>CM040121.1:197467060-202964046 GCA_022559845.1 Amorphophallus konjac | reverse complement strand
CTCCCCATTAAGCACGCTTAACTTCGGAGTTCTTTCCAAGAACTGAGCCGATACTTGAAAAGGCGCCTCGATGATATAGAGTACAACTTAGCTATATTTGAGGGTGTTACAATCTACCCCTCTTATATAGGCGACGTCCTCGTCGCTGGGCACATATAGCACGTAATCAAGCCCCCAGGCAGGTAGGACTCTAGAGGTGGCCATGTATGTCTCATGGTTCGCTCTGAATAGTCGCGACTGCATCACTGCCACGTTCCGAATTATACGTTCCGCTGCTATCGGTTCGGGACGTGACAATCAGAAAGTAGCAGAATCATAGCAGAATCGCACCACAGTACAAAGGAGATCCAGACAAAATCTTGACAATGACCACTGATGTGACATGTTTTATCCTGTAGCGCCCTACCCTTCCTATAAAAACTCCCCATAGGCTAGTTCATTCAAAAGTATCAAGGTGGGTTTTGGAAGCTCAGGAGAGGAAGGAGAGGAGAATCTAGAGATTCCAGGATGGAAGGAGAGTCTTCCCGTGTTATGAAGAGGAGCAGGCCTAACAGCGAGATCAGGCGACTCTCCGACCTCGAGGGTCATCTGAGTGGGACGATCATGTCGCATATGGTAAGCTGATTCTTTTCAAATTTCTCCACGTGAACCTTCTTCTTACTTCCTTTATTTCTTCTTCTTTCTTTTCTCTTCCAGCCATATCCACTCTTTCCAAGCCCGAGGAAGTTTTCCAAACTGCCATGGCTTTCAAAGCTAACTTCCAACATCTCCATCGGCATGAGGGCCATACTCTCGAAGTGGCATCTGCAGGGGCTCCTTATTCATGCCAAACATTATGAGAAGATTCACATGGACTGGGCGGCTATGGGCGCACTAGTGGAGATCTGGCATCCCCAGACCCACACTTTTATCTTCCCGACCTTCGAGGTGACATCCTCCTCGAGGAGGTGGAACTTCTGCTCGGATTAAAGAAATTCAAGAGTGACGGGAAGGTGAAGGCTATGCGGATGCTGACACGGGGGACTTCCGAAAGCATCCTTGGAAACTTCATGCCGCTCGACGCAGCCCGAAAGGTTCGTACTCAAAAAGGAATTGACTTGCAAAAGCTCACGGAATGGGTCATGGAGGCCCTGAGAGGGTTACCAGACGATGACCATTTGGAGGGAATCATGAAAGGGTTCACCATTTGTCTGGCGGGTGCTCTCTTGTTTCCTTATACCAACAATATGGTGGAGGAAGACCAACTGAGTGCTATCTGCGGGATCTGGCGTGGAAAGAGGGTGGGACCCGCTGTCCTTGCCTACCTGTATAGTGGCCTTACTGCCTTGAGCATGGGTAAGCCTCCTTTTGGTTGCGCACTATCCTGAGTTGCTGGCTGGATTTGCATTTCAAGTTTGATCACCGTGAGGGAATGCCAACTGCTTCGAAGCTCTTCTAACAAAGCCCCCTTTATCATATAGCCGACGTGTTAGGCTTTGGTGGCACCGTGGCGAACCGTGTTCCGTGGCTAAAGAGACGTAAAGACTGGCGGTCTCACTTTCGCACCGTGACACAAAGCTTCTTTACTTGCGCACCGGCATGTTTGCTTTCGCTTGATCTCCTCGTGAGGCCTTCTCCCGAAGTTGATCTTCAACTGATCGGCGTGACTGAGTTCGTGCTTTATAATGCGCATCGGTGCTGCCTCCAGATTGGCATGCTACGTCATTCGTTCCCACCACCGACTGGCATCGTTCCTTTGAAGAAGAGACAGTTGGGCACTGAAGCGGATGCGAAGGAAGCGAATGCCGTCAAAGCACCCTGGAAGACAAGTGTTGCGGGAAAGGCCTTAGCGCACGTGGGGGAAGAGTGCGAGCTGTGGAGAGCTTATGTAACCGAACTGAGGAAGTTAAGGCCTAAGGCGCCTAAGCCCTTGATGTAACTCATTCTATTTTTCTGATGGAATAAAATCTGGCATTTGGATGTTTTGGACCCTTGTCCCCTTAATTATTATTTTTTTTGGTGATTTTTCTTTTTCTTTGTGTTTATTTTATGCTTTTGTTTGGATTATATACATACTCTTGTCTTATTTCTCTTTTATTATTATTTTTTTTTTTGAAATTTTTATTATGGGGGCGTCCAGGGTCCTAGACGCCCCTAAGTTTTTATTTTTCGTTTTGAAATTTTTATTTATTATTTTTTGGGGGCGTCCGGGGTCCTGGACGCCCCTAATTTTTTATTTTTTATTTTTTTTAGTTTTTGTTTTGGGGGCGTCCAGGCGCCTGGACGCCCCTAATTTTTTTTGAATTTTTGAAACAAAAGAAAAAAGTGGGGGCGTCCAGGCGCCTGGACGCCCCCAAAAAGGTGTTTTTCTTATATAAGGGGGGCCTCACCCCCCCCCCCCCTTTCACTTCTACTGTTCATTCTGACGACTTTTCACTCTAAACGACCCATTCCCAATTCCAATGGAGCAAGGAGGCCCGAGCCAAGGTGGGGAGAAGCGGAAACGACGGGCTCGTCGTCCGAGGCGGCTGAGAGATGACGTCGAGGAGGCTGCCGTGGCGGAGGAGATTGCGGCGGAGGAGGAGGCTCCCCCTTTGGCCGTGGAGGACCCTGCGGGTGCTGGTGACGCGGGTGAGGACGAGCACGATCCGGTAAGCCCCTTAGACTTCCATTCTATTGGTTCACTGGGCTAAACGAGCGGACGAGAGGCCGTGTGGAGAGGGCCGAAGAGTGAGAGAAGGAGGCGTCCAGGGGCCTGGATGCCTCCACATTTTATTTTTTTATTTTTTATTTATTTATTTACATAAATAATAATAAAAATAGAATTAAAAATAAGGAGGTGTCCAAGGCTTGGGATGCCTCCATGATAATATATATATATATATATATTTATTTATTTATTTATTTTATTTTATTTTTGTTTTGGTTTTTTTAGTTTTTTCTAAAAATAAAATAAAGAAAAAGTAAAGGAGGCGTCCAAGGTGTTGGACGCCTCCAAAGAAAAACATAAATATTTTTTAAAAATAAAAATAAAATAAATAAGTAGTATATACAGTGTTATTGTTTATTACTATTCATGATGCTGATGTGTTCTTTGTTGGTTTTGTGGTGTGCAGGGCGTGATGAAGGGCCGAATCAGCTGGTCCCTAGTGGTGGCAGCATACCGTGGGCTGCCAGACTTTCAGAGGGCGCGTGTGGACGCCATGGGCTTCGGAGCTTTCCTTAGGATCGAGCCCTTTCGGCTTGACCTTCCTCTTATCCAGGCATTGAGGGAGCGGCGGCACGCACCGAGCCGGGCGTTTCTGATGCCCTGGGGGCACATGGTGCCGACACTAGAGGACGTGGCTCGGATCACCGGGCTACGAGTTGACGGAGAGGCGGTGAGCGGGGTCACCTACCCCGACTATCGAGAGAGTGTCCTGGATCTGCTGTGGTTAGAGACGAGCGTGACTGACAGGGACAGCATGGTAGTTGGCCGAGTGGAGATCATGGAGGCGCTCGGATTCGTCGACCCGCGCCAGCGGGTTAGCGAGACTGGAGCGGAGTTTCTGGCACGACTTGAGGGAGACGCTCGTGCAGCTTTCACCCAGGACCCGAGAGAGCAGGAGCTGGTGGACCTAGACCTCCAGAGGTTTATTTTCTTCTTCTTGGGCCACCTTCTGCTGGGGATGAAGGGGGATGGCATCCACTGCCGTTTCCTTGGGATCTTGGCGGATCTGGACAGAGTGGGACACTACGCGTGGGGAGCGGCTCTGCTTGCCCATCTGATTGCCGATCTCTCCCAGACTTCAGAGAAGGAGACGACAGTCAGTGGCTTCTCACCTTTTCTCCAGGTAAACATTTTATTTATGCATTCCCTCAGTTAAATATGCAATTATTGTACTAATGATGTATGGTGGATGCAAGTGTGGAGCTATTACTATTTCTCGATGGGGAGGGCTAGGCATGGGAACAGGAGGGCCGTTCCTCTAGCGCGACGGTGGAGGCCGGTTGTGGTAGCGGCACCACACAGCTACCAGCTGGCGTCACTTCGTCGGGAGCTGAGTGAGTATCCCGAGGCCATGGTATGATGCGTATGATTTTTTTATGTTTTTATGCATGTGACTGAATGGTAACTAACATGATGTATGTATGGTGATGCAGGTGGTGTGGAGACCCTACCTGGGCATGGGCGATGCTGGCCAGCCTTGGGTTGTAGCGGGTCTTCCTCGTTTCGGACGGGACGTGTGGGTCCATTACCTGAACGAGATCGAGCCGCTTCGGCTGAGGCTGGTTATGAGGACGCTGGGGCTGGCCCAAGAGTGGGTCGATGTAGATGAGCCGATCCGCATGGGGCGGAAGACCAAGGGGAAGGCGAAGATCGTGGACTGGCGTACGCGCTTCCTGGCACAGTACCAGGACTGGCAGCAGGGCGGGGTCCCAGTGGTGTCCCATGTACAGGACAGTACTGATTACCTGAGACGGTACCGGGCTACGTACGGGGACCGCCTCTTCCTCGGTGGTATGGCAGGGGTAAGTGAAATGAAAATGCTTCACACTTTTATATGTATATGCATGTGGCACTAACTTATGTGCAATGTAGGATGCTCGTGACAACATGATTGCTGACCTGCGGGCCCAGCTGGCAGACGCCAGGCGGTAGTTGATGGCCATCCGACAGGAGTTGGAGATCCTGGTGAGTTTATGCGATGCATTTTTCGTGACCTAGATTTTTGATACTTGGCCTCTAACTGATGGTTGCTCTGTGTTTCAGCGGGCCCACCAGACAGCGGCAGCCGGGACGGCTGGTGGAGCGGGTTCCAGTTCGTGGGGCCCTCCCCCAGAGATCTCTGCCCTCCAGGAGCAGCTGGCGTATGCGGTGGCTCGGGCTGAGGAGGCCGAGCGTGACCGCGAGGCTCGAGTGAGTGTCTGCCTGACCTCGACTCTCCTTCTGGCTGCTCTCCTTTTATCACTGTTCTCTTACGGTGCATGCGTGTTTTGACAGGTGGCCGAGATTCGGGAGGCCCTGGCCCGTGCTGTTCGTGCTGAGCAGGAGCGCGATGCCTGGGTGGCAGAGCGTGACGCCTAGATTACGGAGCTAGAGGAGGAGCGGCGACGGGAGGCTGAGGAGCTTCCTCGCGACGTAGTGGATATGCGGATCACCCTCGAGCTGTCGAGGAGAGAGGCGATGAGGGAGAGAGAGGAGAGGGAGAGGGATAGAGAGAGCGTGGAGAGAGAGAGAGGGAGAGCGTGGAGAGAGAGAGGGAGAGGGATAGGGAGACCCCAGAGAAAGAGAGGGAGTACAGGATGGCAGAGCGACATCGAGATTGGGACGAGAGGAGAGCTCTGGTGGCCCTGGTGTCGGAGCTCTGGCTGAGTCTTGGCACGGCGGAGGGGAGACTTCGGGAGAGTGAGGAGCGGTATCAGAGGATGAAGGAGCGCGGGGCGCGACTTCGTCAGTCCGGTTCCTTTTCTGTGGGCAGCTTTCTAGTTTCTTCGGCCGAGGAGCGTCGCCGCACCTTGGAGGCTAGCATGGTGCCCCATGGGGAGGCGAGCACGGCTTCTCAGGGTTCACAGAGGTCGCAGAGGCCCCCTAGGGATCCCCGTCAGAGGAGGGAGGAGAGAGATGACCAGGAGGGTGGTGGCGAGAGTTAGAGAGTTGTTTGTACACCCCACCCTCCTCACTGTATGATGTACTTTTGACTGTTTGTATGAAATGGATTTCGTGTGGTTCCTTTTGTCGTGTGCCATTTTCCTTCCTGCACTTTCTTTCACACCACGTTGTTCACGCTTCACGGGACTTTGCCCTGGACAGGAGGGAACTACTTTGCATGGAGGGATTTTGTTCCTTTTTTTTTCGCTTTCTTTTGGGCGCGTCCAAGCGCGAGGACACATTTTAACCTTTGAATTCAAATTTAAAGCGTCGGACGGCCTTTCTTCGTCCGTGCCTTACCTGCAAACGAGCCCGCGTTCCGCCGAAATTTGCTCGTCCCCCTTTTCGTCTCCTTCCTCTTTTGATCAATGGAGTTCGGGGGTGTAGACCACGGCGAAGGGGGACGCGGGACCCCTCGTCCGAGGAGGGACGCGCAAGAGCACGAAATGACGTCCATGGAGGAGGAAGGGCCACTTCGGGCCCCCGAGGGACCCGAGGGGCCCAATGGCGCGGAAGGAGGTGAACACGGTCTGGTAGGTCCTTCAATCTCTTCCTCTTTGATCCATTTTGAGTTTTGAAGCAAGCCGTGCGAGGGGGAAAGGGTTCGGCGAGTGTTGCACTTAAATGATGGACGCGTCCTAGATAGGGGACGCGTTCTTTTTGACTGATGTGGGACCCCTTTTGATGCAGGGTACGGCAAGAATCCCGGGTTTGGCCGATGAGTGGGCGAGTGCAGATGAGCCGAGCCGTGTTAGGAAGGAGAGTCGCGACAAGGCGAGGCTCGAGGACTGGCACGTACGTCTCCCTGGACAGTAAGGGAGCGTATTGGTGCAGGACAGCACCGACTTCCTGCGGCGGCAGAGAGAGAGTTATGCGGGGCTTCTCCAAGCTGGGAACACGCGTGGCATCGGCGGCTCGCGCGCCCAACTGTCAGAGGCTAGGCGGCAGCTGGCCGTCGCTCAACATGAGCTGTCGCTCCTGGTAAGTTACGTGCCGCACTTTTATCTTCAGATTTGGAGTATTACTGACGGCCGTTGTTTATTTTGTTCCAGCGTGCCCAGCAGACAGCGACGGCGGGGATGATTGGTGGCGCATCTTCCAGTTCCTCGGCCCCTTTTCTCGAGATTGCCTCCCTCTGGGAGTAACTTGCCGGTGCGGTGGCCCGCGCGACCCGGGCGGAAGAGGAGCGTGATGCCTGGGTGGCGACTGTAGCGGAGCTGCGGCATCGTTGTGAGGAGAGGCCTTCTCCAGACATCCTGGAGTTAAGGGTTCTTCTGCAGATGATGAGGAGAGAGGTAGAGAGAGAGAAAGCCGAGAGAAGGTCCTAGCGACAGCGGGATCAGACCGAGAGGAGGGCCTTGGAGGCCCAAGTGAGGGAGCTCCAGCTGGGCCTTCAGGCCGTCGTGCAGAGGATAGGAGGGATGGAGACGCGCTACGAGAGAGTGCGAGAGTTCGGGGAGCGACTCCGCCAGTCCGGTCGCTTTGCCACTAGTGGCTTCTTCGCCACGCCAGGGGAGGAGCAGCGAGTCACCGCTGCGGAGAAGGCGCCAAGAGGCGAGGCAGGTGCTGCTGCACGAGGATCCCAGAGGCTTCTGAGGGACCCGCACCTCAGGGGAGAGGAGGGGAGCGCCCAGAGAGATGAGTGATGGTGAGGATCGGCGAGCTGGAGGACTCGCCTCCTCCTTATGTTTATGATGTTTTTGAGAGCTTATGTAGAATTATGAAGGGTGTGATTTGATTTGCTGTCGTTTATTTGTTCTCTTGTGCGTTCCTTCTTCCCTACACTTCTTCTCCTTTGCACTGTTCCCATGTGATGGGTCTGCCGAGACTCCACCCCAAGCGGAGAATCGCGTCTTGTTGTGACCATTTTCCATGGGAATCTACCGTCGAAGTCAATAATGACGGCCCTACTTTCTTTTCCCGGATGTTGTGTCAAATTTTACGGACGTCCTCCAAAACATGATAGGGTATCCCTGGACAACATAAGGGCTAGTCGTCATATTCTTCGTCCAATCAATTACCCTGTGTTAGCGGTGAAGTAACACACGGGACCGTATGGCAGGTGCCTCATCGCGAGGGCTGTCATTAACAGGTGATGGAGGCAATCTTGGCCCGCACTCCTTCCATTTCTATAAATTCTTGTCCCTTTTATCTTCCCAGGTATATCGAGGACTAACTCGAGGAGCACAAGTTCTCACGGGAGAGGAGGAGTTCAAAATTCTGAGAGTTGGATGGAGGGTGAATCTTCCCATTCCTCGAAGAGAAGCAGGTCCAGTGGTAGTAGTTCCAGGAGGCTTTCGGACCTCGAAGGGCACTTCAGCGAAAGGGCCCAATCACAACTCGTAAGCTGAGCTTTCCTGCCCTTTTCTCATTCTTTCTCCCTTCCTCTCTTTCTGACCAAACCTCCTCTCCATTTCTTATGCACGCACAGATTGTGATGAAATCACACATTTCATGGGAGTTAGTAGTGGCCGCATACAGGGGCCTCCAAGATTTCCAGAAGGCGAGGCTAGACGTGATGGGATTTGATACCTTCCTTCGGATCGAGCCCATCAAGCTCGACCTGGTTCTGATCCAAGCCTTGTGTGAGAGATGGGACCCAGTGAGTCGGACATTTCTGATGCCCTGGGGGCACATGGTGCCCAGCTTAGAGGATGCGGTCCGGATCACAAGCCTGAAGGTGGAGGGTGAGGCAGTGACCGGGGTCACTTATACGGATTACCGAGAAGGTGCTCGGAAGCTACTAGGTTTAGACCTAGATGGTCGGAAAAACATGTCGGTAGCTAGGGCGTCCCTCATGGATGCATTAGGGCTCACCGAGACTCGTCGGCGGGACGACGAATCCTCAGAAGAGTTCATGGAAAGGATGGAGATAGGATGCCGTGCCGTGTACTGCACAGATTTCGGAAACTGGGAAAGATGCAACATAGATTTGAGGAGATTTCTCCTCTTCCTTTTGGGGAGATTGGTACTGAGCTCGAAAGGGGACGGTATCCAATGTCACTTCCTGGAGCTGCTATCAGACCTTGAAAGAGTAGGGTACTATGCCTGGGGAGCTGCCATGCTGGCACACTTTTTTGCAGGCATATTCCAAGAACCGGATCGTGAGATGGCTGTGAGTGGTTTCACACCATTCATCCAGGTATTTTGTTTTTACTTATTTTGTATTTTTTGTGTGTTTTTTACAAGGTACTGATGACCTGCGCCGAGCAGCTGTGGAGCTATTATTACCTCCCCATGGGGAGAGCTCGACATTGGCGACCCGCGATGGTGCCGCTAGCCAGGCGGTGGGAACCCATCATGAGTGCGGCACCCTTAACCTACCAACTGATGGTGCTAAGGCGGGAGCTGCAGGAGTTCCCTGCAGCGATGGTAAACTGGAGACCCTACTCAGACATGGTCGATGCCGACCAGCCGTGGGTTCTAGCAAGTCGTGTTCGGTTCGGACAGGAATTATGGATGCACTGCCTGAATGAAATCGAGCCGCTTCGGCTACGATTGGTTATGAGGACTTTAGGACTGGCTCAGGAATGGGTGGATACGGCTGCGCCACCTCGTGTCGGGAGAAAGACGCGAGGACCGGCGACCTGCATTGACTGGCGCGTGCGGTTCCCTGAACAGTATGAAGACTGGCAACGGGGTGACACGATTGTAGAATCGCAGGCGCGGGATAGCGAGGACTACTTGCATCTATATAGGACAAAGTACGCAGAGCGGCTCCAACCCCGGGGACTTGTGGAGGTAGGTTTCCCCTTTTCCTCTTTTCTTCTTTCTCCCTTTTTGGTTTTCTGGTGAAAATGCTGACTCGTATGGCTGCAGGATATCCGTGATACCATGATAGCGAATTTACGAACTCGCTTGGCAGAGATGGAGCAACGGTTGGGCGATGCCCGTGGAGCTACGAGCGCCTTGGTAGGTGTACAGTGCGTTCCTAATTAGAACCGCAGATTCCAGATGTTGCCTGCTAATTCACGCGGTCGTAGCATGCTCAGATTGGCGCGGCTTCCCCAGCGATGGGAGTAGGTGGTGCCTCTTCCAACTTGTGGATTCCCACCTCAGAACTTGACTTGCTTCATGAGCAACTTGCTCACGCCACGTAGCGTGCTGCGGAGGCAGAAGGGATGCTCTGTATACAGGTAAAAGTTTCAGTGTTGAGTTCTCTTTGTTTACGCCTTATCGCGTATCTGAGATGGTACACTCGGCAGGAAAAGGAGACGGAAGAAGCGCTTGCCCAAGCTGCGCAGAAGGAGGCTAGGATAGCAGAACTGGAGAGGGAACTGCGGCGTCATCCTGATGACGACTCCTCTAGGGATGCCGTGGAACTGAGGATCACTCTCCAGTTGGAGAGGGAAGACCGCGAGAGAGAACGTGCAGAGAGAGAAAGAGACGCAGAGAGAGAAAGAGCTAACAGATTGACTGAAAGGGAGGAACGAAGGGCCATGGAGGCCCAACTATTCGAACTCCGAATCAGCCTTGGTCTTGCTGAACAGTGGCTGAGAGATGGTGATGAGCGCTACCGGAGAGCACGAGAGCGTGGCTTTCGTGTTGGTAGCTTATCTGATGCTTCCGTGGATCAATGCCGGGGTGTGGGAATAGGAAGGGGAGTACAGAGCGGTAGGAGTACCACTTTTCGTAGTTGGGTAGCGCCTTTGAGAGCGTTTTACCCGGAGAGTAGTGGGACGAGTAATGCAGAGAGAGAGGGCGGAACTTGATGTAATTTTTTTGGTTTTTGGAATAAAATACAAGGTTCGGTTTTGTTTGGTTTTCACCTTTGCTTCTGTCGCCTGAATCCCTGCACATATCACTGAAACAAACAAATCAAAATTTTTGTTCTGACTTGGCCCCTTACTCAATAAGCAAATGGTCACATTGACTGTCCTTGATAACTGGTCAAGGGGCCAAGCCTTTGTTTAAGGAAGGCGAGCGAAAGATGTAGTGATGATAGATGCGACAGGTAAGCACACGAATGCAAGCGGTATTAAAAGTGAGATGCTGCACGCAAATGCAATCAGGCAAAATTGATTTATTTTCTTCTTTTTTTTAATTTGGCATTTTTTGTTTTATCATAAAAGATTTTTTTGTTTGCAAATATGTACATTTTCTCTTTTCCATTTTTTGTTGTTTTTATCATTTCAATTTTTTCTTGCTAACGCCTAGCAAGCACCCAAATGGCACCTAACCTACATGAGACAGGGGTTTCTTACTAACCTCCCAGGTATCCTAAGTGCACATCTAGGTTGATTTGGGCCTCTAGACCCCTTGAATGATGATCCCGCTGACTAAGACTTATCCTGATGACAATACCGTCATGCCATGCTTAGGCTACCAGTCGCTTCCGACCACAGGGATTCACCCAAAAGGTGTTTGAGGTAAGAGATTTGCCCGACCCGGGTCTGTTTCCTCACAACTCTAGATGGTACATGATGGAACACCCTGGAACCCTAACGACCAACCGCGCGACGCTGACCCGGAATCAGACGCCGTCGTACCCATAGGTGACGCGCTTGCATTGGCCTAAGCCCAAGGTTAAGCAAGAAGACATCAAGGTGGTAAACAGGGGTCTTGACCAGCCAGAAACACGGAGACTCCTTCGCAGCGTTAGCTTTTACTTTTCAAAGTAGGCAACCAAATGTGTATATTACAATAAGGTCGCAGACCCTAGGCAGTTTTCACCCTTTAGAAACTCCATCGAACCTTCATCTTTAGAGGAAGAAGGAAGAGCGTGGGGGATAAACCTCCTGAGAGGATTGGCAAAATCGTTAACCCGGCGAGCGAATAAGGGCCCATTAACTCTTTCCTTTCGGACAACTTCGGACCAAATCTCGAGCATTTACATTCCACGGCCCCTTTTGTGGATTCAGACTTTTGCTTTGAGGGGTTCCGTTTATCGCGATAGGCACAGTCACGACCAGGCTTTTTTCTTGATTTTGATTTTGTATTTCTTTTTGTGAGGGAGATATAGTCGTTTGACGTTTGTGGGCTCCCTTTTCGTATGCCTGCGGGGACACTGCCCTCTTCTCGTGCTCTGATCGATGCTCGAGGAAATGGATCCTACTCTTGCCTTTGGGGTTTGAGTTTCGGTTTCTCATGCTCAGCGTTTTAAGGGCGCCGACTGTCTCAGTTAGTCGAAGAGAAAAGAATAAAGATTACAGCTTCCGGAGATCTTCTGGGTGGGGCCCCACCGTAGGTGATGCTACCGACTTTTTTTTAAATAAATTACATAAGCGAGCACATGTTAGCTTCCTTCGAGCGAGCATAGGCCGACGTGGCCGGACAGGGATCTCCACAGTTCTGGCAAACCAAGACCCGGTGCCTACCAAGCCTTAATAGGCCCTATCCTAACATGAAGGTTAGATTGAGGGACTTAACTACATGGTGACTGCCAGGCATCGGCATTTTGAATTTTCCATATTTTTAGTGGTTTTCAATATTTCTTTGTTTTTGATGCTTTCTATCTTTTCATCATTTTTTTTGTTTTGTGCTAAGGGTAGTATTTTTTAAGATAAAACCCATTCCAAGGGTGGGATAACTCGGTCCTTCGGCGTTGACTCGCTTGTAGGCGTTGCCAGGGTACACGGCTTGAATTATAAATGGTCCTTCCCAATTGGGTTGGAGCTTAGAACGCGAACCTCCAGGTTTGACAAAAATTCTTTTTATGACCATCTCACCGACTTTGAATTTTCTCTCAACGACTTTCTTTTGGTAAAATCGAGCGAGTCTATTTTGATACACACGTGCGTGTTCGACAGCGGCCAGCCGCTTCTCATCCAAGAGTTCCAACTGGGCGAGGAGTGAATTACGATGATCATCTAGGGGAAATTCCTCGTCTAATTGTACCCTAAGAGAAGGGATCAGAGTCTCATACGGGACTACCGCTTCCATACCATAAGTAAGGGTAAATGGAGTCTGCCCGGTGGGGGTACGGATTGAAGTGCGATAGGCCCATAGGGCTTCGATAAGTTTTTCTGGCCAGTCTGAAAACTTACTAGACTCGCAGGTTTTTTTGATGATTTTGAGCAATGTTTTATTGGTGGCCTCCGCTTGGCCGTTACCTTGTGGGTAATAAGGCGATGAATGATGCAATGCAATTGCGTACCTTTTGCAGAGGTCCTGTAGGTCTTGAGAAATGAACTGTGGCCCATTGTCGGTGACGATTGTGCTTGGGACGCCGAATCTGGCGAGGATGTTCTTCATGATGAAATTGCAGACTGTTGACGCCTTGATTTCCGCGTAAGCTTCGGCTTCAGCCCATTTGGTGAAGTATTCCGTCGCAGTAAGGATGAAAGATTTCTGCTTGGTGAGGGAATTGGGATCACCTAGGGGACCAATGATGTCGAATGCCCACATGGAGAAAGGCCACGGGGAGGATATTGGATGAAGTGAGGAAGATGGTGAATGGATTTTATCGGCGTGAAGTTGACACTTGACACACCTACGGACATAGACAGCACAATCCTCTTCCATAGTGGGCCAGTAAAAGCCTTGCCGAATGATCTTTTTGGCGAGCATCTGACTATTCACGTGGCCACCGCACACACCCGAGTGCGTCTCCTCTACACATTTCCAAACCTCATCGTCACCAAGACATCTTAACAGAATACCAGTAAGGCTCTTCCTAAAGAGTAGACCTCCAACCAATGTATATTTCTGAGCCACCCTTCTTATGGCTTTCTTGTCCTCTGTGGTGGCCCCTTCAGGATAAGACTGATCTTGGCAGTATTTGACAATTTCATAGAACCATGGTTTCTCTTCATCAGCCAGTTCTTCTTCAACCTCTGCCAACTTGATCTCCCTCTTCTCAAGGATATCTTCCTGCAGGATCTTCCTTGCTATCCTGTCTTTGATGTTTACGTAGGAAGCATCATCGATTGCAGGGGCGTGAAGTTTGTAGATGGAAATGGACTTAAACCATCTTCCTAGAGGGAACCTTATGGATGATGCCAATGAGGCGAGGGCATCGGCGAGCATATTCTGATGACGAGGTATATGAACGAAGATCAGTTTTGTGAACAGTTTGGCAAAGGCAGCAGTGAGTTCCTGGTATGGCTTGAGTTTGGGATCGCGAGTGCGATATTTAGTGAGCACCTGGCGAAGGATGAGTTGACTATCACCTACGACTCGCAACTCAGTGATACGAAAAGAATGGGCGAGTTCTAGGCCAGCTAGAAGAGCTTCATATTCGGCTATATTGTTGGTAACTGAAAACTTGAGCTGGTATGCCAATGGGAATGTGAGGCCTTCAGGCGACAGGAGGGCGACGCCGATTCCTCTCCCTTGAGAATTCAGAGCTCCATCAAAATATAGTGTCCACATTGGCTCATCTGATTGGTTGATGGATATTAGTTACTCATCTGGAAACTCTGATTGGACAGGATCGAACTTGGGAAGAGGATGGTGAGCGAGATGCTCGGCTATGGCATAGCCTTTAATCACCTTTTGCTGAATGTAGGTGATGTCGAACTGAGAGAGAAAACTTTGCCAGCGTGCTAGCCTATCCGTAAGGATGGCTTTCTCCAGAAAGAATTTGATAGGATTCATTCGAGCAATCAAGTGGACCTCGTGAGCCAAGAAGTAGTGTTTCAATTTCTGCACTACCCAAACGAGGGCAGCACAGGTTTTCTCCATGACGGTGTACTTCTGCTCACAGGGATTGAGAAGTTTAGACAAGTAATAGGTTGCCCGTTCCTTGCCTTCTTCATCAGCTTGTGCGAGGACGGCTCCCACGGAGTCATCCAAGACTGAGACGTAAAGGATCAGAGGTTTTTATGGTTTGGGTGGAATGAGAACTGGTGGACTAGCCAGATATTCCTTCAATCCTTTAAAAGCTTTCTGACATTTAGAATTCCAGTGGAATTCTACTCCTGGCTTGGTCAACTCGTAGAGAGGTCTACACCTTTGTGAATGTTGGGACACAAACCGACGAATAAACTGTAACCTCCCGATTAAACCTCGGACTTCCCTCAAATTCTTGGGAGGTGGCATATCCCTGATAGCCTTGGCTTTGTCGGGATCTATCTCGATCCCTCTTTTACTCACAATGAACCCTAGCAGTTTACCTGACGACACACCAAACACACACTTCTTCGGGTTCATTTTCAATTGGAACTCCCTTGACCTCTGCAAGACCTTAGCCAGAACTTCTGGATGTTCTATCCTGGTCCTTGATTTCACCAATTAGTCATCCACATACACTTCCAGATATATGTGCATCATGTCATGAAATATGGCCATCATCGCTCTTTGGTAAGTAGCTCCAGCATTCTTTAATCCGAACGGCATGACCACGTAACAATATGTTCCCCAAGGGGTAGTGAATGACGTCTTTTCCTGATCCTCTTCTGCCAAACGAATTTGATTGTATCCTGAAAATCCATCTATGAATGAGAGGGTTTCGTAGCCTGCCGTGTTATCAATCAACACATCAATGTGAGGTAAGGGAAAATCGTCCTTTGGACACGCGCGGTTAAGGTCCCAGAAGTCGATGCAAATTCTGACTTTCCCATCTTTCTTCATGACCGGGACAATGTTCGCCACCCATTGAGGATAAAGGACGACTCTAATGAACCTGGCTTTGTGGAGCTTATCGACCTCTTCTTTCATTTTCAAAGCCATCTGAGGGTGGAAACGCCTTAACCTTTGTTTTACCGAGACGGACCCTGGTTTTAGGGTTAAACGGTGTTCGACCAAGGTTGAATCTAGACCCGGCATATCCTCGTAGCTCCATGCAAACGTGTCCTTATATTCCTTGAGAAATTCAATTAATGCCTCTTCTTCAGAGGGTGGCAGGTTGTCACTTATGAGGATGATCCTAGGGTCTTCCTCAGTTCCCAAGTTGACTTCTTTGGTGGATTCTTCTACGGTGGTTGACGGCTCGTCGAATCTCCTCATTCTACTAGCATATGCGCCTGCCGCATCCTCATATTCTTCACCCTCATCTTCAGCGGGGCATTCTTCATCCGTGATCTCGTAGACTCCATACCCTTCATCAAATGCACAGTCGCCCTCATATTCTATTTCCGGTAGCTGGATGGGATTTTCTAACAACTGGGGGATGGCAAGAAGGGCCTGACACCTGGCGGCCAAATCTAGAAGGAATCGACGAGGGATCTGCCTACCCTTGGATTTCCTCCTAGGTACTACCCTTGGCCTATCATTCCTAGATTGACTGACAATATTTACAGAAGAAGAGGAAGACGAAGAGGATGGTGTAGAATGTACAGGAGAAGACCCCTCAGAGGAGGGGGAGAAAAGGTCGTTCATCGGACCTTGGACGGGTGGTCCGCAGGGCGGTACGCACCCGTGGGAGATGTAAGAGGTTTCCTCAATGAAGATGTATTGTTGGGGAGTTTGAAAATTGACGTTTTTTTTTCGTTTTCATTTTTAATGACAAAGCAATGAAAAGAGATTGGAGGAGAGAGGAAAGTGGTTATGGCTAGAGGATTGTGAGGCTCATAGAGCAGATCATGGTTGAAGACCTGGCGCGGGTTGAAAAGCCCGCGTAGGTATGTAAGCAAAGAAGGGGACCTGGGAAGATCATCAGACAACTGTCTGGCCCAGGAAGAAGATATCAGCAAAGGCTGAGACGAGTGGATGGAGAAGATGGCGGCTAATGAGCCGTCGACGGCAATGTTGAGGACGGATGAAGATCCGTCGATGACAGGGTCCTTCTGGCGAGGACGAGGATAGTTTGGAACCTTGGCAAGAGTGGTAATATTCTCTGGTATTTCAGATATCAATGGTGGTCCTTCAAGCTGCGGAGACGAGAACATCCTTTCCAGTGCAACGAAAATGTCCCGTATGTCGAACCATTTATTCCACTCGCATTATGGATCTTTGATCTTGCCTCCTTTGATGATCCTCGAACATTTTTCAGCCAAATATACAGCATGTGATCCCCCATATGCTTCTCGTAGGTGATCTCCCATCTGAACAACGGGCCCTCTGTTGAAGTGGTTTGATAGAGTCCATGTGAGGGGCTTCCAATCCGCCTTGAACGGTCCTTTGAAGCCTAGGCCAAACCTGCGGTTCGGCCTAATTTCCTTTGGCGGTTTGAGCCTACCCTGTAACTGTGTGCCCAGACCTTTACCCTGTTGGTAGCCGATGTTCCTCATAATCTCCCAACCTTTGGAGTGAAAAGGGAGACATGATGCTGCGGTTGCCTTGACCGGCTCCTTTGGTGCTAATGGAACGTGAGATGAATCACGTACGTCCAGTAGTGACAATATGGGCCGATGAGACGGCCAAACAGAGGGCAGAGAGGTGTTGATAGCATCCATTGTGTGAAGGACAGGAGTGCTGACCACTTTAATAATCCTCCCATTGTAAGGAAACTTCAGGCACTGATGGTTGGTGGAAGGCACAGCGTCCATGGCTTCGATGTAGGGGTGACCCAGTATAGCCTTGAATGTGGGGTCCATGTCGAGGACATGGAATTCCGTGGGAATTGACATGGGGCCTAGTTCTGCCTTCAGAATAATCATCCCCTGCGGCGGCCTTTTGCTATTGTCATAAGCCGTGACCGTGATCGAGGAAAGTCTTATTTGTTCCTCGTCGACCCCACACAACTGAAGGGTGTCCATGGAGATCACATTTATGGACGCACCCGTGTCCACAAGACACGGGTTTATGGATACCCCATTAATTTTTATTGAAATGTACAATGCATATTTTTGAGCTTCCTTGGGAGCGAGCTCGTAGTTGTGGAACATGATGGTCGGTTGTGTGTCTGTTGGGGTCAGGACAGTCGAAATCTTCTCCACAGGGAGGTCTTCATTAACCATGACTTTTTGAAGATATTCCATCAAGGCCGCCTAGTAGGATGTGGATCTTTGAAGTAGCTCCAGGATGGAGATCCGAGCAGGCGTCTTGTCCAAGTGTTTCAATAGATCATATTGTGTTCCAGGGATAGCTCCTTCTGGTTGTTCTCCATCATCCTTCTCTGGCTGAGATCGCTCAGGATTCTGACTATTGTGGGGGAAAACCCTGTAGAAAATCCTTCCACTCCGGAGCACCATTGCCTGCGACTTTTGTACCTCTGTGGGGGTAGCAGTAGGTTTTAACGGGGATTTGAGGGGTAGTGGTGGAGGAATGGTTGATGAAGCAGGGGTGATGACGGGAGCAGGGCTTCTGATGAGGGGTTTGTTAGGTGGAGGCATGGTGGAGGTAGAGGGGATATCGCGCGGATTATGAAGGATAAGGGGTCTGGAAAGCGGAGGTGGAGACGAAGTAGAAGTGGGTAGGGGTTGAAGCGGGCAACGATTTTGAGGTGGGTGATGGGTAATTAGTGGTTTTGAAGGCATTAGTGGTGATACGGTGGAGAAATATGGGGTTATGTATGGTTGACGGATGATAAGGGGTTTAGAAGGCGTAGGGGTAAATGTGATAGAGGTGGATGGTAAAGTGGGGGAGTGGGAGAAGATGAGAGGCTGTGAAGGCGTAGTGGAGAGTGTCGGTTGATAGGAGATCGGGGTGCGGATGAGAGGGCGTAATGGTAGTGGAAATGGTGAAGGTGACACTGACGCGGGTTGATGAGAGAGAGGTGCTACCCGGGCAAGGTGAGGGGGTTGCATGACGATAGGGTTGGAGGAAGAAAGAATAGAGGTACTTTCCGGGTGCCACACCTGCTCTCTCCCGACTTCCGGGAAGGAGGAGATGGGGTTAACCTGATGATTGGGCTGTTGGTGCTCCGGTAATGTATTCTGGATTATGCCCATGTCGGGATGTTGTTGTGGGGCCTGCTGAGGCTGCTGTTGTTGTTGTGGTTGCTGCTGCTGCTGCTGCTGTTGTAACTGCTGCTGTGGCCTATGAGGAGGTCTCCAAGCCTTGAGAGCGGCGACGTATCGTCTCATTTCATCCCAATCTATTTGATGTTCATCATTCATATCGTGGATGTAATCTTTGAAATGGAAACAGTAATCTACTGTGTGTCCTGGCTGCCTGTGGTAGACGCAGTATTTGGAGGTATCAACATTTGGGGGCCACACGGGCCTTTCTCTGGGTAGGCGAGTTGGTTTGATGCCATGAGGGCATTAAAAATGTCTGCTAAAGTTTCTGGCAATGGTGGATAGTAGGCTCTCTTGGGACCGAGCGGCCTCCTTTGTTGCTGTTGGGGACCATAGTTCCCCGGGGGTGGAACTTGGTTGTAATGAAGCGGTGGTTGTTGTTGCTGAGGTTGTGGTTGTTGTTGTTGGGGTTGACGTAATGGAGGCATATTATCCTGGGGTGGATTATTTTGGGGTGGAGGACGAAGAGGGAAAGGACCTGGTTGGAGGGGAAGTCGGGGCATTTGTGGAGGCCTTGGGTTGACTGCATAGTTGGCATTGTTGACCGCACCCACTTGCTCATTTGTCACGACCCCTTCTGTGGCTCCGCCCGAGACACCAGCGCCTGTCTTTCTGACCACTTTGGGCTTCGGTGACTCAAACATGTTCATAATGGGGGAGTCTTTTAACTGGGTTTGGATGTACCGGGCCCTCTCATAGAGTTCCTCCATTGTAGTAAGTTTATTCATGGCCAGGACGTGTCTGAACTGTGGGGTTGCATTAGACACAATCATCTTCACTTGTTCGGGCTCGGAGAGGGTATCCCTTATTCTTTCCGCCAGAGACCTCCATCTATCAGCATATCGGACAAAATCCTTGTCGGGTTTCATCTTTTCGGCCACTAGGTCGGTAATGGAGAGTGAGGGACCGACCCTATCCCTATATTTTTGCAAGAACCTTCTCTGGACTATTTCAAAATTCTCGGCCTCGCGGGGCTCCAGAGAATAGAACCACTCAAGCGCGGGACCATCCAATGATCTCCGAAAGAGGTATGCCAGGGACCTCTGATCATTTTGCCAATAGGAGGACTCATACATGAAGTCCTTAAGGCGAATGAAGGGGTTGCCGGTACCATTGTATCTGCGGTACGTGGGCATTTCGGAGGGAGGAAGATGAATGACGGGAAGGATTGGCAAAGTAACCTCCGGGGTGGCTTTCACGTCCACCATTCTTCTTAGATTTTGAAGCTGCTCGTCCATGCGATTGAACCTATTGAGGAGCGATTGGGCGAGCTCCTCTGGAGGTGAAGGTGGTACTTGCCACTGGGGGAGAAACTGTCTCCCGGAGACTTGAGGGGGGAACCCCGAATGAGAGGGAGATGTCGGACCGCCGACAGTTGGCCCTGGCTGAAGCGGTATGTGGGGAGCAACGGGAGTTTGAGATTGTGACGGGAACTGGAATGAGGGTGGTTGTTGGCTGGCTTGTCCTTGAAGCGAGGGAGACTGGATGGCTTGCGCCAATGAAGGAGATGGAATGGCCTGCACGGACTCTTGGAGAGGTGCGATGGCCGGAGTTGATTCCTGGGGTGTGGGGGAAATAGATTTCCCCTTTAGAGTGGCCTAGAAGGCCCGGAGCTGTTCAGAGGTAAGCTCCGTGTTGGCGAGGACGCCCAGTAAGGAAGAGATATCCTGTGGTGGGGACGTGTCCCCGGCAATAACCTGCACCTCATGCGAGGGCTCATGAGAAGGACCCGAGTCCATAGCATAGACTCGCGGGTCGGCTGACAAACCACGACTAGGGTGGTTCTCCTCAAAAGACTCGTGAGCCATGCTCACAGTTTTCCCAGAACACAAAAACAAACACTAGCAAGCAGGTAGCAGAGATTATCAAACAAGTGGATGCCTTTACGCCTTTTTTTTGTGTTTTGATTTTGATGATTTTTTTGTGTTTTTAGCGAGATCCGAAGTTCACACAAAATGGAGACCCTAGTTTATTTTTGTTTCACCGCCGTGTCAGCTAGGGTCTCTCGTCTCACCACGAATGAAATGACTAACTCCGGGGAACTTCAATGGTACAACCAGCCCGGTGAACGAAGAGGAGATTCTTCGATGTCGGGGACTTACGGAGGTCCCAGTGTAGGAGATTCTAGTCCGTTGAGAGGAATTCCCAAACGGAGAGTCCTTCCTTCACCGGGAAAGGGTGATCCTCAAAAAAAATGAAAAAAGGATAGAAAAGAGGGATGGATGCATGCAATGAAATGCTGACAGAGATATGGAGTGGGAAAACAACAGAAATAACAGACATGTAATAAACAAACAACCAATCACAACTGACAGTGCTGCCGTGAGCACAACGGGGGCGCGCACGGGCGCCAAGGTGGAGAGCATGGATGGTGCCGAACTTGCAAGGGTAGCCGAAAGGAAGCAGTAGAGGACCCACCATGATCGCCAATCTGTGAGCGACGTCACGCGGTTCGGGGAGCGGAGATAACGCGGAGCGCGCGGGCTCCTCTTTTTGTTTGCTGCAACACAGAAATAAGAGAAAAGAGAAGGGGCCACCACGGGAGATTGCTCCGGCGGGGCGAGCGGGACAAATGTAATATAGCAAGATATGGGGGTTAAACGGCCATAGCGGGAAGTGACTCGCCGCGACCTCGGGGGGACGGGAATGATGCAGAAAATAAATAGCAAGAATTGAAACGGCCATTGGGGAAGTGACTCGCCGCGGCCTCGAGAATATGAGCAGATAAGAAGATAACAGAATATAGAGAGAATATAAAGAGTGAAAATTTAAATGGCCATTGGGGAAGTGACTCACCGCGGCCTCGAGAACATAAATAGATAAGAATATAACATATAAGAACGGGAATTTAAACGGCCATTGGGGAAGTGACTCGCCGCGGCCTCGAGAACATGAATAGATAAGAATATAATATATAAGAACGGGAATTTAAATGGCCATTGGGGAAGTGACTCGCCGCGGCCTCGAGAATATGAGCAGAATATAACAGAATATAAAGAGAATATAAGAACGGGAAATTAAACGGCCATTGGGAAAATGACTCACCGCGGCCTCGAGAACAAGATGTGATCGCCAGGGGCCAAAAGACCCCAAAATAAAGAAAGTGATCGCGCCTACCTCAAGAGCGGGAGATGGCGGGTTGCTTCTTCCTCCCCCTTCGGCCGGCCGACGGAGAGGGCTTTCCTTGGGTACCCTTGTAAAACAACGACAAACAAGTAACGAGTGGATTAGAAAGATGAAGGTGTAGTATTTAAATCCTTGCGATAAAAATAACGAAATGATGGCAAGACACACACCTGGTTGGTGTTATCTTTTAAACCCCTCTCGGACTCGAGTAGGAGGAAAATGAGATGATGGATGCAAGAAGTATATAAGAAGAGGCGCCCTTATAAAGGGGGATAGAGGATGCGAGATGATGAATGCAAAAGAACTACGAAGAAAAGGAAAGGATTGGCTTATTGGATGTGCCGATGGTGAAATCCGGCGGAGCACCTGCAGCGTGGGGACGACGTGGAAGCGCGGTGGATGAAGATGACCTTCCTCTCGCGAGCGTGGGCACCCGAGAAGCCGGCAGAACCTCCACCTACAAAAGACCCCACGGGTTAGAAATGACTCTGGTACCCTCTGGGCTCCGACAGCCTATCGGATCTCTTCGAAGCTCTTCCAGAACTGAGGGGGTGGGCCTCTATTTATAGGGCTCCGGAGGGTGGAGACGTCCAGGACCCTGGACACCTCCATCAGGGCAAAAATAATATTTTATTCTATTTTTATTTATTTTTTTAGAATATTTTTGTGGAGGCGTCCAGGGCCCCGGACGCCTCCAACAGGTCCACCGAACACCGCCAACAGCCGCACGCGGTTTGGCACAATGCGTGGTTTTGTGAGCGGTGCCTCGTGATTCGGAAATGGGCGCGTCTAGTTGTCTGGACGTCTCCATAATTTTGATTTTTTCACACACGATAAACCGTCGTTCGGTGGGCGGCGCCCGTGAGGGAGTTGATGGAGGCGTCCAGGGGCTTGGACGCCTCCATTAATATATATATTTTTTGTGTTTTATTTTTTATGCCAAAGCTGGCATTTTATATTTTTTATATTTGTTTTTATGGAGGCGTCCAGGGGCCTGGACGCCTCCATTAATTATTATTATTTTTATGTTTTGTTTTTATACCAAAACTGGTATTATGCATTTTTTATATTTTGTTTTTATGAAGGCGTCCAGGGGCTTGTATGCCTCCATTAATTATTATTATTTTAATGTGTTTTTTATATTTTTATACCATCCCGGGTCAGCTGAAAAGGCGTCGGCAGCTCCCCGACAGGCACCCTTCCTGGTTTCGGAACCTTCCGGTGCGTCCGATTGGTGTTGATGCCGTTCGAATGCCGCAACGAGATGATTTCCGGATGCCGAAACGGGCAGGAGAAGACTCAAGAAAAGGAAGTACTCAAGTGATTCAAAACGCGTAAGCCGTCGCGGGGCGTTGTATAGTGATATGAGACTTTCTCTGGAGACGTCAGGAATGGCGTGTCTACACTTCCCCTTGCCGCGACTCTCTTTCCTGACGCGGCTCGGCTCATCCGCGCTCGCCCACTCGTCAGCCAAGCCCGGGATTCTTGCCGCACCCTGTATCAAAGAGGGAGGTCCCCCGTCAGTTAACGAGAACGCGTCCCCTGTCAAGGACGCGCCCATCATGTAAGTGCCGCCCTTGCCAAGCCCCTTCCACTCCCACACCACGCACTCCGAATTCAAAACAAGTCATAGAGGGAGAAACCGAAGCACTCACCGAGCCGCGTTCGCCTCCTTCCTTGCCGTCGGGCCCCTCAGGTCCCACGAGTGCTCTAAAAGGCCCTTCCACTTCCATTGATGCCTCACCGTGCTCATGCACATCCCTCCTCGGGCGAGGAGTCCCTCGACCCTCTCTCCCTTCACCACGATCTAGCCCACCGAACTCCATCGGTCGAGGAGGGAAGAAGACGAAGATAAGCGAGCGAATCTCGGCGGGGGGCGGGCTCGTTTGCGGGTGACGCACGGAAGAAGAAAGGCCGCCTCGCGTTTTAGATTTGGATTCAAAGATAAGACGCGTCCCGGCGCCTGGACGCGCCCAAAAGGGGAAGAAAAGAAACATGATCCCTCTATGCAAAGCGATCGTCCCACTCAGATGACCCTCAAGGTCGGAAAGTTGCCTAATCCCGCCACTAGGTCTGCCCCTCTTCATAACGCGGGAAGACTCTCCTTCCATTCTGAAATCCCTTGATTCCCCTCTCCTTCTCCTCCTGAACTATCAAAACTCCCCTTGGTACATTTGAGTAAACTAACCTAAGGGAGGTGCTTATAGGAAAGGAGAGGTGCTATGGGACGGAACATGTCACATCAGTGGTCAAGTTGTCAGTGTTTTGCCTGATATCCTTGTACTGCGGTGCAATGCTGTTATATTTCTGTTGCTGCTTTCTGATGTATTTAATCTATGATGGTCTGTGCAGGTTTTGCTAACGGACGCCTTTGCCCTATCTTATGTGCCATCCTTCAGTGTTTGGTTCCCCGTGTCAAGCATCATACTATATGATATTTACGCTATTAGAACACGTCAAGGACCTTGCGACCCGAACGGATCTGGGATTTGAGTTCCCCTTCAACAAAAACAGTGATGATTCCAGAAGAATTTGGGTTGTACGGATAGGCCGTTAACTGGTGACAGTATGGGCACGACGGTTCCATTCAGTGAGTTGGTGCGTGGATAAACGGGCCCCAGCTCAGTATCAACTCACTGGATCGGTATCCTGACCCATTCTTAACAAGTTGACAATATTATCCTTGGCTATTTTCTATTTTAGTTTGTTTTAAATTTTTCTTTAAACCCAGCATACATTCATGTAGGACTTTGATTCCATTGTGGAAAATCATTCAAAGTAATTCGATTGCGAAGGTCGCTGTGCTTAAATTCTTATAATATGAGATATTCCATTCTGAATGAAGTACTGAGTTTCCTTGAGATAGCCCAACGCTGTTCTTCCAAAGGAGACCCTTGTTTGGATTGATCCTCAAATATTCCTTTACTTTTACTCCATTTGACCCATCTTGGCCGTAGCACTTCCACATTGGCTGGTAACCGCTCCCCAAGGTGAAACCTGCATGTTTACGACCCAAGTACTTCCACACAGAGAAGTTGGTCCCTTTTTTCTAGTCGTGCCTGAGCGCACATTTTCTCCTTCCTTGTTTGATTTCCGTCCAAACAATTGTTGAATTCGAAAGACCTTCTCCCAGGTCGTCTCGTTGAAAACTCTGAAAATATTCCAAAAATCGTAATGTTGAAAGCGTGTCTCATCACACCTTGGCATCTACTTTTCAGTCTATTCTCACTCCATTCCACTTCACTTCAATGTCATTCCACTACGTGCCACTCCCTTGCAAAGCAGACGCCAAGGCGGGACAGTTGTAGACACGCCGTTCTTGACATTACAGTGAGTAAATCTCATATTACACTATGATACCCTAAGGCGGCCTTCACATTTTTAATTACTTTGGTGATTTCCTATTTTTTTGAATTTTTTTAACATTTTTTTGAATTTTTCCGTGAAAAATCTTGGAGGTGTCCAGGAGACTGGACGCCTCCATAAATTCATATATATATAAAATAATAAAAAATAATAAAAATAATAGAAAAATCAAAAAAATCATGGAGGCGTCCAGGCGCCTGGACGCCTGGACGCCTCCATAAATAAAAATAATTAAAAAATCAAAAACATCATGGAGGCGTCCAGGAGGCTAGACGCCTCCATCAATGGCAAAAAAATGAAAAAAATAATAAATAATAAATAATAAAATATATATATATATATATATATATATATTATTGAAGGCGTCCAGGCCCCTGGACGCCTCCATCAACCTGCTCACGGGCATCCCCGACCACTGCTTGACCGTTGCTCGGCCTGTCGTTTGAAAAGAATCCAAATCATGGAGGCGTTTAGGCCCCTGGACGCCTCCATCATTCAGCTCACGGGCGTCCCCGACCACTGCCCGACCGTTGCTCGGCCTGTCGTTTGAAAAGAATCCAAATTATGGAGGAGTCCAGGCCCCTGGACGCCTCCATCATTCAGCTCACGGGCGTCCCCGACCACTGCCTGACCGTTGCTCGGCCTGTCGTTTGAAAAGAATCCAAATCATGGAGGCGTCCAGGCCCCTGGACGCCTCCATCATTCAGCTCACGGGCATCCCTGACCACTACCCGACCGTTGCTCGGCCTGTCGTTTTAAAAGAATCCAAATTATGGAGGCGTCCAGGCCCCTGGACGCCTCCATCATTTAGCTCACGGGCACCCGGGGCCTGGACGCCTCCATCATTTAGCTCACGGGCACCCCTGATCCCCGACTATCCGTTGGCTGGCTTGTAGTTTGAAAGGAATCCAATGTCATGGAGGCGTCCAGGCCCCTGGACGCCTCCATCATCCAGGTCACGGATGCCCCTGGCCACTGACTACCCGTCAGCATGTCAGATTGTCGTTTAAAAAAGATCCAAGTGATGGAGGCGTCCAGGCCCCTGGACGCCTCCATCCTCCAGAGCTCTATAAATAGAGGCCTACCCCCCTCAGTCCAAGGGTCGAAAAAAGGCGCCGAGAGGCTGTCGGATTCTATTCCTAACCCGTGGGTGTTTTGTAGGTGAGGTTCTGCCGGATTCCTGGGTGCCCGTGCTCGCAGGAGAAAGGCCGCCTTCGCCCACCGTGCTCCCGCGTCATCCCTATGCTACCGAAGCTCCTCAGCCTCGCCATCGACCATCCAATAAGCCATTCTCCTCTCTTCTCTCTTAGTTATCTTGCATTCATCATATCGCATTTTCCACCCCCTTTTGGAGGGAGTCCCTTCCTGTTCCTACGTTGGTATAATCGCCATTCATCATAAGCATTTTCCTCCTACTCGTGTCCGAGAGGGGTTTTAAAAGACAACACCAACCAGGTGTGTGTCCTGCCATCATTTCGTTACTTGCATCGTTAGAATTGAATACTACACCTTCGTCTTTCTGATCCATTTGTTACTGGTCTGTCATTATTTTACAAGGGTAATTGAAGAAAGCCCTCTCCGTCGGCCGGCCGAAGGGGGAGGAAGAAGCAACCCGCCATTTCCTGCTCTCGAGGATTCACGGTCTCCGTGCCTTGTACAAGGTACACGCGATCATTTCTTTTCATTGAGGTAACCCCTCTGGCGATCACATCCCTTTAGCATCCTACGTATGCTCTTTTCTCTATTGGCACGTTTCATGCCCCTTATTAGCCTTTAGTCACATCGAGTTTTCATTTTCTCCTCTTTTAAGTGGATCCCTACTCGGCGATCCACACTGGGCGCTTCCTCTTCTTCTAGAACAGCGTTGAGGCGAGCCTGCCTTCTACGTCCACCGCCGGACGATTGATCTTTCATAAGGGGGCAATCTGGCATGTGATGCTCCCTACTTTCACAACATAGACAAGCACCAAGGTGCTTCCAACACTCTTCAGCCGAATGGCCGAACTTTTCACAAAAAGTGCAACCCGTGGCGACTTGCTCCTTCTCCTCCTTGACTTTCTTATTTTTCTGGGAACTTCCACCATTCCTGCTCCTGGATCTTTTCTTACTATCATGGCTTTTGTGAGGCTCCGTGATACTAAACTTTTCTATCTTGTAAGGCTGATCTGATCGTCGACTGGACTCTTCTCCTTTTCCTTTCAATTTCTCGACCTTTTCTAAGGTCCTTTCACATAAGTATGCCCGTTGAACCATCTCCGCATAAGTACGGATGTTTTGGGTCCCGAGCTGCTGAATGAAACCGGGTCGTAACCTGTAACGACCCGAGAATCCGATTACCGGGAAGGCCCGATAACCCAAGACTCGTACCGCCACCCACGAGTCCGAAGACTCGGAAGGGTTAAAAGGATGGTGTGGAGACTACACAAGTATCACAAATAACTGCAGAAATTAAACAATTTATATAATTAAGCGGGAAATAAATTAACGTTTTACACGATACATGGTCCAGAAGATATAAAAAAAATAAACAACAGTAGTCCACAACTAGTACAGAGACAAGAAAGAAAAGTACAGCTACACGGGGCATACCCCGGCTCTGACCTCTGGCACTAACGCTGGGCACCTGAACCACGCTGAGCCTCAATCGCGCTCCTCTGAGGCCGCGCCTCGCCTCGCCTGAAACATGGTGAAAATACGCAGGGAATGAGTCTCAGAACAAGACTCAGTGGGGATCACTCGAACCCTACCTCGCGAAACGGGAAACCACTACGCTAGTGGTTAAGCGAGTACCTCAGAAGTAACAGCCCTGCAACTACAACACCGGTCTTGCGGAACAAAAACCGACGCACGTGCCACGGTGAAGCAACCAGAGCTCAACGGTCAACCCAACCAAAACCCGAAGGTCAAAGTCACAAGACTGACAGTCTGTCACTCCCGACTCGACAGGAGTACCTCCCACTAGAAGCACAGTCGGTAGCGTCCCCTGACGACTTACACCGCACCACAGGTGAACTGCCTGACGTGGTAGCGCCTACCAGAGGCACGGACACCAAACAAGTAACCACAATGCAAGTGACTAGCTGGGGTCACGCTCGTCAGCGTGGGTCCAACCGCCGCCAACCACGTGTGCACACACAGACCATGCGTCCTAGGTCTGGCCTCTAACTGGTTTTCCCCTTGAGCCGGACTCTGGCTACAGATGAGGGGCCAGACGGAAACCAGTCTAAAAATTATCCTCAGGGTAGCCTCTCTACCACTCCCTGGTGGGTCCACACGCGTGCTGGAAGGCTACGACTAGTGGAGGGTCACTGAAGGAGTAGACTCTCAAGTCAACGGAAAATAACGTCCGCATCCGACGACGTACGGGGACCACCCCACGTACCAGCACCGTCGCACGGTGACCACTGTCGGAAAAGAAACGGGACTGCAAACCACTCGGTGCAATCCTGAGCCTGACGGTCTACTTTAGATGCGCCACAAGCCCTGACGGTCTATCGCTGGACCGTCACAGCCATCTGACGGCCCAACACAGGCGCGTCAGAGCCTCGGTGTAAAAATGACTGTGACGCGCCTACCCTGGTGGGTCACAGGCCCTGACGCACTCAGCCCGGTGCATCACAAGGCGCGAGGAAACTAACTGTGACGCGTGCCACTCAGTGCGTCACAGCCTGTAACGGACCATCTCTGGTGCGTCACAAGGTGGGAATGCGTCAGCTCTAATGCACCCACACAGGGGCATTACAAGGCTATGAGGCGCCACCCTGGGTGCGTCACAGGCCTTGACCCCCCAACGGTCAAAAACCAACGGTCGGATGCCAACGGTCAGATCGTCACCTGACGGTCCTACCTAGGCGCGTCACAATGCCCTGGCGGTTTATCGTGGGGCCGTTACACCCACGGACCACCCAGTTGGCCAAAACAGAACTGTGACGCACCCACCCTGGGGCTTCACAAGATGTGACGGTCATTGGAAGGACCGTCACACCGACCCGACGGCGAAACGGTGTGAAATGCCTAAAAACATCAACCACGCCCCCATGCCTCCACAGGAGAGGGGGAAAATAAGGGGGAAGCCCCCTGGGGACCCCTAGCATGCTTCTAAGCCATCAAAATGCCGAATCACGGCCTATAAACATAGATCGGGCGAGCTCTCCCCAAATCATGGAAAACCCCAACCCGGCATGAAAACCCATCTCTCGGCCTCCCCTCGGCCTACAAATCACGGGAAAGGAATGCAAGAGGCTAGGGAACGTCACCCTACTTCGATCTCGCCTCGAGACACGTCGGATCGTCCACGAATCACAAAGAAAGCTTTTAGAACCCTCGTTCCTTCATGATTCCCCACAAGCTTTACGCCGCCACGATCGCCTCGCCGTCGCCCACGTCGTCACGCCGTCGCCCCGCGCTGTCTGCAGCCGGAGGGGACGCCGCCGCGGTCGAATGGGAGAGAGAGGGGGGGCAGTTCTCACGGTGGGGGAAGAAGAAGAAAGAGGAAGAAGAAGAAGAGAAAAAGAAAAAGGGGAAATAGGGGGGGTATTTATAGAAAATCCAAAAAATCTAGAAAATACCAAAAAATTAAAAATTACATTTCCGCGATCCTCGGAACACACCGATCGCTACGGTACCACTCTCGCCCAGGTGAACGACCTAGTTCACCCACAACGAGAGTCCGAAGGATTTGCCGGAACCCGTACCGAAAATCAAAAAATACGCGCGGAAAAGCCGCGGACGCACTCTAGACCTCTGAAATAACTCCGGATCGCGCCGATCTGGACACGAAAGATGTCTGAAATGAAATTTTGGATACAACGGAGCCGGACACTCTGAGAAAGTAGATCCGGGACCCAAAAAGAAGGATCCAAAAGGTCCGAGACATTACAGCCCTCCCCCCTTATAGAAATTTCGCCCTCAAAATTTAAGAACAAAACTCAGGGGAAGAAGAGGGGACTCACTCGAACAAGTAAGGGAACTGCTGATGCATCTCGTCCTCACGCCCCCAAGAAGCCTCACCACCAGAGTGTCGTTGCCACACCACCTTAACCAAGGGGATGACCTTGTTCCGCAGGCGCTGCTCTCGCCTATCCTCAACACGGACTGAAAACTCTGGGAGAGAAAGATCTGGAGTCACCTCGGGCCAAACAGAATCCTCAAGCACATGAGAGCCATCGGGCATATACTTCTGTAACATCGAGACGTGGAACACGTCATGCACCGACGTCAACTCAGGAGGAAACTGCAGCCGATTGGCTACCTCACCAATGCGCTCCACAATAAGGAAAGGACCGACATAGCGGGGACTCAGCTTCCCACGCCGTCCAAAACGCATCACCCCCTTCATCGGAGAAACTCTCAAGAAGACACGATCGCCAACGGTGAAAGCAATAGGCTGCCTCCTCCTGTCAGCATAGCTCTTCTGCCGACTCTGGGCCGCCAACATGTTCTGACGAACCAGGTGCATGACATTCACACACTACTGCACCAACTCCGGTCCCATCAAAACACGCTCACCAACCTCGAACCAATCGAGTGGAGTCCGACACTGACGCCCGTACAACACCTCATAAGGAGCCATGCTGATGCTCGAATGATAGCTGTTGTTGTAGGCAAACTCCACCAATGGTAGGTGGTGAAACCAACTCCCTTGCCATTCCAGGCAACAGGATCTCAGCATATCCTCTAATGTTTGAATGGTCCTCTCTGACTGACCATCTGACTGAGGATGTTACACCGAGCTAAATGCTAACCCCGTGCCAAGAGCTCGCTGGAAACTCCTCCAGAATCTAGAAGTGAAACGTAGATCTCGATCCGACACAATGGAAATGGGAATCCCATGCAACGGAACGATCCGCTCCACATAAAGACGAGCCAACTTGGTCACGCTCCAACTGAATTTGACTGGCAACAACCGAGCCACTTTCGTCAGTTGATCCACCAGCAACCAGATACTGTCCTGCCCACTCGGAGTCCTCGACAATCCCACTACAAAATCCGTGGTCACGTGGTCCCATTTCCACGCGAGAACATCCAAGGGTTGGAGAGTACCTCCCGGTCGCTGATGCTCTGCCTTCACCTGCTGACAGGTTAGGCACCTGGCCACGAACTCGGCCACATCTTCTTCATGCTAGGACACCAGAACTATTTCCGCAAGTTCCGATACATCTTCGTCGCACCCGAGTTTATGGTGTACCTGCTCCCATGAGCCTCGCGCAACACCGCACGACGAACCTGATCCCCGGGGAGGACGTACAGCCTACCATAGAATCTCACAGCACTGTCCTCACCGAGCTCCACTGTAGCCATAGCCAAAATCTGGGGTAACTCAGGGTCTGCATGCTGAGCCTCAGTCACCTGACAGTGGATAGCAGGGGTGACAGTCAAACTCGCAAGCACCGCTAACCCTGGCTCTCTGGGAATCTTGAGCCTAAATGACACTTCGGGCACTTGTTCCCAGAGCCTCCACTTCCTTAACATCAAGGCACTGACCGCGACCTTCCGACTCAAAGCATCGGCAACGACATTCATCCTGCCTGGCTGATAAGACAGGGTGAAGTCATAATCCTTCATATACTCCATCCAGCACCTCTGCCTGAGGTTAAGGTCCCTCTGAGTGAACACATATCTCAAACTCTGATGGTCAGTGAACACCTCGAACTTCTCACCGTATAGATAATGCCTCCAGATCTTCAACACGAAGATCATAGCCGCCAACTCCAGCTCATGGGTAGGGTAGTTCTCCTCATGTGACTTCAGCTGTAACGAAGCATATGCCACCACTCATCATGCTGCATCAACACAGCACCCAATCCGACCCCGGAAACATCTGTACATACCACAAAACCCCCCGATCCAGAAGGTAAAACCAACACTGGAGCCGAGGTGAGTAATCTCTTCAGTTCCCTGAAACTCTGCTCACACTCATCAGTCCAGACAAAAGGCACATCCTTCCGCGTAAGTCTGGTCATCGAGGCCGCAATGCGAGAAAAGTCTTGAATGAACCTCTGATAATAGCCTGTAAGCCCCAAGAAACTTCGGATCTCCATCACAGACCTCGGCCTCGGCCACTGCATTACTGCCTCGACCTTAGCGGGGTCCACGGAAATACCATCACCAGAGATCACGTGCCCTAAAAAGTGCACCTCACGAAGCTAGAACTCGCACTTGCTGAGCTTCACATACAACCGGTGATCTCGCAACGTCTGCAGCACCACACCCAAATGGTACGCGTTCCCCTCAAGCAGACCGCGAATAAACAAGGATGTCGTCCATAAATACGACTACAAACTAGTCTAAGTACGGATGGAACACCCTCTGCATCAAGTCCATGAAGGCTGCGGGGGCATTGGTGAGCCCGAACGGCATCACCAAGAACTCATAATGCCTGTATCTCATACTGAACGCAGTCTTCTCCACATCGGACTCGCGAATCCTCAACTGATAGTAACCGGATCGTAAATCAATCCGCGAGAACACTCGAGCAGACTGAAGCTGGTCGAACAAGTTATCAATCTGTGGCAATGGATACTTGTTCTTGATGGTCACTTCATTCAGCTGCCAGTAGTCAATGCACAACCTCAGACTACCATCCTTCTTCTTCACGAATAACACGGGCGCGCCCCAAGGGGAAAAGATAGGATGAATGTACCCCTTGGCCAGCAACTCTTGCAACTGCGCCCTCAACTCCCTCAGCTCAGCGGGGGCCATACGGTAGGGAGCCTTCGCCAGAGGTCCCATACCAGGCACAACCTCGATAACAAAATCGATCTCCCGCTAGGGAGGCAATCCAGGTAAATCCTCGAGAAAAACATCAGGAAACTTGCACACCACCGGGATGTCCTCGACATCCGGACACGGCTGGTCTACCAAGACAACAGAGGCGAGAAAACCCTAACAACCAGAATCAAGCAAACGACGGGCTCGAATCACAGAAATGAGGAAACAAGGAGAGGTGGAACAGATACCTTAGAAGTAAAAGGTCCGTCTGCTAGGATGCTGAAAGTAAACCCTCTTCATTCCATAATTCACCACCGCTCTATGAGCCTCGAGCCAATCCATGCCCAAAATCACATCATAATCTCGAAGCTGCAATGCATACAACCTGCCTGGCAAACTCTGTCCCTCGATGCAAACCGGAACCTTCTCGAAACAATACGGAGTGATCATGAAGTCACCAGACGGCAACTCCACCATCAGATCACACGACATCTGGGATACCGGGTCCTCAACACTCCGCGCAAAATCATCCGAAATAAACGAATGGGACTCGTCAGAATCAAACAAAACTCGCACTGCACAACCTAAAATCATAACAGTACCTTCCACAAGCTGCGACGACTCTGCCTCTGCCTTGGTCATGTGAGTAATCTGGCCTCGAGCTCTCTGCCTGCCCACACTCGCTGACCATGGTAGCGGCGGAAACTGACCCTACTGTTGAAACTACTGATGTGGGTATTACTGCTGAGGAAACAGGGGTGGTTGACGCGGCCGCTGCGGACAGTCACATGCCATGTGTCCTGGCTGATCACACCTGAAATAGATCACCGGCACTATACACTGCCTGCCTGGATGCGACTCACCACACCGGGGACACCAAGAACGTGATCCACCGACTGACCCCTGCCGCTGCAAAGGTGCTGGCTACTGAACACTGCCCGAAGAAGCCTGCTGCTCACGACCCTCCTTCTTCTTCCAGAAACTCTTCCCGAAGAACCTCTTCATCTTGGCGCCGAAAGATGCAGATCTTGCCGCTGATGCCACTGGAGTCGAGGCTCCCGAAGTACCAGTAGGAAGCTGGAACGTGCTCTACTGCTGGGTAGTCATCTGCTGGCTGCGGCCTGACAAGGACTGCCCCTGGCTAATCGGTCCCCGAGTCCTCTGCATATCCATCTCCAAGGACGTCGCAACACGAGAAGCCATCTCCAAATCAGTGGCAGCGTTCACGATCAAATGGTGCCTCAGCTCCTGCCTCAAACCCTGTACGAACTGTGCGGTCTTCACCCTCTCATGCTCCATGATATGAAGTGCATAACGACCTAGCTGAACAAATCGGGCCCTGCACTGCAACACGGACATGTCACCCTGGACTAGCTCCAAAAACTCACGCATCCTCTGCGTAGCAATATACTCTGGACAGTAAGCACGCTCGAAAGCGCTAACGAAGTCGCCCCACTCTATCTGCTCAAGCGAATGAGACTAAAAGGGCATCTTCCACTCGGAAGACCACCACGCCTGAGCCATACCCTGCAACTAGTTGTGGGCCAACATCACTTTGTCCTCTGTAGCACATCGCACGGAACTGAACACTCGCTCCATCTCGTCGAGCCAACTCCGAGCCAAATCAGGGTATGGCTGACCGCCATAGTAAGGTGGATGGAACTGCATGAAATCCCTCACTGCTCGGCCTGGCCCACCCCTGGTCGACGAACCCTCACTAGCCTCTCCGCCGAACTGCTGCGACATAAGCTGGTACATGCCACGGAAGAAATCCTCAGCCCCCGGTAGCCTCGCAGCATCTGCTACTTCGGTGGCCGCTCGTGGCACTCTACTCTGCTCCTCCTGCTCCTGCTGAACCTCCTGCTGGAACTCCTGAACCTCAACCGACTGCCCCTGCAGAGAGCGAGTCCCCCGCCTCGACGCCATGTTCGCTCCTGAAGCAAAAGACAGAAAACATGAAAACGGCAAGGTCAATGAAAACACACGATGCCGAATGCCAGCGTCAACTGTACATCATCGTTCTCGACTAGTGGACTGCTACAATTACCTATGATTCTCGTATAATCCCACAACCGCGCTCTGATACCAGCTGTAACGACCCGAGAATCCGATTACCGGGAAGGCCCGATAACCCGAGACTCGTACCGCCACCCACGAGTCCGAAGACTCGGAAGGGTTAAAAAGATGGTGTGGAGACTACACAAGTATCACAAATAATTACAGAAATTAAACAATTTATATAATTAAGCAGGAAATAAATTAACGTTTTACATGATACATGGTTCACAAGATATAACAAAATAAACAACAATAGTCTACAACTAGTACAGAGACAAGAAAGAAAAGTACAGCTACACGGGACATACCTCGGCTCTGACCTCTGGCACTAACGCTGGGCACCTGAACCACGCTGAGCCTCAATCGCGCTCCTCTGAGGCCGTGCCTCACCTGAAACACGGTGAAAATACGCAGGGAATGAGTCTCAAAACAAGACTCGGTAGGGATCACTCGAACCCTACCTCATGAAACGGGAAACCACTACGCTAGCGGTTAAGCGAGTACCTTAGAAGTAACAGCCCTACAACTACAACAGCGGTCTTGCGGCATGAAAATCGACGCACGTGCCCCGGTGAAACAAACGGAGCTCAACGGTCAACCCGACCAAAACCCGAAGGTCGAAGTCACAAGACTGACAGTCTGTCACTCCCGACTCGACAGGAGTACCTCCCACTAGAAGCATAGTCGGTAGCGTCCCCTGACGACTTACACCGCACCGCAGGTGAACTTCCTGACGTGGTAGCGCCTACCAGAGGCACGGACACCGAACAAGTAACCACAAAGCAAGTGACTAGCTGGGGTCACGCTCGTCAGTGTGGGCCCAACCGCCCCCAACCACGTGTGCACACACAGACCATGCGTCCTAGGTCTGGCCTCTAACTGGTTTTCCCCTTGAGTCGGACTCTAGCTACAGACGAGGGGCCCGACGAAAACCAGTCTAAAAATCGTCCTCAGGGTAGCCTCTCCACCACTCCCTGGTGGGTCCACACGCGTGCAGGAAGGCTACAACTAGTGGAGGGTCACTGAAGGAGTAGACTCTCAAGTCAATGGAAAACAACGTCCACATCCGACGACGTACGGGGACCACCCCACGTACCAGCATCGTCGCACGGTGACCACTGTCGGAAAAGAAACGGGACTGTAAACCACTCGGTGCAATCCTGAGCCTGGCGGTCTACTCTAGACGCGCCACAGGCCCTGACGATCTATCGCTGGACCGTCACAACCATCTGACGGCCCAACACAGGCGCGTCAGACCCTCGGTGTAAAAATGACTGTGATGCGCCTACCCTAGTACGTCACAGGCCCTGATGCACTCAGCCCGGTGCATCACAAGGCGCGAGGAAACTAACTGTGACGCGTGCCACTCGGTGCATCACAATCTGTAATGGACCATCTCTGGTGCGTCACAGGGTGGGAACGCGTCAGGTCTAACGGACCCACACAGGGGTGTTACAAGGCTGTGACGCGTCACCCTGGGTGCGTCACAGGCCTTGACCCCCCAACGGTCAAAAACTAACGGTCGGATGCCAACGGTCGGATCGTCACCTGACGGTCCTACCTAGGCGCATCACAACGCCCTAGCGGTCTATCGTGGGGCCGTTACACCCAGGGACCACCTAGTTGGCCAAAACAGAACTGTGACGTACCCACCCTGGGGCGTCACAAGATGTGACGGTCACTGGAAGGACTGTCACCCCGACCCGACGGCGAAACGGTGTGAAACGCCCAAAAACATCAACCACGCCCCCATGCCTCCACAGGAGAGGGGGAAACAAGGGGGAAGCCCCCTGGGGGCCCCTAGCATGCTTCTAAGCCATCAAAATGCCGAATCACGGCCTACAAACATAGATCGGGCGAGCTCTCCCGAAATCATGGAAAACCCCAACCTGGCATGAAAACCCGTCTCTCGGCCTCCCCTCGGCCTAAAAATCACGGGAAAGGAATGCATAAGGCTAGGGAACGTCACCCTACTTCGATCTCGCCTCGAGACGCGTTGGATCGTCCACGAATCACAAAGAAAGCTTTTAGAACCCTCGTTCCTTCACAATTCCCCACAAGCTTTACGCCGCCACGATCACCTCGCCGTCGCCCACGTCGTCACGCCGTCGCCCCGCGCCGTCTGCAGCCGGAGGGGACGCCGCCGCGGTCGAATGGGAGAGAGAGGGGGGGCGGTTCTCACGGTGGGGGAAGAAGAAGAAAGAGGAAGAAGAAGAAGAGAAAAAGAAAAGGGGGAAATTAGGGAGGTATTTATAGAAAATCCAAAAAATCCAAAAAATACCAAAAAATTAAAAATTACATTTCTGCCATCCTCGAAACGCACCGATCACAACGGTACCACTCTCGCCCAGGTGAACGACCCGGTTCACCCGCAACGAGAGTCCGAAAGATTTGCCGGAACCCATACCGGAAATCGGAAAACATGCGCTAAAATGTCGGCGACGCACTCCGGGCCTCCAAAACAACTCCGGATCGCGCCGATCCTAACACGAAAGATGTCTGAAATAAAATTTCAGACACAACGGAGTCAGGCACTCCGAGAAAGCAGATCCGGGACCCAAAAAGAAGGATCTGAAAGGTCCGGGACATTACATAACCCGTCCATAAATCGATTAGCCTTCAATAGATCGGTACTGATTAAATGCGGTGCATAAGGTGCTAGTCTGGAGAATTGAAGTTCATACTCCGCAATTGTCATCATTCCTTGTCGAAGAGAGGCGAACTCCATAGCCTTTCTTTCTTTCACATGCTAAGAAAAGTACTTAGCATGGAACAAAGTGAGAAAACCATCCCATGTATGAGGTGCATCGGCCGGAGGTGTCGGAACCAACTTCCACCATGTACGGGCATCCTTGTTGAGTTGGAAAGTTGCAAGACGCTCTCTTGATCGGTGCATTGGATGACGTCAAATATACGGTTCATCTCGTCAATCCAGTTCTCTGCTTCGTCCGGATTAGAAGAACCATAGAAAGGCGGAGGGTTTAAACTCCTGGAATTGCGATGTAAGTCGCCAGCTCTCGCCCCTGCGCCTACCTGGGCCATAGTTTGCAATGCCTGAGTAAGGCCGGCAACTGTTTGTTTCATGCCATTCCAATCTACGCGATGAGCCATTTGTAAAATAAGGTACCTGAGAGAAATATAACAACTTGTTATTTCTCGTGGAATTGGGAGAAAATAATCTTAAAGCTAATTAACTATCTTATCCCGGGCTCTACCCAATTCTCACATGGGTATGGAAATTTCTTCCTTAGTTCATAGGTAGGGGTCCTTAAACCTTGGACTTTTCCTATGACATGATTCTTCTCCCTAAGTCCTGAGACTTAGGCTCAGATACCAACTTAACTGTCACGTCCCGAGCCTTTATGAGAGCGGAAGACTAGCTCGAGGAACGTGAACAGTCGGCATGGTAAGCCTCTTACAAGCAAGAACGATCAGAGCGCAAGACAATCACACACATAAATGCAATTGTACAATATTTACTCAAGCTTCAACTTTCATTTCATTATCAATCAAATATTCAAATATAATCACTAATTCTACTTTCTTCATCATACTAGACTCAAGAAATAAGAAAATTACATAGACTCAATCTAAACAATGTAGACTTCCTAAGTCTTCACTCATTCTTCATTCACTCTTGGATCCGCTACTTGAATATTCCGAATCCGAACCCGACTCACTTCCATCTCTTGAAAAGATTAGAAATAGGTAATGAGCACACTTGCCTAGTAGATATCTTCGCATCAACATGAAGGCACTATTAAAGCAATTAACATTTTAGCTCTAGAGGAATATGGTAAAATCATGCGAATGCGATGAATCACAAGTATAACCGAGCAACAAGACGATCATGTAAGATAGAATGAGCAAGTATGAACAAGAATGTAGCATGGCCGTTCATGAACAAGATTGTAACGAGAATGTACTAGAAATACCACGTAGTCATCATCCAAACATCTTTTGCTTATGAGCAAGTATTTGGTGAACTTCTGTGGAATATCATGTAACAAGCAAGAAAGTCATGTACGTGTATCGTGGATTTTCACTTCACGAGCCGTGGATATTTCACTTATTTATAGAGAAAGTACTCCCAGCGCAATGCGACGCCAGTAGCATCATACCCCATGGTTTACAGTATGTTTCCGACAGTCAACCGAGGGGACTAGCATAGAGCCCTTGAACACAATTAGTGCTCGATCGCATCTTCAAGTATAAATCAAGCTATTTCCACATTTCAATAAAATTTGGCCAAGAATGTAACAAGTTCAATAAGTTCATGATAACAATAATCAACAAATGAACGGTTCAACTTAGGACATGAGAGATCAAGAATGATTTAAGACGATGTCATGCTCATGGAAATAATTTGACAACATGACAGTACATTTATTATCATTCATAATTTAAGTGAAGTATCGTAGACAATATGACAAATCCTAGACCATCAATAATCCTTCTAGGAACTTTAGAATATCAACCCTTTGGTCAAACCTCGGGTTAAAGAATTTAGAACTGTGACGGTCTAATACTGGGCCGTTACATGAACATAACGGTCGAGAATTGGACCGTTAGAACAGGCTGAATCCAGAAACAAAGAAATTGGACTTAGTACAATGTGACGGTTGTACACCGGTCCGTTAGGTAACCCTGATGGGCTAGTGTAGGTCCGTTAACTTAACAAGACTTAGAACTTCGATTTGTACTTTTCTAGACAAATGGGCTTTAATGGTACAACCAACTCGACGTCCTAGTGGGAATCCTAGGCTTGCAGAGAATTACAGAGGTCTTGAAACAAGATTTTGTAATCCATTGGAAGGAATATCCAATAGAGAGGTCCTCATGTTCAAGAATATGTTCCTATAGTGCAAGAGTGTGAACTAATGGACATATACCGAGATATATGGCATGTACTTAAAGAAAATGACTCTATAGATAAGAGAGAATGTGTAACGGTATAAAATCATGATAAAACTCATCAATATCTTTTTTAAATCAATGTTTTAATACAAAACTATAGTGCTTTGGCATGAAATTATCATATGCTTGAAAATAACTCTAAAGTATGCAAATTCCTAACATAAATCAATATTGGAACTTAAAACCATGAAAAACATGTTAAGATCTAATTAACTAGGCATACATATATATTAATTGGACCGATCTTGATTCTATCTTAAGTTGACAGAACACAGTGTTGTGTGACGGATTAGTCTGAGCGCGTCACCGGAAAGTAACGGTCTAGATTAGGTCCGTCAGGTTTCATATAACCCTTCAGTCGTTCACAGAGGGTGTGACGGTCAATGTAGGTCTGTTACACGTCCCTGGCGGTCTTACGATAGACCATTAGGTCCTCTGCTGACAGAAAATAGAAACTATAGAAATCTATGATTAATTCACTGCAAGCTAACTACTCTAATCATGTCCAAATGAGAAAAAGGCTATCTAGATGCATGGGTAGTAATGAAATAACAAGAGATAGCTTTTTATCTTCAATTAAGTTTGAAGGCATGCATGAATGTATAGACTAATCCTAAAACATGAAATTCATGAAGTATAATGCATGAAATCCAAATAAACTAGAGGACTTTTATCCCTAACATTATGTTTTTGCCGTTCATGAGATAACTTACCTCTTAACTAGGCTTTAAACTTCTAATTTGAGTCTTTAAGGGTCGCCCTAGTTCTTCTCTTCCTGTGATTTTTCAGCAACTTCACGTTGCCCTAACTCTCCAATCTCTTGACCTAAAGATGTACAATTTGAAGGGTAAGAAGATGAAACTATTGGGAACAAAAAGTTCTAAAGAACCCTTCCCTAATTACCTTGTTTGGGCGTCCTAATTCCTTGATCTTCAATGGTCCTTTGTTCTGAATCCTGGGCTGCTATGACAAAATCATCGACTTTAGAAGCCTTTATCTCTTTGGTTACTTGATCTCCTAACATGAAATTTTGAGGGTAGTTAGTCTAAAGTATTAGGAACGAAATACTCTAAAGAACTTACCTGAGATTCTATCTCCTTATCTTAATTCTTCACGAGCCAAAAGTAAAGGTCGCTCAGTTCAGAACTGGGTTCTATTTATAGAGTTTTGGCTGAGGTTCAAGGATTTGATCGATTTTAGAGTTCTTAATTGGCAAACACCTAATCTCTAAGAGTCCTTAGCAATGTTATAAGTTCTCCCAAGTTGGTCTCCAGCCAAGAGAATCCCAAAGTTCCAATCTTTTTACAACTTCTTCTTCTCACGAAATTAGCAGGTTGTAACGGACTAGGTCTGGTTCATTACATGGCTTTAACGGTCGCTCGATAGACCGTTACATCAACTAGGCGTGGACATTCATCTTAATTCAAACTCTTTGGTTAATTATCCACTAAATTATCCCTTTTAAAGTGTATTTATCCCTATATTTCGTGGATAACTTAAATAATCTTCTAGAATATGGGCCAAACTTATTGGACTTGGTCCTTAAACATATTGGGCTATAACTACTAAAGCTAGGTTAATTATTTAGCCTAGTTGGGCCTTATAATCCCAATATCTATTTACTAAGCTTTATAAATGCCTAATTCAATCTAGAAATTATTTTTATAAATTTGGGTCACTACAATGTAAATCAGAGCATACATTGCCACAAGAGACCATACATCAAGGCCACTATTTAAAATGCAAATAACCAAACTTTATTGATAATAAGGATGGAATGTACTTATTACAACGACATCTTGTGGACTTTCACTAACACTTACATCAACCAAAAGAAAGAAAAATTACATAGACCCTGAAATATTAGGATCGACGACTAACTAAGACATTGACTCAAGACATAAGTAGAAGGCTCGCTCCATGATCACTCGTTCCCGTCCCCGTCAGTGTGCACGTCATCATCCGTATTACCTGAAAAAGGATTGGAAAGAAAGGGGTGAGCGAAAGCTCAATAAGATTTTATATCTCTATCACCAGGCGCAGTTTAAGTGATTAATCATTTTAGCATGCATAACAATGAAATAAAAGAGCGATGATAATCAAATGGCAAGCGATAAATAAGAGATAAGCGAAAGGAAAGATAGATTTCTTGTAAGGAATAAGTGCAAGAATAACAAGAACTTTCCACGAGGTTTCAAGTAAGTTTTAATGTGAACTGGCCATAACAAGCACGCACATCATGAATTTTCAAGTGATTGAGTGAAGTAGAATATCATAGGCCAACACGCTAGTCATGCTCTTTGGTGCAATGTCACATCTTGTCATTACAAACACCCTAGGGCACAAGTACTTTTGGGCGTTCCTCCAAGGACCAGACTGGGCCCTTTATGATGCGTTGGCATTGAAGGGTTAAATCATAGATCCCAATCTAGACATTCACCACATTGAATGGTCAAGAGTTTCAAGGTTTAAGCTTATGAAACTTACTTCTATGATCAAGAGAAATTCCAAGGAAAGTTGGAATATGATATCATAAGGAATAACTCGTGAGTCCAAAGTGACCATGAGCCAAGGCAAGACTTCTCAGTCCAAGGTCGTCCTTGGCACGACAGCTACCATAACAAAAATCATAGAAAAACACGTTTAGTCTTAAGGTTTGCGGTCATTACCTGGAACGCTAGGATGAGACTAACGGTCTAGTCTTAGACCATTTTCAGATTGAGTAATATCAAGGCTTTCAAGTGGACAAAAAGAGTCCTCAATTCAGCCTGAGACAAAGTGGGTCCAAACCAGGGTTCAGCCCACGAAGCCAAGGTCAACAGAATGATTTGGTCAGGTCAGAGTAGACTAGGTTCAAGAATAATCTAACTAACCCAAGCAAGGTTCTAACCAATCCGAGGAAAGCCTAGCGGTCTAGCCCTGGGCCGCGAAGGGTCTCTTAGCGGTCTCTAGGTGGGCCGCTAGGGGTTCAGAACAATTCGGATGTGGAATGTCCCAAAATGCGAATCAAATCAAGTTCGTGGGTTCTGGTCTTTGTGGTACAACATGCCCGGCGTCCTGGTGAGAATCCCAGGCTCACGGGGGTTTACGGAGGTCTCATAATAGTGGTCCTAGTCCGATGAAAGGAGTATCCGACGGAGAGTCCCGACTATTACAAGATTGAGGCTATCTAAAACATGAAAAATGTGAACGATGCGGTCAGTCAATCCCACTGGAGTGGCATGATTGTCAAACAATGACATCAGAACCAAATTATCAGTATTTATAAGTGGCAAGGTTTAAGATCAAGCAGTTAAGAACCAAGTTTATTCCACTAATTCACCTATTAGTCTAACGGTGATAATCAAAAGAAAATTTTCATGTATTTAGTGAAATTTCCATTTATAGTTCATGATACTAAGTTAACGCTTCGTTTCTGCATCATTACTGGTCAATTACATGCTAAATAGGGTAAGTTTCAATTCAAAATGCATAAAACAGACTTTAAAAATCTCTCTCTATGAGAGGCCAGAAATGGTCTATACTGAGGCCGCTTGACAGAGCAAACGGTCTATCGTATGGCCGTTTAACATTATACATATATATATTCTTTTAAACTCAAGGTGGCCAAGCAGTCTATCACGCGACCGTTTGGTATCCCAAGCAGTCGCTAGAAGGGCCACTTGCCTACCCGAGACTCGCCGACGGCGAACCTCGATACATCACGATCAAAACTCCGATTACAAACGATAGGGAGAAAATAAATTGGGCAAAAGGGTACCATTGGAAAGAGCATTCAAGGACACATAAGATAGCATGCTTAAATTTTAGTTTAGAGTGATTTAAGTAAACATAAAACGGACTAACTTGGGAAGTAACCCTTCGGGTATACCTCCGAGTAAACGATGAAATTAGAACAACATAGTGCATGGAATTTGGGTAATTTGGTATCAAATGAAAGAGCTCAGAGAGACGAACATGATGATATATTTTGTTAACAATTCAGCCTGAGAGACACCTACCTTTAATCGATGGAAAAGGAAGAAGAAAAAGGTCACCGGAACCCTAATTAGGCCGCTCCTAGAACGCCGAAATACGCCCACGTCCGGTCACGATCGACCTTGCCACCAGTCGCCAGAGAAAATAGGGTTCTCAGGGATCGAAAGCCCTCTATTTAAAAGATCTATGGATGCTTCTAGTGATCGAATCAGGGTGAAGAGTCCAAAGGGGAAAAACAGCGAGAAAATCGGGAAAGAAACTAATCCGCCGTCGCCGCCAAATGAAAGGTCTAGGATTAGGGTTTTCAGAGGGGAAACAATCCTCTATAGTTGGGCTAGGGTTTGGCTTCGATCAGAGCCCAATTGGGCAAGAATTAAGGTCCAATTAAGGGAGTTTCGTTTGTTCTTAAAAAGCACGATTTTTAGCTTAAAACATGAAATTTGGCCTTAACCAATTTTATTCTGGGTTCCTTTCTGAAGACAAAGTTGTTGGAAATCGAATTTTACATAAGATACATATTTTTCCATATTTAATAGAATTAATAAAAAAACTGAGCTAAGAAATCAATTAAATAATATGGTGATATTTAATATTAAAAATTCAGGATGGTACACCCTCCCCCACTTTAAAGAATTTGGTTCCCAAATTCACTGAATCTTATAAAAACAAAACCAACCTCAGAACAAATCGGGATACAACTTTCTAATTGCTTCTTTGGACTCTCACGTGGCTTCTTCAATTCCGCGTCGACTCCACTGGACCTTGACCATTGGAATGGATTGGTTCCTGAGTTGCTGCTGTTTGTAGTCCAAAATCTTGATAGGCTTTTCTTCATAGGATAGATCCTCTTTCACTGCCAAATCCACATATTGGATGACATGCGAGGGGTCGTATACGTACTTCCGCAGCATAAATACGTGGAACACATTATGAATGCCTGATAACTGTGGGGGTAACGCCAGTCTATATGCAACTTCGCCTACTCTCTCCAAGATTTCGAATGGGCCAACAAACCTCGGGCTTAACTTACCTCGGATTCCAAATCTTCTAATTCCTCTTGACGGTGAAACTTTCAGAAACGCATGCTCTCCAGCTTGAAACTCCAAATCCCTTCTTCTGTTATCAGGATAGCTCTTCTGCCTAGACTGAGCAATCTTCAAACGGTTTCTAATGACTTGAATGTTCTTGGATGACTCTGAAACAAGATCTGGTCTGAGCCATTGTGTCACGCCCCGAACCGATAGCAGCGGAAAGCAGTGTTCGAAACGTGCAGCGAAACAGTCATGATAACAAGAGCAACATAAATAACCACAATTAAACACATAAAGGCCATTAATTTTGAGAAAAAATGATTTTCATTAATTTTTGAAAACTTAAATACAATTTTGACCATAGTAGGAATTACACTCTATCATCAGGCGTAGTTTAAGTGATTAACCATTTCATGAATATGCATGAATAATGCGAGAATTCAAATAAGCAAACTAAATAACCAACAAGATTCGAAGAATAACGATAAATAAATGGAAAGGAATAATTGCATGTCGAGATATCAAGCACTAGTAACAAGAATTTCCAATGGATGGCCACATCAAGTCAAGTCAAGTTGAGTTATGTCACGCAAGCAAGCAAGTACTTCATCCCTCAAGCATGAATAGTAAGTTTCACGAGAATGTGGAATGCCGTAGACTTAACACGCTAGATAGTACTCGGTGCCCAATGCCACACCTAGTCATTCACCTCCCCGGGGATCAAGTACTTTTCGGGTGCTCCTCCCAGGACCAGACTGGGCCCTTAATATGATTGCCTTGGCATTGATTTGTTTGGATCATAGATCCCACGAAATCTATACGTCCACGAATAGAATGGCCAAGAGGTCCAAGATCAAGTTCATGTAATCAAGGTAAAGCACATAAGAATATTGATTCTTAAGAGTCCAAGCAATAAGCTCATTAATCAAGAGGAAGAGTCATTCAAAATGACTTAGAATGGATTAATAGACCTAACAATAGGTCGCCACATGAAATACCATAGCCTGGATAGGCTAGAGGAGCTCACACAAATCAAAACCACAAAACATCACTTTTCAGAAAATAGGAAGATACGCGGTCAATATCGGGCCGCTCAAGATATATACGGTCCAAACTGGGCCATTCTAGAAAGAACTGGGATGAGGATCAGCCTCATCGAAGTCAAGGATCAACGGACCATTCTGGGTCGCTCTTAGAAGAATGGTCAGAAATGGGCCTTTCAACTAGTATAGACGGTCAAGAATGGGCCGCACAAGGCCAGATGGACTTGAAGCCCAAGAACATGATAAACGGGCCTAATAGGGCCGCACAGGGGTTGCACGGTCCAACAGGGTCCGTTCAAAAAGTTGGATGGGCCAAATCAGTCCGCTCATACTGGGCCTGACTGGCAAATAAGAAATCAACCCAAAATGGGCTCCGGGCTGCCATAAGTTGGCAGAACAGAACCAGGGTCTAGCCCATTCTCCACTGGTCAGCCTATGGCTTATTGGGTCGATCAAATCAAGATTTGTTCGAAGAGGGAACAAGGTTAATTGACCAACAGGAATTGGCATTTAGCCAGGGATGCACGGTCTCTAATGGGCCATCCATTGAGACACGCGGTCTGTTTCCGGCCGTTCAAGTATCAGTCGGTCCAACTCGAGCCGTGACTCACAATGAAGCGATCCAAGTGGTTCAATCACGTGAACAGGTTCAGGTCTTGGTGGTGCAACCTGCCCGGCGTCCTAATGGGAATCCCAGGCTCGCGAGGACTTACGGAGGTCCTGTAATGAAGGTTCTAGTCCGACGGAAGGAGGATTCGGCGGAGAGTCTCAACCATTACAGGAAATGAGGCTATCAAATCATCAGAAACCTGTATAGCGGTCAGTCCATCCTACCGGAGTAGAATGACTGTCAAATAATCCTAGTAACATGGTTCATATAATCATGTTTGAAATTTACTTTATTGAAATACTAAATCAAGGTCATGAAGAAAATAAACCAGCACTTATAACATTTAATCTTCCATATGATCCCTTTTCATGTTGGTTGCTAGCCTATCATTAAGATTAAGTAACTAGAGAGAAAACATGCTAGATTTTAAATTTAACATAATTCTGGGGAGATATACGGTTCGTCCAAAACCTTTCAAGAGGCCTTTGCGGTTGTCCACAGGCCGTTCATGCTCTGCAGGCAGGGGCTCGGTAGGCGATGAGCGGTCGATAGAGGGCCGCATGGGTCGTTGAGCGGTTTGGATCTAGCCGCTCGTCTCATTAACATAATAGCGTAATTTAACACAGGCGGTCAAAATCTGGCCGTTCATATAGACATCCGGTCTATCGACTGGCCGCTCATCTTATAAAAACATGATAACGCAAGTAACATAGGCAGTCATGGACTGGCTGTGCATATGGACAAGCGATCTATCGCATGGCCGCCCATCCCAAAACAGTCTCTGCTACCTTCGCCTTGCCTGCCTCCGGCGAGTTTGGCTAGGGTTAGGAACAATAGCTAAATACAAAGTATATAGAGCATGAAAATTGAGGCTTTATAATCAATAGAACGAGCACGAAAAGTTACACAAGATAGGATAATCAATTTAATGTTTAAGGCCTGAAATTCCTACTTAAATCGAGGCGGAACATAGATACCCTAATTATGACATGCTTCCACTAAATCCGTAAATTCACGCAGGATACTACATATAATTTAGGGCTTTGTATACCAATGGAAAGAGGACTCAGAGATGAACAAAATGATATATTATTTGTGAGTTTAGCCTGAGAGAAACCTACCTCAATCGGAGAAGAAAGGGGACGACACGAAACCCTAATCCGCGGACACGTCGCCGTTCCTCGCCCTAATTCGCCCTCGATCGGCCACCTTAGGTCACGCCACCGGTTGGAGAAGCAAGTAGGGTTCCTGGGCTCCGAAAGCCCTATACTTATGAGGTATAAGAGGGTTCCTAGCGATCGAATTGGGCTCAAGAGTCCAAAGGGAGAATTTTGGCAAAAATTTCAGGGAGATCCTCTAATCCACGCCGCCGCTGCCAAGAGCAGGCTCTAGGGTCTAGGGTTTCGAGGGAAAAACGATCTACTAGTGTTGCTCTATCCAATGGGCCAGGTTTGGGCTCAAACGGTTTAGAAATGGGCTCGAATTTGGTCTTTTAAGGTTGGTCTAGTTTGAACCATTAAAACAACGAATTTTAGCCATTAATTCTTTAATTCAGCCCAATCCAATTTTTATTAGGGGTCGGTCTAGTTAACAATGTTACTAAACTATTTGTTCTCTATAAGAATATAATTTTTCTAGATTTTTATAAATTAGTCAAAACTTTGGCCTACGGTTGATATTCAATTGATTTAATTTATACTTATTAAATTTAAATCACCGTGGAAAAATTCGATGGCATCATGGAATATGAAATTTTTTTTAGGGTTATTGCGAAAAAATAATTATTTCTTCATGTTGATATAATTTGGCCACTTTCAATAATATTTAACTAGGGAATTATTAAAGTCATTAAATAGCAAATTGTCACCTTTTCCTTCAAAATTTTATTTTTATATTTTTATTATTTGACCGAGGTGTTACATGATGGAGGAAAAACGCACGTCGTTAATACGCCCCGCTGCCAAATTTAAATATCCGGCCCACAAATTAAATAAACAGAATAGTTAAGTGGTGAGACCGAGTCGAATCCACAGGGAGAAGTAGATTTGAAAGTTGAAAACATTGAGTTTTTAAGATTTAAAAATCATGAAAATTGAATTGAAACTGCCTTAGAGAGATTTGGATGCAATTTAGAAGGGGTGGAATTGATAAAAGAACACATAGAAAATTATAATGAAAATAAGGTGAGTTAGGAAGAGAAATAACTTTCAAACCAGACAAAATTAGAAGAAGTGATAGAAGAAAAAGTTGAAGATCTAAGAGTTAGGAAGAAGTTTTATGAAGAGTGCAAAGACAGAAAATGAGAAGAAGAAGGTGAAAAATATGAAATATCAGGATCTATCCGTGCGGGTGAACAGTAAACACGTAAAAGATAGAACATTTAAAAAATAAATATAATTTAAAAACGGTGAAGAATCAGAGAAAGTGGTAGAAGAAGAAACTTTAGATCTACAAGAGAGGAATAACTTTCATGAAGAACTCAGAAACAAAAGAGGACTGAAAGGGCATGCAAATGGAGGAACAAAAGAAGGTATTAACTCGGATGAACAGTAAGGTGCCATGACAGTAATTGGAAAAACGTGCAATACCTTGAAAATGGAGAAAAATTAAAGGAAATGATAGAAAGAGAAAATGTAGAGATTTGAAAGATGAACAACGTTGAAGAAGACAATAAATTTAAATGAAGATCATAAAAGTATGTAAATGACTAAACAAGACTAAAATACTCAAAAATATACAGTAAGAGTGAATGAAATTGAAACCTGAAGGGGTCTCCTACCCCTCTCTCTCTCCTTGCTTCTTCGATAACACCAAAAACTCACAACTCTCTCACAAAAACTAATAACAGCAAAAGAATTAAAAATGTATTACAAAGTTCATTCTCCCTTAAATCACACCCCAACCCTCCTTTTATAGGTTCTAAACTAGCCCATTCCCTCTCTGTTGCTCTCTGCATTGCCGTGTGAACCTCCCAGCTGTATGAATCTCTTGGCCAATGTGAAGACGTCTGCCGAAGAAGAGCCAATCCCTTGTGAAAGCCGCGTGTGTCAAGGCTTGGTGTGAAGCTGAAGCGTTGACTCGTCCGTGGCTAGACCGTCGACCGTGCCAAAGACGCTGCTGCTATGTGAAGCCCGTGGAAATGCCAAAAGGATTCCACCGTGAAGAGGCCGCCGCGTGAGTAGCACGTTGAACGCGCTGCTACTTTTGGCCAAAGGAGGCCTTGCATGTTGACCGCGTAAAGGGCCTCATGTGTGGGCCTTTGCCACGTAAAGAACCCACCGAAGAAGCCGCTGCGATGGAGCCTTCGCATGAAGCTTTGACTACATGAACCTTTGGCCGCTTCAACGTGAAGGCCATCTTGGTGCGCTCACGTGAATGCATATTAAGCATCCAACGTGAATGCATATGAAGCCTTATTCATACTGTCTGTAGATGGCATTATATATAAATATTATGTGAAGGCATTTCACCTAAGATGGATATATATACATATTATATATAAAGATATAAGAATATATATATCAGATGAAGGAGATATATATATGGATATATTTTGCATATAGATATATTAATAATAATATATATAATATGTATATATATATTCTTTATTTGTATATAGATATGTATATAGATATTAAGTATATATACATATATTATATATGTTATATATAGAGAGATATTAAGAATATATTTATATATTATGAATATATCATATAAATTATATATATATCTATATATAGATGTTAATGTTTTGGTTTTTATTTTTATTTCTTTTTTTATTTCTTTTTTCTTTTCTTTTCGTGTTTCATGATCTTTGGCCCATTCTTGCGCAGACATGTGGGGTTCTTGCCAGTGCCTACAAAATAGCATATTTATTGATCAAATTATAATAATTTCATCAAACGAAGCATTTTGATCGGAAATCAATATTAAGTGTGATAAGTGTATAATTATTAATACTAAAGCTCATAAAAAGTGTGAATATCATAAATTAACTCATACAAATGTACACTTATCACATCCCCCAACTTACTCATTGCTAGTCCCTTAGCAATGCAAACAATTATGAATTGAAGACTAACAAGAGTTTAAAATATTCATGCCTCATTTTCAGAACATCTTTCATAGAGTAAACTAAAGATTAGGAATCTGGAAGCATTAACACACACTAGCCCTAGATTTAGAAATTAAGGTACATGATCAAGAAGTCATCTTAAAGTTCAATAGCACTTGTGCATGTATAATACTAAATTCATAACATAGATAATTGCGTCCCCCATTTGTTATTCTAAGCAAGTGCCTTTCAACCATGCACTTCTTAATCAGAGCATTAAGAATACTAGCTTTTGTCTGCCTTATTACTTTGTCCCTTTTGGGATCTTTTTATTTCTTTTTTTTTCTATACACACATGATGCTGCACTACCCTTCACTGTTTTACGCGAACCTCAACACGTCTTAGGTGAAGCAGGCCCGGTTGCACAGCTCAAGGTTCCTCTTTTCCTTTTGACGCGAACCTCAACACGTCTTAGGTGAAGTAGGCCCGGTTACTCAGAATCGAAGCATTTTTCATGGTGTTGTTTTTTCAAAATTTCTTTTTTTTGATAGATATTTTGGCAGAAAGCTATATAAAAGACATCTTCCTTAAAAAGCATAGAATATCAGGCAATATACTCAAAATAGCAGAAGACTTGTCCTGCTTATTTCATTAGCGTGCAAAGTGATTTTCATTTTTCTAAAGTGCACATGAACTTTAAAGAGATTCTTTAGATCAGTTTTCCATGGCTAGATTGGATAAATGTTCCATCATCCTTCTCCCTAATCTTTTCCATTCTAGATTCCCTTTCAATGGAAGCATGAATCATGAAACTCAAAATGGGTCAATTGAAAAAAATGAGGTTGTATATAAATGCATGTGCAACATGATTTCCATCCCCCCAACTTAAATAACATTGTCCTCAATGGCATGAACAATATGGAACAATAGAACAATGTAGACATGATATGTTTGGGAAAGAACGGGACAACCTGATGTGTACTTCGACGACCTTGGTGTTTGAGAGGCGATACTTGGCTTTGAAAATCGGAGCAACAGAGTAAGCAATCAGCTCTCTCCCCCCAACTTATCCTTTATTCAAATCTGTAAAATAAACACAAAACCACAATAAAAACTTGGGTTGCCTCCCAAGAAGCCATTTATTATCACACTTATCACACAGAAATCACTAAAATTTTGGGATGCCTCCCCAAAAGCGCTAAATTTAACGTATTCAGCCAGACGCAATGTAGCTCACTAACCAACGGGTAGCATTCAGAATGAGCCACCAAGTGATCTTATCCTCTGTTAGATTCCAGCCCTTGTGCCATTGGAGGAAAAGGTTATATGCGTGTGCATGTGGGCTAGAATCATGCCAAGGTGGGTCTAGGAATTTGGATGGACCCCCTCGGTCAGAGAATGCTAGAGGAATTATCATATCTTCAATCACAAAATATTCCTTTGTACACATAAGGTCTTTATAAGTGTTAAACACTTCAATGCGGACCTTAATGTCCCTTAGCTTTTCTCCTTCATCCTCAATTAGAAAATTGTCAAGCACAATGTTGAGGTGAGGAAGAGTAGGAGTGGGAGGAGTTCCGAAGGATTCCATGAAAGGGATAGTGTCGAGGAGGCAAGGGGTAGTGAAAGAGAAGTGCTCCTCAACACACGGATGATCATAAAGTACAAGTGGAATAGACCGATCGGCTAGTTGCAAGATGTAAGGGATTTGTATAGAGGTGCCGAGGTCAGGAATAGGTAAAAGATCAAGATCCTCCCCAAAATCAAGAGATACCCAATCAGAGTAAATTTCAAGTGGAGCACCCGGTTCCTCAATTACCAAAGAAGAATGGCTTATGGCCACACTTAATTCTCTCTCCACACTCACATTTTCTTCGTCATTCACTTGGAAGGAGGACTCATCAAATTCAGGAAGGAAAAGTATGTTGTACTCCTGGTTTTGATGATGACAACGATAAGATAAGTGATATAAACACTTAAGTTTTAATGAATGTTTAACAGGAACAAAAGGATGCAGGGTGCTCGATGCGTCAACGCCACAATAGAGCAGCGTCGACGCAGCGGCTTAAGACACGCCAATGTACAAGGCAAGACAGGCTTTAAGTACATGTTCGTGTGTCAACGCCACCAACTGGCAGCGTGGACGCAGCAGTTCAACTATCTCCTTGCAACCTCTGGAGTACCTTGGCAGCGTCGACGCTGCAGCTCGTTGGGTCGACGCAGCAGCTTGATGGATCGACAAGGTGACCAGAGGGTGGACGTAGCTGCACAATGCGTCAACGCACTCCTTGACGCAAGAAGGCTGAAGCCATCCAATTTCAGCTACTGGAACACACCAATGCGTCAACGCAGCATGATGAGAGCGTCGACGCAACATGTCTAACTGCTGAAGACCTGATCACGGGATCACCGATGCGTCAACGCAGCAGTGGAGCAGCGTCGACGCAACTGTCAATAGGGCTAGGCTGGTTGCTCACTTGAACGCATCAATGCGTCAACGCCATGGGTTGGAAGCGTCAACGCAGCAGATCTGAGTCTTGCTGGTAGAATGCCCTTGAAGGGTGTATCAACCCTATGAAGCAAGGCACGTGATCCGAGGTGCCTGGCTCGTAGTCCCAGGATGGACGAGGTACCAGGATGCTGACACGTTGAAGCTGGGGCCTGCTACTTCACCACGTGGACCAATCAATTGAAGCTCTCTAGGGCGTCTCTGCCCTATCCCCCGAAGCCCCTGTTATTGGTATATAAATCCCTCTTCGTCTTCAGTGAAGAGGTTAATGACTCCAAGAAAGAAGTGAAGAAAAAGAGGCCATCTGAGAGCAGGAAGAGAACAGGAGAGAGATAGGCCAGCAGAGAAGAATTCGAGAGCAAAAGATGAAGATCGTGAGAGTGGAAACAGTAGAAGAAGAAAAGAGCAGAGAACAGTAAGAGTGCGTGAGCTGAGAAGAAGAAAGAAGAGGAAGAAAAGAAGAAGAAGAGAGAAGCCTATTGAAGACCTGTTCAGTCTGTTCGTGGATCAAATCCAGAACGACTATTGTGTTTCATTTCCAGCTTTTGATGCTGTGCTTTTCATGTTTCGTGTTTCTTATTTTTTCTTTGTGTTACTCCTATTGTGATTGTCCTTCCGAACCTCTGGACTGAGGTCGGATTCCTCTTGGTGGGTCAGGAGAAGGGAGATCTGATCTCCGGTTGCAAGTAGCTGGGTGCTACTTGTGGGTACCCTCCGGGTTGGAGGAAGGGAGGCTAGCCCTCCGGGTTGGAGGAAGAGAGACTTGGGTCTCTGGTTGCTGGTGACTGGGGTGTCACTGGTGTTCCCTCCGGTTGGGAGGAAGAGGGGAGGCTATTCCCCTGGTCAAGCTGTTTGGCAGCGAGTGTTCGCAGACTGAGTCTGCAGGTTACTAGGTTGTGCTAGTGGAAGCCTCACTCCTGTTGGGAGTGAGGGGTGGATGTAGGTCTTGGTGACCGAACCACCTAAAAATCTCCTGTGCAAGTGGTTGTGCTTTGTGCGTTTGTTCCTTGCCTTCTACCTCCCCTTCATAGGTTGTGCATGCTTGGTTAGTTGTGTTAATTGGGAGTAATCTCTGAGCATTGTTTTCTGCTAAGTGTGCTTGGGTTGATTAGCTCTGCTTGCGAGTCTGGTGTGTTCAGGTGGCTGCATTGTTGCAGTCCAACTGCTTGATCAATTGTTTGATCATCATCTCCTCTTGGATAGCTCATTAGTTTTTATTCCGCATATCTGAGTGTTTAGTGTTTTAATTCGGGCATAATTTTTAGAGGGATACATTCACCCCCCTCTGTATCCGGGCCTAGCACCGTAACAATTGGTATCAGAGCCGTGTCTGCTTAGAAGGTCCAGCGACCTGCAGATCCGATCTTGCTGTCTTTGGTGCTAATTTGGTTCTAGTGCATCATTATTCATGTTGCATTGGATCTACCTTCTATTTGTTTCAATGGCTCCTCCACCCGTCTTTAGTGGTTCTGATTTTAATCAGTGGCACACTGCTCTCCATGCTTATGTTAATGTTGTTAATTCTGATATGTGGAAATTAATTTCACAAGGTCCTCACACCTTACCTACGAAAGTGTCCAAATGGGCCGACAGACACAGATCAAAGGACGGAGAAAATCAGAAAGCCTTTAATCTGATGAAAGCAGCTACTGACAGAGCTTTATGGTCTTGCTTTCATGATTGCAGGTCCGCTAAAGACATCTTGGATATGCTGAAGAAAATTCACAGGAAAAATGAGGACAGCTGCATGATGGCTGACAGATATAATCAAGGTAGCAGTCAAGATGAAGATGATGATGATAATGAGGTAAATCCCTTTGAAAACTATACTTCAGATGATTGGGAAAATACTTATGCTGACTTGTTGGGGCTATATGAAAAATTAAAAAGGGAACATAAGAAACTGAAAAAGGGTATTAGGTTAAACAGTGTAAATTCCTCTTCATGTCAAAATTGTTTAAAATTGAGACAAACAAATGATGATTCTATATCTGAAATTCGTGAGCTTGAGAGTCAAGTCAAATTGCTAAGGAAAAAGAATCAAGATTCTGTTAACTTAGAACTAAGCAAGCTAAAATCTGAAAATGACTCTCTAAAACAATCTGCTAAAGAAAATGATAAAGAATTTGAGAAACTCAAACAAGAGAATGATTTGCTGATTGAAAAAATGAATGCCATAAAATCTGTAAACATAGAATTACAGAAAGAGTGTGAAACACAACAAAGAGAAATGAAACAAATTGAAAATGGAAGAAAGTATGAAGTCAATTCAGAAGACCAACTTCTAATAAATGAATTGGTTCAAAATGATAAGCTCAAAGAAGAAATTGAAAAATTGAAGCTGTTAAACAGTGCAATGTCTGAGAGACTTCTAACCTTAGAAAAAGGAAAAACAGTGTGTGTTGAAATTCCTGAAAAATTGAGCAATCTGGAACAAGAAATTGAAAAATATAAAACTGCTAACAAGGTGTTAACTGAATGTGTGAATTGCAGTGAGCAAGAAATCGCCAGCTATGAGTTACAAATCACCTCCTTGGAAAATGAAATTCATGACTTGAAAAATTCCTTGTCCAAATTTGTTCATGGTCAAGAAAATCTAGATAAACTGCTAGGTGTTAAAGTCAATTTTCAAAAAGAAGGGTTGGGTTATAATCCAATAAAGAAAAAGAATTTTGAAAATAAGATTCAAACTTCAGCTGTTCCAAATGTTGCCTCTGCTAGTTCAGCCAATCCGTCAGTGTTTCAATTTGCTGCTCAAAGAATTTTGATGCCAACTGAAAAACAAAAGGGAAAGAAAAAAATGGCTTCTACTACTTACATGCATCCTGTTTTTAAATCTCATGCTAACAGGAAACTCATGTCATACCTTAAATGTCATAAAGCTGGTCATCAAATGCATGAATGCAAACTGAAAGGAAAAGACGACATGAATGCCAGTGAAATGCATGTTAGGAAAACTCATGTCTGAAATCATGAGGTTCAGAAAAAGAAAATGTCATGCTATTACTGTCATAGAATTGGTCATTTGATGCATGAGTGTGAATTAAAAGAACTGGATGATTTGAATGCTGAAATAATTAATGCTGAGAAATTTCATGATAAAAAATCTTCATTCCAGAAAAAGAAAGTTGAATGTCTGCACTGTGGCAAACTAGGACACAGCATTGCACAATGCTGGTTTAAAGATGGTAAGAAAATGTCTTTCTCACATCATGCTAAATCCCCTGCAAACCGTAATGATGTTGATAGGAATAAAATTGCTTCAAATAGAAAATATTCTGCATGTGTCAACTGTGGGAAGACAGGCCACAGGACCATTGAATGCTGGCATGCTCAGGGTAGAAATGAGAATTTTAAGAGAATGAATTCTTCTCATTGTTTTAACTGTGGAAAGCCAGGTCACAGGGCTGCAACCTGTTGGCTGGCAGGAGACCAAAGCAATACTGGTTTTGGTAAACAGAATTTTAATTCTGTTAACAGAATTTTAATTCTGTTAACAGAAACTCTCATACATATGCACATAAAAATCATGTTAATAAGAATGTGCATAAATCTAATCTGAAACCTACTGCATCTTGCTATTATTGTGGTACAAATGGTCATTCAATGAATAATCGCTACTTGATGAAATCTGATGACCATGCTGCTAGAAATGTGCTGAGAAGACCTGCTAGGAGTAATACTGTCATGTCAGGACCCAAGACTTCTTGGGTGCCTATCTGTGCAAAATAGTTTGCTTACCTGCTGGTGTGCCTTGGAAGCTGAAGAATAAAGAGGGGTAATAAACCAAGGCACTCAAGAAGAAAACCCCTAGGACTGAAATTTTCAGGTAAATTCTCTGCATTTCCTATAATGAAATTCACTGAATATCTTATTTGAAGTGTTCTTGCACACTAGTCATCTATTGAACACTATGAACATTCATGTCTCTCAATGCTCATACTTAATTGTCTGTTTAGACATTGAAATGAGAATAAATTTGCATTCTGAAAAATCTGAAAAGCTGAAAATTGATCCATGCATGCATGCTCACATTTAAAAATCTGCCTTGTTTCTCATGAGCACATGTTGAGATATCAGTGCATAATTCAGATTGAGAATTGATTGAAAATCAGAACTGCATGTTGAATTATTATGATTGACCTCTATGGTATATTAAATGGTAAGCTACCAAAAGGCAGGGAGATCTATCTGGAGGTTCTTACTATGTGTGAAGTGGTCTTTTAGACCAAGTGCTCCGCCTAGTACCATGGGTCATTTTGCTTATTAGGGCAGTCTGAATGTGCATGTATCACAATTTCATAGATTCAGTCTTCATGGCAAACATTGCATGATCTAAGGGGGAGGTTGCTTAAGATTAATTTCTCGGTAACAAAATGCTGAATAGAGTACAGAGTTGTTGCTGCTGGCTGGTTAAGTGAGTTGACGCTATGATGAAACTGAGTCAACGCTGTGGACAATTGGGTTCTGAAATTGAACAAATGTTTGTGATGTCTAGATGGATGAGTTGACGCAGTGAAGAGGGTGAGTTAACGCAGCTGTGCCTTATTGGATTCTCAGGGTTACATCTTCCTCTTTTGGAAACTTCCTTCTCACATCAACTTGCTCTGTCCATATATCCTGTCCTTTCCGTTCTTATCCCATAATAAAGCTTCCTTGACATCCGTGTATGGGAAAAATCTCTAGTGCACTGAGATATGTAGATGATGTCTTGAATTCAGGGGGAGTTACAGTGATAATTCCTGTGGAATATGAGATATATTCTGAATTGCTCTATGATATGTTAATGATAGGAGATCCATAATTCTTATGATGTTTGAATTCAAGAACTTTTGAACCCAATTATGCACTTTGTATGGAGCAAAAGCTGAACAATTTAATAAAACCAGGACCTCATCTTCTCTCGATCCTTATTGTTCAAAAGTAAAGAAACCAATGTGTGTAGAGGAATTTAATAATTGTATTGATGATGAACTCAGAAATTGTTTATAAACGCTAAAGATGCAATCTATTCACATGTAACATAATGCAGAGCAATGGTAGTTGTTCACTGAGAAATTAGCCCTATTCACCAAAGAAGTGCTGAAGAGCAAGTCATGAGGTGCGCTACTATTTCTATCTTCAAGAGAAAAACAACTCATTCCAGAGCAATGGTAACTATCAACTGAGAAACTACCTTCAAGCACTTATGAAGTGCTGATAGGCATGTCATGAAGTCAGTTGCCACCTCTGGTTAGTCAATGCAGAATAATTTGCTATGCTGAGTAACCGGGGACTCGGGTGTCTAATAAACATGTGTACCTGTGTCAAAATGCTAGCAATACTTGACTGCAAATGAAAATGTAAAAAGAAGTGGAAAATGCTGAAAATGTGAAAACAATCAAAACATGTGAGTTTGGTTGATCTGATGCTCCTTATTCAACTGAGTTTATCTTCAATGCCAGTTAAATTTCTCTCTATCTGAAAGGCTTCTTAAAATTGAAAGATATAAGGGTCAGAAATGAAAATGGTTCTAGTGTGAAAGGAGTTCTGTTTTTTCTCCAGGCAGGTGGCATTAGTGGTTCATGGCTTCTAATTCAATGTTTTAAGATTATTTCTTCTCTTTATCATTAAATGAATTAGAGCCTATTTACATACATCTCTTTCATGGGAACTCGATCTGCAACACTTAAAATTCCTTGAATATAAGCCTGATTATCTCACTATCTTAGCACCTTAAGAAAATCCCTTGAACGGATGTCTCTCTGGTTACTTGTCTTGCTTCTTCTGTTCACATCAGCCTCACTGTGTAGACGCAATGTCCCTTGGCGTCCACGCATTGCCTCTAATACAACTTTCTTCAACCCGGTTCACCGACTTGAACCGGCTGAACCGTTCACTAAAAGGGTCTTCGTAGCCTCTTTAAAAGAGTAGCTTGACCGCCACTCGTCTCCACTCCGTTCGAAACCCTTAGACGAGTTACCTTCCGTGTTCTCAAAACACCCTCCCACACCATTTCTTGTCTCCGATCATCTTCGGCAAGGGTGCTCAGTCGGGAAAGCTGTTGATGGAGCAGAACTTGAGGGATTCGAGTGCGACACAGTTGACGATGGACTCACTCACAGAGGATGCGCTTGATGCTCCAGTGGCCAACCCTCCAGAAGCGACACCATCTACAGCTATTTCCAGGAAGCGCAAAGGAAAGGAGAAGGAGAGACGTCCTCGGAGCCCTAGTCTGCCGGTCAAGAGAAGGAAGTCCTCAAAATTGATATCAGCTGAACCACGCACCTCTTCTAGTATAACGGGGAAGAAGAAATCCAGGTCTTCTGTTGTCATCAATATAGAAGAACCTCTCAAGGTTCTTATCCCCAGGTACATTGTAAGTTTCGATGAAAAGCTACTGACTGCATTTCCAGAGGTACGGCCTGCATTAGAATTTCAAGGCTGGTGGAAGTTTGTGACGAAGCACACTGTTTACTATCCTACTCTCGTTAGGGAATTTTATCAGAATTTGAAATATGAACCGAAGATTCCCAAATTATCCTCTACTGTTAGAAATGTTCATTTTGAGTTAACTAGTGACCTACTTGCTTGAGTTTGGAAAATACCAATGGGAGGAGCAAAGCTTCATTCGTATGAGCTAGATGAACATGAGGCGTTTGCTGTTTTGACTGGGTTAACCAAAGACCCCTCTGACGTGAAACAAACATACCTGTCCAGTCTGAAAGCTAATAGATTTATACCATCTGTCAGACTACTTCATCACATATGCACGTCTATCATCACACCTCAAAGCAGTGGTAGAGAAAGAGTCACAGATATGCAGCGATTCCTGTTGTACTGCATGCTAAAGGAAGTTAAGATTTCTTTAACTGATGTTGTAGTTCAGACAATTGGAACTTGCCTTCACCACTCTAGAACACTACCTTATGCAGCACACCTCACATCAATTTTCAAAAAGGTAGGAGTGGATTTTGGAACTGAAAAGAAACATGTTGTCCCCAAAGGAAACATATATTCCATGTCTTACGTTCAGAGATTTATGGGTTTCCAAGTCATTGATGGTAAGGCTGTTAGAATCCTTCCCAGTCAGAAATCAGCTCAATCAGAGACAGGACAGGCATCAAAAACAGTCACTGTGGATGATAGTCAAGTGAACAGGATAGAGATACCAATTCCACCTGTGGTGAGAGAAGGAAGACCAGAGGGTAGTTCAGCAAGAGGAGAGCATGAGGTTGAAGAAACATTTGTGAGATCATCAAGCCCTCAGTTGGAAACTGGGGAACCCAGTGGCTCTACACCAACAATGGAAATTGGTGTTTATAGGAGGCCTTTTCCAACCTCTGATACAGCTCCACCACCAGCCACTATTGAAGAGATGTTTGCTCACATGTCTATGATGCTGCAGCGTCAGGATGCAAATATGGACAAGCTAATAGAGTTTACAAATTATCATCTGAACAAACTGACTGTTCGGATTATACAATTTGAAGTCTCTGTCTTATCCGAGTGGCAAAAATTCCTACTCTCCAAGATGCTATCTGACCAAGCCACAAGGTCTGTCTTGAAACAAATATCAGCTCTTCTTGACAAACTCTCAACACTGGTGATCGACGTGCACAGCAACCAATCTTCATTTTGTCAATCTTTTGCAAAGATTATTGATATATGTTATGATGTGAGGATAGGTGTTGAAACCCTCAAGAGTCCTGTCAATGCACTTCCTCAATGCATCAAGGTTCTTTTAGGCAAGATTGACACTGTGACTGATACACTCAAATATCTTGAAAATCAACTGAAGAAATCTGATGATATGTCCTCTGCAATTGCACATGTGAGGACCACACTGCAACATGACTTAGCTGATATATCTCAAGACATTCGCACGTTGCTGGGCAGAGATCAATCTACTACTCCAAGATCTCACTCTACTCCAAGTCAACAACCAAGGGCTCGCGGATCTTCTTCCAGTCATGCCAGATTTTTCAATTGAGGCCTCGTACCAGATCACATATTGCCCCCTTCATGATGATGTCAAAGGGGGAGAGCAGCATGAGTTTCAAATGATAGCATATGTTTCTTTTTGTAATTAAGCATACATCACAATGTAGCTTCATGAATTACAGATACTTGAATACAATGTAGCTTCATGAATTACAAATACATGTACTTCTGATTCACAGATAACCATGCATTTGTTTGATGCCTCATCCTCAAAACAGTCCAGAGTTGCCATCGTCAAAAAGGGGGAGATTGTTGTACTCCTGGTTTTGATGATGACAACGATAAGATAAGTGATATAAACACTTAAGTTTCAATGAATGTTTAACAGGAACAAAAGGATGCAGGGTGCTCGATGCATCAACGCCACAATGGAGCAGCATCGACGCAGCGGCTTAAGAGACGCCAATGTACAAGGCAAGACAGGCTTTAAGTACATGTTCGTGCGTCAACGCCACCAACTGGCAGCGTGGACGCAGCAGTTCAACTATCTCCTTGCAACCTCTGGAGTACCTTGGCAGCGTCGACGCTGCAGCTCATTGGGTCGACGCAGCAGCTTGATGGATCGACAAGGTGACCAGAGGGTGGACGCAGCTGCACAATGCGTCAACGCACTCCTTGACATAAGAAGGCTGAAGCCATCCAATTTCAGCTGCTGGAACACACCAATGCGTCAACGCAGCATGATGAGAGCATCGACGCAACATGTCTAACTGCTGAAGACCTGATCATGGGATCACCGATGCGTCAACGCAGCAGTGGAGCAGCGTCGACGCAACTGTCAATAGGGCTAGGCTGGTTGCTCACTTGAACGCATCAATGCGTCAACGCCATGGGTTGGAAGCGTCAACGCAGCAGATCTGAGTCTTGCTGGTAGAATGCCCTTGAAGGGTGCATCAACCCTATGAAGCAAGGCACGTGATCCAAGGTGCCTGGCTCGTAGTCCTAGGATGGACGAGGTACCAGGATGCTGACACGTTGAAGCTGGGGCCTGCTACTTCACCACGTGGACCAATCAATTGAAGCTCTCTAGGGCGTCTCTGCCCTATCCCCCGAAGCCCCTGTTATTGGTATATAAATCCCTCTTCGTCTTCAGTGAAGAGGTTAATGACTCCAAGAAAGAAGTGAAGAAAAAGAGGCCATCTGAGAGCAGGAAGAGAACAGGAGAGAGATAGGCTAGCAGAGAAGAATTCGAGAGCAAAAGATGAAGATCGTGAGAGTGGAAACAGTAGAAGAAGAAAAGAGCAGAGAACAGTAAGAGTGCGTGAGCTGAGAAGAAGAAAGAAGAGGAAGAAAAGAAGAATAAGAGAGAAGCCTATTGAAGACCTGTTCAGTCTGTTCGTGGATCAAATCCAGAATGACTATTGTGTTTCATTTCCAACTTTTGATGCTGTGCTTTTCATGTTTCATGTTTCTTATTTTTTCTTTGTGTTACTCCTATTGTGATTGTCCTTCCGAACCTCTGGATTGAGGTCGGATTCCTCCTGGTGGGTCAGGAGAAGGGAGATCTGATCTCCGGTTGCAAGTAGCTGGGTGCTACTTGTGGGTACCCTCCGGGTTGGAGGAAGGGAGGCTAGCCCTCCGGTTCTGGTCTTGCTGGTAGCAGGTCCAGGTGTACCCTCTGGGTTGGAGGAAGAGAGACTTGGGTCTCTGGTTGCTGGTGACTGGGGTGTCACTGGTGTTCCCTCCGGTTGGGAGGAAGAGGGGAGGTTGTTCCCCTGGTCAAGCTGTTTGGCAGCGAGTGTTCACAGACTGAGTCTGCAGGTTACTAGCTTGTGCTAGTGGAAGCCTCACTCCTGTTGGGAGTGAGGGGTGGATGTAGGTCTTGGTGACCGAACCACCTAAAAATCTCCTGTGCAAGTGGTTGTGCTTTGTGCGTTTGTTCCTTGCCTTCTACCTCCCCTTCACAGGTTGTGCATGCTTGGTTAGTTGTGTTAATTGGGAGTAATCTCTGAGCATTGTTTTCTGCTAAGTGTGCTTGGGTTGATTAGCTCTGCTTGCGAGTCTGGTGTGTTCAGGTGGCTGCATTGTTGCAGTCCAACTGCTTGATCAATTGTTTGATCATCATCTCCTCTTGGATAGCTCATTAGTTTTTATTCCGCATATCTGAGTGTTTAGTGTTTTAATTCGGGCATAATTTTTAGAGGGATACATTCACCCCCCTCTGTATCCGGGCCTCGCACCCTAACAAAGTAATGGAATTTGATCATTGACTGGCAAATCGTCTTCCTCTTCTTCTCCCCCCGACTCAAGATCATCATAATCCTCTTCACAAATGGAATGAGTTTTAGGCTTCTCAGGTTTCTCTTCCTTTAAGTCCTCAACATAAAACTCCCCCATTATCCTCTCAAGATCAAAAGGGATATGAGTGTTAGACTAGGGAATCATGGATTGATCCTATGGACTTTTATTGACATCCAATGCATGAAGTTGGTCCTCAAGACTTGTAGTGGAGTTGCTAGGCATTGCATCCATTTCCGTTTCTATGATATTTTTAGTAACCCTGCTCAATTGGGCCTCAAAGTTTTGTAGTTGTTCCTGAAAGGCTTGTTGTTGAGTTTGGAAGAGCCGTGTCAATTGATCAAAACAAATAAGGTTGATCGTCAGAATCATTTGGGTATGGAGCCCAATTTGGAAAATCTTGTTCTTGAGGACTTTGGCCTTGATCTTGATAACACTCCCAAGAAGAATCATGTTGATCTCTCCAACCAGAATTAAAGGTATGTGGACATGGGTCAAAATAAGGTGTAGAGAGGTCTTGAGACATTGAGGCTTGCCTTGCTTGGTCCATCCAAGAGATTGTTGGTTGATCTTCCCAGCTAAAGTTATAAGTATCGGAAGATGATTCATAATTAGGCTGAGAAAACTGTTGATCATATTGAGCTTGCTCCTGGGTGAAAGGTAGATCATGGCCCCCGTGAAAGAACTGAGTGGTTTGAACATGGTCCTGGGTAAACGATGGAAACTGGGCCATCATAGGTGATGGAATCTCATTTTGAGCCGACCACGAGTATGGACTTTCATAATGGGTCGGGCTGTTTTGGGTGAGAGATGAGAATTGGTTTGGACAATCACCTACGTAATGAGCCAAGCTAGTCCACATGTGATCATTGTCATGGTGACTAGGTGGTATGAAGGGGTCTTGATCCATAGTTAGAAATTGATCTAATTTATGAGTCAATTGGTCAAACCTGTCTAATTGGTGTGTCCAATCCATAGATGAAAATTATGATCTCACCATTTTTTATATATTTTATTTTTTTTTGATTTTTTTTATACAAACAAATTCTCAAACAAAGTCTAACTTAGATTCACCATCAAACTTGTCCACCGGCCATGTAACAGGTGTGGAAGTGGGAGGCTCCCCTTGCTTTCACAAGGTCCTAATTAAGTAACCATTTTCCCGCTTATAGCGTTTGCCGTTGACCTCTAGCCTTAGATATCACTTTCAAAGATGATAGTGAGACCAAGTTATACTTTTTTTTGTTTTTATTTTTCTATGTTTTTGTTAGTGAGCTGAGCTAATCCACCATATTTTTTATTTCTTCTATTTTTTTAAAAAACATTTCTAAGCATGAAAACTAATTACATATTGAAAGTAAAAATAAAGAAACTAAATATATGGAAAGAGGGTAAGAGTACTAACCTTAATCGCATTCCCTCGTTCTTTATTTGGTAAATAAAAAATAACAAGAGTAGAAGATAAAGAAGACTTACCTCGGGGAGATAACATTTTTTGACATTTTCAAAAATTTCTATTTTTTTGTGCTTTTGTTGATCCTTTTATTTTTTTGCAAAAATAAGAATGAGCACCAATATATATACAAAAGAAAGCACAAAGTTATCAACTTCAAATTCAAACCTCCCCGACAACGGCGCCAAAATTTGATACGCGGAAAACACACGTCGTTAATATGCCCCGTGATCAAATTTAAATATCCGGCCCATAAATTAAATAAACAGAATAGTTAAGTGGTGAGACCGAGTCGAATCCACTGGGAGAAGTAGATTTGAAAGTTGAAAACTTTGAGTTTTTAAGATTTAAAAATCATGAAAATTGAATTGAAACTGCCTTAGAGAGATTTGGATATAATTTAGAAGGGGTGGAATTGATAGAAGAACACATAGAAAATTATAATGAAAATATGGTGAGTTAGGAAGAGAAATAACTTTCAAACCAGATAAAAGTAGAAGAAGTGATAGAAGAAAAAGTTGAAGATCTAAGAGTTAGAAAGAAGTTTTATGAAGAGTGCAAAGACAGAAAATGAGAATAAGAAGGTGAAAAACATGAAATACTAGGATCTATCCGCACGGGTGAACAGTAAACACGTAAAAGATAGAACCTTTAAAACTTGAATATAATTTAAAAACGGTGAAGAATCAGAGAAAGTGATAGAAGATGAAAATTTAGAGCTACACGAGAGGAACAACTTTCATGAAGAACTCAGAAACAAAAGAGGATTGAAAGGGCATGCAAATGGAGGAACAAAAGAAGGTATCAACTCGGATGAACAGTAAGGTGCCAGGACAGTAATTGGAAAAACGTGCAATACCTTGAAAATGAAGAGGAATTAAAGGAAATGGTAGAAACAGAAAATGTAGAGAATTGAAAGATGAACAACTTTGAAGAAGATAATAAATTTAAATGAAGATCATAAAAGCATGTATATGACTAAACAAGACAAAAATACTCAAAAACATACAGTAAGAGTGAATGAAATTGAAACCTGAAGGGGCCTCCTGCCCCTCTCTCTCTCCTTGCTTCTTCGATAACACCAAAAACTCACAAACTCTCTCACAAAAACTAATAACATCAAAAGAATTAAAAATGTATTACAAAGTTCATTCTCCCTTAAACCACACCTCAACCCTCCTTTTATAGGTTCTAAACTAGCCCATTCCCTCTCTGTTGCTCTCTGCATTGCCGTGTGAACCTCCCAGCCGTATGAACCTTTTGGCCAGTGTGAAGACGTCTGCCGAAGAAGAGCCAGTCCCTCGTGAAAGCCGCGTGTGTCAAGGCTTGGTGTGAAGCTGAAGTGTTGACTCGTCCGTGGATGCATCGTCAACCGTGCCAAAGACGCTACTGCTATGTGAAGCATGTGGAAACGCCAAAAGGATTCCGTCGTGAAGAGGCCGCCGCGTGAGTAGCGTGTTGAACGCGCTGCTACTTTTGGCCGAAGGAGGCCTTGCGTGTTGACCGAGTAAAGGGCCTCATGTGTGGGCCTTTGCCACGTGAAGAACCCACCGAAGAAGCCGCTGCGATGGAGCCTTCGCATGAAGCTTTGACTACATGAACCTTTGGCCGCTTCAACGTGAAGGCCATCTTGGTGTCCTCACGTGAATGCATATTAAGCATCCAACGTGAATGCATATGAAGCCTTATTCATACTGTCTATAGATGGCATTATATATAAATATTATGTGAAGGCATTTCACCTAAGATGGATATATATACATATTATATATAAAGATATAAGAATATATATATTAGATGAAGGAGATATATATATGGATATATTTTGCATATAGATATATTAATAATAATATATATAATATGTATATATATATATATTCTTTATTAGTATATAGATATGTATATAGATATTAAGTATATATACATATATTATATATGTTATATATATAGAGATATTAAGAATATATTTATATATTATGAATATATCATATGAATTATATATATATCTATATATAGATGTTAATGTTTTGGTTTTTATTTTTATTTCTTTTTTTTTATTTCTTTTTTCTTTTCGTGTTTCATGATCTTTGGCCCATTCTTGCGCAGACTTGTGGGGTTCTTATCGAGTGCCGATAAAATAGCATATTTATTGATCAAATTATAATAATTTCATCAAACGAAGCATTTTGATCGGAAATCAATATTAAGTGTGATAAGTGTATAATTATTAATACTAAAGCTCATAAAAAGTGTGAATATCATAAATTAACTCATACAAATGTACACTTATCATTACACATTGCTTCTCGCCGATCTCTTCCCAACAAAGAATGAATCTACAGCTTCTTCCATACAAAGCCTCAAATGGTGCCATCCGAATGCTGGACTGGCAACTGTTATTGTAGGCAAACTCAATCAGAGGTAAATGTACATGCCAACTGCCTCCAAAGTCAATCATGCAATCTCTCAACATGTCTTCAACAATCTGATTTGTTCTCTCAGTCTGCCCGTCAGTCTGAGGGTGAAAAGCTGTACTGAAGTTCAAACGAGTTCCCAACGATGCTTGCAGACCTTTCCAAAAGTGAGAGGTAAATCTGGGGTCTCAGTCAGATATGATGGATACATGGACTACATGTAACCTCACTATTTCCTTTATATACATGGCAGCCAAAACATCCACAGTCCACTTAGATTTAATAGGCAAAAAGTGTGCGGACTTAGTCAGATGATCAACAATCACCTAAATTGCATCAAAACTACTACGAGTTCTAGACAAGCCCATAATAAAATTCATGTCAACGCTCTCCCACTTCCACTGTGGTATTTCGAGAGGCTTTAATTTTTCAGCAGGCCTAAAATGTTCGGCCTTAACCTGCTGACAAACTAGACATTTTCTTACAAATTCGGCCACTTCTTTTTTCATGTTCGGCCACCAGAAAGACCTCTTCAAGTCTCGATACATCTTCGTAGCTCCTAGATGAATTGTATATTTGGACTTATGAGCTTCCTCGAGAATCTTTTTCTTCACTTCTGCAGAATCAAGAACACAAGTTCTACCTCGGAACAATAATCTACCATCATCGGCCAACACAAAATCTGGTTGACTAGCCATCTGTTCTTTAATTTCTGCTAGCAACAGGTCATTATCATGTAGTTGCTTAATCCCTGCCAGCAACTCTGAGTGAAGCTGGATATGAGCAATCATAATCGGATCTTCCCTCTCGGTGACATTAAGATTTAGGCTTGCAAACTGCTCTAACAACTTCTATTCTTGAAGCATCAAACTCGCTAATCTAGCCATCGGCTTCCTGCTCAAAGCATCAGCCACAACATTCCCCTTCCCGAGATGATATTCAATAGAGAAGTCGAAATCCTTTAAGTACTCGAGCCACCTTCTCTACCTCATATTCAGCTCTTTCTGAGAAAATAAGTAATTTAGTCTCTTATGATCTGAGTACACTGTGAAAGTTTCTCCATATAGGTAATGCCTCCAAATCTTCAGAGCAAACACAACTGTTGCTAGCTGTAAGTCATGAACTGGGTAATTCTCCTCGTGCTTTCTTAGTTGCTTGGAAGAATAAGCTATCACGTTCCCTCGTTGCATCAACATACAGCCTAAGTCGATTCTTGAAGCATCGGTGTATACTTCGAAACCTCCTTCTCCAAAAGGCAAGGCAAAAATTAGGGCAGTGGTCAAACACTCCTTCAAAGTTTGAAAACTTTTCCCACAATCTTTCGACCACTCGAATCGATTCTCTTTACGAGTTAATCTAGTCAAGGGCACTGTAATTTTGGAGAAATCCTTAATGAACCTCTGATAGTAACCTGCTAGGCCTAAGAAACTCCTGATCTATGTTGCATTAACAGGCCTTTCCCAATTACGTACTGCCTCCACTTTAGAAGGGTCTACTGAAATTCCATCTTTGGAAATAATATGCCCTAGAAAAGATACTTCTTGCAGCCAGAACTCACATTTACTGAACTTGGTGTATAACTAATGATCCTTTAGCATTTGCAACGCTGTCTTCAAGTGTTCTTCATGCTCCTCCTTGCTCTTGGAGTATAAAAGAATATCATCGATAAATACTACAACCCACTGATCTAAGTAGGGTCGGAACACACTGTTCATCAGATGCATGAAAGCTGCAGGAGCATTTGTTAGTCCAAACGACATAACAACAAATTCAAAATGCCCATACCTGCTACAGAATGTAGTCTTAAAAATATCCTCATCCTTTATCCTTAACTGGTGATATCCCGATCTGAGATCGATCTTCAAGAAATAATGGGCTCCAGCTATCTGATCAAATAGCTCATCGATCCTTGGCAATGGATACTTGTTCTTCACGATGAGCTAGTTCAGCTGGCGATAATCAATGCATAGTCTCAACGAACCATCCTTCTTTCTTACAAAGAGTACAGGAGCACCCCACGGGGAAGTACTCGGACGAATAAATCCTTTTTCTAACAAGTCCAGCAACTGCTCCTTCAATTCTCTTAACTCAGCACGGGACATACGATATGGGGCTTTAGAAACGGGTGAAATGCCCGGAACTAAGTCAATGGAGAAAACCACCTCCCTCTCAGGAGGAAGACTTGGCAATTCGTCAGGGAACACTTCTGGGAAATCTCGGACAACCGAGACATCCTTCAACTCCACTTCCTTTTTATCATTGTAAGAGATCAATGCCAAGAATGCCTAACACCCTTTCCTTAACAACTTATCTGCACGGAGTGCCGAAACAAGTGGCATGGACTTAGTTTGCCAAGAGCCAGAAAAGAAAAGCTCAGGGCGTCCAGAGAAAGATACCACTCCCGATTTACAATGGACACTAGCCCCATGTCTAGCTAACCAATCAGCTCCTAGAATCACATCATAATCTTTCATCTTCATGCATACCAAATCAGCAGATAAGTTACAATCATTAATCAAAACTTCACTAGAGGGGTAATAGTATTTAATCTCTGACCCCGAACCGATAGGGGTTGAAATCACAACATGAGAATCCAATAATAACGGTTTCACAGATAAAGTCTTAGCAACTTTCTGAGATATAAAAGAATGAGTAGCTCCAGTGTCGAAAAGTACAAACACTGGCCTAGAAAGAATAGTAAGGGTACCTTCGACAATACCTCCTGATATGCACAGCGGAGAGTGAGATAGAAGGGGGGATGAATAGATCACTCTCGAATTCGACAAACTCAGAAACGATTACTCAACCCCTCAAAATGTAGTGAAGAAAACTTCGAAGACAGGCAACAGAAATGACTAAATTATGGAATGAGGTCGAGAAAGTAACAATTGATGAAGCAGTGTATCAGGTAGATGGAGAGCAACACAAAGCAAACAAGCAAACTCACAGCAGAGATAGGGAATTTTTTAGGTGGTTCGATTGCTACCCGCAATCTACGTCCACCCCTTACTTAGAAGTGTAGGGTTTCCTTGCAATGATCAATCGCACACAGTAGACTCAGTCTGCGACAACCGCTGCCAAACAGCTTGCCCTGAGGAACACCCTCCTCAGCCTTCTGATCAACCAAAAGAAGCACTGGAGAATAAATCTCCCTTCCTTTGCACGCAACAAAGGGAACCCTGTGAAGTTACTCCCAAACAACTCACACAACTAGAGGATCAAACCTCTCTTCCTCCAGGGATAGTGGAGGGAAACCGGAGAACTTCTCCCTTCCTCCGAACAGTGGAGGGTAACGGAATGGAATGAAAATGAAAGAAACTCGAAAATAAAAGGATCGATGAAAGACAATCTTCAAAAAAAAATAATATAACTTTCTGTAGAAGCAGATCTTCATATTCACAATCAACTCTCTCTCTCAGAATTTTCTCTCAGCTTTGGATGGAGTGGGTTGTCTCTGGTTTTTCTCTCTTTTTCCACTGCTCTCACGCTGCACTACTTTTTCACTGTTCCATCACACTCTCTTTTTTTGAACCCCTTTTCCTCAGCATATATATATGTCTGTTCCAGAAACTTAGGCGTGTGGATACCATGTTTCCCGCCTGAAAGGTTGGGGTAGGTGTTGGAATATTCTGGACCTCTATCTTCCTCGGATCACGTGCCATTCTCCTGGTGAATGCACAGACAAACTGTTAGAGAAGAAATAAACATTTTGTCACATACACTTAGCACAATTCGTGCTGTTGTAATGAGTAAGAAGGCATAAGATGCACTTAGTAGGAGTTTCCAAGTCAACTATTGCACTGACTTACTACAAGGTGAACAAGATGTTGCACCGAGTTGAAGTGAGCAAAAGCGAGAGATGCACTGACTTGAGAAAGTGTATGACGTCATTAGCACATACCATAGAGTCTAATCGTGCAGCAGATATGCACGTACAAGAATCAACAAAACACAAAGTGTACTGACTTTATTTTGCCAAAAAGGAAGGTTTGCACCAAGTCGAATAGGCCTGAAACAAGAACTGCACCGGCCTCGTTGCTACAGGGATTTGTAAAGGCTTGGCTATGCACCGAACATGTTTTTTATCTTAAGCAAAGTATGCATCGAGTGAGTTCCAATACCTTCGTCTAACCAAAAGTTGCACCAACTAGGTGCAGATCAAACCTTGCATCGAGAATGGTAAAGCAATAGAAGATGCACCGACTTCACGTTGTTCAGAAGGTGAAAGAATGCATCGAGTCGGGATATGCAGTCCAAGCAGGAGCTGCACCGAGATGGCAGAGAGAAATACAAGACAAAGCTTGCACCGAGTTGGATTTGCACTGAGATGAGGAATGACCAGACTAAATAATGCATTCTGGTCAAGAATTGCACAGACCCAAAAATTACACCGACCTAGAGAAATGCACAAAGACAGAATATGAACAACGGACCCTGTGCATGAATAGGGACTTGCACCGAGGCAAGTACTTTATGACAGGGACTTGCACCGAGGCAAGCACTTTATGTGAGAGATGCAGAACATGCACTGACTTAATTATGCATTAAGCAAAAGGACAAATAACATGTAATGCACAGACCTAAGTCATGCTATAAGCACAGACCTCCTTCATGCTTAGAAACAAAGAGATGCACTGTATAAAAACAAGTTGATTCATAGTTAAAACAAGTTGATTTATAGTGTGAGACATCATCAAAACTGTAGGGATGCAACAATCTCCCCCTTTTTGATGATGGCAACACTATGAATCAAGCAATGTCAAGGCATTAAGAAGGAGATCAAACAATCAAGAGCAAACCATAAAGAGCAAACTGACAAACCAGAAGACTTCTCCCTGAAACACCATCTTCTGAACCTCTTCTCTCTCCAAATCCGCTCCCCTACAACTCACTCTCAGAAGCCTTAGATGCCCTGAACCTCTTCCCAGTTGACAGAGGACCTCTTTCTCCCCCTTTGACATCATCAAAAGGAACTGAAAGATATATGAAATTACTGGAGACATGAGGAAGAAGTACAGTGGCTTCTTAGTGTAGAAAGACTCAAGAGCATATCTTAAGAGAATAAGTGAGGTGCTAAACTCAAGGGAAGATCCTTGAACTCTGGTAATCAATAGGGAATTAGAATGAGAGGGAAGTTTATCCACATACATGATTTATGATATTGAGTAGGGATGAACAAGTATGACAAGAGATAGCTGATCAAACAACAATACTCAGTAGACGACAAGAGACAAAAAAAAATAGAGAAGGTATGCTCATGGTATTGAGGACAAGCATTCCAGTAACTTGCAAAAATACAAAGGATATTATAGAGATTTTCAAGAAGACCAATGAGTAAGTTGGTAACTCACACTTTTGACATTAGGGAGACACCTTGATCAGAGGCCTGAATCCCCAGTTGCTCAATGTGAGTACCTCATTACCTCTCCTGATTAGAGAACAGAGTTAGTAACTGTGACTTTTTACGTGAGGAAACACCTTGATCAGAGGCTAGAGTCCCCAGCTACTCACCACCTTGTCACCATTTTTCTGTGATGATCAGAAGCACAAATTTATTTTGTAGAGATTGCTCTCCCCATATTTTTTGAATTTGACACCTCATGACATGGGAAATACTTCACTTCATTGATGAAGCTCCCAGTTTCTCAGTGATCAAATTATAGACCTTTGTTTATTTGGTTGATCCCTTATATTGTGGAGATGAAGTGATTGAAGACAATACCAAAAGGACCATTTCTTTGAAATGAATCTTGAAGACTAGATTTCAAGTTGTTTTGGACAGATATCAAGACATACAAGTTTTAGCCTGAACCGGAATCATTGACACTGTAGGAAGATATACTTCGAACACTTAATCCAGGTCTCTGATAGACTACTAGAGGAAAGATTCTAGCAGGACTTTAGTTACACAAACTTATGGACTTAAGAGATGAGTGAGATTCTACGGTCTGAGAGAGAACCGCACTCATTCAATCATGAGAACCAGCAATGACACACATCTGGTCAATCTTTTGAATCAGTCAAAGTTCCACTAACTGCCCAGCTTCCCCTCAATCAGTGCACAAAAGGAAATTAATCAGCAGACACTCAGGACTCCCCCTCACTGTTAGGACAGGCTTCTCACATAAGCTCTTGCCAAGATAAAAGCATTTCAATATCAGGAGATTAGCAATGAAGATAATTTAAATAAGCCTAATTCTCTCCTTAATGTGGTGAATTTGTCATTGTCCAGAGGCTTGGTGGAGATATCAGCAATTTGATTTGCAGTGCCTACATGAATCAGCTCAAAGGTGTTCTTAGAAACCTCATCTCTTATGAAATGATGCCTTATTTCTATGTGTTTGGTGCGGGAATGCAACACAGGATTCTTGGCTAGATTGATGGCACTGGTATTATCACAGTAAATGGGTGTGCACCCTAGGTCTACTTCACTACAAGAAAAATCGCGGATAGCGACCGACCTAGCGGTCGCTATTCAGTCGTAGATCGGTCGCAAATCTGCATTGCGACCGAACAGAGACTATCTAGCGACCGAATATGTCGGTCGCTATATAATAGTCGCTATATAGCGACCGAAAAAATTCGGTCGCAGTATCAGTCGTTACCAGAGACCGATTATAATCGGTCGCCTAATCGGTCGCTAATTAAGTCGGTCTCAATTCGGTCGCTATTCGGTCTCTAATTATGTTGTATTTTTAAAAATAAAATTAACCTATCGGATTTATTCGGTCTCAATTCGGTCGCCAGTCGGTCGCCAAGTATAATTATTTAATAAAAGAAATATAACGTATAGTCGCTATTCGGTCGCAATTCAGTCTCCATGCGGTCGCTAATTTTGCATTATTTTTTTTTAAAAATTTATTTAAACTGATAAATAAATTACCTGATAAATAACAAATTCATAACATAAATATAAAATCAACTACACAGACAACAATATCGACAAATCTCAAATTCATCACATACAAACACCTGATAAATAACAATTTCATAAAACAATAATAAATCAACTACACGGATCACAATCTCCACGAACCTCAAATTACACACAATTAAAATAAAATCACAAATTAATCATACATCCATAATAATAAAATGACAACATACACAACTAAAATAAAATCACAAATCCTCCACATATGTCTCATCCTGGTCGTCGTCTCGTCCAACATCATCCTGGTCGTCGTCTCGTCCAACATCTCGCGACGGATGATCCTGTATATCATTTAAAAAAATTATAATCAAATCCTTAATAAAGAAATCAAGCATTAACAAGACTTAATAAAGAAATCAAGCATTAACAAGAGTATGCCAATAGTTTAAGCCAGCTCATTTTCATATATATAAATACACACACACAATATAAGTTCAAATTTCATCTTGTATTTTAAAAATGAAGTTTGAGCGCCGAGCTCAAACCGGGCATCCGATTTGGATTCCGTCAGTTCTGACAAGTCACTTTCATCTCCCCGGTCGTATTGGAATGATCGGCACGGCCATCCGACCGGTATTTCGAATTTTAGACCCCCGGACCCGTCCTAACAGTTCATTTGAACTAAGTGTATTTTAAAAATGAAGTTTGAGCGCCGAGCTCAAACCGGGCATCCGATTTGGATTCCGTCAGTTCTGACAAGTCACTTTCATCTCCCCGGTCGTATTGGAATGATCGGCACGGCCATCCGACCGGTATTTCGAATTTTAGACCCCCGGACCCGTCCTAACAGTTCATTTGAACTAAGTGTATTTTAAAAATGAAGTTTGAGCGCCGAGCTCAAACCGGGCATCCGATTTGGATTCCGTCAGTTCTGACAAGTCACTTTCATCTCCCCGGTCGTATTGGAATGATCGGCACGGCCATCCGACCGGTATTTCAGATTTTAGAACCAAATGCCCCGTCCTAACAGTTCATTTGAACTAAGTGTATTTTAAAAATGAAGTTTGAGCGCCGAGCTCAAACCGGGCATCCGATTTGGATTCCGTCAGTTCTGACAAGTCACTTTCATCTCCCCGGTCGTATTGGAATGATCGGCACGGCCATCCGACCGGTATTTCAGATTTTAGAACCAAATGCCCCGTCCTAACAGTTCATTTGAACTAAGTGTATTTTAAAAATGAAGTTTGAGCGCCGAGCTCAAACCGGGCATCCGATTTGGATTCCGTCAGTTCTGACAAGTCACTTTCATCTCCCCGGTCGTATTGGAATGATCGGCACGGCCATCCGACCGGTATTTCGAATTTTAGACCCCCGGACCCGTCCTAACAGTTCATTTGAACTAAGTGTATTTTAAAAATGAAGTTTGAGCGCCGAGCTCAAACCGGGCATCCGATTTGGATTCCGTCAGTTCTGACAAGTCACTTTCATCTCCCCGGTCGTATTGGAATGATCGGCACGGCCATCCGACCGGTATTTCAGATTTTAGAACCAAATGCCCCGTCCTAACAGTTCATTTGAACTAAGTGTATTTTAAAAATGAAGTTTGAGCGCCGAGCTCAAACCGGGCATCCGATTTGGATTCCGTCAGTTCTGACAAGTCACTTTCATCTCCCCGGTCGTATTGGAATGACCGGCACGGCCATCCGACCGGTATTTCAGATTTTAGACCCCCGGACCCGTCCTAACAGTTCATTTGAAATAAGTGTATTTTAAAAATGAAGTTTGAGCGCCGAGCTCAAACCGGGCATCCGATTTGGATTCCGTCAGTTCTGACAAGTCACTTTCATCTCCCCGGTCGTATTGGAATGACCGGCACGGCCATCCGACCGGTATTTCAGATTTTAGAACCAAATGCATAAGTTGCTGCTTCTCGCTGCCTCCATTCAGGTTTGTTAATGTTTTCTTCTATGAATGGCATAACAAGAGGCACAATGTCATCTCCCACGGTCCGTGCAACCAAACCCAAGCATGTTCCTCCAGCCATTGCAAGATTCCAAACTCCTTCATCCTGATCTTGGTCGTCTTCTTGCTTAAGGAGTGTCTCCAACAGCATAGGGACAAGCGCAGGTAGTGCCTGCTTGATAAAATAAAAGCAAGGGGTGTCAGAATCAGCAGAAAAATCCCCTCCATATTCATCTAAGATGTCAATCTCTTCATCGCATATTGAGCTCCAGAATTCAATAGCTTGTAGAGCAACAGGTTCCTCATCTTCCCTCACAGCTTTTGCAGTGATGTTAAATATGTCCTGCATATACGATGCAAGCTTCTCATAATACATGGAGGATATGGAGACCAAGCATTCGAATGCAGCCTGCCGTATCTTCACCTCAGGGGACAGAGTAGCTTCACAAATGACTCTCATGATATAATCCCTCTCCATATCATTCCCGAAGTTTGCCTGAGCAAATCCCAAAGAATTATGCAGAGCTCGAGTTGCAGCCAGCCTAACATCAATGTTTCCCTCAGAAGCACTCATGCCTTGAACAACCGCTGTCAATATCTTATTGACTTGCTCTTGATCAACTTCATCAGGGGAGACTTCTTCACACATGTAACCTAGGGTGTCCAAAGTTGCTTGCTTAACATCTGGCTGAAGTTGGTGAATATTTGACAAGAGAGAACTGATAAGTTCAGGCCATTGATTTTGAGGCAACTCAATACCAGCAATCTTTGCAACAACTTGAGATGCAGTAGATCTTGCATCAATCACCGGTGAAGAGAGAGTCTGTAGTAAACATCCTTTGACCTGGGCCCTAACAGCTACATCCAATGATAACCATCTCTGCACATGCTCAAATTTTCTGTGTTGCTCCTTTGCATCCAGGGCATTTTTGAGAATCAAGCCTGCCAATTTACGGCTAACAACAGGCTTGTCATTATTTGCTAATTCACTCGAAAGAGATAGCAAGAACCCAGTAACATTTTGATCCTGAAATTGTTTTAAACTTTCCTCAGCATGCTTGCGAACCGCTGAATCTATTGACTGTGCATTCAAAAGAACTTGGGTAACTTCCATAGCCATTTCTGTATGGTATCTTCTCCGCCTTTCCCTTGCAGGGATACGCCCCAATGGCGGCCGCCGCCGACTATATATAATATCCTTCACTTCTTGTAACTTATGACCTATGCTCCTTTGTATGAACTGCCCTTCCTTTGCTTAGAGGTGCTGTTCCTGGCTTCCTGCCATGACAGTTACCAGACTTTGGGGAGATCTTTTCACCTAAATTGGCATATTTTATTCATGTCTACATGTTACTTTCCTTATATTATTCTAGCTTTATGAATATTTATAGATCTGTATCCTCCCCCACTCAAGTGAATAGAATTTATACATATCTTTTCACTTTCAGTTCTAACCAAAATCTCTATACACCTATGGAAAATCCTGCAGAACAGTCTGCCTGTTGATTCTAATATCCAGAGGATAGGTGTAAGATGATATTTAGAGTTAAGAAAATGATATTTTCCCCTCCTCAATCTAAATTCTTATATTTTGTAAGATGATATTTAGAGTTAACAAATAGAAAATCAATCAAATAAAATACTTACCGGAGGCTGCTGTGCAGGAGGTGCAGGAGGTGCTCTACTACTATCAATTCCCAAGGATGTGAGCATCTGGGAGACGGTCTGAGCGACGATGGTTGAGATATTCTGAGAGATATTCTGAGAGACGGTCTCGTTGACGATCTGCCTAAACATATCTGGAGTCATGGTCGGGGCGGCACTGGAAGAACCATCTGGGGCTGCTGGTGTGGTAAATGGAGAGGTCGCATGTGAGACCGAACTCGAGCATGATGATAACACCCTAGTCGTGCCCAAGCTATGTCCAAAACCATAAACATGTCCTTTCTTGGGTGCCCCAGATGCTGCAACCCAAATGGCAGGATCCAACTCTGGACGCTGACTGTCATCCCCGTACCTCTCATCCATTCGTCTACTATATGAGTCCTGCAAAAACCAAAAAAAAACAAAACCAAATTATTCTACAATTTAATCTTAAATGAAAACTATTAATGTATACACTTACCGCTACCTCCCGAGCTTTCTCACTAATGTAAGCATTTGTCCCTTTCTTCTTATGAGTTCGATCAAAAAGTTCATGAAATTGAGCTGGCCGCTTTAACTGTGCTTCCTGTTATTCAAATAAATCACAGTTTCATAATAGAAACAAAAAATTTATATATGTAGAAGTGTACTTACTAATCTCGCTTTATGTGTTGCAAAGGAGACAGAGCCACCCGTGTGTAAATTCGCTTCAGGATGCGCTGCTCTGTTTTGCTTTGCTTTGTTTGAATTGGCATTCCATTTCTCCGCTTCCCAAATGTTGCACAGCTCTGTCCAATACTCCTTTCTCATCCACACAGGCCCATGCTCCTTCCATATGTTCTTATCAGTACTTGCACATGCTTTTTTTGCATATCTTCGGGCATTGTACATAAGATGTTTGAAATTATCTCTTGCAGTAGCTGTCCATGCAAATCTAGCACGTAACTCATCTGAATGTTCTGTGAATCGATGATTCCTCTATATATTAACAACAACAAAAATTTATATGTTACATAACAAAGTGGGTTAAAATAATAATTGAAAATGACTTAATATGATAAAATAAGATAAATACCAAGAACATAGAGAACAATAAATCCTGAACACCCATCGGAAAATCAGCAAAGCGATGGATGGGGCCTGGAAAATGTGCTTGAATTGTCTTTGTAATAAATTGTGATGCTTGGGCTGGCTCTATTTTATTCCTGAAATTAAAAATATTAATACCACAATGACGAATAAATAACAAAAATAATGCATTACGTACCCTTCATTTATCCACACTGCCCGCATCGTCTCATTACAACAGCCCTCCCCCTCATGATGACTCGCCTCGTCATCAGCACGTACTATACGAATTAAATAGTATAAATAAAACAAACTATCAAAAAAACATAAATATGCAAATGAACATACCTGACTCAGCTGGGGGAGGTGTAGATCCACTCGCCATGTGTGATGGCGGTGCATAGGCCGTCAATGTACCCGTTGTCAGTGGTAACGGTGCAGAGGCCGTGGGTCCTGTAAGGATAAGAATCAGATAACACAAAAACATAAAGAATTATTTTAAACAAATACTCAAATGAATTATACATGAAAGTATACATACCTACTACCGGTGGTAGCGGTGCATCCCTCGGTGGTAACGGTGCAGAGGTCGTGGGTCCTGTGAAAATAAGAATCAGATAACACAAAAACATAAAGAATTATTTTAAACAAATACTCAAATGAATTATACATGAAAGTATACATACCTACTACCGGTGGTAGCGGTGCATCCCTCGGTGGTAACGGTGCAGAGGTCGTGGGTCCTGTGAAAATAAGAATCAGATAACACAAAAACATAAAGAATTATTTTCAACAAATACTACAATGCATTATACATGAAAGTATACATACCTACTACCGGTGGTAGCGGTGCAGAGGTCGGTCGTAACGGTGTAGAGGTCGTGGGTCCTGTGAAAATAATAATCAGATAACACAAATACATAATGAATTATTTTCAACAAATACTACAATGCATTATGAAGGGAAAGTATACATACCTACTACCGGTGGTGAAACGGAAGTAAATCTCCTCCCGCTACCCTCTCCCCTCCCACCTCTGGGAGTCCCACGCCGTCCTCGAACCATATCTTCAACTGGTAATAAAATACATGCATATTCATCAAATAGTGAAAGAAAGAAAGTTACAGAGTATTAAAATTCCCAGATAAAATTGTATACCATTAATCAAACATTCTCCATTTCTTCTTCAGATGTTGGAGATATAACAAATTCAGCATTCACATCTTCATTATCAGATTCATTTTGATCACTAATATATTCCTCCTCTTCGGAGTCCCCCAACTGTATTTCTGGTTGTTCTGGATCGACTTCCTCCACTTCATTCTCTTTAGATAAACATAGCAGTAACATGTGAAATTGGCAATACATGTACACAATGAAAACAGGAATTTTATTTTAACATCCAACATAAAGACAACACTTTCACTAGCTATTTAGCAGAAATAAAATATAGCATGATACTTTTTAGCTTAAAGACAACACTGTCACTAGCTATGCAGAAATCAAGTAAAGAAATTGATGGTATCATTACTGAATAAGACAATAATAAAACACACTTTACTTTTCATCCAACAATACCCTAACTATTAAAATTAACAAAACACATAACCGACTAAATAACACTAAACTAAAAATAAACCTTAATTTAATTACGAAAATACAAGAAAATAACACTAAACTCAAAGTGCATGTTTTTCTTTCTGAATCAATAACCGCACTTCTTTCTTCTAACCACTTTCTTCCTAAAATAATGAATGGGGCAGCCATTGACCCAATGTCACACCAAGCTCCATCATCATACGTGACTGTTTTGAACTTCTTAGAGAACTCCACAAATACACGGTCACCCTCAATAACAATTTCTCCGGTCTTAGCAAGTGACTTAACAATGTCAGGTGAAATCCAATTCTTATCTTCCGACTCATGTACATCAAACCAGGAATCAATCATCTAAATACACTCTTACTTCAAAATGGGATAAGTAAAGTTGGTTCTAGATTGCAGCTTCCAGTTCCATGGTTATCAAAACTGGCATGGATATGCACTCTGCCGTATTGGAACTGATTGTTGCTAAAAAATGTAAAAGGAGATCCAGTTTACTCCATCTTGATATTCCCTCATGCATTTAAGTTCATAGACGAATCAGGTTCATAAGAAGCATATAGAGAATTACCTTGGCACATTTCCAAGCATGTTGATCACCATTCCCATCTTCAGATATTTTTGTTCCTCCACTTGGATTCCCAGGATGCCTAAAGTATGCTGCCACAGATGAAGTACAAAAGGAAATCAGTTCCATCCCAGAGTGCCTGAAGCATGCTGATAGAGATTAAGTACACAAGAAAAGCAGACAAGTTTTTCTTCCATTGAAACATTTAACAAGCATGAGAAAGACAATAGCAGGATCATGGTGCCATGTAGGAGGGCAAGGTCTTCACCTCCGTTGCACATCAAAGTTTCCACAGGTAATGCCTATGATGATTCCATACTGTAGCAAGTTCAGGTCCTACAATCAGAGTTTCCTTGTATAGTTCATTTATAAACTAACGGAATAAAAAATGAGAGGTTGATATTAGGTGTGCATCCAGCTGGAATCTATGGTCTAGAATAGTTGCACTTGGTTATCCAAAACAGACACAAGACTAGGGAGAAAGCTTATAATGATGATGATGATGATGATGAGCATAAAGTCGAAAATAAGGAGTCAAATCGGCCATAAGGCTTACAACAAGCTATGCAACCAAAAAAAAAGGATGATCACAAATTGAAGATCCAGCTATACGGTGGCTAGCCACACTGGTCTAACGTGAAAATATTTCATTGTTCTCATCCAGGCCTTTTCATATACATTTTTCATGTAAATTAATCCATGCTCAATGGGAATGATCAGACTAATAGGATTAGGGTAATCCAAAGGCTCATCAATTGTGCACTATCGATATATCCATGGGCTCATGCCAGAGTGCTTAAACTTCATCCAGAATGCTTGCTTTCTGGAGTCCCGTCTCTCCGCCAGTATGCAGTCATCCACGGCATCCTGGCCTTGTAGGCCTTTCATCAGATATCAACAACGAACAGTTTGAGCACCGCCCACACCCACCGCACAAGGCCAAATCTCATTCATACAGCTATTCCTATAATAACTAATACAACAGTGCTTCCAAGAACACGGCAACCCCCAAGGTGCCATCTCAACAGGGAAGGATAATCACAATGTCAGGGGTACCAAGCATGCAACTCTCCACAGCATCTGTGGTGCACACAGACCTCCAAAATGCCCTAGTAGAGCCAAACCACACTGCCCCAGCAAATGGTATGAACTTCAACACTGGCACCTTGACACTTTTACCACCAGATCGAGCAAGCACTGCTTTTTCCCAGGGGGTATGAAGTTGGAGCATATTCTCTCCCACAGACTTTCTGTTGATACAGCAGGAACCACCCAACCCCGTTCATCCTACCAGACATTTAATTTCACTCTCTATGGACCTTTTCAATCACCAGAGTATCTCTCTCTATTGAAATATGATTTTGAAAACTCCTTCCCCTTGATACACTTATATTTCTCTTGAATCAATGTACTCAAATTACAATGTTAAGTTAGGATGGCAGTAAGTTTGCATATCTCTAAGATTAGTGATTCCATTTTAGCATAAATTTATTATATTGGACTTTATTTTTTGTTAGATACATAATCATTATATTCAACATCAGTACACCACAGACCTGATTATGGGCCAACCTACATTCACTATGGATTTGGTTTTTCTCTACCCATCAATTTGTGTCTGCACAGTACTTAGCACAGGGAAAGGGAGATGGCTGTCATTTTGACAGCCATAAAAAAATTGCCCAAGCCGGTTTCACATCCAACTCCTAAACTGAACCTACATTGATGGGATTCAGATACAAGGCAATGTTGAGGTATGATGATAGGGATTTGTAATTATGAATGCCTTGATAAGACCGTGATGCATGGGCAATTTCATATATGCAAATCAGAGGTTAACAGGATACAGCTATATGATAATGACAGCAGTCATCATGCAGCCATGAATGAATTGATTCAAAGATGAGACATGTGTAATCTTGTATATGGACCTAAGGGGATATAAGTCAATTCTAGTCTTTATGGAACTTCAGCAGCTTCCATCTTAAAAAAAAAAAATCATTTCTTCAATGGATGGTGATGCAAATGACTTCAAAGGAAAAAGGCAAAACAAAACATCGGATTGATAGATCTTTCATATAAAACCCATAAAAGAAACCTGTTTTAAAGAGTGCATTTCATGCTTATGTTGGACTTTATTTGCTTATAGGTAGGTAGTTACATAAATGAAAAATCATTAGGAAAAATAAAATCAAGTGCAAGGCTACTTAAGATATAGAATGCAAACTAACATCACTGTAAATGAGCACTCATCAATGGGGATAAAGAATGCAATGACAAGCCATTTTCCAATTCGAGCTTGATAAGTATGATTAAATGTTATGTTCCCATTTCTGGGGGATGGGCACTGAAGGATAAAATTCTTTGCAATAACTGACAAAGAAAAAAATGAAAATAATTTCTAGTTAACTTCTTTGTGACGGGCTCAAGATAACCTTTCAGATTGTTTTAAACAAACAAACCTATAATGAATAAGAAAAGTGTTTCTTAGTTTTTAGTCCCCATAAGTCTTCAAATTCAGAAAAAGCCCCTCTTATGTCGCATAATTAGTCCTAACTCCATAAAGTTGCACCCTCTTAATAGTAAATCCCTCCTGTTGACAAACATCGGGGAGATGAGAATATTCTTCTCCTCATCAGCATCAAACTCAACAAAAGAGGTAAAATTGCTTCATTTCCCTTCTTTATTTTTTGAAAGTGGGTGGTACCACTATTGTATTAAAAATAAAAGGGATATACAAGTGTAGACAGTAAAGCAACAAAGCTCAATTAGACAAAATGAGAACGCTTATCAATCCCACACAGACACAAAGAGAAGCAAGAAGATGCCAAACTGACCACTGCATTTTTTGAGTATGAAGCACAATTATAGTGGTACTAACACCAAATATTGTCCATTGAGACCAACAACATGCTTGTGCTTTCTAGTCTCTACTAAGTAGAAACCCCCATTTTCATGGCAATTCCTGTCGGTAAATTTCAGGTCTTTACGGAAAAGAATAACATTATAGCCTCGCATTCCTGTGTTGCTAGCATGATGAAGCTTTCTCCGATATATGATAGATTATCCATTTCTAGATCACCATTATATTGCATAATCTTCAAATATTGAAATTTTCCTGCTCAAATATTGAAAACTTCCAGCTTTATTATTCCTCTAAAACCAGATATAACCCATAAACTGACCCACCTTTAAAATATTTGCCTCACACGCGACCAAGATACTCAGCATGCATTTATGCATCCACTGACATGGGATAACATGTTTTGTTACTTTTGTATCAACAATTTTATATTACTGCACACACATCTTATCCATCCTCAGAAGTCATAACATTAGAGTACACATATAAGTGTCTGCACCAACAGCCAGTCTAAAATTTAATCTGTCATGCAACATGAAAAGTTCATAGCCCACCGATATTCACCAACCTATATGAGTACCAATGCATCTTACGAAGTTTGTCTTCAGAAATCCTAGAATCACATGCACATACAAGTGTTTCCACCATCACAGATTCACAGTCATTCAACAAACTCAATTCGCCATGCAATGTGAAGTTATTAACTGTCTAATAAGCTGAAACTGAATTTTCATTTCTTCCTTTAGGTGTAGCAGTAGCCATTACAGTGGATCATAAAAATCTAATATGCTGATTAATGTGAAGTTTTTAACCCAACGACATTAGACTTTCATTGCTTCTTTCAGGGCATGAAAGTCGCTTCAATGAAGGTTCTTTGTCTATTTAATGGTCTGTTTTAGGCTGCAATAAGCTAATGGAATTGAACTTATATGGAACAACTTGTCTTTATGTAGGCCAAGATAAAACGTTTTTGTATAAGGGTCAGACTAGTAATGGTTGACCGGATAAGGTAAGAAGGTTAGACATGGGCCTGATTGCACAGCTGAGCTAGCTCTCAGGTTAAGTTGGATCATAAAAATAATCAATTCCTGGGCTTGGGTTGGATGTTAGTACATTATGGGTTGTCGATGTTGGGTGCTGACTGAATTAAAACATAAATCTTTGGCTTGAATATGGATCGTATATCAGTTACAACTTCAGTATGGCCTGTGAACTACACATCGGGTTTTGAGTGGAAATCAGATTATGTATTCAGTTTCTTACTTGTGTAGGAAAAGGGATAACAACTTTGCAATTTGTTGGTGGGCTGCTGCAGAGTCAACATGACGGAGGGGGAAGGGAGAGAGAGAGAGAGAGAGAGAGAGAGAGAGAGAGAGAGAGGTACCTGCGGAGGGCGACGACGGCAGGGCGAGCGGCGACGGCGACTCGACGCGAGCGGCGCGGCGACGGGCTCCGGCGGAGGGGGGCTCGGGCGGGAGGCAGCACGGGGAGGGGGGCTCCGGCGGAGGAGGGGGGCTCGGGCGGGAGGGCTCGGGCGGAGGGGGGGCTCCGGCGGAGGGGGCTCGGGCGGGAGCGGGGAGGGGGGCTAGGGCGGAGAGGGGGCCGCAGGGGAAGGGGGCTCGGGAGGGGGGGCTCGGGCGGGAGGGGGGGGGGCTCGGGCGGGAGGGCTCGGGCGGGCGGGGGTCGTAGTAGGAAGTATAACGGCATCAGCGACCGACTGGAGACCGAAGTTAATTCGGTCGCAATAATAGCGACCGATTAGCGACCAATATATATGCGGTCGCTGAAACGGTCTCGGTTATGCGACCGATTATTTCGGTCTCCGAATTGGTCTCTATTTGGGACCGACTAGCGACCGATTAAATCGGTCGCTAATTCGGTCGCTATAGCCACTTTTTCTTGTAGTGCTTGATAGTCCTGAAGCTAGTGTTTAATCCAAATTACTTGTGTACCACAACTCCCTACAGCCACGTACTCAGCCTCTGCAGTGGAGAGGGCCATAGAATGTTGTTTCTTGGAACCCCAAGATACTAAACACCCACCTAGAAATTCATAGTGACCACTAGTACTTTTTCTATCTAGTTTACACCCAGCATAATCTGCATCTGTGTATGCAACTAAATCTAGTGTGTGTGATGCAGGAAACCATAAACCAAGGGTGTGTGTAGCCGACAGATATCTGAAAATTATTTTCACTGCAGCTAGATGCAATTCAGTGGGTCTACATTGATACATTGTACACATTCCTACACTGAACTATATATCAGGTCTTAAAGCTGTCAAATAGAGTAGGGATCCAATCATACCTTGATAGAGCTTGGCATCTACTTCTTTACCTGTCTCATCTACATCCAATGAGGTATTGATACCCATTGGTGTTGTAATGTGCTTCAAGTTGGTCATGCCAAACCTGTTGAGAATGTCCAATGTATACTTGGTCTGGTTGATGAAGCATCCTTCCTCCAAGTGTTGTATCTGTAAGCCAAGGAAGTACTTCAGTTCGCCTACCAAACTCATTTCAAATTCTGCTGACATCAATTTTGAAAATTCATTGCATAAATCAATGCTTGTTGAGCCGAAGACAATGTCATCTACGTATACTTGGACTATGATGAGATCTTCATTAAGGCCTTTTGTAAACAGAGTTTGATCTACCTTACTATTTGGTAGCCCTTGCTGATTAAAAATTCTGATAATCTCTCATACCAGGCTCGAGGGGCCTGCTTTAAACCATACAGGGCTTTATTCAATCTGAAAACTTGGTCAGGTTTAGTGGAGAATTAAAAACTGGGGGCTGTTCAACAAAAACTTCTTCCTTGATAATACCATTTAAGAACGCAGTCTTCACATCCATTTGTTGGAGTTTTATATTTTTGGAGCATGCAAATGCTAACAATATTCTTATAGCTTCCATCCTAGCAACAGGTGCGTAGGACTCATCGAAGTCAACTCCAAATTCCTGACAGTAGCCCTTGGCTACTAGTCTAGCTTTATTTCTAGAAATAACTCCATCTTCATTCATTTTATTCTTGAACACCCATTTGGTTCCTATCACATTAGTGTTCTCAGGTCTTGGAACAAGTTCCCAGACATTATTTCTATCAAATTGACCTAACTCTTCAGATATAGCATTCACCCAAGATACATCGTTTAAGACCTCCTCTACTGATTTTGGTTCAATTTGAGAAACTAAAGCAATTAAATCTTGATTTTGAACATTTTTTAAATGAGACCTGGTCCTAGGGGGATCCCTTAAGTTTCCTATGATATTATCCTCAGGGTGGTCTTTCAAGAATCTTACATTGGTTGAGGACTCACCTGGTTCGGTTGAGCTTACTTGATTCTGAGCGATTTGTCCTTCGAGTTCTTCATTTCCATCCTTCACTTTCTCCTCAAGAAATTATCCATCATGCTTAGAAGGCCTGTCATCATCATCAAGGTTGTTAGCATCTGTTGATTCATCAATTATCACATGAGGAGTTTCCTCTACAGTTTGGTCTGTTATATTGAAAACCCTATAGGCCCTAGTTGTTTTAGAGTATCCCAGAAAAAATCCTGGAGTACTTCTAGCATCAAATTTATCTAGGTCCCTTTTATTATTGTTATGGATGAAACACTTTGAACCAAAGATTCTAAAATATGAGACATTTGGCTTTTTACCTTTAAGGAGTTCATAGGGAGTTTTCTTATGGACAAGTCTTACCATTGCTCGGTTAATTGTGTAGCAGGCTGTGTTGGCTGCCTCTGCCCAAAATCTCCTGGGAAGCTGACTTTCGACCAACATAGTTCTGGCCATTTCGATGATTGTCCGGTGTCTTCTCTCAACAATTCCGTTCTGCTCTGGAGTCCTGGGAGAAGAAAATTTGTGAGTCAGTCCCTCTTTATTGCAGAAATCAGAAAATAACGAATTCACAAACTCACCTCCATGGTCAGTTTGAATTATCGAAATACAGTGAGAACCTCCTTGTTTGATTTTATTGAAGAAATGTTCAAACTTCTGAAATGCATCATTTTTATTTGCTAAGAAGAATAGCCATGAAAACCTACTGAAATCTTCTACAATAACGAACCCAAACCTTTTCCCATTCAAGCTCAGAGTTCTGGTTGGACCAAAAAGGTCCATATGCAAGAGTTCCAATGGTTTTGTTGATAAAGGCTCAGATCTGAGCTTAAATGACTTGCAAGTTTGCTTGCCTAGAGCACAGGCATCACAGTTTTTTTAGATAGAACTAAACTTGATTTTAGGCATGCCTCTAACTAAATCATGCTTGATCAATTTATTCAAAGTATAAAAACTAGCATGTCCTAAACATCTATGCCAATCAAAAGCATTATTTTCAAAACTAGCAGACAAGTAGAGATTAGATTCAGATTCAACATCTAAGTCTACCATGTAGACATTATTGGTCCTATTGGTTACAAATTTAACAAGATCAGAATTTATTTCAAAGATTTTGTATGAGTTATTATCAAACACGACCCTGTGACCCTTGTCACATAATTGACTGATGCTAATGAGATTGTGTTGTAAACCTTCCACAAGTAAAACCTTCTCAATTGAGTTAGTGGAGGACTTACCAACTATGCCAACTCCAATGATCTTACCTCTGTTCTTTCCTCCGAATTTGACCTGACCCCCTACCTTCATTTCTAGCTTGCTGAACTTGGATCGGTCTCCTGTCATGTGCCTGGAGCAGCCACTATCAAGGTACCATTTGTTGTTCTCAGCTGCCAGGCAAACCTACACAAAAGAGATCAAGCAAAGTGGTTTGGAACCCAAGATAAGTTGGGTCCAAAGATATCATTCAAATCTTTAAGCAGGTATTTAGGAATCCAAAATTGTTTCAACTTATTTTTCTCTTGCATCTTAATTTCGGGTCTATTGAGATTGTGACCAGAATTATGTCCAGCTGGTCTGGAGAAATGGAATCTATTCCAGTTGTTAGATCCTTCAACCTTGGGGTGTCTTCTGTATGCATGATGATTGCCAAATTTTTTAGGATGTATGTTGTTTCCCCAGTAGCTTCTGTTCGGGCCCATTCTTTTATAGTAGTTCCAGCTTCTATTCTGATACATTTGCCTAGTCCAACTACCATTTCTGTTCTGGTGAATGGGCATAGTAGTTTGTTTCACAAAGTTCATTCCTATTTTAGATGGTCATCCAGCATTGTTTGTTAAATTTTCTTTTGGACGCTGAATTTCTTGGTTACTGTTTGAGCTGGATGGAGTGTCCAGCTTTTCTTTTCCCTTCTCTGGGCAGAAGGTAGTGATCTTGAACTGAAGGGGTCTCTTGTTAGTCGGGTCATAGCCTAAACCCTCCTTGTTGAAATTTACCCTTGTTCCTAGTATAGAATCCAGATTCGTTTTCCCTTGAACAAATTTTTCTAAAACTTTTTGTTTGTCTTCCAGCTCTCTTTGCATGGACTCACAATTTTTTAGAAGTTCAGTGTTCACTTTCTTAACAGCTTCATACTTCTATGTGATCACACTGTTTCCATTGAGACTTTCTTCAAATTTTATCTTGAGTTCGTTGAGCTGTGTGTGAACTTCCTGGTTCTCTGATTTGTGCTTTTCATTTTCCTCCTTCAGAGAAGTCATTTATTTCAATTGTTCTCTTAATTTCTGATTTTCCTCACCGATTTGAGTTTGTTCTTCAATGTTAGCATTAAAGTTTCTCTTCAGAACCCTATGCTCTTTACTCAGTGAATTGAACTTATCTAACAGTTCAGCATAGGCGTCTTCTCAATCATCAATAGAAAAATTCTTGAAGATGTTTGTTACCTCCTCATCGCTATTTGCCATCAGGCAAATTCCTTCTTCATCCTCCTCTGAGGAATTGGCTTATGGATCTTCTTCCTCTTCGCTCCATATGCAGACCATTGCTTGTGGTTTCTTCTTCTGCACCTTCGAGCTCTTCTTTTGAAAGTCGGGACCCTTCTTCTGATGTCCAGGGCAGTCCCCTTTCATATGTCCAAGTTTCCTGCAATGAAAACATGTGATTTTTTTGGTACTCCTATTCTTATCATTTCTGGAATCAAAGTTCTTACCAGAGGGGTATGACTTCTTCCTTCTAAATGTCTTTCCCTTAGTCCTTAAGAATTTCCTGAATTGTCGAGTGAGCATTGCTTGCTCCTCCTGGTCGAGGTCTGACAGTCCGTCAGACTCGAAACTACTACTCCCACTGCTGCTACTTCCTTTGCTGTGGGACGCCTTGAGGGCAATATTCTTGCACTTCCTGTCGCTTCCTTCACCATTCCTTTTGAAATTTATCTCATACGTCATTAGGGAACCTATAAGTTCAGTAACTGTCATTATCGACAGGTCCCTAGACTCTTCTATCACAATGGCCTTAGTGTGCCATGCAGGGGTTAGAGATCTAAGTATCTTCCTGACTATATCTCCCTCAGATATCTGTTTCCCAAACCCCTTAAGACTATTCGTAATCAATGACAATATGGCATACATCTCAGTTATGGTCTCCTCTGATTTCATCTTAAACATCTCATATTCAGAGGTGAGGAGAGTTACCTTCGTTGCTTTCACTTGAGGTGTACCTTCATAGATTAACTCCAACTTATCCCACATTTTCTTGGCCGTCTTACATGCTGAGATGCGGGTGTATTCGTCGGATGTACTGCACATTGGATGATGTTCCGGGCCGTCCAGTTGAGTGATGAAAGCTTGACTTGATCATCTGTCCACGCGTCCTTGTTCGGTGGCAGATCATATGGCCCTGTGGTGATCACCCTCCAAAGCTTGGGGCTCTGCGCCCTGATGAATACCTCCATCCTATTTTTCCAGAAAAGGCAATTGTTACCATCAAAGAACGGAGGGCGGCTGATAGATTGTCCCTCAGCCATGTAGCTCCGAGGAGCATTAAATCGGGGGTTACCCTGGCCATTGGACCACAGAGTGAAAACCCGCTCTGATACCAAATGATACGCACAGCGGAGAGTGAGATAGAAGGAGGGGATGAATAGATCACTCCCGAATTTGACAAACTAAGAAATGATTACTCAACCCCACAAAATGCAGTGAAGAAAACTTCGAAGACAGGCAACAGAAATGACTAAATTATGGAATGAGGTCGAGAAAGCAACAATCAATGAAGCAGTGTATCAGGTAGATGGAGAGCAGCACAAAGCAAACAAGCAAACTCACAGCAGAGATAGGGAATTTTTTAGGTGGTTCTATTGCTACTCGCAATCTACGTCCACCCCTTACTTAGAAGAGTAGGGTTTCCTTGCAATGATCAATCGCACACAGCAGACTCAGTCTGCGACAACCGCTGCCAAACAGCTTGCCCTGAGGAACACCCTCCTCAGCCTTCTGATCAACCAGAAGAAGCACTGGAGAATAAATCTCCCTTCCTTTGCACGCAGCAAAGGGAACCCTGTGAAGTTACTCCCAAACAACTCACACAACTAGAGGATCAAACCTCTCGTCCTCCAGGGATAGTGGAGGGAAACCGGAGAACTTCTCCCTTCCTCCGAACAGTGGAGGGTAACGGAATGGAATGAAAATGAAAGAAACTCGAAAATAAAAGGATCGATGAAAGACAATCTTCAAAAAAAAATAATATAACTTCCGTAGAAGCAGATCTTCAGATTCACAATCAACTCTCTCTCTCTCAGAATTTTCTCTCAGCTTTGGATGGAGTGGGTTGTCTCTGGTTTTTCTCTCTTTTTCCACTGCTCTCACGCTGCTCTACTTTTTCACTGTTCCATCACACTCTCTTTTTTCGAACCCTTTTTCCTCATCATATATATATGTCTGTTCCAGAAACTTAGGCGTGTGGATACCATGTTTCCCGCCTGAAAGGTTGGGGTAGGTGTTGGAATATTCTTGACCTCTATCTTCCTCGGATTACGTGCCATTCTCCTGGTGAATGCACAGATAAACAGTTAGAGAAGAAATAAACATTTTGTCACATACACTTAGTACAATTCGTACTTCTGTAATGAGTAAGAAGGCATAAGCTGCACTGAGTAAGAGTTTCCAAGCAACTATTGCACTGACTTACTACAAGGTGAACAAGAGGTTGCACCGAGTTGAAGTGAGCAAAAGCGAGAGATGCACTGACTTAAGAAAGCGCATGACGTCATTAGGACAGACGATAGAGTCTAATCGTGCAGCAGATATGCACGTACAAGAATCAACTGAACACAAAGTGTACTAACTTTATTTTGCCAGAAAGGAAGGTTTGCACCGAGTCGAATAGGCCTGAAACAAGAACTGCACCGGCCTCGTTGCTACAGGGATTTGTAAAGGCTTGGCTATGCACCGAACATGTTTTTTGTCTTAAGCAAAGTATGCACCGAGTGAGTTCCAATACCTTCGTCTAACCAAAAGGTGCACCGACTAGGTGCAGATCAAACCTTATGCCGAGAATGGTAAATCAATAGAAGATGCACCGACTTCACGTTGTTCAAAAGGTGAAAGAATGCACCGAATCGGGATATGCAGTCCAAGCAGGAGCTGCACCGAGATGGCAGAGAGAAATACAAGACAAAGCTTGCACCGAGTTGGATTTGCACTGAGATGAGGAATGACCAGACTAAATAATGCATTCTGGTCAAGAATTGCACAGACCCAAAAATTGCACCGACCTAGAAAAATGCACAGAGGCAGAATATGAACAACGGACCCTGTGCATGAACATGGACTTGCACCGAGGCAAGCACTTTATGACAGGGACTTGCACCGAGGCAAGCACTTTATGTGAGAGATGCAGAACATGCACTGACTTAATTATGCATTAAGCAAAAGGATAAATAACATGTAATGCACGGACCTAAGTCATGCTATAAGCACAGACCTCCTTCATGCTTAGTAACAAAGAGATGCATTGTATAAAAACAAGTTGATTCATAGTTAAAACAAGTTGATTTATAGTGTGAGACATCATCAAAACCGTAGGGATGAAACACCTCCTTCCTCGGTAGCCTCGATCTCAGTCTCTGCATCTTGGAGGGCTTGCATCTTGCCCTGCCGCCTATGACTCCCCTGCGGCTTGTCAGATGCCGCCTGCTCGGTAATGAGGGGACACTCAGGAATACGATGGTCCTTGCTACCACATCTCAAACAAGCACCCAGCTTGCGCCAATGTTCTTCCATCTTGTGACCCGGGCTGTCACAATACTTGCAGACTACTTTAGATGGAGCAGTCGATCCGACCTTCTTCTCGCCTTCCTTCAATTTCTTGTCCTTTGAAAAACTCGGCCCGCCATTGTGCCTCTTCTTGCCATTGGTGGGTTTGTAATTCTCGGAACTAGGAGTCTGCTCCCTCATCTTGTCTCGACCTCTTATTCGGTTTGTCATCTCCATAGTGTCTTCGAGAACTTGGGCCTTACTCACAATCTCAGCATAAGTGTTGATCTCCAAAGGTGCTAGTTGGTTGATGTACTGAAGTTTCAATCTGTTCAAAAATCACTTAGCCTTCATCTTCTCCGTAGATACCAGATGCGATGCATAGCGAGATAATCTGGCAAATTACGCCTCATATTCAGCAACAAATAAATTTCTCTGCTTGAGAGCAGTGAACTCTGCTCCTTTCTTCTCTTGCACACGATCTAAGAAATACTTGCTATTAAAATGCTCCTTAAACTCGTCCCACGTTGCCCGCCTATTACCGAGCGTGGCTTCCACAGCTTCCCACCAAGCTTGTGCATCGCGCTCCAGTTGAAAAGTTGCCAAAAGGACTCGGTCCTGATCACCACATTGCATAACTCTGAAGATATGCTCCATCTCCTTCAGCCGATTCTCGGCCTCATCTGGGTCTGCGGATCCGCCAAAATGAGGGGGATTCAGGCCTTGAAAATTTTGATGGAGATTGCCAGCTCCGTGATGTGCGCCGCCTTGATCTACCTACTGTAAGGCCTAGATCAGGCCCTGCACCGTGCGTTGCATGTCTCGCTACTGCGCGCGTTCAGCTACCATTATGTAACACCCTCAAATATATCTAAGTTGTACTCTATATCACCGAGGCGCCTTTTGAAGTATCGGCTCAGTTCTTGAAAAGAACTCCGAAGTTAAGCGTGCTTAATGGGGAGTAGTACTCGGATGGGTGACCTCCTGGGAAGTCCTTCATTCTGGAGCCGATCACCCTTAGAAAGGGACAAAACTGTGAGGCCGGTAGGCCAAAGCGGACAATACCTCGACGGTATAGAGTACGGGGTGTGACATAATGATATCAGAGCTATACCCCAGCCTGAAGTGTGGGAACTAAGTGCCATTCAGGGCAAAGTGCTACGCTATGGGAGCCACCTCTTGAAACCGTAATGGGACAAAGTGCTACATAGAGGGAGCCACCTCTTGAGTCTGTAGGGGCCACTTGTAGAGTCATACCTGCCTGAGGGTTTGATTGCGTGCTATTTGTGCCCAGTGACAAGGACGTCACCTATATAAGAGGGGTAGATTGTAACACCCTCAAATATAGCTAAGTTGTACTCTATATCACCGAGACGTCTTTTAAAGTATCAGCTTAGTTCTTGAAAATAACTCTGAAGTTAAGCATGCTTAACGGGGAGTAGTACTCGGATGGGTGACCTCCTGGGAAGTCCTGCATTCTGGAGCCGATCACTGTTAGAAAGGGACAAAATCGTGAGGCCGGTAGGCCAAAGCGGACAATACCTCGACGGTATAGAGTATGGGGCGTGACATAATGGTATCAGAGCTATATCCCAGCCAAAAGTGTGGGAACTAAGTGCCATGAAGGACAAAGTGCTACGGTATGGGAGCCACCTCTTGAACCCGTAATGGGACAAAATGCAACATAGTGGGAGCCACCTCTTGAGCCTGTAGGGGCCACCTGTAGAGTCCTACCTGCCTTAGGGTTTGATTGCGTGCTATATGTGCCCAGCGACGAGGATGTCGCCTATATAAGAGGGGTAGATTGTAACACCCTCAAATATAGCTAAGTTATATTCTATATCACCAAGGCGCCTTTTGAAGTATCGGCTCAGTTCTTGAAAAGAACTCCGAAATTAAGCGTGCTTAATGGGGAGTAGTACTAGGATGGGTGACCTCCTTGGAAGTCCTTCATTCTGGAGCCAATCATTGTTAGAAACGGACAAAATCATGAGGTCGGTAGGCCAAAGCGGACAATACCTCGACGGTATAGAGTACAGGGCGTGACACATTACGGGAAATTCCTACAGCGTAAAAGGGAAATTGATTATGATCGTTCTACCGAATTCATTTTCTTAGAGTTGATAAATTAACTTAACCCGAGTCTCTACCCCACCTTACTGGGTCGGATTTGACTTAATTAATGTCACGGGTTCTATGACACTACTAGAAACCTAGGGTCTAAAGAAAACTTAGGCTTTGATACCACAAAAATTGTCACGCCCCGACGTGAAAAATCGGAACACAGCAGTTATATCATTCATGTAAATCAGAGCATACATTGCCACAAGAGACCATACATCAAGGCCACTATTTAAAATGTAAATAACCAAACTTTATTGATAATAAGGATGGAATGTACTTATTACAACGACATCCTATGGACTTTCACTAACACTTACATCAACCACAAGAAAGAAAAATTACATAGACCCTAAAATATCAGGATCGACGACTAACTATGACATTGACTCAAGACATAAGTAGAAGGCTCGCTCCATGATCACTCGTTCCCGTCCCCGTCAGTGTGCACGTCCTCATCTGTATTACCTGAAAAAGGATTGCAAAGGAAGGGGTGAGCGAAAGCTCAGTAGGATATTATATCTCTATCACCAGGCGCAGTTTAAGTGATTAATCATTTTAGCATGCATAACAATGAAATAAAAGAGCGATAATAATCAAATGGCAAGCGATAAATAACAGATAAGCGAAACGAAAGACAGATTTCTTGTAAGGAATAAGCGCAAGAATAACAAGAACTTTCCACGAGGTTTCGAGTAAGTTTTAATGTGAACTGACCATAACAAGCATGCACGTCATGAATTTTCAAGTGATTGAGTGAAGTAGAATGTCATAGACTAACACGCTAGTCATGCACTTCGGTGCAATGCCACACCTTGTCATTACAAACTCCCCGAGGCACAAGTACTTTCGGGCGCTCCTCCCAGGACCAGATCGGGCCCTTTATGATGCGTTAGCATGGAAGGGTTGGATCATAGATCCCAATCTAGACATTCACCACATTGAATGGCCAAGAGTTTCAAGGTTTAAGCTTATGAAACTTACTTCTGTGATCAAGAGAAATTCCAAGGAAAGTTGGAATATGATATCATAGGGAATGACTCGAGAGTCCAAAGTGACCATGAGCCAAGGCAAGACTTCTTAGTCCAAGGTCATCCTTGGCACGACAGCTACCATAACAAAAATCATAGAAAAACACGTTCAGCCTTAAGGTTTGCGGTCATTACCTAGACCGCTAGGATGAGACTAACGGTCTAGTCTTAGACAGTTTCCAGATTGAGTAATATCAAGGCTTTCAAGTGGACAAAAAGAGTCCTCAATTCAGCCTGAGACAAAGTGGATCCAAACCAGTGTTCAGCCCATAACGCCAAGGTCAACAGAATGATTTGGTCAGGTCAGAGTTGACTGGGTTCAAGAATAATCTGACTAACCCAAGCCAGCTTCTAACCAAGCCGAGGAAAGCCTAGTGGTCGAGCCCTGGGCTGCGAAGGGTCTCTTAGCGGTCTCCAGGTGGGCCGCTAGGGGTTCAGAACAATCAGGATGTGGAATGTCCCAAAATGCGAATCAAATCAAGTTCGTGGGTTCTGGTCTTTGTGGTACAACCTGCCCGGCGTCCTGGTGGGAATCTCAGGCTCACGGGGGCTTACGAAGGTCTCATAATAGTGGTCCTAGTTCGACGGAAGGAGTATCCGGCGGAGAGTCCCGACTATTACAAGATTGAGGCTATCTAAAACACGGAAAACGTGAACGATGCGGTCAGTCAATCCCACCGGAGTGGCATGACTGTCAATCAATGACATCAGAACCAAATTATCAGTAATTATAAGTGGCAAGGTTTAAGATCAAGAAGTTAAGAACCAAATTTATTCCACTAATTCACCTATTAGTCCAACGATGATAATCAAACGAAAATTTTCATGTATTTAGTGAAATTTCCATTTATAGTTCATGATACTAAGTTAACGCTTCGTTTCTATATCATTACTGGTCAATTACATGCTAAATAGGGTAAGTTTCAAGTCAAAACACATAAAACAGACTTTAAAAATCTCTCTCTGCGAGAGGCCAGAAACGGTCTATACTGATGCGGCTTGACAGAGCAAACGGTCTATCGTATGGCCGTTTCACATTATACATATTTTTTTTTGAAAACTCAAGGTGGCCAAGCGGTCTATCGCGCGACCGTTTGGTATCCCAAGCGGTCGCTGGAAGGGCCGCTTGCCTACCCGAGACTCGCCGACGGCAAACCTCGACACACCACGATCAAATCTCCGATTACAAACGATAGGGAGAAAATAAATTGGGCAAAAGGGTACCATTGGAAAGAGCATTCAAGGACACATAAAATAGCATGCTTAAATTTTAGTTTAGAGTGATTTAAATAAACATAAAATGGACTAACTTGGGAAGTAACCCTTCGGGTATACCTCCGAGTAAACGATGAAATTAGAACAACATAGTGCATGGAATTTGGGCAATTTGGTATCAAATGAAAGAGCTCAAAGAGACGAACAAGATGATATATTTTGTTAACAATTCAGCCTGAGAGACACCTATCTTTAATCGATGGAAAAGGAAGAAGAAAAAGGTTGTCGAAACCCTAATTAGGCCGCTCCTAGAACGCCGAAATACTCCCACGTCCGGTAACGATCGACCACGCCACCAGCCGCCGGAGCAAACAGGGTTCTGAGGGATCGAAAGCCCTCTATTGAAAGGATGCTTCTAGTGATCGAATCAGGGTGAAGAGTTTTTTTTCCTTATCATTCGGGAAAGACAAGAAAATTTCAGGAGAAACTAATCCGCCGCCGCCGCCAAATGAAAGGTCTAGGATTATGGTTTTCAGAGGGGAAACGATCCTCTATAGTTGGGCTAGGGTTTGGCTTCGATCAGAGCCCAATTGGACAAGAATTAAGGTCCAATTAAGAAAGTTTAGTTTGTTCTTAAAAAGTACGATTTTTAGCTTAAAACATGAAATTGGGCCTTAACCACTTTTATTCTGGGTTCCTTTCTGAAGACAAAGTTGCTGGAAATCGAATTTTACATAAGATACATATTTTTCCATATTTAATAGAATTAATTAAAAAATTGAGCTAAGAAATCAATTAAATAATATGGTGATATTTAATATTAAAAATTCAGGATGCTACAAAAGCGGTTTTGATCATCGAGCTTCGAGTAGCACGAGCTTTGTATTCCTTGCTTGACATGATAAAAGGTAGAGGATAGCAGAGATTAAAGATTACTCTACACGGAGGAGCGGGAGACACCAAACTGGATGAAGAAGGATAAAAGGAAGAGAGGTGAGGGCTAGAACTCCCTCACTATTGCACAGAGACCCTGATAACAAGGAATATACTAGAGAATAAACAGAGATCAGCTAGGATCAAGGCGGACTAAAGCCTCGAAAATAGCAAGAAAAAGGGTGACGACCCCGAAAGGGTAAGGAAGAAAGAATAGAAAAATAATGATAAGATTGCTGCGAAGGTGAAGAAGAATGATCATCCGACGTGGTCGGAGAAGGAGAATAATAGTCATTCGACAAGGTCAGAGAAGAAGAAGAATAGTCATCCGATAGGGTCGGAGAAGGAGAATGATGGTCATCCGACAAGGTTGGAGAAGGAGAATAGTGGCCATCCGACAGGGTCGGAGAAGGATCAAAGATAAAGCCCGGAAGTTCCAGAGAAGAATCAGAAGATGTCCTGAAATCAGGATGGAAAGAGGGCCTAGGCTGAGGCCTAGAATTGTGGAAATAAGGAAAATCCGGAGGGTCCGGATGAGAAGGAGAGGAATAGGGGTTCACTAACCCGGGAAGAGAGGAGAAAATCATGGAAACTGGATTAAGAGAAGGTAGAGGCACCACCGACGGGTGGGAACTGAGCAAAAGAAACGATGAATGAAAACAAGGGGAAGAAGGAGTGACCCCCTGAGTGCACAACTGGCAGCCCTTAAACTTGCGCCGACGCCTCTTCTTTGTAGTGACCTTCCTAAAATGGACCCGCCTGGCACGGGCTCGGACCTTCGGGCTTCTTCACTTGAAATGTCTTCTCAGATAACAGGCTCACCTGACAGACGGCCTAGCCCAGTTATGAATATGCAACTTTTCTGGGGCGGTTGCCCCTAGACACCTGGTGCTAACAATATCTGGACATTCTTGAACAATTAATTCCCTGGGATGAACATCATGAAACCATGGAGTTTTGTCACTCGGCATAAGGAGCCTGAGGTTCGACAACTCTATTCGGCAATCAAGCATGAAGCATAACTCCCTTGATGGAAGGGAAGGATGAAACTGAGGGAGAGTAATGCGCGGAGTTGACGTGCCCAGCTTACCAATAAATCGAGAGAGATTGCATAGAATGTGCAGAATGTCCTTCGAAAATGCTGAGAATACGGCCAATTGCCCCTCGAACATAGAATCTATAATCTCCTTGGCAGCCGTACGTGTTAGCACAATACGGGTAGAGAACCCTTCTCGGCCAGTCATCCGAACAGCAATGGAGCGAGAAATAGGGGTATCAATGATAAATCCTCCGGCGAGAAATGAGATTGCCACCGGCCTCACTTGAGAAGGGACTGGCACTAATGCATAGGGACTCTTCTTGACAACCATCATGGGAAATGCAGGCTCATCATCCCCAAAATAGCCAGAAATCGAGACCCGAATCGGCATGCGGCAGATGAAATCTTGAATCTTAAAATACATAATCGGGACCGAATTATCTTGACTCGGCTTAATGTCTCCCTGGGGACCAGACCCAAGGGGCACCATAGGTCGTGCACACCCGCTCCGTGGGGTGGAAGTAGGAGGAGTGGAGGTGGTAGGTTCGGAAGGTGTGGAGGTTTCAATGAGGATATCTAGTGGCGATAAAGGCGACGTGGCAATGATAGGTGTAGCTGAGGGTGAAGGTGAAGATGGGAAAGGTAGGGTGACAGTGACGGGTGAGGGTAACGGCGAAGGTGAAGGAGTAGCTTGCTCAAGTTCAGGCGGAGATGATGGCAGAGATGGTGGAGAAGGCGGTTTGGGGAGAGGAGGTGGTGAAAGTGAGGGAGGATTAGACAATGGTGAGGGTGGTCGAGATGGAGAAGGCAATGAAGGCAATGGGGGTAGTGTAGGTGGTGGAGAAAGCGATGAAGACATAGAGGATAAAGGGGAGGATTATGATGATGGAGAAGAGGGTCGCGGCGCCCACCATCGATGTATCGACATGACGTGTCGGGCGGCGTCAGGAGTGGAAGTGGGAGTAGAAGAAGTGGTGGCACTAGCTTGAGCAGATACTGGGGTTAATGGAGGTTGTGGAGACAGGGTAGGACGTAGCAAAGACGATGTGGTAGATGGAGATGGAGATGGCAATGGGGTAGGCGATGGCCTAGGTGAGGGAGTAGTGAGATAGACGATGGAGTAGGTAACGGAGCGGGCGCCACGCTAGATGAAGAATCACAAGGGTGCCCCTAGCCTTGTAGCGATGGAGACGGCTGCCTGGGCGACGCTTGTTGCTGCTTGCTGCGAAGAAGCAGAACAACCTTGTGAACGGCGGGCCAATCGATCCTCTTCTCATCTTCCAAATCATAAACATATTCCCGAAACTCGGGGCAATCCTCAACCAAATGCCCCTACTGGCGATGATAATCACAAAATTGAAGTAAATTCCCGACCGTGGGTCGGCATGGCACAACAGGAGGGAGCGGCAACACGTGAGTGGCCATCAAAGCCCAAAAAATATCGATAAAACACTCCGGCAACGGAGAGAGATGAGCCCGCTTCGGGCAAGGTGGGTGCCAAGGGGTATGGGATGGCAATGGTTGTGGAGATAGAAGCGGAGGTTGCATAGGCAAGGGTGCGTGGCGACTAGTGGAGGAACTCATTGGGGGTGCATGAGCGGGATGGGAAGGTATGTAGTGGACGGCATCCACTTGCTCGGGGTTGGGTGTTCCCTTGATCGGAGGTGGAGATGGAGATACATGGGGATACGAAGAAGCGGAAGGCTGACTCGTGGAAGCTTGATACGTGGGAGCATAGGGTTGGCTTGTGGAGGGTTGATGAGGGACATAGGTAGATGGTGGACCCATGGATGGTGGAGAAGAGGTGGAAGGCTGACTCATGGAGGATTTGTTGTGTCCCTATGGTTTTGAAGTTTTGATGAAGACAAATATTATGACTCATTATATATATATATATATTCTTGATGATATAATTTTGATGCATTTAATTACTGATCTCATCATCTTTATATATCAGTATGAAAATCTGTCAGAACAGGTTCTGAAAATGACTCAAACTACTGGCCGTTCAAAAAGGTGACAAAAAGTCAATACTACTAACTAGTCAAGAAGGTGACAAAAGGTCAACAACAGTTAGCCATTGCATTGAAGCATACAGGTCAGTGCATATATCATCTGCCTTATCAGGTAAGGTCAATGCACATCTCAGTCTGAAGAATATAGGTCAGTGCATATACCTTAGGGTCTGTGCACATGTGTTCATTTCAGTGCATTCAGGTCGGTGCATATCCGTTCAAGCCAGAACACATGTATGTAGAAGGTCTGAGCACCTCGCAACAAGTCTATGCTCACGTAATCATTTCATCAAATCAGATGTGAGCATATGCATTTCATCGAACAGGTTGTGCACATGTTTACTTCGCTGCAAGAAGGTCGGTGCATATGCACAACTTTGCATAATAAGATCAGTGCACATGCAGTATATAACTCTGAGCATATTCACATGATTGTCTAAGCACATGTGTTCACTGCGCTATGCAGTTCGGAGCACATGCACTGCTTTGCTCTGACAGGTCGGTGCATATACTGTTGTCTTATTAAGACAAGTCGGAGCACATGCTTTAGAATGTTGCATCAGGTCAGTGCATGTCTTTACTAGCAGCATAACAGGTCGGTGCACATCTACCCTGTGTATATAGAAGGTCGGTGCATATTTGCCTTGTGCATATAAAAGGTCGATGCACATCTGCCTTGTTTATTTTGAGGTCGATGCACATATTGCATCTTGCATTTTGAGGTCGGTGCACATTTACCTTGTTCATTCTGAGGTCAGTGCACATTGTGTTAGATAGCAACTGAGGTCGATGAACATATTGTAACTTGCATTCTGAGGTCGGTGCACATTGTGATAGATAGCAACTAAGGTTGATGCACATTTGCCTTAGTCATTCATAAGGTCTGTGCATGTTTGTATATCACTCTATAAGGTATGTGCACTTTTTACACTATGTTGAATAAGGTCTCTGCACATATATAGGTTATGCACTACAAGGTCTGTGCATGTTTGCATATAGCATAACAAGGTTTGTGCATGTTTTGCATATAGCACAACAAGGTCTGTGCACTTATGTAATACCCCAAATTCTTCTAGAAATTTAATTAGAAATTATTTAAATTTATTTGAACTTTTGGGAATTAATTCAAAATTAATTAGATTAATTCTTTAATAAATAGAATAAGTCACATTTCGACTATTTTATAAAAATTCATAAAAATCATATTCTTGTAGAATCAATTGCGTTTAACAATTTTGTCTTCTATGACTAAGCCTAATAAAATCATTAACTAGGCCGAATCAGTGGGATTAGTCAAATTTTCACACTTACCTAACCAAATTCGTGCTCAATAGTAACCACCACCTTAAAACATCAAATTCGAGCTCATTTTTTAACCAAATGAGGTGATTCCAGGGGCAAATGAGAGGTATTAAAGAGAGGATCATTTCCCCTCTCATGATGCCATGAAATTTTGAGCTTATGGGGAGCATTTGGTCGCGCATGGGCTAGGTCAACGTTGGCGGCGGCGGTTTGAACACGTCACTTCAAGGGACGATTTCTCCCTTCATGGAAGGATCCAGAATGAGTATGACCTATTAAAAGAAAGTCACATGTGTCTATTTTTATTTGGTAGCATGGTGTTCGCAGAGGATTCCGATCTAGTGAGATCTCTCACGTTTATTGGAGGAGTGTTTGAGTTCGTGGGTTTTTCTTAGGCCCTCTTCCTTCCTTTGATTGAGGTAGTTAATCTTGGCCAAAACATGCAAGTAGATATATCATTTTGTTCCTCTCTTAGTTAGCTTTCCATTGGTAGTAAAAGCCCCAAATTCTATTAGGTGAGGAGGGAGATCTCGTGAAAATAGTGAAGGGCTGTCAAACGGGCGTTCTTCGTTCTAACCTCTAAATCTCTCTTCGATTCAGGTAGATGATAACAGATCCAACTCTAATTAATGTATATGGTTGTAATCATCAGCATGTTATCTATCATTTGGCGTAGAAAGTCCTAATTTTTATAGACCATGCTCAGAGTATTTCGTGTTTGATTAGAAGCATGCTAAGACTAGGTTTTTAAGTGTTCTTCCTAGATGGGTTGTGATTTCGATTGATTTTCCGGTGAATTTCGTGTTCCAAACCCTTGTATTATGACCCTAATATGTCCATCAAGAACCCAGGGGCATGGGGTTAAGATCTCAGTCCAATTAGACCCCAATTGGGTGAGATTTGTTGGTTTCCGGAAGTCACGTTCGCATCTGCGAACGCAGGGGTCGACCCATGGGGTTGACCCATACACAAACTAGAATCTGTCTGCCCGAGGGTCGACCCATGGGGTCGACCCAGACAGCAGCCATGCGGGGGTCGACCCATGGGGTCGACCCAAACAGCAGGCGTGTGAGGGGGTCGACCCATGGGGTCGACCCATTCAACAGACAGCAGTCTGTTTGTGCAGGGGTCGACCCCAGGGGTTGACCCACACACAGACAGACCCTTGGTTTTCTAGGGGTCGACCCAATGGGTCGACCCATATGCTGCCAGACCCGATAGGCATGTTTTCGACCCGAGGATCGATCCGGACCGTGAGGGGATCGACCCATTCAACCTAGTCCAATTGAAAACCATATTTTGAGGAACCAATGACCCATACATGCAACCCTATGATCTCAAAATTAAGCCCGGTGTTCCTCTATCCAAAATTGAAGAAATGGTCCAAGTGTATAAACCATTCCGATTACTATCTCCACTTCAACGCACAAATGGTTAATTAGAAACCCATATAATAAAATGGTAATTTTGAAAGTAAATTGTTGTCATTTATTACTGTCTATTGTCATTATTGGCTTGTTCTAGTATCTTGAGTTACCATCTTGTAATTAACTTATCTCTTGAAATTGAGATTTATAATAATTCATGAATCAAGGTATTTTGAAATGGCTGTTAGGAAATCAATTAAAAGCCCTTATACCCCAGTAGAATAGACTAATAGCACACTAACAATCTATATGGCATTACGGCCATTAAGCCTAAATTGTTGTCCCTTAGTACGATTCTACCCGGACACTCTATCCGGCGAGTTAGAATCCGCCATTTTGAGACCCGTATGACTCGGCTACAACCTAGAAATTCGTGACCAAATCACTGAGTTATAAGTCACGGATCAACTTGGGCTAATCAACACATGAGCAGCACATAGTTGACTGCTTATCTCCATGAACGGTCTAGTGTAGTCCGTATAAGTATCATAATTATGTCTTAAGGTCACGTATTGCTTACTTACCTGAACGGCACACTGCCAACCGTTCATTCTTGACCTCGTGGATTGAGCTTGGTCCAGCTCTTGTAATGCGGCCAGTAGTAGTCGTATGTCTTGTCAAACGGCCCAGAAGTGACCGTATACAGAGTTTTTAAGTTAATGAATCCTAGGACATGTTAGTCCTTAAATCTCGTACTTTTGACAGAAATTCCTCTGATTAATTGGCCATTAAACTTGATTAAATGTCTAGACAAAACTTGGGATCTTGGATCCAACAAATCAATGCCAACGCATCATAAGGGCCCGGTCTGGTCCTGGGGAGAGCACCCGAAAAGTACTTGTGCCCATGGGAGTTTGTAATGACATGGTGAGGTATTGCACCGAGTGCATGATCAACGTGACGTCTACGATAGAAAATCTCTTGTTATACTTGTTACATTATCGTGCTTGACTTGATGTTTAACATACTTGCTTGTTGGCCAATTCTATATTTCAATTTCCTATTGAACATTCTTGTACTTGATATTCTTGTTAATTCTTGTCATCATATATTTCTTGACCTTGCAAGATCTTATATTACGCTGTTTTATCATCCCGTCAGTTATTTCTTTTCTTATCGTTGCATATGAAAATATAACTAATTAGTTAATCATGTAAACTTGCCTATTATTATCTACTGAGCGTTAGCTCATAGTTGTTGTTTCCCCCTTTCCAGGCTATTCAGGTGACGATGCGCATACTGAAGGGGAGGGACAGGAGTGATACCCTTGAGTGTACCTGTTAATAGATGCCGAGTTGGCATAGTTGTTTACATTAGTTACTCCTTAGTGTTGTGTTAGCACTTTATTTACATTTTGGAGTCAGTTATTGTATTATAATCAGTTTGGAAGTTATGGTTGATCGTGTTTAAGCATTGATGGTTATTGTAATAAAACTTGGAGTCTTTCTTGATCAATAGAAGTACTTCTTTCCATAGCACCTATACGATTGTTTAGGTTAGCATATTAATATTATCTCTAGCTAGTTTCTGACTGTACGTCCCGATATTCCGCATTGGGGCGTGACAGTTTAGGTGGTATCAGAGCCCTAGGTTTCGCATTCCTATGTTTTCCTAAGTTCTAGGTTTTCTAAGTTCTAGGGTTCTAAGTGTTATCCTAGGACCCCTAACCTTGTTAAGTCTAAGAACCCGACCTGGTGAGATTTGGGTAGAAACTTGGGTTAAGTTCACATCTTAATCGTGTTATTATCTATTTTTAATGAACCTAAGTAATCTATTCCACGTGTAGACCTTTGCAATGGCAGCTGATCGTGCGGAATGAAGGAACTTGCAGCGTACGGTTCAAGGCCTTACTCAGGCCTTGCAACAAGTAGCCCAAGCAGGAGCTGCACACCATGGCACTGGTGATTTATATCGGAACTTTCGGGGAATGAATACGCCGAGATTTGGTGGCTGGACTGATCCTGATGAAGCTGAGCACTGGCTAGATGAGATGGGAAGGATATTCAAAGTAATGCAGTGCAGCAATCAAGAACGTGTCCTTCTCTCGACCTTTCAACTGGAACGTGATGCAAGGTCATGGTGGGAATCGGTAAAGGCGACTCTCGGTGATCAGCAAGTCACATGGGAGGATTTCGAGGAGTTCTTCAATGGCAAATATTTTTCTGATAGAGTGCAAGAGAAGAAGGCAGCGGAGTTCGCGGCTTTGAAGCAGCGAAGTTTATCTGTGGCAGAATATGAAGCTCAGTTTTCTCGGCTTTCTCGTTATGCTACTCACTTAATATCCACCGAGAAAATGAAGGCTAAGCGTTTTCTAAATGGACTGAGGCTGCATTATATCAATCAACTGGCACCGATGGAAATTTTTACTTATTCCGAGATGGTGAGGAAAGCTCAAGTCTTGGAAGACACTCTAGAAATGACGGAGAAAATCCGTGGAAAAGGCGCAAAGAAGGAACAACCTACAGGTTCTGGGAATATCAAACCCGGGTATAGCAAGAAGAGGCCTATTAGTGGGCCTGGTTCGTGGAGTGGTTCTGGATCGTGGAAGGGAAAGATGCCGAAGCATGAAGACAAGAAGCCTGGCCCTATTGTTCCCTTCAAGGACGTGTGCAAGTTTTATGATCGTCCTGGTCACAGGATGGAGGAGTGCTGGCGCAAGCTGGGCGCCTGTTTGCGATGTGGAAGTAAGGAGCATCGTATCCCTAATTATCCTCTTTTATCGGAGCAATCTACCCCGGTAAAACCACAAGGCATCAGAAAGCCGCAAGGCAAGCTCCAACCTTTGCACGCAGATGAAGCAGGAATCGCCGAGGATGGTGGACTCGTCGAAGGTACTCTTATTATACTCGATAAGCCAGCATTTGTTCTTTTTGATACTGGTGCCACACATTCATTTATTTCTCGAAGATTCACTAAGTCTTTAGCTGTGGAACCTGTTTTGATGAATTCTCCATTAGAAATATCAACACATATTGGTTCTAGATCGGCAATTCAGTATTTCTATCCTTCTAGCAAGGTTATGATTGATGAACAGAATTTACCAGCTGATTTAGTTTGCATGGACATGAAGGATTATGATGTAATCCTAGGAGCAAATTGGTTAGCTAGACATGAGGCCAATGTTCACTGCAGTTCTAGCTCTATGTCTTTTACTAGGCACCCGAGACTTTCTTTTGTGGGAGTTAAGCACCATAACTCCGTATCACTTATCTCAGCTCTTCGAGCTGATAAGCTGATGAGACGAGGATGCGAGGCTTTTCTAACCTTTGTCTGTGCAACCCCTGAGCAGCAGATTGAGATTAAGGACATTTCTGTTGTCTGAGATTTTCCTGATGTCTTTCCAGAGGAACTACCAGGACTTCCGCCTGAGCGGGAAGTTATCTTCTTTATTGATCTCATTCCTGGCTCATCTCTGATTTCTAAGGCTCCTTATCGTATGTCTCCTACGGAACTGAGAGAATTAAAGCAACAGTGGATGGAATTGCTCGAGAAGGGTTTCATTCGTCCAAGTACTTCCCCTTGGGGAGCCCCTGTATTATTCATCCGGAAGAAAGATGGTTCGATGAGATTGTGCATCGATTATCGGCAATTGAACCAGCAGACTGTCAAGAACAAATATCCATTGCTGAGGATTGACGAATTATTTGATCAGATAGCGGGAGCTCAGTATTTTTCTAAGATCAATCTTCGATCTGGATATCATCAGTTGCGGATTAAGGAAGAGGGTATCTATAAAACAGCTTTCCGCAGCAGGTATGGTCATTTTGAATTTATCATTATGCCTATTGGTCTAACGAATGCACCAGCAGCTTTCATGCAGTTGATGAACAATGTATTTCGGCCCTATCTTGATCAATGGGTCGTGGTGTTCATTGATGACGTCCTGATCTATTCCAAGAATGAAGAGGAGCATGCTGAGTATCTGAGGATGGCATTTCAACTATTGAGAGATCATCATCTATATGCCAAGTTCAGTAAATATGATTTCTGGCTGCAAGAGGTGTCCTTTCTAGGACATATTATCACAAAGAAGGTATTTCTGTTGATCCTTCGAAGGTAGAGGCAGTGAAGAATTGGGACCAGCCTACTAGTGTGACTGAAGTTAGAAGTTTCCTAGGCCTGGCAGGCTACTACAGAAGATTTATTCAAGATTTCTCCAAGATTGCGGTACCTCTCACCCGATTAACCCGCAAGGAGAGCAAGTTTGATTGGTCAGAAGCATGTCAGCGAAGCTTTTAGACTTTGAAGGAATGTTTAACTACTTCACCTATATTGGCTTTACCTTCTGGTGAAGGAGGTTTTGTGGTATACACGGATGCTTCAGGTATCGGTTTAGGCTGTGTACTCATGCAACACGGGAAAGTGAATGCCTATTCTTCTAGGCAGTTGAGGAAGCATGAAGAGAACTATCCCGTTCATGATTTGGAACTAGCAGCAGTCGTGTTTGCCTTGAAGATATGGAGGCATTACTTGTATAGAGAAACATTCACAGTGTTTTCAGATCATAAGAGTCTGAAATATTTATTTTCTCAGAAGAAACTCAATATGAGGCAGCGAAGATGGTTGGAGTATTTGAAAGACTTCGACTTCTCGATTGAGTATCATCTTGGAAAAGGTAATATTGTGGCGGACGCATTAAGCAGGAAGTCTATAGCTAAATTGTCAAGTCTCATGTTACAAGAGTGGAAGCTACTGGAATAATTAGCTAGTCTGGATCTGAATGTTGACAATGATCGGGTTATAATTGCACAGATTCAACTTAAACCCGAGTTGTTGATGGAAATCAAGTCTTTGCAACATAATGATCCCGAGTTGGTAGAGATCAAAGGAAGCTTGAGCAGCAGACCTGATTTCATGATGGCTGACGATGGAAGATTGTTATTCCAGGGTAGAACTTGTGTACCTGATGAAGCTGGAATAAAGAACAAGATTCTTGAAGAAGCTCATAGGTCCAAATACACCATTCATCTGGGAGGCACTAAAATGTTCAAGGATTTTAAAAGATCCTTTTGGTGGCCGAATATGAAAAGGGAAGTTGCAGACTTCGTGAGTAGATGCTTGGTTTGTCAGCAAGTCAAGGCTGAGCATTTCAGACCGGCAGGAAAGTTGAAACCACTCGACATACCCCAATGGAAGTGGGAAAGCATTGGCATGGACTTCATTATGGGTCTACCTAGAACTCATGGTGGATTTGATGCAATATGGGTGATTGTCGACCGATTGACAAAGCCAGCTCATTTCTTACCCATTAAGTTCAAATGGACAGTTGATGCATTGGCTGCTTTATATATGAAAGAAGTGGTAAGACTCCATGGCATTCCAGTCAGCATTGTGTCTGATAGAGATCCCAGATTTACTTCACATTTCTGGAAGGGACTGCAAGCGTCTTTGGGTACTCGTCTGAATTTTAGTACTGCCTTTCATCCACAGACAGATGGACAGACTGAAAGAACCAACCAGATAGTGGAAGATATGCTTAGAGCCTGCATGATCGATTTTGGAGGCAGTTGGAGTGACCATTTGGCTTTGATTGAATTCGCCTACAACAATAGTTATCAATCCAGCATTCAAATGGCTCCTTTTGAAGCATTGTATGGAAGAAGTTATCGTTCCCCATTGTGTTGGGATGAGGTAGGTGAGAAGCAATGGCTTGGACCGGATCTTATTTCAGAATCATCACAGAACATCCGTATTATCCGAGACCTGTTACAAATAGTTCAATCAAGATAGAAGAGTTATGCCGACACAAGGAAAAGAGCATTAGAATTTCAAGTTGGCGAGCATGTATTTCTGGAAGTCTCTCCTACAAGAGAGATTCAAAGATTTGGCATTCATGGCAAGCTGAGTCCGAGATATATTGGTCCGTTCGAGATCCTGGATAGAGTGGGAGAGGTTGCTTACAGGCTGACTTTACCACCTCAGTTGTCTGACGTACACAATATTTTCCACGTGTCTATGTTACGGAAATATGTGTACGACCCCACTCACATCATTCAGCATGTGGATTTCGAATTGAAGGAAGATTTGACCTATGAAGAAAGACCTATCAAGATTCTGGATCGGAAGCAACAGCAACTCCGGAATCGTTCCATACCTATGGTCAAAATTCAGTGGAGTCGGCGTGGAGCTGAGGAAGCTACTTGGGAGTCTGAAGATACTATGCGGAAGCGGTATCCCGACTTATTCTAGGTGAGCTAATCTTTCCCTATCTCTGTATTAAAGTGCAGTGAATTTTGAGGACCAAATTCTTTAAGTGGGGGAGGTTGTAATACCCCAAATTCTTCTAGAAATTTAATTAGAAATTTATTTGAATTTAATTAGAAATTATTTGAATTTATTTGAACTTATGAGAATTAATTCGAAATTAATTAGATTAATTCTTTAATAAAAAGAATAAGTCACATTTCGACTATTTTATAAAAATCCATAAAAATTATATTCTTGTAGAATCAATTGCGTTTAACAATTTTATCTTCTATGACTAAGCCTAATAAAATCATTAACTAGGCCGAATCAGTGGGATTAGTCAAATTTTCACACTTACCTAACCAAATTCGTGGTCAATAGTAATCACCACCTTAAAACATCAAATTCGAACTCATTTCTCAACCAAATGAGGTGATTCCAGGGGCAAATGAAAGGTATTAAAGAGAGGATCATTTCCCCTCTCATAATGCCACGAAATTTTGAGCTTATGGGGAGCATTTGGTCGCGCATGGGCTAGGTCAACTTTGGCGGCAGCGGTTTGAACACGCCACTTCAAGGGATGATTTCTCCCTTCCTTGAAGGATCCAGAATGAGTATGTCCTATTAAAAGAAAGCCCCATGTGTCTATTTTCATTTGGTAGCAGTGGTGTTCGCAGAGGATTCCGATCTAGTGAGATCTCTCGCGTTTATTGGAGGAGTGTCCGAGTTCGTGGGTTTTTCTTAGGCCCTCTTCCTTCCTTCGATTGAGGTAGGTAATCTTGGCCAAAACATGCAAGTAGATATATAATTTTGTTCCTCTCTTAGTTAGCTTTCCATTGGTAGTAAAAGCCCCAAATTCTATTAGGTGTGGAGGGAGATCTCGTGGAAATAGTGAAGGGCTGTCAAACGGGCGTTCTTCGTTCTAACTTCTAAATCTCTCTTCGATTCAGGTAGATGATAACAGACCCAACTCTAATTAATGTATATGGTTGTAATCATCAGCATGTTATCTATCATTTGGCGTAGAAAGCCCCAATTTTTATAGACCATGCTTAGAGTATTTCGTGTTTGATTAGAAGCATGCTAAGACTAGGTTTTTAAGTGTTCTTCCTAGATGGGTTGTGATTTCGATTGATTTTTCGGTGAATTTCGTGTTCCAAACCCTTATATTATAACCCTAATATGTCCATCAAGAACACATGGGCATGGGGTTAAGATCTCAGTCCAATTAGACCCCAATTGGGTGAGATTTGTTGGTTTCCTGAAGTCACGTTCGCATCTGCGAACGCAGGGGTCGACCCATACACAAACTAGAATCTGTCTGCCCGAGGCTCGACCCATACAACAGCGTGTGGGGGTCGAACCATGGGGTCGACCCAAACAGCAGGCGTGTGAGGGGGTCGACCCATGGGGTCGACCCATTCAACAGACATCAGTCTGTTTGTGCAGGGGTCGACCCACACACAGATAGACCCCTGGTATTCCAGGGGTCGACCCAATGGGTCGACCCATATGCTGCCAGACCCGATATGCATGTTTTCGACCCGAGGATCGATCCGGACCGTGAGGGGATCGACCCATTCAACCTAGTCCAATTGAAAACCATATTTGAGGAACCAATGACCTATACATGCAACCCTATGATCTTAAAATTAAGCCCGGTGTTCCTCAATCCAAAATTGAAGAAATGGTCCAAGTGTATAAACCATTCTGATTACTATCTCAACTTCAACGCACAAATGGTTAATTAGAAACCCATATAATAAAATGGTAATTTTGAAAGTAAATTGCTGTCATGTATTACTGTCTATTGTCATTATTGGCTTGTTCTAGTATCTTGAGTTACCATCTTGTAATTAACTTATCTCTTGAAATTGAGATTTATAATAATTCACGAATCAAGGTATTTTGAAATGACTGTTAGGAAATCAATTAAAAGCCCTTATACCCCGGTAGAATAGACTAATAGCACACTAACAATCTATATGGCATTACGGCCATTAAGCCTAAATTGATGTCCTTTAGTACAATTCTACCCGGACACTCTATCCGGCGAGTTAGAATCCGCCATTTTGAGACCCGTATGACCTGGCTACAACCTGGGAATTCGTGACCAAATCGCTGAGTTATAAGTCACGGATCAACTTGGGCTAATCAGCACATGAGCAGCCCATAGTTGACTGCTTGTCTCCATGAACGGTCTAGTGTAGTCCGTATAAGTATCGTAATTGTGTCTTAAGGTCACGTATTGCTTACTTACCTGAACGGCACACTGTCAACCATTCATGCTTAACCTCGTGGACTGAGTTTGGTCCAGATCTTGTAATGCGGCCAGTAGTAGCCGTATGTCTTGTCAAATGGCCTAGAAGTGACCGTATACCGAGTTTTTAAGTTAATGAATCCTAGGACATGTTAGTCCTTAAATCTCGTACTTTTGACAGAAATTCCTCTGATTAATTGGCCATTAAACTTGATTAAATGTCTAGACAAAACTTGAGATCTTGGATCCAACAAATCAATGCCAACGCATCATAAGGGCCCGGTCTGGTCCTGGGGAGAGCGCCCGAAAAGTACTTGTGCCCATGGGAGTTTGTAATGACATGGTGAGGTATTGCACCGAGTGCATGATCAGCGTGACGTCTACGACAGAAAATCTCTTGTTATACTTGTTACATTATCGTGCTTGACTTGATGTTTAACATACTTGCTTGTTGGCCAATTCTATATTTCAATTTCCTATTGAACATTCTTGTACTTGATATTCTTGTTAATTCTTGTCATCATATATTTCTTGACCATGAAAGATCTTATATTATGCTGTTTTATCATCTCGTCAGTTATTTCTTTTCTTGTCGTTGCATATGAAAATATAACTAATTGGTTAATCATGTAAACTTGCCTGTTATTATCTACTGAGCGTTAGCTCATAGTTGTTATTTCCCCCTTTCCAGGCTATTCAGGTGACGATGCGCATACTGAAGGGGAGGGACAGGAGTGATACCCTTGAGTGTACCTGTTAGTAGATGCCGAGTTGGCATAGTTGTTTACATTAGTTACTCCTTAGTGTTGTGTTAGCACTTTATTTACATTTTAGAGTCAGTTATTGTATTAGAATCAGTTTGGAAGTTATGGTTGATCGTGTTTAAGCATTGATGGTTATTGTAATAAAACTTGGAGTCTTTCTTGATCAATAGAAGTACTTCTTTCCATAGCACCTGTACGATTGTTTAGTTTAGCATATTAATATTATCTCTAGCTAGTTTCTGACTATACGTCCCAATATTCCACGTTGGGGCGTGACAACTTATGTTAGCGATAGCATGTAAGGTCTGAGAACATTTGCATAATCGCATTCTTAGGTAGGTGCACATTCAGTAGCTTGTATTGTCAAGTCTGTGCACATTTGCACGATAGCATGAATGAGGTGTGTGCACATTTTATAACATGCTAAATGAGGTCGGTGCACATATAGAACATATGCATAATGAGGTCTGTGCATGCTCTGCATATATATATATATATATAAGGTCGAAGCACATGTGTACAGTTTGTTCACTAAGGTCAATGCATATATAGCTGCATGATCATTAAGGTCGATGCAGGTGTTGTTATTAGTCTAATGGGTTCATCATGTAGCATGAACTGTCAGGTCTAAGCACATGAAGTATTATGCATTAATGTTCATGATCTTCTGTGACCTATCATATGATCATCTGATTTCCATGGTTTTGTTATATCATGATTATCCTTATAAACCATGCATAATAAACATCTCTTTAAATTACTTATGACAATAAGGTGTTTGATTAAATGCCTTTTATCCTGTTAAAAGGGACATAAGACTAAAAGGTTTAAAGCAATAGGATCAAACACCTGAAGGGCTTGAGATAGTCACGTGACTCGAGGCTTAAATAAAGAGGCACGTGATCCAAGACATAGTCAGAACTGGAGATTCTGCCATATGGACAGCTTATCCTCAGTGTCTGCCACGTGGACCATTAGTAGCACATCCAGATCGACAGTCTTTGGGTGGGAAACGTGTTTTCTACACGCCAGCTCTCGCGAGGCTATATAAAGAGGCCAGATCTTTTAGATCGAGACATATAGAAGAAGAGAGACACAGAGGAGCGATCGAAGTAGTAGAATTTCAGAGTGGATTAAAAGTGAGACTCCACTGAAAGAAACCTGTGAGCGAGAGAGAAGAAGAAGAGAGTGAAGTTTTGAGAGTTAGAAAAATAGAGTATCGGAATTTCAATGAGAGTGAGTGAGAAGAAAAAGAGAGAGTCACATAGCAGTGAGGAAGAAAGAGGAAGAAAGAGAGCAAGCTTGAGGAGAGGAATCTGAAGATCTGTTCGACTGGTTCTTGGATCAGATCCAAGCCAGCCTACTCCTGCGAGAGCTTCATTTTATCTATTTTCATTTCCAACTTTCTGGTGCTGTGTTTCATCCTTGTTTTTCCTTTTATTCAAACATCAAGCTGTGTGTCAGCACAGCAAGCTGTGATGCTCAGCGGGCAAGGTGTGTACCTCTGATAGCAAGCTGTGATGCTCAGCGGATTAGCAAGCTATGATGCTCAGCGGTTCAAGCTGTTAGGCAACAGGAAGCCTCACTCTGGTTTTAGTGGGGGATGGATGTAGGTCTGCGGGTAGCAAACTGAACCATCTAAAACTCTTTGTGTCCTTGGTTTGATCGCAAATTCTGACGGACGGTAGATGTATGCTTAGGAACGTTACATCTGATTAGTTTAGATTACGTTGAATTCACTGTGTGTTTCAGTTGTCTATGTTTTCATCCCTGCTGAGCGTTTTAGTGAGGTTGTTGAGTGTTCTAGCCAAGCATTCTGGTGAGAATCACACAAGAACATCTGAACAAGTGTTCAAGTGTGAGTCTCATTAGAATATCTGTTTAACTGACCATACCTGATTTTAATTTCGCAAGATTTATAAGTATAGTTTTAATTGGGCATTTTTATAGGGGATTCATTCACCCCCCTCTGAATCTCAGTTTGCACCATCTCATAGACTCAATACTTGGTATCAGAGCGGGTCTCTAACTGTCCAGATCCAACGATCTATAGAGGATCCTGTTGGTTTTAGGTGCATCTTTGATTGTGCTGCCCGTATTGTCCGAACTATGCTTGAATTGCATCCATGGCTCGTCCACCGGTTTTAATGGTTCTTATTTTGATTCCTGGCTTAGTAGCATCTGCAGGTATGTTAGATCTATTGATCCTGATCTATTGAAATTACTTTCACATGGTCTATATAGATTACCTAAGGATAAGTCTAAATGTACTGATAATCATAGATCTAAACATGCTGATAATCTTAGAGCTTTAATCATGGTAAGAACTGCAGTTGTTACTAATGTTCCTTCATCTATCTCAAACTGTAGTACAGCTAAAAGCATACTGGATGAACTGACTTGTATCTACAAAGAGCAGGTAGATCAATGCTTAATGGCTAATGGCAGCGAATCAAGCAGCAACAAAAATGAAGAGGAGGACGATGAACATGTAAATCTATTCGAGAACTTCTATTTAGATGATTGACAGGAAGCATATGCTGAATTGTTAGAAGCACATGAAAAATTAAGAAAACAACATAAAAAGTTGAAAAGGAAAATTGATCAGAATAGTTTAAATGCTTCCTGTGAAAATTGTTTGAAAATAAAATAATCTTTTCATGCCTGTCTATCTGATGTTCATATGCATAGGAAACAAATTTCATTATTGAAAAATGAAAATCAAGAATTTGTAGATAAAATTTCTGAACTAGAAGAAAAACTGAGCTTATTTAATGATAATTAGATTTGCATTAAAAATCCTATTTAGAATGAACAATTGCTGAAAAATCTTTATCATGCTAAATTGGAATTGATTAAGCTGAAGTCTGAGAATGAAACTCACAGAAAGTAGATTGAAGATAATGAAGAAAATTTCAAAAGACTTCAGGAAGAAAATAGTTTAATGTCTGAAAAATTGGAGGCCTTTAAAGTTGTTAATGAGGAACTGCATAAGAATCTTGAAAAGGCTAAGATTGATCAGAAACAAACTGTCAACTGTAATGATCACCTTTTAATTGATGAGTTAATTCAGAATGCTAATCTGATCAAAGAAAATGAAGAACTGAAGCAATTGAATACTGCCATATCTGAAAGGCTTTTGATCTTGGAAAAGGGAAAGTGCTCATCTGATGATGAGTCTGGGAGAGTGAGTGCATTGATGCAGGAAATTGATAGCTATAAAACCATCAATGCTGTTGGCCCAGACTGGATGGCGGACAAGAAGGGGGGTTGAATTGTCCCCTTGACCTTGATGGCGGATTTAAAAAATTCTCTTAACTGACCACGGTGGAATTAAAATCAACTGTTTGATTAGCCTAAACAAACATGAGAATTAACAGGTTCTCTCGATCTTTCCGATCTCACTCGTAATCACAATGTAACCGTTAGATAAAATTATACCTAACACAGAAAATAGAAGTAGCAGTGTGCAGTGGTGTAGTGAGTAAAAATCTATTAAATTAACCTGTGAAGGGAGATAGAAGAAAAAGACAATCACACAGGCATTCACAAAGGACACGGAGATTTTTAGGTGGTTCGGGACCACGAGGGCTCCCTACGTCCACCCCTCACCCGACCGGGTGAGGCTTCACTACACGCTACTTTCGTAGCAACACGGGGATGAACCCCAACCACACACACATGCTGCTTCCGCAGCAATATCCACACACGGGGAAAATCCCCAACACGCTGCCACCGCAGCACACGCACCCACACACCGAATCGGGGAGCACGCCCCGGACACTAAATCCACAAGGAGACACAGCTCCGTCAACACACAACAATCCACGGGGAAACTTTCCCCACAATAAGCCCACACATGCGGAGATACAACTCCGCCCACACACTATGACTTTCCGAGTTTGATAAAATAAACGGATATACAATGAACACCCAAAATATTTATCTATGCTCAGCTAAAAGGATAGAAACCCTTGAAAATCGAAAATAGATGACTCAAGAAGATGTAAACAAGATGTGGAAGTAGTTCTCCATGAGTAGAGAGAGGTTGTAGAAGATCTTCTCTTATCCCCAAGTCGGAGGGTAGCCGGATGTCGACGATGAGAACGTCCACGCGTTCGTCTTTTCGTTCCGCTCCTTTCTTCCTTCTATCACAATTGCAAACTCCTCTTGGATGTAGATGATATCCACGTTTTTCTTCAGCTCCACTCCTTTCTCTCTTTCTTTTCCTACAAGACAACAAGGAAATATTAGCACGTAAGAGTTTCTCTCCTCTTTTCTTCCAAATTCGCATGTTATATATATCATAAGGATAAGTTGAGCAAAAGACCACAATACCCTTGAAAAACCCTAACAAAACCACCCTAATATGTTTATTAGTAACCCAAGGGTATTAGGGTAAACTTTCACCCCAATCAGAGTCCATTTGGATGGGCTACGGTGGCCCACGACTTTCACGCACGGACGCGTGAACAGTAGATGGGACGTCCCATCTAGCAAAGTGGGACGTCCCACTTTGCTCCAGAATCAATTTTTGCAAACTGGTTTACAGGGGTCGACCCACTTTGTGAGGGGGGTCGACCCACTTTGTTCCAGAAGCCTATTTGGCCATTTTCTGCACAGGGGTCGACCCATCTAGTGAGGGGGGTCGACCCACTTGCCTTGAGACATGAAAAAGAGATTTCAAAAGGTCATCTAATGACCTAAACATGCAAGCCAATGAATTCAACCATTCAACATGAAATTAAATGATTAAGAGCAAGTTAAATAAATTGGTTTGCATGTAACTAAATCGTCATGATGATTTTGCAAGAGAACTCATTCTAAACCCGAATGACATCAATTTATGTCCAACCAAAAATCATTCCTCCTCATTCAACATGTAAATCAAATGACTATGCATTGAAAACAAGATGTTAGCATTTTTAGACTTCGTTCAACAAATGTAAGCATTAAACACATCATTTTCACAATAAGAGCAAACTTCCCACTTGAAATGCAGGCAATATAAGTCAAGTGCATGAAAAAGGGATTTTGACCCCAATCAAAACACTATGAATATGATCCACCTGAAGGCTCCAAAAACTCATGCACAGCACGCATGAGTCAATATGTAAAAACTCATGTACAGCACGCATGAGTCAACATGAGTTATAAAAGTAGTTCAAACCAAACATAAAGATATCTCCATGAAATCAATCCAAATCTTTTGCCAAAGTTTGAATCACCAATTCATACATGTTTTCAACAAATGCATGCATCAAACAAACTTATTTACACAAGATTTAGAGAAAGCATGTTCAGCTAGAAGCCACTTCAAAAAAACCTCAGTTAAAACATGGGGAAATAAATGTTTAGATGTTACCAAAGTCCCATGATGATCAACCATGATATTTTAACCTGAAACAATGAATAAACACATGGTTAGATCGAGATCAAAATATTTGGGTCATGCATTAGCATAATGAGCTAGTTTTGCGACCAAAACCCAAATGACATGAAATATGAAAATGACAGCATAAGCATGAGGCACATAAATGCTTTGAACATATTTTCATCTTTAACACCTCCTCAAGACATGCATAAAGAACTTTGAAAACATTAACTCCTCAATTAGAAACTTAACTCAATTAAGAGAATAAGCAATGAATCATTTCCAATCTAAGCACAACCAAAACCAGTTTGAACTTAACTCATTCTCAAGAGGAATATACATGTTTGAACCATGGTAAAGTCATATGAAACACATGTGAAAAATCTACTTAGGAACATGATTTCCTCTTCCAATTATCAAATGCAATATGCTATCTATCAAGCACCATAATAATGTCTTTCACTCAAAGACCATGTATTTACTATGCATGAAACTTATTCAAACCAAATACATCAATATCCATGAGAGGCATGTAAAACAGAAATCAGTTTTGTATAGCAAGAAGCTTGTCCATTAGCCATTTGACTCCCAAAATGATATTCATCATTTGATTTCAATCCTGCAATGCAAAAGATCATCGTGTTAGTTTGTTTGAGTTTGTTTGTCATCGAAATGCCATTAAGCATAAAACACACAATATGTTAGAATCATCAAAACCATTGTCAAAGACAAGGAGGGGTGCACGTAACCCAACAATCTTCCCCTTTTTGATGATGACAATATATTGTGGCCACCAAACTCTCTCTCCCCCTTTGATATTATCAAAAAGTGGGGGACGCAAGGGTAAGTATGAATTGAAAAAAAATGAGCACACGAACTCAGCAATTAACTTCCCGTGAAGGGAAGAGTATGAACTATGAACCACGCAAAGGTTTGGAATTTGACATACAATCAACAGGTATGTGAATTAAATGCAAAATGGTCAATTTTTTTTGAATTTTGAATTTTTCATTATATGTAAAACTAATTTTTCACAAGTGTGGGATTTAACTAACCTATATGCAGAAATAAAACCTAGCTATGCACACAGTGTATAATGCTAAAAAGCACATTATTCTCCCCCAATTGTCAAGAACAAAAGCCAACAGACAATGGGATTATGTAACCTAAAGATGCATCTATGCAAACATAAATGTGAAATGAAGTATGCAAGCAAGCAAACAAGCAAGCATGCATTGGAGTTAAGCACACATACAGTACTATAGCTCCCCCTTAATGGGGTAAGGGGATAGCAAAAGAACAGTTCATTCAAAATCAAAATGTGAGATATGAACCATAATCAAAAAAAGGTAGTGCATTCATATATGCAAGGTACTACATAAGCCATGATATGAACAAATTCAAGATATACAATCATCACAAAAATACCCAATTAAAATTTATGTAAATGAGCAATGAACTTCAAGTTTATATGGATATTAGCAGAGTTTCTAGAAAACACTAGAGGGTTATTTCCTTCCTACACTTCCATTTTGATCCTCGACTATTGGTAGCTTCGCTCAACCCCTTTTTGTTTTTCTTTTATTGGATTTCACTGTTCGGCGCGAGTCACCTCATGTGTCTCAATAGGGTTTCCCGGCTTACTAGGATTCATCACAAAATGTGGATTTTGTTTCACCTTTCGACGCGAGTTTCCTCATTTATTTCAGTGGGGATTCCCGGCTACTCAGTTAGACATACCACTTATTTAAGCATGCGGGGTAGGCAGCTCTTTCCTCACGATTCTCTCAATTTTCATGTAGAAATTTGTTTCCCATGAAGTGTTAAAAAGAATTTCTGAAATCCTTATCAATCAAAGTCATATACATCATTTTGGAATAATGTATGGGTAATTACTTTGGATGTAGAAGATGAATTTGCCTACACACAGTTATGACTCCCCCTAAATGTATGCACAGTTGAAATGAATCATCCTCCTTTGTATATGTCACTTTTCACAAATGATTAAAATCACTGTATTTTATATAGCAAGGATGTGAGGTCTTAGAAGATTTGCAAGGAATTGTGTTCTAAAATTATATACATGCATTCAAGCAAGGATATAGTAAACTATTCAAACAAAATGACTTTCGGTATGCGGCGGGGAACATAGGTCCGAAGACCACCATCACATATAGTGAAAGCTTCCGGCTAGACATAATCCAACCTTCCACAAACACCATTTTATATACCGAAAAATCATAGCAATCAAGCACATGAATATGAGGAATATGCAAATGTATGCAAGCAAGTGCAAATGTATGCAAGTGAGGATGTATATGATATGTGCAGCATGTTTTATGCAACTTAAGCATGTGATCTATGTATGCACAAGTGAGTGATTATTTACAAAAAGTAAGTAAGAGTTTGAAAACTTTATGCACAATGAGAAGCATTCAAACCAAATTTTATTTACAAGAGTTGATTATAAGTGTGAAAACACTTTATGAGAAGAATAAAGCATTTGAAGATAGAATTTATTCACATGGAGTGAAAATAGAAGTGATCAAGTCATTCTGACATGGAACTCAAAAATTCTCAAGATTTCCAAAAGATACCATAACCAGTGAACCAAGTTGGAAGCATTTTTCTCAAAACATAAATTTTACCTTTTTCAGATTTTTTAAAGAGAACCAAGTGAGACAAAATTTCAAAACAAATCATTTTTGTTCCTCACCTTGAGATCCCAATATTTATTAATTTCTTCGACCTCAAGGTACCCCTGCAAAATAGATTCTCAAGTTGGATGTTTGGGTACCCAAACCATCTTGGGTCCCGAGGGGTTAGTCCTACCATGAACAAATATATTTTTCTTGTTTTTCCTTTCATACCACTCATCATCGATTTTCAATGTGGAACAATCATCCATAGAATGACCATTCTCACCACAATAATAGCAGTAGAAAGATATTCTTTTCATGGACAATTTCTCATCATTTTTCATTAAGAAACAATTATCCATCATGTGTCCTTGTTCACCACAATAATAACATGAAAGATTCTTGTTGGCAAACCATTCATCATCGTCTTTCTTCATGAAACAGTCCTCCATAACATGGCCATGTAGACCACAGCAATAGCAATGAACATGGAGGTTTTTCTTCTTTGGTTTTTCAGGAATTTTAAAATCATCAACAACTTTTAGTTGTGACTTTATTGCCTCATTATCATCAGATTGCATTAGAGAGCATTCGTACATATCATGGCCAAAATTGCTGCAATAATAACATGAGACATTCCTTCTTTTTCTTGATGCATAAGCATGTTCAACAGATGGATGTTTTTCATGCATACAAGAGCGATGATCAACAATTTTTTGATTTTGATTTTCTTTATCATGCACGGATAATGATTCAGTCAAAACTTTGATTTCATTTTGCAAAGACATAATATGGATTTCAGAACTAGCCAATTCTTCTTCACAAGATGCAATTTTCTCATTCAACAAGGAATTGATAACTTTGTGACTTTCAATTTCTTGTTCAAGACCATGCAAATTGTCACAATCATCAGAAATCACACATTTACCTTTTTCAACCTTTTCAAGATTTTTCAATCTACTCTCAAGCAATGAAATTTGAATCAACAAAGCACTATTTTCATTTTGGAGTTTTTCAAATGAATTTTTGTTCATAGAAGTGTGTTCAAGTTCATTCATTTGAAGACTCGCATTTTGACCAACCATTCTACCCATTGTTTCATTGTTTTCAAATTTGTCATTCAAATTCCTGAAGCTTTCTATTTCCTTCCTAAGTTCTTCCAGTTCATTTGTCTTGTCAACATTCAGATTTACTTTTCCTTTTTCCAAAAGAAGGACTTTTTCAGTCAGAGAGTTGTTCAATATTTTCAGCTTCTCATTATCTTTCTCAATGAGTTGAAATTCTGAAATTTTATCCTGTAGAGATTTATTTTCAGATTTTAGATTTGCAATCGTTTCTTTGAGTTCTTCTTCAAAAAGCATGTGAGATTCAATTGATTTTTCATGCTCAATGCATTTTTCACATGCAGAATTATCAACACACGAACTTTCAATTTTCTTTTTGAGTTTTCGATTTTCAGATGTTATTATTTTATGTCTTTCAAGCAACTCATCATAGGCATCCATTAATTCTTTAAAACTTAATTCATCATCAGAATTTGAGTCAGAAGATACCTCCTTGGATTCTAGGCCTGAATGATCATCCTTACTATTAGCCATCATGCAAGCATCTTCTAGCCCTCCTTCATGAACCTTGATCAGTTGATCCATGATTTCTTTGATCGAGCTACAATCAAGAACAAACGGAAATTTGTTAGAGTCAATTGCAGCTTTAAGAGCATTCAAAATAAAAAGATTATCAGAATTTATTTTCCTATGTTCATCAGTCCACCTTAGTTCATTTTTGGGTAAGACATGTGGACCATGGGAGATTAATTTCATGAGTTCCGGATCAAAGCCAGTAATCCAAACACAAAATTTTCTTAACTATGAAGCATAGTCAAAACCATTGAAAACAGAAATAAAATCTAAGCTAGCCATCATGAAAACGATCTTTTCTCCATGACCGCAAGGTCGACTAAAAAATCAAAGACGAGGCTCTAATACCAATTGTTGGCCCAGACTGGATGGCGGACAAGAAGGGGGGTTGAATTGTCCCCTTGACCTTGATGGCGGATTTAAAAAATTCTCTTAACTGACCACGGTGGAATTAAAATCAACTGTTTGATTAGCCTAAACAAACATGAGAATTAACAGGTTCTCTCGATCTTTCCGATCTCACTCGTAATCACAATGCAACCGTTAGATAAAATTATGCCTAACACAGAAAATAGAAGTAGCAGTGTGCAGTGGTGTAGTGAGTAAAAATCTATTAAATTAACCTGTGAAGGGAGATAGAAGAAAAAGACAATCGCACAGGCATTCACAAAGGACACGGAGATTTTTAGGTGGTTCGGGACCACGAGGGCTCCCTACGTCCACCCCTCACCCGACCGGGTGAGGCTTCACTACACGCTACTTTCGTAGCAACACGGGGACGAACCCCAACCACACACACATGCTGCTTCCGCAGCAATATCCACACACGGGGAAAATCCCCAACACGCAGCCACCGTAGCACACGCACCCACACACCGAATCGGGGAGCACGCCCCGAACACTAAATCCACAAGGAGACGCAGCTCCGTCAACACACAATAATCCACGGGGAAACTTTCCCCACAATAAGCCCACACATGCGGAGATACAACTCCGCCCACACACTATGACTTTCCGAGTTTGATAAAATAAACGGATATACAATGAACACCCAAAATATTTATCTATGCTCAGCTAAAAGGATAGAAAACCTTGAAAATCGAAAATAGATGACTCAAGAAGATGTAAACAAGATGTGGAAGTAGTTCTCCATGAGTAGAGAGAGGTTGTAGAAGATCTTCTCTTATCCCCAAGTCGGAGGGTAGCCGGATGTCGACGATGAGAACGTCCACGCGTTCATCTTTTCGTTCCGCTCCTTTCTTCCTTCTATCACAATTGCAAACTCCTCCTGGATGTAGATGATATCCACGTTTTTCTTCAGCTCCACTCCTTTCTCTCTTTCTTTTCCTACAAGACAACAAGGAAATATTAGCACGTAAGAGTTTCTCTCCTCTTTTCTTCCAAATTCGCATGTTATATATATCATAAGGATAAGTTGAGCAAAAGACCACAATACCCTTGCAAAACCCTAACAAAACCACCCTAATATGTTTATTAGTAACCCAAGGGTATTAGGGTAAACTTTCACCCCAATCGGAGTCCATTTGGATGGGCTACGGTGGCCCACGACTTTCACGCACGGACGCGTGAACAGTATATGGGACGTCCCATCTAGCAAAGTGGGACGTCCCACTTTGCTCCAGAATCAATTTTTGCAAACTGGTTTACAGGGGTCGACCCACTTTGTGAGGGGGGTCGACCCACTTTGTTCCAGAAGCCTATTTGGCCATTTTCTGCACAGGGGTCGACCCATCTAGTGAGGGGGGTCGACCCACTTGCCTTGAGACATGAAAAAGAGATTTCAAAAGGTCATCTAATGACCTAAACATGCAAGCCAATGAATTCAACCATTCAACATGAAATTAAATGATTAAGAGCAAGTTAAATAAATTGGTTTGCATGTAACTAAATCGTCATGATGATTTTGCAAGAGAACTCATTCTAAACCCGAATGACATCAATTTATGTCCAACCAAAAATCATTTCTCCTCATTCAACATGTAAATCAAATGACTATGCATTGAAAACAAGATGTTAGCATTTTTAGACTTCGTTCAACAAATGTAAGCATTAAACACATCATTTTCACAATAAGAGCAAACTTCCCACTTGAAATGCAGTCAATATAAGTCAAGTGCATGAAAAAGGGATTTTGACCCCAATCAAAACACTATGAATATGATCCACCTGAAGGCTCCAAAAACTCATGCACAGCACGCATGAGTCAATATGTAAAAACTCATGCACAGCACGCATGAGTCAACATGAGTTATAAAAGTAGTTCAAACCAAACATAAAGATATCTCCATGAAATCAATCCAAATCTTTTGCCAAAGTTTGAATCACCAATTCATACATGTTTTCAACAAATGCATGCATCAAACAAACTTGTTTACACAAGATTTAGAGAAAGCATGTTCAGCTAGAAGCCACTTCAAAAAAACCTCAGTTAAAACATGGGGAAATAAATGTTTAGATGTTACCAAAGTCCCATGATGATCAACCATGATATTTTAACCTGAAACAATGAATAAACACATGGTTAGATCGAGATCAAAATATTTGGGTCATGCATTAGCATAATGAGCTAGTTTTGGGTCCAAAACCCAAATGACATGAAATATGAAAATGACAGCATAAGCATGAGGCACATAAATGCTTTGAACACATTTTCATCTTTAACACCTCCTCAAGACATGCATAAAGAACTTTGAAAACATTAACTCCTCAATTAGAAACTTAACTCAATTAAGAGAATAAGCAATGAATCATTTCCAATCTAAGCACAACCAAAACCAGTTTGAACTTAACTCATTCTCAAGAGGAATATACATGTTTGAACCATGGTAAAGTCATATGAAACACATGTGAAAAATCTACTTAGGAACATGATTTCCTCATCCAATTATCAAATGCAATATGCTATCTATCAAGCACCATAATAATGTCTTTCACTCAAAGACCATGTATTTGCTATGCATGAAACTTATTCAAACCAAATACATCAATATCCATGAGAGGCATGTAAAACAGAAATCAGTTTTGGATAGCAAGAAGCTTGTCCATTAGCCATTTGACTCCCAAAATGATATTCATCATTTGATTCCAATCCTGCAATGCAAAAGATCATCGTGTTAGTTTGTTTGAGTTTGTTTGTCATCGAAATGCCATTAAGCATAAAACACACAATATGTTAGAATCATCAAAACCATTGTCAAAGACAAAGAGGGGTGCACGTAACCCAACAAATGCTATATTGAATGATAAAGTAACAACTTCAGAATCTCTCATCTCTACACTCCAAAATGAAATTTATGATTTGAATATTTCATTGTCTAAACTTGCTAAAGGCAAAGAAACATTGAAAGATGATGTGAGTGGTCAAAGAAAGGGGACAGGCAACATTTCTGAAATTAAACAAGCCATGAGGAACCAACTGTACACCACTTTTATTCGAAGTTCATAAGTGGTTGGAACCTCAAGACAATCCCCAGAACAGCCTGCTGCATCTAAAATTCAAAAGGAAAATAAAAATTAGAAAGCATTGAAAAATAAAAGGAACAATATACATGCTAAGAACTCATCTAAAAAAAGTCATGCTATAAAGAAATCTAGTGGTGCTTGTCATTACTGTGGAAAACATGGACATTTCATGAGTGAGTGCTTTGTCATGAAACAAGATGATAGAAAGTATGCTCAGGGAAAGAAACTTAAGTCTGAATTTGTTAAATTCCTTGGAAATATAAATGATTCTGGTAGAAGGAATGACTTGTATGCTAAAAATTTTCAGAACAAGAAAGTTCCTACTAATCAGAAAAGGAATGTTCATTGTTTCTACTGTGGCAAGATAGGCCACAGGGCTGCTCAATGCTTGTTTGCCAGTGCACAAGAGAAATTCATTCTTATTCTGGTTATAATAAATATCATGTGAACCATGTTTCTGATAGAAATAATTTTACTTATTTTAATTGTGGTAAGTATGGCCAAACAGTCAAGGACTGTTGGTATGAGAAGGGAAAGAGATTTAATTCTAAATTTGTTGAATTCCCTGTAAACAAAATTGATTCTGGTAGAAATACATTTGTGCTTAAGGAAAGATATTTTAGATATTTTGAATGTGGAAAACCTACCCACCGAGCTTATGAATGTTGGTTGGTAGGTTATGGAAAAAAATGTTCATGCAAATAACAGAACTCTTCGTGTTAATGCACATAGATTTCATGTCTATAATAATGTGCACAAAAAGAACTTAAAGTCTGTTATTTCTTATCACTATTGTGGTCAGTTAGGACATTCTATGTCTAACTGTTTTCTGATGAAGTCTGATGATCTTCTAGCTCAGAAAATATGGAAAGCACCCTCTAGAGGTGCCACTGACAGTTTAGGACCCAAGAATTCTTGGGTACCTAAATGTGCAAAATAAAAAGTTGTTTTGCAGGAGTGCCTTGGGGCTGAGAAAGAGAAGGGGGAAATAAACCCAGTGTAGTGCCCCAAAATTTATATATAATAAATTTTGGATTATTTATGGAATTTTTTGAGATTTATAAGGGCTAAATAAATCAATAAAGGGATTAATAAATGGGTTATAAGGCCCAATAGTATTAAATAATTAGCCTAGCCTATTTAATTTAAGACCCAAATGGTTACAAGACCAAGCCCATTAAGATAGGACCATAATCTAGAAGGTTATTTAGTCTATTCACATATTTCAAAGGATAATTACCCCTTATTTAGATAATTATAAGGATAAACAAACAAAAGAGTTTGAATTTTATTAAATTCTACGCACAGTGGATGTAGCGGTATATCGTGCGACCGCCACAGTCACGCAACGTACTAGGCTACGACCGTTACACTCTGTCAGCTCCATGAATGGGGGGAAAGAACAAAAAGATTGGAACTTTGGGTTCCTATCTACTAGAGACCTAATTAGAAGAATGTGCAAGGTTAGTAAGGACTCTTAGGGATCAGATTCTGGCCAACTAAGGACTCTAGAATCGATCAAATCCTCAAACCCTAGCCAAAAAACCTATAAATAGGACCCAGTTCTGAACTGAGCGACCCTTACTTTGGCTCGTGAAGAAACAAGGTAAAGAGATAGAATCTCGAGTAAGTTCTTTAGAGTATTTTGTTCTTAATACTTTAGACTAACTACTCTCAAAATTTCATGATAGGAGGTCGAGTATCCAAGGAGTTAAGATCTTCTAAAGTTGCTGGTTTCATCACGTCAACCCAGGAAACTTTACAATGGGGTGCTGAAGATCAGGAAAGTAGAGAAACTAAACGAGGTAATTAGAGTTAGATGCTTTAGAACTTTTTGTTCCCAATAGTTTCATCTTCCTAACCTCCAAATTTTACGTCCTTAGGTCAAGAGACTGAGGAGTTAGAGCGACGTGAAGTTGCTGAAAAATCTCAGGAAGGGAAGAACTAGGGCCTATCTTGAAGACCAAATTGGAAGTCTAAAGCCCAGTTAAGAGGTAGGTCATCTCATGAACGGCAAAAATAACATGTTAGGGATAAAAGCCCTCTGATTTTGCTTGATTACATGCACAATAGGTCATGAATTCCATGTTTAAGTAGGGACATGCATACATGCATATCTTTAGCCTTAATGGAAAATAAAATGGTACTATCTTGTTAATTCATTGAAACCTATGCATCTAGATGGCCTTTACTTTGTTATCATGGCTAGAATAGTTGGTTATTGTGATTTTTCTTGCATGGGACATAGTTCCTTATCTTTTTCGTCAGCAGAAGCTCTGACGGACTAACGTAGGACCGTCATACGATTTTAACGGTCTTATGATCAGCCGTCACATCCTCTGTTATATATCAATTCCCCTGTTGTCTCTGACGGACCAAAGTAAATGCGTTACAATACTGTAACGGCCCCCCGATAAACCGTCACAGCCCTGTGACGTGCCCATACTAGACCGTTAGAGTACTATTTTCTGTCAACCCAAGACAGGACTGAGGGCAGTCAAACTTACTTATAAATAAGCCTAGTTATCTAAGTTCTAACCTTATTTCATGACTTGGAGTTTACTAATTGATTCATGATAGGAAATTTCATGTTATAAGCATTTTGAGTTATTTTAAAGCATATGTTAATTTCTTTGCCTAAACTCTATAGTTGAATTTAAACTATGATTTTAAGTATTGTATTGACGGAGTTTTATCATGGTTCCACATCGCTACACAGTCTTTTTCTATCAGTTATTTTCTTCAAGTACATGGCATATATTCCGGTATATGTCCATTAGTTCACACTTTGCACTATAGGAACATATTCTTGAACATGAGGACCTCTCTATTGGATATTCCTTCCAATGGACTAGGAAATCTTGTTTCAAGGCCTCCGTAATTCTCTGCGAGCCTAGGATTCCCACTAGGACGCCGAGTTGGTTGTACCATGAAAGCCCAATTGTTAGAAAGCACTATCGATGTTTTCAGATTCTAGATATGTAACGGATCTATATTCGACCGTCAGGCACATATAACGGTCCAATATATGACCGTCAAACTGTTTGAGTCCATATCTATTTTCTTCTGGATTCAACCTTTCTAACGGCCCAACACTCGACCGTTATGTTCATGTAACGTCCCAGTATTAGACCGTCACAGTTCTAATTTCTTTACCTCGAGGTTTGACCAAAGGGTTGATATTCTAAGTTCCTGGATGGAGTATTGATGGTCTAGGACTTGGCATATCGTTTAAAGATACTTAACTTAAATTAGTAATGATAATAAATGTACTGTTCTGCTGTCGAATTATTTCCATGAGCATGACATCGTCTTAAATCATCCTTGATATCTCATGTCCTAAGTTGAAGCGTTCATTGTTGATTATTATTATCAAGAACTTATTTGCATTCTTGACCATATTTTATTGCTTGAAATGTGGTAATAGCTTGATTTATACTTGAAGATGTGATCGAGCACTGATTGTGTTCAAGGGCTCTATGCTAGTCCCCTCGGCTGATTGCCGGAAACATACTATTATAAACCATGGGGTATGATGCTACTGGCGTCGCATTGCGCTGGAAGTACTTTCTCTATAAATAAGTGAAATCCATGATACACGTACACGTCACATGACTTTCTTGATTGTTACATGATATTCCACAAAAATTCACCAAATACTTGCTCATAAGCAAAAGATGTTGGGTGAGGAGTATGTGAACTTGCTAGTACATTCTCGATACATTTGTGTTCCTGAAAGGCCATGCTATACTCTTGTTACATTTTTGCTAGTTCATACTTGTTCATTCTATCTTACATGATCATCTTGTTACTTTGGTTTAATCGCGTGCTTGATCGCATTCGCATGATTTTGCCTTATTTATTTTAGAGTGAAAATACTAATTACTTAAATATTACTAATCATGTTGATGCGAAGATACCTACTGGGCAAGTGTGCTCATTACCTATTTCCTATCTTTTCAAGAGATGGAAGTGAGTCGGGTTCGGATTCGGAGTATTCAAGTAGCGGATCCGAGAGTGAATGAAGAATGAGCGAAGACTTAGGAAGTCTATATTGTTTAGATTGAGTCTATGTAATTTTTCTTATTCTTGAGTCTAGTACGAGAAAGAAAGTTGAATTGGTGGTTGTATTTGAATATTGATTGATAGTAAAATAAAAGTTGGAGTTTGACTAAATTATTATGCAAATTGCCTTCTTATGTGTGATTGTCTTGCGCTCTGATCGTTCTTGCTTGCAAGAGGCTTACCATGCCGGCTATTCATGTTCCTCGAGCTAGTCTTCCGCTGTCATAAAGACTCGGGATGTGACACCCAGGCACCCAAGTATGATAAACCCCTGTTCTGCTCTTCACAGGTTTGGCTATTTGAATGCTTTATGATTCTATTAAGAGAGCTGCATATCACGTCTGATCTGTTAATCAAAATTTTCATGCATACATATTCTTAGTTGCTTTGACATTTGCATTGCTCAACATGAGTCTCTTAAGTCATATATTGAACTGTTTGTGCACACATTCACTGAAGATATGCTGAAACTCATTTCTTATCTGAAGGCATTTACATTTTGATATTTAATTATGTTTCAATTGATTACATGTTGTGAGGGAGATGAAATAAATTCAAATGCATGGAATTTCATGTCTACATACATTTTCACATATGCATATCCAATTGAATTGTCTTGCATATTCTGAAACTGTTATGCATTTTCATGTATTCAAAAGTTGAGATGCACATAGGACTGTTTTTATATTGCATTATCATACATGACTTCTATGGTATATCAAATAGTAAGTTACCAAAAGACAGATGTAATCTATCTGGAAGTTCTTACTATGTGTGAGGTGATCGTTAGACCAAGTCCTCTGCCTGGTACCATAGGTCAAATTGCACATAGGGCAGTCTAAGACATTCATAAGCATAATTCATTGAATTCTCTTGCATAATATTTCTTGCGTATGTTGCACTCAGAACTCAGTCACAAAGTGCATAAAGTCAGGGGGAGTTTGTCAAAGGAGATATTGCATTTCATGCATATTTTGATTAGATTAAGTCCCATGCATGGTCTTCATGTCACACATGATTGGTTAATGCATTTAGTTAAGGGAAGTTAATGCATTTGCATACATGAAGTTAACTACATATCATCCATATTGAAAATTCCAAAAGGATTGTTTGAGTGCATGCATTCAGGAGGAGCATAAGAAAAATTTTTGAATTGCATGACTATCTTTGTTCATACTGATGATCATTGCTCTTTCAGTAATTTATCTCAAACATTGGTATTAGTCGGTCTCACTTGCTTTCATCTGTTTTGAAATCATTTGAACTTATATCCTATTGTGTTTGAAAATTTATTGATCACTACTTCTGCATTTGCTGAGGGGGAGCTTCACTTGAAATAATCTTGTGTTATCTTGTAACAACTAGATAGTATATAAAAAGGCTTAGTTGAAAAGATAGGTCTGGCCTATCTGGAAGGTTAACCCTTGCGTGAGTAGATCCTTGGATTCAACCTCCGCCAAGTACTATTCCTAGTTGTGATTTTGTTTACCAGCTCACCTTATAATTCACATTTTTATGATTGACATTTACTGTCACTACCGTCTTAAGCTGGTTTGTCTGAAATCTCTCTTTTGATGAACCTTGAACACATCTGTTATGCTCTCAGCTCACTGATTTCAAATGATTCTCAAACTCTCTGATTGTTCCTGGTTACCATACCCTTGAAATTCTCTGTCAAACTTGAAATAATTCTCTGTCAAACTTGAAATAATTCTCTGTAAAACTTGAAATTCATCTTGTTGTTCTCTACACAAAATTTCTTGAAATCTCATTGTCATTTGTCTGTTGCATTCTTGATCATATCTGCAACAAGCATGAAACTCTAATGCTTCTATTAATTGGCTACTGTTGAAATTGTTGACCTGAAGCTTGGAAAGATTTCAATCTATGTACCCTTATCAAAAATCTGAAATCATCTGAAAAGAAGAATCTTCTATTATATAGGTTAAGAATGTCTAATGAATCAAAGTGGTTTAAGTCTAATGTATTCATTAAGTTTGAATTTGAAAGACTTGAAAATAGCTGAATCACTCTTTTAATAAAACTTAACCGATTGTCTCATGTAATTTCAAGCAAGACCTGAAATCTAAAAATTTGATAATTATGGCTTGTTTTGGTTGAGATACATGTAGAAAGTATTGTTCTTAAACATTTGAATATTTTGAGAAATGTATGAAAAACCTGAAAATGTTTAAAAGAAAATTATGGTCAAAGCAATGACTTTGGTCACAGAAAAACATGTCCAAAGGACTGTGTCATGAAGTGCCTTAGTTAACTCTGCTGAAAAACTTATGAAAATTATGTGAAATTTTTGACAGAGCAATGGCATGGTTGTGTTGAGTAACTGGGGATTCCTGCCTCTAACCAAGGTGTCTCCTCACGTAAAAAGACACTTCTATTGCTAACTCTGTTCTCTTATAGAGAAGCAATACGGTTATTACACTGAGTAACTTGGTCACTTCACCTAAGACGTGTTGTGTCTCACGTAAAAAGATGTTGATTTAACCAAAATTGCTCATTGAAAAACTAGTTGATGAACAAAAGAAAAATCTGAAATATCTGTATATCAGAAACTTTCTGTAATCAAGGATAAGTTCAGATACATTCTTGAGTGTTTAATCTTAATACTACTTTGTGTAACTTCTAAAGGAGTCGTTAAAATTGAATGAGTAAGATTGAAGGAGGTTAAACAAGAATGTCATATGAGTGATTGGTTCATCTTTATTAAAATTTGATTTCAGATATGAGTATTGAATTTTAATGAAAAACTTTGTATACACCATGCTTAAACCATGCTGGTAAATTAAGACTTATTCATAAGCTCTTATAATAGAAGAGTCTGAAATTATAACTTGGATTTTTGAAATTGGTATCTTATTGAAAATCTTCTAGTCCTTTTATTCATTGGAATCTCAGCCAAAATTTCTGTTCTCAGTTCACACTCACTGTCATTGATCATATCTTTATTCAGATTCTACTCACTATTCTTGATACAATTTGTCATAACCTGAACTCATTCTTGATTGCACATGTGACCTCTTCAACTGAATGTTTTAATCTGACTGTCTGATGACCTACTTCAACTGAATATAAAATTTGAATGTCCAACAATTGATCTCAATCTGCCTTGATTGTTCAATCTGATTATCTGAATGTTTGCTTCAATTTGAATGTCAATGTGGTTCACTAATAACAATTTTTTTCCACTAAATATGCTCTGTAGAAAGGAAGAGCATCTATTCAGGGGAGTTTAGTTGACACTGAATCCTTTTCCATAATAACACATAAAGGGGAAGATCTTATCAGCATCTTTAATGTTCCTTCCTTTTTGATGTTGTCAAAGGGGTAGAATTTTTGTGAGTCGTTGGTTGGTTATTCTGAATGTTGGTTATTGGTTGTTCTGTCATTCTGACAATTGCATGTCGGTCATTCTGATAATTGCATGCGATGCTATGACTGATGCATGCTATGCTTTTAGTCATTTGTATGCTATTAGTCATTTGTCAATTTGATGCATGCTGATGCATTCTGACAGAGCTATTCTATGTTCATACTGGCTTGATCATCATGCTGAATTATTGCAATGACTCATAATATTGCCATCATCAAAAAGGGGGAGATTGTTGTGTCCCTGTGGTTTTAAAGTTTTGATGATGACAAATATTATGACTCAATATATATATATATATATTATTGATGATATAATTTTTATGCATTTATTACTGATCTCATCATCTTTATATAGCAGTATGAAAATCTGTCAGAACAGGTTCTGAGAATGACTCAAAGTACTAGTTGTTCAAAAAGGTGACAAAAAGTTAACGCTACTGACTAGTCAAGAAGGTGACAAAAGGTCAACACCAGTTAGCCATTGCATTGAAGCATACAAGTCAGTGCATATATCATCTGCCTTATCAGGTAAGGTCAATGCACATCTCAGTCTGAAGAATATAAGTCAGTGCATATACCTTAGGGTCTGTGCACATGTGTTCCTTTTAGTGCATTCAGGTCGGTGCATATCCGTTCAGGCCAGAACACATGTATGTAGAAGGTCTGAGCACCTCGCAAAAAGTCTATGCTCACATAATCATTTCATCAAATCAGATGTGAGCATATGCATTTCATCGAACAGGTTGTGCACACGTTTACTTCGCTACATGAAGGTCGGTGCATATGCACAACTTTGCATAACAAGATCAATGCACATGCAGTATATAGCTCTAAGCATATTCACATGATAGTCTAAGCACATGTGTTCACTGCGCTATGTAGGTTGGAGCACATGCACTGCTTTGCTCTGACAGGTCGGTGCATCTACTATTGTCTTATCAAGACAAGTCGGAGCACATGCTTTAGAATGTTGCATCAGGTCAGTGCATGTCTTTACTAGCAGCATAACAGGTCGGTGCACATCTACCCTGTGTATATAGAAGGTCGGTGCACATTTTCCTTGTGCATATAAAAGGTCGATGCACATCTGCCTTGTTCATTCTAAGGTCGATGCACATATTGCATCTTGCATTTTGAGATCGGTGCACATTTACCTTGTTCATTCTGAGGTCGATGCACATTGTGTTAGATAGCAACTGAGGTCGATGCACATATTGCAACTTGCATTCTGAGGTCGGTGCACATTGTGATAGATAGCAACTAAGGTTGATGCACATTTGCCTTAGTCATTCATAAGGTATGTGCATGTTTGTATATCACTCTATAAGGTCTATGCACTTTTTACACCGTGCTAAATAAGGTCTCTGCACATATAGAGGTTATGCACTACAAGATCTGTGCATGTTTGCATATAGCATAACAAGGTCTATGCATGTTTTGCATATAGCACAACAAGGTCTGTGCACTTATGCTAGCGATAGCATGTAAGGTCTGAGCACATTTGCATAATCGCATTCTTAGGTAGGTGCACATTCAATAGCTTGTATTGTCAGGTCTGTGCACATTTGCACGATAGCATGAATGAGGTCTGTGCACATTTTATAACATGCTAAATGAGGTCGGTGCACATTAAGAACATATGCATAATGAGGTCTGTGCATGCTCTGCATATATATATATAAGGTCGAAGCACATGTGTACAGTTTGTTCACTAAGGTCAATGCCTATATAGCTGCATTATCATTAAGGCCGATGCTGGTGTTGTTATTAGTCTAATGGGTTCATCATGTAGCATGAACTGTCAGGTCTAAGCACAGAAAGTATTATGCATTAATGTTCATGATCTTCTGTGACCTATCATATGATCATCTGATTTCCATGGTTTTGTTATATCATGATCATCCTTATAAACCATGCATAATAAACATCTCTCTAAATTACTTATGACAATAATGTGTTTGATTAAATGTCTTTTATCTTGTTAACAATGACTTAAGACTAAAAGGTCTAAAGCAACAGGATCGAACACCTGAAGGGCTAGAGACAGTCACGTGACTCGAGGCTCAAATAAAGAGGCACGTGATCCAAGGCGTAGTCAGAACTGGAGATTCTACCATATGGATAGCTTATCCTCAGTGTTTGCCCTGTGGACCATCAGTAGCATATACAGATCGACAGTCTTTGGGTGGCAAACGTGTTTCCCACGCGCCAGCACTCGCGAGGCTATATAAAGAGGTCAGATCTTTCAGATCGAGACATACAGAAGAAGAGAGACACAGAATAGCGATCGAAGTAGTAGAATTTCAGAGAGGATTAAAAGTGAGACTCCACTGAAAGAAACATGTGAGCAAGAGAGAAGAAGAAGAGAGTGAAGTTCTGAGAGTTAGAAAAATATAGTATCAGAATTTCAGTGAGAGTGAGTGAGAAGAAAAAGAGAGTGTCACATAGCAGTGAGTAAGAAAGAGGAAGAAAGAGAGCAAGCTTGAGGAGAGGAATCTGAATATCCTGAAGATCTGTTCTACTGGTTCTTGGATCAGATCCAAGCTAGCGTGCTCATGCGAGAGCTACATTTTATCTATTTTCATTTCCAGCTTTCTGGTGCTGTGTTTCATCATTATTTTTCCTTTTTTTCAAACATCAAGCTGTGTGTCAGCAGAGCAAGCTATGATGCTCAGCGGGTGAGGTGTGTACCTCGGGCAGTAAGCTGTGATGCTCAGCTGATTAGCAAGCTGTGATGCTCAGTGGTCAGCAAGCTGTGATGCTCAACTGTAAGCAAGCTGTGATGCTCAGCGGTTCAAGGTGTTAGGTAGCAGGAAGCCTCACTCTGGTTTGAGGGGGGATGGACATAGGTCTACGGGCAGTAGACTGAACCATCTAAAACTCTTTGTGTCCTTGGTTTGATCGCAAATTCTGACTGACGGTAGATGTATGCTTAGAAATGTTACATCTGATTAGTTTAGTGATGCCGACATCACCTCCCGTGCCCACACTCACGGCTCGTCTCCTCGCCCCGGAAGCGTCCGACATGGTCTAGTCATTTATCTTGAGTCATATGTTGTATTTCATCATTTTTATTTGAGTCATACCATTGTAATTTTTCTTTTATTTGAGTCATGTACCTAGGTTAATGAGTCATCTACCTAAGTTAAGTGTCATAGGGTTGATTAGATTAGTTAATGGGCCCAATTCATTGGGCTAGGCCCAGGGGCACCCCCTACACCCTTGGTTATTTGTCATTGTAGCAAGAGTAAGGGACTTTTTATAAAATGTAGGTTGCCTATATATAGGACCCCATTCCCCCCATTTGAAGCTAATGAAAGAATATTTAAATTTTCAAGTGTCCAATTTAAATCTTCTTCTTTTGGAGAGAATCCAATTGAGTGGGTGAGAAGCCCTTATCCCCCCTCTCTCTATCTCTCCCTCTCTCTCTCTAAGGGGTTCAGCCCCTTCTCTCTCTCCTCCCCTCCCAACCACTTTCTCTCTCCCTTATCCCTCCATTAAGACCTCTCCAACTCCCCACAAACCTCCTCTTTACTCCACCCCATCCCCAAGAGATCTCCACCAATCCTCATCTCACCTCCCAACCCCCAACTACCCATTCCCCTTCCTAAGCAAGCCTCTACCTTCCCAAGGCTGAACCCACCCCTCCCTAGGCCAAGTTTGAATATTTTCCCTCCCCTCTCACTCTCCCCTTCCCCAAACCCTAGATCTGGTCGCCCCCCCCCCCCACTCTCCCCCTCCATCAACCTAGTTCCTTCTCCTCCCTCCCCTATCTCTTGTGTCATTGGAGCTACTCCCAGCTAGCTAGGTCGTAGCTCAGGATCTGCAGAGGACCAGCAGCTTGAAGAGGCAACCCCGACTCCATCCCGGTGTCCCTGGAGGCCCAAGTGGTACCGTCGAAAGTGTCTCCCTGTCTTCTTCACAACGGCTGTGGTCTCGTCCCAACCTGAGCTCGTGGCTGCCCGAGGGAGCCGATCTCTCCACACTACGCTTCTTCCTCCAGACTGGCAACCTGAAGCTGCTTGCAGAGCCTCCCATGGCCAACCCCTTGAAGATCTAGAGGCGGGGTTTGACTGAGAGCTTCGTCTACACGTCTTCTTCCAGTACCAAGAAGCAGCATCCCGTTTAGCATCCGGAGCTAGAAGTTCTCAATTTCCTCCCTCAGGTGCGCTGTTCTGTCCACTCTGGGACTGAACAGACACCCGATCACTGTTCGGGTTGTCTCTGTCTACTCCGACCTCCTCCGGTGTCCTCGTGGGTCTCCATTCTAAGAGGACTCGACAACGAATCCAGTGACTCCAGCCTCGTCTGAATCAGAGATCAGGAGCGCCCGTGGTGACCTCGTCATCCTGCTGCAATGGTACCATAGCTGTCAGAACCAGAAAGCAGAGGCACTAATCACGACCCTGCCCAGACCATCGCTGTCATTCTAAAATTCCCCCAAAAATTGGACGCCTTCCTGAGTCAACTACAAAGATTTTGCCACTGGTTTTGTCACCAACGGAGCTCGGGGGAGTCTGCAGCAGTGCTGACACCGACTGTCTATCCTCTGTTCCAGAGAGTGGACAGAACAGTCATCATCTTTTCATTTAGTTCCTAGCTTCACTCTCCCCTCCCCGCCCGGCCGGCTTACAGTCCCTCCCTGTGGGAGGTAGTGTTTGAATGTAATTTTGATTTCCCTTCCCCAAGTTCAACCCCCTTGCATGGGGCATAGTGATGTAAAATCTTGAACAGGTCGAAGCTACACCGGCGTGGCGTGTGGGGAACCCACGCTTCCCCGCTCGCCCACGTCTTTGAGTGGGACCAGTTTCTTCAAGCCGATCGAGTAAGTGCTCTTTCCCTTGCTCATATTTGGTGCCTTGTTCTTTCAATATTAGCTCATAGCTCCGCTGGCCCGTGAGAGTGAGTGCCCAGTCCGCAAGCTCCATTGCTTCGAGTGGCCGCCGTGGAAGAGAGTGTGACCCGTGCCCTCGGCACCCGGGTCGTCCCCATTGAGTTAGACCTCCAAACCCTTGGGAAAAAAACCTTGGCCTTGTTGGCCCTCTACCAGCAAGGGCCCAGCCCTCACAACCTCCACTCGGCATCGCAGAGTTACCCCGGGATTTGGGTGAGTGTCGGGTGAGTGGCCGCCAATTTTGGTATGTTTCTATTGTGAATTGTGCTTGCTTGTTAAAGTCCAAGGTGCTTCGGTCTCGTGACTATCACCCCAAGGTGGTGTCACATCAATTGATATCAGAGCGAGTTTTAGACTTGTCTCTACAAGTCAAGTCCTAGGGCACGCTTGCATTGGAGTCATCATCAGTCCGACCCTTGCATTGTCCACCCACCGTTGTCATCATTGAGTCTAGGGTCAAATGGCCCCTCTCCCAATCATATCCCATGCATACCTACCTAATGAAGAGCCCACGGAAATTGACTTCATTGACTTAGAGTCCGATAATTGGGTATACCCCGATATCATTGCCTCTCTTTCTAGGACTGAACAAATTATGCACAATGGAGACCAATTCTTTGTTGAATTCCATAGATGGTTTGGAAAGACTAAGTATTTTGATGGGCCTTGGTATCAAGTGGGAACATTGGCGGGTCCATGTATAATCCTAGGTAAGAAATGGTTAGATAAAAGGAATGCCGACATCAACCCAACACGTCGGACTTGCCTAGTGCATCCGCCACACTTTCCAGGAGCCTTTAAATTCAACAACCTTGTACTCTCCCATCCGCCGCAGTCCCACCCTTGTTCACCACCCCGGGTGCACCACACACCGGCTAACATCACCCCACCCTCAAAGAACATTCGCACCCCATTAGCTTTAGAAGAAGTAGCCCACCTACTTTGCCACATGGAGACAAATGCCCCTCCAGATCCTTTCCCCTCCTTGGAGGGCACCCATGTCCAAATTGAAGGGGAAGCCTCGCACAAGGATCTTCACCCTACACCATCCTCTCTAGATAAGGTCGAACTCATCTTAAAAGAACCCCTTGTTAAGTGGCTAAGGGAGAGCTCGATTAGAGATATCATGACCCATACCTATCTACCCGTGGAGCAAGACCTCCCTATAGTGCCCATCTTCTCCCATCACACCACCATCCAATCCTCTCACCAAGTAGAGAACCTAGGGGAACTTCTCATGGGCTTAGCTTGGCAAATAGAGTTGACCGGCATGTTGACCATAATGGACAACCAACCAAGGAGTCTTGACCTCCAACACCTATGTGTCGAGTCCATCACCTCGGCATACACCATTGGTTGCTACACTAGTGAACTCCTTCTATTCCTCCCCACATCCGATGATCCCAACCTTCTCCTTAATTTGGAGCTTCTTATATCGGGTAGAAAGCAAAACCCTCCCCTCATGGCCGACCCACCCACCAAGAACTTCGACCCAATTGTTTCATTAGAGGAGGATGACCCACCATCATTTGAGGATCTTGAGGACATAAGGTCCCTCCCCCTTGGTAACACTTTTCATGATCCCTTTTATCCCTTCCAATGGGAACCGTGGAACCCATGTGACCCAACCACCTTACCCACCACCCCTTTCCTACCTTCACCCACCATGTTGGGCCAAGCTCACCTCATCTATAACCCATGTAACACCAAAGGAGCCATGACCTTAGGCAACACCCACCTAGAGATCGAGGAAATGCCCCACCCCATATCCACCTTCCTAGATCCCTTCGACCCTTTCACATGGAAGTTCAAAGGTCGTCCCACATCTATGCACATGAAAGTCACCTTTGGGATAAACATGCATATGTCCAGGCTTACCACACCACTTGGCATGAACACTATGTTGGGTCCATTCATTCACATCACCCACATGTCAAGTAGGAAACAAGAGTGGTCCATATTTGGGTGTAATGGTCCTCCTTCATTCATCATGGGTCGTAGGCATAATAGGAGTATTCATGGATGTTCGGGTCCCCCGACATTTGTCACCCCCATACATGACCGGATCACCAATGGATGACCCGGTCCTTTCCATTCCATCAAAGTCTTCTTAGCGTCAAAGCATGATTGGTCTACTTTTGGTTGCCCAGGTCCACACATCACCCCTAGAATGTCAGCATTCACAAAATTGCATGAAAACCTTAGCAAACAAATCAGCAAGGAAAATGAGATTTATAAAAGGTAGGCAGACTCCCAATGGCGTCACCAAGAATTCCATGTGGGTGACTTTGTGATGGTGAGGACGGAGAGGCTCTCCCCGGGAGCCATCTCCAAATTGAGGCCTCGTGGGGCTGGTCCCTTCCAGGTTGTGAGGCGCATTGACACTAATGCCTATGAGTTAGATCTTCCCGAGGAGTACGGAGTGAGCCCCACATTCAACGTTGCCGAACTAGTGGATAAGTGTCCCACGGTGGTACCTAGTGAGGATATTGAGCCCACTCCCCTCATTGAGAGAGCACCCACCCATGAGAAGAGTCCACTCGCCAGGAGAGCCCAGCGTGAGCGAATTGAGCGAATATTGGATGAACAGGTCACTACCACCAGGAGCAAGGTGTATGAGCACAATCTCGTCAGGTGGATGGATCGGTCTTATTCGGAAGACTTGTGGGCGGTACCACTTCTACACCCTCCGAGGAGGGAAGGACTCTTACTGGACGGAGTCGAGTTCTCCGCACCCCGGGAGTATGATGGGGACATCACCTCTCATGCCCACACTCACGGCTCGTCTCTTTGCCCCGGAAGCGTCCGACATGGTCTAGTCATTTATCTTTAGTCATATGTTGTATTTCCTCATTTTTATTTGACTCATACCATTGTAATTTTTCTTTTATTTGAGTCATGTACCTAGGTTATTGAGTCATCTACCTAAGTTAAATGTCATAGGGTTGATTTGATTAGTTAATGGGTCCAATTCATTGGGCTAGGCCCAGGGGCGCCCCCTACCCCCTTGATTATTTGTCATTGTAGCAAGAGTCAGGGACTTTTTATAAAATGTGGACTGCCTATATATAGGACCCCATTCCCCCCATTTGAAATTAATGAAAGAATATTTGAATTTTTAAGTGTCCAATTTAAATCTTCTTCTTTTGGAGAGAATCCAATTGAGTGGGTGAGAAGCCCTTATCCCCCCCCCTCTCTCTCTCCCTCTCTTTCTCTAAGGGGTTCGCCCCCTTCTCTCTCTCCTCCCCACCCAACCACTTTCTCTCTACCTTCTCCCTCCATTAAGACCTCTCCAACTCCCCACAAACCTCCTCTTTACTCCACCCCATCCCTAAGAGATCTCCACCAATCCTCATCCCACCTCCCAACCCCCAACTACCCATTCCCCTTCCCAAGCAAGCCTCCACCTTCCCAAGGCTGAACCCACCCCTCCCCAGGCCAAGTTTGAATATTTCCCTCCCCTCTCACCCTCCCCTTCCCTAAACCCTAGATCTGGTCGCCCCCCCCCCACTCTCCCCCTCCATCAACCTAGTTCCTTCTCTTCCCTCCCCTATCTCTCGTGCCATTGGAGCTACTCCCAGCTAGCCAGTTCGCAGCTCAGGATCTGCAGAGGACCAGCAGCTTGCAGAGGCGACCCTGACTTCATCCAGGCGTCCCTGGAGGCCCAAGTGGTACCGTCGGAAGCGTCTTCCTATCTTCTTCGCAACGGCGGTGGTCTCGTCCCAACCTGAGCTTGTGGCTGCCCGAGGGAGCCGATCTCCCCACACTGCGCTTCTTCCTCCAGACTGGCAACCTGAAGCTACTTGCAGAGCCTCCAACGGCCAACCCCTTGAATATTTGGAGGCGGGGCTTCACTGAGAGCTTCGTCTACACATCTTCTTTCAGTACCAAGAAGCTGCATCCCGTTCGGCATCCGGAGCTAAGAGTTCTCAATTTTCTCCCTCAGGTGCGCTATTTTGTCCACTCTGGGACTGAACAGACACCCGATCACTGTTTGGGATGTCTCTGTCTACTCCGACATCCTCCGGTGTCCCCGTGGGTCTCCGTTCGAAGAGGACTCGACAATGAATCCAGCGACTTCAGCCTCGCCTGAAGCAAAGATCAGGAGCGCCCGTGGTGACCTCGTCTTCCTACTACAGTGGTACCGTAGCTATCAGAAGCAGAAAGCAGAGGCACTATTCATGACCCTTCCCCGACCATCGCCGTTATTCTGAAATTCCCCCAAATATGGGACGTCTTCCTGAGTCAACTACGATGATTTTGCCACTGGTTTCATCGCCAACGGAGCTCAGGGGAGTCCGCAGCAATGCTGACACCGTCTGTGTATCCTCTGTTCCAGAGAGTGGATGGAACAGTCATCATTCTTTCATTTAGTTCCTAGCTTCACTCTCCCCTCCCCGCCTGGCCGGCTTACAGCCCCTCCCTGTGGGAGGTAGTGTTTGAATGTAATTTTGATTTTCCTTCCCCAAGTTCAACCCCCTTGCATGGGGCGTAGTGATGTAAAATCTTGAACAGGTCGATGCTACACCGGCGCGGCGTATGGGGAACCCACGCTTCCCCGCTCGCCCACGTCTCCGAGTGGGACCGGTTTCTTCAAGCCGGTCGAGTAAGTGCACTTTCCCTTGCTCATATTTGGTGCCTTGTTCTTTCAATATTAGCTCATAGCTCCGCTTGCCTGTGAGAGTGAGTGCTCGGTCCGCAAGCTCCATTGCTTCGAGTGGCCGCCGTGGAAGAGAGTGTGACCCGTGCCCTTGGCACCCAAGTCGGCCCCATTGAGTTGGACCTCCTTACCCTTGGGGAAAAAAACCTTGGCTTTGCTGGCCCTCTACCAGCAAGGGCCCAGCCCTCACAACCTCGACTCGGCATCGCCGAGTTACCCCAGGATTTGGGTGAGTGTTGGGTGAGTGGCCGCACATTTCGGTCCGTTTCTATTGTGAATTGTGCTTGCTTGTTAAAGTCCAAAGTGCTTCGGTCTTGTGACTATCACCCCAAGGTGTGTCACATCATTTAGATTATGTTGAATTCACTGTGTGTTTCAATTGTCTTTGTTTTGATCCCTACTGAGCGTTTTAGTGAGGTTGCTGAGTGTGCTTGCCAAGCATTCTAGTGAGAATCACACAAGATCATCTGAACAAGTGTTCGAGTGTGAGTCTCATTAGAATATCTGTTTAATTGAGCATATCTGATTTTAATTCTGCAAGATTTATAAGTACAATTTTAGTTGGGCATTTTTTAAAGGGGATTCATTCACCCCCCTCTGAATCTCGGTTTGCACCATCTCATAGACTCAACAGGATTGACTCATGGGAGATGGTGGATAGGAAGTAGATGTGGCTGGTGAGGTGTATGTGGATATGGAATATGGAGGGGACTCGGAGTCAAGGGAATTGTATAGTTGTTGGCGGACGAAGCTGGCTCGGCAGTATAGCTGTTGCCAGGAGGTAATATCATTTAGGGCCAAGATGAAGCGATACTCGGGCCTCGCATTAGAAATCAACATCTTGATCTGCTCCTGCTCCGGAATATGTCTCGGGACTTGCACGGCCAGGTGACGCCAGCGATCGGCAAAGGTAGTGAATTCCTCGTCAGGCTTCATCTTCTCATGGGCCAAATCCACAATGGAATACTTAGGCCCAACCTCGTCCCGATACTGCTGAATAAACTTTTATTGAACAGCTTGAAAATTCACAACTTGCTCCTGCGGCAAGGAAAGGAACCAATCCCGAGCTGGGCCTTCTAATGACAGACCGTACAAATAAGACATCAGACGTTGGTCATGTCAAAATTGGGTTGACTCATAAATGAACTCCTTCAAGTGCACAAAGTGGTTGTCGTTTCCACTATAACGGCGATAAGCGGGAATCTGTGAAGGAGGTGGAAGCTGAAGATTTTGAAATGCAAAAGGAACACTCAAGGAGGGTTTGGGATCGATTCGCCACTGAAGTTCATCAAGCTGGCGCGGGGCCTGAGAAATCATTTCCTGGGTAGGGAGAGATTGAGAAGAATGTAGACCAACTTCAGCAAAAAGTTGTGAATTTGGACCAAGATTATGATATTGGGCGGATAAGAGGATTCGGGCTGAGAAGAATAAGAAAAGCCTATTTAGGGCGTAAAAGGATGCATGGATCTGGAAGGGACATTAGCATGTGGACCCATGGGTAGAAGGATGAGGCCCATTAAGAGAAAAAGGCCCATTAAGAGAAGAAGGCCCATTCGGGTGGTTTGCAATCAATTTTTGGACCTGGGCCGGGTCCATTTGGCGAACAAGGCATGATAAGTGGGCCATAAGATTAGCCTGTTCCTCGGATGGATCAGAGGGGCTACAGGAAGATGGACCTGCGTGGGAGGAGGAATCCACACGATTGTAGGAAGAAAATTGGGAAGAAGGATACATAGGATGACGGTAATGCTCCATGAGAAAAAATGGAGACTAAATACAGGAAACTTCAAGGGAATATAGTCAGGGAAGCAAGGGCGTCAGCTAGGGAGGATGGAAAACTCGTAGGGCAGAAGGCAGTCTTGGGATGACTGCGGCAAGAAGGAGGCGGTCAAGTGGTGACCGCGATCTGACTCATGAGACAGACAGACTAATGCACGAATACCAATGTAAATGTCACCTAGAACGATGGACCAAGGCCTAGAACCAAATGAAACAATGACAAAATTTATGTGATGGATGAGAAAATGCAACACGAACACCACGGACGGGCTTGAATAAGCCCAACAAATAATATGAATGTGAAGGATTTCACCCAACATCAAACAAGTTGATATGATGTAAAAGTTTTTATTTTCCAAAGTTTTGGTGGACCTTTTAATGATTTGAATTAAGAATAATTCCCTCAAGATAGGAATCTTATGGGAATAAGGCCTAAACTTTGGGTTAAACTAGGGTTAACTCTCCCTCACACGTATGCAAAATGCAAATCCTAAGGGGTGAAAAGGTACAACCGGCTTGGCGTTCGTGTGGGAATCCACAGCTCACGGAGACTTACGGAGGTCCCGAATAAGATCACTTAGTCGACTCCAAGGAATATGGAGGCGAGAGGATCACTTAACATGGTAGGAATGCAACTACAATATGCAATACATGACCCTATGCGCACCGGAGTGCATGTAGATTTCTAGCCTAAATCTAGCAAATCAAGGCAATATTAAATTATGAAAACACAAAAAAATGGATGCAAATGACGTGGGAAAATCAAGACAATACAAAGGACAGCAATGCAAGATCACAAATAGACAGAACCAAGCACTAAAAGTTAGATAAAACCATTAACGTACGACGTACCTGAGCGTCTGCCCCTGGCCCTGCATGTAGATTTCTTGCATAAAACTTGAAAATCAAGACAAAATTAAATTATGAAAACATGCTACAATTAATGCAAATGATATGAGAACATGAAGATAATATAAAGGACAGCACGATGGAACTTGAAAATGGCACAATCAGACCCCGGAAGGTAAATTAAATCGTCAAAAAATGACGTACCTGAGCGTCTGCGCCTGGGCCTGCCAGAAACAGAAGGTGGTCTCCTGGGGACCGCGTTATGAAGATTGTGGTCTCCTAGAGACCGCCTTCAAATCCCAGAACCAGAAAACAGACAGAACGCTACAGAAAATGCGGGGAATGCTATCTAAACAAGCAACACACACACCCAACAATCACAGGAGAGCAAGAACAACGTGATGGGTACTAGGTGTCCCACCGTCATCGCCAAAAAATAGGTTGTAGATATATTAATGACCCCCGAACTATGAACAAATATGCCTAAGCATGAAATATGAACAAAGGGGAAAGGGGCGATAAAGATAGAGAAGCAAACGATGATCGCCACCAAGTATAATAGCGCTAAAAGAATGCGAAAAAGAGGGCAACGGCGCTGCGTACCTTGGAAAAGATGAAGAGAAGAACGTGGTCAAAGAAGACCGCCACAATGTGATCGCGTATAAGATAGGATGCGGGGAACCTTGTGGAATCAGACCTCCTCACCTTCCAACCGGCTAGAAGACGAGGGCCTCACGTTATGCTCTTACTTTCCTACAAATCAAAGATGCACAAAATAGAAAAACTCATTAGAAATAAGCAAGTGTAGTATCTATCCCGGATGCATAAAATAGCATGAAAAATTGAGGAAGAACGCACTGGGGGAGGGTTTTTAACCCCTATAAATGGGACAAACAGATAGGTGTGTATATTATGAATGCATGGATAGTGAAAACATGAATTAACACGCAGCAAAGCCGCGGAGAAAGGAGATGCAAAAGTGCTGTGCGTGCAGAAATAGTGTAGAAATAGTACAGAAACTCAAAAAAGGAGGACAAAGAAATAATAGAAAGGATGAGAAAACCAAGCCCTAGGAGGGTGGAATACGAAACCAACACTTCCCTGAACAGGTTGGGGTCGAAGAAACGAGATGGCAATACAGCATGGCTTCGCCCTAAACCAAAGAACACCCTCTCTTCGCGAAGGCGCAACAAGGAGGCTTTATATAGAGTGTAGAAAACCCTAGGCTGAAATCCAATGATAAACTCCAAAAATAAGGGATTTAGATGATAAACCCTCGAGATAATAGTGGGAATAAGACGTCAGAAGCGATGGAAGTCAAGGAGGCAACATATCCTCGACGAAACTGGAGCAAACAAGGAGTCCCGGACGCTCTCGGGCGAAGAAATCGGAGCCCAGAATGATCAGAAGTCTGTTCCAAGAAGGCGGTCAATCGCATGACTGCAACTTGGTGAAAACGGTCATGGGAAGACCGCAATTTGATTAGGATCATGAAAGCATTCAAAAAATTGAGTCGGAGGCTCCCGGAAGCTTCTGGAACAAATTCTGAGAAGGCGGTCTTCAGGAGACCGCAACCTGAAGGTGACGGTCTCCTGAAGACCGCAACTAGGCTTAAGAAAATAATTAATATAACAAAAATAATAAAAAGAGGAAAATTGATGAATGCGGTGTCCTTTCAGACTGCATTCTCATGAACGCGGTCTGAAAGGAGACCACGTTCAGAGGGGCTTGTGATGGGAATCAATACCGGGCACTAACATTTTGTTTTTATATTTGTGTCCTTTTGTTTACAGTTATATCCTTGGCTAATTGCGTTTGCAATTGTAAGGCATTATAAGCCAAAGGGTTAGTCATTAGAAATCTTTAGGTTTCTTTACAAAAAGGCCTTTGGGTTTCTATGTAAAATGTCAATAGGTCTAGCAGGGCCCCCACCCTATTTTGTTGGAACCCTAGTTTTAATGATGATAATCTATGAGTCATGTGAAGACTGGATTGCATAGGTTTGTTTGCATTTGATCATTTCATATAAAATGTATGTCTGTGCACAGTTGAGTCATTCAGCATACAAGGTCTGTGTACCTTGCGTTTGTTGCATACATTCCATTCATAGGTTGAAGAAGTTAGTGAAAAGTCAGGTCTGTGCAAGTCTTCGCACACGCTAACTGAGGTCCGTGCAGATCTGTGCATGTTAGTTCTATGTGTATGACATTTTGTCAAACATCAGGTCAGTGCATATCTTACATTCTGCTTACAAAATTCAGTGCAGCTTCCGCGTTGTATATACAAAGTCTGTGGTATTCCCTATAGCTCCGATCAGTGCAATGGTTGATCTATGCATACTTAGTTCATAAAAGGTTGGCACAGAGTTGGTATTAGCTTCGTTAGCGTCAGTACATATTTGGTGTTAGCTTGAGTCGGTGCAGCTTTTGCTGCGAGCACAAGTCGATTCATTGTTTGTCTTGCATATCCATCCTCGGTGCATTTCATTACTGAAGTTAGTGCACGTTCTCATTTGTACATATCGAAAGGTCTATGCATCTTGGGGTTTGGCACATTGTGCACTCTTGCAGGATGCACCCACACGTAGTCTGAGCATTTCCTTGCCCTATAACCATAGTGAGTCTGTGCATACCTCATTATGTACACCGATGGTCTATGTGTGTGACTTGCCCAATATATGTATCAAGTCAGTGCATGTTGACTTATTCATATACGAGTGCATGCATGCATAACTTTGCCTATAAGATGTTTGACCTAATGACTAATGTTCTCCTGACAGAGATTTTCTCTCCAAAGAACTGAGGCCAAGTGATCGTAACTTCTAAAGTGGCACGTGATCCAAGAGTGGAGGAGGTGTCAGGATTGAGACACGTGGAAAGTATTAAGCTAGGATGCTGCCACGTGGGCCAAGGCTTTTGGGCGGGAATCGTGGAAAGCACACGCCCTTCATCTAATGCTCATGAAAAAGGAAAGAAGAAGAAGAAGAGTGAGAGAGCACGATACAGAAGAAGAACTAGAGAGAAAAAGGAGATCGAGCACCTGAGAAGAAAAGTGATAGAAAGAGAGAGAGAGATAGCTTGAAGGGAAGCAAGAGTAGCACATTGAAGATCAGATTTTCTGTAGTGTTCTCTAGATCAGATCTGAGACACTTTGCGCCTACGTGAGCATTTTTAGTTTGGATTTATTGACAGCCCTCTGTTGCTGTGTTTGGTTCTTTTTGTTCTTTCTTCTTTGACGGTCGTTCAAGCTGTTCGTCAGCGGTTGCAGAGGAGGTTTCCTCTGGTCGGCTAAGCTGTAAAGCCCAGCGGTTCAAGCTGTTCGTCAGTGGTTGCAGAGGAGGGTTCCTCTGGTTGGCTAAGCTGTAAAGCCCAGCGGGTCAAGCTGTTTGTCAGCGTTGCAGAGGATTGGTTCCTCTGGACAGCAAGCTGTGTTGCTCAGCGGTTGTAGGCAAGCTGTGAGGCCCAGCGATCTTTCAAGCTGTGAGTCAGCAGGAAGCCATACTCTGGTTGGAGTATGAGGTGGATGTAGGTCTACTGACCAAACCACCTAAAATATCTTGTGCAGTGTGGTTGAATGCTTTCTCGTGTGAGATTGATTGTTCCTAATCGCCTACATAGCTTCCATTTCTATGTCTTCAAATAGTTGATTAGGCATGCATCTCTAGTGTTTGAGAAAGTGTTCACTGAATAAGCCATCATAATTCTATTCAACTTTAAATTGGGAGAAATGTTTTAAGAAGATCCATTCACCCCCCTCTGGATCTACGTTTCTTTCTATTTCCGCACCCAACAAGTGGTATCAGAGTGGGTTTCTGCACAAAGGGTCCAACGCCCTGCAGATCCGTTCCTTGATTTGGTTTAGGTGCGATCTGGTTTGATCCGACTCTTAGCATGGCTCCTGATCTGATTTGTAGTGAATTCATGGGTGAAATTCCACTATACACCGGTTCGAATTTTTATGGCTGGTATGGCTCCTTTAGAGACTATGTGATGCATGTGGACTCAGATCTTTGGATACTTATAGCTCTTAGTCTGTATGAAGTTCCAGAGGATAAATCCCAATGGAAATCTTCAGACATACTGGAATTTGATGAAAATAAAAGGGCCCTAGATCTAACCAAGAGGGTAATAGACTCTAACCATGTTCCATATGTCAATGAATGCAAGAGTGCAGCAGCTATCATCAACAGAATGTTGGCAAGATCGTTTGTAGATGTGGAAATGTGCCTGATGGTCAGAGATCAGTCCGAGGACTCATCCTCCCAGGTAAATTCTGAAGCTGAGAATTTTAGCTATGATGATTTAGTCTCCATGAATGAGCGTTTATTGAATAAATATGATAGAGTCAAATCTGAAAAGAACAAGTTGAGAAAAGAAATGATTCATGAAGTTACACGCTTAAGGGCTGAAAAAGAAAATTTGAAATCTGAAAATGAGAATTTAAGAAACAAACTTGCTAGAGATGAAAATTCATGTAATGAATGTGCATTCTTAAAGGAACTAATTGAAGACCTTGACTCGGATGACAATATGCAGAAGAATCTAATTAGATTCTTGAAAGAAGAAAATGAGTCATTGGTTAAACAGAAAAAGGAAACTAATGAATATCAAGATAAATTGATTGAAGAAAATAGTAATTTGAAGAAACAGAATAAAAAGATGATGGTTCTTAATACAGTCTTATCTGAAAGATGGCTGACAATTGAAAAAGGAAAATCTGTTTTAGAGAAAAAGGAAACAAAAAATGAAATAAAGCTTCAACAAGAAAATGAATCTTTGAAAAATCTCAATGACTGTTTGCATCAATAAGTTATCTCCTGTGAAAATGATGCTGCCACTTTGCAAGTTGAAATTGAAGATCTAAAAAATTCTCTTTAAAAGTTTGTTAAGGGAAAAGATAACTTGAATAAAGTGTTTGGGTCAAATGTGAACTTTCAGAAAGAAGGCTTGGGTTTTAATCCTGTTAATAAGAAGACTAATATGAAAAGGAACTTCATTGTTTTTGTAAAAAGTTTTGAACAAGAAAAGCCATCCAGCTCATCTGTCTTCCAATTCACGGCCTAGAAAACAGAAAATCTAATTAAAAATCTGAAAAAGATTCAAAAACAGAAAAAGAAGGTTATTTCAAATAAGTCCAAATCTGCTTTTGATTCTTCCATGCAAGTTGTCAATGATATTCACACACACTCACATGCACATGCAAATAACAAACCTGTCACAACAGTGCATGCTCACAATAAAAGAAATGTTTCATGTCACTACTGTGGTAGGAAAGGACATGTTATGGATGATTGCATAGTTTTGAAAAATGATGAGTTAGATGCATGCAAGCATACCAATATAGTTCAAAATAAATCTGTGAAAATGCCTGATAGAAATATCTCCAATACATGTTATTATTGTGGTAAAAAGGGTCATTACATGCATAACTGTTATTTAAAGAAACAAGAAGATCAAAACTACAGAAACAGTTATGCAAAGAAGCATGGGAAGAAATCTCAAAATCAGAGAGTTAATTGCTTTAACTGTGGACGTTTTAGGCATGTTATATCTGAATGTTGATTTTTAAAAGATAGTAAAATCTATCCTGCTCACATGAACCATCTTGCATCTAGGATAGTTGAGAATCCTGTATTCTTGCATAAACGTCCCATTTGCAATAAGTGTGGTAGATTAGGTCACATTGCTTTTAATGGTTCCTGGAATAACTGGAGAGCATCAATGTGGGGTGCTACTCATCCTGTTGGACCCAAGAATCCTTGGGGTCCAAGATGATTCAAATAACTCTTTGGCTGCAGGTGTGCTCCTGAAGATAAAATAAAAAATGGGACTCAATAAATTCAGGGCACTAAGGTCAGTCAAATTCCACTTTTCAATTTTGTTAGTTTTTGTTTGAATAATAATCTATGTGGAATGCTGCATGATTGATTGGAACAAATCTGATGATAGATGATATTCTCTTAAGAGTAATACATATTGAGAATGTAATTCATGCAAATTCCATGCGAGACTTCAAGTTAGTCATTCATATTAATGAGTAGATGCACACATCTGCATGACCTCCTGATATATCAACTGGATACAATTGCACATTGCATTACCAAGTCCGTGCAAAGTGAGACGTGTTCACATATAACATCTGTGCATGTCTAACTAGAGTGTTATAACGTCTGTGCAAGTTTTGTTGCTTCATGCATGCAAGTCGGTGCACTTATTAGCTGCATGCATATAAACTCGGTGCATCCCTTGCCTCGAGCCAGATGAGGTCGGTGCAATTTTTTGTGTGTGTCATGACATAAATAGGTATGTGCATGTTTCGGTAGAATGCATATAATGTTGATACATATCTTTGTACTTTAAGAAAATCAAATAGTGGTTGTTTGACATCTCTACACATGTTGAGGGGGAGCTGAGCTAATCAGAGATCGAATACATGTTTTGGTCAGTGATTTATTGCTGCTTGGACAGTTAGCTTTCTGTGTCTTATGTATTGCAAGGTTCTACTGTTGTGATATTGACCTTGGAGTCAGCTTGAGTCTGATCTAAGATGAGAGGTCAAATGGTTGTGTTTTGGGCTTTTGGATACACTGATTTCTCAGAAGGCTGAATGTTTGCTGGTTTATAGAGATGGGTTGTCATATGATGATGGTCATTCAGATTATGTTCTTGTTTTGTGCTATATAGCCTTCAGTCTTAACCCTGCTCATGAATGGTCTTCACCTACATCATTTTGCTCTTTGTCTCCATTCCTTATTCACATCTGTCTTCAAAGAAAGTCATAGAGTGTGCTAGTCAGGGGGAGTAATATCTGAATACTGTCACCTTTACTTATTTTCAATAATTAACTACTACGATCACTCTGAACTAAGAACAAATTGATGATCTTAACTGAGGTGTGATTTTTAGTGTATGAATATTAAATCTTATCCTAAAATTTCTCAATTAACCCTGAAAGTTACCTCAATGGTCTTAAAATAGTCCAAATTGGAAATTGCTCAGTAGGACATCAAAAATCTGAAAGTCCTTAGTAATAAACCAATCTGATAGAAAATCCAAGTTTTATATGGTCCTTAAGTAATGTCTAAAGAAAAATTCTGACAAAAGACCTGGGAATACGCCATTAAATAAAAATTTGAGTGTGGCAGAGCAATGGCATATTATTTGAGAAACTGATCATCTATCTCAAAGAAATTCAGAGGTCAAGTCATGATAATGAATGCTATCTCTGTTCAACAAAAACAATATGAAACATAAAGGTAAATTGCTCTGAGTAACCAGGGACTCTGGTGTTTAATCAACATGTTTCCTTGAGTAAAAAAGGGCAATTATACTAAAATGTTCAACAAAAATCTCTTTTTGCAAAAGATCAGTTAAAACATGGTTGACCCTATGGTTTCTTCAGAAAAATTTACACTGGTTTAATGTCAATATAAAATTTTGGGTTTTTTATTCAGTAATTGTCTCATAAAAGGGAGCTAGTAAGATTAATGATCTCCTTGACTGGGTTATTTCTTTGATTAAGCTATCTCATTTCCATTGATTATCAGGGATAACTTGTGGAGAATAACGTTTTAAGATATAATCTCATATGCCGGATATCGCGTTTCTACGTAGAAAGGCATTTTATTTTAAGTAAGGGGTAGTTTGGGTATTAATTTTTGAATATTGATAAAGTTGGCAGTGTCTCTTGTATTTACGTAACCCTACTTGTCTTTTTCATCATACCTTCTCTTTTGAAGCCGAAGCGACCTCCTGCTCTCTTGTTCTCCTCTCTCGAGTTCTGCTAGCAAGCCCGCCTCTCCAGCCTTCCCTCTTCTCATCTCGTCCATTCCTTCTCTACGTCTCATCCTTCTCTTCTTATTGCTTCCATCATGTCCTCTCCGTCCGCCACGAGTGAGGGAAAGAAGAAGGTCACGGAAGAGCGGCAACCCTCGTCTCCTCAAGTCTTGGAGACCGATGTGACCAAATGCTATAAGCGGAGATCAAAGAAGTTACATGCAGAAGGAGTAACATCTGAATTGGTTCAGAAGAAATTTGTCAAGGGGAAGCGAAAGGAAATAGAGGTACAGTCGCTAGAAGATTGTGAGTCAGCAAAGGTTGTTGTGCCACTACCAAAAGTAAAGAAGCTGAAGACAGCATAGGGTCGAGGTAAGAGAAAGGTACTCGAACAAGAAGAAGATATCACAGTTGAAGCATCAAGACATGCAGAAATAACACTGGAAGCTGGAAAGATAGTCTTCCCACGGTACGTAGATTTTCATGATCAAAAAATGATTGAGAAATTTCCTGAATTGATTGAAATTTTTAAAGTTCAGAAATGGATAAAATTTTTGGGTAAGCACAGAGTATACTATCCGAGACTCGTAGCTGAGTTCTATCAGAATCTGAAGTATGATTTGGATCAGGCAAAACTGGTTTCTAAAGTCAAGGGGTCTAGGATTGAAGTCTCTAAGCATATCCTACATACAGTATTTAAAATACCAGAAGAAGGTGAAACTGAAAGAAAGTTTGCATATGATCTTCATGATGCATACTCACTCATCACAGATGAGCCTAAGAATCCCCTAGACAAAAATCAGCTAAAATTAGGTCAGTTCAATGCAAACAATTTCTCTCCTCTCAAGAGACTGCTGCATCACATTCTTACTGCTATGATCACTCCACAAGTTGGAGGGAGAGGAAGGCTGACCAACACTCAGAGATTTGTTTTATATTGTCTGCTGAAGAGAATCAGAGTTTGCTTGCCTGAAACAATTATTCAGATAATGAGAACTTGTAAAGAGTCTAGAAGACATTTGCCATATGCAGCTCATTTAACTGCTATATTTAAGAAGGCAAACATATCTTTAGAAAATGAGCCCTCAAAAGAAATTCCAAAGTTTAATGTGTACAACATGGATTTTATTAAAACTTACTTGAGGCTGAAAGAGACTGACTCAGAGAGTCCTTCTGGTGAAGTTCAAAGAAAGGATAAATCAGAAAAGCATGCTCCTTTGATGAAGAAGAGGAAAGTTCAAGTGAAAACAGTGTCAGAACAGCCTCCTCAGATTCCTCAAGAAGAAATTCTTTCTATGTTAGCTGAAAAAGACCAAGAATCTGCTGATAAAACTGTTGAGAAGAACCTCAAGGATCTTCAACTAGAACAAGAAATCCATGATTTGGACTTAACTGATGATCAAATTGTACAACAGCTGGATCAAAATATCAGTGATCTATTTAATCAATTTGGAGTGCAATATGAGTAGGAACAATAATTTGTTCAGCAATAACAAGAGGAAGATCAACCAAGAGAAGTAGAAATACAAGAGGTTGATTCACAAGGTGTAGAAGAGGAAAGAGAAGAAGAAATTGAAGTAAATAAAGAATTACTGCCTAAGATGGTTACACAGATTTTGACAGAAGAGACTGACAAAATTTATGAAGAAATTGCTGAGTCAGTTGTTAATGATCAGGAGGGTGAACAACCAAGAGAAGAAGAAGCTACACAAGAAGCTCCACAAGAAGCCCCAGGGGCTGCTGAAGAGGATACACAGGAGTATGTCATGGGACCAGCTCCTCAATTTCAGTTGTATCCAAGAATGTCTCTTACTCCTGCTCCCTCATATGGACCTTATCTTGGGGAAATGATTAGTCTTGATATACCACTCACTTCATCTCCTGAACCACAGCATGAATACTTTACTGAATTTCCAGAGACTAGTGCATCTACATTTGGTTCACCTGGACCTAGTACTAAGTCTGATATTACCCAGATGCTATCAAATCTGACTGAGATAGTAATGAACCAAAATGAATTGATGAACAAACAGTTTCTATTCAATACCATTCAACCGGATAGAGTAGATGCCCGATTGCAGCATTTGGAAAGAGTTGTGAAGACCCAAGGGATTGAGTTTTTGACTGCCAAACAAAGAACTGATGCAGTAGTCTGAGAGATCTTGGAGTCACTTATAGGAATCAGTACTAGAGTTGGTGACATGGTGAGCAAGATTCAAGATACACAACTCTCTACTTTCACCAAGCTTGCTCAAATTCTGAGCCACACTTTTGATCTGAAGATTGAATTTGAGTTGATAAAGACTACATTGAACAATATTGCAGCCAGTCAACTTGAAGTCATCCAAAAATTTCAAGATGTTCTGTCTCAATTGGAAACCCTCTCAAAAACCATTAAACAAAATCTCACAAAGCAAAATTCTACCACCTCCCTAGTGGACAGACTTGGGGATGCAGTACGTCGAAAGCTAGATGACCTGTTAGACTCCTTGAGAAACCTTCAGCACAGATCATTAACCCCTGGTTCCAACAGTGCACATCCTCCTAGAGACAGGGGGAGCTACAGAGGTCAATGATTCCCAAGGATTCCCCATTTTTTTTGATAATGACAAAGGGGGAGAATATATTATGGTGGTAGATGGTCATGTATGAAAGCTTACAGTTTACTGATGGACAGTTTTTTTTTCTTTCATGTTTCTAATGTAAAAAATACTGATGGACAGTTTTTCAGGCTTCTGATGTAAAAAATGCTGAACGAGATATTTCACTCAGACACTTGTCTGTATTCTCTTACTGTACACAGAAATGTAACTTCTACATAGTGCATATTTGTGTTGGATGCATGTTTTCTATTTAATGTTATCATTGCCATGCATGTCAATAAATAAATTCTCTGCTAGTTTCAATCATACATGAAGTATAGTTGTCATCATCAAAAAGGGGGAGATTGTTGGAACCCTAGTTTTAATGATGACAATCTATGAGTCATGTGAAGACTGGATTGCATAAGTTTGTTTGCATTTGATCATTTCATATAAAATGTATGTATGTGCACAGTTGAGTCATTCAGCATACAAGGTCTGTGTACCTTGCATTTGTTGCATACATTCCATGCATAGGTTGAAGAAGTTAGTGAAAAGTCAGGTCCGTGCAAGTCTTCGCACACGCTAACTGAGGTCCGTGCAGATCTGTGCATGTCAGTTCTATGTGTATGACATTTTGTCAAACATCTGGTCAGTGCATATCTTACATTCTGCTTACAAAAGTCAGTGCAGCTTTCGCCTTGTATATACAAAGTCCGTGCTATTCCCTATAGCTCCGGTCGGTGCAATGGTTGATCCGTGTATACTTAGTTCATAGAAGGTTGGCACAGAGTTGGTATTAGCGTCATTACATCTTTGGTGTTAGCTTGAGTCGCTGCAGCTTTTGCTGCGAGCACAAGTCGGTGCATTGTTTATCTTGCATATCCATCCTCGGTGCATTTCATTACTGAAGTTAGTGCACGTTCTCATTTGTACATATCGAAAGGTCTATGCATCTTGGGGTTTGGCACATAGTGCACTCTTGCAGGATGCACCCACACGTAGTCTGAGCATTTCCTTACCCTATAACCATAGTGAGTTTGTGCATACCTCATTATGTACACCGATGGTCTGTGTGTGTGACTTGCCCAATTTATGTATCAATTCAGTGCATGTTGACTTATTCATATACGAGTCTGTGCATGCATAACTCTGCCTATAAGATGTTTGACCTAATGACTATTGTTCTCCTGACAGAGATTTTCTCTCCAGAGAACTGAGGCCAAGTGATCGTAACTTCTAAGGTGGCACGTGATCCAAGAGTGGAGGAGGTGCTAGGATCGAGACACGTGGAAAGCATTGAGCTAGGATGCTACCACGTGGGCCAAGGCTTTTGGGCGGGAATCGTGGAAAGCACATGCCCTTCATCTGATGCTCATGAAAAAGGAAAGAAGAAGAAGAAGAGTGAGAGAGCACGATACAGAAGAAGAATCAGAGAGAAAAAGGAGATCGAGCACCTGAGAAGAAAAGTGATAGAAAGAGAGAGAGAGAGATAGCTTGAAGGGAAGCAAGAGCAGCACATTGAAGATCAGGTTTTCTGTAGTGTTCTCTGGATTAGATCTGAGACACTTGGCTCCTGCGTGAGCATTTTTAGTTTGGATTTATTGACAGCCCTCTGTTGCTGTGTTTGGTTCTTTTTGTTCTTTCTTCTTTGACGGTCATTCAAGCTGTTCATTAGCGGTTGCAGAGGAGGTTTCCTCTGGTCGGCTAAGCTGTAAAGCCCGGCGGTTCAAGCGGTTCGTCAGCGGTTGCAGAGGAGGGTTCCTCTGGTCGGCTAAGCTGTAAAGCCTAGCGGGTCAAGTTGTTTGTCAGCGTTGCAGAGGATTGATTCCTTTGGATAGCAAGCTGTGTTGCTCAGCGGTTGTAGGCAAGCTGTGAGGCCCAGCGGTCTTTCAAGCTGTGAGTCAGCAGGAAGCCATACTCTGGTTGGAGTATGGGGTGGATGTAGGTCAGCTGACCGAACCACCTAAAATATCTTGTGCAGTGTGGTTGAATGCTTTCTTGTGTGAGATTCATTGTTCCTAATCTCCTACAGAGCTTCCATTTGTATGTCTTCAAATAGTTGATTAGGCGTGCATCTCTAGTGTTTGAGAAAGTGTCCACTGAATAAGCCATCATAATTCTATTCAACTTTAAATTGGGAGAAATATTTTAAGAAGATCCATTCACCCCCCTCTGGATCTACGTTTCTTTCTATTTTCGCACCCAACATATTTTCCATTGGTCCACCTAGGATTTAGGGCCCATGTGGGGCTAGTTCAAAGTCCAAGATTGGACTTGGACCAAGGGGGGGACAAGGTGGAAGAAATTTTAAACTTGGACCAAGCAAAGTCCAAGATGCTCCCCCCTTTACTATTGTTTATCCTTGTTGTATTTTATTTAATTTGGTCATTTGACGACATGGGGGATTAATTATCCTATCCCTAGTTTACCCCTCCCTAACCGTAGATCTGAGGGTAGTTTATGTCTTTTTTCCATTTCTATATAACCCATGTATTTTGTGAATTCCTTAGCAATTAATGAAGAAAAATCTCATTTGTTGCTCAATTTGCCCAAGGGCACCCTCTCTCCCCCTTGGAGCTATGATAGCTCCGAATTTTTAGAGGTGTGAAGCCTCCCCACCACCCCCTCTCTGAGTGAGAAGCTCAGGACCGCCGCCGCCGCCACCATCGAGCCGCCATCGCGCCACCACCGCCGCCTCGTCGGAGTTCTGTCCACCCCTGGACAGAAGCTTGAAGCCAAAATTCTATCTCCCAATCGGGAGATATGTTCGAGCTCCAAATTTGAGGGTTTGTTCCTTGTATCATCCCCCAACCGCAGTTCAAATTTCGTGTCATTTCATCTTCGTTTAGTATTTTTCCCGTAATTTTATTTTCACCAATGACAGTCTGCCCATCAGCATATCTACGGGATAGTGTCCTGTTGTCGTATTTTTCCCCCACCCTTAGCCATCTCCAAAAATTCCCAAACAAATCATACGTGTTTCTCACATCCCCCTTTTCCACCCATAATTTTCTTAGAGTCTAGATCTACCATTTTTTTGTCGGTCAAAAATCATTCTCAAGTAGATCATGTTCTCTCCTGAGTGTCTGTCATCTGAGTCAGTAAAAAAAGTTGGGAACAGTAGTTTTCATTTCTAATCCGTCTACTGGATGGATCTGAAATAATTATATGTTGTAGCCCTTTGAGTCCTCTATCCATCGGTACCAATTTTCCGTCGATCCGACTTCGGATCTGGACGTAAAAATTCTTTTTGTGGAGGCGCGCATTTCAGATCCGAGAACAGGCCAGCAAAGCAGTCCACCGGTTAATCCCAGTAAAATACGCCGGGATAGCTTTGGCGACCGCCGCTCTGGGATATCGATTGGCAACCCATCAGCAGCGTCCCAACCAGCCGCCACGGCAAGGAGACGCTCGGGTACCGCCGTCCCAACAGCTGGACCCACCTGCTGTCCCGCGGGCCCCGCAGAACCGAGCCGGACCAGCAGCCCGTCTCCGGTCCGAGAGCGTTCCAAATTGCTGCCTGTCAACCCAAGCTTGGTATTCTCGGGTTATTGTTGTCGTCCTTTACCTCCCTGCGTAGAGTGGGCCATAAAATCACTGCTGTAATTATTTAATTACTGTGTACCGGGAGTACGAGTCTTCGTCGGGATCACCTTCCCCACGCCCGGAGCGTGGAGGTATCGTTTCCGCTTCCCTCTTGGCATTTGCTTTACTCGTATATATTTTTGAATGTCGCTACTAGAGTGATAGGATAACTAGCTCGTTCAAATTTTTATCACCGTTGTGAGAGAGAGCGAGCGTGACCCGTCCCGTGACTCAATCCGAGTACACGGAAAAGCCGATACCCTCGACTCATTGCCGGTTTCTCAACCGCACACGTCCGCACGTTTCCCTCGCTTAGGGACGTCCGCGAGCTAGAGTCCCAAGTTCGTGTCCCGCCCCGCATCAAATTGGTATCAGAGCCAAGTCGAGTCTAGGGTAGTCGGTTAGTCGGTCCCAGGTGTCGCATTGCATTCCTTTACCCGGTATATCAAAAGGTGTTCCCGGAATGATAGGTTACGCCTATCGGGAAGGTTGCACACTTGCGTGAGTTCGGTCTTCGGATCATACCTTCGCCACGTACCGGATACTGGTTGACTCTAGGTTTGTAGTCGAGTCTACATTCCAACTTTGCATTATCGTTTTAGGGTCGTGTCTAGTCGGTTTGTCTTATACCAAGTGTCAACATGGCCATCCTATAGCTCCCCGTGTCAAATGGATCCCCAAAAACCCACGTCATATGAATGGTGGCGACACACCCAAGGATGGGGAACCCAACTCTACCACCTCCGTAGGCCTGAAGCCCAGGACTTCTATGGCTCCAAAGTCTCGAGCGACTACCTAGAATGGGAAGCCGCTATGGATAAATACTTTGAGTGTTACATTATGTCCGAAGCCATGGAAGTTGATTTTGCCATAAAACGGCTTTTTCACGAAGCCGCCAAAAAATGGGAGGACATTGAACGCATGAGAGAAGTCAGGAGGCAATGGCCTATAAAATCATGGCGTGAGATGAAGGGCGAGCTTAGAAGGGTCTACCTACCCGGCCCAGTCACCTCCACCCGACCCCACCCAGTCACCTCCAACCAAGTGGGTCGTAGTCGGAGGCAGCGAGCCCCGCATGTAGACGAGCCTAGACCCAAGACTAGGCTAATTGAATACAAGCAAACCCACCAAGATGCCCCTAGTCCAAACCGCACCTTAGATGATCGCTTGCAAATGTTTATGGACCGGATTGATAGGATAGATGGGATGTGGGCACGACTCCTGCCCGAGCCTAAGGAGGTAGTAGCCGGTAGTCTGAACCCGGTGCTGTCTACGGAGTCCCCAAGTCCTTTCCCCATCATGGAGGAAGTCCCTTCCCCAACCGAGGGAGATGTCATGCTAGAACCTTCACCCTTCAAACTTCATCCGGAGCCATACCTACTTACTAAGGGTGAGATTGCCATTGTAGAGCCACTTCCTAGCTGGCTCAAGCAAGGCTTAGTCCCTAAAGCCTTTTTCCACCCATCCATTGACCCCACATTATCATTAGTGCCCGTCAACTCATTCCATATCACATTCCGGTCTAGTCACCATGTTGATACATTGGATGACCTTATTATGGGATTAGACTCACAAATGAAGTTGACGTATATGTTGGCCTGAGGCTTCGACCAACCCACAAGTCGTAGCTTCACCCACCCCGTCTTAGGGTTTCCATTACCTCCGTGTGCACCATGGGTCGTGTCACCACGGAGATTCTCTTATTCCTCCCTATGTCGGTCGAGCCCAACTTCATTCCCTTTATCCCGAGGGAGGAACCATATCTACTATATGAGATCACTGTCCCTCTTGCCATAATGGATGAAGGTGACTACCTACACCTTCAAGAACTTCACACATGGGACTGTGACATGTGGGAACCCAGTTCGAGGGGTCATACTTTCTTTGATCCCTTCGACCCCTTCCCTAGTGAACCCCTTGACCCACCACATCTACTCCACTTCTTTAGGGGAGTTCACTATCACACCCCTTCCCCACAGGCCGGGCCAACTACACCCATCAAGTCCGTTCACTGGCGAGATATACATACATATAGGGGTGATGAGAAAGGTGCATTCGGCTCTCCTGGCCCACCCAAACCTCCCAAATCCAAAAGGTTGTCCGTGCATGAGTGGTGCACTTTGGGATATCTAGGAGTCCATGATTCCACCGACATTTGGTTGCATCTTGTGTATGCATGGCACACATTCGGATGTCCTGGTCCACCATTGCATATGTATGGGTCGGACTAACAGTAGGTTTGTTTAGGGTCTTATGTGAGTCTGTGTTTTTTCTTACTTTGTTCCGAGTCTATACATACATGTGTCGAGCATATTAGGAGTTGCATAGTCGGTCTCATGTCCGCTCGCGTTGTCAGTCCCTTTAGAGTGTAAGGCAAGTCGGGTCTAGTGCGTACGTTGTAGACTTGCCGGAGTTTGGGATCGGCTCTACCATTCTATGTCTCGGATCTAGTCGCATAAAGGGACCCAGCGGTGATTCCTAGTGAGTCATTGAGCCGTCTCCTTCCTTTGAGAGTGACCCCACCCCGGAGTGTCCACCACTAGCCTCATTCCCACAGTAATATGTGCATATCGAATATATACGGGATGAGCAGGTGACAGTTATTTGGAGTGGAGCGTACTCTACGCTACCTGCTCGGTGACAGATCCGCAGGAGCTACACGAGCAGCCACACCCCTTACTCGACAGAGTCAAGTTCTTCCCACCCGAGAAGAATTGATGGGAATCGACACCGGTACTAACATTTTATTTTTACATTTGTGTCCTTTTATTTACAGTTATGTCCTTGGCTAATTGAGTTTACAATTGTAAGGCATTATAAACAAAAGGGTTAGTCATTAGAAATCTTTGGGTTTCTTTGCAAAAAAGCCTTTGGGTTTCTATGTAAAATGTCAGTAGGTCCAGCAGGGCCCCCACCCTCTTTCCCATTTGTCCACTTAGGATTTAGGGCCCATGTGGGGCTAGGTCAAAGTCCAAGATTGGACTTGGACCAAGGGGGGACAAGGTGGAAGAAAATTCAAACTTGGACCAAGCAAAGTCCAAGATGCTCTCCCCTTTACTATTGTTTATTCCTTGTTGTATTTTATTTAATTTGGTCATTTGACCACATGGGGGATTAATTATCCTATCCCTAGTTTACTTATGCGGGACGGGACCACGGACACGACAAGCACGCGATCGTCCCTTAACGAGGGAAGCGTCGAACGTGCACGGTTGAGAAACCGGCAAGAGCTAGGGTGGTCGGCTCGCACTTTCGTGCCCGGATCGGGTCACGGGACGGTCTCGCTCACTCTCTCGCAGCAGCGGTGATATGAAATTATAGCAAGCTAGGTCCTAAAATATGCTCTCTAGCAGTGGCATAAACAAGCATATATGAAATAAGCGAAATGCCAAGTGTAGGAGCGAAGACGATACCTCCACGCACTCGGCGTGGGGACGACGGGCCCGGCCGAACTCGTGCTCCAGGGATGGTTAATACATGAATAGTACAGCAATGGAAATATGCCCACTCCACGCAGGGAGGTAAAGGGCGACACAACGGGGCCCGGGAGGACCGAATACAGGTTGACGGGCGGCTTTCCGCGTAGCTTCGGCAGCACCCGAACTAGTGACGGTGGGGCCCACGTACTGTCCGGAGGGGCCGTGTGGGACCCGGTGTCACCACTGTGGTGGGGACACTGGAGGAGGCGATCCCTGGGCTGGCGGCATGCTGGAACGTCGCCCGGAGGTCGGGCGGCTCCGATCGGCACCCGTCGGATTTGCTGTCCACGGGCTGGTTGCTGCTGTTTTGCAGCGCGCGCTCTGGCGAGAATGGGCGCTGCGATCAGCCTCGATGTCAGATCGACACGAGACTGGCGCCGTTGGAAAGCTACCTTGAATTTCTTCAACCTAGACCTAAAGATCTAGCCTGGATCTGCTCGGATCTTGACTTATAGAATTTTCAATCTTCTGTTGTACAGTAACCGAAGACTCAGGCCTGCAGACAACTTGACTGTTGATTGCCTTTGACCGTGATGTGTATGTCCGAATTCGAAGCGGCGTTCTTCATTAAAGTTGTTAAAAATTTAGATGGGAAGATGGCAAAATTGGTTTGGACATATTTGGAGGTGTCTATGATTTTCTGTGATTTGTTCAGTGGACAAAGGTCGGATCTGGGATCTTGCTGAAAGTACTGTAGCTCCGGTAGAACATGAATTTTGAAAAATAGGTAGAAGGATGATAAAAATTTAAGAAAACTTGTGGTGGTAGGGGACGATGGACAGAACACCCAGTTAAATTGGGAGGTCTAACATAAATCAAAAGGGTGGACGAAGGTGGAGAACTCAAGACTACTGTCACTGTAGACAGTGACAGAACAGATCTGAGATTGAGAGTTGAACGAAATGGGGAAAATATGAAACGGTGGCTTTTGAACTTGGATTGTTTTTTGGAGAAAGGGATAGAAGATAGAAACCAACTCTCAAAATTTCAAGTCGATCAGAACTCGTGGCTGGCTTCAGGAATTCACGAATCACACCTCTATCTAGTAGGACAGAAAATCGAAGATGATCCCGTGGCGGCTCGAAGGCGGCACGAACGGCGGCGGCGGCGGCACAAATGATCACCGGAGGTTGAGAGGGGAGGAAGGAGATAGAATCCACTCTAGATCTGGGGTTGGGGAAGGAAGAACACCAAGGGAGGAGAGAGGGGCGCACCAAGCTTCAAGAACACTCACAAATTTTCTGATTTTTTCATTCAATTTCTCATGAAAAATACAACATTATATAGGCTAAGTCTCTAACTAATTCTAGACCCTTGGATCAAGGGTTGATGAGTGAAGGGCTGGGATGTGGTTTGAACAACCACAATAAAGCCCAATAAAATACAAGGTTCGCCCCCCCCCCCCCCCTTTAAGAAGGCAAGTTGGAATTGTCTTCATTAATTAAATCTAGGGGAGTCCAAGTGGACCAATAAGGAGGAGGGAGGGGGCCCCTGCAGGGCCTACATGCACTTTTGTAAAAATACCCAATGGCCCTTTGCAAATAAACCCACTAAGACCTACTATTGTGTACCCATATATCACAAGGGTATACATACAAATATAACAGGACGGAAATGCAAACACAATGTGAGCGGGATGTCGTTGATGTACCCATCATTTACCCCTCTCTAACCCTAGATATGAGGGTAGTTTATGTCTTTTTTCCATTTCTATATAACCCATTATGGACGCGGGATTTTTATTTATTTATTTATTTATTTATTTATTTGATTTATTATTTATTGATTTATTGGCGTGCCAGTCACCGGAGTGACGATTTTATTGTGCGCTCGATCTGACTTGGTCAGTCGATTGTGGGTGATCGTGTCTGGACCAGAAGTCCGTCATACCATAAAGGCTATGACGTTAATTACGCCCTTCCAAGGAAGGACAACCCTTGATTAAACGCTAAGATAGGAGGAGGACATCGGTAAAGCCACATGCTCAAAAGAAACGGAATTCATTCGTTTGCAAGACGCTAAATGGATTAGACGAAGCAGGGGTTCGTTATCTTAGGGGATAGCTCCGACGGCATATTCCTGCCAGCTTGAACTATGCCAAGTGGGGAATAGGAAACTACCCATGCGGTGGCAGAGTAGGATCCGGAAAAGATCGGGCATAATTGACCTGGAGTCCGAATGGGGACCGGCGTGACATGGCACGCTCCATGTGGGTGCGATGGCACATCTATATCCCCCTTGGAGGGACCATCGGAGGGCATGCAAAGGCATAACTCCGTGGGCTGACGGGGTTGAGAGGGAGAACATCACAGTCACCCAATAGGATATGCATAAATTTCGGCAGCATGTCCGCTCAACTTGGATTATGCCAAGAGAGAATAGGTCATCATCCACGGAATGCCGGGATGACGACCGAACGAGGATGGGCACCGGGCCCCGGGACATCGCTTGCATTTATGCCATCGTTTAATATCCCCTTGAAATCCCTCGGAACTCATGTAATGACATGGCACTTTGGGTTCGTAAGGGTGAAATCCGGATCGGGAATGAGGACTGTAGGGGAGGTCTTCCCCATTACTGTGTCTTCTCAAGGCATCCATGACGATCTCTGAACATCCCCGGGGCATATGTCTGAAGAAATTAGAAGGTTGACAGATGGCAGTACAGAGAAGAGCCTCTGACTGGACTTCAATTGGCCAAGAAGGTGGGTCTCGGCATGGCTTTCTATCGGCCAGAGGAGGGTCTCGGCGGAGGTTTATTGGTTGGCCAAAGGGCCTCTCGGCGGGGGTTTATTGGTTCAAAAAGGGGGGTCTCGGCGGCGGCTTCCCGGCGCGCTCCTGGCCGCGCCGAGAAGGTGGCGCCGAGAGGCTTGCATGGAGGGGTTTGAATAGGCCTATAGGGGAGGGGGTCTCGGCGTGGAGCTTCCCGGCGCGCTCCTGGCCGCGCCAGGAGCCTGGCGCCGAGAGGCTTGCATGGAGGCTCACGTGAAAAAGGTTTAAATGGTAGGGTTTGTCGTTTAGCTGGGGGAGAGGGCATCTCGGCGGGACAGCTCTCGGCGGGGAATTTTGCACGCCGAGAAGGTGGTTTTGCGGAAGGATTTCAGGGTTTGATTGCGGTACTCTGTCCGGAAGTTTCTGGGTTTTGTGGCTCAGAGTGAGACCGAATCGGGGGTGCAGCAGGAGGAGGTTTCATGGATGCCTCTGCTAGAGGGATGCCAGGGAAGCTGAGAGACCAAATCATCAGGAGGAGGAGAGGCCATCGTTAGGGCCCTGAGTAGCTTTCATCTATCTGCTGCCAGACGTCTGGGGGGGTCAAGAGATGGCTGTCTCTGATCCCCCAGACTAGCACAGTGGCATCGAAGAAGCAAAACGGCGATGAAAGAACCCTCGGCGTCGGGACTCCAGGTCTTAATCACTCAACGGTTAGAGTGAAGACCCAGGGTTGCGTTCATCTGCGGGTTCAAATACATCTTTTATAGCCAGCAGTCCGGGAAACCAAGAGATTGATGTCTCTGGTTCCCGAACGGCACAAGAGGCTCGAGGGGAAAAACTCGAACGTATACGGAGGGCATACCATTGAGACAGGAAGGGAGGAGAGAATAGAACCCAACGATCCACTAAACAGGGGTGGGAGTTCTATCTTCATCCCTGCTCTAAGAACAGACTCAACTCTGAAGCTTGAATCGTTCCGCCCATGGGGCATTCAGACAAACAATACGCATGCGTATAGAGACAGGGGAAGCTCATATTGCCTAATATCCATCACGGCAACTGCATTTATTTCATCCCACTACCATTATTTACATCGACTGCAGGACTAAAGCCGAGAAACATAAAGGGGAGGAACAGGGGGAGAATCATATGAATAATCGAAGCACTAAGACTTGGACTACTACATACGGAGAATAATGAAAAAGGAACAGCGAACATGGGGGGGGGAGGGCAAAGCATTGACTCCTCTCCCTCCCCCTAGCAGCCCATCTGGAGCCTTTTCTTCTTCTTTTCTTCTGCTTCTTCTCTTCTCTCAGCCGAGGGGGGGTGTCTCTCTCTCTCCTGGCAAGACTCCCTCTCTATTCTTTTTCTATTCTTCTATCATGTTCTCTTTTTTCTATTCTCCTCTTTTTTTTTGTCCGCCCCCTCTTCGTTCGAAGGAAGAGGGTTTTTATATCCATCCTCCTTTTCCTTCTCGGCAGATACTATCACAGTGCGCTTGAAACGGGCTTCCCGGCGCGCTCAAATCCCACCTCTCGGCGCAGCTTTGGGCTTCGATCACAGGCTCTCGGTGTGACCTTCACACAGGCCCACTTGGGACTTTTTAAGTGCATCATCACCCGAAAGGGCCTTTCATTGATGACATATCTTGTATCGAGATCATCATTACAGTTTTCATCAGTCCGTAGACAGGGGTTTCATCAGTCCGTAGACAGGGGTTTCATCGGTATTGCCATCTGAATGGTGACAAAACCGGGTATCATCTTATCGACACCGTCACTTGAATGGTGACGAGCTCGGACATCAGCTTTAGTCCGGGAAGACCTCAGCCGGGTATATAATCTGTGGAGACCATTTTTCTTCTGTTCTGACTTTACAAAAGCCTTTGCAATCTTCATCTGCCGGTACCGGCTTCATCTTTATCTCATGTTACATCTGTCATTAAGCCGACATCTGACTTACCCTGACATATCATCCGTGGATTCTTGGACGAAGCAGAAATGCGGCTCTCATTAAGGTGTGCCAGGAGGTCTCATCAGTCGAGTGACTGCTGCTCTGCCAGTGCTGCCGTCTGAGTGACATCGGCACCGGGCATCAGCTTGGCCGACAGGGGCTTTAGCCGGGTGAATGGTTGACGAGCTTCATCAATGGTCTTTCACTGTTGGTCCGACCCTCCTTTCAATCATGCTTTGACCTTTGTTCATTTTCAAGGTGTCAACAAATGCCTCCCACCTGCGGGCGGCGTAAGTGCGGAATAAGCGGCACGGGGCTTGCAGGTGTCTTTCGTCATTCGAGGGTATCTTCCTCAATTTGTCTTCAATCCGGTTCTCAGACCTGATCATCTCGTTGCAACAATATTCTGCACACGGATCTTTCATTTTCATATTTTTTTATCTTCACATTTTCTTTATTTTCAGCATTTCGGAGCTTTTCAGCACAGGGCACTGACTTCTCGGCATGAGCCTCTCGGCGCGAAGCTTCTCGGCGCGAGGGACCTCTCGGTGCGGAGCTTCTCGGCGCGGACGAAGGGGGCTCTCGGCCTGGGGCTTCTCGGCGCGCCCTGGCGGAAGGGGGCCTCGGCCAGGGCTTCTCGGCCTGGGGGCTCCTGAGGTCATTCGCCATATTCTGATGCGAATACAGTCTTCAACAGATTTAGCATCGTTGGACCTGGGGGCCTCAGGAGACAGATGCACTCCTATCAGGGCTTCAGATTTCAGAGCCGAAGCTGATCTAGCCAGAAGTTCTGCTTTCATACCGGCCGCAGTGATGACCATCGCTCCTGAGTCAACAATTCCCACAACATCAATCATAGAGGGTGAACCTTTGCCTCTTCAGACTGTGGCCTCCGCGGCCTCGACATTGAAGGAATTGGCCACCGAAGCAGGGATGGAAGAAGGAGAGGTGGCTGCTGCGGAACTGGGAGTATTGCCCGTAACTGCCCCGGACTCTATCTCCATACTTTCAGAATCTGAGGAGGAGGTGCCTGAAGTTGCATCTGGGGGTATTCAGATGGCCGCTTCCGAGGAGATGGAAGTGGAAGATCTCTTGGCCACGCCAGAGGTTGCAGGGAGAGCTCAGTTGGTACCTTCGGTAGACCTCCCATCTTCTTCTTCGCAGCCGGATATCACCCTATGGGCGGACATTGATAATGAAGTAACCTTTGAAGTAGCTCCTCTGCCTTTGCCTGGCTTTACTTCACCTGAGAGTTTTGTCTGGCAACATCTGGGCATGTTACGCCAGCTAGTGGAGTCCCAGCCCGGACTAACCTATCCACAGTTGAAGGAGATAGCCGAGCGCTTCACCGCCGGCTTGCAGGCGATGGGATGTCCCACAGAAATATGGGCCCGGCGGGTTCTTTTATTGTTAAAATTCGTTCATCGCCGGGATTTCTTGACACATATCATGTCTGACAAACTGGCGGCTTTGAAGTTGCAAAGAATGGAATGCAAATCCGAGCTGGCGAAGATGAACTCTATTCTTCAGGAGCGACAGTGCCAAATGCAGTCTTTGGCGGAGCGGGAGCAGTTTGTGCGCGACCGGATAACTACCCTGGAAGCTGAACTGTCCGATCTCCGAGCTGAGCTGCCGCAGCTAACAACTTCTCGACCGCAGCTCGAGGAAGAAGCAGCTCTATTAGAGGGGCAGGTGGCGTCCTTTCAAGACGAGTCCGTTCGACTGCAGGAGGAGGAGGCTCGTCTTCATGAACTGGGAGCCGCCCCTTATGTGGGTCTTCTGGCTTTCGAGGATATCTTCAGGCAGCCATGAACCATCTTCTCTTTCTTTTTCTTTTGTACTCTTTTGCGATACAACGTCCCCTCGGGGCCCTTTATGTACTCACTTATTAATGAAAAGAAATCTTTGGCTTCACGCGTATCCATTTTCTTCTGCATGTGGTTTTATCAATTTGAGAAGTGGGGTAGCGGTTTTAGCAATTCCTCATGCGAATGGCCCGTACTTGGCAGGAGAGCGTCCACCCCCTCAGAGAAAGGATGGGGAACTCGCTCCACCGCGTGACGGCATCCGGGGAGGTGCTTAAACCAGATTCTGTTGGTAGCAGCAAACGTCCCTTTTGGCAATAAGTGCTGCGAGGGAGACAATTTGCAGAAATGTGAAAGAAGAGGTTTCATCGGAGTAGATGAAAGGTCTAGACTGGGTAGAGGTTATAGCAGGTGGGACATTGAAAAAGGGTATGGGGTTTTCATCAGAACGGACATAAAGTACGAACTGGACAGATTGCATCATTGGCCGGGCGATGTACCGATCAGCCAACGGTTGACTTCATCATCGATATTGAGCTTATATCGATGCAAGGGGGATTTCATATGTTTTATCAGAATAGACGTAAGGTCTAAACTGGATAGGGTTTCATCATTGATCGGGCAAGGTGCCAATCGATCAACAGTTGATTTCATCATCGATATTGGGTTTATATCGACGCAAAGAAGAGTTTCATAAGTTTCATCAGCATAGACGAAAGGTCTAAACTGGGAGGGTTTCATCATTGATCGGGCAGGGTGCCAGTCGATCAACAGTTGGTTTCATCATCGATATTGGGTTTATATCGATGCAAAGGGGGTTTATAAGTTTCATCAGAATAGAAGAAAGGTCTAAACTGGCAGGGTTTCATCATTGATCGGGCGAGGTGCCGATCGATCAACAGTGGGACGTAGGTAGAGGCGTAGGAATCGTCAGGATAGACGTAAGGTCTATTCCAGCAGGTTTTATCGCGGGTGGGACTTTGCCAAGAGGGTGTGTAGATTTCATCAGGAGGGACGTAAGGTCTTTCCTGGAGAGGTTTTATCGTCGGTGGGGCATGGAGCCAGATGACCAACAGAAGGTTTTATCAGCGAAGGGGAAGTAAGGGCAGCGTGCCTGTTGGCACGGAACTTTGAATTACCACATTACTGACCCAAGTGCCCTTTCGGGTTTTCATCGGAGCCAGCCCCCTCTTGCTTTTGCCCACGCGCCCTTTCGGGTTTTCACGTGGCGGGGTACCCGATTTTGCCTGCAGTGCCCTTTCGGGTTTTCACCACAGCTGGGTTTTAGCCATTTTTTCCCTCACTCAGAATGTCCGAACAAGTCTGGCGAGGTATCTCTATTTTTAACCCCATTTTATATATATATATATATATATATATATATATATATATATCTTGAATTGGGACTTCAGTATAGGTCAGGCGATGTGCTGCTTCATTGGCGGCTGCTCTTATCATCGGTATTGGGTATATACCGACGCAAGGATTTCATAGGTTTCATCAGGATAGACGTAAGGTCTAAACTGGGTGGGTTTCATCATTGATCGGGCGGTGTACCAATCGATCAACAGCAGGTTTCATCATCGATATTGGGTTTATACCAATGCAAGGATTTCATAGGTTTCATCAGGATAGACGAAAGGTCTGGCCTGGATAGGTTTCATTGCCGATTGGGCAGTGTGCCGATCGACCAGCAGCAGGTTTCATCATCGGTATTAGGTTTATACCAATGCAAGGGTTTCATGGGTTTTATCGGCATAGACGTAAGGTCTAAACCGGATGGGTTTCATTGCTGATCGGGCGAGTGTGCCCATTAATCAGCAGCAGGTTTCATCACGGTGGGACATAGCGAGACACGCAGCTCTAGTCGGAACAGATGTAAGGTCTAGACCGAACAGGTTTCTTCGCCGATCGGGCAGGGTGCCCTGTCGACCAAAGATGGGTTTCATCATCGGTATTGGGTTTATACCAATGCAAGGATATCATGGATTTCATCAGGATAGACGTAAAGTCTAAACTGGGGAGGGTTTTATCATTGATCGGGCGAGGTGCCGATCGAACCAATGGTAGCCTTCATCGCGGTGGAACCTGGGACAAGGTATGAGGGCTTTTATCAGGATAGACGTAGGGCCTATACTGAGCGGGTCTAATCGTCGATCGGGCAAGGCGCCGGTCGATTGACGAGGAGTTTTATGGCGGGAGGTGAGGCTTTCTTTGGGATTACCACATTACTGACCCAAGTGCCCTTTCGGGTTTTCACCGGAGCCAGCCCCCTCTTGCTTTTGCCCACGCGCCCTTTCGGGTTTTCACGTGGCGGGGTACCCGATTTTGCCTGCAGTGCCCTTTCGGGTTTTCACCACAGCTGGGTTTTGGCCATTTTTGCCCTTGTTCAGAATGTCTGAACAAGACTGGCGGGGTATCACTATTTTTAACCCCATTTTTCTTTTCTTTTCTTCTTTTTTTTTATTTGGTATGCGAGCTGAGAGAGAGAGCAGCTTGGGCAGGGTGAGATGCCACTGGACCAAGGAGAGGGTAGCTCGATCAGGGCGGAGTGCCATTGACCAAGATGAAGTGGCCTGATTAGGGTGGAGTGCCGCTAACCGAGGAATGGGTAGCTCGGCTAGGGCGGAGTTCCGCTAAACCAAGAAATGGGGTAGCTCGGCTAGGGCGGAGTGCCGCTAAACCAGGAAACGGGTAGCTCGGTTAGGGCGGAGTGCCGCTAGACCAAGAAATGGGTAGCTTGGTTAGGGCAGAGTGCCGCTAAGCCAGGAAATGGGGTAGCTCGGTTAGGGCGGAGTGCCGCTAAACCAAGGCATGAGGTAGCTCGGCTAGGGCGGAGTGTTGCTAGACCAAGAAATGGAGTAGCTAGGTTAGGGCGGAGTGCCGCTAGGCCAAGAAATAGGGTAGCTCGGTTAGGGCGGAGTGCCGCTAGACCAAGGCATGAGGTAGCTCGGCTAGGGCGGAGTGTCGCTAGATCAAGAAAGAGATAGCTTGGTTAGGGCGGAGTGCCGTTAGACCAAGGAAGAGGTAGCTTGGTTAGGGCGGAGTGCCGCTAGACCAAGAAATGGGTAGCTTGGTTAGGGCGGAGTGCCGCTAAGCCAGGAAATGGGGTAGCTCGGTTAGGGCGGAGTGCCGCTAAACCAAGGCATGAGGTAGCTCGGCTAGGGCGGAGTGCTGCTAGACCAAGAAATGGAGTAGCTCGGTTAGGGCGGAGTGCCGCTAGGCCAAGAAATAAGGTAGCTCGGTTAGGGCGGAGTGCCGCTAGACCAAGGCATGAGGTAGCTCGGCTAGGGCGGAGTGCCGCTAGATCAAGAAAGAGGTAGCTTGGTTAGGGCGGAGTGCCGCTAGACCAAGGAAGAGGTAGCTTGGTTAGGGCGGAGTGCCGCTAGACCAAGGAAGAGTTAGCTTGGTTAGGGCGGAGTGCCGCTAGCCCAAGAAAGAAGGTAGCTCGGCTAGGGCGGAGTGCCGCTAAACCAAGAAATAGGGTAGCTCGGCTAGGGCGGAGTGCCGCTAAGCCAGGAAATGGGGTAGCTCGGTTAGGGCGGAGTGCCGCTAGACCAAGAAAGAGGTAGCTTGGTTAGGGCGGAGTGCCACTAGACCGAGAAAGAATGGTAGCTCGGTTAGGGCGGAGTGTCGCTAGACCAAGAAAGAGGTAGCTCGGTTAGGGCGGAGTGCCACTAGACCGAGAAAGAAGGGTAGCTCGGTTAGGGCGGAGTGCCGCTAGACCAAGAAAGAAGGGTAGCTTTTGGCCCGATTACTCGGAGAATGTTGGTTGTGCAGCATGATACAGCTTTAGGTGCCTACCGTTGAGTGGCGAGAACTGGATCTCCCCTCGATGGTTGACAACCATATAGGCCCCACCTTCGTAGACCCTTTGTATGACATAGGGACCTTCCCAATTAGCATTTAGCTTTCCTTTTGGGTTGGACGCCATGACTTCTCTTTTCTTGACCATAACGAGGTCATCTTTCTTGAACTCTCGTCCTTTTACGAGTTTGTTGAATACAGTGGCCATGCGGGCCTGATACATTTGGATGTTCTTCTGAGCTTGGAGGCGCCTCCCCTCCAATTCAGCCAGTTCTTCTAATCTTCTTTCCGTATTAGTCTGTTCGCCAGGGGCTAGGTCATATTGGACCGCCACTCTGAGTGACGGGACTTCCAGCTCCAGCGGGACCACTGCCTCTGAGCCGTACACCAATGAGTATGGTGAGCACCCTGTAGGTGTTTTGAAGACGGTGCGGTATGCCCATAAAGCTTCATACATTTTCTCTTCCCAGTCCTTCTTGTTGGAACTGACGACTTTGGCCAGCAATGTACACAAGGTCTTATTAAAAGCTTCTGCCAATCCGTTTGCCTGTGGATTGTAGGGAGTGGAGGTTCTCCATTCAATCTTATACTTCTCGGCAAGCCGATAGATTTTCTGATTTCTGAAATGACTTCCATTATCAGATATTATTCGGTTGGGGATCCCGAACCGGAAGATAATGTTTTGCTTGATGAATCTGGAGACCAGCTCACCAGTCACTTCTCTTAATGCTATAGCTTCCGCCCATCGGGATAAGTAATCTGTTATGGCCAGTATGTACTCGTGTCCGGCTGAGGAAGTTGGCAATGGTCTGACTACATCAGTTCCCCATTGTGCAAACGGCCAGCTAGGGACTGTAGGGTGCAGAACGGCAGGTGGCCTTCTAGGCACAACAGCATGCTCCTGACATTTCTGGCATGACTTTGCAAACTTGCAACAGTCTTCAAACATAGTGGGCCAATAGTAGCCCAGCTTCTTAATCTCTATCTTCATCTTGGGACCGGCCTAGTGGGCACCTGCTGTCCCAGCACGTGTTTCTTTCATTGCTTGCCAAGCTTCCTCAGTAGACAGGCAACGGAGCAAAATCTTCTTGCGTGCATCTGCCATTATTCGGAACAGAGTTCCATTTCTGAATTCATAAGAATCTTTGATCCTCAGAAGTTTCATCTTTTCTTCTCTTTTCTGCGGCAGCTGTTGGTGTAAAAACTATTGTAGCAGGTGTTGTCTCCAATCAGATGCCTGTTCTGTACTGATAGTAGCAACTTCTTCTTCTTCGGGGCACTCTTCTAGCATGCTGGGGACCTGCTGCCGGTTTATAACAACAATGTTCAGTGTTTCATTTGGTGGGACTGCTATTGAGCTGGCTAGCTTTGCCAGTGCATCAGCTTGGGCATTATGTCCACGGCCCACATGCTTGAGCTCAATATGATAGAATTTCGCCATGAGGCGCACAGCTTTTTGGTGGTAGGGGTTCAACTCCGGCTTTCGCACTTCGAACTCCCCTTGGATTTGCTTTATTATCAACATTGAATCCCCGAATACCTGAAGCATCTGGATACCCATGTTGAGGCTTATACATAGCCCGATTATCAGAGTTTCATATTCGGTTTCATTATTGGTGCAGGGCTTGTTTATAGAACAGGAAGTATGCACAACCTCCCCTTCTGGTGATCTTAGCACAATACCGACTCCGGCCCGTATTCTGGTCTTTCCATCGGAGTCCGTCTCTATTCTAGATGCTCCATCAAAGAATAGCTGCCACATAGTTGACTGAGCCTGGCAGGCTTCTAGTGTCTCATCATCGGGTAACTCAGTCCCCAACATATCATTCTCTGGCACAGGATGCTCTGCGAAGAAATCGGCCACGGCCTGTCCTTTTATCGCCCTCTGGGGTATATATGTGATATCGAATTCCATCAGAATTACTGCCCATTTGCCCAACCGGCCTTTCAGTACTGGCTGAGTCAATATGTATTTGAGTGGATCTGCTGCAGATATCAATCTGATTTCATGTGACAGCATATAGTGCCGGAGCTTTTTAACGGCAAAGACTAGTGCCAAGCATGTCTTTTCTATATAGGTGTAGCTTTCTTCAGTTCTAATCAGCCTCCGACTCAGGTAGTATAGAGCCTGCTCTTTGCCTTCTTCATTTATCTGTGCTAGCATTGCCCCCAGGGAACAGTGTGTGGCTGCAATGTACAGTATCAAGGGTCTGCCCTTAATAGGTGCCCCCAGCACTGGAGGGGTCTTGAGATATTCTTTCAGCTTCTCAAAGGCTTCCTGACAGCCACCGTCCCAGAGGAACGGCACATCTTTCATCATGAGCTTGTGAAAAGGGTGGCATCTCCCAGACAGATTTGATATGAATCGTCGGATATAGGCCAAACGCCCTTGTAGAGATCTCAGCTCGTGGAGATTCCTTGGTGGAGGGAGCTCCTGGATAGCTTTAATCTTGGATGGGTCGATCTCAATGCCCCTATGACGGATGATGAACCCAAGGAATTTTCCACTGGACACGCCGAAGGCACATTTCATAGGATTCATCTTGAGTTCATATTTGCGCAGCCTCTGGAACACTATCCTCAGGTCTTGCAGATGATCTTCTCTTCTGCTGGTTTTCACCACCAGGTCATCAATGTAGCACTCTACTTTCTTGAAGAGCAAATCATCAAAGATCTTTGTCATAGCTCTTTGATAGGTAGCGCCGGCATTCTTAAGGCCGAACGGCATTCTTTTATAATGAAATATCCCCTTCGGGGTGCGGAATGCAGTGTGCACTCTGTCTTCTTCAGCAATCCAGATCTGGTTGTATCCGGATGACCCATCCATGAATGACAGGGCTTCATGGCCAGTGGTTGCATCGATCATGACTTCAGTGATCGGCACTGGGAAATCATCTTTCGGGCAAGCCTTATTCAGGTCCCTGAATTCTACACATATTCTGATCTGCCCATTTTTCTTCTTCACGGGCACTATATTGGCCAGCCATGTAGTATACTGGTTCTCTTCAACAAAGCCCACATCGATCAGCTTATCAACCTCTTTGTTGATCTGATTTATCAGTTCGGGGCGCATTCTCCTGGAAGGCTGCTTCACAGGGCTTGCCTCTGGGTTTATCGCCAATCGGTGCTGTGCCACATCGAACTCAGTCCTGGCATTTCATCATATGTCCATGCGAAGCAGTCTCGGAATTCTTTCAAAAACTGAATATACTGTTCTTTGACAGCTGGCTCCAGCAGTGCACTGAGGAATGTCGGCCTTGGCTCATCTGCTGACCCCAGATTTACTTCTATCAGCTCATCGACGGTGGCTTGGCCTCCGTCTTCAACTTCGGGTGGGGCTTCTTGCAAATCAATAAAGCCTCCCGGGATATAATCTTCTTCATTCTCATGATTTTCTGTTTCATCATACCGATCATCGGCAGATGCTGGTGCATCGTATAAGGCCAATATGGCCGGATTCTGTTCAGTCTGCCCCGAGGACGTGACTGGCTCAGCGGAAAACTTCGAAGTGGAGTCTTCCGTGCTTAGAGGCTCTTCTGATGTGGGCTCCCCTGAGAGGTCATCATTATGTAGAGCTCGGAATTCTTCTAGAATGCGCCCAAACTCCAGGCACTCTTGCAGCTCTCTGGCTACTTGATCTTCATCCGGGGTTCCCGTATCAAATTTCGCTTCATCCTGGAACAGATCCTCCTTGCAAGATAGATCCTCCCAGTACCAATCTCTCTTTGTCTCGTCAGGTGTCCCCGTCCCCGGCTGATTGTCTGGGACTTCATTGTCCACTACGGACTGATAAATGATTTCTTCATCTTCCGAAGGGTATTGGTCATAGTCCATCCCGGGGGAATCTTCATGCTGGTAGAAGGCAGAGATGACATCTACCTCAGCTTCATAGTATTCTTGCAGGGTATAACCAGTCCCGGGTGCTGTGTGATCTTCCTCAGTTCTTTATTATCTCGAGGTGGATCCCATAGCTCCTTGAATGCTTTCTTCTGGGCTGCAGACTGTATCGATGGCATTTGCATCTTGGAGAACATCTGCGAAACCCGTTGGGTAGTGTACTCCAGGCCTGTAATTGGCACCATCCGGTTTGCGGTTTCTTCAGGGACCATGCAATCTTGATCATCTTCTTCGACTGCCTCCCCGGTGTAGAATATGATAGGAGGCTCGCAGAAGCGAGGGATTTCCATAGTCTTCAGTGGCAGCACCGTCTGGTATTCTATGCTGGCTATGGGCTTGACTAGACCCTGAGGAACTTCCACCTGTGTGTATTTTTCTTTCATTTTTTCTTCAGTATCATCTGGGTGTATGCCAGGAGGAGTGATCCGAGCAAAATCACCAGCATAAGAGATGTGAGATACCCATGCTTTCTAATGTAGCCCTTTGGCGGCGGCGGAGACCAATTTCTTGTTTTGTCGCCGGCTTTTTCTGGCTGACCACAGCTTCTTTTCTTTATCCCTTTGTGACACCTCGGTGTAGTAGGATGCATCGAGCATATGGCACTCGAATACTTCAAAGGGATGTAGATCAGCAAACACCCTTTCTTCTTTTCCTTCATGGCAGTATTTTATGCATTGGTGTATCATGGATGGCACTATCTGATATTCGTGCAGCCACGGTCTTCCCAGCAGGGCCTTATACGTGGTGTTGGAGTCGATTACATAGAATCGTACCACGGTATTGAGGTCGCCCAGTGTGAGGTTGAAATCAGCCACCCCGAGAGGTGTTTCACATTTCTGGTTGAACCCCGCAATCTTCATATCTCTGACCTTGGTAAGCTGCAGGTCAAAGTAGTATTTCTGATAGATGCGATACGGGAGAATATTTACAGCAGCCCCGGGATCTATCAGTATCCTGCTTAGCGACTGACAGTTCAGGGAGCCCCTCATATACAGCAGTCTGTTATGACCGACATTTAGGATTAGCATATCATCTTCCGTGAAGGTGACCGATGGCCCAGCATTCACTTCTGCCAGGAGTGCTTCACATTGTGCCGGAGACTGCAGGGCATCCACGATTGCTTGGCGAGCTTCTTCGCTCAGAGAGAGAATTTCCCAGATGGAGAATCTGGTAGGGAGCTTCTTCAGCATTTTCATGACTCGACTGCCCACCCGGACATTAGATAGTCTCATCTCCTCTGCCCATCGGGGTCTTGGAGGTTCATGTGGTGCCTGTGGCCTTTGCTGCCCAGTCCCAATTTCATCTTCTTCATCGGTCTCCCGGAAGGCTTCTTCTGTAGCGACTGCCCCTGGTTTTGCTAGAGGGTTACTTTCTTCATTTTCTTCATGCTGTTTCTGCTTTCTAGCTGCTGTCTGCTGGCATTTATTACTTTTAGCTGGAGCAGTATGAGCCGGTTGCTCATTTTCTAAGCTGGACAGGAACTCCAGGAATGAAGGGGCTTCATCTGCCTTCTTTTTGTCTTGGTACAGACTGGCAGGGGGAGGAACCTGGACACCTCGTATCTCTGGTTCCGGGATTTGATAGGGTTGCTCCCCTCTGAACATAATATTATGGTTGGCTAGTGGTGGGCGCCCCCATCTTCTCCCAGAACATGTTGCATGGGCCGAGGTGGAGGCTTCGGCATGGTTAGCTTCTAGCGGGGCGTCGGATGCTTCTGGCTCATCATCCTCCCCGGGCAAGGAAAAGAGTACGACAGAGTGTTACATTGTACTGTCGTGACCTTCTTTCCCTTCTTGGACTTGGGTCGTCTCCTCTTCTTCTGGGAATTTGGCTTTGCTAGCTCCTGCCCCCAGAAGGGTTCATTTCAGCTTTTTCTTGTTCTGCCTCTGGCTGCTCTTTGATTTTCAATTCTTCGAGCTGTTCCCAGAGTATACAGTCTTTCATCAGCAGATGCTTGGGCTTCTTCTGCTCGTACTCATCAAGCTCATTAATATATTGCTGCAGACGCCTGGCTGCAGGGCTTACTTCTTTATGTGTAGGGAGGGGAGTTTGTCTCCTCCGGTTGTGAGTAGGGATCCGGATGACTGGTCCAGTCTCAGTTGTATGCCATATTGGCTTTATTGGAGGCGGCTCGGGCCTTGGGGTAACACCCCGATAACTGCTCCGCTGGTACTGGCTGCTGGAGTCTTCTTTCTTCTTTTTATGGGTATCATCTGCCATCCTTCCTGATCCTTCTGTGGGGTGAGGAAGTGAGCTTCATAGGTATGCTTGGTGCATTCTTCAACGGCTTCCTTGGGCAGCTGTTGGTAGACTGAGATCATATTGGCAGCCATTCTCCAGGGTGGAGGCTCATGTGGATGGGGCGGCTTTACCTGGTAATCTCCCAGCTGCAGCTCACCTTTCTTGACCATCCTTCCATGATATCTTTGAAGACATAACAATCTTCAATTGCGTGCCCCAGCGCACGGTGAAATGGACAGAACAGCGGATCATCTTTCTTTGCTGCATCTGCTGGTCTTTTGGGTTCAGGCAATGTTACCTTATTGAACTTGTATGCCCAGTTGAACAGTGCGGCCGTCTTATCTTTTGGGAAGGAATATGCTTTTCTCATCTTGTCTCTCAGAGAGACTTTATCTTTTCTTTCTGATGTATCTGCCAGCGGGGGAGCTTCATCTACCCCTTTCTTCCCCTTCTGTTGCTCGAAGGTTCTGAAATCGACGGTGTTGGCCTCAGAGTGTGATGGCCGTCGCTCATTGGATTTTCCCTTCGGCATGGTGGGGACATTGGCGGTCGGACGCTTGGACAAGAACGTCTCGACTTCTGCCACTATATTGTTCAGTCGGTCAAATGTTCTGACATCTGCACCGATCATTTTTTCTAGCACCTCCCTCCTGAGGCTCTGCTTGCATATCTGCACCGCATCTTCTTGATGAGGAGGTCTTCGGCATCTCATGGCTAAGTTCCTCCACCTTTTGATGTAGTCCAGTGCAGTTTCATCTTGCTTCTGCCTGGTTGCATATAGCTCTGCTATCGTGATTTCCCTTTCCGTGACATGAAATCTGTCGCGGAATTTTCTCTGCATATCAGGCCAATCAACCACTGACCCAGCTGGCAGGCTTGAGTACCATTCAAAGGCCAACCCAGTGAGGGATGAGCCAAAGAACTTGAGCAGATAAGCTTCATCGACTGCTAGGTCGCCCATGATTGTAGTGTAGTAGGCTATATGCTCCCTAGGGGAGCCTTGGCCATTAAATTTCTCGAACTTCGGCGGCTTACTGACGCCTGGGGGTAGTCTCTTGGCAGCATACTGGGGAGGATATGGTACCTTGTACACATCATAGGTACCAGCATCACCACCAGTCTTTTCTGACAGCTTCATTTCCACAATTCTTTCAATCATCTGCTTGTGGGCTACAGCTGGATCTATGTCTTCTGGAAAGAAGTGAGCTTGTTGCTGGCTGTGAGGAGTTGTCATCACAGTGGCGCGCAAGATGGGCGCGGTAGGCTGTGTCTGAGACACAGAGGGCTGAGCTGCTGTTTGCTGTGGAATAGGTTGGCTCGGTGTCTTGCCCTTATCAGCTAGGAGAGGGTTAGCTGGGATAGCCGTCTCTGCTGAGCTGGATGTCTGCCCCGCAGGTTCAGCTTGCTTTGAGACTGATGTAGCTTCATGTCTCTCATTGAGCTGCCTTCGGAGAGCACTGATCTCCTGCTGGTATCTTCTGAACATCATCTGGACCATAGGATCCAAGGCTGATGGGATTTGCATATCTTCAGAAGTCCCTTCAGCATCATCAATAAGGGGATTGTCCTCATCCTCTGTCGTCACCACATTGACTGTCATGGTGGTGATCTTGCGGGCTTCATCATATTTCTTCATCTTATCTTTTGCGGCCTGGCCTCTTCTTGTGACAGGACCAGGTCTAGTAGCCAACCTGAGCAGTTCATCTGGCCGAGTTGGTAGTATATCTTGCCCCCTGGCAAGTCCAGCCATGTTGCAGGTGAAGATTTGCATTTTTTCTCTCCGCCTGTAGACCTTTCTTTTCACCTGGTCAGGATATTTGAGCCGGTCAAAGACCGATATTCTTTCTTTGGCTTCTTCCCGGTACAGGTCTTCTTTGTCATATCCGGCCCTGAGACCTTCTTCATAGTGATTTGAATCGGAGGAAGAGGCTCCGATCATCGTTTCTCGAAGTGTTTCTTCTTTTTCTTCACCTCTGGTGCCCAAGGCACGGGATAGTCTTTGTTGACCGAGGGCAGAGCTCCCCAGGTAGTGGAAGTAGTCTTGGACTATCTGCTTCATCTCTTCAGAATTGTGCCTCTGTGGCTCAGGCCGGAGCATTAGTCTTTCCTGGCTTCTCTGCTGATAGGCCAGTCTTGTTACCTGAGCATTCAAATGCTCGGCTTTGGAATATTTGAACAAGTCGGCCTGTCTGGCACAGGCCCTCGGTCTTCTTGGGATGGCGACCGTGACTGGTTCGCTCATTCCCACATTGCCGTTTCGGCAGCAGTTGACAGCAGCATCATATTTCTTTCTTTGCCATCTTCTGCCCCCAGCCCTGGGACGGGTGACAGTAAGGTCTTCTTCCTCTCATCCCTTCTGCCCCTCATCATGGGGCGAGCAGCAGTCAAATTTCTTTCTTCATCATTTCTCTCATCTCTTCTGCCCCAGGCTTTGGGGCGAGCAGCAACAGCATTTCTTGTCTCTTTTCCCTCTCTTCTTCGGCTTTCTGCCCTGAAGCGGGCAACAGCATCTTCAGCAGCCTTCTCCTCATCTCGAGCTGGAACCCAGCTCTGAATCCTCTTCGGTCGCCAGACCTGTTTGTATTTTGCTGGCTTGGGCGCCAGCGGCTTCCTCTCATCAGCCTCCCAATTGGCCTGCCTGGCGGCCAGAGTCTGGAATCTGTTGGTAGTGGGCACCATCGGGATGATCACGTCCGGCTTGACCTCCCTTGGGCAACCATTCATGTTTGCCCAGACACCTCCAATCATCATGGTCTTTCCGGAGTTGGAAAGACGACGGTCAACAGCATCATACCGGCTCCTCCGGTTGGTTCTTCTCCCCTTCTGAGCAGCAGCAGGGACCATGCCCCTTTTTTGGACATGATGGACGTAGTAGGCGACGGCCGTGGGGACCGTTTTCTCTAGTAAGATATTCTTCTGGTCAGTGATCTTCACCGGGGCACTTGCAGCAGTGCCTTGCTCATTGTCATCGACCTGCAGAAGGTCAGTGAAGACGACGCCCAAGCAGTTGGGCAGCCCGACGGCAGGCGGCATCGATCCGAACGCGAGAGGTACCGCCAGGTAGCCTTCTCGCACATGCATGTCAATCGGCTACTGGTCGAAGCAAACGGACATGATTCCGGCTGTCATTGTAGATTCCTGAAAATAAGGAAAGTACACAGAATCAGAATTTTGAGGGGGGCCCGCTGGGCCTCCTACTTTAGCGTAAAGATGAAGGGAGACTCTGTCCCACAGGGCGTGCCAGACTTGTGGACGCGGGATTTTTATTTATTTATTTATTTATTTGATTTATTATTTATTGATTTATTGGCGTGCCAGTCACCGGAGTGACGATTTTATTGTGCGCTCGATCTGACTTGGTCAGTCGATTGTGGGTGATCGTGTCTGGACCAGAAGTCCGTCATACCATAAAGGCTATGACGTTAATTACGCCCTTCCAAGGAAGGACAACCCTTGATTAAACGCTAAGATAGGAGGAGGACATCGGTAAAGCCACATGCTCAAAAGAAACGGAATTCATTCGTTTGCAAGACGCTAAATGGATTAGACGAAGCAGGGGTTCGTTATCTTAGGGGATAGCTCCGACGGCATATTCCCGCCAGCTTGAACTATGCCAAGTGGGGAATAGGAAACTACCCATGCGGTGGCAGAGTAGGATCCGAAAAAGATCGGGCATAATTGACCCGGAGTCCGAATGGGGACCGGCGTGACATGGCACGCTCCATGTGGGTGCGATGGCACATCTATATCCCCCTTGGAGGGACCATCGGAGGGCATGCAAAGGCATAACTCCGTGGGCCGACGGGGTTGAGAGGGAGAACATCACAGTCACCCAATAGGATATGCATAAATTTCGGCAGCATGTCCGCTCAACTTGGATTATGCCAAGAGAGAATAGGTCATCATCCACGGAATGCCGGGATGACGACCGAACGAGGATGGGCACCGGGCCCCGGGACATCGCTTGCATTTATGCCATCGTTTAATATCCCCTTGAAATCCCTCGGAACTCATGTAATGACATGGCCCTTTGGGTTCATAAGGGTGAAATCCGGATCGGGAATGAGGACTGTAGGGGAGGTCTTCCCCATTACTGTGTCTTCTCAAGGCATCCATGACGATCTCTGAACATCCCCGGGGCATATGTCTGAAGAAATCAGAAGGTTGACAGATGGCAGTGCAGAGAAGAGCCTCTGACTGGACTTCAATTGGCCAAGAAGGTGGGTCTCGGCATGGCTTTCTATCGGCCAGAGGAGGGTCTCGGTGGAGGTTTATTGGTTGGCCAAAGGGGGGTCTCGGCGGTGGTTTCTTGGCTGGCCAAAGTGCCTCTCGGCGGGGGTTTATTGGTTCAAAAAGGGGGGTCTCGGCGGCGGCTTCCCGGCGCGCTCCTGGCCGCGCCGAGAAGGTGGCACCGAGAGGCTTGCATGGAGGGGTTTGAATAGGCCTATAGGGGAGGGGGTCTCGGCGTGGAGCTTCCCGGCACGCTCCTGGCCGCGCCGGGAGCCTGGCGCCGAGAGGCTTGCATGGAGGCTCACGTGAAAAAGGTTTAAATGGCAGGGTTTGTCGTTTAGCTGGGGGAGAGGGCATCTCGGCGGGCCAGCTCTCGGCGGGGAATTTTGCATGCCGAGAAGGTGGTTTTGCAGAAGGATTTCAGGGTTTGATTGCGGTACTCTGTCTGGGAGTTTCTGGGTTTTGTGGCTCAGAGTGAGACCGAATCGGGGGTGCAGGAGGAGGTTTCATGGATGCCTCTGCTAGAGGGATGCCAGGGAAGCTGAGAGACCAAATCATCAGGAGGAGGAGAGGCCATCGTTAGGGCCCTGAGTAGCTTTCATCTATCTGCTGCCAGACGTCTGGGGGGGTCAAGAGATGGCTGTCTCTGATCCCCCAGACTAGCACAGTGGCATCGAAGAAGCAAAACGGCGATGAAAGAACCCTCGGCGTCGGGACTCCAGGTCTTAATCACTCAACGGTTAGAGTGAAGACCCAGGGTTGCGTTCATCTGCGGGTTCAAATACATCTTTTATAGCCAGCAGTCCGGGAAACCAAGAGATTGATGTCTCTGGTTCCCGAACAGCACAAGAGGCTCGAGGGGAAAAACTCGAACGTATACGGAGGGCATACCATTGAGACATGAAGGGAGGAGAGAATAGAACCCAACGATCCACTAAACAGGGGTGGGAGTTCTATCTTCATCCCTGCTCTAAGAACAGACTCAACTCTGAAGCTTGAATCGTTCCGCCCATGGGGCATTCAGACAAACAATACGCATGCGTATAGAGACAGGGGAAGCTCATATTGCCTAATATCCATCACGGCAACTGCATTTATTTCATCCCACTACCATTATTTACATCGACTGCAGGACTAAAGCCGAGAAACATAAAGGGGAGGAACAGGGGGAGAATCATATGAATAATCGAAGCACTAAGACTTGGACTACTACATACGGAGAATAATGAAAAAGGAACAGCGAACATGGGGGGGGAGGGCGGAGCATTGACTCCTCTCCCTCCCCCTAGCAGCCCACCTGGAGCCTTTTCTTCTTCTTTTCTTCTGCTTCTTCTCTTCTCTCAGCCGAGGGGGGGGGGTCTCTCTCTCTCCTGGCAAGACTCCCTCTCTATTCTTTTTCTATTCTTCTATCCTGTTCTCTTTTTTCTATTCTCCTCTTTTTTTTTGTCCGCCCCCTCTTCGTTCGAAGGAAGAGGGTTTTTATATCCATCCTCCTTTTCCTTCTCGGCAGATACTATCACGGCGCGCTTGAAACGGGCTTCCCGGCGCGCTCGAATCCCACCTCTCGGCGCAGCTTTGGGCTTCGATCACACGCTCTCGGCGTGACCTTCACACAGGCCCACTTGGGACTTTTTAAGTGCATCATCACCGGAAAGGGCCTTTCATTGATGACATATCTTGTATCGATATCATCATTACGGTTTTCATCAGTCCGTAGACAGGGGTTTCATCAGTCCGTAGACAGGGGTTTCATCGGTATTGTCATCTGAATGGTGACAAAACCGGGTATCATCTTATCGACACCGTCACTTGAATGGTGACGAGCTCGGACATCAGCTTTAGTCCGGGAAGACCTCAGCCGGGTATATAATCTGTGGAGACCATTTTTCTTCTGTTCTGACTTTGCAAAAGCCTTTGCAATCTTCATCTGCCGGTACCGGCTTCATCTTTATCTCATGTTACATCTGTCATTAAGCCGACATCTGACTTACCCTGACATATCATCCGTGGATTCTTGGACGAAGCAGTAATGCAGCCCTCATTAAGGTGTGCCAGGAGGTCTCATCAGTCGAGTGACTGCTGCTCTGCCAGTGCTGTCGTCTGAGTGACATCGGCACCGGGCATCAGCTTGGCCGACAGGGGCTTTAGCCGGGTGAATGGTTGACGAGCTTCATCAATGGTCTTTCACTGTTGGTCCGACCCTCCTTTCAATCATGCTTTGACCTTTGTTCTTTTTCAAGGTGTCAACACCCATGTATTTTGTGAATTCCTTAGCAGTTAATGAAGAAAAATCCCATTTGTTGCTCAATTTGCCCAAGGGCACCCTCTCTCCCCCTTGGAGCTATGATAGCTCTAAATTTTCAGAGGTGTGAAGCCTCCCCACCACCCCCTCTCTGAGTGAGAAGCTCAGCACCGCCGCCGCCGCCACCATCGAGCCGCCATCGCACCACCACCGCCGCCTCGTCGGAGTTCTGTCCACCCCTTGACAGAAGCTTGAAGCCGAAATTCTATCTCCCAATCAGGAGATCTGTTGGACCTCAAATTTTGAGGGTTGGTTCTTCTTATCATTCCCCATCCCCAGTTCAATTTTGGTGTCATTTCACCTTTGTTTAGTATTTTTCCTGTAATTTAGTTTTCAGCCCCAGCAATCTGCCAGTTTGCAGATCTGCAGGACAGTGTCTTATTGTCATATTTTTCCCCCACCCTTAGCCATCTCTAAAAATTCCCAAAAAATCATACGTGTTCTTCACATCCCCCTTTTTCACCCATAATTTTCTCAGAGTCTAGATCTATCATTTTTATGTCGGTCAAAAATCATTCTCAGCCAGATCTTATTCTGTCCTGACTGTTTGTCATCCGAGTCAGTAAAAAAATCTTAGGAATAGTCGTTTTCATTTCTAATCCGTCTACTGGATGGATCTGAAATAATTATATGTTGTATCCCTTTGAGTCCTCTATCCATCGGTACCAATTTTTCGTCGATCCGACACCGGATCTGGGCACATAAATTCTTTTCGTGGAGGCGTGCATTTCAGATCCGAGAACAGGCCAGCAAAGCAGTCCACCGGTTAATGCCGGTAAAATACGCCGGGATAGCTTCGGTGACCGCCGCTCCCGGACATCGATCGGCAACCCATCAGCAGCGTCCCAGCCAGTCGTCGCAGCAAGGAGACGCCCGGGTACCGCCATCCCAGCAGCCGGACCCACCTGCTATCCCGCGGGCCCCGCAGAACCGAGCCAGACCAGCAGCCCATCTCCGGCCCGAGAGCGTTCCAAATTGCTACCCGTCAACCCAAGCATGGTATTCCCGGGTTATTCTTGTCACCCTTTACCTCCTTGTGTGGAGTGGGCCATAAAATCACTACTGTAATTATTTAATTATTGTGTACCGGCAGTACAAGTCTTGGCCAGGATCGCCTTCCCCACGCCCGGAGCGTGGAGGTATCGTTTCCGCTTCCCTCTTAGCATTTGCTTTACTCGTATATATTTTTGAATGCCGGTGCTAGAGTTATAGGATAACTAGCTCATTCAAATTTTTATCACCGCTGTGAGAGAGAGCGAGCGTGACCCGTCCCGTGACTCAATCCGAGTACGCAGAAAAGCCGATACCCTCAACTCATTGCCGGTTTCTCAACTGTGCACGTTCGCATGTTTCCCTCGCTTAGGGACGTCCGCGAGCTAGAGTCCCAGGTTCACGTCCCGTCCCGCATCAGCTTGCAGGTTTGATCTGGACGCCCATTTGACCCTCCGAACTGCTCCAAATGGATCCGAAAGAGGGGCAATCAAGGTAAATCGCCTTCAAAGCTCAATGGGCTCGAGAAATGATCAAGAAATGGGCTCAAAATACGCTCAAGAAGACTCCAAAAACAATGGATAACTCGGGACGTTATGGAAGATGAATAAGAGAAGTAACTCAACTTGTAGGTTGAAAACGGGTGTCAACAGTCGCTTGATGATCCCGTCACTTGCGGTCTGAATTCCATCTCAAATTGTGAGCATAATGACTCATAGTTGCCATCATCAAAAAGAGGGAGAACGTTTTGTATATTGTGTTTTGATGATGTCTTACTATAAGTCATTTGCTAATTACTTTTAGAAAATTTGAAACATCCCTTTTAGCTGGTTATGTAGAAATTAAAAGAGCCTTCATGACTACGTCGACTCCAGCCAAAAGTTGTGTCGACTCGATCTCTCATAAGAAGAAGTTCAACCAAGCCACTCTTCAAGACTACGTCGACTCCAAGATGATGCTGCGTCAACACGTCTTCAGGTCGAGCACCGCCGATTAGAAAGTCCCCACAAGGTTGCGTCGACTCCAGTGCTTTCAGGCATCGACTCCAAACAACTTCCATAAGTAGACTCACGGATGCATCGACACAATCACATCACTGCGTCGACACCATCATAGTTCCAACAACAGTCAGACAGACGACCATCGCCAGCTGTGTCGACCCCACTTTCTCAGGGTGTCGACACAAGGCCCTCATAGAAACCGTTATAAACGCATCTTTCAACGCATGTGTCGACGCTCCCTCTCAGCTGCGTCGACGCCATGAAGGTTTAGCTCTCAAACAGTTCAAGCAGGAAGTTGACTGCGTCGACTCCAGCCCTTCACCGCATTGACTCCATGACGATCTGGCTCCTAACAGCTCACAAGATGGCTAGCTATGTCGATGCAAGGGCATTGCTGCGTCGACGCACCTAAAGCTCCTCAAGCCAAATTCTGTCAAACCTGCAACATTTCATAGTTCGTACAGAGGCAAAAGATCAGTGACGTAAACCTCCAAAAACACGCTTTTCAAGGTCAGGAAAAGGGTCCTAGGACATAGATCCCACCTTTCTATCATAAGGAAGTCAGTACACCTTTTTGAAGGAAGATCTGTCAGTTAACATTTGTGGGAAAGGTCAGCTTTCATGGTACTCTGCCTTTTGGCCACAACCAATCAGATTTCAGTCCAAGAAAAGTACCTAGGATAGAGGATCATCCTTTCTGTCCTGGGCTAATAAGGAGGCAGATCTGGAAGAGCTCCTTGTCCAAGACCATCATTTCTACTCCATCCAATCACAAGGAAGGATTTGGGAGGGAAAATCGTCCACCCCCTCCTTCTATAAATATGAAGTCTTCTGCATGAAGGGAAGTTGCTGCTGCCACAGCCATTGCCTCCACCACAGTAGTCTGAAGAAGAAGAGAACAGGAAAAAGAGAAGAAAAAGTGAGAGAGAGAGCCTGAGCCTTCAGAAAGAAAATTTGAGAGAGGGAGAAGAGGATGAGAGGTTGCAGCCTAGAGACTGGTTTCACCCAGTCCACTCCCGTTGAGGCTTGAGATTGCAACTTGTGTTTTCTCTATTCAACTTCCTGATCTTTATCAGAAGCTGCATTGCTGTCATTCTTCGTTGAAGTTTTTCCTTTATTTTGTGTTGTTTCAAGTTTCATCTCTTAGACCTGTAGTGTGTGTGTGCTGCATTTGCAGTGTGTATGGGTGTGTGGGGTTCGTCCATGTTGCTGCAGCTCTGCAACGTGAGGACCTTGTCCTCGTGAGGAGCTTGCTCCTCGTGTAAGTTGTTTGACAGTGTGTGTGTGTGTGTGTGTGTGTGTGTGTGTGTGTGTGTGTGTGTGTGTGTGTGTGTGTGTGTGTGTGTGTGTGTGTGTGTGTGTGTGTGTGTGTGTGTGTGTGTGTGTGTGTGTGTGTGTGTGTGTGTGTGTGTGTCCTTCTTGGCCAAAAGTGGAAACCTCACCAAGTTGGTGAGGGGTGGACGTAGGCTTGCTAGAGCAGCCGGACCACCTTAAAAAGCTGATGTATTGTGGCTTGTTACGTCGACTCCTTTTCATCTACCTCCCTTCACAAGTGTTGTGGTTTGATTTACATGCTTCTTGTGTGTGCACTTCAACCTTTTCATATGTTAGCATAGAATCGCGCTTGAGATAGCTTCCTATTCGTTGCAGTCTTCATTTAACTTTCGAAGTTGCTAAGAATTGGGTAGAGGATCCATTCACCCCCCCCTCTAGATCCTCTCATACCATCTATCATAGAAGATTAGTCTCACTATTATAATCTCATTATGATCTAACTTTCATAGCATGTATTCAAGGACTTCATCACATCAAGCGGTAATACACATAAATAAAACATAATGAAGAAATTACCATAAATATGAATGAGAATATATATGAAATGACATCATCACTTCATAAATGATTGGCTTGTAGGGCATACACTTATTTCAGTACTTCATCTAAGTTAAAATAGATAGATGATATTTTGTCTAAGTCTCAGGATAGATGGAACGTTAAATGATATATCGTCTAAAGTAAAAAAGATGGACGATACAAGAGCGGATACACAAAACTTTGTCTAAGAGGAAAAACATAAAATCTGCGATAGATGAAATTTCATCTAATTCAATAAAATAGAACTGATAGACGAAGCTTAATTAGTCTAACGTCTTACAGATAGACGAAACACTAGATATTTCGTCTATCCAATAAAATGACAAAACTATGAATAGACGATGTTTCGTCTAGTGTAAAAAGTAAGCACAGAGTGTTTATACGAGTCAGTAGATAAAATATCGTCTACTCTCACTAAAAGTTAACTCTCCTAAAAGTTAAACTCCTTTGCCTTGCTTTATTCCTCCACTTAATATATGTATACACTACACTCTGACTTGGTCAAACACGTATTTTTGTTGAATGTGCTTCACCCAAACGACAATTTATACAGGGAGGAAGCACCTACTACAACACTTATATTTACAACACCATACAAAAAGACAATAGGCGATACTCCTATCATCTAGACTATCTGAAATACCCTGATACCTAGACAATGCACGTCCAGACTAATATTAGAAGGATATATATATATATATATCCTACATTAAATGCATAGTAACGGTTATATACTTTTTTGAGGACATAAAAAGTATTATGATGTGTCCTCAATATATATTGCCACTTTTAGGAAGTGAGATATACTTTATTTGTGTGCCGAGAATTATTTTATTCATGTATTCAAATGTTACGACGTGTATTTCAAATTTCATTTATTTATCTTACATTAGTCCAACAGCTATATATAGAAGAAAGGCTTTTAGTATTTCTACCGGATATACAGATTGCGGCGATAGAGATGTGTAGCACGTAAAGAGAAAGATATGCAGACGTGATATATGTGGTAGGCATTTAACTCACCTCTCGCCTAGACAAAGGCCAGCGTATACAAAGAATGTTGAGTTCCAAGAAGGAGTCAAGGCCACGGAACGTTACGATAGGATCAAACCATGGAAGACTACTTGAGTATAAGAGATATAAGCTCTAAGGGTTTATACGTATCCTGGACTTCGCAGAATGAAGCACCTTTTACATGCCAAACATTCAACGAGCACTCAATTGATCCCTAAGCAACAAGCTACCTACGCACTCGTACCTACAAGGGACTTCATTGCATTCACTCTGATCCTGAAATCTCTTACTTTGAGAATCAAGAGGAGGAAGAATATGCATTTCAATGACATTCTTTATTTCCACCTCTTCCTATCTTTATTGTTTTCATTTATTGCTATTACAAACTATAATTGTCTTCATGATAGAAGTAAGAGTATTTGTTACTCTTGGGAACAACACTGCATGTGCTAGGTCCGTTTGCTAAAATTAAAATCAACTGGTGACTAGCTCCTAGAAAATTAGCTAGTGCGAAATCACCATAAAAAAACTAAGTTACTTTGTATGATTGGATGGTTTGTTGAAATCCGATCAAAAATTAGCTCGGTCGCTTGTTTCTGGAAAACAAGTAGGGAAACTTTCACCGAGACTTATTAAGATCAACTAGGAGGGGAGCTAGACCCTGAGAATCAGTGGGTGAAACCTTTAAAGAAGATTGGTGAAATCACTTATGATATTTCAAGGGGACTAGACATAGGTCTACCAAAGAGGGTAGACAAATAAAACCAGTATAAATATTTGTGTTCCATACGTGTGATTACTGTTGTTCGTATTTATTTTCCCCTTGTGTTTGACTTTTAAAATTTTAATACGTGATTATTTTCAAAAGACACTTATTCATCCCCTTTAGATCGAGTGTGCTCAGCTAATTCAGAGTGTGTTTTCTCGTGTAATTGTAGATTTGATGCATTCACCCTTTCTACTGATTGACAAAAAGAGGAAGGATATTTATATACAAAAATGGCGTAATATGTGTTATGCTTGAAACTAATCTTATCATACAATTACACTGTAATATTGATAATATTGAGAGCACACGTTACAAAACTAAATGGGAGAATGACTCACGAGAAGTTTCGCGATAAGTACGCATGCACAATGGAAAAGCTATTAGAATATACCAAACAAGGGGAGAACCTACTGTCGCTGAGAGAATATAGTAGGAAAAACATGTTTATCCCGAATCATATATACATTAGGAAGAAATGAACAGAAAGGGGGGGGGAATAAAATTCACGATCATATCAATTTAAAAATGGAATTTTAGAGCAATAATGCTAAAGAGAATGCTTAAGAACCTCAATTAAAATTTAAGCATCATAATGCTAAACTTCCACTTTTAGAAAATTAGTAAACTTATAATGAAAATATTTTTTCATAAATTTTATCATTATGAAAAAGGAAAAGATTATTGAACTCTTACTCATAAATGATCATGTTTTGCATGTTTTGAATGAAGACAATAATTTACGTGAAAATATTATTATCATAAGTTGAGCAGGAATGTTAGGATGATAGAAGAAAAATATGTTTGGACTTAACAACAAACAAAAATAAAAGATGAAAACAATTAAACATCATAAATATTGTATATTCAAGTTACATACAGTCACAATATCTACTCAATTGCATCATTAAGTCAGGGTCTTAATTAAGTCAAAATTTCCTCTTAAATGTTGTCAATTGAAAAAACATTAGATACTCAATCAGAACAAAGGGCGGTCAATATAAACTTTGTCGAAGTTGTTCTACTATCCTCAGTTGAAAACTATTCAGTCGAAGCATAACGAGTGACTAGGCCCAATCAAATATCTTGCGACGGAATACAATCGTTGCACTCCTTACGATTTACCTTTAGTCGTAACACCTCCTATGACGTAATGAAATCAAAGACATTAACTGGATCATCATAGTCGATGTCTTACGATTGAATATCAATCGACTTCTCTATGTATTCAACTAAATTGCTTCAACTGAATCACTAAGATGAAAGGTTTTTCACTGAACAATTCTTATATTATCTTTCAACAGAAATATTGTATGAACTTTATTGAATCTATTTTGATATATGACTACAACTTAAAGGTTTATCATTCAACTAATTCAACCGTCTTACATCTAAGTGGCTTTATGTGATAAACTCAACTGCGCCTTATTGACTATCTCTCTAGTTGATACATTCTTGATTTATACTTTGTTACAAAAGCTTTGCACTTTGAAGAAACTTCTTTTGAACTGAGATCACAGTGCAAAATTGATCGGCTCATATACTTCATTTTCTCTTTATACTTAGTTGAATATATTTTTCTCTTCTATATCAACTATCTATCACAGTCAAAATGAATATCAACGCTACCTTATTCTATTTGCGCCAAAAGAAGGAACTCGCTGCTGCATCCTAGAATAAATCTTAATATAGAGTATAGTTCCATGTAAATCTCGACAATATAAAGATTAAATATTCAAAGAGATTGCATCTAATAGACTGGTCGGTAAACAACAAGATATTCAATTTGCAAGGATTTCAAGCACAAAAAAATGCAGATCTCGGGTAAGAAATCATCTAATAGGAAATAAAGTTATGATCTGAAATATGGAGTTATAATGCTAATAGGGCTATAGGGCATGCAGTAACATCCTTCTCACAATGAATAGATCTAAGTTAATGTGATTCTTTGTGAGTTTATAAAACACAAAGACCATGCTAAGCCCTACAAGATCAAGTTTCAAGATGAGAACACAGAGGAAGGCTTGAACAACGACTACATCAACTCTCTTCTTCTTGCGTTACGTGAAAGCCAGAGAGAAACATGTACTTCAATTCAAGCCGTGTCCAAAGGATAGCTAACAAGGATGGCTATAAATACACAACCTAATTGAGAGAAAAAGAGATGAAACGAAGACGATAAAACTTGAGAGATCTTGAATATCTAGTGGGTGTTCTTGTCTAAGTGCTAATTGTAAGCAACTCATTTTAGATCAAATAGCTCTTCATCGAAGGAGTTCCTCTTCAGTGAATTCGAACGAAATCAAAGAGGGATCAAGAGCTAAAACTTTTGAGAGCTTAAAGCAATTATCATCATCTTTTTTCATTCTTACATCTTTAGTGAATTTGTTCATACTCCTTATGTATTTTGCACTATAATTTTTCCACATTCGTCTATACATGGAGGCTAGTTTTAGTGGGGGTAACATTCTTGTGTATTAAAAGTTTGTATATTGACATCCGATCAAAAAGTCTAACAAATTTGATGTACCGAGCACTTGATCAAAAACTGGAGGGTTAATATGTTGACACTTGATCAAAACTCTCAGCAAACTTATTGTGCTTTCACCTGATTAGAAAATATGACAAGGATTGGTAAGTTGAACTCCGGCTTAAAACTCGTTTAATGTGAGATGTTGGTGAGTTGAACATATGATAAAAACTTAGTGTTTTTCTTGTGAGAAGTAGTGAAACTCTAGTCGAGATCTACGTACTGGATGTCGGTCACTATGAAGGGTGTCCAAATCAGTAAAAAATCTTGGTATCTATTGTGGTTTGGTTGACATATATCGTCTTATCTTCTAGCTTTCAAATCATCCGAACATAATGTGTTTTTGTTCGCATCGTGCTTCCATCATCTTCAAAATTATAAACTTAATTTTATATCATAAATTTCTTTGACACTCCCATTCACGCCCCCCCCCCTCTTGGAGCCACTTTGTGCCTAACAGGTCTCAATGGAAATGGATGCAAGATTATGATCATGAACATATATCATTAATAAATAAAATAAAAAATAATTTATTATGAGCATGATATTATAATGATTGTATTTCTGGTATTATTTGCTAATGAGGTGATATCCATGTTACTGGCAAGATGGGGTGGGCCCATATGAGTTGTGCCCGAGGGACAGTGAATGTCAGATTGTTTCCTATGACGTGTGGGTTAGTCAGGGAACAAAGTCCCACGGAATTTGTCTACTAATTTTTTGTCAAAAATGTCAACGGAATTCTGATGAATAATGATTCTGTCGGAAAGTCACAACAATAAATATCTGACGGACAGTTTCAGTCGGTATTTCGTCGTAATTCCGTCGAAAAAATTATTTCAGATAAAATTTTCGTCGGAAATGCCGCTTTTTCTCAGACGGAATTTTCGTCTACTAATTTTTCGTCGAAAAATGTCAACGAAATTCCGATGGATAACGATTTTGTCAGAAAGTCACAACAATGAATATCCGATGGACGGTTTCCGTTGGTATTCCGTCGTAATTTTGTCGAAAAAATTATTTTCGACGGAATTTTCGACGAAAACTGTCTGTCGGAAATGCCGCTTTTTCTTGGACGGAATTTTCGTCTACTATTTTTCTATCGAAAAATACCGACGAAATTCCGATGGATAACGATTATGTCGGAAAGTCATGACAATGAATACTCGACGGACGATTTCCGTCGTAATTCCGTCGGAAAAACTATTTCTGACGAAATTTTTGACGAAAACTGTCCGTCGAAAATGTTGCTTTTTCTTGTGGTGGAAGAGAAAGAACGTAATGAAAGAGAAATAGATATTTAATAATAATAATAATAATAATTATTTTAATTAATTTAATAGCATAACTATTATTTTAAATAATTTAATGAATAAATATGAGTGAGAGAGAAGATAGAGAGAGAGAAAGAGAAATAGATATGAAATTATAATAATAATAAATTTTTTTAATAAAATGACTATTATTTTATTTATTTTAATAAATGAATTAGAGAGAGAGAGAGAGAGAGAAAATGTAAAGAAGGAGAGAGCACGTACCACATAGAGAGAAATAAAGCGAGTGAGAGAATACAGAGATGGAAATGGTAATATAGTAATATGATCAAGTGAGTTATATTATTCCACCTATTTTAGTGGGTCAAATTATTCGGATTAAATGAGAGATATCTTTCATTTTAACCTGATTATCTTTATTCCTCTATCAAAGTAAAAAAAAGATAAAATGAGAGTTATCCCCTGAATAAATAAGGGATAACTCCCCGTCAAAGGGGGACTTAAAGGCCAAGTGATGGCCAACAAAGAATAGAAATAAAACTGGACTAAGAGTGACCAAGAAAAGACTAATTCGACAATGGGGCCTAATAAGAAAACGTAACATTTGTGATCTAACATCTTCATAATGAATGATATATACTTGCGGCTAAAGGAAATTGTGGTTTGACAATTGTAAAAAAAAAGACCATACTACTTCATGTGACGATGGGAGCAGGGTTTGTCGTCCCATCTGAATTGATCGTCCCGGTCACGGCCCGGGACGGGACGGTACGGGTTACTACTGTTGCGTATCGAGATGAAAAAATAAATTATATATATATATATATATAATATAAAATAACATAAAAAGTCTTGTAGCTCGGTTGATTAGGCGGTCGTCATGTTTCTTATAGCATGACCTGTGTTTGAATCTGACGATTCTCAATGATTTTGACGATTTTTACAACTAAAAATACAAAAAAGAAATAAAAAAATATGTAACCCACACGATCTCCCGATTGAAAACTGACCTTCTAACCAACTCGCTTACGATGTTCATTTGTTAAAAAATAACACATATAATATATGAGAACGTCTCTGAATGAGAGTAACTCTGACTAGAGAGTGTGAAGGTAGGTAAGAAGGTAGGGGGCATTACGATTCCGGGGAACAAAAGGGTTCAGGAAACACCCGGTGTAGCTAGCAGAGTTTCGGGAGACAACAACTGATTGACGGAAATATAAATATATATATATATATATATATATATATATATAGTTGATTGATTGAGTTGACACTGCCTTTTTGTACAAATGTTGTGAGGTCGTCCTCAATATATGGGAGATCCCATGATTTACAGCTGAAACTGAGTTTCTCATGAAGGACGATAAGCAAATTTTGCATTTCAAATCCGAAGATTGCAAAAGTGAAAGAATTCTGGTTACGTGCATTAGCCGGTCAACAGTGTTCAAACATACAAGAGTGGCAGCATCATTAGTTGTCGAGTGCACAACGTGCACTAATCGACTGAAAAGAACAGCACCGTTGAGTGCGCGCGCCAAGTCGACTTCATTTACAGGGTCCTCGTACAGATAAAGCCATGTCCTCAGTTTTCACGCTCGCAAGCCACCACAGGTTTCTCTTTCTCTTTAATCCTCGGATGTATTAGACACATTTTTGATATGGATGAACTCAAGTGGGATTTAATTAAGATGTAATATCATCTTCTAAGATGGGGTTATCACATGTGGACAGTCAACTATCAAAAAAAGTCATAGAATTCACTCATCATTGTCGCACCTCTTATTAAGTCAACACACGATGCCACCTTATCCCGAGCAATGACCCAAAGATCATACGGCACATGTCTGTGGTGGAATTGCATTATTATGTCATCGACAACACCCATCCATACACGCGCATGACAATTGGACATGTAGTGGGGGCAACAAACATGAAGACCTATGTAGGGGCGTATTAAGGGGGCATATTAAGAGAAGACCTGCAAATAAGCACACATAAAAAAGAAAGACGAGGGAAAGTATAGTCCTGAATTAAGATATCACTATGCATTGTGAAAACAAAACACAAGCTAAACTACATGCCAATTGTCACAGATAGAAATAAGGACGAAGGACACAATGACAAAATGGATGGCCTATGAATATAGGGTCTAACACACAACAAACAGGCTCACTACAAACCCAAAATATAAATTAAACATGCTTCAAATTATTCAGTTCCAAAGCCATAGTTGTGTAGCAATGGTGTCTTTAAGCAACTCTCCTTTGTGGATGCCACACGATGCCACAGACACGTTGAGATCGATATTGACATCACCTGCATCGTTAACGTCATCTGAGGCATTCATTTAAGAGGTAGTAGTCCTCCCCATGCTCCCAATGGATGAAATTATGGGCGATGCAATATGGAACGGCAATGAATATTTGAGTGCAGTATGCATACATGTCCCTCTCCTTTAGCATTGCAAATCACTTCTTTACTACTCCAAAACCTCGCTTCACGACATTCCTTAGTTGAACATGACAATGCTTGAACTTGTTTCGCAAGTTTCGATAGCCTCCATGACCACGGCCTCGATATTGTAAAATATGATAACGCTCTCCTTAGTATGGTGCAAGGAAGCTACCAGTGTTAACATATCCAAGGTCAACAAGATAATATTTACCTACAATAATGCATGTTAGATTATAGAACGTTCATGTTCATATAGACAATAAAAACATGAATATTATCCCCATGACCAACTTACCTGGAGGCACTCTAAAGCCACCATGTTTTAGGGCCGATTTCAGCACCTTCTGAACACCTGTTGATCCTTCCCAACTAGAAGCTAAATATTGAAATTGTAGGTCAAAAGGAACCACCGCCATGACATTCTGAGTAATATAATACTTACGGTTTCGACTGTGGATGTTTGGATCGAAGAATATTAGTAGGGATGTGGGTCCCATCAATTGCGCCAAGAGCATCCTACATTTTTTTTTTACGTTATACTGATGGGTATGACCAAACACATGATGTGGGTATGAGTGTAAGTTATCTTAAAGTACAGGAAGAGTTTGTCATTGTGGCGAATGAAGGGGTGCACATCATCAGTGGAAGCAACGAGTTAGATGTAGGTATGCTTAAGTTCCACTATGGCATTAGTGACTTGGTTGACATAAAAATTTATTGTTTGTGATGAGTGCTGGAAGTGCTCGCACATAACACTTATGGCAACACCGTGACCCATGACATATAAGAACATCGCCAATTACTCACTTGCAGTCACATCCCTGCTATCTTTAATCAAGCCCCTCTCTAGAAGAACATCTCTCAAACGTATGAACATAGTGGGATTGAGTTTGAATAAATTATAGTACTATCTTTCATGACTGTTCAAAATGTCATGGACCCACGAATGACTTGTGTACCGAGACGTATACATGGCCCTTGGCACAGGCACAAGATGATCTTCTTCATCATCACCTTGGATTTCATCCCATATGGCATCGGCCATGAATTGAAACACCGCAATCTCCTCCTATACTAACTCTCTGATAAGTTCATTTGCATCCATATGTGCCTACCCTACACATGCATAAAGCACGACCAATTGTGAAATGATACAACATTTTCTTCTGATACCAAGTTAAAATGATACAACAAGGTCTTTAGATACTAGGCACACGAGAAATACATAAAGATAACATACTATCATGACAAACATAAAAGTTAACCACGCAACAAGGACAAACATGCCTAACAATACAAAGGAAAAAAAACACAAGTAGAATCATAAGGATGGCAACGATAGCCAAGTTTTGCAATGTTATCATGGTACAATTCATCCGCGCTTGGACTGACCGTAAAACATCTTCACTCCCTCCCACCATGAATCCTCTTGAATAATGCATAGCCCTTGAATTTGATGTGGTAACACCTCAAAATGCAGCATGCATGTCTTCAACAGATGCAAACCCCTTAAACATTGCACATGCATATCTATTTACTTGTGCATAGCAATCCTCGCAAGTGTAGTACACACCTGGACAACGGCCAACCCACACCACGTAGCATGTATACGTCCCCATATTCAACTTTTAGATCACCTTACAATAGACTTATTGCTAATGATAAATGCGAAAAGATCATGAAAACATGACATTGCATTATCAATTACTACATGGAAGGCACAACTACACGTACGATGAAACATGACAATGTCCTGCAAGGGATCAGACTAAACATGCATAAAAGTAACACACATAAGATAAGGCCCATGGGTAGAATGGGCGAACTGAATCCAAGACAATGGAATTACGACAACTTTAAGCAAGTCATGAGTGACCATGAAAGATCCATTCCAACTTGTCCTTGTCCTCTAAAGCCTGAAGATAGACCGAAAGTTGGGGTCTTGGAAGTGGACTGCTGTTGTGTATAAAATATCAAGAGTATAGCATGACAAACTCTTCAGCTTCTAGAGACAGTCTTTGATTGTGCATTGCTAATCTGTGTTCGAAGAAGCGGTGTGAATGCCAAGAAATTTATAGAACTCCGCCCTTTTGTTGTTTAAAATAAAGAACTCCTTCACTGCATCGATCCTTTTCTCCAACCTTTTATTGCGCTTCTGATTGGACCTATTGTATGAAAGGGTGGTGGAGGTCCGTCTCTTGCTAGGAAAGGTTGTCTCATCTTCACTAGGTTATTTTCCGGTCGGAGAAGTGTAATCCTCTATACGACTGCATCCACCTACTGACAATGGATTAAAGAGCCTCAATTACATTGACATTGCCGTTTGGTTGTGGCAACCTGAACAGTCAAAGGGATTGAAATCATTTTTCAAGTCCACCGGAGATACATTGCAATTAGACTTAGCCATTATCCGTTTAAAATTCAATCTGGATTTGAATTCAAATTCATTTGATCAGATAATTATCTAAATAAAATATCTGATGAATAATTTAATTAAAAATCAAAATAATCAGATTATTAATCGGATACGAATGTAGATATTAAATTATCTGTTTTGGATATTATCAGACCTAATATTAACCCTTAGATTCCTTGTTTTTTTAATGATGTTTCTTTAAAAATTTTCATTAGGTGTATCTTTCCTTCCGGTATCATTTTAGGTTGGTTGTTATTTGTTAGCTAATAATCATATTTTATATTTATAATAGTCTTTTTCAGATCATTATATATATATAATTTTTAAAAATTAAAAAATATGTATATATAACAGATTTTTATACCTAATCGGATAGTCAGATATATATCCAGATCCGGATAGTATCTGTCACGTTCAAATTAGAATAGTGGCAAAATTACGTCCTTATACAATTGCACCAGGGAAACAACTACACCCTTCAGGAGGCCCATGCGCACAAAGAAACAAGCAGCAGCGCCACCGGAACCCTTGAGGATGTCATCTTTCGGAGAACTAGAGCCCAACACCAAGCCCTAGAAGGACCGACACTCTGATACCATGAAGCATTTCATGGTTACATGCTGTAACAAGGGAGAAGAGAATAGAGAGGGATCAGAGAAGAGAGGAAGTCAAGAGAGGGATGGCAGCTGTGCTCTGGCCGCACCCTCCTCACAACTATTACTAGTTTAACCTAATTAAACAATGACTAAAAATACCCTTGTTTCAAGGAATTAACTCAGATAGTTCTGGAACAAGTACAAAGAACATAAGTTAAACGGATCCACTTTAAGGGATCCAATAATGGACCAACAACACAAACCACCTAACAGAGCATGAACCAAGCTGCTAAGCCTGTGAACCGGGCTTATCTCCTACAAGGATGATCTTCCTTGTAGACGTGCAAAAAAGAAACCCCAAATGCTTTTACTCTTTTGGCTAACACAAGGAACGTCAATTATTTTTCTTGTGCAAATCATTATTACATAAAATATCAAGAGGCATATGCAATGAAGTGTCCTTAGAGCTGCAGTCCAAGGTTTGCCGACATGTACCATAACAGTGCGAGTTGGCCTATCCGTATCATACTGCCGGTGAACCAATATGCCGGGTCATCAGTACAGTACGTGTTCAGAGGGTACGTGGAGGAGAGGAGAAGCTTCGTGATTCATTGAAGATGAACCCACCGGAGAGATGGGATCTTCGAGATGGTGACGAACTGAGGGAGCGTGACCCGAGCACCGGAGAGGAGGTGGAAGAGGAAGGGCGGCCAGGAGGGGGCCTCCGACTCCGCCAGCCACCCATGGGAGTAGCCCCAGCAGTAGAGCCATGGCCCCACTGCAGCCTTGTTGAAGGGGGAAGCAAAAAAAGGTAGCAAAGGACGAGTCTGACTGGTACGATATCATACCGTATCACTGGGGAACTGGTACGCCCCGACTCGACGGTACGGCGAACCCTGGTTCAGGTTAGGCTCAACCCTAACCCTAAACCAGATTTGAGCCCCAATCTGAACCAACCTGAGTCCATGGCTTGATGCCCAACTCTAACCCATTCCCAATGTGCCCTCCCACCAAAAAGGGAAAGAAAAATCCAACCCAACTGACATAATATGGGGTTTTGCAGAAGAAAAAGGAGGGGGCACAGGAGGGTGAGACCAAAAGGAGGATTGTAGGTCTGTGAACGGGAATTCCAGGACATGGAGAAAAGGGAATCTCAAGCAAAAACAAAGGAAAATGTAAGTTCTATTGAAAAATTCCACAAACGTTTGTCAATTTCTATATCAGAACCAAAACATCTATGTAAAATTGATTTTGTAATAAAAAAGAGTAGGAAGCTTGAGAGGGGAAGGAGGGAGAGGAGGAACATGAGAACAGCCATCATCAGGCAATGAACACCCTTGTCATTGTTCAGCTACAAGAGGGTTGCTCCTTGTCTTTGGTGAAGTTGGCAGAAGGTGGGAGGTAGGAGGACAATAATGGCGGGACCATGACACTCGTTGTCCAGGATCTGTATAAGGAGCATCTCAGTTATCATAATTCAGCTCTGCACTTCTTGGTGAAAGAGAGGATGAGAGGGAGGAAGCAAAAAGCATGACTTCAGGTGATTACCAGGGTATTGCATTTGCACAGGGTGGAAAAGGGGCAAAGCTAGCTGAGGAAGAAGAGGTACAATGCAATTTGCAGATAGAGAAGGGGAGAAGTTGGCTAGGGGAGAAAAAAGGTGAAGTTGGAACCTGGAACCAATAGATTAGGACTGTTATGTCAGAGGGTGTAGGGCCTTTAAGGCATTGGACCCTGGTTTGGCTGGGTGACACAAGGTGTCAACAAATCTCAATCAAAAGTCGGCTTGATCAAATTGAGAAATCAGAGTTTGGCCCACACGGATTCAGATTGACCCAACCAAACTTGCAGTTCTACATGTCCGAGAAGGTTGGTCATTAAAATTCCTAAGAAGGGTACCAATGTAATTAAACCCCTTATTTCTACAAGTTTTCAGCCATCCTGATGTGTATATCTTAATGTATCACTCAATTTCTATGGCCTTTAAAAAATGCCTTCTATTGCTTTTAAGTGACAAATTATAAAGATTGCACAGATAGATCAGTGATAAACATGTAGATCAATGATTAAAATTTCACTGGTCACATACGGTAACGGAGGAAAGCTGGTGATCTGCTGCTCCACTGATCACAGCACCCTTCTTCCTCAGATCCAACAGATAAACAACAGCTTCCTCAGTTATAATCTCACCAGGAATCAACACCGGAATCCCTGGGGGATATGGGCAGATCAGCTCCCCACACACCTCCCCAGTGCTCCTCAAGATATCCACCTTCCTCTTCTTGGCAAAGAAGGCTTCTCGTGGACTCAGCTTTATATGTATGTCGGCAAATGGTGTTTTACTCGTATCTTCTTTCTTGACATGATGCAATCTGTTTTCCTCAAAGAAGGTTGCTGACAAATGCTTAATTCCAGAGGCAAGCCTCTGTACATCCTCTGTGCGAGTGCCCAGATTGATTGCAAATGTTACAGTGTGAGTGCCAGCCAACTCGGAGATGATTTGATGTTCTTCTGCCAATATATCATCAGCTTCATAACCAGACAGACCAAGGTCTGAAACATGAACAGTAAGACGCAGAGGATCCATGGCAGGGAAGCCAGGGAATATGCTGCTGGATGCACTAAGGACAGAGATCCCAGGAAGTCCCTTGATTTGGTTCCTAGCTTCAGTGACCAAATCCATGGCCTTATTGAAAATTGTGGCCGAATTTTCACTGATCTGAGCTCTTGCAGCATCCAATGATGCCAGAAGCAGGTAACTTGGGCTAGTGCTTTGAAGAGTTTGGAGGCATCTTCCTATATGCTCCCTATCAACCAGATTTCCTGACATGTGCAGCATCGATGATTGTGTCAGAGAACAGAGAACCTTATGTGTAGATTGTACTGTGAGGTCAGCGCCCTGGTCCAGAGCAGTACTAGGGAACCCTGGGTGGAACTTGAAATGAGCACCATGTGCTTCATCAACTATCACAGGGATACCATGAGAGTGGCAGACTTCAGTAATCCCACTCAATTTGCTGCATATACCATGGTAAGTTGGAGAAGTTACCAGTACTGCAGCTGCCCTCTTACCATCTTCAGACAAATCTTTTATTGCTCCTTCCACCTGTGATGGACTAACACCAGAAGCAATGTCCCATTCAGAGTTGTACTCTGGTATGATATACTTGGGTACTGCACCAGATAAAACCATCGCTGACATTGCAGAAATGTGAGAGTTGCGTGGAAGGATGAGGGTCTCTCCAGGGGAACAAGTGGCCATAATTGATGCCTGAATTCCACATGTGGTGCCTCCGACAAGAAACCAAGTCTCTGAAGATCCAAACAATTCAGAAGCTTTTCTCTGGGCATTCAAGATAACTCCCTTGGGGGAGAACAAGTCATCGAGCTCCGGGAGCTCTGGTAAATCATGAATGAATGGCCCTGACCCAACAAGCTGAGACAATGCAGCTGGAGAAGCTTTTCCTCTATTATGTCCAGGGAAATGGAAGCATGCAACATCCTGCTGTGCAGAAGTTCTCAATGCACTAACCAAAGGAGCAGTTCCACATTTTTGAGAAAATTTGTCAATAGTAACATCAGAATCTGTCTTTACAAATACCCTTGAGGGTCCTCTTTTGTTTTGTTCTGGTCCATTTGACACTTCCCTGTGAGACATGTTGAAGAATACACAGCTTTACATGTCGACTAGTTTCCCAAACGTTCATGCAAATTCTCTAAAATACATTCACATTGTGGCAGTATTTGAGAATGAAAATCAGCTCAAAAGAAAATGACATACAGCTAGGACTGTCAAGAAACTTCATGCATTGGAATGATAATTTTCTCAAACCATGGTGTTCTAAGTAGCCATGAAAGAACCAAAAAAATTTGCAGGCCATACCCAAACATGAGTTACTGAGTTCATAGTCATACTAAATTGAGATAAACCAACCAAAAAGAAACTGTCAAAGTCTTTTTGAAAGAAAAAGAGGAAACAAACTGCATGAACCAGTGCCAGATATCTGGCCCAATTATGGAAAAGGATGGAAAGAGGGGGGTGGGGGCACAATCTCCCACATCGATGAATAATGGATCTGAAAAATAGTTGGCTCAAATACAGTCACAATAGAAAGCCAAATCTAGCATTTACTCAAATGACACTTTGTGTTGAAGGCATCAATCTATGTGCAATGATAAATTTAAGATTGACAAGATTTCTAGATATGGAACAGGTATTGCACTTGGAGAAAAAATAATGCAAAATGTGAATTTTTATGCATTTTTCATAATGAACAGTCTCGTGCCATTCCTGGCATAAATCTTCTATCTTGGTTTAATATGCACATAACTACGTTACTGCTTTGTTGCCAAATGGGAAACAAACAAGCTCCATTATTCTTCGAACTTCAAAGAAACTTGAGCTGAAATGAGGTACCCTCACATGCACATGCAATGCCCATGGAATCCACTGGGATCAAGATGGAACTTCAAAAGGATACCAATGCATCCACCTTGCTATCTCCTGTAAGATGAGTGACCAGGTCATCCAAATCCAAAGAATTAACAGCTCTCTAGCAGGTTGTAACTTCCATTACTATCCGTTATCATCTGCGGGGATTGGATTGGTTAGGCCCAGAATGATGGGAGCTACCCTAACCAAGGGATATGGGAATTACTCGGGAGGAAATGTCCATGAGTACCCTGGAACAAAGTGGTCTGGCAACAGCCAACAGTGCAGAGGTTCATGCTCTATAAATGACAAGCTGTCCTGCCAACTTGCAATAACATGCAACGGATGGGTTCCTGCAAACCAGTGCACTGTCTGTCACACTTGAAGTGATTGACAAACACAATCCGTTCTTTAATGGTTCCTACTTAAGTTTTTTTCAGGAAGAAGCTGCTTAAACAGCTTGGAATAATTTGTCAGCCGAAGAGTGAGCTTGCTCAGGAGATTTTGGCTCTAGATAGTAGTTTCCACTCTACAGAACCTGCTACATTGCTCGCAAGACTAACTCGAAGGGCTGCTATCTGGTGGATCTGGAAGAAGCCTGCACTAGAACCTATGAGATTGTGGCACTGTGCCAAATTCACCCATAGTATATGTGTGTATATATAATGGAGGCACACTGAATTTAGAAAGCACAGACAGAATGAGAGAAATTAGTCATAGGCACTTTAATATAGTACCTCTGGTTAGATAAAAGATTCCTTCTTTTAACCCACATTAGGGGTTTAATCACTAATATGTTGTGGTGAATTCCAAGTTGTATTTATTTCCCAACACTAATTAACCCTTTGCCATGAGCTACCAAAAAAAGGTGTCTCAATCCTACCCAGAGGTCATTGAGCAATGACTAAGTCAGAAGAGTAGCTGGTCAACAGAAGAAAAAGAAAAAGAAAAAGAAGATCATCAGGGAGCAACAAGCAGAAACAAGTTAAGGGGACACGATGGATTCGACAAACACCAAATGCCCATGTCAAAGATTAGATAGACAGACACAACAAAATGAAAATAAAGCCAGTATTACGGGATTCTTCACCGGAGAACATGGCCACAGGGAAGCACGCGGGGCGCCGGCGGCGGCATGCGCGGGTTGTTCGCGAACCCCCTAAACCTGCAGACCCCTAAAGCTCCATCATGGTAAGTTGGTGCACCCGGGAAGCTGACATCTCGGAGAGAGCCACGGGGTGGCGCTGCTGCAGAAATCATGCTGGCACACTCGGACCAAGAACGGAGGACCCAGCAAGAAGGTTGCCCAACCCAACGCCGGCGGATATGAAGTCCTTGCCCTTTATAGAGCCACGCCGCAGCTGTCGACGTCGCTCTCCACCCGGCGGGGAAGGGATTATTAGAGTAGATGGATGACGCGAGTCTTTCTTTTTATTGATGAGAAAAAGAAATAGATTGATGTCATCTCATCTTCAACAACATAAATAAACCAGTGTTTCAAAAAAATGAGAATGTTCGTAGGGGTGAAAAATGTTGTTGATCATTGAAACATAACTGTTGTGTCTCTGTGATTTTGATGGTAGCAAACACTATAAGTCATCATCTGTTTGAGTCTGCATACTGTTTGAGTCTGCATATAAATCTGTTTGAATCTGCATAGTCATCATCTGTTTTAGTCTGCATATTGTTTGAGTCTGCATATAAATCTGTTTGTGTTACATATGAATGTTTCATTGAACATTTTATCTGAATTACATAACCAACGAACAGGCTGAGGCTATGTGTTGTGTGCATTGGTGCATTTCATAATTGTTGATGCATTTCATAATTGCATTTTATCTGGATTGTTTGATGCTAGTCTGTACAATGGGTGATGCTGCTATACCCTTTCAGCAAAGTCTATACATCCGTAGACAGCCTGCCTGAACTTTGTTGAATGAAGTCTATACACTTGCCAACATGTCTCTCATGCATTATGTCTAAAGTCCATACATTGTCTGGACACACTCAAGTCCATACATTGTACTGTCTACACTTTGTTGCAGCTAATCTGAACATTCTTCAGTGAAGTCTATACATCGTCAGTGCATGAGCGTTTTACAAGTCTATACACTGTCTAGACTCATGCATTTCATAACTATGCTCAGGCTAAGTCTGTACAGAGCCTTAAGTCTGTACAGAGCCTTGTTCATCGTGTGCTAAGCATTTCCAAAGTCTATACATCGTGTTTCACTCACGTTCATCTTTGTTCAAAGTCTGTACAGCGTTTTGGCTAGAATGCAGCGTCTCATGTTAAGTCTGTACATCATGCATCAGTGCATTAACAAGTCTATACATCGTGCATGCATCGTCTCTCAAGTCTATACAAGGTTTGGCTAAAATGCATCGCCTCTCAAGTCTGTACAGGGTCTGCCTAGAATGCATTCACTAAAGTCTATACATTCGTCTCTAAGGCAAAGTCTATACATCGCATGCATTGCACACTGCAAGTCTGTACAGCCCAAGTCTGTACATCCGACCGTCTCATTCAGCATCTCACTCTTGCAAGTCTATACATTGCTTCTAGCATGCACGGGTTCAAGTCTATACATTGCTTATCTTTACCTACGTTCAGACACCAAGTCTACACATCGCCGTGTTCACTTGTTTCAAGTCTGCACATTGGTTCAGACTTTCCAAGTCTGTACATTGGCCCTCAAGCTTTTCAAGTCTGTACATTGGCCTTCAAGCTTTCCAAGTCTGTACACACTTCAGCACTCAAAGGCTGAACACTCTTCAGCAAGTCTGTACACACTTCAGCACTCAAAGGCTGAACGTTCTTCAAGCTTAAGTCTATACATTGTGTTGCATCGTTGCACGCCAAGTCTATACATAGTCTGGCTGCCTGCACGCCATGTCTGCACATCGGTTGCACAGCACAACTAAGTCTATACATCCAGTTGCATCGCATGTCTGTAGAGTCTAGACATTCGTCCCACAGCCTGCAGCTAAGTCTACACAGCCTCCACAACAAGTCTATACAACGTCCCACAGCTGCGCTGCAAAGTCTATACATCATGGCAGCCTGCACGCAGCAAGTCTATACATCGCTGCCAGCCTGCACGCAGAGTCTGTACACTGCGTCCGCCAGCCTGCACGCAGCAAGTCTATACATCGCTGCTAGCCTACAATGCAGAGTCTGTACACTACATACACACTGCATCCTTAAGTCTAAACTCTACTGCTTTTATATGAAGTCTATACAGCCTGTGGCTTGTACATAGATTGAACTCTTCATTAAACCTGCAGGTGTCTGGGCACGTGATCTGAGGTAGGCACCTGGCACGTGATCCGAGGACAACGCCCTAATTGCTGCTGCTATAAATACGAAGCCTCCTCCATCTGGAGAAGACTGATCAAGAAGTGGATGAAAGACAGAAGAAAAAGAGTGATCGAAAGAAGAAGAGCTGAAGCAGAAAGGGCAGAGAAGTAGCAGAAGAAAAAGAGAAAAAGAGAGAGCATGAGTTGAGAAGAAGAAAAAGATTGAGAGATAGAGAGGTCGTGAAGAAGAAGAGAGCTTCATTGTCTTCACTGGAATTTGGATCAGATCCAATCCAGTTTGCTCCTGCGAGAGCTACTTTGTGCTTTTCATTTCTCCAGCTTTATGTCGCTGTGATTTTTATCTTTTATTGTTTTCCTTTACCTTGTTCTTCCGATTGCCCTGTTGGGGATCGGGTTCCTCCTGTGGTTTCAGGAGAAGGGAGATTTGTTTCTCCAGTTTACTGGTGACCTTGTGTCATCAGTGGTTCCCTCCTTTGTGGAGGAAGAGAGGTCCGAGACCTCTGGTTTGCAGGTGACTTGGTGTCACTTGTGCTTCCCTATGGGCTTCAGAGGAAGGGAGACTTGGGACTCCAGCTGCAGGTAGTAGTTGATACTTGTAGGCCCCCTCCTTGGTGGAGGAAGAGAGACTTCGGTCTCTAGCTTGCTAGTGACTGTGTGTCACTAGTGGTCTCCCTTCGGTGTGGAGGAAGAGGGGAGGTTGTTCCCCTGGTCAAGCTGTGTGGCAGCAACTTGTTTGCAGACTGAGTCTGCTTTCTAACTGATTGCTAGTGGAAGCCTCACTCCCGTTGGGAGTGAGGGGTGGACGTAGGTCTGTGGACCGAACCACCTAAAAAATCCCTTGTGCAGTGGTTTGTTTGATTGCTTGCTTCCGCTAGATGCATGCTAGGACCGTGATCTGATTGATTATTCATGTCCTAGAGTTTAATTGGGTTTGCATCTTTTATGTTTGAGCAATTGTCCAATGATCTTGTGCTTATCATTTCATATGAATTTTAAATTGGTCAAAACTCTTTAGAAGATCCATTCACCCCCCCTCTGGATCTGTGTTTATCTATCGCACCAAACTATCAATTGGTATCAGAGCGGTTCTCTGACTGATCAGATCCAACGATCTGCAGAGGATCCTGTTGTCTTTGGTGCATTTCTGAATTTACTCTCTGCTGCCTTAATCTGCTTACCGATTTAATCAATGGGTTCTCCACCGGTTTTCAATGGCTCTAATTTTAACTCATGGGTTAGCAGTCTACATAACTATGTGAATTTGATGGATCCGGATCTGTGGAAGTTAATCTCACATGGTCCTCACAGACTGCCAAAGAAAGAGTCCAAATGGACTAACAGTCACAGATCAAGAAATGGAGAGAATCAGAAAGTTTTGAAATTAATGAAAGAAGCTACTGACAAGGCTCTACATTCCTTTTTCCATGACTGCAGGTCCGGTAAGGAAATTCTGGATAAGCTGAAGCTAGCTCAGAGGAGAAATGAGGACAGCTGCCTGATGGCTGACAAGAGCAACCATGGCAGTGAGCAAGATGAATCCGAAGATGCTGAAAAGGTAACCAATCCTTTCTCTAGTTACACATTAGACGACTAGGAAGATGCCTATGCCAATCTGTTAGAATCCTATGAAAGACTAAAGAAGAAGAATAAAAAACTGATAAAGAAGCTAAAGAATCATGAGGATGCTAAATCTCGAGGTGAAAACCCTGAAATTCTGAAAATTGAAAATGACATATTTAGACGACAGTTAACAGATTTTAATTCTATTAGTTCAGACTTAGATCATTTGAAATCTGAAAAACAAACTCTTATGAAACAAATTAGATTACACAAAAAGGAGAATCAAGAGCTTGTTTGTGAAATTGCTGAACTAAAGGAAAGACTCAGCTCAACTGATGATGATCAGGCTCATAACAATGATGTTGTTCAAAATGAAGAACTGGTGAGAAACTTAGAGCTTGTCAACTCTGAATTGGAAAACATGAAATCTGAATTGAAATACTCAAAAACCAGCTCAAAGAATCTGAACACAAATCAATAAATCTTGAAAAAGAAAATAAATTGATTTCTGAAAAATTAGAGGCTGATAGAGTAACAAATTCAGAGATTCAGAAAAATCTTGACAAACTTCAATATGAAAAATAACAAGAAAAGTTTTATGAATGTCAGTTTTCTTCAGATGAATGGGTGCTTGATGATGAACTCCTAGAGCAGAACAGTAAACTGAAAGAGGAAATTAATAAGCTAAATCACCTAAACTCAGCAATGTCTGAGAGGCTAATCACTTTAGAAAAAGGGAAGAGTGTAAGCCTGGTGAGCTCTAGTGAGTTGCTGAATGTTGAACATGAAATTACAAATCTGAAAAACATCAACCTAATGTTGAGTGGGAATGTCACTTGCTGTGAACAAAAGATAGCTAAATATGAGTTAACAATCACATCCCTTCAACAAGAAGTTGATGATCTTTATAAGTCCCTATCTGAAGTTGACAATGAAATAAAATTAAAACAGGAAGTTGAAAAACTCAAAAGTATGAATGATGCCTTGCATCAACAAGTCATTTCGTGTGAAACAGATCTATCCAAATATGAAGCTAATATTTGTGGCTTAAATTCTGAAATTCAAGATTTGAAAAACTCATTGTCAAAATTTGTCAAGGGAAAGGACAATCTGAATAAGCTTCTGGGAAAGAGTGATAACTCTCAGAGAGAGGGGCTGTGTTACAGTTCAACAAACAAAAGGATCAATAGCAATAAAACTTCAACTGTGTTTGTAAAAGCTTCTGATCAAAACACAACTGTTGGTTCTTCTGTTTTTTAATTTACTGCACAAAAACCCACTGTCAGTCCCAAAACTGTAGGACAAACTCAAAAATTAAAAAAGGATGAAAACCTACAGAAAAAAGATAAAACTACTCCAGTTGGTACAAAGACTGCTGCACACAATTCACATGACCTCTCAAACACTCATACTAAAAAGGGGTCGTGCTATTATTGTGGGAAAGTAGGTCACATAATGGAAGATTGCAGATTAATGCTAAAAGATGAGCATGGTAGTGAAACATCACATTCTAGAAATTCTTTTGATAGAAACCATGCTGCTAGGAAGCCTGATGCTTCATGTTATTATTGTGAGAAGCATGGTCATCTCATGAGTGAATGTTTTATCATGAAAGAAGACAATAAACTGCATGCCATGTCTTCCATTCATTTTCATGGCCCATATGGATCTAAACACAATTCTAGTCAGCACATTGTGTGCTTCAACTGTAATAAGCCTGGGCACAGGGCTGCTGAGTGCTGGTTTAGATCCACTTGGAGTAAAAATGATTTTAAAAGTAAGTAAATCAGATGCTTCGAATGTGGGAAAAATGGGCATACAGTCAAGGACTGTTGGTATGTTCAAAAGAATTCTGTTAACCCCCATTTTGTCAAATTTCCTGCAAAACCATTTATGAAAATTTCATGCTATAATTGTGGGAAGCCAGGCCATAGATCTGCTGAATGTTGGCTGAGTAAGAACAAGCATCAAACTGTTCATGCATACAACAAAAAATCTTATGAACATGTTTATAAACATCATCATGCTGTTAATATGCATCATAAGAATCAAAAACCAGCCATTTCATGTAGATACTGTGGAAAATTTGGACATTCTATGGATGACTGTTCACTGATGAAATTTGATGATAATGTTGCTATGAAATTGTTTAGAACACCTGTTAGGGGTAAGGCAGGACCCAAAGCTTCTTGGGTCCCTACAGGATCAAAATGATCAATATTTTGCATGTGTGCCTTGGAATGAACAAAGAGGGGTAAATAAACCAAGGCATTCAAGAATGAAACCCCTAGGATTGCACGACTCAGGTCAGTTCTGAAAACTTATCTTAAATTGCATATCTGAAATTGTGAATCTTGGATAACTGCATATCTGGTATGAACTGTCCATGCATAATTGTCATATTTTTTTTGCATATCATGATTCATGCATACATGCTCCTTTATTTGTTTGACACTTGCATTGAGCTTCATGGAATTACTTGTTTGCACTTTGAGCTGTGTGTGCATATATGTGAATTGTATATACATACATTAGACATACAGTCATTGAAAATCTGATGCAAGTAGGACTGTCAATATTGCACTGTCATTCATGACCACTATGGTATATTAAATGGTAAGCTACCAAAAGGCAGGGAAATCTATCTGTAGGTTCTTACTATGTGAGAGGTGATCTTTTAGACCAAGTGCTCCGTCAAGTACCATGGGTCATATTGTTTAGTAGGGCAGTCTGAATGAACATGAGTCTCTGCATGTCTTTGTATACATGTAGTTAATTACATTACATTTAATTTCATTGAAAATGCCAAAAAGTTTGTCTGAATGCATATTGTCAGGAGGAGTCAATGCATTGCATGCAGGTTGTCAGATGCATACTCTTTTGTCAAAATTCATTGCATATTAAATCTTGAAGATCTTGAAACATGCCTGACCTCCTGTTACCTTGCATGAAATATATATTGAAAAATAAAAAAAAAAGGGTTGCATGCATGTACTCAGGGGGAGCATCCATAGGATTGTCAGTTTTCCATTTGATTCTGTCTCTCCTTCTGGTCAGTCTCTCAGTCAAGTTTGCATTGAGGATTTCAAATTGATGTCTCCATGCTGTCTCTTTTATCTTGTCAAAAGAAATCTCAGCTCAATAATCAAATGAGAAGATTTCAATCTGCATATCATGATCATAAATCTGATTTTGCTATCAATAAAGAAATCTCGCATTATGTGAAATTATGAACATCTAAAAGGACTTGAATTGGTTTAGATTTAATGCATTCTGCAAGTTTGAAGATGAATTTCTTAAAAATATCTGAATCAGACTTAATAAACCTTAACCATGCACTTCATGTCATACTTTGAAAGACCTTCTAAAATCTGTCATATTGAGATCATGACCCAATTAGTTGAAATGCATGGAATCTGTATTATTTTTAAACAAGTCTTTCTTCAACACCTTGGGTAACTGTTTAAATAAAAAAATTGTGGTAAATGAATGGCAGAGCAATGATCAAATGCGCTGAGAAACTAGGATCCTTGTCAAAGATAATGGGCCCTAAGTCATGAGGCTTCTTGATCAACTCTGTTCAGAATTTTTATTTAAAAAAAAATGATATCATGTCTGAAACAGAATGGGAGTTTCTGCTGAGTAAGGTAGGGGTACTGGCGTCTAACCAGCGTCTACCTTTACGACAAAAGGCATGAACCATCCTTGACTATTCTCTAAATGAAGTGAAATAAATTTTTTTTTCAGCTAAACCCATTAAGTGTTTATCTCTGAAATGATCTTTTGTTTAACATCAATACTGATGTATGATTTTTCCTAAAAGAAGTCATTGAAATCAATTGATTAAGATGCTGGGAGGTTAATTGAAGTAGTGTTATGTATGCTTGGTTCATTTCTATTAAAATTTGAATTCAGATGTGAGCATAATTTTTATTGAAAAACTGAGTTTGCATCACTTTTAAACCAAGCTTGACTTGTTAAGTTTCATTCATAAGTCTTCATAATGAAAGTTTCTAAAGCTGTTACATCTTCAGATTTATGAAATTGATATCCCATTGAAAACCTTTCTTATTCATTCTGAATGCTTAATTCCTTTCATTGGACTCCATTCTGAAATAGATTCATTGTTGATTTCTTTATGTCCTATGCTTCATTCCAATCACTGTCCATCTAAGGGGGAGAATTTTTGCTGTCCTTGTGGTTCATCTGACTATCTGTGTCTCCTTCTCATCTACACTCATAAGTCTCTATCTAATCAGGGGGAGCTTTCCTGTCAGGCTAAGTGTCATTCATAAAGGGGGAGATATAGTCAGCATCATTAATGTCCCTTTCATTACTGTTGTTAAAAAAGGGGGAGAATAAATTTCATGGCTTAGTCAAAGGGGGAGTCTTTAATTCCATCATCTTATGCATTCTTATACTTCCCTCTCAATCTAATGTCTTTTTGCTGAAGTTAAAGGGGGAGAATAAATTGACTCATAGTGTTCATAGTGTTGCCATCATCAAAAAGGGGGAGATTGTTGTGTCCTTGTAGTTTTGATGATAGCAAACACTATAAGTCATTATCTATTTTAGTCTGCATACTGTTTGAGTCTGCATATAAATCTGTTTGAATCTGCACAGTCATCATCTGTTTTAGTCTGCATACTGTTTGAGTCTGCATATAAATATGTTTGTGTTACATATGAATGTTTCATTGAACATCTTATCTGAATTACATAACCAACGAACAGGCTGAGACTGTGTGTTGTGTGCATTGGTGCATTTCATAATTGTTGATGCATTTCATAATTGCATTTTATCTGGATTGTTTGATGTTAGTCTGTACAATGGGTGGTGCTGCTATACCCTTTCAGCAAAGTTTGTACATCCGTAGATAGCCTGCCTGAACTTTGTTGAATGAAGTCTATACACTTGCCAACATGTCTCTCATGCATTATGTCTAAAGTCCATACATTGTCTGGACACACTCAAGTCCATACATTGTACTGTCTACACTTTGTTGCAGCTAATCTGAACATTCTTCAGTGAAGTCTATACATCGTCAGTGCATGAGCGTCTTACAAGTCTATACACTGTCTAGATTCATGCATTTCATAACTATGCTCAGGCTAAGTCTGTACAGAGCCTTAAGTCTGTACAGAGCCTTGTTCATCGTGTGCTAAGCATTTCCAAAGTCTATACATCGTGTTTCACTCACGTTCATCTTTGTTCAAAGTCTGTACAGCGTTTTGGCTAGAATGCAGCGTCTCATGTTAAGTCTGTACATCATGCATCAGTGCATTAACAAGTCTATACATCGTGCATGCATCGTCTCTCAAGTCTGTACAGGGTTTGGCTAAAATGCATCGCCTCTCAAGTCTGTACAGGGTCTGCCTAGAATGCATTTACTAAAGTCTATACATTCGTCTCTAAGGCAAAGTCTATACATCGCATGCATTGCACACTACAAGTCTGTATTGCCCAAGTCTGTACATCCGACCATCTCATTCAGCGTCTCACTCTTGCAAGTCTATACATTGCTTCTAGCATGCACGGGTTCAAGTCTATACATTGCTTATCTTTACCTACGTTCAGACACCAAGTCTACACATCGTCGTGTTCACTTGTTTCAAGTCTGCACATTGGTTCAGGCTTTCCAAGTCTGTACATTGGCCCTCAAGCTTTCCAAGTCTATACATTGGCCTTCAAGCTTTCCAAGTCTGTACACACTTCAGCACTCAAAGGCTGAACACTCTTCAGCAAGTCTGTACACACTTCAGCACTCAAAGGCTGAACGTTCTTCAAGCTTAAGTCTATACATTGTGTTGCATCGTTGCACGCCAAGTCTATACTTAGTCTGGCTGCCTGCACACCATGTCTGCACATCGGTTGCACAGCACAACTAAGTCTATACATCTAGTTGCATCGCATGTCTGCTGAGTCTAGACATTCGTCCCACAGCCTGCAGCTAAGTCTACACAGCCTGCAGCTAAGTCTACACAGCCTCCACAGCAAGTCTATACAACGTCCCACAGCTGCGCTGCAAAGTCTATACATCGTGGCAGCCTGCACGCAACAAGTCTATACATCGCTGCCAGCCTACACGCAAAGTCTGTACACTGCGTCCGCCAGCCTGCACGCAGCAAGTCTATACATTGCTGCTAGCCTGCAATGCAGAGTCTGTACACTGCATATACACTGCATCCTTAAGTCTAAACTCTGCTGCTTTTATATGAAGTCTATACAGCATGTGGCTTGTACATCGACTGAACTCTTCATTAAACCTACAGGTGTCTAGGCACGTGATCCGAGGTAGGCACCTGGCACGTGATCCGAGGACAACGCCCTAATTGCTACTGCTATAAATACGAAGCCTCCTCCATCTGGAGAAGACTGATCAAGAAGTGGATGAAAGACAGAAGAAAAAGAGTGATCGAAAGAAGAAGAGCTGAAGCAGAAAGGGCAGAGAAGTAGCAGAAGAAAAAGAGAAAAAGAGAGAGCATGAGTTGAGAAGAAGAAAAAGATTGAGAGATAGAGAGGTCGTGAAGAAGAAGAGAGCTTTATTGTCTTCACTGGAATTTGGATCAGATCCAATCTAGTTTGCTCCTGCGAGAGCTACTTTGTGCTTTTCATTTCTCCAGCTTTCTGTCGCTGTGATTTTTATCTTTTATTGTTTTCCTTTACCTTGTTCTTCCGATTGCCCTGTTGGGGATCGGGTTCCTCCTGTGGTTTCAGGAGAAGGGAGATTTGTTTCTCCGGTTTGCTGGTGACATTGTGTCATCAGTGGTTCCCTCCTTTGTGGAGGAAGAGAGGTCCGAGACCTCTGGTTTGCAGGTGACTTGGTGTCACTTGTGCTTCCCTATGGGCTTCAGAGGAAGGGAGACTTGGGACTCCGGCTGCAGGTAGTAGTTGCTACTTGTAGGTCCCCTCCTTGGTGGAGGAAGAGAGACTTCGGTCTCTGGCTTGCTAGTGATTGTGTGTCACTAGTGATTTCCCTCCGGTGTGGAGGAAGAGGGGAGGTTGTTCCCCTGGTCAAGCTGTGTGGCAGCAACTTGTTTGCAGACTGAGTCTGCTTTCTACCTGATTGCTAGTGGAAGCCTCACTCCGGTTGGGAGTGAGGGGTGGACGTAGGTCTGTGGACCGAACCACCTAAAAAATCCCTTGTACAGTGGTTTGTTTGATTGCTTGCTTCCGCTAGATGCATACTAGGACCGTGATCTGATTGATTATTCATGTCCTAGAGTTTAATTGGGTTTGCATCTTTTATGTTTGAGCAATTGTCCACTGATCTTGTGCTTATCATTTCATACGAATTTTAAATTGGTCAAAACTCTTTAGAAGATCCATTCACCCCCCCTCTGGATCTGTGTTTATCTATCGCACCAAACTATCAATAACTCGTAGGAGTGATAATTGATTATTTGTTAGCTTTACAGATTATTTTTCACTCTCGCGAATTGTTTTTCACTTGTGTACAGTATCCTTTTAACTTCGCCTCCGATGATATAAGAATATATGGATTCACGTGCAACGTACATCAGTCTATCTATGTGTAGTCAATGCAGTGAAGACACGTTGAATCAGAAGTAGCAAATAGATTTTAAGTGGCCCGGTCGGAGACGCAGGTTTTAAATGGCTAGTCCAAAATAGATTAGACACAGAAGTTCTCCCATTCAATGACTGGTCCCGTTATAAATATTTTTTTTTGATATAAACTCAGAACCAATCCATCAATTAGAATTGGAAGTTACGATAGGGTGTCTCGCAACACTTGAAAAAAAAACTCTTTCTACCTAAAAAATTATGTTATGTCAATTTTTAATTTAATTTTTAAAATTGACAAAAATAGATAACTACATGTTCGGTAAAAATGTCATAATTTTTAAATTTTATATGAGCTCGTTTGCCTAAAAACACGTCTCTACACCGTCACCTCACTCCTCCCATGTCACTCCCTCTCCTTCCTCTTCTGCTCCCTTCGTGTCCAAAGCAAACCCCCCACGTCGCTTTCCTCTCCCTCTCTCGCACATGTGAGAAGTTTCTCCCTGCACTTTTCCTCGTCTCCCCCCCCCCCGTGTTCTTCTCCTCCCTTCGTCTGCTTCTCCTCTTTGGAATTAGCCCATTGCAGAACCCACCACCGCCGCCGCCGTTGCCTTCCTCCATCACGCCACCGTCGATCCCGTCCTCAGCCGACCACCGCCGGTCGATCCCGGTTCCCCTGTTGCACGACGTGCACCTCCTGCAACTAGGACGGCTGGTCCTTGCCGGCCATCGCCGCGGACCACCACCACTGGCATCGCCCCTGCGGCCTCCTCGAGCCAGCCTGCCTCTCCCACGGCCATGTACTAGCCATGTGCAGCGCAGTGCCAACCCTCGGACACGCCCTGCCATGTACTAGCCATGGGCTGCACGGTGAGCAAATGCTACGCTGAGCTGCACGAGGAGGCGCGGGCGTTGAGGGCCAAGCAGGTGGAGTGGAGGCAGGATCTCAGGCGAGAGGTGGCCTTCGCGGGTCCGGCGGGAGGAGGCCTTCACTGCCAAGCAGGTGGAGTGGAGGCGGAGTGGAGGCGGGATTATAGGCGAGAGGAGGCCTTTGCGGCCAAGCAGGTGGAGTGGAGGCGGGATTGGGATCACAGGCAGGAGGAGGCCTTCACGGGGCCAGTGGGAGGAGGCTTTCGCGGCCAAGCAGGTGGAGTGGAGGCGGGATCGTAGGCGGCATAGGGAGGAGGTCGGGGCGCTGGAGAGGAGGGTGAGGGAGGAAGAAGCGCGTAGGCGGACGCTCGAGGAGGAGCACTGTGCGGGTGCGGCGGTGGCGGGTGGCCGTGAGGGGGTGGTGGACGGGGAGCTGCAGCGTGGGGCGGCGGATGGCTGTCGTCGGGCGAGGTTCGTTAGAAGGAGGCGGAGGGTGAGGGGAGGGGAGGGGAACGTGGGTCGCGAGATCTTTCTTTTAAAAAAAAATTGGTCGACCCTAATTTTTATTTTGAGGGAACTTTTCAAAAGGTGAAATTTCATCCTAAAAATTAGGGGAGAGGTTACCAAACACGTCTAAGTGGGTTTCCTATTCCTATTTTTAAATTTGAGAGAAAAAAGAGCAACTAAACACCTTATAAGGCATTAGCTAATTTAGTCTGGGATTCTGGGCATACGTGAATGGGAGAAAATCACATGACCTGTGTGGATGATCCACCTCCAAGTCCTAAGTAACACACCACGATGGTGTGTTAGTAAATCGGCAACGTGCACCCTACATTGCCCCCCACCCACTATCTCTTCCCTCCTCTCAGCACCTTCCCTCTCCGATAATGCTCCCACTATGATGATAAATATTGTTGTCATCTTCTCTCCTCCTTAAATCCATCAACCCCCCCAATTAGTAATCTACGATCTCTCCTAGTGTTGGGTAATGAGTTTGGCTTAATTGGTTTAGAAATGATCTATACAGATACATCGATTTCGATCACATGTCCTGGCTACAGCTAAATCTGGGCTCTCACTTGATTTCAAGATTTGAAAAGCACCCTAATAGCTAGCTAGCATCAACAAATGTACACCCCTCTGTGATGTCGTGATCCGCTGTACATCCCGTAACCTCCAATACTTTGACTGCAACGTCGCTCCGTGCCATCTTTTTACGTACATCAACCTTATCACCCCTGGTGCTCTTGACCGGCCCCAGGTTATAAAAGGAGGTATATGAAAGGTAGTGCAATCCCTAGCATACAGGAACCATGGCTAAGCCACCTCGACCATGTCAACTCCTTCCCTTCCCTTCCCTTCAACTAGGCTATCTCATAGCACCTTATGTGTCCCTCCCTCTGGAGAGCCTCCTCTCCTTCCTCCCACTCGCTTACTGACTTAAACATCGGAAGGTTCTCCCAGGATACCCCCACTCTAGTGACAACTTCTTTTCTTATAGGATGAAGCTTGGCAATATCCTCTCCTAGTGGTGGGCACCTTGGACTACCCAATTTGAAAGCTCGGCAAGGTCCTCTTAGGACCCTGACTAGAAGTTCTCACGTAGCCAGTCCTAACCATGCTAGTGGTGAAGCACCTCTGCCTTTGACTATCAATGACGATTCTGTAAATGTTCACAAAAAATAAAATAAAATAAAAATAATAGATAAGCGATGGGAATGATGCTACGAGTGAAAGGAAAAACGTGATCGCTAGAGATCGAGGATCTCAATTAAATAAAAAGATGATCGTGTAATGAGAAATACCTTTTGGATGTGGAGAGATATGTGGATTCTATCCTTCTCTTTCAATCTGCCCGTCGATGAAGAGAGCCTTCTTCTAAATTATCCTTGTAAGAAAGAAACAAACACAAACAAATAAAATATGGATTAGAATAAGTGAAGTGTAGTATCAATTCTAGAGAGATAAAATATGATGAAAATAATGAAATGATACACACTTTGTTGGTGTTGTTTTAAACCCCTTAATGCAAAGGGTAGGAAAAAACTATGATGTGATGATGAAAATATGATGAAATAAGGAGTGTGCAAGAGTTGCACTAGGGGGAGGTTGTGCTAGAGTGCACAAGTGGGAGAATCTCAATGTGATTGAGATATAAATCAAATACTAGATAAAAGAAACATGATGCATGAAACTAGTGATAAGTTATGAAACTAGAATAGAAATAAAAGAGAGGTAGGCTTATAGATAAGAGGATAGGGGCTTCTTCAAAGGGTTCTAGAACTCTGATGTAGAACTCATACATAGGGGAGGGCCTCCTTCCGCCAAGGCTTCTTCTTCAATTTCTTTCAATTTTTCAACTTTGTTCTTAAGAGATTTCAAGCCTCAAAGGGGGTGGATATTTATAGGGATTGAAAATTCGCAGCTAAAAATCACAATAAATTTAGGAATATGATTCCAACTTGTTTAGATGGGGAAATACTTCCAAAAGAATCATTTTAAATTAGGAAGATCATATAATTCCTTTCCCAAACACATAGAATCATCAAATTATGGAAAGTTTACAATTAGGCTTGGAATGGGTCTTCTGGAAGGTGGAGGCTTGAATGCAGTTGTCCGACTGACCATGACTTGAAACATGTCAGGGTGGAGCATCGCAATTCTAAGATGAACATGTCTCGAATGGAGACCACTGTCACGCCCCGAGCGCGGAAGGAACCCGGGATTGCACGACGAGTTTATATTCGTTCATGTCAATCAGAGCACGAGGTAATTCGACACAAAGACAAAGTGCACTGAAGAGAAATAACCAAGTCCATTTTATTCATCAAAATAATAATCCAACTTACATCACTGCTTCCAATCTAACTTACTAGACTCAAGAAAAGAAAAATTACAATAATGACTCAAGAAAATAGAAGACTCGACTCCAAGATAATGATAGATGTCCGAGAATAGCTCTACGCTCAGCTCTCATGGTCATCCCCATCCAATTAAGACTCGTCATCGGAAGTACCTGAAAAATAAGGAAAAACACTAGGTGAGCGAACGCTTAGTAGGGATTACATCTCAATGACAAGCTTGCTTAAAGTAAATTACATGTTACATGTAATGCAAGTATAGCTATGCATGATCGAGCTCCAGATAATATGAAACAAGATAACGACAGATTGAACTAGCAAGATTTCAAGAATATCATGTAAAGTTAACAAGAATTCAAGTATGTAATTGTCAAGTCATGTCATGAGAATTTGGCTATTTAATCTAGCAAGTAAATACCCATTCTGGGTCACAGAAGTCACGTCATGTCATGTCAAGTCTAGTCAAGTACGAGATTGTGGAATGCCATAGAATAATCTAGAAAGTCATACACTCTAGTGCAATGCCACACCGTGGTCAATATAGCTCCCATGGACACAAGTACTTTCGGATGCTCCTCCCAAGACCAGACTGGGCCCCATTAACGCTAGGCATTGAGTCATATATTTTTCTAGACATCCACTATAATTTATAGCCAAAAGAGTTTCAAAGGAATAAGCCATTGTAGGAATATTAAGGTAGATTCACGAAATTCAAGGACAGAACATTGGACAAGATAACATGGCGATAAATCTCACATAAACCAAGACATTCAGGAAATCTGGGATAATTGGCGTCCACTCAGGCCGCCGCCAATTACAGAATCCGCGTCCACTGGGGTGGTTGCTAATTCTGTGAACAGTCAAGCACGAAGGAAAATAGTGTCACTGGCCCTGGACGCTATATCCGGTTTTGGCATCAATTGTCCTGGTCGCCAATTCTAGGTAGTGACCGGACTCTTACAGAATGCCAGAAATAATCCTCCATGATGGCTATGGCATCATGTTTCTTCAGAGTGGCATGACTATCAAGGTTTCCAGGGTTTTGAGGGTACAATCCATTTGGCCACCCTGAGGGATTCCAAGGCTAGTGAAATCTTACGGAGGTCTTAGAGAGAGAAATTCCAATCAGGCGGAAGGAATATCCGGCGGAGGGTCATTCAATCTCCAAGAATTGAGGTGTCAATCGTGAAACTCGTGAAACAGGGACTCCGTCTCGACCATGAGACAGCAGTGCCAATAGACCCGCGATATGGGTCAAAAACATGATAAAACTATGAGATAGGAAAATCGCGTCCATCAAGCTGGCGTCAATTCATAAATTAGCGTCCCTTTAGAGAGGCGCCAATTCTAGAATTTATCGAATTTTTAATAAACTTATAACAATTGGCGTCCGTTTAAGGAGACGCCATATCTTTAATCCACGTCCAGGTATACTGACGCTAATTCATGATTTTCCATGTTATTTTATGTAGCAACCCAGATAAATTAGAAGAAATAAAATTTTAAATTAAATAAAAACCTCCAATTAAATAATAAAGGGCCCAAATCAAACCAGATTGTAAAACCCAAATAAATTTAACTAAAAGCCTTAACCAAATGGGCCTCTTACATACATATATGCATGAACTAATGGGCTTCCTATATATATGTATATATATATTAACTAAAATTCACTAAAGGGCCTTAAAAGCCCATAACCCTCCATACGTCCAAAGGAGGAATACAATATATATAGATATAAATATATATATTCTAAAAAGTGAACCCTCATCCCGTTCGAAGTCTGCATACAACACTAGGGTTTTTAACCCAATAGGATGGCAACTGGTGAATTAGCAATAAAGATATGCATGGGAAAGTTTATACTTAGTAGGATTGCTTTCATGGGAAACTTCTATCCCTTTAGGATTCTAAAAGCCCCGTAGGGTTGCCTTCCCTATAAATTCAAGCTCTCTCGAACATGCAAAAGCTACTGCTGCTTCTGTGTTTGAAGGGAGTTCCTGCCGCATCTTGCTGTCGTAAACGGAGGAGAGAGAGAGCTCGTTTTCTTGCTCTTATTCCTAGCAAACGAGGTCTTTGTCCTGCCGTTGGAGATCACGAAGGAGTTTGGCTTCCTCTTGTTGTTATCTGCTACTACATCCTCCTCTCGTCGCAAGCGAATATAAGCTTCAGAACGTGAAGAAGCCACTGCTTCTTTCATCGTAATCGCTGCTGTACGCTGCTTCATCATCCTTACTGAACGTGGAGAAGCCATTTGTTTCTTCGTGGGCTGCTGCAAAGAAGCTTCATCATCTTGTTGAAGCATTTGCTACCGTAGCATTGCTACAGATTGCTGAGTGCTTCTTCCTTTCTTCTTCTTCCTACTACGGCCGAGAGAAGAGAAGCCTGCTGTTGCTTCTCCTTATTCGTCTGATATTGCTTCGTTGCTCAAGCTGCAGTTGCTGCCATAGCTGCTGCTGCACTTCTTATTGTTCTTTTCCTCTGTTTGTCATCCCAGCCAACCACAAGTGGTAGGTGTTCTCAAGCAAACGAAGCCCAATGTGTAAAGAAGTGAAATACATGCATATAGGTCATGCAGTAATGTTTTTCATGAGTTTTAGCATTATTTTAGTGAGTTTTGTAAATAGCGACCAGCCTCTGGGTGTCAATTGATGAACAACCGTATACAGAGTCGCGAATTGAAAATTCTGTGACAGACCCTTGGTCGTCCATTAATCTGCGACCATAGCCATGTCGCCATATCTTTTAACATGATTTAATTAATACACATGCTTAGAAATTAAATAACTATGTAACCTGATGCTAAATTTAATGCACGAACATATTTTTGGAACCTGTATATTTTTCTCTACCTGTGCATGTCTTTACTTTCCTGATTTGATAAACTGAAAATACCATGTGTCTATGATTGTACCTGCCCGATGCGTAGCATCAGACAAATAATGGGCGACATTCTCATAATTGCTATTTAAATAATAAGCACCCCTATACAGTGGCGTTATTTGCAAAATTATTAGTAAAATGCAAAATATCTGGAAATTAAGATTTTGCGACATGACAGTAGACGTTAATTAATGAATAAGCACCCTTTTATAAGGTCGCTAATTGTAATTAATTATATTGATTTAATGGAAATTGTTTGAAGTAATGCCCGTGCGTAGTGTCGTTAATTCTTATTATTTTCAAGAAAATTCAGTTATGAATATGATTGAATGACTACTCAGAAAGCTGCTATTTCATTAAATGGCGACCTCTGATTAGGAGCAGTTTCCTCTCTCACAGATTTATCGTGTTTTCTAGCCCATATCCCGGGTCTAATGACACTCTTATCTCATATCTGTAGATGGAGTCTCTATTTTTATTTCTATTGATTACACACTAATTCTCGATGATGTTTGAACCCTCCATGGGATATTCCTTCCTTCGGACTGGTGATTTCATCATAGAGACCTCTGTAAGTCTACGCGAGCCTTGGATTCCCTTAAGGCAGCCGTGTCACGCCCCGAGCGTGGAAGGGACCCGGTACGCGTGGCGAGTTTATATAGATCATGCCAATCAGAGTAATAAGATTTTTCGACACAAAGACAGAGTACGCAAAAGACATGAAAACATAATAACTAAGATTTAAATTTCCAAAATAATACCAATATTCCAAGATGACATTAATCCAATTAACCATAATGATAATGACCCAAATTAAACCATAAGGTTACAAGCCTTAACACGTTCCGACCAACTAGACTAACATAATTGGAAATACAAATGTAAGAACTCGAGAAAAACAAAAGACGCGACTAGATGACAGTTCGATGATCGGTGGTTCTAGCACTTTTCACTCGGTCTCATTCCCATTCGATCGGTTGTCGCTATCCGAGTTACCTGAAAAATGTTAGAATAAAACTAGATGAGTGAACGCTCAGTAGGAATTATATCTCAAGGTCTAAAAATCTTTAAGTAACTACATGTTGCGTGCAATCCAGGTGTAGCTATGCATGATGGATGAGCAAGATATCAAGAACTTTAGAGAAGAACATTGCATGATTTCAAGGTATCAATAAGGTACTAGCAAGCATTTGCACAATTCTTGTCAGGAAAGTAAGAACCAATGTTCAAGCATGTAATATCAAGTACGTGTTACTAGAATTTGGCTATTTCAATCAAGTAAATACTTACCCATTCCGGGCCACGCAAGTCAAGTCAAGCACGTAAGTAATGTCACGAGAGAGTGAGTGGAATGCCTTATATCTAGCAAGTCATGCACTTCGGTGCAATGCCACACAGTGATCAATATAGCTCCCATGGGCACAAGTACTTTCGGGTGCTCCTCTCAGGATCAGATCGGGTCCCATTAACGCCAGCATTGAGTCTTGTATTTCATTCAACATCCACTCTAGTTTATAGCCAATATAGAATTCCAAAGGATTTAACCATCGTAGGAACATAAGGTGGATCTCATGGAACAGAGTTCAAGAACAGATTATCATGTAGGGATGAACTGTGACTAAACCACATAACACGTATGATATATCAGAAATCTATGTGAAATTGGCGCCTGCCCATTCTAGAACTCAGGGAACTCCTTACAATGGCCAGGATGGTACACCATAAGGCTAGGCTACCACGTTCTCTTCAGAGTGACATGGCATTCAACGGGATTATGGGTTTTGATGTACAACCTGCTCGGCTGCCTTGAGGGAATCCAAGGCTAGTGTAGACTTTCGGAGGTCCCCATGATGAAATCGCCAATCTGAAGGAAGGAATATCCCGCGGAGGGCTCAAATATCACCGAGAGTTAAGGGGTGTACGAGAAATGCCAGAAACGTGGGGCTACATCTGCGGACTGAGATAACAACACTTAGAACCCGCGGTGTGGGTTAGATAGAAGCTCGAGAAATCTAGAAATACATACTCAGGAAAATGGCGCCCAGGCAGGTACCATTTATTGACAAAATGGTGCCCAGACAGGTGCCATTTATTTATGAAATGGCGCCTGTTCACAGGGGCGCCCGATCCTCACGGATTCTTTCAAGAATTGGCACCGAGGTGAGTGCCATTATTTGAGGAAATGGCACCCACACAGGTGCCATTATTTGAGGAAATGGCACCTGTTCAGAGGGGCGCCCAATCCTCAAAATCCAATATTCAATTTTTTTTTCTAAAGGAATTGGCACCCTATCACAGAGACTTCAATTTATAAAAGGGCGCCCTTGACAGGGGCGCCCATTCTTTTGGCTGATGCTATGCATCAGGCAGGTACGTTATTAGATACAAAACACTATTCATAATTTCTGATGTTCACAGAATCAGGAAATAATGACATGTATAGATAAAAAAAATTATCAGGATTCTAGGAACATACTCATGTAAGAATTTTAGAGTTTCATTTCATATATATAAAATTTCTAAACACGGTGATTATTAATTACAGAAAGAATGAACGCCCATTCACTGGGTCGCCTATTCAAGAATGGGCGCCCATGGGCTGGTCGCCCATTAATTGATGGCAACCTCTTGGGCGCCATTTACAAGCATGCATCAGGTCTCCGTAAACCTGTGTAACAGGCTATATAATGTAGAGAAGATGGATTATACTAGTACTACTCATGCATGTTACCCTATATTAGCTACGAGTTGGGCCAAATCTTGATAACACCTACATTTTTGGAGTGATTAACGAGGTATAAGTAATAGTATAAAGAAGAAAGAAAGCCAGGCCCCTTCATGTTCTCTTCAGCTAAACCTCAACAACAGGAAAGAGAACGCATGAAGAAGATGCCCTTCACGTCTTCTTCACGTGAAGAAAAGAAGGATTCTCTTCTGTAGGTGGAGACTAGAACAGCAGTAGGATGACGGCAATGACCATCGCACGTACGATGGAGGGTAAATAATTATAGGGAAAGAGAACCTAAGGGTCCATTGCCAGGGAAGGGGTCCATTACAACCGAAAAGAAGCTATTCGTGTTTCAAACCCTTCTAGAAGAATAGCTGGAAGAACAGCTGTTGTTCCTGTTAGGAATTGGCGCCCAAGAGAAGGGCACCCATTAACCTGTGCCCTTATGAGGGGGCACTCATTAATGGAATTGGCACCCTTATAAGGGGTGCCCATTAAACTTGTTTGACCAGTTAAAAGCTAATTGGCACTCTTGTAAGGGGGCGCCCATTAAATGGGTTGACCAGTCAATGGAATTGGCGCCCTTGTAATGTTTTGGAGATTGTTGTGCCCCTGTGTGATTTTGATGATGGCTGACACACCATGAGTCACACTGAGGTGTGCTAGCTAATTAATTTAGATGACTGTTTGAAGGCTTAAGTATCTGATTGGTTGCTTCAATAGCTAATTCAATGAATATGGCTAGATTGGGTTAACGTAGTGGCTAATGGTTCATGTAGTGCGTTGACGCAGTGGAACAGTTGGGTTGACGCCATGCTGCTTTGTCCTTTTTGTTGCTCATTAAGTCTTAAAGTCTGTACAGGGTAGTTCATGCATCACTCGCGAAGTCCATACATTGGGCCATTCTTCAAAGTCCATACGTTGTATAATGTTTGTCGAGCCAACACATTGCACTGTAGATGCATCGAAGGGAAGTATGCACATTGGTATGTTCATATGAAGTATGTACATTGGAAGTGTGTACAGTGTTCAGTTGCCTTCTCATAAAGTCTGTACATCGGTGTCGTTGTTTGTTCCATCGCGTGCTGAACACTGCAGCACCTCGTGCTGATTTCTGTGCCACCTCGTGTCGTTTTCTGTTTATGTCTTAAAGTCTTCTGTACTCATGTTGTTTCTTCCAAGACCCCGTGTCTTTCTTGCTTTGTGATTACACTTCGTGTCGCTTTCTGTTTTCATCTTCGAGTTGTTTTCAGCCCGTGTCGTCCTTGTATTCGAGTCGTGTGTATGTCTTCGTGTTAATCTTGTGTTGAAGTCAATACATTGGTGGCTAAGTATATACACTCTCTTTGATCAAGCATCACCTCGAGAAGTCTGTACAGCGTTCAAGTCTACAGCGGTTGTTCTGTGTGTGGATGATCAAGTCTGCACATTGGGGGCTTTTCCTACGTTGGCCAAGTCTATACATTCATAGCGTTTCCTACGTTTGGCCAAGTCTATACATTCATAGCTTTTCCTACGTTTGGCCAAGTCTATACATTCATAACTTTTCCTACGTTTGGCCAAGTCTATATATTGCTAAAGTCTAAACATCACAGTGTTCATGTTTCTCAAAGTCTATACACTGCCTTTGGTTTTTAAAGTCGATACATTGCCTTCAAAGCCTTTCAAGTGTGTACATCATACTGTTGAAACCTCAAGTCTGTACAGCGAGCGGCGTCCTTGTGTTTCAAGCCATTCGCCAAGTCTATACAATGGCTTCGGCATGCCAAGTCTATATAACGGCCTTGGCACTCCAAGTCTGTACATTGGCCTCAAGCTTCACAAGTCTACACATTGTCTTCGGCTTCAAAGTCTGTACAGTCATTTGGAAAGTCTATACATTGGCAATGAGCATCCAAGTCTAGACATTGATTTACTATTCAAGCTTTGATTCGAAGTCTGTACATTTGATCGTCTCAGTCAGCGTCTCATGCTCTCAAGTATATACTCTTCAGAGGTTAAGTCTGAACATCCATCCTTGTAGACTGTACACACTTCAGCAAATGTTCATCCCCTTCAAACGAAGTCTATACACTCTTTCCTTCACGCCATCAAGTGTGTACACTGCCTTCCCAGGGACTCTTTCATCAAGTCTATACAGACTTAGCGAAAGCTCACTAAGTCTATACACTCGTTCGCTATCATGAAGTCTATGCATTCGTTTGATAAGCTTCAACTATATACACTCAATATCAAGCTTCAGGTCTATACACTGTGTTGCATTACATGCTTCACCGAAAGTCTGTACACCCGATTCTCTCATGCTCTTCACAGAAGTCTACACATTCTATCTTGTGATGATAATGCATTCATGTTACAAGTCTATACACTGAGAGCGCATGTTACAAGTCTATACACTCTCAGTGTACATACTTGATCATCTGCTATTCTAAAGTATATACATTCGGTGGCTTATCACGCTGCATCTTTTAAGTCTGTACACTGCTGCTTTTACATTAAGTCTATACATCATCTGATATCTTCTTATGACTGTGTGACAGGTACTGCTCGTGAAGCCTATGAAGTGCACGTGATCCGAGGATTGGCACCTGGCACGTGATCCGAGGATAACGCCCTAAATATTGTAGCTATAAATACTCAGCCACCTCCATCTGAAGATGTATAAAAGGAAAAGATAAGAAAGAGGAAGAGGGTGATCGAGATAGAGTTGCAGAAAGGCAGTGAGCAGAAGAAGAAGGAAGAAGAAGAAGAAAGAAGAGACAGAGAGAGAGAGCCTGCGAAAGAGAAGAAAAAGAAGAGTGAGAAGAAGAGAGAGCTAGAGCAAAGGAAGCTTCAACTGAAGATCAGTTCCTGCTGGACCGTGGATCAAATCCAGGCCAGCCAGCTCCTGCGAGAGCCTTTGTGCATTTTATTCTTCCAGCTTTCTATTGCTGCGGTTTTTGGTTTTTCCTTTTTAAACAGTTACTTGTTGTTCTTCCGATTGCCCTGTTGGGGATCGGGTTCCTCCTGTGGACTCAGGAGAAGGGAGATCTTGTGTCTTCGGTTTGCAAGTAGCTGGGTGCTACTTGTGGTTGGTTCCCTCCGGTTGGGAGGAAGGGAGGTCTGAGACCTCTAGGTTGCCTTTGACAGGGTGTCATTGGTAGGTTACCCTCCGGTTTGGAGGAAGGGAGGTTTGGTCCTCCGGTTCTGGGCTTGTGGGTAGCAAGTCCAGGGGTTCCCTCCGGGTCTGGAGGAAGAGAGACCGTAAGTCTCTGGTTTCTAAGTGGCTGGGAGTCACTTGGGGTGTCCCTCCGGTTGGGAGGAAGAGGGGAGGTTGTTCCCCTGGTCAAGCTGTTTGACAGCATTTGTTGCAGACTGAGTCTGCTGTGCTAGTGTTACTAGTGGAAGCCTCACTCCGGTTGGGAGTGAGGGGTGGACGTAGGTCCTTGGACCGAACCACCTAAAAATCTCTTGAGCAGTGGTTTATTTGTATGTTTGCTTCCGCTAGATGATTGATTAGGAGCGCTCCAAGTGTCTCTTCATTTGTTCAATTGAAGTAGTTTCAATTCTGGTATTGTGTTTAGCATCCGAGGTTTCAATTGGGTGATATTCCTAGCAGGATACATTCACCCCCCCTCTGTATCCAGGGCTTGCACCCTAACAATTGGTATCAGAGCGGTTACTGCTTCAAGATCCAATGATCTGCAGTGATCCCCGTGCTTCTTGGTGCTTATTCCGGTTTGCTGCTCCTTGATCTTTGTCTATTTGATCATCGCTCCTACAAATGGCTCTTCCACTGGTTTTCAATGGGTCTAACTTTGATTCATGGTTCAGTAGTTTGCATAACTATGTCAATCTAGATAATCCCGATTTGTGGAAGTTAATTACTCATGGTCCTCATAGGTTACCACGAAAAGAGTCCAAATGGACTGATCGTCATAGATCAATGCATAGAGAAAATCAGAAAGCTATAAATTTGATAAAAGCATCCATCAACAAGGCTTTACACTTTTGCCTTCATGATTGCAGGTCTGCTAGGGATATTCTGGACAAGATGAAACTAACTTGCAGAACAGGGAAGGAAAACTGCATGATGGCTGATGGGAGCGACCATAGCAGCAGCCACAGTGATAAAGAAGAGAACGAAGTTCAGGTAAATCCCTTTGCAGACTATACCTTAGATGATTGGGTAGATGCTTATTCCAAGCTGTTAAGATCTAGCAATAAATTGAGCAAGAAAAATAGATCTATGAAAAAATAGCTAGATAGGTTTGAGAATTCTAAACTTACTGGTGAGGACAGTGATACTCTGAAAATTGAAAATCAGATATTTAGAAGACATCTGACTGATCTTGATTCTATTACTTCAGATCTGGAATATCTGAAATCTGAAAATGCTAGACTCAAAAAACAAACTGAGGAATCTGGATCTAAATCAGTGAGCCTTGAAAATGAAAATAGATTGATTTCTGAAACCTTGGAGACTGTCAGAATTGAAAATTCAGAACTTCAGAAAAGGCTTGAAAATCTTCAATCTGAAGATGAACAAGAAGTGTTTAGTGAATGTCAGACCTCCTTAAGTGTTTTGAAATTTGATGATGAAATCCTGGAACAAAATGGTAAAATGAGACAGGAGATCTGCAAGCTAAAACAGTTAAATACAGCTATGTCTGAGAGACTTATCACTCTTGAAAAAGGGAAGAGTGTTAGCCTGGATAGCTCTGATGAGCTAATGAAAGCTGAACTGGAAATTGAAAGTCTTAGGACTGTTAATCAAATGCTGAAAGAAGATGCTGTGTGCTATAAAAGGAAAGCTGATGAATATGAAATCCATGTATCAAAGCTTGAATCAGAAGTTACAGAGTTGAGGAAATCTCTTGAGAAATTTGTCAGTGGAAAAAAAAATCTTGATAAAATTCTTGGATCTAAAGTGAATCTCCGAAGAGAGGGCTTGGGCTACAAACCAATAAATAAAAAGAGCTTTGAAAGTAAGCTTCAAACTTCATTCGTGAGTAGCTCTAAGTCAGGCAGCACATCGAATGTGCCTATTTTTGAATTTAGTGCTAAGAAGAATCAAAATTCCACTGACAGCCCTAAGTCTGAGAAACAAGTTCAAAAATAGAAAAAGACTGTTCATGTTCAGAACAAAGATTCAAGGAACTCTCATGATAAAACTGAGGATGCTGTACCTAAATTGAACAAACACATTCATGCAAATAAAAAGAAAATTTCATGCCATTACTGTCATAGGTTTGGTCACTTGATGCATGCATGTAAATTGATGGAACAGGATGATAGAATGCATGCTAGGAAGTACAATAACAAAAACAGTCCTGTTGAACAGAAGAGAAAAAGTTATTGTTATCATTGTGGAAAAACAGGTCATGTTAGTGAACAATGTTGGTATGCCAGAGGTAAAGGTAAATATTTTTCAAATTCTAATCATGTCAATTTGTATGAAAATCAGCATGTCTTTGAAAGGAACAAAAATGGGTCCAGGGGCCAACACATGGTGTGTTCCACCTGTAGCAAGTCAGGCCATAGGGCGGTTGACTGCTGGCTTAATGTTGGTCGAAGAAATTTCATCTTCTGCTATCACTGTGAGAAACCTGGCCACACAGTCAAAGACTGCTGGCATTCTCAGAGAAAGAAGGTTAACTCTAAATTTGTTAAACAAAGTGTGTTTGGTAGGAACAAATCTGTTCAAACAAGAAAATCCCTCACATGCCTTGAGTGTGGAAAGCAAGGTCACAAGGTGACTGATTGCTAGTTTTCTGACCATCTGAAACAAAGTGGTGGTAAAAATAGAAACATTCATGCTCATGAATTTAGCACACCTGCTTACATGCATTGTAAGAAATTCAGACCGAGTGGTTCATTTGATTATTGTGGTCTGTCTGGACATTCCATGTCTAGTTGCTATATGAAAGAGCATGATGATATGATGGCTCAGAAGCTTTGGAAAACATCCCATCAAAATACCACTAACCCTGCAGGACCCAAGGAAACTTGGGTACCAAAATGTGCCAAGTGAGAAACTTTTTGCAGGTGTGTCTTGGGAACGAGAAATAAAAGGGGCAAATAAACCAAGACACCCTAAAAAGGTAAACCCCACTCATGCACTTCTCAGGTAAGTCTCTTGACTCTTCAATGAGTCTTCTTAGATGGCATTAGGAATATAGATAGATTTGTTAACTAGTGGTTTAAACATGCATGTTTGCATTTCCATGCAATAGTTGTTGTGTCTGGATATGCTCATTCTGTGACTGCATACATCTAGAATTCATTACTCATGAATGATTTACAAATGTTTTGAATGCATACCGTCAGGGGGAGCTGCACAGCATATCATGCACATTTGACTAGTCTAATACCCTTCAGGGTCTTCATGCCTTTCATGGGTAGTTAATGCATCTAATTGCATCTTAGAGTGGCATCATTTAATCATGAATTTTTTTTTTAAAGGGAGGGTTTCAGTTTATGCACTCAGTGAGGGGGAGCATCTCTCATTATTCATTCATGTAAGTGCATGTGACCATCAGACCTCTCATAAAAGCTCATGTCTGATGACTAATACTCACCCTCTTGTTAGAACTGCAATCTTGATAAACTCCTTGGTGATTGTGAAATGCATTGTATTTTAGCCTCTTGCTTCAATTCTTGTCAGCCATTGTCACTCATACTATCAATTGGTATCCATTGGCATTTGTTGACGTGGCTGTACCTGGAAAATGCTCTTTCCTTCCTTGAAGTCCCAGAAAGATTTCTCTGCGCATATCTTGATCATAAATCTGAAAACATTGTTTTTAAGGAAATTTCTATCATATAGGACTATGAATGTCTGAAGATTTCAGCCGGTTAAAGTTTCATGTATTTCTTGTGTTTCCTTATGAATTCTTCTTGGAAATATCTGAGTTAGTCTTAATAAATTTTAACCAACCCTTTCATGTTGTGTCTTTTAAACTCTTCTGAAATCTGAAATTCTGAAATCATGATTTTCCATGACTGATTTGTATGAAAATATGTATTGTTTTTAAACATCAGGGAATATGGATTATGTCAAATACCAAATCTTGTCAGAGCAATGTCTTTGGTCACTGAGAAACACATCTCATTCATCAAAGAAATGAATTGAGATATGTCATGAAGTGCCATAGTTAACTCTGCTTAAATTGTTGATTAAAAATCTGGCAGAGCAATGGCAGGCACACTGAGAAATACATGTCTCTCATCAAAGAAATGAGTTTCAGTGTGTCATGAGGTGCAAATGCTATCTCTGTTCTTAAGAAGCATGACAGTTAGTCCTTCCAAGCGATTAGGGATACTGGCGTCTAAACAACGTGTATCCTCCAGTTGTAAGGATGTACTTAACTTAATTGCTCTTGAATATTGTTGTTAAAAATTCGTTGCCTATCTAGCATATCATCTGAGATTGTTTGGAAAAGAATATTCTTTCAATAGAAACTTTGACAGAAATAAATGGTTTCTTGTTTGTTTATCCTCAATACTATCGATTGCATTTCTTGAGGAAATCCTTGAAATTAAGTAAGAAAGAATGAAGGAGGTTAAAAAGGTTTCTCAATATGAAAACTTGGTTCATTTGTTATTAAGAAAACTGATTTCAGATATGAGTAGAAATAGCTCATGGTCAAACCTTGCATACATAAAATTCTGAACTGGTTTGTCAATATAGGTTAATTCATAGGTTTCTATGATTGAAAAGTCTGTAATCGTCTGTTTAAATCAGATTTATGAAATTTGATATTTCATTGAAAATCTTTCTCATTCTTTCTGAATTCTTTTTTACTCTCTCATATTGGACTCCAGTCGTTTAGACCAAACTGACTGCTTCATTTGCACTCAGTTCTATCAATTGGTTCCAACTGTTGACTTCCACTCATGTCTTGGGCCTGCATAAGCATGGTGGATGCATAAGAGTTGTATGTCTAAGGGGGAGCTAGTCAAACTAATTGCATAACATGCCTTTCAGGTTTTGATTCATGCATTTTATTGAGCTCCTAACTCTTTACATGATTGAGTTCTTCATACTTCAGTGCTCCTGTATGATTGAAAATATGACATATCTACAGGGGGAGAAGCTCTTGAAAGGATACATTTGGAAGATAGATGTCACACTCCAAAGGGAAGTATAACATTCATGTGCTTTACTGAATTGTTTCCCTATTTCATTTTTTTTTGATGAAGGCAAAGGGGGAGAAGAATCTAATCTGAGTCAGTGTAACTCATAGTGTTGCCATCATCAAAAAGGGGGAGATTGTTGTGGAGATTGTTGTGCCCCTGTGTGATTTTGATGATGGCTGACACACTATGAGTCACACTGAGGTGTGCTAGCTAATTAATTTAGATGACTGTTTGAAGGCTTAAGTATCTGATTGGTTGCTTCAATAGCTAATTCAATGAATATGGCTAGATTGGGTTAACGTAGTGGCTAATGGTTCATGCAGTGCATTGACGCAGTGGAACAGCTGGGTTGACGCCATGCTGCTTTGTCCTTTTTGTTGCTCATTAAGTCTTAAAGTCTGTACAGGGTAGTTCATGCATCACTCGCGAAGTCCATACATTGGGCCATTCTTCAAAGTCCATACGTTGTATAATGTTTATCAAGCCAACACATTGCACTGTAGATGCATCGAAGGGAAGTATGCACATTGATATGTTCATATGAAGTCTGTACATTGGAAGTGTGTACAGTGTTCAGTTGCCTTCTCATAAAGTCTGTACATCGGTGTCGTTGTTTGTTCCATCGCGTGCTGAACACTGTAGCACCTCGTGCTGATTTCTGTGCCACCTCGTGTCGTTTTCTGTTTATGTCTTCAAGTCTTCTGTACTCATGTTGTTTCTTCCAAGACCCCGTGTCTTTCTTGCTTTGTGATTACACTTCGTGTCACTTTCTGTTTTCGTCTTCGAGTTGTTTTCAGCCCGTGTCGTCCTTGTATTCGAGTCGTGTGTATGTCTTCGTGTTAATCTTGTGTTGAAGTCAATACATTGGTGGCTAAGTATATACACTGTCTCTTTGATCAAGCATCACCTCGAGAAGTCTGTACAGCGTTCAAGTCTACATCGGTTGTTCTGTGTGTGGATGATCAAGTCTGCACATTGGGGGCTTTTCCTACGTTTGGCCAAGTCTATACATTCATAGCTTTTCCTACATTTGGCCAAGTCTATACATTCGTAGCTTTTCCTACGTTTGGCCAAGTCTATACATTCATAACTTTTCCTACGTTTGACCAAGTCTATATATTGCTAAAGTCTGAACATCACAGTGTTCATGTTTCTCAAAGTCTATACACTGCCTTTGGTTTTTAAAGTCGATACATTGCCTTCAAAGCCTTTCAAGTGTGTACATCATACTGTTGAAACCTCAAGTCTGTACAGCGAGCGGCGTCCTTGTGTTTCAAGCCATTCGCCAAGTCTATACAATGGCTTCGGCACGCCAAGTCTATACAACGGCCTTGGCACTCCAAGTCTGTACATTGGCCTCAAGCTTCACAAGTCTACACATTATCTTTGGCTTCAAAGTCTGAACAGTCATTTGGAAAGTCTATACATTGGCGATGAGCATCCAAGTCTAGACATTGATTTACTATTCAAGCTTTGATTTGAAGTCTGTACATTTGATCGTCTCAGTTAGCGTCTCATGCTCTCAAGTATATACTCTTCAGAGGTTAAGTCTAAACATCCATCCTTGTAGACTGTACACACTTCAGCAAATGTTCATCCCCTTCAAACGAAGTCTATACACTCTTTCCTTCACGCCATCAAGTGTGTACACTGCCTTCCCAGGGACTCTTTCATCAAGTCTATACAGACTTAGCGAAAGCTCACTAAGTCTATACACTCGTTCGCTATCATGAAGTCTATGCATTCGTTTGATAAGCTTCAACTATATACACTCAATATCAAGCTTCAGGTCTATACACTGTGTTGCATTACATGCTTCACCCAAAGTCTGTACACCCGATTCTCTCATGCTCTTCACAGAAGTCTACACATTCTATCTTGTGATGATAATGCATTCATGTTACAAGTCTATACACTGAGAGCGCATGTTACAAGTCTATACAGTCTCAGTGTACATACTTGATCATCTGCTGTTCTAAAGTATATACATTCGGTGGCTTATCACGCTGCATCTTTTAAGTCTGTACACTGCTGCTTTTACATTAAGTCTATACATCATCTGATATCTTCTTATGACTGTGTGACATGTACTGCTCGTGAAGCCTATGAAGTGCACGTGATCCGAGGATTGGCACCTGGCACGTGATCCGAGGATAACGCCCTAAATATTACAGCTATAAATACTCAGCCGCCTCCATCTGAAGATGTATAAAAGGAAAAGATAAGAAAGAGGAAGAGGGTGATCGAGATAGAGTTGCAGAAAGGCAGTGAGCAGAAGAAGAAGGAAGAAGAAGAAGAAAGAAGAGACAGAGAGAGAGAGCCTGCGAAAGAGAAGAAAAAGAAGAGTGAGAAGAAGAGAGAGCTAGAGCAAAGGAAGCTTCAACTGAAGATCAGTTCCTGCAGGACCGTGGATCAAATCCAGGCCAGCCAGCTCCTGTGAGAGCCTTTGTGCATTTTATTCTTCCAGCTTTCTGTTGCTGTGGTTTTTGGTTTTTCCTTTTTAAACAGTTACTTGTTGTTCTTCCGATTGCCCTGTTGGGGATCGGGTTCCTCCTGTGGACTCAGGAGAAGGGAGATCTTGTGTCTTCAGTTTACAAGTAGCTGGGTGCTACTTGTGGTTGGTTCCCTCCGGTTGGGAGGAAGGGAGGTCCGAGACCTCTAGGTTGCCTTTGACAGGGTGTCATTGGTAGGTTACCCTCCGGTTTGGAGGAAGGGAGGTTTGGTCCTCCGGTTCTGGGCTTGTGGGTAGCAAGTCCAAGGGTTCCCTCCGGGTCTGGAGGAAGAGAGATCGTAAGTCTCTGGTTTCCAAGTGGCTGGGAGTCACTTGGGGTGTCCCTCCGGTTGGGAGGAAGAGGGGAGGTTGTTCCCCTGGTCAAGCTGTTTGACAGCATTTGTTGCAGACTGAGTCTGCTGTGCTAGTGTTACTAGTGGAAGCCTCACTCCGGTTGGGAGTGAGGGGTGGACGTAGGTCCTTGGACCGAACCACCTAAAAATCTCTTGAGCAGTGGTTTATTTGTGTGTTTGCTTCCGCTAGATGATTGATTAGGAGCACTCCAAGTGTCTCTTCATTTGTTCAATTGAAGTAGTTTCAATTCTGGTATTATGTTTAGCTTCCGAGGTTTCAATTGGGTGATATTCCTAGCAGGATACATTCACCCCCCCTCTGTATCCAGGGCTTGCACCCTAACATGTAAGGGGGTGCCCATTCCCTTTTGTTGGAAAAAAGAAAACTCTATACGTGTTATCTATGTGTTAGTCTTTAAGTGATGTTGGGCCTATTAAATATTTATATATATATAGTGACGCTCATCAAGTATAGGGCTATGATATTACTTTTTATTTGGCCTTCATATAGTGTTATTTATTTAGGAAAAAGTTTGATTTCTCTCTTATTTTTATCTGGGGTGCTACGCCCTCCCCCACTTAAAAGAATTTGGTCCCCAATTTCAACTGCATATACGGAGATATGGAGGGTGCAGAGTACTTACAGACTAGAATAGCTCCGGAAATCTCCTTCTCATAGACTCCTCGGTTTCCCACATAGTTTCTTGTTCTAAGCATCGATTCTATTAGATTTTTGCCATAGGGATCGTCTTGTTCCTCAAAGCTCGGACTTCTCGGTCGAGGATCTTCATCGGCTTTTGCTCGTAGGTAAGGTCCTTTTGTATCACTAAGTCATTATGGTCAATGACGTGGAAAAGATCATACACATACTTCTTCAGCATAGAGATATGGAATACATTATGCACTTCTGATAGTTGTGGAGGCAAGGCAATGCGGTAAGCCACCTCGCCCACTCTTTCCAACACCTCGAATGGACCAATAAATCTCGGTGTAAGCTTGCCCTTAACACCGAATCTTCTAATACCTCGGCCGGGAGATACCTTGAGAAAAATATGATCTCCATCTTGGAACACCAGATCTCTTCTTCTATTGTCAGCATATGACTTCTGCCTGGATTGTGCTATCTTGAGTCTTTCTTGAATGAGGTGTATCTTCTCGGTTGTATCTCTTACCATATATGGGCCTAGAATTTATTTTTCGTCGACTTCATCCCAGCATATTGGAGATCGGCAACTCCTGCCATAAAGTGCATTGAAAGGTGCCATTTAGATACTGACTTGATAGCTACTGTTATAAGTAAATTCGGCCAGGGGTAAGTGGTCATACCAGCTACCGCCGAAATATATAATACATGCCCTTAATATATCTTCAACAACTTGGTTTGTCCTTTCAGTCTGACCATCTGTCTGGGGATGGAAAGCCGTGCTAAAATTATATTTCGTCCCCAGAGAGTGTTGTAGACCCTTCCAGAAATGGGAAGTGAAGCGCAAGTCTCGGTCAGATACGATCGTCATAGGAACTCCATGCAATCTAACAATCTCCTTGGTGTATATGGCTGCAAGAACGTCAACTAACCATCGGCTCTTAATGGGCAAAAAATGAGTCGATTTAATTAGACGGTCGATGATTACCCAAATTTCATCACGTCCACCCCTAGACTTAGGCAAGCCAATGATGAAGTCCATGCCGATGTCTTCCCACTTCCACTTGGTATTATCTAGTGGGTGCAGCTTTCCGACCGGTTTCTGGTGTTCCGCCTTCACTTGTTGGCATGTCAGGCAGCGAGATAAAAAGTTTGCCACCTCCCGTTTCATATTAGGCCACCAGAAAGTTCGCTTCAAGTCTTGGTACATCTTAGTGGCTCTAAGGTGGATTATGTACCTTGATCGATGAGCTTCCTCCAGTAAGTTCTTTTTCAACTTAGGACAGTCTGGTACACACGTCCGTTCATGGAATAGCATTCTGCCATCGGGTGACAGCTTGAAGTCAAGTCTCTCATCTAGCTTGTCCCTTATCTCCACTAGTGCAGGATCCTCTTCTTGTAGCTTCTTAATTTCAGGTAGTAAATCTAGATGTAGACTCATATGGGATAGAGTAATACACATGTTTTCCATGTCGGTGCTTACATTGAGTTCTGAGAATTTCTCCAGTAACTTCCATTCTTGAATCATACAGTTGCCTAATATTGTTCTCGGCTTTCGACTAAGGGCATCTGCCACGGAATTACCCTTACCAGGATGGTATTGTATAGTGAAGTTGAAATTCTTAAGGTATTCAAGCCAACACCTTTGCCTCATGTTTAGTTCCTTATGGGAAAATGAATACTTGAGACTTTTGTGATCGGAGTACACTGTAAATTATTCTCTGTAGAGGTAGTGTCTCCAGATCTTTAAGGCGAATACTACCACGGCCAGCTCTAGATCATGCACCGGGTAGTTCTCTTCGTGCTTCTTTAATTGCCGGGAAGAGTATGCAATAACCCTTCCATTTTACATCAATACACACCCGAGGCCAATACCAGAAGCATCGATATATACCTCGTACTTCTCACCTTCAATTGGTAATGATAAGACTGGAGCAGTGGTCAAGAGATCCTTCAAAGCTTGGAAACTCTTCTCACAGTCTTCATTCCACTCACAAGGCACTTCCTTGCGAGTCAACCTGGTGAGAGGAATAGCAATTTTTGAGAAGTCCCTGATGAAACGCCGGTAGTAACCTGCTAGCCCCAAGAAGCTTTGAATCTCCGTTGCATTCATTGGTCGTTCCCAATTCTTCACAGCTTCGACCTTTGATGGGTCCACGAAAATTCCGTTCCTCGAGACTATATGGCCCAAGAAGGATACTTCCTCGAGCCAGAACTTGCACTTGTTAAACTTGGCATACAATTTATTTTCCCTCAATATCTGCAATGACTTCTTCAGATGTACTTCATGGTCTTCTTCAGACTTTGAATAAATTAAAATATCATCAATAAAGACCATAATGAATTGATCCAGATGTGGCCTAAAGGTGCTGTTCATTAACTGCATAAAAGTTGCGGGGGCATTTGTTAGTTCAAAAGATATAATAGTAAATTCATAATGCCTATACCTACTTCGGAATGTAGTTTTATGAATATCTTCTTCTTTGATCCTCAGTTGGTGGTAACCAGACCGGAGATCAATCTTGGAGAAGTATTTAGCTCCAGATATTTGATCGAACAGCTCATCAATCCTCGGTAGTGGGTACTTGTTCTTGATTGTAAGGTGGTTCAGCTACCGATAGTCGATGTAGAGTCTCATTGATCCGTCCTTCTTTTTGACAAATAGCATGGGTGCTCCCCATGGGGAAGTACTCGGCCTGATGAAACCCTTTTTCAATAACTCCATTAGCTGCTCTTTTAACTCTTTCAACTCAGCAGGGGACATTCTGTAAGGTGCCTTGGAAACAGGACTAGCACCAGGGACAAGGTCGATTGTGAACGACACTTCCCTCTCCAGGGGTAAGCCGGGCAATTCTACTAGAAAAATGTCAGGAAAATCTCGAACTACACGGATGTCTTCAAGTTTAGACTCCTCGGCTTCCGTGGCAGTCACAAATGCTATGAAAGCTACACATCCTTTACTTATAAGTTTGCTAGCTCAGAGAGCTGATATAAGAGGTGATCTATTCTGAGGGCTAATGTAAACCAGTTCTGGGTAATCCACAAAAGTTATCTTACCATTTCGACAATCTACAGTTGCTTGGTGTGTGGATAACCAGTCGGCACCTACTATGATATCATACCTCTTCATATCTAGGCATATCAGGTCGGCAAGCAGATTTTTTCCTTTAACCATAACCTTATTGTTTGGGTATTAATATGAATTCTCGGACTCACTCCCGAGAGGAGTAGAGATGACCTAGTCTAACAGTTCAGGTTCCTTAGAAAATGAAGTAGCAAATTTCTTGGAAATAAATGAATGAGTTGCTCCAGTATCAAATAAAACTTTAGCAGTCTTAGAACAAACAATTACTGTACCTTCCACAATTCCACCTTCCGTCGGTTCCGTCTCTTGGAGAGCTTGTAGATGGCCTTGCTTCTTTGCCGGATGCTTCTCATCTTTAGTGGTTTGCTCATTCAACAATGGGCAATTAGGGATTCGATGTTCTCGGCTCCCACATCGGAGACAGGCTCCCAGTCTTCTCTAGCATTCCTCGTCCTTATGGCCGGCCTTGTCACAGTGCTTGCAAACTTCCTTAGAAGGTGCGGTGATGGAGAATGGCTTGTCATTTTTCTTAAATTTCTTTTCTTTGGAGGACTCCCCTCCATTGTCGAACCGCTTCCTGTTAAATAATGGTTTGAAGTTTCAGGGACTTGTGACTTGCTCCTTCTTGTTCCTTCCTCTAATCTTATCAGAAAATTCCGTGGCGTCTTCTAGCAACTGTGCACGTCAGACCATTTCCGAATGGACTTGGATGTCCATCGGTGCCAGTTGGGTAATGTATTGGGGCCGAAGCCCGTTGAGGAACCTTCTTGCCTTCATCTTTTCAGTACACACCAAGTGGGGTGCATACCTGGACAGTCTTGAGAACTGGGCCTCATACTCGGCCATTGTTAGGGTCCGTTGTTTTAGTGTGACAAATTCCGTGACCTTTTTCTCCTGAATGCGGTCAGAAAAGTACTTATTGTTGTAATGTTCAACAAATTCAGCCCATGTGACATAATCACCTGGCAATGTTTGTAGTGCCCCAGAATTTATATAAATAATTTTTAAATTTTAAATAATTTTTTAGAATTTTTAAAGGCCTAAATATATTACGGAATGGATTATTAGATTAATAAGTCATTACAAGGCCCAATTAGGTTAAATAATTAACCAAGCCTATTTACACAAAATCTAAAAGGTTTAAGGACCAAGCCCATTAAGTTTGGCCCATATTCTAGAAGGTTATTTAGCCTATTCACGTATTTTAAGGATAAATATAAATTATATAGATAATTATATAAGATAAATGAATAAAAAAGTTTTATTAAATTGAAACTCTATACACGTTGAATGTAACGGTCCATCGTGCGACCGTCACATGCTTGTAACGCACCAGGCTAGACGCGTTACACCCTTTTAGTTCCGTGAAAGAAAGAACGAGTAAAAAGATAAAAACTTTGGGATCTTATCCACTAGAGATCGACTTGGAAAAAGTTATAACATTACTAAGGACTCTTGAGGATTAGATTATAGAAAATTAAGGACTCTAGAATCGATCTAATCTTCAAACCCTAGCTAAAACCCTATAAATAGGATCTAATTCTGAACTGAGCGACCCTTACTTTTGGCCCGTGAAGAATCAAGGTAAGGAGTCATAATTTCGGGTAAGTTCTTTAGAAGATTTTGTCTAGTATATAATAGACTAATAGTTCTCCAAATTTCATGTTAGGAGATCAAGCAACCAAGAAGATAGAAGCTTCCAAAGTTGCTGATTTAACCTTAGCAACCCAGGAATCTGAACGCAAGACCCCTGAAGATCTAGAGATTAGGACGTCTAAACGAGGTAATTAGAATTCAATCCTTTAAAACTTTTTGTACCCAATAGTTTCATCTTCTTACCCTCAAAATTTAACGTCCTTCGGTCAAGAGGCTGAGGAAATAGAGCAGATTGAAGTTGCTGATTTATCACAAGAAGTACAAGGGTCTAAGGGTAACATCTAGCATCAATTTTGAAGTTTAAAGGTTTTAGAAGAGGTAGGTTATCGCATGAACGGCAAAAATAACATGTTAGGGATAAAAGTCCTTTGATTTTGCTTGAATTACATGCACTTTAGCTCATGAATTTCATGTTTTAGTGGAGACATGCATATATCAATATTCTTAGCCCTAACTAAATTAAAAAGAAACTTCCTTGTGAAATTCACAGAGAACCCATGCATGGTATTCATTTAGCCTTCATTCTATCATGTGGGAAGTTATATGTATGATTTTCAGACATGATGCGAGTTGAAACTTAGGTCATCGTTATTTATTGCTGTCAGCAGAGGCTCTAACGGATCAGGATAAGACCGTCACATGATATAACGGCCTTACGACCGACCGTCACACACTCTGTTATGTTTTCATTTCACTGTTGTCTCTAACGCACAAGGACAGGAGCGTTACATTACTGTAACGGCCCCTCGATAGACCGTCACAAGCACTGTGATGCTCTCCTGTTAGACTGTTAGACTATGTGTTCTGTCAGCCCATGACAGAATAGTAACCAGTTAAGTTAACTTATAAATAAGCCTAGTTAGCTAAGTTTTGACCTGTTATTATGATTTTAAGTTTACTTACTAATTCATATTAGAATCTGCATGATCTAGGCAACTTGAACTATTTTAAGTTATGTAAGTTTCATTGGCCAAAACTCCATAGTTTTGTATTCTAAATCATGATTTTCCAAATATTGTAATGACAGAGTTTCCTCATGGTTTCACAATGTTACACATTCTTCCTCTATCTATAGAGTCATTTTCTTTTAGTACATGGCACATACTCCGGTATGTTGTCCATTAGTTCACTTTGCACTATAGGAACATTATTCTTGGACATGAGGACCTCTCTATTGGATATTCCTTCCAATGGACTAGGAAATCTTGTTTCAAGGCCTCTGTAATTCTCCGCGAGCCTGGGATTCCCACTAGGATGCCGAGTTGGTTGTACCATCAAAGCCCAATGATTAGATTACACTATCGATGTTTTTGGTTATCAGTAATGTAACGGCTCTATATTGGACCGTAAGGCACAAGTAATGGCCTAATATACGACCGTCACATTCCACTGAGTCCGATTTCTAAATTCTGGATTCAGACTAATGTAACGGCCTAATACTGGAGCGTCACATCATGTAACGGCCCAGTACACGACCGTCACACTGCTTGAGTATTTTAACCCAAGGTGGACCAAGGGTTGATATTCCAAGGGTTCTAGATGGACTATTAATGATCTAGAATTTATCATATTGATCAAGAAACCTAATATAATGAATGGAAGATAAAGAACATATCGTTATGCTGCAGATTTATTTCCATAAGCATAACCTTGCTTAAATCATTCTTGATTTCTCATAATTTTTATTGAAGCATTCATTCATTGAATTATTGTTATCATGAGCTTATTGAACTTATTACATTCTTGGCCATATTTTATTGTTAACATGCCTGGAAGTAACTTGATTTATAATTGAAGATGCGATCGAGCACTGATTGTGTTCAAGGGCTCTCTGCTAGTCCCCTCGACTGATTGTCAGAAACATACTATTTTATAAACCATGGGGTATGATGCTACTGGCGTCGGATTGCGCTGGGAGTACTTTATTTATAAATAAGTGAAAATCCACGGCACGACATGACATTCTTGTACATAACTTTCTTGCTTGATATTCCATAGAAATTCATGAAGTATTTGCTCATAAGCAAAAGATACTGGAGTGATGATTATGTGGCTTGCTAGTACATTCTCAATACATTCTTGTTCATGAAAGGTCAATATCATGTTCTTGTTACATTCTTGCTAGTTCGTACTTACTCTCATTCTAACTTACTTGATCATCTTGTTACTTTGGTTTAATCGCATGATTGATCGCATTCGCATGATTTTTACCTCATTCTTTAGAGCTAAATTGTTAATTACTTTAATAGTGCCTTCATGTTGATGCAAAGATACCTACTGGTCAAGTGTGCTCATTACCTATTTCCAATCTTTTCAGGAGATGGAAGTGATTCGAATTCGGATTCGGGTTATACAAGTAGCGGGTCCGAGAGCGAATGAAAGTATTGTTAAGATGAGAGTGCAGACTTAGAAAAGTCTATATTATTTAGATTGAGTCTATGTAATTTTTCTATTTCTTGAGTCTAGTGCATAATGGAAATTGAATTAGTGGATGTATTTGAATATTTGATTATCAATGAAATAAAGTGGGAGTTTGAATATATATATTGTGCAATTGCATCTTTATGTGTGATTGTCTTGCGCTCTGATTGTTCTTGCTCGTAAGAGGCTTACCATGTCGGCTGTTCGCGCTCCCCGAGTTAGTCTTCCCCTGTAATAAAGGCTTGGGGCGTGACAGTTAAGTTGGTATCAGAGCCTAAGTCTCAGGACTTTGGAAGAAGAGTCATGTCATAGGATAAGTCCAAGGTTTTAGGACCCCTACCTATGAACTAAGGAAGAAGTTCCATACCCATGTGAGAATTGGGTAGAGCCGGGATAAGATAGTTAATTAGCTTTAAGATTTATTTTGTTCATTCCAATTTCATGAGAAATAACAAGTTGTTATTTTCTCTCAGGTACTTATCTTACGAATGGCTCATCGTGTAGATTGGGATGGTATGCAACAAACAGTTGCCGGCCTTACTCAGGCATTGCAAACTATATCGCAAGGTGGCGCAGGGGCAAGGGCTGGTGACCTACATCGTAATTTCTGGAGTTTAAATCCTCCGCGATTCTATGGTTCATCTAATCCCGACGAGGTGGAGAACTGGATAGATGAAATGAATCGTATATTTGATGTCATCCAATGCACCGATCAGGAGAAGTTGCGTCTCGCAACCTTTCAACTCAACAAAGATGCTCGCACATGGTGGAAGTCAGTTCCGGCACCTCCAGCCAATGCACCTCATACATGGGATGGTTTTCTTACCCTATTCCGTGCCAAGTACTTTTCTGAGTACGTAAAGGAACGAAAGGCTATAAAGTTCGCCGCTCTTCGGTAAGGAATGATGATGGTTGCCGAATATGAACTACAATTCTCAAGGCTTGCACCTTACGCACCACATCTTATCAGCACTGATTTATTGAAGGCAAATCTATTTATGGACGGGTTACGACTCGATTTCATCCAGCAGCTCGGGACCCAAAACATCTGTACTTATGCGGAGATGGTTCAGCGGGCATACCTATGCGAAAGGACCTTAGAGAAGGTCAAAAAATTGAAAGGGAAAGGAGAAGAATCAAGCCGACGCTCAGATTGGCATTATAAGAAAGAAAAGTTCAGCATCACGGAGCCTTACAAAAGCCGTGATAGTAAGAAGAGATCCAGGAATGGGAATGGTGGAAGTTCCCATAAGCAAAAGAAAGTCAAGGAGGAGAAGGAGCAGGTCGCCACGGCTTGCACATTTTGTGAAAAATTCGGCCATTCGGCTGAGGAGTGCTGGAAGCGTCTCGGTGCTTGTTTACGTTGTGGAAGCATGGAGCATTACATGCCGGAATGCCCCCTTATGAAGGACCAGTCATCTGGCGGAGGACGCAGGAGGCAGGCTCGCCTCAATGCTGTTCTAGAAGAAGAGGAAGCGCCTAGGGATGATGGGCTTATGGAAGGTACTCTTAAAATTTGTTCTCATCCTGTATTTGTGCTATTTGATACGGGTGCCTCTCATTCTTTTATCTCCACTACTTTTGCTAAAACATTACCAATCGCATCGGTTCCCTTACCTTCAGATCTCGCTATTTCCACACCCTTAGGATCTGGAACAAAGCTTACCGACTATTATCCTGATAGCAAAGTGATAGTAGAAGGTCATAATCTTTCCGCAAATCTAGTATGCCTTGACATGAAAGGTTATGATGCCATTCTAGGGGTAGATTGGCTTGTAGATAATGATGCTTATATAAATTGCCGAAATAGGATTATATCCATTCGAAAGCCCGGTCTTCCAAGATTCTCTTTTCTTGGCATCAAGTACAAGAAACACCCCACTATCATATCCTCACTTCATGCTTGCAAACTTATCTCGCAAGGATGTGAAGTTTTTCTTGCTTTTGTCATTATCACCGAATCCAAAGAAATTAGCATAGCAGACATCCCTATTGTAAATGAGTTCCCAGACGTGTTTCCATCGGAACTACCCAGTTTACCACCCGAGAGGGAAGTAAACTTCACCATTGAACTCATTCCAGGAGCAGCACCTGTTTCTATAGCCCCTTACAAGATGTCCCCCACGGAGCTTAAGGAATTGAAAAGGCAGTTGTAGGAACTACTAGACAAGGGCTTCATAAGACCTAGCACATCCCCTTGGGGTGCGTCGGTTCTATTTGTCAAGAAGAAGGATGGTTCTCTCAGGCTATGCATCGATTACCGGCGACTGAATCTGCTTACAATTAAAAATAAGTATCCATTGCTGCGTATTGATGAGCTCTTCGATCAGCTTTCAGGAGCAGAATATTTCTCTAAGATTGACCTCAGATCAGGTTATCATCAGCTTAGAATTAAAGAAGAGGACATTTATAAATCAGCTTTTCGAAGTCGTTATGGCCACTATGAATTCGTGGTAATGCTGTTTGGATTAACTAATACCCCAGCAGCATTCATGCAACTTATGAACAATGTCTTCCAGCCATATCTGGGCCAGTTCATTATCGTCTTCATTGACGATATCTTGATATATTCCAAGACAAAAGAGGAACATGAACAACATTTGAAAATAGCTTGATAAACACTTAGAGAGCACAAGCTTTATGCCAAACTCAATAAGTGTGAATTTTGGCTCGAGGAAGTCTCATTCCTAGGCCACATTATTTCAAAGGAAGGTATTGATGTGGATCCTTCTAAGGTAGAACCTGTCAAGAATTGGAGTCGGCCTATGACTGTGTCTGAAGTAAGAAGCTTTCTGGGTCTAGCTGGTTATTATAGAAGATTCATTAAGGACTTCTCAAAGATAGCAGTTCCTTTAACTAGACTCACAAGAAAAGAAAATCCTTTTGTCTGGTCAGAGGAATGTGAGAAGAGTTTCCAAACTCTTAAGAATCATCTTACGACAGCCCCTATTTTGTCACTACCAATGGAGGGTAGTGGATTCGAAGTGTATACGGATGCGTCTGGCATTGGCTTAGGATGCGTTCTCATGAAAATTGGAAAAGTAATCTATTATTCTTCAAGACAATTGAAATGTCATGAGGAAAACTATCCCGTACATGATCTGGAATTAGCCGCGGTTATTTTCGCCTTGAAAATTTGGTGTCATTATCTTTATGGAGAAAAGTTTACGGTCTACTCGGACCATAAAAGCCTGAAATATTTATTCTCTCAAAAGGAGCTTAACATGAGGCAGAGGAGGTGGTTAGAATATCTCAAAGACTTTGATTTTGCTATTCAATATCATCCTGGCAAGGGTAATACTGTAGCAGATGCACTCAGCAGAAAATCAATAGGTATGCTATCAAGTCTTATGATAAGCGTAACTAACCTTGTTTCTCAATTTGCTCAGTTGAACTTAGATATTGACATAAAGGAAGAAGATTATTTCATAGCTAATATCCGAGCTCAACCTACATTGATAGAAGATCTGGTCAAGCTGCAAAATGATGATCCTATATTACTGGAAATTAAAGCCAATATGGAACAAAGGCCGGATTTTTCTATTTCCAATGACGGAAGATTGTTATTTAAGGGCCGAATATGTGTACCAGATCATGAAGATACGAAGAAACTAATCCTAGATGAAGCGCATAATTCCAAATACACAATTCATCCAGGAGGAACAAAGATGTATCAAGATCTCAAAAGAAATTTCTGGTGGCCCAATATGAAGAGAGAAATAGCTGATTTCGTGTCTCGCTGTCTCACTTGCCAACAAGTAAAGGCAGAGTATTTTAGACTCGCAGGTAAACTACACCCCTTGAATATTCCTGAATGGAAGTGGGAGAGTATAGGGATGGACTTTATTATGGGTTTACCCAAGACCAGAGGAGGACACGATGGAATATGGGTAATCATAGACCAATTGACTAAATCCGCACACTTCATACCAATAAAGAGTCGATGGTCTGTGGATATCTTGACAGCATTGTACATAAAGGAGATTGTCAAACTACATGGTGTTCCAGTCACTATTGTATCTGATAGAGATCCTCGATTCACATCATAATTCTGGAAGGGTCTACAACATTCACTAGGGACTAGATTGAATTTCAGCACATCTTTTCATCCACAAACAGATGGTCAAACGGAAAGAACGAATTAGGTAGTAGAAGATATGCTCAGGGCTTGTGCTATCAACTTTGGAGGTAGTTGGCATGATCACTGCCTCTAGTAGAGTTTGCATATAACAATAGCTATCAGGCTAGCATAAGAATGACACCTTTTGAAGCCTTATATGGAAAAAATTGTCGATCACCAATATGCTGGAATGAAATATGGGAAAAGTAATTTCTAGGCCCCGATCTTATTAGGGATTCTACAGAAAAGATCAAGCTTATCCAAGAAAGAATGAAAATGGCATAAGATAGGCACAAGTCTTATGCTGACAATCGAAGATGTGACTTGGAGTTTCAGGTAGGAGATCATGTATATTTAAAGGTTTCTCCAGGTCGAGGAATTCAAAGATTTGGCATTAAAGGAAAGCTAACTCTAAGATTCATTGGCCCGTTTGAAATTCTTGAACAGATTGTTGAAGTGGCTAACAAACTGGCTTTACCTCCACAATTAGCAGGAGTTCATGACGTATTTCACGTCTCTATGCTGAAGAAATATGTATATGATCCTGACCATATCATTACTTATGACAATCTGGAGATTCAGAAGGATATGACGTTCGAGCAAATGCCAATAAAGATTCTGGAACGAGAAGTGTGTCAACTATGAAATAAAGTTATTCCTATGGTCAAGATTCAATGGAAGAAAACATGGCCATATGAAGCAACATGGGAAACCGAAGCAGCCATGCGGAAAAGATTTCCAGAATTATTTAAAGTACACTGTCAACAATCCATATATTTAATTTGCGGACTAAATTCTTCAAGTGGGGGAGGGTGTAGTGCCCCAGAATTTATTTAAATAATTTTTAAATTTTAAATATTATTCTGGAATTTTTAAAGGCCTAAATATATTACGGAATGGATTATTAGATTAATAAGTCATTACAAGGCCCAATTAGGTTAAATAATTAACCAAGCCTATTTACACAAAATCTAAAAGGTTTAAGGATCAAGCCCATTAAATTTGGCCCATATTCTAGAAGGTTATTTAGCATATTCACGTATTTTAAGGATAAATACTAATTATATAGATAATTATATAGGATAAACGAATAAAAGAGTTTTATTAAAGTGAAACTCTATACACATTGAATGTAACGGTCCATCGTGCGACCGTCACATGCTTGTAACGCACCAGGCTAGACGCGTTACACCCTGTTTGTTCCGTGAAAGAAAGAACGAGTAAAAAGATTAAAACTTTGAGATCTTATCCACTAGAGATCGACTTGGGAAGAGTTATAACATTACTAAGGACTCTTGGGGATTAGATTATGACAAATTAAGCACTCTAGAATCGATCTAATCTTCAAACCCTAGCCAAAATCCTATAAATAGGACCTAATTCTGAACTGAGCGACCCTTACTTTTGGCCCGTGAAGAATCAAGGTAAGGAGTCATAATTTCGGGTAAGTTCTTTAGAAGATTTTGTCTAGTATATTATAGACTAATAGTTCTCCAAATTTCATGCTTGGAGATCAAGCAACCAAGAAGATAGAAGCTTCCAAAGTTGCTGATTTAACCTTAGCAACTCAGGAATATGAACGCAAGACCCCTGAAGATCCAGAGATTAGGACGTCTAAACGAGGTAATTAGAATTCAATCCTTTAGAACTTTTAGTACCCAATAGTTTCATCTTCTTACCCTCAAAATATAACGTCCTTAGGTCAAGAGGCTGAGGAAATAGAGCAGATTGAAGTTGCTGATTTATCACAAGAAGTACAAGGGTCTAAGGGTAACATCTAGCATCAATTTCGAAGTTTAAAGGTTTTAGAAGAGGAAGGTTATCTCATGAACGACAAAAATAACATGTTAGGGATAAAAGTCCTTTGATTTTGCTTGAATTACATGCACTTTAGCTCATGAATTTCATGTTTTAGTGGAGACATGCATATATCTATATTCTTAGCCCTAACTAAATTAAAAAGAAACTTCCTTGTGAAATTCACAGAGAACCCATGCATGATATTCGTTTAGCCTTCATTCTATCATGTGGGAAGTTATATGTATGATTTTCAGACATGATGCGAGTTGAAACTTAGGTCATTGTTATTTATTGCTTTCAGCAGAGGCTCTAACGGCTCAGGGTAAGACCGTCACATGATATAACGGCATTACGACCGACAGTCACACACTCTGTTATGTTTTCATTTCACTGTTGTCTCTAACGCACAAGGACAGGAGCGTTACATTACTGTAACGGCCCCTCGATAGACCGTCACAAGCACTGTGACGCTCTCCTGTTATACCGTTAGACTATGTGTTCTGTCAGCCCATGACATGATAGTAACCAGTTAAGTTAACTTATAAATAAGCCTAGTTAGCTGAGTTTTGACATGTTATTATGATTTTAAGTTTACTTACTAATTCATATTAGAATCTGCATGATCTAGGCATCTTGAACTATTTTAAGTTATGTAAGTTTCATTGGCCAAAACTCTATAGTTTTGTATTCTAAATCACAATTTTCCAAATATTGTAATGACGGAGTTTCCACATGGTTTCACAATGTTACACATTCTTCCTCTATGTATAGAGTCATTTTCTTTAAGTACATGGCACATACTCCGGTATGTTGTCCATTAATTCACTTTGCACTATAGGAACATTATTCTTGGACATAAGGACCTCTATATTGGATATTCCTTCCAATGGACTAGGAAATCTTGTTTCAAGGCCTCCATAATTCTCCGCGAGCCTGGGATTCCCACTAGGACGACGAGTTAGTTGTACCATCAAAGCCCATTGATTAGATTACACTATCGATATTTTTGGTTATCAGTAATGTAATGACTCTATATTGGACCGTCAGGCACAAGTAACGGCCCAATATATGACCGTCACATTCCACTGAGTCCGATTTCTAAATTCTGGATTCAGACTAATGTAACGCCCAATACTCGAGCGTCAAATCATGTAACGGCCCAGTACACGACCGTCACACTGCTTGAGTATTTTAACCCAAAGTGGACCAAGGGTTGATATTTCAAGGGTTCTAGATGGACTATTAATGATCTAGAATTTATCATATTGATGAAGAAACCTAATATAATGAATGGAAGATAAAGAACGTATCGTTATGCTGTCGATTTATTTCCATAAGCATAACCTTGCTTAAGTCATTCTTGATTTCTCATAATTCTTATTGAAGCATTCATTCATTAAATTATTGTTATCATGAGCTTATTGAACTTATTACATTCTTGGCCATATTTTATTGTTAACATGCGTGGAAGTAACTTGATTTATACTTGAAGATGCGATCGAGCACTGATTGTGTTCAAGGGCTCTATGCTAGTCCCCTCGACTGATTGTCAGAAACATACTATTTTATAAACCATGGGATATGATGCTACTGGCGTCGCATTGCGCTGGGAGTACTTTATTTATAAATAAGTGAAAATCCACGGCACGACATGACATTCTTGTACATAACTTTCTTGCTTGATATTCCACAGAAATTCACGAAGTATTTGCTCATAAGCAAAAGATACTGGAGTGATGATTATGTGGCTTGCTAGTACATTCTCAATACATTCTTGTTCATGAAAGGTCAATATCATGTTCTTGTTACATTCTTGCTAGTTCGTACTTGCTCTCATTCTAACTTACTTGATCATCTTGTTACTTTGGTTTAATCACATGATTGATCACATTCGCATGATTTTTACCTCATTCTTTAGAGCTAAATTGTTAATTACTTTAATAGTGCCTTCATGTTGATGCAAAGATACCTACTGGCCAAGTGTGCTCATTACATATTTCCAATCTTTTCAGGAGATGGAAGTGATTCGAATTCGGATTCGGGTTATACAAGTAGCGGGTCCGAGAGCGAATGAAAGTATTGTCAAGATGAGAGTGCAGACTTAGGAAAGTCTATATTATTTAGATTGAGTCTATGTAATTTTTCTATTTCATGAGTCTAGTGCATAATGGAAATTGAATTAGTGGATGTATTTGAATATTTGATTATCAATGAAATAAAGTGGGAGTTTGAATATATATATTGTGCAATTGCATCTTTATGTGTGATTGTCTTGCGCTCTGATTGTTCTTGCTCGCAAGAGACTTACCATGTCGGCTGTTCGCGCTCCCCGAGTTAGTCTTCCCCTGTAATAAAGGCTCGGGACGTGACAGTTAAGTTGGTATCAGAGCCTAAGTCTCAGGACTTTGGAAGAAGAGTCATGTCATAGGATAAGTCCAAGGTTTTAGGACCCCTACCTATGAACTAAGAAAGAAGTTCCATACCCATGTGAGAATTGGGTAGAGTCGGGATAAGATAGTTAATTAGCTTTAAGATTTATTTTGTTCATTCCAATTTCATGAGAAATAACAAGTTGTTATTTTCTCTCAGGTACTTATCTTACAAATGGCTCATCGTGTAGATTGGGATGGTATGCAACAAACAGTTGCCGGCCTTACTCAGGCATTGCAAACTATATCGCAAGGTGGCGCAGGGGCAAGGGCTGGTGACCTACATCGTAATTTCTGGAGTTTAAATCCTCCGCGATTCTATGGTTCGTCTAATCCCGACGAGGTGGAGAACTGGATAGATGAAATGAATCGTATATTTGATGTCATCCAATGCACCGATCAGGAGAAGTTGCGTCTCGCAACCTTTCAACTCAACAAAGATGCTCGCACATGGTGGAAGTCAGTTCCGGCACCTCCAGCCAATGCACCTCATACATGGGATGGTTTTCTTACCCTATTCCGTGCCAAGTACTTTTCTGAGCACGTAAAGGAACGAAAGGCTATAAAGTTCGCCGCTCTTCGGTAAGGAATGATGACGGTTGCCGAATATGAACTACAATTCTCAAGGCTTGCACCTTACGCACCACATCTTATCAGCACTGATTTATTGAAGGCAAATCGATTTATGGATGGGTTACGACTCGATTTCATCCAGCAGCTCGGGACCCAAAACATCTGTACTTATGCGGAGATGGTTCAGCGGGCATACCTATGCGAAAGGACCTTAGAGAAGGTCGAAAAATTGAAAGGGAAAGGAGAAGAATCAAGCCGAGGCTCAGATTGGCGTTATAAGAAAGAAAAGTTCAGCATCACGGAGCCTTACAAAAGCCGTGATAGTAAGAAGAGATCCAGGAATGGGAATGGTGGAAGTTCCCATAAGCAAAAGAAAGTCAAGGAGGAGAAGGAGCAGGTCGCCACGGCTTGCACATTTTGTGAAAAATTTGGCCATTCGGCTGAGGAGTGCTGGAAGCGTCTCGGCGCTTGTTTACGTTGTGGAAGCATGGAGCATTACATGCCGGAATGCCCCCTTATGAAGGACCAGTCATCTGGCGGAGGACGCAGGAGGCATGCTCACCTCAATGCTGTTCTAGAAGAAGAGGAAGCGCCTAGGGATGATGGGCTTATGGAAGGTACTCTTAAAATTTGTTCTCATCCTGTATTTGTGCTATTTGATACGGGTGCCTCTCATTCTTTTATCTCCACTACTTTTGCTAAAACATTACCAATCGCATCGGTTCCCTTACCTTCAGATCTCGCTATTTCCACACCCTTAGGATCTGGAACAAAGCTTACTGACTATTATCCTGATAGCAAAGTGATAGTAGAAGGTCATAATCTTTCCGCAAATCTAGTATGCCTTGACATGAAAGGTTATGATGCCATTCTAGGGGTAGATTGGCTTATAGATAATGATGCTTATATAAATTGCTGAAATAGGATTATATCCATTCGAAAGCCCGGTCTTCCAAGATTCTCTTTTCTTGGCATCAAGTACAAGAAACACCCCACTATCATATCCTCACTTCACGCTTGCAAACTTATCTCGCAAGGATGTGAAGTTTTTCTTGCTTCTGTCATTATCACCGAATCCAAAGAAATTAGCATAGCAGACATCCCTATTGTAAATGAGTTCCCAGACGTGTTTCCATCGGAACTACCCAGTTTACCACCCGAGAGGGAAGTAAACTTCACCATTGAACTCATTCCAGGAGCAGCACCTGTTTCTATAGCCCCTTACAAGATGTCCCCCACGGAGCTTAAGGAATTGAAAAGGCAGTTGCAGGAACTACTAGACAAGGGTTTCATAAGACCTAGCACATCCCCTTGGGGTGCGTCGGTTCTATTTGTCAAGAAGAAGGATGGTTCTCTCAGGCTATGCATCGATTACCGGCGACTGAATCTGCTTACAATTAAAAATAAGTATCCGTTGCTGCGTATTGATGAGCTCTTCGATCAGCTTTCAGGAGCAGAATATTTCTCTAAGATTGACCTCAGATCAGGTTATCATCAGCTTAGAATTAAAGAAGAGGACATTTATAAATCAGCTTTTCGAAGTCGTTATGGCCACTATGAATTCGTGGTAATGCTGTTTGGATTAACTAATACCCCAGCAGCATTCACGCAACTTATGAACAATGTCTTCCAGCCATATCTGGGCCAGTTCATTATCGTCTTCATTGACGATATCTTGATATATTCCAAGACAAAAGAGGAACATGAACAACATTTGAAAATAGCTTTATAAACACTTAGAGAGCACAAGCTTTATGCCAAACTCAATAAGTGTGAATTTTGGCTCGAGGAAGTCTCATTCCTAGGCCACATTATTTCAAAGGAAGGTATTGCTGTGGATCCTTCTAAGGTAGAACCTGTCAAGAATTGGAGTCGGCCTATGACTGTGTCTGAAGTAAGAAGCTTTCTGGGTCTAGCTGGTTATTATAGAAGATTCATTAAGGACTTCTCAAAGATAGCAGTTCCTTTAACTAGACTCACAAGAAAAGAAAATCCTTTTGTCTGGTCAGAGGAATGTGAGAAGAGTTTCCAAACTCTTAAGAATCATCTTACGACAGCCCCTATTTTGTCACTACCAATGGAGGGTAGTAGATTCGAAGTGTATACGGATGCGTCTGGCATTGGCTTAGGATGCGTTCTCATGCAAATTGGAAAAGTAATATATTATTCTTCAAGACAATTGAAATGTCATGAGGAAAACTATCCCGTACATGATCTGGAATTAGCCGCGGTTATTTTCGCCTTGAAAATTTGGTGTCATTATCTTTATGGAGAAAAGTTCACGGTCTACTCGGACCACAAAAATCTGAAATATTTATTCTCTCAAAAGGAGCTTAACATGAGGCAGAGGAGGTGGTTAGAATATCTCAAAGACTTTGATTTTGCTATTCAATATTATCCTGGCAAGGGTAATGCTGTAGCAGATGCACTCAGCAGAAAATCAATAGGTATGCCATCAAGTCTTATGATAAGCGTAACTAACCTTGTTCCTCAATTTGCTCAGTTGAACTTAGATATTGACATAAAGGAAGAAGATTATTTCATAGCTAATATCCGAGCTCAACCTACATTGATAGAAGATCTGGTCAAGCTGCAAAATGATGATCCTATATTACTGGAAATTAAAGCCAATATGGAACAAAGACCAGATTTTTCTATTTCCAATGATGGAAGATTGTTATTTAAGGGCCGAATATGTGTACCAGATCATGAAGATACGAAGAAACTAATCCTAGATGAAGCGCATAATTCCAAATACACAATTCATCCAGGAGGAACAAAGATGTATCAAGATCTCAAAAGAAATTTCTGGTGGCCCAATATGAAGAGAGAAATAGCTGATTTCGTGTCTCGCTGTCTCACTTGCCAACAAGTAAAGGCAGAATATTTTAGACTCGCAGGTAAACTGCACCCCTTGAATATTCCTGAATGGAAGTGGGAGAGTATAGGGATGGACTTTATTATGGGTTTACCCAAGACCAGAGGAGGACACGATGGAATATGGGTAATCATAGACCGATTGACTAAATCCGCACACTTCATACCAATAAAGAGTCGATGGTCTGTGGATATCTTGACAGCATTGTACATAAAGGAGATTGTCAAACTACATGGTGTTCCAGTCACTATTATATCTGATAGAGATTCTCGATTCACATCACAATTCTGGAAGGGTCTACAACATTCACTAGGGACTAGATTGAATTTCAGCACATCTTTTCATCCACAAATAGATGGTCAAACGGAAAGAACGAATTAGGTAGTAGAAGATATGCTCAGGGCTTGTGCTATCAACTTTGGAGGTAGTTGGCATGATCACTGCCTCTAGTAGAGTTTGCATATAACAATCGCTATCAAGCTAGCATACGAATGACACCTTTTGAAGCCTTATATGGAAAAAATTGTCGATCACCAATATGCTGGAATGAAATATGGGAAAAGTAATTTCTAGGCCCCGATCTTATTAGGGATTCTACAGAAAAGATCAAGCTTATCCAAGAAAGAATGAAAATGGCATAAGATAGGTACAAGTCTTATGCTGACAATCGAAGACGTGACTTGGAGTTTCAGGTAGGAGATCATGTATATTTAAAGGTTTCTCCAGGTCGAGGAATTCGAAGATTTGGCATTAAAGGAAAGCTAACTCTAAGATTCATTGGCCTATTTGAAATTCTTGAACAGATTGGTGAAGTGGCTAACAAACTGGCTTTACCTCCACAATTAGCAGGAGTTCATGACGTATTTTACGTCTCTATGCTGAAGAAATATGTATATGATCCTGACCATATCATTACTTATGACAATCTGGAGATTCAGAAGGATATGACGTTCGAGCAAATGCCAATAAAGATTCTGGAACGAGAAGTATGTCAACTACGAAATAAAGTTATTCCTATGGTCAAGATTCAATGGAAGAAAACATGGCCATATGAAGCAACATGGGAAACCGAAGCAGCCATGCGGAAAAGATTTCCAGAATTATTTAAAGTACACTGTCAACAATCCATATATTGAATTTGCGGACCAAATTCTTCCAAGTGGGGGAGGGTGTAGTGCCCCAGAATTTATTTAAATAATTTTTAAAATTTAAATATTATTCTGGAATTTTTAAAGGCCTAAATATATTACGGAATGGATTATTAGATTAATAAGTCATTACAAGGCCCAATTAGGTTAAATAATTAACCAAGCCTATTTACACAAAATCTAAAAGGTTTAAGGATCAAGCCCATTAAGTTTGGCCCATATTCTAGAAGGTTATTTAGCATATTCACGTATTTTAAGGATAAATACTAATTATATAGATAATTATATAGGATAAATGAATAAAAGAGTTTTATTAAATTAAAACTCTATACACATTGAATGTAACGGTCCATCGTGCGACCGTCACATGCTTGTAACGCACCAGGCTAGACGCGTTACACCCTGTTTGTTCCGTGAAAGAAAGAACGAGTAAAAAGATTAAAACTTTGAGATCTTATCCACTAGAGATCGACTTGGGAAGAGTTATAACATTACTAAGGACTCTTGGGGATTAGATTATGGCAAATTAAGGACTCTAGAATCGATCTAATCTTCAAACCCTAGCCAAAATCCTATAAATAGGACCTAATTCTGAACTGAGCGACCCTTACTTTTGGCCCGCGAAGAATCAAGGTAAGGAGTCATAATTTCGGGTAAGTTCTTTAGAAGATTTTATCTAGTATATTATAGACTAATAGTTCTCCAAATTTCATGCTTGGAGATCAAGCAACCAAGAAGATAGAAGCTTCCAAAGTTGCTGATTTAACCTTAGCAACTCAGGAATATGAACGCAAGACCCCTGAAGATCCAGAGATTAGGACGTCTAAACGAGGTAATTAGAATTCAATCCTTTAGAACTTTTAGTACCCAATAGTTTCATCTTCTTACCCTCAAAATTTAACGTCCTTAGGTCAAGAGGCTGAGGAAATAGAGCAGATTGAAGTTGCTGATTTATCACAAGAAGTACAAGGGTCTAAGGGTAACATCTAGCATCAATTTCGAAGTTTAAAGGTTTTAGAAGAGAAAGGTTATCTTATGAACGACAAAAATAACATGTTAGGGATAAAAGTCCTTTGATTTTGCTTGAATTACATGCACTTTAGCTCATGAATTTCATGTTTTAGTGGAGACATGCATATATCTATATTCTTAGCCCTAACTAAACTAAAAAGAAACTTCCTTGTGAAATTCACAGAGAACCCATGCATGATATTCGTTTAGCCTTCATTCTATCATGTGGGAAGTTATATGTATGATTTTCAGACATGATGCGAGTTGAAACTTAGGTCATTGTTATTTATTGCTTTCAGCAGAGGCTCTAACGGCTCAGGGTAAGACCATCACATGATATAACGGCATTACGACCGACAGTCACACACTTTGTTATGTTTTCATTTCACTGTTGTCTCTAACGCACCAGGACAGGAGCGTTACATTACTGTAACGGCCCCTCGATAGACCGTCACAAGCACTGTGACGCTCTCCTGTTAGACCGTTAGACTATGTGTTCTGTCAGCCCATGACATGATAGTAACCAGTTAAGTTAACTTATAAATAAGCCTAGTTAGCTGAGTTTTGACATGTTATTATGATTTTAAGTTTACTTACTAATTCATATTGGAATTTGCATGATCTAGGCTTCTTGAACTATTTTAAGTTATGTAAGTTTCATTGGCCAAAACTCTATAGTTTTGTATTCTAAATCACAATTTTCCAAATATTGTAATGACGGAGTTTCCACATGGTTTCACAATGTTACACATTCTTCCTCTATGTATAGAGTCATTTTCTTTAAGTACATGGCACATACTCCGGTATGTTGTCCATTAATTCACTTTGCACTATAGGAACATTATTCTTGGACATAAGGACCTCTATATTGGATATTCCTTCCAATGGACTAGGAAATCTTGTTTCAAGGCCTCCATAATTCTCCGCGAGCCTGGGATTCCCACTAGGACGACGAGTTAGTTGTACCATCAAAGCCCATTGATTAGATTACACTATCGATATTTTTGGTTATCAGTAATGTAATGACTCTATATTGGACCGTCAGGCACAAGTAACGGCCCAATATATGACCGTCACATTCCACTGAGTCCGATTTCTAAATTCTGGATTCAGACTAATGTAACGGCCCAATATTGGAGCGTCAAATCATGTAATGGCCCAGTACACGACCGTCACACTGTTTGAATATTTTAACCCAAAGTGGACCAAGGGTTGATATTCCAAGGGTTCTAGATGGACTATTAATGATCTAGAATTTATCATATTGATGAAGAAACCTAATATAATGAATGGAAGATAAAGAACGTATCGTTATGCTGTCGATTTATTTCTATAAGCATAACCTTGCTTAAGTCATTCTTGATTTCTCATAATTCTTATTGAAGCATTCATTCATTAAATTATTGTTATCATGAGCTTATTGAACTTATTACATTCTTGGCCATATTTTATTGTTAACATGCGTGGAAGTAACTTGATTTATACTTGAAGATGCGATCGAGTACTGATTGTGTTCAAGGGCTCTATGCTAGTCCCCTCGGCTGATTGTCAGAAACATACTATTTTATAAACCATGGGGTATGATGCTACTAGCGTCGCATTGCGCTGGGAGTACTTTATTTATAAATAAGTGAAAATCCACGGCACGACATGACATTCTTATACATAACTTTCTTGCTTGATATTCCACAGAAATTCATGAAGTACTTGCTCATAAGTAAAAGATACTGGAGTGATGACTATGTGGCTTGCTAGTACATTCTCGATACATTCTTGTTCATGAAAGGCCAATATCATGTTCTTGTTACATTCTTGCTAGTTCGTACTTGCTCTTATTCTAACTTACTTGATCATCTTGTTACTTTGGTTTAATCGCATGATTGATCGCATTCGCATGATTTTTACCTCATTCTTTAGAGCTAAATTGTTAATTACTTTAATAGTGCCTTCATGTTGATGCGAACATACCTACTGGGCAAGTGTGCTCATTACCTATTTCCAATCTTTTCTGGAGATGTAAGTGATTCGAATTCGGATTCGGGTTATACAAGTAGCGGGTCCGAGAGCGAATGCAAGTATTGTCAAGATGAGAGTGCAGACTTAGGAAAGTCTATATTGTTTAGATTGAGTCTATGTAATTTTCCTATTTCTTGAGTCTAGTGCATAATGGAAATTGAATTAGTGGATGTATTTGAATATTTGATTATCAATGAAATAAAGTGGGAGTTTGAATATATATATTGTGCAATTGCATCTTTATGTGTGATTGTATTGCGCTTTGATTGTTCTTGCTCGCAAGAGGCTTATCATGCCGGCTGTTCGCGCTCCCCGAGTTAGTCTTCCGCTGTAATAAAGGCTCGGGGCGTGACAATGTTGCTTCTACGGATTCCCACAAACATCGAGCATCCCGCTCCAATTAGAAAGCAGCCAGCAAGACCTTTTCTTCATCCGTGCATTGCATTACACGAAAAATTCTTTTGATTTCCTTCAACCAGTTCTCAGCAACCTCGGGGTCAGATGAGCCCGTGAACCTTGGTGGGTTCTTGTTGCGAAAACCCCTACGGAGATCACCAGCTCTGCGATTCACTCCGCCCTGCGCCACCTGTTATAGTGCCTGTGTTAGACCTTGCACTGTGCGCTGCATCTCGCGCCATTGTGCTCTTTCAACGGCCATAATCCTACAAGGAATTTCAATCAAATTAGTTTCTAAATATAAATCTGGACGTCAACATAGGACTTAACCTATGGTTCTACCCATCTCCTCAGGTATAAGGTGTAAACCTATCCTTGGACTTGGGTTTCCTTGGAATTTGAAATCCTAGGCTCTGATACCACAGAAACTGTCACGCCCCGAGCGCGGAAGGGACCTGGTACGCGTGGCGAGTTTATATAGATCATGTCAATCAGAGCAATAAGATTTTTCGACACAAAGACAAAGTTCGCAAAAGACATGGAAACATAGTAACTAAGATTTAAATTTCTAAAATAATACCAATATTCCAAGATGACATTAATCCAATTAACCATAATGATAATGACCCAAATTAAACCATAAGGTTACAAGCCTTAACACGTTCCGACCAACTAGGCAGACATAATTGGAAATACAAAGGTAAGTACTCAAGAAAAATAAAAGACGCGACTAGATGACAGTTCGATGATCGGTGGTTCTAGCACTTTTCACTCGGTCTCATTCCCATTCGATCGGTTGTCGCTATCCGAGTTACCTGAAAAATGTTGGAATAAAACTAGATGAGCGAACGCTCAGTAGGAATTATATCTCAAGGTCTAGCAATCTTTAAGTAATTACATGTTATGTGCGATGCAGGTGTAGCTATGCATGATGGACGAGCAACATATCAAGAACTTTAGAGAAGAACAATGCATAATTTCAAGGTATCAATAAGGTACTAGCAAGCGTTTGCACAATTCTTGTCAGGAAAGTAAGAACCAATGTTCAAGCATGTAATATCAAGTATGTGTTACTAGAATTTGGCTATTTCAATCCAGCAAGTACTTTCCCATTCTGGGCCTTGCCCATTCCAAGCCACGCAAGTCAAGTCAAGCACGCAAGTAATGTCAAGTATTGTCACGAGAGAGTGAGTGGAATGCCTTACATCTAGCAAGTCATGCACTTCGGTGCAATGTCACACGGTGATCAATATAGTTTCCATGGGCACAAGTACTTTCGGGTGCTCCTCCCAGGACCAGATCGGGCCCCATTAACGCCAGCATTGAGTCATGTATTTCATTCGACATCCACTCTAGTTTATAGCCAATATAGAATTCCAAAGGATTTAACCATCGTAGGAACATAAGGTGGATCTCATGGAACAGAGATCAAGAACATATTATCATATAGGGATGAACTGTGACTAAACCACATAACATGTATGATATATCGTAAATCTAGGTGGAATTGGCGCCTGCCCATTCTAGAACTCAGGGAACTCCTTACAATGGCCAGGATGGCACACCATAAGGCTAGGCTACCACGTTCTCTTCAGAGTGACATGGCATTCAACGGGATTATGGGTTTTGATGTACAACCTGTTAGCTGCCTTGAGGGAATCCAAGGCTAGCATAGACTTACGGAGGTCCCTATGATGAAATCGCCAGTCCGAAGGAAGGAATATCCCGCGGAGGGATCAAATATCACCGAGAGTTGAGGGGTGTACGAGAAATGCCAGAAATGTGGGACTGCATCTGCGGACTGAGATAATAGCACCTAGAACCCGTGGTGTGGGTTAGACAAAAGCTCGAGAAATCTAGAAATCCATTCTTAGGAAAATGGCACCTAGACAGGTACCATTTATTGACAAAATGGCACCCAGACAGGTGCCATTTATTTAGGAAATGGCACCTGTTCACAGGGGTGCCCAATCCTCATGGATTCTTTCAAGAATTGGTGCCTAGGTTAGTGCCATTATTAGAGGAAATGGCGCCCACACAGGTACCATTATTTGAGGAAATGGCGCCTGTTCAAAGGGGCGCCCAATCCTCAAAATCCAATATTCATTTTTTTTCTAAACGAATTGACGCTCCCTCACAGAGGCTTCAATTTATAAATGGGCGCCCTTGACAGGGGCGCCCATTCTTTTGGCTGATGCTACGCATCAGGCAGGTACGTTATTAGATACAAAACACTATTCATAATTTCTGATGTTCACAGAATCAAGAAATAATGACATGTATAGACTGAGAAAATTATCATGATTGTAGGAACATGCTCATGCAAGAATTTTAGAGTTTCATTTCATAGATAAAAAATTTCTAACACGATGATTATTAATTACAGAAAGAATGAACGCCCGTTCACTAGGTCGCCCATTCAAGAATGGGCGCCCATGGGATGGTCGCCCATTAATTGATGGCAGCCTCTTGGGCGCCATTTACAAGCATGCATCAGGTCTCCATAAACCAGTGTAACAGGCTATATAATGTGGAGAAGATGGATTATACTAGTACTACTCATGCATGTTACCCTATATTAGCTACGAGTTGGGCCAAATCTTGAGAACACCTACCTTTTTGGAGTGATTAACGAGGTACATGTAATAGTAGAAAGAAGAAAGAAAGGCAAGCCCCTTCACGTTCTCTTCAGCAAAACCTCAGCAGTAGGAAAGAGAATGTAGGAAGAAGATGCCCTTCACGTCTTCTTCACGTGAAGAAAAGAAGGATTCTCTTCTGCAGGTGGAGACTAGAACAGCAGCAGGATGACGGCAATGACCATCGCACGTTCGGTGGAGGGGAAATAATTATAGGGAAAGAGAGCCTAAGGGTCCATTGCCAGGGAAGGGGTCCATTGCTAGCGAAAAGAAGCTATTCATGTTTCAAACCCTTATAGAATAATAGCTGGAAGAACAGTTGTTGTTCCTGTTAGGAATTGGCGCCCAAGAGAAGGGCGCCCATTAACCTACGCCCTTATGAGGGGGTGCTCATTAAACTTGTTTGACCAGTCAAAAGCTAATTGGCGCTCTTGTAAGGGGGCGCCCATTAAATGGGTTGACCAGTCAATTGAATTGGGGCCCTTATAAGGGGGCACCCATTCCCTTTTGTTGGAAAAAAGAAAACCCTATACGTGTTATCTATATGTTGGTCTTTAAGTGATGTTGGGCCTATTAAATATTTGTATATATATATATAGTGACCCTCATCAAGTATAGGGCTATGATATTTCTTTTTATTTGGCCTTCATATAGAGTTATTTATTTAGGAAAAAGTTCGATATCTCTATTATTTTTATCCGGGGTGCTACAAGCCGAGCAGGTTGTACCCTAAAAACCCATGACACCGTGTCTTGTCACGTCACTCTAAAGAAATGTGATGCTTTGGCCTCATAGAGCGCTATTTCTAGCCTCTTTGAGAAGTCTGTTCTCTATCAGTAATTGGCGACATTGACTTGGGCGCCATAAGGAATTGGTGACCAGTCTAGTGCCGTTATTTCCCTGATATAGCGACCTGAGCTTGGGCGCTATTTCATCGAGCCTCTACTGTTCACAGGAATAGGCGACCACGCGTATGGGTGCTATTTCTATAATTGGTGGCGACTGAGTGGACGCCAATTACCCAGTTTTATGCCATGTCTTGGTTTTTCGTGAGGATTAATGATGTGTCATACTTGTTCAAAGTTCAGCACTTGAACTCCTTCATTCGTGAAATCTCCCTTGTCGTCTTAGAATGGTTATTCCTTTGGAACTTTATATTGGCTATAACTATAGTGGATGTCTAAAATAAACATGATTCAATGCTTGTGCATACAAGGCCCGATCTGGTCCTGAGAGGAGCACCCAAAAATACTTGTGCCCATAGGAGCTATATTGATCACGGTGTGGCATTGCACCGAAGTGCATGACTTGCTATATTGACATTCCACGACACATACTTGACTTGACTTGACATGACTTGCATGGCCTGGAATGGGTATTACTTGCTTGATATTATGATAGCCAATTCACGTGACATGACTTGTTATGTTTACATGCTTGACCATCTTGATACATTCTATGTGAATATCTTGAAATCCTGCTAGTTCGTTAACTCTTGATACTCTACTCTCTCTTGCCATCATCATGCGTACATACATAGCTAGACTTGCATTCATGTAACATGTAATTACTTAAAGCAATGCTTGTACTTGAGATATAATTCCTACTGAGCTTTCGCTCACCCTAGTGTTTCCCATATTTTTCAGGTAATTCCGATGATGAAGATCACTCGGAAGGGAACAGACATGAGTGAAGAGCATAGAGTTACCCGACTATTAGAACGTCTATCCAGTCGTGTCTTTTTCTATTTTCTTGAGTCAATCGTTATAATCTTCTTTTATTGAGTCAAGGTTGTCCTTTAGTACTCTTTTATTGGGAATAATGGATTTGGTTTATCTCTACTTTTGCGCGCTCTGTCTGTGTGTTGAATACACTTATGCTCTGATTGACATGATCGATATAACTCGTCACGTATATCGGGGTTCCTTCCGCACTCGGGACGTGACATTTTATTTTTAGTAATTAAAATAATAATTAGCGTCTCTGTGGAGAGATGCTATTTCATAAGCCACGTCTGTGTGAACATTCACCAATTCTTTTCTGATTATAAGTCGACATGCATCGGCCAGGTACGTTTATAGAGACAAAACACTGTTCATTTTCTTAAGATTTGCATGAATAGTAACACTTTGACGTTTATGAGAACTTTCATGAATCAAAGTATATGGAAAATTAGAGAAAAATATGAGGACTCTGGAAACATGCTCATACAGAAATATTACAATTGGGTTTCATAGTTGTTTTATTCTTAAACATGCATTATTTATTAAATATGCTGAAAGAAATAGCGTCAGGGTTGTGGGCGCCCATTAATTGGCATCGATCAGGTCGTTGCTATTTAAAGAAATAGCGCCCTTATGAACAGGCGCCAATTGAACAACGTCCACTGCTTTGGTCGCTCTTTTTGTGTAAAATAGAAAGCTATTAGTCTAGGCAAAAATGCATGAAAACAGGAATCATGGGCATATAATATGAACGCCTAACATGAATCTGATGCATGCAACCCTTTTGCTATCATCTTATGCTTAAATTATTGAGATAACCTACCTTTACGTGTGTGTGACTGAACAGACAAAAGAGGAAGACGATGATGAACAGAAGAAGCCACACACTTCTTCTCAGTTTCGTGCAACGGCAGCAGAAACAGTAATAGCTGCAGCAGCATAGGGACAATAGGGAAGACGAAGGAAGAAGGGGAAACAGATGCTCCAACTTCACGCCCCCGATCACGAATAGGAAGAAGAGGACGTCGACACAGTAGCAACAACACCCCTTCGAATGCATGGTAGCAATGACCCCTATGCATTTGATTAGGCTTGTATTTACAGGGACAGAGTCCTACGTGAGCTAGGGAGTCCAAGTGGGTTTGAATTTAATAAGTATGATCCTGATGGATCTCAAACTTCCTTCGTTCGAGCCGCTTCCATGTTAATCCTGTAAACCCTAAAGCCCTCATGCAAGTATCGAACGTGATAAGTGCTTTGTGTAAACCAAAGGCCCCTTTTTACTAACCGTATGGCCCATTAGCTATTGGGTTATTGGCTAAGGCCTTTTTAAGGTTTATTATGTGCTAAAAGGGTTTGTAACTATTGGGTCTTTATTGGTTTAAATTTTCTTTAAATCCATTTTATGCTCTTTTGTCTATTAAATATTTTATTCGGGGTGCTACAACCACGATTTAAAAGGTGTCATGAAGACATGACGTGAACTAAAAAAAATATTTTGGAAGGAAAAATCTGTCATAATCGGGAAATTTGAAATATGTCACAGTGTTATGACGCGAATTAGAAATATGCGCCCTCTCCCTTCGACACAATTCAGATAATTCCCTATTTTAATAGAATTAAAAATTCAAATAATGAAAAGTTGGAGTTGAAAGGCGTCTTGGTAAGGGGACGTGATTTAGAATGAGATGCTTTTGTATGGAAGACGGGAAGCCAAAAGATGAAAGGTTGAAAGTTGAATCACATCAGTGTGACACAGATTAGAGAATCACGTCCTCTTGAGATGATGCAAATTAGGAGAATCGCATCATGGGAAGATAACATGGTTTTGATGAACGAAGTCAGGGAGGTGACCATGACGTGGAAGTGAATTGCATCCAAGAAGCTAGACGCATTCAAGTCGAGTCCAGAATGAGGGACACGTTCAAAAGAAAATCTCATAAAAATGGAAGAAAATCAAGAAAAATAGAAAAATGAGAATAGTCAAAAAAATAGGAAAAATCACTCAAATAAGTCAATTTTGAGAGCCACTTTAGGACATTATGGTGTGATATGAGATTTACTCAACAAGGAGTTAAAAGTAGCATGTCTACAACTATCCTGCCTTGGTGTCTGCTTTGTAGGAGAGTGAGATGTGATGAAATGAAATGGAATGAAATGGAATGAAAGAGAACTAAATGGAGACGGACTGAAAAGAAGATGCTAATGTGTGATGAGATATGCTCTCAATACCACACGATTGGAAGTTTTTCAAAGTTTTCAATGAAGCAACCTTGAGAAGGTTCTTTGAAATCAACAATTATTTGGTTGGAGGAATAAGCAAAGGGATAAATGTGTACGTGGTGCACGAAGGAGAGGAAAATCAATAGATCAACTTCCAACGTCGAGAAAGTACCCTAGGTCGTAAATATGTAAATTTCACCATTATGGAGCGGTTACCAGTTAATGTGGATGTGCTGCAACCAAGGTGGATTTAAGGAGTAAAGACAAATATCTAGTGACATGATAAAAATCTAAACAAAGGTATTTTCAAGGAATCAGCTCAAAATGGCGATAAGGAGAACTGAGTACTAAACTCAGAATGGAATATCTCATATCAACAAGAATTAAGATCGAGTAGCTCTCAAGATTGGATTAAAGTATTGATCATCCACAGTTAAATCAAAGTCTTACATGAATACATATTGTGTTGAAAGGAAAAAACTAAAACAAACTAAAAATAGAAAGTAATCAAGGATAATATTGTTACACTATCTAGATTGAGTCAAGATACTAATTCTGTGAGCTGACACTAGGTCGAGGCCCATTTATCTATGAACCAACTAACAAAATAGAACCATTGCCCCTAATCTATAACAACTCGACGGCTGTTGACACCTGTTTATTTTTCTTGAATTAATCGAGGATTAAGCATAGAGAAATACTCCCTAAATAGAGAAAAACGGCATCACTCCAAAGGTGCTCTGCCAGCTGAGTTGAGCTCAAAAATCGAGATGTTTCACCAGGTCAAATGGCACAACACAACAAGCAGGGATCATCCCTGAGCAAAGGGCACTACGCCATCCAGTTTCTTGACAACCGGGTCAGTTTCGAGATTCGGGACAACCTGTCGTACCTAACGGCACTCTGTAAAGATTTGGGGACCACCTCCGAATACCCTGCCCACGGGGGCTACCTCTCCACGTCTTCGTCGCATCGAGTCCCAGCTCGTAGCCATGCGCCTCCAGACGAGGCTGGAACGACTGTCGTCGCCCACCCACGCAGGTCTACTTCCAGACTGACCTGTAGGACGCCCCTTATATTACGAAATTCACCCTCACCAGTGGGCTATGTATCTGGTTATGATTTTTGGTGGAGACGTAGCCCTTCCTGTCCCGTTCGCAACAAGTCATCACTCATTCCGATCGGACGTAGGATCAGGTCGTGGCGGAATTTCTCACCAGACTGCGCATCCGCCCAGATCTTCTCGATCCAAGGGTGACCTCCCAATTGTGAATTGTCTCCACACAGCCGTGAGTTGAGGTTGGACCTGATTCTTGGTGAAGAGATACCTCTACCTGTATGATGGGGTCATCACCATCCGTCCTGACACTCTCGACCATTCTCGTCACCCCGGAGACGTACATCATGGTCTAGTCATTTATTTTGAGTCCTATGTATGTTTCTTTATTTTATTTGAGTCATATCATTGTAATTTCCCTTTTATTTGAGTCATGTCCCTAGGTCTTGTGCTTATTTCCCTATGTTTGAGTGTCATTAGGTTTATTAGTTAGCTATTGGGCCCAATTCATTGGGCTTGGCCCATGGGCGCCCCTATCTTGTTGGTTATTAGTCAATGTGTCAAAAGTCAGGGTCTTATTGTAAATTGTGGGATCCCTATAAATAGGACCCCACTCTCTCCATTTTGAGGTAATGAATCAATGAATGAAAAACTTGCCATTTTGAGAGTTCAAACTTCTTATCTAGTAGAGAGATTCCATTATTTGGGTGAGAGACCCTAGGGGAGAGATTCTCCACCCATCCCTCTCTTAATCTCTCTCTTTCACTCCCCTTTCTCTCTCCTCCACACCCAATTTCGAAAATTTTCTCTCTCCTCCCTTCCCAACCACCACTCTCCCACCTTCCCCCATTAAAGGCCACTCCCCTTCCCCACACATCCCATTACTCCACCCCCTACTCCCAAGAGAGCTTCCACCAATCCTAGCTCCACCTCCCAACCCCCAACTACCCCACCCACTTCCCCAAGCACCCTTCCCACTACCCCAAGCACCCTTTCCCTTCCCCAACACAACCCCTCCCATCCCCAAGACCACCATTGAATACCCTCCATTAAAGAAAATTCAAACTCACCTTCCCTCCACCCACTTGTGCCCCCTTCACATTCCCCTCTCCCTCCAAGCCCAAATTCGCAGCTCCTCTCTCACCCATAACAAACACCCCCTTCCAGCCCCCATTCTCCCCTTCCCACACCTTGAAACCCCCCCTCCTAGACCCCCTCACAGCTGGGGGTTGCCCCTACACACAACCACCTCATTTCCCCTCCCATCTACCCCATTCCCCATTACTTATCTCCACCCTCTCAAGTTCTGGTTGCAGGCAGCAGATTGGTCACAGGTTGCAGAGGCCACCCCGTTGTCTCCTGGGTGCTTCAGGTGGCATACCATATACCGACGGAAGCGTCTGTCTGTCTTCTTCGCAACGGTGGTGGTCCCGTCCCATTCCGAGTTCGAGATCGACCAGGAGAGCCATTCTCCCACAACTGCGCAGATCCCCCCAGGCAGGAGACCAGAGCCGGATTGGAAGCTCGACTGCGACGATCGTGTTGGGAATAGGATCAAGAGTTCTTCTTAAAACATCGTCTACTACGAGTCTTCTAACATCTCCAAGAAGCAGAGCCCCATTTGGCGACCGGACCTGAAAGTTATCAATTTTCTCCCTCGGGTGCTCGGTTCTGCTTCCACTTAGTCTGCACCGACCCTTCCTCAGTGTTCAGAGGCTTCTGGTCGACCCTGACATCAGCTGACATCCCCATCAGTCTTGCTTCGAAGAGGACTCGTCAACGGTTCCAACGAATCTGGCGGCACCTGATTCTGAGCTCGGGAGCGACCGTGGCAACCTCTGCTTCCTACTGTTGGGAACCTAAAGCTGTCAGATCCGAGGGTCTGCCACCCTGTTCAAGCCCCTACCCTGACCAGCAGCGGTGCCTAAAGAAATTTAAAAAATTCATGCATCATCCAGATCCATCTGCGAAGAATCTCCAAGTGGTTTCGTCTGCAACAAAATTCGGGGCTGACCACAGTGTCTAAATACCTGACGGTCTGTCCTGAGACACAGTCAGCGGGCAGATTCGGCTTCGACTTCCCTCTCTTCACTTCTAGCTCGAATTCCCATCCCCGCTTGGCCGGCTGAAGGCCCCTCCCTGCGTGGAGGTCGTATTGAGTGTACTCATTGGCTTCCCTTCCCCGAGATCCCCCCCTTGCATAGGGGTAGTTCATGTATTATTTACACTCACAGGTTTGAAGCTTCATCGACGCGGCGTGCGGGTGCTTCCCCTCGCCTCCCCGCTCGCCCCCGTCTCCGACCGGAGTAAGTTTTCTCAAACCGACTAGGTGAGAACTCATCCCTTGCTCTCAATTATTATTGTTCATTTAATATTCTCCAATTGCGCCGTCGGTAAGGAAGAGAGCGCCCGATCTTAAGGCTTCACCGCACTTGTGCGACCCCCGTGGGTGTGAGTGAGTGATCCGCGTCCCTCGGCCAAGGCCAACACATTGAGTTGAATATCCGCACCTCAAGGGGAGGTTTGACTTAGACTTTGCTGGCCCTCTACCAGCAAGGGGCTTGTCCCATTTCCTCCGCTCGGCATCCCTGAGTTACCCCCGGGTTAAGTGTGTGCGCCATACGAAGGTCCGCTTGCGTAGGCTTCATAGCCTTGTGGTTGTGCTTGTTAAATTAGGTCCGAGGTTGTGTCTCTTCAAGTGGTATCAGAGCAAGTTTTAGACTTGTCTCTACTAAGTCTAGTCCTTGGGCACATTTGCATTCATCAACATGGCTACCTCTCTTTGGTCACATTCATCCCACTCGACCCCCCACAAGGGACCGATCAACCCTCCATTTGACATAATCTCTTTTGAGGATCTCCTCTTCGATAGATCATGCTATAGTGCCTACCTAAAGTGGGAGGTCACCATGGAAAAATACTTTGAGAGAACTATGGTTTATGGACCCGCAAGAGTCCGCGTTGCCATGTGGAAATTTCGGGGTCAAGCTAAGGAATAATGGAGGAACATAGTGGGCTTAAGGGACGTTAGGAAATAAGAACCCATTTCCTCATGGGATGATATAAAGAAAGAACTTAGAAAAATCTACATCCCCAAATATTCCCACCCCTTCTACTCAAACACCCCTAGCCCGAGGTGCACTACCACTCCTCCATCCCCACCCGACCAACTTGATACCACCTTTAGGCCTCCTCCCCCACCACTCCCAACAAATCACTTCTCAACCATCATAACTACACTTCGCGACCAAGTCCTCTCCCTTAAGGCCCAAATAAACCAAGCATCCACCTCTCCACCAAATCCCCTAAGGGTCCCCACACTCCAACCAAAACCCCCTTCCGCAAACCTCACTATCCAAACTCAATTGGCCCCCACTTCCCCCCCTCCACAACCGGTCGATCCCAAGGGGAAGAGACCCCTAACCGACCCGGTTTCCCCAATAAGGACCACCATTCAAACCCAAGTGGACCCCGTGTCCATCCCTCCACCTAGACCCATGACGGCTACCACCACCCAACCCACAATCCCTTACCAAACCCATACCCCACATCTCCCCTTGGTCCCCACCACTACCCCTCCATCGTCCCCTAAAAAGGGTACACCCCCCAAAACCCATCAACCCAAATCTTGTCACCCAACCTGTTGTGTAGTGGACAACGGATCTAGAGGGGAGAGGTGAATAGATCTACCCCTCTTTTCGCAATGCAACCCTCTATATAGCTAGATAATGATAATAGCAGCGGAATATAACTAGCTAAACGAAGAACACAGTGATTTGCTTAACAAGATGTTTATGCAATATAGATATTGAACCTAAGCATGCATCTAACACAAAGCAATCGCACAAGCAAACCACAACACACTAGATTTTAAGGTGGTTCGGACTGAATCTCCAGTCCTACGTCCACCCCTCACCAAATCCGGTGAGGCTCCACTAGTGCCACGCACTGAACCGCAAATCGGAAAGACCACCGATTGCCTTCCTACTAACCGCCAGTAGGAACGTCAACACCGCAGATCGGACAGCTTCCGATTGCCTTCCTACTAACCACAGGTAGGGACGATCTTCAGTTCCAAATATTTGAATGAAATGGAAAAGAACAAGATATGAAAATACTCAAACAAGATATGAAATATGTTCAAAGAGAAAAGATCTTGTCTGAGTTTGCTGGAGCTTGAATCTGATGATTCACTTGGCTTGGAGTTGATCTCCTCTTGACGTAGCTTGAATCACTTGGAGATATGATGAAGAGCTTCTTCCCGGAGTACTGTTCACAACTATAGTAACTCGAACTCCTTTCCCTTGAACACACCCTTGCAGCTTCTATGGATCACCTTGAGATGAGGAAGAGGAAGATGATTGCAGCTTTTTCTTCACTTGGCTTGAAGTTGATTTCCTCTTGAAGTAGCTTCAATCACTTGAATATTTGATGAAGAACTTCTTCCCGGAGTAGCTTGATTTCCTTCTTGAAACACCCTCCTTGTGGCTTCCTTTGATCACCCTTCTTATCCTTGAGTGCTTCTAGCTTTGGTGGAGGTTGCTTGCTTCAGATCTCACCTTGAAACACCTTGGATGGATGAAGGACTCCAGCCCGAAGTACTGTTTATGGAGGTGCTACAGTACCTCAAAAATGGCCTCCCTTGATCTCTCTTGAAGCCTTGAAGCATTAGGGTTTCCAAACCTCTTGTATTGGTTTTATAACCCTTGGAATGGTCCTTGGACACCCCCCAGACCAGATCCATAAATCATGGGAGATTAGGTGAGTTTTGATTAAACAAATACATGGAAAGGGGCTGGCCACGAGGTGGAATTCGAAGTCAAACATGGCTGCATCGGGGCTGGCGGTCGACCAAAATTCATGGGGCGGTCGACCGGAATCTGTAAAATCTCCAACTTGTCGGTTCTGGGAAAACTGGTCGACCGAAAAAGTAGGGGCGGTCGACCGAAATCTGTAATTCCTGGAGTGTTTCGTTTCTGGAAGAACCGGTCGACCGGAAAGGCAGGGGCGGTCGACCGAAACCTGTAAACATGGAATTCTTAGGCTCTGGCAAATCTGGTCGACCGGCCAAGGTGTGTAGGTTGACCGGAAACACCTATACCTGCAAAAATGAAGTGTTAGACCAATGAAACATGTTCATAAGTCAAGATATTCATGTTCTCATCAATTTCATGTATTTTGGGATTGAAATCAACTTAGAATATGCTTTGAGCATTTCTAAATTTTGTTCCGGGGGCTCCGCCCCCGGAAACCCCCGCAAGGGGCGCTGCCCCCTTGACCCCCGCGACCTGACCGGGCAGGTCGATCCCCGCGACCTGACCACGTAGGTCAATCCTCGTGCGAGGGCGCAACATTGAGCTTTCACCTTTGCCATTTCCACTGAATTCCTTCGTATCTGTCATGAACAAAACATCGCGTGTGTCAGTCACATGAGAGTGGAAAGTATCAATGACTAATAGTGTTTAGCCATTATCAAAACCAAGAATACCACAGAATTCATATGACCATAGGATGATGTCGAATGACCCAAGTGACCATAGGATGACTCAAATGACCATAGGGACATAATATTCTCCCCCTTTTTGATGATGGCAACACTGTGAGTCATTATGTGGCAGTAATATCAAGAATGGCAAAAGTTATAACAAATGCAACATTTGTAGCTCAAGATCCATGATAGTAATAGCATGTGAATGCAATTATGAATGCTAGCAGGTATGCAAGCCCCAAGCCCCATCACATACACATTTGAGATGCAAAGTGAGCAATGGATTCTCTCCCCTTGGACTTTCCCCGTACACCATTCACACAACCCCCAAAGACAACGCGATAACGCATAGCTAACGCGACAAAGGACTCACACAAAGAATTCTCCCCCTTTGCCAACAGCAAAAAGGAGTAATAAAGTGAAATATCTGTGAGACTGGAGCTGAAAGGAGTGAAGAGCAAGCCATTATATGTAAACCTGAAATAGACCATGAGCAACATATATGGTTCAAATCTAATGAAATCCGAATTCATCAACAGAGGTCGAAAAGTAACTACATTCAAGATTTAATAGAAATGAACCAAAGATGCATATCATGGCAATGTTTAACCGTCCCTTGTCTTATATATCCATATTCAATAACGACAAAGGCAATAACACAAAAGCATGTATTGAGGCTAAACAATCATGATTGAAGCATGGAATTGAATGATTGTAGCATATGTTGATTTTCAATATCTTTAGTATTTGAAGGCACATGACTCACTTTATACGAGCAATCAAGTCTAGTTCATGCCTCCTAGCCGTAAGAATACATGTTGTTTAGACGCCAGTATCCCTAGGTATTTGGAAAGACTGACGGTTATGCTTCAGAATGAATAGAGATAGCAAAGTCACGTCATGACATATCCAATCTCATTTCTTTGATGACAGGATATATTTCTTAGCAATTATGCCAGTGCTCTGCCTAGAGTCCAAATAGAATGACGACAGAGATAACAGAGGCACATCATGACATACCATTTGTCACTTGATTTTGATGACATGACATGTTTCTCCGTGCAACAATATCATTGCTCTGTCAAATTGATTTTCAAGAATTCCAGCTCATCAAGATGTTTAAAAACAATACTAAGCCTGAGTGTATCACCAAGATGGTCATGAACTTTGAATTTTCAGATATCAGGATAGTCATTCAAAGCACAATATGCAATCTCTAGTTAAGGTTTATTAAAACCACAGAACATAGATGATTTCATAATAGATATTTCAGAACGTCAAGGAAATCATTAAATCTGAACCATTTTCATTGGATGGACAATCATTAGGACATATAATAGAAAGCTCTTACACCATAGTGATGTCTGTCTCTTGAACTTATTCTCACACTGGAGGCCATTGAGGATCAGATACAAAAAGGATGAATGACCCAAGAAAAATAACACGACTCCCCCTAAGAATATGCAATGAATGCGCGAAGGAGTGATGTTTGCAAGCAAGTGCAATGATAATTGTCAAAAGGAGAATGACCTGAAACATGCAGGGGTGTACATGAATTTGGTAGACATGAAATGCATGACCCAACATATGATTGTACACTTATTAAATGCAACAGAATGAAGATGAAATATATGCATGAATGTAGCACAAGGACAACTCCCCCTTACTATATGGCTTATATGCGACATTGACACATGGTACTTGGCGGAGGTGAAACCTCACGCATATTGAGTGCTTCATGACAAGCATAGCCTGCCCTTCCATACATCAACATTTGATATACCATGGCCATGCAAGAATGATGCGACACAAACCATGCAATGCATTGTGAACATAGATTCAACTTGATTATGCAACTACATGCAATGCGACACCATATGTAAAAAGACATATTGACATATAAACAATGCATGAATACCAACGTGCAAAGCACACAACTAATTGAACATGATCATCATTTAAAATACTTATTGGCCGGAGGTCGGCAAAGACCAAGCTCCCTTCTGAGTGTTGAAAACCTGTCATTACACAAGGGCTTGGTGAAAATATCAGTAATTTGATTTAGAGTATCAACAAAATGCAGTTCAAAATTTTTCTTACTGACCTCGTCTCTAATGAAGTGATGCATAATCTCAATATGCTTAGTCCTAGAGTGCTGGACTGGATTTTTTGTAAGGTTGATAGCACTAGTGTTATCACACAGAATCGGGACACAACCGAGATCCACCAAGTAGTCTTAGAGTTGGTGTTTAATCCACAACACTTGGGTGCCACAGCTCCCCACAGCAACATATTCTGCTTCTGCGGTTGAGAGGGCAACTGAGTGTTGTTTCTTAGAAGCCCAAGAAACTAAACACCCGCCTAAAAACTGGCAATAGCCACTAGTACTCTTGCGATCCAGCTTGCATCCAGCGTAATTCGCATCAGAATAAGATATAAGAGATAAATCACATGATGACGGATACCACAATCCCAAATCTTGAGTGCCGGCAAGATATCGAAGGATACGTTTGACGGCAGTCAAATGAGATTCTCTAGGACTTGCTTGAAATCTAGCACAAAGGCATACACTAAACTGGATATCTGATCGGGATGTAGTTAAATAAAGCAAAGAGCCAATCATACCTCTATAGATCTTTGCATCCACTAATTTACCATTTTCATCCGAATCTAGTGATGTTGTGGTGCTCATAGGAGTTGTAATGATTTTACTGTTAGCCATGTCAAATCTTTTCAGCAGCTCCTTGATGTATTTGGCTTGACTTATGAAGCAATCATCTTCTCCTTGGTTGACCTGCAAACCGAGAAAGAATTGAAGTTCTCCCATTAGGCTCATCTCAAATTCGCTAGTCATGAGATTAGCAAATTCCTCACACATTTCAGATTTTGTAGAACCAAACACAATGTCATCAACATAAATTTGAACAATCAAGATGTTCTTACCATACTTCTTGGTGAAAAGTGTTTGATCTACCTTACCTCGTGTGTACCCTTTTTCAATGAGGAACGAGCTTAATCTCTCATACCAAGCTCTTGGTGCTTGCTTAAGTCCATAAAGAGCACTGTCTAGCTTGTATACAAAATCTGCATTGTTAGAATTCTCAAAGCCAGGGGGCTGCTCAACATAGACTTCTTCTTTGATCAAGCCATTCAAGAAAGCACTTTTGACATCCATTTGATATAGCTTTATCCTAAGGGAGCATGCAAATGCAAGTAAAATTCTGATGGCTTTGAGTCTAGCAACAGGGGCATAAGATTCATCAAAGTCTACCCCAAACACTTGATTATACCCTTGAGCCACCAATCTAGTCTTATTTCTTATTATCTTGCCATCCTCACTTAGTTTGTTCTTAAAGACCCATTTAGTGCCTATGACAGATTGTGATGAAGGTCTAGGAACTAGACGCCAAACTTTGTTTCTCTCAAACTGGTTTAGCTCTTCTTGTATGGAATTTATCTAGTTTTTATCTTTTAAAGCATCATCAATATTTTGGGTTCATGCTGCGAGATAAGAGCAAGTTGATCTAATTCTTCCACAATTTTAAAATGTGACCTAGTTCTAGGTGGGTCATTCAAGCTACCAATGACATTCTCTAAGGGATGATCCTTAAGAATTCTAATATTTGTAGAATCGTTACCTTCTCCTGGAGCTTGATCCCTTGCATTGCTTGATTCAGCTAGGTCACCATTTTCTTTTATTTCTTCTTGTGGAGGATCACTCTTGTCCTTTATGCTTAGAAATTCTCCATCTTCATCGTTTTTCCTGCAAGAGTTATCATTGTTAGAATCATGATATTCATCAAAGGAAACATGGGGTGATTCTTCCACAGTTTGACTTTTGATATTATAAATTATATAAGCCCTAGATCTATCAGAATATCCAAGGAATATACCTGCATCGCTCTTGGGCTCGAATTTATCTAAGTCTCTTTTGTCATTGTTGTGAATGAAGCATTTCGATCTAAACACTTTCATATGTGAGAGAGAGGGCTTTTTACCTTTTAGCAACTCATAAGGAGTCTTTTTGGTGTGTGGCCTTACAATAGAGCGGTTGATAATGTAACATGCCGAGTTTACTGCTTCAGCCCGAAACCTCCTTGGAAGTTGCCGTTCTGCAAGCATGGTTCTTGCCATCTCTACAAGTGTCCGGTTTCTCCTTTCAACTACACCATTTTGCTCCGGCGTTCTTGGTGAAGAGAATCGGTGTGAAATGCCTTCAGCCCTGCAGAGATTATAGAAATCATCATTTTTAAATTCACCACCATGATCAGATTGAATCTTGGAAATTTTAAACTCACCGTCCTGCTTTATCTTCATGTAGAGTGCCTGAAACTCGTCAAAAGCATCATTCTTATGTGTGAGAAAGAAAACCCATGTGAACCTAGAAAAGTCATCCACCAAGACATATCCATATTTTCTACCACTTAAACTAGCAGTTCTGGTTGGACCAAACAAGTCCATATGAATTAGCTCGAGTGGTTTGGATGATGTATTTTCAGATCTTCCCTTGAATGATTTTCTAGTTTGTTTACCTAGAGCACATGCATCACACAATTTATTTTCTTGTTTAAAGGATAGTTCAGGCAAACCTTTCACCATTGAATGCTTCAAGAGTTTATGCAAGATATTGTAGCTAGCATGTCCTAGTCTATGATGCCATAACCATGTAATTTCAGATTTTGGTGCAGCAAGACAAATGTTTGAATAAGCAGGATCATCTAAGTCACTCATGTAAACATTGTTGACTCTCTTACCAGAAAATTTTACCTTGTCTGATTTTGGTTCAAAGATTTTACATTCATGAGAATCAAACAAAACTTTGTGACCTTTAGCACACAATTGACTTATGCTTAGTATGTTATATTTCAAACCTTCAACTAGCAACACATTTCCAATGGAGTTCGAGAGGTTCTTACCTACATTACCTGTTCCAATGATTTTTCCTTTGTTGTTCCCTCCAAATGTGACATGTCCTCCTTCCTTTTCCTCCAAGAGATAAAATTTTGATTTGTCTCCGGTCATGTGTCTTGAACAGCCGCTATCAAGGTACCACCTATTATGTATGGCTGCAAGACACTCCTGCACAAGCAATTAAGCAAATGTGTTTGGAACCCAACCAAATTTGGGTCCCATCATACTCTTCAAATTTTCAAAGCATGAAACCATTTCTTTTGGAATCCAGACTTTTCTAACATTCATGTTTTGTTTGCTTAGAGCAGGGATTTGGCTTTTCTTTTCAAGTTTGACATTCATTTTCTGTTTGGAGGTTCTTGGTTGGAATTTGTGAAAGTTTGATGAAGTTGGCTTCTTAACCCATTGTGGCCATTGGTTATTTTTGGGTTGAGAGTAATTGTTCTGCCACCAAGAAGATTGAAAGTTATAGGATTGATGAACACATGAATCACAATTTCTCCAAAAGTATGGTGGTGTTGGCCTATATGAATGTGCAATCCAATTGTGGTGAAATCTGGAAGGTTGAGCATGCAATGGCCAAGGAAGTGTTGGCCTATGTTGTGGGGAAGGTCGTGTTGTGCCCCTTGTGCTTTGATGAATGTGGTGTTTTAATGATAGCAACACGAATGAGTCACCATTTTTTTTTGCTAATAGCTTGACATTGAATCATAACAATCTGAATGCATATAACTGATATATTCTGTGAAGAATGCATGAGAGTGCATAAAGTGTTTTGTTTTGTGCTTGAATTAAGATCGGTGCATTGCTTTCTCTGTGTGTTCTATGCATTTCGCAAGTCATGCAGCGTCAACGCCAGCAAGTGTGTCTCATGCATCATGCGTCGACGCCCCCAGATTGCTCATATAACTTGCATGTCTATACAATGCATAACGAGCCCAAAAGTCTATACATCATGTTTTGACTAAGTCTGTACAGCCTCTGTGTGTTATATGCATCTCACAAGTCTAGACACTCAGCATAGTCTACACATTGTGTTGTGTTTATGTTTCGTTGAGAACACAAGTCTATACAGTCATGCATTGTTGCTGAAGTCTATACATCGTCCGTCTCATGCATTGTCTCAGGCGAAGTCTGCACATTGCATTGATGTTTTGGTCGCGTGAGTTGAAGTCCATACATTGGACTGTCTCATTCAGCGTCTCATGGCATGAAGTCTGTACACTCGATTTACCTTTGATTCGGTCAAGTGTGTACATTCCTTCACTGTAGCTTTCACGTATCCATGTCTACACACTTATTCCTTGTGCTGCTTCACGCATTGAAGTCTATACACTGGCCTTGAGCTGAAGTCTAGACATTGTTTCAGGCTGAGCAAGTATATACATTGCATGTTCTTTTAATAAAGTCCATACACTGAGCAAGTATATACAATGTCTGCCTGTCGATTGAAGAGTCTATACATTGCATTTGTTCATGGCTGCAAGTCTATACATTGTGTGTCTTGTTCAGCTAAGTACATACATTGGACGAGTATCATGAAGTATGTACATCGTGCATCAGTTCTAAAGTCTATACACTGTCTTCAGATGATGACAACAATGAAGAACAGGGTCGACGCTGGGAGTTCAATGCGTCCACGCTTCAGTTGAAGAGGATTTCAGAGCTTCACCTGGCTGCGTCAACTCCATGCTACAGCAGCGTCGACGTAGTAGTTAATGCGGTAGAGTCCATAGCTCACTAGAATACTGCAGTGCGTCAACGCCATTGCAAGACAGCGTCCACGCAGTAATTGAGTCTAATATACATTCAGCCTGGAACACCACTGCGTCAACGCTATGGATTAGTAGCGTCGACGCAGCACGATTATCTGTCGAAGACCTTGATCACTGGATCACCGATGCGTCAACGCAGCAGTGGAGCAGCGTCAACGCTACTCTCAATAGGGCTAGGCTGGTTGCTCACTGGAACGCATCAATGCGTCAACGCCACGGGTTGGAAGCGTCAACGCAGCAGACTTGAGCTTTGCTGATAGAATATCTCTGAAGGCTGCGTCAACTCCTTGGAGCAAGTGGGTTGACGCCATCTAACTCTAGTTGCTGAGCGTACTGGTGCTGGGCACGTGATCCGAGGATAAGGAGAGTGCCCAGATGAGGATACGTGTACTGACAGCCTGCTGGATGCTGCCACGTGGTCCGAATTCTTAGGGCGGGAACTGTGGAAGCCACACGCGCCCTGCTGCTGCTGGTATATAATGGAGCCTTCGTCTTCAGATGGAGGTTGATCGAAGAAGAAGCCTGGAGAGCAGAAAGCCTTTCGATCCAGAAAAAAAAAGAGGAAGAAAAAGAGAAGAAAAGAGAATAGCAGAGAGCGTGAGCCGAAGAGAATAGAGGGAAAAGAGATTGAGAGAGTGAAAGAGCAGAAGAAGAAAAGAAAAAGGGAAAGAGAGAAAAGGAGAACCGAGATCGAGAGAAGAAGAGAAGTCCAGCAGAAGAGAAGAAAAGGAGAATGAGAGAGAAGGAGAGCAGAGATCGAGCTGGCGAGAGGTGAAGTCCATACAGCCACGATCCAGACAGAGAGTGAAAAAAGAGCAGAGTGTGAAGAAGAGGAAGAAGGGAGAGAAAGAGAGAAGGAGTTCGTTCCTCAGATCTTTGGTTCAAAACTGGATCTGAGGTTACTCATTGTTAGAGCTATATTTCGTGCTTCATTTCTTTACAGCTTTCCGATTGCTGTCTTGTTCTATTTTCTGTTTTCCATTTTACATCTTGTTCAAGCTGTTAGTCAGCGGATTGCAGAGGTGCTGCCTCTGGATGGCTAAGCTGTATAGTCCAGCGGTTTGCAGTGGAGGACTCCACTGGACAGCAAGCTGTGTTGCTCAGCGGGGCGAGGAGGATTCCTCGGACGGCAAGCTGTGTTGCCCAGCGATTGTTGGCAAGCTGTGTTGCCCAGTTGTTAGTGAAGCCACACTCGGGTTGAGTGTGGGGTGGATGTAGGTCTGGAGGACCGAACCACCTAAAAACTCCTTGTGCAGTGGTTGATGTTTCTATCTGCTTGCTTCCGCTAGATGTTTGCATAGGGGCGCTCCAAGTGTTTGATCACAGGTTCATTAGATGATTTGATCAGAGTTTATTCTAAGTGTTTAATCTGTTGAGTGAGCAAAATTCTAATTGAGCGAAATTTTATATTGGGTGGAAGTTTTTATAGGCTATATTCATTCACCCCCCCTCTGAATACTTGCACCGAACCTAACAATTGGTATCAGAGCGGTCTCTGACTTAACAGATCTAACAATCTACAGAGGATCCTGCTAACTGTTTAGTGCATTTCAGAGTGGGTGTATTGTGCTCGTTGTTTTGTTTCACCGGTTTAGTGCTTTACCTTGCCCATCTGGTTTTGCTGCATTTCCTGTCATTTGCTTTAGTGAGTTGAATCTGTCTGCCATCTGTCCAAATGGATCGTCCTCCAATTTATGATGGTTCTAACTTTGAAAGTTGGCTAGGAGGCCTAGCTGTGTATGTAGACTCCATTGATCCCAAATTATGGAGTTTGCTATCCAAAGGCCCACATCGAGTACCTAAAGATCAGACCAAGTGGTCTAGTGAGGACACCTTTAAGAACCGTGACAATGTCATAATTCTTAATATCTTGAGAGCTACTATTAATACTGATGTATATTCTTTTGCTCTCAGGTGCAACTCTGGAAAAGAGATATATGACAAGGTTATCTCTGCGCATAACCAACAGAGTGATAGTTGTTTGATGGCCAAACGAGATAATGAAGATTCCTCATCCAAGGTAAATTCTGAATCTGAATCCGAAGAGATCTCAATTGATGAATTGTGGGAAATAAATGAGGAATTGTCTGATAGATGTAAGCATTTGAAATATGAAAATAAAAAGCTAAAAAAGAAATATGATCAGATTAATTCGAATATTCATTGTGAAAAATGTCAGGAACTGAGAAAATCTCATGAAATCTCCTTAGCAAATGTTGATAAGAGTAAGGAACAAAGTTCCGTTTTGGAAAACAAAAATCATGAACTCACTGCCAAGATTTCTGAACTTGAAGATAAGCTGAATTCATTAGGAAATGATCAAATCTTAACTAATGAATTAGCTCAGAATGAACAAACTAGAAAGGAGAATGAAGAACTGAAGCTGCTTAATTTTGCTATGTCTGAGAGACTCTTAATGCTTGAAAGAGGGAAAAGTTCAATTGAAAATGAATGTGAGAGAGTGACTGCATTAATAGAAGAGATTGATAGCTACAAAGCCATTAATGTCTTACTTAATGAAAAGATCACAGATTCTGAAATACTCATTTCCTCTCTCAAAAATGAAATCACTGAATTGAACAACTCTCTGTCTGAGTTAGCTAGCACTTCAGCTTTTTCTTCTAATATGCATGCTAATCAGGAAAATAAGAAAACAAAGGAGAAAAGAAAAGTTTGAAAAAGAATGATAACGATCAGCATGCTAAGAAAGTTCTGCCCAACAAATCTAGTGTCAAAAAGGTCAAATGCTTTTACTGTGGAAAGTTTGGCCATGAAATGGCTGATTGTTTTGTGATGAAGAAGGATGAATTGAAGTATGATAGAATTCATGCTAGGAAGCCTTCTGTGAAGAAACCTTCTTCTGCTCACACCAAAAGGCATCAATGTTTTTATTATCATAAAATAGGTCATCTCATGCATGATTGTAGACAAATGAAATTAGATGATCTATCTGCTGTTAGAATGCATGATAAACTGTTCCATGCTAAAAATCATGCATCTCATAAAAAGAACATTCAATGTTTTCATTGTGGAAAATTGGGCCACATGGTTGAAAATTGCTGGCATGCTCAGGGAAATAGATTGAATTCTAAATTTGTAAAATTCCCTGCTTTCTGTGATTCTGTTAGAAATAATTCAATTGATGAAAAGAAAAACTCTGCATGCTTCAACTGTGGAAAGCCAGGCTACAAAGCTGGTAACTGTTGGCTGGCCGGTTATGAAAATAAAAATTTCCACGTGAATAACAGAACCAATCATGTTCACTTCCACCAATCTCATGCCCATGCATATAACAGAAATTTTAATGTTCATGCACATGAACTCAATACTTACAATAAGGTGCATAAAAGGAACTTAAATTCTGTTCTTTATCATGGTAAGTCTGGTCAAATTGGTTATTCCTTGTCCAGCCAAAAGTTGATGGGCTATGATGATAGTTCTGTTAAGAAACCATTCAGAACACCTGTGAGAGTTAATTCAGGACCCAAGACTTCTTGGGTTCCTGCAGGATCAAAATAATCCAGTTGTTGCAGGTGTGCCTTGGAAATGAATAAGAGGGGCTAACCAAGGCACTCAAGAATGAAAACCCCATGATTGAACTTATCAGGTCAGTTCTGAACTTTGCCTTAAATTCATCATCTGAATTTATGAGTATGAAAAATGTGAATTCCATGTTGATGTGCACGTTTGATGTCTGATGATCTCTTATTGCTTAGCTGATCAGTCTGCATTCCAGACTCAGCTATGGAATTCAATTCTGCACATATGATGCTCTTCTCTTGCCATATGTTGAACTGAGTTTGAATGATTTTTTTTGTGTAGACAGTTGATGCATTATATAGACTTTGGGTCAATGCATTGCATGCTTGTTGTTTTAAATGGGTCTAATTTTCATTTAGTGCAATGTACTGAATTTCATAAAATTTGAAAGATCTAAAAATTTAAAATGAAAATGATGCATTTGACAAATTCTCTCTCTGATTGAACAAAGCATTTATTCTTCTTGAGCATATTCTAAAATCATGAGCAGTTCATTAATTGTATTTCATGCACTTTGTCAGGGGGAGCATTTAGAATTGGTGTTTTTGTTTGTCACATCTTGAACACCTCTTGTCTAAAATTTGATCAACTCTCATCTGATGTCATATTTCTCTCTCTTGAAAAAGGATTCTGCCTTCTATCTATTGAGCTATTAAAGAAGAGTTTCTTTCAACTCCCTTCATGATACTATCTGTCAGCTGATCTGTCTGAATTCCAGATTCAGCTACTGTGTGTTGATGTTCACTCTTCTGAAATATTTCTCTCTTGGTGATTTACTCTTGCACCAACTTACTCGCCTTTCACATTCTTCTAAGCTGGTGTAACTGAATAGCTTCTACTATTGACTGGTGGTTGCTAAACTTATTTTTCTGATCTGAGGAACTTAAGCTGCATGTCATGCAATTCATTCTGAGAACATTGTAGAAATTTCTATCATATAGGTTTAAGAATTATCACTGAATCAGACTGATATAAGATTAATGTATTCTCAGATTTATAGTTAAATGAATTGAAAATATCTGAATGATAAGATTTAATAAACTTTAACCACATGTTTCATGTAAACCTTAGACTCTCTCATCAGATATCTGAAAATTTGAATTCAGGGCTTCTTTGGTTAAGATGCATATAGTGTGTATTGTTGTTAAATATTAATTTGAAAAATGTTGACTAAATGAAGAAATTATGAATTCAGAGAAATGATTCGGTCACTGAGAAACTGAGTTCTTTATCAATGAAATAAAGTAACTCATGTCATGAGGTGCCATAGTTATCTCTGATAAAAATTTAGTGAAACAAAACCTGACAGAGCAATAGCATATTTGTGTTGAGTAGCTGGGGAGTCTGGCCTCTGATAAAGGTGTCTTCTCATGTAAAAAGACATTCATATTGCTAACTCTGCTCTCAAAGTGAGAGGCAATGATAGTTATCACACTGAGTAACTGGGTCACTTCAACTAAGACTTGTTGTGCCTCACGTAAAAAGGTGTTGATCAACTTAAATTGCTCAGGAAAAATATAATGTGCTTCAAATGAAATTATCTTGAAAAATCTTTCAACTCATGTTCTTGAAAAAGTGTTTAACTTCTGTACTAATCTGTGTATCTTTCAAAGGTGCTATTGAGATCATATGTGTAAGATAAAAGATGATTGATTTTGGGTGTTATCTGAATATTTGGTTCACCTTTATTAAAACTTGGATTCAGATATGAGTATTGAGTTTAATTTGACAAATTTGGTATACATCAAAATTAAATCAGATTGGTTAAGTTGCCACTTCATAACCCTTTATGATAGAAGAGTCTACATCTTTTAAGACTTATTGAAGTGATGTATGCATTAAAATCCCTCATGATCAGATTTTCCAGATAGCCTGATCAGATTCAGTCTGATTATTCATTGAGATGTCTTGTGATGATTGTTGTCTATTATTGCCCTTCTATCACCAATCACTTTACTCTCCACACTGTTGGAATCTTCCATCTTGTTCTGCAATAAGTTCTGATTATGTGGTTTTTTCACCAGAATTCAGATTCTTTGTAAAGGCAGAATTCAGATTGATTTATTGGATAACCTGAATTCATTCCTGTGCTTCAGGGGGAGTTATGGTTTCTTTGCATATAGGGGAGAGTAGTTAATCTTGCATGCTGATAGAGGGAGTGATGTTTCATTGTCATAAGTGTCTTTGTGTGCTGCATTGTGTCTCTCAAACCATTCCCTTTCTTTTTGATTATGTCAAAGGGGGAGAATAGTTTGACGAGTCAGTGTGACTCATTATGTTGCCATCATCAAAAAGGGGGAGATTGTTGTGCCCCTTGTGCTTTGATGAATGTGGTGTTTTAATGATAGCAACACGAATGAGTCACCATTTTGTTTTGCTAATAGCTTGACATTGAATCATAACAATCTGAATGCATATAACTGATATATTCTATGGAGAATGCATGAGAGTGCATAAAGTGTTTTGTTTTGTGCTTGAATTAAGATCGGTGCATTGCTTTCTCTGTGTGTTCTATGCATTTCGCAAGTCATGCAGCGTCAACGCCAGCAAGTGTGTCTCATGCATCATGCGTCGACGCCCCCAGATTGCTCATATAACTTGCATGTCTATACAATGCATAACGAGCCCAAAAGTCTATACATCATGTTTTGACTAAGTCTGTACAGCCTCTGTGTGTTATATGCATCTCACAAGTCTAGACACTCAGCATAGTCTATTCTTTGTGTTGTGTTTGTGTTTCGTTGAGAACACAAGTCTATACAGTCATGCATTGTTGCTGAAGTCTATACATCGTCCGTCTCATGCATTGTCTCAGGCGAAGTCTGCACATTGCATTGATGTTTTGGTCGCATGAGTTGAAGTCCATACATTGGACTGTCTCATTCAGCGTCTCATGGCATGAAGTCTGTACACTCGATTTGCCTTTGATTCGGTCAAGTGTGTACATTCCTTCACTGTAGCTTTCACGTATCCATGTCTACACACTTATTCCTTGTGCTGCTTCACGCATTGAAGTCTATACACTGGCCTTGAGCTGAAGTCTAGACATTGTTTCAGGCTGAGCAAGTATATACATTGCATGTTCTTTTAATAAAGTCCATACACTGAGCAAGTATATACATTGTCTGCCTGTCGATTGAAGAGTCTATACATTGCATTTGTTCATGGCTGCAAGTCTATACATTGTGTGTCTTGTTTAGCTAAGTACATACATTGGACGAGTATCATGAAGTATGTACATCGTGCATCAGTTCTAAAGTCTATACACTGTCTTCAGATGATGACAACAATGAAGAACAGGGTCGACGCTGGGAGTTCAATGCGTCCACGCTTCAGTTGAAGAGGATTTCAGAGCTTCACCTGGCTGCGTCAACTCCATGCTACAGCAGCGTCGACGCAGTAGTTAATGAGGCAGAGTCCATAGCTCACTGGAATACTGCAGTGCGTCAACGCCATTGCAAGACAGCATCCACGCAGCAATTGAGTCTGATATACATTCAGCCTGGAACACCACTGCGTCAACGCTATGGATTAGCAGCGTCGACGCAGCACGATTATCTGCCGAAGACCTTGATCACTGGATCATCGATGCATCAACGCGGCAGTGGAGCAGCGTCGACGCAACTCTCAATAGGGCTAGGCTGGTTGCTCACTGGAACACATCAATGCGTCAACGCCACGGGTTGGAAGCGTCAACGCAGCAGACTTGAGCTTTGCTGATAGAATATCTCTGAAGGCTGCGTCAACTCCTTGGAGCAAGTGGGTTGACGCCATCTAACTCCAGTTGCTGAGCGTACCGGTGCTGGGCACGTGATTCGAGGATAAGGAGAGTGCCCAGATGAGGACACGTGTACTGACAGCCTGCTGGATGCTGCCACGTGGTCCGAATTCTTAGGGCGGGAACTGTGGAAGCCACACGCGCCCTGCTGCTGCTGCTGCTGCTGGTATATAATGGAGCCTTCGTCTTCAGATGGAGGTTGATCGAAGAAGAAGCCTGGAGAGCAGAAAGCCCTTCGATCCAGAAAAAAAAAAGAGGAAGAAAAAGAGAAGAAAAGAGAATAGCAGAGAGCGTGAGCCAAAGAGAATAGAGGGAAAAGAGATTGAGAGAGTGAAAGAGCAGAAGAAGAAAAGAAAAAGGGAAAGAGAGAAAAGGAGAACAGAGATCGAGAGAAGAAGAGAAGTCCAGCAGAAGAGAAGAAAAGGAGAAGGAGAGAGAAGGAGAGCAGAGATCGAGCTGGCGAGAGGTGAAGTCCATACAGCCACGATCCAGACAGAGAGTGAAAGAAGAGCAGAGTGTGAAGAAGAGGAAGAAGGGAGAGAAAGAGAGAAGGAGTTCGTTCCTCAGATCTTTGGTTCAAAACCGGATCTGAGGTTGCTCATTGTTAGAGGTATATTTCGTGCTTCATTTCTTTACAACTTTCCGATTGCTGTCTTGTTCTATTTTCTGTTTTCCATTTTACATCTTGTTCAAGCTGTTAGTCAGCGGATTGCAGAGGTGCTGCCTCTGGACGGCTAAGCTGTATAGCCCAGCGGTTTACAGTGGGGGACTCCACTGGATAGCAAGCTGTGTTGCTCAGCGGGGCGAGGAGGATTCCTCGGACGGCAAGCTGTGTTGCCCAGCGGTTGTTGGCAAGCTGTGTTGCCCAGCTGTTAGTGAAGCCACACTCGGGTTGAGTGTGGGGTGGATGTAGGTCTGGAGGACCGAACCACCTAAAAACTCCTTGTGCAGTGGTTGATGTTTCTATCTGCTTGCTTCCGCTAGATGTTTGCATAGGGGCGCTCCAAGTGTTTGATCACAGGTTCATTAGATGATTTGATCAGAGTTTATTCTAAGTGTTTAATCTGTTGAGTGAGCGAAATTCTAATTGAGCAAAATTTTATATTGGGTGGAAGTTTTTATAGGCTATATTCATTCACCCCCCCTCTGAATACTTGCACCGAACCCAACAGGTCGACCTTTCTTAGGTTTTTGGACGGGCTTTATGGGAATGTTGATGACTTCCTCTGCAATCTTTTCTTTTCCTTTCTCCTTTTGTTTTTGCTAGTTTTATGTGGGAGTTATGTTTGAGGTGGAGGCTTCGGAGGATGAGACAAATGTGACTATTTTTAGCCCAATCGGCCTTTTGTTTGTTGGTTCAAAACCCAACCCTTCTTTAGTGAAATTCATCCTAGTACCTAGCAAAGCATCTAGGTTTTCTTTTCCATCCACAAAATTTTCCAAGGATTGTTGTTTATCCTTTAATTCTTTTTGTAAGTTTTCAATGTTTTACAAGAGTTGAGTGTTGACATGTTTGACGGCTTCATATTTTTCAATACTCAATTTGCTGTTCTTTTCATAGGTTTGCATTTTTAGCTTAATGCTATCAATCTCATTTCTCAAATTTTCATTTTCAGTTTCCAAGTCAGCCATTTCTTTTCTTCCTTCTTCCAAATCCTCAATCATTTTCTTAAGATCTTCAATTTCAGTTTCAAGTAGAGCATTCTTATCATCCTTGTCATAATCATGCACAAAAGAATTGATTTTCTTTTTCAATGATTTATTTTCCTTTTTGTACATTTCATATTTTCCATGAGTTGTATATATGCATCCTCCCAATCATCAATTGTATAATCTTCAAATGGAGAATTTACCTCAATTTCTTCGTCACCTTTGGCCATGAGGCAGAAATCTTCTTTTTCTTTGTCCGAGGAGCTAGTTCCGCCATCACTTTTCTCTTCGTCGCTCCATGTGGACACCATGGCCTTGTTCTTCTTCTTGCCCTTCCATTTGTCAGATTTTCTGAATCTGTCGGGACAATCATTCTTGAAATGCCCTGGTTTGTTGCAAGAATAGCAAATGATTTTATCAGATTTCTTAGAATTTTCAGAATTAGATTTGAAACCATTTATTACCTTTGACCTTCCTCTCATAAAGCTCTTACCTTCCTTTCTCAAGAATTTCTTGAACTTACGTGTGAGCATGGCTACATCATCCTCATCTCGCTCACTTTCCGAATCTTCACCTTCATCAGAAGAGCCTTGACCGCTGGGTCCTGCTTTAAGAGCTAGGGACTTCTTCTTAGGTGCCTCAGCCTCTTTGTTCTTGAGGTTGATCTCATAGGTCATTAATGACCCAATAAGTTCATCTACCTTGGTGGTTGCGAGATCTCTTGATTCTTCAACAACGGTTGCCTTCGTGTGCCATGCTGGAGTTAATGATCTGAGAATTTTTCTTACAAGTTCTTGCTCTGTATATTTCTTTCCCAAATCAGTTAAACTATTAGTAAGCACAGTTAAGCGAGCATACATATCTTGAATTGATTCATCAGGTTTCATGCAGAACATTTCATATTCAGAAACTAAAATATTGGCTTTTGTTTCTCGTACCTGAGAGGTTCCTTCGTAGATTACCTCTAGCTTATCCCACATCAATTTCACAGTTGCGCAGGTGGCTACTCTTAAGAATTCAACTGGATGGAGTAAGCATTGCATGATATGTTTAGCACTCCAGTTGACGGTAGATTGCCGTATTTGTTCTTTGGTCCACAAGTCCTCATTATCCGTAAGCTCATACGGACCTTTGCTGATCACATGCCAAAGTTCGTAGTCTTGGGCGCGAATGAACACCTGCATGCGATGTTTCCAATAAGGATAGTTAGATCCAGTGAAATAAGGAGGTCTGTTTACAGAGTGTCCTTCAGGTAAATAACCCTTAGATGCTGATCCACCATTTCCCTCAAGGTCGTTGGACCCCATAATGAGAGATTAGGCTCTGATACCACTCAACCCACCTTCCACTTCCAACCCCAATCCTACCCCAACCTAGGCCTCCACTACTTCCACTCCCAAACCCCACTCTACCAATCCCAACCCAAGTTTCCCTTTACCCTCCACCCCGGGAGCACTACACACCAACCCTCATCACCCCAAAAGACCCCCTCACCTCCTTGATAGAATAACTCATACCCGATCCAATAGTTGTGAGCACTCCAAACCCACCCCCCACCTTGGAGGAAACCCAAGTCTAAGTTGAAGAAGAAACCTCACACGATGGTCTTTACCTTACACCACCCTCTCTAGTTGGGGCAGAGCTCATCTTAGGAGAACCCGTTGTTAGTTGGCTAAAGGAGAGCCCAATTAGAGAGATCCCGGCCCATGTTTTCCCTCCCATAGAACAAAACCTTCCCATAGTGCCCTTCTTCTCCTATCACACCACAATCCAAGCATCCTATCAAGTGGAGACCTTAGAGGACCTTCTCAAGGGCATAGCATGGCAATTAGAGATGACTAGCATGTTGACCCCTATGGTCGAACAACCTAGGAGCCTTAGCCTCCTACACCTATGCATAGGGTCTATCACCTCGGTTTGTATCATTGGTTGCTACACTAGCGACCTCCTTCTATTCCTCCCTACACCCGATGAGCCCAACCTTCTCCTCGATTTAGAGCTTCTTATCTCTGGTAGAAAGCCAAGCCCTCCACTCATGGCCGACCCACTTGCCAAGAACATTGGCCCAACTATCATGGAGAAGGATGACTTAGCACCTTTTGAGGATATTGAGGACATGGAGTTCCTCCCCCTAGGTAACCCATTTTATGATCCATATGATCCATTCCAATGGGAGTCAAGAGACTCGTGTGACCCAAACACTTTATCCACCACCCACCTTTCCCTACACCAACTCACCATGTTTGACCTAATTCACTCCATCTTAGACCCGGGTTACACCTTGGGAGCCATGACCTTGGGCCACATATCCCTAGGTAATGAGGTTGTGCTCCACCCCATGATGACCACCTTCTTAGATCCATTCGACCCTTTCCAATGGGAGTTCAAAGGTTGTCCCACACCTATACACATGGAAGTCACCCATAGGAAAAACATGCATGTGTCTAGACTTACCACACCACTTGGCATGAACACTATGTTGGGTCCATTCATTCATATCACCCACATGTCAAGTAGAAAGTATGAGTGGTCCATATTCGGATGTATTGGTCCACCCTCATTCATCATGGGTCTTAAGCATGTCAAAAGCATCTACGGATGTCTGGGTCCCCTGACATTCATCACCACTTTGTATGATAGGTTCACATATGGTTGCCCCGGCCCACCTAGGCCCACCAAAGTCTACATGACAACATTGCATGATAAGTCCACATATGGTTGCCCCGGCCCACCAAGGTTCATCAAGGTCCATATGGCATCATGGCATGATAGGTCCATCTATGGTTGTCCAGGTCCACCCATAACCACTAAAAGGACAGCATTCATAAAATTGCATGATAAACTTGCAAGCGCATCAACAAGAGTCATGAAATCTACAAAAGGCCGACCGACTCAATGGCGTCACCAAGAAATCTAAATGGGTGATTCCGGGATGGTGAGGAATGAGATGCTCTCAGATAGAGACAACTCAAGATTGAGGTTTTGTGGGATCAGCCCCTTCCAAGTTTTGAGGTGCATTAGCCCCACTACTAAGTTAGGCCTCCTCAAGGGATACGGAGTTAACTTCTGTTTCAATGTGGAAAGCCTTGTGCCACATAAGGGACCCACGGTGGCACCAAGTGAGAATTTCAAGCCCCCTTCCTCCCTTGAGAGAGCACCCACCCCTCCCCATGTGAGCACCATCAGCCTAGAGAGCCCGACGTAAGCAACTTGAGAGAATATTGGATGAACAGGTAATCATCACTCGGAGCAAGGTGAACGGGCTCTACCTCGTTAGGTGGAAGAATCGGCTTCTTTCGGAAGACATGTGATCGGTACCACCTCTTACTCTACGGAGTCGAGTTCTCCGCACCCCGGGAGTATGATGGGGTCATCACCATCCGTCCTGACACTCTCGACCATTCTCGTCACCCCGGAGACGTACATCATGGTCTAGTCATTTATTTTGAGTCCTATGTATGTTTCTTTATTTTATTTGAGTCATATCATTGTAATTTCCCTTTTATTTGAGTCATGTCCCTAGGTCTTGTGCTTATTTCCCTGGGTTTGAGTGTCATTAGGTTTATTAGTTAGCTATTGGGCCCAATTCATTGGGCTTGGCCCATGGGCGCCCCTATCTTGTTGGTTATTAGTCAATGTGTCAAAAGTCAGGGTCTTATTGTAAATTGTGGGATCCCTATAAATAGGACCCCACTCTCTCCATTTTGAGGTAATGAATCAATGAATGAAAAACTTACCATTTTGAGAGTTTAAACTTCTTATCTAGTGGAGAGATTCCATTATTTGGGTGAGAGACCCTAGGGGAGAGATTCCCCACCCATCCCTCTCTTAATCTCTCTCTTTCACTCCCCTTTCTCTCTCCTCCACACCTAATTTCAAAAATTTTCTCTCTCCTCCCTTCCCAACAACCACTCTCCCACCTTCCCCCATTAAAGGCCACTCCCCTTCCCCACACATCCCATTACTCCACCCCCTACTCCCAAGAGAGCTTCCACCAATCCTAGCTCCACCTCCCAACCCCCAACTACCCCACCCACTTCCCCAAGCACCCTTCCCACTACCCCAAGCACCCTTTCCCTTCCCTAACACAACCCCTCCCATCCCCAAGACCACCATTGAATACCCTCCATTAAGGAAAATTCAAACTCACCTTCCCTCCACCCACTTGTGCCCCCCTCACATTCCCCTCTCCCTCCAAGCCCAAATTCGCAGCTCCTCTCTCACCCATAACAACCACCCCCTTCCAGCCCCCATTCTCTCCTTCCCACACCTTGAAACCCCCCCTCCTAGACCCCCTCACAGCTGGGGGTTGCCCCTACACACAACCACCTCATTTCCCCTCCCATCTACCCCATTCCCCATTACCTATCTCCACCCTCTCAAGTTCTGGTTGTAGGCAGCAGATTAGCCGCAGGTTGCAGAGGCCACCCCATCGTCTCCTAGGAGCTTCAGGTGGCATACCATATACCGACGGAAGCGTCTGCCTGTCTTATTCGCAACGGTGGTGGTCCCGTCCCATTCCGAGTTCGAGATCGACCAGGAGAGCCATTCTCCCACAACTGCGCAGATCCCCCCTGGCAGGAGACCAGAGCCGGATTGGAAGCTCGACTGTGACGATTGTGTTGGGAATCGGATCGAGAGTTCTTATTAAAACATCTTCTACTACGAGTCTTCTAACATCTCCAAGAAGTAGAGCCCCATTTGGCGACCGGACCTGAAAGTTATCAATTTTCTCCCTCGGGTGCTCGGTTCTGTTTCCACTTAGTCTGCACCGACCCTTCCTCAGTGTTCAGAGCCTACCGGTCGACCCCAACATCAGCTGGCATTCCCGTCAGTCTTGATTCGAAGAGGACTCGTCAACAGTTCCAAAAAATCTGGCGGCATCTGATTCTGAGCTCGGGAGCAACTGTGACAACCTCTGCTTCCTGCTGTTGGGAACCTGAAGCTGTCAGATCCGAGGGTCTACCACCCTGTTCAAGTCCCTACCCCGACCAGCAACGGTGCCTGAAGAAATTTACAAAATTCAAGCATCATCCAGATCCATCTGCGAAGAATCTCCAAGTGGTTTCGTCTGCAACAAAATTCGAGGATGACCACAGCGTCTAAATAACTGATGGTCTGTCCTGAGACACAGTCAGCGGGCAGATTGGGCTTCGACTTCCCTCTCTTCACTTCTAGCTCGAATTCCCCTCCCCGCTTGGCCGGCTGAAGGCCCCTCCCTGCGTGGAGGTCGTATTGAGTGTACTCATTGGCTTCCCTTCCCCGAGATCCCCCCCCTTGCATAGGGGTAGTTCATGTATTATTTACACTCACAGGTTTGAAGCTTCATCGACGCGGCGTGCGGGTGCTTCCCCTCGCCTCCCCGCTCGCCCCCGTCTCCGACCGGAGTTGGTTTTCTCAAACCGACTAGGTGAGAACTCATCCCTTGCTCTCAATTATTCTTGTTCATTTAATATTCTCCAATTGCGCCGTCGGTAAGGAAGAGAGCGCCCGATCTTAAGGCTCCACCGCACTTGTGCGACCCCCGTGGGTGTGAGTGAGTGATTCGCGTCCCTCGGCCAAGGCCAACACATTGAGTTGAATATTCGCACCTCAAGGGGAGGTTTGATTTAGACTTTGCTGGCCCTCTACCAGCAAGGGGCTTGTCTCATTTCCTCGACTCGACATCCCCGACTTACCCCCGGGTTAAGTGTGTGCGCCATACGAAGGTCCGCTTGCGTAGGCTTCATAGCCTTGTGGTTGTGCTTGTTAAATTAGGTCCGAGGTTGTGTCTCATCACTATAGCATCTTGAGTTTTTAAGTGTACTTAATAATATTTAAGATAAATAAAAATGTAAATATCTGAATTTTTATGAATTAAATAATATTTGTTCACTTAAACCGAAATTTTAAATGAATTAGATAATAATATATTTGGACCCCAAAATTCAAGATTTCTATAAAAATATGTATCTCTTGTGAAATGTTAGTTCCGACAACTTTGACTAAAGGAACAAACCCAAAATAAAATTACTTCAGGCCCAATTTCAAATTTAAGTCTAAAAATAGTGGTTTTATATGAACAACTTAAATCATCTAATTATGCCTTAATTCACGCTCTAATGGGCTCAGATCAGAACCAATCTTTTGGCCCATGATAGAAGACCGATTTGCCCTTCGAAACCCTAACCCTTGGTGCGTCGATGGGCGGCGGCAGCGACGGATTTAGATCACTCTCGATTTTCCCCCTTTGGACTCTATAGCTCGATTCGATATCTAGAACCATTCTTAGGCTCTATAAGTAGAGGGCTTCGACGTCTAGGGTTCTCTATTTGGTTCCTTGGCCGGCGGCGTGGGCGATCGTGGCCGGAGTCGGGCGAATTCGTGCGATTGAGGTGGTGCGATTAGGGTTCTGGTGTGTTCATTGTCCCTCTCTTTCTCTTCGATTAATGTTGGTGTCTCTCAGGCTAAACCTAAATTAGAGCAAGCTGGTTTATTCTTCGTTGAGTCCTCTTTCCAATGATCATATTTTGCCCAATTTTTATTGATCATATTGTCCGTATTCATCCTTTTAATCAAGGGTTTCCATAGTTCGTCGTTTCTAGTTTACCTCTATTTAAATCTAGGTTCCATTTAGTAGATTCTAATTAAAGTATATCATGTTAAACTCCTTCGATTGCTCTTCTAGATGATGTTAGTTTGCCTAAATTTTATTTTGTATATCGACCGAAATCGTCGTTTTAGTCGGGATACGTTGGAGCTCACCACGGCGGGGCTCTGTTCTTAATTGCGGCCCTAACAGGGACCGCTAAGTTAAAAGTGGTCACGTGATAGACCATTTTTCATCCGGATCGTTGTTTTTTGTATATGAATATATGGTAGCGGCCCATTCATGACCGTCTCACGCTTTAAACGACCCCTCGATATACCTCCTTCTGGCGAGGGTTTTCAAAAGAAAAAGGGGATTTGCGCATGTCCTGAGCGGTCATCCTCTGACCATCTTAGTTACTTGGCGGTCCTTCTTTAGATTGTTTTCATTCCTATTGCAGTAAAAGTATTGATGTATTTATGGGCGGTTAAGTTCTGTTTTCTTAATTAGACCGCATGTTGCTAAGACTAACTTCGGGACAGAAACCAACTAATGAATAGGGCTTATGAAATAATTGATCTAAGTTTATTTCTCTTCAACATATTGCCCTCTCAGGACCATCTTTCATGTCCCTTAATTTGATTGAAAAAGGGAGTAGAATAAATGTGCTTTTAATTGTTAGCTTGAAAATTTTACTTTTACAGGTTTAGTTAGAACTTGTTTTAAGGTCGTGCCACTCCGGTGGTGGCGACTGGACCAAATATATATGGTTTTCGATATTTTTGAACCTCTAATGTTGGACACCGAATGCCTCTTCATCAGATATTCCTTCCGCCGGACTAGGTGTCCAGGTTCCGAGGCCTCCGTAGGACCCCGCAAGCCTGGGATTCCCACTAGGACGTCGGGCGGGTTGTACCCCAAAACCTAAACCATTTGACTCGATCAAATCGTGTGAGTTCGCAGCCCGAATCGAGACTATTCTATCTATTGCGGCCATCGTAGTACCGCTACTCTCTGGTAGCGGCCAGGCTTGGACCGTCTATTTAATCCTTGCGGCCGTTTGGTCGACCATTTCTTTGTATAGCATTCTAAAATGACCCTTATGTGTGGCTGAGTCTTCCTATCCCTCCAGGTCGTCATACTTAAAATTATGAACTTTACTGGATCTTCATTTGATTGGTCTTTGAATCTACTTCCTTCTTGTCGTGCCTTGTTTATGATGGGCTATACCTTGGAAATTTTGATGCCAAATTGTAAATTGTGTGGAGATATTGGTGAGGACACACGAGCTATTGATCGACATTATAGGACACGTCATGCAGCTTGAGCTATGAAGACATCACTATGGCTTGGAGGTAGCTTGGAGTCCCAGTTATGAGGTAGGATTTCATCATTATTTGTATTCCGGATTCCTTTTTGTAGGCCTTTTAAGGGCCATTTGGTTAATAGGTCATTAAGAGTCTAGGTTTAGGGAATTGGGTCATTTTGAGTGCATAAGGCCCAAGCCTTTCTTCCCTTGGTATTGGGCTAGGGGCACCCAAGCCCCATCTAGGATTCCAAGGAGGAAAAATGGAGTTCATAGATTTCAAATTTCAAATGGGTTCAAATTCAAACTCCAAGGAGGGAAAATGGAGCCCATATATTTCAAATTTCCAATGGGTTCAAATTCAAACTCCAGGAAGGGAAGCTGGAGCCCATACTTTATATATTGTCATGTATTCTCCCCCTTGAAGGATTTTAATGAATGAATGAATGAAAATCTAAATATTGTTGGGTTCGGTGCAAGTATTCAGAGGGGGGGGGGTGAATGAATATAGCCTATAAAAATTTCCACCCAATATAAAATTTCGCTCAATTAGAATTCCGCTCACTCAACAGATTAAACACTTAGAATAAAATCTGATCAAATCATCTAATGAACCTGTGATCAAACACTTGGAGCGCCCCTATGCAAACATCTAGCGGAAGCAAACCATAAGCAAACAAACCACAATGCAAGAGGGGTTTTTAGGTGGTTCGGTCCTGCAGACCTACATCCACCCCACACTCAACCCGAGTGTGGCTTCCTGCTGACTCACAGCTTGAACAGCTGGGCATCACAGCTTGCCTACATCAGCTGGGCCTCACAGCTTGCCATCCGCTGAGCATCACAGCTTGCTTCCGCTGGGCAATACAGCTTAGCCATCGCTGACTCACAGCTTGAACCCACTAGGGATTACAGCTTAACCCGTCCGAGACCAAGTCTCGCTAGTTGAGGATTACAGCTTTACCTGTCCAGTGGAGACCTCCACTGCATCCGCTGACAAACAGCTTGATAAGAAGGTATAAAAGGAAACAAGAAAAGATGGAAACACAGCAACTAAAAGCTGAACAATGAAGCACGAAATATAGCTCTAACAATGAGCAACCTCAGATCTGGTTTTGAACCAAAGATCTGAGGAACGAACTCCTTCTCTCTCTCTCTCTCTCTCTCTCCTTATTCTTCACACTCTGCTCGAGCTCTCTATCTCTTTCTTCCTCTTCTTTCTCTTCTTCTTCTGCTCTTCTTTCACTCTCTACTCTTCTCTTCTTTTCTTCTCTCTGTCTAGATCGTGGCTCTCTGTATGGACTTCACCTCTCGCCAACTCGATCTCTGCTCTCCTTTTCTCTCTTTCTCTTTTTCTTTTCTTCTGCTGGATCGTGGAAGCTCTCTCTCCTTTTTATCTTATTCTTCTCTCAGCTTCTGCTCCCTGGCTTCGATCACGATCAGCCTCCATCTGAAGACGAAGGCTCCATTATATACCAGCAGCAGTAGTGAGATAGGGCGTGTGCTTCCCACGCCTTCCGTCCAGAAGATTCCTCCTCGGATCACGTGCTCAGCACCCACCTCGGATCACGTGTCAGGTGCCAGCTTCAGGTCACGTGCCCATTCATTAGTACGCTTAGCAACTGGAGGTAGATGGCGTCAACCCACTTGCTCCAAGGAGTTGACGCACCCTTCAGAGATCTTCAACCCTTTTTAACTGCTGCGTCGACGCTTCCAACCCGTGGCGTTGACGCAGTGGAATAACCTGTGAAGGTCTTTGCTTCTCTAACTGCTGCGTCGACGCTGCTTGCTTGTGGCGTTGACGCATCGGCATCGGCAGTCCAGTGATCAATGTATTTGGCGGATAGACATGCTGCGTTGACGCTGGCTTGCAATGGCGTTGACGCACTGCAGTATTCCAGTGAGCTATGGACTCTGCCTTATCAACTACTGCGTCGATGCTGCTGTAGTATGGAGTTGACGCAGCTAGGTGAAGCTCTGAAATCCTCTTCAACTGAAGCGTGGACGCATTGAACTCCCACCGTTGACCCTGTTCTTCATTGTTGTCATCATCTGAAGACAGTGTATAGACTTTATCAGCAGCAGATGAGCAAGTGTGAGCACTAAGTGAGTGTATAGACTTTGTAAGCATTCACAATGCAATGCGTTGACGCTACATGAAACACTGAGTTGACGCTGTATGAAACATGGATAGTGTACAGACTTTACCCACTATATGGACTTCATGCAATTCAAACGAATGTGTAGACTTCACTATGTAAATGGCTGTACAGACTTAGTCCAAACACGATGTATGGACTTCAAGTGTAAAGATGTTGTAAATGCAATGTACATACTTCACTGAACAGGATGTGCATACTTTGGCTGTACAGACTTGGAAAGCTTGGCGGAGGATGTACAGACTTGGTGAGCGCCAAGTGATGTACAGACTTGGATGAATGTATAGACTTCCAACGTGAGTGACACGCTGTACAGACTTTGCTCAAACAGTCCGATGTATGGACTTGGAATTCCAACAGAAGGATGTATGGACTTTGATAAGAGAATGGCTGTACAGACTTCAGGTGAAGACCAATGTCTAGACTTCCAATATGAATGAGACGCTGATGAAGACGGTGGATGTACAGACTTCTAAATGTACAGACTTTCCACCGACCAATGTATGGACTTGCTCAGCCTGAGGCACTGTATAGACTTTGTGAAACGTGAATGTGATGTACACACTCACAGCGTTGACGCTGCAGACTTGAGAATGCTCACAGCGTTGACGCTGCATGAGACGTAGGCTGTACAGACTTAGCCTAAGACAATGCATGAACTGACGTTGTATATACTTAGCCAATGCAATGCACTATGAATGTATGGACTTACATGAGATACTCATTGAGACGCTCAATGTATACACTTCAAGCCCAGTGTATAGACTCTGCTACCCAGACAATCAATGTTCTGATGGGTCGACGCATCAGCAAGGGTGGGTCGACCCACTACTGTTCAGACAATGGATATATGCAGAGACATGATATCTGACAGAATGCAATGCATATATATAAAGAGCAAATGCCATCATCAAAACACAATAACATTGCAATCATCAAAATATAATATCAAATCCACTCAAATGCACTCACTGTCTTGCTATCATCAAAACCAATTAGCATTGCTATCATCAATGCAACATAGCACATGCTTGTGCCTAAGGGGCACAACTTTCTCCCCCTTTTTGATGATGGCAATAAACTGGCAATAAACAGTGATAGTGAGTCACACATAAAATTTTCTCCCCCTTTGACATAATCGAAAAGGGAAGAACAATAAGAACATGAGTGCAACATGGCAGTATGCATGCAAGTGACTGCTAGAGCAATAAACTCCCCCTGAAGATATGACTCCTCCTGAATTATTTCTCCCCCTAAATAAATGCTCCCCCTTTGAGAAGGAATATGAACAGATAAACAAGGTAGAGAAGGTAGGAGGGTCACTTGACAACGGCTGAATCATAGGTTCAGAAAGGAAGCATGATTATAAACAACTGTTAAAGTATAAGAATCAGCAACATACAATTTTCAAAAATTCAGGTTTAACAGTGATAAATCTAGAGTAAAATATCTGACCCCTGAAAAAGAGTTTATAGATTCCATTTATAGCAATGAATCTAGGGCACATGGTATTAATAGATAAGTCAGAAATAATACCCTTTTGTGATTAATCATGGAAGATCAAGAGTGGCAGTTTGAATATGTATTGAAAATAATTTTCACTCATTGACTTTTGATTTTTCGAAGGGTTACAGCAGTTTGATTTTCACTTTTGAATTTTTCAGAACCTGAACTAAGTAAATAGATCAGTGGCATTTATGCTGTTGACATTAGGTGTACACCTTGATCAGAGGCAGGTACCCCCAGTTACTAGGCATAAACTACTAGACCTATTTCAGATCAGAACCAACAAAGGATGGTCTTCACTTTTGACATTAAGGGTACACCTTGATTAGAGGCCAGTACCCTCAGTTACTTGGTGAGGACTCCCCCTATAGATTTGACCCTATGAACAGAGATATTCTGAATCACCTCATGACATGTGAAGTCTCCTACTTCTTTGGAGGAGTTCACAGTTTCTCAGTGCAATCAGCCATTGCTCTGTCACTGTGTTCAGTTCTTAACATTAATGATCTTATTTACTGCTGCCCTTAATTCTTTTAGAGTGATTGTTTAAAAATCAGTACACACTCTTATTAGCCTGTTCTAGACATATCCAGTTCAACACATTTAGACATTACAAAAACTTTTTCTATTTTAGCCATGAGACAAAGATTAAGAGCTATAAAAGTTTTCTTTTATCTCAAATTCTGAAGTGCAGACACTTAACTCTCCAATTTATAAAGGTTAAACTTTTAGTTCCTTTCAATTTGTAAGTGTGATTCTTATAAGAGAACAATTGCAATAATCACCATTCAATGTACTAAACCAGATGCAAAGCTGTTGTTTAGTGAAAATGGTGGGGAAAAGATAGCAATTGGCAATATGGTTCAATGAGCAACTGATGTCAAAGAATATGAATCATTTGAATGAGAACACTGAGAAGTGAATAGGATTCAATGAATTGAATAGAACTCTCAGCTCCCCCTGACATCATGATGCTAGAGATATGCTATGCAACATACTGTCCTACATGCAGACTATGCACCAAGGATACATTAGACAAGTGTTATTTCCGGTGCAAGTATTCAGAGGGGGGGTGAATGAATATGGCCCTTTAAAAACTTTCGCCCAATTAAAATATGATGCTCACTAGAATTACTAGTTCACAAACTAGACAAGCTTAAAGGCTAATATTCAGATGCAGAGCAAGACAAGCACACAGTGAGATCACTAGAATGCTAACTAGGCTAATATAGACAAAGAAGCTCAACTGGAATTTCACTCTCTTGACAGATTAAAATATTCTAAGAGAAACTAATCAACTCTTCCTCTCAACCAGAATCCAAACACATGGAGCGCCCCTATGCATTCATCTAGCGGAAGCAAGCAGATAGAACCATCAACCACTGCACAAGGGGTTTTTAGGTGGTTCGGTCCTCCAGACCTACATCCACCCCACACTCAACCCGAGTGTGACTTACTGCTGACTCATAGCTTGATCAGCTGGGCATCACAGCTTGCCATACAACCGCTGGGCAACACAGCTTGCCGTCCGAGGAATCCTCCTCGCCCCGCTGAGCAACACAGCTTGCTGTCCAGTGGAATCCTCCACTGCAAACCGCTGGGCAATACAGCTTAGCCGTCCAGAGGCAGCACCTCTGCAATCCGCTGACTAACAGCTTGTAAGGGAATGTAAAATAGAAAACAAGGGATAAGATAACAGCATCGGAAAGCTGTAAACGTAAAGCACGAGATATAGCTCTAACAATGAGCAACCTCAGATCTGGTTTTGAACCAAAGATCTGAGGAACGAACTCCTTCTCTCTCTCTCTCCTTCTTCTTCACACTCTGCTCGAGCTCTCTATCTCTTTCTTTCTCTTCTTTCTCTTCTTCTTCTGCTCTTCTTTCACTCTCTACTCTTTTTCTTTTCTTCTGCTGGATCGTGGAAGCTCTCTCTCCTTTTTCTCTTATTCTTCTCTCAGCTTCTGCTCCCTGGCTTCGATCACGATCACACTCTCTTTCTTCTTCTTCTCTTTTTCTGGATCGAAGGGCTTTTCTGCTCTCCAGGCTTCTTCTTCGATTTGCCTCCTCCGATCAGTCTTCTTTAGTGGAAGAAGACTAGTATATATAGCAGCAGCAGTAGCACACTGGCGCGTGTGGCTTCCACGTTTCTTGCCCTAGACATTCGGACCACGTGGCAGCATCCTGGTATCTCGTCCACCCTAGGATCACGAGCCAGGCACCTCGGATCACGTGCCCTTCATTAGTACGCATTTTGAATTTGTCCCACTTCGTCGACCCTGCTGTGGATAGCGTTGACGCGTTGAAGACAGCCAGAGATAAGTCACCCCTTTCTTGAGCAGCTGCGTCGACGCTGCCAGTTGGTGGCATTGACGCATTGATGCGTTCCAGTGAGCAACGAGCATAGCCTTTCTTAACTGTTGCGTCGACGCTGCTTCACTGCTGCGTTGACGCATCGGTGATCCAGTGATCACGTTCTTCAGCAGACAGACGTGCTGCGTGGACGCTGCTAGCCCATAGCGTTGACGCAGTGGTGTTCCAGCTACTAAGAGTTCAGCTGGTTTGCATGCTGCGTAGACGCTATGATCATCCTGCGTTAACCCTTCTGAGCTGTCTCCGAGCTAAAACCCCATCAGGCTCAATGGCTGCGTCGATGCTATCTTGCAATGGCGTTGACGCACTTGCAGTATTCCAATTACCCATGGACTTCCCTCGTTAACTCTTCAGAGACCTTCATCCTTCTTCAACAAGTAAAAAGGCTGCGTTGACGCATTGGTGTGTTCCAGCAGCTGAAATTGGATATCTTTAGCCTTCTTGCATTAAGGGGTTCATTAGCCTCTTCAGTCCCTGTCAGACAGATGAAACGAGGTCATCAGTTCTAAGTTTATACATTGCATTGTATAGACTTTGCTGTGAAGGTAAAAAGCAATGTAAAGTATGCACAACACAGTGTAGTGACTTAATGAATACAAAGGCTTCATAAGCCTCAGATGAAGGCAAGCACTGTGTAGACTTCATGTGTTCACTGGTGGATGTACACACTTGCCCACTGTTCAGACTTTGAACTATAGGGACTTGTGAACAGCCAATGTGTAGACTCTTCAATCGACATGCTTTGAAGCACAAGAGTAATGTACAGACTTTGCCTTAAAACGAATGTAAAGACTTAGAGTCAAGGAGGCGTTGTGCAGACTTTGAACCAGTGTACAGACTTGGAAGCTTGAGCCAATGAATAGACTTGAAACGCTTAAGGCATTGTACAGACTTGTTGAGGCTCAAGCAGTGTACAGGCTTCTAAGATCCACTGTGGATGTACAGACTTGGATGACCAATGCCAATGTATAGACTTCCAACGTGAGTGACACGCTGTACAGACTTTTCTCAAACAGTTCGATGTATGGACTTGGAATTCCAACAGAAGGATGTATGGACTTTGATAAGAGAAAAGCTGTACAGACTTCAGGTGAAGACCAATGTCTAGACTTCCAATATGAATGAGACGCTGATGAAGACGGTGGATGTACAGACTTGGAATCAATGAAGGCGTTGGCTGTACAGACTTGACCAAGGCAATCGGATGTACACACTCACAGCGTTGACGCTGCAGACTTGAGAATGCTGATGACGTTGACGCTGCATGAGAAGTAGGCTGTACAGACTTAGCCTAAGACAATGCCTGAGACGGACGATGTATATACCTAGCCAATGCAATGAACTATGCATGTATGGACTTACATGAGATGCTCATTCAGACGCTCAATGTATACACTTCAAGCTCAGTGTATAGACTCTGCTACCCAGACACTCAATGTTCTGATGGGTCGACGCATCAACAAGGGTGGGTCGACCCACTACTGTTCAGACAATAGATATATGCAGAGACATGATATCTGACAGAATGCAATGCATATATATAAAGATCAAATGCCATCATCAAAACATAATAATATTACAATCATCAAAATACAATATCAAATCCACTGAAATGGACTCACTGTCTTGCTATCATCAAAACCAATTAGCATTGCTATCATCAATGCAACATAGCACATGCTTGTGCCTAAGGGGCACAACATTCTCCCCCTTTTTGATGATGGCAACACAATGTGACAGTGAGTCACATACAAGATTTTCTCCCCCTTTGACATGATCAAAAAGAGAAAACCAGTAAAAGCAAGAGTGCAAAGGGCATTATGCATGCAAATTCCTCTAGAACATTCTCCCCCTGAAAGTAAGACTCTCCCTAAATTATTTCTCCCCTTAAATAATAGCTCCCCCTTTGAGAAGGAATATGACAATTTAAGAAAGGGGACAAGCTGTAGTCCTGATGTTAAGGAAATTCCTAAAATCCAGCTATATGCTACTTTTGTGAAAGGCTCTAATGTAGCTGGTACTTCAAGGCAATCCCCAAAACAAAGTGAAAATCAGAAACCACCTTCAAAATCTGTTTTCCAGTTCAAAGTCCAGAAAATAGAAAAACAATTAAAACCTAATAAGGATAATCAGAAATTGAAAAGAAAGACACTGGACCATCAGAGCTGGTGGTCGTTTGTCTCAACACACAAGACTTACTACCCCACCTTGGTCAGAGAGTTCTACCAGAACTTAAAGTATGAACCTACTGTTCCAAAACTAACTGAGGAAAAACTAATCCAGTCATCTACTGAACCTGTAGACAAATATGAAGTGTGCTCCTAGCAAACATCTAATGTGGGCAGCAATTAGACAGATCAAGCAAACACACAAAACCACTGTCAACTGAGGAAAAACTAATCCAGTCATCTACTGAACCTGTAGACAAATATGAAGTGTGCTCCTAGCAAACATCTAATGTGGGCAGCAATTAGACAGATCAAGCAAACACACAAAACCACTGTCAAGCATATAGTGTGCGCATCAATGAAATGAACACATATAGAAGATCAACCTATCTCGACCCTATGCATTCATCTAGCGCCAAACACACAAAGAAATCAAACCACTGCTCAATGGGTTTTTAGGTGGTTCAGTCCAGCAGACCTACATCCACCCCACACTCAACCCGAGTGTGGCTTCCTGCTGACTCACAGCTTGAGTAGCTGGGCATCACAGCTTGCCTTACAACCGCTGGGCAACACAGCTTGCCGTCCGAGGAATCCTCCTCGCCCCGCTGAGCAACACAGCTTGCTGTCCAGTGGAGTCCTCCACTGCAAACCGCCGGGCTATACAGCTTAGCCGTCCAGAGGTAGCACCTCTGCAATCCGCTGACTAACAGCTTGAACAATATGTAAAATGGAAAACAGAAAATAGAACAAGACAGCAATCGGAAAGCTGTAAAGAAATGAAGCACGAAATATAGCTCTAGCAATGAGCAACCTCAGATCCGGTTTTGAACCAAAGATCTGAGGAACGAACTCCTTCTCTCTTTCTCTCCCTTCTTCCTCTTCTTCACACTCTGCTCTTCTTTCACACTCTGTCTGGATCGTGGCTGTATGGACTTCACCTCTCGCCAGCTCGATCTCTGCTCTCCTTCTCTCTCATTCTCCTTTTCTTCTCTTCTGCTGGACTTCTCTTCTTCTCACGATCTCTGTTCTCCTTTTCTCTCTTTCCCTTTTTCTTTTCTTCTTCTACTCTTTCACTCTCTCAATCTCTTTTTTCTCTATTCTCTCCCTTCTTCTCTTTTTCTGGATCGAAGGGCTTTCTGCTCTCCAGGCTTCTTCTTCGATCAACCTCCATCTGAAGATGAAGGCTCCATTATATACCAGCAGCAGCAGCAGCAGCATGGCGCGTGTGGCTTCCACAGTTCCCCCCCTAAGAATTCGGACCACGTGGCAGCATCCAGCAGGCTGTCAGTACACGTGTCCTCATCTGGGCACTCTCCTTATCCTCGGATCACGTGCCCAGCACCAGTACGCTCAGCAACTAGAGTTAGATGGCGTCAACCCACTTGCTCCAAGGAGTTGACGCAGCCTTCAGAGATATTCTATCAGCAAAGCTCAAGTCTACTGCGTTGATGCTTCCAACCCGTGGCGTTGACGCATTGATGCGTTCTAGTGAGCAACCAGCCTAGCCCTATTGAGAGTTGCGTCGACGCTGCTCCACTGCTGCGTTGACGCATCGGTGATCCAGTGATCAAGGTCTTCGGCAGATAACCGTGCTGCGTCGACGCTGCTAATCCATAGCGTTGACGCAGTGGTGTTCCAGGCTGAATGTATATCAGACTCAATTGCTGCGTGGACGCTGTCTTGCAATGGCGTTGACGCACTACAGTATTCCAGTGAGCTATGGACTCTGCCTCATTAACTACTGCGTCGACGCTGCTGTAGCATGGAGTTGACGTAGCCAGGTGAAGCTCTGAAATCCTCTTCAACTGAAGCGTGGACGCATTGAACTCCCAGCGTCGACCCTGTTCTTCATTGTTGTCATCATCTGAAGACAGTGTATAGACTTTAGAACTGATGCACGATGTACATACTTCATGATACTCGTCCAATGTATGTACTTAGCTGAACAAGACACACAATGTATAGACTTGCAGCCATGAACAAATGCAATGTATAGACTCTTCAATCGACAGGCAGACAATGTATATACTTGCTCAGTGTATGGACTTTATTAAAAGAACATGCAATGTATATACTTGCTCAGCCTGAAACAATGTCTAGACTTCAGCTCAAGGCCAGTGTATAGACTTCAATGCGTGAAGCAGCACAAGGAATAAGTGTGTAGACATGGATACGTGAAAGCTACAGTGAAGGAATGTACACACTTGACCGAATCAAAGGCAAATCGAGTGTACAGACTTCATGCCATGAGACGCTGAATGAGACAGTCCAATGTATGGACTTCAACTCATGCGACCAAAACATCAATGCAATGTGCAGACTTCGCCTGAGACAATGCATGAGACGGACGATGTATAGACTTCAGCAACAATGCATGACTGTATAGACTTTGGACTCCAAGGGCGATGTATGGACTTTCATATGAAAGGCTGTACAGACTTTGAAACAACTGCGATATACAGACTTTTGGGCTCGTTATGCATTGTATAGACATGCAAGTTATATAAGCAATCTGGGGGCGTCGACGCATGATGCATGAGACACACTTGCTGGCGTTGACGCTGCATGACTTGCGAAATGCATAGAACACACAGAGAAAGCAATGCACCGATCTTAATTCAAGCACAAAACAAAACACTTTATGCACTCTCATGCATTCTCCACAGAATATATCAGTTATATGCATTCAGATTGTTATGATTCAATGTCAAGCTATTAGCAAAACAAAATGGTGACTCATTCGTGTTGCTATCATTAAAACACCACATTCATCAAATGACAAGGGGCACAACAATCTCCCCCTTTTTGATGATGGCAACATAATGAGTCACACTGACTCGTCAAACTATTCTCCCCCTTTGACATAATCAAAAAGAAAGGGAATGATTTGAGAGACACAATGCAGCACACAAAGACACTTATGACAATGAAACATCACTCCCCCTATCAGCATGCAAGATTAACTACTCTCCCCTAGATGCAAAGAAACCATAACTCCCCCTGAAGCACAGGAATGAATTCAGGTTATTCAATAAATCCATCTGAATTCTGCCTTTACAAAGAATCTGAATTCTGGTAAAAAAAAAACCACATAGTCAGAACTTATTGCAGAACAAGATGGAAGATTCCAACAGTGTGGAGAGTAAAGTGATTGGTGATAGAAGGGCAATAATAGACAACAATCATCACAAGACATCTCAATGAATAATCAGACTGAATCTGATCAGGCTATCTGGAAAATCTGATCATGAGGGATTTTAATGCATACATCACTTCAATAAGTCTTAAAAGATGTAGACTCTTCTATCATAAAGGGTTATGAAGTGGCAACTTAAACAATCTGATTTAATTTTGATGTATACCAAATTTATCAAATTAAACTCAATACTCATATCTGAATCCAAGTTTTAATAAAGGTGAACCAAATATTCAGATAACACCCAAAATCAATCATCTTTTATCTTACACATATGATCTCAATAGCACCTTTGAAAGATACACAGATTAGTACAGAAGTTAAACACTTTTTGAAGAACATGAGTTGACAGATTTTTCAAGATAATTTCATTTGAAGCACATTATATTTTTCTTGAGCAATTTGAGTTGAACAACACCTTTTTACATGAGGCACAACAAGTCTTAGTTGAAGTGACCCAGTTACTCAGTGTGATAACTGTCATTGCCTCTCACTTTGAGAGCAGAGTTAGCAATATGAGTGTCTTTTTACATGAGAAGACACCTTTATCAGAGGCCAGACTCCCCAGCTACTTAACACAAATAAGCTATTGCTCTGTCAGGTTTTGTTTCATTAAATTTTTATCAGAGGTAACTATGGCACCTCATGACATGAGTTACTTTATTTAATTGATAAAGAACCCAGTTTCTCAGTGACCGAGTCATTTCTCTGAATTCACAATTTTTCATTTAGTCAACATTTTTCAAGTTAATGTTTAACAACAATACACACTATATGCATCTTAACCAAAGAAGCCCTGAATTCAAATTTTCAGATATCAGATGAGAGAGTCTAAGGTTTACATGACACATGTGGTTAAAGTTTATTAAACCTTATCATTCAGATATTTTCAATTCATTTAACTACAAATCTGAGAATACATTAATCTTATATCAGTCTGATTCAGTGATAATTCTTAAACCTATATGATAGAAATTTCTATAATGTTCTCAGACTGAATTGCATGACATGCAGCTTAAGTTCCTTAGATCAGAAAAATAAGTTTAGCTGACCAATAAATCAATAGTAGAGCCAATTCAGTCACACCAGCTGAGAAGAATGTGAAAGGTGAGTATAGGCTGGTGCAAGAGTAAATCAGCAATAGAGAAGAGCATCAGAAGAGATTTTTATTATCAGACAGTAGCTGAGTCTGGAATACAGACTGATCAGCTATTTTAGAGATACCAGCAGAGAATACAGTTGAATAGCGCATAGTCAAGAGAATGAATCAGGTTACTTAAACAAAGGGAGTTCATGAGGTGAAGAAGATATGAAATAGGAATGCTCCCCCTGTCTAAGTGCAGTGAATTTCTTTTTAGATTTTTCAAAATTTTATGATATGCACTATCCGACATATGCAGTATGCAATAATTCTAACAAGGAGAGCATGATGATCAATCAACAGCAAACAAGCTCCCCCTGACAAAATGCATGATGTGCAATGAATCATTTCTTTTCGAATTTTATTTTCTTCAAATTTATGATATGCAATACACTGCTCTATATGACAACAAGACCCATGGTACTAGGCGGAGGACTCGGTCCAAGGACCACCTCACACATGGCAGTAGCATCCAGACATACTCCATCTGCCCTTCAGCACTGTTCCATCTAATATACCATGATGGTGATGCAAATGACATATGCAGTGCAAAGCAATCTCATTTATTTAGTGCAAACAACAGCATGAGAAGAGCATCAAAAATCAACCAAGCAAAACAATAATTTCAGATAATGAAATTAAAACAGACAAATCAGCATTTTCAGATGATGAAATTTAAAGACAATTTCAGAACTAACCTGAAATGTAGAATCCTGGGGCTTCCTTTTTAAGTGCCTTGGCTAAATTACCCCTTTTATTTCTCTCACCAAGGCACACCTGCAACATATCAATCAATATGATCTTGCAGGGACCCAAGCAGTCTTGGGTCCTGCACTACCCCTATCAGGTGTTCTAAACATTCTTTTTGTAACATTATCATCAAATTCCATAAAAGAACAATCAGACATGGAATGTCCAAAATTTCCACAATAATAACATGAAACAACAGATTGTCTGGTCCTATGATGCTTCTCAACAGGAGCATGAGACCTATGACCATAAGCATTAAATGTTCTGTTATATGCATGAAATTTTGACTTACCATTACCTGCCCACCAGCATTCAGAAGCACGGTGGCCAGGTTTTCCACATTCAAAGCATACAGGTGTCTTTCCTTTAAAAATAGATTTATTTCTGCCAAGAGAATTTCTATTTGTAGGGAATTCAACAAATTTTGAAGTAAAATGATTTCCTTGAGCATACCAGCAGTCCTTGACTGCATGCCCATACTTACCACATTCAAAGCACCTTGGGTGCTTACCTCTTGAGCCAGTAAATCCGCATGAAGGCCTAAACCAACACTCAATAGCTTTATGACCACGTTTGTTACAATTATAACAAATGATATGTTGGTTTGAAAAAGACATGTTTCTTTTGGGGTGGTGATGATTATTTGAAAATGTTTTATCATGCATCATATCATCACTTTTCATCACACTGCAGTCATCCATATAATGACCATGCCTACCACAGTAGTAGCAAGAGACATCAGCTTTCCTAGGAGCATGGTTTCTATCATGTGAGTTCCTAGATGCATGTGAATGAGTACAAGAAGCATAAGCATTTTACATTGACCCATCAGATTCAGCAGAGCTAGCAAATTTCAGAGTATAACCATAATTAATCTTTGCCTTCTTTGTTTGACTTTTTCTTTTCAATTTCTGATTATTCTCAACAGGTTTTGTTTGCTTTTCAATTTTCTGGGCTTTGAATTGAAAGACAGATTTTGAAGGTGACTTCTGATTTTCATTTTGTTTTGGGGATTGTCTTGAGGTACCAGCTACATTAGAACTGTGCACAAAGGTAGTATATAACTGGTTTCTGGTAGTTTCCTTAACATCAGGACTACAACTTGTCCCCTTTCTTGAATTGTCATCCTTCCTTTTCACAACAGTTTTTACTTTTCTTTCATTCTTAGCAGAATTGGATGCTGATTTTTCTAGTTCCTGAATCTTATTTTCCAATGATGTTATATGAAGCTCATAACTAGCTATCTCCTGTTCACTGTAGTTCACACATTCGCTTAAGACTTTATTTGCAGTTTTATACTTCTCAATTTTTTGTTCCAGAATGTTCAAAATTTGTGATTCTTCATCATGGACAGCTTTTCCTTTTTATATTGTAAGAAGTCTTTCAGATAAGCCAGTGTTTAACAACTTTAGTTTTTCAACTTTATCCTTCAGTTCATTGTTTTCTTCCTCAAAATTTTTTGAATGAATTTCATTACCAGCACATCTCTCTCTTCCAGATATCAGCTTCAGTTTTTCAATTAGTTCCTCTTCTCTTTCTTCCACATTAATTTTCTCAGCAACCAAGTTTTTGTCATCCTCTTTAAGTGAGACTATTTGTTTGTTCAGCCATTCATTCTCACTATAAAGATCTTCATTACGTTCTCTTAGAGCTGAGCACATGTGGCAGATTGATTCAGTAGAAGAGGAATGTGAACCTTCACCATTGATTTCATTTAATCTAGCCATAAGGTTTTCATTTTTCTTTTGAAATTCTTTATTCTCAAGTTTCAGTTTGTCCAATTCAGAATTGACTTCAGTAAGTTCTTGCATGCTTTTTAGATGCTCATTTTTCTTATCATTCAGCTGATTCTCAATTTCAGACATTTTGTCCAAGCATGTTTATTTTTCAATTTCTAGAGAATCATTTTGTTTCTTAAGGTTCTAAACGTCTAGCATACATGCATCATAAGATTGTTTCAGATTTGGACAGTTTTCACAGGAATCTTTCAATTTTATTTTATCACATTTCTTTTTCAACTTTTTATTTTCAGATTTTAATTTCTTGGATACTTCTAACAAATTTTCATACATCACTATCAATTCATCAAAAGAGTATCCATCTGATTCGGAGCTTACCTGAGATGATGAATCTTCATTATCCCGGTTGGCCATTAAGCAGCTGTCCTGATGATCGTTATGAGCAGAAGTGATTCTGTCATAAATCTCCTTTCCAGATGTGCACCTGGAAACAAAAGTATATATATCAGTATTGACAGCAGCTCTCAGGATATTAAGAATCAGGGTATTTTCACGGTCCTTCATTCTGTCCTCTTTAGACCATTTGGTCTCATCATGAGGTAATCGGTGTGGGCCTTTAGATATAAGACTCCACAAATTTGGACCAATGGAGTCTATGTACACACTTAGGCCTCCTAGCCAGCTATCGAGGTTAGAACCATCATAAACCGGAGGTCGAGCCATTAGAACAGATGGCAAACAGATTCAGCATAGTAAAACAAATGACACGAAATGCACTAAAACCAGATGATCAAAATAAGGCACAAGTCAATGAAGCAAAACACAATTTCAAGAGACCCACTTTGAAATGCACCAAAACAATGCAGGATCTGCTGCGGATTGTTAGATCCTATGCACAGCAACCCGCTCTGATACCAAGTGTTGGGTTCGGTGCAAGTATTCAGAAGGGGGGTGAATGAATATGGCCCTTTAAAAACTTTCGCCCAATTAAAATATGATGCTCACTAGAATTACTAGTTCGCAAACTAGACAAGCTTAAAGGCTAATATTTAGATGCAGAGCAAGACAAGCACACAGTGAGATCACTAGAATGCTAACTAGGCTAATATACACAAAGAAGCTCAACTGGAATTTCGCTCTCTTGACATATTAAAATATTCTAAGAGAAACTAATCAACTCTTCTTCTCAACCAGAATCCAAACACATGGAGCACCCCTATGCATTCATCTAGCGGAAGCAAGCAGATAGAACCATCAACCACTGCACAAGGGACTTTTAGGTGGTTCGGTCCTCCAGACCTACATCCACCCCACACTCAACCCGAGTGTGGCTTACTTCTGACTCACAGCTTGATCAGCTGGGCATCACAGCTTGCCATACAACCGCTGGGCAACACAGCTTGCCGTCCGAGGAATCCTCCTCGCCCCGTTGAGCAACACAGCTTGCTGTCTAGTGGAATCCTCCACTGCAAACCGCTGGGCAATACAGCTTAGCCGTCCAGAGGCAGCACCTCTGCAATCCGCTGACTAACAGCTTGTAAGGGAATGTAAAATAGAAAACAAGGGGCAAGATAATAGCATCAGAAAGCTGTAAACGTAAAGCACGAGATATAGCTCTAACAATGAGCAACCTCAGATCTGGTTTTGAACCAAAGATCTAAGGAACGAACTCCTTCTCTCTCTCTCTCTCTCTCTCCTTCTTCTTCACACTCTGCTCGAGCTCTCTATCTCTTTCTTCCTCTTCTTTCTCTTCTTCTTCTGCTCTTCTTTCACTCTCTACTCTTTTTCTTTTCTTCTGCTGGATCGTGGAAGCTCTCTCTCCTTTTTCTCTTATTCTTCTCTCAGCTTCTGCTCCCTGGCTTCGATCACGATCACACTCTCTTTCTTCTTCTTCTCTTTTTCTGGATCGAAGGGCTTTTCTGCTCTCCAGGCTTCTTCTTCGATCTGCCTCCTCCGATCAGTCTTCTTTAGTGGAAGAAGACTAGTATATATAGCAGCAGTAGTAGCACACTGGCGCGTGTGGCTTCCACGTTTCTTGCCCTAGACATTCGGACCACGTGGCAGCATCCTGGTATCTCGTCCACCCTAGGATCACGAGCCAGGCACCTCGGATCACGTGCCCTTCATTAGTACGCATTTTGAATTTGTCCCACTGCGTCGACCCTGCTGTGGATAGCGTTGACGCGTTGAAGACAGCCAGAGATAAGTCGCCCCTTTCTTGAAAAGCTGCGTCGACGCTGCCAGTTGGTGGCGTTGACGCATTGATGCGTTCCAGTGAGCAACGAGCATAGCCTTTCTTAACTGTTGCGTCGACGCTGCTTCACTGCTGCGTTGACGCATCGGTGATCTAGTGATCACGTTCTTCAGCAGACAGATGTGCTGCGTGGACGCTGCTAGCCCATAGCGTTGACGCAGTGGTGTTCCAGCTACTAAGAGTTCAGCTGGTTTGCATGCTGCGTAGACGCTATGATCATCCTACGTTAACCCTTCTGAGCTGTCTCCGAGCTAAAACCCCATCAGGCTCAATGGCTGCGTCGATGCTGTCTTGCAATGGCGTTGACGCACTTGCAGTATTCCAATGGCCCATGGACTTCCCTCGTTAACTCTTCAGAGACCTTCATCCTTCTTCAACAAGTAAAAAGGCTGCGTTGACACATTGGTGTGTTCCAGCAGCTGAAATTGGATATCTTTAGCCTTCTTGTGTTAAGGGGTTCATTAGCCTCTTCAGTCCCTGTCAGACAGATGAAACGAGGTCATCAGTTCTAAGTTTATACATTGCATTGTATAGACTTTGCTGTGAAGGCAAAAAGCAATGTAAAGTATGCACAACACAGTGTAGTGACTTAATGAATACAAAGGCTTCATAAGCCTCAGATGAAGGCAAGCACTGTGTAGACTTCATGTGTTCACTGGTGGATGTACACACTTGCCCACTGTTCAGACTTTGAACTATAGGGACTTGTGAACAGCCAATGTGTAGACTCTTCAATCGACAGGCTTTGAAGCACAAGAGTAATGTACAGACTTTGCCTTAAAACGAATGTAAAGACTTAGAGTCAAGGAGGCGTTGTGTAGACTTTGAACCAGTGTACAGACTTGGAAGCTTGAGCCAATGAATAGACTTGAAACGCTTAAGGCGTTGTACAGACTTGTTGAGGCTCAAGCAGTGTACAGGCTTCTAAGATCCACTGTGGATGTACAGACTTGGATGACCAATGCCAATGTATAGACTTCCAACGTGAGTGACACGCTGTACAGACTTTGCTCAAACAGTTCGATGTATGGACTTGGAATTCCAACAGAAGGATGTATGGACTTTGATAAGAGAAAAGCTGTACAGACTTCAGGTGAAGACCAATGTCTAGACTTCCAATATGAATGAGACGCTGAGGAAGACGGTGGATGTACAGACTTGGAATCAATGAAGGCGTTAGCTGTACAGACTTGACCAAGGCAATCGGATGTACACACTCACAGCGTTGACGCTGTAGACTTGAGAATGCTGATGACGTTGACGCTGCATGAGATTACATGAGATGCTCATTCAGACGCTCAATGTATACACTTCAAGCTCAGTGTATAGACTCTGCTACCCAGACACTCAATGTTCTGATGGGTCGACGCATCAGCAAGGGTGGGTCGACCCACTACTGTTCAGATAATAGATATATACAGAGACATGATATCTGACAGAATGCAATGCATATATATAAAGAGCAAATGCCATCATCAAAACATAATAATATTGCAATCATCAAAATACAATATCAAATCCACTCAAATGGACTCACTATCTTGCTATCATCAAAACCAATTAGCATTGCTATCATCAATGCAACATAGCACATGCTTGTGCCTAAGGGGCACAACAACAAGTATGCAATCAATTCAGGTTTATGCATCCAAGTCATGAGCATTTTTATCCTTTTTCAGATTTTTTAACATATGATGCAGTGCACTGTTCTATATGAAGACAGGACCCATGGTACTTGGCGGAGAACCTGGACTCAAGGACCATCTCACACATGATAGAAACTTCTGGGCAGATTTCCTTGCCCTTTAGTAACATACCATTTTATATACCAGGGTTAAGCAAATGATAATGCAGTGCAAAACAGCCCTATTATGCATATAAAAACATGCAGTCTACGACAATAGGCAAATTACAATCATGCAAATCAGTTCTATATGCATTGAACAATTTCATTGACAGTCATGCATATGATGTATGCAAGCACTAGACACATACATTGACTGTATGCACTAACTGACCCATTCAGGCTCAGTCCTAGTATGTAATCAAGCATGCAATGTATTGACACAAGACACATGCATTGACTCTATACATTGAAGAACCATTCAAGCTCAGTACAAGGTGTGCATCGACTCAAAAATGATTGAGCAGAACATCAAACATCCTATGTTCATAGTGCAAAAACTAGCAAGAGAGAAGAGCAACAGATATGTGCAAAATTAAACTCAATAGCTGAGTCTAGAATACAGACCGATCAGCTAATCAAACAGACAGTTCAACAATTTCAGATAATGAAGTTTAAACATAGAGTTTTGGAACTGACCTGAAAAGTTCAATCATGGGGTTTTCATTCTTGAGTGTCTTAGTTAACCCCTCTTATTCATTTCCAAGGCACACCTGCAACAACTGGATTATTTTGATCCTGCAGGAACCCAAGAAGTCTTGGGTCCTGAATTAACAGTGACATTCCTAGCAGGTATGGTAGCCAACTTCTGTGCATGAAGGTCATCAATTTTCATCACATGACAATCATTCATTGAATGACCTATCTGACCACAGTAGTGGCATGATGCAGCAGTTCTGAAATTTATTTTGTGCACATTCCTATGAGCAGGTGTTCTAAATGCATATGCATGGAAATTTTTGTTAACAGAATTGAAATTCTGTTTACCAAAACTAGTCTGGCTTTGGTATCCTGCCAGCCAACAGGTTGCAGCCCTGTGACCTGGCTTTCCACAGTTAAAGCATGCAATATGCTGAACTTTTGAAACAAGAATATTTCCATGAGAAGTATTGTTTACAAGGAATTTATTGTAACCAAAACCATTTCTGTTTACAGGGAATTTAATAAATTCAGAGTTAGATTTCTTTCCCTGAGCATGCCAACAATTTTCAACCATGTGGCCCAATTTGCCACAATGAAAACATTGAATTTTCCTTCCTTGACAAACATGATTTCTAACATGAAATTTTCTATCATGCATTTTCTTAGTAGAAGTGTTATCATGTTTCATTAACCTGCATTCATGCATGATATGACCTTCTCTGTGACAGTAAAAATATTTTATTCTTCTCTTTTGATCATGAGAAAATTTCTTCATTTTAGAATTCCTAGCATGAATTCTATCAGATTTAAAATCATCATTTCTCATGACAAAATAATCAGTAATTTCATGACCAAATTTATCACAGTAGAAACATTTCACATTCTTCTTTTTAACATGCGGCAGTTTGGCCTGAGATTCTTCCAAGATAGCACAAGCTTTACAAGAATTGTCTTCACTGATGAGTTTGTTTCTAAGATCTTCATTCTCAGATTTCAACTTGTTCAACTCATCTTTTTCTTTATTTATGTCAGACTTAAGGTTTTCATTCTCTACCCTCAGACGTCTAACTTCATGGGTCATTTCTTTTCTCAGTTTCCTCTTCTCAGATTTTATTCTATCAAACTCCATCAACAAGTGTTCATTCAAGGCTATCATGCTTTCCAGAGAAGGATTGTCAGTGTCAGAATTTACCTGTAACGAAGTATCCTCCACATAGTCTTCGTCTTCTTCTGTTGAAGTCATAAGACATTTCACTTCATCCCGGCTCTTGCTGGCTGCTAACATTTTGACCACTTCAGAGGCACTGCAGCAATCAAGCACACAAGGAAACTTGTCAGTATTTATAGCCCTTCGAGTTAGCTCCAGGGCCTTCTGATTATCAGAGAATTTTTGTCAGTCTGAAGTTTTCCATAAGGATTCATCCTTTGGAACTTCATAGGAACTGTGTGCAATGACTATCCACAGATCTGGATTAGTTTGCATCACATATTCTCTGAACTGATTAAACCAAATGTAGAAACTCAAACCTTCAAACTTCGGAGGATTAGCATTGAGTTCCATGCTTAGACAGAATAAGAATCCTAAATAGAACACAGAACTAACACAATGCAATCAAATGAATTAACTCAAATCGCACCAAAGCCAAATGAGCAAAACAAAGCACAAGTCAATGAAGCAACACACGATTTCAAAAGACCCACTCTGAAATGCACCAAACACTAGCAGGATCCTCTGCAGATTGTTAGATCTGATAGATCAGAGACCCGCTCTGATACCAATTGTTGGGTTCGATGCAAGTATTCAGAGGGGGGGGTGAATGAATATAGCCTATAAAAATTTCCACCCAATATAAAATTTCGCTCAATTAGAATTTCGCTCACTCAATAGATTAAACGCTTAGAATAAAATCTGATCAAATCATCTAATGAACCTGTGATCAAACACTTGGAGCGCCCCTATGCAAACATCTAGCGGAAGCAAACCATAAGCAAACAAGCCACAATGCAAGAGGGGTTTTTAGGTGGTTCGGTCCTGCAGACCTACATCCACCCCACACTCAACCCGAGTGTGGCTTCCTGCTGACTCACAGCTTGAACAGCTGGGCATCACAGCTTGCCTACATCAGCTGGGCCTCACAGCTTGCCATCCGCTGAGCATCACAGCTTGATTCCGCTGGGCAATACAGCTTAACCATCGCTGACTCACAGCTTGAACCCGCTGGGGATTACAGCTTAACCCGTCCGAGACCAAGTCTCGCCAGCTGAGGATTACAGCTTTACCTGTCCAGTGGAGACCTCCACTGCATCCGCTGACAAACAGCTTGATAAGAAGGTATAAAAGGAAACAAGAAAAGATGGAAACACAACAACTAAAAGCTGAACAATGAAGCATGAAATATAGCTCTAACAATGAGCAACCTCAGATCTAGTTTCGAACCAAAGATTTGAGGAACGAACTCCTTCTCTCTCTCTCTCTCTCTCTCTCTCCTTCTTCTTCACACTCTGCTCGAGCTCTCTATCTCTTTCTTCCTCTTCTTTCTCTTCTTCTTTTGCTCTTCTTTCACTCTCTACTCTTCTCTTCTTTTCTTCTCTCTCTGTCTGGATCGTGGCTCTCTGTATGGACTTCACCTCTCGCCAACTCGATCTCTGCTCTCCTTTTCTCTCTTTCTCTTTTTCTTTTCTTCTGCTGGATCGTGGAAGCTCTCTCTCCTTTTTCTCTTATTCTTCTCTCAGCTTCTGCTCCCTGGCTTCGATCACGATCAGCCTCCATCTGAAGACGAAGGCTCCATTATATACCAGCAGCAGTAGTGAGATAGGGCGTGTGCTTCCCACGCCTTCCGTCCAGAAGATTCCTCCTCGGATCACGTGCTCAGCACCCACCTCGGATCACGTGTCAGGTGCCAGCTTCAGGTCACGTGCCCATTCATCAGTACGCTCAGCAACTGGAGGTAGATGGCGTCAACCCACTTGCTCCAAGGAGTTGACGCACCCTTCAGAGATCTTCAACCCTTTTTAACTACTGCGTCGACGCTTCCAACCCGTGGCGTTGACGCAGTGGAATAACCTGTGAAGGTCTTTGCTTCTCTAACTGCTGCGTCGACGCTGCTTGCTTGTGGCGTTGACGCATCGGCATCGGCAGTCCAGTGATCAATGTATTTGGCAGATAGACATGCTGCGTTGACGCTGTCTTGCAATGGCGTTGACGCACTGCAGTATTCCAGTGAGCTATGGACTCTGCCTTATTAACTACTGCGTCGACGATGCTGTAGCATGGAGTTGACGCAGCCAGGTGAAGCTCTGAAATCCTCTTCAACTGAAGCGTGGACGCATTGAACTCCCACCGTCGACCCTATTCTTCATTGTTGTCATCATCTGAAGACAGTGTATAGACTTTATCAGCAGCAGATGAGCAAGTGTGAGCACTGAGTGAGTGTATAGACTTTGTAAGCATTCACAATGCAATGCGTTGACGCTACATGAAACACTGAGTTGACGTTGTATGAAACATGGACAGTGTACAGACTTTACCCACTGTATGGACTTCATGCAATTCAAACGAATGTGTAGACTTCACAATGTAAATGGTTGTACAGACTTAGTCCAAACACGATGTATGGACTTCAAGTGTGAAGACGTTGTAAATGCAATGTACATACTTCACTGAACAGGATGTGCAGACTTTGGCTGTACAGACTTGGAAAGCTTGGCGGAGGATGTACAGACTTGGTGAGCGCCAAGTGATGTACAGACTTGGATGAATGTATAGACTTCCAACGTGAGTGACACGCTGTACAGACTTTGCTCAAACAGTCCGATGTATGGACTTGGAATTCCAACAGAAGGATGTATGGACTTTGATAAGAGAATGGCTGTACAGACTTCAGGTGAAGACCAATGTCTAGACTTCCAATATGAATGAGACGCTGATGAAGACGGTGGATGTACAGACTTCTAAATGTACAGACTTTCCACCGATCAATGTATGGACTTGCTCAGTCTGAGGCACTGTATAGACTTTGTGAAACGTGAATGTGATGTACACACTCACAGCGTTGACGCTGCAGACTTGAGAATGCTCACAACGTTGACGCTGCATGAGACGTAGGCTGTACAGACTTAGCCTAAGACAATGCATGAACTGACGTTGTATATACTTAGCCAATGCAATGCACTATGAATGTATGGACTTACATGAGATGCTCATTGAGACGCTCAATGTATACACTTCAAGCCCAGTGTATAGACTCTGCTACCCAGACAATCAATGTTCTGATGGGTCGACGCATCAGCAAGGGTGGGTCGACGCATCAGCAAGGGTGGGTCGACCCACTACTGTTCAGACAATGGATATATGCAGAGACATGATATCTGACAGAATGCAATGCATATATATAAAGAGCAAATGCCATCATCAAAACACAATAACATTGCAATCATCAAAATACAATATCAAATCCACTCAAATGCACTCACTGTCTTGCTATCATCAAAACCAATTAGCATTGCTATCATCAATGCAACATAGCACATGCTTGTGCCTAAGGGGCACAACAAATATTTGCCAAGAGCCTTTCCTTCTTTTTCCTCTCCCTCCCTCTTCCTCTCCCTCTTGGGTGCGATGCCCTAGCCCCCCTTCTTGCAAGTTCTTGCTGCTCCAACTGTTGGGAGGTGACCTCCCCATCTTCTTCTCAAGCTAGGAGTCCCATGGATCAAGGTTTTGCTACAAGCTTGGAGGAGGAACTTTGCTGCCCTGCGCACCCCTCCCTGGGTGTCTGTCTGCAGAACTGGATCAGGAAGATCAAGTTGGCACCCCTTTCTCCTGTCCTCAAATCCCATTGACTTCTTCATAGCTTTTCTTCCTCCTCCTGTCCCCCACGTTACCTGAAAATACCATACCCTAACTCGTCCAGTAGCAAAAGTTTCCTTTGTAAGCCCTTTCTCTGCATAGGCTGCCTCTATGCAGACCTGTAGGAAACCTAAACCCTGAAGATCAGATTGGGACACCCTCTTCCCGACCTCTGATCACTTCGACCTCTTCTTCACTTTTCTTTCTCTACCAGTCCCCCACCTCCCCTCAAAGTCCCGTACCAAAATTTGCTGTGTTCACGAACTTACCTATAGATTCTTTTTGGTCGCACGACTGTCCCTGTGCAGTCCTGCGGGGACAATGCTCAAACACCTCCAAAAGGACGACCTTAAAATCATCTCTAAATGACTTGAAATTTTGAGCACTGTCTAATCATGTCCAAAACCTTTTCCCAGAGTTTTCTAACAATTTTCTGAGCCCATTTTCTCTACTTTCCCCGCCCATACTTCCTACCCTCAGTTTTGACTTCACTAAACTGCAGAGCTGAGCCCAGTCTATTTTCACTTCCCACGCCCAAAACCCTCACTGCACGCCACCCCGCCAATGCTATCCAATCACGCCATGACTCTTACCTCTCCACTAGAGAAAACCCCGCCCCATTTGCCACCTAGAAGACCTGGTTCCAGCCCGATCTTCGACCCACGGTCCTGTTGTCTGAGGACAGACCAGAATGCGTAGGGTCTGTTACGAAATTCGCAACGACGTCCTCGGTACTCAGTTGCAGTCGCCACTTCACCGGCATCCCTGGGACATCCCCAACAGCATCCACGCCAATTTTCGTGACCAGCGGACGAGCAGAAGGTGGCGTACCGGGCTCGTCTTCCTACTGCTTCTCAACACCGTGCAGATTGGCTAGCAGTCTGCTTGCCCGATCGAGGTCGCGCCGGAGCTTCCCTCCCGCGCCAACGGCGTCTAGCATCTTCCCGAGCGGTCAACGTCTCTTGTTGTTTGCCTCCAGGGACCGTTGCTCCATCCTTGGCGCCAGAGACTCGCCTTCCTTACTGCTAGACTTAGGCCGGTTCGTGGGAGCAGCGTAGTCCGTTGCCGTATGTGGACGGCGAGCTTCACCGACCCGGTACCCGTCACCCCACTTCGCATGATCCTCAGACTTTGCTATGTAGCCTTTTACCTCCCTGCGAGGAGTGGGCATTGTTGGATTTTATCTTTTGACCTTTGTACCGGGGATCGTGTGACTTGGCTGGGCTTCTTCCCCACGCCCCGAGCATGGAGGTACACGACCGTTCTCCTTCTTGGTTTGCTTGCTCATTTAGTATAATCTATGGACGCCGCTGCTTGTAAGTCCTTAGGTTCCTAGCTCGCTTATTATTTATATCACTGCCATGGTGAGATAGCGAGACCGTCCCGTGACTCGTCCGAGTCACGAGTGTGGAGTGACCACCCTAGACCATGCCGGTTTCTCAACCGTGCGGATCGGCGCGCTTCCCTCTTTAGGGTGCATGCGAGCTTGAGTTCTTGTTGACTGGCGTATCTTCCTTCTTGGGAGAATGTGGTGTCGAGTCTACACCCTTCGAACTGTTGCGTTGTTGCGGGTCGTAGTGTCCCCATAGTCTCATACTCACATAGAGTCTTAGCTTGCATAGTGTTCCGCGTCAATTTTGGTATCAGTTGGTTTGTCTAGGGTACATTGAGTCTACATTCTACTCGATTTTGTCCCTTAGAGTCTTCCATTAGTTTGCATACAAAAGGAAAAAAAATTTCCCTTGCATTTAGCTCCATTACTTGCCTTTAGTTCCATTGCATGCCCACTCGACGTGGTACGGATTACCAACGCCCGCTCCCGATGGCTGACCCTAGGAGTGCTGCACCTAGTGACTTTTCCCTTCAGGATATGATGCAGGCTCTCATGAATCGGATAGATCAGTCCGATAAGAGCTTTAGAGATCATGCTGCATTCATGGAGGGCCGGAGAAGGCCATGGAGGACCGGATGGAGGCTTCCAACCGGACCATTCAAGGTCTAGTTGGGTGGCCCAACCAGGGTAGAGCTCGGTGTGAGGATGTCCCAGGGGAGGCCCATGGCCCACTTGACCCTCCTCCTCAACCCGCCCACCCTAGGGCTGATGATCGGAGACTGTGTGTCTAGGAGTTAGATGATTTTGGGTCCGATAATGAGGTTGAGGGTTATGGCCGTGCCCAGCATGGCTATCGGCCCAATAGAGACGACGAGGATGATCGTCTCCTTAGGTCCATACATGCGGATCCTCCCACCTTTGATGGGTCCTTGGACCCTAAGGTCTATATTGATTGGGAGGCGGGTATGGACCGTTACTTCGAGTGGTACGAGATGACGGACCACCGGAGAGTCTGATTGATGGGAATCGATGCCGAGCATGTACATTTTATTTTGCATTTATGTCCTTTAGTTTATTTATATATCCATGGGAAAGTACATGCGTAATTGTACGGCTCTGTAAGCCAATGCGTCATTCCCACGGATTGTGTGGGTTTCTATGTAATTTGTCAGTAGGACCAGCAAGGGGGCCCTCAGGCCTTTCCCATTGGTCCATGTCATCCTTGTGCGGCTGGTCAACCATCCTAGGTGGCCTTCTAGAAGGGTTGAATGCCAATAGCCACATGGGTAGACAAGAGGGTAAGAATTTCCATGGTAGGCTTCCTACCATGTCAACTTGTCCCCCTTACCTCCCCTTGGTCAATAGGCCCCCCCCTTATATATTATTTTTATTTTTTTGTGTGTTGTTCACACTTCATCCCAGCCCTCCATTCCCCATCCCTAGATCCAAGGGTCTACATTTGATTAGATACATATCATATAAAAAGGTGTATTTTCATTTGGAAATTAATGAAAAGTTAGAAAATTGTTAAAAGGCCAAAGAGCTTCTTGCGCCCCTACCTCTCCCCTCTGGTGTTCATCTCCTCCAACCCCCAATTCTAGAGTGGTTCTATCTTCAATCCCCTCCCCTCTACCTCTGGTGATCATCTGTGCCGCCGCCGTCGCCATTCGTGCCGCCTTCGAGCCACCACGGAGCCATCGTCAAGGTTCTGTCCTGCTAGACAGAGGTGTCTTCCACGAATTCCTGCTCTCCACCACGTGAAGATCTCAAGCTGAACTTTTGAGGGTGTGTTCTTACCTTGAATCCCCACCTCCACCTAACGTTTCACATCCAAATTCCTTCATTTAGTAATTTTCCATTTTCGTTCATCTTTCACTCCCAGATCTGTCTTGTCTCTATCTACAGTGAGATCAGTTCTGCGTTTCCCATCTCCGACCACCTTTTTGATTTTTCCAAACCCTCCCACTTTTATTGGGAGTTCTGTCCATCAACCCCTCACTCCATGAATTTTATTAATTTCTGATCAGCCTTCTATCCAATTTTCAAAAATCATGTTCTTCTTCATCTACAGTGTTGTCTACCAGTTTCCAGATCCGACCACCCTCCAGTGTTAAATTACTAACAAATCATAGACTCATCTAAACCTATCACAAAAAATATTTCCGTCTTCCTTGTTCAATTTCCTACAACTTTTCTGAAGAACACAACTACTGAATCGGAGGTCTACCTATCAGTCAACACCAGTTTTCTGACAAGTTCCCTGTTGATCTAAGAATTCGGGCACTGTACAACAGCAGCTATCAAAATTTGCCAACAAAAAGTACAGAGCTGTTTATTTTTCTGTAATACCATAGGGTTGAAGCCCTTCGAAGAAGCTTTCTAACGGTGTTAGTTTCGTGTCGATCCGACATCAGGGCTGATCGCAGCGTCCATTCTCGCCGGAGCGTGCGCCTGAAAATAGAACCGGCAGATCCGTGGCCGGTAATTCTGACCGGTGCCGATCGGAGCCGCCCGGCCTCCAGCCGGCGAACCAGCGTGCCACCATCCCGGAGAGCGCTTCCCCAAGTGTTCCCACTACAGCGGTGCCACTGGGTCCCACACGGCCCCTCCGGACAGCACGTGAGCCCTACGGTCGTGAGTACGGGTGCGGCCGAAGAGGCGCGAGAAGCCGCCCGTCAACCTGAATTCGGTCCTCCCCGGCCCATTTGTGTAGCCCTTTACCTCCCTGCGTGGAGTGGACAGTGAGTCATTGCTGTTATTATTGTGTATTAATTGTTCCGGGAGCACGGTTTTCGACCGGGTCCGTCTTCCCCATGCCGGGAGCGTGGAGTTATCGTATTCGCTCCTTGCTTGGCATTTCGCTTATTTCCACATATACTTTATATGCCGCTGCTAGAGAGCATGTTTTAGGACCTAGCTTGCTATATATTTTTATATCACCGCTGCTGCGAGAGAGAGCGTTACCGTCCCGTGACCCGATCTGGGCACGAAAGTGCGAATTGACCACCCAAGCTCTTGTCGGTTTCTCAACCGTGCACGTCCGACGCTTCCCTCGTTAAGGGACAATCACGAGCTCACCTAGAGTTCGAGGACTATATACCTCATTCGAGTCGTGTCCGTGGTCTCGTCCCGCATCAATTTGGTATCAGAGCCAGGTTGAATCTAGGGTGTCTAAAAACAAAAAAAAAAGAGTGTCATTTACGTATAGTCATTAGTCATTGTCTAAGTCGTGTTTAGGGTCATCATAGTTTTAAAATAAAAAAAAAGTGTCTTTTGGGTCGCATACATCCCTTTACTCGGTATATCAAAAGGTGTTGTCCGAACGTTAGGCTACGCCTATCGGGAAGGCCGCACACTTGTGCGAGTGATCTTCGGATCAGTTAGCTCCGCCACGTACCGAGTTTTGGTTAAGTCTAGGCGCATCATTTTGCATTAGTGTGTTTGCTTTAGTCGGCGTCTTCTAGTCGGTGTGTTTGCATGCCCACTCGTAGGGGTACTCAGTACTCACCCCCACCACCACCTATGGCGGATCCCCGAGCCACTAGTCTCGATGCGTCAGCTGTGGTCGAAATGTTCCAAAATCTTATGGGACAAGTGCAAGGATTGCATACGCGTCTTGATGGGTTGGATACGCAAATGGGTGATTTAAGTACCCGGATGGATAGGATGGAAGAAGTGAGTACCCGAGCGAATGGTCTAGGCACCCTCCTAGAAGAGAGGATGAAAGCCGTAGAGGATAGGGCCGCTAGGTCGAACCAGTCCGTTCAGGGATTGGTCGGGAGAGTTGCCGCACTAGAGAGAGGCCCAGCCGAAGCACCCCCGATTGCCCCAGTCCAGGCACCCGTCCCACCTACACAAGGTCAACCGGAGCCGGTTCATCAACCCGCGACTCCAAGGGTTCAAGGGGTAGCTTTTAGGAGGCATGAAGTCCTCGAGGTGCATGACTATGAGTCTGATAATGAGCATCGGGGACATGGTCGTGATCATCGCCCTACACGGCGTACCCACGACCAAGATATGGATGAACGGGCCCTTTGGACCGTTCGGGCCGACCCTCCCACCTTTGACGGGTCCTTAGACCCAAAGGTCTATCTGGATTGGGAGGCTGGTATGGACCGATATTTTGAGTGGTTCGAGATGTTGGACCAACGAAAAGTCAAGTACGCCAGGATGAAACTTTTAGGCCAAGCACAAACCTATTGGAGGAACATGGAGAGCCTATTGTTTCATCATCAAGAACCCCCGATCGATACATGGACCGATATGAGGGAGAAGCTTAGGAAGAAGTACCTCCCTACCTCCTACCGCCAGCGTCTTATAGAGAGGTGGCAAAGTCTCACCCAAGGAGACCGGTCCGTTTCTGATTACATCACCGAGTTCGATGAGTACTATTTGCGATTTGATGCCACGGAGGAAGACTCCCTCACTGTCTCTCGATTTCGGTGTGGTCTACGGCCGCACCTACGGTATGAGCTTCTCCGCCGCAAGGTGGACAAGTTGGAGGATGCATATCAAGTTACTCTCAAGATGGAGCAATTCGAGGGAGAGTTCGAGTCTATTCCACGGTGGAGCCCCGCTCCTCCCCGTAGTGATTCCTGTGGCTCCTTAGGTTCATACCCGAGGGGACCCATGGCTCGTCCTCAGGAGTCCGCTCGTCAGGAGCACTTCGCTCCTAGACCTCGACCTCCCCCACCACGGGATCTACCTCCACCCCATCCATCGACACCGTTGCCCGTCCCCCGGCACACCTAGCCCGTCCCTTGGCTCCGACACTTCCTCCCCTGTTGCCCACGGCGCCTACACCTCCACCCTTGTTACCTACGCCCCCTACCCGTCGGGAGGATAAGGGTAAGGCCCCTCTTATCGGAGAGAGCAGTCGGTCCCTGCTGCAATGTTTCCATTGTCATGGGTTTGGCCACTTCGCCAACCAATGTCCCACTCGGGCCACACTAGCCCTAGGGGTTGAGGAGGCCTTGCCATCTGAGCTTGAACTTATCAATTATGAGACCGACCAAGCACTAGCCGATGAGTACTATGCCTTGGGGGAAGAGCTGGACAGCTCTCCTGCCGCCCAGGATGCAGCCACCTAGTGGGATTGATGCTACCACCTTAGTCTAGAGTCGTGCATGAGTCCGTGTGTTTTCTTAGCGTGGTTTGTTTGTGTGGTGTGTTTTGAGTCGATTGTTTATGTGTATTGTATGGTGAGTCTGCATGTGTCTTGTGCGAGCTCGTTGGCAATCTCTTATGAGTAAGAGACGAGTGGACTCGCTTGATGAGTATGGGATCAGTTCTACATCTATACCCGGATCAGTCACCTACAGGGACTCAGTGGTGATTCCTAGTGAGTCTTCGAGCTGCTTCCTCCCCTTTTGAGAGTGCCCCACTTGGAGTGTCCACCTCTAGCCCATAGCAGCTTGTGCATATCGAGTATATATGGAATGAGCAGGTGACGGTCACTTGGAGTGGAGCATACCCGCGCTACTTGGCACGGTGACGGATCCGCTGGAGTACTCGAGCATCCATACCCCTAGTCGACGGGGTCGAGTTCCTCCCACCCGGGGAGAGTTGATGGGAATCGACGCCAAGCATGCATATTTTATTTTACATTTATGTCCTTTAGTTTATTTGTATATCCATGGGAAAGTATATGCGCAATTGTATGGCTTTGTAGGCCAATGCGTCATTCCGAGGGATTATGTGGGTTTCTATGTAATTTATCAGTAGGACCATCAATGGGGCCCTCAGCCCTTTCCCATTGGTCCATGTCATCCTTGTGGGGCTGGTCAACCATCCTAGGTGGCCTTCTAGAAGGGTTGAATGCCAATAGCCACATGGGTAGACAAGAGGGTAAGAATTTCCATGGTAGGCTACCTACCATGTCAACTTGTCCACCTTACCTCCCCTTGGTCAATAGGCCCCCCCCTTATATATTATTTTTATTTTTGTGTGTGTTGTTCACACTTCATCCCAGCCCTCCATTCCCCATCCCTAGATCCAAGGGTCTACATTTGATTAGATACATATCTTATAAAAGGGTGTATTTTCATTTGGAAATTAATGAAAAGTTAGAAAATTGTTGAAAGGCCAAAGAGCTTCTTGCGCCCCTACCTCTCCCCTATGGTGTTCATCTCCTCCAACCCCCAATTCTAGAGTGGTTCTATCCTCAATCCCCTCCCCTTTACCTCCGGTGATCATCTGTGCCGCCGCCGTCGCCGTTCGTGCCGCCTTCGAGCCGCCGCGGAGCCATCGTCAAGGTTCTGTCCTGCTGGACAGAGGTGTCTTCCACAAATTCCTGCTCTCCACCACGTGAAGATCTCAAGCTGAACTTTTGAGGGTGTGTTCTTACCTTGAATCCCCACCTCCACCTAACATTTCACATCCAAATTCCTTCATTTAGTAATTTTCCATTTTCGTTCATCTTTCACTCCCAGATCTGTCTTGTCTCTATCTATAGTGAGATCAGTTCTGCGTTTCCAATCTCCAACCACCTTTTTAATTTTTCCAAAACCTCCCACTTTTACTTGGAGTTTTGTCCATCAACCCCTCACTCCATGAATTTTATTAATTTCTGATCAGCCTTCTATCCAATTTTCAAAAATCGTGTTCTTCTTCATCTACAGTGTTGTCTACCAGTTCCAGATCCGACCACCCTCCAGTGTTAAATTACTAACAAATCATAGACTCCTCTAAACCTGTCACAAAAAATATTTCCGTCTTCCTTGTTCAATTTCTTACAACTTTTCTGAAGAACACAACTACTGAATCGGAGGTCTACTTATCAGTCAACACCAGTTCTCTGACAAGTTCCCTGTTGATCTAAGAATTCGGGCACTGTACAACAGCAGCTATCAAAATTCGCCAACAAAAAGTACAGAGCTGTTTATTTTTCTATAATACCATAGGGTTGAATCCCTTCGAAGAAGCTTTCTAACGGCGCTAGTTTCGTGTCGATCTGACATCAGGGCTGATCGCAGCGTCCATTCTCGCCGGAGCGTGCGCCTGAAAATAGAACCGACAGATCCGTGGCCGGTTATTCCGACCGGTGCCGATCGGAGCCGCCCGGCCTCCAGCCGGCGAACCAGCGTGCCACCATCCCGGGGAGCGCTTCCCCAAGTGTTCCCACTATAGCGGTGCCACCGGGTCCCACACGGCCCCTCCGGACAGCACGTGGGCCCTACGGTCGCGAGTACAGGTGCAGCCGAAGAGGCGCGAGAAGCCGCCCGTCAACCCGAATTCGGTCCTCCCCGGCCCATTTGTGGAGTCCTTTACCTCCCTGCGTGGAGTGGACAGTGAGTCATTGCTGTCATTATTGTGTATTAATTGTTCCGGGAGCACGGTTTTCGGCCGGGTCCGTCTTCCCCATGCCGGGAGCGTGGAGGTATCGTATTCGCTCCTTGCTTGGCATTTCGCTTATTTCCACATATGCTTTATATGCCGCTGCTAGAGAGCATGTTTTAGGACCTAGCTTGCTATATATTTTTATATCACCGCTGCTGCGAGAGAGAGCGTTACCGTCCCGTGACCCGATCCGGGCACGAAAGTGCGAATTGACCACCCTAGCTCTTGCCGGTTTCTCAACCGTGCACGTCCGACGCTTCCCTCGTTAAGGGACAATCACGAGCTCACCTAGAGTTCGAGGACTACATTCCTCATTCGAGTCGTGTCCGTGGTCTCGTCCCGCATCAATTTGGTATCAGAGCCAGGTTGAATCTAGGGTGTCTAAAAATAAAAAAAAAAGAGTGTCATTTACGTATAGTCATTAGTCATTGTCTAAGTCGTGTTTAGGGTCATCATTGTTTTAAAATAAAAAAAAAGTGTCTTTTGGGTCGCATACATCCCTTTACTCGGTATATCAAAAGGTGTTGTCCGAACGTTAGGCTACGCCTATCGGGAAGGCCGCACACTTGTGCGAGTGATCTTCGGATCAGTTAGCTCCGCCACGTATCGAGTTTTGGTTAAGTCTAGGCGCATCATTTTGCATTAGTGTGTTTGCTTTAGTCGGCGTCTTCTAGTCGGTGTGTTTGCATGCCCACTCGTAGGGGTACTCAGTACTCACCCCCACCACCACCTATGGCGGATCCCCGAGCCACTAGTCTCGATGCGTCAGCTGTGGTCGAAATGTTCCAAAATCTTATGGGACAAGTGCAAGGATTGCATACGCGTCTTGATGGGTTGGATACGCAAATGGGTGATTTAAGTACCCGGATGGATAGGATGGAAGAAGTGAGTACCCGAGCGAATGGTCTAGGCACCCTCCTAGAAGAGAGGATGAAAGCCGTAGAGGATAGGGCCGCTGGGTCGAACCAGTCAGTTCAGGGATTGGTCGGGAGAGTTCCCGCACTAGAGAGAGGCCCAGCCGAAGCACCCCCGATTGCCCCAGTCCAGGCACCCGTCCCACCTACACAAGGTCAACCGGAGCCGGTTCATCAACCCGCGACTCCAAGGGTTCAAGGGGTAGCTTTTAGGAGGCATGAAGTCCCCGAGGTGCATGACTATGAGTCCGATAATGAGCATCGGGGACATGGTCGTGATCATCGCCCTACACGGCATACCCACGACCAAGATATGGATGAACGGGCCCTTCGGACCGTTCGGGCCGACCCTCCCACCTTTGACGGGTCCTTAGACCCAAAAGTCTATCTTGATTGGGAGGCTGGTATGGACCGATATTTTGAGTGGTTCGAGATGTCGGACCAACGAAAAGTCAAGTACGCCAGGATGAAACTTTTAGGCCAAGCACAAACCTATTGGAGGAACATGGAGAACCTATTGTTTCATCATCAAGAACCCCCGATCGATACGTGGACCGATATGAGGGAGAAGCTTAGGAAGAAGTACCTCCCTACCTCCTACCGACAGCGTCTTATAGAGAGGTGGCAAAGTCTCACCCAAGGAGACCGGTCTGTTTCTGATTACATCACCGAGTTCGATGAGTACTATTTGTGATGTGATGCCACGGAGGAAGACTCCCTCACTGTCTCTCGATTTCGGTGTGGTCTACGGCCGCACCAACGGTATGAGCTTCTCCGCCGCAAGGTGGACAAGTTGGAGGATGCATATCAAGTTGCTCTCGAGATAGAGCAATTCGAGGGAGAGTTCGAGTCTATTCCACGGTGGAGCCCCGCTCCTCCCCGTAGTGATTCCCGTGGCTCCTTAGGTTCATACCCGAGGGGACCCATGGCTCGTCCTCAGGAGTCCGCTCGACAGGAGCACTTCACTCCTAGACCTCGACCTCCCCCACCACGGGATCTACCTCCACCCCATCCACCGGCACTCGTTGCCCGTCCCCCAGCACCCCTAGCCAGTCCCTTGGCTCCGACACTTCCTCCCCTGTTGCCCACGGCGCCTACACCTCCACCCTTGTTACCTACGCCCCCTACCCGTCGGGAGGATAAGGGTAAGGCCTTTCTTATCGGAGAGAGCAGTCGGTCCCGGCTGTAATGTTTCCATTGTCATGGGTTTGGCCACTTCGCCAACCAATGTCCCACTCGGGCCACACTAGCCCTAGGGGTTGAGGAGGCCTTGCCATCTGAGCTTGAACTTATCAATTATGAGACCGACCAAGCACTAGCCGATGAGTACTATGCCTTGGGGGAAGAGCTGGACAGCTCTCCTGCCGCCCAGGATGCAGCCACCTAGTGGGATTGATGCTACCACCTTAGTCTAGAGTCGTGCATGAGTCCGTGTGTTTTCTTAGCGTGGTTTGTTTGTGTGGTGTGTTTTGAGTCGATTGTTTGTGTGTATTGCATGGTGAGTCTGCATGTGTCTTGTGCGAGCTCGTTGTCAATCTCTTATGAGTAAGAGGCGAGTGGACTCGCTTGATGAGTATGGGATCGGTTCTACATCTATACCCGGATCAGTCACCTACAGGGACTCAGTGGTGATTCCTAGTGAGTCTTCGAGCTGCTTCCTCCCCTTTTGAGAGTGCCCCACTCGGAGTGTCCACCTCTAGCCCATAGCAGCTTGTGCATATCGAGTATATATGGAATGAGCAGGTGATGGTCACTTGGAGTGGAGCATACCCGCGCTACTTGGCACGGTGACGGATCCGCCGGAGTACTCGAGCATTCATACCCCTACTCGACGGGGTCGAGTTCCTCCCACCCGGGGAGAGTTGATGGGAATCGACGCCGAGCATGTACATTTTATTTTACATTTATGTCCTTTAGTTTATTTATATATCCATGGGAAAGTATATGCGCAATTGTACGGCTTTGTAAGCCAATGCGTCATTCCCATGGATTGTGTGGGTTTCTATGTAATTTATCAGTAGGACCAGCAAGGGGGCCCTCAGCCCTTTCCCATTGGTCCATGTCATCCTTGTGGGGCTGGTCAACCATCCTAGGTGGCCTTCTAGAAGGGTTGAATGCCAATAGCCACATGGGTAGACAAGAGGGTAAGAATTTCCATGGTAGGCTACCTACCATGTCAACTTGTCCACCTTACCTCCCCTTGGTCAATAGGCCCCCCCCCTTATATATTATTTTTATTTTTTTGTGTGTTGTTCACACTTCATCCCAGCCCTCCATTCCCCATCCCTAGATCCAAGGGTCTACATTTGATTAGATACAAATCTTATAAAAGGGTATATTTTCATTTGGAAATTAATGAAAAGTTAGAAAATTGTTGAAAGGCCAAAGAGCTTCTTGTGCCCCTACCTCTCCGCTCTGGTGTTCATCTCCTCCAACCCCCAATTCTAGAGTGGTTCTATCTTCAATCCCCTCCCCTTTACCTCCGGTGATCATCTGTGCCGCCGCCGTCGCCGTTCGTGCCGCCTTCGAGCCGTCGCGGAGCCATCGTCAAGGTTCTGTCCTGCTGGATAGAGGTGTCTTCCACGAATTCCTGCTCTCCACCACGTGAACATCTCCTGCTGAAATTTTGAGGGTGTGTTCTTACCTTGAATCCCCATCTCCACCTAAATTTTCACATCCAAATTCCATCATTTAGTAATTTTCCATTTTCGTTCATCTTTCACTCTCAGATCTGTCTTGTCTCTGTCTACAGTGAGAGCAGTTCTACGTTTCCCTTCTCCGACCACCTTTTTGATTTTTACAAACCCTCCCACTTTTACTGGGAGTTTTGTCCATCAACCCCTCACTCCATGAATTTAATTAATTTCTGATCAGCCTTCTATCCAATTTTCAAAAATCGTGTTCTTCTTCATCTACAGTGTTGTCTACCAGTTTCCAGATCCGACCACCCTCAAGTGTTAAATTCCTAAAAAATCATAGCCTCCTCTAAACCTGTCACAAAAAATATTTCCGTCTTCCTTGTTCAATTTTCTACAACTTTTCTGAAAAACATAACTACTGAATCGGAGGTCTACCTATCAGTCAACGCCAGTTCTCAGACAAGTTCTATGTTGATCTGAGAATTCGGGCACTGTACAACAGTAGCTATAAAAATTCGCCAACAAGAAGTAAATAGCTTTTTATTTTTCTTTCATCCCATAGGGTTGAAGCCCTTCGAAGCATATTTCTAACGACCCCAGTTTCGTGTCGATCCGACATCAGGGCTGATCGCAGCTTCCGTTCTCGCCGGAGCGTGCGCCTGAAAATAGAACCGGCAGATCCGTGGCCGGTTATTCCGACCGGTGCCGATCGGAGCCGCCCGACCTCCAGCCGGCGAACCAGCATGCCACCATCCCGGGGAGCGCTTCCCCCAGTGTCCCCACTACAGCGGTGCCACCGGGTCCCACACGGCCCCTCCGGACAGCACGTGGGCCCTACGGTCGCGAGTATAGGTGCGGCCGAAGAGAAGCGAGAAGCCACCCATCAACCCGAATTCGGTCCTCCCGGGCCCATTTGTGTAGCCCTTTACCTCCCTGCGTGGAGTGGGCAGTGAGTCATTGCTGTCATTATTGTGTATTAATTGTTCCGGGAGCACGGTTTTCGGCCGGGTCCGTCTTCCCCACGCCGGGAGCGTGGAGGTATCGTATTTGCTCCTTACTTGGCATTTCACTTATTTCCACATATGCTTTATATGCCGCTGCTAGAGAGCATGTTTTAGGACCTAGCTTGCTATATATTTTTATATCACCGCTGCTGCGAGAGAGAGCGTTACCGTCCCATGACCCGATCCGGGCACGAAAGTGCGAATTGACCACCCTAGCTCTTGCCGGTTTCTCAACCGTGCACGTCCAACGCTTCCCTCATTAAGGGATAATCACGAGCTCACCTAGAGTTCGAGGACTACATTCCTCATTCGAGTCGTGTCCGTGGTCTCGTCCCGCATCACTGATTTGCTAAGATGAAGTTGCTAGGACAGGCCCAGACTTATTGGAGGAATGTGGAGAGCCTGTTGATGCAGCGACATCAACCCTAGGTTGAGACATGGGATGCCATGAAGGTAAAACTCAGGTAAAAGTACATCCCTGACTCCTATCGTCAGAGGATTATTGACAGGTGACAGAGTCTCAGCCAAGGGGATCAGATTGTGACGGATTACATTGTTGATTTTGATGAATACTACTTGCAATGTGGGGTCACGGAGGAGAGTGCCATGGCCATTTCTCGTTTCCGTTGGGGTCTACGGCCGGATTACTAGTATGAGTTATTTCGCCGCCATGCAACGACCCTGGAGGAAGCTTATCAGGTTGCTCTAGAGCTAGAGCACTTTGAGTCTGAGTTTACCCCGGTCCAGCATCCAGGGCCCGCATATCAACGTGGGTCGGATCCTCATGTTCCGTCTGGACCTTATCCTCGGGGACCCGTGGCTCGCCCACATGAATCCACCCTCTAGGACTTCACTACCCCTAGGCCCCACCCTCCCCCTCAGAGGGATTATCCCCCTCGACCCCAGGCACCGGCCCCTGCTCCTCGGCCCCAACAGCCCACCATTCCTGCCCGACCCCAGCTTCCACCTCCCCCAGTCCGTCGTGATGACAAGGGAAAGGGGCCGATGACTGGTGGAGCACCTCTAGGCACTGGGTCCCATCGTGAGTGTTATAGGTGCGGAGGAGTTGGTCATTATGTTGTTAGTTGTCCTACCCGATCTTCTTTGGTCATCGGGGATTCTTCGACCGGTGAGCTCGCACATGGGATCTTATCCGTTAGTTATGAGGCTGACCAGGAGCTCGCGGAGGAGTTCTTTGATGAGCTAATTGAGGGCGAGCAGCTAGATGTCCAGGGCATGTAGTGCCAGGATGATATTCAGCTGGGTGTTGTCAGGTGTATCTTGACCCAACCGTTGGTGAGTGATGACTGGTGTTGCACCACCATTTTTCATACCTTTTGTAGGCTGGGCGGGAAAGCATGCAAGGTGATCATAGATAGCGGGAGTTGTATTAACGCTATCTCCACGGGTACTATGACATGCTTAGGGTTGACCCCCGTGGACCACCCCTCCCCTTATCGCGTGTCATGGCTAGATTCCACTTCTATTCTGGTCTGGCTGTGATGTCTGGTGCCATTGCAGTTCCATGCCAACTAGGACGGGATCTTGTGTGATGTGTTGTCTATGGAGGTAGGCAGTATTATCCTGAGAAGTCCATGGTTATTTGATCGAGATGCTACCCTCCATGGCCGGTCAAACACATGCACATTCGACCATAATGGCCAACAGATTACCCTTCACCCGTCCCAGCCGAGGAGTCCATCCATCCGGGGTCCCACTGGGCCTAGTACCCCGACTCTTGCTATTCCAGGGCCCAGTACCCCATCGCCGGCTCAGGCTACGACCTTACCCCCGTATGTCCCTGCCCCGAGTGTTCCTCCAACTAGGAGGTTGATGGTAGTCAGCTCCCGAGAGTTGGAGAGTGACTTTGTTAGAGGGGACCCTATTTTTGCCATCGTAGTCCAGGAGGTGGTTAGAGAGTCGGAGAGTGATCTCCCATCTGATGCTGCTGATGTCCTTCATGCGTTTGCTGATGTATTTCCCAATGATTTACCCAAGGGTCTTCCACCCATGCGGGACATTTAGCATGCTATTGACCTGATTCCGGGGTCCTCATTGCCCAACTTGACACATTATAGGATGAGCCCCGTCGATCACGCCGAGCTTCAGCGTCAGGTCGAGGAGTTGATGACGAGGGGATCTCTCCATGAGAGCATGAGTCCATGTGCCATCCCTGCATTGCTTGCTCCTAAGAAGGACGGTACTTGGAGAATGTATGCCGACAACTGTGTAATCAATAAGATCACGGTGAAGTATAGGTTTCACATTCCCCGCTTAGATGACATGCTTGATATGATGGCGGGAGCCACTGTGTTTTCTAAGATCGATCAGAAGAGTGGCTATCACCAGGTGCGGATCAGGCCCGGTGATGAGTGGAAGACGACCTTTAAGACCAAAGATCGTCTTTATGAGTGGCTGGTCATGCCCTTTGGGTTGACCAATGCTCCCAGCACCTTTATGCAGCTGATGACCCAGGTCCTTCGACCTTTGATTGGGGTCTTTGTGGTAGTTTATTTCGATGACATTCTCATCTATAGCCACACTCGGGAGGCCCACTTAGACCATCTACAGCAGGTCTGTCTTATCTTGCGGAGAGAGAGTCTTTTTGTGAACCCTACGAAATGTGCTTTCATGACTAGTCAGGTCACTTTCTTAGGGTTTATTGTGTCTAGCGAGGGAGTCTCCGTCGACCCCAAGAAGGTCAGGGCCATAGTGGAGTGGCCCGAGCCTCATACTCTTCATGATGTTCATAGCTTTCATGGACTGGCGACCTTCTATCGCCATTTTATTCAAGGCTTTAGTTCCATCACGGCCCCTATCACTGATTGCATCCGAAAGGGGACGTTTGAATGGGCGAAGGCCGCCTCGGCTGCATTTGCACTCCTCAAGGAGCGCATGACTTAGGCACCTATTCTTAGACTTCTTGATTTCACAAAGGTGTTTGAGGTCTCTTGCGATGCTTCCGGGGTTGGTATTGGTGGTGTTCTGAGCCAAGAGACCCACCACATTGCTTATTTCAAAATTGAGCGATGCTAAACTATGTTACTTTATGTATGACAAGGAGTTTTACGCGGTTGTGCAGGCCCTTCGGCATTGGAGACATTACTTGTTGCACCAGGAGTTTGTTTTATTTTCGGATCATGAGGCGCTCAAGTATCTCCATGCCTAGAAGAAGCTCAATTCTCGTCACAGTCGTTGGGTGGAGTTTCTCCAGGATTATACCTTTGTGCTGAAGCACAAGTCCGGTGCGGAGAACCGAGTGACCGACGCTCTGAGTCGTCCCGCTTATCTTTTGTCCACCATGAGTGTAGAGGTGGTTGGGATGGATAGGATGAAGGAGGCCTATGCGGATTGTCCAGACTTTGGTCCGATTTATACCACCCTCCAGGCAGGACCGTCCCGAGAGCATCCTAATTACGCCTTGTAGGACGGTTACCTTTTTCGGGGGAGTCGCTTGGGTATTCCACAGACTTCAGTTCGTGACTTCCTCACTTGGGAGATGCATGCGGGAGGTCTAGCGGGCCACTTCAGTCGGAACAAGACCATCGAGGCCGTTGAGCATCGATTTTATTGGCCTAGCTTGAAACGCGATGTTGCTCGTATGTGGCCCAGTGTCGCACTTGCACTGTGGCTAAGATGACGAAGCAAGTTTCTGGCCCCTATACTCCTCTTCATGTGCTCGATAGGCCATGGCAGGATATTAGTATGGATTTTATTTTGGGGTTGCCACGGACAACCCGCAAGCATGATTCTATTTTTGTAGTGGTTGATAGATTTTTCAAGATGGCCCTCTTCATTCCTTGCTTTAAGACTTCAGATGCCTCTAGGGTTGCTCGTTTATTCTTCTCTAGTGTAGTGAGTCGATTCGGACTTCCTAAGTCCATTGTGTCAGATCGAGATGTGCGGTTTACTAGCTACTTCTGGAAGACCCTTTGACATTTGTTCGGCACTCAGCTCAAATTCTCCACAGCCTACCATCCCCTGACTGACGGGCAGACCGAGGTGGTTAATAGAAGTTTGGGGAATCTTCTGAGGTGCTTGATTAGGGAACGCGAGAAGGACTGGGATATCATTTTGCCACTTGCCAAGTTTGCATATAATGACTCAGTCAATAGGTCCACGGGCATGAGTCCATTTGAGATAGTTACCAGGTATAGACCAAGGAAGCCAGTGGATCTAGTTCCCTTACCCATGCATGCTAGAGTGTCGCAGTCCGCCGAGTCTTTTGCCGGGCATGTTAAGGGTTTGCATGATGACATCCATCGCCACATAGAGACCAGCAACACCCGATATAAAGAATTGGTCGACACTCATAGACACCCCCGCGAGTTCCAAGAGGGCGATTATGTCATGATCAGGGTTAGACCTGAACGGTTTCCCTCTGGGACCGTGAAGAAACTTCAGGCTCGTGGTGCTGGCCCCTTTAGAGTTTTGAGGCGAGTTGGATCCAATGCATATGTTATAGACTTGTCGGACGACTATGGTATCAGTTCCACATTCAATGTCTTGGACTTAGTCGCATATAGGGACCCGGCAGTGATCCCTAGTGAGTTGTTCGGGCCTTCTCCACCGCTTGTAAGCGAGCCCTCCCCTGAGAGTCCACTTCCAGCCATGTCACCTCAACAGCGTGAGCGGATAGAGTCTATACTGGATGAGCAGGTGACTACCACTAGGAGTGGCCCGTATCACCGCTACTTGGTGCATTGGAGGGGACGGCCCGCCTCCGATGATGTATGGATTACCCGGGTAGAGCTGGAGAGGTTAGATCGAGACTTGCTGAAACGGTACCTGAGCGACAGAGACCCTTACTCGACAGGGTCGAGTTCTTCCCACCCGGGGAGAATTGGTAAGGACACATGTAGCAACCCTAATAAATGAATAATTGAAATGAATTAAAACATATATATTACGGAAGTAATATATATAAAAGGAATAGGGTTAATTGGACGAAATAAAACAAATTAAAAATAACGCCTCTTATTAAGGCGTTAATTTATAAAGAAACGCCTCTATCCATGGCGTGAATAAAGAAAGGATGCCCACACCTACGGTCGTCAGTTCTCACGCGACCAAATGGGTAAGTAAAAGAAACGCCTCTATCTTGGGCGTGTTTTAAAACACGAAACGCCCTTTTTCAAGGCGCTTTTTAAGAAACGCCCTTATGCAAGGCGTTAATTAAAGAATACACGTCCTGACCAAAGGCGTTAATTCAGTTCGTGACACGTTCGAACCCAGAGCTTATCCAGGGAAAGATTAACCTAATCTAGTAAGTGTCTATTAGAGTAAGGACTCTATTGGGGATATGTTACCCTCAATCAAACACTACTTTTAATAGGACTTCCATAACCCTATAAATAATCTACTGCTCGAACCCGTGAACGCTATTTGGCGTTCGAGTTCTCTGAAGGTAATTACAGAGCAATAGCTCTTCCTTCTCTCTGTCCCTTTTTGATTTGGTGGACGGTCATTAATTCGACTTCTTCCTTCTTCCAGGTTGAAGAAGCATTGGGGTTGTGAAAAACAAAGGTAATAATCTTTCCTTTACCTTCGGTCAGGTATTATGAAGAAAATATTAATGTTTCTTCGTATTTCTCTGTAGGAAGTTCAGTCGAAAGGGGTTCATCAGTTGAACATAAAGACTTCTTCCTGCTGATACGGCTGAAGTTATTGGTTGCTGTTTAAGCAACAGAGTTTTCTCCCTTCTTCATATCAATCTGCAAATCGTCATCTCCAAATCAACTCTTAAAGGTAGGATTTTCTCAAGTTATTGTAGCCCAAATAAGAATTTATGCAAGATATCTATACATAAGCATGGCATGCATACTGTTTATAAGGTTTTTATTACGTTCTCTACAATATTTTGAAAGAAACGCCCTTGATCAGGGCGCTAATTTAAAATACACGACCATGCAGTGGTCGTCAATTTAATATTTGACGCCATGTACGCAGGCGTTAATTTCATAACCTGAAAATTGATAATTGATCCTGTTTAAAATTCAATAAATTATGAAATATAGATTCTAATATCTTGCATACCCCTACCTGTGAATTCCTGTTATACTGCAACCACATGTCTCATGTCCCTTGAAATTTTATTTCCTGTAATATTGTAAAATTCTTGAAATTCACGACTTGGACAAAGTCGTTTTCCATATTTTAACGCCCCAGAACAAGGCGTGAATCTGAAAAGTAACGCCCCTTCCTAAGACGTGTATCTGTTAAAATCCTGAAATTTACATATTCTGTAAAATAGAATTAGAAAGTAACGCCCCTTCCAAGGGCGCGTTTTTGATCTCAACCTTGAATAAACGCCCCCAGGCAAGGCGTGTTTTTGATAAATTAATGAAATAATGAAATTCTGCAAATTGGCAATATATGTAAACGCCCTCATGTTAGGCGTTAATTATTCAATACACGACTTTACTCAAGTCGTTATTTTACTGTAACCTGATTTCGTCTTGATTCTATTACTGATGGTTTCATATTATACATATATATATATATATATCGGCACTATTCTCCATTCCGTGAGTATAGTCCCACTTTTTACGTTGATTTATCGATCACACTCAACTCTCATTGACATACAAGCTCTCCATTGGACATTCCGTTCCTTTGGACTAGCGAGTTAGTCATAGAGACCTCCGTAAGACTCCTCGTAGCCTTGGATTCCCTCAAGGCCGACTGAGCTGGTTGTACCCTAAAAACCCATTACACTATTGATGCCATGTCACTCTAAAGAAACATGGGATACCGGCCCTTATGATTATACAAAGAGTATATCATAAGAAATTCTTAATGGGATGATGACATCATGCCATATCATGCCATTCTTGTAAACCTCAATTCTATGATAAGAATGAGGGTATCTTACCTTTGATATACTGTTCATGTGGACCTCAATTCTATATAAAGAATGTCCATACTGATTTGTCATGGTACCCAAGTTAAGGGAATCATGTTCTACCTAGTTTTATCGATATCGTGATTATACCGTTATTATCGCCATTCTATGTCCTTTGTCATATTTTGGACTCTATTCTATCAAAGTTGTCATACGTGTCTACAAGCTTGATTATTGAAATTCTATGTTGGCTATAAACAAGAGTGGATGTCAAAACACATGATAAATGCCTGCGTATATAGGGCCCGATCTGGTCCTGGGAGGAGCACCCGAAAGTACTTGTGCCCATGGGAGTTAAAATGATAAGGTATCTGGCATTATACCGAGTACTTGACTTGCTTGATTGGACATTCCACACACATCTTGTACTTGAATCGTACTTGACTTTACATGAAATACGTGGCCCGAAAAAGGGTAATTTACTTGCTTGATACATGATAGCCAAAGTTCTTGACATGATTTGTTAAATGTACTTGCTTGAATATCGCGAATAAACTTGTTATCTTGTTGAAAGTTCATGATAAGTTCATCTTATTTCCTTGATACTACATTCTATCTATCCTGTCGTTTTATGCGAGCATGCATAGCTTTATTGCATTCATGAAAGATGTAATTACTTAAACCCCTTGCTAGTACTTGAGATATAATTTCCTACTGAGCGTTCGCTCATTCCGTTTGTCCCTTTGTACTTTTCAGGTAAGTCCGACGACGATGGAAGTCAATCGGATGGGAATGGTCAAGAGTGAAAGTGATAGAGCTTCTACAAGTGTCGTCTAGTCTTTTCTATAGTTTCTTGAGTCAAATATGTATTCTTTTCCTTTTTATTAAACAGAGTATTGGATTTGTAATAGTCTATCCATTATGAAATAAAGGATTGGGTTATCTTGCTATTTTGCGCATCTCTGTATTCGTGTCGAATACACGACCACTCTGATTGACATGATTGATATAGACACGTCGCGCATCTCCGGGTATCTTCCACGCTCGGGGCGTGACAGTCTTTGTGGTATCAGAGCCTAAGGTATTCAATTCCTAGGAAACCCAAGTCCAAGGATAGGTTTCAAAACCTTTAACCAAGTGAGAGTGGGTAGAACCAAGGGTTAAATGATCAATGAGTCCTTTATAAGATCATAGTGATATAATACTAACATAGCTATTGTAATTGTAGGATAATGGCTGCCGAACGTGCTCAATGGCGCAACATGCAGCGTACCCTTCAAGGGATGACCCAAGTGCTACAACAGGTAGCACAAGGTGGTGCTCCACGAGTTGGAAGCTTACACCAAGCATTCAAGAATATGAATCCCCCGAAGTTCATGGGATCGACCGATCCAGACGATGCCGAGCATTGGGTTCGGGAGATTGAACGTATATTCCGTGTTATGCAATGCACGGATCAGGACAAAGTCTTATTAGCTACTTTCCAGTTAGAAAAGGATGCTAGATGCTGGTGGGAGTCGATTGAAGGTACAATTGACCCAACTCAAGTTACATGGGGAGAATTCGTTGAATATTTCAACGCCAAATATTTCTCTGATAGGGTCCAGGAAAAGAAGGCCGCCGAATTTGCCGCATTAAAGCAAAGATCTTTATCGGTGGCTGATTATGAAGCACAGTTCTCTAGACTGTCTAGATATGCTAAGCATTTAATTAGCACGGAAAAGATGAAAGCCCGTAGATTTCTTAATGGGCTTAGGCCCCACTACATTACTCAACTGGCGCCTATGGATATTCAAGTTTATACTGAAATAGTGCGCCGAGCTCAGTTGCTTGAAGATGCCACGGAACTATCTGATAGGATCCGTGGGAAAGACAAAAAGGAGCAAGTCACAAGTTCGGGTTCTTTTAAACCCAACTTTAAGAAGAGGCCCAATAATGGAGGTTCTTCCTCTCAAGATCAGAAGTTCAAGAAATCCAAGCCTTTCTCTATCACCACTACACCTTCAAACGTAGTATGCAAGCATTGTGACAAGGCTGGTCACAAAACAGAAGAATGCTGGAGGAAATTAGGAGCATGTCTCCGTTGTGGGAGTCGTGAACATCGGATTCCCGATTGTCCATTAATGAATGACCAAGACGGTGAGGATAAACGCCCAGTGACAAGGAACGCGCGTCTTCATGCAATCCAAGAGACCGAACCAGAAGAAGAAGGCGGATTGGTGGAAGGTACATTAAAAATTTGTTCCAAATATGCACATGTCTTATTTGATACGGGTGCATCGCATTCCATTACTTCCAAGAAGTTTGCTGACCCATTACCTCTAGAACCAGAATGGATGAAGTTAATATTGTCTACTCCTCTCGGAAACGAGACGGATATCACACATCATTACCAAAACTGTGAGGTATTGGTTCGAGGAAAGAATTTTCCTATTGATCTTATCTGCTTAGATCTAAAAGAGTATGATGTTATACTAGGAGCAGATTGGTTATCCAAATACCAGGCAACAGTTGATTGCCGTGATAGCAAGATTGTTTTCAAGGAATTTCCGGAACTGACTTATACTAGTCCTAAGAGTCGAAGAAAATCCCCTCTTATTTCGGCTCTTCGAGCAAGCAAGCTCGTCAAGAAAGGATGTGTATCCTTCCTTACTTTTGTCACTATTAAAGAAGCTAAAGAAACCAAGATAGAGGACATTCAGGTAGTGCGAGAATTTCCAGACGTATTTCCGGAAGAATTGCCGGGATTACCCCCGCAAAGAGATGTGGCCTTTACCATCGACTTAGCCCCTGGTGCTGGTCCTGTTTCAAAGGCACCCTATAGAATGTCCCCTGCAGAACTAAAAGAATTAAAGAAGCAATTGATGGAATTGATTCAAAAAGGGTTTATTAGACCAAGTACTTCCCCGTGGGGAGCCCCAGTCCTATTTGTAAGGAAGAAGGATGGATCCATGAGATTGTGTATCGACTATCGACAGTTGAATCATCTTACTATCAAGAACAAGTATCTACTACCGAGAATCGATGAATTATTTGATCAGATTTCTGGATCCAAACATTTCTCCAAGATTGATCTCAGGTCTGGTTATCATCAATTGAGGATTAAAGACGAAGATATTCATAAAACTGCGTTCAGAAGCAGGTATGGCCACTATGAATTTGTTGTTATGCCTTTTGGACTAACAAATGCCCCAGCTGCCTTTATGCAATTGATGAATAGCATATTCGGGCCTTATCTAGATCAATTTGTGGTGGTTTTTATTGATGATATATTGATATATTCCAAGACTAAGGAAGAACATGAAGAGCATTTGAGGATTTCATTACAAATCTTGAGGACAAATCAATTATATGCTAAGCTCAGCAAGTGCGAATTCTGGCTTGAAGAAGTGGCTTTTCTCGAACATGTGATATCCAAGGATGGATTATCTGTAGATCCGTCAAAGGTTGAAGCAGTTAGGAAATGGGAAAGACCAACCAATGCTAGCGAGATCAGAAGTTTCTTAGGCCTTGCAGGCTATTACAGGCGATTCATCAAAGACTTCTCAACAATCGCCGTGCCACTTACAAGGTTAACTCGTAAGGAGATCCGATATGAATGGAGTGAGGAATGTGAAAGAAGTTTCCAAACTCTCAAAGATCATCTCACTACAGCTCCAGTGTTAGCTCTACCAACAGAAGGAGAGAAATTCGAGGTCTACACTGATGCTTCTGGCATTGGCCTTGGATGTGTCCTAATGCAACAAGGAAAGGTCATAGCATACTCTTCACGTCAACTGAAGACGCATGAGGAGAATTACCCCGTCCATGACTTAGAACTGGCCGCGGTAGTATTTGCCCTAAAGATATGGAGACACTACTTATATGGAGCACAGTTTACTGTATACTCCGATCACAAAAGTCTCAAATATCTATTTTCACAAAAGGAGCTAAACATGAGACAAAGACGCTGGCTAGAATATCTCAAGGACTTCGACTTCAATATACAATACCATCCCGGAAAGGGTAATTATGTTGCTGACGCCCTTAGTCGAAAGCCGAGAGCAATGATAGCAAATTGTATGATGCAAGAATGGAGGTTACTTGAACAATTCTCTGAGCTCAATATAAGCTTGGACACGGAATCCAAAATTGTCACACTATCTCATGTAAGCATACAGTCAGATTTGTTATCTGAGATACAAACACTTCAGGATGATGATCCTATATTAGTAGAAATCAAAGGCAGATTAGAAGGACAATCTGATTTTCAACTAACTTCTGATGGAAGATTATCGTTCAAAGATAGAACTTGTATACCCGATTGTCCGGAATTAAAGAAGAAGATCTTAGATGAAGCTCACAGATCAAGATACACTATTCATCCTGGATCAACTAAAATGTACCAAGATGTAAAGAGGAACTTTTGGTGGCCCAATATGAAAAGAGAAATAGCGGACTATGTATCACGCTGTCTCACATGCCAACAGGTCAAGGCGGAACACCAAAAGCCTGCGGGAAAACTACATCCTCTAGATATTCCTAAGTGGAAATGGGAGGATATTGGTATGGACTTCATCATGGGTTTGTCTAAATCTAAAGGAGGACATGATGGAATCTGGGTTATCATTGACCGACTAACTAAATCGGCACATTTCTTGTCAATAAAGAGCCGATGGTCAATTGATGTGCTAGCTGCACTGTACATCAAGGAAATAGTCAGGATACATGGAATTCCTGTCTCAATCGTGTCTGACAGAGATCCCCGTTTTACTTCTCATTTTTGGAAGGGATTACAACATTCGTTGGGAACAAGGCTCAACTTTAGTACTGCTTTTCACCCACAAACGGATGGTCAGACCGAGCGAACTAATCAAGTTGTTGAAGATATGCTGAGAGCATGCATTATTGACTTTGGAGGAAGCTGTCATGACCACTTACCTTTAGTTGAATTTGCATATAATAATAGCTACCAAGCTAGTATCCAAATGGCACCTTTCGAAGCCTTATACGGAAGGAGTTGCCGATCTCCCATATGTTGGAACGAAGTTGGAGAGAAACAACTATTAGGTCCAGACATGGTAAGGGATACAACTGAGAAGATACAGGTAATCAGAGAAAGATTACAAGTTGCTCAGACAAGGCAAAAGGCTTATGCTGATACCAGGAGAAGAGATCTTGAATTCCAGGTTGGAGATCATGTATTTCTTAAAATATCCCCTGGACGTGGCATACGAAGATTTGGTGTTAAGGGCAAGCTTACGCCAAGATTCATCGGACGATTTGAGGTACTCGAAAGAGTTGGCGAGGTTGCTTATCGCATCGCGTTGCCTCCTCAGTTGTCCGAGGTACACAATGTATTTCACATATCTATGTTGAAGAAGTATGTGCACGATCCGTCACATATTATTGAGCATGGAGATCTGGTGATCCAGAAAGATCTCACATATGAACAGAGGCCTTTAAAGATATTAGATCGAGAAATACGAGCTCTAAGGAATAAGGTTATTCCCATGCTTAAGGTGCAATGGAATAAGAATCCTGAACACGAAGCGACATGGGAGACCGAGGAATCTATGAAGAAACGATTTCCCGAGTTATTCTAAGAGGTATATGTCCTACACTCTCCACGTGTATAATTAGATATATTATAAATTTGGGGACCAAATTCTTTTTAAGTGGGGGAGGGTGTAGCAACCCTAATAAATGAATAATTGAAATGAATTAAAACATATATATTACGGAAGTAATATATATAAAAGGAATAGGGTTAATTGGACGAAATAAAACAAATTAAAAATAACGCCTCTTATTAAGGCGTTAATTTATAAAGAAACGACTCTATCCATGGCGTGAATAAAGAAAGGACGCCCACACCTACGGTCGTCAGTTCTCACGCGACCAAATGGGTAAGTAAAAGAAACGCCTCTATCTTGGGCGTGTTTTAAAACACGAAACGCCCTTTTTCAAGGCGCTTTTTAAGAAACGCCCTTATGCAAGGCGTTAATTAAAGAATACACGTCCTGACCAAAGGCGTTAATTCAGTTCGTGACACGTTCGAACCCAGAGCTTATCCAGGGAAAGATTAACCTAATCTAGTAAGTGTCTATTAGAGTAAGGACTCTATTGGGGATATGTTACCCTCAATCAAACACTACTTTTAATAGGACTTCCATAACCCTATAAATAATCTACTGCTCGAACCCGTGAACGCTATTTGGCGTTCGAGTTCTCTGAAGGTAATTACAGAGCAATAGCTCTTCCTTCTCTCTGTCCCTTTTTGATTTGGTGGACGGTCATTAATTCGACTTCTTCCTTCTTCCAGGTTGAAGAAGCATTGGGGTTGTGAAGAACAAAGGTAATAATCTTTCCTTTACCTTCGGTCAGGTATTATGAAGAAAATATTAATGTTTCTTCGTATTTCTCTGTAGGAAGTTCAGTCGAAAGGGGTTCATCAGTTGAACATAAAGACTTCTTCCTGCTGATACGGCTGAAGTTATTGGTTGCTGTTTAAGCAACAGAGTTTTCTCCCTTCTTCATATCAATCTGCAAATCGTCATCTCCAAATCAACTCTTAAAGGTAGGATTTTCTCAAGTTATTGTAGCCCAAATAAGAATTTATGCAAGATATCTATACATAAGCATGGCATGCATACTGTTTATAAGGTTTTTATTACGTTCTCTGCAATATTTTGAAAGAAACGCCCTTGATCAGGGCGCTAATTTAAAATACACGACCATGCAGTGGTCGTCAATTTAATATTTGACGCCATGTACGCAGGCGTTAATTTCATAACCTGAAAATTGATAATTGATCCTGTTTAAAATTCAATAAATTATGAAATATAGATTCTAATATCTTGCATACCCCTACCTGTGAATTCCTGTTATACTGCAACCACATGTCTCATGTCCCTTGAAATTTTATTTCCTGTAATATTGTAAAATTCTTGAAATTCACGACTTGGACAAAGTCGTTTTCCATATTTTAACGCCCCAGAACAAGGCGTGAATCTGAAAAGTAACGCCCCTTCCTAAGGCGTGTATCTGTTAAAATCCTGAAATTTACATATTCTGTAAAATGGAATTAGAAAGTAACGCCCCTTCCAAGGGCGCGTTTTTGATCTCAACTTTGAATAAACGCCCCCAGGCAAGGCGTGTTTTTGATAAATTAATGAAATAATGAAATTCTGCAAATTGGCAATATATGTAAACGCCCTCATGTTAGGCGTTAATTATTCAATACATGACTTTACTCAAGTCGTTATTTTACTGTAACCTGATTTCGTCTTGATTCTATTACCGATGGTTTCATATTATACATATATATATATATCGGCACTATTCTCCATTCCGTGAGTATAGTCCCACTTTTTACGTTGATTTATCGATCACACTCAACTCTCATTGACATACAAGCTCTCCATTGGACATTCCGTTCCTTTGGACTAGCGAGTTAGTCATAGAGACCTCCGTAAGACTCCTCGTAGCCTTGGATTCCCTCAAGGCCGACTGAGCTGGTTGTACCCTAAAAACCCATTACACTATTGATGCCATGTCACTCTAAAGAAACATGGGATACCGGCCCTTATGATTATACAAAGAGTATATCATAAGAAATTCTTAATGGGATGATGACATCATGCCATATCATGCCATTCTTGTAAACCTCAATTCTATGATAAGAATGAGGGTATCTTACCTTTGATATACTGTTCATGTGGACCTCAATTCTATATAAAGAATGTCCATACTGATTTGTCATGGTACCCAAGTTAAGGGAATCATGTTCTACCTAGTTTTATCGATATCGTGATTATACCGTTATTATCGCCATTCTATGTCCTTTGTCATATTTTGGACTCTATTCTATCAAAGTTGTCATACGTGTCTACAAGCTTGATTATTGAAATTCTATGTTGGCTATAAACAAGAGTGGATGTCAAAACACATGATAAATGCCTGCGCATATAGGGCCCGATCTGGTCCTGGGAGGAGCACCCGAAAGTACTTGTGCCCATGAAAGTTAAAATGATAAGGTATCTGGCATTATACCGAGTACTTGACTTGCTTGATTGGACATTCCACACACATCTTGTACTTGAATCGTACTTGACTTTACATGAAATACGTGGCCCGAAAAAGGGTAATTTACTTGCTTGATACATGATAGCCAAAGTTCTTGACATGATTTGTTAAATGTACTTGCTTGAATATCGCGAATAAACTTGTTATCTTGTTGAAAGTTCATGATAAGTTCATCTTATTTCCTTGATACTACATTCTATCTATCCTGTCGTTTTATGCGAGCATGCATAGCTTTATTGCATTCATGAAAGATGTAATTACTTAAACCCCTTGCTAGTACTTGAGATATAATTTCCTACTGAGCGTTCGCTCATTCCGTTTGTCCCTTTGTACTTTTCAGGTAAGTCCGACGACGATGGAAGTCAATCGGATGGGAATGGTCAAGAGTGAAAGTGATAGAGCTTCTACAAGTGTCGTCTAGTCTTTTCTATAGTTTCTTGAGTCAAATATGTATTCTTTTCCTTTTTATTAAACAGAGTATTGGATTTGTAATAGTCTATCCATTATGAAATAAAGGATTGGGTTATCTTGCTATTTTGCGCATCTCTGTATTCGTGTCGAATACACGACCACTCTGATTGACATGATTGATATAGACACGTCGCGCATCTCCGGGTATCTTCCGCGCTCGGGGCGTGAGGACACATGAGCTATTGATCGACATTACAGGACACGTCGTGCGGCTTGAGCTATGAAGACATCACTATGGCTTGGAGACAGCTTGAAGTCCCAGTTATGAGGCAGGATTTCATCATTATTTGTATTCCGGATTCCTTTTTGTAGGCCTTTTGAAGGCCATTTGGTTAATATGTCATTAAGAGTCTAGGTTGAGGGAATTGGGTCATTTTGAGTGCATAAGGCCCAAGCCTTCCTTCCCTTCGTATTGGGCTAGGGGCACCCACGGCCCATCTAGGATTCCAAGGAGGGAAAATGGAGCCCATAGATTTCAAATTTCAAATGGGTTCAAATTCAAACTCCAAGGAGGGAAAATAGAGCCCATAGATTACAAATTTTAAATGGGTTCAAATTCAAACTCCAAGGAGGGAAGACGGAGCCCATACTTTATATATTGTCATGTATTCCCCCCCTTGAGGGATTTTAATGAATGAATGAATGAAAATCTGAATATTTGCCAAGAGCCTTTCCTTCTTTTTCCTCTCCCTACCTCTTCCTCTCCCTCTTGGGTGCGATGCCCTAGCCCCCCCTTCTTGCAGGTTCTTGCTGCTCCAACTGCTGGGAGGCGACCTCCCCATCTTCTTCTCAAGCCTGGAGTCCCATGGATCAAGGTTTTGCTACAAGCTTGGGGGGAGGAACTTTGCTGCCCTGCGCACCCCTCCTTTGGTGTCTATCTACAGAAATGGATCAAGAAGATCAAGTTGGAACCCCTTTCTCCCGTCCTCAAATCTCATTGACTTCTTCATAGCTTTTCTTCCTCCTCCTGTCCCCCACGTTCCCTGAAAATCCCATGCCCTAACTCGTCCAGTAGCAAAAGTTTCCTTTGTAAGCCCTTTCTCTATGTAGGCTGCCTCTATGCAGACCTGTAGGAAACCTGAACCCTGAAGATCAGATTGGGACACCCTCTTCCCGACCTCTGATCACTTCGACCTCTTCTTCACTTTTCTTTCTCTACCTGTCCCCCACCTCCCCTTAGAGTTCCATACCAAAAATCGCTGTGTGCATGAACTTCCCTATAGAGTCCTTTTGGTCGCACGGACTGTCCCTGTGCAGTCCTGCGGGGACAATGCTCAAACACCTCCAAAAGGATGACCCTAAAATCATCTCTGAATGACTTGAAATTTTGAGCACTATCTAATCACGTCCAAAACCTTTCCCCAGAGTTTTCTAACAATTTTCTGAGCCCATTTTCTCTACTTTCCCCGCCCATACTTTCTACCCTTAGTTCTGACTGCACTAAACTGTAGAGCTGAGCCCAGTCTATTTTCACTTCCCACGCCCAAAACCCCCACTGCATGCCACCCCTCCACTGCTATCTAATCACCCCACGACCCTTACCTATCCACTAGAGAAAACCCCGCCCCATTTGCCACCTAGAAGCCCTAGTTCCAACCCGATCTTCGACCCACGGTATTGCTGCCTGAGGACAGACCAGAACGCGTAGGGTCTGTTACGAAATTCGCAACGACGTCCTCGGTACTCAGTTGCAGTCGCCACTTCACCGGCGTCCCTGGGACATCCCCAACAGTGTCCATGCCAATTTTCATGACCAGCGGATGAGTAAAAGGTGGCGTACCGGGCTCGTCTTCTTGCTACTTCTCAGCACCGTGCAGATTGGCCAGCAGTCTGCCCGCCCGATCGAGGTCGCGCCAGAGCTTCCCTCCTTCGCCATCGGCGTCCAACGTCTTCCAGAGCGGTCGACGTCCCTTACTACCCGCCTCCAAGGACCGTTGCTCCATCCTTGGCGCCAGGGACTCGCCTTCCTTACTGCTGGACTCAGGCCGGTTCGTGGGAGCAGCGCAGTCCGCAGCCGTACGTGGACGACGAGCTTCACCGACCCGATACCCGTCACCCCACTTCGCATGATCCTCGAACTTCACTGTGTAGCCCTTTACCTCCTTGTGAGGAGTGGGCATTGTTGGATTGTATCTTTTGACCTTTGTACCGGAGATCGTGTGACTTGGCTGGGCTTCTTCCCCACGCCCCGAGCGTGGAGGTATGCGACCGTTCTCCTTCTTGGTTTGCTTGCTCATTTAGTATAATCTCTGAATGCCGCTTCTTATAAGTCCTTAGGTTCCTAGCTCGCTTATTGTTTATATCACTGCCACAGTGAGAGAGCGAGACCGTCCCATGACTCGTCCGAGTCACGAGTGTGGAGTGACCACCCTAGACCCTGCCGGTTTCTCAACCGTGCAGATCGGCGCGCTTCCCTCTTTGGGGCGCATGAGAGCTTGAGTTCTTTTTGACTGGCGTATCTTCCTTCTTGGGAGAACGTGGTGTCGAGTCTACGCCCTTCGAACTGTTGCGTTGTTGCTGGTCGTAGTGTCCCCCTAGTCTCATACTCACATAGAGTCTTAGCTTGCATAGTGTTCCGCATCAGATATGTTATATGGGACTGTGGGTCCACTTTGATAGTCAATGCTAGGTTGAAACTATAAGGGCCCGGATCAGGTCCTAGGGGCGAGGCAATGCCCAGACATGTACCGGTATTATGAATGATCAGGTGTGGCATTGCACCAACTATATGCAAGATTTGGTCTGGACATTTTTACATCTTGGGCGTCTTCCTTTTTGTACTTGGCATGATATGACATGATACGACTTGATATGATTTGATATGAGGTCTGGAAGGGACAACCTGTTGATATGGATATGAGTACTTGGTATCTTGTTCCTGGCTACGAGAACTTGTTCTAGCTCTTGTACTTGATTCTGGTTATTTTTTTCCTATCATGTTCATGCTCTTATCTCTCACTGTTACCTTGCCATTCCTTTGATCTTATTTATGTTCTTGTCTTGCATTTATTGAGATCATGCATCATTTTGAATTGTTTAATTACTTAAAGCATTACCTGCTGATAGAGAGTAATTACTACTAAGCTTCTTTCTCACCCATTTTTCCCCAATCTTTTTCAAGTAATATTGAAGATACTACCACAGATAGGAGCGGGGACAAGTGATGAGTTGGCTTGATCGTGGAGAGTCTAGTTTTGTTTTATTTTAGTTTAGTCCTGTAATTCGAGTCTTTCTTTTGTTTATCAATGTAAGATGAGTCTTTTTCCTTTTATTTATTGTAAGAGAGTCAAGAGTTTTGTAAACATTGATTTTTGATATTGAAGAGGGGCGATCTCGCGCTACTCCTGAGCGGGGAGGAAGATGACCACGTATCCTTGAATTATGAACTATAAGACGGGAAACAGGTCAGAGGTGCCCAGGGATGGATCCCCGGGGAATACCCTCCGATGCTTAAGTCAGCGACTGTAATAGAGCACTGGTGCAAAGAGAGAAGTTAGAAGGAAGATGGGAGTGCGAGATCCCTCTAATAGAGCACTGGTGCAAAGAGAGGAGTTAGGAGGAAGATGGGAGTGCGAGATCCCTCTCCACCAAGAGGTGAAGTGGTTCCTGCTCAAGGTTTTCGGCTTACCTCTACACAATAAGGCTCTTCAAGCTTAAATAGTGGCTCCTTGAGTGAATGATCCTTGTAAGCTGAGGAGTTTCAGGGGGGTTACATCCTCCTTGCGGGCTCTTTATAGAATGCGGACTCTCGATCTCCCCTATCCCCTTGAGCTCCCAGCTTTTAAGGGACACGTAACGGCCGTACAGATAAGCTTCCATCAGTTGGCCCGAGCATGAGGCACTGGCCCAAGAGAGGTCTCCCGAGCGATGAGTGCATGGTTTGGGCAGAGAATACGGGGCTCCGAAGGAGCTCTCCTGATCGAACTGATGCTCGGACTTCCCAACCCGAAGGCCGCCTAGGAAGTGCTTGATCCGAGTGAGTTATTAGGCTTATATTTAGTGGGCCCAGGGGCTACCACTTCAAGGAGTTGGGCCTCGTTGGGTCAAATTGGACCTCGTTTGGCCTCTCCGTTCGGGCGGTCGCATATTCCCTCTCCACTTGTCCCCCTCCTACTCCCGAGCCAAAATTAGGCTCGGTCGAGTAGCATTTGGGCTGGACTTTTTGTGGCTCTGGTTGGGCAGAGATTTCTCTCTGGTAGGGGCCGCATGATGCAACTTGCCCTGAAAATACGCCCGTCATGATGATAATTTTGAAATTTATTGCAAGAAGGCCCCTCTACGGAAGATCGGAACGCCACGCCGCTTCCAGCTAAGGGTTATAATCATTACGCGTTGTTTGCGTCCCTTTATCTCTGGGGTTTAGGGTTTTGCCTTCTATTGCATTTATATTTGAGGGGGGCTCATGCGCCGTAGGAGCAGTTCAGAGGAGCGGAGAATCGCAGCGGCTTTCGCGGAGCTAAGAGAGATTACCGCGATGGCGATCCGTCAACTTTTTTTTCCTCCGAGGTCCCCTGATCTAGTGCTTTCCCCTTCTTCTTCTAGTTCTTCTGATCCAGAGCTTTCCCCTTCTTCTTCCAATTCTTCTATCTGTTCCATGGCGGACCAAAATCCTGAGGCCGAGGGGCGAGGGGAAGGACAGGCCCCAAGGCCTTTCTTGGTACCGTCGGAGCCTCTCAACAGCTAGCTAGGGGAGGCTGACATGAAGCGATTGGAGAATCAGTATGGGTTTCCTTGGCGATTCTAGTTCCTCACGCCTGAGCCTCATGAGTCTAGTCTGGCCACTTGTTCCTTCCTCTTGGCCTGGAAGTGTGGCTTTCGCCTGCCCCTCCATTCCTTTGTCGCCGAGTTGCTTCGGTTCTACCGACTGGCTCCTCTTCAGCTGGTCTCCAATTCTTATACCCTCATCTTCTCCTTCATTTTCCTTTGTGGCCAGTGTGGGGTGAATATCTCGCTGGACCTCTTCCATTATTTTTTTGAGTTGAAGGAGAACCTTTATGCTAGGAAGGGCTTCTTCTTCATCCAGGCGAAGAGAAAGAGGAGTTGCGTGTCCCTTTCCATGAAGGACTCTTCTCATAAGGGGTGGAAGACCCAATATTTCTGGGTGGGCGCATTCGCGGTCGGTGTAGTTTGGAATTTTTTGATGATGCCCAACTTTCACCCGAACATCCCTTCGAAGCAAACAGAGGTCTCCCCGGAGGTTGAGAGGGATGCTGCTATCCTTCAGCAGAATCGTCGGGCGACTGCTGAGTTGGTGACCCCATCCAACATCGATGAGTACCTTTCTCGAGCACTGTTGCCGACAGGTAAGGGTATCAGGGGCTTGTTTTCTTTTTATCAGGTGAGTGCCTTCCTTCTCACAATTTGCTCCCCTTCGTTCAAACCTGAGGTGAGCAGCTGAGGATGAGGCACCGCTAGCTGAGCTGGAGATTATCGACGTGGATGACATGCCGGCCCGGAGTGATCTTCAAGCTTCGGAGGGTTCCTCCCATGCCCAAGACAAGGGCAAGCGGGTCGCCCGGGATGACGCTTCCGAACGCCGGGGGGTTAAGCCCAAGGATCTCATGGCCAAGTTGCCGAGGTCTTCATTGCAGGCTCTGTCTGCCGAGAAGAAACGAGCGAGGAAGGCGGAGGTCGCCCACCCGTCCGATGAGGCTCCTCTGTTACCTTCTCTCTCCATGGAGCAAGAGGGAGCGGATGACGGAGGGGCCGTGGCCGGTGTCGGGGCACCGAGCGAAACAGAGGGGGCGCTAGACGGAGGGGTCCGGTCCGATCTGGTCGAGGCTGGAAGGTCGCAGGATGAAGCGACTCAGTCGCAGCCGACCGAGGCTGGGTAGGTATGAGGCGAGGCCGCCCAACCTGAGCTAACCGGTGGGGCCCCTGAGGTAGGATTGCTCGGGGGAGGTGCCCCAATCCTGGCCACTCTGGAGAGGATTTCCCCTCCCTCGACCAGTGTCTTCAGCGTCCGGGCCTCTCTGTACCGGAGGTGCCATTCCATAGCTTCAAGAGCCGTGCGAGAGAAACTCTGGAAGGGTCCCCCTTCTACGCTTTTCGAGCAACTTATGGAAGGAGTCCTGATCTTGGCCCAGCTAGGAGCTGAGGTAGTGGACGCGTACGCTCGGGTGGAGTCGGAGTGGGAGACTCTTTCATGGGCCCGTGGTTCGCTTGATAGAAAGGTCGAGCATTTGACCCTTGATCTTGGGGACCTTCGACGGGAGGTGGCCCCGCTCCGGGCACAGGTGCAGTTGAGCCAGGCGGAGGCTCAGTCGTTGCCGGAGAAGCTAGCCCAAGCCCGTCATATGGTCGATCGGAAGAATGAGCTCCTGGAGTCGGAGTGCTGGATTCAGATCGAGCGCGGCGAGCAATGGAAGGCCGAGTGGGAGGTGCTCGAGGGCCGCGTCTGGGGGGCCGAGGATGCGCGGACCGAGGTCGAGAGGAAGCTGTCTGAGTCAGAACAGAGGATAGCTGAGCTTGAGAGGAAGGCGGAGCTGGCCGGGGTGGAAGCGCTCGAGCAACATAAATGCTCAGAGGCTTACCACGCGGCTCTTCAGCCGACTGCCTTCCCCTATTATGAGTCGGGCTACTATCGGGACCTTCGGAAAGGCTTCTCCCAGGGCTTCAATCGGGCCATCATAGAGGACGAGGCCCAAGCAAATGGGCTCATTTTTCCTTCCGGGCAACGCTATGACTCAGACTGGGGTTCCACCGACACTTCCCATTATACATCGAGCGAAGGGGGGAGTCGGGAGTCCTCGGTCTCGTCCGAGCGATCACCAACTCCAGCAACCTCGAGAGGGCGCACGACCGAGATATTTCCCACACAGATGGGGTCAGTGCCTGGGTCGGCCGTCGCCGAGAATACTGGGGGCAGATCGTCTGGTGCTGAGGGGGCCTTGTCTACTGAGCCTGGAGATGGGCCCGAGGCCTGATGTACAAGTTCTTTCTTTCTTTTTCTTTTGTAGCATGTAAGACCTTTTTATTTTTTGGAAAGTACAGTAGCGGCAATATTAAGTGCTGAATTGATTGTTTCTTATCGCTTTTGGTGTGATTTGACTACCGTATCCATAGTCGTTGGGGAAGGTGCTGATTTTCTCTATAGATATCGTGCGTGCCGATATGTCAGATAACTGACATGGCACTGGCACCTTTTCGCCTTTCCACGCCACCGTAAATGACTTGCCGCTTTGCGCATCCCGCTGGGGGGTGTTGGGAAATGAGGTAACCGTCTTAGGGAAGGCTCCTTTAGCATGTTTTTAAGGGGAGAGTCATTTAAGGTGATCAGCTCCTATCACGCCCCGAATAGATAGCAGCGGAACATGTCGTTTGCTCGGAACGTGGCAGTTAAATAGTCGTGAACGATCAAGAGCAACGGCATGAGACCAAATAATTTGGAGAAATAAAAATTTTATTGCTAATATAAGTCTCTTACAATTTCAATTTTCAGAACTTGAAGACTCAACCACATCATAATGGAAAGAAAAGACCTAAGACACTCTAGTGAACTTAGACTAGACAATTAAAAGGAAATACTATCTAGACTCAAGAAAGATAAAAGACACAGGTTCACTAGTTTCCGAAGCTCGCTTGCACACTTGTCCCTCCCGTGTGAGTCTCGGTCTTGCTAGCCACCTGATTACCTAAAAAATGTTGGAATAAAATTGGGTGAGCGAAAGCTCAGTAGGAAGTATATCTCAAGAACAAGCTAACTTTAAGTAATTACATATTACATGAATGCAATGCTAATATACATGAATGATAGCAAAAATAGAATGCAAGTATATCGATTAAATTGAGATATGGAAGTTCTAGTAAAACGTGATAAGTAAAAGTTAAAGATAGTATCGAGCATGAGATATTGGCTATTTAGAGTTCTAGCAAGTACCACGACGAGTCACGCACGCAAGTAATATCATGTAAAGTCATGAGAGAGAGTAGTGGAATGTCTCTAGAACGACGAGTACTTCGGGGCAATACCACACCATGATCATTACAACTCCCATGGGTACTAGTACTTTCGGGTGCTCCTCCCAGGACCAGATCGGGCCCTTATATGCGCAGGCATTGTATAATGCACTTTCGACATCCACGATAGTTATAGCCAATGTAGAATGCCAAGGGAATGAAACTTGTAGGAATTTAAGGTAGATCTTGCGGAATATATCGGAAAACTAGGTGGAATTAGCTCCCTAGTGGTTGCCATGAGTATTAGAATAAGCGTTCATAACCACATGAGCGCTCGTTCTTTGTACATGATGAGGTAAAAGAATTGGTGTCCACGTGGAGGCACGTAATCCAAGATGATTAGCAATGGCATGGTTTCCCATTCCATTAGCACAAGAATTAATCTCCTGGTGGCTATTTAGCATACCACGAGGGCCGGTACACCATGTTCCTAGAGGGGCATGGTAATAAAAGTGTTATGGGTTTTAGTGGTACAACCTGCTCAATCGGCCTTGAGGGAATCCAAGGCTACGACGAGACTTACGAAGGTCTCTATGATAAATTCACCAATCCGAAGGAAGGGATATCCCGCGGAGGGCTCATTTATCACCGAGAATTAGTGGGGTAGTCGATAAAATATCGAGAAACGTGGAACTATACTCACAGACTGAAATATAGTGCCAAAAACCATCATAACCATGAATTTGTTAAATCCAGTTCCACTTTTAGTGTAAATAAGTCCTGGAATTCTTAATTCCAGTTCCACTTTCAGAGTAAATAAATCTTGGAATTTTTAATTCCAGTTTAGCTTTTAATGTAAACAAGTTCGGGAATTTTTAAATGGTGACATAGGTGCAGACGTTGATTTGGTTCCAGTGTAGATTTTGCATGAACAGTAGCATCTTTCAAATAAAATGATTTTTGCAGGAACAAGTACAAGTATTGGAAGAGAAAAATACCAGGAATCAAGTGGTATGACTATGCATTGGATTAGATGTAAAGATTCAAAGTTATTAAATTTTAAACATGCGTATCTAATAATTAACCAAAATAACGACTATTACACAGTCGTTAATTCAATATAGCGCCCATGTAAGGGTCGCTATTTTACTGAGATTCTAAATTTTAAACAGAAAGCCATGAAAATAGGGTTAAAAAGGATCGATATGCATGCATGATTTCTATTTTTACTAAGTTAGGCTTAGTACTTGAGAACACCTACCTTGGGTGATGATTTGGTTGATAGAACTTGAAGAGAATAGCAACAATTATAACCCCAGAACGGTATTATGTCTGCAACCGTGGAATAGAACAACTGAACGGCTACAGTTCTCTTAATAGATAAGAGGAAGACGTTGCTCTTCCTTTATAGCAGAGAAGGAAGATGTTGCAGGTAGCTTTTTAATGCTCGACCGTAGAAGGAAGAAGCAGCAATAGCCCCTTATGTTTGCTAAGAGAAACAAATTCTCAGCAAGGCCCGTTGGAGAAGAAGCAACAGCAGGTCGTGGGTTGAGGAAGAAGAGAAAAAGCCAATAGGTTGGCTCGAAGGGGTTGGTATTTATAGGGAGAAAAGAGCTCACGGTTTGGAGTTTGATTGGGATTTGGATTTCCAGTTTATCAATCCTATTAGTATTCTAACTTCCCGTATAGTAATCCTACTATGCCTCAACCTTCCCGAACATTAATTACCTCCCAATTCGAGTGAAATACAACCGTCAGTTTCCTTATTTAACTTTAAGAAATTGGTGTCCATGCCAAAGCCACGTTCTAAAAATTAGCGTCCATGTAGAAGTCTCGTTTTAAGAAATAACGTCCATTTAATAGGCATTTTTCAAGAAATAACGCCCCTGGTACGGGCGTTATTCAACATTTCACGTTTATTTTAAAGTGTTGCAATCTTTAAGGATTTTTATCTTTTCTATTTGATGGGGTCTTGCTATGAAATTTTATGGGCAAGATACTTCCATTTTTCTCTATTTTTTCCATATAATTAGTTTTACAAAATTCTTTTAATTTAAAAAGTGGCACTATTCACGCATTGTTCACAGTCTTAAGGAATAGCGACTTATACTAAGTCGTATCATTCGCTTAACACGACAGGATGAAGGGTGCTATTCACCCTTGCCATGAACACTCCAAAAAACCAATATTGCATATATGCCCATTCTATTATCTTTTAACTTCATTTAATGTATTAAAACTTATCAATATACCCTTATTCCTTCCAATAAAATACATTATAATAAACATGAAATAATAATTTTTTTAAATTATTAATAAAATATAAATTGATGTTTCCTTCGAGGTTTATTGATTATTAATTCAAATAAAAAATTACAATATGATTTTAAATGGCTACTTAAAATGATGTTATATTCATAATCCCTTAAAATTTAAAGGTAGGGTTTACGAGATCTTTTTGTATGGCCCATTAGGGAATCACGGGGTTGCTATGTAGGTCGATCCTCTGCGTGCATGGGTTAGGTGGTTTCGATGGGCTCATGTGCATATGTGGGTTTGTACGTGGGGCATATGGGTTTAATGGCTTTATATATATGTGCAGGGGTTGGCTGTTGTATTTATCTATTATGTATTTATGAGTGGGTTTACTTATATGCATTGTAATATATTTGGGGTTTATACATGCATGTACGGGATTCTCTTTTAAGCACATAATACATTATTGTTTTAGGTTTGTATTCATATAAATGATATATATGTATAGGGGTTAAAATTTGTCAAGGCTCCATCATACATATATATGATGAGTGAAGATCCAAGGGTGATGGTTAGTGGGTTTAGACTTAAGGGTCCTTATTTGTGTCAATATGTTGTTATCCATTTTTTCGAAAGCTTGTTATATCTCATATACGTATTATAAAGGTCCTTATAATGTGTGTGAGTTTTATTTATTATTCATATATCTTGATATATATATATATAAGTTGTATGTATATATGTATATGTATATGCATATATATACATATATACATACAACTTATATATATATATATATATATATATATATATATATATATATATATAAGGCCCATTAGCCTTAAACTAAGTTCATATGCAAGGCCCATACGACTATCATGTTTTCCATTTCTAATTTATCTACTTCATTAATTTGGTGTGGTTGGTCCCAACATACATTAGGATCTTAGTAATACTTCCTATAGGGATTTTATTCCTCATAATTTCATTTACTTTTATTAGTCCTTGTTCTGGGTATCAGAGGCAGGTTCGATCCCAGTAAAAATATTTATTTTCCTTTCCTTTTTTTTAAATATATTAATTCCTATTTCAAAATTATCGAGCGTTACACCCTCCCCCACTTAAAAGAATTTGGTCCCCAAATTCACATCACCTTCCATTCCTAACGGGGAACTAGCTATAACTTATTATGATTCTATACAGGTAAAGAAGAGATCTTAAGTATGGAAAAGAACTAGTTTAGGATTACGGGTGAGGGGTACCTTCCACAACTTCTCTCTTGGCAAGTTCAGCCACAGCTTGAGTTTCTCTTGGAAGCTTTTTGGTCAAAATAGGACATTCTGTTATCTTATGGTCTAAGCTTCCGCAACACAGACATGCTCCCGAACTCCACCAACACTTTTCCGATTGGTGACCATATCTTCCACAAGATTTACACTTACCTAGCGAGTGATCTATCGAAGTTCCCTCCTTATTACACTTCTTACATTTGTTGCACTTCTTACACTTTTGTGAAATATTACCCTCGTTTACCCTTTTATTGGTAGTGGTGAACTTTCCAGAATTATATGTTTGATCCTTCCTTTCAACTCTCTCTTTTTCTTCCACAGCCTTTTCTAGCTCTTGGACTCTTCTAACGAGGTCCGCATAAGCTTGGACATCTACTAGTACCATCTCAGGGACAAAGTTTGGCTTAGATGCTTCCATTTTATCTAGGTTCCTGCAAGGATAAGTGGGGAGATAATTTATTGACTCAAGAATTAATGTTAATGAGATGTAAATGTCTTATCTTTCTTTTATAACGTTAACCCCAAGTTCTACCCATCTCTCACGGAACTCCTTTAGGATGACCGACAAGGATACCCAACCTATCTCTTAGACTTGATGCCCTAAGGAGTTGAAAGTTGAAGCTCTGATATGACTGATAAGGATACTTGACCTATCATTGGAACCTAATAACTTGAGGATGTGAAAGCCGAAGCTCTGATACCACCTCTATCACGCCCCGAACCGATAACAGCGGAACGTGGCAGTTAAACAATCGTGAACGATCAAGAGTAATGGCATGAGACCAAATACTTTGGAGTAATAAAAATTTTATTGCTAATATAAGTCTCTTACAATTTCAATTTTTAGAACTTGAAGACTCAACCACATCATAATGGAAAGAAAAGACCTAAGACACGCTACTGAACTTAGACTAGACAATTAATAGGAAATACTATCTAGACTCAAGAAAGATAAAAGGCACGGGTTCACTAGTTTCCGAAGCTCGCTTGCACACTTGTCCCTCCCGTGTAAGTCTCGGTCTTGCTAGCCACCTAATTACCTGAAAAATGTTGGAATAAAACTAGGTGAGCAAAAGCTCAGTAGGAATTATATCTTAAGAATAAGCTAGCTTTAAGTAATTACATGTTACATGATTGCAAGGCTAATATACATGAATGATCGCAAAAACAGAATGCAAGTATATCGATTAAATTGAGATATGGAAGTTCTAGTAAAACGTGATAAGTAAAAGTTAAAGATAGTATCGAGCATGAGATATTGGCTATTTAGAGTTCTAGCAAGTACCACGATGAGTCACGCACGCAAGTAATATCATGTAAAGTCACGAGAGAGAGTAGTGGAATGTCTCTAGAATGACGAGTACTTCGGTGCAATGCCACACCGCGATCATTACAACTACTATGGGCACTAGTACTTTCGGGTGCTCCTCTCAGGACCAGATCGGGCCCTTATATGCGCAGGCATTGTATAATGCACTTTCAACATCAACTATAGTAATAGCCAATGTAGAATGCCAAGGGAATGAAACTTGTTGGAATTTAAGGTAGATCTTGCGGAATATATCGGAAAGCTAGGTGGAATTGGATCCCTAGTGGTTGCCATGAGTATTAGAATAAGCGTTCATAACCACATGAGCGCTCGTTCTTTGTACATGATAAGGTAAAAGAATTGGTGTCTACGTGGAGACACACAATCCAAGATGATTAGCAATGGCATGGTTTCCCATTCCATTAGCTCAAGAATTAATCTCTTGGCAGCTATTTAGCATACCATGAGGGCCGATATACCATGTTCCTAGAGGGGCATGGTAATAAAAGTGTTATGGGTTTTAGTGGTACAACCTGCTCAATCGGCCTTGAGGGAATCCAAGGCTCGACGAGACTTACGGAGGTCTCTATGATAAATTCACCAATCCGAAGGAAGGGATATCCCGCGGAGGGCTCATCTATCACCAAGAATTAGTGGGGTAGTCGATAAAACATCGAGAAACGTGGAACTATACTCACGGACTGAAATATAGTGCCAAAAACCATCATAACCATGAATTTGTTAAATCCAGTTCCACTTTTAGTGTAAATAAGTCTTGGAATTCTTAATTCCAGTTCCACTTTCAGAGTAAATAAATCTTGGAATTTTTAATTCCAGTTTAGCTTTCAGTGTAAACAAGTTTGAGAATTTTTAAATGGTGACATAGGTGCAGACGTTGATTTGGTTCCAGTGTAGATTTTGCATGAACAATAGCATTTTTCAAATAAAATGATTTTTTGCAGGAACAAGTACATGTATTAGAAGAGAAAAATATCAGTAATCCAGTGGTATGACTATGAATTGGATTAGATGTAAAGATTCAAAGTTATTAAATTTTAAACATGCGTATCTAATAATTAACAAAAATAACGACTTTTACACAGTCATTAATTCAATATAGCGCCCATGTAAGGGTCGCTATTTTACTGAGATTCCGAATTTTAAACAGAAGGCCATGAAAATAGGGTTAAAAAGGATCGATATGCATGCATGATTTCTATTTTAACTAAGTTAGGCTTAGTACTTGAGAACACCTACCTTGGGTAATGATTTGGTTGACAGAACGTGAAGAGAATAGCAACAATTATAACCCCAGAACGGTACTATGTCTGCAACTGTGGAACAGAACAACTGAACGGCTACAGTTCTCTTAATAGATAAAAGGAAGACATTGCTCTTCCTTTACAGCAGAGAAGGAAGATGTTGCAGGTAAGTTCTTAATGCTCGACCGTAGGAGGAAGAAGTAGCAATAGCCCCTTATGTTTGCTAAGAGAAAAAAATTCTCAGCAAGGCCCGTTGGAGAAGAAGCAACAGCAAGTCGTGGGTTGAGGAAGAAGAGAAAAAGCCAATAGGTTGGCTCGAAGGGGTTGGTATTTATAGGGAGAAAAGAGCTCACGGTTTGGAGTTTGATTGGGATTTGGATTCCCACTTTATCAATCCTATTAGTATTCTAACTTTCCGTATAGTAATCCTACTATGCCTCAACCTTCCCGAACATTAATTACCTCCCAATTCGAGCGAAATATAACCGTCAGTTTCCTTATTTAACTTTAAGAAATTGGTGTCCATGCCAAAGCCACGTTCTAAAAATTAGCGTCCATGTAGAAGTCTCGTTTTAAGAAATAACATCCATTTAATAGACGTTTTTCAAGAAATAACGCCCCTGGTACGGGCGTTATTCAACATTTCACGTTTATTTTAAAGTGTTGCAATCTTTAAGGATTTTTATCTTTTTTATTTGATGGGGTCTTGCTAGAAAATTTTATGGACAAGATACTTCCATTTTTCTCTATGTTTCCATATAATTAGTTTACAAAATTCTTTTAATTTAAAAAGTGGCACTATTCACGCACTATTCACAGTCTTAAGAAATAGCGACTTATACTAAGTCGTATCATTCGCTTAACACGACAAGATGAAGGGCGCTATTCACCCTTGCCATGAACACTCCAAAAGACCGAAATTGCACATATGCCCATTCTATTATCTTTTAACTTCCTTTAATGTATTAAGCTTATCAATATACCCTTATTCCTTCCAATAAAATACATTGTAATAAACATGAAACAATAATTTTTCTAAATTATTAATAAAATATAAATTGGTGTTTCCTTTGAGGTTTATTGATTATTAATTCAAATAAAAAATTACAATATGATTTTAAATGGCGACTTAAAATGATGTTATATTCGTAATCCCTTAAAATTTAAAGGTAGGGTTTACGAGATCTTTTTGTAAGGCCCATTAGGGAATCATGGGGTTGCTATGCAGGTCGATCCTCTACGTGCATGGGTTAGGTGGTTTCGATGGGCTCATGTGCATATGTGGGTTTGTACGTGGGGCATATGGGTTTAATGGCTTTATATATATGTGCAGAGGTTGGCTGTTGCATTTATATATTATGTATTTATGAGTGGGTTTACTTATATGCATTGTAATATATTTGGGGTTTATACATGCACGTACGGGGTTCTCTTTTAAGCACATAATACATTATTATTTTAGGTATGTGTTCATATATATGTATATGGGTTAAAATTTGTCAAGGCTCCATCATACATATATATGATGAGTGAAGATCCAAGGGTGATGGTTAGTGGGTTGAGACTTAAGGGCCCTTATTTGTGTCAATATGTTGTTATCTATTTTTCCCAAAGCTTGTTATATCTCATATACGTATTCTAAAAATCCTTATAATGTGTGTGGGTTTTATTTATTATTCATATATCTTGATATATATATATATATATATATATAACTAAACCCATTTGTTATTTACTATCCCTCATATACGCGGCTTATATCTATTAATAATTTGTATGTATATATATATATATATATATATATATATATATATATATATATATATATATATATATATAAGGCCCATTAGCCTTAAGTTAAGTTCGTATGCAAGGCCCATACGGCTATCAGGTTTTCCATTTCTGTTTTATCTACTTCATTAATTTGGTGTGGTTGGTCCCAACATACATTAGGATCTTAGTAATACTTCCTATATGGATTTTATTCCTCATAATTTCATTTACTTTTATTAGTCCTTGTTCTGGGTATCAGAGGCAGGTTCGATCCTAGTAAAAATATTTATTTTCCTTTCCTTTCTTTTTTTTTTAAATATATTAATTCTTATTTCAAAATTACCGGGCATTACACCTCCCCCTTCGGCCTATAAAAGGTCTTAGGGGCGTCTCTTCTTCCTTTCATCGCTTAAGGCTCTCCTTGACGATTTCTCCTTCTTCCCTTTCCGCGAAACGTTATGCTATCGACCTCGGCGGAGTATGGAAAGCACTTCAGAAGACGATGATGCAGACAGCAATAGGAGGGAAACTCCTGCTACTCCAGTTTGGAAGAGGGTTCGACAGTCAGAGGTCAGTTTGGGAGAGGGTTCGACATGTTTGAGCATGTCCCCTTCCTGTCCCTGACCCGCCGATGCCATCCTTGGGGGAGGGGAAGCTCTTTAAGCTTCCTCCTTTCTGATCACCCAGCCCCTCCTTTCCTCTTTCTTTGCTCGCACCACTAGGGGGTGCTTGCTTTCTGTTCGGCTTCCGTCCTCCTTCCAAAGAGTTGGCAGGGGAGGCCTTCTCTTGTTGTCTTACCAATCCCTCTGCCACATTTCCTCCGAGCTTCTCAAACCAACGGGGCCGGCTATCCTTTATCCGAGCCAGTTTCCGCACTAGGCAGAGTCAGTGGCTGGACGAAGGAGTGCTTATAGAGTTGGTCGAGCGTTCTGCTCGCATCATAGTACCAGTGGATGTAATTTTTTTGTTTGTTGAACTGTATGTTGTATTGGTTGTGGCATTCTTGATGTACACCAGTGTTTAATGAAAAGAAAAGAATGGTGTTTATTCTACTTTGCTTACATGTGTATGTTTGCCAGATGATCAAAAGTAGAACTTGCGAAGTGTAGTCGCGTTCCATGTCCGAAGGATGGGTGATGCGGGACGACTACGAGACTCGGCTAGACAGTCTACGCGACCAGCAACACACACTAAGACGCGGCAACGAACGAGCTCCAGAAGAGGCGAACTAGCCCCAAACAAGAAGCGCTACTCACAGTCAGCCCCATCGAGGGAAACGCGACGATCGTGCATGGTTGAGAAACCGGCTTTGAGACTGGGGTAGTCAACTCACTCTCATGCTCGGAATGAGTCACGGGACGGGTTCTCGCTCTCACAACTCACAGCGGTGATTAATAAATTAACTAGCTAGGAAAATAACTACGCACATGTAGCGGCAGTAGAATACATACTAAATAAGCAAACTAGACTAATGGGCGGCGGGTGTACCTCCACGCTCGCTGCGTGGCGAAGACTTCCCGGCCGTGAACTGTCACTCCCGGTACAAAGTAATAATTAATTTACACCAGTAAATACTCGGTCCACTCCACGCAGGGAGGTAAAAGACCACAACAGCGATCCGGGAGCGCCGTTCCAGGGGTTGGCGGGCCGCGATTTGTGGTTCCAGGCGATGGCGGGCAGCACGGTGGTGGCGCTCAACGCGGGGCCCACAAGGCTCCAAGTGGGCCCGGCTGCTGGGGCAGCGGCTTCCGCGTGTCTTCTGGCGGCGGTGACCGGGGGGGGGGGGGGTCGTCGCTGGAGTGCCCCGGGTCGGTCCCCTGGAGTGGTGGTCGCCGACGGTGAGCTGGGGGTTTATTGGGAATTAACCCCCAAGGCTGTCTCGTAGCCCCCTTTCAGGCCAGACCGACGCGCCTCCACGAAAACGGTCGCCACGATCAGATCCGAAGTCGGATCGAAGTGAGATTAGCGCCGTTGGATAGAGGACTCAGAGCTCTTCGACATACTGGAAATACAGCTTCATCCAACGGTCAGATCGGAAATGAAAACTTCTGCAGCATGATCCCTTTTCTGGTTCGGACAGACCGATCTCAGGGATAGAAGTGGATCTCCCTATTTTTCAGCCTTGACCGGGGTTCAAATGAAATATCTGGGACCTGGGATTTTTATGATGGGTAGATGGGAGGGATAGGAAAACACACATAGGTCTTTTTCTGGATTTGGACTTCGTTTGATAGGTGGGAAAAATCTTCTTCCAAGATCTATCCTGCAGGCTGCAATCAGGGCAGACTGAGAGGGGGGGAACAAGTGGCTGGGTAGGGGGGCAAACGGACTCTGATCGGCACGAAATTTTAACTGGAACTAGGGGAGACGTGGGGGAACAAACCCTCAAAAGATCCGATCGATCCAACGGTTGGATCAGGAGATACTTCCTCGTCTTCAAGCTTCAGGTCTGCAGGTCGCAGTTCAGGACAGCAGGTCGGAGAAGCGAGGGTGGCGGCTTGCTGGCGGCTCCGATGGCGGCGGCGGCGGCAGTGGATGATCACAGAAGGTAGTAGAAGAGAAGAAGAAGGGATTTGTGGGGGAGATATTGGATCTAACACTCAGATCTGGAGGGATTGGAGGTGGGAGAGGGAAGAACTTCAAGAACACAAGAGGGAGAGGGGGTGCCAAAATGCATTTCACTTCAATTTCTTCATTAGTTCCACACAAAATACAACAAGAGACTATAAATATGAAAACCCTAGATCTAGATCCAAGGACATCCACTACCACCAAAGGACATCCACTAACATCAAAGGACATCCACTAACTCTAAAGGACATCCACTAACATTGGTCAAGGGTAGGTGGGAGACAAGCATGGGGACAAGGATGTGGCATCCTCCACCTTTGTCTCCTTAGTCTAATAGTCCAAGTCTTCTAGAAGTCCACCTTGGACTTGGGCTCCTAATGGTCTTGAGGCCCAATTTAAAAATTAGACCCCTTACATGAAGTGTAGCCCATATTACAATCTTGACCCAACTAGAAGCTAAAATACAAAATACACACTAATACACTCACAATAAGCAAATACATGCTAATACACTCACAATAAACATAGGAAAGTATCAACACTCTGGTAGGGACTCCATACTGTCGCCCAGCCACAAGGATGTCGATGTCGACCGAGTCGTGCTGCGGGTCCGGTACCGACGGCTCGCTGAGTCGGGCCGTACTCGTGCTCTAGTGTCCTCACCAATTCTCCCCGGGTGGGAGAAGCTCGACCCCGTTGAGTAGGGGTCCGGGTCGCTCTGGTACCGATCCAGCAGATATGGATCTATCCTCTGTAGTTCTGCCCGGGTGATCCAGGTGTCATCGGACGCGGGCCGTCCCCTCCAACGCACCAAGTAGTGCTGGTACACTCCGCCTCGAGTAGTCGTCACCTGCTCGTCTAGTATACATTCTATCTGCTCTCGCTGCTGAGGTAACAAGGCTGGAGGTGGACACTCTAGGGTGGTGTCACTCACAATGGGTGGAGACGGCTCAAAGGGCTCACTGGGTATCACCGCTGGGTCCCTATAAGCGACGAGGTCCGAGACGTTGAAAGTCGAGCTGATCCCATAATCCTCTGGCAAGTCCACAACATATGCGTTCGATCCGACTCGCCTCACTACTCGAAACGGACCGGCACCGCGAGCATGCAACTTCTTCACGGCTCCTGAGGGAAACCGTTCAGGTCTGACCCTGATCATGACAGAATCACACTCCTGAAACTCACGGTGGTGCTTATGGGCGTCATCCAATTCTTTGTATCGTGCGTTGCTGGACTCAATATGACGATGAATATGCTCATGCAACTGTCTAATATGGCTAGCAAAAGACTCGGCTGAATCAGACACACGGGACTGGATGGGAGATGGGACTAGGTCTATGGGTCTCCTAGGTCTACGGCCAGTGACAATCTCGAAGGGGCTCATACCGGTAGACCTATTGACTGAATCATTATAGGCGAACTCAGCCAAGGGAAATATCAAATCCCAATCCCTGACTCGATCTCGGACAAGACACCTAAGAAGATCCCCCAAACTCCTATTGACAACCTCAGTCTGACCATCAGTTTGGGAGTGATATGCAGTGGAGAATTTCAATTGGGTGCCCATCATGTGTCATAGGGTCTTCCAGAAATAGCTAGTGAAGCGAACATCCCTATCGGACACTATAGTGCGTGGGAGTCCGAACCTGGAGACACAATGTGAAAAAAATAGACGGGCAACTCTAGAGGCATCCGAGGTTTTGGAGCATGGGGTGAATAATGCCATCTTAGAGAATCGGTCGACAACCACAAAGATCGAGTCATGCTTTCGGAGGGTGCGGGGTAATCCTAACACAAAGTCCATGCTAATGTCCTGTCATGGACTATCTGGGACGGGAAGGGGTGTATAGAGGCCGGTACTTTGCTTCCTTTGTTTGGCCATAGCACAAGTGCGACACTGGGCTACAATACGAGCAACATCCCTCTTTAGGCTAGGCCAGTAGAATCGGTGCTCAACCGCCTCTATGGTCTTGTTACGGCCAAAGTGACCAGCAAGACCTCCCGCGTGCATCTCCCATGTAAGAAAGTCACGAACAGAAGTCCGTGGGATGCACAACTTGTCACCCCGGAATAGGTGACCCTCCTGTAGTACAAACTCGCTATAATCGCGCGAGGGACCGGCCTGAAGGACGGCATAGATCGGACCAAAGTCTGTACAGTCAACATAGGCGTCCTTCAGCCTCTCTAGCCCTACCACCTCAACACTCATGGTGGTCAACATCATCACCCGACGACTCAGTGCATCGGCGACCTTGTTCTCTGCCCCTGCTTTATGCTTGAGCACAAAGGTGTACTCTTGGAGATACTCCACCCAACGACTATGGCGAGCATTCAGCTTCTTTTGGGTATGGAGGAATCGTAAGGCCTCATGGTCAGAGAAGAGGACAAACTCCTTGTGCAACAAATAGTGCCTCCAATATCTCAATGCCTGGACAACTGCGTAAAATTCTTTGTCGTATGTGGAATATCGCAGTTTGGCATCATTAAGCTTCTCGCTAAAGAATGCAATAGGGTGAGACTCCTGACTCAAAACGCCACCAATACCCACACCAGAAGCATCACACGTGACCTCAAACACCTTAGAAAAATCGGGTAAAGTAAGGACATGTGCCTGGGTCATGCGCTCCTTAATATCTTGAAAGGACGTGGCTGCAGCCTTAGTCCATACGAATGCCCCCTTCTTTATGCAATCAGTGATCGGGGCAGTGATAGAACTGAAGCCACGAATGAAGCGACGGTAGAACGTCGCTAAGCCATGGAAACTCCGGACGTCGTGGAGTGTGCGGGGCTCGGGCCACTCCCTGATAGCCCTAATCTTCTCCGGATCAGCGGAGACTCCATCTCTCGACACAATGAACCCGAGAAAAGTGATCTGATCGGACATGAAAGCACATTTCTTCAGGTTGGCGAATAAACTCTCTCGCCTTAGCACAACACAGACCTGCCTAAGATGGTCTAAGTGGTCCTCCCTAGTGCGGCTGTAGATAAGAATGTCATCGAAGTAGACGACCAAGAAGACCCCTATCATAGGGCGTAAAACCTAGGTCATCAACCACATGAAGGTGCTAGGGGCGTTGGAAAGCCCAAAGGGCATAACCAACCACTCATAAAGACCATCCTTGGTCTTGAATGCCGTCTTCCATTCATCTCCAGGCCTGATCCGCACCTGGTGATAGCCACTACGAAGGTCTATCTTTGAGAAGATAGTGGCTCCAGACATCATATCAAGCAAGTCATCCAATCGGGGAATGGGAAAACGATACTTCACCGTGATTTTGTTGATTGCACGGCTATCAACGCACATCCGCCATGTGCCATCCTTCTTCGGGGCCAATAGTGCGGGGACAGCGCAGGGACTCTTGCTGTCCCTAAGGGACCCCCGACTCATCAACTCTTCGACCTGCCGCTGAAGCTCAGCATGGTCCGTGGGACTCATCCTATAATGGGGAAGGTTGGGCAAAGATGAGCCCGGGACGAGGTCGATCTCATGCTGGATACCCCTCATAGGTGGAAGGCCTCCAGGGAGGTCTTCGGGGAAGACATCAGAAAATTCCTGCAATATTGCGGCTATCTCTGGGGGATGCTCATCCTTAGACCTAGGGGCGACATCCTCTATGCCCCTGACAACGACAGCTAGAATGGGGTTACCCCCGGTCACCTCCTGTTCCATCTCTCTCGGACTGATCATCATCAACCTCCTGGGTGGAGGGTCCACTCTGCTAGGAGTAGTCGACGAGGTGGATGCCTATGCCGAGGACAAAGTGGGTGGACCGACCTTCCCCTGACCAGAAGTGGTTGTGGTGCTGGGGCCAGCTGGTCCACGGATAAATGGGTCCTTCGGCTGGACTGGGTGGAGGGTAATCCTATGGCCATCATGGTCGAAGGTGCAAGTGTTCGACCTACCATGAAGGGTGGCATCTCGGTCAAAGAGCCAAGGCCTACCAAGGATGATACTACCCACCTCCATAGATAGTACATCACACCAGATCGCATCATGGTACGCCTGAAACTGCAGCGGCACCAGACACCGCAGTCTGACCGGGATGGAAGTGGAATCCACCCAAGAAACTCTGTAAGGTGCAGGGTGATCCACGGGCGTCAAACCAAGGCACTTGACGGTGCTTGTGGAGATAGCGTTGATGCAACTCCCGCTATCTATAATCACCTTGCAAGCTTTCCCTTCCAGCCTATAAAATGTGTGGAATATGGTGGTGCGACGCCAGTCGTCGCTCACCTGAGGCTAGCTAAGGATGCACCTGACTACACCCAAATGTACGTCATCCTGATACGAGGTACCAGGGACGTCAACCTGCTCGCCCTCCAATAACTCGTCAAAGAATTCATCGGCCAATTCTTGGTCCGGCTCGTAGCTGACTGGCACCAACTCAGGCGTGGGGTCACGGGCCGGTGTGTCGGCAATAACAAGTGCTCCCCGGGTGGGACACTTGCTGGCAAAGTGGCCAACTCCACCACAAGTGTAGCAGCGGTCTCGTGGCCCATTGCCCTGAGATGTTCCACCAATCATTGGCCCCTTACCCTTGTCCTCTCGATGGACTGGGGGTGTAGGAAGAAGAGGCCGAGCTGGTACGGTGGGCTGATAAGGCCGAGTGGCAGGGATGGGTGCCTGCGGGCGAGGGGGAGGGTCCCTCGGAGGGAAAGTGCGGAGCCTAGGAGCAGTGGGGTCCTGCCGAGGGGGTTCCGGGGGGCGGGCCACCGGAAACTGGCTATAGGAGGTAGGCGTGGTACGAGGGTCGGTCCCACGCTGATAAGTGAACCCCGGGCGTTGGACGGGAGCGAACTCCGCCTCAAACTGCTCCAACTCTAGAGCAACCTGGTATGCATCTTCCAAGGTGGTAACATTGTGGTGAAATAATTCATATTGATAATGGGGCCGCAAACCACGACGGAAGCGTGACACAGGCATGGTGCTCTCCTCCGTAACGCCACATCGCAAAAAGTACTTGTCAAACTCCGCGATGTAGTCTGACACGGATCGGTCCCCTTGGGTGAGACTCTGCCACCTATCAATAAGTCGCTGACAGTACGTGGAAGGAAGGTACTTACGCCTAAGCTTGTCCTTCATCTCATCCCAAGAACCTATCTGAGGCTCATGACGCTGAAAGAGCAAGCTCTCTACATTGCTCCAGTAAGTCTGTGCTTGCCCCAACAGCTTCATCTTGGCATACCTAACCCTCCGGTGGTCCGTCATCTCGAACCACTCAAAGTACCGGTCCATGCTAGCCTCCCAATCAAGGTAGATCTTAGGTTCTAAAGGCTTGGACCCATCAAACGTGGGAGGGTCCACACGGATGGTCTTGAGGATCCGTTCGTCCTCATCATCCCTATGTGGTCGGTGACCATGCCGGCGCCGGCCATTTCCCTCGTAATCGTTGTCGGACTCGTAGTCCTCAAAATGGGGGGCATGTTGCCGTTGCTCCTCAGCCCGAGGTGGTGCGAGCTGGGCAGCAGGCGCGGGCTGGGCAGCAGCCACGGGCTGGGCAACATGTGCCTGTGGGGCCGGGAGAATGCCGGGTAGGTCTCGGCGAGGGGTTCTCTCCACACTCTCTAACCTTCCAACCAATCCTTGGACAGATCGGTCAGAAGCCTCGGTGCGGTCCTCCATGGCTTTGAATCGGCTCTCCATACGCTCGGTATGCTCCCTAAGAGTTTGCTCGGACCTATCCATGCGCTCCATGAGTAGAGCTATCATGTCCTCCAGGGAACGGCCTCCCGGGTTGGCACCTCGGTGTTCACCCATAGTGTCAGGGCGATGGTACTGGGCACCTCCACGGGTGGGCATGCAATGAGGCCTAAAGAGAACTAAGGGTGACTCACTAGACCTATATGGATGGACCGATACAAGTTGAGGACCCTTGACTTAAACAGATATCCGGTACCTGGCGGAGTCCGGGGATCCGGAGATCCTCTCACGCGAGTGAATCGCCTCCCCGATAGGCGTAACCTAACGGTTGGGTAACATCTTTTTATATACCGAATATTGGGATGCAATGCAAGACCTTGGACAAGACTACCCTAGACTCAAACCGGCTCTGATACCAATTTGATGCGGGACGACTACGAGACTCGGCTAGACAGACGACGCGACCAGCAACACACACTAAGACGCGGCAACGAACGAGCTCCAGAAGAGGCGAACTAGCCCCAAACAAGAAGCGCTACTCACAGTCGGCCCCATCGAGGGAAACGCGACGATCGTGCACGGTTGAGAAACCGGCTTTGAGACTGGGGTAGTCAACTCACTCTCGTGCTCGGAATGAGTCACAGGACGGGTTCTCGCTCTCACAACTCACAGCGGTGATTAATAAATTAACTAGTTAGGAAAATAACTACGCACATGCAGCGGCAGTAGAATACATACTAAATAAGCAAACTAGACTAATGGGCGGCGGGTGTACCTCCACGCTCGCGGCGTGGCGAAGACTTCCAGGCCGTGAACCGTCACTCCCGGTACAAAGTAATAATTAATTTACAGCAGTAAATACTCGGTCCACTCCACGCAGGGAGGTAAAAGATTACAACAGCGATCCGGGAGCGCCGTTCCAGGGGTTGGCGGGCCGCGATTTGTGGTTCCAGGCGGTGGCGGGCAGCACGGTGGTGGCGCTCAACTCGGGGCCCACAAGGCTCCAGGTGGGCCCGGCTGCTGGGGCAGCGGCTTCCGCGCGTCTTCTGGCGGCGGTGACCGGGGGGGTCGTCGCTGGAGTGCCCCGGGTCGGTCCTCGGGAGCGGTGGTCGCCGACGGTGAGCTGGGGGTTTATTGGGAATTAACCCCCAAGGCTGTCTCGCAGCCCCCTTTCAGGCCAGACCGGCGCCCCTCCACGAAAACGGTCGCCACGATCAGATCCGAAGTCGGATCGAAGTGAGATTAGCGCCGTTGGATAGAGGACTCAGAGCTCTTCGACATACTGAAAATGCAGCTTCATCCAACGGTCAGATCTGAAATGAAAACTTCTGCAGCATGACCCCTTTTCTGGTTCGGACAGACCGATCTCAGGGATAGAAGTGGATCTCCCTGTTTTTCAGGTTTGACCGGGGTTCAAATGAAATATCTAGGACCTGGGATTTTTATGATGGGTAGATGGGAGGGATAGGAAAACGCACATAGGTCTTTTTATGGATTTGGACTTCGTTTGATGGGTGGGAAAAATCCTCTTCCAAGATCTATCCCGCAGGCTGCAATCAGGGCAGACTGAGAGGGGGGGAACAAGTGGCTGGGAAGGGGGGCAAACGGACTCTGATCGGCACGAAATTTTAACTGGAACTAGGGGAGACGTGGGGGAATAAACCCTCAAAAGATCCGATCGATCTAACGGTTGGATCAGGAGATACGCCCTCGTCTTCAAGCTTCAGGTCTGCAGGTCGCAGTTCAGGACAGCAGGTCGGAGAAGCGAGGGTGGCGGCTTGCTAGCGGCTCCGATGGCGGCAGCGGCGGCAGTGGATGATCACAGAAGGTAGTAGAAGAGAAGAAGAAGGGATTTGTGGGGGAGATATTGGATCTAACACTCAGATCTGGAGGGATTGGAGGTGGGAGAGGGAAGAACTTCAAGAACACAAGAGGGAGAGGGGGTGCCAAAATGCATTTCACTTCAATTTCTTCATTAGTTCCACACAAAATACAACAAGAGACTATAAATATGAAAACCCTAGATCTAGATCAAAGGACATCCACTAACACCAAAGGACATCCACTAACATCAAAGGACATCCACTAACTCTAAAGGACATCCACTAACATTGGTCAAGGGTAGGTGGGAGACAAGCATGGGGGACAAGGATGTGGCATCCTCCACCTTTGTCTCCTTAGTATAATAGTCCAAGTCTTCTAGAAGCCCACCTTGGACTTGGGCTCCTAATGGTCTTGAGGCCCAATTTAGAAATTGGACCCCTTACATGAAGTGTAGCCCATATTACAATCTTGACCCAACTAGAAGCTAAAATACAAAATACACACTAATACACTCACAATAAGCAAATACATGCTAATACACTCACAATAAACATAGGAAAGTATCAACACTCTGGTAGGGACTCCATACTGTCGCCCAGCCACAAGGATGTCGATGTCGACCGAGTCGTGCTGCGGGTCCGGTACCGACGGCTCGCTGAGTCGGGCCGTACTCGTGCTCTAGTGTCCTCACCAATGGGTGCTCCTTCCATGGTGAACAGTCGATACGCCCCTTTCCCGAGCCTCTCGACCACTCGGTAGGGGCCTTCCCAGGTAGGGGCTAGCTTCCCCGCCGCCTCCAGTGGTCGAGAGGCTTCGTCCTTTCTCAGGACAAAGTCCCCAGGTTGGAAATGTCTGTCTCGGACTCTGGAGTTATAGTATCGAGTGATGCGCCGTTGGTATTCCATTGCTCGGGTATAGGCAATCTCTCGGATCTCGTCCGCTAAATCGAGGTTTTCCAGCAGCTTCTACTCGTTTACCTCGGATTTGAAGTGGGCGACTCGGAGAGAGGGATTGCCGACCTCCAATGGAATAACGGCTTCTGTGCCATACACCAGTTGGAAAGGTGTTTCACCGGTGGCCGTTCTTGGAGTAGTTCGATGCGACCATAGTACATTCAGTAATTCCTCGAGCCAGCTTCCCTTGGCCTTTCCGAGCCTGGTTTTGATGCCTTTTAAGATAGTTTTGTTGGCATTTTCGACCAGTCCGTTAGCCCGAGGGTGGGCTACCGAAGTGAAGTGATTGCGAATGTTTAGGTCGGCACATCTGTCTCTGAAGTAATGAGAATCAAATTTTTGACCATTATCGCTCACGATCACTTGGGGGACACCGTAGCGACAAATGATCAACTTCCAAACAAAACTCCATACGACCGATTCGGTGATCCTGGTGGTGGCTTCAGCCTCGATCCATTTAGTGAAGTAGTCGATGGTGACGATGACGTACTTCTTCTGAGCCTGAGCCATGGGGAACAGACCGAGAATATCTATTCCCCACCAAGTGAAGGGGTATGGCTCAGCAAGGGTGATGAGCTTCGTGGTGGGCTGGTGGATCAGATCGTCAAAGCGCTAACATCGGTCGCACTTCTGTACGTAGGTCGTGCAGTCGCGCTGGAGAGTGGGCCACCAGTAACCCTGCCGAAGCAAGATCCTGGCGAGCGATCTTTCTCCTTGGTGCGCGCCGCAGATGCCTTCGTGTACTTCCTGAACCGCTCGGCTGGTTTCATCGGCGCCGATGCACTTGAGGAGGGGACCGGAGAAAGATATGCGGTACAATGCATCGTCCAGCATGACGAAACGCCGAGCTTGGTACTTAATTTTTCGAGCCTCCCGACGGTCGGGGGGCTCTTGAAAATCTTGAAGCCAGGATATGTAGGGGGTCTGCCAGTCGCTCGGGGGTGCCGGGTCAACGGTCATAAGCTCGGATTCAATGCTCGGTTGCTCGAGCTCTTCGAGGAAGACTGACCGAGTACCTTCGGGGTCGAGGGAGGAGGCCAGGCGAGAGAGGGCGTCCGCACGAGAGTTTTCCTCCCGGGTTATCCGGACTACCTCAAAGCTCTCGAAGAGTTGGGCCATCCTCTTGACCACCTGGAGGTACTTGATCATTTATCCTTCCCGAGCTTCGTAATCACCGTTAACCTGGCTAGCGACCAGTTGGGAGTCGCTGTGGATCCTGACTCGCTCGGCTCCCAGTCATCGAGCCATCCTGGCCCTTGAGATAACGGCTTCGTACTTGGAGATGTTGTTGGACGCCGGGAAATTGAATTTCAAGGCGTACCGCAGCTCCGCTCCTTCGGGGGACTTGAGAAGCATACCAGCGCCGCTCCCGGTCGAGTTATAGGACCCGTCAACGAACATGTCCCAAGTGGGCCCGGGTGCAGGTGGAGGTACCTCCTCAATCTGGATGGTGCTTTCGACGATGAAGTCCGCGAGGGCCTGTCCCTTGATGGCCGAGCGGGGGCGATACGAGATATCGTAGGCCCCGAGCATGATGGCCCATTTGACGAGACGTCCCGAGGCTTGGGGGTGAAAGAGAATCTTCTTCAGGGGTTCACCGATTAATACGATGATGGAGTGCCCTTAAAAGTAGGGTCGGAGACGCTTGGCCGAGGTAACCAATGCTAGCATGAGTTTCTCGGTTGCGGGGTACCTTCTTTCAACCTCATTAAGCTCCTTGCTAGTATAGTAAACCGGTCTCTCGACCCCCGCGTCATTCCTGACTAGGACCGAGCTTACTATGGAAGGGGTCGCCGAGAGGTAAAGGTGTAGAGCTTCGCCCGGGGTTGGCTTGGACAGCACCGGGGGCGAGGCCAAGAATTCCTTGAGTTCGGCGAATGCCTTCTAACATTCTTTGTCCTAGGCGAACGTAGCAGATGCCATTTTGGGTCCCCTCAACAATTTGAAGAAGGGTAGGCATCGTTCGACCGCCCGGGACAGGAAACGGTTGAGCGCAGTAATGCGCCCCGTAAGGCGTTGAACGTCCTTGATGTAGGTGGGTGGCCGCATGTTCAGGATGGCCTGAACCTTGTCAGGGTTGGCCTTGATCCCACGTTGAGTTACCAAGAAGCCTAGGAACTTCCCGGATCTGACTCCGAAGGCGCATTTAGTAGGGTTGAGCTTCACGTTGCACCTCTGGAGGGTGTCGAAGGTCTCGGCTAAGTTGGCAAGATGGTCTTCGGCATTCGGTGTTTTGACGAGCATGTCATCAATGTAGGCCTCGATGTTCCGACTGAGCTGTCCCTCGAAGATGTGGTTGATTAGTCTCTGATATGTTGCTCCAGCGTTCTTCAACCTGAACGACATTTGGGTGTAGTAGTGTACGCCGAAGTCAGTGATGAAGGTGGTCTTCTCGATGTCCTTCGAGTCCATCCTTATCTGATGGTAACCGGAGTAGGCGTCCAGAAAGCTGAGCAACTCATTGCCAGAGGTTGAGTCGACCAGTTGGTCGATGCTTGGCAGTGGGTAGCAATCTTTCGGAGTAGCCTTGTTGAGGTCGGTGAAGTCTGCACACATTCGCTATTTCCCCGAAGCCTTTGGCACCAGGATGACGTTGTCGAGCCACGTAGGGTACAGGACCGGTCGAAAGAGGCTAGTCTTCTGTCCCTTGATGACTTGCTCTTTGATGACCGCTTGCTTCTCCGGGGTTTGCTTCTTCCTGCGTTGCTGGACAAGTTTCACCGTTGGGTCGAGGTTGAGCTTGTGCGTCACCATGTCTCACGGGTTCCCGGGAAGATGCTCGTCCGACCATGCAAAGACTTGAATGTACTGGGCAAGGAAGTCCTTATATTTTTCCTTTTCATCAAGTGGTAGATTGGCTCCGATCTTGACTCCTAGAGTCGGGTCACCGTTGAGGAAAACCGTAGCGACTCGCCACTAGGCTCAGATGTTGTTGGTCCCTCGTCGGCTCCCTTTACTCCTTTGTTTTTCCCTTCCGGCCTCGTGGCTTTGATCGAGATTATATAGCACTGTCTAGCCAATGCCTAGTTATCCCGGACCTCCCCCACGCCATACTTGGTAGGGAACTTCATTTTTTGGTGAAAGGTAGAGGGCACCACTTTCATTCGGCTGAGGATACCTTGGACGAAGATGGCGTTATATGCTGTCATCCCCTTAATCATGATGAAGTCCACCATAACCATAACGATTTTGGGTGGGGTGCCGAAAGTAACTGGTAGGCTCAGGGCTCCCTCGGGATAAGTTGCCTGGCCGTTGAACCCACAGAGGGGGGTTCGGATCGGGCAGAGTTTAGATGGATTCTCTCCCATCTTGAGGAAACATTCATAGGATAATACATCAGGGGCACTACCATTGTCAACTAAGATCCTATCTACGTTACAATGGTTTATTGTAGCCGATACAACGAGAGCGTCGTCATGCGGGGTGGTTAGCCCTTCCAGGTCCTGGTTGGAGAATACCAGGGCCTGCGGTTTGCTCGCCTGCGGGGCCTTAGGAGGCTCGACGGAGGCTCAGCTCGCCCACTCGGCGTGATGCTTTCTTCGTCGGCTGCTATCTCCTCCTCATGCCGCGCCGCCCGTGATGGCATTGATGTGGACTCCACGGGGGGCATTATCAATTTCTTCGGGGGCACCTCAGTCTTCTTTCTGCCCGACCACGTATCGGGATAGGTGTCCCTGGCGGACGAGGCGCTCGATCTCATCTTGAAGTTGATGGCAGTCGCTGGTGTGATGCCCGTGATCGCTGTGGAACAGGCAATGCTTGCGGTGATTGCGGTGCTTGGCCTTCATAGGCTCGGGCTGGTGGAGGAGACCCGAGCCTTTGATGTCTTCATAAATTTCGTAGACGGGAGCGGTAAGGGGGGTGTACCGCTCATACTTTCGGGATGGCTCTTTGTGGTCTCCGTCCTGGTTACACATTTTTCCTTGGCCCGTCCTTTGCTCGGACGGTCGCTTCTTGTCCCCCTCTCGACCTGAGCCTGTCGTGCCTCGGTAGGCGCTGAGGACTTCATCGCACTCTACGTGGCGCAGGGCCAGGGTCACTAGCTCGGCGAGGGAGGTGGGAGGATGAAGCACTAGCTCGCGCAGTAGGTTCTCATCACAGGTACCCCCGGTCAGTGCGGTGATGGTCGAGGCAACATCCAGGCGGGGGATGCGCAGGGCTTCCGATTTGAATCAATTGACATAAGCCCGTAACTTCTCCCCCTATTCCTGCTTGAGGGCCAGCAATCCCGCTACTGACCGGGGTGAACCGCTGCCGGTGAAGCTTTCCTTGAACACTCGCCCGAACTGCTTGAAGTTGTGAATGCTGCTGGGGGCGAGGGCCCTGAACCATGCCTGAGCACCCTGGACTAGAGTGGTCATGAACGCTCGGCACTTGATCACGTATGACGCCCCATGCAAGGTCATCAGGGCGTCGAAGCTGTCGTAATGATCGACCGGGTCTCCCTAGCCGTCATACGACTTGAAGGTCGGAAGTGAGATCCTAGGGGAGATCTCGACCTTCAAGATATAATCGGAGAACGGGGATCGCTCCTCGTCCTCCACAGGAGAGGTCTTCTGCAAGGCGCGGAGGGCGCACTCTTGCTCTACGAAACGCCTCTCGAAGTCTCGCAGCAGGAGGGATAGCTCCGGTTGCCGTTGGCTTGAAGGGATGGAGGGACGCACTTGCATGCTGTCCCGGCGCTCCTCAGGGCCTCGGTCTCTGGGAACTATCGGTGTGCTCCGGACTTCTCCCTCCTCGGGGTAGAGGAGGTTTCCTGCTCCGGGGGAGGGGCATGCGATGGTCCTCCTGACTGGTTGCGGATGAGCCGCCACCCCCGGAGGGTAAAACGGCCTCCAGCGGTTTGCTGGGAGGCATCTCCGCGGGGGGGGGGGGGGGGGGGGGGGCTCTTCCGAGGGAGATGCGACTTCTCCTCCCTGGCCGCCTGGGCCCTCATGAGATCCACAAGGACATCCAATTTTGCGTTGAGGGTTTGGAGGGCGTCGGTACTCCCGCCGGGAAGCTGCTCCGCCGCCATCGACGGAGGTATCTCATTGGCGTGGTTGCCTGCGGGGAATTCTCCGTGGGGAGGGAAGGTGCACCTTCTTCCGTCCCCAGGGCCTTTCCCTTGTCACCGGTAGTCCTCCTGCCAGAACTTCTTCGCACCATGATGGCTCTTTGTTCGTTTCCCACAGACGGCGCCAGATGAAGAGGGGCGATCTCGCGCTACTCCTGAGCGGGGAGGAAGATGACAACGTATCTTTAAAGTATGATTTGTAAGACGGGAAATAGGTTAGAGGTGCCCAGGGATGGATTCCCAGGGAATACCCTCTGATGCTTAAGTCAGCGACTATAATTGAGCACTGGTGCAAAGAGAGGAGTTAGGAAGAAGATGGGAGCGCGAGATCCCTCTCCACCAAGAGGTGAAGTGGTTCCTGCTCAGAATTTTTGGCTTACCTCTGCACAATAGGGCTCTTCCAGCTTAAATAGTGGCTCGTTGAGTGAATGATCACTGTAAGCTGAGGAGTTTCAGGGGGGGTTACATCCTCCTTGCGGGCTCTTTATAGCTTGCGAACTCTTGATCTCCCCTATCCCCTTAAGCTCCCAGCTTTTAAGAGACACGTAACGGCCGTACAGATATGCTTCCATCAGTTGGCCCGAGCATGAGGCACTGGCCCAGGAGAGGTCTCCCGAGCGATGAGTGCGTGGTTTGGGCAGAGAATATGGGGCTCCGAAGGAGCTCTCCCGATCGAACTGATGCTCGGACTTCCCAACCCGAAGGCCGCCTAGGAAGTGCTTGATCCGAGTGAGTTATTAGGCTTATATTTAATGGGCTCGGGGGCTACCACTTCAAGGAGCTGGGCCTCGTTGGGTCAAATTGGGCCTCGTTTGGCCTCTCCGTTCGGGCGGTTAGATTTCCCCTCTGCAGATATGAATAAAGGTTATATTTATTTTTGGTGCAATTCTCTTGTGTTATCTATTTTGTTCTTTTTCTGTATCATGAATGAATCACTGCCACGTTTCGAGTATGCTTCCCGCTGCTATCGGTTCGGGGCGTGACAGTTTGTGGTATCAGAGCCTTGGTTTTCTTAAACCCTAGGTCTTGAGTCTAATTCTATATGATAAATATTGATTGTCAGTCACCTGATAGGCACCTGGTGAGATTGGGGTAGAACCATGGGGATAATTGGTAAAATTTGTGATAATCTTAATAAAGTTAAAGATATTAGGTCGTTAACTCTTATGAAATTGTGTTATAGGTTGAGATGGCTGCGGAGCATGCCCAGTGGCGGGAGATGCAGCGTATGGTTCAAGGGATAACTCAAGCTTTGTAGCAGGTAGCCCAGGGTGGAGTCCGTCAGGGTGCGGGTGATTTGCATAGGAGTTTCCATGGTATGAATCCCACTAGGTTTAGTGGGTCTACCGATCCCGATGAGGCCGAGGACTGGGTTAAGAAGATAGAGAGAATTTTTAGGGTTATGCAATGTGCCGATCAGGAGAAGGTTTTGTTAGCTATGTACCAGTTGGAGAAGGATGTGCGTGCTTGGTGGGAGGCGGTAGAAGCGACGTTGCCGAATAATCAGGTATCATGGAACGAGTTTGTGGAGTCTTTCAATGGGAGGTATTTTTAGGAGCGGGTTCGCGAGAAGAAGGCTGCTGAGTTTGCGTCCCTGAAGTAGAGGAGCTTGTCTTCAGCGGAGTATGAAGCCTAATTTTCTAGGTTAGCTTGTTATGCCCCTCACTTAGTTAGTACAGAGAAGATGAAGGCCTGGAGGTTTTTGAATGGGTTAAGGGTAGAGTATATCCCTGAGTTAATGCCCTTAGAGATTTAGGGGTTTTCCGAGATGGTGAAGAAGGCGTAAGTGTTGGAGGATGCCCTAGATATGACAGAGAGGATTTCTAAGAGGCTTGCCAAGAAGGAAGGAGTGAATGGTTCCGAGAGTAGTGTGTCTACCAATGGAAAGAAGAGACCGAACGGAGGTAATGGAGCTCATAAGGATAAGAAGGCTAAGAAGGATGACCAGCATGTTGTCCCTGTGAAGGAGAAGTGCGAGAATTGCGACAAAGGTGGGCATCGATCGGAAGATTGCTGAAGGAAGCAAGGCAAGTGCATTCGTTGCGGAAGCCCTGATCATAGAATTGCTGGTTGTCCCCTAATGAAGGAGCAAGCGCCGCATGAAACCAAAGCGGCAAGGCAGGCTGCAGGCGATTAAAGGTAATTCTAAACCTCCCTTAACCTTATATTTCATGCTTGGACTTGGTGATTTTTGTATAATTGCATGAATTAGAACCGATCCTGTTATCTTGGAACATTAGAAGATGTTTAAGAGTAGTAAATTGCCCCACTATTGTTTTGGAAAGAATCGTGTGAATTTGGAGGACCAAATTCCTTAAAGTGGGGGAGGGTGTAGCATCTCGAGTTTTTAAGTGTGCTTAATAATATTTAAGATAAATAAAAATGTAAATATCTAAATTTTTATGAATTAAATAATATTTGTTCACTTAAACCGAAATTTTAAATGAATTAGATAATAATATATTTGGACCCCAAAATTTGATATTTTTATAAAAATATGAAAAAATATGTATCTCGTGTAAAATGTTAGTTCCAGCAACTTTGACTAAAGGAACAAACCCAAAATAAAATTAGTTTAGGACCAATTTCAAATTTAAGTCTAAAAATAGTGGTTTTATATGAACAACTTAAATAATCTAATTAGGCCTTAATTCGCACTCTAATGGGCTCAGATCGGAACCAATCTTTTTGCCCATGATAGAAGATCGATTTGTCCTTCGAAACCCTAACCCTAGGTGCGTCGATTGGCGGCGACGACGGCGGATTTAGATCACCCCCAATTTTCTCGTCGATTTTCCCCCTTTGGACTCTATAGCTCGATTCGATCTCTAGAACCATCCTTAGGCTCTATAAGTAGAGGGCTTTGACGTCTAGGGTTCTCTATTTAGTTTCTTGGCCGGCAGCGTGGGCGATCGTGACCGAAGTCGGGCGAATTTGGGTGATTGAGGCGGTGCGATTAGGGTTCCGGCGTGTTCGTCATCCCTCTCTTTCTCTTCGATTAATGTAAGTGTCTCTCAAGCTAAACCTAAATTAAAGCATGCTAGTTTATTCTTCGTTGAGTCCTCTTTCCAATGATTATATTTTGCCCAATTGTTATTGATCATACTGTCGGTATTCATCCTTTTAATCAAGGGCGTCCATAGTTCGTCGTTTCTAGTTTACCTCTATTTAAATCAGGGTTCCATTTAGTAGATTCTAATTAAAGTATATCATGTTAAACTCCTTCAATTGCTCTTCTAGATGATGTTAGTTTGCCTAAATTTTATTTTGTATATCAACTGGAATCATCGTTTTAGTCGAGATACGTCGGAGCTCGCCACGGCGGGGCTTTGTCCCGAATTACGGCCCTAACAGGGACCGCTAAGTTAAAAGCGGTCATGCGATAGACCGTTTTTCATCCGGATCATTGTTTTTTTATATGAATATATGGTAGCGGCCCTTTCATGATCGTCTCACGCTTTAAACGGCCCCTCAATAGACCGCCTTCTGGCGGGGGTTTTCAAAAGAAAAAGAGGATTTACGTCGGTCCTGAGCGGTCATCCTCTGACCGTCTTAGTTACTTGGCGGTCCTTCTTTAGACCGTTTTCATTCCTGTTACAGTAAAAGTATTGATGTATTTATGGGTGGTTAAGTTCTGTTTTCTTAATTAGACCGCATGTTGCTAGGGCTAACTTCAGGACAAAAACCTACTAATAAATAGGGCTTATGAAATAATTCATCTAAGTTTATTTCTCTTCAACATATTGCCCTCTCAGGACCATCTTTCATGTCCCTTAATTTGATTGAAAAAAGGAGTAGAATAAATGTGCTTTTAATTGTTATCTTGAAAATTTTACTTTTGCAGGTTTAGTTAGAACTTTTTTTAAGGTTGTGCCACTCCGGTGGTGGCGACTGGACCGAATATACATGGTTTTCGATATTTTTGAACCTCTAATCTTGGACATCGAATGTCTCTCCGTCGGATATTCCTTTCGCCAGACTAGGTGTCCATGTTTCGAGGCCTCCGTAAGACCCCGCGAACATGGGATTCCCACTAGGATGTCGGGTGGGTTGTACCCCAAAACCTGAACTATTTGACTCGATCGAATCATGTGAGTTCATAGCCCGAATCAGGATTGTTCTGTCTGTTACAGCCATCATAGGACCGCTACTCTCTGGTAGCGGCCAGGCTTGGACCATCTATTTAATCCCTACGGCCGTTTGGTCGACCATTTCTTTCTATAGCATTCTAAAATGACCCTTATGCGTGGCTGAGTCTTCCTAGCCCTCCAGGTCATCATACTTGAAATTCTGACCTTTGCTGGATCTTCATCTGATTGGTCTTTGAATCTACTTCCTTCTTGTCGTGCCTTTTTTACGATGAGCTATACCTTGAAAATTTCGATGCCAAATTATAATTTGTCTGGAGATATGTTATATGGGACTGTGGGTCCACTTTGATAGTCAATGCTAGGCTGAAACTATAAGGGCCCAAATCTGGTCCTAGGGGCGAGGCAAAGCCCAGACATGTACCGATGTTATGAATGATCAGGTGTGGCATTGCACCAACTATATGCAAGATTTGGTATGGACATTTTTACATCTTGGGCATCTTCCTTTTTGTACTTGGCATGATATGACTTGATATGATTTGATATGAGGTCCGGAAGGGACAACCTGTTGATATGGATATGAGTACTTGCGATCTTGTTCCCAGCTATGAGAACTTGTTCTAGCTCTTATACTTGATTTTGGTTATTGTTTTTCCTATCATGTTCATGCTCTTATCTCTCACTATTACCTTACCATTCCATTGATCTTATTTATGTTCTTGTCTTGCATTTATTGAGATCATGCATCATTTTGAATTGGTTAATTACTTAAAGCATTGCCTGCTGATAGAGAGTAATTCCTACTGAGATTCTTGCTCACCCAGTCTTTCCCCCAACCTTTTTCAGGTAATATTGAAGATACTGCCACATATGGGAGCGGGGATGAGTGATGAGTTGGCTTGATCATGGAGAGTCTAGTTTTGTTTTATTTTAGTTTAGTCCTGTAATTCGAGTCTTTCTTTTGTTTATCAATGTAAGATGAGTCTTTTTCCTTTTATTTATTTGAAGAGAGTCAAGAGTTTTGTAAACATTGGTTTTTGATATGAATAAAGGTTATATTTATTTTTTGCACATTTCTCTTGTGTTATCTATTTTGTTCTTGTTATGTATCATGAATGAATCACTGCCACATTCTGAGTATGCTTCCCGCTGCTATCGGTTCGGGGCATGACACTCCCAGTCCTCTTCACAACGAGGGCTCACCCGCCCCGATCCGACGTCAGAGCTGATCGCGGCGCCCATTCTCCCTAGGGCACGCAGGCTGCGACCTGTCTACTTGCAGACTAGTGTTAAAGCAACCGCACCTGTCACGCCTCGAGATTATGCAGTGGAAACAATCAGGAATGTGAACATCTGGTTAGTATGCCTCAAGCGAGCAATATAATCAGAGCGCTAACACATTCACACATAAGAAATAAATGCACAATTATTTAGACAAAATCCTTGCTTTATTTAAATAATAATCAAAAGTACACAAGGTTGACTCTTGGCTCCTGGACTAACTAGACTCAATAAAATAAAAATTACATAGTGACTCTTGACTATCAACTAATGACAATCTAAGGCTTCGATCTTTCTTTAATCACTCTCGGATCCATCACTTGAATGGTCTGAATCCGACCCGCTAGAATTTCTTGAAAAAGATTGAAAAAGTAGGGAATGAGCACACATGCCCAGTAGGTATCTTCGTATCAATATGAAGGCAATGTTTAAGTAATTAACATTTTAGCTCTAGAGTAAAGATAAATGAAATATGGTAAAACATGCGGTGCAAAACCAAAGTAACACAAGTAACATGATATGATCAAGATTGAGATATGAGAGCATGATTGAATAGGTATATAACAAGAATGTAAGTTTGGCCTTTCACGAACAAGAATGTACTTTTTCATAACCATAAAGGCTATGCACTAGAAAGTCATGTAACGAGAATGTACTAGCAATCATGTAATTTCACAAGATTGTCTCATGGATCTTCACTTGTTTATAAAGAAAGTACTCCCAGCGTAATGCGACGACAGCGTTCATCATACCCCATGGTTTATAGTATATTTCCAACTATCTGCCGAGGGGACTAGAGTGGAGTCCTTGGACACTATCCGTGCCCGCTCTTGCATCTTCAAGTTATAAATGAAGCTACTTCCACGAGAAATATAAATATGGCCAATAATATAATAAGTTTAAACTATGGTTCCATGATAACAAATATCAAGGTAACAATGCTTCAATTAAGAATATGATAATTCAAGATTGATTTAGAACAAGGTTATGCAATGAAGAAAATTTGGCAGCATAACGACATATTCTTTAATTTCCACAATTCCTTAGATAGCTTCGAAGACAAAGTGTTAGGTTCTAGATAACCATAGACTATCTAGGATCATAGGAAAATCAACCCTTGGGTCAAACCTTGGGTTAATCGATACTTAGACATCAAACGGTCATATCAGGGCCGTTATCTGGAAATAGTGGTCGTTTACTGCACCGTATTCGGGTCGATGCGGTCATGACTAGACCGTTTAGAAACAGAGTCGATGAAAAAAATGAACTGGAACCATGCGGTCAAGGCAGGGCCGCTAGGCATCCTTGGCGGTCAGGTAAATGGCCGCTAGGTACCTCTGGTGGTCGTCCATAGGGCCGCTAGGGTCCAGACCATATAAAACACCGGTAAAGTGCTTTCTAGACAATTGAGTTTTGATGGTACAACCAGCTCGGTGTCCTAGTGGGAATTCCAAGCTCGCGGAGTCTTATGAAGGCCTTGAAACAAGATCACCTAGTCCAGTGGAAGGAATATCCAACGGAGAGGATAACAAGTCCAAGATTGTGTGCTTAATGTGCAAAGTGTATCTAATGACATCGTACCAGAATACGTGCTATGTACTTAAGAAAAGACTCCAGATAAGAAGGGATCGTGATAGAACAACGATCAAATCAAAACTAGACAAGTCCATGAACCATATAAAATTATGATCACTAATACAAGAGTATAGGTTTGGCATGAAATTAACATAAGTTTTAAAACAAGTCCAAAGTCTATAAAGAAACATTGAATCTACTAGGATGATTGATTAACATAACCAAGTATAAGAATACAGTACTTAAAACAGGAGTAAGACCTAATTAGCTAGGCTTATCATATGATAAATAGGGCTGCTCTGCATTATGTTTCGGGTTAACAATAATATAGAACTCAGAAAATGAAAGTGGTCTCGAAAGGATCATTTATGGGCGCTAGCGGTCTATCGTAGGACCGCTTAACAGGGCTTAGTGGTCTCAGGAAGACCGTTTCTTCCTGTCTACTGTAAGCAACTATAAAATCAAACTTCATGCTATTCCAAGGTAGATAGATGTATGGTAAAACATGCCAACAGGTAAATAAGGCCTGATAAAATCATATTAAGACATGGAGATGCATGGGTAGTCATGATTTAAACTAGAATTATCATTTTCGTTATTGAGGATGGAACTATGCATGCATAAATAGCCTAGATGCGCAGTGATAGTAAAACATTAAATACTCTGTCTGGAAAGCATGAAATTTTATGAAATCAAAGGGCTTTTACTCCTGACATGTTATTCTAGCCTTTTCATGAGATAACCTACCTTTGATTCGTTCCCTAGACTTTAGATTTTTGACTAGAAGTAGACCCTAGTTCCTGCACGTCCTGTGCCAAAAGAGTAACTTCCCGTCCCTCTATCTCCCGATCCTCTTGACCTAAATCCATGAAAATTGGAGGATAGGTAGAAGATATGAAGAAGAACAGAAAGTTCTAAAGGACCAATTTCTAAATACCTCAATTTGGGCTTCTACTTTCTTTATCTTCACTGGACCGTCGCACTAGTTCTTGTGCAGTCTGTTGCGAACCAGCAACTTGCAAAGGCTCTAACTCTCCAACGGTTGGGTCTTCTAGCACGAAAATTTGAGGGAAGTTAGATAAAACTTAGACGATCATAAAGTTCTAAATAACCAACATGAGGTAGGGTTTCCTTACCTTCGAAATAGGCGAGCCAACATTAGGGTTCACATGCATGGAAGTTAGGGTCTATTTATAGGGTTCACCTAGGGTTTAAAGGATTAGATCAAACCTAGAGTCCCAAATTGGAGTAGAGTTAATCCCTAGAGAGTTCTAGAGAGTCTTCCATGTCAGGTAGCTTCGATCTAAGGTGATTTGATCATTCAAGATCCAAGCTTTTCACGTTTTCTCTCATTCACGAAAATCAGGTGGCTTAGCGGTCATGGGAGGACCGCTACAGTGGCTCTGGCGGTCGCGCGATAGACCGCCACGCGGCACTTAATCTAAAAAAAGCAGATTATCTTATTTTCTCTCATTTATTTCCCCCAATTGATGTATATATCCCATGGTAAATGAATTAAATAAATCCTTAATTCTCGTTAATTGTCTATTAAGCCTTTAAAATGCCTAATAATTATATTTTAATCCTCAAAAATTCCTACAAAATTTTTGGGCGTTACACCCTCCCCCACTTAAAAAGATTTTGGTCCCCAAATTCATAGTAATAGGATTTGCTAAGGAGAGTGTACTTACATTCAAATATCTCCGGAAATCTTTTGCGCATGGCTTCTTCGGTTCCCCATGTTACTTCATGTGGCCAAGATTTGCTTCATTGGACTTTGACCATGGGAATAGTTTTATTACGAAGTTGATGTACTTCCTGTTCAATTATTTTGATTGACTTTTGCTCATATGTCAAATCCTTTTTAATCTCCAGGTTGTCATAAGTTATGACATGGAATGGATCAGGGACGTACCTTTTGAGCATTGAGACATGAAATACATCATAGACTCTAGCTAATTGAGGGGGTAAAGCTATTCGATATGCGACTTCACCAACCCTTTCGAGAATTTCAAAGGGGCAATTGAATCTCGGAGTAAGCTTATCTTTGATGCTGAATCTTCGAATACCTCGACCCGGAGAAACCTTAAGGAATGCATGGTCTCCTACTTGGAATTCTAGGTCGTGCCTTCTGTAATCAACATATGATTTTTGCCTATCTTGAGCCATCTGGAGTCTCTCTAGAATAATTTTTATCTTCTCGGTTGTATCCCTGATGATGTCGGGACTGAGAAATTACATTTCTCCTACTTCATTCCAACATATCGATGAGCGATAGCTTCTTCTATACAGTGCCTCGAACGGTGCCATTTGTATACTAGCTTGGTAGCTATTATTGTAGGTGAATTCCACAAGAGGTAAGTGGTCGTGCCAACTCCCTCCAAAATCAATAGCACATGCCTTGAGCATATCTTCCACCACCTGATTTGTCCTTTCAGTTTGACCATCAGTTTGTGGATGGAACGCGGTGATAAAGTTAAGTCGGGTCCCTAATGAATGCTGTAGACCCTTCCAGAATTGTGATGTGAACCGAGGGTCTCGGTCAGATATAATGGTGACAGGGACACCATGTAGTTTGACAATTTCTTTCATGTATAGTGCTACTAATACATCCACAGGCCATCGATTTTTGATGGATAGAAAATGTGCAGATTTAGTCAATCGGTCTATAATCACTCATATACCATCGTGTCCACCTCTCGTCTTAGGTAAACCTATGATGAAATCCATCCCTATATATACTTTCTCATTTCCACTCAGGAATATCCAAGGGATGTAGTTTCCCGGTGGGCTTTAAATGTTTTGCCACTACTTGCTGACAAGTGAGGCAGCGAGATACGAAGTCCGCTACTTCTCTTTTCATATTGGGCCACCAAAAATTTCTTTTTAAGTCTTGGTACATCTTGGTAGCACTAGGGTGAACATCATACCTTGATTTATGAGCTTCTTCCATGATCAATTTCTTAGTGTCGGCATGATCCGGCACATAGATTCGATCTTTGAACAACAGTCTTCCATCAGTTGAAATGGAGAATTCTGACCTTTAATCAATATCAGCCTTGATCTCCATCAATGTGGGGTCATTTTCTTGTAATTTGACTAGATCTTCAATCAATGTAGGTTGTGACCTTATATTAGCAATCATGCATCCTTCCTCTTCTTTATCAATATCGAGATTCAAACGAGCAAACTCCTCGATAAGATAAGTCGCACCTCTCCTGAGGCTTGTTAGAGTTGTCATTGGTCTTCTACTAAGAGCATCAGATACAACATTTGCTTTGCCTAGATGATATTGGATAGTAAAGTCGAATTCTTTGAGATATTCCAACCATTTGAGTTGCCTCATGTTCAATTCCTTTTGGGTGAAGAGGTATTTCAGACTTTTGTGATCAGAAAATACAGTGAACTTCTCCCCATAGAGGTAGTGTCGCCAAATTTTCAAGGCGAATATAACCGTAGCTAGTTCCAGATCTTGCACAGGGTAGTTTTATTCATGACGCTTTAACTGCCTTGATGAATAGCAAATTACCTTTCCAGTTTACATAAGAACACATCCCAGGCCAATGCCAGATGCATCGGTATAGACTTCAAAGCCACCACCCTCAACAGGTAGTGCCAAAATAGGGGCCGTAGTGAGATGATCTTTAAGAGTTAGGAAACTTTCTTCGCAATCCTTTGACCATATAAAAGGGTTCTCCTTTCTTGTGAGTCTAGTCAAAGGGACGGCGATTTTAGAGAAATCCTTAATGAATCGCCTATAATAACCTGCCAGACCTAGAAAACTTCTAACTTCAGACACGGTCGTCGGCCGGCTCCAGTTCTTAACAGCTTCTACCTTAGAAGGATCGACGGCAATACCTTCCTTTGAAATAATATGGCCAAGGAAAGAGACTTCCTTTACCCAGAACTCGCACTTGCTAAGCTTTGCGTAGAGTTGATGCTCTCTTAGGATTTACAAGGCTATTTTTAAGTGTTCTTCATGTTCCTCCTTAGTCTTGGAGTATATAAGAATATCATCAATGAAGATGACTAAAAATCGGTCGAGATAAGGCCTGAAGACATTATTCATAAGTTGCATAAATGTTGCCGGGGCATTGGTTAACCCGAACGGCATTACCATGAATTCATAGTGCCCATATCTACTCCGGAAAGTAGTCTTGTATATGTCTTCATCTTTGATCTTGAGTTGATGATAACCCAACCTGAGGTCTATCTTGGATAAATATTATACTCCCAAAATTTGATCAAAGAGCTCATCGATATGCGGCAACGGATATTTTTTCTTGATAGTAAGTTGATTTAGTCGCCGGTAGTCGATACATAGCCTGAGGGATCCATCATTCTTCTTGAAAAATAAAATCGGCGCACCCCAAGAGGATGTGTTAGGTCGAATGAAGCCCTTGTCTAATAACTCCTGAAGTTGTTTCTTTAATTCTTTGAGTTCTGTAGGGGACATCCTGTAAGGAGCTATTGAAACAGGTGCTGCTCTAGGAACGAGTTCAATGGAAAAGTTTACTTCTCTTTCGGGTGGTAAACCAGGTAAATCCGATGGGAACACATCGGGAAACTCATTCACAATGGGAAGATCTTCTAAGATGATTTCCTTGGACTCGATAATGATTACGGAGGCAAGAAAAGCTTCACATCCTTGCGAAATGAGTTTGCAAGCATGAAGAGATGAAATAATGGTGATGTTTCCTATACTTCATGCCAAGGAAAAAAAATCGCGGGAGACCTGGTTTCCGAAAAGAGATTCTCCTATTGCGATAATTTATATAGGCGTCGTGGTCTACAAGTCAATCTACACCTATGATAGCATCATAGCCTTCCATGTCAAGGCATACGAGATTTGCAGGAAGATTATGACCTTCTACTATAACCTCACTATCGGGGTAGGGTTGTAAGTTTAGTTCTACGACCTAAGGGTGTAGTGATGGCTAGGTCCGAAGGTAGAGGAATTGATGACACTGGAAAGGTTTTTACAAAAACAGTAGATATAAAAGAATGAGAAGCACTAGTATCAAAAAACACGAATGCAGGATGTGAATAGATTTGAAGGGTACCTTCCATTAGCCCATCATCCTTGGGCGCTTCATCATCATCCATAACAATGTTAAGACCTAAAATTATATTTTTGGAGTTTTCTATACTTCTTATTTTTTGGATTTTTCAAAAAAATTTCAGATTTTTTTAGAATTTTTCAATTTTATTTCAAAATAGGACTTTTTCCTACGTTTACTGATCTTTTAGCGACACCTGAATTTCTTGGATTTTTTGAATTTCTGCTTTCTGCTACAGTTTCAGGCTTTCAGCAACGCTTTCTGTGATAATTTATTTCCTGGGATTTTCATGTCCGAATTTTTGTAGATTTTTGATTTTTTTGATTTTTCCTGTAAAATAAAAATAAAAAAATTAGTAAAACTATATACAAATCAAACACAAGAAATTCCACATATTAAAAATAATTTCATCCTCGGCAATGATGCCAAAAATTGATAGCCACTAAACTTATCGTCAAAAGCTGTGCCATAATTTAAAAATAACCGAACTCACTCACTTAAAAAGATTGGAATTAGAGTAAAGTGGCAAGAACGAGTCGATCCCACGGAGAAGAAATATTTTTAATTAAACATGAGACGGAAATTTTTTATATTTGAGAATATCTAAATTTTTAGTGATATTAAATTAATGAAAAGGAAATTTGCATGAAAATCAACTAAACGAAGAATATGAGAGGGTTAAGGAGAGAAATTGGAAGGAGATAGAAAGAGAAGAACATAATTTCCCAAAATATGAAATTTATTACTAAGAAAGGTGGCAAGTATAACTTTATGAAAAATGAAAATACAACTTGTAAATAAGAGAAAAGGGAGAAATAAGAGTCGAGAAATTTGGATGAAGTGCGTCGCCATCTCCTTTCCAAGCCTTTGAGTGAACCGCCCCGCCGTGGAGATGACACCGCCTTTAGAGCACCAAGGGAAGAAGATCCGCCAAAGGGATGTATGAAGAAATTTGGAAGAGGGAGATATAAGAATGGAGGAAGAAAACTTTAAAACTTGAAGTGAAAACCTGTGTGTGCGTGTATGCTTTGAATAGAGAGAGAGGAAGAGAGGTAGACAGGGCTTACGGTGGTGGAGAAATAAAAACACAGTAAAAATGAAATAAAAATAGAAGGATAATAGAAGAAGAATAACTTAAAAACTAGATGGAATTGGTAAAGATGAAAGAAGAGAAAGTTATAGATCAGAGGAAGATGAAGAAGATTGAGGAAGAGTGCAGAGGGAGAAAACGTGAGGAAGAAGGTGAAAAACAAGTAAGAACAGAGGGTGATGCGTGGATGAATAGTGAGAAAAGCTTAAAAATAGAATCTTAGAAAAGAAATTATAACTTTAAAACGAGAACGAATTAAAGGAAGAGGAAGAAGAGAGATTTGAACAGAACTTAAAAATGAAGAAGATTACAGAAGGAAGAAGTTTAAAAGGATGAACATAAAGCATGTAAAAATAGGCTAAAAAGGTTGGCTAAGCTAACTCCTTCCCATGGTGGCCTTGGCATCTATTTATACTCCCACGATCGTGACTTTGAGATTAGCTTCAAATCCGGCTTTTCGGCATCAAGGATTGATCAAAGGAGGTAGCTTGCTATGTTTAGAGTCCTCCTTTCCTCAAACAAGAGGAGATAAACTTGAATATTGAAAGATAGCTTCGTTCGGAACATTCCGTTTTTGTTTTGGGTTCAACTTGAAATGGTGACCTTTACGTGGGCATTAATTCCTTAATGAGCGACTCTTCACTCGGGCGCACATTCCTTTTTTCCTTATTTGAATATTTTTCCAGCATTTTTATCTTTTCCGTACATCAGGGATTAGCGCCCGTGTAAACAGTCGTAGTTTCTTCAATGGGCGACACTTTGAACCGTCGCTCAATCTTTTCCTTTTTCTTTCTATTTTTGATCAAAATGAATAGATGCTCGCCAAGCTATCACAGTTTCTTGAATCTGCGTCCTCTCAGAAGGGCGCTCATTAATTAGTGACTAGAGCTTGGTCGTAATTTCTTGAAAATTCAGAAAATTTAAAATATCAACATTCTTTATCAAAAAATAAATTGTAATAGTTGCACATTTTCCTAAATATTTCTCACATTGTCATTTTGACTCAAAATTTGATCATAAAATCATGAAAGCTCCAATTAATGGTGAGAATGAGATTTGGGTGATATTAATGCACAACTATGTTCAATAAATGCTCAAAAATGATGAATGTGATGTAAATTATGATATAAAATATAGCACTTATCACCCCCCAAAAGGGGGGGGGTTATGCTGGCCAGACCCCCCCCAGTCCAGTCCACGTAAACCCCCCCCATGACTCTTCAACTTCTTCTATAAACCCCCCCATTGGGTGGCCAAAAAGGGAGAGAGAGAAGATGCATGGAGCTCATCCCCGGGACTACAAACGGCACGTGAAGGACATGGTTGGCTAGTTTTGTGTTTGCTAGGCTCACGCCGAGGGCATGTCGCATGATTATCCCTCATACGGCGTTTAGCCAAAACATAAACCTCCCCAAAGGCAACCCCTGCTTTGATGAACGCACCCTATCTAGATGTCGTTGGACTATCGCATGTTGCCCGGATGCTGCTTGATGAAACCACCCTGCCCGGGCCTTGCATCGATATTCATGCACGGCCCTGAGGTTGCTTGATGAAAGTACCCTACCCGGTCTCTGCCTCGATATTTATGCACGGTCCTGATGTTGCTTTATGAAAGCACTCTGCTCGGTTCCTTGCCTCGATGTTCGTATGTTGTCCTAGTGTTACCTCGATAAGCGTGCCCTTAATGCTGTTATCTGAACAATGTACATACTTCACGAGTCTTGATGCAAGATGAAGTGTCAAGCCCCTGCCTTTGTGAATGCGTCCCTAGCACGACCATTGAAGTCTCAGGGTGCCCATCTCCTTCAGTCACAACGGTGCCCCTGACACTCGACTGCCAGTCTCAGACGCGTCCCGAGCACGACCATCGAGGTCTCATGGCGCACATCTACTCCAGTCTTAATAGTGCCCCAGCACCCAACTGCCAATCTCAACGGTGCCCCCGGTACCCGACTGCCAATCTCAGAGGCACCCCTAGCATGACCATCGAGGTCTCATGGTGCCCATCTCCTTCAGTCACAAGGGTACCCACGACACCTGATTGCTAGTCTCAGACGCGCCCCGAGCATGACCATCGAGATCTCATGGCGCCCATCTCCTTCAGTCACAACGGTGCCCCCGGCACTTGACTGCCAGTCTAGACGCACCTGACCACCAGGGTCTCACGGTGCCCAGCCCCCTCAGTCACAACGGAGCCCTTGGCACCTGACTGCCTAGTTCCTCCAGTCATGTCGGGGCACGCAGCACCCGACCGCTCAATCACTCAAGTCACAACGGTGCCCCTGGCACCCAACTGTCGAGTCCAGATGACGCCGGGCTACTCTAGCCCCAACGGCGCTCAACAAGTTCAGTCACAATGGTGTCCTCGGCACCCGACTGCCCAGTTCCTCCAGCCACGTCGGCGACCGCGACACCCGACCACTCAATCACTCGAGTCACAACGGTGCCCCCGGCACCTGATTATCGAGTCCAGACAACGTCGGGCTACTCTAGCCTCAACGGCGCTCAACAACTCCAGTCACATCGGGGCCCACAGCACCCGACTGCTCAACCACTCAGGTCACAACGGTGCCCCCGGCACTCGGCTTTCGAGTCCAGACGGTGTCGTGCTACTCTAGCCTCAACATCCCTCAACAACTTCAGTCACAACAGCGCCCTTGGCACCCGACTGCCCAGCTACTCCAGTCACATTGGGGCCAACGGCACTCGACTGCTCAACCACTCGGGTCACAATAGTGCCCTCGACACCTGACTGCCAAGTCCAGACGACGCCAGGCAATTGTAGCCTAAACGGCGCTCAACAACTTCAGTCACAACGGTGCCCTTAGCACCTGACTGCCTAGCTACTCAAGTCACATCGGGGCCCATGGCACCCGACTGCTCAACCACTCGAGTCACAACTGTGCCCCGGTACCCGACTGCTAAGTCCAGATGACACCAGGCTACTCTAGCCTCAACGGCGCTCAACAACTTCAGTCACAACGGTGCCCTTAGCACCCGACTGCCCAGCTACTCCAGTCACATCGGGGCCCACGGCACCCGACTGCTCAACCACTCGAGTCACAATGGTGCCCCCGACATCCGACTGTCGAGTCCAGACGGCACCGGGCTACTCTAGCCCCAGCGACGGTCAACTCCAATCTCATCGGTGCCAATAACACCTGACTACCTAGCTATTCCAGCCCTAACGGTGCCCCCGGCACCCGACTACCCGACCACTCCAGTCTCAAGGGTGCCCTGTAGCACCCAACTGCCCAGCTACTCCAGTCACTACGGTGCCCACGGCCCCCGAATGTCCAGCTAATCCAGCTACAACGGTACCCAAGGCACCTGACTGCCTAATCCCGGTAACGCCCGGCTACTTCAGCCCCAGCGACGCTCAGGCTCTCCGGTCTCAGCAGTGTTTAGGGTACCTGATCGTTCTAAGTGACGATGTCCAGGGCACCCAACTCTCCCAATTTCAACGGTGCCTGGTCACCCTAATCACAGTGGTGCTTAGGACACCCGACTGCTCCAGTCATTACCGTGCCAATGGCACCCAACTACTCCAGTCAAAGTGATGCCTATGTCCTCAACTGCTCCAGTCACAACGATGCCCACGGCACCCGGTAATTCCAAGGTCAACGGCTTTTGGTGACTCCAGTTAGGGCGACACTCATGCCGTTCGACCGCTCCAGTCTCAACAGCGCTCGGCCGCCCCTATCTGAACAGTGCCCGACCGCTCTAGTCACAAGTGGTGCCCGCGCCAATCGGTCACCTCGGTCTTAGCGACACCTAACTGTTCCAGCACAGTGGTGCTCACGGCGCCCCAACTTCCCCGATCTTGACACTGTCTCACATCGGGAATACATTGTAGCGGCCCTCAGGCGGCATCCTACCAAGTCACATGTCCTTTGACAGACACTATGTACCAATGCGAAAATACCCGCACAATAATGCAATGACCCGGGGACCGTTACAAATGATGGAATTGTCCCGTGGCTTGCATATATTTGTAATCGGGCTTACACGCCCCGTATAAACCCCTCTCATGGCATATAGTGATGTAATCTAGTCTGGGAATTGATCCCCATCCTTGCTAGCTGTCAATCTCGAGGTTGTCCAGCAAACTGCCACCTGTCTCTCATCTCGATCCTAACTCCTCTAGCCAGATGGACCCTACATCTGAGCCAAGACCTACCTGCTACCTGCAGAATTAGTGTTCGCTGCTCATCTGTCCGAGCCACTACCTCGTTCCCATAAATCTAGAGTGCATACCATTTCTAGTGTCCACACTGGAACTAGTCTCTCTGCCCCTAGTTATCCAAGTTGTGTTGCTGTTGCCTTGTCACTATTGCATGGACTAAGCCCTCCCGACGTCAGTGGGGAAGACATCTAGTACACAAGCCCCCATAATCACCTACACTCGTACCAGCAGAACCTCCTTCTCTTCACGTGGAGCACGACATTTCGTGCCCATGTGCCGTGCCCAGGTGGCACATCCCCAGTGAAACACTTGGTTCCGTAGGTGATCATCGAGAAATCGACTGGCACGCCCGCATTCCATCTAGCTATCCCTGTCCCAGTTTTTCCAGAACGATTAACCATACGCCACTCTTTCCTGTGCGTTCCTATCGTTCTTTTCACCATCTTGTCAATACCCCCAGAATTCTCGCGTGCCAAGTCGACCTATCTCGGCCTTCCGTAACAGGAGAGTGTGCGTCCCCGCCGCGAGGAAAAATAGAAGGGATTCCCTGTGAGCGAAACAAGTTGGCACGCCCGGTGGGACGTCTCCTACCTTTCTTCTTTCTGCCGAAGAAGAGTCACACCTACCAAGTATACGACGCAATGTCCTCGCCTTTTCTTATCAGAGAGGAAGAGGAGGGCCCCCGTCCAGGCTACAACATGCGACCAGTCTGTTAGGTCCCTTGGGTGCAACAGGATCTAGAAGGGGGGTTGAATAGATTCAGTGACAAATTATGCCCAATTTAAAATATTAGGTAGATACAACACAAACTACTGCTATGATGCAAATGAAAACCCTTAAACATGAAGCATAGCGGATTTAGCAAGAGTGGTTCAAGGGCTGTAGCAAAATATCGGACCCAGACTGCTTAGGTCGAGGCACTAGAGTGCTGGGTCGACTTAGTCTCTAGAGTTGCAGTCTGAGTCGACTTAGTCTCTAGAGCTGCAGTACAGTTCAGTGCTCCAGTGGGAAGCTGCGTCGATGTAGTAGATTGGTGAGGTCGACGCACTATGGACACACGTTCGGGAGCACTTCTTTTGTTTAATTTGTTGTTCATTTGTTCGTTTGCTTATTCGGTTTATTAGTGTGAGGGCGTGCTAGTCACCTAGGTGACGATTTATTCGGGATTCAAGGAAGCCTTGGGTGCGCTCGATCTGACTAGTCAGACGATTGTGTGTATCATATCGGGACTGAGAACCCGCCGTGCCATAAAGGTCATGACGTTAATTACATCCCCTCGAAGAGGGGAAAACCCTTGATTGATCGCCGGATAAACGGGCCCTAAGGCCTAAAATTCATGATAATGAAGCGAGAGCGAGATCTCAGATCACGTTTAAATGAACCCCATGTCGGGGCATAAATGTTTGTAAATTCGTATATGTCGGTCATTTGCGGACCATTTCCTGTTCGGACGGAAGTCCGCATTCAAGTGGAGAAAAGGGATGGCGATAAAACCATGCAGATGTCTGCCATGTATGCGGCAAGTTTAATGCGGATGCGGGATTGGATCCCGGTAAAGACGGGTCAAGTTAACGAACTGTGGGCCCGAGATGACTTCATATCGTGGCCATACCGGGAAGGGCTCCCGAGGTCCACGCCCAACTTTAGCGGGGCATCATTGCTTTTCTCTTCACACTTAATCTGAGGGAGCGAGGGTCCCGAGGTATGTGTGGTTATGGCATCTTTTTATTATCGTTATTCCATCTTGTTAAATTTTATTGTTTATTGGCACACGAATGGTTCATTTCTATTTATTAGTTTCATGTCTTTTCTTTTATTTGGCTGGTTGTAGTTTGTTCTTTTTATTTGGAAGGCACGTCGGTTTAGAGGAAGCAAAGGGCGCGCCAGATTAGGGTGGCATAGGGCACGCCGGTTAATGCTTAGGAGGGAGGGCGTGCCGGTTTAAGGTGGCACAAGGGGCGCGCCTATAACACCCGGTAATTTTGAAGGCTAAAAAGGGAATAAATATATAAATATATATTTAAATTTTGAAAAGAAAAATAACATATACATGATGATATCTACATATCTCTATAAATAGTTAATGTAGACACCCAATTTTGGCCGATAAATTGAGCATTTTCTTTGTTCTCCTAGTTAATGCCCCAATTGATCCTTAATTGGTTGATTTTCTAGGATTTCTCCCCATTCTTGGCCCAACATTTCAATTCCATACCTTGGATCTCGTCTCGAGTTTGGCATTCCCGCGCTATCCGCTCCTATCGCTTTCTTGTTCATAGCGCGTGGTGGATCTAATTGAAGTTATCATTTGAGCAGTTGTTATTGCTTAACGTTTGATCATTGTAGCATCCACTTTGGATGTTATTCTCACTTAACATTTGATTAAATGGCTGCCCAAAGGTTTTTTCTCCTTTTTTAAATCATTTCGTGGGCCTTTAATTATCGCGCTATATCGTCATAGCGCGTTCTTCATGAACGCGCTATGGAAGTATAGCGCGTTATCAGGCAGAACCTAGTCCGACCCGGACTCTCTTCTTTCGACTCAGAGTCCTCATTTGGTAAGTTTCCAATCGTTTTCCTTCCAAAGGAATGTTCCAAACCCTAATAGGAGTCTTTCCCCCTTATTAATCGACAGGATTACCTCAATTTAAGCCGTCAAATCATTGGATTGAATTGAACTCCGACCTAGGGTTGCTTCTTGATCTTTTTCCTATAAATTGAACCCTTTGGCCGTCGTTCTCAGGGGATGCCACTCGAGATGTTGATGAGGAGGAGGAAGTTCTTCGTGCCAGATCAATAGATCCTTGCTTCTCGCACATCCAAGGGAGTATTTAGGGGCCCTTTTCGTGTTATTCCTCTTTCTACTTTTCCTTTCCCCAATCTACGAATTTTAATCTTCGCATAGTATTGCATATTGATTTCAAAACACTCCTTTTACGAAATACATGCATACACACACACCACACCTATCTTTTGCCCATCCATAGGGGTTTAAAAACCACCAAACCCCCAGGTAATCGAGCCCCCCGTTTGCATGCTTTTGATTAAGAATAGGGGCAGATTCTACTAAAACCTCGATCTAATGGGCCTTTTGTTTGTTGTTTATGATTGCTTGTAGGCACTAGAAGACTAATACGTGGAGCCCTTGCACCTTGGCCGGCCTTGGAGCAAGGAAGGAACGAATTCGAACAAGCCCGCTTCCTATCTGATATCGCGCTATATGTTCCTAGCGCGACCTGAAGAACGCGCTAGGACGATATAGCGCGTTCATATCCCGGCCTATAGTTGGCCCTCATGAATTTCTGAGGTATGTAACATGTCCCCATCTTAATATTTTTATTACTTGGCATGTTTCTGGCCTCAGTGGCGATCACGGATCTTATTAATGCATGTTTCACCCCTTTTTTTATCATCGACTTTAGCGCTTTTATCTTGCTAGATTATCTTGCTAAATAACAAATCATCAATTTTAAGGGGGTAATCATAAATTCATGATCCACAAATTGGCGATCACGGTGGGACACTTTGTGCTACCACGTTCGTGCTTCTAGTTGCCTGCTTGTCAATACATCAGTGTGTGTGTTTATTTGATTTTTTGAGCCCTTCCCCACTGTCGCTTATCGCGCTATGTGTCCATAGCGCTTTCTGTAGATCGCGCTGGGGACATATAGCGCGTTCATCACCTGAGGGTATTCTCAGGTACACCTTCTGTTGGGGTTCATCTCTGGTGGCATCTTGTATATTTCTTGCTGTGTAGTTACATATTTTGTTTTATTTATCAGTTTTAGTCTAGATGTTCTTGCATAGCATGGCATTCATCTTTGCATTTGGTTTGAGAGACCTCCTCTCTCTACACTAAGATTCCACACACCCTTCTTGGAATTGGCACAACCCTCCATTGAGCATTCCGTCTCTTTGGACCGGAAATTCCTTTTCCAAGACCTCCGTAAGTCCCCGCACCCGTGGATTCCCTCACGGACGCCGGGCAGGTTGTACCTTTGAAGTCCCGGGTTTAGTTGGCCTATACATGGTGAGAGAGTGTTCCTAGTTGGCACCGGAGAAAATCACATTTGAAACTAGGGTCATCACTTGAGTGATCACATCAATTTGTTAAAAATCATTAATTCACCAAGGTTCAAATAAAAGAAATCAACGGTAATCATTCCAACTTGTGTGCTTCTTTGCAAATTGTTTTGTTCGAACTTTGATTGCATAATGGCTTACCTTGATAGACAAAATAACATGCTTAATCTTAAATGTCTAAATGAGAATGCACAGCCTAGCACATCTTACAATCCTCAGTTTCAACATGCTCAACATCATCCTCACCATATTTTCAAGGGACCATATCCTCATTCTTATGGTGTTGCCCGGCCCATGGGCAATATTCAATCCCATGGCCCCTCACCTCAATCGCGAGCCACTACTCCTACGGGACCGTCTCCTCCCGAAGATGAGAAGGTCTCCCAGATCTTGCATGCATTAGATCATCTCACCCCTCAACAAATCCAAGCCGTTAAGGACGTTGTTGAGGGTGCACCTCATTCCCCTCATCCTCCTTCCAATCCTACGCGGGTGGCCCATCACCCACTTCCCTCCTCTATTCACATTCCTACCCGGGTAGCCCATCACCCATCTCCTCCTATTCACACTTCTCCTCGGGTGGTCCAATACCCGCCTCCTTCGTCGACACCTACCCCTATCCGGGTGGCCCGTCACCCGCCTCCTTTTATTCCTCCTCCACCACGGCCCCAAGGCCCATTTATTCCTTGCAACCCGGCCCATCCGGGTTCTTCTATGGGTCATCCCATTAATCCCCTTCCACGGCCTTTTTGTGCGGCCCCTCCTTCAAGGCCCTGCCGACCCTCTGTTGCCCAAGTCACACCCCTCCAACAAACTCTTCTCGACAAAGTCACTTTGTTGGAGGAACAATTAAAGAGGGTTACGAGCCCACGGCCCGCTCCTCCTACTCCAGTCAATCCCCTTTATGCGACTCTAAATGACATTACAAAGATGGAGAAAGATTGGAAAGATAGGAGAGACGACTACGGCGTCGACAGTTCAAGCAAGCAAGAGCCGGCGGATTTCAACGTTCAAATGGACGCTGTCCATCCTCCATCCATTCACCCCGTTCATTCATATGGCCCTCCGCCTCCACCTACGCATTCACACTTGCATTCACCACATCATCTGCAATACCATTACATTCCGCCACCCAGATACATGCCTCCACTATGGTGTCCACTTGAACTCGATAATGAAGAACCGGCAATTGAAGAATTCAAGACGGCACATGACAACGAAGATCCTCAAGAAGCACCCCTTCCGAGTTTCCTTCGCTTCCCTCTCCCTTCACTACCACTTGATGAACCCCTTACTCAGGACGAAGCCACAGTCCCCGATCCAACCCCCATTTATGAGACCTCTTGGTGTTACGATGATGGGTCGGCATTCCAATCACCCACACCGCTACACCATGAGTCACATTCTATCTCTAACACCGCTCGCCCCATTCGGCATAGTCAACGTACTAAACCTTCACCTCCCATAACCACACTAGTAGCCTCCATTCTACCGGTCTCCGCCGAGCCTTCTATTACTCCTCCCCTTTGCCCGCCACCTCAGCCGTCCACTATGTCTGTAACCCCTATTCCACTACTTTACCCTTCACCCTTACCTGTGGCTAGTCCTGAGCAAGATCCACCCTTTTTTGCACTCGAGCCAATCCCGACTGCTTCCGAGCAAAGGGAGAAGCTCGACGTGTTCGAATCTTCATTTTCACCCACCCTTCCTCCAACACCTTCCATTATATCTCCACCATCCATGGAATCTTCCGCCTCCACTTCACATCTCTCTACCACTCAGAATGGGGGGCTTTCATCAAGTACTTGTGCCGAAGATGATCAAAAGTCGGGAAAGAAGAATTTGGCCATGACCACGCTATTCAAGATGCAAGAGTTTGTATGCCGGATGCCGATCCGGGTTGTTGTGCCAAGCATGGTCGAAGAGGCCAAGTTCCCATCACTGCTCACTTTAATGCCGTGTAAGTTTGTGCCCAAGGAGCGGGCAGGGCACCCCTTGCTCCAACTGTCAAATCTTGAACCTTTTCTTCCATACAAGGGGCGAATGCCTATTCTATTCAACATTCTTTATATGCCACAATCCTTGGGCAACACGATGCTTCCTATCCCAACTGTTCAACTCTCTCACACTATTGCTTTTTACTCTCCAAGGGAGTTGTCATTCACTATTGAAGCTTCATCATGGGCTCTTGCTTTATCCATTGGGCCAATTGGCTATACACTTTCACTACCATGGAGGGGCGGTTATTTTGGTGCCAAAGGGCTGTCCACTATTCCACCCACCTTCCATTCAACGCCACCCACATTCTTGTCTATCACAATTTCTTCATGGGCCACTCCAAGGGTAAGGAGGAGGATCTCATCCTCTCGCCCTTCATGTTCTTCATATTCTTTTCATCTCATGCATTATGTTGCATCCATGCATTCATCGCATCTGTTGCATTGCATTCGCATACATTTGCACTTCTTCTTTCCCGGGTTTCCGGACCCGTATCTTCCCCGCCTTCCGGAACCTCCGGATCTTCCGCATTTCCCATCTTATTCATCTTCATCCTCTTCTAATCCACTCTCCCCGGGGCATCGCGTCCCCTTTCTTGCTATTTCCCTGGAACCTCTAGGTGTTTTATCCCTCCTCTTAGGGCATGACGCCCCTTCTGATTTCACTATTCCGAAACCTCCGGATCTTTCTCTTAACCTTGGGCATCGCGTCCCATGGTATCTTCTCCCTCCGGAACCTCCGGATCTTGCTCTTTGGGCATCGCGCCCCTACATACCCTCACGTCCGGATTTTCTGGAGTTCTTATCTCTTCGCCTTGGGCATCACGTCCCATGGTATCTTCCCCCTCCGGAACCTCCGGATTTTCCATCTTGTTCTTTCTATCTTCTTTCGGGGCATCCTGACCCTTCTAATTCCATTCCCCCGGAACCTCCGGACCCTCCATCTTTCTTCCGATTCATCTTTCTGCTCCTCCGGGACATCACATCCTTCATTTTTTCCCTCCTTTTCCATCATCTTTTTCCCTATTGTTTCCCAGGGCACCACGTCCCTCGATATTTTATCCCTCCGGAGCCTCCGGATTCCTCCTATCATGGTTCTCCTCCTCTATCTCCGGACCCACCGGACCCGCCTCTTTCCATCTATCAATTTCTTCTCCTAATTCCTCCTGATCATGGGTCCGACCCAACTTCTTCCACATCCACTGCCTTGGGCATCTGCCCTTTCTCCCACTGTTTCCGAGGCTTTAGTCCTCACTCCTCTTCTTAATTTTCCGCTTCTCTTGTAGACTGTTCCATGTAATCAGGGTCTCTGCACCTTAGTGAGGGAGTTTTAGCCCTTATCTCTCTTCCTTTTCTCCTTATTCGTCTGAGTCTGGTCTGAGCACCACTCCTTCTTGTTAAGCCACTTTAAATCCTTTAAGAGGACAAATCCCACGATGATCAACATCGCACCTGGCAGCTGTTTCAATAAAAGTCGCAAGGTAGTATGTTGGCGTAAGTACGCATTTTTATGATATCATTATCTCATTACTTCACGCATGATTTTTAAAATGGAGTGCTTTATAACAAGATTGAAAGTGGTGTTTTTTAGACATTTATCTTAAGTTTTGCCAAACAGAGTCTTTAGGCTTGCTTCTGCAGCGCCTTTGGTTAATAAGGACCCCACGCTGGGAATTCGACATTCTATCCCCGCTTGTTAAGAGCAACCCTTAGCTGGGCATCGCACACACTTCACGGCGTCCTTAGCCGGCTCCTTTGATAAAACACCGTCCCTACTTTGGCCATGCCATGAGAATTCCTGAAAGTCTTTTTCTCTTCTTTACTCGGCCGCGTGCAGGGGCAAGAGGTTGACGGATGAGATGACCAACCTAGGTAATCCCCAATACGAGAGGAGTCTCAAATAGGGGCAGTCTTGACCCAAAATCAATATGAGTTTTCATATGAGTTTTCATGATATATCTCGCCAAAAGGGCTATTATGAATATCAAGTCAAAATTTTGAATCAAGTCAAAATTGTGAATTATGGCATGTCAAGAGTGGCAAAGTCCCCGCAGGAAAAACCCTGGTCGTATGCATGTCAAGGGTCTAAAAATCAAAGGCACAAAGCCCCGTCACAACAAACTACCTCTTTGAGGGGAGGCACCTTGGAAGGAATTCAAGTCCCGACATCTCCCATCCTGCATGAAGCTTATCCTCAATTATTCTTCTCTTCTCCCTCTAAGACCGAATGTTTCTCGGGTATGGCCTTGGTAGGGGCACCGTTAATCAAGGACAGTCAGTTAAAGGGCGCCACCTTCAATGCACACCCAGCTTTCGGCAGTTTTAAGTAAAAGGGGAAGGAACAAAGGACCCCTAGCCAGTGGTTTAAAACATCCATTGATGCTGCATTAGCAAGGTCTAAGCCAAAAACTCCATAAAAATTTGAATATTGCCAAAAACTCCATAAAAATTTGAATATTGTCAAAAATTCCACATAAAAATTTGAATATATTGCTAAAATTCTAAAAAAATTGAATATTGTCAAAAAATTCCAAATTTTTTTTCATATATTTCCAATTCAAATATTCTTTTCAAAAAAAACTTATAATTTTTTTTGCATATTTTCAAAAATAAAAAAAAAATCGAAGTACATTTCTGATGGCATCCTTTTGTAGAGGCACGCAAAATAAAGAACAAATCACAAGAAGTGCAACAAGTATCAAAGACTGTCTCATTCCACTATAACATGTCAAAAGAGTACAAAATAAGAGTGGATACTGTAATCTCTCTAGCTCTCCCCACGACCCTCCTGGTCTCCCCCTCTACGTGAACTCTCAGCCTCCTCCTGTCCTCCCCGGGAAGACCTAGGAGGAGCCATCTGTCCCCGAGAAGCTGAAACCCTGTCACCATGTGCTCCCCTCTCAGCATCTTCCCTCCTCTGGTGCTCGGAGGAGGTAACTAAATAATCAGTGCTCGAGTAGGCTCGGGAGTATCCCTCGCTCTGGGCCCGCTCACGCCCTCGCCGATAACGATCCTCCGCATCCTTCGCCCGCTGCTCAGCCATTCCCAATCTAGTGATCAACTGTACTCTCTCCAGCTCGCGCTCCACTCTCTCTCTGTCGCGCTCCTCCCTCTCCCTCTGCCGCTCGCTCCTCTCCATGCCAAGAAGGGTGCACAGCTCTACCACATCTCGGGGAAGCTCCTCTGCATCTCGGCGCCTCAGCTCTGCTTCTGCCATGCGCAGCTCCTGTTCCTGCATCCAAAATCTTCATCAATAATTGATAATTGATAAATCTCCAAAACTAAGATTAAAAGAACAGATTGCTTACTCTCTCCTGAAGGGAGGCCTCGGCTGCCTCTGCCCGAGCCACCGCACTAGCGAGCTGGCTCTCTAGCTCGGTGTGGTCGCAGACGGGCTGAGTAGAGGATGAAGCGCCGTGCGAGGATCGGACTGCCTCCAGCTCCTCGCGCTGAAAAGAAAGCATTACCATTAATTGAAATTCAAATCCAAATCATTCTAAATTACAAGATCTTACCAACTCATCAACGGTATGCTGGAGGTCTTCGCGCTGCCGGATTGTGGAGTCAAGGAGTCCCTGTACCATGGCTAGTCTCCCCTCTGTGTCGAACTGCAATAACACATGATGGGTCACATGTTGAATAATCAAGAGCAAATAAATTAAAAGCATACCTGTCCGCGAGCGCTCTGATAGACTCGGCTGCCGTATGCCTGGGAGTAGGCCTGGAGATAGGCATCATCTGAATCTGCTCCCGCAGGGACTGCTCAGCCGCGCCTCTTCCAATCTGCCAACTGCTCCCGGGCACGCTGCCGCCAGTCATCTGTCCCCTGGAGGCCTCGAAAACGTCGCCCAGGTCGTGGGTCCGTCGCCTGGGTCGGGAACTCTACTACCGCCTGGTGGAGCCCTAGTGTCCTCATGATCAGTCTATGATATAGGGGCTCGACCAGGTTGAGGGCATGTAACCAGATCTCTCTCCCAAAGTATGGGATGGCCGCCTCCACCCAAGGCATCACCCCGATGTCCCTCTGGTAGGGAGTCCAGTCCACCTGCATAATTCAATTTATCATTGCCCTCGATTCCACTCATAATTCAATTCAATGTCAAAATTCAATCTTACCTCTATGTGGAGCATCATGTCTAGCGTCTCCTGAATATGGGTGACCTGGTCCTTCAGAGATCGGCCATCTCGTGTAGGGGTCCATCGTCTGGCCAACGGCAGTAGATCTCCCCGATCCTCCCAAGCGCGCCTGAGGGTAGGAAGATATAGATAACTCCAAACCTGAAATGAAGCTCATGTGATCAATATAAGAGGAAAGTGCATAACTTAATCATTGGAGTTTAAGGTTTAGAGAGATACCTGAAGTAGAGGGTAGAACCCCCCGAGTGAAGACTGGAGTGAAGAGATGCCGAAGCTGTCAAACAAGTGGGCAAGGACTGCCGCACCCCAAGCATACCGTCCGACTCTGTCCAGATCCTCCAGTAGAGGTAGAAAGCGGCAGCTCACTGCATCGCCCTGAATCGCTAGAAGCAGCTTGCCTATCATCAAAATGAGAAACCTCCTCAGCTCCATGTCTGCCTGTGGGCCTGCCTCAGTCGTGAAACTCTCTCTGGCTCCAGCCTCTAACCTCTTCTCATGAGCCGTCAAGGTCTCCCCCACCTCCCTCTATGTGTGGAACAGGCCGAGACTCTCCTGCAAGACGATCCTCGACACTAGCGAGGTCCGGCCAGTCCCCTCCAGCTCCAAACCTAGCAGTCTACGTGCCATCTCCCGATAGTCGGGGTAAGTGCAGCCCGTCACTGTTGATCCATGCACCCGCAGCCCGGTGATGCGAGTGACGTCCTCTAGAGTCGGGATGATATGACCCCAGGGGAAGAGGAAGGCCTTGCACCCTATGTCCCATCTGGCTTTTAGAGCCCTTATCAGTCCCACGTCCACTCTCAGCACCTCGATCTCTAGGAACTCCCCGAAGCCCATTCGGTGGAGGCGGGCCCGTTGAAACTCCGGTAGTGCGGAGTAGGCGGCCCGAACCAATGTCCATGAAATCCGGGCACGGACTGCACCCTCCACACCCTGCACACAGCATAAAAGCAAGAAGGCATCAATTTATGTTCATCAAACAAAAGAAAAAAGATCAGAAACAAAAAAAACTGGCATGCTATTCTTTATCGCGCTATATCGACATAGCGCGTTCTTCAAGAGCGCGCTATGAAGATATAGCGCGTTCATCTTCTGTAGGTAGGGGGCGACCCCTCATTCCCCAATTTCAATCCATGGGCATTCTGCCCTACATTTTGATTTGAGAGGGCATCCCCCCTTCCGTTTTTATCACATCTGAAAGGAAAACAAGAAAAAATCAAAAGAAAACAAGATTGGGGCGGTTTTCTTACCACTCGCCGCTTTCGGGCCGCCACGCCGCCAACGGGCTCTGTCGCTGCTTCCTCGGCCACTGGGGCGCCTTCAACCTCTTCGGTTTCATCGGGGGGGATCTCCATTTCATCCCCTTCGAGCCGGGCCGAGACAGTCGCCTCCGAGTCGACGTTCTCTCCCACGGGAGGGGGCGTTCGCTCTTCCTCCGGGCGTGATCTTTGACGGCCGCGGGTGGCACGCCGTTTGGAGCGTCGAGGGGCTTCTCCCTCCATCAGATTAGGGCAGTGGGGTACTGGGTTGGTGAGAGGGTGAGAGAGGGGGTCGAGAGAGGGAGAATAGGTTTGAATGGAAGAAAAGAAGAGGGGGGCGGTTTTTGAAAACTTGCGGGTAGATGACGCGCTATATGTTCATAGCGCGACAATGTCGCGCTATGTATATATAGCGCGATAATCAAAGTAAAAGAAAATTGAAAATAGAAGGGGGGAGGGAAAGAAAAGGAAATACCATGTTGAGAATGCCATGAGAAACTTGTGTTCTTTTGCTTATGCATACCGCTCTACTTTCTCCTAACGATTGTGTCTCCAGGAAAAGAAGAAACAGTAGCACACCATCAGGTAAGTATTTCCTTATCCCTTCCTTTATTGCATTACTATATGCTATTTTACATTATTATATCATCTCGAGGACCGGCTGATTTTCTGTATGTTTCAGGATTTGAGTTCCCCTCTACCAAAAATAGTGATGATCTAGAAACATGCAGTTAATCGTCGGATAGGCCGTTAGTTCAGACAAATTTGGGGACGATGGACTTCATCTCGCACGCCGTGGTTGCGAATAACTCTTGACCCAAGTCTGTTTGATTTAACAATATTATCCTTGAGTATCTTATATTTTATTCTTTCTTGGCATTTGTTTTAATGATTTCTTTTATTTTATTTTAGCCCTGCACGCATCATGTCATTTTTACATCCATGAATGCCCAGTTTTCTTCTCAATTAAGGATCAATATGCTTATGTCCTTGAACAAAGAAATTCAATTCCATTCCGAATTTGAAAGATTACTCCTAGTTGGACGCTAGATCTCGCTGGTCGATGTGACCTTTGCCTGGAATTTGTCCATCCCCTTTCGATCCAATTCAACTTATCTTCCTTCTTTTGATCCACTCATTAGCTGTGAACCGCACGATGGCGTCGATGGATCTGCCGGGCTCGCGTCTATTCCACTAATTGAGTGAAATTCGTAGTTGCTATGCGCTGCGGATGCCTCTTTTGTGCATGAGGTTGATCAGCTCCCTTTTCTTTGTTCCGTGCCTATCATTCTAGGCAGGAGTCACCGATGCTAGCTTAACCTTGCGGTTAGCTTGGAGTTTTCTAGATTATTCCTATCATTTGTCGGTTGTGATGGGTGTCTTTTTTTTCCTTGATATCCACTTATCAGTCCGCTCCACTGCGTTTCCACTTCATCTCCTCGTCACTACCACTCTGTGTCGTCTCCGTTTTGCCTTCGTTTCACCTCCGTTTCGCTCCCCTGCAAAGCGGATATCAAGGAGGGGCATCTGTAGACACCCAATTTTGGCCGATAAATTGAGCATTTTCTTTGTTCTCCTAGTTAATGCCCCAATTGATCCTTAATTGGTTGATTTTCTGGGATTTCTCCCCATTCTTGGCCCAACATTTCAATTCCATACCTTGGATCTCGTCTCGAGTTTGGCATTCCCGCGCTATCCGCTCCTATCGCTTTCTTGTTCATAGCGCGTGGTGGATCTAATTGAAGTTATCATTTGAGCAGTTATTATTGCTTGACGTTTGATCATTGTAGCATCCACTTTGGATGTTATTCTCACTTAACATTTGATTAAATGGCTGCCCAAAGGTTTTTTCTCCTTTTTTAAATCATTTCGTGGGCCTTTAATTATCGCGCTATATCGTCATAGCGCGTTCTTCATGAACGCGCTATGGAAGTATAGCGCGTTATTAGGCAGAACCCAGTCCGACCCGGACACTCTTCTTTCGACTCAGAGTCCTCATTTGGTAAGTTTCCAATCGTTTTCCTTCCAAAGGAAGGTTCCAAACCCTAATAGGAGTCTTTCCCCCTTATTAATCGATAGGATTACCTCAATTTAAGCCGTCAAATCATTTGATTGAATTGAACTCCGACCTAGGGTTGCTTCTTGATCTTTTTCCTATAAATTGAACCCTTTGGCCGTCGTTCTCAGGGGATGCCACTCGAGATGTTGATGAGGAGGAGGAAGTTCTTCGTGCCAGATCAATAGATCCTTGCTTCTCGTACATCCAAGGGAGTATTTAGGGGCCCTTTTCGTGTTATTCCTCTTTCTACTTTTCCTTTCTCCAATCTACGAATTTTAATCTTCGCATAGTATTGCATATTGATTTCAAAACACTCCGTTTACGAAATACATGCATACACACACACAACACCTATCTTTTGCCCATCCATAGGGGTTTAAAAACCACCAAACCCCCAGGTAATCGAGCCCCCCGTTTGCATGCTTTTGATTAAGAATAGGGGCAGATTCTACTAAAACCTCGATCTAATGGGGCTTTTGTTTGTTGTTTATGATTGCTTGCAGGCACTAGAAGACTAATACGTGGAGCCCTTGCACCTTGGCCGTCCTTGGAGCAAGGAAGGAACGAATCCGAACAAGCCCGCTTCCTGTCTGATATCGCGCTGTATGTTCCTAGCGCGACCTGAAGAACACGCTAGGACGATATAGCGCGTTCATATCCCGGCCTATAGTTGGCCCTCATGAATTTCTGAGGTATGTAACATGTCCCCATCTTAATATTTTTATTACTTGGCATGTTTCTGGCCTCAGTGGCGATCACGGATCTTATTAATGCATGTTTCACCCCTTTTTTATCATCGACTTTAGCGCTTTTATCTTGCTAGATTATCTTGCTAAATAACAAATCATCAATTTTAAGGGGGTAATCATAAATTCACGATCTACAGTTAATAAGGTTCCTAGAATCTATAAAAGACTAGTTAATATTACATTTTGGAATGGAAGTAAAAATTTATCTAGAATCGAACATGCCTCTGATACCTAGGACAAGGACAAATAAAAGTTAAATAAATTATGAGGAATAAAATCCATGTATACATACAAATTATTAATAGGTATATGAGGGATTAGTGAATAACCCATACACATTGTAAGGGCCCTTAAGTCTCAACCCACTCATCCATATATCTGTGCATATATATATAATACAAAATAAATAAATATAATACAAAGTAAATAATTAAGGCCAGGCTATACACAACCCTCTGACCGCCTAAGAAGTCTCACAAGAAGAACTCATGGACCCTACCATTATATTATAATAAATTTAATTATAACATGTTATTTTAAGTAGCCATTTAATGCACAACATAATTTTAATTGAATTGAGAATCATTAAATCTTGAAGAAAAGGGTCAAATTATATTTTTACTAATTTAGAAAATTTAATATTCCACAGTTATTACATTATAAAGGGGGGAATGTATAGACTTGGGAATGTATGAATATCTCATGCAATGGGGAATGCACAGACGTTGGACGTATAGACTTACGATGTGTAGACTTAGGAGGAACGGATGTGTAGACTTTGCATTGTGTAGACTTAGGATGTATGGACTTGAAGAGTGTATGGACTTGGGGAGTGAGATGCTTTGGAATGTACAGACTTAGGAATGTGCAGACTAAGATGCTTAGGCTTGTGGAATGTATAGACTTGGATTAGATGGATGTACAGACTTTGATGAAGAATGCGATGTATAGACCTAGGAGGATGGATGTACAGACTCTATGCAATGTATAGACTTATGAAATGCAAAGACTTTGGGATGTGCAGACTTAGAACGTATGGACTTAGAATGTATGGACTTAGAGCTTGGACTTGTGAGTGTATAGACTCTATGGAATGTGTGGACTTGTGAGTGTATAGACTTAGGGAATGTGTGGACTTGTGAGTGTATAGACTTCAGGAATATATAGACTTTGGATGAGGGAATGAATGTATAGACTTGGATGAAGGAATGTGTGAACTTGAGTGGGTAGAATGTATAGACTTCAGGAATGCAAAGACTTTGACAATGTATAGACTTGTGTAATGGAATGTATGGACTTGAATGGATGTATGGACTTAGGGAACGCAATGTACAGACTTAGAAAATATATAGACATGGGCTATGTATAGACTTGGAACGTGAGATGCTTGGAGAGTGTATAGACTTGTGTGATGGAATGTATAGACTTGGAGATGTATGGACTTGTGCATTATATAGTTATAGAAATAACAGGGATATATATATACACTATTAGTCTTTTGAAGGGTAAGTGAAAATGTCAAAAATAAAATGACGCCAACGTATGCATGCGTCAATTACATCAGAAACGACTTAAGCTAAGTCGTTATTTTATTATAAAATGAATAGTGCCAATTTTTCGACTAAAGAATTTTGGAAAACTAATTATATGGAAAAATAGAGAAAAATGGAAAACTCATACCCCTAAAATTTCCCAATAAGATCACATCAAGAAAAAAAAATAAAAATCCAGAAAGATCGTTACACCTTAAATTAACAAAATAGGAAAGGTGAATGACGCCTTTGTTCAAGTCGTCAATTAAGGAATTGACGACTGTGTATACATGCGTCATTTTTAATTAACGCCCCAACCTTAGGCGTCATTTCCAAACAGGTTCCGTTGGTCTTCGGTTCGAACTAGGATGATAACTGGGCAGGTTTTAGATTAAGGAAAGGATGAATACGAGGAAGAGTTAAAGTATAATTGATTCTAAAGAAGGAAGTTCTAACCCTAATCAAATTCTTAGAACCTATTAGGATTCTTCTCCTATAAATACCCCTTCCATCGAGCCAACCTAAAGGCTCTTCTCTTCATCAAAACTTGTTGCTGCTATTGACGGTGGAGTTTTCTCCATCCTGTTAGTGTTACGAAGAAGGGGTGTTTACGTGAAGAACTTAAAGGGTTCTTCATCGGCTTCCTCTCCTTCCTGGTTGGTTTGTGGAGGAGAAAGCCGTTGCCTTCTCTACTTCGTCCTATTGCTGCCACTGCACGGAGGAATCAAGAGCGACTGCTCTTATTATCATCTTGCTCTTCCTCCGCGGTTCGGGTGCAACGAGAAGACACTCTGTTGAAAACAGAGTATCGTTTTAAGGTGATTTACATCCTTTATATTCACGTTCTATCAACCAAACCAATCCACAAGGTAGGTTATCTCAAGATTACGTAGCCCAAACCATCATAAATCATGATATTACTATATATTAGTTCATGCATATAGTTTCACTGAGATTTGAAGAAGTTCTGTGAAATTTTGTAAGAGGCGACCCTCGTCATGGCGCCAATTTTACTTTTGACGACCGGGAGAAGGGTCATCAATTTTGAATGAATTAATAAATACACATGTGAAAAATTTAATATCTATCTAAACAGTAATCTGATTTAATGCATGATCACATATTTCGAATCCTGCTATTTTTCTTGACCTGTCCATATACTTGTTTCCTGGAAAATATTTATCTTTGAAAAATGCTACAGTTGATAGTGAAATTATGGAAAAAAGGAAAAGACGACCCTCATTATGTCGCCTATATTGTATATGACGCCCCTGACTAGGGCGCTATTTACCAAATAGAAGACTTAATGGAAGTCGCCAATTCCTTAAATACTGAAATTTAGTTATTTTCAGCAAACAGAAATATGAATTGGACGACTATTTTTGCAGTCGTCAATTGTTGAAATGACGACCCAGTAAAGGGCGTCAATTTCCTATCTTGTTATTTTCCTATGTTTTTCCTGTGAACCGTGGATTTATATATATATATACATGTATACGGCACTATATTCCAAATCCGTGAGTATAGTCCCACGTCTTTCAGCGTTTTATCGATTGCCCCTATTTCTCGGTGATAGATGAACTCTCCATGGGACATTCCGTTCCTTTGGACCGGTGACTTTATCATAGAGACCTCCGTAAGACTCCGCTAGCCTTGGATTCCCTCAAGACAGCCGAGTAGGTTGTACCGTTAAAACCTATGACACTACTTGATTTCCATGTCACTCTAAAGAAACATGGTATACCGGCCCTCATGACATGCTAAGTGGATGTCATGAGAATATTCTTAAAATTATGGAAAGGGGAAACCATGCCATGATATGCCATATTTATGGACACTAATTCTATCTACATTATCATGTACAAAGAACAAGCAACGCTATATAAGTGCTTATTATTGATATCATGATCTCCACCCAGTTTATCGACATGCCATGGTTTCTATGCTTCGCGTAGATTTTTATTGCGAGTATGTACTACCCGACGGCCTTGCCCTTGAATTCCATGAAAAATCTTACCTTATCCTTCTATTAAAGCTTGTTATTGAAACTCCTTATTGGCTATAAACTATCGTGAATGTCTAGATCTATCTTTAAATGCTGTGCATATAGGGCCCGATCTGGTCCTGGGAGGAGCGCCCGAAAGTACTAGTGCCCATGGGAGTTTTAATGATCACGGTGTCTTGCATTGCACCGCAGTACTTGTCTCTCTTGATCTTTGGCATTCCACACTCTCTCTTTCTTGCGTGCGTAACTTGACTTGCGTGACTTTACTAGCGTGGCCCGAAACGGGCAAAGTACTTGCGTGAAATAGCAAATATTATATAAATCTCTCTTGGATATCTCTTGCTTGAAAGTTTCGCATAACGTTGATTGATCTATTGCTAGTTTCATTTTACTTGTTCGGTTAATTCTACATGCATAGCCTTACTGCATTTACATGTGAAAGATGTAATTACTTAAACCAATTGCTTGTTCTTGAGATATAATTCCTACTGAGCTTTCGCTCACTCAGTTTAGTCCAACATTTTTCAGGTAATCAGGTGGCTAGCGAGACCGTGACTCACATGGGAGGGACAAGTGTGCGAGCGAGCTTCGAAAACTAGTGAACCTGTGTCTTTTATCTTTCTTGAGTCTAGCATGATGTCTCTTATTTAGTCATCTTGTCTAAGTCTATTAGTGCGTCATCTCCTTTTCTTTCATAGTGACGTAGTTGAGTCTTCAAGTTCTTGTAAGAGATTTATATTTGAAATAAAATTTTTATTGTTGTTCCAAATTATTTGATCTCATGCCATTGCTCTTGATCGTTCACGACTGTTTAACTGCCACGTTCCGAGCAAACGACATGTTCCGCTGCTATCGGTTCGGGGTGTGACAGCGCCGGTTTAGTGGTGAATCCAGGGGCGCGCCAGTTTCAAGGCAAGCTTGGGTTTTGAGAGGAGGGTTGAACTAGCGCGCTACCTGGGCGCCGGATTAGGCTGAGTTCACGAAATTGGGTTTTAAGAGGGGATCAAAATCGATGCGCCCCCATGGGCACCGGATTAGGCCGCGTCGGATTAAGAAGGATTTTGTTTTGTTCTTCTTTTTATTAGCTTGCAGATTGAACAGGTGGCAAAGGAGAAGATTTTAGATGTTGTGTTCTCTCGTTCGTTGATTCAGTGAGAGGGTTTAAATGTCTTGTTCACTTGTCAAGGGATTAACAAGAAGGTTCAGATGTTTTCATTTTCAGAGGTTTGAAGTTCAGAAGCCTCTACTCATGATGAATTCAGAGGGGTTCAAGCATGTACAGCTCTAGTCTTCAGAGAGTTCAGTTTGTTCTGTCTAGTTCAGAATGATTCAAGCATATACATTTTTTTTATCCTCAAGAAACATTGTTCGTCCATTCAACCTTGTGTGCATCTATTCTTTATTTATATTGCTCACATTCCTGGCGAAAATTGGGCAGCATCTCCTTCGGACTCAGGCTTGCCCGGGGAAATGGGGGTTCGTCAAACAGAATATTCTGGGATGATCCCCAAAACTCGGAGTATCCCGATGGCGGTCCGGTGACCCACAAGTAAGTTCAGAAGCCCGAGGACCAGCCTTCAAGGGGTTCTAGCAACACACGGGTCGTAGCTTCGTGAGAGCTCCACAGGGACGGATGTTCACCAAGAAGGCTATAAGTGTTCATCCTTCAGACGAGTTCTATGAGAGGGCATGCCACAGAGAGGCAAGCCTCCAGGGCTCCTGGATGATTAGAAGAGCGGGAGAATAGGAAGGAAGCCAAAGCAGTAGAAAACTACGTATACTTGCGAAAGCCACTCTTTTTATTCATCCACGAGGGAAGGGGAGAAATAAAATACAGAAGGGTGATCACCCCATAACAAAAGAAAGCAGGTACGAAAGAGAAATGATACAATGGTGGGAGGAGGGCAAAGCCTAAACCCCTTTCCCAAGCTCACCTCTCTTCTCTCACACTCACTCTCTTTTCTTCACCTTGCAGGCGTGGTTTGACGAAGCTACCTCTGAATGGACTGAACCCCCCCCGAGAGAGCCAACCTCTTTCTTAACCCCCCTCTTCTAATGGAGTATGCCTCGCCAACCCCTCTTTTAGTGGAGTATGCCTCCCTTTTATAGGGGTTGAGATGGGGGAGTGTTCTCTTCACCGTGTTCGAAGCACTGGAGTAGCATGCGCGTAGGGGTGTTGGTAGAGTGGGAAGGTGCCCCTGCTAGATTCGTCGACGGCGACGGGCGGATGTCGATGTTTGGTGCGGAGCTCGAAGACTTCAATTCTTGGGGGACTTGAGGCATGTAGGCGGTTGCCCGCCGGTTTGACGCAGGCGTCTCTCCATTTCAGGCAAAGGGTCTCTATCGCCGGTCTGTTCGCGGGAAACAGGGGATCATACTGAGGATGGGATGGCTTTGGGCTAAACCGGCGTGGCACCCCCCCACGCTGGATTAGGGTGTGCCGGTTTGATGGCCTAAGGAGGGGCGTGCCAGTTTGATTACCAAAGGAGGGGCGTGCCGGTTTGAGGCCACTTGGAGGGGCGAGCCGATTTAAGTGTTAAGGGGTTTTGCCCCGATTCTGAAATAGCTCAAACGCACGCTTGGCCTCCAGTACTGCCTTAGTTTTAATGCACCACTTTTGGGGTGTCCATTTCGAAGCCTCTTGGGCCTTGATTTGTGATTCCGAGTGATTTTTGACACGTGCCGAACCCGCGTTAGATTACTCGGGTTTCTTCCTGATTCGGCCTTCGACACCGTTAATCATTCCCTTAACCCTACTTTCTGCCTATGGGGCATGTCTTCATCGAGTGAGCAGCCACCCAAAGTATTTTCGCCCCCCCATTGGACAGTTCCTCAGCCTTCCACGGATCTTTCCGACACGATGTGTTCCCTGATCGGGTACCTGGGTTTTTTGGCTGATTCGGCCTTCGGCACCTTGTTTTGAGGGGCCAGGGCCATTTCTTTGGGTCAAGAAGCTTCCTTGTTGGGTGGCGGAGCACTGGGTATGTATTCGTCCTGCTTGGAGGAGGTATGGGTTTTATTCGGCCTTCCCGTCTTCGGCTGCTCTCGGGTGCCGGGACATGCATGCCGTATGATTGTTCTTTTTCTTCTTCTTCTTTTTTGACGTCCATAAATGCCCCCCAGCTGTGGGTGGCGCAAGGGAGGAACACGTGCACGGGGCCCGCGGGTGTGGAATTCCATAGCAAGGTATCTTCTCTTTCGAGCCAGTGGACTATTGGTCCGGTGTGAATTCGTCGGAAAGCGCTCACTCCTTCAGCGAAGGGATGAGGGGGCCGCTTCACCATGTAGGCACATAGACCTAGATGTTTTAGTCTTAATGTGGTGGGGTTTAGTCATCGGTATGGGGTTAATACCGAAGAGGTTCTTTTTGTTCATCGACTTGGACGGGAGGTCCGAGCCAAAGCAAAGGGGTTCTTTTTGTTCATCGACTTGGACAGAAGGTCCGAGCCGAAGTAAAGGGATTCTTTTTGTTCATCGACTTGAACGGAAGGTCCGAGCCGAAGCAAAAAGGGTCTTTTTATTCATCGACTTGGACGGAAGGTCCGAGCCGAAGCAAAGAGGTTCTTTTTGGTCATCGACTTGGGAGGAAGGCCTGAGCCGAAGTAGAGAGGGTCTTTTTGTTCACCGACTTGGACGAAAGGTCCGAGCCGAGGCAAAGAGGGGTTCTTTTAATTCTTTGTTGCGCCGGGGTTGCCGACTGTATGAGGGGTCTTTTGGTTCTCTAGCCAGACGAAAGGTCCGATCCAGAGTGGCAGGGTCTTTTCGGTCATGGCTTCGGACGGGAGGTCCGAGCCACAGGCTTATTCGTCTGTGGGACTGGAAATTGTAATATTGAGGTCGTTTATTCATCGGCACGGGGTTAGTGCCAAAGCAAGGGTCTTTTTGTTCTTGGCTTCAGACGGAAGGTCTGAGCTACTGGTTTATTCGTCGATGCCGACAGGGAGTCGGGGACCGACATGGTTTATTCATTGACACGGGGTTAGTGCCAAAGCAAGAGTCTTTTTGTTCATGGCTTCAGACGGAAGGTCTGGGCCATTGGTTTATTCATCGATGCCGATAGGGAGTCAGAGACCAACGTGGTTTATTCATTGACACAGGGTTGGTGCCAAAGCAACGATCTTTTTGTTCATCGAATCTAGATGGAGGATCTGGGTCGAAGGAAGGAGGTCTTTTTATTCATTGACCAAGACGGAAGGTCCAAGCCAAAGCGAGAGTTTTTTTGTTTACCAGCCTGGACGGAAGATCCAAGTCAGAAGTTCTATGCATTGGTGGGACATGATAAAATGGCGTTGAGCCACATATGGGGTTTTCTGCCACTACATGGGATGCAATTGTTTGGTTGTTCGGCCAAGACGAGATGGTCTGAGCCGGAGGAAGGAATTTTAAATTCCGGTGGGACTTGATGAATCGACATCCCCCCGGTGACCATGATGAGTTTTTTCCTTTGTTTTTGAATGGATATTGCATGGCCTCAAGGGATGTCCAAGAAACATTCTTGTTCCCCGTGAGGCGCAGAGTTTAATTGTTCGTTGAACTGGGGAAGTGATGCGTGATATAGTTTCAAATGCCTTCCATTAAGGGGTGGGAATTGAGTCTCTCCCCAATGGTTGATAACCACATCCGCACCTCCTTCGTAGACTTTCTGGACAACATATGGCCCGAGCCAGTTTTCATTCAGCTTGCCTTTATGGTTGGCAGCCATGACCTCTCTTCTTTTGACCATCACGAGGTCACCTTTCTTGAATTCACACCCCTTGACAAGCTTGTCGAAGGCACGGGCTATGCGGGCCTGGTAGACCTGTATATTCTGCTGAGCATGGAGTTGCTTCCCTTCTAGGTCGGAGAGCTCTTCCAGTCTTCATTTTACGTTTGTTCAGTCGTCTTTGACCAATTCATGCTGGATGGCGACCCGAAGTGAGGGTACTTCCAGTTCAATGGGGACGACTGCTTCCGAGCTGTACACCAAAGAGAAGGGTGAACTGTTGCATCCCTAAGGTTTTGATGATGTCTCACACTATAAATCAATTTATTATACGGACCATCTTCTTGGTTCAAAGCATGAAGGGGGTCTGTTGCAATACCTTTATGGTCAGTGCATATCATGACCTTGCATCTCATCTCTCAAGTCGGTGCAAGCTCTAGTCGGTGCAATCGTTGTCTGGTATGGACCGTTAGATCTTGTCCTTTTCATTTCAGTGCAAATTCGTCTTGGTGCAAGCGGTGTCTTGTACTTCTCTTTACCAATTCGGTGCAAGTCTCTGTCTCACTCACAAACACTGTAGCCCGGTTTTCCATCTCGGTGCATTACGTGTATTTCTTTGCAGCATACACTTTTAGGTTCGTGCATATCTTATTTGTGCGTCTTTGTGTGTCTCGCCTTTCAGACTCGGTGCAAGGTCTATCTTGCATCCGTCTTTGTTCGTATGTTTCTTCTCTTTCATTCAGTGCAATTCTCGAATATTCAACTCGGTGCATCTACTGTGTTACACAATTGTTTTAGAAGTCCATGCATATCTTTGATCCTCTCTTTTGACTCTGTACAAAGTCTTCATCTTGTGCCTCTTGGATCCATGTCTGTGCACATCAGCTACACGGGTGGACGCTAGAGTCTGTGCATGTGGGGTCAAACACTTTAGTAGGTCAATTCAATGGTTGACTTGAATATCTCTACTCAGTGCATGCTATGTCTAATCACATTCGGTGCAACATTTGCTTCATGTCTTATATAAACGGTGCATCCCTCCCAGTTCGTGCATTCAGCACCTATATGCCCAGAGCAATGTCATTCTTCTTACCAGTGTTCGAAATGCTTTCCTCTGATTGTTTGTCAGGTATTTTTTTCTCCTTTGAGAAGAATAAGAATGGCTCGCGATCCCAGTATGGAGGAGGTGGCAGGATCGTGACACATGGAAAGAAGTGTGCAGGGATTCTACCACGTTGAGTAAGGCCTTTGAGCGGGAATAATGGAAAGCACACGCCCGTCCTCTGATGCCCTATAAAAAGTGAATGCTGAGCAGAAGAAAAAGAACAACGAGAACAGAAAAGAGGGGAGAAGGAGAAAGAGAGCCAGTAGAAGCATAAGAGAAAGAAAAATTTCTGAGAGGGAGAAGTGTTCGTGAATGAGAAGATCTGCTTCTATGGAAGCTACATTATCTTTGTTTCTAGAAAATATTATCGTTTACCGATCGCTGTGTTTTCAAGTTTTTGTTTGATCATCTTCATTCCATATTGTTACCCTCCACTGTTCGGAGGAAGGGAGAGGTTCTCCAGTTCCCTCCATTGTCTTGGAGGAAGAGAGGTTCAATCCTCTGGTTGTGTGAGTTACTTGGGAGTAACTGCACAGGGTTCCCTTTGCTGCGTGCAAAGGAAGGGAGATAGTTCTCCGGTGTTCTTCTTCTGGTCGATCAAAAGATTGAGGAGGTTGTTCCTCTGTACAAGCTGTTTGGCAGCGGTTGTTGCAGACTGGGTCTGCTGTGTGCGACTCAAGTGCAAGGAAGCCTTACTCGATTGAGTAAGGGGTGGACGTAGATTACAGATAGCAATTGAACCACCTAAAAATTCGCTGTCTCATTTGTGGTTTAGTTGTTTTCATGTGCTGCTCTCCCACTTCTTGAGACTTTGCTTATTTGTGGTTGGTTTCTCGATATCAGTTCTTCTCTTATCATCTTCGTTGTCTGTTTACGTGGCCTTTATCACTATAGTTTTAGGGGCTAAGAATTTGTGGCTGTGTTTATCGAATTGGGGAGTGATCTATTCATCCCCCCCTTCTATCTCACTCTCCGCTGCGCATATCATTTGGTATCAGAGCAGGTTTTCACCATGTGGGCCAACGATCAGGCTAACCCTAATGGTCCTCGAAGCTTTATGGCTGAGGGACAATCTATCAGTCGTCCTCCTTTCTTTGATGGTAATAATTATCTATTCTGGAAAAACAGGATGGAGGTATTCATCAGGGCACAAAGCCACAAGTTATGGAGGGTGATCACCATAGGGCCATACGAGCTACCACCGAACGAGGATGCATGGACAGATGATCAAGTCAAGCAATCGTCACTCAACTGGACAGCCCTAAACATCAACCAGTGTGCTGTACACCCAGACGAATACGCTCACATCTCAGCATGTAGGATGGCCAAGAAAATGTGGGACGAGCTGGAATTAATCTACGAAGGTATAGCTCAAGTGAGAGCAACAAAGGTAAATCTCCTCACCTCTGAATATGAGATGTTTAAAATGAAATCAGAAGAGACCATAACTGAGATGTATGCCAGATTGTCTCTGATCACGAATAGTCTTAAGGGGCTTGGAAAAGAGATGGCTGAGGGAGACGTTGTTAGGAAGATACTTAGATCTCTAACCCCTTCATGGCATACAAAATCCACTATGATAGAAGAGTCAAGGGATCTGACGACTACGACTGTCACCGAACTCATAGGATCCCTTATGACGTATGAGATGAACATTAAAAGGAATGGTGAGGGAAGCGACAGAAAGAACAAGAATATTGCCCTCAGGGCGTCCCACAGCAAGGGAAGTAGCAGTAGCGGGAGTAGTAGTTGCGAGTCTGATGGATTGTCATATCTCGACCAAGAGGAGCAAGCAATGCTTACTCGCCAATTTAGAAAATTCTTAAGGTCTAAGGGAAAGACCTTCAGGAGGAAGAAGTCGTACCCTTCTGGTAAGAACTTCGATTCCAGCAATGACAAATATAGGAGTACTAAGAGAATTACATGCTTTCATTGCAGGAAACCTGGACACATGAAAGGGGACTGCCCTGATCTTCAGAAGAAAGGTCCCAACCATCAGAAGAAGTGCTCGAAAGTGCAGAAGAAGAAGCCACAAGCAATGGTCTGCACCTGGAGCGATGAGGAAGAGGATCCGGAAGACAATTCCTCAAAGGAGGATGAAGAAGGAATTTGCCTGATGGCAAACAGCGAAGAGGAGGTAACAAATATTTTTGAGAATTTCTCTATCGATGACTGGGAAGATGCCTATGCAGAACTGTTAGATAAGTTCAATTCACTTAGTAAAGAGAATAGGGTTCTGAAGAGAAAATTCAATACCAATGTTGAAGAACAAACGCAAATCTATAAGGAAAATTAGAAACTAAAAGAAGAATTAGAAGAAATGACTTCTCTGGAAAAGGAGAATGAAAAGCAAACCCTTGAGAACAAGGAAGTTCACACACAGCTCAACCAACTCAAGATTAAATTTGAAGAATGTCTGAATGAAAATAGTGTGATCACAGAGAAGTATGAAGCTGTTAAGAAAGTCAACTCTGAACTCTTGAAAAATTGTGAGTCTGTGCAAAGAGAGTTGGAGGACAAACAAAAAGTTTTAGAAAAATTTGTTCAAGGAAAATCGAATCTGGATTCTATACTAGGTACAAGAGTTAATTTCAACAAGGAGGGTTTAGGCTATGACCCATCCAACAAGAGACCATTTTAGTTTAAGACTACCACCTTCTGCCCAGAAAAGGGAAAAGAAAAGCTGGACACTCCATCCAGCTCAAACAGAAACCAGAGTGTTCAATGTCCAAAAGAAAATTTAACAAACAATGCTGGACGATCATCTAAAATAGGAATGAATTTTGTGAAGAATTTCACTAAGCCCATTCGCCAGAACATTAGTAGCTGGACCAAGGAAATGAATCAGAATAAAAGTTGGAACTACTACAAAAGAATGGGTCCTGACAAGAGTTATTGGAGAAACAACACTCATCCTCAAAAATTTGTTAATCAACAAGCTCACAGGAGATACCCCATGGATGAGAAACCTAATAACTGGAATAGATTTCATTTCTCCAGACCAGCTGGACATACCTCCACTCACAACTTCAATAGACCAGAAATTAAGGTGCAAGAGAAAACCAAGTTGAGACAATTCTGGATCCCTAAACATCTGCTTAAAGATTTGGATGATGTCTTTGGACCCAACTCATCTTGGGTTCCGAACTACTTTGCTTGATTTTACTTGTGTAGGTGTGCCTGGCAGCTGAGAACAACAAATGGTATCTCGACAGTGGCTGCTCCAGACACATGACAGGAGACCGATCCAAGTTCAGCAAGTTAGAAATGAAGGTAGGGGGTCTGGTCAAATTTGGAGGAAAGAACAAAGGTAAGATCATTGGGGTCGGCACTGTTGGTAAGTCTTCCACTAACTCCATTGAGAAAGTTTTACTTGTGGAAGGTCTTCAACATAATCTGATTAGCATAAGTCAATTATGTGATAAGGGTCACAGGGTTGTGTTTGACAATAATTCATGCAAAATTTTTGAAATAAATTCTGATAGCATTAAATTTGTAGCCAACAGGACCAATAATGTCTACTTGGTAGACTTAGATGTTGAGTCTGATTCTAATCTATGCTTGTCTGCCAATTCTGAAAGTGACGCGTTTGATTGGCATAGACGTTTAGGCCATGCTAGTTTTTCTACTTTAAATAAATTGATCAAGCATGATCTAGTTAGAGGCTTGCATAGAATCAAGTTCAGTTCAATTTCAAAAGTCTGTGATGCCTGTGTTTTAGGCAAACAAACACGAATGTCCTTCAAGCTAAGATCTGAGCCATTGTCGTCTAGACCAATGGAACTTCTTCATATGGACCTTTTTGGTCCTACTAGAACTCAGAGTCTTAATGGAAGTAGATTTGGTTATGTGATCATTGATGACCACTCCGGATTTTCATGGATCTTTTTCTTAGCCAACAAAAATGATGTATTTCAAAATTAAAACAATTTTTTAATAAAGTCAAACAAGAAGGAAAACATAGAATTTGTTCAATTCAATCTGACCATGGAGGTGAATTTGAGAACTCCATGTTTTCTGAACTGTGTGAAAGAGAGGGACTAACACACAAGTTTCCTTCTCCCAGGACACCAGAGCAGAATGGAATTGTAGAGAGAAGAAATCGAACCATTGTGGAGATGACCCGGACCATGCTGATTGAGAGTCAACTACCAAGGAAATTTTGGGCAGAGGCGGCCAATACAGCAACTTATACAATCAACAGGGCCATGGTAAGACCAATCCACAAGCAAACACCCTATGAGCTATTGAAAGGTAAGAAACCAAATCTGACTCATTTCAGGATTTTTGGAGCTAAATGTTTTATCCATAATAATGACGAGAAAGACTTAGATAAATTTGATGCTAAAAGCTGTCCTGGAATATTTTTAGGATACTCTGAAGTGTCAAGAGCATATAGGGTCTTTAACATAACTGATCAGAAAGTTGAGGTGTCTCCACACATTATTTTTGGTGAAGCAAAAGGTGTTACTAACATTGAAAACACTGATAGGGATTCCGAGCACAATGGAGAATTCCTAGAAGACAAAGAAGAAGAGGAGCTTCAGCCAAATGAGTCATCAGATGCTCCTAACCAGGTAGAGCCGGCTGACACAGGTGAGTCTTCAATAAATGTTAGATATCTTGAAGATCACCCAATAGATAACATATTAGGCAATCTTGAAGAATCTCTTAGAACTAGGTCTCACTTTAGGAATGTTCATAACCAGGACCTAATTGCTCTGGTCTCTCAAATTGAACCCAAATCAATAGAAGAGGCCTTAAGTGATCAGTCATGGACTAATGCCATGTGTGAGGAGTTAGGTAAATTTGAAAGAAATAATGTCTGAGAGCTTGTTTCAAGACCAGAAAATACTAATGTCATAGGAACTAAGTGGGTGTTTAAGAATAAAATGAATGAAGATGGAATCATTTCTAGAAATAAAGCCAGACTAGTAGCCAAGGGCTACTGTCAGGAATTTGGTATTGATTTCGATGAGTCCTATGCACATGTTGCCAGGATGGAAGCAATAAGAATATTGCTAGTATTTGCATATTCCAAGAACATAAAACTCCAGCAAATGGACGTGAAGAGTGCTTTCTTGAATGGTGTTATCAAGGAAGAGGTTTTTGTTGAACAACCCCCCGGATTTCAATTTTCTCCTCAACCTAACCAAGTTTTCAGGTTGAACAAAGCCCTGTATGGCCTAAAACAGGCCCCTCGAGCATGGTATGAAAGACTGACAGAATTTTTGATCAGCAAGGGCTACCACAGAGGTAAAGTAGATCAAACTCTTTTTTCGAAGAGCTCAAATAAAGATCTCATCATAGTTCAGGTATATGTAGATGATATTGTCTTTGGGTCAACTAGCTCTGAACTATGCAATGAATTTTATAAATTGATGTCTGCTGAATTTGAAATGAGTTTGGTAGGTGAATTAAAGTATTTTCTTGGCTTACAGGTACAACCGTTAGAGGATGGATGCTTCATCAACCAGACCAAGTACACATTGGAAATTCTCAAGAGGTTTGGCATGAACAACTTGAAGCACATTACAACACCAATGGGTACCAACACCTCATTGGATGGAGATGAGACAGGTAAAGAAGTAGATGCCAAGCTCTATCGAGGTATGATTGGATCTCTACTTTATTTGACTGCTTCGAGACATGATATTCAATTCAGTGTAGGAATGTGGGCAAGGTATCAATCTAGACCCACTGAATTGCATTTAGCTGCAGTAAAAAGAATATTCAGATACCTGTCCACTACACACACTCTTGGTTTATGGTTTCCTGCATCACACACACTTGATTTAGTTGCATACACAGATGCAGATTATGCCGGGTGTAAACTAGATAGAAAGAGCACTAGTGGTCACTGTGAATTTCTAGGTGGGTGTTTAGTATCTTGGGGTTCCAAGAAACAACACTATGTGGCTCTCTCCACTGCAGAGGCTGAATACGTAGCTGTAGGGAGTTGTGGCACACAAGTCATTTGGATTAAACACCAACTTCAGGACTATCAAGTAGACTTGGGGTGCACACCTATTTACTATGATAATACCAGTGCCATCAACCTAGCCAAGAATCATGTTCTGCACTCCCGCACCAAACACATAGAAATTAGGCATCATTTCATAAGAGATGAGGTTTCTAAGAACAACTTTGAACTGATTCATGTTGGCACTGCTAATCAAATTGCTGACATCTTCACCAAGCCTCTGGACAATGACAAATTCACCACATTAAGGAGAGAACTAGGCTTGTTCAAATTATCTTGACTATTTTTTTTCTTGATATTGAATTGATCTATCTTGGTAAAATGCTGTGTGAAATGTCTATCCTTATTGTGAGGGGGAGCTTTGTGTATCCTCTAATTAGTTTCATTGAGTGCTTCGTTTAAGGGGGAGCTGGAAAGGTAGTGATTTTGTCTGATTCAAAAAGACTGACCAAATGTGTGTCATTGCTGGTTCTCATGATTGAAAGAGTGCAGTTCTCTCAGTCAGTAGAATCTCATTCATCTCTTAAGTCTATAAGTTTGTGTTACTAAAGTCCTGCTAGAATCTTTCCTCTAGTAGCTTATCAGAGATTTGGATTAAGTGGTCAAAGTTTATCCTCCTACATTGTCAATGATTTCAGGTCAGGCTAAAACCTGCATGTCTTGATATTTGTTCAGAACAACTTGAAATCTAGATTTCAAGATTCATTACAAAGAAACAATTCTTCTGGTACTGTCTTTAATCATTATCTCTCCACTTCATAAGGGATCAACTAAATGAACAAAGGTCTATGACTTGATCACTGAGAAACTGGGAGCTTCATCAATGAAGTGAAGTAACTCCTATGTCATGAGGTGTCAACATTTTTAAAGAAAAATCTGCATGCAAAATGACTTTAATGTCTCTGATCATCACAGAGCAATGGTGACAAGGTGGTGAGTAACTGGGGACTCTGGCCTCTGATCAAGGTGTTTCCCCATGTAAAAAGCCACAGTTACTAACTCTGTTCTTCAAAAGGAAGAAGTAATGAGGTACCCACACTGAGTAACTGGGGATTCCGGCCTCTGATCAAGGTGTCTCCCTAATGTCAAAAGTGTGATTTACCAAACTACTCATTGATCTCATTGCAAAACTCTATATTAATCCCTTGTTTCTGTGCAAAGGTCTGGAATGCTTGTCTTCAATACTATGAGAACACCTTCTCTGATTTTGTCTCTTATCGTCTACAAAGTACTGTTGTTTTAATCAGAAATCTTGCCATGCTTGTTCACCCCTGTTCTACATCATACACCATGTATGTGGATAAACTTCTCCTTCATACTAATTCTCTATTGATTACCAGAGTTCAAGAATCTTCACTTGACTTTAGCACCTCACTTATTCTCTTAAGATATATTGTTGGGTCTTTCTACACTAAGAAGTCACTATACTTCTTCCTCATGTCTCCAGCAATTTCATACACCTTTCATTACCTTTTGATGATGTCAAAGGGGGAGAGAGGTCATGAGGTCTCACAATATCCGAGAGATCATTCATTTTCTGCAAAAAATGTTGGGGAGAGAGGTCATGAGGTCAGACAATATCCGAAAGATCATTTATTTTCTGCGATCATTCTTTTTCTGCGAAAATGTTGTGGGAGGAGAGAGGAGAGAGCTGAGGTTCAGAAGTTGTGCTTGATTGGTCTGCATGCGCTTGTTTTTATTTTTAAAGCTGTGTTCGTTTTGTCTGTATGATTGGCCTATTTTTTAACTGATTGTTTTTAATGCCTTGATATTGCTTGATTCATAGTGTTGCCATCATCAAAAAGGGGGAGATTGTTGTATCCCTAAGGTTTTGATGATGTCTCACACTATAAATCAATTTATTATACGGACCATCTTCTTGGTTCAAAGCATGAAGGGGGTCTGTTGCAATACCTTTATGGTTCGTGCTCATCATGACCTTGCATCTCATCTCTCAAGTCGGTGCAAGCTCTAGTCGGTGCAATCGTTGTCTGGTATGGACCGTTAGATCTTGTCCTTTTCATTTCAGTGCAAATTCGTCTTGGTGCAAGCGGTGTCTTGTACTTCTCTTTACCAATTCGGTGCAAGTCTCTGTCTCACTCACAAACATTGTAGCCCGGTTTTCCATCTCGGTGCATTACGTGTATTTCTTTGCAGCATACACTTTTAGGTTCGTGCATATCTTGTTTGTGCATCTTTGTGCGTCTTGCCTTTCAGACTCGGTGCAAGGTCTATCTTGCATCCGTCTTTGTTCGTATGTTTCTTCTCTTTCATTCGGTGCAATTCTCGAATATTCAACTCGGTGCATCTACTGTGTTACACAGTTGTTTTAGAAGTCCGTGAATATATTTGATCCTCTCTTTTGACTCTGTACAAAGTCTTCGTCTTGTGCCTCTTGGATCCATGTCTGTGCACATCAGTTGCACGGGTGGACGCTAGAGTCTGTGCATGTGGGGTCAAACACTTTAGTAGGTCAATTCAATGGTTGACTTGAATATCTCTACTCAGTGCATGCTACGTCTAATCACATTCGGTGCAACATTTGCTTCATGTCTTATATAAACGGTGCATCCCTCCCAGTTCGTGCATTCAGCACCTATATGCCCAGAGCAATGTCATTCTTCTTACCAGTTTTTGAAATGCTTTCCTCTGATTGTTTGTCAGGTATTTTTTTCTCCTTCGAGAAGAATAAGAATGGCTCGTGATCCCAGTATGGAGGAGGTGATAGGATCATGACACATGGAAAGAAGTGTGCAGGGATTCTGCCACGTTGAGTAAGGCCTTTGAGCGGGAATAATGGAAAGCACACGCCCATCCTCTGATGCTCTATAAAAAGTGAATGTTGAGCAGAAGAAAAAGAACAACGAGAACAAAAAAGAGAGGAGAAGGAGAAAGAGAGCCAGCAGAAGCAGAAGAGAAAGAAAAATTTCTGAGAGGGAGAAGTGTTCGTGAATGAGAAGATCTGCTTCTATGGAAGCTACATTATCTTTGTTTCTAGAGAATATTATCGTTTACCGATCGCTGTGTTTTCAAGTTTTTGTTTGATCATCTTCATTCCATATTGTTACCCTCCACTGTTCGGAGGAAGGGAGAGGTTCTCCAGTTCCCTCCATTGTCTTGGAGGAAGAGAGGTTCAATCCTCTGGTTGTGTGAGTTACTTGGGAGTAACTGCACAGGGTTCCCTTTGCTTCGTGCAAAGGAAAGGAGATAGTTCTCCGGTGTTCTTCTTCTGGTCGATCAGAAGATTGAGGAGGCTGTTCCTCTGTACAAGCTGTTTGGCAGCGGTTGTTGCAGACTGAGTCTGCTGTGTGCGACTCAAGTGCAAGGAAGCCTTACTCGATTGAGTAAGGGGTGGACGTAGATTGCAGATAGCAATTGAACCACCTAAAAATTCACTGTCTCATTTGTGGTTTGGTTGTTTTCGTGTGTTGCTCTCCAACTTCTTGAGACTTTGCTTATTTATGGTTGCTTTCTTGATATCAGTTCTTCTCTTATCATCTTCGTTGTCTGTTTACGTGGCCTTTATCACTATAGTTTGAGGGGCTAAGAATTTGTGGCTGTGTTTATCGAATTGGAGAGTGATATATTCATCCCCCCCTTCTATCTCACTCTCCGCTACGCGTATCATGAACAACCCGTTGGAGTTTTATAGACGGTACGGTATGCCCACAACGCTTCATACATCTTATCCTCCCAGTCCCTTTTGTTGGAACTAACAGTCTTTACCAAGAGAGTGCAGAGTATTTTATTGAATGCTTCGGCCAACCCGTTTGCGTCCGGGTTGTATGGAGTGGATGTTCTCCAATCAATCTTGTACTTTTCGGCCAATCTGTAGACCTTTTGGTTCCGGAAGTGACTTCTATTGTCTGAGACGATCCGGTTGGGGACGCCGAACCGAAATATTACATTTCGCTAGATAAATCGGGCCACGATTTCTCCTGTGACTTCTTTAAGGGCTACAACCTCCACTCAGCGGGAGAAGTAGTCTGTTATTGCTAGGATGTACTTGCATCCTGAAGAGGATGGGGGCAGTGAGCCCACGACATATGTTCCCCATTGGGAAAACGGCCAGCTGGGTGCTGTTGGATGTAGCTATGTTGGCGGTCGCCTGGGGACTATTGCATGCTCTTGGCACTTTTGACACGACTTGGCGTACTTGCAGCAATCGTCGAACATTGTCGGCTAGTAGTAGCCCAGCTTTTTAATTTCAATTTTCATCTTCGGCCCGGCCTAGTGTGCCCCAGCCGACCCGACATGGATTTCTTTCATGACCCTCCAGGCTTCTTCCATAGAGAGGCATCGAAGGAGTATTTTCTTCTTAGCGTCCACCATAATTCAGAATAGAATCCTATTTCTTATTTCATAGGAGTCTTTTATTTAGATCAGCCGGATCTTTTCTTCCCTTCGCTTGGGCAGCTGCTGGTTTTTAAACCATTGCATGAGGGGCTCACGCCAGTCGAGTGATCCGACCATTTCTGCGGTTGCTACTTTAGGCTCTTCTCCACCTGGATCTTCTTCTATCATGCTGGGGACCTGCCGTCGGTTGATCACCCGTATGTTGAGTGATTCATCAGGCGGGATTGCTAGTGAGCTTGCTAGCTTTGCTAATGCATCGGCCTACACGTTTTAACTTCGGCTGACATGGTTTATTTCAATAGAGTAGAATCTCTCCATGAGCTACTTCACCTTAGCGTGGTAGGGGAGTAATTCAGCTTTTCGGACTTCAAACTATCTTTGGATTTGTTTGACGATCAACATTGAATCTCCAAACACTTGTAGCATGCGGATATCCAACTGGAGAGCCAGCTGGAGACCGATAATTAGGGCTTCATATTCTGCTTCATTGTTTATGCAGGTTTTGTTGATTGAGCAAGAGGTGTGTAGCACTTCTCCTTCGGGGGATTTGAGGATGACGCCCGCTCCTGCTCTTATTTTTGTTCGCCCTTGCGGGGATGTTTATGTTCTTGAAGCACCGTCGAAGTGTAGCTTCTCGGTGGCTTGATGGAGTTGATCCACTTCTAAAGTTTCATCTTCGGGGAGCTCCGCGATCAACGGAGAGTTTTTAGGCACCGGGTGCGCTGCAAAGAAATCTGCAATGGTCTGGCCTTTAATGGCCTTTTGCGGCACATAAGTAATGTCAAACTCCATGAGAATGACAACCCATTTGCCCAGTCGCCCTTTTAGGACTAGCTGGGAGAGTATATGTTTGACCGAGTCGGCCTTGGATATTAGCTTGACTTCATGCGATAGCATGTAATGCCTCGTCTTCTTGGCTACAAACACAAGAGTGAGACATACCTTTTCAATAGGTGTATATTTTGCTTCAACCCTGACCAGCCTTCGGCTGAGGTAGTAGAGGGCTTGTTCTTTTTCTTCTTCATTGCTCTTGGCCAACATTGTGCCTAGAGAGTATTCAGTGGCAGCTATGTACAAGATTAGCGGTCGCCCTTTGACAAGTGCCCCCAGGACAGGCGGGGTATTCAAGTATTCTTTCAATTGACTGAAAGCATTTGGACATTCTTCTCCCCAATGGAACGGAGTATCCTTCGTCATTAATTTATGGAATGGCTGGCACCGCCTAGACAAGTTGGAGATGAACCTACGGATGTAGGCTAGCTCACCTTGCAATGACCGTAATTCTGTCAGGCTCCTAGGGGGAGGCAGCTCCTGAATAGCTTTGATTTTTACAGGGTCTATTTCAATTCCCCGGTATCTGACGACGAAGCCTAGGAATTTTTCGCTGGAGACGCCAAAAGTGCACTTCTTCGGATTCATTTTTAGCTCATGCAGCCGCAACCTTTCAAATATAATTCTGAGGTCAGCCAGGTGGTCCTTCCTCTTCTTCGTCTTGATGACCAAGTCGTCAATATAGCACTCAACTTTGCTGTAGAGCAGCTCGTCGAATATTTTTGTCATCACCCTTTGGTATGTGGCGCCAGCATTCTTAAGGCCGAAGGGCATCCGTTTGTAGTGGAATATCCCTTTGGGTGACTGGAAAGTTGTGTGGATTCGGTCATGATCTGCTATCCAGAGTTGATTGTAGCCAGTAGTGGCATCGATCATTACTTCGGTGATTGGCACCTGAAAATCAACCTTCGGACAAGCTTTATTCAGGTCCTGAAAATCCACACAGATCCAGATCTGGCCATTTTTCTTCTTGACATGCACAATGTTGGCCAGCCAGGTAGTATATTGATTCTCCGCCATGAAGTCAACATCTATCAGCTTGTCGACCTCCTTACAGATTTGACTTATCAATTCGGGCCTCATTCGCCGGGGTGATTGCTTCACCGGCTCGGCTTTAAGGTCAATGGCCAGGATATGCTGGGCAATTGCAGGGCTAAGGCCTATCATTTCTTTGTAATTCCAAGCAAAGCAATCTCGAAATTCCTGAAGCAGCTTTATGTATTCCCCCCTCTCTTCGAGTGATAAGAGGGTGTTAGGATGCTAGGCCCGGATACAGAGGGGGGGTGAATGTATCCCTCTAGAAAATATAGCCCAAATTAAAACACTAAAGCTCAGATATGCGGAATAAAGACTAATGAGCTTTCTAAGATGAAATGATAAGGCAACACATGGACAAACAGTTGGACTGCAACAATGCAGCCACCTGATCAATCAGAAATGAAGGCAGAGCTAAACAACCCAAACACACTTAGCAGAATATAATGCTCAAAAAATAACTCTCTAGATAATGCAACTAGCCAAGCATGCACAACCTGTGAATGGGAGGTAGAAGATATGGAGCTAATGCAAGGCAAACCACTGCACAAATAATTTTAAGGTGGTTCGGTCCTCCAGACCTACATCCACCCCTCACTCCCAACTGGAGTGAGGCTTCACTAGCCAATGCTAGAACCAAGCAGACTCAGTCTGCGAACAGTTGCTGCCACACAGCTTGACCAGGGGAACAGCCTCCCCTCTTCCTCCCAACCGGAGGGACACCCCAAGTGACTCCCAGCCACTTGGAAACCAGAGACCGAAGTCTCTCTTCCTCCAGACCAGGAGGGAACCAACCAGTGACTTCCAGTCACCAACAACCAGAGGTCGAAGACCTCTCTTCCTCCAACCGGAGGGACCCCTGGACTTGCAACCCACAAGCCCAGAGCCGGAGATCAGATCTCCCTTCTCCTGAGTCCACAGGAGGAACCCGACCTCACTACTGAGAATCGGAAGAACAAGGATAACCAAATGAAAAAGGAAAAACAAAAACACGAAATGAAAATAACTTCAGCAAACAGAAAGCTGAAAAATGAAATGCACAATGTGGCTCTCAACGGAGCTGACTGGCCTGGATCTGATCCACGGTCCAGTAGGAGATCTTCAGGTAAGCTTATCCTCCTCTTCTCTTCTCTCTCGCTCACTCTCTTCCTCTTCTCTGCTCTCTTCTTTTTTACTCTCACTGTCTTCCTCTTTTCTTTCAATTCTTACGAGCTCTCTCTTTCCCTTTTTTTTTCTTCTGCTGCTCTCACTCTCTTTCTTCTTCTCTCGCAGGCTCTCTCTCTGTCTCTTCTCTTCTCTGCAACTCTTCCCTTCTGCTTCTTCACTCTTTTTCTACTTCTTTTCTTTTTCTGGATCGAAGGGCTTTTTGCTCTCCAGGATTCTTCTTCGATCAGTCTTCTATAGAGGATGAAGACTCGTATATATAGCAGCAGCAGCAGCACACTGGGCGAGTGTGGCTTCCACGTTTCCTGCCCTAGAAATTCGGACCATGTGGCAGCATCCTGGTTCACGACCCATGCACCTCGGATCACGTGCCCTTTACTTCAAAGACATTCGATCAGTAAAACTCAAGTCTGCTGCGTTGACTCCATCAGCCTGCTGCGTTGACGCATCTGTGATCCAGTGATCAGGTCTTCAGCAGATAGACGTGTTGCGTCGACGCTCTCATCATGCTGCGTTGACGCATTGGTGTGTTCCAGCAGCTGAAATTGGATGGCTTCAGCCTTCTTGCGTCAAGGAGTGCGTTGACGCATTGTGCAGCTGCGTCCACCCTCTGGTCACCTTGTCGATCCATCAAGCTGCTGCGTCGACCCAACGAGCTGCAGCGTCGACGCTGCCAAGGTACTCTAGAGGTTGCAAGGAGATACTTGAACTGCTGCGTCCACGCTGCCAGTGGGTGGCGTTGACGCACGGACATGTACATTAAGGCCTTTCTTGCCTTGAATATTGGCATCTCTTAAGCCGCTGCATCGACGCTGCTTGTTGATGGCGTTGACACATTGAGCACCCTGCATCCTTTTGTTCCTTGAATATTGGCATCTCTTAAGCCGCTGCGTCGACGCTGTCTAGCAATGGCGTTGACGCATGGGTACGTTCCAGTGAACAAACAGCCTGGCCTTTTTAGCCCCAATGTGTAGACTTGATCAGCATAAGGCACAATAGACATCAACTCTGCACATCGAATGTATAGACTTCAAGTGTGATGACCATTGTCTAGACTTTGGATTCGAAGACCAATGTGCAGACTTCAAGTTTCACTGTGGACGTACAGACTTGAAGATCCACTGTGGATGTATATACTTTAAGGACATGAAGCGAGTCGGTGTACAGACTTCAAATGTAAAGACAGCCGCTGTATAGAGTCTATAGACTTTGAAGACAAAAGCCAGTGTACAGACTTTCCACTGACTAGTGTATAGACTTCAACAGTGAACGGCTGTACAGACTTGATGAAATAAGGTCCAGTGTATAGACTTGCAGATACAAAGCCAATGTACAGACTTAGAAGGATTTGAACCAGTGTCCAGACTTCAGGTTTAACTGTGGATGTACAGACTCCAGGTGTGAAGACCATTGTGCAGACTTGGAGAGCAGTGGCCAATTTGAAAACTTCACGCTGTACAGACTTTCCAAAGAGAACGTAACGCTGTACAGACTTTGTCACAGTCTAATGTATAGACTTGAAGAACCTGAAATGAAGCGTCGACGCATCAGCTCAAGGAGTTGACGCACTCCTGTGTGGACAGAGACAAATATGACTGAAGGGTCGACGCATCAGCACACTGAGTTGACGCACTGCTCTGGAGACTGTGCAGACAGAGTGTAGCAATGAATGCTTTATGCATCAGTTAACATGACTGAACATCAAACATGTTAAACTAAACTGAGCAGCAAGATGACTGAACATTTGATAGACTGAGTTATGATCAGAAAATAACTAAAAATCTGCATGATGAGTCACACAGCAAGATGACTCACAGTGATTAACTCACATCAAAAACCAATCATCAAAACCATCATCAAAATCACAGGGGCACAACAATCTCCCCCTTTTTGATGATGGCAACACTACACAGAGTGAGTCATCTGATGACTCAAACTATTCTCCCCCTTTGACTTCATCAAAAAGAAAACAGTTTGAGAAATTAAAGCATGTATAAAAATTCAGTCAATTTCTCCCCCTTGCAAGAACATGATTCTCCCCATTTAAGAGTGTCAGCAAGAGCATGAGTTAGAGATGATCAAAAGGAAAAAGGATGCAATGATGCAGATACCAGAATGCAAGATCTCCCCCTAGAAATATGAATGCAAGAGCACAATTCTTCTCCTTCTATGCAGCAAGATGCATATGATAAGGAGGTTCCCCCTCAATAAATGGAACCTTATGAAATGGATGAGAAGGAGACCACAGGGGCAAACAAGGAGAAGTTCAGGTCAATGAGCCAAGGACATGAGCAGAAGAGTTTCAATTAACAGATTTTTTAAAGATGCTCCAAACCCAAGAAGTTCAGCCAGATTTTCAAAGAGATATCAATCTCATAAATCCAAAACATAAGTTTTCAAAGTCTTCCATTATAAAGGCTTATGAATGAGCTTTATTGAACAACATGGTTTAAACATGATGTATGCAGAGTTTATCAATAAAATTCTGTATTGATATCTAAAACCATGTTTTAATAAAAATGAACCAAGCCCTCATATTTATCTTGATAAATCTCCCTTTCTCTTACACAATCAAATTTATTGACTTCTTTCGGAATTACATGCATCAGTATTGAAATCAAGCAATTATGAAGTCATATGATTTTATCTAGGATTGTAGCAATTTGATTTTAGCATCAATATTCAGATATTTCAATTCGTTCAACAATTTTTTTATGCTACAAATTTTACGAGCACTCTAGTTCAGTGCATACCTTGTAACTAGATGATATACCTTGATCAGAGGCCAATATCCCTAAGCACTTAGTGTGACTAACTGTCATGCTTCATATGAACAGAGATAGCATTTACACATCATGACACACTGCAAATCATTTCTTGATGAGTGAGTTATATTTCTCAGTGTGCATGCCATTGCTCTGCCTGAATTTCAATTATTCTTAATCAGAGTTAACTGTGGTGCCTCATGACACAGTCCTTTGGACATGTGTTTCTCAGTGACCAAGGTCATTGCTCTGATAGAAAATACCCTTTAGACATTTCAGAAAGATTCATTTGCTTCAAATCAATAACAATTTCATGTACTTAGTCAAATAAAGTCATGTATTCAATAATGCAGATTTCAGAAGATTTTACAAGACCCAGCATGAAACCGTTGGTTAAGGTTTATTAAACATGCTTCATATATTTTTAAGAGATTTTGAATCCAAACTCATTGAATACATTAAACTTAAACCACATGAGTTATTTCAGTCATTCATAAGAATGTATAATAGAAGATTTCTAGTTCAAGAATTTTCAGATTTATGATCGAGATAGTCCCGTTGAAATCTTCATGAAAGACTGATAGAATTCTGAAGCCAAATGATACCAACTGATAGGAGAGATTTTGAAGTTCAATTTTTTAAAAATATGTTCAAGGTTTGTCAACAAAATCAGTAAGGAATGATATGCAATGAATTCTCACATGAGTATACATTTGACAACCTATATGTAATGCATTGACTCCCCCTCACAATATGCATTCAGACAGTCTTTTTGGCATTTTTCATGAAATGCAATGCAATGGATAGATTTTCAATGAACTATGCATTTCAACAATTATCAACCAACTACAAATGGCAGATATGCAGGAATACATCAAATCAGATATGCAATGAGTTTCAAAACAGGAAATGCAGAGAGTTTACCTGACCAGTGTGAGAATGGGGTTTTTCATTCTTGAGTGCCTTGGATTAATAACCCCTTTTATTCTTTAGCTTCCAAGGCACACCTGCAACAGACACATCATTTTGATGCAGCAGGTACCCAAGAAAACTTGGGTCCTGGATTAGCAGTGACACCTTTGGTAGGTGTTCTAAACAATTTTCTAGCAGCATGGTCATCAGACTCCATCAAGTAGCAGGTTTTCATTGAATGACCAGATGTGCCACAGTAATAGCAAGATGCAGCAGGTTTCATATTAGATTTATGCGCATTCTTATAAGCATGATTTTTATGTGCATTTGCATGAAATTTTGTGTTAACAGAATTAAGATTCTGTTTACCAACATAAGCCAACCAACAGTCAGCAGCTCTATGGCCTGGCTTCCCACATTCAAAACATGCAAGTGTTTTCCTTTCAAAACCAAATTCATTTCTATCAGACATATTTCTATTGACAGGGAGTTTACCAGATTTATTGTTAAACTTCCTTCCCTGAGCATGTCAACATTGGGCTGCACTGTGGCCCGATTTGCCATAGTGACAACAGTAAATTTTCTCATTCAGATGATCATGACTTCTCGCATGGGATCTCTTAGCTTTCTTGTCATCTTGTTTCATTGAGTTACATTCATGCATAACATGACCAATTTTATGACAATAGAAGCAATGAATTCTTTTCTTTTGAACAAAAGAAGGTTTCTTAACATGAAGCTTCCTACCATGTATTTTATCAACATTCAGATCATCCTTGTTGAGCACAAGACAATTGTACATGAAGTGACCAACTTTCCCACAGTAGAAGCAATTAACATACTTAGCATGAGATTTCTTGTCACCTTGAACTTCCTCAGTATGTTGATTGTTCTTTTTATTTATTTTCTATTTTGTTTTCTTATTTTCTTGATCAGTAACTTGTTTAGGCGATGAGGTGGAGGTGCTAGCTATGTTTGAGCTACGCACGAAGGTTGTATGAAGTTTATTCCTCATTCCCTGCTTAACTTGAGAGCTACTGCCCTTCTTCATGTAATTATCTGTGGATACAACATTCTGCTTCTCTTGATTAGCAGAATCAGACAGAGACTTATTCAAATTTAAAATTTCATTCCTAAGAGAAGAGATGAGTAGTTCAGAGTTTGTTAGATCTTCTTCACAGGTGAGAATTTGTTTCTTCATGGTGTCATTCAGATTTTTCACAATTTCTAGTTCCTGTTTCAATTCATTCTCAAATTGAATTTCCTTATCAGCAGATTTTTCTTTTTCAAATGACAACCATTTTTCAGAAAAGACAGTATTAAGAACCATTAGCCTTTTATTTTGATCTTTTAGATGAAAATTTTCTTCAATCAACTTGTTTTCAAATTCTTCTTTCAATTTCAATTCAGATTTTAGAGTTTCATTTTCAGCCTTTAGACTTGTGATTTCAGCATTTTTCTCTTTTCTTAATTTTCTCTTTTCTGACTTAATTCTTTCATACTTTTCCAGTAGATGCTTATGCATGGCAACTAAATCATCATGACTAATATCCTCGGTCTCAGAGTTTACCTGGGATGAGGACTCATCTGATTGATCACTCCTTCTTGCCATGAGGCATTCGTCTTCCTTTCCATTGTGGATGCGAAGCAATTCATCCAATATTTCCTTTGCCGAGCTACAACCTGAGAAGGAGAAAAAATCATCAGAACCGATTGCAGCCTTCATTAGATTTAGAGCTCTCACATTATCGTCATTTTTCAACTTGTGAACATGAGTCCACTTGGACTTATCCTTAGGAAGTTCATGTGGACTGTGAGAGATAACCTTCCACAATTGTGGATTAATACAGTTAACATGCTTGTGCATACGATATAGCCAGAATTTAATATTTGAACCACTGAATAGTGGAGGATGAGCCATGAGAACACAACAGATTAATGCAATAGGAATATTGATGCACTAAACACAAATTAGCACCAAAAACCAGAGATCGAATCTGTAGGTCGTTGGACCTTGTATGCAGACACCGCTCTGATACCAATTGTTAGGATGCTAGGCCTGGATACAGAGTAGGGGTGAATGTATCCCTCTAGAAAATATAGCCCAAATTAAAACACTAAAGCTCATATATGCGGAATAAAGACTAATGAGCTTTCCAAGATGAAATGATAAGGCAACACATGGACAAACAGTTGGACTGCAACAATGCAGCCACCTGATCAATCAGAAACGAAGGCAGAGCTAAACAACCCAAACACACTTAGCAGAATATAATGCTCAAAAAATAACTCTCTAGATAATGCAACTAGCCAAGCATGCACAACCTGTGAATGGGAGGTAGAAGATATGGAGCTAATGCAAGGCAAACCACTGCACAAATAATTTTAAGGTGGTTCGGTCCTCCAGACCTACATCCACCCCTCACTCCCAACTGGAGTGAGGCTTCACTAGCCAATGCTAGAACCAAGCAGACTCAGTCTGCGAACAGTTGCTGCCACACAGCTTGACCAGGGGAACAGCCTCCCCTCTTCCTCCCAACCGGAGGGACACCCCAAGTGACTCCCAGCCACTTGGAAACCAGAGACCGAAGTCTCTCTTCCTCCAGACCAGGAGGGAACCAACCAGTGACTTCCAGTCACCAACAACCAGAGGTCGAAGACCTCTCTTCCTCCAACCGGAGGGACCCCTGGACTTGCAACCCACAAGCCCAGAGCCGGAGATCAGATCTCCCTTCTCCTGAGTCCACAGGAGGAACCCGACCTCACTACTGAGAATCGGAAGAACAAGGATAACCAAATGAAAAAGGAAAAACAAAAACACGAAATGAAAATAACTTCAGCAAACAGAAAGCTGAAAAATGAAATGCACAATGTGGCTCTCAACGGAGCTGACTGGCCTGGATCTGATCCACGGTCCAGTAGGAGATCTTCAGGTAAGCTTATCCTCCTCTTCTCTTCTCTCTCGCTCACTCTCTTCCTCTTCTCTGCTCTCTTCTTTTTTACTCTCACTGTCTTCCTCTTTTCTTTCAATTCTTACGAGCTCTCTCTTTCCCTTTTTTTTTCTTCTGCTGCTCTCACTCTCTTTCTTCTTCTCTCGCAGGCTCTCTCTCTGTCTCTTCTCTTCTCTGCAACTCTTCCCTTCTGCTTCTTCACTCTTTTTCTACTTCTTTTCTTTTTCTGGATCGAAGGGCTTTTTGCTCTCCAGGATTCTTCTTCGATCAGTCTTCTATAGAGGATGAAGACTCGTATATATAGCAGCAGCAGCAGCACACTGGGCGAGTGTGGCTTCCACGTTTCCTGCCCTAGAAATTCGGACCATGTGGCAGCATCCTGGTTCACGACCCATGCACCTCGGATCACGTGCCCTTTACTTCAAAGACATTCGATCAGTAAAACTCAAGTCTGCTGCGTTGACTCCATCAGCCTGCTGCGTTGACGCATCTGTGATCCAGTGATCAGGTCTTCAGCAGATAGACGTGTTGCGTCGACGCTCTCATCATGCTGCGTTGACGCATTGGTGTGTTCCAGCAGCTGAAATTGGATGGCTTCAGCCTTCTTGCGTCAAGGAGTGCGTTGACGCATTGTGCAGCTGCGTCCACCCTCTGGTCACCTTGTCGATCCATCAAGCTGCTGCGTCGACCCAACGAGCTGCAGCGTCGACGCTGCCAAGGTACTCTAGAGGTTGCAAGGAGATACTTGAACTGCTGCGTCCACGCTGCCAGTGGGTGGCGTTGACGCACGGACATGTACATTAAGGCCTTTCTTGCCTTGAATATTGGCATCTCTTAAGCCGCTGCATCGACGCTGCTTGTTGATGGCGTTGACACATTGAGCACCCTGCATCCTTTTGTTCCTTGAATATTGGCATCTCTTAAGCCGCTGCGTCGACGCTGTCTAGCAATGGCGTTGACGCATGGGTACGTTCCAGTGAACAAACAGCCTGGCCTTTTTAGCCCCAATGTGTAGACTTGATCAGCATAAGGCACAATAGACATCAACTCTGCACATCGAATGTATAGACTTCAAGTGTGATGACCATTGTCTAGACTTTGGATTCGAAGACCAATGTGCAGACTTCAAGTTTCACTGTGGACGTACAGACTTGAAGATCCACTGTGGATGTATATACTTTAAGGACATGAAGCGAGTCGGTGTACAGACTTCAAATGTAAAGACAGCCGCTGTATAGAGTCTATAGACTTTGAAGACAAAAGCCAGTGTACAGACTTTCCACTGACTAGTGTATAGACTTCAACAGTGAACGGCTGTACAGACTTGATGAAATAAGGTCCAGTGTATAGACTTGCAGATACAAAGCCAATGTACAGACTTTGAAGGATTTGAACCAGTGTCCAGACTTCAGGTTTAACTGTGGATGTACAGACTCCAGGTGTGAAGACCATTGTGCAGACTTGGAGAGCAGTGGCCAATTTGAAAACTTCACGCTGTACAGACTTTCCAAAGAGAACGTAACGCTGTACAGACTTTGTCACAGTCTAATGTATAGACTTGAAGAACCTGAAATGAAGCGTCGACGCATCAGCTCAAGGAGTTGACGCACTCCTGTGTGGACAGAGACAAATATGACTGAAGGGTCGACGCATCAGCACACTGAGTTGACGCACTGCTCTGGAGACTGTGCAGACAGAGTGTAGCAATGAATGCTTTATGCATCAGTTAACATGACTGAACATCAAACATGTTAAACTAAACTGAGCAGCAAGATGACTGAACATTTGATAGACTGAGTTATGATCAGAAAATAACTAAAAATCTGCATGATGAGTCACACAGCAAGATGACTCACAGTGATTAACTCACATCAAAAACCAATCATCAAAACCATCATCAAAATCACAGGGGCACAACAATCTCCCCCTTTTTGATGATGGCAACACTACACAGAGTGAGTCATCTGATGACTCAAACTATTCTCCCCCTTTGACTTCATCAAAAAGAAAACAGTTTGAGAAATTAAAGCATGTATAAAAATTCAGTCAATTTCTCCCCCTTGCAAGAACATGATTCTCCCCATTTAAGAGTGTCAGCAAGAGCATGAGTTAGAGATGATCAAAAGGAAAAAGGATGCAATGATGCAGATACCAGAATGCAAGATCTCCCCCTAGAAATATGAATGCAAGAGCACAATTCTTCTCCTTCTATGCAGCAAGATGCATATGATAAGGAGGTTCCCCCTCAATAAATGGAACCTTATGAAATGGATGAGAAGGAGACCACAGGGGCAAACAAGGAGAAGTTCAGGTCAATGAGCCAAGGACATGAGCAGAAGAGTTTCAATTAACAGATTTTTCAAAGATGCTCCAAACCCAAGAAGTTCAGCCAGATTTTCAAAGAGATATCAATCTCATAAATCCAAAACATAAGTTTTCAAAGTCTTCCATTATAAAGGCTTATGAATGAGCTTTATTGAACAACATGGTTTAAACATGATGTATGCAGAGTTTATCAATAAAATTCTGTATTGATATCTAAAACCATGTTTTAATAAAAATGAACCAAGCCCTCATATTTATCTTGATAAATCTCCCTTTCTCTTACACAATCAAATTTATTGACTTCTTTCGGAATTACATGCATCAGTATTGAAATCAAGCAATTATGAAGTCATATGATTTTATCTAGGATTGTAGCAATTTGATTTTAGCATCAATATTCAGATATTTCAATTCGTTCAACAATTTTTTTATGCTACAAATTTTACGAGCACTCTAGTTCAGTGCATACCTTGTAACTAGATGATATACCTTGATCAGAGGCCAATATCCCTAAGCACTTAGTGTGACTAACTGTCATGCTTCATATGAACAGAGATAGCATTTACACATCATGACACACTGCAAATCATTTCTTGATGAGTGAGTTATATTTCTCAGTGTGCATGCCATTGCTCTGCCTGAATTTCAATTATTCTTAATCAGAGTTAACTGTGGTGCCTCATGACACAGTCCTTTGGACATGTGTTTCTCAGTGACCAAGGTCATTGCTCTGATAGAAAATACCCTTTAGACATTTCAGAAAGATTCATTTGCTTCAAATCAATAACAATTTCATGTACTTAGTCAAATAAAGTCATGTATTCAATAATGCAGATTTCAGAAGATTTTACAAGACCCAGCATGAAACCGTTGGTTAAGGTTTATTAAACATGCTTCATATATTTTTAAGAGATTTTGAATCCAAACTCATTGAATACATTAAACTTAAACCACATGAGTTATTTCAGTCATTCATAAGAATGTATAATAGAAGATTTCTAGTTCAAGAATTTTCAGATTTATGATCGAGATAGTCCCGTTGAAATCTTCATGAAAGACTGATAGAATTCTGAAGCCAAATGATACCAACTGATAGGAGAGATTTTGAAGCTCAATTTTTTAAAAATATGTTCAAGGTTTGTCAACAAAATCAGTAAGGAATGATATGCAATGAATTCTCACATGAGTATACATTTGACAACCTATATGTAATGCATTGACTCCCCCTCACAATATGCATTCAGACAGTCTTTTTGGCATTTTTCATGAAATGCAATGCAATGGATAGATTTTCAATGAACTATGCATTTCAACAATTATCAACCAACTACAAATGGCAGATATGCAGGAATACATCAAATCAGATATGCAATGAGTTTCAAAACAGGAAATGCAGAGAGTTTACCTGACCAGTGTGAGAATGGGGTTTTTCATTCTTGAGTGCCTTGGATTAATAACCCCTTTTATTCTTTAGCTTCCAAGGCACACCTGCAACAGACACATCATTTTGATGCAGCAGGTACCCAAGAAAACTTGGGTCCTGGATTAGCAGTGACACCTTTGGTAGGTGTTCTAAACAATTTTCTAGCAGCATGGTCATCAGACTCCATCAAGTAGCAGGTTTTCATTGAATGACCAGATGTGCCACAGTAATAGCAAGATGCAGCAGGTTTCATATTAGATTTATGCGCATTCTTATAAGCATGATTTTTATGTGCATTTGCATGAAATTTTGTGTTAACAGAATTAAGATTCTGTTTACCAACATAAGCCAACCAACAGTCAGCAGCTCTATGGCCTGGCTTCCCACATTCAAAACATGCAAGTGTTTTCCTTTCAAAACCAAATTCATTTCTATCAGACATATTTCTATTGATAGGGAGTTTACCAGATTTATTGTTAAACTTCCTTCCCTGAGCATGTCAACATTGGGCTGCACTGTGGCCCGATTTGCCATAGTGACAACAGTAAATTTTCTCATTCAGATGATCATGACTTCTCGCATGGGATCTCTTAGCTTTCTTGTCATCTTGTTTCATTGAGTTACATTCATGCATAACATGACCAATTTTATGACAATAGAAGCAATGAATTCTTTTCTTTTGAACAAAAGAAGGTTTCTTAACATGAAGCTTCCTACCATGTATTTTATCAACATTCAGATCATCCTTGTTGAGCACAAGACAATTGTACATGAAGTGACCAACTTTCCCACAGTAGAAGCAATTAACATACTTAGCATGAGATTTCTTGTCACCTTGAACTTCCTCAGTATGTTGATTGTTCTTTTTATTTATTTTCTATTTTGTTTTCTTATTTTCTTGATCAGTAACTTGTTTAGGCGATGAGGTGGAGGTGCTAGCTATGTTTGAGCTACGCACGAAGGTTGTATGAAGTTTATTCCTCATTCCCTGCTTAACTTGAGAGCTACTGCCCTTCTTCATGTAATTATCTGTGGATACAACATTCTGCTTCTCTTGATTAGCAGAATCAGACAGAGACTTATTCAAATTTAAAATTTCATTCCTAAGAGAAGAGATGAGTAGTTCAGAGTTTGTTAGATCTTCTTCACAGGTGAGAATTTATTTCTTCATGGTGTCATTCAGATTTTTCACAATTTCTAGTTCCTGTTTCAATTCATTCTCAAATTGAATTTCCTTATCAGCAGATTTTTCTTTTTCAAATGACAACCATTTTTCAGAAAAGACAGTATTAAGAACCATTAGCCTTTTATTTTGATCTTTTAGATGAAAATTTTCTTCAATCAACTTGTTTTCAAATTCTTCTTTCAATTTCAATTCAGATTTTAGAGTTTCATTTTCAGCCTTTAGACTTGTGATTTCAGCATTTTTCTCTTTTCTTAATTTTCTCTTTTCTGACTTAATTCTTTCATACTTTTCCAGTAGATGCTTATGCATGGCAACTAAATCATCATGACTAATATCCTCGGTCTCAGAGTTTACCTGGGATGAGGACTCATCTGATTGATCACTCCTTCTTGCCATGAGGCATTCTTCTTCCTTTCCATTGTGGATGCGAAGCAATTCATCCAATATTTCCTTTGCCGAGCTACAACCTGAGAAGGAGGAAAAATCATCAGAACCGATTGCAGCCTTCATTAGATTTAGAGCTCTCACATTATCGTCATTTTTCAACTTGTGAACATGAGTCCACTTGGACTTATCCTTAGGAAGTTCATGTGGACTGTGAGAGATAACCTTCCACAATTGTGGATTAATACAGTTAACATGCTTGTGCATACGATATAGCCAGAATTTAATATTTGAACCACTGAATAGTGGAGGATGAGCCATGAGAACACAACAGATTAATGCAACAGGAATATTGATGCACTAAACATAAATTAGCACCAAAAACCAGAGATCGAATCTGTAGGTCGCTGGACCTTGTATGCAGACACCGCTCTGATACCAATTGTTAGGATGCTAGGCCTGGATACAGAGGAGGGGTGAATGTATCCCTCTAGAAAATATAGCCCAAATTAAAACACTAAAGCTCATATATGCGGAATAAAGACTAATGAGCTTTCCAAGATGAAATGATAAGGCAACACATGGACAAACAGTTGGACTGCAACAATGCAGCCACCTGATCAATCAGAAACGAAGGCAGAGCTAAACAACCCAAACACACTTAGCAGAATATAATGCTCAAAAAATAACTCTCTAGATAATGCAACTAGCCAAGCATGCACAACCTGTGAATGGGAGGTAGAAGATATGGAGCTAATGCAAGGCAAACCACTGCACAAATAATTTTAAGGTGGTTCGGTCCTCCAGACCTACATCCACCCCTCACTCCCAACCAGAGTGAAGCTTCACTAGCCAATGCTAGAACCAAGCAGACTCAGTCTGCGAACAGTTGCTGCCACACAGCTTGACCAGGGGAACAGCCTCCCCTCTTCTTCCCAACCGGAGGGACACCCCAAGTGACTCCCAGCCACTTGGAAACCAGAGACCGAAGTCTCTCTTCCTCCAGACCAGGAGGGAACCAACCAGTGACTTCCAGTCACCAACAACCAGAGGTCGAAGACCTCTCTTCCTCCAACCGGAGGGACCCCTGGACTTGCAACCCACAAGCCCAGAGCCGGAGATCAGATCTCCCTTCTCCTGAGTCCACAGGAGGAACCCGACCTCACTATTGAGAATCGGAAGAACAAGGATAACCAAATGAAAAAGGAAAAATAAAAACACGAAATGAAAATAACTTCTGCAAATAGAAAGCTGAAAAATAAAATGCACAATGTGGCTCTCAACGGAGCTGACTGGCCTGGATCTGATCCACGGTCCAGTAGGAGATCTTCAGGTAAGCTTATCCTCCTCTTCTCTTCTCTCTCGCTCACTCTCTTCCTCTTCTCTGCTCTCTTCTTTTTTACTCTCACTGTCTTCCTCTTTTCTTTCAATTCTTACGAGCTCTCTCTTTCCCTTTTTTTTTCTTCTGCTGCTCTCACTCTCTTTCTTCTTCTCTCGCAGGCTCTCTCTCTGTCTCTTCTCTTCTCTGCAACTCTTCTCTTCTGCTTCTTCACTCTTTTTCTACTTCTTTTCTTTTTCTGGATCGAAGGGCTTTTTGCTCTCTAGGCTTCTTCTTCGATCAGTCTTCTATAGAGGATGAAGACTCGAATATATAGCAGCAGCAGCAGCACACTGGGCGAGTGTGGCTTCCACGTTTCCTGCCCTAGAAATTCAGACCACGTGGCAGCATCCTGGTTCACGACCCATGCACCTCGGATCACGTGCCCTTTACTTCAAAGACATTCGATCAGCAAAACTCAAGTCTGCTGCGTTGACTCCATCAGCCTGCTGCGTTGACGCATCTGTGATCCAGTGATCAGGTCTTCAGCAGATAGACGTGTTGCGTCGACGCTCTCATCATGCTACGTTGACGCATTGGTGTGTTCCAGCAGCTAAAATTGGATGGCTTCAGCCTTCTTGCGTCAAGGAGTGCGTTGACGCATTGTGCAGTTGTGTCCACCCTCTGGTCACCTTGTCGATCCATCAAGCTGATGCGTCGACCCAACGAGCTGCAGCGTCAACGCTGCCAAGGTACTCCAGAGGTTGCAAGGAGATACTTGAACTGCTGCGTCCACGCTGCCAGTGGATGGCGTTGACGCACAGACATGTACATTAAGGCCTTTCTCGCCTTGAATATTGGCATCTCTTAAGCCACTGCGTCGACGCTGCTTGTTGATGGCGTTGACGCATTGAGCACCCTGCATCCTTTTGTTCCTTGAATATTGACATCTCTTAAGCCGCTGCGTCGATGCTGTCTAGCAATGGCGTTGACGCATGGGTACATTCCAGTGAACAAACAGCCTGGCCTTTTTAGCCCCAATGTGTAGACTTGATCAGCATAAGGCACAGTAGACATCAACTCTGCACATCGAATGTATAGACTTCAAGTGTGAAGACCATTGTCTATACTTTGGATTCGAAGACCAATGTGCATACTTCAAGTTTCACTGTGGACGTACAGACTTGAAGATCCACTGTGGATGTATATACTTTAGGGACATGAAGCGAGTCGGTGTACAGACTTCAAATGTGAAGACAGCCGCTGTATAGAGTCGATAGACTTTGAAGACAGAAGCCAGTGTATAGACTTTCCACTGACTAGTGTATAGACTTCAACAGTGAACGGCTGTACAGACTTGATGAAACAAGGTCCAGTGTATAGACTTGCAGATACGAAGCCAATGTACAGACTTAGAAGGATTTGAACCAGTGTCCAGACTTCAGGTTTAACTGTGGATGTACAGACTCCAGGTGTGAAGACCATTGTGCAGACTTGGAGAGCAGTGGCCAATTTGAAAACTTCACGCTGTACAGACTTTCCAAAGAGAACGTAATGCTGTACAGACTTTGCCACAGTCTAATGTATAGACTTGAAGAACCTGAAATGAAGCATCGACGCATCAGCTCAAGGAGTTGACGCACTCCTGTGTGGACAGAGACAAATATGACTGAAGGGTCGACGCATCAGCACACTGAGTTGACGCACTGCTGTGGAGACTGTGCAGATAGAGTGTAGCAATGAATGCTTTATGCATCGGTTAACATGACTGAACATCAAACATGTTAAACTAAACTGAGCAGTAAGATGACTGAACATTTGATAGACTGAGTTATGATCAGAAAATAACTGAAAATCAACATGATGACTCACACAGCAAGATGACTCATAGTGATTAACTCACATCAAAAACCAATCATCAAAACCATCATCAAAATCACAGGGGCACAACAGAGGGCACTAAGGAAGGTCGGCCTGGGATCATCCTTTGTGCTGAGGTTTATTTTGACCAATTCATCAACAGTGGCTTGGCTGCCATCTTCTATTTCCGGAGGGGCCGGCTGCAGGTTTACAAAGCCTTCATTATCTTCTTCAGCTTCGAGGGCCTCGTAGAAGTATTCTTGTCTTATTTCGCCTAACGGCGGGATTTCGGCTTTGCCTTTTTCTGAGCCAGTTGGCTGTTGATTGGGCTGAATGATCAGCTCTGGTGTCGGCAGTGTATGCTCTGTGCAGCTTGGACGCCAACTAATGGGTGGAGCTCCCTCAAGAGCGGGCTAACTTTCTTCAGCTTTTGACTCTTGTGAGTTGTTGCTGGGAATTATTGTTGCCTTCATAGGGATGGACTCCCAGCGTTCGCACGGAGTAGCAGCTCCATGATCCTATGTGCCCATGGTCGAGGCAGGCCTGAGTCTTTCAATTCAGCTGATGGCTCAGTTATTTCATAGTCTCTTATGTATTCATCATAAATTGCCCCCAGGGGGCCTTCACTTGTTACAGTGCATATGGAAATCATGTCGATTACTTGGTAGTCTTCAACAGAGAAAACCAGCCCCCGGGTGCTGAGTAACTTGTAGTAGTTTTCTGTCCATGTTTGGTGGCTCCTACAATTCTTTGAACATCTTCTTTTGAGTGGAAGGTTGACAAAATGAGATTTGCTGTTTTCTGGCTAGCTTGATCGCACAGCCAGTGATGTAGGGGAGTCCCGTAATTGGGACAGGTGGATCAAGCATCTCTTTGGGGAATCGGCAATCATCGTCCCCCTTTGCAGGCTGCTCCTTGGCCACACAGAACATGGTGGGTTGGCTATAAGGATTAGGGACCTCCAGGGTCTTCAATACTTCGACTGTCTGACAGTCCACATCAGCTACGGGTTTGGTGACCCCTGGTGGGACCTTGACATCCCCAAATAGCTCTTCGAGTTTTAGTGCCCCCGGTTTAGGGTAACTGTTGAGTTGGAGTGCTCTGAGGTCTCCCTCTTCCTCAGATATGAACGACACTTCAGGGGGAGCCACATAGTCAGGCGGCGGCGGAGGAAATCAGTCGTCGGATTCTATTTTCTTCTTCCCCTTATCCTGAGCCAGAGGGTTGGGCTTCTTCGGCTTCTCTAGATACAGAGATGCATCTGACAAGTGGCACTCGAACACCTGGAAATGGTGTAAGTCGGTGAACACTCTTTCTTCTTTCCTATTTTGAGGGTACTTTATGCATTGGTGGAGGGTGGAGGCCACCACTTGATTTTTTTGTAGCCATGGCCGGCCCAATAGCGCCTTGTATGACTTATCAGAGTTTATCACATGGAATTGCACTTTGGTAGTGAAGTCACCGAGTGAGAGTTTAGACTCTGCCACGTCCATGGAGACTTCAAATTTCTGGTTGAAGCCAGCAATTCTCATATCCCTGACCTCGATCAGGTGCACATCAAAGTAGTACTTCTGATATACCTGATACGGGAGTATGTTTACTGCAGCCCCTGGGTCAATCCAGATTCTGGCTATTGGTTTGCCATTCAGCTGCCCCCTCATGTACAGCGGTCTATTGTGGTTGACGGAGGGAAGAAGCATGTCTTCCTCCGCGAATGTCATAGCCACCCCTAACTTTGCCTTGGCAAAATAGCTCTCGAAGTATACCAGGGTTTGTAGGGCCGTGATAACGGCTTGTCTTATTTCTCCGTCGAGGGAGAGTATATCCCAGACAGAAAAGCTTGCAGGGATTCTCTTCAGCTGCTTCACTATTCTGCTGGTGGTTCTGACGTTGATCAGCCTTAATTCTTCGGACCTTTTATGCCTGTCCTCGGGGTGCTCTTGAGGGGTTGGCTCAGTAGGTAGTTCATCTTTTTCTTCAGGTTGCACCTGAGCTTGTTGTGCCGATCCGGCCGGCTCCTTCCCTTGCATAAATTCGACGAAGCTTGGAATGCTCACATAGTCTTTATTTGCTGGAGGAGAGGCTGCTGAGGGTAAGGTAGGAGCACCCTTGACCCTCCATGGTTACTGCGGACGTGGCCGCTTGCCCTCTCGAGAGGATAGAAATTCGGCAAAGGAGGGGACCCTATAGCAACTCAAAATTTTTTATATTTATTTATATGCAAAAAGAAATAATGAAAGATGAGAATAAAATAAATTATGGATATTTTTCGTTATGTCTTTAAAAGTATAGAATACATAAACACGAATCATATCCCACTTGTTAACACGAACGACGAAATTCACGGCACGATTCTTGGAAGGCGAAGACGTCGGTACTGTAGCAGTACTATAGCAGCTGATTTAAGAGATAATTATTATCTTTAATCTAATCCTAATTAATAGATGATGTCATTCTTACATCATTGAATAAATGAGGTCATTGATTATGTCATAAAGGGGGGATTTATTTTAACATTCACATGTTGGAATTAATTTTCAACATAAGTTGGTGTAATAGTGATCCGCACAAAACTCGTCGTTAAAAAATGTCGTGCCACAATTTAAAAATTTACCGAACTCACTCACTTAAAAATATTGAAATTCAAGCAAAGTGGTGAATACAGGTCGATCCCACGGAGAAGAAATGTTTTCAAAATAGCATGGAAGAAAATTTTTGTATTTGAAAAATCCAAAGTTTTGAATGAGATTTAAACTAATGGAAAATCAAATTGCATGAAAATAAATTTTGATTTGAAAATTATAACTACATAAATCAAAAGCACAATTTTAAAATTAAAAGAATAAGGGAAGAAATAAGCCGAAGAATTGGAAGAATGACGCCGTCCACGCCGTGCCGAGCCTTTGATCGCTGCCCCGCTTTGGTAGAACGCTGCAGAGAGAGGACCGAGAGAGAACAACCGCCTTGGGGTGTGTGAATGATATAAAGAAAGGGAGGTGGATGGAAGAGCTACGCAAGAAAAATTATACTAAAAATATGGTGAGTTAAGGAATGAAATATCTTTAAAACTGGAGAGAATTGGAAGAAGTGATAGAAGATATAGTTGAAGATCTGAGGGTTAGGAAGAACTTTTATGAAAAGTGTAGAGATAGAAAACGAGAGGAAGAAGTTGAAAAATGTGAAAAATCGGCATCTATGGGCGCGGGTGAATAGTGACTGGGTAGAAAATAGACCAGTGAACAATTAATTGTAACTTAAACATGAAGAAGAATTGGAGGAAGTGGTAGAAGAAATAAAGTTCGATCTACAAGAGGAGAAAAACTTTCATGAAAGAACTCAAAATTAAAAGAGGATTGGAAGGGCTTCAAAACGGAAGAATGGTGGAGACTATCACCTCGGATGAACAGTAACACGTTAGGATAGAACTTAGAAAAATATGTCATAACTTGAAAACGGAGAAGAATTAGAGGAGGAGGTAAAAAGAGAAAATATAGAACACAAAATAATGAACACGTTTTATGAAGACTATAAATTAAAATGGAGTACAGAACATGTAAAGGAGTTGATAAAAGACTAAACTCTTAAGAACACCAAGAACAGAACAATACAACAAGAGAAACCCACAAAGGTTACACTAAAAGCACTCAAACCACACTCTCCAACTCTTCACACGTAACTCTACCAAGGCCAAGAAGAACTCTCTCCTCTTCACAATAGGAACCCTTTTTATAGGGCCAAACTCAACCCCATTCTCAATGTGAACATCCAAGATGGTGTGAAGGCCTTGGCCGACTTGCGCGAACCACCCACGTGAAGGACTCATGTGCACTGCTTTGAATCGACTGCATGCCCACCGTGGAAGAGCTTCACGTGGAGCCCATTCATGTTGAGAAGCCTTTGCATTTGGCTTCTTCCTACGTGAAGGATCCTTCATGTGAAATCTTACGTGAATGCTTTATATCTCATAGATATATATAATATATATAATATGTAACTGCACGTGAAATGTTACGTGAAGCCTCCTCCATTGTAACAATATGTGATATACATGTATATATATGATATATATATATATATATATAGGATATATATAAGATATATACATATATATGATATATATAAGATATATATATATATGATATCTTATATATATTTCTATGTAAAGTGAATTGCTTCTTTTTTTATTTTATATTTTTTTTATTTGAACAAATCAAACTTGGGCTTGGTCGGCCATGGGTCTTTGGATTTATGAATTGACTTCGACCAATTTGTCTTCTTATTTGTGTTCTTTTCATTCTTCTTGTTGTCTTTCTTTATTTGTGCATGTAAAATAGAATCAAAATTTAATTAAATCAGACAATTAAATATTTTGATCTGAAATTGAAATTAAGTGTGATAAATGCATAGTGATGTATATTAAAGCTCATAAAAGTGTGTTATAACATTAATTAACATATAAAAGTACACACGTATCACACCCCCCAACTTACTCATTGTTAGTCCCTTAGCAATGCAAACAATTTAAAAATTTACGACCAACAAGAGTTTGTAAAGTCCATACTTTCATATCCAACTTTTCCTTCGTAGAATCAACTAAAGATTAGGAATTCGGAAGCATTAACACATACTAGTCTTGTGTAGGAAATTAAGGTATATGATCAAGAATTCTAATCAAAATTCAGTAGCACTTGTGCATGTGAAATGCTAAGTCCATAGTGAAGACAATTGCGTCCCCCATTTGCTATTCCGAATAAGTGCCTTTCAACCCTGCACTTCTTAATCAGAGCATTAAGAATACTAGCTTTTTGTCTGCCTTATTGTTTCGTCCCTTAGGGATCTTTTTATTTTTTTTTCCTACACACATGATGCTGCACTACCCTTCACTGTTTAACACGAACCTCGACTCTTGCCTCAGGAGAAGTAAGCCCGGTTTCACAGATCAAGGTTGATGCGGGACGGACACGCGACTCGACTCCAAATGGATATGCAATCCTCAGACTCTAAGCAAACTCGCGATCACCCCTAACGAGGGAAGTGTCGGACGTGCGCTGTTGAGAAACCGGCAAAGTGCTAGGGTGGTCAACTCACAAATTTGTGCCCGGATTGGGTCACGGGATGGTCTCGCTCTCTCTCGCAGTAGCAGTGAATATCAATAAATAGCGAGCTAAGTTACCCTATCATGCTTTCTAGTAGCGGCATATAAAGTATATACGAACTAAGCAAAGTGCCGAGTAAGGAGCGAATACAATACCTCCACGCTACCGGGCTTGGGGAAGACTTCCCGGCCGATCTCGTACTCCCGAAACAATAAATACACAACAATTACAGCAAGACAAATTGCTGCCCACTCCACGTAGGGAGGTAAAGGGTGACACAGCGGGGCCCGGGAGTAGCGGTTTTGGGTTGACGGGCCGCTTCTTGTGTTGCTTCGACTGCACACGTACTCACGACCATGGGACCCACGTGCTGGTCCGAGGGGCCGTGTGCGCCCAGGGTGGCACCACTGTGGTGGGGACGCATGGAGGGGTGCTCCCTGGGATGGTGGTGTGCTGGTTCGCCGGCCGGAGGCTGGGCGGCTCCGATCTCCACTCGCCGGAGTTGCTGGCCACGGATTTGCAGTTCTATTTTATAGTGCGCGACCCAGCGAGATCTGCTGCTGCGGTCACTCTCGACATTGGATCGATGCACAAGGGGTAGCGATGGAAAGCTGACTTGAAATACTTCGATCTATGGCTAGAGAAAAAAATTTGAGTTTCACGTTGATGGTCTTTGTCGAATTTTCAAGCTGCTGACTCACAGGATCTGAAAACTCAGCGCAGAACCAAGTTTTCCTGAGAGTTGGCATTGACCACGATGTAGACTTTAGATTCAGATTTTGAGCCCTTCATGAAAGTTTTAGAGGCCAAAGAGAGAAAAACGGGAATATATCTTATGAAAGGTTTGGTGGAGATGGCGATTTTGTGTGGATTTTACACTGACTGGGGGTCGGATCTGGACAGCAGGGACTGAACAGATTTTGGGAGAAAGACCGAATTTTTAAAAAATATGTAGAGGGCTTTAGAAATTCGACGAAACTTTGCAGAGGGTGGGGATGATGGACAGAACCTCCAATAAATTTGGGGGTTCCAAAAAAAATAAAAAAGGGGGTCGAAAGGTGGAAGAACTAAGCTTCCGCTACACAGATCTGAAAGGGGACAGATCTGGAAGACATAAAGACACGAAATTGGGAAAATATAAAACGAAATCTAAAGGACGTGAATTTTTTACTGGAGGTTGGGAATCAAGAGAGGAACAAACCATGAAAATCCCAACTCTAGATGATGTCAGAGTTGAGAGTTAAAAATCCCGGAGTGAACCTCTGTCCAGCAGAACAGAACCTTGGACAGCACTTCGGAAGCGACTTCGCGACGGCTCGATGGCGGCACGAACGACGGCAGCGGCACCAGAGATGAAATCAGAGATAGAGGGCTAAGTTAGAAGGGGTTCTCAACCCTGAAATATAGAGGGAAGAAGGAGGAACCAAGAGGAGAGAGGGGAGGGGCGCACCAGGCTCCTTACACAATACAACAATTTCTTTCCATTAATTCATGAAAAATGGAAATACATGCCTTATATAACAAATGAAAAATGACCACTAATGCCCTCAGATCTAAGGTATAGAACTAATTAGTTCTAATGGCCCTTTTACAAAAATTAAATTGGAACAAAATAGGAGGGGGGCGCCCCCTTGGCTAGGTGGGGTGGTAGGTGGCCTACCCTTGACATTTTAAGTCACTTGTCTCCCCCATGTGTCAATTGACTTGTCAAACCTTCTAGATGCCACCTTGGCTTTTGACCAGCCCCACATGGATGAGGTGGACCAATAGGGAAGGAGTGGGGGCCCCCTAGCAGGTCCTACTGGCATTTTGCACATAAACCCACACATTCCTAAGGAAGAACAAATAGGCTCATAAAGCCTTACAATTGCGAATCTACTTCCCCCAGAATATAAAAATAAATAAAAGGACACAAATACAAAAATAAAATGTACATGCTCGGAGCTGATTCCCATCAATTCTTCCCGGGTGGGAAGAACTCGACCCCGTCGAGTAGGGGTACGACTGCTCGAGTCACTCCAGCGGATCCTTCACCATGCCAAGTAACGCGGGTATGCTACACTCCAAGTGATCGTCACCTGCTCATTCCGTATATACTCGATATGCGCATGCTGCTATGGGAAGAGGCTAGAGGTGGAACACTCCGGGGTGGGGTCACTCTCAAGGGGAGGAGGCGGCTCGAAGACTCACTAGGAATCACCTGCTGGGTCCCTGTAGGTGACTAGATCCGGGGCATAGATGTAGAGCTGATCCCATACTCCTCGAGCGAGTCCACTCGCCTCTTAAGGGACTGACATCTCGCACAAGACACATGCAGACTCCTGACAAACCACAAACCACACAAATAAAAAATTGACTCATGCATGACTCTAGACAAACCTATTGGGTCCCGTAGTGCAGGGACACGGATCTAGAGGGGACGTGAATAGATCCTTCTACTAAAAACTATGTCCAATTAAAAATACAAACTAGCGCACAGCGGAATTAACAAGATTGATAAGATAGAGGAATTTAATGCTACACAAGTTAACTAGATTCTCTCACTCTCTCCGTTCACATAGGATCACACAAATGAGTATAACAAGCTAACCATACAATCACACAATTCAAATCACAGGAGACGAGTATTTTTAAGGTGGTTCGGGACGGCGACGGGCTCCCTACGTCCACCCCTTACCAAACCGGTAAGGCTTTCTCCACACACTGCAAATGCAGCAAACACGGGGATTTCTCCCCACACACATGGGATAAAAACCCCAACACAAACACGCTACAAAAGTTGCACACACACACGAGGATTTCTCCCCACACACACGAGGTAAAAACCCCAACACACACGCGGATATGCTCCGCACCAAATGACGCACAAGCGTCAACTCAAACCATTCGGAGAAATCATTCTCCGAACCCACACACAGAAAATCATTTATAGGTTTGTAATAAGCTAACAAATGATGCTCTAAGCCCAAAACATGTGCTAAAGACTAAAACAAGAATGATTTAACAAGTACAAAGCTCCCCCTTCAATTGAATCTCCGGCTCTTCTTGGTTTGATGTCGGATGATGGCGATTTCGGCATCCTCGCGTTCCTCTCTTCGAGATGCTTCTTTTCTTCTTCTACCACGAGCTTCAAATCTCCATGGAAGTAGATGAAAATCACCTTGCAAGAGCTCCACCACGTTTTTCCCCCTTTTATTCACCTACAAGAATGAACAAATGAGCATTAGGGTTAATCCTCCCACAAAATTGTAACTCTTATAAATGCAACTCAAGGGGTGGGGAAAAGACTCACAAAACCCTCCTAATACATGTTAAAAACACCTTAATAATAATAGAAATCAATGGGGGGTAGTATGGTAATGTTTAGGGAGGTTTTCATAAGGTTTTAAACTCTCCCGGAAATCCCGTTCCGAAAGGGTCGACCCTTGGGGTCGACCCTCGTGTAACCAGGGGTCTGCCGGGGCCAAGATAAAAAGACTGCACTCAGGGGTCGACCCTTGCTGTGGGTCGACACCAGGGGTCGACCCCTTCAGGCAGGGTACTGAAAACATGTTCTGTTTTGAATAGAACCTAAGAGGGTCGACCCCAATGGTCGACCCCTTCTTGTTTGGGTCTGAAAATTAGTTAAAACCCCCATCAAATCAATGGGAAACTATTGATTAAATATTATCATAATCCCATGAAGATCAACCATGATTTTTCATCCTGAAAAATATGATGAAGCAAGAGGTTAGTTCAGAATCAAAATCCTTGCATCAAGCATTAACACTATGAACATGTTCACAATAAAATCCATCATTGAACCTATTGAAACATGCATTTTGCTTCTCATATCAATTGACAAAAATACATTTGACCAAATGATAAGGTTTTGAAATGATAAGCATGAATCTATCATTCAATCAAATATATTGACATGGGAGCTCAAACATTCAACTAGCATTCTTGTATCTACCAAATGCTCAACATCAAATAACGTCAATTGAGGGATATTCATTTACACATACAAGAAGCAAATATATAGCTTAACACCAAAGACATGATCAAACGATGTGCAACCACACAGGTATGAGGAACCATACTATATCACAATTGCATTCACACATTGAAACCACGATGACCTCATGAATGATATCAATCTAATAGAAAGGTGTGTTCAATGAACACAATCTCATTGATTGAGACCTAATTTAAGTCATCTTCATAAGAGCCAAGTTCATACAATTCTTTCACACATCAGGTCAATAAATCAAGCTTTTAGTGCATAGTTCAGAAGACCAAGCATTCATACAATGCATGGGCAATATCGAACCAAATCTCATGAAGTCTTGTATGAATATTTCAAGTCCAAAAAATCTTATGATGAGAACGCATAAAAATATCTAACCAAGACTTTGAAAAGTTATTTGATGAAATGCATGAAATATAGAAGAGTGAACACAATACAATGAGTGAGTCAACTCCCTTTTTTAATAAGATCTTCATTGATGCACTCCTTTGAGTTCCAAACGTGAATCATTGATTTTTATCCTGCAAATCAAAATATTCAAAGCATGAGATCTTTAAATACAAATCAGTCATATAACTTTCAAATATGAACAGAGTTAACTCCCTTTAAGAAGAAGAGCTTCATTGATGGACTCCTTTAGATTCCAAGTATGAGCCATGAATTTATGTTCCTACAAACCAACATAAATATCACATTAGTTCCTTAAACACCAAGGGCTCACATGACTTTCAAGAGTGAACATTGACTCCATCTTTCAACTCATCAAATCAATATATAAAACATGTTGCTCAATGAAACACATACACACACAAACACAATCGTTTTGATATCATTGAAACTAAACACGAACTAGGGGATGCAACAATCTCACCCTTTTTGATGATGACAAAACGATATGTGTGATAATACAGATTTTGCAAACATGTACAAATATTAAGCATAACCAATTCTCCCATTCTCCCCAAGACAACATCATTCATAAGGCACTGCGCATTGAGCACACACACACACACCAAACATTCTCCCCCTTTTTGTCATCTACAAAAAGACAGGGGGTTATGGGACATGAAATGAACATGTTAGGCCAAAGGATTTGATGCCAATTCGAATGCCAATTGAGGCGAAGTAGGGGCTCAAAGATATGATACTAAATGTTGATCAAGATAGAGGCACAAACATAGGCAATTTTAATTCTCGAAGAGAGAGCCTCGAAGATAGGATATCATTTGTTGGTTGAACTCATTTTGGCATTTATGCAACATGAAGTGTTCAGAATATCCATTTCAAAATGAACTATGCCAATTGTTGGAAAGTATGGATTTGTTCAAGATGAGATCATGAATGAACTATATGCATGCTGAAAATGTCAAATATGCAAATATGCACATGATGAGCGTCATCTTTCACATGCAATGAATATGCACTATGTGAATGCCAATCATGCAAGATATGAAGCTATGTACATGATGACTTCTATCCTTCAAAAGTAAGGTTTATGTTAAGAATTAGACTCAATGGGAATGCATGAACATGCAAGCACACAAGCACAATCGTCATGCACACATATAGTACATATAGTAACTCCCCCTATATGAGACACGGGTTAACAAAAGAGCATGTGATTCAAATTCAAGAATGTAATGCATGAAGCATAACTAAGATATTTGTGCATACACAACTAGGAGTACTACATAAACTATGAATGTAGGTAAATTCATAAAATACATACATCACAAAAATGTCCATGTGAAATGTGATGTAATGAATAATGAGCTTCAAAATATATAGATTTTCAGATTTTCTAAAGAACACTAGAAGGTAATCTCCTCTCTATATTTTCACTTTAGATTCTCGACTATCGGTAGCTTTGCACAACCCCTATTTTGTTTCTTTTAATAGACTTCACCTTTCGGCGCGAGTTTCCTCATGTGTCGCAATGGGGATTCCCGGCTACTTGGATTTGTCACACATATGGATTTGTTTCTTCTTTCGACACGAGTTTCCTCCTTTGTTTCAGGGGGGATTCCCGGTTACTCGGATCCACGGTCCACTTATTGAATTTTTGTTGGGTAGGTAGCTTTTTCCTCACGATTACTCTTTAATGTCCATGTAGAGATTCAAGTTCCCTTTAAAGTGTTGGAAGGAATTTCTTAAATCCTTATCAATGAAAGTCACTAAATTCATTATGTGCAAGAGTGTGGGGGTGAATTTTTATTTTGCATGTATAAAATAAATTTGACAAGACATGGCTATGACTCCCCCTAAATGTATGCACGGTCGGAAATAAATCCTCCCCCTTAATATATGACATGTATCACATATGAATAAAATCACTGTATTATTATTTATCAAGGAGGTGAGGTCTTAGAATTTTTCAAGAAAGTGTTTCATAAACTATATACATACATGCACGCAAGGGTTCATGGAAACATTCATGTGAGCATTCATGAATCAAGGTATGCAATTATTATGAAATATATGCATATGCCAATACGCATGAATGTGCAATATGCATCTTTTGTCATTTTGTGTGTCCGTAAATCTTGACATTCAAGCATAAATAAGTTAAAGTATGCATGAGACTCAAATTTACAATGTATGCATGATCTATGAATGATATGCAAATATGCCAATGCATTCTTTTTATGCAAGTTTTCAGTTTTTGTAATGACTTGAGAATTTAAGAAGAGCATGAAGCAGGTGAATGCATGAGATGAATTTTCAATGAATTTGGCACTGAATCATGAGCATTTTATTTCAGATTTCATCATGAAAAGCCATGTCCCTTAGAACCCAATGTTCAACCATGATCATTCAAAGATAATATTTCATGAGACACAAGCTTCAGTTTGAACATGATACGCCCTGCATGTGTGAATATGCAAATAACTAAGTTTTCAACAGATTTCACACAAAATTTGACAAATGAGCAAGATAAGTGTTTGAACATCTATTAAAAAGGGTAGATTTCTAAACATGTCAAACAACTTATCAATTTGGCAAATCAATCACATATGGTCAATGAGTTTTAAACTGAGCCATGGTCAACATTCAATATCAATTGTTACATTTGATCAAGCAAGTCCATAGTTCAGAAAATTTTACCTTTTGAAACAAGAAAGATTTCAGATTGAATTTGAAAGCTATACACATCAAAGGCAAATTGATTTCATTCAAAACACATGGTTCCTCATAAGCCAAACAATTCAATTTTTTGAATTTTGGTACAAGGCGGAGAACATAGGTCCGAAGACCACCATCACGCTTAGTGGAAATATTAAGTTGAACGTAGTCCAACCTTCTCCAACCACCATTTGATATACCAAATATTCATCCATTGAAGACATGTATGGCTTGTGAAGAATTTTGAGCATAACATGAGAACATACCAAAATCTCATTCCAAAACATCAAAACCACCAAGTTTGACAATGAAGGAGCAAAGTTGGAGTTTTATCATATGAGTGTGCCTTGTTCTATTTTACTGGAACCCCTTTCATTCTTTGTTTACCTCAAGGCACACCTTCATCATAATTGACTCATTTGTCAGATTTTGGGCACCCAAGCCTTCTTGGGTCCTTGGATATTAGAAGCATTTCTTCCAAAAGTTTTCTTTGACATTTTCATTGCCACCTTGTCATCACTTTCCATGATCCTGCAATCCTCAATAACATGTCCATGGTTTCCATAGTAAAGGCATTGAGGAGAAGCAGTTTTACCAAAGGACTTCCTTTTAGGAGTAAAGGAATTTTCAAATCCATTCCATCTTCTATTTTCAAAAGGTCTAGATTTAACAAAATTAGACATAACATGCATTCTAGAAGCATGGAAACTTTCTATTTTCAAAAACTAACACTCTTTCATAACATGCCCATACTTGCCACAATGAAAACACCATGGAGATTCAGTTCTATGGAATGACTTTCCATTGTTTGAATGAGTGTTCGTGAATGAATTTTTCTTATGGGATGCAAACCTTTTAGCATAAGAAGTATGTTCATTTCTGAATTTTCTTTGAAAGTTAAACTTAGCATTCATGGCACGATAATCGTCATTTTATTTCACAAAGTAATCATCCATGACATGGCCAAGTTTGTGACAATAAAAGCATGATACATTTTTATTTCTTTTGAAGGAAGATTTATCTTTGCATGCATTTTGATCATCCATTTTCAAGACAATACAATCATTCATTTCATGACCAAACATGCCACAATAGAAGCATTCAACATTCAACTTTTATTTTTGACATCTATTTGACATGGAAGGTTTTTTGTTGAGAATTTTCTTTTTATCAAAACTATTTTCATATATTTTCACTTGAGCAATGGGAGGAGGTATTTTGGAGGTGCTAGGAATGTCGGAGGCATGAATAAAAGAGGTTTGCATTTTTGATTCAAAAGATTTTTTGTTGACCGGGATGTAACCAAGACCCTCTTTTTGAAAGTTCACTTTCACACCTAGCAATATGTCTAAGTTCTCATTCCCTTTGACAAATCTAGACAAATCAAGCTTTAAATTGTTGATCTCTTTTTCAAATGCAAGGATTTTATCGTCCAGCAAATAATTCTTTGATGTGAGTTTTTCATTTTCTTGCATGAGGTTTTTATTTTTCAGATTTGTGCAGTGAAATTTTTCAGCAAGTTTTTCAAGAACCTTTTCAGTTTCAACATGCTTTGAGATCTTAGCAAGCAACTGTTCATTCTCATGTTTCAACAATGAGATTTCTTCTTCAAGCTTATCAAAGCATCTCAATCTTCTCTCTAGCAAAGAATTCTGAATTAACATGGCACCATTTTTCATTTTAAGATCTTCATTTTCATCCATGATACTTTTGCTATCAATTTTAGAATCAAGTAGCTTTTCAACCATTTTATCATCATCAGACAAAGAAGCTAACTTGTTCTTAAGATATTCTTCATTTTTCTCAAGCATGGAGATTTTAGACATATGGAATTTATTTTGCTCACGCAGCTCATCACACTCATTTTTAATTTGAAAATATGTGTTATGTTTTCTAGCCATTTCAACATCTCATTCAAATAGGAAATCTCTTCTGAAAATAATTCAACTCTTGATTCAAGAGATTCATTTTATTCTTGCAGATGTTCAATTTTTGACTCCAAGGTTTTGCAGTTCTCACAGGAGGAATTAGCATGCCCATTCTCATTAATCTTCCTTTTCAAGATTTTATTTTCAGATTTGAGTTTCTTGCATTTATCATACAGCTCAGCATATGCCATTTGCCATTCCTCAATAGTGAGTTTTTCGAATTCAGAATTTACCTCATCATAATTTTCTTCATTAAGTTGATCATCATTGTCGGCCATGAGACAATTTTGTCCTTCCATCTCTTGAGATTTGATAAACTGATCCATAATCTCCTTTGCCGTTCTACAAGAAGAAACAAATGAAAACATATGAGTATCAATGGCACTTTTCAATAAACTTAAGACAATGACATTTTCATGGTTCTTCAATTTATCTTGACTAGACCACTTGGTCTTATCTAGAGCCAATATGTGAGGACCATCATAAATCAACTTCCAAAGATTAGGGTTAATTGAATTGATCAGTCTACACATTTTACCTATCCATGAAGTAACATCAGAGCCATTAAGAATAGGAAGGCAATTCATCGACATGTGCTCAACAGAAAAATTCATGATTGTAGAATGCACTAGGATCACTCTGTAGATCGTGAGATCTAGGGACAGCAGAGCCTCGCTCTGATACCAATTGTTGGGTCCCGTAGTGCAGGGACACGGATCTAGAGGGGCGGTGAATAGATCCTTCTACTAAAAACTATATCCAATTAAAAATACAAACTAACGCACAATGGAATTAACAAGATTGATAAGATAGAGGAATTTAATACTACACAAGTTAACTAGATTCTCTCACTCTCTCCGTTCACACATGATCACACAAATGAGTATAACAAGCTAACCATACAATCACACAATTCAAACCACAGGAGACATGGATTTTTAAGGTGGTTCGGGACCGCGACGGGCTCCCTACATCCATCCCTTACCAAACCGGTAAGGCTTTCTCCACACACTGCAAATGCAGCAAACACGGGGATTTCTCCCCACACACACGGGATAAAAACCCCAACACAAACACGCTACAAAAGTAGCACACACACACACACACGAGGATTTCTACCCACACACACGAGGCAAAAACACCAACACACACGCGGATATGCTCCGCACCAAATGACGCACAAGCGTCAACTCAAACCACTCGGAGAAATCGTTCTCCGAACCCACACATAGAAAATCGTTTATAAGTTTGTAATAGCTAACAAATGAATGCTCTAAGCCCAAAACATGTGCTAAAGACTAAAATAAGAATGATTTAACAAGCACAAAGCTCCCCCTTCAATTGAATCTCCGGCTCTTCTTAGTTTGATGTCCGCTGATGGTGATTTCAGCGTCCTCGCGTTCCTCTCTTCGAGATACTTCTTTTCTTCTTCTACAACGAGCTTCAAATCTCCATGGAAGTAGATGAAAATCACATTGCAAGAGCTCCACCATGTTTTTCCCCATTTTCTTCACCTACAAGAATGAACAAATGAGCATTAGGGTTAATCTTCTCACAAAATCGTAACTCTTATAAATGTAACTCAAGGGATGGGGAAAAGACCCATAAAACCCTCCCAATACATGTTAAAAACACCTTAATAACAATAGAAACTAATGGAGGGTAGTATGGTAATATTTAGGGAGGTTTTCATAAAGTCTTAAACTCTCCCGGAAATCCAGTTCCGGAAGGGTCGACCCTCGTGTAACCAAGGGTCTGCCGAGGCCAAAATAAAAAGATTGCACTCAGGGGTCGACCCTTGCTGTGGGTCGACCCCAGGGGTCGACCCCTTCTGGCAGGGTACTGAAAACAGGTTCTGTTTTGAATAGAACCTAAGAGGGTCGACCCCATGGGTCGACCCCTTCTTGTTTGGGTCTGAAAATTAGTTAAAACCTCCATCAACTCAATGGAAAACTATTGATTAAATATTATCATAATCCCATGAAGATCAACCATGATTTTTCATCCTGAAAACTATGATGAAGCAAGAGGTTAGTTGAGAATCAAAATCCTTGCATCAAGCATTAACACTATGAACATGTTCACAATAAAATCCATCATTGAACCTATTGAAACATGCATTTTGCTTCTCATATCAATTGACAAAAATACATTTGACCAAATGACAAGGTTTTGAAATGATAAGCATGAATCTATCATTCAATCAAATATATTGACATGGGAGCTCAAACATTCAACTTGCATTCTTATATCTACCAAATGCTCAACATCAAATAGCGTCAATTGAGGATATTCATTTACACATACAAGAAGCAAATATATAGCTCAACACCAAAGACATGATCAGACGATGTGCAACCACACAGGTATGAGGAACCATACTATATCACAATTGCATCCACACATTGAAACCACGATGACCTCATGAATGATATCAATCTAATAGAAAGGTGTGTTCAATGAACATAATCTCATTGATTGAGACCTAATTTAAGTCATCTTCATAAGAGCTAAGTTCATGTAATTCTTTCACACATCAGGTCAATAAATCAAGCTTTTAGTGCATAGTTCACAAGACCAAGCATTCATGCAATGCATGGGCAATATCGAACCAAATCTCATGAAGCCTTGTATGAATATTTCAAGTCCAAAAATTTTTATGATGAGAACGCATGAAAATACCCAACCAAGACTTTGAAAAGCTATTTGATGAAATGCATGAAATATAGAAGAGTCAACATAATGCAATGAGTGAGTCAACTCCCTTTTTCAATAAGATCTTCATTGATGCACTCCTTTGAGTTCCAAACGTGAATCATGGATTTTTATCCTGCAAATCAAAATATTCAAAGTATGAGATCTTTAAATACAAATCATTCATATAACTTTCAAATATGAACAGAGTTAACTCCCTTTAAGAAGAAGAGCTTTATTGATGGACTCCTTTACATTCCAAGTATGAGCCATGAATTTGTGTTCCTACAAACCAACATAAATATCACATTAGTTCCTTAAACACCAAGGGCTCACATGGCTTTCAAGAGTGAACATTGACTCCATCTTTCAACTCATCAAATCAAGATATAAAACATATTTCTCAATGAAACACATACACACACAAACACAATCGTTTTGATATCATTGAAACCAAACACGAATTAGGGGATGCAACAAAACCTTTTTTTAGTCTGACCCGTACATGGGTGACGGCGGTCCAGGACACCCGAACGTGTGCCATGGATGCATGTTATGTAACCGGAGATGGGTGGCATGGGGAACACCTAAACGTCCAAGTATGACGCAGTCATGCATGGACGGCCCTTTGGATTTGAGAGACTTGAGAGGGCTAGGAGAGCCGGGTGTGGAAGAGCCGGGTGTGGGCGTATCGAGGATGGGCTTAGGTGGGCCGGGGAAACCAAAGTCTTCATTATCCCCAAATGATGGTTCAGACTTATGGCTATGTAGAGGTTGCTTGGCCCGAGTGGAAAAGGCGTGAGAGTGAACTCCGCGGAGGAAGTGGAGTGAAGATGGTAGCTCGGGAGGTTCACTAGTGAAGGGGTCAAAAGGGTCGAAGAAGGTATGACCCCGTGAGATGGGTTCCAACATGACATGGTCCCAAGTTTAGAATTCATAGTCACCATCATACATTATGATCGGTGGGACGATGGACATGTGTAGAAAATAGGATTCCTCCCTTGGGCAAAAGGGAATGAAGCCGGGCTCGGCCGACAAGGGGAGGAATAAGAGGATCTCCATGGTGACACAACCCACGGTGCACTCGGAGGTAATGGACCCTAAGGCCGGATGGGTGAAGCTAAGACTGGTGGGTTGGTCGAAGCCTCGGGCCAATGAGTGCGTCAACTTCCATTGTGCGTCTAATCCCACAATAAAGTCATCCAAAGTGTCAACATGGTGACTAGACCGGAATGTGGTATGGAAGGAGTTGACGGGCACTAGTGGTAGGGTGGGGTCCATGGATGGGTAAGGAAGTGGGACCAAGCCATCTTTGAGCCAACTAAGAAGTGGCTCGGCTATAAAAGCGTACCCGTTAGAAACACGGGTGGCTCGGGCTTTGGTGGCTCCAAATGAGAGGGCTCTGAAATAAGATCGGAAGGTGAGGTTGATGGTAATGGAGCTCTCATGGGAGGGGAAGGATTCCATGACTGGGGTGGGGGTCCGAGTGGGGGTCTGATCAGATCGAGAATCGGCTGGGAGGTAGATGCTCGCCGAAGGGTGGCATCGGCTTGCCGTATGGCAGCATCAAACTGAGACTCAAATAGCTCAACCTCCAGAGCGACCTTATAGGAATCCCCAAAAGTTTTCACGTGGCGGAAAAATAATTCAAATTGGAAGTGAAGCTGTGAACCTTTCCAGAACTGAGTTCCGGCCTCGATGTTATCCAGCCCGACTTTAGATCTTAACTGGTACACTTCGAAGTCCCTAATGTACTCGGACACGGACAGGTTGCCTTGGTCAGGCCTGAGGTATGGGTTGACCATATTTGCCAAAAGATGGGAACGGATCCCTAGGAATGGTCATGCAAGGCCATTTTTTTATTTTTTTATTTTATAAGCAAAATGATATGCCAACTCATGCAAGCACCTAGACACGACTTAGAATGCGATGCAAATGCAAAGTTGAAATGAGACTCGGCTACACACCTAGACAATACTAAGATTCGGTACGTGGCGGAGTTAATCGATCCGAAGATCACTCGCGCAAGTGTGCGGCCTTCCCGATAGGCGTAGCCTAACGTTCGGATAACACCTTTTTATATACCGAACAATGGTATGCGGATGCAACCTTAGACCGACTTAGACGATGACTAGACGTAAATGACACCCCTTTTTTTTAAACACCCTAGACCCAACTTGTCTCTGATACCAAATTGATGCGGGACGGACACGCGACTCGACTCCAAATGGATATGCGATCCTCGGACTCTAAGCAAGCCCCCGATCGTCCCTAACGAGGGAAGCGTCGGACGTGCGCGGTTGAGAAACCGGTAAAGAGGTAGGGTGGTCAACTCACAAATTTGTGCTCGGATCGGGTCACGGGACGGTCTCGCTCTCTCTCTCTCTCTCGCAGCAGCAGTGAATATCAATAAATAGCGAGCTAAGTTACCCTATCATGCTCTCTAGCAGCGGCATATAAAGCATATACGAACTAAGCAAAGTGCCGAGTAAGGAGCGAATATGATACCTCCACGCTACCGGGCGTGGGGAAGACTTCCCGGCCGATCTCGTACTCCCGGAACAATAAATACACAAAAATTACAGCAAGATAAATTGCTGCCCACTCCACACAGGGAGGTAAAGGATGACATAGCGGGGCCCGGGAGTAGCGGTTTCAGGTTGACGGGTCGCTTCTTGTGTTGCTTCGACTGCACACGTACTCACGACCGTGGGACCCACGTGCTGGTCCGAGGGGCCGTGTGGGCCCGGAGAGACACCACTGTGGTGGGGACACCTGGAGGGGCGCTCCCTGGGACGGTGGTGTGCTGGTTCGCCGGCCGGAGGCCGGGCGGCGACGATCTCCACTCGCCGGAGTTACTGGCCACGGATTTGTAGTTCTGTTTTACAGCGCGCGACCCGGCGAGATCTGCTGTTGCGGTCACTCCCGATGTCGGATCGACGTACAAGAGGTACCGATGGAAAGCTGACTTGAAATCCTTCGATCTATGACGAGAAAAAGAAATTTAAGTTTCCCGTTGATGGTCTTTGTCGAATTTTCGAGCTGCTGACTCATAGGATCTGAAAACTCAGGGCAGAACCAAATTTTCCTGAGCGTTGGCACTGACCGCGATGTAGACCTTCGACTCAGCTTTTGAGCCCTTCATGAAAGTTGTAGAGGCCGAAGAGAGAAAAATGGGGATATATCTTATGAAAGGTTTGGTGGCGATTGCGATTTTTTGTAGATTTTACACTGACTAGGGGTCAGATCTAGACAGCAGGGACTGAACAGATTTTGGGAGAAAGACCGAATTTTTAAAAAATATGTAGAGGGCTTTAGAAATTTGACAAAACTTTGCAGAGGGTGGGGATGATAGATAGAACCTCCAATAGATTTGGGGGTTCCATCAAAAATCAAAAAGGGGGTCAAAAGGTGGAAGAACTAAGCTTCCGCTACATAGATCTGAAAGGGGACAAATCTGGAAGACAAAAAGACACGAAAATGGGAAAATATAAAACGAAGTCTAAAGGATGTGACTTTTTTACTGGAGGTTTGGAATCAAGAGAGGAACCGACCCTGAAAATCTCAACTCCAGATGATGTCAAAGTTGGGAGTTAAAAATCTCGGAGTGAACCCTTTTTCAGCAGAACAGAACCTTGGACAGCACTTCGGAAGCGGCTTTGCGGCGGCTCGATGGCGGCACGAACGGCGGCGGCAGAACCAGAGATGAAATCAGAGATAGAGGGGCTAAGGTAGAAGGGGTTCTCAACCCTGAAATACAGAGGGAAGAAGGAGGAACCAAAAGGAGAGAGGGGAGGGGCGCACCAGGCTCCTTACACAATACAACAACTTCTTCCCATTAATTCATGAAAAATGGAAATACATGCCTTATATAATAAATGGAAAATGACCACTAATGCCCTCAGATCTAAGGTATAGAACTAATTAGTTCTAATGGCCTTTTTACAATAATTAAATTGGAACAAAATAGGAAGGGGGCGCCCCCTTGACTAGGTGGGGTGGTAGGTGGCCCACCCTTGACATTTTAAGTCACTTGTCTCCCCCATGTGTCAATTGACTTGTCAAACCTTCTAGATGCCACCTTGGCTTTTGACCAGCCGCACATGGATGAGGTGGACCAATAGGGAAGGAGTGGGGGCCCCCTAGCAAGTCCTACTGGCATTTTGCACATAAACCAACACATTCCTAAGGAAAAACAAATAGGCTCATAAAGCCTTACAATTGCGAATCTACTTCTCCCAGGATATAAAAATAAATAAAAGGACACAAATATAAAAATAAAATGTACATGCTCGGAGTTGATTCCCATCAAAGGTTCACTTTTCCTTTTGACGTGAACCTCAACACGTCTTAGGTGAAGTAGGTCCGGTTACTCAGATTCGGAGCATTTTTTATGGTGCCTTTTTCTCAACTTTTTTTTCAATTATATTTTTGCACTAATTTAGATAGATAACTTGACAGAAAGCTTATAAAAGATCTCTTCTTCAAGAAGTGCTGAATATCAGATAATATACCCAAAATAGCAGAAGGATTGTCCTACTTGTTTGGTTAGCGTGCAAAGTGATTTTGTTTTCATCTTTCTAAAGTGCAAATGAACTTTAAAGAGATTCTTAGATCATTTTTTCATGACTAGATTAAATAAATTTTTCATCATCCTTATCCCAGTCTTTTCTATTCTAGAATCACTTTCAATTCAAGCATGAATCAAGAAACTCCAAATGGGGATTTCATCTTTTCATCAATGCAGGATACCGAGCAAGGACTCATATCAGATTGTATTCACATGAAACAAGTTTTTTTTTCTCTCCCCCCAACTTGAATGACATTGTCCTCAATGACATATGCAATATAAAGATTAGAGAACAAGTAAATAGAGAATATGGTTGGGATGGAAGGATACAACATGTTGGTCGGGGCAAAGTGACGACGGCTCATTCTCTTCGTGGCCTGACAACTGAAAAACAAACACACTAAAATAAAACATCAAATCACAAAAAACATTGGGTTGCCTCCCAGAAGCGCTAAGTTTACCGTCTTTAGCCAGACACATAAAAGTTCAAAATGAATTCATTTCTGATCACACAATGCGATGGATTCTGTTGGTGATATCAGCTCATTTTCCAAGTAGGGTTTTAACCTTTGACCGTTAACATTAAAATTATGACCATTTTGTGGATTCAGAATTTGAACGGCTCCATGGTCAAATGCTTTAACAACAATGAACGGTCCATCCCATCTGTATTTTAATTTACCGGGGAACAAGCGTAGCTGGGAATTGAAAAGCCAAACCTTTTGATTAGCATGAAAAATTTTCCTATGGATATGCTTATCATGGAAAGCCTTGGTTTTAGCTTTATAAATCCTGGAATTTTCATAGACTTCGTTCCTTAGTTCCTCTAGTTCATTGAGTTGTAAGGCTCTTTGGGCTCCAGCTTGAGTTAAGTCGAAATTGACTTGCTTAATGGCCCAATAGGCTCTATGTTCAAGCTCTACGGGAAAGTGGCAGGCTTTTCTAAAAATGAGAAGATATGGAGACATACCAATGGGAGTTTTGAATGCAGTTCTATAGGCCCATATTGCATCATCTAGTCTCTTGGACCAGTCTTTCCTATCCGGCATAACTGTCTTATGCAAGATGTTCTTTATCTCCCTATGGGAAACCTCCACCTGACCACTGGTTTGGGGATGATAGGGGGTAGCGAGCTTATGAGTGATGCCATATTTGCGAAGCAAAGCTCGAAATTGGAAGTTCGTGAAATGGGACCCCCCATCACTAATCATAGTCCTAGGACATCCAAATCTAGAGAAGATGTTCTTCTTGACAAATTTTATCACCACCTTATGATCATTGGTTCTTGTGGCTATAGCTTTAATCCATTTTGAAACATAATCGACCGCCACCAAGATGTATTCATTCCCAAAGGACGGTGGAAATGGTCCCATGAAGTCTATTCCCCAAACATCAAAGATTTTAACAACCAGAATGGGATTAAGTGGCATCATATCTCTCTTTGAATTATTGCCCACAACTTGACACCTCAAACATGTTTTTGAAAATTCATAAGCATTCTTCAATAACGAGGGCCAGTAGAATCCACTTTGTAAAACTTTTGCCGCAGTCTTCTTTCCTGAGAAGTGTCCCCCACAAGCTAGATTGTGACAAAAATTCAATACTGATTGTTGTTCCTCTTCGGGGACACATCTTCTTATGATCTGATCAGGACCCATATGAAACAGCTCCGGGTCCTCCCAAAAATAGTGCTCGACCTTAGCAAAGAAGTGATCTTTTTCCTGCTTAGTCCACCCACCCGGGATCTGTCCTACTGCCAAGAAGTTGACAATGTGAGCGTACCAGGGGGTTGAGGTGTGAGATATGGATAACAATTGTTCACCGGGAAAAGAACCAGTCATGGGAGCACTCTTGGGTATCACTATTCTTGACAAATGATCAGCCACAACATTCTCTAACCCTTTCTTGTCTTTGATTTCCAGATCAAATTCTTGCAGTAATAAAATCCATCGAATCAGACGGGGTTTAGCATCTTTCTTGTTGAGCAAGTATTTCAAAACAACGTGATCGGAATAGATAATGATTTTGGCCCCCAAAAGATATGAGCGAAATTTTTCTAGAACAAAAATAACGGCCAGAAGTTCTTTCTTTGTGGTGGTATAATTCAATTGAGCATCCGCGAGAGTGCAACTCGCATAATAGATCACCACAAGTGTTTTATCAATCCTCTGTTCCAAGACAGCTCCTATGGCATCATCCGAGGCATCACACATGATTTCGAACGGTAGCGACCAATCTGGTGATTGAAGAATCGGAGCTTGGGTCAAGGCCGCCTTCAGGGAATGGAAAGCCTCAAGACAAGACTCATCCAGCTTGAATGGAGTATCCTTGGCCAAGAGCTTAGTGAGCGGACGAGTAATGGTAGAGAAGTTCTGAATGAATCTTCTATAAAAACCCGCATGGCCAAGAAAAGAGCGAATTTACCTGACAGACGAAGGGGGAGGGAGATTGAAAATCAGATCAACCTTAGCCTTGTCTACTTCTATCCCCTTCTCTGAAACAATGTGTCCTAGCACAATGCCTTCTCTTACCATGAAGTGACTTTTCTCCCAGCTAAGCACCAGATTAGATTTAATGCATCGTGCTAGTACTCTCTACAAATTCTCCAAGTAGCACTCAAATGAGTCTCCAAAAATTGAGAAGTCATCCATGAAAAATTCTAAGAATTCTCCCACCATTTCAGAAAATATTGCCATCACGCACCGCTAAAAGGTGGCAGGGGCATTGCAAAGCCTAAACGGCATTCTCTTGAAAACAAACGTACCATAAGGACACGTGAATGTAGTTTTCTCTTGATCTTCCGGGTAGATAGCAACCTGATTGTACCCGGAGTATCCATCCAAAAAGTAAAAATATCTTTGTCCAACCAATTTCTCTAAAATTTGATCAATAAACGGGAGAGGGAAATGATCTCTCTTTGCCATTGAGTTCAATTTTCTGTAATCAATACAGATTCTCCATCCCATTTGTAGTCTCATTGGCACCTCTTCACCCTTCTCATTTTGAATCACGGTCAGTCCGAATTTCTTTGGAACTACTTGCGTGGGGCTGACCCACTTACTATCAGAGATGGGATATATAATCCCGACATCCAACCATTTCACCACCTCCTGTTTAACCACCTCTTTCATGTTAGGATTCAACCGGCGCTGCATCTCCCTGCTCGGCTTGGCATTGTCCTCTAAATAGATATGGTGCATACAAACATCCAGACTGATGCCCTTGAGATCTGCCACAGACCAACCTATTGCCCCCCTATGCTCTTTAAGGACATCGAAGAGCTGAGCTTCTTGAGTAGAAGTGAGATGAGAAGCAATAATCACGGGCAGAGTTTGGTCAGGACCCAGATAAGCGTAGTTAAGAGAATCCGTTAGAGATTTCAATTCAAGAGTAGGCGGATGAGCTAGAGATGGAAGAGTAGATTTGAATTGTAATGGAGGAAGTGGCTCTACCCTAGACCAGAGTGCAGAAGTGGAATAAGAATCTTGAAGCTTGTTACCCTCCTCTAGGGTGTCCTCAACGTCATCCGGACTTTCATCAATCACCTCCTCAAAGATATCAATGATATTGCATTCTTCTTTGTGGTCCGGGTATTGAGAAGCCTTAAGAATATTCAAAGTAACATTCTCTCCTCCAAATGATATATCCATCATTCCCGTGCACAATTTATATTAGTCTTTGCCGTAGCTAAAAATGGACGTCCCAAAATGATTGGTGTGTGTTTTAGATCCTAGGTCGAGGCCATATCCAAAATGAGAAAATCCATAGGGAAATAACATTCATGCACCTTGACAATAACATCTTCTAACAGACCCCTTGGAGTTTTCACCGATCTATCCGCCAATTGAAGGATTATTAAAGTGGGTTTTAATTCTCCTAGATCAAACTACTCATAGATGAAGGTGGGCAAAAGATTTACGCTAACACCTAAGTCTAGCAATGCTCGATCAAAAATGACTCCACCTATATCACATGAGATTAACGGGGCTCCGGGGTCCTTCAATTCCTTTGGTAAATGATTCATCAAAACAACACTCACATCCTCAGACAAGCAGATCTTTTGAGTCACCGCCCTTGGCTCCCTCTTTTGAGTACAAAGCTCTTTCAAAAACTTTACATATGCCGGCACATGCTTGATTGCATCTAAGAGTGGAATATTGATACTCACATGTTTAAACAATTCAACTAATTCTTCCTGTTGTACCGGTGGTTTCTTATGAGCTTTCGGCTTTAGAGCATCGGGAAAAGGGACCTTAGGCACATAGTCTTGGGGTCCTTCATCAACTTTTGCCTTTCCTTTATTCAACCTCTTCTCTCCACCCTCCGGCTTCTTTATTTCTTTAACAATTACAGGCTCCTCTTCCTCATCACTCTCCTCTTGGGCCTCTTGGCCCGAACTACTGCCAACTTCCTTAGTCTTATAAGGATTATCTAAAGCCTTCCCACTCCTAAGAGAAGAGATTGCCTTAGCATTCTCAAATTGGGGACCTGTAGGAGGAGACGGCTAAGGTTGGTTTGGTTGAGGAAGAATAGGAACTCTTTGGGGGACGCCCGGAGGTTGGTTCCTTGGGTTAGCCATAGGCTGGCTAGGAAGCTGTCCCACACCTCTCCTTACATTACTTACTACTAATTGCCCTATCTGATCTTCCAACTTAGCAATGGATTGCTGCTGAGAAAGAATGAGCTGTCGGAGTTGGTCGAATTTTTCATCAAAATTAGACTGCGGAGGTTATGAAGGAGGAGGTTGGAAGGGAACTTGATTGAATCGGTTAGAAGGATATTGATGGTATTGGCCCTGAGAAAATTAAGCTTGCTGATATGGGGCCTGAGAATAATGTGATGGGTGTTGAGATTGTTGCAGAAAAGGTGCATTGGATTGAGAAAAATTATGATGAGCTTGGTGAGTTGAGTGTTGAGTTTGGTGAAAAGGAGATTGATAATGTTGATGAGATTGAACTGGAGCATGAAAGGGTTGTTTTTGAAAAGAGGGATTGGATTGGGTAGATGGACCTTACTGAGATTTCCAAGAAAAATTTGGGTGATATCTCCAGCCTGGATTGTAGGTGTTGGAATAAGGATCATAAGGAGACTTAGAGACACCCTGAGCAGCGAAGATTTATTTTTGGATGAATGGGGGAAGCTGGGCTGCAGTGGGACAATCAGTTATCACATGATCGGGGCTAGAGCAAAGAGCACAAATCTCTTCATGACTGGGAGCTGAGAATAGTTGAGATTGAGGGGCTAAAGAAGAAGAAGGTTCATGCCTAGATAACAATTGATCTAGCTTCTGAGTTACAAGATCAACCTTCTCTATATTTTGCGCCAACAAATCTATTTTGTTCAACTTCTGAGTCAAGGCATTTATGTCCAGCCTATTCTCACACTCACCTTGGCTCTTGACTTCATAAAGCCCGCCCTTCTTAGCAGGCCCAATCGTTCTTTCATAGGATGAGAGAGAGGCATGACTAATTGAATTTTCACTGAGCATTTCAAATAAATCATATGCCCCATCTTCGCTCTTACTCATAAAAGCCCCCCCACATGACGCATCCACCATTTGACGGTAACTATCAGTCAATCCCTCATAGAATGCTTGAACTATTTGCCATCTTGACAGACCATGATGTGGGCATTTTCTTAACAAATCTTTCAACCTATCCCATGCCTAATGGATTTGTTCCCCAGGATTTTATGTGAATCTAGTTATCGCTCTCCTCATGGTATTGGTTCGCCCTATGGGATATAATTTTTTTAAAAATTCTTTCTGTATTTCTGCCCAAGTCTCTATTGATCTACCCAAGGCTCCTAACTAATATTTGGCTTTGTCTTTAAGAGAGAATGGGAACAGAGTCAGCTTGAGAGCATCATCAGAAAAGTTTTAGATTTTAATAATTGAGCAAATCTGGAGGAACTCATCAAGATGTCTGTAGGGATCCTCATTGGTATTGCCATAGAAAGATGGCAACATTTGAATGGTACTTGATTTTATTTCATAATGGACTGCTTGATTTTGAGGTGTTTGGGTATAAAATGAAGGCTGGTATTGATTTGGTAAGAAATATTCCTTCATTTGCTTGGGAGCAATTTGTTGAATTTGTTGCTGATTTTGGTTGTGATCGGTCATGAGGTTAGGTTGATGGTGAGTTCTAGAATGCACTAACTCTTAATCTCTCATATAGGTCCCAACAAAGGTGGGTGTAGGGATCTCCTACCTTGCATAAACTAGGACAAAATGAGAGAGAGATTTTTTATGTTAATTTTTTTATTTTTATTTATTTTTTTTATTTTGACACAACTTAAGATGAAGAGAGAGAAGAGAATGATTTTTTTTCTTTTTTTAGTTTTGTTTTTATGCAAACACAAACAAGTTGTCACACAAATTACCATAATGACCTAAATGCGCCCTAAACCTACGAATGGGGTTTCACAAAATGATTAAAGCGAAACTTAAGTTCACTCTCAATATTTTCACCGGCCAGGTAAGGGGTGGGGTAGTGGGAGGTTCCCCCTACTTTCGTAGGGACCTAATTATGCCAAACCACTAGCCCGCTTAAGGCGTTTGCCGTCCGACCGTCTTGTCTTAGGCACCGATTTTCATAAGACGGTAATCCCAAATAACACAAGAACCACAGTGTGATCCTAGGGCCAACGTCTACTGAATTTTATTTATGGCTTAGGTGATGCAAAGATGAAGAAAATTATGGTTTGTGGGCTAAGGGTGATGAAATCTTCACCTTATCTTGTTTAGGGGTAGTGCCCGTAGAGTGTTTTGAAGAATGAGATACAACAAATAGGTTCAAATAAGGGGTTTAATATGCAAATGCATGAACAATTATTTTCTAAGACATAAATATGGAATAAAATTAATGCAACATACATGATGCATGACCTAGAACATGATGTGTGTGGTTGCTAATATTGGAATGAGATTTTTTTTTATTTTGGTGCAAGTATTGTTCCTTTTTTTTTAGGTAATGAACCTATCTAAGCAGCACATTTTTTTCTTTTAATTTCTTTTGATTTTTTCTAATTTTTTTAATTTTTTCTAATTTTTTTAACAAGATATGAATAAAAGAAATTGTGAACTAAAAATAATAAAAAACTTACAAAACTACTGTAAAATAAGGTCTAAAATCATGTTTTTGAAGTTTTCTGAATTTTTAATTTTTTTTAGATTTTTTATGAATTTTTTAGAATTTTTTGATGATTTTTTTAGAAATTAGAAAAACAGGACCTGTACCTACGTTTACTGACCTTTAGCGACGCTTGATTTTCCAGGATTTTTCAGAATCCCAGAATTCCTACGTTTGCAGACTTTTAGGGACGCTTCTTGGCTTTCTGTGACAGATTATTTCCCTTGAATTTCAGGTCCGAATTTCTAATGTCTTTGATTTTCTGATTTTTTTCTTTTTCCTGTAAAATAAAAATAGAAAACTTAATATTCACATATATACATCAAACACAAGAATATCCAACTATAAAAATAATTTCCTCCCCGGCAACGGCGCCAAAAATTGATGCACACAAAATTCGTCGTTAAAAAATGCCGTGCCACAATTTAAAATTTTACCGAACTCACTCACTTAAAAATATTGAAATTCAAACAAAGTGGTAAATACGGGTCGATCCCATGGAGAAGAAATATTTTCAAAATAGCATGGAAGAAAATTCTTGTATTTGAAAAATCCAAAGTTTTGAATGAGATTTAAACTAATGGAAAATTAAATTGTATGAAAATAAATTTTGATTTGAAAATTATAACTATGTAAATCAAAAGCATAATTTTAAAATTAAAAGAATAAGGGAAGAAATAAGCCGAGGAATTGGAAGAATGACACCGTCCACGTCGTGCCGAGCCCTTGATCGTCGCCCCGCTTTGGTAGAACGCCGCTGGGAGAGGACCGAGAGAGAACAACCGCCTTGGGGTTTGTGAAGGATATAAAGAAAGGGAGGTGGATGGAAGAGCTACGCAAAGAAAATTATACTGAAACTAGGGTGAGTTAAAGAATAAAATATCTTTAAAACCGGAGAGAATTGGAAGAAGTGACAGAAGACAAAGTTGAAGATCTGGGGGTTAGGAAGAACTTTTATGAAGAATGTAGAGATAGAAAACGAGAGGAAGAAGGTGAAAAATGTGAAAAACCGGCATCTATGGGCACGGGTGAATAGTGACTGGGTAGAAAATAGAACAGTGAAAAATTAATTGTAAATTAAACATGAAGAAGAATTGGAGGAAGTGGTAGAAGAAGCAAAGTTCGATCTACAAGAGGAGAAAATTTTTTATGAAGAACTCAAAATTAAAAGAGGATTGGAAAGGCTTCAAAACGGAAGAATGGTGGAGACTATCATCTCGTATGAACAGTAACACGTTAGGACAGAACTTAGAAAAACATGTCATACCTTGAAAATGGAGACGAATTAGAGGAGGAGGTAAAAAGAAAAAATATAGAACACGGAATAATGAACAAATTTTATGAAGACCATAAATTGAAATGGAGTATAGAATAACATGTAAAGGAGCTGATGAAAGACTAAACTCTTAAGAACACTAAGAACAGAACAATACAACAAGAGAAACCCACAAAGGTTACACTAAAAGCACTCAAACCACATTCTCCAACTCTTCTCACGTAACTCTACCAAGGCCAAGAAGAACTCTCTCCCCTTCACAATAGGAGCCCTTTTTATAGGGCCAAACTCAACCCCATTCTCAATGTGAACATCCAAGATGCCATTTACAACTTTTGTTGAAATTAAAACCCATCATCATTTTTTTTCTACCCACTTTTCTCTTTTTCATTTGATTTCTCCACCGTCGGTCGCATTCTTCCGCATTGCCGTGTGAAGACTGCGTTGCCTGGTGTGAAGACCGGTGAAGGTTGACTGCTAAAGATGGAGTGAAGGCCTTGGCCGACTTGCGCGAAACACCCACGTGAAGGACTCCTGTACGCTGCTTTGAACCGACTGCATGCCCACCGTGGAAGAGCTTCACGTGGAGGCCATTCATGTTGAGAAGCCTTTGTATTTGGCTTCTTCGTACGTGAAGGATCCTGCATGTGAAATCTTACGTGAATGCTTTATATCTCATAGATATATATAATATGTAACTGCATGTGAAGTGTTACGTGAAGCCTCCTCCATTGTAACAATATGTGATATACATGTATATATATGATATATATAAGATATATATATATCTATATATATGATATCTTATATATATTTCTATGTAAAGTGAATTGTTTCTTTTTTTATTTTATATTTTTTTATTTGAACAAATCAAACTTGGGCTTGGTCGGCCATGGGTCTTTGGATTTGTGAATGGACTTCGACCCATTTGTCTTCTTATTTGTGTTCTTTTCATTCTTCTTGTTATCTTTCTTTATTTGTGCCTGTAAAATAGAATCAAAATTTAATTAAATCAGACAATTAAATATTTTAATCTGAAATTGAAATTAAGTGTGATAAATGCATAGTGATGTATATTAAAGCTCATAAAAGTGTGTTATAACATTAATTAACATATAAAATTACACACTTATCAAATAGTAACAAATTTGGTGTAATAGTAACAAGATTGGTGTAATAGTAACAAAGTTGGTGTAATAGTAACAATGTTGGTGAAATAGGAAAATTAGGTGGGAGATTTTAACCTATAAATAGGGCTGGGCTCTTTCCTACTCAAAGCACAGATCTATTGGGAAGAATTGCTGGTTGGAGAGAGGGAGAAAGCTCGAAGTTGGAGGTGTTCGAAAGCGTTCTTCATTCTTAAACTTCTTCTTCTTTGATCTTCAACTAGGTAAGTTTTCTCTCAGGCAAAAACTTAATTAGATCTCCATATATGTTTCTTTGCATGAGTATTTCAATTCTAAGTAAATTTTTCATGATCATGTATTTATGGCTTATTTTAAGATTTAAAGTTCAAAAATGAGAGTTTTCATTATCATAACATGTTTCAATAACGTGGATCACATATGGACCACGATTTGAATACGGTAACCACGCCCGATTTACCTCGTTTATGTGCGTTTTTTCAAAACTTAAATTTTGAATTTTAAAATCATATTATTGCCTTAAGAATGAACTCGTAAAGCTATCATTAATTGTTCAAACAACTATGCTGTAATTTCTGTAGAATTTCTATACATAATTGACCCTATCTATTTGATCTAAGCTCTATCTAAAAGCTTGACATCTTCTTTCAAATTTTCTTTATACAAGAACATATTATGCAATTGATAGCTTGACATCTTTTTTCAATATCTTTTCCTTCATTGAAATTCATTAACAAATAAACATGTTAGAATATGCAAGAATGATTTCCATTCGATTTACGTTTGTCTGTATTTCTGACTAATCATGTAGCTAGTAAGTTCACCAAGAAGAATCGGTGTCTAAGGCTAGAGGTTCACGGGCAAACGCTTTAAGTGGATAAGTGGTTACTTAATTAGGACCTCGTGAATACGAGGGGAGCCTCCCACTGTCCCACCTCTTACCTAGCCATATTTTTTTAGTTTTTTGCTAATTACTCGACTGAAAAAAAACTTGATCTAAACTTATTTTACAAGATTTTTCGCGAGAGTTAATCGCACCTTGACCGGCAATTCATTCTCTTTATTATCTTAATGTCGTTAAACATGATGCCTTAAATCATCCTTGAACTTCTCTTATAAACTTTATTTATTCTTCATACTACTTGCCCTTTCTTCATACTACATGTCCTTGGAAATGAAAATTTTGCTAGATCTGCACTTTAGTCATAAACTACTATTTGAGAGTGTAGGAGCTAAGTGTCATACATGACAAAGTGCTATGTTATGGGAGCCAACTCTTGAGGCTAAAATGGCGCAAAGTGCTATATAATGGGTGCCACCTCTTGAGCCTGTAGGGGCCACCTCTAGAGTCCTCCATAACTAAATGACTAGTTATGCCCTATAGTACGCTTCTTAAGCTTTTCTTGAAACTCGGATTGGCCATAATTATAAATGAATTGTTCTGAAAATTACATGAGAATTTTGGTCCACCCGATACTCAATGCCTGGCAAACATGAGGGCCCTGATCTAGTCTTAGGCGAGTAAAGCCTGAAAGTACTTGTGTCCGAGGGAGTTGAATGATCAGGTGTGGCATTGCACCAACTGACATGCAAGATTGAACTAGACAATTCACTTATTACATGCTTGACTTGTTACATGCTTGACTTCCTATACATGACATGTTTGACCATGAAAGTTAATATCCTTGTTACATGGCCATATTTATAATTCTATACTTGTTATTGATCTTCATGCTTACACTTGAGTTCTACAATATCTATTCTTAAAATTCTTGACTTCCTGATCTTGTTCTCTATTTGTCATTTATTTTATTGCTTGTTTTATTCGAGAGCATATAGATGATCCAAAATGCTAAATACTTAAAGTGACATGGTAAAGAGAAATAAGTCCTACTGAGCTTTCTACCTCACCATGTGTATTGTTGTTAATTTTTAGGAAATCCTGAAGATGACGGGAATGGGCTGGAGTGATGAGAGTTTTTAATAAATTTCTTTTCCCAGTCTGTCTACTTATAAATGAATGTATCGAGTTTGAATAGTATTGTAAGTCCTTGAAGGATATTTGTTGAAAATGTCAGATTATGAAATAAAGATGTGATTTTATCTATTTGTTGTTCATACTCATCATCTGAGTCTCTTCATCGACCTGCCCGTAAAACTGTTCATGTCTTGATAATTCCACCTTGTTCGGGCCGTGACAGACCCCCTGACTGCTTGCACACTCTGGGTAAAGCCTTGGTGGAGGAGGAATTTCTGCACCTTTGACTTCAGGCTGGGAAACCTGGTAGGGTTGTTCACCACGTAACATGATGTTGCGGTTAGCTTGAGGGAGGTGCCCCCATTTTCTTCTAGACTTAGTAGTATGTTAGGAGGTGGAAGCTTTAGCTTGATTTACCTCTGCTGGCATGTGGCATATCTCTTCATTCTCTTCTTCAGAGATTCAGACTGTCTCAAATAGGGCCGCAAGGGTGTTGCAAGATATGACCAGGCCTTTTCTTTTGTTCTTGGATATCTTCTTCTTTTTTCTTCATAGTCGGTAGCCGCTCCTCTGGAGGTTTATCCCATATGCCAGGTTCTTCAACTTCAGCTTCAGCTTTAGCTTTTTCTGCTAACTCCAGGGACTCAAAATGTTCCCAAGGGACATATTCTTTCAGATGGACAGGTTGAATTTTAGGCTGTTCATATTCATCTAGCCCATTAATGATTTCTTGAAGCCGTTTCACCACCGGATTGGCCTCTTTGTGCACCCGCATAGGGATGTATTTCTTCTTATTGTTGGGGAATCTTCCGATGACCTGCTGAGGAGCTATCTCATGCCAGACGGTGGTCACAGCCAGGGGTTCCGGCTGAGGTGTGACACCTCGTATATGAATTCCTGGGCCACCATGAAGCGCTGCCCTTCTTCTTATTTTAGATGGCACGGTGTGCCAATTTCCTTCATCTACTACTGGCGCTAGGATATAGGCCTCATAGGTATGTTGAGTGCAGGCTTCCACCACTTCTTCAGGTAGTTGTTGATATAGAGATATCATGTTGATTGTTACCCCTAGAGTGGGCATTTCATGCGGGCGCGGAGGATCGACTTTGTGCTCCCCCATTTGTAATTCTCCCTTCTTGATCAAAGACTCAATAGTGTCTTTAAAGATATAGCAGTCCTCGATAGGGTGCCCGATCATTTGATGATATGGGTAGAAATGAGGATCGTCTTTTCTTCTGAGATCACCAGGCCTCTTTGGCTCTGGGAGAGTGATCTTGTCAAATTTCGTAGCCCATTCGAACAAGGGTCGAGTCTTATCTCGAGGGAACGAATATAGCTTCTTCATTTTATCTCGTACGGATGGACCTTCTCGCCGATCGGCGGACATGGACGGGGGAGACTCAGCTACCCCTTTATCTTTTTCCTTCTGTTGTTTAAAGGTCTTGAAGTTGACCGTGTGCACTTCTTGAGATGTCGGTCTTTTGTCAGCCGACCTGGCCTTCTGGCTTGAAGTGGCGGGAGCGGTGAAGTATTTTGAGAGGAAAGTCTCGACTTCTGCCACCACGTTGTTCAGTCGGTCAAACGACTTAATTTCAGTGCCTATCATTCTTTCCAGCACTTCTCTTCTCAAGTTCTGCTTGCATATTTGGACGGCATCCTTTTGATGCGGCGGGCGCCTGCACCTCATGCTGAGGTTCCTCCATCTTTTGATGTATTCCAGGGCGGACTCATCGTTCCTTTTCCTAGTTTCATATAGTTCAACCACCGTCACCTCCCTCTCGGCGATGTGAAACCTTTCTTTGAATTTTCTTTGCATGTCGAGGCAATCAAGAATAGTCCCGGGTTGCAAACTCGAGTACCACTCGAAGGCAAGCCCTGTTAATGTGGACCCGAAGAACTTGAGCAGGTACGACTCATCAGTAGCTAAGTCACCCATCACATTAGTGTAGTAGGCAATGTGCTCGCATGGAGACTCTTGCCCATTGAACTTTTCAAACTTCGGAGGCTTAGTGATGCCAGGGGGCAGCCTCTTGGCAGTATGATGAGATTGGTATGGTACCATGTATACATTAAATGAGGCAGAATCACCATCGCTCCTTTCCGCCAGCTTCATTTCTATCATCTGCTCGACCATGAGCTTATTCATCACCACCGGGCCAACTGGGCTTGGGTAAAAATGAGCTTGTTACATATGTGGCGTTGTTAACACGGCTGTGTGGGGCATGGCAGGCCCTCCTTGGAATTGGAAGATTGGAGGTTGCAGCGCAGCCGCAATATATTATTGCAGGGGAGGAATGCCCCCAGCATAGTTGGGCACTGGTTGCAAGGTGATCGCCTTCGGTGAGGCCTCAAATGCCTGACTACTGCCCCCTTATGTCCCGGGGGGACTTCGAGCTGCCTGGGCGCAGAGGTGTAAGTGTCCCTCTCAGTCAGCTACTTTTTTAATGCTTTAATTTCTTGTTGATATCTTTGTAGTAACATCAGCAAGGCTGGATCGTTGACAAAAGGGCTGGGGAGGCTTCCCCGCTCCTCAGATGGCATCTCTTTGGACGAGGTGGATGGCACCCCACTGTCATCTTCAGTTGTAATTACATTGACAGTCAAGGCCGCCAGAGCCTCCTCCGGATTTGTTGTTATGGCAAGAGTTTACAATGCCTCACTAGCGGACTTTCCTCTTCTTGTGAGAGGGCCCGGCCTCTCAGCGATCTTGGCAACTTCTTCAAGCTCAATAGGCAGAGTCCCATAGTGACCGGTCACTCTGGCCATGTGACAGGTGTAGACTTGTATTTTTTTATTTCTTCTCCTTGCACGTCTGGTCAGGTGACCGGGGAAGGTCAATCTTTCAAACACCGAGACTCTCGGTGGATCCTCTTCATGGCGGGGAAGCTCATAGCATCCTGATTCTACATCTTCTATTTCAGCCGGGTCGGTTACATATTCTTGACCCTCTTCAGTAGTGGTGATGGCTTACAGTAGCCGTTGCCTCCCTAGGGAGGTGTTCCCGACCCCACGGAGGTACCCGAGCACGGCCTGGGTGATGTCTTCTTGTTCATAATCAGGGCGAACCGCGGGTGGCGGTACCCTTGCCTATGCTAGGGGCCCATAGGCGGGCTGACCCTCTCTGATAGTCTTGCCATGCCTTTCGACATGTAAAGCGGTGTTCGCCTGTCGCCCATGGGCTTGGGCAAGTGGCTGGCGAGATGCCCTTGCTGGCATCTCATTCTCCTTCATCTTTTTCTTCTCCTCCTTTCTGGGCCTGCCAATCTTGACAGACTTCGGCCGAGTTGTCACTGGGCCCTGAGTTGGCTTCGGCACCCAAATCTGATTGGTCTTGCCTGGCCTTGGGGCCGGTTCATTCTGCAATCGACGGGCTGCCCCACCGTCCTTCTTCTCTATTCTCCCTAGCACTTGAAAGCAGTTGCGCACAGGGATGTTTGGGATGATCCGCTCAGGGATCACTTCGGTGCTACGGCAGTTTAGGTAGACTCTGATGCCTTCGACCAGAACAGACTTGCCGATATTGGAGATCCGACCCTTCGGGATAGCAGCAGCAGCGTTTCTTCGGCCCTTTCTTTGGCGGGACGCCGTCTTCTTGGTCATCGAGTCCGTGTCGAAATGGACGTGGTGGACGAAACAGCCCACGGTGTTGACTGACGTGCGGTCGACAGTAGTTGTTGGTGGCCCGACAGCAACAGGTCGGGTGGTGGAAATCCCCGTGGTGCGTATGCAGACTTCGACGGGCTTGGGCCCCTCGATCTCCAGCAGGTTGACGAAGGCCACCCCCAAGAAGTTGGGGAAGCCCACCACCGGAGGAAAGTCGCCGAACTTGATCGGCATTGAGAGGTAGCCATGGTTGGCATGGGTTGCGATGACTAACGGTCCAAAGCTGACGGCCATTGTGATCGTCAAAAAATAATCCCTGCAATTGCAAGTAAAACAGTTTAGAATTTCATAAGGAGGCCATAGGGCCCCTAGTCTCGGCGAGGAGATAAAGGGAACTCCAGTCCCACCGGGCGTGCCAGACTTGTGGACGCACTTTCGGGAGCACTTCTTTTGTTTAATTTGTTGTTCATTTGTTTGTTCGCTTATTCGGTTTATTAGTGCGAGGGCGTGCCTGTCACCTAGGTGATGATTTATTCAGGCTTCAAAGAAGCCCTGGGTGTGCTCGATCTGACTAGTCAAACGATTGTGTGTATCATGTCAGGACTGAGAACTCACCGTGTCATAAAGGTCACGACGTTAATTACATCACCTTGAAGAGGGGAAAACCCTTGATTGATCGCTAGAAAAATGGGCCCTACGGACTAAAATTCATGATAATGAAGCGAGAGTGAGATCTCAGATCGCGTTTAAACGAACCTCGTGTCGGGGCGTAAACGTTTGTAAATTCGTATATGTCGATCATTTGCGGACCATTTCCTATTCGAATGGAAGTCCGCATTCAAGTGGAGAAAAGGGACGGCGATAAAGCCGTTCAGACGTCTGCCGCGTATGCGGCAAGTTTAATGCGGATGTGGGATTGGATCCCGGTAAAGATGGGTCAAGTTAACGAACTGTGGGCCCGAGATGACTTCGGATCGTGGCCATGCCGAGAAGGGCTCCAGAGGTCCACGCCGAACTTCAACGGGGCATCATTGCTTTTCTCTTCACACTCAATCCGGGGGAGCGAGGGTCCCGAGGTATGTGTGGTTATGGAATCTTTTTATTATCGTTATTCCAGCTTGTTAAATTTCGTTGTTTATTCACACACGGGTGGTTCATTTCTATTTATTAGTTTCATGTCTTTTCTTTTATTTGGTTGGTTGTAGTTTGTTCCTTTTATTTGGACGGCACACCAGTTTAGAGGAAGCATACAGCGCGCCGGATTAGGGTGGCACAGGGGCGGGCCGGTTAAAGCTTAGGAGGGAGGGCGCGCCGGTTTAAGGTGGCACAAGGGGCACGCCGGTTTAGTGGGGAATGTAGGGGCACGCCGTGATGCGGGACGGGACCACGGACACGACAAGCTAGCGGTCGTCCCTTAGCGAGGGAAGCGTCGGATGTGCACGGTTGAACAACCGGCAGTGAGCTAGGGTGGTCGGCTCTCAATTGTGCCCGGATCGGGTCACGGGACCGTCACTCTCTCACTCGCAGCAGTGATATGATAAATTAAAAGCGAGCTAGGTAACCCTACACATGCTCTCTAGCAGCGGCATAAACAAGCATATATAGAAATAAGCGGAATGCCAAGCAAGGAGCGAATACGATACCTCCACGCGCTCGGCGTGGCGAAGATGGCACCCGGCCGAAACTCGTACTCCCGGGAACTTAATACATTAAGATTACAGCAATACAAGTAAGCCCACTCCACGCAGGGAGGTAACGGGCGACACAAGGGGGCCCGGGAGGACCAATTCCGGGTTGACGGGCGGTTTCCGGGCTCGGCTTCGGCTTCGCGCGTACTCGTGCTAGTGGGGCCCACGTGTGGACCGGAGGGGTCGTGTGGGACCTGATGCCTCCTCTGGTGTGGGTACACTTGGGAAGCGCTCCCCTAGGATGGCGAGTTGCTGGAACGACCACCGGACGCCGGGCGGTCCTCGGACGACGCTCGCGGGAAAACCGGCCACAAGTCTGCGCTTGCTGTCTTCTCGCGCGCTGTCCGGCGAGATCGGCTGCTGTGATCAACCCCGTCGTCGGAATGCAACGAGCTCGGCGCCGTTGGAAAGAGGACTCCAAATACTTCGACGTAGGGGCCTTCAGAAAAAATAATCAGATACGTATATCTGACTTATTGAATTTACACCCTTGCTGTAAACAGGCCAGAACTGCAGGGGCAGGTTCTGACTTCTCTGAAAATCACCGTTGACCGGGGAGAAGACCACCGAATCTGGTGATAATCTCTTCAGAAAAGTTTAAGATCTCTGAGAGAGGAAACCGGGACTATTTTTGGTTTCTTGATTGGACAAGAAATGGATTTTTTGGGATTTTTTGAGTAGACCTGGGTCGGATCTGGGACACTGTGGAAAAATTGCTCACAGGAACTGGTACGAAATTTGAAAAATACCTAGAGAACTTATCAAAAATTAGGAAAATTCATGGTGATAGACATATGTGGACAGAAGTCTCAGTAATTTTTAGAGCCCCAACAAAATTCAAAATATGGGTCGAACAAGGTAGACTCAGAACTGATGAACAGTAGACAGAACCTGAACAGAACTGAAATTTGAACTTGGACGAAATTCTAAAAATATCTAAAGGACGAATTTTTGACTGAAATTTTTTGTGGAGGTAAGGGTTCAAGAGGGGAACCAACCCTGAAAATTGGAGCTTCAGAAGATGAGGGAAGAGAGAGAGACAATTCGGAGAAGAGAGGTCTGTCCAGAGTGGACAGAAAACCGAATTCGTTGGTGAAGACGCGTCGGCGGCGAGACGGCGGCGGCGGCGATCACCGGAGTTGCTTCAGATGCTGGAGGGGATCAAGGGGGAAGGGATTACACTCTAGAAAGGGGCTGGAGGTGGAAGAACACCAGGGAGAGAGGGGAGAGGGGCGCAAGCTTCAAGGAGGCAAATGCTCATTTCTTCTTCATTAATTCATTCAAAATGAAAATTACAACCTTATATAGGATGCCAACCAAACTCAATCTCAACCCTTGGATCTAGGGGTTTGGATTGGATGGCTGGGATACAATGAGAATCCCACATTGAATACATTAGTTTAATCAAATTGACCACATGTGTTCAAACTTGGTGTAATTCCATTCAAACACAACCTAACTACAACTACCAAGCCTAATAAGGCCAAAAGAGCATGCACCCCCCTTCTTGGGCCAAGCCCATTCTTGGGCCAAGAGCCACTCCATATGGCATGCTAGGCATGGGCCATTCCCACTTTGATGGCCCATGAGAGGATGGAATCCCATTTGGGCTTTAAGAGCCTTAATGACCCACTTTGAAACCAAATGGCCCAATATGAAGGAGCCATCTTAAATGGACCTTAAACATGCTACCTAGTTATGGACTCTTCCTAGAAAGAGGCCCATTGGCTTAATTAAGCCTTACAAGGATGGCCCAAAAGAAGGAAATCAAAAATTACACACTTTCAAGCTAATACAGCCCATAAAACACACCTATACAATCCATAAGCTCATGATGTCCTCATCAATTCTCCCCGGGTGGGAGAAACTCGACCCCGTCGAGTAGGGGTATGGCTGCTCGAGTACTCTGGCGGATCCGTCACCGTGCCAAGTAGCGCGGGTATGCTCCACTCCAAGTGATCGGCACCTGCTCATTCCACATATACTCGATATGCGCACTGCTATGGCCAAAGGTGGTCACTCCGAAGGGGCACTCTCAACGGAAGGAAACAGCTCAAAGACTCACTAGGAATCACTGCTGAGTCCCGATAGGTGACTGATCCGGGTATAGAAGTAAACCGATCCCATACTCGTCAAGTGAATCGACTCGCTTCACACTCATTCGGGAACGACACGAGCTTGCACAAGACACATGCAGACTCACCATGCACAGACACACGAATGCAAACCACGCAAACAAACCACACAAGAAAACACACTAACTCAACAATGACCCTAGACACACCTAATGTTAGTCCGACCCGTACATGGGTGACGGCGGACCAGGACACCCGAATATGTGCCATGCATACACTAGATGTACTCGATGCTTGACGGAATGGATGACTCCTAGACACCCTAAGATGTACCAATCATGCATTGGCGACCTATGGGATTTGGGTGGGGAAGGACTAGGAGATCCAAAACTACCCTCGTCATCACCCCTAGATGTAGAGACGGCGTGCCGACTAGGCCGAGGGGTATGAGTGGAATAGTGAACTCTTCGGAAGAGGTGGAGAGAATGTGATAGCTCGGGAGCTTCACTAGTGGAGGGGTCAAAAGGGTCGAAGAAGGTGTGACCCCATGAAGTGGGTTCCAACATGACATGGTCCCAATCGTGAAATTCTTGAAGGTGCGGGTGGTCACCTTCCTCCGTCATGGTAGATGGGACCGTGTATAGGAAATATGACTCCTCCCTCGGAAGCAAAGTCATGAAGTCGGGCTCATCCGGTAGTGGGAGAAGTAGAAGAACCTCCGTGGTGACACAACCCACGGTGCACTCGGAGGTAATGGACCCTATGGCCGGATGGGTGAAGCTAAGACTAGCGGGTTGGTCAAAGCCTCGGGTCAAAAGATGCGTCAACTTCCATTGTGAATCTAATCCCATGACAAGATCATCCAACGTATCAACATGGTGACGAGATCGAAATGTGGTATGGAATGAGTTGACCGGCACTAGTGGTAGTGTGGGGTCCATTGATGGGAAGGGATGTGGGACCAAGCCATCCTTGAGCCATCTAAGAAGTGGCTCGACTATGTAAAGTGTTCCCGTAAGAAACACGGGTGGCTCGGGCTTTGGTAGTTCCCACTTTGATGGTTTCGAATGAAGACTGGAGGTAGATAACAATGGAGCATCCATGGGTGGTGGAGTAGCTTGTGTCCTTTCCCACCAATCCGAAATCATTTTCTTTATTTCCTCTAAGGAGCGGGTTGGAGGAGGGACCTTGGGGTGGACTAGCTCCTTAACTCTCGGCTCGGGTGTGAGCCTCGGCTCGGTTATAAGAGGGACTTCCACTCGGTTGGAGGTGCTTGAGTGGGTTGGGATGGGAGTGCCAAGGGGAGGTTGGTTGGTGGTGCATGGGCGGGCCACTAGATTGGGGTCACTTTGGTGGGTTTGGACGGCGGTGAAGGGGTGGGATTGGGTAGAGGTGTGGCCCACTTGATTGTGGGTGAGTTGGTGGGGTTGGTGAGTGGAATGACCTCCGTGGTTGGAGGTAGGTGGGCGGGGAACGTAGGCCCTCCTAAGCACTCTCTTCATTTCCCACCATGACTTGATGGGCCTTAGATTCCTATCCTCCCTCCAATATTTGATGTCCCTCCAAGTTGCAGCGGCTTCCCCAAAAAGTCGCCTTTTGGCAACATCGACTTGCATGGGCCCGTACATGATGTACACCTCGAAGTAATCATCCATAATGGCTTCCAATTCTAGATAGACACTCGGGTCATCGGACCCGTAGAAATCCCGGGTTTCGGGTCTCGTGGGGTGGTTCGGGTGGTCCTTCCATTTGAGATAGTATCGCCACCATCCTGGAGTTTGGGACTCCATGGGACACGGGAAACTAGTGGGTGGCCATGCCGACACTCGGACCAAAACACTAGACACGACACTAAGTAATGCAAAGTTGGAATGCACTAACTAATGCACACTAAGGACCCTAGACGTAAACCAAGACTCGATACGTGGCGGAGATAATTGACCCGAAGGTCACTCGCGCAAGTGTGCGGCCTTCCCGATAGGCGTAACCTAACGGTCGGACAACACCTTTTTATATACCGAGTAAAGGGATGTATGCGACCCAAAAATGACTCTTTTTGTTGTTTTAAAAATGTGATGATCCTAAACACGACTTAGACCGACTAATGACTACATGACACGCCTTTTTTTTTTTTTTGAATGCAAACACCCTAGACTCAACCTGGCTCTGATACCAAATTGATGCGGGACGGGACCACGGACACGACAAGCTAGCGGTCGTCCCTTAGCGAGGGAAGCGTCGGATGTGCACGGTTGAACAACCGGCAGTGAGCTAGGGTGGTCGGCTCTCAATTGTGCCCGGATCGGGTCACGGGACCGTCACTCTCTCACTCGCAGCAGTGATATGATAAATTAAAAGCGAGCTAGGTAACCCTACACATGCTCTCTAGCAGCGGCATAAACAAGCATATATAGAAATAAGCGGAATGCCAAGCAAGGAGCGAATACGATACCTCCACGCGCTCGGCGTGGCGAAGATGGCACCCGGCCGAAACTCGTACTCCCGGGAACTTAATACATTAAGATTACAGCAATACAAGTAAGCCCACTCCACGCAGGGAGGTAACGGGCGACACAAGGGGGCCCGGGAGGACCAATTCCGGGTTGACGGGCGGTTTCCGGGCTCGGCTTCGGCTTCGCGCGTACTCGTGCTAGTGGGGCCCACGTGTGGACCGGAGGGGTCGTGTGGGACCTGATGCCTCCTCTGGTGTGGGTACACTTGGGAAGCGCTCCCCTAGGATGGCGAGTTGCTGGAACGACCACCGGACGCCGGGCGGTCCTCGGACGACGCTCGCGGGAAAACCGGCCACAAGTCTGCGCTTGCTGTCTTCTCGCGCGCTGTCCGGCGAGATCGGCTGCTGTGATCAACCCCGTCGTCGGAATGCAACGAGCTCGGCGCCGTTGGAAAGAGGACTCCAAATACTTCGACGTAGGGGCCTTCAGAAAAAATAATCAGATACGTATATCTGACTTATTGAATTTACACCCTTGCTGTAAACAGGCCAGAACTGCAGGGGCAGGTTCTGACTTCTCTGAAAATCACCGTTGACCGGGGAGAAGACCACCGAATCTGGTGATAATCTCTTCAGAAAAGTTTAAGATCTCTGAGAGAGGAAACCGGGACTATTTTTGGTTTCTTGATTGGACAAGAAATGGATTTTTTGGGATTTTTTGAGTGGACCTGGGTCGGATCTGGGACACTGTGGAAAAATTGCTCACAGGAACTGGTACGAAATTTGAAAAATACCTAGAGAACTTATCAAAAATTAGGAAAATTCATGGTGATAGACATATGTGGACAGAAGTCTCAGTAATTTTTAGAGCCCCAACAAAATTCAAAACATGGGTCGAACAAGGTAGACTCAGAACTGATGAACAGTAGACAGAACCTGAACAGAACTGAAATTTGAACTTGGACGAAATTCTAAAAATATCTAAAGGACGAATTTTTGACTGAAATTTTTTTTGGAGGTAAGGGTTCAAGAGGGGAACCAACCCTGAAAATTGGAGCTTCAGAAGATGAGGGAAGAGAGAGAGACAATTCGGAGAAGAGAGGTCTGTCCAGAGTGGACAGAAAACCGAATTCGTTGGTGAAGACGCGTCGGCGGCGAGACGGCGGCGGCGGCGATCACCGGAGTTGCTTCAGATGCTGGAGGGGATCAAGGGGGAAGGGATTACACTCTAGAAAGGGGCTGGAGGTGGAAGAACACCAGGGAGAGAGGGGAGAGGGGCGCAAGCTTCAAGGAGGCAAATGCTCATTTCTTCTTCATTAATTCATTCAAAATGAAAATTACAACCTTATATAGGATGCCAACCAAACTCAATCTCAACCCTTGGATCTAGGGGTTTGGATTGGATGGCTGGGATACAATGAGAATCCCACATTGAATACATTAGTTTAATCAAATTGACCACATGTGTTCAAACTTGGTGTAATTCCATTCAAACACAACCTAACTACAACTACCAAGCCTAATAAGGCCAAAAGAGCATGCGCCCCCCTTCTTGGGCCAAGCCCATTCTTGGGCCAAGAGCCACTCCATATGGCATGCTAGGCATGGGCCATTCCCACTTTGATGGCCCATGAGAGGATGGAATCCCATTTGGGCTTTAAGAGCCTTAATGACCCACTTTGAAACCAAATGGCCCAATATGAAGGAGCCATCTTAAATGGACCTTAAACATGCTACCTAGTTATGGACTCTTCCTAGAAAGAGGCCCATTGGCTTAATTAAGCCTTACAAGGATGGCCCAAAAGAAGGAAATCAAAAATTACACACTTTCAAGCTAATACAACCCATAAAACACACCTATACAATCCATAAGCTCATGATGTCCTCATCACGCCGCTTTCAAGGCAAGCTTGGGTTTTGAGAGGAGGGTTGAACCAACGCGCTACCTGGGCACCGGATTAGGCTGAGTTCAACAAAATTGGGTTTTGAGAGGGGATAAAAACCGACGCGCCCCCATGGGCGCTGGATTATGCCGCGCCGAATTAAGAAGGATTTCATTTTGTTCTTCTTTTTATTAGCTTGCAGATTGAACAGGTGGCTAAAGAAAAGATTTTAGACGTTTTGTTCTCTCGTTCGTTGATTCAGTGAGAGGGTTTAAATGTCTTGTTCACTTTTCAAGGGATTAACAAGAAGGTTTAGATGTTTTCGTTTTCAGAGGTTTGAAGTTCAGAAGCCTCTACTCATGATGAGTTCAGAGGGGTTCAACCATGCACAGCTCTGGTCTTCGGAGAGTTCAGTTTGTTCTGCCTGGTTCAGAATGATTCAAGCATATACGTTTTTTTTTTGTCCTCAGGAAGCTTTGTTCGTCCATTCACCCTTGTGTGCATCTATTCTTTATTCTTATTGCTCACATTCCTGGCGAAAATTGGGCAACATCTCCTCTGGACTAAGGCTTGCCAGGGGAAATGGGGGATCGTCAAATGGAATATTCCGGGATGATCCCCAAAAGTCGGAGTAGCCCGACGGTGGTCTGGTGACCCACAGGTGAGTGCAGAGCCCGAGGACCAGCCTTCAAGGGGTTCTAGCAACACACGGGTCGTAGCTTTGTGAGAGCTCCACAGGGACGGATGTTTGCCATGAAGGCTATAAGTGTTCACCCTTCAGACGGGTTCTCTCAGAGGGCATGCCACAGAGAGGCAAGCCTCCGAGGCCCCTGGATGATTAGAAGAGCGGGAGAAAAGGAAGGAAGCCAAAGCAGTAGAACACTACGTATACTTGCGAAAGCCACTCTTTTTATTCATCTACGAGGGAAGGGGAGAAATGAAATACAGAAGGGGGATCACCCCATAACAAAAGAAAGCAGGAACGAAAGAGAAAAGATATAATGGTGGGAGGAGGGCAAAGCCTAAATCGCTTTCCCAAGCTCACCTCTCTTCTCTCACACTCACTATCTTTTCTTCACCTCGCAGGCGTGGTTTGACGAAGCTCCCTCTGAATAGACTGAACCCCACCCCACCCCCCTGAGAGAGCCAACCTCTTTCTTCCCCCCCCCCCCCATCTTCTAATGGAGTATGCCTCGCCAACCCCTCTTTTAGTAGAGTATGCCTCCCTTTTATAGGGGTCGAGATGGGGGAGTGTTCTCTTCACCGTGTTCGAAGCAATGGAGTAGCCTGCGCGTAGGGGTGTTGCTAGAGTAGGAAGGTGCCTCTGCTGGATTCGTCGATGGTGACGGGCGGACGTCGATGTTCGGTGCGGAGCTTGAAGACTTCCATTCTTGGGGGACTTGAGGCGTGCAGGCGGTTGCCCGTCGGTTTGACGCAGGCGTCTCTCCATTTCAAGCAATGGGTCTCCATCGCCGTTCTGTTCATAGGAAACAGGGGATCGGACTGAGGATGGGATGGCTTTGGGCTAAACCGGTGTGGCACCCCCCCCCCCCCCCGTGCCGGATTAGGGCGCGCCGGTTTGATGGCCTAAGGAGGGGCGTGCCGGTTTGATGGCCAAAGGAGGGGCGCACCGGTTTAAGTGTCAAGGGGTTTTGCCCCGATTCTGAAACAGCTCAGATGCACGCTTGGCCTCCAGTACTACCTTAGTTTTAATGCACTGCTTCCGCAGTGTCCATTTCGAAGCCTCTTGGGCCTCGATTTGCGATTCTAAGTGATTTTCAACATGTGCCGAACCAGCCTCAGATTACTCAAATTTCTTCCTGATTTGGCCTTCAGCACCGTGAATCATGCCCTTAACCCTACTTTCTACTTGTGGGGCGTGTCTTCATCGAGTGAGCAGCCACCCAAAGTATTTTCGCCCCCCCCCCCATTGGGCAGTTCCTCGGCCTTCTACGGATCTTTCCAACACGATGTGTGCCCTGATCGGGTACCCAGGTTTTTTGGCTGATTCTACCTTCGGCACCATGTTTTGAGGGGCCAAGGCCATTTCTTCGGGTTGAGAAGCTTCCTTGTTGGGTGGCGGAGCACCGGGCATGTATTCGTCCTGCTTGGCGGAGGTATGGGGTTTATTCGGCCTTCTCGTCTTCGGCTACTCTCGGGTGCCAGGACATGCATGCCCTATGATCGTTCTTTTTCTTCTTCTTCTTTTTTGACGTCCACACGCACCCACAGAACTTGATCTGTACTAAAAGTAGAACAGCTACTCAACATATTTCCAATGTGTGTGGACCATTAACTAATGTGTGTTCATTGAAAAGCAACTAAGATAAAATGCGTTTAAACTAACACAAGAACCTGGGAATGGGGATATAGAAGATGAATCACACGCACAAAGCACAACCCATTGCACAAGAATTTTTAAGGTGGTTCGATTGCAACTCACAACCTACGTCCACCCCTCACCAAACTGGGTGAGGCTTTCTGATGACATACAGCTTGAATCACTGATCCACAGCTTCGGGGAACAAATCTCTACAACTGTTGAGCAACATAGCTTGCTTTGTTGAGCCTCACAGCTTGCTACTATTGAGCCTCACAGCTTGCTCTGCTGAGCCTCACAGCTTGCTACTGAACACAATAGATTAAAAGAAAACAAAGAAAGATCCAAACAAAAACTTTAGCTCTGAATAGAGCATGAAGACTTTGGATTTGATCCACAAGTCTTGTCTGAACGGATTGGAAATGAGACTTCTTTGGCTACTGATGCTTTCTTTCTTCACACTCAGGCTGGCTACTAGGAGGGGGGTGCACTCCTTTCTCTCTTAACCTTAAACAACACTTGTTTGGGTCGAACCAGGGCTGGGCTACTGTCTTTTCTTCTCCTCTCTTTTCCTTCTTCTTAGATAATCATCTAAGGCACAAACTCTCTCTTTTCTTCTTTCAGGCCTTCTTCTTCCTCTTGAGGCAGTAGCGGCCTTCCTTCATGCGGGAGGCCAGTATATATATAGAAGAACTAGTGAGGGACTTCCCTCCAATAGATCTGCAGCTGATTGGTTGGAATATGAAAGGCTTATTTGAACATTGACCTCTTCTTGCTTGGTACACCATATCTGATGGCAGGAGCAAGATAATTTTCCCACACTAAAATTTGATTGGCCCAAGACAGGAATAGGATATTTCTTCTCTTTAGCTCTTCTTATCTCTATAATCTGATTGGTCCAGCAAGAGAACATAAATTTCCCTCAAAGATCCTCCATTTGAATTGTAGGAAAGGAAATGATGCTTCTTGGACTTGGAGATCTGCCATATCTTCTTTCTCATTAGCCCGTGATAGATTGGTACAGTCCTCTTGTCCTTGGTACCTTTCATGGACTGAAATCCCATTGGTTGACTGCAAAAGGTATAGTACAGGAAGAACTTACCTTTCCTTAATCTGGTAGCTGCCAAAAGGTTTCTCCCAAAAGGTTGTACTGCAGCCTTATGATGAAGAGGACAATCCACTATCTTAGGAACCTTTTCAGACCTCAAAAAATGTGTTTTTGGGGTTTGCGGTTCATATTTAAATCCTTTGGAAGTTGTACAAAAGTTACAAAAGATTTGGCAGATTCTTCATGCTTGGAGTCGACTCCAAAGCCTTGTGGAGTCGACTCGGCTTCTAGATTTCTCAACCTTCCAGTCTTGCGAGACATTTTTCACCCTTAATAGCTATTTGTCACCCTTACTTATGTTTTTGCCACCCTTATCCATCTATTTATCACCCTTGTTTGAGTTCAACCGTCGCCACTGCTTCTTCTTTCAGCCTGGTGAGATTCATTGTAACAGGAGTCGACTCCAACAATATTTTGAGTCGACTCTCCTTCTACGGTTTCTCTATTTTCAGCCTGGCCACCTATTTTTCACCGTTAGCAAGCCATTTGTTAGCTCTATCGGCCATTTATCACCAATACTTACCTATTTGTCACCCTTATTTGCCTTTAGCCGTCGCCGTTGCCACGTTATACTCCCTTCTGCAAAGGTTGCCACCACAAGGAGTTTACTGGTACAAGTTGCTGCTGACTACGTCGACGTACAAGGTAGCTGCGTCAACGCATCAAAGAAGTAATATGAAGGCTTCATTGCCATAAGCCATTATTCATCCATGAGGACCAATTTGTCACCCTTATGTATCTATTTGTTAGCTCTAACAGGTATAGGTCACCTGTGTATAGCTATTTGTCACCCTTAACTCAGCTATTTGTCTGCCTTGATTTTTTCACTTGTTTGAGCAAGGGGGCGGGCTCCACTTTTCTTTCTATTTTTAATTTCTTTCTTTTTGCATCATCTGCCTTGGTTTCTATGCAACCAATAGTATGTTAGCTTTTCATCACCTACCTTTTGCTTGATCTGCTTGAAGGCTGGCTCGTTGTGTTGACACGGTGAAGCTTGTGCGTCGACGCAGTTAGTTGGGTCTACTGGAGGCTTGTCTGGCCGTGTTAACGTGAGGTGCAAGTTGCGTTGACGCCACATGCCAAATATGCTAAAGACACATTGTGAGAGGCTTTGCTGCGTCGACGCCAAGGTGCCATTGCATCGACGCCATGAGTGTTGCAGACGCTCTTCCTCTAAATTACAGAAGTCTGCTGAGCTTGCTGCTTTGCTTTCAAGGAATTTGTTAGCACAAATCATGAGAGATTTAAGGCACATTGAATTGTTCATGATAGTTTGACTAATTCTCAGTTAGGCTTGTATGAATCATGAGTCTTTTTATGAAAGACATTGTATGTAAGCATCAAATGCATAGTTGAGTTATTATAAGAGAACAATAATGACTTATAGTTAGACATCATCAAAACATTAAAATTAACGCATGTTTCACACATGCACAACTTTCTCTCCCTTTTTGATGATGGCAAACTGTGAGTCATTGTTTCAACATGGAATCAATTATGATCAACTCAATTAATGACATACTACATGCAATTTGGCAAATGCTTGATGACTCAAATATTCTCTCCCCCTTTGACATTATCAAAATAGGAGGGTCGGAGAGAAGATATGGAAAAGCTTAGCAAGGAAGGAGGTTTAACAGGGCATGGTGAGTATGCTGATGCAATTGTGTACATCTACAGACCATGACTGTACATACCATAATGTAGTATGTGGATCATAATGGTAGCCAACAGACAAAATAGAATGTTCAGATTTTTATATTTTTCAGATTTTTAGAGTTTTCTGTGCAATGCATGGAGATGGGACATGCAAACCAACCAAATACATGAAGAGACCTGATTACCAATCACTTAGAGAGATCATGCTTTCATAGCAGCCAGGAGAGATCATTGCATATGATACAAAAATGACAATCAACATGGAGACATGCAATAGCAAGGAGGCCACTTTGGCATGATGTCAAATGCCATGACAGCCAGACAGAAGTCTGGACATAAGGGGTCGACCCTTGGGGTCGACACTTGGAATTAATCATAGAAGAAACGGATCCAAGAAATGTTAGGATGGGAGTTCTTCAGCCTGAAGCCAAGTTCATAAAAGTAGAGTTAGAGATTTTTCAGAATCTTCAGTTATAGAGTTTCAAAGATGAAGCCCTTATAATCAGATTGGTTTTAAGGTAATGAATTCTTAGTTTTTCAATAATAAGCATTTGAACATATCTGCATTCAATATTAATAGAAATGAACCAGAATTACATATAAAAACCAGGTTAACCTCGTTCATCTTATTCATTCAATTCCATTAGCTCCTTTGAAGAAAACAACAATAAGTATTGAGGTTAAACACATGAAGTTCTCGATTTTAACCTTAAGGCGCTATCACAAACATATTTTTCTTTTGAAGCCAATTGTTATAGTTTATCCCTTTTTTTAAAGAGCATTCAAGTGGAGCATGCACCTTTTGTCATGAGGATGCACGTTGATCAGACGCCAGCATCCCTAGTTACTCAGTGTCACTCACCATTCTGCTTCATTTTGAACAGAGGTAGCAAGACACTTCATGGCCTTGTCCACTCCACTTCATTGATGAAGGGACTCGATTTCTCAGTGAAACAATTGCCATTGCTCTGCCTTAGAGCATTGAACTCAGCACACACCTTTTTACGTAAGGATATACGTTTATCAGACGCCAATATCCCCAGTTACTCAGCATGACTGAAGTTCATTGCATTCATTGTGGCCCCCTTTTTTTTTGAAAAACTTCAGATTTGACAAATGTTTAAAAATAATACAAGAATGAAGTTCCTTAATCAAGGATGCCTTTGTACTTAAAAATAAACTTTCAGATTCAGGAAGGCATAAACATGTCAAAATATGAAACAATAGTTTAAGTCCATTAAGTCTGAATGCAATCATTTTCATGAAAGTTTAGTTCAAAACTTAGGAACCCATTAAACTTAAACCAACAGTTTTATATCCTGGGCAATCATAGAACTCCATAAAAGAAGGTTCCTCTTGAAGATTTACTCTGACAAGTGAACTCAACAATAGATAGAAGTTCTCCCAAGAGTTCAAGGAGTTTGAAGTAGTCAGCCAGATATCTGAGTAAATAGATGATGTTCCAATCAAGTTCATGCAAATGAGGACATATGGCAGATAGACATATCAGAGAGTTTCAGGAATGCTCCCCCTTAATGAATGATTTGCCAAGGCGTTGTCAATTGGAGCAAGGGAAGTGATGCACATTAGCCATAAGTAAGCACAGTTCAAAAGACATAGGGTCTTTACAGATTCAAAAGGGATTGAAGAAACACAAAACACTTGTTCAAGAAGCACACATAAGTAATATACAAATGCAGATGTGAGCAATTCATTAAATCAAGTTATGCTCCCCTGAGAATATGCAAGCAAACCATAAGGCAACTAAATATGAAGGAATGCATCCTACACTCTAATGGTGACTCCCCCTAAACTTGAGCATTAATTTCAGAATGTTTTCATGAGAATCAATAAGAGGGTATGCAGCCTATGACTTATGTGAGCATTTGACTCATAGTACTTGGCAGAGAACTTGATCCAAGGATTCTCTCACGCATAGTGATAGTTTCCAGTTGGTCTTGATCCAACTTTCCACAAGTCACCATTCTATATACCAACGAGTCATGCCATGATGGTGCATCACATTCTAGCATGCAAAGCAATGAGCAAATGCTAGGTCCCTTAATCATGAAATGCATGAAACCATAAGATGATGCTCAACGTCCACAACACATGCAGACACAAGATATTTGCAATGCATTCTAGACTAAAGTGAAAACCCTCATACTCCCCCTTTGTCCAAGGCATATAGAAGTTAGGACAATTAAGCAGAAGGTTAAAAGTCCACATGAATGTTGAGTTGAAATGTATGCAGCCATGACAGACATCATCAAAACCAATGGTTAACAATGATAGTCAGGAAATTCATATGGCTGCCAAACTAGAGGTAGCAACAAGCTAAGCCATAAACTTGCAAGCAACTCATCATTATGTTCATCCTCTCATCATAACAGATTTTTTCATGATCAATGAAGGAGGGGTTTTCAACACATTATCAAGGAGTTTTACAACTGGGCAGAGTTTATTGAAAGCAAGAAGAGGCTTAACTATATCATCGAGCATGATTAGGAATTTTATTCACAAACCTGTGCCTTGAGCTTTTATTTTCTGCTGATCCTTTGTTCAGCTCTAAGGCACCCTGCACCCAAAAAGCTCTTTTAGAGTTTTTAGGTACCCAAGTTCTCTTGGGTCCTTGATGACTAGCTCCATGCATGGCATGCAGATTTCTCTTCCTTTTTGCATTCAATTCATCATTTCTCATCCAATGATAGTTATCAAACATATGACCATACTCACCGCAATAGAAGCAGCACACATGATAATTCCCATTTCTCTTATGTGCATTGTTGACACTCGTTTTTAACCCACAAGTAGAGTTATTTCTCTTATTCATCATTTTTGATGTCTCGGATTACCCATTATTTTGGAGCCTTTCTTGGATGGATTTCGAGCTCGTTTTATCATTCCCTAACCTTTGAGCCTTGGAGATTATGATTCCGTTTAGCCCTGGAGGTTGTTTCCTTCATTTTTGGCATTTTCTAACATCCCAAGTTGACCTAAGGCCTATTTGGGTCGACTCCCGGCCTTCCAAGTTGACTTAGGGCCCATTTAGGTCGACTTCCATTAAGCATTCGGCCCCTTTCGCTACAAAGTCCTGAATGCAACCCTTTTTCACCCCCTTTTGTTCCTCCATTCATTAGGTGCCTTTCACAAAAACTGTTCGATTTTTAAAGCCCTAGATTTTCTTCTTCTTCTTCTCCATTAGCCAGTTCTTCACCGATTTCAAGTTATTTGCATTTTTCTGGCACGCTGCGCTGTTCACCCGTGTCCCAGCATTTTTATCTGTTCTCCCCCTATTTTCTGCCTCTTCTGCTCATCTTTCCATCTTGATCCTTTTATGAAAGTTGTTTTTTTTTAAAAAAGCCTTACCTAGGGAAAGAATGGGAGAGTGCCCCCCTTACAAGGGGTAAGGAGGTTGGCCACTCTACCATTATATCACTAGGAGGTGAATATCATTAATTAATGAATGGGAAGTACAGATTACATCAATCTCAAGCTAGGCATACCTAGCCTGTCCAAACGAGCAGCACCCTTAACAATCTTGGGCAGCTCAGTATGCGAATAAAATGAATTACACTTGTTAATGCAGGCTAAAGAGGCTAATGAGTCAGCAACACTGTTAGCTTCTCTGTAAATATGGGAAATAGTACTTCGCTGAGGAATAGATCTCCAAATTTCTCTGATAAAGATAAGAATAGACCAGGGGTATTGAGCATGTTATTAGTAATTTGCACAAGAACTTTCGAGTCACACTCAATGATAGCTGGAAGAATGCTGATAGTGCGAAGATATGCAATACCATCCAACAGGGCTCTAGCTTCAGCTATGAGACTGTTGGCCTTACCATAATAGTGAGAGAAAGCAAGAATGATTTGACCATTAGAGTTGCGAATTACCCCACCGCCACCAGAATCACCAGAAAGTTTACAAGCTCCATCGGTATTGAGTTTGAGAAAAGGCCAAGGAGGAGACATCCACTTAATAATTTTAGGAGGAGATCTTACAGTGCCATTGGTCTTAAGCCCAAAATTATCCAGAATAGTCCTCCTACTGAGGTTGTCTTCACGTAAACCATCAATTTCACATATCTTCTTGGCCTGCATAATAGTTTTATACAGTATGCTTTGCTTTGAGACATGTTTCCCTTCATATTTAGCAGAGTTTCTGGCAGACCACAATTCCAACATACCAAATCCAATAGCAGCCAGGGTAAACAGCCCATATACAGATTTAGGTTTCAGGTTAATCATGGAGTTCAGGATAAAAAATCTAGCTTGAATACAATCAATCTGCAGACCCATGTTCCGGACAGAGGACCAGACAAAAACAACATTATCATTGGAGATAAATAAGTGGTTGACATCTTCTTCTTGAGGGACCTTGCAGCAGAGGCATTTGGAGCAGAGAGATATACCTAGCCGTTTTACATTAGCATTAGTAGGGAGGCATTTTTTTGCTATCTACAATTTCTTCTTCTTCACCTTTCACTAGTTCTTCCTGGTTTTGAAGATATTCTCCATTTTCTAAAAATGCATCTGAAGAGTCCAGCATGCCCACGACTCTATTTCACTGCACACCGGAGCTCCCTTATGAGGCTGATAACTTCAATAATAATCCACCAAAATGACTTGTATCTTTTCCAGGCTCTTATCCCCACTATTATCTCGAGATTCATCCATCAAACTCAATTTATCTTGGACTCCATCCATGAAATCATAGGGGGAATGTTTGCGTGGTCGGGGTGAAGCTATGTCGCACCTCAAACCCATTTCTTCGGCTTCAGGCTCTTAAGGGAAGTGTTATCTTCATTTTCACTCGTTTTGGGCTCATTCCCTCGTCCCTAGCACATTTATTTTCACTCATGCTTTCTGCAATTTCACACAATTTTCACACTTAATCTCTGTTCTGAGCCTGTTCTGCACGTTGCATTTTCTTGAATTTTGCCCCACATTTTTCACTATTGTCCTCCTCATTTTAAACCCCCCCTTTTACCCTGATCTCATCACAACATTCTCATCTTTCATTAAATCCATCATCCTCCCTTTAAGGCCTTTTCTTCTGCAAGATCCCTCCTATTCTTTGAGCCGAATTTCCCACTGTTCTGCAGTTTCTGCACAGACTGCATTTTTCGCCAATTCTTCGGCGTTCAAACAAGATGCCCAGACATCCTTTGGCCGTGGTCTTTGTTCCTAATTGTGCACAATACTCATGTCTTCTATTATGATCATTTTCTCCCTATTACGACTTCATTTTCATTGATATTTCTATCATTCTTTGTACCTTGTTTGTGCTGTTTGCACAGTTTCTACACTGTTCCTGCGGTTTCCCCAATTTTGCATCACCTCTCCCCGCCGCATGGCTACGTGTTAATTCATCATTTCATGCATATGCATTCAAAATATACCCACCTATTGTTTTGTCCCTTTTACACGGGTTAAAAACCTCCCCGATGCATTTTTCTCTCAATTCTTTCATGCTCTTTTATGCATTCGGGACAGATTCTACACTTGCATGTTCTAATGGGTTTTGCCTCTTCTTTTGATTTTGATTCGCAGAAAAATATGGAAAGTGAGGCCCTTACCTTCTAGCCGGCTGGAAGGCGAGGAGAGTGTAACCCACAAAGTCCCCGCATTCTCTATATTAAGCGCGATCATACTCTCTTTTCCAACGTACACAATGCACATAATCTTCCTTCATATTCTTCGGCGTTGTCATTCCTTGGTGGCGATCACGGTATTATTCTACATCTTTCATCGCCCTTTTATTGCTTATATGATCATGCTTGCATATGGTTACATGTTCATACTATTTGCTTGATTGGGGCGTATCATGTTTTCATATATGCATATTCTATTCATGTGATTGTGAAGCCACGTTCCATATATCTACACCCACTATTTTTTGGCGATCACGGTGGGACCTCTAGTGCCCATCACTTTATCTATGCTTTCTTGCAATTTTGGTGTGTGTCTATCCATGTTTAGATAGCATTTCATATTCTTCATATTGTTTATGATGTTTTGCACTCATCTTGTTTTGTTTGCATATGATTATTATATCATGATTTGCTAGTTTTAGGCTAGAAATTGCATGCACCCCGGTGCGCATAGGACCGTGCATTGCATATCATAGTTGTATTCCTACCTTTGTAAGTGATCCTCACGCCTCCTTATTCCTTGGGGTTGACTAGGTGATCTTATCCGGGACCTCCGTAAGTCCTCGTGAGCCGTAGATTCCCACATGGATGCTGTTGTGCCCCTGTGGTTTCGATGTCAGCAAGCACTATGAGCATGAATGATTGATTGTTGTGTGGTTTTGATGTTTTGATGTCAGCAAGCACTATGAGTATGAATGATTGATCACCATGTGTCTGCATATGAATGATTGATTGAGCATCTTACTTCCAGGCATGCATAAAGAGTCGTATGGGTTCTAGTATATAGAGTGCGTCGACGCACTGTAATGGCTGCATCGACTCAGTCTAGCATTTCGGGAAGGATACCCTTTCTGGAAGGGGGTGTGCGTTGACGCGGTATGGGCACTGCGTTGACGCAGTCAGTTGTGTGTTCTAGCATTAACTCTGTAAAAACACAGGCATACTCAGTGCATTATTAGTTCTCCTACACATTGCATCGGTGCATTCATCAGTTGCTTCAATACTAAATCAGTACAGTTCATGCATACCGCATACACATATTCGGTGTAATTAATAGCTCTACATTCACGACAAGTTTGTCCATGCATAACTTGAAGGCGATGCATTCAAGTGCATTTCATGATAACCAGCATAGTCAAAGCCTGTGTATACTTTATTTACGCATTGAAAGTCGATGCGTGTTCATTGCATCTATCAGGTCCGTACATCGCCGCATGCTATCAAGTCTATACATCACCGTATGCTATCAAGTCTGTACATCGCTCGTGTTCTTCATGCATATACATAGTCAGTACATTCATTTGTTTCATGTGTACACAAAGTCTGCACACTCTCTGTTGATATGTCCGTGCATCATCTCACAAGTCTGTACAACCGTTGTTGATACTAGCATTTAAGTTCATGCATCATTTCACAAGTCTGTACAACTTCTGTTGATTCGAGCGTTTAAGTTCGTACATCATTTCATCAGAGTCTGTACATTAGGAAGTCTTGCTTAAACTGTTGGCACAGCAAGTCGATGCATCGTTTGTACATTGTACACAAAGTCTGCACATTCCTCGGTGGTATATCTGTGCATCGTTTGTACATCGCACACAAAGTATGTACACTCGTCGGTGGCATGTCCGTGCATTCATATTCAATGTGCATACTTTCCTGCATGCAAACTGCATTACACACTAGCAAGTCTGTACATGCTTTGCATCAAGTCTGTACATGCTTAGTTCAACTCTCGAACTAACTCGGTGCGTCTTTCTATCTTTCCTTTTAGATTAACTCAAACTGATGACAAGTCTTATCTGACAGAACTCCTGGTCGAGGAACTTAAGAAGGGCACGTGATCCAAGAATGGAGGAAGTGCCAAGATAGTGACACGTGTATTGCTGCAGGCTGAAATACTGCCACGTGGTCAAGGTGCTAGGGCTGGAATTCGTGGAAGACACACGCCCGTCTACCTTCACTGCTCTATAAATAGGAGACTTCTCCATCTGGAAAAAGTGATCGTGAAAAGAGTGATCGAAATAGGGGAACTTACTTGAAAGAGCAGAAGCAGAAAGAGCATGTACGATCCAGAAAAAGAAGAAAGAGAGAAGAAGAGAACGAGAGAGTTGAGAAAGAAAGAAAGAGTGAGCATTAAAGAAGAAGAAGAAGAAGAAGAAAGAGAGATCGAGAGTTTAGAAGAAGAAGAAGAGAGTCATATGAAGCTTTGTCTATACTGGACCGTGGATCAAATCCAGGCCAGTCAGCTCTTTGAGAGCCACTTTGTGTTTTATCGTCTACAGCTTTCTGTTGCTGTGTCCTTTCCATATTTTGTTTTTATTTTGAACCTTTATTCAAGCTATTAGTCAGCAGAGCTAAGCTATATTGCTCAGCGTTGTAGAGGAGGATTCCTCTGGACAGCAAGCTGTGTTGCTCAGCGGGCGAGGTGGATACCTCGGACAGCAAGCTGTGTTGCTCAGCGGGCGAGGTGGATACCTCGGACAGCAAGCTGTGATGCTCAGCTATTTGTAGGCAAGCTGTGAGGCCCAGCCGTTCAAGCTGTGAGTCAGCGGGAAGCCACACTCGGGTTTGAGTGTGGGGTGGACGTAGGTCTGTGGACCGAACCACCTAAAAATTCCTTCGTGCACTGTGGTTTGAATGCTTACTGTTTGCTTCCGCTAGATGAATGCTTAGGCTCGATCTGTCTTTCTATGTCCAGTGAGCCAATTGACTGCACGTTCTTTGTTTGATTAAACGCACTAGTCTTTCAGACTCGATTGAACTTAGTTCGTTTCAATTCCGTATCTCCGAGTGTTCAAATTTATCAATTGGGCAAAAATTTTTAAGGATAGATTCATTCACCCCCCTCTGAATCCTTCGCACCAGTCACAACAATTGGTATCAGAGCTGGTCTCTGACTTTCCAGATCCAACGATCTGCAGAGGATCCTGTTGTCTTCGGTGCTATATTGCTATTGGTGCATTTCTTATCGACTGCTTTGTGCGTTGAACCTGTTTGCTATCTGTCTTAATGGCTCGTCCGTTTGCGTTTGATGGTTCTAATTTTAGTAATTGGTTAGGCGGCCTATGCGTTTATATAAATTCCATTGACCCTAATCTATGGAGTTTGGTTTCAAAAGGCCCACACCAATTACCTCATGATGAGACCAAGTGGTCTAGAGAGGACAGAGTAAAGAACCGTGATAATGTCACAGTTCTTGATATTTTGAAAGCTGTAGTTAATACTAATAGACTTCCTTTTGTTCTCAGGTGTACATCTGGAAAAGAAATATTGGATAAATTGATGGCCAGTTACGAAAAGAATGGGGAACAGTGCTTGATGGCCAAACGAAGAGATGATGATGAGGAAACAATATCTCAGGTAAGTGCCAGATCAGAAGAATCTTCTTTTGATGAATTGGTTGTGATGTATGATGAATTGTTAGAGTTGTCCAAGAAAATAAAATTTGAGAACAAAAGACTGAAGAAAAAGATCGAACAAAATAAGTCTAAATTCACATGTGATGTTTGTCCTACATTGAAGCAGTCTTATGATGCTTGTTTAATAAATGTTCAAAATTTTAAGGAACAAAATGGTTCTTTAAAAATTGAAAATCAAACATGGTTGAACAAGATATCAGAACTTGAGAATCAGCTGAATAAGAAGAAAGATGAGCATCTAAAAGGCATGCAAGAACTGATCAAGATTAATTATGTAATGGACAAACTGAAGTTTGAAAATGCTGAAGTTCAAAAAGAAAATGAAAATCTCAAGGCTAGAATGAATGAAGTCAGTAAGGAAGCTGCACATATTTCCTCTGTAGAATCAAGCTGCAACAAATGCTCGATTCTGCGAGAACGTAATGAGGAACTCTACAGTGAAAATGAATGGCTGAATAAACAAATTGCCTCATTTAAAGAGGATCACAAAAAATTACTTGCTGAAAAAATTAAAATGGAAGAAAGAGAAGAGGAACTAATTGATAAACTGGAGTTGATGTCCAGAAATGAAAAATGTGATGAAGAAATTGAGAAGCTGATCAAAGAGAACAAAGAAATGAAAGAACAAAATAAGAAACTCATGGTCTTAAATACTGTTATTTCAGAGAGGCTTCTGGCTATCGAGAGAGAAAGATATGTAAATAAGGAAATTCAAGCACAAAAACTTGAGGAGGACAAAATTGAATTGAAAGCTGAAATTGAAAAATATAAAACTGCAAACAAAGTACTAAGTGAATGTATTAATTGCAGTGAACAAGAGATTTCTAGTTACAAAATCCACATTGTCTCTTTGGAAAATAAAATTCATGATTTGGAAAATTCAGCACCTACGACTACTGAAAATAAAGGAAAAATGAAAGCTATTATGGAAGGTGAAGATGATAATTTAAGAAAGGGGATAAGTTGCAGTTCTGATGTTAAGAAAATTATTAGAAACCAGCTATACACCACTTTTGTGCAAAGCTCTGATGTAGCTGGTACCTCAAGTCAATCCCCAAAATAAAATAAAAATATGAAATCACCTTCATCATCTGTATTTCAATTCAAAGCTCAAAAAAATGAAAAAAAATGAAAATTGAGAAAAATAGGAAGAATTTAAAAAAAAATGCTCAACCGAATAAGATTAAATTTGTCCCTGCTCGTGCTAGGAATTTTGATGGTTGCTTGGATTATGATAGTGAATTGCATGCAACTTACAAATCACCTACTCACTCGCATGCATCTAAGAAGGAAGCCTCATGTTATTACTGTGGCAAAGCAGGGCATATCATGGACGACTGTAGACTATTAAAAGAAGATGAGCATACAAATAAAACACTGCATTCTAGGAATTCATCTGATAGAAACCACACCACTAAGAGATCTGATGCATCATGTTATTACTGTGGTAGGCGTGGTCATCTAATGAATGCATGTTTTATCGTGAAAGAAGACAATAAACTGCATGCTAGAATTTCCTCACATGCTCACGGCCCATATAGATATAAATATACTTCAGGTCAGCACACTATTTGTTTTACTTGCAACAAGCCTGGGCACAAGGCAGATGAGTGCTGGTCAGGAAATTATTGGGGTAACAATGACTCAAGAGGCAAGCACCTTAGATGCCTTGAATGTGGTAAGTATGGGCATGCAATCAAAGACTGCTGGTATGCTCAGGGAAATCATGCTAACTCCAAATCTACTAAGTTCCTTAGAACAAGACCTATAAATATTTCGTGCTTCAACTATGATAAACCAGATCATAAGTCTGCAAATTGTTGGTTATCAGGTAATAAGAAACAAACTGTCCATGCATACAACAGAACATTTCATGCTTATGTTCATGGGTCTCAGACTGCTGTTGATATGCATTATAGGACCAGAAAATCTATTGTTTCATATAGATATTATGGAAAATCTGGTCACTCAATGGATAGTTGTTACCTGATTGATTATGATGATAATGCTGCTAAGAGACTGTTCAGAACGCCTATCAGGGTTAACTCAGGACCCAAGACTGTTTGGGTCCCTATAGGATAAAAATGATTAATGTGCTACAGGTGTGCCTTAGAAGTTGATGAATAAAGGGGTAAATAAACCAAGGCACTTAAAATGAAAACCCTAGGATCCTACGCTTCAGGTCAGTTCTGAACACTCTGTTTAAATTCTATCATCTGAAATTGTTAATTTGAAATGACTATATATCATGCTGCTCTGTTGGTGCTAAATTGAAATTTTCTTTAAATATGAATTGCGCAATCATGCTTATGGTAGTTCCCTTTTGTCTGAATTGCATGAATCGTATATGAATGAAGAATTTAAAATCATGTGTTGTGCTTTCATTACATTTCATGCACTTAGTCAGGGGGAGTTCAACCATTCGTGGTTAACCATAATGTTGCTCATGCTTTGTTGATTACATGATGCATCTAGACAGAGGGAGCTTTTTAGATCATCTTGTTCACTTTCACCTGAAATCTTCCTATCTAGTTTATCGGTTCGTCTAATGCTCTCAATTTGTTTCAATTGAATTCTCTGCTGTCTTCACTGAAATAGCTGATCTGTCTGTTTACCAGACTAAGCTACTGCTTGTTGATATACTCTCTTCTAATGCTTTTCTCTCTTGTTGTTGACTCTTCCACCAGCTTACACTCATCCTTCACATACTTCTTAGTTGGTGTGATTGATTTATTTCTATTGTTGATTGTTTTGTCAGCTACATTTTTGATCTGATCTGAGGAACACAAGCTGTAGGCCATGCAATTCAGTCTGAAAATCATGTAGAAATTCCTATCATATAGGTTTAAGAATGACCACAAAATCAGACTGATAAAAAGTTAATGTATTCTTAGATTTGCATTTAAATGATTTAAAAATATCTGGATGATAAGCTTTAATAAATTTTAACCACTTGTGTCATGAAAATCTTAGATTTACTCATCTGAAATCTGAAAATTTGAAATCAAGGCTACTTTGGCTGAGATACATAGAGTGAGTATTGTTTTTAAACATTAACCTGAAAAAATGTTGACTAAATAAAAAAAAATTGCATTCAGAGAAATGACTTGGTCACTGAGAAACTGGGTTCTCTATCAATGAAATAGAGTAAACCTACGTCATGAAGTACCATAGTTATCTTTGGTGAAAATTTATTAAAAAAAAAACTGACAGAGCAATGGCATGTGTGTGTTGAGTAACTGGGGAGTCTGGCCTCTGATCAAGGTGTCTCCTCACGTAAAAAGATATTTCTATTGCTAACTCTGGTCTTAATGTCGAGAGGCAATGACAGTTATCACACTGAGTAACTGGGTCACTTCACCTCAGACGTGTTGTGCCTCACGTAAAAAGGTGTTGATCAACTGAAATTGCTCAGGAAAAGTATATTGTGCTTCAAATGAAAATATCTTGCAAACTCTGTCAACTCATTCTCTTGTAAAAGTGTTTAATCTCAATACTAATATGTGTAACTCTCAAAGGAGTCATTGAGATCATGCGTGTAAGATAAAGATGATTGGTCCTGAGTGTTATCTGATTATTTGGTTCACCTTTATTAAAACTTGAATTCAGATATAAGTATTGAGTTTAATTGATAAATTTGGTATACATCATAATTAAATCAGGTTGGTCAAGTTGCCAATTCATAACCCTCTATGATAGGAGAGTCTTTTCATGTTAAGACTTATTGTAGTGGTGCATGCCCTACAATCCCTCATGGTCTGATTCACTCCTGACAACTTGATCAACAGGAACTTTGTTGACAATTATCTCTTATCGATTGATTGATTGCTCCTTGAGATGTACTATGCTTTGACTGTTTCTCACCCCTACTCTTGTCCACACTGTTGGAATCTTCCATCTTGTTTCTCTAACCATTTATGGTTCTGTGGACTTTCCACCTACTTTATTCTGTCTATACATATGTGAGGTGCCTCAACTATTATTGTTTTGGATTCCTTGTGTTGGCAGATTTCAGATTGCTTCATTGGATAACCAGAGTTCATTCCTGCACTTCGGGGGAAATTCTGGGTCATCTGCATTTAAGGGGAGAGTAGTCAAGCATTCATGTTGAACAGATTTCATTTATTGCTTCTAAAAGGGGGAGGATTGATCTTGGCTGTCTAACTGCCCATGTGCTTGTTGATTGTATTCCTTTATTTAGGGGGAGTTTCTTGTATGGTTGTTCTTCCTGTTTATCTAGGGAGCATATGTGGTGTCATATTACTCTTTGGGGGGAGAATAACTAGCTCTAATGTGCTTTCATGTAGTTAAAGGGGGAGATGTTATATCAATCTCTTCATACCTGCTTAATTTCTCTCTTAAACTATTTTCTTTTTGATGAAGTCAAACGGGGAGAATAGTTTGAGTCTGTGTGACTCATAGTGTTGCCATCATCAAAAAGGGGGAGATTGTTGTGCCCCTGTGGTTTTGATGTCAGCAAGCACTATGAACATGAATGATTGATTGTTGTGTGGTTTTGATGTTTTGATGTCAGCAAGCACTATGAGTATGAATGATTGATCACCATGTGTCTGCATATGAATCATTGATTGAGCATCTTACTTCCAGGCATGCATAAAAAGTCGTATGGGTTCTAGTATATAGAGTGCGTCGACGCACTGTAATGGCTACGTCGACTCAGTCTAGCATTTCTGGAAGGATACCCATTCTAGAAGGGGGTGTGCGTTGACGCAGTATGGGCATTGCGTTGACGCAGTCAGTTGTGTGTTCTAGCATTAACTCTGTAAAAACACATGCATACTCGGTGCATTGTTAGTTCTCCTACACATTGCATCGGTGCATTCATCAGTTGCTTCAATACTAAGTCAGTACAGTTCATGCATACCGCATACACATATTCGGTGTAATTAATAGCTCCGCATTCATGACAAGTTTGTCCATGCATAACTTGAAGTCGATGCATTCAAGTGCATTTCATGATAACTAGCATAGTCAAAGCCTGTGTATACTTTACTTACGCATTGAAAGTCGATGCGTGTTCATTGCATCTGTCAGGTCTGTACATCACCGAATGCTATCAAGTCTATACATCGCCGTATGTTATAAAGTCTGTACATCGCCCGTGTTCTTCATGCATATACATAGTCAGTACATTCATTTGTTTCATGTGTACACAAAGTCTGCACACTCTCTGTTGATATGTCCGTGCATCATCTCACAAGTCTGTACAACCGTTGTTGATACTAGCATTTAAGTTCATGCATCATTTCACAAGTCTGTACAACCTCTGTTGATTCGAGCGTTTAAGTTCGTACATCATTTCATCAGAGTCTGTACATTAGGAAGTCTTGCTTAAACTGTTGGCACAGCAAGTCGATGCATCGTTTGTACATTGTACACAAAGTCTGCACATTCCTCGGTGGTATATCTGTGCATCGTTTGTACATCGCACGCAAAGTATGTACACTCGTCGGTGGCATGTCCGTGCATTCATATTCAATGTGCATACTTTCTTGCATGCAAACTGCATTACACACCATCAAGTCTGTACATGCTTAGTTCAACTCTCGAACTAACTCGGTGCGTCTTTCTATATTTCCTTTCAGATTAACTCAAACTGATGACAAGTCTGATCTGACAGAACTGCTGGTCGAGGAACTTAAGAAGAGCACGTGATCCAAGAATGGAGGAAGTGCCAGGATCGTGACGCATGTATTGCAGCAGGCTGAAATACTGCCACGTGGTCAAGGTGCTAGGGCTGGAATTCGTGGAAGACACACGCCCATCTACCTTCACTGCTCTATAAATAAGAGACTTCTCCATCTGGAGAAAGTGATCGTGAAAAGAGTGATCGAAATAGGGGAACTTACTTGAAAGAGCAGAAGCAGAAAGAGCCTGCACGATCCAGAAAAAGAAGAAAGAGAGAAGAAGAGAACGAGAGAGTTGAGAAAGAAAGAAAGAGTGAGCATTAAAGAAGAAGAAGAAGAAGAAAGAGAGATCGAGAGTTTAGAAGAAGAAGAAGAGAGTCATATGAAGCTCTGTCTATACTGGACCGTGGATCAAATCCAGGCTAGTCAGCTCTTTGAGAGCCACTTTGTGTTTTATCATCTACAACTTTCTGTTGCTGTGTCCTTTCCATAATTTGTTTTTCTTTTGAACCTTTATTCAAGCTGTTAATCAGTAGAGCTAAGCTGTATTGCTCAGCGTTGCAGATGAGGATTCCTCTGGACAGCAAGCTGTGTTGCTCAGCGGGCGAGGTGGATACCTCGGACAGCAAGCTGTGATGCTCAGCTGTTTGTAGGTAAGCTGTGAGGCCCAGCCGTTCAAGCTGTGAGTCAACGGGAAGCCACACTCGGGTTTGAGTGTGGGGTGGACGTAGGTCTGTGGACCGAACCACCTAAAAATTCCTTCGTGCACTGTGGTTTGAATGCTTACTATTTGCTTCCACTAGATGAATGCTTAGGCTCGATCTGTCTTTCTATGTCCAGTGAGCCAATTGACTGCACATTCTTTGTTTGATTAAACGCACCAGTCTTTCAGACTCGATTGAACTTAGTTCGTTTCAATTCCGTATCTCCGAGTGTTCAAATTTATCAATTGGGCAAAAAAATTTAAGGATAGATTCATTCTACCCCCCTCTGAATCCTTCGCACCAGCCACAACAGATGCCGGGCCGGTTGTACCTTTCCACCCCTTAGTCTTGCATTTTGGATACGTGTGAGGGAGTTAACCTTAGTCAACCCAAAGTTTCGACCTTATTCCCATAGGATTCCTATCTTGAGGGAATTGTGCTTAAGTTAAAACATTAAAAGGCCTACCAAAACTTTGGAGAATAAAAAATCCCCATCATATTAACTTGTTTGACTTGGGTGAAATCCTTCACATTGTTTGTGTTGTTTGGGCTTGTCCAAGTCCATTTGTGGTGTTTTGTGTTGCATCCCTCATCATCCACATAGACTTAATTGATAGGCCCATTTAGGTTAGCCCATTTTGTGTATCTATTGTCTGCTTCCATTATCCTGGGTCGGTCTTGCGTGGGTCCCAGTGAGTCAGCCCTCTCCCTACAGCCCTTCACTCCACGCCCTTGCTTCCCTGGCTGTATCCCCTTGATATTCATGTAGAAAGTTTCCATTTGCCCTCATGGAGTACCATTTTATTACTTTTTATCCATCTCCTTCTTCCCCATCCTCCTCTTCCCACGCGGGCCCGTCTTCTCGTGGTCCCCTTGACCCATCTGAAGATCAGGCTAATCTCATGGCCCATCTTTCTAGCCTTGTTCGTCAAATGGACCCGGCCCAGGCCCAAAAGCTCATTGCAAACCACCTTAATGGGCCTTCTTCCCTTAATGGGCTTTCTTCCCTCAATGGGCCTTATTCTCCTAATGGGCCTCATTATCTTAATGGGCCTTCTCCTTCCTATGCTACTGGCCCAGTTTCTAATGGTCAATTTGTGTTAATGGGCCTTCTCCTTCTTATGATGCTGGCCTAGTGTCCAATGTTCAAACTCATCTTAATGGGCCTTCTCTTTCTTATGTGGCTAGCCCAGTTTCTAATGATCAATTTTGCCTTAATGGGCCTCGTTCCTCTTACCATGGTGCTAGCCCAATGGGCCCTTATGTCCATGTTTCTTCCAGGCCTACATACCCTTCTACCCTTGGGATGGGCCTTCCCTCTTCTTCTCAGCCCGGATCCTCTTATCCGGCCCTTTACCCTACTCCTGGTCCAAATTCACAATCTCTTGCTCAAGTTGGCCCACATTTCTCTCGATCTATCCCAACCCCGGAGATGATTTCTCAAGCCCAGCGCCCACTTGATGAACTCCAACACCCAATTGACCCAAAACCTTCCTTAAGTCTCCCAATCACCTTTCAAAATCTCCAGCTTCCGCCCCCTTCGCAAATCCCCGCATATCGTCATTATGGTGGAGTTGGTGACCCGTATGTGCACTTGAAGGAGTTCATTTATGAGTCGGCCCAATTTTGGCAAGACCAACGCTTGATGGCTTATCTATTTGACCTGTCATTAGAAGGTCCAGCTCGGGATTGGTTCTTCTCTCTTCTGCAAGAGCATATTTTGAATTTGCAAGCCGTCCAAGAAAGATTCATTCAGCAGTTTCAAGACCAGGTTGGGCCCAGGTTTTCTATTGTGGATTTGGCTCATGAGAAGATGAATCCCGATGAGGAGTTCTCGACCATTGCCGACCGCTGGCATCGCCTGGCCGCGTAGATCAAGATGCTCATCTCCAATGCAACGCCCGAGTACGGCTTTGTCTTGGCCTTAAACGACATTACCTCCTGGCAACAATTATATAGCCGAGCCCGCTTCATTCGCCAACAACTCCAAGATTCCCTTGACCCCGAGTCTTCTCCAGCTCCCACGCCCATATACCCCTCGCCATCCACATATTCACCCTCCATGAGTCAGCCTTCCACCACATATCCACCCTCCACGAGTCCACCTTCCGCTCCTACATACCCGTGCACTCCCACGTATCAACCTTCCGCGAGTCAGCCTTCCACTGCCACATATCCACCTGTGTCTCCACCCCCAGTGAAGGGAACACCACACCCCGAGTAGGTAGATGTCGTCTATTACATTCCTGCTCATTATACGCCATTGTCAAGTCCTTTCACTAGCCATGCTCCCTTACCTACACAATCTCCACAACCTTCCCCTTGGCATCCGCCTTGCCCGAAGTGGGCTCCTCATCCTCCGTTGCTGGAGTGCTTTACAGATATTTTCAGGGCTTTGATAGCCACTCATGCACTGCAGCTCTCTCCGATTGTGCCATGCCGACCTGCGGTCTGGAATATGCTTTAATTCTGTGACTATCATCGTCAGCAGGGGCATTTGGTAGAAGATTGCCCCGAGTTCTAGGAGTTCGTTCATGACCTGGAAGATAAGAAGAGGATATATTGGTCCTCTATTCGCAATGTCATTTTATATCTCCGTAGCAAGCAGTAGCAAGAACAAGAAGCGCTGCCCAGGCAGCCGTCTCCATCACTACAAGACCAAGGGTACCCCTGTGATTCTTCATCTGGCGCTACACCTGTTCCATTGCCATCTCCATCTCCACCTACCCCACCATCATCTACCCCATCACCATCTCCTATCCCGGCTCCATTGCCTTCACCTGCCCAAGCCCTTGCTCAGGCTAGTGCCTCCCCTTCTTCCCCCACTTCTGCTACCACTGCTTCCACTTCCAATGCCACCCGACGCGTCGTGTCGATACGTCGATGATGTGCGCCACGGCCTTCCCCTTTGTCTTCATCACCACCTCCATCTCCACCATCAGTGCCTTCATCATCTTCTCCACCCTCTCCTCTATCTTCCTCACCGCCTGAGCCTTAGCAAGCCACGTCTCCACCTTCATCCATGCCTCTCATTGCTACTATACCCCGATTTCCTATTACGCCCACCACTCCTATTACCTCCGTTTCTTCTCCATCTACTTCCACCCCATGGAGCGGGTGTGTGCTACCTTTGGTGCCCCTTGGGTCTAGTCCCGAGGGAGACGATGAGCCGAGTCAGGACGATTCAGTATCGACTGTGCATTTCAAGATTCAAGATTTTATCTGCCGCATGCCAATCCGAGTCCTGATCTCCAGCTCTTTTGGGGATGATGTGCCTACACTTCCGGAGATGGTTGTCAAGAGCAGCTCTCTTGCACTGGTGCTAGTTTCTTCAAGAGCGTGACCGATGGCAATCACTTTGCTCGTCGGAGGACTTACTATTGATGTTGTTATTACTTCTCGCTCCATTGTTGTTCAGTTCATTGGCCAAGAAGGGTTCTCTACCCGAATTGTACTCACTTGTATGACTGCCAAGAGTTTGTGGGATTCCATATTCAAGGGGAAATTGGCCGTATCCTCTGTATTTTCAAAGGACATTCTACACATTCTATGTAATCTCCCTCGGTTTATCGGTAATCCGGCCATGTCAATGTCGTGTATTGGTCTTCCTCAGTTTCTTCCTTCTCTGCTATCAATGGAGTTACACTTCACGCCCGATTGCCGAGTGGAGTTGCCGAACCTCATGCTTCTAGTGCCAAGTGGCAAAACTCCATGGTTTGCTGATATCCATCACTCTGAGGAGTTATTTTGTTCAAGAATGTCCACATGATGTTTGCACCGGGTGTCTAGGGGCAACCGCCCCGGTGAAGTTGCATCTTCATAATCGGGCCTGGCCGTCCGCCAGATGGGCCCATTATTTGAGAAGATATTTGAAGACAAGGTGCCCGAAGGTCCGAATCCGCGCCAGGCGAGCCCATGTTCAAGAGGTTTCTACCAAGAAGAGACGGCGGTGCAAGTTTAGCAGCCGCCAGTTGTGCACTCCGGGATCCACGACCTCTCCTTATTCTTCCCATTCATCATCCTTTCTTTTACTTAGCTCCCACCCTTGGGTGGTGTACCTGCCTCCTCTTGATCCTATCTCTATCACTTTCTCTTATGTCTCTGGGTCCATGAACCCCCATGCCTCGCCTTCTCATCCGGACCCGCCGAATTTCTCTTATTTTCCTGATCCTTGGCCCCAACCTAGGTCATCCTCCTTTCATCCCAATTATGGGACCCCTTCTGATTCTTCTCCTCCGGAGCCGCCGAACCATTCCCATGGTGCCCGTCTCCGATTTCCATCTGATTCTTCATCCCCCAGACTCCCGGGTGTTGCCTCTGATTCTTCTCCGACCCTGTCGGATGAACACAATTCTTCTTCTCTGACCACGTCGGATGATTACTCTTCTTCTTCCTTACCTTCGCAGCAATCTCCTCATCGTCTTTCTATTCTTTCTTCCTCACCCTTTCGGGGTTCTTGCCTTTTTTCTTGCTATTTTCGAGACTTTAGCCAGCCTTGATCTCAATTGTTCTTTGGTTATTCTGTATCTAGTTCCTTGTTATCAGGGTCTCTGCGCCTTAACGAGGGAGTGCTAGCCCTCGTCTCTCTTCCTTTTTATCCTTCTTCATCCAGTGTGGTGTCTGCCGCTCCTTCGTGTAGAGGAATCTTCAAGCCTTGCTATGCTTTCCGTCTTGATCCTGACAAGCAAGGAATACAAAGCTCATGCTGCTCAAAGCTCGATGGTCAAGATCGCTTCAGGATGCTATTTTCACGCTATGGTTTTGCAAGGTATCTTTATTTTGTGTGATAATATGCTTTCATTTTCATTGTTTCTATTATTCCTATGCATTGTTAAGATATGATGTTTCCTCAACATGGTTTGAGTGGCTTTAGTTGAGTTTGCTTAATTTAGTCATAATGAGTTCACTTCTAGAACATTCTTTGGCTAGTGATAACCCAGTGCTGGGACTCTAGTTTCTTTCCTCGATCGTTGAGGATGACCTTTTGTATGGGTTTTCATACACTACACGGCGAGCCACAGCTGATTTTCCTTTGAGCAACATCGTTGATACTTTGGCCATCCTTTTGGTATGCACAAAAGCTTTTCTCTTGTTTGCTCGGCTGAGTGCAGAGGCAAGAGATTGACAGATAAGATGCCCAACCTAGGCTCTCCCTAATACGAGAGAGGTCTCAAATAGGGGTAGTCTTGACCCTCGAAAGTGAGTTTTCATGCAATATCTAGCCAATAAGGGCTCTCAAATTCAATGAATCAATATGCAAAATTATGAAATTGAAGGAATGGCAAGAGTGGCAGTACAGTTCCCCGCGGGACGTCATGAGCCCGGTCGCATGCGTGCCTGATAAATATGGGTCTCAAAATCAAAGACACAAAGCCCTGGCGCAACATACTGTATCTTTGAGGGGTAGTGTCTTTGAAGGAATTCAAGTGCTGATATTTCCCATCCGACATAAAGCTTGTTTCTAATTTTTCTTCTGCTTCTCCCTCTTAGGCTGGGTTGAATCCCGGTGTTGTACCCGGACGATTTCCCAGCAAAATAACAAGAAATTAGGGTTCGGGAATTTTCCCGAACACCTTTAAAGCATGAGCTACCCGGCCATCCATGCAACTCCTGGGACCCCACCAGGGGCCCTAACCAATTTGCCGTGACATGCGGCTACACGAGCAACTAACCGGGACCAATCCCGGCCACTCACCTACAGGCTTTGTCCATACTCCACATGGCCGCCTGGGCCAACCCGGGGGCGCTCCGACTTCGAGCCTTGCCACGTGGCACCCAGTGAAAGGGCCGAGGGCCAACCCCGAGACACTTACTTCCAACCCTTCAAGGTCAAAGGGAGACCTGATTAGGCCAACCATAGGCTTTGGAGGCCCGCCGCATGCATGTACGGCTCACACGCGTGTGTTCGGCATTTTTCCGAACACCTTGTGGGCATGTATATTCCAGCCCTTCTACCCCAAACCACGCGCCGCCCCGTGGTTCCAGTATGCTCATGAGGTTCTACAACGACCCCCCCAGCAAGTCGGGGCTACCCCTGACCCTCACAGACGTGGCGACGAGCCACCTATCTTTAGCTCTCGGGCCAACCCGAGGCTACCCCGCCAACCCGCCGTGCAACATGGCACGCAGCCCGAGGCATAGCCCATGAGCCTAAAGTGCCTCTCCTTAGCTCCCACGAGCTCTCATCCTCAGCCCAAGGCCCATCCCGGAGCCCCTCAGCCAATTACCCAAGCCGTTCGACAACCTGGGGTGTGTCGGGCATTTACCCGAACACCTTGCGAGTGGCTACTACGACTCGAAGAAAAACGGCCCCCACGGGCCATCCCAGTATCCAGAAGCCCAGTGTCCCTCAAAGGACATTCCCAGACAACGAAAGAAGACCCCCGGGGGCCATCCCGTGGGGTTGCAGTCTGGTTGGGGGCCATTCGCCCCAAAGCGCGGCCGTGCCCCCAAGGGAGGGTGAACTCCCTTGGGGCCGCGCCCTCTCTCCAGCTCGGTGGCCCCACGGCCCCGCTTAGTCCCAGTTCGTCCAATTCTCAGTCTCCGTTTGTCCGACTCCCTAATCCGGAGTGAAGGGTTCGCATCGTTCGTTCGTACCAGTTCGTGGGAACAACACGCGGAAGCACGAAGCAACAGCACAGAGGATTGGTCCTCGGCAGTCAACACGCTCACAAGGCTCCACGTATCCTCCCAACACCTGTCCTTTTCTAATTAGTTTAATTTAGGAAGAAAAACACACAAAAGATGGGATTTTATAGGGTGGGGACCGCCCCCCTCTTTCCCTAGAAGCCAGTCCGCCTAAACCTCCTCCGTAAAACAAAAGAAAAAGGTTTTTTAAATTAATTAAAGAAGCCTGCCAACCCACCTAAACGGGGTGGGGTGGGGTTTAGGCAGACCAGCCTCACCCCCTGAGGTTGGTTTGCCTAAACCTATTCCCGTCAAAAAAAGGTTTTTTAACTAAGAAAAAACCCCTCCGTGAGGGGTTTAGGCGGACCAGACCAGCCCCTTGGGCTGGTCCGCCTAAACCCCATCCAGGGGAGGGGTTTAGACGGCCCATACCAGCCCTATGGGCTGGTCCACCTATACCCTTCCCCCCCACTCAGCAATTATTCGAATGGTTTACCCGGGCTAGGTTGAACCCTTCACCCTAGCCTGCCTAAACCCTTCCCTAACCTTCAAAATTCCCTATAAAAGCCCCTTAGAAGCTCAAGGGGTGAGACATATACATCAATCCAGGCCTCCAATGATCAAAGGCTCCAAGCTTAAAGCAGCAGCAAGGCAACCGGCAAGGAGAATTGTGTGTGGGTGACTTGGTCGTCGGCTAAGGACGCCGAGAGTATGTCGCTTGTACTCCTCTCACACGGTGTTTCGCCATGACACACAAGTCTATCCCCACCACGGATGAGACGTTATGACAAGGGTGAACGCCCCCTTATGTCGGGATCTCCCCTCGCGTGCTCGTTGACTGCAACTACGCATGCACCATGAAGTTACGTTTCCCCACAGTCGCGAGGCCATGTCCGACCGCTCGACCCGAGCCGTGATCGACCCTCGCCCAGTCGCCAGTCCGATGCTTTCTCCAGCTATCCAGTTGTAGCCCCTCGCTCGGTGAAGCAAACATGGCCCACGCCATGAGAGGAATCCTCTGTAAAACATGCGGATACCCGCTTTGTCACGCATTGACCTGGGGACAGACCATCATGTCAGAATTGTCCCGCGGCTTGTGCCTGTTGTACCTCGGCCCCTATGGCCCTCCTTTAAAGCCATATAGCTCTCAGAAATTCTACTGCCATTTGAACGAATGTGCTCGCATCCACGTTGTGGCCCTCAGCCCCTTTTTATGTCGCCTAGTGTAAATCAACAGCCCCTCTGACCCCAGCCAACATCGTCCTGTCTAGCACGAACCCACAGCTGCCGAGTGCCCCCTGCTCTCCGCCCAGGACTTCAGATACAAACAGGCTTCTCTTCAGCATAGAACGAAGGTGTTTAGATTCAATCCGATGTAAATAAACACCGATCGCTTGTGGTGGGTGGGGAAAGACGTCCAGTACATGATTCCCACAATCGTCTGCGTACTCGCACCCGTGGAACCCCCTCGATCCATGTGTCGCCTGACCTCTCGAGCCCACGTGCCACATCCTGGTGGCGCTTCCCATTAAAATATTTGGTTTCATAGGTGATTGTCGAGAAATCGACTAGCATGCCCGCACCCGGTCCAGTCAATCTGCACCCCTACATTCCTGTTGCCATTCGACCCTTTTCGGCTTTCCGTAAAAAGGAGAGTGCCCGGTACCGACGTGAAAGGCATACAACCGTAAGGGAGAATATCCGAGAAATATCAAACTCTCGTATTTTTCTTTCCCAACTATATTTCTACCTTCACCCCGATCATCAGCATAAAAAAAAGAAAAAAACACCCTCAACAGAGAGGATGGCACGCCCGGTGGGACGTCTCCCGCCTTCCTTCTTTTTGCTAAAGAAAAGCCTATGCTAGCCCTAAAGCCCTAGGGCCCCTTTCATGTCCTTGCAGGAGAGGTAGAGGAGGGTACTCGCACACGCATTCCCTAGCGGCCCGCAATTGGACCTCGCTTGGCGACTGTCGGCAACCGCCTCAGCAGCACTCAGCACTCCAGCAACTATGGCGGCTGTCACTTACGGTCCCCTTGTCATCGCCACCCATGCACGGGTGGGTTACTTGGCGACGCCGATCACTTTCGGCGGCTTCGATGTTGAGTCTATTAGATGGTGCAAACCAGATTCAGAGGGGGGTGAGTGAATCTCCCCTAAAAGTTACCCAATTAAAACTGTACTTATAAATCTTGCGGAATTAAAATCAGATATGCTTAGTTAAACAAATATTCTAATGAGACTTACACTCGAACATTTGTTCAGATGTCCTTATGTGATTTTCATAGAATGCTGGGCTAGCACACGTAATAACCTCACTGAAATACTCAGCAGAGATCAAAACGTAGACAACTAAAACACATAGTGAATTTTAACGTAATCTAAGCTAACCAGATATAACGATTCTAAGCATACACATAAGGAATTAAGAGACAACCAAACAAACCACTGCACAGATGACTTTTAGGTGGTTCGGTCCTCCAGACCTACATCCACCCCACACTCAACCCGAGTGTGGATTCCTGCTGACTCACAACTTGAAACCGCTGGGCATCACAGCTTGCCTACATCAGCTGGGCATCACAGCTTGCCATCCGCTGGGCGACACATCTTGCCATCCGCTGATACATAGCTTCTGCAAAGGTATGTAAAATGGAAAACAAGGATGATAAAACTCAGCAACGGAAAGCTAACATTAAAATCAAAACAAACAAGCTCACGCAGGAGCACTGTGTCTTGGATTTGATCCAAAGAACACAGAACAGAAAGATCCTCAGATCTGGACTTCTGAATGCTTCTTGCTCACGAGCTCTTCAAACCAGCACCTCTACTTCTATCTCCCTCTCTCTCTCTTTCTCTTTTTCGGTAGCTCTCTGTCGCTCTCTCAATCTCCCTTTTACACTCTTCTCTGCTACTCTCTTCTCTCTATCTCACAATCACCCTCTTCTTCTTTCAACTCTCTGCAGCCCCCTTTTTCTTCTCTCTTCTCTTTTTCTTTCAGAATCTCCTCTTCTACTACTCTCTTCTTACCTCTTTCTCCTTTTCGCACGCTTCTTTGATCGCAGACGAGGCCTTTATATAAGGCATCAGGCAGGGTCCCAAGAGCTCATGCCTTGGGCGTGAATGAAGCTCATTCTCACCTTTTTCAAAGATGCCACTCGTCAAGTGCAGAGGGAATCTTAATCCACATGGCAGAAGATGCTTCCCTAGGATCACATGCCAATCATTAGCTCCCTGGGTCCATCCGCCAGCATTCCACCATTTCTAGGAACACGTGCCTGGTCTTAGCTTGACCTCACATGCTGTCTTTAACCTGTCAGTCATAAGAGAGGCATTTCGTCAAACATGTTGTTGTCAGCTAGTTTTCAATATGCATAGACCTAATAGAAGCTTAGACGAGAAGAATGCTTGAACATAACAACGTGCTTAGACTTCAATTGCACATATGCTCAGACCTACATGTGTTGGGACTTGAAGCATGCTCAGATCTTCATAACATATGATCAGATGCGCACAGACATGGTACAGCAAGATGAGAACAATGCACCAACCTTGTTTATGGGAAAAATAGGCCGCTGCACTGACCTTGAATGGTAAGAGCACTGATGCACCGACCTTCTAAATAAGCATGCAACAATAGATGCACGGACCTTGTTCACCCATGTATAGACCTTTAATACACAAGCCACAAAGTGCACCGACCTACATATGTTGCCAAGCAAACATGCACAGACTCTATACCATGTATCCACACAACTAGCACCGATGTTGATCTACCTAACGACGGATGTGCACAGACCTACATATGCAAACCAACTGAATATGCACCGATGTTTTTAGAACCAAAGAGCACATTGCACCGACCTATATGCATGAAGCATAAACGTGCACCGACCTGATGTTCTATAGAAGAGAGAATGCACCGACCTATCTATGAACATGTGATGGATATGCACTGACCTGCTGTGGACGTCAAAAAAGAGAGAAGAAAAGGAACGTTCCTGCGGCATGGACGTCCTGACATCTCGAGAGCAAGTCAAAGACGGGAAGGCCGAATAAACCCCGTACCTCCTCCAAGCAGGACGAATACATGCCCGGCGCTTTGCCACCCAACAAAGAAGTCCCTCAAGTAGAAGAGACGGCCCCGGCTCCCCAGTCGGCGGCGTCGAAGGCCAAATCAGGAAGAAACCCGTGTAACCTGACGCGAGTTCGGCACGTGTCGAAAATAACTCGGAATTGCAAACTGAGGCTCAGGAGACTTCGAAATGGACGGCCTGAGGTAGTGCATTAAAACTAAGGTAGTATTGGAGGTCAAACGTACGTCTGAGCTGGTTCGGAATTGAGGTGAAATCCCTTGACACTTAAACCGGTGCAGCTGTGCCTATATGGCCCTAAACCGGCGCGCCCTTTCCAATATCCCCAAAATCGACTCGCCCCTCTTCTTTGTGCTAATACGGCGCGCTGCTCTATTGTTGCTAATCTGGCGCGCTCACCCCCCGCGCCATTTTAGCCAAGTCAACCATCCCATCCAAGCTCCGACACTCTATTTCGCATCAGTCTGAGCGCACAGAGAACATTCAATGCTCTGAAGCCCTGTCTCCACCTCCGTTCGACAACGCAGCAGCATCAACGGTGAAGGCAAGCATCGATGGGGGCAGTAGCAGTAGCAGATCTCTCGACAAATCCGCAAACATCCTATCCTCGGACGAACAGCAGTGTATGACACTAACCAGTAGTAGCCAGCGCAATGGGTTATCTTCCGATGTCGTTGCAGACGTGGCAGAGGTGGCGGGAATCCTCTACCCCACTGTCCATTCTATAAAAGGCATGCTCCACTGAAGAAGAAAAAGGGGAGAGAGGCTCGAACCCCCGGAGGGCGATTGAAAAAAAGAGAGGAGGCAGTCCAGAAGAGAGTCTGGTTCAGCTGGGAGTTCCCTCCGAAGAGTAGAAGAAGCACCATTTCCCTGCGCCCGTGAGGTGAAGAAGAAGAGAGTGAATGTGAGAGAAGAAGGGTAAGTTCGGAGGGGGAGGAGCTTGTGCTCCATTCCCCCTTCCCCCACCGATGTATTCTTTTTCTTTCTCTGATATATCCTCCTACTCTGGGGTAAACCCCCCCCCCCTTCTGTAATTTTGTCTCCCTTCCTTCATGGATGAATAGAAAGAAAGGCTTTCGCACTATGCATATATTGTTCATTTCCGTTAGCCTTTTCCTTCCCCCCTCTTTATCTTCTGCTCATCCAGGGCCCTTTGAAGCCTGCCTCTCTGTGGCATGGTCTTGGAGGGAACCCATGTGAGGGAGGAACATTCTTAGCCTCCCAAGGCGAATATCTATCCCGTCGGAGCTCTCGTACAGGTACTACCCATGAACTGCTAGAACCCCTTGAAGGCAAGTCCTCGAGGCTTCTGTGTTCAACTATGGGACACCGGACTGCCGTTAGGCCACTCCGAATATTGGAGGTCATCTCGGAGTATTCCGTTTGATGATCCCCCATTCGCCCTAGCAAACCTCAGTCCGGGGGAGGTGCTGCCCAATTTTTGTCAGGGGCACGGACAATAAGAACGAGCTAAGTTCCCTCAGAACACGAACTGAACCTTGGAGTTCCTGAACCCTTTGAACGAACCACTAAAACTTCGATCTTAACACATGAATAAAACACTTTGAAACCTTCAAATCCATCTATTTTTGCTAGGTGAACAAACAACTTAACCATCTGCTAGCCTGCGAGCCTTTGAAAAGCATAAAACAGCCTAATCCGGCGCGCTCCTAATCCGGCGCGCACTTATCCGGCGTGGTACCCCCTTGCGCCGCTTTAGCCCCACACTCATAAACCATTTTGCCACCTTTGGCTCCAAACCGGTGCGCCCCCTGCCCGCCGGATTAAACCTTCTCACCAAAACCGGTGCGCCCCTCTCTTTGCACCAAAACCAGCGCGCCCCTCTCTTTGCACCAAAATCGGCGCGCCCCGTTCTTTGCACCGAAACTGGTGCGCCCCTCTCTTTGCACCAAAACCGACGCCCCCCCCCTCCTTGAGGCTAAACAGGCGCCCCCCTTGTTCCACCTAAACCGGCGCGCCCCTTGTTCCACCTAAACCGGCGCGCCTCTCCTTGTGGCTAAATCGGCGCGTCCTCTGTTCCACCTAAACCGGCGTGCCTCCCAAAAAATAATAATATATATATATAATTAAACAAATGAAGAGAGTAATACGCAGCCAATAATTAATATTGCCCCTATTATAATCTAAATTTTGTTTTGGGGGCTCCGCCCCGGAGACCCCCGCAAGGGGCGCTGCCCCCTTGACCCCCGCGACCTAACCGCGCAGGTCGATCCGCGTGCGAGGGTGCATGTTCGCAAGTTCAGGCTTCATTTAACGATTCGCTTCTCCGGACTGTGCGTGAAGAGAGAAGCAATGACGCCCCATGGTATCAGATGTGGACCTCGGAATCCCCAACATGACCATAGTCTGAAACCGTCTCAGGCCAATAGTCTATCAACTTGACCTATTTTTATCGGGACCCAATCCCACAATCCCATTAAACGTGCCATACTCGTGGTAGACATTCGTACGGTTTATCATCGTCTTCGATGCTTCAAATGTGGACTCTCGTCCGAACAATGAACGGTCCGTTAGTGACCGACATATATATATACTGGGATCTAATCCCGGTATTGAATTAAACTTGCCATACTCGTGGCAGACATTCGTACGATTTATCATCGTCTCCGATGCTTCAAATGCGGACTCTCATCCTAACAATGAACGGTCCGTTAGTGACCGACATATACACCGGGATTTAATCCTGTATTTGCAGTAAACTTGCCGCACTCATGGCAGACATTTGTATGGGTATTTCCGTTTACGCCGCGCCTTCAATACAGCTCTTTGTCCGAACATAAAGGGGTCCATGAATGACCAACAAAATCTGAATGGAACGAGACGGCTCTCGTCTTCCCCGAACCCTACGTGTGGTAATATCAATAAGACCTTCGTGAGTCACGTTTGGACCTCGGGTTCACCCCAACCATGGTCATTGCCTGACCCACATCCTAGGCCTATAGCCAGCTATCTCTGTACACAGCTTTGTTTAGGAATCTAGTCCCGGGACACTTTCCCGCTGCCCTTCGGCACCGAAAATATTGACGATGCCCACGCAAGCCTCGTTTGGACCGCGGGAGGAGCCCCCGGAATGGTCCTGACTCGATCTTGCACCGGGCCAATACACTTGCTGATTCCCGACCACTCCAACTGAGATTCAACCGAATGTCTCCTATCCCTTCGAACAATAAATTTGCCATACCCCGGCATACATATGCTCTGGTTTTCCTCGTGATGAACATGATTTTCCGAAGCCGAACGCTCATCCGAATATCAAAATGGTCCCTTGAGTGACCGACATATTTCGAATTCTTGCTTCCCTAGACATCGAGCTTTCCGACTGATCCGAGACCGCTATCAGCTTGTTTCTCTTGATATAGTTTCCTGGCCATGAGGCCCTGATTCCCGACGATTAATCAAGGGTGTTCCCCTCTCTATAGGGATGTAAATGACTTCGTGACCTTTACGGCGCCGCGGGTTTTGGTCCCGACACGAACTACACAATCGTCTGATTAGTCAGATCGAGTGCACAATAAATCGTCACCTTGGTGACTGGCACGCCACGTACTTAATAAACCCAATAAACAAATAAACTAAGATCTTAATAAAAAGTGCAGCCACACCTACTATAGTGAAATATGCAGACTTTAGATCAGTCTAAAGCAAATGTGCATCGACCTCAAACATGCACTGACCTTAACTAACATCGACCTCCATGTGCCGTAGACAAAAACTAGCACCGACTTTGACTAGTGTGCTAAAGGGAATAGCATCAACTATGTGTGCATGTGCATGGAGTGAAACGTGCACCGACCTAGAGCTAGCGTCGAGCTTAGTTGATGAAAGCCATAACTAATATGCACTGACTTAATATGAACATTCACAGACCTGAACAGAGTGTGCATTGACTTTGCTACAGTGAAGTGCACGGACCCTGGGTATAAATGTGCTTGGACCTGGTATGCGCTAAGGCTTGAAACATGCATCGACTTGGATTGACATTATGCATGAGTGTGCACAGACCTTATAATAACTAAGTGTAAACCTGCACTGACTTTATATGCCATTTTCAAACATGCACGGACTTCAACAATAATAGACAATACATGTGCACACTTGCATGAGACAGATGCTTAGACCATGCCTAGTATGCATGTGCTTAGACTTGAAAGTGTGTGCACCGACTACATGAACGTGTGAACAGTAACGTGCACAGATCCTCTATATGAGTGAGAGGAAACATGCACCGACCTTGTGAATGAATGCAACATGTTTGATTAAATGACTGTGCATGCAATCTGATGACGTTCTATGCAGCATGAAAATGCATCTGCCTAAAAAGGCATACATCATGCAAATGATTATAATGACAACATTAATGCACAGAACTCAATGCACAGCAAACAATCCTCATAAAACCACAGTGCAAAGAATAGATATGAGCGTGGACCTCATATTCCATAGTGCAGCATCAACACATATGAATGCAATATGCACACACAACACATATGACATCATGCACCAATGACTCATAGTGTTCGACATCATCAAAACCATAGAGAGACGTACACCATTCCCCCTTATCATCGGATCGCCCGAATTTCTGGGCCTCATCCCTGTGGCTGCTTCTCAGCCAATCCCAGTTTCTCCACCGGCTCCAGTGGCAAATGCTCCATGCCGGTGTCCCACCAGAGCACTAGGCACCGAACCGCCACCACTGGCCCCTGTAGGGCCCCCAGATCATCACTGGCCCGGGTAAGCGTTAGCTCCCGAGGCCAGCCTCATCCGATCTCTTGCACGGGTCCCGTGCCCCGAATTTCGGTCGCTACCTCAGCATCTTTCTCGAGCCTCCAACCCCGAGCCCCAGCAAAGCCAGCACCCAACACGGGCTCCCAGCCCCGGGTCCACGGCGTCTCACCACCTTCCTCGGGCCTCCAACCCCGAGCCTCAGCAAAGCCAGCACCCAACACAGGCTCCCAGCCCCGGGTTCGCAGCTTTTCAGCACCCTCCTCGAGCCCCCAGGCCCGAGCCCCAGTAAAGCCAACACTCGATATGGGCTTTCGGCCCCAACTCCCCAGTTCTTTGACATTTTACTCAGGATCCCGATCCCGAGCTCCAGCGGAACCAGCTCTTCCCGCAGGCCTCATACCCAGTCGGCAAGGTTCCTCAACACCTTCCTCGGGCCTCCCGACCCGAGTCCGAACTATGCCGACACTCACCGCGGGTCCTCGACCTTGGGTCGTCGGCACCTCGGCACTTCCGATGTCATCGCTTCCCAGTGCAAGAGTGTCATCTCGAGCATCGACAACACTTCTATTGGCGCGGGCAAGGGCTTATACCCGAGTCGCCCAGTCATCGACTCCTGGCGTGGGCCTTGTACCTTGGGGGCCGGTCCCAATACCTCCGACCGACAGCTCCATGCTGCCGGTCGCCACAGGCCTGATCTTCTCGGTCTACCATCTCTGGGCAGAGTCTTCCTCCGCTTACCAGAAGAAGCGTCGCCATGGCCGCAAAGGCACACGGCTCGCCGCTGCAACTAGCAACTCCGGCAGGACTATTCTTGTCGGTGACTTGCGGATTCGCCTCGATGGGGGGCAACCGATCATACCCCAGGACTGGACCGTTCCTACCATCTCTACCTCCAACCGTTTTGACCTCTTGTGGAAAACGTGAGAGGACGAGGCAAAGCTCAGAGGAGCAGGTTCCTAGGCAGCAGTCCGGGGGCATCCACCGTAGCCCGATACATGGGCTCCCAAGATAACTCGTCAGAAAAATGGTGACAAGGGAGACCAGCAATTCGAATTGAGGAGAATCTGGGTCACCCCGGAGGAAGCTCAAGCCGTTCGAAGGGCACATATTAGAAACCCCCTACGAGCACTCAGACGCGGCATTGGGTAGAATGCGATTGGCCTCATAGTAGCACCGTCTGACGACGCACAGTCGTCTAATGTCCGCCGCACAAGTAAGCAGAGGCAAAGGCGAGCCCACTCCCGGGCCCTCCAGCATCCTGTCCTAGGCTCTCCTCTGACCGATATCGGGAGTGAGCCCCCTCTGCAATGCACCTCGGTCTTTGACAGACTAGGGGTGCCTGTTCGCCCCGAGCGGCACCCGCGCAGGAAGCGGACGGCCCGATTCATCAATGACGTGGTTCGAGTGTTCGCGTGCTACACCACCAGACACCAGCCGGACACCCAGTCTGATGACCTGAATCAGCCCCTGTCCCACTTCAGGAGGCCACGCCATCAGGTTCCGCCGCCTCCCCTAACAGGTCACATCGGCACTTCTGCCAGAACGCAGTTGTTGGAACGCGCGGAAGAGTCCCCGGTGGAAAACTGCGACCCTCCTATCAATGCAGAGCTGGTCAACAATGACCCTCCTGCAAACGAGGCTCAAGAAGTGACCCTCGATACTCTCATGAAAGAGAACCAGCATCTGAAGGCCCTCCTGCAAGACCTCCTCCAGGAATGGGACCTTCATCCTCAGCAACTTGCCAGGCCTCCGGCCGAGGCACCGGCACCGCCGGCTGCCTGTGAGACTGCCAACACCTCAGCGGTAATCGCCCGAACCCCGTTGACAACTGGGTTTGGCACACCCTTGGTTGAGGCTCAGCCATGAGCCTCCAATACGCCAATGTCGAAAAATCTCCTGGCACAACACCAGATGATCGAGCGTATTGTCGAGACAAAGCTCACCCAGTATGGTGAAAGGGTTGCCATAATAGATCTCAATAGTGTGCCCTACCTGCTTCACCACCAGCTGAAAAAGGTTCCTCCAGAGTACGCCAAGCCCCCGAAGCTGTAAAAGTTCGATGGGCAGGGGTCGCCACATGAACATTTGGCCTACTATGTTACGGCCATGGGCGAGTTAGCGTTGGATGAGTCGTACCTCCTCCGCTACTTCACTACTTCACTTACGGGAACAGCCTTCCAATGGTATTCCCGCCAGAAGTTCGGCTCAGTCGTCGACTGGGCGGATCTCCAGAAGAAGTTCCTCGATCACTTTCAAACGGCCGAGCGAAAGATCTCCTTGGCCGAGCTCTGCTCTCTCCGGCAAAAGAAGGGCGAGAGCGCCCTCGACTTCATCAAGAAGTGGTGAGACCTCATCATGAGGTGTGTCAACCCGCCAGTCCAGGAAGATGCCATTACTATATGCCGACGGGGTTTGGCAGCCGAGGTCCGCGAGAAGCTCCTCGGCACCAACATCAAAGGCTTCGACCAACTCAATTCGACAGTCGCCGAAATAGAGATGTTCTTCATCGACAACTCGAGCTATACTACAGGAAAGGGTAAGCATGCGCGAGAATGCCAGTCCGTTAAGGAGGTGAATATTGTTGAATTCACCCCTACCGCCAAAGTCGATAAAGTGGCCGAACCAACTGGCTCTTACAAAAAGCCAGCGGACAAGCCGACCGTTCCTTCCTTCTCAGTGCGCATGAAGACACCCTTTTCATTCAAGAAGGAACATATGAAGATGCTATTTGACCTCTGTATGGCCCAGAAGATTGTCGAGCTGCCAGAAATCCACAAGCCGGATGAGGCCCTGAAGACCGACGATCCCAGCTATTGCCCGTATCATCGCATGCTGGGCCACTCAATTAAAGATTGATATGTCTTCAAGACCCAGGCGTAGAAGCTGATCCGAGATGGCCTCGTTAAAATGAAGAGCGACCTCGTCGATCCTCCGCAACCACATACGTGGTCTAGACTAGCTGAGGCAGCACGCGTGGTCCACTACCTGGCCAGCGTGATCCATATGATGGTTGCATTCTCTCTCTCCGATGTCAAAGCGGGGGAGCTCAGCACCAGTCAGGGTGAACATTCACTCTGGTATCCAGGGTGGAGGCCCTGGCATGATCACAGACCCCTCTCCTTCCCCAGTGAGAGAACCCGGTGACTCTTCGATATCCTCGTCGAGAGGGGGCAAATCATGCCCCGCGATTCTCCTTCCGACTACACCCATTGGGACCTTAGTCACCCCCAATATTACACCTTCCACGCCAGAATCTGTCACCCGATCGAGTCATGTGAAGAAGTTTAATACCTCATCCAGGAACAGATCTAGTGGGAGTTGATCGATGCGGAGGGGAACTCCATGTCACTTATCAGGCTTCGTCAAGCTATTGAAGAAACCCTGAGCACCACCAGTGATGCGCTAGAGCGGCCAGACTCCCCTCAAGAAAATGGGCACGGACTGCCTTACCAGCATCCCCCAGAATGACTCGAGTTCCGGGCCGACAACCAAGAAGCGCTCGAGTGATTGCAAAGGCATAGAGAGTGGGATGCCAGTCAAGAGACGGAGTCGATCGACTTCTCGATCAACGTCATCCATTCTCCTGCTCCTCCAGCCCCTACGAGCTCCCAGACATCAGCATCCGGCCAGCCAACCCCAGCCACTTCGGCTGTGCGGTGGCGGTCCTGGCGGTTGCTAGAGTCTCTCCCTTTCCCTGAAGAAGATATCGCTAGGATCCTCCGGGTCCTCCTCGGCCGAGAGGACGTTCTGGTGGGTGAGACGACGACGGGCTCCTCAGCTCTCTCTCATCCCCCCCGTCCTATCTCCGTCTCTGGCTTCCGTGGATAGGAAGGGAAAGCAAAAGCAGGGTGAGGTCTCGGCTCAGCCGTGTCACGCCCCTCAGCTGATGGGCCATCGGGTCCTCTCCACCTATCCTTTAATACAATCTAAATTACAAAGAAGACATCTTCGGAGTCTTCAGCGGCTTCGATTCAAGCGGCGGGCCCACCGCCACAAGGCTCAGCCAGTCCGCAGAGTCGGGGTAACTGTAGTGCCCCAGAATTTATATAAGTTATTTCTAGATAATTTTATAATTTATTTGTAATTTATAAGGGCTAAATAAATTTATAAAAGGATTATTGAGTTTATTAGTCATTATAAGGCCCAATTGTGTTAATCAATTAACCTAATCCACTTAAACAAATCAAAAAGGTTTAAAGACCAGGCCCATTTAATTTGGCCCATATTCTAGAAGGTTATTAAGTCTATTCACGGATTTTAAAGGATAAACACCACCTAATAGGATAACTAGATGAAAAATAAAAAAAAAGAGTTTTATTAAAATTAAAATTCTGAATGCGTCGAATGTAACAGTCCATCAGGAGACCGCCACAGCCTTGTGACGCGTATACCCTAGACCGTCACAGCCTGCAAGTTCCGTAAGTAAGAGAATGTATAAAAAGATTAGAACTTGATGATCCTATCCATAAGAGACCTAATTAGAATGACATGTAAAATCACTAGGGACTCTTAGAAGTCAGGTTTTAGTAGAATAAGGATAGATACAAATTTTATAAATAATTATATAGGATAATTAGCAAAAGAGTTTGATTAATGTTGAACTCTGGGAACATTGAATGTAACGGTCTATCGTGAGACCGTCACATGCTTGTAACGCAGGGGTCTACAACCGTTACACCCTGTTAGTTCCGTGAAGGAAAGAACGAGTAGAAAGATCAGAACCTTGAGATCTTATCCACTAGGGATCGACTTGGGAGAGTTCATAACACTACAAAGGACTCTTAGGGATTTGATTCTGGCAGATTAAGGACTGTAGAATCAATCTAATCCCCAAACCCTAGCTAGAACTCTATAAATAGAACCTAGTTCTGAACTGCGCGACCCTTACTTTCACTCGCGTGGAATCATGGTAAGGAGTCATAATCTCAGGTAAGTTCTTTATAGGAATTTGTTTACAATACTTTAGACTAACTCCTCTCCAAATTTCACGTCTTTAGGTCAAGAGGTCGTGGAGTTAGAGCCCAAGGAAGTTGCTGAAAAGTCACAGGAAGAGGAGAACCAGGGCACATTTTTATAACCCTAAATTGGAAGTTTAAAGCCAAGTTAAGAGGTAGGTTATCTCATGAATAGCAAAAACTTCTTGATAGGATTAAAAGCCCTCTAGTTTTATTGAATTCCATGCATGATAGATCATGAATTTCATGTTTTAATAGTTCTATGCATTCATACATCTCTTAGCCCTAAGTAGAAAATTAAAAGATGTTATCTTGTCTATTCACTGAAACCCATGCATGTAGATAGCCTATACTTTGTTATCATGCCTAGGATAGATATGGTATTTGATTTACAGACATGATGTGTGTTGATCTCTTAGGTTTCATGTCAGTTTCTGTCAGCAGACGCTCTGACGCATCATTGTAGGACCGTCACATACATGTAACGGCCTTACGACAGACCGTCACACACTCTGTTATGTTTCGTTTCACTGTTGTCTCTAACGCACCAGGACAGGAGCGTTACATTATTATAACGGCAACTTGACCTCTCTCCTAAATCCCGTTTCCCCCCCTTTCCGTTCTGTGCGCAGGGTTTCCCGCCCTTGGCCTCCGACCATGGCCGGTCGCGGGAGGGCCAAGGTGGCCTCCCGCCGGCAAGGCCTTGCTACTGGTCCACCTTCCCCTCCGCCTCCGCAGGCTGATGGCGTCCCTGCTTCTTCCCCGGTCCCCATCGCCTGCACGGAGCCGGTTGAAGGTAGCCACGTAGGTACGGACGTTGCCGTGTCCCCCAAGCTTGTCTCCTCGGCTGGCCTTGTGGAAGCGGCAGTTCTCTGCGTGGTAGATCCACCTCCGTCCAGCTCCCTGGGAAGCTTTGCTGCTGCTCCGTTCCCTCTTGTACGGCCTCCCGGTGGCCTGGACGTTGCTCCTGGACCTTCGGTGTCCTCGGATCTTGCTCCCCCGAGGCATGTCCCTGGCTCGGGGCCTCACCCCATAGAGCTTGGCGGTTTGGAGCCTACTCCCAGCCTCCGTCCCTCCACCGTGGGGAGTGTCGTGCCGGCCCCCTGCCCTCTGGTTGGCGTGACTGCAGTGGGTGCTGCAGCTCCCTCTGGTAGCTCTTCTGTTCCATTGGTTATCGCCGCGGTCAGCGGCCTTGCAAAGACCTCTAGCCTCCTTGGGCCTGCACCACTCTCCTCCTCGGTGGAACCATCGTGCTCGCATGACCCTGCCTCCTCTCTTCCTGGGGGTACTGTTCATGATGGGACAGCCCCGCGAAACGGTGCTCTATTTCAGGGGCTGTCCGGCCATCCCCAGGTTTGTTCCTCTCCGTCAGCCACGGCAGCGGCCGGTGCCTGCCCTATCCCTCCAGCCGCTCGCGACGACCCGGCTGTGCCCCCATCCGTGGCCACCGGCCGTGTGGGAGCCCCTCTTGCAGCTGCTCATGGCCTTCCCGCACCTCCTTCTGCGGTGACGGCAGGGAAGTCTGTGGCTGGCCTTTCCTCTTCGGCCAAGGCGTCGTGGGCTCGTGTTCCTGATGCATCCTTGGGCGATCCTTCTTCTACCTTAGTGGGTCCATCCTTTGCCCAGGTAGTCCTCCAAGCTGTTAAACCACCAGCCCTCCCTCTGTTCGCTCATGCACTAGCGTTCACGGACTCTGGGGAGCCTGCAGCTTTCTTCACCACTGAGGAGGTGAAGATTTCTTGCCTGCCTTTGGAACACGCCATCATTTCTAGGACCCTCCATGGTCACCCTGCCTTCCAGTAGATCCGGTATCATTTGGCTCAACGGTTCAAGCTTCGATAAGACTTCATCATTAGCTCGCTAGACTCAAGACATTTGCTCCTCCGGTTCCACAACCGTGAAGATTTCCTCCAAGTGCTGCTGAAGGACACACTGTACATCAAAGGGTGGCCTTTTGTCTTCTCCAAATGGACCATGGGTTTCTCTAAGGATGCAGACTCCCCCCTTGTCCCAGTCTGGATTGAGCTGCCAGGTTGCCGGTGAACTTCTACAACGAAGCTATGATCACTTCAATCGCCGGAAGCTTTGGCCCTACTCTGCAAGTCGACCGCAACACCCTATGTCTCACCAAATCGCTCGCTGCCCGTGTTTATGTGCAGCTTGACATTTCCAAGAACCTCCCCCACAGGGTCTATATAGGCCATGGAAGCTCGGGTTTCTGGCAGCCAGTTACCTACAAGGACCCACCCCTCTACTGCTCCACCTGCAAGCGCCTTGGCCATCTGGCCCCCAAGTGCAAGAAGCCAGCAACGGGCCCCTCTTCTGAAGCTGCCCCCCAGCCAGCTCGCCAAGGAGCCCCCCTCCTGGCAGTTGTTCCTACGTCGACTCCCCTGCCGGTGCACGCTGCTGCACCACCGCCTGCTATTTTTGCTTCCCTCGTAGCAGCTACACCCTCGGGCAGCAGGGCTCTCTCCAGCCAGCCCCCCACTCGCAGCATAGGCTCTGCAGTTGCTCCTGCCTGCTCCCCGTGTGCTCCCCCAAAGGCCGTGGTGGGTGTGGCCCCTCCTTCCCAACTGTCCCCTGCAGCTGTTGCTCACTTTCCCACTAACCCAGTTATTGACGCCAATGCTCCTTCACCAACCGCGACCCCTGTTCTCACTACTGCATGCCCCTTAGTAAACCATTAACCAACAGCTCCCTCTACTTCACCCCCCCTTCGGCTGCCAACGAGCATGCTGTACCTCCTCCAGAGCCCTCGGTTAGGCCCAGGGCATCCCCCCCCACCCTCAGGGGACAGAGGGACCCCAGATCTACCACTCCCTGACCCAACCAACCGCTCTCCCGCGCTTCCGACCTCCAGTGCCCAGGGTGTCGACCCCCCCTCCCTGAGGGTCGACCCCCCCTCTGCCCAGGGTGTCGACCCCCCCTCCTTGTGGGTCGACCCCCCCTCTGCCCCCTCCACCCGCCCTTCAGTTTGGACTGCTGAGGACCACAACAGGGAGCATGCCCCCCCCCATTATGCTCCAGAAATCTCTGCCTCCACCCCCTCCTCTGCGCCACCACCATCTCCTCATGTCTGTCCCTCGTTGTCTGACCCTCTAGTGCCCGCAGCGAAGGAGACTGGTGCACCTGTGTCCCAGGCATTGGAGCTGCCGCCAACGGTCTCCGCCCTCCAGGCTGCTGCCCCTAGCGCTTCAACTGCCACCACCGTGCATCGACAGGAGCAGTTCCCACGTCTTCCTACAGCACATGCTCTCTTTGTTGGCCTGGCTCCTCCGTGCTCCGTTGCACCTGCGGATGTCCCCCCTGCTGCCCGGCTGTCCTCCTCTTTGGTCCCCGGCCTCCCAGTGCCGGATGCTCACCCCCTTGGCGGCCCTTCTTCTGGGCTTAATGCCGGTGCGGTAGCTTGGTCCCCAGGGGCGCAGCCCACCTCCCAGGAGGCTAGCGTTGAAGGGTCCTTGGCTTCCTCCTCCTCTCCGACGGCCGCCCCTCGCCTCTCCTTCGCCCAAGCTTTGAAGAATAAAATCAACCGGGCCCCGCCCGGGCCGATCGTCGACTCCGCCCCGCCTCCTGCTCCGGTGCATCCCGTGGGTGTTGTGCCCCCCTCGGATCTTGGCATGCCTCTCAGGTTCCCCAAACTCGTCCAGGCTCTCCATATCCCCGGGCTTGAGCCTGCTTCGGGGTTCCGTGACCTTACGGCAGCTCATACGGCTTTTATGGGCACCTCTTGCCTGGACCGCTCTCGGCCGCCCTCGAGGATGGATAGCGGAGCTCCTCGGCATTCCTTCCGGTGGTCCAACTCCACTTCCTCCTCGCGTGATCGTCAGTGCATGTTTGAGGACGCTGCTCTTCCTCCCCGTCGTTCTCTTCGGATCCAGTCTTCTTCGATGGCGCCCCCGCCGCCGGCCGACTCTTCCTTCACGGAGGTGCTCGATCCCGACGGTTCGGAGGTTGATCCTCTTGATTGGCCTTGCTCTCCGGGTCGTCAGCGCGGTGTCCGTTCTGTGTTCTCGTCCGATTCTGAAGGGGTCTTCGACGAAGATTCCTATTTGTAGGGGCCTTGCTTCTTCTATGGGTTATTGGGCTTTTGTTTCTGCCCACGCCTGGGTCCTCTTGGCCTTTTTTATGCTTTCTTGGGCCTTTGGCCTTGTACGCCTCTTGCCCCTCTTTGGGCATTTCCCTACCCCCCCTGCACCCCTTTCTTTCTCTGCTTTCATATATGAAAATCACTTGCTTGGTGGCCGGGATAGTGTTTTCATCTTCTTCCGCAATGAAGAGATGAACCCCCTCTCCCGTCTCCCCCCTTGCAAGTATCAGCTTTAGTTAAAAAAATATTATTATAACGGCCCCTCGATAGACAGTCACAGACACTGTGACGCACCCCTGTTTGACCGTTAGACTCTGTGTTCTGTCAGCTCATGACAAAATAGTTACCAATTAAGTTTACTTATAATTAACCCTAGATAGCTAAGTTTTAACCTGTTATGTGACTCTTCAGTTATCTAATTGTTCATGATAGGTATTGCATGTTATTTTAAGTTATGCTAGTTTCATGTACCGAAAATTCTATAGTTTGTATTTAAATCATGATTTTCCAAAATTGTATTAATGGAGTTTTATCATGGTTTCACATCATTACACCTTCACTCTTTATCAATAGAGTAGTTTCTATAAGTACATGACACATATTCCGGTATGTTGTCTATTAGTTCACTTTGCACTGTAGGAACATTATTCTTGGACATGAGGACCTCTCTATTGGATATTCCTTCCAATGGACTAGGAAATATTGTTTCAAGGCCTCCGTAATTCTCCGCGAGCCTGGGATTCCCACTAGGATGCCGAGTTGGTTGTAACATTAAAGCCCATTGATTAGACTACACTATTGATGTTTTCTGATTATTAGTAATGTAACGGCTCTATATTGGACCATCAGGCAATGTAACGGCCCAATATAAGACCGTCACATTCATCTGAGTTCGATTGCTTGATTCTGGTCTCAGACTACTGTAATGGCCTAATCATGGACCGTCACACAACGTAACAGCCCAATGAATGACCGTCACACTTCTCTGAGTCTATTTGATCATTCTGAATTCGGATCATTGTAACGGCCCACTACTGGAGCGTTACATTATGTAACGGCCCAATGAACGACCGACACATTGCTTAAGTATTTAACCCAAGGTTTGACCCAAGGGTTGATATTCCAAAGGTTCTAGATAAACTAATGATAGTCTAGAACTTATAATATTGATCAAGAAACTTAATATAATGATTGGAAAGAGAAAAGAATGTACCGTTATACTGTCAATTTACTTCCGTGAGCATGACATTGTTTAAATCTTTTCTTGATCTCTCATACTCTAAATTGAAGCATTCATTCATTGATTGTTGTTATTATGAGTTATTGACCTTATTACATTCTTGGCCATACTTTATTGTTACACTCATGGACGTAGCTTGATTTATACGTGAAGATGCAGTTCGGGCGCTGATTGTGTCCAAGGGCTCTATGCTAGTCCCCACGGTTGATTGTCGGAAACATACTATTTTATAAACCATGGGGTATGATGCTACTGGCGTCGCATTGCGCTGGGAGTACTTTCTTTATAAATAAGTGAAATCCATGAGCACTCGTGAAAATCTAGTGAATTGCTACATGATTGACATTCTCGTGCGTAACCTTTATGGTTATGAAAGTGAAAGTGAAAGTGCATTCTCGATACATTCTTGTTCATGAAAGGCCAAATATCATGTTCTTGTTACATTCATCCTTGTTCATTCTTGTTCACTCTATCTTACATGATTATCGTGTTACTTTGGTTTAATCGCATGATATTCGCATTCGCATGATTTTGCCTTACTTCTTTAGAGCTAAAATGTTATTTACTTTAATAGTGCCTTCATGTTGATGCGAAGATACCTACTGGGCAAGTGTGCTCATTACCTATTCCCAAATTTTTCAGGAAATGAAAGTGAGTCTGATTCGGATTCAGAATGTTCAAGTAGCGGATCCGAGAGTGAATAAAGATGAGTGAAGACTTAGGAAGTCTATATTGTTTAGATGGAGTCAATGTAATTTTCCTATTTCTTGAGTCTAGTAGAGTGAAAGATGGTGGAAAAAGTTATTGTATTTTCAATCTTTGATTGATAACGGAATGAAGTTGGATTTTTAGTAAATATTGTGCAATTGTATTCATTTTGTGTGATTATCTTGCGCTCTGATCATTCTTGCTTGCAAGAGGCTTACCATGCCGGCTGTTTGCGCTCCCCGAGTTAGTCTTCTGCTGAAATAAAGGCTCGGGGCGTGACCGTTAAGTTGGTATCAGAGCCTAAGTCTTAGGACTTAGGAAGAAGAGTCATGTCATAGGATAAGTCCAAGGTTTAAGGACCCCTATCTATGAATTAAGGAAGAAATTTCCACACGCATGTGAGAATTGGGTAGAACCCGGGATAAGGTAGTTAATTAATTTTAAGATTGATTTTCCTTCCAATTCCCTGAGAAATAACGAGTTGTTATTTTTCCCTAAGGTACTCTTCGAATTTGTTCTCGCCCTGCATTTGTGCTATTTGGTACTGGTGCCTCTCATTCTTTTATCTCCACTACTTTTTCTAAGACATTACCAATCGCATCAGTTCCCTTACCTTCAGATCTTGCTATTTCCACACCCTTAGGATCTGGAACTGAGCTTACCAACTATTATACTGATAGCGAAGTGATAGTAGAATGTCACAATCTCCCCGCAAACTTAGTATGCCTTGACATGAAAGGTTATGATGCCATTTTAGGGGTAGATTGGCTTGTAGACCACGATGCCTATATCAATTACCGAAATAGGATTATATCTTTTCGAAAACCCGGTCTTCCGAGATTCTCTTTTCTTGGCATCAAGTACAAGAAACACCCCACTATCATACCCTCACTTCACGCTTGCAAGCTCATCTCGTGAGGATGTGAAGCTTTTCTTGCTTCCGTCATTATTACAGAGTCCAAGGAGATTATCATAGCAGACATCCCTATTGTAAATGAGTTCCCAGACGTGTTTCTGATGGGAATCGACGCCGAGCATGTACATTTTATTTTGCATTTATGTCCTTTAGTTTATTTGTATATCCACGGGAAAGTATATGCGCAATTGTGCGACTTTATAAGCCAATGCGTCATTCCCACGGATTGTTTGGGTTTCTTTGTAATTTGTCAGTAGGACCAGCAAGGGGGCCCTCAGCCCTTTCCCATTGGTTCATGTCACTCATGTGGGGCTGGTCAACCATCCTAGGTGGCCATCTAGAAGGGTTGAATGTCAAATGCCACATGGGTAGACAAGTGGTTAAATTGGTCCAAGGTAGGTCACCTACCTTCACCTACCATACCCCTTGGTCAAGGGGGCGCCCCTCTCCCCTTAATATTTTATAGTTTTTTTGTGTGTTATTTACACTTCATCCCAGCCATCCAATCCCCTCCCCTAGATCTAATGGTGTAGATTAGGTTTGATGTAAGGCATATAAAAGGTTGTATTTTCCATTTGTTGGCATTAATGAAGAGAAAATTGTTAGAAAATCAAGAGTGATTCTTGAGCCCCTCCCCTCTCCCCTGGTGTTCATCTCCTCCAACCTCAAATTCTAGAGTGGTTCTATCTTCAATCCCCTCCCCTCTATCTCCGGTGATCATCTGTGCCGCCGCCGCCGCCGTTCGTGCCGCCTTCGAGCCGCCGCGGAGCCATCTTCAAGGTTCTGTCCTGCTGGACAGAGGTGTAGTCCACGAATTCTTGCTCTCCACCACGTGAAGATATAAAGCTGAGATTTTAAGGGTGTGTTCTTACCTTGAATCCCCACCTCCACCTAAATTTTCACGTCCAAACTCCTCCATTTAGTAATTTTCCATTTTCATTCATTTTGCATTCCCAGATCTATTTTATCTTTGTCTATAGTGACAACAGCTCTGAGTTTCCCATCTCCGACCACCTTTTTGAATTTTCCAAACCCTTCCAATTTTTCTGGGAGTTCTGTCCATCATTCCCTACATCCATCATGTTTCTTGATTTTTGATCTTCCCTATATCCATTTTTCAAAATTCGTGTTCTATCTCTACTACAGTGCCTTTAGTCAGATTCCAGATCCGACCCACTATTAGTGAAAAAATCCTATCAATTCGTAGCCACATCCAAACTTGTCCAAACTAGCTTTGCCGTCTTCCTATCTCCATTTCCTACACCTTTGATGAAGCCCTCAAGAGTTGAATCGAATATCTACCCTGTGGTCAACGACAGTTCTCAGAGGATAGCCCTGCAGATCTGAGAGTTAAGCCACTGTACAATAGTAACTTTCAAAATTCGCCAATTGGAAGTGCAGGCTTTGTTATTTTTCTATAATCATACAGAGTTGAAGCACTTCGAAGTAGCTTTCCAACGGCGCCAGTTTCGTCGCATTCCGACGTCGGGGCTGATCGCAGCGTCCGTTCTCGCCGGAGCGCGCGCCAGAAAATAGAACCGGCAGATCCGTGGCCGGTCATTCCGACCGGTGCCGAACGGAGCCGCCTGGCCTCCGGCCGGTGAACCAGCATGCCGCCAGCCCAGGGAACACTTCCACAAGTGTCCCCACCACAGTGGTGACACCGGGTCCCGCACGGTCCCTCCAGACAGCACGTGGGCCCCACCGTCACGTGTTCGGGTGTTGCTGAATCAACGCGAGAAGCCGCCCGTCAACCCGAAATCGGTCCTCCCAGGCCTAGTTGTGTAGCCCTTTACCTCCCTGCGTGGAGTGGGTGATATTTCATTGCTGTCATCATTGTGTAATATTTATCCCGGGAGTACGAGCTTCGGCCGGGTCCGTCTTCCCCACGCCGAGCGCGTGGAGGTATCGTATTCGCTCCTTACTTGGCATTTTGCTTACTTCATATATATTTGTTTATGCCGCTGCTAGAGAGCATGTGTAAGGATATCTAGCTCGCTTTATCTATTCATTACCGCTGCTGCGAGAGAGTGCGACACCGTCCCGTGACCCGATCCGGGCACACGAGAGAGCCGATCACCCTAGCTCATTGCCGGTTTCTCAACCGCGCACGTCCGACGCTTCCCTCGTTAAGGGACAATCACGAGCTTGTCGTGTCCGTGGTCCCGTCCCGCATCAATTTGGTATCAGAGCGAGTTGAGTCTAGGGTGTCAAAAAAAAGTGTCTTTTGTATTGCATCCCAATAACCCGGTATCTCAAAAGGTGTTGTCCGAACGTTAGGCTACGCCTATCGGGAAGGTCGCACACTTGCGCGAGTGATCTTCGGATCAGTTATCTCCGCCACGTACCGAGTCTTGGTTTACGTCCAGGGTCCTTAGTGTGCATGCATTCCAAACTTGCATAGTCGGTCTAGTGTCTTGTCACCGTGTGTATGCATGTCCATGACCGCTACCCATGGCCGTTCCCCAAGACCATGCATCCGAAGGGACATCCTTTGTGGCCCAATCCAACGCCTTCATGGCCCGACCATTAGCTTTCACTCATCTCGTTACTAAAGCTACCCTACCCAATGGGTCTACAACGAGACTCCATTTTGCTCATAAGGATTCAGATAATTGGGTTTCTCTTGATGTCGTGGAGTCCCTCTCCAAGGTGGGTAAGATTATCCGCGATGGGGATTTTGCTTTTGTCGAGTTTGAAAGGATGATCGGCTCCACTCTTTACTGCGATGGTGCATGGTGTAACCTTGGTACGCCAACAGGCCCATACATTATGTTAGGGCGACCTTGGTTGGAAGAGAGGAGAGTGATCTTTGACCGGGATACGAGGACCTGCACCTTATATCCACCTCACCTACCCGGCAAGTTCATTTTCCACGACATCCTTCGGCCGACCATCTCCGTGTCACCACCCGTCCACTCGTATCAGTCCGCTCCTCCTACGGACCCATGCTCACCACCCTTTCTTTCCGAACTTGCTTCGGAATCCTCTCATTTGGAACCACCCAAGCCCGAGCCACCCGTGTTTCTGACGGGTACGCTTTTCATAGCCGAGCCGCTTCTTAGTTGGCTCAAAGATGGCTTGGTCCCACATCCCTTCCCCTTCATGGACCCCACCTTACCTTTAGTGCCGGTCAACTCATTCCATACCACATTTCGATGTAGTCACCATGTTGATACGTTGGACGATCTTATCATGGGATTAGATTCACAATGGAAGTTGACGCATCTATTGGCCCGAGGCTTTGACCAACCTACTAGTCTTAGCCTCACTCATCCGGCCTTAGGGTCTATTACCTCCGAGTGCACCGTGGGTTGTGTCACTACGGAGGTCCTCTTACTCCTTCCCTTACCGGCCGAGCCCGAATTCATTCCCTTTTGCCCAAGGGAGGAGTCCTATTTTCTACACATGTCCGTCGTCCCACCGATCCTAATGTATGGCGGTGACTATGAATTCCAAACTTGGGACCATGTCATGTTGGAACCCACTTCATGGGGTCACACCTTCTTCGACCCTTTTGACCCCTTCACTAGTGAACCTCCCGAGTTTTCATACTCACTACCCTTCTTCCGCAGAGTTCACTATCCCACCTTTTCCACTCGGGCCAAGCAAACTCCACATAGCCATAGGTCCGAACCTTCATTCGGGGGTAAGGAAGACTTTGGTTTCCCCGATCCCTCTAAACCACCCGCACCACCCGGACTTCCCGCATCCAAGCCCAATGTCCATGATTGGTGCATCCTTGTATGTCTAGGAGTTCCCCATGACGTCAACCTCCGGTTACGTCAAATGCATGCATGGCACACATTCGGGTGTCCTGGTCCGCCGTCATCCATGTACGGGTCGGACTAACATTAGGTGTGTCTAGGGTCATAGGTGAGTCGGTGTGCTTTTTTCTTTTGTGTGTTGTTTGTTTGTCTGCATGTGTCTTGTGTAAGCTTGTTGTCGATCTATTATGAGTAAGAGGCGATTGGACTCACTTGATGAGTATGGGATCGGTTCTACATCTATACCCAGATCAGTCACCCACAGGGACTCAGCGGTGATTCCTAGTGAGTCTTCGAGCTGCTTCCTTCCCATTGAGAGTGCCCCACTCGGAGCGTCCACCTCTAGCCCATAGCAGCTTGTGCATATCGAGTATATATGGAATGAGCAGGTGACGATCATTTGGGGTGGAGCGTACCCGCGCTACTTGGCACGGTGACGGATCCGCCGGAGTACTCGAGCATCCATACCCCTACTCGACGGGGTCGAGTTCCTCCCACCCGGGGAGAGTTGATGGGAATCGACGCCGAGCATGTACATTTTATTTTACATTTATGTCCTTTAGTTTATTTGTATATCCACGGGAAAGTATATGCGCAATTGTGCGGCTTTATAAGCCAATGCGTCATTCCCACGGATTGTTTGGGTTTCTTTGTAATTTGTCAGTAGGACCAGCAAGGGGGCCCTCAGCCCTTTCCCATTGGTTCATGTCACTCATGTGGGGCTGGTCAACCATCCTAGGTGGCCATCTAGAAGGGTTGAATGTCAAATGCCACATGGGTAGACAAGTGGTTAAATTGGTCCAAGGTAGGTCACCTACCTTCACCTACCATACCCCTTGGTCAAGGGGGCGCCCCTCTCCCCTTAATATTTTGTAGTTTTTTTGTGTGTTATTCACACTTCATCCCAGCCATCCAATCCCCTCCCCTAGATCTAATGGTGTAGATTAGGTTTGATGTAAGGCATATAAAAGGTTGTATTTTCCATTTTTTGGCATTAATGAAGAGAAAATTATTGGAAAATCAAGAGTGATTCTTGAGCCCCTCCCCTCTCCCCTGGTGTTCATCTCCTCCAACCTCAAATTCTAGAGTGTTTCTATCTTCAATCGCCTCCCCTCTATCTCCGGTGATCATCTGTGCCGCCGCCGCCGCCGTTCGTGCCGCCTTCGAGCCGCCGCGGAGCCATCTTCAAGGTTCTGTCCTACTGGACAGAGGTGTAGTCCACAAATTCCTGCTCTCCACCACGTGAAGATATAAAGCTTAAATTTTGAGGGTGTGTTCTTACCTTGAATCCCCACCTCCACCTATATTTTCACGTCCAAACTCCTCCATTTAGTAATTTTCCATTTTCGTTCATTTTGTATTCCCGGATTTGTTTTGTCTCTATCTACAGTGACAATAGCTCTGAGTTTCCCATCTCCAACCACCTTTTTAAATTTTCCAAACTCTCCCAATTTTACTGAGAGTTGTATCCATCATTCCCTACATCCACCATTTTTCCTGATTTTTGATCTTCCCTATATCCATTTTTCAAAATTCGTGTTCTATCTCTGCTATAGTGCCTTTAGTCAGATTCCAGATCCGACCCACTGTTAGTGAAAAAATCCTATCAATTCATAGGCATATCCAAATTTGTCCAAACCAGCTTTGCCGTCTTCCTATCTCCATTTTCTACACCTTTGATGAATCCCTCAAGAGCTGAATCGGACATCTACCCTGCGGTAAATGATAGTTCTCAGAGGACAGCTCTGCAGATCTGAGAGTTAAGCCACTATACAACAGCAACTTTCAAAATTTGCCAATTGGAAGTTTAGGCTTTGTTATTTTTCTATAATCATATAGAGTTGAAGCCCTTCGAAGCTGCTTTCCAACGGCGCCAGTTTCGTCGCATTCCAACGTCGAGGCTGATCGTAGCCTCCGTTCTCGCCGGAGCGCGCGTCGGAAAATAGAACCGGCAGATCTGTGGCCGATCATTCCGACCGGTGCCGAACGGAGCCGCCTGGCCTCCGGCCGGCGAACCAGCGTGCCGCCAGCCCAGGGAACACTTCCACAAGTGTCCCCACCACAGTGGTGACACCGGGTCCCGCACGGTCCCTCCGGACAGCACGTGGGCCCCACCGTCACGTGTTCGGGTGTTGCCGAATCAACACGAGAAGCCGCCCGTCAACCCGAATTCGGTCCTCCCGGGCCCAGTTGTGTAGCCCTTTACCTCCCTGCGTGGAGTGGGCGATATTTCATTGCTGTCATCATTGTGTAATATTTATCCCGGGAGTACGAGTTTCGACCGGGTCCGTCTTCCCCACGCCGAGCGCGTGGAGGTATCGTATTCGCTACTTACTTGGCATTTTACTTACTTCATATATATTTGTTTATGCCGCTGCTAGAGAGCATGTGTAAGGATATCTAGCTCACTTTATCTATTCATTACCGCTGCTGCGAGAGAGTGCGACACCGTCCCGTGACCCGATCCGGGCACACGAGAGAGCCGATCACCCTAGCTCATTGCCGGTTTCTCAACCGCGCACGTCCGACGCTTCCCTCGTTAAGGGACAGTCACGAGCTTGTCGTGTCCGTGGTCCCGTCCCGCATCAGTTTCCCTCTGAACTACCCAGTTTATCGCCCGAGAGGGAAGTGAACTTCACTATTGAACTCATTCCGGGAGCAGCACCTGTTTCTATAGCCCCTTACAGGATGTCCCCCACAGAACTCAAGGAATTGAAGAAGCAGTTGCAGGAACTTCTGGATAAGGGCTTCATTAGACCTAGCACATCCCCTTGGGGTGTGTCGGATCTATTTGTCAAAAAGAATGATGGTTCTCTCAGACTATGCATCGATTACCGGCGACTAAATCAGCTTACAATCAAAAATAAGTATCTGTTGCCACGTATTGATGAGCTCTTCGATCAGCTTTCGGGAGTAGAATATTTCTCTAAGATTGATCTCAGATCAGGTTATCATCAGCTGAGAATTAAAGAAGAAGACATTTATAAATCGGCTTTTCGAAGTCGTTATGGCCACTATGAATTCGTGGTAATGCCATTTGGGTTAACTAATGCCCCAGCAGCATTTATGCAACTTATGAACAATGTCTTCCAGCCATACCTAGATCAATTCATTGTCGTCTTCATCGATGATATCCTGATATGCTCCAAGATAAAAGAAGAACATGAGGAACATCTAAGGATAGCTTTGCAAACACTTAGAGAACACAAGCTTTATGCCAAACTCAATAAGTGTGAATTCTGGCTCGAGGAAGTCTCATTCTTAGGCCACATTATTTCAAAAGAAGGTATTGCTGTGGATCCTTCTAAAGTAGAAGCTGTCAAGAATTGGAGTCGGCCTACGACTGTGTCTGAAGTAATGAGCTTTCTGGGTCTAGCTGGTTATTATAGAAGATTCATTAAGGACTTCTCAAAGATAGCAGTTCCTTTAACTAGACTCACCAGAAAATAAAATCCTTTTGTCTAGTCAGAGGAATGTGAGAAGAATTTTCAAACTCTTAAGAATCATCTTACAACAGCCCCTGTTTTATCGCTACCAATGGAGGGTGGTGGATTCGAAGTGTATACGGATGCATCTGGCATTGGCTTAGGATGCGTTCTCATGCAGAATGGAAAGGTGATCTGTTATTCTTCAAGACAACTGAAACGGCACAAGGAAAACTATCCTGTGCATGATTTAGAATTGGCAGCAGTTATTTTCGCCTTAAAAATTTGGCGTCATTATCTTTATAGAGAAAAGTTCACGGTCTACTCAGACCACAAGAGCTTGAAATATTTAATCTCTCAAAAAGGGCTTAACATGCGGCAGAGGAGGTGGTTAGAATACCTCAAAGACTTCGATTTTGCTATTCAGTATCATCCTGGCAAAGCTAATCCTGTAGCAGATGCACTCAGCAGAAAACCAATGGATATGCTATCAAGTCTTATGATAAGTGTAACTAACCTTGTTCCTCAATTTGCTCAGTTGAACTTAGATATTGACACAAAGGAAGAAGATTGTTTCCTAGCTAATATCCGAGCTCAACCTACATTGATAGAGGATTTGGTCAAGTTACAAGATGATGATCCGATTTTACTAGAAATTAAGGCCAATATAGAACAAAGGCCGGATTTTTCTATTTCCAAGGATGGAAGATTGCTATTCAAGGGCCGAATATGTGTACCAAATCATGAGGTTACAAAGAAACTGATCCTAGATGAAGCACATAATTCCAAGTACACCATTCATCTAGGAGGTACAAAAATGTATCAAGATCTCAAAAGAAATTTCTGGTGGCCCAATATGAAGAGAGAGATAGCTGAATTCGTGTCCCGTTACCTCACTTGTCAACAAGTAAAAGCAGAACATTTTAGACCCGCAGGTAAATTGCATCCCTTACATTTTCCCGAATAGAAGTGTGAGAGTATAGGGATGGATTTCATTATGGGGTTACCTAAGACAAGAGGTGGACATGATGGCATATGGGTAATCATAGATCGATTGACTAAATCTGCACATTCTATACTAATAAAGAATCGATGGTCTGTGGATATCCTGGCAGCATTATACATAAAAGAAATCATCAAGTTACATGGTGTCCCTATCACTATTGTATCAGATAGAGATCCCCGATTTACATCACAATTCTGGAAGGGCCTACAACATTCACTGGGGACTAGGTTGAATTTTAGCACAGCCTTTCATCCACAAACTGATGGTCAGACGGAAAGAACAAATCAGGTAGTAGAGGATATGCTTAGTGTAACACCTCCTATAAAAATATATAATAAATAATATAAATGATGGCATTAATAGTAATATTTTTATTAGTACTATTACCATTTCAACTAATAAATATATAGTTAAAGGCAACTTATATTCTTTAAAATTGCTTAAGTTGAAAATTTAAACATAGAGTCATATAAAGTATAGGTTGTCCCTTCAACAATAAATTCCCTAGAATAGTGGTTAAGTGACTTGCGATCTACCATGAGGTCTTGAGTTCCATTCTCCCTAGTCTCACTTGCGCATAGAAATAGATTTTTGCAAATCCCACTTAAGCTAATCCAAAACTCTTAAGTTAAGTAATTCTAATTGACTAATGCTAAACCTAGTTAATTAAGAATCATAGTTAGATGATGATTAAGTATCTTTCATCTTAAGATTAATCCATCTTAGACTAATTAATCAGGATTAATTAGAAACTAAACTTAATTAACCTAATTAATCTAGAGGTTGACAGGTCCCTATCTCTCCAGCATGGGATCGCACCTAGCTAGGCAATACATGGGTGGATGACAAGGATTTGTCACCTTGTCCCCCTACTTGTCCCCTAATCCCACTTGTATAAAAACACCCCATCCCGTAGGCTATTGTTTGGGCTGCTGTGGTTTGCTGTGGGTGTCGTAAGGTTCAAGGGTTGCAGAGGCTATCTTTCTGCAGCAAGTCTTGGGTTCTTTATTGAAGCATTCTTCATTTCAACCAGGTAGGTCTTCTCAACTCTTAACCAAATCCATAGTTAATTTAGGGCTTAGTCCATCTCCATGCGAAATTAGCATGTATTAGTTAGGATTAACATTAATGTTGTACAAAGGAAATAGTATGCATTAAATGATTAACATGTGCTAGAAATAAATCGCATGCATTAAAATTCTTTATATATAATTAGCATGAAATAGAAGTAAATTACATCTATTAGCTAAGATTAGTAGGTGTTCTCAAAGCTTTAACCAAATAGTTAACTAAGTTAATTAGGTAGTTCATCTCCATGCGAATCTCGTATGTGTGTTTAAGCTTTAGAAACCTCATGTTTTAAAATTAAACTACTAATCTAGTAGTTATTTAGTGAAGTAGACACATCTGTGTTAATTGGACAAAACTAACAATAACTGTGAACATACAGTTACTTGATGGTTACTTAATTTATGTTAGTTAATTTTTATATGGTGGTGATATCTTTAGTAAACTGTTACTATACACCATATATTAATAGTTTAACTAATAAATGTTACACACAGCAATACACTCAAGTAAGATATATATAACCACAGTTTATATATGTTAATATATACTGTTAAAGCTTAAACACGTGAATCAAACGCATGTTAAACACACGTTAAGATATTTATCAATTGAGTAATTAGTTAAGGTATGTGAATAGGTCAACTATTCATAAATGTTACATACTGTTAAAATTTAAAACAACTTTTTAAACACGTTAAGATATATAATACATGTGTTTTTAACATGTTAACACACTACTGCGCTTTCAACGATATATATATATAAAGTGTCGACTAAATGTCTACACCCCACCCATGTCTCCATTACAAAAGTTAATACAGGGTATTATAGTTATATCTAACTGTTGGATAAGGTTATATAGATCAACATATATCTACTTAGATAACAGGCTTATATAGTCTCTGTTAGTCTCTGTTAAATAGTCACAAATGTCAAACCCACTAATAATAGTAAATGTTATAACAACATCATCTACGTAAATGGTAACAAATGTTACATAATATATCTAATGTTACATAGAAAATCTATGTATATGAAAAATGTATATACGGATGTTATATCTAACAGGATCAATATATGACTAAGGTGTCGATCCCACTATCTATAACAGGAATAAAACCTCCACTTTTGAACCACCTTGTACATGTTAAATTAAAAACTCTTCTAATCATTGTAATCTTAAAATGGTGAATAGATCAAAATATAGATTTTTACTAAAAACATGCAAGAAGTCAAAATTTCTATATAAAACATGATACATCATTTTCTTATTTTTTCACATTTTTACAAGGTAGTTAAATTTTTAGGTGAATAGTGATTTCCGACAGGTTAAATTAAAAACTCTTCTAATCATTGAAATCTTAAAATGGTGAATAGATCAAAATATAGATTTTTACTAAAAACATGCAAGAAGACAAAATTTCTATATAAAACCTGATACATCATTTTCTTATTTTTCCACATTTTTACAAGGTAGTCAAATTTTTAGGTGAATAGTGATTTCCGAGTTTTAAGTCAGGTTTAAATCGCCGATTAGGCCTTGATAACGATGTTATTAGCATTAGTCATAGAAGTCAAAGGTGATCAGAAATGTGTTAGCGATTTAATTACTATCTTTATAAAAAAAAATTTATGATATTCAAAATTTTTGTTAAACAAGAATATAACAATATTTTCATTAGTATATTAATGCCGTTAACATTGTTTAATATGATTTAACAGTATCATACATGTTCATTACAGCATTATAATACGCTCATTGAGTATAGTAATCTTGTCAATATAAATCTTTTAAACACTTTATTAGTAATATTTTCACTAGCACTCCAACATTAATCCTTTAAGTGTGTTATGGTGATTAATATTTTTATGAAGCATAATGGCACTGTCAATTAATATTTGAAGCGTTTTAACAATGTTAATAACATTTTCGATCCTTTAAAAACACCTTAATACAAAATTTAGTTGGGTTGTGGTTAAAAGAGGAGGCATCGTCTGGCTCTTCTATTGGGCTTGCTGGATGGCCTTCTATTGGGCTTGCTGGAAGGCCCTTCCTTTGACTTACTGGATGGCCTATTTCTGCTTGAATTGTAAATGATCAGCATGCAGTGGCATGTTAAATCCCGGTTTAACGCATACATAATATTGATATTATATACAAGTTAGTTAATGTTCACATACTGATATTGTACACAAGATTAATTATTGTCTACAACTAATTAAGCACGATATACATGTCTAAAACCTAACATAATGTTGTACACCATTTAATCATGTACAACATACATATTTAATCTGACAAATGTATATGCATGATTAATATATATATATAAAAAAAAACCATCTTACCAATGTTTAAATTACTGATGTTATAACTGCGTTTAACAAGGTTTAATATGTTTTTAGTAGTATTTCATTTATTGTAATAGTGTATAAATGAACCCTGTCACCATCGAGCTTGTAACAGGCACTCCTGACCAGGGTGCCACCTTCTATCAACCCCTATATACTCCAAGAAAAAAAAAAAAAGAATGACAGCAACAGTGTAATAAAAGGGGACGTAATGGAACTCATTAACTCAGTAAATCTGCACTAGTTAGAATGGATAACTAATCATACAAATATCAATTCTCAGCATTGGTTTTACTTTATCTGTACCCTTGGATTCCAAATCTACCTTATAATCCTACCGGTCACACCTTGAATTCTATATTGGCTATAAAGAGTGAATGTCGCAAAAATATGACTAATAATGCTCTCAAATAAGGGCCCGGTCTGGTCCTGGGAGGAGCGCCCAAAACCCGAGGGAAGATCTCTTTCTAGCGGTGTCTTGCATTGCACCGATCCACATTCTAGATTAAAGATATTCCATCACTCTCTCTCTCTTTACTTGACTTACTTGACTTGTGTGACCCGAATGGGTAATTACTTAAATGAATGGATTGATTTATGTATATAGCCAATTCTAATTGCTGCTTGAACTTGCTTATTGTGCTATCATGATTGTTATTCCAGTTATTCACTACTTAATATCAATTGCTATTTCTTTGTGGAATTGATCTATAATCTCACTTTTACTCTAGTCGATTCCTTGTTGTCTACCTGTCTGCATGCATAGACATATTTTTCTTTTACATTAAATGAATGTGTAATTCACTTATAGTATGTTAGAAGTTGAGATGTAAATCCTACTGAGCGATTCGCTCAACAAGTTATTTTCTAACCATTTCAGGTGAATCAGGTGGCGACGATAATGGGGTTGAGTCAGAGTGATGAGGGCTATACCATCTAGTTGGTTATACATTAGCTGTCCTTATGTTAATTGGAATCCTTAGTGTTAGTTGTACTAGTTCATGTACCATTATGTATGTCGTTGTACTAATTCTGTCATTGTATTTTAATTCAATAAAGGGTATGTCATATGTATTTCAATTGAATAAAGGGACATGTTGTGTTAAATTGAGTATTGTAATATGAAAAAAAAAATTCTATTAGTTTAATCTCGTCGACTTGGAAGATATGTTTTGCGCACTCTGTATATGAATGATCTAATGACACGATTATATAGACGCGTCGCGCATCCGAGTAATCTTCCGCACTCGGGACGTGACAGTCTTCTTGGTATCAGAGCCTAGGATTTCAATTTCCTAGGCAAAAACCCGAGTCCAAAGATATAAATGTCTAATAGAATTGTCTATGGATAGGTTTAGATCTTACCTTGTGAGATGGGTAAAGCCAAGGGTTAAGTTTAACAATGACAATTGTCCCCATAATAACGAAACCCAATATTTCTTACACCTTAAATTTTGTAGGATTATGGCCGCTGAAAGAGCACAATGGCGCCAGATGCAGCGCACTGTGCAGGAACTTACGCAGGTGCTACAGCAAGTGGCGCAAGGCGGTGTTGGCGGTGCTCACCGTGGAGCTGGTGACCTTCATTGGGATTTCCGCAACATGAACCCACCAAAGTTTGCAGGATCGGTGGACCCCGATGACGCCGAGCATTGGCTGAAGGAGACCGAGAGGATCTTCCGTGTAATGCAATGCATGGACGAAGAAAAAGTTTTACTGGCTACATTTCAATTGGAACGGGATGCGCGGTGCTGGTGGGAGTCCGTGGAAGCAACACTGCCCGACAATCATGTCACATGGGCGGAATTTGTCGAGCACTTCAACAGTAAGTATTTCTCGGACCGTGTGCAAGAGAAGAAGGCTGCGGAATTTGCTTCGTTAAAGCAATGGACCCGGAAGGTGGCTGAATATGAGGCCCAGTTCTCAAGGCTTTCTCGTTATGCACCTCACTTGGTGTGTACGGAAAAGATGAAGGCGAGGAGATTTCTCAACGGGCTACGGCCCCAGTATATTACCCAGCTTGCACCGATGGATATCCAAGTCTACTCGGAAATGGTTCGGCGTGCTCAGCTGCTGGAAGACGCCACTGAATTTTCTGAAAGGATTCGAGGCAAGGACAAGAAGGAACATGTTACAAGTTCGGGAAGCTTCAAACCATCATTCGGCAAGAAGCGATTCTTCAATGGAGGAGAATTTTCCAAAGAGAAGAGGTTCCAGAAAGGCAAGAAGCCCTTCTCCACAATCGACAATAAGCCTTCCTCCGCCATCACATCTTCCAAGGAAATCTGCAAGTATTGTGACAAGGCTGGTCATAAGACTGAGGAATGCTGGAGGAAACTAGGAGCGTGTCTCCGATGTGGTAGTCGGGAGCACCGAATTCCCGACTGTCCGTTGATGAAGGAGCAAACCAACAAGGACGAGAAGCGTCCAGTTAAAAAGCAAGGCCGTCTACAAACTCTTCAAGGGACGGAATCTGTGGAAGGAGGAATTGTGGAAGGTACATTGACTGTTTGCTCTAAACCTGCTAGAGTTTTATTTGATACTGGAGCAACTCATTCATTTGTTTCCAAGGAGTTTACTACTTTATTTTCTAAAGAACCGGAACGGATAGATTTAATTATATCTACACCCCTTGGAAATAAATCGGATATCATCCATCATTATCCAAATTGTGAGGTTATGGTCCAAGACCACAATTTACCGGCCGACCTGATATGCCTTGACATGGAATGTTACGATGTCATATTGGGAGCCGACTGGTTATCAACCTACCAAGCAACGGTAGATTGTCGGCATGGCAAAATAGCTTTTGAAGATTATCCCGAGTTAGTTTTTAACAAATCTCGGAATAAAACTCTGCTTATCTCAGCTCTCCGAGCCAGTAAACTGGTGAAAAGAGGATGTCTGGCTTTTCTGGCTTTTGTAACTACCACAGAAGTCCAGAAAGAGAAAATTGAAGACATCAGAGTGATTCGGGATTTCCCCGATGTATTTCCAGATGAATTACCTGGTTTACCCCCAGAGAGGGAAGTGTCATTCATAATAGACATTGTTCCGGGGGCCGGCCCTGTTTCTAAAGCACCCTATAGGATGTCTCCTGCGGAACTGAAGGAGCTAAATGAGCAATTGATGGACTTGCTACAGAAAGGGTTTATTAGGCCAAGTACTTCCCCGTGGGGAGCGCCCGTGCTTTTTGTTAAAAAGAAAGATGGCACATTGAGATTATGCATTGATTATCGGCAGTTAAACAACCTTACTATCAAAAATAAGTATCCACTGCCGAGAATTGATGAGCTGTTCGACCAGTTATCAGGAGCAAAATATTTCTCCAAAATAGATCTTCGGTCTGGTTATCACCAACTGAGGATCAAGGAAGAGGATATTTACAAGACTGCATTTCGAAGCAGGTATGGGCATTACGAATTTACTGTTATGCCTTTTGGTCTAACCAATGCGCCTGCAGCCTTTATGCAGTTAATGAACAGCATTTATCGGCCTTATTTGGACCAATTTATTGTGGTCTTTATTGATGATATACTGATCTACTCGAAGACTGAAGAAGATCATGAGGAACATCTTAAGAAGGCATTGCAAGTATTGCGGGACAATAAATTATATGCAAAATTCAGCAAATGCCAGTTCTGGCTAGAGAAAGTGTCCTTCTTAGGACATGTTATCTCCAAAGACGGAATTTCTGTTGATCCTGTAAAGGTCGAAGCCGTGCAAAACTGGGGACGACCGACAAATGCAACGGAGATTCGTAGCTTCTTGGGCTTAGCTGGTTATTACCGGCGTTTCATCAAGGACTTCTCCAAGATTGTTGTTCCTCTTACCAGATTGACCCGCAAGGAAGTGCCTTATGAGTGGAGTGAAGACTGTGAAAGAAGCTTCGTAACTTTGAAAGAGTTACTGACCACTACACCGGTCTTGTCACTTCCGATTGAAGGGGAGAAGTACGAGGTATATACCGATGCATCTGGTATCGGCCTCGGATGTGTATTGATGCAGAATGGGAGAGTTATTGCATACTCATCCCGGCAATTGAAGAAGCATGAAGGAAATTACCCTGTGCATGATTTAGAGTTAGCCGCGGTAGTATTGGCTTTGAAGATATGGAGGCACTATCTCTATGGAGAACAATTTACGGTCTACTCCGATCATAAAAGCCTCAAATACTTATTCTCTCAGCAGGAGCTGAACATGCGGCAACGACGTTGGCTCGAGTACCTTAAGGATTTCGACTTCACTATACAATATCATCCTGGTAAGGGTAATTCTGTAGCAGATGCCCTTAGTCGAAAGCCGAGAGTCCTAGTAGCCAACTGTATGATTCAGGAGTGGAAATTGCTAGAGAAATTTTCTGAACTCGACATCAACATGAGTGAGAATGATGGGTGTATCACTCTATCCCACTTAAGTGTACATCCGGATTTGCTAACTGAAATCAAGAGGTTGCAAGAAGAAGACCCGATGTTGGTGGAAATCAAAGAAAAACCGGATGAGAAGACCGACTTCAAGTTGGCACCCGATGGCAGAATCTTATTCCATGAAAGGACATGTGTGCCCGACTGTCTCGAGATGAAAAAGAAGATTCTTGAAGAAGCTCACCGATCGAGATACACAATCCATCCGGGAGCCACTAAGATGTACCAAGACGTAAAAAGGACCTTTTGGTGGCCCAACATGAAAAGGGAGATAGCGGACTTCGTGTCACGCTGTTTTACTTGCCAGCAGGTGAAAGCCGAACACCAAAAGCCCGCAGGAAGACTACATCCGCTGGATATTCCCAAGTGGAAATGGGAGGATATCGGCATGGATTTCATCATGGGTTTGCCCAAGTCGAGAAGCGGATATGATGGAATATGGGTAATCATCGATCGCCTTACTAAATCGGCTCATTTCTTGCCTATCAAGAGTCGATGGTCGATTGATATTCTTGCCGCTTTATATATTAAGGAAGTTACCAGATTACATGGAATTCCTATATCCATAATATCTGACAGAGACCCTCGCTTCACATCACATTTCTGGAAGGGTCTACAACACTCTCTAGGAACGAAGCTTAACTTCAGTACTGCCTTTCATCCCCAGACAGATGGTCAGACAGAAAGGACCAATCAGGTTGTTGAAGATATGTTGCGAGCATGCATTATAGATTTTGGCGGAAGTTGGCCCGACCACTTACCTTTAGCCGAATTTACTTACAACAATAGCTACCAAGCCAGTATCCAGATGGCACCTTTTGAGGCACTCTATGGTAGAAGTTGTAGATCTCCGGTGTGCTGGGAGGAGGTCGGTGAAAGACAGCTCCTAGGTCCTGAAATGGTGAGAGACTCAACTGAGAAGATTATTCTTATTAGAGAAAGACTCAAGGTAGCTCAGTGCAGGCAGAAGTCTTATGCTGACCGCAGAAGGAGAGACCTGGAATTTCAAATTGGTGATCATGTATTTCTCAAGGTATCTCCCAGTCGAGGTATCAGGAGATTTGGTGTCAAGGGAAAGCTTACACCAAGATTTATCGGCCCATTTGAGGTGTTGGAAAGAGTGGGTGAGGTGGCTTATCGTATTGCTCTACCTCCTCAACTCTCGGAAGTACACAACGTATTTCATGTTTCTATGCTAAAGAAATACATGCATGATCCTTCTCACATCATCGACCACGCCAGTTTGGTGGTTCAAAAGGATCTTACATATGAGCAAAGGCCGATACGTATCCTCGATCGAGAAGTCCGAGTTCTAAGGAGCAAGACGATCCCAATGTTAAAAGTTCAATGGAATCAATGCTCGGAGCGAGAAGCAACTTGGGAAACTGAGGAATCTATGAAGAAAAGATATCCAGAGTTATTTTAAACGGTAAGTTTGGTATAATGCCTTGTATTATCTCGCATTGCCATTTATTATTGAATTTGGGGACCAAATTCTTTTAGTGGGGGAGGGTGTAACACCTCCTATAAAAATATATAATAAATAATATAAATGATGGCATTAATAGTAATATTATTATTAGTACTATTACCATTTCAACTAATAAATATATAGTTAAAGGCAACTTATATTCTTTAAAATTGCTTAAGTTGAAAATTTAAACATAGAGTCATATAAAGTATAGGTTGTCCCTTTAACAATAAATTCCCTAGAATAGTGGTTAAGTGACTTGCGATCTACCATGAGGTCTTGAGTTCCATTCTCCCAAGTCTTACTTGCGCATAGAAATAGATTTTTGCAAATCCCACTTAAGATAATCCAAAACTCTTAAGTTAAGTAATTCTAATTGACTAATGCTAAACCTAGTTAATTAAGAATCATAGTTAGATGATGATTAAGTATCTTTCATCTTAAGATTAATCCATCTTAGACTAATTAATCAGGATTAATTAGAAACTAAACTTAATTAACCTAATTAATCTAGAGGTTGGCAGGTCCCTATCTCTCCACACCCCATCCCGTAGGCTATTGTTTGGGCTGCTGTGATTTGCTGTGGGTGTCGTAAGGTTCAAGGGTTGCAGTGCAGCAAGTCTTGGGTTCTTTATTGAAGCATTCTTCATTTCAACCAGGTAGGTCTTCTCAACTCTTAACCAAATCCATAGTTAATTTAGGGCTTAGTCCATCTCCATGCGAAATTAGCATGTATTAGTTAGGATTAACATTAATGTTGTACAAAGGAAATAGTATGCATTAAATGATTAACATGTGCTAGAAATAAATCGCATGCATTAAAATTCTTTATGTATAATTAGCATGAAATAGAAGTAAATTACATCTATTAGCTAAGATTAGTAGGTGTTCTCAAAGCTTTAACCAAATAGTTAACTAAGTTAATTAGGTAGTTCATCTCCATGCGAATCTCGTATGTGTGTTTAAGCTTTAGAAACCTCATGTTTTAAAATTAAACTACCAATCTAGTAGTTATTTAGTGAAGTAGACACATCTGTGCTAATTGGACAAAACTAACAATAACTGTGAACATACAGTTACTTGATGGTTACTTAATTTATGTTAGTTAATTTTTATATGGTGGTGATATCTTTAGTAAACTGTTACTATACACCATATATTAATAGTTTAACTAATAAATGTTACACACAGTAATACACTCAAGTAAGATATATATAACCACAGTTTATATATGTTAATATATACTGTTAAAGCTTAAACACGTGAATCAAACGCATGTTAAACACACGTTAAGATATTTATCAATTGAGTAATTAGTTAAGGTATGTGAATAGGTCAACTATTCATAAATGTTACATACTGTTAAAATTTAAAACAACTTTTTAAACACGTTAAGATATATAATACATGTGTTTTTAACATGTTAACACACTACTGTGCTTTCAACGATATATATATATAAAGTGTCGACTAAATGTCTACACCCCACCCATGTCTCCATTACAAAAGTTAATACAGGGTATTATAGTTATATCTAACTGTTGGATAAGGTTATATAGATCAACATATATCTACTTAGATAATAGGCTTATATAGTCTCTGTTAGTCTCTGTTAAATAGTCACAAATGTCAAACCCACTAATAATAGTAAATGTTAGAACAGCATCATCTACGTAAATGGTAACAAATGTTACATAATATATCTAATGTTACATAGAAAATCTATGTATATGAAAAATGTATATACGGATGTTATATCTAACAGGATCAATATATGACTAAGGTGTCGATCCCACTATCTATAACAGGAATAAAACCTCTACTTTTCAACAACATTGTACATGTTAAATTAAAAACTCTTCTAATCATTGTAATCTTAAAATGGTGAATAGATCAAAATATAGATTTTTACTAAAAACATGTAAGAAGCCAAAATTTCTATATAAAACATGATACATCATTTTCTTATTTTTTCACATTTTTACAAGATAGTTAAATTTTTAGGTGAATAGTGATTTCCGACATGTTAAATTAAAAACTCTTCTAATCATTGAAATCTTAAAATGGTGAATAGATCAAAATATAGATTTTTACTAAAAACATGCAAGAAGACAAAATTTCTATATAAAACCTGATACATCATTTTCTTATTTTTCCACATTTTTACAAGGTAGTCAAATTTTTAGGTGAATAATGATTTCCGAGTTTTAAGTCAGGTTTAAATCGCCGATTAGGCCTTGATAACGATGTTATTAGCATTAGTCATAGAAGTCAAAGGTGATCAGAAATGTGTTAGCGATTTAATTACTATCTTTATAAAAAAAAATTTATGATATTCAAAATTTTTGTTAAACAAGAATATAACAATATTTTCATTAGTATATTAATGCCGTTAACATTGTTTAATATGATTTAACAGTATCATACATGTTCATTACAGCATTATAATACGCTCATTGAGTATAGTAATCTTGTCAATATAAATCTTTTAAACACTTTATTAGTAATATTTTCTCTAGCACTCCAACATTAATCCTTTAAGTGTGTTATGGTGATTAATATTTTTATGAAGCATAATGGCACTGTCAATTAATATTTGAAGCGTTTTAACAATGTTAATAACATTTTCGATCCTTTAAAAACACCTTAATACAAAATTTAGTTGGGTTGTGGTTAAAAGAGGAGGCATCGTTTGGCTCTTCTATTGGGCTTGCTGGATGGCCTTCTATTGGGCTTGCTGGAAGGCCCTTCCTTTGACTTACTGGATGGCCTATTTCTGCTTGAATTGTAAATGATCAGCATGCAGTGGCATGTTAAATCCCGGTTTAACGCATACATAATATTGATATTATATACAAGTTAGTTAATGTTCACATACTGATATTGTACACAAGATTAATTATTGTCTACAACTAATTAAGCACGATATACATGTCTAAAACCTAACATAATGTTGTACACCATTTAATCATGTACAACATACATATTTAATCTGACAAATGTATATGCATGATTAATATATATATATATAAAAAAACCATCTTACCAATGTTTAAATTACTGATGTTATAACTGCGTTTAACAAGGTTTAATATGTTTTTAGTAGTATTTCATTTATTGTAATAGTGTATAAATGAACCCTGTCACCATCGAGCTTGTAACAGGCACTCCTGACCAGGGTGCCACCTTCTATCAACCCCTATATACTCCAAGAAAAAAAAAAAAAGAATGACAGCAACAGTGTAATAAAAGGGGACGTAATGGAACTCATTAACTCAGTAAATCTGCACTAGTTAGAATGGATAACTAATCATACAAATATCAATTCTCAGCATTGGTTTTACTTTATCTGTACCCTTGGATTCCAAATCTACCTTATAATCCTACCGGTCACACCTTGAATTCTATATTGGCTATAAAGAGTGAATGTCGCAAAAATATGACTAATAATGCTCGCAAATAAGGGCCCGGTCTGGTCCTGGGAGGAGCGCCCAAAACCCGAGGGAAGATCTCTTTCTAGCGGTGTCTTGCATTGCACCGATCCACATTCTAGATTAAAGACATTCCATCACTCTCTCTCTCTTTACTTGACTTACTTGACTTGTGTGACCCGAATGGGTAATTACTTAAATGAATGGATTGATTTATGTATATAGCCAATTCTAATTGCTGCTTGAACTTGCTTATTGTGCTATCATGATTGTTATTCCAGTTATTCACTACTTAACATCAATTGCTATTTCTATGTGGAATTGATCTATAATCTCACTTTTACTCCAGTCGATTCCTTGTTGTCTACCTGTCTGCATGCATAGACATATTTTTCTTTTACATTAAATGAATGTGTAATTCACTTATAGTATGTTAGAAGTTGAGATGTAAATCCTACTGAGCGATTCGCTCAACAAGTTATTTTCTAACCATTTCAGGTGAATCAGGTGGCGACGTTAATGGGGTTGAGTCAGAGTGATGAGGGCTAGACCATCTAGTTGGTTATACATTAGCTGTCCTTATGTTAATTGGAATCCTTAGTGTTAGTTGTACTAGTTCATGTACCATTATGTATGTCGTTGTACTAATTCTGTCATTGTATTTTAATTCAATAAAGGGTATGTCATATGTATTTCAATTGAATAAAGGGACATGTTGTGTTAAATTGAGTATTGTAATATGAAAAAAAAAATTCTATTAGTTTAATCTCGTCGACTTGGAAGATATGTTTTGCGCACTCTGTATATGAATGATCTAATGACACGATTATATAGACGCGTCGCGCATCCGAGTAATCTTCCGCACTCGGGACGTGACACTTAGGGCTTGTGCTATTGACTTTGGAGGTAGTTGGCATGATCACTTACCTCTAGTAGAGTTTGCTTATAACAATAGCTATCAGGTAAGCATCCAAATGGCACCTTTTGAAGCTTTATATGGAAAAAGCTGTCGATCACCAATATGTTGGAGTGAAATGGGGGAAAGATAATTCTTAGGCCCCGATATTATCAGAGATTCTATAGAGAAAATAAACTCATTCAGGAAAGAATGAAGATGGCGCAAGATAGGCAAAAATCTTATGCCGACAATCGAAGACGTGACTTGGAGTTTCAGGTAGGAGATCATGTATATTTGAAGATTTCTCCAGGTCGTGGTATTCGAAGATTTGGCATTAAAGGAAAGCTAACTCCAAGATTCATTGGCCCATTTGAAATTCTTGGAAGGGTCGATGAAATAGCTTACAAGCTGGCTTTACCCCCACAATTAGTAGAAGTTCATGATGTATTTCACGTCTCCATGCTAAAGAAGTATGTATATGATCCTGACCATATTATCACTTATGACAATCTGGAGATTCAGAAGGACTTGACATACGAACAAACACCGATAAAGATTCTGGAACGAGAAGTGCGTCAACTAAGAAATAAGGTTATCCCTATGGTCAAAATTCAATGGAAGAAAGCATGGCCATATGAAGCAACATGGAAAACCGAAGCAGCCATGAGAAAAAGATTTCCAGAATTATTTAACTGTAAGTACACTTTCCATAATCCATGTATTGAATTTGGGGACCAAATTCTTCTAAGTGGGGGAGGGTGTAGTGCCCCAGAATTTATATAAGTTATTTCTAGATTATTTTATAATTTATTTGTAATTTATAAGGGCTAAATAAATTTATAAAAGGATTATTGAGTTTATTAGTCATTATAAGGCCCAATTGTGTTAATCAATTAACCTAATCCACTTAAACAAATCAAAAAGGTTTAAAGACCATGCCCATTTAATTTGGCCCATTTTCTAGAAGGTTATTAAGCCTATTCACGGATTTTAAAGGATAAACACCACTTAATAGGATAACTATATGAAAAATAAATAAAAGAGTTTTATTAAAATTAAAATTCTGAATGCGTCGAATGTAACGGTCCATCAGGAGACCACCACAGCCTTGTGACGCGTATACCCTAGACCGTCACAGCCTGCAAGTTCCGTAAGTAAGAGAATGTATAAAAAGATTAGAACTTGATGATCCTATCCATAAGAGACCTAATTAGAATGACATGTAAAATCACTAGGGACTCTTAGAAGTCAGGTTTTAGCAGAATAAGGATAGATACAAATTATATAAATAATTATATAGGATAATTAGTAAAAAAAGTTTGATTAATGTTGAACTCTGGGAACATTGAATGTAACGGTCTATCGTGAGACCGTCACATGCTTGTAACGTAGGGGTCTACAACCGTTACACCCTGTTAGTTCCGTGAAGGAAAGAACGAGTAGAAAGATCAGAACCTTGAGATCTTATCCACTAGGGATCGACTTGGGAGAGTTCATAACACTACTAAGGACTCTTAGGGATTAGATTCTGGCAGATTAAGGACTCTAGAATCGATCTAATCCTCAAACCCTAGCTAGAACTCTATAAATAGGACCTAGTTCTGAACTGCGCGACCCTTACTTTCACTCGCGTGGAATCAAGGTAAGGAGTCATAATCTCAGGTAAGTTCTTTAGAGGAATTTTTTTATAATACGTTAGACTAACTCCTCTCCAAATTTCACGTCTTTAGGTCAAGAGGTCGTGGAGTTAGAGCCCAAGGTAGTTACTGAAAAGTCACAGGAAGAGGAGAACTAAGGCACGTTTTTATAACCATAAATTGGAAGTTTAAAGTCATGTTAAGAGGTAGGTTATCTCATGAACGGCAAAAACCTCTTGATAGGACTAAAAGCCCTCTGGTTTGATTGAATTCCATGCATGATAGATCATGAATTTCATGTTTTAATAGTTCTATGCATTCATACATCTCTTAGCCCTAAGTAGAAAAGTAAAAGATGTTATCTTGTCTATTCACTGAAACCCATGCATGTAGATAGCCTATACTTTGTTATCATGCTTAGGATAGACATGGTATTTGATTTACAGACATGATGTGTGTTGATCTCTTAGGTTTCATGTCAGTTTCTGTCAGCAGACGCTCTGACGCATCGTTGTAGGACCGTTACATAAATGTAACGGCCTTACGACAGACCGTCACACACTCTGTTAAGTTTCGTTTCACTGTTGTCTCTAACGCACCAGGACAGGAGCGTTACATTATTGTAACGGCCCCTCAATAGACCATCACAGACACTGTGACGCACCCCTATTCGACCGTTAGACTCTGTGTTCTGTCAGCTCATGACAGAATAGTTACCAATTAAGTTTACTTATAATTAACCCTAGATAGCTAAGTTTTAACCTGTTATGTGACTCTTCAGTTATCTAATTGTGCATGATAGGTATTGCATGTTCTTTTAAGTTATGCCAGTTTCATGTACCAAAAATTCTATAGTTTGTATTTAAATCATGATTTTCCAAAATTGTATTAATGGAGTTTTATCATGGTTTCACATCATTACACCTTCACTATTTATCAATAGAGTCGTTTCTATAAGTACATGGCACATATTCCGGTATGTTATCCATTATTTCACTTTGCACTATAGGAACATTATTCTTGGACATGAGAACCTCTCTATTGGATATTCCTTCTAATGGACTAGGAAATCTTGTTTCAAGGCCTCCGTAATTTTTCGCGAGCCTGGGATTCCCACTAGGACGCCGAGTTGGTTGTACCATTAAAGCCCATTGATTAGACTACACTATCGATGTTTTTTGATTATCAGTAATGTAACGGCTCTATATTGGACCGTCAGGCAATGTAACGGCCCAATATAAGACCGTCACATTCATCTGAGTTCGATTGCTTGATTCTGATCTCAGACTACTGTAACGGCCTAATCATGGACCGTCACATAACGTAACGGCCCAATGAATGACCGTCACACTTCTCTGAGTCTATTTGATCGTTCTGAATTCGGATTATTGTAACGGCCCACTACTGGAGCGTTACATTATGTAACGGCCCAATGAACGACCGTCACATTGCTTAAGTATTTAACCCAAGGTTTGACCCAAGGGTTGATATTCCAAAGGTTCTAGATGAACTAATGATAGTCTAGAACTTATAATATTGATCAAGAAACTTAATATAATGATTGGAAAGAGAAAAGAGTGTACCGTTATGTTGTCGATTTATTTCCGTGAGCATGACATTGTTTAAATCTTTTCTTGATCTCTCATACTCTAAATTGAAGCATTCATTCATTGATTGTTGTTATTATGAGTTATTGACCTTATTACATTCTTTGCCATACTTTATTGTTACACTCATAGAAGTAGCTTGATTTATACGTGAAGATGCAGTTCGGGCGCTGATTGTGTCCAAGGACTCTATGCTAGTCCCCACGGCTGATTGCCGGAAACATACTATTTTATAAACCATGAGGTATGATTCTACTGGCATCGCATTGCGCTGGGAGTACTTTCTTATAAATAAGTGAAATCGATGAGCACTCGTGAAAATCTAGTGAATTGCTACATGATTGACATTCTCGTGCGTAACCTTTATGGTTATGAAAGCGAAAGTGCATTCTCGATACATTCTTGTTCATGAAAGGCCAAATATCATGTTCTTGTTACATTCATCCTTGTTCATTCTTGTTCACTCTATCTTACATGATTATCGTGTTACTTTGGTTTAATCGCATGATATTCGCATTCGCATGATTTTGCCTTACTTCTTTAGAGCTAAAATCTTATTTACTTTAATAGTGCCTTCATGTTGATGCGAAGATACCTACTGGGCAAGTGTGCTCATTACCTATTTCCAATCTTTTTCAGGAAATGAAAGTGAGTCTGATTCGGATTCAGAATGTTCAAGTAGCGGATCCGAGAGTGAATACAGATGAGCGAAGACTTAGGAAGTCTATATTGTTTAGATGGAGTCAATGTAATTTTCCTATTTCTTGAGTCTAGTAGAATGAAAGATGGTGGAAAAAGTTATTGTATTTTGAATATTTGATTGATAACGGAATGAAGTTGGATTTTTAGTAAATATTGTGCAATTGCATTCATTTTGTGTGATTGTCTTGTGCTCTGATCGTTCTTGCTTGCAAGAGGCTTACTATGCCGGTTGTTCACGCTCCCCGAGTTAGTCTTCCGCTGAAATAAAGGCTCGGGACGTGACAGTAACTGTGCAGAGCAATAATATATCGCGGTGCCTTCTATTGTCGCTAGACCCGGCCCTCAGCGTGATCACAAGGGCAAGGCTAAGGAGCAGGACAACAAGCACATCCCTCGGTCCACTTCTCAGCAAAAGCTGTCGCCACCGCGGCTAAGGCATCAAACCGCGCATATGTCTTCGGATGCCAGCACCAGTCTACCGACTCCTCATAAGCTCTTGTCGCCACTGCGGCTAAGGCATCAAACCGAGCACACATCTTCAGATGCTAGTCCCAGTATTCCGGCATAGTAGGATTTGCCGCTCAAGGTAATCGAGCATGCGATCAATGCCACCTTCCAGATACAACAAGTGGAAGGCGCCTAGATTGAAATTTAGGTGAAGAAGAGTCGTCGACCTCGCCCTACCAAGGCACTACCCCGGGGACATCTGTGTGGGAACTTGTCAATTCCAACCCCAGCACCTCTCCCTCCTACTCCCTTGGAGGCGGCTATCGTCAAGAGACGGGAGAAAAATAGGAGGAAGAACCTCAGAAGGCGGCTTAAGAAACAAGCTGAACAAGTAGCCACCCTACAATTACCAGCTGAGCCAACGCCTCTCCAAAGGCTCCAACGGCTCATTGATGACCTAGAGGAATACGTTCCTCCTCGTCCTACCGGGGCTCTCCCACTCGATAGCTATATCCCGTGGGAAGAAATGCAGAAACGAGCCCGCCTCAGAAATTGGGTCCAAGAGATGATCCAAAAGCTTAAGAACGGTGAAAGACTCCTGATCCCAGAGGAGCTCTCCTTGTGCTGTAAGGACAAGGAGATCACAATAGAGCAGCTAGAAGAAATGCTTTGAGACTGCACCTGCAACATGGTGGCCATCCCACCTCCTCATAACATCAACAATTCTCGGCGAGGTGAGCCTGTGGCCTCCCGAACCAGATAAAGAACAACTGCCCCGCTCGGGCTACAGCCAGCTCCAGAACACACAGGCCGCGTCCGAGGTCATGGCCGGGGACATGGTAGAGGCCGCGGGACAACCCCTAAGTTACCCCTCTCTCCGTCCACCTTCGACCAGGAGCGAATCATCCTATTTCGAGGAGAGGAACCTGCCACCATTCCGGAGGTAGAAATTTGGAAAGTACATGGCATCTTTGATCCTGTCGGCATCAAAGAGGTTCCCGCCGGCCTCCCGGTCTCTACACCAGCTCATGCTTTTTCTATGGAACAAGCGGGACCATCCAGTAAGGACGGGCCAGCCCGCCAGTTACCTCTAGAAGAGCCATCCTTGGCACCCCTGTTCCAGGAGTCCACCGGCGATCAGGGTCAGCCTGATCCCAACGATAAAGGCAAGGTAGTGCAACTTCCCGACGGGGAGTGGTGCGGACACTAGAGCTATCGAGAGATACAATTCGGCGAGCCGTCGGTACCGTACGCGCAGCACCACTCGAGCTACATCGGCTTCCCTCTGGCTCGAAGATAGTCTGGAGTCTTCCTCTTGAGTCTTAGTATTTATCGTATTTATTGGGATTTTGTGTGTGTGTAATGTGTGTTTATTTGGTTTTATTTAGATTGTAATAAGGATAGTAGAATGGGTTTATTTGTAAAATGGGACCACCTGGGTCCCGCGGCCCCCCCATCCCCTCTCCCATTGATCCACCCCAGCTCTAGGGCCCATGTGGGGCCAGTCAAACATCTAAGGTGGGCTTCTAGAGGAGTTGGACCAAGGGGGGACATGGTGTTAACAAAGTCCAAGAAGGAGGCCATATAGTCAAGGGGGCGCCCCCATATAGTATATTATAATAGGTTTGAATTATTATTTTATTTGGTTCTAAATCACATGGGAGAATTAAATGTGAACTTCCCCATTTACCCCTCCCCACTCCTAGATCTAGGGATAGTTAGTGTCATTTTGTATTTCATACAAATAGCATGTATTTCTCATTTTGATGGAATTAATGCATAAAATTTGTGAAAATCTTGGAGATCCAAGCTTGGTGCTGTTGACACATAAAATATATAATAATAATAATAATAATAATAATAAATGACAGAGAAAAATGAGAGAAAAGAGAAAATAAATAATAATAATAATAATAATAATAATAACAAAAGATAAAAAGAGAGAAGAGAAGATATAATGATAATAATAAATTAATAAGATAATAACAATACAAATAATAATACTAACATATTTCATCTTATATTTCTTATTTTTAGATGATAAAAGAAAGGACGAAGACAGCCGCCGATGATGCCGAGAGTGGGCCGCCCATGGCCCATCGACCACCAAGGAGAAAGCGCCGCCGAGGCCATGGTCGAGGCATACCAAGTGCAAAAGGGCCGAGGCCAACGATAGAGAACGGCGCGCCGATGCTGTGAACAGAGGTGGCGCCGATGAGCAAAAGTGGCCTCAGGACTAAAGATGCGCGCCGATGCTTCAAGGGTTCTGTAACCCACTATAAAAGTTGAGGTTCGACGAAGAAGCCAAGGGCGATGGACGAGTGAAAAAAAAAGAAGGAAGAAGAGAGCCACGGAAGTATTCCGAAAGAGTTGCAGAAGGAGACCGAGAGAAGAAGAAGAGAGGAAAGAGGGCCGTCGGAGCATATGCACAAGGTGGGTTGCCACCGGTCGGAGGCCCTTCGGGGCTACAATCTCCCCTCCCCAGTTTCTCATTCATTGATGTTTTCTCTGTAATTTTCTCCCCCTCGAAGATCTATTTGTCCATGGATTTGTTTACATTCCCTTTGTAACACTTTGCCTCAAAGGCATGATGTAATATCACGAAGGTGATACCATAGTGAGAGTTGATGTGTACACCTTCTACTGTTCTGTTCTCCATCTTTTAATAGCTATTTTATTTCTCTTATATACATGATTATCTCTCCGGCCAGAGAACTGCTGAGCCGAACGGATGCTTCGATGAGAGTCACCAAGTTCCCCCACCCTGTTAGGTGCTCATTCATGATTTTCTGTTTATTTATCTTCTCTTTAACCTGTTTAAGTTCGGAAGCCCACCGTTGGTTGATAAACCCCTCATCAGGACGCCAGAAACTTGTGGAGATATGGCATGGCTTCTGGTCGTCTGTCATGTAAACGAGGGATATTATGTGGGTCCATCTCTCACCGTGGCTTAGCTCTGATTCGAGGGTTTCAGCTAGTTTAATTAGCCCCAATGTGTTATAGAGACCTATGAAGACAGCATATGGCCTCTGTCCGCTACAGAAAGGGGAATATCATCTATGTATTTTGCTGTTAATTTTTAATGTTTCATGATCTGCTCCCAGATCCATTTGTCGGTGAGCAATCTTCCCCAAACCCCCTTTTCAACTAGCCTCGGCGCCAAACCCGCGCCGATTACCTCCGGCGCTAGAACTTCTTTTTGTTTCCGTGCCGAGTGCATGAATAGCCCGCGGACCCGCCGATGGAATGTTGCAGCGCCGAGAACTCCTCTTTCTTATTCCCACGCCGAGAAGCTACCACGGCGAGCCCCCCTTTCTTATTTCTACACCAAGGACCTTATTCCCGCGCCGAACCCGCGGGTTCTTCCCGTTGGCTGCCGAGCCTGCACATCTCGCTTGCCACCCGCGAGCCAGCCGTTGTTCCACTTCTGTATGAGTAGGATAACCTGCGCATGCATTATCCATCCCGTCGTCTGAATATTCATGAGCACACGGAGCCCACCCAACAGTTAGCCCATTTATTAATCACCTCATATCTGAATAAATGTATGTGGATATATGAATTAGCTGCCATCTCACTTTACGTTGTATATGAGTAAGCATATATGGGCCGTTTCATGTTACGTTTGAATATGCTTGTGTATATGTAAATATATATATAATATACGAATGCATGGCCCCCACTCCATTATATACGTATGCATGTGATTGAACTTGCATGGGCATTAAATTCAGTAAACTTATGCATAAAAAATACCCACCTTATGTAAGCTGCCAGCCCACTTTACCTCGTCATATAGTGTAATAAACACATGCATTTTCAAGGGCCACTTTTTTGGGCCACTCATACCCAGCCTCATGGAAGGTAGGGGAGATACATTAACTGGGCTTTTGGCCCCTACATTTGTTTCACTTTCCAGTTTCTCTTCGATCACCTCGCTGGGCCACGGAGTTCTGCCACTGCATGTTCTCCGCTGGTCCCTTTAGGGGAATATTAATGAGGCGCCATGATGAGTGGACACTGTCCCACTGATTCTGATCCTCTTGGATCTCGGGCTACACCCATCTTTCTTTTGGCTTCCATCTCGGCACTCCGTGGATGGATGTCCTATACTCCCCTTTTGGCATAGTCCAAAATGAGGGGAGATGCTGCCGAAATTCATTCACGATCCTTGCTTTGTTATATCATGTGATGTTTTCGTTAAGCTGATGAATTAACTCTCGGCTATGTGGCAGAGACCTGAGGCAGACTATCTCATGGCCCTTTGCCTACTGTAAAAGGGAACATAATCATTATGAGATTTCCTATTGATTGTCACAAGGTCTTCCTAGACCTTCTGTGGATGAATTTATCCTCCACTTTCAGCTTACCCAAACATCAGCGCCAGAGCCCTTGAATCAATCTTTCCAGAACCCATTGGAACCCCTGCTTCCCCCAGGTTGATCTGTCTAAAACTGGTCTTCAGTACCCTCTAGCCTTCTTGGAACCCCAAAATCCGCAGCCTCAAAGCCCTCAAAATCCCTCCTGTCGGCGCCAGATGGCCTCCCGGCACAACCCTCTCTCGGCGCGAGTTCCGCGCCGAGTGGTGGGCGCACCGAGGACCAGCTGACCACCTAGGCGCGCCGACCGCCTATACTTCAAACCCTCAGGCCGATGCCCCCTTGTGCTCGCTGCCGTGCCGAAGCCGGTCACGCCGAGACTCCATCGCGCCGACCACCACATTTTCCCATGCGGCGCCGGTTTACCTTCGCGCCGGTTTCCATCTGCCGGTTCATCTCAGTGCCGACTATTATTCAAACACTCAACTTTCCAGAAACCTTTATGAGCCCTAAACTCAGTCTAAACCCAATGTTCCAACCTCATTAGCCTTCATGCCAACCTTCATCATATCATGGGGAATCATGGTTCTTCACCCAAGTCTAAGGGAGTTAAATTAATGGGGTTTTACCCCCACATTGCACCGTTTGACCGCGATATTTTCTTCTAACCCTGTTGACTTTTGGAGTTCTGCCACTGCATGTCCTCCAATGGTTTCTTAAGGGGATATCAATAAATACCATGATAATGGACATTATCCCGTCGCATCTAGATCCTCTTGGATCTCGGGCTACGCCCATCTTTCTTTTGGCTTCCATCTCAGCACTCCGTGGAAGGATGTCCTATATTCCCACTTGGCATAGACCAAGATAAGGGGATATGCTGCCGAATTTATTCTGTATATTAGTATCATATCTTATTTTGCATAATCACATGCATCTCTTATCCTGCAAATGAATGAGCATACCTATCATATTGGTTTTGCCCCTAGGACCCTTCTACTTTGGCGATTAATCAAGGGTTGTCCTTCTTTGGAAGGACGTAATTAACGTCATAGCCTTTATGATATGACGCACTTCCGGTCTCGACTCGGACTTCACAATCGACTGACTGAGTCAGATCGAGCGCACAATAAAATTGTCACTCCGGTGACTGGCACGCCTAATAAACCAACCAATAAATCAATAAATAAAACAAAATAAATAATTATTATAAAAAGATCGTTCCACAAAGTTGGCACGCCCGGTGGGACCGAGTCTCCCTTCATCTCTTCGCCAAAGTAGAAGGCCTAGAGACCTTCCCCAAAATACTGATCATTTGCTCATTCTGATTTGCAGTGATCTCAATGGCTGGCGGATTTGCCGCGCTTGCATTCGGCCCTCAAGTGGTCGCTACCCACGCAGAGCACGGGTACCTGGCGGTGCCCAATGCTTTCGGAACTCTGCCACCAGTGGTGGGGTTCCCTAATTTTCTCAGAGTCGCCTTCATCAACCTGCTGAGGATCGAGGTAGATGAAGCTAACAAGACTACTGCGGCCAAAGCCGTAACCCCTGCAAAGGTGAGCTGTCCGCGGGGAACCACTCCGTCTTGCCATACTATCTCATGCTTTGTCCACCACATGGACTACCATGCTGTCCCCGCTAGTGACAAGGCGTCCGGAGGGAAGAAGAAGAAAAAATAAAAGAAGAAGAGTTGTTGTTATTTCCCGAGGCCGACTCTCGACTTCTGGGAAGTCTATTCTAATTGGTGGCGTTCGTGTTTATCTGAACGGCCGCCGTGTTGAAGCTTTTCCGGATCATATCATCCCGGCAATTCCCGTTCACAACTCCTTTCAGGTGCTTGCAAGTCGGGAGGCCAATCTGGACAAAGAAATCTGCGGGAAGCTGACCCCCAAGCTACCAAGTTTCAAGCAAGTGTGGGTTCCCATGAGGACTCGGGGTTCTGCTTCAACCACACAAGATTCAACATCAACTGTCAAGGACCCCAAGAATGAGGGCAATAAATATGCACCAAAGGAAGAAGAGGTCATACCAGTAGCCTCTTCGCCCGTTCATAGGGTCTGTGCCAGGCAGACTAATGTTCTTCAACGTTCGACAAGATCGAACGGAGCTGCTAGACTATCGCGGCCCTCCTACAGGCCGTCGATGCAAGACCCACTGTTAATTCCTGCCCTCTCTCTAGGGCATAATCAAGAAGGAATGGCCCAGGTGGTCCGGAATTACTTCTATGGCTTGGAAAGTTCTTCCCTAAGTCGGCAAAGGCTACTCCACACCATCAGCGCTGAAAGAAAAGAAGAAGGCAAAGAAAGAAGAGGAATGGTGTAATTCGTGCACATCAATGAATATGAAGATGGCTTGCAAGCCAAGCACTCTGAAGTTTCTCCACAGCATGAAGAGAATAAAGGGATATCAATGTTTGAAAAGTCAACCTTCCCTAGTCATGTCAAGAAGACAGTCTGGGGGCAAAGAAAAAGAATCCAAGTTTTCACTTGCAACATGGCAGGGGTGGCTACCAGATATGGGGCCCTACCCGAAGAGTCGGAAGAGTTGGCCAAGTTAGCTGAAAGGCCCGGGATAATGACAAGAAGAGGCAAAGCTGCAAGAGAAATGCTTGAAGCAGCCAAAGAGAAGCAAGGTATCACTACTTCGACTGCCGACATGGTGGCTTCTGAAGAAGAAGAGATTACTCTGCCAGCCTCGTTTGAAGATGTTTCAGGCGAAGCATTCAAGGGTACCTCTGCTATGGTAGTGCAAGACCCAACTATCTTAATGATGCTACAAAATTACTAGCAAGAGATTGAAGCCTTGAAGAGGCAACTGAATGAAGGAAATGAACAAGCCCCTTTTCCCTGGCAATAGGACGTTCATGCTGAATCATCCCGGGAAGTTCCTAACCTAGTCAATGCTACACCCCAGACTACTTCTCAAACAACGGGCTATGGCAGGGCCACTCTTCAGCCACATTCTCTATAGCCACCCTTGGTGCAACCAGCTCTTCCACCAGTGCAGCAGTTGCCACCAACGGAGACGTCGACACCTCATGTCGAAGCACTACTCACTCCCTCTATAAAGCATTCTGCACATTGCCACTCGGTGCCGGTGGACCCAACCGTGGTAAATAGGTCAATGGTGGAACAACTAATTGAAATGAAGCTGGCCGAGAGGACAGATGGTGATATCAGCACTTTTGATGTTTACAAGGTGCCATATCCCCCACAGTATGCCGTAAAGAGGCTCCCGCCTGGCATCAACAAGCCACCCAAGTTTGAAAAGTTCAACGGGCATGGCTCTCCTAAAGAGCATATTGCTTACTATATGACAGTAATGGGCGATCTGGCAATAGATGAAGCCTACCTGCTAAAATTCTTTGGGTCCTCACTGACAGGCCCGGCTTTTGAATGGTATTCCAATCTGCCGACCGGCTCTATAAGCGACTGGGCAGCTATGCAACGGAAGTTTCGAGAGCGGTTCCATGTTGCTGAAAGAGAGGTCACACTGGCCGAGCTCTATGCCTCCAGGCAAAGACATGATGAGTCAGCCCTTGAGTACATTAAAAAATGGCGGAATCTCAGTATGAGATGCAAGCGGTTGCAACATCCAGAAGATGCGGTGTAAATGTGCAAGCAGAGCTTGAGGTGAAAGATCCTCGGAAAGCTGATCGAAATTGAAATACGGTCTTTCGACTGGCTAAATAATGTGGTCTCGGAGATTGAAGCCTTCATCTCCAGCTCTCCCTCTACTCCAACTACTACAAGCCAAAAGGGCAAGTCTATTGACAAGTGGCCATCGCCCAAGGCAGTTCACACAATTGACTTCAAAGCACTCAACCAACAAGAAGAAAAAGAAGAAGGAGTGGCTAACCCTCCAACCGCTAAGCTAGCTGAGCAGCAAGAAGTCCCGTCCTTGCGGGCCAAGATGAAAAAATTCTACTCTTTTCCCAAGGAGAGGACTCGAGTCCTCTTCGAGTGGGCTGTCGCAAACAACAAGGTTACTCTACCAGAGCCGAAGAGGCCGAAAGATGCTAGAAAGAAAGACCATCCTCGCTACTTCCCATATCACCAGATGGTTGGGCACCATATTGAAGATTGTTACGTCTTTAAAGACGCTATTGAAAAGCTAATCAGAAGAGGGAAGCTACAATTGGGCGACTATAAGGTTGATCCTCCTTGCCCGCATGAGCTACCTGCTATGGAAAGAGCAATCAATACAGTGTCTCTATGCCAGCTGTCGTCTCAAGAGACAACCAGAATTCGCATCGCACACCAGGTGCCAACTACGAAAAGGCAAGAGAATAATAAGCCAAGAGACAGAGGGAGCGGCGTTGTCCTCTCCTATAATACCCTATCGGCCTGGACCAGTACGAGCCGAGCTGCTGAAGAAGATGATGAAGAAATATGCTATACACCAGCGAGGGCAGGTCAAGCTGCAACAATTTCTCACCGTCAAGCTCAGGAATGGTGGGGGCATCCTCCACCGCATGCTGAAAAAGCATGCTATTATACCCCTCCTCAACATGAGAGCATGGGGGCAAGAACATCCACTCATACAGGACCATACGTGTCCCGTGTCGACAATAAAATGCTGCCAGTCCCACCTGGAATCAGCACGGGAAACAGCACTCCCAGCTCCTACCAAGCTAACCCCGCTCTGATGATGGATCTCTATCATAAAATACAAGAAGTAGAGACACTAAGAAAAAGATTGACTGAGATGGGCTTACTCCCAGTCACACTCGGGTAGGCAGGACCCTCATCCGAAGCCCTACAAGGTGGCGCTAAATCATTTGAAGCCTAATTGCAACCAGCTATGCCCCAGCCAACACAAGGCCACGACGGGAACACCCTCCCGCAACAGCTATACTACGCGGCCCCCGCGTACCCCTCAGCTCTCCAGGCACGTTAGGGGGCAGCTTCCACACCTCATGCAATGCCGCCTCTACAATCAGCTGGCTTACGCCGGAATCCAACGGCGACAACCATAATAAACAAGCCAGCAACAGAACAAGCAACTGAGACAAAATCCGCTGAGGAAGAAGTCACCAAAGCAGAGTTATATATGATCCAACAAAAAGATGATGAGTCTACTTCAGACTACATTCAATGTTGGAAGAATCTCAGTGCGAGATGCAAACATCCGCCAAGCTACAAGGACGCTGTCCAGCTATGCAAGGGCAATCTGAGGAAAGAGATCTTGCAAAATTGGCCTCGAAGTCAAATCCTTCAACCAATTAGAAGATGTGACAATTGAAATCGAAGCCTTTCTAGCCAAATATTGCCCGGCTTTTACACCTCCAATTCAAGATCACAAGCCAATTGAAGAATAGCTAGCACCAGAAGGAATAGAAGCAGTTAACTTTGTAGCCTTCGAGCGTCGGTGGAGGAAAGCACAGGAAGCAACCGGCTCCTCCTCTACCAAGGTTGCTGAACAAAAACCCCCTTCACTAAGGGTAAGAATGAAAAGACCATACTTATTATCGCAAGACAAGACCCATCGTCTATTCGAGTGGGCCCTTGAGTACAATAAGGTCATCCTCCCGGAGCTCAATAGACCAAATGACATCGAAAGAAAAGATGACCCTTGGTTTTGCCCCTACCATCGGAAAAGGGGACATCTCATCGAGGACTACTATATGTTCAAAGACATCATGGAAGACTTAGTCCAAAGTGGTGAATTACAACTTGGAGAATATAGGGTGGACCCACCTCGCCCTCACTCGATGCCCACTTTCAAGATGACGGCTAACACAGTTTCTGTACCTCAATCGGGATGGTACACCTTCTAAGATGCATCCCAAGGTCCCTCCGTTGTGGCAAGAGGCCGAACAAATGCAATTGTTGCACCGTCTCCGGGGCAACCGCTGAAGACTAAAACAGAAATAAACCCAAGAATAAAAGAGAAGATGATGCTTTACTGCTCGATATGCTGCCCTCTTTATTCAAGCCATCAGCTCAAGAATGGAGTCCACTCATATCAGGGCCAACTACAAAATGATAAATATGCAAGGAAGAATCTCCTTCCAAATGAAACGACCCGGCACAACGTAGCTGCTGCTCTATATGCTCCAGCACACATCGAAGCATGCTCAACCCTTTCAGGGAGATGTACTCCCACCCTCCACCCGCACCTCACTCTGCATAAGAAGGGGCAGCTGAATAAACAACTGTCAAATGGGGCTAGTTCACCCGAGAGAAACCTGACATCATACTCCTTCTTGGAGCCAATAGAAATTCTATTTCAACACACACTTGACATGGGGGCAAGAATGAAAAGTTGCTCAGCTACAATCAAGCTCTGAGGTGCCGCTGGGCACAACAAGACTCTATTCCTCGCTTGGGGGCTACCAACAAAAGAGAAGAGGGTGGAGTCCAACGGCTGGGTTTCCCTGCTGCTTTCTGCCTACACAACTGTTCGTGAAGCGAACAAGCTACTCAATGAAAAGAGATGCTTCAAACAACTCACCTTCAGCTATCCACCCTAGTTTGGGGGCATTAAAAGGGAGAATGAACTCTCCAACTACCCACCCCAGCATGGGGTATCCAAAGCTAAAAGAAGAAAGAACGGGAGTATTCAGGGCACACCAACATCCCATCGTGAACTGGACAACCCGCTGCAAATGCCAACTATTCGACAAGCTCGACTGCTAAATATTTTGAACTCTTCACTTAGAGGACCCATTTGCTGCATTTTATTCAATCTTAGAATGAGATTTCGGCTTCTCTGAGAAGCTACTCTATACAATTTAGCACCATGGAATCAGGGTAAGCCCTGCAATCGCTTCTTCAATTGAAATCACTATAGGCAGTGCAAGGTGCACAGCTATATGAGCTTGAAGCCACCGACGCCATTTGTGGAGTTGAAAAGACCCCGCAACCACAACTACTGAGGCAGGCATGTCAAGAGACCAGCATACGGCGCAAGCCCTAGAAGCCTATCTTTGCAAGAGCTACAATATTCTGGGCGCCCCACTGAAGAAAACAATACAAGAGGCAACGAGATGACTCGGCGCAAGGCTACTGCCACTTGCCATCCGTCCCTTGGGGCGATGCCGACTCAGAGCAGCCATGCAACAACCTCCCCGCTATCAAAGGATCCTTGTTGATACGGTCTAAACACTTGAGCTGACGCACGTCCCGGACTGTAAAGCTTGTATCAACTGCCCACTCCTGTCCTTAGACTGGATTCACCAGCTAGGTCACCCAATAAACACTCATTGGCTTTGCCAACTCCTTATCCTGTGAAATGCTTCCCATTAGTCCCACCGGGATTGACCCTATAACCCCAGGGTGGAACCCATATTCATAACCAATACATCCTTGCCATCCTTCGGCATTCTACCGCAAACAGCTACACAAACATGCTAAGAGATACCAAACTTGCCCCACTGGGCTCATAAAACCTGTCCCTTGGCCTGTGGCATTCTGCCCTCGCCAAGCTCTAGACGTTGCCCATCAGTTCCATTGGACCGGGCCCATAAAACCTTTCCCTTGGCTAGTGGCACTCCGCCCTGGCCGAGCTCTACCTGCCTTGGTCTAGTGGCATTCCGTCCTAGCCAAGTTCTACTTGCCTTGGTCTAGTGGCATTCCGTCCTAGCCAAGTTCCACCTGCCTTGGTCCTGTGGCATTCCGCCCTAGCCAAGTCCTACCCGCCTTAGTCTAGTGGCACTCCGCTCTAGCTAAGTTCTACCTGCCTTAGCCTAGTGGCACTCCGCCCTAGCTAAGTTTTACCCACCATGGCCTAGTGGCATTCCACCCTGGCCGAGCTATACATACCCTTAGTCTAGTGGCACTCCGCCCTAGCTAAGTTCTACATACCTTGGTCTAGTGGCATTCCGCTCTGGCCGAGTTCTACCCACCTTGGTCTAGTGGCACTCCGCCCTGGCCGAGCTCTACCTGCCTTGGTCTAGTGGCATTCCGCCCTAGCCAAGTTCTACCTACCTTAGTCTAGTGGCATCCCGCCCTAGCTAAGTTCTACACGCCTTGGTCTAGTGGCATTCCGTCCTAGCCAAGTTCTACCTGCCTTAGTCTAGTGGCACTCTGCCCTAGCTAAGTTCTACCCACCTTAGTCTAGTGGCATTCCACCCTGACCGAGCTCTATCCACCTTAGTCTAGTGGCACTCCGCCCTAGCTAAGTTCCACCCGCCTTAGTCTAGTGGCACTCTGCCCTAGCTAAGTCTTACCTACCTTAGTCTAGTGGCACCCTGCCTTAGCTAAGTTCTACCTACCTTAGTCTAGTGGCACTCCGCCCTAGCTAAGCTCTACCTCCCTTGGTCTAGTGGCACTCCGCCCGGATCGAGCTATCTCCACCTTGGTCTAGTGGCACTCCGCCCTGATCGAGCTACCCCTTACCTTGGTCTAGTGGCACTCTGCCCGGATCGAGCTATCTCCACCTTGGTCTAGTGGCACTCCGCCTTGATCGAGCTACCAAGGTACTCCGCCCGGATCGAGCTATCTCCACCTTGGTCTAGTGGCACTCCGCCCAGATCGAGCTACCCCTTAACTTAGTCTAGTGGCACTCCGCCCAGATCGAGCTATCTCCACCTTGGTCTAGTGGCACTCTGCCCTGATCAAGCTACCTCCACCTTGGTCTAGTGACAGTCCGCCAAGATCGAGCTACCTCCACCTTGGTCTAGTGGCACTCCACCCTGATCAAGCTACCTCCACATTGGTCTAGTGGCACTCCGCCCTGATCGAGCTATCTTTACCTTGGTCTAGTGGCACTCCGCCCAGACCGAGCTACCTTCCCCTTGGTCTAGTGGCACTCCGCCCTGGCCGAGCTACTTATATCTTGGTCTAGAGGCACTCTACTCTGATCGAGCTACCCTTATCTTGGTCTAGTGGTACTCCACCCTGGTCGAACTACCCACACCTCAGTTTAGTGGCACTCTGCCCTGGCCGAGCTCGCATATAATAAATAACATCGCCAATGCGGGCCCTACGCCCGAATCGGCTCAAATCTGTCCTTTGCGCCAGCATTGCCTCCTTGCTGACGAATAAGCCCTTTTCCTTGACACAAGACTTCGCGTCCTAGCCGACCCTTATACATCATTGCCATTGTGGCCCTTACGTTCGAATCGGCTCAAATTCATCCTTTGCGTTAGCATTACCTTCTTGTTGACGAATAAACTCCTTTCTTTGCGCAATACTTCATGTTCTAGCCGACCCTCTCAGCATCCTTCTGCTACATGAGTTCAAAAAAAAAAGAGAGAAAGAAACAGAAATGGGGTTAAAAATAGAGATACCCCGCCGGCCTTGTTCCTAAACGGGGACGAGGGCAAAAATGGCTATAACCCGGCTGTGGCGAAAACTCGAAAGGGCGCTGTAGGCAAAATCAGGTACCCCGGCCTCGGCGAAAACCTGAAAAGGGTGCTTAGGTCAGTAAAGTGGTAATCTAAAAGTTTCTCTTCATCCTCTTCTCAATGAGATTCCCAAGGGATAACCATCAGAAGTCCCATCGGAGATCCCCTAACAAACTTTTTCGACCCTTGTCACCATCGGCAAGATCGGTCGCTACCCTTTCCGGTCTTTGTCACCATCGGCAAGATCGTCTACCTACTTCTGACCCTTGTCATCATCGGCGAGATCGGTCAACCTACTTCTGACCCTTGTCACCATCGGCAAGATCGGTCAGCCTCCTTACGACCCTTGTCATCATCGACAAGATCGGTCAACCTACTTCTGACCCTTGTCACCATCGGCAAGATCGGTCAGCCTCCTTGCGACCCTTGTCATCATCGGCAAGATCGGTCAACCTATTCCTGACCCTTGTCACCATCGGCAAGATCAGTCAGCTTCCTTGCGACCCTTGTCATCACCGACAAGATCGGTCGACCTACTCCTGACCCTTGTCATCATCGGCAAGATTGGTCAACCTCCTTGCGACCCTCGTCATCATCGGCAAGGTCGGCTAGCATCTCCTTAAGCCCGGCTTTACCCCGAGAATTGAGTTCAAAAATGATAAAAAAAGAAGAAAAAAAATGAGGCTTAAAATAGAGGTGCCTCGCCAGTCTTGATCATACGGCACTTCGTCTTGGTCAATGCTGGAACCTGTCTGAGATGGACCTTCCGTCCATTTCAACAAGACATGTGGACCCTTCGTACACATATATCAGCCAACAGTCATACATCCGGCACTATAACAAAATAGCCAAATCCATCAATAGTCCTACCGGACAATACAGCCCGCACTATGGGCTGGTCTGTACCAGTGGTACTTTTGAAGGGTACCTTTCTTAGCCGTCGTCAGCCGGCTAGGTTTTACCCTTGGCCTAGACCCCACGTCTTCGCTGAGTTGCTTGATTTCGGCATTCTGTCGAGTCAATGCCCATTTATATATCCTGCCCTTGTTTCAGACCTCCCGTCTGAGCAAGGTTTGTTGATTCCAACATCTCATCAGGTCGACGTCTGTATTCTGCCCTTGTCCCAGACACGCCGTCCAAGCAAGGTTTGTTGATTCCGACATCTCGTCGGGTCGACGTCTATATTCTGCCCTTGCCTCAGACACGCCGTCCGAGCAAGGTTTGTCGGTCCCGATATATCGTCAGGTCGACGTCTGTATTCTACCCTTGTCCCGGACCTACCGTCTAAGGAAGGTTTGTCAGCTCTGACATATTGTCATGTTGGCATCGAGATTCTGCCTTTGACGCAGACCTCCTGTCTGGGTCAGATGCATGGGTTGTCTTCGGCAGTCCGTCAAGGCAACATCAATTCCAGATTGCTTCTGAGTCCGACATCCTACCAGGATCCACTATCATATCTTCTGGCCTTCGACGTCCAGTCGAAGCCAGCTATCCTTGTTTGCAAGCCCAACACCCTATCATATATTTCAAGTATCTCATTTTTCGGCTCGTCCACCTCGGCTGAAGCCCACTACCATATATCTCACAACTTCGAGCTATTTTATTCCCCGACTCAGCCATGACAGCCGAAGTCGCTATTATACATTTTTAGCCATTCCATCATCCGGCTGAAGCCGCTATCTCAATTTGTTAATTGTCTCGTCCTCCGGCTCAGTCATCCCGGCCAAAGCCGCTATTACAATTCTTCAGCTATCTCCTCTTTCGGTTTAGCCATTCTGGCCAAAGCTGCTATCATAATTGTCAGTTATTCTATCTTTCGGCTTAACCATTCCAGCCAAAGCTGCTATCATGATTTTCAACTATCCTATCTTTCAGCATAGCCATTCCGGCCAAAGCTGTTACCATAATTTTGAGCTATCTTATCTGTTCGCTCGGCCATTCCGGCTAAAGTTCGCTACAATCAACTCCAGCCATCTCACCTTTCGGTTTGGCCATGATGGTCAAAACCTGTTACCTTACACCTCAGCTATTTTATCTCTCGGCTTAGCCAAAGCCCGCTATCATGACTTTCAGCTATCTTGTCCTTTAGCTAAGTCATTTCGATTGAAGCTCGCTATCCCACGTTCCAGCTATCTTACATTCTGGCTTAGCCTCTTCGGCTAAGGCCCGCTACCATATAATTCGGCTAAACTACCTTTCGACCTTCATAAGCCCGATTCCTTACCGCTCTTCGCTTTCGCAGCCTGCTATCTTCTAGCTCTCATAGCTTGCTATCCGGGCTCTCGTAGCCTGCTACCCTGGCTCTTATAGCCTGCTATCCCTGGCTCTCGTAGCCTGCTATTCCTGGCTTCTACAGCCTACTATCCTGGCTCTTATAGCCTGCTGTTTCTTACTCTCATAGCCTGCTATTCCTGGCTTCTACAGCCTGCTGTCCTGGCTCTTATAGCCTACTGTCTCTGGCTCTCGTAGCCTGCTATTCCTGGCTTCTATGGCTTGCTGTCCTGGCTTTTGTAGCCTGTTGTTTCTGGCTCTTGTCGCCTGCTATTCCTGGCTTCTACAGCATGCTGTCCTGGCTTTTGTAGCCTGCTGTTTCTGGCTCTTGTCGCCTGCTATTCCTAGCTTCTATGGCCTGCTGTCCTGGCTTTTGTAGCCTGCTGTCTCTGGCTCTCGTAACCTGCTATTCCTGGCTTCTACAGCCTTCTATCCTGGCTCTTATAGCCTGCTATCTCTAGCTCTCGTGGCCTACTATTCCTGGCTTCTACAGCCTGCTGTCCTTGCTCTTATAGCATGCTGTCTCTAGCTCTCGTAGTCTGCTATTCCTGGCTTCTACAGCCTGCTGTCCTGGCTCCTATAGCCTGCCGTCCCTGACCCTCAAGGCCTGCTACCCTGGCTTTTACGGCCTACTATCCTGCTACCTCGGCTTGTACACCCTACTATCTCACTATCTCCGGGTCCATGTGACCTACTAGCCTGGCATTTTTCAATATCTGTGCATCTCTCGGCCTTGACATACCGTCAAAAGCCCATTGTCTCTGTTGTGTATATGATTTTGATGATTACAAAATGCCTTTGTTGCTTGTCCTTGTGCGTGAATGGTTATTCATGTCTTTGTTGCTTGACTTATCCTCTAGCTATGAAGTATGAAATACTTGTGAAAATGATTACAAAATGTTTCTATTGGGATATCATCATGTGGATGCATTGTGATTCTATAAGGCTCATACGTGCTTTGAGGTTAGCACAAACATTGCATATACATTGTCTCTACACTTGGTGAGATTGCTTTGTATTTAATGAGAAAGCCTCTGTGAAAAACATACTTGGATAAATGTCATACTGAGCCTCATGTCATGCATGTGTACTTTGGTAATGATTGAGATGCAAATATCATTGCTTGCCCCCAAGGGAATGATGTGTGGTTTGATGAGCTTGGAGATTGATCAAATGGAATGTGACTCAATATTATTTTACGTGCCTTGATTCCAAATTTGTTCATCATGCAATGGTAAAAATTTATATTGGAATCCATGGTGATACTCTTCTAATCTTGAGTTGGAAAATTGGGCTCTCTAGTGCTTTCATACAAATCTTTCATGGGGATTCTCATATGCCTCATGCTAATGATTTCGTAATCATATTTCATGTCATTTAGGTCTCGGTCTCAAAACTAGCTTCATATGTTAATGCATGACCCATATATTTTGATCTTGATCTAACCTCTTGCTTTATCATGTTTTTCATGATGAAAAATCATGGTTGATCTTCATGGGATTTTGGTAACATTTAATCAATTGTTTCCCATTGATTTGATGGATGTTTTAGCTCTTTTTCAGACCCAAACAAGAAGGGGTCGACCCATCGGGTCGACCCTCTAAAGTTCTGTTCAAAACAGAACTATTTTTGAACCCTGCTGAAAGGGGTCGACCCCTGTAACCCAGAACCAAATGAGGTTCTGGTTGGGTTCTGGAAACACGAGGGTCGACCCCTATAACCCATAACCAAATATTACTTCTGTTTGGCGTCTGTTTGCTCGAGGGTCGAGCCTTTCCGATTCGACCTCCAGCCGTGATTTTTGACTGCCGTTTTCTTGCTCCTAAAGTCTTCCAATCCGAGTCCAACTTCCACAAATCACTCCATGACTTATGGATCTTGTCCCAAGGCTGTCTCTTGACCGTCCAAACACATATATACATCTCTTGGGTTGCAAACCCTAAGAAACAAGAGGCTAGATCTGAAATTTGGGTGTTTTCTAACCCTTGTGAGTGCAGGTCGAAGGTAGCAGCTCCATGGCTTCTTCCACGTTGTTCTAAGCTTGTATGTGAAGGGAAGAAGGAGGTTTCAAGTCTCCAAACAACCATCTACTGGAAGCTGTGTGGAAAAACAAGATACAAGCCCTGTCCATGCAAGAATCGATCATCTTCCTTCAAGAACGTTCTTCATCCTGCAGAGAAGCTTAAGCCTATTCGATGAAACAAAAAGGGGGAGCTCTATCCACTGAAAAATCCATTTGCTTTTAGTTCTCCAGCTGCTCTTAGTTCTATTCTAGACATTTGCTATAAACATTATCTCCTTGAACTTGGCATCATGTGTCTTCTATCCATTCTCTCTTACAATATATACATGAGCTATGATTTTTGTGATACAACATTTCTAATACTCATATATTCTTTCGTATAGGTGAAGAAGAGGGGGATCTCTAAACCATTCATTTTCATATTCTTGTTAGAGATTAGCTTAAAGTTTGGGCTTATTATTCCGTCTATCTATTCTTTCAGGTGAAGAAGAAAATGGAAGAAGGAAAAGAGGAATGCCTTGAGGAGAGGAAGAAGATGATGTCTAAATCATGATCATCCATCAAGAGCCAAGGAGAATCAGATTTTGTTGAAGAAGGGGGAGCCTTTTACTTGATGCAACTTTCCAGTTTTCATCTATATAATTTGTGTGAAGGGTCTTAGCATATATTTGTCATTGCTTCATAAACATTTGAGAGAATACTTTGTGTGGGTGTTCGGAGAAAGGGGTCTTCAAGTGTGTGTGTTGTCATATGTGAGTCGATTTGTGCGGAGTGTATCCGCGTGTGTGGTTGGGAGTTTTCTCCCGTGTGGTTGTGTAGGCATTGCCCTACGTGTGTGTGGACGGAGTTGTGTCTCCGTGTGAAGTATTCAGTTCGGGGTGTGTTCCCCAACGGTGTGTGTGTGTGTATGTGTGTGCGTGCTGCTGCGGCAGCAGTTTGAGGCAAGGCCTCATGTGTGGTTTGCTGCGAAAGCAGCGTGTGTGTAGTTGGGGTTCATCCCCATGTTGCTACTTTTGTAGCGTGTAGTAAAGCCTCACCGGTTTGGTGAGGGGTGGACGTAGGGAGCCCGTCGTGGTCCCGAACAACCTTAAAAATTCTCGTGTCTTGTGGTTTGATTCTTGTGATTGTGTGTTCTCTATCCTATCTGTTTGTGCAATCGTGTGAGCTCGGTGAGATTGAGTGAATCTAGTTTAAACCTGTTTAGATTAAATTACTCAATCTTGTATATTCCGCTGTGTGCTAGGTGTGTTTTTAATTGGACATAGTTTTTAGTAAAAGGATCTATTCACCCCCCCTCTAGATCCGTGTTCCTGCACTACGGGACCCAACAGTCTCGCTACCCTTGTGGCTTAAGCCTACTTCAACAATGACCATCATGTCCCACCGTGATGATTGGTACAACTCAATGACTAGGGCTCCCCTTGAAGCCTGCTTTCCTGCTTCCGCTAGGTCTGCATATCCTATTCTCCCATTATCTCCTGGGTTTTACAGCCTGCTTGCCATGTTACTTTCGGCTGTCATAGCCCGCTTCCATTGCCAATCACTGGTTTCCATAGTCCACTTTCTATATTCGGGTTAGACTCCCCGTCAAAACCCGCTGTCCGTTCTTGGCCAAGACACCCTGTTGAGGCCTACCAGCTCAATGTAATCCAAGTTCATCATCTGAATAAAACGGCTCTCGTCGGCCAGTACCAACCCTCTTCATCCCGCCAGGACTTGCTACATGTAGCAACCCTGGTAAAATAAAAGGAAGATTTCAAGAAAAATTATGTAAGTAAATGATAAGAACCAAAATGAATAAATAAATGTAAATAACGCCTCTCAACAAGGTGCGATTTAAATAAGAAACGCCTTTACCTGAGGCGTTAATTCAAAAAGTGACGCCTATACTAAAGGTCGTCAAATTTCAAAACGGCCAAAACGAATAAAATGAAAGGGAAAGAAACGCCCTCTTCTTGGGCGCGAATTACAAAAGAAACGGCACAGGTCAAGACGTCAATTAGAATTAACGCCCTAACCTAAGGCGTTATTTGCATTGGTGTTCCGTTCGAACCAGGAGACTATCCAGGGTAAGTTTTAGGATTGGTTCGTGTTCGATTGATTATGGTAATGACTCTATCAAGGAAACTAGAGTTCTAATCAAATTCTAACCCTAAGGGATTCCTGAAACCCTATAAATACCCCTTTCAGTCGAACCTATTAGCTATTTGGTCAAAGGCGTTCTGTTGCTGTCTCGTGCGTGAAGAACAGGTTTGTTCTTCTTCCTCTACCTTCGGTTATGGATATGGAGAATATTAATGTTCTTCATCTTCTCCTTCTGTAGGTTGCCTGCAGCAAGTAGTAACTCTCTTGTCTAGTTGAAGAACGTGGGCTCTTCATCAACATCCTCTTCTTCTGTGTACAGGGGGAAGAAAAACTATTGATTTCTCTGCGTACCGAAGCCTAGAAGTCTTCTTTTGTTCTCATCTATATCATCCCCACTGCCTCTGTGTGCTGCTGGGAGCGTAGGTTGTTGTTATATCAAGGCTCTGTTTCGGACAGAGCATCGTTCTCTACAAATTCTTCACGAACCATCACCCAGATCATCATCAGGTAGGTTTTCTCAAGAATTGTAGCCCAAACTAGCATAAAATTTATGATAATATCATCTGTAATTCATGCATATAGTTTTACTGCGTTTTAGAGGTTTTCTGTGAAATTTTGGCAAGAGGCGACCCATGTCAGGGTGCTAATTCATGAACTGACGCCCGAACTAAGAGTCGTCAATTTTAAGAAATTGATAAATACGCACGTTTAAAATTTAATATCTATGAAACCTGTAGATAAATCTAATGCATGATCATATACCTTGAATCCTTCTATTTTTCTTGTCCAGTTCATATATGTGGTTCCTAAAAATTATTTATCATGAAAACCTTTACTGTTCATATTCCTGGAAACCAAAGAGAATTAACGACCTCCAGTAGGTCGTCTTTTCTGAAAGTGACGCCCCTGGATAAGGCGCGTTTTATCAAAAATACAGAATTAAGAAAATATCAGAAAATAGAAAATTATAATGGACGACTGTTCCTGAAGTCGTCAAAGTGAAAATAAACGACCCAGTGAAGGGCGTTAATTTAATAAGTAGTGACTTATGTTAAGGCGCTAATTTCCTGTGTAATTATTTATACTATTTACTGTTAACATAGGGTTTTATATAATTATATATATATATATCGGCACTATATTTCCATTCCGTGAATATAATCCCATGTTCTACGATGTTTTATCGATTACCCCTCAACTCTCGATGACATACAAGCCCTCCATTGGACATTCTGTTCCTTTGGACTGGCAAGTTAGTCATTGGGACCTCCGTAAGTCTCCTCGTAGTCTTGGATTCCCTCAAGGCCGACTGAGCGGGTTGTACCATAAAAACCTATTGCACTATTTTGCCATGTCACTCTATAAAAACATGGTATACCGGCCCTCATGATATGCTAGGAGTATATCATGAGAATATTCTTAATGGGATGAGGACATCATGCCATTAATATGCTGTTCTTGTGGACCTCAATTCTATATCAAATGACATGACCATCTATATATGGACACTTAATTGTCATGGTACCCAATTAGGGAACCAACTCCACCCAGTTTTATCGATACTCGTGTTTATATCGTTATTATCGTCCTTATACATCAAGTTCAATTTTGAACTCTACTCTATCTTGAATTTCCACAAGCTTTTTCTTTGAAATTCCATATTGGCTATACAAATAAAGTGGATGTCTAGATCTATCTTTAATGCTGTGCATATAAGGGCCCGATCTGGTCCTGGGTGGAGCACCCAAAAGTACTAGTGCCCATGGGAGTTGTAATGATCACGGTGTCTAGCATTGCATCGAAGTATTTTTTCTCTTGATCTTTGGCATTCCACACACTCTCTCTTTCTTGCGTGCGTGACTCGACTTGCGTGACTTTACTAGCATGGCCCGACACGGGCAAAGTACTTGCGTGAAATAGCCAATAATCTATATAGTCTCTCATGAATATTTCTTGTTTAAGACTCGCTTGGAAGTTTTGCATGACGTGTTATTCTATTTCACTTGCTGAGTTATTTCTACATGCATATTGCATTTACATGTGAAAAATTGTAATTACTTAAACCCATTGCTAGTTCTTGAGATATAATTTCCTACTGAGCGTTCGCTCACTCAGTGTTTCCCTACTTTTCAGGTAAGTCCGACGACGAGACTCAATCGGACAGGGAAGGTCAAGAGTGAAAGAGATTAGAGCTTCTTAAAGCGTCAACTAGTCTTGTCTTGTCTATATTTTCTTGAGTCAATTTTGTACTTTTCTTTTTATTAAGTTTAGCATTTTCAAGGGAATGTAATAGAAATACTTTTGTGAAGGGATAAAAGGATTGGGTTATCTTTACTCTTGCGCATCTCTGATTTGGTGTCGAATACACTAATACTATGATTGACATGATAGATATAAACTCGTCACACGTCTCCGGGTATCTTCCGCGCTCGGGGCGTGACAGTTTTTGTGATATCAGAGCCTAGGGTATTCAATTCCTAGGAAACCCCAATCCAAGGATAAGTCTGAACCTCTAACCAGTGAGATTGGGTAGAACCAAGGGTTAAAGTCAACATAGAATTAAAATCCTTTTAACGCAATCACATACTAATATAGCTATCGTAATTGTAAGATAATGGCTGCCAAACGTGCTCAATGGCGCAACATGCAATGCACTCTTCAAGGCATGACCCAGGCACTTCAACAAGTGGCACAAAGAGGTGCACATCGTGGAGCAGGAAATCTCCACCAAAGCTTCAAGAACATGAACCCTCCTAAGTTCATGGGATCCACTGATCCAGATGATGCCGAGCACTGGATCCGAGAGACGGAACGTGTTTTTAGAGTCATGCAGTGTTCGGACCAAGAGAAGGTCCGGTTAGCCACATTTCAACTAGAAAGAGACGCCCGATGCTGGTGGGAGTCGGCAGAAGCCACATTAGATCAAGGACAAGTTAATTGGGAGGAGTTTGTTGAACATTTCAACAATAAATATTTCTCAGATCGAGTTCAAGAGAAGAAAGCCGTTGAATTCGCCGCACTTAAGCAACGATCTTTGTCGGTGGCTGAATATGAAGCGCAGTTCTCAAGGCTGTCTCGGTACGCTAAGCACTTAGTTAGTACTGAGAAGATGAAAGCTCGAAGATTCCTTAATGGGCTCAGGCCCCAATATATCACACAACTGGCACCGATGGACATACAAGTCTATTCGGAGATGGTTCGACGAGCCCAATTACTAGAAGATGCCATGGAACTATCTGATAAGATCCGTGGGAAAGACAAGAAGGAGAATGTTACTAGCTCCGACACATTCAAACCCAATTTCAAGAAGAGGCCAAGTAATGGAGGTACTCCCTCCCAGGAGCAAAAGTACAAGAAGACCAAACCTTTCTCCATCACCACTACACCTTCTAAGGTGGTATATAAGCACTGTGATAAGGCCGGGCACAAGGCTGAAGAATGTTGGAGGAAACTTGGAGCGTGTCTCCGTTGTGGGAGCCGTGATCATCAGATTCCCGACTGTCCCCTACTCAATGATCAAGCCGGTGACGGAAAGCGCCCGGTGACAAAGAATGATCGTCTCCAAGCTATTAAGGAGGCGGAACAAGACGAAGGCGGACTAGTAGAAGGTACACTGAAAGTTTGTTCCAAGTCTGCACATGTCTTATTTGATACGGGTGCATCACATTCTTTTATTTCCAAGAAGTTTGCTGACCCACTACCTATGGAACCGGAATGGATGAAAATATTTTTATCTACTCCTCTCGGAAACGAAACCGATATTACTCACCATTATCAAAACTGTGAAGTCTTGGTAAAAGGACGAAATCTTCCTATCAACCTCATATGTTTAGACCTAAAGGAATATGATGTCATATTGGGAGCAGACTGGTTATCTAGGTATCAGGCAACGGTGGATTGCCGTAACAGCAAAGTTACTTTCAAGGACTTTCCAGAACTAGTCTATTCTAGCCCTAAGAGTCGGAGCAAGTCACCTCTTATTTCGGCTCTCCGAGCTAGCAAGCTAATAAGGAAAGGATGTGTATCTTTCCTTGCATTTGTCACCATTAAGGAGACTAAGGAGACTAAGCTAGAAGACATCCCAGTTGTGCAAGAATTTTCGGACGTGTTTCCGGAGGATTTACCTGGATTACCTCCACAAAGAGAAGTGGCCTTCACCATCGACTTGGTCCCTGGTGCTGGACCAGTTTCTAAGGCACCATATAGGATGTCCCCTGCCGAACTCAAGGAGCTGAAGGAGCAATTGGTGAAACTTCTCAAGGAGGGATTTATTAGACCAAGCACTTCCCCGTGGGGAGCACCTGTGCTATTTGTAAAGAAGAAAGATGGATCCATGAGGTTATGCATCGACTATCGACAGTTGAATCATCTCACTATCAAGAACAAGTATCCACTACTGAGAATCGATGAGCTATTTGATCAAATATCTGGATCCATGTATTTTTTGAAGATTGATCTCAGGTCGGGATATCACCAACTAATGATCAAAGATGAGGACATTTATAAGACCGCGTTCAGAAGCAGGTATGGGCACTATGAATTTGTTGTTATGCCTTGTGGACTAACAAATGCCCCTGCTGCCTTTATGCAGTTGATGAATAGTATATTCAGGCCTCATCTAGATCAATTCATAGTGGTTTTCATTGATGATATACTGATCTATTCAAAGACCAAGGAAGAGCATGAGGAGCATTTGAGAATAGCATTACAAATATTGAGGATGAATCAGTTATATGCAAAGCTCAGCAAATGTGAATTTTAGTTAGGAGAAGTAGCTTTCTTGGGGCATGTTATATCAAAAGACGGTTTATCCGTAGATCCATCGAAGGTTGAAGCTGTAAGGAATTGGGAAAGACCGACCAATGCTAGCGAGATCCATAGTTTCTTGGGTCTTGCGGGCTACTATCGGCGATTCATCAAGGATTTCTCCAAGATAGCCGTACCACTCTCTAGGCTAACTCGCAAGGAGATACGTTATGAATGGAGTGAGAAATGTGAAAGAAGCTTCCAAGCTCTCAAAGATCATCTAACTACTGCCCCGATTTTAGCTTTACCAATTGAAGGCGAGAGATTCGAAATATACACCGATGCATCTGGCATTGGCCTCGGATGTGTTTTAATGCAACAAGGGAAGGTTATAGCCTACTCTTCTCGCCAATTGAAGAAGCACGAGGAGAACTACCCAGTTCATGATTTAGAATTGGCTGCGGTAGTATTTGCACTAAAGATATGGAGACATTATCTGTACAGAGTGCAGTTTATTGTATACTATGACCATAAAAGTCTTAAGTATCTCTTCTCTCAGAAGGAATTGAATATGAGGCAAAGACGTTGGCTAGAATATCTTAAGGACTTCGACTTCACTATACAATATCATCCTGGAAAGGGTAATCCTGTAGCCGATGCCCTCAGTCGAAAGCCGAGAGCACTATTAGGCAATTGTATGATTCAAGAGTGGAAGTTGCTAGAACAATTCTCTAAACTTAATATAAGCATGGACAAGGACAGTAGGTGTGTCACCTTAGCCCATATGAGCATACAGCCAGACTTGCTATCCGAAATACAAGGACTTCAAGGTAGTGACCCTGTACTAGTGGAAATCAAGGGCAAAATGGAAGAACAACCTGATTTCAAATTAGCACCAGATGGAAGATTGATGTTCAGAAATAAAACATGTATACCGAATTGCCCAGAGCTAAAGAAGAAAATCTTAGATGAAGCTCATAGATCAAGGTACAGGATTCATCCAGGAACAACTAAGATGTACCAAGATTTGAAAAGGACCTTTTGGTGGCCCAATATGAAAAGAGAAATAGCGGATTTTGTGTCTCGCTGTCTCACATGTCAACAAGTCAAGGAAGAACACCAAAAGCCTACCGGTAAGCTATGTCCTCTAGATATTCCCAAGTGGAAGTGGGAGAATATCAGTATAGACTTCATTATGGGTCTGTCCAAATCAAAGGGAGGATATGACGGAATATGGGTTATCATCGACCGATTGACCAAATCGGCACACTTCTTGCCAATCAAGAGTCGATGGTCAATTGATGTTCTTGCTGCATTATACCTTAAAGAGATTGTCAGGTTACATGGAGTACCTGTCTCAATCGTGTCTGACAGAGACCCCCATTTTACTTCTCACTTTTGGAAGGGTTTACAACATTCACTGGGGACGAGACTTAACTTTAGTACAGCTTTTCATCCTCAAACGGATGGTCAGCCCGAGAGAACTAATCAGGTGGTTGAAGATATGCTCCGAGCTTGCATCATTTATTTTGGTGGAAGCTGGCATGATCACTTGCCGTTGGTTGAATTTGCATACAACAACAGCTACCAGGCAAGTATACAAATGGCACCTTTCGAAGCTTTATACGGAAGGAGTTGCCGATCGCCTTTGTCCTGGGACGAAGTTGGCGAAAAACAACTATTAGGTCCAGACATGGTAAGGGATACCACTGAAAAGATTCAGTTGATTAGAGAAAGACTTCAAGTTGATCAGTCTAGACAGAAGGCTTATGCTGACACACGAAGAAGAGATCTCGAATTCCAAGTGGGAGATCACGTTTTTCTTAAGATATCACCTGGACGTGGAATAAGGAGATTTGGTGTTAAGGGCAAGCTTACACCAAGGTTTATCGGACCTTTTGAGATACTAGAAAGAGTTGGCGAGGTTGCTTACCGCGTCGCTTTACCTCCTCAATTGTCCGAAGTTCATAATGAATTCCACATATCAATGTTGAAGAAGTATGTGCACGATCCGTCACATATCATTGATCATGGAGACCTGATGATTCAGAAGGACCTTACGTATGAGCAAAAGCCTATGATGATCCTCGATCGCGAGGTACGAATATTAAGGAATAAAGTTATTCCCATGGTTAAGGTGCAATGGAGTAAGTGTTCAGAACACGAAGCCACATGGGAGACCGAGGAGTCTATGAGGAAACGATTCCCAGACTTATTCTAAAAAGGTATATACTCTTCACTCTCCACGTTTATATGTGATGGAATTTGGGGATCAAATTCTTTTAAGTTGGGAGGGTGTAGCAACCCTGGTAAAAAAAAGGAAGATTTCAAGAAAAATTAAGTAAGTAAATGATAAGAACCAAAATGAATAAATAAATGTAAATAACGCCTCTCAACAAGGCGCGATTTAAATAAGAAACGCCTTCACCTGAGGCGTTAATTCAAAAAGTGACTCCTATACCAAAGGTCGTCAAATTTCAAAACGGCCAAAACGAATAAAAGGAAAGGGAAAGAAATGCCCTCTTCTTGGGCGCGAATTACAAAAGAAACGGCACAGGTCAAGACGTCAATTAGAATTAACGCCCTAACCTAAGGCGTTAATTGCATTGGTGTTCCGTTCGAACCAGGAGACTATCCAGGGTAAGTTTTAGGATTGGTACGTGTTCGATTGATTATGGTAAGGACTCTATCAAGGAAACTAGAGTTCTAATCAAATTCTAACCCTCAGGGATTCCTAAAACCCTATAAATACCCCTTTCAGTCGAACCTATAAGCTATTTTGTCAAAGGAGTTCTGTTGCTGTCTCGTGCGTGAAGAACATGTTTGTTCTTCTTCCTCTACCTTCGGTTATGGATATGGAGAATATTAATGTTCTTCATCTTCTCCTTCTGTAGGTTGCCTGCAGCAAGTAGTAACTCTCTTGTATAGTTGAAGAACGTGGGCTCTTCATCAACATCCTCTTCTTCTGTGTACAGGGGGAAGAAAAACTATTTATTTCTCTGCGTACCAAAGCCTAGAAGTCTTCTTTTGTTCTCATCTATATCATCCCCACTGCCTCTATGTGCTACTCGGAGCGTAGGTTGTTGTTATATCAAGGCTCTGTTTCGGACAGAGCATCGTTCTCTACAAATTCTTCACGAACCATCACCCAGATCATCATCAGGTAGGTTTTCTCAAGAATTGTAGCCCAAACTAGCATAAAATTTATGATAATATCATCTGTAATTCATGCATATAGTTTTACTGCGTTTTAGAGGTTTTCTGTGAAATTTTGGCAAGAGGCGACCCATGTCAGGGCGCTAATTCATGAACTGACGCCCGAACTAAGAGTCGTCAATTTTAAGAAATTGATAAATACGCACGTTTAAAATTTAATATCTATAAAACCTGTAGATAAATCTAATGCATGATCATATACCTTGAATCCTTCTATTTTTCTTGTCCAGTTCATATATGTGGTTCCTGCAAATTATTTATCATGAAAACCTTTACTATTCATATTCCTGGAAACCAAAGAGAATTAACGACCTCCAGTAGGTCGTCTTTTCTGAAAGTGACGCCCCTGGATAAGGCGCGTTTTATCAAAAATACAGAATTAAGAAAATATCAGAAAATAGAAAATTATAATGGACGACTGCTCCTGAAGTCGTCAAACTGAAAATGAACGACCCAGTGAAGGGCGTTAATTTAATAAGTAGTGACTTATGTTAAGGCGCTAATTTCCTGTGTAATTATTTATACTATTTACTGTTAACCGAGGGTTTTATATAATTATATATGTATATATCGGCACTATATTTCCATTCCGTGAATATAGTCCCATGTTCTACGATGTTTTATCGATTACCCCTCAACTCTCGGTGACATACAAGCCCTCCATTGGACATTCCGTTCCTTTGGACTGGCAAGTTAGTCATTGGGACCTCCGTAAGTCTCCTCGTAGCCTTGGATTCCCTCAAGGCCGACTGAGCGGGTTCTACCATAAAAACCTATTGCACTATTTTACCATGTCACTCTATAGAAACATGGTATATCGGCCCTCATGATATGCTGGAGTATATCATGAGAATATTCTTAATGGGATGAGGACATCATGCCATTAATATGCTGTTCTTTTGAACCTCAATTCTATATCAAATGACATGACCATTAATATGTGGACACTTAATTGTCATGGTACCCAATTAGGGAACCAACTCCACCCAGTTTTATCGGTACTCGTGTTTATATCGTTATTATCATCCTTATACATCAAGTTCAATTTTGAACTCTACTCTATCTTGAATTTCCACAAGCTTTTTCTTTGAAATTCCATATTGGCTATACAAATAAAGTGGATGTCTAGATCTATCTTTAATGCTGTGCATATAAGGGCCTGATCTGGTCCTGGGAGGAGCACCCAAAAGTACTAGTGTCCATGGGAGTTTTAATGATCACGGTGTCTAGCATTGCACCGAAGTACTTTTTCTCTTGATCTTTGGCATTCCACACACTCTCTCTTTCTTGCGTGCGTGACTCGACTTGCGTGACTTTACTAGCATGGCCCGACACGGGCAAAGTACTTGCGTGAAATAGCCAATAATCTATATAGTCTCTCATGAATATTTCTTGTTTAAGACTCGCTTGGAAGTTTTGCACGACGTGTTATTCTATTTCACTTGCTCAGTTATTTCTACATGCATATTGCATTTACATGTGAAAAATTGTAATTACTTAAACCCATTGCTAGTTCTTGAGATATAATTTCCTACTGAGCATTCGCCAACTCAGTGTTTCCCTACTTTTCAGGTAAGTTCGACGACGAGACTCAATCGGACAGGGAAGGTCAAGAGTGAAAGAGATTAGAGCTTCTCAAAGCGTCAACTAGTCTTATCTTTTCTATATTTTCTTGAGTCAATTTTGTACTTTTCTTTTTATTAAGTTTAGCATTTTCAAGGGAATGTAATAGAAATACTTTTGTGAAGGGATAAAAGGATTGGGTTATCTTTACTCTTGCGCATCTCTGATTTGGTGTCGAATACACTAATACTCTGATTGACATGATCAATATAAACTCGTAACGTGTCTCCGGGTATCTTCCGCGCTCGGGGCGTGACACTACATAAAGCCCCTTTTCCATTATTTTGTTATCAATTCTGTTTGCTTTTGAATAACTAACCTGCAGGTATTCGCATCAGGTGCTTGAACAAATAAATGGATATATAATGACATATACATATATGCATACATATAAAAATAAAAAAAAAGGAGAAAAAAAAAGGAAAAATTGCTTGCTTTCAAATTTTGGGTGTTTGTTGACCCTGCTTGCATGCCTGCTTATACTATAAGATAGTACACCTCCTTCAATTTCCTAGGACCACATTTCCTTGCTAAATAAAGTTGTCTGATTCTAAGCATGTGTGCGCCACAGCATACGCTAAGGGATGAAAAGTCAATATTGGCTGAGTGCATGCGTCCAGTGGAAAAGTCATAGCTGTGTCGCCAACGCAACTCCTGAGATACGCCCAAAGCAAAACTCCCACACTTTGCACCACAATGTGTTCAGCGGTCTCTTATCATAGGGATGCTAGAAGGTTCTTCCTCACACTATATGTGTGCTCTAACTTCTGCACCCACATGAGGGATAATCGTGAGGAAAAAGTTGTCTAACCCCCCCCCCATTCAAAAAAGAGAGAAAAAATGATAGGATGAATCCTAGTAGCCGGGAATCCCCATTGAGATACATGAGGAGACTCGCGCCGAACGGTGAAGTCCGTAATAAATTGCTATAAAGGATGAATCCTAGTAGCTGGGAATCCCCATTGAGACACATGAGGAGACTCGCGCCGAACGGTGAAGTCCGTAATAAATTACTGTAAAAGATGAATCCTAGTAGCCGAGAATCCCCATTGAGACACATGAGGAGACTCGCGCCGAACGGTGACGTCCAGAATAGAATTGCTATAAAGGATGAATCTTAGTAGCCGGGAATCCCCATTGAGACACATGAGAAGACTCGTGCCGAACGGTGAATTCCGGAGCTAGAAATAAGCTAAGGGGGTTGCACGAAGCACCCGAAAATTGAGAACCCTAGCTGTGTGTGTAGACGCTAGAGCAATGCTCTAATGGTATCTAGAACATCTGTGTATCCCTATGTCAGAGATTCGCTGCTCGTATACTTGCACTATCACACTATAGAGAAGTAGCCTCGGGTATAGATCGTGGCTTACGCTGTGCACATATTCTATGCGATGTCCAATCTGTGCATGCACATCTCCCTTAGTTGTGTCTCGTGAGCTCTATGAGTCACAGGCGCTGTCCTTATCCTATCCCCGATACAGGGGAGCTATTCCATATATCTAGCTTATGCTTGCTGTTGAATGCCTGCATGCTCGCATGAATAAAAAGACACTTTCAAACGGGTCTCACCCGTAGGCCCCGCTCACCCGTCCCTCATTCGCGCCACCTACGGGTGGGGGGCATTTGTTGACACATAAAATATATATATAATAATAATAATAATAATAATAATAAATGAGAGAGAAAATGAGAGAAAAGAGAAAATAAATAATAAATAATAATAATAATAATAACAAAAGATAAAAAGAGAGAAGAGAAGATATAATGATAATAATAAATTAATAAGATAATAACAATACAAATAATAATACTAACATATTTCATCTTAGATTTCTTATTTTTAGGGGATAAAAGAAAGGACGGAGACAGCCGCCGATGATGTCGAGAGTGGGCCGCCCATGGCCCATCGACCACCAAGGAGAAAGTGCCGCTGAGGCCATGGCCGAGGCATACCAAGTGCAAAAGGGCCGAGGCCCACGATAGAGAACGGCACGCTGATGCTGTGAACAGAGGTGGCACCGATGAGCAAAAGTGGCCTCAGGACTAAAGATGCGCGCCGATGCTTCAAGGGTTCTGTAACCCACTATAAAAGTTGAGGTTCGACGAAGAAGCCAAGGGCGATGGACGAGTGATAAAGAAAAAGTAAGAAGAGAGCCACGGAAGTATTCCAAAAGAGTTGCAGAAGGAGACCGAGAGAAGAAGAGAGGAAAGAGGGCCGTCGAAGCATCTACACAAGGTGGGTTGCCACCGGTCGGAGGCCCTTCGGGGCTACAATCTCCCCTCCCCAGTGTCTCATTCATTGATGTTTTCTCTATAATTTTCTCCCCCTCGAAGATCTATTTGTCCATGGATTTGTTTACATTCCCTTTGTAACACTTTGCCTCAAAGGCATGATGTAATATCACGAAGGTGAATACAATAGTGAGAGTTGATGTGTACATCTTCTACTGTTCCATTCTCCTTCTTTTAATAGCTGTTTTATTTCTCCTATATGCATGATTATCTCTCCGGCCAGAGAACTGCTGAGCCGAATGGATGCTCCGATGAGAGTCACCAAGTTCCCCCACCGTGTTAGGTGCTCATTCATGATTTTATGTTTATTTATCTTCTCTTTAACCTGTTTAAGTTCGGAAGCCCACCGTTGGTTGATAAACCCCTCATCAGGACGCCAGAAACCTGTGGAGATATGGCATGGCTTCTGGTCGTATGTCATGTAAACGAGGGATATTATGTGGGTCCATCTCTCACCGTGGCTTAGCTCTGATTCGAGGGTTTCAGCTAGTTTAATTAGCCCCAATGTGTGACAGAGACCTATGAAGATAGCATATGGCCTCTGTCCGCTACAGAAAGGGGAATATCATCTATGTATTTTACTCTTAATTTTTAATGTTTCATGTTCTGCTCCCAGATCCATTTGTCGGTGAGCAATCTTCCCCAAACCCCCTTTTCAACTAGCCTCGGCGCCAACAGCTCTCGGTGCCAAACCCGCGCCGATTACCTCCCGCGCAGGAACTTCTTTTTGTTTCCGTGCCGAGTGCATGAATAACCCACGGACCCGCCGATGGCATGTTGCCGCACCGAGAACTCCTCTTTCTTATTCCCACGCCGAGAAGCTACAACGCCGAGCCCCCTCTTTCTTATTTCTACGCCAAGGACCTTATTCCCGCGCCGAACTCGCGGGTTCTTCCCGTTGGCCGCCGAGCCTACACATCTCGCTTGCCACCCTCGAGCCAGCCGCTGTTCCACTTCTGTATGAGTAGGATAACCTGCGCATGCATTAGCCATCCCATCGTCTGAATATTCATGAGCACACGAGCCCACCTAACAGTTAGCCCATTTATTAATCACCTCATATCTGAATAAATGTATGTGGATATATGAATTAGCTGCCATTTCACTTTACGTTGTATATGAGTAAGCATATATGGGCCATTTCATGTTACGTATGAATATGCTTGTGTATATGTAAATATATATCTAATATACGAATGCATGCCCCCCACTCCATTATATACGTATGCATGTGATTGAACCTGCATGGGCATTAAATTCAGTAAACTTATGCATAAAAAATACCCACCTTATGTAAGCTGCCAGCCCACTTTACCTCGTCATATAGTGTAATAAACACATGCATTTTCATGGGCCACTTTTTTGGGCCACTCATACCCAGCCTCATGGAAGGTGGGGGAGCTACATTAACAGGGCATTTGGCACCTACATTTGTTTCACTTTCCAGTTTCTCTTCGATCACCCCGCCGGGCCACGGAGTTCTGCCACTGCATGTTCTCCGCTGGTCCCTTTAGGGGAATATTAATGAGGCGCCATGATGAGTGGACACTGTCCTGCTGAATTCTGATCCTCTTGGAACTCGGGCTACGCCCATCTTTCTTTTGGCTTCCATCTCGGCACTCCGTGGATGGATGTCCTATACTCCCCTTTTGGCATAGTCCAAAATAAGGGGAGATGCTGCCGAAATTCATTCACGATCCTTGCTTTGTTATATCGTGTGATGTTTTCGTTAAGCTGATGAATTAACTCCCGGCTATGTGGCAGAGACCTGAGGCAGACTATCTCATGGCCCTTTGCCTACTGTAAAAGGGAACATAATCATTATGAGATTTCCTGTTGATTGTCACATGGTCTCCCCAGACCTTCTGTGGATGAGTTTATCCTCCCCTTTCAGCTTACACAAACATTAGCGCCAGAGCCCTTGAATCAATCTTTCCAGAACCCATTGGAACCCATGCTTCCCCCAGGATGATCTGTCTAAAACCGGTCTTCAGTACCCTCTAGCCTTCTTGGAACCCCAAAATCCACAGCCTCAAAGCCCTCAAAATGCCTAAAGAAATCCCTCCTCTCGGCACCTGATGGCCTCCCGGCACATCCCTCTCTCGGTGCGAGTTTCGCACCGAGTGGTGGGAGCTCCGAGGATCGGCTGACCACCTAGGCGCGCCAACCGCCTATACTTCAAACCCTCAGGCCGATGCCCCCTTGTGCTCGCTGCCGCGCCAAAGCCAGTCGCGCCGAGACTCCATCGCGCCGACCACCTCATTTTCCCGTGCGTCGCCGGTTTGCCTTCGCACCGGTTTCCATCTGTGCCGGTTCATCTCAGTGCTAACTATTATTCAAACACTCAATTTCCCAGCAACCTTTATAAGCCCTAAACTCAGTCTAAACCCAATGTTCCAACCTCATTAGCCTTCATGCCAACCTTCATCATATCATGGGGAATCATGGTTCTTCACCCAAGTCTAAGGGAGTTAAATTAATGGGGTTTTACCCCCACATTGCACCGTTTGACCGTGATGTTTTCTTCTAACCCTGCTGACTTTTGGAGTTCTGTCACTGCATGTCCTCCAATGGTTTCTTAAGGGGATATCAATAAATACCATGATAATGGACATTATCCCGTCGCATCTAGATTCCCTTGGATCTCGGGCTACGCCCATCTTTCTTTTGGCTTCTATCTCGGCACTCCGTAGATGGATGTCCTATATTCCCACTTGGCATAGACCAAGATAAGAGGATATGCTGTCGGATTTATTCCGTATATTAGTATCATATCTTATTTTACATAATCACATGCATCTCCTATCCTGCAAATGAATGAGCATACCTATCATATTGGTTTTGCCCCTGGGACCCTTCTACTTTGGCGATTAATCAAGGGTTGTCCTTCTTTGGAAGGACGTAATTAACGTCATAGCCTTTATGGTATGACGGACTTCCGGTCCCGACTCAGACTTCACAATTGACTGACTGAGTCAGATCGAGTGCACAATAAAATTGTCACTCCGGCGACTGGCACGCCTAATAAACCAACCAATAAATCAATAAATAAAATAAAATAAATAATTATTATAAAAAGATCGTTCCACTGGTGCGCACCCCCCCTCTCCTCTCCCCCTTCTTGTAGCTGGGAAGGCTATATTCTGAGGTGAGATGCCTCCTCTATCTGGTGTGAAGATCGTCGCTGCCGCCGCCGTAGAGCCGTCGTTGCACCGCCACCGTCATCGCCGGAGTTCTGTCCACTCAAGACAACAATCTCTTCCCAGAATTTTAACTCTCAACCTCGTGATCTGTTGGGTTCCAAATTTTCAGGGTGAGTTCCAGAGGTCCATCCCACGTCCCATAAAAACTTTCCAATTTTCTAGCCTTTGATTTCCATTTTTCCCATTTCGTGTTTCCCAACCCTCCAGATCTGCCTGCGTTTTGTCCAGTGTTCCAGCAACCAAGTAGATCGTTCATGAACCCACCTTTCCCATGTCTGAATGAGTTGAAATTTTTATTGGGGATTCTGTCCAACTAAACCCTCTTCCACGAAATTTTTTGAGAATTTTAGATCTCGTTTACATTTTCTAAAAATCTCTGCTTTTCCCCAAATCTGTGCTGCCCCCTGCAACCCAGATCCGACCACCCAGTGTTAGAAAATCCATTTTTCTGACCAAACCTCCACCATAAATTCCACAAAAAATATCCATGTCTTCCTTCCTTCCCCCTCTCCAACGTTCTTGAAGAGCCCAACACCCAGATCAAAAGTCTGAGTCACAGTCAATGCCAACTCTCAGGCAGATCCAATTCTGCACGACCAGATCTGAGACTGAGAGCAATCATGTTCAAAATTCCACCATCAGAATTACGGCCCAAATAAAATTCCTAGAACCATAGAGGGTCGAAGGATTTCGAGTCAGCTTTCCAACGACACCGGTTTTACTCCGATCCGACGTCCGTGCTGGTCGCAGCAAGTTCTGTCGCCGGAGCTCGCGGGTCTGAAACAGAAGTTCAGATCCATGGATAGCAACTTCAACAATTGAAGATCGGAGCCGCCTCGCCTTCCATGAGGCAAAGCAGGGCATCCCTCTCCTAGGGATTCCGCTCCAGTAGTCCTCTTCGGAGCGGGACCCACCCCGCCTAATTCGGAGGCCCGAGCAGCACGTGGGCCCCACAACCCGCGGAACGCGCCGTCCAGGCAGCACCAAACCGAGGCTTGTCGGCACCGATGGAGCGCCCTAAAACGATGCCCGTCAACCCAAACTTGATACTCTCGGGCCCCACATGTGACCTATTACCTCCCTACGTGGAGTGGGTTAATGTTGTAACTGTTGATTATTATTAATCGGGAGTACGGATTTGGCCGGGGTTGTCTTCCCCACGCCGGGTGCGTGGAGGTAACTGTCTTAACTTCTTGGCATTTTGGTGCGGACACCAGGGCGAGCGAGAAGCACGAATCGGCGAGCCGTCGATACCTTACGCGGAGCACCACTCGAGCTACATCGGCTTCCATCTGGCTCGGAGATAGTCTGGAGTCTCCCCCTTGAGTCTTAGTATTTATCATATTTATTGGGATTTTATTTGTGTGTAATGTATGTTTATTTGGTTTTATTCGGATTGTAATTCGGATTGTAATGTGGGTTTATTTGTAATTTGGGACCACCTAGGTTCCGCGCCCTTCTCCCATTGATCCACCTCAGCCCTTGGGCCCATGTGGGGTCAGTCAACCCTCCAAGGTGAGCTTCTAGAAGAGTTGGACCAATGGGGGGGACAAGGGTAGAAAAATTCAAAAATCGAAGCAAAGAGTCAAGGGGGCGCCCCATATCTATTATAGTTTAATAGGTTTGTAAATTTTATTTTATTTGGTCCAAACCACATGGGAGAAATAAATTTGAACTCCCTCTTTTACCCCTCCCAAACCCTAGTTCTAGGGTTAGTTAGTGTCTTTTGATATTTCATATAAATAGCATGTATTTTCATTTTGATTGGAATTAATGCAAGAAAATTGTGGGATTTCTTCCAAGAGCAAGGGCCGCCCCCTATCCCTCTCCTCTCTCCCCCTTCTGTAGCTGAGAAGGCTGTGTTTCTGAGGTGAGACCCCTCTTCTATCAGTTCGTGAGATCGCCATCGCCGCCGCCGCTGCCATCGTGCCACCGTCGCACCATCGCCATCGTCGCCGGAGTTCTATCCACCTAGGATAACCCACTCTTCCCGGAATTTCTACTCCCAACCACGAGCTCTGTTGGGTTCCAAATCTTCAGGGTGAGTTTTAGAGGTCATTCCCACGTCCCATAAAAATTGGTAGAAATTCTAGCCTTTATTTTCCATTTTTCCATTTTCGTGCTCCCCCTCCTTCCAGATCTGCCAGTTCTCTGTCCTGAGTCACAACAACCCTGTGTTTCCCCGTTTCGACCCTCTTCTCCTTATTTGTTTGAGTCCCCAATTTAATTGGATGTTATGTCCGTCACCCCCATCATCCACGAATTTTCTTGGAATTTCTAGAGTCCTTCATCTATTTTTAAAAATCACTGTCAGACCCCACAATCAGTTATGTCTCTGTTGTCCAGATCTGACCACCTGGTGTTATGAAATACTTTTCCCCACCCAAATCTCCACCTTAATTTTCACACAAATTACCCCCGTAATCCTCACTTGCCCCTCTACAACTTTCATGAAGAGCTGAACTCCTAAATCAGAGGTCTACAATGGGGTCAATGCCGGTTCTCAGTCAGATCTTAGTCTGCCTGACCAGATCTGAGACTGAGCACAGCCCTATTGGAAATTCTGCCATCAAAATTACGGCCCAGAAATAATTCTTGAAACCTCAGAGGGTCGAAGGATTTCAAGTCAGCGTTCCAACGGCGCTAGCTTCGTGCCTATCCGACGTCGGTGCTGATCACAGCAACAGATCTCGCTGGGTCGCGCTGTAAAACAGAAGCTCCCGATCCGTGGACAGCCACCTCGACAAGTGGAGAACGGAGCCGCCCGGCCTCCGACCGGTGTTCTAGCCGGGCCGCCGTCTAGGGGAGCATGCCACCAGGTGTCACCATCGCAGCCGGACACACCCCGTCAGATCCGAAGGACCGAGCAGTACACGGGCCCCACGAACCCGCAGATCGCGCCATCCGGACAGTAACAAAACGCAGGTTTCGGCACCGATGGAGCGACATCAAGATACTGCCCGTCAACCCAATTCCTGATACTCCTGGGCCCCACATGTGACCTGTTACCTCCCTGCGTGGAGTGGGTCGAAACATTTGTACTGCAGTAAAATTTGGTAACCGGGATTACGGATTTGGCCGGGGTTGTCTTCCCCACGCCGGGAGCGTGGAGGTACGGTCTTAACTTCTTGGCATTACATTTGCTTAGCTAGTATATGGTCATATGCTGCTGTGAGTGCGTTAGGAACCTAGCCCGTGAGTTCATGTCACCGCTGTGAGCGAGAGAGTGACCCGTCCAGTGACTCGATCCGAGCACGGAAGTGAGTCGAACACCCTTGACTCTGCCGGCTTCTCAACCACGCGGATCCACGCTTTCCCTCCCTTGGGACGACGAGTGAGCTTGCGTTTCTGTTAGCGACGTATAGCCAATAAGAACTCTTAGTGTCGGGCCTAAGTGTCTCTACTATTCGTATGTTGCTGGTCGTGTCTGCACTTAGAGTCCGAGGTCCGCATCACTTAGAGTCGGTCCCTCTGTCCGTCCCACATCAGTTTGGTATCAGAGCGAGTCGAGTCTAGGGTAGTCATTGCACAAGTCTTGCACGGTCTAAGTCGAGTCTAGGATCATCATTGTTTTAAAACAAAAAAAAAGAGTGTGTTTATGGGTTGCATTTTCATCCCAATAACTCGGTATATCAAAAGGTGTCGCCCGAACGTTAGGTTATGCCTATCGGGAAGACCGCACACTCACGTTGAGGAGACCCCTGGGTCAAACCTCCGTCACGTACCGGATATTGTTTAAGTCTAGGTGCATCATCTTTGCATTAGTCTCTGTCTCTTAGTCCGTGTGTCTTTGCATGCCCACCCGTCGAGGCACCCAATACTCGCCACCACCACCTATGGCGGATTCCCGAGCCCGTAGTTCCGATGAGCCCTCGACGGCCGAGATGTTCCGAACCCTCATGGATCATCTCGATACGCGTATGGATGGTCTTAGTACGCGTCTAGATGGCGTAGGAACGCATCTAGAAGGGAGAATGAAAGCCCTAGAGGATCGATCCAAAGCATCGGACCAGTCCATCCAGGGTCTTGTAGGTAGGATTGATGTCCTTGAGAGGGCCCTAGTGGCGGTGCAACCCGCGCCGACAAATGGCCAACAAGAGTTGGTTCAGCAACCTGTTGCTCCCGGGGCTCAAGGGGCAAATGATAGGAGGCAGCAGGTGTACGAGGTGGATGACTATGCATTTTATAATGAATAAGGGGGTTATGGTCGTCGAAACCAACGACAGAATCGTGATGATGATGACGACCGCGTTCTTAGGAGCGTGTGTGCAGACCCTCCCCTATTTGACGGGTCTCTGGACCCGAAGGTCTACTTAGATTGGGAGGCCGACATGGACCGGTACTTCGAGTGGTTTGAGATGACGGACCATCAAAGAGCTCGGTACGCGAAGATGAAGTTGCATGGGCAGGCCCAAACTTATTGGATAAATGTGGAAGCTTGTTAATGTAGCGACGTCAACCCCCGATCGGTACTTGGGATGACATGGAAATCAAGTTGAGGCAGAAATACCTTCCTGCCACATACCGCCAGCGTCTCATAGACAAATGGCTCTCACCCAAGGGAGCCGATTCGTGACTGAGTACACCGCTGAGTTTGATGAGTATTATTTGCAGTGTGGAGTTACTGTTGTGCCCCAGACTGTTTTGACGAAGATTCTGAATGATATGTAATGATTTCGGGTTCAATGAATTTGCATGAATACAGGTTTGATGAATGATTGCCTTCAATGAAAACTTGCTTGATTGATCAAATTGTCTGCTGAATGATGGGATATGGAGTTGATCTAAAACACCTTGTTGAATTTCATATTCTAAATGTATGATTGGGCATAACATGAGAAATATTCAATCATGACTATGATGAATGAAGTTGTACTTATATGTTGAATGAAGTAGTGAATGAAAAGGTCATTTAGTGAGTCGCAAAATGAATGGATGTTTTGAATGTGGAATTTACTATGTGATGATTGAGAAAGTTTCAGTTGATATATTGAGATGATGAGTTGACTGGCAAATTGAATGCAGGTTAATTGTGAAATTTTTCATTCCAACTCTCAAGGCCAAGGTATCAACACATGACTTTTTGGATCTTAGTGTGAATCGAAAGATCTGGGTGAAATTCATGCTTAATCATGTAAATATGAGTTTTATAAATCCTTTGATCGATTGTGATACATGTTTATGATTTATGGAGGTCTCAATAGCATTTACTGAAGCTTTGCTACTGTCAATAAAAGTGTCGACCTCAGGGGTCGACACTCATTTGTGGAGTCTATGCCTTGCGTTGAAATATAGGACGCTGGCAGAAAGTGCAGACCTACAGTGTCGACACTTTCACCAGGATTCTGCTATTTTACTAAGGTAGAACTCTCGTGAAAAAGTGTCGACCCTGAAGGTCAACACTTTCAGGTAAGTATGTTCAATTCTGTGAAAATAGAATGTTCGTGAAAAAGTGTCGGCCTCGTGAGTCGACACTTTTCATCACGAATGTTATGTTCTTTTTAAGAGGCCAGAACACTTCATAAGAAGTGTCGACTCCATGGGTCGACACTCGTGACTCGATTTTGCTTATATAAATGTTCTGGCAAAACTTTCAGGAAAAAGAGTCGACCCCATGGGTCGACACTTTTTCTGAACATTCTTGCAGGTTTTTCGGATCTCCTTCGAACCCATTGGTCTTGGATCCATTTGGCATGGTTGATGACCCTAATGACCTCAGGGCGTCCCTTATGTATTGTATGTTGTTTTAATAGGGTTTGGAGTGGGCTTTTATGTCATTTGGGGGATCAAATCCCCTTGTATATAGTGCCGCCCTTCATTCGATCGGAACCCATCTCTTGAGCTTCTAACGTATTCATCTTGTTCTTGCAAGAAGAAGGAGAGGAACGGTGCTGCTCTTGGAGGAAGAACCCTGTGGCCAAGCTTGCTTCACTTGACCCCAACCTTGAAGCTGGAAGGAAGGTGTCCCTGCTCTATTCCATCTCCTGGCTTGGGCGATTTTCGACAAAGGGGGCCATTCTTCTCTCTCCTGTGTCTTCATTCTCAAGCACCCTTCATTCATCTCCATTTTGGTTGAAAGATTAGGGGAAGATCCATCTTGTTAATCATTCTCTTAGTCATTTTATGCATAGATTGTTATTCTCTAAACTGGGCTTGTATTTTCCATTCTACTTTCATATCTTGACTATTTCAGAGCTTGCTCCGAGTGTGTGTGTGGGGTGTCTCATCACCGTACGAGAACCCACGTGTGTGGGCCGTCGAGCCCGTGTGTGTGGTTGCTGTCGTCGCACAGTGTTGATTGTGAAATCCTCTCGAGGTGAGAGGGGTGGACATAGGACGGCACTTTGTGCGTCCAAACCACCAAAAAATAATGTGCCGTGATTTGCTTGGTTGGTGTTGGTCGATATCTATTTTTCCGCTTACTATACGAGTGTGAGACGGTGAGGCGTGAGTGTTCTCAACTGTCCGTCTGAATATTGTTGTCCGAGTGAGTACATCTGTGCGCTGGGGAGTTGTGAGAGCTTGCTTGATCTAATTTCAGTTGTATTAATGAAGCCTCTGTCTTAGATTTATTCCTCATATCTGTGGCTTGTGTGGATTGCTTTTAATATTTGTGAAAAGGGGTGGGCAATCAATTCACCCCCCTCTCAATTGCCTCCTAACCGGGCCAACAATTGGTATCAGAGCCTCAGCTCTGCTTTTTAGAAAACATAGGGATTTTAGAGTGATCTGTTAGGAATGGCCAACAACCTCAACAAGGGGATGATGCCCGAAGGGCATTCTATTCAACGGTCACCCTTCTTCGATGGGAGTAACTACCCATACTGGAAGAATAGGATGACCGTATTTCTTAGAGCACAAAGTCATGAAATATGGACTGTTATTAAAAATGGTCTTTATGCTGTAAACCCTGATGAGGATATGTGGGATGATGATGCTATCAAGAAAGCCATTGTGAATTTTAATACTTTAAATATAATTCAGTGTGCTATTCACCCTAATGAGTATGGTCATGTCTCCATGTGCAGCAGTGCAAAGGAAATGTGGGATAAGCTCAAGCTTATCTACGAAGGCACCATAGAAGTCAAGGAGACAAAGGCGAATATGCTGACCCGTGACTATGAGCTCTTTAAAATGAAAGATGAAGAAGATGTCTCCCAGATGTTCGCATGACTTATGGAGATCACCAATGGACTGAAGTCACTCGGAAGATGTTGTGCCCCTGTGATCATTTGAGTCTTCTTGTGGTTTGGGTCATTCGACATCGTCTTGTGGTCATTTGAGTTATTGGATATTCTTGGTTTTGATAATAGCTAAACACTATAAGTCATTATTGTTTTAACTCTCATATGACTGACATACGTGATGCTTTGTTCATGACAGATATGCCAATGAATTGCCAAGGAATGAAGTGGAGATGGCAAATGTAAAAGCTCAATGTTGCACCCTCGCACGCTGATCGACCTGCACGGTCAGGTCGCGGGGGTCAAGGGGGTAGCGCCCCTTTTGATTATAGGAGCGATATAATCAACAGAAATCTTCAAGACTGTCAAGGGTGATGCCACAGACATGAACGTGCTGCTAAAAGAGTCAAGCGATGGAGCTAAAGTAGTTAACGGACCGACCCGGGATAGCCCAGGGTCTGGCCAACTGGCGGTCGACCGCCAGCACAGGGGCGGTCGACCGCCTCAGCCAGCAACCCCCAGATTGCAACTCTTTCAGTAGCGGTCGACCGTCAGCCCAGTAGCGGTCCGACCGGAATTTCCAAGAACCGCCCGTTTACAGGTTTCTCAGTAGCGGTCGACCGCCATAAGCTGTAGGTCGACCGCCAGCCCCGAGCCTTCAATGTTGACTTTGTTTTCCACTTCGAGAAGAGCCCCTTTCCTTGTATTTGTTTAACCCCAAAGTCACCCAATCTTCCATAGATTGTGGATCTGGTCTGGGGGATGTCTATGGACCATTCAAAGGTTATAAAACACATGCAAGAGGGTTAGAAACCCTAGTTGATCATTTTGTGAATCCAAGGGAGATCAAAGGAGGCTACAAGGGTGAGAGGAGTTCGAGTACTGTAGCCGTGAACAGTAGTTCGGGAAGAAGTTCTTCATCAAATCCTCAAGTGATTCAAGCTACTTGAAGAGGAGATCAAGCCCAAGCCAAGAGAAGATAAAGCTGCATCCTTCATTCTCTTCATCATCTCAAGGGTGATCTAAACTACATCCTTAAACCTCTTCATCAACTCAAGAAGATCAAAAGGAAGATCCAAGCTACATCCATAGTCTTCCTCATCAACTAGAAGAGATTCAAGGAAGATCATCTCTCAAGGAAGAAGACACCATCGAAGCATCAGATTCAAGCTCCTGCAACTCAGACAAGATCTTTCTACTTTGAGCATATTCTATATCTTGTTTGAGTGATTTCATATTTGTTCTCTATTCATTTCTTTCAAACAATTGAAACTGAAGATCGTCCCTACCGGTGATTAGTAGGAAGGCAATCGGAAGTTTTCCGATCTGCAGTGTTGACGTCCCTACCGGTGGTTAGTAGGAAGGCAATCGGTGGTCTTTCCGATTTGTAGTTCAGTGCGTGGCACTAGTGGAGCCTCACCGGATTTGGTGAGGGGTGGATGTAGGATTGGGGATTCAGTTCGAACCACCTTAAAATACTTTGTGTTGTGGTTTGTTTATGTGATTGCTTCGTTCTAGATGCATGCTTAGGTTCAATCTCTATATTGCGTAATCATCTTGCTAAGCAAATCTTTATGTCCTTCGTTAAGTTAGTTATATTCCGCTGTAATTTATTTTATCTAGCTATATAGAGGGTTGCATTGCGAAAAGAGGGGCAGATCTATTCACCCCTCCCCTCTAGATCCGCTCTCCACTACTCAACAGAAGAGAGTTCACCAACAAGGAATTGGTGCGGAAGGTGTTGAGGTCACTGTCACCGAGTTGGGACACCAAAGTGACCGTGATAGAAGACTCCAAGAATTTGACAACTCTCATCGTGGATGCACTCATAGGGTCATTAATGACCTATGAGATCAATGTGATCAAAAGGACGGAAGAGGATCCGAAGAAGAAAAGGCCAATCGCCTTGAAAGCACTCCCGGAGAGTATCTCGAGCCAAGAGGAATCATTGGGAACCACCGACGATCAAGAGGTTGCTATGCTAACAAGAAAGGTAAGATAATTCTTGCGCCAAAGAAGAATATTTGGCAGGAAGATCAGGAAAGGGAAGAGGCAGCCAAGACAAAGAAATTAACCGTCCAAGGCCGCCGAAATCTTTGCTATGAATGTAAGAAAGTGGGGCACATGCGAGGAGAATGCCCCGAGCTCCAAAAGAAAAAGGGAAAGGTCGTCAAAGGAAAGAAGCCGAAGGCCATGAAGGTGACATGGAGCGACGAGGATGAGGATGATCCCACGACCGATGATGAGGAGCAGGATATTGAAGAACTCGCGAAGATGATGTGCTTGATGGCCAACAGCGATAGCGAACAGGTAATTTCTGACACTGAGGCCATTTCAAATGAACTGTGGGAATTTGCTTATGAAGAATTAGATGAGAAGTACAGAAGAATGAAAAATGAGAATAGGACTTTAAAGAAAAAGATTCATGAAATTGTACACTCATCTGATTCATGTGGAAAATGTAATTTGCTTGAAATACAGATCAAAAGTCTGAAAAATGGAAACGATGCTTTGGAAACCAAGCTAGCTTTGTTTGAAGAGGAAATAACATGCTTGGACATAGGGAAGAAGAATGTATTTATGCTGAAAGATGAAATCCAAGAAAAGCATGACCTCTTAAACAAAGAACTTGAAAAATTGCATGTCCAAATGAGTGAATGTGAAAAAGAGAAAGAAAACTTGAAAGTGTAGAATGAGAGCTTAGTTATTGAAACTGAAAAATTGAAAAATGAGAATGGAAAGGTAGTGAGAGGATAAGGAAAATAAGTTGAAAAGAATCAAAGAGTAATGCATAGCAACTAGAATCATGTTCATTATGCAGCAAAGAAATCATTTCATCAAGGAGAATGTTCACACACACACTTCGAAAATCAAACTGTTAATTCCAAATTCCCATCAACCTTCAGAAATGAAAATAAAAGAAGAAATTTTGGTAGGAGAAGACCCACGTATTTTTATTGTGGGAAAATAGGGCATGACATGTATATATGCCAACTCATGCAATATGATGATGAATTATTTTTCAGTAGATATTATTAGCCACTTGGGAACGCTAACGTGAAGGGACCCAAGCTAGCTTGGATACCCAAATCAAAATGAGCATGGTTGATAAATGGTGCAGGTCTGCATGAAGGCGGGAGACAATAAATGGTACCTGGATAGCGGATGCTCCAGACACATGACTGGAAATAAACTCCTCTTTGTAGACCTTGCTGAGAAGAATGGCGGAACGGTAATTTTTGGAGGACAGGACAAGGGTAAGATCATAGGAATTTGGAGAATTGGTAAGGACCCTAACCATTGCATTGAAGATGTTTCACTAGTTAGAGGTCTTCATAATTTGCTCAGTGTAAGTCAACTCTGTGACAAGGGTCACAAAGTGATTTTTGAATCTTCACACTGCACAATCATTGATGCTAACACACAGAAAATTAAGTTCATAGGTGTAAGATGTAACAACACCTATCAAGTCGATTTTGATGAGCTTGCACCTAAGAAACTGTGTTTAGTTGCTAATAGAAGTGAAGATGTTTGGTTGTGGCATCGCCGTCTTGGGCATGCCAGCTTTAATGTAATTAGGAAGTTGAACCGTCATGATTTAGTCAGAGGTCTTCCTAAATTGAGTTTTGAAACTTCTAAGATTTGTGAAGCATGTAATAAAGGAAAATAAACCACCACATCCTTTAAGTGCAAAAACATTGTGTCTACAGAAAAACCCCTTCAACTGTTGCATTTGGATCTATCTGGTCCCACTAGGACTCGCAGTCTTGGGGGAAAACTTTATGGCTTTGTGATTGTCGATGATTTCTCGCGATATGCATGGGTTTTATATCTTGCTAATAAAAGTGATGCTTGCAATGAGTTTATTGATTTTTGCACAAAAGTCCAGAACGAAAAAGGATATTCAATTCAAAAAATTCAAAGTGACCACGGAAAGGAATTTGAAAATCATGAGTTTGATGCTTTCTGTAAGAAGCAGGGTTATGAGCATCAGTTCTCCTCACCAAGAATCCCTCAACAAAATGGCGTGGTCGAAAGGAAAAATAGGATGCTCGTGGAGATGGCGCGTACCATGCTTACCGAGAATGGTCTTCCACGGTGCTTATGGGCAGAGGCGGTGAACACCGCTTGCTACATCACAAATAGAGCAATGGTAAGACCAATCCTTAAGAAAACTCCATACGAGCTTTATAAAGGTAAGAAACCCAACATATCTCATTTCAAACTATTTGGTTCAATTTGTTACATTTTGAACAATGGAAAAGACAATCTAGAAAAATTTGAAGCAAAAAGTGATAAAGGGATCTTCCTCGGGTATGCTCTAACATCTAGAGCTTACCGTGTGTATAACACTAGAACACTTGTTGTCGAGGAAAGTCCACATGTAGTTGTTGATGAATTCATAATGAGGAAATCGAATGATGATCATTTTCTTATTACAGGTGAGGGCGAAGTTGAAAAGGGAGAGTCAAGCAAACAAGGTGAGGCAGCAAATCAAGAAGAAGAAAAAGAACAATAAGAAGAAGAAGCGGATCAAGAACAACATCCGAACCTTCCACACCAATGGACCACACACAGGGACCATCCATTGGAGAACATGATCGGTGGTGTTGATGAAGGAATTCAAACTCGGGCTTCAATAGGGGAAGTAGAAATTCACGATAATCTAGCTTTACTTTCTAGCATTGAGTCTAAATCATTAGATGATGCTTTAAATGATAATTCTTGGGTTCTCACCACATAAGAAGAGCTACACCAATTCTAAAGGAATCGGGTGTGGTTCCTCGTGCCCCGGCCTGATGACCATCCTATCATTGGAACGAAGTGGGTTTTCCGAAACAAACTTAGTGAAGATGGGGTGGTTGTGAGGAATAAGGTAAGATTAGTAGCCAAGGGCTACTCTCAAGAATTTGACATTGATTTTGATGAATCATTTGCATATGTGGCTAGATTGGAAGCAGTTAGAATTTTACTTGCTTATGCTTGTCACAGGAACATGAAACAGTTTCAAATAGACGTGAAGAGTGCCTTCCTCAATGGAGTGATCAAGGAAGAAGTGTACGTGGAGCAACCACCGGGCTTTGAAGATGAAAGATTTATGGACCACGTATTCAAATTGGACAAGGCACTATACGGTTTGAAACAGGCTCCCCGGGCATGGTATGTGTAGCAACCCTGATAAAATAAAAAGGAATAAATAAATCAAAATAGATTAAAAGATTTAATAAAATAAACGAAAGAGCTTGGAATAAAAAGAATTAAACCCTGATGAAAATAACGCCTCAGATAAAGGTGCTACTTTATAAGAAAATGCCCTTACATAAGGCGTGTTTTTAAGAAAGGACGCCCACACGACAAGGCGTCAAATTTCAAACGACCAAAATAAATAAAAAGGGCAAGTTTGCATAACGTCCTTTGAATGGACGCGTTTCAACAAGAAACGACGCTTGACAAGGCATCAATTTAAATTCGACGCCCTGACCTAGGTCGTTAATTCAGTTCGAGTTTCGTTCGACCCAAGAGTCTATCCAGGGTAAGTTGATAACTATGAGAAAGAGTTCGAATGTAGTAATAACTCTATCTTGGAAGTATTACTTCCAATCAAACACTAACTCTATTAGGATTCTAGAAATCCTATAAATAACCTACTGCTCGAACCAAGAACGCTCTTTGGCGTTCGGACTATTCTACGGTATGTGAAGAACCAAGGTTCTTTCTTCTTCTTTTCTGTTTACGATGGTATGAAGAACATTAACAGGTTCTTCATCTTCTTCTCTTCTTACAGGTTAAGAAGATTAACGTTGTGAAGAACAAAAGGGTAAGTTCTTCTTTCTTCCACCTTCAGTCAAGTATTATGAAGATAATACTAATGATCGTATATATATGTTCTCCGTAGGAAAGTCATCTTAACCTACTAAAGAACGTGGGTTCTTCATCGGCGAACGTCTGCACCTGATCGTGCCGAAAAGAAAACATGTCGATAATCTACACCAAGACTTCTGCCCCTTTCATCCTACTCTGTCGATAACAGAGTACCGTGTCTTCATCAGTTCGCCAGTTAATCATCAAAAGGTAGGTTTTCTCAAGCACTGTAGCCCAAATCACCCTAATAATGATGCTTAAACCATATATTAGTTCATGCATATAGTTTTAGTGAGTTTTTAAACGTTTTCTGTTGTTGGAAAGAAACGCCCTTTCCAAGGGCGCTACTTTAATAAGCGACCCAGACAAGGGCGCTACTTTTAAAGAAACGACCTGCACAAGGGCGCTACTCTGAAAATATATATTCTACAAAAATAGAAGTAAAGAATGGACGACCACTGCATACGTCGTCAAATTGTAAAGAAACGCCCCTCACCAGGGCGCGTTTTTGGTAAAATACTGAAATATTAAAATTTTACAAAAATGGAAAATAGATAAACGCCCTTACTGAAGGCATTAATTATGTGATTAATGACTTAGTTAAAGTCGTTATTTTCTATAAAAACTATTTTTACCCTGTTCCTGTAACCGAGGGTTTTATTATACATACATATATGTTATATTGGCACTATATTTCAATCCGTGAGTATAGTCCCACGTTTCATGATGTTTTATCGATTACCCCTCAATTCTCATTGACATACAAGCTCTCCATTGGACATTCCGTTCCTTTGGACTAGCGAGTTAGTCATAGAGACCTCCGTAAGACTCCTCGAGCCTTGGATTCCCTCAAGGCCGACTGAGCTGGTTGTACCCTAAAAACCCATTACACTATTGAATGCCATGTCACTCTAAAGAAACATGGTATACCGGCCCTTATGATATGCAAAGAGTATATCATGAGAATTCTTAATGGGATGATGATATCATGCCATTTGTTGATGTTCTTGTGGACCTCAATTCTATAATAAGAATGAGGGTATCTTGCCTTTGATATACTGTTCATGTGGACCTCAATTGTCATGGTACCCGAGTTAAGGGAACCTAATTCCACTTAGTTTCATCGTTCATCGTGATTGTACCGTTGTTATCGCCTATCTATGTCCAATTTCGTATTTTTGGACTCCATTCTCTCAAAGTTATCCTACGTGTCTACAAGCTTAAATTGTTGAAATTTCATATTGGCTATATATATATACAAGAGTGGATGTCAAAATACATGATAAATGCCTGCGCATTTAGGGCCCGATCTGGTCCTGGGAGGAGCACCCGAAAGTACTTGTGCCCATGGGAGTTAAATGATAAGATATCTGGCATTATACCGAGTGCATGACTAGCTTGATTGGACATTCCCCATAAATCTTGTATTTGACTCGTACTTGACTTGACATGACTTGCGTGACCCGAGAAAGGGTAATTACTTACTTGCTTGATACATGATAGCCAAAGTTCTTGACATGACTTGCTAAAAGTACTTGCTTGAATATCTTGTTATCTTTTCTTGAAAGCTCATGACTAGTTCATCTTGCTGTCTTGCTTGATAAATTCTCTTTCTATCTTGTCGTAGTTATAGTACATACATGAAAGATGTAATTACTTAAACCCCTTGCTAGCGCTTGAGATATAATTTTCTACTGAGCGTTCGCTCACTCCGTGTTTGTCCCTTACTTTTCAGGTAAGTCCGACGAAGAAGGTCAAACTGATGGGGAAAGTCAAGAGTGAAAGAGCTAGAGCTTTTCCAAGTGTCATCTAGTCCTTTTCCTATTTTCTTGAGTCAACTATGTACTTTTCCTTTTTGATTGAATAGAGTATTGGATTTGTAATAGTCTATCCATTATGTAATAAAGGATTGGGTTATCTTTACTTTTGCGCATCTCTGTTTTGGTGTCGAATACACTACTACTCTGATTGACATGATTGATATAAACTCGTCGCGCATATCCGAGTATCTTCCGCGCTCGGGGCGTGACAATTTTTGTGGTATCAGAGCCTAGGGTATTCAATTCCTAAGAAAAACCCAAGTCTAAGGATAAGTTGAAACCTTTAAACCAGTGAGATTGGGTAGAACCAAGGGTTAAAGTTAACATAGTATATGAGTCTTTAAATATCATCACATATTAATCTAGTTATTGTAATTGTAGGATAATGGCTGCCGAACGTGCTCAGTGGCGCAACATGCAGCGTACACTTCAAGGCATGACTCAAGTGCTGCAACAAGTAGCACAAGGAGGAGGACAACGAGCAGGAAGCCTCCACCACACTTTCAAGAACATGAACCCGCCCAACTTCACGGGTTCTACTGATCCAGATGACGCTGAACATTGGATTAGGGAAATAGAACATATATTCCGTGTTATGCAATGCACGGATCAAGATAAGGTCTTATTAGCCACTTTCCAGTTAGAAAGGGATGCTAGATGCTGGTGGGAATCAATAGAGGCTACTCTAAATCAAAACCAAGTCACATGGGAGGAATTCGTTGAACACTTCAACGCTAAATATTTTTCCGACCGAGTGCAGGAAAAGAAAGCTGCAGAATTTGCTGCACTGAAGCAACGATCCTTGTCAGTGGCCGAGTATGAGGCCCAATTCTCTAGACTATCTCGGTATGCTAAGCATCTAGTTAGCACCGAGAAAATGAAAGCTATAAGGTTTCTTAATGGGCTCAGGCCCCAAGCTATTACCCAACTGGCGCCGATGGACATTCAAGTCTACTCAGAGATAGTACGTCGAGCTCAACTATTAGAAGATGCCACGGAACTGTCTGATAGGATTCGTGGTAAGGATAAAAAGGAACAAGTTACAGGTTCGGGTTCCTTTAAACCCAACTTCAAGAAGAGACCTAGCAATGGAGGTATTCCCTCGCAAGAGCAAAAGTTCAAGAAGACCAAGCCCTTCTCTATCACCACTACCTCTCCAAATACAGTGTGCAAACATTGTGATAAAGCGGGTCATAGAGCAGAAGAATGCTGGAGGAAACTAGGAGCATGTCTCCGTTGTGGGAGTCGTGAGCATCGGATTCCCGATTGCCCATTACTTAACGATCAAGCCGGTGACGGAAAGCGCCCGGTAACCAAGAATGCGCGTCTTCACGCGATTAAGGAGACCGAAGAAGAAGAAGGCGGACTAGTGGAAGGTACATTGAAAGTTTGTTCCAAGAATGCATATGTCTTAATTTATACTGGTGCATCGCATTCTATTATTTCTAAGAAATTCGCTGACCCATTACCTCTAGAACCGGAATGGATGAAGTTAGTTTTGTCTACTCCTCTGGGTGACGAGACTGATATTACACATCATTACCAAAATTGTGAAGTATTAGTTCATGGTAGAAATCTCCCTATCGATCTCATATGCTTAGATCTGAAGGAGTATGATGTTATATTAGGAGCAGATTAGTTATCTAAGTATCAGGCAACGGTTGATTGCCGCAATAGCAAGGTTACATTCAAGGAATTTCCAGAACTAGTCTTTACTAGCCCCAAGAGTCGGAGCAGATCCCCTCTTATTTCAGCTCTCTGAGCTAGCAAGCTCATTAGGAAAGGATGTGCATCTTTCCTTGCCTTTGTCACAGTTAAAGAAGCTAAGGAAACTAAGCTAGAAAACCTTCCAGTAGTGTAGGAATTTCCGGACGTGTTTCCGGAAGATTTGCCGGGATTACCCCCGCAAAGAGAAGTGGCCTTCACCATTGACTTAGTCCCTGGTGCTGGTCCAATTTCAAAGGCACCTTATAGGATGTCACCTGCTGAACTCAAGGAGTTAAAGGAGCAATTGATGGAACTCATTAAGAAGGGATTCATTAGACCAAGTACTTCCCCGTGGGGAGCACCTGTGCTATTTGTAAAGAAGAAGGATGGATCCATGAGGTTATGCATCGACTATCGACAGTTGAACCATCTCACTATCAAGAACAAGTATCCACTGCCGAGAATCGATGAGTTATTTGATCAAATATCTGGATCCAAGTATTTCTCAAAAATTGATCTCCGGTCGGGATATCATCAGTTAAGGATCAAAGATGATGACATTCATAAGACCGCATTCAGAAGCAGGTATGGCCATTATGAATTCATTGTTATGCCTTTCGGACTAACAAATGCCCCTGCTGCCTTTATGCAGTTAATGAATAGTATATACAGGCCTTATTTGGATAAATTTGTGGTAGTCTTTATCGATGATATATTGATCTATTCTAAGACCAAGGAAGAGCATGAGGAGCACTTAAGGATTGCATTACAAATATTGAGGACAAACCAATTATATGCAAAACTTAGCAAGTGTGAATTCTGGCTTGAAGAAGTGACTTTTCTCGGACATGTTATATCAAAGGATGGCTTGTCTGTAGACCCCTCAAAAGTTGAAGCTGTAAGGAACTGGGAAAGACCGACCAATGCTAGCGAGATCCGAAGTTTCTTAGGTCTTGCAGGCTATTACAGGCGATTCATCAAGGATTTCTCTAAGATCGCCGTGCCACTTACGAGGTTAACTCGCAAGGAGATTCGTTATGAATGGAGTGAGGAATGTGAAAGAAGCTTCCAAACTCTCAAGGATCATCTTACTACAGCTCCTATCTTAGCATTGCCAATTGAAGGAGAAAAGTTTGAGGTGTACACTGATGCTTCTGGCATTGGCCTCGGATGTGTTCTAATGCAGCAAGGGAAGGTTATAGCCTACTCTTCTCGTCAATTAAAGAAGCATGAAGAGAACTACCCCGTCCATGACTTAGAATTGGCCGCGGTAGTATTTGCACTGAAGATATGGAGACATTATCTATACGGAGTGCAGTTTATTGTATACTCCGATCACAAGAGTCTCAAGTATCTCTTCTCACAGAAGGAGTTAAATATGAGACAAAGACGTTGGCTAGAATATCTCAAAGACTTCGACTTCAATATACAATATCATCCCGGAAAGGGTAATCAGGTAGCAGATGCACTTAGTCGAAAGCCAAGAGCTCTCTTAGCCAATTGTATGGTTCAAGAATGGAAGTTGTTGGAGCAATTCTCTGAACTCAATATAAGCATGGACACGGACCCTAGGTGCGTCATATTATCCCATATAAGTATTCAGTCAGACATATTAACTAAAATACAAGCACTTCAGGGTGATGACCCCATCTTAGTGGAGATCAAGGGCAGATTAGAAGGACAATCAGATTTCCAATTAACTTCTGATAAGAGGTTGTTGTTCAAGAATAGAACTTGTATACCGGACTGCCCAGAATTGAAGAAGAAGATCTTAGATGAAGCTCACAGATCGAGATATACAATTCATCCAGGATCTACCAAAATGTACCAAGATGTAAAAAGAAATTTTTGGTGGCCCAACATGAAGAGGGAAATAGCAGACTACCTATCGCGTTGTCTCACATGCCAACAAGTCAAGGCGGAACACCAAAAGCCTGCTGGAAAACTACATCCTCTAGATATTCCTAAATGGAAGTGGGAGGATATTGGTATGGATTTCATCATGGGTTTATCTAAATCAAAAGGAGGACATGATGGAATATGGGTTATCATTGACCGATTGACTAAATCAGCGCATTTCTTGCCAATCAAGAGTCGATGGTCAGTTGATATCTTAGCTGCACTATACATCAAGGAAATAGTCAGATTACATGGTACTCCTGTCTCAATCGTGTCTGACAGAGATCCCCGTTTTACTTCTCATTTTTGGAAGGGACTACAACATTCGTTGGGGACGAGACTTAATTTTAGTACAGCTTTTCATCCTCAAACGGATGGTCAGACCGAGAGAACCAATCAAGTAGTCGAGGATATGCTTAGAGCTTGCATCATTGACTTTGGAGGAAACTGGCATGACCACTTGCCTCTAATTGAGTTTGCATACAATAATAGTTACTAGGCAAGTATACAAATGGCACCTTTCGAAGCTTTATACGGAAGGAGTTGCCGATCACCCTTATGCTGGAACGAAGTTGGAGAGAAACAACTGTTAGGTCCAGACATGGTAAGGGATACAACTGAGAAGATACAAGTAATCAGAGAAAGATTGCAAGTTGCTCAGTCTAGGCAGAAGGCTTATGCCGACACAAGAAGGAGGGATCTTGAATTCCAAGTTGGAGATCGTGTATTTCTCAAGATATCACCTGGACGTGGAATACGGAGATTTGATGTTAAAGGCAAGCTTACACCAAGATTCATCGGACCTTTTGAGATACTAGAAAGAGTTGGTAAGGTTGCTTATCGCATTGCACTGCCACCTCAATTGTCCGAAGTACACAATGTGTTCCACATATCTATGTTAAAGAAGTATGCGCATGATCCATCACATATCATTGAGCATGGAAATCTAGTGATCCAGAAAGATCTCACATATGAACAGAAGCCTATGAAGATCTTAGATCGAGAAGTACGGACCCTAAGGAGTAAGGTTATTCCCATGCTAAAAGTATAATGGAATAAGAATTCAGAACATGAAGCTACATGGGAAACCGAGGAATCTATGAAGAAATAATTTCTCTAATTATTTTAAGAGGTATACTCTACACTCTCCATATGTAAAGATATGATATCGAATTTGGGGATCAAATTCTTTTTAAGTGGGGGAGGGTGTAGCAACCCGGATAAAATAAAAAGGAATAAATAAATCAAAATAGATTAAAAGATTTAATAAAATAAACGAAAGAGCTTGGAATAAAAAGAATTAAACCCTGATGAAAATAACGCCTCAGATAAAGGCGCAACTTTACAAGAAAACGCCCTTACATAAGGCGTGTTTTTAAGAAAGGACGCCCACACGACAAGGCGTCAAATTTCAAACGACCAAAATAAATAAAAAGGGCAAGTTTGCATAACGTCCTTTGAATGGACGCGTTTCAACAAGAAACGACGCTTGACAAGGCGTCAATTTAAATTCGACGCCGTGACCTAGGTCGTTAATTCAGTTCGAGTTTCGTTCGACCCAGGAGTCTATCCAGGGTAAGTTGATAACTATGAGAAAGAGTTCGAATGTAGTAATAACTCTATCTTGGAAGTATTACTTCCAATCAAACACTAACTCTATTAGGATTCTAGAAATCCTATAAATAACCTACTGCTCGAACCAAGAACGCTATTTGGCGTTCGGACTATTCTACGGTATGTGAAGAACCAAGGTTCTTTCTTCTTCTTTTCTGTTTACGATGGTATGAAGAACATTAACAAGTTCTTCATCTTCTTCTCTTCTTACAGGTTAAGAACATTAACGTTGTGAAGAACAAAAGGGTAAGTTCTTCTTTCTTCCACCTTCAGTCAAGTATTATGAAGATAATACTAATGATCGTATATATATGTTCTCCGTAGGAAAGTCATCTTAACCTACTAAAGAACGTGGGTTCTTCATCGGCGAACGTCTGCACCTGATCGTGCCGAAAAGAAAACCTGTCGATAATCTACACCAAGACTTCTGCCCCTTTCATCCTACTCTGTCGATAACAGAGTACCGTGTCTTCATCAGTTCGCCAGTTAATCATCAAAAAGGTAGGTTTTCTCAAGCACTGTAGCCCAAATCACCCTAATAATGATGCTTAAACCATATATTAGTTCATGCATATAGTTTTAGTGAGTTTTTAAACATTTTCTGTTGTTGGAAAGAAACGCCCTTTCCAAGGGCGCTACTTTAATAAGCGACCCAGACAAGGGTGCTACTTTTAAAGAAACGACCTGCACCAGGTCGTCAATTACAGATTTGACGCCCTGCCCTGTAGGCGTTAATCTCATGAAAATTACATGTAATTAATAATTGATCCACGTTTAAAAATTCAATAGATATGAAATATCCAATCTAATATATATTGCATGACTCGACCTGTGAATCCCTGCTAATTTTTTGTCATGATCATGTCTCTTGTCTCTTGGAATTTTATTTCCTGAAATATTGAAAATTCTTGAATTCACGACCCTGTATAGGTCGTCTCTCACTTGACTAATGTCCCTGTGCAGGACGTGAATTGAAAAGTAACGCCCCTGTCCAGGGCGTGTTTTTGATAAATTTCTGAAAATATATATTCTACAAAAATAGAAGTAAAGAATGGACGACCACTGCATACGTCGTCAAATTGTAAAGAAACGCCTCTCACCAGGGCGCGTTTTTGGTAAAATACTGAAATATTAAAATTTTACAAAAATGGAAAATAGATAAACGCCCTTACTGAAGGCATTAATTATGTGATTAATGACTTAGTTAAAGTCGTTATTTTCTATAAAAACTATTTTTACCCTGTTCCTGTAACCGAGGGTTTTATTATACATACATATATATTATATTGGCACTATATTTCAATCCGTGAGTATAGTCCCACGTTTCATGATGTTTTATCGATTACCCCTCAATTCTCATTGACATACAAGCTCTCCATTGGACATTCCGTTCCTTTGGACTAGCGAGTTAGTCATAGAGACCTCCGTAAGACTCCTCGAGCCTTGGATTCCCTCAAGGCCGACTGAGCTGGTTGTACCCTAAAAACCCATTACACTATTGAATGCCATGTCACTCTAAAGAAACATGGTATACCGGCCCTTATGATATGCAAAGAGTATATCATGAGAATTCTTAATGGGATGATGATATCATGCCATTTGTTGATGTTCTTGTGGACCTCAATTCTATAATAAGAATGAGGGTATCTTGCCTTTGATATACTGTTCATGTGGACCTCAATTGTCATGGTACCCGAGTTAAGGGAACCTAATTCCACTTAGTTTCATCGTTCATCGTGATTGTACCGTTGTTATCGCCTATCTATGTCCAATTTCATATTTTTGGACTCCATTCTCTCAAAGTTATCCTACGTGTCTACAAGCTTAAATTGTTGAAATTTCATATTGGCTATATATATATACAAGAGTGGATGTCAAAATACATGATAAATGCCTGCGCATTTAGGGCCCGATCTAGTCCTGGGAGGAGCACCCGAAAGTACTTGTGCCCATGGGAGTTAAATGATAAGATATCTGGCATTATACCGAGTGCATGACTAGCTTGATTGGACATTCCACACAAATCTTGTATTTGACTCGTACTTGACTTGACATGACTTGCGTGACCCGAGAAAGGGTAATTACTTACTTGCTTGATACATGATAGCCAAAGTTCTTGACATGACTTGCTAAAAGTACTTGCTTGAATATCTTGTTATCTTTTCTTGAAAGCTCATGACTAGTTCATCTTGCTGTCTTGCTTGATAAATTCTCTTTCTATCTTGTCGTAGTTATAGTACATACATGAAAGATGTAATTACTTAAACCCCTTGCTAGCGCTTGAGATATAATTTTCTACTGAGCGTTCGCTCACTCCGTGTTTGTCCCTTACTATTCAGGTAAGTCCGACGAAGAAGGTCAAACTGATGGGGAAAGTCAAGAGTGAAAGAGCTAGAGCTTTTCCAAGTGTCATCTAGTCCTTTTCCTATTTTCTTGAGTCAACTATGTACTTTTCCTTTTTGATTGAATAGAGTATTGGATTTGTAATAGTCTATCCATTATGAAATAAAGGATTGGGTTATCTTTACTTTTGCGCATCTCTGTTTTGGTGTCGAATACACTACTACTCTGATTGACATGATTGATATAAATTCATCGCGCATATCCGAGTATCTTCCGCACTCGGGGCATGACAGTATGATAGATTAAGTTCATTTCTTATTGAAAACGGCTTCAAACGAGGTAACATAGATCAAATATTGTTTACAAAAACTTGTGATGATCATTCATTAATTGTTCAAGTTTATGTAGACGATATAATATTTGGAGCCTCCAATTCAAAAATAAATGATGAAATTGCCCAACTAATGCAGGAGTAGTTTGAGATGAGCTTGATGGGAGAGCTCAACTTCTTCTTGGGATTACAAATAAAACAAATGGACGACGGCATCTTTATCAACCAGAAGAAGTACACATAAGAAATTGTCAAGAACTTTCAACTCGAGACTATCAAGCCCTTTGCTACACCGATGTCCACCTCACAGAAAATGGAAGAAGAAAAAGGTAACAAAATTGATCAAAAACTCTTTAGGGGTATGATAGGATCCTTGCTTTATCTGACTGCTAGTAGGCCTGATATACACTTCAGTGTCTGTCTCTGTGCAAGATACCAATCTTGTCCTAGGGACTCTCATTTAGCGGCCGTGAAAAGGATCTTCAGGTATTTGAATGGAACTCTTGACCTTGGTTTGTGGCATCCAAGGAATAATTCATTTGACTTACATGCTTTCACTAACACTGATTATGCTGGTTGTAAAATGGATAGAAAAAGCACAAGCGGTCACTGTCAGTTTCTTGGGGGCTGCATGGTCTCATGGGCCTCAAAGAAACAACATTGTGTGGCTTTATCAACTGCCGAAGCCGAGTACGTGGCTGCCGGTAGTTGTGCGGCTCAAGTGCTTTGGATCCAACATCAGTTGCTAGATTTTGGTTTTTCTTTAAAGAAAACTGCCATAATGTGTGATAACACTTCTGTAATAAACTTGTCCAAGAATCTTGTCCAACATTCTCGCACTAAGCACATAGAAGTTAGACACCACTTTATAAGAGATCATATCAATAAAGGTGATTTTGAAATTGTTTTTGTTGATACAAAACACCAACTTACTGATATATTTACAAAACCTTTGAATTCTGAACAATTTTGCTTTCTAAGAAGAGAATTAGGAGTGTGTAGATTAGACACTTAGATATTTTGAGCTGAATTGTACATACACTCTTGTCATCTTTTTCATAAAGAAACTGTTCATACTGCCTTTTGCTTTACACATAAAAGTTTTCATTCTCCTTACTCTTCAAACTTTGCCTCTTGTGCATAACACACTGAATAATCATCTGGTTACTATACATGCTTTTATCCTTTTACATCCGCATGTACATAAATGCATATACTTCATCAATGTGTGCATGAATGCCATGATTTACCGGTATATCAAATAGTGTTAGTGGAAAGGTGGATCAAGTCCACCTGGAAGCTTTCATCATGTGTGAGTGTGGTCTTCGGACCTAAGTACTCCACCACGTACCGGTAATCAAATTGCTTGAAAACATCATTTTGAAATGCTTGAGTGTATATATACTACACACCTTTCAGTTGAAATCTTCTATGACCTTACGCCCTTGCTGAATAAAATGCCTTGACTAGGACATGTTTTAACATGGCACATATTAAGGGGGAGGTTTTTGCTATAACGGTGCATACACTTAGGGGGAGACATCACCATGAATAGGCTAATTCATCTCTTACATTCTACGCAATATCTCACACATTTTGCACATGTGAGTTAATTATTCTAACTAATAAGGATTTCACTTATTCCACTTAACACACTTTAGGACTTTGGAACCCCTATATGGAAATCACGTGACTTGTGAGGAAAAAGCTGTCAGCCCCGTCAAAAATAGTCAATAAGTGTGATTTGACATGAAGTAAATCGGGAATCCCCCCTGAGATAAAGGAGGAGACTCGCATTAAAAAGTGTCCTATCCACATAATCATAAGTGATAATGCCGAGTAATCGGGAAGTGCCCCTGAAACAAAGGGCATGACTCGTGTCAAAAGGTTAGTCATCGTGTCATTAAAAATGTAAAATAATCGTGGGGTTGTGCGAAGCTACCAAAAGTCGAGCACGTTGTATGAAAGTGTAGGGAAGAAAAGTTCCTATTTGTGTTCTTTAGAAAATCTAAAAATCCATGCTATCTAGATTTCATTGCTCATACTTCACATATTTACCTAAGGAGTGATTGTATGGATGTACACCTTGAATCAGTCATATTTCATGAGTCTTGCAGTATCACTTCTTGTAAGCACTACCCTTTTACTATTGCACATGAAATTCATGCTCTCGGTCTATCGCATTTTTCCTATCCTGTTCATAGAGAACTTGCTTGCTATACTATACACTGATGAGTGCATATGTGCTTGACTACTTCATTCTTGCGTTTCATATGCATCTCATTGAGTTAATTGTGCATATTGAGGCTTAACTTTCAACCTTTTCAACGTTAATAATCCCTTATTTGACTCTGACCAAAAGGGGGAGAAATAATTTGCATTGTTGTTGCATTGGATTGAATGAAAATTCATGACTTGCCTTGTTTTTGATTGATTATGTTTTTGGCAAAAAGGGTGATATTATGTTTTTGGCAAAAATGATCTTTCCATGTTGATTCAGCAAGTTATGAATTCCTGACTGGAAGTCATGCAACTGGCGTGCATGAGAAAATGGTTGTTTTGTCATCCTTCATGCAAATATCATAGTTCTATAAATGGTTTTATCCTCATCAAAAAGGGGGAGATTGTTGTGCCCCGGACTGTTTTGACGAAGATTCTGAATGATATGTAATGATTTCAGGTTCAATGAATTTGCATGAATATAGGTTTGATGAATGATTGCCTTGAATGAAAACTTGCTTGATTGATCAAATTGTCTGCTGAATGATGGGATATGGAGTTGATCTAAAACACCTTGTTGAATTTCATATTCTAAATGTATGATTGGGCATAACATGAGAAATATTCAATCATGACTATGATGAATGAAGTTGTACTTATATGTTGAATGAAGTAGTGAATGAAAAGGTCATTTAGTGAGTCGCAAAATGAATGGATGCTTTGAATGTGGAATTTACTATGTGATGATTGAGAAAGTGATGTGACACAAACTAGGACCTAAACTGCAAGCAACGCAACGACTTGACAATGTCACACAAGCGGACTCACTCGCGTTTGGCACACTCGGGTCCGTAGGTGGACCGGCAATGGGGTGAGAGTCCGAGGTTGGACTGGAGGTTTCCAAGGATATGGCTGGCTTGGGGAGGACACCTAAGGGCCAGGGGTTGCTCAAATTCACGGGCGGTTAGCACGCCGAAGGCATGGGTTGAAGGGCCACTCTCACAACTCACCCGCGGTAGCCACTCAAATATAAGCAAATTCGGAACGGGCGATCACTCACCGTCCGACGGAGTTAAGAAGCAATACTAATTAAGCAAGATTAACCAGCAAAGGGAGGGGGGGCCAGAAGCTCACCTGATCAACGTGAAGACGTCGATCCCGGCTGGAGACGATGGCGAGCGGGGAGGCGTGGGTATGCACCCGCACGCCGTGCCGATGAAGCTTCAACTTGATTAAATCAAATTACATGCACTACGCCCCTTGCAAGGGGGCTGGACTAGGGGTGGGGAATTAGATTACAACCAAAATATACCTCTACATAGGGAGGGGCGCTCAGCCGGCCAGGCGGGGAGGGGAAAGACAAAAGTAGAAGCTAAACGATAGAGGTTACCGACTCTGCCCGTTCTTAGGAACCAGGGACAGACAGTTGAAGTTGACGCTGCTGAAGCCACTCCCGAATTTTTTTGGCGATGAGACCAGCTGGAGAATCTTTGTAGGTGACCCCAGAAGACGTCCAAATGTTTTGGAATTTCCTCGTTGACTGTGCTGGTGGGGGTAGAGGCACGAATAGGTACCCTGAGTTCTGGTTCTAACTGTCACATCACCACTGCAGCTGGAAGACAAAGAGACTATGGGTGATCCAGAGCTCAGAATCATGCGTGGTCAGAGTCATTGGAACCATTGTTGCCTCCTCTTCGAAACGAGATCAACGGGGACGCCAGAAGATGTCAGAGAAGACTGGGAGAGCTCAAATAGTAGACATGGGTCGGTTCTGTTCCAAAGGAGACAGAACTGCGCACCTGGAGGAGAAAATTGATAAATCTTAGCTCCGGATGCCGAACGGGGTTCCGCTTCTTGTTCCTCGAAGTAGGCTTGTTGTAGAAGCTCCAAGACAAGTCCCGCCTCCAGATCCTCAAGAGGATGGCCGTGGCAGTCTCTGAACGTTGCTTCAAGTTGACTGTCAAGAGGAAGAAGTGCAGTCTGGCGAAGATGGCTCCACCTGGCAGCTACGAACTCGGACAGGGACGAGACCACCACGGTTGCGAAGCTGACTTGGCTATCTTTCCAGCAATATAGAACTTGCCACCTGGTTCGTCGAGGAGATGATGGGACAGCCTCTGCAATCCGCAGCTTCTCTACTTCGTCCGAATTGAGAACTGCATGTTGAAGATGATGGGGGAAAATGGGGTATATGGGAGGGGAAATGAGGTGGATGTGTATGGGGGCAACCTCTAGATGTGAGGGGGTCTGGGAGGGGGTGTTCCAAGGTTTGGGAAGGGGAGAATGGGGGCTGGAATGAGGTGTTACAGTGGGTGAGAGAGGAGCTGGGTGAGAGAGGAGCTGTGAATTTGGGATGGTGGGCGAGAGGGAAAGGATATTTGAAAATGGGTTTAAGGGTGTGATTAATTTTTTTGTCTTGGGGATGGGAGGGGTTGTGTTGGGGAAGGGAAGGGGTGCTTGGGGAGTGGGGAATTCTCCCTTGGGAGATGAGAGGGTGCTTAGGGAAGGGGATTGGGTAGTTGGTGGTTGGGTGGGGGAGTATGGATTGGTGGAGGGTCTCTTGGGACTAGGGGTGGAGTAATGAGGGTAGGGGATAGTTGGGAGGATGAATAATGAGGGGGAGAGAGAGGGTTGATGTTGTGGAGGAGAGAGAGGGAGGGGAGGAGAGAGAGAGGGGGGCGCCCTCCTCTTCTTGGAGAGAGAGAGAGAGAGGAGAGAGATAGGGGAGGGGAGCTTCTCACTCCACTCTAATGGCTTCTTACCACAAGAATAATTAGGTTAGACTAAATTCTCAGATTTCATTCATTGATTGATTAACTTCAAATGGGGAGATGGGGGTCCTATATATAGGCAACCCATATTTTACAAAACGTCCCTGACTCTAGACACACTGACAAATAACCAAGGGGTAGGGGGTGCCCATGGGCCTATTCCAATGGATTGGGCCCATTAGCTAGCCTAATCAACCTAATGACAAACATTCTTAGGTAAATGACTCAATAACCTAGGTACATGACTGAAATAAAAGGAAAATTACAATGATATGACTCAAATAAAATAAGAAAATTACATGACTCGACTCAGAAAAATGTGACGGACACAATGGAACCATGCCGTTGAACAATCGGAGCTGTGGAAAAATGTGAAGGACGAGAGATGCCCCCATCATACCCCCGGGGTGCGAAGAACTCGACTCCGTCGAGTATAGGTCCGCCGGGGAAGAGGTCCTCCAATGCAGCTCCGGGCGAGCCACAACCACCAAACTCAACCTCGCGTCCTTAGCCAGGGGACTGCTCTTCATCCTCTCAAGGTGGCTCAGGCACACCCTCTTGCTGGCGATGGTACCCTGCTTGCCTAGTATTGCATCCGTGTGCACATGTCGGACTCTCAAGCTGATATGAGGAGGCTCTCCGAGGGTGTCACTCACAAAGGTGGGGTTAGGCTCAAGCTGCTCACTGGGATCCACCACGGTGCCCTTAGAGGGTGCTAGATCTGCCACATGAAAAGTGGGGTATATCCCAAAATCCCATCAGTAAATCCAACCCGTAAGCCAGGTTGCCAAAGCCACTCAGAACATGGAAGGTCCAAGTCCTCGTGCCCTTGATTTGGAGGTGACCCTTGTTGGAACTAGTGCGATGGATTCAGAGGGGGGGTGAATGAATCCCTCTTTTAAAATTTCGCTCACTTGACACTTTTAAGCAATCAGAGTTAAGCCTTTTGAAGCAATGTTTCAAGTAACTTGACAGCACTTCACACTAAACAGACGTTGGACAAACAAACTGAAATATACACCTCAGCAGAACAGCTAGGTGACAGAACGTGTGATCACGTAGCTCTCACGAGGCTGAGATCAAACAATCGATGTGCACAGCAACCACAAGCTAGAGATAAAGAACAAATGATCGACCTATGCATTCATCTAACCGAGATAGATAAAAAAAACATGCAAACCACAGAACACAAGAAATTTTAGGTGGTTCGGTCCTCCAGACCTCCATCCACCCCACACTCAAACCTGAGTGTGGATTCCTACTGATACACAGCTTAAACCGCTGGGCCTCACAACTTGCCTACAACCGCTGAGCAACACAGCTTGCTGTCCGAGGTATTCACCTCGCCCGCTGAGCAACACAGCTTGCTGACCAGAGGAATCATCCTCTGTAACGCTGAGCAATACAGCTTAGCTCTGCTGACTAACAGCTTGAAATAGAGTTCAGATGAAAATAAAAGATGATAAAACATAGCGACTGAAAGCTGTAAAAGATAGCAACATGAATGTGGCTCCGACAGAGCTGACTGGATTGGATATGATGTAGATTCCAGTAAGGACAGATCTTCAGATGAAGCTTCTCTTCTTCTCCTCTAACTCACTATCTCTCTCTCTATCTTTTTTCTTCTTCTTCGTTTCTTTTCTTCTCTGCTACTCTCTCTCTTTCTCTCTCCTTCTCTTCTTCTCTCTTTCTCTTCTCTCTGGGTCGTGCAGGCTGTCACGCCCCGAACCGATAGCAGCGGAACGTGTCGTTTGCTCAGAACGTGGCAGTTAAACAGTCATCTCAATCAGAGCATAGTCATTTCCACAAAACACAATTTGGACAAATAATAAATTGCATTTCAAATATAAGTTCTTTACATATTCGGGCCCATAATAAACGAAAAGACTCAATAAAGAAAAATTATAAGGAGACATAAGACGCAAGATAACCAGACTAGACGGTTCATCTATATGTCAGAGTTCTCTTCACTCTTGCCCTTGCCCATCATGTTCGGTCTCGTCGTCACTAAGGTCATTACCTGAAAAATATTAGAAAATGCAGGGTGAGCGAACGCTCAGTAGACTTAATATCTCATGCTCCAAGCTAGCTTTCAGTCAATTACAGTTTCACATATGCATGCAGGTCATGCGAGATATAGAAATCGAGAACTATAATAACACGAGATAAATTCAAGAACTAGAAAAAAAATGAGTAAGCAAGATGCTAGATAAACTCATGAAGAGTAAGGACGATGATAATCAAGAGAGTATAGCAAGATCTAATCAAGTACTTTCTCAAGCTAGGTCAAGAGCATTCATGAGGAAATATAACATTCATCTCTCTATGATGAACAATATCACGAGAGCTTTAATGTATCCATTATTATGAAGAATCTTCATGACAAGATAACGAGTACTATTAATGGGGTAATTCAAGAACATCTATGATGATCGATATAGAAGTAGAACAATTACTTCTACAAACACTACATAGCATTTGCCAAGACACTAAGGGAATATCACGACGATATGATAACCCCTCCAATAAGGCAAATCAAGATCTTTTCATGACGAACAATAAGTTGTAGAAAGGTGTACTATGATGGCAATTACTCCCGATCATCACTATCACGAGAGCGTTTGCACATCTAGCACTATATAGGATTGTGTACTATGATGGCAATTACTCCCGATCATCACTATCACAAGAGCGTTTGCACATCTAGCACTATATAGGATTGTGTACTATGATGGCAATTACTCCCGATCATCACTATCACGAGAGCGTTTGCACATCTAGCACTACATAGGATTGGCCAATGCACTAAGGGGAAAATCACGACGATATGACCCCCCTCATGGAAATAGCACTAGGTAGTATTTGGTCGCACACTTAGGAGTTCTCACGACTGTATGATTGCCCCTAAATGCCAATAACCGAGTTGGTGAATGCCAGCACCCGATCATCGTATACCGGTAACGTTTGAACTTTTCCTCGCCCAATGAGGGTCAGATCAGGACCCGTAGCATTTAAAATGTCATTTTAGTGGGACCCATAGCCCCTGACATTTAGTCTAGACTAATTCCATATTAATGGCCAAGAATTTTAAGGATCAAGCATGTAAGATATTAAGATAGATTTCATGGAACATAGAGTTCATAGATAGAACTTGTAATAAGGATGATATATCGATAAACCATCTGAAAACTATGACATTCTGGAAATGTGGGTGATTAGGTACAACCAGCTCAGTCGGCCTTGAGGGAATCCAAGGTTGCGAGGAGACTTACGGAGGTCCCAATGACTAACTTGCCAGTCCGAAAGAACGGAATGTCCAACGGAGGGCTTGTATATCACCGAGAGTTGAGGTATATAACATGAACCAACCATGAAACAGGGACTCCATCTACGAACGTGAGATGAGAGTGCCAGAAGACCCGCGGTATGGGTCATAACCGGAAGAAAACTATGAGAACATGAATGCGTAAATTATAGAATTCACGTCCATCCAATTCTATAATTAACTATAATTAAATAAACTTATATTAATTGACGTCTGCGAGTAGTGTCATTTATTAATTAGCATCCACTTGGAGGGACGTTAATTCTATGAGTTTTAACTTAATTTATTTAACAAGAATTCACGTCAATATCTATTTAATTGAATAATTTTAAAACATACATTCAAAGACACATTTATTTATATAAAATAATTTAGAGAAATAGAATATATGATAATTAGGGGGAAAATTCAAGGATTCCAAAAATATATTTTTTATAATTTTATATTGCATAGTTCAATAGATATAGATTTTCGAAGATCTAGTTACAAGTTATATATATATATATATATATATATATATATATATATAAGATTTGACGCCTTTTCCTACGGTCGTCCAAAGAAATTGACGACAATCAAATTATCGTCATTAACAATTTGTGTCCATTCTTTGATCCTCCCGTTCTCGATGTACACATGTCGGAATCACGCGTTCTATATATCGAAATGACGGGCTCGAAAAACTCTACCTAACCGGATGTTCAAAATAATTTTTCGTTGAGAGATGGGGGATCTTGAGATAGGAGACACGAAAAATAGTGCAACCACTCTCACTATCTCGATCTCTATCCCACTAGTACGCCCATAAATTTTCATGGCCAAAGGAGACTATGGCACCCCCAAACAGGCCATCAACGTAAAAACATATAACTATGGTACTACAGTAACCATTGCAATTCGCCGTGTAACTATTAGAAATTCATATATTTAATAAAGTTAATCATTAACATGTTAACACACCATATAATTACATTAAAATTTACAGTAAATTTTGGGGATTTCAAAGTTATATTTTTCTAGAATTTTAATTATATGATTACATGATTATAAAATATTTAATCATGATTTACTTCTATTCACTTAATGATTTTCTACTTAGAGCATACAGGAAGTCATGGCATCAAACGTATAAAAACATGCAGGATGATTAATCGAATTTGACTTGGGAGATTACCTACCTTTACGTCGCTTTAACCGGAACAAAGGAAGGAGAAGTAGCAGAGGAAGAAGATGGTAGGGAAGAAGCTTCCCACGCCTAACAGCAGCAGCCGTGACCCAGCTACAGCAGAGGAGGAAGAAGGCCCGTTTGCCCTTCGTGTGGCAGCATGCGGTCGAAGGGGGAGACGGAGACGTCGACCTCGCGCACGGGACGTCGATGCAAGGCACGAACGGGCAGCAGTAGCAAGCCTTTGCACGTTCGATGATGGATGATTTTTATAGGGACAAGGGTATTCTCACAGGAGTTAAGAGTCCTAAAAAGGGCGGTTGCCTCAAGTAGTAATTATTCTATGTTTTGCCTTTCCCCTCCATGCATTTCTTTCCTAAATAACAGCTGCTTACTATATTTTGTTTAAAACCCTAAAGCACTCCCTACTATATTGGCAGCCGCCTGCCAAGGTTTACTTGGAAACCCTAAGAAAACATTCGCATGGCTGGCTTGATCGAATGGGCATGTGGCCATCCTGTAGTGGGCTGGGTTGTTTCTTCTGTGAACCCCTTTTCGATGGAATAAAAAGGCTTCTGGCTTTGTTACGTGAAACCCACGGGGCTAAGGCTTAATAGGTGGGTTTCTATGTTTAACGTGAGTTGGCATATAGTGAGTGTGTGTGTGTGTTTTAAATATATATTTTTTTATTTCATGGTTGTCATCTCTTTAACATGCCCTTGTTCCTCTGTTAAAGCCCATTTATAAATATACCTATATCTATTTGTCCTCAACATATTGGTGGTAAGACTTCCTACGTTCAAAAGCCCATGAAGCTATATATATATATATGTGTGTGTGTGTGTGTGTGTGTGTGTGTGTGTGTGTGTGTGTGTGTGTGTGTGTGTGTGTGTGTGTCTTAGCCCATTTACTTTCTTTACAGTTTTATGAGTTTAACTTTTGAATCTAGTATAAGGCCCATTATACATATATTATATATGTGTGTGTGTTTTGGCTCATTTAGCACCGACCTTGTCAAGGCACATTAGTTGGGGAGTATACTTGGGTTTTAATTTAAAGACTACCATATATATATTATTAAGGCCCACACATAATGGGATAAATTTATATATATATATATATATATATATATATATATATATATATCCCAAGCCCAAAGTTCTTAAGCCCATATATCTAGGTCCACTAATTAAAAACCCAATGTCTATACATGGATGAAGGTGTGTGGATGATGGGCAAAAGCCCATATACGTGATTTACATTCGTAGGTTACTTTTTGGGTTAAGGCTTGGATTATATTAGTAAATGGTTAAATGGGTTTAGGCCCACTTATTATTTATGGTGATTCGATTGGTAGAACTTTATTTATATCTCTTGTTTCCTTTATTTATGTGTCTTCCTTATTAATTCCATTGTTGTTTCGGGTATCAGAGTCGGTTTTGGTCCTATGAAAACCTTTATATGTATATGTACATATTTATTCTTGAATTATAATTTTAATTTTAAACTAAGATAGACAAAGGTCATACTAGTATCTATTTCTCAATTTATTTACTTATACTTTTATTATCATTTAAGCTCATTAACTATTTTAGCTAATTATCACTTTTCCTTTATCAAAATTTTAATTCCCATGATTCTCTATATCTAATATTTATAGTTATTTCTATTTGTTTTATATTTAAATTTTCGGGGTGCTACACAGGCTCTTTCTGCTTCTGCTCTTTCAAGTAAGTTCCCTATTTCGATCACCACACATACAATCACCTTCTCCAGATGGAGAAGTCTTCTTTTTATAGTAGTAGTAGATAGGTGGGTGTGTGTCCACCACGAATTCCCGCCCTAGCGCCTTGACCACGTGGCAGCATTTCAGCTCACTGCTTTACACGTGTCACGATCCTTGCACATCTGCCATTCTCGAGTTATGTGCCCTTCTTAGATTTCTCGAACAGAGATCCTGTCAGGTCAAACTTATTATCAGTTTGAATCAATCTGAAGGAAAAGTAAAGGATGCATCGAGTTAGTTCGAGATTTGAACTAAGCATGTACAGACTTGATGGTGTGTAATGCAGTATGCATATAGGAAAGTATGCACATTGAAGAGGAATGCTCAGGCATGCCACCGGGATGTGTATAGACTTTTGTGTGCATGCGACAAGACGATGCACAGACTTGCTGTGCCTAGAGTTTGAGCATGAATGCATAATGTACAGGCCTAATGAAACTATGCACGAACTTAACTGCTCGTATCAACAAAGGTTGTACAGACTTGTGTCCTTGCAGCACCAAGAGTTGCACGGACTATGTGTATTTGTGCATGCGTGAGGCAAAGCGATGCACTGACTATGTGTATGCGTGAAGAACACGGGCTGTACAGACTTAGCTGCGAACTGAGCTAATGGATGAATAGTGGGTTATACAGACTTAGGATGCAGCGATGTATAGTCCCGACAGATGCAATGTACATGCATCGACTTAGTATTGAAGAATGTACATACTTTGTTTTCATGGAGCAAGAGATGTATCGACTTGTTACTGAAGAATGTACAGACTTTATTTTCATGGAGCAAGAGGTGTATCGACTTGCTACTGAAGAATGTACAGACTTTGTTCATACAAGAAAACATGCACTGAGTTTGTTTTGGCCTTTTGAACTGATGTGTCAATGCTGCGGAGATGCGGAGTTGATGCACTGAGTTTATATTAGTGACTTATGATTTAGCCTCTTGAACTATTGTGTGGACGCCATCAGAGTTCTGCGTAGACGCTGTCCTTGAAGCAACTGATGAATGCACCGATGCAGTGTATGCATATGGCAGATATTGCACCGATGCAATGTGCAGGAGAACTAACAATGCACCGAGTATGCATGTGTTTCTACAGAGTTAATGCTAGAACACACAACTGGCCGCGTCAACGCAGTGCCCATACAGCGTCAACGCACGATGAATATGCACACAACATGGTCGATGGAATGACATGCAAATAAGATGCTCAATCAATCATTCATACTCATAGTGCTTGCTGACATCAAAACCATAGGGGCACAACAATCTCCCCCTTTTTGATGATGGCAACACTATGAGTCACACAGACCCAAACTATTCTCCTCCTTTGACTTCATCAAAATAAAAAAGTTGGAGAGAGAAATAAAAGCGAGCATGATATGATTGAATCAAAATCTCCTCGAGACAAAAGGCACAATATACAATAGAAACTCCCCCTGAATAGATGCTTCTTTGTAGCTTCAGAGCAGATGGATTCTCTCCTTAAGAATAATGAATGCAATTCATGGAGAACATGATGCTTACATGATGCAGACGAGACAAGAAGCAATCAATCTATTCTCCTCCTTTGACAAGACGAACAAGCCTCCCCCTTTAAAAGGTAAAAAGTGCAGTCTAGATAAGACCTTAACAAACCAATGCTCCCTGATCTGAATGAAGCAAGGCTTTCAAGGGTGTAAGGAGAGGGATATGTCAGGAAGACATTTAGGAAGGATGACATGGCAGCATGCAGAATACATGATCGTTCAAGGAAATATAAGATTTTCAATAAGATACTTATTTCATAAATCTGAATAAACGGATGGTTCAGACTCTTCCATTATAGGGGCTTATGAATTTTTATTTGAACATCATGGTTTAAATATGATGTATACACAGTTTGTCAATAAAATTCTGTACTCATATCTGAACATCAATGTTTAATAAAAGTTAACCAAGCCCTCATATTTATATCTTGACTTACCTCCTTTCATCTTACTCAGTCAATTTCAATGACTTCTTTAGAAATTACAATCATTAGTATTGAGGTTAAACAACATGAAGGAATTCAAATTTGGTTCCTGAGGATCAGCCATATTTCTTCAAATAATTTCAGATTTTTCTTTATGCACAGTACAAGATTTCATAGCAAGTTTACCAGGTGCAATTAAGTTCAGTACACACCTTGTGGCTAGAGGATACACGTTGTTTGGACGCCAGTATCCCTAAGCACTTAGTATGACTAACTGTCATGCTTCAGAGATAGTATTGACACCTCATGACATACTTTACCTTATTTCATTGATAAGTGAAGTATATTTCTCAGTATTCAAGCCATTGCTCTGCCCAGATTTTCAATGAATTTTATTTAGCAGAGTTAATTATGGCACTTCATGACACAGTCCTCTAGACTTCTTGGTCAATGGATATGGTTTCTCAGTGACCAAAATCATTGCTCTGACAGAATTTACCCTTAGGAATATTTTAGATTCATCATTTGTTTAAAAATAATACTGCTTTCATATAATTTAACCAAATAAAGCCATGATTTTAACATTTTCAGATTTCAGAAGATTTTACAAGATTCAACATGGAGTAGTTGGTTAAAGTTTATTAAAGTTGACTCAGATACTTTCAAGATATTCATATCCAAGCTCAATGAATACATTGGACTTAAACCAATCTGATCTTTTATCCATTCATAAATCTCTATAATAGAAGATTCTTTAATGAATTGATTTTCAGATTTATGATAAAGGTATATGAATTCAACTCTTCTCAATTTTCTAAATTTTCAATGAGATTCAGCAGCATTCAAGTTGTGAACTACAAAAGAGTTTCAAGCAAGTAACAAAGATGAGCACAACAATGAAGGTGTCGACAATTGACAAAGCAATTCCAAGATAATGTCGACTCACTGTGTCAACACTTTCAATCAGGACAATTAATAAATGCATCAAAGAATATATCATAGTAAATCATAGATATTCAGAGGTCCATCAGACAGATTTGCTCAAGAAAGACCAGCTCACAAGATTCAAAATCAAATTAGAGTTAAGTTCAGATACGTGAAATGGATGATCTCAACAAGAGGATGGGAGCTTTAGTTGATTGACTGAAATAACAAGAAACTAGATGAATAGACAGCAGAACACAATCTTGTTATATACTCCCCCTTAATGAACACAATATTTTTGGCAATTTCAATGTAATGAAATGCAATGCAATTAACTATATGTATGCAAAGACATTCAAAAACACAACAAACTCCCCCTGAATGCATGTAATATATATGAAGACTCTAAAAAGCACCATGTGCAATGACATCCTACAGGGGATTAAACAGATTTTTCACAAGTAGATTCAGACTATCTCTGAAGTGCAATACAACATGCAATCCTATCAGATTTTCAGTGAAAGTGAAATGCAGATTCAAGCATTAGATCAAAAGCATAACGTTCACAATTTTCAGACTCAGATAGAAACTGATGTTATTAGCAATTCTATATAGATGAACATTTATTTTAACAAGATATGCAATGAATCTAAGAGCAGGAAGTGTAGAGAATTTACCTGAAAAGTTCAGAAATGGGTTTTCTTTTGAGTGCCTTGGCTTATTTACCCCTCTTTATTCCTCTACAAGGCACGCCTGCAACAAACACATCATTTTGATGCAACATGTACCCAAGATGTCTTGGGTCCTGAATTAACAGTGACACATCTAGCATGTATACTAATCAATTTTTGTGCATGAAGGTCATCAATTCTCATCAAATAGCAATTATTCATTGAATGACCTATTTGTCCATAGTAATGGCATGATACGCCAGATCTTAGATTTGATTTATGCACATTCTTATTAGCATGAATTCTATATGCATATGCATGAAGATTTTTGTTAACAGAATTAACATTCTGTTTACCAAAAATAGTCTGGCTTTGATATCCTGCCAGCCAACAGGTTGCAGCCCTGTGACCTAGCTTTCCACATTCAAAACATAGAGAAAATTTTCTTTTATTAATAGCTTTATTCTTACCAGCAGCATTGGGAGCAGGAAATTTTACAGATTTAGAATTAAATCTACTTCCCTGAGCATGCCAACAGTCTTTGACTGTATGGCCATGCCTTCCACATTCGAAGCACCTTAGGTGCTTATCTTTGGATCCAGATTTATCCAAATATGACCCTGACCAGCACTCAACAGCCTTGTGACCGGGCTTGTTGCAATTGAAGCAGATAATGTGCTGGTTAAACACAGGTTTGTTTTTTCTATACCCGTGATGATTTATAGAAAATCTAGCATGTATCCTACCATTGAATTTCATAGAAAATCACTCATTCATTAAATGACCATGCCTTTTACAGTAGTAACATGAAGCATCAGATTTCCTAGTGGCATAGTTTTTACCAAATGAATTCCTAGAATGCATTGCTTCACCAGCATGCTCATCTTCAAGCAACAATCTGCAATCATCCATTACATGCCCTATCTTGCCACAATAATGACATGAGCCATTCTTTTTATTTGCATAAGTAAACGATCCATGAGCAGTAAGCATTGATCCATCAAATGTAGCAGAGTTGGCAGATTTCATGACTCGAGTGGGGACTTTTTTGACTCCATTCTTGTTCAAATGTTTATTCTTGTTCACAATTTTTATTTGTTTTTCATTTTTCTGAGCCTTAAATTGAAAGACATATGATGAAGAAGTTTTCAGATCGTTATTTTGCGTTGGGGACTGACTTGTGACACCAGCTGCCTCAGAACTTTGCACAAAGGTAGTGTATAGCTGGTTTCTCACACTTTCCTTAACATCAGTACTACAGCTTACCCCTTCCTTTGAGTCCTTATCCTCACTTTTCATGACAGCTTTCATTTTTCTCTTGTTTTCAATAGACTCGGATGTTGATTTTTCCAGATTCTGAATTTTTGTTTCCAGAGAAGCAATATGAAGTTCATAACTGGCAATCTCCTGTTCACTGCAATTAATGCATTCACTTAGAACTTTGTTTGCAGTTTTATACTTCTCAATTTCTTGTTCCAGATTGCTCAAAATTTTTGATTCTTCATCACATGCAATTTTTCCTTTTTCTAAGGTGAGAAGTTTTTCAGACATACCAGTGTTTAACTATTTTAAATTTTCAATTTCAGCTTTCAATTCAATGTTTTCGTTGGTCAGCTTCTGAATTTCTTCACCACTAGATACAAACTCTACTCTTTCAATCAATTCTTCTTCTCTTTCCTCCACTTTAATTTTCTCAGCAAGCATATTTCTGTGATCTTCTTTAGATGAGGCAATCAGTTTATTCAGCCATTCATTCTCACTGTAGAGTTCTTCATTGCGTTCTCTTAGAGAGGAACAGTTGTTGCAATCTGACTCTACAGAAGAAGTATGTGAAACCTTCCCATTAATTTCATTTATTCTAGCCACAAGATTTTCATTTTTCCTTTGAAATTCTTTATTCTCAAGTTTCAGTTTATCCAATTCAGAATTAACCTTACTAAGCTTTTGCAGGCTCATTAGATGTTCATCATTCTTCTCATTCAGCTAGTTCTCCAGTTCAGATATCTTGTTTAAACATTTTTTATTCTCATTTTTCAAAGACACAATTTGTTCCTTATAGTTATGAACATCTAGCATACATGCATCATAAGATTGTTTCAGATTTGGATAGTTTTCACAAGAGAATTCAGATTTATGCTGTTCGATCTTTTTCTTCAATCTTTTATTTTCAGATTTTTTTTTCTTGATAATTCTAGCAATTCTTCATACATAACTACTAAATCATCAAATGAGAGTTCTTCTGATCCGGAGCTTACCTGAGACGCAGTTTCCTCATTATCATCTTTCCGGTTGGCCATCAAGCACATCCGTTCTTGCTCCTAATTAATGGTAGTTATCTTATCCATGATCTCCTTTCCAGATGTACATCCTGCAACAAGAGAACTCATATTGTCATTAACTGAAGCTTTCAGGATGTTTAGGACCATACTGTTTTCATTGTTTTTCATTTTCTCCCTAAGCGACCATTTGGTATGATCCTGATGGTGCTTATGTGGGCCTTCTGAGATAAGACTCCACAGATTTGGGTCAATGGAGTTTACGTAAACGCATAGGCCGCCTAACCATGAGTTCAAATTAGAGCCATCAAAGACAGGAAGTAAAGCCATTGAAAAGCAACTGAATAAACTAAGATCTAACACCTTGAAAACAAGACAATAAATGCACCGGAATCAGTTAAGCAAATCGAGGCACTAAACTAGAGAAACAAAACACCGAACACAAGAAACCCACTCTGAAATGCACCAATAAAAGATGCAGGATCTGCTGCGGATTGTTAGACCCAATGCACAGCAACCCGCTCTGATACCAATTGTTGGAACTGGCGCGATGGATTCAGAGGGGGGGTGAATGAATCCCTCTTTTAAAATTTCGCTCACTTGACACTTTTAAGCAATTAGAGTTAAGCCTTTTGAAGCAGTGTTTCGAGTAGCTTGACAGCACTTCACACTAAACAGACGTTGGACAAACAAACTGAAATATACACCTCAGCAGAACAGCTAGGTGACAGAATGTGTGATCACGTAGCTCTCACGAGGCTGAAATCAAACAATCGATGTGCACAGCAACCACAAGCCAGAGATAAAGAACAAATGATCAGCCTACGCATTCATCTAACTGAGATAGATAAAAAAACATGCAAACCACAGAACACAAGAATTTTTAGGTGATTCGGTCCTCTAGACCTACATCCACCCCACACTCAAACCTGAGTGTGGATTTCTACTGATACACAGCTTAAACCCCTGGGCCTCACAGCTTGCCTACAACCGTTGAGCAACACAGCTTGCTGTCCGAGGTATCCACCTCGCCTGCTGAGCAACACAGCTTACTCACCAGAGGAATCCTCCTCTGCAACGTTGAGTAATACAGCTTAGCTCTACTAACTAACAGCTTGAAATAGAGTTCAAATGAAAACAAAAGATGATAAAACACAGCAACTGAAAGCTGTAAAAGATAGCAACATAAATGTGGCTCCCACAGAGCTAAATGGATTGGATATGATCCAGATTCCAATAGGAAGAGATCTTCAGATGAAGCTTTTCTTCTTCTCCTCTAACTCACTATCTCTCTCTCTATCTTTTTTCTTCTTCTTCATTTCTTTTCTTCTCTGCTACTCTCTATCTTTTTCTCTCTCCTTCTCTTCTTCTCTCTTTCTCTTCTCTCTGGGTCGTGCAGGCTCTTTCTGCTTCTGCTCTTTCAAGTAAGTTCCCTATTTCGATCACCACACACACAATCACCTTCTCTAGATGGAGAAGTCCTCTTTTTATAGCAGTAGCAGATAGGTGGGCGTGTGTCCTCCACGAATTCCCGCCCTAGCACCTTGACCATGTGGCAGCATTTCAGCTCACTGCTTTACACGTGTCATGATCCTGGCACATCCTCCATTCTCGAGTTATGTGCCCTTCTTAGATTTCTCGAACTGAGATCTTGTCAGGTCAAACTTTTTATCAGTTTGAATCAATCTGAAGGAAAAGAAAAGGATGCATCGAGTTAGTTCGAGATTTGAACTAAGCATATACAGACTTGATGGTGTGTAATGCAGTATGCATATAGGAAAGTATGCACATTGAAGAGGAATGCTCAGGCATGCCACCGGGATGTGTATAGACTTTTGTGTGCATGCGACAAGATGATGTACAAACTTGCTGTGCCAAGAGTTTGAGCATGAATGCATAATGTACAGGCCTAATGAAACTATGCACGAACTTAACTGCCCGTATCAACAAAGGTTGTACAGACTTGTGTCCTTGCAGCACCAAGAGTTGCACGGACTATGTGTATTTGTGCATGCGTGAGGCAAAGCGATGCACTGACTATGTGTATGCGTGAAGAACACGGGCTGTACAGACTTAGCTGCGAACTGAGCTAATGGATGAATAGTGGGTTATACAGACTTAGGATGCAGCGATGTATAGTCCCGACAGATGCAATGTACATGCATCGACTTAGTATTGAAGAATGTACATACTTTGTTTTCATGGAGCAAGAGATGTATCGACTTGCTACTGAAGAATGTACAGACTTTGTTTTCATGGAGCAAGAGGTGTATCGACTTGCTACTGAAGAATGTACAGACTTTGTTCATACAAGAAAACATGCACTGAGTTTGTTTTGGCCTTTTGAACTGATGCGTCAATGCTGCGGAGATGCGGAGTTGATGCACTGAGTTTATATTAGTGACTTATGATTTAGCCTCTTGAACTATTGTGTGGACGCCATCAGAGTTCTGCGTAGACACTGTCCTTGAAGCAACTGATGAATGCACCGATGCAGTGTATGCATATGGCAGATATTGCACCGATGCAATGTAGAAGAGAACTAACAATGCACCGAGTATGTATGTGTTTCTACAAAGTTAATGCTAGAACACACAACTGGCCGAGTCAACGCAGTGCCCATATAGCGTCAACGCACGATGAATATGCACACAACCTGTTCGATGGAATGACATGCAAATAAGATGCTCAATCAATCATTCATACTCATAGTGCTTACTGACATCAAAACCACAGGGGCACAACAACCCTATGGTAGAGCCATTCCAAAGCCACCATCGTAAGGTTGCCTAGTTGGAATCCAAAGTGGCACTCGTGAGTTTTTGCCCGTTCATTATGAACCTCACCGCCCGTTGCTAGATACTTGATTGAATGAGTATGCCATAAGCTACGGTGCGGTGTGGGTGGGAAGTGTGTGGTATGCAAAGGGGGACCGGGACAACCATAAGTGGACCTATCATGCAATGTGGTTATGTAAACTTTGATGGACCTAGGAGGGCCGGGGCACCCGTAGGTGAATCTATCATGCATGGGTGAAGCAAATACCGGGGAACCAGGGCAGCCATGTATGACCCTATCATGCAATGATGCCGTGTAGACTTTGGTCGGCCTAGGTGGGCCGGGACACATGTAGGTGAACCTATCATGCAAAGTGGTGGTAAATATTGGGGGACCCGGACATCCGTAGATGTTTTTGACATGTTTAAGACCCATGATGAATGAAGGTGGACCATTACATCGGAATATGGACCACTCATGTTTCCTACTTGACATGTGGGTGATATGAATGAATGTACCTGAATTATGATTCTTGTCAAGTGGTTTTGTATGCCAAGACTTATGCATTCTTGTGCCAAAGATGTCTCCTATGTGTGTGCTTTTGGACTTCCATTGGAATGGGTCAAAGGGGTCTAGGAAGGTGGATATCATAAAGTGGGGCACTTCCTTGATCCCTAGGTGTATATTGTCCATAGTCATGGCTCTCATGGTGTAACCCGGGTCTAGGATGGGGTGGATTGGGTCAAACACGGTGGGTTGGGGTAGGGAAAGGTGGGTGGTGGATAAGGTGGTTGGGTCACACGGGTTCCTTGACTCCCATTGGAATGGATCATAGGGATCATAAAATGGGTTACCAAGGGGGAGGAGCTCCATGTCCTCAAGGTCCTCAAATGGTTGTGGGTCATCCTCCTTTAATGAAACAATTGGGCCGAAGTTCTTGGTGGGTGGATCGGCCATGAAGGGAGGTTTTGGCTTTCTACCCGATATAATAAACTCCAAATTGTGAAGGTCGGGCTCATCGGTGGTGGGGAGGAATAGTAGGAGGTCACTAGTGTAGCAACCAATGGTGTATACCGAGGTGATCGACCCGATGCATAGGTGTAGGAGGTTAAGGCTCCTAGGTTGTTCCACCATTGGGGTCAACATGCTGGTCAACTCTAATTGCCATGCTAAGCCCTTGAGAAGGTCCCCTAAGGTTTCCACTTGGTAAGATGATTGGATGGTAGTATGATAGGAGAAGAAGGGCACTATAGGAAGGTTTTGCTTCATGGGAGGGAAATCGTGGGCTGTGATCTCTCTTATTGGGCTCTCCTTTAGCCAACTAATAAGGGGTTCTCCTAAGATGAGCTCGGCCCCAACTAGAGAGGGTGGTGTAAGGTGAAGGCCACCATGTGAGGTTTCTTCTTCCACTTGGACATGGGTGGTCTCCGTGGTGGGGATAGGGTCCGAAGTGTTCACCACTATGGGATCAGGTATGGGTTCCTCCTCCAAGGAGGTGAGAGGGTCTTTTGGTGGTAAGGTGATGATGGTTGGTGCATGGCGCACCCGGGGTGGTGGGCAAGGTTGGACTCGGGTTGGGATTGGTAAGGGAAGTAGTTGAGGCCTAGGACATGGGAGTTTTGGGGGAGGGAGTGGGAGATGGGTTGGTTGGGGTGGCTTGGGTTGGTCGGTCTTGGGGGGAGTGTCCCTTATAGGGGAAGATGGAGGGGTAGTGGTGGGGACCAAGGGGGCTTGTGGAGTATGGGTTTTGTGGGGAATTGTGGGTTGGGGGATGGTTGCCGTCGTGGGCCTATGGGAGTGGTGGACACGGGGTCCATGTGGGTTTGAATGATGAGAATGGGGTGAGTGATGGTCCTTATTGGGGAAACCGGGTTGGTTAGGGGTCTCTTCCCCTTGGGATCGGCTGGTTGTGGAGGGGTGGAAGTGGGGGCCAATTGGATTTGGATAGTGAGGTTTGTGGAAGGGGGTTTTGGTTGGGGTGTGGGGATCCTGATGGGGTTAGGTGGGGAGGTGGGTGCTTGGATTAGTTGGGTCTTAAGGGATAGGATTTGGTGGTGAAGTGTAGTTGTGATGGTTGAGAGGGAATTTGTTGGGAGTGGTGGGGGAGGAGGCCTAAAGGTGGTCTCAAGTTGGCCGGGTGGGGATGGAGGAGTGGTAGTGCTCCACGGGCTAGGGGTGTTTGAGTAGGAGGGGTGGGAATATTTGGGGATGTAGATCTTCCTAAGTTCCTCCTTCATATCATCCCATGAAGAAATGGGCTCTTGCCTCCTAACCCTTCTTAATCCCTCTATGTGTTCCCACTTACTCTTGGCTTGACCCCGAAATCGTCCCTTGGCCTTGCGGACTCTCGCAGGTCCATATACCCAAGTCTTTTCAAAGTACCTTTCCATGGTAGCCTCCCACCTAACATAATCACTAGAACATGATCCGTCAAAGGTAATATCGTCATCTAGAATGTAGTCCATGGGTGGCGAGTCGGTTAAGTAGGAAGTGGCCATGATGATCGGGGGGATAAATGCAAGGGTCAGACTGATGATGACTCCAATGCAAGCATGCCCTAGGACTTGACTTGTAGAGACAAGTCAATGACTTGCTCTGATACCATTTTGATGTGACACAAACTAGGACCTAAATTGTAAGCAACGCAATGACTTGGCAATGTCACACAAGCGGACTCACTCGCGTTTGGCACACTCGGGTCCGTAGGCGGACCGGCAATGGGGTAAGGGTCTGAGGTTAGACCGGAGGTTTCCAAGGATATGGCTGGCTTGGGGAGGACCCCTAAGGGCCAGGGGTTGCTTAAATTCACGGGCGGTCAGCACGCCGAAGGCATGGGTTGAAGGGTCACTCTCACAACTCACCCGCGGTAGCCACTCAAATATAAGCAAATTCGGAATGGGCGCTCACTCACCGTCCGACGGAGTTAAGAAGCAATACTAATTAAGCAAGATTAACCAGAAAAGGGAGGGGGAGCCAGAACCTCACCTGATCAACGTGAAGACACCGATCCCGGCCGGAGACGATGGCGAGTGGGGAGGCGTGGGTATGCACCCGCACGCCGCGCCGATGAAGCTTCAACCTGATTAAATCAAATTACATGCACTGCGCCCCTTGCAAGGGGGTTGGACTAGGGGTGGGGAATTGGATTACAACCAAAATATACCTCCACGCAGGGAGGGGCGCTCAGCCGGCCAGGCAGGGAGGGGAAAGACAAAAGTAGAAGCTAAACGATGGAGGTTACCGACTCTGCCCGTTCTTAGGAACCAGGGATAGACAGTTGAAGTTGATGCCGCTGAAGCCACTCCCGAATTTTTTTGGCGATGAGACCAGCTGGAGAATCTTCGTTGGTGACCCCGAAAGACGTCCAAAGTTTATGGAATTTTCTCGTTGATTGTGCTGGTCGGGGCAGAGGCACAAACAGGTATCCAGAGTTCTGGTTCTGATTGTCGCAGCACCACTGCAGCTGGAAGACAAAGACACTGCGGGTGCTCCAAAGCTCAGAATCAGGCGTGGTCAGAGTCGTTGGAACCGTTGTTGAGTCCTCTTCGAAACAAGATCAACGGGGATGCCAGAGGATGTCAAAGAAGACGGGGAGAGCTCGAATAGTGAATAGGGGTCGGTTCTATTCCAGAGGAGACAGAACTGCGCACCTGGAGGAGAAAATTGATAAATCTTAGCTCCGGATGCCGAACGGGGTTCCGCTTCTTGTTCCTTGAAGTAGGCTCGTTGTATAAGCCCCCAGCGAAGTCCCGCATCAAGATCCTTAAGAGGTTGGCCGTGGCAATCTCTGGACGTTGCTTCAGGTTGACTGTCAGGAGGAAGAAGTGCAGTCTGGCAAAGATGGCTCCTCCGGGCAGCTACGAACTCGGACATGGACGAGATCACCACGGTTGCGAAGCTGACTTGACGATCTTTCCAGCAATATAAAACTTGACACCAGGTTCATCGAGGAGATGATGGGACAGCCTCTGCATCCGCAGCTTCTCTAATTCCTCCGAACTGAGAACTGTAGGTTGAAGATGATGGGGGGAAATGGGGTATATGGGAGGGGAAATGAGGTGGATATGTATGGGGGCAACCTCTAGATGTGAGAGGGTCTGGGAGGGGGTGTTCCAAGGTTTGGGCAGGGGAGAATGGGGGATGGAATGAGGTGTTTATAGTGGGTGAGAGAGGAGCTGCGAATTTGCGATGGTGGGTGAGAGGGAAAGGATATTTGTAAATGGGTTTAAGGGTGGGATTACTTTTTTATCTTTGGGATGGGAGGGGTTGTGTTGGGGAAGGGAAGGGGTGCTTGGGGAGTGGGGAATTCTCCCTTGGGAGATGAGAGGGTGCTTAGGGAAGGGGATTGGGTAGTTGGTGGTTGGGTGGGGGAGTATGGATTGGTGGAGGGTCTCTTGGGACTAGGGGTGGAGTAATGAGGGTTGGGGGTAGTTGGGAGGATGAATAATGAGGGGGAGAGAGAGGGTTGATGATGTGGAGGAGAGAGAGGGAGGGGAGGAGAGAGAGTGGGGGTGCCCTCCTCTTCTTGGAGAGAGAGAGTGAGAGAGAGAGAGAGAGAGAGAGGAGAGAGATAGGGGAGGGGAGCTTCTCACTCCACTCTAATGGCTTCTCACCACAAGAACAACTAGGTTGGACCAAATTCTTAGATTTCATTCATTGATTGATTAACTTCAAATGGGGAGATGGGGGTCCTATATATAGGCAACTCACATTTTACAAAAAGTCCCTGACTCTAGACACAATGACAAATAACCAAGGGGTAGGGGGTGCCCATGGGCCTATCCCAATGGATTGGGCCCATTAGCTAGCCTAATCAACCTAATGACAAATATTCTTAGGTAAATGACTCATTAACCTAGGTACATGACTCAAATAAAAGGAAAATTACAATGGTATGACTCAAATAAAATAAGAAAATTACACGACTCGACTCAGAAAAATGTGACGGACACAATGGAACCATGTCGTTGAACAATCGGAGCTGTGGAAAAATGTGAAGGATGAGAGATGCCCCCATCAGAAAGTTTCAGCTGATATATTAAGATGATGAGTTGACTGGCAAATTGAATGCAGGTTAATTGTGAAATTTTTCATTCCAACTCTCAAGGCCAAGGTATCAACACATGACTTTTTGGATCTTAGTGTGAATGGAAAGATCTGGGTGAAATTCATGCTTAATCATGTAAATCTGAGTTGTATAAACTCCTTTGATCGATTGTGATACATGTTTATGATTTATGGAGGTTTCAATTGCATTTACTGAAGTTTTGCTGCTGTCAGTAAAAGTGTCGACCTCAGGGGTCGACACTTATTTGTGGAGTCTCTGCCTTGTGTTGAAATATAGGATGCTGGCAGAAAGTGTCAACCTACGGGGTCGACACTTTCACCAGGATTCCACTATTTTGCTAAGGCAAAACTCTCGTGAAAAAGTGTTGACCCTAAAGGTCGACACTTTCAGGTAAGTATGTTCAATTCTGTGAAAACATAATGTTCGTGAAAAAGTGTCGACCTCGTGAGTCGACACTTTTCATCACGAATGCTATGTTCTTTTTCACAGGCCAGAACACTTCGTAAGAAGTGTCGACCCCATGGGTCGACACTCGTGACTCGATTTTGCTTATATAAATGTTCTGGCAGAACTTTCAGGAAAAAGAGTCGACCCCATGGGTCGACACTTTTTCTGAACATTCTTGCGGGTTTTCCGGATCTCCTTCGAACCCATTGGGCTTGGATCCATTTGGCATGGTTGATGACCCTAATGACCTTAGGGCATTCCTTATGTCTTGTATGTTGTCTTAATAGGGTTTGGAGTGGGCTTTTATGTCATTTGGGGGATCAAATCCCCTTGTATATAGTGCCGCCCTTCATTCGATCAGAACCCATCTCTTGAGCTTCTAACGTATTCATCTTGTTCTTACAAGAAAAAGGAGAGGAACGATGCTGCTCTTGGAGAAAGAACCCTGTGGTCAAGCTTGCTTCACTCGACCCCAACCTTGAAGTTGGAAGGAAGGCGTCCCTGCTCTCCTCCATCTCCTGGCTTGGGCGATTTTTGACAAAGGGGGCCATTCTTCTCTCTCCTGTGTCTTCATTCTCAAGCACCCTTCATTCATCTCCGTTTTGGTTGAAAGATTAGGGGAAGATCCATCTTGTTAATCATTCTCTTAGTCATTTTATGCATAGATTGTTATTCTCTGAACTGGGCTTGTAATTTCCATTCTACTTTCATATCTTGACTATTTCGGAGCTTGCTCTGAGTGTGTGTGTGGGGTGTCTCGTCATCGTGCGAGAACCCACGTGTGTGGGCCGTCGAGCCCGTGTGTGTGGTTGCTGCCGTCGCGCAGCGTTGATAGTGAAATCATCTCGAGGTGAGAGGGGTGGACGTAGGATGGCACTTTGTACGTCCGAACGACCTAAAAATACTGTGCCGTGGTTTGCTTGGTTAGTGTTGGTTGATATCTATTTTTCCACTCACTATACGAGTGTGAGATGGTGAGGCGTGAGTGTTCTCAACTATCCGTCCGAATATTATCGTCCGAGTGAGTACATCTGTGCGCTGGGGAGTTGTGAGAGCTTGCTTGATCTAATTTCAGTTGTATTAATCAAGCCTCTGTCTTAGATTTATTCTTCATATCTGTGTCTTGTGTGGGTTGCTTTTAATATTTGTGAAAAAGGGTGGGCAATCAATTCACCCCCCTCTCAATTGCCTCCTAACCGGGCCAACAGTTACGGAAGGGAGCACCATGACCATCTCGCGCTTTCGAAGAGGTTTACGGCCGAACTACCAATATGAACTTGTCCGTCGCAATGTGACCACTTTGGAATAGGCATATCAGGTTGCTCTCGAATTGGAGCAATTCGAGGCTGAGTTTGAGCCTACCCATAGGTTGGGCCCCTTTCCCCTTCGTAGTGTCGAGCCCCGTGGCTCTTCATGCACGTATCTGAGGGCCCCCATGGCTCAACCTCAAATGCCCACTCGTCCCGAGCCATTCGCTCCTAGGCCTCGCCCTCCACCTCCGTGGGATATCCCTCCTCGTCCCCAACCCACGGCACCCACGGCCCGTTCACCGGCACCCGCACCCGTTGCTCGTCCCTTGTTGCCTACCCCTCCTATCCGTCGGGAAGATAAGGGTAAGGGACCTTTGATCGGGGAGCCTAGTGGATCACGACAGCAGTGTTATCGCTGCAATGGGTTTGGCCATTTCACCAACTAGTGTCCCACTCTCCAGTCTCTTGTCATTGGGGACACACAGGTCGGGGACGCCACCTCTTCAGATCTTGTGTTAGTCAGCTATGAAGCAGATCCGAAGCTAGCTGACGAGTTCTATGAGACTGAAGGTGATGGCCAGGATGCCCAGCATTCGGACGATACCCACTTGGGGGTCGTCAGGTGTATGCTCACCCATCCACATGCCAATGATGACTGGCGTCGGACCACTATCTTTCATACATACTATAGGCTGGGCGGGCAAGTGTGTAAGGTGATTATCGATAGTGGGAGTTGTATCAATGCAATCTCCACGGGCGCTGTCTCACGTCTTGGTCTTATTCCCGTGGACCATCCTTGCCCCTATCGAGTATCATGGGTGGATTCCACCTCCATTCCGATCAGGCTGCGATGTTTGGTCCCACAGCAGTTCCATGCCTACCGTGACGAGATCTGGTGTGATGTCCTCCCCATGGAGGTGGGCAGTATTATTCTTGGTAGGCCGTGGTTATTTGATCGGGATGTCACACTCCATGGCCGGTCGAACACCTGTACCTTCGATCATGGTGGCCAGCGGATTACCCTCCACCCCTCTCAGCCCAAGAAGCCTTCAGTTACGAGTCCTACTGGTCCTAGTACCCCGGAGCCTTCCATCCCGGGACCCAGTACCCCATCCCCAGCTCGGGCTATGACCGTTACATCGAGCGCAGGCGAACCCTCTTCTAGGAGGTTGATGATGATAAGCTCCCGAGAAATTGAGCAGGAGGCTAGTAGGGGCAGCCCTGTGTTTGCTATTACGGTTCGAGAGGTGGAGCCAAAGTCCGAGGGTGAACTCCCACCCGATGTCATTCCTATTCTACAGAAGTTCGCTGATATTTTTCCCGATGAGCTTCCCGAGGGACTCCCACCCATGCTGGATATTCAGCATGCTATCGACCTGAGTTCGGGCTCCTCATTGCCCAATCTTTCTCACTATCGCATGAGTCCCACGGAACATGTCGAGCTAAAGCGGCATGTCGATGAGCTGATGTAGAGAGGGTCTGTTCGGGACAGCATGAGTTCATGTGTTGTTCCCACATTACTCGCCCCAACAAAGGATGGCACGTGGAGAATGTGCATTGATAGTCGTGCCATCAACAAAATCACCGTGAAGTACATGTTCCCTATTCCCCGCCTAGATGATATGCTAGACATGATGGCCGGTGCCACTATCTTCTCGATGATCAATCTTAAGAGTGGCTACCACTAGGTGAGCTGTAGGCCAGGTGATGAGTGGAAGATAGTATTTAAGACCAAGGATGGTCTATATGAGTGGTTGGTTCTGCCCTTTGGGTTGACCAATGCCCCTAGCACCTTCATGCGACTCATGACTCAAGTCCTTCGACCATTCATTGGAGTCTTTGTGGTTGTGTATTTTGATGATATCCTTATATATAGTCACACTAAAGGGGACCACTTGGACCATCTACGGCAGGTTTGTCTGCTTTTGAGGCGAGAGCAGTTGTTTGCGAACCCACAGAAGTGTGCCTTCATGACACCTCAACCTACCTTCTTGTGTTTTATTATGTCTAGTACTGGGGTCTCCGCTGATCCGGAGAAGGTCCGAGCCATTGTTAAGTGACCGAAACCCCGTACGGTCCATGATGTCCGCAGCTTCCATGGCCTCGCGACGTTCTATCATCGTTTCATCCATGGATTTAGCTCTGTCACTGCCCCGATCACGGACTGTATTCAGAAGGGCACGTTTGTATGGACGAAGGCTGCTGCTGCTGCCTTCAAGGACATCAAGGAGCGCATGACCCAGACACTGATCCTTCGATTGCCAGATTTCTCTAAGGTGTTTGAGGTCTCTTGTGATGCATCGGGTGTAGGGATTGGAGGAGTGTTGAGTCAGGAGACACACCCGGTCGCATATTTCAGTGAGAAGCTGAATGACGCGAAACTGCGATACTCCACTTATGATAAAGAATTCTACGCAGTTGTTCAGGCTTTTAGGCATTGGAGGCACAATCTTTTACATCAGGAGTTTGTCTTATACTTCGATCATGAGGCTTTGAGGTTCGTCCATTCCCAAAAGAAGCTTAATGCACGTCACAGCAGATGGGTTGAGTATCTCCAGCAGTACACATTTGTGCTTAAACATAAGGCCAGAGTGGAGAACAAGGTGGCTGATGCCTTGAGTCGGTGTCACGCCCCGAGCCTTTATTACAGCGAAAGACTAGCTTGAGGAACGTGAACAGTCGGCATGGTAAGCCTCTTGCAAGCAAGAACGATCAAAGCGCAAGACAATCACACATAAGAATAATACAATTGCACAATAATTAACTCCAACTCCAACTCATTTCATTAATAATCAAATATTTAAATACAACCACTAATTCAAACTTTCATCATACTAGACTCAAGAATAAGAAAATTACATAGACTCAATCTAAACAATGTAGACTTTCCTAAGTCTCCACTCGTTCTTCATTCACTCTCGGATCCGCTACTTGAATATTCCGAATCCGAACCCGACTCACTTCCATTTCCTGAAAAGATTGGAAATAGGTAATGAACACACTTGCCCAGTAGGTATCTTCGCATCAACATGAAGGCACTATTAAAGTAATTAACTTTTTAGCTCTAGAGAAAATAAGATAAAATCATGCGAATGCGATCAATCATGCGATTAAACCAAAGTAACAAGATAATCATGTAAGATAGAATGAACAAGTACAAACTAGCAAGAATGTAACAAGAACATGATATGACCTTTTCATGATCAAGACTGTACTAGCAAGCCACATAATCATCACACCAGCATCTTTTGCTTATGAGCAAGTACTTGATAAATTTCTGTAGAACATCAAGCAAGAAAGTCATGTACAAGTATCAGTCGTGCTCGTGGATTTTCACTTATTTATAAAAAAAGTACTCCCAGTGCAATGCGACGCCAGTAGTATCATATCCCATGGTTTATAATAGTATGTTTCCGACAATTAGCCGAGAGGACTAGCATAGAGTCCTTGAACACAATCAGTGCTCGATCGCATCTTCAAGTATAAATCAGGCTATTTCCACGTTTCAAGTAATAAAATATGGCCAATTTAAAGTAGCAAGTTCAATAAATTCATGACAATAGTAATCAATGAATGAATGGTTCAATTAATGAACATAAGAGATCGAGAATGATTTAAGACGATGTTATACTCATGGAAATAATTTGGCAGCATAACGGTACATTTATTATCATTCATAATTTTGAGTTAAGTATCTTAGACAATATGACAAGTCCTAGACCATCAATACTTCATCTAGGAACTTTAGAATATCAACCCTTTGGTCAAACCTCGGGTTAATGTATGCAAGAACTATGACAGTCTATTATTGGGCCGTTACAAGAACTTAACGGTTGAGAATTGGACCGTTAGAATAGTTGAATCCAGAAGAAAATAGATATGGACTCAAACAACGTGACGGTCGTACACCGATCCGTTAGGTAAGCCTGATGGTCTAGTGTAGGTCCGTTATAAGACTTAAAACTTCGATTTTGTGCTTTTGTAGATAAATGGGCTTTCATGGTACAACCAACTCAGCGTCCTAGTGGGAATCTCAGGTTCACGGAGAATTACGGAGGCCTTGAAATAAGATTTCCTAGTCCATTGGAAGGAATATCTAATAGAGAGGTCCTCATGTTCAAGAATATGTTCCTATAGTGCAATAAGTGTAACTAATGGACATATACCGGGATATATGCCATGTACTTAAAGAAAATGACTCTATAGATGGAGAGAGAATGTGTAATGGTGTGAAACTACGATAAAACTCCGTCAGTACAATACTTAAAAGTGTAGTCTAATTCAAAACTATAGGGTTTTAGGCAATGAAACTAACATATGCTTTAAAATAACTCAAAGTGTTTAGAACATGAATTTATTAATAAACCCCAAGTCATGAAATAAGGTTAAAACTTAAATAACTAGGCTTATTTATAAGTAAGTTTGACTGTCCTCAGTCCTATCTCGGGTTGACAGAAAATAGCACTCTGACGGTCTAGTATGGGCGCGTCACAGGGCTGAGAGGGTTTATCGGGGGGCCGTTACAGTATTGTAATGCACTTACTTTGGTCCGTCAGAGACAACCGAGGAATTGAGATATAACAGAGGATGTGACGGCTGATCGTAAGACCGTTACAATCGCCTGACGGTCCTACGTTAATCCATCAGAGATTCTGCTGACGAAAAAGATAAGGAACTATGTCCCATGCAAGAAAAATCACAATAACCAACTATTATAGCCATGATAACAAGGTAAAAGCCATCTAGATGCATAGGATTCAGTGAATCAACAAGATAGTACCTTTTTATTTTCCATTAAGGCTAAAGATATGCATGTATGCATGTCCCTAGTTAAGCATGAAATTCATGATCTATAGTGTAAATAATCAAGCAAAACCAGAGGGCTTTTATCCCTAACATGTTGTTCTTGCCGTTCATGAGATAACCTACCTCTTAACTGGGCTTTAAAGCTTCTAATTTGGTCTTCAAGACACGCCCTAGTTCTTCCTTTCCTAAGATTTTTCAGCAACTTCACGTCGCTCTAACTTCTCAGTCTCTTGACCTAAAGGGGTGAAATTTGGAGGGTAAGAAGATTAATCTAAGGAGAACAAAAAGTTCTAAAGCACCGAATTCTAATTACCTCGTTTGGGCTTCCAAATTCCTTGATCTTCAGTGGTCCTTTGCGCTGAATCCTGGATTGCTATGACAGAATCAACGACTTTAGAAGCCTTTATCTTCTTGGTTACTTGATCTCCTAACATGAAATTTTGAGAGTTGTTAGACCTTAGTATTGGAAGTAAAAAGTTCCAAAGAACTTACCTGAAATTCTATCTCCTTACCTTGATTCTTTACGAGCCAAAAGTAAGGGTCGCTTAGTTCAAAATTGGGTTCTATTTATAGAGTTTTGGCTAGGGTTCAAGGATTTGAACGACTTTAGAGTCCTTAATTGGCTAAAACTTAATCTTTAAGAGTCCTTAGCAATGTTATAAGTCTTCCCAAATTGGTCTCTAGCCAAGAGAATCCCAAAGTTCCAATCTTTTTACAAGTTCTTCAACTTACGGAGTCAGCAGTATGTAACGGTCGTGTCTAGGTGCATTACAGTCATGTGGCGGTCGCACGATAGACCGCTACATCCAGCGTGTGTAGAATTCCACCTAATTCAAACTCTTTTATTGTTTATCCTTATAATTATCTAAATAAGGGATAATTATCCTTTAAAATCTATGAATAGACTAAATAACCTTCTAGATTATATGCCTATCTTAATGGGCTTGGTCTTTTAACCATTTGGGTCTTAAATTAAATAGGCTAGGCTAATTATTTAATACTATTGGGCCTTATAACCCATTTATTTATTCAATAATCCATTTATTAATTTATTTACCCCTTATAAATCTCAGAAAATTTCATAAATAATCCAAAAATTATTATATATAAATTTTGGGACACTACACCCTCCCCCACTTAGAAGAATTTGGTCTCCAAATTCAATACATGGATGAAGAGTGTACTTACAGTTAAATAGTTCCGAGAATTTTTTCCGCATGGCTTCTTCCGTTTTCCCATGTTGCTTCATATGGCCATGTTTTCTTCCATTGTATCTTGACCATAGGAATAACTTTATTCCTTAATTGACGTACCTCCCGTTCCAGAAACTTTATTGGTGTTTGCTCATACGTCATATCCTTCTGTATCTCCAAATTATCATAAGTGATAACATGGTCAGAATCATATACATACTTTTTCAGCATAGAGACGTGGAATACGTCATGAACTCCTGCTAATTATGGAGGTAAAGCCAGTCTATAAGCCACCTCACCGACCCTTTCAAGAATTTCAAATGGGCCAATGAACCTTGGAGTTAGCTTTCCTTTAATGCCAAATCTTCGAACACCACGGCCTGGAGAAACTTTTAGATATACATGATCTCCTACCTGAAACTCCAAGTCACGTCTTCGATTGTCAGCATAAGATTTCTACCAATCTTGCGCCATCTTCATTCTTTCTTAAATGAGCTTGATCTTCTCTAAAGAAGCCCTGATGATGTCGGGGCCTAGAAATTACTTTTCCCCTGTCTCACTCCAACATATTGGTGATCTACAACTTTTTCCATATAAAGCGTCAAAGGGTGCCATCTGTATGCTGGCCTGATAACTGTTGTTATATGTAAATTCTACCAGAGGCAAGTGATCATGCCAACTTCCTCCAAAATCGATAGTACAAGCCCTGAGCATATCTTCTACTACCTGATTTGTTCTTTCCGTCTGACCATCAGTTTGAGGATGAAAGGCTGTGCTAAGGTTCAATCTAGTCCCTAGTGAATGTTGTAGACCCTTCCAGAACTGTAATGTGAATCGAGGATCTCTATCAGATATAATAGTGATATGTATTGTGCCCCTGTAGTTTTAATGATCTATAGTTTTAATGATAGCAATCAGTATGAGTCACAAGTCTATTCAGTTTATTCATCCATGCATTCTTAAGTCTACACACTGCTTGTGCAGCAGACACAGCAAGTCCATACACTGCATGACTCGTAGGGTAGCAAGTCTATACATTGCATGCACAAGTTCAAAGTCCATACATTGCTGCATTGCTTGCACTTGTGAAGTATATACATTGGCCGTTGTCCTGCAATGTCAACACAAGTCCATACATCGGTTGCAGCACTGCACGCACACTCATGTCCATACACTGCATTGTGGCATGCACACTAGCAAGTCTGTATATTAGGCATCTTTACCTACGTAGGACTTGCAAGTCTATACATCGTGCAGTCTGCACATTGTGGCTAGCATGCCTGTACAATAGTGTGTTAGCAAGTCTATACATCGCCATTGCTCGCATGCAGAGTCTAGACAGTCTTAACCAAGTGTGTACACAGCCATCTTGCAGCATAACATAAGTCTATACACTGGTCCGTCTCACTCAGCATCTCAAGTGGACTTGAAGTCTGTACATCGGCAAGTCCATACATTGCCTTGCTTAATGCAAAGTCTGTACATCGGACTAAGTCTGCATCGGCTAAGTCTATACATCGTCTTATGCAGTGTCTCAGTCAAGTCTGTACATTGTGCATTCTTTGATTTGAAGTCTATACATCGTTCTTGGCTGCTCATCGTCTCATGTAGCGTATCATTGTGGCACGCAAAGTCTGCACAACGCATTGTCTGCAAGTCTGCACATTGCTATAGGCACGCATGCAAAGTCTAGACAGCCATGGGCAAGTCTATACAACGCATTGCATGCACGCAGGTCTAAGTATGTACACTGGCTGCATCATGCTCGCATAAAGTCTATACACTGCATCTTAGCATGATTGCACAGCACTCAAAGTTTGTACACTGGCTGTAGCAGGCTCGCACACACTAAGTCCATACATTGCACAAAGTCTGAACATCGGTATCTTTACCTATGTCTAAGTCTATACATAGGCATTGTGCATTGTTCAACTCAGAGTCTGTACATCGTTATGCAGCCTTGTGCCGTAGCAAGTCTATACATCCTCTATTCTCGAGATTTGATGCTCACCAGAAGTGGCGTCACTTCTGAAAGTAACGCCTAACTGGAAGACGTCTTTTTGTTGAGCATCGCTTCATCAACTCTATACATTGTATGCTTGCATAACGTTGAGTCTGTACATCACTTGAACACTCATTGCACTAAACTCTATACACTGCATTCATGCACTACACGAAGTCTGCACATTGTGTTGCTTTGTTCACACTTTGTTTTGCTAAGTTTACACATTGATGCACGTTTACTTCTGCATATTTGATGTCTGTACAGGGCTTAAGCTCTGCATATACAGAGTCTATACATTGCACAACATTGTATTCACAAAGTCTGTACATGGCATAAGCCCTGCATGCGTAGAGTCTGTACAGGCCATAGCACTGTATTCACATAGTCTGTACAACGCATAGCCTCGCATTCATAGAGTCTGAACACTGCATTGCTTCGCATTCACTGAGTCTATACTGCTTTAGCTCTGCTTCATGAAGTCTATACATTGCTTCAGCTTTGTCTTCACATAGTCTGTACAACGCAATTGTCTTGCTTCATGAAGTCTATACATTGCTTCAGCTCTGTCTATGTATAGTCTGTACATCAGTTAACCCTTAAACTGGTAATTCCTTTCGAATGTCTGATAGGGACTATCTGCAGAGACTGATGACTTGGCTCGTGATCCAAGGAAGGATGAGGTGCCCAGATTATGACACGTGGAAGCAGCCCAGTCAGGATGCTGCCAGGTGGTCGAAGCTCCTCGGATCTGTCGAATTCTCTAGGCGGGAATTGTGGAAGCCACACGCCAAATTCAAACTGCTGCTGGTATATATATGAGTCTTCTTCCACCAGAAGAAGGCTGATCAAGATCGAATAGAAGCAGCCAGAGCTAAAAGAGAAGTACAGACAGTGAGCGCCTGCACGATCCAAAGAGAGAAGAAGAAAAAGAGAGAAGAAGATTCAGAGAGAAGAAGAGAAAGAGAGAAGAGAAGATTCAGAGAGTTGAGTTGAGAGAGCTTTCAAGAGATCTTGTAAGTCAGACTCTTGGTTCAGATACCAGAGCTGATTCTGCTCATACTTGAGCTACATTTGTCTTGTTTTTACATTTCGGTTGTTTCTGTCTTTCTTGCTTTCGATACACTTTTGTTATCAAGCTGTGAGGCAGCAATTGCAGTGGAGGTTTCCACTAGACAGGTGAAGCTGTAATCCTCAGCAGGCGAGACCAGGTCTCGGACGGCTAAGCTGTATTGCCCAGCGGTTGCAGAGGATCTGTTCCTCTGGTCGGCAAGCTGTTAAGCCCAGCGAAGCTGTGTATCAGCGGTTGTTGGCAAGCTGTGAAGCCCAGCTGTTCAAGATGTTAGTCAGCAGGATCCACATTCCAGTTGGAGTGTGGGGTGGACGTAGATCTCTGGATTGAGATAGAACCACCTTAAAGATCGGTGTCTACTGTGTGATTGCCTGTGGTTGTGTGATTTCAATGAGTTCATTCTACTGCTATACAGTTGCTTGTTTTAATTCCGCATTAGAGTCAACTGTGTTCTAAAATTAGACATTAGATCTATTTACCCCCCTCTAGATCCACTCTCCGTGGTAATAGACTGCGTCCATCTAACATAACAGTTGGTATCAGAGCCTAACTCTTCTACAGGGACTCATCGCTCGAAGAGAAAGGAACAGATGGATGCTCAAGGGATGATAGCTGAAGGACACTCAACCACAAAGCCCCCATTCTTCTATGGATCTAACTATGCATACTGGAAGAACCGTATGCAAGTATTTTTGAGGGCGAAGGATTATGAGATATGGAAGGTAGTAAGCAAGGGACCTTATGAGCTGTCCCCTAATGAGGAAGTCTGAACTTAGGAGGAGATCAGAAGGTCTACTCTAAACTGGAGCGCCATAAACGCTATTCAATGCTCTCTGCACCCCATGGAATTTTCTCGAGTATCAGCTTGCAGCTCAGCTAAGGAGATGTGGGATGCACTGGAAGTTATTCATGAAGGGACCTCTCAAGTTAGAGAGACGAAGGCTAATTTCCTAGTGTCTGAATATGAGACATTCAAGATGAAGCCAAACGAGACCATCAAGGAGATGTACGCTCGATTAACTATTATCACAAATGGTCTTAGAGGCCTTGGGAAACCTCAGACAGAATATGATATAGTGAGGAAGATATTGCGTTCCCTGACTCATGCTTGGCATACTAAGGCTACAGTGATGGAGGAGTCAAGGGATTTGTGAACCACAAGGGCTGATGAGCTAATTGGCTCGCTGATGGCATATGAGATTAATATGCCAAAGATAGAAGAAGTTGAGAGGAAGAAGAAGCCAATCGCTCTGAAAGCTGGTGCCAGTAAATCCAGCAAATCTAGCAAATTCAGCAAATCCAGCTCTAGCAGTTCATCATCCGAGGAGAGCCTGAATGAAGAAGATATAACTCGTACTGAGATGGCAATGATGACCAGAGAGTTCAGGTGGTTCTTCAGGAAAGGAGCAGGATGATTCAGCCAAAAGAAATACAGTGGCGGCCGAAGGGATAAAAGGTATAAACATAACCCTGCTAAGAAAATTGAAACTAATACTTGTTATCAATGCAGGAAAATAGGCCATCTGAAAGCTGACTATCCAGAGAATCAGAAATACAAGGACAAGTCAAAGAGAAGGAACACGAAAGGGAAAGCAATGGTGAGTACCTGGAGTGATGAAGATGAAGGTTCCTTCAGTAGCAGCTCAGACAGTGAAGCCGAATCTGAGAAGCCCATTTACCTTATGGCAACAAGCTCTGAGGACAGAGAGGAGGACTCAGATGAGGTAATCACTAGATTCAAAAATTTCACTATTGCTGATTGGGTAGATGCCTACCATGACATAGCTGATAGAGCTGATGATATTAGAAAGGAAAACAGGTATCTAAGAAGAAAGATTAACTCCATGCAAAATGATACAACTCTAACTGATAAAATTGCATGTCTAGAATCTGAGAATAAAAAATTAAAACTCACATGTTCTGAATTAGAAGAAATCAAGAATGAGTCAAAAGCCTCTAAAGAAGAAAATGAGAGGTTAGAAAAAGAAACTGATGAACTGAAATTGAAAATTCAAAAATGTGAGAGTGAGATAAAAATAGTGAATGAAAAATATCAAGCTGTCCTAAGTGTGAATACAGAACTTAAGAAATCCATTGAAGATATTCAAAAGGATAATGAGGACAAGCTTAAGACTATTGAGAAAATGACCCAAGGTTCAGATAACCTAAATACTTTGTTAGGGTCAAAGGTCAACTTCAGAAAAGAGGGCCTTGGATTTAATTCTAGTGCAACAAAAACCATTGGAATGAAAACTATTTCATTTGTTGCACAAAAAGATAAAGGACCTCTAATTAGCATGAATTCAAACATTTCAATGAACAAAACTGCTAATCTGAAAAAGCCCAGTGCTGAGGAGAAGGGCAAACAAAAACTGAATGAGACTAGTAGAGCTAGCACATCCAAACAAAATCCCAAGCTCAGTCTCAGGTTAGGGGTCAACCTACACAGTCTTATAAACCCCATGTTAAGGTCACCAAGTCTCCATCATCACCACCACCTATGAAGAAGACCCAATACACACCTATGAACAAGTCAGCAGGGTCCAAGGTGCAGGGGAGGCAGAATGCTTTTAGAGCTCAACCCAAACATTTCTACCAACCTAGAGCTCAACCCAAATATTTCTACCAACCTAGAGCCCAGTCCCACTTCTTTGCACAGTCAACCTATCCAAATAGGTCAGGATGGACTAGGACTCAAGGAAGGTTTACAGGTTATGGACATCAGGCTACACAGTCCTATAAACCTTACATTAGGAATTGGGTTAATGGGTATGGCTCTTGGACACCTAGGAACAAATATTTCCACAGCCAGCCCAATGATTACTATGGCCAAAATTTCATGAATACATCCTGGCCAAGGCACTGGCACAGAAATAATCAATCTGTAAATAATCATGCTAGTGTCAACAAGAAAAAGTAAAACAAAAAGAAATCTGGAAAATCCATTGAACAGAACTGTTTCAAACAAATGTGGATTCCTAAAAGTCTACTTTCTCGTTTTAATTGCTTTTCATATTCTCTGGAGCCCAATCAGTCTTGGGTTTTAAACTTCTCTACCTGATTATGTGTGCAGGTATGCCTGGCAGCCAAGAATAATTTGTGGTACTTGGATAGTGGCTGCTCCAGGCATATGACAGGGGATAAGGCCAAGTTCTGCATGCTGACAGAGAAACAAGGAGGCCTTGTCACCTTTGGTAGCAACACAAAGTGTAAGATTGTTGGAACAGGTAAAGTAGGTAAGTGTACTACTTGTTGCATTGAGGATGTCATGCTGGTTGAAGGCTTAGCTTATAACTTACTTAGCATCAGCCAGCTATGTGATAAAGGATGCAAAGTGCTTTTTGACTCTCAATGTTGCAAAGTTTTTGAACCTGATTCCGAAACTGTTAAATTTTCTGGTAAGAGGATAAATAACACTTACATGATAGATTTAGATGATATTCAACATTCTAAGCTATGCCTTACTGCTAGTAGAGAAGACTTAGCATTTTTATGGCATCGTAGGTTAGGTCATGCTAGTTACACAGTTTTGCATAAACTGAATAAGCATAGTATGGTTAGAGGACTTCCTGAAGTTTCCTTTAAGAAAGAAAATAAAATCTGTGATGCATGCACTCAGTCCATGTTAACTAGAAAGTCATTTAAATCTAGGACAGAAAATCTATCTTCTAAACCTTATGAGCTGATACACATGGACCTTTTTGGGCCAACCAGGTATGTCAGCTTATCAGGGAGGAGGTACAGATTTGTCATGGTAGATGACTTTTCTAGGTACACTTGGGTATACTTCTTATCACATAAAAGTGATGCATTCACAGAATTTCAGGAGGTCTGTCTTAAGAAAAACCAGAAAATAAAAAATATTATATCTGATCATGGAGGTGAGTTTGAAAACTCACAGTTTGATGAATTCTACAGGTCAAATGGAATTAACCATAGGTTCTCCTCACCAAGGACACCTGAGCAGAATGGAGTTGTGGAGAGAAGGAACAGAACCCTAGTGGAGATGGGTCGTACACTCTTGGTTGAAGGTGGTCTACCAAGGAAGTCCTGGGCTGAAGTAGTAAATACAGCCTGTTATGTAATTAACAGAGCTATGGTAAAACCTTCTACCCAGAAAACACCATATGAGATCATAAAGGGTAAGAAACCTTCAATTGCTCATTTCAGAGTTTTTGGTTGCAAATATTTTATACATATAAATGATAAAAGAGACCTTGATAAATTTAAACCTAAAGGTGAACCAGGAGTTTTTCTTGGTTATTCTGAAAACACCCGAGCATATAGAGTGTATAATCTGAATTCCAAAACTATTGAAGAATCTCCACATATTGTTTTTGATGAATCTTTGGTAAAGTCTAATATTGATCAATACAGGAATGAAGACAATGGTGATATTCTGAAAGAAGGGAATCCTGTAGACAAATCCGAAGATGAGGAAGGAAATGAAGAGCTTAATGAAGAAGAGCCTACAGTTCAGGGGGAGGTAAATGAAAATCATGATAATGAAATTGTCAACATTAGATATCTAAAAGATCATCCTGTAGATAATGTGATTGGCAATTTGCATGACCCTCCTAGGACTAGAGGCCACTTAAGAATTCAAAATGAATTGAATGCATATGCTTTTGTATCAAATGTAGAACCCAAGTCCATTGACTGTGCTCTTAAGGATGTGCATTGGATTAATGCCATGCATGAAGAGCTCAATCAATTTGACAGGAATAAGGTGTGGCACTTGGTTCCACCTCCTGATCATGAAACAGTCATAGGGACTAAATGGGTGTTCAGAAATAAAACTGATGAATCAGGGAATGTGATTAAAAATAAGGCCAGACTTGTAGCTCAGGGGTATAATCAGGAATTTGGAATAGACTTTGAAGAGTCTTTTGCTCCTGTAGCCAGGTTAGAAGCAATCATAATCTTATTGGCTTATGCATGTTCTCTAGGAATAAATCTTTAGCAGATGGATGTAAAATCTACTTTTCTGAATGGGGAAATCAGTGAGGATGTCTATGTGAGGCAGCCTCCTGGATTTGAATGCTTAGACTTCCCTAATCATGTCTATAAACTCAGAAAAGCTCTCTATGGTTTAAAGCAAGCTCCCTTGGTATGACAGGTTGAGCAAATTCTTCACTGATAAGAACTTCACAAGAGGTGTAGTTGATCAAACATTGTTCACCAAGGTGAGTCATTCAGATATTCTTATCATTCAAATTTATGTGGATGACATTGTGTTTGGGTCAACTAACCCCAAATTGTGTGAGGAATTTTCTCAAATTATGATTAATGAGTTTGAAATGAGCTCAATGGGTGAGCTCAAACTATTTCTTGGACTGCAGGTTACACAATCAAAGGATGGTACCTTCATCTCTCAGTCCAAGTACATAAGGGATCTATTGAAGAAGTACAAAATGGACAACCTCAAGGAAATAGCTGCTCCAATGGGTACGTCAACCAGTTTGGATGAAGATCCTCAAGGTAAACCAGTGGACCAAAGGCTATATAGAGGTATGATCGGATCCCTTCTATATCTTACAGCATCTAGGCCTGACATTCCATTTTCAGTGTGTTTATGCTCTAGATTTCAGGCTAGTCCCAAAGAATCACATCTTAAATCAGTGAAAAGGATTTTTAGGTATTTACTAGGCACCCAAGAGCTAGGTCTTTGGTATCCTGTCAAGTGTGAGTTAGAACTTCTAGCTTACACTGATGCAGATTATGCTGGGTCGAGTAGAGAGAAAAAGCACAAGTGGATATTATCAATTCCTAGGTGGCTGTCTAGTATCTTGGGCATCTAAGAAGCAACACACTGTAACTTTGTCTACAGCTGAAGCTGAATATGTTGCAGCTGGTAATTGTGCTGCCCAAGTACTATGGATCAAGCACCAACTGGATGATTATCAGATAAAATTGGGATGTATTCCAATGTTATGTGATAATACTAGTGCTATATGCCTTGCTAAAAATCCTGTTCATCATTCTATGACTAAGCATATAGAGATAAAACACCATTTTCTTAGAGATGTTGTAAATAAAAAAGAAATTGAAATGAACTTCATTGAAACTGAAAAATAAATTGCTGATATTTTTACTAAGCCTCTTGGGAATGAAAGGTTTAAATTTCTTAGAAGAGAACTTGGCTTGTGTAAATTTCAGCATAATGAATAAACTCTCTGATGGCTTGAATAAACCTTGTGAATGTTGAATGTTGCAACAGACACATGATCATGCATGACATTCATATTTTTTTTGGCATCACACTCATGATCATCATTGCATATCATTTAGTCATGACTGTGTCTAAGCTCTCTCTCATCTAAAACCACATACATATAGACAGGGGAAGTATTGTTAGAAATTCAGAGTGGTCATCAACTTTATTGAAATCCAAATTCTTTGACCCTGAATGAGTTGAGTCAGACAATATGGCAATCTGTTAGTCAGTTCTGATTACTAAGCAATAGAAAACATACTTCTTCATTTATAAGAACTTTAATTGCTTGAAGACTGACTTAATGGTTTAAATTTTATAAACTTTAAAGTTTAAAGATTGCAATCAGTAAATAAGAAAGCTGAAAATTGATAAAGCTCTCAACCCCTATCTTATTTCATGTCAGACAAAGCCAATTATATCTAAAATCTAAAAACTCATCTAAAATCCTGTTAGAGAAGGCTAAGTATGTGTATTGTCCTTAAACAAGTCATTCTGAAACAAATAAAGGACATCTAAGAAAGATATTGAAAAATATTGAAAATTAATTGAAAAATAATATTGGCAGAGCAATGACTGGTAAAATACTGAGAAACTAAGTGATCCATCAAAGAAATGGACTATACTTAAGTCATGAAGTGTATCAGTTATCTCGGTATAAATGATCAAAACAATGGGGTGGTTTCACTGAGTACCTGGGGGTAACTGGCGTCTGATAAACGTGTACCCTCACACAAAAAGGTGTAAATCAGTTCTATTGAGTTTGATCATAGGCAGAATGGTCCATAATGTTGAGTATCTAGGGGTATTGGCATCTGATAAACGTATACCCTTACGCAAAAAGATAAATGGTACCTGAATGCCCTTAATGAAATACAATGAAAAATATTGTTCCTTCAAAAGAATTTTCAAGGATGTCAATTTGTTTAATCTTAATACATGACCTAGTATCTCTTAACAACTTTTAATGAGTCTATGAAAGTAAGATATTCTGAAACTGAATCTCCCATGCAAATGTGATTTTGGTTTATTGTTTTATCATGCACAGAAAACTTATCCAATGATTGTAGTGCATGAACTTAAAATTTATAACTTTTAAACCAAAACTCTATCTGAAAGCTGTTTTTCAATTCATATGACTGAAGACTCTGTGCTTTAGAATGCTTATTCCTGAACTACTTGTTCAGAATGCTAGTCAGATGATCTCTCTTAATTCTTTCCCTTGTAATATCTTTCCCTCCTCTTTGTTGATGGCAAAGGGGGAGAATATTGTCTGTTTGTTGAATTCCAGGGGAAGTGTATACATTGTTTTGGCAAAGGGGGAGATTGTTAGAACTTGCATTCTCATAGCATGCATTAGGAGTCAATGTAACTCATAGTATTGCCATCATCAAAAAGGGGGAGATTGTTGTGCCCCTGTAGTTTTGATGATCTATAGTTTTGATGATAGCAATCAGTATGAGTCACAAGTCTATTCAGTTTATTCATCCATGCATTCTTAAGTCTACACACTGCTTGTGCAGCAGACACAGCAAGTCCATACACTGCATGACTCGCAGGGTAGCAAGTCTATACATTGCATGCACAAGTTCAAAGTCCATACATTGCTGCATTGCTTGCACTTGTGAAGTCTATACATTGGCAGTTGTCCTGCAGCGTCAACACAAGTCCATACATCGGTTGCAGCACTGCACGCACACTCATGTCCATACACTGCAGTGGCATGCACACTAGCAAGTCTGTACATTAGGCATCTTTACCTACGTAGGACTTGCAAGTCTATACATCGTGCAGTCTGCACATTGTGGCTAGCATGCCTGTACAACAGTGTGTTAGCAAGTCTATACATCGTCATTGCTCGCATGTAGAGTCTAGACAGTCTTAACCAAGTGTGTACACTGCCATCTTGTAGCACAACATAAGTCTATACACTGGTCCGTCTCATTCAGCATCTCAAGTGGACTTGAGGTCTGTACATCGGCAAGTCTATACATTGCCTTGCTTAATGCAAAGTCTGTACATCGGACTAAGTCTGCATCGGCTAAGTCTATACATCATCTTATGCAGTGTCTCAGTCAAGTATGTACATTGTGCATTCTTTGATTTGAAGTCTATACATCGTTCTTGGCTGCTCATCGTCTCATGCAGCGTATCATTGTGGCACGCAAAGTCTGCACAACGCATTGTCTGCAAGTCTGCACATTGCTATAGGCACGCACGCAAAGTCTAGACAGCCATGGGCAATTCTATACAACGCATTGCATGCACGCAGGTCTAAGTATGTACACTGGCTGCATCATGCTCGCATAAAGTCTATACACTACATCTTAGCATGATTGCACAGCACTCAAAGTTTGTACACTGGCTGTAGCAGGCTCGCACACACTAAGTCCATACATTGCACAAAGTCTGAACATCGGTATCTTTACCTATGTCTAAGTCTATACATAGGCATTGTGCATTGTTCAACTCAGAGTCTGTACATCGTTATGCAGCCTTGTGCCGTAGCAAGTCTATACATCCTTTATGCTCGAGATTTGACGCTCACCAGAAGTGGCGTCACTTCTGAAACCAATGCCTAACTGTAAGACGTCTTTTTGTTGAGCATCGCTTCATCAACTCTATACATTGTATGCTTGCATAACGTTGAGTCTGTACATCACTTGAACACTCATTGCACTAAACTCTATACACTGCATTCATGCACTGCATGAAGTCTGCACATTGTGTTGCTTTGTTCACACTTTGTTTTGCTAAGTCTACACATTGATGCACGTTTACTTCTGCATATTTGATGTCTGTACAGGGCTTAAGCTCTGCATATACAGAGTCTATACATTGCACAGCATTGTATTCACAAAGTATGTACATGGCATAAGCCCTGCATGCATAGAGTCTGTACAGGCCATAGCACTGTATTCACATAGTCAGTACAACGCATAGCCTCGTATTCATAGAGTCTGAACACTGCATTGCTTCGCATTCACTGAGTCTATACTGCTTCAGCTCTGCTTCATGAAGTCTATACATTAATTCAACTTTGTCTTCACATAGTCTGTACAACGCAATTGTCTTGCTTCATGAAGTCTATTCAGCTCTGTCTATGTATAGTCTGTACATCAGTTAACCCTTAAACTAATAATTCCTTTCGAATGTCTGATAGGGACTATCTGCAGAGACTAAAGACTTGGCTAGTGATCCAAGGAAGGATGAGGTGCCCAGATTATGACACGTGGAAGCAGCCCAGTCAGGATGCTGCCAGGTGGTCGAAGCTCCTCGGATCTGGCGAATTCTCTGGGAAGGAATTATGGAAGCCACACGCCAAATTCAAACTGCTGCTGGTATATATATGAGTCTTCTTCCACCAGAAGAAGGCTGATCAAGATCGAATAGAAGCAGCCAGAGCTAAAAGAGAAGTCCAAACAGTGAGCGCCTGCACGATCCAAAGAGAGAAGAAGATTCAGAGAGAAGAAGAGAAAGAGAGAAGAGAAGATTAAGAGAGTTGAGTTGAGAGAGCTTTCGAGAGATCTTGTAAGTCAGACTCTTGGTTCAGATATCAGAGCTAATTCTACTCATACTTGAGCTACATTTGTCTTATTTTTACATTTCGGTTGTTTCTGTCTTTCTTGCTTTCGATACACTTTTGTTATCAAGCTGTGAGGCAGCAATTGCAGTGGAGGTTTCCACTGGACAGGTGAAGCTGTAATCCTCAGCAGGTGAGATCAGGTCTCGGACGGCTAAGCTGTATTACCCAGCGGTTGCAGAGGATCTGTTCCTCTGGTCGGCAAGATGTTAAGCCCAGCGAAGCTGTGTATCAGCGGTTGTTGGCAAGCTGTGAAGCCCAGCTGTTCAAGCTGTTAGTCAGTAGGATCCACATTCCAGTTGGACTGTGGGGTGGACGTAGATCTCTGGATTGAGATCGAACCACCTTAAAGATAGGTGTCTACTGTGTAATTACATGTGGTTGTGTGATTTCAATGTGTTCATTCTACTGCTATACAGTTGCTTGTTTTAATTCCGCATTAGAGTCAACTGTGTTCTAAAATTAGACATTAGATCTATTCACCCCCCTCTAGATCCACTCTCCGTGGTAATAGACTACGTCCATCTAACATAACAATAGGGGCACCATGTAATTTAACAATTTTTTTTATGTATAATGTTGCTAGAATATCCACAGACCATCGACTTTTTATGGCTAGAAAATGTGCAGATTTAGTCAAGCGGTCTATGATTACCCATATACCATCGTGTCCTCCTCTGGTCTTAGGTAAACCCATAATGAAATCCATCCCTATACTTTCCCATTTCCAGTCGGGAATATTCAAAGGATGTAATTTACCTGCAGGCCTAAAATGCTCTGCTTTTACTTGTTGGCAGGTGAGACAACAGGACACGAAATTAACTATTTCTCTCTTCATATTGGGCCACCAAAAGTTTCTTTTAAGATCTTCATACATATTTATACCACCTGGGTGAATGGTGTACTTGGAATTATGTGCTTCTTCTAGGATCAATTTCTTCGTATCCTCGTGATCTGGTACACACACTCAACCCTTGAATAGCAACTTTCATCATTGGTAATAGAGAAATCCGGCCTCTGATCTATGTTAGCTTTAATCTCTAGTAACGTGGGATCATCATTTTGCAGCTTGACCAGATCCTCTATCAATGTAGGTTGAGCTCGGATATTAGCTATGAAATAATCTTCTTCATTCCTGTCAATATCTAGGTTCAACTGTGTAAATTGAGGAATAAGATTAGTCATACTAATCATAAGACTTGATAGCATTCCCATTGGTTTTCTGCTGAGTGCATCTGCTACAGCATTCGCCTTGTCAGGATGATATTGAATAACAAAATCAAAGTCTTTGAGATATTCTAACCATCTCCTTTGTCTCATATTTAACACCATTTAAGAGAATAAGTATTTCAAGCTTTTGTGGTCCGAGTAGACCGTGAACTTCTCTCCCTAGAGATAATGGCGCCAAATTTTTAAGGCGAAAATAACAGCTGCCAATTCCAAATCATGCACGGGATAATTTTCCTCGTGACGTTTCAATTGTCTTGAAGAATAACAGATTACCTTTCCATCTTACATGAGGACACACCCTAAGCCAATACCAGACGCATCCGTATATACTTCGAATCCACCACCTTCCACTAGTAGTGATAGAATAGGAGCCGTAGTAAGATGGTTCTTAAGAGTTTGAAAACTCTTTTCGCATTCCTCTGACCAGACAAACAGATTTTCTTTTCTTGTGAGTCTAGTTAAAGGAACTGTAATCTTTGAGAAGTCCTTAATGAACCTTCTATAATAACCAGCTAGAACCAGAAAGCTTCGTACTTCTGATACAGTCGTTGGCAGGCTCCAATTTCTGACAGCTTCGACTTTCGAAGGATCCACAGCAATACCTTCCTTTGAAATAATGTGGCCTAGGAATGAAACTTCCTTGAGCAAGAATTCACATTTGTTAAGCTTGGCATAAAGTTTATGTTCTCTAAGTGTTTACAAAGCTATCCTCAGATGTTCTTCATGTTCCTCTTTTGTCTTGGAATATATCAAGATGTCATTGATGAAGACGATGATGAATTGGTCCAGATATGGTTGAAAAACACTGTACATAAGTTGCATAAATGCTGATGGGGCATTAGTTAACCCGAACGGCATTACTACGAATTCGTAGTGGCCATAACGACTTTGAAAAGCCGATTTATAAATGTCTTCTTCTTTAATTCTAAGCTGATGACAACCTGATCTGAGATCTATCTTGGAGAAATATTTTGCTCCCGAAAGCTGATCGAAGAGCTCATCAATACGCGGCAACGGATACTTGTTTTTGATTATAAGTTGATTCAGTCACCAGTAGTCTATGCATAACCTGAGAGAGCCATCCTTCTTCTTGACAAATAGCACCGACACACCCCAAGGGGATGTACTAAGTCTAATGAAGCCCTTATCTAGTAGTTCCTGCAACTACCTCTTTAGTTCCTTAAGTTCCGTGGGGGACATCCTGTAAGGGGCTATAGAAACAGGTGCTGCTCCTAGAATGAGTTCAATAGTGAAGTTCACTTCCCTCTCGGGTGGTAAACTGGGTAATTCGGGTGGGAATACATCGGGGAACTCATTTACAGTGGGAATGTCTGCCAGGATAATCCTTGGATTCGGTAACAATGACAGAAGCAAGAAAAGCTTCACATCCTTGTGAGATGAGTTTGCAAGCGTGAAGAGAAGATATGATAGTGGGATGTTTCTTGTATTTGATGCCAAGGAAAGAGAATCTTGGAAGACCTGATTTTCGGAAGGATATAATCCTATTTCTGCAATTGATATAAGCATCATGATCTACAAGCTAATCTATCACTAAAATGGCATCATAACCTTTCATGTCAAGGCATACTAAGTTTGCGGAGAGATTATGACCTTCTACTATCACTTCGCTATCAGGATAATAGTCAGTAAGCTTTGTTCCATAACCTAAGGGTGTGGTAATAGCAAGATCGGAAGGTAAAGGAACTGATGCAATTGGTAATGTTTTTGCAAAAGTAGTGGAGATAAAAGAATGAGAGGCACCAGTATCAAATAGCACAAATGCAGGACGAGAACAAATTTGAAGTGTACCTTTCATAAGTCCACCATCCTTGGGTGCTTCCTCTTCTTCTAGAACGGCATTGAGGCGAGCCTGCCTCCTGCGTCCACCGCCGGATGATTGATCCTTCATAAGGGGGCAATCTGACATGCGATGCTCCCTGCTTCCACAGCGTAGATAAGCACCAAGGCGCTTCCAGCATTCTTCAGCCGAATGGCCGAACTTCTCGCAAATTGTGCACGCTGTGGCGATTTGCTCTTTCTCATCTTTGGCTTTCTTGTTTTTCTGGGAACTTCCACCGTTCCTACCCCTTGATCTTTTCTTACTATCACGGCTTTTATGAGGCTCCGTGATACTAAACTTTTCTTTCTTATAACGCCGATCTGATCGTCGGCTAGACTCTTCTCCTTTTCCTTTCAATTTCTCGACCTTTTATAAGGTCCTTTCACATAAGTATGCCCGCTGAACCATCTCTGCATAAGTACGGATGTTTTGGCTCCCAAGCCGCTGAATAAAATCGGGTCGTAACCCGTCCATAAATCAATTTACCTTCAATAGATCGGTATTGATTAGATGCGGTGCATAAGGTGCTAGCCTTGAGAATTCCAGTTCATATTCTACCACTGTCATCATTCCTTGTCGAAGAGAGGTGAACTCCATAGCCTTTCTTTCTTTCACATGCTCAGAAAAATATTTAGCACAGAACAAAGTGAGAAAGCCAACCCATGTATGAGGTGCATCAGCCGGAGGTGCCGGAACCGACTTCCACCATGTACGGGCATTTTTGTTGAGTTGGAAAGTTGCAAGACGCATCTTCTCCTGATCGGTGCATTAGATGATGTCAAATATACGGTTCATCTCGTCAATTCAATTCTCTGCTTCATCCGGATTAGAAGAACCATAGAAACGCGGAGGGTTTAAACTCTGGAAATTGTGATGTAAGTCGCCAGCCCTTGTCCCGGCGCTTGCTTGGGCCATAGTTTGCAATGCCTGAGTAAGGCCGGCAATTGTTTGTTGCATGCCATTCCAATCTACGTGATGAGCCATTCGTAAAATAAGGTACCTGAGAGAAATACAACAACTTGTTATTTCTCGTGGAATTGGAAGAAAATTTATCTTAAAGCTAATTAACTATCTTATCCCGGGCTCTACCCAATTCTCACATAGGTATGGGAAATTTCTTCCTTAGTTCATAGGTAGGGGTCCTTAAACCTTAGACTTATCCTATGACATGATTCTTCACCCTAAGTCCTGAGGCTTAGGCTCTGATACCAACTTAACTGTTACGCCCTGATTCTTTATTACAGCGGAAGACTAACTCGAGGAACGTGAACAGTCGGCATGGTAAGCCTCTTGCAAGCAAGAACGATCAGAGCGCAAGACAATCACACATAAGAATAATGCAATTACACAATAATTAACTCAAACTCCAACTCCAACTCATTTCATTAATAATCAAATATTCAAATACAACCACTAATTCAAACTTTCATCATACTAGACTCAAGAATAAGAAAATTATATAGACTCAATGTAAACTGAAGAGACGTGATCTCGCGCTGGACCTGAGCTGGGGGGATGATTAGCGAACAGTGAACTGCAAGAAAGGGAAACGGATCAAGGGGCCCAGGGATGGTTCCCTGGGGTAAACCCTCCGATGTCTAAGTCAGTAGAGCAATGGTGGAAGCTATGAAGGGAGGAGAAAAAGAGAAGCGCGAGATCCCTCTACACCAAGTGGTGAAGTGGTTCCTGCTCAGGGAATTTTAGGCGTGTGTTGGCCTTACCTTTCATGGGAGGGAGTCCCAGGTTTAAATAGTGCGCCAGCCTCATGAGTCCTGTAAGCTGAGGAGTTTCAGGCGGGAGTTACATCCCCAATATGGGCTCTTTACGTCCTCATCATGGGATCTTTATAGCCTTGAGGGGTCATAGGTCCCTTATCCTCATAAACTCATGCTCATAAAGGGCTCTCAACGGCAGCGTGGATAAGCAATCGTCGGTTAAACCCAAGCACGAAGGGTGCCAACCCTGTCCGGGCGATAGGCATAGCTCGGATGAAGATAGGTCGGAGTGGGCGCTGAGCGCTTACCTTTATCCCGGTGAGGGGATAGGTCGGGCATGAGTCTTCCTCCGTCCTGACCGACGCTCGGGCCTTCCGAGCCTAAGGGCCGCCGAGGAAGGGTGTGATCCTGAGTAATCTTATTGGGCCTTTTAATCTAAGTGGGCCCTGCGGGGCTGTCACTAAGATGAGTTAGGCCTCGTTTGGTCCTGATGGACCTAGTTCAGCTGCTCTTAGATGGGCTACAGAAATCCCCCTCTCCACTTGTCCCCCTCCTACTCCCGAGCTTTGGTAAGCTCGGAAGAGTAGCCGTTAGGGTTTAGGACCAGCGTGGCTCGGGTGGGTGGAGATCTGGCGGTGTTAAGAAGCCACGTGTCGTGGTCACCTGGGCCTGTAATAATAATGATCCTGATGGATTTGAACTGAAGGGGCCCCTTTTTCTCGGAGGTCGGAACGACGCGCCACCCTCCGCGTGGGAATAAAGGCGTTGTGCGCTTGTCGTCGCTCTAGACTCCCTCCATTTTTAGGGTTTTGGCTCTCCTTCGTGCTTGCTTTTGGGGCTCTTTAATGCTTCGTGAGGACACGACGGAAGAGTGGAGGCTTGCAATGGCGTTCGCGGAGTTGGCGGAGATAACTGCGGAGGCAGTCCGACAGCTTCCTCTCCCTCCAGAGTCTTCGGGGTCCCGGGAGCATCATTCTTCATGTTCTTCTCCGGATCCCATGGCGGATCAGCGTCCGGATATCGAAGAGTGGGAGGGTGAGCCTGCGGCGAAGGCGGCGGTTCCAAACTGCAGTGAACTGGGGGAGGCGGAGGTAAAATGGTTGGAGCTCCAGTTTCGTCTGCCCCATAAATTTTACTTCACCGCGGCTGCCCCACACGAGATGAGCTTGGATTCTCGTACGGGCCACATCTGCACCTTTCTTCTATCGTGGAAGAGTGGGTTCCATCTTCCCTTCGAACCCTTTGTTCTTAAGCTTCTCAATTTCTTTCAGTTGGCACCCGTACAGTTGGTAGCCAACTCTTATCTTCTTCTTTCCTCCTTTCGCATCCTCTACCGCCAATGCGGAGTTCCCCCTTCCTTGGACCTCTTTCATTATTTTTTCGAGTTGAAGGCGCATCCCTCGGCCGGGAAGGGCTTCTATTTTATCCAGGTGAGGCGGAATAGGAACTGTGTCCCCTTGGCCGCGAAGGATTCTTCGCACAAGGGGTGGAAAACTCAGTTCTTCTGGGCGGGGATTTTCTCGGTGGAGGAGACTTGGAGGTGCCCCATAATCTCCAATTTCCATCCGAACATTCCTCCGAGGGAGGATGAGTTTCGCCCAGATGTGGAGGAGTATGCGGCCATCTCGCTGGAGCATCGCTGATCCACAGAGGAGCTGGTGACTCCGGAGAACATCGAGCGGTGTCTTCTCCATCAGCTAAAGCCGACAGGTACGGACATCATGAGCTAGTCTTCTCGTCGGGCGATGAGGCCTTCATTCCTCCTGACCATATCTTTCTTCTGTGCAGACACTAGGCGGCCGGCTTTGGAGGAGGCCGCATAGGTGATTGATCTCAGCGATGACACGACCACCGATGAATCGACTGCTCCCACGGGTTGCTCCTAAGCCCGAGATAGGGGCAAGGGAATGGCCCGGGAGGGGTCTTCCGGGTCACGGGGTTCCAAGCACAAGGATCCCATGGAGGGTATGATCCGGGACGCCGTGAAGGCCAGGAAACGGGCCAAGAAGGCTGGGGCCGCCCCCGCAGTCGAACGCGACCTTGCCGCAGCTCACCCCTCCGCCGAGAGTGATGGGGCCGACCCTACTGGGTGAGCTCTCCCACCTACCGAGCAAGAGGGGGCAAAGGAGGTTGGGGCTACTCCTGTGGTCGGTGATGATGCTGGCTCGGCTCCCCCCTCAGCCGGAGCCGAGGGGGCCGAGGCTGCATCTGTGATTGCCAGTGGTGCTGGCCCGGCTCTCCCCTCGGTAGGAGACGAGGGGGCCTTGGACGAGGCAGGTGACGCTGGGACCATGGCCGAGATTGGGGCGTTGGTTGAGGCGGGTGACGCTCCAGGTGGTGATGCAGGTGCCGAACCGGTCCAGGCTGGGGGGTCGCAAGAAAAGGTGAAGCATCCCCCACCGTCCAAGGCACGAGGGTTGAACGAAGCTGCGGCTCGATCCGAGCCGTCCGACAGGACGCCGACCGAAGAGGGTGTCTCTATTCAGGGGGCCTTGGAGAGGCTAAGCATTCAGGGCCCTCTGTATCAGGTATGTCGCAGTATAGCCACGAAGGTGAAGAGGGGATACAGGCAGCACTCCCCGTCTGTGGCCCTCGAGACGGTTATGGAGGGCGGCTTGGTCCTGGCCCAGATGGGGGCCACTCTCGAAGAAGCTTATGCCTAGTCGGAGTCAGAGCGGGCAAACCTGGCCTGGACCCTTGGTGGGTCTGACAGGAAGATGGCTCGACTCACCGAGGAGCGCGATGGGCTTCGGCGGGAGCTTTCCTCAGTCAGGGAGCTGGTGCAGACGAGCCAGGTGGAGGCCCGGGCACTAGCCGAGCAGCTAGCTAAGGTCCGTGAATCGCTCGAGATGAAGAGCATGTTTCTTGAAGAGGAGCGCATCGTTCGCGTCGAGCTAGATGGCCGGTGGGAGGCCGAGCGTGCCGAGCTAGTGGATCGGGCGGAGGAAGCCGAGCACCTTCGGCGGGAGGCCGAGGCCGATCGGGCTGAGGCGGAGAAGCAGGCGGCAGAGGTCGAGAAGCAGACGGCTGAGGCCGAGCGCAGGTTAGTCGAGGCAGAGCGAGAGAAGGCCGAGCTTGCTGGTAGGGTGGGATCGGCCGGGGCGGAGGCGCTTGAGCAGTACAAATGCTCGGAGGCCTACCGGGTCGACCTAAAGGAGGCTGCCCTCCCCTACTATGAGTCAGCACTTCGCCAAGGCATCCGCAAGGGGTTCAAGTAGGGCTACGACCGGGCCGTCTCTTATGCCGAGGAGCAGGCGTCCGGGGTAATTGATTTCTCGTCCAGGCAATGCTATGACTCAGACTAGTCATCCTCCAGTTCCTCTGCTTCGGCGTCAGAGGAAGAAGATCAGGGGGGCTCTTCTTCCGAGAGGTCGCCAACTCCGGATGCCTCGGGAGGGCGCGCAACCGAGGCAGTTCTCACTCCGGTGGGGTCAGTGCCAAGGTCGGCCGTCGCCGAGGGTGCCGGGGGCAGACCGTCTGAGCCTTCTACTTTCGAGCTTCAGGGTGGGCCGGAGGCCTAATGTATTTGCTTTGCTTTCTCTTTTTGTATGTCTTCCCTTCTTTGAAGGAAGACTTTCCTTGTTGTGTAAGAAAAAAGTAAGGCAGTAGCATTATGATGAAGACTTAACTATTTCGTATCGCCATTACCATATTTTGTTCAGCGTATCTGCAGTAGTTGGAAAGTGTTGATACTTTCTGCGTGGTTCTTGCATGATGGTTGGGCGAGCGTCTGACATGGTGTCTTTCCGTTTTCTCATGCTTTCAATGTTTGGCCGCTTTGTGTGTCCCGCCGGGGCAGAAATGAGGAGTTTGAGGTGACCGTTTGTAGGGAGAGGTCCCTTTGGCGTGTTTTCGAGGGGAGAATCATTTAAGGCAAAATAGCCTCCCTTCACCTATCCACCGCTTATGATTTTCTCCGACAGTCTTTCCTCATTCTCTCTTCACGTAGCGTTGTGCCTTTATATTTGAAGCATGGAAGACGCTCTAGAAGACGAAGCTGTCGATGATGGAGGGCAGAGAGTCTTCGCTGCTTCAGGTTTAAAGGGGGTTCGATGGCCGACGGGCAGGGTTAAAGAGGGTTCAACGTGCGGAAGCACGTCACCTTCTTTTTATCAGTTCCGGAGGTGCTTGCGGGGGGGCGAGATGGTGGACAGATGGGGGCATCCGGCATCCCTGCCGCCCGTCCCTTCCCGCTCGCTCCATGGGGGGGGGGGGGGAGGAAGCCAATTAAGCTCCCTCCTTTCTGGGCTTCCCCCTGCCTCCTCGTCCAGCTCTGCTGGTTTCTTTTTCTCTTTCACTCTTCAGAGGGTGCCTGCACTCTCTTCCTTCCAAAGAGTTGGTAGATTGGCATGGAGGAGGCCTTCATTTGCATTCCCTCTTCCCCTTCCTCCATCTCTGTCAACTTGGAAGGTAGCCTTCTCCTTTATAATCCCTCTGTCACCTTTGTTCCGAGCTACCCGAGGCAACATGGTCGACTACCCTTTATCCGAGCCAGTTTCTGCACGAGGCAGAGTCAATGGCTGGATGCAGGAAGGTTAACCGAGTCAGCCGAGCGAAGGGCTCATACGGCGGCGCCAGATGGATTTTTTGCTTTTTTGACATGTATTTTCTTGGCTTCGACCTTTCTGATGTACAAGCGAGTTGTTTGAATAAAGGAAAGGAAGCTTTTGTTTTATTTCATGTCGCTTACACGATGTTCAGTATTCAGAAGTAGAACTTGCGTAGTGTAGTCACGTTCCAGGTCCGAGGGATGGGCTCTCCTTCCATCGTAGACAGCCCGTATGCTCCTTTCCCGAGCGTCCCGACCACTCGGTAGGGGCCTTCCCAATTAGGGGATAGCTTGCCCGCCGCCTCTAGTGGTCGAGAGGCTTCGGCTTTCCTAAGGACGAAATCTCCCGATTAAAAGTGTCTATCTCGAACTTTAGCGTTCTGGTATCGAGTGGGGTGGCGTTGATATTCTGTTGCTCGGATGCCGGCAATCTCTCGGAGTTCATCTGCTAGGTCGAGGTTTTCGAGCAATTTCTGGTCATTTGCCTCAGGCGAGAAACAGATGACTCGGAGGGAGGGATTGGCAATCTCCAATGGGATAACGGCCTCGGCGCCGTACACCAACTGAAAGGGACTTCCACCAGTTGCCGTTCTGGGAGTCGTTCTGTGTGACCAAAGTACGTTCGGAAATTCCTCAAGCCAGCTACCCTTGGCTTTGCCGAGCCTGGTCTTGATGCCTTTTAAGATAGTCTTATTGGCATTTTTGACCAACTCGTTAGCCTGAGGGTGGGCGACCGAGGTGAAGTGATTGCGAATGTATAGGTCGGCGCATCTGTCTCAGAAATAATGAGAATCAAATTACCGACCATTATCGCTCACTATCACTCGAGGGATGCCGTAGCGACATATGATCGACTTCCAGACGACTATCTCGGTGATTCTTGTTGTGGCTTCAGCCTCGATCCATTTGGTGAAGTAGTCGATGGCGACAATGATGAACTTCTTCTGGGCTTGAGCCATAGAGAACGGCCCGAGGATGTCGATTCCCCAGCGAGCGAAAGGATATGGCTCGGCTAGGGTAACGAGCTCTGTTGCCGGCTGATGGACAAAGTGGTCAAATCATTGGCATCGGTCGCAGTGCTGTATGTAGGTCGAGCAGTCGCGCTACAGAGTGGGCCACCAATAACCTTGCCGTAGCAAGATCATGGCGAGTGACCTTCCTCCCAAATGCACTCCGCACAGTCCTTCGTGAACTTCTTGAATCGCTCGGTTGGCTTCGTCAGTACTGAGGCACTTAAGGAGAGGACCGGAGAACGATCTTCGGTAGAGAGTGCTGTCCAGAACGACGAATCACCGAGCCTGGTACTTCAATCTCTGGGCTTCCCGGGGGTCAGGAGGCTCCTGAGAGTCTTGGAGCCACGATAGGTAGGGGGTGCGCCAGTCGCTTGGGGAGGTCGAGTCAACAGCTAGGAGCTCCGAATCGATGCTCGGTCGCTCTAGCTCTTCGAGAAGGATCGATCGAGTACCCTCGGGGTCAAGAGAAGAGGCCAGTCGAGAGAGGGCATCTGCTCGGGAGTTTTCTTCCCGAGCTATTCGGACTACCTCAAAACTCTCGAACTGTTGTGCCACGGATCTGACCAGCTGGAGGTATTTGACCATCAGTGCTTCTTGAGCTTCGTAATCGCCGTTGACCTGGCTAGCGACTAGTTGGGAGTCAGTGTGAATTCTGACTCACTCAGCCCCCAGCCGTCGGGCCATGCGGGCTCCCGAGATAAGGGCTTCGTACTCGGAGTCGTTGTTGGACGCCTGGAAGTTGAACTTCAAGGCATATTATAGCTCTGCTCCTTCGGGGGACTTCAGAAGGATTCCATTGCCGCTTCTGGTCGAGTTGGAAGATCCGTCGACGAACAATTCCCAGGTTGGCCCGGGCGGGGACGAAGATTTTTCTTCGGTCGGGAAAGTGCTCTCGGTGATGAATTCAGCGAGCGCCTGTCCTTTGATAGCCGAGCGAGGTCGGTATGATATATCGTAGGCCCCGAGCATGATGGCCCACTTGACGAGGCATCCCGAGGCTTCAGGGTGAGCGAGGATCCTCTTCAAAGGTTCACCGGTCCGCACGGTGATGGAGTGCCCTTGGAAATAGGGTCGGAGGCACTTGGCTGAGGTAACCAAAGCTAGCACGAGTTTCTCGGTTGTGGGGTACCTTCTTTCAGCCTCGCTGAGCACCTTACTGGTGTAGTAGACCGGTCTCTCGACTCCCAAGTCATTTCTGACGGGGTTGTCTTCCCCACGTCGGGAGCATGGAGGTACGGTCATAACTTCTTGGCATTACATTTGCTTAGCTAGTATATGGTCATATGCCGTTGTGAGTGCGTTAGGAACCTAGCCCGTGAGTTCATGTCACCGCTGTGAGCGAGAGAGTGACCCGTGCTGTGACTCGATCTGAGCATGGAAGTGAGTCAACCACCCTTGACTCTGCCGGTTTCTCAACCGCGTGGATCCACGCTTTCCCTCGCTTGGGACGATGAGTGAGCTTGCGTTTCTGTTAGCGACGTATAACCCATAGAAACTCTTAGTGTCGGGCCTAAGTGTCTCTACTATTCGTATGTTGCTGGTCGCGTCTGCACTTAGAGTCTGAGGTCCGCATCACTTAGAGTCGGTCCCTCTGTCCGTCCCGCATCACATTTACTTTCCTAGTATACGATCGTATGCCGCTGCTTGAGTGCGTTAGGATTTCTAGCTCTCGAGTTCATGTCACCGCTGTGAGAAAGAGAGTAAACCAGTCCCGTGACTTAATCCGAGCACGGAAGTGAGTCGACCACCCTTGACTCTGTCGGTTTCTCAACCGCGCGGATCCACGCTTTCCATCGCTTGGGATGATGAGTGAGCTCCCATTTCTGTTTGCGACGTATAGCCCATAGGAACTCTTAGTGTCGGGCCGAGTTAACTCTATTGTTCGCGTGTCGCTGGTCGCGTCACCATTTAGAGTCCGAGGTTCGCATCAGTTGAAGTCTGGTCTCTCTGTCCGTCCCACATCAGTTTGGTATCAGAGCGAGTTAGAGTCTAGGGTCGTGTCTCATTGCATCCAATACCCGGTATCTAAAATGGTGTCCCCGGAATGATAGGTACACCTATCGGGAAGGAACACACTTGCGAGAGGGGGTCTTCCGATCACGCAACTCCGCCACGTACCAGATATTGGCTAAGTCTAGGTTCATATTTGCTTTAGTCTGTGTATCCCAGTCAGTGTGTCTTTTGCATGCCCACCCGTAGAGGCACCCAATATTCACCACCACCACCTATGGCGGATCCCCGAGCCCATATGATGGGGACATCAAAGCAAGAGCACTAACATTTTATTTGCATTTGTGTCCTTTATTTTATTTTTATATCCTTGGGAAAGCATATGTGCAATTGTAAGGCTTTATAAGCCCATGTGTCATTCCCTAGGATTGTTTGGACTTTTGTGCAAAATATCAGTAGGTCCAGCAAGGGGGCCCTCACTCCTTTCCCATTGGTCCACCTAAGCCATTTGGGTCCTTGTGGGGCTGGTCTATCATCCTAGGTGGCTTCCAGATGCTTGGACTTTCAAAGGGGGACAAGTGGAATACAAAGTCCAAGATGCCACCTACCTTGCCACTTGGACAAGGGGGCGCCCCCCCTTAATGATATTATAATGTGGTTCGAAACCACATGGGATAAATAATTAGGAACTCCCTCTTTTACCCCTCCCAATTCTAGATCTAGGGTTATTTAGTGTCTTTTTATATTTATTATAAATAGCTTGTATTTCACATTTTATTAGAATTAATGAAGAAAATTTGACATTTTGCCCCAAGGAGCCTAGGTGCGCCCCTCTCTCCTCTCCCCCCATCTAGAGCTGTGAGAGCTCTTCTTCAGGGTGTGAAGCCCTTCTATCTTCTCCTTAGCCCCTCTGAATTCTATTTCTGCCATCGCGCCGCCGTCTTCATCGCCGGAGTTCTGTCTACATGAGGATAGATCCTCAAAGCTCGAATTTTAGCTCTCCATCAGGAGCTCAGATCGAGTCCAAACTTGGAGGGTGAGTCATCCATGTCCACCCCAGCCTCCACAAAAACAATCCAGTCATTTACCCGCCGTTAAGTATTTTTCCATTTTCGTGTCCCTCAGTATTTCAGTTCTGTCTTCTGTTCAGATCCTGTCACAGCAACCCTGTGTTTCCAAGTTTTGATCCCCTTTCCCTTATTTTCGTGGGTCACCAATTTTATCGGGTGTTCTATCCACCAACCCCATCATCCACGAGTTTTCTTGGAATTTCTAGAGTCCCTTTTGTATTTTTAAAAATTGTTGTCTTTTCCAAAATCTATTCTATCCTATGCAGTTCAGATCCGACTCCCAGTCACTATAAAGTCCTCAAAAACTCGAAACCTCCACCAAAAGTCCAATCAAAATTATCCCCGTCTTCCTTGTTTCCACCTCTACAACTTTCGTGAAGAGTCCACGTTCTAGATCTGAGGTTTACGTCACGGTCAATGCCAACTCTCAGGAAAACTTAGTTCTATCGTGAGATTTCGGGTTCTGTCTAACAGTAGCTTGTAAAATCGATCAAGGCCAGATCCAAGAAATTCAAAATTCTTTCTCTGGCCATAGATCGAGCTATTTTGAAAGAGCTTTCCAACAGTATCTCTTGAACGTCGATCCGACGTTGGGAGTGATCGCAGCAGCATATCTCGCCGGGTCGTGCGCTGTAAAACAGCAGCTTCAGATCTGTGGACAGCAAGGTCAACCAGTGAAGACCAGAGCCGACTCGCCTTCCGCGAGGCGAACCGGCGTGCCGCCATGCCAGGGAGCACCTCTCCAGGAGCTAACGTCACAGCGGTACCACTCCGGGCCCACTTGGACCTTCCGATGAGCACGTGGGTCGCACGTTCATGAATACGCGTGCCGCTGAAGCTACATCAAAATGCTACCCGTCAACCCAAGTTCGGTCCTCCTGAGCCCCATTTGTAGCCCATTACCTCCCTACGTGGAGTGGGCAGTAGAAACCATTTCTGTAATTATTGTAATAATTGTTTAACTGGGAGTTACTATCTTGGCCGGGATCGTCTTCCCCACGCCCGGGGCGTGGAGGTAAACTCGCTCCCACTCTTTATCGCATTTTGCTTATCTCGTATACCTTTTGAATGCCGCTGCATGTGATAGGTAACTAGCTCGATATCTATTTTTATCACCGCTGCGAGATAGTGAGTGTGACCCGTCCTGTGACTTGATCCGAGTACACGCGGAAAGGTCGATACCAGAGACTCACTGCCGATTTCTCAACCGCGCATGGTCCCACGTCTTCCCTCGCTTAGGGGCAATCACGAGCTAGAGTCCCAGGTCGCGTGTCCATCCCGCATCAATTTGGTGTCAGAGCGCCAGTTGAGTCTATGGTAGTCATTCATCATTGCTTAACAAAAATATAAAAAAAGAGTGTCATTTACGTCTAGTCATTGTCTAAGTCAGTTTAAGTGTCACATTTACATACCATTAATCGGTATATCAAAAGGTGTTGTCCGAACGTTAGGCTACGCCTATCAGGAAGGCCGCACACTTGCGCGAGTGATCTTCGGATCGATTAACTCCGCCACGTACCGAGTCTTGGTTTAACTCTAGGGTCCTTAGTGTGCATTAGTTAGTGCATCCCAACTTGCATTGTCGTTTAGGGTCGTGTCTAGTGTCTTGTCTCCGTGTGTTGGCATGCCCGCCTTGTAGTTCCCCATTCCCAATGGAATCTCGGTTGCCCAGGCGATATTACCGTTGGCACCCACATGGGCTTGGGCCCGAAGCCTCGGACTTTTATGGCTCCAAAGTCCCGAGCGACTACTTACATTGGGAAGCCACCCTGGACAAATACTTCGCTTATTACATCATGTCCGAGGCCCATGAATTCTCTTTTGCCAAGGATAGGCTGCTTCATGAGGCTGCCGAGAAGTGGGGGGACATTGAATGCTTGAGGCAGATTAGGAGAATAAGGCCCATCGAGTCATGGTGGGACATGAAGAGAGCACTTAGGAGGGTCTACCTTCCCCACCCACCTACCTCCAACCACGGGGGTCATACCACTAGTAAACCCTGCCAACTCACCCGTAATCAAGTGGGCCACACCTCCAACCAACCCCGCCCCTTCACCCCCATCCAAGCCTTCCAAAGCAACCCCAATCAAGTGGTCCACCCAGTCACCTCTCACCAAGTGGAAGCCCCGCTTCTAGCCGAGCCTAGGTCCACACCCGAGCCAAGAGACGAGGAGCGAGTCCACCACGAGGTCCCTACTCCAACCCGCACCTTTGATGAATCGAGAAAATGTTTTCGGATTGGTTGGAAAGGACACGTGCTTCTTCACCACCCGTGAGTGCTCCTTTGCCACCCCCTACTTCCGAACTTTATTCGGAACCCTCTTGTTTGGAGCCACTAAAGCCCGAGCCACCCGTGTTTCTAACGGGTACGCTTTTCATAACCGAGCCGCTTCTTAGTTGGCTCAAGGATGGCTTGGTCCCACCTGCCTACCCATCCAAGGACCCCACCCTACCACTGGTGCCCGTCAGCTCATTCCACACTACATTCTGATCTAGTCATCATGTTGATACCTTGGATGACCTTGTTATGGGATTAGACTCACAATGGAAGTTGACGCGCTTATTGGCCCGAGGCTTCGACCAACCCACTAGTCATAGATTCACCCATTCGGCCTGAGGGTCTATTACCTCCGTGTTCATCATGGGTTGTGTCACCACCGAGATTCTTCTATTCCTCCCTATGTCGGCCGAGCCCGACTTCATTCCCTTTTGCCCAAGGGAGGAATCTTATTTTTTTCACATGACCACCGTCCCATTCATCATGACGGATGAAGGTGACCACCCACACATTCAAGAATTTCACAATTGGGACCATGTCATATGGCAGCCCATCTCAAGGGGTCATACCTTCTTTGATCCCTTTGACCCATTCCCTAGTGGACCCCTAGACCCACCACATATACTTCACTTCTTTGAGGGAGTCCGCTACCACACCCCTTCCCCACGGGCTAGTCCGCCTACACCCATCAAGCCCGTTCATTGGAAAAGTGATTTCGATTCTCCTGGTCCTCCCACATCCAAGTCCAATGCGCATGCATGGTCCACTTTAGGATGTCTAGGTGTCCCACATTCCGCCAACCACCAGTTGCTTCTCGTGTATGCATGGCATATATTCGGATGTCCTTGTCCACCATCGCCTATGCGTAAGTCGGACTAACATTAGGTTTGTTTAGGTTCTGTGTGAGTCTTTGTTTCGTTTATCTATCATGTGTTTGTGCATACATCGAGTCAAGTCGGTTTGTATGCTCGCGTTCTTAGTCCCTTCCGAGTACGAGACTTATCAGACTTTGGGATCGGTTCTACTTCACATATCGGATCTAGTCACATAAGGGACAAGCGGTGATTCCTAGTGAGTCTTCGAGCCGCCTTCCTTCATTTGAGAGAGACCCCACCCCAGAGTGTCCACCTCTAGCCTCCTCCCAGCAGCGTGTGCATATCGAATCTATACGGGATGAGCAGGTGTCGATTACTTGGAGTGGAGCGTACCCCGTGATTCCAGGTTCGGTGACGCATCTGCCGGAGCTACTCGAGCAGCCGCACCCCTTACTCGACGGGGTCGAGTTCCTCCCACCTGGGGAGAATTGATGGGGACATCAAAGCAAGAGCACTAACATTTTATTTACATTTGTGTCCTTTAGTTTATTTTTATATCCTTGGGAAAGCATATGTGCAATTGTAAGGCTTTATAAGCCCATGTGTCATTCCCTAGGATTGTTTGGGTTTTTGTGCAAAATGTCAGTAGGCCCAGCAAGGGGGCCCTCACTCCTTTCCCATTGGTCCACCTAAGCCATTTGGGTCCTTGTGGGGCTGGTCAACCATCCTAGGTGGCATCTAGAAGCTTGGACTTTCAAAGGGGGGCAAGTGGAATACAAAATCGAAGATGCCACCTACCTTGCCACTTGGTCAAGGGGGCGCCCCCTAATGATATTATAATGTGGTTCCAAACCACATGGGATAAATAATTAGGAACTCCCTCTTTTACCCCTCTCAATTCTAGATCTAGGGTTATTTAGTGTCTTTTTACATTTATTATAAATAGCTTGTATTTCACATTTTATTAGAATTAATGAAGAAAATTTGGCATTTTGCCCCAAGGAGCCTAGGTGCGCCCCTCTCTCCTCTCCCCCCCCCCCTCTAGAGCTGTGAGAGCTCTTCTTCAAAGTGTGAAGCCCTTCTATCTTCTCCTTAGCCCCTCTGAATTCTATTTCTGCCGCCGCCACCACTGCCATCGCACCGCCATCGCGCCACCGTCTTCATCGCCGGAGTTCTATCTACATCAGGACAGATCCTCAAAGCTCAAATTTTAGCTCTCTATCAGGAGCTCAGATCGAGTCCAAACTTAGAGGGTGAGTCATCCACGTCCACCCCAGCCTCCACAAAAAAAATCCAGTCATTTACCTGTTAAGTATTTTTCCATTTTCGTGTCCCTCAGTATTTCAGTTCTGTCTTCTGTTCAGATCCTATCACAGTAACCCTGTGTTTCCAAGTTTCGATCCCTTTTCCCTTATTTGCTTGGGTCACCAATTTTATTGGGAGTTCTGTCCACCAAGCCCAACATCCACGAATTTTCTTGGAATTTTTAAAATCCTTTTTGTAGTTTTAAGAATTTTTGTCTTTTCCCAAATCTGTTATGTCCTTGTAGTTCAGATCTGACTCCCAGTCAGTATAAAATCCTCAAAAAATCGAAACCTCCACCAAAAGTCAAATACAAATTATCCCCATCTTCCATGTTTCCACCTCTACAACTTTTATGAAGAGTCCAAGTTCCAGATCTGAGGTTTAAGGCACAGTCAACGCCAACTCTCAGGAAAACTTAGTTCAATCCTGAGTTTTCGGGTTCTGTCCAACAACAGCTTGTAAAATCGATCAATGCCAGATCCAGGAAATTCAAAAATCTTTCTCTAGCCATAGATCGAGGTATTTTGACAGAGCTTTCCAACGGTATCTCTTTTGCGTCGATCCGACATCGGGAGTGATCGCAGCAGCAGATCTCGCCGGGTCGCGCACTGTAAAATAGCAGCTTCAGATCCATGGGCAGCAAGGTCAACCAGTGAAGACCGGAGCCGACTCGCCTTCCGCGAGGTGAACCGGCGTGCCGCCGTCCTAGGGAGCGCCTCTCCAGGAGCTAATGTCACAGCGGTACCACTTTGGGCCCACTTGGACCCGCCGATGATCATGTGGGCCCCACGTTCGTGAACACGTGTGCCGTTGAAGCTACATCAAAACGCTGCCCGTCAACCCAAGTTCGGTCCTCCCGGGCCCCATTTGTAGCCCGTTACCTCCCTGCGTGGAGTGGGCAGTAGAAACCATTTCTGTAATTATTGTAATAATTGTTTAACCGGGAGTTATTGTCTTGGTCGGGATCATCTTCCCCACGCCCGGAGCGTGGAGGTAAACTCGCTCCCACTCTTTATCGCATTATGCTTATCTCGTATACCTTTTGAATGCTGCTACATGTGATAGGTAACTAGCTCGATATCTATTTTAATCACCGCTGCGAGAGAGTGAGTGTGATCCGTCCCGTGACTTGATCCGAGTACACGCGGAAAGGTAGATACCCAAGACTCACTGTCGGTTTCTCAACCGCGCACGGTCCCACGTCTTCCCTCGCTTAGGGGCAATCGCGAGCTAGAGTCCCAGGTCGCGTGTTCGTCCCGCATCACCGTAGTTCTCATGAGCCTTTGGTGGCTGAGATGTTCCGAACTCTAGTGGATCGTCTCGATACGCATAAGGATGGGCTTAGTACGCATCTAGATGGAGTAGGAACGCGTCTGGAAGGGAGGATGAAAGCCATAGAGGATCGGGCTGAAGCATCGGACCAGTCCATCTAGGGTCTTGTGGGGAGATTTGCTGTCCTGGAGAGGGCCCCAGTGGCGGCGCAACCCGCACCGACAAATGGCCAACAAGAGCCGGTTCAGCAACCTACTGCTCCAGGGGTACAAGGGGTAGATGATAGGAGGCAACAAGTGCCCGTGGTGACTGATTACGCATCCGATAATGAGCAAGGGGGTTATGGTCGTGATCGTCGGGCCCAACGACGGAATCGTGATCACGTTGATGACAACCGCGTTCTTAGGAGCGTGCGTGCGGACCCTCCCCTTTTTGACGGGTCCTTAGATCTGAAGATCTATTTAGATTAGAAGGTCGGCATGGATCGGTACTTCGAGTGGTTTGAGATGACGGACCACCGAAGAGTTCACTACCCCAAGATGAAGTTGCAAGGACAGGCGCAAACCAATTGGACAAATGTGGAAAGCCTATTAATGCAGCGATATCAACCCCAGATCGATACTTGGGATGACATGAAACTCAAGTTGAGGCAGAAGTACCTTCCTGCCACATATCGCCAACATCTCATAGACAAATGGCAAAGTCTCTCCCAAGGGAATCGGTCTGTGACTGAGTACACCGCCGAGTTTGATGAGTATTATTTGCGATGTGGAGTTACGGAAGAGAGCACCATGACCATCTCGCGCTTTCAAAGAGGTCTGCGGCCAAACTATCAATATGAACTTTTCTGCCTCAGTGTGACCACTTTGGAGCAAGCGTATCAAGTTGCTCTCGAATTGGAGGAATTCGAGGCCGAATTTGAGCCGACCCAACGGATGGGCCCCTTCCCTCTATGTAGTGTATAGCCCCGTGGCTCTTTAGGCACATATCAGAGGGCCCCCATGGCTCATCCTCAGGAGCCTGCTCGTCAGGAGCCATTCCCCCCTAGGCCTCACCCTCCACGTCCGAGGGACTTTCCTCACCCCCAACAACCCCCAGCACCCATAGCCCATCCACCGGCACCCGCACCTCTTGCCCATCCCTTGTTACCTTCACCCCCTATCCGTCGGGAGGATAAGGGTAAGGGACCTTTGATCGGGAAGCCTAGTGGATCCCGGCAGCAGTGTTTTTACTGCAATGGGTTTGGCCATTTTGCCAACTAGTGTCCCACGCGTCAATCTCTAGTCATCGGGGACACACAGGTCGGGAACACCTCATCTTCCGAGCATGTGTCAGTTAGCTATGAGGCGGATCAAGAATTCGCTGACAAGTTCTTTGAGAATGAGGATGATGGTCAAGAGGTTCAACATCTAGATGATGCCCAGATAGGGGTCGTCAGGTGTAATCTCACCCAGCCATAGGCTAGTGATGACTGGTGTCGGACCACCATATTTCATACATACTGTACGCTAGGCGGGAAAGTTTATAAGGTGATTATCGATAGTGGGAGTTGTATCAATGCAATCTCCACGGGCACTGTCTCTCGTCTGGGTCTTACCCCCGTGGACCACCCTTGCCCCTATCGACTATCATGGGTAGATTCTACCTCCATTCTGATCAGGCTGCGGTGTTTGGTCCCACTGCACTTCCATGCCTACCGTGACGAGATCTGGTGTGATGTCCTCCCCATGGAGGTGGGCAACATTATTCTTGGTAGGCTGTGGTTGTTTGATCAGGATGCTACACTCCATGGCCGGTCGAACACTTGTACCTTCGACTATGGTGGCCAACGGATTACCCTCCACCCCTCTCAGCCCAAGAGCCCATCAGTTAGGGGTCCTACTGGTCCTAGTACTCCAGAGCCTTCTGTCCCTGGACCTAGTACCCCATCCCCAGCTCGAGCCATGACCGTTACATCTGGCACAGGCGAGCCCCATCTAGGAGGTTGATGTTGATTAGCTCCCAAGAAATGGTGCGGGAGGCTAGTAGGGGCAGCCCCGTGTTTGCCATCACAGTCCGTGAGGTGGAGCAAAAGTCCGAGGGTGAACTCCCACCTGATGTCATTCCCATTCTGCAAGAGTTTGCTGATATCTTTCCCGAAGAGCTTCCTGAGGGACTCCCACCTATGCGGGATATTCAGCATGCTATCGATATGATTCTGGGCTCCTCATTGCCCAATCTTCCTCACTATCGCATGAGTCCCACGGAACATGCCGACCTAAAGCGGCAGGTCGATGAGCTGATGCAGAGAGGGTCTGTTCGGGACAGCATGAGTCCATGTGCTATTCCCGCATTACTCGCCCTAAAGAAGGATGGCACGTGGAGGATGTGTATTGATAGTCGTGCCATCAACAAAATCACCGTGAAGTACAGGTTCCCTATTCCCCGCCTAGATGATATGCTTGACATGATGGTAGGTGCCACTATCTTTTCGAAGATCGATCTTAAGAGTGGCTACCATCAGGTAAGGATTAGGCCAGGTGATGTGTGGAAGACCGCATTCAAGACCAATGATGGTCTATATGAGTGGTTGGTCATGCCCTTTGGGTTGACCAATGCCCCTAGCACCTTCATGCGACTCATGACTCGGGTCCTTCGACCATTCATTGGAGTCTTTGTGGCAGTGTATTTCGATGTTATCATTATCTATAGTCGCACTACGGGGGACCACTTAGACCACCTACGGCGGGTCTGCCTACTCTTGAGGCGAGAGCCGCTGTTTGCATACCCATAGAAGTGTGCCTTCATGACTTCTCAGCTTACCTTCTTGGGTTTCATTGTGTCTGGTACTGGGGTCTCCGTTGATCCGGAGAAGGTCCGGACCATTGTTGAGTGGCCGGAACCCCGCACGATCCATGATGTCCGCAGCTTCCATGGCCTCGCGACGTTCTATCGTCGTTTTATCCGCGGATTTAGTTCCGTCACTGCCCCGATCATGGACTGTATCAGGAAGGGCACATTTGTATGGACGAAGGCCGCTGCTGCTGCCTTCAAGGACATCAAGAAACACATGACCCAGACACCGGTCCTTCGATTGCCAGATTTCTCAAGGGTGTATGAGGTCTCTTGTGATGCGTCGGGTGTAGGGATTGGAGGAGTGTTGAGTCAAGAGACCCACACGGTCACATATTTCAGTGAGAAGCTGAGTGACGCGAAACTGTGATACTCACTTATGATAAAGAATTCAATGCAGTTGTTCAGGCTCTTAGGCATTGGAGGCACTATCTATTGCATTAGGAGTTTGTCTTGCACTCCGATCATGAGACTTTGAGGTTCCTCCATACCCAAAAGAAGCTTAATGCGCGTCACAGCAGATGGGTTGAGTATCTCCAGCACTTCACATTTCTACTTAAACACAAGGCTGGAGTGGAGAACAAGGTGGCTGATGCCTTGAGTCGGCGAGCATGTTTGCTGACTACCATGAGTGCCGAGGTTATAGGGCTAGAGAAGATGAGAGAGGCTTTTGTTGATTGTCCTGACTTTGGTCAGATCTTTACCGCTTTCTAGGCCAGACCCTCGAGAGATCATATTGATTATGTGCTTCAGGAGGGTTACCTCTTTCGAGGAGGCAGGCTTTGTGTTCCCCGAACTTCGGTTCGTGACTTCTTAATCTAGGAACTACATGCGGGAGGACTAGTCGGCCACTTTGGTCAGAATAAGACTATCGAAGCTGTCGAGCGTAGATTCTATTGGCTGAGCTTGAAGAGAGATATCGCTCACATTGTGGTGCAGTGCCGTACATGTGTTACGGCCAAAATGAAGAAGCAAGCTCAGGCCTCTACACACCTCTTCACGTGCCTGATGCCCCGTGGCATGATATTAGCATGGATTTTGTCTTGGGATTGCCACACACCTCTAGGAAGCATGATTCGATCTATGTGGTCGTAGATCGATTCTTGAAGATGGCCCTTTTCATTCGCTGCTCGAAGTCTTCGGATGCTTCGAGGGTAGCCCGCCTTTTCCTTACTCATGTGGTGTGCAAGTTTTGGTTGCCTCGTACCATAGTGTCTGACCGTGATGTTAGGTTCACCAGTTATTTTTGGAAGACACTATGGCATATGTTAGGTACTCACCTCAAGTTCTCCACTGCATATCATCCTCAGACAGATGGTCAGACCGAGGTGGTCAATAGGAGTCTGGGTGACCTTTTGAGGTGTCTTGTCAGGGACCGTGTAGGAGATTGGGATCTCATGTTACCACTGGCAGAGTTTGCATATAATGATTTGGCAAATAGGTTTACAGGTATGAGTCCATTCGAGATTGTCACAGGTCGTAGGCCTAGGAAACCAATGGATCTTATTCCCATGCCCATCCATGCACGAGTGTCAGAGTCCACCGAGTCATTTCCTAGGCATGTTCGGAGTCTGCATGACGACATCCATCGTCACATTGAGGCCAGCAATGCACGGTACAAGGAGTTAGCCAATGCCCAAAGACACCACCGTGAGTTCCAAGATGGTGATTATGTCATGATCAGGGTCAGACCTGAGCGGTTTCCCTCTGGGACCGTCAAGAAATTGCAAGCTCACGGAGCCAGTCCATTTCGGGTGTTGAAGCGCGTCGGATCCAACGCGTATGTTGTGGACTTGCCTGAGGAATATGGTATAAGCTCTACTTTCAATGTGTCAGATCTAGTTGCTTATAGGGACCCAGCGGTGATCCCTAGTGAGCCTTTCGAGCCATCTCCCCTCATTGAGAGTGACCTCAACCCTGAGTGTCCACCACCAGCCTCATTTCCATGGCAGCGAGAGCATATAGATCATATACTAGATGAGCAGGTGACTGCTACCAGGAGTAAATCCTACCCGCGCTACCTAGTGCGCTGGAGAGGGCAACCCGCCACCGATGATACTTGGATCACCTGGGCAGAGTTGCAGAGGATAGATCAGGACCTACTAGAGCGCTACCTAAGCGATGCAGACCCTTACTCGACAGGGTCGAGTTTCTCCCACCCGGGGAGAATTGGTGCAGACACACCCGAGCTATCGAGAGATACGATTCGGCGAGCCGTCGGTACCGTACGTGTAGCACCACTCAAGCTACATCGGCTTCCCTCTGGCTCGGAGACAGTCTGGAGTGTCCCGCTTGAGTCTTAGTATTTATCGCATTTATTAGGATTTAATTTGTGTGTAATGTGTGTTTATTTAGTTTTATGTGGATTGTAATAAGGATAGTAGAATGGGTTTATTTGTAAAATGGGACCACCTGGGTCCCGTGGGCCCCCCATCCCCTCTCCCATTGATCCACCGAAGCTCTAGGGCCCATGTGGGGCCAATCAAACATCCAAGGTGGGCTTCTAGAAGAGTTGGACCAAGGGGGGACTTGGTGTTAACAAAGTCCAAGAAGGAGGCCATATAGTCAAGGGGGTGCCCCCCATATAGGATATTATAATATGTTTGAATTTTTATTTTATTTGGTTCCAAACCACATGGGAGAATTAAATGTGAACTTCCCCATTTACCTCTCCCCAATCCTAGATCTAGGGATAGTTAGTGTCATTTTGTATTTCATACAAATAGCATGTATTTCTTATTTTGATGGAATTAATGCATAAAATTTGTGAAAATCTTGGAGATCCAAGCTTGGTGCACACCCCCCTCTCCTCTCCCCCTTCTTGCTGCAGGGAAGGCTGTATTCTGAGGTGAGACGCCTCCTCTATCTGGTGTGAAGATCGTCGCCGCCGCCGTCGAGGCGCCGTTGCACCGCAACCGTCGTCGTCGGAGTTCTGTCCACTCAAGACAGCAAGCTCTTCCCAGAATTTTAGCTCTCAACCTCGTGATATGTTGGGTTCCAAATTTTCAGGGTGAGTTCCAAAGGTCCATCCCACATCCCATAAAAAGTTTCCAATTTTCTAGCCTTCGATTTCCATTTTTCCCATTTCGTGTTTCCCAACCCTCCAGATCTGCCTGCGTTCTGTCCAGTGTTCCAGCAACCAAGTAGATCACTCATGAACCCACCTTCCCCATGTCTGAATGAGTTGTAATTTTTATTGGGGATTCTGTCCACCTAAACTCTCTACCACGAAATTTTTTGAGAATTTTAGATCTCATTTACATTTTCTAAAAATATCTGATTTTCCCCAAATCCGTGCTGCCCTCTGCAGCCCAGATCCGACCACTCAGTGTTAGAAAATCCATTTCCCTAACCAAACCTCCACCATAAATTCCAAAAAAAAAATCCCCGTTCTCCTTACTTCCCCCTCTCCAACTTTCGTGAAGAACCCAACACCCAGATTCGAAGTTTGAGTCACGGTCAACGCCAACTCTCAGGCAGATCCAATTCTCCCCGGCCAGATCTCAGACTGAGAGTAATCCTGTTCAAAATTCCACCATCAGAATTACGGCCCAAACAAAATTTCTGGAATCACAGAGGGTCGAAGGATTTTAAGTCAGCTTTCCAACGGCACAAGTTTCGCGCCGATCCGAAGTCCGTGCTGGTCGCAGCAACTTCTGTCGCCGGAGCGCTGTTGGGATCATTTTTGTTTGTTGTAATTAATTAATTTATTTATTTGTTCATTGGAGTTTATTTGGTTTATTTCGCGTGTCGATCGACCGATTAACTAACTGGTAATTAACCGACTAATTGACGACGCGGGCGTGCCAGTCACGTGAGTGACGAGTTGATTGTGCGCTCAATCTGACCCGTGTCGGGCGAGAGTGAGGTTCGGTCGGGACCAGCAGTCCGCCATACCATAAAGGCTATGGCGTTAATTACATCCCCCACGAGGAGGAAAAACCTTTGATTAATTGTCAAGATAGTGGGCTGTCGAGGCCGGAATAAAGGATACAGAGCATGCGAATGATCATGCAAGATGTTATAATTCACTGCACACGATTTATTAGGGCGGGCCCTCAGTACGTGGCGGAGAACTTAGGCCCGAAGACCATCATCACGTGTGGCAAGAGCTTTTCGTCGGGAGTTGCCCGGCTTTCAGCTCATGTCATTTGATATACCGAGGGTCCGTGCACTCAGGCGTACATCGATGCGGCATGAATGCTCAGATTAAAGCATGACGAAGGTATGAAGCTGATTAATTCAAGCTTAGACAAGCCGATTTATTCAATTTATTGATTAAAAGGTTTATTTCGTTCTGTTATTAACATTCAAATTCACCCCGAAGGCGAGGAAAAGATTAAAGCGACAGGACGACGCGATTCGGAACGAAACCGGCGCGATACGCGTAGGCATAGAGTTTAAAACGGCGTGTGAAACGTGGGTAAAGGCTTAAAACGGCACCCCCCCCCTAACGTAGGTGTCGGGTCAGCCTGAAAATGGCGTGCCCCTCTTCCTGGCACGTCGGGATACGGCGCGCCGTTTTAAGGCGCGCCGTATTAGGGCGCGTCGAGTATCGACGGCGCCGGTTTAGCCCTATTTTGCGGGGAACCGAGGTTTTATTGGTTATTTTATTAAAAACACTTTGGGATATTTTAAAAGTTTATTGAGTCAGTTATTCAACGGATCGACCCCGGGCCATCCCGAAGTCGAGTCACAGGCTCGCGCGAGGCTCATACTCGAACGCGGCGATCGTTCCGAGTCAAACTCGTTCGAGTCAAAATTTCGGCAGCATCTCCCCATCCCGGAGGATTATCGGGGAGAAGCGGGGAGTACTCACGTAACGGAGCAACCCCTGAAATCCGGGTGGCACAACGGCGGCCGGCAAACCCAGATGGATAGGAGAACCCCGAGGGCTAGCCTACTAGGGGCACCGAGTCCGTGGGTAGAAAGTAGACAGATGGCGTGACTCATAGTGGGAGCGAAGACCCCGAGGGCTAGCCTACGAGGGGCACGCAACCCGAGTTGGTACCACGTCCAAGTCGGGACGACCGATAGAGAGGGAAGACCCCAAGGGCTTGCCTACGAGGGGCACCCGTCTCACGGCCACCACAAGGCCCACTAGGGGTTGTGGATTTGAAGTGTTGGGATTAACCTAATTTCTATGCACTCATTGACCTTCGAAGATCCATTATTGGCAAATGGACCCCTGCAGACCAAGAAATTAAGATGAAAGATCAGGGGAATGTCCCCCCCCTCCCCGGGTTGCCGAATCCCACTAATGAAACAGCAAAATGGCGCGGCGGGAAGACTTGCACGATTGGCAGGCTGATGCTAATGCCTGTAAGTATACATACATATACGCATGTAAATGTTAACCGGTTAATGCAATGTTCATCAGATGATGCTTAGAAAGTAGTGACGAAAAATGTGGGGATGGCCTCATCTTCCTCTGTTCACGGTCGGGAACAGAGGGGGGATTAAGAGGACAGCCCAAAACAGGCTGAAGGAACGTGCATATGGATGCACCTCCGACTACGACGATCGGAAGAGAAACCCCCGGGGAGGGGAGAATGATTGCTGTAGCCCGTGAATCACAGGGGCATATACGGCGTCGAGGGAAACAGATCCAAGGAACCCTTCGCTCAACCAAATTGTTAAATGCACAGATGGGAAGAAGACAACATACTACTCGTTCCGGCGCCGGCACCGCAGTACGACGCCGGTTCCATGGCCAAGAAAAGGGAAATGCCAAGAGAAACAGAAGAGATGGCGTGAAGAAAACGGAGGATGGACGGCATCAATCATACACCATCAACACATATGCATATATATATTTTTCATCCACGAAGAACCCACAACAAACCACTACATTCAATGCCGGCGTTGTCGCTCGGGCATCGCTTACATCACCCTCACGGGAGGAGTTGCAGTGAGGAAGGGAAATTAAAGAAAGATCGTGAGAAGGGGGAGGAAGAAAGGCTCATATCATCGCCCCTTCCCCCTTCTCACTTACATTATAACAGAGAAAAAGAAAACGGATGAAAGGGGATCGACGAGGGACACCACGGTGACCCACCTAAGTAGAGAGTAGAGACTCCTCTTCTCAGGCGACGGGGGCATCGGGTCGAGCAGAACGGCGGCGGCTGGAGGTTCTCAAGAGGAGAGCTTTCTCCCCAAGAAACCCTTCGCTACCTCACTCTGATTGGTGGCCCTCTTCCCTGATGAGCACTCGACTCTTCTTATCCCAATTCCTTCCAGTAACGATTCTCTCTATCTCTCCCTTACTTGGTCAAACCTGGTCATGCTTTATAGTTGCAGGCCGATTCGACATCGCGGGGAGCGCGCCGGGGAAGGTAACGTCGGGCAAGCAGCCTCCAGGGGTATTCCCTTCGTGTCGATTTTGACGGCGCCGTTTAAGGGGCGCGCCGGTGACCCTGGCGCCGTATTAGCCTCGTCTTGTTGCCGAAGGCTAGTTGATGAGTCCGGGGATGATTCCGGAGGTCACCATTGGCCATTCCTCTCGCCGTGGTCCTTGGAAAACCTCGACGGGGCATTGACGAAGCTCTCGGCACGACGTACGGCCTTACTACGAACTCCGTGTGTGTTCGGCTTGAGCACACGGGTCTTCTGCTGACACGGCCTTCGGCACTATGATTTGTGCCTTTGGATCGGCCCGACTCGTGCTCAAAGCTTCCTTACGGGATGGTATGGCATCCGGGATAATTCTGCCTTGACTGGCGACCATTCGGCCACTAACGGGGCCACTATGGCGAGAAGCCGAACCCCCGTCGGGTGATCGGGACCTTCCGCTGACCGAGCCTCCAGTTCCTTGTTGTGAATGGCCGAGGACGTTCTTCCTCCTTAGGAGAGTCTTCATTCAGGTGGCGAGCCACCGGGTAGACCGTCGTCCTTGGTCGAGCGATGGGTGTAGGGTAGCGGCACGACGGAGTCGATGCCGGACCATTAGGCAGGCTTGGTCGCACTGCCGGTTGGTTGTGGATTCATCTTGACTTTCCTGAAGCGAAGTCCCCGGTCATTCATTCCAGGTGACCCGAGGCCCTGGCAGCTTGAGAGGTCTTCAGCAAGTTGTTCTTCATCGGCTTCTCAGCTTCAGCTAGCCATATCATTCGTCTTTGCGGCTTGGTCCCCGAATGATCATATTTTGAGTGCCAACAAATGCCCCCCAGACGTGGGTGTTGCAAGCGAGGCAGGAGTGCAGCAGGAGCGACGGATGAGCTTCGTTCGGATTGATCTCCTTTGCTGGCGGGAGCCCGGAACGGCACTTAATTCTGACGTTGGATGCTAATCCGGCGCGGTCGGAAGCTTGAACGGCACCGTTTAAAACGGCGCGCTCTTGACACTGTAGCTAAAACGGCGCCGCTTAAAGCGGTGCGCCTTTGCTTTGCAGGTTGAAACGGCGCCGGTTTCACCGGCGCGCAAGTCGTTTAAAACGGCGCGCTTCGGGGAGCGCCGTTTTAACAATGGGGAAGCCTACTTATATAAAGGCCCCTTCTTTGTTTTCTCTTCTTCACTGCTCATTTGCAAATTTTCTTTCTCTCTCCTCACTTCCTCCTCCTCCCGCGGCGCCGAGTGAGCTTGAGCTTTGAGAGAGCGGGCGAGTCTAGTGTTGGTTATTCTGGTTTAAACCCATTCCTTGGGCCCCGGGAGGCTCCTCGTAGGTCTTGTCCTCGGAGCTAGATCCCTCGAGTGTCCCATTTGGCCTTGGCTTAGCGCCTATGGCTGCTTTTAGGGGTCGCTCCCTTAGTGGACGGCTTCCACTTTTCTTTTGGCAAACCCCCGAGCTGGGGAGACTCTGTCGAAATTTTGTCAGAAGTCTTGCTTTGATCAACTGATTTCTGACTTTGCTTGTTCTCTTCTGGATGCTACCTTGCAGATAACATGGCATCCGGCCCTTCTTCCTCTGCATCCCGAGTTGCTGTGACATGGGGGAATGTCCACTCCCTTGATCGGGGGTCCAGGCGGATAGCCGTGGTAGCTGAGTCTTCGGACTCGGAGACTGATACCGTTGACACCAGCCGCCGGTTGATTCTCGACGGTAATCATTTCAAGTATGAGCGAGGGGATGGCGTCAGACTGGACCACCCCAAGGATAAACACTTGATGGCATTCCTCGGACGCTTCAACCTTGGCGGGAAGCGCGATATAATTCTTGTCCGTCGAGCCGAGGGAGCTTTACTGGCGGACAGAGATAGTCTGACCGAGTCGGTCATTCATTACATGCCCATATATATTCCAGGCGAGCTCAGAAAATGGGGAGCCGTTCTTGGCGTGCAGGAGTTATCTCCAGAGGCCGGGCTACTGACAAGAGCACCATAGTTCACGCTAGCCCGCTGGAATGAGACTGCCGGGCGCGTCGACAGAGAGAAGCCCGTGTATGGTTTGTTCCTCGCCCCGCTGCATTGGGGGTACCGAGACGAGCCTTTCATCTTGAACTGCTTGGCGGTCCGGTTCAAGCATCAGATCTCGGTGGGGTGGTTCGGAGAACTCAAAGCCACCGTTGCTCACGCCTTCAGACCGGGAGCAGTCGAATTTACAGATTTTGTATTGCGGCAGTACGCTCCCATCCTGGTACATGCCGGTGTCTACCAGAGTGTGTATGCTTCTCGGTACAGGTATCCGATCTCCCGAGGTCTGTGCTGCGGGATGATTGAGGTCTTCTGCCCAGAATACAACACCTTTTACACTGCAGAGGGGGAGACTTCACTGGACCTCTGGAGCCTTTCCCAACTGAGCGGCTTGCCGATAGACGGGGAGCCATATGAAGAAGTTTGTTTCCCGGACTGGCTGAAAGACCAGACAGACGGCGAAGGTAAATACTTTACGGGCTTCGCCTATCGCTATTTGATGAAGGCATACCACACCCTGATACGCTTGACGCTTGACTCACGGGAAGCGCGGAAGCCTGGTGAAAAGAGACGCGTGCGAATGGGCACGTGGCTTCAATATTTCTTCGACGGGGAGCAGCAATATGAGGACTTCCCCACGGTGGCTCCAACAGCAGTGAAACGGAAGAAGAGAGCTTGACGCCAGACAACCTATCCTGCTGCTTCAGGGAGAGGGTGGTAAGGGGGTCTGAATCCCACAGGAGTCGATGTAGTCACACATTGTGCTGCGTATCTAACATATTGGCTTTGCTCGTTCGCCCTTCCCTATGGGGACGAGACGGTAATTAGGCCGGAGGCCATTTACCCTGCTTGTTTGATGGCTTGGGGGACAAAGTTGTCCCTGTGCCCGGTGGCTCTATGCCTCATATATAAGATGCTGGGGGATTTGCACAAGTCACGCATCCCCAGAAATTCACGGACGGTCGGTCCCATTCACTTCTTCAACGCCTGGGTCTGCACCTTGTTTCCTGAAGCAGCTCCCCGGTCGATGCAGTCGGATCGTCCTGTGCCGCGAATGATTGAGTTTGCTAGTGTTGAGCCGTCGTCAATGGCGGATCAACTTTTTGCTATTCGGGGGAAGTTGTCTACAGTTCCGACAGATTCCCTAGGAGTTTTGCACTTTTGGAGCTTGGCCGCTAGCTCCAGCCCTGTCGTCAACAGGATGCGGCAATGCCGCTTGTTCGAAATAGAGGAATTTATTCACCATCTCACCGGCATCAAGAATACGAGGCCAATCTTGGAGCCAGAACTGGTTGATTGGGCACTGGTCATCCTCCCCAGTGTCCTTGTATTTAGAAAGAGCGGCTTACTATGGCTGGAGCCGTACTACCCCTTCCTCTTCGGCCGGAATTTTGGATACGACCAGCAGATTCCTTCTTCTTCAGCCCGGTTCAATCTCCCGAACAGACATCGGGCTGGTCAGACGACTACGGATGAAGCCCGCACATGGTGGGACTACTTCCACCGTCGGGAGGATGTATCCTTCAGGGTGCCATCCCCGGCTCGTCTGCCCCGAGTGACTTCGGACTTCATCATGTGGTGGAATGCATGGACGGGCTTCTACCGGAACTTTCGAAAAGACTGTTGGCATGTAGCCGAACGTCATTTCTTAGATTCCCAGCGGGAGCCTGTTTAGGACATTGATCCATCTTATCTGAAGAAATTGAAGTCCTGGTCCAACACTGAAGTGATGGCATATCTGGAGGCCAGGAGAGCCGCGAAGGGTAGGTCGTCCAAGGCTGACCCGAAGATGCCAGAGATCCAGAAGGATGACTACATCAAGACTCTCTGGGGGCTGTGCCGGGTTAGCAGTGACCGGATCGCCCTCCAGACGATCCCCCTCCCGGTGGAGGAACCTCTACCTGCAGTGGCGGGCTGGCGCCCAGAAGCTGACCATTTCCATCCCTACCGGACCTTCATCAGGAGGGAAGATTGACGGGCAGACTTGTATTCCAGCACCCCTTGGATATTCACCCTGCTTCATTCTCACGGGCTTTCAATTTCTGGTTCATTAGAAGCCATCCTGGACCATCAGCTCTTAGTGTCTTTCAAGTATGTCGACGGCTGGGGATTGGACCACTTGGGCCTATATCACCACTTATCCTCTTGTGGCCATGAAGATTTGGCGCAGCTGGCGGAGAAAAGCGAGAAGATTGGTGGCGTGTGCTGGCTTGTTCGCGAGGCGGCTTCCCGAGACAAGGCGCTCGCATTACTTTACTGGTCGCTCAGTCCCCGATATACAGGGCCGCCAGGTAATGCTTGTCTTTCCTTTTAGCCTTGAAGCTGCTCCTTTCATAGTCAGTATGCATCTTTCTCACCTATGCGCTTTTGCAGCTCACCTCTCTGTGGAGGCGACCAGACATTACAGGGTGTTGATTTCTAAGGCGCAGAAGCCTTCATATTTTAACATTTCGGAGTAAGCTCCGACCATAACACCGCTGCCCCTTGGGGATTCACGGAAGCGAACCAGGTCCCAGGTCAGGGAGGCTATCAGCAAGGCCAAGAAGGCCAAGAGGGCGGACTCCCGCGCTACCCGGGCGCACCTGAGGAAGGCCGCTGAAGAGGAACCCATTGTCATCCCTCCTCGGGTTCCATCATTCTCTAAGTTTGAGGCCGCTTGGATGCAAGGGCCTGAGGATGAAGGTAACTTCTTGTTCCTGTATGGCTTGTTTGCTTATTTCTGCCACCTTGGCTGATCATCCTTCCCTTTTTTTTTTAGCTGCTGGCATTACCTCTGCCATTGTCGGGTTGGAGGCGGTGACGGGTGCCGCGGTTGAAGAGAGAGAGGAGGAAGCCCCCTCGTCCTCTGTTGAGGGTGATTTGCCTTCTCCGACACCCCATCAGGAGATGGAAGGTAACTTGCAGCTTGCCTGTAGAGCTCGGCGGTCCATCGTGCCTTCAGTCGGGCCTTGACTGTTTATTGTCTTTTATTTCTAGTCGATGTTCGACCAACGATGCTCCCTGAGGTCGGGGCCATGGAAGGAGCTGCTACTGGAGAGCAGGTGCCTCCAAGGGAAGAATCCCAAGATGTTCAACCAACCGATGTCCCTGAGATAGAAACCGCCGAGGAGGTTCCAGCTAAGGGGGCTCCTCCTAGTAGCATAGTACCCGCTAAAATACTGGAGATTCGGGAACAGGCGGAAGAGTCCTCCTCCTCTGAGTGAGTTGATTATGGTGGTGGCTCCGGTGACGATGAGGGGTTCCCACCGGTTGACACCGAGGCTGAGGATGCCGGGGCCTCTTCAGCTTATGAAAGTGACCTTTTGACATTTAGCCCCCCGAGACTACTGGGAGTCGAACATGGGCCATCATACTCGACTGCAGGAGGAGGGCCAGAACCTTCAGAGGCCACTTTCGGAGGCCTAAATATAGTGCCGGTCGAGGTAGGAAATGTTCTGACACCCGCTCGCAGCACCTCTTTTTATTTCCAAGCCAGCTGCCTGATATACATACATGTGATGCAGGCTGAGGTGGTACCGCCAACTGTGATGGTTCGCATACCCCTTCCTGACTTAGGCATGAGCCAATCAACCTTTCCACCAGTTGTGCGGCCCATCGCCCTACGGCTTCCACAGACCTATGCTGCTGTAGCAGCCTCAGAGGAGCCCGATGCAACTACAGGAGTCGGCGGTCCGGCCGAGGTTGCGGGGCCTCAAGCCTCGGTTGCCGGCGGAGAATTATTGTTGAAGCCAAGCGGCCCCCCGGAAATAGAAGCGGGAGAGATCATTGCAGAAGAGGCCGATGCTACTAAAGCCTTGTCTATCGTAGAAAGCTCCCCTCCTTTAACGGCCAGTGAAACTGTTCATGAGGAGCGAGCACCCTCGGCTGCTGAGACGGCTGTCATGATTTCACCTCAAAGGACGGGCAAGGAAGTCGCTATCGTGGAGATCCCCTCAGCTGTAGTACCTGCGATTGTCAGGCCTGGCGTCGGCGCCGTGCAGACCATGCCGTCGACATCCCTCAGGGTGGCCGATGACATTTGGGCCGAGATAGATAGCAAGGTGGACTTTCAGCTCCTCGAGACTTCGCCACTAGGCTTACAATTCTCCAGTGACATGGTGTGGCAGTCTCTGGACAATCTCCAGCGAGCCATGTCAGCTTCCCCGGGTCTAACCTATGTGCAGCTGAGGGGCCTGATAGAACACCTCTCCTGGTCATTATTAGCATTCGGCTGCCCAATGGATGATTGGACCCCGCGGGTTATAATGCTGCTAAAGCATGCCAACAGGCGGGAGTTCCTCGGCCGGGAGGTATTTGATCAGCTGGCAGCTGTGAAGCTAGAGAGGGCAGATTGCCACGCTGCTACTACCTCATTGAGGGTGATCGTGGAACAATTGAGAGATGTTGCCGGCAATATCTCAGAACGCCGATCGCTCCTTACGGCGCGAATAGAAGCGTTGCGCGCGGAACTTGCCAGGGCCGAAGCCGAGCTGCAGGAAGCCGAGCGCCTAGAGGTCCAGACAGCGGAAGAAGCTGATCTAGCTGAAGGACAACTTGTCTCACTGGATGAGAGGTTATCACAGCTGACAGCTACCGAGGCTCGGCTGCAGGAGTTGACCCAATATCCCTCACTAGGCCTCTTAGAGTTGGAAGATATTTTCCGGCGCCCTTTGCCGTAGCTTTGCTTTGCTTTTCTTTTTGCATCGAATTCTGCTCCTTTTTGCCTTCGGAGCTTATGTACCCCAGGGGAATGCCCCAGGCACAAATGTATTCTGACAACTTCACATTAATGAAATATCTCTGTTTGTCGCCTTAACCGTGACTTCTTTCCCTCTTTTCTTCTTTTTCTTCCTCTGGCCGATCAGCTAAGTCCAGGGATACGCGCCAATGGTGCAGGAGAGCACTCACACCTTCAGCGAAGGGGTGAGGTGTTCGCTCCACCGCAGCGCAGCCATTCCCGGAGCCGGATTTTGGCCAGGGTGGGACATGGGTAGCATAGGCGGATGCGCCTTATGAACTTCGCCAACGATGACGAAAAGTGTGTTCTAATCATCGACATGGGTTAAATGTCGATGCAATGATAGTTTGTTTATTAACAAGGGCGGAAGGCCCAGGTTAGGGGGTAGTCGACCGGGCTCGTCGATGGTGACAAGGGTAAAGAGGGCAGACGGTCTCGTCGATGGTGACAAGAACCGGAAGGGTAGACAGTCTTTCCGATGGTGACAAGAATCGAAAAAGGTAGCGACCGATCTTGCCGATGGTGAGAAGGGTCGGAAAAGGGTAGACGGTCTTGCCGATGGTGACAAGGACCGAAAAAGGTAGACGGTCTTGCCGATGGTGACAAGAACCGAAAAAGGTAGCGACCGATCTTGTGAATGGTGACAAGGGTTAGAAAAGGGTAGGCGGTCTTGCCGATGGTGACAAGAACCAAAAAAGGTAGACGGTCTTGTCGATGGTGACAAGAATCGAAAAAGGTAGCGACCGATCTTACCGATGGTGACAAGGGTCGAAAGGGTAGCGACCGATCTTGCCGATGGTGACAGGGGTCGAAAGGGTAGCAACCGATCTTGTCGATGGTGACAAGGGTCGGAAAAGGGTAGGCGGTCTTGCCGATGGTGACAAGGGTCGAAAGGGTAGCGACCGATCTTGCCGATGGTGACAAGGGTCGAAAAAAGGTAGACGGTCTTGCCGATGGTGACAAGAACCGAAAAAGGTAGCGACCAATCTTGCCGACGGTGACAAGGGTCGGAAGGGTAGAAGGAAGCGGAATGGTGAATGAGGATAGTCTCGTTACTACATTATCATTTCATCATCATCATCTTTACTGATTTTTTTTATCATCATTTTTTCTTTATCACATTACTGATTCAAGCGCCCTTTCAGGTTTTCGCCAGAGTCAGCCCCCTCTTGCTCTTACCCACGCACCCTTTCGGGTTTTCACATGGCGGGTGTGGACACTAAAAATTTCTCACCCCATGTTCACGTACAGGGGAATAAATAAGGGTGTTGTGCCCCTTGTGCTTTGATGATAATGTGGTGTTTTAATGATAGCAACATGAATGAGTCACCATATTGTTTTGCTCACATGATTGCATATGTATGAGCTGTTCTGTGGATAATGCATGAGTATGCTAGGTCATGCAATGTTCTATACTCAATGCACAAGTCTATACATTGCATATGTTTGTGCACACTCAAGTCTATACAATGCATGCTCGTTCATTTAAAGTCTGCACATCACATTCGTTGCTGCATAGTCTGCATCACTCCTTTGTTAAGTCCATACACATGTGGCTGGATAGTCTATACATCACTGCATCATTCGTTTGATGTCTGTACATTCTTCAGGTGCATCATCTCAGCAAGTCTATACATTGGACTTGAGCATATAGAAAGTCTGTACAGCGTCTTCTTGTTCATGGATTGCAGCAAGTCTATACATTGTGCATCTCGCTGACAAGTCTGCACATTCATGAAGTCTGTACATCATTCTGCATGTGAGCAAGTCTATACATTCTTCCATCTCACTTAGAGTCTGTACAGTGCTACATATTCATCAAGTCTATACATTGCAGCATGCATTCATCTCAAGTCTGTACATCCACCAGCTGAATTGAGCAAAGTCTATACATCCGATAGTTCAGCTCGTGGCTAAGTCTATACAGCCAGTGCATATGTTAAAGTATGTACATCGCATCTTTACCTACGTTCTGAACTGAGCAAGTCTATACACTCCATCGTCTCACTCAGCGTCTCTGTGCATGCCTTAAGGTTAAGTCAGTACAGCATCCATCGTCTCTCTAAGTCTGTACATCGCACGTCTCATGCATCGTCTCAATCAAAGTCTATACATTGCAGCATGTTCGTGTTCTAGCTTTCAAAGTCTAGACATTGTTTGCCCTGCAGTGCACTAAGTCCATACATTAGCACTGTAGCATGCACGAACTCTAAGTCTGTACATTTGTTGCGTCTTGTGCATGCATCACTCAAAGTCTGTACAGCCTGTGTTCACAACACAAAGTCTGTACAACGTTCCGCTTGCACAAACGCCAAGTCTATACATTGGCTTTGCTTGCACGAGCTGAAGTCTATACACTGTCCACTTGCAGCATTAGCACAAGTCTGTACAGCCTATGTGCTTCATTCACAGAGTCTATACATTGCTTCATGCATTGCACGCAGAGTCTACACACTCGTTTGGCATGCCTGAGCACTCATCATCAATGTACACACTTCACCATATGCATACTGCAGCATAGTCTATACACTCATAACTCTAGCCAGTGCATTCTGTGCTTCAAGCATTCATAAGTATGTACATGCTTTAGCTTTGCATTCACAACGTAAAGTCTGTACATGCTTTGTCTTCGCATCTCGCTGACAAGTCTGCACACTGCATTGCCTTCACAAAGTCTGTACAAGCTGTTAGACTTAAACTGATATTCCTTTCGTCTGTCTGACAGGTACTGTTCGTGAAGCTTAAGAATGGCACGTGATCCGAGGCTAGAATGGCTAACAGGATGATGCCACGTGGCCAAAATAATTGGGCGGGAATTGTGGAAGAGACGCGCCCAGTGCTGCTCCTACTGGAATTGCTATATAAGGAAGACTCCTTTGTCTGAAGAAGACTGATCGAATATGCAGAAGTTCCGAAGAAGAAGCAGAGACAGAGTCTGCACGATCCAGAGTGAAGAGAAGAAGAAGAAGAAGAGAAAGAAAAAAGAGAAGAGAAGATGAGATAAAGGAAAGAAGAAGAGGAAAACACACCTTCAACAGCCTTCCAACGGCACAACCCCAAACAGCCCCAGCGGCACACTTCCAAAGTGTCCCAGCGGCACACTATGCATGCCTCCAACGGCAGGCCCTTGAAGCCTCCAATGGCACAACCCCAAATAGCCCCAGCGGCACACTCCCAAAGTGCCCCAGCGGCACAATATGCATGCCTCCAACGGCACACCCTTGAAGCCTCCAACGGCACACCCTGAAAGCCCCAGCGGCACGGGCCTGAAGCCCTTCAGCGGCATAACCCTTCTGCTCCCAACGGCACGGTCTCAAGCTCCCAGCGGTACGGGCGTTCTACCCTCAACGCCCAGTGCCCTCTCCCCAGCGGCACAGCGTTGAATTCCCCTGAACGGCACGCACCGGTAGAAGATACAATGGTTAATAGGCAGACCCACTGACGCGCAGTTCGGCCACTTCAAAGCCAGCTAGCACCAGCCTCCATGTCACCTTCTGGCTGGAGGCGGGAGATCTTCATCTGACGAGGAAGATACCGAAGTCAACCTTGGATGGCAGTGCCATCATGAGTTCGACCTCGTCAACGGCCCCCGTATAAAAAGCCTCACGAAAAGAAAAAGAAGGGACAGATAGAAAAAAGAAAAGAAGACCCACGTTCGAAGAGAGCTCCGGAGAAGAAGAAGAAGTGAAGAAGAAGAAGAGAAGGAGAAGAAGGTAGAGAAGTGTGGAGAGATGGAGAGGGAGTGAGCCACTTGTATGGGGAGAGAAGGGATGGGGTGAAGGGAGGCACCCTCCCTTATTCCAACTCTCCCTCGGCATTGTTTTTTTTCCTTTTCTTTTGCTCCTCCGTTCATTTCTCAGTTTCTTTCTCTTCTCCTGTACTTTTTTGTTGTTCCGCAGTATGTTGTAGTTGGTCTTCTGGCCATGATCTTTGTCATCTTGAGTTTTTCATGAATGAAATGCCCTTTGGCTTTGCCTTCGTTCGTTGCGTTTGTTGATCTCTTCTTACTGTTGGTCTGTGAGTTTGGCGTCTGCCTCCAGCCCTCCAACTTCTTGCTTGATCTCACCGCCCATGGCATGGGTCTACTTGATTGAAGGGTTCAGCTCTTGGCTTGGTAGGGTAGGGTTGGCCTCTTTCCCCCCTCGTAATGGCTTTCCTTACTGTAGCCTCCCCCCCTGTTTCCTGGCATACATGTCTATGGGAGTCCACTCCCCTTTTAACACTTTGGATCCCCTCGGTGCCTACACTGTCTCCCTTTGGCTGCCCCGGCGGTACGCCTGGCTTTTGGTTGCCCCGACGGCATGCATCCCCCCTTTTGGCTGCCCCAGCGGTACGCCTTGCCCTTTGATTGCCCCAGCGGCACGCACCCCCCTTTGGCTGCCCCAGCGGTACGCCTTTCCCATTCGTCTGCCAGCGGCACGCTCTTTCTCTGACTGCCTCAGATGTACACCCTTGGGCTGCCGTAGCGGCACGCATTGATTATCACCTCCCCGGTGTACTCATAGCTTGCATCGGTCTACTGGTTCCCCGTTCGATGTTTTCTCCGAGATTTCTGAAGTTTCCCTAAAGGCGGCTGCTCAAGCACCCCCCTCAGTTGTTGGTTCATGCCACTCCCTGTGGGCATGTTCCTTGTTATTCCTTTACCTCCCGGGTCAAGGGGAGGTGCTGCCGAATTTTTTTCAGGAATAACAATAAACTTAAAAAGATGAAAAGAAGCAGCAAACGGATGGACTAAGCAACTGTAAAGGCACTCTAATCAGCTAAAAGAGCTATGCAAGGCTTCAAGAGTTGAACTGAACAAGACTCCAAGGACTGCACTATCGAGCACGACTTGGGACTCAATCTCATGACAGGAAACTGAACCCTTGACCATCTAAGATGCTTCATCATGAACTGAGCAAGGGCTCTCTCTCTCTCTTGAACTCTTGAACTCTGCTCCACACAGCCAAGCTATGTCCTGACCACTTTGATTCTTCACCTCCCTCGACCTGTTGGGTCCCGCGAGGTGTAAACGGATCTAGAAGGCGGGTTGAATAGATCCTATCAAAAGCTTTGGCCTATTTAAAACTCTTAGCTATCGGAAGCATGGACCACTCCTATAAAGTGAATGAATCACTTAGACACAATGCACAGCGGAATTAAGTAGAGTGGCACAGAGCATGCAATAGCTTGCAACAACCGTACGTGTGTGTGTGCTATATTGATCACTCAAAGTTCATATGTGTGTGAATGCAGTGGTGATCAACCAAGACGCAATTATGAGAGCTTGAGTGTATAAAATAAGATAACCAAGTTTGAAAGCACATGAACCTGTGAATGGGGGTAGAAGAGATAGAGCAATCACACACGAAGAACAACCAACAACACAGGGATTTTTAAGGTGGTTCGGTTGCAACCCCGCAACCTACGTCCACCCCTCACCAAAACCCGGTGAGGCTTTCCTACTGACTCACAGCTTGACCAGGGACACGCCCCAAACCACAGAACAGAGAAAACCCTCTTTCTATCTTCCTACAGACAAAGCCGGCAGGGATGGCTATACCACAGATCAGAGAACTCCCGATTGCCTTCCTACTAACCACCGGTAGGGACGATCTTCAGTTTCAATAGATTGAATGAAATGAAAATAGAAACAAGATGAAAAATGCTCAAACAAGATATGAAGATATGCTAGAATGAACTAGATCTTGTCTGAGATTGTTGGATCTTGAATCTATTGAGGACTTGATCTTCCTTTGATCCTTTTGAGTTGATGGAGCAGATATAAGATGTAGCTTGATCTTTCCTTCGAATCTCCTTGAGTTGATGAAGAAGAATATTAGATGTAGCTTGATCTTTTCTTGAATCTCCTTGAGTTGATGAAGAGGAATATTCGATGTAGCTTTGATCACCTTTGAGAGCCTTGAATCCTTCTTGCTTGCTTGGAGGTTGCTTGGCTTCAGATCTGAGCTTGAATCACCTTGGAAGGATGAAGAACTCCAGCCCGAAGTACTATTCACGGAGGTGCTACAGTGTTTGCGAAATGGCCTCCCTTGAGCTCTCTTTGATTCACTTCATCAACTACATCAACTAGGGTTTCTAACCCTCTTGTATTGGTTTTATAGACTTTGAATGGTCTATAGACAAGCCCCAGACCAGATCCACAAATCATGGGTGATTAGGTGACTTTTGGATTAAACAAATCCATGTTGAATGGCCCTTTTCGAAGTGGAAACAAAAGTCAACAATTGATGGCTCGGGGCTGGCGGTCGACCTACAGCTTCTAGCGGTCGACCTCTACTGAGAAATCTGCAAACGGGCGGTCCCTAGGATTTTCGATCGACCGCTACTGGCTGGCGGTCGACCTGCAACTGATAGAACTGCAAACGGGAGTCTGCTGGCTGGGGTGGTGGACCGCCAGCTGGGCAGCCCCCCAGTTCAGTCCAGCTCGGTTCGTCGGCCTTCCAGCTCAGTCACTTGAGTCCATTAGCAGCCCGTTCATGTCTGTAACTTCATCCTTGTTGGTCTAGAAGGTACCAACTGAATCTTTGTCTTTGGACTCTCATCTTGTTCAGTGACCTTGGCTATTTGAATGAAGCTTGTAGTTGTTGTATAGACTTTGCATCAAGGCTTGGACGTGTGGACTTTGTGTGCATGTATGAACTCTGTATAGACTTTATACCTTGATCATGCATGAGCCTGCATAGCCTTGCTTCATGAGCGTACAAACTTGGTAACTTGATGCACGAACACAACAAAACGCAATGTATAGACTTTGCGTGTGAAGTAGCCGGCCAATGTATAGACTTGTGTTGCAGCCATCAACCAACGTACAGACTTGAAGTTATGCTAGTAGCCAACGTACAGACTTGGAGTTGTGCTAATAGCCAACGTACAGACTTTGTCTTGTGCAACGTACTGACTTTGAGTTGTGCATGCAGCCAACGTACATACTACATCTGCAGCAACGTATAGACTTCATCTGCCGCAACGTACAGACTTCATCTGCCGCAACGTACAGACTTTGTGTTGGATCAACTGTGTTGGAGCAACTATGTTGGAGCAACTATACATTGTACAGACTTCAACCAGACAACATATAGACTTTGAGTTTGTGCTAGCAGCCAACGTACAGACTTTGAGTTTGCAGGATGTATAGACTTGCTGATGTATAGACTTACTGTTGAAGGATGTATAGACTTGATGTGCCTGCAACAGGATGATGTATAGACTTGAGTTGCATGATGTATAGACTTAGTAATGAAGATGCATGGAGAATGTATAGACTATGCATGGCAAACTATGCAATCCAATGTATAGACTTGTTAATGAAGATGTATGGAGAATGTATAGACTTTATGTGTAGCAGCATAAGAAATGCACCGACTATATGAATGAACCGATGCAAGATATGAACAATGGTATGCACTGATGCATTGCTCATGCACACAACCTGTTCGATGAAATGACTAACTGTTTAAACAGATGCACAATGACATCATATGCAAACACAGTGTGACTTAGTATTTGCTATCAAAACCATGCACTGCTCATGCACACAACATGTTCGATGAAATGACTGATTGTTTAAACAGATGCACCACAGTGTGACTTATAGTAGTTGCTATCATCAAAATCATAACAGTAATCATGGTGCACATGTATTCAACATTATCCCCCTTTTTGATGATGGCAACACTGTGAGTCATTATATGGCAGAAATAGCCAAGACAGCAAAGTTTATGACATATGTAACATGTGCAGCTCAAGATCCATGATAGTGAAGCATGTGAATGCAGATATGTATGCATGGATATACGTATGCATGGAGAAGTAAAGTGTATGAATGATATGCATAAACCCTCATCATAAATGAAGGTTCTCTCCCCCTTGGATTCTCCCATATCCACAATGCACTCTCCCCTTTGACAACGCACAAAGGCAACATTAGGCAACATCTCCCCCTTTCTCCCAAGTCCATAGCAAAGGTAACATCTCCCCCTTTCTCCCAAGTCCACAGCAAGGACTCACAACAAGACATTCTCCCCCTTTGCCAACAGCAAAAAGGAGGGATACGGTACAGTGGTTGACAAAAGTCCTAAAGAGCAGAGTGGAATGGTAGTGGAAGAGCAAGCCATTATATGGAAATTGGAAACATGCCGGGAGCAATATATATGGTTCAAAGCTAATGAAAACCAAGATCATCAATAGAGTTGAAAAGGCATCGATATCCATGGTTTAATAGAAATGAACCAGAAGCGCATATCATGACAGTGTTTAACCTTCCCTTGTCTTATACATCCATATTCAGTAACTACAAAGGGAATAACACAAAAACTAGTATTGAGGCTAAACAATCATGACTAAAGCATGGAATTTTATGAGTTTAACAAATTTGATTTTCAATATCTTTTGAATTGGAAGGCACATGACTCATATTTTACGGGCAATCAAGTCTAGTACATGCCTCCTAACCGTAAGAATACACGTTGTTTAGACGCCAATATTCCTAGGTATTTGATAAGACTGACTGTTATGCTTCAAAATAAACAGAGATAGCAAAGTCACGTCATGACATATCCAAACTCATTTCTGTGATGAGAAGATATATTTCTCAGTAATTATGCCATTGCTCTGCCTAGAGTCCAAATGTAGTTAATACAGAGATAACAGAGGCACATCATGACATATCATTCGTCACTTGATTTGATGACGTGACATATTTCTCCGTGCAACAATATCATTGCTCTGTCAAATTGATTTTTCAATAATTCCAGCTCATCAAGATGTTTAGAAACAATACTAAGCTCTAGAGTATTACCAAAGTTGTCAAGACGTTTGGATTTTCAGATTTCAGGATAGTTATTCAAGGCACAACATGCAATCTCTAGTTAAGGTCTATTAAAACCACAGAATATAGATGATTTCAAAAGATATATCAGAACTTCAAGGAAATCATTAAATCTGAACCATTCTCATTGAATAGACAATCATCAGTTCATATAATAGAAAACTCTTACACCGTAGTGATGTCTGTCTCTTGAACTTATTATCACGCTGGATTTGGGCAAACATTGACAGAAAATCATTCAAACCTTGAATTTCATTTTCAAGTGAGGAAATGTGCTGTTTAGATTCAACAAGGCCCTCTTCGCATGCTGCCAATTGCTCATTGAGCATGGTGTTTACTGCTTTAAGATTTTGATTTGTTGTTCTAAAGTATGCAAAGTTTCAGAGTGATCTTCAATGACATATTTGCCTTTTTCATGTGCAGCCAATTTTTCATGCAATTCTTCTTCAGCTTATTCAAGTTCAATTTTCTTTTCCAACAACTCTCTATTCTCTTCTTTCAGAGAATCAATCAGATTTTGTTGCCATTCAAGATCATCATGAAGACCAACATTTATGTTTCTCAAGAATGACCATTTTTCACATACAAGGTTAGCAGAGCATGAAACGGAATTTTTATTTTCTTCAATCAACCTCTCATCATGGATTAGCCCATCGGCCATAGTTTGATCATTAGAGATTGACTTAGGTTGGTTTTGAAGTTTTATTACAATTTCTTCCAACCTAGTGATTTCATCATGAAGATTTTCATTTTCTTCCCTTAGACATGCAATACTTTGTTTATGCGTATCTAGATCAATTGAGAGAGTGTTGTTAAGCTCTTTAAAAACAGAACACTTTTTACAAATCGAGCTTTCATTTTGGTTAATTTTCTTGAGATCCTTTTTCAAATTTTTGTTTTCTGTTTTTACCTTTTTGTATTGTGTGATCAATTCATCATAGGCTTCCACAAGTTCTTAAAAAGTGAATTCCTTGGAGTCAGAGTTTACCTGTGATGAGGATGTATTGCTGGACTGTTCTGCACGGTCGGCCATGAAGCATTCTTGTTCATGTTCCTTCCCTTCATGGATTTTCACCAACTTGTCCAATACTTGCTTGGCTATGCTGCAAGAGGACACAAGATGAGTTAGTCTTAGATCAACTGCAGCTGTAATTAAGTTATATGCAAGACGATTATCATTGTGTTTGGTCTCATGTTCGGCTAACCAATCAATTGAATTTGATGGCAGCTCATGAGGACCATTGTATATAAGAGTCCACAATTGTGGATCTATGGAGCTAACATAGATGAACATTATTCCAACCCATGTAGAAAAATCTGAACCATCATAAATGGGTGGAGAAGCCATCGAAGCAAGTGTAGCATGTGAATCCATCAAAAAAACAAACAAACACCGGGATCTTTCCTTGCAGATCGTTGGATCTGGGAATGACAGAGCCTCGCTCTGATGCTCCTTGTTTTTTGCCTTCATCTGCCATATCTACATAAATCATTCAGGCTGCCCCGATTTCATCATCATACTACACAAGTGGTATAATCCAACACGACCCTCCAGCGATACACTCATGAACCCTCCAGCGGTACACTCCCTAGCTCCCCAGCGACACACCCCTGCACCCTCCAGCGGTACACTTTCCATCCTCACACAATACACCCTTCAGTCCTTCAGCGACACACTCCAAGCTCCGCAGCGACACACTCCTAGACCTTCCAGCGGTACGCTGCCTATTCTCTCCAAACCCTTCCACATATGCCCCGAACATTACAAGAATAGTAATAACAACAAACGCACAAGAGGAAAAAATAATAGTAACCATAAAATAATAATAAGCTCAAGAATAAATAAATAAATAATAATGATGCAGAGATAAGTAATAATAGTGATAATAAGCTCAGAAAATACAATAATAATTAATCAAACAAATGATGATAAAATAAATGAATAATAATAACAATAAACTCACCCAAGGAATATAAAAATAATAATAATAATAAAAAATAATAATGATAAAAAATTCAAATAATAATAATAAATGATGAGCTCCGCTCCACAGCTTCATTCTCCTCAAGACCCGGTATAAAGGGAACATTGATGCCGCCCCTCCATGTCAGATTCGGACCTTGGGAGCCATCCCAATACGGTCGTAATCCGATATTGCTTTGGGCCTATAGACTATCAAACCTGATGCTTTCCCGTTGGGATTCGTTCCCGCTCTTTCATTGAGATTGCCGTAAACTCGGCATACATTTGTACGGGTTTATTTTTCGTTTATGTCGCGCCTTCAATACGAATCTTGATCCGAACATAGAGTGGTCCATGAACGACCAACACAATCTGGATAGAACGAGACGGCTCTCGTCATCCCCGAACTCTACGCGTGGGAATATCAATAAGACCTTCGTGAGTCATGCTTAGACCACGGGTTCGCCCTAGTCATGGTCATTGCCTGACCGACATCTTAGGCCTATAGCCAGCCATCTCGGTATGCGTCTTTATTTTGGAATCAAGTCCTGGGACACTTTCCCGCTGCCCTTCGGCATCGGAAATATTAACAATGCCCACGCAAGCCCCGTTTGGACCGCGGGAGGCGCCCCCGGTGTGGTCCCGACTCGATCTCGCACCGGGCCAATAAATTCGCTAGTTTCCTGCTACACTAACCGAGATTTAACCAAATGTTTTCAGTGTCTCGGAATAAAGTATTTGCCGTACCACGGCATACATATGTTCCAGGTTCTCCTGCGACGATTATGATATTTTCAAGCCGGACACCCGTCCGAATGTTAAACGGTCTCCCGAATGACCGACATGTTTCAAACTTCCGCTTCCCTAGACACAGGGCTTTTCAGCCGATTCAAGGGATATTCCCTCGTTGCTGTAGACACGCCAAAATTGACGTTACTATGAGTACCTCTTATATTGCCTTGTAATGCCCCAATTTGACCCTCAAAATAGTTCTATTTGAGTGGTTTTTCTCACTTTTTTTAGATTTCTCCCTTTTTTCACCCTTTTCTTATTTTTTCCTATTTTTCCCTATTTTTCTGGATTTTTCTGGATTTTTTGAAATTTTTTTCTTATTTTTTTGAAATAACGACTTGACGTGGGGCGTCTTTTAAATAACAACTTAGGCCTGGGCGTTTCTTAAAAAATTAACGACATGTAATGAGGGCGTCAATTCCACTCAATTTCCATTTTTATGGATTTTTCTGGGAATTTTTTGGAATTTTTCGTAAATTAACGACGTAAAAGAGGGCGTTATTTTGAATTTGAAAACAATAAAAAAAATCAAAAAATGAATTCACGCCGCATGTGAGGGCGTGACTTTCAAATCGAATATTTTAATATTATTTTTCAACCCCTTCGAGAGGTGATTTGGTGGCCTTCCGGGTGTCAGAAAAATTCGCAAAAATAGTCGTTGGAATCAGGACAACGAGATGCACCTTCACCTAAAAAATGGGAAAATAATATTGAGAAATAAAAAATGACCCTATTTTGAATATTTTGAATTAACGTCCTTTGTTAGGGCGTGCCTTAATTAACGCCTTTGAGTCAGACGTGTTTCACAATTTTTCAAATAAATTCTAAAATTTGATTTTTGAATTAACGCCCTTATATAAGTCGTGTTTTAATTAACGCCCTTTGGAAAGGTCGTCAATTCTTTAAATAACGCCTTCACCTAAGGCGTGTTTTAAATAAAGCCTCTTCCTAAGGCGTGTTTCAAATAAGTAATGCCTTCTCCTAAGGCGTGTTTTAAATAAAGCCTCTTCCTAAGGCGTGTTTCAGAATTTTCAAATAAAAGAAAGACTTATTTCCAAAATTGATCCAGGAAGAGACGCCTTAGCCTAAAGCGTGTTTTTAAAAGACGCCCTCTGGGAAGGTCGTCAATTCGACAATTGACGCCCTGAACCAGGTCGTGTTTCACTTTTGTGCTCCGAACGAACGCAGCCTTTCCCAGAGAGACTCCTGCTTCGTTTGGGCTCTTGCCCCTTCTTATCCTTTCCCTTGTTGGACTCTTGCCCAATCTTATCCCCTTCTATCTTTATTTCTCCCTATTTTAACAAAGCCTGCCTCTGTCGAAAGGCTCTCTCCCGATTCTTCTTTTCCTCTTCTATTTTCTCTTCTTCCCGATCCCTTCTGCTTCTGTTTTTTTTTTCTCTCTCGGTTCTTCCTCTTCTTACCGATCCTCTGCCATTCAGTTTTATTTTTTTTTTATTTTCTTCTATCTTCCGTTCTTCTTCTTCTTCTTCTTCTTCTTTATCCTCCTCCTCCTCCTCCTTCTTCTTCTTCTTCTTCTTTATTCTTCTTCTGTCTTCCGTCTCTTTCTTCCGTCTTCTTCTTCTTCTTCTTCTTCTTTATTCTCCTTCTTCTTTCTACTTCTTCTTTCGATCACCTTCTTCTGTTCTTTCTCTTTTGTTTTGTTTTCTTCTTTCTTTTCTACAGGAACTGAAGGAAGGTGCTCAGTTGAAGGAAGGGGCTTCTTCACATCAACTTCAAGTCTTCGTCCTTTGAAGCTTCTCCCCACCGAGGATTAAAGCCAAAAGAGCAACCAATCAAATAGATTTTTTTATCTCATCTCCTCCCCTTTCATTTTAATTCATAATTCATATGCATGCATCATGTTATTATATCGATTTTTTTATTTTATCTTAATCATATTGAGATCTCCCCTTAGTGCACTCTTGCAATCTTTCCCCTAATCTCTTTCCCCTTGTTTTATATTTGCGTGCATATCATTCATACTCCACACCCTTTTTGCATAGGGGTTTAAGGGCAATCCCCTTAAGGTGTGTCTTTCATATGTTATCATGCTCATATATCTATTATGAATTTGATGCTACACACACATTATTTCTAATCCAATCTTTTTGTTGTTGTGTGTTTTTTTTTTTTGCAAGGGTAACCAAAAGGAAAACTCTCTTCGTCGGCCGGCCGATCTTGAAGAGAAAAGGAGTACTCACATCCCCGCATATTTGAGGTATTTTGCGATCATCTCCCCATGTTGTCTCCTCTTTGAGACCCTCGCGTCTCTGGCGATCACACACACTCCACATTAGCACCTCGTGCTATTTTATTGCTTTCACCATCCCTATTGTTATTCAAATTTTAAGTGGATTTTAATCTAATCTACAAATTGGCGATCACGGTGGGACCCTTTCTTGTTTTTTATTTTGATTACCCCTTTCCCCTTGGCACCCACGTGTGCCCTTTCCTATTGGTACCCACGTGTACCCCTCCTTTTGTGCCCCTCGGGCACCCTCCCTTGTGCATTGCACTCTCCCCAAAGTGATCTGCCAATTAGCTAGATTTGTTTTAAAACTTTCACTTGTTTAAAATCTTGATGAGCATGCTTCTGTGTTAATAATTATATTTGTTGATTGCCTATGTGAGTGCTTCTCTACTTTGATATTGCTGGCCGCGAGGGTTTCCTGGAAGAAGGTAATTAACGCCTTTGACAGAGGCGCTTTTTTTAGTTAACGCCCTATCGCAGGGCGTCTTTTTCCTGTTTAACGCCTTCTGTCAGGGCGCTTTATATCATATCTTCTTATGCTGTGAATTCACGCCCTCCCACAGGGCGTTTCTTTATTTGGTAGCGCCTCTCTTCAGGGCGCGTTTTCATGATTTGACGCCCCCACCACTGGGTGTCTCTTTATTTGGTTGAGCATCCTTGATAATTAACGCCCTGCCCTAGGGCGTCTCTTTTATTGGTAGCGCCCTGCCCCAGGGCGTCTTATTCCTGTGTTTTCACCGAACTCCTTTGTTTATCACTGTATCATATTTCTGCTTATATCTTGCATTCATTCATTCATTTTGCATTGGTTTGAGAGGCCTTATCTCTTTATACTAGGAGCCACACACCCCCTTGGTGAAGGAACGACCCTCCATTGAGCATTCCGTCTCTTTGGATTGGAAATTCCTAAACCAAGCCTCCATAAGTCCCCGCACCCGTGGATTCCCTCACGGACGCCGGGCAGGTTGTACCCTTTTGGAGTCCCGAATTAGTTGGCCTATACATGGTGAGAGAGTGTTCCTAGTTGGCATTGGAGTTAAATCTCATTTTGAAACTAGGACTCTCCTTGTGTGAATCTTTCCAAACTTTATTAAAATTCATTAATTCACCAAGGTTCAAACATAAGAAATCAAGGTAACCATTCTAACTTGTGTGATTCTTTGCAAATTGTTTGCACATTAAATTGATTGCATAATGGCTTACTTTGATAAACAAAACAACATGTTTAATTCAATTCATGAGGATGATCAACCTAGCACATCTTATAATCCTCAAATTCAACATGTTCATCAAAATCCTCACCATTCTTTCAAAGGACCACGTCCTCATTCTTATGGTCATGCCCGACCCATGGGCAATGTCCAATCCAATGGTCCTTCAACTCAATTGCGAACCACTATTCCTCCGGGACCGTCTCGTCCCAATGATGAGAAGGTCTCCCAAATCTTGCATGCATTAGATCATCTTACCCCTCAACAGATCCAAGCCCTTAAGGCTGCCGTTGAGGGTACATCTCATGCATCTCCTCCTCCTTCCAATTCTATTTGGGTGGTCCATCACCCATCTCCCTCCAATTCTGTTCGGGTGGCCCATCACCCATCTCCCCCCAATTCTACACGGGTGGCCCATCACCCACCTCCTCCTTCCAATTCTATTTGGGTGGTCCATCACCCATCTCCCTCCAATTCTGTTCGGGTGGCCCATCACCCATCTCCCCCCAATTCTACACGGGTGGCCCATCACCCACCTCCTCCTTCCAATCCTGATCGGGTAGCCCATTACCCATCTCCTCCTGTTCATTCTACTCGGGTGGCCCGACACCCGCCTCCTCATATTCCTCCTCCATCACGGCCCCAAGGCCCATTTACTCATTGCAATCCGGCCCGTCCGGGTCCTTTTACGGGTCATCCCGTCAACTCCCCTCCACGGCCTTTTTATACGGCCCCTCCTCCTCCAAGGCCCTGCCAACCCTCTATTGTTCATGTTACTCCCCTCCAGCAAAACGTCTTGGATAAGATTGCTTCTATGGAGGAACAATTAAAAAGGGTCACGGCTCCTCCTACTCCAGTCAATCCTCTCTATGCGGCTTTGGATGATATTACAAGAACGGAGAGAGAATGGAAGGATAGGATAGACGACTATGGCGTTGATATTCCAAGTGAGCAAGAACCGGCAATCGAAGAATACGAGCCGGTATATGATGATGAAGCTCCGCAGGCACCCTTTCCGAGTTTCCATAATTTCCCACTCCCCCCACCATCATTTGATGAACCTCCTGCTCAGGATGAAACCATCCCTGATCCAACCCCTACTTATGAGATTAATTGGTGTTACGATGATGGGTCGATACTTCAATCACCCACACCGGCACATTGTAAGTCTCCTCCTATCCTTGACACCGCATACATTACACCTCCTCCAGTTATACCATTAACCTTCACACCAACCTCCCCTAAACCTTCCATTAAACCTCCACCAACTACACCTCCACCCACTATACCATTAACCTTCACACCAACCTCCCCTAAACCTTCCATTAAACCTCCACCAACTACACCTCCACCCACTATACCATCAACCTTCACACCATTAGCCACCGCTGAGCCTTCCATTATAAAACCTCCACCTATTAAGTCAGTAACCTCCACATCGGCCTACACCGAGCCTACCACTGAACCTCCTCCAATTGACCTCCCATTACCACCATCCCTAAAAATCACCTTACCTACCCCACTATTTAACCCTCCACCTTTACCTATGGCTAATCCTGAGCAGGACCCACCACTTTTTGCACTCGAGCTAACCCTGACCGCTTGCAAGTAAAGGGAGAAACTCGATGTGTTTGAACCTCCGCCTCCACTTACGCCAACACTTTCCATTATACCTCCACCACTCACAAAGCCTTCCGCCTCCGCTTCACCTCCTTTTACTACTCGGAATGGGAGTGCTTCTGCAAGTATTTGTGCCGAAGCTGATCAAGAGCCGGGCAAGACAGATGTGGCCACGGTTATGCGATTCAAGATTCAAGAAGTCATTTACCGGATGCCAATCCGGATTATTGTGCCGAGCATGGTCGCAGAGGTCAAGTCACCGCCATTGCTCAGGGAAGAATGCCAAGAATTGATGCCATCCAAGGGCCAGGCAGGGCACCCTTTGTTCCCTCTTCCAAATCTTGATTCCATTCCTCCATACAAGGGGCGAATGCCCAATTTGTTCAACACTTCCTATACACCACAATTAATGGGCATGGCAATGCTTCATGTTCCAATTTTCCAACTCCCTCACACCATTACTTTGCACTCTCCAAGGGAGTTGTCATTCACCATTGAAGCCTCGGCAGGGGCTATTTCTCATACACTTTCACTGCCGTGGAGGGGCAGTTATCTTGATGCTAAAAGGCCTTCCATTATTTCATCCATATTCTTGTCTATCACGTTTTCTTCATGGGCCACTCCCAGGGGAAAGAGGAGGATTTCACCCTCTCACCCTTCACATTCCTCATCTTATTTGCATTTCATTGCGTTCATGCATTCACTGCATTCATCACGTCCATTCTATTGCATTCATATGCATTTGCACCTCCTGCTTCCCGGGTCTCCAAACCCGTAGCTTCCCCGCCTTCCGGCACCTCCGGATATTCCGCACTTCCCATCTTATTCATCTTCATCTTTTTATCCACTATCCCTGGGGCATCGCGTCCCTTTTCCTGCTATCTCCCTGGAACCTCCAGGAATTTTATCCCTCCTCTTTGGGCATCTCGCCCTTTCTGATTCTATTCCTCCGGAACCTCCGGACTTTCTCCCAGGGCATCGCGCCCCTTTCCACCTTATTCCTCCGGAACCTCCGGATTTTCCCTTTGGGCACGACGCCCCTCTCCACCTTCTTTATTTGCTTCCTCCGGAACCTCCGGATTTTTCTCTCCCTGGGCATCGCGCCCCTTTCCATCCTCTTCCTCCGGAACCTCCGGACCCTCCATCTTTCTTCCGATTCATCTTTCTGCTCCTCCGGGATATCACATCCTTCATTTTCTTCCTCCTTTTTCATCATCTTTTTCTTTATTTCTTCCCAGGACATCGCGTCCCTTCTTTCGTTATCCCTCCGGAGCCTCCGGATGATTCCTCCTATCAAGATTCTCCTCCTTTACCTCCGGACCCTCCGGATCCGTCTCTTTCTATATATCAATTTCTTCTTCTGATTCCTCCTAATTCTGGGTCCGACCCAACTTCTTCCACATCCACTACCTTGGGCATTTGCCCTTTCTCCCACTGCTTTCGAGGCTTTAGTCCTCACTCCTCCTTCTAATTCTCCTCTCCTTCTGTAGACCTTTCATGTGATCAGGGTCTCCACACCTTAGTGAGGGAGTTCTAGCCCTCGCCTCTCTTCCTTTTCTCCTTATTCATCTGAGTCTGGTCTTGGCACCACTCCTTCTTGTTAAGCCACTTTCAATCCTTTGCTTCCAATCCTATGGACTGCCAAAGAGGACTATCCCACGATGATCAACATCGCCTCGCAGCAGCTGCTTCTACAAAGGTTGCAAGGTAACATATTGGCGTAAGTACGCATTTTAATGATATCATTTTCTCATTACTTCACGCATGATTTTCAAAATCAAGTGCTTCTTAACGAGATTAAGAGTGGTGTTTTAAACCTTTATCTTAAGCTTTTGTTTAATTGAAATCATTCTCAAAAGAGTCTTTAGGCTTGCTTTTGCAGCACCTTTGGTAATAAGAACCCCGCGCTGGGAATTCAACACTCTCTCCCCGCTTGTTAAGAGCAACCCTTAGCTGGGCATTCCACACACTTCACGGCGTCCTTAGCTGGCTCCTTTGATAAAAACACCGTTGCTATCTTGGCCATGCCAAGAGTATATCTGGAAGTCTTTTTCTCTTCTTTATTCGACCACATGCAGGGGCAAGAGGTTGACGGATAAGATGACCAACCTTGGTAAATCCCAATACGAGAGGAGTCTCAAATAGGGGCAGTCTTGACCCAGAAGAAAAATCAATATGAATTTCATTATACATATCTCGCCAAAAAGGGCCATTATGAAAATTAAATCAGAATTTCGATAAAAGCAAAAGTATGAATTAAGGCATGTCAAGAGTGGCAAAGTCCCCGCAGGGAAAACCCTGGTCGTATGCATGTCAAGGGTCTAAAAATCAAAGGCACAAAGCCCCGGCACAACAGACTACCTCTTTGAGGGGAAGCACCTTGGAAGGAATTCAAGTCTTGATATCTCCCATCCTGCGTAAAGCTTATCTCCAATTATTCTTCTCTTCTCCCTCCAAGACCGAATGTTTCTCGGGTATGGCCTTGGTAGGGGCACCGTTGATCAAAGGCGGTCGGTTATAGGGCGCCACCTTACAATGCACGCCCAGCTTTGGACAGTTTTAAGCAAAAAGGGAAGGAACGAGGACCCCTAGCCAGTGGTTTAAAACACCCTTTGATGCTGCTTTAGCAATGTCTAACCAAAATCAAATAAAAAATTGAATATTTCTTGTCCAAAATCCATAAAAATTTGAATACCTTTCTCAAAACTTCACAAAAATTTGCATATTGATCAAAACTCATAAAAATTTGAATATCTTTCTCAAAACTTCACAAAAATTTGCATATTCCAAAACTCCATAAAAAATTGCATATTTCCAAAATCCAAAAAATTGCATTGTATTTTCTGATGGTATTTTGCAGGAACAGCTTTGCAGAGACCAAAAGCACGGGATGGGTCCTCTCTCTACTTATTGCTATCAATCTATTGATTCTTCCCAATATTCTCATGACATGCCACCCAGGGGCATCATCTCCCTATATCATTCTGATTATCATATCTCATGATTATTCATCTCCAAATCTTTCAATCAACTCCTGCTCGTTTCATCTGATTACTCCGCCGATGGGCATTATCAGATCCTGATTATTTAACTCCAAAACTTGATTAGCCAGATTGTCATCCTCATGACAAACAACAAATAATGACGATTTGCAATACCATGATTTGACTTATGCTATTCATGTCATATACATGCTATGATTGATGCTTTGATGATTGTTATGCTTAAATGCCTCATTCATTGTTTGTTATCTTTTATATCTTGGCTAATGAATTTTTGAGCGCAGGATAAGAAGCTCTTGGTCCCGCCGACTGGGCATCATCAACAAAGTCCCACGGTGCTTGTAGCTCATTTCTGAGTTCCCCCATACTTATTGCTCCACCATCTCTCCCTGTATGCATTTTTACTATATGTTACATACGCTACTAGATTATATCAAGGACCTTGTGGCTTTGGTAAATCTGGGATTTGAGTTCCCCTTCATCAAAAACAATGATGATTCCAGAGGAGTCTTAGTCACACGGATAGGCCGTTGAGCCGTCCAAGGCTGGGGATGATGGTTCCCTTTTTACGAGTTGGTGCGTGGATAAACGGGCTTCGGCTTAGTATCGGCTCGCAGAATTGGTTTCTTGACTCAGTCTGGGCAGTTTAGCAATATTATCCTTGATTATATTATATCTTCATTTGTTATTTTCCCTTTAAACCCAGCATGCATTCATGTAGGAATTTGAAACAATTGTTGAAAAATCATTCTGATAAGCTGATTTTGAGGGTTAAATTTGATCCTATTTCCAGATATGAGATATTCCATGCCGAATTGTATCCTCAGTTTGTTTTGTCGCTGTTTTGGGTCATTTTCTCGAAAGCTCCTTGTTTGGATTGCTATCATCTTATTTTAATCCTTTTCCCTTTGATCCACCTTGGCTGCAGCACGTCCACATTAGCTGGTAACCGCTCCCCAATGGTGAAACCTACAGGTTTGTGACCTGAGGTACTTCCACCGCGCTGGAAGTTGATCATTCTCCTTCGTGCCCTCGTGCACATCTCCCCATTTTATCCAAACATTGTTGATTTCGTTGGATTTCCCGAGATTGCTTCATCTCGTACTTCTGATTTCAATTCTCATCAAGTGATGTTGATTGCGTGTCTCATCACACCTTGGCATCTACTTTTCAGTTTGCTCTGCTCCCTTGCAAAGCAGACGCCAAGGCGGGGCAGCTGTAGACACGCCAAAATTGACGTTACTATGAGTACCTCTCATATTGCCTTGTAATGCCCCAATTTGACCCTCAAATTAGTTCTATTTGAGTGGTTTTTCTCACTTTTTTTGGATTTCTCCCTTTTTTCACCCTTTTCTTATTTTTTCCTATTTTCCCTATTTTTCTGGATTTTTCTGGAATTTTTGAAATTTTTTTCTTATTTTTTTGAAATAACGACTTGACGTGGGGCGTCTTTTAAATAACGACTTAGGCCTGGGCGTTTCTTAAAAAATTAACGACATATAATGACGGCGTCAATTCCACTCAATTTTTATTTTTATGGATTTTTCTGGGAATTTTTTGGAATTTTTCGGAAATTAACGACTTAAAAGAGGGCGTTATTTTGAATTTGAAAACAATAAAAAAAATCAAAAAATGAATTCACGCCGCATGTGAGGGCGTGACTTTCAAATCGAATATTTTAATATTATTTTTCAACCCCTTCCAGAGGTGATTTGGTGGCCTTCCGGGTCTCAGAAAAATTCGCAAAAATAGTCGTTGGAATCAGGGCAACGAGATGCACCTTCACCTAAAAAATGAGAAAATAATATTGAGAAATAAAAAATGACCCTATTTTGAATATTTTGAATTAACGTCCTTTGTTAGGGCGTGCCTTAATTAACGCCTTTGAGTCAGACATGTTTCACAATTTTTCAAATAAATTCTAAAATTTGATTTTTGAATTAACGCCCTTATATAAGTCGTGTTTTAATTAACGCCCTTTGGAAAGGTCGTCAATTCTTTAAATAACGCCTTCACCTAAGGCGTGTTTTAAATAAAGCCTCTTCCTAAGGCGTGTTTCAAATAAGTAATGCCTTCTCCTAAGGCGTGTTTTAAATAAAGCCTCTTCCTAAGGCGTGTTTCAGAATTTTCAAATAAAAGAAAGACTTATTTCCAAAATTGATCCAGGAAGAGACGCCTTAGCCTAAAGCGTGTTTTTAAAAGACGCCCTCTGGGAAGGTCGTCAATTCGACAATTGACGCCCTGAACCAGGTCGTGTTTCACTTTTGTGCTCCGAACGAACGCAGCCTTTCCCAGAGAGACTCCTGCTTCGTTTGGGCTCTTGCCCCTTCTTATCCTTTCCCTTGTTGGACTCTTGCCCAATCTTATCCCCTTCTATCTTTATTTCTCCCTATTTTAACAGAGCCTGCCTCTGTCGAAAGGCTCTCTCCCGATTCTTCTTTTCCTCTTCTATTTTCTCTTCTTCCCGATCCCTTCTGCTTCTGTTTTTTTTTCTCTCTCGGTTCTTCCTCTTCTTACCGATCCTCTGCCATTCAGTTTTATTTTTTTTTTATTTTCTTCTATCTTCCGTTCTTCTTCTTCTTCTTCTTCTTCTTTATCCTCCTCCTCCTCCTCCTTCTTCTTCTTCTTCTTCTTCTTTATTCTTCTTCTGTCTTCCGTCTCTTTCTTCCGTCTTCTTCTTCTTCTTCTTCTTCTTTATTCTCCTTCTTCTTTCTACTTCTTCTTTCGATCACCTTCTTCTGTTCTTTCTCTTTTGTTTTGTTTTCTTTCTTTTCTACAGGAACTGAAGGAAGGTGCTCAGTTGAAGGAAGGGGCTTCTTCACATCAACTTCAAGTCTTCGTCCTTTGAAGCTTCTCCCCACCGAGGATTAAAGCCAAAAGAGCAACCAATCAAATAGATTTTTTTATCTCATCTCCTCCCCTTTCATTTTAATTCATAATTCATATGCATGCATCATGTTATTATATCGATTTTTTTATTTTATCTTAATCATATTGAGATCTCCCCTTAGTGCACTCTTGCAATCTTTCCCCTAATCTCTTTCCCCTTGTTTTATATTTGCGTGCATATCATTCATACTCCACACCCTTTTTGCATAGGGGTTTAAGGGCAATCCCCTTAAGGTGTGTCTTTCATATGTTATCATGCTCATATATCTATTATGAATTTGATGCTACACACACATTATTTCTAATCCAATCTTTTTGTTGTTGTGTGTTTTTTTTTTTGCAAGGGTAACCAAAAGGAAAACACTCTTCGTCGGCCGGCCGATCTTGAAGAGAAAAGGAGTACTCACATCCCCGCATATTTGAGGTATTTTGCGATCATCTCCCCATGTTGTCTCCTCTTTGAGACCCTCGCGTCTCTGGCGATCACACACACTCCACATTAGCACCTCGTGCTATTTTATTGCTTTCACCATCCCTATTGTTATTCAAATTTTAAGTGGATTTTAATCCAGTCTACAGTTGCCCCTTGGCACCGGAAATATTAATGATACTCAGGCAAGTCTTGTTTCGACCGCGGGGGGCCCACCGCAGTATGGTTGTAGCCTGCTCTTGCACCGGGCCAACAGATTTACTGGTTTTTGACCGCTCCAACCGAGGCTCAGCCGAACATTTTCCGCTCTTCCGAACAATAAATTTGTCGTACCTCGGCATACATGCGTTCCGGTTTTCCCATGACAACCGCGATTTTCTCGAGCCGGTCATTCGTCCGAACATTAAATGGTCAGTACACGACTGACATGACCACGAATGGTCTTCTTCTCGCCCTCGCGCGAGGATTTTAATACCTCGTAATAGACCTTCCATGCAATTGATTTCCTGGCCATGAGGCCCTGGATCCCGGTGATTAATCAAGGGTGTTCCCTCGTATGGGGGATGTAAATGACGTCGTGACCTTTATGGCGCGACGGGTTTTGGTTCCGACACGAACCACACAATCGTCTGACCGAGTCAGATCGAGCGCACCATGGGCTCTTCGGAGCCCGAATAAATCGTCACTTTGTGACTGGCACGCCCACGCACTTAATAGACGAATCAACCATTCCCGAATAGACGAGCATAATAAACGAACGACAAGTGCGTCCACAAGTCTGGCACGCCCGGTGGGACTGAACCACCCTTCATCTCTTCGCCGGGATTCAGGGCCTCATGGCCCCCTAATAAACGATGTTTGCCTGCTTTGATGAATTGCAGGTGCTGTCTTCGCCAGTCCTATAAAAAAAAGAGCCAGACTCGGTGCAGCTGCCTTCGTGGCCTCGAGGACGTTGCTTCGAAGCATATGCGGCTTCCAGGAATCATGGGGGCTGTTATAAAAGAAAAGAAGAGAAGAGAAGAGAAAGAGAAGAGAAGGGAGGGGAGACTAAACCCCCTTTTCCTCAAGAAGAAAGAGAAGAAGGAAAGAAGAAAAGAAGAAAAGAAGGAAAGAAAAAAAGAGAAAAGTAGAAAAGAAAGAAGCAAAAAAGAAGAAGAGGAGAAAGAATTGGCGAGAGAGGGTTGCATGGCCATATCATTGACACCCGTGCCAAACAATGATTACCACTGCGGGGTTGATGCGGTAGAGCGAACCACTCGTCCCCTCCTTGAGGGGGTGGGCGCTCTCCTGCACCTCCACCCTGGTCAATCATACAAGAAGAAGAGAAGAGAAAAAAAAAGAGAAAAAAAGGGGAGAAGGAAAGAAGAAAGGAAGAAAAGTTGCCAGCATCGCCGACTAAAAGAGCAAGAAGAAACCCGGCATCCCGCCCGTTCCTCCTTCCTGCTGCCTCCATCCGGCACAAAACGGCCCCTCGAGCGGTTGTTAAAAGACCCGGCAGGCCGCGACTGTAGCTTGATGAATTGCTGCCCGCTGCGGGGAAGGCTTTATAGCAATGAGGCCAAGCACGGCCACCACACCCAAAGGGAGCATGCACATACCCCCCCCCCCCCCATGGGGGATAAGAAGAAGAGATGTACCCTACCACGGGGGGGGGGGGGGGGGGGCACAAAAAAAAAGAGAGATATACCCCATTCCCAGGGGCACATGACGAGAATCCGCCCCGACTGAGGGGCACAAAGCAAAAGCTACACCCCGGCTTCGGGGCATTTGAAGAAGAATCGGCCCTGACCTGGGGACATAAGAAGAAATAGAGTTGCACCCCGGCTCAGGGGTATTCGAAGAGAAATACACCCCGACATGGGGGCACATGATGCAAAAGACATACCCCGCCATGGGGGCATAAGAAGAAAAGAATTCACCCCGGCCTGGGGACACACAAAAAGAGAAACCCACCCTGGATCAGGGGCATTTGAAGAAGAAACATACCCCGCCAAGGGGCATAGAAGTCATAAAGAATACGCCCCGGCTTAAGGGCATTTAAAGAAGTCACATTCCGCTTCGGGAGCATAGGAGGCAGCAAGAATACACCCCGGCCTAGGGGTATTTGTGGAAGAAACATACCCCGCTTGGGGGCATAGAAGTCGTAAAGAATACGCCTCGGCTCAGGGGCACTCGAAGAAGCACATCCTGCCTTGGGAGCATAAGAAGAAAAGAGGCCACCCCATCTTAGGGGTATTTGAAGAAGAAACACACCCCGCCTTGAGGGCATATGAAGTCAAGAATCACACCCCCGGCTTAGGGGTATTTGAAGAAGAAAGACACCCCGACCTAGGGACACTCGAAGAAAGGACCACACCCCGCTCCTGGAGGCACATAAAGAGAGTACGCCCCGCCATGGGGGCACATGAGGAGAGTCCACCCCGAGTCGAGGGTACATGAAGCAACATAGAATACACCCCGCCTTAGGGGAATCTAAAGAAGAAGCATACACCGCGCCAACGGGGGCACAGGAGTCGTCGAGAACACATCCCACTTTGGGTGCACAAGAGGCAAACATCCCCCAGCGTGTCGGGGCAGAAGAAGAAGAATCCCCCTCGGGGGCATATAAAAAAAAAAGCAAAGATACACCCTGTGTCCGGGGCATATGAAGAGAAATACACCTCCCTTTGGGGGCACAACGGGCAACAAAGATACACCCCCATGCCCGGGGTATATGAAGAGAATACTCTCCATCCCGGGGGCATGAAAAGAGGAAGGCGCACTCCACCCTGGGGGCACATGAAGCGAAAAGAATGTACCCTGGCTTATGGGAATACAAAGAGAAGTATACCCCACTCTGGGGCAGAGGAAGCAGAAGAATACACCCCACCTTGAGGGCATATGAAGTCAAGAATCACACCCCCGTCTTAGGGGTATTTGAAGAAGAAGCATACCTCGTCTTGAGGGCCTGGAAGCTATAAAGAGCACGCCCTGATTCAGGGGCATATGAAGAGAAGTCCACCCCGGCCTAGGGTATTTGAAGCAAAAGACATACCCTGCCCGGGAGCATAGAAGCCATAAAGAATACGCTCCGGCTTAGGGGTATTTGAAGAAGCTACATCCCACCTTGGGAGCATAAGAAGAAAAGAGAATCCACCCAGCTTAAGGGCATTTGAAGAAGGAATACATCCCGGCCTCGGGGTCCACGAAGCAACACGCACACCCCCCTTTGGGGGCAGTTGAAGCAGAACGAACAACATTCCCCAGTTTGGGGGAGCATATGAAGAAAGGAATACACCCCGATATGGGAGCACATAAGCAAAAAAAGAAGAGTTCACCCCGCCTCGGGGGCATAAGAAGCAAGAATTACACCCCGCCTTGGGGGCATCAGAAGCAGCACCACACTCCACTCTGGGGGCACTAGAAAAAAAATACATCCCAGCCTGGGGGCACATGAAGCAAAAGACATACTCCGCCATGGGGGCATAAGAAGAAAAGAATTCACCCCGGCCTGGGGACACTCAAAAAAAAAAGGAACCACACCCCGGACTGGGGGCATACAAAGAAAGAAATTCACCCCACCTCGAGGGCACAAGACGTAAAACACACCCCACCTTGGGGGCATAAGAAGCTAAGAACATACCCCGCCATGGGGGCATTAGAAGCGGAATACATCCCCTCCCTGGGGGCATATGAAGCAACATACATCCCCGCTCTGGGGGCATATGAAGCAGCATACACCCCGCCACTGGGGGCATAGAAGCCATAGAGGAGACTCCCCGGCTCAGGGGCATCTGAAGATGAACTACACCCCACAATGAGGGCATGAGAAGCAAGAGATATACCCCGTGTCGAGGGCATGTGAAGGGAAATACACTCTGCCCTGGGAGGGCGCAAGAACCAGAGGAATTCACCCCGCTCTGGGACATAAGAAGCGAGGAATTCACCCCGCTCTGGGACATAAGAAGCAAGGATCCACCCCGGCTTAGGGACATGAGAAGCAAGAAGTTATACCCCGAGCTAGGGGGACTAAAAAAAAAATAGCAATAACAACGCATCCGGCCTTGGGTGCACCGGAGGCCAAACATACCCCACTCTGGGGACATGATAAGTAGAAGATACACCTCGTCCCCGGGGATAGAAGAAGCAAAAGATTAAACCCCGGGCTTTGGGGCATTTGAAGAAGGAGAACACCTCGTCCCCGGGGGCGTAGAAGTCACAAAGAACAAACCCTGATTTAAGGGCATTCGAAGAAGAAATGTACCCCACCATGGGGCGTATGAAGCAAACGAAACGTGCCCCGCATGAGGGGTATAAAAACAAGAATTTACACCCTGCCTGAGGGGCATAGGAACCATGAAGGATCTACCCCCCGCCACGGGGGGCGCATGAGGAGAACCCATCCCGCCTCGGGAGCACAAGAAAGAGAAGAATACACCTTGGCGTGGGGGCTTTAAAAAAGGGAAACAGACAAAGCTGCACACTCTACTCTAGGGGCACTTGGAGAAGAAACACCCCGATATGGGGTGATGAGAAGCAAAAGAATACACCCCGACCTGGGCACACGTGAGAAGCATCTACCCCACTCTGGGGGCACCCAAAAAAAAGAGACGCACTCTGCCCTCAACGCATAAGCAACAGAAGCCTCTACCCTAGCCTGGGGGCACAAAAAAAATATAATAAACACACTCTGCCCTTGGCGCATAAGAAGCAAAAGCACCTACCCCGCTCCGGGGGCACCAAAAAAAAGAAACACACTCCGCCCTTGGCGCATAAGAAGCAGAAGCACCTACCCCACTCTGGGAGCAAAAAAAGAAACACACTCCGCCCTTGGCGCATAAGAAGCAGAAGCACCTACCCCACTATGAGGGCATTTGAAGAGTGCTACACCCCGCTTTGGGGCATTCGAAGAAGAAACACACCCTGGTCTGGAGACATACAAGCCAAAAAAAATACACCCCGCCTGGAGGCGCAGAAGCGAAGAGGCAAAACACACACCCCCTCAGGGGGGATGCATACCAAATGAAGCTACACCCCAACCTGGGGGTACATTAAGAGAAATACACTCCAGCATGGAAGCATTAATGAGAAAAGAAGAGCAGAATAAAGAAAAAGACACGCACGAGGCAGACGTGATCTTCGAGCCTGCCTCATCACACGAAAGAAAAGAAGGAAAGAAAGAATACACATGAGGCAGACGTGGTCTTCGAGCCCGCCTCATCACACAAAAGAAAAGAAGAAAAGGAAGAAAAGACACATGAGGCATACGTGGTTCTCGAGCCCGCCTCATCACACAAAAGAAGAGAAGAAAAGGAAAAGAAGACACATGAGGCAGACATGGTCCCTGAACCCGCCTCTTCACATAAAAGAAGAAGAGCAGAACCAAAAGAAGATACATGAGGCAGACGTGGTCTTCGAGCCCGCCTCATCACGTAAATGATGAGAAGAAAAGGAAGAAGAGACACATGAGGCAGACGTGGTCCTTGAACCCGCCTCTTCACATAAAAGAAGAAGAGCAGAACCAAAAGAAGACACATGAGGCAGACGTGGTCTTCGAGCCCGCCTCATCACACAAAAGAAGAGAAGGAAAGAAAGAATGCACATGAGGCGAACACGGTCTCTGCACCTGACTCTTTACAAAAGAAGAAGAGAAGAAAAAAAAAAGAGGAGAAAGAGTCACGAGGTGAACATGGTCTCTGCACCTGCCTCTTTACAAAAGAAGAAGAGAAAAAAAGAGAGAGAGTCACGAGACAGACGTGGTCCTCAAACCCGCCTCTTCACATAGAAAAAGAAAAAGAACGGACAAGAGATAGACGTGGTCTTTGCACCCGCCTTTCCACACAAAAGAAGAAGAGAAAAAGAGAAAGAAGAGTCACGAGGCAAACTTTCACCTCCGACCTTTGGCCACCCAAAGAATCAACCCTTTCACTCTGGTTTGGGCCCTTCCCCGGCTAGAGAATCAAAGAATCAACCCTTTCACTCTGGTTTGGGCCCTTCCCCGGCTAGAGAATCAAAGAATCAACCATTTACTCCGGTTTGGGCCCTTCCCCGGCTAGAGAATCAAAGAATCAACCCTTTACTCCAGTTTGGGCCCTTCCCCGGCCAGAGAATCAAAGAATCAACCTTTCACTCTGGTTTGGGCCCTTCCCCGGCTAGAGAATCAAAGAATCAACCCTTCACTCTGGTTTGGGCCCTTCCCCGGCTAGAGAATCAAAGAATCAACCTTTTCACTCTGGTTTGGGCCCTTCCCCGGCTAGAGAATCAAAGAATCAACCCTTTACTCAGGTTCGGGTCCTTCCCCGGCCAGAGAATCAAAGAATCAACCCTTTACTCCGGTTCGGGTCCTTCCCCGGCCAGAGAATCAAAGAATCAACCCTTTACTCCGGTTCGGGTCCTTCCCCGGCCAGAGAATCAAAGAATCAACCTTTCACTCCAGTTCGGGTCCTTCCCTGGTCAAAGAATCAAAGAATCAACCCTTTACTCCGGTTCGGGCCCTTCCCCGGCCAGAGAATCAAAGAATCAACCTTTCACTTCGGTTCAGATCCTTTCCCGGCCAGAGAATCAAAGAATCAACCTTTCACTCCGGTTCAGATCCTTCTCCATCCAGAGAATCAAAAAAGGAGACCCTTCTCTTCAGCCTCACATGGCTCGCTACCCAACTCCTTTTGGCTCAGCCATTTCGATCAAGGCTCATTACTAGGATTAATCCATCCGGCCCACCGCGCTCCCAATATCTCTTGGCTTTTCAGCCTACCTTTTAATATCCCAACCTTTGGCCTTCGCAGACTGCTTCCCAATTCTGGATCTCGTAGCCTGCTTACCTTTGGCCGTCGTGGCCTGCTTCCCAACTCTGGCTCTCGTAGCCTGCTTCCCTTTGGCTTTTATAGCTTGCTTACCTTTGGCCTTCGTGGCCTGCTTCCCTTTGGCTTTTATGGCCTGCTTCCCAACTCTGGCTTTTGTAGCCTGCTTCCCTTTAGCTTTTATAGCCTGCTTCCCTTTGGCTTTTATAGCCTGCTTACCTTTGGCCTTCGTGGCCTGCTTCCCAACTTTGGCTCTCGTAGCATGCTTCCCTTTGGCTTTTATAGCCTGCTTCCCTTTGGCTTTTATAGCCTGCTTCCCAACTTTGGCTCTTGCAGCCTGCTTCCCTTTGGCTTTTATAGCCTGCTTCTCAACTTTGGCTCTCGTGGCCTGCTTCCCAATTCTGGATCTCGTAGCCTGCATACCCTTGGCTCCTATGGCCTGCTTCCCCTTTGGCCTCTGCAGTCTGCTCCCCAACTCTGGCTCTTATAGCCCGCTTCCCTAATTTCCTTTCGACCCTTCGTAGTTTGCTTCCCTAATACTTTTATTACCACTACACTTATACGTAACGACAATATATTCTTATGCAAAAAAAAAAAGAGAAAGAAAGAAGAAAAGAAAAGAAAAAGAAGAGAATGCTGGATTGCCCTACTTGCGTGCTTGCTTATAATATAGAATAATGCACCTCCTTGAAATTTTCTAGGACCTTGTTTCCTTGCTAAATAATAATGCCCCGAGTCCGGATGCGCGTGCGTCGCGGCATATGCTCAAAGGGAACCCAATTATGGCAGGTGCACACATCAAGGGGAAGAGTCATGGCTAAATTGTTAAGTCTAACTCACAAAATAAACCTGAGGTAACGCTCCCACGCTTCGTACTTAACGTGTTCAATAGCTTTCAACCATGGGGATTGCCCGAATTTCTTCTTAGCACTCTACGGAGACTTGAATTCCTGCACTCGCGTGAAAGGTAATCGTGAGGAAAAAGCTACCTACCCCCCACTATAAAAAGAAAAAAAGAAAAAAAGAGAGGAACGCGGATCCGAGTAGCCAGGAATCCCTGTTGTGCATCCCTAGTTTTGATGATGACAATCCACAAATCATTGAGATACTCACTTAAACATGAGTAGAAATGTTCTCCAATTTATGAATCAATAAGAACTTCATTCTTCCATGAATCTAGGTACTGATGACATTGCAGGCAGTGGTAAAGTGATATTCACTCCAAGGGCTTCACTGATCAACAGTTTGATGGAAGAGATTGAGCGTCTTGATGCATGAAGCTTCAAGTCTGCACATCGGTAGCCAGTGCATGCATTATCTAGCAAGTCTGTACATTGGTGGCCATGCCTCACTTGCATGCTCATCAAAGTCTGTACAGCCACCTCTTCAAGCATTTCAAAGTCCACACATCACTGTAGCATGCATTCGGGCAAAGTCTGTACAATCCATCGCCTTCAGATTTACCAAGTCTATACAACCTGCCTTCATGTTCAAAGTCTATACATCGACGTTGGGCATCAAAGTCTATACAGTACTCTGTCTCACTTAGCGTCTCACGAAGTCTGTACAGCCTTTGCATTGTGCATACTTTGAAGTCTATACATTGCTTGAGTTAACTGCAGCCTTTACTTCAAAGTCTATACATTGTCCCTGCATACATTGAAGTCTATACTTTCGTTTGGAAAGTCTATACATTCATTCATTTGAAGCTTCATCAAGTCTACACATCGTGTAGCATGCACGCGTCGAAGTCTGTACACTGCATCGTCTGGAAGACTGTCCAGTAAGTAGAAGTCTGTACATTGGCCATTGCCATGAGAAGCCAAAGTCTGTACATTGGGGATCATCCAGAAAGCAGAAGTCTGTACATTGGCCGTTGCCATGAGAAGCCAAAGTATATACATTAGAGCTCGTCCAGCAAGCAAAGTCTGTACAATGGCTTGCTGCGAGTAATTGAAGTCTGTACACTGGCGATACTGTACGGGAAGCAAGTCTGTACATCGTGGGCTTCTGGCCTTCATTTGAAGTCTATACACTGGACGGTTGAAGTCTATACACTGGACGTTTGAAGTCTATACACTGGGCTTCTCAAAGGCTCACAAAGTCTATACATCGTGGCCTTGAACTCTCAAGTCTGTACATTGGCCGTTGCCATGCGAAGCTCAAAGTCTGTACACTCAGTTGCAGGCAGGAGTAAAGTCTGTACATTGGCGTGCTTAACAACACACAAGTATATAAATCCGTTGCGTGAGGCCTGTCAAAGCCTGGATAGAACCTACAGAAACTAATTCCGATCTGAAGGCCTAAAAATCTGGAAAGAAGTTGAAGATGGCATGTGGATAAAGGCGTGGAAGAATCTTCTGCTCGATCTGTTGCTGCATCTGTGGAAGACTTAGTCAACCCTGCAAATCGGACTGAAGAAGCTACAAACAGTTTTCTGTTCTAGAAACCCGCAGAGAATCTGAGGCTAATTGTTGAATGGCACAAGCTTTGTTTCGCGCCAACTTTTGAAAGATAGAAAGAGAAGGAAATAGAAGATATACAGATATCAAGAGTTAAAGGGAGTCAGTGTGCCAGAAGAAAGAGTGGAGGAAACAGTATCTGAAAGAGAAGAGCAGGTCGTGATCAAGCCCAAGTGTGCAGTCTTTGTAGCCGCAAGAAGATCTGCTGCTGAAGATAATGGGGATCCAGCTGTGCAAGGGCTCAACCACCTGAAGGCTGCCCAGCTCAGAGATCGTGATCTCAATGCGCCAGCAGCCCTATGCACTTGGATTTGTCAAAACTCTGAAATCTCATATCTTCAGTTTAACAGTTCCTTATTTTTCTTAAATCAACCATTTCTTCTGATTGCATCAAGCTGTGAGGCAGCAGTGTCAAGCTGTAAGTCAGCGTGTGTGCAAGCTGTGTGTCAGCGTGTGTACAAGCTGTGAGGCAGCAGTGTTGATTGAGACAAGGGTCTCTTGGTAGTGAAGCCTCACTCAAGTTGAGTGAGGGGTGGATGTAAGTCTCGTGTTGAGACTGAACCACCTAAAAAGATCATCTTGCATGTGTGATGATTCTTGGTGTGACTGCTCTTGTTGCATATTAGTCTATAACCTTGATGCTTAAGTAGCTAGATCATATTGAAACTCTAGTGTGCTGCATTAACTCTAGCAATAGTTCAAATAAAGTTGGAATAAATTGAAAAGGGGGGAAAGATCTATTCACCCCCCCTCTAGATCTATTCAATCCTCACACAACACGTGGTATCAGAGCCTGGCTCTCCAATATGTGGTCTAACAACCAGGAGAGAACATGAGGATTGATGTCTAAGGGTCTGACAACTGAGGGACACTCAGTGAGCAGACCACCATACTTTGATGGAAATGACTACTCATACTGGAAAAATCGTATGCAGGTATTTCTAAGGGCTCAAGATCATGAAATGTGGAAAGTAGTAAGTCGCGGCCCCTATGAGCTCCCTGAAGATGAGGACTCATGGACGAGAGAACAGATTCGAAAATCAACTATCAACTGGGGCGCAATGAATGTAATGCAGTGTGCACTACATCCCACGGAGTTCTCAAGAGTCTCTCAATGCACAACTGCGAAAGCCATGTGGGACAGGCTGGAAGTCATATACGAAGGTACATCTGAGGTAAGAGAAACTAAAGCCAACATGTTAATCTCAGAGTATGAAATGTTCAAGATGAAAACTGATGAAAGCATCTCTGAAATGTATGAAAGATTGATGCAATTGACTAACAGCTTGAAAAGTCTAGGTAAGACTTACACAGATCAAGAATTGGTAAGAAAAATTCTCAGGTCTCTTACTCCTGTGTGGCATACCAAAGCCACGGTCATTGAAGATTCAAAAGACCTCACCACTATGAAAGTGGACCAGCTAATTGGGTCCTTAATGACGTACGAGATCAATCTCAAGAGAAGTGAAAACGAGGACAAAAAGAAAAGGCCAGTAGCCTTGAAAGCCAGCCCAAGCAAATGTGAATCCTCTGAGACAAGTGAGTCCTCAAGCACTGAGGAAGACAACGGTGAGTTTGCTATGCTAACCCGAAAGTTCAGGAAGTTTCTTCGAAGAGAAGGTAAGGGATTCAACAATAAGAAGGGAATGGTAAGAAAGTTTTCTCAGCACAAGTTTGATCAACCCAAGAAATCCTCTAACAAAGTAGTTTGCTATAACTGCAGGAAACCAGGTCACATGAAGGCTGAATGCCCTGAGGCCTCCAAAGGCATGACCTCTAAGTGGAGAGGGAAGAAGCCTAAGGCTATGGTAAGTACCCGGAGCGAAGAAGAAGAAGACAGTGAGGAAGAGATGTCATCCGATGAAGATGAAGGGAAATTGTGTCTCATGGCAGAAGGAGAAAGTGAAGATCTTAAGGTAACTTCTCCTTTCAAGCATTTCTCTGTTTCAGATTGGGAAGACGCATACACTGAATTATTAGATCAGTATGATTTAATCAGAAAAGAGAATAAAAGCCTGAAAAAGAAAATCAACAGCATAAGTCACGATACTAGCTCAATCAACAAGTGCGCTGACTTAGAACTAGAGATCGCCAATCTGCACAAAAAATTGAGTGAACAGGAATTAGATGAAAACACGTTTAAATCTCAGGAAGAAGAAAATGAATTATTGAGGAAAACAATTGATGAACTTAAGTTAAAAGTGCAAAGCTGTGAACAGGAGACAAAATTGACCAATGAAAAGGCTAACGCGATGAAGGAAGAAAATAACAAACTTCTGGAAGAAATCAAAAGAACTCAGAAAGCATTGGAAGACAAACAAGAGAGTCTAGAGAAAATGGTAAGAGGAGAAGAAAACTCGAATGCCATGCTCGGAACAAAAGTAAATTATCAAAAGGAAGGTTTGGGGTATAATCCTAATGCCAAAAAGGAATTTCAAATGAAAACCATTACCTTTGTGGCCGGAGCAGATCCTAAAGGAAATAGACCTCTTATAAACATGTATGAAGTTGAAGAGCCAAGTGACACAAATGCAAGAGAAAAAGATTCTAACAAAAATGACTTGGAAGAATCGAGGGTAGAAGGCCAAAACTCTCAAAAGCTCTTCTTGAAACAAGGCCAATCATCTAATAAGGAAACAAACTCAATCAAGTCATTCAAAGCAAGAAATAAAGAGTTTTGGAATCAAGAAAGTCGGCTCAGAAACCCCCCCGAGCCGACCACAGGCAAAGCCAGGCGAAATGCTGAATTCTGGCAGAACCGAAGTCGACCACGACCCCCTCAGGTGTCAACCACAGCCAGTAACAGAAAGTGGGAAAACCACTGGGATGTCAGAGGCCGACACCCAGGGCTCCATAAGCCGACCACGGCTTCTAACAACAACCATGCTCTAGTGAGCAGAAATCAGAATTGGCTCCGACCCACAAGTTCCACCAATCAAATATGGATTCCTAAATCTTTCTTAAAATATTTGAGTGACCTTACTAGACATATTGAACCCTAGAGCAGCTGGGTTCCAAAAATCTTCACATGATGTGTCATGCAGGAATGTTTAGCGGCCGTCCACAACAAATGGTATCTTGATAGTGGCTGCTCGAGACACATGACCGGAGATAAGAAGAAGTTTTATCAGCTGATTAAAAAGGATGGTGGACACGTAACCTTTGGTGGAAACAACAAAGGTAAAATTGTCGGCACAGGTAAGATAGGTAAGAAGCCTTCAAATTGCATTGAGAATGTGTTATTGGTAGATGGCTTAGAGCATAATTTACTAAGCATTAGCCAACTATGTGATAAGGGACACAAGGTGATATTTGACTCGGAAAGCTGCAAAATAATGGAACCTAATTCAGATCTAGTAAAATTCTTAGGCAAAAGAGTGAACAATGATTACATGATAGACTTAAATGATCCTGTTCATTCTAACTTGTGTCTGACTACTAAAAAGGATGATCTGATCTGGTTATCGCACCGCAGGTTAGGACATGTCAGCTTTAGAGTTTTGCATAAATTGGTTAAAAAGAACATGGTCAGAGGGTTGCCTGAAATTACCTTTAGTCAAAACATCAAACTATGTGCTGCATGCACCCAAGGATAGCAAACTAGAAAAACCTTCAAAAGAAAATCTGAAAACCAGTCCTCTAAACCACTAGAATTAGTGCATATGGACCTATTTGGGCCAACAAGAACAGCAAGCATCAGTGGGAAGAGATATGGCTATGTGTTAGTAGATGATTTTTCAAGATTTACTTGGGTGTTTTTCTTATCCCAAAAGAATGATGCATTTCATGAATTTCAGGCCTTCTACAAAAGATTGAAACAGGATGGTAAGTTCAAAATATGCTCAATCTTATCTGACCATGGCGGAGAATTCGAGAATTCTGAATTTGATACATTTTGCAGGAGCAAAGGAATAACGCACAGATTCTCAGCACCCCGAACGCCAGAACAAAATGGGGTGGTGGAAAGAAGGAATCGAACTCTGGTAGAGATGGCGAGAATAATGTTGGCAGAAGGGAACATTCCAAGAAAATACTGGGCAGAAGCAGTTAACACCACATGCTACATTGTGAATCGTGCAATGGTAAGACCATCTAGTGCAAAAACTCCATATGAAATGTTCAAAGGTAAGAAACCATCTCTAGCCCACTTCAGAATATTTGGTACAAAGTGTTTCATCCATAACAATGACAAGAAAGACTTGGACAAATTTGAACCCAAGAGTGACCTAGGAATATTCTTGGGATACTCTGACAAATCAAGAGCTTATAGAGTGTTCAATATCAAAGATCAAGTAGTCGAGGAATCTCCTCACATTTCATTTGATGAAACTGATGAATCTATGGATGATGAACAGGTCAACAAGAAAAATGAAGATGGAGAATTTATGGAACCCAAGGATGAGCCAGATGAGCAAAGTAAGGAATCGAGCCATGAAGGAGAACAAGGTAACAACTCTGGCGAACCAAATGCAAATGAGGATGGATCAGGTAACAATCTTGTAAATATAAGAGTGCTTAAGGATCAGCCCCTTGATAGCATAATTGGTAATGTAAATGAACCAAGGAAAACAAGATCTCAGTGGAGAGCTGTTAATGAATTAGACCAACTTGCACTAGTCCCCCAAATTGAGCCAAAAACTATAGAAGAAGCCTTGAATGATGAATCCTGGATAGATGCAATGCATGAGGAGTTAAATCAATTTGAGAGAAACAAAGTTTGGAATCTTGTTCCCAGACCAACCTCTCACTCTGTCATTGGAACCAGGTGGGTGTTTAGAAATACATTAAGTGAGAAAGGGGAGGTCATTAGAAACAAGGCTAGACTTGTAGCCAAGGGGTATAACCAGGAATTTGGTATTGATTTCGAAGAATCATATGCCCCTGTGGCCAGATTAGAAGCCATCAGGATTTTACTCACTTTTGCATCTTCTCATGGAATCAAACTACAACAAATGGATGTAAAAAGTGCCTTTCTAAATGGAGTCATCAAGGAAGAGGTCTATGTAGAGCAATCTCCTGGGTTTGAGAATGAGGGTTTCCCTAACCATGTTTTTAAACTCAATAAAGCATTATATGGTTTGAAACAGGCTCCACGTGCATGGTACGAGAGGCTAAGTTCATTTCTTGCCAACAAGGGTTATTCAAGAGGTAAAATAGACCAGACCTTATTTTCAAAGATCCAAGGTAAGGATATTCTCATTGTGCAAATTTATGTTGACGACATTATATTTGGGTCTACAAAACCCCAATTATGTAATGAATTTACAAACTTGATGACTGCGGAATTTGAAATGAGTTTGATGGGGGACTTACAATTCTTCCTTGGACTGCAGGTCATACAATGCAAGGATGGATACTTCACAAATTAGTCCAAGTACATCAACGAGATGTTGAAAAGATTTGGCATGGAGAGCTGCAAAGCCATTGGAACGCCGATGAGCACAAATGTAACACTAGATGCTGATGAAAGAGGTAATCTGGTAGACACAAAAACATACAGAGGTATGATTGGCTCCTTGCTCTACTTAACTGTCTCTAGACCAGATATACAGTTTAGTCTGTGCATGTGTGCTAGATACCAAGCATGTCCTAAAGAATCACACTTAGGAGCCGTCAAGCGTATTCTCCGATACCTTGCCGGCACCCAAGATTTGGGACTTTGGTATCCCGCTTTCTGTGATTTAGATTTAATTTCATACTCAGATGCGGATTATGCTGGATGCAAAATAGATAGAAAAAGCACGAGTGGCTACTGCCAATTCTTGGGCGGATGTCTGATCACTTGGGCTTCTAAGAAGCAACATTCCGTTGCACTCTCCACTGCTGAGGCAGAATATGTCGCAGTAGGGAGTTGTGGGACACAAGTTCTATGGATCAAACATCAGCTCCAGGATTACAACATAGATATTGGATGTGCACCAATATTGTGTGATAACACGAGCGCCATTAATCTATCAAAAAATCCAATCCAGTATTCTAGAACAAAACACATAGAAATCCGCCATCACTTCATAAGAGATGAAGTCAGCAAAGGCAACTTTGTGCTGCATTTTATTGAAACTGAAAAACAACTTGCTGACATTTTCACAAAACCCCTCAATAATGATAGATTCACCACCCTGAGAAGAGAATTGGGGTTATGCAGATCTCCTCATGAAAATCCATAACAGCCTTTCTGCAACAATTTTTCTGTACTGATCACCGATTATTTTCTGGCAAATACATGTTACATTAAGGGGGAGTCTAGGTTAGTGATGTTCAGCATGCATGCATATGGCCAGTTCAGTCAGCATGTCTTCTTCAGTTAGCATCTCATGATAGGTACTAGTGTCACTAGTCTTCTAGCTGAAACTGGTGGAAATGGAGCAGACTGAGCCGACTTCTTGGCATGATCCTTCTCATTGTTGCCTAAATCCTGCTCATGTTTTTATACCTCTACAAACCCAATTCAACCAAACTCTTCGTAGCCTACATCAACAAAATCTCACTTCCTCTAACTCTGCAAAGACTCCTGAACTAAGGGGGAGGGTTTGTATACACCTCTTCTATTATGAAATCGTTGGGCTGTCACAAGCCACCACTCATCCACTATATAATGAACATAATTCTAAGAACATAGTAAGAACAAGTTTGGTTGGCTGTAAAATGAGCTTGATTTGTCATGCTTCAATAAACTAAACATATAGGAATATGCCATTTACATGTCCTTGAATCTTATAATTGAGAGTAGTAAAGTTATCTTACTCAAAGTGCTCATGCTGTCAAATGAAAATCAAATTCAACTAATTCATGAATGCCTTGGGAATACGCTATTATCATGTCTGTCAGGCAGAGCAATGGAATGGCCTCTAAGAAACTACTGTCTCTCCCTACAAAAAGAGTGATGTATAAAAAGGGAGAAACACGTGTGTCATGAAGAGCCAAGCTATCTCTGCCAGTATGAATAAAGGGGTGGGAGTACTGAGTAACTGGGGATACTGGCATCTAATCAACGTGTATCCTCACGCAAAAAGGTGCTCACCAATTCCCAAGTGAGACGGTTAGGCATGCAAAGTAGCCGAGGTCTCTGGCGTGTAAAAAGCGTGTTACCTCGTGCAGAAATGTATGTGATAAACCTGACCACTCGTCAATCAATCAATCAAAAAAAAAATTTGTGTATGCAGTTCAAAAAAATTTCAGTAAAAAAAAATGACAGACAAGCTAGATGGTTGACCCTTGGCACCTCATGACAACGAAACTTTCCTGAATTCATATTGCAGCTGGCATTTTGGTCAAATTAACTTGTGCAACATCAATTATAAGGTTACTAGATCATGTAAAGAACCATATCCCACTTTGTTGAAGTTTATTCCTGTCTTGACAATCAAACACACTAATAAAGCCCCACATTTATTTCACTAAATTCTTCAGAATGAAATTCATTTAGTTAGTGGACAAATTAACTAATACGATTCTTTATGGAAAGGGTTTAAACAGAAGCCCCCCTTTCAATTTAAGGTCTTTGCAGGTTTGTTTACAAAAACTCACATTCTTCCCCTCAAAAACTCTCATTCGCATCAAACTCTCATCTGCCTCTCTTATTCACCAGAACACTCATATTCCAAATGCTCTGATGGCAGTTCATGCACAGCTTAATGACATAGCCAACAGACTGAATTGGATTGAGCAGCAGTTAGCTCCACTGCCTCCACCAGGGTCTCCTAGTAACTCCTCTTAGGTTAGGACCCCCCCTTCTTTTGCTGATGACAAAGGGGGAGAAGGATGATGTCAGTCATTTTGGTTTATGTACAGTTTTTTTTGGTCTTTGGAGTCAATGCATTTCCTTCTTGATCAGTCATGTAATTCAGTTCTTTATATAATTCAGTTCTTTATATACTCAATGAGATGTTTGGCTTGGCTACAGTTTTCAACTGCACTGCAATTATGTACTCATACTTGATATATTGATTGCAAGGGCTTCATAATGACTTTTGGTTGTCATCACCAAAAAGGGGGAGAATGTTGTGCATCCCTAGTTTTGATGATGACAATCCACAAATCATTGAGATACTCACTTAAACATGAGTAGAAATGTTCTCCAATTTATGAATCAATAAGAACTTCATTCTTCCATGAATCTAGGTACTGATGACATTGCAGGCAGTGGTAAAGTGATATTCACTCCAAGGGCTTCACTGATCAATAGTTTGATGGAAGAGATTGAGCGTCTTGATGCATGAAGCTTCAAGTCTGCACATCGGTAGCCAGTGCATGCATTATCTAGCAAGTCTGTACATTGGTGGCCATGCCTCACTTGCATGCTCATCAAAGTCTGTACAGCCACCGCTTCAAGCATTTCAAAGTCCACACATCACTGTAGCATGCATTCGGGCAAAGTCTGTACAATCCATCGCCTTCAGATTTACCAAGTCTATACAACCTGCCTTTATGTTCAAAGTCTATACATCGACATTGGGCATCAAAGTCTATACAGTACTCTGTCTCACTTAGCGTCTCACGAAGTCTGTACAGCCTTTGCATTGTGCATACTTTGAAGTCTATACATTGCTTGAGTTAACTGCAGCCTTTACTTCAAAGTCTATACATTGTCCCTACATACATTGAAGTCTATACTTTCGTTTGGAAAGTCTATACATTCATTCATTTGAAGCTTCATCAAATCTACACATCGTGTAGCATGCACGCGTCGAAGTCTGTACACTGCATCGTCTGGAAGACTTTCCAGCAAGCAGAAGTCTGTACATTGGCCGTTGCCATGAGAAGCCAAAGTCTGTACATTGGGGCTCATCCAGCAAGCAGAAGTCTATACATTGGCCGTTGCCATGAGAAGCCAAAGTCTATACATTGGAGCTCATCCAGCAAGCAAAGTCTGTACAATGGCTTGCTGTGAGTAATTGAAGTCTGTACACTGGCGATACTGTACGGGAAGCAAGTCTGTACATCGTGGGCTTCTGGCCTTCATTCGAAGTCTATACACTGGACGGTTGAAGTCTATACACTGGACGTTTGAAGTCTGTACACTGGGCTGCTCAAAGGCTCACAAAGTCTATACATCGTGGCCTTAAACTCTCAAGTCTGTACACTGGCCGTTGCCATGCGAAGCTCAAAGTCTGTACACTCAGTTGCAGGCAGCAGTAAAGTCTGTACATTGGCGTGCTTAACAACACACAAGTATATACATCCGTTGCGTGAGGCCTGTCAAAGCCTGGATAGAACCTACAGAAACTAATTCCGATCTGAAGGCCTAAAAATCTGGAAAGAAGTTGAAGATGGCATGTGGATAAAGGCGTGGAAGAATCTTCTGCTCGATCTGTTGCTGCATCTGTGGAAGACTTAGTCAACCCTGCAAATCGGACTGAAGAAGCTACAAACAGTTTTCTGTTCTAGAAACCCACAGAGAATCTGAGGCTAATTGTTGAATGGCTCAAGCTTTGTTTCACGCCAACTTTTGAAAGAGAGAAAGAGAAGGAAATAGAAGATATACAGATATCAAGAGTTAGAGGGAGTCAGTGTGCCAGAAGAAAGAGTGGAGGAAACAGTATCTGAAAGAGAAGAGCAGGTCGTGATCAAGCCCAAGTGTGCAGTCTTTGTAGCCGCAAGAAGATCTGCTGCTGAAGATAATGGGGATCCAGCTGTGCAGGGCTCAACCACCTGAAGGCTGCCCAGCTCAGAGATCGTGATCTCAATGCGCCAGCAGCCCTATGCACTTGGATTTGTCAAAACTCTGAAATCTCATATCTTCAGTTTATTGGTTCCTTGTTTTTCTTAAATCAACCATTTCTTCTGATTGCATCAAGCTGTGAGGCAGCGGTGTCAAGCTGTAAGTCAGCGTGTGTGCAAGCTGTGTGTCAGCATGTGTACAAGCTGTGAGACAGCAGTGTTGATTGAGACAAGGGTCTCTTGGTAGTGAAGCCTCACTCAAGTTGAGTGAGGGGTGGATGTAAGTCTCGTGTAGAGACTGAACCACCTAAAAAGATCATCTTGCATGTGTGATGATTCTTGATGTGACTGCTCTTGTTGCATATTAGTCTATAACCTTGATGCTTAAGTAGCTAGATTATATTGAAACTCTAGTGTGCTGCATTAACTCTAGCAATAGTTCAAATAAAGTTGGAATAAATTGAAAAAGGGGGAAAGATCTATTCACCCCCCCTCTAGATCTATTCAATCCTCACACAACAATCCCCATTGAAACAAATGAGGAGACTCGCGCGAAATGGTGAAGAGAATCACAATAAAGATAAATCTTAGTAGCCGGGAATCCCCATTTAGACACATGGGGAGACTCGCGCCGAACGGTGAAATCCGCTACCAAAATAAATAGATGGGGGCTGTGTGAAGCTACCGAAAGTCGAAAGCCTAAAACTAATGTGTAGGCGCTAGAGTGATATTCGAGTGTCACCAGGAAAACCTGCATATCCCTATGGTTAGGGCTCTTTGTTCACACATTTGCACTGCCATGCCACAGAGAATTGCCTCGGGTGAAATGCGTGAATTTAAGTTGTGCATGCAAGACATGCGATATCCTCTTGACGGGTGCACCACCCCTCAGCCATGCCTTCTGGCCCACACCGTGCCTGTGGATTATGGGCGATGTCCCTATCCCATCTCCTATAGAGGGAGCTACCTTATGTGTACTTATGTTATGCCTGCTGACGAATGCCTACATGCCTAAATAAAGAAATAAATAATAATAATTAAAAAAAATATAAGCTCAATTTTGGCTGTAGCAGCATGCTGATGCGCTCGACAGTCATCGTTTAAAAATGCCGTGCCACACAAATTTTAAAATTTATACAACCACACTCACTCACTTAGATGATTTGGAAAATACGAGTAAAGTGGTAAATACGGGTCGATCCCACGGGTAGAAAATTTGAATTTAAGTTGGAAAATACCCTTATGTTTTGAAAACCAATTGCTTTTGTTTGATTTGAGTGCGATTAAAATTAACAGAAATGAAATTGCAACTTTAAATAACAAGAGATAAGTGAAAGAAATATTTAGCCAATGAATTGAAGAATGCCGTCGTTTCCTCGCCGAGCCTTGGATGAAGATCGCTCCGCCTTGGAAGTCGACGCCGTGAGATGTTCGGAAGATGATCACCGCTTTGTGTGTGAGTGAAACACTTATGAAGAAAGGAACAAGTTTGAAAAACTAAGTTGAAAACAAAACAGAATTCTATTGAAAATAGGGTTTTGAAGAAATAGAATAACTTAAAATCTGGATGGAATTCGAAAAAGTGTAATACCTGAAAGTTGTAGAGAATTGAAAGATGAAGAAGTTTTATGAAGAACACAGAAACAGAAAACGAATGGAAGACAATGAAAAACTTGAAAAATCAAGATCTATCGCTGCTGGTGAACAGTAACTGACAGAAAAACAGAACAGTAAAGAATTAATTCTAGAGCTCAAACTAAGAAGAATTTGAAGAAGTGGAAGAATAAACATACTTAGATCTACAAGAGAGGAACAACTTATATGAAGAACTCAGAGTAAAATTATGATTGTAAAGGCTTCAAAATGATAAATGGGTGGAGACTATCACTTCGGATGAACAGTACATACACAGGACAGCACTTAAAAACAGAGAGAATAACTTTTAAACAGGAAGGAATTAAAGGAAATGATGAAAAGAGAAGTTGAAGAAAACTTACAGATGGACAACTGTGTAGAAGATAAGAAATTGAAATGGAGATCACACAATAAGTTATGAGACTAAGAAGAGGCTAAATGCTTAACCAAAACTTTTCATTAAAACAAATTGAACTTACAAAGCTTGCATCAAAAGTCTTCAAACCAATACCTTCTAACCCTAAAACAAAAAGCCAACAAGAATGAAACTTAAGAACACAAAGCACCCCTTACAAATTCTTCATAATCCCCTTGCTAGCTACTCCTAACTTCCTCCTTTTGCATTATATTGAAGCCCCTTTTATAGGGTGTTAAAACAACCTCATTGCATGTGAACACTTTGCCAATGTGAACACCCAATTGCTTATATTTTTGACCTAATATTGTGTGCTAGCATGTGCTTCACACTTCTCTATTTTTTTTCTGATTTTTTTGGAATTTTTCTCAATTTTTTTCTTCCTCCTTTTCTCTTCTTTCTTTCTCTTTCTCTCTCTTTCTTTCTCTTTCCAGCACGTGCGCCGCCCCGTGCGCCGACCGCCGCGCGTTTTCTTCTTCCCGCCGCGTGGACCGCGGCTGCGTCGGCCGGCTGACCCGCATGTTCCTTCCGCGGCTGTGCTGCGTTGCGCCCATCGGGGCCCGCCTCCACCAAACCGCCTGCGAAGGCAGTTTGACCGCGTTGCGCACGCGTTGACGCACCTGTGGGCGCGTCGTCGCCCGTGCCTGGCGAAGGCACGGGCTCGTGCCTGTTTTCACTTGCAAATGCACACATCGCACACACACACTTATTTATAATAGATATTATATATATATATATTATATATACATTTAATACTTAGATATCTCATAAAAAATCCAAAACAATGTCAAATAATTATATATATATATATATATTTTATATATTATTTTGTTTCTTTTCTATTTGAACAACTCTAAAATTATTTTTATTTTTTATTTTTTTTATTTTCATATAGATAGATATATATGTATATATTATGTATATAGCGTATTAAGGCCTTAAAAATATCAAATAAATTTATTTTTTTTCTTTTATTATTTTTATTCATATTGAACAAATCATTGGGCTTTTGGCCCATTTCAACATATATTATTTTTTCTTTTTTTTCTTATTTTTATTATTAGTAAGTGCTTGTTAAATAAGGAAATATCTTTATTAAAATCAGTTAATTCCAGAAAATGAATTATTTTACTCTAAATTAATAGTAAGCATGATAAGTGCATATTTATTATTATTAAAGCCCATAAAGAATGTAAATAACATGAATTAAGATGAAAAAAATACACACTTATCACACCCCCCAACTTACTCATTGCTAGTCCCTTAGCAATGCAAATAATCTTAAAATGTAAGGACTAAGAAGAGTTTACGAATATCATGCCTTATTTCCAGATCATCGTTCATAGAATCGACTAAAGATTAAGAATCTGGAGTCATTATCACATATTAGCCTTATGTAGGAAATTCAGGTACATGATTAAGAATTCTAATCAAAATTCAGTAGCACTTGTGCATGTGTAATACTAAGTCTACAGTGAAGATAATTGCGTCCCCCATTTACTATTGCAAGCAAGTGTCCTTCAATTCTGCACTTCTTAATCAGAGCATTCAGCATACTAGCTTTTTGCCTTATTGCTATGTCCCGGTTGGGATCTAAATATTTTTATCTTTCTTTTCTTTTATCTTTACACACATGATGCTGCACTTCCCTTCACTGTTTTACGCGAACCTCAACACGTCTTAGGTGAAGTAGGCCCGGTTACACAGATCAAAGTTCCCTTTTCCTTTTGACGCGAACCTCAACACGTCTTAGGTGAAGTAGGCCCGGTTACTCAGAATCGGAGCATTTTTCATGGTATTTTTTTTCTCATACTTTTGTCACTTGTGCATTTGCACTAATTTTTGATAAATAGCATGGCAGAAAGCTTATAAATAAAAGATCTCTTCCTTAAGAAGTGCTGAATATCAGACAGTATACCCAAAATAGCAGAAGGCTTGTCCTATTAGCGTGCAACGTGATTGTATTTTTCTAAAGTGCACATGAAATTTAAAGAGATTCTTAAATCAGTTTTCCATGGCTAGATTAATAAATTTTTCCATCATCCTTTTCCTTAGTCTTTTCCATTCCAGAATTACTTTTTATGAGGCATGAATCAAGAAACTCTAACTGGGGATGTACTGTAAGGTTTTTCATAAAAAAAAATTTGGGGTGAAAAATTGAGCGGTTGTATATATAAATGCAGAATGTGCAACATGATTTCCTGTCCCCCCAACATAAATGACATTGTCCCCAATGGCATAAAAATAGAGAAGAATAGAACAATGTAGATGAGAAGCGTATGAAGGAACGGGACAACCAGATAGAGGTGGGCTTCGAACACTGGGGCATTTGAGGAAAAGGTGGTACTTGACATTTGACGGCTTGGCGTAGCTGAGCAGCAGAGTAAGCAAGCTCCACTCCCCCCCCCAACTGATCGGGTAGTCACACCTGCAAAATAAAAACACATGAAAAACCTGGGTGGCCTCCCAAGAAGCCGGTTATCTTCACCCAAGGAGTGGAATTCATTGTGTCCATGAGTTTCAAAGGGAATCGACCACCGATTTCAACAATGTCAGCCAAATGGGCCCACATGTCCCATGCGAACTTCCCACAGGTCCTTGTTTGAACTTAAAAGTAGGCCTAATAGGACAAAGGATGAATGACCAAATCACGGCTCCGCTCCATTTTCTCCACATGGCGAAAGGGCATACGAGGGAACCGTGGCCATGATTTCAAAGGAATCGACCACTAATTTCAACGTGGGTCATGGATCCGGATTTCCCGCATAAATGGCCCCCATTATGTGCGAAATGTAGTCACAACAGGATAATAAACTCAGGGAATCTTTGGACCGAATAGAGAGGACAAGTCAATAAATCACGCTGCTGACTCGAGCATCCCACATGGGGAGAGTAGGCGCCAGAGTAAAGGGAGGGTGACTTGTCGCAACGGCTGTGGCTAGGGGTGATGGTGATAGAAGCAGATCACCTTCTTTCCAATCCTATAAATACCTCCCTTTCACTCGATAGAGGAACACCAAAGTTGTGAGAGTAGATTTTGAGGAGTGAAAGTTTGTGAAGGGAAGTAGTGAGTGTTGCTCAATTATCAGAATGGAGGGTGAATCTAGCTTCAAAGCAGAAGGTGAGTCGTCTCATTCCTCGAAGAGGAGCAGATCGGGCAGTAGTTCCAAGAGACTCTCAGAAGTCGAAGGGCAATGGAGTGAAAGGACCCTATCACAGCTTGTAAGTGGATCCTTTTATTCCTTTCTTCATGCTTTCTCCCCCTCTCTTCCTTTGCAAAGCTTCCCATTTCTCACTTCTTGTGTATGTGCAGAGCGTGATGAGATCGCACATTTCGTGGGAGCTTGTAGTGGCAGCATATCGAGGTCTCCCGGCCTTCCAGAAGGCGAGGTTAGACGTGATGGGATTCGAAGCCTTTCTTAGAATCGAGCCGATCAAGCTCGACCTTGCCCTGATTCAAGTACTGCGTGAAAGATGGGACCCGGTGAGTCGGGCATTTCTGATGTCGTGGGGGCACATGGTGCCCAGCCTGGAGAACATGGTCCGGATTACGGGCCTCAAAGTAGATGGGGAAGCAGTGACTGGCGTCACTTATGCGGACTACCGAGAAGGTGCCCAGAAGCTACTGGGGCTGGATTTAGATGGTCGGAAGAATAGGTCAGTAGCCAAGGCATCGATCATGGAAGCGTTAGGGCTTACTGACATGCGTCCGCGGGATGATGAGTCCCTAGAGGATTTCATGGAAAGGGCAGAAAGAGGTTCCCGTGCAGTATATTGCATGGATGCCAGCAACTGGGAGAGGACCAATATGGATCTGCGGAGGTTCCTCCTCTTTCTTTTGGGTAAGTTGCTACTGGGCTCCAAGGTAGACAATATCCACTGTCGCTTCTTAGAACTGCTTGTAGATTTGGAAAGAGTAGGACAATATGCCCGGGGAGCTGCCGTGCTGGCACATCTGTTCACAGGTCTGTCGCAAAGGACAGACCGAGAGATGACAATAAGTGGGTTTACGCCCTTCATCCAGGTAAAGAATTTTATTGTTCTTTTTGGTTTATGCCATTTTTTATATTTGTTGAGATTAATGACACATGATGGTGTAGCTATGGAGCTACTATTATCTTCCAATTGGGAGAGCTCGACACTGGCGGCCAATGATGATCCCGCTGGCTAAACGGTGGCAACCCATCATAAGCACAGCGTCTTTATCCTACCAACTGATGGTGTTAAGGCGGGAGCTGCAAGAGTTCCCTGCAGCGATGGTAGGATATCTTTTCTCCTTTTTATTATTTTTTTTAAATTCATTTATATCATCATGTTTTTATGGCTAACCAAAAAGATACGTACAACTCCTCAAAGGTGAACTGGAGACCTTTCTCGAACATGGTCAATGTTGACCAGCCGTGGGTAATTGGAAGCCGCGCCCGATTTGGACGGGACCTCTGGCTCCACTGCTTGAATGAACTCGAGCCCCTCAGGCTAAGATTAGCTATGAGGACCCTAGGGCTGGCTCAGGAATGGGTGGATATGACCATATCACCCAGCGTCGGAAAGAAGACGCGTGGACCGGCAACCTGTGTCGATTGGAGGGTGCGCTTCCCCGAACAATATGAAGATTGGCAACGGGGAGGCACGCTCGTGGAATCTCAAGCACAAGACAACGAGGAGTACCTACGCCTCTACAGGGTGATGTATGTAGAGAGGCTCCAGCCTGGAGGGCTTGTAGAGGTAAAGTATAAAGAAACCATTTTCTCTTTTTCATTCATTTTTTTAATATGAACTCATAAGCCATAACTGTAGGATGCCCGTGATACCATAATAATGAATTTACGAGCTCGGTTGGCGGACACAGAGCAAGAGTTGAATGATACTCGAGCAGCTCTGGGTTCATCAGTAAGTGTTTATGTTCACATTCCTGGTATGATTTGAGATTCATGGCGCTAACCACTTAATGTCACCTCATATGTGTCGCAGCGTGCCCAGCTTGATGCAGTTTCATCAGCGATGGGGGCAGACAGCGTTTCTTCTAGTTTATGGATTCCTACTTCAGAACTGGATCTACTCCACGAGCAGCTCGCTCATGCCACACAACGGGCTGCGGAGGCAGAAGGGATGCTTTCTGCACAGGTGAGGGTTTCACCATTTAATATCCCTTGTGCCAACATTGCCATATGTCTGAGATGATATGTATGGCAGGAGAAAGAAATACAGGAGGCACTTGCGCATGCCACCCAGAAGGAAGCTAGAATAACTGAGTTGGAAAAGGAAGTACAGTCTCGTCTTGATGAAGACTCTTCTAGGGATGCTGTAGAGCTAAAGATCACCCTTCAGTTGGAGAGAGAAGACAGAGAGAGAGAACGGGCCGAGAGAGAAAGGGACAGGGACAGAGAGAAGGCTAAGAGATTGGCCGAGAAAGAGGAGAAGAGGGCCCTGGAGGCCCAAATATTCGAACTGCGGACCAGTCTCGGCCTTGCCGATCAATGGCTGAAGGATGGCGAGGAACGCTATCGAAGAGCACGAGAGCGTGGCTTTCGTGTTACTAGCTTCTTTGCTGCCCCCGCGAATCGGCATCGGGGAGTAGAGATAGAAAGAGGACCACAGAGCAGTAGGAGTACCGCTGCCCTCGGCTTGATAACACCCTCTAGAGTTTCTTACCCAGAGAGCGGCCAGACAAGTAACGTGGAGAAAGAGGGTGGAACCTGATGTAATCTCTTGGTTTTTTTTTGTTTTTGTTGTTTGAGAATGGAATAAGATTTTGTATGCTTGGTTCTCTCTACTTTTTGGCCTCTCAAATCCTTGCACACATCTAGCTTCCCCCCCCCCCAAAAAAACTGATTACCACACAAAAATCACTTAAACTTTGGGTTGCCTCCCAAGAAGCGCTAAATTTTATGTCGTCAGCCAGACACAAGGTAGATCACTAACCAACGCGTGGCATTCAGAATGAGCCACCTCATGATCTTGTCCTCCTTCAAATTTCAGCCCTTATGCCATTGGAAGACAAGAGTAACCATGTATGGATTGGGGCTAGAAATATGCGGGTTGCGCATTTTATTGAAGTTTTCCCTTGTCCTAATGTCCCTCCTGACGAGCTATATAGGAACGGCTTCGTCCAGGGTAATTTGTTCAGGCCCTGGTAGCTTAGGAATAAGATTGTCAGCCTGAGCCACTTTCCTGTCAGTAACAACCTCTGGAACTTTCAGGGCATTGATCAACTTGTCTTCCTGAGAGGAAGTCAAATCAAAGGTGAATGTGGTTGGCACATCCCCCTCAGGTCTTAGAATGTCAAATTGAAGAGGCTCAACTGGCAGGGGAATCAAAAGAGAACGAAACACGAGCCCAGTATCTAACTCATCCACAAATTCAGATTTCATTGAATAGGCTTCAGGGGTTAGATCAAATATGGAATTTTCTAATGAAACCCCTTCATCACACTCATCACTCATCTGAGGATTTTTAACCAAATTATCCACTAATGGGGTGGATAGAGGAAATGTAAATGATTCGAGTCCAGCCCTTTCATCATAGGTCAGGTCAAATGTGAATTTCTCTAAAACGGGCCCATCATCACACTCCTCACTAAACCCAAAATCATCAATCAAATTTTTCAGAGATGGGGTCGGTAGATGAAATGTAAACTTTTCTAATAAGGCCTCATCATCATGTTCTTCCAGGGAAGGAGGATATTCAGAATATTGTTTCAGTAAATCAACAAGATTATTACTAAAAAAGTAATCCTCCTCTTTATGTATTTCCTCAATTGAGTTGTTTGGGCCATTATCCTTTGTAGTAATACTCTCAATCTCAAAACATTCATAGAATGGGGTGATATGATCATCATTATCCTTGAAGCCACCCCCTTCTTCCTTTCCTTCCTGCATCTTTGTATTACGTGCGCATTCCCCCTCACTCTCATTGTGAGCCAAAATGACAGGCAGAAGACTGTCATCATCATCATCGTTCACATATTGAGGGGGTTGGTGTAATGTTGAAGGAGAGGGTTGATAAGTAGACTGAGAGTACATGATTTGAGGTTCAAAGTAGTGTCCCGGTGAATCACCCCTAGTATCAATGTTGAATCCGAAATCTGGGTGAGATGAGTTGAGCTGAAGTTGAGTACACATGGGCCATTCGTGGGCTGCTTGGGGTGAAAGTGTAGACAAAAGGGTTTGGATTGTTTGGTCCATCCAAGAAAAATTTAGGTGATTGCTCCATCCAGAAGTAGAGTTATCTGAAAGGGTATCACACTGGCGTGGGGAGAATCTTAGGCCATTTTGGACCTGTGCTTGGATGGCTGGAGAGAGTCGGGCTATAGTAGGACATTCACTCATATTGTGAGTGAGACTGGCACAGAATTCACAGACTTCCGTGAAAGTGTGGATTGGGTTTTCAGCCTGTTTGACATGTCCTACGGATTGTTGATGAGATGAGATGGAGGCACGGTTTATCGAATTTTCACTCAAAATTTCAAACAAATCATATGCCTCATCTTCACTTTTGCTCATAAATGCCCCTCCGCAATATATGTCCACCATTTGCCTATCAAAATTAGATAACCCCTCATAAAATACAAATATAATTTACCATTTAGGCAACCCATGGTGTGGACATTGACTTACTAAATCCTTAAGTCTCTCCCAAGATTCATGAATTTGCTCTCCCGGACGTTGAGTAAATCCTGTAATCGCCCTTCTCATCATGTTGGTTTGGCCTATGGGGTAAATTTTTTTCAAAAATTCTAACTGCATAGCTTCCCAAGTCCTGATAATTTTTCCAAAACTCCTTAACCAACATTTTGCTTTATCTTTCAATGAGAATAGAAATAAGATCAACTTAAGGGCATCATCATTAAAATTCTGAATTTTGATCAGGGAGCAAACTTCTAGAAAATCATCTAGATGCCTATAAGGATTGTCATTGAGATTCCCATAAAAAGATGAGAGCATCCGGATGAGACTAGGACGAATCTCATATTGATCAACGAGAATGTCAGGGAGTTGAATACAGGTTGAGGGCTTGTAAGTAGAAGGATAAAAGTGCTCCTGCATAGGCGTGGATTTGTGATTTTATTTTTTAAAATTTTTTTTATGCAACCACAAACAAGTTAACACAAATTATCTAATGATCTAGATGCGACTTAGACCTACAGATAGGGTTTCACAAAGTGATTAAAGTGAAATATAAGTTTACCCTCAATATGTCCACCAGCCAGGTAAGGGGTGGGGAAGTGGGAGGTTCCCCCTACTTTCGTAGGGACCTTATTATGCCAAACCACTAGCCCGCTTAAGGCGTTTGCCGTCCGACCGTCTTACCTTAGGCACCGATTTTCATATGAGGGTAAACTCAAATAACACAAGAACCACAGTGTGATCCTAGGGCCAACGTTTACTGACTTTTATTTATGGCGTAGGTCATGCAAAGATGCAAGGGAAATGTGGTTTGTGGGCTAAGGAAGAGTGATGAAATCCCCACCTTATGTTATTTAAAGGTAGTGCCCTTAGAATATTTTGAAATAAAATGCACACCACAATCGCAAACAAGGGGTTCTTATGCAATATGCATGCCATAATAGGATAAGTAGAACGTACCTTGCCCCTCGCAATCTTCAAAATGCAATACAGGAATTAAACAAAGAAAAAATTATATGCTAAATGATGCATGACCTAAAACATGTTGTGTGGTTTCTAATCTTGAAATGATTTTTTTTATTTTGGTGTTAGTAATTTTTTTTGGTTTTTAATTAATGAACCTATCTAGCCAGAATAAAAATATCTTTTGTTTTGATGTTTTTGATTTTTTATAGAGTTTTGAAGAATTTTTTATTTTTTTCTAGATTTTTCAGAAATTAGAAAAACAGAACTTGTTCCGACGTTTCTACCCTTTAGCGATGCTTCCGAGCTTTTAACGACGCTTCATTTTCTGAGGACTTCAGGTCCGATTTTCCTCTTTCCTTGATGTTCTGACTTTTTTTTCTTTTTCCTGCACAAGTAAAAATAGCAAAATCAATATACAAATATACAAATCAAACACAAGAATATCCAACTTTTAAAAATTCCATCCCCGGCAACGGCGCCAAAAATTTGATGCGCTCGACAGTCGTCGTTTAAAAATGCCATGCCACACAAATTTCAAAATTTATACAACCGCACTAACTCACTTAGATGATTTAGAAAATATGAGTAAAGTGGTAAATACGGATCGATCCCACGGGGAGGAAATTTGAATTTAAGTTGAAAAATACCCTTATGTTTTGAAAACCAATTGCTTTTGTTTGATTTGAGTGCGATTAAAATTAACAGAAATGAAATTACAACTTTAAATAACAAGAGATAAGTGAAAGAAATATTTAGCCAATGAATTGAAGAATGCCGTCGTTTCCTCGCCGAGCCTTGGATGAAGATCGCTCCGCCTTGGAAGTCGACGCCGTGAGATGTCCGGAAGATGATCACCGCTTTGGGTGTGAGTGAAACACTTATGAAGAAAGGAACAAGTTTGAAAAACTAAGTTGAATACAAAATAGAATTCTATTAAAAATATGGTTTTGAAGAAATAGAATAACTTAAAATCTGGATGGAATTAGAAAAAGTGGAATACATGAAAGTTTTAGAGAATTGAAAGATGAAGAAGTTTTATGAAGAACACAGAAATGAAAAATGAAAGGAAGACAATGAAAAACTTGAAAAATCAAGATCTATCGCTGCTGGTGAACAGTAACTGACAGAAAAATAGAACAGTAAAGAATTAATTCTAGAGCTCCAACTAAGAAGAATTTGAAGAAGTGGAAGAAGAAAAAAACTTGGATCTACAAGAGAGGAACAACCTTTATGAAGAACTCAGAGTAAAATTATGATTGTAAAGGCTTCAAAATGATAAATGGGTGGAGACTATCACTTCGGATGAACAGTACATACACAGGACAACACTTAAAAACAGAGAGAATAACTTTTAAACAGGAAGGAATTAAAGGAAATGATAAAAAGAGAAGTTGAAGAACACTTACAGATGGACAACTTTGTAGAAGACAACAAATTGAAATGGAGATCACACAATAAGTTATGAGACTAAGAAGAGGCTGAATGTTTAACCAAAACTTTTCATTAAAACAAATTGAACTTACAAAGCTTGCATCAAAAGTCTTCAAACCAATACCTTCTAACCCTAAAACAAAAAGGCAACAAGAATGAAATTTAAGAACACAAAGCATCCCTTACAAATTCTTCATAATCCCCTTGCTAGCTACTCCTAACTTCCTCCTTTTGCATTATATTGAAGCCCCTTTTATAGGGTGTTAAAATAACCTCATTGCATGTGAACACTTTGCCAATGTGAACACCCAATTGCTTCTATTTTTGACCCAATATTATGTGCTAGAATGTGCTTCACACTTCTTTATTTTTTTTTTCAGATTTTTATTGGAATTTTTTTCAATTTTTTTCTTCCTCCTTTTCTCTTCTTTCTTTCTCTTTCTCTCTCTTTCTTTCTCTTTCCAGCGCGTGCGCCGCCCCGTGCGCCGACCGCCGCGCGTTTTCTTCTTCCCGCCGCGTGGACCGCGGCTGCGCCGGCCGGCCGGCCGACCCGGCTGTTCCTTCCGCGGCTGTGCCGCGTTGCGCCCATCGGGGCCCGCCTCCACCGAACCGCCTGCGAAGGCGGTTTGACCGCGTTGCGCACGCGTTGACGCGCCTGTGGGCGCACGGGCTCGCGCCTGTTTTCACCTGCAAACGCACACATCGCACACACACACTTATTTATAATAGATATTATATATATATATATATAATATATATATATTATATATACATTTAATACTTAGATATCTCATAAAAAATCCAAAACAATGTCAAATAATTTTATATATATATATTTTATATATTATTTTTTTCTTTTCTTTTTGAACAACTCTAAAATTATTTTTATTTTTTATTTTTTTTTTATTTTCATATAGATAGATATATATGTATATATTATGTATATAGCGTATTAAGGCCTTAAAAATATCAAATAAATTTATTTTTTTTTCTTTTATTATTTTTATTCTTATTGAACAAATCATTGGAATTTTGGCCCATTTCAACATATATTATTTTTTCTTTTTTTTCTTATTTTTATTATTATTAAGTGCTTGTTAAATAAGAAAATATCTTTATTAAAATCAGTTAATTCCAGAAAATAAATTATTTTACTCTAAATTAATAGTAAGCATAATAAGTGCATATTTATTATTATTAAAGCCCAAAAAGAATGTAAATAACATGAATTAAGATGGAAAAATACACATTTATCACCTGCCTTCCCAATTTTGGCTCGTGGAGCCCAATCTTGACCCCCATAGCCTACTTTCCGCCCTCGCGGCTTGTTAATTTCTTGACATTGACTCTTGCAGCTTGCTCCTCCGATTTCGGCTCTTGTAGCCTGCTTCCTAGCCTCGGCTCTTTACGGCCCGCTTCCCAATTCTGGGCCTATTAGCCCGCTTCTCAACTTCGGCTCTTTGCAGCCCGCTTCTCGTCTTTGGCTCTCGTAACCTGCTTTCCTTAATCTCGGCTCTTGCAGCCTTCTTCACAACCTCGGCTCTTGCAGTCCGCTTCCCTTTGGCTTTGTAGCCAGCTTCCCGATTGCGGCTTCTGCAATCCGCTTCCTTACCTTTGGGCTCTCATAGCCTGCTCCCCAATTTTGGCTTTTGCAGCCAACCTCCCGATTGCGGCTCTTGTAGCCCGCTCCCCCGATTTCGGTCTGCACGGCCTACTTCTGCAACACCGATTCTAGCCCTTGCGGTCCACTTTCTCGGGTTCAGATTTCATAGCCAGTACTCCCGGCGCATTGAAAGAACATCGGATTCTCTTCGCTCTAGATCGGACCTCCCGTCCGACTTGAGAACGAAACACCCTCTCACTTTGGTTCGGACCCTCCATCCAACCAGAGAATAAAAAGACTTTTCACTCTAGATCGGATCTTCCAGCCGGCTAGAGAACTAAGAAGAATTCCCTCCACTCTGGTTCGGACCTTCCGTCTAGCCAAAGAAATAAAAGACCCGTCATATAGCTGGTACCCTCGGCGCGTTAAAGAACAAAACACCCTTCCACCTTGGCCTGAGCCTGCTGTTCGGGTGAGGAATCAACCCTCTTTCCCTGTGTTGACACTAGCCCGTGTCAATGACTTGACCATCTCTCCGTTCCCTTTCGGCGACGAACATCACCTCTTCTGGTTTGGACCTGCCATTCAGATCATTAAAGGAATGAATTCTTCTCTCCGTCTCCTCAGGTGATGAATACCACTTCCAAAGGAACAATCTCTCCTTCTGTCCCTTCGGGTGACGAATAACCCATCCAATTCGGACCCTCCGTCCAGACCATTGAATTAACAAATTCTCCTCTCCGTTCCCCCGGGTGACGAATACTCCTTTTGAATCAACAAACTCTCCTCTCCGTCCCTTTGGGTGACGAATCCCCCTCTGATTTGGATCGGCCGTCCGGATCATTAGAGGGATAAACCCTTCTCCCCACCTGCGTGGCTCGCCTTCCAACAACTTCAGCTTCTATAGCCGGCTTCCAACATCCTTCGGCTCTTGCAGCCCTGCTCTCCACGTCGTGTCGATGAATCTCTCAGCCGGTCTGCACCCGCAGGCCCCGCTCTCTCATCCCTCGCTTGCGCCGCCTGCAGGTGGGGGGCATTTGTGGACACTAAAAATTTCTCACCCCATGTTCACGTACAGGGGAATAAAGAAGGGTGTTGTGCCCCTTGTGCTTTGATGATAATGTTGTGTTTTAATGATAGCAACATGAATGAGTCACCATATTGTTTTGCTCACATTATTGCATATGTATGAGCTATTCTATGGATAATGCATGAGTATGCTAGGTCATGCAATGTTCTATACTCAATGCACAAGTCTATACATTGCATATGTTTGTGCACACTCAAGTCTATACAATGCATGCTCGTTCATTTAAAGTCTGCACATCACATTCGTTGCTGCATAGTCTGCATCACTCCTTTGTTAAGTCCATACACTTGTTGCTGGCTAGTCTATACATCACTGCATCATTCGTTTGAAGTCTGTACATTCTTCAGGTGCATCATCTCAGCAAGTCTATACATTGGACTTGAGCATATAGAAAGTCTGTACATCATCTTCTTGTTCATGGATTACAACAAGTCTATACATTGTGCATCTCGCTGACAAGTCTACACATTCATGAAGTCTGTACATCGTTCTGCATGTGAGCAAGTCTATACATTCTTCCATCTCACTTAGAGTCTGTACAGTGCTGCATATTCATCAAGTCTATACATTGCAGCTGCATTCGTCTCAAGTCTGTACATCCACCAGCTGAACTAAGCAAAGTCTATACATCCGATAGTTCAGCTCGTGGCTAAGTCTGTACAGCCAGTGCATATGTTAAAGTCTGTACATCGCATCTTTACCTACGTTCTTAACTGAGCAAGTCTATACACTCCATCGTCTCACTCAGTGTCTCTGTGCATGCCTTAAGGTTAAGTCAGTACAGCATCCATCGTCTCTCTAAGTCTGTACATCGCACGTCTTATGCATCGTCTCAATCAAAGTCTATACATTGCAGCCTGTTCGTGTTCTAGCTTTCAAAGTCTAGACATTGTCTGCCCTGCAGTACACTAAGTCCATACATTAGCACTGTAGCATGCACGAACTCTAAGTCTATACATTCATTGCGTCTTGTGCATGCATCACTCAAAGTCTGTACAGCCTGTGTTCACAACACAAAGTCTGTACATCGTTCTGCTTGCACAAACGCCAAGTCTATACATTGGCTTTGCTTGCACGAGCTGAAGTCTATACACTGTCCACTTGCAACATTAGCACAAGTCTGTACAGCCTGTGTGCTTCATTCACAGAGTCTGTATATTGCTTCATGCATTACACGCAGAGTCTACACACTCGTTTGGCATGCCTGAGCACTCATCGTCAATGTACACACTTCACCATATGCATACTACAGCATAGTCTATACACTCATAACTCTAGCCAGTGCATTATGTGCTTCAAGCATTCACAAGTCTGTACATGCTTTAGCTTTGCATTCACAACGCAAAGTCTGTACATGCTTTATCTTCGCATCTCGCTGACAAGTCTACACACTGCATTGCCTTCACAAAGTCTGTACAAGCTGTTAGACTTAAACTGATATTCCTTTCGTCTATCTGACAGGTACTGTTCGTGAAGCTTAAGAATAGCACGTGATCCGAGGCTAGAATGGCTGACAGGATGATGACACGTGGCCAAAACAATTGGGCGGGAACTATGGAAGACACGCGCCCAGTGCTGCTCCTGCTGGAATTGCTATATAAGGAAGACTCCTTTGTATGAAGAAGACTGATCGAATATGCAGAAGTCCTGAAGAAGAAGCAGAGACAGAGTCTGCACGATCCAGAGTGAAGAGAAGAAGAAGAAGAAGAGAAAGAAAAAAGTGAAGAGAAGATGAGATAAAGGAAAGAAGAAGAGGAAAACACACCTTCAACTGCCTTCCAACGGCACAACCCCAAACAGCCCCAGCGGCACACTTCCAAAGTGTCCCAGCGGCACACTATGCTTGCCTCCAACGGCACGCCCTTGAAGCCTCCAACGGCACAACCCCAAATAGCCCCAGCGGCACACTCCCAAAGTGCCCCAGCGGCACACTATGCATGCCTCCTATGGCACGCCCTTGCAGCCTCTAACGGCACACTCTGAAAGCCCCAGCGGCACGGGCCTAATACCCTTCAGTGGCACAACCCTTCTGCTCCCAGCGGCACGGTCTCAAGCTCCCAGCGGTACGGGCGTTCTGCCCTCAATGCCCAGTGCCCTATCCTCAGCAGCACAGCGTTGAATTCCCCTGAACAGCACGCACAAGCAGAAGATACAATGGTCAATAGGCAGGCCCATTGGCGCGCAGTTCGGCCACTTCAAAGCCAGCTAGCACCAGCCTCCGTGTCGCCTTCTGGCTGGAGGCGGGAGATCTTCATCTGACGAGGAAGATACTGAAGTCAACCTCGGATGGCAGTGCCATCATGAGTTCGACCTCGTCAACGGCCCCCGTATAAAAAGCCTCACGAACAGAAAAAGAAGGGACAGACAGAAAAAAGAAAAGAAGACCCTCGTTCGAAGAGAGCTCCGAAGAAGAAGAAGAAGAGAAGAAGAAGAAGAGAAGGAGAAGAAGGTAGAGAAGTGTGGAGAGATGGAGAGGGAGTGAGCCACCTGTATGGGGAGAGAAGGGATGGGGTGAAGGGAGGCACCCTCCCTTATTCCAACTCTCCCTCGGCATTGTTTTTTTTCCTTTTCTTTTGCTCCTCTGTTCATTTCTCAGTTTCTTTCTCTTCTCCTGTACTTTTTTGTTGTTCCGCAGTATGTTGTAGTTGGTCTTCTGGCCATGATCTTTGTCATCTTGAGTTTTTCATGAATGAAATGCCCTTTGGCTTTGCCTTCGTTCATTGCGTTTGTTGATCTCTTCTTACTGTTGGCCTGTGAGTTTGGCGTCTGCCTCCAGCCCTCCAACTTCTTGCTTGATCTCACCTCCCATGGCATGGGTCTACTTGATTGAAGGGTTCAGCTCTTGGCTTGGTAGGGTAGGGCTGGCCTCTTTCCCCCCTCGTAATGGCTTTCCTTACTGTAGCCTCCCCCCCTGTTTCCTGGCATACATGTCTATGGGAGTCCACTCCCCTTTTAACACTTTGGATCCCCTCGGTGCCTACACTGTCTCCCTTTGGCTGCCCCGGCGGTACGCCTGGCTTTTGGTTGCCCCGGCGGCACGCATCCCCCCTTTTGGCGGCCCCAGCGGTACGCCTTGCCCTTTGATTGCCCCAGCGGCACGCACCCCCCTTTGGCTGCCCCAGCGGTACGCCTTTCCCATTCGTCTGCCAGCGGCACGCTCTTTCTCTAACTGCCTCAGCAGTACACCCTTGGGCTGCCGTAGCGGCACGCATTGATTATCACCTCCCCGGTGTACTCATAGCTTGCATCGGTCTACTGGTTCCCCGTTCGATGTTTTCTCTGAGATTTCTGAAGTTTCCCTAAAGGCGGCTGCTCAGGCACCCCCCTCAGTTGTTGGTTCATGCCACTCCCTGTGGGCATGTTCCTTGTTATTCGTTTACCTCCCGGTCAAGGGGAGGTGCTGCCGAATTTTTGTCAGGAATAACAATAAACTTAAAAAGATGAAAAGAAGTAGCAAACGGATGGACTAAGCAACTGTAAAGGCACTCTAATCAGCTAAAAGAGCTATGCAAGGCTTCAAGAGTTGAACTGAACAAGACTCCAAGGACTGCACTATCGAGCACGACTTGGGACTCAATCTCATGACAGGAAACTGAACCCTTGACCATCTAAGATGCTTCATCATGAACTGAGCCAAGCTATGTCCAGACCACTTTAATTCTTCACCTCCCTCGACCCTCCAGCGATACACTCATGAACCCTCCAGCGGTACACTCCCTAGCTCCCCAGCGACACACCCCTGCACCCTCCAGCGGTACACTTCCCATCCTCACACAATACACTCTTCAGTCCTTCAGCGACACACTCCAAGCTCCGCAGCGACACACTCCTAGACCTTCCAGCGGTACACTGCCTATTCTCTCCAAACCCTTCCACATATGCCCTGAACATTACAAGAATAGTAATAACAACAAACGCACAAGAGGAAAAAATAATAATAACAATAAAATAATAATAAGCTCAAGAACAAATAAATAAATAATAATAATGTAGAGATAAGTAATAATAGTGATAATAAGCTCAGAAAATACAATAATAATTAATCAAACAAATGATGATAAAATAAATGAATAATAATAACAATAAACTCACCCAAGGAATATAAAAATAATAATAATAATAACAAATAATAATGATAAAAAATTCAAATAATAATAATTAATGATGAGCTCCGCTCCACAGCTTCATTCTCCTCAAGACCCGGTATAAAGGGAACATTGATGCCGCCCCTCCAAGTCGGATTCGGACCTTGGGAGCCATCCCAATACGGTCGTAATCCGATATTGCTTTGGGCCTATAGTCTATCAAACCTGATGCTTTCCCGTTGGGATTCGTTCCTGCACTTTCATTGAGATTGCCGTAAACTCGGCATACATTTGTACGGGTTTATTTTCCGTTTACGTCGCGCCTTCAATATGAATCTTGATCCGAACATAGAGTGGTCCATGAACGACCAACACAATCTGGATGGAACGAGATGGCTCTCATCATCCCCGAACCCTACGCGTGGGAATATCAATAAGACCTTCGTGAGTCATGCTTAAACCACGGGTTCGCCCTAGTCATGGTCATTGCCTGACCCACATGTTAGGCCTATAGCCAGCCATCTCGGTATGCGTCTTTATTTTGGAATCTAGTCCCGGGACACTTTCCCGCTGCCCTTCGGTAACAGAAATATTAACAATGCCCACGCAAGCCCCGTTTTGACCGCTGGAGGCGCCCCCGGTGTGGTCCCGACTCGATCTCGCACCGGGCCAATAAATTCGCTAGTTTCCTGCTACACTAACCGAGATTTAACCAAATATTTTTAGTGTCTTGGAATAATGTATTTGCCGTAGCACGGCATACATATGTTCCAGGTTCTCCTGCGATGATTATGATATTCTCAAGCCGGACACCCGTCCGAATGTTAAACGGTCTCCCGAATGACCGACACGTTTCGAACTTCCGCTTCCCTAGACACAGGACTTTTCAGCCGATTCAAGGGATATTCCCTCGTTGCCCCTTGGCACCTGAAATATTAATGACGCTCAGGCAAGTCTTGTTTCGACCGCGGGGGGCCCACCGCGGTATGGTTGTAGCTTGCTCTTGCACCGGGCCAACAGATTTACTGGTTTTTGACCGCTCCAACCGAGGCTCAGCCGGACATTTTTCGCTCTTCCGAACAATAAATTTGACGTACCTCGGCATCCATGCGTTCCGGTTTTCCAGTGACAACCGCGATTTTCTCGAGCCGGGCATTCCTCCGAACATTAAATGGTCGGTACACGACTGACATGACCGCGAATGGTCTTCTTCTCACCCTCGCGCGAGGATTTCAATACCTCGTAATAGACCTTCCATGCAATTGATTTCCTAGCCATGAGGCCCTGGATCCCGGTGATTAATCAAGGGTGTTCCCTCGTATGGGGGATGTAAATGACGTCTTGACCTTTATGGCGCGACGGGTTTTGGTCCCGACACGAACCACACAATCGTCTGACTGAGTCAGATCGAGCGCACCATGGGCTCTTCGGAGCCCGAATAAATCGTCACTTTGTGACTGGCACGCCCACGCACTTAATAGACGAATCAACCATTCCCGAATAGACGAGCATAATAAACGAACGAAAAGTGCGTCCACAGCGAGGTACCCGATTTTGCCTATAACGCCCTTTCGGATTTTCGCTACAGCCGGGTTATAGCCATTTTTGCCCCTGGCCTAATATAGGAACAAGGCCGGCGGGGTATCTCTATTTTTAACCCCATCTTTTCTTTTTTTTCTTCTTTTTTTGTAGGAAGAAGCCGGGACACAGGAGAGCCTGCCCGCTAGCATGCCTGATGTGACACCACCTTGGTGTGATAGTCACAAGACCGAATGCCCTTGGACTTACAATTGCAAGCAAGTATCTTTGAGTGGCGGACTTACTCTAGCGAGCTCACTCGCGTGGCGCACACTAGTGCCGGTAGGCGACTCGGCGATGATGGAGAGGGTCTGAGGTGGGACCTTGATACTCCAATGGTTGGCTAGCTTGGGGAGAACCCCAAATGGGTCAGGGATGCCCAACTCGCGGGCGGCCAGCACACCAAGGGTGTGGGATGTAGGGGATCACTCACAACTCGCTCGCGGTTATCACTCACATCAATGGTAATTATGGGCCGAGCTCTCACTCTCCGTCCGACGAAGCAATAACGATAATACTATGCTAAGCAAGGAATTTAAACCAACCAAGAGGGGGACCGAGGCTCACCTGGTCGGCGTGAAGACGCCGACCCCGGCCGGAGACGGGGGCGAGCGGGGAGGTGAGGGTATGCACCCGCACGCCGCGTCGATGAAGCTTCAAACCTGAAATTTCAGATTACATGCACTACGCCCCATGCAAGGGGGGGGATCTTGGGGAAGGGAAGCCAATGACTACACCCAAACACTACCTCCACACAGGGAGGGGCCTTCAGCCGGCCAAGCAAGAGGGGAAAATCGAGCTAGAAGCAAAGAAAGGGAGCCGATGCCGATTCTGACCACTCTCTGCGCTTCTGGATAGGCAGTTGGTTATCTTGGCGCTGCGGCCACTCCAGATTTGGTTGATGACGAAACTAGTTGGAATTTCTTCGTAGCTGGATCGGGATAACGTCTGAATTTTTTTGATTTCTCTGGTCACAGGTGCTGGTCGGGCCAGAAGCTCGAACAGGGTGGCAGGTCTTCAGTTCTGACTGCTTCAGGTTCACAATAGCAGGAAGAAGAGGTTGCCACAAGCGCTCCAAAGCTCAGAATCAGACACTGTTAGAGTCGTTGGAACCGTCGGTGAGTCCTCTTCGAAGAAAGACCAACGGGGATGCCAAACATTGTCGGAGTAGACCGGTAGAGCTCGAACCATGAGGGGGTCGGAGCAGACTGTCAGGAAGCAGAACCGCACACCCGGAGGAAGAAAAAGAGAACTCTTGATTCCGGGGGAAAAACAGAGCTCCGCTTCTTGATTCTGGAAGTAGACTTTCGAAGAAGCTCCCGGCCAAGCCTCGCCTCTAGATCTTCAATAGAGTGGTCGTGGTAGCTTCAAGAGTCAGCTTCAGGTTGCTCTTCAGGGAGGAAGTGCGCAGTTGGGGAATAACGGCTCCCCCGGGCGACCACGAGCTCAGAAAGGGATGAGACCACCGCCGTTGCGAAGAGGACGGAGAGACGCTTCCAACGGTACCTCTTGGGCCTCCAGGGACGCTGGGATGAAGTCGAGGCCGGCTCTGCAAGCTGCTGGTACTCTACTACCTGCGACCTGAGAATTACAGGTGGTGAAAGGTGGTGGGGGAATGGAGTAGAAGGAATGGGAAATGGGGTCGATGGGTATGGGGGCAACCCCTGGCTGTGAGTGGGTCTGGGAGGGGGTGTTCCATGGTGTGGATGGGGGAGAATGGGGTCTGCAAGGTGGTGTTTGCAGTGGGTGAGAGAGGAGCTGCGAATTTGGTTGGAAGGGAGAGAGGGAAAGGGTATTTGAAAATGGGTTTAAGGGTGGGATTAATTTCTGGTCTTGGGGATGGGAAGGGGTATGTGGGGAAGGTAAAGGGGGGCTTGGGGAGTGGGAATTCTCCCTTGGGAGATGATAGGGTGCTTAGGGAAGGGGATTGGGTAGTTGGTGGTTGGGTGGTGGAGTATGGATTGGTGGAGGGTCTCTTGGGACTAGGGGTGGAGTAATGAGGGTTGGGGTAGTTGGGAGGATGAGTAATGAGGGGAGAGGAAGGGTTGATGATGTAAAGGAGAGAGAGGGAGGGGAGGAGAGAGAAAGGGAGAAGAGAGAGAAAGAGAGAGGGGAATCCACCCCTTAGAGAGAGAGAGAGAGATTTAGAGAATCCACTCCAATAAGACACTAAAACTCACTTGATTTAAATTGATCATAAAAGGTTGTTACATATGAGAGGAGTGGGGGCCTATTTATAGACTCCATACTTTTCATATTACCATAGTGACCCTTGTTGTGCCCCTGTGGTTTTGATGATGGTTTTGATGATTGGGTGTTGATATGAGTCAATCAAATGTTCAGTCATCTTGCTGCTGATGCTCAGTCATGTTACATGCTAAACTGATGCAATAAAACATTCATTGCTGTGGTTTTGATGATTGATTTGGTTTTGATGATTGCTGTTTGATGTGAGTCCCTGTGAGTCATCTTGCTGAAATGAGTCATTGTCCTTCATATGCTCAGTCAGTTTATCTGCTTACACTGTGAGTCATTGCAATTGAGGTTTCAGACTGTTATCTGCTACATAAAGCTTTCATATGCATTTACAGTCTATGCATTGAAATGAATGGGTCAATGTAAGTTTTGTTAAGCTTGCATGCCTCATAGTTCGTGGACGTTTCATCAATCACAGGTTCGTGCACAAGTAGGCTTGGCAAGTCTTCAGGTAAGAGAGCTATAGAAGCTCGTGCAGGCTCTGGCTTAGGCTGATTCGTGCATACTTAAGCCCGTGCACATTTTTGGTTGCCATAAAGTTCGTGCATTTCTTGCTTTGAACAATGTCCGTGCACAGTCTGTCCACCTCGTGGTGTTTTCACAATTGTGTCTTCATAGAACATTGTATATCTGTTCTACGTGTTGTCTCTCCTCACAAACACGAAAAGCCTTCGTGTCGTTTAAGTTTATAACACTTCGTGTTGATCTTGTCTATTACCAAGAAATCTGCTAAGAGGTAGTACATTGTGTGTCTGTACTGTTACTGTCTTCCTGTTGGTTGGCACTTCGTCTTGTTTGAGTATAACACCCAGTGTTGTACTGCTTGTCTTCATGTCGTGTGTCCGTTTTGTCTCCACTATATCTCGTATCACTTACTGTAGTTCCTCAAGTCGTTCGTAAGTTCGAGCAGTCCTGTCCTCGAGTCGTTTCCCAGTAAACCCCGTGTCGTTTTGACTCCGTATCAATGACTGTTTCTATCTTTGTTTTGTCTTCAACACGTGTTAGGTCTGTTCAGTTCGTGTCGTTGTCAGTCATTGTTGTTTTCATTGCGTGTCATTTACTGTTGCTCTTCGTGTCATTTTTTCCTTCTCAGGTCTTCGTGTCGTGTTCCTGAAGCTGCTCTAAAAGTTCTGATGAACTTCGAGTAGTTTTCCTGTAGACCTCGAGTCGTTCCTACTTAGTAACCACACTTAGTGTCGGTCACTGTTTGTCCACGTATTCGTGTTGATACGTCTTCGTGTCGTTTTTCACTCCGTGTCATTTTTGTTTCACTGCGTGCAGAACATTACAGCACTTCGTGTTGCTTTCTGTGCCACCACCTTGTGTCATTCTCTGTGTAGTCTGTGGTTTTGTCACCACTATACTTCGTGTCGATTGTTCTTCACTTCGTGCTGTTCTTACCGTCTTCGTGTTGGTCCTTCTCACTAGACCTCGTATCGTTCTTGCTTTGACCACACTTTGTATAGTTCTCTTTGAAGTATTATCTCTGTCATAGTGTGTATCTCGTGTCGTTCTCTTCATTAGATCTGTTCTGTCACAGCATACCTCGTGTCGTTTTCTGTGTGAACCTTGTGTCGCTTCTCTCTGTCCTCTAGTTGCATCTCGTGTCATCTTCCTTGTTGTGTTAGCCTTGTTCATTGTATCACAGTTCGTTCACTTCCAACCTCGTGAAGTAGTCACCCTGTGTTGACATTACATACCTCGTGCGCCTTAGCTTTAAATAAGCATGCAGCGAACTCTGATTGACTAATGGTGTTAATCTCATTACAGGTCCGAGGAAGAACATTTCACACACCTGGGCTGCACGTGATCCAAGACAAGAGGAACAAAATGCAATGAAGGCACGTGGCAAGAAAGTTCTGGATCAAGCGTGGGAGGCACACGCGTCTTGTGCCCTATTCACCTGCTGCTGATGCTATATAAGGTAGCCTTCGTCCACAGATGAAGGTTGATCGAGTTGGCGAGAAGAAAATCTCATACAGAGAGCCACGATCCAGATAGAAAAAGAAAAGAGAAAGAAGAAGAGCAGAAGGAGAAGAAGAGAGGTAGAGAGCTCGAGAAGAGTGTGAAGAGAAGAAGAAGCAGAGAGTGAGAGAAGAGCAGAAGAAAGAGAAAGAAAGATAGAGAGTGAGCGAGAGAGCTCGTGGAGAAGAAGGAAGATCTTACCTGAAGATCCGTCTACTGGACCGTGGATCAAATCCAGGCCAGTCAGCTCCGTTGAGAGCCACATTGTGCATTTCGTTTTTCAGCTTTCTGTTTTGCTGAAGTCATTTTTCGTTTATTGTTCTTTCCTTTGTTTTCTGGTTTGCTGTGTTTCCGATACTCTGTAGAGTGGTCGGGGTTCCTCCTGTTAGTTCAGGAGAAGGGAGATCTGATCTCCAGTTGCAAGTAGTTGGGAGCTACTTGTGGGTTCCCTCCGGTTTGGAGGAAGGAAGACTTGTCTCCGGTTCTGGGCTTGTGGATTCAAGTCCAGGGGTTCCCTCCAGGTCTGGAGGAAGAGAGACCGTGTGTCTCTGGTTTGCTAGTGATTGGTGTCACTAGTGGTTCCCTCCGGTTGGGAGGAAGAGGGGAGGCTGTTCCCCTGGTCAAGCTGTTTGGCAGCATTTGTTGCAGACTGAGTCTGCTGTTTCTAGCGTGAGCTAGTGGAAGCCACACTCGGGTTGAGTGTGGGGTGGATGTAGGTCTGAAGGACCGAACCACCTAAAAAACCCCTTATGCATTGTGGTTTGGTTTATCTGCTTTTGCTTCCGCTAGATGATTGCATAGGGGAGCTCTAAGCATTTGGCTTCTGTTTGAGCAGAAGTGTTGATTGGTCTTCTTAGAATATCTTAATCTGTCAAGAGAGCGAAATTCCAATTGAGTTTCAGATTGTCGAATCTGTCTTGTTTTATTCTAGGTTTTTAATTGGGTGAAGGTTGATCAAACGGGCTATATTCATTCACCCCCCCTCTGAATACTTGCACCGAACCTATTAACCCTAACAAACTAACTAATGACCAAAGCAGTCCAAGGGAGGGGCGCCCCTGGGCCAAGCCCATTAGTTGGGCCCATCAGCCTATCAAACCAACCATATGACAACTAACTTAGAAAAATGACTCACTAACCTAGGTACTTGACTCAAATAAAGGGAAAATTACATAGTTTATGACTCAAAGAAAATATGAAAATTACATGACTAGACTCAGAAACACATGACTAACACAATGGCGCTTGCCGACGAACAATCCGAGCCCAAAAAAAATGTGGAGGGGCAAGGGATGCCTCCATCATACCCCTGGGGTGGGGAAAACTCGACCCCGTCGAGTATGGGTCCACCGGGGATGTAGTACATCAAAATGTAGCTCCGGGCGATCCACGATCTCCAAACTCAACCCGCGTCCATAGCCGGGGAGTGGCGCCTCAGCTTTTCAAAGTGGCTCGGACACACCCTCATGCTAGCTATGAGGTCTTGCTTGCCTAGTATTGCCGCCGTGTGCTTGCGTCGGGCTCTCAGGCTAATTTGTGGTGGCACTCCGAGGGTGTCTCTCGCAAGGATAGGTGTAAGCTCAAGGCACTCACTAGGATCCACCGCGGTGCCCTTAAAGGGTGCCGGATCCGCCACGTGAGAAATGGGGTGAATCCCAAAACACATAGGTAAGTCCAACCCGCAAGTCGGGTTGCCAAAGCCCCTCGGAACTTGGCAAGGTCCAAGTACTCGTGCCCTCAAATTAGAGGTGACCCTAGGGTAGAGCCACTCCAAAGTCATCATCACCAAGTTGTCAACTTGGAATTCCAAGCGGCGCTCATGAGTTTTTGCCCGCTTCTTGTGAATCTCACTACTTGTTGCTTGATACTTGCTTGGATGCATATGCCATGCACTATGATGCGGTGTGAGTGGACAATGTGTGGTATGCAAAGGTGGTCCAGGACAACCACATATAGACCTATCGTGCATTGATGTTATGAAGACTTTGAATGATTTGGGAGGACCGGGGCATCCATAAATGTCCCTCTCATGGATAGGTATGATAAGTGCCAGAGGACCCGGACATCCATGAATACTCCTAATATGCTTAAGACTCATGATGAATGAAGGTGGACCATTACATCCGAATATGGACCACTCATGCTTCCTACTTGACATGTGGGTAATATGAATGAATGGACCCGACTTATGAATCATGTCAAGTGGTGCGGTATGCCTAGGCACATGCATTCCTATCCTAGAGATGACTTCCATGTGCATGAGTGTGGGGTGACCCTTGAGCTTCCACTCGTATGGATCAAAGGGATCTAAGAAGGGGGACATCATGGAGTGGGGAAATTCATCGATCCCAAGGTGTATGTTGCCTAGGTCAAGGCTCCCATGGTGTAACCCGATTCCAGGAAGGGAGGGATTTGGCCCAACATGGTGGGTGGGGGTAGGGTAAGGTGAGTGGTGAGTAAGGTGGGTGGGTCACATGGGGAACTAGACTCCCATAGGAAGGGATCAAAGGGATCATGATAAGGGTTTCCTAGAGAGAGATAGTCCATGTCCTCAGGGTCCTCACAAGGTGGTGAATCATCCTCTTCTAGTGAAATGGTTGGGCCGGTGTATGGAGTGGGTTGGTTGGTCAAGGTTCTAGGAATCACAATGGTAGAGGAGTGGACCGGGATGGGCTCTTCCACCATGGGGAGAAGGAAAAGGCGGTCGCTAGTGTAGCAACCAATAGTGCAAACCGAGGTGATAGACCCGGTACATGGGTGGATGAGGTCAAGGCTCTTGGGTCGGTCCGCCCCTAGAGTCAACAAATAAGTCAAGTATAATTGCCACTCTAGACCCTTGAGGAGATCATCCCAACCCTCTACCTCATAGTAGGATTGGATCGTGGTCTGAAAGGAGGGGAGGGCCACAATTTGGGATTGATGTCCTATGGGTGAGAGGTGTTGGGGTGAACTAGGGACGGGGGGGCCTTGCTTGAGCCATTGGAGTATGGACTCATTCACGGTGAGGGTGTGTGGCTCTTGAGGATCCGGACTAGAAGAGGTGGGTGGAAGTGGAGATTCTTGGATTTCCTTTATGGTGGGTTGCGGATCCGAACTAGCATCCATTTCCGTGTGGGTGGGTGTGTGGGTCTCAACTTCTAATGATAATGGGGTGGGTAGGTCTAATGCGGGGGAATTGGTGATAGTCGATGCGTGGTGCACCCGAGGTGGTGAACAAGCATGGGCTTGGGTTGGGATTGGTAAGGGAAGTAGTGGAGGTCTAGGTTGGGGTTGGGTTGGGGTAGGAAGTGGAAGATGGGTGGGTTGAGGGGGTTTGGGAAGATTGTCCTTGGGAGGAGTGTCCTTGTTGGGGGACGATGGAGGGGTAATGGTGGCCGGGGTGGGATAGATTTCAACCACTAGGGGTATGGGAAGATGCTTTCTCATGGGGCATTGTCCGGCGATGTGCCCCAATTGGTGGCACCTATAACATTCCGGCTCACACTTACCCGAGCTTATTTCACTCACTTCTATCTCCATAGGACCTTTTCCTTTTTCAGAGGGGGTAAGGTGAGGGGTGGAGGTGGAGGTGGGGGCCAAAGGGCCTTGAATAAGGTGGGTTGTGGAATTGGGTTTTGGTTGCATTGTGGGGAATTGGGGAATTGGAGTCTTGGGTTGGCCGGGTGGGGATGGTGGAGCTGAAGTGCTCCTTGGGCTTTGGTGATCCGAGTAGGAAGGGGACACATATCTAGGCCTAAGTTGTTCCTTCATGTTTCCCCAAGTGGTGATGGGATCTTCTCTTCTAATTATCCTTAGCCCGACAATTTGTAGCCAATAGGTTTGAGCCCGTTTGGTAAGTTGTGATTTGGCACATCGGACTTTCTCATCCTCGGACATGGGATACCAAGTGAAGTAATGGTCCATTGAGACTTCCCAATCTAAATAGTCAATAGGATGAGTTCCATCAAAGATGGGAGGTGGGAGTGGAGCCCTACTATCATCCACCCTTGGGGCGGGCCCATTTTCTCCCAGTTGGTCGAGTCGACCCGATAGGTTATCAAGCCGCTAATTGGCATAGGTCAAGGCCTTCATGAGGTAGTTGACATGGCCAGGGAGGTGATGTGTGTTAGTGGTAGGCATCCCTTGGGGGTTTGGACTCATGGAGAGGGCCGATGGGTAAGGTCAGTAGGAGGTGGCCATGCTAGTGGACAAAAGAGATGCAACCGAGGACTCTAAATGCATAAACACGCCCTAGGACCAACTTGATAGAGACAAGTAGTGAACTTCCTCTGATACCAATTGATGTGACACCACCTTGGGGTGATAGTCACAAGACCGAATGCCCTTGGACTTACAATTGCAAGCATGTATCTTTGAGCGGCGGACTTACTCTAGCGAGCTCACTCGCGTGGCGCACACTAGTGCCTGTAGGCGACTCGACGATGATGGAGAGGGTCCGAGGCGAGACCTTGATGCTCCAATGGTTGGCTAGCTTGGGGAGAACCCCAAATGGGTCAGGGATGCCCAACTCACGGGCGGCCAGCACACCAAGGGTGTGGGATGTAGGGGATCACTCACAACTCGCCCGCGGTGATCACTCACATCAATGGTAATTATGGGCCGAGCTCTCACACTCCGTCCGACGAAGCACTAATGATAATACTATGCTAAGCAAGGAATTTTAACCAACCAAGAGGGGGACCGAGGCTCACCTGGTCGGCGTGAAGACCCCGACCCCGGTCGGAGACGGGGGCGAGCGGGGAGGCGAGGGTATGCACCCGCACGCCGCGTCGATGAAGCTTCAAACCTGAAATTTCAGATTACATGCACTACGCCCCATGCAAGGGGGGGGATCTTGGGGAAGGGAAGCCAATGACTACACCCAAACACTACCTCCACACAGGGAGGGGCCTTCAGCCGGCCAAGCAAGATGGGAAATATCGAGCTAGAAGCAAAGAAAGGGAGCCGATGCCGATTCTGACCACTCTCTGCGCTTCTGGATAGGCAGTTGGTTATCTTGGCGCTGCGGCCACTCCAGATTTTTGTTGATGACGAAACCATTTGGAATTTCTTCGTAGCTGGATCGGGATGTCGTCTGAATTTTTTTTATTTCTCTGGTCACAGGTGCTGGTCAGGGCAGAAGCTCGAACAGGGTGGCAGGTCTTCAGTTCTAACTGCTTTAGGTTCACAACAGCAGGAAGAAGAGGTTGCCACAAGCGCTCCAAAACTCAGAATCAGGCACCGCCAGATTCGTTAGAACCGTCGGTGAGTCCTCTTCAAAGAAAGACCAACGGGGATGCCAAATGTTGTCGGAGTAGACCGATAGAGCTCAAACCATCATTAGGGATCGGAGCAGACTGTCAGGAAGCAGAACCGCACACCCGGAGGAAGAAAATGATAACTCTTGATTCCGGGGGCAAAACAGAGCTCCGCTTCTTGATTCTGGAAGTAGACTTGTCGAAGAAGCTCCCGGCCAAGCCTCGTCTCCAGATCTTCAAGAGAGTGGTCGTGGTAGCTTCAAGAGTCAGCTTCAGGTTGCTCTTCAGGGAGGAAGTGCGCAGTCGGGGAAGAACGGCTCCACCGGGCGACCACAAGCTCAGAAAGGGTCGAGACCATCTCTGTTGCGAAAAGGACAGAGAGACGCTTCCAACGGTGCCTCTTGGACCTCCAGGGACGCTAGGATGAAGTCGGGGCCGGCTCTGCAAGTTGCTAGTACTCTACTACCTGCGACCTGAGAATTGCAGGTGGTGAAAGGTGGTGGGGGAATGGAGTAGAAGGGATGGGAAATGGGGTGGATGGGTATGGGGGCAACCCCTGGCTGTGAGGGGGTCTGGGAGGGGGTGTTCCAAGGTGTGGATGGGGGGGAATGGGGTCTGGAAGGTGGTGTTTGCAGTGGGTGAGAGAGGAGCTGCGAATTTGGTTGGAAGGGAGAGAGGGAAAGGGTATTTGAAAATGGGTTTAAGGGTGGGATTAATTTCTGGTCTTGGGGATGGGAAGGGGTGTGTGGGGAAGGTAAAGGGGGGCTTGGAGAGTGAGAATTCTCCCTTGGGAGATGAGAGGGTGCTTAGGGAAGGGGATTGGGTAGTTGGTGGTTGGGTGGTGGAGTATGGATTGGTGGAGGGTCTCTTGGGACTAGGGGTGGAGTAATGAGGGTTGGGGTAGTTGGGAGGATGAGTAATGAGGGGAGAGGAAGGGTTGATGATGTGGAGGAGAGAGAGGGAGGGGAGGAGAGAGAAAGGGAGTAGAGAGAGAAAGAGAGAGGGGAATCCACCCCTTAGAGAGAGAGAGAGAGAGATTTGGAGAATCCACTCCAATAAGACACTAAAACTCACTTGATTTAAATTGATCATAAAAGGTTGTTACATATGAGAGGAGTGGGGGCCTATTTATAGACTCCATACTTTTCATATGACCATAGTGACCCTGACAAACTAACTAATGACCAAAGCAGTCCAAGGGAGGGGCGCCCCTGGGCCAAGCCCATTAGTTGGGCCCATTAGCCTATCAAACCAACCATATGACAACTAACTTAGGAAAATGACTCACTAACCTAGGTACATGACTCAAATAAAGGGAAAATTACATAATTTTTTACTCAAAGAAAATATGAAAATTACATGACTAGACTCAGAAACACATGACTAACATAATGGCACTTGCCGACGAACAATCCGAGCCCAGAAAAAATGTGGAGGGGCAAGGGATGTCTCCATCAATGCCGATTGGTCTCGTCGATGATGACAAGGGTCGGATCCTGGTTTAGTTCGTCGGCATTGGTTAAATGTCGAAGCAAAGGATATAGTTCTAAATAGGGACGGAAGGTCCCGGCTAAGGGATAAAGGCTGACCAATCTCGCCGATGATGACGAGGGTCGAACATAGATTTATTCATCGGCATGGGTCACATGCCGAAGTAAGGATAAATTCATCGACCGGGACGAAAGGTCTGAGTTAAGGGTAGAGATCGATCGGTCTCGCCGACGGGAGAGGGTCGAACATAGTCTTGCTCGTCGGCATGGGTTACATGCCGAAGCAAAGATGAATTCATTAACCGGGACAAAAGGTCCGAGTTAAGGGTAGAGATCGACCGGTCTCGCCGACGGTGACGAGGGTCGAACATTGGTTTATTCGTCGACATGGGTTAAATGCCGATGCAAGGATAAATTCATTAATAGGGACGAAAGATCCAAGTTAAGGGCAGAGATCGACCAGTCTCGCCGATGGTGACAAGGGTCGAGCATACGTTTGTTGGGGAATCTCCGGAGGGACTCTTGATGGTTGTCCTTTGGGAGTCGTATTAGGAGGAGAACAAGCAGGAACTTTTAAATTACTACTTTACTGGCTTAAGCGCCCTTTTGGGTTTTCATCGAAGTCAGCCCCTCTTACTTTTGCCCATGCGCCCTTTCGGGTTTTCACATGGCGGGATGCCCGATTTTGCCTGCAGCGCCCTTTCAGGTTTTCACCGCAGCCGAGTTATAGCCATTTTTGCCCTTGTCCCGATTTAGGAACAAGACTGGCGGGGTATCTCTATTTTTTACCCCATTTTACATTTTTTTTCTTTTTTTTTTTGCTCATGTAACAGAAGGACATTGAGAGAGTCGGCTAGGACACGAAGTCCTGCGTCGAGAAAGAGGGTTTACTCGTCAGCATGAAGGCAATGCTGACGCAAAGGATAGATTTGTGCCGATTTGGGTGTAAGGCCCGTGACGGTAACACTGTAGACATTATGCGGATCCGGTCAGGGCGGAATGCCACTAGACCATGGTGAGGGTTGCTCGATCAGGGCGGAATATCACTAGACCAAGGTGAGGGTAGCTTGCTTAGGGCGGAATGCCACTAGACCAAGGTGATGGTAGCTCGGTTAGGGCGGAGTGCCACTAGACCAAGGAGGAGGTAGCTTGGTTGGGGCAGAATGCCACTGAACCAAAGAAGGGGTATCTTTGTTAGGGCGGGATGCCACTGGACCAAGGTGAGGGTAGCTTGGTTAGGGCGGAATGCCACTAGACCAAGGTGAGGGTAGCTCGGTTAGGGCGTGTTGTGCCCCTATGGTTTTGATGATGGTTTTGATGATTGGTTTTTGATGTGAGTTAATCACTGTGAGTCATCTTGCTGTGTGAGTCATCATGCTGTTATTCAGTTATTTTCTGATCATAACTCAGTCTATCAAATGTTCAGTCATCTTGATGCTCAGTTTAGTTTAACATATCTAAAGCATTGCATATTTGATGTTCAGTCATGTTAACTGATGCATAAAGCATTCATTGCTTCACTCTGCTTGTGGCTGTCTATTTGTGGAAGTTTACACAATTGCATTGAGCATACAGTCAGCACTGCATGCAGTAATGGGTCGACTCCCCTACTAGATGGGTCGACCCCCCTAGTCCTCCATGTCTATACAGCCATTTCTTCATTCAAGTCCTCAGTTGGCTTCAATTGAAGTGTGTACATCATAGGCGTTCAAAGTGTGCACTTTGCCTAAGTTTGTACAGCCACTAGTCGGAACAAAGTCTATACATCGCCTTCAGACCTTCAAGTCTATACACTCCATGCTCATTCAAGTTTATACATTGGCTCAAACATTCCAACTCTGTTCATTGGTCCTTCGAAGACTCTAAGTCTATACAGTCTGCTTTCACGATTCAGAGTCTATTAGGGTGCTAGGCCCGGATACAGAGGGGGGGTGAATGTATCCCTCTAAAATATATAGCCCAAATTAATATTTTAAAGCTCAGATATGCAGAATAATGACTAATGAGCTTTCCAAGATGAAAAGATAAGGCAACAAATGAGCAAACAGTTGGACTGCACCAATGCATCCACCTGAACAATCAGAAACGAAGGCAGAGCTAAACAACCCAGACACACTTAGCAGAATATAATGCTCAAGAATAACTTTCTAGATGATGCAACTAGCCAAGCATGCACAACCTGTGAATGGGAGGTAGAAGATATGGAGCTAACGCAAGGCAAACCACTGCACAAATAATTTTAAGGTGGTTCGGTCCTCCAGACCTACATCCACCCCTCACTCCCAACCGGAGTGAGGCTTCACTAGCCAATGCTAGAACCAAGCAGACTCAGTCTGTGAACAGTTGCAGTCACACAGCTTGACTAGAGGAACAGCCTCCCCTCTTCCTCCCAACTGGAGGGACCACCTAGTCTTGCAAACCACAAGACCAGAACCGGAGGACCAATCCTCCCTTCCTCCAACCGGAGGGAACCAACCAATGACACCCAGTCAAAGGCAACCTAGAGGTCTCGGACCTCCCTTCCTCCCAACCGGAGGGAACCAACCACAAGTAGCACCCAGCTACTTGCAAACTGAAGACACACGATCTCCCTTCCCCTGAGTCCACAGGAGGAACCCGACCTCAAACCAGAGGATCGGTAGAACAAAGATATCCAGAGAAACAAAAGGGAAAATAAGGAAACACAAAAAGCACAGCAACAAAAGCTGCAAATGAAACACAATAGTCGTTCTGGATTTGATCCACGAACAGACTGAACAGGTCTTCAATAGACTCTCTCCTCTTCTTCTTTTCTTCCTCTTCTTTCTTCTTCTCAGCTCACTCAATCTTTCTCTTTTGCTCTCACACTCTATTTTCTTCTCTTTCGCAGGCTCTCCCTCTCTCTTCTCTTTCTTCTTCTTCTTCTGCTTCCTTCTTCTTCTTCTTCTCTTTTTTCTTCTTTTTCACTTTTTCTAGATCGAAGGGCTTTCTGCTCTTCAGGCTTCTTCTTCGATCCGTCTTCTACAGAGGATGCAGACTCGTATATATAGCAGCAGCAGCAGCACACTGGGCACGTGTGGCCTCCACGTTTCCTGCCCTAAAAATTCAGACCACGTGGCAGCATCCTGGTTCACAAGCCAGGCACCTCGGATCACGTGCCCTTCATTTCAAAGACATTCGACCAGCAAAACTCAAGTCTGCTATGTTGACTCCATCAGCCTGCTGCGTTGACGCATCGGTGATCCAGTGATCAAGTCTTCAGCAGATGGGCGTGCTGCGTCGACGCTATCAGCATGTTGCGTTGACGCATTGTTGTTTTCCAGCAGCTAAAAGTTGTCGATCCATCAACCTGCTGCGTCGACGCTTCCAAACCGTGGCGTTGACGCATTGATGCGTTCCAGTGAGCAATCAGCCTAGCCTTTTGAACTGTTGCGTCGACGTTGCTCCACTGCTGCGTTGACGCGATAGAGTATTTCTGAACAGGCCTCTGCCTTCTTCAGTGGCTGAGTTGACGCAGCCTTTGCGTAGAGTTAACGCTGTGAAGAGGATCCATGGATGCATCTTCACTGGTGCGTGGACGCCTTAAGCTCTAGCGTTAACCTTCTAAACTGTCTCCAAGCTAGATGCCTATCAGGCTCAATGGCTACGTCGACGCTGTCTAGCAATGGCGTTGACGCATTGATACGTTCCAGCAGCTGACATTAGATGGCTTCAGCCCTCTTGCGTTAAGGGGTTCATTAGCCTCTTCAGTCCCTGTCAGACAGATGAAACGAAGTCATTAGTACTAAGTATATGCATTGCATTGTATAGACTTATAGAAATCAATATAGCAAGTGTGTACAGTGTGAGGGAGTGTATAGACTTATGCTTTGATGAACGAAGTATGGACAGTGAATCTTGAAGGCAGGCAGGCTGTGTAGACTTAGCCTTTGAACGCTTGAGCTGAAGACAATGTACATACATAGCGATGTATAGACTTGAATGGGTATGGAGTGTATAGACTTGAAAGTCTTGAAGCCAATGTATGGACTTGAAATATCAAGACGCTAAGGAAGACGGACAATGTACAGACTTGCTGACACACCGATGTACAGACTTTTCTCAAATGCATGAGACGCTAACTGAGACGTTGGACTCTGTACAGACTTTGAGCGATGTATGGGCTTCAAAGAAGTTGGCGATTCAATGTACAGACTTATAAGGATTTGAACGGGAGAGTGTATAGACTTGGTTCCTGTAGCAGTGTATAGACTTTAAGTGTAGCTAAAGCTTCGAGCGTAGGAATTGGCCAGAATGTATAGACTTTCAATGAGGGAGCATTGTGTAGACTTGGGAAGTCTAAGCCAGTGTACAGACTTTATCAACACAAACAGGCTGTGCAGTCCACTATATAGACTTGATGATATGAACTGAAGCGTCGACGCATCAGCTCACGGAGTTGACGCACTACTGTGGAGACTGTGCAGACAGAGTGTAGACAGAATTAAAGTAGAGCATGTTATCTGACAGCCATATGAACTCCATTCACTTACATGATAAAACATGAATTTATCGAGCATATAAAAGACACAGCTAGATGACTCACAGTGAATAACTCACTTCAAAGACCAATCATCAAAACCATCATCAAAACCACAGGGGCACAACAATCTCCCCCTTTTTGATGATGGCAACACTACACAGTGAGTCATCTGATGACTCAAACTATTCTCCCCCTTTGACTTCATCAAAAAGAAAATAGTTTGAGAAATTAAATCAACCAGCATGCTATAATTGAAAAACAATCTCCCCCTTAGGCAAAAATCTCCTTCTTTGATATAGTCAAGATGAATCATGGGAGGGTAAGAATTCATATGCAGATGGAGATTTCAAAATACAAGATCACAATTCTCCCCCTTTAAGAGTTTCTATGCAGCATGATGCATATGACATGAAAACTCCCCTTGAATAGATGCCAATTGATATGCAAGTGATGCATGACATGGAAGCTCCCCCTCAATAAGTGGAATCTTATGAGATAGATGAGAAGGAGACCATAGGGGCAAACAAGGACAAGTTCAGGTCAATGAACAGAAGAGGTTCAATTAGTAGATTTCTAAAGAGGCTTCAACTACAAGAATTTCAGTCAGATTTTCAAGGAAATGTCATTCTCATAAATCCAAATCAGAATATTTTAAAGTCTTCCATTATAAGGGCTTATGAATGAATTTTATTGATCAGCATGGTTTAAACATGATGTATGCAGACTTTATCAATAAAATTCTGTATTGATGTCTAAAACCATGGTTTAATAAAAATGAACCAAGCCCTCATATTTATCTTGATTAATCTCCCTTTCTCTTACACAATCAAATTTATTGACTTCTTTCGGAATTACATGCATCAGTATTGAAGTCAAGCAATTTTGAAGTCATATAATTTTGTCTAGAGTGGTAGCAATTTGATTTTAGCATCAATATTTAGATATTTCAATTCGTTCAACAATTTTTCATGCTACAAATTTTACGAGCACTCTAGTTCAGTGCATACCTTGTAACTAGAGGATATACCTTGATCAGAGGCCAATATCCCTAAGCACTTAGTGTGACTAACTGTCATGCCTTATATGAACAGAGATAGCATTTACACATCATGACACACTGTAAATCATTTCATGATGAGTGAGTTGTATTTCTCAGTGTGCATGCCATTGCTCTGCCTGAATTTCAATTATTCTTAATCAGAGTTAACCATGGTACCTCATGACACAGTCCTTTGGACATGTGTTTCTCAGTGACCAAGGTCATTGCTCTGACAGAAAATCCTTTAGACATTTCAGAAAAAAAAATTCATTTGCTTCAAATCAATAATAATTTCATGTACTTAACCAAATAAAGTCATGTATTCAATAATGCAGATTTCAGAAGATTTTACAAGACATAGCATGAAACAGATGGTTAAGGTTTATTAAACATGCTTCAGATATTTTTGAAAGATTTTAAAGCCAAACTCATTGAATACATTAGACTTAAACCACATGAGTTATTTCAGTCATTCATAAAAATGTATAATAGAAGATTTCTAGTTCAAGAGTTTTCATATTTATGATCGAGATAGTCCCATTGAAATCTTCATGAGAGATTGATGGAATTCTGAAGCCAAAAGATACCAATTGATAGGAGAAATATCAATTGTTAAGAGAGATTGTGAAGCTCAAAGTTTTCAGAATATGATTAAGGTTTGTCAACAAAATCAATAAGAAAGGATATGCAATGAGTTCTGACACATGTATGCATTTGACAACCTATATGCAATGCATTGACTCCCCCTCACAATATGTATTCAGACAATCTTTTTGGCATTTTCAGTTTAAGGAAATACAATGCACTATATGTATGCAAAAACAGATTTAGTATGTCATGCAGTAGAGCTAAAAACAGGAAGTGCAAGAAATTTACCTGAAAGATTCAGGAAGGGGTTTTCATTCTTGAGTGTCTTGGTTTATTGCCCCTTTTATTTCAGTCCCAAGGCACACCTGCATAGTAATGTTATTTTGCACAAACAGGTACCCAAGACGTCTTGGGTCCTGACATGACATTATTACTTCTAGCATGTTTTCTCAGCAATTTTCGTGCATGAAGGTCATCAGATTTCATCAAATAGCAATTATACATTGAATGACCAATTTGTCCACAGTAAAGGCATGAATTAACAGATTTCAAATTAGATTTATGCACATTCTTATAGACATGATACCAATTGTTAGCATGAAATCCATGTGCATATGCATGAAACTTTTTGTTGTTGATAGAATTAAAATTCTGTTTACTAAGACCGGCCAGCCAACATTCAGCAGCTCTATGGCCTGGCTTCTCACAGTGATAGCATACAGGAGACTTTCTGTTAATGGCAGGGAATTTAACAGTTTTAGAATTTAATTTTCTACCCTGAGCATGCCAACAATCAATTACCCTGTGGCCATGCTTTCCACAGTGAGAGCATTTGAGAGAATTTCTTTTAAAGGACCCTGACCAGCATCCAGAGGTCTTGTGACCAATTTTGTTGCAATTAAAACAGATGATGTGCTGGTTCATTGAAACAGGTTTGTTTTTATTAGAAACATGTTGGTTTGCAGAGAATTTAGCATGATATGGATAAAATGTTTTCTTACCACTTGCAAACCAGCAATGAGCAATTGAGTGTCCTAATTTCCCACAATTTGAACATGTGACACTCCTTTCTGAGGGATAGGGAACTTTACCTGCGAATTCCTACCATCCATTTTTCTAGCTTTCAGATCATCTGATTTCATCAATCTACATTCATGCATCAAATGGCCAGGTTTATGACAGTAATGACATATCATTTTCTTTTTGGATGCATGTGAATGTGTGTGAGTACTGTGATCAATATGCACTGATGAACCCTTTTCAGTTTGTTTTTGGGTTCTCTGAACAATAGACTGAGAATCAGGTGACTTCTGAGAAGTGTGAGAAGTAGAGCTAGCAACAAAAGATGTACGAATTTTATTTTCAAAATTCTTTTTATTTACAAGATTATAACCTAACCCCTCTTTCTGAAAATTGATTTTTACTCCCAGTAGTTTGTTCAGATTATCTTGCCCACTAACAAACCTTGACAGAGAGTTCTTTAAGTCTTGGATTTCATTTTCTAACGAGGTGATTTATAACTCATAACTGGCAATCTCTTGCTCACTGTAACTCACACACTCAGTTAACACATTGTTAGTAGTTTTGTATCTTTCAACTTCCTGTTCCAGATTGCTCAGTTTTTCAGGAACTTCAACACACACCATTTTTCCTTTTTCTAAGGTTAGAAGTCTCTCAGACATCGCACTGTTTAACCGCTTAAATTTTTCAATTTCTTCTTTAAGCTTATCATTTTGAACCAATTCATTCATTAGAAGCTGGTCTTCTGAATTGACTTCATACTTTCTTTCATTTTCAATTTGCTTCATTTCTCTTTGTTGTATTTCAAAATCTTTCTGTAATTCTATGTTTACAGATTTGATGGCTTCAAATTTCTCGGTCAGCAGTGTGTTCTCCTTTTCTAGTTTTCCTAAACTTTCTTCAATTTCTTTGGAGAACCCTCTAAGAGAATCATTTTCTGATTTCAGCTTGTTTAATTCAGACTTAACGCATTCAAATTCTTTCAGCATTTGAGTATCAGACTTACTAGCATCAAGAGCATTTTTCAGGTCAACACAATTTCTACAATCAACGTTTAAATTGTCTGACCTACTACTTTTCTTCAATTTTTTGTATTGTTTTCTTAACAGTTCATGGGATTCAAATAATTCAGCATATGCATTCTCCCAATCTTCTAGAGAAAAATTCTCGAAGAGATTTACCTCATCATCATCATCTTCTTCAGTCTGACTGCTGCCTTGATTGCTGCCACTTGGATTACTTCTGTTAGTCATCATGCAGCTGTCCTCGTTTACCCTGTGAAATTGCTTCAGCCTATCCAGGATGTCCTTTGTTGAGCTGCAATTATGAAGGCAAGACCATAAGGCTCTGTCAGTAGCTGCTTTCATCAGGTTAAAAGCTTTCTGATTTTCTCCATCCTTTGATCTGTGTCTATCGGTCCATTTGGACACTTTCGTTGGTAAGGTGTGAGGACCTTGTGAAATCAATTTTCACAGATCAGGATTAGCAGAATTAACATAAGCATGTAAAGCAGTGTACCACTGACTGAAATCAGAACCACTAAAGACGGGTGGAAGAGCCATTGAAAATAAATAGCGAGTAAATTCAAGGCAACAGGAATATTTATGCACTAAAAACAAATTAGCACCTAAGACTGCAAGATCGAATCTGTAGGTCGCTGGACCTTGTATGCAGACACCGCTCTGATACCAACTGTTAGGGTGCTAGGCCCGGATACAGAGGGGGGGGTGAATGTATCCCTCTAAAATATATAGCCCAAATTAATATTTTAAAGCTCAGATATGCGGAATAAAGACTAATGATCTTTCCAAGGTGAAAAGATAAGGTAACAAATGAGTAAACAGTTGGACTGCACCAATGTAGCCACCTGAACAATCAGAAACGAAGGCAGAGCTAAACAACCCAGACACACTTAGCAGAATATAATGCTCAAGAATAACTCTCTAGATGATGCAACTAGCCAAGCATGCACAACCTGTGAATGGGAGGTAGAAGATATGGAGCTAACGCAAGACAAACCACTGCACAAACAATTTTAAGGTGGTTCGGTCCTCCAGACCTACATCCACCCCTCACTCCCAACCGGAGTGAGGCTTCACTAGCCAATGCTAGAACCAAGCAGACTCAGTCTGCGAACAGTTGCTGCCACACAGCTTGACTAGAGGAACAGCCTCCCCTCTTCCTCCCAACCGGAGGGACCACCTAGTCTTGCAAACCACAAGACCAGAACCGGAGGACCAATCCTCCCTTCCTCCAACCGGAGGGAACCAACCAATGACACCCAGTCAAAGGCAACCTAGAGGTCTCGGACCTCCCTTCCTCCCAACCGGAGGGAACCAACCACAAGTAGCACCCAGCTACTTGCAAACCGAAGACACACGATCTCCCTTCCCCTGAGTCCACATGAGGAACCCGACCTCAGACCAAAGGATCGGTAGAACAAAGATAACCAGAGAAACAAAAGGGAAAATAAGGAAACACAAAAAGCACAGCAACAAAAGTTGGAAATGAAACACAATAGTCGTTCTAGATTTGATCCACGAACAGACTGAACAGGTCTTCAATAGACTCTCTCCTCTTCTTCTTTTCTTCCTCTTCTTTCTTCTTCTCAGCTCACTCAATCTTTCTCTTTTGCTCTCACACTCTATTTTCTTCTCTTTCGCAGGCTCTCCCTCTCTCTTCTCTTTCTTCTTCTTCTTCTTCTGCTTCCTTCTTCTTCTTCTTCTCTTTTTTCTTCTTTTTCTCTTTTTCTGGATCGAAGGGCTTTCTGCTCTTCAGGCTTCTTCTTCGATCAGTCTTCTACAGAGGATGAAGACTCGTATATATAGCAGCAGCAGCAGCACACTGGGCGCGTGTGGCTTCCACGTTTCCTGCCCTAAAAATTCAGACCACGTGGCAGCATCCTGGTTCACGAGCCAGGCACCTCGGATCACGTGCCCTTCATTTCAAAGACATTCGACCAGCAAAACTCAAGTCTGCTGCGTTGACTCCATCAGCCTGCTGCGTTGACGCATCGGTGATCCAGTGATCAAGTCTTCAGCAGATGGGCGTGCTGCGTCGACGCTAGCAGCATGTTGCGTTGACGCATTGTTGTTTTCCAGCAGCTAAAAGTTGTCGATCCATCAACCTGCTGCGTCGACGCTTCCAAACCGTGGCGTTGATGCATTGATGCGTTCCAGTGAGCAATCAGCCTGGCCATTTGAACTGTTGCGTCGACGCTGCTCCACTGCTGCGTTGACGCGATAGAGTATTTCTGAACAGGCCTCTGCCTTCTTCAGTGGCTGAGTTGACGCAGCCTTTGCATAGAGTCAACGCTGTGAAGAGGATCCATGGATGCATCTTCACTGGTGCGTGGATGCCTTAAGCTCTAGCGTTAACCTTCTAAACTGTCTCCGAGCTAGATGCCTATCAGGCTCAATGGCTGCGTCGACGCTGTCTAGCAATGGCGTTGACGCATTGATACGTTCCAGCAGCTGACATTAGATGGCTTCAGCCCTCTTGCGTTAAGGGGTTCATTAGCCTCTTCAGTCCCTGTCAGACAGATGAAACGAAGTCATTAGTTCTAAGTATATGCATTGCATTGTATAGACTTATAGAAATCAATATAGCAAGTGTGTATAGTGTGAGGGAGTATATAGACTTAGGCTTTGATGAACGAAGTATGGACAGTGAATCTTGAAGGCAGGCAGGCTGTGTAGACTTAGCCTTTGAATGCTTGAGCTGAAGACAATGTACATACATAGCGATGTATAGACTTGAATGGGCATGGAGTGTATAGACTTGAAAGTCTTGAAGCCAATGTATGGACTTGAAATATCAAGACGCTAAGGAAGACGGACAATGTACAGACTTGCTGACAGACCGATGTACAGACTTTGCTCAAATGCATGAGACGCTAATTGAGACGCTAGACTCTGTACAGACTTTGAGCGATGTATGGGCTTCAAAGAAGTTGGCGATTCAATGTACAGACTTAGAAGGATTTGAACGGGAGAGTGTATAGACTTGGTTCCTGTAGCAGTGTATAGACTTTAAGTGTAGCTAAAGTTTCGAGCGTAGGAATTGGCCAGAATGTATAGACTTTCAATGAGGGAGCATTGTGTAGACTTGGGAAGTCTGAGCCAGTGTACAGACTTTATCAACACAAACAGGCTGTGCAGTCTACTGTATAGACTTGATGATATGAACTGAAGCGTCGACGCATCAGCTCACGGAGTTGATGCACTACTGTGGAGACTGTGCAGACAGAGTGTAGACAGAATTAAAGTAGAGCATGTTATCTGACAGCCATATGAACTCCATTCACTTACATGATAAAACATGAATTTATCGAGCATATAAAAGACACAGCTAGATGACTTACAATGAATAACTCACTTCAAATACCAATCATCAAAACCATCATCAAAACCACAGGGGCACAACAGAGTCTATACATCATTCCTCAAAGGCTAAGTCTGTACACTGCTCATCGTCTCAACTTGCGTCTCACTGAGCATCCATTCACTATAAAGTCTGTACAGACTTCATCATCTTGAGATCATCTCATGCCTTTACCAAAGTCTGTACATTGGCAGCCTCTTACCTACGTTGCACTTTGAAGTCTATACATTGCTTTAAGCAGAGCAAGTCTGTACATCGCACAACTTTCATACTTTCATTCTATTGTGCATCCTCTTCAAAACAAAGTGTGTACACTCGTTGGCTAACTGTTGAAGTCTGTACACTCAGTTAACCTACAAGTCTATACACTCTATTGTTAGGCTTTCAACCCTACACTCGTTTGTTAACTGCCGTTTCAATGTCTACACATTCGAGGCCTTCAAGACTTTCAAGTCTGTACAGCCTGATTTGTCGTTCAGAGTTCAAAGTCTATACATCGTGGGCTTCAGTTCTTCGAGTCTGTACATCCTTCAAGGGCCAAGTGCATACACTGTCTCGCTCACATCTTCAAGGGTGATTGAGCATCGTGAAGTCTGATTGAGCACTGTGAAGTCTATTCAGTGGATGAGCATTGTAAAGTCTATACATTGGTAGAGTCTATACATCAGACGTGCATGCTCGCCTGTCCCCCCGGATGCTCTCCTGGGATCGAGTATGCCCTCCAGTGACTGCTAATGCTTCCCTAACTTTGAGGATGCTCCCCTGGAGCAGCGATTGCTCCCCAGAGACAGCAAGTGCTCCACATGCTCCCCTGACGCTGGTGATGCTGTCCAGAGGCCATAGATGCTCCCCTGAGACTTCATATGCTCCCGTGCGAGAACGCACTAGTCTCTGGGTATTTAAAAGAATTGTATTATATGCATTCCCTTTCACTAAGTCTGTATAATGCATGCGCTTTCACAAGTCTATACAATGCATTTCATTTTACAAAGTGTCGACACCAAGTTGATAATTTGTTCTTTGTCTAACAGGGAATCTTCGTGAAGCCTAATGATGGCACGTGATCCAAGGAAGGATGAGGTGCCCAGATGAGGACACGTGTACTGACAGCCTGCTGGATGCTGCCACGTGGTCCGAATACTTAGGGCTGGAAATGTGGAGGTCACACGCCGGGACTGCTGCTGCTGCTGCTGCTGCTATATATATGAGCCTTCTTCCACAGAAGAAGACTGATCGAATTGGCGAGAGGTGAAGTCCATACAGAGAGCCACGATCCAAACAGAGAGGAGAAAAGAAGAGAAGAGAGTAGAAGAAGAGTGAAGAGAGCAGAAGAAGAAAAGAGAGAGAGCCTCCACGTTCCAGAAAGAAAAGAAGAGAGCAGAGAAGAGAGTGAGAGTGAGAGCAGAAGAAGGAAAAGAGAGAGATAGTGCTCGTGAGAAGTGAGAAGAAAGAGAGAAGAAAGAGAAGCAGAAAGAAGAGGAAGAAAAGAAGAGGAGGAGAGAGTCTATTGCAGATCAGTTCAGTCTGTTCGTGGATCAAATCCAGAACGACTATGCTCATTGAGAGCTACATCTCTTGTGTTTCATTTCCAGCTTTTGTTGCTGTGCTTTTTATGTTTCTTTATTTTTCCTTTTGTTTCTTTGGTTAGCCTTGTTCTTTCGATTGCCCTGCTGGGGATCGGGTTCCTCCTGTGGATTCAGGAGAAGGGAGACTTGTCTCCGGTTCTGGGCTTGTGGCTTGCAAGTCCAGGGGTCCCTCCGGTTGGAGGAAGAGAGGTCTGCGACCTCTGGTTGCTGGTGACTGGGAGTCACTAGCGGGTTCCCTCCTGGTCTGGAGGAAGAGAGACTTCGGTCTCTGGTTTCCAAGTGGCTGGGAGTCACTTGGGGTGTCCCTCCGGTTGGGAGGAAGAGGGGAGGTTGTTCCCCTGGTCAAGCTGTGTGGCAGCACCTTGTTCGCAGACTGAGTCTGCTTGGTTCTAGCGTTTGCTAGTGAAGCCTCACTCCGGTTGGGAGTGAGGGGTGGATGTAGGTCTGGAGGACCGAACCACCTAAAAATCTATTGAGCAATGGCTTGCCTTGTGTGTTTTCTTCTGCTAGATGCTTGGATAGGCGCGTTCCATGTGCTTGCTCATAAGTTTAATTGAATTAGTTTTATTCTGTGATTTCGTCTAGCATCTGAGCTTTTATTTGGGCATTATTCGTAGAAGGATACATTCACCCCCCTCTGTATCCGGGCCTAGCACCCTAACAATTGGTATCAGAACGGTGTCTGCATACAAGGTCCAGCGACCTGCAAATCCGATCTTGCAGTCTTAGGTGCTAATTTGCTTTTGGTGCATCAATATTCATGTTGCATTATATCTGTTTGTTTCCATGGGTGAACCACTAGTTTTCAACGGTTCCAATTTTAGTGTATGGTTTGCTAGTCTGAAAAATTATGCTGAATCTGTTAATCCAGACCTGTGGAAAGTAATTTCACACGGTCCTCATGAACTACCAAAGAAAAAGTCCAAATGGACTGACAGTCACAAATCTATGCATGAAGAGAACCAGATAGCTATAAATCTAATGAAGGCAGTTACTGATAGAGCTTTACATTCATGTTTCTTTGATTGCAGTTCTGCTAAAGACATTCTAGATATACTGAAGCGAACTCAGATAAGAAATGAGGACAGCTGCATGATGGCTGACAGAAGCAATCAAAGTAGCAGTCAAGATGAAGATGATGATGATGATGAGGTAAATCCCTTTGAAAACTATACTTTAGATGATTGGGAAAATGCATATTCTGAGCTACTTGAATCTCATGAACTGTTAAGAAAATAGTATAAAAATTGAAGAAGGGTACTGGGTCAGTTAGTTCAAGTTCTCCATGTAGAAATTATGTTGAATTGAAAAATGTTCATGATGCCTGTATGTCTGATTTTCAAATGTTGAAGAAACAAATCTCATCATTGAAAACTGAGAATCAAGATCATATAAATGTGATATCTGAACTTAAAGAAAAATTCAAGTCAAATAATGATAATCAGACTCTTGTTAACTATCATGACCAGTATAAAAAATTGCTGAAAAACTTTGAAAGTGTGAACTCAGATTTAAACAAGCTAAAATCTGAAAATGATTCTCTGAGAAAATTTGTTAATGACAATGATGAAAAATTTGAGAAACTTGAGCAGGAGAAGAACTTGTTTGCTGAAAAATTCAATGCCATAAAATCTGTAAATATAGAATTACAGAAAGATCTGGAGAAACAGCAAAAAGAATTAAAGGAATTTGAGGCTGAAAGAAAACTTGGAGTTAACTCAGATGATCAGACTCTAATAAATGAATTGGTTCAGAATGACAAACTTAAGGAAGAAAATGAGAAATTAAAAATGCTGAACTCCACTATGTCTGAGAGACTTCTAGCTTTAGAAAGAGGTAAAAGTGTTTGCGTTGAAGATTCTGATAAACTAAGCAATCTGGAACAGGAAGTTGAAAAATACAAAACTGCTAACAATGTGTTAACTGAATGTGTGAATTGCAGTGAGCAAGAGATTGCCAGTTACGAGTTGCATATTTCCTCTTTAGAAAATAAAATTCAAGACTTAAAAAACCCTTTGTCTAAATTTGTTAGTGGGCAATATAATCTGAACAAACTGCTGGGAACAAAAGTCAATGTCAAAAAGGAAGGGTTGGGCTACAACAATGTTAATAAAAAGGCTTTTCAGAACAAGCTAATGACATCATTTGTAAATGCTTCAAATGTAGCCACAACATCAAAAGACAAATAGCCCATTGTTCAGAAAAAGCTGGGAACAAAGATTAATTTTAAGAAAGAAGGACTGGGTTACAGTCTAGTCATGAGGAAGGTTAATGGAGCCAGCCTAAAAACTGTTTTTGTTAAATCTTCTGAACAGGAAAAGCCTTCTACTTCATCTCCAACTCAGTACAAGGCTAAGAAAACAGGAAAACAGGATAAAAATCCGAAAAGGACTGTAAATCAGAAAATAAATGAAAAGGGTTCATCAGTGCATATTGATCACAGTCCTCACACACAATCACAGGCATCTAAAAAGAAGATTATCTGTCATTACTGTCATAAATTTGGACATCTGATGCATGAGTGTAAGCTGATGGAGAAGGATGATAAGAATGCTAGGAGATCTCATAATAAAAATCCTTCACCTCAGAAAAGGAGTGTCACATGTTCTAATTGTGGCAAATTAGGACACTCAATTGCTCATTGCTGGTTTGCTAGTGGTAAGAAAACCTTTTATTCATATCATGCTAAATTCCCTGCAAACCAACATGTCTTTAGTAAAAACAAATCTGCTTCAATGAACCAGCACATCATCTGTTTTAACTGCAACATGATTGGTCACAATACCTCTGAATGCTTGTCAGGCTCTTTTAAAAGAAATTCTATTTCATGCTTTGAATGTGGAAAGAGTGGCCACAGGGCCATTGAATGCTGGCATGCTCAGGGTAGAAATGAGAATTTTAAACATGCTAAAATCCCTGCAAATAGACATGCTTTTCATGAGAATTTTAAGAGAATGAATTCTTCTCATTGTTTTAACTGTGGGAAGCCAGGCCATAGAGCTGCTGAATGTTGGCTGGCCGGTTTTAGTAAACAGAATTTTAATTCTGTCAACATCAAAAAATTTCATGCATATACACATGGATTTCATGCTAACAAGAATGTGCATAGATTAAATCTGAAATCTGGTGCATCTTACTATCATTATAGTAAACAGAACTCTCTCTCTGCCAATAAACTTCATGACAGCAGTAATGTGCATAAGAAGAATTTGAAATCTGCTAATTCATGTCATTACTGTGGTCAAATTGGTCATTCAATGAATAATTGCTACTTGATGAAATCTGATGACCATGCTGCTAGAAATGTGCTGAGAAAACCTGCTAGAAGTAATACTGTCATGTCAGGACCCAAGACTTCTTGGGTGCCTGTTTGTGCAAAATAACTTTGCCTTGCAGGTGTGCCTTGGAATGGAATAAAAAGGGGTATTAATCCAAGGCACTCAAGAATGAAAACCCCTTCTGAACTGTTCAGGTAAATTCTCTGCATTTCCTGTTTTGAAACTCATTACATATCTTGGTTGATGTGTCCATGCATAATTGCTATTTTTTTCTGCATAGCATATTCACTCTTCATCTGCATTGTCTAAATTGAAGCCTCTGAACTCTCCTCAACTGAAATTTATGCTTTGGACACTATGAGTATTCACATCTCTCAATGCTCATACTGTTTTGTCTGTTTAAATCTGAACTGCATATGAATGTTGTTGAAATCTGTCTGTTGCATAGTTCATTGAAAATCTGAATTGCATATAGGACTGCATATTGAATTATCATGATTGACCTCAATGGTATATAAATGGTAAGCTACCAAAAGGCAGGAAAATCTGTCTGGAGGTTCTTACTATGTGTGAGGTGGTCTTTTAGACCAAGTGCTCCGCCTAGTACTATGGGTCACTTTGCTGATAGGACAATCTGATTGTGCACAAGTCACAATATCATTTGGAATCATATGTTTAGTTTTCAGTGCAAACATTGCATGTTTTCAGGGGGAGTTAGTTGCATATCTTTGCATAGCAATCAATATTAAGTTATTTGCATATCCTTGCATACATATAGTGCATTGCATTTCCTTATATTGAAAATGCCAAAAAGAGAGTTTGAATGCATATTGTGAGGGGGAGTCAATGCATTGCATCTAGGTTGTCAAATGCATACATTTGTCAGAATTCATTGCATATCCTTTCTTATTGATCTTGTTGACAAACCTTGATCATATTCTGAAAGCTTTGAGCTTCACAATCTCTCTTAACAATTGGTATTTCTCTTATCAATTGGTATCATTTGGGTTCAAAATTCTATCAGTCTCTCATGAAGATTTCAATGGGCTATCTCGATCATAAATCTGAAAACTTTTGAACTAGAAATCTTCTATTATACGTTTTCATGAATATCTGAAATAACTCAGGTGGTTTAAGTTTAATGTACTCAAGGGTTGACTTTAAAATCTCTTAAAAATATCTGAAGCATGTTTAATAAACCTTAACCATCTGTTTCATGTTGTGTCTTGTGAAAACTTCTGAAATCTGCACTTTTGAATACATGACTTCAACTGATTAAGTACATGAAACTATTATTGATTTGAAGCAAATGAATTTTTCTGAAATGTCTAAAGGGTAATATCTGTCAGAGCAATGACATTGGTCACTGAGAAACACATGTCCAAAGGACTGTGTCATGAGGTGCCTTAGTTAACTCTGCATAAAATTCATTGAAAATCAGGCAGAGCAATGGCATGCACACTGAGAAATACAACTCACTCATTAAAAAATGATTTGTAGTGTGTCATGATGTGTAAATGCTAACTCTGTTCACATAAAGCATGACAGTTAGTCACACTAAGGGCTTAGGGATATTGGCCTCTAATCAAGGTATATCCTCTAGTTACAATGTGTGCACTGAACTAGAGTGCTCGTAAAACTTTGTAGCATGAAAAATTGTTGAACATATCTCAATATCTAAATATGGATGCTAAAATCAAATTGCTACAACCCTAGATAAAATCATATGACTTCATAATTACTTAATCTCAATACTAGTGCATGTAATTATGAAAGAAGTCAATAAATTTGATTGTGTAAGTCAAAGGGAGGATAATCAAGATAAATATGAGGGCTTGGTTCATTTTTATTAAACCATATTTTTAGATATCAATACAGAATTTTATTGATAAACTCTGCATACATCATGTTTAAACCATGTTGTTCAATAAAGCTCATTCATAAGCCCTTATAATTGAAGATTTTGAAAAACTATGATTTAGATTTATGAGATTGATATCTCTTTGAAAATCTGGCTGAACTTCTTGTGTTTGGAGCATCCTTGAAACTCTTCTGCTCATGTACTTGGTTCATTGACCTAAACTTCTCCTTGTTTACCCCTGTGGTCTCCTTCTCATCTATCTCATAAGATTCCACTTATTGAGGGGGAGCTTCCATGTCATATGCATCATGCTGCATAGAAACTCTTAAAGGGGAAGATCTTGCATTCTGGTATCTGCATCTGCATTCACCCCTTCCCATGGTTCATCCTGATTATACCAAAGGGGGAGATTGTTTGCCAAAGGGGGAGAATTATGTTCTTGCAAGGGGGAGAAATTGACTGAATTTTTATACATGCTTTAATTTCTCAAACTATTTTCTTTTTGATGAAGTCAAAGGGGGAGAATAATTTGAGTCATCAGAATGCCTCACATCATCAGAATGACTCAATGTGTTGAAAGTGTTGCCATCATCAAAAAGGGGGAGATTGTTGTGCCCCTGTGGTTTTGATGATTAGTTTTTGATGTGAGTTAATCACTGTGAGTCATCTTGCTGTGTGAGTCATCATATTGTTGTTCAGTTATTTTCTGATCATAACTCAGTCTATCAAATGTTCAGTCATCTTGATGCTCAGTTTAGTTTAACATATCTAAAGCATTACATATTTGATGTTCAGTCATGTTAACTGATGCATAAAGCATTCATTGCTTCACTCTGCTTGTGGCTGTCTATTTGTGGAAGTTTACACAATTGCATTGAGCATACAGTCAGCACTGCATGCAGTAATGGGTCGACTCCCCTACTAGATGGGTCGACCCCCCCTAGTCCTCCATGTCTATACAGCCATTTCTTCATTCAAGTCCTTAGTTGGCTTCAATTGAAGTGTGTACATCATAGGCGTTCAAAGTGTGCACTTTACCTAAGTTTGTACAGCCACTCGTCGCAACAAAGTCTATACATCACCTTCAGACCATCAAGTCTATACACTCCATGCTCATTCAAGTCTATACATTGGCTCAAACATTCCAACTCTGTTCATTGGTCCTTCGAAGACTCCAAGTCTATACAGTCTGCTTTCACGATTCAGAGTCTATACATCGTTCCTCAAAGGCTAAGTCTATACACTGCTCATCGTCACAACTTGCGTCTCACTGAGCATCCATTCACTGTAAAGTCTGTACAGACTTCATCGTCTTGAGATCATCTCATGCCTTTACCAAAGTCTGTACATTGGCAGCCTCTTACCTACGTTGCACTTTGAAGTCTATACATTGCTTTAAGCAGAGCAAGTCTGTACATCGCACAACTTTCATACTTTCATTCTATTGTGCATCCTCTTCAAAACAAAGTGTGTACACTCGTTGGCTAACTGTTGAAGTCTGTACACTCAGTTAACCTACAAGTCTATACACTCTATTGTTAGGCTTTCAACCCTACACTCGTTTGTTAACTGCTGTTTCAATGTCTACACATTCGAGGCCTTCAAGACTTTCAAGTCTGTACAGCCTGATTTGTCGTTCAGAGTTCAAAGTCTATACATCGTGGGCTTCAGTTCTTCGAGTCTGTACATCCTTCAAGGGCCAAGTGCATACACTGTCTCGCTCACATCTTCAAGGGTGATTGAGCATCGTGAAGTCTGATTGAGCACTGTGAAGTCTATTCAGTGGATGAGCATTGTAAAGTCTATACATTGGTAGAGTCTATACATCAGACGTGCATGCTCGCCTGTCCCCCCGGATGCTCGCCTGTCCCCTCGGATGCTCTCCTGGGATCGAGTATGCCCTCCAGTGACTGCTAATGCTTCCCTAACTTTGAGGATTCTCCCCTGGAGCAGCGATTGCTCCCCAGAGACAGCATGTGCTCCACATGCTCCCCTGACGCTGGTGATGCTGTCCAGAGGCCATAGATGCTCCCCTGAGACTTCATATGCTCCCGTGCGAGAACGCACTAGTCTCTGGGTATTTAAAAGAATTGTATTACATGCATTCCCTTTCACTAAGTATGTACAATGCATGCGCTTTCACAAGTCTATACAATGCATTTCATTTTACAAAGTGTCGACACCAAGTTGATAATTTGTTCTTTGTCTAACAGGGAATCTTCGTGAAGCCTAATGAAGGCACGTGATCCAAGGAAGGATGAGGTGCCCAGATGAGGACACGTGTACTGATAGCTTGCTGGATGCTGCCACGTGGTCCGAATACTTAGGGCTGGAAATGTGGAGGTCACACACCGGGGGTGCTGCTGCTGCTGCTGCTATATATATGAGCCTTCTTCCACAGAAGAAGACTGATCGAATTGGTGAGAGGTGAAGTCCATACAGAGAGCCACGATCCAAACAGAGAGGAGAAAAGAAGAGAAGAGAGCAGAAGAAGAGTGAAGAGAGCAGAAGAAGAAAAGAGAGAGAGCCTCCACGTTCCAGAAAGAAAAGAAGAGAGCAGAGAAGAGAGTGAGAGTGAGAGCAGAAGAAGGAAAAGAGAGATATAGTGCTCATGAGAAGTGAGAAGAAAGAGAGAAGAAAGAGAAGCAGAAAGAAGAGGAAGAAAAGAAGAGGAGGAGAGAGTCTATTACAGATCAGTTCAGTCTGTTCGTGGATCAAATCCAGAACGACTATGCTCATTGAGAGCTACATCTCTTGTGTTTCATTTCCAGCTTTTGTTGCTGTACTTTTTATGTTTCTTTATTTTTTCTTTTGTTTCTTTGGTTAGCCTTGTTCTTCCGATTGCCCTGCTGGGGATCGGGTTCCTCCTGTGGATTCAGAAGAAGGGAGACTTGTCTCCGGTTCTGGGCTTGTGGCTTGCAAGTCCAGGGGTCCCTCCGGTTGGAGGAAGAGAGGTCTGCGACCTCTGGTTGCTGGTGACTGGGAGTCACTAGCGGGTTCCCTCCTGATCTGGAGGAAGAGAGACTTCGGTCTCTGGTTTCCAAGTGGCTGGGAGTCACTTTGGGTGTCCCTCCGGTTGGGAGGAAGAGGGGAGGCTGTTCCCCTGGTCAAGCTGTGTGGCAGCACCTTGTTCGCAGACTGAGTCTGCTTGGTTCTAGCGTTTGCTAGTGAAGCCTCACTCCGGTTGGGAGTGAGGGGTGGATGTAGGTCTGGAGGACCGAACCACCTAAAAATCTATTGAGCAGTGGTTTGGCTTGTGTGTTTGCTTTCGCTAGATGCTTGGATAGGCGCGCTCCATGTGCTTGCTCATAAGTTTAATTGAATTAGTTTTATTCTGTGATTGCGTCTAGCATCTGAGCTTTTATTTGGGCATTATTCGTAGAAGGATACATTCACCCCCCTCTGTATCCGGGCCTAGCACCCTAATAGGGCGGAGTGCCACTGGACCAAGGAGGAGGTAGCTTGGTTGGGGCGGAATGCCACTGAACCAAGGAAGGGGTAGCTTGGTTAGGGCGGGATGCCACTGGACCAAGGTGAGGGTAGCTTGGTTAGGGCGGAATGCCACTAGACCAAGGTGAGGGTAGCTCGGTTAGGGCGGAGTGCCACTGGACCAAGGTGGGGGTAGCTTGGTTAGGGCGGGATGCCACTGGACCAAGGTGAGGTAGCTCGGTTAAGGCGGAATGCCACTAGACCAAGGTGAGGGTAGCTTGGTTAGGGCGGAATGCCGCTAAACCAAGGTGGGGGTAGCTTGGTTAGGGCGGAATGCCACTGAACCAAGGAAGGGGTAGCTCAGTTAGGGTGGAACGTCACTGAACCAAGGAAGGGGTAGCTTGGTTAGGGCGGAGTGCCACTGGACCAAGGTGAAGGTGTTATGATCACTCGGGGGATGTTGGTTGTGCCGTATGATACAGCCTCATATGCTTTCCATTGAGTGGGGAGAACTGGATGACTCCTTTGGGGTCTACCAGGACGTAAGCGCCCCCTTCATATACTCAACGGACGATGTAAGGTCCGACCCAATTTTTGACCAACTTCCCTTTGGGGTTGGAGGCCATTCCTTCTCTTCTCTTGACCATCACCAGGTCTCCTTTCTTCAATTCCCGGCCATTGACCAGTTTGTCGAAAGCACGGGCCATGCGGGTTTGGTAGAGTTGGATGTTTTGTTGCGCACGGAGACGCCTTCCTTCGAGCTCAGCTAGCTCCTCCATTCTTCTTTCTGCATTAGTTTGTTCGCCGCTGACTAGTCCATGCTAGATGGCGACTCGCAGCGAGGGGACTTCCAGTTCAATTGGCACCACAGCCTCTGACCCGTACACGAGGGAGAAAGGTGAACAGCCGGTTGGAGTTTTATAGATGGTACGGTAGGCCCAGAGTGCCTCATACATTCTTTCTTCCCAGTCTTTTTTGTTAGACTTGACGGTCTTTGCCAGCAATGTGCATAGTGTCTTGTTGAAGGCTTCTGCAAGACCATTAGCTTGAGGGATGTAGGGGGACGATGTCCTCCAGTCAATCTTGTATTTGTTGGCTAGCCGGTAAACCTTCTGGTTTTTGAAATGGCTACCGTTATCAGAGATGATTCTGCTGGGAATCCCGAATCGGAATATTATATTCTTCCGGAAGAATCTTGCAACCAGTTCCCCCGTTACATCTCTTAACGCGACCGCTTCAGCCCATCTTGAGAAGTAGTCTATAGCTGCTAAGATATATCTGCACCCTGATGAAGATGCTGGTAATGGTCCTACCACGTCCGTGCCCCACTGAGCAAACGGCCAACTCGGTAGGGTGGGATGTAGTGGCACTGGAGGCCTTCTTAACACATTGGCGTGTTGTTGACACTTCTGACAAGCACGGGTGAACTTACAGCAATCATCAAATATAGTGGGCCAATAGTAACCCAATTTCTTTACCTTAATTTTCATCTTCGGGCCGCCCTGATGTGCTCTAGCTGCTCCCGCCTGGATTTCTTGCATCACCTGCCCCGCTTCTGCCGAAGACAAGCAACGAAGTAGGACTTTTCTTCGGGCATCTGCCATTATTCGGAACAAGGTTCCGTTCCTCATCTCGTAAGAGTCTTTGACCCTCAGGAGTTTCATTCTCTATTCTTTTTCTTTTGGGAGCTGCTGGTGTTGAAACCACCGCAGGAGATGTTCTCGCCAATCGGACTGCTGAACCTCCTCGACGGCTACCACCTCAATCTCCTGCTCGTCGGCTAAGACTTCTGTTACACTGGGGACTTGCCGGCGGTTGATCACCGTTATATTCAGGCTTGTGTCTGGCGGGACCGCCAAAGAACTGGCCAGCTTAGCGAGGGCGTCTGCCTGAGCATTCTGGCCTCGGTTGATGTGCTTGATGCTGATGAAGTAGAATCTCGACATCAGGCGGGTTGCCAGCTGATGGTAGGGGAGGAGCTCTTACTTTCGCACGTCGAACTCTCCTTCCAGTTGTTTTATAACCAGCATGGAGTCTCCGAATGCTTCCAACATCTGAATCTCCATGGATAGAGCAATCTGCAACCCGATTATCAGTGCTTCATACTCTACTTCATTATTTGTGCAATGCTTGTTTATCGAGAAAGATGTGTGCACCACTTCCCCTTCCGGGGATTTCAGGACTATGCCTGCTCTTGCCCTGACCCTGGCCGATCCAGTGGCAGAGGTGTAAATTTTAGAAGCGCCATCGAAATATAGCTGCCATAAAGAAGGCCGCACCTGAGCAGCTTCCAGGGTTTCATCTTCAGGAAGCTCTGGTTCCAGCGGGGAGTCCCCGGGTACTGGGTGTTCAGCAAAGAAGTCTGCGATAGCTTGGCCCTTGATGGCCTTGCGCGGCACATAGGAGATGTCAAACTCCATAAGGATCACTGCCCATTTGCCCAGGCAACCTTTGAGTGCCGGCTGGGACATAATATATTTCAGCGGGTCCTCCCTGGATATGAGGCTGATTTCATGCGACAACATATAGTGTCGGAGCTTCTTGACTGTGAAAACCAGCGATAGGCAGGTCTTCTCAATGTAGGTATACTTCTCCTCTGTCCTAACCAGTCTTTGACTGAGGTAGTAGAGGGCTTGTTCTTTTCCTACTTCATTGTTCTGGGCCAGCATCGCCCCCAGGGAGTTGTGTGTAGCTGCTATATACAAGATCAATGGCCGACCTTTCACCGGTGCGCCGAGCACTGGTGGAGTTTTCATATAGTCTTTCAGCTTGTCAAAGGCTGTCTGGCAGTCTTCATCCCAGTAGAAAGGAACGTCCTTCATCATCAACTTGTGAAAAGGCTGACACCGCCCTGACAAATTGGAAATGAACCGCTGGATATAAGCTAAGTGGCCCTGTAGCAATCTCAGCTCAGAGAGGTTCCTTGGTCCAGGTAACTCCTGAATTACTTTGATCTTTGCGGGGTCTATCTCGATTCCCCGATATCGGACAACGAAGCCCAAGAATTTTCCGCTCGACACTCCGAACGCACATTTCATGGGGTTCATCTTCAGCTCAAGCTACCTCAGCCTCTGGAAGATAATCCGGAGGTCTTGCAGATGGTCTTCCTTTCTTCTGGACTTGACCACCCGATCATCTACGTAGCATTCGACCTTGTGGTAGAGCAACTCATCAAAGATTCTGGTCATTGCGCGCTGATAAGTTGCGCCAGCATTCTTTAGTCCGAACGACATCCTCTTATAGTGATAGATGCCTTTAGGGGTTCGGAAGGCAGTATGGACCCGGTCATGCTCCGCGATCCAAATCTGGTTGTAGCCGGATGACCCATCCATGAATGACAAGGCTTCATGGCCTATTGTGGCATCCATCATGACTTCCGTTATTGGCACCGAAAAGTCATCTTTGGGGCAGGCTTTATTTAGATCTCGGAAGTCGACACACATCCGGATCTGTCCATTTTTCTTCTTCACGGGGACAATATTTGCTAACCATGCGGTGTACTAATTTTCTTCGACAAATCCCACGTCAATAAGCTTGTCGACTTCAGCACAAATTTGGGTGATGAGTTCTGGCCTCATGCGCCGCGGTGGTTGCTTCACCGGCTCGGCTTCAGGGCTAATTGCCAATTCATGCTGTGAAATTGCAGGGCTCAAACCTGGCATTTCTTTGTAAGTCCAGGCAAAGCAATCCCGGTACTCTTGCAGCAGCTGGGTGTACAGCTCCCGTTCTTTTGGACACAATTGGGCACTAAGGAAGGTAGGCCTAGGGTCCTTCTCACTTCCCAAGTTGACTTCTATCAGTTCGTCGACTGTGGCTTGGCCTCCGTCTTCTATCTCCGGAGGTGCCGGCTGGAGGTCAACGAAGTCTGGAATACCATCTTGAGGGTCGAGTACTTTGACTTCCTCATCTGACACCATCAGAGCTTCTCGGAAGCCCTCTGTTTCATTTGATAGTGGCCGTACGTATTGCTCTTTCAGCAAATCCGGTGCCATTGTAGTCTCCCAGGGCAAGAGAGCAGCTCCGGTCCTGGCGGACGGGGTTGTGGTCACGATTGACTGGTGGCCATTTTTTGTTGAGCCGGAAGAGCATCCGAGCTTTGTAGCAGAGGGTGAGAGGATCTCGCCCCTCTGTGGAAGCTGCATCTTCTATAGGGATGGCATCCCTCTCCTTGGCAGTACATATGCCTTGGTTGGAGTTGGTATCGGCTCTCCCGATTGTCATGAGGGGTTTCAAGGTTGACATCAGCTGGTCTTCTTCAGGGGGAGAAGTTCCGGCCTCCCTGACACCTTGGGCTTCGCCACTACTAGCCGCATCGAAACTGGCTCGAAAAGTCGTCTCTTCAGGGTGGATCTGCTCCCAACATTGGCATGGGACCATGGCCTCAGTTCCCTGACCCGCGGGTTGATCCCAATAAGTATATTCAGCTTCTGCTGGGTATTCATCAAAAGTTACCCCCAGCGGGTTATCTTCAGTAGGGTAAAAGACGGAGATAGTGTCCACCTCGTATCGCCCACTATGGTAATATTCTTCCAGCGTGAAGCCCAACTCTGGGTGCTGAGAAATGCGTCTCATTTCCTTATCCAGACTCATGGGATACCACATTCTCTGGAAAGCCTCTTTGTTCTTCCGAGACTGATCGGAGGGGATGTGCTGTTTCTGGAATATCCTGGCCATCCGATTAGTTGTGAATGTCAGACTCTGGACGGGGACTGACGGGTTGCCTATATCTTCGGGGAGGCATCAATCTGTGTCTTCCCGAGTAGGGTGCTCTTCAACCGTATAGAACAAGCTGCTGGGTCCATATCCCTATGTCACCTCCCATGTCTTGAAAGGCTCGACAGTGAAGTCATCGAGGTCGGGGATTGGCTTGGTGAGGCCGTCCGGGACTCCGATGTAGTTGTGCTGCCGGTTGACCTGCAGTTTCTCAGCTTCGGGGTATAATGCTGGGGGCGTTACTCTGCCCACGTCCCCGGATGCTATGATGTGGGAGACCACCTTGGGCTTGACATATCCGCGCGGTGGTGGTGGATACCAATTATCGCCGGACCTACCCCTTGATGCCCCCGCAGGGGTCTTAGCTTCAGAAATCTTCTGGGGAGGCCCCGTATATAAGTTGGCGTCGGCCAAATGACATTCAAACACCTCGAACGGGTGGGGGTCTGCAAATATCCTCTCCTCCTTCCCTTGGAGACTATACTTGATACATTGGTGGAGCGTGGAGGGCACCACCATATTTTCATGTAGCCATGGGCGGCCGAGCAGTGCCTTATAAGAGGTGCGAGAGTCAATGACATGGAACTGCACCGTCGTAGTGAAATCCGCCAGGGTCAGTGTGAACTCTGCCACCCCCATTGACACTTCACATTTTTGATTGAAGCTGGCGATACGCATATCCCCGACCTTTTCGAGATGCACGTTGAAGTGGTGCCTCTCGTATATTCTGTAGGGTAGAATATTAACTGCCGCACCGGGATCAATTAGGATCCGGTTCAGCTCCCTCCCGTTCAGGCGTCCCTTCATATACAGTGGCCTGTTGTGGCTGGTAGTAGGTAGCAGCATGTCTTCTGGAGTGAAGGTCATACTGGCTTCCGGCATAGTCTCAGCCAAGCAAGTCTCAAAATGAGCAGGCATCTGCAGAGCAGTGATGATCGCCTGTCGAGTATCTTCACTCAGAGAGAGGATCTCCTAGATTGTGAATCTAGCAGGGAGCTTTTTGAGTAGCTTCATTATCCGGCTCCCAGCCCGAACATTAGAGAACTTCATTTCTTCAGCCCACCTGGGCTTAGGGAAGTCTTGAATTGCAGGCCCTGACGGACATGCCTCATCTGCCTCGGATTCGGTGCCTTTCTGGTTGGTACAGATCCTTGGCATTCCTCATTAGCTGCTGCAGGGCAAGCTCCATCTGTATCTGGCACTTCGGCAGACTATATTGGCTGCGGGCAGACTTTCCCGGGTGCAGGGTGAGCTTCGAAGCATGGCTGCTTCCCCTTGGACATCTTCATAAATTCAAGGAATGAAGGGACTGTCTTGCCCCCACTCTCGCCATATAAGCCTGACGGAGGAGGGATCTGGACTCCCTTGACCTCTGGGGGAGGTGTCTTGTAGGGCTGCTCTCCCCTGAATATGATATTGTGGTTGGGCGGCGGCTGGCGCCCCCATTTCCGGCCCGACCGGGTTGCATGCACAGCGGTTGCGGCCTCGGCTCTGCCTTCCCCAGCACGGGGTGTGAAGCAAATTTCCTCTTCTCTCTCCTCCCCGAGCAGGTTGAAGAGTGCTGATAAGGTGTTACAGGAGAGGACCTGCACTTTATCGGCCTTAGCGACCTTTCCTTTTTTCTTCTTTTGTTTCTTCTTCTTCTTTGCTTCAGCAGGCGCCTGCCCCTAGAACAAATTGCCCTCTTTATCAGGTGTTGCTTCAGCTTCATCCTTTTGCTCGAGTGAGAGCTGTTCTAGCTCCTGCCATGGGACGTGGTCCCACACCAGTAGGGGCTTCAATTCGGGCTGCACATATTCATCTAGCCCTTCAATCAGGTGTTGTAGTCGGCGGACCCCGGGATTGATCTCCTTGACCACCGGCAGCGGAGTTTGTCTCCTCCGATTATGTATAGGTATCCTGATGACTACATGTGGTGTGGTCCACACAGGTGCTGTCACTGGAAGAGCAACCTGTGGCGTGACGCCACGGATGTGTGCCCCCACTCTTGGGCGGGGTGCATTCTTCCTTTTATGCTTCATAGGGACCTGCTGCCATCCCTGCTGTCCTTTTGCGGGCTCCAAGAAATGAGTTTCATAGGTGCTTCGGGTACTTGCTTCAGAGATCTCCTCGGGCAGTGCCTGGTATAGGGAGATCATGTTGACTCCTGCCCTCCTCCGAGGGACTTCATGCGGTTGGGGAGGGTCCACTTTGTACTCTCCCAACTCGATTTCATTTTTCTTCACCATCCCTTCGATGATGTCCTTGAAGACATAGCAGTCTTCGATTGGATGCCCCAGCATCTGGTGGTAGGGGCAGAATCTCGGGCTGTCTCTTCTCTTCAGGTCCTCTGGCCTCTTTGGCTCTGATAGGGTGACCATGCCATATTCCATTACCCAGTCGAACAGAACCCGGGTCTTGTCCTTCGGAAATGAGTAGGCTTTCTTCATCTTGTCCCGTAGTAAGGGACCTTCCTTGCCATCTGGGGCTTCTGCCGGCTGTGGGGTGACTGCCTTCTTGCCTTCGCCTTTCTGTTGTTCGAACGCCTTGATGTCAAGAGCGTTCGCTTCTTTAGGCGATGAGTGCCGCTCCACTGCCTTACCCTTCTGGGTTATGCTGGCAGCTGATGCAGGGATGGGTCTGGCCAAAAAAGCTTCTACCTCGGCCACGACATTGTTCAATCGGTGAAACGACCGTATTTTCATTCCAATCATCTTTTCTAGAACCTCCCTTCTGAGGTTCTGTTTGCATATTTGCACAGCGTCCTCCAGATGCGGTGGCCGCTTGCACCTCATTCCGAGGTTCCTCCACCTCTTGATATAATCAAGGGCTGTCTCATCGGCCCTCTGCTTTGTTGAGTAGAGTTCGGCCACTGACCTCCCTCTCTGTAACATGGAATCTCTCCCTAAACTTCTTTTGCATATCCGACCAGTCGTTGATCGACCCGGCCGAGAGGCTGGAGTACCACTCAAATGCGAGTCCTGTCAGCGAGGACCCGAAAAACTTTAGCAAGTATGACTCGTCGGCGGCCAAATCACCCATGACATTCATGTAATATGCAACATGTTCCTTCGGGGATCCCTTCCCGTTGAACTTTTCGAACTTGGGCGGCTTGTTGACCCCTGGGGGAAGCCGCTTGGCAGCATGGTGTTGCGGGTAAGGAACCCGATAGGCATCAAATGCAACGTAGTCGCTTTCATTCCTTTCTGTGAGCTTCAGCTCGATCATTCTTTCCACCATCATCCGGTTCATGACCTGGGGTCGACTGGCTCAGGATAGAAGTGTGCTGGCTGTAAGTACGGGGTGACCAGAGTAGTCGCCTGTGGAGGACGCATCAGCGGGGGTGTCTGGTGCACTTGAGGGAGCACCAGTGGCATCAGCGACTGGGGCTGGGGCTGTGGTGGCCGCTGCTGAGTCGTCGCCATGCTCGGCTCTGAGGACTGAGGATGGGTGTAAAGTGGCGGAGGGCCGACATGACGAACCGCTCCCCGGGATGATTCACCCTAGACTTCGGGTGGTTTGGAAGCTGATGACTGTTCAGTTTTCTCCATCAGTTGTTTCTTCAGCAAGTCTATCTCTTGCCGATATTTTCGAAGTAGCACCAAGACCGATGGGTTCATAGTCGCCGTAGTGGGGATAGCTTCCGTTGCTTCCCCGGACGTACCCTCGAGCAGGATGTCGAGGGGGACGTCGTCTTCCTCTTCCGCCGTGACTACATTGGCGGTTAACATAGCAGCTTCATCATTCCACTGGTGGCAGACCGGGGATTGTTGTCCTTCAGCTGTCGCCAGGAGTTGCGTTTCGGCTTCTGTTCTTCGAGTGCTAAGCCCTGGCCTTGCGGCCAATTGAGCCAATTCTTGGGGATCTTCGGGAAGCCCTCCGTACCGGCTGAATACGCCAGCCGTGTTGCAGGTGAAGACCTGCATCCCTCTCCTTTATCGATGGACCCTCTTTTTAGCTTGATCTGGAAAGGTCAACCTCTCGAACACAGAAATTCTTCTTGTCTCTTCTTCCCGCCGGGGGGCGGTTTCATCGGCTTCGATCTCAAAGCCGTCGTCATAGCCATTGTCGTCGACCGACGACACCATCATCTTTTCTCCTACATCTTCTTCATCTACCATTGATGTGCAGTAGTCTTCATTGGCGGCGGCTGCTTGCATCAGCCGCTGCTGCCCAAGCGAGGGCGCCCAGCCCTCGAAAATAGCTCCTGACCAAGTTGGTCATCTCTTCTCGACCTCGTTCTTGATGCAGCACGGGGGATAGTTGTCGACCTCCCGCAGGAGAGATATAAGCTATCCGAGCTCTATCGGCAGGTTGCAGGAATCTCCGTCTCATAGCAGGGACATTGGCCAGGCGGGCACCAGCCCGGAAACCTTCGCGGCGCGGATAATCCGCAACCACTTCCTCTTTCTTCGGGGTCAAACCCCTCTCTTTTCTTTCTTCCACCTCGTCATGCACAGGACGGCAGCGGATAGGTGCAAGCTGATGAACAGGTTGGACCCTCTTTGGGACCCACACCTGCTTAAATTTTCTTGGCATGGGGGCCAACTTCTCTTGGCCGTAATGGCCGGCTTCTTCTCTTTCTGCCCTTTTTCCAGCGAGGGCTTGATATGAGTTGCGGACAGGGATGGAAGGGACGACCCGATCCGGAACTATCTGTGCGTCGCGTCTGTTGAGGAAGACGGGCATGCCACCAACCATCATAGATTTGCCAGATTGGGAGAGGGTTCCGGTAACCACAGCAGTACTCCTCCAGCTCTTCTTGCACTGGCGTCCTCCGGAGTTCCTGTTGATAGCATTGGGGCGGACCCCACGGACAGCGTGGTGCACCAGGCAGCTGGCGACCGAGGTTGGACTCTTGAGCGAGTCGTGGTGGCGTCGAGCCTCCAAAGGCTCCATGCTCTTCGTAGCTCCCTTGACAGGCTCCGAGGGTTCCACTTCTAGCATATCCACAAAGGCTAACCCCAAGAAGTTGGGGAAGCCAACAGCGGCAGGGAAGTTGCCGAACTCCATGGGCACCGCCAGGTACCCTTGCGAATGACCGGCAACAATTGAAGGGCCAAAGCCGACGCCAGTCAGCCCAGTCATCATCATCATTCGCCTGCAAAGACAGACAAACCAACAATCAGCAACCTTTGGGAGGGCCTCGAAGCCCGAGTATCTTGACAAAGAGATGAAAGGTGGTACTGGTCCCACCGGGCGTGCCAGACTTGTTGGGATCATTTTTTTGTTGTAATTCATTAATTTATTTATTTGTTCATTGGGGTTTATTTGGTTTATTTCGCGTGTCGATCGACCGATTAACTAACAGGTAATTAACCGACTAATTGACGGCGCGGGCGTGCCAGTCACGTGAGTGACGAGTCGATTGTGCGCTCATTCTGACCCGTGTCGGGCGAGAGTGAGGTTCGGTCGGGACCAGCAGTCCGCCATACCATAAAGGCTATGGCGTTAATTACATCCCCCACGAGGAGGGAAAACCTTTGATTAATTGCCAAGATAGTGGGCTGTCGAGGTCGGAATAAAGGATGCAGAGCATGCGAATGATCATGCAAGATGTTATAATTCACTGCACACGATTTATTACGGCGGGCCCTCAGTATGTGGCGGAGAACTTAGGCCCAAAGACCATCATCACGCGTGGCAAGAGCTTTTCGTCGGGAGTTGCCCGACTTTCAGCTCATGTCATTTGATATACCGAGGGTCCGTGCACTCAGGCGTGCATCGATGCGGCATGAATGCTCAGATTAAAGCATGACGAAGGTATGAAGCTGATTAATTCAAGCTTAGACAAGCCAATTTATTCAATTTATTGATTAAAAGGTTTATTTCATTCTGTTATTAACATTGAAAATCACCCCGAAGGCGAGGAAAAGATTAAAGCGGCACGACGACGCAATTCGGAATGAAACCTGCGCGATACGCGTAGGCATAGAGTTTAAAACGGCATGTGAAACGTGGGTAAAGGCTTAAAATGGCGCCCCCCCCCCTAACGTAGGTGTAGGGTCAGCCTGAAAACGGCGCGCCCCTCTTCCTAGCGCGCCGTTTTAAGGCGCGCCGTATTAAGGCGCGCCGAGTATCGACGGCGCCGGTTTAGCCCTATTTTGCTGGGAACCGAGGTTTTATTGATTATTTTGGGTTTATTAAAAACACTTTGGGAGATTTTGAAAGTTTATTGAGTCAGTTATTCAACGAATCAACCCCGGGCCATCCCGAAGTCGAGTCACAGACTCGCGCGAGGTTCATACTCGAACGTGGCGATCGTTCCAAGTCAAACTCGTTCGAGCCAAAATTTCGGTAGCATCTCCCCATCCCGGAGGATTGTCGGGGATAAGAGGGGAGTACTCACGTAGCAGAGCAACCCCTGAAAGTCGGGTGGCACAATGGCGGCCGACAAACCCAGACGGATAGGAGAACCCTGAGGGCTAGCCTACTAGGGGCACCGAGTCCGTGGGTAGAAAGTAGACAGATGGCCTGACTCATAGTGGGAGCGAAGACCTCGAGGGCTAGCCTACGAGGGGCACGCAACCCGAGTCGGTACCACGTCCAAGTTGGGATGACCGATAGAGAGGGAAGACCCCGAGGGCCAGCCTACGAGGAGCACCCGTCTCACGGCCACCACAAGGCCCACTAGGGGCTGTGGATTTGAAGTGTTGGGATTAACCCAATTTCTGTGCACTCATTGGCCTTCGAAGATCCATTATTGGCAAATGGACCCCTGCAGACTGAGAAATTAAGATGAAAGATTAGGGGAATGTTCCCCCCCTCCCCGGGTTGTCGAATCCCACTAATGAAACAGCAAAACGGCGCGGCGGGAAGACTTGCACGATTGGCAGGCTGATGCTAATGCCTGTAAGTATACATACATATACGCATGTAAATGTTAACCGGTTAATGCAATGTTCATCAGATGATGCTTAGAAAGCAGTGACGAAAAATGTGGGGATGGCCTCATCTTCCTCTGTTCATGGTTGAGAACAGAGGGGGGATTAAGAGGATAGCCCAAAACAGGTTGAAGGAACGTGCATATGGATGCACCTCCGACTACGAAAATCTTTGACATTCTATCGGAAGAGAAACCCCCGGGGAGGGGAGAATGATTGCTATAGCCCGTGAATCACAGGGGCATATACGGCGCCCAGGGAAACAGATCCAAGGAACCCTTCGCTCAACCAAACCGTTAAATGAACAGACGGGAAGAAGACAACATACTACTCGTTCCGGCGCCGGCACCGCAGCATGACGCCGGTTCCATGGCCAAGAAAAGGGAAACGCCAAAAGAAACATAAGAGATGGCGTGAAGAAAATGGAGGATGGGCGGCATCAATCATACACCATCAACACATATGCATATATATATTTTTCATCCACGAAGAACCCACAACAAACCACTGCATTCGATGCTGGCGTTGTCGCTCGGGCATCGCTTACATCACCCTCACGGGAGGAGTTGCAGAGAGGAAGGGAAATTAAAGAAAGATGGTGAGAAGGGGGAGGAAGAAAGGCTCATATCATCGCCCCTTCCCCCTTCTCACTTACATTACAATGGAGAAAAAGAAAACGGATGAAAGGGGATCGACGAGGGACACCACGGCGACCCACCTAAGCAGAGAGCAGAGACTCCTCTTCTCAGGCGACGGGGGCTTCGGGCCGAGCAGAACGGCGGCGGCTGGAGGTTCTCAGGAGGAGAGCTTTCTCCCCAAGAAACCCATCGCTACCTCACTCTGATTGGTGGCCCTCTTCCCTGACAAGCACTCGACTCTTCTTATCCCAATTCCTTCCAGTAACGATTCTCTCTATCTCTCCTTTACTTGGTCGAACCTGGTCATGCTTTATAGTTGCAGGCTGATTCGACGTCGCGGGGAGCGCGTCGGGGAAGGTAACGCCGGGCAAGCAGCCTCCAGGGGTATTCCCTGCGCGCCGATTTTGACGGTGCCGTTTGAGGGGCGCGCCGGTGACCCTGGCGGCGTATTAGCCTCGTCTTGTTGCCGAAGGCTAGTTGATGAGTCCGGGGATGATTCCGAAGGTCACCGTTGGCCATTCCTCTTGCCGTGGTCCTTGGAAAACCTCGACGGGGCATTGACGAAGCTCTCGACACGACGTACGGCCTTACTACGAACTCCGTGTGTGTTCGGCTTGAGCACGCTGGTCTTCTGCTGACACGGCCTTCGGCACTATGATTTGTGCCTTTGGATCGGCCCGCCTCGTGCTCAAAGCTTCCTTACGGGATGGTATGGCATCCGGGATAATTCCACTTTGACTGGCGACCATTCGGCCACTAACAGGCCCACTATGGCGAGAAGCCGAACCCGCGTCGGGTGATCGGGACCTTCCGCTGACCGAGCATCCGGTTCCTTGTTGTGAATGGCCGAGGACGTTCTTCCTCCTTAAGAGAGTCTTCATTCAAGTGGCGAGCCACCAGGTAGACCGTCGTCCTTGGTCGGGCAACGGGTGTAGGGTAGCGGCACGACGGAGTCGATGCCGGACCATTAGGCAGGCTTGGTCGCACTGCCGGTTGGTTGTGGATTCATCTTGACTTTCCTGAAGCGAAGTCCCCGGTCATTCATTCCAGGTGACCCGAGGCCCTGGCAGCTTGAGAGGTCTTCAACAAGTTGTTCTTCATCGGCTTCTCATCTTCAGCTGGCCGTATCATTCATCTTTGCGGCTTGGTCACCGAATGATCATATTTTGAGTGCCAACAAGCGTGTGGGTCTGAAATAGAAGTTCAGATCCATGGACAGCAACTTCAACAATTGAAGATCGGAGCCGCCTCACCTTCCATGAGGTGAACCAGTGATGTGAAATGAAAACCCGAGGTGTATGATTTTCTTCTTTTCTCACTTCATTTTCTATTTTCCTTTCGCGTGCTCGACAGGTCCGACGGTGATGCTGGCGGGGTGGGTATCAGAGGTGGGCTGCATGGTGGGATGCCATACTCGGCAAGGGTCCGGGTCTTCGCCACTTGCTCGAGTGAAGGAGAGCACAGTGCTCGATAGTGGAGACCGTTGCGTGCTCGGAAGCGAGGGTTAAGATCCAATCGACGCTCAGCAGGGGCGGGGCGTCGTGAGGCCGACGTGTTCAGTGCCACGCTCGGACATTGGCTCAAGCCCACCGTCGTGCTCCGCCTGGGGTGCTCGGGAGGGAGAATGCACGTGGAGGTTGTCCTCTGCAGGGGTGGGTTGTCAAGCTCGCCGTGCTTGGGAGGGAGAGTGCACGTGGAGGCCGTTGTTGGTGCGGACACCAGAGTGAGCGAGAAGCACGAACCGGTGAGCCGTCAGTACCGTACGCGGAGCACCACTCGAGCTATATCGGCTTCCCTCTGGCTCGGAGATAGTCTGGAGTCTCCGCCTTGAGTTTGGATACTTTTAGCATTTATTTGCATTGTATTTGGGCTTGTAATGTGTGTTTTACTTGGGTTTTCATTTTAGGCTCTTTGTAAGGCTCTTAATAAGCCATTTGGATTAAGCCCTTTAGAGTCCATTAAGGAGTGTGGCCATATTGGACCATTAGGCTTCATAATGGATCTTTTAGTCACTTAAGGTCCAATTGGGCTTCTCCCTTACATGGGCCACCTAGGTTGGAAGGCCCATAGGCTATCATGGGTTCATGGGCTTGTGGATGGCCTTGGACCAAACTTGGCCCAAGAAAGGCCCATGAAGGGGGCGCCCCCTATTTTGGCTCTATTAGGCTAGTTTTTTTCTTTTCTTTCCTCTCTTTGACCACATGGGAAATATGTAATTTTAGCTTTCCCAAGATGCCCCTCATCAACCCTAGATCTCAGGGCATGGCTAGTCATTTACCATGGGAGGTCATTTCATATAGAAGGTTGTAATTTTCAATTCTATCACAATTAATGCAAGAAAATTCTGGAATTTCTTCCAAAGGAGCAAGGGCCGCCCCTCTCTCTCTCTCATCTCTCCCCCTTCTGCAGCTGGGAAGGCTGTGTTACAGAGGTGAGAAGCCTCTTCTATCAGTTCGTGAGATCGCCATGGCCGCCGCCGCCGCCATCTAGCCGCCGTTGCACCGCCACCGCCTTCGTCGATTTTCTGCCAATCGCGAGATAGCAGGCTCATCCCGGAATTTCTGACATCAACCTTGAGTTCTTTTAGAGCCCAAACTTTCAGGGTGAGCTCTAGAGGTCCAACCCACGTCCCTGAAAAATTGGTGGAAATTATAATCTTTAATTTCCATTTTTCCATTTTCATGCTCCCCCTCCTTCTAGATCTGCCAGTTCTCTATCCTGAGTCACAGTAACCTTGTGTTTCCCCTCTTCGACCAACTTATTCTTCTTTGTTTGAGTCTCCAATTTAATTGGAGGTTCTATCTACCACCACCATCACCCACGAAGTTTCTTGGAATTTCTGGAGTCCTCTACCTATTTTTAAAAATCATGGTCAGATCCTAAATTCAGTTCTTTCTCTGCTGTCCAGATCCGACCACCCGGTGCTAAAAAATACTTTTTCCCCAACCAAATCCTCACCAAATATTTCACAAAAATTATCCCCGTCTTCCTCTCTCTCCCCTCTACAACTTTCGTGAAGAGCTCAACATCTAATTCAAAGGTCTACATCACGGTCAACGGTAGTTCTCAGTCATATCTCAGTCTGCCTGACCAGATCTGAGACTGAGCACAGCCCTATTCAAAAATCTGCCATCAGAATTACGGCCCCGACAAAATTCCAATAATCACAGAGGGTCGAAGGATTTCGAGTCAGCGTTCCAACGGCACTGGTTTCGCACTGATCCGACGTCGGTGCTGATCGCAGCAACAGATCTCGCCGAGTCGCACGCGGTAAAACAGAAGCATCAGATCCGTGGGCAGCAACTCCAATACTTGGAGATCAGAGCCGATCGACCACCGCCCGGTGTTCCAGTCCGGTCATCATCCAGGGGATCGCCCCTCCAGGTGTCCCATCCACAACGGGACCCACCCCGCCAGGTCCGGAGGACTGAGCAGCACGTGGGCCCCACGAATCCGCAGATCGCGTCGTCCAGACAGCACCAAAATGCGGGTTTCGGCACCGACGGAGTGTCATCAAGATGTTGCCCGTCAACCCAATTCCCGTTACTCCCGGGCCCTGTTGGAACGATGGTTTTGTTAATGATAATTTATGAGTCATGTGTGATAGAATTGTGGTCAGTACATCTGATTAGAATATCTAATTATTTCATGTGAACTATTTGCATGGTGGATTGCTCAAGTCTGGTAACCCTAGTCTTAATAGTGACTTTCTTATGAATCATGCTTAGCTGTTGGTGCTTTAGTTCTCCAATTTTATCTGTTGTGTATGGTCCATGTGGTCCATGCTATTTCATAAGACTAAGTCATAGTCAGTGCATGCAGTGTCTCTATCATAATCTTCCTCGGTGCAACTCTCGCTTAGTTCTGCACTTCATGCAGAAAGTGCTTGCCTCAGTGCAAGTTTATGTTCATGCCCACATACTGTCATTTAGCTTCTTTCTCAGTGCATCCAAATGCATCATGCGCATCAAGGTCGGTGCATTCCTTGCCCTTGCATCTCACCTCCAGGGGTCGGTGCAATTTTTGGGTCAGTGCAATTCTTGACCAGCACGCACTGTATTAGTCTCCTCATTTTGTACCAGTGCATTTCACACTGCCATCTTAGTGCAAGTTCTTACGTGAACAGGCAATCTTGACTCGGTGCAAGCTTTGACTTGCATCTCTCTCTATTATGTTCATCTCTGTCTGGCATCTCGGTGCAGATCTTGCTTGGTCAGCCTAACCCAAGTCGGTGCAATCATCTCCTTGTCATCCTTTTCACTAGTTCAGTGCATTTCTCGTTTCTGCTCACCTCATCTCGGTGCTTATCTTTCTTTTTGAAATAACATGAAGTCGGTGCAATTCATGCTTCAGGTCTATTAACTCGGTGCAAGTCTTGTAGGTACCTAAAGTGGACTAGTGCAACTTTGAGTTTTATTGCTTCCGTGCATATCCGTTGCACGATTAGTGTCCTTGGTCTATGCTAATGACGGCATGCATCTTCTCAAGTCAGTGCATCTCACGCTTATGCTAATTTTCAACTTGGTGCAACCTCTGGTTCACCCTGTTGCAAGACGATGCAACTGTTGATTTGGGAACTTCTACTCAGTACAGTCTCTGGCTTCTTACTCATTACACTGATACGATTTGTGCTAAGTTGGTGATAAAATAACCATCTCTTTTCTGACAATTTGTCTGTGCATTCACCAAGATAATTGGCATGTGATCAGAGGAAGATAGAGCTCCAGAATGTTCCAAGCCGTGCTCCAGCCTTTAAGGCGGGAAACGTGGTATCCTCTCTCCCAGGCCTCTGGAGTATATGTATATATATATACTGAGAAAAGGAAATACAGACTAGAAGAAGAGAGTCTCAGTGAAGAAAAAGAAAAGGAGAGTGAGCCGAAGTCTGAGAAGGAGGAGTCGCCAGGAGAGTGAGAGAGCATACTAAGAGAAGAAGAAGAAAGAAAGAAAAAGAGAGTGTAGAGAAGAGAGGAGGGACAGTGAAGAAGTAGCTGAAGCACATTGAAGATCTGTTTCAAGATTGGCCTCATGGATCAAATCCAGAGCCATCAAGCTCATTGGAGCTATACTCTAATTAGTCTTTCTTTTGTCTTTTTATTTGTTCTTTTTCATATCCTTAGTGTTTTCTGTTTCCATTGTTTGGGATCGGGGTCTCCTGTGGATTCAGGGGAAGAGAGACTTGGGTCTCTGGTTGCTGGTGACTGCATGTCACTAGCGTTACCTTCCAGGTTGGAAGAAGAGAGGAGTGTGTTCCTCTGGCTCAAGCTGTTAGGCAGCATTTGTAGGCAAACTATGGTGCCCAATGATTTCAATCTGTGAGGCAGCAGTAAGCCACACTCTGGTTGGAGTGTGGGGTGGATGTAGGTCTGATGACCGAACCACCTAAAACCCCTTGAGCATTGTGATCTGATCTTTTCTCTGAGATTATTAAGTGCACGTTTAGGATCGCGACCTAACTGCCTTTCTTCCACGGTGAATGAATGCTTAAGATCAGTTCGAACGCTTAGAATCGCCGGGTTTGCTAGGGATGCAGGTTACGTGTTCTATCTTGTGTCTCGTTAGAACGTCTGTTTAAGATCAAGTTGATTTACTGCGCTCCATTTTTCTAAAACGCTATTTGGGCTTGCTTTTGGCTGACCCATTGAGTGCTTGAGTGTGGATCTTGCTAGAACACCTGCATTACTAAATCATAGATTTATTTCCGTAAGATTTTGTAAGTTCAGTATTAATCAAGATCTGAGTTTCAAATTGGGCAAATTTCTTTTTGGGATTCATTCACCCCCCCCTCTGAATCCGGGCCCTTCACTCATCAAGTGGTATCAGAGCGGGTTCTTATTACCCAGATTTAACAATTCTCAGTAGATCCTGCGTTCGTGTGGTACGTATCCGGTTACTGTTTAGATCCATGGCTAATCCACCGATCTTCAATGGTTCAAATTTTGATTAGTGGTTCGTAAGTCTGCGCAGAAGTGTAATCTCAGCTGATCCTGATATGTGGAAAGTAATTTCACATGGTTCTCACAGATTACCAAAGAAAATATCCAAGTGGACCGACAGTCATCGATTAAAGCATGAGGAAAATCAGAAAGCTTTGAATCTGATGAAAGCAGCTATTGACAAGGTCTTACATCCTTCCCTTCCTGACTGTAGGTCTGCCAAGGACGTTCTGGAGAAGCTAAAGCTAGCTTACAAGAAAAGGGAGGATAGTTGCATGATGGCTAATGGAAGCTGTGAAAGTAGCAACCACAATGAAGATGAGGATGATGATCAGGTAAACCCTTTCAAGAATTATACTCTGGAAGATTCGCAGAATGCATATGGTGATCTGCTAGAGTCACATGAAAAACTTAGAAAACAATACAAAAGGTTGAAAAAGAAAACTAGTCAGAATATCTCTGATCTCACAGATGATAATTACTTGGAGCTGGAACAATCTCATGATGGGTCTAAGTCTGATAATCAAAAGTTGCTGAAACTTCTGAAAGATCTTGAACAAGTTAACTCAGATTTAAACAAGGTAAAATCTGAAAATGATTCCCTTAGAAAATCTGTTAAAGAAAATCAAGAAAAATTTGGGAAACTTGAGCAAGAGAACAATTTGTTAGCTGAAAAATTTGAATCCATCAAATCTGTAAACATGGAGTTGCAGAAAAAGGTTGAAAAATAGCAAAGAGAAATGAAGGAATTTGAAAATGGAAGAAAGCATGAGGTCAATTCAGAAGATCAGCTTCTAATAAATGAGTTGGTTCAAAATGATAAGCTTAAAGAAGAAATTAAAAAATTAAAACTGTTTAACAATGACATGTCTGAAAGACTTCTTACATTGGAGAAAGGGAAAATCATCTGTACAAACGAAACTGAAAAAGTAGATGAGCTGAGAAAGGAGATCGAAGAATACAAAAATGCCAACAAAGTGTTGAATGAAGCCGTTAATTGCAGTGATCAAGAAATTACTAGTTATGAAATACATATTGCATCTCTTGAAAATAAAATTCAGGATTTGAACAGAGTTTTGTCGAAATTTGTTGATTGTGATAAGTGTGTATTTTTACATCTTAATTCATAATTATACATATTTTTATGAGCTTAAATAACCATAAATATACACTTCTCACACTTATTGTTGAGTTTGAATCAAATGTTTAATTATCTGAAATTAACTAATTTTAATAACGATTTTTATGTATTTATGCAGGCACGCAATACGAGGAAAGCTCCAAGAAAAAGAAAATAAAGAAAATAAAGTTATATGTGAAAATGGGCCAGAAGCCCAAGAAGTTGTTCAAAAAGAAAAGAAAAAAATAAAAAAAATAAAATTATTTGATATTTTTTAGAAATTTCTAATGATATCTATACTAGATATATATATATATATATAGATATATATTTATATATATATTATATATATAAAAAAATAAATAATAAAAGTTTAAACACCGCCCCCGCCCCCCTTCCCGCCTTCGTCGCCCGCGCGAATGGCACGGGCGACGAGGTCGGCGAAGGGGGCGGGCGGGGCTCGTGGCGAACGCGAAGGGGGCCGTGGCAGGTGGAGGCGTCGGCGACGACGCGTGGCGGGCCGACGGCGGTCAACGGTCGTGGGCGGGCGCACGCGCCCACGTGCGCACACGCGGCGGATGGTGGATGGGGGCGGTGCACGCGGTTGGCGACCGCGGTCCACGCGGAGGCGGCGCAACGGACCGCCAGAGAGAGAGAGAGAAAAAGAGAGAGAAAGGAAGAGAAAGGAGGCCAGAAAAATCCGAAAAAAATTCCAGAAAAATGTAAAACGTGTGCAACACATGATAGCACATAATTTGGGTCAAAATAGCAGCCATTTGGTTGATTCACATTGGCAAAATGTTCACACTATCTAAGGTGTTATATGTGACCCTATATAAAGGGCATTCATTTGTAATGTTAGAGGGTGGGAAGGAGAGAGGTTAGCTTAGGAGTAGGAAGTTATGGATTGCTAAGAGTTCTTTGTGTTCTTGAAGTTATTTCATGTTGGCCTTAGTTTAGTTTCATAAGGTGTTGTTTGTAAGATCATTTGATGAAAAAGTTGTAAGTTGAATTTGTTTTAATGAAAGTTTGATTTGAGCATTCAGTCTTTTCTTAGTCTAATTATTTGTTGTTGTGATCCCTATTTCAAATTCTTGTCTTTATGAACGTTGTTCGTTTTTAAGTATTCTTCAACTTCTCTTTTCATCATTTATTCCAATTCTCTCTAGATTAGAAGTTATTTCCAGTTTACTTAAGTGTTGTCCTATGTAATTACTGTTCATCCGTGGTGATACCTTCTGCCATTTCTTCATTTTGAAGTCTTTCCTATCTTAATTTTACTCTGAGTTCTTCATGAAAGTTGTTCCTTACTTGTAGATATAAGTTTTGTTCTTCTACCACTTCTCCAAATTCTGCTTATTTTGTGTGTTAGAATTAATTTTTCAACGTTCTGATTTTTGCTCTGTTACTGTTCATACGAACCAATAGGTCATAGTTTTTCAAGTTTTTCATTGTCTTCCTTTCATTTTCTGTTTCTGTGTTCTTCATAAACGTTCTTCATCTTTTTATTCTCTACAACTTTCATTTAGTTCACTTTGTCTAATTCTTTCTAGATTTCAAATTATTCTTTGCCTTCCAAACCTCTATTTCAATAGATTTCTGTTGTAATTGCCACTTGTGTTTCCACTTGTGTTTTGTTTCAATTTCAATCCAAACCTTTTCTTCACAGTTTCATCACACATACCCAAAGCGGTAAGTCTTCTTCAAATCATCTCATGGCGTCGACTTCTAAGGCGGAGCGATCTTCATCAAAGGCTCGGCGTGAAAACGACGGCATTCTTCAATCAATTGGCTAAATTTTTTTTACTTATCTCTTGTCATTTAAAGTTACAATTTCAATTTCTTTAGTGATAATCGCACTCCACAAATAAAATTTGATTTTCCAAACATAAGGGTATTTCCAACTTGAACTAAAATCAAACTTCTCTCCCCGTGGGATCGACCCGTATTCACCACTGTACTCATATTTTCAAAAATCATTCGAGTGAGTGAGTGCGGTTATAAAATTTAAAATTTGTGTGGCACGGCATTTTTAAACGACGACTGTCGAGCGCATAAAATTTTTGGCGCCGTTGCCGGGGAGAGAAATTATGTTGATAGTTGGATATTCTTGTGTTTGGTGTATATATGTGGATCACGGACTGTATTCGGAAGGGCACATTTGTATGGACGAAGGCCGCAGCTGCTGCCTTCAAGGACATCAAGGAGCGCATGACCCAGACACCTATCCTTCGATTGCCAGATTTCTCGAAGGTGTTTGAGGTCTCTTATGATGCGTCGGGTGTTGGGATAGGAGGAGTGTTGAGTCAGGAGGCCCACCCGGTCGCATATTTCAGTGAGAAGCTGAATGACGCGAAACTGCGATACTCTACTTATGATAAGGAATTCTATGCAGTTGTTCAGGCTCTTAGGCATTGGAGGCACTATCTATTACATCATTAGGCTTTGAGGTACCTCCATTCCTAAAAGAAGTTTAATGCGCGTCACAGCCGTTGGGTTGAGTATCTCCAGCAGTTCACATTTGTGCTAAAATATAAGGCTGGAGTGGAGAACAAGGTGGCCGATGTCTTGAGTCGGCGAGCGTGTTTGCTTACCACCATGAGTGCCGAGGTCATAGGGTTAGAGAATATGAGAGAGGCCTATGTTGACTGTCCTGACTTCGGTTAGATCTATACCACTCTCCAGGCCGGACCCTCGAGAGACCTTGATGATTATGTGCTTCAGGAGGGTTACCTCTTTCGAGGAGGCAGGCTTTGTGTTCCCCGAACTTCGGTTCGCGACTTCTTAGTCTGAGAGTGATGGCCTCGACACCCGTCGTTTAAAAATGTCGTGCCGCACAAACTTCAAAATTGATAAAACCGCACTCACTCACTTAAATGATTTTATAAATACGAGTACAGTGGTAAATACAGGTCGATCCCACGAGGAGGAAAACTCTTTATATATCAAGTTGAAAAATATCCTTATGTTTTGAAAACTAATTTTTATCTTTTGAGTGTGATTAACACTAAAGGAAATTAAATTGTAACTTTGAATAAGAAGAGAAAAGTGAAGGAAATTTTAGCCAATGGATGAAGAACGCCGCCGTTTCCTCGCCGAGCCTTGGATGAAGATCACTCCGCCTTAAAAACCGATGCCGTGAGATGACTGGAAGATGACTAACCGCTTTGGGTTGTGTGAAGAAATTGTGAAGAGATGGAGATGAATAGAAATAGGAACAAAGACAAGTTGAAAACACAACAGAATTATATTGAAAACAGGGGATTAGAAGGAAGAGAATAATTTAAAATCTAGATAAAATTATAAGAAGTGGAAGAAATGAAAGTTGTAGAGAATGAAAAGAGGAAGAACTTTGATGAAGACCACAGAGATAGAAAACGATAGGAAGACAGTGAAAAACGTGAAAAATCAAGATCTATCGGTGCGGATGAACAGTAAAAATGTTAAAGACAGAAGAGTGAAAAATTAATTATAACTCTCAAACGAAGAAGAATTAGAAGAAGTGGTAGAAGACGAACATCTAGATCTACAAGAGAAGAACAACTTTCATGAAGAATTTAGAGTGGAAAGAGGATTGGAAAAGCTTCAAAATGAAGAATACTAGAAGGTATCACCTCGGAATTAAGGGAAATGATAGAAAGAGAAATTGGAGAACACTTAAAGATGAACAACTTTTGTGAAGATAGAAAAATAAAATGGAGGCCAGAACAACAAGTAATGGGACTAAGAAAGGACTAAATGCTTAAAAAGAACATTCATTAAAATAACATCAACTTACAAAGTTTACATCAAAAGCTCTCAAAACAACACCCTCTAACTCTCCTATGTAGCTCTACTAAGGCCAACAAGAATAAACTTCAAAAACTCAAAGCAACCCCTTGCAACTCTCCTCTGCTTCCTCACAATAGAAGCCCCTTTTATAGGGTTAACACAACCACATTCCCTATGTGAACACTTTAACATTTCTTGCCTCTTTTGTTGAAAAACACAACCCATTGCTATCATTTTTGACTCAGAATTGTGTGCCAACATGTGTTGCACACTTTTACATTTTTTTCTGATTTTTTCCTCTTTTTTTAGCCTTCTTTCTCTTCCTTTCTCTCTCTTTTTCTCTCTTTTGGCCGTGTGCGCCGCCTGCGTGAGGCGCGTGCGCCGCCCGTGTTTTCTACCGCGGGTGCGCCGCCCCCTCCGCCTGCCGTTGACGCGCACAGGCGCGTTGACCGCGCCTGCGCCCCTCGTCGCCCGTGCCCGCCTAGCGAAGGCGCGGCGCGCCTCTGCCGACCTCCGCCCCTGCACACACAAAAAAAACACACACACACACATTAACTATATATATATCTATATATATATTAAAAGTCCTTAAAAATATCAAATGAATTTATTATTATTTTTTTCTTTTTATTTTCTTTTTTTTTGAACAAGTCCATGGGCCTTTGGCCCATTTGAACATAGTTTTATTCCTCTTTTTTTTGCTTTTTTTTCATTGATTATTATTTTGTTTCTTCTTATCGCCTGTCTCCTCGTATCGAGTGCTTGCATAAATAAGTAAATATCTTTATTAAAATTAGTTGATTCTATAAAATTAAATATTTGACTCTAAATTAAAAGTAAGTGTGATATGTGCATATTTATTATTATTAAAGCTCATAACAAATGTGTATAACATGAATTAATATGTAAAAATACACACTTATCACACCCCCCAACTTACTCATTGCTAGTCCCTTAGCAATGCAAATAATTAAAATTTTTAGGACCAACAAGAGTTTAAAATATTCATGCTACATTTCTAGATCATCGTTCATAGAGTTCACTAAAGATTAGGAATCTAGAATTATTATCACATACTAGCCTTATGTAGAAAATTAAGGTACATGATCAAGAAGCCAAGTTAAAGGTCAATAGCACTTGTGTATGTGTAATACTAAGTTCACAGTGAAGATAATTGCATCCTCAGTTACTATTCCGAACAAGTGCCTTTCAATCCTGCACTTCCTAAACAGAGCATTCAGCATAATAGCTTTGTTTATCTGTCTTATTGCTATGTCCCTTTTGGGATATCTTTTCTTTCTTTTATTTTTATTTTTATTTTTTTTTTTTACTTTTTTTTATATACACACATGATGCTGCATTACCCTTCACTGTTTTACGCAAATCTCAACACGTCTTAGGTGAAGCAGGCCCAGTTACACAGATCAAAGTTCCCGTTTCCTTTTGACGCGAACCTCAACACTTCTTCGGTGAAGTAGGCCCAGTTACTCAGAATCGGAGCATTTTTCATGATGTTTTTCTCAAAAAAGATTTTTCAATAGATAACATGGCAGAAAGCTTATAAAAGATCTCTTCTTCAAGAAGTGCAGAATATCAGACAGTATGTCTAAAATAGCAGAAGGCTTGTCCTACTTGTTTCATTAGCGTGCAAAGTGATTTTCATTTTTCTAAAGTGCACATGAACTTGAAAGAGATTCTTAAATCAGTTTTCCATGACTAGATTAAATAAATTGTCCATAATCCTTTTCCCTATTCTTTTCTATTCTAGAATCATTTTCAATAGAAGCATGAATCAGGAAACTCCAAATGGAGAAAATTTTTGTTTAGCGTGACAATACAAGATATCAAGAATAAATTTGAAGAGCCCCCCCTCCCCCAACTTAAATGACATTATCCTCAATGGCAGAAGCATTAGAGAATAAGTAAATAGATAATATGGTTGGGATGGAAGGATACAACCTGATGGTCGGGGCAAAATGACGAGGGCTTCGTTTCGTCTTGGCCTGACAACTGAAAAAGAAACACACTAAAACTAGATATCAAATCATAAAAATCGTGAGTTGCCTCCCAAAAGCGCTAAGTTTACCGTCTTCAGCTAGACGCATGAAAGCTCAAAAAGAATTCATTCCTGATCACATAATGCTATGGATTCTTTTGGTGATAATAGCTCATTTTCCAAGTAAGGTTTCAATCTTTGACCGTTAACAGTAAAGATATGACCATTTTGGGGATTCAAAATTTTGACGGCGCCATGGTCAAATGCCTTAACAACTATAAACGCTCCATCCCATCTTGATTTCAATTTACCGGGGAACAAGCGTAGCCGTGAGTTAAAAAGCCAAACCTTTTGATTTTCCTGAAAAGTTTTCCTGTGAATATGCTGATCATGGAAAGCCTTGGTTTTAGCTTTATAAATCCTGAAATTTTCATATGCTTCGTTTCTTAGCTCCTCCAGTTCATTGAGTTGTAGGACTCGTTGGGTTCCTGCTTGAGTTAAGTCAAAGTTGACTTGCTTAATGGCCCAATAGGCTCTATGTTCAAGCTTGACATGTAAGTGGCAGGCTTTACCAAAGATAAGGCGATAGGGTGACATTCCAATAGGAGTTTTAAACGCGGTTCTATAGGCCCATAGTGCATCATCCAATCTCTCAGACCAGTCTTTTCTATCCGGCCTAACTGTCTTATGTAGAATGTTCTTAATCTCCCTATTGGATACCTCCACCTGACCACTGGTTTGGGGATGATATGGGGTGGCAATTTTGTCAGTGATTCCATATTTCTTGAGCAAAGCTTGAAATTAGGAGTGAGTGAAATGTGAACCCCCATCACTAATCATAGCCCTGGGACATCCAAATCTAGAAAAAATGTTCTTGCGAACAAATGTCATCACTACCTTGTGATCATTTGTCCTTGTGGCTACAGCTTCAATCCATTTTGAAACATAATCGACCGCCACCAAAATGTATTCATTCCCAAAGGATGGTGGAAACGGTCCCATGAAGTCTATTCCCCAAACATAAAAAATTTCCACTACAAGAATGGGGTTTAGCGGCATCATATCTCTCTTAGAAATATTACCCACAGCTTGACACCTCAAACATGTTTTAGAAAATTCATAAGTATCCTTAAATAAAGTGGGCTAATAAAATCCACTTTGTAACACCTTAGCCGCAGTCTTCTTTCCTGAGAAGTGTCCTCCGCAAGCGAGAGTGTGACAAAAATTCAGTACAGATTGTTGCTCTTCCTCGGGGACACATCTTCTGATGATCTGATCAGGACCCATTGAAACAGTTCCGGGTCCTCCCAAAAATAGTGCTTGACCTTAGCAAAGAAGTGATCCTTCTCCTGCTTAGTCCACCCCCCCCCCCCCCGGAGTTGTCCTACTGCCAAAAAATTGACAATGTGAGCGTACCAGGGGGTTGAGATGTAAGAGATAGATAATTGTTGTTCATCTAGAAAAGAATCAGACATGGGAGCACTCTCGGGTATCACTATTCGGGACAAATGATCAGCCACCACATTCTCTAACCCCTTCTTGTCTTTGATTTCTAGATCAAATTCTTGCAGTAATAGAATCCATCGAATCAGACGGGGTTTAACATCCTTCTTGGTGAGCAGGTATTTAAAAGCAGCATGATCAGAATACACAATAACTTTGGCCCCTAAAAGATATGATCGGAATTTCTCTAGGGCAAAAATAATGGCCAGAAGTTCCTTCTCTGTGGTGGTATAATTCAATTGAGCATCAGCGAGAGTGCGACTCGCATAATAGATCACCACAGGTTTCTTATCAATTCTCTGTCCTAAGACAGCTCCTATGGCGTAGTCCGAGGCATCACACATGATTTCGAATGGCAACGACCAATCTGGTGATTGAAGAATCGAAGCTTGGGTCAAGGCTGCCTTCAGAGAATGGAAAGCCTCCAGACAAGACTCATCTAGGTGGAATGGAGTGTCCTTGGCTAGCAGCTTAGTGAGCGGGCGAGTAATGGAAGAGAAGTTCTGAATGAATCTTCTGTAAAAACCCGCATGGCCAAGAAAAGATCGGATTTGCCTGACAGACGAAGGGGGATGAAGATTAGAAATTAGATCAACCTTAGCCTTGTCTACCTCTATTCCCCTTTCGGAAATAACATGGCCTAACACAATGCCTTCTCGTACCATAAAATGACTTTTCTCCCAGCTAAGCACCAGATTAGATTCAATGCATCGTGCCAGCACTTTTTGCAAATTTCTCAAACAACCATCAAATGAGTCCCCGAAAACTGAGAAATCATCCATGAAAATTTCTAAAAACTCTCCTACCATTTCAGAAAAGATTGACATCATGCACCGCTGAAAGGTGGCAGGGGCATTGCAAAGTCCAAACGGCATTCTCCTGAAAGCAAACGTGCGATAAGGACACGTGAATGTAGTTTTCTCTTGATCTTCCGGGTAGACTGCAACTTGATTGTACCTGGAATATCCATCCAAAAAGTAAAAATATTTTTACCCAGCCAATTTCTCCAAAATTTGATCTAAAAATGGGAGAGGGAAATGATCCTTCTTTGTCATGGAGTTCAATATTCTGTAATCAATACAAATTCTCCATCCCGTTTGTAGTCTCATTGCCACCTCCTCACCTTTCTCATTTTTAGTCACGGTCAGCCCAGATTTCTTTGGAACAACTTGTGTGGGGCTGGCCCACTTACTATCAGAGATGGGATATATAATCCCAGCATCCAACCACTTGACCACCTCTTGCTTGACTACCTCTTTCATGTTCGAGTTCAGCCGGCGCTGCATCTCCCTGCTCGGCTTGGCATTATCCTCTAAGTAGATATGGTGCATACAGACATCGGGACTGATGCCCTTAAGATCTGTCACCGACCATCCTATTGCCCGCCTATGCTCCTTAAGTACATTTAAGAGTTGAGATTTCTGAGCAGAAGTGAGGTTGGAGGCTATGATGATAGGCAAAGTTTGGTTAGGACCCAGATAAGCGTACTTAAGAGAATCCGACAGAGGTTTCAGTTCAAGAGTAGGCGGATGATCCAGAGATGGAAGCGCATGTTTGGATTGCAATGGAGGGAGTGACTCTACCCTAGACCAGGGTGTGATAGAGAGAGGATAATCCTGAAGCATGTTACCCTCTTCTAGGGTGTCCTTGATTGCATCCGGACTTTCATTAATCATCTCTTCAAAGATATCAATGATGTTGCATTCTTCTTCATGGTCCGGGTATTGAGAAGCCATAAAAACATTCAATGCAACCTTCTCTCCTCCAAATGATATATCCATCATTCCCGTGGCACAATTTATATTGGCCTTAGCCGTATCTAAAAATGGACGTCCCAAAATAATAGGTGTGTGCTTTAGATCAGGGGACGCGGCCTTATCCAAAATGAGGAAATCCACCGGGAAATAACAATCATGCACTTTTACAATCACATCCTCCAACAGACCTCTTGGTGTTTTCACTGATCTATCCACCAATTGAAGGATGATAGAAGTGGGTTTTAACTCACCCAGATCAAATTGCTCATAGATAAAGGTGGGCAAAAGATTTACGCTAGCACGTAAATCCAGCAAGGCTCAATCAAAAGTGACTCCACCTATGTCACATGAGATTAATGGGGCTCCGGGGTCCTTCAATTTTTTGGGCAAATGATTCATTACGACAGCACTCACATCCTCAGACAAGTGGACCTTTTGAGTTGTCTCCCTTGGCTCCCTCCTTGGAGTGCAAAGCTCTTTCAAAAATTTTGCATATGCCGGCACATGCTTGATTGCATCTAAAAGTGGAATATTGATATTCACTTGTTTGAACAATTCCACTAATTCTTGTTGTTGTACCGGCGGTTTCTTGTGAGCTTTCGACTTTAGGGCATCGGGAAAAGGGACCTTAGGCACATAGTCTTGGGGTCCTTCATCAAGTTTCACCTTTCCTTTAGCCAGCCTCTTCTCTCCATCCGTCGGCTTCTCTATTTCATTAACAATCATGGGCTCCTCTTCCTCATCATTCTCCTCTTGGGTCTCTTGGCCCGAACTATTGCCAACTCCCCTAGCCTTATAAGGGTCATCTAAAATTTTTCCACTCCTGAGGGTAGATATAGCCTTGGCATTCTCAAATTGAGGGCCCATAGGAGGAGGCGGCTGAGGTTGGTTTGGTTGAGGAAGAATAGGAACTCTTTGGGGAAAATCCGGAGGTTGGTTCCTTGAGTTAGCCATAGGCTGGCTAGGAAGCTGACCCACCTCTCTCCTTACATTGCTTGCTGCTAATTGCCCTATCTGACCTTCCAACTTAGCAATAGGTTGTTGCTGAGAAAGAATGAGCTGTTGAAGTTGGTCGAATTTTTCATCAAAATTGGGCTGCGGAGGTTGAGGAGGGGGTTGGAAGGGAACTTGATTGAATCAGTTAGAAGGATATTGATGGTATTGGCCCTGAGAAAGTTGAGCTTGCTGATATGGGGCCTGAGAATAATGTGATGGGTGTTGAGATTGTTGTGGAAAAGGTGCATTGGATTGAGAAAAATTATGATGAGCTTGGTGAGTTGAGTGTTGGGTTTGGTGAAAATGAGATTGATAATGTTGGTGAGATTGAATTGGAGCATGAAAGGGTTGTTTTTGAAAAGAGGGATTGGATTGGGTAGATGGACCTTGCTGAGATTTCCAAGAAAAATTCGGGTGGTTTCTCTAGCCTGGATTGTAGATGTTGGAATAAGGATCATAAGGAGGCTTAGAGACACCCTGAGCAGCGAAGATTTGTTCTTGGATGAATGGGGGAAGTTGGGCTGCAGTGGGGAAATCAGTTACCACATGATCGGGGCTAGAGCAAAGAGCACAGATCTCTTCATGACTGGGAGCTGAGAATGGTTGAGGTCGAGGACCTGAAGAAGAAGGTTCCTGCCTAGATAGAAATTGATCTAGCTTTTGAGCTACGAGATCAACATTCTCTATCTTCTGCGCCAACAATTCCATTTTGTTCAATTTCTGAGTCAAGGCGTTGATATCCATCCTATTCTCACACTCAACTTGGCTCTTCACTTCATAAAGCCCACCCTTCTTAGTCGACCCAATCGTTCTTTCATAAGATGATAGCGAGGCATGACTGATTGAATTTTCACTCAACATCTCAAATAACTCATACGCCTCATCCTCGCTTTTACTCATAAAAGTCCCCCCACATGATGCATCCACCATTTGACGGTAACTATCAGTCAATCCCTCATAGAATGCTTGAACTATTTGCCATCTTGACAAACCATGATGAGGGCATTTCCTTACCAAATCATTCAACCTATCCCATGCCTCATGGATTTGTTCCTCAGGATTTTGTGAAAATCCAGTTATTGCTCTTCTCATTGTATTGGTTCACCCTATGGGATAGAATTTTTTCAAAAATTCCTTTTATATTGCTGCCCATGTGTCTATGGATTTACCCAAGGCTCCTAACCAATATTTGGCTTTATCTTTGAGAGAGAATGGAAAAAGAGTCAGCCTGAGAGCATCATCAGAGAAGTTTGGGATTTTCACAGTTGAGCAAATCTGGAGGAACTCATCCAGATGTCTGTAGGGATCCTCATTAGTATTGCCATAGAAGGATGGCAACATTTGAATGGTGCTTGATTTAATTTCATATTGGGCTGCTTGATTTTGAGGTGCTTGGGTATAAAATGAAGGTTGGTATTGATCGGGTAAGAAATATTCCTTCATTTGCTTGGGAGCGACTTGTTGAACTTGCTGTTCATTTTAGTTATGGTCTGCCATGAGGTTAGGTTGATGGTGAGTACTTGAATACACTAACCTCTCAATCTCTCCTATGGGTCCTAACAAAGGTGGGTGTAAGGATCTCCTACCTTGCATAAATTAGGATAAAATAAGAGAGATTTTTTTGATTTTTATTTATTTTTATTTATTTTTTTTATTTTGACACAACTAAGACGAAGAGAGAGAAGAGAATGACGTTTTTCCTTTTTTATATATGTATATTTTTTAGTTTTGTTTTTATACAAACACAAATAAGTTGACACACAATTTACCCTAAGGATCCAGATGTGTCCTAGACCTGCAAATGGGGTTTCACAAAATGATTAAAGTGAAACTTAAGTTCACCCTCAAAATTTCCACCGGCCAGGTAAGGGGTGGGGTAGTGGGAGGTTCCCCCTACTTTTATAGGGACCTAATTATGCCACCACTAGCCCGCTTAAGGCGTTTGCCGTCCGACCGTCTTGCCTTAGGCACCGGTTTTCATAAGAGGGTAAACCCAAATAACACAAGAACCACAGTGTGATCCTAGAGTCAACGCCTACTGACTTTTATTTATGACGTAGGTCATGCAGATATGTAAGGAAAATGTGATTTGTGGGCTAAGGAAGGGTGATGAATTCCCCACCTTATATTATTTAAAGGTAGTGCCCTTAGAATATTTTGAAATGAAATACACACCACAATTTCAAACAAGGGGTTCTTATGCAATATGCATGCCAGAATAGGATAAGTAGAACGTACCTTGCCCCTCGTAATCTTCAAAATGCAATGACAGGAATTAAATAAAGAAAAATTCTATGCTAAATGATGCATGACCTAGAACATGATGTGTGTGGTTTCTATTCTTGGATGAAGTCTTTTATTTTGGTACAAGTATTTTTTTTTAGTTAATGAACCTATCTAGCCAGCACAAAAATTTCCTTTGTTTTGATTTTTTTTTTTTGATTTTTATAGATTTTTCAAGAATTTTTCAGATTTTTTTTAAAGATTTTTCAGAAATTGAAAAAATAGAACTTGTTCTTACGTTTCTGCCCTTTAGCGACGCTTGACTGCTACAGTACCAGGCTTTCAGCGACGCTTCATTTTCTTGGAATTTCAGGTATTATTTTCCTCTTTCTTTCATTTTCTGATTTGTTTTTTTTCCTGTAAAATAAAAATAGAAAAATTATTATACAAATATACACATCAAACACAAGAATATCCCAACATTCAAAAATTCCTCTCCCCGACAACGGCGCTAAAAATTTGATGGCCTCGACACCCGTCGTTTAAAAATGTCGTGCCACACAAACTTCAAAATTGATAAAACCGCACTCACTCACTTAAATGATTTTGGAAATACGAGTATAGTGGTAAATACGGGTCGATCCCACGAGGAGGAAAAATCTTTATAGATCAAGTTAGAAAATATCCTTATATTTTGAAAACCAATTTTTTATCTTTTGAGTGCGATTAACAATAAAGGAAATTAAATTGTAACTTTGAATAAGAAGAGAAAAGTGAAGGAAATTTTAGCCAATGGATGAAGAACGACGCCGTTTCCTCGCCGAGCCTTGGATGAAGATCACTCCGCCTTGGAAATCAACACCGTGAGATGACTGGAAGATGACTAACTACCTTGGGTTGTGTGAAGAAATTGTGAAGAGATGGAGATGGATAGAAATAGGAACAAAGACAAGTTGAAAACACAACAGAATTATATTGAAAATAGGGGATTGAAAGGAAGAGAATAATTTAAAATCTAGAGGGAATTAGAAGAAGTGGAAGAAATGAAAGTTGTAGAGAATGAAAAGAGGAATAAGTTTGATGAAGACCACAAAGATGGAAAACGAGAGGAAGATAGTAAAAAATGTGAAAAATCAAGATCTATCGGTGCAGATGAACAGTAAAAATGTTAAACATGGAACAGTGAAAAATTAATTATAACTCACAAACGAAGAAGAATTAGAAGAAGTGGTATAAGACGAACATCTAGATCTACAAGAGAAGAACAACTTTCATGAAGAACTCAGAGTGGAAAGAGGATTGGAAAGGCTTCAAAATGAAAGAATACTAGAAGGTATCACCTCGGATGAACAGTAATCACATAGAACAGAACTTAGAAAAACGAGAAATAACTTTCAAACTAGAAGGAATTAAGGGAAATGATAGAAAGAGAAATTAGAGAACACTTAAAGATGAATAACTTTTGTGAAGACAGGAAAATGAAATGGAGGTCAGAACAACAATTAATGGGACTAAGAAAGGACTAAATGCTTAAAAAGAACATTCATTAAAACAACATCAACTTACAAAGTTTACATCAAAAGTTCTCAAAACAACACCCTCTAACTCTCCTATGTAGCTCTACTAAGGCCAACAAGAATAAACTTCAAAAACTCAAAGCAACCCCTTGCAACTCTCCTCTGCTTCCTCACAATAGAAGTCCCTTTTATAGGGTTAACACAACCCCATTCCCTATGTGAACACTTTAACATTTCTTACCTCTTTTGTTGAAAAACACAACCCATTGCTGTCATTTTTGACTCAGAATTGTGTGCCAACATGTGTTGCACACTTTTACATTTTTTTCTGATTTTTTTCTTTTTTTTCTAGCCTTCTTTCTCTTCCTTTCTCTCTCTTTTTCTCTCTTTTGGCCGCGTGCGCCGCCTGCGTGAGGCGCGTGCGCCGCCTGCGTGAGGCGCGTGCGCCGCCCGCGTTTTCTGCAGCGGGTGCGCCGTGGTGCGCCGCCCCCTCCGCCTGCCGTTGACGCGCGCGCCTCTACCGACCTCCGCCCCTGCACACAAAAAAAACACACACACACACATTAACTATATATATATATATATATATAATGTATATCTATATTATAAAAGCCCTTTAAAATATCAAATGAATTTATTATTATTTTTTTCTTTTTATTTTCTTTTCTTTTTGAACAAGTCCATGGGCCTTTGGCCCATTTGAACATAGTTATATTCCTCTCTTTTTTATTTTTTTCATTGATTATTATTTTGTTTCTTCTTATCGCATGTCTCCTCGTATCGAGTGCTTGCATAAATAAGCAAATATCTTTATTAAAATTAGTTAATTCTATAAAATTAAATATTTGACTCTAAATTAAAAGTAAGTGTGATATGTGCATATTTATTATTATTAAAGCTCATAACAAATGTGTATAACATGAATTAATATGTAAAAATACACACTTATCAGGGAGCTACATGCGGGAGGTCTAGCCGGCCACTTTGGTCGGAATAAGACTATTGAGGCTGTTGAGCACAGATTTTATTGGCTAAGTCTGAAGAGAGATGTTGCTCATATTGTGGCCCAGTGCCGTATATGTGTTACGGCCAAGATGAAGAAGCAAAGCCCGGGCCTTTATACGCCTCTCCCCATGCCTGATGCTCCGTGACATGATGTTAGCATGGACTTTGTTTTGGGATTGCCACGTACCTCTAGGAAGCGTGATTCGGTCTATGTGGTGGTTGACCGATTCTCGAAGATGGCCCTTTTCATTCCCTGCTCGAAGACTTCGGATGCTTCGAGGGTAGCTCGCCTATTCCTTACTCATGTGGTGTGCAAGTTCGAGTTGCCTCGTACCACAGTGTCTGACTGCGATGTTAGATTCACCATTTATTTTTGGAAGACACTGTGGCATATGTTGGGTACTCACCTCAAGTTTTCCACTGCATATCATCCCCAGACAGATGGCCAGACCGAGGTGGTTAATAGGAGTCTGGGTGACCTTTTGAGGTGTCTTGTTAGGGATCGTCTAGAGGATTAGGATCTCATATTACCATTGGCAGAATTTACATATAATGATTCGGTTAACAGGTCTACCGATATGAGTCCATTCGAGATTGTCAAAAGTCTTAGGCCTAGGAAGCCAGTGGATCTTGTTCCCATGCCCATTCACGCACGAGTGTCGGAGTCTGCCGAGTCGTTTACTAGGCATGTTAGGAGTTTACATGACGACATCCGTCGTCACATTGAGGCCAGCTATGCACAGTATAAGGAGCTAGCCGATGCCCACCGACACCACCAAGAGTTCCAGGAGGTTGAATATGTCATGATCAGGGTAAGACCTGAACGGTTTCCCTCTGGAACCGTAAAGAAATTGCAAGCTCGTGGAGCCGGTCCATTTAGAGTGTTGAAACGTATTGGATCCAATGCGTATGTTGTGGACCTACCTGAGGAATATGGTATAAACTCTACTTTCAATGTATCGGATCTAGTTGCCGATAGGGACCCAGCGGTGATCCCTAGTGAGTCTTTTGAGCCATCCCCTCCCATTGAGAGTGATCCCACACCTGAGTGTCCACCTCCAGCCCCTTTTCCACAGCATCGAGAGCATATCGATCATATACTGGATGAGCAGGTGACAGTTACCAAGAGTGGATCTTACCCGCGCTACCTAGTGCATTGGAGAGGGTAACCCGCCACCGAGGATACTTGGATCACACGGGCCGAGTTACAGAGGATAGATCCGGACCTACTGGAGCAGTACCAGAGTGATGCAGACCCTTACTCGACAAGGTCGAGTTTCTCCCACCCGGGGAGAATTGGTGCGGACACCAGAGCACACGAGCGGCACGAGTCGGCGAGCCACCGGTACCGTACGCGGAGCACCACCCAAGCTACAGCGGCATCCATCTGGCTCGGAGACAGTCTGGAGACTCCCCCTTGAGTCTCGATATTCATCGCGTTTATTTGGACTTTAATTGTGTGTCATGTGTGTTTGTTTAGTTTTATTCAGATTGTAATTGGGATTGTAACAGGGGTTTATGTGTAATTTGGGACCACCCGGGTCCCGCGGGCCCCCCTATCCCTTCCCCATTGATCCACCTCATCCCTAGGGCCCATGTGGGGTCAGTCAACCTTCCAATGGTGGACTTCTAGAAGGGTGGGCCAAGTGGGGGACAAGGTGCATTCAAAGTCCAAGAAGGGGGCTTCTTGGTCAAGGGGGCGCCCCCCCCTTTGGAACAAATTATTTATATTTTGTAATTTCTTTTATTTTGGTCCACATCACATGGGATAATTAAATGTGGACTTCCCCTTTTATCCCTCCCCAAACCTAGATCTAGGGATAGTTGAAGCCTTTTTGTATTTCATATATATTCCTTGTATTTTCATTTGATTGGAAAAATAATACACACAAAATTCAGATTATTATTAGAGCAAGCAAGGGCCGCCCCATTCTCTCTCTCCTTTCTCCCCCTTCAGTAGCTGGGAAGGCTGTGATTCTGAGGTGTGAAGCCTCCTCTATCAGTTCCGGAGCTCGTCGTCGCCGCCACCGCCGCCACCGTGCCGCCATCGCACCACCGTCGTGTTCGCCAGAGTTCTATCCATCGAGGATAGATCCCCCTTCCATGAATTTCTGCTCCCAACCACGAACTCTTCTTGAGCTCAAACTTTCAAGGTGAGTTCCAGAGATTACCCCCACGTCCCAGAAAAATTGGTTGGGCTTCCAACTTCCAATTTTCATTTTTCTATTTTCGTCCATCTTTTCCTTCCAGATCTATCAGGTTTCTATCCACTATGACAGCAACCCTGAGATTCCTCTCTTCGACCAACCTTTTGATTTTTCCTTGAACCCCCATTTTGACTGGAGGTTCTGTCCACCATCCCCATCACCCACGAATTTTCGTGGAATTTCCACATGCCTTCACATATTTTCTAAAAATCATTTTCAGATCCCCTTCAGTTTTGTCTGCTTCTGTCCAGATCCGACCACCTGCCAGTATAAAATAGTTTTCCCTTTCCAAATCTCCACCAAATCGTTCATAAGAATTATTGCCGTTTTCCTCTCTCTCCCCTCTACAATTTTCATGAAGCTCTCAAGATCCGAATCAGAGGGCTACTCTGCGGTCAACGCAACTCTTAGGAAACTCAGTTTCTGCCCAGTCAGATCTGAGACTGAGAACATGCCGATTCTAAAATTACCCATCAGAAGCACGGCTCCGGTGAATTTTTCTGAGCCCCATAGGGTCGAAGGACTTCGAGAGAGCTTTCCAACGGTACCTCTTGTGCGTCAATCCGACATCGGGAGCGACCGTAGCAGTCGATCTCGCCGGACCGCACGCTGTAAAATAGAAGCAGCAGATCCGTGGGCAGCAGCTCCAAAGCTTGGAGATCGGAGCCGATCGGCCTCCGACCGGTGTTCCCGCCCAACCGCCTTCCAGAGAGGCACGCCACCAGGGGTCTCCATCACAGCGGGACCCACCCCATCAGGCCCGGAGGATAGAGCGGTCCGTGGGCCCCACGAACCCGTAGATCGCGCCGTCCGGATAGCACTAAACGCGGGTTTCGGCACCGCCGGAGCGACATCAAGATGCTGCCCGTCAACCCAATTCCCATGACTCCCGGGCCCCACATGTGACCTAATACCTCCCTACGTGGAGTGGGTCAAATTTTTGTACCATAGTAAAACTTTGTTAACCGGGAGTCCGGATTTGGCCGGGGTTGTCTTCCCCACGCCGGGAGCGTGGAGGTAACGGTCTTAACTCCTTGGCGTTCATTTGCTAGTTTAGCATATGGTCGTATGCCGCTGTGAGAGCGTAGGATTCTAGCCCGTGAGTCCATGTCACCGCTATGAGCGAGAGAGAGTGACCCGTCCCGTGACTCGATCCGAGCACGGAAGTGAGTCAGACTACCCTTAACTCTGCCGGTTCCTCAACCGTGCACGATCCGCGTTTCCCTCGCTTGGGATGACGAGTGAGCTTGCGTTTCTTTTAGCGACGTATAGCCCATAGGAGCTCTTAGTGTCGGGCCTAGTGTCTCTCATGCTCGTATGTTGCTGGTCGTGTATGCATTTAGAGTCCGAGGTCCATATCACTTAGAGTCGGTCCCCGTGTCTGTCCCGCATCATGAACTCATAATTCAGTGATTCTATCATAATATTCCTACATACTCAATCCTTGGAACTCTTGGCCATTACTTTTTGTGGAAATGGTCTAGACACAAAAGGGGCTATGGGTCCAAACAAATTGACACTCAATGCTAGTGTATAAAATTCGGGGTCCGGATCTGATCCCATGGGTGAGGCAAAGTCCAAACGTGTGTCGGTATCATGATTGATCGGGTGTGGCATTGCACCAAAGATAGCAAAAGTTGGTCTACGACACTTCCATAAGTGTTTGTCATTACTCGAATATTTGAACTCCTTTATATGGCCAATCCTACAAAGTGATCGTGAATTGCCCTAGTGAAAGTGAATGCCTTATTGAAACGACTGTTATTATCTCATCATGAACGTTCTTGAAAACCTTCTTGAAAAGCTTGCTATCTCATGAATGTTCTTGGAATTGTTGTCCTGTCTATCTATTATCTTTATAGCACTTGAAATTTATCTATTGTCATGTCTACATTTCTTTATATTATCTCCGGATTATTAATCTAGCTCGTGCCATTATAGTTCTCGATTTTGATACCTTGCATGACTTGCATGCTCATGTTAAATTGTTAATTACTTAAAGCTAGTTTGGAGCTTGAGATATTAAGACCTACTGAGCGTTCGCTCACCTAGTGTTTTTCCAATGTTTTTCAGGTAACGACCTTAGTGATGGCGAGAATGAACAAGACGAGCAAGGGCAAGAGTAAAGAGTGGTCCGACATCTAGATGAACCGCCTAGTCTTATTACCTTATGTCTATGTCAAGATTAGTCTAGTCATGAGTCTATTGTAAATTTTCCTTTATTGAGTCTTTTCTTTTATTGGGTCCAACTTGTAATAAACCTATATTTGAAATAGAATTCTATTTTGTTCAAATTATATCTTCTCTCGACTATGTTCTGATTGACACGATTGTTTAACTGCCACATTCCGAGCAAATGACATGTTCCGCTGCTATTGGTTCGGGACGTGACACTGCCACCTTCTAGTAGCGGTCCAGGGCTGACCGCCACTTCATCCAGCAACCTGAAATTTTCCGTTTTCCGTGGTTATTGTGGGTTAAACCAATCCAGCCTCTCCAAGCTCTCATACCTCAAAATTTTGGCTTTTATTCGGGTCTATTTTGGAATTATATTCCAATGAAACATTCACATCCTTCATTAAAAGTCATTTTTCTTAAATGACTTATTCATTGGTTAGAAAGCTTGTTGATTGAAAATATCTCAAGAAGTCCATTTCCTACTCATATTGCCTTGGCTACATGGCTTAACCTTGGAATTCTTGGCCATTATAGAAGTGGATGTCTAGATTGGGATCTTTGATCCACCCCTCAATGCCAACGCATCATAAGGGCCCGGTCTGGTCCTAGGAGGAGCGCCCAAAATTTCTTGTGCCCATGGGAGTTTGTAATGACAAGGTGTGGCATTGCACCGAAATACTTGACTAGAATGTTAATCTACGACATTCTACTCCACTCGAAATTACATGAATTACTTGCGTGATATTACATGCGTGCTTGATATGGCCATTCACATGAAAGTTCTAGTTACTTGCTCTTGTTCTCTCTACTTGTAATATCTCAATTCCATTTATTTGCCAATTATCCCTCTAGTTATACTGCTTACTTTAGTCCATTTTATGGTATTTTATGCATCTTTCATTGGTACATGCTAAATGGTTAATCACTTAAACCTTGCCTGGCGATAGAGATATAAAATCCTACTGAGCTCTCGCTCACCCAATTTTTCTCAATCCTTTTCTGGTAGCTCGAAGGAGGACACGCAAACTGGTGGGGAAGGGCAAGAGTAAAAGCTATGGAGCGATCCAGCCTAGGAGTCGTGTCATGTTCATGTGATGTCATAGTGCGTAGATGTGTCAGTTTGTTTAGGAGATCAGTCTGATTAAGTGGTCTATAATGGAGTTGCAGCCTTGTTAACTTTTGATTTTGGTCAGTGATAAATGCTCAATTGTCTATATTTATTTATATCGCACATATCATTTTTGGGCTTCAATGAAGTTGATTATGTAATTTTACATGATAATCTCGGTCTCACCTAAAATGAAGATTTTTATGTAATTAATGGGACTTGATATTTTTTGTTGCATAATTAAATTTTATTGCAATCATAATATTTTTTTTTCTAAATTTAGTTTCAATAAAATTCATTTTTGAATGAACTAAATGGGTGAACAAATGATCAAGTTTGGATTCATTGATCAAACATGAGATTGGCTTGAGGGGCTTTGGTATAAATTTTTACATATTTTTCAAAACCTTGTGAATAGCTCTCTCCCCCTCTCCTATGGCAGGCCAGAAGCGGTGGTAGCAACACGTATGCAAATCTCATGGCCGCCCTTCTCCCTCTCACAGATCGTATTGGGAGTCAGCAAGATCGAGGCAGCAGCAGTGGTAGTCCCTATGGCAGATCTTATGGGGCGGAGTAGCAGGCATTTGCATTCACGGGAGCAAGAGCAACAGCATGCGACGAGATCCTCCGGCATGCAAACGATAGCAACTGCAAGGCTTCGATGGTTGAGCACATGCAGAGCAGTAACAGCAGCATCTCGGGCATGCATGGGAAGCCTGCAGGATTACGAGCAGGAAATAACAGTTGCATGGGGAATTAGCGGCAATCGCAGGCACATGAAGACCCCTATAAGAACCGGCGTTCTCTCCCCCTTGGGCGAACCTATCCCCCCCCTCTCTCTTCTCTGATCTCTTCTTCCCTTCTCCCCTCATCCTTCTTCTTCTCCTCTAGCCTCTCTTCTCTCCCTCCACCCTTCGCAGGTTTCCATCTCCCCCTTCTCTCTTCTCACTTCCTCCTCCCCACGGTAGTCAATAGGGCTTCTCCTCTCCCTCTCTTCCTTCTCTGATCTCTCTCCTTTCTCTTCTCCACTCCACCCTCTCCCCCTTCTTCTCTTCTCTCCCTCTCCCTCTTCTCCTTTCTCTTTTTCACCCCTCTCTTCCCCAAGATCCGGCGTCCCTATTTTGAACAGGGGCACCGTTCCTCTCATCCGGCCCTCCCGTTCTCCAGTCTCCCTCTTTCTTTCTCTCTCTAATCGCCAGTCCCTTCTTCTTTTTCCCTCTTCTCACCATCTCTCCTCAACCCCCCATTCTCCTCTCTTTCTCCCTCTCACGTAACCGCCGGCACCACCTGCATGCACCGGTGACCCCCCCCTCTCTGCACTACACACTCCATCCCCCTCTCTCTAACCCAGCCTCTACCACCGTGGCCTTCTCTTCCCCACGCTCTCACTCCCTCTCCGTTCCCTCTCTCCCTCTCTAACTCACACACTTCTCCTCTATTCCCTGCACACGATCCTCACCTTCCCATCTCCTGCTCTCCACTTCCCACACACTCACTGCACCACATGCACACACTTCACTTCCTCTCTATGTAACTCCCACTCTCACCCACTCTTTGGTTTCACACGCCGATCCCTTCTCCCCTTCTCACACCGTACCTCCCTCTGTCCCTTCACCCACAACGCCCCGCGGTGTCGACGCCATGCACGTCCCCTCCTGCACCCAGCCACTCCCTGCACACGCACATACGGCCTCTCACACTCGCGGCCCTTGACCCCATCTCTCCCTTCTCACGTAAACACACACACGTAGCACATACACCACCACCGTGGGGGTCGACTCCCCTCTCCTGCGGAGTCGACCTCTCCATCTGTTCTCCTTTTCCTTCACCCCTCTCACACTCACAACCGTAGCAGGTCCCATCTCTCCCTTCTCACGTAAACACACACACCTACACTCCACTCTCCCTTCTCTCCCCTCCTACTTAGCTCTCTCTATCTCTCTCCTCTCTGTCTCTCTCTCTTCTCACACAATAACTCACACTATTTCTATTTCTTTATTTTATTTTCTTACTCTCGCATCCACCTATTTTCTATTTTTTATTTTCTTTTTTCTATTATCCTTACTCTAAACTTCTCTCTAAACTCTCTCTCTCTCTCTCACGGTGACGTCTACTCTAAGTTGGGCGGTTCTCCAAGGCTCAAAGGCATGGGCGACGACGTTTCTTGACGGCTATTTCTTCACCCTATATCTTTATGTCTAGTTTAGTTAGAGTTTGTTTGGGGATGTAATTTTCTATTTTCTTGTCGTCTTGTAAATGTTTAATGTTTGAGCAATGAAATTAGTTTTGTATTATTATCTCCCTCTCTCTCTCTTCCTCTCCTTATTTCTATCTTTTAACCTTCCAAGCTTCTCTAGATAGATTTTTATTTTGCACTATTTTAGTTGCTTCCCATATAAAAAAATCCTTTCAACCACTTCTTGAGTTTTTCCTAAAATAAAAGAGAAATAGGATTTTAAACTTCAAAATATTAGCCTCTCCGTGGATTCGACTCGTATTCATCACTATATTTAAAATTCAAATTTTATTATGTGAGTACGGAAATTTTGAAATTGAGTGCGCGGGTTTTTAACGACGAGCTTCACATCCGATCAGTCAGTTATGTCGGTTGGTGGATTGAATATTGTTGGATAATTATATTTCATTCAATAAAGTTGGAAGTTTTATTTGAGTATTATTGTTCTCGTCCTTGTGGATGTTTATTTTCATATATCGCTATGATTGACATGAATGTTTAATACTGTTGCATTTTGGTTTTCCGCATCGGGGCGTGACACGGTGCGAGCCCTTCTTTGCTTTGGCCTATTTAGGCTGGCAAGACTGGATGGCTGGGTGCTGTCGGACTGTACCGATGAAGATTCAGTGATGTCCCGAGTGATGTGACGCCCGAGCATTCAAAGGGAGTTCTTGGTACGTGCCCTTCGAACAGCTTGAGCCTCCTCTAAGATAACCTAGATTCTTCTCAGGCTAAGTTGTTGTCCTCCCTTGTCGCCATTTTTTCGACTAGACTTGGGAGTCTAGGTGCTGGACTGGTGCAGATACCCCGGTGGGTTACCGAGGCACCAACTTCTCTTAGTTCCACTTTGTCCTCTCGCGTTATTGCAGGAGACTAAAGCGATTGGCAGTGGGGATCGTAGGCACGGTCCGATCTCGAGGTATAATCGGTTTGCCTCCATTGAGACGAATCCTCAAGTCACCGACAAGAATCATCTTGCCGGAATTGCTGGTTGCCGCAGCGGGTCGCCTGCCTCTGTGGCCGCTACGACGCTTTTTCTAGGGAGCCGGGGAGGACCCTGCTCCGAGGTGGTAGATGGAGAAGACCTGGTCTACCGTTGCCAGTAGCACAAAGTTGTCGGCAAAAAGTGATGGGGTTGGTGATGCGGGACAGAAGTGGGGGGTCTCCTTCTTCCTTCTGCTCATAGTCGCGCTATACCCATTACGCGCGTTCTGAAGAACGCGCTATATCGTTTACGCCCGTTCACAGACAGCAGCAGAACGAAGAACCTCGACATTGGGGCTCCCGTGGATGACTCTAGGGGATCAAAACACAAGAGGACAACACACAGGAGGATAGTGAACACACGGGGGATGCTTAAAACGAAATCAAACCAAGCAAATCCTATCTAGGATAACTTTTGTGAAGGCGGATGTGGGGGTGAGTGGCAAGGGAAGGAGGGTGGACGTGGATGATGTTAGGGCCTAGATGAGGCTTGGCTGGGGCCTCACACCCGAACCCATCGCAGGTACGATGCAGCCGAGCTCCATCCAGATCGTAACAACACCTTTGGCGGAGATGGGGAGGTGGAATCGTGGTTGGAAGAAGATCAAAGCTCCGAATGGATCCTCACACTCGACCCCGTCTCAGAGCCGATGCACCCGGGGCTTCGATCGTCCTCCATTGAAGGGGAAAAGGAGAGGATCAGAGGGATAGAATTGGGCCTCGTACCCAAAGAGGGACGGATGAAGGGGGGGTTTCCAAAGATTTGGAGGAGTTAGCCATGGGCTACCCTCAAGAACACTCATTTCGAATTCATTGATTCATCTCATTCATATATTGCTTAATCAAATGAAAGGGGTACATATATAGGGAAAGGGAAGACAAAACGACGCTAATACGTCGATTTACAACCATGGAAGACAGCTAACATCGAAGACTTTGAGGAATTCGGCGCCGGGAAGTTGGACCGGCTGCCAACACGTTTCTGCCTGAGATCGCGCCATGGGAACATAGCGCCTTCTTCAGGTCGCGCTAGGGACCTATAGCACCTTCTTCAAGATTGCGCTAGGGTCCTATAGCGCCTTCAAGTTCGGCCTGGCAGTTTGCTCGATGTGCTTCGGCTCGACAGCTGGCTTGATTCCCATCAGTTGGCCTTCGGGGCATGGTGCCCATATCGAGAGCTGACGGCTGAATGACCCGACCATAGGCTTCTTCCCGGGCCAATAGAAGTGTTTTCGGAGCTCGAGACGACGCTCTTGCACCGAGAACCAATGTTGTGGGAAATGCTAGGGTGCCAAAGACTCAAGGTTGTGAACCTGTGCTGAGTGTCAGCACTGCTAGAATTGGGGGCTGAAGGCCCATGTTGGGTGCTAAGGTTGCCATATCCCGAGGCAGAAAGCCTGTACTGGGAGTCTGCATTGCTGGATCATGGGGGTATAGACCCTATTGTTAAGCTGGGAAGTCGGGAGCCCAAGGTAGACAGTCCGCGTCGGGGACCAACCTTGATGAGACCGGGGTTGTGTCCACGAGCCGGATGTTGGGGAGCCTCGAACTCCAGGTTAAGGACCCGTATTGAGTGTCGGCTCTACTGGGACTCGGGACGAGAAACCCGAGTGAAATGCTGAGGAGACATGGACCCGGGGCAGGGAGCCCGTGTCAGGTGCAGGCCTGGATAGGACTCCGAGTTTGAAACCCGAGCGAACTGTTGAGGTGGTAGCCGAAGTCCAGGGCGCGAGGCCCGTGCTGGAGATCTGCCATAGTTGGACCCGGGAGCTGAGGCTTGTCCGAGCAAGAGACGATCTGGGACCCCTACGGGGGGCGGTGGTGGTGGCCTCGAATGTGGTACTCGGATGGGCCGCCGGTGCTGGAGAAGTGTGCGTGATGGGGACATCAGAGCAAGACCACTTACTTTTTATTTCGCATTTGAGTCCTTTTATTTACATTTATATGCTTGGGAAAAAATGTACGCAATTGTAAGGCTTTATAAGCCAATTTGTCATTTCTTAGGATTGTTTGGGTTTTTATGTAAAAGTCTAGTAGGACCAGCAATGGGCCTCTATCTCTTTCCCTATTGGTCCACCTAAGCCTTAGGGTCCCATGTGGGGCTGGTCAAAGGTCCAAGGTGGGCTTCTAGATGCTTGACCATTCAAGGGGATAAGGTGGAAGAAAATTCAAAATTGGACCAAGCAAAGTCCAAGATCCTTCCCCCTTATAATATAGTTTATCCCATGTTGTATTTTTTATTTAATTTGGTCATTTGACCACATGGGGAAGAAAATCCCCTCTCTCCCATGAAATTCCCATCCCCCACCCCTTGCCATTCTTTATATAAGCCTATGTATAGTGTCATTAGAGATATTAATGAAGAATTAAGTATTTTTGCCAAGAGCAAGCCCAAGGGCACCCCTTGTGTCTCTCCTCTCCCCCTTCTTGACCTGTGAGAGCTCATCTTTCAGGGTGTGAAGCCCTCCTCTTAATGTGACTCCAAGAACTCCACCTCTGCTGGATGCGACTTCCGGCCACCGCCTTCCGTTCGTGCCGCCAACGCACTGCCACCGCCGCTTCGCCGAAGTTCTATCTCCATCAGGACAAAACCCCAATCCCGAAATTTTAGTTATTTCTCTTGTTGTCAGGTCAAGCCCTAATTTTGAGAGTTTGTTCTGCTCGTCTCCCCTAACCTCCAGTTCAAATTTTGTGTCATTTGAACACCATTTGGTATTTTTTTCACATTTATTGTTCTCCCCCTGTAATCTGCCATTCTACAGATCTACGGGACAGAGTCACCTTGTTGTATTTTTCTCACCCCCTTAGAAATTTTTAGAAAATCCACAAAACTTCCTCAGCGTTCCTCACGTTCCCCCCTCCCTTCCATAATTATTGTTGTCCCTGTAAAAATCATTTACCCCTCGGTCAAAGGTCAGTTTCAGGAAAAACACAGTCTGTCCTGTATGTCTGTCAGTCTGGGTCAGAAAAAAACATAGTGTTTCAGAGCCTCCCATTTCTCATCCCTGATTTGGATCGACCTAAAAATATTATATGTGGTAGATCTGGGAGTCCTCTTTCCAACGCCACCAGTCTTGCCTCGGTCTGATTCCGGATCTGAGAGAATTAATTCTTGCCGCTGAGGCGCGCAATTATGTTCCCTGTGCAGATCAGAAAAATCAATATGTGGATAATTTATGTAAAAATACCAAAAGTCAACTTCTGGAACCGCCACTTCAGGGAGTTGACCAGGGACGTCCTGCCCACGTTCCAGCCAAGCGGCGTCTTCCGAAGATCTCAGGAATGCGACGTTCCTTTGAAGGCTAAGGCTTGCTGTCCAGCGAGTCAGAACCGAGTCGGCGCAGTACCGAGTCGGCGCAGTACCGAGTCGGACCAGCAGGCCGAGTTCACTCAGAACGCACCTCCAGATTGCTGCCCGTCAACCCAGGAACGGTCCGCCCGGGCCCAGTTGTAGCCCTATACCTCCCTGCGTGGAGTGGACAATAAAATTCACGGTTGTAACTAAGTTTTTACCATTATATCGGGAGTTACCGTAACTGGCCAGGGTCGTCTTCCCCACGCCCGGAGAGTGGAGGTAAACTCGCCCCCACTCTTTATCACATTTTGCTTAGTTCATATTCATTCGTATATGCCGCTGTGAGTGTAGGTTCCTAGCTTGATATCTATTTTTTATCACCGCTGCGAGAGAGTGAGTGTGATCCGTCCCGTGACTCAATCTGAGTTAACGCGGAAAAGCCGATACCCAAGACTCACGGCCGGTTTCTCAACCGCGCCAGGTCCCACGTCTTCCCTCACTTAGGGGCGATTGCGAGCTAGAGTCCCAGGTCGCGTGTCCGTCCCGCATCAATTTGGTATCCGAGCGAAGGTTGAGTGTAGGGTAGTCATTCATCATTGCTTAACAAAAATACAAAAAAAAGAGTCTAAGTCTAAGTCGGTCCAAGGTTGCATTTGCATCCCAATACCTGGTATATAAAAAGGTGTCACCCGACCGTTAGGTTACGCCTATCGGAGAGGTGATTCACTCGCGTGAGAGGATCTTCAGATCCCCAGACTCCGCCAAGTACCGAGTCTTGGTTGTGTCTAGGTTCATAGTCAAGTCGGCATTCCAACTTGCATTGTCGTTTAGGGTCGTGTCTAGTGTCTTGTCCAAGTGTCTTCATGTCCGTCGTATAGCTCCTCATTTCCAATGGACTTCCGGTCGCCCAGGCAAGATAACCGTTGGCACACCCATGGGTTGGGCAACCATCCTCTCCACTTCCGTAGGCCCGAAGCCTCGGATTTTTATGGCTCCAATGACCCTGGCGACTACCTCAAGTGGGAGGCGGCCATGGACACATACTTTGATTGTTATACCCTGTCTGAAGCAGGGCAATTCTATTTTGCCAAGGAGAGGCTTCTACACGAGGCCACCGAAAAGTGGGACCACATTGAGCGCTTGAGAGAGGTTAGGAGGCAATGGCCCATCGAATCATGGTGGGACATGAAGAGAGAGCTTAGAAGAGTCTACCTTCCCCATCTGGTTCCTTCCAACCCGTCCCACCCATTTACTTCCAACCACGTGGGTCACACCTCCAGTCGACCCCACCAACTCACTTCCAACCAAGTGGGTCATATCCGGAGGCAAGAAGCCCCTCAGGTACCCAAGCTTAGGCCGGTTGATTACGGGCGAATCCACCGCGATACCCGTACTCCAACCCATACCGTTGCCGAACTTGTGCAAATGATTTCGGATCGGGTGGATAGGAGGTGTGCGTATTTTGAGTCGTTGGTCTCCCCTTGCCCACCTCCGAGACCGGATGTAGCCATACCCAAGCCTAGGGATGTCATAGCCGGTAACCCCAACCCGGCCCCACCTCTGGGGTCCCAAGGACCTCTTCCCCTCTGGGAGGACGTTCCTTCCCCACCCATTAGAGCTCCGTTGCCACCACCCTTATCTCCCAATCTTTATGTGGAGCTATCTCAGCCAGAGTCACCCGTGTTTCTAACGGGAAGGCTTTACATCGCCGAGCCACTCCTTAGCTGGCTCAAGAATGGCTTGGTCCCACCTCCCTTCCCATCCATGGACCCCACAATACCTCTAGTGCCAATCAACTCATTTCATACAACATTCCGGTCTAGTCACCATGTGGATACATTGGGTGACCTTCTTAACGGATTAGACCGGCAATTGACATTTACGCACTTGTTGGCCCCAGGCTTCGACCGACCCACAGGTCGTAGCTTCACCCATCTGGCTTTGGGATCCATTACCTCCTTGTGCACCGTGGGTTGTGTCACCACGGAGATTCTTCTACTCCTCCCGTTACCGGCCGAGCCCGACTTCATTTCTTTTATCCCGGGGGAGGAGCCATATCTTCTATACACTGTCCCATCTACCACGATGGATGGAGGTGACCATCACCTTCATGAATTTCAAACATGGGACTATGTAATGGAGGAACCGAGGGGTCACACATTCTTTGACCCATTCGACCCCTTCGCTAGTGGACCTCGTGACCCACCATTTCCCTTACACCTTGTTAAGGACGTCCACTACCACACCCCTTCCCCACGGGCTAGTCCACCAACACCCAACCTGGGGATCGTTCCATGGTCATCATATAGGAGTGTCAAAGAAGGTGAATTCGGTTCTCCACCTATCAAATCCACTAGGGAGCATGTGCATGCATGGTGCCTCTTAGGATGTTTAGGAGTTCCCCATTCTGCCAACCACCGGTTACATCTAGTGTATGCATGGCACACATTCGGGTGTCCTGGTCCGCCACCGCACATGTATGGGTCGGACTAACAATAGGTTTGTCTAGGGTCTTGTGTGTCTGTGCATATATCGAGTCGAGTCGGTCCTTTGTACGCTCGCGTTGTCAGTCCCTTTCGAGTGCGATACTTGTCGGACTTTGGGATCAACTCTACCTCTACATATCGGATCTAGTCACATAAAGGGACCTAGCGGTGATTCCTAGGGAGCCTTCGAGCCGCCTCCCTCATTTAAGAGTGACCCCACCCCGGAGTGTCCACCTCTAGCCTCCTCCCCCGCAGCGTGTGCATATCGAATCTATACGGGATGATCAGGTGTCGAATACTTGGAGTGGAGCGTACTCCGTGCTTCCTGGTACGATGACGGATCCGTTGGCATCACGAGCTGTCGCACCCCTTACTTGACGGGGTCGAGTTCTTCCCACCCGGGGAGAATCGATAGGGACATCAGAGCAAGACCACTTACTTTTTATTTTACATTTGAGTCCTTTTATTTACATTTATATGCTTGGGAAAAAATGTACGCAATTGTAAGGCTTTATAAGCCAAGTTGTCATTCCTTAGGATTGTTTGTGTTTTTGTGTAAAAGTCTAGTAGGACCAGCAAGGGGCCTCCATCTCTTTCCCCATTGGTCTACCTAAGCCTTAGGGTCCCATGTGGGGTTGGTCAAAGGTCCAAGGTGGGCTTCTAGATGCTTGACCATTCAAGGGGACAATGTGGAAGAAAATTCAAAATTGGACCAAGCAAAGTCCAAGATGCTTCCCCCTTATAATATAGTTTATCCCATGTTGTATTTTTTATTTAATTTGGTCATTTGACCACATGGGGAAGAAAATCCCCTCTCTCCCACGAAATTGCCATCTCCCACCCCTTGCCATTCTCTATATAAGCCGATGTATAGTGTCATTAGAGATATTAATGAAGAATTAAGTATTTTTGCCAAGAGTAAGCCCAAGGGCACCCCTTGTGTCTCTCCTCTCCCCCTTCTTAAGCTCTGAGAGCTCATCTTTCAGGGTGTGAAGTCCTCCTCTTGGTGTGACTCCAAGAACTCCACCTCCGCTGGATGCGACTTCTGGCCACCGCCTTCCATTCGTGCCGCCAACGCGCCGCCACCGTCGCTTCGCCGGAGTTCTGTCTCCATCAGGAAAAAACCTCAATCCTGAAATTCTAGTTATTTCTCTTGTTGTCAGGTCGAGCCCTAATTTTGAGAGTTTGTTCTGCTCGTCTCCCCTAACCTCCAGTTCAAATTTTGTGTCATTTGGACATCATTTGATATTTTTCCCACATTTATTGTTCTCCCCCTGTAATCTGTCATTCTACAGATCTACGGGACAGAGTCACCTTGTTGTAATTTTCCCACCCCCTTAGAAATTTTTATAAAATCCACAAAACTTCCTCAGCTTTCTTCACGTTCCCCCCTACCTCCCATAATTTTTGTTGTCCCTGTAAAAATCATTTACCCCTCGGTCAAAGGTCAGTTTCAGGAAAAACACAGTCTGTCCTGTGTGTCTGTCAGTCCGGGTCATAAAAAAATATTGTGTTTCAGAGCCTCCCATTTCTCATCCCTTCATTGGATCGATCTAAAACAATTATATGTGGTAGATCTGGGAGTCCTCTTTCCAACGCCACCAGTCTTGCCTCGATCTGATTCCGGATCTGAGAGAATTAATTCTTGCCACCGAGGCGCGCAATTCTGTTCCCTGTGCAGATCAGAAAAATCAGTCCGTGGATAATTCATGCAAAAATACCAAAAGTCAACTTCTGGAACCGCCACTTCTGGGAGTCGAGCAGGGACGTCCTGCCCACGTTCCAGCCAAGCGGCGTCTCCAGAAGATCTCAGGAAGGCGACCTTCCTTTGAAGGCCAAGGCTTACTGTCCAGCGAGTCAGAACCGAGTTGGCGCAGTACCGAGTCGGACTAGCAGGCCGAGTTCGCTCCGAACGCACCTCCAGATTGCTGCCCGTCAACCCAGGAACGGTCCTCCCGAGCCCACTTGTAGCCCTATACCTGATGAGGGCATCCCTTGCCTCTCCACATTTTCTCCGGACTCGGATTGTTCGTCGACAAGCGCCATTATGTTAGTCATGTATTTTTGAGTCTAGTCATGTAATCTTCACATTTTATTTGAATCAATATCATGTAATTTTCCCTTTATTTGAGTCATGTACCTAGGTTAGTGAGTCATTTTCTTAAGTATTGTGTCATTAGGTTGGTTTGTTAGGCTAGTGGGCCCAATTCATTGGGCTTGGCCCAAGGGCCCCCTATCCCTTCGGTTATTTGTCATTGAGTCAAATGTCAGGGACTTTTGTAGAAATGTGGGTTGCCTATATATAGGACCCCATTCCCCTCATTTTGAAGTAATGAACAATTGAATGAAAATTGAAATCCACTTCCAAATCCCACTAGATCTCTCTTTCTCTCACTCTCTCTCTCTCTAAGGGGTCCCCCCCTCTCTCTCTCTCTCCCTCCACCACAATTTTCAGAATTTTCTCCCTCCTCCCCATTCACCCCTCATTAAGACCTCTCCCCTTCCCCATACACCCATTTAACTCCCCCCCAACCCAAGGTGGCATCCTCCAATCCACACCCCACCTCCCAACCCCCAACTACCCAACACCACTTCCTAAGCACCCCTTCCTCTCCCCAAGGTTGAAGGGGCTCTTCCCTAAGCCAAAATTCAAATTTTCCTCTCCCTAGGGCAGTGCCCTTCCATCTCCCCACCTCCCAAACCACCCAAAGTCGCAGCCCCCCTTCCCCATACCAGCCAAGTTCACCCTCCACCTCTTACTCTCTTGGCCATCCCCTTCCCCACCCCCTCATCTTCTTCTCATTCAGCCTCTGTTTCAGGCAGCAGAGTTGCAGCGACTTGCAGAGGCAGTCACAACCGTCTCTCAAAGATTCATGTGGCAAGGCCTACATTGCTGGAATCTTCATCGAGATAGCTTTCCATCGGTGGTGGTCTCGCCGGCTTCCGAGTTCGGAGCTGTCCGGAGGAGCGTCATCTTCAACGACTGCACAATCTGTCCCAGACTGAAGACCAGAGCGATCTTGGAAGCTGTTCTGCGGTCAACCTTAGAGGAATTCGAGCACACTTCCTTCTACAAAATTCGTCTTCGTCTAGTCCTCCATCAGTAGCAGAAAGAACGATGCCAATCGCCTGCCCGAGCTATTTGTTCTGAATTATTTCGTCGGAGTGTGCAGTCTGCCACCAGTGGACTCAGGTTTGACCTGTCTTCATTTATCTGGCAACCATTCTCATCTCCGACCTCGGATTGTGGCCCCGTCAACTTCTGCTCGAAGCTACTCCGACCATGATCGCGTCACTGCCAGTTTCGTTCAATTTGAAGTTCGGGAGCGACCGCAGAGCCTTCTGCAATCCACTGCATCAGTTCTACATCAGTCTGAAGCAGAGTGTTGCTGTCCTGCTCCAGTCGCCGGTCCGATCAGCCCTGTGGTCCAGAGCTTCCCAAAAAATTCACGCATCATCCTATGTCAGTTGGGAAACTTTTGGCGCAGGTTTCGTCAAGATCTGAGCTCTGTGGAATTTGTGGCAGTGACATCACCGGCCCCCTATCCAACAATTCTGAAGGTTGGTAGAATCGGCGGGGATCGGAAAATCGGGTTTCCTTAGCATAAGTCCCCACCCCGCTTGGCCGGCTGAAGGCCCCTCCCTGCGTGGAGGTAGTATTGGATGTAATAAGATTAATCCCCACCCCAAGATCACCCCTCCTGCGAGAGGTGTAGTGGTGTAATCTTTCCATTTCAGGTTGAAGCGACACCGACGCGGCGTGCGGGTGCATACCCTCGCCTCCCCGCTCGCCCCCGTCTCCGGCCGGAGTCGGCGTCTTCATGCCGGCTAGGTGAGCTCCTGAACATCTCTCATTGCTGTAATGGACTTGCTTAGCTTAGTATTGCTATAGTTACTCCGTCGGCGGTAAGAGAGTGTCCGATTTTAAATTACTACCCAAATTGAGTGACCACCGCGGGCGAGTTGTGAGAGCATCCACTTAACCCACACCCTTGGTGTGTTGGCCGCCCATGATTTGGGCATCCTAGGCCCATTTGGGATTCTCCCCAAGCTAGCCAACCATTGGAGCCTCAAGGTCCCGCCTCGGACCCTCTCCAACATCGCCTAGTCGCCATCGGGCACTGGTGTGCGCCATACGGGTGAGCTCGCTAGTGTGAGTCCGCTGCTCAAACTTGAATGCTTACAAAATAGGTCCATAGGTGGTGTCACATCAAGTGGTATCAGAGCAAGTTCACAACTTGTCTCTATCAAGTTGGTCCTAGGGCATGTCTATGCATTTAGAGTCTTCAAGTGCATCACTCTTGTCCCCTAGTATGGCCACCTCATATCGACCTTACCAATCGGCCCACTCCATAAGTCCAAGCCACCAAGAGATGCCTATCACTAACACCCATAACTTCCCTGGCCATGTCAACTACTTCATGAAAGCCTTGACCTATGCCAATGAGCGGCTTGATAACATATCGGGCCGACTCAACCAACTTGGAGAAAATAGGCCCGCCCCAAGGACGGACGATAGGATGGTCCCTTTCCCACTTCCCACCTTTGATGGAACCTCTCCTAGAGAATATTTAGATTGGGAAGCTACAATGGACCAATACTTCACTTGGTATCATATGTCCGAGGATGAAAAGGCATTGGTTGCCAAAATGTAACTTACCAAACGGGCAGAAACTTATTGGATGCAAATTGTCGGGCTAAAGGTACTTAGAAGGGAAACTCCCATCACCACTTGGAAGGACATGAAGGAGCAACTTAGGGCTAGATATGTTTCCCCCTCATACTCAAATCACCAAGACCTAAGGAGCACTTCAACTCCTTCATCCCCACCTAGCCAACCCATGACCCTAATTCCCCATTCCACATCACTTCCCACCTATCCTACCCCAACCACCACACCAGCACCCTACCTACAAACTCCCACCACAACCATATGTCCACAAACCCAATTGGACCCCGTGTCCACCCATCCACCGAGGCCCATAATGGCCACCACCCCCAAACCCAAAACCCCTCACCAAACCCATACCCCACAAGCCCCCTTGACCACCACCACAAATCCACCATCATCCCCAAAAAGGGACACATCTCCCAAAACAAATCAACCCAAAATCCCTCACCCAACCCACCTCCCGCTTCCTACACCAATCTTTCCCCAACCTAGGCCTCCTCTACTTCCCCTTCCTATCCCAACCCAAGCCCATGCTTGTTCACCACCCCGGGTGTGTCATACGCTAGCTATCACCAAACCACCTCCCATAGATCCCCCTACTCCATTAGCAATAGAAGTTGCAACCCACACACCCACTCAAGTGGAGAAGGATGCCCATCCGGATCCACCTCCCAACATAGAGGAAATCCAAAGGCCAAACAACTCACACACCTCTAGCCTAGCTCCTCTAGAGACACCCAACCTCACCATAGGTAAGTCCATACTCCAATGGCTCAAGAAAGGTTTCACCATTCCTAGTTCACAACCATGCCACCTACCCATGGGATATCAATCCCAAATCATTCCCATTCAGCCACATGTCACTTATCAAACTTCCTATTGTGTGGAAGATTTGGGAGACTTAGTGAACTACCTACATTGGCAAATTCACTTGACCAATATACTAGCCATGAGACCGTCCGAAACTAACACCATTAGCCTAGCATATCCCACCATTGGCTCCATCACTTCCATCTACACTAATGGCCAAGTTACTAGTGAGATCATCCTCCTTCTTCCCACGGAGGAAGAACCTATCCTATTCCACTCCCCAACCATAGAGATCCCAAGTGCTTTGATCGGCCAACCCATTAGCAACTTTGGCCCAATTATTGAGGAGGAGGACTCACCATTCGAGGACCTTGAGAGCATAGAGTACCCCTACCAAGGTGACCCTTACCATGATCCCTTTAACCCTTTTCTATGGGAGCCTAGATCTCCATGTAACCCACTCACCTTATTCACCACCCACCCTTTCCTACCCCCACCCACCATGTTGGGCCAAGCCCACCTCATCCATGACATAGGTTACACCATAGGAATCATGACCTTAGGCAACACCCGCCTAGAGATCAAGAAGGTGCCCCACCCTATATCCACCTACCTAGATCCCTTCGACCCTTTTGAGTGGAAGCTCAAAGACCACCCCACCATCCCACATGAGGAAGTCATCTTTGGGAAAGGAATTCATATGTCTTGGCACATCACACCGCTTGGCATGATTAGTCCGTCGGGTACATTCATTCATATCACCCACATGTCAAGAAGAAAACATGAGTGGTCAATATTTGGTTGTAATGGTCCACCATCATTCATCATAAATCTCAAGCATGTTAGGAGCATTCATGGATGTCCGGGTCCTCCAACATTCATCACACTCACTCACAAGAGGGACACCTATGGATGCCCCGGTCCTCCCAAATCCTTCAAAGTCTTTATAACATCAATGCATGATAGGTCTATATGTGGTTGTCCTGGACCCCCTTTGCATACCATACATTGTCAACTCACACCGCATCATAGTACATGGCATATGCATTCAAGCAAGTATCAAGCAACAAGCGGTGGGATTCACAAGAAACGAGCACAAACTCCTAAGCACCACTTTGAGTTCCAAGTTGACAACTTGGCGATGATGGCTTTGGAGTGGCTCTACTTTAGGGTCACCTCCAATCTGAGGGCACGAGGACTTGGACCTTGCTAAGTTCCGAGTGGCTTTGGCAACCAAGCTTATGGGTTGAACTTTCAAAAGGGTTTTGGGATTCTCCCCATTTCTCATGTGGCGGATCCAGCACGCTCTAAGGGCACCGCGGTGGATCCTAGTGAGTGCCTCGAACTTACACCTACCCTTGTGAGAGACACCCTCGGAGTGCCACCACAAATAGCTTGAGAGCCCGACGTGAGCACACAGCGGCATGAGGGTATGACCAAGCCACTTTGTCGAGCTGAAGCGCCGTTCCCCGACTATGGTCGCGGGTTGAGTATGGAGATCGTGGATCACCCAGAGCCGCAGTTCGATGTACTACTTCCCTGGTGGACCCATACTCGACGGGGTCGAGTTTTCCCCACCCCGGGGGTATGATGAGGGCATCCCTTGCCCCTCCACATTTTCTCCGGACTCGGATTGTTCGTCGACAAGCGCCATTATGTTAGTCATGTATTTTTGAGTCTAGTCATGTAATCTTCACATTTTATTTGAGTCAATATCATGTAATTTTCCCTTTATTTGAGTCATGTACCTAGGTTAGTGAGTCATTTTCCTAAGTATTATGTCATTAGGTTGGTTTGTTAGGCTAGTGGGCCCAATTCATTGGGCTTGGCCCAAGGGCCCCCTATCCCTTCGGTTATTTGTCATTGAGTCAAATGTCAGGGACTTTTGTAGAAATGTGGGTTGCCTATATATAGGACCCCATTCCCCTCATTTTGAAGTAATGAACAATTGAATGAAAATTGAAATCCACTTCCAAATCCCACTAGATCTCTCTTTCTCTCACTCTCTCTCTCTCTAAGGGGTCCCCCCCCTCTCTCTCTCTCCCTCCACCCCAATTTTCGGAATTTTCTCTCTCCTCCCCATTCACCCCTCATTAAGACCTCTCCCCTTCCCCATACACCCATTTAACTCCCCCCCAACCCAAGGTGGCATCCTCCAATCCACACCCCACCTCCCAACCCCCAACTACCCAACACCACTTCCTAAGCACCCCTTCCTCTCCCCAAGGTTGAAGGGGCTCTTCCCTAAGCCAAAATTCAAATTTCCCTCTCCCTAGGGCAGTGCCCTTCCATCTCCCCACCTCCCAAACCACCCAAAGTCGCAGCCCCCCTTCCCCATACCAGCCAAGTTCACCCTCCACCTCTTACTCTCTTGGCCATCCCCTTCCCCACCCCTTCATCTTCTTCTCATTCAGCCTCTGTTTCAGGCAGCAGAGTTGCAGCGACTTGCAGAGGCAGTCACAACCGTCTCTCAAAGATTCATGTGGCAAGGCGTACATTGCTGGAATCGTCATCGAGATAGCTTTCCAACGGTGGTGGTCTCGCCGGCTTCCGAGTTCGGAGCTGTCCGGAGGAGCGTCATCTTCAACGACTGCACAATCTGTCCCAGACTGAAGACCAGAGCGATCTTGGAATCTGTTCTGCGGTCAACCTTAGAGGAATTCGAGCACACTTCCTTCTACAAAATTCTTCTTCGTCTAGTCCTCCATCAGTAGCAGAAAGAACGATGCCAATCGCCTGCCCGAGCTATTTGTTCTGAATTATTTCGTCGGAGTGTGCAGTCTGCCACCAGTGGACTCAGGTTTGACCTGTCTTCATTTATCTGGCAACCATTCTCATCTCTGACCTCGGATTGTGGCCCCGTCAACTTCTGCTCGAAGCTACTCCGACCACGATCGCGTCACCGCCAGTTTCGTTCAATTTGAAGTTCGGGACCGACCGCAGCGCCTTCTGCAATCCACTGCATCAGTTCTGCATCAGTCTGAAGCAGAGTGTTGCTGTCCTGCTCCAGTCGCCGGTCCGATCAACCCTGAGGTCCAGAGCTTCCCAAAAAATTCACGCATCATCCTATGTCAGTTGGGAAACTTTTGGCGCAGGTTTCGTCAAGATCTGAGCTCTGTGGAATTTGTGGCAGTGACATTACCGGCCCCCTATCCAACAATTCTGAAGGTTGGTAGAATCGGCGGGGATCGGCAAATCGGGTTTCCTTAGCATAAGTCCCCACCCCGCTTGGCCGGCTGAAGGCCCCTCCCTGCGTGGAGGTAGTATTGGATGTAATAAGATTAATCCCCACCCCAAGATCACCCCTCCTGCTAGAGGTGTAGTGGTGTAATCTTTCCATTTCAGGTTGAAGCGACACCGACACGGCGTGCGGGTGCATACCCTCGCCTCCCCGCTCGCCCCCGTCTCCGGCCGGAGTCGGCGTCTTCATGCCGGCTAGGTGAGCTCCTGAACATCTCTCATTGCTGTAATGGACTTGCTTAGCTTAGTATTGCTATAGTTACTCCGTCGGCGGTAAGAGAGTGTCCGATTTTAAATTACTACCCAAATTGAGTGACCACCGCGGGCGAGTTGTGAGAGCATCCACTTAACCCACACCCTTGGTGTGTTGGCCGCCCATGATTTGGGCATCCTAGGCCCATTTGGGGTTCTCCCCAAGCTAGCCAACCATTGGAGCCTCAAGGTCCCGCCTCGGACCCTCTCCAACATCGCCTAGTCGCCATCGGGCACTGGTGTGCGCCATACGGGTGAGCTCGCTAGTGTGAGTCCGCTGCTCAAACTTGAATGCTTACAAAATAGGTCCATAGGTGGTGTCACATCAAGTGGTATCAGAGCAAGTTCACAACTTGTCTCTATCAAGTTGGTCCTAGGGCATGTCTATGCATTTAGAGTCTTCAAGTGCATCACTCTTGTCCCCTAGTATGGCCACCTCATATCGACCTTACTAATCGGCCCACTCCATAAGTCCAAGCCACCAAGAGATGCCTACCACTAACACCCATAACTTCCCTGGCCATGTCAACTACTTCATGAAAGCCTTGACCTATGCCAATGAGCGGCTTGATAACATATCGGGCCGACTCAACCAACTTGGAGAAAATAGGCCCGCCCCAAGGACGGACGATAGGATGGTCCCTTTCCCACTTCCCACCTTTGATGGAACCTCTCCTAGAGAATATTTAGATTGGGAAGCTACAATGGACCAATACTTCACTTGGTATCATATGTCCGAGGATGAAAAGGCATTGGTTGCCAAAATGTAACTTACCAAACGGGCAGAAACTTATTGGATGCAAATTGTCGGGCTAAAGGTACTTAGAAGGGAAACTCCCATCACCACTTGGAAGGACATGAAGGAGCAACTTAGGGCTAGATATGTTTCCCCCTCATACTCAAATCACCAAGACCTAAGGAGCACTTCAACTCCTTCATCCCCACCTAGCCAACCCATGACCCTAATTCCCCATTCCACATCACTTCCCACCTATCCTACCCCAACCACCACACCAGCACCCTACCTACAAACTCCCACCACAACCATATGTCCACAAACCCAATTGGACCCCGTGTCCACCCATCCACCGAGGCCCATAATGGCCACCACCCCCAAACCCAAAACCCCTCACCAAACCCATACCCCACAAGCCCCCTTGACCACCACCACAAACCCACCATCATCCCCAAAAAGGGACACATCTCCCAAAACAAATCAACCCAAAATCCCTCACCCAACCCACCTCCCGCTTCCTACACCAATCTTTCCCCAACCTAGGCCTCCTCTACTTCCCCTTCCTATCCCAACCCAAGCCCATGCTTGTTCACCACCCCGGGTGTGTCATACGCTAGCTATCACCAAACCACCTCCCATAGATCCCCCTACTCCATTAGCAATAGAAGTTGCAACCCACACACCCACCCAAGTGGAGAAGGATGCCCATCCGGATCCACCTCCCAACATAGAGGAAATCCAAAGGCCAAACAACTCACACACCTCTAGCCTAGCTCCTCTAGAGACACCCAACCTCACCATAGGTAAGTCCATACTCCAATGGCTCAAGAAAGGTTTCACCATTCCTAGTTCACAACCATGCCACCTACCCATGGGATATCAATCCCAAATCATTCCCATTCAGCCACATGTCACTTATCAAACTTCCTATTGTGTGGAAGATTTGGGAGACTTAGTGAACTACCTACATTGGCAAATTCACTTGACCAATATACTAGCCATGAGACCGTCCGAAACTAACACCATTAGCCTAGCATATCCCACCATTGGCTCCATCACTTCCATCTACACTAATGGCCAAGTTACTAGTGAGATCATCCTCCTTCTTCCCATGGAGGAAGAACCTATCCTATTCCACTCCCCAACCATAGAGATCCCAAGTGCTTTGATCGGCCAACCCATTAGCAACTTTAGCCCAATTATTGAGGAGGAGGACTCACCATTCGAGGACCTTGAGAGCATAGAGTACCCCTACCAAGGTGACCCTTACCATGATCCCTTTAACCCTTTTCTATGGGAGCCTAGATCTCTATGTAACCCACTCACCTTATTCACCACCCACCCTTTCCTACCCCCACCCACCATGTTGGGCCAAGCCCACCTCATCCATGACCTAGGTTACACTATAGGAATCATGACCTTAGGCAACACCCGCCTAGAGATCAAGAAGGTGCCCCACCCTATATCCACCTACCTAGATCCCTTCGACCCTTTTGAGTGGAAGCTCAAAGACCACCCCACCATCCCACATGAGGAAGTCATCTTTGGGAAAGGAATTCATATGTCTTGGCACATCACACCGCTTGGCATGATTAGTCCGTCGGGTACATTCATTCATATCACCCACATGTCAAGAAGAAAACATGAGTGGTCAATATTTGGTTGTAATGGTCCACCATCATTCATCATAAATCTCAAGCATGTTAGGAGCATTCATGGATGTCCGGGTCCTCCAACATTCATCACACTCACTCACAAGAGGGACACCTATGGATGCCCCGGTCCTCCCAAATCCTTCAAAGTCTTTATAACATCAATGCATGATAGGTCTATATGTGGTTGTCCTGGACCCCCTTTGCATACCATACATTGTCAACTCACACCGCATCATAGTACATGGCATATGCATTCAAGCAAGTATCAAGCAACAAGCGGTGGGATTCACAAGAAACGAGCACAAACTCCTAAGCACCACTTTGAGTTCCAAGTTGACAACTTGGCGATGATGGCTTTGGAGTGGCTCTACTTTAGGGTCACCTCCAATCTGAGGGCACGAGGACTTGGACCTTGCCAAGTTCCGAGTGGCTTTGGCAACCAAGCTTATGGGTTGAACTTTCAAAAGGGTTTTGGGATTCTCCCCATTTCTCATGTGGCGGATCCAGCACGCTCTAAGGGCACCGCGGTGGATCCTAGTGAGTGCCTCGAACTTACACCTACCCTTGTGAGAGACACCCTCGGAGTGCCACCACAAATAGCCTGAGAGCCCGACGTGAGCACACAGCGGCAATACTAGGCAAGCAAGATCCCATCGCCAGCATGAGGGTATGACCAAGCCACTTTGTCGAGCTGAAGCGCCGTTCCCCGACTATGGTCGCGGGTTGAGTATGGAGATCGTGGATCACCCAGAGCCGCAGTTCGATGTACTACTTCCCTGGTGGACCCATACTCGACGGGGTCGAGTTTTCCCCACCCCGGGGGTATGATGAGGGCATCCCTTGCCCCTCCACATTTTCTCCGGACTCGGATTGTTCGTCGACAAGCGCCATTATGTTAGTCATGTATTTTTGAGTCTAGTCATGTAATCTTCACATTTTATTTGAGTCAATATCATGTAATTTTCCCTTTATTTGAGTCATGTACCTAGGTTAGTGAGTCATTTTCCTAAGTATTGTGTCATTAGGTTGGTTTGTTAGGCTAGTGGGCCCAATTCATTGGGCTTGGCCCAAGGGCACCCCTATCCCTTCGGTTATTTGTCATTGAGTCAAATGTCAGGGACTTTTGTAGAAATGTGGGTTGCCTATATATAGGACCCCATTCCCCTCATTTTGAAGTAATGAACAATTGAATGAAAATTGAAATCCACTTCCAAATCCCACTAGATCTCTCTTCTCTCACTCTCTCTCTCTCTAAGGGGTCCCCCCCTCTCTCTCTCTCTCTCCCTCCACCCCAATTTTCGGAATTTTCTCTCTCCTCCCCATTCACCCCTCATTAAGACCTCTCCCCTTCCCCATACACCCATTTAACTCCCCCCCAACCCAAGGTGGCATCCTCCAATCCACACCCCACCTCCCAACCCCCAACTACCCAACACCACTTCCTAAGCACCCCTTCCTCTCCCCAAGGTTGAAGGGGCTCTTCCCTAAGCCCAAATTCAAATTTCCCTCTCCCTAGGGCAGTGCCCTTCCATCTCCCCACCTCCCAAACCACCCAAAGTCGCAGCCCCCCTTCCCCATACCAGCCAAGTTCACCCTCCACCTCTTACTCTCTTGGCCATCCCCTTCCCCACCCCCTCATCTTCTTCTCATTCAGCCTCTGTTTCAGGCAGCAGAGTTGCAGCGACTTGCAGAGGCAGCCACGACCGTCTCTCAAAGATTCAGGTGGCAAGGCCTACATTGCTGGAATCGTCATCGAGATAGCTTTCCAACGGTGGTGGTCTCGCTGGCTTCCGAGTTCGGAGCTGTCCGGAGGAGCGTCATCTTCAACGACTGCGCAATCTGTCCCAGACTGAAGACCAGAGCGATCTTGGAAGCTGTTCTGCGGTCAACCTTGGAGGAATTCGAGCACACTTCCTTCTACAAAATTCTTCTTCGTCTAGTCCTCCATCAGTAGCAGAAAGAACGACGCCAATCGCCTGCCCGAGCTATTTGTTCTGAATTATTTCGTCGGAGTGTGCAGTCTGCCACCAGTGGACTCAGGTTTGACCTGTCTTCATTTATCTGGCCACCATTCTCATCTCCGACCTCGGATTGTGGCCCCGTCAACTTCTGCTGGAAGCTACTTCGACCACGATCGTGTCACCGCCAGTTTCGTTCAATTTGAAGTTCGGGAACGACCGCAGCGCCTTCTGCAATCCACTGCATCAGTTCTGCATCAGTCCGAAGCAGAGTGTTGCTGTCCTGCTCCAGTCGCCGGTCCGATCAGCCCCGAGGTCCAGAGCTTCCCAAAAAATTCAGGCATCATCCTCTATCAGTTGGGAAACTTTTGGCGCAGGTTTTGTCAAGATCTGAGCTCTGTGGAATTTGTGGCAGTGACATCACCGGCCCCCTGTCCAACAATTCTGAAGGTTGGCAGAACCGGCGGGGATCGGCAAATCGGGTTTCCTTAGCATAAGTCCCCACCCCGCTTGGCCGGCTGAAGGCCCCTCCCTGCGTGGAGGTAGTATTGGATGTAATAAGATTAATCCCCACCCCATGATCACCCCTCCTGCGAGAGGTGTAGTGGTGTAATCTTTCCATTTCAGGTTGAAGCGACACCGACGCGGCGTGCGGGTGCATACCCTCGCCTCCCCGCTCGCCCCCGTCTCCGGCCGGAGTCGGCGTCTTCACGCCGGCTAGGTGAGCTCCTAAACATCTCTCATTGCTGTAATGGACTTGCTTAGCTTAGTATTGCTATAGTTACTCCGTCGGCGGTAAGAGAGTGTCCGTTTTTAAATTACTACCCAAATTGAGTGACCACCGCGGGCGAGTTGTGAGAGCATCCACTTAACCCGCACCCTTGGTGTGTTGGCCGCCCATGATTTGGGAATCCTAGGCCCATTTGGGGTTCTCCCCAAGCTAGCCAACCATTGGAGCCTCAAGGTCCCGCCTCAGACCCTCTCCAACATCGCCTAGTCGCCATCAGGCACTAGTGTGCGCCATACAGGTGAGCTCGCTAGTGTGAGTCCGCTGCTCAAACTTGAATGCTTACAAAATAGGTCCATAGGTGGTGTCACATCAATACCTCCCTGCGTGGAGTAAATAATAAAATTCACTATTGTAACTAAGTTTTTACCATTGTACCGGGAGTTACCGTAACTGACCGGTGTCATCTTCCCCACCCCCAGAGCGTGGAGGTAAACTCGCCCCCACTCTTTATCGCATTTTTCTTAGTTCGTATTCATTCGTATATGCCGCTGCGAGTGTAGGTTCCTAGCTTGATATCTATTTTTTATCACCGCTGCGAGAGAGTGAGTGTGATCCGTCCCGTGACTCAATCCGAGTTAACGTGGAAAAGCCGATACCCGAGACTCACGGCCGGTTTCTCAACCGCGCCCGGTCCCACGTCTTCCCTCGCTTAGGGGCGATCGTGAGCTAGAGTCCCAGGTCGCGTGTCCGTCCCGCATCAGTGCGATGGGTTGACCACATGAGCAGGAACATGAACTGGGATTGGCCGCACGACAGCCACATGGACCACGCCTAGAAAGTAGGGCGATCCGATGACGGGGGTGAAGTCGTCGAAAGCAATCGGCGTCGCCATGTAGCCTACCTGTGCATGGGTGGCGATGACAATGGGGCCATAGGTCACCGCCGCTGTACTTACTGGACTGCGGGTCACTGGAGAGAGAATGATGGTCAAAGACGGTCGTCGGGCACGATCTGGCTGCCGAAACTTGAGCTGGGAGCTGCAGGGGAATGTGTCCCTCCTCTACCTCTCCTGCAAGGATAGGAAAAGGGCACCATGGTTTCAGGGCTGGCACATGCTTCTCTTCAGTAGAAAGAAAAAAGGCGGGAGACGTCCCACCAGGCGTGCTAGCTTTGTTTCTCGATGACGAGAAGACGTTGAAAGAAATATGTCGGTGACCGTGGCGAGAAGGAGAAATAAAGCGACAAAGAAAATGGGGGAGTTTATGTTATATCGGAGGTATTTTCCTTCGTAGCCATATGTTTCTCACGGTAGTACCGTTAGGGCTATCAATGGGTCGGGCCCGGGTCGGGCTTAGGTCGACCCGGCCCGGCCCCGACTTATCAATATTAAAGCGCAAGCCCGACTCGGGCCTGAGCTTTATCGGGCCGGGCCGGATACTATTAAAAAATTTTAAAGCCCGACTAAGGCCCGGCCTGGCCCGACAACTTAAATAAAAAATAAATATTAATAAATATTAATAAATTTAATAATATAAAACTTATAATGTCACTAAATTAACTAAAGTTTTGATATTAATGACATAATTTGTATGAAAATGGAGTTTGAAAATTTTAAATTAAGTAAAATAATATAATTTTAACTAAGTAGTTTTTAAAATTTGAAGGAAGGAAAAAAAAGAGAACGGGTCGGGCCGTCCCGCGGGCTGAACTTAAAGCCCGAGCCTGTCCCGTGGGCTTAGTCGGGCCGGGCTTTTAAGCCCGGCTCTTAGCCCTCAGGCCGGAAAAGACCTTGCGGCCCGACCCGAAATCGGGCTAGGCCCGCGGGCCTGTCGGGCCGGCCCGGCCCATTGACAGCCCTAAGTATCGTACACTCACCTTTTATGAAAAATCGAGAGGGGTCAACTTGCATGAGAGGTGTCCGGGAGTGAATGAATAATAGTAGTGGCATGTGAGAACAAAGTGGTTATTCATTCTGGGTGAATGAAACCAAGGTAACTGGGTGACTGGGTAACTGGACAAGGTGCGGACGTGCCAGTCGATCTATCGAAAATTACCTATGGAACCGAATCTTAACCGGGGAAGTGTCGCCAGGACTCGGCACGTGAGCACGAGGGTATCAGGCTACACGTGGAGAGAAGGGAGGTTCCACGGGTAAGAGTGTGCAAGCGATTGCGGGGATTCATGTACAGGACGTCTTTTCCCACCGACCGTAAGCAGTCGGTGTTTATTTTACATCGGATTGAATCCGAACATCTTTGTTCCGTGCTGAAGAAGGGTCCAGATATTTCTGAAGCCATAAATAGAGGACCGGGTATACCCTGCGACCATAGGGTGACCGTCACACTCAACTGGGAGGGTTAGTTAACTGGAGTTTGGGAGACTGAACACACACGCTGGAGGGTGTGGAGGTGAGACTGAGACCCGGGTATGGGTATGCATAGTCAACTGGTTTATTGCTTTATAGATGCCATATAGGCTTTACAAGTGGGCCTAGAAGGCCGAAATAGATCTGGTGCAAGCCGCGGGACAATTCCGACACGTGGGTCGGTCCCTAGGTCAATGCAGGATAAAGCAGATATCCGTGTGTTTTTACAGAGGCTCTCCACAAGGAGTTAGGGACATGCATGAGTTGCCGAGGGAGGGTTAGACTGGATGGCAAGGGCGGACACTGGCTGGCGCCTGAGGGAGGCCGGACGTGGCTTAAGGTGAGCAGTCAGGTACTGGTCCCGGAAGGCGAGTGTCTTCATGCTGGGGAGTTGAAGCTGGTCCTGAGAATATTACTCCCGGGTCAGGGTCCGGCTAACTTGGGTCAGCGGTCGGGACCATCGGTGGCTGGCTCGGAGCGAGCGGCGGGCATGTGGTCCCATGGTGGGAGCAAATCCGACATTATGGCATGCACATTGTTATCATAACGCGCCATACACAAGCGGACCCGATATGCGAGTGTATTCGCAGTTATCATAACGCCTCATACGCGAGGGAATAGACTTAAGTGAAACGGCTAGACGCCATATGAGGGGAGTACGTTCGACATACCCTCGGCGTATACGAGCTGATTAACAAGCCACCCTACACGACTTTCTCCTCGTGTCTTTGTCGGAAGCCTTGGGGCTTGAGTCCTTGTGTGCTTGCAGGTTCTATATGTCTATGTGTCCATCTATGCCCCATGAGCTTCTAAGGGGAGTTTTATAGTGGAAGATAAAGGGTTGGAGGGGTTTACGCGGACTTGGTTGGAGGGGGTGAGCAGGTCCGTGTAAATCCCCTGCTATTGAACCCCCTCCGTGTGGGTATACTAAATAGATTTTGATGATGACCAAACACTATATTTTTGTGTGAATTGAAATTGAGTTGTTCCAACATGAAAAGCTTTGGAAATGCACATCATTGATATAGACTTGGAGCTTTTGGAGGTACAAGAGTAACTTTGTCTGGTAAGGCTTTTGAACTTAAATTACAATGCTAAATCTAATTCAGAATGTATGTCTTTACAGGGCAAGGAACGTGCTTAAGGAACTCGAGGACGGTTGGTGAGATCGACTTCAACATATTGGTTTTTGACTATGTGGTTTGAAGTTCATTATTTTTATCTCAAGGGTTAAATTGGTTTAGAACTTATCTAAGCTTAAATGGTTTGAGTTTCATTCTCTCTCATGTTTTAAAAACCATCTTGAAACCCCTAGACTTGTTCTTGGACTCAGTGGGCTTTTCAATCTACCATTTGGTTGTTCTGGAACACGGGTTGACCCATTGGGTCGACCCCTAGGTCCCCAGGTGCAAAACATTTGGGCCTTTGAACTCTAGCTGAAAGGGTCGACCCCTTGGGTCGACCCCCTGCCGCAAGGGTCGACCCCTGGTAACTTATTTTAAAACCCGGCGGGTTCCTTCACCATACCTGCAAGGGTCGACCCCAAGGGTCGATCCATTCACACGAGGGTCGACCCCAAGAGTCGACCCCTGAAAACTTATTTCCAAACCCGCACGGACAACCCCCGAGGGTCGACCCATTAGCCCAGAAACCTTAAAACCCTCACGAGGGTCGACCCCAAGGGTCGACCCTTTCAGTCTCGAACTCGAGCCGTGATTTTTGACTTACGTGCACATGCACCAAAAGTCATACCAATCGTACCTAACCTCCCTAAATCGTTCCAGGAATTGTGGATCTGGTCTCTAGGGTGTCTTTGAACATTTCAAACTCTATATATACATCTTATTGGGGTATGAAACCCTAAGAAGCAAGAGGCATCTAAAGTGTGTTATTTTTCTAACCCTTGTGAGTGCAGGTTCGCAGCAGCAGCTCTAGGGGCTTCTTCCACCTTGTTCTGAACCTGAAAGTGAAGGGAAGAAGCTTGAATCAAGCCTCTACATCATCCCCAACAACAAGCTGCGTGGGATATCAAAGCTGCAACCTTGCTTGTGCGACATAGTTTCATTCTTTCTCAAGGATCGATCTTCCTCCTGCAGAAGTATTTAATTACCTTCAAAGAAGTGAAAGGGGGAGCCTCAACCACGATAAACAATTCTTCACTCTCCATTTTCTGAATCCTTTGCTTGAGCTTGTGCATTTGTTGTATATCTTAAATCAGATTCTTGTGTGTGGTGTTCGTGATCGGAAACACGAACGTGTGTGTGTATGTATGTTTGGCAGCCCAGATCGGGTGCCGTGTGTGTGTGTGTTTGCTGTTCTACACAGCTTGTGTGTGTGGCTCACTTCATAGTGGAGTCTTAATCCTCACGTGTGAGGGGTGGACGTAGGGGACACGACAGTGTACCTGAACCACCTAAAAACTCAGTGTGTTACTTGTGGTTTATTTTTTCAAATTCATTATCGAGTGGACTTCACGGTGAGTTGAGCGTACATCATTTCATTTATCAAACACCCACCTTTATCTACAAGCATTCACAAGTGAGATCATGATCGAGTGAGGTCTAGTGCTTATATGTTTACTTATCATTATTTTCCTTGGAAGAAATTTTAATTGGCCAATCAATTCACCCCTCCCCTCTTGATTGCCACCGTTTGGGACTCAACACCTGCAAATAATTAAAAAAAAACTTTTTTTTGTTTCTAAGAGGGGGAGGGGGTTTACGCGGACCTACCTGGGTTTTTGATTATAAAAATGTTTTTTTTGGGCCCGGGGGGTTTACACGGGCCAGAAATCCCTTCTATTTTTTTATTTTCAAAAAATTTTTTTTTTGTTCTGGGCCCGGGGTTTACCCGGATCTGCCCGGGGGGGCTGGGAAGGTCTGTGTAAACCCGCCCCCCCTTGAGGGGGTATACGCGGACCTACTCGGGGGGGCCGAGCAGGTCCGCGTAAACCCCCCCCCCCCTAGGGGTGTTTACGCGGGGCTGACTGGGTTTTTTTCCCAACTCTATAAAATCCCCATTTTTTGATTTCTTGGGCCCACCTTTGACTATGTGTGAGCAGAAGACAACAAGGATACAAGGATTGGACTGGTTGGTTGGCCGCGTGCACGTAGACCGAGGAGATTGACCTGTGTGATCTCGAGACTCCGTCTTCGTGAGTTCCATCATGCTGGTACGTCGATCAATCTTGCACGGGGACTAGGACTGGGATGAGCTTGCGTTGAGATTGGCCGGGCTGGGTGCGACCGCGCCTGGGGTGAACTCCCCCACAAGGCGTGCCACTGCCATGGGGGGTGGTCCCGAGGGCCTTTTGTCATTCTTTGTGTTTTCCTTTGAAGGACTCAAGCTTCTGGGGTGCTGAGATTGGCGCATGGGGATCCATCATTTGGTGTTGTTGCTGTCGCTCGCAAAGTGTTCGGGGAAATTCACAACGCACTTCGGGTTGTCAAACGGCTCGGGTAGCTGGCCGGTGGGCCCTAGATTTGGCCCCAGAAAGTGGATGACGGCCCGTAGGGACTGAGGGAAGGCATCTCGGGCGTGTGGGACGGACCTTGGTGAAACGTGCCGCGTTGCATGGCGGGTTGACGGGATAGCCCCGGGTCAGCCTAGGTGCTGAAAGTAGACGGCTCATCACCGCGTGTCTGAGGGTCGGGGATGGCCCTAACTTGCTGGAGAGTTGCCGTAGGATACGACTAGTGCGTCCAAGCCACAGGTCAACTCCCGGCTTGCTGTAGAATGGCTGGGATATACGCGCCCACGAGGTGCTCGGGGAAATTCCCGATACACGAGCAAGGGCCGTATAGGCGTGTTAAGGGCTCTCAAAGCCCGTGGTTGACTGGGAAAAGCCTTCCTTTGGCTTTAGAATGCTGGATGGACGCATTTTGAGGGGGGGGGGGGGGGTAATCTCGGCCTCATTGTTGGGTGCCATGTGTCGTGGCTTGTGGTCAGGGCGCCCCAGGGTTGGCCCGGGTGGCTTAGTTGAAGGCAGGTAAACCCGCAAGCTGGGTGATCTGGGGTGGTCCCAATCAATTGCTGATGTCGCCGTGAGTCACAACCAGCTGGCTAGAACCCTCGGTTGGGCCCCTCATGTCATAGAAGAGGTTGGGTAGACGAAGTCTTGAAGGTGTTCAGGGAGATTCCCGAGCCCCTGTTTCTTGTTATTTTCTTTAAGAAAATATCTGAGTAGAACATAAGGTTTAAGGGATTAATGGGTTAATTAATTGATTAATAGGTTAAGGCCTCTGATAAATAGGCCCAATTAATAACTAAGGGCCGCTTTGTTTTTCGGTTGGGATACCATGTTCGACCCTTAAGGGTCCAACACAGTGCCCGACCCCGATTAAGATGATTGTGTGTGAGGGGGGAGTGTGGGCCCCCCACATTCCTCTCTCATTGGGTGGGAAATCCCAGGGCGCTATTCCGATAACAAACTGGGCCTAAGTGATTAAGCCCACCTAAGAGAGGCTTTAAAGCCTTAAACCTAAGCTTTTGGCCCAAGCCTAAACCCTAGAGACGTAATAGGAATTAATTCCCTAATTAAAATAGATAAATAGGGAAACTAGGAGATAATTATAAGGGAGTTTGAATTAAACTTAAATTTTGGATAGAGGAACAGGTCGCGGTCAGTCATGCGATCGCTACTTGAAGATAGTGGTCCTGACCAAACCGTTACCTTCTTCCGAAAATGGAAAGTGATAAACACGAGAAAGATTGGATTTTCATCCACCCAGTCGCCATTATTCGATGTGATCTAACAAGGAGACCTGCTAAGGAATTTTTGGGATCGACTCTACCTCCAATAAGGACTCCTAATTCGACCTAAAACCCTAACCCTAAGTCCTTCTCTATAAATAGGACCTATATTTATCCTACGCGAACCCTAATTTTGGATCGCGAGGATCGATGGTAAGGTGTCATCTTTTCAAGTTCATCCTTTAGAGTTAGTTTTTTCCCTTTAGTGTCTTCTAATTAACATGCCTCCTATTCTCATGTTAGGAGAACGAGCAGTCAAGGAGTTAGAGAGCGCGGAAGTTGTTGTTTCTACGCAGGACGCACAGGAACGAGAGCTCTCTTCCGGTGAGAAATTCGCAGACTAGGAGCAACCCCATAGGTAGGTTATCTCGTGAATGGCTCAAACGATATGTTAGGAACAAAAGTCCTCTCCTATCTCTTGATTTCATGAACTATAAATGACGTATTTCTTGTTTCATCATGACTGCACAATAGTATTATAGTTCATGCTATCTATGTAACCCAACTAGAAAGATGCCAACTTTCATTAATCATATGCCCTGTTCATGCATTAGTTACCTAATAGCATGCTTTTACCTTCATTTTGATACCAATTTTTTCCTTATTTGCCATAGAATGGGCTCTGTAAGTCAGAATTTTGCTTCTATCTAGAGACGGACAGATAGCGGTCCTATAGAGACCGCTACCTCCAAGTAGCGATTCTTGACAAACTGCGATCTGCATTGTTAACCCAAAACAGTGACCAGATCATCCCCATGATTCTTCTGGATATATATCTAGTCATCTATACTATGTTTCACTTTGTTTTGTGCTAGTGATGGTTCTGTTATAACCCATTATGTTTCATGCCACATCATGCCCTTGAAACTTATTTTCATAATATGTTAGTTTCACAAATGAACCCTTATAATTTTGTACTTAAGAGATTTCTTTTGAACCTTCTACATATTTATCGTTGTTTTACTATGATTCACTCTCATCTCCTATCTTTCTTTATCACTTGTCCATAACCCATACTCCGGTACATAAGCTATTAGTCACATACACATGATAGGAAATTTTCTTGAACTTGAGCGTCTCTCCGTCGGATATTCCTTCTTCCGGACTAGATTATCATGTTTCAAGGCCTCCGTAAGCCTCTACGAGCCTAGGATTCCCACTAGGATACCGAGCTGGTTGTACCCTAAAAACCCAAGTCTAGAAAATACTTTACGATTCCTACACTCTGTCCAGATAACGGCCAGGAAGCAACCGCTACCTATAGATAGCGGCTGGCCAATGACCGCTTTCTAGTTCAGTCAGTAGACTTCTTATCGTGTCGACCCAACTTTTGTGCTGAGTCGACGCATGTCTCATAGCGAATCTTACTCGACCGCTACCTCAAGATAGCGGTCCTCATTGAACAGCGTTCTGTCAAACTTTCTCCAACCCGAGGTCTGACCCAAGGGTTGATTATGTTATGTTCTCAGACGTTCTTTTGACTGTCTGGAACCTAAACTTTTTTCATCAAGTCATTAATGAACAACAAACTTTAATAAGATGTTGTTATGCTGTCGAAATACTTCCGTGGCACAACGTTCTATTAATTCATTCTTGACCTCTTAATTCTCCATGTTCACGTGCTTTCTTACCTTGCTTACTATCACCTTAATGAATTGTTAAACTTTACTTTCTTAGCTAAACTTTATTATTATTTCTCGTGAAAGTAGCTTGATTTATAACTTGAAGATGTAAGGACGGGCACGGACGGTGTCCAAAGGCTCTAGTCTAGTCCTCTCCACAAATGGTCAAAAATATACTATTAACCATGGGATATAATGATTACTGGCGTCGCATTGCGCTGGGAGTAGTTTTTTTATGAACTGGCGAAATCCATGAAACTCATGAAATTATTACAAGCTTGCTAGTATATTCTCGTTACATGACATTCTTTTGCATAGCCTTCTAAGGTTATGAAAGTACATTCTCGTGATATTACATGCTTGATTAAAGGGCCAATTATATTCTTGCTCGATCATGCTCATGTCATCACACCTTGTTATTTGTTGTTACTATGGTTTTATTCGCATGTTTGATCGCATTCTCTTTACCTTTTTTTCTAGAGCTAAAATATTAATCATGTAAACATTGCCATCATGTTGACACGAAGTTACCTACTAGGCGAGTGCACTCATTCCCTACTTTCCTTATCTTTTCAGGAAGTTCTAGTGGCTCGGAGTCGGAGTACTCAAGTGGTGATTCCGAGAGCGAGTAAAATTCGAGAGAAGCCTTAGAGAATTAAAGTGTCTTGAGTCATTTATTATAATTTAGAGACCTTCACTGTAATAGGCGGTGAGGTTGATCATGTCGTTATAATGTTTCATTTTTTTTGAGTCTAGAAAGTTGTGATGAGTCTATGTTGTTGTAAACTTGATTTATTTGATCAATAAATTTGTGGTTTTTGTCATATGACTATTGCGTACAATGTTTATTATGTTGTATTTATGGCGCTCTGACTGTCTTGCTAGCTCGAGACTTACTTTGCCGACTGTTCATGTTCCCGAGTTATTTTCGTTGTATATATCTCGGGACGTGACACTTTCTATGGGTCTCCTTACGCTTGAGCAAGGGCTTCATTGCTTCTCCTACACCCGGATCATGAACTCGGGGCCACATAGGTCGAATCCTCCTAGAACGAAAAAAGCATATGCGAAGAATGGGGAAGTTTTTACAGAATTCTCATGGTAGAAGGTTTAAGTCCGAGTCGAGGCCTCTATATATAGTGTTTAGGTCGGCTAACACCCTTAGGGTACGAATTAGACTTGAGTTCAACCTCCTAGCAAGTTCCAATTCGAATCCAACTCCTCTCCTTCGTGTTCATCCCACATGGGTATTGTCATAATTTTTTAGAAGTTTCGCTAAAAACCCTCGAAAAGTATTTTTGACCCTTCTACCGATCGAATTAGGAAAGTGGTCAACATGACAGTTGTATAGTTTTTCAAGAGCTTTCCAATCATCCTAGTTTCAGGTCAATCCAAATTATCTACAAATATTTATTGTCAAAATACTCTATAACTCACTAAGCTAATGTGATAATAAAGAAAATTTCTAATTAGGCCTTAATTATATTAATGGACTGGTATAAAGTAACTATTTTTTTGGTAGGATATTATAATATCTATTGCAAGAGACATGGGACTGCATCCTCTTTTAGGTTTAAAGTTCCACGAGCACTCGTATGGTCTTCATTTGATGATAGAGATGCACTAGTGAATGTATTGAGGGATTTTTTAGATGGTTTCACATACCTCATATCGATGCACATGACACATTTTGTATAAATGGTTAGAGCCATACAAGTCACAAACACGTATCTCCATCCACTAAGATAGAGATAGATTTTATAGGTCATGAGTCATATGTATCTTCATCAGACTACGAAGAATTTGAGTTAGATGAATTAGATGTTTAACCTTGTATATTTTTATTAATTGAATAGTGAAGACCAATGATGCATCTCTTTCTTTACATAATTTTGTATACAAAAATTACTTGTTTTCTTACAAAGAAAATTCCTTTATTGCTTTATGCAAGAAGAAAAAAACACTCAACTTGACTTTAGTGTAGTATTATATGGCCACATAAAAAAATTAAAGCCACTATAATCTTTATTAAAAATTTAAGTTTTACAAAAAAAACTTTAATTTCTGTAAAAAATAAAAAAGTCAACTCGGTATGACTACAACACGATAGCGTAGCATTCTATGGTAGACCAGATCAAGTCAAAATGGGCAACATTGATATGACTGACACGACAAGCCTTATTTTGGAGAGCATGCGTGATCTAGAAGCAACGCGAGTGTATAATTGCTCTAGCGAGCACGTTTGAGCTCTTGAGAGCGTATACATATTTTGAAGAGGACCCAAAAAATGTTCAGAGGAAAAGATGGGTTATTTTTATTTAAATGAAGGACCCACATAAGTTGATTGGTAAGCAACTTAGAATGTTTGAACACATTTAACGGTGGCAATAGATCTCGTGTGGAGGAGAAAAGGTGAGATTCTGCGATTAGATGACAGGTAAAACTCTTAAGGCCTGTATGACGCTTGATTAGGATAGGAGAGTAGATGAGAGAAAGAGCGGTGGGTCTCGTCTCTCCCTCACACATAATCTCGTTAACTATAACTGATTAGCAAAGTCTCCTTTAAGATCAATTTGTTAATCGAGTTTGATTAAAGTCCTTATATGCGAGAGAGAAGTGAGGGGAGATCTAGTGCGCTAACTACAACCGGTTAACAACGTCACCCTTAAGCTCAGTTTGCTAACCGAACCAATTAAATTTATTATGTGTGAGAGAGAAGTGGGACTCACCACTCTCTCTCCCTCTCTCTCTCTCTCTTTCCATACTAACCCATTCTCAAAATGGCCCACGCATGAGAATATCTAGTTATCCACCATTTCTCACCGAGGAGGGGGTGATCAAAGTGTTACATTGGAGAAGTTGTGGGGACCGCGCGGCGCCCCCTCTATTTAGTACCGTCCGGCGTCATCAACGGTGCGCTGCAGGACAGCGGCGGAGGATCCGTTCGGCCCCTCCAACAACGGCCGCACCCACCCTCTCTAACAGCCCAACCACCAAAAGCCCCCTCCGGCCCTCTCCTCTCTCTGCCCAAACCAAAATAAACTATCTCTCCGTGTCTGTCTCTCTGTGCCCAAACCAAAATAAAGGTATCCCAACTCTCCTCCTTTTTAGCACAGGATCGACAGAGAGACGGGCAGAGAGAGGTGGAGTGATCTGGTAACCGCTCTTTCCCCCCTCTCCTCCTTTTCTGCGCTTTTTCGGTTCGATCTCTCCGCGTGCTTCTTCCTTGTCTTTAATGGCGGATCGCTTTTTCCAGAGTTTCTTTAAAGAAGGTTTCTTTCCTTGGTTCAAGGCGGAGGGGAGACAGGAGCGGGAGAGGGGCGGGGCGAGGTCGCCGTGTCGTCTCCGCAAGGTATCCGACGCTCCGCTCAGCAACTCCCCTCCTCCTCGGCCATCGCCAACTGCTCCGCTGAGTGCCGCCAAGCGGTCCCCCGATCTCCCACACGCCTTCCTTCCTGATCCGGAGACGCCGTCCTGCCTGTCCCCCTTTTTCCCCCTGCTTTATATATATACAATGGTACTTTATGTCTCCGTGTGTGCCGTCGTTGTTGTCGCCGCTTTCTCTTCTTCCGCCGCAAATAAATAAATGAAGATCCGTTCTTGTCTTCTTCTGCCCGCTTGATCGTCGATCTCCGCCAGAGGGGAAGCGAATCCAATCCCCATTCCGTCCCCCTCGAAATCCCCGGCCTGAAATTTTGCAGGATTATTTCTCCTCTGTTTCTTCCCCCATTCATCATCCCATTAGAGAGCCCCGTCTGGAGAGTGGAGTTTCTTGGGTTCGTTGATCGAATCGATCGGCTTCGGGCCCGGGGGTTGCTGGTTACTACCACTACATTCTTGTTGTTATTATTATTATTCTGTTTGTTTGTTAATTTTCCTTTTAAAACTTTTCCTCCTCGTCCTCCTCCTCTTGGGCTAATAATGGTTGTATGTCCAGCGGCTGCTGGGAGGGTGAAGGACAATGGAGGTGGAGGAGTGTCGCCGGAGGAGGACCACGCTCTCCGAGCAGCTGTCGGCTGCCGCCGCCCTCGAGCTGCTATCTTCCGCCTCCAAGCTCAGCACGTCGTCTTCCTCCCCCAGTCTTGGCGACCTCCTCAAGGTCCGCCAAGGGGAGGATCTCCAGCAGCAGCAGCAGGGGCACAGCCGCCGCAGCGCCAGCATCTCTCTCGGCACCTTCCTCGCCTGCGAGAAGAGAGAGCCCTCATCCCCCGGCCTCGTAGCCGCTGCTGCCAGTGCCCCCACGGCCAACGGCATGGGTGGCAGGACCCTGTTGGATATCATCCGGAACGAGGACGAAGAATCATCCCGCGGCGGTGGCGGCGAGTTCCACGACGGAGTCCTCGTCAGCTGCGGCAACAGCGGCCACAGGATAAGCTGGAGGAGGGCCTTCAAGGAGCGCCTCCGGATCCGTCGCGCCGGTAACCCCGTCGATGGCGCATCGGCCGAGGGACCCATCCCGCCCTCTCCGGCCGCGGCGTCACCGTCCGGAATTCCCGTGCCAGAGGGCAACCCTATGCGTGCCGGCGCCGGAGACGCCACACGACCGACGGAGCCGTCCACGCGAATGGCGGCGGCTGATATGCCCGACGAGGGTGGTGGCTCCGCGGGTGACCAGAGGGAGGAGGGGTACGGGCGGGGTGGCTCTCTGGGCACGGCGGCGGGGGCAGCTGCGGCGGGGGAGGCCGGGCAGCAACAAGTGCAGCGGCAGGTGAGGGTATCGCTGATGTCGTTGCTGGACGAGACGGAGAGGCAGGAGGGGGGCGGGCGGGGGTTCGCCGTGTCGGGCCTGTTAGAAGGGGTGGAGGAGGGGGCGGGAGAAGGAGAAGAGGAGGAGGAGGAGGAAGGGAAGGCGTACTACGTGAGGTGGTGCTGCGTGTGCATGGTGAGGCACAGGGGGGCAGCGTTCATACCCTGCGGCCACACCTTCTGCCGGCTCTGTTGTCGGGAGCTGTGGATCAGCCGCGGCAACTGCCCCCTCTGCAACGGCTTCATCCTCGAGGTCCTCGACATCTTCTGAGTTCTCACTGGTGATGACTCCTCTCATGACAACCATCGGTCAGGCAGGTGGTGACAGCCGTGAGCAGAGCGGGGCAGGGCTTCTCCCCTCTTCTCCTCTGATGAGTCTGTCTGAGCTTCTCTCCCTCTCCCGGGTCTGAACGCGTTCCCATCTTTAATTAATTAATTGGCCGACTGCCGGAGTCCATTCGGATGTCAGGACCCTCTCTCTCTCCTACTTCTTCTACGTTTCTCTCTCTCTCTCTCTCTCTCTCTCTCTCTCTTGTCTACCGTCTTTGCAACATAGCATCGTGCGTGAGTGATTCGACGAAACCCCCTTTTTCTTTTTCTTTTTTTTGTTACAGAAAAGCTGAAGGATGATGATGTAACTTTTGGTTCGCAGTTCTTGAGCTTCTTTTGGTACATTTGGTGTGGATGGTGTTCATCTCTCTCTCTCTCTCTCCCCTCTTGTCGTACGCACATTTGGTGCGGCGCCTGTGAATGTGATGTTATAATTCTTATCGAAGTTAATGGATCATGTGCGGAGTTCATGCATCTCGTCCGTGCTTACCGCTTCGGATCGTTGCGTTGGACGACCATCCAACCTCGTTTTTTCTTCTGCGCCGTGGTGGCGGCTTCGCATGCTGCTGCACGCAGGAGACCGATTGGAATGGTCCCGGTCGTAATCTAAACACTGGAGTGGGAGGAGAGAGAAGGGGGAGAGAGAGAGAGAGATGGTGAGGCCGGAGCGCGTGATAGGTGTTGGGGCCGGCTCATCAGGCCACGGCAGAGAAGCCCCCTCACCTGAAGGTACGTACCCTAATCTCAATGCCACCACCCGCGGGCGCACATAAGACTGCAGTCGCTGGCACGTGAACATGACATTATAATTTTAGTAGATAAGTCTAAACAACATTTAATTTGTATATAATATTTTTTATCCTTTTTAATTTGGAATCTCTCACAATTGATTTAAGACGCAATTTTAGCAGGGTCAATTATAATCATATTTTTCTTCTTACAATCAATCCGCCGTGTCATCAAATTGGAAGCAAGCAACTAGAAACTGAGAATTGCATATCAGATAAATTTTCACTCACCCTATACTCAGATTTGAACACAGACTCTCCAGCATTGGAGGATACAGAATCACTCAGCGCAAGGGTTGTTCCCTATTTATATAAGTTATGAGTATAAAGATAATTTTCCACCCAACTGGCAATATAATTCGTATTCACATTTTTATTTTAACAATAACGATATTATAGGCAATGTTATCATAATCGAATCGGTATCAGAACCGGTCCATGAGTTGGTTCGATTCGAATCGGTTGAATAGTCCATCGAATCGATTTAAACCGTGACATCGTTGTAATATAATTATGATGTCATAAAATTTTAATAATTTTAAAAATATATAAATATATCTAAACATTAATCTATATATATAACCAAATGATATATCAACGCAATAGTAAAAGAAGTAACATCGTCAAAATTTAAAATTTATAAACATAAATCTATCGCTTCGTCAAAAATCTAAGTTCAAACCCGCCCGAAACGGATTCTCAACGTTGCAGAGCCTACAGCTGGCCCGCCCGGAACCGTCTTCGATCCTTTCCCTGCAACCCCGGTGATCGAACAGCTTTAATTATTATTGTTAGACTAGATATTAATAATAATTATGCCTGCAACTTATATAATGTAATGCTGAGATTAATTAGTAAATTATATACATCCAATGATCAGAGGATCCAATTAATGCCTATATATATATGGCATTAGCCATTATGGATTTTATTTGTATTTATCTACGTGTGTGTGCTCAAATGGGAACGTGATCTTCTACTCCACTTTTAACACGAACATCACGAGTACAGAAGTGGAGTAGAAGATCAGAATTGAATCCGCTCAAATGGCGCTGATGGGGTGTTTTATATATAATTAGTAGACTTTACATTACATTACATATATATTTGAGCAATAAATATTGCTCGTTGCGATTAATTTCTACGTACCTGAAGGTGTGTTCAGCGAGGGTGTCACCGGCGGCGGCATTGTGGACGGAGAAGTTCCACTTGGCGATGGAGCGATGGCATCCGGAGGAGTAGAAGAAGGTGTCACCGGAGAAGCCGGTCCAGGAGCCACCGGAGAGGAGCCAGCTGGTGAGGGGGTCATGCCCACAGCAGCACCTGTTCGCGGTGCGGACACGGGGGAGAGCCGGAGGCCGCATCGGAGAGGAGGCCGCAGCACCTGTTCGCGGACACGGGGGAGAGCCGGAGAGGAGGTCAGAGCCGGAGAGGAGGCCGCACATGTTCGCGACGACGACCGGACACGGGGACACGGGTGTGGCCGGAGAGGAAGCCTGGGGTGCGGCGCGGAGAAGCCTGGTCGGCTGACCGGAGACGGAGAGGGAAGAGGGCCGCCGGCGACCGGAGACGGAGAGGGCGGGGGCAACCGGAGACGGAGATGGCGGACGGGAGACCGGGAAAGGGCGGACGGGGGGAGACTTCGGACGGAGAGGGGGGATCAGGGCACAGCCGCACGAGTGAGAGAGGGGTTTTGTCATTTCAGATTTTGTATTTTACTATTTTTATTTTTCATTTCATTTTTTTTAAATTGGCGAATCGGGTCGGACCGGGTTACCGGTTCGACCGCGGTTTGTCCGGTTCAGGCGGTTTTTAAGCTTCAGACCGAACCGGCCATAATTGAACCAGTGGTCGAACCGGTCGGCGGTCGAACCGGTCGAACCGGCCGATTCGGTCCGGTTTTAATAACATTGATTATAGGACATAAGTTTATCCCGGTTAATCTCTCGACAAATAATCCAGATTTAAAGGTATGGAACCATGTCCAAATACCATGCGGACATTGTTTATTCAATATTTCTACAGCACTCCAGGCCCAATTGTGGACCCGAATCGACTTGCCGTGGCTCACGGCAACTTCAGCAACAAGAGGGGACCATCCCCAATTATCCGACATATTATGTCGGCCTGCCTATAACTTAGTCACCCGGGCCAACCCAGGGGCTCCCAGTAACGACCCACAACATGTGGCATCCAGTACTGAGCCTTGGGACCACCACAATATGTCTCTTCCCAACAATTCAATACTAATGATTTTGGAGCTCGAGGTCAAATCGAGTTTCGGAGGCCGTTAGCCAGTTCATATAGCTCCTAACAATGTGTAGAATTATCCCAAACACCTTAAAGGCATCTTGTTTCCAGCCATTCTACATCAACCTGGGGTCAACCAAGGGTAGGGCTGTCAATGGGCCGGGCCCGGGTCGGGCTTAGGTCGGCCCGGCCCGGGCCCGACTTATCAAGAATAAGGCCCGAGTCCGGCCCGGGCCCGACCTATGTCGGGCCGGGCCGGGTCGGGCTCGACATTATATAAAAAATTCAAAGCCCGACTAAGGCCCGACCCGGCCCGACTACTTAAATAAAATAATAAAAATAATAAAAATTAATAGATTTAATACTATAAAACTTATAATCTCAATAAATAAATTAAAATTTTGATATTAATTACATAATTTGTGTGAAAAGAGAATTTTAAAAGTTCTAATTAAGTAAAATAACATAAGTTTGACTAAATAGTTTTTAAAATTTGAAGTGAGAATAAAAAAAGGGATCGGGCCGGACCGGCCCGCGGGCCGAGCTCAAAGCCCGAGCCCGGCCCGCGAGTCTTGTCGGGCCGGGCTTTTAGGCCCGACTAAAAACCCGCGGGCCGAAAAAAATCTTGCGGCCCGACCCGAAATCGGGCCAAGCCCGCGGGCCTGTCGGGCCGGCCAGGCCCATTGACAGCTCTAACCAAGGGCCCTGGATTACTTTCCACGCCATATGGTGACTCAACTTAAAGCGGGGACCAACTCTGACCTTCTGGCAAGAGGCATTCGCCCGTCAACAATATAGCTACCTGGGCCAACCTGGGGGTTCACAGCAATGCGCCACGATATGCGACACCAGCCACGAGGCTGAGGATTCCCTCAAGAAGCCTCCTTCCAGGTAACTGTCATCAATGGACTCAGTCGCCCACTCAAATTTGGGCCCCGAAGGTCACTAGCCAGCTTATATAGCCCGTGGATGATAGTTGGGAGTTATTTCCGAACACCTTGCAGGCGCTCTCGTTTCCAGCCATCTCACCATGAATCAGGGCCGACCCATGGCTCAGGGACGTTCACTACGCCATACATCAACACTACAAAGGAGGGAGACTGCCCCCAACTCCTAAACATAGAGCGATGGGCCGCTCACTTTATAGCCGTCGGGCCAACGCAAGGCTATGCACCAACTCGCCGTACAGCACGGCATGTTCTTATTAAGGTTGGGTTTCCATCCCCACAACACCTTCCTGATAAGTAAAATATGAAGTGATCTAGAAGGGAAGGGGATGAATAGATCACTGTTTTTCGAAGAATTAAAAATTACTGCAGTGTATTTCGCTAAACGCAAATAATCTCGAACTCTAACTATCAAAAAGGATGCAGTGCAGATAATAGCTCGAGTGAATAGAAGGCACACCACAATATCACCACAATCGATCACACAAGGACTCAGAGGATTTTAAGGTGGTTCGGTCCTTCAGACCTACATCCACCCCACACTCAAACCGAGTGTGGCTTCACTAACGGCTGGGCAACACAACTTGCCAAACAAACGCTGATACACAGCTTCCCAGGAGAACAACCTCTCCTCTTCCTCCTACCCGGAGGGAACCTCTAGCAACCCGCAGTCACTAGAACCCAGAGACTCACGTCTCTCTTCCTCTTTACCAAGAGGGAACCCCACTAGTAACAGCTCCACTACTAGTGAACCAGAGGTCGAAGACCCCTCTTCCTCCCAACCCGGAGGGAACCCACAAGCAGCCCACCTGCTACTTGCAAATCGGAGATCAGATCTCCCTTCTCCTGATCTCACAGGAGGACCCCGACCTCAGTCCAGAGGATCGGAAACACTAACAAGGACAGTTAAAGAAAGATAAGAACAAGAAACGAAAACCACGAACGAAGGAAATCAAATTCCAGAAAATGGAAACAATGTAGCTCAAACTGAGCAATAGACTTCGGATTTGATCCGCAAGTCAGAACAACTCTTCTGATCACTCTTCTGCTCTCTTTTTCTCTCTGCTTTTCTTTCTTCTTTCTTTTTTCTTTTTCTGGATCGAAGGACTCTCTGTTTTTCTGCTCTTTCTTCTATTCCTCACTTCTTCGATCACCTTCATCTGAGGACGAAGGGTTCTATTTATAGCAGCAACAGCAGGTGGATAGGGCACAAAACGCGTGTGCCTCCCATGCTTGATCCAGAATCTTCCTGCCACGTGTCTTTATCAGATTGGTTCTTCTTATCTCGGATCACGTGCAGCCCAGGTGTGTGGAATGTTCTTCCTCGGACCTGTAATGAGATTTAAATCCATTAACACGCTGTATGGCCACAAAAACCAAAACTGCATGAAGTATATAATAACAACACGACGTGACTACTACACGAGATAAGAAAAGACCGACACGAGATACACTATAACAGATCAGACACAACGAAGGGAACGACACGAAGTGAGGTTATAAAACAAAAGAGACACGAGGTCTAAGAAAGGCAACACGAAGACACGAAAATAAAAAAACAACAAAAAGACACAAATACTAGACCAACACGAGGTTACGAATGCAAAAACAACACGAGGACAACACAGGCTGACAACAGAAACCGACACGAAGTTGTCACGCCCCGAACCGATAGCAGCGGAACGTGTAGTTCGGAACGCGGCAGTGATACAGTCATGAATGATCAGAGCAAACATAAGACACAAAAATTTCACACTGGACAATGTGGGCCAATTTAATCTTTATTGATAATCAAATATTCAAATTACATATCTTGACTCAACTTACATAAGTGTAGGAAGGACTCACTATTACATTCTAATAAAGAGAAATGACTCAAATAATAGGACGAGACTCAAAGAAGAAAAAAAAACAAAAGACACCGACATGATTCTTCATTACACTCATCACTCTTGCCCTTCCCCATCTGATGGACCATCTTCAATGTCAATACCTGAAAAATGTTAAAGATAGGCTGGTGAGCGAAACGCTCAGTAGGATTTACATCTCTCATCAAGCAGAATATAAGTGATTAACCAATTAACATGTTCATGATGATGCAATGCATGTAACTAGAAAATCGTGATGATCAACTTATCAAGAAAGATGAATACTAAAGTCAAAGGCAGATACGAGATCAAGAGATATAGGGACGAATTCTCATACAGAGTCAAGGACAAGTTATCAGAATATAACAAGGACAGATGCGCGGATGAACATAACTTCAGAATTGGCCAGAATATAACAGAGTTCAATAATAATAATAAGCAGATTAATCAGTCTAGCGGAATAACTGAATTTAACAGAATAACAGAATAACAAATAACAGAATATCAGAATATCCGAATAACAGAATATCAGAATTAGCAAAATAACAGATTTAACAGATAACAGATCAGAACAGATATACAGACGTTGGTGCAATGCCACACCCAGAATTTTACCATGGTTACAGAATTGGACTTCCGTCCTTCCTGGCACTGAAAAAGTCGCGGACCCAGAGCCCTTATATATTTCAAAATCAGATATGGCCAAATGTAGAGTCAAAGGGTTATGTTCTCGAATTAAGGATAAGTTCTAAGGATTCCAATGTCCTGAAATGCTTGAAGCGATGGACCATGATTATGCATGATGTCTACTTATACGGGATTCGAGAAGAACCCGTTAATCAACACTCTATATGGTCACTTATTCTTTTGGATGATGTCTATATTATCAAAGTTACAATCTTCGATTTATATAGCATCCAAAAATATGTCATGAAGACTATTGTTCCTCGTTTCATTAAAATGACATGATCGATAGTAACATGGGTTAAAAGGTGCAACCTGCTCGGCTGTCTTGAGGGAATCCAAGGCTAGCGGAGTCTTATGGAGGTCCCAATGACTAACTCGCTAGTCCAAAGGAACGGAATGTCCAATGGAGAGCTTGTATGTCACCGAGAGTTGAGGGTGATCGATAAAACATCATGGAAACGTGGGACTATACTCACGGAGTGGAGATATAGTGCCGATATACATATATATATATAGATATAATGAAACCCTCGGGTAAGAGTAACAGGTAAAACATTTTTACAGGAAAATAACGACTTCAGTAAGGTCACTACTCAAGTGATTAACGCCTTAGATAAAGGCGTTTATCTATTTTCCTATTTAACAGGAATTTCTCAAATTCAGTATTTCATCAAAAACGTGCCCTGGGCAGGGGCATTTCATTTTAATTTGACAACGTACAGATTGGTCGTCCTTTCTGTGGACTTAATTTTACACAATATATATTTTCCTGAATTTTCAGAAAACGCGCCCTGGGAAGGGGCGTTTCTTTACAAGTAGCGCGCTGGTTCAGGGCGTTACCTTTTTAATAGATCTCCTTAATCAGGTCGTTACTTTCATATCCTCCGGACACAGCACGACGATATTTCAGAAAATGATTTATATTCATTATCATTAACTTACCAGTATAATATTCAGAGGATGATTTTAAGTTCAGGATGATAAAATTAACAGGATAATATTTCAGAAAATAATCTATGTCAGGATGATAAAATTAATAGGATTTAATACATATGAACACTTAATAATTCAGATTAACAGCTTCTTAACAATTATGCAGAATTGACGACCATGGTGAGGGCGTCAAAACAAGAATTGACGACGTGTACTGGGTCATTTTACGCATATAAAATGCCTATACTTGTGGGCGTCTTTTAATCTACACAATAAAGACCTGGTGAATTGACGCCTGTCTAGAGGGCGTTATATTGAACAACGTCTTCAGGTGGGTCATTTTTAATTAAATACGCGCCTTCAACGGGGGCGTCTTTTACTGTAAACCTTCACAGGCACGAAGAACCTATATGCATGCTTGACAGAAATACTGAGAAACTCTAACAAGGAGCTAGGGGATATGAACTTGACAAAAGAAAACATGTCGATATCATCTTTGTTAATTTAATTTAGCCATTAGAGAGAAGACCTACCTTATGATCTGGAGGGGGAAACGTGAAGAGATTGATGAGAAGCCTAGCCTCTGCAGCAACCAACAGGACGGGTTTGTTCTGATGAAGAACCCTCGTTCTTCACACGTCAGGTCTTTCTTAACCTGTTAATAGGAGAAGGAAGATGGTGAATCAATACCCCTCGTGAAATCAAAGGACAGAGGGAAGGAAGAACTATACATACCTGTAGAGAATTCGAACGCCAAATAGCATTCCTAATAGAATTAGATGAGTATTTATAGGGGTTTTGAAAATCCTATTAGAGTTAGTGTTCTAGTGGAAGTAATGCTTCCAATATAGAGTCCTTACCCTAGTAGATACTTACTAGATTAGCTTAATCCTTCCCTGGATAAGCTCCCGTGTCGAACGGAACTCGAATGGAATTAACGACCTAGGTCAGGGCGTCGATTCATGAATTGACAACCTGGTTCAGGTCGTTCCTTAAGAAGCACCTGATATGAAGGCGTTCTTTGTTTTAAAACACGCCCAAGATGGGGGCGTTTCTTGGCCTTACCGTTTATTGTTGTTGTGTTGGTCTAAAGTTGACGCCCAATGGTGCAGTCGTCCTTTTTAAATTAACGCCCTATGTGAAGGCGTTTCTTGTAAAATTAATGTCTTAAGCTAAGGCGTTATTTACATTTTGTTTTATTTTGACTCCTCGTTTAGTCTATTATCACTTATTTAAAAATCTTTATTTGTTATTATTATTTTTATCAGGGTTGCTACACCCTCCCCCACTTAAAAGAATTTGGTCCCCAAATTCAATTTCCTATGCACATCATATGTTCATCTAATCCACGCTCCTCAATTCAACAATCATGACTAGCAATTGAACTAAGGAACTAAGGCTTACGAAAAAGGGAAATACCTCCATCCATTCCTTGACCAACAGGGGTGACTTTTATTGCTTGAAGTCGCCCTTGATGACGTTCCTGATTACCGTCTCTTTCCGGCTGAGGTTGGTCTTTTGGAAGAGGGCAATTAGATACCTTGTGTTCTTTGCTCCCACATCGAAAACAAGCTCCACTCTTCCAGTGGCACTTCTCGGATGGATGACCTTCGTTATCACAGTGTTTACACTTTTCTTCTTTGAACTTCTTGCCACGGGAAACGTTGTTTTCTTCATTTGGCCTTTTGTGATTGTTACCCATTTTCTTCTTTTCCATCCTCATTCTTACCTTGTCGGATAACTCCATAGCGTCCTCTAATAACTGAGCTCTCTTAACCATCTCGGCATAAGATTGTATATCCATTGGTGCTAACTGGGGTATATACTGCAGTCTTAACCCATTCAAGAATCTTCTAGCTTTCATTTTCCCTGTTGATATTAAGTGAGGTGCATATCTAGACAACCTCGAGAATTGGGCCTCGTACTCGGCCACGGTCATGCTCCTTTTTTTGAGTGAAGCAAACTCACCTGCCTTTCTCTCCCGAATTCTCTCCGAGAAATACTTTTCGTTAAAATGTTCCAAAAATTCCTCCCATGTAACCTCGTCATCTGGCATGGTGGCTTCTACTGACTCCCACCATGCCCGCGCATCCTTTTCAAGTTGAAAGGTTGCCAACAACACCTTATCCCGGTCCGAACATTCCATGACCCGAAAGATCCTCTCCATCTCTTTAGTCCAATCTTCAGCCATATCGGGATCAGGAGTTCCACTAAACCTAGGGGGATTTAAACTCCAGAATTCACGATGCAATTCTCCGGCTCCACGACTGGCTCCACCGTCGGCTACTCGTTGAAGAGCTTGAGTCATGCCTTGGAGAGTGCGTTGCATGGCACGCCATTGAGCTCGTTCGGCAGCCATTGCTATCTATGTAGTTCTACAAGACATAAACAATCTTATGTAAGGTTTATCACATATCTCTTGCGAAATTTTACCAAGCAGTTTTTTCATGAGTTAATCTTATTAGTTTTCTAGCTTCTATTTTTAGCTCTTAGCCCAAGGTTCTACCCCATCTCACCGGGTACTTCTAAGATGACTGTCAAGGGAACTCGATCTATGACTTAGACTTAATGACCTAGGACTTAGAAAGCCTAGGCTCTGATACCACAAACTGTCACGCCCCGAACCGATAGCAGCGGAACGTGTAGATCGGAACGCGGCATTGATACAGTCATGAATGATCAGAGCAAACATAAGACACAAAAATTTCACACTGGACAATGTGGGCCAATTTAATCTTTATTGATAATCAAATATTCAAATTACATATCTTGACTCAACTTACATAAGTGTAGGAAGGACTCACTATTACATTCTAATAAAGAGAAATGACTCAAATAATAGGACGAGACTCAAAGAAGAAAAAAAACAAAAGACACCGACATGATTCTTCATTACACTCATCACTCTTGCCCTTCCCCATCTGATGGACCATCTTCAATGTCAATACCTGAAAAATGTTAAAGATAGGCTGGTGAGCGAAACGCTCAGTAGGATTTACATCTCTCATCAAACAGAATATAAGTGATTAACCAATTAACATGTTCATGATGATGCAATGCATGTAACTAGAAAATCGTGATGATCAACTTATCAAGAAAGATGAATACTAAAGTCAAAGGCAGATACGAGATCAAGAGATATAGGGACGAATTCCCATACAGAGTCAAGGACAAGTTATCAGAATATAACAAGGACAGATGTGCGGATGAACATAACTTCAGAATTGGCCAGAATATAACAGAGTTCAATAATAATAATAAGCAGATTAATCAGTCTAGCGGAATAACTAAATTTAACAGAATAACAGAATAACAAATAACAGAATATCAGAATATCCGAATAACAGAATATCAGAATTAGCAAAATAACAGATTTAACAGATAACAGATCAGAACAGATATACAGACGTTGGTGCAATGCCACACCCAGAATTTTACCATGGTTACAGAATTGGACTTCCGTCCTTCCTGGCACTGAAAAAGTCGCGGACCCAGAGCCCTTATATATTTCAAAATCAGATATGGCCAAATGTAGAGTCAAAGGGTTATGTTCTCGAATTAAGGATAAGTTCTAAGGATTCCAATGTCCTGAAATGCTTGAAGCGACGGACCATGATTATGCATGATGTCTACTTATACGGGATTCGAGAAGAACCCGTTAATCAACACTCTATATGCTCACTTATTCTTTTGAATGATGTCTATATTATCAAAGTTACAATCTTCGATTTATATAGCATCCAAAAATATGTCATGAAGACTATTGTTCCTCGTTTCATTAAAATGACATGATCAATAGTAACATGGGTTAAAAGGTGCAACCTGCTCGGCTGTCTTGAGGGAATCCAAGACTAGCGGAGTCTTATGGAGGTCCCAATGACTAACTCGCTAGTCCAAAAGAACGGAATGTCCAATGGAGAGCTTGTATGTCACCGAGAGTTGAGGGTGATCGATAAAACATCATGGAAACGTGGGACTATACTCACGGAGTGGAGATATAGTGCCGATATACATATATATATAGATATAATGAAACCCTCGGGTAAGAGTAACAGGTAAAACATTTTTACAGGAAAATAACGACTTCAGTAAAGTCACTACTCAAGTGATTAACGCCTTAGATAAAGGCGTTTATCTATTTTCCTATTTAACAGGAATTTCTCAAATTCAGTATTTCATCAAAAACGCGCCCTGGGCAGGGGCGTTTCATTTCAATTTGACGACGTACAGATTGGTCGTCCTTTCTGTGGACTTAATTTTACACAATATATATTTCCCTGAATTTTCAGAAAACGCGCCCTGGGAAGGGGCGTTTCTTTACAAGTAGCGCCCTGGTTCAGGGCGTTACCTTTTTAATAGACGTCCTTAATCAGGTCGTTACTTTCATATCCTCCGGACACAGCACGACGATATTTCAGAAAATGATTTATATTCATTATCATTAACTTACCAGTATAATATTCAGAGGATGATTTTAAGTTCAGGATGATAAAATTAACAGGATAATATTTCAGAAAATAATCTATGTCAGGATGATAAAATTAACAGGATTTAATACATATGAACACTTAATAATTCAGATTAACAGCTTCTTAACAATTATGCAGAATTGACGACCATGGTGAGGGCGTCAAAATAAGAATTGACGACGTGTACTGGGTCATTTTATGCATATAAAACGCCTATACTTGTGGGCGTCTTTTAATCTACACAATAAAGACCTGGTGAATTGACGCCTGTCTAGAGGGCGTTATATTGAACAACGTCTTCAGGTGGGTCGTTTTTAATTAAATACGCGCCTTCAACGGGGGCGTCTTTTACTGTAAACCTTCACAGGCACGAAGAACCTATATGCATGCTTGACAGAAATACTGAGAAACTCTAACAAGGAGCTAGGGGATATGAACTTGACAAAAGAAAACATGTCGATATCATCTTTGTTAATTTAATTTAGCCATCAGAGAGATGACCTACCTTATGATCTGGAGGGGGAAACGTGAAGAGATTGATGAGAAGCCTAGCCTCTGCAGCAACCAACAGGACGGGTTTGTTCTGATGAAGAACCCTCGTTCTTCACACGTCAGGTCTTTCTTAACCTGTTAATAGGAGAAGGAAGATGGTGAATCAATACCCCTCGTGAAATCAAAGGACAGAGGGAAGGAAGAACTATACATACCTGTAGAGAATTCGAACGCCAAATAGCGTTCCTAATAGAATTAGATGACTATTTATAGGGGTTTTGGAAATCCTATTAGAGTTAGTGTTCTAGTGGAAGTAATGCTTCCAATATAGAGTCCTTACCCTAGTAGATACTTACTAGATTAGCTTAATCCTTCCCTGGATAAGCTCCCGTGTCGAACAGAACTCGAATGGAATTAACGACCTAGGTCAGGGCGTCGATTCATGAATTGACGACCTGGTTCAGATCGTTCCTTAAGAAGCGCCTGATATGAAGGCGTTCTTTGTTTTAAAACACGCCCAAGATGGGGGCGTTTCTTGGCCTTACCGTTTATTGTTGTTGTGTTGGTCTAAAGTTGACGCCCAATGGTGCAGTCGTCCTTTTTAAATTAACGCCCTATGTGAAGGCGTTTCTTGTAAAATTAATGCCTTAAGCTAAGGCGTTATTTACATTTTGTTTTATTTTGACTCCTCGTTTAGTCTATTATCACTTATTTAAAAATCTTTATTTGTTATTATTATTTTTATCAGGGTTGCTACACGAAGTGGTTGCAAACAAGCAAGACATGAGGTCTACGGAAAGCAACACGAAGTGTGGTCAAGGCGAGAAAGATACGAAGTCTAAAGCGAAAAACCAACACGAAGACAGAATACAAAGAAACGACTCGAAGTGAGATGAGAACAGCACGGGGTGAGAAAGAACGACACGAGGTACACACGATGACTACAACACGAAATAAAGAAAATGACACGAAGTACATAAACACAACACGAAGACAAAAACATAAAAACTAACACGAAGACACAATTGTGAAAACACCACGAGGTGATAGACAGCAAGGAGAACGACACGAAGTGAAACAACACTTGAACCTAGATCGACTTAAAGACCCAGCGAAAAATGACTCGAAGACAGAAATACAAAAGCACGACATGAACTAAGGATGACATGGAGACAACACACTCACAAAGGCTGCACGAAGTGAAAGACAATACGTAGACAGAAGACAACACGGCTATCTCGACACGTGATGAAATGGTGGAAGTAGAAGAACAACTCGAAGATGAAAACGACACGAGCTGAATTTAACCCAAAGGCGAAGACAGACACTGACACGAGGTGTGGACACGAAGCAAGAATGTCATGAGGTTCAGGGAAACCAACACGAAGACAGAAACAGTACGGACACACAAAGTATTACCTCTTAGCAGCTTTTTTTTTTTGTAAAACATGGATAATTCAAGTGCAAGATATCTGATCAAAAATAACAACAATTAACATAGTGTTGCTCATCATCAAAACGCTTAGGGAAGACACAAAATCCAACAATCTCCCCCTTTTTGATGATGGCAACACTATATTAAGTATAAGAGATGAAATGCAAAAGAGATCATTGCAAGAAATTTAATGCAGACTCTCAACGCACTTGCTTCCTCTGACGACACCAGAACACTCCCCCTAAACACTTAACTCCCCCTCAACACTTAACTCCCCCTCAACACAATGGCATGCAAACACACCCCTTTAAAACCTCGGCAACACAACTCTGCAATAACACCATTCCTCGGCAACACAACTCTTCACAACACAACTCTGCAACCTAACAACACTATTCTCTCCCCCTTTGACATCATCAAAACTAGGGGCAAGTCTGAAGATACAGAGAAAGGAAAATTGCTGACTGTAGAGAGAAAACAGGACATAGTAAGGCAGATAAATGGAAGATATTGAGATGTTTAGGCAATTAAGAAAGCCATTAATTTTATGTGAGGATTTTGAAGATCAGTTAGTCAGACTGTGCAAAAACTGTGAATAAGGATTCGCTCCATACACAGAACCAGATTCTAAGCAAGTGAGGTACAAGATACCAGTATGGTCAGAGTAAGTCTTTACTTAGAGAGTATAAAGTAAGAAAGTCAGAAGACAAAGACATGTGGTATTGAGAACAAACAAACCAAGAGCTATACTCCAAGTGAGCAGGATCTATAAAGATGGTCAAGATCAAAGGTAAGTCTGTCAAGTACACCTTTGACATTAGGGAGACACCTTGTTTAGAGACATGAAACCCCAGTTACTCGGTGGCAGGACCACATTACCCCTTCTGACAAGAGGACAGAGATAGTATTCTAACTGGTGTTGACATTAAGGTGACACCTTTATCAGAGGCCAGACACCCCAGTTACTAACCAGATATGTACCATAGCTCTATATGATCAAGACAACTAATAAAACCAGATATGTACTGCCATCTCATGACATGGGATGCTTTCACTTCATTGATGAAAGTCCCAGTTTCTCAATGAGCAGTGAACAAGGTTGATAGAAATTTTTTTTTTATTTATGAAATTTTTCATTAACCAGCTCTTAAAACCTTGTTAATTAAGCTTGAGTCCGTTTGAGAACAATACACCAGATCCAAGGTGATTCAGACTAAAGCACAAAATACCTCATTTCGGACTCAACATTGACTAAGTAGATATGCTGTACTGGCTAGATCAGAAGACAGTTACAGTGTAGGAAGATAATCTTTGAATTCAGATTTTGATCTCAGTGGGACTAACAGCTGAAATTCCAACAAGAAATTAGATGAGCAGTCTTAAAGGATAAAGCATCCAACACTTTCTTTTATACACCTACTCAACCTGATTCTCTTTTAGTGTCAGCAAGATGCCGTTCAAATTGTGTTCAGATTAGGCCAAAGAACAAGACACCTATTATAAATCTAGCTCCCCCTGAGACCTTGACCCCACACAGACTTAACCCAAACAAGCCTCAAAACACCTCAAAGAGAACACCATGATATCAGAACAGATTATTCAATCAAAACGGAGTGAGTCAGCAAACACTCATAATGAGGTTATTTTTCAGCAACAGACAATGAATATGATAAGCATAAGAACACATGACATGGTATTCAGAAATCAATTGTTCAATCATGAAATTCTGTAAATACCTAGTTCTCTGCGTAAAGTGCTAAATTTTTCAGTATCCAGTGGCTTAGTGAAAATATCTGTAATTTGTGAGTTAGTGCCAACATGGATCAACTCAAAAGTCTTCCTAGCTACTTCATCTCGAATAAAATGATGCCTGATTTCAATGTGTTTAGTTCGAGAATGAAGTACAGGATTCTTTGCAATGTTTATTGCACTAGTATTGTCACAAAAGATAGAAGTACAACCTAGCTCAACCGAGTAATCCAGAAGCTGGTGTTTTATCCATATAACCTGTGTGCCACAGCTCCCTGCTGCCACATACTCAGCTTCAGCAGTAGAAAGAGCCACAGAGTGTTACTTCTTGGATCCCCAAGAGACTAAGCACCCTCCTAGATATTCGCAGTGACCACTAGTACTCTTCTTGTCTAATTTACATCCTGCATAATCTGCATCAGTGTATGCAATGAGATCTAACTTACATGATGCAGGATACCAGAGACCTAGATCATGGGTGGCAGATAAGTATCTAAAGATTCTCTTTACAGCTGTCAGATGCAATTCAGTAGGCCTAGCCTGGTATCTGGCACACATCCCTACACTAAATTGAATGTCAGGCCTGGATGCAGTTAAGTAGAGGAGTGAACTGATCATACCTCTATATAATTTAGCATCCACCTCTTTACCTTTTTCGTCTGAATCCAGTGAGGAGCTGGTACCCATGGGTGTTGAGATTGTCTTGAGGTTGGTCATTCCAAACCTTTTCAGCATCTCCAGAGTATACTTGGATTGATTTATGAAGCAACCATCCTCCATCTGTTTGACCTGCAGCCCAAGAAAATATTTTAGTTCGCCAACTAAACTCATTTCAAATTCTTGGGACATAGACTCAGAAAAATCTTTACATAATTTTGGATTGTTAGATCCGAAGATGATATCATCAACATATACCTGGACCACTATTAAATCCTTTCCGAGATTTTTGGTGAAGAGGGTTTGGTCAACCTTACCTCGAGTGTAGCCCTTGCTCAAAAGGAATTCAGAAAGTCTCTCATACCAGGCTCGGGGAGCCTGCTTCAATCCATAGAGGGCTTTATTCAACCTAAAAACCATGTTAGGCTGAACAGAGAAATTAAACCCAGGAGGTTGTTCAACATATACCTCTTCCTTCAATAACCCATTTAAAAATGCGCTTTTGACATCCATCTGCTGTAGCCGAATGTTTCTAGAGCATGCAAATGCAAACAGAATTCTTATAGCTTCCATCCTAGCCACTGGAGCATAGGATTCATCAAAATCCACACCAAATTCCTGACTGTAGCCTTGAGCTACAAGTCTTGCTTTGTTTCTAGAGATAGCTCCATTTTCATCAATCTTATTCTTGAAAACCCATTTAGTGCCAATGACACGAGTGTTTTTAGGTCTAGGAACAAGTTTCCATACATTATTTTTCTCAAATTGATTTAATTCCTCACCCATGGAGGATACCCAAGAATCATGTTTTAAAGCTTCTTCCACAGTCTTGGGTTCTACCTGAGATGTCAAAGCAGCTAAGTCCTGTTCTTGGACAATTCTAAAATGAGACCTTGTCCTAGGGGGATCATGCAAATTACCTATGACATTTTCACTAGGGTGGTCTTTGTGAAATATTACCTCACCTGAGGGTTCACCTACCTCAGTTGCTCCTTCTTGTTGTAAGTTTTCTGGTTGAGCAGCTGGCTGCATCTCTTCTTCTTCAATTTTCTCCAAGAAATCTCCCTCATCAGATGGCTCCCTGTCATCATTTATCATTTTGTTAGATAGAACATTCTCATCAAACACTACATGATGTGTTTCTTCAACAGTTTGCTCATCTTTATTGAAAACTCTGTAAGCCCTAGAGGTTTCTGAATATCCGAGAAAAATTCCAGGAGAGCTTCTTGCTTCAAACTTATCCAAACCACTCTTACCATTATTGTGGATGAAACATTTGGAACCAAAGATTTTAAAGTAAGAAATGTTTGGCTGCTTACCCTTGAGGAGTTCATAATGAGTTTTCTTATGAGTAGGTCTTACCAAAGCTCGATTTAAAATGTAGCATGCTGTATTTGCAGCTTCTGCCCAAAATCTCCTTGGAAGTCCACTCTCAATTAGCATAGTCCTGGCCATTTCAATTATTGACCTATTTCTTCTCTCAACAATTCCATTCTGCTCCGGTGTCCTGGGAGAAGAGAATCTGTGAGTCACTCCCTCTCTTGAGCAAAATTCAGAAAATGAAGAGTTCTCAAACTCTCCTCCATGGTCAGACTGAATTGTAATGATATTATGTTCACCTTGCAGTTTGATTTTATTGAAAAGTTCTTCAAAGTGAACAAAAGCATCATTTTTATTTCCTAAACAGAACAACCAAGCAAATCTAGTGAAGTCATCAACTATGACTAGACCATATCTCTTACCTGACAGGCTTTGTATTCGAGTAGGACCAAAGAGGTCCATGTGCAAGTGCTGTAGCGGTTTAGATGAGAGACTCACAGTTCTCAATTTAAAAACTGCACGAGTCTGTTTACCTTGAGCACAAGCATCACAGAGCTTGGACCCTAACTGGAATTTTATTCTGGGCAAACCTCTAACTAGGTTAAGATTAGAGAGTTTATTCAAAGTAGACACACTAGCATGGCCTAGACGCCTATGCCAGTCAAAAGCAACATGTTCAGAATTAGCAGACAGACACAAGTTTGTTTCAGAATTATCATCCAGATCAACGATGTACACATTATTTACTCTATGACCTTTGAACATGATGTTATCAGAATTCAGCTCAAAAACCGTGCAAGAATTGTGGTCAAAGAGTACCTTGTGTCCTTTGTCACAAAGTTGACTTATACTTACCAAGTTGTGCTGAAGTCCTTCTACAAGATACACATCTTCAATGGTGTTAGTAGAGGACTTACCAACTGTACCAATTCCAATAATTCTTCCTCTGTTATTTCCACCAAATTTGACCAGGCCCCCAAACTTCTTTTTCAGTTTGCTGAATTTGGACCAGTCTCCGGTCATGTGCCTGCTACAGCCGCTGTCAAGATACCACTTGTTATGCTCAGCTGCCAGGCTGACCTGCAAAAGTTCAGACAGAGTAATGTGGGACCCAATTCAAATTGGGTCCAAAACCAATTTTCAGATTATGCAAAAAGCACTTAGGAACCCACATTTGTTTTACTGTTCTCTTCAGTGGTTTTATGTGGGTTGATTCTTCCCTTTTGGCATTTCTTGGTGGGTGTTGAATGAACCTATTCCTATTAGAACTATGCTGTTTCTGAACAAAAACATTGTTGGTTGGCCTCTTAGAGGATATGCGTGTGTGTTGAGTATAATTCATGTAAGCATTTCTATTCCAATGAAAATTGTGCTGAAAATGGTGAATGTTGGCATGCTCTCCTTGATGACTAGCATGATGAGCTTTCTTAACAAAACTTTTCACCTTTTTAGTGACATCAATAGGACTGGTCCTGTGAGAACCTTTGTTCCACACCTGTTGCACAGGAGCAGTTCTTGTCTCAGGATTTCCTGACTTAGGTTGCTGACCAGTGGATTGAATGAATTTGCTGGTCGAAAACTTCACTATAGAGACAGATTTGGAGCTGGATGGTGTTTCCAGTTTCTCTTTGCCCTTGGCGGGGCAGAACGTGGTAGTTTTAAATTCAAAGGGTTTTTTACCAGTGGGATTGTATCCTAATCCCTCCCTATTGAAGTTTACCCTCGACCCCAGAAGGGCATTCAGGTTGTTTCTCCCCTCTGTAAATTTCTCAAGCATTTTTTCTTTGTCCTCGATCTCCTTCTGAAATTCATTACATTGGTCCTGGAGTTCCTGATTAACTTTTCTAACTGCCTCATATTTTTCAGCCATCAGTCTAATCTCTCCTTTACTCTCTTCAGCTTTACACTTCAGCTCATTCATCCTAGCTAGACTCTCCTCCCTTTCCATTCTCAACCTCTCAATCTCACCTTTAACCTGGTCTGGCTCAATGGCCATCTCCTTGGTTTTCATGCTATCAGTGACAACAGTAGAGTGTTCCTCAGAAAGAGAATGAAACTTACGTCTAAGCATTCTGTGCTCCTTGGTTAAGGAATTATATTTACTTAACAGGTCGCCATAGGCGTCCTCCCAATCATCCAAAGTAAAATTCTCAAATAAGTTTGTTACCTCTTTCTCATGGTCGGCCATGAGGCAAGTCTTCTCTTCATCTTCACTGGATGAAGTGGCTTCTGGATCCTCCTCCTCATCGCTCCATGTGCACAGCATGGCCTTCTTCTTCTTGTGCACCATCTTCTTCTGGTGTCCGGGAGCCTTAGCTTGCAGCTCTGGACATTCACTTTTCATGTGACCGGGTTTCTGACAATGATAGCAAGTGATCTTCTTAGCAAACCGGTTCTTCTCAAATTCTCGTTCAGGAGACTTCCTTGCAGCATTAAATTTCTTCCTCCTGTAGAATTTTCCTTTAGTTCTCAGGAACTTTCTGAATTGCCTGGTGAGCATAGCTTGCTCGTCCTTGTCCAGGTCTGAGAATCCATCAGAGCCTTCGCTGCTACCATCACTGCTGCTGCTGTTGCTATTGCTCTTCTTAGTATGTCGTGAGACCTTCAGAGCAACATTCTTTCCCTTTCTGTCATGCCCATCGTTTCCTTGTTTGAAATTCATTTCATGGGTCATGAGAGATCCAATCAGCTGGGTTACTATCATGATGGATAAATCTCTTGATTCCTCTATGACAGTCACCTTAGTATCCCAGATGGGAGTTAGAGACCTAAGGATCTTCCTGACTATGTCTTCTTGTTGAATGTCTTTTCCAAGGCCTTTCAGACTGTTGATGATCACAGATAATCTGGCATACATTTATGTGATCGACTCCTCTGGCTTCATCTTAAATAACTCATATTGAGTTGTAAGCATGTTGATCTTGGTAGCTTTCACCTGAGATGTGCCCTCATGAATTAACTGCAACTCATCCCACATGTTCTTTGCAGTCTTGCATGCTGAGATCCTCGAATACTCTTCCGGGTGGACGGCGCACTGTATGATGTTAAGAGCTGTCCAATTCAGTGCGGAGAGTTTAACCTGATCTTCTGTCCACATATCTTCATTCGGTGGAAGGGTGTATGGACCATCTGTAATTACTTTCCATAGCTTGTGGCTTTGGGCCCTGATAAAGACTTCCATCCTGTTCTTCCAAAAGAAGTAATTATTACCATCAAAGAAGGGGGGACGGGTGATAGACTGCCCATCAGCTATGAAACTGCGAGGACCAGTGGATCCGTTTCCCTGGCCGTTGGACCACATTCTGGGAAAAACCTGCTCTGATACCAACTGATAAGTAAAATATGAAGTGATCTAGAAGGGGAGGGGATGAATAGATCACTATTTTTCGAAGAATTAAAAATTACTGCAGTGTATTTCGCTAAACGCAAATAATCTCGAACTCTAACTATCAAAAAGGATGCAGTGCAGATAATAGCTCGAGTGAATAGAAGGCACACCACAATATCACCACAATCGATCACACAAGGACTCAGAGGATTTTAAGGTGGTTCGGTCCTTCAGACCTACATCCACCCCACACTCAAACCGAGTGTGGCTTCACTAACGGCTGGGCAACACAGCTTGCCAAACAAACGCTGATACACAGCTTCCCAGGAGAACAACCTCTCCTCTTCCTCCTACCCGGAGGGAACCTCTAGCAACCCGCAGTCACTAGAACCCAGAGACTCACGTCTCTCTTCCTCTTTACCAAGAGGGAACCCCACTAGTAGCAGCCCCACTACTAGTGAACCAGAGGTCGAAGACCCCTCTTCCTCCCAACCTGGAGGGAACCCACAAGCAGCCCACCTGCTGCTTGCAAACCGGAGATCAGATCTCCCTTCTCCTGATCTCACAGGAGGACCCCGACCTCAGTCCAGAGGATCGGAAACACTAACAAGGACAGTTAAAGAAAGATAAGAACAAGAAACGAAAACCACGAACGAAGGAAATCAAATTCCAGAAAATGGAAACAATGTAGCTCAAACTGAGCAATAGACTTCGGATTTGATCCGCAAGTCAGAACAACTCTTCTGCTCTCTTTTTCTCTCTGCTTTTCTTTCTTCTTTCTTTTTTCTTTTTCTGGATCGAAGGACTCTCTGTTTTTCTGCTCTTTCTTCTATTCCTCACTTCTTCGATCACCTTCATCTGAGGACGAAGGGTTCTATTTATAGCAGCAACAGCAGGTGGATAAGGCACAAAACGCGTGTGCCTCCCACGCTTGATCCAGAATCTTCCTGCCACGTGCCTTTATCAGATTGGTTCCTCTTATCTCGGATCACGTGCAGCACAGGTGTGTGGAATGTTCTTCCTCAGACCTGTAATGAGATTTAAATCCATTAACACACTGTATGGCCACAAAAACCAAAACTGCATGAAGTATATAATAACAACACGACGTGACTACTACACGAGATAAGAAAAGACCGACACGAGATACACTATAACAGATCAGACACAACGAAGGGAACGACACGAAGTGAGGTTATAAAACAAAAGAGACACGAGGTCTAGGAAAGGCAACACGAAGACATGAAAATAAAAAAACAACAAAAAGACACAAATACTAGACCAACACGAGGTTACGAATGCAAAAACAACACGAGGACAACACGGGCTGACAACAGAAACTGACACGAAGTGGTTGCAAACAAGCAAGACACGAGGCCTACGGAAAGCAACATGAAGTGTGGTCAAGGTGAGAAAGACACGAAGTCTAAAGTGAAAAACCAACACGAAGATAGAATACAAAGAAACGACTCGAAGTGAGATGAGAACAGCACGGGGTGAGAAAGAACGACACGAGGTACACACGATGACTACAACACGAAATAAAGAAAACGACATGAAGTACATAAACACAACACGAAGACAAAAACATAAAAACTAACACGAAGACATAATTGTGAAAACACCACGAGGTGATAGACAGCAAGGAGAACGACACGAAGTGAAACGACACTTGAACCTAGATCGACTTAAAGACCCAGCGAAAAATGACTCGAAGATAGAAATACAAAAGCACGACATGAACTAAGGATGACATGGAGACAACATAGTCACAAAGGCTGCACGAAGTGAAAGACAACACGTAGACAGAAGACAACACGGCTATCTCGACACGTGATGAAATGGTGGAAGTAGAAGAACAACTCGAAGATGAAAACGACACGAGCTGAATTTAACCCAAAGGCGAAGACAGACACTGACACGAGGTGTGGACACGAAGCAAGAATGTCATGAGGTTCAGGGAAACCAACACGAAGACAGAAACAGTACGGACGAAATATTACCTCTTAGCAGCTTTTTTTTGTTTGCAAAACATGGATAATTCAAGTGCAAGATATCTGATCAAAAATAACAACAATTAACATAGTGTTGCTCATCATCAAAACGCTTAGGGAAGACACAAAATCCAACAATATGTTTACAGGATCAAGCCCCTACCATTGCGCTAAAAGCTCGAGCTGGTAGCGAAGGTTAGACCGTATTTCCTTATGGCAGCGCAGAACCCCACGTCTATGACGTGCTGTGGGCGGGCATGAGGGGCTTCGCACATGGACCCCATAATCCATGCGGCGGGTTGGGCTGCCAAGCACCGATGGTCCCACGTGGGTCCCATACCCCACATGGTACACACCAAATACAAGGAGACGCTGGAAATAAACGTTGGAATAAACCAACAATCTCCCCCCCAGTGGCACCTGGGATTTGAACCCGCGACCTCACTTTGATACCAGTTTACAGGATCAAGCCCCTACCGTTACGCTAAAAGCTCGAGCTGGTAGCTATGGTTAGACCGTATTTCCTTATGGCAGCGCAGAACCCCACGTCTATGACGTGCTGTGGGCGGGCATGAGGGGCTTCGCACATGGACCCCATAATCCATGCGGCGGGTTGGGCTGCCAAGCACCGATGGTCCCACGTGGGTCCCATACCCCACATGGTACACACCAAATACAAGGAGACGCTGGAAATAAACGTTGGAATAAACCAACACTTCCTCCAACTGTCCCAGCTATGCCAAACAGGGATTCCAAGTCCTAGTGGGACATTCGTGTTGGGTCCCCTAGGGTGCAACCGGATCTAGAAGGGGGGGTTGAATAGATCCTTTCAAAAATTTTGGCCCAATAAAAGTTTAGCTCATTAAGGCATAAACAGCAGCTATAATGCAGATGGGGCACTTAGACACAATGCACAACGGATTTAATAGAAACAACTCAAATGAGAACGGTAGAAACACAGTGAAGATCTGAACCAAGCAAACATCTATGAATGGGGATAGAGGAGATGGATCAATCGCACAAGAGCACATCCACTACACCAGATATTTTTAAGATGGTTCAGTTTACAAACCCGCAGACCTACATCCACCCCTCACCAAATCGGTGAGACTTTTCCACACGAGGACTGTAACGAACCGAGAATCCGATTACCGGGAAGGCCCGATAACCCGAGACTCGTACCGCCACCCACGAGTCCGAAGACTCGGAAGGGTTAAAAGGATGGTGTGGAAACTACATAAGCATCACAGATAATTACAGAAATTAAACAGTTATAATATTAAGCAGGAAATAAATTAACAATTTACATGGTCCACAATAAAGAACAATAATAACAGCAGTCCACGACTAGTACAGTGACAAGAAAGAAAAGTACAGCTACACGGGGCATCCCCCGGCTCTGACCTCTGGCACTACCTCTGGGCACCCGCACCACGCTGCGCTCCTGACGCGCTCCCCGAGGGTGGCGTCTCACCTGAAACACGGTGAAAACACGCAGGGAATGAGTCTCAGAACAAGACTCAGTAGGGATCACTTGAACCCTACCTCGAAAAACGAGAAACCACTACTCTAGCGATAGGAAAGTACCTCGGAAAGGAAAGCCCTGTACTCTACAGAACTAGACCCTACGGCACGCAAACCGACACACGTGCCACGGTACGAGAAGACCGAAACTCAACGGTCGAACCGTCAAAACCCGAAGGTCGGAAACACACGACTGACAGTCTAACACTCCGTACTCGACAGGAGTACCACCTACTAGAAGCACAGCCGGTAGCGTCCCCTGACGTCTTACACCGCACCGCAGGTGAACCGCCTGACGTGGTAGGTCCTACCCGAGGCGCAAACACCGTACAAGTAACCACAAACAAGTAACTAGCTGGGGTCACGCCCGTCGACGTGGGTCCAACCGCCCCCAACCACGTGTGCACACACAGACCTTGCGTCACTAGGTCTGGTCCTCTGACCGGTTTTCCCCCGTAGCCGGACTCTGGCTACCGACGAGGGGCCTACGGTAACCGGTCCACAAACCGTCTCGAAAGGGGGGTGCCCGTACACCACTCCCAGGTGAGACCAGCACCTCGTACTGGTGGGCTACGACTAGTGGAGGGTCACTGAAGGAGTAGACTCTCGAGTCAACGGAAAACAACGTCCGAAACCGACAACGTGTGGGAATCACCCCACGCACCAGCTCCGTCAAACGGGGCCACGGTCGGAGAAAAACGGACGCACCGCCCACGGCCAAACTCATGACCAAGGCAAACGGAACCTCCGGACACCAAACACACGGTCACGGAACTCCACGGGGTGCCCGGGACGCACACACGGCCCAAGGGGAACACCCAACAACGAACCAAATCGCGCTAGGGATACCTAGCGCGACAGGGCATGTCGCGCTAGGGTCCCCTAGCGCAACAAGGGTTGTCGCGCTATGGCCCCATAGCGCGACACGGACCATCGCGCTAGGGAACCCTAGCGCGACAGGGACCATCGCGCTAGGTCCTCCTAGCGCGACAAGGATGATCGCGCTAGGGCCCCATAGCGCGACACGAACCGCCAAACTGTTCATCTTCTCCGATGAACGTGCTCGGTCGGGGCAGCGCGACCTCCAAGAACGCGCTACTGGAGTATAGCGCGTTCTCAGTCCGCGGCCGAAAATGATAAGAACGCCCAAAAAATTCTAACCACGCCCCCATACCTCCATAGGAGAGGGGGAAAACAAAGGGGAAGACCCCTGGGGACCCCTAGCATGATTCTAGGCCCTCAAAACACGAATCCATGCATTGAATCCATAGATCGGGTGAGCTCTCCCCAAATCATGGAAAAACCCAAAAACGCTCAAATGATCCCCTCTCGGCCTCCCCGCGGCCGATAAATCACGGAAAAGAACGGCATGAGGCTAAGGAACGTCACCCTACCTCAATGGAGCGAATGCTCCGCCGGATCGATCACGAATCACGAAGAATGCTCGAAGCTTCACGAACTCCCCACGCTTCCCACGCTCGCCGCACGCCCACGAGATCGCCTCACCGTCGCCCACGCGTCCGCGCCGTCGCCCCGCCGCCGTCCGTAGCCGGAGAGGGGTTCGCCGCGTCCGAATGGGAGAGAGGGAGAGAGAGGAGGGCTCACGGTCGCGAGAGAGAGGGAGAGGAAGAAGAAAGAGAAAAGGGAAAAAGAAAAGAAAAAGGATTAGGATTTATAGAAAATCCGAATTTTCGGAAAAATACCAAAAAATAGAAAAATATATTTCTGGAATCCTCGGAACGCACCGATCGCAACGGTACCACTCGTGCCCGGGTGAACGGCCCAGTTAACCCGCAGCGAGCGTCCGAAGGAAAAGCCGAAACACACGCCGGGAATCGGAAAACACACGCGGAAAAAGCCGCGGAACGCCTCCGGGCCTCCGAAACGACTCGGGATCACGCCGATCCGAACATGAAAGATGTCCGAAACGAAATTTCGGACACAACAGAGCTGGACGCTCCGAAAACCAGATCCGGGACCCACGAAGAAGGATCCGAAAGGTCCGGGATATTACAGCCCTCCCCCCTTAAGGAATTTCGTCCTCGAAATTGAGAACAACCAAAGGGGAAAGAAGAGGAAGACTCACTCAAACAGATACGGGAACTGCTGACGCATCTCGTCCTCACGTTCCCACGAAGCCTCACCCCCAGAGTGTCGTTGCCACACGACCTTCACCAAGGGAATGACCTTGTTCCGCAGGCGCTGCTCTCGCCTATCCTCCACGCGGATCGGAAACTCTGGGAGAGAAAGATCTGGAGTCACCTCAGGCCAAACAGAAAACTCGAGCACATGAGAGTCATCGGGCATATACTTCCGCAACATCGAGACGTGGAACACGTCATGCACCGACGCCAACTCAGGAGGTAACTGCAACCGGTAAGCAACCTCACCGATGCGTTCCACAATCGCGAAAGGACCAATATAGCGGGGACTCAGCTTCCCACGCCGTCCAAAACGCATCACCCCCTTCATCGGAGAAACTCTCAAGAACACATGATCGCCCACGGCGAACTCGAGAGGTTGCCTCCTACGGTCAGCATAGCTCTTCTGCCGACTCTGGGCCGCCAACATGTTCTGACGAACCAGGTGCACAACGTCCACACATTGCTGCACCAACTCCGGTCCCGTCAAAACACGCTCACCAACCTCAAACCAATCAAGAGGAGTCCGACAAGGACGCCCATACAATGCCTCATAAGGAGCCATGCCGATGCTCGAATGATAGCTGTTGTTATAGGCAAACTCCACCAACGGTAGGTGATGAATCCAACTCCCCTGCCACTCCAGGCAGCAGGATCTCAGCATGTCCTCCAAAGTCTGAATGGTCCTCTCAGACTGACCATCTGACTGAGGATGATATGCCGAGCTAAATGCCAACTCCGTGCCAAGAGCTCGCTGGAAACTCCTCCAGAATCCAGAAGTGAAGCGCGGATCCCGATCCGACACGATCGAAATGGGAACCCCATGCAACGGAACGATCCGCTCCACATAAAGACGAGCCAACTTAGGCACGCTCCAGCTGACCTTGACCGGTAGCAACCGCGTCACCTTCGTCAGCCGATCCACCAGTAACCAAATACTGTCCTGCCCACTCGGGGTCCTTGGCAACCCCACCACAAAATCTGTGGTCACATGGTCCCACTTCCAAGCAGGAACATCCAAGGGCTGGAGAGTACCTCCTGGTCGCTGATGCTCCGCCTTCACCTGCTGATAGATCAGGCACCTGGCCATAAATTCAGCGACATCTCTCTTCATGCCAAGCCACCAAAACTGCCTCCGCAAGTTCCGATACATCTTCGTCGCACCCGGGTGTACAGTGTACCTGCTCCCATGAGCCTCGCGTAACACCGCACGACGAACCTGCTCCTCCGCTGGGACGTACAACCTGTCACGAAACCTCGCAGCACCGTCCTCGCCGAGCTCCACATCAGCCATCGCAAGAATCCGGGGCAACTCAGGGTCCGCATACTGAGCCTCTGTCACCTGACGACGGATAGCAGGAGTGACAGTCAGACTCGCAAGCACAGCCAACCCTCGCTCCTGGGGAATCTTGAGCCTGAAGGATACTTCGGGCACCTGTTCCCAGAGCCTCCACTTCCTCAGCATCAAGGTACTGACCGCCACCTTCCGACTCAAGGCATCGGCGACGACATTCATCCTGCCCGGCTGATAAGACAGGGTGAAGTCATAGTCCTTCATGAACTCCATCCAACGCCTTTGTCTGAGGTTCAGATCTCTCTGCGAGAACACATACCTCAAACTCTGATGGTCAGTGAACACCTCGAACTTCTCACCGTACAGATAATGCCTCCAGATCTTCAGCGCGAAGATCACCGCCGCCAACTCAAGATCATGGGTAGGGTAGTTCTCCTCATGGGGCTTTAGCTGCCGAGATACATAAGCCACCACTCTACCATGCTGCATCAAAACAGCACCCAGTCCAACGCCGGAAGCATCTGTACACACCACAAAACCTCCCGATCCAGAAGGCAAAACCAACACCGGAGCCGAGGTGAGCAACCTCTTCAGTTCACTGAAGCTCTGCTCACACTCCTCGGACCAAACGAAAGGCACATCCTTCCGCGTGAGCCTCGTCATCGGGGTCGCAATGCGGGAAAAATCCTAGATAAACCGGCGATAATACCCCGCAAGCCCCAAGAAACTCCGGATCTCTGTCACCGACCTCGGCCTCGGCCACTGCATCACAGCCTCGACCTTGGCGGGATCCACGGAAATGCCATCACCAGAAATCACATGCCCCAGAAAGTGCACCTCGCTGAGCCAAAACTCGCACTTGCTGAGCTTCGCATACAACTGGTGATCTCGCAACGTCTGCAGCACCACACCCAAAAGGTACGCATGCTCCTCAGCAGACCGCGAATAAACAAGGATGTCATCCACGAAGATGACCACGAATTGGTCCAAATACGGATGGAACACCCTCTGCATCAAGTCCATGAAGGCTGCCGGGGCATTGGTGAGCCCAAACGGCATCACCAGAAACTCATAATGCCCGTACCTCGTACTGAATGCAGTCTTCTCCACATCGGACTCGCGAATTCTCAGCTGATAGTAATCGGACCGCAAATCAATCCGCGAGAACACCCGCGCAGACTGAAGCTGGTCGAACAAATCATCAATCCGCGGCAACGGATACTTGTTCTTAATGGTCACTTCATTCAGCTGCCGATAGTCAATGCATAGCCGCAGACTACCGTCCTTCTTCTTCACGAACAACACGGGCACACCCCAAGGGGAAAAGCTCGGACGAATGTACCCCTTGGCCAACAGTTCCTGCAACTGCGCCCTCAACTCCCTCAGCTCAGCGGGGGCCATACGGTAGGGAGCCTTCGCTAAAGGTCCCGTACCAGGTACAACCTCGATCACGAAATCGATCTCCCGCTGGGGAGGTAATCCAGGCAACTCCTCAGGGAAAACATCGGGAAACTCGCACACCACCGCAATGTCCTCGACATCCGGCTCCATCCGGTCAGACACAACCACAGACGCGAGAAAACCCTGACAACCTGAATCAAGCAATCGACGGGCTCGAATAGCAGAGATAAGGAATCGAGAAGAGGTGGAACGGATACCTTGGAAATAGAAGGTCCTCTTGCTCGGATGCTGGAAGTAGACCCTCTTCATCCCACAATCCACCACCGCTCCATGAGTCTCAAGCCAATCCATGCCTAGAATCACGTCGTAATCCCGAAGCTGCAACGCATACAACCTGCCTGGCATACTCCGCCCATCGATCCACACCGGAACCTGGTCGAAGCAATACGGAGTGACCATAAAGTCACCCGAAGGCAACTCCACTGCCAGATCACAGGACAACTGGGTCACCGGCTCCTCGACGCTCGACGCGAAATCCTCCGAAATAAACGAATGAGATGCGCCAGAATCAAATAAAACCCGAGCCGCACAACCCAAAATCTGAACGGTACCTTCCACGAGCTGCGACGCCACTGCCTCTGCCCTGGTCAAGTGCGTGATCTGGCCACGAGCTCTCTGCCTGCCTCCCACACTAGCTGACCTGGGTAGCGGCGGATACTGTCCCTGCTGCTGCTGCTGCTGCCTCTGCTGCTGGGAACCTGCTGCTGCTGAGGAAACTGCTGCTGCGGCGGTCTCTGAGGACAGTCACGCGCCATGTGCCCTGGCTGGTCACACCGAAAACAGATGATCGGCACCGTGCACTGCCTGCCTGGGTGGGTCCCACCACACCGTGGACAAGGTCCTCGCGATCCACCCACTGATCCCTGACGCTGCAAAGGAATCGGCTGCTGTACACTGCCCGATGAAGCTTGCCCTTGATCCTTGTGCTTCTTCCGAAGACTCTTCTTCAAGAACTTCTTGATCTTCGAGCCGAAGGACGCAGATCCTGCCACTGACGCTGCCGGTGCCGGTACTCCTGAACCACCCGACGCATGCTGGAAGAAACCCTGCTGCTGGGTAGCCGACTGCTGGCTGCGACCTGACAAAGACTATCCCTGGCTGATCGGTCCTCGAGTCCTTTGCATATCCATCTCCAAGGAAATCGCAACACGAGACGCCGTCTCTAGATCAGTGGCCCCATTCGCGATCAAATGGTGCCTCAGCTCCAGCCTCAAGCCCTGCACAAACTGCGTGGTCCTCACCCTCTCATGCTCCATGATATGAGGTGCATACCGACCCAGCTCGACAAATCGGGCCCTATACTGCAACACGGACATGTCACCCTGCACCAGCTCCAGAAACTCCCGCATCCGCTGCGTAGCAACAACATCTGGACAGTACGTACGCTCGAAAGCACTGACAAAGTCATCCCACTCGACCTGCTCAAGTGGACGAAGCTGAAAGGACGTCTTCCACTCGGAAGACCACCACCTCCGAGCCGTACCCTGCAACTGGTTGTAGGCCAACACCACTCTGTCCTCGGCAGTACTCTTCGCAGAACTGAACACCCGCTCCATCTCATCGAGCCAATCACGAGCCGCATCAGGGTCTGCCTGGCCGCTAAAGTAAGGTGGATGGAACTGCATGAAGTCCCTCACCGCTCGGCCCGGCCCACCCCTGACGGACGAGCCCTCACCAGCCTCTCCGCCAAACTGCTGAGCCATGAGATGGTACATGCCACGGAAGAAATCCTCGGCCCCCGGAGCCCTCGCAGCATCCGCGGCCTCGGTAGCTCCCGGAACTCTGCTATGCTCCTCCTGGTCCCTCTGGACCCCCTGCTAGATCTCCTGACCTCCAGCCGACTGCCCCTGCTGAGAGCGAGAACTCCTCCTCGGCGCCATCCTCGCTCCTGAAGCACAAGACAGAAAACACGGAAACGGCAATGTCAGAATAAAACATGCGGTGCCCAATGCCAGCGTCACATGTACATCATCGCTGTGGACTAGTGGACCACTACAATTACCTATGATTCTCATGTAATTCCACAACCGCGCTCTGATACCAGCTGTAACGACCCGAGAATCCGATTACCGGGAAGGCCCGATAACCCGAGACTCGTACCGCCACCCACGAGTCCGAAGACTCGGAAGGGTTAAAAGGATGGTGTGGAAACTACATAAGCATCACAGATAATTGCAGAAATTAAACAGTTATAATATTAAGCAGGAAATAAATTAACAATTTACATGGTCCACAATAAAGAACAATAATAACAGCAGTCCACGACTAGTACAGTGACAAGAAAGAAAAGTACAGCTACACGGGGCATCCCCCGGCTCTGACCTCTGGCACTACCTCTGGGCACCCGCACCACGCTGCGCTCCTGACGCGCTCCCCGAGGGTGGCGTCTCACCTGAAACACGGTGAAAACACGCAGGGAATGAGTCTCAGAACAAGACTCAGTAGGGATCACTCGAACCCTACCTCGAAAAATGAGAAACCACTACTCTAGCGGTAGGAAAGTACCTCGGAAAGGAAAGCCCTGTACTCTACAGAACTAGACCCTACGGCACGCACACCGACACACGTGCCACGGTACGAGAAGACCGAAACTCAACGGTCGAACCGTCAAAACCCGAAGGTCGGAAACACACGACTGACAGTCTAACACTCCGTACTCGACAGGAGTACCACCCACTAGAAGCACAGCCGGTAGCGTCCCCTGACGTCTTACACCGCACCGCAGGTGAACCGCCTGACGTGGTAGGTCCTACCCGAGGCGCAAACACCGTACAAGTAACCACAAACAAGTAACTAGCTGGGGTCACGCCCGTCGACGTGGGTCCAACCGCCCCCAACCACGTGTGCACACACAGACCTTGCGTCACTAGGTCTGGTCCTCTGACCGGTTTTCCCCCGTAGCCGGACTCTGGCTACCGACGAGGGGCCTACGGTAACCGGTCCACAAACCGTCTCGAAAGGGGGGTGCCCGTACACCACTCCCAGGTGAGACCAGCACCTCGTACTGGTGGGCTACGACTAGTGGAGGGTCACTGAAGGAGTAGACTCTCGAGTCAACGGAAAACAACGTCCGAAACCGACAACGTGTGGGAATCACCCCACGCACCAGCTCCGTCAAACGGGGCCACGGTCGGAGAAAAACGGACGCACCGCCCACGGCCAAACTCATGACCAAGGCAAACGGAACCTCCGGACACCAAACACACGGTCACGGAACTCCACGGGGTGCCCGGGACGCACACACGGCCCAAGGGGAACACCCAACAACGAACCAAATCGCGCTAGGGATACCTAGCGCGACAGGGCATGTCGCGCTAGGGTCCCCTAGCGCAACAAGGGTTGTCGCGCTATGGCCCCATAGCGCGACACGGACCATCGCGCTAGGGAACCCTAGCGCGACAGGGACCATCGCGCTAGGTCCTCCTAGCGCGACAAGGATGATCGCGCTAGGGCCCCATAGCGCGACACGAACCGCCAAACTGTTCATCTTCTCCGATGAACGCGCTCGGTCGGGGCAGCGCGACCTCCAAGAACGCGCTACTGGAGTATAGCGCGTTCTCAGTCCGCGGCCGAAAACGGTAAGAACGCTCAAAAAATTCTAACCACGCCCCCATACCTCCATAGGAGAGGGGGAAAACAAAGGGGAAGACCCCTGGGGACCCCTAGCATGATTCTAGGCCCTCAAAACACGAATCCATGCATTGAATCCATAGATCGGGTGAGCTCTCCCCAAATCATGGAAAAACCCAAAAACGCTCAAATGATCCCCTCTCGGCCTCCCCGCGGCCTATAAATCACGGAAAAGAACGGCATGAGGCTAAGGAACGTCACCCTACCTCAATGGAGCGAATGCTCCGCCGGATCGATCACGAATCACGAAGAATGCTCGAAGCTTCACGAACTCCCCACGCTTCCCACGCTCGCCGCACGCCCACGAGATCGCCTCACCGTCGCCCACGCGTCCGCGCCGTCGCCCCGCCGCCGTCCGTAGCCGGAGAGGGGTTCGCCGCGTCCGAATGGGAGAGAGGGAGAGAGAGGAGGGCTCACGGTCGCGAGAGAGAGGGAGAGGAAGAAGAAAGAGAAAAGGGAAAAAGAAAAGAAAAAGGATTAGGATTTATAGAAAATCCGAATTTTCGGAAAAATACCGAAAAATAGAAAAATACATTTCTGGAATCCTCGGAACGCACCGATCGCAACAGTACCACTCGTGCCCGGGTGAACGGCCCAGTTAACCCGCAGCGAGCGTCCGAAGGAAAAGCCGAAACACACGCCGGGAATCGGAAAACACACGCGGAAAAAGCCGCGGAACGCCTCCGGGCCTCCGAAACGACTCCGGATCACGCCGATCCGAACACGAAAGATGTCCAAAACGAAATTTCGGACACAACAGAGCTGGACGCTACGAAAACCAGATCCGGGGCCCACGAAGAAGGATCCGAAAGGTCCGGGATATTATAAGGACGAAGTCCTCAACACACACGGGGACGCCCCCCCCCCCCCACACACACACATGAGGATGACACTCCTCAACACACACGGGGACGAAACCCCCCCCCCCCCACACACACACACACACACAAACAAGAAAACCCAAGCTGCAAGTGCAGCAAAGACCCTAGGATAGACTCCCAAGAACACACAAGGCTGAACATAGCCAAGGACCCACTTCCGGCCTCTAAGCATAGCACCAGACATGCACAGAAATGCAGATCAGAAGTTGCAAACGAAAAACATAAACATAGTGAGGAAAACACGAGTTGTAGCTTCAGATAGGAATCATGAAGCTTTAAGCCAAGATTACTCTTCAAGCTCAAGACCTCGCAGGGTTGCTCTATCTCATGGCTTCCTTTCTTTCTTCTGCTCTCTTTCTTTTATAGCACTGGACTAGGGTCGGACCCGGTGCTGGGCTGCTAGCTCTCTTCTCACAGGATTTCATTGGCACACGAAGAATATTCTCTTAGGCAGCAGCATCTCTCTTCATGTAGAGAGCTTCATATATATAGAAGGTTGGGTAGAAAATTTCCCTCCAAGAATCCCGTGATCTTATTGGCTGGAATATAAAAGACTTGTTTGAACACTGACCTCTTCTTGATTGGTACACCATAACTGATGGCAGGAGCAAGACACTTTTCCCAAGCTAAAATCTGATTGGTCCAGTAGAGACACATAAGCTTCCCTCCAAGATTCTTCAAATTGAATTGCTGGAGTAAGCAAGTGAGGTTTGACCAAAAGTGCCAGTAGCATCATTAATTATCATGGGTTGGCTAGCAGAGAAGGATGTCCTTTTGTCCAGGAAGATTTTCTTTTCAGACAAAAATCTTGTTGGTTGACTCCAGGAGAAAGGACAGTAGAGAAGGAGTCTTTTCCTTGACTGATACCTTGTCCAAAAGGTTGCTCTTGTTTTCTTATGATGACAAGGATAGTGTTAGTCCTAGGAACCTCCTCCAGACCTCAAAAATCATGTTTTTGGAGGTTTACGGTTGCACTTTTAATTCTTTGGAAATCCTCAGAACCGTTGCAGGAGATACTGATTTAAGCTTGAAGGTCTTCTAGTGCGTCGACGCAAAACTTGAAGGTCTTCTAGTACGTCGACGTAGTAAGCCCATTGCGTCGACGCAGCTTCATGGATTCTGCCGTTGCTGACGAGCTGGCGTTGATGCGCCCTTCAGAGTCCTACAATGGATGGCTAGTTGGCCTTTGATGGCGTCGACGCAATGAGGGCATTGCGTTGACGTAGCCTTCACTCACGGGCTACTTGATACGGCTAGGAGCTATTTGTTACCATTAGTTGTCTATTTGTTACCCCTAAGAGGCATTTGTCACCCTTAGGAGGCATTTGTCACCCTTATGATCCTTAATATCCGTCGCCACTGTTTCTTCAGCCTTGCTGGATTTAACATGCTGGAGACGCCCAGTGCGTTAATGCAAGACACTGGTGCGTTGACGCCATCTGCTGGTGCTGCTAAAGACTGGGCTGGAACAAGAGGTGCTTCTCCTTCACTACGTTGACGCACAGGGATGTTGCGTCGACGCAACTGTGTTGATCTTGCTCATTTCAACGCCGCAAGCTATTTTTCACCCTTGTATATCCATTTGTCACCGCTAATGCCTATTTGTCAGCCATATAGACCTATTTGTCACCCTTATCAGCTGGTTAGCCGTTTCAATTGAAGGCTTTGGCTATCGAGCGACCTTAGCGTCGACTCTATAGAGCGCTGCGTTGACTCCACTTCACTCTTTCTTCTTCCCAACTCCTCTTCTCACGTGACAAGTTATTTGTAACCTCTATGAAGCTATTTGTCACCCTTATTCCGTATTTTTCACTCTTATGAGGTTATTTGTCACCTGTGTATGGATATTTGTGACCCTTACTCAATTGTATTGTCTGCCTTGATTTTTCATTTGATTGAGCAAGAGGGTGAACTCCACTTGGCTTTAACTTTTCAGTTTCATTCTTATACATTATCTACCTTGATTTCTATGCATCCAACTACCTCGATTTATGTGCAACCAGTAATATCTTAGATTTTCACCACCTACCTTGATTTCTGTTGTAAACTTGAGTGACTGGCTTCTTCTGCTGCTTGGTTGGGTCGACGCAATGAATGATGGGGTCGACGCAGCCTTTGAGTTTGGTTGAACTTCTTCATACTTTGCCCTGCTGCTTCAATCCATCATATCCCATGGCATCATTGCATGATGTCTTCACACTGCTCATCTTTATGAGGCCATTCACATGCCAGTGCTGACTCTTTGAGCTGTACTACATGAACAATGACATCATTAAATACAAATTAGACTCACTAATGAGTCATGGTCAGATATCATCAAAATAATAGAATTAAGCATGTTCCACACATACCCAACATTCTCCCCCTTTTTGATGATGGCAACTATGAGTCATTAAGAATTCATTATGAGTCATTGCTTAAAGAAATACAATCATGAAATTAGCAATTATGACTCATCTCAAAACTTCTCGCCCTTTGTCATCAGCAAGGAGGGCTTAGATTAAAGTCAATCACAAGGTCAGACAATGCAACTAAGAGTTATTATGATGCAATGAAGTCACAAAAAAGTAACATAGACTTAGTCATGGGAGACAGATATGTGCAAGATATTTGAACATGGCAAGAAGATGCAATCAGAGAGCAGTTTGATATCAATTGTTGCTTTATATCAATTGTTAGTTTTCAGGGTTTTCAAATTTTTTATTTTTTGATTTTCAGATTTTTAATGTTTTCTATGCAATGCATGGAGGAAGGAAATGCACACTAACAATTTACATGATGAGAACTAATGCCAATTGCTTGGAGAGATGATGCTTTCATAGCAGCCATGAGAGTTTATTACAGATGGTCCAGAGATAGCAATAAGCAATGGAGCATGTATCATCAAGAAGCCAATTTGTCTTAAGGATAAATGCCAGGACAGCCAGACAGAAGTCTGGACACAAGGGGTCGACTCTGGGAGTCGACACTTGAAATTTTAGAAGAGCCAGATCCAAGAAATCTTAAGGATGGGAGTATTTCAACCTGAAGCCAAGTTCATAGATGCAGAGTTATAGGTTTTTCAGAATCTTCAATTATCGTATACCAATGATAAAGCCCTTATGTTCAGATTGGTTTAAATCTAATGAATTTTGAGTTTAAAAAAAATAAATATTTGAAAGTTTCTGCATTCAGAGTTAATAGAAATGAACCAGAATTACATATAAAAAATCAGGTTAACCTCCTTTCCTCCTACTCATTCAATTCCATTAGCCCCTTTTAAAGGAAACTACAAAAGTATTGAGGTTAAACACATGAAGTTCCTGATTTTGTCCATGGGTGCTACCAATTTTAGATTTTTCTCTTGATACCAAATGTTATTGATTTTTATTTTTCAAGAGCATTCAGGTGTGGCTGGCACCTTTTGACGTGAGGATGCACATTGATTAGACGCCAGCATCCCCAATTACTCAGTGTAGCTCACAATTCTGCTTCAATTAGAACAGAGGTGGCAAGGCACTTCATGACCTTGTCCACTCCACTTCATTGATGAAGGGACTCGATTTCTTAATGAAATAATTGCAATTGCTCTGCCTTAGAGCACTAAACTCAGCACACATCTTTTTACGTGAGGATATACGTTTATCAGACGCCAATATCACCAGTTACTCAACATGACTGAAGTTCATTGCTTTCATTAAGTGAAGCCCCTTTTTGAGACTGTTAGGTCCCTTTTTGAAATATCTAGATTAGACAAATGTTTAAAAACAATACTACAAGAAGTTCCTCAATCAAGGATGCCTTTGTACATAATATAAACTTTCAGATTTAAGAAGACATAACAAGACAAAATCATGAGAAACTGGTTAAGGTCTATCAAGCTTGAATACAACCACTATCAAGACCATTTGGCGTAAAAGCTCAAGAAACCATTAAATTTAAACCAACATCTCTCATGTCCAAGGCAATCATAGAATTCCATAAAAAAGGATTCCTCCTTTAAGATTTACTCTCATAAATGAATTCTGCACCAGATGAAATACTCCTTAGAGTTCAAGGAGTTCAAGAGGATTGGAGTATCAATGAGATTCAAATTTCAAAGTATCTCAGACCCAAGATGAAACATAGCAAATCATAATCATAATGCAAGAGCTGATGAATACATGGAATGCACTTGGGTAGGGGAAAGGAAATGGACAATGAACACTTCCCCTGAGAATATGCATTCAATCCATAGATCAACAAGGTATGCAAGGATGCAACTTGGACTTGTATGATGACTCCCCATTAACATGTGCAAGGACTTCAGAATGCTTGGGAGAGTTGACAATGAAGTATGCAACCTATGACTTGTATGAACATTTGACCCATGATACCGGGCCGAGAACTTGATCCTTAGATCCTCTCTTGCATAGTGACAGTTTCCAGATGAAATTAATCCAACCTTCTATAACTCACTATTCTATATACCAAGGATTCATGACATGATAATGCATTCAGACTGTAAGACATGCTAGTCATGAAGTGTTGGGTTTCTTAAGCATGAAATGCATTGAAATGCATGGGACCACATGATGATACTTAATGTCTACACACATGCAAGCTCAAGATGTATGCAATGCATTCTAAACTGAAGTGCAAGCTCTTGGACTCCCCCTTAGTCAAATGCTTATGGAAGTTAGGACAATTAAGCAGAATATTAAATGTCCATATGAATGATGAGTTGAAATGTATGCAACCACGACAGATATCATCAAAAGTAATGATTAACAATGCTAAGCAGGAAATTCATAAGGCTGCTAAATTGAAGGTAAACAACAACTCATCATCATATCAATTCCATCAGTATGACAAATTTCTCATGGATTAAGCATCTGAAAATTCTGACTTCTGGTACAAGGCGAAGGTATGATCCGAAGACCTAACTCACGCATAGTGAGAGTTCCGGACAGTCTTAACTTGCCTTTCTACCCATCACCATTTGATATACCAGAGATTAATGTTAAGTGTTAATCATATAGTCCAGTTCAGGTGTTCAGAGTTCACAATGGGGAAATTCATCATTTCAGAGGGAAGGTTTCATGCTTACAGGTTTTATTGAAAGCAAAACAAACCTATACTGCAATAACTACAAAGAAAACTTAACATGCACAATTAACATAAGTTGAAAATTTTATTCACAAACCTATGCATTGATCTTTTATTTACCTGATCATCCTTTGTTCAGCTTCAAGGCACCCTGCACCCAAAATTCTCATTTGGAATTTTTTGGTACTTTAGTTTTCTTGGGTCCTTGATGGTTAGCAGCATGTTCTGCATTTCTGACATGTAAGTTTCTCTTCTTGGCTGCATTCACTTCATCACTTCTCATCCAATGATAGTTAGCAAGCATGTGTCCATACTCACCGCAATAAAAGCAGCACACATGATAATTCACATTTCTCTTGTGTGCATGGGCATTGAGCTTTTGGGAATGAGCATGGAACATAACCTTTTTGGCATGAGAGTGGGTTCTTCCTTTCAGATGCCAATAGTCCTTGACTGTGTGGCCAATTTTTCCACAATGGAAGCAGCAAGGAGGAATGTTTCTTCTGGCAGCCTTAGGGTGCGTCGACCTATCCTGAGGGGTGCGTCAATGCATTAGATCATCCCTGGGCCTTTGAACATGAGTATGCTGAGCATACTTCCTTCCAAAGATAGCCCGTCCCTTGGCATTGCTTTCTGCATTATTTCTTCTATTCTTTCCTACTCTTAGTTCATCATTCTTTAAGATAAAGCAATCATGTACAATATGACCAAGCTTTCCATAATAGAAACAATGAACATTCAAATTATGAGAAGCATGGTATTTGGGATTATGTTTCCCAACATGCATATTAATACAACCAAAATTATTTTTCTATTTTTGCTTGGAGGCTTTCTTTTTCTGATCTTGGTTCTATTTTTGGTTTCTCTGAACAGTGGGCCGTTCTAGAGTTTCAGGATTGGCAGGTTGTATTGAAGGGAGATTAGAGGTGCTGGCCACATTAGAGCTGGAAACAAAAGAAGTGTAGAGCTTATCCAAAAGATTTCTTATTTATAGGAGCAAAACCAAGACCCTCTCTCCGAAGGTTTACTTTAGTTCCCAGAAGTCTGTCCAGATTTTTAGTGCCTTTCACAAGCTTAGACAATGAGTTGTTCAAATCCGTGATCTCATCTTTAAGGGATGAGATGTGTAGTTTAGAGCTAGCAAGCTCTACATAGTAGGCATTGATCGTGTTCTTCAACATGCCATTCATTTTTTTGTAATCTTCAATTTCTAGTTTTAGCACATGCAATTTTTCAGAATCATTTTCCTCAATGTGCTTCCCCTTTTCATAGGTAGACAGCCTATCATTTAGAACATCAATTTATCTTTTAAAATTTTCATTTTCCTTAATGAGCTCGTCATTGTTAACTAGTGCATCAAAGAACTTCTGATCATCGGACATTGAATCTATCTCTGTTCTGAACCCTTTTTCATTCTCTTCAAGTTTAGAAATCTTATTCACAAGAACTTCATTTTCCTCTCTTAAGTAATGTGTTCCTTATGCATATTCACATCAAACATCATACATTCACTTATATTCTCAAACTCGGCACATCTTTCACAAGAGGATTCATGAGTATTATTCCTAAGGCCCTTTTTCAATTTTTTATTTTCTGATATTATTTTCTTATACTGCTTAGCCAGTTCGTCATAAGCATCCATGAGTTCATCAAATGTAAAATCTTCAAGTTCGGAGCTTACCTGAGATGACGGGTTGCTTGACTGGTCATCATTATCACCCATCAAGCAGTTGTGCCTCTCTTGTTCTTTTTGGATGCTAATCAGGCCATCCAAGATTTCTTTGGCTGACCTGCAACTAGAAACAAATGGAGCTGTGTTGGAGTCTACTACTGCTCTCAACAAATTCAAAGCAGTGACATTGTCAACATGTCTGGACTTGTCTTCATCAGTCCATTTGGCTTTGTTTACATGCAGGCTAGAAGGACCATTGATAATAATTCTCCAGAGCTTAGGATCACGTGAGGTTATTGTTGTGTCCCGAAGGGTGGCAATCAAGAGGGGGGGGGGGTGAATTGATTGGCCAAATAAAAATTAATTTCACAAAGAGAAGCTGGTTGCAAAGAAAAACCACAAACTAGATGACGACAAGTTAAGCAAACACTCAACCTTGCCGGAACAAGATCTCTCTCATGAGTGCTCGTCGATAAAAGTATGAAATCTAAGACGGAGATTTAGAACACTCTGCTAAACGTGAAGCACACTCATTCCAAACCACGAAGAGCAAACTACAAAAGGAGGCACATAAATTTATAGGTGGTTCGGGTACACAACCGTGTCCCCTACGTCCACCCCTCACACGTGAGGATTAATGCTCCACTATGAGTTGAGCCACACACACGCTATAACAATAGCTAACACACACACTGCAGCCTATCTTGGCCGCCACACATACACCCACACGCTCGTATCAGAGATCACGAGCACACACACACACATAAATGTGGTTCAATAAGTTCAAAGATTACAATAGATATTCAAGCTCAATCAACAAAGATTTGAGAGGATTGGAATAAGGAAGATTTGCGGTGATTAGAGCTCCCCCTTTCTTTTCTTCGAAGGTACTTGAACTGTTTTTGCAGGATGGAGATCGTTCTTGAAGGAGGATGATCGATTCTTGCACGAACACTTGTTGTATCTTAGATTTCTATGCAGCTTGCAGCAGAGGAACATTTGCGGACTTGAAACTTCACTCTTCCCTTCGTATTCACGCTCAGAACGGTGTGGAAGAAGCTCTGGAGCTGCTGCCTACGACCTGCACTCACAAGGGTTAGAAAGCACACACAAATTTTAGATCTCACTCCTAGATTAGGGTTTGTGACCCAATGAGACGGTTTTAAGCTTCCAGATCGGTCAAGGGACACCCTAGGGACCAGATCCACGAATCTAGGAGTGATTTGAGGCTGAAGGACCAGACAGGTTTGACAAAAGGGGCGAGGATGTGAAAGTCAAAAAATGCGGCTGCATAGTGGTGTCGACACTAGGCCCATGGCCATAGCAGAAAGCTGCCGGCCAAGGCAACCCACAGATGGTGTCGACACCAGGATATGGCTTTTAGCAGAAAATTACTGGCCAGAGGATGGTGTCGACACCAGGTGTCGACACCAGAACAAGGCCTATAGCAGAAAACTGCTGGCCAGTACAAAAACAAATGGGTGTCGACACCAGGTGTCGACACCAGGCTTCAGACAGAAGAAAAAATAAAATGGCAGAACATAGAGAAACTGGTGTCGACACTAGGTGTCGACACCAAGCAATTGTGAACTCAAAAACGCCTGATGAACTAGAAATATAATCGAACAACCTCACCGGGGTTTTGCCATTTTGAGTTGGGTATTAGAAGTCCTTCTTACCTGCAAGAACACCTCAAGAAGGTTAAATTTGTATTGGCATTCATAGAACAAATCCACTCATGCATTTCTCATTAAGTCATGAATCTATGAATGATGAATGAAGCTTACCCTTATGGCTTTTACCATGATCTTACCTATCGGATGGAAAGACATATATCTATGGACTCCATTGACCATCCATGAGGAGTTTATGCACAGGTCAGCACATATCCCTGAGTGCATATATTTATTGATCCGAGCCTTGTGAAAGACTTACACAGAATAGCATTATTTTCCTTACACCTTGGGTTACCAAAAGCCATTGACAAGTGTTACAAAAGACTGTAGCAACACTCCAATAAGTTTGCCAAGAATCAACAAGTCCAAGGAGTTTGAGATTATACCAAATCCAACTGACAAAGATGTCAACAGTTCAATACACGGTAACGTAGGATTTCTAATCTCAAACCAACAATGAATCAATACATTCCAATTTCATAACCCATGAAGTTCAATGAGATAATCACATTGAAACAATAAGCCATTTAGCAATATCTCATTTGACATCATCAAAACTCTTGAAGCCACACATCATAATCTTGGGAGCAACAATCTCCCCCTTTTTGATGATGACAAAAAATGCTATGTGCTACTGTTGAAGAGATGAAATTGATCAGCATGAACGTGAAGAAAGGATCAAGGTACAATTCGAGTGACAATGTAACAAGTAACTAAGATAACCTTTTTAAGAAATTGACCTGCATTGAACCACAAGCTTTCATATTTGTTGAACTGAATGGCAACAACAACAAAATGATTTCACAACCATAAGTAGCAATTTCATTTGAAGAGCGTTGAACCAACAAACACCTGGACACCATAGCTAAGCATGCCATGCTATGAATATAACTAAACAAGACTCTAGTACTAGATGCAAAGACTCGAATGCAAACTAAATGCATGGGAAACAAGTAAGCATGCAAGCATGCAAAACACACATAATAAGCATAATAAGCAACCTATTAGTAGCAACATAGAAATCCATATGTCTCCCCCTTTGACATCAACAAAAATAAGGGGGAACCGGGGTACAAGTAGCATAGCCGACATGCATAACAGGATTCATTCCGATCCGGAGGAGGGTGGAGTAGGTGGACGGCGAATGTAATCAACTATGGTAGTGAACTGAGCGGTTTGAGCATCCATGGCAGACTTTAAAGCATCAAGAGAGGTATTGATAGTCTGAAATTCCTGAAGATACGTGGTGTGATGAAGCTTCAATTCCGCCACATCCTGAGTAAGAATATCCACCGTCTCCCTGAGGTGACCCACCTCACCACCCATAGTCTCCATCGAAAGTCAAAAACCAGATAAATCCGTGGAGGCTGCATGAGTTCCAGAAGTGCCACCTTCTTCATGCTGAGCTTCTCCCTCTTCATCATCAGAAACATCTTCGGGATCTTTGTCTGGCACAGCTTTGAGTGTACGAACAAGGCGTCTGTGAGCATCCCAAACATAACCCATGTTCTTACAAACCGAGTTAACAATATAAATGTCAGCTTCCCGGAGTGTTTGACAAGGCTCATCGTTGAGTGGAATATTGACCGCACGAAAGATAGCAGTTAATGCGGCTGCATAAGGGAGAGTTCTACTGCGGTGATGGGTACAATTGATGATGTGATCAAGAATGACTTAGGGAAAATTAATGGGCTCTTCTGGCAGCAGACCATATAACAGAAACATTTGCTGATCGGTGACCTTCTCTCGTCCCCCAGCCTTGGGAAGCAAGATTATGGTAAGCATATGATGGAGAATGCGCTGAAGAGGGGGAAAATGGTTAGCATTTAAGCCGCTAACAGACCGATCCCCCATTTCTTCCCCTGTCATAATCTGATAAACCTCATGTTTGGCATGCATTGCATTCTCATAGGTGTCACTAGCATCAGGTAAATCAAATGCATGTGCAAGAAATTTTCTGGAAAGAGCGATCACCTGGCCATTCACGACTGTAGTATACTTGCTTTTCCGAACAACCATATTTCCATAGAATTGGAGAAAAGTGAATGGTAAATTTTTCTGTGAGCATACATGAACGTACCCAAATTTGGCTGAGCTTCAATTAACGGTAACAGTTCGGGAAGTGCTTTATGTAGATCTTGGAAATCCACAGCCCGTGGTCGAAGAACCTTGCGATCCATCATTTTAAACTGTACGGGTGTGGGTCTTTACTGGAGAGCATGTTGTTCATCCGTTTTAGCCCTGACTTCCTTCTTTCTGCGGGATTCGGCAACCTTTGTTTTGCCGGATGCATGCCTCTTCGGAGCCATTGGAACCAACTTCGAAAGGAGACCGACGGAGGAAGGAATAGATCTCTCTGTTCAACGAAGGATCCCTTACCTCGGCTGGACGGATTCTCCACGAAACACCCACGCTCCAGGGGATGAAAGCCGAAGAGGGCAACCACGGATGCTCGGCAAGGGGAGGGCGCCGGTGCCGCGGTGATGTCCGCGCGTGCTCGGGCTTGAAGGGGCTTGGGGCTTGCAAGAAAGAGGCCGTGGGGATGAAAGGAGGGCGGCACGGGAGTTGGAAGGGCCTTAGGGCAAGTGTGGGAGGGGGTTCGAATGGGTTCGAATGGGGTTTGAACCCCACGGACCGATTCGTGAATGGGTCGCGACCGGACGGTGTCGACACCAGGTGTCGACACCGATTTTGCCAAGTTCTGCCCGCCAAAAAAAATAACAGAGCAGGAAGGGGTGTCGACACCAGGTGTCGACACCACCCAGACTGCTATATAAAAAGTGTTTTAATGGTGAGTTACAAGAAAGGATTTGAATTCCAAGGAACAAGGCTTGATACCCAAATGACTTAGGAATGAATATGAGCAATTCATGTGATAAAATGTTTGGGTTTGTCATTTTGGGGATGTTCACATACAAAATCAATCACACACACCAAAGACTAATTCCTACCTTTTCGGACCATGTGTCACCCGTTCCTTCATGTGGCTGTGCTTTATTTAACAAGGAATATAAGGACATAGAAAGCCAATGAGTGCATTATATAGGTTTATACAACGAAACACACTCCATGCACTGACATTCCACATTCAAGCAATTTACACATAATACACACATTAACATGATGCATATGCATGACCAAGGAAAACTACGAAGGCATGTATCTTCTAGTTAGGTGAAGTAAATGCAAATGCATGAGATGAGACCAACTAATGCAGGACATACACTAACCTTCCAAACGACAAATGCCCAATTCTCTCCTAAAAGAAGTGAATTTTTCTTCATTAAGAGATTTAGTGAAAATCTCTACAACTTGGTTATTAGTATCAACAAACTGAATTACGACATCACCTTTGCTGACATGATCACGCAGGAAATGGTGCCTAACCTCAATATGCTTAGTGCGAGAATGATGCACGGGGTTTTTTGAAAGATTTATAGCAAAGGTGTTATCACCAAGGATGGCTGTGTTTTTAAGTGTGATGCCAAAATCAATCAACTATTGTTGTATCCAGAGCACTTGGGCAACACAACTACCTACGGCCACGTATTCGGCCTCGGCGGTTGATAATGCCACAGAGTTTTGTTTCTTGGAAGCCCATGAGACCAAGCATCCTCCAAGGAACTGGCAGTACCCACTTGTGCTCTTCCGGTCTATTTTGCAACCCGCGTAGTCGGCATCGGAATAACCAACCAATTCAAGACATGAACTACGCGGAAACCATAAACTAAGTTCATAAGTGCCAGCAATATATCTAAAGATGCGCTTCACGGCCGACATATGAAATTATTTAGGATTCGATTGAAATCTAGCACATAAGCATACTACATATTGAATGTCGGGCTTGCTGGCAGTCAGATACAACAAAGATCCTATCATGCTTCTGAAAAGGGTTTGATTGACGGCTTTACCTTTCTCATCATGGTCAAGCTTTAATGATGTGGACATGGGAGTTGGTTGTGGCTTTGTTTCAGATAGTTTGAATTTCTTGAGCAGCTCCATAGCATATTTCTTTTGGTTTATGAATAAACCATCAGTCGTCTGTGTCACCTGCAATCCCAAGAAGAAGGTTAACATTCCCATAAGACTCATTTCAAACTCACTTTGCATTAGTTTTTCAAAGTTTTCACTAAGAGATTCCTTTGTGGAGCCAAAGATGATATCATCCACATACACTTGAACGATTAGAATTTCCTTACCATTCATTTGTGTGAAAAGAGTCTGATCGACATTACCTCGCTTGAATCCATTTTGAATGAGGAATTCACTTAACCGTTCATACCACGCACGGGGTGCTTGTTTCAGACCATAAAGAGCTTTGTCTAGCTTGTATACATGATCTGGATGCTCCATATCCTCGAACCCCGACGGTTGCTCCACAAACACGTCATCCTGGATATAGCCATTTAAAAATGCACTTTTAACGTCCATTTGAAACAATTTAATGTTATTGCAGCACGCAAATGCTAAAAGAATCCTCACTACCTCAAGTTTTGCTACTGGAGCAAATGACTCATCAAAATCAATCCTTAACTCCTGGCTATACCCTTTGGCTACAAGCCTCGCCTTGTTCCTAGTTACCACCCCTTGATTGTTTATTTTGTTTTGAAAGATCCATTTGGTTCCGATCATAGAGTGGTCTCTAGGACGAGGCACAAGGAACCACACTTTGTTCCTTTGGAACTGGTGTAGTTCTTCTTACATAGGCATGATCCAAGAATCATCTTTTAATGCATCTTCTAAAGAGTGAGGTTTATATTGCGAAAGTAAAGCTATGTAATCCAGATTTTCAACTTCCCTGAATGAGGAACGCGTTCTTATTCCTTCTTCCACATTGCCTATGACAGCTTCCGACAGATGGTCTTTAGCAAAGGTCCATTGCCTTGGTAGCTGCAGTTCAATATGATCTTGCTGATTTTCACCAGCATCTTGTTGTTCTTCACTTCCTGATGTATTAACTTTCTCTAACAACTTTCCCGTATCATCATCTTCTGATTCTCCTTCCTGCAAGATAGACTTGTCATTAGTGTTCTTGGATGATGATTCATCAACTATGACATGGGGGCTTTCCTCAACTACAAGAGTTCTCAAGTTGTACACTCGATATAGGCTCTTGAGCTAAGAGAGTATCTAAGAAATATCCCCTTGTCACTCTTGGGGTCAAACTTAGCCAAGTCCACCTTGCCATTGTTATGGATGTAACAAGTGGAGCCAAAAGGTTTGAAGTAAGAAATATTCGGTTTCTTACCTCGATATAGCTCATAAGGTGTTTTCTTTAACAAAGGCCTTACCATGGCTTGGTTGATTATGTAGCACGCAGTGTTCACGGCTTCAGCCCAGAAATACCTTGGTAAATTGTTCTCATTTAACATAGTCCTGGCCATTTCAACTAGTGTTCTGTTCTTCCTCTCAACTACCCCATTTTACTCGGGGGTCCTTGGTGCGGAGAAGTTGTGCATATAGCCTTGATCCCTGCAGAAATTACTGAACTCATGATTATCAAATTCCTTACCATGATCACTCCGCACGGTCTTGATGCAGCATCCTTTTTCATTTTGAACCATCCTGCAAAATGCTTCAAACTCCATCAATGTATCACTTTTGTGAGAGAGAAAATACACCCAGCTATATCTTGAAAAGTCATCCACAATTACAAACCCATATAGTTTACCACCCAAGCTATGTGTTCTGCTTGGTCTGAACAGATCGATATTTGAATCAATTCAAGGGGCCTAGAAGTGGTTACATCACTCTTACATTTGAAAGATGTTCTTATCTGTTTCTCCCTGCTGCATGCCCCACAGATTCCTTCATCGACAAGCTTCAACTTGGGCAAACCAACAACCAGAGTTTTCTAAACAACTTCAACATCACATTAAAACTGGCATGTCCAAGACGGCGATGCCAAAGCCATGCATCATCAGATCTTTTAGCAACCAAACACAGATTGTTATGTGAAACATCATCTAGATCAATCATATAAACATTGTTGTGTCTGAACCCTATGAATTTAATTTCATTAGAGTTTCTATCTGCCACAGTATAGTGTGTAGAATCAAAAGACACATTACAGCCTTTATCACAGAGTTGACTGATGCTCAGGAGATTATGATGCAAGCCTTTTACAAGTAAAACATTTTTAATGACTTGAGTTTGGTTCTTACCTATCTTACCTTCTCCGATAATTTTTCCTTTATCTTTTCCCCCCAAAGCTACCACTCCACCATCCTTTTCTTGCAGGTCTGCAAACATTTCTTTGTTTCCCGTCATATGCCTTGAACATCCACTATCCAGATACCATTTTTTCTTTTGAGCTCCAAAGCAGACCTGCAAATTCAAAGCAAATATTTATGGGATTTTTGGTACCCAAGCAAGCTTGGGTCCATGATGGTTAGACAAAGGAGGCCTATATGACATATTCACCATTCTTGCAAAATGTTCATCATCAAATCTCATGGTTCTGCACTCATACATATCATGGCCTAATCTTCCATAATAAAAACATGTAGTGACTTTGTTACCACGGCTTCTCCTCCTGTTTGCATTCATAAATGAGTTATGCATATGTGTGTTAGACAAGGAGGAAAACGAGCCTCTTGAAATCCAAGGAGTCATGTGTGTTTTGGATTGAAGTGGTTTTCTCTTTTCAAAGGTGTGTAGAGAACTTCCTTCATGAGGATCCACCCAAGTGTTCATAACTTGTTTCCCTTTTTCCAATGTAGCAAGAACATTTTTCAACTCTTTTATCTCTAGCATCAAGGTTTCAATTTTTTGTTCAGCTGTTTCCTTGGTTTGATTACATGCAATTCTTTCCGACCTTTCTTGTTCTAATTCCCTCTTCAAGTCTTCATACATTTTGACAAAATTGGTTTAATCTTCACGCATGCATGAACTCTCTTCTTCAAACAATTCAGTTTTAGACATAACAATTTCATTTTCATGTTTGAGATTCTCAATTTCAGATTTCAAGGCATTGCAACTTTCACAAGAATTTTCAGCATGCACAAATTGCTCCATCTTCTTTTTCAGAAGTTTGTTTTCAGATTTCAACCTTTTGCATTTTCCATATAATGATTCATAAGCAATCTGCCATTGTTCATAAGTAAGAGATTCGGATTCAGAATCTACCTCCTTTGAGTTGTCCTTGTTTGCCATGAAGCACAGATTCTGAACAAGCTCATCTAAGTCATCTTCATTCTCGGATCCTTCCTCATCCTCGTCGCTCCATGTGGCGACCATGGCTTTGGGTTTTTTGAATTTTCCTTTCTTGAATCTCTTCATCAAATCCGGGCACTCACCCCGCATGTGACTAGGTTTCTTGCATTCATAGCAGATTACTTCATCCTTCTTGCTACTTTCATTTTTCTTAGGACCTTGCCTTCTTGGTCCTTTTCTAAACTGACCACCGAACTTCCTGGTATTCTTGACAAATTTTCTTGCTTTTCTGGTGATCATAGCAACAAGCTCCTCATCTTCAGTGTTAGCCGTGGAGCCTTACTCACTTTCATCAGATTCTTATGGGTTTACCTTCAATGCCAATGTTGTGGCTACCTTCTTCTTTTTGTGATCCTCCTCGCTCCTTTTGATGTTAATCTCGTATGTCATCAAGGAGCCAACTAATTCATCCAAAGTCAAGGTGCTAAGATCCTTTGAATCTTCAATTACGGTGGCCTTTGTGTGCCACTGTGGTGATAGAGATCTCAGTACCTTCCTTACCAGATCTCGGTTTGAATACTCCTTCCCAAGAGCCTTCAAACCATTTGTAATTTCCATCAGCCTTGTGAACATTTCAGAAATGGATTCTTCTGGCTTCATCATAAACAACTCATAATCTCGGACCAATAGGTTTGCCGTGGTCTCCTTGACTTCAGAAGTTCCTTCATAGATCAAGCGTAGCTTGTCCCACATTTCCTGTGCAGAGGAACACATAGAGATTCGTGAGTATTCGTTTGGATGAATAGCACATTGAATTATATTCATGGCCTTAAAGTTTGCTGCATAATTATTGATATGTTCATCATCCCAATCATCTTCATTGTCAGGCAACTTATAAGGACCTTTATTGATCACATTCCACACATCATACTCTTGAGCACGCAGAAAAACGTACATTCTATTTTTCCAATAAGTGTAGTTTGTGCCATCGAAAAATGGAGGCCTGTGTACCGAATGCCCTTCGGGCATCATCCCAATGTTTGCATTGATCTAGGATCTAGCTCTTCGACCGTGAGGTAGAGACAATCAGAGACCAGAGCTCTGATACCAATTGTTGTGTCCCGAAGGGTGGCAATCAAGAGGGGAGGGGTGAATTGATTGGCCAAATAAAAATTAATTTCACAAAGAGAAGCTGGTTGCAAAGAAAAACCACAAACTAGAAGACGACAAGTTAAGCAAACACTCAACCTTGCCGGAACAAGATCTCTCTCGTGAGTGCTCGTCGATAAAAGTATGAAATCTAAGATGGAGATTTAGAACACTCTGCTAAACGTGAAGCACACTCGTTCCAAACCACGAAGATAAGTTGGAACGCTCGTGGTTTGGAACTTATTGAACCGCATTTATGTGTGTTTTTGAATCAATACATTCCAATTTCATAACCCATGAAGTTCAATGAGACAATCACATTGAAACAATAAGCCATTTAGTAATATCTCATTTGACATCATCAAAACTCATGAAGCCACACATCATAATCTTGGGAGCAACAGTTATAAATCGACACATTTTTCCCAGCCAGTTACTGAAATCTAAACCATCGATAATCGGAAAGGGAAGCATTGAAAACTGATCAACTGAGGGACACATGATTGTAGTTGCACTTGGATCCTCTCTGCAGATCGTTGGATCTGGAAATGACAGAGCTTGGCTCTGATACCAATTGTTGGGTCCCCTAGGGTGCAACCGGATCTAGAAGGGAGGTTGAATAGATCCTTTCAAAAACTTTGACGTAATTACAGTTTAGCTCATTAAGGCATAAACAACAACTATAATGCAGATGAGGCACTTAGACACAATGCACAGCAGATTTAATAGAAATAGCTCAAATGAGAACGGTAGAAACACAGTGAAGATCTGAACCAAGCAAACATCTGTGAATGGGGATAGAGGAGATGGATCAATCGCACAAGAGCACACCCACTGCACCAGATGTTTTTAAGGTGGTTCAGTCCGCAAACCCGCAGACCTACATCCACCCCTCACCAAACCGGTGAGACTTTTCCACACGAGGACGAAGTCCTCAACACACACGGGGACGAGGCCCCCCCCCACACACACGAGGATGAAACTCCTCAACACACACGGGGACGAACCCCCCCCGCCACACACACACACAAACAAGAAAACACAAGCTGCAAGTGCATCAAAGACCTTGGGACAGACTCCCAAGAACACACAAGGCTGAACATATCCAAGGACCCACTTCCGGCCTCTAAGCAGAGCACCGGACACACACAGAAATGCAGATCAGAAGTTGCAAACGAAAAACATAAACAGAGCGAAGAAAATACGTGTTGTAGCTTCAGATAGGAATCATAAAGGTTTAAGCCAAGACTACTCTTCAAGCTCAAGACCTCGCAGGGTTGCTCTTTCTCATGGCTTCCCTTCTTTCTTATGCTCTCTTTTCTTTTATAGCACAGGACTGGGGTCGGACCAGGTGCTGGGCTGCTAGCTCTCTTCTCACAGGATTTCTTTGGCACACGAAGGATATTCTCTTAGGCAGCAACATCTCTCTTCATGTAGAGAGCTTCATATATATAGAAGGCTGGGTAAAAAATTTCCCTCCAAGAATCCTGCGATCTTATTAGCTGGAATATAAAAGACTTGTTTGAACACTAACCTCTTTTTGATTGGTACACCATATCTGATGGCAGGAGCAATACAATTTTTCCAAGCTAAAATCTGATTGGCCCAGCAGAGACACATAAGCTTCCCTCCAAGATTCTTCAATTTGAATTGCTGGAGTAAGCAAGTGAGGTATGACCAAAAGTGCCTGTGGCATCTTTAATTATCATGGGCTGGCTAGCAGAGAAGGACGTCCTTTTGTCTCGGAAGATTTTCTTCTCAGATAAAAATCTTGTTGGTTGACTCCAGGAGAAAGGACAGCAGAGAAGGAGTCTTTTCCTTGACTGATACCTTGTCCAAAAGGTTGCTCTTATTTTCTTATGATGACAAGGACACTGTCAGCCCTAGGAACCTCCTCCAGACCTCAAAAATCATGTTTTTAGAGGTTTACGGTTGCATTTTTAATTCTCTAGAAATCCTCAGAACCGTCGCAGGAGATACTGATTTAATATTGAAGGTCTTCTAGTGCGTCGACGTAGTAAGCCCATTGCGTCGACGCAGCTTCATGGATTCTATCGTTGTTGGTGAACTGGCATTGACGCGGCCTTCAGAGTCCTGCAGTGGATGGCTAGTTGGCCTTTGATGGCGTCAACACAATGAGGGCATTGCGTTGACACAACCTTCACTCACGAGCCACTTGATATGGCTACGAGCTATTTGTTACCATTAGTTGTCTATTTGTTACCCCTAAGAGGCATTTGTCACCCTTAGGAGGCATTTTTCACCCTTATGATCCTCAATAGCCATCGCCACTGCTTCTTCAGCCTTGCGGGATTTAACGTGCTGGAGACGCCCAGTGCGTTAACGCAAGACACTAGTGCGTTGACGCCATCTGCTGGTGCTGCTGAAGACTGGGCTGGTGTAATGACCTGAGAATCCGATCACCGGGAAAGACCCGATAACTCGAGACTCGAACTGCCGCCCACGAGCCAGGAGGGCTCGGAAGGGCTAAAAGGAGTGTAGAGGCATAAAAAAATAGGAAATAAAGCAGGACAATTCAATAATTAACAGAAATAAATAAACAACTACTGCTACAATAGAGTCCAGTCCAACAGAAAGTACAGTCTAAAACAATAAAAATGTACCACATGCTGAGTGAACACTCGGCCCGGCGAGCTGGCAACTGAGAACCTCCGTACCGCACCCTCGAACCTCGAGGAAGAACCGCCACACCTAAAAAGCAAGGAATGAGTCTCCAAAACAGAGACTCAGTAGGGATCCCGAGGAACCCCAACCGGAAACGACGGCAGTAGCGGAAAGGAAAGCTACAACAACAGCAGGAACAACGAACCGGTGGCCGGTCAAAAATCGGCACTACAGCTACTCCTACTATACCAGAAACACACCCCGATCTCACGGTCGGAGGCTACCGAACCACACTAGTACCACTTACCGAAGTAAAAACCCATGGCAACCCCGTCGTAGAGGCCTGTCTCCCAAGTCATGGCCAACCTGGACACGCTATCCAAGATGCAACCCCGACCACCCGGTCGCGGACACCGCGCCAACAAGACATAACCTTGGTAAAGCTACTAGCACCAGTCTCGCGACACGAAAATCGACACACGCGTCACGGCCAAACAATCGGAACTCAACGGTAAACACGACCAAAAACCTAAAGGTCGAAGTCACTGAAGCTGATGGTCTGTCACTCTCTGTCTAGAACAAGAGTACCTCCTACTAGAAGCATAGTCGATAGCATCCCCTGACGTCTTACACCGCACTATAGGTGTCCGCCTGGCACGATAGCCCCCGACAGAGGCAAGGACACTGTACAAGTAACCACAAACAAGTGACTAGCTGGGGTCACGCCCATCGACGTGGGTCCAACCGCCCCCAACCACGTGTGCACACATAGACCGTCCGTCCCTGGTCTGGCCCTTTGACTAGTTTTCCCCTCAGTCGGACTCTTGCTGCTTGACGCGGGGCCCGACGGAAACCAGTCTAAAATCGTCCTCAGGGTAGCCTCTCCACCACTCCCTGGTGGGACCACTAAACGTGTGAGTAGGCTACGACTAGTGGAGGGTCGCTGAGAGAGTAGACTCTGAAGTCAACAGAAAGCAACGTCCAAACCCGATGAAGTACGGGGACCGTCCCGCGTACCAACACCGTCGCACGGTGACCATAGTCGGAGAAGAAATGGGACTCACAGTCCACAAAGAAACGCAGAAGTATGGTTCCCAATGCAGCTCACATGCCGCCAAACCGAATCCCACTCTCAGGGAATAACGGGAAACCTCCAGCTCTAGGCTGGACAACTGGACTCGCTGTCCAAGGCCTCACACATGGCCCGCGCATGAAGCACAGAAGCACGATTCCCAGGGCAACGCATAAGCTGCCACGCCGATAACTGGACTCGCAGTCCAAGGCCAAACACGTGGCCCACTCGGGAATCATCTTCTAGGAAACTCACGGCATGCGGGGGAGACCCCACCGCACACACACCGATACACGGTGACTCGGTCAAGCGTAACACAAAAGCCCGGCACACGAGGAGTCACGCGGACTCCCAAACTCACGGGCATGCTAAACGAGGTAGCACGGTCCTCCCGACACCCTCAAAACACAGACACAGAATCCCACGGGTGTCTGGGCATTCACAAGACCGCAAGTCGACCACTGGGTCGGAACCGGGTTGACTAGGGACCTACACAACGTGAAACGATCGCGGCACGCATGAAGAACCACTTCGGCGCAACACAGTGCCTGGCGGTCTACCTTTGGGCCGTCACAGCTGTAACGGTCCAAGGCTAGACCGTCACAGCACTCTAACAGTCCAACGCAGGAGCGTCACGCGAGAGAGGCAACACCGACTGTGACGCACCCACCCTGGGGCGTCACAGTCTCTAACGGACCAAGCCTTGTGCGTTAGAAGATAGAACGAAATAGGTTGTGACACACACCCCTCGGGACATCACAGCCTCTGACGGTCCTACCTAGGCGCGTCAGAAGAATGGGCTGCGTCAGCTCCGACGCTCCCATACAGGGGTGTCACAGTGCTCTGACGGTCCACCCCTGGTGCGTCAGAGACTCGTGACCCCCAACGGTCCGAAAACACGAAAACGGACGTAGCGGTCGAACCCAGGTGCGTCACACCCTCTGGCGATTTATCATGGGACTGTCAGAGCGACCGACTCCTTGTCGACAAAATAGTACCCTGTGACGCATCCTCCTTGGTGCGTCACAGCACATAACGAACCCACCCTGTGGCGTTACAGACTGTGACGGTCACTGGAAGGACCGTCACACCGTCCCAAGAACGCTATGGCGGGAAACGACCCAAAAATCATCCCACGCCCCCATACCTCCACGGGAGAGGGGGAAAATAAGGGGGAAGCCCCCCAAATAGCCCCTAGCATGCATCTATGGCCTCGGATCGGCCAAAAACGCGATGGATCGATAGATCGACTCAGAACCCCAAAAACATGGATTTTTCCCAAAATGCCCTGATTAGCCCGCTCGGCTCACCACGGCCTACAAAACTCGCGGGAAAGGGAATGCACGAGCTGGGGGTCCATCTCCCTACCTCCACCGAAGAAACGATGCGTCGTGGATGCCGATCCACGAAGAAACGCTGCGAAACCCTCACCGGCTTACGATTGCGCCACGAGCTCCCACACGCCTCCACCGCCTCGATCCTCGCCCATCCTCACCTGCGTCCTCGCCCGCGCCGCCTCCGCCTCGCCCTCGCCTCGCTCCGTCGGCCGCCAGAGAAGAGAGGGGAGAAAGAGAGCATGAGAGAAGAGAGGGGGAGAGAGGGTGAGAAATGAGAGATGGGGAGAGAGAAAAGGGGAGGGGGATTTATATAGAAAATCCAAAAATTCTGGAAAATACCGAAAATAGGAAAATACACCCCCACAATCCTCGGAACACGCTGATCACTGTGGTAACGTCCCGGTGTCGGAGAACGTAACGGTTCACTCTATATAGGGTTCCGAAGGTCCGATAGACAGAAAACACGCATAAATCCCAAAACGTAACGCGGGACCCACAAATGTGCTCCGAAAATTACAGAAAACTACCGGCGTACTTCTCACAACACCACGGACCCAAGGAAACTCATGGGCACACCACCAGTGGGTCCGATAATCCGATAAAAATAATCTGAAGCCCGATCGGACTCAAATCCGAAACACACAAAAGACGATCCGAAACCCACAGATCCAGATCCGAAAAACCCGGGGCATTACAGCCCTCCCCCTCTTAAAGGAATTTCATCCTCAAAATTCAGGACCAGCAACCCGCCACAGGGGAAGAACGTCGAACCAATTGACAACGCTGTCAGAGCCCCAGCATAGAAACCTCGATTCTCACGAAAGCTCCGGACCTGAGGGACACAGCCAGACTACAATCACGAACGACACCTCGCTCCGCACGCCACACACACCGGCCATCCGAGCAGGCATATACCAAAGGACACAGTCCTGCGTTACCTTAGACACAACACGAGAACCAGTCATGGCACCGCTACCACAATCTCGCTCACCGAGGAGACACAACCCTCGCCACGAGAAAACGGCTATCGATCCATCCAATGGTCAGCAGACAAATTACACGTCAGCTTCACAACCAGCTGACAGGTCGCACACCCTTCTCAAGGGAACAACCCAAATAGAGCCTCCACCAGCTCACGCAGCCATCTCAACAAGTCGCAACCAGAACATCGGCTCAGCACCAAGAACCACCTCACACTTGGCAAGCTGACAGCCAGACATATCACTGTGCCAACTCTGTCAGAAGACAAACTTCGACAAAGCCTAGATCCCGTCCGGAAAGGCACAACACAGAAACGACCACCAAAGGTCTTACCTGCACACGGACCTCACCATTCACTATGCACAACCATCAGCATCTTCTGTCTGTGAAAAGACCATCCACTGGTCGCCAGATACACGTCAACGGGAAGCCTCCGCTTGCTCAGGTTCTTCCTTCTTTCCTGGTCCTCCACCAGATCCAAAGAGAACATTCCAAACCTCGGCAAGCCATCCGTTGACTCACAAACATACCAACACCACAACCAGACATATCATCACGCCAACACTACCCTTACAGGGGGAGCACGATGAAACCAAATGACAAGATCCTGGCGTCTTCAGTCATCACCTCACTTGACTCATACTTACAGGGGAACCAATCCTCCAATGCTCAACGCAATCTCAGGAATCCGCCCGTAGCAACCAACGCTACGATCCTGAACCAGTGGGTCACGGGCCCACCGAGCTTCCGCTGCGCACTCTGATCCACGCGCATAGCCACAACTGTGAACACCGCCCAACCAGCACTCTTCCTTCCAGAACAGCGCCAGCACCCTTACACACCATGGGAAATGGGCACAACATCACACAGGCAACCACCTTGCCAAAACATGGGTCACGTCTCGCACGGACTTCATGGCACGCGAGGCCAACCAAATCTGGGAACACACTGCAAGACGACGAACCTTAGCCAAACACAATCTCTCCAACCCACGGAGAAACTGATCACGCCTCCAACCAATGAAAAACTTCCACGCTCGACCTGATCTCAAACCTCGCGCACGCTGGAAACAGCACCATCTAGCACCAAGGATAGCCATCGCTTTCATCAGATCAGCGCCTCCGACACACTCAGCAAGTGTCACATCGGACCACAATCATAGCATCTCTCGATGTACCACCGCTGCAATTCCTTGAACTGTAACATGCTACGCCAAGAGCCGCAACACGAGCCATAATCGGCAACTGTCAACACTCATCCTCGAGTCCCGAAACTCACCGCGGAACCTTCACATCTCAACTCAAATCCAAGGCAAATACAACCCATTCGCATACAAGAGCGCATGAGCAAGACTTACTGGGACACCACAGCCCAATCCTGTCTCAAAATTCGTAGAACAATCAGGACCGACACGTCATTTCTGATGCGACAGAGCATGACAAGAACATCAGGCTCGATGAAACAACAGCTCACCGAGAAGATCCTCTGCTCATCCGAGCACACCTCTCGATCAGAACACCTCAGGGGCTGGACAAACCTCAAGCTGGAGTGGCCAAAACCGACAACATCTCCCTCAGAGCACGCTCACGGCCACTTAACCACGAACAATCATCTCCAGCCACCTGACCACGCTGTAGATCCCTCGAACGTAGTACCGTGAGTTCACGCCTGCCAGCAACCTCTGCCCAACGTAGCACAACTAGGGCCACCACCAGTGAGGGAGAAGGCTCTAAACCTCGATCCTTAGACCCCATGCTGGCACGAAAGCCGTGGACAGCAACCACCTTCATAGCGCCACACAGCGCACTCAAGCTCTCAAGCGAGAAACTAGGCGGAAAGCGAACACAAAACCCTAAGCCAGCCGCCGATTGTATTGGACCTTACGGACTCTGATCACTGCAATATTTCAAATTTCTATGTACGTCCACAACCACTGCTCTGATACCAGCTGTAACGACCCGAGAATCCGATTACCGGAAAAGACCAGATAACCCGAGACTCGAACCGCCGCCCATGAGCCGGGAGGGCTCGGAAAGGCTAAAAGGAGTGTGAAGGCACAAAGAAATAGGAAATAAAGTAGGACAATTCAACAATTAACAGAAATAAATAAATAACTACTGCTACAACAGAGTCCAGTCCAACAGAAAGTACAATATAAAGCAGTAAAAACATACCACATGCCGAGTGAACACTCGGCCCGGTGAGCTGGCAACTGAGAACCTCCGTACCGCACCCTCAAACCTCGAGGAAGAACCGTCACACCTGAAAAGTAGGGAATGAGTCTCCACAACAGAGACTCAACAGGGATCCCGCGGAACCCCAACCGGAAACGAGGCGGTAGCGGAAAGAAAAGCTACAATGACAGCAGAAACAGCGAACCGGTGGCCGGTCAAAACTCGGCACTACAACTACTCCTACTATACCAGAAACACACCCCGATCTCACTGTCGGGGGCTACCGAACCACACTAGTACCACTTACCGAAGTAAAAACCCACGGCAACCCCACCGTAGAGGCCTATCTCCCAAGACACGGCCAACCTGGACACGCTGTCCAAGGTGTAACCCCGACCACCGGGTCACGGACATCGCGCCAACAAGACGCAACCTCGGTAAAGCTACTAGCACCAGTCTCGCGACATGAAAATCGACACACGCGTCACGGCCAAACAACCGAAACTCAACAGTCAACACGACCAAAAACCCAAAGGTCGAAGTCACTGAAGCTGACGGTCTGTCACTCTCTATCCAGAACAGGAGTACCTCCCACTAGAAGCACAGTCAGTAGCGTCCCCTGACGTCTTACATCGCACTGCAGGTGTCCTCCTGGCACGATAGCCCCCGGCGGAGGCAAGGACACCGTACAAGTAACCACAAACAAGTGATTAGCTGGAGTCACTCCCGTCGACGTGGGTCCAACCGCCCCCAACCACGTGTGCACACACAGACTGTCTGTCCCTGGTCTGGCCCTCTGACTGGTTTTCCCCTCAGCCGGACTCTGGCAACTAGATGCGGGGCCCGACGAAAACCAGTCTAAAACCATCCTCAGGGTAGCCTCTCCACCACTCCCTGGTGGGACCACTAAATGTGTAAGCAGGCTACGACTAGTGGAGGGTCGTTGAGAGAGTAGACTCTTAAGTCAACGGAAAGCAATGTCCAAACCCGATGAAGTACGGGGACCGTCCCACATACCAGCACCGTCGCACGGTGACCACAGTCGGAGAAGAAACGGGACTCACAGTCCATAAAGAAACGTAGAAGTATGGTTCCCAAGGCAGCTCACAGGTCGCCAAACCGAATCCCACTCTCAGAGAACAACGAGAAACCTCTAGCTCTAGGCTGGAGAACTGGACTCGCGGTCCAAGGTCTCACACATGGCCCACGCGGAAAGCACAGAAGCAAGATTCCCAGGGCAACGCACAAGCTGCCATGCCGATAACTGGACTCGTAGTCCAAGGCCAAACACATGGCTGATGTGACACAACTAAGGGGTATGCAGCAAAATGGACACGGGTCCTTGGACCTATTCCGTAAGCACAAACACAAAGCAACAAAGTACTAGATTGGGCCGAATCACCGTCGCACACACACGAGCCCTGGTGACTTGATGATGCCATTTGGAGATGATGGATCAAGGCCCTTGCTGGTAGAGTGCCAGCAGGGCTAGGGTTGCCCTCCCAAAGGTACGAGGCCCACACTTAAGGGGCTGGCCGGTGCCAATTAGGGCACTAGGTCCCTCTCTCACACAGTCCACGGTGACCGCTCGTAAGTGGATCACACGGGGTCGGGCGCTCTCTCTCTTGCTCAACGGAGCAATGCCACGGATATTAGCTGAACAAGTACTATTGTTGGAGCAAAGTTCAGAGCTTACCCTGGTTGGTTTGAAGAAACCAACCCCGTTCGGAGACGAGGGCGAGCGGGGAACTGTGGGTTCCCCGCACACTGCGCCGATGAAGCTTGAACCCTGTTTAAATTATACAACCACTACGCCTCATACAGGAGGGTGGACTTGGGGTGGGGATATCTGTATTGCAATTCAAACACTACCTCCACACAGGGAGGGGCGTTAAGCCAGCCAGGCGGGGAGGGGAGATTCGCTCGAATCGCGCCGACGGATCACCCGACCGAATCTGCCCGTGTCTTGGGCAGCAGGACAGGGGATCGATGTTACTGCCGCTGTGCGCTCCTCTGGACTCAGAACTTGATGAGACTGGCGCTGCAACAGGATGTTGATCTGCAGGGCTTCAGTTGCACACAGATTTGAAGAGAAAGGGGTTGAAGGGGGGGTTTCTTTGGTGGAAGGGTAGGGGAGATGGTTGCTTTGGTGGTGGGGAATGGTTGGGAGGTGGCAAGGGGAGGTGAGGGAGAAAGGTAGGGGCGGAGCTAGCAGGGGAGAGGGATGGGTGCGCAAGAGGCCTTGGAGGAGGTGGGGGATGTTCCTTTGATTTGGGTGGAGGGTTAATGGTGGTGTTAATGGAGGTCTAGGGAATAGGAAGGGGTTGCTTTGGGGATGGGAAGGGTTGCCTAGGAGAAGGGAGTCTTCCTTGGGAAGGTGGAAGGGTGTATGGGGAATGGGAAGAGTTGCTTGGGGATGTGGAGGAATTAAAGGGAAGTGAAGGCTCTTGGGGAGGTGAAAGGGTGGGAGCTGAGGTGGCGGATGATGTGGGCGCCCGATCTCAAATGCCATTGAATTGTGTGAACACCGCGAAGTGAGTTGAGAGTGTGACACTACAACCCACGCCCTCAGCGTGCCGGCCGCCCTTGAAATTGGGCATCCCTGGCCCATTGGGGACCATCCCTAGCTAGCCATACCCTTGGAACCTTGAGGTCCAACCTCGGACCCTCCCCATCATCGCCGGTCCACCTACGGACCCGGGTGTGCGCGACGTGGGTGAACCCGCTTGAGTGGGTCCGCCGTTCGGTTCGGTTGCTTGCAATTCTAGGTCCGAGGGGTCGTGTCTCATCAAATTGGTATCAGAGCATCATCATCCTTAGGTGTGTCGCATCAAGTGGTATCAGAGCAAGTTTTAGACTTGTCTCTACAAGCCTAGGTCCTAAGGCCATTGCATTGTCATCACCCGTGAGTCGTTCATCTCCTCGTTGTGCATGTCTACCCGTAGTGGTGCCTTGTATCGGGCCGACCCCTCATCCTCGGCTCCCCCTATGAATTCCAATTCCCAAGGCAACCAAGACATCCCTAGGGAGGCACCCCAAGATCCGATGGATCGGTTTGATGCTGTCCTTGATACCATCATGGAACGGTTAGATGGTTTTTCCATCCATCTGGAGAGACTTGAGGAAGCTAGGGTCCCACCTAGAAACCATGCCCAAAGAGCTCCCCCTCCACGAGCTGAACTTGATAGGGAAGACCTAGAGAATGACTTTTACCATGAGCATGAGAGGCCCCTACAACCTCGGCGCAATGAGAGGCGACCCCGAGAGGATCCAGACGATTTCCTGTTAAGGATGATTAAGGTAGAGGCTCCAAAATTTGATGGGGCCCATAACCCAAGTGCCTATGAAGAGTGGGAACATGGCATGGACCAATACTTTGATTGGTATCCAATGACCGAGGAAAGGAAAGTTAGGTTGGCTAAGATGCACCTTCTCAAACTAGCCAAAACCTATTGGTTAAAGGTAGAAAGCCAAAGGAGGATTAGGAGGGAAGAACCCATTGACAATTGGCTTGACATGAAGATCCAACTCAGGAGCAAATACCTTCCCAATTCCTATAGTCAACTACTCCTCGATGAGTGGCAAAGTCTTACCCAGGAAGGGAAGACTGTGGAGGAGTACATTGAAAAATTTGACTCCTATCTCCTAAGGTGTGGAGTCGTCGAGGAACCGACCGTCACTCTGTCCCGATTTAGAAACGGTCTTCTACCCCACATCAAACGGGAGCTCTTCATGAGGGACGTGCATAGCCTATCAAATAGCCCGTGATGTGGAGAGATTTTCTAGGAATCCTAAATTTGCCTCTCCCCGCCCAGCTGAAACCAAAAATATGGGTCCCCGACCCAACCTTCCACCCCTATTGAAGACCCCTATCCCCAGTGGGGGAACTCCTTCTCGGCCTTACCAACAGCCAACCAATCCCACCCCTACAAGGGCTACTCCACCCAACCCTCCTCCCCGAAGAGAGGAACCCCCCAAAAGAACAACACCAGGGAGTAGCACGGTGAAATGCTTTCAGTGTCATGGTTATGGCCACATCGCCTCCCAATGTCCATCCAAAGGATTGTCCGGCCTTATCATTGAAGGAGGGCCTACCCCGCTCCAAGGAGAGCAAGAGAGTACGGTTGAGGAGTATGAGGCTGCCTTAGGTTGGGAAGAGGAGTATGAAGAGCAACTCTATGAAACAGGCTTAGACCATGACCCTCCTCCCACCGACTCCCACCTAGGTGTGATTAGGTGCACCCTCACAAAGCCACAAGAAGAAGATTGGCGTAGGACCTCCATTTTTCACACCTACCTCAAGATGGGGAGCCATGTTAGGAAAGTAATCCTAGACAATGGGAGTTGTGTCAACGCCGTGTCTCCTGACACCGTCAAGATTCTTGGGCTTACTACCACACCCCACCCCAAACCATACCGGGTCTCTTGGATTAACAATCACTCCATCCCGGTCAACACTTGTTGCCTTGTACCCATCACCTTCTCATCCTATCAAGGACAAGTTTGGTGTGACATTATACCCATGGAAGTAGGGAGCATCCTGCTAGGGAGGCCTTGGATTTATGATGTCAATGCAACCATCTTTGGGAAGACGAACACATGCACCTTTGAACATGAGGGGAAAACCATCCACCTCCACCCATCACCACCACGGAAGGAATGAATGAAGTATTGATAAAATTGCCACAAGAATTTGTGCCTCTCTCTCTAGCTCTCTCTCTCTATTTCTCTCTCTCTCTCTCTCTAAAGGGGGCGAACCCCATTCTCTCTCCTCCCCACCCCCAAATTCGAAATTCACTCTCTCTCCTCCCTATTCACATCTAATTAAGACCCCTCCCCTTCCCCATACCTCCCATTTAAGTCCCCTCCAACCCCTAGGTGGAATCCCCTTCTCCTAGGCACCTCTCCCTCCTCCCAAGCAACCTTTCCCCTTCCCCATACAACCTTTCATTTTCCCAAGGGAGAATCCCTTCTCCCAAGCACCCCTTCCCCTCCCCAAGGCAACCCTTCCCATTCCCTAGGCCCCCATTAACCCCTCCATTAACCCACCATTCAAAATAAAGGAGATATCTCTCCTCCCTCTCTCCTTCCCAACCCAAATTCGCATCTCCCCCTCCCTCCACTTGCTAGACCACCTCCCAGCCCCCTTTCCGCCCTTCCCACACCTTGAATCACCCCCTATCAGACCCCCACATAGTCAGGTGTCACCCTCACACCCATCCACCCCATTTCCCACCCCATCTACTCCGTCTCCCATCACCTTTCATCACCCTATCCATCTCAGTTCGTAGGCAGCAGTTGGAGCCCGACTTGCAGAGACTGCGCCGGTGCTGTCCGACGTCATCTGGAGGTGCACCATACATCACCGGAAAGGTATTCCACTCTTCTTCTCAGGCGAGGTGGAATCGTATCGTTCCGACTTCACTACAGATCGTGGTGCCCATTCTCGTCCGACTGTGCAACAGGGACCAGAACCTAGACCAGATCTGCAGTGCAGAAGCTACCACGGCCACACCCCTCAACTTATGAAGGCACCACTTTTCCGAGAGCTGCTACCACTAGGCATCTACCATCACCAACAAGCGGAGTTCCTTTCGGCATCAGGAAGAGCCTTTTCCAATTTTTCTCTCCCGGGTGCGCAGAATAGATCGTTCAGGTCCTGCCCTGACCCCCCTCACTCAACGGACTCCTCCTCGCCACCCCAACATCGTCTGGTGCTCTGCTTGGTTGCTGCTCGAAGAAGACTCGTCCACGGTCGTCCTTGACTTGGTCTTGCATCAATCGGAATTCAGGAGCGGTCGTGGTGACTACATCCATCTGCTGCTGCACCCTGGGAACAGTACGAATCTGAGCGCAGGGGCCCTGTTCCAGAGCCTGGCCCAGCCGGTGACAACTTCAGGACTGCCCACAAAAATTTACAGACGTGCCTAAATCCGTCAGCGTCGTTTCAGTGCTGGTCTCGTCGAATTCTGAGTTCGGAGGAGTGCACAACGACGACTACACCGACCCCCTGTCCTGCTGTCCCAGACCTGGGCAGATTCGGCGGGGTGCTTCATCGGCGCTAATCAAGCATAACTCCTTTCCCCGCCTGGCCGGCTTAGCGCCCCTCCCTGCATGGAGGTAGTGTTTGGTTTGTAACCTCATTTCCCCACCCCTAGTCCACCCCTCTGTGAGGGCGTAGTGATTGTATTAGCAGGTAAGCGGCTGAAGCGTCATCGGCGCGGCGTGCGGGTAGCCCACGCTTCCCCGCTCGCCCTCGTCTCCGGCCGGGATCGGCGTCCTTACGCCAATCAGGTGAGCTTCTGGCCACTTCCTCTGCTGGTTTTACTTTTGCTTGTCTTAGTATTATTTCTAGTTGACCGTCGGCGGTGAGGTGAGCGCCCGATCTCAAACGCCATTGAATTGTGTGAACACCGCGGAGTGAGTTGAGAGTGTGACACTACAACCCACGCCCTCGGCGTGCTGGCCGCCCTTGAAATTGGGCATCCCTGGCCCATTGGGGACCATCCCTAGCTGGCCATACCCCTGGAATCTTGAGGTCCAACCTCGGAACCTCCCCATCATCGCCGGTCCGCCTACGGACCCGGGTGTGCGTGACGCGGGTGAACCCGCTTGAGTGGGTCCGCCGTTCGGTTCGGTTGCTTGCAATTCTAGGTCCGAGGGGTCGTGTCTCATCAAATTGGTATCAGAGCATCATCATCCTTAGGCGTGTCGCATCAAATTGGTATCAGAGCATCATCATCCTTAGGCGTGTCGCATCACCCAGTCTTGTATCCGAGCAGGGGCTGTCTGCGTGCATGGCTCAAGTGTTGACAGCGGGGCAGCTCCCAGCTGGTTCGACGTGAGTCCACTGCGCGCCAAGGGCCACAGGCAGCGACCCTGGATTTGCTGCCGTTGGCGCTGGTCCAATGGCTGCAACGTGTCGCAGGGTGAAGAAGAAAAGGTTATGTGCCGGGTGGACGGCTTCACAGCCTTACCGGGTGAAGAAGGAAAAGTTCTATGCCGGGTGGAAGGCTTGGTAGCCTCACCGGGTAAAGCCCACTTGAGGCGTGCCATATGAAGTTAACAGCAAGTGCACCGAGTGGAGGCTCTTGCAGGTGTGCCAGCCAAAGGCCACTTGGGGTGTGCCGGCCAAAGTGAGCAGCAAGCGTGCCGGGTGGAGGCTCTTGCAGGTGTGCTGGCCAAAGGCCACTTGTGATGTGCCGGCCAAAGTGAGTAGCAAACGTGCCGGGTGGAGCATGTTGAGGGTGCACTGGATGAGGTGGCCGTCTGATGGGTGTGCGCGCTGGACAGGGGGTATGACGCTGCTAGAATTGCCGGACGAGCCCTCGAAGGTGCTGCCGGATTGAAGCACAAAGAAGCCTATCGGATCAAAACACTTGTCTGCGGGTTGAGGGGCTTTGCCGGATGGGCCATCTTTGGCCGCTGTCGGATGGGGGGACGCTGGGTCCCAAACTTCAAACGTGGTATTACTTCACCAAGTTGCCGGAAAGGGGTGCCTTTTGGAGCATCTCTCCTTGAGGGTCCAGATAAAATAAACTCAAGTCTTCTGGCGGAACACCATGTCGAATATTTACTTCATTGTCATTTCGTTGATATACTTCATTTGCATCTGCAGGGTCTTTAAAAAAATGATGAATCAAACAGACTACTAGGGTCATCTGGTAATTTTACATGGATATCAAGAGAAGCAGCCAACTCCTTTTCTTCAAATTTACTATTGAATTGAGAGGTAAATCCCATCACTCCAACACCATCAGCCTCAGAAACCATGTAGCTGCATGATTCTCTGATTTGCTTTTTACTTATATCATCAGCCTTTGGAGAAACTGAAGAAAAACCAATAGTATGTATCTCAGCAGTTTCGTGCCCCTCAATGCATGAAACTCCATCAAGTTTTTAGAGATGCACCACAACTTTTGATTTTTGCAAAGGATTCAGTGTTTCCTTAAGTGATATTCATACCAAGTCTATTGTCAATTACAGTCATACCATCGTCCCCTGCCTCCATGTCGTTACCTTGCAGCATCTTGCCAGCTTGTTCATTTAGTGCAAACTCACAAAATGGCTTAATTAACAGACACCTAATGACAATCAAAACATGCCACAATTTGAGGCTGTAGCTGCCTTCGGTCCTCCAGTTGCTCATGTGGATGCCGCTGCACCTCCATCTGCAACTTAAGTGCCTCTGTTATTTGCATCTCTGATGAGTGATCTAAGCTGCACAATAGCTCCCCAGTTTCTTTCTTTCCTACCTTTGTATCGTCGCTCGAACAATCGAGAAGATATTTTGCTAGCCGACATTCCTGTAAGTGGCTTTTGACATGATATATGGCCAGTCCTTTTACACCCATAATTCTTAGAACACCTTTTGGAGTTGCTCTGTCGGGGACACCAAGTTGCGAAACAACATCCACAAAACGCTCATGAAGCTCATTAATCCACCTCAGGCGCTGCTTCGACATCAATGCAGGATTGTTGAGATTGTTCATTCCATTGCTAAGAACTACAGGATTTCCACACATTCCTAGCTGCTGATCATGAGCCATTCGATTATTGGGAGCTAGGCTAGATATAGGCTTGGGTTGGTATGAAGTCATCAAAGATCAGGCCACCCCGCGAATTGCCAGATTCCGAGCCAGCAACTGCTTACCCACCAGCAGAGGTCCTGCCACTTGGGGGGGGGGGTAGCAGCTATGGACCAGCCAAGAAGGCCAGAAAGCACGGAGGCAATGAAACGAGAGCCTGCCGGTTCGCTCGTGCATGTGCCAGATGGGGCCTGCTGCCGGGTGAGGAGGAGCATCGCCGGTGCAGCCTATTCGCCTCCATGCCGGATGGGGCCTGGGGCAGTCATGCCGGTTCACAAGGGATTTTGTCGGATGGAGGGGAGCAGCCGGATCACCCTTCATGCCGGATGGGTTCTGGGCCTGCCGGATGGTGCATGTTGCCATGGAGGTTGAGGCGGCGGTGGCGGGTGTTGCGTGTCATCCGGTGCAGTGCATGCCATCCGGCACAGTGGTGTGCCGTGTGTAGCGGGAGTGTGCCGTGGAGTGGGTCATCCGGTGTGGTGGTGCACCGGGTGAGGAGCGGAGTGTGCCGGGTGGCCATCCGATTGAGGGAGAAAATGAGAGAGAGTGGGCCATCCCCCCTCTCTTCTTTTTTTATCATTATTTTATTGTTATATATATTTCATTATTTATGTTTTATTATTACTATTTTTACTATTAACTTATTATTATTATTATCTATGTATTATTATTATTATTATTATTTTTCTTTTTTCTCTATTTTTTCTTCTATTTATTTTATTTTATTTAGTATTATTATCATTTCCTTCTTTCTTTTTCTTTTTCTTCTTCTTCTTTTCTCTTCTACTTTTTTTCTTCTTTTTTTTTATTTAGGTGTGCACAGCAGCCTTCGCAATTGCCTCCCTGATGTCTCTCAGCGTATAGGCACGCTCGATATGAGAGATGAACTTTACTGGCCCGGCCGACCCGATCGCGTGAGCGATGTGGTTCCTCCGGTCGCTGACAGAAGTGTCCACAAAGCTCCCCTCCGGGAGCACTCCATCCAGGGAGGTACTCTTCCCGAAGCTACAATCGGCTCAGAACTGAGTCCACCAACTCCTCGACGTCCTCGACTGCGATGTCCCGACACCAACAGTCGCAGGCCCCGCCTGCACCAGCCTCAGGGGCTTGATAGCCCCACTATAACCCTGCACTGACGATAAAGAGGCACGACCATCTCCGGGCCGCTGCTGCGCAAGCCGCTCCACATCCTGGTGAATCCAGGAGAAGCGGGTCCTCAGGTACTCGCTGTCTAGTGAAATGGGAGGCTGGTCCTCCCGCAGAAGTCGACTCTCCTCAGCCTTCCGAATCGCCGGAGCCTTCTGGCGATGCAGATGGCTGTGCTCGAACCACCATCTGGCATAATGAACGTCGAATCTCCTGCTACGACCCAACGCTGGAGTTGGTAACTGCTCTAGCTCCGCCCGATAGTAAAAGTCCCACCAAGCTGCTGCTACCAGATGGCTGTCTCAGCTCCTGTACAATCGACCCGCCAAAGGGACTTCCTGGTTTGGCGAAATTGCTTGGTCATACCCAAAGTTCGGTGCAAACCGGTGCAGGTAGTAGGGCTCCAAAACACTCATAATAGACCGGTGTAGTGCCAGCACTACCCGTCGGGTGCTGATCGCCCACTCTGTGTACACCACGGCGTACGGCTCTTACTGATATGGTAGGACGCAGGCCGCCCCATCACTCGATGGCACCAAAACCTGGCGGAAGCCTCTTGTCACACAATCAAATGGGAGCCCAACCATCACTATGCCCGACAAGTAAGATAGGGCCCTCCTGGCCCCCTCCAACTACGCAATGGCGTCTCCGTCCGGCTGACCAGTGAAACTGAACAGCAAAGGGGCCACCGAGTTCGCCACCGTCGTACCCGTCACCAGCCCATGGAACAGCAAACTGGCCCACACACTAAGTTAGTGGGTCGGCAGAAGTAGACTCCGCTCACGTGGGGCTGGGTGTACTGACAACGCCCCTAGCCATGGTAGATGTTGGCCAGCGCTGCAGGAGCCAACGCCAGCCTCTGACCCTCTGCTAGCAAACACACGGGCAACAGCAGCTTAGCTCGCAGAAGACTATCCTCCCCGTGGGGGACCACGAACGTCTCCAATCAATATGCCAGATACGCTGCCTGTTGTGCCCCTTGTGCTTTGATGATTATGTGGTGTTTTAATGATAGTAACATAAATGAGTCACCATATTATTTTGCTAAGAACATCACATTGAATGATAGCAACATGAATGCATATGACTGATTTATTATGTGGAGAATGCATGAGTGTGTTATATCTGATCTGTTCTGTGGAGAAGGCATGAGTGTGCTAGCTCTGTGGGTCGACCCCCTTCTTAGATGGGTCGACCCCCCTCAAGTCTTTACATCAGATTCACATGTCTATACATCTCGTAAGTAGTTCAGATGGTGTCAACCCATTGAGTCCACGAGGTTGAATGCGTGACCCAGATGGCTTTTAAGATAAGGCTGGATGCGTTGACGCATGGAGTCACTGCGTCGACCCACTGAACTGACCCAGATCTAACTTCACATCAGGGTAAACTGCTGCGTCGACGATGTGACGCTATAGCGTCTCTATGCATTTCTGAAGTCTACACATCGTTTAGTTGCACGCCACTGTGTTGAGAAAGTCTACACATCAGATTGCCTTGCTTCATGCATAAGTATATACATCGGTTGTTCATCACACACAAAAGTCTGAACATCGTTCATGAAGTCTGTACATTCGCCACCATGCATTAAGTCTCAAGTCTCTACATTGGCAAGTCTGTACATCGGCTTGTTTATTCATCAAAGTCTGTACAGCCTCCTGCATTGGACTTAAAGTCTATACATTTGGCAAGTCTGTACATCAGACTGTTCATGCATTCATCTCAAGTCTATACATCCGATTGTTCAGCTTGTGGCTAAGTCTGTACAGCGTCTAGTGTCTCTTGCAAAGTCTGTACACTGCATTGGCATCTTTACTTACGTGCTGAACTGAGCAAGTCTATACATTCTTAATCTTTACCTACGCTCAGTTCCACCAAGTCTGTACATTGGGCTCTCACTCAAAGTTTGTACAACGCCATGTTCATATGCTTCCAAGTCTATACATTGCACTGTAGCTAGAACTGTGTAAGTCTGTACATTGGTGCTTTGCCAAAGTCTATACATTGTGAACCTTCAAGTCTCTACAGACTTTGCTTCGCTCAAGTCTGTACATCATCCAGTTGTCTTTGGCAAGTCTTCACATCGTGAAGTCTATACATTCAATTGCTTTGCTGTGGTCAAGTCTGTACAGCCTTTCCCTTACAAGTCTTTACATCATTCATGAAGTCTGTACAACAGACCAAGTCTGTACATTGTCTTTGCTGCACGCATGACTAAGTCTATACATTGTGCCTTGTTCAAAGCAAAGTCTACACACTCTATTTCTCACTTCAGGTAGCAAGTATGTACATTGTTCAGAATGTCAAGTCCATACAGCCATTGTGCATTCATTCTTGATGTTCATACTTTGCGTGATGCATTCTGCATAACACACTGCCAAGTCTATACAATGCCATTTGTTCATGCATGTTAGCAAGTCTGTACAGCCTGTGTTCACAACACAAAGTCTGTACATCGCATGCTCACACAAACGCCAAGTCTATACATTGGCTTTGTTTGCATGAGCTGAAGTCTATACATCGTGAATGCATCGTCTCATCAAGTATGTACAGGGTCTGCATAGAATGCATTCAATAAAGTCTATACATTGCATCTTAGCATGCTTGCACAGCACAAATGAAGTCTGTACATTCATATGTGCATTGTGCATTGCTCTTGGCAGAGTCTGTACATCACTTAAACATTCACTGCACTCTAACTCTATACACTGCTTCACTCATTGAATGAAGTCTGCACATTGTGTTGCTTTGTTCATACTTTGGTTTGCTAAGTCTACACATTGATGCACGTTTACTTCTGCATATTTGAAGTATGTACATAGCTTAAGCTCTGCATATTTCAAGTCTATACACTACTGCTGAACGCAAGTCCATACATTGCATAACGTCTACACATTACACACTGTAAAGTCCATACATTCCTGTCGCTTTGCAAAGTCTATACAATGCATTGTGTATACTATGAAGTCTGTACAAGGGTTTCATGTAATGCCCCAGGTTTTTCGGATCCTCGTTCGTGGGTTCCGGATCTGATTTATCGAAGTGTCCGACTCCGTTGTGTCCGAAATTTCATTTCGGACATCTTTCGTGTTCGGATCGGTGCGATCCGGAGTCGTTTCGGAGGCCCGGAGGCGTTCCGTGACTTTTTCCTCGTGTGTTTTCTGATTCCCGGTGTGGGTTTCGGCTTTCCCTTCGGAACCTCGTTGCGGGTGAACCGGGCCGTTCACCTGGGTGCGAGTGGTACCGTTGCGATCGGTGCGCTCCGAGGATCGCGAGGGTGCAATTTTCTATTTTTATGGATTTTTCCGAATTTCCGGATTTTCCTATATATAAATAGCTTTTTCTCTCTCTCCCCCTCTCATTTCTCATTTCTCTCCCTCTCTCTTCTCACGCTCTCTCCTCTCTCCCTCTCTCTCCGGCGACCGACGGGGCGGAGCATGGGCGAGGCGGGGACGGCGAGGGCGAGGTACGGGCGAGGATGGATGAGGATCGAGGCGGTGGAGGCGCGTGGAAGCTCGGCCGTGAGTTCGTGGAACGGCGAGGCTTCAACGGCGTTTTCTTCGTGGATCGGCGTCCACGGTGCGCGTAATCTTCGGTGGAGGTAGGGTGATGGACCCTCAGCCCGTGTACTTCCTTTCCCGCGAGTTTCGTAGGCCGTGGTGAGCCGAGCGGGCTAAACAGGGCGTTTTGGGTAAAATGTGTGTTTTTGGGGTGTGAGCCGGATCTCCCGTTCTATGGTGTTTTTGGGCGATCCAGGGGTTTAGATGCACGCCTAGGGGCTTGGGGAAGGTTTCCCCTTTTGTTTCCCCTTCACCTGGGGGTGAGCGGGGTGTGGCATGGCTTTTCCCACGGTTTCTACCGTTTTCGGGCGCGGACTGAGAACGCGCTATACTCCAGTAGCGCGTTCTTGAAGGTCGCGCTGCCCCGATAGGGCGCGTTCATCGGAGAAGATGAACAGTAAGGCGGTTCGGGTCGCGCCTTACGGCCCCAGCGCGTTTTGGTTGTCGCGCTATAGGATCATAGCGCGACCTGGCCTGGTCGCGCTATGGTCATGTAGCGCGTTCGTGTTGAACGCGCTAGGCACGTATAGCACGTTCTGGCTGAACGCGCTATGCACGTGTAGCGCGTTCTTGGAGGGACCAGCCGGGCTGCCCGGGGCGGGCGATCTACGGCTGATCATGCTCCTCGTGGGCCGTGTGTGCCTTGGACACCCAGTGGAGTTCCGTGACCGTGTTTTGGGGTGTCTGGAGGTTCCGTTTACCTCATTTTGCGTGCCCGTGCGCTTAAGGGTCCGGGTGACCTTTTAGCGTCCGTTCGCATTGTGTTGGTCTTCGGTCGACCCGGTTGGGACCCAGTGATCGACCTCTGGCCTTGTGAGTATCCCGGACACCCCATGGGTTCTGTGTCTGTGTTTTTTGGGGTGTCAGGAGGGACCGTGTTACCTCGATTAGCGTGCCCATAGGTGTGGTGGGTCCGGGTGACCCCACGTGTTCCGGGCTCTTGTGTTACGCTTGAACAAGTCACTATGTGTCGGTGTGTGTGCGGTGGGGTCTCCCCCGCATGCCGTGGGTTCCTTTGGAAGGTGATTCCCGTGTGGGCCATGTGTTTGGCCTTGGACTGCGAGTCCAGTTATCTGGCCTGGGGCTGGAGGTTTCCCGCTTGCTTCGAGATGGGAAATCGTCGTGGCGGCTTGTGTGCTGCCTTGGGAATCATGCTTCTGTGTTTTCCGTGTGGCCCGTGTGAGTGACCTTTGTCCCTTGCGTTCCCTTCTCGAGGGAGTGGTGTTGGCGACTCGTGAGTTGTCTCGGTACTTGTGTTACCGTGGTTTTAGACCTAGAGATTGGACGAGATTGACGGCCTTGTGCTGTTGCGTACAACGGTCTTGACCCCGAGTCTTGTGACTCAAGGACCGTTGGCTGTAGTGCATCTGGTGGACTGTCCAGAGTCCAGTGACTTAGCGTCACTTGGGTTTTCTCGACTCTCGCGCAGGCTGCGTGCGTGACCGTGGACTGCAAGTCCTGTTTCTTCTCCGACTGTGGTCACCGTGTGATGGGGCCGGGACGTGGGCTGGTCCCCGTACGTCGTCGGATGCAGACGTTGTTTTCCGTTGAGAGTCTACTCCTTCAGTGACCCTCCACTAGTCATAGCCCACCAGTACGAGGTGCTGGTCTCACCTGGGAGTGGTGTACGGGCATTCACCTTTGAGATGGTTTGTGGACCGGTTACCGTAGGCCCCTCGTCGGTAGCCAGAGTCCGGCTACGGGGGAAAACCGGTCAGAGGACCAGACCTAGTGACGCAAGGTCTGTGTGTGCACATGTGGTTGGGGGCGGTTGGACCCACGTCGACGGACGTGACCCCAGCTAGTCACTTGTTTGTGGTTACTTGTTCGGTGTCTGCGCCTCGGGTAGGACCTACCACGTCAGGCGGTGTTGACACCCGGAAAATGAACAAGGGTGGAAGCATAATTGAAAAGAAGATCTGACCAATAGTGAAAGACTAATGATGAAGCTTATCAACCTTTCACCCGGCTAAAGCCCTTGTCGGCCAAAGCCGATGCCCGGTGCCAATGTCACTCAGACGGCAACACTGATAGAGCAGCAATCACTCAACTAATGAGACCTTCCAGCTGTACAACTGCTTCGTCCAAGAAGTCACAGATGATATGTCAGGGTAAGTCAGATGTCGGCTTACTGACGGAAGTAATATGAGATAAAGATGAAGCCGGCATCGGCAGATGAAGATGGTAAAGGCCCCTGAAAAGATAGAGCAGAAGAAGAATCGTCTACACAGATTATACACTCGGCTGAGGTCTTCCCAGACTAAAGCTGATGTCCGAGCTCGTCACCATTAGAGTGACGATATTGATAAGATGATACCTGGCTTTGTCACCGTTCAGATGACAATCCTGATGAAATCCCTGTCTACGGACTGATAAAACCCCTGTCTACGGACTGATAAAACCCTGTCTACGGACTGATGAAATCCCTGTCTATGGACTGATAAACCCCTGTCTACGGACTGATAAAACCCTGTCTACGGACTGATGAAATCCCTATCTACGGACTGATAAAACCCTGTCTGCGGACTGATGAAACCACTGTCTACGGACTGATAAAACCCCGTCTGCGGACTGATGGAGATTGCAATCGCGATTTCAATACAAGATATTTCATAGATGATAGACCCTTTGGGATGATGATACATTTAAAGAAACCCCAAGTGGGCCTATATGAAGGTGGCACCGAAAGCCCATGTCGAAGCCCAGATACTGGCGCCGAGAGATCGAATTTGAGCGCGCCGGGAAGCCTGCCTCAAGCGCGCCGTGAAGATGCCTGCCGAGAAGGAAAAGGGTTATAAAACCCCCTCCCTTCGAAGAGAGAAAAAAGGAGATAGCAAGAAAGAGGATAGATAGAAAAGAAAAAAAGAAAGAGACGAAGAAGAAAAGAGCGAACAGATAGCTAGAAAGAGAAAGAGAAAGGAAAAGAGAGGGAGAGAGTCTCCGTCGAAAGAAGAAGCAGAAGAAAGGAAAGAAGAAGGGCTCCAGGTGGGCTGATAGGGGGAGGGAGAGGAGTCAATGCTCCACCCTCCCCCCCCCCCATGTTCGATGTTTCTTTTTCTTCTTTTTACTGATTCTCCGTATGTAATAGTCGAAGTCTTGATGTTTAGATTATTCATACGATTCTTTCCCTGTTCCTCCCCTCTATGTTTCTCGATGTAAATGATGGTGAGATGAAGTAAATGCAATGGCCGTGATGGATTTTGGGCAATACTATCTTCTTTTGTCTCCATATGTATGCATACTGTTTGTATGAATGCCCCATGGGCGAAATGACTCAGGCTTCGGAGTCAGGTCTGTTCTTCGAACGGGGATGAAGGTAGAACCCCCACCCTTGTTCAGTGGGTTGCTGGGTTCTATTCTCTTCTTTCTTCCCGCTTCAATAGCATGCCCTCCGTATGTATTTGAGTCTGTTCCTCAAGCCCCTTGTGCTGTCCGGGAACCAGAGAAATCAATCTCTTGGTTCCCTGGCCCGCCGGCTATAAATGATGCATTTGAACCCGTAGACGAATGCTACCCTGGATCCTCATTCCAATCGTTGAATGATTAGGGTCTGAGGTCTCAGCATCAAGGGTTCTCTCATTACAGATCTGCTTCCCGGATGATACCATGCTAGTCCGGGGGATCAGAGACAGCCATCTCTGGACTCCCCCAGACGTCTGGCAGTATACAGATAAAGGCCGAATGCTACCCTGGGTCCCCATTCCAATCGTTGAATGATTAGGGTCTGAGGTCTCAGCATCAAGGGTTCTCTCGTTGCAGATCTGCTTCCCAGATGATACCATGCTAGTCCAGGGGATCAGAGACAGCCATCTCTTGACTCCCCCAGACGTCTGGCAGTATACAGATAAAGGCTACTCAGCCCCGATGATGGTCTCTCCTCCTCCTGATGATCTGGCCTCTCAGATCCCTTGGCATCCTTCCAGCAGAGGTGTTCGTGAAATCTCCCCATACTCCCCCGATTCGGCCTCGATCTGAGCCATAAAACCCAGAAATCCCAGAAACAGAGCATCGTCTTTGAGCTCTGAAACCCTGAAATCCTTCTGCATTTCACCTTCTCGGCGTGCAAGTTTCCCCGCCGAGAACCATAAGGCCGAGAGGCCTTCCCCTTCTTTTGGCTAAACGACAACCAGTCTGTTACAACGCTTTCCACGTGAGGCTATATGTGCAAGGCTCCCGGTGTGTAGATTCCCGGTGCGGCCAGGACCGTGCCGAGAAGCCCTCTGCCGAGAAGCCCCTCCTCCTAGCCATTCACCCCCCTTTTTTTGCCAAACCTAATACTGCCCCTCTCGGCGCCCCCCTTTCCGGCGCGCCCAGGAGCCCGCCGAGAAGACCCCAGGCCGAGACCCCCCCTTGGCCAACCAATCGCTCAGGCCGAGACCCCCCTTGGCCAGCCCAAGAACCGTTCCGAGAAGCCCCTTTGTCCACTAAATGCCCTGGCCGAGACCCCCCTTGGCCAGCCCAAGGACCAGGCCGAGAAGCCCCTCTCCATCCACCAAATACCAGGCCGAGAACCCCCTTTGGCCAACCCAAGGACCAGGCCGAGAGCCTCCTTTTGTCCATTAAATGTCCAGGCCGAGAGCTCCTTCTTGCCAATCAAGATCACGCCGAGATCCCTCCTTCAATCAGATGAAACCCACTCCGAGGCCCATCTCTGCACCGTTCTTCTTCAAACTTCTTAATCGCCCCTACATCTGTTTAAGGGGATACTCACAGACCATCACTTGTGTCTTGATGAGATACAACAATGGGGAAGACCTCCCCTACAGCTCTCGTCCCGAATCTGGATTTCACCGCTGCCTTATGAACCCAAAGAACCATGTCATTACATGTGTTATGATGGGTTCCAAGGGAATATTGATCAATAATATGAAGGCAAGAGATGTCCCTGGGCCTGGTGCCCATCTTTGTTCGGTCGTTGTCCCGACTCTCCGTGGATGATGACCTATCCTTCCTTGGCATAATCCAGGTTGAGGGAACATGCTGCCGAAATTTACATAACCCCACCAATCGAGTGTGGTACTCTCTTCTAACCCTGCTGGCCCACGGAGTTATGCCCTTGCGTGATCTCCGATGGCCCTCCGAAGGGGGATATTAATAAGACATCGCACTCGTACCGGGTGTGTTACATCAGGCCGGTCCCCATCCGGATTCCGGGTTATGTCTATATACCCGATCTTTTGCGGAGCCTACCCTACTGCTGCATGGGTGGTTTCCTATTCCCCACTTGGCATCATCGAAGATGGTGGGAATATGCCGTCGGGTTTCTCCCGTAATTAATAAACCCTTGCTCTGTTCAAATACGTTTAACGTCTTGCAAGCAGATGAACTTTGTCTCCTTTGAGCATACGGCTTTACCGCTGTCTTCCTCCTACCTCTAGCGTTTAATCAAGGGTTGTCTTCCTTAGGGAGGATGTAATTAACGTCATAGCGTTCAGGGTATGACGGACTTCTAGTCCAGACACGATCACTCACAATCGACTGACCAAGTCAGATCGAGCGCACAATAAGAATCGTCACCATGGTGACTGGCACGCCAATAAATCTATAAAATAAATAAAATAAATAAACAAATAAACCAGATAGAATAAAATGTGTTCGAACAAGTCTGGCACGCCCGGTGGGACTTAGTCTCCCTTCCTCTTTATGCTAAGGTAGGAGGCCCAGCGGGCCCCCCCTCAAATTTCTGATTCCGTGTGTTTCCTTGTTTCCAGGAAACTACGATGACAACACAAATCGCGTCTGTATGCTTCGACAAGCAACCGGTGGACATGCACGTCCAGGAGGGGTTCCTGGCGGTACCACTGGCGTTCGGTTCGTTTCCCCCAGCTGTCGGGCTGCCCAACTGCTTGGGCGTTGTCTACACCGACCTTCTACAGGTCGATAATGAGGAGCAAGGCGTTGCTGCAAACGCCCCAGTGGAGGCCGCTGATCGCAAGGATGGCTTACCGAAGATGACGGCCCCCACGGCCGTCGCCTGCTATGTCCATCATGTCCAGAAAAGGGACATGGTCCCCACTCCTGCCCAGAAGGGGAAGAAAACCAACCGGAGGAACCGGTCTACTGCTGTTGATCGTCGCCTTTCCAATTCTGAAAAGACGATAATGATGGGTGCTATTAGGGCGAATCTCGACGGTCGCCCCAGGGGAGTCCGGCCAGACAGAATCGTCCCGACCATCCCAACTGACAACAAGTTCCAGGTTTTGGCCTCTAGGAGGGCCAACTGGGAAGATGCTGAAAGGAAGCCGCTGGCGCCCAAGCCAGCAAAATACAAATAGGTCTGGCGACCGAAGAAGATCCAAAGCTGGGCCCCAGCTGAAGATAGAGAGAACCTCACTGATATCACTGCTGCCCGCCTCAGAGTAGGGGGCAGAAGGGAAATGAAGAGAGATGAAAGCAATGCTGCTGCCAACCGCTGCCAAGTTGGCAATATAAGAAGAAGTGAACCAGTCACTATGCTTACTGCAAGAAGATCAGGAGCCTGTGCCAGACAGGCTGATATCTTCAAATATCCCAGGGCCGAACATCTGAATGCTCGGGTGACAAGACTAGCCCAGCAGCAAAAGGGCCAGGACAGACTGATGCTCCGACCTGAGCCGAAAAGGCGCGACCCAGAGGAGACTAAGCAAGTAGTCCAAGATTACTTCCACTACCTAGGGAGCTCTGCCCTAGGCCAGCAAAGACTATCCCGTGCCTTGGGCATCAGGGATGATGAAGAAGGAGAAACCTTCCAAGAAATGATGATCGAAGCCTCTTCCTCCGATTCAAATGACTATGAAGAAGGCCCCAGGGTCGGATATAATGAAGAAGACCTGTACGAGGAAGAAGCCAAAGAAAGAATATCGATCTTTGACCGGCTCAGATATCCTAGTCAAATAAAAAGAAAGGTCTACAGGCGGAAAGGAAAGATGCGAATCTTCGCCTGCAATATGGCTGGACTGGCCAGGGGGCAGGATATACTACCAACTCAGCCAGAGGAATTGCTCAGGCTGGCAACTAGACCTGGTCCTGTCACAAGAAGAGGCCAGGCAGCAAAAGATAAAATCAAAATTGATGATGAAGCCCGCAGGGTTACCACTATGACAGTTAATGTGGTAACAGCGGAAGATGGAGATAACCCCTTCGTTGATGATGCTGAAGGGACTTCTGAAGTTATACAAATTCCATCAACCATGGATCCCATGATCCAGATGATGTTCAGAAGATACCAACAGGAGATCAATGCTCTCCGAAGACAGCTCAATGAGAGACAGGAAGCTACATCAGTCTCGAAGCAAGCTGAACCTACGGGGCAGACATCCAGCTTCACAGAAACAACTATCCTGGCTAATCCTCTCTTAGCTGATAAGGGCAAAGCACCAAGTCAACCTGTTCCACAGCAAACAATAGCTCAGCCCTCTGTGTCTCAGACGCAGCCTACCGCGCCCATCTTGCGCGCCACTGTGATGACAACTCCTCACAGCCAGCAACAAGCCCACTTCTTTCCAGAAGATATAGATCCAGCTGTAGCCCACAAGCAGATGATTGAAAGAATTGTGGAAATGAAGCTGTCAGAAAAGACTAGAGATGATACTAGTGCCTATGATGTGTATAAGGTACCGTATCCTCCCCAGTATGCTGCCAAAAGGCTGCCTCCAGGCGTCAGCAAGCCGCCAAAGTTTGAGAAATTCAATGGCCAGGGCTCCCCCAGAGAGCATATAGCCTACTATACTACCATCATGGGCGACCTAGCAGTCGATGAAGCCTATCTGCTCAAGTTCTTTGGCTCGTCCCTCACTGGGTTGGCCTTTGAATGGTATTCAAGCTTGTCAGCAGGATCAGTGGTTGATTAGCCCGATATGCAGAGAAAATTCCGCGACAGGTTTCATGTCACGGAGAGGGAAATCACAATAGCAGAACTGTATGCTACTAGGCAGAAACAGGATGAAACTGCACTGGAATACATCAAAAGATGGAGAAATCTAGCCATGAGATGCAGAAGACCTCCTCATCAGGAGGATGCAGTGCAGATATGCAAGCAGAACCTCAGGAGGGAAGTACTAGAAAAAATGATCGGTGCAGATGTCAAAACATTTGACCGACTGAACAATATAGTGGCGGAGGTCGAGGCGTTCTTGTCCAAACGTCCGACCGTCAATGCTCCCGCCATGCCAAAAGGTAAATCCAATGATCGGCGGCCGTCACACTCTGAGGCCAACACCGTCGATTTTAGAACCTTTGAGCAATAAAAAGGGAAGAAAGGGGCAGATGAAGCTCCCCCGATGGCAGATACAGCAGAAAGAAGAGACAAAGTCTCTCTGAGGGACAGGATGAGAAGGGCTTACTATTTTCCCAAGGATAAGACTGCAGCATTATTTAACTGGGCATATAAGTTCAATAAGGTAACATTGCCTGAACCGAAGAAGCCCGAAGATGCAGAAAAGAAAGATGATCCGATGTTCTGTCCATTTCACCGGGTGTTGGGGCACCCAATTGAGGACTGTTATGTCTTCAAAGATATCATGGAAGGAATGGTCAAGAAGGGTGAACTGTAGCTGGGAGATTACCAGGTGAAGCCTCCTCGGCCATATGAGCTTCCGCCCTGGAGGGTGGCCGCTAATATGATCTCAATCTATCAACAGCTGCCTAAGGAAGCCATTGAAGAATGCACCAGGCACACCTATGAAGCCTGCCTCCTCACCCCATTGAGAGATCAGGAAGGATGGCAGACGGTACCCACAAAAAGCAGAAAGAAGACTCCCACAGCTAAAACCAACGGAGCAGTTATCCGGGGTGTCACCCCAAGGCCTGAGTCGCCTCCAATAAAGCCAATATGGCCTGCAGTTGAGACCGGACCAGTCATCCGGATCCATACTCGCAACCGGAGGAGACAAACTCCCCTCCCTGCACATAAAGAAGAAAGTCCTGCGACCAGGCGTCTGCAGCAATATATTAATGAGCTTGATGAGTATGAGCAGAAAAAGCCGAAACACCTGTTGGTGAAAGACTGTATACTCTGGGAGCAGCTCGAAGAATTGAAAATTGAAGAGCAGCCGGAAGTAGAACAAAGAAAAGATAAGACTGAGTCCTTCTGGGGGCAGGAACTAGCAAAGCCAACTTCCCAGAAAAAGAAGAGACGGCCTAAGGCCAAAAAGGGAAAGAAGGTCACGACAGTACAATGCAATACTCTATCGGTACTCTTTTCCCTGCCCGGGGAGGATGATGAACAAGAAGCATCAGATGTCCCGCTAGAAGCCAATCATGCTGAGGCCTCTACCTCAGCCCATGCAACACGTTCTGGGAGAAAATGGGGGCGTCCGCCACCAGCTAACCATAATATTATGTTCAGAGGGGAGCAACCCTATCAAATCCCAAAACCAGAGGTGCGCGGTGTCCAGGTTCCTCCCCCTGCCAGCTTGTACCAAGGAAAAGATAAAGCAGAAGGAGCCCCTTCATTCCTGGAGTTCCTGTCCAGCTTAGAAAATGAGCAACTGGCTCACACTGCTCCAGCTAAAAGCAATAAATGCCAGCAGACAGCAGCCGGAAAGCAGAAACAGCATGAAGAAAATGAGGAAAATAGCCCTCTAGCAAAACCAAGGGCAGTCATTACAGAAGAAGCCCTCCGGGAGACCGATGAAGAAAATGAAACTGGGACTGGGGCAGCAAAGGCCACAGGCACCACACGAACCTCCAAGACCCCGGTGGGCAGAGGAGATGAGGCTGTCTAATGTTCGGGTTGGCAGTCGAATCATGAAAATGTTGAAGAAGCTCCCCACCAGATTCTCCATCTGGGAGATACTCTCTCTGAGTGAAGAGGCCCGCCAAGCAATTGTGGATGCCCTGCAGTCGCCGGCACAATATGAAGCACTCTTGGCAGAAGTGAATGCTGGACCATCAGTCACATTCACAGAAGATGATATGCTGATCCCAAATGCCAGTCACAACAGACCGTTGTATATGAGGGGCTCCCTGAACTGTCAATCGCTGAGCAGGATACTGATAGATCCCGGGGCTGCTGTAAATATTCTCCCGTATCGCATCTATCAAAAATACTACTTTGATCTGCAGCTTACCATGGTCAGAGACATGAAGATTGCTGGGTTCAACCAGAAATGTGAAACACCTCTCGGGGTGGCTGATTTCAACCTCACATTGGGCGACCTCACTACCGTGGTACGATTCTATGTGATCGACTCCAACACCACATATAAGGCCCTGTTGGGGAGACCGTGGCTGCATGAATATCAGATAGTGCCATCCACGCTACACCAATGCATAAAATACTACCATGAAGGAAAGGAAGAAAGGGTGTTTGCAGACCTACATCCCTTTGAAGTGTTCGAGTGCCATATGCTCGATGCATCCTACTACACCGAGGTGTCACAAAAGGATGAAAAGAAAGAGGCTGTAATCAGCCAGAAGGAGCCGGCGACGAAGGCAAAAGCTTGGTCTCCACCGCCACCCAGGGGATATGTTGAAAAGCATGAAGTAGCTCACATCTCTTATGCTGATGATTTTGCTCGGATCACCCCTCCTGGCATCCATCCAGATAGCACTGATCAAGAAATGAAGGAAAGGTGCATACAGGTGAAGGTCCCACGAGGTTTAATCAAACCCGTCGCCAGCCTAGAATACCAAACAGTGCTGCCACTGAAGACTATGGAAATCCCTCGCTTCTGCGAGCCACCTACCATATTCTACATCGGGGAGGCAGTCGAAGAAGATGATCAAGACTGCATGGTCCCTGAAGAAGCCGCAAACCAGATGGTGCCGATTACAGGCCTGGAGTATACTACCCAGCGGGTTTTGCAGATGTTCTCCAAGATGCAAATGCCATCACTACAATCTGCAGCCCAGAAGAAAGCATTCAGGGAGCTATGGGATCCGCCTCGAGATAATAAGGAACTGAGGAAGATCACACAGCATCCGGGATTGGGTTATACCCTTCAAGAATATTATGAAGCCGAGGTGGATGTCATCTCTACCTTCTACCAGCATGGAGACTCCCCTGGGTTAGGATATGATCAATATCCCTTTGAGGATGAAGAGATTATGTATCAAACCATAACAGACAATGAAGCCCAAGATGACCAGCCAGAAGCAGGGATGTCTGATAAAACTAAGAGGGGTCGGTGCTGGAAGGACCCGTCCTGCAAGGAGGATCTATTCCAGGCCGAAGCACAATTTGATACGGGAACTCCGGATGAAGACCAGATGGCCAAAGAACTGAGAGAATGCCTGGAATTTGAGCGCATTCTGGAAGAAGTCCGGGCTCTACAGAAAGATGACCTTTCAGGGGAGCCTGCAACAGAAAGATCCCTAAGAGCGGAAGATTCCACTTTTGAATTCTCTTCTGAACCAGTCTCGTCCTCGGGGTAGACTGAACAGAATCCGATGGTATCGGCCTTATATGATAAGCCGACATCCGCTGATGAGCAGGATGACGATACAGAAGAACATGAAACTGAAGAGAATTATATCCCGGGAGGCTTTATTGATTTGCAAGAAGCCCCACCCGAAGTCGAGGACGGAGGCCAGGCCACCGTCGATGAGCTGATAGAAGTGAATCTGGGGTCAGCGGATGAGCCAAGGCCGACATTCCGCAGTGCACTGCTAGAACCAGCTGCCAGAGAACAGTACATACAGTTTCTGAAAGAGTTCCGAGACTGCTTTGCATGGACATATGATGAGATGCCGGGACTGAGCTCTGATGTGGCACAGCACCGATTGGCGATAAACCCGGGGGCAAGCCCTGTAAAGCAGCCTTCAAGGAGAATGCGTCCCGAACTGATAAATCAGATCAACAAAGAAGTCGACAAGCTGATCAATGTGGGCTTTGTTGAAGAGAACCAATATACTACATGGCTGGCCAATATAGTGCCCGTGAAGAAGAAAAATGGGCAGATCAAAATATGTGTAGATTTCAGGGACCTGAATAAGGCTTGCCCGAAGGATGATTTCCCAGTGCCAATCACTGAAGTAATGATCGATGCAACCACTGGCCATGAAGCCCTGTCATTCATGGATGGGTCATCCGGATATAACCAGATCTGGATCGCTGAAGAAGACAGAGTGCACACTGCATTCCGCACTCCGAAGGGGATATTCCACTATAAAAGGATGCCGTTCGGCCTCAAGAATGCCGGCGCTACTTACCAAAGAGCTATGACAAAGATCTTTGGTGATTTACTCTTCAAAAAGGTAGAGTGCTACATTGATGACATGGTGGTGAAAACCAGCAGAAAAGAAGACCATTTGCAGGATCTGAGAGTAGTGTTCCAGAGGCTGCGCAAATATGAGCTCAAAATAAATCCTATGAAATGTGCCTTCGGCGTGTCCAGTGGAAAATTCCTTGGGTTCATTGTCCGTCATAGGGGCATTGAGGTTGACCCATCCAAGATTAAAGCTATCCAGGAGCTCCCTCCACCAAGGAATCTCCACGAGCTGAGATCTTTACAAGGGCGTTTGGCCTACATCCGACGATTCATATCAAATCTGTCGGGGAAATGCCACCCTTTTCACAAGCTCATGATGAAAGATGTGCCGTTCCTCTGGGACGATGGCTGTCAGGAAGCCTTTGAGAAGCTGAAAGAATATCTCAAAACCCCTCCAGTGCTGGGGGCACCTATTAAGGGCAAACCCCTGATACTGTACATTGCAGCCACACACTATTCCCTGGGGGCAATGCTAGCACAGATAAATGAAGAAGGCAAAGAGCAGGCTCTATACTACCTGAGTAGGAGGCTGATCAGAACATAAGAAAGCTATAGCTATATAGAAAAGACATGCTTGGCACTAGTCTTTGCCGTTAAAAAGCTCCGGCACTATATGCTGTCACATGAAGTCAGATTGATATCTGCAGCAGATCCACTCAAATACATACTGACTCAACCAGTACTGAAAGGCCGGTTGGGCAAATGGGCAGTAATTCTGATGGAATTCGATATCACGTATATACCCCAGAGGGCAATAAAAGGACAGGCTGTGGCCGATTTCTTTGCAGAACATCCTGTGCCAGAGAATGATATGTTGGGGACTGAGTTACCCGATGATGAGACACTAGAAGCCTGCCAAGCTCAGTCAACTATGTGGCAGCTATTCTTTGACGGAGCATCTAGAACAGAGACGGACTCCGATGGAAAAATCAGAATACGAGCCGGAGCCGGTATTGTGCTGAAATCGTCAGATGGGGAGGTTGTGCATACTTCCTGTTCTATAAACAAGCCCTGCACTAATAATGAAGCCGAGTATGAAGCTCTGATAATCAGACTGCATATCAGCCTCAACATGGGTATCCAGATGCTTCAGGTATTCGGGGATTCAATGTTGATAATAAAGTAAATCCAAGGTGAGTTCGAAGTGCGAAAGCCGGAGTTGAACCCCTACCACCAAAAAGCTGTGCGCCTCATGGCGAAATTCTATCATATTGAGCTCAAGCATGTGGGCCGTGCACATAATGCCCAGGCTGATGCATTGGCAAAGCTAGCCAGCTCAATAGCAGTCCCACCAGATGAGACACTGAACATTGTTGTCATAAATCGGCGGCAAGTCCCCAGCATGCTAGAAGGCTGCCCCGAAGAAAATGAAGTCGCCACGATCAGTACAGAACAGGCATCTGATTGGAGACAACACCTGCTACAATGGTTTTTACACCAACAGCTGCCGCAAAAAAGAGAAGAAAAGATGAAACTCTTGCGAATCAAAGATTCCTATGAATTCAGGAACAGGACTCTGTTCCGAATAATGGCAGATGCACGCAAGAAGATTTGCTCCGCTGCCTGTCCACTGAAGAAGCTTGGCAGGCAATGAAAGAAGTACATGCTGGGACAGCAGGTGCCCACCAGGCTGGTCCCAAGATGAAGATAGAAATCAAGAAGCTGGGCTACTATTGGCCCACTATGTTTGAAGACTGCTGCACATTTGCAAAGTCATGCCAGAAGTGTCAGGAGCATGCTGTTGTGCCTAGAAGGCCACCTACGATTCTGCACCCTACAGTCCCTAGCTGGCCGTTTGCACAATGGGGAACTGATGTAGTCGGTCCACTACCGACTTCCTCGGCCGGGCATAAGTATATACTGGCCATAACAGATTACTTCTCCCGATGGGCAGAGGCTATAGCACTAAGAGAAGTTACTGGCGAGTTGGTCGCTAGATTCATCAAGCAAAACATCATCTTCCGGTTTGGGATCCCCAGCCGAATAATATCTGACAATGGGAGTCATTTCAGAAATCAGAAAGTCTATCGGCTTGCCGAGAAATATAAGATCGAATGGAGGACTTCCACTCCTTACAATCCACAGGCAAATGGATTGGCAGAAGCTTTCAATAAGACTTTGTGCACCCTGCTGGCCAAAGTCGTCAGTGCCAATAAGAGGGATTGGGAAGAAAAGATGTATGAAGCTCTGTGGGCGTATCGCACCGTCTTCAAAACACCTACAGGGTGCTCACCATACTCCTTGGTATACGGCTCAGCGGCAGTAGTCCCACTAGAGCTGGAAGTCCCGTCACTCAGAGTGGCAGTCCAATACGACCTAGCCCATGGCGAACAAACCAATGCAGAACGAAGATTAGAAGAATTGGCTGAATTGGAAGGGAAGCGTCTCCAAGCTCAGAAGAATATCCAGATGTATCAGGCCCGCATGGCCACCGCATTCAACAAACTCGTAAAAGGGCGAGAATTCAAGAAAGGTGACCTTGTCATGGTCAAGAAAAAAGAAGTCATGGCGTCCAACCCGAAGGGAAAGCTAAATCCCAATTGGGAAGGTCCATATGTGATACAAAGGGTCTACGAAGGAGGGGCCTACATAGTTGTTAATCATCGAGGGGAGATCTAATTCTCACCACTCAACGGTAAACACCTGAAGCTGTATCATGCTGCACAGCTGATATTCCCCGAGTAATCGGGCAAGAGATACCCTTTTCTTGGCCTAGCGGCACTCCGCCCTAGCCGAACTAACCTTCCTTGGTCTAGTGGCACTCCGCCCTAGCCGAGATATCCTTTCCATGGTCTAGCGGCACCCCGCCCTAGTCAAGATACCTCTTCCTTGGCCTAGTGGCACTCCGCCCTAGCCGAACTACCCTTCCTTGGTCTAGTGGCACTCCGCCCTAGCCGAGATATCCTTTCCTTGGTCTTGCGGCACCCCGCCCTAGTCAAGATACCTCTTCCTTGGCCTAGTGGCACTCCGCCCTAGCCGAACTACCCTTCCTTGGTCTAGTGGCACTCCGCCCTAGCCGAGATATCCTTTCCTTGGTCTAGCGGCACCCCGCCCTAGTCAAGATACCTCTTCCTTGGCCTAGTGGCACTCCGCCCTAGCCGAACTACCCTTCCTTGGTCTAGTGGCACTCCGCCCTAGCCGAGATATCCTTTCCTTGGTCTAGAGGCACCCCGCCCTAGTCAAGATACCTCTTCCTTGGCCTAGTGGCACTTCGCCCTAGTCGAACTACCCTTCAAGATACCTCTTCCTTGGCCTAGTGGCACTCCGCCCTAGCCGAACCACCCTTCCTTGGTCTAGTGGCACTCCGCCCTAGCCGAACTACCCTTCCTTGGTCTAGTGGCACTCCGCCCTAGCCGAGATATCCTTTCCTTGGTCTAGCGGCACCCCGCCCTAGTCAAGATACCTCTTCCTTGGCCTAGTGGCACTCCGCCCTAGCCGAACTACCCTTCCTTGGTCTAGTGGCACTCCGCCCTAGCCGAGATATCCTTTCCTTGGTCTAGCGGCACCCCGCCCTAGCTAAGATACCTCTTCCTTGGCCTAGTGGCACTCCACCCTAGCCGAACTACCCTTCCTTGGTCTAGTGGCACTCCGCCCTAGCCGAGATATCCTTTCCTTGGTCTAGTGGCACCCCGCCCTAGTCAAGATACCTCTTCCTTGGCCTAGTGGCACTCCGCCCTAGCCGAACCACCCTTCCTTGGTCTAGTGGCACTCCGCCCTAGCCGAGATATCCTTTCCTTGGTCTAGCGGCACCCCGCCCTAGTCAAGATACCTCTTCCTTGGCCTAGTGGCACTCCGCCCTAGCCGAACTACCCTTCCTTGGTCTAGTGGCACTCCGCCCTAGCCGAGATATCCTTTCCTTGGTCTAACGGCACCCCGCCCTAGTCAAGATACCTCTTCCTTGGCCTAGTGGCACTCCGCCCTAGCCGAACTACCCTTCCTTGGTCTAGTGGCACTCCGCCCTAGCCGAGATATCCTTTCCTTGGTCTAGCGGCACCCCGCCCTAGTCAAGATACCTCTTCCTTGGCCTAGTGGCACTCCGCCCTAGTCGAACTACCCTTCCTTGGTCTAGTGGCACTCCGCCCTAGCCGAGATATCCTTTCCTTGGTCTAGTGGCACCCCGCCCTAGTCAAGATACCTCTTCCTTGGCCTAGTGGCACTCCGCCCTAGCCGAACCACCCTTCCTTGGTCTAGTGGCACTCCGCCCTAGCCGAACTACCCTTCCTTGGTCTAGTGGCACTCCGCCCTAGTCGAGATATCCTTTCCTTGGTCTAGCGGCACCCCGCCCTAGTCGAGATATCCCTTCCTTGGTCTAGTGGCACTCCGCCCTAGTCGAACTACCCTTCCTTGGTCTAGTGGCACTCCGCCCTAGCCGAGATATCCTTTCCTTGGTCTAGTGGCACCCCGCCCTAGTCAAGATACCTCTTCCTTGGCCTAGTGGCACTCCGCCCTAGCCGAACCACCCTTCCTTGGTCTAGTGGCACTCCGCCCTAGCCGAACTACCCTTCCTTGGTCTAGTGGCACTCCGCCCTAGCCGAGATATCCTTTCCTTGGTCTAGCGGCACCCCGCCCTAGTCAAGATACCTCTTCCTTGGCCTAGTGGCACTCCGCCCTAGCCAAACTACCCTTCCTTGGTCTAGTGGCATTCCGCCCTAGCCGAGATATTCTTTCCTTGGTCTAGTGGCACCCCGCCCTAGTCAAGATACCTCTTCCTTGGCCTAGTGGCACTCCGCCCTAGCCGAACTACCCTTCCTTGGTCTAGTGGCACTCCGCCCTAGCCGAAATATCCTTTCCTTGGTCTAGCGACACTCCGCCCTAGCCGAACTACCCTTCCTTGGTCTAATGGCACTCCGCCCTAGTCGAGATATCCTTTCCTTGGTATAGTGACACTCCATCCTAACCAGGCTACCACTTATCGTGATCTTGTGTCGTCACGGTCTGACACCCTCTAAACAGGGAGGGGGGGATAAAAAAAGAAGAAATAAAAAAAATGGGGTTAAAAATAGAGATACCCCGCCAGTCTTGTTCAGACATTCTGAACAAGGGCAAAAATGGCCAAAACCCAGCTGTGGTGAAAACCCGAAAGGGCACTGCAGGCAAAATCGGGTACCCCGCCGTGCGAAAACTCGAAAGGGCGCACGGGCAAAAGCAAGAGGGGGCTGGCTCTGGTGAAAACCTGAAAGGGCACTTGGGTCGGTAATGTGGTAACCACGAAGAAACCCGCATAGCTCTTTACGTCCCGCCGTGATAAAAGCCACCCAGTTCGGACCTTACATCTATCCTGGTGAAATTTATAAAAAATTTCCTTGCATTGGTATAAACCCAATACCGATGATGAAACCCGTTGCTGATTGATTGGCGCATTGCCCGATCAGCGATGAAACCTGTCCAGTTTAGACCTTACGTCTATCCTGATGAAGCCTATAAAAATCCTTGCATTGGTATAAACCCAATACCGATGATGAAACCCGTTGCTAATTGATTGGCGCATTGCCCGATCAGCGATGAAACATGTCCAGTTTAGACCTTACGTCTACCCTGATCAAACCTATAAAAATCCTTGCATTGGTATAAACCCAATACCAATGATGAAACCTGCTGTTGATCGATTGGCGCACTGCCCGATCAGCGATGAAAACCTGTACAGTTTAGACCTTACGTCTATCCTGATCAAACCTATAAAAATCCTTGCATTGGTATAAACCCAATACCGATGATGAAACCCGTTGCTGATTGATTGGCGCATTGCCCAATCAGCGATGAAACCCGTCCAGTTTAGACCTTACGTCTATCCTGATGAGACCTATGAAACCCTTGCATTGATGTTAGCACCCACATCAATGATGATATATGCACAAGCTGCGCCCATCAGTTATAGAATCAAAGTTTCAATAAAAAAAAAGAGAAAGGGAGAAGAAAAGAAGAAACAAAATGGGGTTAAAAATAGAGATACCCCGCCAGTCTTGTTCAGGCATTCTGAACGAGGGCAAAAATGGCTAAAACCCAGCTGTGGTGAAAACCCGAAAGGGCACTGCAGGCAAAATCGGGTACCCTGCCACGTGAAAATCCGAAAGGACGCGTGGGCAAAAGCAAGAGGGGGCTGGCTCTGGTGAAAACCCGAAAGGGCACTTGGGTCAGTAATATGGTAATTAAAAAAGTTCCGTGCCAACCGGCACGATACCTTCATCTGCCTTCATTGGTAAAACCTTCCGTCGGTCATATGGCTCCATGCCCCACCGATGATAAAGCCTTTCTGGGACAGACCTTACGTTTGCCCTGATAAAATCCACATACCCCCATTCGCATGTCCCACCAACAATGAAACCCATCACTGTTCTGATGAAACCCATACATTCTCGGCAAAGTCCCACCTGCGATAAACCCTACTCAGTTTAGACCTTTCGTCTATTCTGAGGAAACTTATAAATCCTTTTTGCATCGATATAAATCCAATATCGATGATGAAACTAACTGTTGATCGATTGGCACCTCGCCCGATCAATGATAAAACCCTACTCAGTTTAGACCTTTCGTCTATTCTGAGGAAACTTATAAATCCTTTTCGCATCGATATAAATCCAATATCGATGATGAAATCAACTGTTGATCGATTGGCACCTCGCCCGATCAATGATGAAACCCTACTCAGTTTAGACCTTTCGTCTATTCTGAGGAAACTTATAAATCCTTTTCGCATCGATATAAACCCAATGTCGATGATGAAATCAACTGTTGATCGATTGGCACCTCGCCCGATCAATGGTAAAACCCTACTCAGTTTAGACCTTTCATCTATTCTGAGGAAGCTTATGAACTCTTCTTGCATCGATATAAATCCAATATCGATGATGAAACCAACTGTTGATCGATTGGCACCTCGCCCGATCAATGATGAAACCCTACTCAGTTTAGACCTTTCGTCTATTCTGAGGAAACTTATAGATCCTTCTTGCATCGATATAAATCCAATATCGATGATGAAATCAACTGTTGATCGATTGACACCTCGCCCGATCAATGATGAAACCCTACTCAGTTTAGACCTTTCGTCTATTCTAAGGAAATTTATGAACTCTTCTTGCATCGATATAAACCCAATATCGATGATGAAACCAGCTGTTGATCGACTGGCATTTTCGCCCGATCAATGATAAAACCCTATTCAGTTCAGACCCTACGTCTGTCTTGATGAAAACCACACATCCCGTAATCGTCCCACCTGCTATAACCTCTACCCAGTCTAGACTTTTCGTCTATTCTGATAAGGCCCTTTCTTTCACATTCCTGCAGATTGTCTCCCTCACAGCACATATTGCCAAGAGGAACATTTGCCACTACCAACAGAATCCGGTATAAGCACCTCTTCGGATGCCGTCACGCGGTGGAGCGAGTTCCCCATCCTTTCTCTGAAGGGGTGGACGCTCTCCTGCCAGATACGAGTCATTCGCATGAGAAGTTGCTAAAACCACTACCCCACTTCCCTGAAGTGATAAAACCACATGGAAAAGAAGGCAGGTACACATAAAGCAAAATTTTCTTTTCATTAAGAAGTGAGTACATAAAGGGCCCCGAGGGGACATTGTATCACAAAAGAGCACCAAAAAAAAAGAGAGAAGAAGAAAAGAAAAAGAAAATGATTCATGGCTGCCGGAAGATATCCTCGAATGCCAGAAGACCCACAGAAGGGGCGGCTCCTAGTTCATGAAGCCGAGCCTCCTCTTCCTGCAGTTGAACAGACTGGTCTCGAAAGGATGCCACCTGCCCCTCTAATAAAGCTGCTTCTTCCTCGAGTTGCGGTCGAGAAGTTGTTAGCTGCGGCAGCTCAGCTCGGAGATCAGACAGTTCAACTTCCAGGATAGTTATCCGGTCGCGCACGAAATGCTCCCGCTCCGCCAAAGACTGCATTTGACACTGTCGCTCCTGAAGGATAGAGTTCATCTTTGCCAGCTCAGACTTGCACTCCATTCTTTGCAACTTCAAGGCTGCCAATCTGTCCGACATGATGTGTGTCAAGAAATCCCGGCGATGAACAAATTTTAACAACAAAAGAACCCGCTGGGCCCATATTTCTGTGGGACATCCCATCGCTTGTAAGCCGGCGGTGAAGCGCCCGGATATCTCCTTCAACTGTGAATAAGTTAGTCCAGGTTGGGACTCCACCAGTTGACGCAGCATGCCCAGATGTTGCCAGACAAAACTTTCAGGGGAAGTGAAGCCAGGCGAAGGAAGAGGAGCTACTTCAAAAGTTACTTCACTGTCTATATCCGCCCATAGGGTGATATCCGGCTGCGAAGAAGAAGACGGCAGGTCTGCCGAAGCCACCAACTGAGCTCCGCCCATAACCTCTGAGGTGGCCGGGAGATCTTCCACCTCCATCTCCTCGGAGGCGGCCATCGGAATACTCTCGGATGCAACTTCAGGCATCTCCTCCTCAGATTCTGAAAATACGGAAGCAGATTCCGTGGCCGTTGTAGGCGATACTCCCAGTCCTGCAACAGATACCTCTCCTTCTTCCATTTCGGTGCCCAGCCCCTGCAATGTCAAGTCTGCGGGGACCACGATCTGAAGAGGCAAAGGCTCGCTCTCCATGACTGATACTGTGGGAACTGTTGATTCTGGAGCGATGGTCATCACTGCAGCTGGTATAAAGGCAGAACCCCTGGCTGGGTCCATTTCGGCTCTAAAATCCAAAGCCTTGATGAGAGCCGGACCTTCCCCTGCATTCCGCAGGTCCAATGATGCTAAGCCTGTGGAGGACTGCACCCTCACCGGCACAGGGCGAATTATCTCAAGAACGGCTGCCGAAGCAGGAACAATAGCCAAGGTGCCAGATAAAGTGGCTTCAACAGCTGCACTCGTAGCCGGGAGGGCAACAGGGGATTCCTGTGAACGAATCAATGCAGCGTCAAGCAGCAGATAAAGATGGAGAAAATGAAACCATAAAGGGAAAAAGACTCACTTTTAAAGTGATGCCAATATCCTCAAAAGGTTGCAGGGAAGAAGAAAGCTCCGCTGATGCGACCACAAAAGGGGGAGTCATATCTGTCTCGGTATCCAGAGCGGCGAACTCTTCCGGTAATTCTTCTCTAGAAAATGGCACCGACAGCTTGGGGGGTGTAAATGATAAGACAATGGCGGTACACACGGATGGGGCCTCTGGTCTGGAGGCATCCTCCGTGTCGCTCCCGCTGAAATCTGTTTCTTCTCCACCTACCTCAGAAGCGGCCGCAGAGCTACCGGAGGAGATTTCTACTCTGTCCATGGGCGGGGCCGTCAATTCTAACATCTGCTTGGAGGAAGACCGGGTAACTATGCGCCTTCCGGGAGCGGGGCCCCATTTCACCTGGGTCTTATAACCCTCCCGCGGCTGAGTAATATCGCCAGCCGCTCCTGTAATCTCAGTCTCCTCCCCGGCCATCACTATAAAGAAAAGCCCGTGAGAGGGACGATGAAAGATAGTTGAAATGAACATAAAAAGATGAAAAGGCATGCTTACCCTCCGCCTCACTAGCCGGCGTAGGAGAAGGCAATCTGGTCTCCACCACAGAAGGTGCCATGACTGTCTCTTCAGCTGTGCAAAAAGGAGTGGTCAGATTTAAACACTCCTCTGAAATCCAGCAAGAGAGAATGAAGAATGCAATGGCAGAATATTGATGTTACCCTGAACTGATGCCTGAGCAGCCTCCCTCTGAGTTTCGAACTCATCAAATGAGGGAATGTCAGGGAGAGGGGTCCCGGTGTCCATCGCTATCGAAGCCGATTGTTGAGCATGGGCCTTTTTGGCCTTCCTGGCCTTTCCAACCGCAGCCTTGACTGCAGAAGCTTTCCTCTTCTTGCCAGGAGGCAGGGGAGTAGTAGTCGGTGCTGCTACAGGGACTTCAAAATAAGTGGGCTTCTCGGCCTGCGTAATAATCTTCCTGTAGAGCCCCTGCCGCTTTATGTCGGGCCGGTCTGTTAAGAACGGCAGAAAGATGATGGGATCAATAGATGTAAAATTCAGATGCTAAACAGAAAACACTACAGTCGGAAAGGAAAAGATTATACCTGCTGGTCCATCATAAAATACAGAGAGCGGCCAGTACAGATAAGCCACTTCTTTGGAGCGGGAAGCAGCCTCCTTGATAAGCCAACAAACATCGCCGAATATCTGGCATTTCTCCACCAAAGCTGCCAGGTCATTATGGCCATGAAAATCCAGGCAGCGAAACAAGTCAAGATGGTCCATGCCCCAGCCATCAACATAATGAAATGATATAAATAGCGGCTTGTTCAAAATGCCAGCTATCGGGCTTTCTGCAGATAATCCATGCAAATTCAGTAGAATGAACAGCCAGGACGTTTGCTTATAGTACGTCTGAGTTCTATCTTCCCGGCGTACAAACGTCCTATACGGATGAAATTTATCAACTGGACCCCTCCAATGAGCTACTGCCGGGAGCGGCTCTTCAACAGGAAATGGATACTGTTGTGCCTCCAAGCGATCATCTCCTATATGGCACAAATGTTTCAGGGTCTTCATGAAATTGTCTTCATTAATAGCGGCAAAGACAGGAGCGGGCGGCTCAGAATTCTTTTCCTTCAGAGCTCGACGCTGGGCCAGATAGTTCTCTGCCTCCCTCGGATTCTGCGAATAAAGCTTTCTCAAATGGGCCTCGGGGATTTCAAACACCGGCCCAGGCTGCTGTTTCAGGAAAGAGCGCTCCGCTACATCCCAGAAAGCACCCCTGCCATCCCTAAAAAAGCCGGTCCGAATGTTCCACCATTTGATATATTCTGATGTTACCCGGGGAACACGGTTGGAGACGGTGGGCACCCTGAAAATTGCGTCGTCCTGACGATGATAGAAATCCCACCACAACCGGCCGTCGCCGACAATGGTGGACCCGTGCTTGGCCCTGCTATCCAGGGGAAATTGAGCAACTGAAGTAGGGATGTGCTGGTCATAACCAAAGTTCCGCCCAAATCGGAATGGATAGTATGGCTCCAACAGAAGCAGGCCACCCTTTCTGTAAACCAAAACACTAGGCCGAATTGCCATGGCCCATCTCACCAGCTCCGGTTCCAGGATCGGCCGAGCAGTGTTGACCCCTGAGACAGGGTGGATATATGTCTCTATCTCATCCAGCTTGCATTCTCTTTGAGGATCAATCAAAGGAGCTGAACCTACAGCCAAGCTCCAGAAATGTATGCTGCCAGGGGCGTCCACTGGTACTCTTATCAGCCGGCCCCTTATTTTAAATAGCTGATCATAAAAGGGACCAGGCTCAGCGCTGGCAAATTCAACCATCCTGGGTGACACTGTGTCCGCCTGCAAGGTTCTCGGAGCTAATTCAGGGAATATACTACAGACCCAGGCATTGAAGAAATGAAAAGGACCCACGGTCCTCAAAGAACGGGGAGTCCGATGCTTGTACAGGTCCCCCAAAGATTTATAGATCAAACACAGGGCCACTGGGCAGAGCGACAGCTTCATCCCCCGGGCCATCTGACAAGCTGGATATATGGCCTCTGGCCGAATGACTGTCTCGTCCCCTTGTGGAAGAGCAAAAGTACACAGCCAGAATGTGAAATAAGCTGCACAGTGTGTGATGGGATCTACCCCTGCCGGGTTGGGACCACCTTTGCCCGCATGGCGCAATGAAGATGGCAGTGCCGATTTATAGCGGGGAGCTCTTATCTGCTTGCTCGCAACAGGACCCATGGAGGGGAAATCTGCATATTTCAGGGGACCGTCGAAGAAGTACTGGAGCCATTGCCCTATCCGGACCCTCAATTTGCTACCTTTCTCTCGGGGATGATAGCCTTTGGAGGATCCTCTACTATATGCCAGACAGATGGAGCGATAGACCTTCATCAGATACCGGTAAGAGAAGCCAAGGGAATACTTGCCTTCTCCATCAGAGTTGTCTTTCTCGGAGTCCGCCAAGCAGACTTCTTCATACGGTTCACCGTCAATAGGCGGACCGGAAAGCCGTGATAAACTCCAGAGGTCTAGGGATGTCTCACCCTCTGCTGTATAAAAAGTGTTGAACAAAGGACAGAACACTTCAAACATCCCACAGCATAACCCTCTGGAGATGGGATATCGGAATCTGGAAGCAAAAACACTATGGTATACTCCCGCTCTGATCAGCAGAGGGGCATATTCCGTCAGAACAAACTCGGTAAATTCTACTGCCCCTACTCGGAATAGATGGGAGTCAGTGATCTTGCAGTCTTCGAACCAGCCAGCCGACAAATGGTACTTGAACTGAATGGCCGAGCAATTTAGCACGAAGGGCTCTTCGCGATATCCCCACTTTATAGGTGCCAAGAACATACCATAGCCGGGCTTCTCCCTATTAACTCGGCCGCCAGCATTGTCCCACCAAGCAGGTGTAAATTCCGGTGCCCGGGTAAGCATCTTCTTCTCCGGTTCTAGCTCTGATATTCCAAGGACTGCATCCCAGTCCTGCTTCTCCCCGGGAAGATATATAGCCTTGCTGCGATACACTGATTCCTTCATGCTATCCCGCTCGGCAAGGATGGCAGCTTCAACTACGCGAGCTATCCGATAATCTCGCAAGCCACCCACTGTGAAGGTCCGGATGAACGGCATCAAGTGGCGATCCTTCGGGAAGTCTGGCCGGTAATTATTATCGCGCCTGAAGCATGTCTCGGTCGCCGTGGAGTATACCCGGGCCGTCGACACTGTGTCAGTTTCAGAATCAGATGATTCGTCAACTGAAGCTATTCTATCATATCCATAATCCAAGCTGTGCACGTTCAACCAATTTACTGTGGCCCGAGATATGTCTGGCTGGGCCGATGAACTAGCTCCAGCAGCTCCAGAAGATGCAGCAGCAGAGCCAGAAGCCATTGCTATATCTGTAAACAAAAGAAGAAATGTGGATTAAAAGTCAGTCTTATAAGGATTGCAACATGAGATTCTATAAAAATTTCGGCAGCATATCCCCTTATTCGGGATCTGCCCAAAAAGAATAGGGAGTCACCAACCAAGAGTGGGTGATCCCGGAAGCAAAGGGATTGAATCCCCAAAAGACGTCACCCAGGACGGAAGGACTCGCGGCCACGGCCGAGAGGACGAAGACGGCTCGCGCCGAAGAGAGGAAATGGAAAAAACTGAAGAAAGAGAAAGAACGGTGAAGAATTAAGAAAAAACAGGCCGTCGGTGCCCTAAATAGGGGCCCAGGCGACCAGGTTCTCGGCGCGGTGAAACGCGCGCCGAGAGCCTCTAGGCCGAGAGCCCCTGGCGGCCAAAAGGCGGGCCGAGAAGACTCCCAGGCCGAGAAGCCCCCAGGCCGAGGCCCCTCTGCGGCCAGGGCGCGCCGAGAAGGCCCCCGCGCCGAGAAGCCCCCAGGCCGAGATCCCCTACGCCAGGGCGCGCCGAGAAGGTCCAGGCCGAGAGCCTGGCCAACCAGGCTGCGCCGAGAGGCCCCTGCGCCGAGAAGCTTAGCGCCGGGAGGTCCTGCAGGCCGAAAAGCCTCAAATGCTGAAAATAATGACAGAAAATATGAAGAGAAGAAACATCGATGTGCAGAATACTGTTACAGTGAGATGATCAGGTCTGAGAACTGAATTGAAGACAAATTGAGGAAGATACCCTCGAATAGTTAAAGACACCTGCAACCCCCGTGACGCTTATTCTGCGCTTACGCTGCCTGCAGGTGGGGGGCATTTGTTGACACCCGGAAAATGAACAAGGGTGGAAGCATAATTGAAAAGAAGATCTGACCAACAGTGAAAGACTAATGATGAAGCTTATCAACCTTTCACCCGGCTAAAGCCCTTGTCGGCCAAAGCCGATGCCCGGTGCCAATGTCACTCAAACGGCAGCACTGATAGAGCAGCAGTCACTCAACTAATGAGACCTTCCATCTGTACTACTGCTTCGTCCAAGAAGTCACAGATGATATGTCAGGGTAAGTCAGATGTCGGCTTACTGACGGAAGTAATATGAGATAAAGATGAAGCCGACACCGGCAGATGAAGATGGTAAAGGCCCCTGAAAAGATAGAGCAGAAGAAGAATCGTCTACACAGATTATACACCCGGCTGAGGTCTTCCCAGACTAAAGCTGATGTCCGAGCTCGTCACCATTAGAGTGACGATATTGATAAGATGATACCCGGCTTTGTCACCGTTCAGATGACAATCCTGATGAAATCCCTGTCTACGGACTGATAAAACCCCTGTCTACGGACTGATAAAACCCTGTCTACGGACTGATGAAATCCCTGTCTACGGACTGATAAACCCCTGTCTACGGACTGATAAAACCCTGTCTGGGGACTGATGAAATCCCTGTCTACGGACTGATAAAACCCTGTCTGCGGACTGATGAAACCCCTATCTATGGACTGATAAAACCTCGTCTGCGGACTGATGGAGATTGCAATCGCGATTTCAATACAAGATATTTCATAGATGATAGACCCTTTGGGATGATGATACATTTAAAGAAACCCCAAGTGGGCCTATATGAAGGTGGCGCCGAAAGCCCATGTCGAAGCCCAGATACTGGCGCCGAGAGATCGAATTTGAGTGCGCCGGGAAGCCTGCCTCAAGCGCGCCGTGAAGATGTCTGCCGAGAAGGAAAAGGGAAAAGGGTTATAAAACCCCCTCCCTTCGAAGAGAGAAAAAAGGAGATAGCAAGAAATAGGATAGACAGAAAAGAAAAAAAGAAAGAGACGAAGAAGAAAAGAGCGAACAGATAGCCAGAAAGAGAAAGAGAAAGGAAAAGAGAGGGAGAGAGTCTCCGTCGAAAGAAGAAGCAGAAGAAAGGAAAGAAGAAGGGCTCCAGGTGGGCTGATAGGGGGAGGGAGAGGAGTCAATGCTCCACCCTCCCCCCCCCCCCCCCCATGTTCGATGTTTCTTTTTCTTCTTTTTACTGATTCTCCGTATGTAATAGTCGAAGTCTTGATGTTTAGATTATTCATACGATTCTTTCCATGTTCCTCCCCTCTATGTTTCTCGATGTAAATGATGGTGAGATGAAGTAAATGCAATGGCCGTGATGGATTTTGGGCAATACTATCTTCTTTTGTCTCCATATGTATGCATACTGTTTGTATGAATGCCCCATGGGCGAAATGACTCAGGCTTCGGAGTCAGGTCTATTCTTCGAACGGGGATGAAGGTAGAACCCCCACCCTTGTTCAATGGGTTGCTGGGTTCTATTCTCTTCTTTCTTCCCGCTTCAATAGCATGCCCTCCGTATGTATTTGAGTCTGTTCCTCAAGCCCCTTGTGCTGTCCGGGAACCAGAGAAATCAATCTCTTGGTTCCCTGGCCCGCCGGCTATAAATGATGCATTTGAACCCGTAGACGAATGCTACCCTGGATCCTCATTCCAATCGGTGAATGATTAGGGTCTGAGGTCTCAGCATCAAGGGTTCTCTCATTACAGATCTGCTTCCCGGATGATACCATGCTAGTCCGGGGGATCAGAGACAGCCATCTCTTGACTCCCCCAGACGTCTGGCAGTATACAGATAAAGGCTGAATGCTACCCTGGGTCCCCATTCCAATCGTTGAATGATTAGGGTCTGAGGTCTCAGCATCAAGGGTTCTCTCGTTGCAGATCTGCTTCCCAGATGATACCATGCTAGTCCGGGGGATCAGAGACAGCCATCTCTTGACTCCCCCAGACGTCTGGCAGTATACAGATAAAGGCTACTCAGCCCCGATGATGGTCTCTCCTCCTCCTGATGATCTGGCCTCTCAGATCCCTTGGCATCCTTCCAGCAGAGGTGTTCGTGAAATCTCCTCATACTCCCCCGATTCGGCCTCGATCTGAGCCATAAAACCCAGAAATCCCAGAAACAGAGCATCGTCTTTGAGCTCTGAAACCCTAAAATCCTTCTGCATTTCACCTTCTCGGCGGGCAAGTTTCCCCACCGAGAACCATAAGGCCGAGAGGCCTTCCCCTTCTTTTGGCTAAACGACAACCAGTCTGTTACAAAGCTTTCCACGTGAGGCTATATGTGGAAGGCTCCCGGTGTGTAGATTCCCGGCGCAGCCAGGACCGTGCCGAGAAGCCCTCTGTCGAGAAGCCCCTCCTCCTAGCCATTCACCTCCCTTTTTTTTTGCCAAACCTAATACTGCCCCTCTCGGCGCCCCCCTTTCCGGCGCGCCCAGGAGCCCGCAGAGAAGACCCCAGGCCGAGACCCCCCCTTGGCCAACCAATCGCTCAGGCCGAGACCCCCCTTGGCCAGCCCAAGAACCGTGCTGAGAAGCCCCTTTGTCCACTAAATGCCCTGGCCGAGACCCCCCTTGGCCAGCCCAAGGACCAGGCCGAGAAGCCCCTCTCCATCCACCAAATACCAGGCCGAGAACCCCCTTTGGCCAACCCAAGGACCAGGCCGAGAGCCTCCTTTTGTCCATTAAATGTCCAGGCCGAGAGCTCCTTCTTGCCAATCAAGATCACGCCGAGATCCCTCGTTCAATCAGATGAAACCCACTCCGAGGCCCATCTCTGCACCGTTCTTCTTCAAACTTCTTAATCGCCCCTACATCTGTTTAAGGGGATACTCACAGACCATCACTTGTGTCTTGATGAGATACAACAATGGGGAAGACCTCCCCTACAGCTCTCGTCCCGAATCTGGATTTCACCGCTGCCTTATGAACCCAAAGAACCATGTCATTACATGTGTTATGATGGGTTCCAAGGGAATATTGATCAATAATATGAAGGCAAGAGATGTCCCTGGGCCTGGTGCCCATCTTTGTTCGGTCGTTGTCCCGGCTCTCCGTGGATGATGACCTATCCTTCCTTGGCATAATCCAGGTTGAGGGAACATGCTGCCGAAATTTACATAACCCCACCAATCGAGTGTGGTACTCTCTTCTAACCCTGCTGGCCCACGGAGTTATGCCCTTGCGTGATCTCCGATGGCCCTCCGAAGGGGGATATTAATAAGACATCGCACTCGTACCGGGTGTGTTACATCAGGCCGGTCCCCATCCGGATTCCGGGTTATGTCTATATACCCGATCTTTTGCGGAGCCTACCCTGCCGCTGCATGGGTGGTTTCCTATTCCCCACTTGGCATCATCGAAGATGGTGGGAATATGCCGTCGGGTTTCTCCCGTAATTAATAAACCCTTGCTCTGTTCAAATACGTTTAACGTCTTGCAAGCAGATGAACTTTGTCTCCTTTGAGCATACGGCTTTACCGCTGTCTTCCTCCTACCTCTAGCGTTTAATCAAGGGTTGTCTTCCTTAGGGAGGACGTAATTAACGTCATAGCGTTCAGGGTATGACGGACTTCTAGTCCAGACACGATCACTCACAATCGACTGACCAAGTCAGATCGAGCGCACAATAAGAATCGTCACCATGGTGACTGGCACGCTAATAAATCTATAAAATAAATAAAATAAATAAACAAATAAACCAGATAGAATAAAATGTGTTCGAACAGGCGGTTCACCTGCGGTGCGGTGTAAGACGTCAGGGGACGCTACCGGCTGTGCTTCTAGTGGGCGGTACTCCTGTCGAGTTGGGAGTGACAGACTACCAGTTTTCGTGGCTTTGACCTTCGGGTTTTCGGTCGTGTCGACCGTTGTGTCCTTCGGCTGTTTTGCCGTGGCGCGTGTGTTGGTCTTCGCGTCGTGAGTCTAGCGCTAGTGGCTTTATCGAGGTTCCGTCTTGTGGTGCGGTACCCGCGATCGGATGGTCGGGGTTGCACCTTGGACAGCGTGTCCAGGTCGGCTGTGTCCGGGGGACAGGCCTCTGCGGCATGGTTGCCGTGTGTTGTTACTTCGGTAGGCGGTACTAGCGTGGTTTGGTAGCTTCGTCTGCGTGATCGAGGTGTACCTTCCGGTACAGTAGGAGTAGCTGTAGTGCCGAGTTTTTGACCGGCCACCGGTTTGCTGTTCCTGCTGTAGTTGTAGCTCTCCTTTCTGCTACCGCCGTTGTTTCCGGTTGGGGTTCCGCGGGATCCCTGCTGAGTCTCTGTTTTGGAGAGTCATTCCCTGCTTTTCAGGTGTAGCGGTTCTTCCTCGTGGTTCGAGGGAGCGGAGCAGAGGTTCTTAGTTGCCAGCTTGCCCGGCCGAGTGTTCACTTGGCATGTGGTACGTTTTTACTGCTTTAGATTGTACTTTTTGTTGGACTGGACTCTGTTGTAGCTGTTGTTGTTCTTTCTTTCAGCTTGTTGTTGTTGGTTATCCTGTCTTATTTCCTATTTCTTTGTGCCTCCACACTCCTTTTAGCCCTTCCGAGCCCTCCCGGCTCGTGGGCGGCGGTGCGAGTCTCGGGTTATCGGGTCTTTCCGGTAATCGGATTCTCGGGTCGTTACATTTCACTCTTAAACTGATAATCCTATTCGATTGTCTGACAGGGATTCTTTGCAGAGCCTAATGAAGGCACATGATCCAAGGAAGGATGAGGTGCCCAGATTATGACACGTGGATGCAGCCCAGCCAGGATGCTACCAGGTGGTCGAAATGCCTCGGTTCTGGCAAAAGCCTTTGGGCGGGAGATGTGGAGAGCACACGCCAAATTCCTGCTGCTCTATATATATGAAGCTTCTTCCATCTGAAGAAGACTGATCGTGAGACAGAGAGCTCTAGCAGAAGAGATCGACTGAAGCAAAGGATAGCCTGCATAATCCCGTGAGAAAGAAAAGAGAAGCAGAAGAAGCAGAGAAGAAAAAGAGAAAGAGAAGAAGAGCAGAAGAGAAAGAAGAGAAAGAGAGAGATAGAGAGCTCGAGCAGAGAAAGAGAGAGAGATAGTGGATATCTGGCATTTGGATCAAATCCAAGTCAGAGCTGCTCCTTCGAGAGCTATATCATTTGTGCTTTCATTTACAGCTTTCAGTCGTTGATTGTCTTCTTGTTTTCTTTTATACCTTTCTTCAAGCTGTTTGTCAGCGGAGCAAGCTGTGTTGCTCAGCATTTCTAGTGGAGGATTCAACTGGACGGCTAAGCTGTATTGCCCAACGGAGCAAGCTGTGAAGCTCAGCAGGCGAGGAGGATTCCTCGGACAGCAAGCTGTGAGGCTCAGCGGATTGTATGGCAAGCTGTGATGCCCAGCTGTTCAAGCTGTGAGTCAGCGGAATCCACACTCGGTTTGAGTGTGGGGTGGACGTAGGTCTGTAGGACCAAACCACCTAAAAACCCTCTTGTTCTGTGGTTTGAATTCTTATCTGATTGGCGCTAGATGCATGCATAGGCACGAAGATTGTATTCAGTTCATTGCTGCGCACATTAGATGTTTGCTTAGGAGCATTCTACATGTTTGCACATTGGTTCAACAGATTTGATTAGCTTTGCACACTGTGTGTTTGATTAATTCCGCAATTGCACACTGTGTGATTTTTAATTGGGTGAAAGTTTTTAAAGGGTATATTCATTCACCCCCCCTCTGAATACATAGCACCGAACCCAACACTTGGTATCAGAGCGGGTTGCTGTGCATAGGATCTAACAATCCGCAGTAGATCCTGCATTTCTGGTTGGTGCATTTCAGAGTGTGCTTCTTGTGTTCTGTGTTTTGTTTCACCGACTTAGTGTCTTTATTTGCTTATCTGATTTCGGTGCACTCATTACATCTCTATGGCTAATCCTCCGATATTCAGAGGTAATGATTTTGATTCTTGGTTAGACAAGTTTCATCGGTATGTAAAAACAACTAATCCTAATCTCTGGAAGGTAATGACTCACGATCCATACAACTTATCAAAAGATAAATCTAGATGGACTGAGAAGGATAAATTGAAAGATTCTGTCAATACTAGAGCATTAGTTTTAATGAAAGAATCAATTGACAGAGATCTAATCTCATGCATTTCATCTTGCAGGTCTGCCAAAGAAATTTTGGAAAAACTAAGAAATGCTTGATGGCTGATTGGAGAAATGATGATGATGAGACCTCATCTCAGGTAAGCTCCGGATCAGATGGATACTCTTTTGATGAATTGATAGTGATGTATGAAGATTTGTTAAAAGTATCCAAGAAATTAAAATCTGAAAATAAAAAGTTGAAAAAGAAATGTGATAAAATAAATTTGAAAGATTCCTGTGAAAACTGTCCAAATCTGAAACAATCTTATGATGCATGTATGCTAGGTGTTCAGAACCTTAAGAAACAAAATGATTCTCTAAAAATTGAAAAACAAACATGCTTGGACAAAATGTCAGAAATTGAGAATCTGCTGAATGATAAGAAAAATGAGCATCTAAAAAGCATGCAAGAACTTACTGAAGTTAATTCTGAATTGGACAAACTGAAACTTGAGAATAAAGAATTTCAAAAGAAAAATGAAAATCTTATGGCTAGAATAAATGAAATCAATGGGGAGGTTTCACATTCTTCTTCTGCTGAATCAAACTGTAAAATGTGCTCAGCTCTAAGAGAACGTAATGAAGATCTTTTTAGTGAGAATGAATGGCTGAATAAGCAAATTGCCTCGTTTAAAGAGGATCACAAAAATCTGATTATTGAGAAAACTAAAGTGGAAGAAAGGGAAGAGGAACTAATTGAGAAACTGGAGTTGATGTCCAGTAATAAAAATTGTGATGAAGAAGTTAAGAAGCTGACCAAACAAAACACTGAATTGAAGACTGAAGTTGAGAAATTGAAATGGTTAAATACAGACTTGTCTGAAAAACTTCTCACCACAGAAAAGGGAAAAGCTGGCTGTGATGAAGAATCAAAAACCTTGAGCAATCTGGAACATGAAGTTGAGAAGTATAAAACTGCAAATAAAGTCTTAAGTGAATGTGTCAGTTGCAGTGAACAGGAGATAGCTAGTTATGAGCTTCATATAGCATCTTTGGAAAATAAAATTCATGATCTGGAAAACTCAGCATCCAAGTTTGCAAAAACTGAAAGAAAAATAAAAACAGTTGTGAAAAGTGAGGATACGAATTCAAAAGGGGGAACAAATTGCACTTCTGATGTTAAGGAAATCACTAAAAGCCAGCTATATGCCACCTTTGTGCAAAGCTCAGATGTAGCTGGTACTTCAAAGCAATTCCCAAAACCAAATGAAAATCAGAAATCACCTTCAACATCTGTATTTTAGTTCAAAGCCCAGAAAAATGAAAAGTAAACAAAATCTGTTGAGGATAATCAGAAATTGAAAAGAAAGAGTTAAACAAAGAAGGCAAAGAATATTTCTGGTTATACCCTGAAATCTGTTAGCTCTGCTGAATCTGATGGGTCAATACAAAATGCTCATGCCTCTTATACTCATTCGCATGCATCTAGGAATTCATCCGATAGAAACCATGCCCCTAGGAAATCTGATGCTTCTTGTTATTACTGTGGTAAGCATGGTCATTTCATGGATGCATGTTTCATCATGAAACAAGATGATAAACTGCATGCTAAATCTTCTGATCATCATGGGTACAAAAGAAATAAACTTAAGTTCAACCAGCACATCACATGCTTCAATTGCAACAAGCCAGGTCATAAGGCTGTTGAGTGTTGGTCAGGGAATTACAGGAATAATTCTGGATCTAGAAGTAAGCATGTTAGGTGCTTTGAATGTAGTAAGCATGGGCATGCAGTCAAGGACTGCTGGTATGCTCAGGGAAATCACTTTAATTCCAAATTTGTCAGATTCCCTGCAAATAGAAATATTTTGGGCAGAAATAAAACTATTTTTAAAGGAAAGACACTTGTATGTTCTGAATGTGGAAAACCTGGCCACCGAGCTTCTGAATGCTGGTGGACAGGTAATGATAAATCAAAATTTCATGCAAGTAACAGAAATCTTCATGCTAACTCACATGGATTCCATGATTATACAAATGTTCACAAAAAGAATTCAAGAGCTGTTACATCATGCAGATATAGTGGAAAATATGGTCATTCCATGGATAGTTGTTACATAATGGATCATGATGATAACATGACTAAAAGATTGTTCAGAACACCTGTCAGGGCTAATTCAGGACCCAAGACTTCTTGGGTTCCTGCAAGATCAATGTGATTGCTTTGCTGCAGGTGTGCCTTGGAATGAATAAAGGGGGATTAATAAGCCAAGGCACTCAAGAATGAAACCTCCAGAATTGCATTATTCAGGTCAGTTCTGAAAAACTGTGTTTAAATTTCATCATCTGAAATTGTTGAAATACTTGTCTGATTTCTGATGTCTTCTTCTTGTCTAGCTGATCAGTCTGCATTCCAGACTCAGCTACTGGACTTAATTCTGCATAAATTTGAGGTTCTTCTTCTGCCATCTATTGCACTGAGTTTGAATGGGTCATCTAGTGCATATAGTCTGCATGTATATCAATGTACATAGGACTACTTTGCATGACTATCATTTGCTTATTGTTGTAGTCTGCATGTATTTCAATGCATATAGGACTTCTTTGCACTGCATATCTTCGCATAACCCTGGTATATCAAATGGTAAGCTACTAAAAGGCAGGGAAATCGGCTTGAAGGTTCTTACTATGTGTGAGATAGTCCTTGAGAACAAGCTCTCCTTATCAGATTTGTTGCATACTGCATATATGAAGAGTAGTGCATGTCATAATTTTTTGAAAAACCTAAAAAGATATTCCATTGCATTTAGATAGGGGGAGCATTCCTATTTCATCTCTTCTTCACCTCATGAACTCCTTTTGTCTAGTAAATTGATCAACTCTCATCTGATGTCATATCTCTCTCTCTTGAAAATGGATTCTGCCTTCTATTCGTTGAGTTGTTAAAGAAGAGTTTCCTTCAACTCTCTTCATGATACTACCTGTCAGCTGATCTGTCTGAATTCCAGACTCAGCTGCAGTGTGTTGATGTACACTCTTCTGAAACATTTCTCCATTGGTGATTTACTCTTCCACCAGCTTATGCTCATCCTTCATATATCTCTTAGCCGGTGTGACTGTTTGGTTCTACTGTTGATTAGTTGGTCAGCTATTTTTTTTTGTTCTGATCTGAGGTACTTAAGCTGCATGTCATGCAATTCAGTCTGAGAACTTTGTAGAAATTCCTATCATATAGGTTTAAGAATTATCACTGAATCAGATTGATATAAGATTAATGTATTCTCATATTTGTAATTAAATGAATTGAAAATATCTAAATAATAAGGCTTAATAAACTTTAGCCACATGTGTCATGTAAACCTTAGATTCTCTCATCTGATATCTGAAAATTTGAAATCAAGGCTACTTTGGTAGAGATACATAGAGTGAGTGTTGTGGTTAAACATTAACTTGAGAAATGTTGACTAAATGAAAAATTGTGAATTCAGAGCAATGTCTTGGTCACTGAGAAACTGGGTTCTTTATCAATGAAATAAAGTAACTTATGTCATGAGGTGCCATAGTTATCTCTGATGAAAATTTATTGAAAAACCTGACAGAGCAATGGTATGCCTGTGTTGAGTAACTGGGGAGTCTGGCCTCTAATCAAGGTGTCTCCTCATGTAAAAAGACACTCATATTACTAACTCTGTTCTCAAAGTTGAGAGGCAATGACAGTTATCCCACTGAGTAACTGGGTCACTTCACCTAAGACGTGTTGTGCCTCATGTAAAAAGGTGATGATCAACCTAAATTGCTCAGAAAAAATATAATGTGCTTCAAATGAAAATATATTGAAAAGTCTGTCAACTCATATTCTTGGAAAAGGTGTTTAACATCAATACTAATCTGTGTAACTCTTAAAAGAGTCATTGAGATCATGTGTGTAAGATAAAGATGATTGATTTTGAGTGTTATCTGACTATCTGGTTCACCTTTATTAAAACTTAGATTCAGATATGAGTATTGAGTTTAATTTGACAAATTTGGTATACATCATAATTAAATCAGATTGGTTAAATTGTCACTTCATAACCCTTTATGATAGAAGAGTCTATTCTTCTTGAGACTTATTGTAGTGGTGCAAGCATTAAAATCCCTCATGATCAGATTCTTTCTAGATCGCCTGATCAACATAAATCTTGATATTGATTATTCATTGAGATGTCTTGTGATGATTGTTATCTACTCTTGCCTTTCTATCTTCAATCACTTTACTCTCCACACTGTTGGAATCTTCCATCTTGTTTTGCAATCAGCTCTGGTTCTGTGGATTTTTCACCTTGTTCATTCTGTTCATGCAACTAGAATTCAGATTCTTTGTAATGGCAGATTTCAGATTGATTTATTAGATAACCAGAGTTCATTCCTGCACTTCAGGGGGAGTTATGGGTCATCTACTTTTAAGGGGAGAGTAGTACATCTTGCATGTTAATAGGGGGAGAGCTGTTTCATTGTCATAAGGGAGAACCTCATTTTAATGAACCATGATTCATTTTCTGACGTTGTGTGCTAAATTTTATCTCTCAAACCATTTCCTCTGTTTTTGATTAAGTCAAAGGGGGAGAATAGTTTGACGAGTCAGTGTGACTCATTATGTTGCCATCATCAAAAAGGGGGAGATTGTTATGCCCCTTGTGCTTTGATGATTATGTGGTGTTTTAATGATAGCAACATAAATGAGTCACCATATTGTTTTGCTAAGAACATCACATTGAATGATAGCAACATGAATGCATATGACTGATTTATTCTGTGGAGAATGCATGAGTGTGTTATATCTGATCTGTTCTGTGGAGAATGCATGAGTGTGCTAGCTCTGTGGGTCGACCCCCTTCTTAGAGGGGTCGACCCCCCTCAAGTCTTTACATCAGATTCACATGTCTATACATCTCGTAAGTAGTTCAGATGGCGTCAACCCATTGAGTCCACGAGGTTGACGCAGCCTTGAAATGCCTTAGATGGCTTTGAAGATAAGGCTGGATGCGTTGACGCATGGGGTCACTGCGTCGACCCACTGAACTGACCCAGATCTAACTTCACATCAGGGTAAACTGCTACGTCGACGCTGTCACGCTGTAGCGTCTCTATGCATTTCTGAAGTCTACACATCGTTTAGTTGCACACCACTGTGTTGAGAAAGTCTACACATCAGATTGCCTTGCTTCATGCATAAGTCTATACATCGGTTGTTCATCACACACAAAAGTCTGAACATCGTTCATGAAGTCTGTACATTCGCCACCATGCATTAAGTCTCAAGTCTCTACATTGGCAAGTCTGTACATCGGCTTGTTTATTCATCAAAGTATGTACCGCCTCCTGCATTGGACTTAAAGTCTATACATTTGGCAAGTCTGTACATTGGACTGTTCATGCATTCATCTCAAGTCTATACATCAAATTGTTCAGCTTGTGGCTAAGTCTGTACAGCGTCTAGTGTCTCTTGCAAAGTCTGTACACTGCATTGGCATCTTTACTTACGTGCTGAACTGAGCAAGTCTATACATTCTTAATCTTTACCTACGCTCAGTTCCACCAAGTCTGTACATTGGGCTCTCACTCAAAGTCTGTACAGCGCCATGTTCATATGCTTCCAAGTCTATACATTGCACTGTAGCTAGAGCTGTGTAAGTCTGTACATTGGTACTTTGCCAAAGTCTATACAGTGTGAACCTTCAAGTCTGTACAGACTTTGCTTCGCTCAAGTCTGTACATCGTCCAGTTGTCTTTGGCAAGTCTTCACATCGTGAAGTCTATACATTCAATTGCTTTGCTGTGCTCAAGTCTGTACAGCCTTTCCCTTACAAGTCTTTACATCGTTCATGAAGTCTGTACAATAGACCAAGTCTGTACATTATCTTTGCTGCACGCATGACTAAGTCTATACATTGTGCCTTGTTCAAAGCAAAGTCTACACACTCCATTTCTCACTTCAGGTAGCAAGTATGTACATTGTTCAGAATGTCAAGTCCATACATCCATTGTGCATTCATTCTTGATGTTCATACTTTGCGTGATGCATTCTGCATAACACACTGCCAAGTCTATACAATGCCATTTGTTCATGCATGTTAGCAAGTCTGTACAGCCTGTGTTCACAACACAAAGTCTGTACATCGCATGCTCACACAAACGCCAAGTCTATACATTGGCTTTGCTTGCACGAGCTGAAGTCTATACATCATGAATGCATCGTCTCATCAAGTCTGTACTGGGTCTGCATAGAATGCATTCAATAAAGTCTATACATTGCATCTTAGCATGCTTGCACAGCACAAACGAAGTCTGTACATTCATATGTGCATTGTGCATTGCTCTTGGCAGAGTCTGTACATCACTTGAACATTCACTACACTCTAACTCTATACACTGCTTCACTCATTGCACGAAGTCTGCACATTGTGTTGCTTTGTTCATACTTTGGTTTGCTAAGTCTACACATTGATGCACGTTTACTTCTGCATATTTGAAGTATGTACATAGCTTAAGCTCTGCATATTTCAAGTCTATACACTGCTGCCGAACACAAGTCCATACATTGCATAACGTCTGCACATTACACACTGTAAAGTCCATACATTCCTTTCGCTTTGCAAAGTCTATACAATGCATTGTGTATACTATGAAGTCTGTACAGGGGTTTCAGTCTTAAACTGATAATCCTATTCGACTGTCTGACAGGGATTCTTTGCAGAGCCTAATGAAGGCACGTGATCCAAGGAAGGATGAGGTGCCCAGATTATGACACGTGGATGTAGCCCAGCCAGGATGCTACCAGGTGGTCGAAATGCCTCGGTTCTGGCAAAAGCCTTTGGGCGGGAGATGTGGAGAGCACACGCCAAATTCCTACTGCTCTATATATATGAAGCTTCTTCCATCTGAAGAAGACTGATCGTGAGATAGAGAGCTCTAGCAGAAGAGATCGACTGAAGCAAAGGATAGCCTGCATAATCCCGTGAGAAAGAAAAGAGAAGCAGAAGAAGCAGAGAAGAAAAAGAGAAAGAGAAGAAGAGAAATAAGAGAAAGAGAGAGATAGAGAGCTCGAGCAGAGAAAGAGAGAGAGATAGTGGATATATGGCATTTGGATCAAATCTAAGCCAGAGCTGCTCCTTCGAGAGCTATATCATTTGTGCTTTCATTTACAGCTTTTAGTCGCTGATTGTCTTCTTGTTTTCTTTTATACCTTTCTTCAAGCTGTTTGTCAGCAGAGCAAGCTGTTTTGCTCAGTATTTGCAGTGGAGGATTCCACTGGATGGCTAGGCTATATTGCCCAGTGGAGCAAGCTGTGAAGCTCAGCAGGCGAGGAGGATTCCTTGGACAGCAAGCTGTAAGGCTCAGCGGATTGTATGGCAAGCTGTGATGCCCAACTATTCATGCTGTGAGTCAGCGGAATCCACACTCGGTTTGAGTGTGGGGTGGACGTAGGTCTGCAGGACCGAACCACCTAAAAGCCCTCTTGTTATGTGGTTTGAATTCTTATCTGATTGGCGCTAGATGCATGCATAGGCACGAAGATTGTATTCAGTTCATTGCTGCGCACATTAGATGTTTGCTTAGGAGCATTCTACATGTTTGCACATTGGTTCAATAGATTTGATTAGCTTTGCACACTGTGTGTTTGATTAATTCACACTGTGTGATTTTTAATTGGGTGAAAGTTTTTAAAGGGTATATTCATTCACCCCCCCTCTGAATACATAGCACCGAACCCAACACTGCCAAGTGAGTCACATCTGGCAGTCCATGGGGGTTCCACCCCTTTCGCGGTGCATAGATATATCTGGAGTAGGTCCTGAACTGTAGCTCCACCTCTATATACTCCTCCCATGGGGTCTGATCTCGCGCAAACTCCTGATAGAAACAAAACGGCCCATTGTAGAAATGATGGACCCATGCCATCAGGGTGACTCGCGGAGTATGTGTCGCCGTTTCTCTCCCTGCCAGAGCTAAGTCCCTCCAGGTCTTCAGCAAGTATCGGTAGCTATGAGACACCCAGTAGCAGCCTAGCCCGTTAGTAAGGCTACGATGAAGGTCGTCTAGCACCACCTCCTCATAGCCCTCGCCGCTAATCGGCAAGCCAGAAATCTGGAACATAGACAACAAGTCTAACGAGGTCTCCCCCTCAACCGTCGCCACAATGTTCCATTGACAGTTAAAGCGTTCCGCCAATGCCTAAATAAACCCAGTGTAGCAAGGGTACCCATATAGCGTTGTCGTCAAAGCATATTTGATCCCTATCCAGTCTAGAAGCACCCTGTAGCAGTGTACGATCCCCATCAGCCACTCGGTCCCACCCTGGTGGTATCGATGTGAAGAGATCACTGCCCAGTGACCGTACCAGCTCACAACCGTCAGTCGAAGGATCCCGTCCAGCAAACTATGGTCATCATATCCTTCACTAGTAAATTGCAGCCCTGATGGCTCCAACACCAGCCCCATGGCCCCCTCGATCTCGACCCAGTGGTGGCCGTGCAGGTCCCTAGAAGTGGGGCCCAGTGCTCTGACTCGGACTCCGAACTGGTCTGCCCTACTGAAGAAGCCCAGGCAATCAGCACTGGGAAGCTGTCACTACCTCCAGAAGTCCGTAGAAAAGCTTGGGAAGCTGTAGTAGGTGACCCCCTACAGGTTGTCCCTGCCCAGTAAAATAGCTCGCTCCAATCGGCAGCGCTCTCCAGCAACAGGAGGATCTCCGCCTTTCACACCAGCTGGGACGAAGCTCCTCATGAACTCAAACAGATGTCGGTCCAAAGGGAACTCTCTCGAGTAGCCTCCCGAGCAGTAGTAGGTGTAAATCCCACCAATCTCAGAGAGTCTCGCCACCTCCACAGCTCTCTACTCATCCCCTCACCAACGGGACCCTCAGCCACCAGTGAACACCCCAATTCAAGCTGGCCAATGTTGGCCGTGGTAATAATAGGCATGCCTAAAGGAGGTAAAGTTTGCCCAGTCCTCCTCACCCAGTGGTCCTCCTCGCGGGCTGCACGCCTCTGAGCCCAGTCATCTCTGCAGAGTCTCGCCCTAGCTGCAAAACAAGTGCACGAAAATGGTAAGCATATAGGAATCAATTGATGCGGGACGGATGACCGACTCGGGTTAAGACGTACGACCGACTCGTGTGCGGCCAGCACTAGCATACTAAGGCAAGCCGGGCGGCTGACCACCGTGGTATTCTCCGGGTGGAGACGTCTCTCAACAGCGACTCTCTTGAGCCTGAAAATCGTCCCTTGCAAGGGAAACGTGGGGATCGCGACGATTAAGAAACCACCGTCGCCTAGGGTGCTAATTTGCGCTCGGTGCTCGATTGGAGCCACGGAACGGGTGCTCACAACTCACAAACGTGGTGAATTTGAAACTAGCTATCGGCCCTATTCTCACAATCACAGCAATATAGAAAGTATACTAAACAGCAAATGTAGATGTCGGAACGAGCACGTACCTCCACGCCTAGGCGTGGGGAAGACTCCCGGCCGATTTCCGAACAACCCCGATATACAAATGCAATAAGATTACACTTTCAGAAATATATGCCCACTCCACGCAGGGAGGTATAGGGCTACAAATGCCAATTTTGGGGTTGCTGGAACCCGGGTTTACGGGCCACACTCGCAGGAGGCGAGGAACGCGTGCCGGAGCCGCTCGGGTACGCCGACGGAAAACTGATCCGGTTCTGCCCGCGCTAGTCACCTTGCGCAGCGAGCTTGCGGAGATTGGTACGACCAGATCCGATGCCCGATCGGAGCGCTGTTTGTTGGAGAATTTCGGCGACTGGATGTAGTATCTTCACTCCGAAGGGCGTGATCAGATGCTTTCAGATCTGAGCGCAGCGATGACACTTCTCAGGTTCTGGTTTTGTGCTCACAGAACTGCACAGCGACACGGTAAAAATATGAAATAATGGTTGCCGATGTCGGATCAGGGCGCCCTTTATGGGAGAACGTCGGCGACGCCCTGAGGAAGAAATACTCTGAAGACCTATCACACGGATCTTGGCCGGATGAAGGTGGGGTAGGCTCTGAAAGTTGACTCAGATCTCAGCCGGACCTGCTCAGACCAGCCCGCGTGATCCCACGAGATTTCTGATGGCGTCGGGGTTGGGCTCCAGGAATTAAAACACAGACATCTTCAATTCTGGGCGGCATTCAGGAACCGATCTGCGTGCCTCCACAAGAAAAATCACCACCGTTGCTCATAAACTCGGATCGACACGAAACCAAAGCTGAATCCTTGCTAACTCGTAGTAGTATCAAGGATAAATCAGGTGAAGCCAGAAGATAAGAGGAAGATGGGGGTAGATGGTCGAGTCTCACGACTTGAATACTGTCCAGTCACAGGACAGGGTTGTGAGTCACACCCAAGGAAGAAGAAGTGAATCACTCACTTAATGCAATTTCTCACAAAATCTTTTCATTAACCTTTAAACACACATTGTACAAGCCTTTAAATAGGCATTACAAGAGGTATAGAGGGGAGGGGCTGCGTGGGATACACAATGAGATAGGGGGAGAACCCATTACAATGTGATAGTGAAAGGGGGGGGACAAGGGGCAATGGTGGCTCACCTAACTTTGAATTTCTTGTAAAATGTTAGGTGGCAGCCATTGGAAAATTGACCAGCAGCCTTCTAATACCCCATGTGGTAATTGGAGAAGAAAATAAATCAACCATCTAGCCTAATAAGCCAAAAAATGGGGCGACCCCTTCTTGGGCCTAGAATGGGCCACTTGGTGGTCTTGGCTTAAGCCCACCTATCCACTCTAGCTTAAGGCCCTTTCCATCTTGAGAACCCAAGAGTAAAAGAAGCCCATTCTAGTATGAGGCCTCTCCCACTTAGAGAGCCCATGTAGGAAGGGAGCCCATTTGGGCCTTGCTAGGCTAATGGGTTCTTCATATTGGTCCAAGGCCTTTCCTTTCTTATGGAATGCTTAAGGGCCTTTAACCAATTGGCCTTTTAAGGGTCTAGCAACTAGCCCAATATGAAAACCCATGTATAATCTTCAATACAAGCCCAAATTTAATGCAAAAAGTGTCCAAATGGAAGCCAAATTATCCCCAATTCGATGGGAAGCCGATGTAGTCCACTTGGCGCTCCGCGTATGGCACCGTCGGTTCGCCGACGTGTCACGTGATAGCCCTGGTGTCCGCACCAATTCTCCTCGGGTGGGAGGAACTCGACCCCGTCGAGTAAGGGTCTCGAAGCTTACATTCTCCGCATGTGATCAAGGTGTTGGTCATCGTGGGGCATCCTCGCCAACGCACTAGGACGTGTGGATATGCGCCGTTCCTTGTGGTGATCCCTACTCATCCAGCATACAATCTATATGCATGCGTTGAGGCTGGAAGAGGTGGACTCTCGGGTGGGGTTTCACTGACAATAGAAGGAGAAGGCCCAAAACTCACGAGGCATCACCGCGGGTTCCAATATGCTACCAGTTGAAACATGGAACGTCGAATTGACACCATAGTCGCTCGGTAGTTCAATATCATACGCATTCGGACCCACTTGTTTCTTAACCCGAAAAGGGTGGGTATCGTGGACTTAGAGTTGCTTTTGGTCTCCGGGAGGAAACCAATTAGGTATGACCCTGATCATGACGTACTCTCCCTTTGAATCCACGGATATGTAGCATGCATTGGCTACCTCCTTATGCGTGCTTTGACTGGCCTTTGATTGGGACACGACTTAATGCAAACCATATGAAAGAAAACAAACCATAGAAACAAACACACACACTTGAACATAGACAAACCTATGGCTAGTCTGACCTACGCATGGATAATGGCGGACCAGGACACCCAAATGTGTGCCATGCATACACTAGATGCAACCAAAGGTAGGTAGGATGATGTACTCCTAGACACCCAAAAAGACACCATGCATGCAAGGACTTCCTATCAGATGTGGGTGTGGGTGGGCTAAGAGGTTCATCACCACTACATGTAGGTAAGGCATGCCATGCTTCCCAATAATCGGACCTATTGCTATGTGGAGTTTGATTGGCCCGAGTGGGAAGAGAGTGGTAGGGGACTTCCTTGACCAAGTAGAGGGGAAGTGGTGGAGCACGAGGCCCACTAGAGAAGGGGTCGAATGGGTCAAAGAAGGTGCGACCCCCTGGTTCCTTCATTACATAGTCCCATGATTGAAATTCATGAAGGTGATGGTCACCTCCATTCATCGTGGTAGATGGGATAGTGTATAGAAGATAGGGCTCCTCCCTCGGGATAAAAAGAGTGAAGTCGGGCTTGACCGGTAGCGGGAGGAGTAGAAGAACCTCCGTGGTAACATGGCCCACGGTGCACATGGAGGTGATAGACCCTAAGGATGGATGTGTGAAGCTACGACGTATAGGTTGGTCAAAGCCTGGGGCCAACAAGTGCGTAAAAGTCAATTGCCGGTCTAACCCTTTAAGAAGGTCATCCAATGTATCCACATGGTGACTAGACCGGAAAGTGGTATGGAATGAGTTGAGAAGTGGGACCAAGCTATCCTTGAGCCAACTAAGTAGTGGCTCGGCTATGTAAAGTGTACCCGTTAGAAATACGTGTGGCTCAGGCTTTGGTGGCTCCAAATGAGAGGGCTCCAAAATAAGATCAGAAGGTGAGTGTGATGGAGCTCTCATGGGTGGGGAAGGAGGATCCACTATGATGGGGAGAGGGCTTGGGGACTCCGTTGATGGGGCCGGGTTAAGACTACCGGCGATGACCTCCTTAGGCTCGGGTAGGAGTACATCACTAGGAGTACGTGTCCTATCCACCACATCCAACCGGTCCAAAATCATTTGCATAAGTTCGGAAACGGAGTGGGTTGGAATAGGGATATCATGATGAACTCGCCCGTAGTCAACCGTCCTAGGATTGGGTCTTGGCTCATCTACGTGTGGGAGTCTTTGCCTCCGACTAGAACCCACTTGGTTGGAAGTGATTGGGTGGGGCCGGTTGGAGGTGACCGGTTGGGGCACGTAGACCTTCCTAAGCTCTCTCTTCATGTCCCACCATGACGCGATGGGCCATTGCCCCCTAACCTCTCTCATTCTTTCGATGTAGTCCCACTTTTCGGCAGCCTCATGAAGAAGCCGCTCTTTGGCGAAAGAGAATTGCATTGCCTCGGACATAGTATAACAATCAAAGTATGTGTCCATGGCGGCCTCCCACTTGAGGTAGTTGCCCGGGTCATTGGAGCCAAAAAAATCTGAGCCTACGGGCCTACAGAAGCGGAGAGGATGGTTACCAAGCCCATGGGTGGGCCAACGGTCATATCGCCTGGGCGACCGGGAATCCATGTGAAGTTGGAGAACTACATGTTAGACATGCCGACACTTGGACAAGACACTAGACATGACCCCAAAATACTAATGCAAAGTTGGCATGAGACTCGACTACACACTTAGACATGACGATGTTGGAATGCACTAACTAGGAACCTAGACTTAACCCACTATTCGGTACATGGCGGAGCTAAGCGATCCGAAGATCACTCACGCAAGTGTGCGGTCTTCCCGATAGGCGTAGCCTAACGTTCGTGTCGCACCTTTTGATATACCGAGTAGAGGAATGCAAATGCAACCTTGGACTTAAATGACCCTAGACTTGAACGACGCTCTGATACCAATTTGATGCGGGACGGATGACCGACTCGGGTTAAGACGTACAACCGACTCGTGTGCGGCCAGCACTAGCATACTAAGGCAAGCCGGGCGGCTGACCACCGTGGTATTCTCCGGGTGGAGACGTCTCTCAACAGCGACTCTCTTGAGCCCAACAATCGTCCCTTGCGAGGGAAACGTGGGGATCACGGCGATTAAGAAACCACCGTCGCCTAGGGTGCTAATTCGCGCTCGGTGCTCGATTGGAGCCACGGAACGGGTGCTCACAACTCACAAATGTGGTGAATTTGAAACTAGCTATCGGCCCTATTCTCACAATCGTAGCAATATAGAAAGTATACTAAACAGCAAATGTAGATGTAGGAACGAGCACGTACCTCCATGCCTAGGCGTGGGGAAGACTCCCGGCCGATTTCCGAACAACCCCGATATACAAATGCAATAAGATTACACTTTCAGAAATATATGCCCACTCCACGTAGGGAGGTATAGGGCTACAAATGCCAATTTTGGGGTTGCTGGAACCCGGGTTGACGGGCCACACTCGCAGGAGGCGAGGAACGCGTGCCGGAGCCGCTCGGGTACGCCGACGGAAAACTGATCCGGTTCTGCCCGCGCTGGTCACCTTGCGCAGCGAGCTTGCGGAGATTGGTACGACCAGATCCGATGCCCGATCGGAGCGCTGTTTGTTGGAGAATGTCGGCGACTGGATGTAGTATCTTCACTCCGAAGGGCGTGATCAGATGCTTTCAGATCTGAGCGCAACGATGACACTTCTCAGGTTCTGGTTTTGTGCTCACAGAACTGCACAGCGACACGGTAAAAATATAAAATAATGGTTGCCGATGTCGGATCAGGACGCTCTTTATGGGAGAACGTCGGCGACGCCCTGAGGAAGAAATACTCTGAAGACCTATCACACGGATCTTGGCCGGATGAAGGTGGCGTAGGCTCTGAAAGTCGACTCAGATCTCAGCCGGACCTGCTCAGACCAGCCCGCGTGATCCCACGAGATTTCTGATGGCGTCGGGGTTGGGCTCCAGGAATTAAAACACAGACATCTTCAATTCTGGGCGGCATTCAGGAACCGATCTGCATGCCTCCACAAGAAAAATCACCACCGTTGCTCACGAACTCGGATCGACACGAAACCAAAGCTATATCCTTGCTAACTCGTAGTAGTATCAAGAATAAATCAGGTGAAGCCAGAAGATAAGAGGAAGAGGGGGGCAGATGGTCGAGTCTCATGACCTGAATACTGTCCAGTCACAGGACAGGGTTGGGAGTCACACCCAAGGAAGAAGAAGTGAATCACTCACTTAATGCAATTTCTCACAAAATCTTTTCATTAACCTTTAAACACACATTGTACAAGCCTTTAAATAGGCATTACAAGAGGTATAGAGGGGAGGGGCTGCGTGGGATACACAATGAGAGAGGGGGAGAACCCATTACAATGTGATAGTGAAAGGGGGGGGGGACAAGGGGCAATGGTGGCTCACCTAACTTTGAATTTCTTGTAAAATGTTAGGTGGCAGCCATTGGAAAATTGACCAGCAGCCTTCTAATACCCCATGTGGTAATTGGAGAAGAAAACAAATCAACCATCTAGCCTAATAAGCCAAAAAATGGGGCGCCCCCTTCTTGGGCCTAGAATGGGCCACTTGGTGGTTTTGGCTTAAGCCCACCTATCCACTCTAGCTTAAGGCCCTTTCCATCTTGAGAACCCAAGAGTAAAAGAAGCCCATTCTAGTATGAGGCCTCTCCCACTTAGAGAGCCCATGTAGGAAGGGAGCCCATTTGGGCCTTGCTAGGCTAATGGGTTCTTCATATTGGTCCAAGGCCTTTCCTTTCTTATGGAATGCTTAAGGGCCTTTAACCAATTGGCCTTTTAAGGGTCTAGCAACCAGCCCAATATGAAAACCCATGTATAATCTTCAATACAAGCCCAAACTTAATGCAAAAAGTGTCCAAATGGAAGCCAAATTATCCCCAATTCGATGGGAAGCCGATGTAGTCCACTTGGCGCTCCGCGTATGGCACCGTCGGTTCGCCGACGTGTCACGTGATAGCCCTGGTGTCCGCACCATCAATGTATACAAGAATGATAGCAAAAATGAATATGAAGTGTCAAAATACAACTACAACGACACAAGATGAGGAGCTCACGGGCCGTCCACCCTCGTCTCTGCCTTTGACGCATGCCCCGTGGGGGCATTTGTTGTACCCAGACATTTTCCCAGCGAAAATATCAAGAAATGAGGGCTCGGGAATTTCCATGAACACCTTTAAGGCGTTGGTCACCCAGCGCTTCTTACGACACACCGGGCCCAATCAAGGGTCCTAAACAGCCCACCGTGACCAATGGCATCATCAAAAGTTGATTGGGGCCACCCCCGATCACCCAGCTTGCAGGTTTACCCGCCTTCAACCAAGCCACCCGGGCTAACCCGGGGGTGCCCTGACCACAAGCCACGACATGTGGCACCCAGCAACGAGACTTGGATTTACCCCTAAGATGCCTCTCTCTAGCCTTCTAAAGTCAAAGGAAGACCTATCTCAGTCAACCGCAGGCTTTGGAGACCCATAGCACGCTCATGCGGCCCATTCATGTGTGCCGAGAATTTTCCCGAACACCTCGCGGGCGTTCATATTCTAGCCATTCTACAGCAAGCCGGGGGCCAACCCGCGGCTCGAGCACTCCTGCCGTGTTCTAAGACGACCCTCCAACATGTCGGGACCACCCTCGAACATCAGACAAGCGACGATGAGCCATTCACTCTTAGCTCCCGGGCCAACCTGGGGCTGCCCTGTCAACCCGCCTTACAACACAGCATACGTCACGAGACCGGGTCCACACGCCCAAGACGCCCTCTCTCAGCTCCCGCAAGCTCTCACCCTTAGCCCGGGGCCAAATCCAAGGCCCATCAGTCGGTTATCCAAGCCGTTCGACAACCCCAGGTGTGTCGGGAATTTCCCCAAACACCATGCGAGTGGTGACTACAACATGATAATAACGATCCCCCACGGGCCAATCCCAACACCCCGGAGCACCCAGTCCCGCAAAGGACAATACAAAACAATAAAAGAAGGCCCCCGGGGCCAACCCCCGGGGCCACGACCCACCATGGGTGGATTCGCCCCAGGCACGGTCGCGTCCTGGTGGGGGAGAACTCCCCTGGGGGCGGTCCCTCCACCCAGCCCAACCTACCCCAGCTTGGACTCATCTTCACCACAGTTCCGTGGAAGAGTGATCGACGTACCAGCTCAAAGCCGTTCGTGAAGATGGGGTCTCAAAATTGTGCAAATCAACCTCCTCGGTCCATGCGTGTGCACAACCAGCCAACCAGTCGAAGTCTTGTATCCTTTGTCTTCTTGCGGTCACAAAGAGTCAATGTGGGCCCAAAAAATAGAAAAAATGGGATTTTATAGGTCATTGGGGAATTAACCCCCATCCCAGTCCATGTTAACCCCCCCTAGGGGGGGGGCGGGTTTATGCGGACTAGGATGGCCCCCCCAGCCTGGTCCGCGTAAACCCTCATTAAAACATAAAAAAAATTTACATTGGGGAATTAACCCCCATCCCAGTCTGCGTTAACCCCTCCTTGGGGCGGGTTTACGTCGACCAGGCTGGTCCCCCCAGCATAGTCCGCGTAAACCCCCCTAAAACAAAAAAAAAAATTAATGAAAAAAATACCCACCCCATCTCAGTCTGCGTTAACCCCCCCTATGGGGGTTTACGCTTGCCAGGCTGGCCCCCCTAGCCCAGTCCGCGTAAACCCCCCTCCCCCACTCAGAAATAAAAAAAAATATATTTTTCATGGGGTTTACGTGGACCGGATTGCACCCCCCAGCCTGGTCCACATAAACCCACCCGACCCTTCAACATCCCCTATAAAATCTCCTTAGAAGCTCAAGGGGCAAACATACATGCTAACGGACACTCGACATCCGCAGGCACCCAGCTCAAGGACTCAAGCTCCAAGGCTTCCGGCAAGGACGCGAGGAGCTAAGCGCGTGGTGGGTGGTTTGTTGATCGACTCGTATACGCCGAGGGTATGTCGCACGTACTCCTCTCACATGGCGTCTAGCCGTCTCACTCAAGTGATTCTCTCGCATGTAAGGCATTGTGATAATGGCGAACACGCCCACACCTCGGGGTTGCCTGCCTGTGAGGCGTTATGATAATAATGCCCGCACCATGGTGCAAAAATTACCCCCGCCACGGGACCGCGTGCCTACCTCTCACCACGAGCCGGCCACCGACCGTCTCGACCGCTGACCTGAGTTAGCCAGACCCTGGTCTGGAAGTAACATTCTCGGGACCAACCCTCACTCCCCAGCATGAAGACACTCACCTTTTGGGGATTCGTACCCAATCGCTCACTCTGAGCAGTGTCCGGCCTCCCTCAGGGGCCAGCCAACATCTGTCCCAACCATCCAATCTAGCCCTTCCTCGGTGACTCGAGCACGTGTCTAGCTCCCCGAGGAGAGCCCCTATAAAACACGCAGATAATCTGCCTTATCCTACAACGACTTGGCGACCGACCTACGTGTCAGAATTGTCCCGCGGCTTGCACCGATTGTACTTTGGCCCTTTCGGCCCCTCCGTAATGCCCACGTGGCACCTGTAAAGCATGAAACCAGTTGAATATGCATACTCGTACCACGGGTCCCAGTTTCTTGCCCCCACTAACTAGTGTGCAACCCATTTTTCTGGGTCCCAATCAACCAGTACCCTAGCTGCAGGATATACCCGGTCCCCTATCCTTGGCTTCAGAATTATCCAGGCTCTTCTTCAGTACGGAACAAAGGTGTTCAGATTCAATTCGATGTAAATGGACATTGGTTGCTTATGGCCGGTGGGGAAAGACGTCCCGTACACAAATCCACATAATCGCCTACACACTCGCACCCGTGGAACCTCCCTTTCTCTCCACGTGCCGCCCAATGCCCCGTGCCCACGTGCCACATCCAGGCGATGCTTCCCCAGTCAACATTTGGTTCCATGGGTGATAGTCAAGAAATCGACAGGCACGCCCGCACCCTGTCCATTCACCATGTCTCCCAGCCACCCCGGTCTCATTCATCTCGAGTGAGTAATCAGCCAGTTCGTAGGCCGTTGTCTGCATCCACCAACTACTGGAAAGCTCTCATTCCATTCGACCCCTCTTGACTTTCTGTAAAAGGCGAGTGCTCGATGCCGCCGTGAGAGGTATATGGCTATGAAGGAGGCTACCCTGAGTCACATCAAACTCCCATGTTTTCCTTTATTGCTTTATTCCGTCCCTCACCGCGGCCACCGATATTTCTGCACACCTTCCCTACCACCCCCTCATGGGTTGAGACAAGGAAAGCTGCCACATGTGAAAATAGCATTCTTAGGTACCCAAGTCCTCCTGGGTCCTTGTGGGTTAGCAACACTATTGGCAAGTGGCTTCCACTTTTTGACAGCATTCAAATCATCATTTTTCATCAAAAAACAATCATGTATAATATTGCCCAAATTTACCATAATAATGACAACATGACTTTAATAATTAAAAGCATGAAGATTATTTGAAACATGTGACTTCTTGTTCCAATGTTGTTTCGTAGGAGCAAGGGGTGTGTTAAACACGTTAGAAATCCCAAGTCGACCTGCCCTTGGAATGGGCTGAGGATAATGGGTCCAAAACACAGGATGTGTTGACACCATGGGTTGGTGGTGTCGACCTGCCCAATCCTTTTTCTCCATGAATTGTTGTCTAGCCTTGGGGTGCGTCGACCTGCCCTTGCCTTCTCCATTGTTCATTCTATTCTTGCATGCTCTTAAATCATCATTTCTCATGACAAAACAATCATACATCACATGTCCATATTTTCCACAGTAAAGACAGGAAACATTCCTTTTCTTAGATGCATGTGTGTGTAACAGGGATGCGTTTAACATGCACAGTGGTGCCAACAACATTTTTGGGTTTTTGCTGCAGATTGGTTTTCTGAATTTTATTCTGTTTTTGAATCTTTTGGACAACAGACTACTTCCGGGGTGAAAATGAGGTACTGGCTATATTGGAACTTTGAACAAAAGAAGTATGTACCTTATTCTCAAAGGATTTCTTATTTATGGGATTATAGCCAAGCCCTTCCCATTGAAAATTAACTTTGATCCCCAAAAGTTTATCCAGATTATCTTTTCCATCCAAAAATTTAGATAGTGAATTATTTAAGTCCTAGATTAGGTGATATGTAATTCAGCACCAACAAGTTCTTCTTTATAAGTAGCAAGCCTGACATTCAACATTGCATTTGCAGTCATAAGGCTATCTACTTCCTGTTTTAATCAAGCTTTGACAAACCTAGACGAGACAGGCCGAGTTGCCCGTCCCGTCCTGTCCCAGCCACAGATCGGGAGGACCGGTCTGTGGGACGCAATCGGGACGCTTTATATATTATTTTAATTTTTTATAACAATTCAATTTTATGGCACGATTGGTTAAGTGTCTCACGGTTAACCGTGAGTTCTCTGGTTCGAATCTCACTTCCGGCGTGTTTCTATTCTAATTTTTGAAACGATGGCAAAGCTAGGATTCGAACCCGGGACACCCAAGTAAACCGTAGAACAACTAACCAACTAAGATAGAATTTCATTTCTATTATTTTGTTTCATTATATATATATATAAATTATGGTATGCCGTCTCGGTATGCACCAGTACCGACCTGTACTATCCCGTCCCAAGCCGTGACCGGGACGGTCGGGACGGCAAACCCTGGTTTTAATACATTCACATTTTTAGACTCATTTACAGCCATAGATTTCCTTTTTTCTAGAGTTAACAATCTCTCAGATATGGCTGTGTTTAATTCCTTCAAATTTTCATTTTCTTTCACAAGCTTCTCATCCTGAACAAGTTCATTTATCAAGATTTGATCATCGGCCATTGAATTCACTTTTTCAGTTAGTTCCTTTTCCATTTGTTGAAGTTCAAAGATTTTGGCCAGAAGTTCTTTATTTTCATTTCTCAATTTTTTATTCTCAGATTTTAACTTCTTATGTTTACTTGCAAGCTCATTGTATGTATCCAATAACTCATCAAGAGAGACATTATTCGAATCCGATCTTGGTGAAGCGTCATCGGCGCGGCGTGCGGGTAGCCCACGCTTCCCTGCTCGCCCTCGTCTCCGACCGGGATCGGCATCCTCACGCCGATCAGGTGAGCTTCTGGCCACTTCCTATGCTGGTTTTACTTTTGCTTGTCTTAGTATTGTTTCTAGTTGACCGTCGGCGGTGATGTGAGCGCCCGATCTCAAATGCCATTGAATTGTGTGAACACCGCGGAGTGAGTTGAGAGTGTGACACTACAACCCACGCCCTCGGCGTGCCGACCGCCCTTGAAATTGGGCATCCCTGGCCCATTGGGGACCATCCCTAGCTGGCCATACCCTTGGAACCTTGAGGTCCAACCTCGGACCCTCCCCATCATCGCCGGTCCGCCTACGGACCCGGGTGTGCGCGACGTGGGAGAACCCGCTTGAGTGGGTCCGCCGTTCGGTTCGATTGCTTGCAATTCTAGGTCCGAGGGGTCGTGTCTCATCAAATTGGTATCAGAGCATCATCATCCTTAGGTGTGTCGCATCAATGGCCCACTTGGGAATCATCTTCCAGGAAACTCACGGCATGCGGGAGATACCCCACCGCACACACACCGATACACGGTGACTCGGTCAAGCGTAACACAAAAGCCCGGCACACGAGGAGTCACCTGGAATCTCAAACCCATGGGCACGCTAAATGAGGTAGCACGGTCCTCCTGACAACCTCAAAACACGGACATTGAATCCCACGGGTGTCTGGGGCATTCACAAGACAGCAAGTCGACCACTGGGTCACAACCGGGTCGACTAGGGACCTACACAACGCGAAACGATCGCGGCACGCACGAAGAACCACTTCGGCGCAACACAGTGCCTGGTGGTCTACCTTTGGGCCGTCACAGCTGTAACGGTCCAAGGCTAGACCGTCACAGCACTCTAACGGTCCAACGCAGGAGCGTCATGCGAGAGGGGCAACACCGACTGTGACGCACCCACCCTGGGGCGTCACAGTCTCTAACGGACCAAGCCTGGTGCGTTAGAAGACAGAACGAAACAGGTTGTGACGCACACCCCTCGGGGCGTAATAGCCTCTGATGGTCCTACCTAGGCGCGTCAGAAGAATGGGTTGTGTCAGATCTGACTCTCCCATACAGGGGCGTCACAGTGCTCTGACGGTTCACCCCTGGTGCGTCAGAGACTCGTGACCCCCTACGGTCCGAAAACACGAAAATGGACGTAGCGGTCGAACCCAGCCACGTCGCACCCTCTGGCGGTTTATCATGGGACCGTCAGAGCGACCGACGCCCTATCGACAAAACAGGACCCTGTGACGCACCCTCCTTGGCGCGTCACAGCATGTAACGCACCCACCCTGGGGCGTTACAGACTGTGACGGTCACTGGAAGGACCGTCACACCGTCCCGAGAACGCTACGGCGGGAAACGACCCAAAAATCATCCCACGCCCCCATACCTCCATGGGAGAGGGGGAAAACAAGGGGTAAGCCCCGCAAATAGCCCCTAGTATGCATCTATGGCCTCGGATCGGCCAAAAATGCGATGGATCGACGGATCGACTCACAACCCTAAAAATATGGATTTTTCCCAAAACGCCCCGATTAGCCCGCTCGGCTCACCACGGCCTACAAAACTAGCGGGAAAGGGAATGCACGAGCTGGGGGTTCATCTCCTACCTCCACCGAAGAAACGATGCGCCGTGGATGCCGATCCACGAAGAAATGCCGCGAAACCCTCGTAGGCTCGCGACCGTGCCACGAGCTCCCACGCGCCTCCGCCGCCTCGATCCTTGCCCATCCTCGCCCGGGTCCTCCCCCGCGCCGCCTCCGCCTCGCCCCCGCCTCGCTTCTTCGGCCGCCGGAGAAGAGAGGGGAGAAAGAGAGCGTGAGAGAAGAGAGAGGGAGAGAGGGTGAGAAATGAGAGATGGGGAGAGAGAAAAGGGGAGGGGGGTTTATATAGAAAATCCAGAAATTCTAAAAAATACCAAAAAATAGAAAAATACAGCCCCACGATCCTCGAAACACGCTGATCGCTGTGGCAACGTCCCGGCATCGAAGAACACAACGGTTCACCCTATACGGGGTTCCGAAGGTCCGACAGATGGAAAACACACGTAAATCCCAAAACGCAACTCGGGAGCCACAAAGGTGCTCCGAAAATTACAGAAAATTACCGGCGTGCTTCTCACAACACCGCGGACCCAAGGAAACTCATGGGCACACCACTAGTGGGTCCGAAAATCTAGTAAAAATAGTTCGAAGCCCGATCGAACTCAAATCCAAAACACACGAAAAGATGATATGAAACCCACGGATCCAGATCCGAAAAACCCCGGGCATTATAGCCGGAACATGAGGTGCTTCTCCTTCACTGCGTTGACGCACAGGGACATTGCATCTACGCAACGGTGTTGGTCTTTCTCATTTCAGCTCCGCAAGCCATTTTTCACCCTTGTAAATCCATTTGTCACTGCTAATGCCCATTTGTCGGCCATATAGACCTATTTGTCACCCTTATTAGCTGGTTAGCCATTGCCTTTGAAGGCTTTGGCTAGCGGGTGGCCTTGGCGTCGACTCTATAGAGCGCTGCATCGACTCCACTTCACTCTTTCTTCTTCCCAGCTCCTCTTCTCACGTGACAAGCTATTTGTAACCTCTATGAAGCTATTTGTCACCCTTATTCCGTATTTGTTACTCTTATGAAGTTATTTGTCACATGTGTATGGATATTTGTCACCCTTACTCAATTGTATTGTCTGCTATGATTTTCCATCTGATTGAGCAAGATGGTGAACTCCACTTGGCTTTAACTTTTCAGTTTCATTCTTCTACATCATTTGCCTTGATTTCTGTGCATCCAACTGCCTCGAGTTCTGTGCAACCAGTAATATCTTAGCTTTTCACCACCTGCCTTGATTTCTATTGTAAACTTGAGTGACTGGCTTCTTCTGCCGGTTGGTTGCGTCGACGCAATGAATGATGGGGTCGACGCAGCCTTTGAGCTTGGTTGAACTTCTTCATACCTTGCCCTGTTGCTTCAATCCATCATATCCCATGGTATCATTGCATGATGTCTTCACACTGCTCATCTTTATGAGGCCATTCACATGCCAGTGCTGACTCTTTGAGTTGTACTACATGAACAATGACATCATTAAATACAAATTAGACTCACTAATGAGTCATGGTCAAAGATCATCAAAACAATAAAATTAAGCATGTTTCACACATGCCCAACAATCCTGGCCCCTACCCAGCCTATACAATATGTCAACAAGACCAGGAAATTACCCCAAACACCATGAAGGTGACCGTTCATCAACTTCATCTTAGAGCTCGTGCCAACACACAACGCATGAAGCGTGCAAGTCAGCCCTCCCCTAGCCAGCAAAAAGATGGAAAAAGACAAAGGGGATTACCCCGAGGCCGCCCCCTGACCCCCATGGTCAGGGGCGTGCTCCATGCCGGGGACGCCCCAGGCCCTGGGGGAGGCTGCGCTCTCCTTCACCCTCTTATCCATCCCAGCATTCCCAACACTTAAGTTAATTTTGTTCTGGTTCGAGAAGGTTCAACTCACCACGAGGAGCGTCTAGGAAAGGTCCGAGATGAAGCAAGAGGCACAAGAAATAAGCTCGAGTAGCCCCGCCAATCCCTTCCTTCCAGATGTGAAAATCCAATCCAATGCCAGTCCAAAACACCCAAAAACAAGTCCAAAATGTGCATGTGGGGGTTCAAGAGGGGTCCACCGGGGGTTTAAATAATTTTCCCTCCTCCCTCTTAGTCTACCCCGCCTAAACCCCCACTAGGGGAGGTTTACATGGGCCAGGGCAGCCTAGCTGCCCTACCCCATAAACCCCCTTGGGGGGTGGGTTACGCAGGCCAGCCACCTAGCCCAGTTAAACTTGCGCCCACTCTCTTATTCCCATAAAAAATAATAAAATAAAAATAGAGGTAAAAGGGGGAGAAGAGATAGAAGATGGACCTACCCTCCTAAACCTCTTATGGGGCCCACACCTTACCCAACCCACCTAAACCATGCGCCCCTCTTCCTCTCTCTCCAACGTAGCCTGCCTAAACCCCTTGTAGGGCCCACACCTCACCCAACCCCCCTAAACCTTGTGCCTCTCCCTCTCTCTCCCACCTAGCCCGTCTAAACCCTCCATATTACCCTAACCCACCTAAACCCCATGGCCCACACCTACCCAACTCACGTAACCCCCCTTTAGGTGAGATAGAACCAACCCACCTAAACCTTGCACTCTCTCTCCCCTCACCCAACCCGCCTAAACCCAGTCCCCGTAAACCCCTTTAGGGGGGGTGAAACCAACCCCCCCTAAACCTAGCTCTCTCTCTCTCTCTCCTCACCCAGCCCCTAGCACTCTCTCTCTCTCCTCACCCAACCTACCTAAGCCTAACCGCCGTAAATCCCTTTATGTGGGGTGATGTCTCAACTCTCCTAAACCTTTCAACCAGCCACCCCTTCACCTATAAAAGCCCCTGGAAGGCTAAGGGCCAAGCATCGAGCACAAATTCAACGAATTGGGCATTCAAGGGCATCAAAGCTGAAACACTTGGAGTATTAAGGAGCGTAATTTGGCGTGTTTGTTCGTGTTCAGCTAAATACACGTCGAGGGTATGTCACATCAATACCCCTCATATGGCGTCTAGCCAATACACATGAACATTCCCATCTACGTGTGAGGTGCCATGGTAATAGCGGGGACACTTGTACAACGGGTTCGCTTATGTATGGCGCGTCATGGTAACGGCATTGGCACCCTCATGTCGAGACCTCCAACATCATGAGGCCGGTCTCTGACTACTCTCTCCGAGCCGGTGACCAACCGTCCCACCTGTCGACCTAAGTTAGCTTGACCCTAGCCTAGAAGTATCATTCCCGAGGCCTAGTCCTAACTCCTAGACAAATAGACGCCCGACCTAAATGCCCCCGAGTCAGCGCCAGTGTCCCAGTACCTAGCCCGGTCATGACCGCTCTATAGCGCTTGTTGTAATGGCCCATGATCAAGGCATCAGGCGAACTCGATAACCACTTGGATCCTGAGTCGCCACCCAAGATGTCACGCCCCGAGATTATGCAGCGGAAATAATTAGGAACGCGAACAACCGGCATGGTACGCCTCGAGCAAGCAATATAATCAGAGCGCAATAACAATCATACAAAGTAATTGTACAACAAATTAATCAAACTTTCACCTTTATTTCATATCATATAATTATAATCCAAATACACGAATATTCGACTCTTTTAGATCTAGACTCAATAAAAAGAAAAATTACATGTAACGACTCAATCTAGACATATTTTGACATTCTAAGTCTTCACTCGAATCCATATTTCCTTTAATCGCTCTCGGATCCATCACTCGAGTAATCTGAATCTGTCCCATTAGAATTTCCTGAAAAAGATTGGAAAGTAGGGTAATGAGCACACTTGCCCAGTAGGTATCTTCGTATCAACATGATTGGCATATTTAAGTAATTAACATCTTAGCTCTAAAGGATAAGATAAATCATGCAAATATGATGAAACATGCGAATAAAACCAAAATAACAAGATACCATCAAGCTTGAGATATGAGAATATAATATGGTCAAGTATAGAACAAGAATATAAATTTGACCTTTCAAGAATGTAACAAGAATGTGCTTTTCATAACCATGAAGGTTATGCACTAGAAAATCATGTAACAAGCAAGAATGTACTCTTCACTTAGTAACAAGTACTTCATGAATTTATGTGGATTTCTGTAGATATTTCACTTATTTATAGAGAAAGTACTCCCAGCGCAATGCGTCGCCAGTAGCATCATACCCCATGGTTTATATAGTATGTTTCCGACAATCAACTGAGGGGACTAGCATAGAGCTTTTGAACACAATCAGTGCTCGAACTGCATCTTCAAATATAAATCAAGCTACTTCCACGTTTATGTCAATAATATGGCCAAGAACGTATAATTTCAACTATAGTTCCATGATAAGGTAACCAAAAATAAGAATGCTTCTATTGATAATAAGAGATTTCAATAAATACATTTAATAACTAGGTTATGCCATGAAAATAAATCGGCAGCATAACGGTACATTCTTTAACTTTCAAAATTACTTAGATATCTTTGGAATAATATGACAGGCTAGATAATTAATTGGACCATCTAGGGATGTAGGAAAATCAACCCTTGAGTCAAAACCCCGGGTTAATCAAATTCAGGACGCTAGAGGTCATTTACTGGACGGTCTCTTGTCCTTGGCGGTCTAGTACATGACCATTAATGATAAGACAGTTCGATATTTTAAAACAGGATATCTGGAGTCTTAGCGGTCTAATGCAGTACCGTTTAGGATCCATTAGCGGTGAAGTGTAGGCCAGCTAGCAGTCATTGGCGGTCAACCAGAAGGCCACTAATAATCCAGAATATAAAACATCGGTATAAGTGCCTTATAGACAATTAGGCTTTAATGGTACAACCAGCTCGGCGTCCTAGTGGGAATCCTAGGCTCGCGGAGTCTTACGGAGGCCTTGAAATAAGATTTCCTAGTCCATTGAAAGGAATATCCAAGAGAGATGTCATCATGTCCAAGCTTGTGTTCCTATTGTGCAAAAGTGTAACTAATGACAACATACCGGGATATGTGCCATGTACTTAAGAAAATGACACTTAGATAAGAGAGAAAATCGAAATAAAACAGTGACCAAGTTAAATCATGAATCTTTTAGAAACTTGTATTTAATTACAATAGTATATGATTTTTGGGCATAAATTAACATAAGTTAAAATAATACCAATGTACATGCAACATGAAATCTATTATGATAAACAAGTACATTAACTAAGTATATAAAATCAATAATTAAATCAGGAATAAGACTTAGTTAACCAGGCTTAACATATAATAATTATGGCAAATCTACACTAAGTCTCGGGTTAAAATAATGCAAAAATTCAGAAATTAAAAATGGTCAACTAGAAGACCGTCACTTTGCAGTTAGCGGTCTATCGTACGACCGCGACAGTTCTCTGGCGGTCCATAGGAAGACCGTTTCTTCCTGCGTAAATCCGAGTTCAAAAGTTAACTAAACAAAAATGCTAATTAAGACATATCATGTCTAGAAATCAACATATTCTAACTTTCATGATCATGGTAGAACAATTTAAGGCCAACAATATGCATAGGTTTATGTGATTACAAGAAAAACTTATATTTTTACTTCATTAGAGCTAGTTCATGCATGAAGAATATACTAAATGCATAGTCTTAAGTAAAACATGAAATTCACAAAGTACAATGCATGAAAGCGAATGAAACAAGAGGGCTTTTATTCCTAACTTCAAATTTGAGCATTTCATGAGATAACCTACCTTTACCAGTGCTCTTAGACTTCGAATTTCTGACTGGAATCAAGCCTTAGTTATGCACTTTCTTGCTCTAAATCAGCAACTTCACGTCTCTCTATCTCCTGATTCTCTTGACCTATGGACGTGAAATTTTGAGGGTAAGTAGAAGATATATAGGGGAGCATAAAGTTCTAAAGAACCTCCAATTAATTACCTCGTTTTGGGCTCCGAATTCTTTGATCTTCTTGGGTCGGACGCACTAATTCCTGAGTTCTAAATGTAGAAACAGCGACTTTGGAAGCTTCTAACTTCACGTAGGCTTGATCTCCTAGAACGAAATTTGGAGGGTAGTTAGTTCTAAGTATAATGAATAAATTCTCAGAAGAAACTTACTTCTAATTCGATCTCCCTACCTAGGGTCCACGCGAGCCAAAGTAGGGGTCGCGCATGTCAAATCTGCGACCTATTTATAGGTTTTAACTAGGGTTTGAGGATTAGAACGAACTTAGAGTCCCAATTAGACTTTCCATTCAATCTACCATCCTTATAGACCTATCTAATTAGATGATAGAGTCAATGCAAGATGATTTGGATGCTAAAAATCTAACCTTTTCACGTTTTCTTCTTCTCACAGAATCTGCATTTGTTAGCGGTCATTGGACGACCGTTTACAACCTGTTAGCGGTCTTGCGATAGACCATTTTATGCTGTGAGCGCCGAATTTGAAATACTTCAAACTCTTTTGATATTATCCCCAATATTATCCTTTTATTTATATGCCAAGGAGTACTTATCTCCTTAATTCCGTGATTTCACCTATTTTAAGGTTCCAGAACATGGGCCAAGGTCCAAAATAATCTTTTTGGGCCTATTGATTTTATTATATGGGCCTAATCCACTTAGATTAGTGTAGGGCCTAAATAATTAGATTTAATTCATTATAATTCAATTAATAGCCTAGTAAATGCTTAATAATTATATTTTAAATCCAAAAAAATTTTAGAAAATTCTCGGGCATTACACCCTCCCCAACTAAAAAAAGAATTTATCCCCAAATTCAATTCATGGATTTATGGAGAGTGTACTTACATTCAAATAATTCTAGAAATCCCTTGCGCATGGCTTCTTCGATTTCCCATGTTGCTTTATGCGGCCATAGCTTGGTCCATTGGATCTTGACCATAGGAATAGTTTTATTCCGCAATTGACGTACTTCTCGTTCAATGATCTTGACTGGCTTTTGCTCGTATGTCAAATCCTTCTTAATCTCCAGATTGTCATAAGTGATGACATGAAAAGGATCAAGTACATACTTTTTGAGCATTGAGACGTGAAATACATCATGAATTCTTGCTAATTGAGGGGGCAAAGTAATACGATATGTAACTTCTCCAACCCTTTCGAGAATTTCAAAGGGCCCAATAAATCTTGGAGTCAGTTTGCCTTTGATTCCAATTCTTCAAATACCTCGACCTGGAGAAACTTTAAGGAACACATGATCTCCTGTTTGGAATTCCATATCGCGCCTTCGATTGTCAGCATATGATTTCTGCCTATCATGGGCCATATGAAGTCTTTCTCGAATAAGTTTAATCTTCTCGATAGTATCCCTAATGATGTCGGGATCGAGAAATTACTTTTCTTCTACTTCATTCCAACAAATAGGGGAAGGACAGCTTCTTCTATATAAAGCTTCAAACTGTGCCATTTGTATGCTAGCTTGGTAGTTATTATTGTATGAGAATTCCATTAAAGGCAAGTGATCGTGCCAACTTCCTCCAAAGTCGATAGCACAAGCCCTGAGCATATCTTCCACCACTTGATTTGTCCTTTCCGTTTGACCATCAGTTTGTGGATGGAATGCTGTGCTAAAGTTGAGCCGGTTCCCTAATGAATGTTGAAGCCCCTTCCAGAATTGTGATGTAAACCGAGGGTCTCGGTCAGATATGATGGTGACAGGGACACCATGCACTTTGACAATTTCCTTCATGTATAGTGCTGCTAATACATCCACAGACCATCGACTTTTGATTGGTAGGAAATGTGCAGAGTTAGTCAACTGATCTATGATCACCCATATACCATCGTGTCCACCACTTTTCTTAGGTAAACCCATGATAAAATCCATCCCTATACTTTCCCATTTCCACTCGGGAATATTCAAGAGGTGTAACTTCCCAGCGGATTTTAAATGTTCTACCTTTACCTACTGACAAGTGAGGCAGCGAGACACGGATTTTGCCACTTCTCTTTTCATATTGGGCCACCAAAAGTTTCTTTTCAAATCTTGATACATCTTGGTAGCACCAGGGTGAATAGTATATCTCGTTTTATGCACTTTCTCCATGATCAATTTCTTAGTGTCATCATGATTCGGCACACAAACTCGATCCTTAAATAATAATCTTCCATCATGTAAAATAGAGAATTCCGATCTTTGATCAATGTTATCTTTAATCTTCATTAATGTAGGATCATTTTCTTGCAATTTGACTATATCCTCAATCAATGTAGGTTGAGACCTTATATTGGCAATTATACATCTTTCTTCTTCCCTATCAATTTCAAGATTTAGGTAAGAAAAATCTTTGATAAGACAAGTTATACCTTTTTGGAGGCTTGCTAGGTTCGCCATTGGTTTCCTGCTAAGAGCATCTGCTACAACATTTGCCTTTCCTGGATGATATTGAATAGTGAAGTCGAAGTCCTTGAGATACTCCAACCATCTGCGCTGTCGCATATTCAACTCCTTCTGGGTGAAAAGATATTTCAGACTTTTATGATATGAAAATATAGTGAATTTCTCCCCATAAAGGTAATGTCGCCAAATCTTTAATGCAAATATAACCACAGCCAATTCTAAATCATGCATAGGATAATTTTCTTCATGACGCTTTAGTTGTCTTGAGGAATAACAAATCACCTTTCCATTTTACATAAGAACGCATCCTAGGCTAATGCCAGATGCATCCGTATAGACTTCAAAACCACCACCTTCAGTTGGTAATGTTAAAATAGGAGCTGTAGTAAGGTGATCTTTAAGATTTAGAAAACTCTCTTCGCAGTCCTCCGACCATATAAAAGGATTTTCCTTTCTTGTGAGTCTAGTCAAAGGAACGACGATCTTTGAGAAATCCTTAGTAAATCGCTTATAGTAACCAGCCATACCCAGAAAACTTCTAACTTCTGACACGGTCGTCGGTCGGCTCTAGTTTTTAACAACTTCAACTTTAGAAGGATCAACAATGATTCCTTCTTTTGAAATAATATGGCCAAGAAAAGAAACTTCCTTTAGCCAGAACTCGCACTTACTAAGCTTTGCATAAAGTTTATGCTCTCTTAGCATTTGCAAGGCTATTCTTAAGTACTTTTCATGCTCTTCCTTAGTCTTTGAATATATAAGAATGTCATCAATGAACACGACCACAAAATTGGTCGAGCTAAGGCCAAAAGACGTTATTCATAAGTTGCGAGAATGCTGCCGGGGCATTGGTTAACCCGAACGGCATTACTACAAATTCATAGTGGCCATACCGGCTCTGGAAAGTCGTCTTGTGTATGTCTTCATCTTTGATCTTGAGTTGATGATAACCCGACCTGAGGTCGATCTTGGAGAAATATTCTACTCCTGAAATCTGATCAAAGAGCTCATCAATACGTGGCAATGGATACTTGTTTTGATAGTAAGCTGATTCAGTCACCGGTAATTGATACATAGCCTGAGAGATCCATCTTTCTTCTTGACAAATAGAATTGGCGCACCCCAAGGGGATGTGCTAGGTCGAATGAAACCCTTGTCTAGTAATTCTTGAAGTTGTCTCTTCAATTCCTTGAGTTCTGTGGGGGACATCCTGTAGGGAGCTATTGAAATAGGTGCTGCTCCGGGAATGAGTTCAATGGAAAAGTTTACTTCCCTTTCGGGCGGTAAACCAGGCAAATCTGATGGCAATACATTCAGAAATTCATTGATAATGGGAACATCATCTAAGACGATTTCCTTGTATTCGATGAGGATTACGGAAGCAAGAAAAGCTACACATCCTTGCGAAATTAATTTGCAAGCGTGCAGAGATGAAATGATGGCAGGGTGCTTCCTATATTTGATACCAAGGAAAGAAAATCTTGGAAGACCAGGTTTCCGAAAAGAGATAATCCTATTCCGGCAATTTATGTAGGCATCATGGTCTACAAGCTAATCTACCCCTAGAATAGCATCGTAGCCCTCCATGTCAAGGCAGATGAGGTTTGCTGGGAGATTATGACCTTATACCCTTACCTCACTATGGGGGTAATAATTTGTGAGTTTTGTTCCGAGACCTAAAGGTGTAGTAATAGCAAGGTCTGAAGGTAAAGGAACTGATGAAATGGGTAATGTAATGGGGACATTAGAGCAAGACCACTCACATTTTTTTTACATTTATGTCCTTTTATATTTGTACTTATACCATTGTGTTATATAGGTACGCAATTATAAGTCTTAGTGGGTTTATTTGCAAAAGGCCATTGGGTTTTTTTGCAAAAGGGCACGTAGGCCCAGCAGGGGCCCCCTCATTCTCTCTGATTGGTCCACATGGATTCCAGGGTCCATGGGGGCTGGTCCATGGTCCAAATGTGGACTTGGACCAAGAATTAAATAAAGAAGCAAAATCCATTTTTACTTCTTTAAGGAGGGGGGCGCACCCTTCATGTATATTATTTTTTATTGTGGTCATTTGACCACATGTGGGAAGAAATGTTCTATCCTATGTATTCCCCTCCCCTAACCCTAGATCTGGGGTCATTTGAGTCATTAGGGTGGATCTATATATCCCATGTAATTTTCATTTTGTGTGAATTAATGAGAAGATTTTATGAGAAAATTGGCAAGAGACCATGGGCGCACCCCTCTCTCCCTCGCCCCCTTGCAGAGCTTGAAGGCTCCTTCTTCTGAGGTGTGAGGCCTCCCTTCAAACCCCCTTCCTGAGTGAGACTCTCAGCACCACCGCCGTCGTCCCCATCGAGCCGCCATCGCACCGCCACCGCCACCCGACGGAGTTCTATCCAAATCAGGATAGTGCCTCAAAGCCATAATTTTATCTTTTTATCCTATTGTCTGATCGAGCCCAAACTTTGAGAGTTTGTTCTACCTGTCACCCCTAATCTCCAGTTCAAATTTCGTGCCATTTAGCCTTCGTTTGATATTTTTCCCATATTTTTGTTCTTCCCTCCAGTAATCTGCCAGTTTGTAGATCTGCGGGACAATGTCCCCTTGTCATAATTTTCCCACCCCCTTAGAAATTTTTAGAAAATCCTCCAAAATTACCAAGTATTCCTCACGTACCCCCCCTTCCACCATAAGTTCTATGGAGTCTAGATATTTCATTTTTCCTTCGGTCAAAATTCATTTTTAGGGTCAACTCAGTCTATCCTCTATGTCTGTCAGTCCGAGCCAGCAAAAATATTTGTGGCACAGTCGTTCTAATTTTCAATCCATTCACTTGATGGATTTAAAATAAATATACGTTGTATATCTATGAGTCCTCTTTCCAACGGCACCAACCACGCCTCGATCCGCCTCCGGATCTGAACAGAAACATTCCGGTCGTGGAGGCGCGCAAATCTGTTCCGTGAACAGACCAGCAGAGGCAGCAGTAAAATAAATCTTGCAAAAATATCAAAGCTCAATTTCAGGAGCCACCATTTCAGGGAGTCGACCAGGGATGTCCCACCATCGTCCCAGCCAAGCGTCACCTTCAGAAGACTCAAGGAGGATGACGTCCCTTGGGAGGCCATTACTTGCTATCCATGGTGAGGACACACGCCGCATCACTCGACGGAGCACACGGAGCATGCCGGCATCCCTTTGGCTCGGCGATCATCTAGCAGATTAGCAGAGTTATCCCTATTTATTTTTTCATGCTTTAGGCCATGTTGGGCCTTGGATTAGTCCCTGCGTGGACACTGCTTTCTAGTTGTGGGCCCTTGTAGGCCAATTGGACATTTTTTTATGCTTTGTAGGCTTATTTAGAGGGCAAAGGGTTAGTGGGCCATCTTGTGCTCCACTCCTCCTTGGCCCATGTGGGGATTTGCGCACCCACCCCTAGGGTTAGGGTTTTGGGCGCATCCCACCTCCTCCAAGTGGAGGAGGTAGCAGCCGCCTTCCTTTTTGGGCGCCCCCCCCTTTCCCCTTTCCACTCTCCCCCCCTTGCCTCACTTGAGCGCACCCTCCTTGATTGGAGGGAGGGCTGGTCGCAACCCCCCTTGAATGGAGGGAGTTGGGGCCCACCCCTCCTCCCATTTGCGCCCCCACCCCCCATGTGGCTAGGTTGAAACCCTAGTTTCCCCCCCCCCGGGTATATAACCCTTGTATTTTCCTCTTTTTTCAAATTAATGAACAATCAAACAATTTCTTGAGGAGCCTTTTGCGCATCCACCTCTTGGAGAGGGCGACCCTCTCCTCCTCCACAGCTCCTGCGACGGGAGCAACCCCAGGGTGCGACGCCCCATCCCCTCGGTGCGACGCCGAGGTTCCCTCCCTCTTCTACGTCGTCTCCGGTTCAATTCGTGAGTTCCAGATTCAGCCCCGAGTTGCAGCGGCGACCCTGTCCGGTGCTGATCGAATCTGAGCCCCCTCCTTTTTCTGTGGATACGTCTACAAGTCAGCGACGCGTGGGCCTTGGTTTCGCCTCGATCCGAGGTCGGCACCACCCGTGGCGGATTTCCTCGTGAGCTAGCGCAGGAGCCTCCATCTCTGCGCGCCCAGATCCCACCTCCTCCTTGCGAAAATCCCACAGGACGCACGACGCCGAGTTTGGAGCTGATTTCTTCAGGGTTGGTACCTCTCTTCGTCCTCTTTCCAACGCCGCCAACCTCGTCTCCTTCCGACGCCCGAGCTGTTCGTGGCGTCCGTTCCCGTGAGGTCGCGCGGATCTGTCCAGGCCACCCGGCGCCAGAAGACCCGGCGACTTCCCGAGTTCACGGCGTCCAACCTCGACCAGATCTGGTCGAGCCCTTGGGTCCGGACCTGCTGCTCTGCGTCCCCAGCGTCCTCCCTCAAGCGGAGCCTCGTTTGCCTTCCAGAACAGCGAGTTACCATTTTCCCCGCTCGACAGCGCGGTTCTGGAGGCAGCTTTCTTGTCCCCACTTGCAGGTGCGGCCACGGCTTCCACGATCGGAATCTGAGGGCGCCCTTTGGCCGAGGCTTCCTCCTGCGACCTAACTGCGCGCCGTCGCTGACGGCACCCCAATCGGACCCCGGAGCGGACCGTGAGAGCCCTTTTCGCCGAGTCGCTCGTTGCTGCGATTCTGCCGGTCGGCGTCCGGGCCTTCCTCGTGATCAACCCCTCCACCGAGTGCCGCCCGTCAGCCCGTGTATCGGCCACCCCGAATGGAGTTGTTGTAGCCTGTTATCTCCCTGCGAGGAGTGGGCACCATTGCTGGCTTGTACTTTTCTTTCATTGTGTGTATCGGGGTTGTCGGTCTCGGCCGGGGTTCCTTCCCCACGCCTAGGCGTGGAGGTACGTGCGACGCTCCCCCTTCGGCATTCTGCTTTACTAGTATGTGATTATTGCATGCCGCGTGAGAGAGTAGGGATTCTAGCTAGCATTAAACACCGCGAGATCGTGAGCGAGAGTATTCCCATTCCGTGGCCCCAGTCGAGCACCGAGCTCGGACTGGACTCCTATAGTTGCGCGTCGGCTCCTTTGCCGCTTTGATCCACTCGCTTCCCTCATAGGGACGGCCGTGGACTTGGGTTTCTTGTTGAGAGACGCCTCTCCCCGGAGGAATAGTACGGAAGTCGTTCACTCGGCTTGCCTTGTCACGTGTGAGTGCTGGCCGCACTTGGTCTTCATCATAGGTTTAGTCCAGTTGTCAGTTCCGTCCCGCATCAAATTTGGTATCAGAGCATGGTCGTCCAATTTGTCCCTACAGACTGAGGTCCTAGGCCATGTCGAGTCATTAGATTTGCTGGAGTTCATTTGAGTCTTTAGGTTGTCTAGGGTGCATTGAGTCTCTTAGTTCATCTAGGTAACGTACCATTGCATTGTCATTTTAGGTTTGTGTCTAGTTAGAGTTTTACCCTTATCTTGTTGAGTCTTGCATGTCCAGCTTCCCGCCAGCCCCATGGCGATTCCTCGAGCCCATGCATCGTCATCCCTATTGGCCCGATTCGATGCTCTTATGGTACGACCCCTAAGTGTCGCCCCTACCACTCAGTCGTCGGGAGACCCGATCCCTATACCGATGACCGAGTCATTCCAGCGCCCTGTCATGTCCACTGCCATCCTACCTAATGGGATGCATACGGAGATCGACTTCATCAGTAGGGTGTCGTCTAACTGTGTCTCACAAGACATTATTGAGTCACTCTCTAAGACTGGGGAGATTGTTCTCCGTGATGGTTTAGCTTTTATCGAGTTTCAACGGTGGTTTGGCCCCGTTAAATATTTCGATGGCGCTTGGTGCAAGATCAGCACACTTGCTGGTCCATGCATCATTTTAGGGCGAACTTGGTTGGAGGAAAGAAGTGCGACCATCGACCTGGATAGGAGGACCTGCACCTTACACCCATCTCACCTTCCCGGTGAGTTTGTCTTCCATGACGGCGTTACGCCGACCACCTCCATGTCATCACCTGGGTTTGTTCCAGTGAGTTACGAGGCTGAACAGGAGTTGATTGAGGAGTACCTAACTGAGGTTGAGGAGTTAGGGAGTGATCCCCTCCACATCATAGAGGACTTCGTTTCCCCTCCCGAGAGAGAGGCTTCACCCTTAGACCCTCATATAGAGACATTCTTACCTTCCGAGGGTGAACTGGTCATTGGTGAGTCTTTAGTTAGCTGGCTAAGGGAGGGTCCACTTCTAGATGTCTCCATTCCTTGCTATACACCCATGGGACCAGCCCTCCCAATAATACCCCTTAACTCTTTTCACACCACTTTTCGGTCCTTCTGCTTTCTTGAAAATGTGAAGGACTTCCTTAGGAGTTTAGATTATCAATGGGAGTTGACTTATATGTTGATCTTAGGGTCTGACCAACCTTATAGTCATAGCTTTACACTCCCTGCTTTGGGGTCTATTACCTCGGTCTACACCATAGGACATATCACATCCGAGGTCCTTTTATTATTTCCCATACCCGTGGAGGTTGATTTTGTCCCCGCTTATGGTTTCACGGTCCCGAGGGAGGAACCTTGCCTTCCTTGCCTTCCTCATGAGCCCCTTGCCCCATACATGAGAGTGCCTGAAGGTGATTATCTGCACCTGGGCGAATGTCGCACATGGGCAAGTATAGTGAAGGGACCTGTCGGGAGGGGTCATCATTTCTTTGACCCTTTCGATCCCCTCCCTAGTGAGCCTCTCGACCCATATTCTTTTCCCCACCTTGTCGAGGAGGTCCACTATCATACACCACCTAGGCCTTCTAGTCAACACCTCACCTTACCGGCATCCAGATGCCCGAGCTTAGGAGGCCAGGGACACATGTCTCTTCCCCATGTTTCTTCATGTCCACCATCATATAGGGGTTTGTCTCATATAGGGAATGTCATGAGTGAGTTTGGGCAATTTAGTCCCCATGAGTCTACCACATTCCGTAAGACACCCATGCATGATAGATACAACTTTGGTTGTCCTGGTCCTCCCCGTGTTGTCCAATCATGTAGGAGTCATAGGCATGTTAGGTCTGTGTTTGGATGTCCAGGACCACCACTGCATTCACATAGGTATGAGTCAACACAGCTAGTTCGGAGTCTGCATCATCACCACCTCGAGGCCAGCAACGCACGTTATAAGGATCTAGCTGATGCGCATCGACGCACCCGTGAGTTCCAAGTGGGAGAGTACGTCATGATCAGGGTTAGACCTGAACGGTTCCCTTCGGGGGCCGTGAAGAAACTCCAGGACCGCGGTGCCGGACCCTTTCGAGTCTTGAAGCGAATTGGGTCGAATGCGTATGAGATTGAGCTGCCAGACGACTATGGGATTTGTTCGACGTTCAATGTTTCAGATCTGGTGGCATATCGGGATCCCGCGGTGATTCCCAGTGAGCTTTTTGGGCCTACCCCTCCTGTTGAGAGCATTACACCTTCTGAGCGTCCACCTCCTCCAGCCCCATTACAGACACGCGAGCATGTAGATTACATACTGGATGAGCAGGTGACCACGACCAGGAGCGGAGCCTACCAACGCTTTCTAGTGCGTTGGAGAGGGCGCCCTGCGACAGACGACACCTGGATCACACGTGGAGAGCTGGAGCTGATCGACCCGGACCTGCTGGAGCGTTACTTGAGCGACCGTGACCCTTACTCGACAGGGTCGAGCTCTTCCCACCCGGGGAGAATTGGTGAGGACACACGCCGCATCACTCGACGGAGCACACGGAGCATGCCGGCATCCCTTTGGCTCGGCGATCATCTAGCAGATTAGCAGAGTTATCCCTATTTATTTTTTCATGCTTTAGGCCATGTTGGGCCTTGGATTAGTCCCTGCGTGGACACTGCTTTCTAGTTGTGGGCCCTTGTAGGCCAATTGGACATTTTTTTATGCTTTGTAGGCTTATTTAGAGGGCAAAGGGTTAGTGGGCCATCTTGTGCTCCACTCCTCCTTGGCCCATGTGGGGATTTGCGCACCCACCCCTAGGGTTAGGGTTTTGGGCGCATCCCACCTCCTCCAAGTGGAGGAGGTAGCAGCCGCCTTCCTTTTTGGGCGCCCCCCCCTTTCCCCTTTCCACTCTCCCCCCCTTGCCTCACTTGAGCGCACCCTCCTTGATTGGAGGGAGGGCTGGTCGCAACCCCCCTTGAATGGAGGGAGTTGGGGCCCACCCCTCCTCCCATTTGCGCCCCCACCCCCCATGTGGCTAGGTTGAAACCCTAGTTTCCCCCCCCGGGTATATAACCCTTGTATTTTCCTCTTTTTTCAAATTAATGAACAATCAAACAATTTCTTGAGGAGCCTTTTGCGCATCCACCTCTTGGAGAGGGCGACCCTCTCCTCCTCCACAGCTCCTGCGACGGGAGCAACCCCAGGGTGCGACGCCCCATCCCCTCGGTGCGACGCCGAGGTTCCCTCCCTCTTCTACGTCGTCTCCGGTTCAATTCGTGAGTTCCAGATTCAGCCCCGAGTTGCAGCGGCGACCCTGTCCGGTGCTGATCGAATCTGAGCCCCCTCCTTTTTCTGTGGATACGTCTACAAGTCAGCGACGCGTGGGCCTTGGTTTCGCCTCGATCCGAGGTCGGCACCACCCGTGGCGGATTTCCTCGTGAGCTAGCGCAGGAGCCTCCATCTCTGCGCGCCCAGATCCCACCTCCTCCTTGCGAAAATCCCACAGGACGCACGACGCCGAGTTTGGAGCTGATTTCTTCAGGGTTGGTACCTCTCGTCGTCCTCTTTCCAACGCCGCCAACCTCGTCTCCTTCCGACGCCCGAGCTGTTCGTGGCGTCCGTTCCCGTGAGGTCGCGCGGATCTGTCCAGGCCACCCGGCGCCAGAAGACCCGGCGACTTCCCGAGTTCACGGCGTCCAACCTCGACCAGATCTGGTCGAGCCCTTGGGTCCGGACCTGCTGCTCTGCGTCCCCAGCGTCCTCCCTCAAGCGGAGCCTCGTTTGCCTTCCAGAACAGCGAGTTACCATTTTCCCCGCTCGACAGCGCGGTTCTGGAGGCAGCTTTCTTGTCCCCACTTGCAGGTGCGGCCACGGCTTCCACGATCGGAATCTGAGGGCGCCCTTTGGCCGAGGCTTCCTCCTGCGACCTAACTGCGCGCCGTCGCTGACGGCACCCCAATCGGACCGCGGAGCGGACCGTGAGAGCCCTTTTCGCCGAGTCGCGCGTTGCTGCGATTCTGCCGGTCGGCGTCCGGGCCTTCCTCGTGATCAACCCCTCCACCGAGTGCCGCCCGTCAGCCCGTGTATCGGCCACCCCGAATGGAGTTGTTGTAGCCTGTTATCTCCCTGCGAGGAGTGGGCACCATTGCTGGCTTGTACTTTTCTTTCATTGTGTGTATCGGGGTTGTCGGTCTCGGCCGGGGTTCCTTCCCCACGCCTAGGCGTGGAGGTACGTGCGACGCTCCCCCTTCGGCATTCTGCTTTACTAGTATGTGATTATTGCATGCCGCGTGAGAGAGTAGGGATTCTAGCTAGCATTAAACACCGCGAGATCGTGAGCGAGAGTATTCCCATTCCGTGGCCCCAGTCGAGCACCGAGCTCGGACTGGACTCCTATAGTTGCGCGTCGGCTCCTTTGCCGCTTTGATCCACTCGCTTCCCTCATAGGGACAGCCGTGGACTTGGGTTTCTTGTTGAGAGACGCCTCTCCCCGGAGGAATAGTACGGAAGTCGTTCACTCGGCTTGCCTTGTCACGTGTGAGTGCTGGCCGCACTTGGTCTTCATCATAGGTTTAGTCCAGTTGTCAGTTCCGTCCCGCATCAATCCAGCAACTCAGAACCGAGTCAGCGCAATACCGACTCGGACCAGTAGCCCGGTTTCACCCCGAGAGCCCTTCCGGCTTGCTATCCGTCAACCCAAGATCGGTCCTCCCGGGCCCCACTTGTAGCCCTTTACCTCCCTGCGTGGAGTGGGCAAGAAATCACTGTTGTAATTATTGAATATCTATTTTTACCGGGAGTTACCGTACTTGGCCGGGGTCGTCTTTCCCACGCCCGGAGCGTGGAGGTACACTCGCCACCATCCTCCTAGGCACTTTGCTTATCTCGTATATGTTTGTATGCCGCTGCTAGTGATAGGATACTAGCTCACTTTACTTTCATCACCGCTGCGAGTGAGAGCGAGACCTGTCCCGTGACCCGATCGGGGCACGAGAGAGAGCCGACCACCCTAGCTCACTACCGGTTCCTCAACCGCGCACGTCCAACACTTCCCTCGCTTAGGGATGATCGCGAGCTTGTTTAGAGTCCAAAGATTTCATATCAACTTGGAGTCGAGTCCGTGGTCCGTCCCGCATCAAATTGGTATCAGAGCGGAAGGTTGAGTCTAGGGTAGTTTTGGTTAAAAACACACAAAAAAAGAGAGTCATGTAAGTCTAGGAGTCTAAGTATAAGTCGGTCGTTGCATTTGCAGTCCTTTATTCGGTATATCAAAAGGTGTTGCTCGAACGTTGGGTTACGCCTATCGGGAAGGTTGCACATTTGCGAGAGAGGATCTTCAGATCCTGTAACTCCGCCAGGTACCGAATATGGGTTGAGTCTAGGTGTGTAGCCAAGTCGGTACACCAACCTTGCATCGTTGTATAGGGTCGTGTCTAGTCTAGTAAGAGTCAGTCGGTTTTGTCCCGTGTCTGCATGTCCACTATCCGCCATCCCCATGGCCATCCCCCGAGACCATGTGTCGGATTGGTCATCCCTGGTGGCCGAATTCAATGCTTTCATGGCCCGATATCCGACCCCTAAGCCAACAACCGAGTCATTCCAACGACCTATAGTGTCCACTGCCATCCTACCTAATGGGTTGCATACGGAGATCGACTTCATCAGTAGGGTGTCGTCTAACTATGTCTCACAAGACATAGTCGAGTCGCTCTCTAAGACCGGAGAAATTGTTCTCAATGGTGGCTTCGCATTCGTAGAGTTCCAATGGAGGTTCGGCCCCGTTCTTTATTACGATGGAGCATGGTGCAAGGTTGACACACTTGTTGGCCCATGCATTATTTTAGGGCAAGAGTGGTTGGAGGAAAGGAGAGTGACCTTTGACCGGGATAGGAGGACCAGCACCTTATACCCACCTCACCTACCCGGCGAGTTCATCTTCCATGATGGCATTCGGCCGACCCCCTCCGTGTCACCAACCACCCAGTCTCAGCGGCCCATTCCGCCTCCGGACTCATGTCCACCACCTCTCATGGAGCCCACCCATGTGGTCCCCTATAGTGGAATTAGCCATTTCTCCGACCCGTGTCCTTCACATTCCCCTACCTTAGAGGACAACCATTCGGAGGATGCCTCACCCGGGCCTATTCTAGTGAATTATGAGGCTGACCAAGAGTTGGCCGAGTAGTACCTCGCTAATATTTTGGGATTAGAGAGTGATCCAATAGAGGTCCAGGGCCTTCTAGTCACCCCAATTCCACCAGTCATCCCGGGCTTGTCTGTCCCACCCACTTTGTCCTCGGGGGACCCCACCATTCCACTCATACCCGTCTCTCCTACAGTAGCGCAGCCGCTAGTGACTATCGTACCATTGTCAACACCTTTTGTTGACACGGTATGGTTTGATTTCTGCCATGCGTATGAGAGACAATATCAGGACTTCCTTTTTGTCGTGCTTCACTTTAGACGTCCGGATTACATTCCTGTCACCCGCCTCCTGATCCTCCCGTACTTTTATACCCTAGGGCGAGTCTTCCCGAACCGGCGACGATTGACGAGGGATGAAACTCACGGCATCAAGTTGTGGGTTAGTCTTTCTTTACACCTAGTGTATGCAGATGATGCCCAACGTTCCCACCGAGTCTTCCTTAGTAAGTCCTTGCATGTGTCGTTAGTCGTAGGAAGTTATTAGTTGGTGCCTCTCCGTCTGTCCGCATACCATAGTCTATGAGTCGCTTTTATTTCTTTGTCTGTCAAGTGCATAGTGAGTATATATGCATGGAGTTAAGTAGGTCTTTGTACACACGCGGTGTTAGTCCCTTTCGAGTGCGAGGGAAGTCGAATATATTACGTACGTTGTAGACTTGTCAGAATCTGGGATCGACTCTACCTCATCATATCGGATCTAGCCACATAAAGGGACCCAGCGGTGATTCCTAGTGAGTCTTCGAGTCGCCTCCTTTCCTTTGAGAGTGATCCCACTTTGGAGTGTCCACCTCTAGCCTCATTCCCACAGCAGCGTGAGCATATCGAACCTATACGGGATGAGCATGTGATGATTATTTGGAGAGGAGCGTACTCCACGCTTCCAAGTCGGTGACAGATTCGCAGGAGTCATATGAGCAGCCGCACCCCTTACTCGACGGGGTCGAGTTCTTCCCACCCGGGGAGAATTAATGGGGACATCAGAGTAAGACCACTCACATTTTGTTTGCATTTATGTCCTTTTATATTTATATTTATACCCTTGTGTTATATGGGTACGTAATTATAAGTCTTAGTGGGTTTATTTGCAAAAGGCCATTGGGTTTCATCGCAAAAGGGCACGTAGGCCCAACAGGGCCCCCCTCATTCCCTCTGATTGGTCCACATGGATTCCAAGGTCCATGGGGGTTGGTCCATGGTCCAAAAGTGGACTTGGACCAAGAATTAAATAAAGAAGCAAAATCCATTTTTACTTCTTTAAGGAGGGGGGCGCACCCTTCATGTATATTATTTTTTATTGTGCTCATTTGACCACATGTGGGAAGAAATGTTCTATCCCATGTATTCCCCTCCCCTAACCCTAGATCTGGGGTCATTTGAGTCATTAGGGTGGATCTATATATCCCATGTAATTTTCATTTTGTGTGAACTAATGAGAAGATTTTATGAGAAAATTGGCAAGAGCCCATGGGTGCACCCCTCTCTCCCTCTCCCTCTTGCAGAGTTTGAAGGCTCCTTCTTCTGAGGTGTGAGGCCTCCCTTCCAACCCCCTTCCTGAGTGAGACGCTCAGCACCGCCGCCGCCGCCGCCATCGAGCCGCCATCGCACCGCCACCGCCACCCGACAGAGTTCTGTCCAAATCAGGACAGCACCTCAAATCCATAATTTTATCTTTTTCTCCTGTTGTCTGATCGAGCCCAAACTTTGATGGTTTGTTCTCCCTGTCACCCCTAATCTCCAGTTCAAATTTCGTGCCATTTGGCCTTCGTTTGATATTTTTCTCGTATTTTTGTTCTCCCCCCCAGTAATCTGCCAGTTTGCAGATCTGCGGGATAGTGTCCCCTTGTCATAATTTTCTCACCCCCTTAAAAATTTTCAGAAAATTTCCCAAAAATTATCAATTATTCCTCACGTACCCCCCCTTGAACCATAATTTTTATGGAGTCTAGATATTTCATTTTCCCTTCGGTCAAAATTCATTTTTAGGGTCAACTCAGTCTGTCCTATGTGTCTGTCAGTCCGAGCCAGTAAAAACATTTGTGGCACAGTCATTTTAATTTTCAATCCATTCACTTGATGGATCAGAAAACATTATATGTTGTATATCTATGAGTCCTCTTTCCAACGGCACCAACCACGCCTCAATCCGCCTCCGGATTTGAACACAAAAATTTTAGTCGTGGAGGCGCGCAAATCTGTTCCGTGAACAGACTAGCAGAGGCAGCATCAAAATAAATCTTGCAAAAATATCAAAGCCCAATTTCAGGAACCGCCATTTCAGGGAGTCGACCAAGGACATCCCGCCATCGTCCCAGCCAAGCGCCGCCTTCAGAAGGCTCAAGGAGGATGACGTCCCTTTGGAGGCCATTACTTGTTGTCCAGCAACTCAGAACCGAGTTGACGCAGCACCGAGTCGGCGTAGTACCAAGTCGGACCAACATCCCGATTCTACCCCAAGAGCCCTTCCGACTTGTTGCCCGTCAACCCAGGATCGATCCTCCCAGGCCCCACTTGTAGCCCTTTACCTCTCTGCGTGGAGTGGGCAAGAAATCACTACTGTAATTATTGAATATCTATTTTCACCGGGAGTTACCGTACTTGGCCGGGGTCGTCTTCCCCACGCCCGGAGCGTGGAGGTACACTCGCCACCCTCCTCATAGACACTTTGCTTATCTCGTATATGTTTGTATGCCACTGCTAGTGAAAGGATATTAGCTCGCTTTACTTTCATCACCGCTGCGAGAGAGAGCGAGACCCGTCCGGTGACCCGATCCGGGCACGAGAGAGAGGCGACCACCCTAGCTCACTGCCGATTCCTCAACCGCGCACGTCCAACGCTTCCCTCGCTTAGGGACGATCGCGAGCTTGTTTAGAGTCCAAGGATTACATATCAACTTGGAGTCAAGTCCGTTGTCCATCCCGCATCAAATTGGTATCAGAGCGGAAGGTTGAGTCTGTGGTAGTTTTCGTTAAAAACACACAAAAAAATAGTCATGTAAGTCTAGGACTCTAAGTCTAAGTCGGTCGTTGCATTTGCATTCCTTTATTCGGTATATCAAAAGGTGTTGCCCGAATGTTAGGTTACGCCTATCGGGAAGGTCACACATTTGCGAGAGAGGATCTTCGGATCTTGTAACTTTGCTAGGTACCGAATATGGGTTGAGTCTAGGTGTGTAGCTGAGTCGGTACTCCAACCTTGCATTGTTGTATAGGGTCGTGTCTAGTCTAATAAGAGTCAGTCGGTTTTGTCCCATGTCTGCATGTCCACTATCCGCCATGCCCATGGCCATCCCCCGAGACCATGCGTCAGATTGGTCATCCCAAGTGGCTGAATTCAATGCTTTCATGGCCCGATACCCGACCCCTAAGCCAACAACCGAGTCGTTCCAGCAACTTATAGTGTCCACTGCCATCCTACCCAATGGGTTGCATACGGAGATCGACTTCATGAGTAGGGTGTCATCTAACTGTGTCTCACAAGACATAGTGGAGTCGCTCTCTATGACCGGAGAAATTGTTCTCAATGGTGGCTTCACATTCATAGAGTTCCAATGGAGGTTCGACCCCATTCTTTATGACAATGGAGCATGGTGCAAGGTCGACACACTTGCTGGCCCATGCATTATTTAAGGGCAAGAGTGGTTGGAGGAAAAGAGAGCGACCTTTAATCGGGATAGGAGGACCTGCACCTTATATGTAGCAACCCTGGTAAAATCTTAAAAGATTAAACCAAAGAAAAAGGCCCAACTCATACACACTTAAAACATATACCAATTAGGCCAAAAGTAAATAACGCCTCTTAGAAGGTCGTCATTTAATTGAAGACTATAAAATAGGCGCTAATTCATTAATTGACGCCCCTTTGACAGGCGTCATACATAGAAATTGAAGACTGTTTAAAGAGGCGTCATTTTTAATTAACGTCCCAACCTTAGGCGTCATTTTCAAACTAAACCTGTAAGTGTTTGGTTCGAACAAGGATGTTATCCGGGTAAGTTTTGATTAGGAAAGGATCAACACGTGGATGTTTAAGTTTAATCAGGAGTCTACATAGGAAGTTTCAACTCCAATCAAACTCCTAGAACCCATTAGGATTCTTTCCCCTATAAATACCATCCCCTCCATCGAACCCATGTTGACCCTATTTGCCAAAAGATGTCCTGCTGCTACTCCTCTGCCGTGGAAGTTCTTCTTCGTTTTCTTCCTTTTTCCTCTTGCTGCCAATACTGTGAAGAGAGGAAGCCGTCTTCTGCTTCTTCGACAGTACTTCACGTATTGCTGTGGAGAAGCATAAAGCTTCTTCTTCCGAAGGTTGCTTCTGCCGTGGGTGTACGTAAAGAACATGAAGTTCTTCATCCTTTCTTCTTCTTCCTTGCTACACAGAGGATTGAAGGCCGTTGCTTTCTACTACCGTAACTGCTGCTGCTGTTGTTGATGCTAGAAGAACAAGCTGCTGTGTCTTCTTCCTTCTATGCGGTTACTCTGTTTCAAACAGGGTATCGTTTGTGATCAAATCTTCATATATATTCTTCACGTTCCATCAACCAGATCATCACCAAGGTAGGTTTTCTCAAGACTTAGCAAAATCTTATAATTACTAAGTGAAAACATGCATATAGGTCTAAAGGACTTACAGATTTCATTTTCCAGAATGAATTTTCTCCGTTTATTGCATGAATAAAACTGGTGAGCCAAGATAGGGCGTCATTTAAAATCAACGACTGTGCAAACAGTCATCTTTTCCTAGATAGTTAATAATTGTACAATATGTTTAAAATTTAATAACTATGAACTCTTACATGTACACTAATGCATGACTGTGTCCATAAATTTCTATTATTTTTTTTCCTATCTGTTCATGTCTTTAGAATCTTGATCAGACATACTCCAAAAATCATGTGTCAATGAATTAGCGACCCAGATTAGGTCGTCAATTTAATGAACGCCCCTGTAAACGGGCGCCAATTTAGTGATAAACTGTGAAATTATAGAATTGGTTATAATGCTCCTGGATATTGAAATGACGACATATACCCTACCCTTTAATTTGTTATATGACGCCCCTGACTAGGGCGCTGTTTACGAAATTGAAGCCTTAATGTAAGACGTCATTTATATAATATCAATAATTTTAGAATATTTATAGATTTTAATATTAACAAGACCTGGATACAATGACTGCGTGAACAGTCATCACTTATTGAACTAACGACCCTAACAAGGGCGCCATTTCATGAAATGAAGACGTGACCTAAGACGTCAATTCCTGTTTTCCTGATTTCGTGGTTTTCTGTGACCCACTGTAAATGGGTAAGTTATTAGGCACTATATTCCATTCCGTGAATATAGTCCCATGTTTCACGTTATTTTATCGATTACCCACTATTTCTCGGTGATAGACGAACTCTCCATAGGACATTCTATTCCTTTGGACAAGTGACTTTATCATAGAGACCTCCGTAAGACTCCGCTTGCCTTGGATTCCCTCGAGACAGCCGAGCTGGTTGTACCCTTAAAACCTATGTCACTATTTGATTACCATGTCACTCTAAAGAAACATGGTATACCGGCCCTCATGACTTGCTAAGAGGATGTCATGAGAATACTCTATATTAATGGAATGGGAACCATGCCATTAGTGTTCTTATGAATTAGGTGCCATACTTGTGGACCTCAATTCTATCTAGCTTATCATGTCCAAGAATGAGCGACCATCGCTATATGAGCGCTTATTCTTATTATCATGGCACCCAATTAGGGAGCCGATTCCACCTAGTTTTATCGTTAATCGTGGTTGTACTGTTATTGTTGTCTTTATACATCATGTTCAATCCTTGAAATTCTATTCCACAAGATCTACCTTAAAGTCCCCACAAGCTTATTCCATTGAAACTCTATATTGGCTATAACCATAGTGGATGTCGAAAAATACACGATCAATGCCTGCGCATATAAGGGCCCGATCTGGTCCTGGGAGGAGCACCCGAAAGTACTAGTGCCCATGGGAGTTGTAATGATCACGGTGTGGCATTGCACCGAAGTGCATGACTAGCTTGATTAGACATTCCCCAATCTCATACTCGACTTGACATGACATGACTTGCGTGACCTGAAAAGGGTATTTATATACTTGCTTGAAACGTGATAGCCAATTCCCGACATGACATGATGAATATACTTGCTTGAATATCTTGACATTTGTTGATATAATTTCTTGAAAGACATGCCAGTTCACTCAATTATCTCTTGTTATATTCTCTCTCTCTTGTCATTTTACGCAAACATGCATAGCTTTACTGCATTCATGTAACATGTAATTTACTTAAAGCAAGCTAGCTCTTGAGATATAATTCCTACTAAGCGTTCGCTCATTCAGTGTTTACCCCTATTTTTCAGGTAAGTCTGATGACGAGACTCAATCGGATGGGGAAGGTCAATAGTGAAGAGATTAGAGCTCACCATCGATCCAAGCGTCTACTAGTCTTATCTTTCTATATTTTTGAGTCAATCATTGTACTTTTCCCTTTATTGAGTCTTAGCACTTTCATTAAGTGGAATGTAATAGAAGTACTTTTAAGGTTGTGATTGAATAAAGGATTGGGTTATCTTTACTTTCGCGCACTCTGTCTTTGTGTTGAATACACTAACGCTCTGATTGACATGATCGATATAAACTCATCACGCATCTCCGGGTTCCTTCCGCGCTCGGGGCGTGACAGTTTTTATGGTATTAGAGCCTAGGATATTCAATTCCTAGGAAACCCAAGTCCAAGGATAGGTTAAAAACCTTTAACCGGTGAGATTGGGTAGAAACAAGGGTTAAGTTAACTTAGAATCAAAACCTTTGAACTTAATCACATATTAATATAGTTATTGTAATTGTAGGACAATGGCTGCCGAACGTGCCCAGTGGCACAACATGCAACGCACTCTACAAGGTATGACCCAGGCACTTCAACAGGTGGCACAAGGAGGTGCACATCGTGGAGCAGGAAATCTCCACCAAAGCTTCAAGAACATGAACCCTCCTAAGTTCATGGGATCCACTGATCCGAATGACGCCGAGCACTGGATCCGGGAGACCGAACGTATCTTTCGAGTTATGCAATGCACGGACCAAGAGAAGGTCTTGTTAGCAACGTTTCAATTGGAAAGGGACGCCCGCTGTTGGTGGGAGTCGGTAGAAGCCACATTAGATCAAGGACAAGTTTCTTGGGAGGAGTTTGTTGAACATTTCAACAATAAATATTTTTCAGACCGAGTCTAGGAGAAGAAGGCCGCCGAGTTCGCCGCACTTAAACAACGATCTTTGTCGGTGGCTGAGTATGAGGCACAATTTTTCAGGTTGTCTCGATATGCTAAACATCTAATTAGTACCGAGAAGATGAAAGCTAGGAAATTCCTAAATGGGCTCAGACCCCAATATATCACACAGCTGGCGTCGATGGACATACAGGTCTATTCGGAGATGGTACGACGAGCCCAGCTACTGGAGGATGCCACGGAACTATTTGATAGGATCCGTGGGAGAGACAAGAAGGAGCATGTTACTAGCTCCGGCACTTTAAACCCCAATTTCAACATGAAAAGGCCAAGTAATGGAGGAGAGTCTTCTCAGGAGAAGAAAGTCAAAAAGATTAACAAGTCGTTCTCCATCACCACCACACCTTCTAAAGTGGTGTGTAAACACTGTGACAAGGCCGGACATAAGGCCGAAGAATGTTGGAGAAAACTTGGAGCGTGTCTCCGTTGTGGGAGCCGTGATCATCGGATTCCCGACTGTCCCCTACTCAATGATCAAGCCGGTGACGGAAAGCACCCGGTGACAAACAATGCACGTCTCCAAGCTATTAAGAAGACAGAACAAGACGAAGGCGGACTAGTGGAAGGTACATTAAAAGTTTGTTCCAAGTCTGCATATGTCTTATTTGATACTGGTGCCTCGCATTCCTTTATTTCTAAGAAGTTTGCTAATCCATTACCCATGGAACCGGAATGGATGAAATTAGTTCTTTCAACCCCTCTCGGAAGCGAAGTTGACGTTACTCACCATTATCAAAACTGTGAAGTATTGGTAAAGGGAAGAAATCTTCCTATCGACCTCATATGTTTAGACCTAAAGGAAAATGATGTCATATTAGGAGTCGATTGGTTATCCAAATACCAGGCAACTGTGGATTGCCGTAATAGCAAAGTTACTTTCAAAGACTTTCCGGAACTGGTCTATACTCGCCCTAAGAGTCGAAGCAAGTCATCTCTTATTTTGGCTCTCCGAGGTAGCAAGCTAATAAAGAAGGGATGTGTATCTTTCCTTGCATTTGTCACTATTAAGGAAACTAAGGAGATTAAGCTAGTAGACATCCCAGTTGTGCAAGAATTTCCGGATGTGTTTCCGGAAGATTTGCTTGGATTACCTCCGCAACGAGAAGTGGCCTTCACCATCGATTTGATACCCGGTGCTGGTCCAGTTTCTAAGGCACCTTATAGGATGTCCCCTGCCGAACTCAAGGAACTAAAGGAGCAATTGATGGAACTTCTTAAGAAGGGTTTTATCAGACCAAGCACTTCCCCGTGGGGAGCACCTGTGCTATTTGTAAAGAAGAAGGATGAATCCATGAGGTTATGCATCGACTATCGACAGTTAAATCATCTCACTATCAAGAACAAGTATCCACTGCCGAGAATCGATGAGTTATTTGATCAAATATCTGGATCCAAGTACTTCTCGAAGATTGATCTCAGATCAGGATATCACCAACTAAGGATCAAAGACGAGGACATTCATAAGACTGCGTTCAGGAGTAGGTATGGGCACTACGAATTTGTTGTTATGCCTTTTGGACTAACCAATGCCCCTGCCACCTTTATGCAGTTGATGAATAGTATCTTTAGGCCTCATCTAGATCAATTCATAGTGGTTTTCATTGATGATATACTAATCTATTCAAAGACCAAGGAAGAGCACGAGGAGCATTTGAGGATTGCATTACAGATATTGAGGATGAATCAGTTATATGCAAAGCTCAGTAAATGTGAATTCGGGTTGGAAGAAGTATCTTTCTTGGGGCATGTTATATCAAAAGACGGTTTATTCGTAGATCCATCGAAGGTTGAAGCTGTAAAGAATTGGGAAAGACCGACCAACGCTAGTGAGATCTGAAGTTTCTTAGGTCTTGCAGGCTATTACCGGTGATTCATCAAGGATTTCTCCAAGATCGCCGTACCACTCACTAGGCTAACTCGCAAGGAGATCCGTTATGAATGGAGTGAGGAATGTGAAAGAAGCTTCCAAGCTCTCAAGGATCACCTAACTACTGCTCCAGTATTAGCTTTGCTAATTGAAGGAGAGAAATTCGAGGTATACACCGATGCCTCAGGCATTGGCCTCGGATGTGTATTGATGCAACAAGGAAGAGTCATAGCTTATGCTTCCCGACAACTCAAGAAGCATGAAGAAAACTACCTAGTTCATGATTTGGAGTTAGCTGCGGTAGTATTTGCATTAAAGATAAGGAGACATTATCTATACGGAGTACAGTTCACTGTATACACTGATCACAAGAGTCTCAAATATCTCTTCTCGTAGAAGGAATTGAATATGAGGCAAAGACGTTGGCTAGAATATCTCAAGGACTTCGACTTCACTATACAATATCATCCTGGAAAGGGTAATCCTGTAGCCGATGCCCTCAGTCGAAAGCCGAGAGCACTATTGGCCAATTGTATGATTCAGGAGTGGAAGTTGGTAGAATAATTATCTAAACTTAATATAATCATAGACAAGGACAGTAGGTATGTCACATTAGCCCATATGAGCATACAGCCAGACTTGCTATCCGAAATACAAGGACTTCAAGATATTAACCCCGTACTAGTGGAAATCAAGGGCAAAATGGAAGAACAACCTGATTTCAAGATAGCCTCGGATGGAAGATTGATGTTCAAGAATAGAACATGTATACCGGATTATCTAGAGATAAGGAAGAAAATCTTAGATGAAGCTCACAGATCAAGGTACACGTGGTGCGGACACCCGAGCAGTTGAGCGGCGCGACACGCCGAGCCACCGGTACCGCACACGGAGCATGACTCGAGCCACCTCAGCGTCCATCTGGCTCGGAGACAGCCTGGAGACTCCGCCTTGAGCCTCCCCATCTATCATATTTAGTTAAACTTTATTTGTGTGTAATTTATGTTTATTTCATTGTATTCGGTTTGCTATTTTGATTGTAAGAGGGGCTTATGTACAATTTGGACCCCGTGGGCCCCACGGGCCCCCCAGGCCCCATCCCATTGAGCCACCTCAGCCTAGGGCCCCATGTGGGGTCAGTCAACATGTCAAATGGAGGCTTCTAGAAAGGTGGGCCAAGTGGGGGACAAGTGACTTGGAAAGTCCAAGTTGGCCACCCACCCCACCTACCAATTCAACATTCCACCTCCTTGGTCCAAGGGCCGCCCCCCACCCCTTATTTTTTATTTATTTATTTGTGTGTGTGTCACATGCCATCCCAGCCCTTCATCTCCCACCCCTAGATCCTACGGTTGTGGATGGATGTGAGATGTAACCTATTTAAGCTTGTATTTTCCATTTTGGAAGAATTAATGCCATTTGAATTGGAAGAAAATCTTGGAGCTCCAGCTTGGTGCGCCCCCTTCTCCTCTCCCTCTCCCCCTTGGATGCTGTGAAGGCTTCCATTCTGAGGTGTGGTGCCTCATTTATCGGTTCCGACGATCGCCGCTGCCGCCACGAGCCGCCACCGCACCGCCATCGCCATCAACGGAGTTCTACCTGCACAGTACCACAGCAGCTTGTTTGAAATTCACAGGTCTTCCCCGAGCTCATTTGGCCACCAAATTTGGAGGAGTTGTTCCTCGGATGTTCCTCTCCACCCACAAAAATCAGGCCAGCATTCAGATCACGTTTCCTATTTTTTTGATTTTCGTCCACTCTTCCATTTCGGTTCTGCCCGAGTTCTGTCCAGGTTCACCTCCGCCCTGAGTTTCATGTCTTAGATACACTTTTTGCTTTTTTTTAGTTCTCCCAATTTTACTGGTGGTTCCATCCATCCACCCCCTCATCCAAAATTTTTATCAATTTTTGATTCACCCATTTCATATTTTCTAAAAATCGTTCTCAAACCCATCTACAGTTCTGTCCACCTGTTCCCAGATCCGACCACTAGTCACCCCAAAACTCATAACAAATCACAGCCACCTCTAAATCAAATTATAAAAATAGTCCCAGTTCCGTGGTTTGATTACCTACAACTTTTAAGATGAGCTCGAAGTCTGAATACAACTGTACGTAGGCGGTCAATGGCCATTTACAGGAAACTGATATGCTGATCTGAGATTTCGGGAGCTGTGGAGCAGAGAATTGAAAAATAGTTAAAGCCATAGTCCGCGCAGGTTCAGAAGAGTCCACTGGCCCTAGATTGAAGGATTTCGAATCCTCTTTCCAACGGCGCTGGTTTCATCGCATTCCGACGACGGGGCTGACCGCAGCGGCCGTTTTCTCCGGAGCGCACGCTGCTGAAACAGCAACATCAGCTCGTGGACAACACTCTCTCCACTTGGGAACCGGGGCACACGGCCTCCGGTGAGTGTCGCCGGCTGACCGCCGTCCAGGGAAACATGCTTCCAGGGGTCCCCATTACAGTGGGACCCACCCCGCCAGACCCGGAGGATAGCACAGCGTGTGGGCCCCACGGCCCATTGATTGCGCCGTCCGGAAAGCACGAGAACGCGGAGTTCGGCGCGTCGAGACGACATCAAGATGCTGCCCGTCAACCTGATTTGCGTGATCCCCGGGGCCCACATGTGACCTTTTACCTCCCTGCGTGGAGTGGGTTGAATCTCTTTGTACCGCTGTGAATTATGTTAACCGGGGGCCCGTAAGTCAGTCGGGGTGTCTTCGCCACGCCGGGTGCGTGGAGGTAAAGGTCTTAACTCCTTGGCGTTACATTGCTTAGCTAGTATACGGTCTTAGGCCGCTGTCGAGCGTGTAGATACTAGCCCGTGTGTCTATGTCACCGCTGTGAGAGTGAGAGTGACCCGTCCCGCGACTCGATCCGAGTCCGGAAGTTGAGTCGGACTACCCTTGACCTCCGCCGGTTCCTTAACCGCGCACGGTCCGCGCTTTCCCTCGCTTGGGACGACGAGTGAGCTTCGACTTCTGTTAGTGACGTTTCGCCACTAGGAGCTCGTAGTGTCGGGCTTAGTGTCTCCCTGGTGTGTGTTGCTGGTCGCGTCCACATCTAGAGTCTGAGGTCCACCCCACGTAGAGTCGCCTCCCGTGTCCGTCCCGCATCAGTTTGGTATCAGAGCGAGTCGAGTCTTGGGTAGTCATTGCATAAGTCTTGCATGCATCATGGTCTAAGTCAAGTCTAGGATCATTATTTTCAAAAAAAAAAATGTGTGTTTTAAATTACATTTCATCCCGATAATTCGATATCTTAAAAGGTGTTGTCCGAACGTTAGGCTACGCCTACCGGGAGGTCGCACACTTGCGGGAGTGATCTTCGGATCGATTAACTCCACCCCGTACCGGATATTGGTTTAGGTCTAAGTGCATCATTTAGTGTGTGTTTGCATTAGTCGGTGTCTTCTAGGTCGTGTGTCAGTTGCATGCCCACCCGTCGAGGTACCAATACTCGCCACCACCACCTATGACGGATTCCCGGGCCCGTAGCTCCGATGAGTCCTCGACGGCCAAGATGTTCCGAGCCATTATGGAACGTCTTGACACGCGTATGGATGGTCTTAGTACGTGTATGGATGGCATAGGAATGCGTCTAGAAGGGCGGATGAAAGCCCTCGAGGATCGGGCCGAGTCTTCGGATCAGGCCATCCAGGGTCTAGTTGGGAGAATTGCCGTCCTAGAGAGAGGCCCAGTAGCGGCGCAACCCGCGCCAACGAACGGCCAACAAGAGCCGGTGCAGCAACCCGCTGTGCCAAGGGCTCAGGTGGAGGATGTCGCGAGGCAACAGGCGCCTATAGTGGATGATTATGCTTCCGACAATGATCAGGGGGGTAACGGTCGTCGTCATCAACGACAGAATCGTGATGACGAGGATGACGACCGCATTCTTAGGGGTGTGCGTGCGGACCCTCCCACTTTTAACGGGTCCTTGGACCCTAGGGTGTATTTAGATTGGGAGGCCGGCATGGACCGGTACTTCGAGTGGTTTGAGATGACGGACCACCGAAGAGTCCGATACGCAAAGATGAAGCTGCAAGGGCAGGCCCAAACTTATTGGATCAATGTGGAGAGCCTGCTCAACCAGCGACGTCAACCCCAAATCGGTACTTGGGATGATATGAAAATCAAATTGATGGAGAAATACCTTCCCGCCTCATATCGCCAACGTCTCATAGACAAGTGGCAAAGCATCTCCCAAGGGAACCGATCCGTGACCGAGTACACTGCCGAGTTCGATGAGTATTACTTACGGTGTGGGGTCACGGAGGAAAGCACCATGACTATATCCCGCTTTCGAAGAGGTTTGCGGCCCAAATATCAATATGAACTCTTTCACCGCAATGCAACCACTTCGGAGCAGGCATATCAGATCGCACTCGAATTGGAGCAGTTCGAGGCCGAGTTTGAGTCACCCCATTGGTTGGGCTCCTTTCCCCATCGTAGTGTCGAGCCCCGTGGCTCATCTGGCACGTATCCGAGGGCCCCCATGACTCGACCTCAGGAGCCCGCCCGCCCCGAGCCCTTTGCTCCTGGGCCTCATCCTCCACCCCCGAGGGACCTTCCTCGTCCCCAACATCTTACGGCCCCACCCACAGCCCGTCCACAGGCACCCGCATCTCCTGCACGTCCTTTGTTGCCTACACCTTCTATCCGTCGGGAGGATAAAGGTAAAGGACCTATGATTGGGAGCCTAGTGGATCACGATAGTAGTGTTATCGCTGCAATGGGTTTGGCCATTTCACCAACCAGTGTCCCACCCTCCCATCTCTTCACATTGGGGACACACAGGCCGAGGATACCACCCCTACGGGCCTCGAGTTAGTCAGCTATGAGGCAGATGAAGAGCTAGCTGACGAGTACTATGAGATGGGAGGTGAGGCCCAGGATGTCCAGCATTCGGACGATACCCACGTGGGGGTCGTCAGATGTATTCTCACCCAGCCACAGGTCAGTGATGACTGGCGTCGGACTACTTCCATTCATGTATTCTGTAGGCTGGGAAAGTAAATTTGCAAGGTGGTCATCGATAGCGGGAGTTGTATCAATGCAATCTCCATGAACGCTGTCGCCCATCTTGGTCTCACACCCGTAGACCATCCTTGTCCCTATCAGGTATCATGGGTGAATACCACTTCCATTTCGGTCAGGCTGCGGTGCTTGGTCCCGCTGTAGCTCCACTCCTACCGTGATGAGATCTGGTGTGATGTTCTCCCCATGGAAGTGAGCAATATCATTCTTGGTAGGCCGTGGTTATTTGACCGGGATGCCACGCTCCATGGCCGATCGAACACCTGTACCTTCGACCACGCTGGCCAGCGGGTCACCCTCCAACCCGTTCGGCCCAGGAGCTCATCAGTCAGGGGTCCTACTGGCCCTAGTACTTCGAAGCCTTCCATTCTCGGGCCTAGTACCCCATCCCCAGCTCGGGCTATGACCGTTACCTCTGGCCCAGGAGAGCCCTCGACGAGGAGATTGATGATGATTAGCTCCCAGGAAATGGAGCAGGAGCTTAGTCAGGGCTGTCCGGTGTTTGCCATTACGGTCTGAGCGGTGGAGCGGGACTCCGAGGGTGAGCTCCCACCCGAGGTTGTTCCCATTCTGTAGGAGTATGCTGATGTCTTTCCCGATGAGCTTCCCGAGGGACTCCCACCTATGCGGGATATTCAGCATGCCATCGACCTTGTTCCGGGCTCTTCCTTGCCCAACCTTCCACATTATCGCATGAGTCCCACGGAGCATGCCGAGCTTAAACGGCAGGTCGATGAGTTAGTGCAGAGAGGGTCTATTCGGGACAGCATGAGTCCATGTGCTGTACCCGTATTACTCGCCCCGAAGAAGGATGGCACGTGGAGAATGTGTATTGATAGTCGTGCCATCAACAAGATCACCGTGAAGTATAGGTTCCCTATTCCCCGCCTTGATGATATGCTAGATATGATGGCAGGTGTCACTATCTTTTCAAAGATCGATCTTAAGAGTGGCTACCATCAGGTGAGGATTAGGCCAGGTGATGAGTGGAAGACCGCATTTAAGACCAAGGACGGTCTATATGAGTGGTTGGTCATGCCTTTTGGGTTGACCAATGCCCCTAGCACTTTCATGCGGCTCATGACTCAGGTCCTTCGACCTTTCATTGAAGTCTTTGTAGTGGTGTATTTTGATGATATCCTTATCTATAGCCGCACCACAGGGGACCACTTGGACCACCTTCGGCAGGTCTGTCTACTTCTTCGGCGAGAGCAGTTGTTTGCGAACCCACAGAAGTGTGCCTTCATGACACCTCAACTTACCTTCTTGGGTTTTATTGTGTCTAGTACTGGGGTCTCCGCTGACCCGGAGAAGGTCCGGGCCATTGTTGAGTGGCCGGAACCCCGTACGGTTCATGATGTCCGCAGCTTTCATGGCCTTGCGACGTTCTACCGTCACTTCATCTGCGGATTTAGCTCCGTCACCGCCCCGATCACGGATTGCATCCGGAAGGGCACATTTGTATAGACGAAGGCCGCATCTGCCGCCTTCAAGGACATCAAGGAGCGCATGACCCAGACACCTATCCTTCGATTGCCTGATTTCTCGAAGGTGTTTGAGGTCTCTTGTGATGCATCGGGTGTTGGGATTGGAGGAGTTTTGAGTCAGGAGTCCCACCCGATCGCATATTTCAGTGAGAAGCTGAATGACGCGAAACTGTGATATTCCACGTATGATAAAGAATTCTACGCAGTTTTTCAGGCTCTTAGGCATTGGAGGCACTATCTTTTACATCAGGAGTTTGTCCTATACTCCGACCACGAGGCATTGAGGTACCTCCATTCGTAAAAGAAGCTTAACTCGCGTCATAGTCGTTGGGTCGAGTATCTCCAGCAGTTCACCTTTGTGCTGAAACATAAGGCTGGAGTGGAGAACAAGGTGACTGATGCCTTTAGTCGGCGAGCATGTTTGCTTACCACCATGAGTGCCGAGGTCATAGGGTTAGAGAAGATGAAGGAGGCCTATGTTGATTGTCCTGACTTCGGTCAGATTTTTACCACCCTCTAGGCCGGACCCTCGAGAGACCTTGATGAGTATGTGCTTCAGGAGGGTTACCTCTTTCGAGGTAGCAGGCTATGTGTTCCCCGAACTTCGATTCGAGATTTCTTAGTATGGGAACTACATGCGGGAGGTCTAGCTGGCCACTTTGGTCGGAACAAGACTATCGAGGCAGTAGAGCAACGATTTTATTGGCCGAGCTTGAAGAGCGATGTTGCTAACATCATGGCTCAGTGCCGTACATGTGCTACGGCCAAGATGAAGAAGCAAAGCTCGGGCCTTTATACGCCTCTCCCCGTGCCTGATGCCCCGTGGCAGGATGTCAGCATGGACTTTGTTTTGAGATTGCCACGTACCTCCAGGAAGCATGATTCAGTCTATGTGGTGGTTGACCGTTTCTCGAAGATGGCCCTCTTTATTCCTTGCTCAAAGACGTCGGATGCTTCTAGGGTAGCCCGCCTTTTCCTTACGCATGTTGTGTGCAAGTTCGGGTTGCCTCGCACTATAGTATCTGACCGTGATGTTAGATTCACTTCCTATTTTTGGAAGACACTATGGCATATGATGGGTACTCACCTCAAGTTTTCTACTGCATATCATCCCCAGACAGATGGCCAGACCAAGGTAGTCAATAGGAGTCTGGGAGATCTTTTGAGGTGTCTAGTCAGGGACCGCATTGGAGATTGGGATCTCATTTTACCCATGGATGAGTTTGCATACAATGATTCGGTGAATAGGTCTACCGGCATGAGTCAATTTGAGATTGTCATAGGTCGTAGGCCTAGGAAACCCGTTGACCTTGTCCCCATGCCTATCCATGCTAGAGTGTCGGAGTCGGTCGAGTCATTTGCTAGGCATGTTAGGAGTTTGCATGACGACATCCGTCGTCACATTGAGGCCAGCAATGCACGGTACAAGGAGTTAGCTGATGCCCACCGACACCACCGAGAGTTCCACGAGGGCGAATACGTCATGATCAGGGTAAGACCTGAACGGTTTCCCTCTAGAACCGTTAAGAAGTTGCAAGCTCGTGGAGTCGGTCCCTTTAGAGTGTTGAAACGCGTTGGATCTAATGCGTATGTTGTGGACCTGCCCGAGGAATATGGTATAAGCTCTACCTTCAATGTATCAGATCTTGTTGCATATAGGGACCCAGTGGTGATCCCTAGTGAGCCTTTTGAGCCATCTCCTCCCCTTGAGAGTGATCCCACACCTGAGTGTCCACTTCCACCTCCAGCCCCTTTTTCACGGCAGCGTGAGCATATAGATCGTATACTGGACGAGCAAGTGACAGTTACCAAGAGTGGATCTTACCCGCGCTACCTAGTGCGATGGAGAGGACGGCCCGCTACTGAGGACACATGGATCACACATGGCGAGTTGCAGCGGATCGATCCGGACCTTCTAGAGCGATACAGGAGCGATGCAGACCCTTACTCGACAGGGTCGATTTTCTCCCACCCGGGGAGAATTGGTGTGGACACCCGAGCAGTTGAGCGGCGCGACACGCCGAGCCACCGGTACCGCACACGGAGCACGACTCGAGCCACCTCAGCGTCCATCTGGCTCAGAGACAGTCTGGAGACTCCGCCTTGAGCCTCCCCATTTATCATATTTAGTTAAACTTTATTTGTGTGTAATTTGTATTTATTTCATTGTATTCGATTTGCTATTTTGATTGTAAGAGGGGCTTATGTACAATTTAGACCCCGTGGGCCCCACGGGCCCCCCAGGCCCCATCCCATTGAGCCACCTCAGCCTAGGGCCCCATGTGGGGTTAGTCAACATGTCAAATGGAGGCTTCTAGAAAGGTGAGCCAAGTGGGGGACAAGTGACTTGGAAAGTCCAAGTTGGCCACCCACCCCACCTACCAATTCAACATTCCACCTCCTTGGTCCAAGGGCCGCCCCCCTCCCCTTATTTTTTATTTATTTTTGTGTGTGTGTGTCACATGCCATCACAGCCCTTCATCTCCCACCCCTAGATCCTACGGTTGTGGATGGATGTGAGATGTAACCTATTTAAGCTTGTATTTTCCATTTTGGAAGAATTAATGCCATTTGAATTGGAAGAAAATCTTGGAGCTCCAGCTTGGTGCGCCCCCTTCTCCTCTCCCTCTCCCCCTTGGATGCTGTGAAGGCTTCCATTCTGAGGTGTGACGCCTCGTTTATCGGTTCCGACGATCGCCGCTGCCGCCACCGCACCGCCATCGCCATCAATGGAGTTCTGCCTGCGCAGTACCACAGCAGCTTGTTCGAAATTCACAAGTCTTCCCCGAGCTCATTTGGCTACCACATTTTGAGGAGTTGTTCCTGGGATGTTCCTCTCCACCCACAAAAATCAGGCCAGCATTCAGATCACGTTTCCTATTTTTTTGATTTTCGTCCACTCTTCCATTTTGGTTCTGCCTGAGTTCTGTTCGGGTTCACCTCCGCCCTGAGTTTCATATCTTAGATCCACTTTTTGATTTTTTTTAGTTCTCCCAATTTTACTGGTGGTTCCATCCATCCACCCCTTTATCGATAATTTTTATCAATTGTTTATTCACCCATTTCATATTTTCTAAAAATCGTTCTCAAACCCATCTACAGTTCTGTCCACCTGTTCCCAGATCCGACCACCAGTCACCCCACAAATCGTAACAAATCACAGCCACCTCCAAATCAAATTATAAAAATAGTCCCAGTTCCGTGGTTTGATTACCTACAACTTTTAAGATGAGCTCAAAGTCTGAATCCAACTGTACATAGGCGGTCAATGGCCATTTACAGGAAACTGATATGCTGATCTGAGATTTTGGGAGCTGTGGAGTAGAGAATTGAAAAATAGTTAAAGCCCAGGTCCGCGCAGGTTTAGAAGAGTCCACTGGGCCTTGATTGAGGGATTTCGAATCCTCTTTCCAATGGCGCTGGTTTCATCGCATTCCGGTGACGGGGCTGATCGCAGCGGCCGTTTTCACCGGAGCGTGTGCTGCTGAAACAGCAACATCAGCTCGTGGACAGCACTCTCTCCACTTGGGAACCGGGGCACCCGGCCTCCGGTGAGTGTCGCCGGCTAACAGCCGTCCAGGGAAGCATGCTTCCAGGGGTCCCCATTACAGTGGGACCCACCCCACCAGACCCGGAGATAGGACAGCGTGTGGGCCCCACGGCCCATTGATTGCGCCGTCCGGAAAGCACGAGAACGCGAAGTTCGGCGCGTCGAGACGACATCAAGATGCTGCCCGTCAACCTGATTTGCGTGATCCCCGAGGCCCACATGTGACCTTTTACCTCCCTGCGTGGAGTGGGTTGAATCTCTTTGTACCGCTGTGAATTATGTTAACCGGGGGCCCGTAAGTCAGCCGGGGTGTCTTCACCATACCGGGTACGTGGAGGTAAAGGTCTTAACTCCTTGGCGTTACATTGCTTAGCTAGTATACGGTCTTAGGACACTACCGAGCGTGTAGGTACTAGCCCGTGTGTCCATGTCACCGCTGTGAGAGTGAGAGTGACCCATCCCACGACTCGATCCGAATCCGGAAGTTGAGTCGGACTACCCTAGACCTTCGCCGGTTCCTTAACCGCGCACGGTCCGCACTTTCCCTCGCTTGGGACGACGAGTGAGCTTCCACTTCTGTTAGTGACGTTTCGCCACTAGGAGCTCGTAGTGTCGGGCTTAGTGTCTCCCTGGTGTGTGTTGCTGGTCACGTCCACATCTAGAGTCTGAGGTCCACCCCACGTAGAGTCGCCTCCCGTGTCCGTCCCGCATCAACACGATTCATCCAGGGTCTACCAAAATGTACCAAGATTTGAAAAGGACCTTCTGGTGGCCCACTATGAAAAAAGAAGTAGCAGACTTTGTGTCTCGCTGTCTCACATGCCAACAAGTCAAGGCAGAACACCAAAAGCCTGCCGGTAAGCTACATCCTCTTGATATTCTCAAATGGAAGTGGGAGGATATCGGTATGGACTTCATTATGGGTCTGTCTAAATCAAAAGGAGGACATGATGGAATATGGGTTATCATTGACCGATTGACCAAATCGGCACACTTCTTGCCAATCAAGAGTCGATGGTCGGTTGATGTCCTTGCTGCATTATACATTAAGGAGATAGTCAGGTTACATGGAGTGCCTATCTCAATCGTGTCCGACAGAGACCCTCGTTTTACTTCTCACTTTTGGAAGGGTGTACAACATTCGCTGGGGACGAGACTTAACTTTAGTACAGCTTTTCATCCTCAAACGGATGGTCAGACCGAGAGAACCAATCAGGTAGTTGAAGATATACTCAGAGCTTGCATCATTGATTTTGGTGAAAGCTGGCATGTTCACTTGCCTTTGGTTGAATTTTCATACAATAACAGCTACCAGGCAAGTATACAAATGGCACCTTTCAAAGCTTTATACGGAAGGAGTTACCGATCGCCTTTGTGCTGGGACGAAGTTGGCGAAAAATAACTATTAGGTCCAGACATGGTAAGGGATACCACTGAAAAGATTCAGTTGATTAGAGAAAGACTTCAAGTTGCTCAGTCTAGACAGAAGGCTTATGCTGACACAAGAAGAAGAGATCTCGAATTCCAAGTCGGAGATCACGTATTTCTTAAGATATCACCTGGACGTGGAATAAGGAGATTTGGTGTTAAAGGCAAGCTAACACCAAGGTTTATCGGACCTTTTGAGATACTAGAAAGAGTTGGCGAGGTTGCTTACCGCGTCTCTTTACCTCCTCAATTGTCTGAAGTTCATAATGTATTCCACATATCTATGTTGAAGAAGTATGTGCACGATCCGGCACATATCATCGATCATAGAGACCTGGTGATTCAAAGGGATCTCACTTATGAACAAAAGCCCATGAAGATCCTCGATCACGAGGTACGAACATTAAGGAACAAAGGTATTCCCATGGTCAAGGTATAATGGAGTAAAAGCTCAGAACATGAAGCAACATGGGAGACCGAGGAGTCTACGAGGAAACGATTCGTAGAATTGTTCTAAAAAGGTATGTACCCTACACTCTCCACGTCTATATATGATTGAATTTAGGGAACAAATTCTTTTAAGTGGGGGAGGGTGTAGCAACCCTGGTAAAATCTTAAAAGATTAAACCAAAGATAAAGGCCCAACTCATATACACTTAAAACATATACCAATTAGGCCAAAAGTAAATAACGCCTCTTAGAAGGTCGTCATTTAATTGAAGACTATAAAATAGGCGCTAATTCATTAATTGACGCCCCTTTGACATGCGTCATATACAGAAATTGAAGACTGTTTAAAGAGGCGTCATTTTTAATTAACGTCCCAACCTTAGGCGTCATTTTCAAACTAAACCTGTTAGTGTTTGGTTCGAACAAGGATGTTATCCGGGTAAGTTTTGATTAGGAAAGGATCAACACGTGGATGTTTAAGTTTAATCAGGAGTCTACATAGGAAGTTTCAACTCCAATCAAACTCCTAGAACCCATTAGGATTCTTTCCCCTATAAATACCATCCCCTCCATCGAACCCATGTTGACCCTATTTGCCAAAAGATGTCCTGCTGCTACTCCTCTGCCGTGGAAGTTCTTCTTCGTTTTCTTCCTTTTTCCTCTTGCTGCCAATACTGTGAAGAGAGGAAGCCGTCTTCTGCTTCTTCGACAGTACTTCACGTATTGCTGTGGAGAAGCATAAAGCTTCTTCTTCCGAAGGTTGCTTCTGCCGTGGGTGTACGTAAAGAACATGAAGTTCTTCATCCTTTCTTCTTCTTCCTTGCTACACAGAGGATTGAAGGCCGTTGCTTTCTACTACCGTAACTGCTGCTGCTGTTGTTGATGCTAGAAGAACAAGCTGCTGTGTCTTCTTCCTTCTATGCGGTTACTCTGTTTCAAACAGGGTATCGTTTGTGATCAAATCTTCATATATATTCTTCACGTTCCATCAACCAGATCATCACCAAGGTAGGTTTTCTCAAGACTTAGCAAAATCTTATAATTACTAAGTGAAAACATGCATATAGGCCTAAAGGACTTACAGATTTCATTTTCCAGAATGAATTTTCTCCGTTTATTGCATGAATAAAACTGGTGAGCCAAGATAGGGCGTCATTTAAAATCAACGACTGTGCAAACAGTCATCTTTTCCTAGATAGTTAATAATTGTACAATATGTTTAAAATTTAATAACTATGAACTCTTACATGTACACTAATGCATGACTGTGTCCATAAATTCCTATTATTTTTTTTCCTATCTGTTCATGTCTTTAGAATCTTGATCAGACATACTCCAAAAATCATGTGTCAATGAATTAGCGACCCAGATTAGGTCGTCAATTTAATGAACGCCCCTGTAAACGGGCGCCAATTTAGTGATAAACTGTGAAATTATAGAATTGGTTATAATGCTCCTGGATATTGAAATGACGACATATACCCTACCCTTTAATTTGTTATATGACGCCCCTGACTAGGGCGCTGTTTACGAAATTGAAGCCTTAATGTAAGACGTCATTTATATAATATCTAAAATTTTAGAATATTTATAGATTTTAATATTAACAAGACCTGGATACAACGACTGCGTGAACAGTCGTCACTTATTGAACTGACGACCCTAACAAGGGCGCCATTTCATGAAATGAAGACGTGACCTATGGCATCAATTCATGTTTTCCTAATTTCATGGTTTTCTGTGACCCAATGTAAATGGGTTAGTTATTATGCACTATATTCCATTCCGTGAATATAGTCCCATGTTTCACGTTGTTTTATCGATTACCCACTATTTCTCGGTGATAGACGAACTCTCCATAGGACATTCCGTTCCTTTGGACCAGTGACTTTATCATAGAGACCTCCGTAAGACTCCGCTAGCCTTGGATTCTCTCGAGGCAGCCGAGCTGGTTGTACCCTTAAAACTTATGCCACTATTTGATTACCATGTCACTCTAAAGAAACATGGTATACCGGCCCTCATGACTTGCTAAGAGGATGTCATGAGAATACTCTAAATTAATGGAGTGGGAAACCATGCCATTAGTGTTCTTATGAATTAGGTGCCATACTTGTGGACCTCAATTCTATCTAGCTTATCATGTCCAAGAACGAGCGACCATCGCTATATGAGCGCTTATTCTTATTATCATGGCACCCAATTAGGGAGCCGATTCCACCTAGTTTTATCGTTAATCATGGTTGTACCGTTATTGTTATCTTTATACATCATGTTCAATCCTTGAAATTCTATTCCACAAGATCTACCTTAAAGTCCCTACAAACTTATTCCATTGAAACTCTATATTGGCTATAACCATTGTGGATGTCGAAAAATACACGATCAATGCCTGCGCATATAAGGGCCCAATCTGGTCCTGGGAGGAGCACCCGAAAGTACTAGTTCCCATCGGAGTTGTAATGATCACGGTATGGAATTGCACCGAAGTGCATGACTAGCTTGATTAGACATTCCACAATCTCATACTCAACTTGACATGACATGACTTGCGTGACCCGAAAATGGTATTTATATACTTGCTTGAAACGTGATAGCCAATTCTCGACATGACATGATGAATATACTTGCTTGAATATCTTGACATTTGTTGATATAATTTCTTGAAAGACATGCTAGTTCACTCAATTATCTCTTGTTATATTCTCTCTCTCTTGTCGTTTTACGTGAACATGCATAGCTTTATTGCATTCATGTAACATGTAATTTACTTAAAGCAAGTTAGCTCTTGAGATATAATTCCTACTGAGCATTCGCTCATTCAGTGTTTGCCCCTATTTTTCTGGTAAGTCCGATGACGAGACTCAATCGGATGGGGAAGGTCAAGAGTGAAGAGATTAGAGCTCCCCGTCTATCCAAGCGTCTACTAGTCTTATCTTTCTATATTTTTTAGTCAATCATTGTACTTTTCCCTTTATTGAGTCTTAGCACTTACATTAAGTGGATTGTAATAGAAGTACTTTTAAGGTTGTGATTGAATAAAAGATTGGGTTGTCTTTACTTTCGCGCACTCTGTCTTTGTGTTGAATACACTAACGCTCTGATTGGCATGATCGATATAAACTCGTCACGTATCTCTGGGTTCCTTCCGTGCTCGGGGCGTGACATTTTACCCACCTCACCTACCCGGCGAGTTCATCTTCCACGACGGCATTCGGCCGACCCCCTCCGTGTCACCAACCACCCAGTCCCAACGGCCTGTTCCGCCTCCGGACTCATGTCCACCACCTCTCCCGGAGCCCACCCATGTGGCCCCCTATAGTGGAATTAGCCATTTCTCCGACCCGTGTCCTTCACATTCCCCTACCTTAGAGGACAACCATTCGGAGGATGCCTCACCCGGGCCTATTCTAGTGAGTTATGAGGCTGACCAAGAGTTGGCCGATGAGTACCTCACTCATGTTTTGGGATTAGAGAGTGATCCAATAAAGAGACAGGGCCTTTTAGTCACCCCAATTCCATCGGTCATCCCGGACCTGTCTGTCCCACCCACTTTTTCCTCGGAGGACCCCACCATTCCACTCCTACCCATCTCTCCTACGGTAGCGCAGCCGCTAGTGACTACCGTACCATTGTCGACACCTTTTGTTGACGTGGTATGGTTTGATTTTTGCCATGCGTATGAGAGACAGTATCCGGACTTCCTTTTTGTCGTGCTTCACTTTAGACGTCCGGATTACATTCCCGTCACCCGCCTACTGATCCTCTCATACTTTCATACCCGAGGGTGAGTCTTCTCGAATCGGCGACGGTTGACAAGGGATGAAACTCACGGCATCAAGTTGTGGGTTAGTCTATCTTTACACCTAGTGTATGCAGACGATGTCCAACGTTCCCACCGAGTCTTCCTTAGTAAGTCCTTGCATGTGTCGTTAGTCGTAGGACGTTATTAGTTGGTGTCTCTCCGTCTGTCCACATATCATAGTCTATGAGTTGCTTTTGTTTCTTTGTCTGTCGAGTGCAGAGTGAGTCTGTATGCATGGAGTTAAGTCAGTCTTTGTACGCTCGCAGTGTTACTCCCTTTCGAGTGTGAGGCAAGTCGGATCTATTGCGTACGTTGTAGACTTGCCAAAATATGGGATCGGTTCTACCTCAACATATCGGATCTAGTCACATAAAGGGACCCAGCGGTGATTCGTAGTGAGTCTTCGAGCCGCCTCTTTTCCTTTGAGAGTAACCGCACTTCGGAGTGTCCACCTCTAGCCTCATTCCCACAGCAGCGTGAGCATATCGAACCTATACGGGATGAGCATGTGATGATTATTTGGAGAGGAGCGTACTCCACGCTTCCAGGTCGGTGACAGATTCGTAGGAGTCATATGAGCAGCCGCACCCCTTACTCGACGGGGTCGAGTTCTTCCCACCCGGGGAGAATTGATGAGGACATCAGAGCGAGACCACTCACATCTTGTTTACATTTATGTCCTTTTATATTTATACTTATACCCTTGTGTTATATGGGTACGCAATTATAAGTCTTAGTAGGTTTATTTACAAAAGGCCATTGGGTTTCATTGCAAAAGGGCACGTAGGCCCAGCAGGGCCCCCCTCCCTCCCTCTGATTGGTCCACATGGATTCCATGGTCCATGGGGGCTGGTCCATTGTCCAAATGTGGACTTGGACCAAGAATTAAATAAAGAAGCAAAATCCATTTTCACTTCTTTAAGGAGGGGGGCGCACCCTTCATGTATATTGTTTTTTATTGTGCTCATTTGACCACATGTGGGAAGAAATGTTCTATCCCATGTATGCCCCTCCCCTAACCCTAGATCTGGGGTCATTTGAGTCATTAGGGTGGATCTATATATCCCATGTAATTTTCATTTTGTGTGAATTAATGAGAAGATTTTATGAGAAAATTGGCAAGAGACCATGGGCGCACCCCTCTCTCCCTCTCCCCCATGCAGAGCTTGAAGGCTCCTTCTTCTGAGGTGTGAGGCCTCCCTTCCAACCCCCTTCCTGAGTGAGACGCTCAGCACCGCCGTCGCCGCCGCCATCAAGCCGCCATCGCACCGCCACCGCCACCCAACGGAGTTCTGTCTAAATCAGGACAACACCTCAAATCCATAATTTTATCTATTTCTCTTGTTGTCTGATCGAGTCCAAACTTTGAGGGTTTGTTCTCCCTGCCACCCCTAATCTCCAGTTCAAATTTCGTGTCATTTGGCCTTCGTTTGATATTTTTCCCGTATTTTTGTTCTTCCCCCCAGTAATCTGCCAGTTTGCAGATCTGCGGGAGAATGTCCCCTTGTCGTAATTTTCTCACCCCCTTAAAAATTTTCATAAAATCCCCCAAAAATTACCAATTGTTTCTCACATACCCCCCCTTCCACCATAATTTTTATGGCATCTAGATATTTCATTTTTCCCTTTGGTCAAAATTCATTTTTAGGGTCAACTCAGTCTGTCCTATGTGTCTGTCAGTCCGAGCTAGTAAAAATATTTGTGGCACAGTCGTTTTAATTTTCAATCCATTCACTTGATGGATCGGAAAATAATATATGTTGTATATCTATGAGTCCTCTTTCCAACGGCACCAACCACGCCTCGATCCGCCTCCGGATTTGAACACAAAAATTTCGATCATGGAGGCGCGCAAATCTGTTCCGTGAACAGACCAGCAGAGGAAGCAGCAAAATAAATATTATAAAAATATCAAAGCTCAATTTCAGGAACCGCCATTTCAGGGAGTCGACCAGGGACGTCCCACCATCGTCCCAACCAAGCGCCGCCTTCAGAAGTCTCAAGGAGGACGACATCCCTTTCGAGGTCATTACTAGCTGTCCAGCAACTCAGAACCGAGTCGGCGCAACACCGAGTCGACACAGTACCGAGTCGGACCAACAACCCGGTTCCACCCCGAGATCCCTTCCGGCTTGCTGCCCGTCAACCCAGGATCGGTCCTTCTGGGCCCCACTTGTAGCCCTTTACCTCCCTGCGTGGAGTGGGCAAGAAATCACTACTGTAATTATTGAGTAATTATTTTTATCGGGAGTTATCGTACTTGGCCGGGGTCGTCTTCCCCAAGCTCGGAGCGTGGAGGTACACTCGCCACCCTCCTCGTAGGCACTTTGCTTATCTCGTATATGTTTGTATGACGTTGCTAGTGATAGGATATTAGCTCGCTTTACTTTCATCACCGCTGCGAGAGAGAGCAAGACCCGTCCCGTGACCCAATCCGGGCACGAGAGAGAGCCGACCACCCTAGCTCACTACCGGCTCCTCAACCGTGCACGTCCAATGTTTCCCTCGCTTAGGGACGATCACGAGCTTGTTTAGAGTCTAAGGATTGCATATCAACTTGGAGTCGAGTCTGTGGTCCATCCCACATCATAATGTTTTTGCAAAAGTAGTGGATATAAAGGAATGAGAAGCACCAGTATCAAATAATATGAATGGAGGATGGGAATAGATCTAGATAGTACCTTCCATTAGCCCATCATCCTTGGGCGCTTCATTATCCTCTAACACGGCATTGAGACGAGCCTGTCGTTTACGTCCACCAACGAACGATTGTTCTTTCATGAGGGGGCAATCCGGCATGCGGTGCTCCCTGCTGCCACAATGTAAACAAGCGCCAAGGCGCTTCTAGCATCCTTCGACCAAATGACCGAACTTTTCACAAAACGTACAGGCCACCATGACCTGCTTCTCTTCTTCCTTGACCCTCTGGTTTTTATGGTAGTCACTACCACTCCCGTTTCGAGATCTTTTCTTGTTATCACGGGATTTGTAGGGTTCCGTGATACTAAACTTTATTTTCTTGTCATGCCAATCAAACCTTCGGCTAGGCTCCTCGCTCTTGCCTTTTAGTTTCTCGACCTTCTGCAAGGTCCTTTCGCATAGATGTGCCCGTTGGACCATCTCCATGTATGTACGTATATTCTGAGTCTCAAGTTGCTGAATATAACCGGGCCTCAAACCATCCATAAATCGATTAGCTTTCAATAAATCGATGCTAATCAAATGAGGAGCATAGGGTGCTATCCTGGAACACTGAAGTTCATATTCTGCAACTAACATCATACCCTGGCGTAGTGTAGCAAACTCCATAGCCTTCCGCTCCTTAACATGCTCGGAAAAGTACTTAGCTCGGAAGAGCGTAAGAATGCCTTCCCATGTATGTGGTGCATCAGTCGGTGGTGCCGGGACAGACTTCCACCACGTATGGGCGTCTTTATTAATTGAAAAGTAGCCAAACGGACCTTCTCTTGATCCGCACATTGCATAACTTCGAAAATATGGTTCATCTCATCTATCCAGTTTTCGACTTCGTCGGGATTAGAGGAACCTGAAAACCACAGAGGATTTAAGCTTCGGAAGTTTCGATGTAAGTCACCAGCCCTTGCTCCTACGCCAGCTTGCGCCATTATTTGTAATGCTTGAGTCAGACCCGCAACGGTTTCTTGCATACCGTTCCAATCTACGTGATGAGCCATTTTGAGAGTGAAGTACCTAAGAAGAGCAATGAACTTGTTAATTCTAATGGAATGAGTAGGGTTAATCTTAGAAATAATTCTAATGACTATCTCATCCCAGGTTCTACCCAATTCCTCTCATAGGTTGGGAATTTCTTTCCTAGTTTCATAGGTGTGGGTCCTTAAACCGTGGACTTAACCTATGACATAACTTTTTTCTAGGACTTCTAGTCCTAGTGCTCTGATACCACATTAACTGTCACGCCCCGAGATTATGCAGCGGAAACAATCGGGAACGCGAACAGCTGGCATGGTAAGCCTCGAGCAAGCAATATAATTAGAGCGCGATAACAATCACACAAAGTAATTGCACAACAAATTAATCAAACTTTCACCTTTATTTCATATCATATAATCATAATCCAAATACATGAATATTCGACTCTTTTTGATCTAGACTGAATAAAAAGAAAAATTACATGTAACGACTCAATCTAGACATATTTTGACATTCTAAGTCTTCACTCGAATCCATATTTCCTTTAATCGCTCTCGGATCCATCACTCGAGTAATTTGAATCTGTCCAGGAGAGGGGGATTTCTATAGCCCATCTAAGAGCGGCCGAACTAGGTACATCAAGACCAAACGAGGCCCAGCTCATCTAGGTGACAGCCCCACCGGGGCAACCTAAAGCCCAATAAGATCACTCGGGATCAAGCCCTTCCTCGGCGGCCATTAGGCTCGGAAGGCCCGAGCGTCGGTCCGATCGGAGGAAGACCCAAAGCTTGACTCATCCCCTTCGCCGGGACAAGGGTTGGCGCCCTAGCGCCCACTCCGACCGTGTCTCACCCGAGCTACGCCCATCGCCCGGATAGGGTTAGCGCTCTTCAAGTTCGGGTCGACCGACGATTGCTTATCCATGCTGCCATTGAGAACCCTTTATGAGCAGGAGTTCACCAAAGATAAGGGACTCGTAACTCCTCAAGGTTATAATGGTCCCACGATAAAGACATAAAGAGCCCACGTTGAGGACGTAACTCCCGCCTGAAACTTCTCAGCTTATGGGACTCATGAGGCTAGCACACTATTTAAACCGGGAATTCCCTCCAGCGAAAGGTAAGGCCAACACATGCCTAAAACTCCCTAAGCAGGAACCACTTCACCACCCTGGTGTAGAGGGATCTCGTGCCTCTCTTTCATCCTCCCTTCATCGCTTCCACCATTGCTCTACTGACTTAGGCATCGAAGGGTTTACCCTAGTGAACCATCCCTGGGCCCCCTGATCCATTTCCCTTCCTTGCAGTTCACTGTTCGGTGATCATCTCCCTAGCTCAGGACCAGCGCGAGATCACGCCTCTTCATCTGGCGCCGTCTGTGGGAAACGACCAAAGAGCCAGTATGGTGCTAAGAAGTTCAGGGAGGAGGTCCACCCGCGACAGGGGAAAGGCCATGGTGGCGGCGGGAGAAGGCCCCTCTCAGGCCTCACAAAACCCTCCCTCCAATGCCAACACCCCAGCCAATGGACCACCCCCTCCTCCCGCGGCGGCGGAGCTACCACCCAACGGGGGTGCTGACGCTTTCCAAGCCCTCAACGTAAAACTAGACATCCTCGTGGAACTCATGAGGACCCAGGTGGCCAGGGAAGGAAGGTCACGTGCCCCTCCGGAGAGCCCTCCCTGCGAGAACACGTCCTAGCACACTGCCGGAGGCCGCTTCACCCTTCGAGGCCGGCGGATTATCCGTAATCGGTCAGGAGGACCTTCGCAAGCTCCTCCCCCGGAGCAAGAGACCTCCTCCACGCCGAAAAGGGGAAAACCTGGGGCACGCCGTCCGAACCCAGAGACCGAAGCCCCAGGGGAGCGCCAAGGAAGCCCCCCCAGCCACACAGCGCAGCGATAGCCGGAGTTATCCCTCCGACTGTGAGAATTCAAGAGGCATTTCGCAGAACAAGAGCGCGCCCTACGCGCCTTGCAGAAGGTCTCTCCGGCGGAGGATGAGGAGAAATCCCCGTTCTCCGATTACATCTTGAAGGTAGAGGTATCTCCCAGAACATCCATTCCGACCTTCAAGTCCTACGATGGCCAAGGCGACCTAGCCGACCACTTCGACAGCTTCGAAGCTCTGATGACCTTTCACGGAGTGCCCGACGCCATCAAGTACCGAGCCTTTGTGACCACCCTGGCCCAAGGTGCCCAAGTATGGTTCCGGGCCCTCGCCCCCAGATCCATCCGGGATTTCAAGCAATTCGGGCGAGTATTTTAGGAGAGTTTCGCCGGTAGCGGCCCCCCAAGGTCGGTAGCGGGGCTATTGGCTCTCAAACAGGCGCAAGGGGAGAGACTCCAGACTTACATCAACCGATTCAAATCGGAAGCCCTGAGAATCCCCCGCCTGGATGTAGCCTTGGCCACAACCGCACTAACCGGAGGCACCCGGGATGAGAACCTCCGCCGTGAACTTGTCCTCCACCCGCCCTCGACCCTTGCCAAGCTAGTGACTCTGGCATTGCATCACGCTGAGTGCAAAGAAGTCCTTAGCGCATGCCGAGGCGCAACCGGCTCGGGTCGGGAGGGGGACAAGAAGTGGGCACCCGAGCCAAGCTCGGGTCCAGGAAAAAGGCGGGACCGAGACGGGGAGCACAAGGAACCGTCTCGGAAGTACGAGCGGTACACTCCCTTAACCGCTCTGGTGTACGAGATATATGAAGACATCAAAGGCTCAGGCCTCCTCCGCCAACCCAAGCCAATGAGTTCGAAAAGCTGCAATCGCAGCAAGCATTGCCTATTCCACAGCAACCACGGGCATCACACCGGCGATTGCCACCCACTCCAGGAAGAGATCGAGCGCCTCGTCCGCCAGGGACACCTATCCCGGTTCGTGGCTGGGCATGAGGAAGACCGAGACGCCCCAGAGGAAATAGACAACGCCCCTCGCGGGGTCCACATCAACGTAATCGCTGGAGGAGTTGCATCAGGAGGAGACAGTGGCCGAGGAAGGAAGCATCATGCTGAGCGGGCGAGCCGAGCCGTCGAGCCTCCCAAGGCCCCGCCAAGTGAGCCCCAGGTCATAGTCTTCTCCGACCAAGACCTGGAAGGGCTGACCACCCCGCATGACGACGCGCTAGTTATATCGGCCACAATAAACCATTGTAACGTAGACATGATTCTAGTTGACAATGGAAGTTCCCCTGATGTATTATCTTACAAATGTTTCCTTAAGATGGGGGAGAATCCGTCTAAACTTCGCCCGATCCGAACCCCCTTTGCGGGATCAATGGCCAGGCCACTTATCCCGAGGGAGCCCTAAGCCTGCCGGTCACTCTCGGCACCCTGCCCAAAACCGTTACGGTCATGGTGGACTTCGTAGTGATCAAGGGTATGATAGCATATAACGCAATCTTCGGCCGAGGAATCCTTAGCCGAACGAAAGTGGTGCCCTCTACCTATCACCAAAAGATGAAGTTCTCCACTAAAAATAGGATGGGGGAAGCCGAGGTAACCAGGTGGTGCGAACACCAGAGCGATCGAGAAGCACGAAGCGGTGAGCCGTCGGTACCGTGCGCAGAGCACCACTCGAGCTACATCGGCTTCCATCTGGCTCGGAGACAGTTTGGAGACTCCCCCTTGAGTCTTAGTATTTATAATATTTACTGGGGTTTTATTTGTGTGTAATATGTGTTTATTTGGCTTTATTCGGATTGTAATTCGGATTGTAAAAGGGGTTTATTTATAATTTGGGACCACCTGGGTCCCACGGGCCCCCCCATCCCTTCTCCCATTGATCCTCCTCAGCTCTTGGGCCCATGTGGGGTCAGTCAACCCTCCAAGGTGGGCTTCTAGAAGGGTTGGACCAAGGGGGGACAAAGGGTAACAAAATTCAAAATTTGGAACGCATAAGTCAAGGGGGTGCCCCATGTATAATATAGTTTATTAGGATTGAGATCTTATTTTATTTGTTCCAAACCACATGGGAGAAACAAATTATGGACTCCCTCTTTTACCCCCCACCAATCCTAGATCTAGGGATAGAACTAGTCTTTTTGTATTTTCTATAAGAACCTTGTATTTTCATTTTGAGTGGAATTAATGCAAAGAAATTCAGATATTTTGTTCCAAAGGTAAGGGCTGCCCCCTATCTCTCTCCTCTCTCCCCCTTATGCAGCTGGGAAGGCTGTGTTTCTGAGGTGAGACCCCTCCTATATCGGTTCGTGAGATCGCCATCGCCGTCGCCACCGCCATCGTGCCGCCATCGTCACCGGAGTTCTGTCCACTCAGGATAGTCACCTCTTCCAAGAATTTCTGCTCCCAGCCACGAGATCTTCTTGAGCCCAAACTTTCAAGGTGAGTTCCAGGGGTCATCACCACATCTTAAAAAAATTGGTGGAGCTTCTAGTTTTTATTTCATATTTTTCCATTTTCATTCTCCAACTTCCTTCAGATCTGCCTGCAGTCTGTCCAGATTTCCAGATCTCAAATAGGTCATTTATGATCCACCTTCTATTGTTCCAAATGACTTGAAATTTTTATTGGATATTCTGTCCACCTAATACCAGATCCACAAATTTTCTTGTGAATTTATGTTCACGTTCATATTTTCTAAAAAATTCACTCTAGATCCTAACTCAATTCTATCTGCCACTGTCCAGATCCGACCACCCATCAGTATAAAATACCTTTCCCCATCCACACCTACACCAAATCATTCATAAAAATTATCCCTATTTTCCTCTCTCTCCATTCTACAACTTTACTGAAGAGCACAACACCTAAATAGGAGGTCTACTTCCCGGTCAATGCCAACTCTTAGGAAAACTCTCCTGTGTCCTGAGATTTCGGGCCCTGTCCAATAGAAGTTTGTAAAATCGGTCAAGGCCAGATCCGGGAAGTTTAAATTTATTTATCTAGCCCTAGATTAAAGTACTTCGAAAGAGCTTTCTAACGATACCTCGTTTGCGTCTATCCGACGTTGGGAGTGATCGCAGCAGCAGATCTCGCTGGATCGCACGCTGTGAAACAGAAGCCGTAGATCCGTGGACAGCTCCTCCGACAAGTGGAGATCGGAGCCACCCAGCCTTCGATCGACGTTCCAGACCGGCCGCCGCCCAGGGAAGCACGCCACCAAGTGTCACCATCTCAGCGGGACCCACCCCGTCAGGTCCGGAGGACTGAGCAGCACGTGGGCCCCACGAACTCGCAGATCGCTCTGTCCGGACAACACTAAATGCGGGTTTCGGCACCGCCGGAGCGACATCAAGATGCTGCCCGTCAACCCAATTCCCGAGACTCCCGGGCCCCACTTGTGACCTGTTACCTCCCTGTGTGGAGTGGGTCAAAATTTTGTACTGCAGTAAAACTTGTTTAACCGGGAGTTCGGATTTGGCCGGGGTTGTCTTCCCCACGCCAGGTGCGTGGAGGTACGGTCTTACTTCTCGGCGTTCATTTGCTAGTTTAGTATATGGTCATATACCGATGTTAGTGCGATAGGAATCTAGCCCGTGATTTCATGTCACCGCTATGAGTGAGAGAGAGTGACCCGTCCCGTGGCTCGATCCGAGCACGGAAGTGAGTCGACCACCCTTGACTCTACTAGTTTCTCAAATGCGTGGATCCACGCTATCCCTCGCTTGGGACGACGAGTGAGCTTACATTTCAGTTAGCAACGTATAGCCCATAGGAACTCTTAGTGTCGGGCCAAAGTGTCTCAATTGTTGTATGTTGCGGGTCGCATCCGCATTCAGAGTCCGAGGTCCGCATCACTTAGAGTCGGTCCCCGTGTCCGTCCCGTATCAGCTTGGTATCAGAGCGCCAATTGAGTCTAGGGTAGTCATTCATCATTGCTTAACAAAAATACAAAAAAAAGAGTCATTTAAGTCGAGTCTAAGTTTAAGTCGATCCAAGGTTGCATCGCATACCTTATTTGGTATATTAAAAGGTGTTGTCCGAACATTAGGTTATGTCTATCGGGAAGACCGCACATTTGCACGAGAGGATCTTCGGATCCCATAACTCCGCCAACGTACCGGATCTTGGTTTAAGTCTAGGGTCCTTAGTGTGCATTAGTTAGTGCATTCCAACCTTGCATAGTCGTGTCTAGTGTCTTGTCCATGTGTCAGCATGTTCGTCTTGTAGTTCCCCATTTCTAATGGAATCTCGATTGCCCAGGCGATATGACCGTTGGCACACCCATGGACTTGGCAACCACCCTCTCCACTTCCGTAGGCCCGAAGCCTCGAATTTTTATGGCTCCAATGACCCGGGCGACTACCTCAAGTGGGAGGCCACCATGGACACATACTTTGATTGTTATACAATGTCCGAAGCTGGGCAATTCTATTTTGCAAAGGAGAGGCTCCTCCACGAGGCGGCCGAAAAGTGGAGAGACATTGAAGGCTTGAGAGAGGTTAGGAGGAAATGGCCCATCGAATCATGGTGGGACATGAAGAGAGAGCTTAGTAGGGTTTACCTTCCCCATCCGGTCCCTTCCAACCCATCCCACACATTCACTTCCAACCCCGTGGGTCACACCTCGAGCCGACCCCGCCAACTCACTTCCAACCAAGTGGGTCATAATCGGAGGCAAGGAGCCCCGCTCTTAGATGAGCCCCGACCCAAGCCTAGGTCTGTTGATTACGGGCGAGTCCACCGTGATACCCCTACTCCAACCCATACCATTGCCGAACTTGTGCAAATGATTTTGGAACGGGTGGATAGGAGGTGCGCTTATTTTGAGTCTCTGGTCTCCCCTTGCGCACCTCCGAGGCAGGAGGTAGCCATACTCGAGCCTAGGGAGGCCATAGCCCGTAGCCCCAACTCGGCCCCACCTACGAGGTCCCATGGACCACTTCCCCTCTGGGAGAACATGCCTTCCTTGCCCATGAGTGCTCCTTTGCCGCCACCCTCACATCTTTATTCGGAGCCATCTCATTTGGACCCACCTCATCCCGAGCCACCCGTGCTTCTAACGGGAACACTTTTCATAGCCGAGCCGCTTCTTAGCTGGCTCAAGGATGGCTTGGTCCCTACCCCACCTTTCTATCCACCCATGGACCCCACCTTACCTATAGTGCCCGTCAACTCCTACCACACGACATTCCGGTCTAGTCACCACGTTGATACCTTGGGTGACCTTATTATGGGTCTACACTGGCAATGGATGTTGACGCACTCATTGGCCCGAGGCTTCGACCAACCCACTAGTCTTAGCTTCACCCATCCGGCCTTAGGGTCCATTACCTCCGTGTGCACCATGGGTTGTGTCACCACGGAGATTCTTCTATTCTTTCCTATGCCGGCCGAGCCCGACTTCATTCCCTTTTGCCCAAGGGAGGAATCTTATTTTCTACACATGATCACCGTCCCACCTACCACAATGCATGAAGGGGATCATCCACACCTTCACGACTACCACACATGGGACCGTGACTTGTGGGAACCCACCACAAGGGGTCATACCTTCTTTGATCCCTTTGACCCATTCCCTAGTGGACCCCTAGACCCACCATATATACTTCACTTCTTCGAGGGAGTCCACTACCACACCCCTCCCACTCGGGCCTGGCAACCTTCACATGGCAATCGGTCTGAACCGTCATTTGGGGGTAATGAAAACTTTGGTTCCCCCGGCCCACCTAAACCACCCGAACCTCCCGGACTTCCCACATCCAAGTCCAATGTCTATGATTGGTGCATCGTAGGATGTCTAGGAGTCCACCATGACGTTAACCTCCGGTTACGTCAAATGTATGCATGGCACACATTCGGATGTCCTGTACCACCTTGCATATGATTGGGTCGGACTAACCGTAGGGTTGTTTAGGGTCGTGTGTGCATCCGTGTGTTTTTCTTTTTGCTAAGCATGTTAGGAGTCTGCATGACGACGTCCGTCGTCACATTGAGGCCAGCAATGCACGATATAAAGAGCTAGCCGATGCCCATAGACACCACCGAGAGTTCCAAGAGGGTGAATATGTCATGATCAGGGTAAGACCTGAACGGTTTCCCTCTGGAACCGTAAAGAAATTGTAAGCTCGCGGAGCCGGTCCATTTAGAGTGTTGAAACGCGTTGGATCCAATGCGTATGTTGTGGACCTGCCCGAGGAATATGGTATAAGCTCAACTTTCAATGTGTCGGATCTAGTTGCATATAGGGACCTAGCGGTGATCCCTAGTGAGCCTTTCAAGCCATCTCCTCCCATTGAGAGTGATCCCACACCTGAGTGTCCACCACCAGCCCCATTTCCACGGCAGCGAGAGCATATAGATCATATACTGGATGAGCAGGTGACTGTTACCAGGAGTGGATCCTACCCGCGCTACCTAGTGCGATGGAGAGGGCAACCCGCCACCGAGGATACTTGGATCACCTGTGGAGAGTTGTAGAGGCTAGATCCGGATCTACTGAAGTGCTACCAGAGCGATGTAGACCCTTACTCGACAGGGTCGAGTTTCTCCCACCCGGGGAGAATTGGTGCGGACACCAGAGCGATCGAGAAGCACGAAGCGGCGAGCCGTCGGTACCGTGCGCGGAGCACCACTCGAGCTACATCGGCTTCCATATGGCTCGGAGACAGTCTGGAGACTCCCCCTTGAGTCTTAGTATTTATCATATTTATTGGGGTTTTATTTGTGTGTAATATGTGTTTATTTGGCTTTATTCGGATTATAATTCGGATTGTAAAAGGGGTTTATTTATAATTTGGGACCACCTGGGTCCCACGGGCCCCCCATCCCTTCTCCCATTAATCCACCTCAGCTCTTGGGCCCATGTGGGGTCAGTCAACCCTCCAAGGTGGGCTTCTAGAAGGGTTGGACCAAGGGGGGACAAAGAGTAACAAAATTCAAAATTTGGAACACATAAGTCAAGGGGGTGCCCCATGTATAATATAGTTTATTAGGATTGAAATCTTATTTTATTTGTTCCAAACCACATGGGAGAAATAAATTGTGGACTCCCTCTTTTACCCCCCACCAATCCTAGATCTAGGGATAGAACTAGTCTTTTTGTATTTTCTATAAGAACCTTGTGTTTCATTTTCAGTGGAATTAATGCAAAGAAATTCAGATATTTTGTTCCAAAGGCAAGGGCTGCCCCCTATCTCTCTCCTCTCTCCCCCTTATGCAGCTGGGAAGGCTGTGTTTCTGAGGAGAGACGCCTCCTATATCGGTTTGTGAGATCGCCATCGCCGTCGCCACCGCCATCGTGCCGCCATCGCACCACCGCCATCGTCACCGGAGTTCTGTCCACTCAGGATAGTCACCTCTTCCACGAATTTCTGCTCCCAGCCACGAGATCTTCTTGAGCCCAAACTTTCAGGGTGAGTTCCAGGGGTCATCACCACGTCCTAAAAAATTTGGTGGAGCTTCTAGTTTTTATTTCCAATTTTTCCATTTTCATTCTCCACCTTCCTTCAGATCTGTCTGCAGTCTGTCCAGATTTCCAGATCTCAAATAGGTCATTTATGATCCACCTTCTAGTGTTCCAAATGACTTGAAATTTTTATTGGAGGTTCTGTCCACCTAATACCACATCGACAAATTTTCTTGTGAATTTAGGTTCACGTTCATATTTTCTAAAAAATTCACTCTAGATCCTAACTAAATTCTATCTGCCACTGTCCAGATCCAACCACCCATCAGTATAAAATACCTTTCCCCATCCACACCTCCCCCAAATCGTTCATAAAAAATATCCCCGTTTTCCTCTCTCTCCCCTCTACAACTTTACTGAAGAGCGCAACACCTAAATCAGAGATCTACTTCCCGGTCAACGCCAGCTCTCAGGAAAACTCTCCTCTATCCTGAGAAAATTCTATCCAACAGAAGTTTGTAAAATCGGTCAAGGCCAGATCCGAGAAATTCAAATTTATTTCTCTGGCCCTAGACAGAAGTACTTCGAAAGAGCTTTCCAACGATACCTCTTTTGCATCGATCAGACGTCAGGAGTGATCACAACAGCAGATCTCGCCGGATCGCGCGCTGCGAAACAGAAGCCGCAGATCCGTGGACAGCTCCTCCGACCGGCGTTCCAACCCGACCGCCGCCCAGGGAAGCGCGCCACCAAGTGTCACCATCTCAGTGGGACCCACCCCATCAGGTCCGGAGGACTGAGCAGCACGTGGACCCCACGAACCCGCAGATCGCGCCGTCTGGACAGCGCTAAACGTGGGTTTCGGCACTACTGGAGCGACATCAAGATGTTACCCGTCAACCCAATTCCCGAGACTCCCGGGCCCCACTTGTGACCTATTACCTCCCTGCGTGGAGTGTGCCAAAATTGTGTACTGCAGTAAAACTTGTTTAACCGGGAGTTCGAATTTGGCCGGGGTTGTCTTCCCCACGCCGGGTGCGTGGAGGTACGGTCTTAATTCTTGGCGTTCATTTACTAGTTTAGTATATGGTCATATGCCGCTGTGAGTGCAATAGGAATCTAGCCCGTGAGTTCATGTCACCGCTGTGAGCGAGAGAGAGTGACCTGTCCCTTGGCTCGATCCGAGCACGGAAGTGAGTCGATCACCCTTGACTCTGCCGGTTTCTCAACCGCGCGGATCCACGTTATCCCTCGCTTGGGACGACGTGTGAGCTTGCATTTCTGTTAGCGACGTATAGCCCATAGAAACTCTTAGTGTCGGGCCAAAGTGTCTCCATTGTTGTATGTTGCTGGTCGCATCCGCATTTAGAGTCTGAGGTCCGCATCACTTAGAGTCGGTCCCCGTGTCCGTCCCGCATCACCAGGCGACGCCCAGAAGGTGCTATAATATCTCGGTTGAAGCCACAAGGCCAGACGGGAAGAACAAGGGCCCCTGGGAAGTCGAGGAAAAATCCACAACCTCCGAGCCCGGAGGCGAGCTGCTAACGGTTTTCCTAAACAACGACCCGACCCTAGGAGTGAAGATTGGAGCCGACCTACCGTCCGAGGTTCAGCAGCAATCCAAAGAGTTTCTTTCTGTGTACACTCGAATCTTTACATGGTCTGATGATCAACTCCCCGAAATATTGGAGGAGACGGTAATGCATAAACTCAACCTCGACCCGACCATGAAGCCCGTACAACAACGGAGAAGGAAGCACTCGCCAGAAAAATAGGCGATCATCAAGGTGCAAGTCACCAAGGGGCAAAAGACTGGTCTTTTTAGACCGGTCCTATGCCCGACGTGGCTGGCCAACGTCGTCCTGGTGCCAAAAGCTTCGGGAAAGTGGCGAATGTATGTGGACTTCACCGACTTGAACAAGGCTACACCAAAGGACTGCTATCCATTACCGAGCATCGACCAACTGGTTGATTCAACCTCGGGCAACGAAGATACTCAATTTCCTGGATGCCTATTCAGGTTACCACCAGATCAGAATGGATCCAGAAGACATCGAGAAGACCACCTTCATCACCGACTTCGGCGTGTACTGCTACACCGGGATGCCTTTCGGGTTGAAGAACGCTGGAGCCACGTACCAAAGGCTGGTCAATCATATGTTCGAAGGACAGTTCGGCCGGAACGTCGAGGCCTATATTGACGACATGCTCGTCAAGACCCCCAAGGCCGAGGACCACTTCGCTGACTTAGCGGAGAACTTCGGCACCCTCCTGAGGCACAATATGAAGCTCAATCCCACCAAGTGCACCTTCGGAGTAAGATCCGAGAAATTCTTAGGTTTCTTAGTCACCCAACGTGGGATCGAGGCCAACCCTGACAAGGTCCAGGCCATCCTGGACATGCGGCCCCCCACCTGCATCAAAGACGTTCAACGCCTTACTGGGCGCATTGTCGCGCTCAGCAGATTCTTGTCCCGTGTGGCCGAACGATACCTACCCTTCTTCAAACTGTTGAGGGGGCCCAAAATGGCATATGCTACGTTCGCATGGGACGAGGAATGCCAAGGAGCATTCACCGAGCTTAAGGAGTTCCTGGCTTCACCCCCGGTGCTTTCCAAACCTGTCCCAGGTGAAGCCTTGCATCTCTATCTCTCGGCAACTCCATCTAGAGTTAGCGCGGTCCTGGTCAGAAATGACTCGGGAGTCAAGAGACCGGTGTACTACACCAGCAAGGTGCTCAACGAGGCTGAAAGAAGGTACCCCGCAACCCAGAAACTCATGCTAGCGTTGGTTACCTCGGCCAAGCGCCTCCAACCCTAATTCCAAGAGCACTCCATCACCGTGCGGATCGGCGAACCTTTAAGAGGATCCTCGCTCACCTTGAAGCCTCGGGACGCCTCGTCAAGTGGGCCATCATGCTCGGGGCCTACGATATATCATACCGGCCTCGCTCGACTATCAAAGGATAGGCGCTTGCTGATTTCATCGCCGAGAACACTATCCCGACCGAAGAAAAATCTCCGTCCGCGCCTGGGCCAACCTGGGAACTGTTCATCGATGGATCCTCCAACTCGGCCAGAAGCGGCGCTGGAATCCTCCTGAAGTCCCTCGAAGGGGCAGAGCTACAATACGCCTTGAAGTTTAACTTCCAGGTGTCCAACAACGCCTCCGAGTATGAAGCCCTTATCTCGGGAGCCCGCATGGCCCGGCGGCTGGGGTCTGAGCGAGTCAGAATTCAAACTAACTGCCAACTAGTCGCTAGCCAGGTCAACGATGATTACGAAGCTCGAGAAGCACCGATGGATAAATACCTCCAGCCGGTCCGAGCCGTGGCATAACAGTTCGAGAGTTTTGAGGTAGTCCGAATAGCTCGGGAAGAAAACTCCCAAGCGGACGCCCTCTCTCGGCTGGCCTCCTCTCTTGACCCCGATGGTACTCGATCGGTCCTTCTCGAAGAGCTGGAGCGACCGAGCATCGATTCGGAGCTTCTGGCTGTTGACCCGGCCTCCCCAAGCGATTGGCACACCCCCTACATGTCGTGGCTCCAAGACTCTCAAGAGCCTCCCGACCCCCGGGAAGCCCGAAGATTGAAGTACCAAGCTCGGCGATTTGTCATTCTGGACATCACTCTCTACCGAAGATCCTTCTCCGATCCTCTCCTGAAGTGCCTCAGTACTGATGAAGCCAACCGAGCGATTCAAGAAGTTCACGAAGGCCTCTGCGGAGCGCATTTAGGAGGAAGGTCGCTCGCCAAGATCTTACTACGGCAAGGTTATTGGTGGCCCACCCTGCAGTGTGACTGCTCGACCTACGTACAGTACTGTGACCGATGCCAGTAATTTGACCACTTGGTCCATCAGCCGGCAACGGAGCTCGTCACCCTAGCCGAGCCATATCCTTTCGCTCGCCGGGGAATCGACATCCTCGGGCCATTCCCTACAGCTCAGGCCCAGAAGAAGTTCATTATCGTCGCCATCGACTACTTCATAAAATGGATCGAGGCCGAAGCCACAACAAGAATCACCAAGACAGTCGTCTTGAGCTTCTTCTGGAAGTCGATCATCTGTCGCTACGGCATCCCCCAAGTGATAGTGAGCGATAATGGTCGGCAATTTGATTCTCGTTATTTCTGAGACAGATGCGCCGAGCTGAACATTCGCAATCACTTCACCTCGATCACCCACCCTCAAGCTAACGGGCTGGTCGAAAATGCCAATAAGACTATATTAAAAGGCATCAAGACCAGGCTCGGCAAAGCCAAGGGCAGCTGGCTTGAGGAATTGCCGAACGTACTTTGGTCACACAGAACGACTCCCAGAATGGCAACCGGTGAAAGTCCCTTTCAGTTGGTGTACGGCGCCGAGGCCGTTATCCCATTGGAGATTGCCAATCCCTCCCTCCGAGTCATCTGTTTCTCGCCCGAGGCAAACGACCAGAATCTGCTCGAAAACCTCGACCTAGCAGACGAACTCCGAGAGATTTCCGGCATCTGAGCAACGGAATATCAACGCCGCCTCACTTGATACTACAACGCCAAAGTCTGAGATAGACACTTTTAACCGGGAGATTTTATCCTCAGGAAAGCCAAAGCCTCTCGACCACTTGAGGCGGCGGGCAAGCTATCCCCTAATTGGGAAGGCCCCTACCGAGTGGTTGAGACGCTCGGGAAAGGAGCATATCGGCTATCTACGATGGAAGGAGAGCCCATCCCTCGGACCTGGAACGCGACTACACTACGCAAGTTATACTTCTGAATACCGAGCATTGTGTAAGCGACATGAAATAAAACAAAAGTTTCCATTCCTTTATTCAAACAACTCGCTTGTACATCGGAAAGGCTGAAGCCAAGAAAATACATGTCAAAAAAGCAAAAAATCCATCTGGCGCTGCCGTATGAGCCCATCACTCGGCTGACTCGGTTAACCTTCTTGCGTCCAGCCACTGACTCTGCCCCGTGCAGAAACTGGCTCAGATAAAGGGTAGTCAACCCCGTTGGCTCGGGTAACTCGGAACAAAGGCGACAGAGGGATTAGGAAGGAGAAGGCTACCTTCCAAGTTGACAGAGATGGAGGAAGGGGAAGAGGGAATACAAATGAAGGCCTCCACTCTGCCAACTCTTTGGAAGAAAGAGAGTGCAGGCACCCTCCAAAGAGTGAAAGAAATGATAAGAAGGGCAGAAGAGGGAGAAAGAGGCTGCGGAAGAAGAGAGGAGAAGCAGGAAGTGGAGAGGAATTTTAAGAGAGATCCCATCTAGGGAGCGAGCGGGAAGGGACGAGCGACAGGGATGCCTGATTCCCCCATCCGTCCGCCATCTCGCCCCTCCCCGCAAGCGCCGGCCGGAGTTGATAAAAGAAGATGACGTGCCTCCGCACGTCGAACCCTCTTTAACCCCGCCTGCCGGCCATCGAACCCCCTTTAAACCCGAAGTAGAAAGGACTCTCTGCCCTCCGACATCAGCAGCCTCATCTTCCAGAGCGTCTTCCTTGCTTCAAATATAATGGCACAACGCTACGTGAAGAAGGAATGAGGAAAGACTGTCGGGGAAAACCCTAAGCGGTGGAGAGGAAGGGACACCCTTCAAACCTTTTATAGGCGAAGGGTGGCTATTTGTCTTAAATGATTCTCCCCTCGAAAACACGCCAAAGGGACCTCTCCCTACGAACGGTCCCCTCACGTTTCCGCCCCAGCGGGACACACGAAGCGGCCAAACATTCAAAGCATGAGAGAACAGAAAGACACCCTGTCAGACGCTCACCCAATCATCATGCGAGATCCACGCAGAAAGTATCGACACTTTCCAACTATTGCAGATACGCTGAACAAAGTACGACAATGGCGATACAAAAAAGTTAAGTTTTCATCATAATGCTACTACCTTACATTTTTTCTTACACAACAAGGAAAGTTTTCCTTCAAAAAAGGAAAGACATACAAGAAGAGAAAGCAAAGCAGATACATTAGGCATCTGGCCCACCCTGAAGCTTAGAAGTGGAAGGCTCAGACGGTCTGCCCCCAGCACTCTCGGCGACGGCCGACTCTGGCACTGACCCCACCGGCGTGGGAACTGTTGGGTTCGGTGCTATGTATTCAGAGGGGGGCTGAATGAATACCCTTTAAAAAAACTTTCTTCCAATTAAAATACTAGTGCTCAGAACTGCGGAATAAAAGCACTAAGACTGACTGAAGAAAAACTAATCCAGTCAACTACTGAACCTGTATACAAATATGAAGTGCGCTCCTAGCAAACATCTAATGTGGGCAGCAATTAGACAAATCATGCAAACACACAAAACCACTGTTGTAGACACGCTAAAATTGACATTATTTTGAGTATATTTCATATCACTCTGCGATGCCCCGTTTGACCCTCAAATCAGCTTATTTGAGTGGTTTTCCCACTTTTTCTTGAAGTTCTCCTATTTTTCCCCATTTATCTCCTTTTTCCTATTTTTCTGGATTTTCTGGGCATTTATCTCTATTTTTTTTTTGAATTCACGCCCTCATCAGGGGCGTGTTTTTGAAACACGACCTTGTCTAGGGCGTTTTCTCCCATTTTATCTATTTCTCCCCCATTTTATCTATTTTATGAATTTTCTAAATTCACGACCTGGGTAAGGGCGTGTTTTCTTCAAAACATGACTTAACCAAGGGCGTTTCTTAAAGAAAGGACGACCTTACCTGAGGGCGTTAATTCTTCTAGGTTTGACCGACTTCCCCATTTGAGCTCTTGAAATTAACGCCCTTCTCAGGGGCGTGTTTTTAAACGTGGCTTTAATTAAGGCGTGTTTTACATTTTTCAAATATGGGGAATTTTTATTGCTAAATTTGGTTTTTGAGAAACGCCCTTGTGCAAGGCGTGTTTTTGAGAAACGCCCTCTGGTCAAGTCGTCAATTCATTAATTGACGCCCTGACCTAAGGCGTGTTTCACCTTCTGGCTTCGCAGCCCTTTCACCGGAGAGTCCTTGCCTCGTTAGACTCCTCCTCTATTTGGGCTCTTACCCGTTCTTATCCCTTCCTCCTTTAATCTCTTCCCTTCTTATCACCTTTTTCTAACCTATTAATAGAGGCTCTCGCCTCTGTTAAGGGGTTGGTTCCGATAATTCTCATTCTCCCCTGTGTTCTTCTATTTTTTTCCCTTCTTCTTCTGTCTTCTACGTGCCTCCGTCTTCTTCTTCTTCTTATTCTTCTTCTTCTGCTGTTGTTCTTTTCCTTTTTGTTTCTTCTTTTCTTTTTACAGGAACCGAACGCAGGGCCCTTTGGCTAAGGAGGACTTCACATCAACATCTTCATCCCTTTGAGGCTTTCTCCCCATCGAGCATTCAAGCCAAGGAACCACAAAAAAGATTTTTTTTATCTTATCTTCCCTTCATTATTCTTCTTATCTTCATTATCATTATTGTTATAGATCATGCATCATATATCATTGTTTTCATTGATTTTTCTCAACCATCATATTGAGATCTCCCCATAGTGCAACTCTTGCACATCTCCCTTATTCTCATTATTTTCATGCATTCATTCATCTCCCACACCCTTTGCATAGGGGTTTAAGGGCAACCACCCTTAAGGTGCGTTCTTGCACATGCTTTCATGCTCACATATTTCTATCATGAATTGATGCTACACTCACCACATATCTAATGCGATTTCTTCATTGGTGTTTGTCTTTTTTGCAAGGGTAATTAAAGGAAGAACTCTCTTCGTCGGCCGGCCGATTTGAAGAGAAAGGAATACTCACATCCCCGCATATTTGAGGTATTTTGCGATCATCTTCCCATATCAATCTCCTCTTTGAGACCCTCGTGTCTCTGGCGATCACACACACTCCACATTAGCACCTCGTGCTATTTTTTTTATTGCTTTCACCCATATATCTATTGCTTTTTATATTTTTAAGTGTAGATTTTAAAAGAGATCTACAAATTGGCGATCACGGTGGGACACTTTGTGTTCTTCTTTCATTACCCCTTTCCCCTTGGCACCCTCGCGTGCCCTTTTGATATTCATATTTGTTGATTGCATTGATTCTATGAGTGTTCCTCTGCTGTTGCTAGCCGCGAAGGATTCCTGGTCAAGATGAATTCACGCCTCTGGAAGAGGCATTTTTATTGATTTAACGCCCTGACACAGGGCGTCTTCTTAATATTTTACGCCCTCTGCCAGGGCGTTTTCCAGCTTACTTCCGGGTTTTGTTGCTTCCTGTGAATTCACGCCTTGTCCGAGGGCGTTCTATTATTGAGTAGCGCCGCAGATCAGGGCGTTTCTATTGATTTGACGCCCACTGCATAGGGCGTTCGTTTATTGGTAGCGCCCTGACCCAAGGCGTTCCTTGACTTGGTTGGCATCTGCCCGCGGTGTTTCACGCCCTACCGAAGGGCGCTTTTTCCATTGGTAGCGCCCTGCCCCAGGGCGTTTTCTTCCTGTGTTTTGCCAAACCCCTGTGCTTTCTTCATATCATATATTTTGCATATATCTGCTGCCAGTGTTTCACGCCTTGCCCAAGGGCGTTCTTTTATTTATTAGCGCCCCTCATCAGGGCGTGTCTCCTGAGTTGACGCCCGCTGAACAGGGCGTCCGTTTATTGATAGCGCCTCACCCTAAGGCGTGTTTTCGCCAGCCCCTGGGCCCCTCACGTTGATTCACGACAGTCACATCGTCGTGTCTTTTTTAGTAGCGCCCCCTTCCCGGGCGTGTTTTTACTGTGGGTTTCCAGAACCCCCGGCTGTGGTTTTTCATGATATTTCATGCTTATTTCTGTTGATTGATCATATTATTGTGGTTGGCCTGTTTACCCTGTTGCATTCATATTTGCATTTGGTTTGAGACCTCCTCTATCTTCATTAGGATTCCACACACCCTCTTGGAATCGGGACGACCCTCCATTGAGCATTCCGTCTCTTTGGACCGGAAATCCCTTTTCCAAGCCTCCGTAAGTCCCCGCACCCGTGGATTCCCTCACGGACGCCGGGCAGGTTGTACCCTTTTGAAGTCCCGAGTTAGTTGACCTATGCGTGGTGAGAGAGGATCCCTAGTTGGCATTGGAGTTCAACTCATATTGAAACTAGGTTCCCCCCTTGTCTGAATCATTCCAAACTTTGCTAAAATTCATTAATTCACCAAGGTTCAAACATAAGAAATCAAGGTAACCATTCCAACTTGTGTGATTCTTTGCAAATTGTTTGCACATTAAATTGATTGCATAATGGCTTACTTTGATAAACAAAACAACATGTTTAATTCAATTCATGAGGATGATCAACCTAGCACATCTTATAATCCTCAAATTCAACATGTTCATCAAAATCCTCACCATTCTTTCAAAGGACCACGTCCTCATTCTTATGGTCATGCCCGACCCATGGGCAATGTCCAATCCAATGGTCCTTCAACTCAATTCCGAGCCACTACTCCCTCGGGATCCTCTCCTCCCAATGACGAGAAGGTCTCTCGAATCATCCATGCATTAGATCATCTTACCCCTCAACAGATCCAAGCTTTTAAGGCTGCCGTTGAGGGTACATCTCATGCATCTCTCCCTCCTTCCAATTCTATTCGGGTGGCCCATCACCCATCTCCCTCCAATTCTACACGGGTGGCCCATCACCCACCTCCTCCTTCCAATCATATTCGGGTAGCCCATTACCCATCTCCCCCTATTCATTCTACTCGGGTGGTCCGACACCCGCCTCCTTCCATTCCCTCTCGATCACGGCCCCAAGGCCCATTTATTCATTACAATCCGGCCCATCCGGGTTCTTCTATGGGTCGACCCGTCAACTCCCCTCCACGGCCTTTTTATGCGGCCCCTCCTCCTTCAAGGCCCTGCCAACCTTCTATTGTTCAAGTCACACCCCTCCAACAATCTCTTTTTGATAAGATTACTTCCATGGAGGAACAATTAAAGAGGGTCACGGTTCCTCCTACTCCGGTCAATCCTCTCCATGCCGCTTTGGACGAGATTACTAAGTTGGAGAGAGAATGGAAGGATAGGAGAGATGATTATGATATCGGCATTCCAAGCGAGGAAGAACCGACAACTGAAGAATCCGAGGTAGTGTACGATGATGATGAAGCTACGCAGGCACCCCTTCCGAGTTTCCTTAATTTCCCGCTCCCTCCGCTATCATTCGATGAACCTCCTGCTCAGGATGAAACCATCCCCGATCCAACCCCCATTTATGAGACCTCCTGGTGTTACGATGATGGGTCGATACTTCAATCACCCACACCGGCACATTTTGAGTCTCCCCCTTCCATTAAACCTCCATCAATTACACCTCCTCCAGTTACACCATTAACCTTCACACTAACCTCCCCTAAACCTTCCATTAAACCTCCACCAATTACACCTCCACTCCTTAAACCATTAACCTCCACACCATCGGCCTCCATTGAGCCTACCGTTAAACCTTCCCCAATTAGCCTCCCATTACCGCCACCTCGGCTTTCCATTATCCCTTTAAAACCCACATTGCCTATTCCTCCACCATATAGCCTTACGCCTTTACCCATGGTTAGTCCTGAGCAGGATCCGCCCTTTTTTGCATACGAGCCAATCCCAACTGCTTCCGAGCAAAGGGAGAAACTCGACGTGTTTGAACCCCCGCTTACGCTCACCCATTTGCCAACACCTTCCATTATAACTCCACCATCCACGGAGCCTCCCGCCTCCGCCTCACCTCCCTTTGTTACTCGGAAGGGGCGTGCTTCTGCAGCTACTCGCGCCAAGGATAAGCAAAAGGCGGGCAAGAAGACTTTGGCCACGACTGTGCCATTCAAGATTCAAGAATTTATTTACCGGATGCCAATCCGGGTTATTGTGCCGCGCATGATCGAAGAGGCCGAGTCACCGCCACTGCTCAACAGATGCCAAGCGTTAACGCCGTATGAAGGCCGGGTAGGGCACCCTTTGTTCAAACCTTCGAATTCCGAATTCATTTACAAGGGGCGAATGCCCATTTTATTCAACATTCCATATTCATCACCATCAATGGGCATGGCGATGCTTCATGTTCCAACTCTACGACTCCCTCACTTTATTGATCTTCACTTTCCAAGGGGGTGGTCATTTATTGAAGCTTCCTTTATTGGGCCAATTGGTCGTACATGTTCACTGCCGTGGAGGGGCAATTGTCTTAAGGGGTCGTCCCCTATTTCTTCCACTCTTGTTCATTCAACTTCATCCATATCCATTTCAATCACCTTTTCTTCATGGGCCACTCCAAGGGAAAAGAGGAGGATCTCACCTTCTCACTCTTCACATTCTTCATCTTCTTCGAATTTCATGCATTTTTCATTCATTCATTCATTCCATTCTTTGCATTCATTACATCCATCATTTTGCATACATTTGCACCTCCTGCTTCCCGGGTTTCTAAACCCGTATCTTCCCCGCCTTCCGGCACCGCCGGATATTTCGCATTTCCCATCTTATTCATATTCATCTTTTTGTCCACTCCCCTTGGGGCATCGCGCCCCCTTTCCTGCTATCTCCCTGGAACCTCCAGGAATTTTATCCCTCCTCTTTGGGCATCTCGCCCTTTCTGATTCTATTCCTCCGGAACCTCCGGACTTATCTCTCGGGCATCGCGCCCCTTTCCATTTGCTCCCTCCGGAACCTCCGGATTCTCCACCTGATTGTCTCCATCTTTTCCCCGGGCATCGCGCCCCTTTCTATTTGCTTCCTCCGGAACCTCCGGACTTTCCCCTCGGGCATCACGCCCCTTTTCATTCTCCTCCTCCGGAACCTCCAGACTTATCTCTCGGGCATCGCGCCCCTTTCTATTTGCTTCCTCCGGAACCTCCGGACTTTCCCCTCGGGCATCACGCCCCTTTTCATTCTCCTCCTCCAGAACCTCCGGACTTTTCCCTCGGGCACGACGCCCCTTTCCATCTTCTCCTTACTGATTTCATCCCTCTGGAACCTCCGGATTCTCTCCATCTTTTCCTCGGGCATCGCGTCCCTTCTTTTGTCATTCCTCCGGAACCTCCGGACTTTTCCCTCGGGCACGACGCCCCTTTCCACCTTCTCCTTTCTAATTTTATTCCTCCGGAACCTCCGGATTCTCCGTCTTATTCTCTCTATCATCTCCCAGGGCATCGCGACCCTCCTGATTTCATTCCTCCGGAACCTCCGGACCTTCCATATTTCCTTCAATTCATCTTTTTGCTCCTCCGGGACTCCATATCTTTTATTCTCTTCTTCCTTTTCCGTCATCTTTTTCATCATCTTTTTCCCTATATCTCCCCAGGGCATCGCATCCCTTCTTTCGTTATCCCTCCGGAGCCCCCGGATGATTCCTCCTATCACGATTCTCCTCCTTTACCTCCGGACCCTCCGGATCCACCTCTTTCTATTTCCAATTTCTTCTTCTAATTCCTCCTGATTCTGGGTCCGACCCAACGTCTTCCGCATCCACTTCTTTGGGCATTTGCCCTTTCTCCCATTGTTTTAGAGGCTTTAGTCCTCACTCCTCCTGATTTTCCTCTTCTTCTGTAGACGGTTCCTTGTGATCAGGGCCTCCGCGCCTTAATAAGGGAGTTCTAGCCCTTGTCTCTCTTCCTTTTTTCCCTTATTCGTCTGAGTCTGGTCTGGGCACCATTCCTTCTTGTTAAGTCACTTGCAATTCTTTGCTTCCAATCCTTTTTTTTTTCTGCTAAAGAGGACAAATCCCACGATGACCACCTCCAGCAGCTGCTTCAATAAAGGTTGCAAGGTAATATACTGGCGTAAGTTTGCATTTGCATGATATCATTGCCTCCTTACTTCACGCGTGATTTTCAAAATAAAGTGCTTCTTAACAAGACTAAGAGTTGTGTTTTAGACCTTTATCTTAGGCTTTTGTTTAATTACATCATTTTCAAAAAGAGTCTTTAGACTTGCTTTGGCAGCACTTTGGTTGATAAAGAACCCGCACTGGGAATTCAACATTCTCTCCCTACTTGTTTAAGAGCAACCCTTAGCTAGGCATTTCACACACTTCACGGCGTCCTTAGCCGGCTCCTTTGTTTAAACATCGTTGCTACCTTGGCCATGCCATGAGTTTCCGAAAGTCTTTTTCTCTTCTTTACTCGGCCGAATGCAGGTGCAAGAGATTGACGGATGAGATGACCAACCTTGGTAAATCCCAATACGAGAGGAGTCTCAAATAGGGGCAGTCTTGACCCAGAAGAAAAATAAATATGAATTTCATGATAAATCTTGCCACAAGGGCTATTATCGAAATCAAATCAGAATTTTGATAATTGCAATTAGGAATTATGGCATGACAAGAGTGGCAAAGTCCCCGCAGGGAAAACCCTGGTTGTATGCATGTCAAGGGTCTAAAAATTAAAGGCACAAAGCCCCGGCACAACAGACTACCTCTTTGAGGGTTAACACCTTGGAAGGAATTCAAGTCTTGATATCTCCCATCCTGCATAAAGCTTATCTCCAATTATTCTTCTCTTCTCCCTCTAAGACCGAATGTTTCTCGGGTATGGCCTTGGTAGGGGCACCGTTGATCAAAGACGGTCGGTTATAGGGCGCCACCCTTCAATGCACGCCCGGCTTTGGGAAATTTTAGCGAAAGGGGAAGGAACGAGGGCCCCTAGCCAGTGGTTTAAGACACCCTTTGATGCTGCTTTAGCAATGTTTAACCAAAATCAAACAAAAAATTGAATATTTCTTTCTCAAAACTTCATAAAAATTTGAATATCTTTTCCTAAAAAAAAACCACAAAAATTTGCATATTGATAAAATTCATAAAAATTGGAATATCTTTTTCAAAACTCATAAAAATTTGCATATTTTCAAAATCCAAAAAAAAAAATTGCATTGTATTGTCTGATGGTGTTTTGCAGGAACAACTTTGCAAGGACCAGGAGCATGGGATGAGTCCTCTCTCTACTTATTGCTATCAATCTATTGATTCTTCCCCGATATTTTCATAACATGCCACCCTGGGCATCTTTTGGTTATCATCTCCCTATATCATTTTGATTATCATATCTCCTGATTATTATTCATCTCCAAATCTTTTTAATCTACTCCTGCTAATTTCATCTGATCACTCCGCCGATGGGCATTATATCAGATCTTGATCATTCAATTCCAAATCTTGATTAGCCAGATTGTCTCCTCGTGATAAAACAAGAAACAATGCTATGATTTGAAACAATGCTTATGCTTCATGCCATATACATGCTATAATTGATGCTTTGATGATTGCTATGATTGAATGTCTTATTCATTGCTTGTTATCTTTTATATCTTGGCTAATGAAGTTTTGAGCGCAGGATAAGAAGCTCTTGGTCCCGCCGGCTGGGCATCATCATCAAAGTCCCACCGGTTTTGCAGCTCATTTCTGAGTCCCCCACGCTCATTGTTATCACCATCTCCCTGTATGCATTTTACTATATGTTACTAGATTATATCAAGGACCTTGTGGCTTTGGCAAATCTGGGATTTGAGTTCCCCTTCATCAAAAACAATGATGATTCCAGAGGAGTCTTAGTCACACGGATAGGCCGTTGAGCCGTCCAAGGCTGGGGACGATGGTTCCCTTTTTACGAGTTGGTGCGTGGATAAACGGGCTTCGGCTTAGTATCAGCTCGCAGAATTGGTTTCTTGACCCAGTCTGGGCAGTTTAACAATATTATCCTTGATTATATTATATTTTCATTTGTTATTTTTCCCTTTAGCCCAGCATGCATTCATGTAGGACTTTGAATTAACATTGGAAAATCATTCTCATAAGCTGTTTTGAGGGTTGAATTGATCTTAATCTTCGAGATATGAGATTTTCCTTGCCGAATTGGATCCTCAGTTCGTTTTGTCGCTGTTTTGGGTGATTTTCTCGAAAGCTCCTTGTTTGGATTTTTATCATCTTATTTTTAATCTCCTTTCCTTTGATCCACCTTGGCTGCAGCACGTCCACTGGCTGGTAACCGCTCCCCAATGGTGAAACCTACAGGTTTGTGACCTGGGGTACTTCCACCGCGTTGGAAGTTGATCATTTATTTTATCTCCTTCGTGCACCGCGTGCGCATCTCCCCTTTTATCCAAACATTGTTGATTTCCTTGAATTTCCCGAGATTTGCTTCATCTCGTGCTTTTGATTTGATTCTCATCAAGTGATGTTGATTGCGTGTCTCATCACACCTTGGGATCTACTTTTCAGTTTGCTACGCTCCCTTGCAAAGCAGACGCTAAGGCGGGGCAGCTGTAGACACGCTAAAATTGACATTATTTTGAGTATATTTCATATCACTCTGCGATGCCCCATTTGACCCTCAAATCAGCTTATTTGAGTGGTTTTCCCACTTTTTCTTGAAGTTCTCCTATTTTTCCCCATTTATCTCCTTTTTCCTATTTTTCTGGATTTTCTGGGCATTTATCTCTATTTTTTTTTTGAATTCACGCCCTCATCAGGGGCGTGTTTTTGAAACACGACCTTGTCTAGGGCGTTTTCTCCCATTTTATCTATTTCTCCCCCATTTTATCTATTTTATGAATTTTCTAAATTCACGACCTGGGTAAGGGCGTGTTTTCTTCAAAACATGACTTAACCAAGGGCGTTTCTTAAAGAAAGGACGACCTTACCTGAGGGCGTTAATTCTTCTAGGTTTGACCGACTTCCCCATTTGAGCTCTTGAAATTAACGCCCTTCTCAGGGGCGTGTTTTTAAACGTGGCTTTAATTAAGGCGTGTTTTACATTTTTCAAATATGGGGAGTTTTTATTGCTAAATTTGGTTTTTGAGAAACGCCCTTGTGCAGGGCGTGTTTTTGAGAAACGCCCTCTGGTCAAGTCGTCAATTCATTAATTGACGCCCTGACCTAAGGCGTGTTTCACCTTCTGGCTTCGCAGCCCTTTCACCGGAGAGTCCTTGCCTCGTTAGACTCCTCCTCTATTTGGGCTCTTGCCCGTTCTTATCCCTTCCTCCTTTAATCTCTTCCCTTCTTATCACCTTTTTCTAACCTATTAATAGAGGCTCTCGCCTCTGTTAAGGGGTTGGTTCCGATAATTCTCATTCTCCCCTGCGTTCTTCTATTTTTTCCCCTTCTTCTTCTGTCTTCTACGTGCCTCCGTCTTCTTCTTCTTCTTATTCTTCTTCTTCTGCTGTTGTTCTTTTCCTTTTTGTTTCTTCTTTTCTTTTTACAGGAACCGAGCGCAGGGCCCTTTGGCTAAGGAGGACTTCACATCAACATCTTCATCCCTTTGAGGCTTTCTCCCCATCGAGCATTCAAGCCAAGGAACCACAAAAAAAGATTTTTTTTATCTTATCTTCCCTTCATTATTCTTCTTATCTTCATTATCATTATTGTTATAGATCATGCATCATATATCATTGTTTTCATTGATTTTTCTCAACCATCATATTGAGATCTCCCCATAGTGCAACTCTTGCACATCTCCCTTATTCTCATTATTTTCATGCATTCATTCATCTCCCACACCCTTTGCATAGGGGTTTAAGGGCAACCACCCTTAAGGTGCGTTCTTGCACATGCTTTCATGCTCACATATTTCTATCATGAATTGATGCTACACTCACCACATATCTAATGCGATTTCTTCATTGGTGTTTGTCTTTTTTGCAAGGGTAATTAAAGGAAGAACTCTCTTTGTCGGCCGGCCGATTTGAAGAGAAAGGAATACTCACATCCCCGCATATTTGAGGTATTTTGCGATCATCTTCCCATATCAATCTCCTCTTTGAGACCCTCGTGTCTCTGGCGATCACACACACTCCACATTAGCACCTCGTGCTATTTTTTTTATTGCTTTCACCCATATATCTATTGCTTTTTATATTTTTAAGTGTGGATTTTAAAAGAGATCTACAACTGTCAAGCATATAGTGTGCGCATCAATGAAATGAACACATAGAAGATCAACCTATCTCAACCCTATGCATTCATCAAGCGCCAAACACACAAAGAAGTCAAACCACTGCACAATGGGTTTTTTAGGTGGTTCGGTCCAGCAGACCTACATCCACCCCACACTCCAACCGGAGTGAGGCTTCCACTAGTAACACTGGCACAGCAGACTCAGTCTGCAACAAATGCTGCCAAACAGCTTGACCAGGGGAACAACCTCCCCTCTTCCTCCCAACCGGAGGGATACCCCAAGTGACTCCCTGCCACTTGGAAACCAGAGACCCACGGTCTCTCTTCCTCCAGACCGGAGGGAACACCTAGTCTTGCAACCCACAAGACTAGAACCGGAGGATCAATCCTCCCTTCCTCCAAACCGGAGGGAAACCTAGAGACCTAAGTCTCTCTTCCTCTGAAACCCAGAGGGAAACACAAGTGACACTAAGTCACCTGCAAACCAGAGGTCGAGGACCTCTCTTCCTCCCAACCGGAGGGACCCCTGGACTTGAAACCTACAAGCCCAGAACCGGAGGACGAGCCTCCCTTCCTCTAACCAGAGGGAACCCACAAGTAGCACCCAGCTACTTGCAACCGGAGATACCGATCTCCCTTCTCCTGAACCAACAGGAGGAACCCCGACCTCTCTACAGAGAATCGGAAAAACAGCAAATGGATAGTTTAAAAGAAAAATGAAACCAGCAACAGAAAGCTGAAAAGATAAAAATAAATGTGACTCTCGCAGGAGCTGGCTGGCCTGGATTTGATCCACAGTCCAGCAGGAACAAATCTTCAGTTGAAGCTTCTATCACTCTATCTCACTCTTCTTCTCTGTTCTTCTTCCTCTTCTACTCTTCACACTCTGCTATCTCTATCTCTCGCTCAAATCTCTCTTTCTTTCTCTTTCTCACTCTCTTTCTCTTCTTCTTTTCCTTTTCTTCTTCTTCTGTCTGGATCGTGGCTCTCTGTATGGACTTCACCTTTCGCCCACTCGATCGGCCTTCTTCTGTGGAAGAAGGCTCATATATATAGCAGCAGCAGCAGCATCAGCCCCGACGTGTGACCTCCACATTTCCAGCCCTAAGTATTCGGACCACGTGGCAGTATCTCAGCAGGCTTCATTCCAGCCTCGGATCACGTGCTGCCCAGTCACTTGGGAATGTTCTTCCTCGAACCTGCAAGGAGGTACGAACCATTAAAACTGAGGGCCACAATAACTAAAGCTGCACGAGATATGTGGTAGAAGTTCTAGATGCACTGAGAACGACACGACATTTAGTGGTGACAAAAACAAACACTACAAGGAGAACGACACGAAGTCACTGTAACAAAACAAGCACTACGAAAAGAATGACACGAGGTAGGATGAGAACATCACGAAGTGAGAAGGAAGCAACACGCGGACATAAACACAAGAGAAACACGAAGACACGAATATTAAAAGAACATAAAGACAACTCGAGTACAAAGCTACTCGAACTTACGAGCGACTCGAAAACGAGGACGACACGGGCTGAAAGCAACCCGAAGATGAGAAACAGAGACCGACACGAAGTGTGGTCATGAGGCGAGAAGGACATGAAGACAAAAAAACAGGAATCGACACAAAGTGTGGTCAAGGCGAGAATGACACGAAGTCTAATGAGAAAAACCAACACGAAGACAGAAGAGTGACACGGCTATCACGACACGTGATGAGGCAGTGACACTAGAACAAAAGAGACTCGAGGAATAACAGTAAGTGACACGAAGTTAAACAAGCAGACATAAAAGATGACACGAGATGCAACTAGATAATGAGGAAACGACACGAAGTAAGTGAGAACAGCACGAGGTGAAACGACATGGGCTGACCACAACTCAAGGATGAAAAATAGAAACCGACACGAAGTAAGTGAGAACAGCACGAGGTGAAACGACACGGGCTGACCACAACAAGGATACAACACGAAGTCATAAAAACAACTCGACGACACAGACACAGAAACAACAGTAACCGACATGAAGTGTGGCTATTAAACAGGAACGACACGAGGTATACAGGGAAACGACTCGAAGTTCATCAGAACAAATCGAGCTGCTTCAGTAAACAGCACGAAGACTCAAACGCAAAATTAACACGAAGACGTAAACACAACACGAAGACATAAACACTAAAACAACACGAGGATGATGGATGCTACAGTGCAATGTCTAGACATGAAATCCAATGCAAACGGCTGTACTGACTTGAAGATGTGAACCCAATGTACAGACTTGACAGTGATCTCTGCAGCGAATGTATAGACTTTCAATGAAGGGCGTTGTGTAGACTTGAAGAGACAAGGCAACGTTGTATAAACACGAAGATGAATGATCAGACAATGTATAGACTTCACAGTTCAACAGCCATTGTATAAGTATGTACGCTGAGTAGAAGAGGCAGGCTGTATAGACATGGCCAGCACGTAGGGAAAAACACCAATGTGCAGACATGAACATCCAGCAGTGTATAGACTTCGTGAACAAGATGCAATGCTGACTGATGTATACACTTGGCAAATAGAGTAATGCATGAACAAACAATTAGCCACTACGTTAACCCAATCTAGCCATATTCATGAATTAACTATTCAAGCAAACAATCAGATAAAACCATCAGATATTCAAGCAGTCAATCAGTCATCTATATTAATTAGCACACTTCACAACACCTCAGTGTGACTCAAGGTGTGTCAGACATCATCAAAACCACACAGGGGCACAACAATCTCCCCCTTTTTGATGATGGCAACACTATGAGTTATACTGACTCTATACTGACTCAGATTAGATTCTTCTCCCCCTTTACCTTCAGCAAAAAGACATGAGTTGAAGAGGAAAGAATGAGACAGTATAAAAAGAGTGAATTAAAAACTCCCCCTTTTTGAATTAAAAGCTCCCTCTTTTTACTAAGCTGTCCCTTTTACTTTAGCAAAACGAATAAACCAGAGATGACATATGAGACACTCAAAATAGTTCAGCAGAAGATGGCAACACAATATCAGAAGCAATTAAAACAATTCTCCCCCTTAGGCAAACTTATGCAGTCATGCATATGCAACAATACTCCCCCTATGACATGGCAGAAGATATAGGGCTAATGCAGACATACAACATGATCAGACAATCAAGCACATTGTCCCCTTATGCATATAGTCTCTTAACCAGACCAGAGAATACTGCCCTTATGATTCATGATGCAAGAGAAATCTACAAGGATGAACTCTTGTTATCCAGAGACAGCAACTCTCATATATGACAACTAGTCTGAATCAAATCACAGTGATAAAGGGCAATAGGATGAGCAGATTCAACTATTTGTGAAAATTGAGATAATGAACTTTTCAGCAAGATACCAACTTCATAAAAATAAAGTCTTAAGTTCTGGATTCCTCCATCATAAAAGCTTATGAAACCTTGATTGTCAGATATGGTTTAAGAATGATGTAAACTGAAATTTTCAAAAGAAATTGTACTCATATCTGAACCAACACTTAATAAAAAGGAACTACAAGCTCATATAAGATTCTAGTTCAACCAACTTCTATCTTAAATAGTTTACTTTCCATGACAGCTTTAAAAGAAACATAAGTGAATGCTCCTGAATTTTACTTGTTCTTTCAGAATTTGATTTACTCTTGTTCAAATCTTTCTTTAATGAATAATTTTGGTTTATCAGCACCTTTTGACGTGGAGAGACACCTTGATTAGAGGTCAGAATCTCCAGTTACTCAGTATGACAACCGTATTGTTTCTCCCATTTTAGAGAACAGAGGTAGCATTAAAAGTATCTTTGGCATGAGGATACACCTTGATCAGAGGCCAGAATCCTCAGTTACTCAATACAAGTATGCCATTGCTCTGCCATAATTTCACAATAATTTCTAATCATCTCTTTAAACAGAGTTAACCATGGTACTTCATGACACAATCCTTTGGACAGGTTTCTCAGTAGCCACAGTCATTGCTCTGTCCATACTTTTACTTAAAAAGGATTCAGAACAAGTTAGTTGTTTAGAAACAACCACATACACTATATATCTCAGTCAACGTAGACATGGATATCAACTTTTCAGATTTCAGAAAGTCTTACATGAATTTACATGAAGCAGACAGTTAAAGTTTATTAAGAGGTTGAAACAGATATTTTCAAGTTTCTTGTGACCAAACAAGAGTACATAAGACTTAAACCACTTCCAGTTAACAAATGTTCTTAAGCATGTATAATGGAAGGTTCCTCATTAAAGGTATTTTAACTTTTATGAAGTAGTATACAGGCTTACGGTTTACTTCATATCTCAGCAGAGAAATTCAAGTGAGAATATTCACTAAACAACATGATTCTGAGGAATTGTAGCAAATGAGCTGCTCTTGAGCATAGAGATTCAAAGTTGACTGAATAGAGGAAAAGCTCTCATTCAGCAGATTTAGGAGAGACAAACAAATACCAATAAGGTACGCATTCCGATTATGAACAACTTCAGAAGTAGTCAAGAAATCATTTGATACCACTTTAAATGATGGAGTCACTGACACTTCAGATATGACAAGATGAATCATATAGCTGGAGAAGAACGGATTAAGCATGCTCCCCCTATCTATATGTAGTGACATTTCCCTTCCCTTTTTTTTTGATTTTTCAAAGAAGTGATATGCTATGCAATGATTCCCTCTAACTAAAAACGCTGAATCATCCTATATGTCATGCAGACAATGTAGGTGATGAATGACTATGCAACAACAGATTTAACATGCTATGCAGTAAATCTAAAAACAGTTGAGTGATTTCAGATGTATGAATAATGCTACCCCTAAGTGTATGCATTCAATCTATCTTTTCGGCATTTTTCAATGTAATGAAATGCAATGCAATTAACTACATGTATGCACGGGCATGAAGCAAAAATATTCACATGAAGATGCGGACATTCTCTCATATACAATTAAAGCATTGAAACATGATTTCAAGGTTTATGCTCATTCAGACTGCCCTATGAGGAGATATGACCCATGGTACTAGGTGGAGAACTTGGTCTAAAAGACCATCTCACACAAAGTAAGAACTTCCAGACAGATTTCCTCTGCCCTGCAGTAGCTTACCATTTGATATACCAAAGTGGTCATGCATCATAGTGCAATTCAACATACAAGGAGTTTGACATATCATTCATCATGGCATTTGTGTGCAAATGCATTTAGAGATAAACTCAATCATTTTCATGAGCATTTCAGATTTTTCCAATTAGTTTCAGTTAGACAATGCGCAAAAGAATTATCATGATATGCAGTGCATTCAGATCACACAACTCAGAATACAAATTTTTCAGAATTTACCTGAATGGGGCTTTATCATCTTGGGTGCCTTGGTTTACTTTACCCCTCTTCATTCCTCAGTCCAAGGCACACCTGCAAATTACTTGATCATCTTGATCCTGCAGGGACCCAAGCAGCTTTGGGTCCTGCGTTAGCCCTGACAGGTGATTTAAGCAAATTCATAGCAATATGGTCACCATGATCCATCAGATAGCAATCTTTCATAGAGTGACCAAACTTCCCATAATATCTACATGACGTGACTGGTTTCTGGTTTTTATGATGCATAGTAACAGTAGCATAAGGTTTATAAACATATTCATAAGATTTTCTGTTATATGCTTGAACAGTTTGGTTCTTATTCCTAACCAGCCAACATTCAGAAGATTTGTGATCTTGCTTTCCACGGTTATAGCATGAAAATCTTGCAAATTATTTTGCAGGGAATTTGACACCATAGGGGTTAACAGTGTTCTTCTGAACATGCCAACAGTTCTTGACTGTATGGCTATTCTTCCCATGGTGAGAGCAGGCAAAAGAATTTCTTCTATGAAAACCATTTTTACCCCAAGTAGATCTAAACCAGCACTCAGCAGCCTTGTGCCCAGGCTTATTACAGTTGAAGCACACAATGTGCTGACTAGAATTGTGTTTAGATCCATATGGATCATGAAGGTGCATGGAAGACTTGGCATGTAGTTTGTTGTCTTCTTTCATGATAAAACATTCATTCATGAGATGACCATGCTTCCCACAATAATAACATGAAACATCAGGCTTCCTAGCAGCATGGTTTCTATCAGAAAGATTTCTTGAATGTAAAGTTCCATTAGTATGCTCATCCTTTAACATCAATCTACAATCTTCCATTATGTGACCTCCTTTCCCACAATAATAACATGACCCCTTTTTAATATGAGTGTGTGAGAGATCATGTGAGTTGTGTGTAGCCTTCTTTATAATAACAGGAGTGTCTTTTTCCTTCTTCTGTGGAGTTTCACCCTTTTTCAGTTTTTGATTTTGTTCCACAGTTTTGGATTTCACAGTGGATTTTTGTGCAGTGAATTGGAAGACAGAAGGAGCAAAGGTTGTGTTCTGATTGGTAGCTTTGACAAAAATAGTAGATGTTTCATTCCCATTACTCCTTTTATTTGTCGGGTTATAGCCCAGTCCCTTTCTCTCAAAGTTATCACTCTTTCCAAGAAGCTTATTCAGATTGTCCTTTCCTTTGGCAAATTTTGATAGAGAATTTTTCAAATCTTTAATCTCAGAATTCAAGCCACAAATATTAGCTTCATATTTGGACAGATCTGTTTCACAGGAAATGACTTGTTGATGCAAGGCATCATTCAGACTTTTGAGTTTTTCAACTTCCTGTTTTAGTTTTGTTTCATTGTCAGCTTCAGCTAGGGACTTATAAAGATCATCAACTTCTTGCTGAAGGGATGTGATAGTAAGCTCATATCCAGCTATTTTCCGTTCACTGCAACTGACATTTCCATTTAACATTAAGTTGATGGTTTTTAGACTCTCAATTTCTTGTTCAGCATTCATCAACCTATCAGAATTATCCACACTCACACACTTGCCTTTTTCCATTGTCATTAGCCTATCTGTCAGCTGGGTGTTTAGATGTTTCAACTCATTGATTTCCTCTTTCAGTTTACTGTTCTGCTCTAGGATATCAGTATCAAACACCCATTCATCTGAGAGAGACTGACATTCATGAAACATTTCCTGTTGTTTTTCATATTGAAGTTTGTCAAAAATTTTCTGAATCTCTGAATTTGTTACTCTATCAGCCTCTAGTATTTCAGAAATCAATATATTTTCTTTTTCAAGATTTATTGATTTGAGTTCAAATTCCTTGAGCTGATTATTGAGTATTTCATTTGCAGATTTCATTTTTTCCAATTCAGAGTTGACATATTCTAATTCTCTCACCAATTTTTCATTTTGAACAAAATTATTGGTGTGAGCCTGATCAACTAAGCTAAGCCTTTCCTTTAGTTCAGCAATTTCACACACAAGCTCTTGACTCTCCTTTTTGTGTAGACCAACTTGTTTCATAAGAGATTATTTTTCAGATTTGAAATGATCTAAGTCTGAACTAATAGAATCAAACTCTGTTATCTGTCTTCTAAATATTTCATTTTCAGTTTTCAGAGTTTCAAGATTTTTACCTCCTAGTTTTTCCAGCTTCTTTTTCAGTCTTCTATACCTCTTACTCATTTTTTCATGGGAGTGTAACAGATTAGCATAGGCATCTTCCCAGTCATCTAAGGTGAAATTCTCGAAAGGGTTTACCTTCACAGCATCTTCAAATTCATCTTGTTCACTGCTATGGTTGCTCTCGCCAGCCATCATGCAGTTGTCCCATTCATCCTCTGAGCTAGCTTCAGCTGATCCAGAATGTCCTTAGCGGACCTGCAGTCATAAAAACAAGAATGTAGAGCCTTGTCAGTAGCTGCTCTCATCAGGTTAAAGGCTTTCTGATTTTCTCCATATTTTGACTTGTGACTTTTAGTCCATCTGGACTTTTCCTTTGGCAATCTGTGGGGACCTTGTGAAATTAACTTCCACAGATCCGGATTAATCATTTTCACATAATTGTGAAGACTGCTAATCCATGAGTTAAAGTTAGAGCCATAGAAAACCGGTGGAGAACCCATTGAATAAATTTGGCAAACAGATTAATGCAGCAAAGAGTAAAATCAGAAATGCACCAAGGGACAATAGGATCCTCTGCAGATCGTTGGATCTGATCAATCAGAGAACCGCTCTGATACCAATTGTTGGGTTCGGTGCTATGTATTCAGAGGGGGGGGTGAATGAATACCCTTTAAAAAAACTTTCTTCCAATTAAAATACTAGTGCTCAGAACTGCGGAATAAAAGCACTAAGACTGACTGAAGAAAAACTAATCCAGTCAACTACTGAACTTGTATACAAATATGAAGTGCGCTCCTAGCAAACATCTAATGTGAGCAGCAATTAGACAAATCATGCAAACACACAAAAACACTATCAAGCATATAGTGTGCGCATCAATGAAATGAACACATAGAAGATCAACCTATCTCAACCCTATGCATTCATCAAGCGCCAAACACACAAAGAAGTCAAACCACTACACAATGGGTTTTTTAGGTGGTTCGGTCCAGCAGACCTACATCCACCCCACACTCCAACCTGAGTGAGGCTTCCACTAGTAACACTGGCACAACAGACTCAGTCTGTAACATATGCTGCCAAACAGCTTGACCAGGGGAACAACCTCCCCTCTTCCTCCCAACCGGAGGGATACCCCAAGTGACTCCCTGCCACTTGGAAACCAGAGACCCACAGTCTCTCTTCCTCCAGACCGGAGGGAACACCTAGTCTTGCAACCCACAAGACTAGAATCGGAGGATCAATCCTCCCTTCCTCCAAACCGGAGGGAAACCTAGAGACCTAAGTCTCTCTTCCTCTGAAACCCAGAGGGAAACACAAGTGACACTAAGTCACCTGCAAACCAGAGGTCGAGGACCTCTCTTCCTCCCAACCGGAGGGACCCCTGGACTTGAAACCTACAAGCCCAGAACCGGAGGACGAGCCTCCCTTCCTCTAACCAGAGGGAACCCACAAGTAGCACCCAGCTACTTGCAACCGGAGATATCGATCTCCCTTCTCCTGAACCAACAGGAGGAACCCCGACCTCTCTACAGAGAATCGGAAAAATAGCAAATGGATAGTTTAAAAGAAAAATGAAACCAGCAACAGAAAGCTGAAAAGATAAAAACAAATGTGGCTCTTGCAGGAGCTAGCTGGCCTGGATTTGATCCACGGTCCAGCAGGAACAAATCTTCAGTTGAAGCTTCTATCACTCTAGCTCACTCTTCTTCTCTGTTCTTCTTCCTCTTCTACTCTTCACACTCTGCTATCTCTATCTCTCGCTCAAATCTCTCTTTCTTTCTCTTTCTCACTCTCTTTCTCTTCTTCTTTTCCTTTTCTTCTTCTTCTGTCTGGATCGTGGCTCTCTGTATGGACTTCACCTTTCGCCCACTCGATCGGCCTTCTTCTGTGGAAGAAGGCTCATATATATAGCAGCAGCAGCAGCATCAGCCCCGACGTGTGACCTCCACATTTCCAGCCCTAAGTATTTGGACCACGTGGCAGTCTCTCAGCAGGCTTCATTCCATCCTCGGATCACGTGCTGCCCAGTCACTTGGGAATGTTCTTCCTCGAACCTGCAAGGAGATACGAACCATTAAAACTGAGGGCCACAATAACTAAAGCTGCACGAGATATGTGGTAGCAGTTCTAGATGCACTGAGAACGACACGACATTTAGTGGTGACAAAAACAAACACTACAAGGAGAACGATACGAAGTCACTGTAACAAAACAAGCACTACAAAAAGAACGACACGAGGTAGGATGAGAACAGCACGAAGTGAGAAGGAAGCAACATGCGGACATAAACACAAGAGAAACACGAAGACACGAATATTAAAAGAACATAAAGACAACTCGAGTACAAAGCTGCTCGAACTTACGAGAGACTCGAAAACGAGGACGACACGGGCTGAAAGCAACCCGAAGATGAGAAATAGAGACCGACACGAAGTGTGGTCATGAGGCGAGAAGGACATGAAGACAAAAAAATAGGAATCGACACGAAGTGTGGTCAAGGCGAGAATGACACGAAGTCTAATGAGAAAAACCAACACGAAGACAGAAGAGTGACACGGCTATCACGACACGTGATGAGGCAGTGACACTACAACAAAAGAGACTCGAGGAACAACAGTAAGTGACACGAAGTTAAACAAGCAGACATAAAAGATGACACGAGATGCAACTAGATAATGAGGAAACGACACGAAGTAAGTGAGAACAGCACGAGGTGAAACGACACGGGCTGACCACAACTCAAGGATGAAAAATAGAAACCGACACGAAGTAAGTGAGAACAACACGAGGTGAAACGACACGGGCTGACCACAACAAGGATACAACACGAAGTCATAAAAACAACTCGACGACACAGACACAGAAACAACAGTAACCGACACGAAGTGTGGTTATTAAACAGGAACGACACGAGGTCTACAGGGAAATGACTCGAAGTTCATCAGAACAAATCGAGCTGCTTCAGTAAACAGCACGAAGACTCAAACGCAAAATTAACACGAAGGCGTAAACACAACATGAAGACATAAACACTAAAACAACACGAGGACGATGGATGCTACAGTGCAATGTCTAGACATGAAATCCAATGCAAACGGCTGTACTGACTTGAAGATGTGAACCCAATGTATAGACTTGACAGTGATCTCTGCAGCGAATGTATAGACTTTCAATGAATGGCGTTGTGTAGACTTGAAGAGACAAGGCAACGTTGTATAAACACGAAGATGAATGATCAGACAATGTATAGACTTCACAGTTCAACAGCCATTGTATAAGTATGTACGCTGAGTAGAAGAGGCAGGCTGTATAGACATGGCCAGAACGTAGGGAAAAACACCAATGTGCAGACATGAACATCCAGCAGTGTATAGACTTCGTGAACAAGATGCAATGCTGACTGATGTATACACTTGGCAAATAGAGTAATGCATGAACAAACAATTAGCCACTACGTTAACCCAATCTAGCCATATTCATGAATTAACTATTCAAGCAAACAATCAGATAAAACCATCAGATATTCAAGCAGTCAATCAGTCATCTATATTAATTAGCACACTTCACAACACCTCAGTGTGACTCAAGGTGTGTCAGCCATCATCAAAACCACACAGGGGCACAACAGGAACTGCCTCGGTTGCGCGCCCTCCCGAGGCATCCGGAGTTGGCGACCCCTCGGACGAAGAGCCCCCATGATCTTCTTCCTCCAACGCCGAACCAGAGGAACCGGAGGATGACAAGTCTGAGTCATAGCATTGCCCGGACGGGAAATCGATTGTCTCAGATGCCTGCTCCTCCGCGTAAGAGATGGCCCGGTCATAGCCTTGCTTGAATCCCTTGTAGATGCCCCGGTGAAGTGCTGTCTCATAGTAGGGGATGGCAGCCTCCTTAAGATCGGACTGGTTGGCCTCCGAGCGTTTGTATCGCTCGAGTGCTTCCACCCCGGCCGATTCCAACCTACCAGTGAGTTTGACCTTCTCCCGCTCCACCTCGGATAACCTGCGCTTGGCCTCGACCATCTGTTTCTACGCCTTGGCCCGATCGGCCTCGGCCACCATCCGTAGACGCACGGCTTCCTCATCCCGGTCCACCAGCTCAGCGTGCTCAGCCTCCCACCGGCCATCTAGCTCGATGCGAGCAATGCGCACCTCTTCAAGAAGCCTGCTCTTCCTCTCGAGCAATTCGCGGGCCTTAGCTAGTTGCTCGGTCAGTGCCCGGGCCTCCACCTGGCTCGCCCGCGCCAGCTCCCTAACTGAGGAAAGCTCCCGCCGAAGCCCATCACGCTCCTCGGCGAGCCGAGCCATCTTCCTGTCAAACCCACCAAGGGTCCAGGCCAGGTTCACCCGCTCTGACTCCGACCGGACATAAGCTTTTGCCAGAGTGGCCCCCATCTGGGCTAGGATCAAGCCACCCTCCATAACCATCTCGAGGGCCGCGGGTGGGGAGTGCTGCCTGTCTCCCCCCTTCACCTTCGCGGCTATACCGCGACATACTTGGTACAGAGGGCCCTGGATGCTGAGCCTCTCCAGGGCCGCCGGAATAGTTGTTGTGCCCCTTGTGCATTGATGATTATGTGGTGTTTTAATGATAGCAACATAAATGAGTCACCATATTGTTTTGCTAAGAACATCACATTGAATGATAGCAACATGAATGCATATGACTGATTTATTCTATGGAGAATGCATGAGTGTGTTATATCTGATCTGTTCTGTGGAGAATGCATGAGTGTGCTAGCTCTGTGGGTCGACCCCCTTCTTAGATGGGTCGACCCCCTTCAAGTCTTTACATCAGATTCGCATTGAGTCTTTACATCTCGTAAGAAGTTTAGTTGGCGTCAACCCATTGAGTCCACGAGGTTGACGCAGCCTTGAAATGCCTCAGATGGCTTTAAAGATAAGGCTGGATGCGTTGACGCATGGGATCACTGCGTCGACCCGTAGAGTCTATACACTGCTTTGTGTTGTGTTTGTGCATCGTTTAGAACACAAGTATATACATCCATGCATCATGGGTCGACCCCCTTCTTAGATGCATCGACGCCCCCAGATTTCCAAGTCTATGCACTCGTCTTCATGCATAGCAGAGTCTATACAGTGCAGCTCATATAATTTGCATGTCTATACATTGCATTGTGGCGTTTGTGCTCAAAGTCTATACATTGCATGGCAAGCCCAAAGTCTATACATTGCTGCATTGCTTGCATTTGTAAACTCTATACATTGGCTGTTGTCCTGCAGCGTCAACACAAGTCCAAACATTGCATCGTTGTGTTAAGTCTATACATTCACATTGTCTACATGTCTGCACGCTAAAGTCTGTACAGAGTCTGTGTCTGTTTGACCAGCAAGTCTGCACAACGTCTGTCTCATTTAGCGTCTAAGGCAATGTCTATACACTGGACTTGAAGTCTGTACATTGAGCGTCTCATGCAAGTCTATACAACGCATCAGACTAAGTCTGTACATTGAGCGTCTCATTGAGCGTCTCATGTAAGTCTATACAATGCATCAGCAAGTATGTACATTGGACTGTGTTAGGCAAAGTCTGTACATCGGACTGTTTCAAGTGAAGTCTGTATAGCGTCATGCATCATTCTTCAAAGTCCATACACTGCACTGTTGCTTGCTTGAGGTGAAGTCTGTACATCCGTCAGTGAACTTCGAAGTCTATACACTGGGATCTTTACCTACGTTCAGTTCTGCAAGTCTGTACATTGGGCTTTCATGAAAAGTCTATACATCCTTGAACTGTGCAAGTCTGCACATCATTGCTTTGCCAAAGTCTACACATTGTGAACCTTCAAGTCTGTAAAGACTTTGCTTCGCTCAAGTCTGTACATCGTCCAGTTGTCTTTGGCAAGTCTTCACATCGTGAAGTCAATACACTCGATTGTCTTGCATTGCATCTAGTCTGTACAACCTTTCCTTTGGCAAGTCTGTACATCGTTCATGAAGTCTGAACAATGAGCAAGTCTATACATCGGACTAGTCTGCATCGGCTAAGTCCATACATTGTCCAGTGCATTACATGCATCATTCATGAAGTCTATACATCGAGTTGAATGCTGGCTAAGTCTGCACATCATCTGTCTTACTTAGAGTCTCATGCATAATATGAAGTCTGTACATTGCATAGCATTCAAGTCTACACATTGTGCATCATTTTAGTTGAAGTCTGTACATCGTGCATCTAGTGTTTCAAGTCTATACATTGTTGCACGTTGTGTCTGTCTAAGTCTTCACAGTGCTTCTTCATGCACTAAAGTCTGCACATTGCTGCATGCTCATCAAGTCCATACACTGGCATGTCTTTACATTGCCTAGTCTATACACTGGATGCTGAATGTTCTTCAAAGTCTGCACATTGCATTACACTTCAGCAAGTCTGTACAGCGGTTGCCTTCATATAGGAAGTCTGTACATCGCATAGCTCTGCATATATGAAGTCTATACAGTCTGAAGTCTATACACTGCATCCTGCAATGTTTGTACAGGGTTTTAGACTTAAACTGATAACTTGATTCTCTGTCTGACAGGCACACTTCGTGAAGCCTAATGAAGGCACGTGATCCAAGGAAGGACGAGGTGCCCAGATTATGACACGTGGAAGCAGCCCAGCCAGGATGCTGCCAGGTGGTCGAAATGCCTCGGTTCTGGAAAAATTCTTTGGGCCGGAAATGTGGAAGCCACACGACCCTATCCACCCTGCTGCTCTATATAAATGAAGACTCCTTTGTCTGAAGAAGATTGATCGAGAGGCAAAGTCTATACAGTGAGAGTGATCAACTGAAGGAGAAGAAAGCCTGCACGATCCTGTGAGAAAGAATAGAGAAGCAGAAGAAGCAGAGAAGAAAAAGAAAAAGAAGAGAAAGAGAGAGATAGAGAGCTCGAGCAGAGTGTGAAGAGAAGAAGAATAGAGGCAGAGAGAAGCTTCGTTCTGAAGATCTGCCTTCACTGGACCGTGGATCAAATCCAGGCCAGTCAGCTCATTCTGAGCCACATTGTGCTTCATTGTTTACAGCCTTCCGATTGCTGTTTGTTTCCCATTTTCCTATTTTCTTTTTGAACATTTCTTCAAGCTATTAGTCAGCACTTGCAGTGGAGGATTCCACTGGACGGCTAAGCTGTATTGCCCAGCAGAGCAAGCTGTGAGGCTCAGTAGGTGAGGAGGATTCCTCGGACAGCAAGCTGTGAGGCTCAGCGGATTGTATGGCAAGCTGTGATGCCCAGCTGTTCAAGCTGTGAGTCAGCGGAATCCACACTCGGGTTGAGTGTGGGGTGGATGTAGGTCTGCAGGACCGAACCACCTAAAAAATTATTGTGCAGTGGTTTGATCTCTTTGTGAGTGTGGTGCTAGATGAATGCATAGGGTCGATATGGTTTGATTTTCTATATGTGTTCATCTCATTGCTGCGCACACTATATGTTTGACTGTGGTTTGATTTCTCTATCTGTTGTTGCTTCCGCTAGGTGAATGATTAGGTGCGTTCCACCTATTTGAGTACTGGTTCAACAGAAGACTAGTTTAATTTCTTTCAGGTTGTCTTATTTTGTCTTGTTAGCTTTCTAGTGAGCATTAGATTTTAATTGGGCGAAAGTTTTTAAAGGGTATATTCATTCACCCCCCCTCTGAATACATAGCATCGAACCCAACACTTGGTATCAGAGCGGGTTGCTGTGCATAGGATCTAACAATCCGCAGCAGATCCTGCATTTCTGGTTGGTGCATTTCAGAGTGTGCTTCCTGTGTTTTGTGTGTTGTTTCACCGACTTAGTGTCTTTATTTGCTTATCTGATTTTTGTGCACTCACTACATCTCGATGGCTAATCCTCCGATATTCAGAGGTAATGATTTTGATTGTTGGTTAGACAAGTTTCATCGGTATGTAAAATCAACTGATCCTAATCTCTGGAAGGTAATGACTCACGGTCCATACAACTTATCAAAAGATAAATCTAGATGGACTGAGAAGGATAAATTGAAAGATTCTGTCAATACTAGAGCATTAGTTTTAATGAAAGAATCAATTGACAGAGATCTAACCTCATGTATTTCATCTTGCAGGTCTGCCAAAGAAATTTTGAAAAAACTAAAGCTCACCAGGAATCACAACAAATGCTTGATGGCTGATCGGAGAAATGATGATGATGAGACCTCATCTCAGGTAAGCTCCAGATTAGATGGATACACTTTTGATGAATTGATAGTGATGTATGAAGATTTGTTAAAAGTATCCAAGAAATTAAAATCTGAAAACAAAAAGTTGAAAAAGAAGTGTGATAAAATAAATTTGAAAGATTCCTGTGAAAACTGTCCAAATCTGAAACAATCTTATGATGCATGTATGCTAGGTGTTCAGAACCTTAAGAAACAAAATGATTCTCTAAAAATTGAAAAACAAACATGCTTGGACAAAATGTCAGAAATTGAGAATCAGCTGAATGATAAGAAAAATGAGCATCTAAAAAGCATGCAAGAACTTACTGAAGTTAATTCTGAATTGGACAAACTGAAACTTGAGAATAAAGAATTTCAAAAGAAAAATGAAAATCTTATGGCTAGAATAAATGAAATCAATGGGGAGGTTTCACATTCTTCTTCTGCGGAATCAAACTGTAAAATGTGCTAAGCTCTAAGAGAACGTAACGAAGATCTTTTTAGTGAGAATGAATGGATGAAGAAACAAATTGCTGTGTTTAAAGAGGATCACAGAAATCTGCTTATTGAGAAAACTAAAGTGGAAGAAAGAGAAGAGGAACTAATTGAAAAGTTGGAGCTTAAATCTAGAAATGGAAAATGTAATGAAGGAGTCATGAAGCCATCTGAAGAGAACAAAGAATTGAGGGAACAAAATAAAAAACTGATGGTTTTAAATACTGTTTTCTCACAGAGGTTTCTGACTATCGAAAAAGAGAAATCTGTTTTTAAGGAAGCTCAACCTCAAAAATTTGAGAAGGAAAACACTGAACTGAAAGCTGAAATTGAAAAATTAAATTGCTTAAACACTGGCTTATCTGAAACACTTCTCACATTAAAAAAGGGAAAATTCACTTGTGATGGAGAATCAGAAAGGGTGATCAGTCTAGAACAAGAAATTGAGAAGTACAAAATTACAAATAAAGTTTTAAGTGAATGTGTCAATTGCAGTGAACAGGAGATAGCCAGTTATGAGCTTCATATAGCATCATTGGAAAATAAAATTCATGATCTGGAAAATTCAGAAATTGATTCTACTAAGAATGAAAGAAAAATAAAAGTTGTCATGAAAGGTAGAGATGATAATTCAAGAGAGGGGATAAAGTGCAGTTCTGATGTTAAGGAAATCACTAAAAACCAGCTATACACCACTTTTGTGCAAAGCTCTGATGTAGCTGGTACCTCAAATCAATCCCCAAAATAAAACAAAAATCTAAAAACACCTTCATCATCTGTCTTTCAATTTAAGGCACAGAAAGCTAAAAAACAAACAAGAATTGTGAACAAAGTTAAACAATCGAACAAGAATGGAAAGAAAGATGTGGTTAGAAATGTCCCTACTTGTGTCATTAAATCTGTTAGCTCTGCTGAATGTAATGGGTCAATGCAAAATGCTCATGCTTCATGTACTCATTCTCATGCATCTAGTCAGTCTGTTAGTAATCATGTCGCCAGGAAAACTCAAGTATCATGTCATTATTGTGGCAAGATAGGGAATGTAATGGATAAGTGCAGACTGTTGATTGAAGATGAGCATGCTAGTGAAGCAATGCATTCTAGGAATTCATCTGATAGAAACCATGCCACTAAGAAATCTAATGCATCTTGTTATTACTGTGGTAGGCGTGGTCATCTAATGAATGCATGCTTTACAATGAAAGAAGACAACAATGTGAATTCTAGATTTTTCACATTTGCTCATGGCCCACATAGATATAAATCTACTTCAGGCCAGCATATTATCTGTTTCACTTGTAACAAGCCAGGGCACAAGGCAAATGAGTGCTGGACTGAAAACTATTGGGGTAACAATAACTCAAAAGGTAAGCACCTTAGGTGCTTTGAATGTGGTAAGCATGGGCATGCGGTCAAAGACTGCTGGTATGCTCAGGGAAATCACTTTAATTCCAAATTTGTAAGATTCCCTGCAAATAGAAATTTGTTGGGCAGAAATAAAACTATTTTTAAAGGAAAGACACTTGTATGTTCTGAATGTGGAAAACCTGGCCACCGAGCTTCTGAATGCTGGTGGACAGGTAATGGTAAATTAAAATTTCATGCAAGTAACAGAAATCTTCATGCTAACTTACATGGATTCCATGATTATACAAATGTTCTCAAAAAGAATTCAAGAGCTGTTACATCATGCAGATACTGTGGAAAATATGGTCATTCCATGGATAGTTGTTACATAATGGATCATGATGATAACATGGCTAAAAGATTGTTCAGAACACCTGTCAGGGCTAATTCAGGACCCAAGACTTCTTGGGTTCCTGTAAGATCAAAGTGATTGCTTTGCTGCAGGTGTGCCTTGGAATGAATAAAGGGGGATTAATAAGCCAAGGCACTCAAGAATGAAACCCCCAGGATTGCATCATTCAGGCCAGTTCTGAAAAACTGTGTTTAAATTTCATCATCTAAAATTGTTGAAATGCTTGTCTGATTTCTGATGTCTTCTTCTTGTCTAGCTGATCAGTCTGCATTCCAGACTCAGCTACTGAATTTAATTCTGCATAAATTTGATGTTCTTCTTCTGCCATCTATTGCACTGAGTTTGAATGGGTCATCTAGTGTATATAGTCTGCATGTATATCAATGTACATACGACTGCTTTGCATGACTATCATTTGCTTATTATTATAGTCTGCATGTATTTCAATGCATATAGGACTTCTTTGCACTGCATTTCTTTGCATGACCACTTTGGTATATAAATGGTAAGCTACTAAAAGGCAGGAAAATCGGCCTGGAGGTTCTTACTATGTGTAAGATGGTCCTTGAGACCAGATTCTCCGCCAAGTACCAAGGGTCTAGTTTTCATATAGAGCAGTGTACTGAATATCATAAAATTTGAAAAATCTGAAAATTTGAAATGAAATTGATGCATATGATAAATTCTCTCTCTGATTGAACAAAGCATGAATTCTTCTTGAGCATATTCTAAAATCATGAGCAGTTCATTAATTGTATTTCATGCACTTTGTCAGGGGGAGTTTGACTAATGTTGCATATGAAGAGTAGTGCAGTTGAAAAACCTAAAAAGAAATTTCATTGCATCTAGACAGGGGGAGCATTTAGAATTGGTGTTTTGATTATCTCTTTTTGAACACCTCTTGTCTAGTAATTGATCAACTCTCATCTGATGTCATATTTCTCTCTCTTGAAAATGGATTCTACCTTCTATTCGTTGAGTTGTTAGAGAAGAGTTTACTTCAACTCTCTTCATGATACTACCTATCAGCTGATCTGTCTGAATTCCAGACTCAGCTACAGTGTGTTGATGTACACTCTTTTGAAACATTTCTCTATTGGTGATTCACTCTTCCACCAGCTTATGCTCAACCTTCATATATCTCTCAGCTGGTGTGACTGATTTGTTTCTACTGTTGATTGTTGGTCAGCTAAATTTATTGTTCTGATCTGAGGAACTTAAGCTGCATGTCATGCAATTCAGTCTGAGAACTTTGTAGAAATTCCTATCATATAGGTTTAAGAATTATCACTGAATCAGACTGATATAAGATTAATGTATTCTCAGATTTGTATATAAATGAATTGAAAATATCTGAATAATAAGGTTTAATAAACTTTAACCACATGTGTCATGTAAACCTTAGACTCTCTCATCTGATATCTGAAAATTTGAAATCAAGGCTACTTTGGTAGAGATACATAGAGTGAGTGATGTGGTTAAACATTAACTTGAGAAATGTTGACTAAATGAAAAATTGTGAATTCAGAGCAATGTCTTAGTCACTGAGAAACTGGGTTCTTTATCAATGAAATAAATTAACTTATGTCATGAGGTGCCATAGTTATCTCTGATGAAAATTTACTGAAAAACCTGACAGAGCAATGGCATGCCTGTGTTGAGTAACTGGGGAGTCTGGCCTCTAATCAAGGTGTCTCCTCATGTAAAAAGACACTCATATTGCTAACTCTATTCTCAAAGCTGAGAGGCAATGACAGTTATCCCACTGAGTAACTGGGTCACTTCACCTAAGACGTGTTGTGTCTCATGTAAAAAGGTGATGATCAACCTAAATTGCTCAGAAAAAATATAATGTGCTTCAAATGAAAATATATTGAAAAGTCTGTCAACTCATATTCTTGAAAAAGTGTTTAACATCAATACTAATCTGTGTAACTCTTAAAAGAGTCATTGAGATCATGTGTGTAAGATAAAGATGGTTGATTTTGAGTGTTATCTGAATATTTGGTTCACCTTTATTAAAACTTGGATTCAGATATGAGTATTGAGTTTAATTTGACAAATTTGGTATACATCATAATTAAATCAGATTGGTTAAGTTGCCACTTCATAACCCTTTATGATAGAAGAGTCTATACTTCTTAAGACTTATTGAAGTGGTGCAAGCATTAAAATCCTTCATGATCAGATTCTTTCCAGATAGCCTGATCAACATAAATCTTGATATTGATTATTCATTGAGATGTCTTGTGATGATTGTTATCTACTCTTGCCTTTCTATCATCAATCACTTTACTCTCCACACTGTTGGAATCTTCCATCTTATTTTGCAATAAGTTCTGGTTCTGTGGACTTTCCACCTGTTTCATTCTGTTCATACATATGTGAGGTGCCACAACCAGAGTTTAGATTATTTGTAATGGCAGATTTCAGATTGATTTATTGGATAACAAGAGTTCATTCCTGTGCTTCAGGGGGAGTTATGGGTCATCTGCTTTTAAGGGGAGAGTAGTACATCTTGCATGTTGATAGGGGGAGAGATGTTTCATTGTCATAATGGAGAACCTCATTTTAATGAACCATGATTCATTCTCAGACTTTGTGTGCTGAATTTTGTCCCTCAAACCATTTCCTCTCTTTTTGATTATGTCAAAGGGGGAGAATAGTTTGACGAGTCAGTGTGACTCATTATGTTGCCATCATCAAAAAGGGGGAGATTGTTGTGCCCCTTGTGCTTTGATGATTATGTGGTGTTTTAATGATAGCAACATAAATGAGTCACCATATTGTTTTGCTAAGAACATCACATTGAATGATAGCACCATGAATGCATATGACTGATTTATTCTGTGGAGAATGCATGAGTGTGTTATATCTGATCTGTTCTGTGGAGAATGCATGAGTGTGCTAGCTCTGTGGGTCGACCCCCTTCTTAGATGGGTCGACCCCCTTCAAGTCTTTACACCAGATTTGCATTGAGTCTTTACATCTCGTAAGAAGTTCAGTTGGCGTCAACCCATTGAGTCCACGAGGTTGACGCAGCCTTGAAATGCCTCAGATGGCTTTGAAGATAAGGCTGGATGCGTTGACGCATGGGATCATTGCGTCGACCCGTAGAGTCTATACACTGCTTTGTGTTGTGTTTGTGCATCGTTTAGAACACAAGTATATACATCCATGCATCATGGGTCGACCCCCTTCATAGATGCGTCGACGCCCCCAGATTTCCAAGTCTATACACTCGTCTTCATGCATAGCAGAGTCTATACAGTGCAGCTCATATAACTTGCATGTCTATACATTGCATTGTGGCGTTTGTGCTCAAAGTCTATACATTGCATGGCAAGCCCAAAGTCTATACATTGTTGCATTGCTTGCATTTGTAAAGTCTATACATTGGCTGTTGTCCTGCAGCGTCAACACAAGTCCAAACATTGCATCGTTGTGCTAAGTCTATACATTCACATTGTCTGCATGTCTGCACGCTAAAGTCTGTACAGAGTCTGTGTCTGTTTGACCAGCAAGTCTGCACAACGTCCGTCTCATTTAGCGTCTAAGGCAATGTCTATACACTGGACTTGAAGTCTGTACATTGAGCGTCTCATTGAGCATCTCATGCAAGTCTATACAACACATCAGACTAAGTCTGTACATTGAGCGTCTCATGTAAGTCTATACAATGCATCAGCAAGTATGTACATTGGACTGTGTTAGGCAAAGTCTGTACATCGGACTGTTTCAAGTGAAGTCTGTACAGCGTCATGCATCATTCTTCAAAGTCCATACACTGCACTGTTGCTTGCTCGAGGTGAAGTATGTACATCCGTCAGTGAACTTCGAAGTCTATACACTGGGATCTTTACCTACGTTCAGTTCTGCAAGTCTGTACATTGGGCTTTCACGAAAAGTCTATACATCCTTGAACTGTGCAAGTCTGTACATCGTTGCTTTGCCAAAGTCTACACATTGTGAACCTTCAAGTCTGTACAGACTTTGCTTCGCTCAAGTCTGTACATTGTCCAGTTGTCTTTGGCAAGTCTTCACATCGTGAAGTCTATACACTCGATTGTCTTGCATTGCATCCAGTCTGTACAGCCTTTCCTTTGGCAAGTCTGTACATCGTTCATGAAGTCTGAACAATGAGCAAGTCTGTACATCGAACTAGTCTGCATCGGCTAAGTCCATACATTGTCCAGTGCATTGCATGCATCATTCATGAAGTCTATACATCGAGTTGAATGCTGGCTAAGTCTGCACATCGTCTGTCTTACTTAGAGTCTCATGCATAACATGAAGTCTGTACATCGCACAGCATTCAAGTCTACACATTGTGCATCATTTTAGTTGAAGTCTGTACATCGTGCATCTAGTGTTTCAAGTCTATACATTGTTGCACGTTGTGTCTGTCTAAGTCTTCACAGTGCTTCTTCATGCATTAAAGTCTGCACATTGCTGCATGCTCATCAAGTCCATACACTGGCATGTCTTTACATTGCCTAGTCTATACACTGGATGCTGAATGTTCTTCAAAGTCTGCATATTGCATTACACTTCAGCAAGTCTGTACAGCGGTTACCTTCATATAGGAAGTCTGTACATCGCATAGCTCTACATATATGAAGTCTATACAGTCTGAAGTCTATACACTGCATCCTGTAATGTCTGTACAGGGTTTTAGACTTAAACTGATAACTTGATTCTCTGTCTGACAGGCACTCTTCGTGAAACCTAATGAAGGCACGTGATCCAAGGAAGGACGAGGTGCCCAGATTATGACACGTGGAAGCAGCCCAGCCAGGATGCTGTCAGGTGGTTGAAATGCCTCGATTCTGGAAAAATTCTTTGGGCGGGAAATGTGGAAGCCACACGACCCTATCCACCCTGCTGCTCTATATAAATGAAGACTCCTTTGTCTGAAGAAGATTGATCGAGAGGCAAAGTCTATACAGTGAGAGTGATCAACTGAAGAGAAGAAAGCCTGCACGATCCTGTGAGAAAGAATAGAGAAGCAGAAGAAGCAGAGAAGAAAAAGAAAAAGAAGAGAAAGAGAGAGATAGAGAGCTCGAGCAGAGTGTGAAGAGAAGAAGAAGAGAGGCAGAGATAAGCTTCGTTCTGAAGATCTGCCTTCACTGGACCGTGGATCAAATCCAGGCCAGTCAACTCATTCTGAGCCACATTGTGCTTCATTGTTTACAGCCTTCCGATTGCTGTTTGTTTCCCATTTTCCTGTTTTCTTTTTGAACATTTCTTCAAGCTATTAGTCAGCACTTGCAGTGGAGGATTCCATTGGACGGCTAAGCTATATTGCCCAGTAGAGCAAGCTGTGAGGCTCAGCAGGCGAGGAGGATTCCTCAGACAGCAAGCTGTGAGGCTCAGCGGATTGTATGGCAAGCTGTGATGTCCAGCTGTTCAAGCTGTGAGTCAGCGGAATCCACACTCGGGTTGAGTGTGGGGTGGATGTAGGTCTGCAGGACCGAACCACCTAAAAAATCATTGTGCAGAGGTTTGATCTCTTTGTGAGTGTGGCGCTAGATGAATGCATAGGGTCGATATGGTTTGATTTTCTATATGTGTTCATCTCATTGCTGCGCACACTATATGTTTGACTGTGGTTTGATTTCTCTATCTGTTGTTGCTTCCGCTAGGTGAATGATTAGGTGCGTTCCACCTATTTGAGTACTGGTTCAACAGAAGACTAGTTTAGTTTCTTTCAGGTTGTCTTATTTTGTCTTGTTAGCTTTCTAGTGAGCATTAGATTTTAATTGGGTGAAAGTTTTTAAAGGGTATATTCATTCACCCCCCCTCTGAATACATAGCATCGAACCCAACAATAGTGACCTCCTCTTCGATCGGCGTCCCACCGGTCAACCCGGATCGAGCAGCGGCTTCGTTTGCCCCTCGTGCCTCGGTCGGTTGGGGCTGCGTCGCCTTTTCTTACGACCCCCCAGCCTCGACCGGCTTGGCACCTGCACTGCCACCCAGAGCATCGTCCACCTCAATCGACACCCCAATCTCTGCCATGGTCCCAGCGCCACCACCATCAGCAAAAGCGGCCCTGACCCCTCAGCTCCTGCTGCGGGGAGAGCCGATCCAACACCACCGCCCCCAAAAGCGGCCCTGGCCTCCTCGGTCCCCTCTCGCTCTGCGGATGGGGGTGCCAGCCTAACAAGGTCGGCCCTATCTCGCTCAGAAGAGGGGAGAGCAGCCGAGCTATAGCCACCTTCGATAATAGAGACGGACCCGGCCTTCTTGGCCTTTCCGACATCCCGTTTTATCCCCTCCACGGGATCCTTGCGTTTGGCCCCCCGCGGCCTGGAAGACCCCTTCTGGGCCATCCCCTTGCCCCTATCTCGGGCTTGGGTGCGCCCCTCGGGAGATCGCAGCTCGTCGGTGGCCGAGTCATTGCCGAGATCGATCACCGCCCGCTCGACCGCAGGCTGCTCCTCCACAGCCGGCCGCCTGGTGTCTGCATAGATAAAAGATATAGTCAGGAAAAGAGAATGGTCTCCCCATCCTAAGAGAAACGGATTCGTGACGTCCAAACCTGTCGACTGCAGCCGCGCGAGAAGACATCGCTCGATGTTCTCCAGAGTAACTAGCTCCTCCGTGGACTGACGACGCTTCAGCAAAATGATCGCTTACTCCTCCACGTCCGGAGGAAACTCGTCCTGCCTCGGGGGAATGTTCGGATGGAAATTGGGGATTATCGGACACCTCCAAGTCTCCTCCACCGAGAAAATCCCCACCCAGAAGAACTGAGTTTTCCTCCCCTTGTGCGAAGAATGTTTCATGGCCAAAGAGACACAGCTCCTATTCCGCCTCGCCTAGATGAAGTAGAAGCCCTTCCCGGCTGAGGGATGCGCCTTCAACTCGAAAAAATAATGAAAGAGGTCCAAGGAAGGAGGAACCCCGCATTGACAGTAGAGGATGCGAAAGGCGGAAAGAAGAAGATAAGAGTTGGCTACCAACTGTACGGGCGCCAACCGAAAGAAATTGAGAAGCTTAAGAATAAAGGGCTCGAAGGGAAGGCGGAACCCACCCTTCCACGACAGAAGGAAGGTGCAGATGTGGCCTGTACGAGTGTCCAAGCTCATCTCATGCGGGGCAGCCGCGGTGAAGTAAAACTTATGGGGTAGACAAAATTGGTGCTCCAGCCGTTTCACCTCCGCCTCCCCCAGTTCACTGCAGTTTGGAGTCGTCGCCCTCGCCGCAGGCTCGCCCTCCCAATCTTCGACCTCCGGACGCTGATCCGCTATGGAATCCAGAGAGGAACTTGAAGAAAGATGCTCCCAGGACCCCGAAGACTCCGGAGGAAGAGGAAGCTGTCGGACTGCCTCCGCAGTTATCTCCACCAACTCTGCGAACGCCGCTGCAAGCCTCTGCTCTTCCGTCGTGTCCCCACGATGCATCAAAGAGCCCCAAAAGCAAGCACGAAGGAGAGCCAAAACCTAAAAATGGAGGGAGTCTGGAGCGACGACAAGCGCGCAATGCCTATATTCCCACGCGGAAGGCGGCGCGTCGTTCCGGCCTTCGAGAAAAGGGGGCCCCTTCAGTTCAAATCCGTCAGGATCATCATTATTACGGGCCCAGGTGACCACGACACGTGGCTTCTTAACATCGCCAGATCTCCACCCACCATAGCCACGCTGGTCCAAAACCCTAACAGCTACTCTTCCGAGCTTACCAAAGCTAGGGAGTAGGAGGGGGACGAGTGGAGAGGGAGATTTCTGTAGCCCATCTAAGAGTGGTCGAACTAGGTCCATCAGGACCAAACGAGGCCCAGCTCATCTAGGTGACAACCCCACTGGGGCCACCTAAATCTCAATAAGATCACTCGGGATCAAGCCCTTCCTCGGCGGTCATTAGGCTTGGAAGGCCCGAGCGTCGGTCCGATCGGAGGAAGACCCAAAGCCCGACTCATCCCTTTCGCTGGGACAAGGGCTGGCGCCCCAACGCCCACTCCGACCGTGTCTCACCCGAGCTGCGCCCATCGCTCGGACATGGTTAGCGCTCTTTAAGTTCGGGTCGATCGACGATTGCTTATCCATGCTACCGTTGGGAACCCTTTATGAGTAGGAGTTCACCAAAGATAATGGACTGATCATAACTCCTCAAGGTTATAACGATCCCATGATAAGGACATAAAGAGCCCACGTTGAAGACATAACTCCCGCCTGAAACTCCTCAGCTTATGGGACTCATGAGGCTAGCGCACTATTTAAACCGGGAATTCCCTCCAGCGAAAGGTAAGGCTAACACACGCCTAAAACTCCCTGAGCAGGAACCACTTCACCACCCTGGTGTAGAGGGATCTCGTGCCTCTCTTTCCTCCTCCCTTCATAGCTTCCACCATTGCTCTACTGACTTAGGCATCAGAGGTTTTAGCCCAGGGAACCATCCCTGGGTCTCTTGATCCGTTTCCCTTCCTTGCAGTTCACTGTTCGGTGATCATCTCCCCAGCTCAGGACCAGCGCGAGATCACGCCTCTTCACGTCCCACTAGAATTTCCTGAAAAAGATTGGAAAGTAGGGTAATGAGCACACTTGCTCAGTAGGTATCTTCGTATCAACATGATTGGTAAATTTAAGTAATTAACATCTTAGCTCTAAAGGATAAGATAAATCATGCAAATATTATGAAACATGCGAATAAAACCAAAATAACAAGATACCATCAAGCTTGAGATATGAGAATATAATATGATCAAGTATGGAACAAGAATATAAATTTGACCTTTCAAGAATGTAACAAGAATGTGCTTTTCATAACCATGAAGGTTATGCACTAGAAAATCATGTAACAAGCAAGAATGTACTCTTCACTTAGTAACAAGTACTTCATGAATTTATGTGGATTTTCGTAGATATTTCACTTATTTATAGAGAAAGTACTCCCAGCGCAATGCGTCGCCAGTAACATCATACCCCATGGTTTATATAGTATGTTTCCGACAATCAGCTGAGGGGACTAGCATAGAGCCCTTGAACACAATCAGTGCTCGAACTGCATCTTCAAGTATAAATCAAGCTACTTCCACGTTTATGTCAATAATATGGCCAAGAACGTATAATTTCAACTATAGTTCCATGATAAGGTAACCAAAAATAATAATGCTTCTATTGATAATAAGATATTTCAATAAATACATTTAATAACTAGGTTATGCCATGAAAATAAATCGACAGAATAATGGTACATTCTTTAACATTCAAAATTAGTTAGATATCTTTGGAATAATATGACAGGTTCTAGATAATCAATTGGACCATCTAAGAATGCAGGAAAATCAACCCTTGAGTCAAAACCCCAGGTTAATCAAATTCAGGATGATAGCGGTCATTTATTGGACTGTCTCTTATCCCTGGCGGTCTAGTACATGACTGTTAATGATAAGACAGTTTGATATTTTAAAACAAGATATCTGGAGTCTTAGCGGTCTAATGCAGCACCGTTTAGGATCCGTTAGCGGTTAAGTGTAGGTCCGCTAGCAGTCATTGGCAGTCAACCAGAAGGACGCTAATAATCCAGAATATAAAACGTCGGTATAAGTGCCTTCTAGACAATTAGGCTTTAATGGTACAACCAGCTCGGCATCCTAGTGAGAATCCCAGGCTCGCGGAGTCTTGCAGAGGCCTTGAAATAAGATTTCCTAGTCCATTGGAAGGAATATCCAAGAGAGAGGTCATCATGTCCATGCTTGTGTTCCTATTGTGCAAAAGTGTAACTAATGACAACATACCGGGATATGTTTCATGTACTTAAGAAAATGACACTTAGATAAGAGAGAAAATCGAAATAAAACAGTGATCAAGTTAAATCATGAATCTTTTAGAAACATGTATTTAATTACAAGAGTATATGATTTTTGATCATAAATTAACATAAGTTAAAATAATACTAATGTACATGCAACTTGAAATCTATTATGATAAATAAGTACATTAACTAAGTATATAAAACCGGTAATTAAATCAGGAATAAGACTTAGTTAACTAGGCTTAACATATAATAATTATGACAAATCTGCACTAAGTCTCGAGTTAAAATAATGCAAAAATTTAGAAATTGAAAATGGTCAATTGGAAGACCGTCACTTTGCGGTTAGCGGTCTATCGTACGACCGCGACAATTCTCTGGCGGTCCATAGGAAGTCTGTTTCTTCCTGCGTAAATTCGAGTTCAAATGATAACTAAACAAAAATGCTAATTAAGACATATCAAGTCTGGAAATCAACATATTCTAACTTCCATGATCATGGTAGAACAATTTAAGGCCAACAATATGCACAGGTTTATGTGATTACAAGAAAAACTCATATTTTTACTTCATTAGAGCTAGTTCATGCATGAAAAATATACTAAATGCATAGTCTTAAGTAAAACATGAAATTCACAAAGTACAATGCATGAAAACGAATGAAACAAAAGGGCTTTTATTCCTGACTTCAAATTTGAGCATTTCATGAGATAACCTACCTTTAACAGTGCTCCTAGACTTTGAATTTCTGACTGGAATCAAGCCTTAGTTCTGCACTTTCTTACTCTAAATCAGCAACTTCACGTCTCTCTATCTCCTGATTCCCTTGACCTATGGACGTGAAATTTTGAGGGTAAGTAGAAGATATATAGAGGAACATAAAGTTCTAAAGAACATCCAATTAATTACCTCGTTTTGGGCTCCGAATTCCTTGATCTTCTTGGGTCAGACGCACTAATTCCTGAGTTCTTAATGTAGAAACAACGACTAAGCTTCTAACTTCACGTAGGCTTGATCTCCTATAACGAAATTTGGAGGGTAGTTAGTTCTAAGTATAATGAATAAATTCTCAGAAGAAACTTACTTCTAATTCGGTCTCCTTACCTGGGGTCCACGCGAGCCAAAGTAGGGGTCGCGCATGTCAAATCTGGGACCTATTTATAGGTTTTAACTAGGGTTTGAGGATTAGAACGAACTTAGAGTCCCAATTATACTTTCCATTCAATCTACCATCCTTCTAGACCTATCTAATTAGCTGATAGAGTCGATCCAAGATGATTTGGATGCTAAAAATCTAACCTTTTCACGTTTTCTTCTTCTCACAGAATCTGCATTCGTTAGCGATCAATGGACGACCGTTTACAACCCGTTAGCGGTCTTGCGATAGACCGTTTTATGCTGTGAGCGCCGAATTTGAAATACTTCAAACTCTTTTGATATTATGCCCAATATTATCTTGTTATTTATATGCCAAAGAGTAATTATCTCCTTAATTCCGTGATTTCACCTATTTTAAGGTTCTAGAACATGGGCCAAGGTCCAAAACAATCTTTTTGGGCCTATTGGTTTTATTTTATGGGCCTAATCAACTTGGATTAGTGTAGGGTCTAAATAATTAGATTTAATTTATTATAATCCAATTAATAGCCTATTAAATGCTTAACAATTATATTTTAAATCCAAAAAATGTTTAGAAAATTCTCGAGCGTTACATAAGAGCCAGAAGGCTCCGAAGGGTTAGAAAGGTTTGTGGAGGTACATCGAAACTAGAAATAAGTGCAGCAACCAACAATTATCAATATAATGGATTGCTAAATTAGTAGAAATAAGATTACATTTTCAATTAAATAACTACAATAGAGCAAAGAGAGAGCCCAGTCTAATTAAAGTACAGTCTATAGAAAAAGAAAAGTACACAAGTACCTCTGGCAAGCTGGCAGCTAAGAACCACACACACGCACCTCCGAACTCCGAGGCTGAAGCATAACACCTGAAAAATAGGGGGTGAGCCTCATCTCATTGGCTCAATAGAGGTCCCGCAAACCCCCTGAACTAAAACAACGACGGTAAAGCAACAACACTAACAACAACAATAACAACAACCACAGTAACAACAACAATAGTAACGGCAATCGGAGTAGTCACAGCTACAACGAACATGGAAGTACAAACCGTATCACAATTGTATCCACAGCCACCGGTAAAACCTCGGCTAACTAAACTACTCCTAATGGAAGTAAAAGCACATATAGATCTCCCAGTCAAGAATTGCCAAACAGACATGAAATCTTGACCTTACTACCGAGAAACACCACAACACCTCTATCGTGAGGACTCGTCTACACTAACGGAGCCCAACCAGACCACCCGGTAAGAAAACATAGTCACGACCTCGCTGTCGTGAAGCCAACATGACCTAGGGGTGAAGCCTTAGTAACTCAACCGAGAACCCCAGACCGCTACATCGGAAAACACACGAGAATTACCCGTAGGACCACATCATCTTAGACGGAAACCAACCATGACACACATGTCACGAAACCACGAGAGCCACAAGAACCACGAAGCTACGAAGGTCAAGAAGGTCACAAGCGTCATGTGTCCTGTGACAGAAGTACCCTCTCACTAGTAGCAAGACCAGGTGCATCCACTGACATCTTACACTACTTCTCGGGTGTCTCCCACTCGTCTCTAACACGGTAACTGAGACACCGTAACAAGAACCAAGAAAGAGAGTGACTAGTCAGGGTCACGCTCGTCAGCACAGGTCCAACACTCCTGACCACGTGAGCACACACAAGCTCAATGCCTTGAGCCAAGCCTCTAGCTGGTTCCCCCCCGGTAACTAGCCTAAAAATCGTCTCTATCGGGACTGCCCCGCCACCACTCCCAAGTGGGCCGACACGAAAGTGTCGCCAGGCTATGACTAGTGTAGACTCACTAGACACAGAGACTCTCACAAGAAAGAACCAAAGTATAGAGATGGTACTTATGTACCTGTCACAGGTGACTCGACCAGCTACCAAACACATGGTCCATACAGAAATCATTTCCGTAAGACTAGGACAGTACGAAAACACCCTCTGTACTCACGTCAAAACACAAGGAAACTCTATCTAGCGAAACCAGAAAAGCCCGAAGCATGTGAGGTCATCCAGACCCACCGAACATGTGGGCATGCTAATCGAGATAACACGGTACCATTTGATGCCCAAAAACATGGTCACAGTCCTTACGGGACATCTGAGACATCCACGGGACTAAGGGCCATCCACAATGTTGAAACCAGATCAACCGAAAGTCAAAACGACCCGAACAGCGCACCCAAGGACGGTGGCGGTCATCACATAGCCGCTACCTGGGCTGGTCACAAAGTGGCGGTCTCAAGAAGACTGCTACTTGAGAAGGCGGTCTCTGATGGACCGTCACCTGATAGAGGCTGTCTCCACAGGGCCACCTTCTGTCAGGGGACACCGACATACACACTCCAATATAGATAGGCAGAAGGTGGTCTCATGGGGGCCGCCTCTTGTAGAAGGTAGTCATGGCAAGACCGCCATCTGCAGCCTGCCTCGAAGATTCTACGTTGACTTTGACCCAGAAGACGGTCTCCTCCGGACCGCTACTTCAAAAGGCGGTCAGTCGCAAGACTGCGTCTTGCAACCAACCTAAACTGACTACAAAAGCAAATGAAGGTCTCCCAAGGGCTGCCTTCACAAGTGGCAGTCACTGGTATGATTGCTACTTCGTTCTGAACCAGAAAACACGTTCTTCGTGTGAAATCCATTATTCCACACTCCAATCTTGTCCAAATGATGGGGAAAATATAGGGAATCAATCCCTTAGCCTCTGGCACACCAAGAGGCACCATTTAAACCATGAAAACACGATCAAAATGGGAGATTCGTCGCTCGAACCCTGAACATGCAATTTTTCCTTTTCGTGAGAAATAAACCCCACTCGGCCTCGCCACGGCCTACAAATCACGGGAAATGAAACTACGCAAGCCAAGGATTCATCTCCCTACCTCACACGAAGCTTTTACCCCACGAAGGCGCCGTTCCATGTGAATCCGAGCTTTCAACCGCCGCCATGTCATGAACTCCACAAACGGCTTCCTCGCGTCACCACCACCTCGATCCACGTCCCGTGCTCGCCTGCTCACCAGTCGCCACGCCTCTGCCTCACCCTCATCACAGTCATCGGCCGCCCGAGGTGAGAGGGAGAGAAGAGAGGGATGGGAGAGAGAGAGAACGAGGGAGAGAGTGTGAGATCAGTGGGGAGGAGAGAGGAGAGAGGGAATTATATAAAAACATTAATTATTATATTCATTTAATATTCTTATTCTCCTCTTTTCAATTAATAATTTCAAAAAATATAGAAAATAGGGAAAAATCACCTCCCTAATCCTCGGAACACGCTCATCATGCCTGTAACGTCCCGCAGTCGCAAAACTCAACGATTCACTCTCCACAGGGTTCCGCAAGTTACATAGCGAAAAACCCGAGTGAAATGTAAAACACAATCTGGGGCCCACACTAGCGCTCTGAAAAATCCAGAAAGAACTTGGCCGCTCAACGCGCCACCACGGACCTGAAAAAACTTACAAATATGCCATTCAAAAATCCAAAAAATCAATATTCAAGTCCGTAATCCTCTCGGACACAAATCAAAATCCGCGGATACACGATCCAAAAATCAAGGGTATTACTGTCACGCCTCGAAGCGATAGTAGCGGAACGCATTGATCAGAACGTGGTAGCGATGCAGTCGTGTCTATCAGAGCAATCATAAAGGCACAATATAACTAAAACATACTTCCATTGAAATTCCAAATATAAGTTTATTACGAGTTGACTCAAATAAAAGACTCAATAAAAGAAAACTACAAGAAGACTCTCAAACTAGCTAGACTCGACTCGATGCAAGACTTAGAAGGTTCAATTAAATTTGCCGAAGCTCTCTTCACCCTTGCCGTTGCCCATCTTGGTTGCATTTATCTTCATTATTACCTGAAAAATATGAGAAAACACCAGGTGAGAGAACGCTCAGTAGGAATTATATCTCTAATCCAGACTTGCTTAAAATGATTAACGATTTATGTAATATGCCATGATCATGCATGATAGAATGTAGGATAATATCGAGAGTGGAATAACAAGAATTATAGCTAGGCATGAAAATAGAGTATGAAGAGAATGTTTCAAGAGCATATCTCATAGGGAGAGGCATATAGTTAAGTCCCGCGATCAATGATACCCAAGAGGGGGGGTGAATTGGGTGATTCAATATTTTAAAAAAACTTTTACCCGATTTAAAACAGATGTGATAAAGTAGCAAATAGAAATTCAGATCTATATAATTGCAAATTAGATCTATCAAAATCTATCGCCACGATAGTTCTTCGGTACTAGACGGAGGTATGAATCCAAGGATTCTGCTCACGCAAGGTGATATCATCTTGACAAGACTAGCCTTGTCAATTCAAAAACACTTTTCGATATACCAAAGATCTACTTATAGAAAGAATCGATTATGTTAGATGTAAAAGATCAAACGCGGAAGAATAATAAACAAAAATGATCACACAGAATGGGGTAGAAGAAATGAATCAAACTATACAGCTCAAACCACAAGACACAAGGAATTTTAAGGTGGTTTGGATGCAACGACGGCAACCTACGTCCACCCCTCACCAAAACCCGGTGAGGCTTCACTGTTGGAAAACCTGCACGGGGAAGACTCCCCAACACGGAGCAAAGCTCCAACACACACGGGAAGAAATCCCAACACGGAGCAACGCTCCAACACACACACGGGGACGCACCCCAACACACACACACACACACACACACACACACGGAGACGGAGTCTCTAACACGATCCAACGGCCAGATCAACAACACCAACACACACTACAACAGATGTAGTACTCTAAACACTGGTATAATCGATTCTGGAAAGATCCCCACACACACACGCAGATCTAAGAAGATCCACGCACACACACACAGATCTAAACAAGACAACACGCACGACCATTGATCTGAACTGATCCACACACATTCGAATGTTTGCAGATTACAAAGAACACAGACTTGAAGCTTAAAAAATAAAAACATATGAAGCACAGAAGAAAGAACTCCTGATTTAGGCTCCCCCTGAGTGTATGATGTAGATCTTGAACAAGGCTTGCTTCTTCACTTGAATGGAGATTGAGTGGCTTCAGATGGAGCTTGAAGTGCTTGGAGATGGATGAAGAAATCTTGCACGTGTTACTGTTCGCGGAGCTACAGTAGCCTTCTTTCTCCTTTGGCAGCCTCTCCTTCAATCCTTGGATTCCCACACATTTTTTTACCCTAAGAGGTGCTTTTATATGTCTTGGGTTGGTCAAGGAACATCCCCAGACATAGATCCACATTTTCTGGCGAATTTGGAGGCTAAAGGACTGAAAAGTCCACAAGAGAGGCTTGAACACGTTGGTGAAAAACAAAGTCAAGCTTGGCTACCTCGGGGGGTTCGGTGGACTGGAGACATAGGGCGGTCGACCTAACTTTTACAGGTTTTGAAGATTTTGTTGCTGGGAGGATCGGTCGACCGGTCTAGTGGGGGCGGTCGACCGGTCTAGTGGGGGCGGTCGACCGAACTCTGTAATTTTACAGAGTTTTCAATTCTGGGAGATTAGGTCGACCGCCCCTGCTGGCCAGGTCGACCGCCCCTGCTGGCCAGGTCGACCGAACTTTGAAAAACCTGCAGAAATAAGATTGTCAGCCCATGGATCATATCATTATAGAATATACTGTAAGACCACACTTTGCTCCATTGAATTTGAGTTGGTTTGGACTCATTCTAGGCTTTTGAAACACGATACTTTTGAGCTTCATATCCTCATTCAATTCATGCATTTTGGTTTTAATCTGGCTTTAATTATGCACGGAATGCATTCAACACTATGCAAAAGACCCATGAAATCTCATTTTAAAAAGACCCTTTGTGTAAATGCAAGGAACAAGTTCAACGCATTAAGAGCACATGAAAAGATATGTATGAGAAACTTTTGAAAGCCTAAATATCAGCTTCCAATCTATTGATCAATGTTAAGTCAATACATCCATCAACAATCAAATCCACATGTTCAGGCATAAACGAATCTTTTCACATCAGACCAAGTCAACTTCCCATGAAGGCAAGTCGACTTTACTTGCTTTACCAGATTTGAGACTTCCATAGCCTTACCAAAGGTTCTTGAAGAATGTAGACACGGTTTACCACTTGTTTCAGTTGTAGATAGAGTCAAACCCCAATCAAACCCCCAGTCAAATCCTTAGTCAACCCCCAGTCAAACCCTCAGTCAACCCCCAGTCAAACCCTCAATCAACCCCCAGTCAAACCCTCAGTCAACCCTCAGTCAAACACCCAGTCAAACCCTCAATCAATCCTAGTCTAACCCAGGGTCAAACCACAGTCAAACCCGCGGTAAACCCTCGATCAAATCTGCCTAAACCCCCCATGGGGGGGTGGTTTACGCGGACCAGCTCACCCCCCCTAGCTGGTACGCGTAAACCCTCCATTCAATTAAAAAAATTTAATTTTTTATAAAAAAGAGAAAAGAACCAGCCCGCCTAAACCCCCATCCAAGGGGGGTTTACGCGGACCAGCTCAGGCCCCCTGGCTGGTCCACGTAAACCCCCATCCAAAAAGGGTTTAGGGGTCCGCGTAAACCCCTTCCCCTGTCTCTCTCTCAGCCCGTAACCCAAGCACTATTCACTTGGGTTTACGCGGACCAACTCACCCCCCTTGGATGGTCTGCGTAAACCCCCTGTGACCCTTCACCTTCCACTATAAAAGTCCCCCTTTGGGAGCCCAAATTCATGGATGAAGCACCAAATGCATCAAGCGCCTAAGGAGCTCAGCCCCAGACTACAACGGCACGTTAAGGAGAATTGTGTGTGTTTGCTAGGCTCACGCCGAGGGCATGCCGCATATGCATCCCTCATACGGCGTCTAGCCCAAACACCCGTCTCCGGGAGATTTGTGTGTGTGTTTTCTAGGCTCACGCCGAGGGCATGCCGCATGAGCATCCCTCATACGGCGTCTTGCCCAAACACTCACCTCCGGCCCCCCTGTTGTGACATGTCATCTCGATACTCGTGCATGACCCTGATGTCACTTCGTAAGAGCGCCATCCACAGTCCCTGCCTCAATGATCGTGCACCATCAAACATCGCTCGATCGAGGCACCCTGCTCGATCTCTACCTCGACATTCGCACACGACGCAGACATGGATTGATGAGAGAATCCTGCCCAATGTCTATACCAATGGTCGCACACCATCAGACATGGCTCGACCGAGGCACCCAGTCGGATCCTCTACCTCGATAAGCGTGCCCTCAGCACTATCACTTGGACAATGGGCATACTTCACAAGTCACGATGCAAGATGAAGTCTCAGGCCCCTACCTCCGCAAATGGGCCCCGAGCACGACCACCGAGGTCTCATGACGCCCAGCTCGTTCAGTCACAACGGTGCCCCCGGCACCCGACTATCAATAACTCACTCACAACGGTGCCCCCGGCACCCGACTGTCAATAACTCAGTCACAACGGTGCCCCCGGCACCCGTCTGTCAATAACTCAGTCACAACGGTGCCCCCGGCACCCGTCTGTCAATAACTCAGTCATAACGGTGCCCCCGGCACCCGACTGCCTACAACTCCAGTCACAGCGGTGTCCCCGACACCCGACTACCAGCTACTCCAGTCACATCGGGGCCCGCGACACCCGATGACTCAACAACTCCAGTCACAACGGTACCCTGGGGCACCCGATCACCCACCAACTCCAGTCACAGCGGTGCCCCCGGCACCCGACTGCCTACATCTCCAATCACAACGGTGCCCCTGACACCCGACTGCATACAACTCCAGTCACAACGGTGCCCCCGGCACCCGACTGCCAGCTACTCCCGTCACATCTGGGCCCGCAGAACCCGATCACTCAACAACTCCAGTCACAACGGTGCCCCGGGGCACCCGATCACACAACAACTCCAGTCACAGCGGTGCCCCCGGCACCCGACTGCCTACAACTCCAGTCACAACGATACCCCCGGCACCCGACTGCCAGCTACTCCAGTCACATCGGGGCCCGCGGCACCCGATCACTCAACAACTCCAGTCACAACGGTGCCCCGGGGCACCCGATCACCCAACAACTCCAGTCACAGCGGTGCCCCCGGCACCCGACTGCCAACAACTCTAGTCACAACGGTGCCCCCGGCACCTGACTGCCAGCTACTCTAGTCACATCGGGGCCCGCGGCCCGATCACTCAACAACTCCAGTCACAACGGTGCCCCGGGACACCCGATCACCCAACAACTCCAGTCACAACGGTGCCCCCGGCACCCGACTGCCTACAACTCCAGTGACAACGGTGCCCCCGGCACCCGACTGCCAGCTACTCCAGTCACATCGGGGCCCGCGGCACCCGATCACTCAATAACTCCAGTCACAACGGTGCCCCGGGGCACCCCATCACCCAACAACTCCAGTCATAGCTGTGCCCCTGGCACTCGACTGCCAACAACTCCAGTCATAACGGTGCCCCCGGCACCCGACTGCCAGCTACTCCAGTCACATCGGGGCCCGCGGCACCCGATCACTCAACAACTCCAGTCACAACGGTGCCCCGGGGCACCCGATCACCCAACAACTCCAGTCACAGCGGTGCCCCCGGCACCCGACTGCCAACAACTCTAGTCACTACAGTGCCCCCGGCACCCGACCGCCAACAACTCCAGTCACAACGGTGCCCCCGGCACCCTACTGCCAGCTACTCCAGTGACATCGGGGCCCGCGGCACCCGACCACCCAACTGCTCCAGCACAACGGTGCCTACGGCACCCCTACTGCCCCGACCTCAACATTGTCTCATGTCGGGAACACATTGCGACGCCCCTCCAGCGCCATCCTGCTGAGTCATAGGTCCTCTGACAGACGCCACGTACAAATGCGGAAATACCCGCACAATAACGCAATGGCCCGGCGACCGTCACAAATGATGGAATTGTCCCGCGACTTGCAAGCACTTGTAATCGGGCTCTCACGCCCCCATATAAATGCCTTTCATGGCATATAAGTCATGTAATCCAGTTAGGGAGCGGGTCCCCCTCCTCGCTGGAACTAGTCTCTCTGCCCCTAGTTATCCCTGTTGTGTTGCTGTTGCCCTGTCGTTGTTGCATGGACTAAACCCTCCCGATGTTGCGGCTACCAAGGTCCCTGACTCTCTCTTTGGTAGAAGAAACAAAGGTATTCGAATTCAATCCGTTGTAAAATAAACATCGGTTGCTTGCGGCCGGTGGGAAAAGACGTCCAGTACATGAATCCCCATAATCACCTGCGCACTCGCACCCGTGGAACCCCTTTTATCCACGTGTCGCTCGATCCCTCGAGCCACGTGCTACGTCCTGATGACGCTTCCACGGTCAATCCTCGGTTCCATAGGTGATTGTTGAGAAATCGACTGGCACGCCCGCATTCCACCCAGCCATCCCTATCCCAATCTCCCAGAATGATGAACCATACGCCATCCCTGCCAGTGCATTCCTATCGTTCTCTCTGCCTTCTTCTCAATACCCCCGGAATCCCCGCGTGCCCAGTCAACCTATCTCGGCCTTCCGTAAAAGGCGAGTCTACACCCCCGCCGCGAGGACAAAATGACAAGTGACTCCCTGCGGTCGCAAATAATGACATCTTGATATACTCTAAGAGTGAGGAGGAGCATGTCGAACACTTGAGGATGGCGTTGCAGTTATTGAGAGACCATCAGTTATATGCCAAGTTTAGTAAGTGTGAATTTTGGTTACAAGAAGTATCTTTTCTGGGTTATATTATCACTAAGGAAGGTATATCTGTTGATCCTTCGAAAGTAGAGACAGTAAAGAATTGGGATAGGCCTACTAATGTAACTAAAGTAAGAAGTTTTCTAGGCCTGGCAGGTTATTACCAAAGGTTTATTAAAGATTTCTCTAAAATTGCGGTACCTTTAACAAGATTAACCCGCAAGGAGAACCAATTTGATTGGTCGAAAGATTGTGAGCGAAGTTTCCAGACTCTGAAGGAGTGTTTACCTACTGCCCCTGTTTTAGCTTTACCTTCTGGAGAAGGAGGATTTGTAGTGTACATGGATGCTTCAGGTATTAGCCTAGGTTGTGTGCTTATGCAGCACGGGAAGGTGATAGCTTATTCCTCTAGGCAGTTAAGGAAACATGAAGAGAATTATCCTATTCATGATTTGGAACTTGCAGCTGTAGTGTTCGCCTTGAAGATTTGGAGGCACTACTTGTTTGGAGAGACATTCACAGTGTTTTCAGATCAAAAGGGTTTGAAGTACTTATTTTCTCAAAAGGAGCTTAACATGAGGCAGAGGAGATGGCTTGAATACTTAAAGGATTTTGATTTTTCTATTGAGTACCATCCTGGAAAGGGTAATGTGGTGGCAGATGCTTTAAGCCGCAAATCGATAGCAAAATTATCAAGTCTCATGTTACAAGAGTGGAGATTATTAGAACAACTGGCTAGTTTAGACATCAATGTTGGCGAGAATCGGGTTATGATTGCATAGATTCAGCTTCGTCCAGAGTTATTAATAGAAATTCAGTCCTTGCAAGACAATGATCCGGTATTGGTAGAGATCAAGGAAAGTTTGAGCAATAGACCTGATTTCATGTTACCTGATGACGGCAGATTATTATTTCGAGGAAGGACCTATGTCAGATGTAACTGAAGTAAAGAGTAAGATCTTAGAAGAAGCTCATAAGTCCAGGTATACTATTCATCTTGGAGGTACTAAGATGTATCGAGACTTGAAAAGATCCTTTTGGTGGCCGAATATGAAAAAGGAAATTGTCGAATTTGTAAGCAGATGCTTAGTGTGTCAGCAAGTTAAAGCAGAGCACTTTAGACCTGCAGGGAAGTTAAAACCACTTGATATACCTCAATGGAAGTGGGAGAGAATTGGCATGGATTTTATCATGGGTCTACCTAGGACACGCAGTGGATTTGATGTAATATGGGTCATTGTCGATAGATTGACTAAGTCTGCCCATTTCTTGTCCATTAAGTCCAAATGGACAGTTGATGTCTTGGATGCTCTATATATGAAGGAAATTGTAAGACTTCATGGAATACCAGTCAGTAATGTGTCTGATAGAGACCCCAGGTTCACTTCACACTTCTGGAGAGGACTGCAAGAATCCCTGGGTACTCGTTTAAATTTCAGCACGGCCTTTCATCTACAAACAAATGGACAGACTGAGAGAACCAATCAAATTGTGGAAGATATGCTAAGAGCTTGTGTGATTGATTTTGGAGGCTGTTGGCATGAACATTTGGCTTTGATTGAGTTCGCCTACAACAACAGTTACCAGTCCAGTATCCAGATGGCCCCATTTGAAGCTCTGTATGGAAGAAGCTGTAGATCCCCATTATGTTGGAATGAGGTAGGTGAGAAACAATGGTTGGGACCAGATCTCATTTTAGAATCATCTAAGAACATCCATATTATTATAGACCGTTTGCAAGTGGCACAATCAAGACAGAAGAGTTATGCTGATAATAGGAGGAGAGCCTTAGAATTTCAAGTCGGCGAGTATGTGTTCTTGAAAGTTTCACCAACAAGAGGAATCCAAAGGTTTGGTATTCGTGGCAAGTTAAGTCCAAGATATGTTGGTCCATTCGAGATTCTGGAAAGAGTTGGGGAAGTTGATGTAGTGCCCCAAAATTTATATATAATAATTTTTGGATTATTTATGGAATTTTCTGAGATTTATATGGGCTGAATAAATTAATAAATGGATTATTGAATTAATAAATTGGTTATAAGGCCCTATAGTATTAAATAATTAGCCTAGCCTATTTAATTTAAGACCCAAATGGTTAAAAGACCAAGCCCATTAAGATAGGCCCATAATCTAGAAGGTTATTTAGTCTATTCACGGATTTTAACAGATAATTATCCCTTATTTAGATAATTATAAGGATAAACAATAAAAGAGTTTGAATTAGGTGGAATTCTACACACGCTGGATGTAGCGGTCTATCGTGCGACCGCCACATGACTATAACGCACCTAGACACGACCGTTACACCCTGCTGACTCCGTAAGTTGAAGAACTTACAAAAAGATTGGAACTTTGAGATTCTCTTGGCTAGAGACCAATTTGGGAAGACTTATAATATTGATAAGGACTCTTAGAGCTTAGGTTTTAGCCAATTAAGGACTCTAAATTCGTTCAAATCCTTGAACCCTAGCCAAAACTCTATAAATAGAACCCAGTTCTGAACTGAACGACCCTTACTTTTGGCTCGTGAAGAATCAAGGTAAGGAGATAGAATTTCGGGTAAGTTCTTTGGAACTTTTTACTTCCAATACTAAAGTCTAACAACTCTCAAAATTTCATATTAGGAGATCAAGTAACCAAGGAGATAAAGGCTTCTAAAGTCGCTGATTCTGTCATAGCAACCCAGGATTCAGAGCAAAGGACCACTGAAGATCAAGGAATTAGGACGCCCAAACGAGGTAATTAGAATTCGGTGCTTAGAATTTTTTGTTCCCATTATATTAATCTTCTTACCCTCCAAATTTCGCCTCTTTAGGTCAAGAGACTAAGGAGTTAGAGCGATGTGAAGTTACTGAAAAATATCAGGAAGGGAAGAACTAGGGCGTCTCATGAAGACCAAATTAGAAGTTTTAAAGCCCAGTTAAGAGGTAGGTTATCTCATGAACGGCAAGAACAACATGTTAGGGATAAAAGCCCTCTGGTTTTGCTTGATTATTTGCACTATAGATCATGAAATTCATGCTTAAGTAGGGACATGCATACATGCATATCTTTAGCCTTAATGGAAAATAAAAAGGTACTATCTTGTTGATTCACTGAATCCTATGCATCTAAATGGTCTTTACCTTATTATCATGGCTAGAATAGTTGGTTATTGTGATTTTTCTTGCATGGGACATAGTTCCTTATCTTTTTCGTCAGTAGAATCTCTGACGGATTAACGTAGGACCGTCATGCGATTGTAACGGTCTTACGATCACCCGTTACATCCTCTGTTATCTCTCAATTCCTCGGTTGTCTCTGATGGACCAAAGTAAGTGCATTACAATACTGTAACGGCCCCTCGATAAACCGTCACAGCCCTGTGACGCGCCCATACTAGACCGTCAGAGTGCTATTTTCTGTCAACCCGAGATAGGACTGAGGATAGTCAAACTTACTTATAAATAAGCCTAGTTATCTAAGTTTTAACCTTATTTCATGACTTGGGGTTTATTAATGGATTCATGTTCTAAACACTTTGAGTTGTTTTAAAGCATATGTTAGTTTCATTGCCTAAAACTCTATAGTTTTGAATTAGACTACGCTTTTAAGTATTGTATTGACGGAGTTTTATCATGGTTTCACACCGTTACACATTCTCTCTCCATCTATAGAGTCATTTTCTTTAAGCACATGTCATATATCCCGGTATATGTCCCTTAGTTACACTTATTGCACTATAGGAACATATTCTTTAACATGAGGACCTCTCTATTGGATATTCCTTTCAATGGACTTGGAAATCTTGTTTCAAGACCTCCGTAATTCTCCGCGAGCCTGGGATTCCCACAAGGACGTCGAGTTGGTTGTACCATGAAAGCCCAATTATCTAGAAAAGCACAAATCGAAGTTTTAAGTCTTGTTCATATAACGGACCTGCACTAGCCCGTCAGGCTCACCTAACGGACCAGTGTTCGACCGTCAGGCTCATATAACGGTCCAATATATGACCGTCACATTGTTTGAGTCCATATCTATTTTATCCTAGATTCAGCCCATTGTAACGGCCCAATACTAGACCGTTATGTTCATGCAACGCCCCAGTATTAGACCGTCACAATTTTTGAATACATTAACCCGAGGTTTGACCAATGGGTTGATATTCTAAAGATCCTAGATGGAATATTGATGGTCTAGGACTTGCCATATTGTCTAAGATACTTAACTTAAATTATAAATGATAACGAATGTACTGTTATGCTACCGAATTATTTCCATGAGCATAATATCGTTTTAAATCATTCTCGATCTCTTATGTTCATTGATTGAAGCATTCATTCATTGATTACTATTGTCATGAGTTTATTTAACTTTCTACTTTAAATTGGTCATATTTTATTGTTGGAAACGTATAAATAGCTTGATTTATACTTGAAGATGCGATCGAGCACTGATTGTGTTCAAGGGCTCGATGCTAGTCCCCTTGGCTGATTGTCGGAAACATACTATTATAAACCATGGGGTATGATGCTACTGGAGTCGCATTGCGCTGGGTGTACTTTCTCTATAAATAAGTGAAGATCCACGAGCATCATGAAAATACTTGTAGATGACTTTCTTGCTTGTTACATGATATTCCACAGAAATTCACCAAATACTTGCTCTTAAGCAAAAGATGTTTGGGTGATGAGTATCTGACTTTCTAGTATATTCTTGATCATGAAAAGGCCATATCATGTTCTTGTTACATTCTTGCTAGTTCATACTTGTTCATTCTATCTTACATGATCATCTTGTTACTCTGGTTTAATCGCATGATTGATCGCATTCGCATGATTTTACCTTATTTTCTCTAGAGTTAAAAAGTTAATTACTTTAATAGTGCCTTCATGTTGATGCGAAGATACCTACTGGGCAAGTGTGCTCATTACCTATTTCCAATCTTTTCAGGAAATGGAAGTGAGTCGGGTTCGGATTCGGAATATTCAAGTAGCGGATCTGAGAGTGAATGAAGAACGAGTGGAGACTTAGGAAAGTCTACATTGTTTTGATTGAGTCTATATAATTTTCTTATTCATGAGTCTAGTATGATGAAAGTTGAATTAGTGGCTGTATTTGAATATTTGATTATTAATGAAATGAGTTGGAGTTTGAGTTAATTATTGTGTAGTTGCATTATTCTTATGTGTGATTGTCTTGCGCTCTGATCGTTCTTGCTTGCAAGAGGCTTACCCTGCCGGCTGTTCACGTTCCTCGAGCTAGTCTTCCACTGTAATAAAGGCTCGGGACGTGACAGTTAAGTTGGTATCAGAGCCTAAGTCTCAGGACTTAGGGAAAAGAATCATGTCATAGGATAAGTCCAAGGTTTAAGGACCCCTACCTATGACCTAAGGAAGAAATTTCCCATACCCATGTGAGAATTGGGTAGAGCCGGGATAAGATAGTTAATTAACTTTAAGATAAATTTTCTTCCAATTCCATGAGAAAAAATAAGTTGTTGTATTTCTCTCAGGTACCTTATTTTACGAATGGCTCATCGCGTAGATTGGGATGGCATGCAACAAACAGTTGTCGACCTTACTCAGGCATTCCAAACTATAGCCCAAGCAGGCGCAGGGGCAAGGGCTGGCGACTTACATCACAATTTTCAGAGTTTAAACCCTCCGTGTTTCTATGGTTCTTCTAATCCGGACGAAGCAGAGAATTGGGTTGACGAGATAAACCATATATTTGACGTCATCCATTGCACCGATCAAGAGAAGGTGCATCTTGCAATTTTCCAACTCAACAAGGATGCCTGTACATGGTGGAAGTCGGTTCCGGCACCTCCGGCCGATGCACCTCATACATGGGATGGCTTTCTCACTTTGTTCTGTGCTAAATATTTTTCTGAGCATGTGAAAGAAAGAAAGGCTATGGAGTTCGCCTCTCTTCGACAAGGAATGATGACAGTGGCAGAATATGAACTGTAATTCTCAAGGCTAGCACCTTATGCACCGCATCTAATCAGTACCGATCTATTGAAGACAAATCGGTTTATGGACGGGTTACGACCCAGTTTTATTCAGTAGCTCGGGACCCAAAACATCCGTACTTATGCAGAGATGGTTCAGCGGGCATACTTATGTGAAAGGACCTTAGAAAAGGTCAAGAAATTGAAAGGAAAAGGAGAAGGGTCTAGTCGACGATCAGATCGGCGTTATAAGAAATAAAAGTTTAGTATCACAGAGCCTCATAAAAGCTGTGATAGTAAGAAAAGATCCAGGAGTAGGAACGGTGGAAGTTCCCAGAAAAATAAGAAAGCCAAAGATGAGAAAGAGCAAGTCGCCACAGCGTGCACATTTTGCGAGAAGTTCGGCAATTCGGCTGAAGAATGTTGGAAACGCCTTGGTGCTTGTCTACGCTGTGGAAGCAAGGGGCATCGCATGCCGGATAGCCCCCTTATGAAGGATCAATCATCCGACGGTGGACGCAGGAGGCATGCTCGCCTCAATGCCGTTCTAGAAGAAAAGGAAGCACCTAAGGATGGTGGACTTATGGAAGGTACTCTTCAAATTTGTTCTCGTCCTGCATTTGTGCTATTTGATACTGATGCCTCTCATTCTTTTATCTCCACTACTTTTGCAAAAACATTACCAATTGCATCAGTTCCCTTACCTTCAGATCTTGCTATTACCACACTCTTAGGTTCTGGAACAAAGCTTACCGACTATTGTCCTGATAGCGAAGTGATAGTAGAAGGTCATAATCTCCCCGCAAACTTAGTATGCCTTGACATGAAAGGTTATGATACCATTTTAGGGGTAAATTGGCTTGTAGATCATGATGCTTATATCAATTACAGAAATAGGATTATATCATTCTGAAAATCAGGTCTTCCAAGATTCTCTTTCCTTGGCATCAAATACATGAAACATCCACTATCATATCTTCTCTTCACGCTTGCAAACTCATCTCGCAAGGATGTGAAGCTTTTCTTGCTTCTGTCATTATTACCGAATACAAGGAGATTATCCTAGCAGACATTCCCACTGTAAATGAGTTCCCCGATGTATTCCCATCCGAATTACCCAGTTTACCACCCGAGAGGGAAGTGAACTTCACTATTGAACTCATTCCAGGAGCAACACCTGTTTCTATAGCCCCTTACAGGATGTCCCCCACGAAACTTAAGGAACTAAAGAGGCAGTTGCAGGAACTACTAGATAAGGGCTTCATTAGACCTAGCACATCCCCTTGGGGTGCGCCGGTGCTAGTTGTCAAGAAGAAGGATGGCACTCTCAGGTTATGCATAGACTACCGGCGACTGAATCAACTTACAATAAAAAATAACTATCCGTTGCCGCGTATTGATGAGCTCTTCGATCAGCTTTTAGGAGCAGAATATTTCTCCAAGATAGACCTCAGATCAGGTTATCATCAGCTTAGAATTAAAGAAGAAGACATTTATAAAACGGCTTTTCGAAGTCGTTATGGCCTCTACGAATTCATAGTAATGCCGTTCGGGTTAACTAATGCCCCAGCAGCATTTATGCAACTTATGAACAATATTTTTCAACCATATCTGGACCAATTCATCGTCGTCTTCATCGATGACATCTTGATATATTCCAAGATAAAAGAGGAATATGAAGAACATCTGAGGATAACTTTACAAACACTTAGAAAACATAAACTTTATGCCAAGCTTAACAAATGTGAATTCTGGCTCAAGGAAGTTTCATTCCTAGGCCACATTATTTCAAAGGAAGGTATCGCTGTGGATCCTTCTAAGATCGAAGCTGTCAGAAATTGGAGCCGGCCAACGATTGTATCAGAAGTACGCAGCTTTCTTGGTCTAGCTGGTTATTATAGAAGGTTCATTAAGGACTTCTCAAAGATTGCAATTCCTTTAACTAGACTCACAAGAAAAGAAAATCCTGTTGTCTGCTTAAAGGAATGTGAAAAGAGTTTTCAAACTCTTAAGAACCATCTTACTACAGCTCCTATTCTATCACTACCAGTAGAAGGTGGGGGATTCGAAGTATATACGGATGCGTCTGGTATTGGCTTAGGGTGTGTCCTCATGCAAGATGCAAAGGTAATATGTTATTCTTCAAGACAATTGAAACGTCATGAGGAAAATTATCCTGTGCATGATTTGAAATTGGCAGCTGTTATTTTCGCCTTAAAAATTTGGCGCCATTATCTCTATGCAGAGAAGTTCACGGTCTACTCAGACCACAAAAGCTTGAAATACTTATTCTCTCAAAAAGAGCTAAATATGAGATAGAGGAGATGGTTAGAATATCTCAAAGACTTTGATTTTGCTATTCAATATCATCCTAGCATGGCGAATGCTGTAGCAGATGCACTCAGCAGAAAATCAATGGGAATGTTATCAAGTCTTATGATTAGTATGACTAATCTTATTCCTCAATTTGCATAGTTGAACCTAGATATTAACAGGAAGGAAGAAGATTATTTCATAGCTAATATCCGAGCTCAACCTACATTGATAGAGGATCTGGTCAAGCTGTAAAATGATGATCCCACGTTACTAGAGATTAAAGCTAACATAGATCAGAGGCCGGATTTCTCTATTACCAATGATGGAAAGTGTGTGTACCGGATCACGAGGATACGAAGAAATTGATCCTACAAGAAGCACATAATTTCAAGTACACCATTCACCCAGGTGGTACAAAGATGTATCAAGATCTTAAAAGAAACTTCTGGTGGCCCAATATGAAGAGAGAAATAGCTAATTTCGTGTCCCGTTGTCTCACCTGCCAACAAGTAAAAGCAGAGCATTTTAGGCCTGCAGGTAAATTACATCCTTTGAAATATCCCGAATGAAAATGGGAAAGTATTGGGATGGATTTCATTATGGGTTTACTTAAGACCAGAGGAGGACACGATGATATATGGGTAATCATAGACCGCTTGACTAAATCTGCACATTTTCTACCAATAAAAATTCGATGGTCTGTGGATATTCTAGCAGCATTATACATAAAAGAAATTGTTAAATTACATGGTGTCCCTATCACTATTATATCTGATAGAGATCCTCGATTCACATCGTAGTTCTGGAAGGGTCTACAACATTCACTAGGGACTAGATTGAACTTTAGCACAGCCTTTCATCCTCGAACTGATGGTCAGATGGAAAGAACAAATGAGGTAGTAGAAGATATGCTCAGGGCTTGTACTATCGATTTTGGAGGAAGTTGGCATGATCACTTGCCTCTGGTAGAATTTGCATATAACAACAGTTATCAGGCCAGCATACAGATGGCACCTTTTGAAGCTTTATATGAAAAAAGCTGTAGATCACCAATATGTTGGAGTGAGACAGGGGAAAAGTAATTTCTAGGCCCCGACATTATCAGGGATTCTTTAGAGAAGATCAAGCTCATTCAAGAAAGAATGAAGATGGCGCAAGATAGGTAGAAATCTTATGCTGACAATCGAAGACGTGACTTGGAGTTTCAGGTAGGAGATCATGTATATCTGAAAGTTTCTCCAGGCCGTGGTATTCGAAGATTTGGCATTAAAGGAAAGCTAACTCCAAGGTTCATTGGCCCATTTGAAATTCTTGAAAGGGTCGATGAGGTGGCTTATAGACTGGCTTTACCTCCATAATTAGCAGGAGTTCATGACGTATTCCACGTCTCTATGCTGAAAAAGTATGTATATGATCCTGACCATGTTATCATTTATGATAATTTGGAGATTCAGAAGGATATGACGTACGAGCAAACACCAATAAAGATTCTGGAACGGGATGTACGTCAACTAAGGAATAAAGTTATTCCTATGGTCAAGATACAATGGAAGAAAACATGGCCATATGAAGCAACATGAGAAACGGAAGAAGCCATGCGGAAAAAATTTCCGGAACTATTCAACTGTAAGTACACTCTCCATCTATGTATTGAATTTGAGGACCAAATTCTTCTAAGTGGGGGAGGGTGTAGTGCCCCAAAATTTATATATAATAATTTTTGGATTATTTATGGAATTTTCTGAGATTTATAAGGGCTGAATAAATCAATAAATGGATTATTGAATTAATAAATGGGTTATAAGGCCCAATAGTATTAAATAATTAGCCTAGCCTATTTAATTTAAGACCCAAATGGTTAAAATACCAAGCCCATTAAGATAGGCCCATAATCTAGAAGGTTATTTAGTCTATTCACGGATTTTAACAGATAATTATCCCTTATTTAGATAATTATAAGGATAAACAATAAAAGAGTTTGAATTAGGTAGAATTCTGCACACGTTGGATGTATCGGTCTATCGTGCGATCGCCACATGACTGTAACGTACCTAGACACGACCGTTACACCCTGCTGACTCCGTAAGTTGAAGAACTTGCAAAAATATTGGAACTTTAGGATTCTCTTGGCTAGAGACCAATTTGGGAAGACTTATAACATTGCTAAGGACTCTTAGAGATTATGTTTTAGCCAATTAAGGACTCTAAAGTCGTTCAAATCCTTGAACCCTAGCCAAAACTCTATAAATAGAACCTAGTTCTGAACTGGACGACTCTTACTTTTGGCTCGTGAAGAATCAAGGTAAGGAGATAGAATTTCGGGTAAGTTCTTTGGAACTTTTTACTTCCAATACTAAGGTCTAACAACTCTCAAAATTTCATGTTAGGAGATCAAGTAACCAAGGAGATAAAGACTTCTAAAGTCGCAGATTCTGTCATGGCAACCCAAGATTCAGAGCAAAGGACCACTGAAGATCAAGGAATTAGGACGCCCAAACGAGATAATTAGAATTCGGTGCTTTAGAGCTTTTTGTTCCCCTTAGATTAATCTTCTTACCATCCAAATTTCACCTCTTTAGGTCAAGAGACTAAGGAGTTAGAGCGACGTGAAGTTGCTGAAAAATCTCAGGAAGGGAAGAACTAGGGCATGTCTTGAAGACCAAATTAGAAGCTTTAAAGCCCAGTTAAGAGGTAGGTTATCTCATGAACGGCAAGAACAACATGTTAGGGATAAAAGCCCTTTGGTTTTGCTTGATTATTTGCACTATAGATCATGAATTTCATGCTTAAGTAGGGACATGCATACATGCATATCTTTAGCCTTAATGGAAAATAAAAAGGTACGATCTTGTTGATTCACTAAATCTTATGCATCTAAATGGCCTTTACCTTGTTATCATGGCTAGAATAGTTGGTTATTGTGATTTTTCTTGCATGGGACATAGTTCCTTATGTTTTTCGTCAGCAGAATCTCTAACGGATTAACGTAGGACCGTCAGGTGATTGTAACGGTCTTACGATCAGCCGTTACATCCTCTGTTATATCTCAATTCCTCGGTTGTCTCTGACGGACCAAAGTAAGTGCGTTACAATACTGTAATGGCCCCCCGATAAATCGTCACAGCCCTGTGACACGCCCATACTAGACCGTCAGAGTGCTATTTTCTGTCAACCCGAGATAGGACTGAGGACAGTCAAACTTACTTATAAATAAGCACAGTTATCTAAGTTTTAAGCTTATTTCATGACTTGGGGTTTATTAATAGATTCATGTTCTAAACACTTTGAGTTGTTTTAAAGCATATGTTAGTTTCATTACCTAAAACTCTATAGTTTTGAATTAGACTACGCTTTTAAGTATTGTATTGATGGAGTTTTATCATGGTTTCACACCGTTACACATTCTCTCTCCATCTATAGAGTCATTTTCTTTAAGTACATGGCATATTTCTCGGTATATGTCCATTAGTTACACTTATTGCACTATAGGAACATATTCTTGAACATGAGGACCTCTCTATTGGATATTCTTTTCAATGAACTAGGAAATCTTGTTTCAAGGCCTCCGTAATTCTCCACGAGCCTAGGATTCCCACTGGGACGCCGAGTTGGTTGTACCATGAAAGTCCAATTATCTAGAAAAGCACAAATCGAAGTTTTAAGTCTTGTTCATATAACGGACCTACACTAGCCCGTCAGGCTCACCTAACAGACCGGTGTTCGACCGTCAGGCTCATATAACGGTACAATATATGACTGTCACATTGTTTGAGTCCATATCTATTTTATCCTGGATTCAGGCCATTGTAACGGCCCAATACTAGAGCGTTATGTTCATGTAATGGCCCAGTATTAGACCATCACAATTCTTGCATACATTAACCCAAGGTTTAACCAAAGGGTTGATATTCTAAAGATCCTAGATGGAGTATTGATGGTCTAGGGCTTGCCATATTGTCTAAGATACTTAACTTAAATTATGAATGATAACGAATGTACCGTTATGCTACCGAATTATTTCCATGAGCATAATATCGTCTTAAGTCTAGTATGATGAAAGTTGAATTAGTGGCTGTATTTGAATTTTTGATTATTAATGAAATGAGTTGGAGTTTGAGTTAATTATTGTGCAATTGCATTATTCTTATGTGTCATTGTCTTGCGCTCTGATCGTTCTTGCTTGCAAGAGGCTTACCATGCCAGCTATTCATGTTCCTCGAGCTAGTCTTTCGCTGTAATAAAGGCTCAGGGCGTGACATTTGCATACCGTTTAGCTTTACCACCTCAGTTATCAGGAGTACATAATGTCTTTCACGTATCGATGCTGCGAAAGTATGTGTATGACCCCACCCATATCATTCAACATGCAGATCTAGAGTTAAAAGAAGATTTGACTTATGAAGAAAGACCCATCATGATTTTGGACCATAAGTAGCAGCAACTCAAAAAATGATGTATACCTATGGCCAAGATTCAGTGGAGTCGGCGTGGAACGGAAGAAGCTACTTGGGAATCTGAGGACGTTATTCGGAAGCAATACCCTGATTTATTCTAAGGTCAGTTATTCTACTCCCCATTTTTGATAAGTGCAGTGAATTTGGAGGACCAAATTCTTTAAAGTGGGGAAGGGTGTAGCATCCCTGTATTTAAATTGAATAAAAATAATAAGAAAATTTACAAGGAATTCTACGGGAAATACGATAAGTAAAAAAACTTGACCAAATTATAAAAATTCCAAAAAATGATATTCATGAAAAGGACTAATAGTTTAGCAAATTTGTCTTCTGTAGCCAGCCCAAAATTAAATCCTAAGTGAGCCGAATTAGAAGTTTAAGGCCCAAATCAACACTTAATCTAACCGGACCTTAAATCGCGAAATTAGAGCCCAAATCTTGATCATTTAAGCCCAAATCAGACCCAAATGAACGGCCTAGATTAGCTAATCATTTCCCCTCTGATTCTCCAGCGAAACCCTAACCCTAGTGAGAGTATTTGGAGGAGAACGACGGCGGCGGCTTGGTTTCACGCGATTCGCGCATGCCCGCGGTGGAAGGACTCTATCCTCCCCATAGAACCCTCTAGAGAGTAATTACCCCTATAAATACAAACCTTAGTCGACCTAAAATAGATTGGATACTGTGGCGGCCGACGAGGAGCGCGGACGGGGGCAAATTTCGGCGATCATCGGAGAGGAGTCTCGTGCGTGACCGACAATCTTCTTCCTTCGTTAGGTAGGTTCTAGCAGGCCAAACCCTAAGTGCTATATACCGTTGAACTCGTCTCTGAGTCCTCATTCCAATGATACCTATAGCCCCAAATTCTGATTAAGTATTCTGTGCGTATTAATCAAGTTAGTAAGAGCATGTCAATCTAGGGCTTCCTTTGTTTATCCTTGATTAATGTAGGGATTAGCAGGCTTAAATGTTAAATTGATCTTGCCATCTTGTACATCATCTTGTTCTCGTTCTATTGATGGGTGTTTGCCCAATTTTCATGCTTTACATGAGGAGTATATGATCGTTTTTGCTAACTCTAGCCGAGCTCGCCGGAGTCGGGCAGGGCGACCTTAGCGCGGTCCATCAGGAACCGCTCTGTTCTGAATGGACCCTCGATAGACCGTGTGGTCGATATCGACGGCCAATTTTTGACCGCCTAATTGCTCTTGCGTTAAAATTCTTCATGAACAGGACGGCCAAATCCAAACCGTTCAGTGACCCCCACGTCCCCTCGATAGACTGCTCAGACCTTGTCTGGCCCTGGCCTGTAGGGATCGAATGGGCTGTCGAGCGACCGCGGAGGCCCCTTGGGCGGTTCTGGCAGAACCATTCCGTCTCGTAGAGTTACCCTTTTTTTTATTCTAGCATGATTATATTAGTTAATTAATGTTAATAATAGGCTGGCAACCTACATGAAAATTGGAATGCATGAGAGATTAGAATTAATAATTTCTTTGCTTGATTATGCTCATCATGACCTTGTTCATCATTTCAATGGAGTTTAGTCTCAAACATGTTATAATGAAAATGAACTAATGATACTAGGGTTGTTTTGACAGTCATTCCACTCCGGTAGAATTTACTGACCGCTATATACTTGTTTTTTGATGTTTTTCTAGCCTTCATTTCTTGTAATGGTTGGGACTCTTCGCCGGATACTCCTTCTGTCGGACTAGGACCTCCATTATGAGACATCTGTAAGTCCCCGTGAGCCTAGGATTCCCACTAGGACGTCGGGCAGGTTGTACCACAAGTCTTGCACCTGTTGACCCGATTGAATCACATGGATTACCCTGATTTTAGCCACGAGCCATGTTGGACTGTTTGAGTCATCGCACGGCCAGTTTCGGACCGTGTGATCATAGGACTGCCTAATATGAACCATGCAACTCTGGCAGGATGCCATTTCTTGTTGGTCGATTGCCCTCGTTCTTGTTCGACCTAGTCATGTTATAGTTGACCCAAAAAGCCTCTAGGCTGACCAACGGACAGTGAGCTGGACCCTGGTTCAGTGACACCCCGCCTATGGAAGCCTAGGAGCCGATTTGGGTGGATTCCTCGTGTCTTGTAAGGCCCATTATTGAATGGACTGGACAGGCCCATCCAGTTTGTTGAAAGGATACTCTTGGACCGTTCAGTTCTTGAGCGGCCCAATCCGGCCCGCTTACTATCATCTTGGGCTTCAAATCTTTCTTGTCGTGAACGGCCCAAATTGGACCATTCAGATCTGTTGAAAGGCCCATTTTTGACCGTTCTGTAATTGGAGCGGCCCATAATGGACCGTTCATCCCTGGCTTCTGTTAGGCTGTTCTTCAGCCCAATCCTTCTAGAGTTGTCCAGTTAGAGACCGTTCATCCTCTGAGCGGCCCAATATGGACCGTGTATCTTCCAAAAATGATTTCCATGATTCTTGGTGTTGGAATACAAGGACATGTTGGTTCTTGATAACTTGAACTTTTTGGACATGATGTCTACTTCAACTTACCCTTGGAATTTTTCGAGGTGAGGTCTATACCTTCAATTTTGGCCATTTAACTGGATTAATGTCTAGACATAACTTGGGATCTTGGATCCAGTAAATCAGTGCCAACACATCATAAGGGCCCGGTCTAGTCCTAGGAGGAGCGCCTGAAAAGTACTAGTGCCCCGGGGAGTTGTAATGACATGGTGAGGCATTGCATCGAGTGCATGACTAGCGTGATGTCTATGACATATTCCTTTACACGATTCCTTCACGTATTTACATTACTTGGTTATTTCATGCTTGATTGGCCATTTTCAGTTATACTTTGTTCATGTTCTCTTACTGTCCTTATTCTGTTATTTATATTATCATTTCTTTTTCCTCCTCGTACAACATAAATGCAAATTGGTTAATTACTTAACCTTGCCTGCTATTACCTACTGAACGTTCGCTCACCCAGTTGTTTCCGCCCTTTTTCAGGTAGCTCTGGTGAGGACTCGTAAACTGAGGGGGATGGGCAAGAGTGAAGACCTAGAGTGAGCCAGTTAAAAGACTGCGTGGAGTTATTCATAGATGTCTCGAGTCTAATTGTGGTTTAGAGTGTTGTCAAGTGAAGTTGTAATAGAGTCAGTGATTGTAATAGTGTCAAGCTGATGAGTGTTTTGAAGGTTTTCTTAAGTTCTTGGTTGGAAACGATGTAAACTTGATTTATGGTTCAATTAATAATTATTAGATTGGTAGAATCATTATCTGTCCTTGGTATTATGATGAATGTTATAGATTCTCTAGCGCAGGTCATAGCATGTCTGGAAATCAACATATTATTATTAATTTTTCTACTGTCGGTCCCAATATTCCGCGTCGGGGCGTGACAGCAAAGGCTTCCGGTCGGGTGTAACCTGACCTTCCATCAATACCATTTGATACACCAAGGATCCATGCAAGCATGTATGTATTAACATCATGTTCATGATTATATAGAAGCATAATAACAAAATCATGAAGATAAACAATGATTAGTCGGGTTTATTAATCTCCACCAAGGGAGAGGAGAATGGTGACAGAGGCATGATAACAAAGCATGATAATACCAAACATAATAGTAGAAGCATAAAAAAGGTATGGACTTGAACATCCCACTTTTTTATTTGGTTTATTGTAGATTAGGATTTATTAACCTCGACCGTGGGAAGCAAAGATTGCCCCGAAGACGAGTGAGGGATTAAAATAGTGCAGTAGAGAGTGTTTATTCAAAACCGGCGTGACCAAGCGTAGGAGAAGGGTTCTCCAGCGCGGCCAAACGTAGGTAAAGGGGATTAAAACGGCACAGTTATGGCTTGGGTTAACCCGGCGCGGTGGCCTTGGGACGCGTCGGATTACGGCGCGCCGGGTATGAACCAATTAGAACCGTGAAATTTTGAGTCTAACGCTAATCCGACGCGGGGGGGGGGGGTACCGTGCCATATTAGGGTGCGCCAATTAGCACCGTGCCGTTTAAGTTGATTTTTTTGGGGATATTTGAATCTATTTGGTTTACTAAGATGTTATTGAGAGTTTTAAAGTTAATTGGGTTGATTGTTTATTGAATTGGAGCCCCAGGCTCTCTAGGAGCAGAGTCGCAAGCTCGTGCGAGGTTCATACTCAAGCACATGGGTTCATTGTTTAAAAACACATGTTTTATTAAGTCCAAATTACGAAGGCAACCGATAAGTTAAAACTTGGTGAAAATTGGATAGCATCTCTTCATCCCTGAAGGATTGCAGGGGAGAAGCAGTGTCATACTCACGTGCGGAGTAAGCCCCTAACAAGCCGCACTGCACGACGGCGGCCAGCAGATCCCAATCGGATAGGAAACCCCGAGGACTAGCGTACTAGGGGCACCAATGTTCCGTGGGCTGAAACGAGCGGATAAGGTGACTAACGAGGGAGGCGACAACCCCAAGGGCTAGCCTACGAGGGGCACGCAACCCGTAGTCAGCACTATATCTGAGAGAGGGATGACTATTAACGAAGGAAACCTTGTGGGCTAGCCTACGAGGGGCACGTGACCCGTAGTCACCATAGGGTCCCTAAGGACTGTGGATTTGAATTGTCGGGCTGAAGCCCCTGTTGATATTCACCCTGTGGCCCATAGGGGATATCCATCACTTACAGATGGATCCCATTTGACCAAACGGTGGTTCTATGAAGCAGTGGGGAATGTCCCCCTCCCCGGATTATTGGGACAAGGCCAACGGGACTAGCACAACCCAATGACTGCAAATCACAAGCGGGATGAAAGGGGATACTCAGCATGAGATGCATTCAATTAATTGACAGATTGTCATTCACGGGGTTAGTACGTTAATGCTCACGGGGTTAAGGAATTAGCACTCACGGAGTTGGGTGGTTGCTATGCAAATTAAGGGGCAAGGGATGAGTAGGATGGCACTCATAGAAAGTTGATATGGGCAGCCCGAACTAGGATAATGAAGCTACAAAGAAAGGCCCTTACAATAATTATCATAACACGACCATTCCGGCTGTAGAGGTGGTTCCCCTTACCTCTGGGCAATGGAACAGTGTAGAGAGGCATCAGGGGAATCGACCTCAAGTTGGGACAGACAGAGGTGCATACAAGGGTATACCTCTAGCCATAAAACCCATAGAAACTAGCGAGCAAGGCATGGTTACTGCATCAGCATAAGGGACTCGGGGAGGGGGGTCATTTCTATAGCCCATGGCATTCCAGGGGCATATTCAATGTCGAGAACCCGAATTCAAAGATCGAACACACTAAGGGAACAATCAGATTGCCAAATTGAGAGGAGAGTGGGAGAGAGATACAACATCAATCATTCAATCTCTTAATGCATAAATAACATTCATCCTGTTAACAGGAGGTGAATATATGAGCCACATAACGTTCGGCGTCGGCGTTGTCGCACGGACGGCCATTTCATTACTTACAAGAAGAGATCACAGGGGAAGAAAAGTGAAGATACGGCGAAGGGGGGGAGAGATAGGCTCATATCATCACCCTCCCCCCCTCTCGCTTACATTAGATCAGAAGGGAGGAATCGGGAAAAAACATCGGAAGGAAAATAGGAGTACGAGATCGGCCTGGTCATCTTCCCCACGCCAGGCGCATGGAGGTATCGTATTCACTCCTTACTCAGCACTTTACTTTATTCATATATGCTTGTTTATGCCGCTGCTAGAGAGCATGTGTTAGGGCCATTAGCTCGATATATTGTTATTCACCGCTATTGTGAGAGAGAGCGAGACCGTCCCGTGACACGATCTGGGCACGAATTTGTGTGTTGACCACCCTAGCTCTTTGTCGGTTTCTCAACCTCTCACGTCCGACGCTTCCCTCGTTAGGGGCGATCGCGAGCTTGCTTAGAGTCCAAGGGTCACATATCCAGTGGTCTCAAGTCCGTGGTCCGTCCCGCATCAGCGCCCCTCCCTGGTCTGTCTGGTCATTGTGTCAATTATCTAGGGTTAGTATGGTCATGTGAAAAGTCTAGTACCTATAAATACCTCCTTTCACCCCCTCATTTGTAATCTTTGATCAATCAAAAAAATTGAGTGAATTAGTGTATTATTGGAGAGGATTCTCCACTTCTCTCTCTCTCTATTGGGGTGGATTCCCCTTCTCTCTCTCTTATTTCTCTCTCTAAAGAGGGGTGCACCCCTTTCTCTCTCCTCCCCCTCCCACATACTTTCTCTCTCTTCTCCCCTCATTCAAGAGCTACCCCATTTCCCCACACCTCTCCATAACTCCACCCCTAGCCCCAAGGTGGAATCCACCACTCTCCAAGCCACCCTCCAACCACCAACCACCCACTCCCCTTCCCCAAGCACCCTTTCATCTCCCAAGGGAGAATTCCCCACTCCCCAAGCCCCACCTTTACCTTCCCCACACACCTCTTCCCATCCCCAAGACCAGAAATTAATCCCACCGTTAAACCCATTTTCAAATACCCTTTCCCTCTCACCCTTCCAACCAAATTCGTAGCTCTCCCTCCCTCCACATGCTAGACCTCCTTCCAGCCCCCATTCTGCTACTCCCACACCTTGGAACACCCCCTCTCAGACCCCCTCACAGCCAGGGGTTGCCCCCACACACATCCACCTCATTTCCCCTCCCATCTACCCCTATTTCCCATCACCTATCACCACTCTGCACAGGCCAGTTCACCGATAGCAGTGTACCAGCAACTTGCAGTAGCGGCCACGGCGTCATCGTGAAGCTTCAGGAGGCGTACCATATACCGTTGGAATCGTCATCCAGTCAGCTTCGCAGCTGAGGTGGTTTCGTCTTCGTCCAAGCACTGAGCTGCCCGTAAGAGCGATTCTTCCTCGACTGCGTAGAACCACTCAAGCAGAGAACCAGAGCTCCAGATCAAGTTCAACCATGGCCATCCTCTTGAGGATCTGGTGGCGGCGCTTGGCTGATCTTCTACGACAAGTCTACTTCCAAGATCAAGAAGCGGAACCCCGTTCGGCATCCGGAGCTAAGAGTTCTCATTTTTCTTCCCCGGGTGCGCAGTTCTATTCCTTCTATGATTGAACAGACACCCGATCAGTGTTTGGGCTGAATCTGTCTACTCGGACCTCCTCCGGCACCCTCGTGGTCTCCGTTCGAAGTGGACTCGACAACGAATCCAGCGACTCCGGCCAAGCCTGAATCAGAGCTGAGGAACGTCCGTGGTAGACTCGTCTTCCAGCTGTAGGGGTGCAGAAGCTACCAGAACAAGCAAGCAGAGCCCCTGTTCGCGCCTCTTCCCCGACCAGCACCACCTTCCAGAAATTCCCCCAAAAATTGGCCATCTTTGTGGGTCAACTACAAAGGATCTCCAACTAGTTTTGTTGACAACGGAGTTCGGGAGAGGCCGCAGCGGTGCCGACTTCGACCGCCTGTCCCCTGTTCCAGAGGGCAGACAGAACCGTTGTTTTTCTTTCATTAAGTTCCTAGATTGATTCTCCCCTTCCCGTCTGGCCGGCTTACTGCCCCTCCCTGCGTGGAGGTAGTGTTTGACGGTATCACATTATCCCCAACCCCTTGTCCAACCCTTCTGCGCGAGGAGTAGTGGTGTACTCTATAAATTTTCAGGTCAAGCGGCATCGACGCGGCGTGCGGGTGCGTACCCACGCCTCCCCGCTAGCCCTCGTCTTTGGCCGGGGTCGACGTCTTCACACCAACCAGGTGAGCTACTGAACACTTCTCTTTGCTGGTTTCATTTGCTTAATTAGTATTGCATCTTAGTGCCGTCGGTGGTGAGAGAGTGCCCGATCCTGAATTTGCTTATAATTGAGCAACTACCGCGGGCGAGTTGCGAGAGAGCCATTATATCTCACGCCCTCGGCGTGGTGGCCGCCTACAAGAGTGGGCATCCCGGGACCCTTGGGGGTTTAATCTTAAGCTAGTCAACGCCCTGGAATCTCAAGGTCCAATCTCGGACCCTCATCCCTATCGCCAGTCTACCTACGGACCCGGGTGCACGCTACGCGGGTGAGTCCGCTCGAGGGAAGTTGCCGGTCCATTGCATCGCTTGCTTGCTAGGTCCGAGGGGTCTTCAGTCTTGTGATTATCACCCCCAAGGTGGTTTCACATCGCGAAGCCATCTTCATAACCATTGTCATCAACCGACGATGTCATCCTTCTTTCTTCTTCTTCTTCAACTGCCATTGGTGGTCAGTAGTCTTCTTCAGCCATGGTTGCTTATAGTAGCCGTTGTTGGCCCAGCGAGGGGTTGCCTAAACCCCAGAAGTAGCTTCTGACCATGTTGGTCATTTCTTCTTGCCTCCGTTCCTGATGTAGGACCGGGGATAGTTGTCGACTTCCCACGGGAGGGATGTAGCAAGCCAGGCTCGTCCGACGAGTTTCTGGAATCTTCTTCTCACTGTGGAGATGTTGGCTTGTCGAGCGCAGGCCCTGAAACTTTCACGGCATGGAGGGTCCAAAATTGTCTCTTCATTTCTTGGGCCCAGGCCCCTTTCCTTCTTCATTCCCACTCCGTCACATGCAGGGCGGTGACGGATTGGTGCGTCCTGGCGAGCGGGTTGGATCTTCTTAGGGACCCAAACCTGCTTAAACTTCTTCAGCTTGGGGGCCAGCTTCTCATGGCCATGGTGGCCAGCTTCCTCTTTCTCAGCTCTCCTCCCAGAGAGGGCCTGGTAGGAGTTGTGAACAGGTACGGTGGGGATGACCCGATCCGGGACCACCCGAGCATCGCGTCTGTCCAGGAAGACGCGAACTCCACCGATTAGCATGTACTTGCCGGACGCGGAGAGGCATCCGGTAACAGTAGTAGTATTTCGCTGGAAGCCTCTACGCTGGCGTCCTCCGAAGTTCTTGGCAGGAATGGGGCGGGCCCCATTGGTGATGTGGCGCACCAGGTAGTTGGCGACCGGAACCGGACTCTTGAGCGAGCCCGCGCAGCATCGAGTCTTCAAAGCTTCGACCTTCATCACAGCCTCCACGGTAGGTTCCGAGGACTCCACTTGCAGCATGTCAACAAAGGCCAACCCCAAGAAGTTGGGGAAGCCTACAGCAGCAGGGAATGTCCTGAAGACGATGGGCACCGCCAAGTACCCATGCTCAGCGTGGCCAATGACGATCGCAGGGCCAAAGTTAACTTCAGTTACTCTAGTTGATGCCATTGTTTGCCTGCAAACACAAAACAAGCAACGATCAATAGTCTTTGGGAAGGCCTTAGGGCCCACATATCACGGCAAAGAGATGAAAGGTGACACTGGTCCCACCGGGCATGCCAGACTTATTTGGGATGGGATTTGTTCGGTCATTTTGTTCGGGTCGAACAACCGATTAATTAATCAATAATCAATCGATTAATTGACCACGCAGGCGTGCCAGTCACATACGTGACGGATTTATTATGCGCTCATTTTGACCCGTGTTGGGTGAGAGTGAGATTCGGATCGGGACCAACAGTCCGCCATACCATAAAGGCTATGACGTTAATTACATTCCCCATAAGGGAGAAAACCTTTGATTAATTGTCGAGATAGTGGGCCGTCTGAGGCCGAAATAAGATGCAAAAGAACGAATGTGACGAGGTCACATGAAATGCTTTTATCTGTCGTGCAAGAGAGAGATGGTTTATTAAGCTGGAAACCCTCGATGCGTGGTGGAGGACGTAGGTCCGAAGACCACCCTCACGCATAGCAAAGGCTTTCGGTTGGGTGTAACCCGACCTTCCGTCAATACCATTTGATACACCAAGGATCCATGCAAGCATGTATGTATTAACATGATGTTCATGATTATACAGAAGCATAATAACAAAATCATGAAGATAGACAATAATTAGTCGGGTTTATTAATCTCCGCCAAGGGAGACGAGAATGGTGACAGAGGCATGATAACAAAGCATTATAATACCAAACATAATGGTAGAAGCATAAAAAAGGTCTGGACTTGAACAACCCTCTTTTTTATTTGGTTTATTGTAGATTGGGATTTATTAACCTCGACCGTGGGAAGCAAAGATTGCTCCGAAGACGAGTGAGGGATTAAAATAGTGCAGTAGAGAGTGTTTATTCAAAATCGACGCGACCAAGCGTAGGAGAAGGGTTCTCCGGCGCGGCCAAACGTAGGTAAAGGGGATTAAAACGGCACGGTTATGGCATGGGTTAATCCGGCGCGATGGCCTTGGGGCGCGCCAGATTATGGCGTGTCGGGTATGAACCAATTAGAACTGTGAAATTTTGAGTCTAATGCTAATCCGGCGCGGGGGGGGGGGGGGGGGGGTACTACGCCGTATTAGGGCACGCCGGTTAGCACCGCGCCGTTTAAGTTGATTTTTTGGGGATTTTTGAATCTATTTGGTTTACTAAGATGTTATTGAGGGATTTGAGGTTAATTGGGTTGATTGTTTATTGAATTGGAGACCCAGGCTCTCCAGGAGCAGAGTCGCAAGCTTGTGCGAGGGTCATACTCAAGCACGGAGGTTCATTGTTTAAAAACACATGTTTTATTAAGTCCAAATTACAAAGGTATCCGATATGTTAAAACCTGGTGAAAATTGGACAGCATTTCCCCATCCCTGAAGGATTGTAGGGGAGAAGCGGGGTCATACTCACGTGCGGAGTAAGCCCCTAACAAGCCGGATAGCACGACGGCAGCCAGCAGATCCCAATCGGATAGGAAACCCCGAGGACTAGCGTACTAGGGGCACCAAGGTTCCGTGGGTTGAAACGAGCGGATAAGGCGACTAACGAGGGAGGCGACAACCTTGAGGGCTAGCCTACGAGGGACACGCGACCCGTAGTAAGCACTATATCCGAGAGAGGGACGACTATTAGGGAAGGAAACCCCGAGGGCTAGCCTACGAGGGGCACGTGACCCGTAGTCACCACAGGGTCCCTAAGGACTGTGGATTTGAATTGTCAGGCTGAAGCCCCTGTTGATATTCACCCTGTGACCCATGGGGGATATCCATCACTTACAGATGGATCCATTTGGCCAAACGGCGGTTCAGTGAAGCAGTGGGGAATGTCCCTCTCCCTGGATTATTGGGACAAGGCCAACGGGACTGGCACAACCCAATGACTGCAAATCACAAGCGGGATGAAAGGGGATACTCAGCATGAGATGCATTCAATTAATTGACAGATTGTCATTCACGGGTGTTGACACCTATTTTATGACCAATAAGTTAGGTTATCTCCTTGTTCATTTTATATGATGCTCCGAGTTGTTCACCCTTATGGGGATGTCTTGGTTATTTGAGGTTTATTTCATGGGTCATGTCTCCTTGGTTGGGTCTGGTTTCTTACCTCTTTCCACTGGGCAAAGCTTAGCAAACTCTCATTTCATTTGCACTCTATTGTCTCTAACGGTCCTTCACTGGCGCGTTACAATCCTCTAACGCATCTACCTTGGTCCGTTACATCATGCCAGAGTCCTTAAGCTTAAGGCTTCTTTCAAGCTTATCTTTTAGCCTATTCGTTGGGTGTGACGGTTTATCGTACGGCCGTTACATGCATTGTGACGCATCTATCCTTGACCGTTATATTCTCCAGAGAGTCCTTGCTTCGAAAATCATGCCCGTTGGTCTTATCTTTTAATGGATAAGGTTGTGTGACGGTCCATGCATGGAGCGTTACATTCATGTGGCGGTTTATCGTAAGACCGGTACATCCCGCAGAGAGTTCTAGCAGAACTGCTCTTTCTCTGCTACTCCGTGGCCGAATTAAGAGTTGATCTGAGGATTTCTCATTCAAATTTGATCCTCAGAACCTTCTGTTTGTTTCTATAGACTCTTGGGAGTATTATCTTCAAGAGTTTGCTAAGAAACGTCCTACTTTCTAGCTGGATTATTCTCCCAATTCGTCCAGAAAGTTGGAGGGTCTATAAATAGAACCCTTGACTTCATGGCTTGAAGAGGAGACATATGGAGTTCACGTCGAAGTGCTGCCACATCCTGAAGCTAGAACAAACCAAGGAGAGCTGCTTCCCACGTCCATCTGCTTCCAAAATCCAGGGAGTATTGATTCCAAGGGTTTAGTTCAGTCAAAGTTGTCATCTTAGTGTCTTTTCCCTCTTCCAAGCATCATAAGCATTATCCCTCTTCTTCTACCACGTTCTAGCATCTTCTGCATCCATTAAAACATCTTCCCATCTTTTAAAACGCCCCAGAGGGGTTAAAAAAACCAACCTCCCCGGTATTTTCCTTTCCTTTTGCATGTTCTTAAGTTTCTTTGATTTATTGATACTACTTTGTCCAAGAGCTAATCTGGGTTATTTTTCTTGTGTTCTACACTCTTTTGCAGGTTTACAGAGCTCTTAGCACGAGGCCCAAGCTTCCTGGCCGGCTGGAAAGCTTGGAGATCAAGTATTCCCAACTTCTATTCTGCAGAACATCTGACGGTCTATCAGAGGTGCGTTAGAGTCTTGTAGCGGTCTATCATGGGGCCGTCACACGTCCTGTGGCGCATTAGTCTTCGACCGTTACATTTCGCAGAGCTGTAGTTTCCTGGTTGTTTTCTCTCTCCCGTGGGCGGGTGCATCATCCTCCTATTCTAAGGTACTTATCAGGTCTTTGGCTTGTTTTTACCTTAGTGGCGATCACATCTTTTCTTAGTTTCGGCAGTAGCTTTCTCTTTCATCATATCTCCTCTTTATTTTGCTTGTTCCACCTATACGGTGTGCTTTTCTTTATTTCCTTGCTCCACGCCCCGACGTGTGTTTTTCTTTCTTTGCTTAGTTTATTCATGATTGAGATAGCATGCCCATGCTAGAGCATGTGCTGGTTGTCTAGGTCCATGATTCACATGTTCATAGGTTGAGTGATTTCATCATTTGACTCATACTATCCTTATCATAGTTGGCATCATAGCCCGTCTTGTAAAAGAAGGGACACATTAAAACCAACAGAATTTTTTGGCGATCACGGTGGGATAACTAGTGCCAATCATGCTTGATCTTGTTTGACCTACTATTCATCTTTCACCCGGTTGCCCTACTTGTTTTCCACGGATTTCCCGTTTATTTCTTGTTGATTCTGGTCCCTGGCTATTCTGGCGGTCGTGCTTTCACCCGTCACAGTATTATAACGGTCCACCATTAGACCGTCAAGGATTTCTGACGCGGGTATCTTCGACCGTCACACACTCCAGATAGGTATGCATCCCAAAGTGCAGTTCAGTTCCACGGTTTCTACTGTGATTTTCATACTGGGTGCTATCTGATTGTCTGCTTAGTTGTTTTGCATATTTATCTTACTGCGTGCATACTTGATTGCTAGATTTTAGGCTAGAATTTGCATGAACCCCGGTGCACATAGGGCCATTCATATGTTCATACTTTAGATTACATTTTCCTACCTTGGTGTGTGGACCTCTCGTCTCCATATTCCTTGGGGCCAACCAGGAAAGCACATCAAGGACCTCCATAAGTTCCCGTGAGCCGTGGATTCCCACACGGACACCGGGCCGGTTGTACCTTCCCCACACCGTGTTTAGGATTGGATAAGTGAAGGTGTGATTACCCTTAGAGTCAACCAAGCCATATATCTTTCCCCTATTAGGAACCTATTGTTGAGAGCACATTTTAATCAAATCACTAAGGTTCCAAAGGAGAAAACTATAAAAATCGTGTTGCATCATCTAAATAACTTGGTTGACCTTGAGTGTTGTTATCTCTTTTTCACTTACATCGTTGTTTAAGTCATCTAGTTTAGTCACTCATTGTGTCATTGTTGTGTGTTGTTTGCATTGTTCTAAGGTCTTTCGTTGCATGTGGAGTTGCTTCCATCCTCTAGAAGCTTCATCACCTGGGGGCGATTCCCTTTCCTCATCCTACTTCAATCCACTCTTTGAATCCACCATGGCTTCTTTCGATCTTCCCCATTCCCAAGAGGAGTCTCTTCCTCAAGGGCTTCTAGAAGATCCCTCTAGGGTTATCTCATTCCAACCCAGAGAGGGGCCCATCCCTCCTTCGTCCTCCATCCCGATGGAGGGCGCCCAATCCACTCAAGCTCTTCTTCCTCCTTCGATGATGGCCCAATTAGACCCGGCCCAACTTCAGGCGGTTTATCAGGCCATGCAAGGGTCCAACACCCCACCTTCCCTGATTATGCAAGGTCAGACCAATCCTTCCCTTGCTCAGCCTAGGGCCGATGGGTCCGCCGTCCAACCCATTCCCATTGACCTCACTCCGGTCCAACCTAGGACCCTCAGATTCTCTAATCTGGAGATGGGCCAGTCTTCTGGTTCGGCCCAGCAATTTTTGGATAAGGGGAAGACCGTTGTCCCTCCTTCTTTTTCAGTAGATCATCATATGTCCGGCCCATCTATGCCGCAGGTTCTTATTGGCCCGAATGATTTCATGCGCCCTCAGCAAGGGGCAGCCCAAGTTCACACCAACATGGGTCTTCCTTCGACCCAATATCCTTCTTATGGGCCGCGCCCTCCATCTGCTTACCCCTTTACTCCTCAGATTCCATCTTTCACTATTTCTACTCTGTCCAGAGAGCAAGAATTACTCGATAAATGGGCCACTATGCAACAACAACTTGACTTTCTCCAGAAGCGGGTTGGCCCACAATCCTTGGCAGACGTTCCAGTCCCAAGCTTTCAAAATATCCGATTCCCTCCGCAATCCGAGCTCCCCAATTATCGCAAGTATGACGGGAACGGCAATCCCTTCATCCATGTGAGGGACTTCTTATATGAATCGGCTCAGTTTCAATATGATGATCGCCTCATGGCATATCTATTCCACCGATCATTGGATGGTGTTACACTGGAATGGTTCTATTCTCTGCCGCTAGAGGATGCCGAGAGCTTCAAGGTAGTAAAAGACAAGTTCATCCAGCGGTTTCAAGACAGAGTCGGCCCAGAATATTCTTTCACAGACTTGGTGGCCTAGAAGATGAAGCCAGACGAGGAGTTTGTGACTTATGCTGATAGATGGAGGCAGATGGCTGCCAGGGGGCTAGTCCACATGATGGAGGCATCACCCACGACTCCCTTTGGCTCGGGTCCACTTCTTCACACTCGGGAGCTAGTTGAGTTTGGGCCTCACTCTATAAAGGCCCCTTATCCATTTTGTAGCTTTCCTTTGAGTCATTTTGATGTATTTCCATTTTATTTGAGTCATTTCCCTTGGTCTAGCACTTATTTTTCTATGTTCTTGAATCATCATGCTATCTAATGTGGCTATTGGGCCCCATTCGTTGGGCTAGGCCCATTAGCACTCCCACCCCCCCCTTGGTTATTTGTAGTTGTTTATTTTGTCAGGGACTTATTGTAAAGAGTGGGTTGCCTATATATAGGACCCCACTCCCCTCATTTGAAGTTAATGAATGAATGAATCCTTTTGAGTTAAACTTGCCATTTGAGTTCAAATTGGAGTGATTCCTCTAGTTTTTTGGGTGAGAGACCCTAGGGGAGAGATTCCCCACCCATTCCCCTCTTAATCTCTCTATTTCACCCCTCTTTCTCTCTCCTCCAACCCCAATTCCGAATTTCCTTCTCTCTCATCCCCTCCCAACCACCTCCACTAGCCACCCACCTCCTTTAATGCCCTCCACTTCCCCATGGCCTCCTTTACTCCACCTCCTAGTTCCTAGGTAGGAATCTCCACATTCCAACACCATTCTCCACCTTCCAACCAAATCTTCCCCATTCCAATACAAGCATCCCACTCTCCCACATAATCCCCCACCTTCCAAGGCCATTTCAAAATTTGAAATCCCTTCCCTCCACTTGCCTTGGCCGCCCCCTTCCTTTACCCTCCCCCAAGCCAAGTTCGCCCCCCTCCACTCCCCATTCCCTCTCTCACATCCTCACCCTCCTCCTCCACCTGCTAGCCCCTGCTCTCAGCCATTCTCCCCTCATTCTCCAACCCCTATAGCTCTCCACTCCACCCCACAAGAACCCCCATTCATCCTTAGGCCACCCCTTCACTTCCCCTTCCACCAAAGAAGCCACCCCTCCCTCTCATTTCTTCTTGCAGGTTGGAGCTGTGCAGACCAGCAAGTCAGCCCCTGTTGCAGTGTCACCCACGGCTTCATCCTGGAGATCCTGAAGGCGTAGCCTACATTGCTGGAAAGGTCCCTCTGTCTTCTTCGCAGGCGAGGTGGAATCAACTAGTTCCGAGGTCGGGGCCAACCGTAGAAGCCGTTCTCCCACGACTGCGCAGAGAGGTCTTCATCCTGGACCAGAGCCTGAGAGTTCCTGCCACGAAGAACCCCAGCGGATTCAGGCTGAAGTTCCTTCATCAAAGTTCTCCCTATGCCAGTCCTCTTCCAAGATCAAGAAACAGAACCTCGTTTGGCTGCCGGAGGAAGGAGTTACGAATTTTCTCCCCTCCAGTTTTGTCTCCTGCTGCCTACTCCGACCAGTGCCCACTCTTCAGGGTACATCGACCACCCTCGACCTCTGAATGCAGCCCCGTCGCCTCCTGCTGAAAGCTACTTCAACCACGAAGACAATGCTGCCAGTTTCGTGCTGATCGGAGCTCAGGAGGGCGCACAGTGACCTCTGCAATTTGCTCTTCTAGTCCAGACTGACCCTGCGGCCAGACAGAGAAGTCTCCTTCCTGTTGCTGGTGCCGCCACCTCCGACCCTCTGAGCATCCCCAAAAATTCTGGAGTCTTCCCTCTCAAGTCAGGAAGCTTTAGAAGGTGATTGTACTCAATTTGGAGTCCGTACGAGTCCGAGGCAGCCGGCACAGCGACTTCCTGTCCAGAATTCAGACTGCAGCTGCAAGTTCCCTAATCTCCCATTTCTCTTCACTTCGGTCCGATATCCCCACCCCGCTTGGCCGGCTGAAGGCCCCACCCTGCGCGGTGGTAGTGTTTGAATGTAAGACCTTAACCCCTACCCCAAGATCCCCCCCTCCCGCGTGAGGTGTAGTTTTGTAATTGGTTTGGGCAGGTCAAGCGACACCGCCGCGGCGTGTGGGGAGCCACCGCCTCCCCGCTCGCCCTCGTCTCCGATCGGGACCGGTTTCTTCAAACCGGTCGAGTAAGTGCCTCTTCCTTGCTCAATTAGTGTTGCTCTTTCAATACTTGATTCATGCGCCGCTGCATTTGTGAGGAGCGCCCGATCCTCAAGTCCACGACTTAAGAGTGATCGCCGTGGGATAGTGTGAACCGGTGCCCTTGTGCACTTTGTCGGCCCCAATTGAATTGGGCATCCACCCTTGGGGAGTCGATCCTTGGCCTTGCTGGCCCTCTACCAGCAAGGGCCCATTCCCATAATTCACTCTTGGCATCGCCAAGTCACTCCGGGTATAGAGTGCGACGGGAGAGCGGTGGCCCATTAAGGCCCATTTGAATGCTTAATTGTGCTTGTTTGCCTAAGTCCAAGGTCGTGTCACATCACCACATTTCGGGGGAAGAGAAGGTCAAGCTACTCATCTCTAATGCTACCCCAACCTTCCGTAACATTCAGGCCATGAATGATATAGCTAACATGCACCAACTTTATAGCCAGGCGTGGTTTATTCAAACACAATTCAAGGACTCCCCCATACACTCGCTCTTAGAGAATCAAAAGCATAAATACCACAAGAAACCTCAAGGGCCGGTCACCGAGGGGGTCCAGACCAACGAGCAAGTTCAAGCCGTTGCCTTCCCTTTCCAAGCCGCACCTTTCCGCTTTCCGTAAAACCCCTGCGCTCCTCAAAACCCCGCTCCATAGAACACTCCGCTAGCCTACTCCACCCCAAAAAACCCTCCGCAAAACCCCTTTACTGCTCCGCAACAACCTCCACAGCCTCCTCAATACCATAATGTCCCTCCACCAAACGGCTACAATAACAACAGTAAGCGCCCGGCTCCGAAGAGAGCACAGTACCCACCTCTGCCAGAAACCCTCACGGACATCTTCTCAGCTCTTATGTCCATTAATGCTATACAACTCCCTCCGGAATGGCCCAATTGGAACCCGACCGTTTATCAGACAAAGTATTGTATGTTCCACAAGCAACCGGGACAAACTATTGAAGGGTATTTTCAGTTCAGGGATTTGGTCTATGATCTCCATGAAGGACAAAGGATTGATTGAGCCGAAATGCATAGGGCCATTACAGAAATTAAAGATAAAAGAAGGCAGCCGCCGAGGCAGCAAGTGCAGCAACAACAGGCACCGCAGCCGTAATAGAAACAGCAGCCGGTTCAAGATTTGGGGATCCACCAGAACCCAATGCCGAACCATCCTCCCGCTCTACAGCCTCAGCCGTTTGCATCGGCCCAGGTCAATGTAGTTCAACCCCCGGCCCTCGACGCCGGGTGATCCTTTGACGATGACGGCTCCGCACCACAAGTCATGGCCCTCTACCACAACTACCGCACTCCTTCCACTCCCACCATCCTTACACCCACACACCAAAACCCTCCTCTGCCTGGTAGGCCACTCATCCATTCACCCGTTTCTACCCCACCATCCGTCTCTCACCCGTTACTCACCCCCGCTATCACCACGCCTCCATCTAAACCTCCGCTCATTACACCTCCGCTAGCCTACTCCACCCCACTTCCGCTCCCCTCTGCTACCACCATACCCATAACTAACCCTCCACCCATTATTCTGTCATCACAACCCGTTACCTCGATTCCCACTCCCATTATTAACTCCACACCCTCCTCTGTACCGTTCATTCACCCCACCGGGTCTATTAAGTCACTTATTTTGAGCCCATCCGAGGCCGCGGCAGCCTATAATTGTGCCTTACGGAGCGGGTGCATGTTTCATCGGAATTACCCTTCTATTTCAAATCCCCAGTCTTCGCAACCGGCTGCCGAACAGGAAGAAGTAGAGCCACTGCCAGGAACCCAATATGATCTGCTACATCATTTGGATCGGGTCCTCGCCAAGATATCCGTGCTGGAGCTTATCAAAAGATCTACCCTTCACCAAGATGCTCTCAGGAACTTTCTTCAGAAGGTGATGGTTAGTGAAGATGTGGTAGCCGACAGTTTACCCACAGCACTGGCAACTATCTCTAAAGGACCGGCGATCACCTTCTCTGAAAATGAGCTTGCACCACCGGAAGCTCGGTAAATGCCGCTTTGCATCACAATAATCTTGAACAAAGTCAGCATCGACGCGACATTAGTTGACACAGGGGCATCTATCAATGTATGTCCACTCAGCACTCTCAGGGCTTGTAACTTGTCAGAGGAACTTTTACGCCCAACCCCCACTACCATAGTTGCATATGACAATTCAAGAAGAGCATGTCACGGGGTTGTTACTATTCAAGCTGAGCTTGGGCCTCTCACCATGCCCATTGAATTCTATGTGCTGGACATCGACCCTATGTTTAAGACTATCTTGGGTCTATCGTGGATCGATACTCTCAGTGACGTGCCATCCACCACGCATCAATGTCTTAAATTCCCTTATCAAGGAAGGGTGGTGAAAGTCAAAAGCTTATCCATGGTCCAGTCTGTTAAAGCTATCTCAGAGAAGATCTTGCCTACACTATGGCCCAACAGTCAACCTGTTATCTCGGTATTGGATCTGGACTTTCCTTGGGCTTACGCACCTCGCGGGCCCGCCACTACACATGTTAATATCAAAGCAAAACCCCAGATCTGAGATTCCAAGGGCTGGGATATTATATTGAAATTGGGCTACCAACCGGGGAGAGGCCTCGGTGTGCAATTACAAGGGCGAACTAAGCCCATTCCCAAAGGTAGAAAAATGAGTCGACGGGGTCTCGGCTACCGAGAGTCTGCACTTTCAATGATGGAAGACTCATGACCGCTTACATGGGAGTACCGCCAACACTTTGTTAAAAGGCCCACTCCAGCCAGGAACACTTCAGCCACAGCCAGCACCGTCAGAGAAGAAAGATATAGCTTGCACAATTGCCGATCCGCCTCTGCTGCCAAAGGGGCCTGTTGATGGTATGCCAGATTTCAGTCAGTCATTTGCCAGAAGGTTCAGCGAGCCAGATAGTTATGGTCAGAAGAAGAAGCAGGAGGTACGGCTTGTTCAGTGGAAACCGAAGCCAGCATGCCGTCCGTGGGAAATAGTGAGCTCTCCAATTGTTATTTCTTTATCTCCTTCCCGCCTACGCACATTGTTCCATACACTGGACTTTATTCCCCGTCCTCCTTCAATTATGATTGATCTATTTTGTCCAATATCTCCGTTCCGGTACGACCTACCGATCGAATTCTCAATAAGTCACTCTCCTTGTGAATATTCCCCACCTCTTAATTCCCTCTCTTCTATCTTTTCCTCATCTGATTCTCCCCTCAACCTTCTCTATTCCTCTCTCTTTCCTCTCCAACTTCCCCCTCCACCATCTCCTCCATCCTGCTATGTGATCTCCAAAAAAAACGTCAAATTTGAAACGGAGATTTCGGTGGAAGATTACACTATCTTGTCTTCATCATCCTCCCAAGGGCACGAAGTTCCCTGCTCCCTCCTTTCCACTAGATTTTCTTTCTCCTAGGTTAGGTGTAAGGTCCATCGAGTCTAGGGAAGTAGGGTCGATTAGGTCTAGAGAAGTAGGGTCCTGTTCTAGGTCATCCAACCCTTCCTCTTGTGAGTCGCGCCCGCTTGCGCGTCATTCTAAATCCATTCCTAATAGGTTCTTGCAGGATCTGGCTCAACAATGTCATGCTCTTTTGAAGTGCCCGGAATTTGTCGCTACGGCGATTGTGATAGAAGACGATGAAGAAGAACAAGACGGGGTGTGGAGCGACGACGGACTAGGTGTATATGAAGTCCTGGATGAAAAAGACCCAATTGATGATGAGGACAACAACGTAGATGACACTGTCGATCAGTATGCGCAAGGGTTAAAGAAATTCGATGAGCCATCATCGGCAGTGGATGAACCTACAAAGAAAATAAATTTGGGAACTGAAGAAGACCCAAGGCCCATTATTATTGCCGCTAACCTCCCTCCGCAAGTAGAAGAAGATTTAATCAAGGTTCTAAGGGAGTATAGTGATTCTTTCGCCTGTTCTTATGAGGACATATCGGGTCTTGACCCCTCTTTAGTGGAACACCGACTAGTGCTTAAACCAGGGGTAACACCCGTAAAACAAAGGTCAAGAAGATTTCACCCTCACATGGCCTTGAAGATTAAGGAAGAGGTCGATAAATTGTACAAGGCCAGATTCATTAGAGTCATGCTATATCCTCAGTGGGTGGCAAACATAGTCCCTGTCATCAAGAAGGATGGAAAGGTGCGTATTTGCATTGATTTCAAGGATCTTAACAAGGCATGTCCCAAAGATGATTTCCCGCTACCTCACATAGACGTCTTGGTCGATAACACTGCCGGGTACGAAGCTTTATCATTCATGGATGGTTATTCTGGCTACAATAAAATCCATCTCGCTCCTGAGGATTAAGAGAAGACCTCCTTCACCACGCCCTGGGGCAGGTACTACTACGTGGTTATGCCGTTTGGTCTGAAGAACGCAGGTGCTACCTACCAAAGGGCGATGATGGCCATCTTCCACGACATGATGCATATCTACATGGAAGCCTATGTGGATGACATCTTGGTGAAGTCGAGAACTAAAGAGGAACACCCCGCTATTCTGGCATAGGGAGTACAAGCTCAAAATGAATCCGAAGAAGTGTGTTTTTGGAGTCTCTTCAGGGAAGCTGCTAGGCTTTATAGTAAGCAAACGGGGGATCCAGATTGATCCAAATAAAGCAAAGGCCGTCATGGACATGCCTCCGCCAAAGAATATTACGGAACTTCGAGGACTGATTGGTAGATTACAATTCAACAGAAGATTCATATCCCAACATTCTCAGAGGTGCCGCCCGTTTTATGAATTGCTAAAGGCGGCGGTCAAATTTGAATGGAATCAAGAGTGTCAAAAGGCCTATGAGGACCTAAAGGAATATTTATCCAATCCCCCAGTTTTGCAACCTCCGGTCCCTGGGAAACCCCTAATCCTATACATCTCGGTCATTGAGGACTCCCTAGGGGCGGTTTTAGCGCAAGTAGACGATGAAGGAAAAGAGCGGGCAGCTTATTATCTCTCCCGGTTGTTTAACCCGGTTGAGGCCAAATACACCGCTATGGAGAAGACTTGTGCCGCCTTAGTGTGGGTAGCTCAGAAGCTCAAACACTACTCCCTAGCCCACCCAGTTAGGTTGATCTCTATAATGGACCCGATCCGCTATCTCTTTGAAAAGCCCGTCCTTTCTAGTAGGTTAGCTTGCTGGCAGAGCTTCTTCTCTCAATTTGATATCACGTTTTTCGTTCAAAAGGTAGTTAAAGGATATGCCATCGCTGAGCATCTTTCCCATCTCCCGATTCCCTGCACTGACTCTATTCAGAATGATTTTCCTGATGAGCATATTTCTGCCATCTCTCATCATCCCTTCTGGTCTCTGCACTTCGACGGTGCACTCAATTCTCAGGGCCGAGGGATAGGCACTGTTCTGCTCACTCCAGAAAGAGTGACGATTCCCTTTGCTTATCAACTCCGATTTCCTGCTACCAACAACATCGCTGAGTACGAAGCACTTCTAGCTGGATTGAAGCACGCCTATCTTTTAGGTGCGCGCTACTTGAATATCATAGGGGACTCTCATCTCGTCCTGCGGCAAGTTTTGTCCACTTACCACACCCGTGACTCTAAGCTCAAACCGTATCATGATTTGGTCACGCTCCTTGCTAGGCAATTCCAGAAGTTGATCTACATCAATACTCCCCGGTCTCAAAACATTCTAGACGATGCTCTAGCATCCCTCTCTTCCTCTCTATCTTCCCTCTCAGTCAGAGTACTGAGACTATTGTCGTTCAGAGATTGGACGCACCCTCTCTTCAGGATCCTTGGTATGCTAACCTTAGGAAGACTGTAGAGGCGAGGGCCGAGAAGGAAGAGTTGAAGGAAGTATCTTTGATAGAGTTAGAAGAGATCCTGGAGGAAGAAGAATTGCCCTGGTATCATGAAATCAAGTTGTATTGCAAGGATGGATCGTTCCCCGAAGGGGAAAACGCAGAGCAGCGCAAGTCAATAAGAAGAGCCACCTCAAGGTATACTATCATCGCAGGTGAACTATGCATGCGCGCTACCAATGGGATGCTCATGAGATGTTTAGATGATGATGAAGCTTGGAAAGTGGCTGAAGCAGCCCATTCTAGTGAGTGTGGAGCTCATGTTAATGGCCACGCTCTAGCAAAGAAGATCCTTAGGCAGGGCTATTATTGGCCCACTCTAGAGGAAGATTGCTCCCTCTATGTCCGGAGGTGTCTTAAATGCCAACTCCATGTTGATAAGATCCATGCTCCTGCTTCATCTCTTCATCCTCTATCTGCTCCTTGGCCATTCTCTATGTGGGCGTTCGACGTTGTCGGCCCGCTCGGTGATCCCAACTCTCAGACCAAGCAAAAATCCTTCATCCTTACCGCCACTGAGTACTTCACCAAGTGGGTTGAAGCCGAAGCATAGGCAGAGATTAAAGCTACCATGGTGTGCCACTTCATCATGAAGAATATCATCTCACGGTTTGGAGTGCCAAGCAGCATCGTCACCGACAACGGACCCCAGTTCGTTTCTCAGGAGCTTAAGGACCTATGTAAGAAGTTCAATATTGCATTACATCATTCATCTCCATATTACCCATAGGGTAATGGTCAAGCCGAAGCTACTAATAAAACCCTTCTTAAAATCATAAAGAAAACATGCGAATCTCACAAATTTTCTGATTGGCCAGAAAGATTAGTGAAGGCTCTATGGGCTTACCGCACCTCCGTCCGTACTCCCACGAGGCAAACCCCCTATGCTTTCACTTACGGGATGGAGGCGGTGCTTCCATATGAGATCCTGATCCCTTCCCTAAGGGTACAGCTCGATAAGGAACTTAATCTCGATGAACTTCGAGAGGCGTTGCTCGTCCAGTTGGAACTCTTAGATGAGAAGAGGATGAATGCGGCCGATCACGTGTCCGTTTATCAAAAAAGAGTTTCGCGTTATTTTCAAAAGAAGGTAATTGAACATAAATTTCAAAAAGGTGATATGGTTTTGAAACGCAAATTTATTCGGTCTTCAGGTCCTAGGTCTAAATTACAACCTAACTGGGAAGGGCCGTTCGTCGTCAAAGAAGCTTATCTTGGGAATGCTTACCGCTTAGTGAATGCAGAAGGCGAAGAGCTCGCTCACGCTTGGAATGGGTTGTATCTTACGCGTTTCTTTCCTTAGAGTCTAAACCGGTGCCACCCCGGTAACAAGGTGTCCTTCCCCTTCATCCTGAAGGAGGACCCAGAGCGTGGCAATCACACACTACACGATGTCCCTGGTCGGGTTTCCCACTTTGTAGACACCGTTTCTCATCGACCATGCATGGGGGAAAGTCAAAACTCCCTGTCCGTTTCTCTCTTCGACTAAATCCAGGGGCAAGAGGTAAAAAAGGAGGCGACGACCAATCTAGACACCTTGACGGGAGGAGGTCTCAAATAGGGGCAGTCCGTTGTGACTTGACGCCACAAGAAAAGGAAAAAAAGGCAAATAAAAGGAGCATTCGTCGTAACAAAAGCAAAAGTTTATCTCGAAAGTCCATCAATCATAATTCCAAAGCTCCGAGGAGAAAAAAGAAAAAGTTAGGCATGGCAAGAGTGGCAGTACAGTTTTCCCACGGGACGTATGAGCCCAGTCGTATGCGTGCCTAGAGTGGACAAAGGTTCGATGACAGACACAAAGTCCCGACGCAATAGACCGAGTCTCTGAATGGGTTGTCTAGAGAGGAACTCAAGTCCTAAAAACTTATGTATCTGGCCTAAGCTTACCCCCGCATTCTATTTTCCTTTTCAGGACTAAGACAAGTACCCTGAGTATGGCCTTGACAGAAGCACAGTCACGCAAGTTAGGTCCTGGCCAGGGGTTGTCACCCCCATTGCACGCCAGCCTCGGAAACCCTCAATGGAACAGGGAGGACCCACGCTCCTAGGGAGGCACTGGTTTCCAAAATCCAAAAAAATCATATATTTCAAAATCAAAAAAATCATATATTTCAAACTCAAAAAAAATCATATATTTCAAAATAAAAAAAATCATATATTTCAAAATCAAAAAATTCATATATTCCAAAATCCAAAAAAATCATATATTTCAAAATAAAAAAAATCATATATTTCAAAATAAAAAATCATATATTTCGAAATAAAAAAATCATATATTTCAAAGTCCAAAAAAATCGTATATTCCAAAATCCAAAACATCAGATATTTTCAAAATCTCACAAAAATCCAACTATATTTGTAAAAAACTCCAAAAATACCATCATGAGCATCACATGCATTGCATTGTTTCCATTATATATTTTTCACCTATTTAATAAGGCTCCACCCCTTGACCAAATATCAAGAAATGGTCGTTCTCTAACTTGCTTTAGGCAAGGGGTTAGGCCTAAGAACAGATCTAACTTCTTTCTTGTCTAAGTGTGTGCAGGACGCAGGTTCAAGACCAAGGTTCAGATTGCGAGCTCACAAACCCACAAGGTCTGTAACGCTCCAGTATCAGTCCGTCACAGGCTTTTAACGGTCATCGTTCGGCCGTTACCTTATCCCGAAGGTTGAAACTCATTGACTCTCAGCAAACTCTCTCTGACACGTCCACGATGGACCGTTGCATCACTCTGACGGTCCTATGTTAGACCGTTAAATTCTCCCGAGGACAGAAAACTCAATTTTCTGAGTTCATCCTTCCTGACGGCTCACTGTAAGACCGTTAGGCCATTGTGGCGGTCCTGCATAGAAGAGTTAATTCTCCTGGGAACTCTGTTTTCCAGAACATTCAGGCCAAATCAAGCAACAAACTCATAATCCATTCAACTTAGGCGCTTCCATGTCATTTCATTAAACTCAATAAAACATGAAACTGATTGATAAACTTCAAGTGCAAATACATCATAAGAAAATTCAAGCTACATTCAGCTTTTTATCTGCAAGAGGGCGGATCTTGCACAATTCCTTCACGTAGCTACGGCGTTCCTCGCATCTTCTTCCACTTCTTCTTGCCACGGGCAAGTTTTGCTGATCTCCCACATGGTCAGGGTGCTTCGGACTGCTCTCTCATCCTCCTCGGTCCCCATCTTCCTAGCTTGAAGGGGAGGGTAATGTGATAGTGCAGGAACCACGGTACGGGGTAGCCCGATCTGAAGATAACACCGGTGCGGGTTGTAGATCGCCATGGTGGTGTTCCCCACTAGCTGAAGATCAAGACCTGGTCGCCGTGGTACTCTAAGTATGGTGCTCCAAAGGACTCTTGGTCGCATCATGAACTTCTCTATTGGCAAGGTGTTGAGGAAGAGGCGGCAATCGTCTCGCGTTTTCTTGTCCACCGTTCGGCATTCGACCTGTGAAGAGAATCCAAAGGTGCCTCCAATAAAGAACAAAGGGTGGCTCCCGAAGATTCGGCTAGCTGAAGGTATGTCCTCTTTGGGTTAAAACTTGATTCTCATGCCCATCCAACACTCAAGGAGTATCATTGAGCCGAATAGAGGTCCTCCTGAGCAAGCTGAGTTAAGTCCTTCATAAAGGTATGAAAGAACTGCTTGAGAAATTGATAAACCCCGCCACAACCCGCTGATGATGCTAAGGTTTTGGATATCTAGGAGGTGGTCGGTGGTGGTGAAAAGGAAGACCCCGCATAAGCAAACCGACACGGCTTTGGCAATAGCTTCATGTCTCTCCCACTTGTTCTTACAATGAGAGAATATCCATTGAGCCATGGGTATCAAGTGAATATGGCTTGGGCTGATCATGGTCCTCACGTCCTTCGAGTTGTGTATGAAGTCACTTAGAATCAAGGATGGGTCAATAGGTTCAACCGTATGGCACACTAGATCTTCATCTCCCACCTTAGTCTTAGCAAGGGCTAGGTAGGTCTCTACCTCCTCCAATAGGACTGTAGCTCCAAAGGAAGGGAAAAGGAAGGTGTGTGTTTGTGGATGCCATAGCTCTACGAGGGCTGAAATGCTTGCCCAATCTAAGGACAATTTCTGGAAATTTTTGGCCAAGACTAACAAAGGTTGGAGGTGCCATGACCTAAGGATCGACAAGACTTCTAATGGGAGTTCTTTGACCATGGGAGCCACCCACTTTAAGTTGGAATAACACCTTGGACCAGGGAGAGGCTAGAGAGGAAAGGAAAAGAGAAGGAGAAAAAGAAGAATCATAAGAAGCATGCAAAGTGCAGAAATTGATGAACTTTTGAATTCAATTGGAACTTACCACTCTTTGGGCACTCGAGCTCAGATGCTTGGGGATGGATGTCAGTCTTTGCAGCTCCCCATGTTCTCTCTTAGCTGCTTTGGGACCAGCATAGACCCTCTCCTCCACGCCCATCACTCCAAAGCCTCTCTTCATGTTGTTCCTTGCCTTTTGATGAAGTTCTAGCCCTTGAAGCAGAGAATCAATGAAAGCTATGATTTTTGGGCTTGTTCCTATCTTATAAAGGCTTGATTTTGGTGCTAGAATGATAAGACTGGGGTTAGAAAGCCTTATCCTAAGCCTTGGAGGGTTCTAGTGTGGATTAAGGTCTCCTTGCCTTGAGTTCGGGCTCTCACGGCAGAATCCGTCTCAGATTACAATTTTTTCTCTGACGGTTCATCGTAGGACCGCCACAGCTCCCTGACGCTCCATCACTGGACTGTCACATTTTCTGGTACACGTTTTAAGCTCAATTGTGCTCTATCCTGTCTGACGGTCTGATATTGGTCCGCCACAGATCCCTGACGCTCCATCATTGGACCGTCACATTTCCTGCTACAGGTTTTCAGTCCACTCTCGCTGTCATCTCTGACGGACTAATCTTGATGCGTTACATGAACCTGACGCTCCACCAGTGGACCGTCACACCCTCTGCTGTAGGTTTTTGTTCTTTCTCTCTTTCTTTGGTCTAATCTGCCAGTCTTACACTTTGTCCAACCTGTTTCATCCACACATCCACTCATTCGCATATCCACACATTCATTCCATTCATTTCATCCACACATTCACATCCATTTCATCCACACATCATTTCATTCATATCATAAACAAAACATAAAATAAGATTTTCATTTCATTCACATAAGTCATGTACAAATGTGAGTGTCAAAAGAAAGAAAAAAACAAGTCATTCGGCCGGTTTGTCACCTGGGCCGTCGCTATCTCCAGCACTCTCAGGTCTCCTCGTTGGTGGGGCCATGGAGACGCTCCCCTCCTCTCGTTGCTGCCTCTGCTCCGCCTTCTCATTCCTCCGCTGGCCGGAGGAGCTGGCAAGAAAATTTGCAACTGATCCGCTCGGGGCTACGCTCCTCCGTGCTCCACTCTGGGAGGCACTCCGCTCTGGTCCGCGGCCCATCATTTGCACCGTCCGCTCCATCGTCTGAAGCTCGATCTTCAACTTGAAGATCTGACGCCATGTCTCACGGGCCTCAGTCCGATATCGCTCTAAGTCCGCTGTCCCGGTGCGGAGTCTCTCCACCTTGGCCCGTGCCTGAGCCAACTATGTCAGGAGTCTCTCCGCCTCGGCCACCGCCGCGGTCAGCTCTCTCGCCTGCATTTTTGCATTTTTGCATAGTCAGTCCATTTAGGCATTTTGCATAAATCAGAGGCTTTTTTTAAGTCTAAGAAGCACTTGGGTTTATATTCTTACCCGCTCCATGAGGGTAGCCTCCGCCTCCTCGGCCCGAGCTACTGCTTGAGCGAACTCTGTGTCCCGTTCAGCCTTGTCACCCACAGGCTGTGACGATGAGGTTGGGGCGTCTGGTCTCACTCTTTGGGCTCCCTCGGCCTACTGCATTTAGAAGTCAAAGTCAGTCAGAATGGCATCATTTGCATGAGCATTTAAGTCTAGGGTTTTAGAAAACTTACCAAGAGCTCCAAGGCAATCCGGTACTCATCCCGCTGCTGGATGGTGGCATGGAGGAGTCCCTCGAGCTCGGCTATGCGTCCTTGTGGGTCTAGCTGCATTTAGAAAACAATGTCAATGCATATAGGAATTTAATTAAATAGACGAGAGGGTTCGAGTTCGGAAGTTCATACCGGTCGTCGGGTGCCTCGAAACACCTGGTCACCGTATCTCTGGGAGTAGGCCTTGAGGTAGGCCTCATCGTTGTCCGCTCGATCCTTTATGGCTCGGCCTCTCTTGTTCCAATCATGCACGTACTTTACCTTCTGGGCTCACCAATCAACATCTCGGCTAATGCCCGTTGAAGATTTGCATGGGCGCTCATCATCTCTGCGGGGGAACGTCACCTCTGGCTGATGAAGTCCCCGTGTCCTCAGGATCAGGCGATAATGCAGCGGCTCGATTATGTTGATGCAGTGCAGCCAGATATCTCGCCCGCCGTATGCCAGGGATGCCTTGACCCATGGCTGTCCATCATAGCCCTCATCCCGATATGGTGTCCAGCGTACCTGAAAAAGGCAATTGAGTCTATGTCAGCATTTTTAGCGGCATGTAAAAGCATTTAGAAAACATTTAAAAAACATTTAGGAGCATTTAAGAGAAGTCTAAGTTTGGAGCTTACCGCTGTGTGTGGGAATGAGTCAAGATCGTCCTAGATGGCTCGGGTCAGCCTGTTGATCAATCCCGTGTCCCTCGCTACCACCCACCGCCTCGCGATGGGGATCCGTCCGGGATACATCTGCGTACCTCGCCAAATCCTCGGGAGATAGACAAAACTCCAGATCTGCATTTTAGGAAGTCAAGTGTCAGTAAATTGCATTCATATTCATAAGCATATAAAAGCATTTAGAGTTCATCATTTACCTGTAGAAAAGGTGAGAAGTCGCCCAACATCGTATGCCGGTCGATCATGCTCAAGGACTCGAATAGGAAGGCCAGTGCTGCCGCTCCCCATGCGTATTTTCCCACTCGGCCCAAGTCCTCCAGCAATGGCAGCAGCCTACAGCTGATCACTTCTGCTCGGGTCAAGAATAGTAGCTTCCCGAATAATAAAATCTGGAACCACCTCAAAACTCTGTCTCCTTCTGGTCCCGCCTCCGCTGCTACCCTCGGGCGGACCTAATCAATCACTCGATCTAACTGCTGCTCCGGGAGCTCCCTAACTACTATAGCCGCTCCCCGTAGACCCAAGCTGTCCTGGAGTCTCGATCGTGATAGCTGGGATGATGGATGTCCCGGTCTCACCAAGTCTAGCCCTAACAGCTCCTGGGCTGTCTCTCTATAATCGTCGTAGGTCCAGCCGGTCACTGCAACTCCGTGAACTCTCAGCCCTGTAATCCTGGCCATATCCTCCAAAGTTGGGATCATGTGACCCCAAGGGAAGATAAATGCCTGGCTGATCGGGTCCCATCTCTCATGCAGCGCATACAGCAGCGGTGTGTCCATCCGTATCACTTCTATGCTCTGGACTTCCCTGAAGCCCATAGCAGCTAGCCTCTCTCTCTGGTAATCGGGCAATGCCTGGTACACTGCCCTAATCTGGAGCTAAGAAATTCGGGTTCTTCTTTTTCCCTGTACATGTAGAGCATGAGTCAGTTATCTCATCAGTTTAACATTATTGCATTTAAAATGAATAAAACAACAAAAAAAATTGGATAAGCAAAAATCCAAAAAAATCAGTTTCCAGCTCTGATTTCTCTGACGGCCTTGCCCTGGCACGTCAGAGATCCCTGACACACCAAGGGTGGGGCGTCAGGTATTGTAGCGGTCGCTGGAACGACCGTTACACCCTCTCCGATAGGGCATCATTCTATTTGCTCCCCCCAGCCTGTGGTGATGGCCAAAGTGGCCTACAAACATCCCCAATGGGCCCCCAGACCCATTTCTTTCCCCTCAATCCCACATGATTGAACTTAAATTTTTTTTTAAAAAAACTTTGGGTTTTTAGGGTGGGGGACCTACCTCGTGGTCCCGGCCTCGTTTCTTCTTCTCCGTTACCATGGCCCCTTCTTCTTCACCAGTGGTCTTCTCCATGGCCTCGTCTCCTTCTTCTTCAGCCGTGGGAGGGTCTTCCTCTGCCATTCTCTCCGTCGCCGCCGCTGGTTGCTCGGTCGCCACTGGGGGGACTTCTTCTCGGTCTACCCTTGACCTAAACCGTTTGATTGCCATTTTCTTCTTCTTCCCTTTTTCCCTTGCCATGGGTGGCTGGGGGGCCTCGTCGTCGAACATCGTCACCGATGAAGGGTCGCCGGTGGGGTTCCTTTGTCTCGGTGGCATTGTTTGGGTGTTTTGGGCAAATGAAGGGGAATGACCGTTCGGTTTGTTTTTTTTTGAACGCCCAGGAAATGTAACGGTCTATCGTAAGGCCGTCACAGTCTCTGACGCGTCTCTCTTGGTCCGTCAGGTAATTGAGTTATCTATTTTTAAAAAATGTGAACCAACGTTGTGTAACGCATCAGATTCTGACCGTTACATGAGTCTGACGCACCTTCCATGGACCGTCAGAGGTTTTGGAAGCATTTGATAAATAATAATGCCCTATATATATCAAAATTTATGCTTGAATGATCATTATGTTTACATGCCTTATCTTATCAATGAAGTTCATGCTTGAGTATGATTAATCATTGTTGGATAACCCCTCTTTCTATGGATGAAAGTCATGAACGCCATTTAGCCATTATACTTTGCCGTTCGCCGCACAGGTAAGTAAGGTGCAATATCCCTATCCCTATATCCCTTAATGCATTACTATATGTTATGTATGATATATTATCTTGAGAACCGACTGGTCATTCATGTGTTCTGGGATCTAATGTTCCCCTCAAACAAAAATGATGATGATCTAAGTACACATGTTTAATCGTTGGATAGGCCGTTAGATTGGAAAAGCTTGGGAACGATGGTTCTATCTTGCACGCCGTGGTTGCAGATGGTGTCCTGACCCTAGTTTCTCCGGTCTAGTAATACTATTCTCGAGTATCTTGTTATTTTATCTTTCTTTGAATTCGTTTTAATGATTTTCTTTTCTTTAGCCCAGCATGCATCATACGCATCTTTGAGCATTCACGAGCCTCATTTGTCCAGGTTGTCTTGATAATGGTGGATAGCTATGTTCAATGATCTCGAATAAGGGGAGTCATTCCGCTCTGAATTGGAAAGTTTTTCATTGGTCTACTCGCTTTATCTGGTTAGCTGAAGATTCCTGTCTGGAGTTTAATTGCTTGTCTCTTTCCTTTCTGTTGCTCCGGTCACTGGCCATGTTTTCCATTCCTTAGTTGTTAGTTCCTCCAGACATGGGTCATTTGGTTGGCTATTTCCTTGTGGTTAGTCCGAAGTTTTTCAGGAAAATTCCTATCGCTCGTTGGTTGAGAACTGGTGTCGTTTACCTTAACGCCCACTTTTCAGTCCGTTCCGCTTCATCTTCGCTTCATCTCCATGTTCCATTTCGCTTTCGCTTCACCTCCGCTCGCTCCCCTACAAAGAGGACGTTAAGGAGGGGCATATGTTGACACTCGTTTTATGACCAATAAGTTGGGTCATCTCCTTGTTCATTTTATATGATGCTCCGAGTTGTTCACCCTTATGGGGATGTCTTGGTTATTTAAGGTTTATTTCACGGGTCATGTCTCCTTGGTTGGGTCTGGTTTCTTACCTCTTTCCGCTAGACGAAGCTTAGCAAACTCTCATTTCATTTGCACTCTATTGTCTCTAACGGTCCTTCACTGGCACGTTACAATCCTCTAACGCATCTACCTTGGTCCGTTACATCATGCCAGAGTCCTTAAGCTTAAGGCTTCTTTCAAGCTTATCTTTTAGCCTATTCGTTGGGTGTGACGGTTTATCGTACGGCCGTTACATGCATTATGACGCATCTATCCTTCACCGTTACATTCTCCAGAGAGTCCTTGCTTCGAAAATCACGCCCGTTGGTCTTATCTTTTAATGGATAAGGTTGTGTGACGGTCCATGCATGGAGCATTACATTCATGCGGTAGTTTATCGTAAGACCGTTACATCCCGCAGAGAGTTCTAGCAGAACTGCTCTTTCTCTGCTACTCCGTGGCCGAATTAAGAGTTTGATCGGAGGATTTCTCCTTCAAATCTGATCCTCAGAATCTTCTGTTTGTTTCTATAGACTCTTGGGAGTATTATCTTCAAGAGTTTGCTAAAAAACGTCCTACTTTCTAACTGGATTATCCTCCCAATTTATCCAGAAAGTTGGAGGGTCTATAAATAGAACCCTTGACTTCATGGCTTGAAGAGGAGACATCTGGAGTTCGCGTCGAAGTGCTGCCGCATCCTGAAGCTAGGACCAACCAAGTAGAGCTGCTTCCCACGTCCATCTGCTTCCAAAATCCAGGGAGTATTGATTCCAAGGGTTTAGTTCAGTCAAAGTTGTCATCTTAGTGTCTTTTCCCTCTTCCAAGCATCATAAGCATTGTCCCTCCTCTTCTACCATGTTCTTGCATCTTCTGCATCCATTAAAACATCTTCCCATCTTTTAAAACACCCTAGAGGGGTTAAAAAAAATCAACCTCCCCGGTATTTCCCTTTCCTTTTGCATGTTCTTAAGTTTCTTTCATTTATTCATACTACTTTGTCCAAGGGCTAATCTGGGTTATTGTTCTTGTGTTCTACACTCTTTTGCAGGTTTACAGAGCTCTTAGCACGAGGCCCAAGATTCCTGGCCGACTGGAAAGCTTGGAGACCAAAGATTCCCAACTTCTATTCTGCAGAACATCTAACGGTCTATCAGAGGCGCGTTAGAGTCTTGTAGCGGTCCATCGTGGGGCCGTCACACGTCCTGTGGCGCATCAGTCTTCGACTGTTACATTTCGCAGAGCTACAGTTTCATGGTTGTTTTCTCTCTCTCGTGGGCGGGTGCATCATTATCACGCCCTGACGCGGAATATCGGGACCGACAGTAGAAAATGCCAGTAAAGATAACATGCTAAGCTAAGAATTAACATAATACCTTGAACAGAAATAACTCCAATTCTATTATAATAATCATCAAATGTCTTACAAACGACTCAAACATAATCAAAACATAATATCTACTCGACTCCGGTACAATAACTAACACCAGTTCTTAGACATAGCTAGATGTAACCAACTAAACAATCTCAGTATAGCGACTAGCTGACACACTCCAAGTAATCACTCTCGCCCATTCCCATCCATCTGTGAATCTTCACCTGAGCTGCCTGGAAAGGGGGGAAACAACTATGTGAGCGAACGCTCAGTAGGTAACAACAGGCAAGTGTAAGTGATTAACCAATTAATTACATGTATATGAACGGAAAGAAAAGATATAACGATCGAATGAAATAACGTAATAACAGAAAGTGCAAAAGAATGGAATGGAATAACAATATGACAAGAACGATAAGATTACAAGAATTGCAAGTTTACGAACAATATATATAATAGGAAATTGCAGGAAATTGGCAAACAAGCAAGAATATAACCAAGTCAAACACGATCAAGTAAGAGATAAGAGATCATTGTCATAGACATCACGCTAGTCATGCACTCGGTGCAATGCCTCACCTTGTCATTACAAACTCCCATAGGCACAAATACTTTTCGGGCGCTCTCCCCAGGACCAGACCGGGCCCCTATGGTGCGTTGGCATTGATTTATTGGATCCAAGATCCCAAGTTGTCTAGACTTTAATCATGTTAAATGGCCAATTATAATCAAGTATAAACATACCTCGGAACATCCCAAGGCTAAGTTGAAGAGATACTGTCCAGAATTTCTGTCCAGGAGTCCAAATTATCAAGAACCATCATGTTCTTGGATTTAAAATCGTAAAACACGGGAAAAACTAGTCTCTGGAAGACATGCGGTCACTACAGGGCCGCTCAAGGCGTGTGCGGTCGAAACTGGGCCGCACTAACAGGAACTAGGCTGGGTTTAGCCCTCGGGAGGTCAAGGTTGAACGACAGTTGACGGGCCGCCCTTCTATATGAACGGTTAGGATAGGGCCGCACAAGGCCAGAAGGTTACAGAATCGAGGACAAGATGTGTGGTCCTGATAGAGCCGCTCATGAGTTGAACGGTTCACTCTGGGCCGCCTGAGAGAAGTACGGTCCATTACTGGCCGCACAACACAAGGCCTAACCAAGAGTTAGAATTTAGCCCAAGTGGGCTCCCGGGCTACCATAGGCAGGGTGGAACTGAACTAGAATGTAGCCCACTATCTGCTGGTCGGCCTAGGGTCTACTGGGCAGATCAAAATAAGATTTGGCCGAAGATAGATCAAGGATAATCCGCCAAGACAAATTGGCATCTGCCAGGGATGAACGGTCTCCACAGGCCCGTTCATTGGTATATGCGGTCTATCAATAGCCGTGCAAGTCTCTGTTAATCCAATTCGGATTAACTCAAGTAACATCGGTTCGATTGAGTCTAAATCAAAACTAGGGGATACAATGGTTCAAGATTAAAGTTATCATAAGTATGAACCTAATATCCATTCAATTATAAATGATTCACAATTAAAATTTGACATTCATTGGAAAGATGAATCAAGATCAAGCTCAATTTAAATAGATCAGCAAGAATTATTTACTATCATGAATTACAGTTTATTAGGTGTGTTGCTAGCATGCAATTAACCATTAATCTACTAACATAACATGCTATAATGATAATTTAATCTACTCTATTATAGATGTGCGGTCAGTTTTGGACCTTACATCCCCATGAACGGTCATACACTGGCCGCACACGTCCCCTCAGATCCGAAGACCTGCTGGATATGGACGGTCGATAGTGTGCCCCATGGAGGGATGTGCGGTCTGGAACTGGCCGCAGGAAATACATGCAGTTAGGGGTAGGCCGCACGTTCCAGAGACACGAACAGATATAGAAAGATATAAACGGTCAACATAGGGCCGCCTGTCTGGATGTGCGGTCTATCGTGTGGCCGCACATGTCCAAACAGGTCGCCGCCCCTTCGCCGTGCCCGACTCCGGCGAGGTTTCTAGGGTTAAATTTAAAACACTAAATTTGCATGTAATAAATCATGGAATTTGGGGCTTTTACTACCAACAGAAAGAGCACGAAAAACTATACAAGATGCATGAATCAATTTTATGTTTACAGCTTGAAATCACAACTTAATCGAAAAGGAACAATTATAACCCTAGATGTGGCATGCTTCTACAAAAACCTAAAATTCACGCAGAATACTTGTTAGAATTTAGGGCTTTCTACATCAATGGAAAGTTAACACGATGCTGCTTCTAACCATATATTATTTGTAGGGTTTGGCTTGCTATCACCTACCTGAATCGGATGAAGAAGGAAGGAGAAAGAAAACCAAGGACGCCGGTACACGCAGCCCTAATCGCCCGAGATCTCCCTTGGTCCAACTCCTCTGCAGCCGCCGCTGGTTCTAAACGATTCTAGGGTTAGAGAGCTTCATTTTAATAGGTCACATACCTTCTAGAGGTATCTATGCGCGGAGTATTCGTCCACGCAAGTCGGGTCGATGTGAATGTTGCCGCAAAGGTTGACTCGATCCAAACTCCGCCGAATGCATCTCCTAGGGTTAGGGTTTTAAGAGATTAAGAGAGGGTAAATGATCCTCCCATCCTGACCTTTCATTTGCCACCGATTTGGGCTCATTAGATGGAGTATTGGGCTCGAATTTGGCGTTTCAAGGTATGGTTAACTAAGTGTTCAATTTGGGCTTAAACCACTAATTCGGCCTACTTACAGATTTTATTTGGGTTGGCCACAGAAGACAAGTTTGTTAAACGTGTTATCCTCTACAAGAATATAATTTTTATGGATTTTTATAAAATAGTCAAAATCTAGCTTATTCTATTTATTAAGGGATTATTCTAATTAATTTCTTATTAATTTCAAATAAATTTCTAATTAATTTTTAAAAGAAATCAAGATATTACACCCTCCCCCACTTAAGGAATTTGGTCCTCCAAATTCAATGCACTTAATAAAAAGAGGGAGTGAGACAGCTCACCTAGAATAAGTCGGGGTATTGTCTCCGCATAGTATTTTCCGACTCCCACGTTGCTTCTTCAGTCCCACGCCGACTCCACTGCACTTTAATCATCGGTATGCAACGATTCCTGAGTTGCTGTTGTTTCCGATCCAAAATCTTGATCGGTCTTTCTTCATAAGTCAAATCTTCCTTCAATTCGAAGTCCATATGCTCAATAATGTGAGTGGGATCATACACATATTTCCGTAACATAGACACATGGAAAATATTATGCACTCCAGATAACTGAGGTGGTAGTGCCAAACGGTGAGCAACCTCCCCCACTATTTCCAGAATCTCGAATGGACCAATGTATCTTAGACTCAGTTTACCATGAATACCAAACCTTCGAATTCCTCTTATAGGAGAGACCTTTAAAAATACATGTTCACCAACCTGAAATTCCAATGCTCTCCTCCTGGTATCGGCATAACTCTTCTGTCTCGATTGTGCTACTTGCAACCGATCTTTGATAATACGGATGTTCTTGGATGATTCAGAAATGAGATCTGGTCCAAGCCATTGCTTCTCACCTACCTCATCCCAACATAACGGGGATCGACAGCTTCTACCATACAAAGCTTCAAATAGAGCCATCTGAATGCTGGACTGGTAACTGTTGTTGTAGGTAAATTCAACAAATGCCAAATGATCACTCCAACTACCTCCAAAGTCAATCATGTAGGCTCTAAGCATATCTTCCACTATCTGGTTGGTCTTTTCAGTCTGTCAGTCTGTTTGTGGATGGAAAGCAGTACTGAAATTCAGACGAGTTCCCAAGGACTCTTGCAATCCTTTACAAAAATGAGAAGTGAACCTGGGGTCTCTATCAGACACAATGCTAACTGGTATACCATGTAGTCTTATCACTTCCTTCATATACAAAGCAGCCAAAACATCAACTGTCCATTTAGACTTAATGGATAAGAAATGAGCTGATTTTGTCAATCTGTTGACAATCACCCATATTGCATCAAATCCACTACGAGTCCTAGGTAGACCCATAATGAAATCCATGCCAATGCTCTCCCACTTCCATTGGGGTATATCAAGGGGTTTCAATTTCCCTGCTGGTCTGAAATGCTCCGCATTTACTTGCTGACAAACCAAGCATCTACTCACGAAATCCGCAACTTCCATTTTCATATTCGACCACCAAAAAGATCTTTTCAAATCCTTGAATATTTTAGTACCTCCAAGATGAATGGTGTATCTGGATCTATGAGCCTCCTCGAGGATCTTACCCTTTATCTCAGCTACATCAAGTACACAAGTTCTCCCTTGAAATAACAATCTTCTATCATCAGCCATCATGAAGTCAGGTCTGTTACCCAAGCTTCTCTTGATCTCTACCAACTCCGGGTCATCATCTTGCAGAGATTTGATTTCCATCAGTAATTCGGGCTTAAGTTGAATCTGAGAAATCATAACCCGATCCTTGTCAACATTAAGATCCAAACTAGCTAACTGCTCCAACAATTTCCATTCTTGTAACATGAGGCTTGACAACTTGGCTATAGGCTTGCGGCTTAAGACATCTGCCACAACATTTCCTTTTCCAGGATGATACTCAATGGAGAAATCGAAATCCTTCAAATACTCTAGCCATCTTCGCTGCCTCATATTGAGTTCCTTCTGAGAAAATAAGTATTTCAAACTCTTATGATCTGAAAACACCATGAATGCTTCACCATACAAGTAGTTCCTCCATATCTTCAAGGCGAACACCACTACTACTAGCTCCAAATCATGAACATGATAATTCTCTTCATGCTTCTTCAACTGCCTAGAAGAATAGGCTATCACTTTCCCGTGCTGCATGAGTACACACCCTAAACTAATACCTGAAGCATCAGTGTATACAACAAAACCTCGTTCACCAGAAGGTAAAGCTAAAACAGGTGCAGTAGTCAAACATTCCTTTAAGGTCTGAAAGCTTCGCTCGCAATCTTCTAACCAATCAAATTTGATCTCCTTGCGGGTTAATCTTGTCAGAGGTACCGTAATCTTGGAGAAATATTGAATAAACCTTTGGTAGTAACCTGCTAGGCCTAGGAAACTTCTCACTTTAGTCACATTAGTAGGCTTAGCCCAATTCTTTACTGCCTCTACCTTCGAATGATCAACAGAAATAACTTCTTTTGTGATGATATGCCCTAGAAATGACACTTCTTGCAACCAGAAATCACACTTACTAAACTTGGCATATAACTGATGATCTCTCAATAGTTGCAATGCCATCCTCAACTGTTCAGAATGCTCCTCCTCACTCTTAGAATAAATCAAGATATCATCAATGAACACCACGACCCATTGATCAAGATAGGGCCGAAACACATCGTTCATCAGCTGCATGAAAGCTGCAGGTGCATTCGTTAGCCCAAAAGGCATTACTACAAATTTGAAATGCCCATACCTGCTGCGGAAGGCTGTTTTATAGATATCCACCTCCTTAATTCGTAACTGATGATATCCAGATCGAAGGTCAATCTTAGAAAAATACTGAGCTCCTGCTATCTGATCAAATAACTCATCAATCCTTGGCAATGGATATTTGTTCTTGATAGTTAACTGGTTCAATTGCCGATAATCGATGCACAACCTCATCGAACCATCCTTCTTCCGGACGAATAATACAGGGGATCCCCATGGGGAAGTACTTGGTCGAATGAACCCTTTCTCAAGCAATTCTATCAACTGCTGCTTTAGTTCCCTTAGCTCCGCAGGAGACATACGATAAGGAGCTTTGGAAATAGGGGTCACACCAGGAATTAGATCAACATAAAAGATAACCTCCCTCTCACGAGGAAGTCCTGGTAGTTCCTCAGGAAATACATCTGGAAAATCTTGGATGACAGAAAGTCCTCAATCTCAGTCTTCTGCTCAGGGGTCACAAAAATAAAGGCTAGAAAAGCCTTACATCCTCTCCTCATCAGCTTATCAGCTCGAAGAGTTGAAATAAGTGGAACAGACTTATGGTGTCTAATTCCTACAAAAGAAAGTCCAGGGTGTCCAGTGAAAGACACAGAACTAGATCTGCACTGAACATTGGCCTCATACTTAGCCAACCAATCTGCTCCTAGGATTACATCATAATCCTTCATGTCCATGCAAACTAAATCAGTTGGCAGGTTTTGTTCATTGATCAAGACCTTACTTGAAGGATAGAAATACTTAATTGCTGAACCGGAACCAATAGGAGTTGAAATCTCTAACGGCGAATTCATCAAAACTGGCTTCTTAGCTAAAGACTTCGCAAATCTCCGAGAAATAAAAGAATGAGTGGCACTAGTATCAAAAAGAACAAAAGCTGATTTATCATGTATAATAAGAGTACCTTCGACAAGTCCACCTTCCTCGACGGGTCATGTCTCATCTTCTTGTAGAGCCTGGAGCTTGCCTTGCTGCTTCTTGATTCCTTGCGGTTTCACCGGGGTAGCTTGCTCAGATAAAAGAGGGCACTTGAGAATACGGTGGTCCCTACTACCACAACGTAAACAGGCACCCAGCTTGCGCCAGCACTCCTCCATCTTATGACCTGGGCGGTCACAATACTTGCATACGCCCTTGAATGGAACAATAGTGCCATGTTTCTTGTCTTCAATCTTCGGCATCTTGCCCTTCCACGAACCAGACCCGCTAATGGGCCTCTTCCTGCCATGACCATGCTTGATACTCCCAGAACTAGTATGGTGTTGTTAAATCTTAACACTCTTCCCACGGATTCTCTCCGTCATTTCTAAAGTATCTTCCAACACTTGAGCCTTTCTCACCATCTCGGAATAAGTTGGAATTTCCATCGGTGCCAACTGGTTGATATACTGCAGCTTCAGCCCATTAAGAAAGCGCTTAGCCTTCATCTTCTCGGTAGATATCAAATGAGTATCATAACGAGATAGCCAAGAGAATTGAGCTTCATATTCAGCTACGGATAGATTTCATTGCTTCAAAGTAGCAAACTCAGCCGCCTTCTTCTCTTGTACTCGATCAGAGAAATATTTACCATTGAAGAATTCCTCGAACTCCTCCCATGTGACTTGTCTATCACCAAGGGTAGCCTTCACTGCGTCCCACCATGTCCTCGCATCATGTTTAAGTTGAAAGGTCGACAAGAGGACACGTTCCTGATCGCTGCATTGCATCACTTCAAAAATCCTTCCTATCTCTTCAAGCCAGTGCTCGGCTTCATCAGGGTTAGTCGAGCCACCAAATCGCGGGGGATTCATCCCACGAAAGTTCTGATAAAGGTCGCCAGTGCCATGATTTGCAGCTCCTCCTTGAGCCACTTGTTGCAAAGCTTGAGTAAGTCCTTGAACCGTGCGCTGTAAGTTCCTCGATTCTGCACGTTCTCCTGCCATTGCAAAAGCCTACACGTGGAATAGGTTATATTAGGTTCAATCAAGAATGGATAATCGTGCAATGAGATTATTAACTCAACCCTAGTCTTCTACCCAAATCTCACCAGGTTGGGTCCTTAGACTTATAACCAGGTTATAGGTCCTACGGTATAACTTAGGATCCTAGAACTTAGAGAACCTAGGGATATTAGAAAGTCTAGGTTCTGATAACACCAAACTGTCACGCACCGACGTGGAATATCGGGACCGGCAGTAGAAAACGTCAATAAAGATGAAAAGCTAAGCTAAGAATTAACATAATACCATGAACAAAAATAACACCAATTCTATTATAATAATCATCAAACATCTTACAAATGACTCAAACATAATCAAAACATAATCTCTACTCGACTCCGGTAAAATAACTAACACCAGTTCTAAGACATAGCTAGATGTAACCAACTAAACAATCTCAGTATAGCGACTAGCTGACACACTCCAAGTAATCACTCTCGCTCATTCCCATCCATCTGTGAATCTTCACCTGAGCTGCCTGGAAAGGGGGGAAACAACTATGTGAGCAAACGCTCAGTAGGTAACAACAGGCAAGTGTAAGTGATTAACCAATTAATTACATGTATATGAACGGAAAGAAAAGATATAACGATCGAATGAAACAACGTAATAACAGAAAGTGCTAAAGAATGGAATGGAATAATAATATGACAAGAATAATAAGATTATAAGAATTGCAAGTTTATGAACAATATATATAACAGGAAATTGCAGGAAATTGGCCAACAAGTAAGAATATAACAAAGTCAAACATGATCAAGTAATAGATAAGAGATCATTGTCATAGACAACACGCTAGTCATGCACTCGGTGCATGGCCTCACCTTGTCATTACAAACTCCCATGGGCACAAGTACTTTTCGGGCGCTCTCCCTAGGATCAGACCGGGCCCCTATGGTGCGTTGGCATTGATTTATTGGATCCAAGATCCCAAGTTGTCTAGACTTTAATCAAGTTAAATGGCCAATTATAATCAAGTATAAACTTACCTCGGAACATCCCAAGGCTAAGTTGAAGAGATACTGTCCAGAATTTCTATCCAGGAGTCCAAATTATCAAGAACCATCATGTTCTTGGATTCAAAATCGTAAAACACGGGGAAAACTACTCTCTGGAAGACATACGGTCACTACAGGGCCGCTCAACGCTTGTGCGGTCGAAACTGGGCCGCACTAATAGGAACTGGGTTGGGTTTAGCCCTCGGGAGGTCAAGGTTGAACGGCTGCTGACTGGCAGCCCTTCTATATGAATGGTTAGGATAGGGCCGCACAAGGCCAGAAGGTTACAGAATCGTGGACAAGATGTGTGGTCCTGACAGAGCTGCTCATGAGTTGAACGATCCACTCAGGGCCGCCTGAGAGAAGTACGGTCCATTACTGGCCGCACAACACAGGGCCTAACCAAGAGTTAGAATTTATCCCAAGTGGGCTCCCGGGCTACCATAGGCAGGGTGGAACTGAACTAGAGTGTAGCCCACTATCTGCTGGTCGGCCTAGGGTCTACTGGGCTGATCAAAACAAGATTTGGCCGAAGATAGATCAAGGATAATCAGCCAAGACAAATTGGCATCTGCCAGGGATGAACGGTCTCCACTAGCCCATTCATTGATATATGCGGTCTATCAATAGCCGCGCAAGTCTCTGTTAATCCAATTCGGATTAACTCAAGTAACAGCGGTTCGATTGAGTCTAAATCAAAACTAGGGGATACAATGGTTCAAGATTAAGATTATCACAAGTATGAACCTAATAGCCATTCAATTATATAGGATTCACAATTAAAATTTGACATTCATTGGAAAGATGAATCAAGATCAAGCTCAATTTAAATAGACCAGCAAGAATTATTTATTGTCATGAATTACCGTTTATTAGGTGTGTTGCTAACATGCAATTAACCATTAATCTACTAACATAACATGCTGTAATGACAATTTAATCTGCTCTGTTACAGATGTGCGGTCGGTTCTGGACCTTACATCCCCATGAACGGTCATAGACTGGCCGCACATGTCCCCTCAGATCCGAAGACCTGCTGGATATGGACGGTCGGTAGTGTGCCGCATGGAGGGATGTACGGTCTGGAACTGGCCGCAGGAAATACATATGGTTAGGGGTAGGCCGCACGTTCCAGGGACACCAATAGATATAGAAAGATATAAACGGTCAACATAGGGCCGCCTGTCTGGATGTGCGGTCTATCGTGTGACCGCACATGTCCAAACAGGTCGCCGCCCCTTCGTCGTGCCCGACACCGGCGAGGTTTCTAGGGTTAAATTTAAAACACTAAATTCGCACGATATAAAGCATGGAATTTGGGGCTTTTACTACCAAAAGAAAGAGCACGAAAAACTATACAAGATGCATGAATCAATTTTATGTTTACAGCTTGAAATCACAACTTAATCGAAAAGGAACAATTATAACCCTAGATGTGACATTCTTCTACGAAAACCTAAAATTCTCGTAGGATACTTGTTAGAATTTAGGGCTTTCTACATCAATGGAAAGCTAACACGATGCTGCTTCTAACCATATATTATTTTTACGGTTTAGCTTGCTATCACCTACCTGAATCGGATGAAGAAGGAAGGAGAAAGAAAACCAAAGACGCCGGTACACGCAGCCACTAATCGCCCGAGATCTCTCTCGGTCCAACTCCTCTGCAGTCGCCGCTGGTTCTAAACGATTCTAGGGTTAGAGAGCTTCATTTTAATAGGTCACACACCTTCTGGAGGCTTCTATACACGGAGTATTCATCCACGCAAGTCGGGTCGATGTGAACGCCCCCGCAAAGGTTGACTCGATCCAAACTCTGCCGAATGCATCTCCTTGGGTTAGGGTTTCGAGAGATTAAGAGAGGGTAAATGGTCCTCCCATCCCGACCTTTCATTTGCTACCGATTTGGGCTCATTAGATGGAGTATTGGGCTGGAATTTGGCGTTTCAAGGTATGGTTAACTAAGTGTTCAATTTGGGCTTAAACCACTAATTTGGCCTACTTACAGATTTTATTTGGGTTGGCCACAGAAGACAAGTTTGTTAAATGTGTTATCCTCTACAAGAATATAATTTTTATGGATTTTTATAAAATAGTCGAAATCTAGCTTATTCTATTTATTAAGGGATTATTCTAATTAATTTCTAATTAATTTCAAATAAATTTCTAATTGATTTTTAAAAGAAATCGGGGTATTACAATCATCCTCCTATTCTAAGGTACTTATCAGGTCTTTGGCTTCTTTTTACCTTAGTGGCGATCACATCTTTTCTTAGTTTGGGCAGTAGCTTTCTCTTTCATCATATCTCCTCTTTATTTTGCTTGTTCCACCTATACGGTGTGCTTTTCTTTATTTCCTTGCTCCATGCCCCGGCGTGTGTTTTTCTTTCTTTGCTTAGTTTAGTCTTGATTGAGATAGCATGCCCATGCTAGAGCTTGTGCTGGTTGTCTAGGTCCATGATTCACATGTTCATAGGTTGAGTGATTTCATCATTTGACTCATACTATCCTTATCATAGTTGGCATCATAGCCCGTCTTGTAAAAGAAGGGACACATTAAAACCAACAACGGGGTTAGTACGTTAATGCTCACGGGGTTAAGGAATTAGCAGTCACAGAGTTGGATGGTTGCTATGCAAATTAAGGGGCAAGGGATGAGTAGGTTGGCACTCATAGAAAGTTGATATGGGCAGCCCGAACTAGGATAATGAAGCTATAGAGAAAGGCCCTTACAATAATTATCATAACATGACCATTCCGACTGTAGAGGTGGTTCCCCTTACCTCTGGGCAATGGAACAGTGCAGAGAGGCATCAGGGGAATCGACCTCAAGTTGGGACGGACAGAGGTGCATATAGGGGTATGACTCTTGCCATAAAACCCATAGAAACTAGCAAGCAAGGCATGGCCACTGCATCAGCATAAGGGACCCGGGGAGGGGGGTTATTTATGTAGCCCATGGCATTCCAGGGGCATATTCAATGTCGAGAACCCGAATTCAAAGATCGAACACACTAGGGGAACAATCGTATTGCCAAATTGAGAGAAGAGTGGGAGAGAGATACAACATCAATCATTCAATCTCTTAATGCACAAATAACATTCATCCTGTTAACAGAAGGCGAATACATGAGCCACATAACGTTCGGCGCCGGCGTTGTTGCACAGACGGCCGTTTCATTACTTACAGGAAGAGATCACAGGGGAAGAAAAGTGAATAGATGGCAAAGGGGGGGAGAGATAGGCTCATATCATCGCCCTCTCCCCCCCTCTCGCTTACATTGGATTAGAAGAGAGGAATTGGGAAAAAACGTCGGAAGGAAAACCACGTAACCCACCTAGACTCTTCTTCCCAAAATAGAGTATCGGACTCTTGCTCTTCTTCTCCGGCTCCGGAGGACTTCAAGCAGAGCAGATGAGGACGGCGGTGAGGGGGGCTCTCAGCGGAAACTTTTCTTCTCCCCCAAGGAAAACCCTCTCTCCCTTGAGTTTGATTGGCTCTCAGGCTCTCTCCCTCAAGCCATCGCCAGTGATCTCTTCTCCTCTCCTCTTTTAACTTGGTCGAACCACGTAACGCTATATAGGGAGGTCTTAATCCGGCGTGGAGAATGGCGCGCCGTGGAAGAGGCATCCAAGCGCTTTTTGCGGGTCGGAATAAGGGGCGTCGGAGTAAGGGAGCGCGCCATAATTGAGCACACCGTATTAATTTCTTCCGCTTGACGCGGGTTAGCCAGTGGGTCCGAGGATGGTTCTGGGGGTCACCGTGACCATTCATCTCACCGCGGTCCTGCAAAACCTTGACGGGAAGCTTTGACAAAGCTCTCCGGATGACGTACGGCCCTTCTCAGAACCTCGAGTACCTTCAGCTTGAACATACGGGTTTTTCACTGACACGGCCTTCAGCACTATGATTCGTACTGTTGGCTCGGCCTGACTCGTGCTCGAAGCTTCTTAAGGGGTGGGGTAGCACCCGAAATACTTCTGCCTTGACTGGGTGATCATTTGGTCACTAACGGACCCAATCTGCTGAGAAGCCGTACCCATGACGGGTCATCAGGATCTTCTACCAATAGAGCCTTCGGTTCCCTATTCTGAAGGGCCAAGGGCATTCTTTCACCTCGGGAGGATCTTTCATTCATGTGGTGGGCCACCGGGTACATTATCATCCTTGGTCGGATGATGGATATGTTCTCATCCTTGGTCGGATGACGGACGCATGCTCGTCCTTGGTCGGATGACGGGCACATCCTTGTCCTTGGTTGGACGGCGGATGCATGCTCGTCCTTAGTTGGATGATGGGTATCGTATATGCGGTACGACCGAGTCGATATCGGTTCATTGGGCAATCCTGACGACACTGTCGACTTGTGGTGTATTCTTCCCGATCTTCCTGAGGTGAAGTCCCCAACGTTCATACTGGGTGACCTGAGGCACTGGCAGCTTGAGAAGGCTTCAGTGTATTGATCCCTTTCTACTTCTGTGCTTCAGTAGATCGCATCATTTGACTTTGAGGCTTGATCACCGTTGAATATATTTCGAGTGCCAACAGCGCACCTGTCACGCCCCGAACCGATAGCAGTGGGAAGCGATGCTCGGAACGTGGCAAGAGACAAGTCACGATAACAAGAGCGGAAGATAAATAATCACAATAAAATACAAAGAGGCCAGACACACATTTTGAGAAAATACGAACTCTTATTAATTTAAAAAGATATATTTTGACACCACTTAAAATAAAAGATTCAAAATAAATAACAAAAAGAAATAACTAGACTAGCTAGACTCAGGAAAATGAAAGAGCAGACTCCAACTCTAGGTTCCAGGTTCCACTCGATCACACTGATCCATTTCCCAATGCACATACCGATATTCGCATAACCTGAAAAGGGTTGGAAGTAGGGGTGAGCAAAAAGCTCAGTAGGAATTATACTCTATCATCAGGCATAGTTTAAGTGATTAATAAGTAAATTACATTTTTATATGCATTACTAAGAAAGAAATAATGATGATAACGGTATAGTGAAACAACGTAATAACAAGATCTTGCAAGGTCAAGAAATATGGGATGTCAAGAATTAACAAGATAACAAGTACAAGAATTACAACAGGAGATATAACAAGAGACAGTAGTAAAGAATTGGCCACAAGCAAGTAATATCAATTCATTCGCGATCAAGTAACAAGTAACAAGTAACAAGAGAGGTTTGCCATAGACGCCACGAGCAAGCAAGTATTTCGGTGTAATGCCCCACCATGTCATTAGCATCCCATGGGATCAGTAATTTTTCGGGCGCTCTCCCCAGGACCAGACCGGGCCCTTACGGTGCGTTGGCATTTATTTTTATGGGCCCAAAGTCCCACACGTCCAGACATTCAGTCAATTTTAATGGCCAATTAATCAGAGGAATTTCTGTCAAGAGTATGAGTTTTTAAGGACTAACATGTCCTTGGATTCCAGATAAAAACTCGGTTGATACGGTCACCTCGGTGCCGCTTTACAAGAACTGGACCAAAACTCGATCCACGGGGTCAAGAAAGAACGGCTGACAGTATACCGTTCAAGTGTGTAAGTAATCCATTATACTGGAGTAATAGGGCCTAAAAAAACAACTTAACAATCAATTTAATCCTAATTACCAAGTTAATATATCAAGGATTATCCATATTCATTTGTATTAAACCAATTTGCCAAAGGATGATTCAAGATGATAAGGTAAAGGAACAAGCTCACACAGGAGTGAAATAGCATATATTAACAGCAATTTAGTTATACCATTAACCAATACTCATGTGGGTTTCTATTTAACCAATGTATGTGTTGAAATGAAAATGATAAACGTCATGTTTTTACACCATGATAGAACGTATAAACCAATGCAATTTGAAATCATAAGGTTTCATGAATAGGTTATTGGTTCTTCAAGAATATACTTTTCAATTGGTCTAAGTTAAATGGTTCGATCCCCCAATGATCCAGATCTATCCTCGGGTCGAAGAACGACAAAAACTGGGTTTCTGGTACACGGGTCGACCCCTGTAAAAACGGGGTCTGCCAGTGAGATGGGTCGACCCCTGGGGTCGACCCCCACATTTTTGGCTGTATGGGTCGACCCCAGGGGTCGACCCCTACACTCTGGCCATATGGGTCGACCCTATGGGTCGACACCTTGCATGGGCTGGATGGGTCGACCCCTGGGGTCGACCCTCGGGCCTGCCAGGGCTCCCAGAAAACGGGTCGACCCCAGGGGTCAACCCCTGCAAGAACAAAAACGGCCGGGGCTCCGGAAAAAGCATAAACTCACCCATTTGAGATCCAATTGAGTTGGGATCTTAACCACATGATCTAGGGTTATTAATATACATACTAGGGTCATAAAACAAGCGATTTGAAACATTAATTTCAACAGAAATCAATTAAATCTTAACCTATTCTATGATGAACACATGAAGACCTAATTCTTGACATACTTCTACTAAATCGTAAAATTCTCTCACTATATGCAATGAAATTTGGGGCTTTTACTATAAAAATGACGAGCATGAAAAACTATATAAGATGCATGGATTACTTTTGATTCACAACCCGAATTCATCACTTAATCTAAGGAAGAACAACTTAAACCATGGTTCTAACATGATTCTAACATGGCTCACTAAATGACTAAATTCGCATGCTACACTTAATAGAAATTGGGGCTTCTTACATCAAAAGAAAGCTAACTCAATGCTGAATCCAACCATGTATGATATGGTACATAAAGATCAGTAATTGAAACTCGAAATCATAATTAACTCGGATGAACACATCAAAACTAGGTTTAGGCATGCTATTACTTCGAGCAGAAATACTCTAAACATGGTTCATGCAATTTAGGGCTTTCTATATCAAAAGAAAGAGGACTTCATGCTGAACATTTTGATATATCATTTGTTGTTTGAGCTCGAGAGAACCTACCTCAATTTGATGAAGAACAAGGAAGAACAAAGGAGGAAGAAAGAAGGAAGGAAGCCGACACCCACGCACTCAACGCGAGATATCTCCCAGATCTGAAAACTTCAGTGACTGCCGCGGCTATCAAATGAAAATAGACTGGAAGGGCTTCATTTTGAACTGCCACAGCTACCAAATGAAAATAGACTGGAAGGGCTTCATTTTTATAGTTTATACACGTTCTGGGATGGTCTGTGGTGAGAGGAATCGACGCCACAAGAGGCGTGTTGGACAAGGCGCCGCCAAGCAAGACCAAGTCAAAACTTGACCAGCCGCCTCAATTAGGGTAAGGGTTTCGAGCAATTTTTAGAGGGCCATTGAAGTTAAGATCATGGCCTTTAATTTGACACCAATTTCAGATCAAATGGTTGAGTATTAAGGTCGAATTTTATGTTTGAAGTCAATGTTAGGTAAAGGTTGAAAAGTGTGGATTTTTCACTCAAAACATTAAATAGATCTTGCTACGGATTTTTACTGGGTTAATCCTAGAAGACAAATTTGTTACATACACTTCCAGAAACCTAGTTACCATTTTTATGGATTTTTATCAAGTAGAAGAATTTTCGATGGTACTATTCCAAGGAATAAAATATTATTTAATGAAACTCACTTAAACGATAAATAGATCTAATTACAGATTTTTACTGATAAAACTCAAGAAGGCAAAGTTGTTTCATAAATCATTCTCTATCAATTTACTATTTTTCTAGATTTTTGTGAGAAAGTCGAAATTACGCTAGCACTATTCGCTGAGGAATATAATATTGATTTCCGAAATTCATTTATCTAAATTAAAAATTCACTATTTCAATTAAACTTCAGATTTTAAAAACAGGGGTGTTACAGCACCACACCCTTGGGAGGGATTTCTCACCCTCTTGAGAGCAAAATACTTCTCTGAGCATGTCAAGGAGAGGAAGGCAGTAGAATTCGCATAGTTACGTCAAGGCATGATGACGGTGGCGGAATATGAATTATAATTCTCTCGCCTAGCACCCTATGCGCAACATCTAGTAAGCACATATCTTCTAAAGGCCAATCATTTTCTAGATGGGTTAAGGCCCATCTTCATTCAACAATTGGGCTCGCAAAATATTCGGACCTATGCAAAAATGGTCCAACGAGCTCATCTATGTGAAAGGACCTTGGAGAAGGTCGAAAAACTCAAAAGCAAGGGAGAGGAGTCTATCCGAAAGATGGATCGGCGTGGGAAGAAGGGAAAGTTCAGCATCACGGAGCCTTACAAATCCCGTGATAGTAACAAGAGATCCCGGAACGGGGGTAGTAGTAGTTACCACAAGAATAAAAAGGTAAAGGAGGAAGACAAGCAAGTCATGGCGGCTGGCGCGGGTTTTTTTCTTTTTATGCATGTAGTGCCCCAAAATCTATATAAATAATTTCTGGATTATTTTATAAATTTTTTGAAATTTATTAGGAATTATAAAGCTTAAATTGATTATAAGGCCCAAGTATGTTGAATAATTAATCCAACTTTGATAAATAAAACCCAAAAGGTTTAAGGACCAAGCCCATTAAGTTTGGCCCATATTCTAGAAGGTTATTTAGCCTATTCATGAATTTTAAGGATAAATATCATTTTATAGATAATTATTTGTATAAAATAAATAAAAGAGTTTGAATTAAGTTGAATTCTGCGCACAGTAGCTGTAGCGGTCTATCGTGCGACCGCCACAGGAATGTAATGCACCAAGACTCGACCGTTACGCTCTATCAATTCCGTGAAGTGAAGAAAGAGCAAAAAGATTAGATTTTTGATAGTCTATCTCTTAGGGATCGAGATGGGAGGACTAGTAAACGTGTTAAGGACTCTCAGAAGTCGATCTAAGCTTTAACAAGGACTCTAGAATCAATCTAATCCTCAAACCCTAGCAAAACCCTATAAATAGACCCTAGTTTTGACCTGCAGGACCCCTACATTGGCTCACGTGGAATCAAGGTAAGGAGATAGTATTTCGGGTAAGTTCTTTAAAGGTTTTTATTCCTTATACATAGGACTAATCTTCCTCAATATTTCGTGCTAGGAGATGAACTACACAAGGAGTTTGAAGCTTCCAAAGTTGCTGGTTCGACCATAGCAACCCAGGAATCTGAGCGAAAGTCCACTGAAGAACAGAAGATTAGAGCACCAAAACGAGGTAATTAGCCTAAGTATCTTTATAACTTTCTGTTCCCCTTAGTATCACCTTCTTACCCTCCAAATTTCACGTCCTTAGGTCAAGAGATTGAGGAGTTAGAGCGATGAGAAGTTGCTGAAAACTCATAGAAAGGGAAGAACTAGGGTGCATCTTGCACTCACAAATTGGAAGTTGAAAGCCCAGTAAAGAGGTAGGTTATCTCATGAACGGAAAGAATATCATGTTAGTGATAAAAGCCCTCTGGTTTCACTTGATTCCATGCACTATAGACCTTGAATTTCATGTTTTAGTAGGTCTATGCATACATGCATGTCCTTAGCCTAAATTAAAGATAAAAGATATTCTCTTGTTTATTCACTGCAACCTATGCATCTAGATAGCCTATTCTTCGTTTTGTCATGACTAGAGTAGTTGTTTATTTTGATTCTTCTTGCATGAAAGGTTTTAAACCATAGATCTTTTACTTACTGTCAGTAGTGCTCTGACGGATTATAGTTAGACCATCATAAGACTCTGACGGCCTTACGATAAGCCGCCACACCGCTTGTTGTATTTAAATTTCTCTGTAATCTCTGACAGACTAGGATCGGAGCGTTACAACACTCTGACGGCTCCACGATGAACCATTACAGCTATATGACGCGCCTATCTTAGATCACCAGAGTGCTGTGTTCAGTCAACTCAAGACAGAATTTAGAACAATCAAAGTAGCTTATAAATAAGCCTAGTTATCTAAGTTTTGACCTATCTTCATGAACTTTGAGTTTATAAATTGATTCATACATGTCTAAAGCACTTTGAGTTATTTTAACTACATGTTAATTTCATTCGCTAAAACTCTATAGTATTATATTAAAAACATGATTTTAAATGATGTATCGACGGAGTTTTATCATGGTTTCACATCGTTACACATTCTTTTCCGTCTATAGAGTCAATTTCTCTAAGTACATGGCATATATTCCGGTATATGACCATTAATTTACACTTTTGCACTATAGGAACATATTCTTGGACTTGAGGACCTCTCTATTGGATATTCCTTCTAATGGACTAGGAAATCTTATTTCAAGGCCTCCGTAATTCTCCGAGAGCCTAGGATTCCCACTAGGACGCCGAGTTGGTTGTACCATTAAAGCCCAATTATTTAGAAAGCACTATCGATGTTTTCTGGTTTTGACTATGTAACGGCCTATTACTAGACCGTCAGGCCCATCTAACGGTCCAATAGACAACCGTCACATTCACTGAGTCCAATTTATTCTTTCTAGATTTAGCCACTCTAACGACCTAATTATAGACCGTCACGTTCATGTAACAGCCCATCGATCGACCGTCACAATTCTTGAGTACTTTAACCCGAGGTTTGACCCAAGGGTTGATATTCTAAAGTTCCTAGATGGATTATTGATGGGCTAGGACTTGTCATATTATCCAAAGATATTAAATTTTAAATTATGAAAGTCAAGGAACATACCGTTATGCTGCCGATATATTTTCATGTCATAACCTAGTTTTAATATGTTTATTGAAATTCTTTTCAAATAGAAGCATTCTTATGATGGATTACTTTATCATGAACCTATTGTTGAAATTACACTTTCTTGGCCACATTATTTACATGCGTGGAAGTAGCTTGATTTATACTTGAAGATGCGGATCGAGCACTGATTGTGTTCAAGGGTTCTATGCTAATCCCCTCGACTGATTATCAGAAACATACTATTATAAACCGTGGGGTATGATGCTATTAGCATCGCATTGTGCTGGGAGTACTTTCTCTATAAATAAGTGAAATATCCACAGCTCGTGAAGTGAAAATTCACGATACGACATATACACGTACATGACTTTCTAGCTTGTTACATGATATTCCACAAAAATTCACGAAGTACTTGCTACTAAGTGAAGAGTACATTCTTGATTGTGTAGTGCCCCAGAATTTTATATAAATAATTTTCTAGAATTTATAAAGGCCTAAATATATTAATAAATGAATTCTAAGACTAATAAGTCATCATAGGCCCAATTAGGTTGAATAATTAACCAAGCCTATTTACACATCATCTAAAAGGGTTTAAGGCCCAAAACCATTAAGTTTGGCCCATATTCTAGAAGGTTACTTAACTTATTTAAGGATAAAAATGAATTATATAAATAATAATATGGAAAAATGAATAAAAGAGTTTTATTTATTTGAAACTCTATATACGTTGAATGTAACGGTCTATCGTGCGAACGTCACATGCTTGTAATGCATGGGTCTACGATCGTTACACTCTGTGAATTCCGTAAGTTGAAGAGTTTGATTCATGTTGAACTCTGGGAACAATAAATGTAACGGTCTATCGTGAGACTGTTACATGCCTCTAACGCACCTGCATTAGACCGTTACATCCTGTTAGTTTCGTGAAGGAAAGAACAAGTACAAAGATCAAAACTTTGGACTCTTACCCACTAGAGATCAACGTAGGAAGAGTTATAACATTACTAAGGACTCTTAGAGATCATGTTTTAGCAAATTAAGGACTCTAGAATCGATCTAATCTTCAAACCCTAGTCAAAACCCTATAAATAGGACCTAGTTCTGAACTGTGCGACCCTTACTTTTGACTCGCAAGGAATCAAGGTAAGGAGGTGTAATCTTTGGTAAGTTCTTTAGAAGTATTTGTTTACAATACTTTAGACTAACTCCTCTCCAAATTTCACGTCTTTAGGTCAAGAGGTCGTGGAGTTAGAGCCCAAGGAAGTTGCTAAAAAATCACAGGAAGAAGGGAACTAGGGTTCGGTGTTCAAACCATAATTGGAAGTTTGAAGCCTAGACAAGAGGTAGGTTATCTCATGAACGGCAAACAAAACTTGATAGGACTATAAGCCCTCTGGTTTGATTGAATTTCATACATAGTAGAGCATCAATTTCATGTTTTACTAACTTCTATACATTACATGCATCTCTTAGCCTAATTGGAAAATTAAAAAGATGTATCTTGTCTATTTCAAGGATACCCACGCATATAGATAGCCTATACTTCGTTATCATGCCTAGAATAGACATGGTATTTGATTTACAGACATGATGTGAGTTGATACCTTAGGTTTTATATCACTTTCTATTAGTAGACTCTCTGACACATCAGCGTAGGACCATCACACTCATGTAACGGCCATATGATGGACCGTCACAGTCCCTGATTACCTATTGATTTCTCTGTTGACTCTTATGCATCTATGCAGGGGCGTTACGTTACTGTAACGGCTGTTTGATAGACCGTCACACTACTGTGACACACCACTTATAGACCGTCAGAAGCCCTGTGTTCTGTCAACCCTAGACAGAATAAGATTCGTCAATCTTACTTATTATTAAGCCTAGTTGATTAGAGTTTTCACCTGATTATGTGAATTTAAGGTTATTTTAATTATTCATAATAGGGGTTGCATGATTTCAGAAACTTAATGGTATTTTATGTTTCATAAGCCAAAAATTCTATAGTCTTGTATTCTAAATCATGATTCTTTTAACTATTGTATTGTCGGAGTTTTCATCATGATTTTCACATGGATACTTGTATCTCTCTATCAATAGAGTCATTTCTATAAGTACTTGGCACATACTCCGGTATGTTGACCATTAGTTAACACTTTGCACTATAGGAACACAATCTTGGACTTGAGGACCTCTCTATTGGATATTCCTTCCAATGGACTAGGAAATCTTGTTTCAAGGCCTCCGTAATTCTCCGCGAGCCTAGGATTCCCACTACGACGCCGAGTTGGTTGTACCATTAAAACCCATTAACTATAATACACTATCGTTGTTTTCTGATTCTAGTAATGTAACGGCCTTGTATTGGACCGTCAGGCTCATATAACGGCCCAATATACGGCCGTCACATTCATCTGAGGTTGAATTCTTTATTCTTGATTCAGACAAATGTAACGGTCCTATACTAGACCGTCACACAATGTAACGGCCCAGTGAATGACCGTCACATGACTTGAATATCTCAACCCAAGGTTTGACCAAGGGTGTACATTTCAATGTTTCTAGATAACTCTTGATGATCTAGAACCTATCATATTGCTTAATAGACTTAATATAACGAATGAAAGTTAAGAGAATATACTGTTATGCTACCGATTTATTGCCATAAGCATAGCATAGTCTAAGTCATTCTTGATCTCATATATTCAAATTGAAGCGTTCATTCATTGATTTTCATTATTTGGAATTGTTATATTCTTGGCCATACTTTACTGTTACATGCGTGGAAGTAGCTTACTTTATACCTGAAGATGAGATCGAGCACTGATTGTGTTCAAGGGCTCGATGCTAGTCCCCTCGGCTGATTGTCGGAAACATACTATTTTATAAACCATGGGGTATGATGCTACTGGCGTCGCATTGCGTTGGGAGTACTATTTCTATAAATAAGTGAAGATCCACGACACGACATGACATTCTTGCTTGATATTCCACAGAAATTCACGAAGTACTTGCTCATAAGCATAAGATGCTAAAGTGTTGATTATGTGGCTTGCTAGTACATTCTCGATATATTCTTGTTCATGAAAGACCAATATCATGTTCTTGTTCTATTCTTGCTAGTTCATTCTTGTTCTCATTCCATCTTATATGATTGTCTTGTTACTTTGATTTAATCGCGTGATCATCGCATTGCATGATTTTACCTTATTTTTTTAGAGCAAAAATATTAATCACTTTAATAGTGCCTTCATGTTGATGCGAAGATACCTAGTGGGCAAGTGTGCTCATTACCTATTTCCAATCTTTTTCAGGAAATGAAAGTGAGTCGGGTTCGGATTCGGATTATTCAAGTAACGGATCCGAGAGTGATTAAAGATGAGCTAAGACTTAGGAAGTCTATAATGTCTAGATTGAGTCAATGTAATTTTCCTATTTCTTGAGTCTAGTAGAATGAAAGATGATGGAAAGTGGTTGTATTTCGAGTATTGATCATTTATGAAATAAAGTTGGAGTTTGATTAAATTCTGTGCAATTGTATTTATGTGTGTGATTGTATTACGCTCTGGTCGTTCTTGCTTGCAAGAGGCTTACCATGCCGGCTGTTCGCGCTCCCCGAGCGAGTCTTCCGCTGTAATAAAGGCTCGGGGCGTGACAATTAAGTTGGTATCAGAGCCTAAGTCTCAGGACTTAGGGAAAGGAATCATGTCATAGGATAAGTCCAAGGTTTAAGGACCCCTACCTATGAACTAAGGAAGAAATTCCATACCCATGTGAGGATTGGGTAGAGCCCGGGATAAGATAATTAATTAGCTTTAAGGTTGATTTTCATGAGAAATAACAAGTTGTTATTTTTCTCTCTCAGGTACCATATTTTACAAATGGCTCATCGCGTATATTGTGACGGTATGCAACAAACAGTTGCTGACCTCACTCAGGCATTGCAAACTTTAGCACAAGGTGGTGCAGGGGCAAGGGCTGGTGACCTACATCATAACTTCCGAAGTCTAAATCCTCCGCGATTCTATGGATCTTCAAATCCCGATGAGGCAGAAAATTGGGTCGATGAGATGAATATGATATTTGACGTTATTCAATGCACTGATCAGGAGAAGGTGCGTCTAGCAACATTTCAACTAAATAAAGATGCCCGTACATGGTGGAAGTCGGTTCCGACACCTCCGGCCGATGCACCTCATACATGGGACGGGTTTCTTACTTTATTCTGTACCAAGTATTTTTTCGAACATGTAAAGGAAAAGAAGGCCATGGTGTTTGCCTCCCTTCATCAAGGGATGATGTCGGTGGCAGAATATGAGCTGCAGTTTTCAAGACTAGCACCATATGCACCGCACCTTATTCGCACGGAATTATTAAAAGCAAATCGATTTATGGACGGGTTACGACCCGGTTTCATTCAGCAACTTGGGACACAGAATATCTGCACTTATGCGGAGATGGTTCAGAGGGCATATCTATGCGAGAGGACCTTAGAGAAGGTCGAAAAGTTGAAAGGAAAAGGAGAAGAATCTAGCCGACGATCTGATCGACATTATAAGAAGGAGAAGTTTAGCATCACGGAACCATACAAAAGCCGTGACAGCAAGAAAAGATCAAGGAGCGAGAATGGTGGAAGTTCCCAGAAGAATAATAAAAAGGTTAAGGAAGAGAAGGACCAAGTTGCCTCGGCATGCACTTTTTGCGACAACTTCGGCCACTCGGTTGAAGAATGCTGGAAGCGCCTCTATGCTTGTTTGCGTTGTGGAAGTAGGGAGCATCGTGTGCCAGATTGCCCCCTTATGAAAGATCAATCAGCTAATGGAGGACATAGGAGGCAGGCTCACCTTAATGCCGTTGTAGACAAAGAGGAAGCACCCAGGGATGATGGGCTTATGGAAGGTACTCTTCAGATTTGTTCTCATCCTGCATTTGTGATATTTGATACTGGTGCCTCTCATTCTTTTATTTCCACTACCTTTGTAAAAATATTGTCAATTGCATCAGTCCCCTTACCTTCAGATCTTGCTATTACTACACCTTTAGGATCTAGAACCAAGCTCACTGAGTATTATCCTAATAGCAAAGTGATAGTAGAAGGTTACAATCTCCCCGCAAACCTCGTGTGCCTTAACATGAAAGGTTATGATGCCATTTTAGGGGTTGATTGGCTTGTAGACCATGATGCTTATAACAATTGCCGAAATAGGATTATATCTTTTCGAAAGCCCGGTCTTCCAAGATTTTCTTTTCTTGGCATCAAATACAAGAAACATCCTACCATTATATCTTCTCTTCACGCTTGCAAGCTTATCTCGCAAGGATGTGAAGCTTTTCTTGCATCAGTCATTATCACCGAATCTAAGAAAATTGTCCTAGCAAACATTCCCATTGCGAATGAGTTCCCAGACGTGTTCCCATCTGAACTACCTAGTTTATCGCCCGAGAGGGAAGTAAACTTTACCATTGAACTCATTCCAGGAGCAACACTGTTGGCACCCAAAATATGATCATCGGCGACCGAGCCATAAGGACGAATGACCCGGCCCACCGAAGCATGGAAGCCGATAAAGATAAACATATCAAAGATTTCTCAAGTTGCCAGAGCCTCGAGTCATTCCGTATGGACGTGAAGACTTCACCTCGGGAGAGTCGAGACAAACTCACAACCAACCGGTAGTGCGACCAAGCCTGCCCAATGAACCGGCATCGACTCTGTCATGCCGCATACACTACACCCGTTGTCCGATCAAGGACAGTGGTCAACCCGGTGGCTACCCACCTCATGAAAGGCTCTCTTGAAGATAAAGGAGTCCCCCCTGGCTTTCCAAAATGGAAGACCGAAAGCTCTGTCGGCGGAAGATCCCGATCGCCCGACATGGGCACGGCTTCCCGCCAAGATGGACCTGTTAGTGGCCGAATGATCGCCCAGCGCAGGCGAAACTATCTCTGGTGTTATCCAACACCCTAGAGAGCTCTGGGTACGAGCCAGGCCGGACCAACAGCATGGATCGTAGAGCCGAAGGCCCTGTCAGCGAAAAGCCCGTACGATCAAATCAAAGATATCTGGAGTCTCAGGAACGGCCGTACGTCGACCTGGGAGCTTCGACAAGACATCCCGCCAAGGTTTTGAGGGGCATTGGCGAGATAATGTTCACGGTGACTCCTCATCCCCGGACTCATCGACTCGCTTGAAGCGCACGAGGAGCATTAGCCCAGCGCGCCTTAAACCGGCGCGCCCCTCATTCGATGCCCCTGATCCCGGCGTGCTAAATCCCCTTCGACGCCTGGTTATTCCGGCGCGCAAGTCACCCTATCGGATGTCTCCAACCCCGGCGTGATAGGCTGATGAAGTCTCTTCCCGGCGCGCTAATCCCACGCCGGTTTAACATTCGAACTCATGCCCCTATATATAGATGGCTGTTCGAGAAAAAGAACAGGAGATGGAAGAAGAGAGGCAAAATCAAGAAGAAAGATTAGAAGATATAGAGAGAAAGTGAAGAGCGGAGGGAGAAAAAGGCTTCTGGAGAGGCTTTTTTCTACTGAAGCAGAGAGAGAGTAGGGTTTCTTCGGAGGAGCTTCCGCCGGTCGTCTTCTTCCTCCCCGATACCCTATTCTAGGAACAGGTGGGCGCCGGTGCCGGTCCTCTTTCCGCTTTCTGTAGATTTCTTCTTCTGAAGTTTCTGCCCATCGAATGTAAGCGAGGGGGGGAAGGAGCGGCGATGATATGAGCCGATTCTCCTCCCCCCCTCCATGCGATTTTCTTTTATTTCTTTCTCCTCTATTGTGCTCTGCATATCCCCTTGCGTCTGCTACCGGCGAACAGCGACCGAGCAATGGTGCTGGTGCCATGTTCTGATTATGTAAATGCTGAGCCATTCCCGTTTCTGGGATGGTAATATATATATATATATATGCTGAATGTTGGGATCAATGGGCTCCCCTTTCTTATGTATGCGAATGCGTGCGTATGAGGCTTTCTTTGCATCGTTCTCTGGTTCCGCTTTCCCTGAAGTTCCTAGCATGCCCCGAGTCATCGTGGGCTACAGAAATACCCCTCCCCGGGGGCTTCTCTTTCGCTCATCTTCATGTCTGATTCAAGGGTTTTCGCATCCCTTTCTCTTCTCGGATGGAGCCGTGCTTCTGTGCGTGCCTCTTTCCGCCATGCATAGAGTCCATCCCCTGAACGTTGCTTTCCAATTGTTCGAGCATATGTCCCTGCAACAAGCCCATCTCGTTTATGCATTTACTGCATCTGTGCATCATGATCATCCAAATTGTGCCGAGGTTTTCTCATCGTCCCGACCACCCGAGGAGGGGGACATTCCCTCTTGCTTTTTGAAATTGCTAGGCGATCGGGGGCTTTACCTCCTGATGGTTGACGTCCTCTCGGGGCCATGGCAGACAATAATGGGGTCCTAGCTTAATCAGCTCAGCCCCGACAATCTAGGACACGATCGAGACTCGGGGACGGGTGCTCCTCGTAGGGTAGCCCTCGGAGCTCCACTCTCCTGATGGTCAGTTCCTCTACGGGATGAGTCACAAATTGTAGGTTGTCCACCCCTCGCAGGCTAGTCCTCAGGGTGATGCTCCCATCATCAATGGCTTCATCTCTCTATCTTTTCCCTTATGGAACCTTGGTGCCCCTAGTAGGCTAGTCCTCGGGGTATCCTATCCAATGGGGTTTGCTGGCTGCCTTCGTGTAGACCGGCGGTTTAGGGGCTTGTTCCATAGGTGAGCATGACCCCGCTTCTCCCCTGCAACTCTTCGGGTTCAGGGGAGATGCTGTCCAATTTTGGACAGATTAATAAAGAATGAACCATAACGAAATACTCATTCTGGACCCAATTATCCCGGTGCTCGAGTAGGAACCTCGCACTGGCTTATCACGTCATTCTTGGAGGGTTCTGGACTTCAATTTAACAAACAATTGGCCTCAAATGGCTTCAAAACCCTCAACATAAACTTAACAAACTCAAATGATTCGAAATTCATCGAAAATAAGCTAAAACGGCGCGGCCTTAACCCGGCGCGCCCTAATACGGCGCGGTACCCCCCCGCGCCGGATTAACCCTACACTCAAAAAAATTTAAAACTTCCTTGCGCCTTTCCGGCGCGCCATGAACCGGCGCGCCCCAATCCTTTGTGCACCATCTTAACCAGCTATATGGCCGCGCCGTATTAGCCGCTGTACCTACGTTTTATCGCGCCGTATAAGCTACCCTACACGCTTGCGCCGGTTTTGAAGCCTCCTGCTGCCCCAATCGCTTACTTGCCCCTGGATGATTCTCGTCCCTCGGGGTTGGCGTCAATAAATTGAATAAAGGAAGGGCTGAACGGGCCTAAACTATACTTTTATTATATCTTCATCACCATGTCCGTTAGCATTGTGCTTTCGCTATCACACTTGTGTTGCCTTCCCTCTTCTCGATGGGGAGTAATAAATGTGGTCGATTATCATTTGCTTCCATGAATTCCATTATCATGCTTAATATAGTCATGAACGTCATGTGTGCATGCATGCATAGATCCTCGGGTATATTAAATGGCGTCGACAGAAAGTCGGATTACGTCTCGTCGGAAGTCTTCACTATACGCGACGGTGGTCTTCGGACCTACGTCCTCCGCCACGTACCGAGGATCCATAATTCTATGAACTATGCATCTTCTGCACGATAAATATATGCATCCTGCATGCCTTCGTCATGATCATCATGTAGCTCTTTTTAATCCGGCTTCGACAGCCCGCTATCTCGGCAATTAATCAAAGGTGTTCCCTCCTTGTGGGGGATGTAATTAACGCCATAGCCTTTATGGTATGGCGGACTGCTGGTCCCGACCGAACCTCACATTCGCCCGACATGGGTCAGAATGAGCGCATCATAAAGTCATCACTCACGTGACTGGCACGCCTGCGTCGTCAATCGATCATTTGACTACCAGTTAGTCAGTTGGTCGATCGACCCGCGAAAGAAAGAAAAGGTCGCGAACAAGTCTGGCACGCCCGGTGGGACCAGTGTCACCTTTCATCTCTTTGACGGGATATTCGGGCTTCGAAGCCCTCTCAAGGCTACTGATTATTGCTTCGTTTGTCTTTGCAGGCGGATCAATGACGATCAACGGCATAACTGGCGTTGACTTCGATCTTTCGATTGTCGCTGGACACGCGCAAGGGTACCTGGCGGTGCCCATGGAATTCGGCAGCTTCCCTGCCGCTGTGGGCTTCCCCAACTTTTTGGGGTTAGCCTTTGTAGATATGCTGGAGGTCGAAGCCCCAGAACCTGTCAAGGAAGCTGTGGAAAAAATGGAGCCTCTGGAGGTTCCCTGCTGCAAAGACTTGTCCGAAAGTCCGGCCCCGGCCGCTAACTGTCTGGGGCACCATGTCATACGTGGGACCCAGCCCAATGTCATCAACAAACACCCTGGAGGACGCCAGCGTCACCAGGCCCGCAAGAATGCTGCTGTAATCACCGGAACTCTGTCTCAATCCAGGAAATCTATGCTAGTTGGAGGTATGCGCGTCTTCCTCAACGGATGCACTGCACGGGTGACCCCGGACCGAGTCATCCCCAACATTCCTGTCCACAATGCCTATCAGGCCCTCGCCGGAAGGAGGGCAGAAATAGAAGAAGCCGGCCACTGTGGCCAAGGAAGCCCGGCACCCAGGCCGATGAAGTTTAAACAGGTGTGGGTTCCCAAGCGAACCCGACCTGCCCACCAGCTAACACCCATCTGTCGTCGTCTTATGAACAATGAGGCGGAAGTGAGAAGAGAAAGGGGCTTGCCCCCGAAGAAGGAAGAAGAGGTGGTTACGGATCCTCCGCACCATAGAAGTTTCTGGGCTGCGGCCCGTCAAGCCAACGTCCCTGCTGCGGGACGAAGATTCCAACAGCCTGCTGACAGAGCTCGGATGGCCTATATCCCTCCCGCTGGAGGTCGACAATCACCCCCCGTCCTACATCAAGAGCGGGGTCGAGAAGAGATGACCTGCTTGGTCAGAAATTATTTCTGAGGCTTAGGCAACCCCTCACTCAGACAGCAGCGACTGATGCAGACAGTCGCCACTGTGGAAGATTACTGCCCGTCGGCGGCAGATGAAGGAGATATGGGAGATAGAATGATGATGTCGTCAGTCGACGACAACGAATATAATGACGGCTTCGAGATCGAAGCCGATGAAGTTTTCCTCGAGCGGGAAGAAAGGAGAAGGATCTCTGTGTTTGAAAGACTGACCTTCCCGCAGCATGCTAGAAGGAGGGTCTATCAACAAAAGAGAAGGATGCAGGTTTTCACCTGCAACATGGCTGGTATATCTAACCAATATGGGGAGCTTCCTGAAGACCCCCAAGAATTGGCTCAATTGGCCGCACGGCCGGGGCCGACTACCCCCAGAACAGAAGCAGCAAGAGAGCTTCTGATGATGGTTAAAGGGAAGCAGTCCCAGGTCTATCCCCACTGGGATGACAAGGCCCCCGTCTTGACCGCTAATGTGGTGACGACAGAAGAAGAAGACGACGTCCTCCTCGACATCCTTCCTGAGGGTACGTCCGGGGAGACAACAGAGGGTATCCCCACCACCATAGACCCATCAGTTTTGATGCTACTACAAAAATATCAACGAGAGATAGACTCTCTAAAGAAGCATCTGATGAAAAAAACTGAACACTCATCGGCCTCTAAACCACCCGAAGTCCAGGGTGAGTCATCCCGGGGAGCGGCTCGTCGCGACGACCCTCCACCGCTCTATACACTGTCCCAGCCGTCAGACCCAAGCATGGCGACAGCACAACAGCGGCCACCACAGCCTCAGCCGCTGCTACCTCCGGTGCTCCCTCAGGTGCACCCGACACCCCCGCTGCTGCGTCCTCCACAGGCGACCACCCTGGTCACCCCATACTTGCAGCTGGTACACTTCTATCCAGAATCGGTTGACCCCACGGTCGTGAACCGGATGATGGTGGAGAGGATGATCGAGCTGAAGCTCGCAGAGAAAAGTGAAGGTGACTATGTCGCATTTGATGCCTATCAGGTGCCCTACCCGCAACACCATGCGGCTAAACGACTTCCCCTGGGGGTCAACAAGCCGCCTAAGTTTGACAAATTCAATGGGAAAGCGTCCCCTAAAGAGCATATTGCATATTACATGACTGTTATGGGTGATCTGGCCACCGACGAGTCATATTTGCTGAAGTTCTTCGGGTCCTCGCTGACAAGGCTCGCATTTGAATGGTACTCTAGCCTCTCGGCCGGGTCAATCAGTGATTGGTCGGATATGCAGAGAAAGTTCAGAGAAAGGTTCCATGTCACAGAGAGGGAGGTCACAGTGGCCGAACTCTACTCAACAAAACAAAGGGCAGATGAGACAGCCCTTGATTACATCAAGAGGTGGAGGAACCTCGGAATGAGATGCAAGCGGCCCCCGCATCAGGAGGACGCGGTACAAATATGTAAACAAAACCTCAAGAGGGAGGTCCTGGAGAAGATGATTGGAATGGAAATACGGTCGTTCGACCGGCTGAATAATGTGGTAGCCGAAGTGGAGGCTTTCCTATCCAAGCCTGTCCCGGCGTCAGCTGCCAGCACAGGCCAGAAAGGCAAAGCTGCGGAACGGCGCCCCACACCTAAAGAAGCGAATGCGCTTGATATCAAGGCGTTCGAACAGTAGAAGGAGAATGGCAAGAAGGTGGCTCCCCCGCAGCCTGCAAAAGCTCCGGATGACAAAGAAGGTCTTTCGCTGAGGGACAAGATGAAGAAAGCCTACTCCTTTCCAAAGGACAAGACCCGAGTCCTGTTCGACTGGGTAACAGAATACGGCATGGTCACCCTGCCTGAGCCAAGAAGGCCGGAGGACCTGAAAAGAATGGATAGTCCAAGATTCTGCCCCTACCACCAGATGTTGGGACATCCAATCGAAGACTGTTATGTTTTCAAAGACATCATCGAAGGAATGGTAAAGAAGAATGAAACAGAGCTGGGAGAGTACAAAGTAGACCCTCCTCAGCCACATGAAGCTCCTCCCAGGAGAGCAGTAGTCAACATGGTCTCCCTCTACCAGGCATTACCTGAGGAGATCTCTGAAGCAAGCACACGGAGCACCTACGAAATCCATTTCCTGGAGCTCGTGAAAGAACAGCAGGGGTGGCAGCAGATCCCTGTAAAGCACAAGAAGAAGAGGGCACCCCGCCCGAAAGAGGGGGCACATATCCGTGGCGTTACACCCCGGCCTACTCCGCCAATGGTAGCACCCGCATGGGTCACTCCACCTACAGCCATCAGAATACATACACCTAAAAGGAAGAGACAGACTCCGCTGCCAGTAATCAAGGAAACCAATCCTGGGGTCCTTCGACTACAGCACCTGATTGAAGGGCTAGATGAATATGTGCAGCCCGAATTGAAACCTCTGCTGGTACGGGACCACGTCCCATGGCAAGAGCTGGAACAACTCTCACTCAAACAGGTGGAGGAAGCTGAAGCGGCACCCCCTGAAGAGGGCAGCCTGTTCTGGGGGCAGGCACCCGCAGAAACCAAAAAGAAGAGAAAGCAAAAGAAGAAGAAAAGAAAGGCCGTTGGGGCTAATAAAGCACAGGTTGTCTCCTGTAATACCCTATCAGCACTCTTCAACCTACCCGGAGAAGAGGAAGAAGAAGAAATTTGCTTCACACCCCATGATGGGGGAGGCAAAGTCGAGGCCGCAACTGCTGCACATGCCACTCGGTCAGGCCGAAAATGGGGGCGCCAGCCACCACCCAACCACAACATCATGTTCAGAGGGGAGCAACCCTACAAGACACCTCCGCCGGAGGTTAAGGGAGTTTAAATCCCCCCTCCGTCAGGCCTATACAACAAAAGTGGGGGCAAGGCAGTCCCTTCATTCCTTGAATTTATGAAAATGTCAAAGGGGAAACAGTCCTATCAAGAGGCTAATCCTACACCCGGGGCCATTCACCCGCAGCCAGCGCAATCTACTGAGGATGCAAATGCAGATGAAGCTTGCCCTACAGCAACTAATAAAGAAGACCCGACAGCCGGTGCCAGCCAAGAGGATGCCGAGTCCGAGGAAGATGAAGCAGGTCCGTCTGGACCCACAAATCAAAACCTCCCCAAGCCCAGATGGGCTGAAGAGATGAAGCTCTCCAATGTCCGGGCTGGGAGCCGAATAATGAAGTTGCTCAAAAATCTCCCCGCTCGATTTACGATCTGGGAAATTCTCTCTTTGAGTGAAGAAACTCGACAGGCGATCATCACTACTCCGCAGACGCCTGCTCATTTTGAAGCCTGCGTAGCCGAGGCTATACCAGAAGCCAGTATGACCTTCTCTCCGGAAGACATGCTACTACCTACTGCCAGCCACAACAGGCCGCTGTATATGAAAGGGCACCTGAATGGAAGGGAGCTGAACAGAATACTGGTTGATCCCGGTGCAGCAGTCAACATCCTGCCATATAGAATATACGAGAGGCACCACTTTAATGTGCATCTCGAGAAAGTCGGGGATATGCGTATCGCTGGCTTCAACCAAAAATGTGAAGTATCTATGGGAGTGGCAGAATTTACGCTGACCCAGGCAGATTTCACTACAACAGTACAGTTTCATGTCATTGACTCTCGCACCTCCTACAAGACGCTGCTCGGCCGCCCATGGCTGTATGAGAATATGGTGGTGCCCTCCACGCTCCACCAATGCATCAAATACAGCCTCCAAGGGAAAGAGGAGAGGATATTTGCTGATCTCCACCCATTCGAGGTATTTGAATGTCAATTGGCGGACGCCAACCTATATACGGGGCCTCCCCGGAAGGTTTCTGAAGCTAAAGCCCGCATAGGGGCCTCGAAGAATAGATCGGGTGACGGTTGGTATCCACCACCACCACGCGGATATGTCAAGCAGAAGGTGGTCTCCCACATCACAGCTTCTGGAGACGTTGACAGGGTAACACCCCCAGCATTATATCTCAAAGCTAAGGAAGTGCAGGTCAATCGACAGTGCGACCGCATCGGAGTCCCGGCCGGCCTCACCAAGCCAGTCCTCGGCCTCAACGACCCCACCGTCGAACCTTTCAAAGCTTGGGAGGTGACACAGGAAGATGGGCCCAGCAGCTTGTTCTATACAGCTGAGGAGCATCCCACTCAGGAAGACACAGACTGCAGCCTCCCTGAAGATCTAGCCAACCCGCGGGTTCCTGTCCAAGGTCTGGCGTTCACGACCGATCGGATGGCCAGAATGTTTCAGAAGCAACACCTTCCTCCCGATCAGTCTCAAAAGCTCAAAGAAGCTTTCCAGAAGATGTGGTATCCTTCAAATCTGGATAAGGAAATGAGACGTGTCTCTCAGCATCCAGGGTTGGGCTTCACCCTGGAGGAATATTATTACAGTGGGCGGTACGAGGTGGATACTATCTCCGCCTTCTATCCTACTGAAGATAGCCCTCTGGGGGCAACCTTTGATGAGTATCCGGTGGAAGCTGAATTTCTTGAACTGGCTCGGTCCGGAAATCAAGAAGTAGAAACCTCGGCCCCTTGCCGATGCTGGGAGCAGGTTCATCCTGAAGAAGCGGCCCTTCAATCCGAATTTGATATGGATAGCAGCGGCGAAGCCGAAGACATTCAAGAAGCCGGAGTTTCTCCCTCCACAGGGGTCCTACTAATGACAACTTCAACACCCTTTCTGCCAATCAGGGAAGCCTTGGTCAACTCCAATCAAGGGGAGCCAGCTACCAGGAAAGAAAAAGCCACTTCTGCGGAAGATACAACTGTCCCAGAAGGCGAGACTTCCTCAGCTTCTGCTATAAAACCAGTATGCTGTCCGAGTCCGGCAGTAAACAGCTACCAGCCCATCATGGCTACAACCTCATCTACAAACACTAAAGCTGTTCTCTCACCTTTGGGAGCTGCAACGGCAATGGATTTGCTAATAGAACAATCCACTCAGCTGCTGGCACAAGAAATCAAGAAGCCTCAGGAAGCTCTGGTGATGTCCGACGAGGAAGTCGAAGTGCTTGACCCTCAAGATGGTGTTCCAGACTTCGTCGACCTCCAACCGGCACCTCCGGAGATAGAAGACGGAGGCCAAGCCACAGTCGATGAACTGATAGAAGTCAACCTGGGAAATGAGGAGGACCCTAGGCCTACCTTCCTCAGCGCCCAACTATCCCCAGAAGAATGGGAGCTGTACATCCAGCTGCTGCTAGAATACCGGGATTGCTTCGCCTGGACTTACAAAGAGATGCCAGGTCTAAGCCCCACTGTCTCACAACATGAGCTAACAATCATCCCTGAGGCTGAGCCAGTGAAGCAACCACCGCGGCGCATGAGGCCAGAGCTCATCACCCAAATTTGTGCTGAAGTCGACAAGCTCATTGACATGGGATTTGTTGAAGAAAACCAGTACACTACATGGCTGGCGAATATCATCCCCGTGAAGAAGAAGAATGGACAGATCCGGATATGTGTCGACTTCTGAGATCTAAATAAAGCCTGCCCCAAAGATGACTTCCCGGTGCCAATAACCTAGGTCATGATTGATGCTACAACAGGCCATGAAGCCCTGTCATTCATAGATGGGTCTTCCGGTTACAATCAGATTTGGATCGCGGAGCCTGATCGAGTCCATACTACTTTCCGAACTCTTAAAGGTATTTATCATTACAAGAGAATGTCGTTCGGACTGAAGAATGCTGGTGCAACCTATCAGCGCGCAATGACCAAAATCTTTGACGAGTTGCTCTACCACAAGGTCAAATGCTACATAGACGACTTGGTGGTCAAGACCAAAAGAAAAGAAGATCATCTGCAAGACCTCCGGATTGTCTTTCAGAGGCTGAGGCAGCATGAGCTAAAGATGAACCCCATGAAATGTGCGTTCGGAGTGTCGAGTGAAAAATTCTTGGGTTTCATCGTCCGATATCGGGGAATTGAGATAGACCCCGCAAAGATCAAGGTGATTCAGGAGTTACCTCCGCCAAGGAACATCTCCGAGCTGAGATCACTACAGGGCCGCTTAGCTTATATCCGGCGGTTCATTTCCAATTTGTCAGGGCGATGCCAACCTTTTCACAAGTTGATGATGAAAGAGGTTCCCTTTTATTGGGATGAAGATTACCAGACAGCCTTTGACAAGCTAAAAGACTATCTGAAAACTCCTCCAGTGCTGGGCGCACCGGTGAAAGGACGACCATTGATACTGTATATAGCAGCTACACATAATTCTCTGGGGGCAATGCTGGCCCATAATAATGAAGAAGGGAAAGAGCAAGCCCTCTATTACCTCAGTCGGAGACTGGTCCGAACTAAGGAGAAATATACTCATATTGAGAAGATCTGTCTGGCGCTGGTCTTCGCAGTTAAGAAGCTCCGACACTATATGTTGTCACATGAAATCAGCTTGGTGTCCAAAGAGGATCCCCTGAAGTACATCATGTCTCAACCGGCACTCAAAGGCTGCCTGGGCAAATGGGCAGTAATCCTTATGGAGTTTGATATCTCCTACGTGCCGCGCAAGGCTGTCAAGGGCCAAGCTATTGCAGACTTCTTCGCTGAGCACCCAGTGCCCGTTGATTGCCCGTTGGAGCCGGAGCTTCCAGAAGATGAAACCCTAGAAGCCGTTCAAGTACAACCCGCCTTATGGCAGCTATACTTTGATGGCGCTTCCAGAATTGACGCCTCTACCACTGGATCAGCCAGAGTCAGGGCAGGAGCAGGCATAGTCCTAAAATCCCCAGAAGGAGAAGTGGTGCATACATCATGTTCCATAAACAAGCAATGCACAAACAATGAAGCGGAATATGAAGCCCTGATAATCGGGTTGCAAATTGCTCTGTCCATGGGAATTTAGATGCTGGAAGCAGTCGGAGACTCCATGCTAGTTATAAAACAGCTGGAAGGAGAGTTCGATGTGCGAAAGTAAGAGCTCCTCCCCTATCACCAGTTGGCAACTCGCCTGATGTCAAGATTTTACTTCATCAGCATCAAGCACATCAATCGAGGCCGGAATGATCAGGCAGACGCCCTCGCTAAGCTGGCCAGTTCATTGGCGGTCCCGCCAGACACAAGCCTGAATATAATAGTGATCAACCGCCAACAGGTCCCCAGCGTAACAGAGGTCCTGGCCGACGAACAAGAGATGGAAGTAGCAGTCATCGAAGGGGTTCAGCAGCCCGATTGGCGAGAGCATCTCCTACGCTGGTTTCAACACCAGCAACTTCCAAAAGAAAAGGAACAGAGAATGAAGCTCCTGAGGATCAAGGATTCTTACGAGATGAGAAGCGGGACCTTGTTCCGAATTATGGCAGAAGCCCAAAGGAAAGTCCTACTCCGTTGCTTGTCTTCAGCAGAAGTAGGACAGGTGATGCAGGAGGTCCATGCAGGATCAGCTGGAGCACACCAGGCTGGCTCGAAGATGAAAATTGAGATAAAGAAACTGGGTTTCTATTGGCCCACTATATTTGACGATTGCTGCAGGTTTGCCAAAGCTTGTCAGAAGTGTCAAGAACACACTAATGTGGCAAGAAAACCTCCAGTGCCATTGCATCCCACCCTACCAAGCTGGCCGTTTGCTCAGTGGGGCACGGACGTAGTAGGGCCGCTACCAGCATCTTCATCAGGGTGCAGATACATCTTAGCAGCTACAGACTACTTCTCCAGATGGGCGGAGGCAGTAGCACTAAGAGATGTGACGGGAGAACTAGTTGCAAGGTTCTTCTGGCAGAATGTAATATTTCGGTTCGGGATCCCCAGCCGAATCATCTCTGATAATGGCAGTCATTTTAGGAACCAGAAGGTTTATCGGCTGGCCGACAAATACAAAATCGACTGGAGGACATCATCCCCCTACAACCCTCAGGCCAATGGACTCGCAGAAGCCTTTAAAAATACATTATGTACATTGCTGGCAAAGACTGTCAAGTCTAATAAAAAAGATTGGGAAGAAAGGATGTACGAAGCACCTTGGGCTTATCGTACTGTCTACAAGACCCCAACCGGCTGTTCACCTTTCTCCCTTGTCTATGGGTCGGAAGCTGTAGTGCCCATTGAACTTGAAGTTCCTTCATTGCGAGTTGCCATCTAGCATGGACTAGTCAGTGGTGAGCAGACCAATGCAGAAAGAAGATTGGAGGAGCTCGCTGAGCTCGAAGGAAAACGCCTCCGGGCACAGCAAAACATCCAACTCTACCAAACTCGCATGGCCCGGGCTTTTGACAAGCTAGTCAAGGGTCGAGAATTCAAGAAAGGAGACTTGGTAATGGTCAAAAGAAAAGAAGTGATGACCTCCAACCCCAAAGGGAAGCTGGTCGAAAACTGGGTCGGGCCGTATATCGTCCGCCGAGTATATGAAGGGGGTGCCTACGTCCTTGTGGACCACAAAGGAGTCATTCAGTTCTCTCCCCTCAACGGAAAACACATTAAGCTGTATCATGCAGCGCAGCCGACATGTCCTGAGTGATCGGTCGGAGCTACCTTTCCTTGGTTAGCGGCACTCCGCCCTAACCGAGCTACCCTCCTCCTTGGTTTAGTGGCACTCCGCCCTAACCGAGCTACCTTTTTCTTGGTTTAGTGGCATCTGTTAGGGTGCTAGGCCCGGATACAGAGGGGGGTGAATGTATCCTTCTATGTAAAATGGCCAAATTAAAACTAGGATCCTAGAGATAGATACAGAATAGAACCAATTCAATTTAACTCAAATACAAACACATGGAGCGTGCCTATCCAAGCATCTAGCGGAAGCAAAACAAGCAATCAAACCACTGCTCAATAGATTTTTAGGTGGTTCCGTCCTCCAGACCTACATCCACCCCTCACTCCCAACCGGAGTGAGGCTTCACTAGCAAACGCTAGAACCAAGCAGACTCAGTCTGCAAACAGTTGTTGCCACACAGCTTGACCAGGGAAATAGCCTCCCCTCTTCCTCCTAACCGGAGGGACACCCAAGTGACTCCCAGCCACTTGGAAACTAAAGGTCGCAGACCTCTCTTCCTCCAGACCAGGAGGGACCCGATCTCAGTCCAGAGGATCGGAAGTACAAAGGTAATCAGAAAACAAAGGGAAAACAATAAACGAAAATAACACAGCAAACAAAAAGCTGTAGAAGATGAAAACACAGATATGGCTCTCAATGGAGCTGATTGGCCTGGATCTGATCCACGGTCCAGTAGGAGCTAGTCTTCAAATGAAGCTTCTTCTTTCTCTTCCTTTTTCTTCTCTGCTTCCTTCTCTCACTCGCGAGCTCTCTCTCTCTCTTTTTACTTCTGCTACTTCTCTCACTCTGCCACTCTTCTTTTTCTTCTTCTCTGCAACTCTTCTCTTCTCACTGGATCGAATACTCTCTGCTGCTCTCAGACTCGATGTATAGACTTTGCTCCTTTTCTATCGATCAGCCTTCTTTAATGGAAGAAGGCTCATATATATAGCAGCAGCAGCAGCAGCCCCTGGGCGCGTGGCTTCCACGTTTTACCGCCCAAGGAATTCGCCAGAACCGAGGCAGCTTCATCCACGTGTCAGCATCTGCATACCTCGTCCTCCTGGGATCACGAGCCAGGTCATCAATCTTGGTAAGAATCCCTGACAGAGATAGCATCGAATAAGTCATCAGTTTAATTCTAAACACCCTGTACAGACTCTGTGAATGCAAAGCATTGTATAGACTTCAGAAATCAATATAGCAAGTGTGTACAGAGTGAGGGAGTGTATAGACTTAGCAGTCTTCATGCGTGCTCAGTGTATATACTTGCTGAAGAGTGTATTATCATAACAGAAGAGTGTGTAGCCTAAGGCCTTCTGTTTAAGACAAAAGCCAATGTACAGACTTCATGCTGTACAGACTTGATGTTGATCAAGACACCTTTGGATATCAGCCCAAGGCGTCAACGCTTCCAACGTGCAGCGTTGACGCAGTGAACAAGACAGGTGATGAACAATGCATGCACTAGCTTTTCCAATGTGTGGACTTCATGAGATGCAATGCAAACTCTGTACAGACTTGGTCGTGTAAGGCGACGCAAGCAATGGCTGTATATACTTTACTCAATGAATGGACTTGACATAAGAAGCCAACGGCTGTACAGACTTAGGCAACCTTCAGCTCACTGCGATGTACAGACTCTGAAGAACATCAGCCAATGTATGGACTTGATGATACACTCACGAGTGTATAGAGTTAGTTGAGTGATCATGTAGTGTATAGACTTGACATATGAAGACATCCGCTGTTCAGACTTGAAGAACATTCAGCAATGTGCCGACTTCATTGAATGAGGAAGCAATGGCAGACTTCAGGATGTATAGGCTTGTGAATGCAAATGCAATGTACAGACTCTCCAATGTATGGACCTCAAATATGTGAAGCTCTGCGATGTGCATACTTTGAAGAACAGCAAGTGAGTAAGTGTGTACACTGAGAGAGTGTATAGACTTGGATATCTTCATGCGAGCACAGTGTTTAGACTTGCAGTTAAATGCATTAGATAACCAAGTGTGTAGAGTGTATACACTAGAGAACCTTCAAGCGTCCTCGGTGTACAGACTTGTAACAAGCCTATCGGATGTGTAGACTTCGATGAGAGCAATGCATGAGCACCCAAAGTACAGACATCCTGTCCTTGCAGCTGAACGACCCCAGTGTATAGACTTGACTGCTGCGAGCACAGGCTGTACATACTTGGTGTGAAGAGCACAGGCCAAGTGCAGTGTATGGACTTTATGCAAGAAAGCAAGTGTGCATAGTATAGACTTGAGTGATGAGTGGACTTTCAATGAAGAGGCTATACAGACATGATGAAATCACGATGTGTAGACTTGCCAATTATAGCTGGTCGATGTACAGACTAGAACAAGGCTAAGTCTGTACAGACTTGAACAAACACAGAGTATAGACTTTGGCAAGGCAACGTTGGTAAAACTACCAGTGTGCAGACTTTCAAAGCTGATCGTAGGTAAAGAACCCAATGTGCAGACTTGGAAGTGCAACGTAGGAACAGATGCCAATGTACAAACTTTGGCAAATAACGATGTACAGACTTGCACAGTTCCAGCTGAAGAATGTATAGACTTTACCTAAAGAGTGTGGCTGTACAGACTTGGAGAGTTGAAGCCAATGTACAGACTTGCAGATGAAACAGTCTGATGTACAGACTTGAATAAAGCTTGCAGAAGGTGATGTATAGACTTCAAGGTTCATTGAAGGATGTTCATACTTTGTTCCACTGACCAGTGTATTGACTTTGCAAGCGTGAGACGCTGGATAAGACGGTGGATGTACAGACTTTAGGTGAAGGCATGAGACGATCTCTAAGATGATGAAGTCTGTATAGACTTTGCAGTGAATGGATGCTCAGTGAGACGCAAGTTGAGACAATGCAGTGTACAGACTTCGAATGCACTAAGAGGCTGAACAAGACGGACCGATGTACAGACTTCTAAGTGCTGATGAACTATGTATGGACTTGGCTTGAGATGCTGCATGAGACGGTGCAGGATGTATAGACTTTACAGTTAAAGCACATGCCACTGTATATACTTGCATGAGACAGTCAGTGAGACGCTCAGCAATGTATAGACTTGAAAGAACTCCAATCGATGTATAGACTCTAAAATGCTTGAAGAGGATGTACATACATCAAGAGATGCTACATGCCAATGTATAGACTTCATGAAGAAACACACGATGCAATGTGTGGACTTGATGACACATGCAGACAGATGAGTGTTCAGTCTATGCCAGCAAGCTACACGTGTGTAGACTTAGAAGTGCCAGTGTATGGACTTGGCGTGCCTACACAGGGCGTTGTACACACTAGCTGCCTGATGCAAATGTGCAGACTCTATAAATGCATATGAATGCTTTATGCAGCAGATAAACAGTCTGAACATATGAAGGACTGAATGAACATTTGAATGACAGACTGAATATAAGAGTGACTGAGTTATGATCTGATAAAATGACTGAATATAGAATGACTGAATAAAAACATGGTGACTCACAGTGATTAACTAACATTAAAACCAATCATCACAAACCCCTAAAGCCAATCATCAAAACCACAAGCCACAAGGGCACAACAGCATCTCGCCCTGATCAAGCTACCCTTTTCTTGGTTTAGTGGCATCTCGCCCTGATCAAGCTACCTTCCCTTGGTCTAGTGGCATTCCGCCCTGATCGAGCTACCTTCCCTTGGTCTAGTGGCACTCCACCCTAACCGAACTACCCTTTCCTTGGTTAGTGGCACTCCGCCCTAACCAAACTACCTTTTCCTTAGTTTAGTGGCACTTCGCCCTAACCAAGCTACCCCTTCCTGGGTTTAGTGGCACTCCGCCCTAACCGAACTACTTTTCCTTGGTTAGTGGCACTCCTCCCTGATCGAGCTACCCTTTCCTTGGTTAGTGGCACTTCACCCTGATCGAGCTACCTCTCCTTGGTTAGTGGCACTCCGCCCTAACCGAGCTACCTTCCCTTGGTCTAGTGGCACTCTGCCCTGATCGAGCGACTCTTCTCCTTGGTTTAGTGGCACTCCGCCCTAACCGAGCTACCTTTTTCTTGGTTTAGTGGCATCTCACCCTGATCGAGCTACCTCTCCTTGATTTAGTGGCACTCCGCCCTAACCGAGCTACCTTCCCTTGGTCTAGTGGCACTCTGCCCTAATCGAGCTACTCTTCTCCTTGGTTTAGTGGCACTCCGCCCTGATCGAGCTACCCTTTCCTTGGTTAGTGGCACTCCGCCCTGATCGAGCTACCTCTTCTTGGTTTAGTGGCACTCCGCCCTAACCGAGCTACTATTCTCCTTGGTTTAGTGGCACTCTGCCCTAACCGAGCTACCTTTTCCTTGGTTTAGTGGCACTTCACCCTAACCAAGCTACCTTCCGTGATTTAGTGGCACTCCACCCTAAACAAGCTACTCTTCTCCTTGGTTTAGTGGCACTCCACCCTAGCCGAGCTACCCTTCTCCTTGGTTTAGTGGCACTCCACCCTAGCCGAGCTGCCTTTCCTTGGTCCAGTGGCATTCCGTCCTGATCGAGCTACCCTTTCCTTGGTCTAGTGGCATTCCGCCCTAATCGAGCTGCCCTTTCCTTGGTCCAGTGGCATTTTGCCCTGATCAAGCTTCCAAAAGGATACGCCGCACCGCCATTACGAGCCTTAAGTTCAGACTGGCACGAAAGCCCTTCCTTGCATTAGCATTATCTCTGCGCTAACAAATAAACCCGTGTCGGCTGAAGATTTTGTGTTCTAGCTGGCATTCTCACTTATTTGCCACTACGGGCCATCTACTGTCGACCAGAAGTCGAACATCACACTTCGACCTGCCACCCTATACATATCAAAAAAAAAGAAAGAAAAGAAAATGGGGTTAAAAATAGAGATACCCCGCCAGACTTGCTCCTATATTAGGACAAGTGCAAAAATGGCTATAACCCAGCTGTGGCGAAAACCCGAAGGGACGCTGCAGGCAAAATTGGGTACCCCACCGCGTGAAAACCTGAAAGGGCGCGCGGGCAAAAGCAAGAGGGGGCTGGCTCCGGTGAAAACCCGAAAGGGCGCTTGAGTCAGTAAAGTGGTAATTTCAAAATTCCTCTCCTATTCTCCACCCAATGAAACTCCGAAAGGGACAACCATCAAAGTCCCACCGAAAATCCTTTAACAAACCCACATTCGACCCTCATCATCATCGGCGAGATCGGTCGATCTCTACCCTTAACTTGGACCTTACGTCCCTGTTGATAATCCCATCTTTGCTTTGGCATGTGACCCATGTTGATGAATAAACCCATGGTCGACCCTCGTCATCATCGGCGAGATCGGTCTATCTCTACCCTTAACTTGGACTTTCCGTCCCGGTTAATAACCCTACCTTTGCCTCGGCATGTGGCCCATGCCGATGAATAAACCCACGTTCGACCCTCGTCATCATCGGCAAGACCGGTCGATCTTTACCCTTAGCTCGGATCTTACATCCTTGTTAATAGACCGTATCCTTTGCTTCAATATCTAACCAGTGTCAACGGACCGAAGCAGGGTCCAATCCTTGTCATCATCGACAAGGCCAGTCAATATTTTCGCGGTCCAGTTCTTCTGCATCCCGAATTCAAGAAAAAAGAAAGAAAGAAAAGAAAATGGGGTTAAAAATAGAGATACCCCGCCAGACTTGTTCCTATATCAGGAAAAGTGCAAAAATGGGTATAACCCAGCTGTGGCGAAAACCTGAAAGGGCGTCGCAGGCAAAATCGGGTGCCCCGCCACGTGAAAACCCGAAAGGACGCGGGCAAAAGCAAGAGGGGGCTGGCCTCGGCGAAAACCTGAAAGGGCGCTTAGGTCAGTAATGTGAATAAAAAATTTGAATGATGAATAGTGATGATTCATTCTCTGTCCGGAAGACCCCTTACAAGGTCGACGGGGAATTTTCATCCGATATCCCGCCTATATACATCTATTGTCTACCCTTTTCGACCCTTGTCACCATCGGCAAGATCGGTCGCTACCCTATCCGATTTTTGTCACCATCGGCAAGACCATCTACCCTTTTCGACCCTTGTTACCATCGGCAAGATCGGTCGCTACCCTATCCGGTTTTTGTCACCATCGGCAAGACCATCTACCCTTTTCGGCCCTTGTCACCATCGGCAAGATCGGTCGCTACCCTATCCAGTTTTTGTCACCATCGGCAAGACCGTCTACCCTTTTCGACCCTTGTCACCATCGGCAAGATCGGTCGCTACCCTATCCGGTTTTTGTCACCATCGGTGAGACCGTCTACCCTTTTGGACCCTTGTCACCATCGACAAGATCGGTCGCTACCCTATCCGGTTTTTGTCACCATCGGCAAGACCGTCTACCCTTTTCGACCCTTGTCACCATCGGCAAGATCGGTCGCTACCCTATCCGGTTTTTGTCACCATCGGCAAGACCGTCTACCCTTTTTGACCCTTGTCACCATCGGCAAGATAGGTCGCTACCCTATCCGGTTTTTGTCACCATCGGTAAGACCGTCTACCCTTTTCGACCCTTGTCACCATCGGCAAGATCGATCGCTACCCTATCCGATTTTTGTCACCATCGGCAAGACCGTCTACCCTTTTCGACCCTTGTCACCATCGGCAAGATCGCTCGCTACCCTACCCGGTTTTTGTCACCATCGGTAAGACCGTCTACCCTCTTCGACCCTTGTCACCATCGGCAAGATCGGTCGCTACTCTACCCTATTTTTATCACCATCGGCAAGATCGTCTACCCTTTTCGACCCTTGTCACTATCGGCAAGATCGATCGCTACCCTAGTTCGGTTCTTGTCATCATCGTCAAGACCGTCTACCCTTTTTCGACCTTCGTCATCATCGACAGAACCGGTCGCTACCCATTCTCGGGTCTTGCCATCCTCGGCAAGACCGCTCACCCGCCAGTTTTGATATACCCTCTTGAGTCCCCCGGACTCTCGGCTGGCATAGGCCGTTGTTAGTCTCGAGAAAAGTCACGGCGCGTTGGAGCGAACACCTCACCTCTTTGCTGAAGGCGTGAGCGCTCTCCTGCCCTAGTGACTCATACACTCGGATTAGAAATAACGGGCGAATGGAAGAGAAAAGAATAATGACAAGATGGAGTCTTCATTCAAAAAGCACGATGGAGATTTTCCATTACTATGAAGTAAAAGGTACATGTTACACGGGCCATCCCCCGGAGTACATGAAGTGCATCAAAAAGGGAGGAAATAAAGAGAAAAAAAAGACTACGGCAGAGGGCGTCGAAAGATGTCCTCCAGCGCAGGAATACCCAGGGAAGGATGGCTGGTCAGTTCTTGCAATCGGAACTCGGTGGCCTCCAGCTCAGATAGATTCTCCTCGAGGGAAGCAACTTGTCCCTCGGCCATCTCTGCATCCTCCGCCTTCTGGACTCCCAGGCGATCTACTTCTTCAAGTTCGGCTTCTACCCTTGAAAGTTCGGCCTGTAATGCCGCCATCCGGGCCATCAGGAAGCTTCGATGTTGTAAAGAGGCCTTGGCTTCATCCCTCATCCTAGCTGCAGTCTCTTGCAGAGAAATGAGGGCCCTCATTCGGCTTTCAGCCCGCTTCAATGATATGGCCGCCAGCTGGTCAGCTGGCGGCCATCCTAGAAATTCCCTCCTGTTTACATACTTCAGGAGCATGACCACCCGCGGAGTCCAATCGTCCATAGGGCAACCAAAGGCCAATAGCGATCGGGAAAGATGCTCTATCAAGCCCCTCAGCTGAACATAAGTTAAATCCCTGCTAGCCATTATGGTCTGTTGGAGGGTCCCTAGAAACTGCCACACAAGGTAACTTGAAGACTGGAGACCAAGCGGCGATGTCTCGGGTAGTTCAAATTCCACTCTGCTATCCATAGTGGCCCAGATATCGTCGCCCGTCCCCGAAGATGATGATGGCATGAGCTGCAGTCCACTGCTATGGGGAACAACAGCGCTGGCCGATATGGTGGCTGGAGCGTCAATGATAATAATTTCCTTGCCTGCCCCCTGGGATGGAGGTGCAACAGGAATATCAAGAGCCAAGGACGTCTGTTCTTCGACTATCTCTCCGGCTTCTATTTCGGAGGGGCCACCCTTCTCCAAAGCTGACTGTTGTGTGACTTCTAATGGCTGAAAGTCCGCAACTGCTGCCAAACTATCAACCCTCAGAAATGCCCGGGACCGCACCGGATTAAAAAGCCCAAGGACCATGTGCGCGTCGGGTTAAAATGTAAACGGCGCCGAACTAACATTCGTGCCAAAGTAAGGGCCATTCAAAGCTTCTATCAACCGAAGAGGAGGTCAGGCCTGGTGGAGTACATCCGTCGGCCCTGCTACACTCGTGCCTCGCGCGCAACACCCACGTCTGGGGGGCATTTGTTGGCACCCAAAATATGATCATCGGCGACCGAGCCATAAGGACGAATGACCCGGCTCACCGAAGCATGGAAGCCGATATAGATAAACATATCAAAGATTTCTCAAGCTGCCAGAGCCTCGAGTCATTCTGTATGGACGTGGGGACTTCACCTCAGGAGAGCCGAGACAAACTCACAACCAACCAGCAGTGCGACCAAGCCTGCCCAATGAACCGGCATCGACTCTGTGATGCCGCATACACTACACCCGTTGTCCGATCAAGGACAGCGGTCAACCCGGTGGCTACCCACCTCATGAAAGGCTCTCCTGAAGATAAAGGAGTCCCCCCTGGCTTTCCAAAACGGAAGACCGAAAGCTCTGTCGGTGGAAGATCTCGATCGCCCAGCATGGGCACGGCTTCCCGCCAAGATGGGCCTGTTAGTGGCCGAATGATCGCCCAGCGCAGGCGGAACTATCTCTGGTGTTATCCAACCCCCTAGAGAGCTCTAGGTACGAGCCAGGCCGGACCAACAGCATGGATCGTAGAGCCGAAGGCCGTGTCGACGGAAAGCCCGTACGATCAAATCAAAGCTACCTAGAGTCTCAGGAACGGCCGTACGGCGACCTGGGAGCTTCGACAAGACATCCCGCCAAGGTTTCGAGGGGCATTGGTGAGATAATGTTCACGGTGACTCCCAGAATCATCCCCGGACTCATCGACTGGCTTGAAGCGCACGAGGAGCATTAGCCCGCCGCGCCTTAAACCGGCGCACCCCTCATTCGATGCCCCTGATCCCGGTGCGCTAAATCCCTTTCGATGCCTGGTTATTCCGGTGCGCAAGTCACCCTATCAGATGGCTCCAACCCCGGCGCGATAGGCTGATGAAGTCTCTTCCCGGCGTGCCAATCCCACGCCGGTTTAACATTCGAACTCATGCCCCTATATATAGATGGCTGTTCGAGAAAAAGAACAGGAGACGGAAGAAGAGAGGCAAAATCAAGAAGAAAGATCAGAAGATATAGAGAGAAAGAGAAGAGCGGAGGGAGAAAAAGGCTTCTGGAGAGGCTTTTTTCTACTGAAGCAGAGAGAGAGTAGGGTTCCTTCGGAGGAGCTTCCGCCGGTCGTCTTCTTCCTCCCCGATACCCTGTTCCAGGAACAGGTGGGCGCCGGTGCCGATCCTCTTTCCGCTTTATGTAGATTCATTCTTCTCAAGTTTCTGCCCATCGAATGTAAGTGAGGGGGGGAAGGAGCGGCGATGATATGAGCCGATTCTCATCCCCCCCTCCATGCGATTTTCTTTTATTTCTTTCTCCGCTGTTGTGCTCTGCATATCCCCTTGCCTCTGCTACCGACGAATGGCGACCGAGCAATGGTGCTAGTGCCATGTTCTGATTATGTAAATGCTGAGCCATTCCCATTTCTGGGATGGTAATATATATATATGCTGAATGTTGGGATCAACGGGCTCCCCTTTCTTATGTATGCGAATGCGTGCGTATGAGGCTTTCTTTGCATCGTTCTCTGGTTCCGCTTTCCCTAAAGTTCCTAGCATGCCCCGAGTCATCGTGGGCTACAGAAATACCCCTCCCCGGGGGCTTCTCTTTCGCTCATCTTCATGTCTGATTCAAGGGTTTTCGCATCCCTTTCTCTTCTCGGATGGAGCCGTGCTTCTGTGCGTGCCTCTTTCCGCCATGCATAGGGTCCATCCCCTGAACGTTGCTTTCCAATTGTTCGAGCATATGTCCCTGCAACGAGCCCGTCTCGTTTATGCATTTACTATATCTGTGCATCACGATCATCCAAACTGTGCCGAGGTTTTCTCATCGTCCTGACCACCCGGGGAGGGGGACATTCCCTCTTTCTTTTTGAAATTGCTAGGCGATCGGGGGCTTTACCTCCTGATGGTAGACGTCCTCTCGGGGCCACGGCAGACAATATTGGGGTCCTAGCTCAATCAGCTCAGCCCCGACAATCTAGGACCCGATCGAGACTCGGTGACGGGTGCTCCTCGTAGGCTAGCCCTCGGAGCTCCACTCTCCTGATGGCCAGTTCCGCTGCGGGATGAGTCACAAATTGTGGGTTGTCCACCCCTCGCAGGCTAGTCCTCGGGGTGATGCTCCCATCATCAATGGCTTCATCTCTCTATCTTTTCCCTTATGGAACCTTGGTGCCCCTAGCAGGCTAGTCCTCGGGGTATCCTATCCAATGGGGTTTGCTGGCTGCCTTCGTGTAGACCGGCGGTTTAGGGGCTTGTTCCATAGGTGAGCATGACCCCACTTCTCCCCTGCAACTCTTCGGGTTCAGGGGAGATGCTGTCAAATTTTGGACAAATTAATAAAGAATAAACCATAACGAAATACTCATTCTGGACCCAATTATCCCAGTGCTCGAGTAGGAACCTCGCAGTGGCTTATCACGTCATTCTTGGAGGGTTCTGGACTTCAATTTAACAAACAATTGGCCTCAAATGGCTTCAAAACCCTCAACATAAACTTAACAAACTCAAATGATTCGAAATTCATCGAAAATAAGCTAAAACGGCACGGCCTTAACCCGACGCGCCCTAATACGGCGCGGTACCCCCCCGCGCCGGATTAACCCTACACTCAAAAAAATTAAAAACTTCCTTGCGCCTTTCCGGCGCGCCATGAACCGGCACGCCCCAATCCTTTGCGCGCCGTCTTAACCAGCTATATGGCCGCGCCGTATTAGCCGCTATACCTACGTTTTATCGCGCCGTATAAGCTACCCTACACGCTTGTGCCGGTTTTGAAGCCTCATGCTGCCCCAATCGCTTACTTGCCCCTAGATGATTCTCGTCCCTCGGGGTTGGCGTCAATAAATTGAATAAAGGAAGGGCCGAACGGGCCTAAACTATACTTTTATTATATCTTCATCACCATATCCGTTAGCATTGTGCTTTCGCTATCACACTTGGGTTGCCTTCCCTCTTCTCGATGGGGAGTAATAAATGTGGTCGATTATCATTTGCTTCCATGAATTCCATTATCATGCTTAATATAGTCATGAACGTCATGTGTGCATACATGCATAGATCCTCGGGTATATTAAATGGCGTCGACAGAAAGCCGGATTACGTCTCGTCGAAAGTCTTCGCTATGCGCGACGGTGGTCTTCGCACCTACGTCCTCCGCCACGTACCGAGGATCCATAATTCTATAAAATATGCATCTTCTACACGATAAATATATGCATCCCGCATGCCTTTGTCATGATCATCATGTAGCTCTTTTTAATCCGGCTTCGACAACCCGCTATCTCGACAATTAATCAAAGGTGTTCCCTCCTCGTGGGGGATGTAATTAATGCCATAGCCTTTATGGTATGGCAGACTGCATGTCCCGACCGAACCTCACATTCGCCCGACATGGGTCAGAATGAGCGCATCATAAAGTCGTCACTCATGTGACTGGCACGCCTGCGTCGTCAATCGATCATTTGACTACCAGTTAGTCAGTTGGTAGATCGACTCGCGAAAGAAAGAAAAGGTCGCGAACAAACACCTATTTCTATAGCCCCTTACAGGATGTCCCCCACAGAACTCAAGGAACTAAAAAGGCAGTTGCAGGAACTACTAGATAAGGGTTTCATCAGACCTAGCACATCCCCTTGGGGTGCACCGGTTTTATTTATCAAGAAGAAGGATGGTTCTCTCAGGCTATGCATCGATTACCGGCGACTGAATCAGCTGACAATTAAAAACAAGTATCCATTGCCGCGTATTGATGAGCTCTTCGATCAGCTTTCGGGAGCAGAATATTTTTCGAAGATTGACCTTAGATCAGGTTATCATCAGCTTAGAATCAAAGAGGAAGATATTTATAAATCAGCTTTTCGAAGTCGTTATGGCCACTATGAATTCGTGGTAATGCCATTTGGGTTCACTAATGCCCCAGCAGCATTTATGCAACTTATGAACATTGTCTTCTAGCCATACCTGGATCGATTCATTATCGTCTTCATCGATGATATCCTGATATACTCCAAGACAAAAGAAGAACATGAAGAACATTTAAAAATAGCTTTGCAAACACTTAGAGAACACAAGCTTTATGCCAAACTCAATAAGTGTGAATTCTGGCTCGAGAAGTCTCATTCCTAGGTCACATTATTTCAAAAGAAGGTATTGCTGTGGATCCTTCTAAGGTAGAAGCTGTCAAGAATTGGAGTCGGCCTACGACTGTGTCTGAAGTAAGGAGTTTTCTAGGTCTAGTTGGTTATTATAGAAGATTCATTAAGGACTTCTCAAAGATAGCAGTTCCTTTAACTAGACTCACCAGAAAAGAAAATCCTTTTGTCTGGTTAGAGGAATGTGAGAAGAATTTCCAAACTCTTAAGAATCATCTTACAACAGCCCCTGTTTTGTCACTACCAATGGAGGGTGGTGGATTTGAGGTATATACGGATGCGTTTGGAATTGGCTTAGGATGTATCCTTATGCAAAATGGAAAGGTGATTTGCTATTCTTCAAGACAATTGAAACGTCACGAAGAAAATTATCATGTACATGATTTAGAATTGGCAGCGGTTATTTTTGCCTTGAAAATTTGGCATCATTATCTTTATGGAGAAAAGTTTACGATCTACTCAGACCACAAGAGCTTGAAATATTTATTCTCTCAAAAAGAGCTTAACATGAGGCAAAGGAGGTGGTTAGAACATCTCAAGGACTTTGATTTTGCTATTCAATATCATCCTGGCAAGGCAAATACTGTAGCAGATGCACTCAGCAGAAAATCAATGGGTATGTTATCAAGTCTCATGATTAGTGTAACTAACCTTATTTCTCAATTTGCTCAGTTGAATTTAGATGTTGACATTAAGGAAGAAGATTGCTTCATAGCTAATATCCGAGCTCAACCTACATTAATAGAGAATTTGGCCAAGTTACAAGAGGATGATCCAATTTTACTGGAAATTAAGGTCAATATTGAACAAAGGCTGGATTTTTCTACTTCTAATGATGGAAGATTGCTATTCAAGGGCCGAATGTGTATACCGGATCATGAGGATACCAAGAAATTGATCCTAGAAGAAGCACATAAATCAAAGTACACCATTCATCCAGGAGGTACAAAAATGTATTAGGATCTCAAAAGAAACTTTTGGTGGCCCAATATGAAGAGAGAAATAGCTGACTTCGTGTCTCGTTGTCTAACCTGCCAACAAGTTAAAGCTGAACATTTTAGACCCACAGGTAAATTACATCCCTTAAATATTCCCGAATGGAAATGGGAGAGCATAGGGATGGACTTCATTATGGGTTTACCTAAGACAAGAGGTGGACATGATGGCATATGGGTAATCATAGATCGATTGACTAAATCTGCACACTTCATACCAATAAAGAGTCGATGGTCTGTGGATATTCTAGCAGCATTATGCATAAAGGAAATTGTCAAATTACATGGTGTCCCCGTCACTATTGTATCAGATAGAGATCCTCGATTCACATCACAGTTCTGGAAAAGTCTACAACATTCACTATGGACCAGATTAAATTTTAGCACAGCCTTTCATCCACAAACTGATGGTCAGACGGAAAGAACAAATCAGGTGGTAAAAGACATGCTCAGGGCTTGTGTCATTGATTTTGGAGGAAGTTGGCATGATCACTTGCCTCTGGTGGAATTTACATATAATAACAGCTATCAAGCAAGCATACAAATGGCACCTTTTGAAGCTCTATATGGGAAAAGTTATCGATCTCCAATATGTTGGAATGAAATAGGGGAAAAGTAATTTTTAGGCCCCGACCTTGTCAGGGATTCTACGGAGAAAATCAAGCTCATTCAAGAGAGAATGAAAATGGCACAAGATAGGCAAAAGTCTTATGCCGACAATTGAAGACGTGACTTGGAGTTTCAGGTAGGAGATCATGTATATTTAAAAGTTTCTCCATGTCGTGGTATTCGAAGATTTGGCATTAAAGGAAAGCTAACTCCAAGGTTCATTGGCCCATTTGAAATTCTTGAAAGGGTCGGTGAAGTGGCTTATAGATTGGCTTTACCTCTACAATTAGCAGGAGTTCATGACGTATTTCACGTCTCCATGCTGAAGAAATATGTATACGATCCTGACCATATTATCACTTATGACAATCTGGAGATTCAGAAGGATAAGACATATGAGTAAATGCCAATAAAGATTCTGGATCGGGAAGTGCGTCAACTAAGAAATAAGGTTATCCCTATGCTCAAAATTCAATGGAAGAAAATATGGCCATACGAAGCAACATGGGAAATCGAAGCAGCCATGAGAAAAAGATTTCCAGAATTATTTAACTGTAAGTACACTCTCCACAATCCATGTCTTGAATTTGGGGACCAAATTCTTCTAAGTGGGGGAGGGTGTAGTGCCCTAGAATTTTATATAAATAATTTTATGGAATTTATAAAGGCCTAAATATATTAATAAATGAATTCTGAGACTAATAAGTCATCATAGGCCCAATTAGGTTGAATAATTAACCAAGCCTATTTACACATTATCTAAAAGGGTTTAAGGCCCAAAACCATTAAGTTTGGCCCATATTCTAGAAGGTTACTTAGCTTATTTAAGGATAAAAATGAATTATATAAATAATAATATGGAAAAATGAATAAAAGAGTTTTATTTATTTGAAACTCTATATATGTTGAATGTAACGGTCTATCGTGCGACCGTAACATGCTTGTAATGCATGGGTCTACGACCGTTACACTCTGTGAATTCCATAAGCTGAAGAGTTTGATTCATGTTGAACTCTGGGAACAATAAATGTAACGGTCTATCGTGAGACCGTTACATGTCTCTAACGCACCTGCATTAGACCGTTACATCCTGTTAGTTCCGTGAAGGAAAGAACAAGTACAAAGATCAAAACTTTGGACTCTTACCCACTGGAGATCAACGTAGGAAGAGTTATAACATTACTAAGGACTCTTAGAGTTCAGGTTTTAGCAAATTAAGGACTCTAGAATCGATCTAATCTTCAAACCCTAGCCAAAACCCTATAAATAGGACCTAGTTCTGAACTGTGCGACCCTTACTTTTGGCTCGCAAGGAATCAAGGTAAGGAGGTGTAATCTTTAGTAAGTTCTTTAGAAGTATTTGTTTACAATACTTTAGACTAACTCATCTCCAAATTTCACGTCTTTAGGTCAAGAGGTCGTGGAGTTAGAGCCCAAGGAAGTTGCTGAAAAATCACAGGAAGAAGGGAACTAGGGTTCGGTGTTCAGACCATAATTGGAAGTTTGAAGCCTAGACAAGAGGTAGGTTATCTCATGAACGGTAAAAACAACTTGATAGGACTATAAGCCCTCTGGTTTGATTGAATTTCATGCATAGTAGAGCATCAATTTCATGTTTTACTAAGTTCTATATATTACATGCATCTCTTAGCATAATTGGAAAATTAAAAAGATGTATCTTGTCTATTTCACGGATACCCACGCATATATATAGCCTATACTTCGTTATCATGCCTAGAATAGACATGGTATTTGATTTACAGACATGATGTGAGTTGATACCTTAGGTTTTATATCGCTTTCTATTAGTAGACCCTCTGACGCATCAGCGTAGGACCGTCACACTCATGTAACGGCCATACGATGGACCGTCACAGTCCCTGATTGCCTATTGATTTCTCTGTTGACTCTGACGCATCTATGCAGGGGCGTTACGTTACTGTAACGGTTGTTTGATAGACCGTCACACTACTGTGACGCACCACTTATAGACCGTCAGAAGCCCTATGTTCTGTCAACCCTTGACAGAATAAGATTCGTCAATCTTACTTATTATTAAGCCTAGTTGATTAGAGTTTTCACCTGATTATGTGAATTTAAGGTTATTTTAATTATTCATAATAGGGGTTGCATGATTTTAGGAACTTAATGGTATTTTAAGTTTCATAAGTCAAAAATTCTATAGTCTTGTATTCTAAATCATGATTCTTTTAACTATTGTATTGTCGGAGTTTTCATCATGATTTTCACGTTGATACTTGTATCTCTCTCTCAATAGAGTCATTTCTATAAGTACATGGCACATACTCCGGTATGTTGACCATTAGTTCACACTTTGCACTATAGGAACACAATCTTGGACTTGAGGACCTCTCTATTAGATATTCCTTCCAATGGACTAGGAAATCTTGTTTCAAGGCCTCCGTAATTCTCCGCGAGCCTGGGATTCCCACTAGGACGCCGAGTTTGTTGTACCATTAAAACCCATTAACTAGAATACACTATCGTTGTTTTCTGATTCTAGTAATGTAACGGCCTTGTATTGGACCGTTAGGCTCATGTAACGGCCCAATATACGACCGTCACATTCATCTGAGGTTGAATTCTTGATTCTGGATTCAGACAAATGTAACGGTCCTATACTAGACCGTCACACAATGTAACGGCCTAGTGAATGACAGTCACATGACTTGAATATCTCAACCCAAGGTTTGACCAAGGGTTGACATTTCAATGTTTCTAGATAAACCTTGATGATCTAGAACCTATCATATTGCTTAATAGACTTAATATAATGAATGAAAGTTAAGAGAATATACTGTTATGCTGCCTATTAATTGCCATAAGCATAGCATAGTCTAAGTCATTCTTGATCTCATATATTCAAATTGAAGCGTTCATTCATTGATTTTCATTATTTGGAATTGTTATATTCTTGGCCATATTTTACTGTTACATGCGTGGAAGTAGCTTAATTTATACCTGAAGATGCGATCGAGCACTGATTGTGTTCAAGGGCTCTATGCTAGTCCCCTCGGCTGATTGCCAGAAACATACTATTTTATAAACCATGGGGTATGATGCTACTAGCGTCGCATTGCACTGGGAGTACTATTTCTATAAATAAGTGAAGATCCACGACACGACATGACATTCTTGCTTGATATTCCACATAAATTCACGAAGTACTTTCTCATAAGCATAAGATGCTAAAGTGTTGATTATGTGGCTTGCTAGTACATTCTCGATATATTCTTGTTCATGAAAGGTCAATATCATGTTCTTGTTCTATTCTTGCTAGTTCATTCTTGTTCTCATTCCATCTTATATGATTGTCTTGTTACTTTGATTTAATCGTGTGATCATCGTATTGCATGATTTTACCTTATTTCTTTAGAGTAAAAATATTAATCACTTTAATAATGCCTTCATGTTGATGTGAAGATACCTACTGGGCAAGTGTGCTCATTACCTATTTCCAATCTTTCTCAGGAAATGAAAGTGAGTCGGGTTCGGATTCGGATTATTCAAGTAGCGGATTCGATAGTGATTAAAGATGAGCGAAGACTTAGGAAGTCTATAATGTCTAGATTGAGTCAATGTAATTTTCCTATTTCTTGAGTCTAGTAGAATGAAAGATGATGGAAAGTGGTTGTATTTCGAGTATTGATCATTTATGAAATAAAGTTGGAGTTTGATTAAATTCTGTGCAATTGTATTTATGTGTGTGATTGTATTACGCTCTGGTCGTTCTTGCTTGCAAGAGGCTTACCATGCCGGCTGTTCGCGCTCCCCGAGCGAGTCTTCTGCTGTAACAAAGGCTCGGGGCGTGACAGATTGATACATGACTTTCTAGTACATTCTTGTTCATAAAAGGCCATATCATATTCTTGTTATATTCTTACTAGTTCATACTTGCTCATTCTATCTTATATGATCATCTTTGTTAGTTTGATTTAATCGCATGATTGATCGCATTTGCATAATTTTACCATATTTCTTTAAAGCTAAAATGCTAATTACTTTAATAGTGCCTTCATGTTGATGCGCAGATAGCTACTGGGCAAGTGTGCTCATTACCTATTTCTAATCTTTTCAAGAGATGAAAGTGATACTAATTCGGATTCGAGTTATACAAGTAGCGGGTCCGAGAGCGAATGAAAGTCTTATCAAAAAGAGAGTGAAGACTTAGGAAAGTCACTATTGTTTAGATCGAGTCTTTGTAATTTTTCTTTTTCCTTGAGTCTGATAGATTGAAGAGGGTTGAAAAGTCATTGTAATAGAATATTTTGATTATTAATGAAGTATGTTAGAGTTGAGTAAATTATTGTGCAACTGCATCTCATGTGTGATTGTCTTGCACTCTGATCGTTCTTACTTGCAAGAGACTTACCATGCCGGCTGTTCGTGATTCCTCAAGCTAGTCTTCCGCTATAATAAAAGGCTCGGGGCGTGACAGTTAAGTTGGTATCAGAGCCTAAGTCTCAGGACTTAGGGAAAAGAGTCATGTCATAGGATAAGTCTAAGGGTTAAGGACCTCTACCTATGAACTAAGGAAGAAATTTCCTCACCCATGCGAGAACTGGGTAGAGCCTGGGATAAGATAGTTAATTAGTTTTAAGATTAATCTCTTTCTAATTCCATGAGAATTAACAATTCATTATTTCTCTCAGGTACCTCATTATTACAATGGCTCATCGCGTAGATTGGGGTGGCATACAACAAACGGTTGCCGGCCTTACTCAGGTGTTACAAACTATGGCCCAGGCAGGCGCAGGGGCGAGGGCTGGTGACTTGCATCCCAATTTTTGGAGCTTAAACCCTCCGCGTTTCTACGGTTCTTCTAATCTAGATGAGGCAAAAAATTGGATAGATGAGATGAATCGTATCTTCGATGTTATCCAATGCACGGACGAAGAAAAAGTGCGTCTCGTAACCTTTCAACTCAATAAAGATGCACGCACATGGTGGAAGTCAGTACCTACACCTCCGGCCGATGCACCTCATACATGGGATGGTTTTCTCACTCTATTCCGTGCTAAGTACTTTTCTGAGCATGTTAAAGAAAGAAAGGCTATGGAGTTCGCCTCTCTTCGTCAAGGAATGATGACATTCACGGAGTATGAACTTCAATTCTCCAGGCTAGCACCTTATGCACCGCATTTAATCAGTACCGATTTATTGAAGGCTAATCGGTTTATGGACGGGTTACGACCGATTTCATTCAGCAGCTCGGGACCCAAAACATCCGTACGTATGCGGAGATGGTTCAGCGAGCATATTTTAATGAAAGGACCTTAGAGAAGGTTGAGAAATTAAAAGGAAAAGGAGAAGAGTCTAGCCAAAGATCTGATCGGCATTATAAGAAGGAGAAATTCAGCATCACGGAACCTCATAAAAGTCGTGATGGTAAGAAAAGATCCAGGAGCGGGAACGGTGAAAGTTCCCAGAAGCACAAGAAAGTCAAGGAGGAGAAGAAGCAAGTCATGGAGGCTTGCACATTTTATGAGAAGTTTGGCCATTCGGCTGAAGAATGTTAGAAGCGCCTTGGTGCGTGTCTACGTTGTGGCAGCAGGGAGCATCGTGTGCCAGATTGCCCCCTTATGAAGGATCAATCGTCTGGTGGAGGACGTAAGAGGCAAGCTCACCTCAATGCTATTCTAGAAGAAAAAGAAGCACCCAAGGATGGTGGACTTATGGAAGGTACCCTTCAAATTTGTTCCCGTCCTGCATTTGCGCTATTTGACACTGGTGCCTCTCATTCTTTTATCTCCACTACTTTTGCAAAAATATTACCAATTGCATCAGTTCCCTTACCTTCCGATCTTGCTATTACTACACCCTTAGGTTCTAGAACTAAGCTTATCGAGTATTATCCTGAGAGTGAGGTAATAGTGGAAAATCACAATCTCCCCGCAAACTTAGTATGCCTTGACATGAAAGGTTATGATGCCATTTTAGGGGTAGATTGGCTTATAGATCATGATGCTGATATTAACTACCGAAATAAGATTATATCCTTTCGAAAACTCGGTCTTCCAATATTTTCTTTCCTTGGTATCAAGTATAGGAAACATCTCACTATCATATCCTCTCTTCACGCTTGTAAACTTATCTCGCAAGGATGTGAAACTTTTCTTACTTCTGTCATTGTTACCGAGTCCAAGGAAATCATCATAGCAGACATCCCTATTGTAAATTAGTTCCCAGATGTGTTCTAATCCGAATTACCCAGTTTACCACCCGAGAGGGAAGTAAACTTTACCATCGAACTTATTCCAGGAGCAGCACATGTTTCTATATCCCCTTACAGGATGTCCCCCATGGAACTTAAGGAACTAAAAAGATAATTGTAGGAACTATTAGACAAGGGTTTCATCAGACCTAGCACATCCCTCTGTGGTGCACCGGTTCTTTTTGTCAGGAAGAAGGATAGCTCTCTCAGGCTATGCATAGACTACCGACGACTGAATCAACTTACAGTCAAAAACAAGTATCCGTTGCCGCGTATTGATGAACTCTTCCATCAGCTTTTGGGAGCAGAGTATTTTTCCAAGATTGACCTCAGATTAGGTTATCATCAGCTTAGATTTAAAGAAGAAGACATTTATAAATCGGCTTTTCGAAGTCGTTATGGCCACTATGAATTCATGGTAATGCCGTTCGGGTTAACAAATGCCCTAGCAACATTTATGCAACTTATGAACAATGTTTTCCAGTCATATCTGGACCAGTTCATCATTGTCTTCATCGATGACATCCTGGTATATTCCAAGATAAAAGAGGAACATGAAGAACATCTGAGGATAGCTTTGCAAACACTTAGAGAACATAAATTTTATGCCAAGCTTAACAAGTGTGAATTCCGGCTCAAGGAAGTTTCATTCCTAGGCCACATTATTTCAAAAGAAGGTATCGCTGTGGATCCTTCTAAAGCAGAAGCTGTCATAAACTGGAGCTGGCCAACGACTGTATCAGAAGTAAGGAGCTTTCTGGGCCTAGCTGGTTATTATAGGAGATTCATTAAAGACTTCTCGAAAATTGTCGTTCCTTTAACTAGACTCACAAGAAAAGAAAATCCTTTTGTCTGGTCAGAGGAATGTGAAAAGAGTTTTCAAACTCTTAAGAACCATCTTACTACAGCTCCTATTCTATCACTACCTATGGAAGGTGGTAGATTCGAAGTATATACGGATGCGTCTGGCATTGGCTTAGGGTGCGTCCTCATGCAGAATGAAAAGGTAATCAGTTATTCTTCAAGACAATTGAAACGTCATGAGGAAAACTATCCCGTGCATGATTTAGAATTGACAGCTGTTATTTTCACCTTAAAAATTTACCGTCATTATCTCTATGGAGAAAAGTTCACGGTCTACTCGGACCACAAAAGCTTGAAATACTTATTCTCTCAAAAGGAGTTAAATATGAGGCAGAGGAGATGGTTAGAGTATCTCAAGGACTTTGATTTTGCTATTCAATATCATCCTGGCAAGGCTAATGCTATAGGAGATACACTCAGCAGAAAACCAATGGGAAAGCTATCAAGTCTCATGATTAGTATGACTAATCTTATTCCTCAATTTACTCAGTTAAACTTAGATATTGACATGAAGGAAGAAGATTGTTTCATAGCTAATATTCAAGCTCAACCTACATTAATAGAAGATCTGGTCAAGCTGCAAAATGATGATCCCGTATTACTGGAGATTAAAGCCAACATAGAACATAGACCAGATTTTTCTGTTTCAAATGACGGAAGATTACTATTTAAGGGCCGAGTGTGTGTACCAGATCATGAGGATACGAATAAACTAATTCTAGAAGAAGCGCATAAGTCCAAGTACACCATTCACCCTGGTAGTACCAAAATGTATCAAGATCTCAAAAGAAATTTCTGGTGGCCCAATATGAAGAGGGAAATAGCTGATTTCGTGTCTCGCTGTCTCACTTGTCAACAAGTAAAGGCAGAGCATTTTTGACCCGCAAGTAAATTACATCCCTTAGATATTCCAGCATGGAAATGGGAAAGTATAGGAATAGATTTTATTATGGGTTTACCAAAGACAAGAGGTGGACACGACGGTATATAGGTGATCATAGACCGATTGACTAAATCTGCACATTTCATACCAATCAAAAGTTGATGGTCTGTGGATATTCTAGCAGCCTTATACATGAAGGAAATTATCAAGCTACATGGTGTCCCTGTCACTATCATATCTGATAGAGATCCTAGATTCACATCACAATTCTGGAAGGGTCTACAACATTCACTAGGGACAAGACTGAACTTTAACACGACATTCCATCCACAAACTGCTGGTCAGATTGAAAGAACAAATCAAGTGGTGGAAGATATGCTCATGGCTTGTGCTATTGACTTTGGAGGAAGTTGGCATGATCACTTGCCTCTGGTAGAATTTGCATATAACAACAGTTATCAGGTCAGCATACAGATGGCACCTTTTGAAGCTTTATATGGAAAAAGTTGTAGATCACCGATATGTTGGAATGAAATAGGGGAAAGGCAAATTCTAGGCCCCGACATTATCAGGGATTCTTCAGAGAAAATTAAGCTCATTCAAGAAAGATTATAGATTGCACAAGATAGGCAAAAATCTTATGCTGATAATCGAAGGCGTAACTTGGAGTTTCAAGTAGGAGATCATGTATTTCTTAAAGTTTCTCCAAGTCGAGATATTCGAAGATTTGGTATTAAGGGAAAACTTACTCCAAGATTTATTGGTCCTTTTGAAATTCTGGAAATAGTTGGTGAAGTAGTTTATCGGATTGCTTTACCTCCACAATTATCTGAAGTTCATAATGTATTTCACGTCTCGATGCTTAGGAAGTATGTACCTAATCCTTTCCATGTCATCACTTACGATAATCTGGAGATTAAGAAGGACTTGACATACGAACAAAAACCAATCAGAATACTTGAACGGAAAGTGCGTCAACTAAGGAATAAAGCTATTCCTATGGTCAAAATTCAATGAAAGAAATCATGGCTGTCCGAAGCAACTTGGGAAATAGAAGAAGCCATGCCGAAAAGATTCCCAGAACTATTCAACTGTAAGTACACTCTCCATATAATCCATGAACTGAATTTGGGGACCAAATTCTTCTTAGTGGGGGAGGGTGTAGTGCCCCAAAATCTATATAAATAATTTATAGATTATTTTAAGAATTTTCTAAAATTTATTAGGAATTATAAAGCTTAAATTGATTATAAGGCCCAAGTATGTTGAATAATTAATCCAGCTTTGATAAATAAAACCCAAAAGGTTTAAGGACCAAGCCCATTAAGTTCGGCCCATATTCTAGAAGGTTATTTAGCCTATTCATGAATTTTAAGGATAAATATCATTTTATAGATAATTATGTGGATAAAATAAATAAAAGAGTTTGAATTAAGTTGAATTCTGTGCACAGTAGCTGTAGCGGTCTATCGTGCGATCGCCACAGGAATGTAACGCGCCAAGACTCGACCGTTACGCTCTGTCAATTCCGTGAAGTGAAGAAAGAGCAAAAAGATTAGATTTTTGCTAGTCTATCTTTTAGGGATCAAGATGGGAGGACTAGTAAACGTGTTAAGGACTCTCAGATGTCGATCTAAGCTTTAACAAGGACTCTAGAATCAATCTAATCCTCAAACCCTAGCAAAACCCTATAAATAGACCCTAGTTTTGACCTGTGCGACCCCTACATTGGCTCACGTGAATTTAAGGTAAGGAGAAAGTATTTCGGGTAAGTTCTTTAGAGGTTTTTGTTCCTTATACATAGGACTAATCTTCCTCAAAATTTCGTGCTAGGAGATCAACTACACAAGGAGTTTGAAGCTTCTAAAGTTGCTGGTTCGACCATAGCAACCCAGGAATCTGAGCGAAAGTCCATTGAAAAATAGGAGATTAGAGCACCAAAACGAGGTAATTAGCCTAAGTATCTTTAGAACTTTCTGTTCCCCTTAGTATCACCTTCTTACCCTTCAAATTTAACGTCCTTAGGTCAAGAGATTGAGGAGTTAGAGCGACGAGAAGTTGCTAAAAACTCACAGAAAGGGAAGAACTAGGGCGTGTCTTGCAGTCACAAATTGGAAGTTGAAAGCCCAGTAAAGAAGTAGGTTATCTCATGAACGGCAAGAATATCATGTTAGTGATAAAAGCCCTCTGGTTTCACTTGATTCCATGCACTATAGACCTTGAATTTCATGTTTTAGTAGGTCTATGCATACATGCATGTCCTTAGCCTAAATTAAAGATAAAAGATATTCTCTTGTTCATTCACTGCAACCTATGCATCTAGATAGCCTATTCTTCGTTCTGTCATGACTAGAGTAGTTATTTATTCGGATTCTTCTTGCATGAAAGGTTTTAAACCATAGATCTTTTACTTACTGTCAGCAGTGCTCTGACGGATTATAGTTAGACCGTCACATGACTCTGACGGCCTTACGATAAGCCGTCACACCGCCTGTTGTATTTAAATTTCTCCGTAATCTCTGACGGACCAGGATCGGAGCGTTACAACACTCTGACGGCTCCACGATGAACCGTCACAGCTATATGACGCGCCTATCTTAGACCGCCAGAGTGATGTGTTCTGTCAACTCGGGACAGAATTGAGAACAATCAAAGTAGCTTATAAATAAGCCTAGTTATCTATGTTTTGACCTATCTTCATGAACTTTGAGTTTATAAATTGATTCATGCATGTCTAAAGCACTTTGAGTTATTTTAAGTACATGTTAATTTTATTTGCTAAAACTTTATAGTTTTATATTAAAAACATGATTTTAAATGATGTATCGACAGAGTTTTATCATGATTTCACATTGTTACACATTCTTTTCCATCTATAGAGTCAATTTCTCTAAGTACATGGCATATATTCCGGTATATGACCATTAGTTTACACTTTTGCACTATAGGAACATATTCTTGGACTTGAGGACCTCTCTATTAGATATTCCTTCCAATGGACTAGGAAATCTTGTTTCAAGGTCTCCGTAATTCTCCTCGAGCCTGGGATTCCCACTAGGACGTCAAGTTGGTTGTACCATTAAAGTCCAATTGTTTAGAAAGCACTATCGATGTTTTCTGGTTTTGACTATGTAACGGCCTATTACTAGACCGTCAGGCCCATCTAATGGTCCAGTAGACAACCGTCACATTCACTGAGTCCAATTTATTCTTTCTGGATTCAGCCATTCTAACGGCCTAATTATAGACCGTCACGTTCATGTAACGGCCCATTGATCGACTGTCGCAATTCTTGAGTACTTTAACCCGAGGTTTGACCCAAGGGTTGATATTCTAAAGTTCCTAGATGGATTATTGATGGTTTAGGACTTGTCATATTGTCCAAAGATACTTAATTTTAAATTATGAAAGTCAAGGAATGTACCGTTATGCTGCCGATATATTTTCATGGCATAACCTAGTTTTAATATGTTTATTGAAATTCTTTTCAAATAGAAGCATTCTTATGATGGATTACTTTATCATGAACCTATTGTTGAAATTGCACTTTTTTGGCCACATTATTTACATGCGTAGAAGTAGCTTGATTTATACTTGAAGATGCGGATTGAGCACTGATTGTGTTCAAGGGCTCTATGCTAGTCCCCTCGACTGATAGTCGGAAACATACTATTATAAATCATGGGGTATGATGCTACTAGCATCGCATTACGCTGGGAGTACTTTCTCTATAAATAAGTGAAATATCCACGGCTCGTGAAGTGAAAATTCACGATACGACATATACACGTACATGACTTTCTAACTTGTTACATGATATTACACAGAAATTCACGAAGTACTTGCTACTAAGTGAAGAGTATATTCATGATTGATACATGACTTTCTAGTACATTCTTGTTCACGAAAGGTAATATCATATTCTTGTTATATTCTTGCTAGTTCATACTTGCTCATTCTATCTTATATGATCATCTTTGTTAGTTTGGTTTAATCGAATGATTGATCACATTCGCATGATTTTACCTTATTTCTTTAAAGCTAAAACGCTAATTACTTTAATAGTGCCTTCATGTTGATGCGAAGATACCTACTGGGCAAGTGTGCTCATTACCTATTTTTAATCTTTTCAGGAGATGGAAGTGATACGAGTTCGGATTCGAGTTATACAAGTAGCGGGTCCGAGAGCGAATGAAAGTCTTATCAAAAAGAGAGTGAAGACTTAGGAAAGTCACTATTATTTAGATCGAGTCTTTGTAATTTTCCTTTTTCCTTGAGTCTGATAGATTGAAGAGGGTTGAAAAGTCATTGTAATAGAATATTTTGATTATTAATGAAGTAAGTTGGAGTTGAGTAAATTATTGTGCAATTGCATCTCATGTGTGATTGTCTTGCACTCTGATCGTTCTTGCTTGCAAGAGGCTTACCATGCCGGCTGTTCATGATTCCTCGAGCTAGTCTTCCGCTGTAATAAAAGGCTCGGGGCGTGACGGTTAAGTTGGTATCAAAGCCTAAGTCACAGGACTTAGGGAAAAGAGTCATGTCATATGATAAGTCTAATGGTTAAGGACCTCTACCTATGAACTAAGGAAGAAATTTCCTCACCCAGGGGGTTTAGGCTGTAATACCCCAAATACTTTTAGAAATTTAATTAGAAATTTATTTGAATTTAATTAGAAATTATTTGAATTTATTTGAATTAATGGGAATTAATTTGAAATTAATTAGATTAATTCTTTAATAAATAGAATAAGTCACATTTCGACTATTTTATAAAAATCCATAAAAATCATATTCTTGTAGAATCAATTACGTTTAACAATTTTTTCTTCTATGGCCAACCCTAATAAAATCATTAACTAGGCCGAATTAGTGGGATTAGTCAAATTTTCACACCTACCTAGCCAAATTCGTGCTCAATGTTAACCCCACATTAAAATCCTCAATCCGAGCTCATTCCTTAACCAAATGAGCCCAAACCAGGGGCAAATGAAAGGTATTAAATAGAGGATAATTTCCCCTCTCACAATGCCACGAAATTTTTATCGTATGGGGAGCATTTGGTCGCGCATGGGCTAGGTCAACAATTTCGGCGGCGTTTTGAACACGCCACTTGATGGGTCGATTTATCCCTTCCTAGAAGGATCCAGAACAAGTATGACCTATCAAAAGAAAGCCCTGTGTGTCTATTTTCATTTGGGAGCAGTGGTGGTCTTAGAGGATTCCGATCTAGTGAGATCTCTCGCGTTTATTGGAGGAGTGTCCGAGTTCGTGGGTTTTTCTTAGGCCCTCTTCCTTCCTTCGATTGAGATAGGTAATCTTGGCCAAAACATGCAAGTAAATATACCATTTTGTTCCTCTCTTAGTTAGCTTTCCATTGGTAGTAAAAGCCCCAAATTCTATTAGGTGTGGAGGGAGATCTCGTGGAAATAGTGAAGGGCTGTCAAACGGGCATTCTTCGTTCTAACTTCTAAATCTCTCTTCGATTCAGGTAGATGATAACAGACCCAACTCTAATTAATGTACATGGTTGTAATCATCAGCATGTTATCTACCTTTTGGCGTAGAAAGCCCCAATTTTTATAGACCATGCTTAGAGTATTTCGTGTTTGATTAGAAGCATGCTAAGACTAGATTTTTTTAAGTGTTCTTCCTAGATAGGTTGTGATTTCGATTGGTTTTCCGGTGAATTTAGTGTTCCAAACCTTTGTAGTATGACCCTAATATGTCCATCAAGAATCTAGGGGCATGGAGTTAAGATCTCAGTCTAATTAGACCCCAATTGGGTGAGATTCATGGGTTTTCGAAAGTCACGTTCGCATCTGTGAACGCAGGGGTCGACCCATTGGGTCGACCCATACACAGACAGGAGTCTGTCCGTGAGAGGGTTGACCCCAGGGGTCGACCCACATGATGGCAGACCCCTGGTTTTCTAGGGGTCGACCCATTGGGTCGACCCAAACAGCAGACAGCAGTCTATCTGTGCAGGGGTCGACCCCATGGGTCGACCCACACACAGGCAGACCCCTGGTTTTCCAGGGGTCGACCCAATGGGTCGACCCATATGCTGACAGACCCGGTAGGCTTGTTTTTGGCCCGAGGATCGATTCGGACCGTGAGGGGATCGACCCATTCAAGCCTAGTCCAATTGAAAACCAGATTTTGAGGAACCAATGACCCATACATGCAACCCTATGATCTCAAATTAAGCCCGGTGTTCCTCAATCCAAAATTGAAGAACAATGGTCCCTGCACTCAATCAAAGTGTATAAACCATTCCGATTACTATCTCCACTTCAACGCACACAAATGGTTAATTAGAAACCCATATAATAAAATGGTAATTTTGAAAGTAAATTGCTGTCTTGTATTACTGTCTATTGTCATTATTGGCTTGTTCTAGTATCTTGAGTTACCATCTTGTATTTAACTTATCTCTTGAAATTGAGATTTATAATAATTCACGAATCAAGGTATTTTAAAATGGCTGTTAGGAAATCAATTAAAAGCCCTTATACCCCGGTAGAATAGACTAATAGCATAATAACAATCTATATGGCATTACGGCCATTAACCCTAAATTGCTGTCCCGTAGTACGATTCTACCCGGACACTCTATCCGGCAAGTTAGAATCCGCCATTTTGAGACCCGTATGACCCGGCTACAACTTGGAAATTCGTGACCAAATCGCTGAGTTATAAGTCACGGATCAACTTGGGCTAATCAGCACATGAGCAGCCCATAGTTGACTGCTTGTCTCCATGAACGGTCTAGTGTAGTCCGTATAAGTATCGTAATTGTGTCTTAAGGTCACGTATTGCTTACTTACCTGAACGGCACACTGTCAACCGTTCATTCTTGACCTCGTGGACTGAGTTTGGTCCAGTTCTTGTAATGCGGCCAGTAGTAGCCGTATGTCCTATCAAACGGCCCAGAAGTGATCGTATACCGAGTTTTTAAGTTAATGAATCCTAGGACATGTTAGTCCTTACATCTCATACTTTTGACAGAAATTCCTCTGATTAATTCGCCATTAAACTTGATTAAATGTCTAGACAAAACTTGGGATCTTGGATCCAATAAATCAATGCCAACACATCATAAGGGCCCGGTCTGATCCTGGGGAGAGTGCCCGAAAAGTACTTGTGCCCATGGGAGTTTGTAATGACATGGTGAGGTATTGCACCGAGTGCATGATCAGTGTGACGTCTACGACATAAAATCTCTTGTTACTTTATCGTGCTTGACTTGATGTTTAAAATACTTGCTAGTTGGCCAATTCTATATTTCAATTTCTTATTGAACATTCTTGTACTTGATATTCTTGTTAATTCTTGTCATCATATATTTCTTGACCTTGCAAGATTTTATATTACGCTGTTTTATCATCTCGTCAGTTATTTCCTTTCTTGTCATTGCATTTGAAAATGTAACTAATTGGTTAATCATGTAAACTTGCATGTTATTATCTTCTGAGCGTTAGCTCATATTGTTGTTTTCCCCCTTTCCAGGCTATTCAGGTGACGATGCACATACTGAAGGGGAGGGACAGGAGTGATACCCTTGAGTGTACTTGTTAGTAGATGCTGAGTTGGCATAGTTGTTTACATTAGTTACTCCTTAGTGTTGTGTTAGCACTTTATTTACCTTTTGGAAGTCAGTTATTGTATTAGAATCAGTTGGAAGTTATGTTTGATCGTGTTTAAGCATTGATGGTTATTGTAATAAAACTTGGAGTCTTTCTTGATCAATAGAAGTACTTCTTTCCATAGCACCTGTACGATTGTTTTGTTTAGCATATTAATATTATCTCTAGCTAGTTTCTAACTGTACGTCCCGATATTCCGCGTTGGGGCGTGACAGTGTAGTTGGTATCATAGCCTATGTTTAATATTCCTAGGTTTCCCTAAAAGTTCTAGGTTTTCCAAGTTCTAGGGTTCTAAGTGTTATCATAGGACCCCTAACCTTGTTAAAGTCTAAGGACCTGACCTGGTGAGATTGGGTAGAAACTTGGGTTCAGTTCATATCTTAATCGTGTTATTATCTATTTTTAATGAACCTAAGTAATATATTCCACGTGTAGGACTTTGCAATGGCAGCTGATCGTGTGGAATGGAGGAACTTGCAGTGCACGGTTCAAGGCCTTACTCAAGCCTTGCAACAAGCGGCCCAAGCAGGAGCTACACACCATGACACTGGTGATTTATATCGGAACTTTCGGGGAATGAATCCGCCGAGATTTAGTGGCTCGACTGATCCTGATGAAGCTGAGCACTGGCTGGATGAGATGGGAAGGATATTTGAAGTAATGCAATGTATCAATCAAGAACGTGTCCTTCTCTCGACCTTTCAACTGGAACGTGATGCAAGGACATGGTGGGAATCGGTAAAGGCGACCCTCGGTGAGCAGCAAGTCACATGGGAGGAGTTCGAGGAATTCTTTAATGGCAAATATTTTTCTGATAGAGTGCAAGAAAAGAAGGCAGCGGAGTTCGCGGCTTTTAAGCAGCGAAGTCTATCCGTGGCAGAATATGAAGCTCAGTTTTCTCGACTTTCTCGTTATGCTACTCACTTAATATCTACCGAGAAAATGAAGGCTAAGCGCTTTCTTAATGGACTGAGGCTGCATTATATCAATCAACTGGCATCGATGGAAATTTTGACTTATTCCGAGATGGTGAGGAAAGCTCAAGTCCTGGAAGACACTTTAGAAATGACGGAGAGAATCCGTGGAAAAGGCACAAAGAAGGAACAACCTACGGGTTCCGGGAATATCAAACCCGGGTATGGCAAGAAGAGGCCTATTAATGGACCTGGTTCATGGAGCGGGTCCGGATCGTGGAAGGGCAAGATACCGAAGCACGAAGACAAGAAGCCTGGCCCGATTGTTCCCTTCAAGGGCATGTGCAAGTTTTGTGATCGTCCTGGTCACAAGATGGAGGAGTGCTGGCGCAAGATGGGCGCATGTTTACGATATGGAAGTAAGGAGCACCGTATCCCTAACTGTCCTCTTTTATCGGAGCAAGCTACCCCGGCAAAACCACAAGGCATCAAAAGGCCGCAAGGCAAGCTCCAAGCTTTGCACGCAGATGAAGCAGGAACTGCCAAGGATGGTGGACTCGTCGAAGGTGCTCTTATTATACTCGACAAGCCAGTATTTGTTCTTTTTGATACTGGTGCCACACATTCATTTATTTCTCAGAGATTTGCTAAGTCTTTAGCTGTGGAACCTATTTTGATGAATTCTCCGTTAGAAATCTCAACGCCTATTGGTTCTAGATCGGCAATTCAGTATTTCTATCATTCTAGTAAGGTTATGATTGATGAACAGAATTTACCAGCTAATTTAGTTTGTATGGACATGAAGGATTATGATGTAATCCTAGGAGCAGATTGGTTAGCTAGATATGAGACAGGTGTTCACTGCAGTTCTAGCTCTATGTCTTTTACTAGGCACCCGAGACTTTCTTTTGTGGGAGTTAAGCACCATAACTCCGTATCACTTATCTCGGCTCTTCGAGCTGATAAACTGATGAGACGAGGATGCGAGGCTTTTCTAGCCTTTGTCTGTGCAACCCCTGAGCAGCAGATTGAGATTAAGGACATTTCTGTTGTCTGAGAATTTCTTGATGTCTTTTCAAAGGAACTACCAGGACTTCCGCCTAAGCGGGAAGTTATCTTCTCTATTGATCTCATTCCTGGCACATCTCCTATTTCCAAGGCTCCTTATCGTATGTCTCCTGCGGAACTGAGAGAATTAAAGCAACAGTTGATGGAATTGCTCGAGAAGGGTTTCATTCGTCCAAGTACTTCCCCTTGGGGAGCCCCTGTATTATTCGTCCGGAAGAAAGATGGTTCGATGAGGTTGTGCATCGATTATCGGCAATTGAACTAGCAGACTGTCAAGAACAAATATCCATTGCCGAGGATTGACGAATTATTTGACCAGATAGCGGGAGCTCAGTATTTTTCTAAGATCGATCTTCGATCTAGATATCATCAGTTGCGGATTAAGGAAGAGGATATCTATAAAATAGCTTTCCGCAGTAGGTATGGTCATTTTGAATTTGTCGTTATGCCTTTTGGTCTAACGAATGCACCATCAGCTTTCATGCAGTTGATGAACAATGTATTTCGACCCTATCTTGATCAATGGGTCGTGGTATTCATTGATGACATCCTGATTTATTCCAAGAATGAAGAGGAGCATGCTGAACATCTGAGGATGGCATTGCAACTATTGAGAGATCATCAGCTATATGCTAAGTTCAGTAAGTGTGAGTTCTGGCTGCAAGAGGTGTCCTTTCTCGGACATATCATCACAAAGGAAGGAATTTCTGTTGATCCTTCTAAGGTAGAGGCAGTGAAGAATTGGGATCAGCCTACCAGTGTGACTGAAGTTAGAAGTTTCCAAGGCCTGGCAGGCTACTACAGAAGATTTATCCAAGATTTCTCTAAGATTGCGGTACCTATGACAAGATTAACCCGCAAGGAGAACAAATTTGATTGGTCAGAAGATTGCCAGCTAAGCTTTCAGACTTTGAAGGAATGTTTAACTACTGCACCTGTATTGGCTTTACCTTCTGGTAAAGGAGGTTTTGTCTTATACACTGATGCTTCAGGTATTGGTTTAGGCTGTGTACTTATGCAGCATGGGAAAGTGATTGCCTATTCTTCTAGGCAGTTGAGGAAGCATGAAGAGAATTATCATGTTCATGATTTGGAACTTGCAGCAGTCGTGTTTGCTTTGAAGATATGGAGGCATTACTTGTATGGAGAAACATTCACAGTGTTTTCAGATCATAAGAGTCTGAAATATTTATTTTCTCATAAGGAACTCAATATGAGGCAAAGAAGATGGTTGGAGTACTTGAAGGACTTCGACTTCTCGATTGAGTATCATCATAGAAAAGGCAATGTTGTGGCAGATGCGTTAAGCCGGAAGCCTGTAGCTAGATTGTCAAGTCTCATGTTACAAGAGTGGAAACTACTGGAATAATTAGCTAGTCTAGATCTGAATATTGACAATGATCGGGTTATGATTGCACAGATACAACTTAAGCCCGAATTGTTGATGGAAATCAAATCTTTGCAAGATAATGATCCTGAGCTAGTAGAGATCAAGGGAAGCTTGAGCAGCAGGCCTGACTTCATGATGGCTGACGATGGAAGATTGCTATTCCAGGGTAGAACTTGTGTACCTGATGAAACTGAGTTAAAGAACAAGATTCTTGAGGAAGCACATAGATCCAAATACACCATTCATCCTGGAGGCACTAAAATGTTCAAGGATTTGAAGAGATCCTTTTGGTGTCCGAATATGAAAAGGGAAGTTGCAGACTTCGTGAGTAGATGCTTGGTTTGTCAGCAAGTCAAGGCTGAACATTTCAGACCGACAGGAAAGTTGAAACCACTCGACATACCCCAATGGAAGTGGGAAAGCATTGGCATGGACTTCATTATGGGTCTACCTAGGACTCGTGGTGGATTGGATGCAATGTGGGTGATTGTCGATCGATTGACAAAGTCAGCTCATTTCTTACCCGTTAAGTCCAAATGGACAGTTGATGTATTGACTGCTTTATATATGAAAGAAGTGGTAAGACTCCATGACATTCCAGTCAGCATTGTGTCTGATAGAGACCCGAGATTTACTTCACATTTCTGGAAGGGACTGCAAGAGTCTCTTGGTACTTGTCTGAAGTTCAGTACTGCTTTTCATCCACAGACAGATGGACAGACTGAGAGAACCAACCAGATAGTGGAAGATATGCTTAGAGCATGCATGATTGATTTCGGAGGCAGTTGGAGTGATCACTTGGCATTGATTGAATTCACCTACAATAATAGTTATCAATCTAGCATACAGATGGCTCCTTTTGAAGCATTGTACGGGTGAAGCTGTCGCTCCCCGTTATGTTGGGAAGAGGTAGGTGAGAAGCAATGGCTTGGACCGGATCTTATTTCAGAATCATCACAGAACATCCGTATTATCCGAGACCGGTTACAAGTAGCCCAATCAAGACAGAAGAGTTATGTCGACAACAGAAGAAGAGAATTGGAGTTTCAGGTTGGTGAGCATGTATTCTTAAAGGTCTCTCCTACGAGAGGGATTCGAAGATTTGGCATTCAGGGCAAGCTAAGTCCGAGATATATTGGTCCATTCGAGATCTTGGATAGAGTGGGAGAGGTTGCTTACAGATTGGCATTACCGCCTCAATTGTCAGGCGTACACAATATTTTCCACGTGTCTATGTTACGGAAATATGTGTACGACCCCACTCATATCATTCAGCATGTGGATTTCAAATTGAAGGAAGATTTGACCTATGAAGAAAGACCTATCAAGATTCTAGACCGGAAAAAACAATAACTCCGGAATCGTTCCATACCTATGGTCAAAATTCAGTGGAGTCGACGTGGAGTTGAGGAAGCTACTTGGGAGTCTGAAGATACTATGCGGAAGCGGTATCCTGACTTATTCTAGGTGAGCTAGTCTTTCCCTATCTCTGTATTAAAGTGCAGTGAATTTGGAGGACCAAATTCTTTTAGTGGGGGAGGGTGTAATACCCCAAATTCTTTTAGAAATTTAATTAGAAATTTATTTGAATTTAATTAGAAATTATTTGAATTAATGGGAATTAATGGGAATTAATTCAAAATTAATTAGACTAATTCTTTAATAAAAAGAATAAGTCACATTTTGACTATTTTATAAAAATCCATAAAAATCATATTCTTGTAGAATCAATTACGTTTAATAATTTTTTCTTCTATGGCCAACCCTAATAAAATCATTAACTAGGCCGAATTAGTGGGATTAGTCAAATTTTCACACCTACCTAGCCAAATTCGTGCTCAATGTTAACCCCACATTAAAATCCTCAATCCGAGCTCATTCCTTAACCAAATGAGCCCAAACCAGGGGCAAATGAAAGGTATTAATGAAAGGATCATTTCCCCTCTCACAATGCCACGAAATTTTCATCGTATGGGGAGCATTTGGTCGCGCATGGGCTAGGTCAACATTTTCGGCGGCGTTTTGAACACGCCACTTGATGGGTCGATTTCTCCCTTCCTGGAAGGATCCAGAATGAGTATGACCTATTAAACGAAAGCCCTATGTGTCTATTTTTATTTGGGAGCACTGGTGGTCGCAGAGGATTCCGATCTAGTGAGATCTCTCGCGTTTATTGGAGGAGTGTCCGAGTTCGCGGGTTTTTCTTAGGCCCTCTTCCTTCCTTCGATTGAGGTAGGTACTCTTGGCCAAAACATGCAAGTAAATATACCATTTTGTTCCTCCCTTAGTTAGCTTTCCATTGCTAGTAAAAGCCCCTAATTCTATTAGGTGTGGAGGGAGATCTCGTGGAAATAGTGAAGGGCTGTCAAACGGGAATTCTTCATTCTAACTTCTAAATCTCTCTTCGATTCAGGTAGATGATAACAGACCCAACTCTAATTAATGTATATGGTTGTAATCATCCGCATGTTATCTATCTTTTGGCATAGAAAGTCCCAATTTTTATAGACCATGCTTAGAGTATTTCGTGTTTGATTAGAAGCATGCTAAGACTAGGTTTTTGTAAGGTTTCTTCCTAGATAGGTTGTGATTTCGATTGATTTTCCGGTGAATTTAGTGTTCCAAACCCTTGTAGTATGACCCTAATATGTCCATCAAGAATCTAGGGGCATGGGGTTAAGATCTCAGTCCAATTAGACCCCAATTGGGTGAGATTCATGGGTTTCCGGAAGTCACGTTCGCATCTGCGAATGCAGGGGTCGACCCATACACAGACAGGAGTCTGTCCGTGCGAGGGTCAACCCCAGGGGTCGACCCACACGCTGGCAGACCCCTTATTTTCCAATGGTCGACCCATTGGGTCGACCCAAACAGCAGACAGCAGTCTGTCTGTGCAGGGGTCGACCCCATGGGTCGACCCACACACAGGCAGAACCCTGGTTTTCCAGGGGTCGACCCAATGGGTCGACCAATATGTTGACAGACCCGGTAGGCTTGTTTTTGGCCCGAGGATCGATCCGGACCGTGAGGGGATCAACCCATTCAAGCCTAGTCCAATTGAAAACCATATATTGAGGAACCAATGACCCATACATGCAACCCTATGATCTCAAATTAAGCCCGATGTTCCTCAATCCAAATTTGAAGAACAATGGTCCCTGCACTCAATCAAAGTGTATAAACCATTCCGATTACTATCTCCACTTCAACGCACACAAATGGTTAATTAGAAACCCATATAATAAAATGGTAATTTTGAAAGTAAATTGCTGTCTTGTATTACTGTCTATTGTCATTATTGGCTTGTTCTAGTATCTTGAGTTACCATCTTGTAATTAACTTATCTCTTGAAATTGAGATTTATAATAATTCACGAATCAAGGTATTTTGAAATGGCTGTTAGGAAATCAATTAAAAGCCCTTATACCCCGGTAGAATAGACTAATAGCACACTAACAATCTATATGGCATTACGGCCATTAAGCCTAAATTGTTGTCCCTTAGTACGATTCTACCCGGACACTCTATCCGACAAGTTAGAATCCGCCATTTTGAGACCCGTATGACCCGGCTACAACCTGGAAATTCGTGACCAAATTGCTGAGTTATAAGTCACGGATCAACTTGGGCTAATCAGCACATGAGCAGCCCATAGTTGACAGCTTGTCTCCATGAACGGTCTAGTGTAGTCCGTATAAGTATCGTAATTGTGTCTTAAGGTCACGTATTGCTTACTTACCTGAACGGCACACTGTCAACCGTTCATTCTTGACCTCGTGGACTGAGTTTGGTCCAGCTCTTGTAATGCAACCAGTAGTCGCCGTATGTCCTGTCAAATAGCCCAGAAGTGACCGTATACCGAGTTTTTAAGTTAATGAATCCTAGGACATGTTAGTCCTTAAATCTCGTACTTTTAACAGAAATTCTTTTGATTAATTGGCCATTAAACTTGATTAAATGTCTAGACAAAACTTGGGATCTTGGATCCAACAAATCAATGCCAACGCATCATAAGGGCCCGGTCTGGTCCTGGGGAGAGCGCCCGAAAAGTACTTGTGCCCATGGGAGTTTGTAATGACATGGTGAGGTATTGCACCGAGTGCATGATCAGCGTGACGTCAACGACAGAAAATCTCTTGTTACTTTATCGTGCTTGACTTGATGTTTCAAATACTTGCTAGTTGGCCAATTCTATATTTCAATTTCCTATTGAACATTCTTGTACTTGATATTCTTGTTAATTCTTGTCATCATATATTTCTTGACCTTGCAAGATTTTATATTATGCTGTTTTATCATCTCGTCAGTTATTTCTTTTCTTGTCATTGCATTTGAAAATGTAACTAATTGGTTAATCATGTAAACTTGCCTGTTATTATCTACTGAGCGTTAGCTCATATAGTTGTTTTCCCCCTTTCCAGGCTATTCAGGTGACGATGCACATACTGAAGGGGAGGGACAGGACTGATACCCTTGAGTGTACCTGTTAGTAGATGCTGAGTTGGCATAGTTGTTTACATTAGTTACTCCTTAGTGTTGTGTTAGCACTTTATTTACCTTTTGGGAGTCAGTTATTGTATTAGAATCAGTTGGAAGTTATGTTTGATCGTGTTTAAGCATTGATGGTTATTATAATAAAACATGGAGTCTTTCTTGATCAATAGAAGTACTTCTTTCCATAGCACCTGTACGATTATTTAGTTTAGCATATTAATATTATCTCTAGCTAGTTTCTAACTGTACGTCCCGATATTCCGCGTTGGGGCGTGACATAGGCGGACCAACCTGGGGGTCTAGGCTAGTCCGCCTAAACCCCTCCCCAGAGAGGTTTGGGCGGACCGGCTGGGCGCTTTTTTTTTATTTAAAAAAAGCTTTTTTTTATTGTAATGGGGTTTAGGCGGACCAGCCTAAGGGGGCAGGCTGGTCCGCCTAAACCCGAGTAGAGGAGAGAGAGGGGGCGGCCCCACCCCTATAAAAATTTGGTTTTTTTGTTATTTTCTTCCTAATTTGACTAAGAAGAAAAGGACAAGACTTCTGAGAGGATACAACAAGGATACTGGGAGGATACGGGTTGACCGACCGCATGTGTACGAAGAACACGGGAGTTGACGTGAGACTTGCACGATCCCGAGCTCCCGTTGGCGAGTTCCTCGTCATCGAATTCTTCTACGCACGGTATGGTAGATCTTGCACGAAACCGAGACTGGGGAAGGCCGTGGGGCCTCTAGGCTGGGAGGAGGGTGCGGCCCCCAGGGAGTTCACCCTCTCTGGGGGTGCGGCCACGCCCCAGGGTGAACCGGCCCCAGACGAGCTGCAACCTCGAGAGATGGCCCCCGGGGGTCTTCTTTCATCGTCTGAGGGTGTCCTTCGAGGGACACGGGGTTCCGGAATGCTGGGGTTAGCCCATGGGGGGGCTGTTGTTGTGGAGTCGTAGTTACTGCTCGCAAGGTGTTCGGGTAAATACCCGACACACCCCGGGTTGTCAGATGGCCCGAGTAACTGGCCGAGAGGCCTTGGGATGATCTTTAGGCTGAGGGTATGTGCTCAGGGGAGCTGAGAGGTGGCACTTTGGGCACTTGGGCCGGGCCTCATGATGTGTGCCGCGTTACGCGGTGGGTTGGCAGAGTAGCCTCGGGTTGGCCCGAGAGCTAAGTCTAAATGGCTCGTTGACGTGTGTCTGAGGGTCGGGAGCGGTCCCGACTTGCTGGAGGGTTGTCGTGGAACCCAACTAGTGTGCTGGAGCCGCGGGTTGACCCACGGTTTGTTGTAGAAGGGTTGAGACATATGCGCTCACAAGGTGTTCGGGGGAAAGCCCGGCACCCGTGTGTGAACCGTATGCACATGCTGCGGCCCTCCAAAGCCTGTGGTTGACTTATTTGGGTCTCCCTTTGACCTTGGAAGGTTGAAAGAAGGCGTATCGGGGGTAGCCCCTTGGCCTCTTCTGATGTGAGACGACCTAGGACCTATATGGATGATGAGTCCTATTAGTCGCTCAATTGTAAATTCTCAGACAACATAGGGTACGTGGCGAAGGATTAGCTAGAGGGCCTCCTCGATGCTAGAAAGGCCACCTTCCGGGCCGGCCTAACCGACCATTCCGATGACATCTTTTGATATACCTTACTTGCTGCCAAGGGCTCACTCAAGGGGAGGTTGATTCTTTATGCTCCTTGGACCTAATTACGCAAGCAATCGATCTGAACGGCGGCCTCACTCGAGCAGAGTCACCCGTGTAGCACACACCCGGGTCCGTAGGTGGACCGGAGATAGTGTGATGTGACACGACCTTGGACATAGGCAAACAAGCACAATTAAGCATTCAAATGGGCCTTAATGGGCCACCGCTCTCCCGTCGCACTCTATACCCGGAGTGACTTGGCGATGCCAAGAGTGAATTATGGGAATGGGCCCTTGCTGGTAGAGGGCCAGCAAGGCCAAGGATCGACTCCCCAAGGGTGGATGCCCAATTCAATTGGGGCCGACAAAGTGCACAAGGGCACCGGTTCACACTATCCCACGGCGATCACTCTTAAGTCGTGGACTTGAGGATCGGGCGCTCCTCACAAATGCAGCGGCGCATGAATCAAGTATTGAAAGAGCAACACTAATTGAGCAAGGAAGAGGCACTTACTCGACCGGTTTGAAGAAACCGGTCCCGATCGGAGACGAGGGCGAGCGGGGAGGCGGTGGCTCCCCACACGCCGCGGCGGTGTCGCTTGACCTGCCCAAACCAATTACAAAACTACACCTCACGCAGGAGGGGGGGATCTTGGGGTAGGGGTTAAGGTCTTACATTCAAACACTACCACCGCGCAGGGTGGGGCCTTCAGCTGGCCAAGCGGGGTGGGGATATCGGACCGAAGTGAAGAGAAATGGGAGATTAGGGAACTTGCAGCTACAGTCTGAATTCTGGACAGGAAGTCGCTGTGCCGGCTGCCCCGGACTCGTACGAACTCCAAATTGAGTGCAATCACCTTCTAAAGCTTCCTGACTTGAGAGGGAAGACTCCAGAATTTTTGGGGATGCTCAGAGGGTCGGAGGTGGCCGCACCAGCAACAGGAAGGAGACTCCTCTGTCTGGCCGCAGGTTCAGTCTGGACTAGAAGAGCAAATTGCAGAGGTCACTGTGCGCCCTCCCGAGCTCCGATCAGCACAAAACTGGTGGCATTGTCTTCGTGGTTGAAGTAGCTTTCAGCAGGAGGTGAAGGGGCTGCATTCAGAGGTCGAGGGCGGTCGGTGTACCCTGAAGAGTGGGCACTGGTCGGAGTAGGCAGCAGGAGACAGAACTGGAGAGCTTGGGGGATAAAATTCGTAACTCCTTCCTCCGGCAGCCAAACGAGGTTCTGTTTCTTGATCTTGGAATAGAACTGGCAGAGGGAGAACTTTGATGAAGGAACATCAGCCTGAATCCACTGGGGTTCATCGTGGCAGAATGAACTCTCAGGCTCTGGTCCAGGATGAAGACCTCTCTGCGCAGTCGTGGGAGAACGGCTTCTACGGTTGGCCCCGACCTCGGAACGAGTTGATTCCACCTCGCCTGCAAAGAAGACAGAGGGACCTTTCCAGAAATGTAGGCTACGTCTTCAGGATCTCCAGGATGAAGCCGTGGGCGATGCTGCAACAGGGGCTGACTTGCTGGTCTGCACAGCTCCAACCTGCAAGAAGAAATGAGAGGGAGGGGTGGCTTCTTTGGTGGAAGGGGAAGTGAAGGGGTGGCCTAAGGATGAATGGGGGTTCTTGTGGGGTGGAGTGGAGAGCTATAGGGGTTGGAGAATGAGGGGAGAATGGCTGAGAGCAGGGGCTAGCAGGTGGAGGAGGAGGGTGAGGATGTGAGAGAGGGAATGGGGAGTGGAGGGGGGCGAACTTGGCTTGGGGGAGGGTAAAGGAAGGGGGCGGCCAAGGCAAGTGGAGGGAAGGGATTTCAAATTTTGAAATGGCCTTGGAAGGTGGGGGATTATGTGGGAGAGTGGGATGCTTGTATTGGAATGAGGAAGATTTGGTTGGAAGGTGGAGAATGATGTTGGAATGTGGAGATTCCTACCTAGGAACTAGGAGGTGGAGTAAAGGAGGCCATGGGGAAGTGGAGGGCATTAAAGGAGGTGGGTGGCTAGTGGAGGTGGTTGGGAGGGGAGGAGAGAGAAGGAAATTCGGAATTGGGGTTGGAGGAGAGAGAAAGAGGGGTGAAATAGAGAGATTAAGAGGGGAATGGGTGGGGAATCTCTCCCCTAGGGTCTCTCACCCAAAAAACTAGAGGAATCACTCCAATTTGAACTCAAATGGCAAGTTTAACTCAAAAGGATTCATTCATTCATTAACTTCAAATGAGGGGAGTGGGGTCCTATATATAGGCAACCCACTCTTTACAATAAGTCCCTGACAAAATAAACAACTACAAATAACCAAGGGGGGGTGGGAGTGCTAATGGGCCTAGCCCAACGAATGGGGCCCAATAGCCATATTAGACAGCATGATGATACAAGAACATAGAAAAATAAGTGCTAGACCAAGGGAAATGACTCAAATAAAATGGAAATACATCAAAATGACTCAAAAGAAAGCTACAAAATGGATAAGGGGCCTTTATAGAGTGAGGCCCAAACTCAACCAGCTCTCGAGTGTGAAGAAGTGGACCCGAGCCAAAGGGAGTCGTGGGTGATGCCTCCATCATAGTGGTGAGGGTCTGTGATCGGACCTAGGTGTTCCAGGGGTTTGGCTAGCCAAGGGTGGACACCGAAGGGCCAGGGATGCCCAATTCATGGGCGGCCGACAAGCCGAGGGCGTGGGGGTAAGGGATAGCTCACAACTCGCCCGCGGTGATCACTCACGATAATAGTAATTTGGGCCGAGCTCTCACTCTTCGTCCGACGGCACTAGAGATAATACTAAACTAAGCAAAGAGTTGAAAACCAGCAAAGAGAGGGACCGAGGCTCACCTAGTCGGCATGAATACGCCGACTCCGGCCGGAGACGGGGGCGAGCGGGGAAGCGTGGGCTTGCCCACACGCTGCGTCGGAGTCGCTTCAAACCTGTGAATTCAAGGCAATTACAACACTACACCCTCGCAGAGGGGTTGATCTAGGGGTCGGGAATCTCCATAGTACAACCAAAGAAACCTCCACGCAGGGAGGGGCTTTAAGCCGGCCAAGCGGGGAGGGGAATTGGGGTGATCGGGGTCGATCGCCACATCTCGGTAATGGCCGGTTTGCAGAATCTGTCTCCTGGAACCCGCAGATTGTTGGGGCTGGATCTTCCTGCTGCGACGTCTAATAGTGGTGGGACTGGCGGCGTTGGAAAGAGAGATGGATCAGCTTTCTCCAGCAGGTGGTGCCGCTTGGTTCTGGACTCGGGTGCGCCAGGGGTGTTGGATTTCGTGGGACTACGCCGAGCGTCACTCCTGTAGACCAGAACTCTATAGATCGGGGCCGTACTCCCAGCTGGAGCAACGGTTTGATGCGAGACCACCTCTGGCTTAGAGAGGCCCCTTCCGGGAGTGTCACGGTCAAAAATCTCCATCTGATTCGTCTCGGTCGCTGGTTGGCAGCCTTTGGATGCTGACTGGGTCACGCTGGGCACAGGGGCAGAGAAACTAGCTTGACTTGCAGATGACGTATCCACGGGATCTGAGGTTGGCTTGGAACAGGGCCAGGTTCGTCGTGAAGTGGGACGGCCCAGAGAACTCCCAGAGCTGGTTTGGCCCAATTCTGAGGTTGGAGGCACCAATAGCACTGGGTCTCTTGTAGTCATGCAGTTGTCGGTGCCAGCTAGATAGAGGGGAGGTACAGAGGGTGGTCCGCCCAGAAGGAAACTCAGATCGAGGTGAGACTGGGTCCGTTTGGACGCTTACTAACCTATTAATGTCGTCCCCAAAGGGCTGGAGCAGAAACCAATTGCAGTGGCCGTGAGGTCTTCTAAAACAGGCTGCTCGTTCAGGATCCCGACAGGGTTGGCTGCGAACTAGGATCAACTTGAAGAGGACAAAACTCTTGGTCCAGAGCTCCAGAAGTGGTGGGATCAGTCTTGACTGAAAGCTGGGGAGGCCTAGAAGCCCCGGACAAGAGGGTTCGGCCCTGAGCAGAGGGAGATGGCCGGAGCAGCCTCTGAGAGTCATTCTGGTCGCTGTCCGGACCTGAACTGCGCAGTCGGTGGAGAATGGTCCCCACGGGCAGAGATGATGTCAGATCGGAGCGAGACTGCCTCTCCTTCGAAGCTGATTGGGAGACCTTTCCAACAATATAAGGCATGCCACAAGAAGCTTTGTGGAGGGCCGGTGCTGCTGTTGCTTCCAGGAGCCCTTCTTACTGGCTGCGAATTGATCAAGGGCTGATGGGGTGGTTGGTGTGTAGGAGTGGGGATGGGCAGCCAGATGGTAGGGAGAAGGGGGGGAAGCTGTGGTGGATGGTGATGGAGGTTTGGGGGATGATGGAAGAGGCTGGAGTGGCAGGGGGGCGGAGCTAGGTTAGGGTTTGGGGATGTGGGTCGCTGGTGGGAGATGGAGTGGGAAGAGAGGGAGGTCGGCCAGCCTTGTGGAGGGGGGGGGGTCGAATGGGGAATGGGAAGGGAATCTCGCAGCCACCAAGGTGGTGGGTTGGGCGAATTCTCCCTTGGGGAGGTGTAGAGGCTTCTTGGGAAGGTGGAGGGTCTCCTTGGGAAGGTGGAGAGGTGGAGAGGTGGTGGGAAATAGGAAGGTTTGAATGGGGAAGTGGAAAGGTTGCCTTGGAGAGGGGTGGGTTTAATGGGAGGAGTGAATGGCTTTAATTGGCAATGAAGAGGGAGGAGAGGGAAAGGGGGCTACGAAATTTGAAATGGGGAAGGGAGAGAGGGTGGAGGTCGACCACCACAAGGAGGGAGGGGAGGAGAGAGAGAGGGGATTCGATGCCTTGAGATAGAGTGAGAGAGAGGGAGAGTAAAGTGGGAGAGAGGTAATTAAGGAGTTCAAATGTATTCAAATTTCATTCATTGATTCATTAGTTCAAAATGAGGGGAATGGGGTCCTATATATAGGCAACCCACATTTTACAAAAAGTCCCTGACATTTGACTCAATGATGAATAACCGAGGATGGTGGGGGGGGCGCCCATGGGCCAGCCCAATGAATTGGGCCCAATAACAACCTAATCAATCCTAATAACACTCAAACTTAAGTAGATGACTCAATGACCTAGGTACTTGACTCAAATAAAAGGAAAATTACAATGACATGACTCAAATAAAATATGAAAATTACATGACTCGATTCAGAAAAATATGACGGACACAATGGAGCTATGCCGACGAGCTATCAAAGCTGTGGAAAAATGTGAAGGGCGAGAGATGCCCCCATCATACCCCCGAGGTGCGAAGAACTCGACTCCGTCGAGTATAGGTCCACCGAGGAAGAGGTCCTCCAATGCAGCTCCGGGTGAGCCACAACCTCCAAACTCAACCTCATGTCCTTAGCCGGGGACTGCTCTTCATCCTCTCAAGGTGGCTCGGGCACACCCTCTTGCTGGCGATGGTACCCTGCTTGCTTAGTATTGCCTCCGTGTGCACACGTCGGACTCTCAAGCTGATATGAGGAGGCTCTCCGAGGGTGTCACTCATAAAGGTGAGGGTAGGCTCAAACTGCTCACTGGGATCCACCGCGGTGCCCTTAGGAAGTGCTAGATCTGCCACGTAAAAAGTGAGGTATATCCCAAGATCCCATCGGTAAATCCAACCCGTAAGCCAGGTTGCCAAAGCCACTCGGAACATGGAAGGTCCAAGTCCTCGTGCCCTCGATTTGGAGGTGACCGTAAGATAGAGCCATTCCAAAGCCATCATCGTAGGGTTGCCTACTTGGAATCCAAAGTGGCACACGTGAGTTTTTGCCCGCTTATTATGAACCTCACCGCTCGTTGTGGTTTGCTTGCTTAAATGCTCATGCCAAGTACTATGATGCGGTGTGAGTGGGAGATGCATGATATGCAAAGGGGGGCCAGGACAACCATACGTAGACCAATCATGCAGTGATGCCATGGAGACTTTGAAGGGTGTGGGAGGGCCGGGGCACCCATAGGTGTCCCTCTCATGCGTGGGTGTGATGAGTGCCGGAGGATCCAGACATCCATGAATGATCATAACATGCTTAAGACTCATGATGAATGAAGGCGGACCATTACATCCGAATATGGACCTCTCATGTTTCCGACTTAACATGTGGGTGATATGAATGAATGTACCCGACTTATGAATCATGCCAAGTGGTTTAAGGTGCCAAGTCACATGTTTTCCTAACCCGAAAATGACTTTGATGTGTTGGGGTGTGGTTTGGCATTGGAGTTTCCATTCAAAAGGGTCGAAGGGGTCAAGGAAGATGGACATCATGGGGAGAGGCACCTCCTTGTTCCTTAGGTGTAGATCTTCCTTGGTCATAGCTACCCTTGTGTCACCTGGGACTTGGGAGAGGTGGGCTTGGCCCAACATGGTGGGTGAGGGTAGGAAGGAGTGGGTGATAAGTGATGTGGGTGGATCACATGGGTTCCCGGGTTCCCATTGGGAGGGGTCAAAAGGATCAACATAAGTGTACCCGGGGGAAAGGAGCTCTAAGTTCATCTCAACATCCTCAAGGTCCTCACAATATGGTGTTGGATCATCCTCCTCTAATGAAATGATTGGGCCGAAGTTCTTAGTGGGTGGATCGGCTATGAAGGGAGATTTTGGCTTTCTACCCGATATAATAAACTCCAAATTGAGGAGAAGGTCGGGCTCATCGGGTGTAGGGAGGAATAGGAGGAGGTCGCTAGTGTAGCAACCAATGGTGAAAACCGAGGTGATAGACCCGACATAAAGGTGTAGGAGGTCAAGGCTCCTAGATTGGTGGGCCATGGGGGTCAACAAACCGGTCAACTCAAATTTCCAAGCTAAGCCCTTGAGAAGGTCCCCTAGTGTCTCCACTTGATAAGATGATTGGATGGTGGTGCGATAGGAGTTGAAGGGCACTATGGGGAGGTGTCGCTCCAAGGGAGGGTAGGCCATGATTGGGTGACCTAGGCTCTCTTTTAACCATCTAGCCAAGGACCCAATTATGATGAGTTCACTCCCTACTAGGGGAGAGGGCATAGAGTGAAGATGTAAGGCTTTGTCCTCATCTTGGGCATGTGTTTCTTTCAAAGTGGGGGTTGGATTCGGGGTGTTCACCACTATGGGGTAGGGTGTCAGGATTATGGGTTTGTCTACCAAGGAGGTGGGTAGGTACTTTGTGGGTGGGGTGATGATGATCGGCACATGGTGCATCCGGGGTGGTGAACGAGGTCGGACTTGGATTGAGGTTGGAAGTGGAAGTAGTGGTGGCCTAGGTTGGGGTAAGATTGGGGTTGGAAAAGGAAGGTGGGGTGGGTGCGGAGGCTTGGTTTGATTTGTTTTGGGAGGTGGCTCCCTTTTAGGGGGCGATGGAGGGGTAGTGGTGGGGGCCAAGGGGTTTTGTGGGGTATGGGTTTGGTGAGGGATTTTGGGTTGGAGGGTGGTGGCCATCGTGGGCTTCGATGGAGGGGTGGACATAGGGTCCAATTGGGTATGTGGACATATGGTTGTGGTGAGGACTTGGAGGTAGGGTGTAGATGTGGTGGTTGGGGTAAGAGAGGTGGAAAATGGTGGGGAATGTGTGATTAGGGTCTTGGGTTGGCCAAGGGGAAATGAAGGAGTTGAAATGCTCTTTGGGCTTCGGTGTTCGGAATGGGAGGGGAAAATATATCTAGCCCTAAGTTGTTCCTTCATGTCCCCACATGTTGTGAGGGGAGCTTCCCTTCTAATTATTCTTAAGCCTTCAAATTTCAACCAATGAGTTTGGGCCCGTTTGGTAAGTTGCAATTTCGTAAATCGGACTTTCTCATCCTCGGTCATGGGATACCAAGTGAAGTAATGGTCCATCGAGACTTCCCAATCTAAATAGTCACTAGGTTGAGTTCCATCAAAGATGGGAGGTGGGGGAGGAGCCCTACTATCATCCGCCCATGGGGTGGGCCCATTTTCTCCTATTTGGTCGAGTCGACCCGATAGGTTATCAAGCTGCTCATTGGCATGGGTCAAGGCCTTCATGAGGTAGTTGACATGGCCAGGGAGGTCATGTGTGTTAGTGGTAGGCATCCCTTGGGGGTTTGGACTTATGGAGAGGGCCGATGGGTAAGGTCGGTAAGAGGTGGTCATGCTAGTGGACAAAAGAGATGCCACCGAGGACCCTAAATGCATACACACACCCTAGGACCAACTTCATAGAGACAAGTTGTGAACTTGCTCTGATACCACTTGATGTGAGACGACCTAGGACCTAGATGGATGATGAGTCCTATTAGTCGCCCAATTGTGAATTCTCGGACAACAAGAGGGTACGTGGCAAAGGATTAGCTAGAGGGCCCCCTCGATGCTAGAAAGGCCACCTTCCGGGCCGGCCTAACCGACCTTTCCGATGACATCTTTTGATATACCTTACTTGCTGCCAAGGGCTCACTCAAGGGGAGGTTGATTCTTTATGCTCCTTGGACCTAATTACACAAGCAATCGATCCGAACGGCGGCCTCACTCGAGCGGACTCACCCATGTAGCACACACCCGGGTCCGTAGGTGGACCGACGATAGTGGTGAGGGTCTGTGATCGGACCTAGGCGGGGAGGGGAATTGGGTTGATCGGGGTCGATCGCCACATCTCGGTAATGGCCGGTTTGCTGAATCTGTCTCCTGGAACCCGCAGATTGTTGGGGCTGGATCTTCCTGCTACGATGTCCAATAGTGGTGGGACTGGCGGCGTTCGAAAGAGGGATGGATCATCTTGCTCCAGGAGGTGGTGCCGCTTGGTTCTGGACTCGGGTGCGCCAGGGGTGCTGGATTTTGTGGGACTGCGCCGAGCGTCACTCCTGCAGACCAGAACTCTATAGATCGGGACCGTACTCCCAGCTGGAGCAACGGTTTGATGAGAGACCACCTCTGGCTGAGAGAGGTCCCCTCCGGGTGTGTCACGGTCAAAAATCTCCGTCTGATTTGTCTCGGTCGCTGGTTGCCAGCCTTTGGATACTGACTGGGTCGCGCTGGGCATAGGGGCAGAGAAACTAGCTTGACTTGCAGATGACGTATCCATGGGATCTGAGGTCGGCTTGGAATGGGGCCAGGTTTGTCGTGAAGAGGAACGGCCCAGAGAACTCCCAGAGCTGGTTTGGCCCAATTCTGAGGTTGGAGGCGCCGAGAGCATCGGGTCTCTTATAGTCGCACAGTTGTCAGTGCCGGCCAGATAGAGAGGAGGTACAGAGGGTGGTCCGCCCAGCAGGAAACTCAGATCGAGGTGAGACTGGGTCCGTTTGGACGCTTACTGACCTCTTAATGTCGTCCCCAAAGGGCTGGAGCAGAAACCAACTACAGTGGCCGTGAGGTCTTCTGAAACAGGCTACTCGTTCAGGATCCCGGCAGGGTCAGCTGCGAACTAGGATCAACTTGAAGAGGACAAAACTCTTGGTCCAGAGCTCCAGAAGTGGTGGGATCAGTCTTGACTGAAAGCTGGGGAGGCCTAGAAGCCCCGGACAAGAGGGCTCGGCCCTGAGCAGAGGGAGATGGCCGGAGCAGCCTCTAAGAGTTGTGTTCGTTGCTGTCCAGACCTGAACTGCGCAGTCAGTGGAGAATGGTCCCCACGGGCAGAGATGATGTCGGATCGGAGCGAGACTGCCTCACCTTCGAAGCCGATTAGGAGACCTTTCCAACAATATAAGGCACGCCACAAGAAGCTTTTTGGAGGGCCGGTGCTACTGCTGCTTCCAGGAGCCCTTCTTACTGGCTGCGAATTGATCAAGGGCTGATGGGGTGGTTGGTGTGTAGGAGTGGGGATGGGCAGCCAGATGGTAGGGAGAAGGGGGGGGGGAAGCTGTGGTGGATGGTGATGGAGGTTTGGGGGATGATGGAAGAGGCTGGAGTGGTAGGGGGGCGGAGCTAGGTTAGGGTTTGGGGATGTGGGTCGCTGGTGGGAGATGGAGTGGGAAGAGAGGGAGGTCGGCCAGCCTTGGGGAGGGGGGGTCGAATGGGGAATGGGAAGGGAATCTCACAGCCACCAAGGTGGTGGGTTGGGTGAATTCTCCCTTGGGGAGGTGTAGAGGCTTCTTGGGAAGGTGGAGGGTCTCCTTGGGAAGGTGGAGAGGTGGTGGGAAATAGGAAGGTTTGAATGGGGAAGTGGAAAGGTTGCCTTGGAGAGGGGTGGGTTTAATGGGAGGAGTGAATGGCTTTAATTGGCAATGAAGAAGGAGGAGAGGGAAAGGGGGCTACGAAATTTGAAATGGGGAAGGGAGAGAGGGTGGAGGTCGACCACCACAAGGAGGGAGGGGAGGAGAGAGAGAGGGGATTCGATGCCTTGAGATAGAGTGAGAGAGAGGGAGAGTAAAGTCTGAGAGAGGCAATTAAGGAGTTCAAATGTATTCAAATTTCATTCATTGATTCATTAGTTCAAAATGAGGGGAATGGGGTCCTATACATAGGCAACCCACATTTTACAAAAAGTCCCTGACATTTGACTCAATGACGAATTACCGAGGAAGGTGGGGGGGGGGGGCGCCCATGGGCCAGCCCAATGAATTGGGCCCAATAACAACCTAATCAATCCTAATGACACTCAAACTTAGGTAGATGACTCAATGACCTAGGTACTTGACTCAAATAAAAGGAAAATTACAATGACATGACTCAAATAAAATATGAAAATTACATGACTCGATTCAGAAAAATATGACGGACACAATGGAGCTATGCCGACGAGCAATCAAAGCTGTGGAAAAATGTGAAGGGCGAGAGATGCCCCCATCATCTTCGCTGAGTGCCGCGTGGCGTGGCTTGTAGTAGGGGTGCCCCCGGGTTAGCCCGGGTGGTTTGTATAGGACGCGGACAAAGTCCGCCGCCGAGGGGTTGGGAGTGATCTCGGTTAATTGCTAATGCCGCCATATATCCCGGCTAACGGGTTGGGGCCGTTGGTCAGGCCCACTGGGTTGCCAGCGGGGGTTGGATGGCCCATGCCTTAAAGGTGTTCGGGGAAATTCTCGAACCCTTATTCTTTGGTATTTTGCTGGGGAAATTGTCCGGGTACAACAAATGACCCCCACGGGTCATGCGTCGGAGGCAGAGACGAGGGCGTACGGCCTGTGAACTCCTCTTTCTAGATGGTTGTAGTTGTATTTTGACACTTCACCTATCTTCGTTTTGTTGCATTGTGTATATTGACTTTCTGGTGTATTGATTGTTCTTGTGTGCTCCATCTTGCAGCTATGGCACGATTTGGCAGGGACGAGAGGGTCATGAGGCGAGTGGCCCGAGAGGAGGATCACTGGGTGAGGAGGACTGAGCGGCCCATGCCTCCATTGGGCCCGCCGGTCATCACTGCGACTGGCGTGGAGCAGCTCGATTCGGGGTATACAGCAGTAGCCGAGGGTCCCGTTGGCGAGCACGACAGCGGAGTTGGGGTCGTAGAGTTGGCCTGGGTCTCGAAGGGGGGCGGGATCTACACCTATGACCGCAGTGGGGGCTATCCTGTGGAGTTTCCCTTGGACCATCACTTGTTTGAGTTCATCAGGAACTTTGTTCCACCAAGCATGGAGGAGGGGGATTCCTGGATCACTGGAGCACGCCGCCGATTGGAGCAGGCGATTTTGGTGGGCAGGGATAGCCTACAGGGGATCGTTGTCTGTGGCTTTCCGAGCTTCTCCAGAAACTACTGGCGACAGTGTCAGTTTCCCAGTGCCGAGTGCCTGGGCTTCTTCTGCGGAGCGGATTAGTTTGGAGTCCGGGTCAGACCGATGGCTCCCGCTTCTTGGGACCTGCATGGCCATCATTGGGCAGAGACAGAAGGTAGTACATGGCTGGTGTTAGAGCCATCAGGGCTGTAGTATGCCGGGGAGCGCTTCGACGATCATAGTCTCTTGTCTAGAGTTCTGCGGTAGACTGCTGTTAGTTGTTATGGTCGCTGGGCAGTGATTCCTTCGCACAGGTACCGCCAGGGAGCTACCGAGTGGCTGATGGGCATAGTACACCATTACAGAGTGCTGCTGGACCAGGCCAACATCCGATATGCTGTGACTATGGCCTTATATGGATATCCCTACTACACGGGGCTTTTACAGGCTTTGGCAGAGCGCTTCAACCATCGGTGGAACACAATAGCGACGGCTGAGGAAGAGACCTCACTCGACTTGTGGTCCTTGTTCCGGATTTTTGGACTTCCGATCAGCGGCGAAGGATATGAGGAGGTTATGCTGGATGATCTTCATCGTAGTCACATAGATGGACATGGAAGATACCGGGTTCCTTATAGCTACCGGTACTTGCTGAAGACCTGGAGGGACTTAGCCCTAGCCAGGAGAGAGAGAGCCATGCAGACTCCTAGGGTGCCGCTGAATGTATGGGTTCGCCACTTCTACAACTGGCCCTTCTGCTTTTACCAGGAGTTTGCGAGGGATCAGACTCCGTGGGAGGAGTACACAGAGGTGGAGTTGCGGTTCCGGACAAGCACAAGGTACATCTATGTGCCACAGGAGGGGTGGAATCCCCATAGATTACCGGACGTGACCCACCTAGCCGCATGCTTGGCATACTGGTTGGCGACGTTTGTGGTCTCGCACGGGGAGGACGGCCTACTGAGGGTAGAGTTGTTGTGGCCTGCGTGCCTACTGGCAGAGGGGCGGAGGCTGGCCTTAGCCCCGGTGGCTCTCGCCAACATCTATCAGGGACTAGGGGTGTTGGTAGTGCACTCATCGCCACGTGAGAGGAGCATGCTTCTACCGACCCACTACCTCAGCGTGTGGGCTGGCTTGCTATTTCTGGGGCTAGTGGCCCGAGGGTCAGTGGCGAACCAGGCGGCACCCCTGTTGTTTAGCTTCACCGGCCAGCCAGATTGAGATGATGTTGCGCAGTTGGAGGGGGAAAGGAGAATTCTGTCCTACTTGCCTAGCTGGGGCGAGGAGGGGCTGCCTTTTGACAGTGCTGTTAGAGACTCCCATTTGATTCTGGTGCCTTCAAATGGCGGGGCGGCCTGCGCCCTTCCTTATCAGCGAGAGCCAGATGCGGCATTGTACATAGAGTGGGTGATTAGCACCTGGCCAGCTGTACTGATGCTACACTGGTTCGTGACGAGCTTCCTGGAGCCGTATTACCCACACAGGTTTGCACAGAACTTTGGGTACGACCAGGGGATCTCGCCGAATTAGGAGTTCCCTTTAGTGGGTCGGCAGTACAGAGGTCGGGACTCCCACATGCTGGCTACAGCGTGGTGGGACTTCTACTGTCGTCGGGAGCCTGAGCGGCTGCCGACACCTGGGCCGGGACGCAGGGGACGGTTCGACGTCCATTACGCCAGGTGGTGGTTTGAGCACAGTCACTTGTATCGGTAGAAGGCCTCGGTGATTCGGAAGGCCGAGGAGGACCGCCTGTTGAGGGAGGATCTGCCTCCCATTCCATTGGATGACGAGTACTTGCGGACTCACCTTTCCCAGGTTCACCGAGAGGTAGAGCGGCTGTCACAGCAAGTGCCCCGGAGCAGCCGGGGTTCGACGTCAGTGGGATGAGGCGGCGGCGGGGCACTGAAGCCCCTCAGGTAGGTGCGATCGGCGTCGGGTGGTACTGGAGCTGGGACATCCTGACCGAGGGCACCGAGGAGTTGGTGGACTCAATTCCTGGCCGATGGCGGGTTCAGGAAGAAGGGTTCCCTAGATCGAGTGCTCCCTGAGGGGAGCTTTGCGAACACATCGATCGATGACTGGAGGCGCCACATTGCCCATGCGATCAGGTCGGCCGGGCCCGTGGAGCTCGTGTCCCTCATTGAGTGTGCCTATACCTTGAGGGACATGAAGGAGGCGGTCGCGAAGGCGGCACGAGTTGTGGGTTTAAAACCGGAGCAACTGGTCCCTCTGCCGTTGACGCCCTTTGCGGTCGCAGGTGAGACTTCTTCTTGAGTATGTTACTTCTGTTCTGTTGTTTTATGTGGCTGAGGCATTTTATGTGGCTATTTTTTGGTAGGTTCTCCGGCAGAAGGGGATCACCCTTCCACAAGGACATCTTTCGGGGACGGGAATAGAGATCTCCAGCCCCGACGAAAGCGTCCCCGGGTAGAAACCGGAGCAGGGGAGACTGGAGAGCCCTCTCAGGGACCCGCGACGGGTGGGCATATTAAGGCAGAGCAGGCTTTGAGTGAGTGTCGTATCCGCCTCTTTTGTATCTCGTTGGTTTAGCCATAATGATTGACGAATCCTACGTTGCTGGATTTGTGTCTTGTAGCTCCGCCGGAGGCCCGGGTGGACATGGCTTTCTCGTCACCCCAGGAGGTCGACCCATTGCCTGCTGACGGGGTCGAGTGTGAGATAGATATGGAGGGGTTTTTTCGTGTGATGAATGAGGCCCTCCCCAATATCAAGACTTTCCCCGACTTCGAGTCGTGGGAGGCCTCGGCAGGCGCCCAGCCAGGTAGGGACTCCTGGGACTGGACATACTTTGATTATAGCTGTGCTTGATTCTTGGGGCTAACATAGTTGCCGGTGTCGTGTAGAGGTGGTTGAGGGATCAGGGACCGTGGCTCCTTCCGGGGTGCAGGGCCAGGCACCCCTGTCAGTTGGAGGGCAGGAGCTAGTAGCGACCCGGGATGGCCCGGGTAAGCATCAATTTTCTATGGAGGGGGTTTGCCCTCCCATTGTTGCGTAGTAGTTGGACAGGAGTTGCTGACTGTGCTTATGTTGTCCTTTAACAGGCGAGGATCCGACTGCTACTCTGGAGATGATTCAGGAGTTAGTCAGTGCTGGTCCGTCGGTGTCCCTTCCCTCTTTCTAGGTAGAGCTGAGAATTACGGATGCTTTGGCCCCATCTGTTACTAGGGAGGCGCCCGGCTTGCTGCCACAGCTACTGGCAGAGACGCCCCTTGCTTCTTTACTGACAGTGGTGTCTGCTTGCACTGTGGGACTGGTTGGGTCCTCTAGCATGGGACCCTCAGGTATGTGACTGGGGACTTAATCACTTATGATAAGCTTTTTGTGTTGTCTATTCACGCTGAGGTGCTTTTTGATGTCGGCCATAGATACTTCTTTGCCTCTGGAGAAGGGTGAGCTTCCCCGTGGCACGACTACGATAGTGGTAGGGAGACCTACTGCGGTGACTTTGGCTGGAGGCGACGAAGAGATCGTCGACATCGAGGGAGTCTCAGAAGGGAGTGCTCCGGCTGGTGAGTCTTTCGTTTGAAACCTTTAGCTAGAGAGTCGCCTTTGTGCAAGGTTGGGCTATGTCATGACCTCGTTTACTCTGTTGGTTTGCAGGGGCCTCTACTTTGGCCACCTCCGGGAATTCATCGGAGGCTTCGTCGAGCTCTTCATACGACAGTAGCTCGGCCATGGAGATAGAGGAGAGTTCGAGCTCGAGCTCTTCCTCTTCTGGGGGCTCTTCCTGCGAGGCGGCTAAGGCCAGGACCGCTTCTGGAGTTACAAGGGGGTTCTCCCCCCATTTGTTGTTTGTCTGCTCCTTATATCAGAGTGCTGATGCTTTTGAGTTGCGTACAGTGTCAGGGTCAAGGGAGGATCACATACCGACTCCTGCTAAGAGCGGACAGGAGGAGCCTCCCGCCTCACCCGTGGTCGTTGGAGATGACCGCGTCATGGAGGAGTCACTTCCCATTCCGACCCCGGTGGGTGATGTCACCGAGATGGGGGATAGGTTGCCTTCCCCGACCTGGATGGGAGACGCCACTGGCGTGGCGGGACTTGCACTAGGTAAGGAGCCAAGACTTGTCATTTTCTTAGGTTTTCCACCTTATCTATCATAGGAAGTTCTGCATGTGTCGTTCACTCCCTTTGATGTTTGCTGGGGTAATGCAGGCTCTGCTGGGGTGCTAACCGTGTCAGGCGACCTCTCCCTGGGTTTAGGGGTCGAGTGGCCTACATCCACTTGTCCACCAGAGCCATTATTGGAGATGAGTGCAGGTGCCGCCCTGCTCCAGTGGGCCCGAGGTTACCTACAGAGTGACCCTCTTCCTCCTCCAGAGGGTCTGAGGTAGCGGCTGCGAGAGTGCACCCAGGGCTACTACGCGCTTGGCTTCCCGTGCGAGCTCTGGATGTTTGGGTTAGCCGGGATCTGGGTCGAGTACTTGCGACTTCGCGATGCTCAGGAGCAGAGGACTCGGTGGTTGGCGGAGATCCGGGAGGCGCAGGAGCAGCGGGCCCAGCTTGTGTCAGCCGTAGCTGAGCAGAGGGGCCATGCTGAGGCGACCGCGTTGGCATCCTAAGACCGCACCGCGCAGCTGGGAGAGGCACAGATTTGGGCTGAGGTTTTGAAGAAGGCCTGGGAGGAGCAGTTGTCGATAGTCGAGCGCACCCGAGTTGAGTGGCAGACGGCCGAGATGACGGTCGAGGCTAGAGCTTAGCTTTTGTTGATCGTGGAGGCGGAGCTTGCGGCAGCTGTCTCTCGCCTTGCGGCACTAGAGGGGATCGAGCCAGGGGTTTGATTGTATTTATTTCCCCCTTTTTGTTTTGTGTCATCCAGACTACATCGATTTTATCACCCCAAAGGCATGTCTTGGGCTCCTTTTACAGAGTATTAATGACAAACTTGTCGGATCTTTTGGTTGTTTACTGGGTTGTTCCCTCCCTTCTCCGGTGGGACGGTGTAGTGTGCATGGACTGGCGACCACTTACTGTTAGTCATGCTTGTTTTTCCCTGGCATGCCGATGTGAGTGACAGGGGACTGGGTGTACCAGATTTTGGGCGCAGGGATGAAGGAACTGAGAACGGAGAATGATGTAACTGGGTGGAAGGTACTGGGTTCAAGGGACAGAGTATGGGGAACTGGAGGCTGAGTATTGGGCAGTAGGGGTGAATGACTGGGTGTTAGGGCTAATCCTCTTGAAGGATAAAGGTCGGTGGGACATGAAGCCGACGTAGACCTATGGGGGTATGGCGGTCCACGCAGTCTAGGGCTACTGGGGTGATTCTGGGGGGTGTCAGCTACAAACCGAGTGATAGAATATCGGCTATTAGCATGTTGGGTTGGAAATGTAGATTGCATTAGCCTAAAAACTGGGACTGAGCTAGTTGGGTGGCCTAGCGGGACATAGCCGCCAAAACTGGGACTAGGGAGGGGACTGGAGGTTGAAACTGGAATAATGACTGTAGATGGTGGCCGGAGTTGGAGCCTGGCAGCTGGCCTGCAAAGGCGTTGTAGCCGGGACTGGAGCTGGGGGCTAAGCGGCTGGCCTGTAAAGGCATTGTAGCCGGTACTAGAGCTGGGAGCTGGCGGCTGGCCTGTAATGGCGTTGTAGCCGGGACTGGAGCTGGGGGCTGACCTACAAAGGCGTTGTAGCCGAGACTAGAGCTGGGGACTGGCGGCTGGCCTACAAAGGCATTGTAGCCGGGATTGGAGCTGGGGGCTGGCGACTGACTTGTAAAGGCATTGTAGCCGAGACTGGAGCTGGGGGCTGGCAGCTGGCCTGTAAAGGCGTTGTAGCCGGGACTGGAGCTGGGGGCTGGTGGTTGGCCTGTAAAGGCGTTGTAGCCGGGATTGGAGCTGGGGGCTGGCGACTGGCCTGCAAAGGCGTTGTAGCCGGAACTGGAGCTAGGAGCTGGCGGCTGGCCGGTAAAGGTGTTGTAGCCGGTACTGGAGCTGGGAGTTGGCAGCTAGCCTGTAATGGTGTTGTAGCTGGGACTGGAGCTGGGGGCTGGCGGCTGGCCTGTAAAGGCGTTGTAGCCGAGACTGGAGCTGGGAGCTGGCGGCTGGCCTGTAAAGGCGTTGTAGCCGGGACTAGAGTGGGTGTTGTGTCCCTTAGGCACAAGCATGTGCTATGTTGCTTTAATGATAGCAATGCTATTTGGTTTTGATGATAGCAAGACAGTGAGTGCATTTGATATTGTGCTTTGATGATTTCAACATAGTCAGTGCATTATGATATTGTGGTTTGAATATGGCTGCTGATATGATTACATAGGACCGTGTCTGATATACAGCATTGAATTCATGAGTTTGCATGCGTATTGCATGATGCGTTGACGCATGGGATCATTGCGTCAACTCACTGGTCTGTCCCAAAGCTGGTCTATAAAATGTGTCAACTGGTGCGTTGACGTAGTGGACTCAATGCGTTGACGCATTGGAATTGGTTTGGAAGAGCTCTTGCCTTGCTTCATACAAGCATCACAAAGTCTGTACATCCGATTGTCGTTGTTTGGCCAAGTCTGTACAGCCAACGCCTTCATTGATTCCAAGTCTGGACACTGGTCTTCAGGCATTCCAAGTATGCACATTGATTCAGGCTCTCCAAGTCTATACAATGAAGTCTGAACATTGCATTTGCATTCACAATGTCTTCACACCTGAAGTCTATACATTGTGTCGTTCACATCTGTAAGTCTAGACATTGGAAAGTCTATACAGACTTCAGCGTCTCATTCATGCTTTGATTAATGAAGTCTGTACATCCACCGTCTTCATCAACGTCTCATTCATATTGGAAGTCTAGACATTGGTCTTCACCTGAAGTCTGTACAGCCATTCTCTTATCAAAGTCCATACATCCTTCTGTTGGAATTCCAAGTCCATACATCGGACTGTTTGAGCAAAGTCTGTACAGCGTGTCACTCACGTTGGAAGTCTATACATTGGCGTTGGTCATCCAAGTCTGTACATCACTTGGCGCTCACCAAGTCTGTACATCCTTCGCCAAGCTCACCAAGCCTGTACAGCCAAAGTCTGCACATCCTGTTCAGTGAGGTATGTACATTGCATTTACAACGTCTTCACACTTGAAGTCCATACATCGTGTTTGGACTAAGTCTGTACAGCCATTTACATAGTGAAGTCTATACATTCATTTGCATTGAGTGAGGTCTGTACATTGGCTTTTGTCATGCTCAGAATGCTTAAGTTCATACACTGCCTTTGTTTCAAAGTCAATACATTGTCTTTGTTTCAAAGTCTACATTGGCTCTTGGTCTTCAAGTCGATACAGAGTCTGCATTCCCTAGTGTTTTGATTATGAGCATCACTATGTTAAATATTATCATTTTAATCAGATATTTTGCGTAATGTTATGCATTTGAAATTTCCATGATTAACAGGAAAACTGCTATGAGGTAGTACCTTATATGTCCGTACTGTTCCTTTCATACTTCGTGTTGTTTGTGTTTACTACACTTCGTGGTGTCCTATTGTACGTCGTGTTGTTCCAACTATGTTTGTTGATTGTCTTCGTGCTGTTTACTGAAGCAGCTCGATTTGTTCTGATGAACTTCGAGTCGTTTCCCTGTGAACCTCGTGTCGTTTCTTCAGTATTTAGTTGCTCATCTCGAGTCATCCTTTTATTTTTTTCTCTTGTGGTTTCGTGTCATTTACTGTAGTTACTCGAGTCGTTTTCCTGCTTTCACTGTTTTATCACGTGTCGTTGTAGCCGTTCCTGTCTTCTGTCTTCGTGTTGTTTTTTCCTAGACCCCGTGTCCTTCTTGCTTTGTGACCACACTTCGTGTCGGTTTCCGTTTTCGTCTTCGAGTTGTTTTTAGCCTGTGTCATCCTCGTTTTCGAGTCGTTCTTCGTGTTGTTTCAGTGGTTGTGTCTTCGTGTTGTTTTTATGTCTTCATGTTACTTCTTTCTATCTTCGTCCAGGTTTCCTTTGATCGCGTGTTTTACTGCCGTTTTACTCCGTGTTATTTCCTTCTCACCTCGTGCTGTTCTCATCTGACTTCGTGTCATTCTCTTTGTAGTGTTAGCCTTGTTACTGTGGTACCTCGTGTCGTTCTCTCTTTATCTCGTGTTGTAGTCATCTTATGTACCTCGTGTCGTTCTCAGTATAGTGCATCTCATATTGTTATCACATACCTCATGCAGTTATAGTTTTTGTGGCCTTGAGTTTTAATGGTTTTAATTTCTTGCAGGAGAAGAAGAAGAACAAAAAGAAGAAGGTGGTCCGAGGAAGAATATTCCCCAGTGTCTGGGCGGCACGTGATCCGAGGATAAGGAGAGTGCCCAGATGAGGACACGTGTACTGACAGCCTGCTGGATGCTGCCACGTGGTCCGAATTCTTAGGGCGGGAACTGTGGAAGCCACACACGCCCTGGCTGCTGCTGCTATATATACTAGTCTCCTTCCACTAAAGAAGACTGATCGGTGGAGGCAGATCGAAGCCTTGAGTGCAGAAAAAGAGAGAAAGAAGAGAGAGCTTCCACGATCCAGTAGAAGAAAAGAAAAAAGAGAAAGAGAGAGAAAAGGAGAGCAGAGATCGAGAGAAGAAGAGAAGTGCAGCAGAGAGGAAAGAGGAAGAGAGAGAGTGAAGAAAGAGAGTGAGATCGAGGGAGATCTGTTCTTGATGGATCGTGGATCAAATCCAGGCCATCCAGCTCTTTAAGAGCCACATTGTGCTTCATCTTTTACAGCTTTCAGTCGATGTTGTTATCTTGTCTTTTGTTTTCTATTTTACATTTCCTTTCAAGTTGTTAGCCAGCGGTTTGCAGAGGAGGACTCCTCTGGACAGCAAGCTGTGTTGCTCAGCGGGCAGTGGAGGTTTCCACTGGACGGGTAAGCTGTAATCCCCAGCGGTTGCAGTGGTGGATTCCACTGGACGGCAAGCTGTGAGGCCCAGCGGTTGTATGGCAAGCTGTGATGCCCAGCTGATCAAGCTGTGAGTCAGCAGTAGGCCACACTCGGGTTGAGTGTGGGGTGGATGTAGGTCTGGAGGACCGAACCACCTAAAAACCCCTTGTGCAGTGGTTTGATGTTTCTATCTGCTTGCTTCCACTAGATGAATGCATAGGGGCGCTCCAGGTGTTTGATTACAAGTCCATTAGATGAATTAATCAGACCTTGTTCTGAGTGTTTAATCGGTTAGTGAGCGAAATTCTAGTTGAGCGTTTCTTTGTCTAAACCAGCCTAGTTAGCATTCTAGTGATCTCACTATGTGCTTGTTTTATTCTGCAACTGATTATTAGCTTTTAAGTTTGTCTAGTTTGTGAACTAGTAACTTTAGTGAGCATCATATTTTAACTGGGCGAAAGATTTTAAAGGGCCATATTCATTCACCCCCCCTCTGAATACTTGCACCGAACCCAACAGTGGGAGCTGGCGACTGGCCTGTAAAGGCGTTGTAGCTGGTCGGCTAACTGTGGGGGTGTATATCCAAATACTGGAGTAGGAATTGACGATGGCCGACCCTCAGGGGCGTAGTGGCCACCGGTGTTGTGGAGTGATGCTGAGGTCGCCATCAGCGAGATGTTGCGGTTGACAGCTTCCATCAGTGAGGGGTAGAGAGGGAGAGAGTTTTTTTTCTTGGTTTTCTCTTAACCAGCTCTACCGCCCTTGCGGGTTTTCACCAGAGCTGCCCCCCTTTTACTTTTTCCGTTGCACCCTTGCGGGTTTTCACACCGAGGGGTTACCCGATTTTGCCTAAGTTGCCCTTGCGGGTTTTCACCTTAGCTAGGTTGATGACAATTTTTGCCCCCAGTCACCTCTTTGCAATGAGGACGGCCGGGTCCACTGGGGTATCTCTATTTGCAACCCCATTTTTGTTATTGTATGTGTATATATATGTATTTTTGAAATTACTATCCATAGCATACTACTGTCAGAGGACGTAATCTGGAACTGGAGATTGTGGATGACTGGCTGTTGTTCCTCCCTTAATAGGGGTTCTCACAAGTTGTCAAGTTATGGTGATGGGAGCCATTTTATTATGGCGGGATGTGACCGGAGTTATGGCTGGTGAGTTAGGGATTACTGAGAGAACTAGAGTTATAATGGGGCTTGGGAGCTCTGAATTTATAGGAGGTGTGAAATGCAGCGGGGTGGACTGGTAAGAGTCTGGGGATTGGCTGGGACTAGGATTTACTGGGAAGGTAACTGGGATGTTATACTGCCACAGAAAGTTATCGGCCTGCCACCTTGAAGCGAGGGCCGAAGGTGGCATGAACCGAGCAAGGTGATGTAAGGTTAACTGGAGCTCATGGGGTTAGTGCTCTGGCAATGTGAGTTGATAGAAGGTTAATAGTCGGTGGGGCTAATGATTTTCCCAGGAATGGGTGGAACGCCACCCTGACTGGCGGGGATAGAAAGACTTTCTCGTTATCGGCTCTTCCGCCCTTTCGGGTTTTTGCTAGAGCCGACCCCCTTTAACTTTTTCCGACGCGCCCTTGCGGGTTTTCACGCCGAGGGGTTTCCCCATTTTGCCTGAGGTGCCCTTTTGGGTTTTCACCTCAGCCGGGTGGCTGGCCTTTTTGCCCCCAGCCGCCTTCTTGCAAAAGAGGACAGTTGAGTCTACTGGGGTATCTCTATTTTCAACCCCATTTCTTTTTGATTTTTATTTGTTTGTTTTTGTTTATTTTTTTTATTTACCTGGGAGCCTGACGGTTGGACTGGTACCGGCACAGAGGTGCCCTTGCTCTCATGGTGACGAGAACGAGGATAGGGAATTAGTCCCCAAGAATGCCTGGCGGTTGTTCTGGGAGGGCTTGGCTGGCCCTGCTGCTTACAGGGAATTGAAGACTGGTGAAACTGACTGGTCCGACCCTTCCCGGGGGAGGGGCGACCTCACTGGTAGTAGCTAGAACACGCACCTCAGTTTGGCTGGCGCACGAACTTGTGTTTGGGTGCATAGTACAGCTTCATATGCTTGCCATTGAGAGGCGGGAAGGGTCGGTGGCATTTGTGGTCGACGAACATGTAGGCCCCGCCCTCATAGACGTTACAGATAATATATGGGCCTCGCCAATTCAGCTGTAATTTTCCACTGGGGCACCCCACAATGACTCCCTTTTCCTTGATCATGACGAGGTCACCTTGCTTGAAGGCTCGTTGCTTGACGAGCTTATCATAGGCCTGGGTCATACGGGCCTGGTATACTTGTAGGTGTTTGTAGGCTTCGAGCCGTTTGCCTTCTAGATTGACCAGCTCCTCTAGCCTTCTCTGGTATTCATTTTCATCTAGGCCGGCGAGGCCGGTGTGGATCGCCACACGATAAGAGGCTAACTGGACTTCAATGGGGACAACGGCTTCTACTCCATAGGCGAGGGAGAACGGCGAACACCCCGTAGGAGTTTTGTAGACCGTCCGGTAAGCCCACAGTGCATCGAAGACCTTCTTGCCCCAATCATGTTTTCGGTGACTAACCATTTTAGCCAAGAGCTTGCAGAGGGTCTTGTTGAAGGCTTCTGCTAAGCCGTTGGCCTGGGGGTTATAGATCGAAGAGGTTCTCTAGTCGATGTGAAACTTGGCCGCTATCTGGTACATGGCCCTATTCTTGAACGGTGTCCCATTGTCGGACACGATGCGACTGGGGGTACCAAACCGGTAAATGATGTTGTGCCGGACGAATCTGGCCACCACCTCACCGGTGACCTCTCGCAAAGGAAGAGCCTCCGCCCAGCGAGAGAAATAGTCAGTGGCGGCCAAAATGTATTTATGGCCCTTGGAAGATGGCGGGAAAGGCCCCGCGATGTCCATGCCCCACTCAGCAAAAGGCCAGGTGGGGGTTGTTGGACGCAGTGGGTTAGGAGGTCTTCTGGGCACTGGGTCGAAAGCTTGGCACTGATGACATGTACGGGCGTACTGGACACAATCTACATACTTGGTTGGCTAGTAGAAGCCTTTGAGCTTGATGTTGTGCTTCATTCGATCTCTGACTTGGTGCGCGCCACACAATCTGGAGTGAACCTCCTGTATGACGGCTCGAGCCTCCGCGGGAGAGACACATCTCAGGAGAATTGACTTGTCCTTCTCGTGGATGAGTCGGTACAGGGAGTCGCCAATCAGCTCATAAGAGGTTGCTCGGCGGAGTAGCTGGACCCTTTGAGCTCGATCAGAAGGGAGCCACCCTTTCTTGAGTTTTATGATCGGCTGTCGCCAATCTTCTCCTTCTGGAGGAGTGTTCTGGTCAAGGTTGTGGACCTCACAAATGGTGAGACCGATGTTGCCTTCGAGTGAACTCGGCATCAGTCTTCTATGTTTGATGGCGATGTCGACCTCACCCTCAGGGGGGAGTTTGATAGCTGCAGCCAGTTTCGCCAGGGCGTCTGCCTGGGCATTACTGCTTCTAGGGACATGATATATTTCAAAGAAATAGAATTTCTGGGTTAATCTCGTGACGGTGGCGTGGTACGGGACCAACTCCGGTTTTCGCACGTCATAGATGTCGAGGACCTGCCGGACTATCAGCTAGGAGTCCCCGTAGGCTTTGAGGTATTTGATGCCCATGTGGAGAGCCATTTGGAGCCCAATGAGCAGAGCTTCATACTCAGCTTCATTGTTGGTCAGAGATTTCATGAGGGCACAGGAATTGTACATAGCTCCGCTCTGAGGAGTCAAGAAAACAATGCCGGCACCTATCGTGGTGGCTAGATCTTGGTTGCTCCGGGTAATCCCTCATGAAGCGCCATCGAAGTAGAGCTCCCAACAAGGTACACTTGTTGTGAGAGCGCTTTGCTGCCAGTAATGCAAGACATCTCCGCTCTGTTCAACCGATTGTTGTGATTGAACAGCACTGGTTGCGAGAGCGCTTTCCTGCCAATAATGCAAGACATCTCTGCTATGTTCAACCGATTGTTGTGATTGAACAACAAGGGACTCCTCGTCCGGGAGCTCCGAGCTGAAAGGCGAGTCGTTTGGCAATGGATGGGCTGCCAAAAATTCTGCCATACCCTGTCCCTTAATTGCTTGTCTGGGGACATAAGTAATGTGGTACTCCATCAACAGGAGAGCCCACCTTCCCAGTCTGCCTGAGAGGATGGGTTGTCGAAGGAGATACCTCAGAGAGTCGTGCTTAGATATGAGCTTGACTCGATGGGATAGGAGGTAATGCCACAGCTTCTTGACGGTGAACACTAATGCCAGGCAGACTTTCTCCATGGGGGAGTAACGGTACTCGACACCGATTAGCTTCCGGCTGAGGTAATAGAGGGCATGCACTTTACCTTCCTCATTGACTTGTGCCAAAAGAGCTCCTAGGGAGGCGTCCATGGCAGCAATATAGAGGATAAGGGGTTTACCTTTGACTGGTGCCCCCAGAACTGGAGGAGTAAGGAGGTATTCCTTGATTTGCTTGAAAGCCATCTGACATTCCGAGACCCATACAAACGGGGCGTCTTTCTTCATCAGCTTGCTAAAAGGCGCGCATCGACCGAAGAGGTTAGAGATAAACCTCCGAATGTAGGTCAGCCTCCCTTGGAAGGACCTGAGCTCGATGATGTTGCTGGGTGGTGGAAGTTCCCGGATTGCTTTGATCTTGCCAGGGTCCACCTCAATTCCCCGGTATCGGACGATGAAGCTGAGAAACTTGCCGCTGGATACGTCAAAGGCGCATTTCATGGGGTTCATCTTGAGCCTGTATTGCCGGAGACGCTCGAAGACTTGGCGTAAATCACATAAATGGTCTTCGCACCTTTTAGTCTTGATGACAAGGTTATCTACATAGCATTCGACTGTATTGTGCAGCATCTCGTCGAATATTTTGGTCATGGCCCTTTGGTAAGTAGCGCCAGCGTTCTTCAAACCAAAGGGCATGCGCTTGTAGTTGAAAATCCCTTTGGGGGATCTGAAGGCTGTGTGGTTCTTATCTTTAAGGGACATCCGGATTTGGTTATAACCGGACGACCCATCCATAAAGGTCAAGGCCTCATGTCTAGTGGTCATGTCGACCATTATTTCTGTGATTGGGACTGGGAAGTCATCCTTTAGACAAGCTTTGTTGAGGTCTCGAGAGTCGACGCAGACGTGGACTTGACCATTTTTCTTCTTAACTGGGACTGTGTTGGCGACCTAGATCGGATAGATACACGTCTCAATGAAATCGACCTCCACCATTTTATTGACTTCGGTCGCAACCTGGAGCTCCAGCTCATGGTGCATGCGCCGCTGCGACTGTTTGACTGGAGTGACCGAGGGGGGAATGGCTAGCTTGTGCTCCTCTATGGAGGGGTCTAGCCCCGACATCTCCCGGTATGTCCAGGTGAAGAAGTCTTTATACTCCAACAAGAGTTCGTGTATTTCTTGGTTCTCGAAGCCACCAGTTGACGTCGATGGGGCTGGAGAGTGATTATCGCTAGGATCGACAAGGGATTGATCTGGGCCGCTGGCTTTTGGCCCACAATTGTCAACCGGGGTTGTTGAGGTCTCCCTGGGGTTGCCCGGTAAAGCTGATAATCCTTCGCAGCTAGTATCAGAGATACCCCCCTCATCAAGAGGGTTTGTTGAACTGGGTCCTTCGACTGGATGGATGGCCGGAGGAGCTTCTTCGGCCCTGATGTCTTTGCAAGGAGGCATGGAAGGTTCCTCGACGGCTTGGGCTGGAATTTTGGCTTTGATGGCGATCGGGATCAAAATCTCTTCTTCCTCATCCCCGGAGCTGTCGAATTTGGCTTCGACTTTTGCCCGGTCATCGATCGGCTACGCCAAGCCTACGACATTGACCGCGTAGTAGACGTGAAAGTCCGGGTCTTGGTCGTAGCCAAGTCCTCTGGTATCCTTATAGAAGGACGGAAACTACCCCCGGATCTGAGAAGGGGTCCACAGTCGGTGAAAATATTCATGTCGCATAGAATCTTGCCATTGAGGGATGTGTTGTTTTAGACACATTTCCCGAATATGCGGCAGTAGGTCGTCCAGTAGTTGGATTGCTTCTGGGGTATCATCGGCTCACCTGGACCAGCCGAAGTCATCCTCTGGTGGGGCTTGAGGGACCATGTCTCCCTTATAGAAGACAATGGGTTTGTCCCTATTGGCCTTCCTCTTATTTCTGCGTTGTTGCTTGAAGGTGACAACAAATGTTGTCAACGGCTCAACGCTGTGTTCTTCGGAGGCACATGGGAACTGGATGGAGTCTGGGGGCAAGCATATACCCTTGCCAATAGCTCGACTAATGAGGTTGGCCTCAAAGTCAATTTTGCACCTTTCAGGGCGATCTGGGGCTGACCTGGAGCTGAGGCGTAGCAGATGAAGCTTGGCCTTCTCTTCGTCGATGGAGAAGAGATCGTCATCATCTTCCTCTGAGAGCCAGCTGTTGCTCCTGCTCTTAATCACGGGGTATGGACTAATCCCCTTGAAGTAGAGCGCAATGTCGGCCAAGTTGCATTCTGCTGGCGTGAACGGTGACAGGTCTGCAAAGACTGGGTTTTCTTCCCGGCCCTTGGCATACTTGATGCATTGGTGGAGAGTTGATGGGACGACCCAATTTTCATGGAGCCAGGGTCTACCCAATAGCATTTTATATAATGTGCTGGAATCGATGATGTAGAATGTCACCTTGGAGGTGAAATCATCGAGCACCAGGTCGATGTTGACCCGGTCGAGGACATCCTCGGTGTTTTGGTTGAAGCCGGATATCTTGACCGCTTGAACCTTCTGGAGGTATGGGGTCAGATATAACGTCTTGAATGTTTTGAGCGGCATGATGTTGACGGCGGCGCCAGCATCTACCAGAATCCGATTCACATCATGTCCATTGACCTTCCCTTTCATGTAGAGAGGACGGTTGTGGCATGAAGGGGATAGCAACATGTCCTTCTCCGTAAAGGAGACGATGGTGGTGAAGGCTTCATGGGATGCTGTCTTCATTTCCGCGACATGCGCCTCGTAAGCTTCTGAATCCTGGAGTATTTTGATGAGAGTTTCTCTCAGCTCTTTACTCCAAGCGATGGCTTCCCAGATTGTGATGCTGGCAGGGAAGCACTTCATCTGGTGGAGGACCTTCCGATTGGCTCGGGCTCGAGCATCCTCCAAGGAGGGTAGTATGTCGGGTTGGGCTTTCTGCGAGCTGTCGTGCTGCTCTCCGTCGGGAAGATGCACTGCCTTGCCTTTATTGTTGGGATCAGACTGACCCTGATCATCGGTGGACTCCTGGAACAGGGGTGCCAGGGATGGCTCTTCTAGGGGTAACTGGTGGGCTGGCCTGTCCTTGCCGGACGGTCCCGCTTGTTCCACAGAAGAAGCCTGAGCTGGTACAGAGATCGGGAGGCCCGCGGGATCCTCTTCAATACCGACAGGATCGAAGATGTCGAGTCCTTTCCAAATTTCTACCTCCGGGATGGGAGCGGGTTCCTCTCCTCGAAAGAGGATGATTCACTCCGGGTCGAAGGTGGACGGAGAGAGGGGTAACTCAGGAGTTCTCCCGTGGCCTCTACCGCGTCCCCGGCCACGACCTCAGCCAGGGCCTGTGTGTTCTGGAGTTGGCTGTTGCCCAAGTGGGGCAGTGGTTCTTTGTCTGGTTCGGGGGGCCACTGGCTCGCCTAACCGAGAAGCGTTGATGTTATCAGGAGGTGGGATGGCCACCATGTTGCAGGTACAGCCCCGAAGCATTTCTTCCAGCTGCTCTGTTATGATCTCCTTATCCTTAAAGCAAAAGGAGAACTCGTCTCGGATCAAGAGTCTTTCACCGTTTTTGAGCTTTTGGATCATCTCTTGGACCCAGTTTCTGAGGCGGGCTCGTTTATGCATTTCTTCCCATGGGATATAGCTGTCGAGCGGGAGAGCCCCGGTAGGACGAGGAGGAACGTATTCCTCCAGGCCATCAATGAGCCGCTAGAGCCTCTGGAGAGGCATTGGCTCAGCTGGTAAGTGTAGGGCGGCTGCTTGTTCAGCTTGTTTCTTGAGCCGCCTTCTGAGGTTCTTCCTCCTATTTTTCTCCCGCCTCTTGGCGATAGCTGCCTCCAAAGGAGTAGGGGGGAGAGGTGTCGGGGTCGGAGTCGATAAATTCCTAGGATCGTGTCCCCGGGCTGGTGCCTTGGTGGGGCGAGGTCGATGACTCTTCTTCGCCCGGATTTCGATCCAGGCGCCTTCCGCTCGTCGTATTTGTAAGGTGGCGTTGATCACCTGCTCGATTAGCTCGAGCGGCAACTCCTGGTATGTCGGAATACTGGGACTGGCATCCGAAGACGTGTACGCGGTTTGGTGCCTTACCTGCGGTGGCGACAAAAGCTTACGAGGAGTCGGTAGACTGGTGCTGGCGTCCGAAGACGTATGCGCGGTTTGATGCCTTAGCCTTGGTGACGATAGCTTTTGTTGAGAAGCGAACTGAGGGATGTGCTTGTTGTCCAATCCTTAGCCTTGCCCTTGTGATCACGCTGAGAGCCGGGTCTAGCGACAACCGAAGGCGTCGCAGGGTATTGTTGCTCTGTGCAGTTACCCAGACTCCGCAGACTAACTGAGCCTTGTAGCGGTAGGCCCGCCACTTGAATCGAAGCCACTGAAGACTCCAAAGATGTCTTCTTTGTACTTCAGATTGTGTCAGAGGGTAGGCGGGGAGGACGCGACGGCCCATCCGCTGAGGGGGCGTGACACGGCTAGGTCGAGACCTCACCTTGCTTTTGCTTTCCCTTCCTATCCACAGATGTCGGGGATAGAGATAGGACGGAGGGGGGGCGAGAGAGAGCTGAGGAGCCCGACGTCGTCCCACCCACCAGAACATCCTCTTGGCCAAGAAGGACCCGGAGGAGTGTGGCGGTGTCTTCTTCAAAGAAACGGAGAGATTCCAGCTCCCGCGAGGACCGCCACTGCACAGCCGAAGTGGCCGGCGTTGGCTGGCCGGATGTTGGTGTCTGGGAGCCCGAAGGGGCCGGAGGAGCAGAGGAATAGATGACGTTGACGGAGAAGTTGTTCGACTCTGTCTCTTGACTGGCATCCCGCTCTCTACGCCTTTGCAATCGCTCGTGAGCTTCTTGCTTGTCGGCCCGGAACTCGAGCCATTCTGGGGGATGCTGGTAAGGCAGTCTGTGCCAGTTTTCTTGAGGGGAGTCTGGCCGCTCTGGCGCATCCCTGGCGATGCTCAGGGTTTCTTCGACAGCTTGCCGAAGCCTGACAAGTGACATGGAGTTCCCCTCCGCATCGATGTACTCCCACTGGATTTGTTAGTGGATGAGGTATTGAACTTCCTCACAGGACTTGATCGGGTGGCAGATTCTGGCGTGGAGGGGGCAGTATTGGGGGTGACTGAGGTCCCAATGGGTGTAGTTTGCTGGCGAGTCGCGGGGTAAGATTTGCCCCCTCTCGACGAGGATATCAAAGAGTCGCCGGGTTCTCTCCCTGGGGAAGGAGAGGGGTTATGGGGATGGATTTTTTTTATCCTATACTTTTATTCGTTTATTTTGCTTGTTTATTTAGTTCATTAATTAGGTGTGCCAGTCACTGGCGTGATAATTTATTGTGCGCTCGATCTGACTCGGTCAGTCAATTGTGATATTCGTGTCGAGACCCGGAGTCCGTCATACCATAAAGGTCATGATGTTAATTACGTCCTCTAAGAAAGAGGACAACAATTAATTAATTGACAAGAAAGGATGCCTCGGGGGCAAAACAAGATAAGACTACGATGCCGACTTCATTAGCAAGACGTGAAATGCGTGTGGATAATCATGCAATGCAAGATGTGATAATGATGTGTGGCATAAATCCAGTAGCATATCCCCTTGTTTTGGACTATGCCAAAAGGGGGGTATATGTCATCCATCCATGGAATGCCGGGATAGAAACCAAAAGAAAGATGGGCATAGCCCGAGGCCCAGGAGGATCTAAGTGTGACGAGACAATGTCCACTGTCATGGTGTTTGTTGATATTCCCTTTAGAGACCATTGGAGGACGTGCAGTGGCATAACTCTAAGGGTCAGCAGGGTTAGAAGAAAACCTGGCGGTCAAATGGCATATAATGTGGGGGTAAAACCCCGTTAATTTAGCTCCGTTAGACTCGGATGAAGAACCATGATTTCCCCCCATGATATGATGAAAACTGGCATGATGGTCCACGGAGGTTAGGGTACCAGGTCTAGACTGGTTCTAGGCTCAGTAAAGTTGCTGAGAAGTTAGATGTTTGAGTGGTGGCTAGTATTAGGGTGAACCGGTGCGGCTGGGGTCCCGGCGCGAAGACAAACTGGCGCGACAGCGAACACAAAGGGGGATCGACGTGGCAAGTGGTCGGCGCGACATCATCTCGACGCACCTGTTACCCGGTGCGGAACTGGCGCCGAGAGAGGGCAGCGCCGGGAGGTTGAGTGGCGCCGATAAGGTGTTTCTTTAGATTTCAGGCATTTTGAAGGCTTTGTGAGATTGAGGGGGGGATCCTCTTATGTTCAGTGAGAATTCCATTGGTTTGTCCATGGTGGTATTTGAGTAAATTGGAAATTGAGGGTAGACTCATCCATGGAAGGTCTAGGGAGACCATGTGACGGTAATGGTTATATTCCTGTCGTACGATGGTTAAAGGATCATGAGATGGTCTGCCTCAGATCTCTGCCACATAGTCGGGGGTAGATTCATAGTTTTAGTGAAAGCGTCACACGATGCGATAAAGTAAGGATCGTGGATGAATTGTGGCAGCATCTCCCCTTATTCTGGACTATGCCAAAAGGGGAGTATAGGTCATCCACCCACGGAATGTTGGGATGGAAGCCAAAGGAGAGCCGGGCGTAGCCCTGGATCCAAAAGGATCTCAATCCTATGGGACAATGTTCACTTGTAGTGGGATTTATTAATATCCCCTAGGTAGCCAACGGAGAACATGCAATGGTAAAACTCCATGACTTGACGGGGTGGCAGAATGTAAGGGGATTAACCCCATTGATTTATCTCCCGTGAGGGCTGAGTGAAGGATAGTGTTTCTCCTTAGACTGATAGGGTCTTGTGACCAGGGATCACAGGGCTCAGAACTGTTGAGGGTATCGACATGGCTGACTTTGGCACGAAGGATATAAAGGCTTCGGCGCGACAAGGAGAACATGCCTCGTCACGATGGAGAAAGTTCAACCGGCGCGGGAAGCACTCGGTGCGGGACTCGTGCCGAGAGAGGGTGGCGCCGAGAGGTTTTTTAGGATAGGGTTTCAAGGGGTTTCAGAGGGGTCAGGAGCTAAAGGTTTCAGAGAGTTTTCTGGGGGTTTTGATGGGGGGTTTATTCAAGGCCTTTGTGGTGTTTTACCCAAGGTATTGGGGAATCTATTCAAAGGATCTTTGAGATGGTCCTGGGAGGATGAGGCTATTTCGGGGAGAAGGGGATCTTCACTACGGGGCCTCACTGGGAGCAGGGTTACAGATGAAAACTCATGAGCTCTGACTTGAGCGTATCCCTCTTCGTTTTACAAATGAGAAACCATGAGATGGACTGTCTCAGGCTCTCAATGTGGCTGTGAGGTTGGAAAGAAATATGGTAGAAACGCACTCAGCAGATCTAGAAGATGGGTATACGATAGGATCTACTTCGTTTGCAGTAGCTATCGAATATGGCGAATCTCGGATACAGAGGGAAAAAGGGAAAGAAAGGGCGAACTTCAGCCCCTTTTATTAACCATTTCATTCAAACGGAGTGCATACATTTAGCTCTGAAGAGAATCAAACTAAGGAAATTACACACAGACTATATCCCTGACAACAGGGTTACATTGGCATTTGATGCTACTGGAACAAAGATGCTCGGAAGCGGACCCAAAAAAAATAAGCATATTCAAATAAAAGATAGGGGAAGGGGAGAATATAGCCCCTCAGGGCACCCTGGAACCGATCCCACCTTGAATCTCCCCTCAGAGCTTCCGAGACTCCTTTCTCTCTTTCGGTCCCTCTATCTGTTCCCTCTTCTCTCTTTTTTTTCTTCTCTGTTCTGTGTGTCTCTCACTCTATGCCTCCTCTTATTCAGCTTCGAAGGCAGCTACTTTATAGAAGTATGGCCCTTTGCTTTCGGCACGAGCTCCCCGGCGCACCCCAGCATATGTCGTCTCGGCGCGCCTGGCTTCGTATTGGACTTGGCCCATTTGTTCGTAACTTGGCGCCGAAAGGGGCTCATCTAATGGGCTTCTTTTCATTGTTCTGGTGGGTTTCTTGGTATATTCTTCTTGAGGCTTGTTTAACACCTTGCGTTCACGCACATGTGTGAGCCATTGTGAACCCCTTTTCATGAGAATCAAAATTATCTGAGGCTTCTCTTCAGTAGGTAGATGATTGCCTGGAATTTGTCATAATTTTATTAGCCTGACTATTTGAATGATAGTCATGCTGGGCAGCGGCCTAGCCAGAGGTGGCTTCAACCGAACAGAGTGTTTAGAAGTAGTGAACATCGTCTATTCTGATTCTCAGAACTTTCAGGGATGACATAGAGGCTGCACCCTTGATTTGGTCTTCAGAGCCCTAAGCTTGCTTTTGGCTTCTTTCTTGTATATTTTAGGTGTCAACAAATGCCCCCCACCCGCAGGTGGCGTAAGCGAAGGATGAGTGGCATGGGACCTGCGGGTGTATATTTCACCGTGCATTGTATTTTCTTCAGGCTTGCTCCTGTTCATTGTGAATTTTCATAACTTTGAATCTTCATTCTGCTTGTATAACCCCAGTACTTTGTGAACATACTCGGACAAACACCAGCATTTTGGGTTTAATCTTCTAATTGTAGCTTCCCAGAGTGAGCAATCCGGCGCCGTTGACGGCACGGTCATCTCGGTACAACACTCAAACGGTGCAGGCTCCATATTGGCACAGCACTGGTCTCGACGCGCCTCCTTCTTTGACGCTCTCGGCGCGGTAATGCTCTCAGTGTGGCCGATATCAGCGCGCCTTCTCTTCTGCTGTCGCTTCCGACGCGGGTCGGCCTCGGAGCGCCTTTTGTCGCATGCGCTCTCGGCGCGGGGTGATCTCGGCGCGCCTTAGGGTTCTCACCCTATTTAGCGCCGAGAGGGGAGAGGAGAGCTCATTTTCATATGAGCTTTCTCTCTCTTCACCTTCCACCTTCCACCGCAGCGGCGATTGGCGTGAGGAGCCTCTCCCTCCCCATTTCTTCTTTTTCATCGTGAGTTCCCCTTCTGTTGATTCTTACACGGGACTACGTCCCTCTTCATTACGGAGTCACCCCCTCTTGGTGGGTGTTCTCCTATTTGACTTCTGGGCATACCCCGGATATGGGGAGGTGCTGTCAAAATTTTCTTGAAATTTTCTTTTCTATTTCTGTCTTCATGTTGTCTTATTTTCTTTGATTTTTGTCTGCAGTTGCTGAAATGGCCGCCACTTCTAGCCGTGCTACTTCCAGAACTACTGATGTTGATGCTTCTTCCCAGGGCAGAGCATTTGGCCCTACCGTGACTTGGAAGAACATTGGACAGCTGGACCGAGGTCTTAGGAGGATCGCCATAGTCGACGAATCTTCTGACCCGGAGACGGACACAGTGTCTGCATCTCGCGTCCTGACCACTAAGGACGGGTTGGACTTCAATCGTGATGGCGGCTATCGTCCAGACTTTCCGAAGGATCGTCATCTCGTACCATCCATCTGCACCTTCAATGTAGCGGAAAAGATAGATGTTATGCTGGCTCGGATGGTGGAACGGGCCATGCTGATGGACAGGGATAGCTTGAAGGGCTCCGTATATCGCAGAGACACCATCTATCTCCCGGGAGAGTGACGCAAGTGGAATGCCATCTTGGGAGTCACCGAGCTAGAGGAGGAGCAGAAGATGCTGACGCGGGCCCCTGAATTCACACCGTCCAGGTGGGACACTGTTGCAGGTCGGGTCAACAGAGAAAAAATCGGCTATGGTTTGTTCCTAGCGCCCATCAAGTGGGGCTATAGAGATGAGCCATTTGTTCTGAACTGCTTGGCTGTTCAATTCAAGTTTCAGCTGGCGGATGGATGGTTTGTAGACACCAAAGTAACCGATGGCCATCTTTTCTGTGTGGGAGCGGTAGAGGTTATAGAATACGTTCTGAAGGAGTATGCTCCTTTACTGGTCAGGGCCGGGGTGTATCACAGTGTATATGCATCCTGTTTCAGGTACCCTATTTCGAAAGGACTGTGCTGTGGCATGTTTGAAGTGTTTTGCCCATAGTTTAATACTTTCTACACAGTAGAGGGTGAAACTTCCTTAGACCTCTAGAGCTTATCACAGCTGTCGGGTCTGTCGATTGATGGAGAGCCTTACGAAGAGGTCTGCCTTCATGACTTCATCAAGGATGAGACAGACGGTGAGAGTCAGTATTACTTCGGCTTCTCATATCGGTATTTGATGAAATCATACCGCTCCCTCTGCCTGGCACTCAACAGGGGATCATCTAGGGGATATCAAACCCAGGAGAAGAGTAGCAAGTTGAGAGTCTGAGTAGGACACTGGATTCAATATTTCTTTGGTGGCCCTCTGAAGTACAATGAGTTCCCTCATGTGGCTCCTGTTGCGGGTAAGCCCAGCAAGCCTCCCAGATTTAAGTCAGAGCTACCTGCTTCACTTCGGCGAATCAGCTGTGGAGGACCGAATCCAACTGGGGTGGATCCCCTTACTCATTGTGCTGCTTATCTCACCTTTTGGTTGTGCACTTTCGCTCTCCCGCAGGGAGATGAGACAATTATTAGGCCGGAGGCAATATACCCAGCCTATCAGTTGGCTTGGGTAATGCGGCCCCCTCTGTGTCCGACCACACTTTGCCTGATTTACAAGTCTCTTGGAGACATTGCTAGGCATCGGATCCCCCGCTCTTTCAGAACAGTGGAGCCGTTTCATTTTCTCAACACCTGGGTATGCAATTTGTTTCCAGAACAGGCTCCCAAGACCTTGCAGACAATTACATTGTACCCCAGGATGCTGGAATTTGCAAGTGCTGAACCCGACCCAGTGTCTCAACAGCTTTTCTCGATCAGAGGTCGGCTAACAAGGGTCTCGATGGACTTAGCGGGGACCATTCATTTCTGGAATTTAGCAGCACATTCTGCCCCATTGGTGAATTGCCAACGTGAGTGCAAGCTCGAGGCAGTGGAGACTTTCACACATTTCATTTCTGGCAACACAGTGACCCGGCCAATCCTGGAGCCTGAGCTCATTGACTGGGCTTTATCAATTCGCCCCAGTGTCTTAGTGTTCAGAAAGGGGGGTGTGGTTCATCTAGAACCCTACTACCCTTTTATATTTGGCTGAAATTTCGGCTATGATCAGCACATCCCTCCTTCAGCTGCCCAGTTTTCCTTGGATAGTAGGTCAAAGCATAGCTCGACTGTTGCGAGCGACGGTCGCTCCTGGTGGGATTACTTCCACCGTCGGGATGCCAATGTCTTCAGAGTGCCGGTGCCGAACCGCGTACCCCGGGTCACTCCAGAATATGTGAAATGGTGGAATGCTCGAACCAACTTTTACTGCAATGGCAGAACGACATGCTGGGACGTGGCCGAGCGCACCTTCCTAAGCCAGCAGCCTGGACCAGTTTTTGATATTAAAGAAGCCCATTTGAAGAGGCTGTTCTCCCAACATCCGAAGGAGGTAGATGCGTATATAGCACGCAGGAAAGCTACGTAAGAGGAAACGACTGAACAGCTGGTGCCTGTGCTTGCTGACATAGATGAAGATACTTTCACGCAGAATTTAGAACATCTGTGCCAGATTGGTGATTCCCGCTTGGAGCTTCAGCAGTACCCATTTCCCATTGAGGAGCCGCTCTCCAAGGCAGTTTCATGGAAGTGTGAGATTGACCACTTTTGCCCATATCGAGCGTTTGTTAATAGAGAAGACAGAACGCCAACATACTATCAACATACGTCTTGGCTGTTCATCTTGATGAATGTCCATGGGCTGACCCTTGACAGTCCTGTAGCGAGTGTCCTTGACAAACCTTTGTTTGTATCTTTTCATTATGCCGACGGCTGGGGTTTCGACCACCTTGGCTTATATCATTGTTTAGCTTCCCATGGTCATGCGGACTTGGCCGACCTAGCTGAGAAGTGTAAGAAGATTGGCGACGTCTGCTGGCTCATTCGGGAGGCTGCATCTTGAAGCAAGGAGGTGGCTTATCAGTATTGGCGCCTCTCATCTTTTTACAATGGCCTGGCAGGTAAAGTCTTCTTCAGTTGACATGTAGAGTAGCTTGTTGCTCCGTTCTCTTTATAACAGCATGTGCCTCATTTGACAGATCGCCCATATATAAAGCAGTAGGGACTTTACAGGAAGATCATCTCTCAAGCCCAGAAGCCGGAATATTTTGATGCTCCCGCACCAGTGTCGACCACTACTCCGCTGCCACCTAGTAAAAAGAGAGCGGCCTCTGTACTGAAAGTTGCAATAGGCCGAGGGAAGAAAGCTCGAAAAACTTCCTCGAAGTAGTCTTCGACTGATGCGGCTGAGGCTCCTTTGCCTAAAGTGCCATCATTTGAACAGTTTGCCGCTCAGAAGGAGGCCACTCAGCAAGCAGCTGTAGGTGACATTATTTTCCTTCGTGGTTTGTAGGAATGTTCTTTTCATGGCGTCTTCATTCATTTGACGCCTTCTTTGTTGGATTTCAGCTCAAGGAACAGTTGGCACCACTACGAGTGCCGAGGAGGTCACCTTGGAGACGGAGGATATGGGGTCTTTTGCCATGGCCACAGTAGGGGCAACTGGGACAGTTGAAACCATAGGGGAGAGTCTCCCCACTATTGAGGAGGATGTCAGACTCCCTTCTCCCACGCCTATCGGTGAGGCCGAGGGTGAGCCAAGTGACTGCTATCCTTCCGACTCTTATCTTCTTAGTGATCTTCTTGCCCTATCTTATGTATGTCTTTGTGTTGTAGCGGCAGGAGTGGTTTGTACCGTGGTTGAGACGCCTGTTGTGGACGCTCCCTTACAGCATGAAGGTCACAAAACTGCGTTAAAGAAAGGTGCCATCCCGTCACGGCGTGTAATCACCCGCTCAGCGGCCCGTAAGGCGACAAAGGAGGTGGGCCAACCCGAGATTAGCATAGACATCTCCTCCAGTAGTTCTGCCACCCCTTCTGACGAAGAGGTTGATTATGCTTCATCAGAAGGTGACGAACAAGCACCTGCGGCGGCCAGCAAAGGGGCAGTGGCACCCTCCATGCTGTTGAGCGTTCCTTTAATATTTAGTCCCCCAAGGTTGCCGGCACCATCATCTAAGGGAATGTTACAGGAAGAATTTGTCGGAATAGACATGAAGGTGGAGATAACTCCTCCTTTTGTTGCTTCATCCACAGAGTTAGAGTCCTCTATACAGGCACTCGAAGAGATGGGTGTTGTGGCCACAGTAAGTTCTGCCCACCCTTTCGCCGAGCTGCATAGCTTTTCATTCTTCTTTGCCATCTCGGTGCTTATTGAAACCTTGTTCCAGGAATCTAACACAGCTGATCACCTTTTGGTATCATCTTCTGATGCCATGATTGTTCCATCGGAGGCTTTAGATATGCTGCCGCCTGTCGCCGCGTCTTCTTTAGAGGCAGTTACTGTACTTCGCCCTGTGCTAGTGAGAATACAACCGGCCGCTGAAGCATCGTCAATAGAGCTGGGCTCACTAGGAGAAAGTTCTGCTCTAGTGCCTGCAACAGAGCTGAGGGCTGAAGCTGATCCATTGAGAGGTTCTGCCTTCGTTCTGACAGCCATAATGACTATTGCACCCGACCCTGCGACTCCATCTGTGCTAGTAGTAGGGTCGGAGCCTTTGCCTCCTCCAGCACCTGTAGAAGAGAGCTCTTCAAAGAGCCTGGGGGAGTATGAGCAGGCTGCTGTGGTGCCCGCTTCTTCAGCTTTAGTGGCTATCCCATCTTCTTCTTCCGAGCCCGACACCGGCTTGTGGGCTTCCATAGACAAGGAGGTGACCTTTGAGGTGGCACCGGTAGCTTCCCTCGGCTTTACTTCGTCAGAGGACTTTGTCTGGCAGCATTTAGAGATATTGCGTCAAGTCGTAGAATCTCAACCGTCATTGTCTTACCTCCAGCTGAAGGAAGTGGCTGGACGACTAACGGTTGGGCTGCAGGCACTAGGCTGTCCCTTGGATATCTGGACCCAGCGGGTGCTGTTCCTGCTGAAATTTGTAAACTGCCGAGACTTTCTCGGGAGGATAATGAATGACCGGCTGGCAGCCCTCAGATTGCAGAAAGCCGATTGTCAGACGGAGCTGGAGTCTCTTACTTCTGGTCTTCATAGGAATAAGGCCCATGTTGAAGCTTCAGCTGCTCGTGCACAATTCCTACGTAGCCGGCGGGAAGAGCTCCGGGCTGAATTAAATGCCGTCGAAGCTGAGATACCACTACTGGAAGCTGTAGAAGTTCTGGGCATCGAGGAGACCGCCTTGCTAGAGGGTCAAGTTGCATCTCTAGAGACTGAGATGACTCGCGTTCAGGGGGAAGAAATGCAACTCCGTGAACTGGGAGCGGCTCCACATGTTGGGCTCATTGACTTTGAAGATATCTTCAGGCGGTCTTAGTTGATCTGCCCTTTGTAATCCGTCCCCCTCGAAGGGCCCCTATTGTATTTTCTCCCCTTTTGTAATACAAGTTTCCCTTGATGCTTCAAGGTGTCTTCTTTCACTTGTTGTTCTGACAATTTTGGTGACCTGTATGGAAGTATACCCGTATCCGTACCACAGGAGAGCATCCACCCTTTCAAGGAATGGATGGGGGCCTCGCTCCACCACTTTACGGGGTCCCAGAGGTTGCCAAATTGGTACAAATGTAAGTCTCACTGGCAAGAAATGCCGAAAATACGACTACTGGCTGATGAGACGTCCATTCGGGATAGGCTTTATTACCGGTGGGACAACTGATGGGAGTGTCACCAAGAGGTATAGCATATGTTTTATAGTAACCACATTACTGACCCAAGTGCCCTTTCGGGTTTTCGCCGGGGCCAGCCCCCTCTTGCTTTTGCCCACGCGCCCTTTTGGGTTTTCACATGGCGGGGTACCCGATTTTGCCTGCGGCGCCCTTTCGGGTTTTCGCCACAGCCGAGTTTATAGCCATTTTTGCCCTTGCCCTAGTGTAGGAACAACGCTGGCGAGGCACCTCTATTTTAAGCCTCATTTTTTTTATTCATCATTTTTTATTATATATATATATATATTTGAACTCAATTCTCGGGGTAGAGCCAGGCTTGAGGAAATGCTGGCCGACCTTGCCGATGGTGACAAGGGTCAGGAGTAGGTTGACCGATCTTGCCGATGATGACAAGGGTCGCAAGGAGGCTGACCGATCTTGCCAATGGTGACAAGGGTCAGGAAAAGGTTGACCAATCTTGCCGATGGTGACAAGGGTCAGGAGTAGGTTGACCAATCTTGCCGATTGTGACAAGGGTCAGGAATAGGCTGACCGATCTTGCCGATGGTGACAAGGGTCAGAAGAAGGCTGATTGATCTTGCCGATGGTGACAAGGGTCAGAAAGAGGCCGACTGATCTTGCCGATGGTGACAAGGGTCGTAAGGAGGTTGACCGATCTTTCCGATGGTGACAAGGGTCACAAGGAGGCTGACCGATCTTGCCGATGGTGACAAGGGTCAGAAGTAGGCCGACCGATCTTGCCGATGGTGATGAGGGTCGTAAGGAGGTTGACCGATCTTGCTGATGGTGACAACGGTCAGGAGTAGGTTGACCGATCTTACCGATGGTGACAAGGGTCAGGAGTAGGTTGACCGATCTTACCGATGATGACAAGGGTGGCAAGGAGGTCGACCGATCCTGCCGATGATGATAAGGGTCGCAAGGAGGCTGACCGATCTTACCGATGGTGACAAGGGTCAGAAGTAGGTTGACCGATCTTGCCGATGATGATAAGGGTCGGGAGGAAGTTGACCGATCTTGCCGATGATGACAAGGGTCGCAAGGAGGTCGATCGATCTTGCCGATGATGACAAGGGTCGAAAGTAGGTTGACCGATCTTGCCGATGGTGACAAGGGTCGCAAGGAGGCTGACCGATCTTGCCGATGGTGACAAGGGTTAGGAATAGGTTGACCGATCTTGCCGATGGTGACAAGGGTCACAAGGCGGTCGACTGATCTTGCCGATGGTGACAAGGGTCAGGAGGAGGTAGGTTGGGAGCTTTAAAACATCACTTTACTGACTTAAACGCCCTTTCGGGTTTTCACCTAAGTCAGCCCCCTCTTGCTTTTGCCCACGCGCCCTTTCAGGTTTTCACGTGGCGGGGTACCCGATTTTACCTGTGGCGCCCTTTCGAGTTTTCACCACAGCCGGGTTATGGCCATTTCTACCCTTGTCTTAATGTAGGAACAAGGCCGACGGGACACCTCTATTTTAAGCCCCATTTTTATCATTATTTTATCATCATTTTTTTTTGAACCCATATGAGAGGAGCATGTTGAGAGAGTCGACTAGGGCACGAGGCCTTGCACCGAGAAAAGACTTATTCGTTAGCAAGAAGGTAATGCTAGCGCAAAGGATAGATTTTGAGCCGATTCGGGCGTAGGGCCCGTAATGGCATTATCGTAGAAAGGTCCGCTAGGACACGAAGTCTTGCACCGGAAAAGGGTTTTATTCGTCAGCAAAAAGGTAGTGCTAATGCAAAGGATAGATTTGAGCCGATTCGAGCGTAAGACCCGCCATGGCAATGATGTATAAGGGTTGGCTAGGACATGAAGTCTTGTGCTGGGAGAGGGGTATATTCGTCAGCAAGAAGGTAATGCTGGCGCAAAGGATAGATTTTTGAGCCGATTCGGGCGTAGGGCCCGCAATGGCATTGTCATAGAAGGGTCGGCTAGGACACGAAGTCTTATGCCGAAAAGGGTTTTATTCGTCAGCATGAAGGTAGTGCTAACGCAAAGGACATATTTGAGTTGATTCGGGCGTAAGGCCCGCATTGGCGATGTTATTTATTATATGCGAGCTCGGCCAGGGCAGAGTGCCACTAGACTAAGGTATGGATAGTTCGATCAGGGCGGAATGTCACTAGACAAATATAAGGGTAGCTCGGTCAGAGCAGAGTGCCTCTAGACCAAGATATAAGTAGCTCGGCCAGGGCGGAGTGCCACTAGACCAAGGGAAAGGTAGCTCGGTCCGGGCGGAGTGCCACTAGACTGAGGTAAGGGTAGCTCGATCAGGGCGGAGTGCCACTAGACTAAGATAAGTGTAGCTCGGTCAGAGCAGAGTGCCTCTAGACCAAGATATAAGTAGCTCGGCCAGGGCGGAGTGCCACTAGACCAAGAGGGAGGTAGCTCGATCCGGGCGGAGTGCCACTAGACCAAGGTAAAGGTAGCTCGCTTAGGGCGGAGTGCCACTAGACCAAGGTGGAGGTAGCTCGATCCGGGCGGAGTGCCACTAGACCAAGGTAAAGGTAGCTCGGTCAGGACAGAGTGCCACTAGACCAAGGTGGATAGAGCTCAGCCAGGGCGGAGTGCCACTAGACTAAGGGTGGGTAGAGCTCGGCCAGGGTGGAATGCCACTAGACCAGGGTAAATGAAACTTAGCTAGGGCCGGGTGCCACTAGACTAAGGTAGATAAAACTTAGCTAGGGCAGGGTGCCACTAGACGAAGATAGGTAAAATTTCGCTAGGGCAGAGTGCCACTGGACTAAGGCCGGTGAGACTTAGCTTGGGCAGGGTGCCACTAGACTAAGGTAAAGGGGTAGCTCGATCAGGGCAGAGTGCCACTAGACCAAGGTGGAGGTAGCTCGCTCCGGGCGGAGTGCCACTAGACCAAGGTAAAGGTAGCTCGGTCAGGACTGAGTGCCACTAGACCAAGGTGGAGATAGCTCGATCCAGGGTGGAGTGCCACTAGACTAAGGGTGGGTAGAGCTTAGCTAGGGCAGAGTGCCAATAGACTAAGGTAGATGAAACTTAGCTAGGGCCGAGTGCCACTAGACTAAGGCAGATGAAACTTAGCTAGGGCAGGGTGCCACTAGACTAAGGTGGATGAAACTTAGCTAGGGTCGGGTGCCACTAGACTAAGGCAGATGAAACTTAGCTAGGGCAGGGTGCCACTAGACTAAGGTAGGTAAAACTTCGCTAGGGCAGAGTGCCACTGGACTAAGTCCGGTGAGACTTAGCTTGGGCAGGGTGCCACTACACTAAGGTAGGTAAACTTAGCTAGGGCAGAGTGCCACTAGACTAAGGCCGGTAGAGCTCGGCCAGGGCAAAATGCCACTAGACCAAGGATGGACATAAGTCACTCTGGGGATGTTGGTTGAACCGTGTGATACAGCTTCAGGTGTTTCCCATTAAGGGGGGAGAACTGGATGACTCCTTTGTGATCCACAAGGACATACGCACCCCCTTCATATACTTGGTAGACAACATACGGTCTGACCCAATTTTCAACCAACTTCCCCTTGGGGTTGGAGGCCATCACTTCTCTTCTTTTAACCATTACCAGGTCACCCTTCTTGAATTCCCATCCTTTGACCAGCTTATCAAAAGCACGGGCCATGCGGGCTTGATAGAGTTGGATATTTTGTTGCGCCCGGAGACGCTTTCCTTCGAGCTCGGTGAGCTCCTCCAGTCTTCTTTCTACGTTGGTCTGCTAGCTGCTTACCAATCCATGTTGGATGGTGATTCGTAACGAGGGGACCTCCAATTCAATTGGCACCACAACCTCCGACCCGTATACGAGGGAGTAGGGTGAGCAGCCAGTTTGGGTCTTGTAGACTATACGATAAGCCTAGAGTGCTTCGTACATCCTTTCTTCCCAATCTTTTTTGTTAGCCTTGACAGTCTTCGCTAGCAGAGTGCATAGCATCTGTTGAAGTCTTCTGCAAATCCATTGGCTTGAGGGTAGTAGGGGGATGATGCCCTCCAATCAATCTTGTATTTATCGGCTAGTCGGTACACCTTCTGATTCTTGAAGTGACTGCCGTTGTCAGAGATGATTCGGCTGGGTACTCAAAATCGGAATATTATGTTTTGTCGGAAGAACCTAGCGACCAGTTCTCCCGTCACTTCTCTCAATGCTACTGCCTCTACCCACCTAGAGAAGTAGTCTGTAGCTGCTAAGATATATTTCCATCCGGATGAAGATGCTGGTAGTGGCCCCACCACGTCCGCGCACCATTGAGCGAACAGCCAACTTGGGATGGTAGGATGCAGTGACACAGGTGGCCTTCTTGACATAGTGTCATGTTCTTGACACCTCTGGCAGGCTTTGGTGAACTTGCAGCAATCGTCAAACATAGAAGGCCAGTAGTAGCCCAGTTTCTTTATTTCGATTTTCATTTTCGGACCGGCCTGGTGTGCCCCGGCTGACCCGGCATGGACTTCTTGCATTACCTGCCTGGCTTCCCCTGGGGATAAGCAGCGAAGCAAGATCTTCTTTTGGGCATCTGCCATTATCCGGAACAATGTTTCATTCCTCATTTCATAAGAGTCTTTGACTCTCAGGAGCTTCATTCTCTGTTCTTTCTCCTTCGGGAGTTGCTGGTGTTGAAACCAATGCAGGAGGTGCTCCCGCCAATCGGACTGATGGATTGCTTCTACAGCTGTCACTTCATTTGCTTGTTCACCAGCTAAAGCTTCGGTCACACTGGGCACCTGCCGCCGGTTGATCACTGTTATATTCAGGCTTGTATCAGGCGGGACCGCTAAAGAACTTGCCAGCTTTGCGAGGGCGTCAGCTTGAGCATTCTGTCCTCGATTGATGTGCTTGATGCTAATGAAATAGAATCTTGTCATCAGGCGGAGAGCCAGATGGTAATAAGAAACGTGTTCTTGCTTCCGTACATCGAACTCCCCTTCCAACTATTTTATAACCAGCATGGAGTCCCCGAATGCTTCTAGCATCTGAATTCCCATGGATAGAGCAATCTGTAGCCCGATTATGAGGGCTTCATATTCTGCTTCATTACTTGTGCAAGGCTTGTTTATTGAACATGATGTATGTATGACTTCTCCTTCTGGAGATTTCAGGACTATGCCTGCCCCCGCCCGGACTCTGGCTGATCCAGTTACAGAGGTGTCAATTCTAGAGGCGCCGTCAAAATATAGCTGCCATAGAGAGGGCCGCACCTTGCTGACCTCTAAGGTTTCATCTTCAGGAAGCTCTGGTTCCAGGGGGCAGTCTTCAGGTACTGGATGCTCAGCAAAGAAGTCTACGATAGCTTGGCCCTTGATGGCCCTTTGCGGTACATAAGAGATATCATACTCCATAAGAATCACCGCCCATTTGCCTAGGCGGACTTTGAGGGCTGGTTGGGACATGATGTATTTAAGCGGATCCTCTTTGGAAATCATCTTAACTTCATGCGACAGCATATAATGTCGGAGCTTCTTGACTGCAAAGACCAGTGCCAGGCAGATCTTCTCAATATAAGTGTACCACTCCTCAGTTCTGACCATTCTTCGACTGAGGTAATAGAGGGCTTGTTCTTTTCCTTCTTCATTATTCTGGGCTAGCATTGCCCCCAAAGAGTTGTATGTGGCTGCTATGTAGAGGATTAGCGGTCGTCCCTTCACCGGCGCACCCAGCACTGGAGGGGTCTTCAGATAATCCTTCAGCTTATCAAAGGCCTTATGGCATTCTTCATCCCAGTAGAAGGGAACATCTTTCATCATTAGCTTATGGAAGGGGTGGCATCGCCCCGACAAGTTGGATATAAACCGTCGGATGTATGCAAGGCGGCCTTGAAGGGATCTCAGCTCAGAGAGGTTCCTTGGAGAGGGTAGCTCCTGAATTGCCTTGATCTTTGCGGGGTCTATTTCAATTCCCCGATATCTGACAATAAAACCCAAGAACTTTCCGCTCGATACTCCGAATGCACACTTCATAGGGTTCATTTTTAATTCATACTGCCTCAGCCTCTGGAAAATAACTCGGAGGTCTTGTAGATGGTCTTCTTTCTTTCTGGTCTGGACTAACAGGTCATCTATGTAGCACTCGACCTTATGGTAGAGCAGCTCATTGAATATTCTAGTCATTGCCCGCTGATAAGTTGCGCCGGTGTTCTTTAATCCGAACGACATTCTCTTGTAGTGATAAATGCCTTTGGGGGTTCGGAAAGCGGTGTGGACCCGATCATGCTCTGCGATCCATATCTGGTTGTAGCCGGACGACCCATCCATGAATGATAGGGCCTCATGACCGGTTGTTGCATCTATCATGACCTCTGTTATTGGGACTGGGAAGTCATCTTTGGGGCAGGCTTTATTCATATCTCGGAAGTCAATACATATCCGGATCTGCCCATTCTTCTTTTTGATAGGCACAATGTTAGCTAGCCACGTGGTATATTGATTTTCCTCGACGAAACCCACATCAATGAGCTTGTCGACTTCCTTGCATAATTGAGTGATGAGCTTTGGCCTCATACGCCGCGGCGGCTGCTTCACCGGCTCAGCTTCAGGGTTTATGGTCAGCTCATGCTGTGAGACTACGGGGCTCAGTCCTGGCATCTCCTTGTAGGTCCAGGCAAAGTAATCCCGGTATTCCTACATCAGCTAGATATATAGCCCCTGTTCTTCAATAGATAACTGGGCACTAAGGAAGGTTGGCCTGGGGTCGTCCTCGTCTCCCAAGTTGACTTCTATCAGTTCATCGACTGTTGCTTGGCCTCCGTCTTCTATCTCTGGGGGTGCAGGCTGGAGGTCGATGAAGTCTGGTATATCACCTTCGAGGTCGAGGACCTCGATCTCTTCATCTTGCCTTATCTGAGCTTCATCAGGAATCTCTTGTTCGGCTGGTAGTGGCTGCATGCACTGTTCTGCCAACAAGTCTACCTCAATAGCAACTTCAAGGGGTGAGTTGATTGCCTCACTAATGTGACACAACATGCAGCGGAGGACAATGATACCAATTTGATGTGATACGACTCCCTTGGACCTAGGATAGCAAGCAACACAACAAGTTGGTAACGTCATACTAGCGGACTCACTCGCGTAGGCACACTCGGATCCGAAGGAGGACCGGCGATGGGGGTTAGGGTCCGAGTTTGGACCTCGCGGTTCCAAGGGTCGGCCGGATAGGGATAGATCCCAATGGGCCAGGGATGTCCGATTTCACGGGTAGCCGGCACGCCGAGGGCGTGGGATGTGATGGAACTCTCTCAACTCGCTCCGCGGTGAAACACTATAATTGGTTGAATTGAGGATCGGGCGCTCCTCTCACCTCCGACGGACAACTAAAAGCAATACTAAGCAAGCAATGGTAATAACCAGCAAAGAAGAGTGGCCAAGAGCTCACCTGATCGGCGTGAAGACGCCGAACCCGGGCGGAGACGAGGGCGAGCGGGGAAGTGTGGTCCCCGCACACTGTGCCGGTGTAGCTTCAAAAACCTGTCAAGAGTACAATTACTACACCTCGCGCAGGAGGGTGATATCGGGAGTGGGAATTGATTAATTACAACAAACACTACCACCACGCAGGGTGGGGCGGTAAGCCGGCCAGGCAAAGGGGCGAAGAAACTATGGAAAGAACTGAAATGATCTTCCCGAGTTCTGCTTGCTGCCCGATCTGCTGACCCATCTGTGCTGTGGAAGTTCCCGAGCTCGCTGACGACCTCAGAATGGCGTGGGACTGGCGCCAAATTGATGGTGATTGGCTCCTGGAGGTCTGTAAATTCTGGCCGGGCTTCTGGTGGTCGTCGCTGATCGGTAGGAGCTCTGCAACAGGACCGAAGTGTTCTGGTCTGCACAGGTTCCAGGAGCAGGGGCTTGAAGAACTGGCTTCCACGATCACTCCCGGAACTCAAATGTGGCAGGATCAGCTCTGGAGCGTCCGTGGTTGAGGTGGATCTCAGCAGGAGTTGACGGAGCTGCAATCCGATGCTGAGAGTGGACGGTGTGCCCAGGAGAGTGGGCCCTGGTCGCTGCAGACTGCAGGAGACAGACCCGCGAGACTGAGGGAGAAAATTCGTATCTCTGTTCCCCGGTGTCCGAATGCTGTTCCGCCTTCTGATCCTGAAAGAGGGCCGGGAGGAGCAGAACTTTGATGAAGGGCCGTGGGTCTGAATTCTCCACGATTAGCTGTGGTGCAGCGACAAACCGGGTTGCAGACTCTGGCCGCAGCGGCTACCAGATGCGAGCAGTGGATTGCAGAAGTTGTCCCTGCCGCTCCCGGATGCCGAATCACGAACCGTCAGAGTCGCTGGAACCGTTGACAAAGCCTATTCACATAAAAACTGACGGCAACACGTTCTGAGGTCCGGGTGGATAGGGGGACACCGATGAGTGTATGCTGGTCGCAGAAGACTAGAGAAGACAGCCTCGTGCGACTGGAGGAGAAAAATCCGAACTTGGGGTCCCGGATGCCGAATGTAGCTCTGATTCTTTCTCCTGGTCCGGGATAGGGGGAGGAAGAACTTTGAAGAAGGAACTTCAGCCTGATTCCTTCGCTGTTGGTCGTGAAGCAGCTTCCAATCGGGCTCGGGCTTTCTGCAGGTGGTGTCTGGCGCAGTCGGGGTAGGATAGCTCTCACGGACGGCCATGAACTCAGAATGGGGTGATTCCACCTCGCCTGCGAAGAGGATAGGGAGGCCTTTCCAGAAAGATAGGCCACGCCCCCAGAAGCTTCAAGATGTTGTTGTGGTAGTCGCTGCAACTCGAGGCTGGTCTGCAGGTCAGCCTGCAGACAGAACTGAAGTTGACAAAGGGGGGGGTGGAGGGGTCGGCCAAGGCGGGAGGGGAAGGGGGTGGACGACCTTGGGAGGTGAAGGGGCTCCTTGGGGAGGGGAAAGGGCCCTTGGGAGGTGGGAGGTTGCTTGGGGAAGGGGGAGGGATGCCTTGGGAAGGTGAAAGGGTGCTTGGGGAGGTGGAGTGATTAATGGTGAAGTAATGGGGGTCTTGGGAGGTGAAGAAACTTGCCTAGGTGGCAAGTGAGGTGGCAAGGGGTGAGGAGAGAGGGGAATTTCGAATTTTAGAGTGAGAGGGAGGGAGGAGAGAGAGGGGGTTCGCCCCTAGGAGAGAGGGAGAGAGAGAATTAGAGAGAGAGAGAGAGAACTAGAGGGAGAGAGAGAGAGAAGACTCAAGGGGATTCAAGTGGGTTCAATTTTCATTCATTCATCAATTACCCTCTTCAAGTGGGGGATTGGGGTCCTTATATAGGAAACCCACAATTTACAATAAGTCCTCACATTGTGGACAACTGACAGAAGACCAAAGGTTGGGGAAAGGGGTGCCCATGGGCCAGGCCCAATGAACAGGCCCAATAACCTACTAAGCTAGTTAATGAAACTTGGACTTAGGTAAATGACTAACTAACTTAGGTAATAGACTCAATAAAGGGAAAATTACATGATAATGACTCAAGAAAATTGTCGAAATTATATAGCTAGACTCCAAAAATCATGGCGAGCAAAATGGCGAGTAGCAGGACCCTCGGAGGTATGTGAAGGAGTAAGCGATGTCCCCATCATACTCCCGGGGTGCGGAGAACTCGACTCCGTCGAGTAAGGGCCCACCGGGGGAGCAGCTCAGGGCGTCCTGCAATCTCCAAAACCAACCTGCACCTGCGACCAGGGGACGGCTCTTCATCCTCTCAAGGTGGCCCGGACACACCCTCATGCTGGCGATGGAACCCTGCTTGCATAGTATTGCCCCTCTGTGTACACGTCGGGCTCTCAAGGCTGTTTTGTGGAAGCACTCCGGGGTGTCCCTCTTAAAGGAAGTTATAGGCTCAAAGTACTCACTGGGATTCACCGCGGTGCCCATGTAGGGTGCCGGATCAGCCGCATGATAATTGGGGTATATCCCATAGCCCATTAGTAAATCTAATCCATAAGCCAGGTTTGCCAAAGCCACTCGGAACATGAAAGGTCCAAGTCCTCATGCCCTTGATTTGGAGGTGGCCCTAAGATAGAGTCGTTCCAATGCCACCATCGCGAGGTTTCCTCCTTGGATTTCAAAGTGCCACCCGTGAGTTATAGCCCGCTCATTTATGATCGTCACTACCCATATTTGGATGCTTGCTTGAATGAGTATGCTTTGAGTGATGGTGCGGTGGGGGTGGGAAGTATGTGGTATGCAAAGGGGGACCGGGGCAACCATACATAGACCTATCATTCATGGATGTGATGAGGCATCTTGTGGACTCAGGGGGGCCTGGGAAACCATAGGCGGATCTATTGTGTATGGCTGTGAGAGTTACCGGGGGACCCGGACATCCACGTGTGCTCCATTCAAGTGTAAGGGCTATGAAGAATGTGGGTGGACCAACACAACCAAATGTAGGCCAGTTATGCATTGAGCCTAAACTGTGCGTGACCTGCATGGGAGGGCTGGACTCATGACCCTTGTCGAATGATGTGACATGCCAAGATGGGTGCTTTCTTCTCCTAGAGATGATGACCATGTGTGTGGGTATGGGGTGGCCTTTAAGCTCCCATTTGTAAGGGTCGAAGGGATCATAGTAGGTATGCATCATGGGGTGGGGCACTACCTTGTTCCCTAGGTGTATACTGCCCATGGTCATGGTTCCCTTGGTGTGGGCTGGGTCTAGGACGAGGTGTGTTGGTTCTAGCATGGTGGGTGAGGGTAGGAGGGAGTGGGTGGTGGGTAGGGCGGTCAGGTCCCATGGGTTCATTGTCTTCCATAGGGTGGGATCAAAGGGGTCATGGAATGTGTTACCAAGGGTGAGGTGTTCTTTCACCTCAAGGTCTCCAAATGATGGTGAGTCCTCCTCCTCAAATGTAGTAATTGAACCGAAGTTCGAGGAGGGTTGGTTGGTCATGATTGGAGGGCTTGGTATCCTACCCGAAATAAGTAACTCCAATTCGCGGATAGCATCGGGCTCTTCGGGAATGGGGAGGGATAAAAGAAGGTCGCTAGTGTAGCAACCCATAGTGTAAATGGAAGAGATGAACCCGACACATAGATGTAGGAGTTTAAGACTCCTAGGTTGGTCGGCTACAGTGGTCAACATGCCAGTTAGCTTCATTTGCCAAGTTAGACCCCCAAGAAAATCCCCTAATGTTTCCACCTGATAGGATGATTGGATTGTGGTGTGATAGGTGGATAAGGGTACTATAGGAAGGTTGTGCTCCATGGGTGGGTAAGCATGGACCATGAGATCTCCAAATGGGTTCTCCTTTAGCCAACGTGAAAGGGGTTCTCCTAAGGTAAGCTCGGTCCCTATTAAGGAGGGTGGTGTAAGGTGAAGACCACCATGTGAAGTTCCTTCTTCTTCCTGGACATGGGCGATCTCTATGGCGGGGGTTGGTGTGTTCACCTCTATGGGGTCGGGTATGGGAATCATGGGTTCCTCTATCAAGGAGGTGAGATGGTCCCTTGAGGGTGGGGTGGTGAGGGTAGGTGTGTGGTACCCCCGAGGTGGGAGGTAAAGGGGAACTTGGTTTGGGATCGGTAAGGGGAGAAGTGGAGGCCTCGGTTGGGGTTGGGTAGGGATTGGTAGTGGAAGATGGATGGGTTGAGGAGGATTGGGTTGATTGGTTTCAGGGGGTGTGTCTCTTTTAGGGGAAGATGGAGGGGTGGTTTTGGGGTCCAAGGAAGTTTGTGGAGTGTGGGTTGGTGGGAGAGTTTTGGGTGGGGTGGTGGTGGCCATCATGGGCCTTGGTGGAGTGGACATGGGGTCCATACGGGTTGGAATGGTGAGGGTGGATTGAGCCATAATGCTTCCTCCACTTGGGATGGGAACTTCTTTGCCTAACCCATGATATTGTGATTCATACTCCTCTGCCCAATCGGGGGGGGCCTCATATTCCTCAACTTCAATCTCATTCCTTTATGGTGTGGGGGTCTTGCTCTCCAGGGGAGTGGGAAGGCCTTTTGGCGATGGGGTGGTGCAAGTTGGAATTATTTGGGGTGGTGGAGTTTGGACCCTAAGGGAGGTGAAGATATTCTTAATCTCAATCGTTAGTTCTTCTAATGAGTCTTGGGGTCTTTTGGGTGGTGGGGTTTTGGTCCTAGTGGAGGGTTTAGATGAACTGGGCGAGAAAGGAGGAGTGGGAGTGCCCCTCGGGTAATGGGTCTTAAGGTAGGAGTGGGACGGTCGGGGAGCATAGATCTTCCTAAGCTCACTCTTCATCTCTTCCCATGAGTAAATGGGCTCTTGCCCCCAAACCCTTCTGAATCTCTCTTTGTGTTCCCACATTTTCTTAGCTAGACCCCGAAGTCGTGCCTTGGCCCTGCGGACTCTCTCGGATCCATATACCCAAGTTCTTTCAAAGTCCCTTTCCATGGTATTCTCCCACCTAAGATAGGCATGAGGATCTCCATCAAAATGAAGGTCCTCATCTACAATGTAGTCCATGTGGAGGGGGTCAATCGGACCATTTGGCCAACGAGGGGTATGCATGATGATCGGGTGATGAATGCAACTGCCCTAGGACAAGACTTAGTAGAGACAAGTCTAGAACCTGGCTCTGATACCAATTTGATGTGACACAACATGCAGCGGAGGACAATGATACCAATTTGATGTGATACGACTCCCTTGGACCTAGGATAGCAAGCAACACAACAAGTTGGTAACGTCACACTAGCGGACTCACTCGCGTAGGCACACTCGGATCCGAAGGAGGACCGGCGATGGGGGTTTGGGTCCGAGTTTGGACCTCGCGGTTCCAAGGGTCGGCCGGATAGGGATAGATCCCAATGGGCCAGGGATGTTCGATTTCACGGGTAGCCGGCACGCCGAGGGCGTGGGATGTGATGGAACTCTCTCAACTCGCTCCGCGGTGAAACACTATAATTGGTTGAATTGAGGATCGGGCGCTCCTCTCACCTCCGACGGACAACTAAAAGTAATACTAAGCAAGCAATGGTAATAACCAGCAAAGAAGAGTGGCCAAGAGCTCACCTGATCGGCGTGAAGATGCCGAACCCGGGCGGAGACGAGGGCGAGCGGGGAAGTGTGGTCCCCGCACACTGCGCCGGTGTAGCTTCAAAAACCTGTCAAGAGTACAATTACTACACCTCGCTCAGAAGGGTGATCTCGGGAGTGGGAATTGATTAATTACAACAAACACTACCACCACGCAGGGTGGGGCGGTAAGCCGGCCAGGCAAAGGGGCGAAGAAACTATGGAAAGAACTGAAATGATCTTCCCGAGTTCTGCTTGCTGCCCGATCTGCTGACCCGTCTGTGCTGTGGAAGTTCCCGAGCTCGTTGACGACCTCAGAATGGCGTGGGACTGGCGCCAAATTGATGGTGATTGGCTTCTGGAGGTCTGTAAATTCTGTCCGGGCTTCTGGTGGTCGTCGCTTGCCGGTAGGAGCTCTGCAACAGGACCGAAGTGTTCTGGTCTGCACAGGTTCCAGGAGCAGGGGCTTGAAGAACTGGCTGCCACGATCACTCCCAGAACTCAAATGTGGCAGGATCATCTCTGGAGCGTCCGTGGTCAAGGTGGATCTCAGCAGGAGTCAACGGAGCTGCAATCCGATGCTGAGAGTGGACGGTGTGCCCAGGAGAGTGGGCCCTGGTCGCTGCAGACTGCAGGAGACAGACCCACGAGACTGAGGGAGAAAATTCGTATGTCTGTTCCCCGGTGTCCGAATGCCGTTCCGCCTTCTGATCCTGAAAGAGGGCCGGGAGGAGCAGAACTTTGATGAAGGGCCGTGGGTCTGAATCCTCCACTATTAGCCGTGGTGCAGCGACGAACTAGGTTGCAGACTCTGGCCGCAGCGGCTACCAGATGCGAGCAGTGGATTGCAGAAGTTGTCCCTGCCGCTCCCGGATGCCGAATCATGAACCGTCAGAGTCGCTGGAACCGTTGACAAAGCCTCTTCACAGAAAAACTGACGGCAACACCTTCTGAGGTCGGGGTGGACAGGGGGACGCCGATGAGTGTATGCTGGTCGCAGAAGACTGGAGAAGACAGCCTCGTGCGACTGGAGGAGAAAAATCAGAACTTGGGGTCCCAAATGCCGAATGTAGCTCTGCTTCTTTCTCCTGGTCCAGGACAGGGGAAGGAAGAACTTTGAAGAAGGAACTTCAGCCTGATTCCTTCACCGTTGGTCGTGAAGCAGCTTCCAATCGGGCTCAGGCTTTCTGCAGGTGGTGTCTGGCGCAGTCGGGGTAGGATAGCTCTCACGGACGGCCACGAACTCAGAATGGGGTGATTCCACCTCGCCTGTGAAGAGGATAGGGAGGCCTTTCCAGAAAGGTAGGCCACGCCCCCAGAAGCTTCAAGATGTTGTCGTGATAGTCGCTGCAACTCGAGGCTGGTCTGCAGGTCAGCCTGCAGACAGAACTAAAGTTGACAAAAGGGGGGGGGGTGGAGGGGTCGGCCAAGGCAATGGGAGGGTGGAGAGGGGTTGAGGGGGTCGACCCTAGGAGGGAGGGGAAGGGGGTGGATGACCTTGGGAGGTGAAGGGGCTCCTTGGGGAGGGGAAAGGGCCCTTGGGAGGTGGGAGGTTGCTTGGGGAAGGGGGAGGGATGCCTTGGGAAGGTGAAAGGGTGCTTGGGGAGGTGGAGTGATTAATGGTGAAGTAATGGGGGTCTTGGGAGGTGAAGAGACTTGCCTAGGTGGCAAGTGAGGTGGCAAGGGGTGAGGAGAGAGGGGAATTTCGAATTTTAGAGTGAGAGGGAGGGAGGAGAGAGAGGGGGTTCGCCCCTAGGAGAGAGGGAGAGAGAGAATTAGAGAGAGAGAGAGAACTAGAGGGGGAGAGAGAGAGAAGACTCAAGGGGATTCAAGTGGATTCAATTTTCATTCATTCATCAATTACCCTCTTCAAGTGGGGGATTGGGGTCCTTATATAGGAAACCCACAATTTACAATAAGTCCTCACATTGTGGACAACTGACAGAAGACCAAAGGTTGGGGAAGGGGGTGCCCATGGGCCAGGCCCAATGAACAGGCCCAATAACCTACTAAGCTAGTTAATGAAACTTGGACTTAGGTAAATGACTAACTAACTTAGGTAATAGACTCAATAAAGGGAAAATTACATGATAATGACTCAAGAAAATTGTCGAAATTATATAGCTAGACTCCAAAAATCATGGCGAGCAAAATGGCGAGTAGCAGGACCCTCGGAGGTATGTGAAGGAGTAAGCGATGTCCCCATCACTCACCCCCTGCTGAGGGGGTTGCAGTCACTAGGGACTGGTGATTATTTGTCATTAAGTGAGAGTAGCACTGCAGCTCTATGGTACAGGGTGAGGAGGTCTCACTCCCTTGGATCACCATATCTTTAGTGGAGGTAGCTATTTCTTTTCTAGCAGCCTCTATCTCTTGATCAGGCTTGGGAGAAGCTTCCCCGACTGGTTCAAGAAGTGCTGACATCATCAACAGAGGAGGGCAATTGGGGGGAGGCAGCTCCGCTTCTTCAACATCTTCAGCTTCACTACTGCTAGCTGTGTCAAATCTGGCTTGAAGAGCCATATCTTCAGGATAGACCTGTTCCCAGCACCGGCAGGGGAATATGGCCTCTGATTCCAGACTTCTTGATTGAGCTGGCTCAGTGTATTCAACTTCTGCTGGGTGTTCATCAAAAGTTACCCCCAGTGGGTTATCCTCAGTTGGGTAGAAAGCGAAGATGGTATCCACTTCATAGCGTCCGCTGTAATAGTATTCCTCGAGGGTGAAGCCCAACCCTGGGTGTTGAGAGACACGTCTCATTTCTTTTTCCAGGCTCAGGGGATACCATAGCTTCTGGAATGCTTCTTTCTTCTTGCGAGGTTGGCCAGAGGGGATGTGCTGCTTCTAGAACATCTTGGCCATTTGACTTGTTATAAATGTCAACCCTTGTATTGTCACTGACTGGTCTTCTATATCTTCCGACAGATGACAATCAGTGTCTTCCTGTGTAGGGTGCTCTTCAGCTGTGTAGAACAGGCTACTGGGACCATCTATCTGTGCCACCTCCCAAGCTTTGAAAGGCTCGACGGTGACATTATCGAGACTGAGAATTGGCTTGGTAAGGCCTTCCGGGATCCCGATGTGGTCGTGTTGCTGGTCGACCCTGACTTCATTAGCTTCGGGGTAGATGGCGGGAGGTGCTATCTGGACTACATCCCCGGTGATAGTGATGTGTGAGACCGTCTTGGGATTAACATATCCGCGCGGCGGCGGAGGGAACCATCCGGCTCTGGAGGTTCTTTCTGTTGTTCTAGAAGAGGTCTTGGCTTCAGGGGCCTTCTGCGACCGCTCTGCATATAGAGGGGCGTCCGCCAAGTGGCACTCGAACACTTCAAACGGGTGGAGATCAGCAAATACTCTTTCCTCCTTCCCTTCCAGGCTATATTTGATGCACTGGTGGAGCGTGGAAGGTACCACCATGTTCTCGTGTAGCTAGGGACGGTCGAGCAGCGCCTTGTATGAGGTGCGAGAATCGATGACATGAAACTGCACCTTTGTGACAAAGTCCGCTAGAGTGAGTGTGAACTCTGCTACTCCTAGCGATACTTCGCACTTTTGGTTGAAGCCTGCAATACGCATATCTCTGACTTTCTGGAGACACACGTTGAAGTAGTGCCTCTCATATATTCTGTAGTGCAGGATGTTGACAGCCGTCCCGGGATCCACCAGGATTCTGTTCAGCTCCCGGCCATTTAGATGCCCCCTCATATACAGAGGTCTGTTGTGGCTGGTGGTGGGGAGCAACATGTCCTTCTGAGTGAAGGTCATGCTAGCCTCTGGCAGTGCCTCAGCTAGGCAAGCTTCATATTGAGCAGGCGTCTGCAATGCAGTAATGATCGCCTGTCGGGTTTCTTCACTCAGAGAGAGGATTTTCCAGACAGTGAATCTTGCTGGGAGCTTTCTCAACAGCTTGACCACCCGGCTTCCTGCTCGGACATTGGAGAGCTTCATTTCTTCTGCCCACCTGGGCTTGGAAGAGGTTTGAGCTGTGGCCCCTGATGGGCCTACTTCATCGGACTCGGAGACTGCACCCTTCTGCTTGGGGTTGTCTCCCTGTTGTCCCCCACTGAGTGCTACTGGGCGAGCTTCTACTTCCTCCGGCAATTCGAAAGATTGTTGAAGTTGCGGGTGCATGCCCCCAGTTGCTGGTTTGACATCCCGACATAGCTGCTTCCCCTTTGACATCTTCATGAATTCTAGGAAGGAAGGAGCGGGAGTGATGCCCCCACTTTGGTTGTATAGGCCTGACGGAGGAGGGATTTGAACTCCCCTGACCTCTGGAGGGGGTATCTTGTAGGGTTGCTCCCCCCTGAAAATAATGTTGTGGTTGGCGGGCGGCTGACGCCCCCATCTTCGGCCTGACCGGGTTGCATGTGTAGTAGTTGCGGCTTCGGCTTGACTTTCCTTGGCGGCGGGTGTGAAGCATATCTCTTCTTCATCCTCCTCACTAGGCAAGTTGAACAGAGGAGAGAGGGTGTTGCAGGAAGGGATTATACCCTTTGTATCCTTACTGGCCTTTCTCTTCTTTCTTCGTCTTCTTTTCTTTTCTTCGGCTGGCGCTTGCCCCCAGAACAGGCTGTCATCCTTGTCTGATGTTTTGTCAGCTTCCCTTCCTGCTTTAGTGAAAGCTGTTCTAGCTTCTGCCACGGGACATGATCCCGTACTAGCAGAGGTTCTAGCTCAGGCTGTACATACTCATCTAGCCTATTTATGTAGTCCTGTAGCCGTCGGGCTTCTGGACTAATTTCCTTGACTGCCGACAACGGAGCCTGCCTCCTCCGGTTGTGGGTAGGTATTCTGATGACTGTAGGTGGGTTGGTCCACACAGGTGTTGCCACTGGAAGAGGGGGTCGTGGTGTGATGCCATGAATATGTGCCCCCACTGCTGGGCAAGACGTGCTCTTCTTCTTGGTTCTTGCGGGGACTTGCTGCCATCCCTCTTGTTCTTTCATTGGGGCCAGAAAGTAGGCTTCATAGGTGTGCTGAGTACTGGCTTCTGCGGTCTCCTCAGGCATTGCTTGATATAGAGAGACCATGTTGATGGCGGCTCTTCTTAGAGGCGTCTCATGTGGTTGTGGAGGGTCCACCTTGTACTCCCCCAGCTCTATCTCTTCTTTCTTTATCATGCCTTCGATAATATCCTTGAAAACATAACAGTCTTCAATCGGATGCCCCAACATCTGGTGGTAGGGGCAAAATCTTGGGCTATCTCTTCTCTTCAGGTCCTCTGGCCTCTTTAGCTCAGGCAGGGTGACCTTATCATACTGGGTACCCAGTCAAACAAGATCCTGGTCTTCTCCTTCAAGAAAGAGTATGCCTTCTTCATCTTGTCCCGGAGTGACGGGCCTTCTTTGCCATCCTCGGTCTTAGCAGGCTGAGGAGCAACCGCCTTCTTACCTTTGTCTTTTTGCTGTTCAAACGCTTTGATATCAAGGGCATTTACTTCTTTAGGTGCCTGGTGCCGCTCTGCTGCCTTGCCTTTCTGTGCAGTGGCAGTACTGGATGTCGGGGCAGGTTTTGCCTGGAAGGCTTCTACCTCGGCCACAATATTATTCAGGCGGTCGAACGACCGAACCTCCATACCAATCATCTTTTCCAGCACCTCTCTCCTGAGGTTTTGCTTGTAGATCTGTACAGCGTCCTCCTGGTGCGGGGGCCGCTTGCATCTCATTCCGAGGTTCCTTCACCTCTTGATGTAGTCAAGGGCCATTTCATCTACCCTCTGTTTTGTTGAATAGAGTTCAGCCACTGTGACCTCCCTCTTTGTGACATGAAATCTTTCTCTGAACTTCCTCTGCATGTCCGACCAGCCGCTGATCGACCCGGCCGGAAGGCTGGAGTACCATTCAAATGCGAGCCCTGTGAGTGAGGACCTGAAAAACTTCAGCAGATATGACTCGTCGGTGGCCAGGTCACCCATGACGGTCATGTAGTAGGCGACATGTTCCTTTGGGGATCCCTTCCTGTTGAACTTGTCGAATTTTGGCGGCTTGCTAATCCCAGGAGGGAGCCGCTTGGCAGCATGATGTGGCGGGTATGGAACCCTATATGCATCGAATGCGACATAGTCACCTTCGACCCTTTCAGTGAGCTTCAGCTCGATCATCCTTTCCACCATTATCTTGCTCATGACGGTCGGACCAACCGGTTCTGGGTAGAAGTGTGCCGGTTGCAAGTAGGGGGTGACCAATGTAAGGTTCCACACAGCACCATCGGGCAACGCAGCGGATAACAAAAATTAAATTTCCCAAACTCGGCTTCATAGAATCCTAGATCCATGCTCTAATCAATGCTTTAATCACCCAACCTCTATCTACGGGTTGCGTATTTATACCTTGCGCGGAACGACGTTGTCTGCAGTGCCCGATGCAGAATACCTTGAATACCGAGCCGCATAGATGCACGGCCTCTAGAGCAGATCCACACGGATCCTTGCGCAGCGACGGTACCCCCCGGTACGACCTTTCCCAACCCTTTCACCTTCTGGAGAGAGAGAGACCAAGAGGGAGGAAGGGGGGAGGAGCTAATCCTTCTTCTCTTAGGCTTAATGCTTGATTAGCCAAGAGGAAGGAGAAGCTCTCATAACATCCATATATATAGGATTTGGCCATTTCTAAAAAAGCTCCAAAGGACCAAAACTGTACATATGTACTGCCCATTATTGTACATATATATTAAGCCCCTTTTAGATGTATTTCTAAAAGGAATTAAAGGGAATTAATATATGTAATTATACAATAATAATCCGTCACCCAAGAATCTATTGTGTGTGATCCTCTAGGCCCATAGTCACTCTAGTTTAAGGCCCATTAATTTCTAATTCCCAATTAGAAGTAAATTAAACTTATTATTCGCTTCTACTAGAGCTGAATAATAGTTTAATTCATTCTGAACCTTTGATCACGTTGGGTCAAGCAAATCCGCGTGATCCTAGAGGATGCCAGGTTTAAACCAGCATGTCTAGTACCTGTAAGTCTACAATTGCCGCATCGTTATAATCCCTCGCTCATTCTATGAGTCTGGTTCGATCGAGGGTATGGTTTCTGTCAAACCCCATGATCGTGCCATTTGACCATGACCTCTTTTAAAGTGTATGACGTCTATTCTAAATGAACTCACACGACCTTGGCCAGGGATTTAATGGAGCGTCAGTGTCATGACCCATTAACTGTCTGATATATACCCGACAGTGAGCGATCCCCTCTTGACCATTGATGATCTTCACACGTATCCTGAAATGGTTAATGACTTGGAAATTTGTGACTTATGGTTAAAGTCACTTAGTCAAGTAATTAAACCATCCCAGTCCTCGTGTTAGATCCGATCAATGTCTCAGGTCAAAGGACCAATGATACTACTGAGACAGTTGTATCTTCAGTTGACATTAGGTATAATCAACCATCTGAAGATCCAATGGCGGATCAGTTCAGTGTACATCCTCCAAGGATATACACCTACACATATGTGTTGGTGCCCTACACCATTGACCATGAGACTGGTCCCTAACACATCATGTGTACTGGTTTAATAGGTAATCAAAGTCCCATAGTGATTACCCTCCAGCCAGGAACAATTTAAGGTATGTGTCCATGTAAAGTCAGTCTCATGATCGAGATCCCATCTCGAGTTGACTTTACAACCACATATCCTAGGGACATCGTAAAGTAATATATAATCACATATTTACGCTCAAATACTACTTTATTAATAATGAACAAGATCATACATATATCAGGTCTACCCGACCCTAAATTGGCATGTAGCACACCAATACTAACAATCTCCCACTTGAACTACAGCCAATTACCCACAACTTTGAGGCCCATCTTATCCCGATGGTGCTCAAATACATTCTATGTCAAAGGCTTAGTTAGTGGATCTGCTATGTTGTCTTCTGACTGTACACGCTCTACCGCCGCATCTCCACGATCAACAATCTCCCGAATAAGGTGGAAGCGTCTAAGAATATGCTTCGACCTTTGGTGAGATCTCAGTTCCTTCACCTGAGCAATGGCCCTATTATTATCATAAAATAATGGGATGGGAGCTGATATCTCGGGAACTATGCCAAGTTCCAAGATGAATTTTTTTATCAAGACCGCTTCTTTAGCAGCTTCAGCTGCAGCAATATATTCTGCCTCCATCGTCGAATCTGCAGTCGTATCTTGCTTGGAGCTTCTCCATCTGACTACCCCTCCATTCAACATGAATACAAACCCAGACATGGATTTACAGTCATCTGGATCTGACTGGAAACTAGAGTCTGTGTAAGCTCTAAGCTGTAGGTCCTCTCCCCCATAAAGCAGAAAAAGATCCTTAGCCCTTCGCAAGTACTTAAGGATGCCCTTTACTGCCTTCCAGTGCTCTTCGCCTGGATTTGCCTGATATCTACTAACAATGCTCAAAGCATTGGCAACATCAAGCCGTGTACATAGTATTGCATACATGATTGACCCTATAGCCAAAGCATAGGATACCTTATTCATGTGTGCCACCTCCTCAGATGTTTTAGGGCTCATCCCCTTAGATAGGTAAATTCCATGTCTCATAGGAATGAGACCTCTCTTGGAATTTTCCATCCTAAACCTTTTGAGGATAGTATCTATGTACATAGATTGTGATAATCCTAGTATCCTTTTAGATCTATCTCGATAGATCCTTATGCCCAGCACATAGGATGCTTCTCCCAAATCCTTCATGGAGAAGGTCTTGGACAACCAAGACTTAGTTGATGTCAACATCTCTACATCATTCCCAATGAGTAAGATGTCATCAACATAAAGGACCAAGAAGGTCACAGAGCTCCCACTGACCTTCTTGTAAACACAAGGTTCATCTTCATTCCGAATGAAGTTGAAAGATTTGACAGCCTCATCAAATCTTAAGTTCCAGCTTCGAGATGCCTGCTTTAATCCATAAATGGACCTCTGAAGTTTGCATACCTTATTAGGATGTAGCTTGGAGGTGAATCCTTCAGGCTGTACCATGTACACCTCTTCTGATAGATTTCCATTAAGAAAAACTGTCTTCACATCCATTTGCCAGATCTCATAATCCAGGTATGCAGCAATGGCGAGAAGGATTCTGATTGACTTAACTATGGCTACTGGTGAAAATGTCTCGTCATAGTCAATGCCTTGTCTTTGATGATATCCTTTCGCCACTAGTCTAGCCTTGTATGTGTCAATCTGTCTATCTGCATCGATTTTCCTTTTAAAAATATACTTGCAGCCGATAGGGACTTTCCCTTCGGGTACATCAACTAAGTTCCAAACTTTGTTGGTGTACATGGACTGGATCTCTGAATCTATTACCTCTTGCCATTTCCCGGAGTCCGCACTACGGATTGTATCCTAGTACGATTGAGGATCTTCATCCTCATCGATATATACCTTAGAGGACCACTCTGAGACATGTCCAACATATCTCTCAGGTTCTCTTGGTAGTCTACCAGATCTCCGTAGTGTCTGTGTTTCACTCTAAATAGGATCAACCGATACAATCTCATCTAATGAGTTTGTGTCTACGGGTTGTGGCTCTTGGACCTCATCCAATTCTATCTAGCTCCCACTATTTTTCTGAACAAGATATTCTCTTTCTAGAAATATAGCTCTCTTATCCACTAAGACCCTTTGCTCAGAAGGGTGATAGAAGTAATATCCAAATGTCTCCTTTGGATATCCCACAAACCTACACTTATCGATTCTCGACTCAAGCTTATCACTATCGTTCTTCTTTACATGAGCAGGACACCCCAAATTTTAATGTGATTAAAATTTGGTTTCTTGCCTTTCCATATTTCATATGGTATAGAAGGAATAGATTTACTTGAGATCCTATTCAATAAATAGGCTGCAGTCTCTAAGGCATAGCCCCAAAGAGACAAGGGTAGTCCTGACATAGACATCATGGATCGGACCATGTCTAACAAGGTCCTATTTCTCCTTTCGGATACACCATTGTGTTGTGGTGTATACGGTGGAGTCCACTGAGAAATAATTTTATTATCTTTATGATAATAAGTGAATTCATGGCTAAGGTATTCACCTCCTCGATCCGATCGAAGAGCCTAAATACTCTTGCCAGTCTGTTTCTCTACTTCATTCTTGTATTCCTTAAAATTTTCAAAGGCTTGTGATTTATGTCTCATTAAATATATATAGCCATATCTCGAGAAGTCATCAATAAAAGAAATGAAATAGAGGTGACCCTCTTTTGCCTCCATGGACATGGGTCCACATACATCCGAGTGTATGAGCTCGAGAAGGTCAACAGCCCTCTCACCATGTCCAATAAAGGGAGCCTTGGTCATCTTCTCCATGAGACACGACTCACAAGTATCAAATGACTTGTATTCGAATGTATTCAAATACCGATTTGAGTGTAGGTGAGATACTCTTTTCTCACCTACATGATCAAGCCTGCAATGCCATAGATATGCAGAATTCACTTCATCAGCATTAGAAACTTGCATAACATTAGAACGTATATCTAATACATAAAGAACATTGACTAATGAACCATTGACTATAACCAAACCATTATTCATTATAGAGCACCCAGTGCTATTAAAAGTCAATGTATATCCAATGTTATACAAACCAGAGATTGAAATAATGTTCTTAATAATATTAGGAACATAATAACAGTCATTCAGCTCTAGAATGACTCCTGAAGGTAAACAGAGGCGTGTAGTCCCAACAGCTTTGGTGGAAACTAAAGCTCCAATGCCCATCCTCAGTTCAATCTCCTTTTTGCCCAGCCGCCTTCTATTTGTCATCACCTACACAGAATTACAGATATGAGATGCACATCCAGTATCCAATACCCATGATGTGGATTCCATATATGACAAATTAAGGTCTATGACAAAAATACCTTCATTTGGAATTGCCTTGCAATTCCTTTTCCAATGCCCTGTTTCCCCACATCGAAAACACTTGTCTTCTGTTTCATTCTTCTTGCCCTTCCCTTTGTCAACTTTGGCGAGGTGCTTACCCATGGTCTTCTTCTTTCCCTTCCCTTTGTCAACTTTGGTGGATATCCGGGTGGCCTTCCTTTTCTTGTTGGCCCGGCCAACAATCATTACAGAAGAAGATTGTTTATCTTTCTGCATAGTTCCTTCAGCACTCTTTAACATGTTGAGCAGCTCCGGGAGAGTTGCATCAATTCTATTCATGTTAAAGTTTATGATGAAGGAAGAAAAGGAATCGGGCAATGATTGGAGTATAAGATCAATGCACAATTCAAGATCCAACTTGAATCCTAGTGCATTGAGTCTCTCTATCCACTCCATCATTTTCAGTACATGAGCATGTACTGAAGCACCCTCTGACATCCGTGTCCTGAAAAGCCTCTTGGAGATGTCATACCTCTCAATCCTACCCTACTCTCCGAAGAGCTGGCGTAGATTAAGAAGTATGCTTCTATAATCAATCTTTTCGAATTGCCTTTGCAGCTCGGGAGCCATAGAGGCCAACATGTAACATTGGGAAAGGGAAGAGTCTTCAGACCATTTGGCATAAGTCATTAACTCACCCTCGTCGGCATCAGGAGCTGGCTCAGAATGAACCGTGTCCAACACATAGGCTATTTTTTTTGGCGGTGAGGACTATACGTAGATTACGTAGCCAATCTGAGTAGTTCAGTCCAGTCAGTCTGTTGGCATTCAAGATGCCATGGAGGGGATTGGATGATGACATTATAATCTGGATAAGAAATAAAAGACAACTTAGCATGTGTTCAAATTCTAACTTAGATGTGGTTTTCTATCTTAGTTAGTCCCACTATTTTTCGATCGAACTATATAACCCTCAGTATATAGAACGGGAGAGCAGAGAGATCATCCTAGTGGGTCGGAATCCCAACGAGACTGAGGTACGACCTTGTGGAAAGCACAACAAGCCATACACCATCTCAAGGGCAGTCAACTAGCACTTGCATCTAATGCAATATCTGATATTCGGCCCTAGAGAAATCATCCCCTTGTGGAAAGCACAACAAAGGATATTCCTGATTAGATGTAACCATCATTACTACATAGCAATGAGTTCATGACCCGACTCTTGTGGAAAGCACAATAAGGTCGAGTTCAATTCCTCACCCCATTGAGGCCGAGCCTTGGAGTTGTATCCTGCCCCCAACCTCATGGACCTTGTGGAAAGCACGACAAATCTATGAAATGAAGACGTTCATTCACTCTATAATGATGGAGGGCCACGACGACTCCTGAAGCCACGCTTACCAGATCTAAAATTTAAATCATGAGGGAATTTGATTTTATCTTAATCTCACCCTAGGTGGTAATATAAATATATCCAATATATTTACCGTACCAAGTAGTTTGCACAAAGAAAATGCATCTAATGCAAAATTAAATCGCAAGTGATCATGGACTTTATTCCTAATATAACTAAGACATCCGACCCGCTTCTGAAGCAGCTGGATCATCCTCGTCTGGTGTGCTCCGTGCCTTCAAACTCCGATGCCACATTAATTATAACTTTTACACGGCACGCATACCGATAAAATTTAAATTACATGTCAATAAAATTCCAGAAGCCCTTAGGGCGAGTACAATTGTAAAGGGAGATAGAAGTACATAGGAATTTTAACAGAGAGAGAAAGGAGGTTCACAGACCCCAATTAATTACATTAACCAAGTCCATGATCACTTACCAACCCATTCATGAAAAATCAATCAAGGGTTATTTCTAAAAATAATCCTTACTTTTAGATTTAAAAATGGGATGTGCAAACAAAAATAGGCTAGCTTTGTTTAATTTTAAAAATCGAGGCAGGATTAACTAAAATTAAACACATAAGCAAGCCAATGCAAGGTAAATAAAACAAATCACGTAAAGAACCATCATATATAATAGGGGCATGCATATTTGAATCTGATTCAAATAAGTTAGATAATTGAGATAATTAATTAAATTTAAATTTAAAGTTAATTATCTAATAATCAAATTTAAAATGAAAATTTAAACATGAAAATTATTTAAATTTAAATTCAAACTAATTATCTAATAATTTGGTTTGAAAGTAAACTTAAATAATGTAATTATCCTCAATTATCAATTTTCTAAAATTCAAAATTTGAATTTAATAATTATCTAATAATTAAAATTTCAAATATTTGAATTTTATACATTTAACTTCAATGAAATTCAAATTCTGAATTTACTAATTATCTAATAATTAAAAATTCAAAAATTTGAATTTTACTGAAGTAACTTCAATTATTACCATTTTATCTCAAGGTAAATAGTAATTATCTCACCTCAGTAAATTCAAAAAGATTAAATAAAATTTATCATTTGAATTTTACTATTGAGATAACACAATTAATAATTGAGATGAAAATATAGATTAATTTATTATGCATATATATATATATATCACATATATATATTCTAGCACAATTAAATTAAATAAAAGCAAACTTTTCTTTTAAAATAAAAAAAATTGGCCAACGCCCTTCGGGCGCGGCCGCCCACTCGGGAAGCGTGGGCGGACGCGCCTGCGTCCCGCGCGCAAGCGGGCGCACTGCGCCCGAGCGGCGCAGTGCGCCCAAGAGACCATTTTTTTTTTACAAAAAAAAAATTACTGCAGATGCCCAGCATCCAGGAAGAACAGAAATGCCCAGCACCCCTGTCTTCAAATAACAATTAAATATTTTAATTTCCTCAAAAATATGGTTCTATACGGCGATAAAACACCGACCAGAGCGGGAACCTGGCTCTGATACCACTATAAGGTTCCACATAGTACCATCGGGCAACACAGCGGATAACAAAAATTAATTTGCCCGAACCCAGCTCCATGGAATCCTAGATCCATGCTCTAATCGATGTTTTAATCACCCAACCCCTATCTACGGGTTGTGTATTTATACCTTGCGTGGAACGACGCTGTCCGCAGTGTCCGATGCAGAATACCTCGAATATCGAGCCGCACAGATGCACGGCCTCTAGAGTAGATCCACACGGATCCTTGCACAGCGACAGTACCCCCCCGGCATGACCTTCCCCAACCCTTTCACCTTCTAGAGAGAGAGAGAGAGCAAGAGGGAGAAAGGGGGGAGGAGCTAATCCTTCTTCTCTTAGCCTTAATGCTTGATTAGCCAAGAGGAAGGAGATGCTCTCGTAACATCCATATATATAGGATTTGGCCATTTCTAAAAAATCTCCAAAGGACCAAAACTGTATATATGTCCTGCCCATTATTGTACATATATATTAATCCCCTTCTAGATGCATTTCCAAAAGGAATTAAAGGGAATTAATATATGCAATTACACTATAATAATCCATCACCCAAGAATCCATTGTGTGTGATCCTCTAGGCCCATAGTCACTCTAGTTTAAGGCCCATTAACTTCTAATTCCCAATTAGAAGTAAATCAAACTTATTATTCACTTCTACTAGAGCCGAATAATAGTTTAATTCATTCCGAACCTTTGATCACGTTGGGTCAAGCAAATCCGCGTGATCCTAGAGGACGTTAGGTTTAAACCAGCCTGTCTGGTACCTGTAAGTCTACAATTGCCGCATCGCTATACTCCCTCGCTCATTCTATGAGTCTGGTTCGATCGAGGGTATGGTTTCTGTCAAACCCCATGATCGTGCCATTTGACCATGACCTCTTTTAAAGTGTATGACGTCTATTCTAAATGAACTCACACGACCTTGGCCAGGGATTTAATGGAGCGTCAGTGTCATGACCCATTAACTGTCTGATATATACCCGACAGCGAGCGATCCCCTCTTGACCATTGATGATCTTCACACGTATCCTGAAATGGTTAATGACTTGGAAATTTGTGACTTATGGTTAAAGTCACTTAGCCAAATAATTAAATCATCCCAGTCATCGTGTTAGATCCGATCAATGTCTCAGGTCAAAGGACCAACGGTACTACTGAGACAGTTAGATCTTCAGTTGACATTAGGTATAATCAACCATCTGAAGATCCAATGGCGGATCAGTTCAGTGTACATCCTCCAAGGACATACACCTACACATATGTGTTGGTGCCCCGCACTAGTGACCATGAGACTGGTCCCCAACACATCATGTGTACTGATTTAATAGATAATCAAAGTCCCCGAGTGATTACCCTCCAACTAGGAACACTTTAAGGTATGTGTCCATGTAAAGTCAGTCTCATGATCGAGATCTCATCTCGAGTTGACTTTACAATCACATATCCTAGGGACATCGTAAAGTAATATACAATCACATATTTACACTCAAATATCACTTTATTAATAATGAACAAGATCATACATATACCGGGTCTATCCGACCCTAAATTGGCCTGTAGCACACCAATACTAACAACCAAGGTGGTCGCCTGCGGAGGAGGACGCAACAGTGGAGGTGTTTGGTGCACCTGTGGTAGTACCGGCGGCATCAGTGGCTGTGATGGGCGCTGTTGAGTTGTCGCCAAGCTCGGTTTCGCCTGCTGAGGCGGGGTGTCGAGTGGTGAGAAGTCGTTTTGGTTGACGGATCCCCTTAATGACTTGGCCTGCATATCAGGCTGCTTGGCTGCTGAAGACTGCTCTGTCTTCTCCATCAACTGCTTCTTCAGCTGTTCTATCTTCTGGCGGTACCTTTGGAGTATCATCAGTACGGCCGGATCCATAGCTGCTGTGCTGGGGATGGTCCCTGTCGTCTCGCCAGATGCACCCTCAGGTAGGATGTCAAGCAAGACATCTTCTTCTTCTCCTGCCGTCACGACATTTGTGGTGAGAATGACGGCCTTGTCATGTTGCTGGAGGTTGGCCAGGGTTTGCTTCCCCTTGGTTGCTACGAGCTTTTCCTTTGCGGCTTCCGCCCATCAAGTACTCGGCCCCGATCTTCCGGCGAGCCGGGCCAACTCCTGAGGCTCCTCGGGCAATCTTCCATAATGGCCAGATATCCCAGCCATGTTACAGGTAAAAATCTGCATCCTTCATTTCTGTCTACAAACCCTCCTTTTGACATTTTCCGGGAAGGTGAGCCTTTCAAACACAGAGACTCTTCTCCTTTCCCCTTGGTGGGGAGTAGCTTCATCGGCTTGAACATCAAAGCCGTCTTCATACCCATTGTCATCGAACGATGACATCATTATTCTGTCTTCTTCCTCTTCCACTGCCATTGATGGGCAGTGATCTTCTTCAGCCACGGCTGCTTGCAACAGCCGTTGTTGGCCCAAGGAGGGGTTGCCCAATCCCCTAAAATAGCTTCTGACCATATTGGTCATTTCTTCTTGCCCTCGGCCCGAGTGCAGGGTCGGGGATAGTTGTCGACCTCCCATTGGAGGGATGTAAGCAAGCCGAGATCTTTCGGCAGTCTGCTGGAATCTTCTTCCCGCAACATGGATGTTGGCTTATCGGGCGCAGGCCCTTACGCTTTCACGGCGTGGAGGATCCACGACCGTCTCTTCCTTCTTCTGGGCAAGGCCCCTCTTCTTGTTCTCTTTTACTCCTGTGAATCTAGAGTGGTACTGGACTGGAGTGTGAGCGACGTCACGCGGTTCGGGGAGCGAAGAAGACGCGGAGCGCACGGGCTCCTCTTTGTTTGCTGCAACACAGAAATAAGAGAAGAGAGAAGGGGCCACCACGAAGGATTGCTCCGGCGGGGCGAGCGGGACACATGTAATATAGCAAGATATGGGGGTTAAACGGCTATAGCGGGAAGTGACTCGCTGCGGCCTCGGGAGGACGGGAATGGTGCATAAATTAAATAGCAAGAATTGAAACGGCCATTGGGGAAGTGACTCGTTGCGGCCTCGAGAATATGAGCAGATAAAAATAAAACAAAATATAAGAAGAATATAAAGAGCGGGAATTTAAACGGCCATTGGGGAAGTGACTCACCGCGGCCTCGAGCATATGAATAGATAAGAATATAACATATATGAACGGGAATTTAAATGGCCATTGGGGAAGTGACTCGCCGCGGCCTCGAGAACATGAATAGATAAGAATATAACATATAAGAACGGAAATTTAAACGGCCATTGGGGAAGTGACTCGCCGCGGCCTCGAGAATATGAGCAGAATATAACAGAATATAAAGAGAATATAAGAATGGGAATCTAAACGGCCATTGGGGAAGTGACTCGCCGCGGCCTCGAGAACAAGATGTGATCGGCAGAGGCCAAAAGACCCCAAAATAAAGAAAGTGATCGCGCCTACCTCAAGAGCGGGAGATGGCGGGTTGCTTCTTCCTCCCCCTTCGGCCGGCCGACGGAGAGGGCTTTCCTTGGGTACCCTTGTAAAACAACAATAAACAAGTAACGAGTGGATTAGAAAGATGAATGTGTAGTATTCAAATCCTTGCGATAAAAATAACGAAATGATGGCAAGACACACACCTGGTTGGTGTTATCTTTTAAACCCCTCTCGGACTCGAGTAGGAGGAAAATGAGATGATGGATGCAAGAAGTATATAAGAAGAGGCGCCCTTATGAAGGGGGATAGAGGATGCGAGATGATGAATGCAAAAGAACTATGAAGAAAAGGAAAGGATTGGCTTATTGGATGTGCCGATGGTGAAATCCGGCGGAGCTCCGGCAGCGTAGGGACGACGTGGAAGCGCGGTGGATGAAGACGACCTTCCTCTCGTGAGCGTGGGCACCCGAGAAGCCGGTAGAACCTCCACCTACAAAAGACCCCACGGGTTAGAAATGACTCCGGTAGCCTCTGGGCTCCGGCAGCCTATCGGATCTCTTTGAAGCTCTCTCAGAACTGAGGGGGGTAGGCCTCTATTTATAGGGCTCCGGAGGGTGGAGGCGTCCAGGACCCTGGACACCTCCATCAGAGCAAAAAAAATATTTTATTCTATTTTTCGTCATTTTTTCCGAATATTTTCGTGGAGGCATCCAGGGTCCCGGACGCCTCCATAACTCCCACCGAACTCCACCGAAAGTCGCACGCAGTTTAACACAACGCGTGGTTTTGGAGCGGCGACCCGTGATTTTGAAATGGGCGCGTCCAGTCGGCTGGACGTCTTCACAATTTGGATTCTTTCGCACACGACAAACTGTCGTTCGGTGGCCGGCGCCCGTGAGGGAGTTGATGGAGGCGTCCAGGGGCCTGGATGCCTCCATTAATATATATATATATTTATGTTTTGTCTTTTATGCCAACTGGCATTTTACATTTTTTATATTTATTTTCATGGAGGCGTCCAGGTCCCTGGACGCCTCCATTGATTTTTTTATTTATTTTTTGTGTTATTAAATAAATTCAAGTCTTGGAGGCGTCCAGGAGCCTGGACGCCTCCATGAAGACCCACCCGGCTCCCTTGAAAAGATGTCGGCAGGCGCTCGGCAGACACTCTTCCTGGTTTCGGAACCTTCCGATGCGTCTGACTGGTGTTGATGCCGTCCGAATGCTGCGACGAGATGGTTCCGAATGTTGACAAGGGCGGAAGAAGACTCAAGAAAAGGAAGCACTCGAGCGATTCAAAATGCGTAAGCCGTCGCGGGGCGTCGTATAGTAATATGAGACTTTCTCAGAAGACGCCAGGAATGGCGTGTCTACAGCTGCCCCGCCTTGGCGTCTGCTTTGCAAGGGAGCGACACATAGTGGAATGGTATCGAAGTGGAGTGAAGTGGGAGCGGACTGATAAGTTGATGCCAAGGTGTGATGAGAGACGCTTTTGACGTTACTGTTTGGAATCTTTCCTGAAGTTTCAATGAGGCGACCTCGAAGGAGGTCTTTCAAGTCTTGACGGTTGCTTAGACGGAGATCAAATAAGGGAGGGTGAAATGTGCACTCAGGCACGAAAATAAAGGAGACCAACTTCTCGGTGTGGAAGTACCTGGGTCATAAACCTGCAGGTTTCACCTTTGGGGAGCGGTTACTAGCCAACGTGGAAGTGCTGCGGCCAAGGTGGGTCAAGCAAGGTAAAAAGTAAAGGAATATCTGAGGGTCTGTCCAAACAAGGGTCTCCTTTGGAAGAGCAGCGTAGGGCCGTTTCAAGGAAACTCAGTATTTTATTCGGAGTGGAATATCTCATATTTGTAAGAATTGAAGCACATCGGCTTTCGCAATCGAATCACTTGAATGATCTTCCGCAATAAATCAAAGTCCTATATGAATGCATGCTGGGCTTTAAAGAAAAATTTAAAATAAATTAAAATAGAAAATAGCCAAGGATAATATTGTCAACTTGTTAAGAACGGGTCAGGATACCGATCCGGCGAGTCGATACTGGGCTGGGGCCCGTTTATCCGCGCACCAACTCACTGAATGGAACCGTCGCCCCCATGATATCACAAGTTAACGGCCTATCCATACAACCCAAATTCTTCTGGGATCATCACCGTTTTTGTTGAAGGGGAACTCAAATCCCAGATTCGTTCGGGTCGCAAGGTCCTTGACATGTTCTAGTAGCGTAGATATCATATACTACGATGCATGACAATGTGGGACCAACCAATGAAAGGCAGGACAGGAGATAGGACAAAGATGTCCGTTAGTAAAACCTGCACAGGCCAGCATGGATTAATAACATCAGAAAGTAACAGAATCGTGACAGAATCGCACCACAATGGAAAGGAGATCTAGCCAAAATCCTGACATTGACTGCTGATGTGACATGTTTTGTCCTGTAGCGATCTTCCCTTCCTATAAGAACTCCCCTTAGGCTAGTTCATTCAAATGCACCAAGGTGGGTTTTGGAAGCTCAGGGGAGGAAGGAGAGCAGAATCTAGAGATTTCAGGATGGAAGGAGAGTCTTCCCGCGTTATGAAGAGGAGCAGGCCTAGCAGCGAGATCAGACGACTCTCCGACCTCGAGGGTCATCTGAGTGGGACGATCATGTCGCATATGGTAAGCTGATTCATTTCAAATTTCTCCACGTGAACCTTCTTCTTACTTCCTTCCTTCTTCTTCTTTCTTTTCTCTTCCAGCCATATCCACTCTTCCCAGGCCCGAGAAAGTTTTCCAAATTGCCATGGCTTTCAAAGTTAACTTCCAACATATCCATCGGTATGAGGGCCATACTCTCGAAGTGGCATCTGCAGGGGCTCCTTATTCACGTAAAACTTTACGAGAAGATTCGTATGGACTGAGCGCCTATGGGCGCACTAGTGGAGATCTGGCATCCCCAGACCCACACTTTTGTCTTCCCGACCTTCGAGGCGACCATCCTCCTCGAGGAGGTGGAACTTCTGCTCGGATTGAAGAAATTCAAGAGTGACGGGAAAGTGAAGGCTATGCGGATGCTGACACAGGGGACTTCTGAAAGCGTCCTTGGAAGCTTCATGCCGCCCGACGCAGCCTGAAAGGTTCGTACTCAAAAGGGGATTGATTTGCAAAAGCTCGCGGAATGGGTCATGGAGGCCCAGAGAGGGTCACCAGACGATGACTATTTGGAGGGAATCATGAAAGGGTTCACCATTTGTCTGGCGGGTGCTCTCTTGTTTCCTTATACCGACAACATGGTGGAGGAAGACCAACTGAGTGCTATCTGCGGGATCTGGCGTGGAAAGAGGGTGGGACCCGCTGTCCTTGCCTACCTGTATAGTGGCCTTACTGCCTCGAGCATGGGTAAGCCTCCTTTTGGTTGCGCACTTGTCCTGAGTTGCTGGCTGGATTTGCATTTCAAGTTTGATCACCGTGAGGGAACGCCAACCGCTTCGAAGCTCTTCCAACAAAGCCCCCTTTATCATATAGCCGACGTGTTAGGCTTCGGTGGCACCGTGGCGAACCGTGTTCTGTGGCTAAAGAGACGTGAAGACTGGCGGTCTCACTTTCGCACCGTGACACAAAGTTTCTTCACTTGCGCACCGGCATGTCTACTCTCGCTTGAGCTCCTCATGAGGTCTTCTTGTGAAGTTGATCTCCAACTGATTGGTGCGACCGAGTTTGTCCTTTACAACGCGCATCGGTGCTGCCTCCAGATCGGCATTCCACGTCATTCGTTCCCACCACCGACTGGCATCGTTCCTTTGAAGAAGAGAGAGTTGGGCACTGAAGCGGATGCGAAGGAAGCGAAGGCCGTCAAAGCACCCTGGAAGATAAGTGTTGCGGGAAAGGCCTTAGCGCATGTGGGGGAAGAATGCGAGCTGTGGAGGGCTTATGTAACTGAACTGGGGAAGTTAAGGCCTAAGGCGCCTAAGCCCCTGATGTAGCTCATTCTGCTTTTCTGATGGAATAAAATCTGGCATTTGGATGTTTTGGACCCTTGTCCCCTTAATTATTATTTTTTTGGTGATTTTTCTTTTTCTTTGTGTTTTTATTTTGTGCTTCTGTTTGGATTATATACATACTCTTGTCTTATTTCTCTTTTATTATTTTTATGAAATTTTTATTATGGGGGCGTCTAGGGGCCTGGACGCCCCTAAATTTTTATTTTGCGTTTTGAAATTATTATTATTATTTTTTTGGGGGGCATCCTGGGTCCTGGACGCCCCTAATTTTTTATTTTTTAATTTTTTTTAGCTTTTGTTTTGGGGGCGTCCAGGCGCCTAGACGCCCCTAATTTTTTGAATTTTGAAAAAAAAATAAAAAATGTGGGGGCGTCCAGGCGCCTGGACGCCCAAAATAGGGTGGATTCTATATATATGGGGGGGCTTCCCCCCCTGCTCATTTACTGTTCATTCAGACGACCCAGTCAAACCAGACGACCCATTCTTAGTCCCAATGGAGCAAGGAGGCCCGAGCCAGGTTGGAGAGAAGCGGAAACGATGGGCTCGTCGTCCGAGGAGGCCGAGAGATGATGTCGAGGAGGCTGCTGCGGCGGAGGAGATTGACGTGGAGGAGGAGGCTCCTCCTTTGGCTGTAGAGGCTGCAGTAGATGCTGGCGACGCAGGAGAGGACGATCACGACCCGGTAAGCCCTTCGGAACTTCAATCTGTTGGTTTAATAGGCTGGATAGGCGGACGAGAGGCCGTGTGGTGAGGGCCGGTGAGTGAGGGAAGGAGGCGTCCAGGGGCCTGGACGCCTCCACATTTTTTTTTCTTTTTATTTATTTATTTATTCACGTAAACAATAAAATAGGATTAAAAATAAGGAGGCGTCCAGGACTTAGGACGCCTCCATGATAATATATATATATTTTATTTATTTTTGTTTTTATTTTTGGGTTTTTCTAAAAATAAAATAAAGAAAATAAAGAGGAGGCGTCCAAGTGGTTGGACGCCTCTAAGAAAACATAAATATTTTTTTAAAAAATAAAATAAAAAATAAAATAAATAAGTAGCATATACAGTGTTATTGTTTATTACTATCCATGCTGCTGATGTGTTGCCCTGTCGATTTTGTGGTGTACAGGGCGTGATGAAGGGCCGGATCAGCTGGTCTCTAGTGGTGGCAGCGTATTGTGGGCTGCCAGACTTCCAGAGGGCGCGTGTGGACGCCATGGGCTTTGGAGCCTTCCTCAGGATCGAGCCCTTCCGGCTCGACCTTCCTCTTATCCAGGCATTGAGGGAGCGGTGGCATGCGCCGAGTCGGGCGTTTCTGATGCCCTAGGGGCACGTGGTGCCGACGCTTGAAGACGTAGCTCAGATCACCCGGCTACGAGTTGACGGAGAGGCAGTCAGCTGGGTCACCTACCCCGACTACCGAGAGAGTGCCCTGGACCTGCTGTGGTTAGAGACGAGCGTGACCGACAGAGACAGCAGGGTAGTCGGCCGAGTAGAGATTATGGAGGCGCTCGGATTCGTCGACCCGCGCCAGCGGGTTAGCGAGACTGGAGCGGAGTTTCTGGCACGACTGGAGGGAGATGCCCGTGCAGCTTTCACCCAGGACCCGAGCGAGCGGGAGCTGGTGGATCTAGACCTCCGGAGGTTTCTTTTCTTCTTCCTGGGCCTCCTTGTGCTGGGGACGAAGGGGGATGGCATCCACTGCCGCTTCCTCGGGATCTTGGCGGACCTTGACAGAGTGGGGCACTACGCGTGGGGAGCGGCTCTGCTTGCCCATTTAATTGTTGATCTCTCCCAGACTTCAGAGAGGGAGACGACAGTCAGCGGCTTCGCACCTTTTCTCCAGGTACATAATTTATTTATGCATTTTACCGTAGTTAAATATGCAATTACTCGTGCTAATGATGTATGATGGATGCAGGTGTGGAGTTATTACTACTTCCCGATGGGGAGGGCCAGGCAGGGGAACAGGAGAGCCGTTCCTCTAGCGCGACAGTGGAGGCCGGTTGTGGTAGCGGCACCACACATCTACCAGCTGGCGTCACTTCGTCGGGAGCTGAGCGAGTATCCCGAGGCCATGGTATGATGGTATGATTTTTTTGTGTTTTTATGCATGCGACTCAATTAACCTAACATGATGCATGTGTGGTGATGCAGGTGGTGTGGAGACCCTACCTGGGCATGGGCGACGCTGGCCAACCTTGGGTTGTAGCGGGTCTTCCTCGTTTCGGGCAGGACGTGTGGATCCATTGCCTGAATGAGATCGAGCCGCTTCGGCTGAGGCTGGTTATGAGGACGTTGGGGCTGGCCCAAGAGTGGGTCGATGTAGATGAGCCGGTCCGCATCGGGCGGAAGACCAAGGGGAAGGCGAAGATCGTGGACTGGCGTACGCGCTTCCTGGCACAGTACCAGGATTGTCAGCAGGGCGGGGTCCCAGTGGTGTCCCATGTACATGACAGTACTGATTACCTGAGACGGTACCGGGCTACGTACGGGGACCGCCTCTTCCTTGGTGGTATGGCAGGGGTAAGTGAAATGAAAATACTTCACCCTTCTATATGTATATGCATGTGGCACTAACTTATGTGCAATGCAGGATGCTCGTGACAACATGATCGCCGACCTGCGGGCCCAGTTGGCGGACGCCAGGCGGCAGTTGGTGGCCATCCGACAGGAGTTGGAGATCCTGGTGAGTCTATGTAATGCATTTTTTTGTTACCCTAGATTTTCGATATTCGGCCTCTGATCGTTATTTTCCTTGAGTTTCAACGGGCCCACCAGGCAGCAGCAGTCGGGACGGCTGGTGGAGCGGGTTCCAGTTCGTGGGGCCCTCCCCCGGAGATCTCTGCCCTTCAAGAGCAGCTGGCGTATGCGGTGGCTCGGGCTGAGGAGGCCGAGCGTGAACGCGAGGCTCGAGTGAGTGCTTGCTTGGCCCTGACCCTCTTCTAGCTGCTTTCCTTCCATCACTGCTCTCTCACGGTGCATGCGTGTTTGGACAGGTGGCCGAGATTCGGGAGGCCCTGGCCCGTGCTGTTCGTGCCGAGCAGGAGCGCGATGCTCGGGTGGCGGAGCGTGATGCCCGGATTGTGGAGCTGGAGGAGGAGCGGCGACGGGAGGTTGAGGAGCTCCCTCGTGACATGTTGGATCTGCGGATTGCCCTCGAGCTGTCGAGGAGAGAGGCGATGAGAGAGAGAGAGGAGAGGGAGAGGGATAGGGAGATCCTAGAGAGAGAGAGGGAGAGGGATAGGGAGATCCTAGAGAGAGAGAGGGAGAGGGATAGGGAGATCATGGAGAAAGAGAGGGAGTACAGGAGGGCAGAGCGACATGGAGATTGGGACGAGAGGAGGGCCTTGGAGGCCCAGGTGAGGGAGCTCCGACTGAGTCTTGGCACGGCGGAGGGGAGACTTCGGGAGAGTGAGGAGCGGTATCAGAGGGCGAAGGAGCGCGGGGCGTGACTTCGTCAGTCTGGTTCCTTTTCCATGGGCAGCTTTCTAGTTTCTTCGGCCGAGGAGCGTCGCCGCACCTTGGACGCTGGCATGGTGCCCCCTGGGGAGGCGAGCATAGCTTCTCAGGGTTCACAGAGGTCGCAGAGGCCCCCTAAGGATCCCCGCCAGAGGTGGGAGGAGAGAGATGACCAGGAGGGTGATGTGAGAGTTAGAGAGTTGCTTGTACGCTCCACCCTCCTTACTGCATGATGTACTTTCGACTATTTTATGAAAATGGCTTTCTTGTGTTGTGTGTACCTTTCCTCTCTCACTTTTCTTTCTTTGCACTTGTCCTTCGAGGCACGCTCCACGAGACCTTGCCCTGAACAGCGGGGAACTACTCTTTGCACGGGGGGATTCTGTTTCCTTTCTCCCTTTTTGGGCGCGTCCAGGCACGAGGACGCGTCTTAATCCTTGAATTCAAATTTAAAGCGTCGGGTGGCCTTTCTTCTCCCGTGCCTTACCCGCAAACGAGCCCGCCTTCCGTCGAAACTTGCTCGCCCGTCTTTGTCTTCTTCCCCTCGATCGATGGAGTTTGGCGGTCCAGACCACGGCGAAGGTGGAGAGGGACGCGGGACCCCTCGCCTGAGGAGGGACACGCAAGAGCACGGAACGGCGTCCATGGAGGAGGAAGGGCCGCTTCGGGCCCCCGAGGGACCCGAGGGGCCCGATGTTGCGGAGGGAGGTAAACACGGTCTGGTAGGTCCTCCAATCTCTTCCTCTTTGATCCATTTTGAGTTTTGAAGCGAGGCGTGCGAGGGGGGAAAGGGTTCGGAGAGTGTTGCACTCAAATGATGGACGCGTCCTAGACAGGGGACGCGTTCTTTGTTATGATGCGAGGCCTTTCTTTCTTGGTGCAGGACATGGCGAGGACCCTGGGCCTGGCCGATGAGTGGGCGAGTGCAGACGAGCCGTGTCAGGACGGAGAGTCGTGGCAAGGCGAAGCTTGAAGACTGGCGCATACGTCTCCCTGGACAGCAAGGGGGCGTACTGGTGCAGGATAGTGCCGACTTCCTGCAGCGGCAGAGAGAGAGTTATGCGGGGCTTCCCCAAGTCGGGGATACGCGCGACGTCGACGGGTCGCGTGCCTAATTAGCCGAGGTCAGGCGACAGCTGGCCGCCACTCAACAGGAACTGTCGCTCCTGGTAAGCTAAGTGCTGCATTTTCTATTTTTAAATGTGGAGCTTAGCTGACGGCTGTTGTTTGTTTGTTCCAGCGTGCCCAGCAGACAGCGATGGTGGGAGTGGCTGGCGGCGCATCTTCCAGTTCCTCGGCCCCATTTCTTGAGATTGCCTCCCTCCGGGAGCAACTTGTGGGTGCGGTGCCTCGGGCTGCCCGGGCGGAGGAGGAGCGTGATGCCTGGGTGGCGACTGTAGCAGAGCTGCGACATCGTGGTGAGGAGAGACCTTCTCCAGACATCCTGGAGTTAAGGGTTCTTCTGCAGATGATGAGGAGAGAGGCAGAGAGAGAGAAAGCCGAGAGAAGGTCCGAGCGACAGCGAGATCAGGTCGAGAGGAGGGCCTTGGAGGCCCAAGTGAGGGATCTCCAGCTGGGCCTTCAGGCCGTCGTGCAGAGGCTAGGAGGGATGGAGACGCGCTACGAGAGAGCGCGAGAGTTCGGGGAGCGACTGCGCCAATCTGGTCGCTTTGCCGCTTGTGGCTTCTTCGCCACGCCAGGGGAGGAGCAGCGAGTCGTTGCTGTGGAGCCGGCGCCACGAGGCGAGGCGGGTGCTACTGCACGGGGATCCAGGAGGCTTCTGAGGGACCCTCACCTCAGGGGAGAGGAGAGGGACGCCTAGAGGGATGAGCGTGAAGATAATGGCACGAGTTGGCGAGCCAGTGGACCCGTCTCATCTCTATGATTGTAGTGTTTATAACAGCTTATGTAGAATTATGAATGGAGTGATTTGATTTTCTGCTGCTTATTTGTTCTCTTGTGCGTTCCTTCTTCCCCACACTTCTTCTCCTTTGCACTGTTCCTATGTGATGGGTCTGCCAAGACTCCGCCCCAAGCGGAGAATCACGTCTTGTTGTGACCATCTTCCACAGGAATCTGCCGTCGAAGTCAATAATGACGGCCCTAGTCCCTTTTCCCGGATGTTGTGTCAAATTTTGCGGACGTCCTCCAAAACATGATAGGGTATCCCTTGACAACATAGGGGGGCTAGTCGTCATATTCTTCGTCCAATCAATCACCCTGTGCGAGCGGTGAAGTGACTCACGTGACCGCATGGTAGGTGCCTCATCGCGAGGGCTATCATTAAAGGTGATGGAGGTAATCTTGGCCTGCACTCCTTCCATTTCTATAAATTCTTGTCTCTTTTATCCTCCCAGGTATATCGAGAGCTAACTCGAGGAGCACAAGTTCTCACGGGAGAGGAGGAGTTCAAAATTTTGAGATTTGGATGGAGGGCGAATCTTCCCACTCCTCGAAGAGAAGCAGGTCCAGTGGGAGGCTTTCGGACCTCGAAGGGCACTTCACCGAAAGGGCCCAATCACAACTCGTAAGCTGAGCTTTCCTGCCCTTTTCTCATTCTTTCTTCCTTCCTCTTGACAACACCCTTCTCCATTTCTTATGCACGCACAGAGTGTGATGAAATCACACATTTCATGGGAGTTAGCAGTGGCCGCGTACAGGGGTCTCCCGGATTTTCAGAAGGCGAGGCTAGACGTGATGGGATTTGGCACCTTTCTTCGGATCGAGCCGCTCGAGCTCAACCTGGTCCTGATCCAAGTCTTGTGTGAGAGATGGGACCCAGTGAGTCGGGCATTCCTGATGCCCTGGGGGCACATGGTGCCCAGCTTGGAGGATGTGGTCCGGATCACAAGCCTGAAGGTGGAGGGCGAGGCAGTGACCGGGGTCACTTATGCGGATTACCGAGAAGGTGCTCGGAAGCTACTGGGTTTGGACCTAGATGGTCGGAAAAACAGGTCGGTAGCTAGGGCATCCCTTATGGATGCATTAGGGCTCACCGACGCTCGTCGGCGAGACGATGAATCCTCAGAAGAGTTTATGGAAAGGATGGAAATAGGATGCCGTGCCATGTACTGCATAGATTTCGGTAACTGGGAAAGATGCAACATAGATTTGAGGAGATTTCTCCTCTTCCTTTTGGAGAGATTGGTACTGAGCTCGAAAGGGGACGGTATCCAATGTTACTTCCTGGAGCTGCTATCAGACCTTGAAAGAGTAGGATATTATGCCTGGGGAGCTGCCATGCTGGCACACTTGTTTGCAGGCTTGTTCCAAGAAGCGGATCGTGAGATGGCTGTGAGTGATTTTACACCATTCATCCAGGTATTTTTGTTTTTGCTTGTTTTGTATTTTTTTGTGTTTTTGCAAGGTACTGATGACCTGCGCCGAGTAGCTGTGGAGCTATTATTACCTCCCCATGGGGAGAGCTCGACATTGGCGACCCGCGATGGTGCCGCTAGCCAGGCGGTGGGAACCCATCATGAGTGCGGCACCCTTAACCTACCAACTGATGGTGCTAAGGCGGGAGCTACAGGAGTTCCCTGTAGCGATGGTAAACTGGAGACCCTACTCAGACATAGTCGATGCCGACCAGCCGTGGGTTCTAGCAAGTCGTGCCCGGTTCGGACGGGAATTATGGATGCACTGACTGAATGAAATCGAGCCGCTTCGGCTACGATTGGTTATGAGGTCCTTGGGACTGGCTCAAGAATGGGTGGATACAGCTGCGCCACCTCGTGTCGGGAGAAAGACGCGGGGACCGGCGACCTGCATTGACTGGCGTGTGCGATTCCCCGAACAGTACGAAGACTGGCAACGGGGTGGCATAATCGTGGAATCGCAGGCACGGGATAGCGAGGATTACCTGCGTCTATACAAGACAAGGTACGCAGAGCGGTTCCAACCTCGGGGACTTGTGGAGGTAGGTTTCCCCCTTTTCCTCTTTTCTTCTTTCTCCCTTTTCTGGTTTTCTGGTGAAAATGCTGACTCGTATGGCTGCAGGATGTCCGTGATGCCATGATAGCGACTTTACGAACTCGCTTGGCAGAGGTGGAGCAACGGTTGGGCGATGCCCGCGGAGCTACGAGCGCCTTGGTAGGTGTACAGTGCGTTCCTAATTAAAATCACAGATTCCAGATGTTGGTTGCTAATTCACGCGGTCGTAGCACGCCCAGATTGGCGCGGCTTCCCCAGCGATGGGAGTAGGTGGTGCCTCTTCCAGCTTGTGGATTCCCACCTCAGAACTTGACTTGCTTCATGAGCAACTTGCTCACGCCACGCAGCGTGCTGCGGAGGCAGAAGGGATGCTTATTATACAGGTAAAAGTTTCAGTGTTGAGTTCTCTTTGTTTACGCCTTATCGCGTATCTGAGATGGTACACTCGGCAGGAAAAGGAGACGGAAGAAGCGCTTGCCCAAGCTGCGCAGAAGGAGGCTAGGATAGCAGAACTGGAGAGGGAACTGCGGCGTCATCCTGATGACGACTCCTCTAGGGATGCCGTGGAACTGAGGATCACTCTCCAGTTGGAGAGGGAAGATCGCGAGAGAGAACGTGCAGAGAGAGAAAGAGACGCAGAGAGAGAAAGAGCCAACAGATTGACTGAAAGGGAGGGACGAAGGGCCATGGAGGCCCAACTATTCGAACTCCGAATCAGCCTAGGTCTTGCTGAACAGTGGCTGAGAGATGGTGAGGAGCGCTACCGAAGAGCACGAGAGCGTGGCTTTCGTGTTGGTAGCTTCTCTGCTGCTTCCGTGGATCAATGCCGGGGTGTGGGAATAGGAAGGGGAGTACAGAGCGGTAGGAGTACCGCTTTTCGTAGTTGGGTAGCACCTTTGAGAGCGTTTTGCCCTGAGAGTAGTGGGACGAGTAATGCAGAGAGAGAGGGCGGAACTTGATGTAAGTTTTTTTGTTTTTGGAATAAAATACAAGGTTCAGTTTGTTTGGTTTTCACCTTTGCTTCTGTTGCCTGAATCCCTGCACACATCACTGAAATAAAAAAATCAGAATTTCTATTCTGACTTGGCCCCTTGCTCAATAAGCAAATGGTCACTGTGACTGTCCTTGATAACTGGTCAAGGGGCCAAGCCTTTATTTAACGAAGGCAAGGGAAAGATGCGGTGATGATAAATGCGACAGACAAGCACACGAATGCAAGCGGTATTAAAAGTGAGATGTTGCACGCAAATGCAAAATTGATTTGTTTTCTTTTTTATATTTGGCATTTTTTTGTTTTAAAAAAGATTTTTTTTTGAAAATATGTACATTTTCTCTTTTCCATTTTTTTGTTACTTTTATTATAAAAATTTTTTGTTGCTAATGCCTGGCAAGCACCCAAACGGTACCTAACCTACGTGAGAACAGAGGTTTCTTACTAACCTCCCAAGTATCCTAAGTGCATATCTAGGTTGATTTGGGCCTCTAGACCACTCGAATGATGATCCCGCTGGCTAAGACTTACCCTGATGACAATACCGTCATGCCATGCTTAGGCTCCCAGTCGCTTCCGACCACAGGGATTCACCCAAAAGATGTTCGAGGTAAATGATTTACCCGACCCGGGTCTGTTTCCTCACAACTCTAGATGGTATATGATGGAACACCCTGGAACCCCAATGACCAACCGCGCGACGCTGACCCGGAATCAGACGCCGTCGCACCCATAGGTGACGCGCTTGCATTGGCCTAAGCCCGAGGTTTAAACAAGAAGACATCAAGGCGGTAAACATGGGTTTTGACCAGCCAGAAACACAGAGACTCCTTCGCAGCGATAGTTTTTGCTTTTCAAAGTAGGCAACCATATGTGTATATTAAAATAAGGTTGTAGACCCTGGGCAGTTTTCACCCTTCAGAAACTCCGTCGAACCTTCATCTTTAGAGGAAGAAGGAAGAGCGTGGGGGATAAACCTCTTGAGAGGATCGACAAAACCGTTAACCCGGTGAGCGAATAAGGGCCCATTAACTCTTTCCTTTCGGACAACTTCGGACCAAATCTCGAGCATTTACATTCCACGGCCCCTTTTGTGGATTTAGACTTTTGCTTTGAGGGGTTCCGTTTATCGCAACAGGCACGGTCACGACCAGGCTTTTTTCTTGATTTTGATTTTGTATTTCTTTTGTGAGGGGGATATAGTCGTTTGACGTTTGTGGGCTCCCTTTTCGTATGCCTGCGGGGACACTGCCCTCTTCTCGTGCTCTGATCGATGCTCGAGGAAATGGATCCTACTCTTGCCTTTGGGGTTTGAGTTTCGGTTTCTCATGCTCAGCATTTTAAGGGCGCCGACTGTCTCATTTGGTCGAAGAGAAAAGAATAAAGATTACAGCTTCCAGAGATCTTCTGGGTGGGGCCCCACCGTAGGTGATGCTACCGACTTTTTTGAATAAAATACATAAGTGAGCACATGTTAGCTTCCTTCGAGCGAGCATAGGCCGACGTGGCCGGACAGGGATCTCCACGGTTCTGACAAACCAAGACCCGGTGCCTACCAAGCCTTAATGGGCCCTATCCTAACATGAAGGTTAGATGCAGGGACTTGACTACATGGTGACCACCAGGCATTGGCATTTTGAATTTTCTATATTTTTAGTGGTTTTCAATATTTCTTTGTTTTTGATGTTTTCTATCTTTTCATCATTTTTTTTTGTGCTAAGGGTAGTATTTCTTAAGATAAAGCCCATTCCAAGGGTGGGATAACTCGGTCCCTTCGGCGTTGACTAGCTTGTAGGCGTTGCCAGGGTACACGGCTTGAATTACAAATGGTCCTTCCCAATTAGGTTGGAGCTTAGAACGCGGCCGTCCAGGTTTGACAAAAATTCTTTTTACGACCATCTCACCGACTTTGAATTTTCTCTCAACGACTTTCTTTTGGTAAAAGCGAGCGAGTCTATTTTGATACACACGCGCGTGTTCGGTAGCGGCCAGCCGTTTCTCATCCAAGAGTTCCAATTGGGCGAGGAGTGAATTACGACGATCGTCGAGGGGAAATTCCTCGTCCAATTGTACCCTGAGAGAAGTGATCAGAGTCTCGTACGGGACTACCGCTTCCATACTATAAGTAAGGGTAAATGGAGTCTGCCCGGTGGGGGTACGGATTGAAGTGTGATAGGCCCATAGGGCTTCGATAAGTTTTTCTGGCTAGTCTAAAAACTTACTAGACTCGCAGGTTTTTTTGATGATTTTGAGCAATATTTTATTGGTAGCCTCCGCTTGGCCGTTACCTTGTGGGTAATAAGGCGATGAATGATGCAATGCAATTGCGTACCTTTTGCAGAAGTCCTGTAGGTCCTGAGAAATGAACTGTGACCCATTGTCGGTGACGATTGTGCTTGGGACGCCGAATCTGGCGAGGATGTTCTTCATGATGAACTTGCAGACTGTTGACACCTTGATTTCCGCGTAAGCTTCGGCTTCGGCCCATTTGGTGAAGTATTCCGTCGCAGTAAGGATGAAAGATTTCTGCTTGGTGAGGGAATTGGGATCACCTAGAGGACCAATGATATCGAATGCCCACATGGAGAAAGGCCACGGGGAGGATATTGGATGAAGTGAGGAAGATGGTGAATGGATTTTATCGGCATGAAGTTGACACTTGACACACCTACGGACATAGACAACACAATCTTCTTCCATAGTGGGCCAGTAAAAGCCTTGCCGAATGATCTTCTTGGTGAGCATCTGACTATTCACGTGGCCACCGTACACACCCGAGTGCGTCTCCTCTACACATTTCCAAACCTCATCGTCACCAAGACATCTTAACAGAATACCAGTAAGGCTTCTCCTATAGAGTAGACCTCCAACCAATGTATATTTCTGAGCCACCCTTCTTATGGCTTTCTTGTCCTCTGTGGTGGCCCCTTCAGGATAAGACTGATCTTGGCAGTATTTGACGATTTCATAGAACCATGGTTTCTCTTCATCAGCCAGTTCTTCTTCAACCTCTGCCAACATGATCTCCCTCTTCTCAAGGATATCTTCCTGCAGGATCTTTCTTGCTATCCTGTCTTTGATGTTTACGTAGGAAGCATCATCGATTGCAGGGGCGTGAAGTTTGTAGATGGAAATGGACTCAAACCATCTTCCTAGAGAGAACCTTATGGATGATGCCAACGAGGCGAGGGCATCGGCGAGAATATTCTGATGACGAGGGACATGAACAAAGATCAGTTTGGTGAACAGTTTGGCAAAGGTAGCAGTGAGTTCTTGGTATGGCTTGAGTTTAGGATCGCGAGTGCGATATTTAGTGAGCACCTGGCGAAGGATGAGTTGACTATCACCTACGACTCGTAACTCAGTGATACGAAAAGAATGAGCGAGTTCTAGGCCAGCTAGAAGAGCTTCATATTCGGCTATATTGTTGGTAACTAGAAATTTGAGCTGGTATACCAATGGGAATGTGAGGCCTTCAGGTGACAGGAGGGCAACGCCGATTCCTCTCCTTTGAGAATTCAGAGCTCCATCAAAATATAGCGTCCACATCGGCTCATCTGATTGGTTGACGGACATTAGTTCCTTATCTGGAAACTCTGATTGGACGAGATCAAACTTGGGAAGAGGATGGTGAGCGAGATGCTCGGCTATGGCATAGCCTTTAATCGCCTTTTGCTGGATGTAGGTGATGTTGAACTGAGAGAGAAAACTTTGCCAGCGTGCTAGCCTATCCATAAGGACGGATTTCTCCAGAAGGAATTTGATAGGATTCATTCGAGCAATCAAGTGGACTTCATGAGCCAAGAAGTAATGCTTCAATTTCTGCACTACCCAAACGAGGGCAGCACAGGTTTTCTCCATGACGGTGTACTTCTGCTCACAGGGATTGAGAAGTTTGGACAAGTAATAGGTTGCCCGTTCCTTGCCTTCTTCATCGGCTTGTGCGAGGACGGCTCCCACGGAGTCATCCAAGACTGAGACGTAAAGGATCAGAGGTTTTTCTGATTTGGGTGGAATGAGAACAGGTGGACTAGCCAGATATTCCTTCAACCCTTCAAAAGCTTTCTGACATTTAGAATTCCAGTGGAATTCTACTCCTGGCTTGGTCAACTCGTAGAGAGGTCTACACCTTTGTGAATATTGGGACACAAACCGACGAATAAACTACAATCTCCCGATTAAACCTCGGACTTCCCTCAAATTCTTGGGAGGCGGCATATCTCTGATGGCCTTAGCTTTGTCGGGATCTACCTCGATCCCTCTTTTACTCACAATGAAACCCAACAATTTACCCGACGACACACCAAACACACACTTCTTCGGGTTCATTTTCAATTGGAACTCTCTCGACCTCTGCAAGACCTTAGCCAAAACTTCTGGATGTTCCATCCTGGTCCTTGATTTCACCAACAAGTCATCCACATACACTTCCCGATATATGTGCATCATGTCATGAAATATGGCCATCATAGCTCTTTGGTAAGTAGCTCCAGCATTTTTTAACCCAAACGGCATGACCACGTAACAATATGTTCCCCAAGGGGTAGTGAATGACGTCTTCTCCTAGTCCTCTTCTGCCAAACGAATTTGATTATATCCTGAAAATCCATCCATGAATGAGAGGGTCTCATATCCTGCCGTGTTATCGATCAACACATCAATGTGAGGCAAGGGAAAATCATCCTTTGGACACGCGCGGTTAAGGTCCCGGAAGTCGATACAAATCCTGACTTTCCCATCTTTCTTCATGACCGGGACAATGTACACCACCCATTGAGGATAAAGGATGACTCTAATGAACCTGTCTTTGTGGAGCTTATCGACCTCTTCTTTCACTTTCAAAGTCATCTGAGGGTGGAAACGTCTTAACCTTTGTTTTACCGAGATGGACCCTGGTTTTAGGGTTAAACGGTGTTCGACCAAGGTTGAATCTAGACCCGGCATATCCTCGTAGCTCCATGCAAACGTGTCCTTATATTCCTTGAGAACCTCAATTAATGCCTCTTCTTCAGAGGGTGGTAGGTTGTCACTTATGAGGATGATCCTAGGGTCTTCCTCAGTTCCCAAGTTGACTTCTTTGGTGGATTCTTCTACGGCGGTTGACGGCTCGTTGAATCTCCTCATTCCACTAGCATATGCGCCTGCCGCATCCTCATATTCTTCACCCTCATCGTCAGTGGGGCATTCTTCATCCGTGATCTCGTAGACTCCATACCCTTCATCAAATGCACAGTCGCCCTCACATTCTATTTCTGGTAGCCGGATGAGATTTTCTAATAACCGGGGGATGACAAGAAGGGCCTGACACCTGGCAGCTAAATCTAAAAGGAATCGACGAGGGATCTGCCTACCCTTGGATTTCTTCCTAGGTACTACCCTTGGCCTATCATTCCTAGATTGATTGACAATATTTACAGAAGAAGAGGAAGACGAAGAGGATGGTGTAGAATGTACAGGAGAAGACCCCTCAGAGGAGGGGTAGAAAAGGTCGCTCATCGGACCTTGGACGGGTGGTCCGCAGGGCGGGACGCACCCGTGGGAGATGTAAGAGGTTTCCTCAACGAAGATGTGTTGTTGGGGAGTTTGAAAATTGACGTTTTTTTTTTCATTTTCATTTTTGATGACAAAGCAGTGAAAAGAGATTGGAGGAGAGAGAAAAGTGGTTATGGCTAGAGGATTGTGAGGCTCATAGAGCAGATCATGGTTGAAGACCTGGCACGGGTTGAAAAGCCCGCGTAGGTATGTAAGTAAAGAAGGGGACCTGGGAAGATCATCAGACAACTGTCTGGCCTAGGAAGAAGATATCAGCAAAGGCTGAGACGAGTGGATGGAGAAGATGGCGGCTAATGAGCCGTCGACGGCAATGTTGAGGACGGATGAAGATCCGTCGATGACAGGGTCCTTCTGGCGAGGACGAGGATAGTTTGGAACCTTGGCAAGAGTGGTAATATTCTCTGGTATTCCGGAGATCAATGGTGGTCCTTCAAGCTACGGAGACGAGAACATCCTTTCCAGTGCAATGGAAATGTCCCGTATGTCGAACCATTTGTCCCACTCGCATTTCGGATCTTTGATCTTGCCTCTTTTGGTGATCCTCGGACATTTATCAACCAAATATGTTGGGTTCGGTGCAGTATTCAGAGGGGGGGGTTGAATGAATATAGCCCTTTAAAAATTTTTGCCCAAATAAAATATTCGGCTCACTAACTATCTAGAATGCTAACTATACAGATTTATCAAATCTGAAAGACTAATTAGCAGTTGCGGAATAAAACAGACAGACAGTAAGCACTCTAACAAAACAAGTTAGACGAACTATAGCTCAATTAGAATTTCAATCACTTAACAGATTAAGACACTCTAAGCAATTAGACAACTCAAGCAACACACAATCCCAGTGTTAAACAGATAGCGTGCGCAGCTAATCAACTTCGTTGAACTTTGAAGCGAACACTTGAAGCGCCCTTATGCAAGCATCTAGCGGAAGCAATAAGACAGATGAAGAAATCAAACCACTGCACAATGGGTTTTAGGTGGTTCGGTCCAGCAGACCTACATCCACCCCACACTCAAATCGAGTGTGGCTTCACTAACAGCTGGGCAACACAGCTTGCCAACAGACGCTGATACACAGCTTACCCAGGGGAACAACCTCCCCTCTTCCTCCTACCCTGAGGGAACCTCTAGCAACCCACGGTCACTAGAACCCAGAGACTCACGTCTCTCTTCCTCTATACCAAGAGGGAACCCCACTAGTAGCAGCCCCGCTACTAGTGAACCAGCCAGTAGCACTCTGCTACCAGCATCCACCAGAGGCCTAGCCTCTCTTCCTCCTAGCCCGGAGGGAACCCACAAGCAGCCCCCCTGCTGCTTGCAGACCGGAGATCAGATCTCCCTTCTCCTGACCCACCAGGAGGAACCCGACCTCAGTCGAGAGGATCGGAAGAACTCAGTAAATCAGATCGAATAAAAAGACAAAATAAGGAATCGTAAATAACACAGCAAACACAAGCTGTAAAAGAAGGAACATCAGATATGGCTCTTAAAGAGCTGGATGGCCTGGATTTGATCCACGGTCCATCAAGAACAGATCTTCACTCTCTCTCTTTATCTCTCTTTCTTTCTCTTCTGCTCTCCTAATCTCTCACGGATTCTCCCTCTTATGCTGCTGCTATTCTCTCTTTCTCTCTCTCTCACTCTTGAAATCTTCTCTGCTGGCCTATCTCTCTCGAGTTCTCTTTCTGCTCTCAGATGGCCTCTTTTGCTTCACTTCTTCCTTGGAGTGAGCTATTCTTTTCTGAAGACGAAGAAGGATTTATATACCAAATAACAGGGGCTCCGGAGGATAGGGCAGAGACGCCCTAGAGAGCTTCGATGGGTTGGTCCACGTGGTGAAGTGGCAGTCCCAGCTTCCACGTGTCTGACTGCTGGCACGTCCTTTGTTATAGGATCACGTGCCCTTTCATAATTGGGGTCTCCTTATACTGCATCGAAATATTCTAGTAATTTACCACACTTACTGTTTCTGGAGACTGACCGCGTTGACGCACTGGCATCACTGCGCCTACTCTTTGCTTGTACACATTTGAAATTGCCCCACTGCGTCGACCCTGCTAAGGATAGTGTTGACGCGTTGAAGACAGCCAGAGATAAGTCGCCCCTTCCTTGAACTGCTGCGTCGACGCTGCCAGTTTGTGGCGTTGACGCACGGATGAAGATCAGAAGTGTGTATTGGCCTCTCTTCCGCCGCTGCGTCGACGCTGCTTGTTGATGGCGTTGACGCAGTGGAAGACATCGTGAAGGCTTCGTCAACTGATGCGTGGACGCTTTAAGCTCCCAGCTTCGACCCTGTTCCCTTCAGCAACAAGAATGAAGTTATAAGATCTAACTATGTACATTGTAGTGTATATACTTCGAAGGAAACAGTCCAATGTATATACTTGAAGAACTCTAGACAACGGACGCTGTACAGACTTCAGATGCTACAGTCCAATGTATGGACTTTGACGAGGTGAAGCAGTGTATAGACTTCTCGTGAAAACCAGTGTACAGACTTGAAAGTTCAAGACCACAATGTATAGACTTTACCCAAGGAAACGAATGTATAGACTTTGCCACAGTCTAATGTACAGGCTTTGCAAAAGTGAACGAGCCAATGTATAGACTTCAAAGGAAGCAGTCCGATGTACAGACTTGGTTGCAAGCTGAATAGTCGGATGTACAGACTTGCTGAAACAGTCCAATGTACAGACCTCAGCTAAGAAGGCCACAGGCCGATGTGTAGACTTGGCCAATGTGCAGACTTTGGCTTGGAACGAAGGTAAAGATGAGGCTGTATAGACTTGGCCAGAACGTAGGGAAAAGCACCAATGTGCAGACATGAACATCCAGCAGTGTATAGACTTTCACACAAAAATAGACAAAGCAGCATGGCGTCAACCCAGCTGTTCCACTACGTCAACACAGCAAGTAAACTAGCAACGACTGCGTCAACGCAGTGTCCTTGTAGCGTCAACGCATCGCATGAACAATTAGCCACTACGTTAACTCAATCTAGCCATATTCATGAATTAGCTATTCAACCAAACAATCAGATATTTAAGCAGTCAAACAGTCATCTAAATTAATTAGTACACCTCAGTGTGACTCATGGTGTGTCAGCCATCATCAAAACCACACAGGGGCACAACAATCTCCCCCTTTTTGATGATGGCAAGACTATGTGTTACACTGACTCAGATTAGATTCTTCTCCCCCTTTGCCTTCAGCAAAAAGACATGAGTTGAAGAGGAAAGAATGAGACTGTATAAAAAGAGTGAATTAAAAACTCCCCCTTTTACTTTAGCAAACCGAATAATCCAGAGATGTCATAGGAGATGAGGACAACTCAATATCAGAAGCAATTAAATCAATTCTCCCCCTTTGTTAAGCAACTTATGCAGTGATGCATATGCAACAAATACTCCCCCTTTGACATGGCAGAAGATATAGAGCTAATGCAGACAAACAACATGATCAGACAATCTAGCACATTGTCCCCTTATGCAAATAGTCTCTCAAACAGACCAGAGAATCTTGCCCTTATGATCTATGATGCAAGAGAAATCCACAAGGATGAACTCTGGTTATCCAAAAAAAAACTGCAAGTACACATGGTAAACTGAGAGAAGTGCTTCTAAAAAAAATGACAACCAGTCTAATACCACTGAATCAAAACACAGTGATAAAGAGCCATAGGATGAGCAGATTCATCAGTTAGTGAAAATTGAGATATTGAACTTTTCAGCAGATACTAACTTCATAGAACAGAATTTTTAAGTTCTAGAGTCCTCCATTATAAAAGCTTATGAAACCTTAAATTTTAGATATGGTTTAAGAATGATGTAAACAAGTTTTTCAAAAGAATTATACTCATATCTGAACCAGCTCTTAATAAAAAGGAACTACAAGCTCATATATAACTCTAGTTCAACCAACTTTCATCTTACTTAGTTTACTTTCCATGACAGTTTTAAGAGATACATAAGAGAATGCAACAGAATTTTACATTGTTCTTTCAGAATTTGATTTGCACTTGTTCATAATTTTCTTTTTAAATGAACAATTTTGGTTTATCAACACCTTTTGACATGGGGAGACACCTTGATCAGAGGCCCGAATCCCCAGTTACTCAGTGTGACAACCGTATTGCTTCTCCCATTTTGGTGAACAGAGGTAGCATTGGAAGTATCTTTGGCATGAGGAGACACCTTGATCAGAGGCCAGAATCCCCAGTTACTCAATACAACAATGGCATTGCTCTGCCGAATTTCACAGTATTTTCAATCATCTCTTTAAGCAGAGTTAACCATGGTACTTCATGACACAATCCTTTGGACAGGTTTCTCAGTAACCACAGTTATTGCTCTGTCCATGATTCAGAACAAGTACTCTATATATCTCAGACAACATAGACAAGGATATCAACTTTTCAGATGTCAGAAACTCTTACATGAATTTACATGAAGCAGACAGTTAAAGTTTATTAAGAGATTGAATCAGATATTTCCAAGTTCCTTGTGTCCAAACAGGAGTACATAAGACTTAAACCAATTCCAGTTAATAAGTGTTCTTAAGCATGTATAATGGAAGGTTTCTCATTAAAGATGTTTTAACTTTCATGAAGTAGTATTCAGACTGAAGATTTACTTCATATCTCAGCTTAGTAATTCAAGTGAGCTGACTGATATTTCAACAAACAACATAGATTCTGAAAGATTTCAGCAAGGAATCTGCCCTTGAGCAAAGAAGTTTAGAATTGACTGGATTGAAGTGAAGCTCTCCTTCAGCAGATTTAGGAGAGGCAGACAGATCTCAATAAGGTATAAATTCAGATTATGAATACTTTAAAAACAGTCAAGAGAGATCATTTGATGTTGAAATCACTGGTAACACAGATATGACAGGATGAATCAGATAGGTGGACAGGTAGAGTTCAGATAAAGACAGCTGAAGAGATTAAGCAAGCTCCCCCTGTCTATATGCAATGTATCACCCCCCCCTTTTCTTTTTATTTTTCAAAATGAGTGATATGCTATGCATTTACTCCCCTTATCTAAAAAACACAGAATCAACCTATATGACATGAAGACAATGCATGAGACTAGACAAACTCCCCCTTACAAAGTGCATGATAGTGCATCAGATTTTTCAATGGCAGCATATGCAAATTCAGTCTATCATTAAATATGCAAATCATGTAGGAAGAGAGTTTAGAAAATTAAATCTAACAATGCAGATGGTGAGTTGATATGCAAAGACGGATTTAACATGCTATGCAGTTATTCTAAGAACAAGAAGTGCAGAGAATTTACCTTAATGGGGCTTTATCAACTTGGGTGCCTTGGTTTATTTTCCCCTTTTTATTCTTCAACATCCAAGGCACACCTGCAAAATATTGATCATTTTGAACTTGCATGGACCCAAGCAGCTTTGGGTCCTGCCTTACCCCTAACAGGTGTTCTAAGCAAATTCATAATAGCATGGTCATCATGATCCATCAGATAGCAAGTTTCCATAGAGTGACCATACTTTCCACAGTATCTACATGATGTGACTGGTTTCTGGTTCTTAGGATGCATAGTAATAGTAGCATGAGGTTTATAAACATGATTATAAGATTTTCTGTTATATGCATGAATAGTTTGATTCTTATTCCTAACCAGCCAACATTCAGAAGATTTGTGACCTTGCTTCCCACAGTTATAGCATGAAAATCTTGCTAATGATTTTGCAGGGAATTTGACACCATAGGGGTTAACAGTGTTCTTCTGAACATGCCAACAGTTCTTGACTATATGGCCATTCTTCCCACAGTGAGAGCAAGTAAAAGAATTTCTTTTATGAAAATCATTTTTACCCCAAGTAGATCTAAACCAGCACTCAGCAGCCTTGTGCCCAGGCTTATTGCAGTTGAAGCTCACAATGTGCTGATTAGAATTGTGTTTAGATCCATCTGGATCATGAAAGTGCATGGAAGACCTGGCATATAGTTTATCGTCTTCTTTCATGATAAAACATTCATTCATGAGATGACCATGCTTCCCACAATAATAACATGAAGCATCATGCTTCCTAGCAGCATGGTTTCTATCAGAAAGATTTCTTGAATGTAAAGTTCCACTAGTATGCTCATCCTTTAACATCAATATGCAATCTTCCATTATGTGACCTCCTTTCCCACAATAATAACATGACCCCCTTTTAATATGAGTGTGAGAGAGATCATGTGAATTGTGTGTAGCCTTCTTTATAGTAATAGGAGTGTCTTTATCCTTCTTCTATGAAGTTTCACCCTTTTTCAGTTTTTGACTTTGTTCCACATTTTTGGGTTTCACAGTGGATTTTTATGCAGTGAATTGGAAGACAGAAGGAGCAGAGGTTGTGTTCTGATTGGTAGCTTTGACAAAAATAGTAGATGTTTCATTCCCATTACTCCTTTTATTTGTCGGACTATAGCCCAGTCCCTTTCTCTCAAAGTTATCACTCTTTCCAAGAAGCTTATTCATATTGTCCTTTCCTTTGACACATTTTGATAGAGAATTTTTCAAATCTTTAATCTCAAAATTCAAGCCACAAATATTAGCTTCATATTTGGACAGATCGGTTTCACAGGAAATGACTTGTTGATGCAAGGCATCATTCAGACTTTTGAGTTTTTTAACTTCCTGTTTTAGTTTTGTTTCATTGTCAGCTTCAGATAGGGACTTATAAAGATCATCAACTTCTTGTTGAAGGGATGTGATAGTAAGCTCATATCCAGCTATTTTTCGCTCACTGCAACTGACATTTCCATTTAACATTAAGTTGATGGTTTTTAGACTCTCAATTTCTTGTTCAGCATTCATCAACCTATCAGAATTATCCACACTCACACACTTGCCTTTTTCCATTGTCATTAGCCTATCTGTCAGCTGGGTGTTTAGATGTTTCAACTCATTGATTTCCTCTTCCAGTTTACTGTTCTGCTCTAGGAGATCAGCATCAAGCACCCATTCATCTGAGAGAGACTGACATTCATGAAACATTTCCTGTTGTTTTTCAGATTGAAGTTTGTCAAGATTTTTGTGAATCTCTGAATTTGTTACTCTATCAGCCTCTAGTTTTTCAGAAATCAATCTATTTTCTTTTTCAAAATTTATTGATTTGAGTTCAAATTCCTTGAGCTGATTATTGAGTATTTCATTTGCAGATTTCATTTTTTTCAATTCAGAGTTGACACATTCTAATTCTCTCACAAATTTTTCATTTTGAACAATATCATTATTGTGAGCCTGATCAACTAAGCTAAGCCTTTCCTTTAGTTCAGCAATTTCACAAACAAGCTCTTGATTCTCCTTTTTGTGTAGACCAACTTTTTTCATAAGAGATTATTTTTCAGATTTGAAATGATCTAGGTCTGAACTAATAGAATCAAACTCTGTTATCTGTCTTCTAAATATTTCATTTTCAGTTTTCAGAGTTTCAAGATTTTCACCTCCTAGTTTTTCCAGCTTCTTTTTCAGTCTTCTATACCTCTTGCTCATTTTTTCATGGGAGTGAAACTGATCAGCATAGGCATCTACCCAGTCATCTAGAGTGAAGCTAGAGAAGGGGATGATTACCTCGTCAGCATCTTGGAATTCCTCTTGATCACTGCTATGGTTGCTCTCGTCAGCCATCATGCAGTTGTCATCATTCATCCTCTGAGCTAGCTTCAGCTGATCCAGAATGTCCTTAGCGGACCTGGATTTATAAAAACAAGAATGTAGAGCCTTGTCAGTAGCTGCTCTCACCAGGTTAAAGGCTTTCTGATTTTCTCCATATTTTGACTTCTGACTTTTAGTCCATTTGGACTTTTCCTTTGGCAATCTGTGGGGACCTTGTGAAATTAGCTTCCACAGATCCGGATTAATCATTTTCACATAATTGTGAAGGCTGCTAATCCATGAGTTAAAGTTAGAGCCATTGAAAACCGGTGGAGAACCCATTGAATAAATCGGCAACCAGATTAATGCAGCAAAGAGAAAAAAAACAAAAATGCACCAAGGGACAACAGGATCCTCTGCAGATCGTCGGACCTGATCAATCAGAGAACCGCTCTGATACCAATTGTTGGGTTCGGTGCAGTATTCAGAGGGGGGGGGGTGAATGAATATAGCCCTTTAAAAATTTTCGCTCAAATAAAATATTCGGCTCACTAACTATCTAGAATGCTAACTAGACAGATTTATCAAATCTGAAAGACTAATTAGCAGTTGCGGAATAAAACAGACAGATAGTAAGCACTCTAACAAAACAAGTTAGACGAACTATAGCTCAATTAGAATTTCAATCACTTAACAGATTAAGACACTCTAAGCAATTGGACAACTCAAGCAACACACAATCCCAGTGTCAAACAGATAGCGTGCACAGCTAATCAACTTCGTTGAACTTTGAAGTGAACACTTGAAGTGCCCTTTTGCAAGCATCTAGCGGAAGCAATAAGACAGATAAAGAAATCAAACCACTGCACAATGGGTTTTAGGTGGTTCGATCCAGCAGACCTACATCCACCCCACACTCAAACCGAGTGTGGCTTCACTAACAGCTGGGCAACACAGCTTGCCAACAGACGCTGATACACAGCTTACCCAGGGGAATAACCTCCCCTCTTCCTCCTACCCTGAGGGAACCTCTAGCAACCCACGGTCACTAGAACCCAGAGACTCACGTCTCTCTTCCTCTATACCAAGAGGGAACCCCACTAGTAGCAGCCCCGCTACCAGTGAACCAGCCAGTAGCACTCTGCTACCAGCATCCACCAGAGGCCTAGCCTCTCTTCCTCCTAGCCCGGAGGGAACCCACAAGCAGCCCCCCTGCTGCTTGCAGACCGGAGATCAGATCTCCCTTCTCCTGACGCACTAGGAGGAACCCGACCTCAGTCGAGAGGATCGGAAGAACTCAGTAAATCAGATCGAATAAAAAGACAAAATAAGGAATCGTAAATAACACAGCAAACACAAGCTGTAAAAGAAGGAACATCAGATATGGCTCTTAAAGAGCTGGATGGCCTAGATTTGATCCACGGTCCATCAAGAACAGATCTTCACTCTCTCTCTTTATCTCTCTTTCTTTCTCTTCTGCTCTCCTAATCTCTCACGGATTCTCCCTCTTATGCTGCTGCTGTTCTCTCTTTCTCTCTCTCTCACTCTCGAAATTTTCTCTGCTGGCCTATCTCTCTCGAGTTCTCTTTCTGCTCTTAGATGGCCTCTTTTGCTTCACTTCTTCCTTGGAGTGAGCTATTCTTTTCTGAAGACGAAGAAGGATTTATATACCAAATAACAGGGGCTCCGGAGGATAGGGCAGAGACGCCCTAGAGAGCTTCGATGGGTTGGTCCACGTGGTGAAGTGGCAGTCCCAGCTTCCACGTGTCTGACTGCTGGCACGTCCTTTGTTATAGGATCACGTACCCTTTCATAATTGGGGTCTCCTTATACTGCATTGAAATATTCTAGTAATTTACCACACTTACTATTTCTGGAGACTAACCGCGTTGACGCACTGGCATCACTGCGCCTACTCTTTGCTTGTACACATTTGAAATTGCCCCACTACGTCAACCCTGCTATGGATAGCGTTGACGCGTTGAAGACAGCCAGAGATAAGTCGCCCCTTCCTTGAACTGCTGCGTCGACACTGCCAGTTGGTGGCGTTGACGCACGGATGAAGATCAGAAGTGTGTATTGGCCTCTCTTTCGCCGCTGCGTCAACGCTGCTTGTTGATAGCGTTGACGTAGTGGAAGACATCGTGAAGGCTTCGTCAACTGATGCGTGGATGCTTTAAGCTCCCAGCGTCGACCCTGTTCCCTTCAGCAACAAGAATGAAGTCATAAGATCTAAGTATGTACATTGTAGTGTATATACTTCGAAGGAAACAGTCCAATATATATACTTGAAGAACTGTAGACAACGGACGCTGTACAGACTTCAGATGCTAAAGTCCAATGTATGGACTTTGACGAGGTGAAGCAGTGTATAGACTTCTCGTGAAAACCAGTGTACAGACTTGAAAGTTCAAGACCACGATGTATAGACTTTACCCAAGGAAACGAATGTATAGACTTTGCCACAGTCTAATGTACAGGCTTTGCAAAAGTGAACGAGCCAATGTATAGACTTCAAAGGAAGCAGTCCGATGTACAGACTTGGTTGCAAGCTGAATAGTCGGATGTACAGACTTGCTGAAACAGTCCGATGTACAGACCTCAGCTAAGAAGGCCACAGGCCGATGTGTAGACTTGGCCAATGTGCAGACTTTGGCTTGGAACGAAGGTAAAGATGAGGCTGTATAGACTTGGCCAGAACGTAGGGAAAAGCACCAATGTGCAGACATGAACATCCAGTAGTGTATAGACTTTCACACAAAAATAGATAAAGCAGCATGGCGTCAACCCAGCTGTTCCACTGCATCAACGCAGCAAGTAAACTAGCAACGACTGCGTCAACACATTGTCCTTGTAGTGTCAACGCATCGCATGAACAACTAGCCACTACGTTAACTCAATCTAGCCATATTCATGAATTAGCTATTCAAGCAAACAATCAGATATTTAAGCAGTCAAACAGTCATCTAAATTAATTAGTACACCTCAGTGTGACTCATGGTGTGTCAGCCATCATCAAAACAACACAGGGGCACAACAAAATATACGGCATGTGATCCCTCATATGCTTCTCGTGGATAATCTCCCATCTGAACAACGGGCCCTCTGTTGAAGTGGTTTGATAGAGTCCATGTGAGGGGCTTCCAATCCGCCTTGAACGGTCCTTTGAAGTCTAGGCCAAACCTACAGTTCGGCCTAATTTCCTTTGGCAGTTTGAGCATACCCTATAACTGTGCACCCAGACCTTTTCCCTGTTGATAGCCGATGTTCCTCATAATCTCCCAACCTTTGGAATGAAAAGGGAGACATGATGTTGCGGTTGCCCTGACCGGCTCCTTTGGTGCTAGTGGAACGTGAGATGGATCACGCACGTCCAGCAGTGACAATATGGGCCGATGAGACGGCCAAACAGAGGGCAGAGAGGTGTTGATAGCATCCACTGTGTGAAGGACAGGTGTACTGACCACTTTAATAATCCTCCCATTGTAAGGAAACTTCAGGCACTGATGGTTGGTGGAAGGCACAGCGTCCATGGCTTCGATGTAAGGGCGACCCACTATAGCCTTGAATGTGGGGTCCATGTCGAGGACATGGAATTCCGTGGGAATTGACATGGGGCCTAGTTCTGCCTTCAGAATAATCATCCCCTGTGGCGGCCTTTTGCTATTGTCATAGGCCGTGACTGTGATCGAGGAAGGTCTTATTTGTTCCTCGTCGACCCCACACAACTGAAGAGTGCTCATGGAGATCACATTTATGGACGCACCCGTGTCTACAAGGCACGGGTTTATGGATACCCCATTAATTTTTATTGAAATGCACAGTGCATATTTTCAAGCTTCCTTTGGAGCGAGCTCGTAGTTGTGGAACATGATGGCCGGTTGTGTGTCCGTTGGGGTCAGGACGGTAGAGATCTTTTCTACAGGGAGGTCCTCATTCACCATGACCCTTTGAGGGTACTCCATTAAGGCTGCCTGGTGGGATGTGGATCTTTGAAGTAGCTCCAGGATGGAGATCCGAGCAAGCGTCTTGTCCAAGTGTTTCAATAGATCATACTGTGTTCCAGGGATAGCTCTTTCTGGTTGTTCTCCATCATCCTTCTCTGGCTGAGATTGCTCAGGATTCTGACTGTTGTGGGGGAAAACCCTGTGGAAAATCCTTCCACTCTGGAGCACCATTGCCTGCGGCTTTTGTACCTCTGTGGGGGTAGCAGTGGGTTTTAACAGGGATTTGAGGGGTAGTGGTGGAGGAATGGTTGATGAAGTAGGGGTGATGACGGGAGCAGGGATTCTGATGAGGGGTTTGTTAGGTGGGGGCATGGTGGAGGTAGAGGGGATATCACACGGATTATGAAGGATAAGGGGTCTGGAAGGTGGAGGTGGAGACGAATTAGAAGTGGGTAGGGCTTGAAGCGGGCAATGATTTTGAGGTGGGTGATGGGTAATGAGTGGTTTTGAAGGCATTAGTGGTGATATGGTGGAGAAAGACGGGGTTATGTATGGTTGACGGATGATAAGGGGTTTAGAAGGCGTAGGGGTAAACGTGGTAGAGGTGGGTGGTAAAGTGGGGGAGTGAGAGAAGATGAGAGGGTGTGAAGGTGTAGTGGAGAGTGTCGGTTGATAGGAGATCGGGGTGCGGATGAGAGGGCGTAATGGTAGTGGAAATGGTGAAGGTGATACTGACGTGGGTTGATGAGAGAGAGGTGCTACCCGGGCAAAGTGAGGGGGTTGCATGACGATAGGGTTGGAGGAAGAAAGAATAGAGGTACTTTCCGAGTGCCACACCTACTCTCTCCCGACTTCCGGGAAGGAGGAGATGGGGTTAACCTGATGATTGGGCTGTTGGTGCTCCGGTAATGGATTCTGGATTATGCCCATGTTGGGCTGTTGTTGTGGGGCCTGTTGAGGCTGTTGTTGTTGTTGTGGTTGCTGCTGCTGCTGCTGTTGTAACTGCTGCTGTGGCCTATGAGGAGGTCTCCTAGCCTTGAGAGCGGCGATGTATCGTCTCATTTCATCCCAATCTATTTGATGTTCATCATTCATATCGTGGATGTAATCTTTGAAATGGAAGCAGTAATCTACTGTGTGTCCTGGCTGCCTGTGGTAGACGCAGTATTTGGAGGTATCAACATTCGAGGGCCACACAGGCCTTTCTCTGGGTAGGGCGAGTTGGTTTGATGCCATGAGGGCATTAAAAATGTCTGCTAAGGTTTCTGGCAATGGTGGATAGTAGGCTCTCTTGGGACCGACCGGCCTCCTTTGTTACTGTTGGGGAGCATAGTTCCCCGGGGGTGGAACTTGGTTGTACTGAAGCGGTGGTTGTTGTTGCTGAGGTTGTGGTTGTTGTTGCTGGGGTTGACGTAATGGAGGCATATTATCCTGGGGTGGATTATTTTGGGGTGGAGGACGAAGAGGGAAAGGACCTGGTTGGAGGGGAAGTCGGGGCATTTGTGGAGGCCTTGGGTTGACTGCATAGTTGGCATTGTTGATCGCACCCACTTGCTCATGTGTCACGACCCCTTCTGTGGCTCCGCCCGAGACACCAGCGCCTGTCTTTCTGACCACTTTGGGCTTCGGCGACTCAAACATGTTCATAATGGGGGAGTCTTTTAACTGGGTTTGGATGTACCGGGCCCTTTCATAGAGTTCCTCCATTGTAGTAAATTTATTCATGGCCAGGACGTGTCTGAATTGTGGGGTTGCATTAGACACAATCATCTTTACTTGTTCAGGCTCGGAGAGGGTATCCCTTATTCTTTCCGCCAGAGACCTCCATCTATCAGCATAGCGGACAAAATCTTCATCGGGCTTCATCTTTTCAGCCACTAGGTCGGTAATGGAGAGTGAGGGACCGACCATATCCCTATATTTCTGCAAGAACCTTCTCTGGACTATTTCAAAATTCTCGGCCTCGCGGGGCTCCAAAGAATAGAACCACTCTAGCGCGGGACCATCCAATGATCTCCGAAAGAGGTATGCCAGGGACCTCTGATCGTTTTGCCAATAGGAGGATTCATACATGAAATCCTTGAGGTGAATGAAGGGGTTGCCGGTACCATTGTATCTGCGGTACGTGGGTATTTCGGAGGGAGGAAGATGAATGACAGGAAGGATTGGCAAAGCAACCTCCGGGGTGGCTTTCACGTCCACCATTCTTCTCAGATTTTGAAACTGCTCGTCCATGCGATTGAACCTATTGAGGAGCGATTGGGCGAGCTCCTCTGGAGGTGAAGGTGGTACTTGCCACTGGGGGAGAAACTGTCTCCCAGAGACTTGAGGGGGGAACCCCGAATGAGAGGGAGCTGCCAGACCGCCGACAGTCGGCCCCGGCTGAAGCGATATGTGGGGAACAACGGGAGTTTAAGATTGTGACAGGAACTGGAATGAGGGTGGTTGTTGGCTCGCTTGTCCTTGAAGCGAGGGAGACTGGATGGCTTGCACCAATGAAGGAGATGGAATGGCCTGCATGGACTCTTAGAGAGGTGCGATGGCCGGAGTTGATTCCTGGGGGGTGGGGGACACAGATTTCCCCTTCAGAATGGCCTGGAAGGCCCGGAGCTGTTCAGAGGTAAGCTCCGTGTTGGCGAGGATGCCCAATAAGGAAGAGATATCCTGTGGTGGGGATATGTCCCCGACAATAACCTGCACCTCATGCGAGGGCTCATGAGAAGGACCCGAGTCCATAGCATAGACTCGCGGGTCGGTTGACAAACCACGACTAGGGTGGTTCTCCTCAAAAGACTCGTGAGCCATGCTCACAGTTTTTCCAGAATGCAAAAACATACACTAGCAAGCAGGTAGCAGAGATTATCAAACAAGTGGATGCCTTTATGCCCTTTTTTGTGTTTTGATTTTGATGATTTTTTTTGGGTTTTTAGCGAGATCCGAAGTTCACACAAAATAGGGACCCTAGTTTATTTTTGTTTCACCGCCGTGTCAGCTAGGGTCTCTCGTCTCACCACGAATGGGATGACTAACTCCGGGGAACTTCAATGGTACAACCAGCCCAGTGAACGAAGAGGAGATTCTTCGATGTCGGGGACTTACGGAGGTCCCAGTGGAGGAGATTCTAGTCCGTTGAGAGGAATTCTCAAACGGAGAGTCCTTCCTTCACCGGGAAAGGGTGATCCTTAGAAAAAATGAAAAAAGAGTATAAAAAAGGGATGGATGTATGCAATGGAATGATGACAGAGAGAGAGTAAGAAAACAACAGAAATAACAAACATATAATGAACACCCAACCAATCACAACTGATTGTGCTGCCGCGAGCACAACGGGGGCGCGCGAGGGCGCCAAGGTGGAGAGGCACGGACGGTGCCGAACTTGCAAGGGTAGCCAAAAGGAAGCAGTTGAGGTCCCACCGTGATCGCCAATCTGTGAGCGACATCACGCGGTTCGGGGAGCGAAGAAGACGTGGAGCGCGCGGGCTCCTCTTTGTTTGCTGCAACACAGAAATAAGAGAAGAGAGAAGGGGCCACCACGGGAGATTGCTCCGGCGGGGCGAGCGGGACACATGTAATATAGCAAGATATGGGGATTAAACGGCCATAGCGGGAAGTGACCCGCCGCGGCCTCGGGGGGACGGGAATGGTGCAGAAATTAAATAGCAAGAATTGAAACGGCCATTGGGGAAGTGACTCGCCGCGGCCTCAAGAATATGAGCAGATAAAAATATAACAGAATATAAGAAGAATATAAAGAGCGGGAATTTAAACGGCCATTGGGGAAGTGACTCGCCGCGGCCTCGAGAATATGAATAGATAAGAATATAACATATAAGAACGGGAATTTAAACGGCCATTGGGGAAGTGACTCGCCACGGCCTCGAGAATATGACTAGATAAGAATATAACATATAAGAACGGGAATTTAAACGGCCATTGGGGAAGTGACTCGCCGCGGCCTCAAGAATATGAGCAGAATATAACAGAATATAAAGAGAATATAAGAACGAAAATCTAAACGGCCATTGGGGAAGTGACTCGCCGCGGCCTCGAGAACAAGATGTGATCGCCGGAGGCCAAAAGACCCCAAAATAAAGAAAGTGATCGCGCCTACCTCAAGAGCGGGAGATGGCGGGTTGCTTCCTCCTCCCCCTTCGGCCGACCGACGGAGAGGGCTTTCCTTGGGTACCCTTGCAAAACAACGACAAACAAGTAACGAGTGGATTAGAAAGATGAAGGTGTAGTATTCAAATCATTGCGATAAAAATAACGAAATGATGGCAAGACACACACCTGGTTGGTGTTATCTTTTAAACCCCTCTCGGACTCGAGTAGGAGGAAAATGAGATGATGGATGCAAGAAGTATATAAGAAGAGGCGCCCTTATGAAGGGGGATAGAGGATGCGAGATGATGAATGTAAAAGAACTACGAAGAAAAGGAAAGGATTGGCTTATTGGATGTGCCGATTGTGAAATCCGGCAGAGCTCCGATAGCGTAGGGACGACGTGGAAGTGCGGTGGATGAAGATGACCTTCCTCTCGCGAGCGTGGGCACCCGAGAAGCCGGTAGAACCTCCACCTACAAAAGACCCCACGGGTTAGAAATGACTCCGGTAGCCTCTGGGCTCCGGCAGCCTATCGGATCTCTTTGAAGCTCTCTCAGAACTGAGGGGGGTAGGCCTCTATTTATAGGGCTCCGGAGGGTGGAGGCGTCCAGGACCCTGGACACCTCCATCAGGGAAAAAAAGATTTTTTATTCTATTTTTCGTCATTTTTTCCAAATATTTTCGTGGAGGCGTCCAGGGTCCCGGACGCCTCCATAACTCCCACCGAACTCCACCGAAAGTCGCACGCGGTTTAACACAACGCGTGATTTTGGAGCGGCGACCCATGATTTTGAAATGGGCGCGTCTAGCCGGCTGGACGTCTCCACAATTTGGATTCTTTCGCACACGACAAACCGTCGTTCGGTGGCCGGCCCCCGTGAGGGAGTTAATGGAGGCGTCCAGGGGCCTGGACGCCTCCATTAATATATATATATTTTTATGTTTTGTCTTTTATGCCAACTGGCATTTTACATTTTTTATATTTGTTTTCATGGAGGCGTCTAGGGACCTGGACGCCTCCATTAATTTTTATATTTTTTATTAACACAAAATAAATTCAAGTCTTGGAGGCGTCCAGGAGCCTGGACGCCTCCATGAAGACCCACCCGGCTCCCTTGAAAAGATGTCGGTAGGCGCTCGGCAGACACTCTTCCTGGTTTCAGAACCTTCCAATGCGTCTGACTGGTGTTGATGCCGTCCGAATGCTGCGACGAGACGGTTCCGAATGTTGACAAGGGCGGAAGAAGACTCAAGAAAAGGAAGCACTCGAGCGATTCAAAATGCGTAAGCTGTCGTGGGGCGTCGTATAGTAATATGAGACTTTCTCAGAAGACGCCAGGAATGGCGTGTCTACATGGAGCATCTTGGTAGATAGGCTGGACCTTTTTGGGGACGCAAACCTGTTTGAATCTTCTTGGCTCGGGAGCCAACCTTCTCTGGCCATGGCGGACGGCTTCTTCCTCCTCGGCTCTTCTTCCAAAAAGAGCCTGATAGGAGTTGTAGACTGGTACGACAGGGATCACTCGGTCCGGGCTCACTCGAGCCTTACGTCCATCTAGAAAGATGCGGAGGCCATCGACCAGCATGGACTTGCCGGACGCGGAGAGACGTCCGGTCACAGTAGCATCAGTCTTCCTTCGGGGGTTCCGGTGTCGACGCTTCCCAAAATTCTTGGCAGAAACGGGGCGGGCCCTGGGAGCTATATGATGCACCATGCAGCTGACGACTTGAATTGGGCTCGTAGGTGAGCCAGTACAACGTCGAGCCTCCGGGGCCTCGACCTTCTCAGCAACCTTCTTCTTTGTGGGTTCTGAGGACTCCGTCTGCAGCATGTCAGCAAAGGCCAACCCCAAGAAGTTGGGGAAGCCTACAGCTGGTGGGAAGGAGCCGAAAACCATGGGTACCGCCAGGTACCCGTGTTCAACGTGGCCGGCGATGATCGCGGGGCCGAAGCCAACACCGGTGAGTCCTACTGACGTCATCGTTCACCTGGGACAAATAGACAAACAGTCAGTATTCTTGGGGGAAGCCCTCGAAGGGCATCCTCTCTTGGCAAAGAGATGAAGGGAGACTCGAGTCCCACTGGGAGTGCCAGAGTTGTGGGGATGGATTTTTATTTATCCTATCCTTTTATTCATTTATTTTACTTGTTTATTTAGTTCATTAATTAGGCGTGCCAGTCACTAGCGTGACAATCTATTGTGCGCTCGATCTGACTCTGTCAGTCGATTGTGATATTAGTGTCGGGACCCGGAGTCCGTCATACCATAAATGTCATGACGTTAATTACATCCTCTAAGAAAGAGGACAACCCTTGATTAATTGCCAAGAAAGGATGTCTCGGAGGCAAAATAAGATAAGACTACGATGCCGGCTTCATTAGCAGGATGTGAAATGCGTGTGGATAATCATGCAATGCAATATGTGATAATGATGTGTGACATAAATCCAGCAGCATATCCCCTTGTTTTGGACTATGCCAAAAGGGGAGTATAGGTCATCCATCCATGGAATGCCGGGATAGAAACCAAAAGAAAGATGGGCGTAGCCTGAGACCCGGGAGGATCTAAGTGTGACGAGACAATGATGTGACACAACCTTGGACCTAAACAAGCAAGCACAATTCACAATCGAAATGGACCGATATCGGCGGCCACTCACCAGACACTCACCCAAGACCCGGGGTAACTCGGTGATATCGAGTGGAGGTTGTGAGGGCTGGGCCCTTGCTGGTAGAGGGCCAGCAAGGCCAAGGTTTCTCCCAAGGGTATGAGGGCCAAATTCAAAGGGGCCGACCGGGTGCCAAAGGGCACGGGTTACACTCTCTTCCACGGTAGCCACTCGAAGCAATGGGGCTTGCGGACCGGGCACTCGCTCTCAAGGGCCAGCAGAACTATGAGCTAATATTGAAAGAACAAGGCACCAAATATGAGCAAGGGATAGAGCACTTACTCGACCGGCTTGAAGAAACCGATCCCGCTCGGAGACGTGGGCGAGTGGGGAAGCATGGGTTCCCCACACACCGCGCCGGTGTAGCTTGAACCTGTTGAAGGTTTTACACCACTACGCCCCATGCAAGGGGGTTGAACACGGGGAAGGGAAGCCAAAATTGCAGTCAAACACTACCTCCCACAGGGAGGGGCTTTAAGCCGGCTAGGCGGGGAGGGGAAAAGCTGAAATAGAAACCGAACGGATGGAAGATGTCGGTTCTGCCCGCTCTTTGGAATAGGGGACAGACAGTTGAAGTTGATGCTGCTGTGGCCACTCCTGAATTTTTTTATCGATGAGACTAGTGGGAAATCTTCGGGGTTGGATCAGGATGATGTCAATTTTTTTTGGAATTTATTGGTTGACGGTGCTGGTCGGGGAAGGGCTGCGAACAGGGTCCCTGAGTTCTGGTTTTGACTGCTACGGTACCACATCAACAGAAAGATGAGGCTGCCACGAGTGCTCCCAATCTCTGAATCAAGCGTGGCTGTAGTCGTTGGAATCGTTGTCGAGTCCTCTTCGAACGGAGACCCACAGAGGTGCCGTAGGAGGTTGGAGTAGACAGAGATAGCATGAATAGTGATCGGGTGTCTGTTCAGTCCCAGAGTGGACAGAACAGCGCACCTGGGGGAGAAAAATGAGAAATCTTCGCTTCGGATGCCGAACGGGGTTCCGCTTCTTGATCCTGGAAGTAGACTCGTCGTAGAAGATCTCAGCCAAGTTCCGCCTTCAGATCTTCAAGGGGCTGGCCGTGGAAGGCTCTGCAAGCGGCTTCAGGTTGCCAGTCTAGAGGAAGATGCGTAGTGTGGGGAGATCGGCTCCCTCGGGCAGCCACAAACTCAGAATGGGACAAGACCACCATTGTCACGAAGAGGGAAGGGAGACGCTTCCGACGGTATCACTTGGGCCTCCAGGGATGCCGGGATGAAGTCGGGGTCGCCTCTGCAAGCCGCTGGTCCTCTACAGATCCTGAGCTGCGAACTAGCAAGCTAAAGATGATAGGTGGGAAATGGGGTGGATGAGAGGGGAAATGGGGTGGATGGGTGTGGGGGTGACCCCAGGCTGTGAGGGGGTCTGGGAGGGGGAAAACTAAGGTGAGGAAGGGGGAGAATGAGGGCTGGAAGGGGGTCTAGCAGGTGGTGGGAGGGAGAGCTGCGAATTTGGTGTTGGGAGGGAAAGGGAGATCTCTCTCCCTTGGGGAGTCTAGGGCATGGGGGAAGAGAGAGTGGAGGGAAAATATTCAAATGTCCCTTGGGAGCTGCAGGATTGTGTGGGGAATAGGGTGGATTGTGTTGGGGAGAGGGAGATTGTGTTGGGAGAGCCAAGATTCTCCTAGGGAGGGAGGAGATTTGGTGGTAGTTGGGAGAGGGGGTAATTAATGCTCCTAAGGAAGTGAAGGGTCTCTAGATGAGGTGGAGGGTGATGGATGAGGTGGAGGATGATGTGGAGGGGTGAGGAGAGAGAAAGGGGCACATATTTTAGAGAGAGAAAGTGGAGGAGAGAGAAAATGGCTTCCTAGAGAGAGAGATAGAGAGAGAGGGGGGGATAGGGACTTCTCACCCACTCAATTGGCTTCTCACCAAAAGAAGAAGATTTAAGTTAGACACTAGAAAATTCAAATATTCATTCATTCATTGACCTCAAATGGGGGGAATGAGGTCCTATATATAGGCAACCCACATTTTACAAAAAGTCCCTGACTCTTGCTACAATGACAAATAACCAAGGGGGTAGGGGCCGCCCCTGGGCCTAGCCCAATGAATTGGACCCATTAACTAATCTAATCAACCCTATGACACTTAACTTAGGTAGATGACTCAAATAAAAGGAAAATTACAATGGTATGACTCAAATAAAAATAAGGAAATATAACATATGACTCAAGATAAATGACTAGACCATGTCGGACGCTTCCGGGGTGAGGAGACGAGCCGTGAGTGTGGGCACGGGAGGTGATGTCCCCATCAGACAATGTCCACTGTCATGGTGTTTGTTGATATTCCCTTTAGAGACCATTGGAGGACATGCAGTGGCAGAACTCCAAGGGTCAGCAGGGTTAGAAGAAAACCTGGCGATCAAATGGCATATAATGTGGGGGTAAAACCCTGTTAATTTAGCTCTGTTAGGCTCGGATGAAGAACCATGATTTTCCTCCATGATATGATGAAAACTGGCATGATGGTCCACAGAGGTTAGGGTACCAAGTCTAGACTGGTTCTAGGCTCAGTAAAGTTGCTAAGAAGTTAGATGTTTGAGTGGTGGCTAGTATTAGGGTGAACCGGCGCGGCTGGGGTCCCGGCGCGAAGACAAACCGACGCGACAGCAAACACAAAGGGGGATCGGCGTGGCAAGTGGTCGGCGCGACATCATCTCGGCGCGCCTATTACCCTGCGTGGAACTGGCGCCGAGAGAAGGCTGCGCCGGGTGGTTGAGTGGCGCCGACAAGGTGTTTCTTTAGATTTCATGCGTTTTGAAGGCTTTGTGAGATTGAGGGGGGATCCTCTTATCGTCAGTGAGAATTTCATGGGTTTGTCCATGGTGGTATTTGGGTAAAGTGGAAATTGAGGGTAGACTCATCCATGGAAGGTCTAGGGAGACCATGTGACTGTAATGGTTATATTCCCCTCGTACGGTGGGCAAAGGATCATAAGATGGTCTGCCTCAGATCTCTGCCACACAGCTGGGGGTAGACTCATAGTTTCAGTGAAAGCATCACATGATGCGATAAATTAAGGATCGTCGATGAATTTTGGTAGCATCTCCCCTTATTTTAGACTGTGCCAAAAGGGGAGTATAGGTCATCCACCCACAGAATGCCGGGATGGAAGCCAAAGGAGAGCCGGGCGTAGCCCTAGATCCGAAAGGATCTCAATCCTATGGGACAGTGTTCACTTGTAGTGGCATTTATTTATATCCCCTAGGTAGCCAACGGAGAACATGCAATGGCAGAACTCCATGACTTGACGGGGTGGCAGAATGTAAAGGGATTAACCCCATTGATTTAGCTCCCGTGAGGGCTGAGTGAAGGATAGTGTTTCTCCTTAGAGTGATAGGGTCTTGTGACCAGGGATCACATGGCTCAGAACTGTTGAGGGTATCGGCACGAAGCTATCGGCATGGCTAACTTCTGCACGAAGGATATAAAGGCTTCGACGCGACAAGCAGAACATGCCTCGGCGCGATGGAGAAAGTTCAACTTGCGTGGGAAGCCCTCGGCGCGGGACTCGCGCCGAGAGAGGGTGGCACCGGGAGGTTTTTTAGGATAGGGTTTCAAGGGGTTTCAGAGGGGTCAGAAGCTAAGGGTTTCAGAGAGTTTTCTGGGGCTTTTGAAGCCGATTTATTCAAGGCCTTTGAGGTGTTTTACCCGAGGTTTTGGGGAATCTAGTCAAAGGATCTTTGAGATGGTCCTGGGGGGATGAGGCTATTTTAGGGAGAAGGGGATCTTCACTCTGGGGCCTCACTAGGAGCAGGGTTACAGATGAAAACTCACGAGCTCTGACTCGAGCGTATCCCTCTTCGTTTCACAAATGAGAAACCATGAGATGGACTGTCTCAGGCTTTCAATGTGGCTGTGAGATTGGAAAGAAATACGGTAGAAACACACTCAGCAGATCGAGAAGACAGGTATACGATAGGATCTACTTCGTTTGCAGTAGCTATTAAATACGGCGAATCTCGGATACAGAGGGAAAAAGGGAAAGAAAGGGCAAACTTCAGCCCCTTTTATTAACCATTTCATTCAAACGGAGTGCATACATTTAGCTCTGAAGAGAATCAAACTAAGGAAATTACACACATACTATATCCATGATAGAAGGGTTACATTGGCATTCGATGCTACTGGAACAAAGATGCTCGGAAGCGGACCCAAAAAAGAAAAGCATATTCAAATAAAAGATAGGGGAAGGGGAGAATATAGCCCCTCAGGGCACCCTGGAACCGATCCCACCTTGAATCTCCCCTCAGAGCTTCCGAGACTCCTTTCTCTCTTTCGGTCCCTCTATCTGTTCCCTCTTCTCTCTTTTTTTTCTTCTCTGTTCCGTGTGTCTCTCACTCTGTGCCTCCCCTTATTCAGCTTCGAAGGTAGCTACTTTATAGAAGGATGGCCCTTTGCTTTCGGCACGAGCTCCCCGGTGCGCCCCAGCATACGTCGTCTCGACGCGCCTGGCTTCGTATTAGACTTGGACCATTTGTTCGTAACTTGGCGCCGAAAGGGGCTCATCTAATGGGCTTCTTTTCATTGTTCTGGTGGATTTCTTGGTATATTCTTCTCGAGGCTTGTTTAACACCTTGCGTTCACGCACATGTGTGAGGCAGTGTGAACCCCTTTTCATGGGAATCAGAATTATCTGAGGCTTCTCTTCAGCATGCAGATGATTGCCTGGAATTTGTCATAATTTTATCAGCCTGACTATTTGAATGATAGTCATGCTGGGCAGTGGCCTAGCCAGAGGTGGCTTCAACCGAACAGAGTGTTTAGGGGTAGTGAACCTCGTCTATTCTGATTCTCAGAACTTTCAGGGATGGCACAGAGGCTGCACCCTTGATTTGGTCTTCAGAGCCCTAAGCTTGCTTTTGGCTTCTTTCTTGTATATTTTAGGTGTCAACATGGGTCTGTGATCATGCCAGGGCCTCCACCCTGGATACCAGAGCGAATGTTCACCTTGACTGGTGCCGGGCTCCCCTGCTTCGACATCGGCGAGGGAGAACACGGCCATCATATGGATCACGTTGGCCGAGTAGTGAATCACGCGTGCTGCCTTAGCTGGACTAGACCACGTATGTGGTTGCGGAGGATCAACGAGATGACTCTTCATTTTAACGAGGCCGTCTTGGATCATCTTCTGCGCCTAGGTCTTGAAGACATAGCAATCCTAAATTGAGTGGCCCAGCATGCGGTGATACGGGCAATAGCCAAGATCATCGATCTTCAAAGTCTCGTCCGGCTTGCGGATTTCTGGTAGCTCGATAATCTTCTGGGTCATGCTGAGGTCGAAGAGCATCTTCGTATGTTCCTTCTTGAAAGAGAAGGGAGTCTTCATGCACTCTGAGAATGAAGGAGCGACCAGCTTGTCTGCTGGCTTTTTGTCAGAACTGCTTGGTTTGGCATCTTTATCGACTTTGGCGGCAGGGGTGAATTCAACAATATTCACCTCCTTACCGGACTGGCGTTCTCACGCTTGCTTACCTTTAGCTACAGTATAGCTCGGGTTATCGGTGAAGAACATCTATATTTCTGCGACTGTCGAATTGAGTTGGTCGAAGCCTCTGATGTTGGTGCCGAGAAGCTTCTCGCTGACCTCAACTGCCAAACCCCACCGGCATATAGTAATGGCATCTTCCTGGACTGGCGGGTTGACACATCTCATGCTGAGGTCTCGCCACTTCTTGATAAAGTCGAGGGCGCTCTCGCCCTTCCTTTGTCGGAGAGAGCAGAGCTCGGCCAGGGTGATCTTTCACTCGACTGTTTGAAAGCGGTCGAAGAACTTCTTCTGGAGATCTGCCCAGTCGATGACTGAGCCGGGCTTCAGGCGAGAATACCATTGGAAGGCCGTTCCCGTAAGCGAGGTAGCGAAGTAGTGGAGGAGGTACGACTCATCAAATGCTAACTCACCCATGGCCGCAACATAGTTGGCCAAGTGTTCATGTGGCGACCACTGCCCATCGAACTTTTGCAGTTTTGGAGGCTTGGCGTACTCTGGAGGAAGCTTTTTCAGCTGGTGGTGAAGCGGGTAGGGTACACTGTAGAGATCTACTATGACAACCCCTTCACCATAACAATGCGCTCGATCATCTGGCGTTGTGCCAGGAGGTTTTCTGGCATTGGCGTATTAGAGGCTCGTGACTGAGCCTCAACCGGGGGTGTGCCAAACCCAGCTACCAACGGGGTTCGGGAGATCATCGCTGAGGTGTTGGCAGTATCGCGTGCAGCCAGTGGTGCCGGTGCCTCGGTCGGTGGCTTGGCAGGCTGCTGAGGATGAAGGTCGCGCTCCTGGAGGAGGTCTTGCAAGAGGGCCTTCAGATGTTGGTTCTCCTTCATGAGAGTATCGAGGGTCACTTCTTGAGCCTCGTTCGTAGGAGGGTCGTTATTAACTGGCTCTGCGTTAATAGGAGGGTTGAGGTCTTCCACCGGGCCTTCTTCTGCGCGCTCTATCACCTGTGGTCAGGCAGAAGTACCGATGTGACCTTTTGGGGGAGCCGGCGGAACCTGATGGCTCGGCCTCCTAAAGTGGGACAGGGGCTTATTCAGGTCATCCTACTGGGTGTCCGGCTAGTGTCCGGTGGTGTAGCACGTGAACACTCGAATCACGTCGTTGATGAATCGGGCCGTCCGCTTCCTCCGCGGGTGCCCCTCTGGGTGGACATGCGCCCCTAGTCTATCAAAGACTGAGGTATGCTGCAAAGGGGCCTCACTCCCGATATCGGTCGGAGGAGAACCCGGGACAGGCTGTTGGAGGGCCCGGGAGCAAGCTTGCCTTTGCCTCCGCTTGTTTGTGCAGGGGACATTAGACGACTGGGCGTCGTCAGACGGTGCTATTGTGGGACTAGTCGCATCCTGCCTGGTACGACGTCTGAGCGCTCGCAGGGGGTTCCTAATGCGCACCCTCCGAACGGCTTGAGCTTCCTCCAGGGTGACCCAGATTCTCCTCAAGTCAGATTGCTGGTCTCCCTTGTCTCTATTTCTCCGACGAGTTATCTTGGGAGCTCGTGTGTCGGGCTAAGGTGGGTGTCCCCGGACTGCTACCGAGGAACCCGCTCTTCTGAGCTTTGCATCATCCTCTCGCGTTTGCCGCAAGAGGTCAAAATGGTTGGAGGTAGAGATTGTGGGAACGGTCCGTTCCTGGGGTATGATTGGTTCGCCCCCATCGAGGCGAATCCACAAGTCACCGACAAGGATAGTCCTGCCTAAGTTGCTGGTTGTAGCGGCGAGCCATCTACCTTTGCAGCCATGCAACGCTTCTTCTGGGGAGTGGAGGAAGACTCCGCCCCGAGATGGTAGACCGAGAAGACCCGGCCTGGGGTGACCGACATCATGGAGCTGTCAGTCGGGAGTACTGGAATCGGCTCCCAGGGTGCAAGACCCACGCCAGGAGTCGATGGCTGGGTGACACGGGTATAAGCTCTTGCCCGCGTCGATAGAAGCGTTACCGATGCTCGATGATGGGGACATCACCGACCATCCCATTTTTTTCGAGGATGCCGTTGTTCGCTAGCAGTACTCCATGATGTTCGCCACATTTTTCTGAGTCATGGCATGTAATTTTCATATTTTCTTTGAGTCATTACTATGTAATTTTCCTTTTATTTAAGTCAAGTCCCTAGGTTAATGAGTCAATTACCTAGCTTAATTGTCATTAGGTTGGTTAGGTCGGTTAATGGGCTCAATTAAGTGGGCTAGGCCCAGGGGCACCCCCTTCCCCCTTGGTTTATTGTCATTAGTCTAAAAGTCAGGGACTTATTATAAATCGTGGGATCCCTATAAATTGGACCGCATTTCTTCCATTTGAAGCTAATGAGATATTGAGAAAATTTTGAATTCCTAGAGAATTTTCTTCCTTGGAGTGAGAAGCTCCCTCCCTCCCTCCCCCCCTCTCTCTCTCTCTAGAAGGGGTGACCCCTTCTCTCTCTCTCTCCTCCCCTCCCCCAATTTTCAAAATTCCCTCTCTCTCCTCCCCATTCAACTCCCATTAAGACCCCTCTCCCCTCCCCATACCCCATTTAATCCCACCATTACTCCCTCCCCTCCCAAGACAACCCTTGACACTCCCCATACAACCCTTCACTTCCCAACACAACCATTCCTTTTCCCAAGCCACCCCTTCCCTTCCCCAACACACCACTCCATCTCCCAACACACCCCTCTACATCTCCAAGACCCCAATTGACTACCCACATTAAACCAAAATTCAAAAATTAGTGAAACTTCCCCTCCCTCGGTCATTTGTGCCCTACTCTCTCCCACCCTTGGCAGACCTGCGACCCCAACCCTCCACCCTCTGCTAGCTCTACCCCCTCCCTCTCCCATCCACTTCCACCAACCCCTAATACCCTCCCCCATCCCCCACACCCATTAACCATCACCCCTTGTTGTATTTCGCCCCCCTCCTACCCTATTTACCCACACCAAGCTGCAGATCCTGTAGCCGCTCGCAGGCAACAGAAAAGATGTTGATTGCAGAGGTTTTCCCATCGTCTCCACGAAAAACCTGGTAGTAAATCCTATATTTCTCGAAAGATCATCAAGTCAACTTCGCAATAGAAGTGGTCTCGCCATCAACCGACTTCGGGGCTGCCCAGAGGAGCCGATCTCCCCAGACTGCGCATTCCCTCCTAGGCAGACGACCAGCAACGACTTGCAGAGGCTTCCACGACCAGCACCCTAGGCTTCTTGAGGCGCCATTTGGCTGAGGGCTCCTCCCGCAAGTCCCCTGCCATCTCCAAGAAGCATAACATTTTTTGGAGCTCGGAGTCAGAAATTCCAGTTTTTCTCCCCGAGGTGCGCAAGGTAAGCTCCCCAGAACCTGGTTCGACCTCCTTCCACTTATCCAGTCATCACGGTCAGCTCTGACCTTCAACGATAGTCCTGTTGGTCTCCATTCGAAGAGGACTCGACCAAGATCGTAGAGGTTCTGGTCCCGCATCATTCGGACCTCGGGAGTGCTTGTGACGTCCTCATCTTCCTGCAGCGGCAGTCTGGGAACAGTCAGAGCCAGAATCGTTCGGTCCTGTTCCAGCCACTGTCGACGCCAGGAAATTCCCCGAAAATTCAGACATCCTCCAGGGCCAACCCAGGAAGTTTCAGCACCAGTTTCGTCCTCACCTGAGCTCGACAGAGCCTGTGGCAGCACCGTCACTGACTATCTATCGTGCTGTTCCAGAAGCAGGCAGATTCAGCATCATTCACCATTTCGGTTTTTGCCTAGTTCTCCCCACCCCCGCCTTGCCAGCATAGCGCCCCTCCCTGTGTGGAGGTAGTGTTTGTGTGTAACTCTAAATTCCCCACCCTTAGTCCACCCCTCCTGCGTGAGGAGTAGTGGTTGTTAATTAATTTCTTTTAGGTTGAAGCTTCATCGACGCGGCGTGCGAGTGCATATCCACGCCTCCCCGCTCGCCATCGTCTCCGGCCGGGATCGGCATTTTCACACTGATCCGGGGAGCTTCTGGCCCCCTCCCTTTGCTGGCTTTTCTTGCTTAGTTAGTATTGCGTCTTAGCTCCGTCGGACGGTGAGAGAGTGCCCGATCCGTAAGTCATCTAATTGAGTACCACCACGGAGCGAGTTGTGAGAGAGACCCTACAACCCACGCCCTCGGCGTGCCAGCCACCCACTGAATTGGGCATCCCTAGCCCTTAGGGGTCCATCCCAAGCTAGCCAACTCCTTGGAATCTCAAGGTCCAACCTCGGACCCTCATCCCCATCGCCGGTCCACCTACGGACCTGGGTGCGCACTACGCGACTGAACCCCCTTGTGTGAGTCCGCCGTTCGACCCGGTTGCTTGCGAATCTAGGTCCAAGGGGGCATCCCCGTGGCATCCCTAGGTCGTTCCACATCAAGTGGTATCAGAGCAAATTTTAGACTTGTCTCTACTAAGTCTAGTTCTAGGGCCATTGCATTATTCACCCATGCATCACCACCTCATCATGGCTACCTCATACTTGGCATACTTGCCACTCTTAGACCCATTAGAGGCCTTTGTGTTTGACGGATCCTGCCCTAGTATATATCTAGAATGGGAGAAGTCCATAGACCGACACTTTGGGAGGTTCACCCTGTCAGGGGCTATGCAAGTCAACTATGCCAAGAGTTTGCTCTGGCGCCAAGCTAGGAACGAATGGCAGCACATTGTAGGTTTGAGAGAAGTCAAAGGGGAAGCACCCATCGAATCCTGGGTCGAAATGAGGGCCAATCTTAGAAAGATCTACGCACCCCAATCCAAACCTCCTTAACCAACCCATCTTCCACCCCCAACCCCAACTCCAACCCAAGAACTTCCCCTACCAGGCCCAACCCAAGTCCGTCCTTGTTTACCACCCCGGGTGATGGGGGCATCCCTTGCCCCTCTGCTTTTTTCAAGGCTCAGATTGTTCATCGGCATGTGCCATTGTGTTCGTCATATGTTTCTGAGTCTAGTCATGTAATTTTATATTTTATTTGAGTCATAAACTATGTAATTTTCCCTTTATTTGAGTTTGGTACCTAGGTTTGAGAGTTATTTACCTAAGTTAAGTATCATTAGATTATCTAGGCTGGATAATGGGCCCAATTCAATGGGCTAGGCCCATGGGTGCCCCTCCTTGGTCGTCTGGTCATTATGTCAATTGTCCAAGGTCAGTATGGTCATGTGAAAAGTCTGGAGTCTATAAATAGCCCCCTCCCCTCTCTCATTTGTAACCTTGGATGATCAAATATATTGTGAGTTTTAGTTATTTCTTTGGAGTAGATTCTCCAACCCTCTCTCTCCCTCCAAGAGAGGTGCGCCCCTTTCTCTCTCCTCCCCCTCCCATCTACTTTCTCTCTCTCCTCCCCTCATTCAATAGTCACCACAACTTCCCACAACACCCCTTTACTCCACCCCTAGCCCCAAGGGAGAACCCACCAATCTCCAAGCCACCCTCTAACCCCCAACCACCCACTACCCTTTCCCAAGCACCCTTCCATCTCCCCAAGGCTGAAGGGGTTCAAACCCTCGGCAAAATTTGAATCTTCCTCCCTTGCTGGCTCCCCCTCACCCCTCCCCAACACCCCCTTCATACCCTGGTCGCCCTCCCCATTTCCCCTTGCTTCCCTTGGCCATCCCACCCTCATACACACAACCCTACACCATCAGCCTATTCCCAGCTCGCAGGTAGCAGGGTACCAGCGACTTTCTGAGGCTGCCACGTCATCACCAAGAAGCTTTAAAGAGCATACCATATACTGGTGGAATTGTCATCTAGTATACTTTGGAACGGAGGTGGTCCCGCCTCCGTCTGAGTTCGTGGCTGCCCGGAGGAGTCTTCACCGCCGGACAACACAATTCCTCCCTGGCAGACACCTAATTGCAGCTTGCAGAGGCTACCACGACCAATATTTTGAAGATATTGGAGCAGCGTTTGGCTGAATACTTCTGCTACGAGTCCCCTTTCATCTCCAAGAAGCGGAGCATCGTTTGGAGATCGAAGCATAAAGTTCCAAATTTCCTACCCCGAGTGCGCAGGTCAGTCCAAGTGGAGACAGATTCGACCTCCTTCCACTCTTCTGGCCCTTGCGGTCTGCTCCGACCTTTTTCGGTGGCCCCGTGGGTCTCCGTTCAAAGAGAACTCGACCACAAACACAACGGTCCCAGTCTCGCCATCAACTGAGCTCGGGAGTGGTCGTGACAGCCTTCCCTTCCAACAACAGCGGTCCAGACACTGCCAGGAGCAGAGTGTAGCAGTCTTGATCCCGACCCTACCCCGGCCGTCGTCGTCATCAAGAAATTCTCCAATAATTCTGACATTTCCTGGGCCAACCCAGGATATTTTGGCGCTGGTTTCGTCAACAAAGGAGTTCAGGAGAGCCCGTGGCAGCACCGACAATGACTGCTTATCCGGCTATTCCTGAAGCTGGCAGAATCGAGGAGCTTGGCAATTCGACTTCTAGCTTAGTTTTTCCCCCACCCCGCCTGGCCAGCTGACCTCCCCTCCCTGTGTGGAGGTAGTTTTGGATGTAATTTTAATAATTTTCTACCCCGAGATCCCCCTCCTACGAGAGGTGTAGCGGTGTAACATTTTAAATTTTAGGTCAAAGCTACACTGACGCGGCATGCGGGTGCGTACCCACACCTCCCCGCTTGCCCTCGTCTCCGACCGGGATGGGTGTATTCACGTCGATCAGGTGAGCTTCTGGTCACTTCTCTTTGCTGATATTCCTTGCTTAATTAGTATTATATCTTAGCTCCGTCAGACGGTGAGAGAGTTCCCGGTCCCAAATTGTTATCAAATTGAGCGACCACCGCAGAGCGAGTTGTGAGAGAGACCCTACAACCCACGCCCTTGGCATGCTGGCTGCCCATGAAATTGGGCATCCCAGACCCTTAGGGGTTCAGCCTCAAGCTAGGCAAATCCCCCAGAGCATCAAGGTCCCGCCCCAGACCCTCTTCATCATCACCGGGTTGACCACGGGCACATGTGTGTGTTACACGGGTGAGTCGGCTAGAGTGGGTTCGCCGATCTGTTGCTTGCTTGCGAGTATAGGTCCAAGGTGCATTGGCCTTGTGGCTATCATCCCAAGGTGGTGTCACATCACTGGGAGTACCATGCGCCGACCATTAGCACCCCACCCACCATAGACCTTCCTACCCCATTACCCTTAGAAGTTGTGGCCCACACACACACCCAAGTGGAGATTGATGCCAATCTAGATCCACCTCCCACCATAGAGAAAAACCTAGACCCCCCACTTCCACCCACCTCTCCTAGTCCGGGTCCTCATGAGCCTCACACCCTTACAATGAATGAGTCCATACTCCAATGGCTCAAGCGAGGCTCCACCATTCCTAGCTCACCACCCTATCTCTCACCCTTGGGATATCAAGCCTAAATTGTGCCCACCCGATCTTCTCATGTCACACTTCAAACCTCCTACTTTGTGGAAGACTTAGAGGACATAGTGGACTGCTTACAATGGCAAGTCCACCTGACCGATATGCTAGTCATAGGACCATCGGAGTCTAGCACCATCTTCTTAGCTTACCCCGCCATCAGCTCCATCACCTCAATCTACACTAGCGGTCATTGTACGAGTGAAATCATCCTCTTTCTCCCCAAGGATGAGAAACCCATCTTGGTCCACTCTCCACCCATTGAGGTTCCAACAGCTTTGATTAGCCAACCCACTAGAGACCTTGGCCCAATTACCTTGGAGGAGGATGACTCACCATTTGGGAACCTTGAAGACATAGAGTGCCTCCCTCTAGGAAGACCTTTCCATGACCCCTTTGATCCCTTCCTATGGGAGTCTAGTTCCCCATGTGACCCACGCACCTTACTCACCACCCACCTTACCCTACCCCCACCCACCATGTTGGGTCAAACCCCTCCCTTCCTAGAATCGGGTTACACCATGGGAACCTTGACCTTAGGCGACATACACCTAGGGATTGAGGAATTGCCCCACTCCATGATGTCCCCCTTCTTAGATCCCTTTGATCCATACGAGTGGAAGTTCAAGGGCCACTCCACACCCACGCACATGGAAGTCATCTCGGGGATAGGAATGCATGTGCCTAGGCGTACCACACCACTTGGCATGATTAGTATGTTGGGTCCATTCATTCATATCACCCACATATCAAGTAGGAAGCATGAGTGGTCCATATTCGGGTGTAAAGGTCCTCCCACATTCATCATTGGTCATATGCATGTTAGGGGCATTCACGGATGTCCCGGACCCCCGACATTTGCCACGTCCATGCACACTAGACTCACCTACGGATGCCTCGATCCTCCCAATTCCATCAAAGTCTTCTTGGCATCAAAGCATGATTGGTCTACATATGGTTACCCCGATCCACCTTTGCACACCATACTTTTCACCCCCACACCGCATTGTAGTGCATGGCATACGCATTCGCGCAAGCATCTAGCAACGAGCGGTGAGGTTCATGATAAGCGGGCAAAAGCTCGCGAGTGCCACATGGAAATCCAAGTAGGCAACTTGGTGATGAAGACATTGGAGTGGCTCTATCCTAGGGTCACCTCCATATTGAGGGCACGAGGGCTTGGAGTTTGCCAAGTTCTTAGTGGCTTTGGCAATCCGGCTTACGGGTTGGACTTTTCGATGGGTTTTGGGATTCATCCCACTTCCCACGTGGCGATCCGACACTCTACACAGGCACCACGGTGGAACCTAGTGAGTCTTCGAGCCTCTACCTTCCTTTGAGAGAGATACCCTCGGAGTGCCACCACAAATCAGCTTGAGAGCCCGACGTGTGCACGATTAGGCAATACTGGGCAAGCAAGGTACCATCGTCGGCAAGAGGGTGTGCCCGAGCCACCTTGAGAGGCTGAAGAGCTATTCCCTGGCTAAGGACGTGGGATCGAGTTTGGAGGTCGTGGCTCGCCCAGAGCTGCCTCGGAAGACCACCTCCCGGGTGGACCCATACTCGACGGAGTCGAGTTCTCCGCACCCCAGGGCTATGATGGGGACATCACCGACCATCCCATTTTTTTTTTAGGATCCCATTGTTCGCTAGCAGTGCTCCATGATGTTTGCCACATTTTTTTGAGTCATGGCATGTAATTTTCTTATTTTCTTTGAGTCATAATTATGTAATTTTCCTTTTATTTGAGTCAAGTCCCTAGGTTAATGAGTCATCTACCTAACTTAATTGTCATTAGGTTGGTTAGGTTGGTTAATCGGCTAAATTAAGTAGGCTAGGCCTAGGGGCGCCCCATTCCCCCTTGGTTTCTTATCATTAGTTTAAAAGTCAGGGACTTATTGTAAATTATGGGATCCCTATAAATAGGACCCCATTTCTTCCATTTGAAGCTAATGAGATATTGAGAAAAATTTGAATTCCCAGAGAATTTTCTTCCTTGGAGTGAGAAGCTCCCTCCCTCCCTCTCTCTCTCTCTCCTCCCCTCCCCTAATTTTCAAAATTCCCTCTCTCTCCTCCACATTCAACTCCCATTAATACCCCTCTCCCCTCCCCATACCCCATTTAATCTCACCATTACTCCCTCCCCTCCCAAGACAACCCTTGACACTCCCCATACAACCCTTCACTTCCCAACACAACCAATCCTTTTCCCAAGCCACCCCTTCCCTTCCCCAACACACCTCTCCATCTCCCAACACACCCCTCTACATCTCCAAGACCCCAATTGACTACCCACATTAAACCAAAATTCAAAAATTAGTGAAACTTCCCCTCCCTTGGCCATTTGTGCCCTGCTCTCTCCCACCCTTGGCAGACCTACGACCCCAACCCTCCACCCTCTGCTAGCTCCGCCCCCTCCCTCTCCCAACCACTTCCACCAACCCCTAATACCCTCCCCCATGCCCCACACCCATTAACCATCACCCCTTGCTGTATTTCGCCCCCTACCCCATTTACCATCACCAAGCTGCAGATCCTGTAGCAGCTCGTAGGCAGCAGAGAAGCTTCTGATTATAGAGGTTGTCCCGTCGTCTCCATGAGGAACCTGGTGGCAAATCTTATATTGCTGGAATGATCATCAAGTCAGCTTTACAACAGAGGTGGTCGCGCCATCAACCGACTTCGGGGCTGCCCATAGGAGTCGATCTCCCCAGACTGCGGATTCCCTCCCAGGCAGACGACCGGCAACGACTTGCAGAGGCTTCGACGACCAGAACCCTGGGCTTCTTGAGGCGCCATTTGGATGAGGGCTCCTCCGGCAAGTCCCCTGCCATCTTCAAGAAGCTGAACAATTTTTGGAGCTCGGAGTCAAGAATTCCAGTTTTTCACCCTGAGGTGCGCAAGGTCAGCTCCCCAGAACCTGGTCCGACCTCCTTCCACTGATCCAGTCATCGCGGTCAGTTTTGACCTCGAACGACGGTCCCATTGGTCTCCATTCGAATAAGAATCGACCACTATCACGGAGGTTCTGGTCCCACATAGTTCGGACCTCGGGAGTGCTTGTGGCACCCTCGTCTTCCTGCAGTGGCAGTCTGGGAACAGTCAGAGCCAGAATCGTTCGGTCCTGTTCCAGCCCCTGCCCCAGCCACCGTCGACGCCAAGAAATTCCCGAAAAATTTAGACATCCTCCTAGGCCAACCTAGGAAGTTTTAGCACCAGTTTCATCCTCACCTGAGCTCGGCAGAGCCCGTGGCAGCTCCATTACTGACTATCTATCATGCTGTTCCAGAAGCAGGCATATTCAGCATCGTTCGCCATTTCGGCTTTTGCCTAGTTCTCCCCACCCCCGCCTGGCCGGCTTAGCGCCCCTCCCTGTGTGGAGGTAGTGTTTATGTGTAACTCTAAATTCCCCACCCTTAGTCCACCCCTCCTGCGTGAGGAGTAGTGGTTGTTAATTAATTTCTTTTAGGTTGAAGCTTCATCGGTGCGGCATGCGGGTGCATATCCACGCCTCCCCGCTCGCCATCGTCTCCGGCCGGGATCGGCGTCTTCACGCTGATCAGGTGAGCTTCTGGCCCCCTCCCTTTGCTGGCTTATCTTGCTTAGTTAGTATTACGTCTTAGCTCCATCGGACGGTGAGAGACTGCTCGATCCGTAAGTCATCTAATTGAGTGCCACCGCGGAGTGAGTTGTAAGAGAGACCCTACAACCCACGCCCTCGGCGTGCCGACTGCTCGCTGAGATGACACTCTTACACCGGGGGACAATGCCGTCGGAAGTGCTGAGGATCCGGCAACCCGAGGTTGATGACCTGTGTTGAGTGTCGACGTAGTCCGGGCTCGGGTCAGAAGGTCTAAGGAAGGTGCTGAGGAACCTTTCCCCCTGGGTATGAGACCTGCGGGGGGAGCCGGTTTCGCTGGAGCTCGGGAACGAGGTCCTGAGTAACATTTCGAAGAGCTGGGGGCTCGGGGTTGGAGGCCCGAGGAAGATGCCGCAAAGCCACGGACCCAGGGCTGGGAGCCCGTGTTGGGTGCCGGCTTTGCTGGGGCTCGGGGTTAGAAGCCCGTGGAAGATGGTGAGGTGCCGTGGACCCTGGGCTGGGAGCCTGTGTTGGGTGCCGGCTTTGCTGGAGCTCGAGGTTGGAAGCCCGAGGGAAATGTGGAGGTGCCATGGACCCGGGGCTGGGAGCCCGTGTTGGGTCCCGGCTTTGCTGGAGCTCGGGGTTGGAAGCCCGAGGAAAATGCTGAGGTGCCGTGGACCCAGGGCTGGGAGCCCGTGTTGGGTGCCGGCTTTGCTAGAGCTCGGGGTTGGAAGCCCGAGGGAAATGCTGAGGTGCCGTGGACCTGGGGCTGGGAGCCCGTGTTGGGTGTCAGCTTTGCTGGGGCTCGGGATTGGAAGCCTGAGGGAAATGCTGAGGTAGTGACCGAAATTCGGGGCATGGGGCCCGTGTCGGAGATTGAACGAGGCTGGCCTCATGAGCTAAAGCTTACCCAGGCCGGAGCTGATCTGGGGGCCCTGTAGGGTCCAGTGGTGGCGGTTCTGAGCCTGGTGCTTAGGTGGGCCACCGGTGTTTAAGGTGTGTGTGGCACATTGGCCACTGGGGTTGATGGAGAAACTAGGGTCGACTGAGAAGCAGCGACAGGGATCACGCCCAAAAAGTAGGGCCATCTGATGACAGGGGCGAAGCTACCGAAAGCAATCAGCGTCGCCATGTAACCCACCCGTGCATGGGTGGCAATGACGATGGGACCGTAGGTAACAGCCGTCATAGTTACCGGAGTTGTGAGTGCTGCTGGGGCGACGGTCGCCAAATGCGGACTGAGAGCCGCTGGGGAATATGCGTACGAGTACCCTCCTCTACCTCTCCTGCAAGGATAGGAAAAGGGCACCAGGGCTTCAAGGCTGGCATAGGCTTTTCTTCAGCAAAATGAAGGAAGGCGGGAGACGTCCCACCAGGCGTGCCATCCTCTTTGTCGCAGGGTTTTTTTTCTTTTTATGCAGATGACCGGGGTGAAGGTAGCGATACAGCAGGGAAGGAAAAATACGGGAGTTTGATATTTCTCCGGTATTCTCCCTCGTGGCCGTAGGCCTCTCACGGCGGTACCGGGCACTCTCCTTTTACGGAAAGTCGGAGGAAGTTGATTGGCACGGAATAGTTAGGGGTGTAGATTAACTAGATCGGGTGCGGGCGTGCCAGTCGATTTCTCGACAATAACCTATGGAACCAAGGGTTGACCGGGGAAGCACCACCAGGACGCGGCACGTGGGCTCGAGAGGTCAGGCGAAACATGGATCGAGGGGGTTCCACGAGTGCGAGTGCGCAGGCGATTGTGGGAATCGTGTACAGGACGTCTTTCCCCACCGACCGTAAGCGATCGGTGCCGATATACCGGGTATAGGCTGGTCCGCCTATACCCCTCTTGGAGGGGTTTTCTTTTATTAACAAATCTTTTTTTTTTAGTTTTGATGGGGTGTATGCGGACCAGCCTGAGGGAGCATGCTGGTGGAACCCAACTGGTATGCTGGAGCCGTGGGTTGACCCACGGTTTGTTGTAGAAGGGCTGGGACATATGCTCCCACAAGGTGTTCGGGGGAAAGCCCGGCACCCATGCATGAGCCGCATGCACATGCTGCGGGCCTCCAAAGCCTGTGGTTGACTTATTTGTGTCTCCCTTTGACCTTGGAAGGTTGAAAGAAGGCATCTCGGGGGTAGCCCCCTGGCCTCTTCGCTGAGTGCTGCATGGCTTGGCTTGTAGTCGGGGCGCCCCCGGGTTGGCCCAGGTGGTTTGTATAGAACGTGGACAAAGTCCGCCGCCGAGGGGTTGGGAGTGATCTTGGTTAATTGTTAATGCCGCCGTATATCCCGGCTAGCAGGTTGGGGCGTTGGTCGGGCCCACTGGGTTGCCAGGGGGGCCGGATGTCCCATGCCTTAAAGGTGTTCGGGGAAATTCCCGAACCCTTGTTCTTTGGTATTTTGCTGGAGAAATTGTTCGGGTACAACATCGGATTTCACATTCAGTGAGAAATTTGACAATGCGACTGAGGAATGCTGGAAGCGCCTCGTTGCTTGTTTGCGATGTGGCAGCAGGGAGCACCGCATGTCGAATTGCCCCCTATGAAGGATCAACTTCCAGCGGTGGACGCAAGCGACAGGCTCGTCTTAACGCTGTTCTAGATGACGAAGAAGCGCCCAAGGATGATGGGCTGATGGAAGGTACCATTCACATCTATTCCCATCCTACATTTGTGTTATCTGATACTGGTGCTTCTAATTCCTTTATTTCTACTGTCTTAGCAAAAACCTTGCCAGTTTCATCAGTTCCTCTACCTTCGGACCTACCTATTACTACACTCTTAGGGCCTGGAACTAACCTTACAACTTACTACCTTGATAGTGAGGTAATTATATGTCATAATCTTCTGGCAAACCTTGTATGCCTTGACATGGAGGGGCTATGATGTAATGCCCCAGAATTTTTATAAATTATTTTTGATGAATTTAGGAATTTTCTTGAATTATTGAAGGTCCAAATGAATTAATAAATAAATATTGGGTTAAATAAATCATTATTTAGGCCCAATTAAGATAAAAAAATTAACCTAGCCTAATTAATTGAAGTCCAACGGGTTTAAGGACCAAGCCCATGAAGTTTGGCCCATGTTCTAGAAGGTTAATTAGCTGTTGACACCTAAAATATAAAGGCTGAAGCCAAAGCAAGCTCAGGGCTCTGAAGACCAATCAAGGGTGCAGCTTTTGTGCCATCCTTGGAAGTTCTGAGAATCAGAATAGAAGAGATCCACTATCCCTGACACTTTGATCGGCTGAAGCCATCTCTGGCTAGGCCGCTGCCCAGCACGGCTATCATTCAGATAGTCAGGCTGATAAAAACTATGACAAACTCCAGGCAATCATCTGCCTGCTAAAGAGGATCCTCAGACAATTCTGATGCTCATAAAATGGGATTCACATTGCCTCTCACATGTTCATGAATGCAAGGTGTCAAGCAAGCCTCAGAAAGAACAAATATCTATTCTAAAAAGTCCACGAGGCCAATGAAGAAAAGCCCATTTAATGAGCCCAGTCCGGCGCCGAATGCTAAGCAAATGGGCCCAAGCCCAACACAAGACAAGCGCGCCGAAATGCTGTATGCCAGGCACGCCGAAAAGCTATAGGTCATCGCGTCGAGGAGCTCGTGCCGGGAGTAGGAGGCCACCCCTCTATAAAAGCTGCTACCTTCGACAAAGAATAAAGAGACAGAGAACAGCACAGGAGAACAAAAAAAGAGAAGAAAGGAAGAAAAAGAAGAGAAGGGCGATCAGAGTAGAGGAAGCCACTGAAAGAAAGAGAGCCCGAGAACCTGCTAAGGCATCTGAAGAGAGAAAGAGTTGCAGAAGTTCAGAGGAGAAGATTCAAGTGGGTGGTTTGTCAAATGCCCTAGGGGGCTATATTATTCCCTTCCCCATTTCTATTTGAATTTATTCTCTTTTCTTTCGGTCTACTTCCGAATATTGTTCTTTCAGGGGCATCAAATGCCAATGTAACCCTGTTGTCAAGGGGTATCGTCTGTGTTTAAATCTTCTCAGTCTGATTTTCTTCCGTGCTGAATGTATGTGTTCTGTTTGGATGAAATAGAAGTATGAAATGCTGAAGTTTGCCCTTTCTTTATTTCTCCCTCTCTCCCTCTACCTCTGAAATTCACCGTATTCGATGGCTGCTGCAAACGGATTCGATTCTATCGTATATACATCCTTCAGATCTACTGAGTGTGTTTCTACTGCATTTCTTCCCAACCTCACAACCCCATTGAGAGCCTGAGACCGTTCATCTCATGGCTTCTCATTTGTGAAACAGTGATAGATACACCCAAGTCAAGGCCCGTGTGATTCATGCGACAACTGGGCTCCTAGTGAGGCTCCAGAGTGAAAACCCTCCTTTCCTCGGAATAATTTCATTCCTCTCAGGCCATCTCAAAATCCCTTGAATAAAACCTCTCAGACCCTTAGGTAAAACACCTCAAAATCCTTGAAAAGGACCTCTTAGAATCCCTCAAAGAAGTCTCTTAAATCCTCAGCTCATTACCCCTTTAAACTCCCTAAAACCCTGATCCTAAAAAACCTCCCGACGCGGCCTTCTCTCGGCGCGAGTTCCGCACCGAGCGCCGCCTGCGTCGAGTGAGCATTACCCAGCGTGCCAAGACCCATCCTCCCTACCGTGCCAAGACACACTCGTGCCGATGCCCTCACAAGCCCTTAGGCCTGATCACCACCAGTATAAAACCCTATCACCCCGAGGAGAAGCAATAACCTTCACTCAACCCTCATGGGAGTTAAATCAATGGGGTTAACCCCTCTACATTTTGCAGCCCCGTTGGCTTGAGGAGTTCTGCCACTGCATGCTCTCCTATGGCCTCTATAAGGGAATATTAATAAACACCACGATGAGTGGACATTATCCCATCGGATTGTGATCCTTTTGGATCTCGGGCTACGCCCATTTCTCGTTTGGCTTCGATCCCGGCACTCAGTGGATGGATGACCTATAATCCCCTTTTGGCATCGTTCAGAACAAGGGGAGATGCTACCAAAATTCATTCACGGTCTTTATTTTATCGTACCGTGTGAAGTTTTTATTAAACCGATGAATCAACCCCACTTGGTGTGGCAAAAACCCTGAGAAAGGCTATCTTACGGCTCTTTGCTCACTGTAAGAGGGAAACATAATCACTATGGTTACATGGTCTCCCTAGACCTTCTGTGGATGAGTTTACCCTCTCCTTCTACCCTACCTAAATATCACCGTTGACAAGCCCATGAAAGCCCATTGAACACAAGAAATCCCCTCAATAGAACCCATCAAACCCATAATCTCACAAAGCTCTCAGAATCCAAAAGAAGCTCCCCTCATCGGTGCCAGATGGCCTCCCGGCGCGGCCTTCTCTCGGTGCGAGTTCTACACCGAGTGGGGGGCGTGCCAAGACGCTAACCGCATCGACTGAGCACCGTGCCGATGCCCCCTATGTTCATCATCGCGCCGGGACCCCATCGCGCCGGTTTGCCTTCGCGCCGATCCCTATTCGTGCCGGTTCATCTTAACACCAACTACCATCTAAACACCCGACTTTCCAGCAACCTTAACGATTCTTAAACTCAGTCTAAGCACAATGTCCTAACTTCATCAGCATCCCTACCAACCTTCATCATATCACGGGGAATCATGTTTCTCTATCCAAGTCTAAGGGAGCTAGATCAACAATGTTTTATCCCTCACATTATACCATTTGACCGCATTGTTTTCTGCTAACCCTGTTGACCCTTGGAGTCCTGCCACTGCATGTCCTCCATTGGTTTCTTAAGGGGATATTAACAAATACCATGATAGTGGACATTGTCCCATCACACTTAGATCCTCCTTGTTCTCGGGCTACGCCCATCCTTCCTTTGGCTTCCATCTCGGCACTTCGTGGATGGATGACCTATATTCCCACTTGGCATAGACCAAAATAAGGGAATGTGCTGCCGGATTTATTCCGCATATTATTATCATATCTTGCATCGCATGATTATTCACATGCATTTCATATCCTACGAATGAAGTCAGCATCGTAGTCTTATCTTATCTTGCCCATGGGGCATCCTCTCTTGGTAATTAATCAAGGGTTGTCCTCTTTCTTAGATGACGTTTTTTTCTAAAGGGGAAAACCCCCAAAGGGTAATATTATTGATAAAAATAAAGAGAAATTACAAGAGGCGAATGCTAGGCATGCCTAGCTTATCTAGACGGGCTGCACCTTTGACATTCTGAGGCAGCTCATGACTAAAATAAAAAGAATTACACTTAGTGGAGCACGCTAAAGATGCTAACAGATCAGCAACACAATTGGCTTCTCTATAGATGTGGGTAATTAAGTGATGAGAAGGAAGAATGCTCCAGATCTCTCTGACAACTTGAAGGATCACCCAAGGGCATTGAATACCTTTTGTGACAGCCTGCACCAATATGTTGAATCACAATCAATAAAGAACATGTCACTAGTGATGGTAAGAGCATATTTAATGCCATCCAAAAGTGCCCTAGCTTCAGCAATAAGATTGTTTGATTGGCTGTAATAGTGAGAAAAGGCAAGTAAGACCGATCCATGGAAATCTCTTATGACCCCACCGCCACCTGAGTCACCAGAAGGTTTGCATGAGCCATCAGTGTTGATTTTAATGAAGGGCCAAGGAGGAAGAATCCACTTCACAATCTTGAGGCTTGGTTTAGAGTTAATAGCAACCTTTAGACCAAATGCCTCTAGAGTGATCCTTTTCCTGTGATGTTTTTCCTGGAGATCAGCAAGACTGCAGGCTTTCTTGACATTAGATATAATATTATGGAGCAGGCGGTTTCTGGATATATGTTTCCCATCATACTTTGAAGAATTCCTGGCCTTCCAAAGCTCCCACAAACCAAAACCAATGACAGCAAGAATAAAGAAATCATGAGCATATTTTTTCTTCAGTTGAGAGGTGGTTACCAGGAGAGCGGATCTGATGGAGGAGCCATTAATCTGTAGCTCAAACTTGCGAAAATAGGCCCAAATATAGGAAGCTGTCTCACTACTAAGGAAAAGGTGATTAATGTCTTCCACACAGGGGCTGTTACAGCAATGACATTTGGAGCAGAGGGGAACACCAGCTGCTTTGAACTTTGGTGTCAACAGGAATGCAGCCATTGATGATTTTCCAAAGGAACACAGAAATTTTAGTGGGCAACCAAGCTGACCAGATGTTAATCCAACTTGACAGCATAGGAGTGGGAAGTCCTGTGCTGCTGGAGGCTCTATAAATAGAGGAAGTCATACACTTACCTGAACTGGACAGTGACCAAACCATTGTATCAGGGAAGGAAGACAGAGTAAAATGTCTGAGTGTAGTCTGAACAGCAGGTGGAAGATAAGTGTTGATCAATGCACATTCATCTGAAGTCTGATGAGAAAAGAATTGACTGACAGTGACCTTTTTACTAATAATGAGGTCATTAGGGACGAAGGATCCCAATCTGAACTTACCAAACCAATTATCGAACCAGAAGTTAGTGGATCTCCCATCACCAAGTACCACTTTAGTATGCTGCTGTAGGAAATTATTAGCTTGCATCCATCTCTTCCTCATGTGGCCCTTCATATTCCTAAATGAAACCTCAGCTGGATGAGAGTCTCCAATGTATTTAGATCTGAAATATGCTGCCCAAAGTGAGTTTGAAGTGAGAGCTCTCCAAAGCATTTTGACCCTCATAGCAAAATCCATTTGTCTAAGCGATAGAATACCAAGTCCTCCATGATTGATTGGCTTGCAAATATAAGCCCACGCCTTCCAGTGCCTCTTTTTACCATAGCTGGAGGACCCCCAGAAGAAATTAGCTAGAGATCTCTCCAGCAGCTTGTGAACACCAGCATGAAGGGGTGAAGAGGTTAAAACAAAGAGAGGGATAGATGTTAACACGTGCTTGATTAAGATCAATTTAGCACCCTGAGAAAGTAGGGTGGTCTTCCAGCCATCAATCTTCTTCTGAATGGAAGAGATGATACCTGCAAAATGTATAATTTTCCTTCTGCCAATCACTAATGGGAAGCCAAGATATTTATCTGGGAAAGAATGCCTGCTATAGCCTGTGAGCATTTCAACCCTGCTAGCAGCAGCAACTATGCTGTTAGGATGAAGAAAAAAACCACTTTTGCTGGAATTAATCAGTTGTCCTGAAGACAGTTCATAAGCAGAAAGGATCTTCAATAAATTTTTCACAGATTTGGCGGATGCCTTGCAAAAAATAATGGTATCATCCGCAAAAAGGAGATGAGAAGTGATAGGGCAGCCACGAGGACCAGCAAACCATTCCACTTTGCGTTGTATGAAAGCCTGATTAAGAGATCTACTAAGAGCTTCTTTAGTAATAATAAATAGAGAGGGAGCTAGAGGGTCACCTTGTCTCACACCTCTAGTGGAATTAAGGAAACCAGCAGCTTCACCATTTAGAAGGACTGAGAACCAGCAATTGGTGACCAAATGTTCAATCAATTCAATGAAAGGCATACTGAATCCAAAGCGTTTTAGAACAGCAAATAAGAAATCCCATTCAAGTCTATCATAGGCCTTGGCCATATCCAGCTTGAACATCACATTATGGCCTCTGGTTTTCATGCCCAATTCATGAATCATTTCCTGTGCTAAAGCAAAGTTGTCCACAATTAATCTGCCTTTCACAAATGCTGACTGCTGGGGAGAAATGATAGAAGGCAGGATATTAGCCAATCTATTATTCAGAATAGAAGAAAGGACTTTATTGAAAAAATTGCATAGGCTAATAGGTCTATAATCAGCAATGTCCAAAGCATTGTTCCTTTTAGGAATAAGAGCTATAAGAGTAGAGGTAATGCTTTTAGGAAGGGTATTCCGAAGAATAAAAAATTCCTGCACAGCTTTAGTCACAGTTTCAGAGATTATAGGCCAAGCCTTGTGATAGAAAGCACCAGTATACCCATCCGGACCTGGGGCACTGTCTGCAGACATGGACAAAATAGTATTTCTAATCTCAATTTCACTGGGAACAGCACACAGAGAAATGTTGTCTTGTTGGGAAACCAGAATGGTATGCAATTTAGTAACTCTTCATCAACAAAGTGGAACTGAGTAGTGAAAGCCCTGTGAAAATGAGCCACTGCAATGCGTTGCATTTCTTGCTTATCAGATGTAATATTACCAGCATCATCTGCAATCTAAGCAATAAAGTTTCTTTTCCTATTCGCTTCAGTGGTCATGTGGAAAAACTTGGTATTTCTGTCACCTTCGAGCAGCCATTTGATCCTTGATTTCTGCCTCCAAAAGCATTCTTGTTGTAAGAGTCTGTCCGACAGTGATGATTTAGCCTCGTCCAGAGCTTTAGAGTTTGTTTCAGAAGGGTTAGAATCAAAGTTGACTTCAGCCTTAAGCACTTCATCTTCAGCAGCTGTGAGATTCATATGTACATTTCCAAACACAGTTCGGTTCCAGTTACCCCACAGTTTCCTCATATGCTTCAGTTTCAGACAGAGGGTAATAATGTGTGAAGTGGCTAAAGGACCTTGCCTCCAAAAGTTGTCAGTAGCAGCCAGAAACTGTTCATGCATGGTCCACATCTTCTGAAAGCAGAATCTGCTTTTAAAAGGAACCCGGATAGAAGCCTTCACAAGGAGGGGAGCATGGTCAGAGGCCTCTCTGGAGAGGTGATGAACGGAAATAGGGATGTCCTTAGCCCATTCAGAGTTTGTGAGAACCCTATCTAAACGAGCCCAGATGCCTTTGTTCCCACTCTGATTATTGTGCCAAGTGAATTTAGAACCCATATACCCAGCATCAAGCAATGAACAACTGGAAATATAGGATTGGAAATCAGAAATAGAGCTCATATTGGGTGCATTACCCCCAAGTTTTTCATCCAAGTCCAAAATGCAATTGAAATCTCCAGCAACTAGCCAAGGGCCCTGAAGTTGAATAAGCACAGATTGAAGGGCAGACCATAAAGATCGACGCTCAACAGCCGAGCATTTAGCATAAACAAAGGTAACAGTAAAATGAGGCAGGACTGAATTAGATTGGATAAGAGAGATTTGCTGGTTATCTTGACATAAGACAGTGAAATCTAATGACCCCTTCCACATTACCCAAATGTGAGGCATTGTGTCAGGATGGTTATTTGCAACAGCTTTATCCATACCCATGTTTCTGCAGATTCTTTCCATTTGACAGACATTAATTTTAGGTTCCAGATGGACAATGCAGTCCAAATTGTGAGCTCTGATCAAGTGTTTAATACGCCCCTGAGATATATCATTTCCAAAACCCCTAATATTCCAAATGAGGAAAGCCATTAAAAAATTGATTTATCATTAATGGAACCAGTGGACTCAGCCCTTTTCATAGCTCTGGTGATGGCACCTTGTCTACCTTCAGTCATAGTAGACACATTTTTAAGGGCAGCATCATTAGCAATAATCTGACAGTTACCATTCTTTGGTACTGTAAATTATAACTGGTTTAGAGGATCCATGCAACTATGTGGGATATTATCATGTGTAGGGATAGTCTCTTCATGGTGTCTAGTGTTTTGGAATGAAGGGAGCCCTGGCAGACTCGAAATGTACTTGGACTGGGAGTCTGAGGACTTGTGAATTATAGGGGCCGACAAAAACAAATTTTCACCCGGCGGATGCAGCATCTGAGCAGTGGACTGCTGAACTGGGTCATCTGTCCTATGAGTAGGTATACTATCTCCATCTTCAGTTGGCACAGCATTGGAAGAGATTTTAGATGGTGGATGCATATCGCTACATAATTGGGGCAAAATAGGGGCCATCACCAAATTGCAATCATCAGAGGCAGGCCTGCACTTGGAAGAAGTCCCAGCTGAAGTAGAACCATTCAATGCAATGGTATCCCTCAGATTTAAATCAGATGAAGTTTGACCAGTAGTTGTATCCATAGGCAAAACAGGCTTCTTAACTGTAGCCACCCGCCATAAAGATTTAGGAACTGCCGAAGCACCTGAAGAACTTTTGTTAACAGCGGTCACTGTTGAATCAGCAGTTTGCTTTGATTTTGAATTTGCTCTACACTTATCAGGAGAGTGGCCAATCTTCGAGCATACAAAACAGAAAAGAGGAATCTTGGGATAATGAACAGCTTGCCAGTCTCCACCACCAGGGTAACCAATCCAAACTCTGGAAGGATGAGGCTGCGAGATGTCCAACTCAACACAAACACGTGCAGCCGAAGTATTAGATAGATTGGCTGTTGAAGGATCAATCTTCAGAACTTTCCCAATATTACCAGCAATAGATCGGAGCAAAGGTTCCAGAAAAAAATTTACTGGAAGGCCCGGGAGTTCAACCCAAATGGGGAGAACAGGGCAGTCATGATCCGGCGAAAAATCCATGGTCCATTTAAAGAATTTGAATAGTTTGCCATGAACAAATAAAGACTCCCGGAGGAGCAAATCCATGAAGTCTTCCTGGTTCCGGAACCGGAGCAGCAAGTGTCGGGGGTCTAATGCGCTGATGATGAAATCGTCTTTGAAGCCACATCTAGAGGCAAGGTGAGAGCGGATTTCAGGGAAAGGAGGCCTACCATATGGAGTCCGCGCGACAATGGAGAGGGAGAAGTGCTGAAGCGACGCGGAAATCTCCTCTTTATTGAAGAAAACAGCAGGCTCACCGTTGTCGGTCACCGAAGGTCCATGAATCTCTCCAACCATCACCGGAGGGGACAACGAAGAGGATAGAACATCGGCAAAGGATCTGGGCAACGCGGGAGGCTTTACAGGCAAAGGCAAAAGAACTGTTTGAGCCGAGGGGGCCACAGAGGGCCCCCCAGGGGCGGCCATGGCGGGTCAAACGCAGGAGGTCGCACTCTCTAGGTCAAAACGCAGGTTCCGACCCTAGAGGTGAATCGACCATGTGTAACCTTCATGGTATGACGGACTCTGAGTCCTGACACGAACATCATAATCGATTGACTGAGTCAGATCGAGCGCATAATAAATTGTCACTCCGGTGACTGGCACGCCTAATAAAAATAACTAATAAATAAATAAATCCATACAAATAAATAATTAATAAATCAAGATAAAAGATCGTGTTCCACATTAGCCTATTCACGGAATTTAGGGTTAAATACACCTTGAATAGATAATTAAATGGATAAACCAAAGATTAGAATTTGAACTCATTTAAAATTCGGCGCCCAGGATCTATAGCGGTCTATCGTACAACCGCTAAATACCATCAAGCGGCCCATTAAGCGACCGCTAAATTCTGTCAGTTCCGTGAAGTGAAGAAAGAGCAAAAAGATTAGATTTTTGATGAATTATCTCTTAGAGATCGAGATGGGTGGACTAGTAAACATTTTAAGGACTCTCAGGATTCGATCTAAGGTTTAATAAGGACTCTAGGATCGATCTAATCCTCAAACACTAGCAAAACCCTATAAATAGAACCTAGTTTTGACCTTCGCGACGCTTACATTGGCTCACGTGAAACCAAGGTAAGACGATGTTATTTCAGGTAGGTTCTTTAGAAGCTTTTATTGTTAATATATAGGACTAACATCTCTCAAAATTTCATGCTAGGAGATCAAGCACACAAGGAGATAGAAGCCTGCAAAGTTGCTAGTTCTATATTAGCGACCCAGGAAACTGTGTAAAAGTCCGGTGAAGATCAAGGAATTAGGATACCACAATGAGGTAATTAGCATTAGTGCCTTTAGAACTCTCTGATCCCTATAATATCTATTTCTTACCCTCCAAATTTTATGTCCTTAGGTCAAGAGAGTAAGGAGTTAGAGCAGCGTGAAGTTGCTGATTTACCAGAGGAAGTTCGGAATTAGGGTTAACTTCCAGTCCAAAATTCCAAGACTAGAAGCCTTAGCAGAGGTAGGTCATCTCATGAATGGCTGAAATATCATTCTAGAGATAAAATCCCTCTGGTTTTACTCGATTTCATGCTTTATGTGTGGAGAATTTTATGTTTCAATAGGACCTATGCACTTAGTATGTCATACATGCATATCTCTTAGCCTTAATGAACTAAAGTATTTCTTTTGTCATGATACATGATTCGCATGCATATTGTAGCCTATTTCTCGTTCTATCATGTAGAAGTTTTGTAAATATGTTGATTTTCAGACATGGTGTGTTTAGACATAGTTTCTTCTTATTTAAGTTTACTGTCAGTCGTGCTCTAGCGGCCTAAGGTTTGACCACCAACCTCGTGCAGCGGCCCTACGATAAACTGCTAGACACTATGTAAACTCGATTTTTATGAAATCTCTGGCAGATCAAAAATAGACCATTTTTATCACTCTGGCGACCTTACGATAAACCGCCAACTTCCTGTAACGGTTTTGTGATAGACCGCCAATGTTCTATTTTATGTCAACCGAGATAGAATCAAGAACAGTCCATTTAACTTATAAGCAAGCCTATTTAACTATGTTATGAGCTACTATGAGTTTTATTTTATTGATTTATAACAGTGATTTCATGTTCTTTATGGTTTTTAGGATTATTTTAAACATATGATAGTTTCATGCCAAAAACCTTATAGTCTTGAATTAAATTATGGTTTAAGTGCTTATATGAACGAGATTGAACGTTGGTTTCTCACTATACACATTCTATTCCTATCTCCGAGTCATTTCTGTAAGTTCATGGTGTATATTCCGGTATATGGCCATTAGTTACATAGTTTATACTTATAGGAACATAATCTTGAACATGATAACCTCTCCTTTGGATAATCCATCCAATGGACTAGGAAGTCTTACTTCAAGGCCTCCGTAATTCTCCGCGAGCCTGGGATTCCCACTAGGACGCCGAGTTGGTTGTATCATTAAAACTCAATTATCTAGAAAGCACTACCGATGTTTTATAATTTTGATTCTATAACGGTTTAACACTCGATCGCTGAAGCCCATTAACGGTCCACCATCTGACCGCCACGTCATCTGAGTCCAATTAATTTCTTTCTGGATTCAGCCCATTCTAGCGGCCTGATACTAGACCGCCATGTAAATATAGCAGCCCAGTTATAAGCCGCTAAGTTTCCTGAGTTCCGTTAACCCAAGGTTTGACCAAGGGTTAATATCTATATGATCCTAGAAAGACTATTGAATTTCTGGGACATGTCACCTTAATCAATAATGATTTGACTACATTATGAATGTTAAGAAAAGTACTGTTATGTTACCGATTTATTTCCATGGCATAACCTAGTTATTTATAGTATTTATTGAAATTCCTTATTTTCTTGTAGAAGCGTTCGTATTTTTGGTTTATCATGAGTTTATCATTGAAATTGTACATTCTTGGCCACATTATTTACTTGCGTGGAAGTAGCTTGATTTATACTTGAAGATGCGGTTCGAGTACTGATTATGTTCAAGGGCTCTATGCTAGTCCCCTCGACTGATTGTCGGAAACATACTATTATAAACCATGGGGTATGATGCTACTGGCATCGCATTGCGCTGGGAGTACTTTCTTTATAAATAAGTGAAATGTCCACGGTAATCACAGAAATATTCACGACTTGTGAAAATATCCACAGAAATTCACGAAGTACTTGTTACTAAGTAAAGAGTACATTCTTGCTTGACTTCCTGGTACATTCTTGTTACATTTTTGAAGGGCCATAATTACATTCTTGCTTGATCATGCTTGCTTGATCATATCTTAACTTGGTCATGTCTTGTTACTTTGGTTTATTTACATGATTTACCGCATTCGCATGATTTTACCTTATTCTTTAGAGCTAAAACGTTAATCACTTTAATATTACCAATCATGTTGATGTGAAGATACCTACTGGGCAAGTGTGCTCATTACCTACTTTTCAATCTTTTCAGGAGATGTAAGTAGTTCGGATTCGGATTCGAGTTATTCAAGTGATGGGTCCGAGAGCGAATGAAAGTCTCGAAAAATTGAGAGAGAAGACTTAGGAAGTCAATAATGTCTAGACCGAGTTCATGTAATTTTCTCTTTATTGAGTCAACTAGATTTGGAATCGTCTATGTACTTGGATTTTTATCACTCTTATTATTAATGGAAGGAGAAGTTGATTAAATTATTGTGCAATTACATCTTATGTGTGATTATCTTGCGCTCTGATTATTCTTACTTGCAAGAGGCTTACCATGCCGGCTGTTCACAATTCTCGAAATTATCTTCCGCTGTATTAAAAGCTCGGGGCGTGACAGTTAAGTTGGTATCAGAGCCTAAGTCCAAGGACTTAGGGAGAAAAAGTCATGTCATATGATAATTCCAAGGTTTTAGGACCCTTACCTATGAACTAAGGAGGGAATTCCCCACCCATGTGAGAATTTGGTAGAGCCCGGGATAAGATAATAATTTAGCTTTAGATTAACCCTTTCAAATTTCCATGAGAATTAACAATTTGTTATTCTCTCAGGTACCTTATTCTTATAATGGCTCATCGCGTAGACTGGGATGGTATGCAGTAGACTGTTGCGGGCTTCACTCAGGCGGTGCAAACGATATCCCAAGCAGGCCCTGGAGCAAGAGCTAGAGACTTGCATCACAATTTTCGAAGCTTAAATCCTCCACGTTTCTATGGTTCTTCGAATCCAGACAAGGCCGAGAACTGGATCGATGAAATGAACCGTATATTTGACGTCATCTAGTGTACAGACCAGGAAAAAGTGCGCCTAGCTACTTTTCAACTCAACAAAGATGCACGTACTTGGTGGAAGTCGGTTCCGACACCTCCAGCTGATGCACCACACACATGGGAATGCTTTCTTACCTTATTCCGTGCCAAGTTTTTTTCAGAACATGTTAAGGAGAGAAAGGCTATGGAGTTCACTTTTCTACTTCAGGGAATGATGACCGTTGCTGAGTATGAACTACAATTTTTCAGGCTAGCCCCATATGCGACTCATCTGGTCAGTATCGACCTATTGAAGGCCAATCGATTTATGGACAGGTTAAGACCCAGTTATATTCAGTAGGTCGGGACCCAAAATATCCGTACTTATGCGGAGATAGTCCAACGGGCGTATCTCTGTGAAAGGACCTTGGAAAAGGTCAAAAAATTAACGGGCAAAAGTGAAGAGTCAAGCCGACGGTCGGATCGACATAGTAAGAAGGAGAAATTTAGCATCACGGAGCCCTACAAACCTCGTGATAGCAGGAAGAGGTCGAGGAGCGGGAGTAACTCCCAGAAGAATAAGAAAGTCAAGGAGGAGGATAAGCAAGTCATGGCGGCTTGCACCATTTGTGAAAACTTCAGCCACTCGGCCGAGGAATGCTGGAAGCACCTCGGTGCTTGTTTAAGGTGTGGCAACCGTGAGCATCGCATGCCAGACTACCCTCTCATGAAGGAACAATCGTCTGGTGGTGGACGTAAGAGACAGGCTCACCTCAATGCTGTTCTAGAAGATAAAGAAGCACCCCCAAATGATGGACTTATGGAAGGTACTGTTCACATTTATTCCCATCCTGCACTTGTGCTATTTGATACCGGTGCTTCTCATTCCTTCATATCCACCACTTTTGCAAAAATATTGCCAATTTCATCAGTCCCCTTACCTTCGGACCTTGCTATTACTACACCTTTAGGCCTTGGAACCAAACTCACAAACTATTAACCCGATAGTGAAGTAAGGGTGGAAGGTCAAAATCTACCTGTAAACCTCGTATGCCTTGACATGGAAGGCTATGATGTCATTCTAGGGGTAGATTGGCTTGTGGATCATGATGCCGATATTAATTATCGGAATAGGATAATATCCTTTCGCAAACCAGGTCTTCCAAGATTTTCCTTCCTTGGTATCAAGTATAGGAAACATCCTACCATCATTTCTTCCCTTTACGCTTGCAAACTTATTTCGCAAGGATGTGAAGCTTTTCTCGCTTCTGTGATTGTTACCAAGTCTAACGAGATCATCTTAGCAGACATCCCCATTGTAAATGAGTTTCCAGATATATTCCCATCAGATTTACCCAGTTTACCACTCGAAAGGGAAGTAAACTTCTCCATTGAACTCATTCCTAGAGCGGCACCTACTTCTATAGCTCCCTACAGGATGTCCCCCACAGAACTTAAGGAATTGAAGATGCAGCTTCAGGATTTATTGGACAAGGGATTCATACGACCTAGCACATCCCCTTGGGGTGCGCCAGTCCTTTTTGTCAAGAAGAAGGATGGATCACTCAGGCTCTGTATCGATTACCGGCGACTAAATCAACTTACAATTAAGAACAAGTATCCGTTGCCGCGTATCGATGAACTCTTTGATCAGCCTTCGGGAGCGGAGTATTTTTCCAAGATAGACCTCAGGTCAGGTTATCACTAGCTCAGAATTAAAGACGAAGACATATACAAAACTACTTTTCGAAGCCGTTATGGTCATTATGAGTTTGTTGTAATGCCGTTCAGGTTAACCAATGCCCCAGCAACATTTATGCAACTCATGAATAAAGTTTTCCAGCCTTATCTGGACCAGTTTGTAGTCATCTTTATTGATGACATTCTTATTTACTCCAAGACAAAGGAAGAACATGAAAAATATTTAAAAATAGCCTTGAAGGCTCTAAGAGAACACAAACTCTATGCCAAACTTAGTAAATGTGAGTTCTGGCTTAAGGAAGTCTCATTTCTTGGCCATATCATTTCAAAGGAGGGTATCACTGTGGATCCCTCTAAAGTGGAAGCTATCAAGAACTGGAACCGGCCAACGACTGTGTCAGAAATAAGAAGTTTCCTAGGGCTAGCTGGCTATTACAGGAGATTTATCAAAGATTTTTCTAAAATTGCTGCTCCTTTGACAAGGCTTAGAAGAAAAGAAAATCCTTCTTTATGGTCGAAGGACTGTGAAAAGAGTTTCCTAACTCTTAAGGAACATCTCACGATAGCCCCTATATTATCATTGCCCGTTGAGGGTGGTGGATTTGAAGTCTATACGGATGCGTCTGGCATTGGCCTAGGGTGCGTTCTTATGCAAAATGGGAAGGTAATTTGCTATTCTTCAAGACAATTGAAGCGTCACGAGAAAAATTACCCTGTGCATGATTTAGAATTGGCGACTGTTATATTTGCCTTAAAAATTTGGCGTCACTACCTTTATGGAGAGAAATTTATGATTTATTCAGACCACAAAAGTTTGAAATATTTGTTCTCCCAAAAGGAGCTGAATATGAGGCAAAGAAGATGGTTGGAATACCTAAAGGACTTTGATTTTGCTATTCAATATCATCCTGGCAAAGCTAATGCTATAGCGGATGCACTCAGTAGAAAATTAATGGGAAAACTATCAAGTCTTATGATTAGTATGACTAATCTCATTCCTCAATTTTCTCAGTTGAACTTAGATATTGACATGAAGGAAGAAGATTTTTTTATGGCCAATATTCGAACTCAACCTACATTAATAGAAGATCTGGTCAAGCTACAAGACGATGACCCAGTATTACTGGAGATTAAAACTAATATTAAGCAAAGGTCGGATTTCTCTATTGCCAATGATGGAAGATTGCTATTTAAGGGCCGAATTTGTATGCCATGTTATGTGGATACTAAGAAACTGATCCTGGAAGAAGCTCACAATTCCACGTACACCATTCATCCTGGTGGTACTAAAATGTATCAGGATCTTAAAAGGAACTTTTGGTGGCCTAATATGAAAAGAGAAATAGTAGATTTCATGTCCCGCTGTCTCACTTGTCAACAAGTAAAGATAGAGCATTTAAGACTCACAGGTAAATTACACCCCTTGAATATTCCCGAATGGAAATGAAAAAGTGTAGGGATGGATTTCATCATGGGTTTACCTAAGACAAGAGGAGGACACGATGGAATATGGGTAATCATAGACCGATTGACAAAATTTGCACATTTTCTGCCAATTAAAAGTCGATGGTCTGTGGATATTCTAGCAGCATTGTACATAAGGGAAATCGTCAAATTACGTGGTGTCCCTGTCACTATCATATCAGATCGAGATCCTCGATTCACATCATAGTTTTGGAAGGGTCTTCAACATTCTTTAGGGACCCGACTAAACTTTAGCACATCATTCCATCCACAAACAGATGGTTAAACGGAAAGGATGATTCAAGTGGTGGAAGATATGCTAAGGGCTTATGCTATTGATTTTGGAGGTAGTTGGCACGATCACTTACCATTACTGGAATTTGCATACAATAATAGCTACCAGTCTAGTATACAAATGGCACCATTTGAAGCTCTATATGGAAGAAGCTGCCGATCACCAATATGCTGGAATGAAGTAGGAGAAAGGAAATTTCTAGGTCCCGACATGGTCAGGGATACTACAGAAAAGATAAAGCTTATTCGGGAGAGGCTTCAGATGGCACAAGACCGACAAAAATCTTATGCTGATAAACGAAGGCGCGACTTGGAGTTCCAAGTGGGAGACCATGTGTACCTTAAGGTTTCTCCGAGTAGTGGTATTCAAAGATTTGGCATTAAAGGTAAGCTTACTCCAAGATTTATTGGCTCATTTGAAATTCTGGAAAGGGTCGGTGAAGTGGCTTATCAACTGGCTTTACCTCCACAACTAGCAGGAGTTCATGACGTATTCCATGTTTCTATGTTGAAGAAGTATGTTTATGATCCTTACAATGTTATCACTTATGATGATTTGGAAATTCAGAAGGATATGACGTACGAGCAAGCACCAATTAAGATTCTTGAACGAGAAGTGCGTCAACTAAGGAATAATGCCATTCCTATGGTCAAGATTCAATGGAAGAAGTCATGGCCCTTTGAAGCAACATGGGAGATGGAGGAAGCTATTCACAAGAAATATCCAGAGTTATTTAATTATAAGTACACTCTCCTTAAAATCCATATATATTAAATTTGGGGACCAAATTCTCTTAAGTGGGGGAGGGTGTAATGTCCCAGAATTTTTATAAATTATTTTTGATGAATTTAGGAATTTTCTGGAATTATTGAAGGTTCAAATGAATTAATAAATAAATATTAGGTTAAATAAATCATTATTTAGGCCCAATTATGATAAACAATTAACCCAGCCTAATTAATTGAAGCCCAAAGGGTTTAAGGACCAAGCCCATGAAGTTTGGCCCATGATCTAGAAGGTTAATTAGCCTATTCACGGAATTTAGGGATAAATACACCTTGAATAGATAATTAAATGGATAAACCAAAAATTAGAATTTGAACTCATTTCAAATTCGGCGCCCAGGATCTGTAGCGGTCTATCGTACAACCGCTAAATGCCATCAAGCGGCCCATTAAGCGACTGCTAAATTCTGTCAGTTCCGTGAAGTGAAGAAAGAGCAAAAAGATTGGGTTTTTGATGAATTATCTCCTAGAGATCGAGATGGGTTAACTAGTAAACATCTTAAAGACTCTCAAGAATCGATCTAAGGTTTAATAAGGACTCTAGGATCGATCAAATCCTCAAACCCTAGCAAAACCCTATAAATAGAACCTAGTTTTGACATGCGCGACCCTTACATTGGCTCACGTGAAACCAAGGTACGATGATGTTATTTCAGGTAGGTTCTTTAGAAGCTTTTATTGTTAATATATAGGACTAACATCTCCCAAAATTTCGTGCAAAGAGATCAAGCACACAAGGAGATAGAAGCCTGCAAAGTTGCTAGTTCCATATTAGCAACCCAGGAAACAGTGCAAAAGTCCGGTGAAGATCAAGGAATTAGAATACCACAACGAGGTAATTAGTATTAGTGCCTTTAGAACTTTATGATCCCTATAATATTTACTTCTTACCCTCCAAATTTCATGTCCTTAGGTGAAGAGAGTAAGGAGTTAGAGTAGCGTGAAGTTGCTGATTTACCCCAGGAAGTTCAGAATTAGGGTTAACTTCCAGTCCGAAATTCCAAGACTAGAAGCCTTAGCAGAGGTAGGTCATCTCATGAACGGCTGAAATATCATTCTAGGGATAAAAGCCCTCTGGTTTTACTCAATTTCATGCTTTATGTGTGGAGAATTTTATGTTTCAATAGGACCTATGTACTTAGTATGTCATACATGCATATCTCTTAGCCTTAATGAACTAAAGTATTTCTTTTGTCATGATACATGATTCCCATGCATATTGTAGCCTATTTCTCATTCTATCATGTAGAAGTTTTGTAAATATGTTGATTTCTAGACATGATGTGTTTAGACATAGTTTCTTCTTATTTAAGTTTACTGTCAGTCGTGCTCTAGTGGCCTAAGGTTCGACCGCCAACCTCGTGCAACGGCCCTACGATAAACCGCCAGACACTCTGTAAACTCAATTTTTGTGAAATCTCTGGCGGATCAAAAATAGACCATTTTTATCACTCTGGCGACCTTACGATAAACTGCCAACTTCCTGCAACGGTTTTGTGATAGACCGCCAATGTTATGTTTTCTGTCAACCGAGATAGAATCAAGAACAGTCCATTTAACTTATAAGTAAGCCTATTTAACTATGTTATGAGCTACTCTGAGTTTTATTTTACTGATTTATAATAGTGATTTCATGTTCTTTATGGTTCTTAGGATTATTTTAAACATATGATAGTTTCATGCCAAAAACCTTATAGTCTTGTATTAAATTATGGTTTAAGTGCTTGTATGAACGAGATTGAACGTTGGTTTCTCACTGTACACATTCTATTCCTATCTCCAAGTCATTTCTGTAAGTTCATGGCATATATTCCGATATATGGCCATTAGTTACACACTTTGTACTTATAGGAACATAATCTTGAACATGATAACCTCTCCTTTGGATATTCCTTCCAATGGACAAGGAAATCTTGCTTCAAGGCCTCTGTAATTCTCCGCGAGCTTGGGATTCCCACTAGGACGCTGAGTTGGTTGTACCATTAAAACCTAATTGTCTAGAAAGCACTACCGATGTTTTCTGATTTTGATTCTGTAACGGTTCAATATTCGACCACTAAAGCCCATTAACGGTCCAGTATCTGACTGCCACGTCATCTGAGTCCAATTGATTTCTTTCTGGATTTAGCCCATTCTAGCGGCCCAATACTAGACCACCATGTAAATATAGCGGCATAGTTATAGGCCGCTAAGTTTCCTGAGTTCCGTTAACCCAAGGTTTGACCAAGGGTTAATATCTATATGATCCTAGAAAGACTATTGAATTTCTGGGACATGTCACCTTAATCAAGAATGATTTGACTAAATTATGAAAGTTAAGAAAAGTACCATTATGCTACTGATTTATTTCCATGGCATAACCTAGTTATTTAAGGTATTTATTGAAATTCCTTATTTTCTTGTACAAGCGTTCGTATTTTTGGTTACTTTATCATGAGTTTATCATTGAAATTGTACATTCTTGACCACATTATTTACATGCGTGGAAGTAGCTTGATTTTTACTTGAAGATGCAGTTCGAGCACTGATTGTGTTCAAGGGCTCTATGCTAGTCTCCGCGGCTGATTGTCGGAAACATACTATTTTAAACCATAGGGTATGATGCTACTGGCGTCGCATTGCGCTGGGAGTACTTTCTTTATAAATAAGTGAAATGTCCACGCCAATCACGAAAATATTCACGACTTGTGAAAATATCCACAGAAATTCACGAAGTACTTGTCTAAGTAAAGAGTACACTCTTGCTTGACTTCCTGGTACATTCGTGTTACATTCTTGAAGGGTCATAATTACATTCTTGCTTGATCATACTTGCTTGATCATATCTTAACTTGGTCATGTCTTGTTACTTTGGTTTATTTACATGATTTACCGCATTCGCATGATTTTACCTTATTCTTTAGAGCTAAAATGCTATTCACTTTAATATTGCCAATCATGTTGATGCGAAGATACCTACTGGGCAAGTGTGCTCATTACCTACTTTCAAATCTTTTCAGGAGATGCAAGCAGTTCGGATTTGGATTCGAGTTATTCAAGTGATGGGTTCGAGAGCGAATGAAAGTCTCGTAAAATTGAGAGAGAAGACTTAGGAAGTCAATAATGTCTAGATTGAGTTCATGTAATTTTCTCTTTATTGAGTCAACAAGATTTGGAATCATCTATGTACTTGGATTTTTATCATTCTTATTATTAATGGAAGGAGAAGTTGATTAAATTATTGTGCAATTACATCTTATGTGTGATTTTCTTGCGCTCTGATTATTCTTGCTTGCAAGAGGCTTACCATGCCGGGTGTTCACGATTCCCGAAATTGTCTTCCGCTGTATTAAAAGCTCGGGGCGTGACATATGATGCCATATTAGGAGTTGATTGGCTGGTAGATCACGACGCCTATATTAATTATCGCAACAGGATAATCTCTTTTCGAAAACCAGGTCTTCCGCGATTTTCCTTTCTTGGTGTCAAATACCGGAAGCATCCTACTATTATCTCATTCATTCACGCTTGCAAACTCATTTCACAAGGATGTAAAGCTTTCCTTGCCTCCGTAGTAGTTTTCAAGTCTAAGGAAATTCAGATAGATGAAATCGCCATGGTTCAGGAGTTTCCTGATGTTTTCCCTTTCGCGTTGCCGGGTTCACCGCCCGAAAGGGAGGTTAACTTCACCATTGAACTTACACCCGGAGTAGCACCTGTGTCAATAGCTCCTTACAGGATGTCCCCCACGAAGTTGAAAGAATTAAAGAAGCAACTTCATGAGCTACTAGAAAAAGACTTCATTCGACCTAGCACATCCCCTTGGGATGCGCCGGTCTTATTTGTCAAGAAGAAGGATGATTCCCTTAGGTTATGCATTGGCTACCGGTAGTTGAATCAACTTACCATAAAAAACAAATACCCACTGCCGCGTATTGATGAGCTATTTGACCAACTTTCTGGCGTGGAGTACTTCTCCAAGATCGACCTCAGGTCAGGCTATCATCAACTAAGGATCAAGGAGGAAGATATTCTCAAGACTACTTTTCGAAGCAGATATGGGCACTATGAATTTGTGGTAATGTCGTTTGGGTTAATCAATGCCCCGGCAACATTTATGCAACTAATGAACAATGTGTTCCGACCTTATCTTGACCAATTTGTGGTTGTTTTCATTGATGATATCCTTATCTATTCTAAGACAAAGGAGGAACATGAAGAATATCTAAGGGTTGCTTTACGAACCTTACGAGAACACCAACTCTATGCTAAGTTGAACAAATGTGAATTTTGGCTCAAGGAGGTTTCTTTTCTTGGCCACATTATTTCTAGAGAAGGCATTGTAGTGGATCCTTCTAAAGTTGAAGCTGTTAGGAACTGGAGCCGACCGAACACCGTATCTGAAGTTTGGAGTTTCATTGGCCTAGCTGGTTACTATAGGCGATTTATCAAAGATTTCTCCAAGATCGCCGCTCCTTTAACGAAACTGACTAGGAAGGAAAATCTTTTCGAGTGGACAAAGGAATGTGAAGAAAATTTCTTGGCTCTTAAGGAACATCTCACCACGGCACCTGTGCTGGCGTTGCCTGTTGAAGGTGGCGGATTTGAAGTTTATACTGATGCATCCGACATTGGCCTATGGTGCGTTCTCATGCAAAATGGTAAGGTGATTTGCTACGCCTCAAGACAATTGAAGCGGAATGAGAAGAATTATCCTGTTCATGACTTGGAGCTGGCTGCTGTCATATTCACCTTGAAGATTTGGCGTCATTATTTTTATGGGGAGAAATTTACTGTATATTCAGATCACAAGAGCCTGAAATACCTCTTTTCTCAAAAGGAGTTGAATATGAGGCAAAGGCGATGGCTGGAGTATCTCAAGGACTTTGCTTTCAATATTCAATATCATTCAGGCAAGGCGAATGCTGTAGCTGATGCGCTCAGTAGAAAACCAGTAGGAAAGCTATCAAGTCAGAAAGGCATAATATGACTACTCTTATTTCTAAATTTTCTCAGTTGAATTTAGATGTTGATATGAAGAGAGAAGATTACTTTATAGCCAATATCCGGACACAACCTACATTAATTGAAGATTTAGTCAAGTTACAAGAAAATGACCCTGTATTATTAGAGATTAAGGCTGATATGGAGCAACGGCCGGATGCCATTATTGCAAATGACGGAAGATTATTGTTTCGAGGTCGTATTTGTATTCCGGATCATAATGATACTAAGAAGGTGATCTTAGAAGACGCTCATAAATCTAAGTATACTGTTCACCCTGGTGCTATCAAGATGTATTAAGACCTTAAAAGAAATTATTGGTGGCCCAATATGAAAAGAGAGATAGCAGACTATGTGTCACGTTGCCTTACTTGTCAACAAATCAAGGCAGAACATCAAAAGCCTGCTGGAAAACTACATCCCTTGGAAATTACGGAATGGAAATGGGAGAGTATAGGGATGTATTTTATCATGGGACTACCTAAATCAAGAGGAGGACATGATGGGATATGGGTGGTCATAGACTGTCTAACAAAATCGGCTCATTTTCTATCTATTAAAAGTTGATGGTCTGTGAATATTTTGGCTGCTTTATATATAAACGAGATTGTTAAATTAAATGGTGTCCCTGTCACCATTATTTCTGATAGAGACCCTCGATTTACTTCACACTTCTGGAAAGGGCTACAATATTCTTTAGGAACCCGATTGACTTTTAGCACTGCGTTTCATCCACAAACTGATGGACAAACCAAGAGGACCAATCAGGTGGTGGAAGATATGCTAAGGGCATGTGTTATAGACTTCGGTGGAAGCTGGCACGACCATTTACCACTTGTGGAATTTGCCTATAACAATAGCTACCAAGCTAGCATTCAAATGGCACCGTTTGAGGCATTATATGGAAGAAGTTGCCGTACACCTATATGCTGGAATGAGGTCGGTGAAAGATAAATTCTAGGCCCTGATCTTGTTTGAGATACAACCGACAAGGTGAAGGTGATAAAACAAAGACTCAAGATGGTCCAAGATAGGCAAAAGTCCTATGCTGATAATCGAAGACGAGACCTAAAATTTCAGATAGGAGATCATGTATTTTTCAAGGTTTTCCCTGGTTGTGGTATTCGTAGGTTTGGTATTAAAGGCAAGCTTATGCCAAGATTCATTGGCCCTTTCAAAATTCTTGAAAGAGTGGGAGAAGTGGTGTATCGACTAGCGTTGCTTCCACAGCTGGCAGGAGTTCATGATATATTCCATGTCTCTATGTTAAAGAAATATGTCTATGATCCATTCCACATTATCTCTTATGATAATTTGGAGATTCAAAAAGATTTGACGTACGAACAAAAGTGTTACAAAATTATTGATCGGGAGGTACATCAGCTTCAAAATAAAACCATTCCCATGGTAAAAATTTGGTGGAATAAAGGATCGGATCAAGATGCTACATGGGAGACGGAAAAAGCCATGCACAAGAGATTTCCCTAGCTATTCAACTGTAAGTACACTCTCCATAAAAAGCCATATATTGAATTTGGGGACCAAATTCACTTAAGTGGGGGAGGGTATAATGCCCCAAAATTTTATGTAAAGTATTTTAGAAATTTTTTTCTAGAATTTTTTTTCAGATTTTCTAAGATTTTTCTAGAAATAAATAGATTATTAAATTTTGGGTTAATTAAAGTAAAATATTAAGAACCAATATTTATTGATTGATCAAGCCCTTTTAAATAAGCCTAAGTGACCCAAATCCAAGCCCACAAGACTTGGCCCATATTCTAGAAGCTTAAAATAGGCTATTTACGAAATGTAGGGGATAAATATACCAATTATCAGATAAATCAACGGATAAATAACAAAGAGTTTGAAATAGTTCAAATTCGACGCCAAGAGATAAAAACGGTCTATCGAGGGACCGCCTCAGGTATAAAACAGTCTCCACACGATCGCTATTATCCGTCCGATCACGAACAATTTAGAAACGTGGAAATCTTGGTTTTCTTCAAGCCTAATCACTAGGGATCGATGCTATCTACTAGTTGGAAGGGTGTAGAATGTGTTAGGGTCGATTAATATAAGTACTAATTAGGACTCCAGGATCGCTCAAACCCTTGAAACCCTAGCTAACCCTATAAATAGCCCTTAAGTCTAACCTGCACGACCCTTACTTTTGGCTCGCGTGGAACTAAGGTAAGGAGACATTATTTTAGGTAGGTTCTTTAGAGTATTTTGTTCATAATAGTGAGGACTAACTACCCTCAAAATTTCATCTTAGGAGATCAAGCCATCAGGAAGATAGAAGCTTACAAAGTCACTGGTTTGGAGCAAGCAACCCAGGAACCTGTGCAACGGACCCAGGAAGATCTACAAATTAGAAGCCCTAAACGAGGTAATTAAAAGTTAGTTCTTTAGACTTATTTCTTCACCTTAGTAACCTCTTCCTACCCTCCAATTTTCGTGGTCTTAAGTAAAGGGAGTCAAGAGTTAGAAGGGCGAGAAGTTGCTGATTCTGTTCAGGACGAGCAGAAGCTAGGGTCGACTTCCAACCCTAAATTCGACGTTTAAAGCCCAGTCCAGAGATAGGTTATCTCATGAACTGCTTAAACTTGATGTTAGGAGTAAAATCCCTCAATTTCCAGTCATTTTTATGCATTGTACGTGGAGTATTTTACATTTTTTTAAGATTACGTAGTAAGTTCATTTCTATGCATGCACCTAGCCCTAATAAGATAAAAATAGAAATTTCTTTTTTTTTTCACAACCAATGCATGTTCATGGCCTAAATACATTCTATCATGTTTTAGCCACGTGGTTACATCATTTTTCATGCATAATATGCCCTAGAATTAGCGTTTTATTTCATTATTTTACAACTTCTATCTGTCAGACAGAAACGGTCAATAACCGGACCATCCCATTTAACAACGGTCTATCGCGAGACCGTTTATAACACCCATGCGGCCATAACCTGACCGCTATATGGTTCTGTTAACCAATTCAACCTAGCTAATTTCTCATATTACTAATGTTATAATATTTCTCATACAATCATGTTTTAATTCTTATAGACGCCATGTTCAGCATGAGCATGTTTAAAACTTTATTTTTCCTTATTATATAATTCTATGCCAAAATTATTATTATTTTGTAATTAAATATTTCCTCTTATGTTTATGAAACATGATTTATCGGGGTATTTAGAACGTTATTTTGATCGTTGTTTTCACACGATCCACTTTCACCTCTTGAGTTATTTTCTTAAGTACATGGCGTATGCTCCGGTATGTGACCATTAGATACACTTTGCACATATAAGCACACTTCTTGGACTTGTGAACATCTCTGAAGGATATTCCTTCTGTCAGACTAGGGGATCATGTTTCAAGGTCTCCGTAAGACTCCGTGAGTCTGGGATTCCCACCAGGATGCCGAGCTGGTTGTACCCTTAAAAGCCCAAATTGTCTAGAAAGCACTCACATGATCGGTGTTTTACTTTCTATACTCTAGTAAATTGCGGCCTTTATGAGATCGTCTCTATTACTTAGCGATCTTTCTCAGACCGTTTTGTTTCATAAAACGGCCCTCTAGCGACTGTTATTATCTAGAATTCATTAAGTGTCGACTTTCCTTTCATTCTGGTTGACACAGTCTAGTTGCGGCCTTAACTGGACCGTTATTATGAATTTAGCGGCCTGACTGTGACCATTTTCTTCCTGAAACGGCCCAGTAGATGACCGTCTCTTTCTGTCAAGCATCTAACCCAGGGTGTGACCCAAGGGTTGTTCTAAATGTGTTCTTAGATGGTCTCTTGATTATCTGGAACAAAAAACTCTATCTAATAAGTTAAGGTTAAGTTATGGAACTTAATTAATGTACCGTTATGCTATCGGAATGCCACCGTAGCATAATGTTCTCTTAACTCTTCTTTGGAATCTTATATCATTTTTTTGAGCGTTCTATTCCTTGGTTACTTGATCATGAAACCTGTTATTTGAAATTGAAATTATTGGCCAAAATTATTGTTATCTCATGGAATTAGCTTTATCTGTAAGTTGAAGATGCAAGAACGGGTACGGACTGTGTCCAAGGGCTTGACATTAGCCCCCACGGCCGATGGTCGGAAACGTGCTGAAAACCATGGGATACGATGAATACTAGTGTCGCATTGTGCCAAGAGTACTTTTTTTATAGACGAGTGAAGAACCACGAGGCTCAAATGGAAATTACATGCTTGTTAATGACTTTCTAGTACATAGCCTTTACAAGGTTGTGTAAGTACTTTCTCGATACATGCTTGTACTTTCTTGTTCATGAAAGGCCAAATGTATATCTACATGATTAAATCTTGCTCAATTATGTCTATTTGCTCAGATATCTCATGACTCTAGATTCTTGGTTATTTTGGTGTATGACGTATGATTTACCATATTCTCATTTTTACCTTGATTCTAGAGCTAAAGCATTAATCACTTAAATAATGCCTTCATGTTGATATGAAGATACCTACTGGGCACGTGTGCTCGTACCTATTTTCTTGTCTTTTCAGGAAATACTAGTGAATCGGATTCGGATTATGCGAGTAGCGGTCCGAGAGTGATTGAAGGTCAATTGGAAATGAGAGAAGCCCTAGTTGACAAGTGTTTAGTCGAGTCGGATTGTAATTTTTGATTTTTCTTGAGTCATAGTGTTGAAAGGATGTCAAGTAGTGACTTTATGTAATTTTTATTATGATTATGAAATAAAGTTGGAGTTTTGAGAAATTACTTGTGCAATTACTTTGTGTGATTATCTTGCACTCTGATTACTTGCTTGCGAGAGGCTTACCATGCCGGATGTTCACGTTCCAAAAATTCCTTCCGCTGTAATAAAAGCTCGGGACGTGACAGTACCGGCCCCAAATCACAACCAAACGGATTTAAAATGGCGGGAATCGAATCCCAACATGCCAGGGGTTCAAATGATACCATTTAAACTAAAAACTGTCGCCTAGAACGGTGATCTCGGCTCACACCCCTGAAACATGCTTTTGCCCTTAAAGTAGGAAAACCCGCTCAAACTCACATCGTTCAGCTCCAAATCACGAGTGGAAGCAGAAAATCAGTAGGGTATCGATCCCCCTACCTCCACCGAAGATCTGGCGCCGAAACGGCCAAACCACGTCGGAAACCATCACACGAACAACCCACGCCAGCTTCGAATCCACGAATTGGATCGTGCCAATGCCATGCTCCGATACTCACGCCATCACGCTCCAAGTCAGCTCCACGCCATCACCACCTCGTCCAGCTCCACCACGGTCGTACGCCTCGGGGGAGAGGAGAAGAGAGGAGAGAGAATGGAGGGAGAGAGTGAGAGAACGTGAGAAGAGAGAGGGTGAGGGTTATAAAAGAAAAGGAAAATAGAAATATCGAATATTTCTGAAATTCAATTTTTGGCCCAAAATTTCGTAAACTCAGAAAAATATGAAAAAATAGTCTCCACGATCCTCGGAAAGAGCACAATGCACCTGTAGCATCTCGGAGTCTCAAAATTCAACGGTTCACTCTCCACGGGATTCTGCATGTTTTACAGGGGAAAAGCCCGAGTGGATCGTAAAACACAATTCAGGACCCACGAAAGTGCCCCGAAAGCTCTTTGATTCCGATCTAAAGAATCCAGGGTATTACAGCCTCCCCTCCTTAAGAAATTTCATCCTCGAAATTTAAGGAGCTAACAAGGGAAAAGGGAAGAACAACCCAAACAGCTGGCTACGCTGTCCAAGCACCAGCCAAAGCTCGAACACATAAAACACGATAACACAATTCTCAAAAAACACAGTTCAGAGGAACACTGCCAGGCCACAATCACAGGCACATGCTCTGGATCTCCAAGCACATAGATCCACAGAACGAGCATGGCACACAAAGGAACACAAGTCTGGCACCTCCGAAGCATGGCATCATCGCTATCATCTCACAAAACAAAGAGACACGACCCATGCCACGAGACAACCACTGATAAAAAAAATCACACTCTGTAGACACACAAGCATTAGCTCTTATGAGAAAGATAAATATCTCAGCTGACTGCTCCACCCATCGGCTTCCGCGCCATGAATAATAATCAAAACTGGCACGCAGAACACCAATGACAGCACTGGACCACAAACACAATCAAGTCAGTCCTTACTCAGACATTACATCTGATTCGAGTTGCATGCTACCTCTACCACGGTAGAAGAGTACAACGGAACCAACCGACAAGATCTCGGTCCACGCAAATCTGAACTCAGACTCACAAGGAACTCCTCCCAAGCTGACCTCAAGCCCAAACCATCATACAACCAAATGATGGACACTTGCAAATCCCCGGCTCTGTTCTCAACACAGAACCACGGGACAACACTGCAAGCTGGGTCATATCAAGGCAAAATCATAGCTGATCACACGGCTAAAATGTACTAGCCGCTCGCAGCTTACCAACAAGGCCCCACAAATAAACCTTGGAGAATGCATCTCGAGGACCACGATCCGTCCGGAGAGCACAACTTCCAAGAATTATAGACAAAGAAAAGGGTACTCAACCAGCATATTCGTCGATAGATTTCCCCAATTCTCGAACCTGCTAGTGCCAACAACCACGATGTCTCAAGCAATGGCACGACAGCCAACATCATCAAGGAACACATAGCCAAGACAACGTTACACCGAGGAAATAATCCTCTCGGCTGGTCAGAATCCTCCAACCAAACGATCCTCAACCTGTGGGTTATGAGCCCACATGCTTCCGCTGCGCACTCAACATAGCATACACAGGCATCATGGATAACTCGGCATCCGCATCTCAGCACACCTTGGCGTCATCGCAATTCATGAAACTGCAATATACCACGCCTCAAGTATCGATCCTGCCAACTGTCGATCACAAGTCGCCATAGTGCAAACCATCGTGCCAAGAGCCACAACACAAGCCACAAAGGACGCCTGCCTTAGCTTATCTTCTAGTCCGGAAACAATTACTGAACCTTTACAGCACAACAACCGCCAAACACGGCACATCGAACATGGTGCACAATGGTCCCCAAATCCTTAATTTGGGTCAAAAACTGAGCCACCGCCGAAACAAGGGCAAATCAGGTTCAGAACTAACACAGTCCACACATAAGCAGACACAGGACTAAGGCTTCACGGAGACAGCTATCACGCCCCGAGATATAAGTACAATGGAGACTAATCGAGAACGTGAACAGCCGGCTAGTACGTCGCAAGCGAGCAATATAATCAGAGCGCTAACACATCCACACATAAGAATGAATGCACAATAATTGGACAAAACCTTTGCTTTTATTGAATAATAATGACAAGTTTACAAAGTGATGACTGTTGACTCTTTACATTCCTAGACTCAATAAAAAGAGAAAATTACATGACATGATCAACTTCACCGCCTATTATAGTGAAGGAACTTCATTACTAATGACTTATGACTATGTCTTCTCTTGACCTTTAATCACTCTCAGACTCGTCACTTGAGTAGTCCGAATCCCCGCTAGAATTTCCTAAAAAGATAAGAAAAAGTAGGGAATGAGCACACTTGTCCAATAGGTATCTACATATCAACATGAAGGTAATATTTAAATAATTAGCATTTTAGCTCTAGAAAGGAAGATCAATGCACACGATGAAAACATGCGAATAAAACCAAAGTAATCTTGCAAGTAAGAAGATATAGATTGTAGAGATATGCGATTTCAAGTAAAGTGAGAGCATGATCAAGCAAGACTGTAAAGTGACCTTTCATGTAACAAGAGTGTAACGAGAATGTACATTTCATAACCATATAGGCTATGTACTAGAAAGTCATGTAACAAGAATGTAATAATTTCATGTAGAGCCTCGTGGTTTTCACTCGTTTATAAAAAAAGTACTCCCGACGCAATTCGACGCTAGTGTTCATCATACCCCATGGTTTATAGCATGTTTTCGACAATCAGCCGAGGGGGCTAGTGTCGATCCCTTGGACACAATCAGTGCCCGATCCACATCTTCAAGTTATAAATCAAGCTACTTCCACATAATTCCTACTATCAATGAAGTAGTAATTTCAACAGAGAGAGAAGCTCCGGTTTCGCTTCTTCCCGCTCGTCTCCTCTGTTTCTCCCTGGTGCGTCCCCCTCCTACCGGCCATGGCTGGCACGGCGGGGGATGTCCATTTTCCACCTGGTAGCGATCATCCTGGTGCCGAGGCCATTGAAGCAGCTCCAAGAAAATCTTATGCCCAGATCCTCATAGAAACACAACAGCATCCGCACATTTCGTTCCAGGTGAAGGCTCCGGCGTATACAGACAAAGGAGAGCCAGTGGCATTTTTCATACAGGAGGAGATCCAGACTTCTTGCCGCCATCTCCAGAATGCAATTATAGCAAGGTGCTCCTATGGTCATCCTTCTATCCCTGATATTAAATCTTATCTGTCGCAGAGACTGCATCTTAGCTCATATTTTATTATGAGCCGGATGAACTCCAGACACATTTTAATCCGGCTAGGTTGTGAGGCAAATTTCCTCAAACTCCTTCTTCAGAAGAATTTATTCATCAGAGGTTTTCTATTCCGATTTTTTCGATGGACTCATGACTTTGATTTCGAGTCAGATCCATCGATGGTGCCTGTATGGATTGGTTTCCCGGGATTGCTTGTAAACTTTTATCGTGAGGATCTGCTTCGATCCATAGCAGGGAATATCGGACCAGTTCTGTAAATTCATGATGCTACATATGCTATGACCGATACATCAGAGGCGCTAGTATGCATCGAGTTAGATCTTGCTACGCAGATGAAAAATAGAATGTGGATTGGCATGGAAGATAGAGGTTTCTGGTAGTTGATCAATTATCACAGGGTGTCGTCTCTATGCTCTCATTGCCACAAAATTGGTCATACGGAAGAAGATTGTAAGAAGAAGCAAAAGAAGAATTCAAATCGCAATCAGCCTAATGTCATTCTTCCGGAAGCTCAGAAAGTCTTTCGACAGGAATATAAACCCCGGCCGCCTAGAATGTCCAGTCCCAAGTTGATAGTAGATGCGGTTAACAGATTCTCTGTCTTGAATCATTTATCGGAAGAAAGTGATGTTGAAGGGAAGTCTCCATTAGATAAGGGAGATGCAGGAAATGTTGAAGACAACAATATTGGTGAGCAATCTGTTATTGGTCCTTCAGAACCTAATGCTTGCTCTCCAAATGTTTGCAAAAATGCCACTGAAAGTCAGAAAACCTCGTTAGTGACAAGTACTGAAGATGTTTCTATAGACTGTGCGATCCCAGAGGAGCTTCCTTCTACCCAAATAGTACTTATGCCTCAGAAGAAAGAGAAGTCTGATATACTAGTTAATGCTCAAAACATGGGCATTAAAGACATCCAAATTATTAGCTCAAGTAAAATCTCTGAATTGGCAGCCTCAGAAAATTCTCGGATGCTATGTCAGAGCGAAAAAAAATTTTCCACTGTTCCTCAAGTCAAAGAAGTAAATGAAGTCTCAACTATTCCAGGGCATCTCATAACTGACTCACGACTCACTAGAGCTAAAGCCAAGGTATTGGCCTCTCACCCACCATCAACTTCTATCCATGATTAATTCAGCCCTTATGTGGAATGCTAGGGGCATGGGTAACAAGGCCACAGTTAGAAGCCTTGCTCGGTTAATTAAAGCCCATAAGACTTGTATAGCAGCAATATCTGAACCTCGGGTGGATTTCAGTCAATCTTATAAAGTGGCCCACAGTATTAACCTTCATTCTGTCCTGGGTAATAATGATGCACAGTCAAAGATATGGTTGTTCCACAATTCTGATATATGGCTTGATGTAATTGAACAGCACCCCCAACACATTACTGTCGCTCTTAAGGATAATAATTCCATATACATGTTCTTCACTTTTATATATGCATCAAGCAGCATTAGTTCTCGAAGGGATATGTTTGACTTTTTTATGGAATTCAACCAGAAGTTCACATTCCCTTGATTATTGGTGGTGATTTTAACTACATAACCACTCTTGAAGAAAAGTTTGGTGGAAAAATGCCTTCCACTATTGCAATGATAGATTTTCAAAGCTTCATAATAGCAACTGGACTTATAGATGCTGGCTATTCTGGCTCTCCTTTTACTTGGTCTAACAATCAAACATGAACTTCTCATATACGAGCCCGTTTGGACAGGGTTTTATATAATGCAGATTGGTTACAGTTCCCTTTCAATTTATCAGTTAAACACTTAGCTAGAGGACCCTCTGACCATGTTCCAATGCTCATATCTTTGCTTCCTATGAAAACCACCCCTGGAAGATTCATATATCAACAGATGTGGCAAGATCATTGTGAATTTTTAGAGTTTGTAAATCAAGAATGGAGTAAGCAGGGGCAATCCTGCCACCCCTTTCATTCTCTGCAGGTAAAGCTAAAACAGATGAAGGCTACACTTAAAAGATGGAATAAAGGATTTTTGGCAATGTCCATTCAGCAAAAGAAAATGCGGAAGCTCATTTGTTACAAGCTCAAAAATACTTTGATGAAAACCCCACTCTGCAGAACCATGAGAACCTTCAAAAAGCCAATGCTCAGGTGAGATCAGCCCTGCACAGAGAAGAAATATTCGGGTTTCAGAAATCCTGAATTCAATGGATCAGACATGGAGATCGAAATACTAAATTTTTTGACCATTACACTCAGATAAGAAGACAGAGAAACTATGTTCACAGGCTGAAAATTAATGGCATCTGGGAGGAGGACCAAATAGTGTTATTGAATGGAGTTGTGGATTTCTTCAAAAATCTGCTATCATCTGAAAATCATAGCATTGATGATCAACTACTATCAATTATTCCTAATCTGATCACTGAGGAACAGAACATGGCCTTATGTGCTATTCCTTCTTCTGAGGAAATCAAACACAATGGTTTTTCTCTCTCTGATAACAGCTCCCCTGGTCCAGATGGTTTTACAGGTAGCTTCTTCACTCATTGCTGGGACATTGTAGGGTAAGATGTTATTCATGCTATTCAGAGCTTCTTTCAAGGTTGGGGCCTGCCGAAAGGTGCTACTTCCACCATTTTGTGTTTGATTCCAAAAATTAAGCAACCCATCTCCTTTGCGGATTTTAGGCCCATCAGTTTATGCAACTTTGTATATAAAATTGTTTCTAAAGTCATTTGTGATCGTTTGAGAAATATCCTTCCATTGATCATTTCTGAACATCAAAGTTGCTTCATGAGTGGCAGAGCAATCTCTGATAATTTCCTGTTAGCTAAGGAGCTTTTTATGGACATTGATAGACCTATTCGAGGCCATAATATTCTGGTTAAACTTGATATGGCCAAAGCTTATGATCGCATCGAATGGGACTTCATCCTCACGGTTTTGAGAAAATTTGGATTCTCAAATAGATTCATTTCTCTCATAGCTCAGCTTCTCATGAATTGTTGGTTTTCTATAGCCTTCAATGGTCAACTACATGGCTATTTTAAATCTTCCAGGGGGGTGAGGCAAGGTGATCCATTAGCTCCTGCTCTTTTTGTGATAGCAGAGGAAGTCCTTAGCCGGGGACTAAGTCATTTGTTTAACTCTGGCCAATGCACATTCTATCACTTACCTCGCAATGCTATGCCCATTTCTCACATTTTATATGCTGATGATTCTATAATATTCATGAATGGTGGTCTTTCATCTATCAAATCCTTGATTAAATTTCTGAGGAGATATGAGGAGTCTTCTGGACAACGGATTAACACAAATAATAGCTCATTTCTGACATCCAAAGCAATGCCACTTCAAGCTATTGATCAAATATGTCAGCTTACTAGATTTCTGCATAGAATTGAAAGCATTAACTATTTGGGAATCCCCCTCTTCAAAGGCAAAATCAAAATACCTCATTTCAGATATTTACTGGATAAAGTCAATGCCAAACTTGCTGGATGGCAAAGCAAATTTTTATCACAGGCTGGCAGAGTAACACTCATCTGGACGGTTCTATCCTCAATCCCAATATATTCAACTAGTGCAGCTGCTATTCCATACTCAATTCTCAAACAAGTGGAGAAAATTTGTGCCAACTTTCTATGGCAAGGGTTGGAAACATCTCATAAGAAACACTGGGTTTCTTGGGACAAAGTCTGCCGATCCACATCTGAAGGTGGTCTGGGCATCCACAGATTAGGGGACATCCAACCGTGCTTCTATATCAAGCAACTGTGGTCCTCTTTACATAGAAATTCTTTATGGGCAAAATTTACAAGAAGTAAATACATTCAAAGTCAGCACATCTCAGATTGCAAAATTCCTTTCCCAATTGGTATCAGAGCTAGAGATTTTGATAAAGCTCGATCAGTCTTGATGTCAGGTATGCGGAAGATTGTCAATAATGTCACTAACACTAGTTTTCTCAAAGATGTCTGGTTCAAAGACAAGCCTCTGTCAGAACTTTCTTCCTTCCAAAATATATATACGCCTTAAGACTGTTCAGTTGAAGCTGCCCTGGCAGATTGTCAACACCCAGTATGGCAAGTTATTGAAGATAGCAACTTGAGGTCTGAAATTAGCAGATTTATCATACAAGATGGGGACGACATCCCTATATGGTCTCTCACTAAATCTGGAAATTTTGACACCAAGTCTACTTACAGTTACATCAAAGGACAAATAAATGGATCTCCAGTTATCAAGCTGTGGCACAGCAAATTCCCACCCCGAGCATCATTATTTTATTGGAAAGTCCTCAATCATGCAGTGCCAACTGATAGTCAGATTCAAAACAGTGGTGTGCACTTTGCATCTTCTTGTAATTGCTACTCATTCTCCCATGCAGTAGAAGATTTTGATCACCTATTTCTATATAGTGAAATGACCACCTTCTTATGGAATAAATTTGGCCCACTTCGTGATAGCTCTCATTTGGAAATAAGAAACATAAATAGCCGACTACAGCACATACTCAATACAGTAATTTTACATAGCCCACAAGGCTTTTTTTCTCTGCTTGTAGTCATGTTGATACTATGGGAAATTTGGAAGAACAGATGCTACAATAGGTTCGAAGGCATTAAAATAAACTTTTCTCGTATTGCGGATCAAATCCTAGGAGATGTCACCCGGATAATGCAGCAGATTACCTTTAAATACAGTGCTGGTAACTCCTTCACTCAAGCTCTCATCTCCTTGGACATCGCTATAAAATACAAGACCCTCTCCTGCTTCTCTGTCCAATGGATTGCTCCCAAGTCCCAATTCTCTCTCAACGTGGATGGTGCCAGCAAGGGCAACCCCGGTCCATCTGGGGGAGGTGGCTATTTAAGAGATTCTCATGGGAAATTGCTATTGGGTTTCTCATACTTTTTTGGATATGGATCCAACATGGTGGCGGAGGGACGAGCCCTTCTGGATGGTATTAGACTGGCTCAGCATTACAGTATTCCAGTTTCCATCATATATTTCGACTCTAAATCTTTGATTGAATTACTCAAAGACAAAAGAAATCCTCCATGGTCTCTCCTTCCTTGGTGGAGAAAACTTCTGGATGTTATTAACACATTACATTGCCCCATTGTACATACATATAGGGAAACTAATCAGGTAGCAGACGCCTTGGCTAATTACTCAGTCACCATGGGTTGCAATATGGAATTCTTTTCAGCAAATGAGCTTCCAATCATGGCAAGAGGATACATCACAGCCGATGCTGCAGGCATCCCCAACATTCGTATTCGGCATGTTTAGTCTCATTTTTTCCATACTCCATACTTGGCATTGTACAGCATAGTTTCCTCTTTCCCTTTCTTTTGAACCTAAGGGGCAATTCCCCCCTCCGATACTGTACAAACTCTTTTACAGCAATAAAATTGCATCTAGCGGAAATGAAGGTGGAGTGAGAACATTCCTTTCCTATGGAAAGGGGTGCACTCTCCCTTTGTTCCATTAGATGTTTTGACCAAAAAAAAAAGCTACTTCCACGAGTAGTATAAATGCAGGCCAATAATGTAAAGTTCCAACAATAGTTTCCTGATAACAATACTAAGGTAAGAATGCACCAATTAAGAACATGTGAGAGTTCAAGGATGATTTAATGACAAGATCATGCCACGGAAGAAATCCGGAGGCATAACGGTATATTCCTTAGTTTCCATAGTTTCTTAATAAGTTAATGTATAGAATGTTGGGTTCTAGATAGTCAGAAGATCACCTGGGAACAAAATAAGTTCAACCCTTGGGTCAGACCTCGAGTTGGACAGAACTTAATTAACGTGACGGCACTCAGGGTCATGATCATTAATTAATGTGGTTCATTATTTATCTGTGATATTACAGAGAGTCGACGTAGAATGAAAGTCAGGTCGACACAAGGACAAATCTATGGCTGAACAAGAACACGACCATAGGAACCTGCGCGATAATGTATTAACGCGACTGGAAACTAGGGCGCGATCATTTCCCTTCGCAGAAAATTGGGAAAACACGGAGTGCTCTCTAGCTTTTGGGTTTTTAAGGTATAACCAGCTCGGCTGCCTTGAGGGAATCCAAGGCTAGAGTAGACTTACGGAGGGCTTGAAACAAGATCACCTAGTCCAGCAGAAGGAATATCCGGAGGAGAGGATCTCAAGTCCAAGAAAGTTTTCTATCAAGTGCAAAGTGTAGCTAATAGCAACGTACCGGAATATGCGCTATATATGATACTATAAAATAGAAATAGAGATGAGAATGGAATGCATGAATCTCACGTAATCTATTGAAAATTCATTTATATACAAATTATATGGTGGTTGGGCATGAAATTAATATATATATGAAATTAAACTTTGAAAGGACATGCTAACGCTTAAAATATGCAGTCATGATAAAACCAGGAAATGAAACTATTAAGATAGGGCATGCATGATAACGTATATGTATTTATATTTCATTAAACTAATGGTGTTTAATATGGCTCACGGATCATTAACGCGACACACATAACAAGCGCGTTAATAGAAGAACGCGTTCTATCATGCATGCGCGTTAAAGAGACACGACCCCTGTCTCCACTACCTTCATCTCACAGTGAGACAGAGATAAAAACGACGTTGTAGGGCTACTTTGTAAGTCAAAACTATTTGGAACTAATAGTAAACTAATCGGGAAAGCATGCTCTGGTGAAAATAAGGCATGAAAATGTGTGTAATAGACATGAAGTTCTTATCTCTTAGTTAGGGGTGCAAGGAGGTCATGCCATGAAACCCTAACTATGCAGTCATGGAAAAACATAAAATACTATGTACACAATGCATGAAAATATGAGGTAACATAGGGCTTTTGTTCCTAGCTTGATATTTAAGCCAACATGAGATAACCTACCTCGGTAACAGGCTTTAGACTTCGAATTTTGGAGTGGGGGAACGACCTAGTTTCTACACATCCTGTGCCAAACCAGCAACTTCTCGTCCCTTGTTCTCCTTAAACTCTTGACCTAAATCAATGAAATTTGGAGGGTAGGTAGAAGATACAAAGGTTAACAAATTGTTCTAAAGGATGAACTTCTAAATACCTCGATTAGGGCTTCCAATCTCTATATCTTCCCTGGACCGGCACGCTGGTTCCTGAGCGCCTTGCAGAGGAACAACAACTTGTGCACGTTCTATCTCTTTAGATACTAGTTCTCCTAACATGAAAATTAACAGAGGGTTAGACAATACTAACAGGAACATAAATTTCTAAAGAACTAACTTAAAATACCCATGCCTTACCGTCGAACAACGCGAGCCAAAGCAAGGGTTCGCGCAGGTCGAGTTTAGGGTTTATTTATAGGGTTTAGGCTAGGGTTGAGGGATTAGATCGAGTTAGGAGTCCTTATTAGGGTTAAAGTTGATCCCCAAGAGTCCTAGATAGGTTTTCATCTTGAGATAACATCGATCCATGGCCTAAACATGGAAAAAAATCCAAGCTTTCCGTGTTTTAATACACCTCGGTTCCGTAAGATGATCGTGGTCATCCACAATACTGCATTCTTCAATAACACGGCGTATCGTAAGGGCGCGTTCAGGCCTTCTCTACAAATTTGAATTTTATTCAAATTTCTCCTACTAATTATCCCCTATTTATTTAATAAAAGTAGGGAATTATCCTAATTACGTCTCTAGAGTTGGGCTTGGGCCTAAAAGCCTTGGAAATTGGGTTTATGGTCTATTTAAAGTTGGCTTAGCCCTTGGATTAATACAGGGCCTTTAAATAACCCATAATTCACTTAATGACCCATTAACCCTTCTTAAATGCTTAATAATTATATTTAATCTCAAAAAATTCCTATAAAATTACCGGGTGTTACAACAACACTTCCAAAGCTTACCTCGAAATGACGCCACAAGATAGGATGAGAAAAGCCAAGCTTGATTAACAACAGCTCACCAGGAAGGAAATCCAAGTTTCGCCCGGGCACTCTCTCAACCAAGGGGATCCAACAACCACCTCAACACAACCTTAACACCTCAGAGGCTGACCAAAGCTCAAGCTGGGATGGCCAAAACAACATTAATTACCTCGGAGAACATGCACGGCCATCACACCAACGATAATGCCACCAGCCATCTGAACAAGCCATGGAAAAATCTCGAACACCGCACCACAGGCTCACGCCTACTGGCAAACTCTGCCCAGCGTAGCATAAATGAGACCAACATCTTAACGAAAGGAGGATGCTCCATCAGATCCTGACGAGAGCAAAACCACCTACGCAGCGCCAACACAGTGCACACAAGCTCTCACGCGAGAAGCAAAGCGATAAAGGAACATAAAACCTATGTCAACTACCGACTGTACTAGACCTTATGGACTCTGAGCACTGCAATATCTCAAATTCCCATGTACTTTTACAAACACATGCTCTGATACCAACTGTGACGACCCAGACTCCGGATACCGGGTAAACCCGATAACACTTGGATCCTGAGAGGCCTCCCAAGAGCGGGAAAGCTCCGAAGGGATAAAAAGGTGTGTGTAAGTACATTGAACTTCCAGATAAAGTAGTAAATAATTAATTATTATGATCAAGATTACTAAAATAGCATAAATAAAATTATGTTTTCTATTAAACAAATTAAACTACAGAGCTAACAAAGTCCAGTCCAAGTAAACTACAGTACAACAGAAAAGAGAACGCACTCTCAAGTCGGGGGAAGCCCGACACTGGCAAAGCTGGCAACTAAGAACCACCGCACTGCACCTCCAAAGCACGAGGAAGAACAACAACGCCTGAAAAGTCAGAGGTAAGCCTCGTCTCACTGGCTCAGTAGGGGTCCCACAGATCTCTACCACGAAACGAACGCAGTAATAGTAGTACAATAAAAGCAACAACAAAAGCAGGAACATGAGTAGGAACAGCAAAAGTAGGAACCTCAGCCCTCTAAACTACTCCTAATCGGCTAGGACACGGATCCCCAGACCCATAGTCAGGAATCACTAAACCGATGCAAGGAACTCTGGCTACATAGCCAGGACAACATCATGACACCTCAGTCATGCAGGCTCGTCTACAGAGACAAAAGCCCAACTCAAGACCACACGGTCTAAAAGCACTAATACATATATGATCTCACCGTCATGTACGCTACACCGACCTCGGGTAAAGCCAAACACAAACTACATGACAAGTCACATCAACCATGACGGAAACCAGTCACGAAAGCCACAAGTCACGTGTCATGTGACAGAAGCACCTCCTCACTAGAAGAAAATCTAGATGCGTCCACTAACGTCTTACAGTGCGCCTCAAGCATCTCCCACTCACCTCGAACGTGATAACTGAGACACTGAACAAGAACCAAGGAACAACAGTAACGTGTGACTAGTCAGGGTCACGCCCGTTGGCACTGGTCCAAATGCCCCTGACCACGTGTGCACACACAAGCTCAATGTCTTGAGCCAAGCCTCTAGCTGGTTTTCCCCTCTCGTAGGACTCTCATGGCTAAAGAAAGGGGCCCACGGCAACTAGCCTACAAACCGTCTCAATCGGGAACTCGCCCCGCCACCACTCCTAGGTGAGCCGACACACGGAAAGTGTCGTCAGGCTACGACTAGTGGAGGCTCACTAGACACAGGGACTCTCAAACAGAAACACCAAAGTACGGACATGCTAAACACGCACCTATCGCAAGTGCCACGAAGCACAAGGCAGCACACAGAACTGCTGTCAGACTCAGGACAACCAACTAGACCTGCTAACACAACGATCCTTGACTCACGAGACTCGGGTCAAGATCATCGTACAAAGCGATAACATGCCGCCAATCAGCCTAGTCCCTAAGTCAAAAACCTCGATAAAACATATCGAAGTGGCACACAATAGCTAGATCCACATCAATCGGAAGTCCTCGGCCCCTAGGCCATACATCGGACTCACAATTCTGCATAGCATGAAACACGGAACATGAGGGATCACCGAAGCTCTCAAACCACGTGGACACGTAAACTGAGGAAAGATAATACCTCCAAGGGTCCAAAACCAGGTCTCAATCCTCACAGGATAGTCGAGACACTCACGAGGTCATGTGTCAACCGCTGGTCACAAGCGGGTTGACCAGAAACCATAATGACTCTCAAAATAACACGGAGTACCGCTCGTTACAATGGCAAACCCGAACACCCTATAACACGGTCACAGCCCTCATAGGATGTCAAAGACATCCATCGAACAATGGGCTAACCAAGGGGTCGAAGCCACAACAACTGGAAGCCAAACCAACGTGAAAGAACACTCTGGGCAAGTGGGGGTCATCTCTCTGGCCGCTACTAAACAACCCAGACAAATAGCGGTCTTAACCCTGGTTGTAACGCCCGAGGTTTTTATAGGAATTTTCCAGATTAAAATATAAATTAATAGGCATTTTTAGAAGGCTTAATGGCTTATTAAAAAGAATTAATGATTTATTTAATCCCTTTAAAAGCCCTATATCAACTAAAGGGCTAAGCCCAACTTAAATAGGCCGAAAGACCCATTTTGAAGACTTTTAGACCCAAGCCCATTAATAGAAACGTAAATTAAGTAATTTACGAATTTGAACTGGGATATGTACATCAATTGGGGGATAAATGGGAGATAATATGAAAATTCAAAAATTTTAGATCTTCTGAAGCTTGGTGGTCTATCGCACGACCGCCAGACCCACCCTAGCGGTCCTACTATGACCGCTAGGCAACCCCAGTTACGTGAATCAAAGAATCGTGAAAAAGCTTAGATCTTGGTCGATCAAATCACCTTAGATCGAAGCTGCCTAGCATGGAAGACTCTCTAGAACTCTCTAGGGATTAACTCTACTCCAATTTAGGACTCTAGGTTCGATCTAATCCCTTAAAACTTAGGTGAACCCTATAAATAGACCCTAACTTCGACTCATGCGAAACCTAATGTTGGCTCGCGTATTTCAAAGGTAACGAGGCATCTTCTCAGGGTATTCCTTAAGAACTTTATGTTCTTCTTAGTTTTATCTAACTACCTTTAAATTTTCGTGGTAGAAGACCCAGCCGTTGGAGAGTTAGAGCCTCTGCAAGTCACTGGATCGCAACAGACTGCACAGGAACTAGTGCGACGGACTTGTGAAGATCAGGAAAATAGAAGTCCAAGACGAGATATTTAGAAATTGGTCCTTTAGAACTTTCTGTTCCCCTTCATATCTTCTCTCTACCCTTAAATTTTCATCGATTTAGGTTAAGAGGCTCGTGAGATAGTGGTACGAAAAGTTACTAGTTTGGCACAGGACGTGCAGGAACTAGGGTTTACTTCTAGTCAGAAATCTAAAGTCTAGGGAACGAATCAAAGGTAGGTTATCTCATGAAAAGGCTAAATTCTTATGCTAGGAACAAAAGCCCTCTATGACCTCCTGTTTTCATGGATTGTACGTGACGAATTTAACATTTTATTATGACTGCGTATATAGGGTTAACATAGCATGCATAGTTCATACCTTTAATAATGAAAATAATAATTCTAATTTAAATCATGACTGCTCATGCATCTCCATGTCTTAATATTATTTCATCAGGCCTTATGTGCCTATTGGCATGCTTTACTATGCATTCATCTACCTTACATCATCATACATTTTAATTTTATGGCTGCTTACAGTAGACAGGGAGAAACGGTCTTCCTGAGACCGCTAGTCCCTGTTAAGTGGTCCTACGATAGACCGCTAGAGCCTATGAAAAGGTCCTCCCGAGACCGTTTTCATTTTCTGAGTTCTGTGTTGTTATTAACCCAAAACATAATGCAGAACAACCCTAATTATCATATGATAAGCCTAGCTAAGTAGTTCTTACTCCTATTATAAGTAATGTATTCTTATACTTGGTTATGTTGATTAATCATCCTAGTAGATTTCATGTTTCTTTATACACTTTGGACTTATTTTAACTTATGTTAAATTTAGGCCAAAACCATATACTCTTTTATTAATCTTAAATTTCATATGGTTCATGGATTGTTTGATTTGATCGCTATTTTATCACGATCCTTTGTATCTAGAGTCTTTTCCTTAAGTACATGGCATGTATTCCGGTATGTTGTCATTAAATACACTTTGCACATTAAGCACACAATCTTGGACTTATGGTCCTCTCCGTTGGATATTCCTTCCACCGGACTAGGTGATCTTGTTTCAAGGCCTCCATAAGACTCTGCGAGCCTGGGATTCTCACTAGGACACCGAGCTGGTTGTACCTTCAAAACCCAATTATCTAGAAAGCACTTTACCGGTGTTTTATGTGTTCTGGACCTTAGCGGCCTTATGGACGACCGCCAGAGGTACCTAGCGGCCATTTACCTGACCGCTAAAGACACCAAGCGACCCTGCCATGACCGCAAGGCTCCAGAAGGTTTCACTGCATCGACACTTTCTTTCTTCATGCGTTGACTCTGTCATAAAATGGTCTAGCACTGACCGCTAAGGTCAAAAAAATGGTCCAATCATGACTGCTAGTGTCTTCAATGTTCTTAACCCGGGGTTTGACCAAAGGGTTGATTTTCTTGTGATCCTACATGGTCGATTGATTATCTAGAACATCTCACTTTGTTTCAAAAGCTACCTAATGAATTATAGAATTTATAGAATATGCTATTATGCTGCCAAATTTTCTTCATAGCATAACCTTGTTCTAAATCAAATCTTTGAATTCTCATATTCTTAATTGAAGCTTTCTTACCTTGATAATTGTTATCATGGAACCATAGTTTGAACTTTTTACATTATTGACCATATTTATATTTCTCGTAGAAGTAGTTTGATTTATAACTTGAAGATGCAAGAGCGGGCACGTACAGTGTCCAAGGGCTCAACTCTAGTCCCCTCGGCAGCTAGCCGAAAACATACTATAAACTATGGGGTATGATGAACACTGGCGTCACATTACGCTGGGAGTACTTTTTTTATAAATGGGCGAAGATCCACGAGACAATCTTGTGAAATTACATGATTACTAGTACATTCTCGTTACATGACTTTCTAGTGCATAGCCTTTATGGTTATGAAAAAGTACATTCTTGTTCATGAAAGGCCAAATTACATTCATGTTATATTCTTGCTTGATCATATTCTCAGTCTACATGAACTCTCATATCTCAACCTTGATCATATCTCGTTACTTTGGTTTATTCACGTGTTTCATCATATTTTCATGATTTATCTTTACTCTAGAGCTAAAATGTTAATTACTTAAACATTGCCTTCATGTTGATACGAAGATACCTACTGGGCATGTGTGCTCATTCCCTACTTTTTTCAATCTTTTTCAGGAAATTCTAGTGGGTCAGATTCAGACTATTTAAGTGATGGATCCGAGAGTGATTGATGGTTCGAGAGAAGCCGTAGCTAGTCGAGTCAAGAGTCAATTATGTTATTTTTGCTTTATTGAGTCTAGTTATTCAGAAAGTCATTATCCTGTACTTGATTATCACTATCAATAAAAGTTAGATTTTTGTTCAAAAATTGTGTCCATTCATCTTATGTGTGAATGATTTGCGCTCTGATTGTTATCGTCACTTGTGGCTTCTCTTGCCGGCTGTTCACGTTCCCGATTGTTTCTACTGCATAATCTCGAGACATCACAGTTAAAGTGGTATCAGAGCGTAGGTCTGAGGACTTACTTATTTCTAGGAAAATGACATGTCATAGGCTAAGTCCAAGGCTTAAGGACCCATACCTATGAAACAAGGAAAGAAATTCCCTACCCATGAGAGAGATTTGGGTAGAACCCGAGATGAGATAATTAATTAGAACTCATCTCTAAGTTAATTCCCTTTAATTCTGTAGGAATTAACAAATTATTACTTTTCTCTGGTACCTCAGTTTTATAATGGCTCACCGTGTTGATTTGGGTGGAATGCAACAAACTGTTGCGGGTCTCACACAGGCCTTGCAAAATATGGCCCAAGTCGACGCGAGGGCTGGTGCTGGTGATCTGCACCGCAACTTCCGGAGTCTAAACCCTCTGCGGTTTTCTGGTTCTTCCAACCCAGACGTAGCTGAAAACTGGATAGATGAAATGAAACGTATATTCGAGGTCATGCAATGTGCCGACCAAGCAAAGGTTCATCTCGCCACATTCTAACTCAACATGGATGCGCGTACTTGGTGGAAGTCTATTCTGGCACCTCCTGAAAATGCACCACATACTTGGGAGAGATTTCCCACACTGTTCCGAGTAAAATACTTCTACGAACATGTCAAGGAGAGGAAGGCGGCGGAGTTCGCTTTGCTACGTCAAGGCATGATGACGGTGGCAGAGTATGAGTTACAATTCTCTCGCATGGCACCCTATGCTCAGCATTTAGTGAGCACGGATCTCCTCAAAGCAAATCATTTCATGGACGGGCTGCGGCCTATCTTCATCCAGCAACTTGGCCCACAAAATTTTCGGACCTATGCAGAGATGGTCCAACGGGCACACTTGTGTGAACGGACCTTGGAGAAGGTTGATAAACTCAAAGGCAAAGGGGAGGAGCCGAGACGAAAGTCTGATCGGCAAGGAAGAAAACCAAAAAAATTCAACATCACTTACAACTCTCGGGATAACAAGAAGAGATCTCGGAATGGGAACGGCAAGGATGATCGCAGGAACAAGAAGGCTAAAGAAGAAGATAAGCAAGTCATGGCGGCTTGCTCTTTCTGCGAGAAGTTCAGCCACTCAGCTGAAGAATGTTGGAAACGCCTAGGGGCGTGTTTGCGATGTGGCAGTCGGGAGCACCGCATGTCGGATTGCCCCCTCTTGAAGGATCAATCCTCCAGCGATGGACACAAGCGACAGGCGTGTCTTAACGCTGTTCTAGATGATAATGAAGCGCCCTAGGATGATAAGCTAATGGAAGGTACCATTCAAATCTATTCCCATTGTGCATTCATGTTATTTGATACTGGTGCTTCTCATTCCTTTATATCTACTACTTTCACAAAAACCTTACCAATTTCATCAGTTTCTCTACCTTCGGACCTTGCTATCACTACACCCTTAGGTCCTGGAACTAAACTTACAACCCACTACCCCGATAGCGAGGTAATAGTAGAAGGTCATAATCTTCCGGCAAATGTCGTATGTCTTGACATGGAAGGCTACGATGCTATCCTAGGAGTAGATTGGCTTGTTGACCATGACGCCTATATAAATTGTCGCAATAGGAGAATCTCTTTTCGGAAACCAGGTCTTCTGTGATTTTCCTTCCTCGGTATCAAGTATAGGAAGCATCCTACCATTATTTTATCCCTTCACACTTGCAAAGTCATTTCGCAAGGATGTGAAACTTTTCTTGCCTCTGTAATCATCACTGAATCCAAGGAGATTATCTTAGAGGAAATTCCCATTGTGAATGAGTTTCCTGATGTGTTCCCATCGGATTTACCCGGTTTACCACCCGAAAGGGAACTAAACTTCTCCATTGAACTCGTTCCCAAAGCAGCACCTGTTTCAATAGCTCCCTACAGGATGTCTCCTACAGAACTCAAGGAATTGAAGAAACAACTTCATGAGTTATTAGATATGTGCTCCATTCGACCTAACACATCCCCTTGGGGTGCGCCAGTTTTATTTGTCAAAAAGAAGGATGAATCTCTCAGGCAATGTATCGATTACCGGTGACTAAATCAACTTACTATCAAGAACAAATATCCGTTGTCGCGTATCGATGAACTCTTTGATCAGATTTTGGGAGCGAAATATTTCTCCAAAATAGACCTCAGGTCGGGTTATCATCAGCTCAAGATCAAAGACGAAGACATATACAAGACTGCTTTCCGGAGCAGATATGGGCACTATGAATTTGTCGTAATGCCGTCCGGGTTAACTAATGCCCCGGCAGCATTTATGCAACTTATGAATAATGTCTTCCGGCCTTATCTCGACCAATTTATGGTCGTCTTCATAGATGATATTCTTATATACTCCAAGACTAAGGAGGAGCATGAAAAATACTTAAGAATAGCTTTGCAAACCCTAAGAGAGTATCAACTCTACGCAAAGCTTAGCAAGTGTGAGTTTTGGCTAAAGGATGTCTCTATCCTTGGCCATATTATTTCAAAAGAAGGTATCACTGTCGATCCTTCTAAGGTAGAAGATGTTAAGAATTGGAGCCGGCCGACGACCGTGTCCAAAGTTAGAAGTTTTCTGGGTCTGGCTGGTTATTATAGGTGATTCATTAAGGATTTCTCTAAAATCGTCTTCCCTTTGACTAGACTCACAAGAAAGGAGAACCCTTTTATATGGTCGAAGGATTGCGAAGAAAGTTTCCTAACTCTTAAAGATCATCTCACTACGGCCCCTATCTTAGCACTACCTGTTGAAGGTGGTGGCTTTGAAGTCTATACCGATGCATCTGGCATTGGCTTGGGATGCGTTCTTATGCAAAATGGAAAGGTAATTTGCTATTCATCAAGGCAGTTAAAGTGTCATGAAGAAAACTACCCTGTGCATGATCTGGAACTAGCTGCGGTTATATTTGCCTTGAAAATTTGGCGACACTACCTCTATGGGGAGAAGTTCACTATATTTTCAGATCATAAAAGTCTAAAATACCTTTTCACCCAAAAGGAATTGAACATGAGACAACGTAGATGGTTGGAGTATCTCAAAGACTTCGACTTTACTATCCAATATCATCCAGGCAAAGCAAATGTTGTAGCTGACGCTCTTAGCAGAATACCAATGGCAACTCTAGAAAGCCTCAGGAAAGGTACGACTTAGCTTATCGAGGATTTTGCTCGTTTGAATCTTGATGTTGATAAATAAGAGGAAGGATGTATGATTGAAAACATAAGGTCACAACCTGCATTGATTGAAGATCTAGTCAAATTACAAGAAAATAACCCCACATTGATGGAGATCAAAGCTAATATTGATCAATGGTCAGAATTCTCCATTTCAACTGATGGAAGATTATTGTTTGAAGATCGAATCTGTGTGCCGAATCATGTCGACACTAAGAAATTGATCATGGAAGAAGTTCATAAATCAAGGTATGCTTTTCACCCTGGTGTTACCAAGATGTACGAAGACTTAAAGAGAAATTTATGGTGGCCTCATATGAAAAGAGAAGTAGCGGACTTTGTATCTCGCTGCCTCATTTGTCAGCAAGTAAAGGCAAAACATTTAAAGCCCGCAGGGAAACTACATCCCTTGGTATTCCTGAGTGGAAATGGGAAAGTATAGGGATGGATTTCATCATGGGTTTGCCAAAGACAAGAGGTGGACATGATGGTATATGGGTAATTATAGACCGATTGACTAAATCTGCACATTTTCTACCAATTAAAAGTCGATGGTATGTGGATGTATTAGCAGCACTATACATGAGGAAAATTGTCAAACTACATGGTGTCCCTGTCACCATTATATCTGACCAAGACCCTCGGTTCACATCACAATTCTGGAAGGGTCTACACATTCATTAGGGACCCGACTCAACTTTAACATTGTGTTCCATCCACAAACTGATGGTCAAACTGAAAGGACAAATCATGTGGTGGAAGATATGCTCAGGGCATGTGCTATTGATTTTGGAGAATGTTGGCACGACCACTTGTCTCTAGTGGAATTCACATACAGCAATAGCTACCAAGCTAGTGTACAAATGGCACCGTTCGAGGCACTGTATGGAAGAAGCTGTCGCTCACATATATGTTGGAATGAAGTAGGAGAAAGGTAATTTCTCGGCCCCGACATCATCAGGGATACTACTGAGAAGATAAAGCTTATTCGGGAAAGACACCAGATGGCTCAAGACAGGCAGAAATCATATGCTGATAACATAAGGCGCGACCTGGAACTCCAAGTAGGAGACCACATATTCCTTAAGGTTTCTCCGGGTCGAGGTATTCAAAGATTCGGCATCAAAGGCAAGCTCACTCCGAGATTCATTGGCCCCTTTGAAATTCTCGAAAGGGTTGGTGAAGTCGCATATCGAATAGTTTTACCCCCTCAATTAGCTGGAGTCTATGATGTATTTCACGTCTCAATGCTCAAAAGGTACATCCCCAATCCATTCCATGTCATAACTTATGACAACCTGGAGATTAAAAATGATTTGACGTATGAGCAAAAGCCAATCAAGATAATTGAACGGGAAGTACATCAACTTCGGAATAAGACTATTCCTATGGTCAAAGTCCAATGGACCAAATTATGGCCACATGAAGCAACATGGGAAACCGAAGAAGCCATGCGCAAAAGATTTTTGGAGATATTTGAACGTAAGTACACTCTCCTTAGCAAATCTTATTACGATGAATTTGGGGACCAAATTCCTTTTAAGTGGGGGAGGATGTAACGCCTGAGATTTTTCTAGGAATTTTTAGGATTAAAATATAAATTAATAGGCATTTTTAAAGGCTTAATGGGTTATTAAGAAGAATTAAGGATTTATTTAATCCCTTTAATAGCCCTATATCAACTAAAGGGCTAAGCCCAACTTAAATAGGCCCAAAGACCCATTTCCAAGACTTTTAGACCCAAGCCCATTAATAGAAACGTAAATTAAGTAATTTATGGATTTGAACTGGGATATGTACATCAATTGGGGGATAAATGAGAGATAATATGAAAATTTAAAAATTTTGGATCTTCTGAAGCTTGGCGGTCTATCGCGCGACCGCCAGATCCACCCTAGCGGTCCTGCTATGACCGCTAGGCAACCCCAGTTCTGTGAATCTGGACTGCCTGGATCTTGGTTGATCAAATCACCTTAGATCAAGACTGCCGGGCATGGAAGACTCTCTAAAACTCTCTAGGGATTAACTCTACTCTAATTTAGGACTCTAGGTTCGATCTAATCCCTTAAACCCTAGGTGAACCCTATAAATAGACCCTAACTTCGACTCATGCGAACCCTAATGTTGGCTCGCATATTTCGAAGGTAAGGAGACATCTTCGTAGGGTATTCCTTAAGAACTTCATGTTCTTCTTAGTTTTATCTAACTACCCTTAAATTTTTCGTGGTAGAAGACCCAGCCGTTGGAGTGTTAGAGCCTCTGCAAGTCGCTGGATCGCAACAGACTGCACAGGAACTAGTGCGACGGACTTGTGAAGATCAAGAAAATAGAAGTCCAAAATGAGATATTTAGAAATTGGTCCTTTAGAACTTTCTGTTCCTTTTCATATCTTCTCTGTACCCTTAAATTTTCATGGATTTAGGTCAACAGGATCGTGAGATCGAGGTACGAAAAGGTACTGGTTTGGTACAGGACGTGCAGGAACTAGGGTTTACTTCCAGTCAGAAATCCAAAGTCTAGGGAATGAATCAAAGGTAGGTTATCTCATGAAAAGGCTAAATTATTGTGTTAGGAACAAAAGCCCTCTGCTACCTCCTATTTTCATGGATTGTACATGATGAATTTAAGGTTTTATTATGACTGTGCATATAGGGTTAACATAGCATACATAGTTCCTACCTTTAATAACAAAAATACTAATTCTAGTTTAAATCTTGACTACTCATGCATCTCCATGTCATAATATGATTTTATCAGGCCTTATGTGCCTGTTGGCATAGTTTGCTATGGATTCATCTACCATAGATTAGCATACATTTCAGTTTAATAGCTGCTTACAGTAGACATGGGGAAACGGTCTTCCTGAGACTGCTGGGCCCTATTAAGTGGTGCTACGATAGACTGCTAGAGCCAATGAAATGGTCCTCCCGAGACCATTTTCATTTTCTGAGTTCTGTATTGTTGTTAACCAGAAACATAATGCAGAACAACCCTAATTATCATATGATAAGCCTAGCTAAGTAGTTCTTACTCCTATTATAAGTATTGTATTCTTATACTTGGTTATGTTGATTAATCATCCTAGTAGATTTCATGTTTCTTTATACACGTTGGACTTATTTTAACTTATGTTAAATTTAGGCCATAACCATATACTCTTTTATTAATCTTAAATTTCATATGGTTCATGGATTGTTTGATTTGATCGTTGTTCTATCACGATCCTTCTTATCTAGAGTCTTTTCCTTAAGTACATGGCACATATTCCGGTACGTTGTCATTAGATACACTTTGCACATTAAGCACACAATCTTGGACTTGTGATCCTCCCCGTTGGATATTCTTTCCACCGGAGTAGGTGATCTTATTTCAATGCCTCCATAAGACTCCGCGAGCCTGAGATTCCCACTAGGACGCCGAGCTAGTTGTACCCTCAAAACTCAATTGTCTAGAAAGCACTTTACCGGTATTTTATGTGTTCTGGACCTTAGTGGCCTTATGGACGACCGCCAGAGGTACCTAGCGGCCATTTACCTGACTGCTAAAGACACCAAGCAGCCATGCCATGACCGCAAGGCTCTAGAAGGTTTCACTGCGTCGACTCTGTCATAAAACGGTCTGGCACTGACCACTAAGGTCAAAAAAATGGTCCAGTCATGACCGCTAGTGTCTTCAATGTTCTTAACCCTGGGTTTGACCCAAGGGTTAGTTTTCCTATGATCCTAGATGATCTATTGATTATCTAGAACCTCACACTTTGTTTCAAAAGGTACCTAATGACTTTTGGAATTTAAAGAATATGCCGTTATACTGTCAAATTTTCTTAATAGCATAACCTTGTTCTAAATCAAATCTTTGAATTCTCATATTCTTAATTGAAGCTTTCTTACCTTAATAATTGTTATCATGGAAACATAGTTTGAACTTGTTACATTATTGGCCATATTTATATTTCTCATGAAAGTAGCTTGATTTATAACTTGAAGATGCAAGAGCGGGCACAGACAGTGTCCAAGGGCTCAACTCTAGTCCCCTCGGTAGATAGCCGGAAACATACTATAAACCATGGGGTATGATGAACACTGGCGTCGCATTGCACTGGGAGTACTTTTTTTATAAACGGGTGAAGATCCACGAGACAATCTTGTGAAATTATATGATTGCTAGTACATTCTCGTTACATGACTTTCTAGTGCATAGCCTTTATGGTTATGAAAAAGTACATTCTTGCTCATGAATAGCCAAATTACATTCATGTTATATTCTTGCTTGATCATATTCTCAGTCTACATGAACTCTCATATCTCAACCTTGATCATAGCTCGTTACTTTGGTTTATTCATGTGTTTCATCTTATTTTCATGATTTATCTTTACTCTAGAGCTAAACTATTAATTACTTAAACATTGCCTTCATGTTGATACGAAGATACCTACTGGGCATGTTTGCTCATTCCCTACTTTTTCCAATCCTTTTCAGGAAATTCTAGCTGGTCGGATTCAGACTATTCAAGTGATGGATCCGAGAGTGATTGATGGTTCGAGAGAAGCCGTGGCTAGTCGAGTCAAGAGTCAATTATGTTATTTTCGCTTTATTGAGTCTAGTTAGTCAGAAAGTCATTATCATGTACTTGATTATCACTATCAATGAAAGTTAGATTTTTGTTCAAATATTGTGTCCATTTATCTTATGTGCGAATGATTTGCGCTCTGATTGTTATCGTCATTTGAGGCTTCTCTTGTCGGCTGTTCATGTTCCCGATTGTTTCCGCTGCATAATCTCGGGGCGTCACACTGGCCGCTACTTGAAAGTGGCGGTCACCTCCATGGCCGTAAATAGGAAATGGCAGTCATAGCCTGGCCGCTACTCGCAGAAGTAAATAGGTAGGAAACTGTCTGCCCAGGGCCGTCGCTTGGAAGTGACGGTCCTAACAGGGCCGCCTCTTGAAGGTGGCGGTCAAAGCAACACCGCTATCTCCAAGCTACCTCTAAAAATGCACGATAGGCCAAGCAAGTGGCCGTCTCCCTCTGGCCGCTAACTCAAGTGGCAGTCAGTCACAAGGCCGCTACTTGTGAACAGACATAAATCAACGTAGCCAACTTAAAAGCCAAATAGCGGTCACCCTAGGACCGCTACTACCAAATTACGGTCGGGAGCAAGACCGCTACCCCGAATTGACTTAAAATAGTTAAAACCAGATAGCGGTCCTTCTGGGACCGTTTCATCAAGTGGCGGTCCACTTAGGGCCGCCTTATCAAGTAGCGGTCTCTGGTTTGACCGCTACTTCCTACCGGTGCGAAAATCATAGGAGAGCTCAAAACCCGACCTTTCCACGTCCCAATCGTCCCAAAACGACGAGGAAACACCCATAACCACAATATCAACCTTCCACAAGATGGAAGGGATCAAACCAACCACAAAACGGCTAAAAACGGGCGATTCCCACGAATCGACCCAAAATGAGCCACGAGGGCAAATAGCCTCGTACCGGCCCCAAATCACAACCAAACGGAGTTAAACTGGCGGGAATCGAATCCCACATGCCAGGGGTTCAAATGATACCATTTAAACTAAAAATCGTTGCCTGGAATGGTAATCTCGGCTCACACCCCCGAAACATGCTATCACCCTTAAAGTAGGAAAACCCGCTCAAACTCACACCGTTCGGCTCCAAATCACGAGAGGAAGCATAAAATCAGTAGGGTATCCATCCCCCTACCTCCACCGAAGATCTCGCGCGAAGAAACGGCAAAACCACGCTGAAAACCATCACACGAAAAACCCATGCCGGCTTCGAATCCACGAATGGGATTGCGCCAACGCCATGCTCCGATACTCACGCCATCACGCTCCTGGTTAGCTCCATGCCGTCACCACCTCGTCCAGCTCCACCACGGTCGTACGCCCCGGGGGAGAGGAGAAGAGAGGAGAGAGAACGAAGGGAGAGAGTGAGAGAACATGAGTAGAGAGAGGAGAGAGGGTGAGGGTTATAAAAGAAAAGGAAAATAGAAATATTGAATATCTCAAAAATCTGATTTTTGGCCCAAAATTTTGTAAACTCAAAAAAATATAATAAAATAGTCTCCGTGATCCTCGAAAAGAGCACAATGCACCTGTAGTGTTCTGGAGTCTCAAAACTCAACGGTTCACTCTCCATGGGGTTCCACATGTTATATAGGGAAAAAATTGAGTGGATCGTAAAACACAATTCAGGACCCACGAAAGCTCTCCGAAAGCTCTCCGATTCCGATCCGAAGAATCCAGGGTATTACACATATTCTGCTTCATTATTTGTGCCAGCTTTGTTGATTGAGCAAGAGGTATGCAACACCTCTCCTTCGAGAGATTTGAGGATGACTCTTGCCCCCGCTCTTTTTCTTGTTTGTCTCTACGGGGATGTTTCTATTCTTGAAGCACCGTCAAAGTGTAGCTGCCAGTTGGCTTGTTGGACTTGGCCCACTTCTAGGGTCTCATCTTCGGGGTGCTCCGTGATCAAAGGAGAATCTTTAGGCACCGGGTGTGTTGCAAAGATGTCTGCAATGGCCTGGCCTTTGATGGCCTTTTGCGGCACATAAGTAATGTCAAACTCCATGAGGATGACAGCCCATTTGCCCAACCATCCTTTCAGGACCGGCTGAGAGAGCATGTATTTGACCGGGTCGGCCCGAGATATTAGCTTGACTTCATGCGACAGCATATAGTGCCTCATTTTCTTGGCCACAAAGGCCAGTGTGAGGCAGACCCTTTTCAATAGGTGTATATTTTGCTTCAACCCTGACCAATCTCCCGCAGAGGTAGTAGAGAGCTTGCTCTTTCTATTCATCATTATTTTTGGCTAGCATTGCCCTCGGGGAGTATTCAGTGGCAGCTATGTACAGGATCAGCGGCCGCCCTTTGACAGGTGCCCCCAAGACCGGCGGGGTGTTCAGGTATTCTTTCAATTAATTGAAAGCTTTTTGACATTCTTCTCTCCAGTGGAACGGGGTGTCCTTCATCATTAGCTTGTGGAATGGCTGACACCGCCCAGACAAGTTGGAGATGAACCTTCGGATATAGGCTAGCCGGCCTTGCAGTGACCACAGTTCCGTCAGATTTCTTAGAGGAGGCAGCTCCTGAATAGCTTTGATTTTTGCGGGGTCTATTTCAATTACCCTGTATCGGATTCATCTTCAGCTCATGCTGTCGCAGCCTTTCAAATATAATTATGAGGTCTGCCAAATGATCTTCCCTCTTCTTTGTTTTGACGAATAAGTCATCACTATAGCATTCGACTTTGCTATAGAGCAATTCGTCGAATATTCTGGTCATTGCCCTCTGATGGGTGGCGCCAGCATTCTTATGGATGAAGGGCATCCATTTGTAATGGAATATCCCTTTAGGTGACTGGAAAGCCGTGTGGATTCGGTCATGCTCCGCTATCCAGATTTGATTATAGCCGGATGATCCATCCATAAATGACAAGGCCTCATGGCCGGTAGTGGCATCGATCATCACTTCGGTGATTGGCACTGAAAAATCATCCTTCGGACAGGCATTCTTCAGGTCCCAAAAATCCAAGTAAATTCGGATCTTGCCATTTTTCTTCTTGACAGGCACGATGTTGGCTAGCCATGTAGTCTACTAGTTTTCAGCCACGAAGTCGACGTCTATTAGCTTGTCAACCTCCTTGCATATTTGGCTTATTAATTCTGGCTTCATTCGCCGAGGTGACTGCTTCACGGGCTTGGCGTTAGGGTCAATGCCAGGATATACTCGGCAACTGCAGGGCTGAGGCCTGGCATCTCTTTGTAATTCCAAGCAAAGCAGTCTCAAAATTCTTGAAGCAGCTTTATGTACTCCCCCCTTTCTTCGGGTAGAAAGAGGGCACTAAGGAAGGTCGGCCTGAGATCATCCTTCATGCCGAGGTTTATTTAGACTAATTCGTCGACAGTGGCTTGGCTGCCATCTTCTATTTCTGGAGGAGCTTGCTGTAGGTCGACGAAGCCTTCATCATTTTCTTCAACTTCAAGGGTCTCATAGATAAGTTCTTGTCTTACTTCACCTAGAGGCGGGACTTCGTCTTTGCCTTCTTCTGAGCCAGTTGGTCGTTCACTGTGTTGGAGAAGCAGCCCTGCTGTTGATGGTGTAAGTTCTGTGCAGCTTGAATGCCGGCTCATGGGTGGAGCATCCTCAAGGGCGGGATGACTTCCTTCAGCTTTTGACTCTTGTGAGTCATTGTTGGGAATTATAGTTGCCTCCATAGAGATAGACTCCCAGCACATGCATGGAGTAGCAGCTCCATGATCATTATGCGCCCGTGGCTGAGACGAACCCGAGCCTTTCAATTCATCCGATGGCTCAGTTTGTTCATAGTCTCCTATGTATTCATCATAAATTGCGCCCAGGGGGTCTTCACTCGTTATAGTGTAGATAGGAATCATGTCAATTTCTTGGTAGTCTTCAATAGAGAATCCCAGTCCCAGGTGCTGAGTAATTTGTAGCAATCTTCTATCCATGTTCGGTGGATACCATAGTTATTTGAACATTTTCTTTTGACTGGAAGGTTGACAGAAGGAGATCTGTTGCTTTCTGGCCAGCTTGATTGCACTGCCAGTTATATACAGGAGTCCCATAATTGGGACAGGCGGGTCATGCATCTCTTCAAAGAATCTGCAATCATCATCCCCTTTTACGGGTTGCTCCTTGGCCACATAAAATATGGTGGGTTGGCCATCAGCATTAGGGACCTCCAGGGTCTTCAATACTTCAACTGTTCGACAGTCCGCATCAACTATGGGCTTGATGATCCCTGGCGAGACCTTGACATCCCCAAGTAACTCTTCAAGTTCTAATGCCCCCGGCTCATGGTAAATGTTGGATTGAATTGCTCTCAGCTCTCTTTCATCCTCAGGTATGAGTGACACCTCTAGGGGAGCCACGTAGTCTGGCTGCGACGGAGGGAACCCGTCGTCGGATTCTAGCTTCTTCTTCCTCTTATCCTGTGTCGGAGGGGTAGGCTTCTTCGGCTTCTCTAGATACAGGGAAGCATATAACAAGTGACATTCGAACACCTCGAAGGGGTGTATGTCGGCAAACACTCTTTCTTCTTTCCTATTCCGTGGGTATTTTATGCATTGGTGGAAAGTGGAGGCCGCCACCTGATTTTGATGCAGCCACGGCTGGTCCAGTAGCGCCTTATATGACATATCAGAATTTATCACATGGAATTACACCTTGGTAGTGAAGTCGCCGAGTGAGAGTTCAAACTCTGCCATGCCCATAGGGACTTCAAACTTCTGGTTGAAATCGACGATTATCATATCCGTGACCTCAATCAGGAGCACATCAAAATAGTGTTTCTGATATACCCGATAGGGGAGTATGTTGACTGCCACCCCCGGGTCAATCAAGATCCTGCTTATTGGCTGCTTGTTCAATTGCCCCCTCATATAGAGCGGCCGGTTGTGGTTGACAGAAGGCAAAAGCATGTCTTCCTCTGTGAACATCATAGCCACCCCCGACTGCGCCTCAACAAAATAGCTCTCGAAGTATGACTGGGTTTGTAAGGCCGTGATGACTGCTTGTCTTGTTTCTTCATCGAGGGAAAGTATATCCCATACAGAGAAACTTGTAGGGATTCTCTTCAGCTGCTTCACTATTCTACTGGTGGTTCTGATGTTGGTCAACCTCAGTTCTTTGGCTCTATTACGCCTGCCCTCATGGGGTTCTTGAGGAGCTGGCGTAGGAGGCGGTTCATCTTTTCCTTCGGGTGCCACTTGAACTTGTTGCGCCGGTTCAACCGACTCCTTCTCTTGCATGAATTCGATGAAGCTTGGGATGCCCGTACGGTCTTTGTTTGCTAGAGGGGAGACTGTTGAGGGAAAGGTTGGAGGGTTCTTGGCCCTTGATTGTGGCTGCGGGCATGGCCGCTTGCCCTCCCGAGAGGATAGAAATTCAGCAAAGGTGAGGACCTCCTGGCCGCTCGCATGTTCCGGGTAAAGCCTCGGCGGGGGAGGAATTTCTGTGCCTTTGACTTCAGGCTGGGGGACTTGGTATGGTTGCTCGCCCCGGAACATAATGTTGTGATTTGCCTGGGGAAGATGCCCCCATTTTCTTCCAGACCTCGTAGCATGCTGGGAGCTGGAAGCTTCAGCTTGATTTGGCTTCGCTGGCGCGAGGCATATCTCTTCATCATCTTCTTCAACAATTCTGACTGTGTCGAACATGGCCGCAAGGGTATTGCAAGATACGGCAAGGCCTTTTCTTTTGTTCTTGGACTTCTTCTTATGTTTCTTTACAGTCGACGGCTGCTCCTTTGGAGGTTCATCCCATATGCCGGGTTCTTCAGCTTCAGCTTCAGCCTCTTCTGCTAATTCCAGGGACTCAAACTGTTCCCAAGGGATGTATTCACCAGACTGGACGGGCCAGATCTCGGGCTGTTCATATTCATGTAGCCCATCGATGATCTCTTGAAGCCGTTCCACTGCCGGGTTGGCTTCTTTATGCACCTATATAGGGATATGTTTCTTCTTATTATTGGGGAATCTTATGATGACCAGCTGAGGAGCCATCTCATGCCAGACGGGGGTAACAGCCGAGGGTTCCGACTGAGGTGTGACACCCCGTATATGAATTCCTGGGCCACGATGAAGTGCTCTCCTTCTTCTTGTTCTTGATGGCATGGTGTGCCAATTTCCTTGATCTTCTACTGGCGCTAGGATATAGGCCTCATAGGTATGCTGAGTGCAGGCCTCCGCCAATTCTTAGGGTAATTGCTGATATAAGGATATCATATTGATTGTCACCCCCAGAGTGGGCATTTCATGCGGGCGCAGAGGATCAACTTTGTGCTCCCCCATTTGCAGCTCCCCCTTCTTTATTAAAGACTCAATAGTGTATTTGAAAACACATCATTCCTCGATAGCATGCCCGAGCATTTGATGATACGGGTAGAAACGAGGGTCATCTTTTCTTTTGAGATCACCCGGCCTCTTTGGCTCTGGGAGAGTGATCTTGTTGAATCTTGTATCCCATTCGAACAGAACTCAAGTTTTATCCCGAGGAAACAAATATAGCTTCTTCATTTTATCCCGTAGGGAGGGGCCCTCTCACCGATCAACGGGCTTTGACGGGGGAGGCTCAACTACCCCTTTGTCTTTTTCCTTCTGCTGTTCAAAGGTCTTGAAGTCGACTGTGTGCACTTCTTAAGGTGCTGGTCGTTTGTCAGCTGACTTGGCCTTATGGCTTGAAGTTGCGGGAGCGGCGGAGTATTTTGAGAGGAACCCCTCGACCTTCGCTACCACATTGTTTAGTCGATCGAATAACTTGATTTCAGTGCCAATCATTCCTTCTAGCACTTCTCTTTTCATATTTTGTTTGCATATTTGGACGGCATCCTCATGATGCGGCGGACGCCTGCACCTCATGCTAAGGTTCCTCCACCTTTTAATATATTCCAGGGTGGACTCGTCGTTCCTTTGCCTGGTTTCCTATAGTTTGGCCACCGTCACCTCCCTCTCGGTGATGTGGAACCTTTCTTTGAACTTTCTCTACATTTCGGGCCAATCAATAATAGACCTGGGCTGCAAGCTTGAGTACCACTCAAAGGCGAGCCTCGTTAGTGTTGACCCAAAGAACTTTATCAGGTACGAATCATCAGTAGCTAAGTCACCCATCACATTAGTGTAGTAGGCAACGTGTTCCCGTGGTGATCCTTGCCCGTTGAACTTCTCGAACTTGGGAGGCTTAGTGATGCCAGGAGGCAGCCTCTTGGCGGCATGATGGAATCGGTATGGTACCCTGTATGCATCAAATGAGGCGGAGTCGCCATCACTCCTTTCCACCAGCTTCATTTCTATCATCTGCTCAACCATGAGCTTATTCATCACCGCCGGATCAACCAGACTTGGGTACAAGTGAGCTTGTTGCATATGTGGCGTTGTTAACACGGCCGCATGGGGTGTGGTAGGGCTACCTTGAAATTGAAAGATTGAAGGTTGCAGCGCAGCCGTAAGTTGTTGTTGTGGGAGAGGGATGCCCCCAGCATAGTTGGGCGCTAGTTGTGAGGCAATTGCCTATGGTGAGGCTTCAAATGCCTGACTGCTGCCCCCTGATGTCCCAGGTGGGACTTTGACTTGTCCGAGTGCGGAGGTGTGAGTATCCCTCTCGCTCAACTACTTCTTTAATGCTTCAATTTCTTGTTGATATCTTCGCAACAACATAAGCAAGGCCGGATCATTAATAGAAGGGCTGGGGAGGCTTCCCCTGTCCTCGGCTGGTGTTACTTCAGATGAGGTGGATGGCATCCCACTGTCATCTTCGGTTGTTATTACATTAGCAGCTAGAGCTGCCACTACCTCTTCTGGATCTGCTGTCCCAGTGAGGGTTTGCAATACCTCGCTAGCTACTTTCTTCCTTCTTGTGAGAGGACCCGGCCTCTCGGCAATCCTGACGACTTCTCCGGGCTCTTCAGGCAAAGCCCCATAATGGCTGACCGTTCCGGCCATATGACAAGCGTAGACTTCGATATTTCTATTTCCTCTCCTTGCATGTCTGGTCGGCTGACCAGGGAAGGTCAATCTTTCAAACACCGAGACTCTCGGTGGATCTTCTTCATGACGGGGAAGCCCGTAGCACCCCGATTCCACATCTTCTATTTCAACCAGGTCGATTGGATATTCTTGACCCTCTTCAGCAGTGGTGATGTCCTGTAGCAGTCTCTGTCTCCCTAGGGAGGTGTTCTTAAGGCCACAGAGATATCCGTGTACAGCCTGCGTGATATCTTCTTATTCATAATCAGGGTAGACCACTGGTGGCGGTACCCTTGCTTGTGCTGGGGGCCCATAGGTGGGCTGACCCTCTCTGGCAGTCCTGCCGTAGCTCTTGAGATGCAAATGATTATCCGCCCGTCGAGTGCAGGCCTGAATAGTTGATCTGCGAGAGGCTCCTCCTGGCATCTCGTTCTTCTTCTATCTTTCCTTCTCTTCATTCCTGGGCCCGTCATCCTTGGCAGATCCTAGCTGAGCTATCACCGAGACCCGAGTCTGTTTGGGCAACCAAATTTGTTTGGTTTTGACTGGCTTTGGGGCCAGCTCATTCTTCGACCGACGGGCCCTTCCAGAATTCTTCTTTTCCATTCTCCCTAGCGCTTGGAAAGAGATGCGCATAGGGACGTTTGGCATGATCCGCTCAGAGATCACTTCGGCCCTTTGGCCATTCAGGGGGACTCTGATACCCCCGATCAGAACATATTTGTTGGTATTAGATACCTGGCCCCTGGGCGTAGCAGTAGCATCATTTCTTCGGATCCTTCTTTGGCTGGCCGCCGGCTTCTTGCTAGCAAAGTCCGTGTAGATACGGACGTGGTGAACAAACTAGCCCACGGTCTTGATCGGCGTGTGGTCTGTAGTACTTGTTGGTGACCCAATAGTAGCGGGTTTGGTGGTAGAGGTCCCCATGATGGGTATGTGGGCCTCGATGGGCTTGGGCCCCTCGGTCTCCAGCAGATGGACGAAGGCCACCCCCAAGAAGTTGGGGAAGCCCACCATGGGAGGGAAGCTCCCGAATTGCACCGAAACCGCCAGGTAGCCCTCCCTGGCATGGCTTGTAATGACTAGCGGTCCGAAGGAGACAGCCATTGTAATCGTCGACATGCGACCTGCAATTGCAAGTATAAATAGTTAGAATTTCAAGAGGAGGCCATAGGGACCCTAATCCCGGCAAGGAGATGAAGGGAAGTCAAAGTCTCACCGGGCGTGTCAGACTTGTGGATGCACTTTTGGAACACTTCTTTTATTTAATTTATTTATTCGTTTGTTCATTCGTTTATTCGATTTATTTATGTGAGGACGTGCCAATCACGTGTGTGATGATTTATTCAGACTTCGAGGAAGCCACAGTGCGCGCCGTCTGACTGATCAGACGATTGTGAATTTCGTGTCGGGACTAAAACCCGTCGTGCCATAAAGGCCACGGCGTTAATTACATCCCCTCGGAGAGGGGAAAACCCTTGATTGATTGTCAGGAAAAGGGGCCTTGTGGTCTAACATTAACATTGATAAAAAAAAATGAGATAGCGAAGATCTCAAATTGCGTTTAGGCGGACCCCGCATTGGGGTGTAAACGTTCAAAACATGTTGGTCATTTATCGACCAATTTTCTGTTCGGGTAGCGGTCCGCATTTGAAAGCATGATGAAGACGAATGCGAATTGCACGCAAATGTATGTCGAGTAGACGGCAAATTTAATAAAAGTGCGGGATTAGATCCCGACGGAGATGAGTCTTGTTTGTTGGGCTGTTAGCCCGAGGTAATATCGGGTCATGGCCATATTAGGGTGGTCCCCGAAGTCCAAACCTGATTCATCGAGGCATCATTGATATTTCCTTCGTACCGAGTCCGGGGAAGCGGAGTCCGGAGCGACCATTATCATGTTTTCATTATTTGGTTATTTGATCTATTTATTTAATGTTGTTTTATTATCATTTTTTTAAGATGCATGGGTGTGTTTTCTTTTATTTATTTGTTATTATTCTTATTATTTTTTTTTGTATTTTTTTGTTTGGTTTGTTCGGTTTTCTTTTATCCACTTGAGTGCATGGACATTTTTTTTGGTTTTCATACCTCTTGTTTAGTTTGGCTTGCGCCGTTTAAATCTGGGTTGAGCGCCGTTTAAATCTCCATTTAATTCTTTTAATGGGGATATTTTTATGAATTCCCTATCATGTATGGTATTTTTCTTCCATTTTCATAGTTTTTATTATTATTGTTGTATTTGTGAATTATCATTTTTTATGATTTGTGTCATTTTTATAATTATTTTATTATTATTATATTGTTACATTTATTAATTATCATTTTATGGGTTTTTTGTCATTTTCATAATTATTTTATTGTCATTATACGGTTGCATCTATTAATTATCACTTTTTATTGTCTTTTGTTAGTTTCATATTTATTTTATTGTTATTAGATGGTAAGGGTGACAAATACATGGCAAGGGTGATAAACAGGTTGACTGGGGTGACAAATGCATTGTTTGGGCAACAAATAGGTGGACAGGGGCGACAAATGCGCATGAGGGGTGACAAAAGGCTCATAACGGTGAAAAATGCACAAAGGCGACGGCTCCCAAGGGCAAAGGTGACGGCTCCTGCTTGCTAAGGGTGAAAAATACCTATTAGTGGTGACAAATAGGTCAACAGGGGCGACAAATGCGCATGAAAGGTGACAAATGGATGGTCAAAGGTAAAAAATGAATTAGGTGAAGAATAGATAGCTCAGGTGAAAAAGAGATGGCTAAGGGCGAAAAAGAGATGGCTAAGGGTGAAAAATAGATGGTTTGGGTGAAAAATAGGTTGTTTGGCTGACAAATGCACATTAGTGGTGACAAATGGCTTCTAAAGGTGACAAATGGCTTCTAAAGGGAACAAATGGGTTGTTTGGCTGACAAAGGTGGGCGAGTGGAGTCGACTCCACCCTTACTATTTTCTTCCTTTCTTTTTTTTTCTTTTTTTTAATTTTATTGCAGAAAAAAGCGACAAGGGCCTGCTGGGGGGGGAGTCGACTCCAGGGCAAATGGAGTCGACTCCACCCTTATTGTTTTCTTCTTTTTCTTTTTTTTTGCTTTTAGGCAGGTCTTTGGTTCATTCAACAAAATAGATTGTGGGGTTTATTATTGTTATGGTTGGCTTTCTTCTTCCTTTGTTTTTTGTTTATGGGTGAGTCCATGAAGTTTTCTCTTCTTTCTTTTGACGTTTATTCACAAAGGAGCAATAGGAACCTTGCATGGAGGTGATGTACATAGGGTCGACGCAAGAGCCCCCGGGTGCAAAGCGGAGTCAACGCGGGCAGTTGTGGAGTCGATGCAGTGGCTAAGAAATACAAAGTTCAGACGTTTCTTTTGTTCATGGACGGGTCTTTTTATTCATTTCATCTTTTCTTTTTCTTATGGTTGGCATCGTTTGATTGTTCATCATTTTCATTATTCGCGATCCTAGCAAAATTTCGACAGCACCTCCCCCAGACCTGGGATTTGTGGGGTGTAAAATCGAGACTCGCCCACGGAGGGATCCGGGGCGGCCTCACAAATCTTTGGGTGAGATAAAGATAGCTGCCCCATGACCCAAGGCGAGCGTAGAAGCCTGAGGACTAGCCTTCGAGGGATTCTAGTGGCTCACGAGCCGCAACTTCAAGAAAATTTCCAGGGCGGGGGCCCGACATGTTGTCAAGTGCATGACCATTGCTGTTCACCTTGTGAATGGGATCCCGAGAAGGCATACTATAAAGGAGTAAGCTTCTATTGGAGGCCCCGGGTGATCAAGAAATCAAGGGCAGGAAGTGAGGGAAGCACCTTGACAAGTGAAGGGGGAAACACCGGTTCCATTGGACTTGGGGAGGGAACGACAGAACCCCCACAACTCATGGTCGAGAGTGAGAAGGTATCCGTCACCTCCGCGGCAACATGCGCACTATATATATATACTCATAGGATGCAGCGATATATATGTGCACAGAGACAGGGGGACCCGTATGGGCCTGAGGAAGGGAGAAGGCAAGGCAAAAGCTGTGGAAGGCACAATAGAACTCTTTTATTCGCCATAGAGGCTTCCGATCCAAGGGGAAATACACACAGCAGTAAAAGGTAAATAAAGAAGGGGAAGGGGAAGTAGAAACGAGAGAAGATACAACGATGGGGGGTTTGCCCTAGCGCAAAGAAGAACAGCATGAAAGAAAAAAAGAAATACAATGGAGGGAGGGGGACGGAGCATCGGCTCCTCCCCCTCCACCCGCACCTCTCTTCTCTTCTCCCTCATTTCTTTTCTTCTCTTCTGGACTTTTCTTCCCCAGCGACCAACCTTTTGAAACTCTCAAGGCTCAAACCTACTCCAACCCTCGAACGAACCTTCCAACCCCTCTTTTTGGACGTGAACCCATTCTATATATAGAACGGGGGGTATCTTCTCTTCGGGAGTTTTCTCCCGCTACTTTCCTGATGGGAATCAACACTGGGCACTTACCTTTTTAGTTGGCATTTGTGTCCTTTATTTACATTTATATCCTTGGAAAAACATGTTTGCAATTGTAAGGCTTTATAAGCCAGAATGTGAGTCTTTAGGTTTTAGTGGGTTTATGTGTAAAAGTCCAGTAGGACCAGCAAAGGGCCCCCATCTCCTTCCCCATTGGTCCACCTAAGCCCTAGGTCCCATGTGGGGCTGGTCAAAGGTCCAAGGTGGGCTTCTAGAAGCTTGACCATTCAAGGGGACAAATGGTATTAAAAGCCCATTTTCTCTCCTTCAAAGTCAAGGGGGCGCCCCCCTTAAAATGTTTTTATTGTGTTGGAAAGACATGGGAGAAATAAATTCTTCCATCCCTTGTATACCCCTCCCTAACCCTAGATCTGAGGTTAGTTTAGGTCATTTGCATTTTCATATAAATACCTTGTATTTTCCATTTTACTAGAATCAATGAAGAAAAATTAAGTGAAATTGCAAGGAGCACTGCGCGCCCCCCCTCTCTCCTACTGTTCTTCTTCTTTCTCCAGTCTTCTAGGGTGTGAATCCCTCTTCTATCTCTCCCTCTGCCACTCTGAGTTCTATCTCTGCCGTCGTCGTTCGTGCCGCCGATGAGCCACTGCGACCATCCTCCCGAAGTGCTGTCCAGGGTGCAGTTCTACTGGATAGAGGTCTAGTACGGGAATTTTCTCTCTCAACTCCTAGATCTTCTGGATCTGAAATTTTCAGGGTAGGTTCCCCACGTGATTCCCCACCTCCATTAATTTTCCCTCGAATTTAGGCCATCATCCAATTTTCTTTTCCATTTAAGCTCCTAGACCCACACAGATCTATCCCTATGTAGATCCTATTCTAGCCACCCTGTTCTTCCTATGTCCGACCCCCTTCCCAATTTTTGATTGAGCTCAAAATTAGACTGGGTGTTTTGCCAACCAAAACCCACCTCCATAAATTTTTCCACGAATTTAGCAGTTCTTTTTCCCCTCTGAAAAATTAAAACTCAGTCAAAAATCTATTCTATCCTGTGCAGTCCAGATTTGACCCCTGCCCAGTCAAAAATACATTTCCCCTATCTAACCATCTCTAGAAAATCCAAACAAATTATTGGCATCTTCCTTACTTCCCCCTCTCCATCTTTCATAAAGAGCCCAACTCTCAAATCCAACGTTTTCCCTCCGATCAACGTCCATTCTCAGGCAGATCTAAATATGTCCTGCCAGATCTGGTTCTGTGAACCAGCAGTTTATAAATTCAACCAAGGCAAGTACAAGAATATAAAAAATTCTTTCTCTGGCCATAGGTCGTACCTCTCTGAGTCAGCTTTCCAACGGCGCCAGTCTCGCATCAATCAGAGGTCGGAGCTGATCGCAATAGCTGTTCTCGTCGGGTCGCGCACTGTAAAATAGAAGAACTAGCCCGTGGATAGCAAGCCGTATCGACCGCCCGGCCGGCCGACTCGCCTTCCACAAGGTGAACCAGTACGACCCCTTCCAAGGGATGGTCCCTCCAGGCGCCCCCGTCACAGCCGTGCCACTCCGGACCAACTCTGCCCCACCGACCCGAATGTGGACCCCACAGTTACCAGCGTGCGCTACCATCAGAGCTATCCGGATTGCTGCCAGTCAACCCAAGATCGGTCCTCCCGGGCCCACTTGTAGCCCTTTACCTCCCTACGTGGAGTGGGCAGTAGAAATCCACTTCTGTAATTATTTGGTAATTATTGTACTGGGAGTTACCGCACTTCGCCGGGGTCGTCTTCCCCACGCCCGGCGCGTGGAGGTAACGTGTCCCCTCCTTTACTTGGCATTTGCTTATTTCATATATATTTCATATGCCGCTGTTTGAGAGTTAGGAATTCTAGCCGGCCAATTTTTATCACTACTGCGAGAGAGAGCGAGATCATCCCGTGACCCGATCCAGGCACGAAATTGCGAGTTGACCACCCTAGCTCTTTGCCGATTTCTCAACCACGCACGTCCGTACGCTTCCCTCGTTAGAGATGATCGTGAGTTTGCATAGAGTCCAAGGATCGCATATCAGTTGGTCTCGAGTCGCATGTCTATCCCGCATCAAATTGGTATCAGAGCGGAAGTTGAGTCTAGGGTAGTATTTGTTTAAAACACACAAAAAAGTGTCATTTAAGTCTAGGAGTCTAAGTGTAAGTCGGTCGTTGCATTTGTATATCATTATTCGGTATATTAAAAGGTGTTGTCCGAACGTTAGGTTACGCCTATCGAGAAGGTCGCACACTTACGAGAGAGGATCTTTGGATCCCGTGACTCCGCCACGTACCGTCTATTGGTTGAGTCTAGGTGTTTTAGTTTGCATAAGCTTTTGCATATAACAATAAAAACCAAAAAATGCCATTGCATGCCCATTCCTAGGGGATCCAACCCCATCTTTGCCACTATGGCCAACCCGTACATCAGGCCCGACCAAGGCAATCAGTCCATGTCCGAGCACATTAGGGACTTCGAAGTGTACCGGACAAGATGTGCAGTCAGGAAGGAGAGCATCGAGGCCGAAACTTAGTTCTGAAGAGGTTTGCGGCTTCACTTCCAATTTGAATTATTTTGCCGCCACGTGAAAACTTTGGGGCACGCCTATCAGGTCATTCTAGAGGTCGAGCCATTTGAGTCACGGTTTGATGCTGCCCTACGGCGCGCATCTACCCATCAGCCGAGCGTTGAGCCGGTCGACCAAGCACATGGACCTACGAGGCAGGATGCTCTTGCCCCACGGCCTCACCCACCTCAGCCGGAGCTACCCGTACCTCTAACGGGGAAGCTACACATAGCCGAACCGCTTCTTAGTTGGCTCAAGATAGGCTTGGGCCCTAGACCGTCTTGCTATCCCTCCGTGGACCCAGCCCTCCTAATAGTCCCTATTAACTCCTTCCACACCACGTTCAAATCATCTTGCTTCGTAGAAAGTGTAAAAGATCTACTAAGGAGTCTAGAATGTCAGTGGGAGCTGGCATATACTTTGGTCTTAGGGTCTGACCAACCCTATACTCATAGCTTCATGCTCCCAGCTTTGGGGTCTGTTACCTCAGTGTACACCTTGGGTCATGTCACCATGGAGGTTCTTTTGTTCCTCCCTATGCCGGACGAGCCTAACTTCATTCCATTTACCCCAAGGGAAGAACCCTACCTCCTATATGAGATCACCGTCCCCTATACCCTAGTGCACGAAGGTGACCACCTACACCTTCAAGATTTCCAAATGTTGGACCGTGACTTATGGGAGCTCAGATCGAGGGGTCATACTTTCTTTGATCCCTTCAACCCATTCCCTAGTGAATCCCTTGACCCACCATATTTACTCCACCTTTTCAAGGGAGTCCACTATCACACCTCTCCCACTCGGGCCAGGCAACCTCCACATAGCAATGGGTGGGGTAATAAAGACTTTGGCCCACCTAAACCACCCGAATCTCCCAAACCTCCCACACCCAAGACCAATAGGAAGTCATTGCCAGACTGGTTCATACTTGGGTGTCTAGGAGTCCCCCATGACGTCAACCTCCGGTTAAGTTAAATGCATGCATGGCACACATTCGGATGTCCTAGTCCACCATTATATATGTATGGGTCAGACTAACCGTAGGTTTGTCTAGGGTCTTGTGTGAGTCCATGTTTTTTCTTTCTTGTCGAGTGCATAGTGAGTCTACATGCATCGAGTCGAGTTAGTCTTTGTACACTCGCGATGATTAGTCCCTCTCGAGTGCGAGGAAAGTAGGATCTATTGCGCACGTTGTAGACTTGGCGGCATTTGGGATCGGCTCTACCTCAACATATCAGATCTAGTCACATAAAGGGACCCAACGGTGATTCCTAGTGAGTCTTCAAGCCACCTCCTTCCCTTTGAGAGTGACCCCACCCCGGAGTGTCCACCTCTAGCCTCATTCCCCAGCAGCATGAGCATATCGAATCTATACAGGATGAGCAGGTGTCGATTACTTGGAGTGGAGCGTACTCCGCGCTTCCAGGTTCGGTAATGGATCTGTAGGAGCTACTTGAGCAGCCGCACCCCTTACTCGACGGGGACGAGTTCTTCCCACCTGGGGAGAATTGATGGGAATCAACACCGGGCACTAACCTTTTTAGTTTACATTTGTGTCGTTTATTTGCATTTATATCCTTGGGAAAACATGTTTGCACACAACCAGAAAAAGCGGGATTTCAGACGGACGTTATCCGTCTCAAATCCGTCTGAAAATCCGTCGCAACACATATTTGTAACGGATTTCCGACGGATTTAAGACCGAACTTGACCGTCTGAAATTCTTAGTCACAAATTTGTGACAGTTGACCATTCGGTCTGAAATTCCGTCTGAAATTAAGACACAAATAATTTCGGTCATAAATTCCGTCTAAATCTCACACGATAAAATATCCGTATGTAAATATCAGTCTGAAATTTCCGTCTGTATTTCATACGGTTTTTAAGACGGATTTATTATCCGTTGTAAATACCGTCCGTAATCCGTCTGAAATATTGTCTGAAATCCGTCTCTATTTCTGCCGGATATTACGACGGATTATTTTGTCGTCGTAACTTCCAACGACGGTTCTATATGTTGTTCGTCCTAAATCCGTCGGTGTTTAAAACGTAATTCACGACGGATATAAATTCCGTCTGAAATTACCGTCTCTATTACAAACGTCATTTCAGACGGATTATAAATCCGTCTGAAAAAAATATATATTTTTTTAAAAATTTAAGTTTATTTATCTAATAAACCTGTTAAAAAATTATTGGAACTAACCACAAAAAAAAACTCAACATCAACATACCCAAATAAATAAACACCACCGAAAAAATTTCAACATAACATAGATGTTCAAATAAATAAACACCACCAATAAAAAAACTCAACACCATGCTGACAAAATAAATACAAAGAAAAACACATTAACCCTGCTGATCCGTCTGAATAACATAAAACAAATATCATTAAACATCAAGAAATATCTGGTACATCGTCAATATCCTCATCATCCATATCGTCACTGCCCTGCTCATCTCCTCTGTCGCTGCCCGCAGAAGGATCCCCCTACATTAAAAAAATAATAACATTCATTCATAGATAAAAAAATTAGTGCGAAGAAATGAGCATAAATATAAATCAAACATATCAAATTGATAACTGCAGATTTTATAGATCAACTACTAGCTTGAAACAATATTTAGACCCCCGGACCTGACCTGGGAGTTCATTTAAACTAAGTTTATTTTAAAACTGAACTTTGAGTGCCGAGCTCAAACCGGACATCCGATTTGGATTCCGTCAGTTCTGACAAGTCACTTTCATCTCCCCGGTCGCGTTGGAATGATCGGCACGGCCGTCCGACCGGTATTTCCAATTTTAGACCCCCGGACCCGACCTGGTAGTTCATTTAAACTAAGTGTATTTTAAAACTGAGCTTTGAGCGCCGAGCTCAAACCGGACATCCGATTTGGATTCCGTCAGTTCTGACAAGTCACTTTCATCTCCCCGGTCGCGTTGGAATGATCGGCACGGCCATCCGACTTGTATTTCCAATTTTAGACCCCCGGACCCGACCTGGTAGTTCATTTAAACTAAGTGTATTTTAAAACTGAACTTTGAGCGCCGAGCTCAAACCGGACATCCGATTTAGATTCCGTCAGTTCTGACAAGTCACTTTCATCTCCCCGGTCGCGTTGGAATGATCGGCACGGCCGTCCGACCGGTATTTCCAATTTTAGACCCCCGGACCCGACCTGGTTGTTCATTTAAACTAAGTGTATTTTAAAACTGAACTTTTAGCGCCGAGCTCAAACCGGGCATCCGATTTAGATTCCGTCAGTTCTGACAAGTCACTTTCATCTCCCCGGTTGTGTTGGAATAATCGGCACGGCCGTCCGACTTGTATTTCAAATTTTTGACCCCCGGACCTGACCTGGGAGTTCATTTAAGCTAAGTTTATTTTAAAACTGAACTTTGAGTGCCGAGCTCAAACCGGACATCCGATTTGGATTCCGTCAGTTCTGACAAGTCACTTTCATCTCCCCGGTCACGTTGGAATGATCGGCACGGCCGTCCGACCGGTATTTCCAATTTTAGACCCCCGGACCCGACCTGATAGTTCATTTAAACTAAGTATATTTTAAAACTGAACTTTGAGCGCCGAGCTCAAACCGGGCATCCGATTTGGATTCCGTCAGTTCTGACAAGTCACTTTCATCTCCCCGGTCGCGTTGGAATGATCGGCACGGCCGTCCGACTTGTATTTCCAATTTTAGACCCCCGGACCCGACCTGGTAGTTCATTTAAACTAAGTGTATTTTAAAACTGAACTTTGAGCGCCGAGCTCAAACCGGACATCCGATTTAGATTCCGTCAGTTCTGACAAGTCACTTTCATCTCCCCGGTCGCGTTGGAATGATCGGCACGGCCGTCCGACTTGTATTTCTAATTTTAGACCCCCGGACCCGACCTGGTAGTTCATTTAAATTAAGTGTATTTTAAAACTGAACTTTGAGCGCCGAGCTCAAACCGGGCATCCGATTTGGATTCCGTCAGTTCTGACAAGTCACTTTCATCTCCCCGGTCGCGTTGGAATGATCGGCACGGCCGTCCGACTTGTATTTCCAATTTTAGACCCCCGGACCCGACCTGGTAGTTCATTTAAACTAAGTGTATTTTAAAACTGAACTTTGAGCGCCGAGCTCAAACCGGACATCCGATTTAGATTCCGTCAGCTCTGACAAGTCACTTTCATCTCCCCGGTCGCGTTGGAATGATCGGCACGGCCGTCCGACTTGTATTTCAACTTTTTGACCCCCGGACCTGACCTGGGAGTTCATTTAAGCTAAGTTTATTTTAAAACTGAACTTTGAGTGCCGAGCTCAAACTGGACATCCGATTTGGATTCCGTCAGTTCTGACAAGTCACTTTCATCTCCCCGGTCGCGTTGGAATGATCGGCACGGCCGTCTGATCGGTATTTCCAATTTTAGACCCCCAGACCCGACCTGGTAGTTCATTTAAACTAAGTGTATTTTAAAACTGAACTTTGAGCGCCGAGCTCAAACCGGGCATCCGATTTGGATTCCGTCAGTTCTGACAAGTCACTTTCATCTCCCCGGTCGCGTTGGAATGATCGGCACGGCCGTCCGACTTGTATTTCCAATTTTAGACCCCCGGACCCGACCTGGTAGTTCATTTAAACTAAGTGTATTTTAAAACTGAACTTTGAGCGCCGAGCTCAAACCGGACATCCGATTTAGATTCCGTCAGTTCTGACAAGTCACTTTCATCTCCCCGGTCGCGTTGGAATGATCGGCATGGCCGTCCGACTTGTATTTCCAATTTTAGACCCCCGGACCCGACCTGGTAGTTCATTTAAACTAAGTGTATTTTAAAACTGAACTTTGAGCGCCGAGCTCAAACCGGGCATCCGATTTGGATTCCGTCAGTTCTGACAAGTCACTTTCATCTCCCCGGTCGTGTTGGAATGATCGGCACGGCCGTCCGACTTGTATTTCCAATTTTAGACCCCCGGACCCGACCTGGTAGTTCATTTAAACTAAGTGTATTTTAAAACTGAAGTTTGAGCACCGAGCTCAAACCGGACATCCGATTTAGATTCCGTCAGTTCTGACAAGTCACTTTCATCTCCCCGGTCGCGTTGGAATGATCGGCACGGCCGTCCGACCGGTATTTCCAATTTTAGACCCCCGGACCCGACCTGGTAGTTCATTTAAACTAAGTTTATTTTAAAACTGAACTTTGAGCGCCGAGCTCAAACCGGGCATCCGATTTGGATTCCGTCAGTTCTGACAAGTCACTTTCATCTCCCCGGTCGCGTTGGAATGATCGGCACGGCCGTCCGAGTTGTATTTCAAGTTTTTGACCCCCGGACCTGACCTGGGAGTTCATTTAAGCTAAGTTTATTTTAAAACTGAACTTTGAGTGCCGAGCTCAAACCGGACATCCGATTTGGATTCCGTCAGTTCTGACAAGTCACTTTCATCTCCCCGGTCGCGTTGGAATGATCGGCACGGCCGTCCGACTTGTATTTCCAATTTTAGACCCCCGGACCCGACCTGGTAGTTCATTTAAACTAAGTGTATTTTAAAACTGAACTTTGAGCGCCGAGCTCAAACCGGCCATCCGATTTGGATTCCGTCAGTTCTGACAAGTCACTTTCATCTCCCCGGTCGCGTTGGAATGATCGGCACGGCCGTCCGACTTGTAGCGGGAGGTTTTGACCCCCGGACCTGACCTGGGAGTTCATTTAAGCTAAGTTTATTTTAAAACTGAACTTTGAGTGCCGAGCTCAAACCGGACATCCGATTTGGATTCCGTCAGTTCTGACAAGTCACTTTCATCTCCCCGGTCACGTTGGAATGATCGGCACGGCCGTCCGACTTGTATTTCCAATTTTAGACCCCCGGACCCGACCTGGTAGTTCATTTAAACTAAGTGTATTTTAAAACTGAACTTTGAGCGCCGAGCTCAAACCGGGCATCCGATTTGGATTCCGTCAGTTCTGACAAGTCACTTTCATCTCCCCGGTCGCGTTGGAATGATCGGCACGGCCGTCCGACTTGTATTTCAAGTTTTTGACCCCCGGACCTGACCTGGGAGTTCATTTAAGCTAAGTTTATTTTAAAACTGAACTTTGAGTGCCGAGCTCAAACCGGGCATCCGATTTGGATTCCGTCAGTTCTGACAAGTCACTTTCATCTCCCCGGTCGCGTTGGAATGATCGGCATGGCCGTCCGACTTGTATTTCTAATTTTAGACCCCCGGACCCGACCTGGTAGTTCATTTAAACTAAGTGTATTTTAAAACTGAACTTTTAGCGCCGAGATCAAACTGGGCATCCGATTTGGATTCCGTCAGTTCTGTCAAGTCACTTTCATCTCCCCGGTCGCGTTGGAATGATTGGCACGGCCGTCTGACCGGTATTTCAAATTTTAGACCCCCGGATTTTCTCAATTATTCTGAAGTAAATGAGTTTTAAAATTAATAATGAACATAATTGAGTAATTCCATCAAAATAAAAACTTGGCTAGAGACTCACCTGTGTGGGCTGTGCTGTGGTGGTTGTTGATTTCTGAGGGACCATTCCGCTCTGGGAGAGGAGGCCACTAATTGCCTGCAAGAATACTGACACTTGGCTAGAGATCTCTTGCTGGAAATGCTGCTGCTGCCGCTGCATATCAGAAATCTGCGATCGGACCATGTCCATCATGTCGCTGGCAGAAGCGCTGGGGGCAACGGAAGGTATAGTGAAGGCACTGCCACTGGAAGAAGTATAGCTAGAACTCGCACACGCTGATGTCACCGCGCTTGCGTCTAGGCTCTCCCCAAAACCATATATTCGGCCTTTCTTCGGTACGCCAGCTGCTGCCACCCACTCCACTGGATCGAACTCCGGCTGCTGCGTGTCTCCCTCCCCGTACTTCTCTGTCACTGCTTTGCTATATGTTTCCTACAAATTGAATAAAATAACTAGTCAATTTCATATGAATTACATGCCGATTTAAATGAACGGTACAAGTTACATATGTAGATAAACTTACCGCTGCTGACTTAGCTGTGTCACTCACAAAATCATTAGTCCCCTTCTTTTTGTGTGTTCTGTCGAACACCTCGAGGAACGACGGAGGTCGATTAAGCTCCACAGCCTGTTATACAATTCATAGTAAAAAAAAGTCAAATATTGGGATAAATTGTAAGAAGATAAATTGGTATATTACTTACCAATTTTTGTTTATGAGCCGCATAAGAGATGGACCCACTCGTATGCAAATTTGAACCTGGTTTTGACGCCCTGTTTGCTTTGGCTTTTTCGGACTTTTCTATCCACTTGGGGTCGGCAAAATGGTCACAAGATATCTCCCAATCCTCCTGCCTCATCCATAGAGGGCGATGCGCCTTCCACAATTGTCGGTCTTCACTCCCCCCACTCAATTTTTTAGCGTGTGCTCGGGCCTCATGTATTTTCCTCTTGTAACTTGAGAGCATAGTAGACTCCCAGGCACGACGACATCTCGCCGCGTCATGTCCACATGTGAATTGAAAAGACCGCTGTAAATCAATTGCTTTTCACACTTAGTATAAAGTTGTAAATAGACTTTGGGAAATACTTGAATTAAATGACGTAATTACTTACTAAGAACATGTTGTACAATGAATCGCGGACGGACATCGGAAAATCTCTGAAAGTGGAAGCTGCCCCGGGCACATGTGCCAACATGAGTTCGGTGGAATGATGGACAGCGCCGTGGGGTTCAAATTTCATACTGCAATTGCAAATGTCAAAATATTCATATTACACAGTTGAGGGCTAATTAATGTAATATAACCTTATAGATTTACCCGGATACCCAACACGGGCGACGTCTATCATGGGTCGTGCCTCCCTCATGACAACTGCCGACATCGTCAAGGGGCTGACTGGTGGGGGTGGGCCCTGTACAAGTGGGAGGTGGTGGGAGGGCACTGAGACCTGCAAGAATTTATTGTCATGTGGAGTGATACATATACTGCGAACATATAATTAAAATATACATACCTGCAGCGGGAGGTGGTGGGGTTGGCGTATGCACAAGATGTGGGAGGCCACTGAGACCTGCAAGAATTTATTGTCATGTGGAGTGATACATATACTGCGAACATATAATTAAAATATACATACCTGCAGCGGGAGGTGGTGGGGTTGGCGTATGCACAACATGTGGGAGGCCACTGAGACCTGCAAGAATTTATTGTCATGTGGAGTGATACATATAATGCGAACATATAATTAAAATATACATACCTGCAGCGGGAGGTGGTGGGGGTGGCGTATGCACAACAGGTGGGAGGCCACAGAGACCTGCAAGAATTTATTGTCATGTGGAGTGATACATATAATGCGAACATATAATTAAAATATACATACCTGCAGCGGGAGGTGGTGGGGGTGGCGTATGCACAACAGGTGGGAGGCCACTGAGACCTGCAAGAATTTATTGTCATAAGTAGAACAAATATTAAGAATTTAAATTAAAATATACATACATGATCCTCGAGTCTTTTTGCCACTGAGACCTGCAAGAATTTATTGTCATGTGGAGTGATACAAATATTGCGAACATATAATTAAAATATACATACCTGCAGCGGAAGGTGGTGGGAGTGGCGTATGCACAACAGGTGGGAGGCCACTGAGACCTGCAAGAACTTATTTTCATAAGTAGAACAAATGTTCAAGAATTTAAATTAAAATATACATACCTGTAGCGGGAGGTGGTGGCGTATGTACAAGTGGTGGTGAGCCGACACTTGCACCTATAAATAAATTCTTTTAAGTTTGTAAATAAATAAAATATTTATATAGCTAACTTATTGATCAAATATACCTGTGTCTGAAGAAGATGGTAGCGAGGAGATAGTAGTGCCCCTCTCACTGCTAGATCTCCTCCCACCCCTACTACGACCTCCTCGCACCATTTCCTTATTAATAACAAAACAATTAATACATATTAATCCACAATTATATAAGGCTAGACAAATGTTATTTAAAATTATGCTTAAAAGTAAGAATCTTCTTACTAAATTATCAAAACATGCCTCCCTCATGTTGATATATCTAGCTCAACTTCATCATCTTCGTCATCCATAGTAGTCTCATGAGATTCAAAATCTTCATCTTCATCTGATTCTTCCTCCCCTCTAACATCAACATTTAGCTCCGTCGGATCGACTTCTTCCACGCCATCTCGCGTACGTAATGACAGTGGCTCATCAGATTCGTCCATATTAAACCTAGAGGAACCGACAACGCCAACTTCGTCTGATTGATAATATTCAGCACGAGCAACCTCTGAGACATCTCCACTCATAGTTAACTCATAAGTGGGAAAGAGTTTTGAGTTAACCCTGCAAACTGCCCACCAATCTCTATTCTTGGATGATGGATAGCTTGAATAGTACACTTGCTGGGCTTGTGCGGCTAAAATGAACGGTTCATAGGTCTTAAGTTTAAACCTATGCTTGACATTGACAATCCCATAATTTGTGTCATGTAGAACAGAATTAGGATCAAACCATTGACACTTAAATATATATACATGATTGTCTTGTCCCAAATACTGAAGTTCTAAGACTTCTTCAATAATACCATAGTAGTCCAATTCCATTTCATTGTATAAATTTCCCTTCACACATACGCCGCTGTTCATCGTAGACTTATTTCGCCCATAATCCCTTGTATGAAATTTGTATCCATTCACAATATATCCCGGATAGGCACGTGTCTGGTTCGAGGGGCCATAACTTATCTGTTGTACTCTTTGATCAGTAATGAGACCTTGTTCAACCTATATTCAAATTAGAGTAGTTAAAATAATAACAATTACCTCAACATACGTAAATACAAACATATATATTCAGAGTTCACACTAACTCGGTTTCTTAGCCATTTGGAAAAAAACTTGTCGCGTTCTTTTTCAATCTCCACATCCTGGATATTTGGACATTTTTCAGCTAATTCTGAATCAAATTGTCTGCAATATAAATGTAGCACCCCGTAAAAAAAATGATTAAAAAAATTGATAAAGCCAATGTATAGACTTTGTGAAGTCAATGTTGTATAGACTTTGAGGAAGCCAATGTATAGACTTTGAGGAAGCCAATGTATAGACTTTGTGAAGTCAATGTTGTATAGACTTTGAGGATGTATAGACTTATGGAGTTGCTGGAAATGTGAATTAATATCTTACTCAACATAAGGTTCAATCTCGAGGCAATTCAAAAGAATATATATCTCAGCGGCGTGCAACTCTCTATCTTCGAGCGTGCGAGTCAAGCAACGTCCGAACGCACGTCCAGGATGTTTAAATATGGAGAGCCGATCGGACGATTCATCCACTCCCCCATCATCATTACGTGGAGGTCGAGTACGACGAGTTTGAATCTCTGGCTCAAAGTACATAGAACAGAAGTTCGAAATTTCTTCAAGAATGTATGCCTCAGCAATCGAACCCTCCACCTGTGCCTTGTTGCGAACTTTCATTTTTAATTCATGCATGCACCTACAACAACAAGTCAGATGGCAACAAAATGTAGCGGCTATGGACGACTTATAAGTTAACAAAAATTGTCACATACCTCTCAAATGGATACATCCATCGAAATTGTACTGGACCTCCGACGATAGCCTCATATGGCAAATGAACTACCAGGTGCTCCATCGAATCAAAGAATGCCGGAGGAAATATCTTCTCTAGCTTGCAAATGGTTGTGACAACATCTTGTTCGATAGTTTGTACATCCCGAAGTCTGAGTTCAGATGCACATAAAATCTTGAAAAATTGACTCATCTCAGCTAGTGCTCCCCATATCTGCTTTGGCAACAAATCACGAAATGCAATGGGCAGTAGCCTCTCCATGAACACATGACAGTCGTGACTTTTCATACCATATATTTTCCCCTCATTAACATTCACACAACGGGCTATGTTGGATGCATATCCATCTGGGAATCTCAGTTGTTTCAACCACTGGCATACTTCCTTGATCTGTGTATCATGAAGCACATAAGTTGCTTTAGGCTGCACAGTTTTGCCATTGACACTTTGTAGTTCCAATTCTGGACGTCTACAAAGCATCTTTAAATCCATACGTGCTTTGGCGTTGTCCTTTGTTTTCCCTTTAACATTCATGATCGTATTGAACACATTATCAAAAAAATTCTTCTCGGTATGCATGACATCCAGATTGTGTCGTACAAGAAGAGTTGACCAATAAGGTAATTCCCAAAAAATGCTTTTCTTGACCCAGTTGTGATCCTTTCCAAAATTAGGGAGTTGCCGTGTGCTACCAGACAATTGAACTACATCTGGTAAATTGTGCACCCGTGACGCCATATGTAGACCCGACACCCGTTGCAAGTCAGCTTCATCCATTTCAACAGTATTTTTTTTAAACGAGTCTTTTTGCCTTCGAAAAGGATGGTCACTTGGTAGCAACCGCCGATGGCAATCAAACCAGCAGCTTTTCCCCCCATGTTTCAATACAAATGATTTGGTATCTTCCATACAGTAAGGACATGCTAGCCTCCCATGTGTGCTCCAACCAGATAGCATTCCATATGCAGGGAAGTCACTTATTGTCCACATCAGTGCAGCCTTCATAATAAAATTTTTCTTCCTATATGCATCATAAGTAACAACTCCATCAGTCCATAAAACTTTGAGCTCATCAATCAACGGCCTGAGATATATGTCCAAATTTTTTCCGGGACTTTTTGGACCAGGAATTACTAGGGACAAAAATAGATTTTCTCGCTTCATGCACATGTGCGGCGGAAGGTTGTACGGTGTCATGAACACTGGCCAACAAGAATAAGCTGCCACTGAACCACCGAATGGATTAAAGCCATCTGTGCATAAACCCAATCGAACATTACGTGACTCCCTTGAAAAGGCAAGATGAGTACGACTAAAGTGAGTCCAAGCTTCACCATCGGCAGGATGACTGATTATATCATCGGCACGACGTACTCTTTCGGTGTGCCATGTCATATGCCGAGCCGTCTTTGAGGACATATACAGTCGCTGCAGCCTAGGCACAAGAGGGAAGTATCGCAACGCCTTGTAAGGTACATCTTTTGCCTTTGAATTGACCCCCCCCCTTAGGTTTGAATCTGTCATGGCCACAAACTGAACATGATATCTTATCTGCATCATCTTTGTAATATAACATACAATGATTCGGACATGCATCTATTTTCACATATCCAAGTCCTAAGTCATTGACCATCTTTTTTGCACGGTAAAAAGTTTCTGGCAACTTCTCGTCTCGAGGTAACATACTCTTGATCAAGAGGAGGAGACGGTCAAAACAAGTCTCACTGATGTGAAATTCAGATTTCAAGTTCAACAACTGTGACACTGCAGACAATCGAGTGTGATTTTCACAACCATCCCACAGCGGCTCATCAGCATCCCTAAGTAGTTCATAAAATCTTCCGGCTATCTTATTCGGCACTTCATCGTGAATATTAAAACTAGGACCAGCAGCATCTACAACCATATCCACGTACCCACTTGTGCCTGCAATATTGTCGGGATCATACCTCCCGAATTGCTCACCATGACACGTCCAATTCGTATAACCATCCACGAACCCTTTCGTGTACAAATGATGTTGCACATCCCATGTTGAACACCACCTCAAGTTTCTACAACTTGAACAAGGGCAACGAATGTGACCGTCGCGATCTATTGCTGCATTTGGATTCCCCAATGCAAATTGAATGAAACTCTCAACCCCAAGCTTAAAGTCATCTGACACCACCCGGTCAACTATTCTACGATACATCCATGAACGATCTGTCGACATTTTGCCTGCACCCAATAAATGACAATACACATCCTAACTTTCAAATCATTACTCATAATATTACACCCGACCCTTTCCTCACATCGTTCATCATAGACCATTTGCAGTTGGAAGAGGAATATTGATTAGATTATCACTTTTTAACCCATCCATGAAGGTTTGATCGCACAATCACTTACTATATGTGCTGCACGATTTGCTAAAAATTTCGGCATCATCTCCCCACACTTCTCCGATATACCAAATATATTTATTGATTTTGAAATTTTCTTAAACACTTACAAGTAAGTGGTTAAGAAAACACTCAAAATCAATAATGGTATATCAGAGAAGAGTGAGGAGACGCAACCGAAATTCTCAACAAACCATACAAACATATATAGTAAATGACTGCCTAAGTGCGATCAAACATTCACAGACTGTCCAAACGGGACAATTCAAGACTTTGAGGTAGATATATACATTCTCATAAATAAATGAGAACATACATATCAATCCCAAAGTCTTGAACGGGAAGGCACATTGACACGGTTTTAACGCGCTCTCCTGAGGTGCGTGTAATGTTAGGTCGCACCCACGCACCTCAACTCACAGGGAATACCCCATGCATTTATATAACATAAAATTAAATAACAACGCAATTATCATTATGCACATATCAAATTAAATAATACCCAAATTACAAAAATTTTCAAATGAATAACATCGAAGCAAAACAATCTACATTTTTGAGCTAAATTAACATCAAATTTCTATTAAAATCAGATTTAAAATTATATTTACATGCAATTAAAATCCACAAAGTTTTAAATCACAAAACGAATTTTTTGGGTATTTACCTATTGCTATAGAGAATTCTGATTTCTTTGCATTTATCCACATCTTTGTATATATGTACTACTTAAGATATGTGGTCATTCCATTTCTCTATATCTTCTTATCATCATAAGACAAGGTTCAAATGGGATCACTTTCAACCTCAGTGGAGCATGTACGGCCTCAAGAATGGTAGGACGTCCTTTTTGCATGAGAATTGCTCCCATGCCAGTTCCACTAGCATCACACTCGACTACAAAAGTTTCTGAAAAATCAGGCAAGGCAAGAACTGGGGCAGTTGACATAGCCTCTTTAAGCTATAAGAAGGCTTGATGAGAAGATGGGCTCCAACTATAACTGTCCTTCTTAAGAAGACTGGTCAGAGGTGCAGCAATAAGACCATAGTTTTTAATAAATTTTCTGTAGTATCCTGTAAGCCCTAAGAATCCTCTCAAAGCCCTCACAGACCAGGGTACAGGCCAAGTACAAATGGCTTGTAGTTTAGACATGTCCATAGCAACCCCTTTTTCTGAAATAATGTGGCCAAGATACTCAATTTCTCTGACCCCAAACACACATTTAGACATTTTAGCATACAATTGGTTGTCTACTCATAGTGTCCCTCATGTGTTCTAAAGGCAGTTTTGTAAACATCATCAGGATGCATTCTAATTTGATGATAACCCGATCTCAAATCCAGCTTGGAAAAGTACTTGGACCCATGTAATTCATCCAACAAATCGTCTACTAAGGGTATGGGATATTTGTCTTTAACAGTGTTTTGATTCAGAGCTCGGTAGTCTACACACATTCTCCATGAGCCATCCCTTTTCTGAACTAATAACACTGGAGCAGAAAAAGGGCATGTGCTTGATTGCACATGAGAGAGGGAGAGTAGGTCCTTGACTTGATGCTCAATAATCGTCTTCTGTAGAGGTGAATGTCTATAAGAAGGTTGACAAACTGGCTTTGTTTCATCTAGTAGTTGAATCCGATGGTCATAAGGTCTGGATGGGGGTAAGCCATGAGGTTCAGAAAAAACTGCTGAATACTATTCTAGAATGCTGGAAATGTCTTGAGAATAAGAAGTCCCAGTAAACCCACAAGAAGTAGATGAAATATCCGAAGCTTCCAAGGAAAACAAGTGTAAAGAATAGATGCTTTGGGATTTAGGAAGGTCAGCAGATATTGTTTAGCAGAAACAATACTTGTGGAAGGGTTAAGAAGCCCTTGTAATATGAAATCCTGACCATTCAAGGAAAACTTCATGGACATTTGAGAAACGTTTAGGGTTATATATCCAAGTAACTAGAGCCAAGTATTCCCCAAGATCACATCAACACTGCCAAGAGGAAGAATTAAAAAGTCTAAAGTAAATTACATGCCAGGCATCTTAAGGTTAACTCCAAGACACCAACCCTGTGAAGAGATTTGGAGACCTGCAGCTATTTTGATAGGGTGGGAATCAAAGTTTGTCACAGATAATCCCAACTTCTTTACAACATGGGGGTCCAAAAAATTATGGGTGCTCCCATTGTCAATCAAAACCAGGACAGACATGGTACCCATTTTCCCTAATACTTTCAATGTGCCCGGTGATGCTAAGTGAGTAACATATTGAGCTGACAGAGAGGGTTGTATGACAGGAGAGAATTCAATGAAGGGTTCTGGATCCACACTGTCTAAAGGAGCAAAATCACTATCATCCGGAATAAGATACAGTAAAAAAAGTTTATGAGGTTGGCATGTGTGGCCTGGAAGCCATTTATCATCACAATTATAACATAGGCCTTTAGCCTTTCGTTCCTGCAACTGTTGTGTAGATAACTTTTTAACTGGTGGGTTTACTCCTTTAGGGGAGAATGCTGGCTGAGAGTTTGGAGTAAAAGGTTTCAGTGTCTGCGGTGCTGAGAAGATAAAGTGTGGTGAAGCTCGGCGTCTGGCAGTAAACATTTGTTCTTGAATTCTTGCCAACTCCATAGCATGTGATAAGGAATGGGGCATGAAGGAGCGAACTTCACAGGCAAGATCCTCTCGTAAACCACTCAGAAAAACACCCAGCAAATGCTTCTCAGAAAGTCCAGTTATTCTATTGTACATGGTCTCAAATTGCCATTGATACGCAGCTACTGTACCCACTTGTCTGAGTTTACTCAGTTGCCCATGAGAATCCACAGAAGAAACTGCACCAAACCGTGACTCTAACCCAGCTAAAAAGTCATGCCAAGAAACAGATTCTTTAGAGCTAGAGAAATGCCAAAACCACTGTAAGGCCTCTCCATCCAAATAATAAGATGCTATAGTAACTCGTTGCGTATCCGGAACATTATTACAGTAAAAATAGCGATTAGCTTTGAATCGCCATTCAGCTGGGTCATAACTCCCATCAAATTTAGGGAACTCGTGCAACTTATGGCGAAAATAACCAGGAATATCAGCCACAGCAGACAGAGAATTTTGGGATTCAAATTTCTCGAAGTTGGACTCCAAAGATTGCATCCGATTAGACATGACTCCAGCTAATCCATCAACCACTAACTAACAACTAATCCATCAGCCACTAACTAATAAAATGCAACAGGGATATCTAATTTAACTAACCCCGCTCAGAACTGAGTTATAGCTTCCGAGCTGGTTCAACGGTCTGCGACTCGGCCTGTCGAGCCACTCGAGACATGACACCCCCCTCCCACAAAGCTCCCCCTCCTCCCACCCGCCCTCCTGCTCCCACTGAGCTCCCCCCCACTGGAACCCTCTCGGATGCCCCTCCCCCCTCCCACGGAGCTCCCCGTCCCACCAAGCTCCACCCCCCTCCCACAGAGCTCCCCCCTCTCCTCTGTATGCTGAACAGTCGAGCAAGATCCTGCTTCAACTCATCATTGCCCGAAGACCGAGTGATATCTATTGATCTACCAATCAAAAAGCTGCTATCATTAGTGGAGTCACTAGAATTAAATGCCACATCTGGAACCCCAAAAGATTGAGAAACAATTGATGTTGAGAATTCTGCTTGAGTTTCCTTGGAGCCACTGGAATTGGAAATAATGTTGTTTGAAGTGAGATTAGTCTGATAGTCTTTGCCAGAGCTTATATTTTTTGCTAGTAAAGGATCACTAGGCATTGGTATCCCAAGAGGGTTATCAATGTCAACTCCAAAAAGGACATTGTTTCTCGGATCAGAAGTTGGAACTTCACTTTCCTGCATACCATCTGAACTAAAAATTAATGATTGTTGATTGAATGAAGGTTCTTTGATGGTGTTCTTGTAAACTCTGGCTATTTATTGCGTTTAGAATGTCACATGCCCGGGAAAGGAAAAATGCAGCTATCATCAAGTTCTGTCCGGGGCAAGACTAGGAACATGTGTAGCATTTCACACAAGCGATTTATTTTTTTTAAAAAAAATAACCTGTGTATCGTTAAACTAAACCCATGGTTGTTCAGTCCAAATCAGTCTCCGTGGGTCCGACGAGTCTCCCCAGTCTAATTCAGTCCAAATTAATCAGGAAGAAGCTACCCAGGGAGATCCCAAGTGATGTGAAATTGTTCACAGTGGCCAATTTGGGCAGGGAGTGAGACGGTCACTTAGGCCACGGGTCCAAATTATCTATGACTCCGTTAGGTGGAGTTTGGCTGGATTTGTGGGGATGAGTTTTAAAATTCTACTCATTAAAATATCTGACATCTCTATCATTTTAATCAAATGTAGTATTAAGATCTTGACTTATGCGCCCTGATAGATTTTTGGAGGAGAATAAGACATGTTCAAACTGAGTCTATTTTCGAAATTTGCGATATCTCACTCCAACAAGTTTTTAGATAGATTCTACAAATTAAAATACATCCACCTAATGTTCAAACTAGATTTTACAAGAACAGCATCATAATGCGAGGGGGAGAGGGGCCACAGACAGGGGAAGAGAGGGCAGTGGAGGGGGTGGGGGAGGGCGGCCAGAGGGAGTGAGGGAGCGCGAGAGGGGAGAGGGAGAGGGAGTGAGGGAGCCGGACAGGGGAGAGAGGGCAGTGGAGGGGGTGGGGGAGGGCGGCCAGAGGGAGTGAGGGAGCGCGAGAGGGGAGAGGGAGAGGGAGTGAGGAGGGCGGCCAGAGGGAGTGAGGGAGCGCGAGAGGGGAGAGGGAGAGGGAGTGAGGGAGCCGGACAGGGGAGAGAGGGCAGTGGAGGGGGTGGGGGAGGGCGGCCAGAGGGAGTGAGGGAGCGCGAGAGGGGAGAGGGAGAGGGAGTGAGGGAGCCGGACAGGGGAGAGGGAGAGGGATTGAGGGAGGGGAACATGATCGGGAGAGAGAGAGGGAGAGGGAGGCCACTTACCGGCCGGCGGCGACGGCGACCGTGGGAAGAGGATGTTGGCGGCGACGGCGACCGTGACCACGACCGTGAGAGGGAGGGAGGTTGGCGAATGGCGGCGACGGCGAGGACGGCGAGGACGGCGGGGTCTCCGGTGACGGCGAGGATGGCGGGGCCTCCGGCTACGGCGAGGACGGCGGCTCCGCGGCGAAGACGGCTCCTGCGGCGACGACCGCAAGCAGAGGGCAGAGGAAGGAGAGAGTGAGAGGGAGAGTGGGGGGGTGGAAATGGGGCCGGGTGGAAGAGGCGGGAAAGGCGGAATTTTTCGACGGAAATACGAACGGAACTCAATGCCGTCTGAAATTTCAGACGGATTATTTCCGTCGGAATATCCATCCCAAATTTGCGACGTATATAAAGATGGAATATATTCCGTCTATAATTATAGACGGATCTTCAGAGGGAGTCTGGTGTGTCCTTAATAACAACGGAATTTGTGACGGAAACTAATCCGTCACAAATACAGACGGATTTTAAGACAGAAAACTTTCCGTCTGAAACATCCGTCTGAAATCCCGCTTTTTTTGGTAGTGGCAATTGTATGGCTTTATAAGCCAAAATGTGAGTTTTAGGTTTTAGTGGGTTTATGTGTAAAAGTCCAATAGGACCAGCAAGGGGCCCCCAACTCCTTCCCTATTGATCCACCTAGGCCCTAGGTCCCATGTGGGCTGGTCAAAGGTCCAAGGTGGGCTTCTAGAAGATTGACCATTCAAGGGGACAAATGGTATTAAAAGTCCATTTTCTCTCCTTCAAAGTCAAGGGGGCCCCCCCTTAAAATATTTTTTTTATTGTGTTGGAAACACATGGGAGAAATAAATTCTTCCATCCCTTGTATACCCTTCCCTAACCCTAGATCTGAGGTTAGTTTAGGTCATTTGCATTTTCATATAAATACCTTGTATTTCCCATTTTACTAGAATCAATGAAGAAAAATTAAGTGAAATTGCAAGGAGCATTGTGCGCCCCCCCCCTCTCTCCTATTATTCTTATTCTTCCTCCAGCCTTCCAGGGTGTGAAGCCCTCTTCTATCTCTCCCTCTACCCCTCTGAATTCAATCTCTGCCGCCGCCGTTCGTGCCGCCGATGAGCCACCGCGACCATCCTCCCGAAGTGCTGTCCAGGGTGCAGTTCTGCTGGATAGAGGTCTACTACGGGAATTTTCTCTCTCAACTCCTAAATCTTCTGGATCTAAAATTTTCAGGGTAGGTTCCCCACATGATTCCCCACCTCCAGTAATTTTTTCTCGAATTTAGGCCATCATCCAATTTTCTTTTCCATTTAAGCTCCTAGACCCACACAGATCTGTCCCTGTGCAGATCCTGTTCCAGCCACCCTATTCTTCCTATGTCCGACCCCCTTCCCAATATTTGATTGAGCTCAAAATTGGACTGGACACTCTTCCAACCAAAACCCACCTCCATAATTCTTTTCACGAATTTAGGAGTTCTTTTTCCCTTCTAAAAAATTAAAACTCAGTAAAAAATCTGTTCTGTCCTGTGCAGTCCAGATCCGACCGCTGCCCAGTCAAAAATACATTTCCCCTATCAAACCATCTCTAGAAAATACAAAAGAATTATTGACGTCTTTCTTACTTCCCCCTCTCCAACTTTCATAAAGATCCCAACTCTCAGATCCGATGTTTTCCCTCCGGTCAACGTCCATTCTCGGGCAGATCCAAATCTATCATGCCAGATCTAGTTCTGTGAACTAGTAGTTTGTAAATTCGACCAAGGCCAGTACATGGACAGACAAAATTCTTTCTATGGCCATAGGTCGTAGCTCTCTGAGTCAGCTTTCCAACGGCACCAGTCTCGCGTCAATCAAAGGTCAGAGCTGATCGCAACAGCCGTTCTTGCTGGGTCGCGTACTGTAAAGCAGAAGAACCAGCCCGTGGACAGCAAGCCGCATCGACCGCCCGGCCGGCCGACTCGCCTTCCACAAGGCGAACCAATACGACCCCTTCCCAGAGATCGTCCCTCCAGGCACCCTCGTCACAACGGTGCCACTCCGGACCCACTCGGCCCCACCGACCCGAACGTGGACCCCACAGTTACCGGTGTATGCTACCACCGGAGTTGTCGAGATTGCTGCCCATCAACCCAAGACCGGTCCTCCCGGGCCCACTTGTAGCCCTTTATCTCCCTGCGTGGAGTGGGCAGTAGAAATCCACTTCTATAATTATTTGGTAATTATTGTACCGGGAGTTACCGCACTTGGCCGGGGTCATCTTCCCCACGCCCGGCGCGTGGAGGTAATGTGTCCACTCCCTTACATGGCATTTGTTTCTTTCTTATATATTTCATATGCCGTTGTTTGAGAGTTAGGAATTCTACCCCGCCAATTTTTATCACTACTGCGAGAGAGAGCGAGACCGTCCCGTGACCCGATCCGGGCACGAAATTGCGAGTTGACCACCCTAGCTCTTTGCCAGTTTCTCAACCACGCACGTCCATACGCTTCCCTTGTTAGAGACGATCACGAGTTTGCATAGGGTCCAAGGATCGCATATCAGTTAATCTCGAGTCGCGTGTCCATCCCGCATCATTTCCTTTATTCTTCGCAGTAGAACGGGGAGTTGACTGCTGCACTGTTGTCCGTTGATTCGTGCAGGACAGGGTGGATCGTCTGAGGTGGAATGTCTTTGCAGTTGTCTGACCACCCATCCCAGCGTCGATGGCAAGTTGCTATGCGCTGTCTGATGGGGACATCACCTCCCATGCCCACGTTCACAGCTCGTCTCCTCACCCGATTGCATTCGGCATGGTCTAGTTATTTAATTTGAGTCCTATGTAATTTTTATTTGAGTCATTTGATGTATTTTCTCTTTTATTTGAGTCTTGTACCTAGGTTAATGAGTCATCTACCTAGGTTAAGTGTCATTAGATTATTTAGAATGGTTATTGGGCCAAATTCTTTAGGCTAGGCCCAGGGGCGCCCCTACCCCCTTCGTCTTCGGTCATTGTAGTAAGAGTCAGGGACTTTTGTAGAAATGTGGGTTGCCTATATATAGGACCCCATTTCCTCCATTTGAGTTAATGAATCAATGAATGAAAATTACCATTTGAGAGTTCAAATTTCCTATTGGAGAGATTCCATTAGTTGGGTGAGAAACCCTTGGGAGTGATTCCCCCTATCTCCCCTCTCTCTCTACCTCTCTCTCTCTAATAAGTCATTTTCTCTCTCCTCCACTTTCTCTCTCTAAAATCTGCGCCCCTTTCTCTCTCCTCCCCTCCCAACCACCTTTCTCTCTCTTCCCCCCCTCCAATAACTCACCCCCAACTCCCCACCAACCCACCTTAACTCCACCCCAGCCCCAAGGGAGATTCCACCACTCCCCACTCCACCCTCCAACCACCCACTCCCCTTCCCCAAGCACCCTCTCATCTCCCAAGGGAGAATTCCCACTCCCCAAGCCCCCTTTTACCTTCCCCACACACCTCTTCCCATCCCCCAAGACCAAAATTTAATCCCACCCTTAAACTCATTTTCAAATACCCTTTCCCTCTCACCCACCTACCCAAATTCGTAGCTCCTCCTTCCACCACCTATTAGACCCCCTTCCAGACCCCATTCTTCCCTTCCCCCACCTTGGAACAACCCCTCCTAGACCCCCTCACAGCTTGGGCTTTCTCCACACTCATCCACCCCCATTTCCCCTCCCATATACCCCATTCCCCCCCGTCATCTTCAACCTACAATTCCCAGTTGCAGATCTGCAGAAGAGTAGCAGCTTGCAGAGGCGACCACAGTTTCCTCCGGATGTTTCTGATGGATCAAGAGCCATAGTTGGAAGAGTCTCATAGTCCTCTTCGCAACGGCGGTGGCCCCATCCCGTTCTGAGTTCGTGATCGCCCAGGGGAGTCATTCTTCCTCGACTGCACAAAGCCTCCCTGGCAGGAGACCAGATCCGGAGTGGAAGCCTGACTGCGACGGTCTTGCTAGGAATCTGATCAAGAGATCTTCTTCAAAAAGCTTCTACTACGAGTCTCCTTTCTTCTCCAAAAAGAAGAGCTCAGTTTGGCGTCCGGAACCATGCGTTATCAATTTTCTCCCCCGGGTGTGCGGTTCTACTTCTCCACAGTCTGCACCGACCTCTCATCAGAGTTCAGAGCCCACTGGTCTTCTCCGACAACGTTTAGCTTCCCCGCCTATTTTACTTCGAAGAGGACCCCCCAAAGGTTCCAACGGCTCTGGAGGCACCTGATTCTGAGTTCGGGAGCGGTCGTGGCATCCTCTTCTTCCTGTTGTTGGAAACCTGAAGCTGTCAGAACCGATGGTCTGCCACCCTGTTTAAGCCCCTACCCCGACCAGCAGCAGTGCCCAAAGAAATCAAAAAAATTCAAGCATCATCCAGATCCAGCTACAAAGAATCTCCAAGTAGTCTCGTCATCGAAAAATCTCTGGAGTGGCCACAGCATCATGATAACCATCAGTCAGTCCCGAAGCACAGACAGTGGATAGAACCGACGTCGGCTTCCTTGTTGATCGCTAGTTCGGTGTCACCCCTCCCCGCTTGGGCGGCTGAAGGCCCCTCCCTGTGTAGAGGTAGTTTTGGATGTAATATCAGTTGACCCCTACCCCTAGATCCCCCCCCCTTCCATGGGGTGTAGTGTTGTAACAATTTGAGCAGGTCAAGCTACCCCGGCGCGGCGTGTGGGGAACCCACGCTTCCCCGCTCACCCACGTCTCTGAGCGGGACCGGTTTCTTCAAACCGGTCGAGTAAGTGCTCCACTCCTAGCTCCATTTAGTGCTTGTTCTTTCTAATATTAGTTCATAAACTCCGCTGGCCGTGAGAGTGAGAGCCCGATCCTTGAGCTCCTTGCTTCAAGAGATCACCGTGGGGTGAGGAGTGTAACCCGTACCTTGGCACCTCATCGGCTCCCTTGAATTGGGCTGCCATTACCCTTGGGAATAAACCTAGGCCTTGCTAGCCCTCTACCAGCAAGGGCCCAGCCCTCACAACCTCTCCTTGGCATTTCCAAGCTACCGCGGGTCTTGGGTGAGCATCGGGTGAGCGGTCGCCAATATCGGTCCGTTTGATTGCAAATTGTGCTTGTTCATTTTGGTCCAAGGGTGTGTCACATCAAATTGGTATCAGAGCAAGTCATTTACTTGTCTCTACAAGTCAAGTCCTAGGGCATGCTTGCATTGGAGTCATCATCAATCCGACCCTTGCATTGATCCCCCCGATCATCATGGCCACCTCCTACTTAGCCTACTCACCACCCATGGACTTCATCCTAGATAGGGATATTACCTTTGACGGATCACGTTCTATTGACTATCTTAGGTGGGAGGCTACCATAGAAAAGTACTTTGAAAAGACTTGGGTATATGGATCCGCGAGAGTCCGAAAGGCCAAGGGACGGTTTCGGGGTCAAGCCAAGAGTAAGTGGGAACTCATAGAGGGATTAAGAAGGGTTAGGAGGCAAGAGCCCATTTCCTCATGGGATTATATGAAAGTAGAACTTAGAAAGATCTACATCCCCAAACATTCCCACCCCTCCTACTCAAGCACCCCTAACTCGAGGAGCACCACCACTCCTCCATCCCCACCCGGCCAACTTGAGACCGACCTTTGATCTCCACCCCACCAACCCCAACAAATCACCTCTCAACCATCATAACTACACTTCGCAACCAAGTCCTCTCCCTTAAGACCCAAATAAACAAAGCCTCCACCTCTCCACAATTCTCCTTGGTCCCCACCACTATCTCTCCATCGTCCCCTAAAAAGGGTACACCCCCCCCCAATCAACCCAAACTGAACAAACCCACCTTCCACTTCCAACCCCAACCCTACCCCAACCTAGGCCACCACTACTTCCACTCCCAACCCAAGTTCGTCCTCACTCACCATCCCGGGTGCACCATGCCCCAACCATCATCACCCCATCTCCAAAAGACCTTCCCATTCCCTTGAGAAAGAATGCCACACCCACTCACATAGGAATAGTTGCTAGCCCAGACCCTCTCCCCGCCCATAAGGAAGCCCGAGTTCACACCAATGATGAGGAAGAGCCTCAACCCTTCACCACTTCAAATAATCTGGATCTTCAAGCGCCACAAACCTTCACAAAAGGCACTATAATCATAGATGGGCCCCTAGCTAGATGGCTAAAGGAGAGACCAATTCACCCCATCATGTCCTATGTTTGCCCTCCCATAGAGCAAAACCTTCCCATTATACCCTTCTCATCCTATCACACCAAAATCCAAACATCCTACCAAGTGGAAACCTTAGAAGACCTTCCCAAGGGCTTAGCATGGCCAATTGAGTTCACTAGCATGTTGACCCCTATGGCCGAACAACCTAGGAGCCTTGGCCTCCTACACCTATGCATCGGGTCCATCACCTCGGTTTGCACCACTGGTTTCTACACTAGCGACTTCCTTCTATTCCTCCCCACACCTGATGAGCCCGACCTTCTCCTCAATTTGGAGCTTCTTATATCAGGTAGGAAGCCAAGCCCTCCCCTCATGGCCAACCCACTCACCAAGAACTTCGGCCCAATTGTCTCATTAGAGGAGGATGACCCACCACCACTTGAGGATCTCGAGGACATAGGGCCCCTCCCCCTCGATAACCCTTTTTATGATCCCTTTGATCCCTTCCAATGGGGGTCAAAGAACCCATGGGACCCAACCACCTTATCCACCACCCACCTTTCCCTAACCCAACCCACCATGTTTGACCCAATCCACCCCATCCTAGACCCGGGTTACACCTTGGGAGCCATGACCTTGGGCCACATATCCCTAGGTAATAAGGTTGTGCTCCACCCCATGATGACCACCTTCTTAGATCCATTCGATCCTTTCCAATGGAAGTTCAAAGGTTGTCCCACACCTATACACATGGAAGTCACCCTTGGGAAAAACATGCATGTGTCTAGGCTTACCACACCACTTGGCATGAACACTATGTTGGGTACATTCATTCATATCATCCACATGTCAAGTAGAAAGTATGAGTGGTCCATGTTCGGATGTAATGGTCCACCTTCATTCATCATGGGTCTTAAGCATGTCAAAGGCATCTACGGATGTCCGGGTCCCCCGATATTTATCACCACTTTGCATGATAGGGCCACCTACGGGTGCCCCGGCCCACCTAGGCTGACCAAAGTCTACACTACATCATTACATGATAGGTCTACTTTTGGTTGCCCAGGTTCACCCATCACCCCTAGAATGTCAACATTCACAAAATTGCATGAAAATCTTTGCAAGCACATTAGCAAGGAAAATGAGATCTATAAGAGGCAGGCTGACTCCCTTCGGCATCACCAAGAATTCCACGTGGGTGACTTTGTGATGGTGAGGAAGGAGAGGCTCTCCCCGGGAGTCATCTCCAAATTGAGGCCACGTGGGGCTGGTCCCTTCCAGGTCCAGAGGCGCATTGGCGCTAATGCCTATGAGTTAGATCTCCCCGAGGTGTATGAAGTGAGTCCCACATTCAATGTAGCCGACCTAGTGCCATATAAGGGACCCACGGTGGTACCCAGTGAGGATATTGAGCATATTCCCTTCGTTGAGAGAGCACCCACCCGTGAGGAGAGACCACTAGCCAAGAGAGCCCAGCGTGAGGGCATTGAACGAATATTGGATGAACATGTCACTACCACTAGGAGCAAAGTATACGAGCGCTATCTCGGCAGGTGGATGGATCGGTCTCGTTCGGATGACTTGAGGACAGTACCACTTCTACACCCTCCGAGGAGGGAAGGATACTTACTCGACGGAGTCGAGTTCTCCGCACCCCAGGAGTATGATGGGGACATCACCTCCCATGCCCACATTCACAGCTCGTCTCCTCGCCCCGGTTGTATCCAGCATGGTCTAGTTATTTAATTTGAGTCCTATGTAATTTTTATTTGAGTCATTTGATGTATTTTCCCTTTTATTTGAGTCTTCTACCTAGGCTAATGAGTCATCTACCTAGGTTAAGTGTCATTAGATTATTTAGAATGGTTATTGGGCCCAATTCTTTGGGCTAGGCCCAGGGGCGCCCCTACCCCCTTGGTCTTTGGTCATTGTAGTAAGAGTCAGGGACTTTTGTAGAAATGTGGGTTGCCTATATAGAGGACCCCATTTCCTCCATTTGAGTTAATGAATCAATGAATGAAAATTTCCGTTTGAGAGTTCAAATTTCCTATTGGAGAGATTCCATTAGTTGGGTGAGAAACCCTTGGGAGTGATTCCCCCTACCCCCCCTCTCTCTCTCTACCTCTCTCTCTCTAATAAGTCATTTTCTCTCTCCTCCACTTTCTCTCTCTAAAACCTGCGCCCCTTTCTCTCTCCTCCCCTTCCAACCACCTTTCTCTCTCTTCCCCCCAAATAACTCATCCCCAATTCCCCACCAACCCACCTTAACTCCACCCCAGCCCCAAGGGAGATTCCACCACTCCCCACTCCACCCTCCAACCACCCACTCCCCTTCCCCAAGCACCATCTCATCTCCCAAGGGAGAATTCCCACTCCTCAAGCTCCCTTTTACCTTCCCCACACACCTCTTCCCATCCCCCAAGACCAAAATTTAATCCCACCCTTAAACACATTTTCAAATACCCTTTCCCTCTCACCCACCTTCCCAAATTCGTAGCTCCTCCTCCCACCACCTGTTAGACCCCCTTCCAGACCCCATTCTTCCCTTCCCCCACCTTGGAACACCCCCTCCTAGACCCCCTCACAGCCCGGGCTTTCCCCATACTCATCCACGCCCATTTCCCCTCCCATATACCCCATTCCCCCCCGTCATCTTCAACCTACAGTTCCCAGTTGCAGATCTGCAGAAGAGTAGTAGCTTGTAGAGGCGACCACGGTTTCCTCCGGACGTTTCTGAAAGATCAAGAGCCATCATTGGAAGCGTCTCCCAGTTCTCTTCGCAACGGCGGTGGTCCCATCCCATTCTGAGTTCGTGATCGCCCAGGGGAGTCATTCTTCCCCGACTGCGCAAAGCCTCCCTGGCAGGAGACCAGATCCAAAGTGGAAGCCAGACTGCGATGGTCCTGCTAGGAATCTGATCGAGAGTTCTTCTTCAAAAAGCTTCTACTACGAGTCTTCTTTCTTCTCCAAAAAGCAGAGCTCAGTTTGGCGTCCGGAACCATGCGTTATCAATTTTCTCCCCCGGGTGCGTGGTTCTGCTTCCCCACAGTCTGTACCGACCTCTCATCAAAGTTCAGAGCCCACTGGTCTTCTCCGACAACATTTGGCTTCCCTGCCAGTTTTTCTTCGAAGAGGACCCGTCAACGGTTCCAACGGCTCTAGAGGCACCTGATTCTGAGTTCAGGAGCGGTCGTGGCATCCTCTTCTTCCTGCTGTTGGAAACCTGAAGCTGTCAGAACCGAGGGTCTGCCACCCTGTTCAAGCCCCTACCCCGACCAGCAGCTGTGCCCAAAGAAATCAAAAAAATTCAAGCATCATCCCGATCCAACTACGAAGAATCTACAAGTGGTCTTGTCATCGAAAAAATTCTGGAGTGGCCAAAGCATCGTGATAACCATCAGTCAGTTCTGAAGCACAGACAGTGGACAGAACCAACGTCGGCTTCCTTGTTGATCGCTAGTTCGGTGTCACCCCTCCCTGCTTGGCCGGCTGAAGGCCCCTCCCTGTGTGGAGGTAGTTTTGGATGTAATATCAGTTGACCCCCACCCCTAGATCCCCCCCCCTTGCATGGGGTGTAGTGTTGTAACAATTTGAGCAGGTCAAGCTACCTCGGCGCGGCGTGTGGGGAACCCACGCTTCCCCGCTCGCCCACGTCTCCGAGCGGGACCGGTTTTTTCAAACCGGTCGAGTAAGTGCTCCACTCCTAGCTCCATTTAGTGCTTTTTCTTTCTAATATTAGTTCATAAACTCCGCTAGCCTTGAGAGTGAGAGCCCGATCCTTGAGCTCCTTGCTTCAAGAGATCACCGTGGGGTGAGGAGTGTAACCCATGCCTTGGCACCTCGTCGGCTCCCTTGAATTGGGCTGCCATTACCCTTGGGAATTAACCTAGGCCTTGCTGCCCCTCTACCAGCAAGGGCCCAGCCCTCACAACCTCTCCTTGGCATTTCCAAGCTACCCCGGGTCTTGGGTGAGCATCGGGTGAGCGATCGCCAATATCGGTCCGTTTGATTGCAAATTGTGCTTGTTCATTTTGGTCCAAGGGTGTGTCACATCACTGTCGATCTTGGACGCGGGAGTCCAAGGTTTACCTAGTGGACAAAGTGCCCACGCAAGCTTGTCTTGACTGTCCGTTGGATCTGGCATTAAATGCCCTGTCGGAGGCTACCGGAAGAGCTTCCCTTTTACGCCTCCTTGCTCCCCGTTGTATTATAGCGGAAATAGAGTTTCGTGTCCACGATGGGACCCTTCTCGCGCCGTTTCAAGTGGAGATGGGCCATGCCGTTTCAAGTGGAGATGGGCGCACCGTTTCAAGTGGCAATAGGGGTGGTGCTAGTTCAACGGTTTGCACGCCGGTTAAAGGCCCGGGAGGCCCTTGTGCGCGCCGTTTCAAGTGGGCAAGTGCCACTTTTATGCGCCGTTTCATCATCATAAAAAAAAAGAAAACATAAAAAATAAAATCTCTGAAAAAAAAAAATCTGAAAACAGAAAACATAAAAAAAATTTCATCATCATGATATCATGCTCTCATGTTAGTTGTATCTCTTGCATGCATTATTGCATCTAGTTGATTATTTCTTCATTTACTTATCTCATTTAAAAAATAAGAAAAAAATCATCATTCTCTTCTTCTCTTTCTCCCTTCTTAAGGGTAATTTAGGCACACCCCTCTTGGAATTGGAAGGACCCTCCATTGAGTACTCCATCTCTTTGGATCGAAATCTCCTTTTCCAAGGCCTTCTTAAGTCTCCGCACCCGTGGATTCCCTCACGGACGCCGGGCCAGTTGTACCAAGAAGTACCTTGAAGTTAGCTTGCCCTTAGAATTTAAAAAAATCATCATTTGGCATACATATCTCATATAGTTGTTATTGCATTTGCATCATTTTGAAAAAAAATAAAAAAATAAATTTTAAAAAAAATGGGTGAGAAAATTCTAATCTTTGAGTGGGCTTGCATGTTTAATAAGGCATACCTTTTGGCCCATTTTTCTTGATCCATTCTTTGGGCTATGAATTCAAACTCCTTCATTCCACCTTATTATCATGATCATAATGACATGTGGGCCAAGCCGGCCCATTATGTTTACAATAGTCTAACTTAACCTTCACCTTTCACCCAACCTGGCCCGGCCCATTACGAAAGTCCACACTCTTGGTTGGCCTACAATGAAAGCCCATCACTCACGGGGGCCCAATTTCATTCCTTTACTCAAGATCATACCCAATCTACTCAATTCTTTCATGGGCCCTATAATTCATTTCGCCCCCAAGAACAAGCCCAAATTGCTCAAAGACCCTCCATACCTTCTTATGATTCTTATGGGGGAGGACAACATAATAGTTCTTGGAATTCTTATCAAGGCCCAGCCCAAAATCCTCTAGAACGATTCTTTCAACATTGGGCTCCATCTTCAAATAACTTTCATGATCAAGCCCACTATAGAGATCAACTCACATCCACCCCATTTTCTCACTATCAATCCGATCATTATTCAACTTCTTATCCTTTGAACTCTGCTTCTCAACTTACAACTCTATCTCCTCCATGCTCAACTCTAAAAAAGGAGGAGAGCTTTGATCAATTTTATCAATTCATCATGGCTTAAAATCAAGCCATCTAAGCCCAACTAGATCAATCTCTCCAAGTCCAAGTGCGAATTGATAGGATGACTGAGGAGATCAAGAGGATAGAGGAAGATCAATTGCTTGGCTAGTCAGGTTCCAATTCTACTGATCAAATTCCTGATGTTGACTATGATCAATCTATGATTCCCCAAGATCATAACACTCAAATCACTCTCGATTTAGATCATGTGGGACATATGGAGGAGTCTTATCAGGAAGTTTTTGAAGGAGCTAGCTATAGTTGTTATGATGATTAAAAAGATAAGCTTGAGGAGCTGGAGCGTCATTGCCCTTATGCAGAGAGTTCTAAAGAAGTTGATGATCTCAAGTTGGGGGGATAAGAAGAGGAAAGTAATGTGCAAGTTCATGGTCAAACTCCACCAATTTCCCTTCCTGAATTTGAAGAGATCAGGTTTGAAGAAGAAGAAGAAGAAGAGGTGAGATGGCGAAGGATTTGAGTGATGTTATGAACCAGTTGTCTTAGATAGATGAAGAGGTAGGTAACTTCTATGATCTTACTCTCGATGGGGTATCCTTAAATCAAGTGGAGGATTCCTTTGTAATTAATAATCTTGATGATTTAATAGAAATGAATTCTAAATATCCTCCTCCTTTTGAAGAACATGGTGAAGGGGTCTGGTTGGAAAAATTTACCTTTAATTTACCCACCCCATTGTTGGATAATATGATGAATAATCTTAATACGATTGATGAGTTTGGTGAAGAGGCCTGGTTGGAAACATTTACCTTTAATCTACTTATCCCATTATTGGATAAGTTGTTTAATAATCTTCATTCGATTGATGAATTTGATGAAGGGATCTTATTAGAGAATTTCACATTTGATCTGATCCCTGAGCCTAGTCCAATAAAGTCTGAATCATTCGATGAATTATATTCTTGGCTCATGCTTCCTTCTAACTTGATTCCCCGAAAAGTTAAGCCTCTTCATTATGAGATTATAGGACTTGATGGGGATATGTCAGCTATTTTCACCTTTGATTTGATTCCCCATCAAGAGGAACGGTTTATTAGTATTCTTAATGCACATGAGGATATCAATGAGGGAAGTGTGGCTAATAATATCAATCTTATTCATAAGCCACCGGTTCCTGAGCAAACTGACATGGAGGGTGTAGTCAATAAAGGGGACCGATGGGTAGATATTGGGCAAAGGTTCCAACTAGATATTACAATGTTAATGGCCATTGATTTGTATATGCCCCACAAGGAAGAGAATTGGTTCACTTATGCTCCTAATGTTCCAATCAAGAATGAGTGGAACCAAATTACTTTCAGCCCATGCATGTACATGCAAAATGTCACGCCTCGAACAAGGCGGAAATATCGGGACGTACAGTTAGAGGCGAGCTAGCGGGAAATAATGTTGAAATAATTAACTAGATAATGAACACAAGGGCAATGGAAAAGAACAAATTTATTAATCATGGAAAAATCCCAATTTATTACAACGTCCATCAACTACTAAGACACTAACAAACATAACTTCTAATGAAATCTAGTACAACTAATACATCGACTAACGCTATAATTAACCAAAATACTTGCACAACTCCAAGACATAACTAGAAGTAATAACATAACGACTCCATATATTAACTGGTACAATAAGGTGTAATCACTCCTGCCCCTCCCCATCTGTATGAGTGCCGTCACCTGCATAGCCTGGAAAGGGGGAAAACAACGGGGTATGAGCTAACGCTCAGTAGGAGATAACAGACAGGTATAAGTGATTAACAGTTTAATTACATTTTCAAAATGTCATGCTACAAAGGATAATGATGATATAATGAAAAAAAATTTAAAGATCTTGCAAGGTCAAGAAATATAAATGAACAGAATGGTAATACTTAAAAGGAATAACAAAGACAAGAATTTACTGCAGGAGATAACGATAAAGAGTTGGCCATATCAAGGCGATTCAAGTCATGTCAAGCACGTATGTAATTTCATTTTCACGTCCAAGTAACAACAAGTAGAGTAACAACAAGTAGAGTAGGGAACAGTGAAGAGTGGAAAGTAAAAAGTAGTAGAGAGTAGTGGACAGTCCTAGATTTAACACATGTCCTAGTACTGGTGCCAAATGCTACACCTAGTCAATCACCTCCCCGGGGGTACACGTAGTGTTCGGGCGCTCCTCCCAAGACTAGACCGAGCCCTTAATTGTTTGCCAGGCATTGATTTCTTTGGATCAAAGATCCCACGAATCTAGACTTCCAAAATTTATGGCCAGAATTCCAAGGTTTAAACTTTGTAGCAATAACAATTTCAAGTAGGAAGGAGATTCATTTCAGAATTTTAAGGTAAGCACAATCATCAAAAAGATCGATAACCAAGTCACAAGAAGAGTTATATATATAACTTTACTTAAATAGATTACCATTTAATCAATGGATTTCTAAATAGGGATACTAAACATGGGAATTAATGGTAATTCCGTCGGATCGAATTTCTGGGAATAACATGCTATTTAACGCCTTAGCGACTTACTAGAAGTCGGGAAATTAATCGTGATGTGCTACTGTAGTACAGCAGCTATCCAGCAAATTAAATTACTCATATTAATCCTATTTTCATGTTAATCCATCAAGCATTATCATTTAGTTTAGTGCATAATCTAGAAAGATGAATTAAGCTGAAAGAACGAACGAATAAGCTCGCGTAGAATTGAATAACATGTAATTAACAGAATTTTTAATTACAGAATTAAACTTTAATCATGTTGGTTTATAAATTATTAATTATCCTTAATGACACTAAAATGAATGCATTAGAACTAGTTTTAGGTCATTTACTGGGTAGATAAACAGTTCTGGATGGACCGTATATGTATCGGGCCGAAACGGGGTTGAAACGGGGTGCTGGGAGTTGGGCGGCCAGGGGCATGGCCGCCCAACCCCTTGGGCAGTCTGGGATGGGCCGCCCATCCCACGGATGTGCGGCCATGGGAAGGGCCGCCCATCCAGATGTGTGGCCAGTTTCCTGGCCGCACAAGTTATGTGGTCCAGAATGGACCGTTTATTCTGCTGGGGTGGATATGTGGTCAGTTTCTGACCATTTAACTAGGTTAAGTGGTTGGTTTGGAACCGTTTAACTCCTGTCTAAGCCAGGGTCGGGTGTGGGCTAGAGTTGGATGGTCTATCGTAAGACCGCCCATCTCTGGGTGTCTCCGGTCGTCCCTTCCGCGGCCGGTGAACGCCGGGAAGATGGGGGTTTGCTAGGGTTACACAAAAACGCTAATAACTAAGGCAATTGGACTCCAATCAAGGGGCTTTTGGTACCGTTGGAAAGCTAACAGAAAATACTATCTAACAGAAGTGTCAATTGCATGATTAATTACTGTAATTAGGATTTATAACTACTGGAACACCGAAACCCTAGTTCTGGACAGGCAGTGACTAAAACTCAAAATTTTCCTACTATACTTAATGAAATTTAGAGATCTATATATCAACGGAAAGCTGACAGGCTAAGGATTCCAACCATATAAGATATGCTATATGAATATTTCATTTAGTCACTTAAAATCATGAGATAATTCAACTTAATGCTGCTGGAACGTCGACAGGACACACTTATGAAAACTCAGGAGTTCTATTAGCATGATCAATAATAATTAGGGCTTCCAACGTCAAAATGAAGCTAACATGATGCAGATTTCATTGATATATAGCAATTAGGTTGGGTCCATTATCACCTACCTAAATTGAAGATTGAAGATCGAAGCTAGAAATAAACCCGATCCAGAAATACCCTCCAAAGATGCCTCTAAATTTCCCTGAATACCCAATAAGAATTGGGGCTTTTACTATCATTGGAAAGATATCGTCGAGCTGGTCGAGATACTATATTTACAAGTCTCATTTGGTTAAGGGTACCTACCTTAATCGACGGATTAATGGGCTGGTGATGAAGAACGACGAACTGCCGACACCTTCCACCAAATCGACGAATACTCCCAGATCTGGACTCCCCGTCGAATGACCCCGCTACCAAATGGAACTAGACATCTTAAGCTTTCTTTTAATACCTAATAGAGCTTCTGGATCCTTCCGTGGAGGGAGAATTCCGCGTTGGAAGTGGCGTGATTAAAACGCCGCCGAAATTGTTGACCTACCCAAAGCTCTCTCGATTTTACATCCCATGGTTAATCTCCTTTGAAATTAGCTTGGGGAAACTAATCTACCCATTCTTATCTTTCATTTGCCACCAGTTTCACTTAATTTGGTTGAGGGATGAGGGAGAATTTCACGTTTCAAATAGGGGTTTACTATTACGGTCACTATTGGGGTTAGGTGGGTTAAATCTTGGCTTAATTTGCTAATTTGACCATGTGAATGATTTATTTCGAGTCAATCATAGAAGACAAAATTGTTAGGTTTAATGTCAGTAACCAATTTACCATTTTTTTGGATTTTTATGTGGTGGGTGAGATTTTGACCTATCACTATTCATTAAATAATAAAATATTAAATCCGAAATTTAAACCCTTAATTTAAGCCATTTCATTTACATTTCATTCCACCTACATTTCCTTAGTGTTTCATTCTACTTAAATTTTATTTTCATTTGGCTTGCATTTCATTTCAATTTCATTTCAATTTAAGTATTTATTTGAATTTCTTTTCATTTAATAATTCAATTAATTCATAATAAATTCAAGATAATTCCAAAAAATTTTAATCTATGGAAATAATTAGTAACTAATTCAAATAAAAATACGGGGTACTACACCCTCCCCTACTTAAAGAATTTGGTCGTCCAAATTCATTGCATTCATATATCGTAATGGAAAATAACTAGCTTACCTAGAAGAGGTCGGGATACTGCTTCCGCATGGTATCTTCGGACTCCCAAGTGGCTTCTTCGGCTCCACGCCGACTCCAATGAATCTTGACCATCGATATAGAGCGATTCCGGAGTTGCTGTTGCTTCCGGTCCAGAATTTTAATAGGCCGCTCTTCATAAGTCAAGTCCTCCTTCAGCTCGAAGTCCACATGCTGAATAATGTGTGTGGGGTCGTACACATATTTTCGTAACATAGACACGTGAAATACGTTGTGTACACCGGATAACTGAGGCGGTAAAGCCAGTCGGTAAGCAACCTCGCCCACTCTATCCAGCATCTCGAACGGGCCGATATACCGCGGGCTTAGCTTGCCGCGAAGGCCGAATCTTCGAATCCCTCTCGTAGGAGAGACCTTCAGAAATACATGCTCACCCACTTGGAACTCTAATGCCCTTCTCCTGTTGTCAGCATAGCTTTTCTGTCTTGATTGTGCCACTTGTAACCGGTCTCAGATGATACGGATATTCTGTGACGACTCCGAAATAAGATCCGGTCCAAGCCATTGCTTCTCGTCCACCTCGTCCCAACACAACGGGGAATGACAGCTTCTTCCATACAAAGCTTCAAATGGAGCCATTTGTATACTGGACTGATAGCTATTATTGTAGGCGAATTCAATCAATGCTAAATGATCGTTCCAACTGCCTCCGAAATCAATCATGCAGGCTCTCAGCATATCCTCCACTATCTGATTAGTCCTCTCCGTCTGTCCATCAGTCTGTGGATGAAAGGCCGTACTGAAATTCAGACGAGTGCCCAAGGACTCTTACAGTCCTTTCCAGAAATGTGAGGTAAATCTAGGGTCTCTGTCAGACACAATGCTAACTGGAATGCCATGAAGTCGAACTACTTCCTTCATATATAATGCTGCCAAAACATCGACTGTCCATTTGGATTTGATAGATAAGAAATGAGCCGACTTTGTCAACCGGTCGACAATCACCCATATCCCGTCAAATCCACCACGAGTCCTAGGTAGACCCATAATAAAATCCATGCCGATGCTTTCCCATTTCCACTGGGGTATATCAAGTGGTTTCAACTTCCCTGCTGGTCTGAGATGCTCAGCCTTGACCTGCTGACACACTAAGCATCTGCTTACAAAATCTGCCACTTCCTTTTTCATGTTCGGCCACCAAAAGGATCTTTTCAAATCCTTAAACATCTTTGTGCCTCCAGGATGAATAGTGTATCGGGATCTGTGAGCTTCTTCAAGAATCTTGTTCTTGAGTTCGACTACATCGGGTACACAAGTTCGCCCTCGGAATAACAATCGTTCATCATCAGTCATCATGAAATCTGGTCTGTTGCTCAAGTTTCCTTTGATTTCCACCAGCTCGGGATCATTGTCTTGCAAGAGTTTAATTTCTATCATCAAATCGAGCTTAAGTTGAATTTGTGCAATCATCACCCGATCATCTTCTACATTAAGATCCAGGCTAGCTAATTGTTCTAGTAGCCTCCATTCTTGTAGCATGAGACTAGACAATTTAGCCATAGGCTTCCGACTTAATGCATCTGCCACGACATTACCTTTACCCGGGTGATACTCGATAGAGAAGTCGAAGTCCTTCAAATATTCCAACCATCTTCATTGTCTCATGTTGAGTTCCTTCTAAGAAAATAGATATTTCAGGCTCTTATGATCCGAAAATACGGTAAATGTCTCGCCATACAAATAATGCCTCCAAATCTTTAAGGCGAATACAACTGCTGCAAGTTCCAAGTCATGAACGGGGTAATTTTATTCATGCTTTCTCAGCTGCCTAAAAGAATAGGCAATCACCTTCCCATGCTGCATGAGTACACAGCCTAAGCCAATACCAGAAGCATCGGTATAGACCACGAAACCACCGTCGCCAGAAGGTAAAGCCAATACGGGTGCAGTAGTGAGGCAATCCTTCAATGTTTGAAAGCTCCGCTGACATTCTTCGGACCATTCAAACTTATTATCTTTGCGGGTCAATCGAGTGAGAGGTACTGCAATCTTGGAGAAGTCTTGAATAAATCTCCGATAATAGCCTGCCAGGCCTAGGAAGCTTCTCACCTCGGTCACTGTAGTAGGCTGATCCCAGCTCTTTACTGCCTCTACTTTTGAAGGATCAACTGCAATGCCTTCCTTGGTGATGATATGTCCTAAGAAGGACACTTCTTGCAGCCAGAAATCACATTTACTGAATTTGGCATATAGTTGATGATCTCTCAATATCTGCAATGCCATTCCCAGATGTTCGGCATGCTCTTCTTTAGTCTTAGAATAAATCAGTATGTCGTCAATGAATACCACGACCCATTGATCAAGATAAGGCCGGAATGCATTATCATTAACTGCATGAAAGCCGCTGGTGCATTCGTTAGACCAAAAGGCATAACGACAAACTCAAAATGACCATACCTGCTGCGGAAAGCCATTTTATAAATATCATCTTCCTTAATCCTCAGCTGATGATATCCCGATCGAAGATCGATCTTAGAGAAATAACGTGCTCCCGCTATCTGGTTGAATAATTCATCGATCCTCGGCAATGGGTATTTATTTTTGATAGTTAGCTGGTTCAGTTGCCGATAATCGATGCATAACCTCATCGAACCATCCTTCTTCCTGACGAATAATACAGGAGCTCCCCAAGGTGAAGTACTCGGACGAATAAAGCCTTTCTCAAGCAATTCCATCAGCTGTTGCTTTAATTCCCGTAGCTCCGCAGGGGACATACGGTAAGGAGCTCTAGAAACAGGAGACGTGCCAGGAACAATATCAATGGAGAAGATAACTTCCCGCTCAGGCGGAAGTCCTGGTAGTTCCTCCGGAAAGGCATCGGAGAATTCTCGGACAATAGGAGTGTCCTTTATCTCAACTTGCCGCTCCGGTGTAGCATGGACAAAGGCTAGAAAAGCATCGCAACCTCGCTTCATCAGCTTATCGGCTCGAAGAGCCGAGATTAGTGATACGGGGTTATGGTGCTTAATTCCCGTAAAAGATAAACCAGAATGTCCAGTAAAAGTCACTGAGCTAGAACTACAGTGAACACTGGCCTCATACTTGGCCAACCAATCTGCTCCAAAGATTATATCATAATCCTTCATATCCATGCAAACTAAGTCGGCTGGAAAGTTCCGTTCATCAATAATAACCTTACTAGAAGGGTAGTAATATTGAATAGCCGCTCCAGAACCAATAGGAGTTGATATAGCTAATGGAGTATTCATCATAATAGGTTCCACAGATAATGACTTCGTAAATTTTTGAGAAATAAAAGAATGTGTTGCACTAGTATCAAAGAGAACAAATGCAGGCTTGTCGATTATAGTAAGAGTACCTTCGATGAGTCCGCCATCATCAGAAACCCCAGTTTCATCCACATGTAAAGCTTGGAGCCTTCCTTGTGGCTTCTTGGTAGCTTGAGTTTTTGCCGGTGTAGCCTGTTCCGATAGAAGAGGGCAATCAGGGATACGGTGCTCCCTACTCCCACATCGTAAACACGCGCCTAGCTTGCGCCAACATTCCTCCATCTTGTGACCTGGATGATCACAATACTTGCACTTGCCCTTGAATGGAACAATAGGGCCGGGTTTCTTCTCTTCATTTCTCGGCATCTTACCTTTCCACGTTCCCGATCCGATCCACGAACTAGACCCACTCATGGGCTTCTTCTTGCTAGTGCCAGGTCCGGGTTTAGGAGTTGGTTGTTCCTTCTTCATGCCTTTCAAACGGATCCTCTCCGTCATCTCTAGGGTATCTTCTAGAACTTGTGTCTTTCTCACCATCTCAGAATAAGTAGAGATCTCCATCGGCGCCAGTTGATTGATGTAGTGAAGCTTCAACCCATTGAGAAATCGTTTAGCTTTCATCTTTTCGGTGGAGATAAGGTGAGTAGCGTAGCGCGAAAGCTGAGAGAACTGTGCTTCATATTCGACCACCGATAAGCTTCGCTGCTTTAGAGCCGCGAACTCCGCCGCCTTCTTCTCTTGTACACGATCAAAAAAATATTTGTCGTTAAAGAATTCCTCGAACTCTTCCCATGTGACTTGTTGATCGCCTAGAGTTGCCTTGACGGAATCCCACCAAGTACGCGCGTCCCGCTCCAATTGGAAGGTAGAAAGACGGACACGCTCTTGGTCGGTGCATTGCATGACTTCAAAGATTCTCCCTATTTCATTGAGCCAATGCTCGGCCTCGTCGGGGTTGGTCGAACCAGCAAATCTTGGCGGGTTCATTCCTCGAAAGTTTCGGTATAAGTCACCGGTGCCATGACTCATCGCTCCAGCTTGAGCTACCTGATGTAATGCCTGAGTCAGGCCTTGAACCGTGCGCTGCAGGTTCCTCCATTCAGCACGTTCGGCTGCCATTTCAATTACCTACAAGTAGAGTAAATCATTTAGTGTTATTAAGACATAATACAACAATCAAGGTATAGCTCAACCCAAGTTTCTACCCAATCTCACCAGGTCGGGTCCTTAGATTTTTAACTAGGTTAGGGATCCTACGACAACACTTAGAACCTTAGAACCTAGAAAATCCTAGAACTTAGAACATCGAGGAACATTTAACCTGGTTCTCTGATACCAACTAAACTGTCACGCCCCGAACAAGGCGGAAATATCGGGACGTACAGTTAGAGGCGAGCTAGCGGGAAATAATGTTGAAATACTTAACTAGATAATGAACACAAGGGCAATGGAAAAGAACAAATTTATTAATCATGGAAAAATCCCAATTTATTACAACGTCCATCAACTACTAAGACACTAACAAACATAACTTCTAATGAAATCTAGTACAACTAATACATCGACTAACGCTATAATTAACCAAAATACTTGCACAACTCCAAGACATAACTAGAAGTAATAACATAACGACTCCATCTATTAACTGGTACACTAAGGTGTAATCACTCCTGCCCCTCCCCATCTGTATGGGTGTCGTCACCTGCATAGCCTGGAAAGGGGGAAAACAACGGGGTATGAGCTAACGCTCAGTAGGAGATAACAGACAGGTATAAGTGATTAACAGTTTAATTACATTTTTAAAATGTCATGCTAAAAAGGATAATGATGATATAATGAAACAAAATTTAAAGATCTTGCAAGGTCAAGAAATATAAATGAACAGAATGGTAATACTTAAAAGGAATAACAAAGACAAGAATTTATTGCAGGAGATAACGATAAAGAGTTGGCCATATCAAGGCGATTCAAGTCATGTCAAGCACGTATGTAATTTCATTTCCACGTCCAAGTAACAACAAGTAGAGTAACAACAAGTAGAGTAGGGAACAGTGAAGAGTGGAAAGTAAAAAGTAGTAGAGAGTAGTAGACAGTCCTAGATTTAACACATGTCCTAGTACTGGTGCCAAATGCCACACCTAGTCAATCACCTCCCCGGGGGTACACGTAGTGTTCGGGCGCTCCTCCCAGGACTAGACCGAGCCCTTAATTGTTTGCCAGGCATTGATTTCTTTGGATCAAAGATCCCACGAATCTAGACTTCCATAATTTATGGCCAGAATTCCAAGGTTTAAACTTTGTAGCAATAACAATTTCAAGTAGGAAGGGGATTCATTTCAGAATTTCAAGGTAAGCACAATCATCAAAAAGATCGATAACCAAGTCACAAGAAGAGTTATATATATAACTTTACTTAAATAGATTACCATTTAATCAATGGATTTCTAAATAGGGATACTAAACATGGGAATTAATGGTAATTCCGCCGGATCGAATTTCTGGGAATAACATGCTATTTAACGCCTTAGCGACTTACTAGAAGTCGGGAAATTAATCATGATGTGCTACTGTAGTACAACAGCTATCCAGCAAGTTAAATTACTCATATTAATCCTATTTTCATGTTAATCCATCAAGCATTATCATTTAGTTTAGTGCATAATCTAGAAAGATGAATTAAGCTGAAAGAACGAACGAATAAGCTCGCGTAGAATTGAATAACATGCAATTAACAGAATTTTTAATTACATAATTAAACTTTAATCATGTGGGTTTCTAAATTATTAATTATCCTTAATGACACTAAAATGAATGCATTAGAACTAGTTTTAGGTCATTTACTGGGTAGATAAACGGTTCTGGATGGACCGTATATCTATCGGGCCGAAACGGGGCCGAAACGGGGTTGAAATGGGGTGCTGGGAGTTGGGCGGCCAGGGGCATGGCCGCCCAACCCCTTGGGCGGTCTGGGATGGGCCGCCCATCCCAGGGATGTGCGGCCATGGGCAGGGCCGCCCATCCAGATGTGCGGCCCGTTTCCTGGCCGCACAAGTTATGTGGTCCAGAATGGACCGTTTATCCTACTGGGGTGGATATGTGGTCAGTTTCTGACCGTTTAACTAGGTTAAGTGGTTGGTTTGGAACCGTTTAACTCCTGTCTAAGCCAGGGTCAGGTGTGGGCTGGAGTTGGACGGTCTATCGTAAGACCGCCCATCTCTGGGTGTCTCCGGTCGTCCCTTCCGCGGCCGTTGAACGCCGGGAAGATGGGGGTTTGCTAGGGTTACATAAAAACGCTAATAACTAAGGCAATTGGACTCCAATCAAGGGGCTTTTGGTACCGTTGGAAAGCTAACAGAAAATACTATCTAACAGAAGTGTCAATTGCATGATTAATTACTATAATTAGGATTTATAACTACTGGAACACCGAAACCCTAGTTCTGGACAGGCAGTGACTAAAACTCAAAATTCTCCTACTATACTTAATGAAATTTAGAGATCTATATATCAACGGAAAGTTGACAGGCTAAGGATTCCAACCATATAAGATATGCTATATGAATATTTCATTTAGTCACTTAAAATCATGAGATAAGTCAACTTAATGCTGTTGGAACGTCGACAGGACACACTTATGAAAACTCAGGAATTCTATTAGCATGATCAATAATAATTAGGACTTCAAACGTCAAAATAAAGCTAACATGATGCAGATTTCATTGATATATAGCAATTAGGTTGGGTCCATTATCACCTACCTGAATTGAAGATTGAAGATCGAAGCTAGAAATAAACCCGATCCAGAAATACCCTCCAAAGATACCTCTAAATCTCCCTGAATACCCAATAAGAATTGGGGCTTTTACTATCATTGGAAAGATCTCGTCGAGCTGGTCGAGATACTATATTTATAAGTCTCATTTGGTTAATGGTACCTACCTTAATCGACGGATTAAAGGGCTGGTGATGAAGAACGACGAACTGCCGACACCTTCTACCAAATCGACGAATACTCCCAGATCTGGACTCCCCGTCGAATGACCCAGCTACCAAATGGAACTAGACATCTTAAGCTTTCTTTTAATACCTAATAGAGCTTCTGGATTCTTCCGTGGACGGAGAATTCCGCGTTGGAAGTGGCGTGATTAAAACGCCGCCGAAATTGTTGACCTACCCAAAGCTCTCTCGATTTTACATCCCATGGTTAATCTCCTTCGAAATTAGCTTGGGGAAACTAATCTACCCATTCTTATCTTTCATTTGCCACCAGTTTCACTTAATTTAGTTGAGGGATGAGGGAGAATTTCACGTTTCAAATAGGGGTTTACTATTACGGTCACTATTGGGGTTAGGTGGGTTAAATCTTGGCTTAATTTGCTAATTTGACCATGTGAATGATTTATTTCGAGTCAATCATAGAAGACAAAATTGTTAGGTTTAATGTCAGTAACCAATTTACCATTTTTTCGGATTTTTATGTGGTGGGTGAGATTTTGACCTATCACTATTCATTAAATAATAAAATATTAAATCCGAAATTTAAACCCTTAATTTAAGCCATTTCATTTACATTTCATTCCACCTACATTTCCTTAGTGTTTCATTCTACTTAAATTTTATTTTCATTTGGCTTGCATTTCATTTCAATTTCATTTCAATTTAAGTATTTATTTGAATTTCTTTTCATTTAATAATTCAATTAATTCATAATAAATTCAAAGAAATTCCCAAAATTTTTTAATCTATGGAAATAATTAGTAACTAATTCAAATAAAAATACGGGGTACTACACCCTCCCCTACTTAAAGAATTTGGTCCTCCAAATTCATTGCATTCATATATCATAATGGAAAAAAACTAGCTTACCTAGAAGAGGTCGGGATACCGCTTCCGCATGGTATCTTCGGACTCCCAAGTGGCTTCTTCGGCTCTACGCCGACTCCACTGAATCTTGACCATCAATATAGAGCGATTCCGGAGTTGCTGTTGCTTCCGGTCCAGAATTTTAATAGGCCGCTCTTCATAAGTCAAGTCCTCCTTCAGCTCGAAGTCCACATGCTGAATAATGTGTGTGGGGTCGTACACATATTTTCGTAACATAGACACGTGAAATACGTTGTGTACACCGGATAACTGAGGTAGTAAAGCCATTCGGTAAGCAACCTCGCCCACTCTATCCAGAATCTCGAACGGGCCGATATACCGCGGGCTTAGCTTGCCGCGAAGGCCGAATCTTCGAATCCCTCTCGTAGGAGAGACCTTCATAAATACATGCTCACCCACTTGGAACTCTAATGCCCTTCTCCTGTTGTCAGCATAGCTTTTCTGTCTTGATTGTGCCACTTGTCACCGGTCTCGGATGATACGGATATTATGTGACGACTCCGAAATAAGATCTGGTCCAAGCCATTGCTTCTCGCCCACCTCGTCCCAACACAACGGGGAACGACAGCTTCTTCCATACAAAGCTTCAAATGGAGCCATTTGTATACTGGACTGATAGCTATTATTGTAGGCGAATTCAATCAATGCTAAATGATCGTTCCAACTGCCTCCGAAATCAATCAGGCAGGCTCTCAGCATATCCTCCACTATCTGATTAGTCCTCTCCGTCTGTCCATCAGTCTGTGGATGAAAGGCCGTACTGAAATTCAGACGAGTGCCCAAGGACTCTTGCAGTCCTTTCCAGAAATGTGAGGTAAATCTAGGGTCTCTGTCAGACACAATGCTAACTGGAATGCCATGAAGTCGAACTACTTCCTTCATATATAATGCTGCCAAAACATCGACTGTCCATTTGGATTTGATAGATAAGAAATGAGCCGACTTTGTCAACCGGTCTACAATCACCCATATCCCGTCAAATCCACCACGAGTCATAGGTAGACCCATAATGAAATCCATGTCGATGCTTTCCCATTTCCACTGGGGTATATCAAGTGGTTTCAACTTCCCTCCTGGTTTGAGATGCTCAGCCTTGACCTGCTGACACACTAAGCATCTGCTTACAAAATCTGCCACTTCCTTTTTCATGTTCGGCCACCAAAAGGATCTTTTCAAATCCTTAAACATCTTTATGCCTCGAGGATGAATCGTGTATCGGGATCTGTGAGCTTCTTCAAGAATCTTGTTCTTGAGTTCGACTACATCGGGTACACAAGTTCGCCCTCGGAATAACAATCGTCCATCATCAGTCATCATGAAATCCGATCTGTTGCTCAAGTTTCCTTTGATTTCCAACAGCTCGGGATCATTGTCTTGCAAGAGTTTAATTTCTATCATCAAATCGGGCTTAAGTTGAATTTGTGCAATCATCACCCGATCATCTTCTACATTAAGATCTAGGCTAGCTAATTGTTCTAGTAGCCTCCATTCTTGTAGCATGAGACTAGACAATTTAGCCATAGGCTTCCGACTTAATGCATCTGTCACGACATTACCTTTGCCCGGGTGATACTCGATAGAGAAGTCGAAGTCCTTCAAATATTCCAACCATCTTCGCTGTCTCATGTTGAGTTCCTTCTGAGAAAATAGATATTTCAGGCTCTTATGATCCGAAAATACGGTAAATGTCTCGCCATACAAATAATGCCTCCAAATCTTTAAGGCGAATACAACTGCTGCAATTTCCAAGTCATGAACGGGGTAATTTTCTTCATACTTTCTCAGCTGCCTAGAAGAATAGGCAATCACCTTCCCATGCTGCATGAGTACACAGCCTAAGCCAATACCAGAAGCATCGGTATAGACCACGAAACCACCGTCGCCAGAAGGTAAAGCCAATACGGGTGCAGTAGTGAGGCAATCCTTCAATGTTTGAAAGCTCCGCTGACATTCTTCGGACCATTCAAACTTATTATCTTTGCGGGTCAATCGAGTGAGAGGTACTGCAATCTTGGAGAAGTCTTGAATAAATCTCCGATAATAGCCAGCCAGGCCTAGGAAGCTTCTCACCTCGGTCACTGTAGTAGGCTGATCTCAGCTCTTTACTGCCTCTACTTTTGAAGGATCAACTGCAATGCCTTCCTTGGTGATGATATGTCCTAAGAAGGACACTTCTTGCAGCCAGAAATCACATTTACTGAATTTGGCATATAGTTGATGATCTCTCAATATCTGCAATGCCATTCCCAGATGTTCGGCATGCTCTTCTTCAGTCTTAGAATAAATCAGTATGTCATCAATGAATACCACGACCCATTGATCAAGATAAGGCCGGAATGCATTATTCATTAATTGCATGAAAGCCGCTGGTGCATTCGTTAGACCAAAAGGCATAACGACAAACTCAAAATGACCATACCTGCTGCGGAAAGCCGTTTTATAAATATCATATATCTTAATCATCAGCTGATGATATCCCGATCGAAGATCGATCTTAGAGAAATAACGTGCTCCCGCTATCTGGTCGAATAATTCATCGATCCTCGGTAATGGGTATTTATTTTTGATAGTTAGCTGGTTCAGTTGCCGATAATCGATGCATAACCTCATCGAACCATCCTTCTTTCTGACGAATAATACAGGAGCTCCCTAAGGTGAAGTACTCGGACGAATAAAGCCTTTCTCAAGCAATTCCATCAGCTGTTACTTTAATTCCCGTAGCTCCGTAGGGGACATACGGTAAGGAGCTCTAGAAACAGGAGACGTGCCAGGAACGATATCAATGGAGAAGATAACTTCCCGCTCAGGCGGAAGTCCTGGTAGTTCCTCCGGAAAGATATCAGAGAATTCTCGGACAATAGGAGTGTCCTTTATCTCAACTTGCCGCTCCGGTGTAGCATGGACAAAGGCTAGAAAAGCCTCACAACCTCGCTTCATCAACTTGTCGGCTCGAAGAGCCGAGATGAGTGATACGGGGTTATGGTGCTTAATTCCCATAAAAGCCAAACCAGAATGTCCAGTAAAAGTCACTGAGCTAGAACTTCAGTGAACACTGGCCTCATACTTGGCCAACCAATCTGCTCTAAGGATTACATCATAATCCTTCATATCCATGCAAAATAAGTCGGCTGGAAAGTTCCGTTCATCAATAATAACCTTACAAGAAGGGTAGTAATATTGAATAGCCGCTCCAAAACCAATAGGAGTTGATATAGCTAATGGAGTATTCATCATAATAGGTTCCACAGATAATGACTTCGCAAATTTCTGAGAAATAAAAGAATGCATTGCACTAGTATCAAAGAGAACAAATGCAGGCTTGTCGATTATAGTAAGAGTACCTTCGACGAGTCCGCCATCATCAGAAACCCCAGTTTCATCCACATGTAAAGCTTGGAGCCTTCCTTGCGGCTTCTTGGTAGCTTGAGGTTTTGCCGGTGTAGCCTGTTCCGATAGAAGAGGGCAATCAGGGATACGGTGCTCCCTACTCCCACATCATAAACACGCGCCTAGCTTACGCCAACATTCCTCCATCTTGTGACCTGGACGATCACAATACTTGCACTTGCCCTTGAATGGAACAATAGGGCCGGGTTTCTTCTCTTCATTTCTCGGCATCTTACCTTTCCACGTTCCCGATCCGATCCACGAACTAGACCCACTCATGGGCCTCTTCTTGCTAGTGCCAGGTCCGGGTTTAGGAGTTGGTTGTTCCTTCTTCATGCCTTTCCCACGGATCCTCTCCGTCATCTCTAGGGTATCTTCTAGAACTTGTGCCTTTCTCACCATCTCAGAATAAGTAGAGATCTCCATCGGCGCCAGTTGATTGATGTAGTGAAGCTTCAACCCGTTGAGAAATCGTTTAGCTTTCATCTTTTCGGTGGAGATAAGGTGAGTAGCGTAGCGCGAATGCCGAGAGAACTGTGCTTCATATTCGGTCACCGATAAGCTTCGCTGCTTTAGAGCCGCGAACGCCGCCGCCTTCTTCTCTTGTACACGATCAGAAAAATATTTGTCGTTAAAGAATTCCTCGAACTCTTCCCATGTGACTTGTTGATCGCCTAGAGTTACCTTGACGGAATCCCACCAAGTACGCTCGTCCCGCACCAATTGGAAGGTAGAAAGACGGACACGCTCTTGGTCGGTGCATTGCATGACTTCAAAGATTCTCCCCATTTCATTGAGCCAATGCTCGGCCTCGTCGGGGTTGGTCGAACCAGCAAATCTTGGCGGGTTCATTCCTCGAAAGTTCCGGTATAAGTCACAGGTGCCATGACTCGCCGCTCCAGCTTGAGCTACCTGATGCAATGCCTGAGTCAGGCCTTGAACCGTGCGCTACAGGTTCCTCCATTCAGCACGTTCGGCTGCCATTTCAATTACCTACAAGTAGAGTAAATCATTTAGTGTTATTAAGACATAATACAACAATCAAGGTATAGCTCAACCCAAGTTTCTACCCAATCTCACCAGGTCGGGTCCTTAGATTTTTAACTAGGTTAGGGATCCTACGATAACACTTAGAACCTTAGAACCTAGAAAATCCTAGAACTTAGAACACCGAGGAACATTTAACCTGGTTCTCTGATACCAACTAAACTGTCACGCCCCGAACAAGGCGGAAATATCGGGACGTATAGTTAGAGGCGAGCTAGCAGGAAATAATGTTGAAATACTTAACTAGATAATGAACACAAGGGCAATGGAAAAGAACAAATTTATTAATCATGGAAAAATCCCAATTTATTACAACGTCCATCAACTACTAAGACACTAACAAACATAACTTCTAATGAAATCTAGTACAACTAATACATCGACTAACGCTATAATTAACCAAAATACTTGCACAACTCCAAGACATAACTAGAAGTAATAACATAACGACTCCATCTATTAACTGGTACACTAAGGTGTAATCACTCCTGCCCCTCCCCATCTGTATGGGTGTCGTCACCTGCATAGCCTGGAAAGGGGGAAAACAACGGGGTATGAGCTAACGCTCAGTAGGAGATAACAGACAGGTATAAGTGATTAACAGTTTAATTACATTTTCAAAATGTCATGCTAAAAAGGATAATGATGATATAATGAAACAAAATTTAAAGATCTTGCAAGGTCAAGAAATATAAATGAACAGAATGGTAATACTTAAAAGGAATAACAAAGACAAGAATTTATTGCAGGAGATAACGATAAAGAGTTGGCCATATCAAGGCGATTCAAGTCATGTCAAGCACGTATGTAATTTCATTTCCACGTCCAAGTAACAACAAGTAGAGTAACAACAAGTAGAGTAGGGAACAGTGAAGAGTGGAAAGTAAAAAGTAGTAGAGAGTAGTAGACAGTCCTAGATTTAACACATGTCCTAGTACTGGTGCCAAATGCCACACCTAGTCAATCACCTCCCCGGGGGTACACGTAGTGTTCGGGTGCTCCTCCCAGGACTAGACCGAGCCCTTAATTGTTTGCCAGGCATTGATTTCTTTGGATCAAAGATCCCACGAATCTAGACTTCCATAATTTATGGCCAGAATTCCAAGGTTTAAACTTTGTAGCAATAACAATTTCAAGTAGGAAGGGGATTCATTTCAGAATTTCAAGGTAAGCACAATCATCAAAAAGATCGATAACCAAGTCACAAGAAGAGTTATATATATAACTTTACTTAAATAGATTACCATTTAATCAATGGATTTCTAAATAGGGATACTAAACATGGGAATTAATGGTAATTCCGCCGGATCGAATTTCTGGGAATAACATGCTATTTAACGCCTTAGCGACTTACTAGAAGTCGGGAAATTAATCATGATGTGCTACTGTAGTACAACAGCTATCCAGCAAGTTAAATTACTCATATTAATCCTATTTTCATGTTAATCCATCAAGCATTATCATTTAGTTTAGTGCATAATCTAGAAAGATGAATTAAGCTGAAAGAACGAACGAATAAGCTCGCGTAGAATTGAATAACATGCAATTAACAGAATTTTTAATTACATAATTAAACTTTAATCATGTGGGTTTCTAAATTATTAATTATCCTTAATGACACTAAAATGAATGCATTAGAACTAGTTTTAGGTCATTTACTGGGTAGATAAATGGTTCTGGATGGACCGTATATCTATCGGGCCGAAACGGGGCCGAAACGGGGTTGAAATGGGGTGCTGGGAGTTGGGCGGCCAGGGGCATGGCCGCCCAACCCCTTGGGCGGTCTGGGATGGGCCGCCCATCCCAGGGATGTGCGGCCATGGGCAGGGCCGCCCATCCAGATGTGTGGCCCGTTTCCTGGCCGCACAAGTTATGTGGTCCAGAATGGACCGTTTATCCTACTGGGGTGGATATGTGGTCAGTTTCTGACCGTTTAACTAGGTTAAGTGGTTGGTTTGGAACCGTTTAACTCCTGTCTAAGCCAGGGTCAGGTGTGGGCTGGAGTTGGACGGTCTATCGTAAGACCGCCCATCTCTGGGTGTCTCCGGTCGTCCCTTCCGCGGCCGTTGAACGCCGGGAAGATGGGGGTTTGCTAGGGTTACATAAAAACGCTAATAACTAAGGCAATTGGACTCCAATCAAGGGGCTTTTGGTACCGTTGGAAAGCTAACAGAAAATACTATCTAACAGAAGTGTCAATTGCATGATTAATTACTGTAATTAGGATTTATAACTACTGGAACACCGAAACCCTAGTTCTGGACAGGCAATGACTAAAACTCAAAATTCTCCTACTATACTTAATGAAATTTAGAGATCTATATATCAACAGAAAGTTGACAAGCTAAGGATTCCAACCATATAAGATATGCTATATGAATATTTCATTTAGTCACTTAAAATCATGAGATAAGTCAACTTAATGCTGCTGGAACGTCGACAGGACACACTTATGAAAACTCAGGAATTCTATTAGCATGATCAATAATAATTAGGGCTTCCAACGTCAAAATGAAGCTAACATGATGTAGATTTCATTGATATATAGAAATTAGGTTGGGTCCATTATCACCTACCTGAATTGAAGATTGAAGATCGAAGCTAGAAATAAACCCGATCCAGAAATACCCTCCAAAGATGCCTCTAAATCTCCCTGAATACCCAATAAGAATTGGGACTTTTACTATCATTGGAAAGATCTCGTCGAGCTGGTCGAGATACTATATTTACAAGTCTCATTTGATTAATGGTACCTACCTTAATCGACGGATTTAAGGGCTGGTGATGAAGAACGACGAACTGCCGACACCTTCCACCAAATCGACGAATACTCCCAGATCTGGACTCCCCGTCGAATGACCCAGCTACCAAATGGAACTAGACATCTTAAGCTTTCTTTTAATACCTAATAGAGCTTCTGGATCCTTCCGTGGAGGGAGAATTCCGCGTTGGAAGTGGCGTGATTAAAACGCCTCCGAAATTGTTGACCTACCCAAAGCTCTCTCGATTTTACATCCCATGGTTAATCTCCTTTGAAATTAGCTTGGGGAAACTAATCTACCCATTCTTATCTTTCATTTGCCACCAGTTTCACTTAATTTGGTTGAGGGATGAGGGAGAATTTCACGTTTCAAATAGGGGTTTACTATTACCGTCACTATTGGGGTTAGGTGGGTTAAATCTTGGCTTAATTTACTAATTTGACCATGTGAATGATTTATTTCGAGTCAATCATAGAAGACAAAATTGTTAGGTTTAATGTCAGTAACCAATTTACCATTTTTCGGATTTTTATGTGGTGGGTGAGATTTTGACCTATCACTATTCATTAAATAATAAAATATTAAATCCAAAATTTAAACCCTTAATTTAAGCCATTTCATTTACATTTCATTCCACCTACATTTCCTTAGTGTTTCATTCTACTTAAATTTTATTTTCATTTGGCTTGCATTTCATTTCAATTTAAGTATTTATTTGAATTTCTTTTCATTTAATAATTCAATTAATTCATAATAAATTCAAGGAAATTCCCAAAAAATTTTAATCTATGGAAATAATTAGTAACCAATTCAAATAAAAATACGGGGTACTACACAAAATCTTGTCTTCTCGTGGCATAAATGCTAGAAATTAAAAGCTGATAAGATAGTATGGTGGCTCATTCTCAAATCCACATGTTGGTTATGAAGTTTGTACCTTCTATGCATGTGTCTGGCTGAAGATAAAAAACTTAGCGCTTTTGGGAGACAACCAAATATTTTTTTTATTTGATGTTTTATTTTAGTTTATTTTCAGTGAATAGGTAAGAGCCAAGGAGAAGAAGCTGACGATGTCGCCACTATCTCAAAGGAGGTTTCGCCCCGCATATCAGGTTGTCTCTTTCCTACTCAGTGATCTTTATTGTTACATTGTTCTATTACTTTTATTGCTTATGCCATTGAGGACAATATCATTCAAGTTGGGGGGGGGGGAGAGAAAAATTTCATGATGCATATAATACAACCTGACATGAGTTCCTGCATCTTGTCATGCATATCTTCTAAGTTGTCTTGCATTGAACATGAAAAGTAAAAAGATGAAATACCCAATTAAGTTTTCTTGATTCATGCTTGAATTAAAAGTAATTCTGGAATAAGAAAGACTAGGGAGAAGGATGATAGAAAATTTCTTAGATTTAGCCATGAAAAATTGATTTAAGAATCTCTTTAAAGTTCATGTGCACTTTAGAAAAGAAAATTCACATTGCACGCTAGTGAAACAAGCTGGACAAGCCTTATGCTATTTTAGGTATGTTGTCTGATAGTCTACACTTCTTAAGGAAGAGATCTTTTATAAACTTTCTGTCATATTATTTATCAAATAAGTGCAAAAGCACATTGTTGAAAAAAAAGCACCATGAAAAATGCCCCTAGTCTTAGTAACCGGGCCTACTTCACCTAAGTAGTGTTGGGGTTCGCGTCAAACGGAAAAATGGAATCTTGATCTACGTAACCGGGCCTGCTTCTCCTAAGGCAAGAGTTGAGGTTCGCGTTAAATAGTGAAGAGATGTGCAGCATCATGTGTGTATTGAAAAAAAAGATAAATAAACAAGGTAGACAAAAAGCTAATTTGCTTAATACTCTGATTAAGAGGTGCAGAGTTGAAAGGCACTTATTTGGAATAGCAAATGGGGGATGCAACTGTCTATGTTGTGGATTTAGTATTACACATGCACAAAGTGCTATTGAACTTTGATTTGAATTCTTGATCATATACCTTAATTTTCAACATAAAGCTAGTATGTATTAATGTTTCCGGATTCCTAATCTTTAGTTAATTCTGTGAAGGAAAAGTTAGATATGAAAGTATGGACTTTGCAAACTCTCATTAGTCCTAAATTCTAATTTGATTACATTGCTAAGGGACTAGCAATGAGTAAGTTGGGGGGTGTGATAAGTATCATATTTTATATCATAATTTGCATCACATCCATCACTTTTTGAGCATTTAATGAGCATAGTTGTGCATTAATATGGCCAAATCTCATTCTCACCATTAATTTGAGTTTATATGATTTTAACATCATTTTGAGTCAAAATAGCATTGTGAGAAATATTTAAGAAAATACACAATTGTCATATTTTATTTTGAAATGAGGACCATTAATTATTTTAATGTTTCTGAATTTTCAAGAATGAGCGACCAAGCTCCAGTCGTCAATTAACAAACACCCTTTTGAAAGGGCGCCCATTCCAGAAACTGCGACACTTTGAGAAGTCGCCCATTCCCTGTATGAAAATAGAAAGAAAATTGAGGAAATATGAAAAAATGAATGAGCGGCTGTTCAAGAAGTCACAAAATCTTTTTGCACGAAAAGTAAGAAAAATGATAAAATAAGAAAATAAAGATTCTACGACTGGAGTTTGGGCGCCAATTAGAGTTTGTGACCGTTCATAAAGTCGCCCATTCCTCTTGATGAGAAACGAAGGAAGTGCTCCCGAATGGAAAGTCGCACATTTAAGAATGAACGACAACTCTGGTAGTCGCCATTTACAGTCGGGAACCGCAACGGAACCAAACCATTCTAATCAAAGTAATCTTTCCAAGTTTGACGCAAGGAGGACTCTATCTATGGCAAAATACCTACTTTGAACAAGATTTTGATGCTTGAAGGTCGGATTCAAGTCAATCTCCAAGGATTTGTAGGATTGGAAGCCCTTGCACACTATAAAACCCACGCTAGAGCAACCGTGGCAGAGATCTTAGCCTTTCTTAGCCCTTTTTCCTTGCTTTTCCATTCTTCCTTTCAATTTACTATCTTCAGTAAACTTCTTCATTTTTAAGTGCTCTTTAATTTCTTCTTCTTTCTCTTCTTCTAATTATCTCTCGATTTCAAGCTATTTCAATTTTTTCAAAGCGTTGTCTTTTACATTTTCACTGTTCATCTGCACATCGCTCTGTTCTTTCTCAATTTTCTCCCCCTTCTGATCCTCTTCTCCTCTTACTTTCTTCATAAAAGTTGTTCATTTTTTTATTTTTTTCAATTTCATCTTCTTTCTCTTCCTCTAGTTCTACACTGTTTTTAATCTATTCATATTTTTTCACTGTTATGTCATATTCACCCATAAAAGTAGCATTTTTCTCTGTTCTTCCTTAGTTTTCACCTTCTTTCTCACGTTTTATCTCTCTGCACTCTTCATCAAATTTCTTCCTCTCTTCCCGATCTTCAACTTTTTCCTCTTTCACATCTCCTAATTCTTCTCTGTTTGAAAATTATTTCAGTTCTCATTTAGCTCTATTTTTATTTTGTTTTTCACTATTTTTCTTTCTTCCCCTCCTCTATTTTCATCTAAACATCCCAAGGCGGAGATTCTCTTCTTTCGGTGCTCTAAAGGCGGCATCTATTTCCATAGCCAGGCGATCTTCCTCAAAGGCTCGACACGGAGACAACGACGTTATTCTTCACTATCTTGGCTTTATTTCTTCCCTTGTTCTTATATTGCAAGTTATAATTTTTTATTTTCATAGAGTTGTAATCTTTCATCTTAAGCAATAAAAATTCATTTTTTGTAATAGTGTTTGTCTAGTTCTGGTGAGGACACCAGAGCCAGAGTACGGCTCGACCCAGCGAGCCGCCGGTACCAGACACGCTGCACGACTCGGTCGACACCGACCTCTTTGTGGCTGGGGGACAGTCTGGAGTCTCCATCGGAGCTTTGATACCTTTGTACATGTTTTTGTACGTATTTGTAATTTGTACATATTTGGTTGTATTTGGTGTGTATTTGGCATGTATTTTGGTTGTATTTTGGTTTGTATTATTTTGGGTTTTATATTGGGTCAATGGGAGAATATTGACCAAGTATTTTATAACTTTTGATTTAGTATGATCTAAGGGGGGATTAATATGGTCCAAAGGGAATAATTTAACCAAGCCATTTATGTTGACTTGGAGAGAGGGGCGCCCCCTTCTTTGTCCCCTTGTGGGATTAAATTAATCACCCTTGTCCCCCATTTCCCCATTATACCCCCTTGACCAAGGGTATCCTAGGTCATTTGGCTAGGTCTAGGGTTTAGTATTTAATGTCTCTTGTTGCATTTTAATCAAAATTAATGAAGAATTTTATGTGAATTTGGCCATGGGCGCACCCCCTCTCTCTTCCTTCCTCTTCTTCTTCTTCTTCCTCCTCCATATATCTTCAAATCTAGGGCTGAAACCCTAATATTTCTGAGTGATCTTCCTCTCCTTCTCTTCCTCTGCCTGCTGCAATCAATCACTACCGCCGCCGCCTCCGTTCGTGCCGCCATCAAGCCACCACAACCCGGCTTCCACCCTGCTGCCCTGAATTTCAGGATCCATGGATAATAGCTCAGTAAAAAGGTTGTTATCAGAGATCCGACCGTCGGATCATCCTCATCTTTTGAGGGCATCTTTCCCTAGGCCTTATTCAATCCCAGTTTAAATTTGATGCACATCATACCCCGTTTGCCCCCCTTCCCAGCCATTTGTTTTCCCCCCTCACAGTCTGCCTGTGTGTAGATCTGTGAGATAGCCTCTAGTAGTTGATTTTTTTTCACCCCCAAACGTTGTCATAAAAATACAAACAAATTATGTGCATGACCACCACCCTCCCCTATCTCTCCAAAAAAATCCTCAAGTCCTAAATCCTCCATTTGATTTTTGGTCAAACCCCATAAATAGGTAGATCCCGTTCTGCCCTATCTGTTATGTGTTCTGAGACAGAAACCACAGCCAACTTGCAGAGATTTTCATTTCCAGTTCCACCATTGGACGGATCTGGAATTCCTACATGTTGAAGCTTTTCGAGTCCTCTTCGCAATGGCGCTAACCTTGTCTCGATCTGACACCGGATCTAGGCGTGGCGTCCATTTTCGCCGGAGTGCGCAGGATTGTCCAGGTCTATCCCGAGGCAGGCCAGCAGAAGTAGGTCACAAGTTAAATCCTCGGAAAATACGTCAGAGCAGATCCAGCGGTCACCACTCCCGAGGGTCGACCAGGGACGTTCATCCAGCGTCCTGGTGAACCACCGTCTTCAGAAGATTCCCGGAGACCGACGTCCCTTTGGATGCCCGTGCTTGCTGTCCTGTCGGCATGAAATTGCAGATCCGGAGCTGCGGCCCGCAACCGCCCAACACGCCGCCAACACGCTACCCATCAACCCTGGAACGGCGCTCCCGGATCGCTGTTGTGGCCTTTTACCTTCCTGCGTGTAGTGGGCCGTAATTTTCATGCTGTAATTAATTTGCTTATTGTATCGGGAGTGACGGTTCTCGGCCGGGAAAGTCTTCCCCACGCCCCGAGCGTGGAGGTACACTCGTCACCCACTTTGTCTTGCTTGCTTATTTAGTATACGTTCTAGATGTCGCTGCATGTGAGTTAGTAATTTTCCTAGCTAGTTAAGAATTAGTCATCGCTGTGAGTTGTGAGTGCGAGACCCATCCCGTGACTCATTCCGAGCACGAGAGTGAGCTGACCACCCGAGACTCGAAGCCAGTTACTCAACCGTGCAGATCATCACGTTTCCCTCGTCGGGGATGACCGTGAGCTTAGCGTTTCTTGTTTGGGGCATGTTCACCTCTTCTAGAGCTCTTTAGGTGCCGCGTTGTTGTGTTGTTGCTGCTCGCGTCATCTCGTTAGTCGCATCATCTTATAGAGTCCAAGGTTGGCATCAAGTCCGAGTCGAGTCTCATCATCATCCCGCATCAAATTAGTATCAGAGCCGGTTTGAGTCTAGGGTAGTCGGTCCAAGGTGCTCCATTTCATCTGGTATATCCAAAGGTGTTCCCGGAACGATAGGCTCCGCCTATTGGGAAAGGGGCACACTTGCGTGATTGCGATCTTCGGATCAAACCTTCGCCTCGTACCGGATATTGGACTCTAGGTCGTCCGTCATTTTGCATTAGTACATCGATATAGGTCGTAGTGAGTCACCCCTTAGTTCCCTTTAGGTCCCATTGCATGCCCACCTGTAGAGGTGCCCAGTACCATCGCCCTGACACTATGGGTGAACCCCGAGATGCCAACCAGGGAGGCCGATCACTGTAGGACTTGGTGGCTCTACTCATGGAGCGCATGGACAGGTCCGACCAAACTCTTAGGGAGCATATAGAGAGGTCCGACCAAACACTTAGGGAGCATACCGAGCGTATAGAGAGCCATTTCAAGGCCATGGAGGACCACGCTCAGGCTTCCGACCGATCTATCCAAGTTCTGGTTGGAAGGATAGAGAGTGTGGAGGGAGTCCCCCGCCGGGAGCTCCCCGGAGCTATCCCGGCCCCTCAGGCGCCTGCTGCCCAGCCTGCCCCACTCAGGGCTGAGGAGCGACAGCCACGTGCCCCCGATGTTGAGGACTACGAGTCCGACAATGATTATGGGGGAAATGGCCGACGCCGTCGTGGTCACAGACCGCAGAGAGATGATGAGGACGAGCGGGTCCTCAGGACTGTGTGAGCAGACCCTCCCACGTTTGACGGGTCCTTAGACTCGAAGGTCTATCTCGATTGGGAGGCCGACATGGACCGATATTTTGAGTGGTTTGAGATGACGGACCACCGAAAAGTCAAGTTCGCCAAAATGAAGCTGCTAGGGCAGGCGCAGACTTATTGGAGGAACATGGAGAACCTGCTATTTCACCGTTAGGTGCCCCAAGTTGAGATGTGGGATGGGATGAGGACCAAACTCAGGAAGAAGTACCTTCCTGCCACATACTTCCAGCGTCTCATAGACAGATGGCAGAGTCTCACCCAAGAGGATCGGTCCGTCTCTGATTACATCGTCGAGTTCGATGAGTACTTTCTACGATGTGATGCCACAGAGGAAAGCTCCCTAACTGTTTCCCATTTTCGGCATGGTCTACGGCCACACCTTCAATATGAGCTTTTTCGCCGCAAAGTGGACAAGTTGGAGGACGCGTATCAGGTTGCCCTCGAGGTGGAGCAATGTGAGGCAGAGTTTGGTCCCAACCCGCTCCAGGGGGTCACATATCCACGTGTATCTGATCCTAGGACCACGCTTGGTTACTACACTCGGTGGCCTGTGGCCCACCCCCAGAAAACCCCTCGCTAGGACCTCGCTGCTCCTAGGCGCCCCCTCCCTCTGAGGGATCCTCCCCTTCGCCAACCGGCACCTATCCCTGCCCCTAGACCTCCCCAGCCCGCCGTGCCGACTTGACCCCTACTTCTTACACCCCCGGTCCGTCTTGTGGACAAGGGTAAGGGGCCGATGGCTAGTGGAACATCCCAGGGCTTCGGGACGCATGGTAATTGCTATAGGTGTGGTGGAGTTGGCCACTATTCGGCCAAGTGTCCCACTCGGGAGTCGCTTGTTATCTCTGATCCCTCTGCCAGCGACCCTACACCTAAGCTTGTGCCGATCAGTTACGAGGCTGATCAGGACTTAGCGTTGGAGTTCTTTGATGAACTAATGGAGGGAGAACCAGTTGATGTCCCAGGTGCTCAGCATCAGGGTGATGTACAGTTGGGTGTAGTCAGGTGCATCCTAACCCAGCCTTAGGTGAGCGACGATTGGCGTCATACCACCATCTTCCATACATTTTATAGGCTAGGAGGAAAGACCTGCAAGGTGATCATAGATAGCGAGAGTTGCATTAACGCTATCTCTACAGGCACTGTTAGATGCCTGGGTTTGATGCCCGTAGATCACCCCGCCCCTTACCGGGTATCTTGGGTGGATTCTACTTCCATCCCAGTCAGGCTGCAATGTCTGGTGCCACTACAGTTCCAGGCTTACCATGATGAGATCTGGTGTGATGTGTTTCCTATGAAGGTGGGTAGCATTATCCTTGGTAGGCCTTGGCTTTTTGATCGGGATGCCACCCTTCAAGGTCGGTCGAACACTTGCACATTTGACCACAGGGGTCATAGGATCACCCTCCACCCCACCCAGCCAAAGGATCCTTCTGTTCGAGGACCAGCCGGCCCCAGCACTTCGACCCCTCCTAGTCAAGGGACGGTCGGTCCTTCCACCTCATCCTCGGCGCAGGCTACTACCGCTTCCTCGGCGCAGGCTACTACCGCTTCGACTACTCCCTGCACAGGAGACCTCCCACCTCGGAGGTTAATGATGATTAGCCCGCGAGAGATGGAGCTAGAGGTGACCGGGGGTAGTCCCATCCTTGTTGTTGTTGTCCCAGGAGTGGAGGATGTCACTCCTGGGTCTGATGATGAGCACCCCCCGGAGATAGCTGCGATCCTACGGGAGTTTACCGATATCTTCCCTGAAGATCTCCATGAAGGCCTTTCACCTATGAGGGATATCCAGCACGAGATCGACCTTGTCCTAGGCTCATCCCTGCCCAACCTTCCCCACTACAGGATGAGTCCTATGGACCATGCCGAACTTCAAAGGCAGGTTGAGGAGTTGATGAGTCGGGGATCTCTCAGAGACAACAAGAGCCCTTGCGATGTTCCCGCATTATTGGCCCCGAAGAAGGATGGCACATGGAGGATGTGCGTTGATAGCTGTGCGATCAACAAGATCACAGTGAAGTATTGCTTTCCCAATCCCCGATTAGATGACTTGTTAGACATGATGTCGGGAGCCACTATCTTCTCAAAGATAGACCTTCGTAGTGGCTATCACCAAGTGCGGATCAAGCCTGGGGATGAATGGAAGATGGCATTCAAGACCAAGGATGGTCTTTATGAGTGGTTGGTTATGCCCTTTGGGCTTTCCAACGCCCCTAGTACCTTCATGCGATTGATGACCCAGGTTTTACGCCCTATGATAGGGGTCTTATTGGTCGTCTACTTTGATGATATTCTTATCTACAGCCACACTAGGGAGGACCACTTAGATCACCTTAGGCAGGTCTGTGTCGTTTTGAGGCGAGAGAGCTTATTCGCCAACCCGAAGAAATGTGCCTTCATGACTGATCAGATTACCTTCCTCGGGTTCATTGTGTCTAGGGATGGAGTCTCCGCAGATCCGAAGAAGATTAGGGCCATCAGGGAGTGGCCCGAGCCCCACACCCTCCACGATGTCCGGAGCTTCCATGGCTTAGCGACGTTCTATCACCTCTTCATTCGTGGCTTCAGTTCCATCACCGCCCCGATCACTGATTGCATATAGAAGGGGGCATTCGTGTGGACTAAGGCTGCAGCCATAGCCTTTCAGGACATCAAGGAGTGTATGACCCAGGAACCTGTCCTTGCTCTACCTGATTTTTCTAAGGTGTTTGAGGTCACATGTGACACTTCTGGAGTGGGTATTGGTAGAGTGTTGAGCCAGGAGTCCCACCCCATTGCATTCTTTAGCAAGAAGCTTAATGATGCCAAACTGCGTTATTCCACGTATGATAAAGAATTTTACGTAGTTTGTTGTGCCCCTATGATTTTGATGATAGCAAACACTATGAGTCAGCATTGCATATCATGAACATCTGTGTCGGAATGATAGTTCTATTTTAGGCATATGAATGTGTTATCTTGCATTAGTGCAGACATACAGTTCATATAGCATTGCATATAGTTGGTGCACGATTGTCTGGAGCATATAGTCTGTGCACAACTGCATTCTACAAAGTCAGTGCACTCGGTTGCTTTATGCTGTGCTTTCCTACCTCGTGCAGTTGCCTAAGTCTATGCATTTTACTAATTACACGAACACACAAGTCAGTACATCGCTACATGCATCACTTAAAGTATGTACGGAGTTCTGCATAGTTTGCATCGGTCAAGTCTGTACATCGCTGCATGCATTTCTTCAAGTCTGTACATGGTCTTGGCATATGCACTATGCATCGGTCAAGTCTTCATTGCAAGACCAAGTCTGTACATTCCTTGTGCATGCATCATCTTTCCATGTGCATGCATCATCTCTTAAAGTTTGTACAGCGTTTGCCTAGAATGCATACACCAAGTCTATACATCGTGTGTTCACAACATACGCAAGTCTGCACATCGCCGTGTTCGTCTCACTTAGCGTCTTTGTGCATGGAGCATTCAAGTCTGTACAGCGTCTCATGTTGTGTCTCATGCAAGTCTATACATCGTCTAGTTGCACGCCACATTCACTCAAAGTCCATACATTACCCTGTAGTATGCATGAACTCAAGTCTGTACATCGTCCAGTTGCTCACGATGTCTCGGCTAAGTCTATACATTGCACCGTCTCACTTAGCGTCTCATGCTAAGTCTATACATCGTCTGCCAGCAAGTGCATCGTCATGCGTCTCACTCAGCGTCACATGTGCATATGCAAAGTCTATACATTGTCTGTTGCATAACACATAAGTCTATACACTCATGGCATAGTCAGCACATTGTTTGCTAGCAAGTCTGCACAAGTCTATACATCCGCATGCTAGCAAGTCTGCACAAGTCTGTACATCCACATGGTATCAAGTCTACACATTCAAAGTCACTCGTCGTGCATACTTTGGTACCAAGTCTATACAACTCCTGTTGCTGCATCGTCACAAGTCTGAACATTCTTCAATAGGAATGTCCATGCATTCATTCGTTGTGCATACTTTGTTTAAGTGCATTCAGCATAACAAACCAGCAAGTCTGTACATTGCTGTCACATGCACACGAAGTCAATACAGTTGCTTCACTGCATGCACACTGCATTACACACTATAAAGTTTGTACATACTTTCTCATGTGCACACTGCACTTTGTGCATCAAGTCTATACATTCTTGTTTAAACTTCAGACTTACTTGATGCATTCTTTTCTTCTTGATTCAGATTGGGTCAAGCTAATGAGGAGGGCACGTGATCCGAGGATAATAGGAGTGCCAGGATCGTGACACGTGTAGTGCAGCAAACTGAGATGCTGCCACGCGGCCAATGTGTTAGGGCAGGAATTCGTGGAAGTCACATGCCCACCTTCCTGCTATAAAGAGGAAGCTTCTCCTTCGAGTGAGACGAGAGAAAGCAAGCAAGTGAGAGTAGCCGAAAAAAGGAGCAGAAGCAGAAAGAAGTGTAGAAGAGAAGAAGAGAGAGCAGCAGAGATAGAAGAGAGCTCGAGAAGGAAAGAGGAAGAGAGATCCAGAGATTGACAAGAGAAGAGGAGAGCAGAGAGCTTTTCTTGAAGAATTGTTTAGTCTGTTCGTGGATAAAATCCAGAACGACTATGCTCATTAGAGCTAACTGGTTTTTGTTATTTCACTTTGGTTTTTTGGTTTTCCCTTTTCTGCCTTTACCATCCTTGTTCTTCCGATCCTCTGGTTTGAGGTCGGGTTCCCTCCGATTTGGAGGAAGAGAGACTTGCGTCTCTGGTTGCCAGTGACTGGGTGTCACTGGTGGTTCCCCTCCGGTTTGGAGGAAGGGAGATATGTTCTCCGGTTTGCTGGTGACTGTGTGTCACTAGTGGTTCCCTCTGGGTTTCAGAGGAAGGGAGTCTCTGACTCCGGGTTTGCAGGTAGTGGTTGCTACCTGTGGGTTCCCTCCTGGTCTGGAGGAAGAGAGACTTCGATCTCTGGTTTGCTAGTGATTGTGTGTCACTAGTGGTTTCCCTCCAGGTTGGAGGAAGAGGGGAGGTTGTTTCCCTGGTCAAGCTGTTAGGCAGCATTTGTTTACAGACTGAGTCTGCGGTTCTAGCTGTTGCTAGTGGAAGCCTCACTCCGGTTTGGAGTGAGGGGTGGACGTAGGTCTGTGGACCGAACCACCTAAAAAATCATCTGTGCAGTGGGTTGTTTGCTGTCCTTTGCTTCCGTTAGATGATTGTTTAGGCGCGCTATACATATTTGCTCAATTGCTTAAGCCATCTGAGTTTTTAATTCCGTAATATTGTTTGAGCGAAATTTTTTAAGGGTGGGATTCATTCACCCCCCTTTGAATCCACCGCACCGAACCTATCACAGTTGTCTAGGCATTGAGGTATTTGAGGCACTATCTTTTACACCAGGAGTTTGTCCTCTTTTCTGATCATGAGGCCTTACGACTCCTCCATACCCAGAAGAAGCTGAACGCTCGCCACAGTCGTTGGGTGGAGTATCTCTAGGAGTACACCTTTATGCTCAAGCACAAGGCAAGGGCGGAGAACAAGGTAGCCGATACGCTAAGTCGGCGGATGATGATGTTGACCATCATGAGTGTAGAGGTGGTAGGCTTAGAGATGCTGAAGGATGCCTATGTTGATTGCCCGGACTTTGGTCTGATTTATGTTGTTCTTCAGGCTGGTCCCTCGCGTGACTATAGCGAGTTTGTGCTACAGGAGGGTCACCTATTCCAGGGTGACAAGTTGTGCATCCCACGGACTTCTGTTCGTGACTTTCTTACGTGGAAGATTCACGCGAGAGGTCTTGCTGGTCACTTCGGCCGGAACAAGACCATAGAGGAGGTTGAGCATAGATTCTATTGGCCTAGCTTGAAGAGGGATGTCGCTCGCATCGTGGCCCAGTGCCACACTTGCACTATGGCCAAGCAAAGGAAGTAGAATACCAGCCTCTATACTCCCCTCCCCGTCCAGGATAGTCCATGGCAGGACATTGGCATGGACTTTGTGTTGGGATTGCCCCGCGCCCTCCGAAAGCACGACTCCATCTTTGTGGTTGTAGATAGGTTCTCAAAGATGGCATTATTCATTCCATGCTCCAAAACTTCGGATGCCTCTAGAGTTGCCAGTCTATTTTTTTCACATTGTGTCTCCAGGTTCGGACTCCCACGCACTGTAGTGTCTGATAGGGATGTGCGCTTCGCTAGCTATTTTTGGAAAACCCTGTGGCATTTGATGGGCACCCAATTGAAATTCTCCACTGCATATCACCCCCAGACCGATGGTCAGACTGAGGTTGTCAATAGGAGTTTTGGGGATCTTCTTAGGTGTCTGGTCCAAGATCGAGTCAGGGATTGGGATTTGGTCTTACCCTTAGCAGAGTTTGCCTACAACGATTTGGTCAATAGGTCTACAGGCATGAGCCCCTTTGAGATTGTCACTGGCCGTAGACCTAGGAAGCCCATAGACCTAGTTCCATCTCCCATCCAGTCCCGTGTGTCTGAGTCAGTCGAGTCCTTTGCCGATCATATTAGACAGTTGCATGAGCATGTGCGTCGTCACATTGAGTCCAGCAACACACGATGCAAGGAATTAGCTGATGCCCACAGGCACTACTGTGAGTTTCAGGAGGGCGATTATGTCATGATCAGGGTCAGGCCTGAATAGTTTCCCTCGAGAGCCGTGAAGAAGTTGCACGCTTGCGGTGCCGGTCCCTTTCGGGTAGTGAGGCGAGTCGGATCAAATGCATATGTTGTGGACTTGCCAAAGGATTACGGGATACGCTCCACTTTCAACATCTCGGATCTCATCTCTTATAGGGACCCAGCATTGATACCTAGTGAGCCCTTTGAGCCATCTCCACCCATTGTGAGTGACACCACCCCAGAGCGTCCACCTCCAACCTTGTTACCTCAGCAGCATGAGTAGATAGAGCATATATTGGACGAGCAGGTAACGACTACTCGAGGTGGAGTGTATCAGGGCTACCTGGTGCGATGGAGGGGACATCCCACGTCCGATGACACTTGGATCACCCGGGACGAGCTACAGAGGATAGATCCAGATCTGCTGGATCGATACCAGAGCGACCCGGACCCTTACTCAACAGGGTCGAGCTTCTCCCACCCGGGGAGAATTGGTGAGGACACTAGAGCCAGAGTACGGCTCGACTCAGCGAGCCGCCGGTACCGAACACGCAACACGACTCGGTCGACACCGACCTCTTTGTGGCTGGGGGACAGTCTGGAGTCTCCACCGGTGCTTTGATACTTTAGTACATATTTTTGTACATATTTGTATTTTGTACGTATTTGGTTGTATTTGGTGTGTATTTGGCATGTTTTTAGGTTGTATTTTTGTTTGTATTATTTTGGGTTTTATATTGGGTCAATAGGAGAATATGGACCAAGTATTTTATAATTTTTGATTTATTATGGTCCAAGGGGGAATTAATATGGTCCAAGGGGAATAATTTAACCAAGCCATTTATGTTGACTTGGAGAGAGGGGCGCCCCCTTCTTTGTCCCCTTTGTGGGATTAAATTAATCACCCTTGTCCCCCATTTCCCCATTATACCCCCTTGACCAAGGGTATCCTAGGTCATTTGGCTAGGTCTAGGGTTTAGTATTTAATGTCTCTTGTTGCTTTTTAATCAAAATTAATGAAGAATTTTATGTGAATTTGGCCATGGGCGCACCCCCCTCTCTCTCCCTTCTTCTTGTTCTTCTTCTTCCTCCTCCATGTTTCTTCAGATCTAGGGCTGAAACCCTAATATTTCTAAGCGGTCTTCCTCTCCTTCTCTTCCTCTGTCTACTGCAATCGATCACCATCGCCGCCGTCTCCGTTCGTGCCGCCATCAAGCTACCACAACCCGACTTCCACCCTACTGCCATGAATTTCGAGATTCCTAGACAACAGCTCAGTAGAAAGGTTGGTATCAGAGATCCGACCATCGGATCATCCTCATCTTTTAAGGACGTCTTCCCCTAGGCCGTCTTCAATCCCACTTTAAATTTCACGCACATCAGACCTTGTTTGCCCCCCTTCCCAGCCATTTGTTTTTCCCCCTCACAGTCTTCCTGTGTGGTGATCTGCGAGATAGCCCCTGGTAGTTGATTTTTTTTCACTCCCAAACATTGTCATAAAAATACAAAAAAATTATGTGCATGACCACCACCCTCCCCTCTCTCTTCAAAAAAATTCCCAAGTCCTAAATCCTCCATTTGATTTTCGGTCAAACACCATAAACAGGTAGATCCCGTTCTACCTGTTGGATATTGTGTTTTGATGATGTCAAACACTATTATTGTGTTGGATTCGTTGTGCTCCCTCTTGGTTTTATTTTTGATGATAACAAAATATTGCGTGTATGTAGTTGGAAGAAAATTGTGAATGATTGCATGTGGTTCTGACTCATGATCTTGGCATGTGTTTCATTGAGCATTTGTGCTCTAGATGTTCTAATGTGGTTGAGTTGGCAAATGATTTTTGAGGGGTTTGCTATGTGCTCTCGTTGATGCTTATACCTATTGACCTTCGTATGTGAACCTTGGAATGAATGAGCTTTTAAGTGTGATGAATGGCTCTCTTGCATATTCATGAAAGGGTTCAAATTATCTATATCATTCATGTGGAGATTACTTTCATGATTACACTTCATGCTAGGCTGCGGTTGCCATGTCTTCCATAGTACTTTTATGCTTATTAAACATGGACTTTTCATGAAGGGTCTCTAATTGATGAAAACATGTTTTACTGAAACAAACAATGTTTGTGTTTTGGCATCATGTTGAGTATTCATGTGAGTTAAGAACTTGGATAATTGATCTCATTTTTGGTGAGCAAAATGTTGGTTTGAATGGTTCTCATAATTACTTGAATGATCCCTGTCCAAATGGATCTTCACGTATACATCTCATGTTCTTCAACCTTGGCTAGAGTCGACCTCTTATGAAGCAAGAGTCGACTTCTACTGTGAATGGGCTTGTCATGTAATTTCTATATGAGGCTTTTGAGCTTGAATGTGATTAAGCCTATTAATAGGAATCTTGGCTTCAAAGTGATCGAACTTGCATTGTTCTAACTTCATTTATCTTCTTATGCAGGTTTAAAATGGAATGCCAATCCATATGCAAATTTATCAAGATTGATGGTGAGAATTCGACACTTTGCATATGTATGTTTTTGGGAGAAAATGGTAACTTTCCATTTAGAATTTTTGATCTTGATGGAAGTGGTAAGTATATGTTTTTACATTGGGGTATTATGTATATACATTCTCATTTTGAACTCATCTTTTCACTATTGAGATCATAGCACTTGAGATGATGGTGTTCCGGGTTGATTTGCATGCCATACTGTTCATATTCATTCTAGAAATGCTAGTTTCAAGAGAGAAGTTCATTTGATTTTCAAATTCATACTAATTTGGTTTTTGTATGATTTTACAGGTTCAAACCATCCAAATTAATCATCCGGAATCAAGGGACATTGGTTGTATTTACACTATTGGGTTTGCATAGGTTTTAGAGCCTAAAAAATGTGTTTTTGTGAAAGTGCAGAATCAACCGGTCGACCACCCCCATTTATCCGGTCGACCGGCTAGAACCAGACAGAACTCAGTTCTGTCCGATCGACCGGCCAAGTAACACCGGTCGACCGGTTTCTCACCAGTCGACCGAACCTGTGCAACCGGTCGACCGATTTTTCTCTGCTACCCAAAACAAAATGGGTGATTGGCCAGGTCGACCGCCCCAATGAATCCGGTCGACCGGAAATTCTCTGCTACGAAATCGGGCTTCACGAAATGCATTTGAAAACCCACTAAACCCAATCCATTTGTGCTCCAACCTTACCCATTTGCCCCTAGGGTTAATATACATATGTTTAAGGGGTTTTCTATGGGTTTGGTGAAGGGTTTATAGGTCTTTTCATGCTTCTATTGTTGGCCTATATAGGAGTTACGAATTTGGGAGATTGTAACCCTAAGTGAGCTAATGTTTTCTATCTTGTAGGTCAAGGAAGAAGGAAAGGGAAGAAAGGAGTGGAGCTGAAGAAATCTGAGGATATCATCTACATCCAGGAGGCTTTTGTGATCGTGATAGAAGAGAAAGTGGAGCAGATCGAAGAGAGGATCGCGGTGACGTTCATATCGGCAGCATCCGGCTTCCCTCCGACCCGAGCATCAAAGAACATCATCTTTCGGCCATTGAAGATAAAGGGGGGTCATCTCTATATCTTTTGTTTGTTCTTTGTGATGTGTTTCATGCTCCATATCTTGGGTTTAGTATGATTTGAACATTTGTGTTTATCTTCCGAACATTAGAAATATATGTGTGTGTGTGACCGTCTTTGTATACGGTCATGTTTGATCACTTGCATGCGGTTATTGTGTTGCGTTTGTTGCAGCGCGCGTGTGTGTGTGTTGTGATCCGATCGTCGGATCGTGTTGGAGACCGAGTCTCCGTGTGTGTGTATGTGTGCGGGCGTCGTCCCGTGTGTGTTTGAAGCGTCGTCTCCGTTTTGGGGATTTATCCCCGAGCGAAGCCTCACCGAGTTTGGTGAGGGGTGGACGTAGGGAGCCCGTCGTTGTCCTGAACCACCTTAAAAATCTTGTGTCTTGTGGTTTGCATATGTGGATGTGTGCTTAATCGTTCTATTTGCTTGTATGTTCGAGTGAGTGCGGTGAGATTGAGAGAACCAGTTTATCTTGTTTAGTTAATTCCTCAATCTAATTAAAAGTTGTTAGTTCCACTGCGTAGTTATTTTAATTTGCCGTCTAGTGTCGGGGATAATTCAACCTCCCTTCTTGTCCGCTCGCCTACCCCGGGACCAACAAGTGGTATTAGAGCGAGGCTCTGTTATTTCAAGATCTAACGATCTTCAGAGTGATCTTTGTAGTCGTGTTTGATTTGATTAGCATCATGACTGATAGTGTGTTGTCTTCCCTTCCGTGTTTTAATGGTTCAAATTTCAATGAATGGCTTAGGCATATAAATCGTCATGTTAAATCCATTGATCCCAAACTCTGGGATTTAGTTGAGCATGATTCATATGGAATGCCTAGTGATGTGACTAAGTGGACTTTGGAACATGTGAAAAGATATAAAGATAATGCTAAGCTTTTACATATTTTTAGAAGTTCAATTGATTTTAAAAAACTTCCACTTGTTTCATCATGCAGGACGGCCAGGGAGATATTGAAATGCTTGCTCAAGGACTATGAAGTGACAAAGGATGGCAAGTGCTTGATGGCCAACAAGCGCGATACAACAAGCAAGGAAAGCTCTGAGCTAGACTCGGGAGGTGAGGAAGTTTCTTTTGAAGAGCTTATGGATTTGTATGATGGATTGCTTGAAAAATACAAGAAGATTAAATCTGAAAGCAAAGAGTTTAAAAAGAAATCTGAACATGCCCTCCTTGAAAATGCTTCTTGTGTTAAATGTTCTGAACTTGAAAAATTGAGTGAACTTCTAAAGCATGATGTAAATTGTGACAAGGAAACCATTGCATGCTTAAGAAGTAAAAATGAATTCCTCTTGGTTGACATTGAAAAGTATGAAGAAATCATTTCATGTATCAAAGAAGAAAATGAAAAACTCCAAAAGGAAAACAATGCAAATGTTGATTCAGATATCATTGTTTGAAGGCAGTATACAAAATCTTGAAAATTCTTCATGTGATAGATGCTTGGAACTCAAATCTGAAAATGAATCCTTCTTGATTGATATCCAAAGACATGAAAAAACCATTGCATCTATGAAAGAAGAAAATGAAAAGATGAAACATTTGAATACAACAATGTCTGAAAAATTGCCTGCATTAGAAAAAAGAAAAAGTTTGGTTGTTGATGAATGTGAAAAGTTGCATGTCCTAGAACAAGAACTTGAAAGTTATAAAACTGTAAATAGAGTGCTGAATGAATGTGTTGTTTATAGTGAACATGAAATTGCTAGATATGAGTTACACATTGCATCCCTTGAAAATGAAATCATTGATTTGAATCCATCTTGTTGGGTCCCGTAGTGCAGGAACATAAATCTAGAGAAGGGGTGAATAGATCCTACTACTAAAAATTGTGACCGATTAAAAACATAGACAAGCGCACAGCGGAATTAACAACCTTGACGAGATTGAAGATTTCACTCAAGCAAGATGATTAAATTCTCTCAATCTCACCGTTCACACACGATTAAGATAAACACATTAAGCTGTTAAACATAACAAGGCAAACCACAATGCATACCATAGGACACTGAGATTTTTAAGGTGGTTCGGGACCACGACGGGCTCCCTACGTCCACCCCTCACCAAACTCGGTGAGACTTCACTCGAGGATAAATCCCCAACACGGAGACGACGCTCCAAACACACACGGGGATGAATCCCCACACACACACGGGGACACGCCCCAACACACACACAGACGGAGACGAAGTCTCCCACACGATCCGACGACCGGATCACAAACACATACACGATCCAACGACCGAATCACAACACACACACGATCCGACAACCGGATCACAACACACACACACACGCTGCAACAACCGCAGCACAATAACACAAACACGATCGCACGAAGATGATCAAACACGACCGTATACACAAACGGTCACACACACGAGTATCTCTATTGTTCAGAAAATAAACACAAATACTCAAGCATGCTCAAACCCAAAATATAGATCATAGAACATATCACAAAAAATTGATAGAAGACATAGAAGAAGTCCCCCTTTGATCTTCAAGGCCAGTTGATGATGTTCCTTGAACCACAAGTTGGAGAGAAGCCGGATGAAGATAATTCTTACATCCTCTTGATCCTCTCTTTGATCCGCTCCTTTCTTCTTCTTCCACGAGCTCCAGATCTCACGGATGTAGATGATATCCTCCTTTGAAGAGCTCCACCACGTTTTCCCCCTTTTCTTCACCTATACGAAAGAACAAATGAGCATTAGGGTTAGTCACATCCCAAATTCATAACTCTTATATAAGCAACTCAAGGGGTGGGGAAAAGACTCATAAAACCCTCCTAATACAAGTTAAAAACACCTTAATAATAATAGAAACTAATAGGGGGTAGTATGGTAATGTTTGAAAGGGTTTTCAAAGGGTTTTAAACACTTTCGAAAGTCCCGTCCGGAAGGGGTCAACCCTTGGGGTCGACCCTCGGGCAACAGGTTGCTGGAATACACAAAAAAATACCCTGTGTTACAGGGGTCGACCCTTCCATGGGTCGACCCTTTCAGATAGATTACACAAAAAATAGCTCTGCGCGCTTCGGCGACAGGAATTAATTCTCCTAGCTCCGAACTCCGATCGAAGCGAGACTAGAGGCGTTGGAAAGAGAACTCCCAGAGCTACAACATAAAATTTTTAGAGGGGAGATCCAATAGTTGGATTGAAAATGGTGAAGACTGTAAGACAGTTTGAGTTTGAAATATAACTAAAACCTCCATCAAATCAAAGGGAAACAATTGATTAAATGTTACCATAATCCCATGAAGATCAACAATGATTTTGCATCATGAAAAACATGATAAACCAAGAGGTTAGTTGAGAATCAAAATATATGAGTTATGCATTAACACTATGAACATGTTCACAATGAAATACATCATTGAACCTATTCAAACATGCGTTTTGCTTCTCAAATCACTTAGCAAAAATAAATTTGACCAAATGACAAGATTTTGAAATGATAAGCATGCATCTATCATTCAATCAAATATAATAACATGGAAGCTCAACCATTCAATCACATTCTTGAATCAACCAAATCTTCAACATCCAGATGCTTCATTACACAAGTGTTAACAATCATGCCAAATGCAAAGCATACATAATATCATAGAACCACATTCATTCAAATGGCATTCTTGTTGACAAAAATTAATATTCATGAAGCCTTATTTTCACGAGGAACATTGTCTTCACATGCATCTCACACATCAGTAAATACCAATCATTCATGCAAGGCATGAGCAATATTGAACCAAATCTCATGAAGTCTTGTACGAATATTTTCACGAGGAACATTGTCTTCACATGCATGAACCACATTCATGTCATTAGCAACTTAGAAGATCACATCCATCAAATTTCAAGTTACAAGGTTGAGGTTATTTCAAGCCCAAAAATCATACGAGGAAAGCTCATGAAAATACCCAACCAAGACTGTGAAAAGCTATTTGATGAAATGCATGAAATATAGAAGAGTCAACACAATGTAATGAGTGATTCAACTCCCTTTTTCAATAAGCTCTTCATTGATGCACTCCTTTGAGTTCCAAACACGAGTCATGGATTTTGATCTTGCAAATCAAAATATTCAAAGCATGAGACCATTAAATATACAAAGCATTCATATGACTTTCAAACATGAACAGAGTTAACTCCCTTTTTCATTAAGATCTTCATTGATGCAATCCTTTGAGTTCTAAACATGAATCATGGACTTTTATCCTGCAAATCTAAATATTCAATGCATGAGATCCTTACAGACAAATCATTCATATAACTTTCAAATATGAATAAAGTTAACTCCCTTTTTCATTGATGGACTCCAGTTAACTCCAAGTATGAGCCATGAAGTTGTATTCCTGCAAACCAACATAAATATAACGTTAGTTCCTTAAACATTAAGTGTAACTCCATCTTTCAACCCATCAAATCAAGATATGAAACATGTTGTTCAATGAAACATTGCTCAATGAAACACATACACACACAAGCACAATCGTTTTGATATCATCAAACTAAACACGAACTAGGGGTGCAACAATCTCCCTCTTTTTGATGATGACAAAACGATGTGTGTGATAATACAAACATTGAGCCATTCTTCCCAAGACAACATCAATTATCAAGCATACAGTATTGAACAAACACCAAACATTAACACACATCATACACATTAACACACACCGAATATTCTCCCTCTTTTTGTCATCTACAAAAAGACAGGGGGTTGAGTGACATGATAGGAACGTGTGAGGCCAAAAGAATGATACCAATACAAAGACCAAGGGATGCTAATCAAAGGCCCACAATGTGATACCAAATGTTGTTCAAATTAAAGGACCAAAGATTTGCAATCTCAATACTTGAAGAAGTGGCCCCAAAGATTTGATACCCAATGTTGGAAGAACTCATTTCAGCCTGGTGCAACCTGATGTGTCAAAATGATGCATTTCAAAAAGAATGATACCAATTGTTGAAACGTATGACTTGTACAAGCTGACATCAAGTATGAACTATATGCATGCTGAAAAATTATGCAAATATGTAAATTAGCACTGAATATGCACTATGTGAATGCTAATCATGCAAGTTATGAAGCTATGCACATGGCGACTTCTATCCTTTAAATGCAAGGTTTATGCTCAGAATTAGACTCAAGGGGAATGCACGAACATGCAAGCACACAAGAACAATCGTCATGCACACAAATATAACATATAGTAACTCCCCCTTAATGAGGCACGGGTTAAGAAAAGAGTACGTGATTCAAATTCAAGAGTATAAGACATGAAGCATAACTAAGAGGTTTTGTGCATACACAACTAGGAGTACTACATAAACCATGAGTGTAGGCAAATTCATAAGATATATACATCACAAAAATGCCCATGTGAAATGTGAGGCAATGACTAATGAGCTGCAAAACATATGGATTGTCAGATTTTCTAAAGAACACTAGAAGGTAATCTCCTCTCTACACTTTCACTTTAGATTCTCGACTTTCGGTAGCTTCGCACAGCCCCGATTTTGTTTCTTTTAAAAGACTTCACCTTTCGGCGTGAGTTTCCTCATATGTCTCAATGGAGATTCCCGGCTACTTGGATTCGTCACACATATGGATTTTTATTTCTCCTTTTGACGCCAGTTTCCTCCTTTGTTTCAGGGGGGATTCCCGGTTACTCGGATCCACATTCCACTTATTGAATTTTTATGGGGTAGGCAGCCTTTTCCTCACGATTACTCTTTAATATCCATGTAGAGATTCAAGTTCCCTTTAGAGTGTTGGAAAGAATTTCTTAAATCCTTATCAATAAAAGTCATTGAATTCATTAGTGCAAGAGTGTGGGGGTAAATTTTTGTTTTGCATGTATAAGATGAATTCGACAAGACATAGCTATGACTCCCCCTAAATGTATGCATGGTCGGAATCAAATCCTCCCCCTTAATATATGACATGTATCACATATGAATAAAATCACTGCATTGTTATTTATCAAGGAGGTGAGGTCTTAGAAAGATCAAGAAATGATTTCATAGTATAAATACTTACAAGCATGCAAGGATTCATGAAACATTCATGCAAGCATTCATGAGTCAAGATATGTGATTATCATGAAATATATGCATATGTTCTATATGCATGAATATGCAATATGCATCTTTTTATACTTTTATATGCATAGTGTGTGAATGATATGCAAAGATGCTAATGCGATGCAGAATGTCAGATTTTTATAGAAGCATGAGAATGCAATGCAGGATGCAAAAATTTTTTTATTTATTTTTATTTTAGAACATCATGATAGAATGCACAAGGAGACATACATATTCAAATGATGATCAGCAACCATTTTCCAAGACTTGCCCTTTTTGAACAAGGGTACACAAATGATCAAAATCAAGTAGTGAACCCAAATTATTTTCAGAAATGTTCAAAAATAGATTTTCAATAACATTTCAAGAGCTTAGAGTGTCATCCACAAACCAAACAGATTTTATAGGTTCTGGTAGGAGGTGGAGGTGGAGGTTTTAGAACCCAACTCACACATAGTGAGAGCTTCTAGGTGGACATGATCCACCTTTTCACTACACACCATTTGATATACCAGATACTCAATTACACTCAGATGCTCATGCATTTCATATTGAAAAGTATTCAGTAGGCAAGGACATCATGCTTGTTCCTCAAAATTTTCAGATTCATTCAACCAATGAGACATGTTCATCATAGCAGAATACAAGAACAACAGATCAAGTTCAGAAACAATATCTGTCAAGGAAACAATTTTGCATATCAGAAATTTTGCCTTCTAGAAGCAAGAATGAATTTCAGAATCAATTTGAACGCACATGGTATTTCAGAATTTCAAGGCAAATTGATTTTCTTTAAAAGACATGTTTCCACATTTCAATACCAATTGTTGCATATGATCAATCAATTCCACAGTTCAAAAATTTTGCCCTTTTGAATCAAGAAGGGTTTTCAAATTCAATTTGAAAGCACATGCAAATCAACGGGCAAATTGATTTCATTCAAAACACAAGGTTCCTTATAAGCCAAATAATTCAATTTCTGAATTTTGGTACTAGGTGGAGAACATAGGTCCGAAGACCACCATCACGCTTAGTTGAAGTATCCGGTTGAACGTAGTCCAACCTTCTCTAACCACCATTTGATATACCAAATATTCATCCATTGAAGACATATGTGGCTTGTGAAAAATTTAGAGCATAACATGAGAACACATCGAGATCTCATTCCAAAACATCAAGACCACCAAGTTTGACAATGAAGGAGCAAAGTTGGAGTTTTACCATATGAGTGTGCCTTGTTCCATTTTATTGGAACCCCTTTCATTCTTTATTTACCTCAAGGCACACCTTCATCACAACTGACTCATTTGTCAGATTTTGGGCACCCAAGCCTTCTTGGGTCCTTGGATATTAGAAGCATTTCTTCCAAAAGTTTTCTTGGATATTTTCATTGCCACCTTGTCATCACTTTCCATGATCCTGCAATCCTCAATAACATGTCCACGGTTTTCACAATAAAGGCATTGAGGAGAAACATTTTTACCAAAAGACTTTCTTTTTGGAGTAAAGGAGGTTTCAAATCCATTCCATCTTCTATTTTCAAAAGGTCTAGATTTAACAAAATTAGACATAGCATGCATTCTAGAAACATGAAAATTTTCTATTTTCAAAAACTAACATTCTTTCATTACATGCCCGTACTTCCCACAATGAAAGCAACAAGGAGATGTGGATCTACGGAATGACTTTCCATTGTTTGCATGAGTGTTTATGAACAAGTTTCTCTTATAGGATGAAGACCCTTGAGCATTGGAAGCATGTTCAGTTCTGCATTTTCTTTGAAAGTTAAACTTAGCATTCATGGCATGATAATCATCATTTTGTTTTACAAAGCAATCATCCATGACATGGCCAAGTTTGTGACAATAAAAGCATGAGGCATTTTTCTTTTTGCATACAAGTTTATCATCATCTTTCATGACAACACAATCATCCATCACATGTCCAAACATACCACAATAGAAACATTCAACATTAGACTTTGATTTTTGAAATCTATTTGGCATGGTTGGTTTGACATTTTTCTTTTTCGTAAAATCATTTTCAGAGATTTTCACTTGAGTAACGGGAGGAGGTGTTTTGGAGGTGTTAGGAACGTTGGAGGCAAGAACAAAAGAAGTTTTCAATATGGATTCAAAAGACTTTTTGTTGACTGGGGTGTATCCAAGACCCTCCTTCTGAAAGTTCACTTTAACACCTAGCAATGTGTCTAAGTTCTCCTTCCCATTGACAAATCTAGACAAATCAAGTTTCAAGTTTTTGATCTCTTTTTCACATGCAAGGATTTTCTCACTAAGCAGGCAATTCACAAATTCCAAGTTTTCATTCTCTTTCAAGATTTCCTTGTTTTCATCATTCATGGCATACAGTTTTTCAGTTAAGTTTTCAAGAACTTTCTCAGTTTCAACAAACTTTGAAATCTTAACAAGCAATTGTTCATTCTCAGATTTCAACAAAGAAGTTTCTTTTTCAAACTTATCAAGGCATTTCATTCTTCCCTCAAGCAAGGAATTCTGAATTAACATGGCACCATTTTTCTTTTTAAGATCTTCATTTTCATTCAAGATGCTTTTGCTATCAATTTAGAATCAAGTAGCTTTTCAAACATTTTATCATCATCAGACAAAGAAGCTAGCTTGTTCTTAAGATATTCTTCATTTTTCTCAAGCATTGAAATCTTAGACAAAAAGTGTTTGTTTTGATCAAGCAAATCATGAGTATCATTATCAATTTCAAGAGCAGTATTAGATTTTCTAAACACCTCAAGCTCTTCATTCATACAAGACATCTCATCTGAAAATAATTCAACTTTGGATTCTAGAAGCTCTTTTTCATATTCCAGATTCTCAATCTTTGAGTCCAAAGTTTTATAATTTTCACATGAAGGATTATCATGCACATTCTCATTAATCTTCCTTTTCAAGTTCTTATTTTCAGATTTGAGTTTCTTGCATTTTTTATACAGTTCAGCATATGCCATTTGCCATTCCTCATTAGAGAGTTCTTCATTTTCAGAATTTACCTCATCATAATTTTCTTCATTGAGTTGACCATCATTGTCAGCCATGAGACAATTTTGTCCTTCCATCTCTTGAGCTTTGATCAACTGATCCATAAGCCCTTTGCCGTTCTACAAGAAGAAACAAATGGAAACATATGAGTATCAATGGCACTTTTCAATAAATTTAAGACAATGACATTTTCATGGTTCTTCAATTTATCATGATTAGACCACTTGGTCTCATCTAGAGACAATATGTGTGGACCATCATAAATCAACTTCCAAAGATTATGATTAATTGAATTGATCAGTCTACACATTTTACCCATCCATGAAGTAACATCAGAACCATTAAGAATAGGAAGGCAATTCATCGACATGTGCTCAACAGAAAAGTTCATGATTGTAGAATGCACTAGGATCACTCTGTAGATCGTGAGATCTAGGGACAGCAGAGCCTCGCTCTGATACCAATTGTTGGGTCCCGTAGTGCAGGAACACAGATCTAGAGGGGGGGTGAATAGATCCTACTACTAAAAACTATGACCGATTAAAAACATAGACAAGCGCACAGCGGAATTAACAACCTTGACGAGATTGAAGATTTCACTCAAGCAAGATGATTAAATTCTCTCAATCTCACCGTTCACACACGATTAAGATAAACACATTAAGCTGTTAAACATAACAAGGCAAACCACAATGCAAACCATAGGACACTGAGATTTTTAAGGTGGTTCGGGACCACGACGGGCTCCCTACGTCCACCCCTCACCAAACCCGGTGAGGCTTCACTCGGGGATAAATCCCCAACACGGAGACGACGCTCCAAACACACACGGGGATGAATCCCCACACACACACGAGGACACGCCCCAACACACACACAGACGGAGATGAAGTCTCCCACACGATCCGATGACCGGATCACAAACACATACACGATCCGACGACCGAATCACAACACACACACGATCCGACAACCGGATCACAACACACACATACACACACGCTGCAACAACCGCAGCACAATAACACAAACACGATCGCACGAAGATGATCAAACACGACCGTATACACAAACGGTCACACACACGAGTATCTCTATTGTTCAGAAAATAAACACAAATACTCAAGCATGCTCAAACCCAAAATATAGATCATAGAACATATCACAAAGAACTGATAGAAGACATAGAAGAAGTCCCCCTTTGATCTTTAAGGCCGGTTGATGATGTTCCTTGAACCACAAGTTGGAGAGAAGCCGGATGAAGATGATTCTTACGTCTTCTTGATCCTCTCTTTGATCCGCTCCTTTTCTTCTTCTTCCACGAGCTCCAGATCTTCACGGATGTAGATGATATCATCCTTAGAAGAGCTCCACCACGTTTTCCCCCTTTTCTTCACCTATACGAAAGAACAAATGAGCATTAGGGTTAGTCACATCCCAAATTCGTAACTCTTATATAAGCAACTCAAGGGGTGGGGAAAAGACTCATAAAACCCTCCTAATACAAGTTAAAAACACCTTAATAGCAATAGAAACTAATAGGGGGGTAGTATGGTAATGTTTGAAATGGTTTTCAAAGGGTTTTAAACACTTTCGGAAGTCCCGTCCGGAAGGGGTCGACCCTCGGGCAACAGGTTGCTGGAATACACAAAAAAACACCCTGTGTTATAGGGGTCGACCCATGGGGTCGACCCTTCCATGGGTCGACCCTTTCAGACAGATTACACAAAAAATATCTCTGCGCGCTTCGGCGACAGGAATTATTTCTCCTAGCTCCGAACTCCGATCGAAGCGAGACTGGAGGCGTTGGAAAGAGGACTCCCAGAGCTACAACATAAAATTTTTAGAGGGGAGATCCAACGGTTGGATTGAAAATGGTGAAGACTGTAAGACAGTTTGAGTTTAAAAAATAACTAAAACCTCCATCAAACCAAAGGGAAACAATTGATTAAATGTTACCATAATCCCATGAAGATCAACAATGATTTTGCATCCTGAAAAACATGATAAACCAAGAGGTTAGTTGAGAATCAAAATATATGAGTTATGCATTAACACTATGAACATGTTCACAATGAAATACATCATTGAACCTATTCAAACATGCGTTTTGCTTCTCAAATCACTTAGCAAAAATACATTTGACCAAATGACAAGGTTTTGAAATGATAAGCATGAATCTATCATTCAATCAAATATAATAACATGGAAGCTCAACCATTCAATCACATTCTTGAATCAACCAAATCTTCAACATCAAGATGCTTCATTACACAAGTGTTAACAATCATGCCAAATGCAAAGCATACATATTATCATAGAACCACATTCATTCAAATGGCATTCTTGTTGACAAAAATTAATATTCATGAAGCCTTATTTTCACGAGGAACATTGTCTTCACATGCATCTCACACATCAGTAAATACCAATCATTCATGCAAGGCATGAGTAATATTGAACCAAATCTCATGAAGTCTTGTACGAATATTTTCACGAGGAACATTGTCTTCACATGCATGAACCACATTCATGTCATTAGCAACTTAAAAGATCACATCCATCAAATTTCAAGTTACAAGGTTGAGGTTATTTCAAGCCCAAAAATCATACGAGGAAAGCTCATGAAAATACCCAACCAAGACTGTGAAAAGCTATTTGATGAAATGCATGAAATATAGAAGAGTCAACACAATGTAATGAGTGATTCAACTCCCTTTTTCAATAAGCTCTTCATTGATGCACTCCTTTGAGTTCCAAACATGAGTCATGGATTTTGATCCTGCAAATCAAAATATTCAAAGCATGAGACCATTAAATATACAAAGCATTCATATGACTTTCAAACATGAACAGAGTTAACTCCCTTTTTCATTAAGATCTTCATTGATGCAATCCTTTGAGTTCCAAACATGAATCATAGACTTTTATCCTGTAAATCTAAATATTCAATGCATGAGATCCTTAAAGATAAATCATTCATATAACTTTCAAACATGAACAAAGTTAACTCCCTTTTTCATTGATGGACTCCAGTTAACTCCAAGTATGAGCCATGAAGTTGTATTCCTGCAAACCAACATAAATATAACGTTAGTTCCTTAAACATCAAGTGTAACTCCATCTTTAAACCCATCAAATCAAGATATGAAACATGTTGTTCAATGAAACATTGCTCAATGAAACACATACACACACAAGCACAATCATTTTGATATCATCAAAACCAAACACGAACTAGGGGTGCAACACATCTTTGTCAAAATTTATGAAAGAAAAGGTAACATGGATAAAATCTTGGGGACCAAGGTGAATATTCAAAGAAAAGGACTTGGATATGAACCCACCAAAAAGAAAGCCTTTGGTCTAAAAACTAAAACATCTGTTTTGCATGTTTCTTGCTCCTCTGGTACTTCAAATGCTCAACATGTTCATCATGCTAAAAGTAATATCCAAAAATGTGATGTTAAGCAGAAATTAAACCAAAACACAAATCTGAAAATCAATTCTGCTTGCTCGAATGTTCATGCTACGAAGCACAATCTTTCTACATACACACATGAATCCACAAAGAAAATTTCATATTTTTATTGTGGTAAAATTGGTCATATGATTGATGATTGTTTTGTTATAAAAACTGATGAATTGAGAGCATGCGAAAAAATGAATGGTTTCAAAAAGTCAAGAAAATCTTTGAACTCAAAAAGAACTTTTGAAAAGTCTCATGCTCATGCTAGAAATCATGTTGTCAACAAAAGCAAAGTTCATTGCTTCTATTATGGAAAGTTCGGACATGAGATGAAAAATTATTTTAACATGAAAAATGAAAATTCTAAAGTTCATGCAAGAAGACCATTCGAAGGATTTGCTCCATTGCATTGCTATTGTTGTGAGAAATATGGTCATACAATGAATTTTTGCTTTCAAAAGAAGAATGATGACACTCATGCTATTAAGAAGAGAAATTTCCATGCTTATCATGTTAAGAAAAATGAATCGGCTTCCAAAAGGAGAAACACTTTTTGTCATTATTGTGGAATGCTTGGTCATACTATGCATGATTGTGATTTGATGAATTTTGATGATATGCTTGCCCAGAGATTGTGGAAGGCACTCACTAGAGGTGCAACTAACCATCTGGGACCTAAAAAGGTTTGGGTACCCAAAACTGTTGAATGAGAACTGTTTGCAGGATTGCCTTGAGGCCAATTGGAAGGATTGGAAAATAATGATTGCTCAAGGCACATGTTTTGAAAATAAATTTCTAAAAAATTGAAATTTATTTTATTTGAATTTTCATTCATAAAAATCAAGAAAAATCTATTTTTCTTATGAGTTTGGATTGCATCCTTCTGATTATCACTTGCATGACTACATGGTATATTAAATGGTGACTTGAGGAAGGGCAGGTCATTCCTGTCTGAAATCTATCACCATGCGTGAGAATGTGCCTCCGTCTTGTACCATGAGTCACATGTTCATATAGTTCATAGGTTGCACGATTTTCAGAAAATGTCAAATGTGAAATCTGTGCACATAGAAAAGGGGAGTTAGTTTTTGATGTGGAATTGAAAATTGAACTCATCCCTGTGGAAATGCATCTCATGCCTTTTACTACATCTGAATTGATCATGACATTGTTATGTGATTTGTGGGACTAACAATGGAATGCTAACCTCTTTTAAGGCTATTGCTAAGCTAGCATGCTTGAAGGCATATGGTGATGCCTACTAAACTCAGGTATTGATTCTAAAACTTGATTTGTCATTTCTCTAACCTCTTATGATGAATTTGGTAAATGGTTGAATGGAATTGAAAACCTTGAAGATTTTGTTGACTATTGAATATTTTTCAATCTGAATTGCTTGAACATATTTGAGATTAACTGTAGTTCTAGTATCTCAAATGGTGTGTAGTGGAAGGGTGGATTACGTCCACCAGAAAACTCTCACTACGCGTGAGGTGGTCTTCGAATCTAAGTTCTCCGTCTAGTACCAGAACTCGGAGAAATCAAATGGTTATTTTGTGAATGACTTCTTGGGCTGAGCTATTTTAATTAAAAAATCTGTGTTTGAACAACTTCTGAAAATTGGGTTGCATTGCTTGATTTTGATCATAGTATACATCATAGTTCACAAGGCCATGTCATGGAAAGTGCTTGTTGCTCTTCATTTGAATGTGAATGCTCTCTTGTGCTATTAATCATGATTTTCTAAAAATCAAACTCGTGCATCTTGCATTGCATTCTCGTTGCTTTTGCATCTTGTTATAGGTTGCATTGCATTAGAATTCATGCATTAGGTGCATTTAGTTCATTAAAATGAAAATCTAAAAAAAAATACATTTTACACCCATGTTACATCTTGTATTTTGCATTATATTTAGGATATTTAAATGAAAATCTAAAATCTTGCATCACATTGCATATTTGCATAGCATAATTGTATATCATGTCTATAGTGCATATTTTGGAATACATCAATTTGAACATTGTTCATGTTGCATAAATGCTAAAGTGAATTCTTCCAACAATGGTATCATGTCTTCGGAACCAACAAGTGGTATCACATTGATATCATATCTCTGGAACCAACAAGAACCGCATATTCTTTCATTTTGCACTGCATATTGCATCTATTCCCATTGTGTGCTTGCATGCTACTATATGCTATTTACCCCCGTCCTTGAAATTTCTAGGACCTTATGCCTTCTTGCTAAATAATGTTGCATTTGAGTCATCATTGGTGTGTTTCATGTCACACACTTAGGGAGAGTAAATACTTGATAAGTGCATCTATTTTGGGGGAGTTGCACTGTTATGCGTTCATGATATTTTCGGTATATATGTTGAATCAAATTCATACACTTCATGCACTAAATGTGAAAATGAGTGTTAAACATAAGGATATAGGAATTTCCTTTCAACACTCTTGAGATATTAAACTTACTGCATGTATGTTGAAGAGGCAGTTGAGGAAAAAGCTGCCTACCTATCCTTGTTGAAAGATTTGAAATGAAAATGAAAGGCAGAGCAATGCTTGGTCTCACTGAGTAAACTAGATGCAGGTCACCTGAGACGTGATGTGGTTCATTTATGAAAAGTGTTGACTAAAGTACCTCTGTTCAGAATGAAATAAAATGGTTCAATATTCTGAGTAACTGGAGATTCTGACATGAGCTTCATGTGTCTCTTCACGTAAAAATGAATTATTTGAACCTGATCATTCTTAGAAAAATTTTGATTGTTCTTGAGAATTAGTTGAAAAGTTATTGAGGTAGAGCGTAGCTCCGATACGCTATTCTCATAAATTGAAATGCAATCTGTGAAATCTCTCATTGTGTTGATTTGAAAATCTGAATATCCATATGGCTATAGTCATTTATCATGTTATTCACTTACATATTTGAAAATTTGATTTCATATGTATTCAGAAAATTGATTGACTGCATTGGCTATTGCATGACTCTTAGATGTGATTGCACAACCTCCTAGGTGCTATACATGATCATTCTAGTTGTCATGATTCTCATGCATTTTTCTTACACTCATTACTTTCTTAAATAAGTAAGGGGGAGCTATGTTGCATATATATATATATATCTGCTTGGTTGCATCATATGCATCTCATATGTCATCATTTGCATGCATTTAGACTCATGCATTTCAATAGAAAACTAAAAATATGAAAATCAAAGAAAAATCATTTGAATTGTCAAAGACATTCCGTGAACCATCTTGTTGTGTATTTTTACTGATTCATGGATCTGCCTTGCTGATATTTGAAATTCACTGCTTTCATCCCCACTTTTTGATAATGCCAAAGGGGGAGAAAAGATTTGGATTGATGTCACAATATTTTGCCATCATCAAAAAGGGGGAGATTGTTGTGTTGGGTTCGTTGTGCTCCCTCTTGATTTTATTTTTGATGATAACAAAAAAATGCGTGTATGTAGTTGGAAGAAAATTGTGAATGATTGCATGTGGTTCTGACTCATGATCTTGGCATTTGTTTCATTGAGCATCTGTGCTCTAGATGTTCTAATGTGGTTGAGTTGGCAAATGATTTTTGAGGGGTTTGCTATGTGCTCTCATTGATGCTTATACCTATTGGCCTTCGTATGTGAACCTTGGAATGAATGAGCTTTTAAGTGTGATAAATGGCTCTCTTGCATATTCATGAAAGGGTTCAAATTATCTATAGCATTCATGTGGAGATTACTTTCATGATTACACTTCATGCTAGGCTGCGGTTGCCATGTCTTCCATAGTACTTTTATGCTGATTGAACATGGACTTTCCATGAAGGGTCTCTAATTGATGAAAACATGTTTTACTGAAATAAACATTGTTTGTGTTTTGGCATCATGTTGAGTATTCATGTGAGTTAAGAACTTGGATAATTGATCTCATTTTTGGTGAGCAAAATGTTGGTTTGAATGGTTCTCATAATTACTTGAATGATCCCTGTGACGACCCAGTAGATCCAGATACCGATAACTCGATATCATCGATTTATCGATACCAAGAGCTCGGGGAAGCCACCCAAGAGGCTGATGAGGCCCCGTAAGGGTTAGTGAGTGTTTGTCGAGGGGATGCATAACGAATAGAAATTACACACATAATATTAATTAAAGCATTCGTTTGAACTTTAAACGGAAGCAATTAAATATATATCAGAGTGATGAAATTTACACAAGTAGTCCAGATCCATATATCACCAGTCCCACACTGTACAAGGGTCAAAATAAACGACTACACGGGATGTACCCCGGCCAAAAGGAGAAAAAGAACAGACTGACCACTCATCGACCGCTGACTGACCACTGACTGACCACTGCTGGCTCTAAGGTTTTTCGCCAAAAGCATGAGAGAATCTTGTAGGCGGTTGCTCCGCCTCACCTAAAAATAGAAGGGGTAAGTCTCATAACAGAGACTCAGTAGGGTTCATCGGGACCCCTAACTCGCAACTAACTAAAGGAAAGCAGTAAAGCATGCATTGGCATAAATAAATGACAATTTAATAAAGTTGTAAAACTAACTAAATAGTTTATAAACAGCTAACTAGCATGCCAATTTAATTTAAATGCGAGTACTCGAAATCTACCAATAGACAATAACTCAATTATTTCCAAGTGACAAGAGTGAGAAGGAGATGAGATCCACCAGAAGGAGAAACCAGATGCGTCCACTGACGGCTTACACTGCATCTCAAGCATCAACGCAAGCCTGATCATAGCATGCGAGACACGTAACAGTACCAGAACAAGTACCTAGTTAGAGCAACACTCGTCAGTGTCAGTCCAAGTCTCTGACCACGTGTGCACACACTGGCTCGTGCCTAGAGCTAGGCCTCTAGCTAGTATTCCCCTCCGTAGGACGCTACGGTTGGACTGGGGCCCAGGGAACTAGCTTAAAAACCGTAAACTGGGATACCCCGCCACCTCTCCCGGGTGGGATCAACACTGAAAGTCATCGGGCTACGATTGGTGGTTCCATCACTAGGAAAGAGAATCTAGCTCTATTGGGATCTAAGAACATGCCATAATTTATAATAACAATTAAACATGGCAAATATGTAAGACTAAAAGCATGATTAACTAAATATGCTAAGATGGCCATTATTCAATAATTCAACGCATAAATAATTGAATATGCCAAAACAATTATTCCATAACTAAATGCCTAAATTATTGAATATGCTGAAATGGCAATTATTTCATAATTAAATGCATGAATAATTGACTATGTTAAGGATTGAAATTTGTCGGGATTAAAGGGTTGAAAGAAAACCACCCCAGTTGATAAAACGACTTAAACATGGCGGAGATGTTATATTAAATGCATGATTTAACGAACACGCATAGTAGCAGAACAAGCGGTTGTTGAACGGACTAGCCGTGAAATTTCTACCGCCATTCAAATTTAATTTATTTACGTAGTCTAATCATCAGCCGCTCGGGTCAATAAACGATCTATGGCGGACTGTTATAAAGTCTAAAATAAATTAAACATAGTCCTTACCGGAGAACCGGATCCACCGGAATCATAACCGGATCCCCTCCCAGTCGACTCAAATCGACGGGAGTTATTATTTTTAACCTGTTCCCTGCCATTCCACCATCATAATATAACAATTTATCACCTATGAACTCAGCAACGATGGTCATGCCAGTTAACCTATGAACTCAGCGACGATGGGCATGCGATTGTTAATCTATGAACTCAGCGACGATGGGCATGCGATTGTTAATCTATGAACTCAGCGACGATGGGCATGCTATTATTAATCTATGAACTCAGCGACGATGGGCATGCTATTATTAATCTATGAACTCAGCGACGATGGGCATGCTTTAGGAACAATTTAACGGGCTAGGGCTATGATCCCCCTACCTCAAATGCGATGGAAAAGTCCGATCTGGCCGCGAACAAGCCGAGGGTTTTCACGGCTCGCCTTTGCCCGGTCCTAGCATGAGAGGAAAGCCACCCCTCCACCGTATTTGAGCCGAGGGTGCCGATTTGCCGCGGGAACGCCGTGAGAGAAAGAGAGAGGGTCGCCGATGCCGTTGTGGGTTAGCTCCCACGAGGGCGCCGCCACGGTCTCCTCTCCTTGTAGGCTCGCCGACGAGGTCACCGGACTCCTCCGCCGCAACCCCGAGTCATCATGCCACGTAGAGGAGGAAGAGGGCGAGAGGGGGCCGGTCTCGCGGGTCCGCCGGTGAAAAGGGGGGGGGGGTCCGCCGTGAGCTCCACCCCTTGCAGGCCCCCTGTGGCCGTGGTTCCTCAGCCGGCCTTGTGTCGCCGCCGCGCGCCGAGAAGATGGTGAAGGGGAGGGCGAGGGGTTCCGCGTTCACGGCCGTCCACGAATTCCTGAGCGCCTGCGGGTGAAGAAAGTGGGGGGCGCTGTGAAATGAGAAAAGGGGAGTGAGAGAGAGAACCATCGGTTCTCCTCTCATGAAAAAACCCTTCGACATATATTTGTTTTTTAAAAAAAACCTCAAATTGCTAATAAACCTTAAGTTAAGCAAAAACGTATACATGCCCCATTAAATATCTAAAACTCTTATATATATACTCAAAGCCCAATTAACTAGGCCCAATAAACCCCTAAAAAGCTTCTAAATTCATGAAATTAATTCTATTTTAGTATCAGTAAAGATCCGTTAAAGAACGGGTCTCACAATCCCTTCCTCCTAATAAAAATTTCATCCTCGAAATTTAAAAGGAAGAACAAGGAGCGAACTGAAAGAATTATACCTTATTCGAACAAGAAGGGAAATTGCTGACGCATTTCATCCTCACGTTCCCATGTAGCTTCATTACCAAAGTGACGCTGCTTGACAACCTTAACCAGAGGAATTACTTTATTTCTCAATCATTGCTCATGGCGATCTTCAATTTTGATCAGATACTCTAGTGTAGATAAATCTGCAGTCACTTCCGGCCAAACTGAGTCATCGAGCACGTGAGATGCATCAGAAACATACTTCCTCAGCTGGGACACATGAAATACATCGTGGATTGCTTGCATCGCCGCTGGCAATTGAAGACGATAAACCACTTGGCCCACACGTTTAAGAATAGGAAACGGACCAATATAACGGGAACTGAGCTTTGCACGCTTCCCAAACCTCATAACGCCTTTCATCGGAGATATTTTTACAAACACTATATCTCCAGGCTCAAATTGCAATGGTCGCCTACGCTGATCTGCATAGCTTTTCTGTCGACTCTAAGCTGTCAACATTTTTTGCCGGGTCAAGCGAACCACATCAGCACACTGCTGAACCATTGTTGAAGTTAGATGGAAGGCTCTATCACCACAGCATGTGGATCTAGAGGGGGGGTGAATAGATCAACTGGCTATTTAAAAATTAGGCCTAGAATCAAATGCGGAATTAGAAGAACACTAAACGAACACAGCCAATGCACCGAATGAAACACACAAGATCTGCTGAACAAGCAATCAAACACACGAGAGACACAAGGCTTTTAGGTGGTTCGGTCAATCCGACCTACATCCACCCCACATTCAACTCGAATGTGAATTACTGCTGATACACAGCTTCAATCAGCTGGGCTCTACAGCTTGCCAACAACGGCTGGGGCTTACAGCTTATCCCGACCAGAGGAACACCCTCTGCAACAGTTGAGCTTCACAGCTTGCTCTGCTGGGCACTACAGCTTAGCCAACCAGAGGAACACCTCTGCAACCCGCTGCCTCACAGCTTGAAACCGCTGACTAACAGCTTGATAGAACAAGAGTTTTCAAAGAGAAAATAGCATGATTGAAAACAAACAAAACACACAATCGAATGGAAGAAAACCAAAACGACTGTAGCTCAAGGTTGAGCAATATCAGCTCTGGTAACTGGACCAAGATACTGATTCACAAGCTCTCACAATAACTCTCTCAACTCATCTCTCTTTTCCTTCTTCTCTCCTTTTCTTCTTCTCTGCTTTTCTTCCTCTCACAGTGGATCTCGGTGGCTGCTGCTTCAGACTGGATGTATAGACTTCGCCAACTTCGATCAGCCTTTACAGAAGATGAAGACTGATATATATAACAGCAGCTGGTGGATAAGGGCGCATGGCTTCCACGTTTTCCCGCCCAAGGAATTCTCCAGATTTGAGGTGCTTCCATCCACGTGGCAGCATCTGGTCATCTCGTCCTCCTGGGATCACGAGCCATGTCAGCAATCTCAGCAGAGAATCCCTGTTAGACAGAGTATCGGATGATCAGATTAAATAACAACTCTGTATAGACTTATCAGAAGAACTGCGTTGTATAGACTTCATATAAGTGAAAGCTATGTATAGACTTGCTGTATGAAGCAACCGCTGTACAGACTTAGGTGATATGAAGACTGTCAATGTATAGACTAAGTGAAGATCAATGCAATGTACAGACTTCGCAAATGAAGATGCAATGTGTAGACTTCATGAATGAAGATGCAATGTGTAGACTTCAGTGAGACTCAATTGAAGACAGACGATGTATAGACTTCAGAACTGATGCACTGTGTAGACTTCACGACTGATGAATGCAATGTACAGACTTTGCAAGATGTGAAGGAGTTGAGTGTACAGACTTCACGATGTGAAGGCTTGTTAACAAATGACTGTACAGACTTGAGGTGAAGACCGATGTATAGACTTTCTAAAAGAACGTCTGTATAGACTTGAAGCAATGGAAAACATCGACTGTATAGACTTTGAACTTCAACGTAGGCAAAGGCATCGATGTATAGACTTCGAAGCTGAACGTAGGTAAATAACCCAATGTGCAGACTTTGAATCGCAACGAAGGAACAGATGCCAATGTACAAACTTTGGCAAACAGCGATGTACAGACTTGGCCGATCAGTCCAATGTATAGACTTGAGGCATGGAGGCCAATGTACAGACTTTACCTCGTGCAAGCTACAGTGACTGAATGTATAGACTTTGGAGTCTGAGAACAATGTACAGACTTTGTAAAACAGAAGCCTGTATAGACTTGAAAGATCAAGAGGCTAAGGAAGACGGTCATTGTACAGACTTAGATGCCATTGACAAATGCATGCTACAGTCCAATGTGTGGACTTACATGAGACGCTCATTGAGACGCTCAATGTACAGACTTCGCCTGACACTGTCCAATGTACAGACTTTGCCTTAGACTCTAAATGAGACGGACAGTGTATGGACTTAGCCAATGCCATGAGTTGACGCTACGGTGTATGTCAATGCAATGAGTTGACGCAGTCCAAAGTACAGACTTTATTCTAGCAGGTAATGTAGCAATGTATATACATTGATCTTGAACGTGCAGTGTATAGACTATGCAATGCACTGTGTATGTATGGACTTGGCAGTCGACGGGCAATGTGTAGACTATGCACAACCAGATGAGTCGACTCATGAGAACAGGGGGTCGACCCATGACAATGTACACACTTTGCAATCGACAGGCAATGTACACACTTGCTAGGATGTTGCAATAGACACAGACAGTGTACAGACTTACGTTGCTGAAGCAGTGTATATACATTGAGACTTTGAGTGTGTGTTCAGTGTGAAAGCAAGATAAAATGCATATAACACACAGACAATCTGATAGAGTAATTTCATCAAAATATAAACAGTGTTGCCAATCAATCAAAACAATGTGTTGACATATGAAGTAAAGTTACATGTCAACACCATCAACATAGAGGAGTCACAACAATCTCCCCCTTTTTGATGATGGCAACCCCCTATCATATAGAGTAGTAACATCCTGTCATACAGATGCATTTTTGATGAAAGACATGCTTTGTTATTCAGATTGTTATGCAGGTGCTTGTAGATGCTATGAATGACATGCTGCATGCTACAAAATGTAAGCAACTCCCTGCTAACAAAATTTCCCCCTTTTACCATACCATGATGCAGATGCATACACTCCCCCTGAATGCAGAATTCTGAATTGAGAATTCTCCCCCTGAACTGAAGGAATGAATTCAGACAATATTCTCCCCCTTTGCCATCAACAAATAGGAGGGAAGGTCAGTGCTAGGGAAGGAAAAAGAAAGTTCAGCTGACTGGCATTCTTAGTAAGTAGTTCAGAAATTAAGCAACTAAAGCACAGAACCTTCAGTCATATGAACTGAGAAACGGCTTAGAAATTGAATTTCTGGTTTAAAGGTTATAAAAATGAGAGTTCATGCACTTCATTCATTGGATAAGGTAGATGTGCATGATAAAGTAATAAACCAGAGTCATATTTACATGAGAGATTCAGTTTCAGAATATCTTACTTTCATAGACTCAGTAAAATGTGTTAAGAGAAACCATGTCATGTATTGAAATTAAAAAATTGACATCCATGAAATTTCTTTGAAGGAACAGCATTTTCAGTATTATTTCATTTAGGGCATTCGGGTACCAAACGTCTTTTTGCGTAAGGGTATACGTTTATCAGACACCAATACCCCTAGATACTCAACATGATGGACCATCTTGCCTATGATCAAACTCAATAGAATTGATTGACACCTTTTTGTGTGAGGGTACACATTTATTAGACGCCAGTTACCCCCAGGTACTCAGTGAAAACAACCTACTGTTTTGATCATTTTATACAGAGATAGCTGATACACCTCATGACATGAGTGGTGTCCACTTCTTGATGGATCACTCAGTTTCTCAGTGATTTACCGGTCATTGCTCTGTTAATGCTATTTTTCAAATAATTTTTAATATTTTTCAATATCTTTCTAAGCTGCCCTTTATTTGTTTCAGAATGACTTGTTTAAGGACAATACACATACCTAGCTTCTCTAACATGATTTCAGATGAGTTTTCAGATTTCAGATATAATTAGCTTTGTCTGACATGAAATAAGATAAGGTTGAGAGCTTTATCAATTTTCAGCATCCTTATTTACTGATTGTAGTCTTTGAACTCTAAAGATTATAAATTTTAAACCATTAAGTCAGTCTTTAAGCAATTAAAGTTCTTATGAAAGAAGAAATCTATTTTCTATTGCTTAATATTAGAACTAACTAAAAGATTGCCATACTGTCAGACTCAATCATTCAGAGTCAAGGATTGAATAGACAGCGTCGACGCTGGGAGTTCAAGGCGTCTACGCATCAGTTGAAGAGGCAACAGTATAAGACACTGAGATAGTGTCAGTGCGTCGACTCCATGCTATTGCATCGTCAACTCATCAGAATAATGAAACAGAGATATTCACAGATCTAGTTCACTGCTTCAACGCCACATTATAGCAGTGTCGACGCAGCAGTTCACCTTGAAATTTTGACAAGACTCCCCCTGTCTATATGCATGCAATTTTTGCAAAAGATGACAGATCAGATGATTTTTTGAAGTTCATGCTTACTCAGACTATCTTATTGTGCAGTATGACCCATGCAGAAATATAGACATATCATGCATCTAGACATATATATGCAATGATGATCATGAGTGCAATAAAAAAAATGAGAGTCATGCATTATCATAAGTCTGTTGCACAATGTTTATTCAATCTATCAACAGCAAGTCCAAATCAGAAGTTTATTCAAAGCAGCTCAAAAGTTTTATTCAAGTCAACAAAGAGTTCATTCATTGTGCTGAAATTTACACAAGCCAAGTTCTCTTCTAAAAAATTTAAAATTTTCATTTCCAAGTGGCTTAGTAAAGATATCAGCAACTTGTTTGTCTGTTTCGATGAAGTCCAGTTCAATTTCCTTTTTGTTCACAGCATCTCTTAGAAAATGATGTTTTATTTCTATGTGCTTAGTCCTAGAATGATGAACAGGATTTTTAGCAAGGCATATGGCACTAGTATTATCACATAAAATTAGAATACATTCCAGTTTTATCTGATAATCATATAGTTGGTGCTTAATCCAAAGTACTTGGGCAGCACAATTACCTGCTGCAACATATTCAGCCTCAGCTGTAGACAAGGCTACAGTGTGTTGCTTCTTAGATGCCCAAGATACTAGACAGCCGCCAAAGAATTGACAGTAGCCACTAGTACTTTTTCTATCTACTCGACACCCAACATAATCAGCATCAGTGTAAGCTAGAAGCTCTAACTCACACCTAGCAGGATACCATAATCCTAGCTCTTGGGTGCCTAGCAGATATCTAAAAATCCTTTTCACTGCTTTAAAATGATTTTCTTTAGGACTGGCCTGAAACCTAGCACATAATCCTACAGTGAATTGAATATCAGGCTTAGATGCTGTTAAGTAGAGAAGGGATCCGATCATACCTCTGTATAACTTCTGGTCAAATGGGTTACCTGTTGGGTTAGATGGACGCAGTCTATCTCCACTGAGTGTGGATCTAGAGGGGGGGTGAATAGATCAACTTGCTTAATTTAAAGCTACTGTAAGTTCTAAAGCAGAATTTAGGCAAACATCAGTTAAGCTAAAGGAAGAATGCTAAGCAAGAATTCCCATCGCACACAGATCAAACAAAAACACAAACACACTGCACACACAATTTTTAGGTGGTTCGGTCAACGACCTACGTCCACCCCACACTCAACCGAGTATGGCTTCCTGCTGCGCAACACAGCTTGCGTCCGCTGGGCTTTACAGCTTGGCCAAACAATCCGCTGATACACAGCTTCGCTGGGCACTACAGCTTGCCGACCAGAGGATCTGATCCTTTGCAACCGCTGGGGAAATACAGCTTAACCCGTCCAGTGGAGACTACCACTGTAAGACCGCTGACACACAGCTTGAGGAAACAATATTCGGAAATGATAGACAGAATCAAAATGAAAAAGGAAAACCCAAAAGTAATGTAGCTCTAAAGAGCAAAGCTCAGCTCTGGTTTTGAACCACGAGACTGAGATACAAACTCTCTCACTCCCACTCTCAATTAGCTCTCTATCTCTTCTTCTCTCTATTTCTTCTTCTTCTCTATTTCTTCTTTCTCTCAGTGGATCGAAGGAGCCTTGCTGCTTTGGCTGTATAGACTTTCTATCCTTCTCTTCGATCACCCTTCTTCTGTGGAAGAAGGCATGTATATATAGTAGCAGCAGCAGCAGGCGTGTGCTCTCCACGTTTCCCGCCAAAGCATCCAATGGAGTGTCAGAACACGTGTCCTCATCTGGATACCTTGTTCTTCTCGGATCACGAGCCAGGTACCTCGGATCACGCCCTTCATTTGTCTCTGCATTCCCTGTCAGACAGACAAGAACATATTCAGTTTAACTGTAAACCCTGTACAGGCTTTGCAACCATGAGTGCAATGCAAAGTATGCACAACGCAGTGTATAGACTCAATGATCGTAAAGGCTTCATGAGAAGGAAAGCAGTGTATAGACTTAGTAAATATAAAGGCTTCATAAGAAGGAAAACCAGTGTACAGACTTGCCCAAAGTATAGACTTTATATGAAGAGGCAACGGCTGTACATACTTCCTATATGAAGCAGCCACTGTACATACTCAAGGTGAAGACCGATGCCAATGTGTAGACTTTACTGAAGACAACGGACTTGAGTGCAATGTACAGACTTGACTATGCTCACCCAATACCAATGTATATACTTGATGCTTAAAGAGTGGCTGTACAGACTTGATAACGATGTAGAACGAACGGATGTACATACTTCATGTGAAAGCCCAATGTACAGACTTTGAAGAACAAGCAGCTACAATCCAATGTGTGGACTTGTCGTTCACTGGTGAGTGTACAGACTTCGAATGAAACACCAATGTGTAGACTTACCACCGACCATTGTGTAGACTTGAAGAAGTGAGACGATGGCTAAGACACTGTACAATCGGATGTATAGACTTTACTTAACACAGTCCGATGTACAGACTTGGAATTTCAACTGAAGGGTTTATAGACTTGACCAAACAGTCCAGTGAATAGACTTGAATAGCTGAGGCCAGTGTACAGACTTGCCACCGACCAATGTGTAGACTCGATCAGTATAAGGCACAGTATAGTCATCAACTCTGCACATCGAATGTATAGACTTCAAGTGTGAAGACCATTGTATAGACTTTGGATTCGAAGACCAATGTGCAGACTTTGGATTTGAAGACCAATGTGCAGACTTCAAGTTTCACTGTGGATGTACAGACTTTAGGAAATCAAGCGATGTGTAGACTTGAAGCTCCACGATGGATGTATAGACTTCAAATATCACTGTGGATGTATAGACTTCAGGAAATCAAGCGATGTGTAGACTTCAAAGAAGTTGGCGATTCAATGTACAGACTTGATGAAGTGAAGCCAATGTACAGACTTGAGTGTAGCTAAAGCCTTGATCGTAGGAATAGGCTGGAGTGTATAGACTTCAGGCTTCAGAAATGAGTGTACAGACTTCACTTAAGAAACGTAGGGAAAGCCTCCAATGTATAGACTTTGCCTTGAACGAAAGTCAGTGAAGAATGAATAGACTTTCACGATGTGTAGACTTTGGATACGTGAAAGCTACAGTGAAGGAATGTACACACTTGACCAATTCAAAGGCGAATCGAGTGTACAAACTCTGAGTCCAAACCCAACGGCTGTACAGACTTAGAATGTGAAGACTGATGTACAGACTTCATTAATCAAAGCATGAATGAGACGCTGTACAGACTTAGCCTAAGACATGCATGAACTGACGCTGTATAGACTCAATCTAGACAAGTCTGCTAAAGGAGTCGACCCATCAGAGGATGCGTCGACCCATGACAGTGAGAAATGTAAACAGCAGTGTATGAAATGCAAAGAACACATAGTCAATCTGATAGAGCAATTTCATCAAAGCAAGAGCAATTGCCAATCAATCAAAACAATGGTGTTGCCAATGAAATAAAGTAAGTGTCAACATCATCAACATAGAGGGGTCACAACAATCTCCCCCTTTTTGATGATGGCAATCCCATATGAAGTAGAATAACAACATCCTGACATATAGGTATATGTTTGATGAAAGACATGATGAGTTATGCAGATTGACATGCAGATGCTATGAATGCATGCAACTCATTGCCTCAAACTCTCCTTTATCATTATGCATATACACTCCCACTCCCCCTTGGAATGAATTCAGAATTCAGACAGATATGTATTCTCCCCCTAGACATCCCCCTAGATAATATTCTCCCCCTTTGCCATCAACAAAGAGGAGCGAAAAATTAAATAGAAGGGAAGGATCAAGAGAAGAACTGACTGGCATTCTGAACAGGTAGTTCATGAATAAGCATTCTAAAGCATAGAGTCTTCAGTCATATGAAATTAGAAACTGCTGTCAGAAAGAGTTCTGGTTTAAGGATGATAAAATTTGGAGTCCATGCACTACAAGCAATAGATAAGTTCACTGTGCATGATAAAATAATAAACCAGAATCATATTTGCATGAAAGATTTAGTTTCATAATATCTTACTTTCATAGTCTCATAAAAAATATTGAGAGAAACCAAGTCATGTATTGAAACTAAACAAATTGACACTCATGAACTTTTCTTTTGAAGGAGCAGCATTATCAATATTAGACCATTTAGAGCATTCAAGTACCATAAGTCTTTCTGCATAAGGGTATACGTTTATCAGATGCCAATACCCCTAGATACTCAACAAGATGGACCATTCTGCCTATGATCAAATTTAACAGAACTGAGTTACACATTTTTGTGTGAGGGTACACATTTATCAGACGCTAGTTACCCCCAGGTACTCAGTGAAACCAGCCTGCTATTTTGAACATTTTATACAGAGATAGCTGATACACTTCATGACATGAGTGTTGTCCACTTCTGTGATGGATCACTCAGTTTCTCAGTGATTTACCAATCATTGCTCTGCCAATATTAATTTTCAATGATTTTCAATATTTTTCAATATCTGTCTTAGTTGTCCTTTTTATGTTTTAGAATGACTTGTTTAAGAACAGTACACATACTTAACCTCTCTAACATAATTTTAGATGAGTTTTCAGATTTCAGATATGATTAGCTTTGTCTGACATGAAATAAGAAAGAGGTTGAGAGTTTTATCAATTTTCAACTTACTTATATACTGATTGCAATCTTTAAACTCCAACCATTATAAGATTTAAACCATTACATCAGTCTTTGAACAATTCAAATTCTTATAAATGAAGAAGTCCATTTTCTACTGCTTAGAAATCAGAACTGACCAACAGATTGCCATAATGTCAGAGACAAGTATTCAGAGTTAAAGGTTGAATGACTTCAGGAAAGTTGAAACCACTCTGAATTTCTAGCAATACTCCCCCTGTCTATATGCATGCAATTTGCTAATGAAAGGCAAGAATTAATTGAGAGAGAGCTTATGCATAGGTCATGAATGAATGATATCCAAAGACATGCAAATACTCGACAAGCTCCCCCTGAATATATGCAATATTTTCTTTGAACACTGAACAAAGTATTTTGAAATTCATGCTCATTCAGACTCCCCTATCAATCAATATAACCCATGGTACTAGGCGGAGAACCTGGTCTCAAGGACCATCTCACACATAGTAAGAACCTCCAGACAGATTTCCCTGCCCTTTAGTAGCCTACTATTTAATATACCACGGTTATGTAGAGAAATGCAATGCAGGACAGTTCTACATGCATGTTCAGTAATGATTATGAGTCTATTTCAATATTCACATCCACATGAATTATCCAAGCAATCAAATGCAAGTCCACATCAGAAATTTTATTCACTGCAGTTAAACAATCATTCATCATGCTGAAATTTGCATAAGCCAAGTTCTCTTCTAAGAAACTTAAATTTTTCATTCCCAAGAGGCTTAGTAAAAATATCAGCAATTTGTTTTTCAGTTTCTATGAAATTCATTTCAATCTCATTTTTATTTACAGCATCTCTAAGAAAATGATGTTTTATCTCTATATGCTTAATCCTAGAATGGTGAACAGGATTTTTAGCAAGGCATATAACACTAGTATTATCACATAAAAGTGGAATGCATCCCAGATTTATCTGATAATCAGCCAGTTGGTGCTTAATCCAAAGTACTTGGGCTGCACAATTACATGCTGCAACATACTCAGCTTCAGCTGTGGATAATGCTACAATGTGTTGCTTCTTAGATGTCTAAGACACTAGACAGCCACCAAGGAATTGACAGTAGCCACTGGTGCTTTTTCTATCTACTCGACACCCAGCATAGTCTGCATCAGTGTAGGCTAGAAGCTCTAACTCACACTTAGCAGGATACCAGAGACCTAGTTCTTGGGTGCCTAGTAAATACCTAAAAATCCTTTTCACAGCTTTAAAGTGAGTTTCTTTAGGACTGGCCTGAAATCTAGAGCATAAACACACAGCAAATTGTATATCAGGCCTAGATGCTGTAAGATAGAGAAGAGATCCGATCATACCTCTGTATAGCCTTTGGTCCACAGGTTTACCTTTAGAATCTTCATCCAAACTGGTTGAGGTACACATTGGAGTAGCTATTTCCTTGAGGTTGTCCATTTTGTACTTCTTCAATAAGTTCTTTACATACTTGGACTGAGAGATGAAGGTGCCATCTTCTGTTTGTGTAGCCTGCAGTCCAAGAAATAGTTTGAGCTCACCCATTGAGCTCATTTCAAATTCACCAGTCATTATTTGAGAGAATTTCTTCACACAATTTGGGGTTAGTTGACCCAAACACAATGTCATCTACATAAATCTGAATGATAAGAATATCTGGATGGCTTACCTTGGTAAACAATGTTTGATCAACTATACCTCTTGTGAAGTTCTTGTCGGTGAGAAATTTGCTCAACCTGTCATACCAAGCTCTAGGAGCTTGCTTTAAACCATAGAGAGCTTTATTGAGCTTGTAAACATGATTAGGGAAATCTAAACATTCAAACCCAGGAGGCTGTCTCACATAGACATCCTCATTAATTTCCCCATTCAGAAATGCAGATTTCACATCCATCTGCTGAAGATTTATTCCTAGGGAACATGCATAAGCTAATAAGATTCTGATTGCTTCTAACCTAGCTACAGGGGCAAAAGACTCTTCAAAGTCTATTCCAAATTTCTGATTGTACCCCTGAGCTACAAGTCTGGCTTTATTTTTAATAACATTCCCTGATTCATCAGTTTTATTTCGAAACACCCATTTAGTCCCTATGACTGTTTCATGATCAGGAGGTGGAACCAAATGCCACACCTTATTCCGGTCAAATTGATTGAGCTCCTCATGCATGGCATTTATCCAATGCACATCTTGGAGAGCACAGTCAATGGACTTGGGTTCTGTGTTTGATATGAAAGCATAAGCATTCAGTTCATGTTGTATTCTCAGGTGGCCTCTAGTCCTAGGGGGGTCATGCAGATTTCCAATTACATTATCTACAGGATGATCTTTAAGATATCTAATGTTAACAATTGAATTGTCATGTGTTTGATTTACCTCCCCCTGAACTGTAGGCTCCTCTTCATTAAGCTCTGTATGTCCTTCTTCATCCTCGGATTTGTCTGCAAGATCTCCTTCCTTCAGAATTTCACCATTGTTTTCATTCCTGCATTGACCAACATTAGAATTTACCAAGGATTCATAAAAAACTATGTGTGGAGATTCTTCAACAGTTTTAGAGTTCAGATTGTACACTCTGTATGCTCGGGTGTTTTCAGAATAGCCAAGAAAAATTCCTGGTTCTCCTTTAGGTTCAAATTTATCAAGGTCCTTCTTATCATTTATGTGAATGAAACATTTACAACCAAAGACCTTGAAGTGAGCAATAGAAGGTTTCTTACCTTTTAAGATCTCATATGGTGTTTGCTGGGTAGAAGGTCTTACCATGGCTCTGTTAATTATATAACAGGCAGTGTTCACTGCTTTAGCCCAAAATTTTCTTAGTAGACCACCTTCGACAAGGAGTGTACGACCCATTTCCACTAGGGTTCTGTTCCTTCTCTCCACAACTCCATTCTGCTCAGGTGTCCTTGGTGAGGAGTACCTATGGTTGATTCCATTTGACCTGCAGAATTCATCAAACTGTGAGTTTTCAAACTCACCTCCATGATCAGTCAAAATGTTTTCAATTTTTTGATTTATTTTAACATAGAACTCCTGAAATTCTGAAAAGGCATCACTCTTATTAGATAAGAAATAAACCCAAGTATACCTAGAAAAGTCATCTACCATGACAAACCCATACCTCCTCCCTGATAAGCTGACAGATCTGGTTGGCCCAAAAAGGTCCATGTGTATCAGCTCATAGGGTTTGGAAGACAGATTTTCAGTTCTAGACTTAAATGACTTTCTAGTTATCTTTGATTGAGTGCATGCATCACAGATTTTATTTTCTTTCTTGAAGGAAACTTCAGGAAGTCCTCTTACCATGCCATGCTTATTTAGTTTGTGCAAAACAGTGTAACTAGCATGACCTAACCTACGATGCCATAAAAATGCTAAGTCTTCTCTACTGGCAGTAAGGCAAAGGTTAGTATGTTGAATGTCATCTAAATCTATCATGTATGTATTATTTATTCTTTTTCCAGAAAATTTGACACTTTCAGAATCAGGTTCAAAAACCTTGCAGCATTGAGAATCAAATAAAACATTGTATCCTTTATCACACAACTGACTGATGCTAAGTAGATTATAAGCTAACCCTTCAACCAGCATAACATCATCAATGCAGCAGGTAGAGCACTTACCTATTTTACCTGATCCAATAATCCTACCCTTCGTGTTGCTTCCAAAGGTGACAAGGCCTCCTAGTTTCTCAGTCAGCATGCAGAACTTGGCCTTATCTCCTGTCATATGCCTGGAGCAGCTGCTATCCAAGTACCATAAGTTGTTCTTGGCTGCTAGGCATACCTGCATACACAATTAGGTAAAGAGGTTTGGAACCCAAGACTGATTGGGCTCCATTACAGATAAAATAGAAGCAAAGCAAGAAAGCAGGCTTTTCGGAATCCACATTTGTTTAAATGAATTTTGTTCAGTGGATCCTATAGATTTTCTTCTGTTGTTGCTCCTCTTCTTATTGGCAGCAGCATGATTATTGATAGTTTTATTACTTTTGTGCCAGTAACTTGGCCAGGGTGTGTTCACAAAGTTTTGGCCATAGTAGTTCCTGGGTTGGCTAAAGAATTGTTGGTTCCTAGGTGTCCGGTTGCCATACTCATTAACCCAGTTGCTAGTGTATGGTCTTTGATAATGTACAGCCTGATATGCAAGACCTGTATGCCTCCCCGGAGTTCTAGTCCAATCTGACCTGTTGAAGTAGGTTGACTGTGCATTGTGATAGGTCTGAACTCTGGGTTGGTAAACATGTTTGGGTTGACTCCTACCAGCATTCTGTCTCCCCTGCACCTTGGACCCTGCTGTCCTATTCATAGGTTTATTTTGGGTCTTCTTCAGAGGTGGACTTGATGGTGGAGACTTGGTTACCTTGACCTGGGGTTTACTGGACTGTGTAGGTTGACCCCTAACCTGAGTCTGAGCCCTAGGATTCTGCTTGGATGTGCTGGCTCTACTAGGCTCATTAACCTTTCGTTTGCCCTTCTCCTCAGCACTGGGCTTTTTCAGATTAGCAGTTTTGTTCATCAAATTTGTTGAGTTCATGCTAATTAGAGGTCCCTTTTCCTTTTGAGCAACAAATGAAATTGTTCTCATCCCAAATGTTTTTGTTGCACTAGAACTAAATCCTAGGCCCTCTTTTCTGAAATTAACCTTTGACCCTAACAAAGCATTTAAGTTATCTGTTCCTTGGGTCATTTTCTCGATGGTTTTCATTTTATCCTCATTATCTTTCAGAAGTTCATCAATAGACTTTTTCAGCTCATTGTTGACATTGAGGATAGCTTCATATTTTTCAGAGATGATTTTTACTTCACTTTCACATTTTTGAATCTTCAGCTTCCATTCATCAATTTCATTTTCAAGCCTTAGATTCTCTTCCCTGTTGCATCCCTATGGTTTTGATGATGTCTCACACTATCAATCAATCTTCTATCTCTAGATTTATGCTGGTTCATCATGTAAGTGAGTACAGTTCATATGCTGTTTCATTAGTTCATCTATCTACACTGTTTGGTTAGCTTCGACAGTAGTGGGTCGACGCATCAGCAAGGGTGGGTCGACGCATCAGGCAGCTTGATCGATTAAGTCTATACACTGGTCTTAATATTCCAAGTCCATACACTCTCCCGTTCAAATCCTTCAAAGTCTGTACATCGTCTGTTCTGTGGATGCTTTGTTCTTTTGAAGTCTATACACTAGATTGTTAGCCTTTCAACTCTATACATTCGAGTGTTAACCTTTAAGTCCATACATTAGCCTTCAGACTACCAAGTCTGTACACTCATTGTCTTTCATTGTTTCAAGTTTGTACAGCCTTTCCGATTGGAAAGTCTATACATTGGTCGCTGAATGATCGTCAAGTCTATACATTGAACTGCTCTTCAAAGTCTGTACAGAGGCTTCGAATCGACAAGTCTGTACATCAGCTTCAGCCGATCGTCTCATTCAGAACTTAGTCTAAGTCTGTACAGCCTACCGTCTCATATAGCGTCTTATGTTTAAGTCTGCACATCGCATGCATCAGAATAAGTCTGTACATTGCATCATCTCTATCAGTGTCTCACTGGTCAAGTCTGTATAGACTTTAGCGTCTCATGAAAGTCTATACAACGCATAAGCATTTAGAAGTCTGTACATTGGCCTTTGCATTAAGCCTCAAAGTCTGTACAGCCGTGTGCATTGGATTCCAAGTCTATACATCCTTCAGCTGGAACTGTGCAAGTCTGTACATCGTTGTTTGCCAAAGTCTATACATTGGCATCTATTCCTACGTTGCACTTCCAAGTCTGCACATTGGGTTCTTTACCCACGTTCAGCTCTGAAAGTCTGTACATCAGGAACCTTACCGTCGTTGCCTTGCCAAAGTATATACACTGGGAACCTTCAAGTCTGTACATCGCCCAACTGATTTGGAAAGTCTATACAATCGTCTATGAGCATCAAAGTCTGTACAGCCTGTCTGTCTTCATGGGTTCTATGCTTTTAGTGCGTTGACGCACTTGGCTGGCTGCGTAGACGTAATTGTGCGTCTTTCACTTTCAGCCTTGTTCACTGCGTCGACGCTGACACTGGATGTGTTGACGCATTGGCCAGTTGCCAAGGGCGTGAGCATTTCACTTGAGGAGCTGAGGTGACGCTGCACGATGGGAGCGTTGACGCCTTGGCTAATGTCCAAGGGTCTTTTGATCAACATCAAGTATGTACAGCATGAAGTCTGTACATTGGTTCTGTCTTGAACAGAATGCCTAAGTCTATACACCTTTATGGCTTGTTCCTGAACGATCTTCAAGTTAAAGTCTGTACACTCCCTCAGCTTACACACTTATTCTTTTGTTGCTCTAAAGTCTTCACTTCGTCTTGGTTCAAGTCTATACACCGGGTGGGCTTCGTGAAGTCTACACAGTGGCTGAGCAATGTGAAGTCTACACAGTGGCTGAGCAATGCAAGGTCTACACATTGACAAGGCTTGTACATGCATTATTCTTCACATGTCTATACACTGCCTACACATGCGCCTTATTCATTAAGTCTATACACACTCTCACGTTGTACACAGTTACTCAGTTGATGTTTCTGAAGTATATACACTCGTGTTAATAGCCTGAACTAACTAAGTATATACATTCCATATGTCTATGTCTGCAGGCGATTCAGGCTGATGATTGGGCACGTGAACTGAGGTTGGCACCTGGCACGTGATCCAAGAAACCAGAAACATGACACGTGGATGGCAACTCAGTCAGGATGCTGCCATGTGGTCGAAATTCAAATGATCTGGAAAAAAGTTCATGGGCGGGAACCTGGCAGCCACACGCCCAATATCTGCTATAAATATGAAGCTTCGTTCTTCAATAGATGTGAGATCGTGAAAAGAAAAAAGCAGAAGGCATTTGTGTGAGGCTGCACGATCCAGAAAGGAAAAAGAGCAGAGAGTTCCATAGTGTCCAGATCCGAGAGGAGTATGTTTGAGAGAGAGAGAGCAGTGTCTGTGGCTTGATGAATTACTTCCTTTGAAGCTGCATTTGTATTGATTTCAGAACCGACTGCTTCTTCGTTGGTCTTTGTTTCTATTTTGTTTTCTTTTCATTTTGTTCATACTTCTGATTCGAATTGGTTCCCCTCCGGTGTGTGGAGGAAGGGAGTGTTACTCCGGTTTCCCTCTAGGTTGTAGAGGAAGAGAGATCGGTGATCTCTGGTGTTGCTAGTGACAGGTTGTCATTAGCAGGTTCCCTCCGGTGTGTGGAGGAAGGGAGAGGTTTCTCCGGTTCTGTTCTAGCTGGTAGCTGGAACAGGTTTCAAGTTCTGTGAGTAGCAGAGCTTGGTTGAGGGATTTGTTTCCCTTGGTTGTTCAAGCTGTGTGGCAGCATGTTGTTCGCAGACTGAGTCTGCAGTGTTCTAGCTTTGTCTAGTGGAATCCTCACTCTAGTTGGAGTGAGGGGTGGATGTAGATTGCGGACTGCAATCGAACCACCTAAAAATCGAGTGCCTCCTCTGTGGTTTGCTGTTATTATCTGCGCTCTCCATCTGCTTGTCTCTTTGCTTCCATGTGATCAGTTCTTCATTCTCATTTACTTATACTGTCTTGCTTGGTGACTGTGTTTCCATTTCTATGTGTGCGGGTTAAGGAGGGGCGTAAGCAATAGAACTTATTTTCCGCCTAAGTTTTTTACAAATTGGGAGTGATCTATTCATCCCCCCCCCCTTCTATATCACTCTTGCTGCGCTAACACTTGGTATCAGAGAAGGTTTACGCCATGTGGACGAACGGTCAAGGAAATGCCAGTGGTCCTAAAACCTTCAAGGCCGAAGGTCAATCCATTAGTCGCCCTCCATATTTTGATGGTAGTAACTATCTGTTTTGGAAGAACAGGATGGAAGTGTTTATCAGGGCTCAGAGCCATAAACTATGGAGAGTAATTACTGTTGGGCCACATGATCTGCCACCGAATGAGGACGCTTGGACAGATGACCATGTCAAGCTCTCTTCACTCAACTGGACGGCGTTGAACATCATCCAGTGTGCTGTTCATCCAGAGGAATATGCCCGCATATCTGCCTACAAGACTGCCAAGCGAATGTGGGATGAGCTGCAATTGATCTATGAAGGTACAGCTCAAGTGAAAGCCTCGAAGGTAAACATATACACTTCCAAGTATGAAATGTTTAGGATGAATGCAGAGGAGAACATTACTGAAATGTATGCCAGGTTATCCTTGATCACAAACACACTTAAGGGGCTAGGGAAGGATCTTGCTGAGGCAGATATAGTCAGGAAAATTCTTAGATCTTTATCCCCGGCATGACACACTAAGGCCATTGTGATTGAGGAGTCAAAAGATCTGACTACCTTGACTGTGAATGAGCTCATAGGATCTCTTATGACCTATGAGATGAATTTCAAAGGAGGTGGAGAAGGAAGTGATAGGAAGGCTAAGAATGTGGCTCTAAGGGCATCCCGCAACAAGGGTGGCAACAGCGGGAGCAGCAGCAGTAGCCCCGAGTCCGAGTCCGAGCTTGAAGGTTTTTCAAATCTCGACCAGGAAGAGCAGGCAATGCTCACTAGACAGTTCAGAAAAATTTTGAAGAAAAAGGGAAAGACCTTTAGGAAGAAGAAGCCACACCCCTTTAACAAGAATGCTGAATTTACCAGTTATAGGGATAGAAATCCTAAGAAACTGACTTGTTTTAATTGTAACAAACAGGGACATATGAGAGGCGAATGCCCAGACCTCCTGAAGAAGGGTCCCGATCTTCAGAAGAAAAACATAAAGGTGCAGAAGAAGAAGAAGCCACAGGCGATGGTCTACACATGGAGCGAGGAAGAAGAAGACCCCGAAGACATTTCCTTAGAAGAATATGAAGATGGAATTTGCCTTATGGCAAACAGTGAAGAGGAGGTAATAAATGTTTTTAAAATTTTCTCAATTGATGACTGGGAGAATGCTTATGGTGAATTGTTAGATAAATTTAATTCTCTTAGTAAAGAGCACAGAGTTCTGAAAAGAAAATTTAACACAAATGTTGAAGAACAAACTCTGGTCTGTGAGGAAAATGAGAAGCTAAAAGAACAACTAGTAGAAATGACCTCACTAAGGAAAGAAAATGATAAGCTCAAGGGAGAAAATCAAGAAAGTCAAAAACAGCTCAATGAATTCAAAACTAAAATTGAAGAAATCATGAATGAAATTAGAGTGAACTCAGAGAAATATGAAGCAGTGAAGAAAGTAAATGCTGAACTCCTAAAAAATTCTGAGTCTCTTCAAAAGGAGCTGGAAGACAAACAGAAAGTCTTAGAAAAGTTTGTCCAAGGAAAAACTAGTTTAGATGTTATACTAGGGACTAGGGTCAATTTCAATAAGGAGGGTTTAGGCTATGACCCAACCAATAAGAGACCCTTGCAATTCAAGACCATCACCTTCTGACCAGAGAAGGGAAAAGAGAAGCTGGACACACCATCCAGCTCAAACAGCACAAAGGGAATTCAAAGTCCTAAAGAAAACACAAAAACCAGTGCTAGACAACCATTTAAGATGGGAATGAATTTTATGAAGAATATCACTAAGCCCACTCACCAGAACACAAATAGTAGATGGACCAAGAAAGTGAATCAGAATAAGAGCTGGAATTACAACAATCAGATGGGTCCAAACAGGACCTACTGTAGAAATAATTTTCATGGTCAAAAATATGTTAATCAACAAGCTTACAGGAAATTTCCTAGGAATAGGAAGACAAATAAATGGAATAGAACTCACTTCTCCAGTCCAGCTAGATTCAACTTTTATAAACCAGAAAGGAAGGTGCCAGAGAAAACCATGCTGAAGCAAATCTGGATACCTAAACACTTGATCAGAGATTTGAACAATGTCCTTGGACCCAACTCATCTTGGGTTCCAAATCACTCTGCTTGATGTATTTGTGTAGGTCGGCCTGGCAACTGAAGACAACAAGTGGTACCTCGACAGTGGCTGCTCCAGGCATATGACAGGTGACCGATCCAAGTTTAGCAAGATAGAGATGAAGCCAGGGGGTCTGGTCAAGTTTGGAGGAAAGAACAAAGGTAAAATAATTGGAGTTGGTACAGTAGGTAAGTGTTCCACAAACTCCATTGAAAAAGTCTTACTTGTGGAAGGGCTTCAACACAACCTGATTAGCATTAGTCAGTTATGTGACAGGGGTCACAGGGTTGTATTTGATGATAGTTCATGCAAAATCCTTGAAATAAATTCTGATGTGGTTAAATTTGTAGCCAACATGATTAATAATGTCTACATTGTAGACTTAGATGAGGAATCTAAATCTACTATTTGCTTATCTGCCAACTCTGAAAATGATGCTTTTGAATGGCATAGACGTCTAGGTCATGCTAGCTTTACAACCTTAAATAAATTGGTCAAGCATGATTTAGTTAGAGGAATGCCTAGAATTAAATTCAACTCAATATCAAAAGCATGTGATGCCTGTGCTCTAGGCAAACAGACCAGAAATTCCTTTAAATTAAGATCTGAGCCATTGTCTTCCAGACCAATGGAACTTCTTCATATGGACCTTTTCGGTCCCACTAGAACTCAGAGTCTTAATGAAAATAGGTTTGGCTATGTCATCATAGATGACTTCTCTAGATATTCATGGATATTTTTCTTAGCAAATAAGAGTGATGCATTTCAAAAGTTTAATCTGTTTTTTAATAAGGTCAAACAAGAAGGGAAATACAAGGTCTGTTCTATTCAATCTGACCATGTAGGTGAGTTTGAAAACTCCATGTTTACTGATCTTTGTGAAAAAGAGGGACTAACTCACAGGTTTTCTTCTCCCAGGACACCTGAACAGAATGGGATTGTGGAGAGAAGAAATAGAACTGTGGTGGAGATGGCCCGAACCATGTTGATTGAAAGTAAATTACCTAGAAGGTTTTGGGCAGAAGCGGCCAATACAGCAACTTACATAATCAACAGGGCCATGGTAAGACCCATTCACAAGAAAACACCCTATGAGCTTCTAAAAGGTAAGAAACCAAACTTGTTTCATTTCAGAATTTTTGGAGCAAAATGTTTTATTCATAACAATGATAAGAAAGATTTAGACAAGTTTGAAGCCAAAAGCTCACCTGGAATATTCTTAGGTTATTCTGAAGTGTCAAGGGCATATAGGGTATTTAACATATCAGATCAGAAAGTGGAAGAGTCTCCACACATCCTTTTTAGTGAAAAGAAAGATGTTTCTAATGTTAAAAATCTTGACAGGGATTCCAATCATGATGGGGATTTCCTAGAAGACCAACAAGAGGAAGAGAAGACTCAGCCAAATGGAGAAACAAATTCCCCCAATCAGGAAGGGCCAAGGGAAACAGATGAGTCTTCAACAAATGTTAGATTTCTTAAAGACCATCCATTAGATAATGTCATAGGCCATCTTGAAGATCCTCTTCGGACTAGGTCTCATTTTAGAAATGTGAATAATGATGACTTAATTGCTTTAGTCTCACAAATTGAACCCAAAACAGTAGAAGAGGCCTTAGCTGATCAAGCTTGGGTCAATGCTATGTGTGAGGAATTAGGTCAGTTTGAAAGGAATAATGTCTCGGAGCTTGTCCCAAGACCAGATGGTATTAATATCATAGGAACCAAGTGGGTGTTCAAAAATAAGATGAATGAAGATGGAATCATCTCAAGAAATAAGGCCAGATTAGTAGCCAAAGGCTACTGTCAGGAATTCGGTGTAGACTTTGATGAATCCTATGCACCTGTTGCTAGGATGGAGGCAATAAGATTGTTGCTTGCCTTTGCTTGTTCAAAGAATACAAAACTCCAACAAATGGATGTTAAAAGTGCCTTTTTAAATGGAGTGATTAAAGAAGAAGTTTTTGTTGAACAACCTCCTGGATTTCAATACTCTCCTCAACCTAACCAAGTTTTCAGGTTAAACAAAGCCTTATATGGTCTAAAGCAGGCTCCAAGAGCATGGTATGAAAGATTGTCTGAATTTCTGATCAGCAAGGGCTACAAAAGAGGTAAAGTTGATCAAACTTTATTTACCAAGGGCATAAATAGAGATCTCATCATAGTTCAGGTATATGTAGATGACATTGTATTTGGATCAACTAAGCATGAACTATGTGATGAATTTTCTACCATGATGTCTGCTGAATTCGAAATGAGCTTGGTTGGTGAACTAAAATACTTCCTTGGATTGTAGGTACAGCAGCTAGAGGATGGGTGCTTCATCAACCAAACCAAATACACAATAGAACTGTTCAAGAGGTTTGGTATGGAAAATTTAAAGCACATTACAACACCCATGGGCACCAATACCTCACTGGATGCAGATGAGACAGGTAAAGAAGTAAATGCCAAACTTTATCGAGGTATGATTGGATCACTTCTTTACTTGACAGCCTCTAGACCTGATATACAATTCAGTGTAGGAATGTGTGCAAGGTATCAGTCTAGACCTACTGAATTACACTTAGTTGCAGTTAAAAGAATCTTCAGATATTTGTCAGCTACTCATTCTCTTGGTTTATTGTTTCCTGCATCTCACACACTTAACTTAGTAACATACACAGATGCTGATTATGCAGGCTGTAAACTAGACAGGAAAAGCACTAGTGGCCATTGTGAATTCTTGGGTGGGTGTTTAGTGTCTTGGGGCTCCAAGAAACAACATTCTGTGGCCCTTTCCACTGCAGAAGCTGAATATGTGGCTGCAGGGAGTTGTGGAACACAAGTCATATGGATTAAACACCAGCTTCAGGACTACCAAGTAGACCTGGGGTGCACACCAATCTACTGTGATAATACTAGTGCCATCAATATTGCTAAAAATCCTGTTTTGCATTCACGAACCAAACATATAGAGATAAGACATCATTTTATAAGAGATGAAGTGTCTAAGAATAATTTTGAACTGATTCATGTAGGCACAGATAATCAGATTGCTGACATATTCACAAAACCTCTGGATAATGAAAAATTCACCACATTGAAAAGAGAATTAGGCTTATACAAATTGTCTTAATTATGAAGCCTGTTCTTGTTGAGAGGGGGTGTTGTGTTTTTTCTGATGGTTAGTCTTATGACATGCTAGCTTTAAGGGGGAGTTCTGAATGTCTGCCGGTTAGCCTTAAGGAATGCTTTGAGTGAGGGGAAGCTTTGAAAATTTGCTAGATTATTTCATTGAGGAATGTTATGTCTTAGGGGGAGCTGTGTTGTAGTGTGAGAGGAGTAGTTCTTTGACAGATTCAAAAGGAATGTCCAGATGTGTAACTTTGCTGGTTTTGCATGACTGATCTAGTATGGTTCTCTCAGACAGTAGAGTGTCACTTATTTCTTAAGTCTATAAGTCAGTGACTCTAAAACCCAGTTAGAATCTTTCCTTTGGTACTCCTTCAGAGATCTGGACTAATTGCATAAAGTATATCTTCCTACATTGTCATTGATTCTGGTTCAAGCCAAAACCTGTATGTCTTGATATCTGACCCAATCAGCTTGAAATCTAGACTTCAAGACTCAATTCAAGAAATAGTCCTTCTGGTATTATTTTCAATCATTCTATCTCTTTAACTCAAGGGCTTAACAGAACAAACATGTTCTATTTTGATCACTGAGAAATTGGGAGCTTCATCAATGAAATGAATATTTCTCCCATGTCATGAGGTGTCAAGTGCTTAAAATGAATGAAAAGACAGGACAGAGCAATGGTGGCTTGCTAGTGAGTAACTGGGGACTCTGGCCTCTAATCAAGGTGTTTCCTCATGTCAAAAGCCACAGTTACTAACTCTGTTCCTTAATAAAAAAAGGGGGGGAAGGAAGTAATGAGGTACTCACTCTGAGTAACTGGGGATTCAGGCCCCTAATCAAGGTGTCTCCCTAATGTCAAAGGAAGTGAACTACCAACTTACTCATTGATCTTCTTGAAAATCATCTCCAACAAAAAATTCCTTGTTGTTATGCAACTAATGGATTGCTTGTCCTCAATACCTTGAGAACACCTCTCTGATTACGTCTCTTGCTGTCTTGTGGGATAGTTGAATGATCAGCTATATCTGGCCATACTTGTTAACTCCTGCTCTAAATCATACACCATGTATGATGATAAACTTTTCTATCATTCTACTTCTCTATTGTGTACTGGAGTTTAAAGAATCTTCTCTTGAGATTAGAAACTCACTTATTCTCTTAAGACCTACTCGTGACTTTCTGCACTAAGAAATTACCTCACTTCTCCTTCATGTTTCCAGCACTGTCATACATTCTGTATTTCTTTTTGCTGATGTCAAAGGGGGAGAGAAGTTCTGCAATATCAGTGAGTCTCTTGGCTTTGTCTTGAGTTGTGGGGGAGATGAAAGTGTGTTGTAGGGAATGCATAATTCATCTGCATGAGTATGCCTTGAATTTAATCTGTTTGTTGCAGCTGATATTAATTTCTTGTTGAACCTTGATATTGCTTGATTCATAGTGTTGTCATCATCAAAAAGGGGGAGACTGTTGCATCCCTATGGTTTTGATGATGTCTCACACTATAAATCAATCTTCTATCTCTAGATTTATGATGGTTCATCATGTAAGTGAGTACAGTTCATATGCTATTTCATTAGTTCATCTATCTACACTGTTTGGTTAGCTTGGACAGTAGTGGGTCGACGCATCAGCAAGGGTGGGTTGACGCATCAGGCAGCTTGATCGATTAAGTCTATACACTGGTCTTAATATTCCAAGTCCATACACTCTCCCGTTCAAATCCTTCAAAGTCTGTACATCGTCTGGTCTGTGGATGCTTTGTTCTTTTGATGTCTATACACTAGATTGTTAGCCTTTCAACTCTATACATTCGAGTGTTAACCTTTAAGTCCATACATTAGCCTTCAGACTACCAAGTCTGTACACTCGCTGTCTTTCATTGTTTCAAGTCTATACAGCCTTTCCGATTGGAAAGTCTATACATTGGTCGCTGAATGATCGTCAATTCTATACATTGAACTGCTCTTCAAAGTCTGTACAGAGGCTTCGAATCGACAAGTCTGTACATCAGCTTCAGCCGATCGTCTCATTCAGAACTTAGTCTAAGTTTGTACAGCCCACCGTCTCATATAGCGTCTTATGTTTAAGTCTGCACATCGCATGCATCAGAATAAGTCTGTACATTGCATCGTCTCTATCAGTGTCTCACTGGTCAAGTCTGTATAGACTTTAGCGTCTCATGAAAGTCTATACAACGCATAAGCATTTAGAAGTCTGTACATTGGCCTTTGCATTAAGCCTCAAAGTCTGTACAGCCGTGTGCATTGGATTCCAAGTCTATACATCCTTCAGCTGGAACTGTGCAAGTCTGTACATCGTTGTTTGCCAAAGTCTATACATTGGCATCTATTCCTACGTTGCACTTCCAAGTCTGAACATTGGGTTCTTTACCCACGTTCAGCTCTGAAAGTCTGTACATCAGGAACTTTACCATCGTTGCCTTGCCAAAGTATATACACTGGGAACCTTCAAGTCTGTACATCGCCCAACTGATTTGGAAAGTCTATACAATCGTCTCTGAGCATCAAAGTCTGTACAGCCTGTCTGTCTTCATGGGTTCTGTGTTTTTAGTGCGTTGACGCACTTGGCTGACTGCGTAGACGCAATTGTGCGTCTTTCACTTTCTGCCTTGTTCACTGCGTCGACGCTGACACTGGATGCGTTGACGCATTGGCCAGTTGCCAAGGGCGTAAGCATTTCACTTGAGGAGCTGAGGCGACGCTGCACGATGGGAGCGTTGACGCCTTGGCTGATGTCCAAGGGTCTTTTGATCAACATCAAGTATGTGCAGCATGAAGTCTATACATTGGTTCTGTCTTGAACAGAACGCCTAAGTCTATACACCTTTATGGCTTGTTCCTGAACGATCTTCAAGTTAAAGTCTGTACACTCCCTCAGCTTACACACTTATTCTTTTGTTGCTCTAAAGTCTTCACTTCGTCTTGGTTCAAGTCTATACACTGGGTGGGCTTCATGAAGTCTACACAGTGGCTGAGCAATGTGAAGTCTACACAGTGGCTGAGCAATGCAAGGTCTACACATTGACAAGGCTTGTACATGCATTATTCTTCACATGTCTATACACTGCCTACACATGCGCCTTATTCATTAAGTCTATACACACTCTCACGTTGTACATAGTTACTCAGTTGATGTTTCTGAAGTATATACACTCGTGTTAATACCCTGAACTAACTAAGTATATACATTCCATATGTCTATGTCTGCAGGCGATTCAGGCTGATGATTGGGCACGTGAACCGAGGTTGGCACCTGGCACGTGATCCAAGAAACCAGGAACATGACACGTGGATGGCAACTCAGTCAAGATGCTGCCATGTGGTCAAAATTCAAATGATCTGGCAAAAAGTTCATGGGCGGGAACCTGGCAGCCACACGCCCAATATCTGCTATAAATATGAAGCTTCATTCTTCAGTAGATGTGAGATCGTGAAAAGAAAAAAGCAGAAGGCATTTGTGTGAGGCTGCACGATCCAGAAAGGAAAAAGAGCAGAGAGTTCCATAGTGTCCAGATCCGAGAGGAGTATGTTTGAGAGAGAGAGAGCAGTGTCTGTGGCTTGATGAATTGCTTCCTTTGAAGCTACATTTGTATTGATTTCAGAACCGACTGCTTCTTCGTTGGTCTTTGTTTCTATTTTGTTTTCTTTTCATTTTGTTCATACTTCTGATTCGAATTGGTTCCCCTCCGGTGTGTGGAGGAAGGGAGTGTTACTCCGGTTTCCCTCTGGGTTGCAGAGGAAGAGAGATCGGTGATCTCTGGTGTTGCTAGTGACAGGTTGTCATTAGCAGGTTCCCTCCGGTGTGTGGAGGAAGGGAGAGGTTTCTCCGGTTCTGTTCTAGCTGGTAGCTGGAACAGGTTTCAAGTTCTGTGAGTAGCAGAGCTTGGTTGAGGGATTTGTTTCCCTTGGTTGTTCAAGCTGTGTGGCAGCATGTTGTTCGCAGACTGAGTCTGCAGTATTCTAGCTTTGTCTAGTGGAATCCTCACTCTAGTTGGAGTGAGGGGTGGATGTAGATTGCGGACTGTAATCGAACCACCTAAAAACCGAGTGCCTCTTCTGTGGTTTGCTGTTATTATCTGCGCTCTCCATCTGCTTGTCTCTTTGCTTCCATGTGATCAGTTCTTCATTCTCATTTACTTATACTGTCTTGCTTGGTGACTGTGTTTCCATTTCTATGTGTGCAGGTTAAGGAGGGGCGTAAGCAGTAGAACTTATTTTCCGCCTAAGTTTTTTACAAATTGGGAGTGATCTATTCATCCCCCCCCTTCTATATCACTCTTGCTGCGCTAACATTCCCTAGAAACCTTCAACTCAATTTTGATGTCCTCTACTTCAGAGCATGTGAGTTTCAGTTTATCTTTTTCAGATTCCAAACATGCAATTTTATCAGATAGAGTTTTATCATTTTGCATGGAATTGATTTTTCTTCTAAGATGCCTATTCTCTTTTCTAATATCATCAGCTCTATCAGCTATGTCATGATAAGCATCTACCCAATCAGCAATTATGAAGTTTTCAAATCTAGTGATTACCTCATCTGTGTCCTCCTCTCTATCTTCGGAGCTTGTTGCCATAAGGCAAATAGGCTGTTCAGATTCGGCTTCACTATCTGAGCTGCTGCTGAAAGAGCATTCATCTTCATCACTCCATGTGCTGATCATAGCTCTTCCCTTCTTGGTTTTCTTCTTTGAACTGTCCTTATGTTTCTGATTGTCTGGACAGTCAGCTTTCAGATGCCCTGGTTTCCTACATTGATAACAGACATTAGCTTCATTTTTCTTTGCAGATTTAGATTTATACCTTTTATCCTTTCGGCCACCATTGTATTTCTTCTGGCCGAACCGTCCTGCTCCCTTTCTGAGAAATCGCCTGAACTCTCTACTCATCATGGCTATCTCAGATCGAGTCACATCTTCTTCTTCATTTAGGCTCTCCTCTGATGATGAAAAGCTGCTGGAGCTGGATTTTATTGATTTGCTGGAACTAGCCTTCAGCGCTATCGGCTTCTTCTTCCTCTCGGCTTCATCTGTCCTTAGCATGTTTATCTCATATGCCATTAGTGAGCCAATCAGCTCATCAGCTTTAGTATTACGCAAGTCCCTTGACTCCTCCATCACTGTTGCTTTGGTGTGCCAAATGGGAGTCAGGGAGCGCAGAATTTTCCTCACTACATCATACTCTGTCTGAGGTTTCCCAAAACCTCTGAGGTCATTGGTTATGACAGTCAGCCGAGCGTACATTTCGCTGATGGACTCGTTCTGCTTCATCTTGAAGGCTTCATACTCAGATACAAGAAGATTGGCCTTCTGCTCTCTTACTTGAGATGTACCTTCATGAATTACTTCCAGCGCATCCCACATCTCCTTAGCCGATTTGCAAGCAGACACACGGGAGCATTCTGTAGGATGCAGAGCGCACTGGATAGCATTTATAGCACTCCAATTCAGCGTGGACCTTCTGATCTCCTCCTTGGTCCATACATCTTCATTCGGGGACAGCTCATAAGGTCCCTTGCTGATAATCTTCCAAATCTCATAATCCTTAGCCCTGAGGAACACTTGCATACGGTTCTTCCAGTATGCGTAGTTTGATCCATCAAAGAATGGGGGCTTCGTTGTTGAGTGACCTTCGGCAATCATCCCTCGAGCATCCATCTCTGCCTATTCTCTTCGGGCGATGAGTCCCTGCAGAAGAGTTAGGCTCTAATACCAAGTGTTGGGTTAGATGGACGCAGTCTATCTCCACTGAGTGTAGATCTAGAGGGGGGGTGAATAGATCAACTTGCCTAATTTAAAGCTACTGTAAGTTCTAAAGCGGAATTTAGGCAAACATCAGTTAAGCTAAAGGAAGAATGCTAAGCAAGAATTCCCATCGCACACAGATCAAACAAAAACACAAACACACTACACACACAATTTTTAGGTGGTTCGGTCAACGACCTACTTCCACCCCACACTCAACCGAGTATGGCTTCCTGCTGCGCAACACAGCTTGCGTCCGCTGGGCTTTACAGCTTGGCCAAACAATCCGCTGATACACAGCTTCGCTGGGCACTACAGCTTGCCGACCAGAGGATCTGATCCTCTGCAACCGCTGGGGAAATATAGCTTAACCCGTCCAGTGGAGACTACCACTGCAAGACTGCTGACACACAGCTTGAGGAAATAATATTCGAAAATGATAGACAGAATCAAACGAAAAAGGAAAACCCAAAAGCAATGTAGCTCTAAAGAGCAAAGCTCAGCTCTGGTTTTGAACCACGAGACTGAGATACAAACTCTCTCACTCTCACTCTCAATCAGCTCTCTATCTCTTCTTCTCTCGTTTTCTTCTTCTTCTCTATTTATTCTTCTTCTCTCTTTCTTCTTTCTCTCAGTGGATCGAAGGAGCCTTGCTGCTTTGGCTGTATAGACTTTCTATCCTTCTCTTCGATCACCCTTCTTCTGTGGAAGAAGGCATGTGTATATAACAGCAGCAGTAGCAGGCGTGTGCTCTCCACGTTTCCCGCCAAAGCATTTGGACCACGTGGCAGCATCCAATGGAGTGTCAGAACACGTGTCCTCATCTGGATACCTTGTTCTTCTCGGATCACGAGCCAGGTACCTCGGATCACGTGCCCTTCATTTGTCTCTGCATTCCCTGTCAGACAGACAAGAACATATTCAGTTTAACTGTAAACCCTGTACAGGCTTTGCAACCACGAGTGCAATGCAAAGTATGCACAACGCAGTGTATAGACTCAATGATCGTAAAGGCTTCATGAGAAGGAAAGTAGTGTATAGACTTAGTAAATATAAAGGCTTCATAAGAAGGAAAACCAGTGTACAGACTTGCCCAAAGTATAGACTTTATATGAAGAGGCAACGGCTGTACATACTTCCTATATGAAGCAGCCACTGTACATACTCAAGGTGAAGACCGATGCCAATGTATAGACTTTACTGAAGACAACGGACTCGAGTGCAGTGTACAGACTTGACTATGCTCACCCAATACCAATGTATATACTTGATGCTCAAAGAGTGGCTGTACAGACTTGATAACGATGCAGAACGAACGGATGTACATACTTCATGTGAAAGCCCAATGTACAGACTTTGAAGAACAAGCAGCTACAGTCCAATGTGTGGACTTGTCGTTCACTGGTGAGTGTACAGACTTCGAATGAAACACCAATGTGCAGACTTACCACCGACCATTGTGTAGACTTGAAGAAGTGAGACGATGGCTAAGACACTGTACAATCAGATGTATAGACTTTACTTAACACAGTCTGATGTACAGACTTGGAATTTCAACTGAAGGGTGTATAGACTTGACCAAACAGTCCAGTGAATAGACTTGAATAGCTGAGGCCAGTGTACAGACTTGCCACCGACCAATGTGTAGACTCGATCAGCATAAGGCACAGTATAGTCATCAACTCTGCACATCGAATGTATAGACTTCAAGTGTGAAGACCATTGTATAGACTTTGGATTCGAAGACCAATGTGCAGACTTTGGATTTGAAGACCAATGTGCAGACTTCAAGTTTCACTGTGGATGTACAGACTTTAGGAAATCAAGCGATGTGTAGACTTGAAGCTCCACGATGGATGTATAGACTTCAAATATCACTGTGGATGTATAGACTTCAGGAAATCAAGCGATGTGTAGACTTCAAAGAAGTTGGCGATTCAATGTACAGACTTGATGAAGTGAAGCCAATGTACAGACTTGAGTGTAGCTAAAGCCTTGATCGTAGGAATAGGCTAGAGTGTATAGACTTCAGGCTTCAGAAACGAGTGTACAGACTTCACTTAAGAAACATAGGGAAAGACTCCAATGTATAGACTTTACCTTGAATGAAAGTCAATGAAGAATGAATAGACTTTCACGATGTGTAGACTTTGTATACGTGAAAGCTATAGTGAAGGAATGTACACACTTGACCAATTCAAAGGTGAATCGAGTGTACAAACTCTGAGTCCAAACCCAACGGCTGTACAGACTTAGAATGTGAAGACTGATGTACAGACTTCATTAATCAAAGCATGAATGAGACGCTGTACAGACTTAGCCTAAGACATCCATGAACTGACGCTGTAAAGACTCAATCTAGACAAGTCTGCTAAAGGAGTCGACCCATCAGAGGATGCGTCGTCCTATGACAGTGAGAAATGCAAACAGCAGTGTATGAAATGCAAAGAACACATAGTCAATCTGATAGAGCAATTTCATCAAAGCAAGAGCAGTTGCCAATCAATCAAAACAATGGTGTTGCCAATGAAATAAAGTAAGTGTCAACATCATCAACATAGAGGGGTCACAACATTACCTTTAGTGTCTTCATCCAAGCTTGTAGAGGTACCCATTGGAGAAGCTATCTCTTTAAGGTTATCCATCTTGTATTTCTTAAGTAGATCCCTTGTGTACTTGGACTGAGTTATGAACATTCCATCCTTTGTTTGTTTAACCTGCAATCCAAGAAACAATTTGACCTCACCCATTGAGCTCATTTCAAAGTCATTAGTCATTGTTTCAGAAAATTCCTCACATAATTTGGGGTTAGTTGACCCAAAAATGATATCATCCACATAAATCTGTACAATAAGAATTTCAGAATGACTCACCTTTGTAAACAAGGTCTGATCAACTACTCCTCTAGTGAAATTTTGATCTGTGAGAAACTTGCTCAACCTGTCGTACCAAGCTCTGGGAGCTTGCTTAAGACCATAGAGAGCTTTATTTAATTTGTAAACATGATTAGGGAAATCTAGACATTCAAACCCAGGGGACTGTCTAACATAGACATCCTCATTAATTTCCCTATTCAAGAATGCAGATTTTACATCCATCTGCTGGAGGATTATACCTAGGGAACATGCATAAGCTAATAAAATTCTAACAGCTTCTAATCTGGCTACAGGGGTAAATGACTCTTCAAAGTCAATACCAAACTCCTGGTTGTACCCCTGAGCAACAAGTCTGGCTTTATTTTTAACAATATTCCCTAACTCATCAGATTTATTCCTGAAAACCCACCTAGTCCCTATGACTGTTCCATGATCAGGAGGTGGGACCAAGTGCCACACCTTGTTCCTGTCGAACTGATTAAGCTCCTCATGCATGGCATTAATCCAATGCATATCCTTGAGGGCACAGTCAATGGACTTGGGTTCAATTTAAGAGACAAGAGCATATGCATTTAATTCATCCTGAATTCTAAAGTGACCTCTAGTTCTAGGGGGATCATTCAAATTGCCAATGACATTATTCACAGGGTGATCTTTAAGATATATAATATTAACAATCTGAGTTTCAGGAATTTCACTTACCTCCCCCTGAACTTCAGGTTCTTCTTCATTTTGCTCTTCTTTATCTTCCTCACCATCAGACTGGTCTGCAGAGTTTTCATCTTTCAAAATGTTCCCATCTTCGTTCCTGCAGTAACCATGGTTAGTTTCCATCAAGGTTTCATCAAAGATAATGTGTGGAGATTCTTCAACAATTTTTGAGTTTAAATTGAACACTCTATAAGCCCGGGTGTTTTCAGAATAACCGAGGAAGATTCCTGGTTCACCTTTTGACTCAAATTTATCAAGGTCCCTCTTGTCATTTATATGTATAAAATATTTACAACCAAAGACCTTGAAGTGGGCAATTGAAGGTTTCTTACCTCTCAAAATCTCATAAGGGGTTTTCTGGGTGGAAGGTCTTACCATTGCCCTGTTAATTACATAACAGGCTGTGTTGACTGCTTCAGCCCAGAATTTTCTTGGCAGTTGACCTTCAACTAAGAGAGTTCGGCCCATTTCTACTAGAGTTTTGTTCCTCCTTTCGACAACACCATTCTGCTCAGGTGTCCTGGGTGAGGAGAACTTATGATGAATCCCACTTGACCTGAAAAATTCTTCAAAGTGTGAGTTTTCAAACTCACCTCCATGATCAGTCAAAATATTTTCAATTTTTTGATTTATTCTTATACAGAACTCCTGAAATTCTGAAAATGCATCACTCTTATTAGATAAAAAATAAACCCAAGTATACCTAGAAAAGTCATATACCATAACAAACCCATACCTCCTCCCTGATAAGCTGACAGATCTGGTTGGCCCAAAAAGGTCCATGTGTATCAGCTCATAAGGTTTGGAAGACAGATTTTCAGTTCTAGACTTAAATGACTTTCTAGTCATCTTTGATTGAGTGCATGCATCACAGATTTTATTTTCTTTCTTGAAGGAAACTTCAGGAAGTCCTCTAACCATGCTATGCTTGTTTAGTTTATGCAAAATGGTATAACTAGCATGGCCTAACCTACGATGCCATAAAAATGCTAAATCTTCTCTATTGGCAGTAAGACATAGGTTAGAATGCTGAATATCATCTAGGTCTATCATGTATGTGTTATTTATTCTTTTTCCAGAGAATTTTACAATTTCTGAATCAGGTTCAAAAACCTTGCAGCATTGAGAATCAAATAAAACCTTATGACCCTTATCACACAACTGGCTGATACTAAGTAAATTGTAAGCTAACCCTTCAACCAGCATAACATCATCAATGCAGTAGGTAGAACACTTACCTACCTTACCTGATCCAATGATCCTACCCTTTGTGTTGCTTCCAAAGGTGACAAGGCCTCCTAGCTTTTCAGTTAGTATGCAAAACTTGGCCTTATCTCCTGTCATATGCCTGGAGCAGCCACTGTCCAAGTACCACAAGTTGCTCTTGGCTGTTAGGCATACCTGCACACACAATTAGGGCAAAGAGTTTGGAACCCAAGTCTGATTGGGCTCCAATGCAGATGAAGTGTAAGTAAAGAAAGAGAGCATGGTTTTGGGAATCCACATTTGTTTGAAGCAGTTCTGTTCAGTGGATTTTCCAGATTTCTTTTTCTTTTGCTTTTTCTTATTGACTTTCTTCTTATTTGCACCAACAGAGTTATTCACAGAATTGTTGTTATTGTGCCAATGCTTCGGCCAGGTTGCAGTCATAAAGTTTTGGCCATAGTAGTTCCTGGGCTGGCTGTGGAAATGTTGGTAATTTCTAGGCATCCGACTACCATACCCATTTTCCCAATTTCTGACATAGGGTCTGTAAAAGTGTGTAGGTTGATGAACATACCCTGTATTCATCCCTTGAGTTCTAGTCCACCCACACCCATTAGGATAGATTGGCTGTGTGGGGTGGTAGGACTGAACTCTAGGTGGATTGAATTTGTTGGGCTGACTTCTGAAAATATTTTGTCTTCCCTGCACCCTTGACCCTGCTGACCTATTCATAGGTTTTGGTTGGGTCCTTTTCTGTGATGATGGTGGTGAAGACTTTTTGGCATTGACATGGGGTTTGTTTACCTGAGCAGGCTGACCCCTAACCTTGGGTTGAGCACTAGAGGTAGGTTTGGACGTCCCAATTCTACTAGGCTCACCTACTTTCTGTTTGCCCTTCTCCTCTGCATTTAGCCTTTTCAGATTCAAATTTGTCTTTACAGCATTATTAGAATTCATGTTGATCAGAGGTCCTTTCTCCTTTTGTGCAACAAAGGAAATAGTTTTCATTCCAAAGCTTTTAGTTGCACTAGAGTTGAATCCTAGGCCCTCTCTTCTGAAATTTACCTTTGACCCCAATAATGCATCTAAATTTTCAGATCCTTAGGTCATTTTCTCAATTATTTTTAGCTTATCCTCATTATCTTTCTGAACTTCATCAATAGAATTTTTCAACTCATTATTCACATTGAGGACAGCTTCATATTTTTCAGAAATAATTTATATCTCATTTTCATAATTCTGAATTTTCAGTTTCCATGCATCAATTTCATTGTCTAATCTCATATTTTCTTCCTTAGAGATTTTCAGTTCTTTATTGATTTCTTCAAGTTCAGAACATGTGAGTTTCAGCTTACTGTTCTCAGTTTCTAAGCAGGCAATTTTATCAGACAATGAAGTATCATTTTGCATGATTTTAATTTTTCTTCGTAGATGCATGTTTTCTTTTCTGACCTCATCTACTCTATCAGTAAGTTCATCATAAGCAACCATCCAATCAGTAATAGTAAAATTTTCATAGCGAGAGGATACCTCATCAAATTCTTCCTCTCTATCTTCTGAGCTGGTTGCCATGAGACAGATTGGCTTCTCAGCTTCAACTTCATTGTCTGAAGTGTTGCTCAAGGATCCCTCGTCCTCATCACTCCAAGTACTCACCATAGCTTTCCCTTTTGTGTTCTTTTTCTTGGACTTGTCCTTGAGGTTCTGATTTGTCGGACATTCAGCTTTAAAGTGACCCGCCTTCCTGCATTGATAGCAAACATTAGTTTCAGCTTTCTTTACAGGGTTTGATTTATACCTTGTGTCTCGGCGGCCACTGTTGGGATTTCTTCGGCTGAATCTTCTTCCTTCCTTCTTGAGAAATCTCCGGAATTCCCAAGTAATCATGGCAATATCAGCATTTGCCACTTCTTCTTCAGACAAGCTCTCTTCAGTTGATGATCCGTTGGGGCTGGATCGACTGGATCTGTTAGCACCAGCCTTCAGAGCTATATGCTTCCTCTTTCTGTCAGCCTCCTCTATCTTCGGCATATTCATCTCATAAGCCATTAGAGATCCGATCAGCTCATCTGCCTTAGTATTGTGCAGATCTCTTGACTCTTCCATAACTGTGGCCTTGGTGTGCCAAATTGGAGTCAAGGATCGCAAGATCTTCCTGACTACATTATACTCATAATAGTTTTTCCCGAAGCCTCTGAGACCATTTATGATAATAGTCAGCCGAGCATACATTTCTTTGATCGTCTCATTAGGCTTCATCTTGAAAGCTTCGTATTCTGAAACCAGTAGATTAGTCTTAGTCTCTCTGACTTGTGAAGTCCCCTCATAGATGACTTCAAGTGCATCCCACATTTCCTTCGCTGAGGAGCAAGCAGATATTCGTGAGAACTCGGTGGGATGCAGAGAGCACTGGATTGCATTGATTGCACTCCAGTTGAGCGTAGACCTTCTAATTTCCTCTTTGGTCCATACATCTTCATTTGGGGACAGCCCGAAAGGTCCCTTGCTAACTACCTTCCAAATTTCATAATCTTTAGCCCTCAAGAATACCTGCATACGGTGCTTCCAGTATGCGTAGTTGGTTCCATTGAAGTATGGGGGCTTGGATGTGGAGTGTCCTTCAGCTATCATCCCTCTTTCGTCCATCTGTGCTTATCCTCTTCAGGCGGTAAGTCCCTGTAGAAGAGTCTAGCTCTGATACCAAGTGTTGAAGTTAGATGGAAGGCTCTATCACCACAGGATGTGGATCTAGAGGGGGGGGGTGAATAGATCAACTGGCTATTTAAAAATTAGGCCTAGAATCAAATGCGGAATTAGAAGAACACTAAACGAACACATCCAATGCACCGAATGAAACACACAAGATATGCTGAACAAGCAATCAAACACACGAGAGACACAATACTTTTATGTGGTTCGGTCAATCCGACCTACGTCCACCCCACATTCAACTCGAATGTGGATTACTGCTGATACACAGCTTCAATCAGCTGGGCTCTACAGCTTGCCAACAACGGCTGGGGCTTACAGCTTATCCCGACCAGAGGAACACCCTCTGCAATAGCTGAGCTTCACAGCTTGCTCAGCTGGGCACTACAGCTTAGCCGACCAGAGGAACACCTCTGTAACCCGCTGCCTCACAGCTTGAAACCGCTGACTAACAGCTTGATAGAACAAGAGTTTTCAAAGAGAAAATAGCAAGATTGAAAACAAACAAAACACACAATCGAATGGAAGAAAACCAAAACGACTGTAGCTCAAGGTTGAGCAATATCAGCTCTGGTAACTGGACCAAGATACTGATTCACAAGCTCTCACAATAACTCTCTCAACTCATCTCTCTTTTTCTTCTTCTCTCCTTTTCTTCTTCTCTGCTTTTCTGCCTCTCACAGTGGATCTCGGTGGCTGCTGCTTCAGACTGGATGTATAGACTTCGCCAACTTCGATCAACCTTTACAGAAGATGAAGACTGATATATATAACAGCAGCAGGTGGATAAGGGCGCGTGGCTTCCACGTTTTCCCGCCCAAGGAATTCTCCAGATTCGAGGTGCTTCCATCCACGTGGCAGCATCTGGTCACCTCGTCCTCCTGGGATCACGAGCCATGTCAGCAATCTCAGTAGAGAATCCCTGTCAGACAGAGTATCGGATGATCAGATTAAATAACAACTCTGTATAGACTTATCAGAAGAACTGCATTGTATAGACTTCATATAAGTGAAAGCTATGTACAGACTTGCTGTATGAAGCAACCGCTATACAGACTTAGGTGATATGAAGACTGTCAATGTATAGACTAAGTGAAGATCAATGCAATGTACAGACTTCGCAAATGAAGATGCAATGTGTAGACTTCATGAATGAAGATGCAATGTGTAGACTTCAGTGAGACTCAATTGAAGACAGACGATGTATAGACTTCAGAACTGATGCACTGTGTAGACTTCACGACTGATGAATGCAATGTACAGACTTTGAAAGATGTGAAGGAGTTGAGTGTACAGACTTCACGATGTGAAGGCTTGTTAACAAATGACTGTACAGACTTGAGGTGAAGACCGATGTATAGACTTTCTAAAAGAACGTCTGTATAGACTTAAAGCAATGGAAAACATCGACTGTATAGACTTTGAACTGCAACGTAGGCAAAGGCATCGATGTATAGACTTCGAAGCTGAATGTAGGTAAATAACCCAATGCCAATGTACAAACTTTGGCAAACAGCGATGTACAGACTTGGCCGATCAGTCCAATGTATAGACTTGAGGCATGGAGGCCAATGTATAGACTTTACCTCGTGCAAGCTACAGTGACTGAATGTATAGACTTTGGAGTCTGAGAACAATGTACAGACTTTGTAAAACAGAAGCCTGTATAGACTTGAAAGATCAAGACGCTAAGGAAGACGGTCATTGTACAGACTTAGATGCCATTGACAAATGCATGCTACAGTCCAATGTGTGGACTTACATGAGACGCTCATTGAGACGCTCAATGTACAGACTTCGCCTGACACCGTCCAATGTACAGACTTTGCCTTAGACTCTAAATGAGACGGACAGTGTATAGACTTAGCCAATGCAATGAGTTGACGCTACGGTGTATGTCAATGTAATGAGTTGACGCAGTCCAAAGTACAGACTTTATTCTAGCAGGTAATGTAGCAATGTATATACATTGATCTTGAACGTGCAGTGTATAGACTATGCAATGCACTGTGGATGTATGGACTTGGTAGTCGACGGGCAATGTGTAGACTATGCACAACCAGATGAGTCGACTCATGAGAACAGGGGGTCGACCTATGACAATGTATACACTTTGCAATCGACAGGCAATGTACACACTTGCTAGGATGCTGCAATAGACACAGACAGTGTACAGACTTACGTTGCTGAAGTAGTGTGTATACATTGAGACTTTGAGTGTGTGTTCAGTGTGAAAGCAAGATAAAATGCATATAACACACAGATAATCTGATAGAGTAATTTCATCAAAACATAAACAGTGTTGCCAATCAATCAAAACAATGTGTTGCCATATGAAGTAAAGTTACATGTCAACACCATCAACACAGAGGAGTCACAACAACCATATCAAGTCCCGTCAATAATCTGTCACCGGCCTCAAACTAGTTTAAAGGTGTACGACAAGGACGCCCATACAAAGCTTCATACGATGCCATACCAATGCTGGAGTGATAGCTGTTATTATAAGCAAATTTCACAAGTGGCAAATGCTGACTCCACGAACCCTGCCAATCTAGGCAACATGATCTCAGCATATCTTCTAAAGTCTGAATAGTCCTTTCTAATTGACCATCTGACTGCGGATGATAAGCTGAACTAAAGGCTAACTCTGTGCCCAACACTTTTTGAAAACTGCACCAGAAGCCAGAAGTAAACTCTGGGTCACGATCTGACATAATTCATATTGGAATTACATGCAATGGTACAATCATTTGAACATAAAGCTCGGCCAGTTTCTGAACACTCCAGGTAACTTTAATTGGCAATAACCTTATTATTTTTGTCAATCAATCAACTAACAGCCAGATTCCATCGAAGCCTTGTGAAGTGCGGGGTAAACCCACAACAAAATATGTCATGACATGATCCCATTTCCACATCGAAATTTCTAAAGGTTGAAGCATTCCTCCAGGTTTTTGATGCTCGGCTTTAACCTGTTGGCATGTCAAACATTTAGACACAAATGCAGCTACATCCTTTTTCATTCCTGGCCACCAGAACTGCCTTTTCAGATTTTGATACATCTTGTTAGTGCCAGGGTGAATGGCATAACGGGATCCATGGGCTTCACGCAAGATGGCATTTCTCAACTCATTAACAGCTGGAACATACAGTCGGCCTCGGAAGCTGACCACTAAGTCATCATCAAACTCAACATCATGCATCATTATAACGTGGGACAATTCAGAATCAGCTTGCTGAGCTTCCTTGATATGTTGATAAATAGCTGGAGTCATCACAAGACTAGCACACACAGCTACCATAGGATCAGAAGAGATGTCCACGCTAAAAGTCTCATTTGGAAACTATTCCCACAATTTCTATTCATGAACCAGCAAATGACTAATTTGCACTTTCCTGCTTAGTGCATCAGCCACAACATTCATTTTTCCTGACTGATAGGAGAGAGTGAAATCATAGTCTTTCATATATTCCATCCATCTGTGCTGTCGGAGATTCAAATCTTTTTGAGAAAACACATACTGCAAGCTTTGATGATCGGTAAAGATCTAAAATTTCTAGCCATACAAGTAGTGTCTCCATATTTTTAGTGCAAAGATCACCGCTGCAAGCTCTAAATCATGAGTCAGACAATTCTGTTCATGCTATTTTAATTGTCGGGATGCATAAGCTATGACTTTACCATGTTGCATAAGCACTGCACCCAAACCTACTCGAGAAGCATCCGTGCAAACCACGAATCCACCCGAGCCAGAAGTTAACACCAGCACTAGAGAAGAAGTGAGAAGCCTTTTTAATTCATTAAAGCTCTGCTCACATTGATCTGACCAGACAAAAGGTACATCTTTCCATGTTAGTCTAGTCATCGGCGTGATAATCTGTGCAAAGTCTTGAATGAATCTTCGATAATAACCAGCAAGACCCAGAAAACTTTTGATCTCTGTTACAGTCCTCGGTCTCTGCCATTGAAGAACAGCTTCGATTTTAGCTGGATCAACTGTGACTCCGTCGCCAGAAATCACATGGCCGACAAAATGAACTTCCCGAAGTCAAAACTCACATTTACTGAATTTTGCATAGAGTTCGTGATCTCGTAGAGTCTGTAATACAATCCTGAGATGCTGAATATGTTCCTCTTCAGAGGTAGAATAAACACGGATATCATCGACAAAGATCACAACAAATCGGTCTAGATATGGACGGAACACACGCTGCATCAGGTCCATAAAAGCTACTAGAGCATTGGTGAGCCCGAACGGCATAACCAAAAACTCATAGTGACCATAACGCGTTCTAAAAGCAATCTTTTCCACGTCATATTCTCGAATCCGCAATTGAAAATAGCCAGATCGAAGATCAATCCGTGAAAAGACAATAGCAGACTGCAATTGATCAAACAAATCATCAATCCTGGGCAGAGGATATTTATTCTTGACAGTCACTTGATTCAATTATCTGTAATCAATACATAGTCTCGGGCTTCCATCTTTCTTCTTTACAAATAAGACTGGAGCACTCCATGGAGAAAAGCTGGGACGAATATAGCCTTTTTCTAATAATTCTACCAATTGTGCCCTCACTTCCTTCATTTCAGCTGGAGCCATGCGGTATAGTGCCTTTGCTAAAGGTGCCGTACTTGGAATCAATTCAATCACCATTTCTATTTCTCGCTGAGGAGGTAAGCCTGGTAACACATCAGGAATACATCAGGAAATTCACAGACCACAGGAATGGCATTGATATCCTGCTGTGGTGCCTCAACAGCAACCACGGAAGCTAAGAATCCCTGATAACATGCATTAAGCAATCTACAGGCTTGAATAGCAGAAATAAGCAAGCGAGAAGAACGAGATCGAATACCTCGAAAATAAAACGCTGGTTTCCCATGTGGCTGAAAATAGACTTTCTTTGATCTACAATCAACCACGGCTCCATATTTTTCTAACCAATCTATGCCAAGAATAATATCATAATCAACCAGCTGCAACGCATATAATCTAGCCAGCAACTGATGATTACCAATCATAATAGGTGACTCTTCCAAACAAAGAGGAGTGAACATGAAATCCCCAGAAGGTAGTTCTACAAGCAACTCACAAGTAATTTCAAAAGTCAGTTCCTCAATACAAGCAATAAAGTCTTCCGAAATAAACGAATGAGAAGCGCCTGAATCAAATAAGACACGAGCTGCATGACCATAAATCATAACCGTACCTTCAACAAGATGAGACGCCACAGCTTCAGGACGGGTAATGTGAGAGACCTTTCCCTTCTGCTTCCTGCCAGCTACAGTAGACTGTTGGGAAGAAGACACTAAAGCTTGAGGATAATACTGTTGTGCCTGAGGTGGTGGAGGAGGTCTGAACTGAGGCGGCTGCGGTTGAGAAAACTGCACTGGCTTCGACCTCTGCAGATAGTCTCGAACATGTCCCGGTTGATCGCATCGGAAACAAACCACCGGCAGCGAACACGGCTTGCCTAGGTGGCTCCCACCACATCTTGCACATACTCTCGGCTGACCAACTGCTGAGCCTTGATGCTGCTGGAAAGAAGGTGCCGATTGCTGCTGCACGGTACCCGAAGATGCCTGACTGCCATACCACTTCTTAAACTTCTTAAATTTCTTGAACTTAGGCTTAGAAACAGGAATGCCACTGGCAGCAGGAACATCAGATGGGACTCCTATAGCAGATGGCTGACTGAACTATTGACCCTGCACACCCAGTTGGATTGATGCCATTTGAGTATGCCCTCGGGATCTTGCCAAGTCAAGCTCTAAAGCCACAACTGCCTAATACGCTGCGTCCATTTCTTCTACCTTGGTCGTAATCAAAGGCTGCCTCAACTCTGGTTTTAATCTACGCAGAAATTGTTCGGTCTTTAAGCTTTCATCAGCAAGAATATGGGGCACATACCTACCCAATTCCATGAACTTGCTCCGATATTCCAACACAGTCATTTTGCCTTGAGCTAGTTCCATAAACTGGTGCATTTTATCCATCCTAAGATAAGCTGGACTGAACGTGCCCTCAAAGGTCGTGACAAACTCCATCCACGTGATCTGACGAAGAGGACGGGATCTAAAAGCAACCTCCCACTCCGTGGTCCACCACGTGAGTGCTGCTCCTTGGAGTTGAAAAGTAGCCAGCATGAATTTTTCATCCTTTGTGCACTCCATGGAATGGAATACACGTTCGGTTGCATCTATCCACACTCTGGCTGCATCTGGATCTGTTAGTCCTTCATAAGTCGGTGGGTGGAACAGCAAAAATTCTGTTAAAGCTCTGCCACGGCCACCAGGAGGCAATTCAGCTTGAGGAGCAGGGTCAGCTTGAATTGGAGCTGGCACATTAGCCGGAGGAGAAGTGTCACTTCCTTCCCTCCGAACGCGTGCCCTTCTACGAGGCAACATTTTAATCTAGAAGAAGACATGCAATAACCGAAAATGCATCAGTAATCACGAAAAACATCCTAAACTAGCAGTAGTAGACTCACATGGACTTGTTCTTGACTAATGCAATTTCAATTCCTTATACAAATCTTCAACACCGCTCTGATACCAACTGTGACGACCCAGGAGATCCGGATACCGATAACCTGATATCATCGATTTACCGACACCAAGAGCTCGGGGAAGCCACCCAAGAGGCTGATGAGGCCCCGTAAGGGTTAGTGAGTGTTTGCCGAGGGGATGCATAACGAATAGAAATTACATGCGTAATATTAATTAAGGCATTCATTTGAACTTTAAACGGAAGCAATTAAATATATATCAGAGTGATGAAATTTACACAAGTAGTCCAGATCCATATATCACCAGTCCCACACTGTACAAGGGTCAAAATAAATGACTACATGGGATGTACCTCGGCCAAAAGGAGAAAAAGAACAGACTGACCACTAACCGACCACTGACCGACCACTGCTGGCTCTAAGGTTTTTCGCCAAAAGCACGAGAGAATCTTGTAGCCGGTTGCTCTGATGCGGTCGACAGTCGTTGTTTAAAAATGCCGTGCCACACAAATTTCAAAATTGATAACCGCACTCACTCACTCGATTGATTTTGAAATACGAGTACAGTGGTGAATACGGGTCGATCCCACGGGGAGAGAATATTTGATTTTAGTTCAAGTTGGACATATCCTTATGTTTGGAAAATCAAATGTTGTATTTTGGAGTGCGATTATCACTAAAGAAATTAAAATTACAACTTTAAATGACAAGAGATAAGTAAAAGAAATTTAGCCAATTGATTGAAGAATGTCGTCGTTTCCACGCCGAGCCTTTGATGAAGATCGCTCCGCCTAGGAAGTCGACGCCGTGAGAGGATTTGAAGAAGAATTACTGCTTCGGATATGTTTGAAGAAACACTTAAGAAGACAAGGGTTGCATATAACAAGTTTGAAAACTTAAGTTTGAAAACATAACAGAATTCAAGTGAAAATAGGGATTGGAAGAAAAAAATATAACTTCAAATCTAGATGGAATTAGAAGAAGTATAAAACATGAACGTTGTAGAGAATTGAAAGAGGAAGAACTTTGATGAAGAACACAGACACAGAAAATAAGAGGAAGGCAATGAAAAAGCAAGATCTATCACTGCTGGTGAATAGTAACTGACAGAAAAATAGCACCTTGAAAAATTAATTCTAACTCTAAAAATACACAGAATTAGACAAAGTGGTAGAAGAATGAAATGGAGATCTATAAGAGAGGAACAAAGTTACTGAAGAACTCAGATTGAAACGAGGTCTAGAAAGGCTTCAAAACATAAGAAAACTAAAATGTCTCACCACAGATGAACAGTAAACACCTAAAACAGCACTTAAGAAAATGGGCAATAACTCTATTAATCAAGAAGAATTTGAAGAAATTCTAAACAGAGAAGTTGAAGAAAACGTAAAACCGAAAAACTTTCATGAAGACAAGAATTTGAAATGGGGATCACAACAATACGTAATTGAACCAAGAATAGACTGAATGCTTAAAAAGAACCTTGCATTAATATCAAATCAACTTACAAAGGTGACACCAAAAGCTTGTAAAACATCAAGATCCAACCCTCCTATGGAGCTCTACTAAGACTTACAATGAAGAACTTCAAGAATACAATGGAAAACCTTCACAATCTCTATGCTATCTCTCCTCCTCACTATCCCTAACAACTAACTCTCACCCCCCTTGCCATTACACATGAAGCCCTTATATAGGGTTACAAACTCTTCTTGCCCATGTGAAACAATCAAGTGCACCAAATTTTGACCCAACATGGTAGGCTGAAATGTGCTGCACCTTTGTCATTTTTTTCTGAATTTTTCCAATTTTTTTTGGAATTTTTATGCCCCTTTTTCTCCTTCTTTCTCTCTTATTCTCTCTCTGCCGGCGCGTTACGCCGAACGGCGCCAACCGAGTTCGGCCGCCCGCCCGTGGGCCCCTGGTGCGCCCGCCTGCCGCCTGCCGCCGCGTGTCGCACGGCGGGCGCGTGCGCCGCGTGCCCTTCGCGCCTCGCCGCGTGTCGCACGCGCCCCGCCCGCCTGCCACGCACCCCCCCCTCCCTTCGCCCGCCGACCTCGTCGCCCGTGCCATTGGCGCGGGCGGGGCGAAGGCGGGAAAGGGGGGGCGGGTTTAAACATTTTTTTTTGTTTTTTTAAATATATATATAAATAATATCTATATATCTATATATCTATATATATAGTATATATATCTTAGAAAATTCTAAAAAATATCAAATAATTTTATTTTTTCTTCTATTTTTTTTCTTTTCTTTTTGAACAATTTCCTGGGCTTCTGGCCCATTATCATAATATTTTTATTTTCTTTATTTTCTTTTTCGTGAAGCTTTTCTCGTACCGAGTGCCTGCATAAATACATAAAAATTATAATTAAAATTTATTTAATTTTAGAAAAATAAACAATTGATCAAAAATCAAAAGTAAGTGTGAGAAGTGTATATTTAATATAATTTAAGCTCATAAAAATGTGAATAATGATGAATTAACAAGGAAAAATACACACTTATCACACCCCCCAACTTACTCATTGCTAGTCCCTTAGCAATGCACATAATGAAAAATTTAGGACTAACAAAAGTTTAAAGATATTCAAGCCTCATTTCCAGTTCATCTTTCATAGATTCAACTAAAGATCAGGAATCTGGAGTAATTATCACAGATTAGCCTTATGTCGGAAATTCAGGTACATGATCAAGAATCTAATCAAAATTCAGTAGCACTTGTGCATGTGTAATACTAAATTTACAGTGAAGACAATTGCATCCTCCACTTGCTATTCTGAACAAATGTCTTTCAATTCTGCACTTCTTACTTAGAGCGTTCAATGCACACTAGCTTTTTGTCTGCCTTATTGATATGTCCCTTTTGGGATCACTATATATATTTTTTTTCTTTTCTAATTTTTTCTTTTTTTTTTTCTTTACACACATGATGCTGCACTACCCTTCATTGTTTTACACGAATCTCAACACGTCTTAGGTGAAGTAGGCCCGGTTCCACAGATCAGAGTTCCTGTTTCCTTTTTACGCGAACCTCAACACGTCTTAGATGAAGTAGGCCCGGTTACTCAGAATTAGAGCATTTTTCATGGTGCTTTATTTTTTTTCATACTTTTCTATGGCAGAAAGCTTATAACAAATCTCTTTTTCAAAAGTGCAGAATATCAGACAGTATATCTAAAATAGCAGAAAGCTTGTCCTTCTTGTTTCATTAGCGTGCATCGTGATTTTTTTTTTTTGAAAGTGCATCTGAACTTTAAAGAGATTCTTTAAATCAGTTTTCTATGGCTAGAGTAAATAAATTATCCAGCACCCTTTCCCAGTTGCTTCTATTCAGAATCACATTTCATGCGACATAAAAATAGAAATTTTTGAAAATTTTGTTTTTGCAATTTTTGACATTTATCTCCCCCCCCCCCAACTTAAATGACATTGTCCTCAATGGCATAAACAGTAGAAAGATCAGAGGACATGTAAAGAGATAATATAGTTGGGATGGAAGGATACAACCTGATGGGTCGGGCGAAGTGATGAGAGCTTCATTGCGTTGTGGCCTGAGAACTGTAAAAGAAACACACTAAAACAAAACATCAAATCACAAAAACCGTGGGTGGCCTCCCAAGAAGCCATTTATTTGCACACCAAACTATGAAAACGTTGGGCTGCCTCCCAAAAAGCACTAAATTTAACATCTTTAGCCAGACGCAATATAGCTCAATAACCAACAAGTTGATTTTAAAATGAGCCACCAAAGAATTTTGTCCTTGCCAAAATTTACTTTTTCATGCCCTAAAGAAAACGAATGTGACTGGTGAGCGCAAGGGCAAAGCATGTATCGAGGTGGAGGCATCACAAACGGACCACCCCAATCAGAGAATAGAGGAGGAACATTGGGAAAAATCATGTCATCAATTATGAAATGTTCCTCCTTAGAGGCTATGGGATCATCATGTAGAGCAAGAGTAGACCAGTCGGTTGGAAGAACTTCAAAAGAATCACCGTGGTCAAGAATTGGCATAAGCTCTATCCTCTCCTCTAGATTGAAAGTATCATGCGGTACATTCAAATCATTCAATTCCTCATTTACCCCAAATTCATTATTCCAATAAATATTCAATTCTAGATCCATCTTCACTTCTTCTTCCTTCCCATCTTCAAAGATAATTTCATCAAAGTCATGTCCCATCTCCACTTCTTCTCCATTCCCATCTTCAAAGTGAAGGTCATCATGATCGGGGAGAGACTTGTGATGAGATTCAATATATTCATCCTCTCCCTCTAACTGAAGATCATCCACCTCTCTTGCATTTCCCTCATGTTGACAAGCAAGCACTGGCTCCTCAAATTCCTTTGTAGGAGGGGGAATATGGTCATTTATCAGTTCATCACCTTCATCTATTACATTTCCAGTAAAGTCCGCAATCCCCTTAGAGTTCTCATGTGAATTTTGCTGACATGACCCCTCCATAATCCCGTTATCTACTAAATTAAGAGTGATAAGAGTGTGATGCTCTTGGGGAATTATAGATTGATCGTAGTCAGTGTGAAGAACTTGATGAGGATTGGGTCCAGAGGAATCAAAGAATTGCTCTCCCTCCATGGTTTTGATTTCCTCAGTAAGCCTATTGATGTGCTGTTGGATGGATTGACTATGGAGAAGTAACTGAATGAATTGATCATCAGAGGCATTAGGTGTGGGTGGAAGAGATGAATAGTAATGATTTGTTTGTTGGGCTGGGTCATAATGGTCATCAGAGGTTTTGGCCCAAATACGATTTTCATCATTCCCTTCTTCTCCCCCTGACGACTCAAGATCATCATAATCCTCTTCACAAATGGAATGGGGTTTAGGCTCCTCAGGCTGCTCTTCCGTTACGTCCTCCGCATAAGACTCTTCCATGATTCCCTCAAAATCAACAGTGATATGAGTGGTAGATTGTGGGATCATAGGTTGAGCATATAGACTTTTATCATTATAACATCCAAGAAGTTGGTCCTCAAGACTTGTGGAGTTGTTAGGCATTGGATCCACTTCCGTTTCTATGATGTTTTCAGCAATCCTACTCACTTGGGCCTCAAAGTTTTGCAGTTGTTCCTGAAAGGCTTGTTGTTGAGTCTGGAAGAGCCGTGTCAATTTATCAAACATCTCCTCCTTATGTAAATCTGTGTATAGAGGAGATAGATAAGTGGGCTGAGAGTCAGATTGTGATGGATAGTAATTTGAAGGGCACTCAGTCTGAAAATCAGGAGAGTGTATTGGTTGCCCTCCATAATAGGGTTGATCATAAGAATGGACTTGATTGTAAGGATCATTGGAATATGAATCCCAATCTGCAAAGTGTGGATTTGAAGGATGTTGAATGGGGTCTTGGTATGGTTCCCAAGAAGAAAATTATTGATTTTCCCATTGATTATTTGGGTTTGTGCAGGAGACAGAGGTGGAAAAATCCGATGACCATTGATATGGCTCTTGGGTGAAAGATGAATTATGAACCCCATTGTGGAAGAGTGAAGGAGTTTGTTGATAAGGGGTAAATGGAGAGTTGGAATTCACATAGCCCGCATAATTAAACATCAAAGAATCTATTATTGGGCCTGAACAAAATTAGATATGGAAATGAAAAAGACCCAAGAAAGAGTGATGATTTTTCAATGATTTTTTTTTATGTTTTTTTTTATTGTTTTTTTTATGCAAAGATAAACAAGTTAGCACACAAATGACCCTAATGACCTAGATGTGACCTGGACCTATAAATAGGGTTTCACAAAATGATTAAAGTGAGACTTAAGTTTACCCTCAATATGACCACCAGCCAGGTAAGGGGTGGGGAAGTGGGAGGTTCCCCCTACTTTCGTAGGGACCTTATTATGTCAAACCACTAACCCGCTTAAAGCGTTTGCTGTCCGACCGTCTTGCCTTAGGCACCGGTTTTCATATGAGGATAAACCTAAATAACACAAGAATCACAGGGTGATCCTAGGGCCAACGTTTACTGACTTGTATTTATGGCGGAGGTCATGCGAAGATGCAAGAGAAATGTGATTTGTGGGCTAAGGAAGGGTGATGAAATCCCCACCTTATCTTATTAGGGGTGTTGCCCTTAAAGTATTTTGAAATGAAAATACACACCACAATTTCAAACAAGGGGTTCTTTATGCAAAATGAATGCCAAAATATGGTGAGTAGAACATACCTTGCCCCTCGCAATCTTCAATATGCAATTGACAGGAATTGAACAAAGAAAACTTCTATACTAAATGATGCATGTCCTAAAACATGATGTGTGGTTTCTAATCTTGAAATGCATTTTTTTTAGATTTTGGTGCAAGTATGTTTTTTTCATTTTTTAGTTAATGAACCTATCTAACCAGCACAAAAATTTCTTAAGTTTTGATTGTTTTATGATTTTTATAGCGTTTTCAAGAAATTTTCAGATTTTTGTAAAGATTTTTCAGAAAGTGGAAAGATAGAACCTGTTTCTTGATTTCAGCCCTTTAGCAATGCTGCCGGGCTATTTAACGACGTTTCATATCCTTGGAATTTTAGGTTCGATCTTCCTCTTTCTTTGATTTTCAAATTTTTTTCTTTGTCCTGCACAAGTAAAAAGAGCAAAATGAATATTCACATATATACACCAAACACAAGAATATCCAACGATCATCATAATTCACTCCCCGGCAACGGCGCCAAAAATTTGATGCGGTCGACAGTCGTTGTTTAAAAATGCCGTGCCACACAAATTTCAAAATTGATAACCGCACTCACTCACTCGATTGATTTTGAAATACGAGTACAGTGGTGAATACGGGTCGATCCCACGGGGAGAGAATATTTGATTTTAGTTCAAGTTGGACATATCCTTATGTTTGGAAAATCAAATGTTGTATTTTGGAGTGCGATTATCACTAAAGAAATTGAAATTACAACTTTAAATGACAAGAGATAAGTAAAAGAAATTTAGCCAATTGATTGAAGAATGTCGTCGTTTACACGCCGAGCCTTTGATGAAGATCGCTCCGCCTAGGAAGTCGACGCCGTGAGAGGATTTGAAGAAGAATTACCGCTTCGGGTATGTTTGAAGAAACACTTAAGAAGACAAGGGTTGCATATAACAAGTTTGAAAACTTAAGTTTGAAAACATAACAGAATTCAAGTGAAAATAGGGATTGGAAGAAAAAAATATAACTTCAAATCTAGATAGAATTAGAAGAAGTATAAAACATGAACGTTGTAGAGAATTGAAAGAGGAAGAACTTTGATGAAGAACACAGACACAGAAAATAAGAGGAAGGCAATGAAAAAGTAAGATCTATCACTGCTGGTGAATAGTAATTGACAGAAAAATAGCACCTTGAAAAATTAATTCTAACTCTAAAAATACACAGAATTAGACAAAGTGGTAGAAGAATGAAATGGAGATCTATAAGAGAGGAACAAAGTTGCTGAAGAACTCAGATTGAAACGAGGTCTAGAAAGGCTTCAAAACATAAGAAAACTAAAATGTCTCACCACGGATGAACAGTAAACACCTAAAATAGCACTTAAGAAAATGGGCAATAACTCTATTAATCAGGAAGAATTTGAAGAAATGCTAAACAGAGAAGTTGAAGAAAACGTAACAATGAACAACTTTTATGAAGACAAGAATTTTAAATGGGGATCACAACAATACGTAATTGAACCAAGAATAGACTGAATGCTTAAAAAGAACCTTGCATTAATATCAAATCAACTTACAAAGGTGACACCAAAAGCTTGTAAAACATCAAGATCCAACCCTCCTATGGAGCTCTACTAAGACTTACAATGAAGAACTTCAAGAATACAATGGAAAACCTTCACAATCTCTATGCTATCTCTCCTCCTCACTATCCCTAACAACTAACTCTCACCCCCCTTGCCATTACACATGAAGCCCTTATATAGGGTTACAAACTCTTCTTGCCCATGTGAAACAATCAAGTGCACCTAATTTTGACCCAACTTGGTAGGCTGGAATGTGCTGCACCTTTGTCATTTTTTCTGAATTTTTCCAAATGTTTTTGGAATTTTTATGCCCCTTTTTCTCCTTCTTTCTCTCTTATTCTTTCTCTGCCGGCGCGTTGCGCCGAACGGCGCCAACCGAGTTCGACCGCCCGCCCGTGGGCCCCTGGTGCGCCCGCCTGCCGCCTGCCGCCGCGTGTCGCACGGCGGGCGCGTGCGCCGCGTGCCATTCGCGCCTCGCCGCGTGTCGCACGCGCCCCGCCCGCCTGCCACGCACCCCCCCTCCCTTCGCCCGCCGACCTCGTCGCCCGTGCCATTGGCGTGGGCGGGGCGAAGGCGGGAAAGGGGGGGCGGGTTTAAACATTTTTTTTTGTTTTTTTTAAATATATATATAAATAATATCTATATATCTATATATATATAGTATATATATCTTAGAAAATTCTAAAAAATATCAAATAATTTTATTTTTTTCTTCTATTTTTTTTTCTTTTCTTTTTGAACAATTTCCTGGGCTTCTGGCCCATTATCATAATATTTTTATTTTCTTTATTTTCTTTTTCGTGGAGCTTTTCTCGTACTAAGTGCCTTCATAAATACATAAAAATTATAATTAAAATTTATTTAATTTCAGAAAAATAAACAATTGATCAAAAATCAACAGTAAGTGTGAGAAGTGTATATTTAATATAATTTAAGCTAATAAAAATGTGAATAATGATGAATTAACAAGGAAAAATACACACTTATCATGCTCCGCCTCACCTGAAAAAGGAAGGGGTGAGTCTCACAATAGAGACTCAGTAGGGTTCACCGGGACCCCTAACTCGTAACTAACTAAAGGAAAGTAGTAAAGCATGCATTGGCATAAATAAATGACAATTTAATAAAGCTATAAAACTAACTAAACAATTTATAAACAGCTAACTAGCATGCCAATTTAATTTAAATGCGAGTACTCGAAATCTACCAATAGACAATAACTCAATCATTTCCAAGTGACAAGCGTGAGAAGGAGAGGAGATCCACCAGAAGGAGAAACCAGATGCATCCACTGACGGCTTACACTGCGTCTCAAGCATCTACGCAAGCCTGATCATAGCATGCGAGATGCGTAATAGTACCAGAACAAGTAACTAGTCAGAGCAACGCTCGTCAGTGTTAGTCCAAGTCTCTGACCACAGGTGCACACACTGGCTCGTCCCTAGAGCAAGGCCTCTAGCTAGTATTCCCCTCCGTAGGACGCTACGGTTGGATTAGGGCCCATGGAACTAGCTTAAAAACCGCAAACTGGGATACCCCGCCACCTCTCCCAGGTGGGATCAACACTGAAAGTCGTCGGGCTACGACTGGTGGTTCCATCACTAGGAAAGAGAATCTAGCTCTATTGGGATCTAAGAACATGCCATAATTTATAATAACGATTAAACATGGCAAATATGTAATACTAAGAGCATGATTAACTTAATATGCTAAGATGGCCATTATTCAATAATTCAACGCATAAATAATTGAATATGCTAAAACAATTATTCCATAACTAAATGCCTAAATTATTGAATATGTTGAAATGGCAATTATTTCACAATTAAATGCATGCATAATTGAGTATGTTAAGGATTGAAATTTGTCGGGATTAAACGGTTGAAAGAAAACTGCCCCAGTCGATAAAATGACTTAAACATGGCGAAGATGTTATATTAAATGCATGATTTAACGAACACGCATAGTAGCAGAACAAGCGGTCGAACAACGAACCGCCGCGTGTTGTTGAACAGACAAGCCGTGAAATTTCTACTGCCATTCAAATTTAATTTATTTACGTGGTCTCATCGTCAGCCGCTCGGGTCAACAAACGATCTATGGCGGACAGTTATAAAATCTAAAATAAATTAAACATGGTCCTTACCGGAGAACCAGATCCACCGGAATCATAACCGGATCCCCTCCCGGTCAACTCAAATCGATGGGAGTTATTATTTTTAACCTTTTCCTTGCCATTCCACCATCATAATATAACAATTTATCACCTATGAACTCAGCAACGATGGGCATGCCAGTTAATCTATGAACTCAGCGACGATGGGCATGTGATTGTTAATCTATGAACTCAGCGACGATGGGCATGCGATTGTTAATCTATGAACTCATCGACGATGGGCATGCTATTATTAATCTATGAACTCAGTGACAATGGGCATGCTATTATTAATCTATGAATTCAACGACGATGGGCATGCTTTAGGAACAATTTAACGGGCTAGGGCTACGATCCCCCTACCTCAAATGCGATGGAAAAGTCCGATTCGGCCGCGAACAAGCCGAGGGTTATCGCGGCTCGCCTTTTCCCGATCCTAGCACGAGAGGAAAGCCACCCCCCACCGTATTTGAGATGAGGGTGCCGATTCGCCGAGAGAACGCCGTGAGAGAAGGAGAGAGGGCCACCGATGCCGCTGTGGGTTCACTCCTACGAGGGCGCCGCCGCGGTCTCCTCTCCTTGTAGGCTCATCGAGGAGGTCGTCGGACTCCTCCGCCGCAACCCCGGGTCACCGCCGCACCGCGTAGAGGAGGAAGAGGGCGAGAGGGGGGCGGTCTCGCGGGTCCACTGGTGAAAAGGGGGGGGGTCCACCGCGAGATCCACCCCTTGCAGGCCCGCCGTGGCCGTGGTTCCTCCGCCGGTCTTGTGTCGCCACCACGCGCCGAGAAGATTGAGAAGGGGAGGGCGAGGGGATCCGCGTTCGCGACCGTCTGCGATTTCTTGAGCGCCTGCGGGTGAAGAAAGGGGGGGTTGTGAAATGAGAAAAGGGGAGTGAGAGAGAGAACCATCGGTTCTCCTCTCACGAAAAACCCTTCAACATATATTTTTTTTTCAAAAAAAACCCCAAATTGCTAATTAACCTTAAGTTAAGCAAAAACATATACATGCCCCATTAAATATCTAAAACTCTTATATATATACTCAAAGCCCAATTAACTAGGCCCAATAAAATCTTAAAAAGCTTCTACATTCACGGAATTAATTCTATTTTAGTATCAATAAAGATCCGTTAAAGAACGGGTCTCACAATCCCTGCTCAAATGGACCTTCACGTATAAATCTCATGTTCTTCAACCTTGGCTAGAGTCGACCTCTTATGAAGCAAGAGTCGACTTCTACTGTGAATGCGCTTGTCATGTAATTTCTATATGAGGCTTTTCAACTTGAATGTGATTAAGCCTATTAATAGGAATCTTAGCTTCAAACTGATTGAACTTGCATTGTTCTAACTTCATTTATCTTCTTATGCAGGTTTAAAATGGAATGCCAATCCATATGCAAAGATATCAAGATTCATGGTGAGAATTCGACACTTTGCATATGTATGTTTTTGGGAGAAAATGGTAAGTTTCCATTTAGAGTTTTTGATCTTGATGGAAGTGGTAAGTATATTTTTTTACATTGGGGTATTATGTATATACATTCTTGTTTTGAACTCATCTTTTCACTATTGAGATCATAGCACTTGAGATGATGGTGTTCCGGGTTGATTTGCATGCCATATTGTTCATATTCATTCTAGAAATGCTAGTTTCAAGAGAGAAGTTCATTTGATTTTCAAATCCATACTAATTTAATTTTTGTATGGTTTTGCAGGTTCAAATCATCCAAATTAATCATCCGGAATCAAGGGACATTGGTTGCATTTGCACTATTGGGTTTGCATAGGTTTTAGAGCCTAAAAAATGTGTTTTTGTGAAAGTGCAGAATCAACCGGTGGACCGCCCCCCTTTATCCGGTCGACCGGCTAGAACCAGACAGAACTTAGTTCTGTCCGATCGACCGGCCAAGTAACACCGGTCGACCGAACATGTGTAACCAGTTGACCGATTTTTCTCTGCTACCCAAAACAAAATGGGTGATTGGCCCGGTCGACTACCCCAATGAATCCGGTCAACTGGAAATTCTCTGCTACGAAATTGGGCTTCACAAAATGCATCCGAAAACCAACTAAACATAATCCATTTGTGCTCCAACCTTACCCATTTGCCCCTAGGGTTAATATACATATGTTTAGGGGGTTTTCTATGGGTTTGGTGAAGGGTTTATAGGTCTTTTCATGCTTCTATTGTCGGCCTATATAGGAGTTACTAATTTGGGAGATTGTAACCCTAAGTGAGCTAATGTTTTCTATCTTGTAGGTCAAGGAAGAAGGAAAGGGAAGAAAGGAGTGGAGCTGAAGAAATATGAGGATATCATCTACATCCAAGAGGCTTTTGTGATCGTGATAGAAGATAAAGTGGAGCGGATCGAAGAGAGGATCGCGGTGACGTTCATATCGGCAGCATCCGGCTTCCCTTCGACCCGAGCATCAAAGAACATCATCTTCCGGCCATTGAAGACAAAGGGGGATCATCTTTATATCTTTTGTTTGTTCTTTGGGATGTGTTTCATGCTCCATATCTTGGGTTTAGCAAGATTTGAACATTTGTGTTTATCTTTCGAACATTAGAAATATACGTGTGTGTGTGTGACTGTCTGTGTATACGGTCGTGTTTGATCACTTGCGTGCGGTCGTGTGGTTATTGTGCTGCATTTGTTGCAGTGTGTGTGTGTGTGTGTGTGTTGTGATCCAATCGTCGGATCGTGTTGGAGACCGAGTCTCCGTGTGTGTGTGTGTGCGCGGGCGTCGTCCCTTGTGTGTTTGAAGCATCGTCTCCGTTTTGGGGATTTATCCCCGAGTGAAGCCTCATCGGGTTTGGTGAGGGGTGGACGTAAGGAGCCCATCGTTGGTCCCAAAGAAACTTAAAAATCTTGTGGTTTGCATCTGTGGATGTGTGCTTAATCGTTCTATTTGCTTGTATGTTCGAGTGAGTGCGGTGAGATTGAGAGAACCAGTTTATCTTGTTTAGTTAATTCCTCAATCTAATTAAAATTTGTTAGTTCCGCTGCATAGTTGTTTTAATTTGCCATCTAGTGTTGGGGACAATTCAACCCCCCTTCTTGTCCGCTCGCCTACCTCGGGACCAACAACTATGACTCATTGGTGCATGATGTCATAAGTGTTATGTGTGCATACTGCATTCATATGTGTTGATGCTGCACTGTGATATATGAGGTCCACGCTCATATCTATTCTTTGCACTGTGGTTTTATGTTTGCACTGTGATTTTATGAGGATTGTTTGCTGTGCATTGATTTCAGTGCATTAATGTTGTCATCATAATCATTTACATGATGTATGCCGTTTTAGGCAGATGTATTTTCATGCTGCATAGAATCTCATCAGATTGCATGCACAGTCATTTAATCAAACAAGTTGCATGCATTCACAAGGTCGGTGCATGTTTCCTCTCACTCATATAGAGGGTCTGTGCATGTTACTGTTCACACGTTCATATAGAGCGCTCATGCAGTCGGTGCACGTTTTGCCCTACATGCATAGAACCTCGGTGCATGTTTTTGTTTGTCAAAAGATCGAAAGTCGGTGCATATATTTTGCTGTGAGACCAAGTCGGTGCAAGTTTGCCTCAGTCAGTCATTGAGGTCGGTGCACATCTCGTTTGTGCAAAGTCGGTACAGGTTTGCATTATGCATAACACGTCGGTGCGAGTTTCTACTGTGAGCATACTTGGTCGGTGCATACTTTTATCCTGCATGAACAGGGTCGGTGCATTTCATGCGTACCTCAAGTCGGTGCAGCTTTTGCTGCGAGCTAAAGGTCGGTGCAGTTTTTGCACTTTGCACATCAAGTCCGAGCATGAGCACAAGATTGCATACACAAGGTCTGAGCACCTTTTTCAGGGTCGGTGCACATACATATAGATCGTGCAATGCAAGTCGGTGCACATTTCTATTGTGCATATAGAGGGTCGGTGCATCTTTTTCCTGCGCACATAGAAGGTCAGTACAGGTTTCGCATTGTGCTATTAAGGTCTGTGCAGAGTGTGTGGTAGAGTCAGGGCACATTTTATGTTAGCTTGTTATAATCCGTGCACTGTCATGTAGCTAAGTCAGTGCACATTGGTTATAGGATTAGCTAAGGTCAACGCTAGTTACACATAGGTCGATGCTAGTTACGCAGTGTCTTGTGTACAAGGTCCATGCAATTCACTGTAGCAAGTCCGTGCATACTCTGTTCGGGTCGGTGCTAGTAGCATCTGTGCATGAGTAAGGTCGGTGCTAATTGCACCTGTGCATAATTGAGGTCTGTGCTAGTTGCACCGTGTGCATGACCAAGGTCTGTGCTAGTAGCAACCTTGTGCATGACTAAGGTTGATGCATGGTTCCATGTCCTATGTTATGCACAATAACTCCAGATGAGGTGAGTCTTGCATGCTTGCATATCTGACCTAGCTCAGGTCGATACATGTTTTCATTCTTCTATGTTATGCACAGTAACTTAGGTCAATGCTAGCTTAGCAATAAGCATTCTACGGTCTGGGTATATTGTTATAGACTTTGACCATATAGTATTGACTAAGTGCTTTCTTTATCATTTCAGGATTTAATAAAAATAAAGCATGACTTTGACCATAAAGTGTTGACTTATTGCTTTTTCTTTGCAGGGACTTAAGCACGCGAACGATTAAGTGAGGATAGCCACAGCCATTGTTCGAGCATCCTATGTGCAACCTGAGAACTTAACTCATGAGGAACTCAAAGTACCAGGTTAATGGCACATGATCCGAGGCAAGGCTCAGAACAAGTGATCCTGCCATGTGGAAAGCAAAAGCTCTGTGATTATGACACGTGGAAAGAAGAGGATCGGATCTGCATAAAAAGTTTGGGCGGGAAACGTGGTTTCCACGAGCCCATCGCCTGCGGCCTATAAAAGGAGGCAGATCGCCCGAGAGGCAGACAAGAACAGAAGATAGAAAAGAGAGAATAGAAGACTTAGAAAGAATTGAGAAGTGTTTCGAAGAGGCTGTGCTGAGAGAGAGAAGATCTGAGAGAGCAGAGAGTGGTAAAAGATAGGGAGAGCTACCATGGAGCTGAGGGAGATCTGTGAGAGCAAGTGGAGTGGTTTTGGGGAAAAAACAAGAGTATCGTATGGGGAGTCATTGTCAAGCTATGAGAGGTCAAGATTGCAGCAGCTCGTGAAGAAAAGGAAGAAGGAGAAGAGGAATCTTGGTCAGGATACCTTAGAGTCTGATAGTGGTCTTGGATCAGATTCTTATCACTTTGCTCTGAGTGAGCTATAGTTTTTGTGCTTTCGTTTCTAGCTTTCTGTTGCTAGCATAATTCAATTTTCCTTGTTTTCTTAAACCTCTGTTACAAGCTGTTAGTCAGCGGGTGGCATAAACTGTAAGGCCTAGCGCAAGCTGTTAGTCAGCGGATGGCTTAAGTTGTAATGCCCAGTGGTTGAAATTGTGAATCAGCGGTTGTAGGCAAGCTGTGAAGCCCAACCATTTAAGCTGTGTATCAGCGGACGCCACACTCTTGTTGATGTGTGGGTTGGACGTAGATCTCTGGATAGAGATCAAACCATCTAAAAATCCCTTGTGCACCGTGTGATTATTGTGCTTCCAATCTGCTGATAGATGTATGCATAGGATCGTCAAGATTGCTTCCATCTAGCTTTTCAGATTACATTGTGAATAGAGATTTCATCTCTATTAGATCTCGTTGAGGTTCTTCTCTCAATAGATGAATGTTTAGGAACGCTGCTAGTGGGTTTCAATCTGAATTGATTGATCTCTTCGATTATCTGAGTAAATTGCATAAGTGTTTTCACAGTCATCTGAACTATGATAGTTTATTAATCTGCCAATATTTAGCTTAAGTTCTATTTCAGCGAGAATTTTTAAAAAGGGGATTCATTCACCCCCCCTCTAAATCTTGGTGTGCACCACGATATCGTTCCAACACTGCCCTATCTGTTCTGTGTTCCAGGACAGAAACCACAGCCAACTTGCAGAGGTTTCCATTTCCAGCTCCACCGTTGGACAGAACTAGAATTCTCATATGTTGAAGCTTTTTGAGTCCTTTTCATAAAGGCTTTAACCTCGTCTCGATCTGACACCGGATCTGGGCGTGGCATCCATTTTCGCCGGAGTGCACAAGACTGTCCAGGTCTATCCCAAGACAGGCCAGCAGAAGGTGGTCACAAGTTAAATCCTCAAAAAATACGACGGAGTAGATCCAGCAGCCGCCGCTCCCGGGGGTCGACCAGGGACCTTCCGCCAGCGTCCCGGTGAACCATCACCTTCAGGAGATTCCCGGAGACCGACGTCCCTTTGGACGCTCGTGCTTGCTATCCTACCGGCCTGAAATTGCAGATCCGGAGCCGCGGCCCATAACCGCCCGACACGCCGCCAACAAGCTGCCCGTCAACCCTAGAATGGCGCTCTCGGACCGCTGTTGTGGCCTTTTACCTCCCTGCGTGGAGTGGGTCATAATTTTCATGCTGTAATTAATTTGCTTATTGTATCGGGAGTGACGGTTCTCGGTCGGGAAAGTCTTCCCCTCGCCCTGAGCGTGGAGGTACACTCGCCACCCACTTTGTCTTGCTTGCTTATTTAGTATACGTTCTAGATGCCGCTGCATGTGAGTTAGTAATTTTCCTAGCTAGTTAAGAATTTGTCACCACTGTGAGTTGTGAGTACGAGACCCGTCCCGTGACTCATTCCGAGCACGAGAGTGAGCTGACCACCCGAGACTCAAAGCCGGTTACTCAACCGTGCAGATCATCATGTTTCCCTCGCCGGGGACGACCGTGAGCTTAACGCTTCTTGTTTGGGGCATGTTCACCACTTCAGGAGCTCTTTAGGTGCCGCGTTGTTGTGTTGTTGCTGGTCGCGTCGTCTCGTTAGTCCCGTCATCTTATAGAGTCCAAGGTTTGCAATAAGTCCGAGTCGAGTCTCATCGTCGTCCCGCATCAAGTTCTCTCTCTATCTCTTCCAAATTTCTCTTCTCCAACCCTCTCATATTCTTTAGATAGGTTTATTCCCACGCAAATTTATTTTCATTTAGCATAAACTCACTCAAACTCAGTTTTCAAAACATAAGGATTTTCCAACTTGCTTAATTGAAAATATTCCTCTCTGTGGGATCGACCCGTTCTCACCACTCTACTTGGATTTAATATCCTTTTAGTGAGTGAGTGCGGTTATTTTTAAAATTATGGCACGGCTTTTAAACGACGAGCTTCGTGCGCATCACCTGGCCTTTAATGGCCTTTTACGGCACATATATGATATAAAATTCCATCAGGATGACGGCCCATTTGCCCAATCGTCCTTTCGGTGCTGGCTGGGACAATATGCATTTGACCGGATCAACCCTTGATATCCATTGTATCTCATGCGAAAGCATGTAATGCCTCATCTTCTTGACTACGAAGACCAAGGCGAGGGAAATTTTCTCGATCAGAGTGTATTTTGCTTCAGCCCCAACCAATATTCGGCTAAGGTAATAAAGCGCTTGCTCTTTCCCTTCGTCATTATTCTGGGCAAGCATTGCCCCCAGTGAGTATTCAGTGGTGACTATGTGTAGAATCAAGGGCCGCCCCTTAACTGGTGCCCCCAGTACAGGTGGGGTCTTCAGGTATTCTTTCAGCTGGTCGAAAGCCTGCTGACATTCTTGGTTCAAGCAGAAGGGTGTACCTTTCATTATAAGCTTGTGAAATGGCTGACATCGCCTAGACAGGTTGGAGACAAACTTGCGGATATAGTCTAATCGGCCTTGCAATGACTAGAGTTCTGTTAAGTTCTTCGGATGTGGCAACTCCTGGATAGCCTTTATCTTGGAATGGCCTATTTCAACTCCCCGATATCGGATAATGAAGCCCAAAAATTTCCCACTAAAAATGTTGAAGGCTCATTTCATCGGCATCTTCAATTCGTATTGCTGGAGCCTTTCGAATACAACCCTGCGGTTGCTCAGGTGATCTTCTTTCTTCCTGGTCTTAACGACAAAATCATCGATGTAACATTCGACTTTGTGATATAGCAACTCATCAAATTTCTTTGTCATCACCCTTTGATAAGTGCCGTCGGCATTGTTGAGGCCGAAAGGCATCCTCTTATATTGAAAAATCCCCTTGGGTGATTGGAAAGCCGTGTGAATTCTATCATGTTCGGCTATCCATATCTGGTTGTATCCGGACAATCTATCCATGAATGATAACGTCTCATGGCCAGTGGTGGCGTCTATCATAACTTCAGTGATGGGCACCGGGAAATCATCTTTCGGGCACGCCTTGTTTAGGACTCAAAAGTCCACACAGATTCTGATCTGGCCATTTTTATTCTTGACGGGTACAATATTGACCAGCCAAGTGGTGTATTGCTTTTCTACCACAAAGTCGACGTCTATGAGCTCGTCAACCTCCTTGCAGATTTGGCTTACCAGTTCCGGCTTCATCCACCGAGGTGGTTGCTTCACCAATTCGGCTTCGAGGTTGATGGCCAGCATATGTTGAGCGACCTCATGGCTGAGGCATGGCATCTCCTTGTATTTCAAAGAGAAGCAATCCAAGAACTCCTGGAGTAGTTGGGTATATTGCCCCCTCTCTTCTGGGAGTAGGAGGGTGCTAAGGAAGGTCAACCTAGGCTCATCTTCCGTGCCGAGGTTTACCTCGATCAGCTCATCAACGGTAGCCTGGCCACCATCTTTAATCTCCGGGGGAGCCGACTACAAATCAATGAAGCCCTCATTATCTTCTTCATCTTCGAGGACATCATAGGTGCCTCCTTGATTTATCTCGCCGCACGGTGGGGCTTTGCCAGCTTCTTTTTCTGGTTCTTGAATCAGCATTGGTGCCGGTAGTACATCTTCCGGGCGGCCTGGACATTGGCCCATAGGTGGATCACCCCTGGGGGTGGCAAGGGGCTCTTCAACCTCTTTCCCTTGTGGAACATTATCGAGGGTCATGGTGACCTCCGTTATAATAGATTCCCAGCATTTGCAGGGGGCATTGGCCTCGGGCCCCTCATGTATTGTTGTATGTGGCTTTGAGGTATCTCCTAGCGTAGAGAGCCATAGGATTTCCTCAGGATCTTCGTGGTAGTCATCGTAGACAGCCTCTACAGGGCCTTCACCCATAGGGGTGAAGAAGGAGATCATATTTGCTTCAAGATATCTTTTATCAGTTGAGTTGGCGACCTCTGTTGTCAGGGGAGTGATATTGCGCGCCTCCCCTTTTGAGGTTGATACTTGCCGCGCAAGTGGCAGTTTATTGGTTTAAGGCTTGTTTGGCTCGGCCTATGATGTATCTTCAGGAGCCCGATAATGAGCTGAGATCATATGAACTCCCCTTTTATAAATGCCTGCTTCATGTAGGCGTGGTGGGTTTACTTCATATTCACCCATCTGTAGCTTGCCCTGCTCGATCAGGCCTTGAGCGATGTCCTTGAAGACATAACAATCTTTGATAGTGTTGACATGTTCATTTTACTCTCTTCCTAGTCAATACCTGCTTGAAAGATCTCTACTCTCCCCTTCTACTAAATCGATATGTAAAATAAATGGGATAGTAGAAGGAGAACAGAAGAGAGTAAAGAACCGTGATCGCCACCAAGATGCCGTACGTGATGAACACGCCGTATCTTGGAAAGAGAGGGAGACACTCGCCTTAAAATCAGCACTGCAGGGGATGAGCGGCCCGTGATGAACCGCCTGTATGTTGGACGGCTGCACGACAGACCGTTCTTCAGTGCTGCGGGGGTGCGGGATGTAGAACTACTGGCTGATGGACGGTTTAGGAACGACCGCAGGATGGTGAAAGACGGTCAAAGATGCACTGCACATACCATAGAACGGTCCTGACAGAGCCACACAAGACCATCACGCCAGAAGTTGCAAAAGGGTCCAACCTCCACCCTCTCCAGCCGGCCAGAGGGGATGGATCTCGTGCTAGGGATTGCTGACCTGCAAAACAACGTGAAAACACAAAGAGGAAACCTAGATTAGAACTGGAAAGTATAGTAGATGCCAAAATAATAAGAAATGAGCATGAATAAGTGGAAAGGGGGATACCTGGGGGATTCTAAACCCCTAGGGTGTCATCAACGTGGGTGGGTGGGTGGGTGTGTGGCAATGAAGATGAAGAAAAACGTGGGGAGAAAGTGAGAAAAGTGCATGCAATGAAAAAGAGGACAAAACGTATCAAACACACGAGACTACTCCCTGAACCGGAGGCTTATATGGATGTGGAAAGCCTCCCTCATTGGTGCTAGATCGCTCAAGAATGCGGCAGGGCTTCGCCGTCGATCAAAAATCTCCCCCCCTTTCAAACCTGACCTTTAGGGTCTATTTATAGAGCACCTAAAGTCCTAGCTTGAAATTAGGGTTTAGAAGTATTTTCAAGTCGAGATAATCAAAGGAAAATCATAGATAATCAAATTATCTCTCATCCAGTCGAAACGGCACTCAAAATGGTTCATTATTCGCGGAGAAAATGACGGGAGAAGTTGGGGATAAAACCATGGACAAAGAGATAAAATCTGTTGAAATTCAGGAATCGAACGGATGAACGGTCTTACGATAGACCGTTCAACTGGATGTGCAGTCATGTCCTGGCCATCCAACCCCGTCAGTGGAAATTTAAAATAAATCATAAATAATCCAAATTATCCATCGAACTGACAAGAAGCTTCGCCGTTGGACTCTCATAGATGAACGGCTCAGCTGAGACCATTCAAAGGTAAAGCGGCCAAAGACAAACCGTTCTAGCCTTGTCGGTGATAAATAGATTAATTGGATAATTATCTAAGAACACCACCAAGCGCAGGACTCTAAGAAATGAGCGGCTACCATCCGTCCATTCATCAAGTTGAACGGCCAGAATAGGACCGCATAAATGCTTGTCGGTGGAAATTCAAAAAATTAACCAAAATATTCCAAAATAGATGGACGGTCCACAGGCAACCGCGCATTGATTGGGCGGCCAGGGATGCACCGTACATGTACATGGGTGTTGAAACTCATAGAAAAGCCCAATCAACCAAAAACCAAGGCCCATTAAGCCCTGAATCAACTCGGACCTAACCAGGGAGGGAGGCTGTTGAGTTAGATGGACGCAGTCTATCTCCACGAAATGTGGATCTAGAGGGGGGTGAATAGATCTACTGCCTATTTAAAAACCAATCTAAGGTTCAAATGCAGAATATAGGCAAATCTGCTAAGTCACTAACCTTGATACTAGATTTCAACAGAACCGAATCAAGCTCTTAAAGTAAACAAGACAACCAGTAGCACACGATTCATAGACAATCACATAAACATAAAACACCCACGATTTTTAGGTGGTTCGGTCAAGGACCTACGTCCACCCCACACTCAACCGAGTATGGCTTACTGCTGCGCAGTACAGCTTGCGTCTGCTGGGCACTATAGCTTGGCCAACAACCGCTGATACACAGCTTCGCTGGGCACTATAGCTTGCCGACCAGAGGAACAGATCCTCTGCAACTGCTGGGGAAATACAGCTTAACCCGTCCAGTGGAGACTTCCACTGCAAATCCGCTGACTCACAGCTTGAAGAAATAGGAATTCGGAAATGAAAGACAGAAGCAAAACGAAAATGAAAACCCAAATAGAAATGTAGCTCGAATGAGCAATGCTCATCTCTGGTTTCTGAACCAAGAGACTGAGATACAACCTCTCAAACAAAAACTCTCACAATCTCACTCTCTCGATCAAGTTCCCTCAACTCATCTCTCTTGATCGTCTCTTCTCTCTTTTTCTTCTTCTCTGTTTCTCTTCTCACAGTGGATCGATGGCACTCTGCTGCTTTCAGACTTGCTGTATAGACTTTGCTCTCTTCAGATTTCGATCACCTCCATCTGAACACCAAGGCTTCAATATATACTGGCAGCAGGTGGATAAGGGCGCGTGGTTTCCACGTTTTCCCGCCCAAGGAATTCGCCAGATCCGAGGCAACTTTATCCACGTGTCATCATCTGATCACCTCGTCCTCCTGGGATCACGAGCCATGTCAGCAATCCCTGTCAGACATAGTATCGGATTATCAGTTTAGGCATAAACCCTGTACAAACATCATAGTATGCACAATGCAGTGTATAGACTTTACAATGTCTAGACTTGCAGATGTGAACGACACAATGTATAGACTTTAGGTGTGAAGACATTGTGAATGCAAATGCAATGTTCAGACTTCATTGTATAGACTTGGAGAAACTGAATCAATGTGCATACTTGGAACGCCTGAAGACCAGTGTCTAGACTTGGAATCAATGAAGGCGTTGGCTGTACAGACTTGGCCAAACAATCCGATGTAGAGACTTGAGGCATAGAGGCCAATGTACAGACTTGGAAAGTTAAGACCACTGTACAGACTTCACCTCGTGCCAACTACAGTGAAGGAATGTATAGACTTAACAGTCTCCCTGGCTGTACTGACTTGACCAAAGCAAAGGCAATCGGATGTACAGACTTTAGAGGATGCAGACTCTGTATAGACTCATCAGAAGAACAGCGTTGTATAGACTTTGCCAGGGCATGCACAATGCAATGCGTTGACGCTTCACTACATGCCAATGCACTGCGTTGATGCAATACAATGTGACTTTGCCAGGGCATGCACAATGCAATGCGTTGACGCTTCACTACATGCCAATGCACTGCGTTGACGCAATACAATGTGACTTTGCCAGGGCATGCATAATGCAATGCGTTGACGCTTCACTACATGCCAATGCACTGCGTTGACGCAATACAATGTGACTTTGCCAGGGCATGCACAATGCAATGCGTTGACGCTTCACTACATGCCAATGCACTGCGTTGACGCAATACAATGTGACTTTGAAGGTTGTGAACAACAAGGCATGCTGTACAGACTTTGATATAAAGCATGTAATGCAATATGGACAATGTATACACTTAGCCTTTGAGGAACGATGTATAAACTTAGAACGTGAAGACATGCTGTATATACTTGAAGAATAAGCTAGTGTATAGACTTGAAACATCTGAACCAATGTACAGACTTGTAGATGCAAAGCCAATGTACAGACTTATAGATGTGAAGCCAATGTACAGACTTTGAGCTTCAAAGCACAATGTGCAGACTTTACCACTGTATAGACTTGAGGCTCTGAGCGTAGGTAAAGACTGGCAGTCCAATGTATAGACTTGGAGTGAAGCTAAAGTAGCGAACGTAGGAAAAGGTTGGAATGTATGGACTTACGTTCGATCAGCAATGTATAGACTTCACAGAGATGTGAACAGGAGAGTGTATAGACTTGGTGCCTTGAAGGCAATGTACAGACTTTGAGAGTACAGTCCAGTGTATAGACTTGAAACTGTGAGACGTTGACTGAGACGATCGGCTGTACAGACTTGAGAGTGCAACGAATGGACTTTGAAATGCAAAGGCTGTACAGACTTGAATGAGACGCTGCATGAGACGATGCAGCTACAGTGATGTACAGACTTTAGGTGAATACCAATGTATGGACTTCGAATATGAAGACGCTAAGAAAGACAATCCAGCGTATAGACTTTGAAGAAATGAGGCGATGTGCATACTTGCTGAGTTGACGCTGCAGCCCAATGAGTTGATGCATTCCAATGTACATACTTTCCTTAGACTCTAAATGAGATGGACAGTGTATAGACTATGCGATTCACTGTTAATGTATGAACTTTGAACAATGCAGTGTATAGACATGTGAACTGCAAAGAACACTCAGGCAAATTGATAACACACATTCATCAATCACAGATAATCTGATAACATAAGTACATCAAAACATAAACAGTGTTGCCAATCAATCAAAACAATGTGTTGCCATATGAAGTAAAGTTACATGTCAACACAATCAACACAGAGGAGTCACAACAATCTCCCCCTTTTTGATGATGACAACCCCCTATCATATAGAGTAGCAACATCCTGTTATACAGATGCATTTTTGATGAAAGACATGATTTGTTATTCAGATTGTTATGAATGACATGCTGCATGCTACAAAATGTAAGCAAATCCCTGCTAACAAAATTTCCCCTTTTGCCATACCAGGATGCAGATGCATACACTCCCCCTAAATGCAGAATTCTCAATTCAGAATTCTCCCCCTGAACAGAAGGAATGAATTCAGACAATATTCTCCCCCTTTGCCATCAACAAATAGGAGGGAAAGTGAGTGCAAGGGAAGGAAAAAGAAAGTTCAGCTGACTGGCATTCTTAGCAAGTAGTTCAGAAATTAAGCAACTAAAGCATAGAACCTTCAGTCATATGAACTGAGAAACGGCTTAGAAATTGAAATTCTGGTTGAAAGGTTATAAAAATGAGAGTTCATGCACTACAGTCATTGGATAAGGTAGATGTGCATGATAAAACAATAAACCAGAGTCATATTTACATGAGAGATTCAGTTTCAGAATATCTTACTTTCATAGACTCAGTAGAATGTGTTAAGAGAAACCAGGTCATGTATTGAAATTAAACAATTGACATCCATGAAATTTCTTTGAAGTAACAACATTGTCAATGTTATTTCATTTCGGGCATTCAGGTACCAAAAGTCTTTTTGCGTAAGGGTATACATTTATCAGATGCCAATACCCCTAGATACTCAATATGATGGACCGTCTTGCCTATGATCAAACTCAATAGAATTGATTGACACTTTTTTATGTGAGGGTACACGTTTATTAGACGCCAGTTACCCCCAGGTACTCAGTGAAAACAACCTACTGTTTTGATCATTTTATACAGAGATAGCTGATACACCTCATGACATGAGTGGTGTCCACTTCTTTGATGGATCACTCAGTTTCTCAGTGATTTACCAGTCATTACTCTGTCAATGCTATTTTTTAAATAATTTTGAATGTTTTTCAATATCTTTCTTAGCTGCCCTTTATTTGTTTCAGAATGACTTGTTTAAGGACAATACACATACCTAGCTTCTCTAACATAATTTTAGATGAGTTTTCAGATTTCAGATATAATTAGCTTTGTCTGACATGAATAAGATAAGGTTGAGAGCTTTATCAATTTTTAGCATCCTTATTTACTGATTGTAGTCTTTCAACTCTAAAGATTATAAATTTAAACCATTAAGTCAGTCTTTAAGCAATTAAAATTCTTATAAAAGAAGAAATCTATTTTCTATTGGTTAATATTAGAACTGACAAAAAATTGCCATATTGTCAGACTCAATCATTCAGAGTCAAAGATTGAATAGACAGCGTCGACGCTGGGAGTTCAAGGCGTCTACGCATCAGTTGAAGAGGCAACAGTATAAGACACTGAGATAGTGTCAGTGCGTCGACTCCATGCTATTGCAGCGTCAACTCATCAGAATAATGAAACAGAAATATTCACAGATCTAGTTCACTGCGTCAACGCCACATTATAGCAGCGTCGACGCAGCAGTTCACCTTGAAATCCTGACAAGACTCCCCCTGTCTATATGCATGCAATTTTTGCAAAAGATGACAGATCAGATGAATTTTTGAAGTTCATGCTTACTCAGACTATCTTAACGTACAGTATGACCCATGCAGAAATATAGACATATCATGCATCTGGACCTATATATGCAACGATGATCATGAGTGCAATAAGAAATATGAGAGTCATGCATTATCATAAGTCTGTTGCACAATGTATATTCAATCTATCAACAGCAAGTCCAAGTCAGAAGTTTATTCAAGGCAGCTCAACAGTTTTATTCAAGTCAACAAAGAGTTCATTCATTATGCTGAAATTTACACAATCCAAGTTCTCTTCTAAAAAATTTAAAATTTTCATTTCCAAGTGGCTTAGTAAAGATATCAGCAACTTGTTTGTCTGTTTCAATGAAGTCCAGTTCAATTTTCTTTTTGTTCACAGCATCTCTTAGAAAATGATGTTTTATTTCTATGTGCTTAGTCCTAGAATGATGAACAGGATTTTTAGCAAGGCATATGGCACTAGTATTATCACATAGAATTGGAATACATTCCAGTTTTATCTCATAATCATCTAGTTGGTGCTTAATCCAAAGTACTTGGGCAGCACAATTACCTGCTGCAACATATTCAACTTCAGCTGTAGACAATGCTACAGTGTGTTGCTTCTTAGATGCCCAAGATACTAGACAGCCACCAAGGAATTGACAATAGCCACTAGTGCTTTTTCTATCTACTCGACACCCAGCATAATCAGCATCAGTGTAAGCTAGAAGCTCTAACTCACACCTAGCAGGATGCCACAATCCTAGCTCTTGGGTGCCTAGCAGATATCTAAAAATCCTTTTCACAGCTTTAAAATGGGTTTCTTTAGGACTAGCCTGAAATCTAGAGCATAAACACACTGCAAATTGAATATCAGGCCTAGATGCTGTAAGATAAAGAAGGGATCCGATCATACCTCTATATAGCTTTTGGTCCACTAGTTTACCTTTAGAATCTTCATCTAAATTTGTTGAGGTACCCATTGGAGCTGCTATTTCCTTGAGGTTGTCCATTTTATACTTCTTCAATAGATTCTTTATGTACTTGGACTAAGAAATGAATATGCCATCTTTTGATTGTGTAACCTGTAGTCCAAGAAACAATTTGAGCTCACCCATTGAGCTCATTTCAAACTCATCAGTCATAATTTGAGAGAATTCCTCATACAATTTGGGGTTAGTTGACCCAAACAAAATGTCATCCACATAAATCTGAATAATAAGAATATCTGGATGACTCACCTTGGTAAACAATGTTTGATCAACTATACCTCTTGTGAAATTCTTGTCGGTGAGGAATTTGCTCGACCTGTCATACCAAGCTCTAGGAGCTTGCTTTAAACCATAGAGAGCTTTATTGAGTTTGTAAATATGATTAGAAAAGTCTAAACATTCAAACCCAGGAGGCTGTCTTACATAGACATCCTCATTAATTTTCCCATTCAAAATGTAGATTTCACATCCATCTGCTGAAGATTTATTCCTAGGGAACATGCATAAGCTAATAAGATTCTGATTGCTTCTAACCTAGCTACAGGGGCAAAAGACTCTTCAAAGTCTATTCCAAATTCCTGATTGTACCCCTGAGCTACAAGTCTGGCTTTATTTTTAATAACATTCCCTGATTCATCAGTTTTATTTCTAAACACCCATTTAGTCCCTATGACTGTTTCATGATCAGGAGGTGGAACCAAATGCCACACCTTATTCCTGTCAAATTGATTGAGCTCCTCATGCATGGAATTTATCCAATGCACATCTTGGAGAGCACAGTCAATGGACTTCGGTTCTGTGTTTGATACGAAAGCATAAGCATTCAGTTCATGTTGTATTCTCAGGTGGCCTCTAGTCCTAGGGGGGTCATGCAGATTTCCAATTACATTATCTACAGGATGATCTTTAAAATATCTAATGTTAACAATTGAATTGTCATGTGTTTGATTTACCACCCCCTGAACTGTAGGCTCCTCTTCATTAAGCTCTGTATGTCCTTCTTCATCCTCGGATTTGTCTGCAGGATCTCCTTCCTTCAAAATTTCACCATTGTCTTCATTCCTGCATTGACCAACATTAGAATTTGCCAAGGATTCATCAAAAACTATGTGTGGAGATTCTTCAACAGTTTTAGAGTTAAGATTGTACACTCTATATGCTCGGGTGTTTTCAGAATAACCAAGAAAGATTCCTGGTTCACCTTTAGGTTCAAATTTATCAAGGTCTCTTTTATCATTTATATGAATAAAACATTTACATCCAAAAACCTTAAAATGAGCAATAGAAGGTTTCTTACCCTTTAAGATCTCATATGGTGTTTGCTAGGTAGAAGGTCTTACCATGGCTCTGTTAATTACATAACAGGCAGTGTTCACTGCTTCAGCCCAAAATTTCTTTGGTAGACCACCTTCAACAAGAAGTGTACGACCCATCTCCACTAGGGTTCTGTTCCTTCTCTCCACAACTCCATTCTGCTCAGGTGTCCTTGGTGAGGAGTACCTATGGTTGATTCCATTTGACCTGCAGAATTCATCAAACTGTGAGTTTTCAAACTCACCTCCATGATCAGTCAAAATGTTTTCAATTTTTTGATTTATTTTAACGTAGAACTCCTGAAATTCTGAAAAGGCATCACTCTTATTAGATAAGAAATAAACCCAAGTATACCTAGAAAAGTCATTTACCATGACAAACCCATACCTCCTCCCTGATAAGCTGACAGATCTGGTTGGCCCAAAAAAGGTCCATGTGTATCAGCTCATAGGGTTTGGAAGACAGATTTTCAGTTCTAGACTTAAATGACTTTCTAGTTATCTTTGATTGAGTGCATGCATCACAGATTTTATTTTCTTTCTTGAAGGAAACTTCAGGAAGTCCTCTTACCATGCCATGCTTATTTAGTTTGTGCAAAATAGTGTAACTAGCATGACCTAACCTACGATGCCATAAAAATGCTAAGTCTTCTCTACTGGCAGTAAGGCAAAGGTTAGTATGTTGAATGTCATCTAAATCTATCATGTATGTATTATTTATTCTTTTTCCAGAAAATTTGACACTTTCAAAATCAGGTTCAAAAACCTTGTAGCATTGAGAATCAAATAAAATATTGTATCATTTATCACACAACTGGCTGATGCTAAGTAGATTATAAGCTAACCCTTCAACCAGCATAACATCATCAATGCAGCAGGTAGAGCACTTACCTATTTTACCTGATCCAATAATCCTACCCTTTGTGTTGCTTCCAAAGGTGACAAGGCCGCCTAGTTTCTCAGTCAGCATGCAGAACTTGGCCTTATCTCCTGTCATATGCCTAGAGCAGCCGCTATCCAAGTACCACAAGTTGTTCTTGGCTGCCAGGCATACCTACATACACAATTAGGTAAAGAGGTTTGGAACCCAAGACTGATTGGGCTCCATTACAGATGAAATAGAAGCAAAGCAAGAAAGCAGGCTTTTCGGAATCCACATTTGTTTAAATGAATTTTGTTCAGTGGATCCTATAGATTTTCTTCTGTTGTTGTTCCTCTTCTTATTGGCAGCAGCATGATTATTGACAGTTTTGTTACTTCTGTGCCAGTGACTTGGCCAGGGTGTGTTCATAAAGTTTTGGCCATAGTAGTTCCTGGGTTGGCTAAAGAATTGTTAGTTCCTAGGTGTCCAGTTGCCATACTCATTAACCCAGTTGCTAGTGTAAGGTCTTTGATATTGTACAACCTGATATGCAAGACCTGTATGCCTCCCCGGAGTTCTAGTCCAATCTGACCTGTTGAAGTAGGTTGACTGTGCATTGTGATAGGTCTGAACTCTGGGTTGGTAAACATGTTTGGGTTGACTCCTAGCAGCATTCTGTCTCCCCTGCACCTTGGACCCTACTGTCCTATTCATAGGTTTATTTTGGGTCTTCTTCAGAGGTGGTGATGATGGTGGAGACTTAGTGACTTTAACCTGGAGTTTATGAGACTGTGTAGGTTGACCCCTAACCTGAGTCTGAGCCCTAGGATTTTGCTTGGATGTGCTAGCTCTACTAGGCTCACTGACTTTTTGTTTACCCTTCTCCTCAGCACTGATCTTTTTCAGATTAGCAGCTTTATTCACAGAAATGTTTGAATTCATACTAATTAGAGGTCCTTTTTCTTTTTGTGCAACAAATGAAATAGTTTTCATTCCAAAGGTTTTAGTTGCACTTGAATTAAATCCTAGTCCCTCTTTTCTGAAATTAACTTTTGACCCTAACAAAGCATTTAGATTATCTGTTCCTTGGGTCATTTTCTCAATGGTTTTCAGCTTATCCTCATTGTCTTTCTGAATTTCATCAATAGACTTTTTCAGTTCATTATTTACATTGAGGACAGCTTCATATTTTTCAGAAACAATTTTTACTTCACTCTCACATTTCTGAATTTTCAGCTTCCATTCATCAATTTCTTTCTCAAGCCTCACATTCTCTTCCCTAGTAGCTTTTAACTCATTTTTTATTTTGTCTAATTCAGAACATGCGAGTTTCAATTATGTATTCTCAGAATCTAAGCAGGCAATCTTATCAGTCAGAGTTGTATCATTTTGCATGGAGTTAATTTTTCTTCTAAGATGCCTATTCTCTTTCCTGATATCATCTGCCTTATCAGCTATGTCATGATAAGCATCTATCCAATCATTGATAGTAAAATCATTGAATCTAGTGATTACCTCATCTGATTCCTCTTCTCTATCTTCTGAGCTTGTTGCTGTTGCCATGAGACAAATGGGCTTCTCAGATTCGGCTTCACTGACTGAATTGCTACTGAAGGAGCCTTCATCTTCATCACTCCAGGTGCTAATCATAGCTATCCCTTTCTTGTTTTTCTTCTTTGACTTGTCCTTGTATTTCTGATTGTCTGGACAGTCAGCTTTCAGATGGCCCGATTTCCTGCATTGGTAACAGACGTTAGGTTCAGTTTTCTGAGCAGGTTTAGATTTATATCTTTTATCCTTTCGGCCGCCACTGTATTTCTTTTGGCCGAATCGTCCTGCTCCTTTTCTGAGAAATCGCCTGAACTCTCTGGTCATCATGGCCATCTCAGAACGAGTCATATCTTCTTCATTCGGGCTCTCCTCTGATGATGAAGAACTGCTGGAGCTGGATTTGTTGGAATTGCTTGAACCAGCCTTCAGCGCTATCGGCTTCTTCTTCCTCTCAGCTTCTTCTGTCCTTGGCATATTAATCTCATATGCCATTAGTGAGCCAATCAGCTCATCAGCTCTTGTATTACGTAAATCCCTTGACTCCTCCATCACTGTAGCTTTTGTGTGCCAAGCATGAGTCAAGGACCGCAGAATCTTCCTCACCACATCATATTCTGTCTGAGGTTTCCCTAGACCTCTAAGGCCATTGATAATGACAGTTAACCGAGCATACATTTCGCTGATGGTCTCGTTCTACTTCATCTTGAAGGCTTCGTATTCGGATACAAGAAGATTGGCCTTCTGCTCTCTTACTTGAGATGTGCCCTCATGAATGACTTCCAATGCATCCCACATCTCCTTGGCTGATTTGCAGGCTGACACGCGGGAGAATTCGGTAGGGTGCAGAGAACACTGGATAGCATTTATGGCACTCCAATTCAGCGTGGACCTTCTGATCTCCTCCTTGGTCCAGACATCTTCATTCGGGGACAGCTCATAAGGTCCCTTGCTGACAACCTTCCAGATCTCGTAATCCTTAGCCCTCAGAAACACTTGCATACGATTCTTCCAGTATGCGTAGTTAGATCCATCGAAGAATGGGGGCTTAGTTGTTGAGTGATCTTCAGCTATCATCCCTCGAGCATCCATCTCTGCCTATCCTCTTCGGGCGATGAGTCCCTGTAGAAGAGTGTGGCTCTGATACCAAGTGTTGAGTTAGATGGACGCAGTCTATCTCCACGAAATGTGGATCTAGAGGGGGGTGAATAGATCTACTGCCTATTTAAAAACCAATGTAAGGTTCAAATGCAGAATATATGCAAATCTGCTAAGTCACTAACCCTGATACTATATTTCAATAGAACCGAATCAAGCTCTTAAAGTAAACAAGACAACCAGTAGCACACGATTCATAGACAATCACACAAACATAAAACACCCATGATTTTTAGGTGGTTCGGTCAAGGACCTACGTCCACCCCACACTGAACCGAGTATGGCTTACTGCTGTGCAGTACAGCTTGCGTCTGCTGGGCACTATAGCTTGGCCAACAACCGCTGATACACAGCTTCGCTGGGCACTACAGCTTGCCGACCAGAGGAACAGATCCTCTGCAACTGCTGGGGAAATACAGCTTAACCCGTCCAGTGGAGACTTCCACTGCAAATCCACTGACTCACAGCTTGAAGAAATAGGAATTCAGAAATGAAAGACAGAAGCAAAACGAAAATGAAAACCCAAATGGAAATGTAGCTCGAATGAGCAATGCTCAGCTCTGGTTTCTGAACCAAGAGACTGAGATACAACCTCTCAAACAAAAACTCTCACAATCTCACTCTCTCGATCAAGTTCCCTCAACTCATCTCTCTTGATCTTCTCTTCTCTCTTTTTCTTCTTCTCTGTTTCTCTTCTCACAGTGGATCGATGGCACTCTGTTGCTTTCAGACTTGCTGTATAGACTTTGCTCTCTTCAGATTTCGATCACCTCCATCTGAACACCAAGGCTTCAATATATACTGGCAGCAGGTGGATAAGGGCGCGTGGTTTCCACGTTTTCCCGCCCAAGGAATTCGCCAGATCCGAGGCAACTTTATCCACGTGTCATCATCTGATCACCTCGTCCTCCTGGGATCACGAGCCATGTCAGTAATCCCTGTCAGACATAGTATCGGATTATCAGTTTAGGCATAAACCCTGTACAGACATCATAGTATGCACAATGCAGTGTATAGACTTTCTAATGTCTAGAATTGTAGATGTGAACGACACAATGTATAGACTTTAGGTGTGAAGACATTGTGAATGTAAATGCAATGTTCAGACTTCATTGTATAGACTTGGAGAAACTGAATCAATGTGCATACTAGGAACGCCTGAAGACCAGTGTCGAGACTTGGAATCAATGAAGGCGTTGGCTGTACAGACTTGGCCAAACAATCCGATGTAGAGACTTGAGGCATGGAGGCCAATGTACAGACTTGGAAAGTTAAGACCATTGTACAGACTTCACCTCGTGCCAACTACAGTGAAGGAATGTATAGACTTAACAGTCTCCCTGGCTGTATAGACTTGACAAAAGCAAAGGTAATTGGATGTACAGACTTTAGAGGATGCAGACTCTGTATAGACTCATCAGAAGAACAGCGTTGTATAGACTTTGCCAGGGCATGCACAATGCAATGCGTTGACGCTTCACTACATGCCAATGCACTGCGTTGACGCAATACAATGTGACTTTGCCAGGGCATGCATAATGCAATGCGTTGACGCAATACAATGACGCTTCACTACATGCCAATGCACTGTGTTGACGCAATACAATGTGACTTTGCCAGGGCATGCACAATGCAATGCGTTGACGCTTCACTACATGCCAATGCACTGCGTTGACGCAATACAATGTGACTTTGAAGGCTGTGAATCACCAAGGCATGCTGTATAGACTTTGATATAAAGCATGTAATGCAATATGGACAATGTATACACTTAGCCTTTGAGGAACGATGTATAGACTTAGAACGTGAAGACAGGTTGTATATACTTGAAGAATAAGCTAGTGTATAGACTTGAAACATCTGAACCAATGTACAGACTTGTAGATGCAAAGCCAATGTGCAGACTTTACCACTGTATAGACTTGAGGCTCTGAACATAGGTAAAGACTGGCAGTCCAATGTATAGACTTGGAGTGAAGCTAAAGTAGCGAACGTAGGAAAAGGTTGGAATGTATGGACTTACGTTCGATCAGCAATGTATAGACTTCACAGAGATGTGAACAGGAGAGTGTATAGACTTGGTGCCTTGAAGGCAATGTACGGACTTTGAGAGCACAGTCCAGTGTATAGACTTGAAACTGTGAGACGATGACTGAGACGATCGGCTGTACAGACTTGAGAGTGCAACGAATGGACTTTGAAATGCAAAGGCTGTACAGACTTGAATGAGACGCTGCATGAGACGATGCAGCTACAGTGATGTACAGACTTTAGGTGAATACCAATGTATGGACTTCGAATATGAAGACGCTAAGAAAGACGATCCAGCGTATAGACTTTGAAGAAATGAGGCGATGTGCATACTTGCTGAGTTGACGCTGCAGCCCAATGAGTTGACGCATTCCAATGTACAGACTTTCCTTAGACTCTAAATGAGACGGACAGTGTATAGACTATGCGATTCACTGTTAATGTATGAACTTTGAACAATGCAGTGTATAGACATGTGAACTGCAAAGAACACTCAGGCAAATTTATAACACACATTCATCAATCACAGACAATCTGATAACATAAGTACATCAAAACATAAACAGTGTTGCCAATCAATCAAAACAATGTGTTGCCATATGAAGTAAAGTTACATGTCAACACAATCAACACAGAGGACTCACAACAGAGGCTACCCATAAAACTGGCCCAAGATATGCCTGAAAATAGCCCCAATAAGTGATGGACAACTCGAGGCATCAACAAATGGGAGTAAGAGGAATGACTCAACTTACCAGCAAAAAATGGGTGTCAACAGATGCCCCTCCTTAACATCCTCTTTGTAGGGGAGCGAGCGGTGGTGAAGTGAAAGTGACATGGAACATGGAGATGGAGTGGAAATGTAGCAGAGTGGATCGGAAAAGTGGGCGTTAAGGTAAAATGACACCCGTTTTTACCAACAAACGACAGGAATCTTCCAGAAAACTCTGAACCAAACGCAAGGAATGATAAAACTAAAAGTGACACCAGTCTGGAGGAACTAAACTAAATGAAATAAATTGACAAGACCAACCTCATGGGGGACACAATCCCGCGGTCCAATGAGGAGGCCAAAGAGCAGGCAGTAAAAAGTAAAGGAAACATGCTAAAGCTCCAGACGAGGACCTTTTAATCAACCAAACTAAGCGAATTGAGCAAAGAGAACCTTCCAACTCAGAGTGGAATTAGTTCCTCTTACCCAAACACTGAACGCACAGTTAACCATCACTGACGGGACATTCTTCACGCAAACCATGGGGCATGAAACCTCAAAAGGATGCGTATGATGCATGCTGGGCTAAAATAAAAGAAATCGTTAAAACAAATGCAATGAAAGATTAAAATACAAAATACTCGAGAATAATATTGCTAAGCTGGAAAAATCAGAGTCAAGATACCATCCGCAATCACAGCGTGCAGGATAGAACCATCCTCCCCATGACATCCCAACCTAACGGCCTATCCGAAGATTAAACACGTGAACCTGGATCATCATCATTTTTGTTAAAGGGGAACATCAAATCCTAGAACACGCAGATAACCAACTGGTTCTCGAGATAATATATTATAGTACCACATAATAATGCAATAAGGGTGATAAAGTTAAAATGCCATACATGACTTACCTGCGCAGGTGAAACGGTAAGTTTTTGGATTTTCTTTTTCGGATTTTTTATGGATTTTTATGAATAAGACAAACAAGATAAACGTAGCGATTAACATAACGACAAACAACATGACATAACATGACGAATGGAAACAACACAACAAGACGGACAAGCACCTAGGCAAAAGCATAAACAGACAATACGTATGCATGAACATGGTGTGACGAGACAACAATCGGTGGGACAACACATGGTTAGAATAAGAACATGACGGATCACACGGTTGGGGCAACACCTGGAACATAGAGGGACGAATATTAACATATACAAGACAACTATGTGGTGAGGAACAAAACAACAAGCGTGGGACAACACGGTGGGACATAGACACGAGACAAGGACACGGCGGGACAACACATGAACAAACACGCACTTCAATCAAAACCCAAGATCAAAATAAAGCAGAACCGCCAGGTTCATAATCATGAGGCAAAGCTCTCTCATAAAGATATGATCATTGCAAACAAAAGCTGGGAGGACATGAGCTTCAGAACAGATCGAGAGACATGTAGAAGGAAAACAAATTAGAAGATGTGAACAGGAGGCAGAGCACAAAGATATAGCAAGGAATGCCTGAGTACCTGCAACCTGCACACTTAGCAAACATATTACGTATCTATTCTCAAAACAAAATATAAAAGATAAATATTTTTAGATTTTTCAATTTTCTTGATTTTTTTTTGATTTTGAAAATATTTGAGTTTTTTTGTTTTGTTTGAACAATATTTCATTTTTTTTATTTCATTTTTTTTATTTTTGACAATATCTCATTTTTTTGGATTTTTGACAATATCTAATTTTTTTGGTATTTTTAACAATATCTCATTTTTTTGGGATTTTAAAATAACAATCTGCAGCACCCAAAGACAAGCTCGAACTACTGGCCAGGGATCGCCGTCCCTCCCCTCTCATTAAAGACTTCCCTTGAGCAGGGCGTGCATGTGAGGGTGGCTTACCACAACCAACTGCCTCTAAGGAACGGTGCCCCTACTAAGGCCATACCCGGGATACAACCCAGCCTAAGAGGGAGAAACAGAAGAAAAATTGGAGACAAGCTTTATGCAGGATGAGAGATATCAAGATTCGACTTCCTTCCAAGGCACCATCCCTCAAAGAGTAGGTCTGTTGCGCCGGGGCTTTGTGTCTTTGATTTTGAGACCCATATTTATGAGGCATGCATGCGACCGGGCTCATGGCGTCCCGCGGGGAACTGTACTGCCACTCTTGCCATGCCTTTGATTCATAATTTTACATTGAATTATTTTCTTATTTTGGTAGCCCTTATTGGCCAGATATAGTATGAAAGCTCACTTTTGAGGGTCAAGACTGCCCCTATTTGAGACCTCTCTCGTATTAGGGAGCGCCTAGGTTAGTCATCCTATCCATCAATCTCTTGCCCCTGCACTTGGCTGAGCAGAGAAGAGAAGAGACCTTTGTGCATACCCAAAGTATGGCCAAAGCAGCAACGGTGCCCCTCAGAGAGATCGGCTATGGCTTGCCATGTAGTGTGTGAAAAATTCATACTCATAGGTCACCGTCAACAATCGAGGAAAGAACTAGACTCCCAACGCGGAGCTATCACCGGCCTAAGGATGCTACAGAAGCCAACTTATTTGACTAAGCTTAACTAAGCAAATGTCTAAAAGCCACTTAACCATGTTGAGGAATAGCATTATAAGCATGTGTAGAAATAACAGAGTAATAGTAATGATAACATGTTCTTGCACAAAATAAAAGATACCTTTGCAAATCCATGGTGTGGAAACCAGCATCCTGAAGCGATTTCGATCACCGAGCTTTGAGGAGCGTGAGTAGTTTTGTATTCTTTGCTTGCCATGATAAAGGATGAAAGGAGAGCAAAGGATTGTATTTCTCGACACAGAGGAGTGGCAGACATCATACTGGACAAAGAAGGGATAAAAAGGAAGAGAGACAAGGGCTAGAACTCCCTCGTTAAGGCACTGAGGCCCTGATAACAAGGAACCAGATACATAATAAACAGGGATTAACGGAGATCAAGGTGGGCTAAAGCCTCAAAAATAGCACGAAAAAGGGTAATGACCCCGAAAGGGTGAGGAGGAAAGAACAAAAAGACGACGAAAAGATAACTGTGAAGATAAGGTAGAAAGAGAGAGATCATCCGACGCGGTCGGAGGAAAGGAATAGCGATCACCCGACAGAGGCGGGGAAGAAAATGCATGAACATCCGACAAGGTCGGGGAAAAGAAATGGAAACCACCCGACAAAGTCGGGGAAGGATCAGAAAAATCACCCGACAAGGTCGGGGAACGAGCACAAGGAATCCCCAACACGGTCGGGGGAAAGAGATGAGAAGTGAAATCCAGGCGTACCCGAGGAGAAAAACTAGAAGATGCCCCTAGATCAGGGGAAGAGGGGGACATAGGCCGATGCCTAGAATGGTGAGAATAGGAGAAGATGGTGGAAATATGGTCAGGTGGTGGAAGGTACACCACCCAAGGATAAGAACCGAGCAGAAGAAAAGACGAATGGATGAAAGAAGGAGAGGAGGAAGTAGACCCCCAAGTGCACAACTGACGGCCCTTGAACTTATGCCGTCGCCTCTTCTTAGTAGAAATCTTCTCGAAACAACGCCGCCTGGCGCGGACTCGAACCTTCGGGCTTCTTATCTTGCAATACCTTCTCAAATAACGGGTCCACCTGGCAGATGGCCTGGCCCGGCTGTGAACATGCAACTTCATCGGGGCGGCTACCCCTAGCTGTGCGGTGCTAACCTCAGAAGGACATTCCAGAACAATTAACTCCTTGGGATGAGCATCAGGAATCAATAGAGTTTTGTCATTCAGCACTAGAAGCATAAGATTCGGCAACTCCACTCGGCAATCGGGCATGAAGCACAACTCCCTTGCTAGAAGCGCATGACGGAACTGAGAGAGGGTGATGCGCGGCGTTGACGTGGCCGATTCACAAATAAACTGAGGAAGATTTCATAAGACGTGCAGAATGTCCTTGGAAAATGTAGAAGACACGGCCAATTACCCTTTGAATGCTGAATTCATTAAACCTTCGGCGGCCGTGTGCGTTAGCACCATCCGGGCGGAAAACTCTTCTGGGCCAGTGAATTGAATAGTAATCAAGCGAGGGGTGATAACAACATAAATCGTGGATTCTTATGTGCGCAAAGAGACTGCCACCGGCCTCGCTTTAGAAGGAACTGGAACCAGTGCCAAGTAACTCTTCTCAGCAACCGCCTTCATAGCAAATGCAGGCTCCTTGTCCCCAAAATAGCCAAGGGCTAGGACTCGGATTGACATGCGGGGAAATAACATCATGGATCTTGAAATGCACGATTGAAACTTGGCTTGGCTCTTTATCTCCCTAGGGACTAGACTTGAGGAGCACCAAAGGTAACGCGTACCTGCTCTGCGAAGTGGGAAGTGGCAGGGGGAGGTTTGAAGGGTGCGGGTGGCGTTAGCGCAAGTGATGGAGAAATATTGATGATGACGGGCATGAGTGGAGGTAAAGGAAAAAGTGGAGGTATGGGTTTAGGGTCGGCTTGCTCGGGCTCAGAGGGTGATGGCAAAAGAAGTGGCATCGATCGCGGGGATGGTTCTGAAGGCGACAGAAAAGGGATTATTACGAGGGGAGGTGATGACGACGGTGGTGAGGGTAATGGCGATAATGGAGAAGGTGATGATGGAGATGTGGCCAATGGAGACAGCGAAGATGGGGGTGGAGAAGGTGGTAGCAAAGGGGGTGACGTGGTTGATGGAGATGGTGGAGGTGAAGAGGAAGGAGGTGAAGGTAGGGATGGGGAAGAAGGAGGAGAGGAAGGTAGTGGTGTAGTGAAGGAAGTGGCGGGTGGTGGCGCTCTTTGGCGTATCTTTACAACGCGTCGAGAGGCGTTGGGGACAAGAGTGGTGGTGGAAACGGAGGGTGAAGGAGAAGTTTCCCGAGCAGAGGCTGAAGTAGGCAAAGGTGGTGGAGGAGATGGGATAGAGGAAGAAGTGGGTAACGGAGTAGGTACCTTATCAACTGAAGAAACACCAGGGTGCCCCTGGTCTTGACGTGGAGACGGTTGCCTAGGCGGCACGGCTTGCTACTGTTGCTGCTTGCTGCTGAGATCTGAAATAACTCGATGTATGACAGCCCAATCAATCATCTTCTTGTCTTCAAAGTTATGAACAAGTTCCCGGAACTCGGGACAGTCCTCAATCAAATGCCCCTGTTGACGATGGAATTCACAGAACTGGAGCAAATTCCCGACCACGGGTCGACAAGGCATAACCAGAGGGAGCTGCAACGCATGGGTGGCCATCAAAGCCCTGAAAACATCTGTAAGAGATTCTGGCAACGAAGAGTGAGAAGCCCGCTTCGGGCAAGGTGGATGCCGAGGGGTATGAAAAGGTAATGGAGATGGTAGCGGGGGTTGCGTAGGTGAAGGTGGAGGGATAAAATGAAGTGGAGGCGTGGAAGGCGTGGGAATGTAATGGACGGCATCTACTCGCTCTGGGTGTAATGTTTCCTTGACCGGAAGTGGAGGGGTGTGGGGAGATAAAACAGTGAAGGGCTGGCTCGTGGAGGGTTGGTATGCGGTGGAGCACATGGAGGTATAGGGGTGTGGGGAAGCGGAAGGCCGACTCGTGGAGGGATACGTAGTGGAGGGTTGGCCCATGGCGGATGGGGAAGAGAAGGGGTATGTGGAAGGTGAAGGTGGAGGGGACTCATGGTCAAAGGAAACTAGGAGTTGTTGGCTAATGAAGCGGGCTCGATTATAAAGCTGTTGCTAGGATGTAATATCATTCAGGGCTAAGATACATCTAAGCTCGGGCATTGTATTAGAAATAACCATCTTGATCTACTCGCCCTCTGTAATATGCCCCGAGACTTGCGCAACTAGGCGACGCCAGTGGTCGATGAACATGGAGAATTCCTGGCCGGGCGTCATCTTCTCTTGGGCCAGATCAACCATAGAATATCTGGGCCCAACCTGGTCCTGGTACTGCTGAATAAATCTTGCTTGAACGGCTTGAAAGTTCATCATCTGTTCTTGTGGCAATGTGAAGAACCAATCCTTGGCCGAGCCCTCTAAAGATAGGCCAAATAAATAGGCCATCAAGCATTGATCATGCTGGAACTGGGCCGACTCATATAAGAACTCCTTCAAATGCACGAGGGGTCACCAATTCCACCATAGCGATGATAAATCGAAATCTATGAACGTGGTGGGAGTTGAAGATCTTGGGATGTAAATGGGATATCCAAAGAAGTTTGAGGACTGATTTGTCGTTGCAATCCAACAAGCTGGCGTTGGGGCTGAGCGATCATCTCCTCGGTAGGAAGAGTCTGAGAAGGATATGAGCCAGCCTGAGCAAGAGATGATGAGTTTAGACCAGGATAATGTTGATGGGTCGGATAAGGAGATCCGGCCTGAGAAGAAGGAAAGCCCATTCCAGGAATGGAGGAATGCATGGGCCTGTAAGAATTACGAAGGTGGGAATGAAAATTGATTGGGCTAACAGCAGCACGGGCGGGATAAGAAGGCCCATTAAAAGAATAGGGTCCAATAGAGGAATAAGGAGATGGGCCCGCATGGGAAGAGGAATCCACACGGGGGTAAGAAGATGGAGAGGTATAGGAACAAGGTACAGGGGAGAAGTGCTCCATGGGGAGAATGGAGACTTTATACAGTGAATTTCAAATGAATACACGGAGAGAAATGAGTGCAGGACAAATGCAGCTAAATGGAGACACACGAAGATGAACTAGACCTAATGAGCCTAATCTGACAAAAAGATGCAAATGATGACACTGTGCAACATACAATGGAGGAGAGAGATGAGAAAAGAATCAACCAATTACCCAAACAAATTCCAAATGATGCGCGAAGATTTCTTATAAGTTCTCTTTTAGGACCTTAGTGGATTGATTAAAAAATGTGACTTCGCTCAACCACAAGGTACCTAAATAGGGTGAGAATGGAGAACTGGCAGACTCTAAAGGACTCTCTCTCACACGAATGCAGACCCTAGACTAGGGGGTGGTATGGTACAACCTGCCCGGCGTCCGTGTGGGAATCCACGGCTCACGGGGGCTTACGGAGGTCCTCGGCAAGGTCCCCTAGTCGGCTCCAAGGAGTATGGAGACGGGAGGAAACCCTACCTTGGTAGGAATGCAACTAGATGTGAATGAAATGCATGAGTCCTATGTGCATCGGAGTGCGTGCAAGATCTAGCCTAGTGAACTAGCAACCAATGACCAAAATAAACATGCGAGGATGAAAGCAAATAGGCAGCAACAACATATAACCAGGGGAAGATCAATAAATGGCACCAAGGAGAACAGAGACAATATAGATATGGCAATCAAAGCAACCTCGGGTGCACTGTGGCATCAAAAGGACGGTCTGTGGGGGACCGCACAACAGGATAGATGGTCTGGGGTGGGCTGTTCCAGCCACGACGTAGTATCAGAATAAAATAGATGATTAGAAACTGCTGGAATGAAACCTGGATGTACGGTCGACGGTAAGCCCGCACAACTTATAGAACGGACCTATAGAAACCGTATAATAGCAGCCAGAATAGGTAGGAAGGAGACAGAGATGCACATGTGCCAAGAGGATAGACAGCCAAAGGCTGGCCGCACAAAAGCTGAACGGTCTAAGATAGACCATCTATAGCAGCAGAGTCGCAGGTGTCAAGACCCTGTCGAAGAGAAGGACGGTGCCTTCGTAGCCGCCCAAGACCTTGAACGGCTCTATACCAACCGCTCAACATCCAGGAGCAGAGGCCAGCAGAAAACCTGAAACCACTCCTAAAACACAGAACTAACAAAGCAAGGGGGAGTCAGCAAGCCACTAACACAATGGGCACTAGGTGTCCCACCGTGATCGCCAAAAAATGGGCTGTTGACATGTTCGTTTTACTTTCTTCCTCTTCAATACCTGCTTAAATGATCTCTACTCTCCCCTTCTACTAAATCGATATGTAAAATAAATGGGACAATAGAAGGAGAACAGAAGAGAGTAAAGAACCGTGATCGCCACCAAGATGCCGTACGTGATGAACACGCCGTATCTTCGAAAGAGAGGAAGACACTCGCCTTAAAATCAGCACTGTAGGGGATGAGCGGCCCGTGATGAATCGCCTGTATGTTGGACGGCCGCACGACAGACTGTGCTTCAGTGCTGTGGGGGCGCGGGATGTAGAACTACTGGCTGATGGACGGTTTAGGAACGACCGTAGGACGGTGAAAGACGGTCAAAGATGCACCGCACATACCATAGAACGGTCCTGACAGAGCCGCACAAGACCATCACGCCAGCAGTTGCAAAAGAGTCCAACCTCCACCCTCTCCAGCCGGACAGAGGGGATGGGCCTCGTGCTAGGGATTGCTGACCTGCAAAACAACGTGAAAACACAAAGAGGAAACCTAGATTAGAACTGGAAATTGTAGTAGATGCCAAAATAACAAGAAATGAGCATGAATAAGTGGAAAGGGGGATACCTGGGGGATTTTAAACCCCTAGGGGGTCATAAACGTGGGTGTGTGTGTGTGTGGCAATGAAGATGAAGAAAAACGTGGGGAGAAAGTGAGAAAAGTGATGCATGCAATGAAAAAGAGGACAAAACGTATCAAACACACGAGACTTAAACACTAGACTACTCCCTGAACCGGAGGCTTCTATGGACGTGGAAAGCCTCCCTCCTTGGTGCTAGGTCGCTCAAGAATGCATCAGGGCTTCGCCGTCGACCAAAAATCTCCCCCCCCCTTTCAAACTCGGCCTTTAGGGTCTATTTATAGAGCACCTAAAGTCCTAGCTCGAAATTAGGGTTTAGAAGTATTTTCAGGTCGAGATAATCAAAGGAAAATCAAAGATAATCAAATTATCTCTCATCCAGTTGAAACGTCACTCAAAATCGTTCATTATCCGCGGAGAAAATGACGGGAGAAGTTGGGGATAAAGCCATGGATAAAGAGATAAAATCTGTTGAAATTCAGGAATCGAATGGATGAACGGTCTTACGATAGACCGTTCAACTGGATGTGCGGTCATGTCTTGGCCGTCCAACCCCGTCGGTTGAAATTTAAAATAAATCATAAATAATCCAAATTATCCATCGAACTGACCAAAAGCTTTGCCGTTGGACTCTCATAGATGAACGGCTCAGCGGAGATTCAAAGGTAAAGCGGCCAAAGACAAACCGTTCTAGCCTTATCGGTGATAAATAGATTAATTTGATAATTATCTGAGAACACCACCAAGCGCAGGACTCTGAGAAATGAGCGGCTACCATCCGTCCGTTCATCAAGTTGAACGGCCAGAATAGGACAGCATAAATGCTTGTCGGTGGAAATTCAGAAAATTAACCAAAATATTCCAAAATAGATGGACGGTCCGCAGGCAACCGCGCATTGATTGGGCGGCCAGGGATGCATCGTACATGTACATGGGTGTTGAAACTCATAGAAAAGCCCAATCAACCAAAAACCAAGGCCCATTAAGCCCTGAATCAACTCGGACCTAACCAGGGAGGGAGGCTACCCATAAAACTGGCCCAAGATATGCCTGAAAATAGCCCCAATGAGTGACGGACAACTCGAGGCATCAACAAATGGGAGTAAGAGGAACGACTCAACTTACCGACAAAAAATGGGTGTCAACAGATAGGATGCCCCAATATCCGGTGGTAGGGGCAGAATCGGGGGTCATCACTTCTTTTGGCATCCTCTGCCCTCTTAGACTCTGGCAGAGTAACCTTGCCATACTGACAAGCCCATTCAAAAATCAACCGAGTTTTATCCCTTGGGAAACAGTAAGGCTTCTTCATTTTCTCCCGCAATGAGGAGGTTTGTTTCGCCGGCTGCTGACTGGTTGAAGGAACGGCCACCTCCTTCACTTTCCCCTTTAAGTGCACAAAGGCACTGAAGTTGATGTCTGGAGATGGGTTCTCCCTTTCTGCCATGGCAACGGCTGGGTGATGCTCTGCCAGCTGGGCCTCGACATCAGCTGCCTCTATGCTTAAGTGATCAAAGGACTAGAACTCGATGCCAGCTATCCTTTGAAAAATGCCCCCAGTTGACAGTTGGCTCTATGCTTAAGTGATCAACGGCTGGGTGATGCTCTGTCAGCTGGGCCTCGGGCTCGTAGAACCACTAGGCCGAAGGAGAATGCCCCCAGTTAGATCAGCCAGAAGTCTGATCATTTCAGCCAACTATTCCTTTAATCTTTTGATCTCCTGATGCTGCCCATACAACAGTGCGAGCACAGCAGGATCGTATTGGGAGAGATCCGGGTGCGGGTTTAACCAATGCTTTATGTTCCATCACTGGGTGGGGGAAGCAATGCCCCATCACCACGACTATCTGGAGTCGGTCCTTTAGAAGTAGATGGAACCAACCTGATATCCTTGCAGGTAGGTGAATTCCAGAGGAGTATCTCTTCATCTTGGGTTTCATCTTCTGGGGGCATATGCTACCCCTAGCTCTCGGCTCCTTGTATACTTGGATTTTTCGAAGGATCTTTATCGGTGGATGATGTGACACAACCTAGGACTCAACAAGCAAGCACAATTAAGCATTCAAAATGGACCGATAATGGCAACCGCTCACCTGATGCTCACTAAGACCCGGGGTAACTTGGCAATGCCAAGGGGAGGTTGTGTGGGCTGGGCCCTTGCTGGTAGAGGGCCAGCAAGGCCAAGGTTTGATTCCCCAAGGGTATGGCTGCCCAAATCAAGGGTCCGACGAAGTGCCAAAGGGCACGGGTTCCACTCTCTTCCCACGATGATCACTTATAGCAAATGAGCTTAAGGATCGGGCTCTCGTCATGGCCAGCGGAGTTTATGAACTAATATTGAAAGAACAAGCATGAATTAGAGCAAAGTTTTGGAGCACTCACTCGACCGGTTTGAAGAAACCGGTCCTGCTCGGAGACGAGGGCGAGCAGGGAAGCGTGGGTTCCCCACACGCCGCGCCTAGGTAGCTTGACCTGTTTAAGCTATTACAACACTACACCCCATGCAAGGGGGGGATCGTGGGGAAGGGAAGATGATAGTTACATCCAAACACTACCTCCACACAGGGAGGAGCCTTCAGCCGACCAAGCGGGGAGGGGAATTTGAGAAGGGCACACCGAAGATGGGAGGTTGCCGATTCTGCCCAGTTCTATGGGTGCTGACAAGAGACTGATGAATTGACTGCTGCAACTGCTACTGAATTTTTTTGGGGACGAAACCACTTGGAAAATCTTCGTAGTAGGCCGGGGAAGTCGTCCAAATTTTATTAATTGCTTCTGTCGTCGATGCTGGTCTGGGTGGAGGCCCGAACAGGGAGGCAGAGTCTCGGACTGGCAGCTCCTGGTATCCAACAGCAGGTTACAGAGGTTGGCCTGACAGCTTACGAACACAGAATCGAGCACCGTCAGAGTCGTTGGAACCGTGGACGAGTCCTCTTCGCAAGAAAACTGACGGGGAAGCCAAACGATGCCGGAGAAGACCAGCGGACTCTGAACAATGACAATAGGTCGGTGTAGACTGTGGGAAGCAGAACCGCATGGCTGAGGGAGAAAATTGATAACTCCTGATACAGGATGCCGAACGGAGTTCCGCTTCTTGATTATGAAAGTAGACAGGGAGAGGAAGAACGTTTCAGAAGAGCTCTTGAGCTGATTCTTCCGAGGTTCGTCGTGGTGAAGCTTCTACTCCGATTCTGGTACTCAGCAGGGGCAGCTCTACGCAGTTGTGGGAGAACGGAGCTCCCGGGCAGCACACAGCTCGGATGAAGATAAAACAACCGCCGTTACGAAGAAGACCGATAGACGCTTCCGTGGATACCTCTTGGGCCTTCAGATTCGCTGGGATGTGGTCGAGGTTGCCTCTGCAATCTGCTACTCTTATGCTGCCTGCGAACTGAAAACTGGAGGTTGAAGATGATGGGGGAAATGGGGTATATGGGAGGGGAAATGGAGGTGGATGAGTGTGGGGAGAACCCTGGCTGTGAGGGGGTCTAGGAGGGGGTGTTCCAAGGTGTGGGGGGGGGGGGGAAGAATAGGGTCTGGAAGGGGGTCTAACAGGTGGTGGGAGGAGGAGCTACGAATTTGGGCTTGGAGGGAGAAGGGGGAAGGTGAGGGGGGTACAAGTGTGTGGAGGGAATGTGAGTTTGAATTTCCTTTAATGTGGGGTGATCAATGGTGGTCTTGGGGATGGGAAGAGGTGCCTTGGGAAGGTGGAGGGCTGCTTGGGGAAGGGAATGGATAGTTGGGGGTTGGAGGGTGGGGTGTGGATTGGTGGAGGGTCTATTGGGACTAGGGGGAAGTAATGATGGCTTGTGGGAAGTTGTAGAGAAGTTAATGGAGGTAGGTGGGAGGGTGGAGGTGGTTGGGAGGGGAGGAGAGAGAAAATTTTTGAAATTGGGTGTGGAGGAGAGAGAAAGGAGAGTGAAAGAGAGAAATTAAGAGAGGGATGGGTGGGAAATCTCTCCCCTAGGGTCTCTCACCCAAATAATGGAATCTCTCCACTAGATAAGAAGTTTGAACTCTCAAAATGGCAAGTTTTTCATTCATTGATTCATTAGTTCCAAATGAAGGGAATGGGGCCCTATATATAGGCAACCCACATTTTACAATAAGACCCTGACAAAAGACTCAATGACAAATAACCGAGGGGGTAGGGGGGCTCTTGGGCCAAGCCCAATGAAATGGGCCCAATAGCTAACTAAACAACATAATGACACTCAAACTTAGGAAAATAAACACAAGACCTAGGGACATGACTCAAGAAAATGAAAATTACATCAAATGACTCAAATAGAAAGCACAAAAAAGATAATTGGGCCTTTATGGAGAGAGGCCCGAACTCAAATGGTGCCGGAGTGTGAGGAAGACCCGAGCCAAAGGGAGTCACGGGTGATGCCTCCATCAAATCCCCTGGGCTGCGAAGAGCTTGACTCCGTCGAGTAGGGGTCCATCCGGCTGTGGTACTGCTCCAGAAGGTCGGGATCCAACTGCTGGAGATCCTCCCGACTCACCCATGAATCCTCCGAAGGAGGCCGATCCTTCCACCTGACGAGATAGCGCTCGTATACCTTGCTCCGAGTGGTCGTGACTTGTTCATCCAATATTTGTTCTATGCGTTCACGCTGGGCTCTCTTGGCTGGTGGTCTCTCCTCACAGGTGGGTGCTCTCTCAAGGGAAGGAATAGGCTCAATCTTCTCACTGGGTACCACCGTGGGTCCCTTATATGGCACTAAGTTGGCGACATTGAATGTGGGACTTACCCCATATTCCTCGGGGAGATCTAACTCATAGGCATTTACACCAATGCGCCTCAGGACCTGGAAGGGACCAGCCCCACGTGGCCTCAATTTGGTGGTGGCTCCCAGGGAGAGCCTCTCCATCCTTACCATCACAAAGTCACCCTCATGGAATTCTTGGTGACGCCGATGAGAGTCGGCCCGCCTCTTATAAGCCTCATTCTTTTTACTTATGTGCTTGCAAAGGCTTTCATGCAATTTTGTGAATGTTGACATTCTAGGGGTGATGGGTGGACCTGGGCAACCAAAAGTAGACCAATCATGCTTTGATGCCAAGAAGACTTTGATGGAATGGGGAGGACCGGAGCATCCATAGGTGATCCGGTCATGCATGGGGGTGACAAATGGTGGGGGACCCGGACATCCATGAATACTCCTATCATGCCTACGACTCTTCATGAGTGAAGGTGGACCACTACATCCGAATTTGGACCACTCATGCTTTCTACTTGACATGTGGGTGATATGAATGAATGGACCCAACATAGTGTTCATGCCAAGGGGTGTGGAAAGCCTAGACACATGCATACTTTTCCCAAAAGTGACTTCCATGTGTATAGGTGTGGGACAACCTTTGAACTCCCATTGGAAAGGATCGAATGGATCTAAGAAGGTGGTCATCATGGGGTGGGGCACAACCTTATTACCAAGGGATATGTGGTCTAAGGTCATGGCTCCCAAGGTGTAACCCGGGTCTAGGATGGGGTGGATTGGGTCAAACATGGTGGGTTGGGATAGGGAAAGGTGGGTGGTGAGTAGGGTGGGTGGGTCACATAGGGAACTAGATTCCCATAGGAAGGGATCAAATGGGTCGTGGAAAGGTCTTCCTAGAGGGAGGAACTCTATGTCTTCAAGGTTCCCAAATTGTGAGTCATCCTCCTCCAATGTAATTGGGCCAAGGTTTCTAGTGGGTTGGCCGATCAAAGTATTTGGGATCTCAATGGTAGGGGAGTGGATCGAGATGGGTTCTTCTACCATAGGGAGAAGGAAAAGGAGGTCGCTAGTGTAGCAACCAATGATATAGACTGAGGTGATTGACCCGATGCAATGGTGTAGGAGGCCAAGGCTCCTAGGTTGTTCGATCATAGGGGTCAACATGCTAGTGAACTCAATTTGCCAAGCTAAGCCTCTAAGAAAATCCTCTAAGGTCTCTACTTGATAAGATGCTTGGATCGTGGTGTGATAAGAGGAGATGGGCACTATGGGATGGTTTTCCTTCATGGGTGGGAAATCGTGGGCCGTGATCTCTCTTATTGGGCTCTCCTTTAGCCAACTAACAAGGGGTTCCCCTAAGATGAGATTGACTCCAACTAGAGATGGTGATATAAGGTGAAGACCCTCGTGTGTCGTTTCTTCTTCAACTTGGACTTGGGTTTCCTCCAAGGTAGAGAGTGTGTTCGGAGTGTTCACCATTATGGGGTGGGGTATGGGTTCTTCTTCCAAGGAGGTGAGAGGGGCTTTTAAGGGTGTGGTGATGATTGGGGCATGGTGTATCCAGGGTGGTAGGTAGTGGGAAACTTGGGTTAGGATAGGTAATGGTAGTAGTGGAGGCTTCGGTGGGGGTTGGATTGGGGTTGGGAGAGGAAGATGGGTGGGTTGAAGGGGTTTGGGTTGATGGGTTTTGGGAGGGGTGTCCCTTTTTGGGGGTGATGGAGAGGTAGTGGTGGGGGTTACCATGGGCCTAGGTGGAGAGTTGGCCATGGGGCTCAATTGGGTAGGGGGACCTATGGTTGTGGTGTGGACTTGGAGGTGGGGTGTAAATGTAGTGGTTGGGGTAGGAGAGATGGGAAGTGGTGGGGAATGGGTGATTGGGGTCTTGGATTGGCCGGGTGGGGATGAAGGTGTTGAAGTGCTCCTTGGGCTTTTGTGATTTGAGTAGGAGGGAGAGGGTTGGAGAGTGTAGGTTTTCCTAAGCTCAACCTTCATCTCATCCCAAGTGCTAATGGGGGCCTCCCTGCGGATCCTTCTTAAACCTTCCACAACTAACCAATGAGTTTTAGCTTGTTTGGAGAGGTGTGCCTTGGCTAGCCTCATTCTTCTTCCTTCGTTCAAGGGGCAACTTTTAAAGAATTGGTCTAGGGAAATCTCCCAATCTAGGTAAAGGCTTGGGCTGTTGGATCCATCAAAGGTGGGGGTTTTGATTTTCAAGTGTTCTAAAAATATGGTTTCTAGATTTCCCTAAAGGTCACTCTCATTCACTCTTGGTGCACGGCTATTTCCTTCAAGTCAGTCGAGTCGAGACATGATATCTTCAAGCCGATTAAGGACATTAGGTAGGGCTTCTATGATAGAGGTGTTGCTACCCACTTTGTTGGCAATGGAACTTCCATGAGGATTTGGGCTTCTTGGGAAAGTTGATGGGGATGGATATGACGGGTATGAAGCGGCCATTCTAGTGGACATGGGAGATGCAATCGAGGACTCTAAATGCATAAACATGGCCTAGGACCAACTTGATAGAGACAAGTTGTGAACTTGCTCTGATACCAATTGATGTGACACAACTTAGGACTCAACAAGCAAGCACAATTAAGCATTCAAAACGGACCGATAATGGCAACCGCTCACCCGATGCTCACTAAGACCCGGGGTAACTTGGCAATGCCAAGGGGAGGTTGTGTGGGCTGGGCCCTTGCTGGTAGAGGGCCAGCAAGGCCAAGGTTTGATTACCCAAGGGTAGGGCTACCCAAATCAAGGGTCCGACAAAGTGCCAAAGGGCACGGGTTCCACTCTCTTCCCACGATGATCACTTATAGCAAATGAGCTTAAGGATCGGGCTCTCGTCACGGCCAGCGGAGTTTATGAACTAATATTGAAAGAACAAGCACGAATTAGAGCAAAGTTTTGGAGCACTCACTCGACCGGTTTGAAGAAACCGGTCCCGCTCGGAGACGAGGGCGAGCGGGGAAGCGTGGGTTCCCCACACACCGCGCCGGGGTAGCTTGACCTGTTTAAGCTATTACAACAGTACACCCCATGTAAGGTGGGGATCGTGGGGAAGGGAAGATGATAGTTACATCCAAACACTACCTCCACACAGGGAGGAGCCTTCATCCGGCCAAGCGGGGAGGGGAATTTGAGAAGGGAACACCGAAGATGGGAGGTTGCCGATTCTGCCCAGTTCTATGGGTGCTGATAGGAGACTGATGAATTGACTGCTGCAACTGCTGCCGAATTTTTTTGGGGACGAAACCACTTGGAAAATCTTCTTAGTAGGCCGGGGAAGTCGTCCAAATTTTATTAATTGCTTCTGTCGTCGATGCTGGTCTGGGTGGAGGCCCGAACAGGGAGGCAGAGTCTCAGACTGGCAGCTCCTGGTATCCAATAGCAGGTTACAGAGGTTGTCTTGACAGCTTACGAACACAGAATTGAGCACCGTCAGAGTCGTTGGAACCGTGGACGAGTCCTCTTCGCAAGAAAACTGACGGGGAAGCCAAACGATGCCGGAGAAGACCAGCAGACTCTGAACAATGACAACAGGTCGGTGTAGACTGTGGGAAGAGGAACCGCATGGCTGAGGGAGAAAATTTATAACTCCTGCTACAGGATGCCGAACGGAGTTCCGCTTCTTGATTATGAAAGTAGACAGGGAGAGGAAGAACGTTTCAGAAGAGCTCTTGAGCTGATTCTTCCGAGGTTCGTCGTGGTGAAGCTTCTACTCCGATTTTGGTACTCAGCAGGGGCAGCTCTGCGCAGTTGTGGGAGAACGGAGCTCCCGGGCAGCACACAGCTCGGATGAAGATAAAACAACCGCCGTTACGAAGAAGACCGATAGACGCTTCCGTGGATACCTCTTGGGCCTTCAGATTCGCTGGGATGTGGTCGAGGTTGCCTCTGCAATCTGCTACTCTTATGCTACCTGCGAACTGAAAACTGGAGGTTGAAGATGATGGGGGAAATGGGGTATATGGGAGGGGAAATGGAGGTGGATGAGTGTGGGGAGAACCCTGGCTGTGAGGGGGTCTAGGAGGGGGTGTTCCAAGGTGTGGGGGGGGGGAAGAATAGGGTCTGGAAGGGGGTCTAACAGGTGGTGGGAGGAGGAGCTACGAATTTGGGCTTGGAGGGAGAAGGGGGAAGGTGAGGGGGGTACAAGTGTGTGGAGGGAATGTGAGTTTGAATTTCCTTTAATGTGGGGTGATCAATGGTGGTCTTGGGGATGGGAAGAGGTGCCTTGGGAAGGTGGAGGGCTGCTTGGGGAAGGGAATGGATAGTTGGGGGTTGGAGGGTGGGGTGTGGATTGGTGGAGGGTCTATTAGGACTAGGGGGAAGTAATGATGGCTTGTGGGAAGTTGTAGAGGAGTTAATGGAGGTAGGTGGGAGGGTGGAGGTGGTTGGGAGGGGAGGAGAGAGAAAATTTTTGAAATTGGGTGTGGAGGAGAGAGAAAGGAGAGTGAAAGAGAGAAATTAAGAGAGGGATGGGTGAAGAATCTCTCCCCTAGGGTCTCTCACCCAAATAATGGAATCTCTCCACTAGATAAGAAGTTTGAACTCTCAAAATGGCATGTTTTTCATTCATTGATTCATTAGTTCCAAATGAAGGGAATGTGGCCCTATATATAGGCAACCCACATTTTATAATAAGACCCTGACAAAAGACTCAATGACAAATAACCGAGGGGGTAGGGGGGCTCTTGGGCCAAGCCCAATGAAATGGGCCCAATAGCTAACTAAACAACATAATGACACTCAAACTTAGGAAAATAAACACAAGACCTAGGGACATGACTCAAGAAAATGAAAATTACATCAAATGACTCAAATAGAAAGCACAAAAAGGATAATTGTGCCTTTATGGAGAGAGGCCCGAACTCAAATGGTGCCGGAGTGTGAGGAAGACCCGAGCCAAAGGGAGTCACGGGTGATGCCTCCATCAGTGGAGGTCGAGACAGAATCACATTTGCTTCATAATATTCTTCTATTAAGAAGCCCAAACCCAGCTGTCGAGTAATCTTCTACAGTTACTTGTCCAAGTTGGGTGGATACCATAACTTTTTAAACATTTGCTTTTGACTTCAGCCTGGAAGAAAGGAATCTGTTGCTTCTCGGCCATCTTCGCCGTCTTGCTTGATATATCAGGAAGTCCCATAATCGGGACAACTGGATCTCGAATTTCTTCGAGGAATTTGTAATCATCATCCCCTCCCACAGGCTGTTCATTAGCCATAAAAATATTGTGGGTTGGGCCTCAAGAGTGGGCACCTCCAAAAATTTTAATAGTTCGACTGTTTGACAGTCTATATCTTTGAGGGGTCTTGTGACTCCCAGAGGGACTATGACATAACCCAGAAGATCCTCGAGCTTTGACATCTCCAACTCGGGGTAAATATCGGAGGGGATTGCTCTGAACACCCCATTAACTTCAGCAATATGTGACACCTCCTGCTAGGCCACATAGTCAGGCAGAGGTGGAGGGAACTAGTCGTACGTTTCTTCTATCTTCTTTCCTTTGCTTCGAGATAGTTTGTAACACCCTGAAATTTTCTAAGATTTTCTAGGAATTTTCAAGAATTAAAAACTATTTATTAGCATTTAAAAAGGGATTAAATGGGCTATTAAGGAATTACTGGTTGATTAAATTAATTTAAAGGCCCTATATTAACCAAACGGTTTAGCCCACTTAAATTAGGCCCATGAACCCAATTATAAACACTTTAGGCCCAATCCCACACTCTAGAAATGTCCTTAGGATAATTCCCAAATTATATAAGGTAATTGGGGGATAAATATAAGAAGAATTTGACCAGAATTCAAATTCTGGCGTGCAGGATAATAGCAGCCTATCGCAAGACCGCTACTTCATAGAGGCGGTCCAGGCAAGACCGCTATCTCCTTCCGATCACGAGAGTTGTAGAAGCATGAAAAACTTGGATATTTGGCATCCTAATCCCCATGGATCGAAGTGTGTAGACATGTAAACATGTCTAGGACTCTCTAGGGATCAGTTCTGCTCTAAATTAAGACTCTAAGTTTGATCAAATCCCTTAAACCCTATTAATAGGTCCCAGGTCCGACCTGCGCGAACCCTCATTTTGGCTCGCAAGGTTCGACGGTAAGACGACGTTATTTCATGTCAGTCCTTTAGAATATTTTGTTCACTTTAGTATTGACTAACTTGTTAGGATGCAAGGCCCGGATATAGAGGGGGGTGAATGTATCCCTCTACAAATATAGCCTAATTAAAACTCTAAAGCTCAGTTATGCGGAATTAAAACTGTTGCAGAAATAAACTGAGGAAACTTAGAAGGATCAAAGCAAGAAAATAACTCAATAAGCCCTCAAACGATCCTAAGCAATCATCTAATGTGCAGCAATTAAGTGAACATATAAGAAGATCAAACCACAAGGGACACCAGGATTTTTAGCTGGTTCCGTCAACAGACCTACGTCCACCCCTCACTCCAAATCGGAGTGAGGCTTCCACTAGTAACACTAGCACAGCAGACTCAGTCTGCAACAAATGCTGCCACACAGCTTGACCAGGGGAACAACCTCCCCTCTTCCTCCCAACCGGAGGGAACCACTAGTGACACCAGTCACTAGCAAACCAGAGACGCAAGTCTCTCTTCCTCTAGACCAGGAGGGGACCTACAAGTAGCAACACTACTTGCACTCGGAGACCCAAGTCTCCCTTCCTCTGAAGCTTAGAGGGAAGCACAAGTGACACTAAGTCACCTGCAAGCCAGAGGTCTCGGACCTCTCTTCCTCCCAACTGGAGGGACCCCTGGACTTGAAACCTACAAGCCCAGAACCGGAGGATGAGCCTCCCTTCCTCTAAGCAGAGGGAACCCACAAGTAGCACCCAGCTACTTGCAATCGGAGATAGCAATCTCCCTTCTCCTGAACCAACAGGAGGGACCCCGACCTCTCTACAGAGTATCGGAAAGACTAGATATCAAATGAAAAGGAAAACAGAAAGTAGAGTCACAGCGACTGAAAAGCTGTAAATGAAATACAAGGAATGTGGCTCTCGAAGGAGCTGACTGGATTGGATCTGATCCAAATTCTAGTAGGCAGATCTTCAACTGAAGCTTCTTTCTTCTTCTACACGAGCCCTCTCTCTTTCTCTTTTTCTTCTTCTGCTGGATCTCTCGATCTCTCTTCTGCTCTCTGGCTCACTCTTCTTCTTTCTTCTTCAACTGCTCTCACTCTCTTTCTTTCTCTTTTTCTTCTTCTTCTCTTTTCTCTGTATCGTGGAGGCACTCACTGCTCTTCTGTTTTTCTTGATGGCTCACTGCTCTTCGATCATACTTCAGTCGATGGAGGAAGCTCCATTTTTATACCAGCAGCAGGGAGCTAGGGCGTGAGCTCTCGATGATTCCCAACCAGAAGGTTCGGTCCACGTGTCAGCATCTCAGCCTCTAGGATCACGTGCCAGTCTTAATAACCTCGTCCATTAATCCTGTCAGACAGAGTATCGGATTGTTAGGTTAAGTGAAGAACTCTGTATAGACTTGTAAAGACTAACAGGATATATAGACGTGTGAAATGAGAACACATTGTATGGACTTCAGTTTGAGGCCAACATATAGACATCAATGTATGGACTTTACAAGACAAACAGCAATGTATAGACTCTTCAATCGACAGGCAGACAATGTATATACTTGCTCAGTGTATGGACTTTATTAAAAGAACATGCAATGTATATACTTGCTCAGCCTGAAGCAATGTCTAGACTCCAGCTCAAAGCCAGTGTATAGACTTCAACCATGATGCATGCAATACAATGCAGATACAGACTGTATAGACTTTGGAGTCTGAGACCAATGTACAGACTTTGACAAGCAGAAGCCTGTATAGACTTTCTATATGAAGGGCTGTACATACTTGAACACGGGAGCTCTGAACAGACTTGATCAAGGCAAAGCTAAAGCAGTGTATAGACTCTGCGAAGCTAAAGCAATGTATATACTTCACATAAGCAGAGCTATGGCATTGTATTGTATACACTTAGCTGAAGACTTCCAGTCGATATATAGACTTGGCTGAAGCCAAACGCTGAAGCAATGTTCAGACATTGAAGAACACAACGTACAGCAGTGTACAGACTTAGCCAGCAGACTAGTCCGATGTACACACTTGCTCGTTGTTCAGTCTTCATGTACGATGTATGGACTTCAAGTCTAATATGCACAATGTACAGTCTTTGCGAAGGTAGTGCATTGTATAGACTTCAGGTGTGAAGACATTGTGAATGAAGATGTAATGTTCAGACTTCAGATGAGAAGGCACTCGCTGTAAATACTTGCTGAAGAGAATGCAATGTGCAGACTTTGACTCGATGTACAGACTTCACAACTGATGAATGCAATGCAATGCAATGCAATGTATAGACTATGCCTTAGAACGAATATGCACACTTGAAGAGCATTCAGCAATGTGCAGACTTCAATGCATATGATGCAGCCAATGTATGGACTTGAGCAGTCTGCTGCTGAACAACCGATGTATAGACTTCACAGTCTGCTAAGCAAGCAATGTATGGACTTGGCCGAGGCAGACTGAAGAAGCAATGTACAGACTATGTAATGTTCGGACTTCATCTTAAAGACAAGAGAAACTCTGTACAGACTTCCAATGAATGGACTTTAACCCAAGGATGCACAATGTATAGAGTTCACCTTTGAAACAAATGTACAGACTTTGTGGCAGAAGCCACGGCTGTACAGACTTCAGAAGAACAATGCATGAGCAAGCCTAACGGATGTACAGACTTTAAGATGTGTAGACTTTGCCAAAGAGCTGGACGATGTACAGACTTGAAACAAGGCGAAGTCTGTACAGACTTGAAGATTCACAGTGTGTAGACTTTGGCAAGGCAACGTCGGTAAAGCTCCCAATGTACAGACTTTCAAAGCTGATCGTAGGTAAAGACTCCAATGTGCAGACTTGGAGTTGCACTGTGGATGTATAGACTTGAATGAGCATGGAGTGTATAGACTTGAAAGTCTAACGGCGATGAACAGACTTCAGCTAAGCAGGCCACAATCTAATGTATAGACTTCCGGTGTGAATGAAATGTTGTACATACTTGCTCAAACAGTCCGATGTATGGACTTGGAATTCCAACAGAAGGATGTATGTACTTTGATAAGAGAATGGCTGTACAGACTTCAACACAGCTGCGATGTACAGACTTTGACAAAGCAGCGATGTACAGACTTTAAGTGAAAGTCCGATGTACAGACTTTAGCTGAATACCACTATATAGACTTGAATGAAGTGAACGGATGTTCAGACTTTGAAGATCCACTGTGGATGTATAGACTCTAAACATGAAGGCAGGCTGTATAGACTTGGCATGAGACGCAAATTGAGACGATGCACAATGTATAGACGTTAAGTCCAATCAGAAGGCTGTGCAGACTTGAGAGACGGACCAGTGTATAGACTTCAAAGAGCTCCAAGCGATGTATAGACTTTGAAATGCTTGAAGAGGATGTACATACTTCATGAGACGCTACATGCCAGTGTATAGACTTCATGAAAAACACACGATGCAATGTGTGGACTTGGTGACTCATGCAGACAGACGAGTGTACAGTCTATGCCATGCTCACAGTTAAGCAATGTACCAAGTTCTGAATGAGCAGTTCTGAATGAAGTAAGCACATATGACATCAATTTGTCATCATCAAAACACACGTAAACTATGTCATCATCAAAACATAAGTAAACACATATGACATCAAACATATGAGAGTCATAATATTTATCATCATCAAAACACAATATCCAACAATCTCCCCTTTTTTGATGATGGCAATACTATGAGTCTTATGAATGAAATAAATGGAATATTCAGACTAGACTCATCAAAGTATTCTCCCCCTTTGACTTCATCAAAAAGAAAACAATACTTTGATAATCTAGTGAGGTCATATGTGACACTCAAGATAGTTCAGCAGAAGAGGGCAACACAATATCAGAAGCAATTAAAACAATTCTCCCCCTTAGTCAAACAACTTATGCAGTCATGCATATGCAACAAATATTCCCCCTTTGACATGGCAGAAGATATAGAGCTAATGCAGACAAACAACATGATCAGACAATCTAGCACATTGTCCCCTTATGCATATAGTCTCTCAAACAGACCAGAGAATTCTACCCTTATGATCCATGATGCAAGAGAAATCTACAAGGATGAACTCTGGTTATCCAAAAAAAATTCTGAGAGTTGTGCGTCACATAAAAGAGAACCAATGTCAATCAAAACACATTGATAGAGGGCAATATGATCAGAAACGTTTTGAAGGTTGAAACCAATTGAGATGAAGGGAGAATATCAACAAAAACACAGGGACACTCAAGAATGCTGACTAGATTTCCCCCTTTAAGAAAGACACTCAGCAGGACAGGAAAGCTCCCCCTGATTAGATGATTGAGTGAAGCCAATTGATATAGTGAAGTGATGAGCATCTATCAGCAAAACACAGACTGTATTCACAGTGAATAAAAGAGGAAGACAAATTTTCATTAGCACACCAAATTCATAAATCTTTGTAAACGAATTTCAGATTCTTCAATTATAATAGATTATGAATGAGTTTAAACTGACCATCATGATTTAAGAGAGATGTATTCAAAGTTTATCAAGAAAATTCAATACTCATATCTGAAACACCTTTTAATAAAGGTGAAGCAACAACTCATTTGATATTCATGTTTAACCTCCTTCCATCTTACTCATTTAAATTCAGTGACTCCTATGGATAATACACAAGATCATATTGAGATTAAACAGAAATAAATGAGACTAAGCTTATCTTTAGATTTTCAGAATTTTCTGATACCAATTGAGCAGCACTTATTTTTCCTGAGCGATTTTGGTTCAGTCAACACCTTTTTACATAAGGCACAACACTTCTTAGGTGAAGTGACCCAGTTACTCAATGTGACAACCGTATTGCCTCTCAAAGAGAACAGAGTTAGTAATGGAGTATCTTTTTACATGAGGAGACACCTTGATCAGAGGCCAGAATCCCCAGTTACTCAACACAACCATGCCATTGCTCTGCCAGATTTTCAACCATATTGAAAAGAGGTAACTATGGCACTTCACGACATGGGCTTACTCTATTTCATTGATAGAAAACCCAGTTTCTCTGTGACCATAGTCATTGCTCTAGCTTTAAATTTTAACTATTTTCAGATTCTTCAAACAAAGCTCAGTACACTTGAAATGATTAAGAACAATACTTTCTACATGTATCTTAACCAAAGAAAGCCATGTCTTTTAAAATTTCAGATTTCAGAAAGTTTTGCATGAAATTCATGAGGCAATTGGTTAAGATTTATTAAGCATGATGATTCAGATATTTTCAAGCCTTTTACATCAAAACTTAGAAAATACATTAGGCTTAAATCAATTTGATTTATCAAAACATTCTTAAGCCAGTATAATAGAAGATTCTTCTTTTCAGAGTGTCTGATTTATGCCTAGGGTGCACTGATTAAATCTTTCCTCATTCGGCTGAATCAATGACATTGTCAAGAAAAATTAGCAGATATCAATTCTGATACCAATAGTTGAGAGAATAGAGCAATTCAGAAGCCAGCATTAAAGACTAAAAATTAGTCAGATTAGCTTTGACCAGTCTTGACAAGATATGAAGAAATGTGTATGATAGGAACAAGCTACCAATTGAATTCATAGTAGACAGAATCAATGGTTGAGTCTGGAATACAGACAGATCAGCTATATCAGTGTAGACAACAGAGAATTCAAGTGAACCACATGTTTGCCAAGAATGGATCAGATTGCTAGACAGAAGGAGTTCAAGAGGTGAAGAGATGAAACATGAATGCTCCCCCTATCTAGATGCAATGAGACATTTCTTTTTAGAATTTTCAATGTAAGGAAATGCAGTGCTACTAACTACATGTATGCATACAGCAAATGAGATTATCATGATATGCAAGCATTAGTCAAACTCCCCCTTACAGAGTGCATGATATGCAATTAGGGCACTGAAACATAATTTTAAAATTTATGCTCATTCAGACTGTCATAAAAAGAACAAATCATGTATGAGGAGAGTTCAGAAAATTTGAATCTGACAATGCAGATGATGAATGAATATGTAAAGACGGATTTAACATGCTATTCAGTTATTCTAAGAACAAGAAGTGCAGAGAATTTACCTGAAAGGGGCTTTATTACTTGGGTGCCTTGGTTTAATCTACCCCTCTTTATTCCTCAGTCCAAGGCACACCTGCAAAGTATTTGATCATCTTGATCCTGCAGGGACCCAAGTAGCTTTGGGTCCTGCGTTAGCCCTGATAGATGTTCTAAGCAAATTCATAGCACCAGGGTCATCATGATCCATCAGATAGCAATTGTCCATAGAGTGACTAAACTTCCCATAATATCTACATGAAGTGACTGATTTCTGGTTTTTATGATGCATAGTAATAGCAGCATGAGGTTTATCAACATGATCATAATATTTTCTGTTATATGCATGAACAATTTGGTTCTTATTCCTAACCAGCCAACATTCAGCAGATCTATGGCCTGGCTTCCCACAATTATAGCATGAAATTTTCACAAAAGGTTTTGCAGGGATTTTGAGAAAATGGGGTTTAACAGAATTCTTTTGAACATACCAACAGTCCTTGACTATATGCCCATTTTTCCCACATTCAAAGCATCTGGTTTGCTTACTTTTGAAACCACTTTTACCCCAAGTGGATCTAAACCAGCACTCAGCGGCCCTGTGCCCGGGCTTATTGCAGTTAAAGCACACAATGTGCTGACTAGAATTGTGTTTAGATCCATATGGACCATGAAAATGAATGGAAGACCTGGCATGCAGTTTATTGTCTTCTTTCATGATAAAACATTCACTCATGAGATGACCATGCTTCCCACAATAATAACATAAAGCATCAGGCTTCCTAGCAGCATGGTTTTTATCAGAAAAATTTCTAGAATGTAAAGTTCCACAAGCATGCTCATCCTTTAACATCAATCCACAATCCTCCATTATGTGACCTCCTTTCCCACAATAATAACATGAACCCTTTTTAATGTGAGTGTGTGAGAGATCATGTGAATTGTGTGCAGTCTTCTTTATAACAACAGGAGTGTCTTTTTCCTTTTTCTGTGAATTTTCACCCTTTTTCAGTTTTGGGTTTGTTCCACAGTTTTGGGTTTCACAGTGGACTTTTGTGCAGTGAATTGAAAAACAGAAGGAGCAGGGGTTGTGTTCTGATTAGAAGCTTTAACAAAAACAGTAGATGTTTTATTCCCATTACTCCTTTTGTTTGTCGAACTGTAACCCAGTCCCTCTCTCTTAGAGTTATCACTCTTTCCCAGAAGCTTATTCAGATTGTCCTTTCCCTTGACAAATTTTGATAGAGAAATTTTCAAATCTTTAATCTCAGAATTCAAATCAGCAATTTTAGCTTCATATTTGGACAAATCTGTTTCACAGGAAATTACTTGTTGATGCAAGGCATCATTCAGACTTTTGAGTCTTTCTACTTCCTATTTTAATTCTATTTCCTTGTCAGCTTCAGATAGGGACTTATATAGATCATCAACTTCTTGTTGAAGGGATGTGATAGTGAGCTCATAATTAGCTACCTTCTCTTCACAGTATTTGACATTTCCACTCAACATTAGGTTGATGGTTTTTAGACTCTCAATTTCTTGTTCAGCATTCATCAACCTATCAGAATTATCTATGCTCACACCCTTGCCTTTTTCAATTGTCAATAGCCTATCTGACAGTTGGGTGTTTAGATGATTTAGCTTGTTGATTTCCTCTTTCAATTTCCTATTTTTCTCTAGGAGATCATCATCAAACATCCAATCATCTAAGGAAGACTGACATTCATAAAAGTTTTCCTGTTGTTTCTCAGATTGAGGTTTGTTGAGATTTTTCTAAAGCTCTAGATTCATTATTCTATCAGCCTCCATTTTTTCAGAAATCAATCTGTTTTCTTTTTCAAGACTCATCAATTTGTGTTCAAATTCCTTGGACTGGTTTTTGAGTCTTTCATTTTCAGATTTCATATCTTCAAATTCAGAATTGACACATTCTAATTCTCTCATCAATTTTTCATTCTGAACTGCATTATAGTGATGAACCTGATCATCAATTAAACTAAGCCTCTCCTTTAGTTCAGAAATTTCACAAACAAGCTCCTGATTCTCCTTTTTGTGTAAACCAATTTGTTTCATAAGAGTTTGTTTTTCAGATTTCAAATGATCTAGATCTGTAGTAATAGAATCAAAATCTTGTAGTTGTCTTCTAAAGATTTCATTTTCAGTTTTCAGAATTTCAGGGCTTTCACCTCGAGATTTAGCATTCTCATGATTCTTTAGCTCCTTTTTCAGACTTTTATACTTCTTCCCTAGTTTTTTATAGGATCTTGACAGATTGGCATAGGCATCTCCCCAGTCATCTAAAGAAAAATTCTCGAAAGGGTTTACCTCCTCAGCATCTTCAAATTCATCTTGGTCACTGCTATGGTTACTCTTGTCAGCCATCAGGCAACTGTCCTCATCTCTCCTCTGAGTTAGCTTCAGCTTTTCCAGAATGTCCTTAGCGGACCTGCAGTCATAAAAACAAGAATGTAGAGCCTTGTCAGTGGCTTCTTTCATTAATTTCAAAACTTTCTGATTCTCTTCATTTCTCGATCTGTGACTTTTAGTCCATTTGGACTTTTCTTTTGGCAGTCTGTGAGGACCATGTGAGATTAACTTCCACAGATCCGGATTCATCAAATTCACATAGTTATGTAGACTGCTAACCCATGAGTTAAAGTTAGAGCCATTAAAAACCGGTGGAGAACCCATTGAATAAATCGGTAAGCAAATTAATGCAGCAAAGAGTAAAATCAGAAATGCACCAAGGGACAACAGGATCCTCTGCAGATCGTTGGATCTGATCAATCAGAGAACCGCTCTGATACCAGTTGTTAGGATGCAAGGCCCGGATACAGAGGGGGGTGAATGTATCCCTCTACAAATATAGCCTAATTAAAACTCTAAAGCTCAGTTGTGCGGAATTAAAACTGTTGCAGAAATAAACTGAGGAAACTTAGAAGGATCAAAGCAGTACAACAACTCAATAAGCCCTCAAACGATCCTAAGCAAGCATCTAATGCGCAGCAATTAAGTGAACATATAAGAAGATCAAACCACAAGGGACACCAGGATTTTTAGGTGATTCGGTCAACAGACCTACATCCACCCCTCACTCCAAACCGGAGTGAGGCTTCCACTAGTAATACTAGCACAGCAGACTCAGTCTGCAACAAATGCTGCCACACAGCTTGACCAGGGGAACAACCTCCCCTCTTCCTCCCAATCGGAGGGAACCACTAGTGACACCAGTCACTAGCAAACCAGAGACGCAAGTCTCTCTTCCTCCAGACCAGGAGGGGACCTACAAGTAGCAACACTACCTGCACTCGGAGACCCAAGTCTCCCTTCCTCTGAAGCTCAGAGGGAAGCACAAGTTACACTAAGTCACCTGCAAGCCAGAGGTCTCGGACCTCTCTTCCTCCCAACCGGAGGGACCCCTGGACTTGAAACCTACAAGCCCAGAACCGGAGGACGAGCCTCCCTTCCTCTAACTAGAGGGAACCCACAAGTAGCACCCAGCTACTTGCAACCAGAGATAGCAATCTCCCTTCTCCTGAACCAACAGGAGGGACCCCGACCTCTCTACAGAGTATCGGAAAGACTAGATATCAAATGAAAAGGAAAACAGAAAGTAGAGTCACAGCAACTGAAAAGCTGTAAATGAAATACAAGGAATGTGGCTCTCGAAGGAGCTGACTGGATTAGATCTGATCCAACTTCCAGTAGGTAGATCTTCAACTGAAGCTTCTTTCTTCTTCTACACGAGCCCTCTCTCTTTCTCTTTTTCTTCTTCTGCTGGATCTCTCGATCTCTCTTCTGCTCTCTGGCTCACTCTTCTTCTTTCTTCTTCAACTGCTCTCACTCTCTTTCTTTCTCTTTTTCTTCTTCTTCTCTTTTCTCTGTATCGTGGAGGCACTCACTGCTCTTCTATTTTTCTTGATGGCTCACTGCTCTTCGATCATACTTCAGTCGATGGAGGAAGCTCCATGTTTATACCAGCAGCAGGCAGCTAGGGCGTGAGCTCTCGATGATTCCCGCCCAGAAGGTTCGGTCCACGTGTCAGCATCTCAGCCTCTAGGATCACGTGCCAGTCTTAATAACCTCGTCCATTAATCCTGTCAGACAGAGTATCGGATTTTCAGGTTAAGTGAAGAACTCTGTATAAACTTGTAAAGACTAACAGGATGTATAGACTTGTGAAATGAGAACACATTGTATGGACTTCAATTTGAGTCCAACGTACAGACATCAATGTATGGACTTTACAAGACAAACAACAATGTATAGACTCTTCAATCGATAGGCAGACAATGTATATACATGCTCAGTGTCTGTACTTTATTAAAAAAACATGCAATGTATATACTTGCTCAGCCTGAAGCAATGTCTAGACTCCAGCTCAAAGCCAGTGTATAGACTTCAACCATGATGCATGCAATACAATGCAGATACAGACTGTATAGACTTTGGAGTCTGAGACCAATGTACAGACTTTGACAAGCAGAAGCATGTATAGACTTTCTATATGAAGGGCTGTACATACTTGAACACGGGAGCTCTGAACAGACTTGATCAAGGCAAAGCTGAAGCATTGTATAGACTCTGCGAAGCTAAAGCAATGTATATACTTCACATAAGCAGAGCTATGGCATTGTATAGACTTCACGTTGTGAAGCAATGTATACACTTAGCTGAAGACTGCCAGTCGATGTATAGACTTGGCTGAAGCCAAGCGCTGAAGCAATGTTCAGACATTGAAGAACACAACGTACAACATTGTACAGACTTAGCCAGCAGACTAGTCCGATGTACACACTTGCTCGTTGTTCAGTCTTCATGTACGATGTATGGACTTCAAGTCTAATATGCACAATGTACAGTCTTTACGAAGGTAGTGTATTGTATAGACTTCAGGTGTGAAGACATTGTGAATGAAGATGCAATGTTCAGACTTCAGATGAGAAGGCACTCGCTGTACATACTTGCTGAAGAGAATGCAATGTGCAGACTTTGACTCGATGTACAGACTTCACAACTGATGAATGCAATGCAATGCAATGCAATGTATAGACTATGCCTTAGAACGAATATGCACACTTGAAGAGCATTCAGCAATGTGCAGACTTTAATGCATATGATGCAGCCAATGTATGGACTTGAGCAGTCTGCTGCTGAACAACCGATGTATAGACTTCACAGTCTGCTAAGCAAGCAATGTATGGACTTGGCCGAGGCAGACTGAAGAAGCAATGTACAGACTATGCAATGTTCAGACTTCATCTTAAAGACAAGAGAAACTCTGTACAGACTTCCAATGAATGGACTTTAACCCAAGGATGCACAATGTATAGAGTTCGCCTTTGAAACAAATGTACAGACTTTGAGGCAGAAGCCACGGCTGTATAGACTTCAGAAGAACAATGCATGAGCAAGTCTAACGGATGTACAGACTTTAAGATGTGTAGACTTTGCCAAAGAGCTGGACGATGTACAGACTTGAAACAAGGCGAAGTCTGTACAGACTTGAAGATTCACAGTGTGTAGACTTTGGCAAGGCAACGTCGGTAAAGCTCCCAATGTACCGACTTTCAAAGCTGATCGTAGGTAAAGACTCCAATGTGCAGACTTGGAGTTGCACTGTGGATGTATAGACTTGAATGAGCATGGAGTGTATAGACTTGAAAGTCTAACGGCGATGTACAGACTTCAGCTAAGCAGGCCACAATCTAATGTATAGACTTCCGGTGTGAATGAAATGATGTACATACTTGCTCAAACAGTCCGATGTATGGACTTGGAATTCCAACAGAAGGATGTATGTACTTTGATAAGAGAATGGCTGTACAGACTTCAACACAGCTGCGATGTACAGACTTTGACAAAGCAGCGATGTACAGACTTTAAGTGAAAGTCCGATGTACAGACTTTAGCTGAATACCACTGTATAGACTTGAGTGAAGTGAACGGATGTTCAGACTTTGAAGATCCACTGTGGATGTATAGACTCTAAACATGAAGGCAGGCTATATAGACTTGGCATGAGACCCAAATTTAGACGATGCACAATGTATAGACGTTAAGTACAATCATAAGGCTGTGCAGACTTGAGAGACGGACCAGTGTATAGACTTCAAAGAGCTCCAAGCGATGTATAGACTTTGAAATGCTTGAAGAGGATGTACATACTTCATGAGACGCTGCATGCCAGTGTATAGACTTCATGAAAAATACACGATGCAATGTGTGGACTTGGTGACTCATGCAGACAGACGAGTGTACAGTCTATGCCATGCTCACAGTTAAGCAATGTACCAAGTTCTGAATGAGCAGTTCTGAATGAAGTAAGCACATATGACATCAATTTGTCATCATCAAAACACACGTAAACTATGTCATCATCAAAACATAAGTAAACACATATGACATCAAACATATGAGAGTCATAGTGTTTGTCATCATCAAAACACAATATCCAACATAACTCCCCTCAAAATCTCATGCTAGGAGATCCAGCCGTTGGAGAGTTAGGGCGCCGGGAAGAAGCGTGTTCTCTGCAGACTGCACAGGAACCAGCACGTCCGGCTAGTAAAGATTCAGGTTTTAGGGACATTAGCAGAGGTAATTTCAAGTTGACACTTAAAAGTTTTTGTTAAAAGTTTTTGTTCCTCTTTATGTCTTCTTACTACCCTCCAAATTTCGTGTATATAGGTCAAGAGGTTAAGGAGAACGAGGGATGAGAAGTTGCTGGTTTGGCACAAGACGTGTAGAAACAAGGTCGTTCTTCCAGTCCTCCAAGATTTGAAGTCTAGAGCCTGTTATAGAGGTAGGTAATCTCATGAACGGCTTAAACATCTTGTCAGGAGTAAAACCCTTCTAACTTCACGTGATTTCATTCTTTGTACGCTACGAATTTCATGTTTTATTTACACTACGCAATTAGCTTATCTCTGCATGCATATCTTTACACCTTAAGAAGAAAAGATGAAAACTTTGGCTTAATTCATGCAAACCCATGCATCTTCTTAGTTTATCTTCATCCTACCATGTTTTATCTACTTGTTTAGCATGGTTTCCGTATGTTTACTGCCCTAGATTAGCCCTACACGCATGAGTTTTACCCTTCTATCTGAAAGACAGAAGGTGGTCCATCAGAGACTGCTATCCTCATATAGCGGCCGCCCGATAGACCACAACTTGATGACATCGGCCTCATCATGACCGCAACTTGTTTTCTGTATCTAGTTTATATATATACATATCCTTAGTCTACAATGATAGAAACCATGCCTTAGCCCTATTATTTCTAGCACTATCTCATGGTTAGAAGTTATTTCATGTTGTTCATGATTCTTACTACGGTTTGTGTCATGTTAGCATGTTTTAACCTTATTTTCATGTATATTAATTTCATGCCCAAACAAAATCATATAGTTTTGTATTAAAGCTATATTTCACATGCTTTGTGGATTTGTTTTATTGATGGTTTGATCACCATTTTATCACGATTTCACTCTCATCTTTGAGTCTTTCTTAAGTACATGGCACGTATTCTGGTACGATGTCATTAGTTACACTTTGCACGTATAGGCACACTTTCTTGGACTTGTGAACCTCTCCGTCGGATATTCCTTCTGTCGGACTAGGGGATCATGTTTCAAGACCTCCGTAAGTCTCCGCGAGCCTGGGATTCCCACTAGGACACCGAGCTAGTTGTACCCTCAAAGCCTTTTTGTCTAGAAAGCACTCAAGTTTACCGGCGTTTCTGCATTCTGGACAAGATAGCGGCCCTCTGGAGACCGCCACCATCTGGTAGCAGGCCGACCATGACCGCCACTTTCTAGAGTTTCACTGCGTCGACCCTTCTTTTTCTCTGGTGTCGACTCTGCTAAGAAATGGTCTTGACGTGACCGCCTCCTTCAGGTTGCGGCCAGGACATGACCGCCTATTCAAGAAATGGTCCAGACAAGACCGTCTTCTGTTCCAGTGTTCTTAACATGTGGTCCCGAGTTGATTTTCCTATGTTCCTAGATGGTCTATTGATTGTCTAGAACTTAACACATTATATAATATATTATTAATGAATTGTGAAAACTATTGAATGTACCGTTATGATGCTGGATTCCTCCCGTAGCATGACCTTGTTCTTAATTCAATCTTGGAACTCTCATATTCATAATTGGTGCATTCTTACCTTGATGTTGTTATCGTGAAGTATAGTTTGAACTTATTATTATCGGCCTACATTATTTATATTTCTCGTGGAAGTAGCTTGATTTATAACTTGAAGATGCAAGAGCGGGCACAGACAGTGTCCAAGGGCTCGACACTAGCCCCCTCGACAGATAGCCGGAAACATACTATAAACCATGGAATATGATGAACACTGGCGTCGCATTGCGCCGAGAGTACTTTTTTGTAAACTGGTGAAAACCATGAGGCAATCTTGTGAATTTACATGCTTTCTAGTACATTCTTGTTACACGACTTTCTAGTGCATGACCTTCATGGTTATGAAAATTATATTCTTGTTACATGCAAGTATATTCTTGTTGCATGAAAGGCCACATTATATTCTTGCTAGATCATTCTCTCATTCTACATGAACTCTCCAGTTTCTATGGACTTGTGTTGTTACTTTGGTTTTATGCGTATGATTTATCACATTGTCATTTACCTTACATTCTAGAGCTAAAATGCTAATTACTTAAATATTACCTTCATGTTGATACGAAGATACCTACTGGGCAAGTGTGCTCATTATCCTACTTTTCCAATCTTTTCAGGAAACTCTAGTGGATCGGATTCTGAGTATTCCGATGATGGATCCGAGAGTGATGATTAAAGGCCCGAGAGAAGACTTAGAGTGTCATGAGTCCTTACGTTAGTTTGGAGTCATATCATGTAATTTTTACTTTATTGAGTCATATTATGTAATTTTTAATTTTTATTGAGTCTAGTGATGTAAAGAGTCAAGAGTTAATATTATGTAACTTTTGATTATTATTCAATAAAAGTAAAGGTTTTGTTCAATTGTTGTGCATTCATCTTATGTGTGAATGATTTGCGCTCTGATTACATTGCTCACTTGAGGCTTATCTTGCCGGCTGTTCATGTCCCCGATATTACTTCCGATGTACACATATCTCGGGGCATGACAGTTAAAGTGGTATCATAGCCTAGGCCTAAGTAAGTACGAGGAAATGTCATGCCATAGGCTAAGTCCAAGGTTTAAGGACCTACACCTATGAACTAGGAAAGAAATTCCCAAACCCATGAGAGATCGGGTAGAGCCCGAGATGAGATAGTTATTTAGAAATTATCTGTAAGATAACTCCCTTCAATTCCATAGGAATGAATTACTTATTTATTTTCTCAGGTGCTTCACTCTTGCAATGGCAGCGGAACGTGCCGCTAATTGGGAAGCGATGCAACAAATAGTTGCGAGTCTTACCCAGGCCCTACAAACTATGGCCCAAGCTGGCACAAGGGCTGGCGCGGGTAATTTACACGGTAATTTTTGGAGTATGAACCCTCCAAGATTCTCTGGATCCTCCAACCCCGACGAGGCGGAGAATTGGATTGATGAGATTGTTGGCCCCGGTAGGCGAGCGGACAAGAAGGGGGGTTGAATTGTACCCTACGTGATATGGTAAATTAAAATCCTAACTATGCTAAATTAACAAGTTTAACGAGATTGAAGAAATTAAACTAAGCAGAGTGAACCAAGTTCTCTCAATCTCGCCGAGCTCACTCGTTCAACAAGACGGATTAAACAATGAAACACACAACCACAATACAAACCACAGGACACGGGAATTTTTAAGGTGGTTCGGGACCACGACGGGCTCCCTACGTCCACTCCCTACCAAATCGGTAAGGCTTCACTGCTAGAAAATCAGCACGGGGATAAATCCCCAACATGGAGCGACGCTCCAACAACCCGCAGGATGATGCCTGCACACACACAGGGACAAGCCCCAACACATACACGGAGACGGAGTCTCCAACACGATCCGACATCGGATCAAAACACACACAGACAGGCTACAACAACTGCAGCACAAATAACCCACAACCGTACGCAGACGGTTCAAACCACACGCTGCACAAATGCAGCAACCAAGACACGATCGTACGCAGACGGTCCACACACACTATTTCTCAGTTCAGAAAAATCGAGACAAATATCCAAAATATGCTCAAGCCAAAATATAGACCATGAAACACATCACAAACAACAGATAGAAGATGTAGAAATTATCCCCCTTTGTTTTCAATGGCCAGAAGATGATGTTCTTTGAAGTTCAGGTCGGAGGGAAGATGAACGGTCACGATATCAACATCATCTTCTCCTCTCTTCGATCCGCTACTCTTTTCCTTCTTCCACTAACCCCGGAGATGCCTTGATACAGATCAAAACCCGTTCCTACGTTCTCCTCTTATCCTCCTTGGCCTTCTTCTCCTGCAAGATAGAAAGATTAGCTCAATAGGGTTCTTCCTTCTCAAATTCGTAGCTCTCACATGAGTATATAAAGGAGAGAGCAAAAGACCAATATAGCCCATCTAGAACCATCCAAAAAGACCTTAACATGTCTAGCAAGACCCTAGGAAAATAAGGGTAAATGTTGGGACCCAAATGGATCAAGTTTGATGGGTTTCAGATGTTATTCGTTAAGCCCGATCCGGAGCCCGACGGAATCGGTCGACCGAAATTGGCCGTCAGTCGACCTAACTTCTGCAGACTGTAAAACTTTCAGTTCTGGCCAACTCTGGCAATTTTGATGGACCTAAACTTTCTGTTCGGTTGACCTAAACTTTCTGTTCGGTCGACCTAACTCTGCAGCATTCCAGACTCTTTAATTCTCTTTATTTAGGTCGACCTAAACTTTCTATAGGTCGACCTAAATTCCTGCAAAAGCATAAAAAAAGAGAAATTAGGTTGAATTTAAGCTCAATGGACCAAGTGGAAGATGCATGAAGTATTATCATGAAAAACACATGAAAAAGGTGCGTGAAAGCACTTTGTTAACTTAATCAACCACAACATGGGATCAAGATCATATGGCAATGCAATTTATGCAATATGAACAAAATGTGACCACCATTTGACCAATTTCTACTAAGGTTCACATGAACTGATTAGTTAGTTTGCAAGCCCAAAAACTTATGCAGATAAACCATGAAACAGATTGACGAATATGCTGAAAACCCATGTTTTTCTCAACCAAAGATCAAAACCATATAGCCATGCATATATGCAATCTGAATGAGCATCACGAAGCCAAATTCCACCATGAATGATATAAAAGATTTAAGCATATGTTATCTTTACAAATCCATGTATAAAGATGTTAGTCTGTGAGGACTAGGTGCAATGGTGCACACACGTATTGAGAGGGGGGGTGAATGAATCCCCTTTAGAAATTCTGCCCAATTTAAAGTTTAAGCTACAATTAGTAAAACTGTGCGGAATTAAAACTGATTGACTTTAACTGATCATGAGGCACAATATCAAATATGTTGAGGCACACTAACGAACAGATCGTAGGTCTATGCAGTGAACTACATAGGAGCTTCTCAGCCGTTCGCAGAAGTAGACTAAGCACACTTATGATGTCTGGAGGCACTCAAGTAAAACTATCGATCGGAGCTTACCTATACATTCATCCAACGAAAGATAGATAAACAATCAAACCATAGTAGAGAAAATGATTTTTAGGTGGTTTGGTCCTCCGGACCAACATCCACCCCACACTCCAACCAGAGTGTGGATTCTGCTGATACACAACTTAAACTGTTGGGCCTTACAGCTTGCCTACAACCGTTGACTTATAGCTTGCTCCGCTGGGCAATACAGCTTAGCCACCGCTGATTCACAGCTTCAAACCACTGGGCCTTACAGCTTATGCCACCGCTGATTCACAGCTTCTGAAATGGAATGTAAAATGGAAATAAAGAATGATAAAATTCAGCAACGGAAAGCTGGATTTAAAGCTCAGACAATATAGCTCGCTCTAGAGCAATGTAGCTTGGATCTGATCTAGAGGCTACAAATCTTCTTTCTCCTTCGATCTTGCTGCTGCACTCTCTTATGATCTCTGCTCTCAAAACTCTCTCTGATTCTTCTCAGTCTGCTCTCTCTCTCTTATCTCTTTTTCTTTCTCTCCGCCTTCTGCTCTATTTTTCTCGTCTCCGTTGTATTTCTCCATCTTTTCTTTTTGATCGCAGAAGAAGGCTTTATATAAGGCCTCAGACCTAGGGACCCACGAGCTCACTCATTGGGCATGTGGAGGGAATATTTCCGCTGATAGGTTTCTAAAAGGTCTCAGCCACGTGTCATAATCTGGATGAGAAAAGATCCACGTGGCGGCATCCTCTAGACGCATCTTCCTTGGATCACGTGCCCAGTCATAGGCACAGAAGAATCTGGGATCACGTGCACAGCTTTCTGCCAAACAGATTAGGAGCATTTTATCAAACACATAGAATATCAGAGTTAATTCTTAAGTAGAATGAAATGTATATATATATATGATCAGACTACCCATATAGGTGTTCTACTCAAAGCCTTAGAGCATAAAAAGGATGCACAGACCTAATAGGCCATGGCATAAAACATGCACCGATGTTGTCTGCCAAGGGGCCTAACATGCTCTGACCTTGACAATGCATGTATGTAGACCTGCCTTGCAAGAGACACATTGTGTATTTACCTTGGTTTGCACAGAGGACATGTGCACTGACTTTATTACAAATGTGCATAGACCTTAGAGGACACAATGCCAAACGTGCTTCGACTATAGTATAGCCTAAGATCGAACTTGCACCGACCTCAGTATGGTTAAGGCGGAACGTGCACCTACCTTAGTACGGCTAAGGCAGAAATGCACAGACTTCATTATGAGTGTGCACCGTCCTGCTACAGTGTGTGCACAGACCTATATGTGTTGAGGGCAAGACATGTACCGACCTTGTATAGATACAAGGCAAATATGAACTGACTAGGTATGCATATGACAACACATGCACCGACCTATATATATGCATGGGACAAAAGATGCACCGACCTTGTGTAAAGTATGCTATGACTTCTACATGCAAAAGAGAAGACATGCACCGACCTTTGCATGCTTAATGCACAATGTGCAAACTATGCACCGACCCTAGTGAGACTAAGGTAGATATGCACTGACTTTGGTTGGGTAGGATACAAGTGTGCATTGACCTTATTACACACATATGAAAACATGCACAGACCTTAAGTGGTCAAAACGAACCCTACACCGACTCTACATGCCCAAAACCTGCACCGACTTTATATGCTCAAAACAAAACCTGCACCGACTACATGTAAAATGCAAACCTGCACCGACTATGTGCTCAAGCAAACGTGCACCGACTATTTGTAAAACTTAGGCTGATATGCACTGACCTTCTGAAGATGCACCGACCTTAGTCATGCGAAATGACAATATGCACCGACTCCAATGCACTTAAACAACATCAACTAACATCGACCTTGGCTGTGTGAACATAACTAGCATCGACCCTAGTTATGCATGATGCAACTAGCGTTGACTCTATATAAGCACAGTGCAACATGAGGATCATGCACACCACATGTTTGACCAAATGCCATGCACACAGGTTATTCAGTAAACTGACATGTACACAGAATTTATTCAGACATGTTGACTTTATGTACACAATATTGGCTTTGCTTTGACTTATGGTTGACTTGTGACGCATTGTCTCATATGAACGGTTGTACCAGACTTTATGCAGAGCTTATACAGAGACATCCACAAACATGCACATGTGCAGTAATTCATTCCATGTAATTCATCTATACAGCAATATGAGCATTGTATGCACATAATAAACACTGTATGTAACAAAACACATGCTATATGCAATAAGCACATATGGAATCATAAAAACACATATGACATCATACATATGAGTCATAATGTTTGTCATCATCAAAACATAATATCTAACAATCTCCCCCTTTTTGATGATGGCAACACTATGAGTCATATGAGTCATGAAAACCAGACAATACATCAATTCATTCTATCCATCAATTCATTCTATCCAAGTGACAACCAAAACATTCTCAGCCTATGACCTTCATAAGACTCTACTCATTCTCCCCCTTTGACTTTGGAGAGGGGGATTTCTATAGCCCATCTAAGAGCGGCCAAACTAGGTCCAGCGAGACCAAACGAGGCCTAGCTCATCTAAATGACCGCCCCGCAGGGCCCACTTAGCATAGAAGCCCAATAAGATCACTCGGCATAAAGCACTCCCTAGGCGGCCATTAGGCTCGGAAGGCCGAGCGTCGGTCCGATCGGAGGGAGACTCACGCCCGACCTATCCCCCCCGCCGGGATAAGGGCTAGCGCTCCGCGCCCTCTCCGACCGAGCCTCACCCGAGCTATGCCTATCACCCGAGACAGGGCTGGCACTCTTCATGCTTGGGTCGACCGACGGTTGCTTATCCACGCTGCCGTTGAGAGCCCTTTCTGAGCAGGAGTTTACGAGGATAAAGGGGCCCGCGAGTCCTCAAGGCCATAAAGAGCCCACGATGTGGACGTAAAGAGCTCACGTCGAGGATGTAACTGATGCGGGACGGACGGAGGGACCGACTCTAAGTGATGCGGACCTCGGACTCTAAGTGTAGACGCGACCAGCAACATACGAATAGGAGAGACACTTCAGCCCGGCACTAAGAGTTCCTATGGGATATACGTCGCTAACAGAAATGCAAGCTCACTCGTCGTCCCAAGCGAGGGGAAACATGGATCCGCGCGGTTGAGAAATCGGCAGAGTCAAGGGTGGTCGACTCACTTCCGTGCTCGGATCGAGTCACGGGACGGGTCACTCTCTCGCTCACAGCGGTGTCATGAACTCACGGGCTAGGTTCCTAACGCACTCACAGCGGCATATGACCATATACTAAACTAGCAAGTGTAATGTCGAGAAGTTAAGACCATTACCTCTACGCACCCAGCGTGGGGAAGACAGCCCCGACCAAATGCGTACTCCCGGTTAACAAATATTACAGCGGTACAAAGTTCTGACCCACTCCACGCAGGGAGGTAACAGGTCACATGTGGGACCCGGGAGTATCGAGAATTGGGTTGACGTGGAGCATCTTGATGTCGCTCCGTCGGTGCCGAAACCCGCATTTTGGTGCTATCCGGACGGTGCGATCTGCGGGTTCGTTGGGCCCACGTGCTGCTCAGTCCTCTGGACCTGGCGGGGTGGGTCCCATTGTGGATGGGACACCTGGAGGGGTGATCCCCTGGATGGCGGCCGGACTGAAACACCCGACGGTGGTCGATCGGCTCCGATCTCCCAGTATTGGAGTTGCTGCCCATGGATCTGATGCTTCTGTTTTACAACGCGCGACCCGGCCAGATCTGTTACTACGATCAGCACCGACGTCGGATCGGTGCGAAACCAGCGCCGTTGGAATGCTTACTCGAAACCCTTCAACCCTCTATGGTTCCTGAAATTTCTTCGGGGCCGTAATTCTGATGGCAGATTTTTGAATAGGGCTGTGCTCAGTGTCAGATCTGGTCAGGCAGACTGAGATCTGACTGAGAACCAGCGTTGACCGTGATGTAGACCTCCGAAATAGATGTTGAGATCTTCATGAAAGTTGTAGAGGAAAAAGAGAGAAAAATGGGGATAATTTGTGTGAAAGATTTGGTGGAGAGTTGGATGGGGAAAAGTATTTTCTAGCACCGGGTGGTCGGATCTGGACGGTAGCGACAGAACTAAATTTGGGATCTGACCATGATTTTTAAAAATGGGTAGAGGACTCCAGAAATCCCAAGAAAATTCATGGGTGATGGTGGTGGTGGACAGAACCTCCAATTAAATTGGGTATTCAAACAAATAAGGAGAAGGGGGTCAAAGTGGGGAGACACAGGGTTGCTGTGACTCAGGATAGAGAACTGGCAGATCTGGAAAGAGGGGGAGCACGAAAATGGAAAAATGGAAAAGAAAAGTTATAATTTCCACCAATTTTTTTGGGATGTGGGTTGAACCTCTAGAACTCACCCTGAAAGTTTGGAACCCAACAGAGCTCGTGGTTGAGAGCATAAATTCCGGGAAGAGGGGGCTGTCCTGGGTGGACAGAGCTATGGCGACGATGGCGGTGGTGCGACGACGGCGGCGGTGACGATCTTCACACCAGATAGATGAGGCTTCACACCTCTGATTCACAGCCTTCCCAGCTACAGAAGGGGGAGAGAGGAGAGAGATAGTGGGCGGCCCTGACTCCTTTGGATGATATTCAGATTTTCTTTGCATTAATTCCAATCAAAATGAAAATACAAGGTTCTTATAGAAAATACAAAAAGACTAGTTCTATCCCTAGATCTAGGGTTGGGGAGGGGTAAAAGAGGGAGTCCACATTTTATTTTGCCATGTGATTTGGAATCAAATAAAATAAAATTTCAAACCTATTAAACTATAATATGCTAGGGGCGCCCCCTTGACTTTTAAGGTATCCAACTTGGAATTTTTATACCCTTTGTTCCCCCCTTGGTCCAACCCTTCTAGAAGCCAACCTGGGAGGGTTGACTGACCCCACATGGGCCCAAGAGCTGAGGTGGATCAATGGGAGAAGGGATGGGGGGCCCGCGGGACCCGGGGTGGTCCCAAATTATAAATAAACCCCTCTTACAATCCGAATTACAATCCGAATAAAGCCAAATAAACACACATTACACACAAATAAAATCCTAGTAAATATGATAAATGCTAAGACTCAAGGGGGAGTCTCCAGACTATCTCCGAGCCAGATGGAAGCCGATGTAGCTCGGGTGGTGCTCCGCGTACGGTACCGACGACTCGCCGGTTCGTGCTTCTCGATCGCTCTGGTGTCCGCACTAGTAACCCCCGCCTGAAACTCCTCAGCTTACGGGACTCATAAGGCTGGTGCACTATTTAAACCTGGGACTCCCTCCAGCGAAAGGTAAGACCTACACACGCCTAAAACTCCCTGAGCAGGAACCACTTCACCACCTTGGTGGAGAGGGATCTCGTGCATCTCTTCCCTCCTCCCTTCATAGCTTCCACCACTGCTCTGTTGACTTAAGCATCGGAGGGTTTTCCCCAGGGAACCACCCCTAGGCCCCTTGATCCGTTTCCCTTCCTTGCAGTTCACTGATCGGTGATCATCTCCCCAGCTCAGGACCAACGCGAGATCATGCCTCTTCATCTGGCGCCGTCTGTGGGAAGTGATAAAAGAGCCAGTATGGTGCGAAGGAGTGCGAGGAGGAGGTCCGCCGGCGATAGGGGGAAAGCCATGGTGGTGGGGGGAGAGGGACCCTCTCAGGCCGTACAGAACCCCCCCTTCAATGCCAGCACCCCCGCCGATGAACTGCCTCCTCCACCTGCGGTGGTGGAGCTACCACCCAACGAGGGCGCTGACGCTTTCCAAGCCCTCAATGCAAAAATGGACATCATCGTGGAACTCATGAGGACCCAGGCAGCCAGGGAAGGAAGGTCACGCGTCCCTATAGAAAGCCCTCCCCGCGAAAATGCGTCCCAACACATTGCCAGAGGTCGCTTCACCCTTTGAGGATGGGGGCTTATTCACAACAGGTCAGGAGGACCTTCGCAAGCCCCTCCTCCGGAGCAAGAGGAATCCTCCACACCAAGAAGGGGCAAACAAGGGGCACACCACCCGCACCCAGAGACCGAAGTCCCTGGGGAGAGCCAGGGTAGCCCGCCATCGCGCCCCCTAGCCCCACGGCACAACGGCAGCCGGAGTTATCCCTCCGACTATGAGAGTTCGAGAGGCGCTTCGCAGAGCAGGAGCGCGCTTTGCACGCCCTGAAGAAGACCTCCCCAGCAGAGGACGAGGAGAAATCCCCTTTCTCTGACTACATCTTGAAGGCGGAGATGTCTCCCAGAATCCCCATTCCAACCTTCAAGTTTTACGACGGCCAGGGTGACCCAGCCGACCACTTCGATAGCTTTGATGCCCTGATGACCCTTCACGGAGCGTCCGACGCCATCAAGTGCCGCGGCTTCGTGACCACCCTGGTCCAAGGCGCCCAAGCGTGGTTCCGGGCCCTCGCCCCCAGATCCATCCGAGACTTCAAGCAATTCGGGCGAGTGTTCAAGGAGAGTTTCACCGGCAGCGGCCCACCAAGGTCGCTAGCGGGGCTATTGGCTCTCAAACAGGCGCAAGGGGAGAAACTCCGGGCTTATATCAACCGATTCAAGTCGGAAGCCCTGAGAATCCCCCGCCTGGATGTTGCCTCTGCCATAACCGTGCTGACCGGAGGCACCCGGGACCAGAAACTCCGCCGCGAACATGTCCTCCACCCTCCCTTGACCCTTGCCGAGCTAGTGACTCTGGCTTTACGCCATGCTGAGTGCGAAGAAGTTCTCAGCATGTGCCGAGGTGCAACCGGTTCGGGTCGGGAGGGGGACAAGAAGCGAGCTCCCGAGCCAAGCTAGGGCCAAGGAAAAAGGCGGAACTGAGATGGAGAGCACAAAGAACCGTCCCGAAAGTTTGAGCGGTACACTCCCTTAACCACTCCGGTGTACGAGATCTATGAAGACATCAAAGGCTCGGGCCTCCTCCACCAACCCGAGCCAATGAGGTCGAAGAGCTGTAGTCGCAGCAAGCACTGCCTGTTCCACAGCGACCACGGGCATCACATCGGCGATTGCCGCTAGCTCCAGGATGAGATCGAGCGCCTCGTCCGCCAGGGACACCTATCCCGATTTGTGGCCGGGCATATGGAAGACCGAGGCACCCCAGATGAGATCGACAATGCCCCTCGCGGGGTCCACATCAACGTCATCGTTAGAGGAGCTGCATCAGGAGGAGATAGTAGCTGAGGAAGGAAGCGTCATGTTGAGCGGGCGAGCCGAGCCACCGAGCCTGCCAAGGCCCCGCCAAGTGAGCCCCAGGTCATAGTCTTCTCCGACCAAGACTTGGAAGGGCTGACCACCCCGCACGACAACGCCCTAGTTATATCGGCTACGATAAACCATTGTCACGTAGATATGATTCTAGTTGACAATGGAAGCGCCCCTGATGTATTGTCTTATGAATGTTTTCTTAAGATGGGGGAGAATCCTTCTAAACTCCGCCCGATCCGAACCCCCCTCTGCGGGTTCAATGGCAAGGTCACTTATCCCGAGGGAACCCTGAGCTTGTCAGTAACTCTCAGCACCCCGCCCAAAACCGTTACGGTTATGGTGGACTTCATAGTGATCAAAGGTATGATAGCATACAACGCAATCTTCGGCTGAGGGATCCTTAGCCGAACGAAAGTGGTGCCCTCTACCTATCACTAAAAGATGAAGTTCCCCACTAAACATGGGGTGGGGGAAGTCCGGGGCAACCAGGCGATGGCCAAAAGGTGCTATAATATCTCGGTCGAAACCACAAGGTAGGACGGGAAGAACAAGGGCCCCCGGGAAGTTGAGGAAAAACCCGCAACATCCGAGCCTAGAGGCGAGTTGCTAATGGTTTTCCTAAACGATGACCCGACCCTAGGAGTAAAGATTGGAGCCGACCTACCATCCGAGGTTCAACATCAATACAGAGAATTTCTCTCCGGGTACATCCGAGTCTTTGCATGGTCTAATGATCAACTCCCCGGAATACCGGGAGAGACAGTAGTGCATAAACTCAACCTCGACCCGACCGTGAAGCCCGTACGACAACGCAAAAGGAAGCACGTGCCAGAAAAGTAGATGGTCATCAAGGAGTAGGTCACCAAGGGGCAGAAGACTGGTGTTTTTAGATCGGTCCTATACCCGACGTGGCTGGCTAATGTCATCTTGGTGCCAAAAGTTTCGAGAAAGTGGCGAATGTGCATGGACTTCACCAACTTGAACAAAGCCACACCAAAAGACTGCTATCCATTGTCGAGCATCGACCAACTAGTTGACTCAACCTCGGGCAACGAGATACTCAGCTTCCTGGATGCATATTCAGGTTACCACCAGATCAGAATGGATCCAGAAGATATCGAGAAAACTGCCTTCATCACCGACTTCGGTGTATACTGCTACACCAGGATGCCCTTCGGGCTGAAGAACGCTGGAGCCACGTACCAGAGGCTGGTCAACCATATGTTCGAGGGACAGCTTGGCTAAAATGTCGAGGCCTACATCGACGACATGCTCATCAAGACCCCCAAGGCCGAGGACCACTTCGCTGACCTAGCTGAGACCTTCGACACCCTCCTGAGGTACAATATGAAGCTCAATCCCACCAAGTGTGCCTTCGAAGTAAAATCTGGGAAATTCCTGGATTTCATGGTGACCCAGCGTGGGATCGAGGCCAACCCCGACAAGGTCCAGGCAATCCTGGACATGCGGCCGCCCACCTGCACCAAGGATGTTCAACGCCTTACCGGGCGCATTGCTGCGTTCAGCAGATTCCTATCTCGTGCGGCCGAACGATGCCTACCCTTCTTTAAACTGTTGATGGGCCCCAAAATGGCATCTGCTACGTTCGCATGGGACGAGGAATGCCAAAAGGCATTCACTGAGCTTAAGGAGTGATGGGGACATCACCAGTAATCCCATTTGTTCGAGGATCCCGATGCTCGCCAACTGTGCTTTATCTTGTTCGCCGCTTTATTTCGAGTCATATGATGTATTTTTCATTTGCCTATTTGAGTCTTATCATGTAATTTTCCTTTTTATTTGAGTCCAATACCTAGGTTAGGTAGTTATTTACCTAAGTCTTGAGTCATTACGTTGGTTTGATAGGTTAATGGGCCCAATTATATGGGCTAGGCCCAGGGGCGCCCCCTTCCCCTTGGTTTAGTGTTAGTAGTCCAAAAGCCAGGGACTTGTGTTAAATTATGGGAATCCTATAAATAGGACCCCACTCCCACCATTTGGAACTAATGAATTGTGAAAGAAAATTTGAAATCCACCAAAATTGTGTGAGATTCTCTCTCTCTCTCTCTCTCTCTCTCTAAGGGGTGGATTCCCCTCTCTCCTCTCTCTCTCTCTAAAAGGGGCGACCCCCCCTCTCTCTCTAGGGTGCCACCCTCTCTCTCTCCTCCCCCCTGCCACCTCATCCTCCACATCAGCCCTCCCAACCTTTCAACTTCCCAAGACCCATTAACTCCCCTTTACTCCCACCACTTCCCAAGCAACCTTTCCCCTTCCCCATACAACCTTTCACATTCCCAAGGGAGAATCCCTTCTCCCAAGCACCCCTTCCCCTCCCCAAGGCAACCCCTCCCATCATCAAGGCCACCATTGATCACCCCCCATTAAGGGAATTTCAAACTCACATTCCCTCCACCCACTTGTGCCCCCTCACCTTCCCCCTCTCCCTCCAAGCCCCAAATTCGTAGCTCCCCATTCCCCCACCTGCTAGACCCCCTTCCAGCCCCCATTCCCCCCCTCTCACCCCTTGGTTCGACCCCCATTGACCCACCTATCAATCAGGGGACGCCCCAACCACTTCCCACTCCATTTCCCCCCCACCCATCTCCCCACTATCATCCCCTTCCACCATCATACCCTGTCCAGGTCGCAGGTAGCCGGCTAGCTGCTAGTTGCAGAGGCTGGCATGTCTTGTCCGAGCATCTTCTGGAAGCGTATCATATATTTCTGGAAAGCCCTACTAGTCAGATTCGCAGGCGAGGTGATCTCGCCTCAATCCGAGTTCGGAGCTGTCCAGGAAGTTCATTCTCGTTCGATCGCGCAGCTGGCATCTGAGCAGAGATCAGAGGCCCAGCTAAAGTGCGACCACGGCTGCTCCTGTGGGAGTTTGGACGTGATTTTTTGGCTGAAGTCTCCTCCTACAAGTACCCTAGCATTTCCAAGAAATGGAGGGCCATTTGAAGCCCGAAGCACAAAGTTCTGATTTTTCTACCCCAGGTGCGCAGGTCTGTCCTGTCAGGGCCTGACAGACACCTCTTCACTGTACGGGCTCTATCTATCTACTCCAATTTCTTCGGTCATTCTTTCTGGTTTCTGCTCTAAAAGGACCCTCCCATGGTCGTATTGATATAAGCTGTGTCACCTTCGGAGCTCGGGAGTGTTCGTGGCGGCTTCTTCATCCTGCTGCAGAGTTCTAGAGTCAATCCGAACCAGAACCGAGCAGCACCGGTCCAGCCTCCACCTCAGCCGACAGCGACACCCCGACATCCCGAGAAAATTCAGGAGTTATCCGGGACCAGTTAGTGACAATTTGGCACTAGTTTTGTCTACTTCTGAGTTCGGGAGCATCCTCGACAGCATCAACAGCAAGCACCTATCAGATGGGCAGATAGGCGGGTAGAACCGACGGTGGGATCAATCGGCTACCTGCTTAGCTCTTTTCTCTTCCCCGCCTGGTCGGCTTAGCGCCCCTCCCTGCGTGGAGGTAGTGTTTGAATGTAACCTCTATTTTCCCCACCCCACGATCACCCTTCTGCGTGAGGAGTAGTTTTGTACTAGCAGGTCTTCGGCCGAAGCATCATCGGCGCGGCGTGCGGGTAGCCCACGCTTCCCCGCTCGCCCTCGTCTCCGACCGGGAACGGTGTCTTCACACCAATTAGGTGAGCTTCGGACAACTCTCCTCTACTGGTTCCTCACATTTGCTTAGCTTAGTATTATCTCTAGTTGCGCCGTCGGCAGTGAGAGAGGGCTCGTTCCAACTTTCCATCTAATCGAGTGCCACCGCGGGTGAGTTGTGAGGGAGACATTACATCCCACGCCCTCGACGTGCCGGCCACCCTTGAAATTGGGCATCCCTAGCCCATTGGGGTCCATCCCCAGCCAGCCATACCTTTGGAATCCCAAGGTCCAACCTCGGACCCTCACCATCATCGCCGGTCCGCCTACGGACCTGGGTGCGCGCGATGCGGGTGAACCCGCTTGTGAGATATCGCCGTTCTCTCCGGTTGCTTGCAAATTCAGGTCCAATGGGTCGTGTCACATCAAGGAGTACCTGGCTTCGCCCCCGGTGCTGTCCAAGCCTGTTCCAGGTGAAGCCTTGCATCTCTACTTCTCGGCAACTCCATCTACAGTTAGCTCAATCCTGGTCAGAAATGACTCGGGAGTCGAAAGACCGGTCTACTACACCAGCAAGGTGCTCAACGAGGTTGAAAGAAGGTACCCCATAACCGAGAGACTCGTGCTAGCGTTGGTTACCTTGGCCAAGTGCCTTTGACCCTACTTCCAAGGGCACTCTATCATCGTGTTGACCGGTGAACCACTGAAGAGGATCCTCGCTCACCCTGAAGCCTCGGGACGCCTCGTCAAGTGGGACATCATGCTCAGGGCCTACGATATATCGTATTGGCCTCGCTCAGCTATCAAAGGACAGGCGCTCGCTGACTTCATCGCCGAGAGCACCATCCCGACCAAAGAAAAATCTCCGTCTGCAAATCCCGGGCCAACCTGGGAATTGTTCATCGACGGATCCTCCAACTCAGCCGGGAGCGGCATCGGTATCCTCCTGAAGTCCACCGAAGGAGCAGAGCTGCAATATGCCTTGAAGTTCAACTTCCAGGCATCCAACAATGCCTCTGAGTATGAAGCCCTTATCTCGGGAGCCCGTTTGGCCCGGTGGTTGGGGGCTGATCCCAACTGGTCGCTAGCCAGGTCAACGATGATTACGAAGCTCGGGAAGAACCGATGGTCAAATACCTTCGGCTGGTCAAAATCGTGGCACAAAAATTCGAGAGTTTTGAGGTTGTCCGAATAGCTCGGGAGAAAAACTCCCGAGCGGATGTCCTCTCTCGGTTGGCCTCCTCTCTAGACCCTGAGGGTACTCGATCGGTCCTTCTCAAAGAGCTAGAGTGATCGAGCATCGATTCGGAGCTCATGGCTGTTGACTCGGCCTCCCCAAGTAACTGGCGTACCCCTACCTGTCGTGGCTCCAAGACTCTCAGGAGCCTCCTGACCCTCGAGAAGCCCGGAGACTGAAATATCATGCTCGATGATTTCTCATTCTGGATGGCACTTTGTACCGCATATCCTTCTCCGATCCCCTCCTGAAGTGCATCAGTACTGACGAAGCCAGTCGAGCAATTCAAGAGGTTCACGAAGGCCTGTACGGAGCGCATCAAGGAGGAAGGTCGCTCGCCAGCATCTTGCTTCGACAGGGTTACTGGTGACCCACTTTGTAATGCGACTACTCGACCTACATGCAACAGTGTGACCGATGCCAGCAGTTTGACCACTTTGTCCATCAGCCGGCAACGGAGCTCGTCACCCTAGCCGAGCCTTATCCTTTCGCTCGGTGGGGGATCGACATCCTTGGGCCATTCCCTATGGCTTAGGCCCAGAAGAAGTTCATCATCGTCGCCATCGACTACTTCACCAAGTGGATCGAGGCCGAAGCCACAGCTAGGATCACCGAGACAGTCATCTGGAGTTTCGTCTGGAAATCGATCATCTGTCGCTACGGCATCCCCCGGGTGATAGTGAGCGATAATGGTCGGTAATTTGATTCTCGTTATTTTCGAGACAGATGTGCCGACCTAAACATTCGCAATCATTTCACTTCGGTCGCCCACCCTCAGGCTAACGGGCTGGTCAAAAATGCCAATAAGACTATCTTAAAAGGCATTAAGACTAGGCTTGACAAAGCCAAGGGCAGCTGGCTCGAGGAATTGCCGAACGTACTTTGGTCGCACAGAATGACTCCTAGAATGGCAACCGGTGAGAGTCCCTTTCAGCTAGTGTACGGCACCGAGGCCGTGATCCCGTTGGAGATTGGCAATCCCTCCCTCCGAGTCATCTGCTTCTCGCCCGAGGAAAACGACCAGAAACTGCTCAAAAACCTTGACCTAGCAGATGAAGTTCGAGAGATTGCCAGCATCCGACCAACGGAATATCAATGCCGCCTCACTCGATACTACAACGCCAAAGTCCGGGACAGACACTTCCTGATGTGGCACAGCCCAAGGATGCCAATGAAAGAATGGTTGAACCTAGGACTTAGATCCACAAGCATACAAGCACTATCAATGGACTCACACTAGCGGCTCACTCGTACGGTTCAAGCGATCACCCGGTGGGGCCGGCGATGATGGCAAGGGTCCGAGGTGGGACCCTAATATTCAAAGGACTAGATTGACTTAGGCTGACCCCTAAGGGTCTGGGAATTCCCAACTTCGTGGGCAGCCGGCACGCCGGGGCGTGGGGTTGGGTGGCTCTCACTCACGATCCGCGGTAGGCACACAAATCGAGCAATAACGGGACCGAGCACTATCTCACCGACCGAAGGACATAAGAAGCAATACTAGACTAGCAAAGCAATAGAATAACCAGGTAGGGTCCATTCACTCACCTGATCGGTGTGAAGACACCGATCCCGACCGAAGACGAGGGCAAGCGGGGAGGCGTGGGTACGCACCCGCACGCCGCGTCGATGCCGCTTGGCCTGAAAACTTTAAGAGTACAACACTAATCCTCTCGCAGGAGGGTGGATCAAGGGACAGGGTTAATGTGTTACAGTCAAACACTACCTCCACGCAGGGAGGGGCTGTCAACCGGCCAGGCGGGGTGGGGAAACTAAGAGATAACACCGACTTGCTGAGTTGCGCCGATTCTGCTAGCTTAAGGAACAGCCTGATAGGTTGTTGATGTCGGCGCTGCCACGGACTCAAATGAACTCAGAATTGATTGAAATTGGTGCCGAAACTTTGCTGACTGACCCGGGATGCCGCCTGAATTTTTGTGGAAGCTCGTGAAGACGTCGCCGGCCGGGGCAGAACCTGGAATGGGGCTAGTCTTCGCTTGTTTTGGTTGCTCTCAAGATGATGCCGCTGGAAGAAAAAGGTGCAGCCAAAGGATCCGTACTCTGTTGGAGGCGAGACAGGTACTTTTGAAACCGTGGTCGAGTCTTCTTTCCGTCGGGACTGACGGCGTTGTCAGCCAACGTTGGAGCAGATCGTGAGAGCCCAAACAGTAGAGGTGTGTCGGTTCTGGCTCAGGAACAGAGACCAGACACAGTTGGAATGGAAAATTCGTAACTTTTAATGCTGAGATCCAAATTAGCTCTGTTTCTTGAGGATTGAAGAGGACTTGAAGGGGAAGCTCCCACCCAAGTTGTGCACCCATATCTGCAAGGAGGACGCCGTGGTCGGACTAGATCCGAGGCTCTGGTTCTCTACCTGGATAGTTCTGTGCAGTCGAGGGAGAATCGCTTCTACGGGCAGCTCGGTGCTTGGATAAGGACGAAACCACCTCGCCTAGAAAGCCCTCTGGACAAACTTTCCAGAGATATATGCCTTGCCACCAGGAGGATCAGGGAACGGCCAGAGACGAAGTGACTTTCAGGACCATAGTTGCTGCCTGCGACCTGCTACCTGGAGCTGCAAGTGAAAATGGTTATGAGTGAAGGGATGGGGGGGTGTAGTTGGGGAAATGGGATGGCTGGAGGTTGTGGGGAGTGGAGGTGGTTGATGGAGGGCTATTGTGGTGGCTGTAGAAACAAGGAGGTGGTGGGTGAAGGGGGCTGCAGCTGGTTGTAGGTGAGAGGGGAGGGGAGAGGGTTACACAAGGTGGACAATGGAGAGGGGAGTGGGGGGCGACCTTGGCTGGGTTGGGGCTGGTGTTGGGCGACCAAGGGTGCTATGGGGGGTGGAAGATGGGAGGGAAATTCGAATTTGGGCCTTGGGAGGAGTTATTTCAGCCTTGGGAAGGTGGTGGGAAGCTTGGGGAAGGAGAGAGGGGTAGTTGGGGGTTGGGAGGTGGGGTGTGGATTGGAGGAGAGCTCTTGGGGTTGGGGTGAGTTAATGGAAGGGTGTGGGGACTAGGGAAAGAGTTATTAGGGAAGGGGAAGTGAGAGAAAGTGGTTGGGAGGGGGGCAGGAGAGAGAAAGGGGTGCACCCCTTAGAGAAAGAGAGAGATAATTAGAGAGAGAGAGAGAGTGAAGAGAAATTTGGTGGAAGAGAGAAAGACTAGATATTTTCTTCTATTCAAATGATTCTTCAAAAGTTGAGTACATGAGGGGAGATGAGGCCTATATATAGGCATCCACTCTTTACATGACCATAGTACCCTTGACAATTAGACAAAAGACCGAGCATATCCTAGACTCAACCTAATGGGCCCATAACTAAGGTAATAAGGCCCAATTAAGCATAACAAGGGAAATGACTAAAACAACATGACTCAATAAAGGAAAATACATAAGATATGACTCAAAGAAAAGGAAAATAATATGTGATCTCATAGCCAAGCTTCCTCAAAATGATGCAGGCGAACCGAGCCAAAGAGAGCGCTGAGAGATGCCCTCATCACTTCCAGTCGGGAGACTTCGTTCTCAGAAAAGCCGAAGCCTCTCGACCACTTGAGGTGACGGGCAAGCTATCCCCTAATTGGGAAGGCCCCTACCGAGTGGTCGAGACGCTCGGGAAAGGAGCATATCGGCTATCTACTATGGAAGGAGAACTCATCCCTCGGACGTGGAACGTGACTACACTATGTAAGTTCTACTTCTGAACACCTCAGTTGTGTAATCAATATGAGATAAAGCAAAAATTTCCTTCCTCTTTCATTCAAACAATTGTTTGTACGTCAGAAAGGCCGAAGCCAATACAATACATGTCAAAAAAGCAAAAATCCATCTGGCACCGCCATACGAGCCCATCGCTCGGCTGACTCGGTTAACCTTCCTGCGTCTAGCTACTGACTCTGCCTCGTGCGGAAACTGGCTCGGATAAAGGATAGTCGACCCCGTTGGCTCGGGTAACTCGGTACAAAGGTGACAGAAGAAGGCTACCTTCCGAGTTGCACAAGGAAGATTAAGGGGAAGAGGAAGCCAACTAATAGAAGAGGATGTCAAGAGGCACCCTCCAAAGAGTGAAAGAAATGATAAGAAGGGTGGAAGAGAGAGAAAGAGGCTGCGGGAGAAGGGAGGAGAAGCAGGTAGTGGAGAGGAATCTTGAGAGAAATCCCCTCCAGAGAGTGAGCAGGAAGGGACGAGAGAAAGGGGTGCCTGATCGCCCTATCCGTCCACCGTTACGCCCCTCCCCGCAAGCGCTGCTGGAATTGATAAAAGAAGGCAACGCACTTCCACACGTCGAACCCCCTTCTAACCCGCCCGCTGGCCGTCGAACCCCCTTCAGACCCGAAGTAGAAAAAGACTCTCTGCCCTCCGTCGTCAGTAGCTTCATCCTCCAGAGCATCTTCCATGCTTCAAATTTGACGGCACAATGTTTCGTGAAGAAGGAGGGAGGAAAGACTGTCAGAGAAAATCCTAAGCGATGGAGAGGAAGAGACGCCCTTCAGGCCTTTTATAGGCGAAGGGAGGCTACTTGCCTTAAATGATTCTCCCCTCGAGAACACACTGAAGGGACCTCTCCCTATGAACGGTGATGTGACACCACCTATGGACCTATTTTGCAAGCATTCAAGTTTGAGCAGCGGACTCACACTAGCGAGCTCACCCGTATGGCGCACACTAGTGCCCGATGGCTACTAGGCGATGTTGGAGAGGGTCCGAGGCGGGACCTTGAGGCTCCAATGGTTGGATAACTTGGGAAGAACCCCAAATGGGCCTAGGATACCCAAATCATGGGTGCCCAACACACCAAGGGTGTGGGTTAAGTGGATTCACTCTCAACTTGCCCGCGGTGGCCACTCACGGTACTAGCAATTTGGGCCGAGCTCTCACTCTCCGTCCGACGAAGCAATAGCAATAATACTAAGCTAAGCAAGTGATTAAACCAGTAAGAGAGGGACCGAGGCTCACCTAGCCCGCGTGAAGACGCCGACTCCGGCCGGAGACGGGGGCGAGCGGGGAGGCGAGGGTATGTACCCGCACGCCGCGTCGATTGAAGCTTGACCTGAAAATGCAAAGGTGTACAACACTACGCCTCGCGCAGGAGGGGTGATCTTGGGGTGGGGATTAGGCTTATTACATTCAAAACTACCTCCACGCAGGGAGGGGCCTTCAGCCGGTCAAGCGGGGTGGGGAATTAAGCTAAGGAACCCGACTTGTCGAATCCTGCCGGTTCTGCCAATCTGCAAATTCGCCGGACAGTGGGGCGGTGTTGATGTTGCCAAAAATTCCACAGAGCGTGGATCTTGATGAAACTTGCGCCAAAAGTTCCCCAACAGGACGGGGATGGTGTCTGAATTTTGGCAGGAGCTCTGGAACTCAGGGCTGGTCGGGCCGGCGACTGGAATAGGTCAGTAACTTCTTCCTCTGGCTGGTGCAGAATAGGTACAGCGAGTTTCAGATGGCACCACGGACGCTCCTGAACTCCAAATGAGGTGAGCCTGGCGGTGACGTGATCGTGGTCGGAGTAGCTTCGAGCAGGAATCGACGGGCCCTAATCGGAGGTCGGGGAAGAGCGAGGTAGCCGGATAAGCAGGGACAGGTCAAACCTGGACCCACAGGGGGCAGACGACACACCCCGACGAAGAAAATGGTAACTGGAAGCTCCAGAGGCCGAATGAAGTCCTTCTTCTTGGAGATGACAGCTAACTGGTAGTAGTTTCAGACCTCTGAAAATGGCGCTCAGATATTCAGGGAGGAAGCCGTGGTCGGACTGTGACTGCAGCTCTGGTTCCTTGCCTGAGAGCTTCTGCGAGGTCGCGGGAGAATGGCTGCTTTGGACTGCTCGGAGCTCGGATGCCGACGAAACCACCTCGCCTTGGAAGCTCTCTGGACGACCTTTCCAGAGATGTAGGCCTTGCCACCAGGAGTATTAGGGAGTAGCCGGAGACGATGCAACTTCAGGACCCCACTCTGCTGCCTGCGCCCTGCAACCTGAAACTCCAATCTTGCAAGACCAAAGGGAGTGGGAGGGAGAGTAGCACAGCTTGGGGTGATGGATGATGGTTTGTGGATATGGGAAGGACGTGGCTAGGGCTTCTGGAGGGTCTGGAGTGGCAGGGATAGATGGAGAGGGGGGGCTGGAGCAGCTAGAGGTGGAGATGGGGGGTGGATGTGCACTAGAGAGAGGATGAGTGAGAGAGGAGGTGGGGGGCGAATTTGGCTGTAGGGAGGAAGGGAATTTCGACCTAGGGTGATTAAGGAGGTGGGGAGATGGAAGGGCACAGCCCTAGGGAGAGGGAAATTCGAATTTGGGCTTTGGGAGGGGTTAATTCAACCTTGGGAAGGTGGTGGGGTGCTTTGGAAAGTGGAAAGGTGCTTAGGAGAAGGGGTTTCCACCTAGGGGTTGGAGGGGGAATTGAATGAGTGCATGGGGAAGGGGAAGGGGCCTTAATGAGGGGTGAATGGGGAGGAGAGAGAATGAATTTTGAAATTGGGGTGGGGAGGAGAGAGAGAGGGGGTACAACCCACTTAGAGAGAGTGATAGTAAGAGAGAGAGAGAGAGGGAGATATTGAGAGGGAGATGGCAAATGCTTTTCAATATTCATCAAAAGTTGTTACATATGAGGAGTGGGGTGGCCTATTTATAGGCACATGACTTTTTCACAAAGGACCCTAACAAAAGACACAATGACTAATAACCGAAGGGAAGGGGGTGTCCATGGGCCTAGCCCAATGAGATGGGCCCAATAGCCTATCTAAACAACACAATGACTTGGACATTGGTAGATAACCTACTAACCTAGGTACATGACTCAAATAAAGGGAAAATTACATGATTAAGACTCAAATAAAAATAAGAAAATTACATGACTCGACTCACAAACACTTGAGGAACATAATGGCGCTTGCTGACGAACAATCCGAGTCCGGAGAAAATGTGGAGGGGCAAGGGATGCCCTCATCAAACGGTCACCTCAGACTCCTCGATTCAATCCCAGCGGGACACATGAAGCGGCCTGACATTAAAAGCATGAGAAAATGGAAATACACCCTGTCAGACGCTCGCCCAACCATCATGCGAGATCCACGCAGAACGTATCGGCACTTTCCAACTACGGCGGATACGCTGGTCAAACCACGGCAATGGCGGTAAAAGATAGTCAAGTCTTTATCATAACGCTACTGCCTTACATTTTTGACCTTCCTTTACACAAAAAAAGAGGAAGTTTTTCTTCGGAAAAGGAAAAATGTACAAGGAGAAAAAGAAAAACAAATACATCAGGCCCCCGGCCCATCCTGAGGCTCGGAAGTTGAAGGCTCGGGCGATCCGCCCCCGGTACCCTCAGCGACGTCCGACCCTGGCACTGACCCCACCTGTGTGGGAACTGCCTCGGTTGCGCGCCCTCCCGAGGAATCCAGAGTTGGCGAACCCTCGGGCGAAGATGAGCCCCCCTCATCTCCTCCTTCCTCCGACGTCGAACCAGAGGAATCGGAGGATGTCGAATCCGAGTCATAGCGTTGCCCGGATGGGAAGCCGATTGTCCCGAGCCCCTACTCCTCCGCGTAAGAGACGGCCCGGCTGTAACCTTACGCGAACCCCTTGCGGATGCCCCGAAAAAGTGCTAACTCGTAGTAGGGGAGGGCAGCCTCTTTGAGGTTGACCTGGTAGGCTTCTGAGCGTTTGTATTGCTCGAGTGCCTCTGCCCCGGTCGATCCCACTCTACTAGTGAGCTCGGCCTTCTCCCACTCGGCCTCAGCCAACCTCCGCTCCGTCTCGGCCATCTGCTTCTCCGCCTTAGCCCGATCAGTCTCAGCCTCCAGCCGAAGACGCGTGGCTTCCTCCGCTTGGTCCAGTAGCTCGGTGCGCTCGGCCTCCCACTGGCCATCTTGCTCGACGCGGGCCAGATGCTCCACTTCCAGAAGCTTGCTTTTCTTCTTGAGCGACACGCGGGCCTGAGCCAGTTGCTCGGCCAACATCCGAGCCTTCGCTTAGCTCGCCCTCGCCCGCTCTCTAACTGAGGAAAGCTCCCGCCGAAGCCCATCATGCTCGTCAGTGATTTGAGCTACCTTCCTGTCGAACGCACCAAGGGTACAGGAAAGGTTCGCCCGTTCTGACTCCGACCGAGCATAGGCCTCAGCTAGAGAAGCCCCCATCTGGGCCAGGATCAGACCACCCTCCATAACCATCTCAAGGGCCATGGGTGGGGAGCGTTGCCTGTCTCCTCCCTTCACCACATTCGCAGCTATGCTGCAACACTTCTGGTATAGAGGGCCCTGGATGCCCAGCCTCTCCAGAGACGTCAGCATAAGGGCCCCCCCTTCGAGCGACATCCCCTCGGGAGCCCCGTCGGCCGTCCCGGATTGAGCCGCTGCTTCATCCGCCCCTCTTGCCTCGGTCGGTTGGGGCTGCGTCACCTCTCCCTGCGACCTCCCGGCCTCGATCGGCTCAGCCCGGGCGTCACCACTAGGAGCGCCGCCTGCCTCGCCCGACGCTCTAGTCTCAGCCGTTGTCCTGGAGTCGCCCGCTGCAGCCCCAGCCCCCTCGGCTCCTGCAGAGGGGAGAGCCGGGCCATCGCCGTCACCAACCACGGAAGCGGCCCTGGCCTCCTCGGCCCCCTCTTGCTCGGTGGATGGGAAAGCCAGCCTAATAGGGTCGGCCCTGTCACCCTCGGAAGAGGGGAGAGCCACGCCAGAGCCACCTTCAACTACGAGGACCGCCCCGGCCTTCTTGGCCCGCTTCTTGGTCCCCACGGCGTCCCGTATCATCCCCTCCACGGGATCCTTGCGCTTGGACCTCTGTGGCCTGTAAGACCCTTCCCAGGCCTTCCCCTTGCCCCTATCTCGGGCTCGGGAGTGGCCTCGGGAGCTCACGGCTCGACGGCAGCCGAGTTGTCACCCAGATCGATCATTTCCCGCTCGGACACCGGATCCTCCTCCGCGGTTGCCCGCCTGGCGTTTGCGCAGAAGTAAATATGGTCAGGAAAAGAAAAATGGTTTCATCATCCGACGAGGAAGCTGATTCGGGGTGCCCGTACATGTCGGCCGTAGCCGCTGGAGAAGCCATCCCTCGATGTTCTCCGGAGTCACTAGCTCCTCCGTGGACTGGCGATGCTTCATCAGAGTGGCCGCGTACTCCTCCACGTCCGGAGAGAACTCATCTTGCCTCGGAGGGATGTTCGGATGAAAGTTGGGGATTACGGGACACCTCCAAGTCTCCTCCACCGAAAAAATCCCCACCCTGAAGAACTGAGTTTTCCACCCCTTGTGGGAAGAGTCCTTCACGGCTAAGGAGACACAGCTCCTGTTTCGCCTCGCCTGGACAAAATAGAAGCCCTTCCCGGCCGAAGAATGCCCCTTCAACTCAAAAAAATAATGGAAGAGGTCCAAGGAAGGAGGAACCCCACACTGTATGCAGAGGATGTGGAAAGCGGAGAGAAGAAGATAAGAGTTGGCTACCAACTGTATGGGAGCCAACTGAAAGAAATCGAGAAGCTTAAGAACAAAAGGGTCAAAGGGAAGATGGAACTCACCCTTCCACGATAGAAGGAAGGAGCAGATATGACCCGTATGAGAACCCAGGCTCATCTTGTTTGGGGCAGCCGCGGTGAAGTAATACTGATAGGGCATGCGAAACTGATGCTCCAGCCGCTTCACCTCCGCCTCCCCCAACTCGTTGCAGTTCAGAGCTGGTGGTATCACCATCCCCCTCGCCTCAGGCTCACCCTCAAACTCCTCAATCTCTGGACGCTGATCCACCATAAAGTCTAAAGATGAACTTGATGGGAAAGGCTCCCAAGACCCTGAAGACTCTGGAGGAAGGGGAAGCTATCGAACCACCTCCGCTGTTATCTCCGCCAACTCTGCGAACGCCGCTGCGAGTCTTTGCTCTTCCGTCGTATTCCCACAGCGCATCAAAGAGCCTCGAAAGCAAATACGAAAGAGGGCAAAACCCTAAAGCGGAGGGAGTATGGAACGATAGCGAGCGCACAACGCATATATCTCCTCGCCGAAGGCGACGCGTCGTTCCGACCTCTGAGAAAAAGGGGCCCCTTCGTTTCAAATCCGTCAGGATCATCATTATTTCGGGCCTAGGTGACCACTACATGTGGCTTCTCAACACCGCCAGATCTCCACCCACCCGAGCCACGCTGGTCCAAAACCCCAACGGCTACTCTTCCGAGCCTGCCAAGGTTCGAGAGTAGGAGGGGGACAAGTGGAGAGGGGGATTTCTGTAGCCTATCTAAGAGCGGCCAAACTAGGTCCAGCGAGACCAAGCGAGGCCCAGCTCATCTAAGTGACCGTCTCGCAGGGCCCACTTAGCATAGAAGTCCAATAAGATCACTCCGCATCAAGCACTCCCTAGGTGGCCATTAGGCTCGGAAGGCCAAGCGTCGGTCCGATCGGAGGAAGACTCACGCCCGACCTATCCCCCCCCGCCGGGATAAGGGCTAGCGCTCCGCGCCCTCTCCGGCCGAGCCTCACCTGAGCTATGCCTATCGTCTGAGACAGGGCCGGCACTCTTCATGCTTGGGTCGAACGACAGTTGCTTATCCATGCTGCCGTTGAGAGCCCTTTCTAAGCAGGAGTATACAAGGATAAAGGGGCCCGCGAGTCCTCAAGGCCATAAAGAGCCCACGATGTGGACGTAAAGAGCTCACGTCGAGGACGTAACCCCCGCTCGAAACTCCTCAGCTTACGGGACTCATAAGGCTGGCACACTATTTAAACCTGGGACTCCCTCTAGTGAAAGGTAAGGCCTACACATGCCTAAAACTCCCTGAGCAGGAACCACTTCACCACCTTGGTGGAGAGGGATCTCGTGCATCTCTTCCCTACTCCCTTCATAGCTTCCACCACTGCTCTACTGACTTAGGCATCAGAGAGTTTTCCCTAGGGAACCACCCATGGGCCCCCTGATCCGTTTCCCTTCCTTGCAGTTCACTGATCGGTGATCATCTCCCCAGCTCAGGACCAGCGCGAGATCACGCCTCTTCAGACTTCATCAAAAAGAATGGTCAGAATACATAGATGGAATGAAACTAATGAAGATAGTAGAAATAGAACTCATTCTCCCCCTTTAAAAGATGAATGCATGTCATGTAGAACCTTATGCTTACGAGATGCAGATGGGACAAAGATCAATGTACTGTAATATACACCCTTACTGAATCAGATAAGGCCACAAGCTATCTTCCCCCTTTGAAAAGGAATAAAGTCAGTCTAAGGAAAGCACATTCTCCCGCTTGGACAGAGCAGATGAAATGACATATAATTCTCCCCCTTTGAAAAATAATAAATGCAGGCTAGACAAGGATCTGTTCTTTCCTTTGACAAAGCTACTATGTAGAGATCAGTCAAAACATAGATTTTTCAGAAATAATTGAGTAAGTGATCAAGAGTTGGTATGAACAGAGAGCAGTGATTTGAACAGATGTGTCAGCGAATATTCAAAGAATCTGAGATGAAGAATTTTTCAGAACAATGCTAACTTCATAAATCAATATCTAGATTTCAGAGTCTTCCATTGTAAGGGCATATGAATTTGCTTTGATTGAAAAGTATGGTTTAAGAATGATGTAATCAGAGTTCTTGTAATAAGATGTAATACTCATATCTGAGACAATTCTTTAATAAAAATAAACCACTTGCTCATATAAAATTCTAGTTCAACCATCTTCCATCTTAACCAGTTTAATTTCCTTGACTCCTTTGAGAGTAACACAAGGTAGTATTGAGATTAAACATTCATGTTTATATCTGAATTTGACTGTTCTTGCAGAATTTTCTGATGCATATATTTTTTAGATTTATCTTATAGAGCATCAGTTTATTTTTTAATGAGCAATTTTGGTTTAATCAACACCATTTTACATGAGGCACAACACTTCTTAGGTGAAATGACCCAGTTACTCAGTGTGATAATCGTATTGCTTCTCTACTTAGAGAATAGAGATAGCATTAGAAGTATCTTTTACATGAGGAGGCACCTTGGTTAGAGGCCGGAATCCCCAGTTATTCAATACAACTATGCCATTGCTCTACCATCTTTTCACATTATTTACAAAGATTTTTAAACAGGGTTAACTGTGGTACTTCATGACACAATCCTTTGGACAGGTTTCTCAGTAACCAAAGTCATTACTCTGTACATAATTTTCCTTAAGATAATTTCAGACAAACTAAATGTTCAAGAACAATACTTACCCTATGTATTTCAATCAAGATTTCAACTTTTCAGATTTTAGGAAGTCTTACATGAACTTATATGAGACAACCAGTTAAGGTTTATTAAAAGGATTAAATCAGATATTTTCAAGTCCATTAAGTTCAAACTTAAGAGTACATTAGACTTAAACCAATGCATATCAACAAATATTCTTAAACCTGTATAATGGAAGGTTCCACATTAAAGATGATTTCAAATTTATGAAGCAGTTCACTGGCTGAAGTTTTCTTCAAATCTCAGTTCAATCATTATCCGAGCAGCAGCAAACATCAGAAATGTAAACAAGCATGCATAGAAAATGATGATATCACAACTCATGCTTGTTACAGAGTTAATCAGGCAGTTTTTCAGGAAGATTTGTTAAAGAACAATAAATTTCCAAAGATGCAGCAAGAAGTATGCGCTTGAGTACTGCAGTTCAGAATAGACTGAATTCAAATGAAGCTCTTCTTCAGCAGATTGAGGAGTAGCAAACAGAAATTTTAGATTCAAGAAAGGTATGAATTCAGATGATGGATAATTCAGAAGCAGTCAATAGAAATCATTTGATGATAGGAATCATTGACACCCAGATACAGCCAGATGAGTTGAAAGTGTGTTGACAGTAGGAATTTAGATAGTGATAGACTAATGAATTAAAAGCTCCCCCTGTCTATATGCAGTGATTCACTTCTTTTTGGAATTTTAAAATTGATAGACATGTAATGACTAAACAGACTCCCCCTGACTATATGCATTATGAAACAAAATTCTATATGCCACATGTGCATGGACCTTTATGCAAGGAAAATCATGAACTATGTTTTATATGCAATATGACCCATGGTACCAGGCAGAGGACTTGGTCTACATGACCACCTCACACATAGTAAGAACCTCCAGATAGATTTCATCTGCCCTTTAGTAGCTTACCATTTGACATACCATAGTGGTCATGCACGGCAATGTAGTACCAACATAGTCCTAAATGCATCAGATTTTCAATAACTGTACGTCAAACACATGTGTAAGTAGACAATTGACATATGCAATTCACATATATGCACTAATATGCAGACTATGCTCATGAGTTTCTAACCTCCTCTATGTGCACAATCAAGTGATAGGACATTAATGCATGCAGATGAGAAATGAATTCAACATGTCTTCAATGAATATGTGCACACATAGCTCAATATATGAAGAAGCTCATATTGTGCAATGCAAATGACAAAGTAGTTAGGAACATGAGTTTTTATTTAACAACTTAAGCATGAAATGCGGCAAACAAGATTTCTGAAGAATTCAAATAAACGAGCCTAAAGAATGCAAGAATGTTACCGGAAAAATGCAGAAATGGGGTTTTCATGCTTGAGGGCCTTGGTTTATTACCCCTAGTTTATTCTTCAACCCAAGGCACACCTGTAAAACACCAAATCATTTGGCACAAATAGGCACCCAAGATATCTTGGGTCCTGAAATAATAGAGACACCTTTATCAGGTGCTCTAAACAATTTCTATGTATGATGGTCATCAAATTTTACCAGGTGATAGTTATTCATTGAATGACCTATATGTCCACAGTAATAATATGCATCATTTTTCAAATTCTTTTCATGCACATTACAATGAACATTGAACCTGTGAGCATTATCATGAAAATTCCTTCTAACAGAATGAATATTCTGTTTAACAAAGCCAGTCTATTTATGATAGACTCCCAGTCAATAGGTTGCAACACTGTGGCCTGGATTTCCACAATTAAAACATGAAAGTTTTTTCTTTTTACTAATCAAATTATTTCTACCAGCAGCATTGGGAGCAGGGAATTTTATAGGTTTAGAATTAAATTTCTTCCCCTGAGCATGCCAGCAGTCCTTGACTGTATGGCCATACTTCCCACATTCGAAGCACCCATTGTGCTTGCCTCTAAAACCAAAATCATTTATATCAAAAACATTTTTGTTAACAGGGAAATTAACAAATCTAGAGTTAGGTTTCTTTCCCTGGGCATACCAACATTGAGCAACAATGTGACCTAATTTTCCACAATGAAAATAATGAATTTTCTTATTCAGATATGCATGATTTCTAGCATGAGACTTCTTAGCATTCATATCATCTTGCTTCATTAGTCTACATTCATGCATAATATGACCAATTCTATGACAGTAAAAACACTGAAGCTTTTTATTCTGAACAGAAGAGGATTTCTTAGCATGAGAATTCCTAGCATGAATTCTATCACTCCTCAAGTCATCTTTCTTCATTACAAAGCAACTATGCATATGATGTCCATACTTCCCACAATAATGACACAAACCATTGGATTTCTTTGAAACATGGTTTTTCTCATTGTTGAATTTCTGTTTTTGAGTTTTCAGATTTTCAGGATGTTTCTGAGGTTTATTATTCTATTTTTGAATTTTCTTTTGTCCTAGCATTTTTTGATTTTCTTGCTTTCTCACTTGGGATGTGGTGGCTACATTTGATGCTTTTACAAAAGATGTCATCAGTTTATTTTCAAAGCATTTTTTATTAATCGGCTTGTAGCCCAGCCCTTCTTTTCTGAAGTTGACCTTGACACCAAGCAGCCTATCCAAATTTTCTTGTCCATCAACAAATTTAGACAAGGAGTTTTTTCAATCCTGAATTTCATTTTCTAGAGATGCAATGTGTATTTCATAACTTGCAATCTCTTGTTCACTGTAATTAAAGCTTCATTTAATACTTTGTTTACAGTTTTATATTTCTCAATTTCTTGTTCTAGATTACTCAGTTTTTCAGATTCTTCATTGCAAATAGTTTTTCCTTTTTTTAAGGCGAGAAGTCTTTCAGACATGATACTGTTAAGCTCCTTCAATTTCTCCATTTCCTCCATTAGCTTCTCATTTTGGACAAGTTCATTTATTAGAACTTGATCATTTAAGTTAATCCCCCTTTTTGCCTCATCCAGATTCTTTTGCAGTTCAGAAAGTTTAAGATTAAGTTCTTCGTTCTCATCTTTTAATGAACACACTTGTTTCTTGTATGCATGAACATTATATGAACATTCATCAAGTGACTGTTTCAGTTTCAGACAGTTTTCACAAGAAAATCTAGAATTATTTTGATCAATCTTTTTCCTCAGCTTTTTATTCTCAGACTCCATTTTCCTAGATTTCTCTAGAAGTTCATCATACATCACTACCAGTTCATCAAATGAAATATCTTCTGATCCGGAGCTTGCCTGAGACGCTGTTTCTTCACTATGATCTCTCCGATTGGCCATCAGACATATGCGTTCTTGCTCCTGATGAATGGTAGTTATCTTATCCATGATTTCCTTTCCGGAACAACATCCTGTAATACAAGGAAACATTTCAGTGTTAACTGCATCTCTCAGAATATTTAGAACTCTAGCATTCTCGCTATACTTTATTCTGTCTTCTTTAGACCATCTGGTCTCATTCTGAGGCAATTTGTGTGGGCCTTTTGATACAAGATTCCATAGATTTGGATCAATGGAATTTATGTGGACACATAGGCCTCCCAGCCATGTACTGAAGTTGGAGTCATCAAACACCAACGGAGAAGCCATTGAAAAATTATCAAGTAGATTTAAACCTATGAACTAAAAGCAACAATGCACCAGAAATAGCAGGAACCTCTACAGTTCGTTGGATCTGGACAATCAGAGACCCGCTCTGATACCAATTGTTAGTCTGTGAGGACTAGGTGCAATGGTGCACACACGTATTCAGAGGGGGGGTGAATGAATCCCCTTTAGAAATTATACCCAATTTAAAGTTTAAGCTACAATCAGTAAAACTGTGCGGAATTAGAACTTATTGACTTTAACTGATCGTGAGGCACAAGATCAAATATGTTGAGGCACACTAACGAACAGATCGCAGGTCTATGTAGTGAACTACACAGGAGCTTCTCAGCCGTTCGCAGAAGTAGACTAAGCACAATTATGAGTTTTGGAGGCACTCAGGTAAAACTATCGATCGGAGCTTACCTAGACATTCATCTAACGAAAGACAGATAGGCAATCAAGCCACAGTAGAGAGAAGATTTTTAGGTGGTTCGGTCCTCCAGACCTACATCCACCCGACACTCCAACCAGAGTGTGGATTCTACTGATACACGGCTTAAATTACTGGGCCTTATAGCTTGCCTACAACCGCTGACTTACAGCTTGCTCCACTGGGTAATACAGCTTAGCCACCGTTGATTCACAGCTTCAAACCGCTGGGCCTTACAGCTTATGCCACCGTTGATTCACAGCTTCTGAAATGGAATGTAAAATGGAAAACAAGAATGATAAAATTCAGCAACGAAAAGCTGGATTTAAAGCTCAGAAAATATAGCTCGCTCTGGAGCAATGTAGCTTGGATCTGATCTAGAGGCTATAGATCTTCTTTCTCCTTCGATCTTGCTGCTGCACTCTCTTACGATCTCTGCTCTCAAAACTCTCTCTGATTTTTCTCAGTCTGCTCTCTCTCTCTTATCTCTTTTTCTTTCACTCCGCCTTCTGCTCTATTTTTCTCGTCTCCGTTGTATTTCTCCATCTTTTCTTTTTGATCGCAGAAGAAGGCTTTACATAAGGCTTCAGACCTGGGGACCCAAGAGCTCACTCATTGGGCGTGTGGAGAGAATATTTTCACTGATAGGTTTCTGGAAGGTCTCAGCCACGTGTCAGAATTTGGATGATAAAAGATCCACGTGGCGGCATCCTCTAGACGCATCTTCCTTGGATCACGTGCCCAGTCATAGGCACAGAGGAATCTGGGATCACGTGCACAGCTTTATGCCAAACAAATTATGAGCATTTTATCAAACACATAGAATATCGGAGTTAATGCTTAAGCAGAATGAAATGTATATATATATATGATCAGACTACCCATATAGGTGTTCTGATCAAAGCCTTAGAGAATAAAAAGGATGCATAGACCTGATAGGCCATGGCATAAAACATGCACCGATGTTGTCTGCCAAGGAGCCTAACATGCTCTGACCTAGACAATGCATGTATGTAGACCTGCCTTGCAAGAGACACATTGTGCATTTACCTTGGTTTGTACAGAGGACATGTGCACCAACTTTATTACAAATGTGCACAGACCTTAGAGGACACAATGCCAAACGTGCTTCGAAAATAGTATAGCCTAAGATCGAACTTGCACCGACCTCAGTATGGTTAAGGCAGAATGTGCACCGATCTTAGTACGGCTAAGGCAGAAATGCACAGACTTCATTGTGCACAACTGAAAGTGTGCACCGTCTTGCTACAATGTGTGCATAGACCTATATGTGTTGAGGGCAAGACATGTACCGACCTTGTATAAATACAAGGCAAATATGCACTGACTAGGTATGCGTATGACAACATATGCACCGACCTATATATATATGCATGGGACAAAAGATGCACCGACCTTGTGTAAAGTATGCACTAACTTCTACATGCGAAAGACAAGACATGCATTGACCTTTGCATGCTTAATGCACAATGTGCATACTATGCACCGACCCTAGTGAGACTAAGGCAGATATGCACTGACTTTGGTTGGGCAGGATACAAGTGTGCACTGACCTTATTACACATATATGAAAACATGCACAGATCTTAAGTGGTCACAGCAAACCCTGCACCGACTCTACATGCCCAAAACCTGCACTGACTCTATATGCTAAAAAAAACATGCACCGACTACATGTAAAATGCAAACGTGCACCGACTATGTGCTCAAGCAAACGTGCACCGACTATTTGCAAAACTTAGGCCGATATGCACTGACCTTCTGAAGATGCACCGACCTTAGTCATGCGAAATGACAATATGCACCGACTCCAATGCACTTAAACAACATCAACTAACATCAACCTTAGCTATGTGAACACAACTAGCACCGACCCTAGTTATGCATGATGCAACTGGCGTTGACTCTATATAAGCATAGTGCAACATGAGGATCATGCACACCACCTGTTCGACCAAATGCCATGCACACAGGTTATTCAGTAAACTGAAATGTACACAAAATTTATGCAGACGCGTTGACTTTATGTACACAGTATTGACTTTGCTTTGACTTATGGTTGACCTGTGATGTATTATCTCATATGAACGGTTGTACCAGACTTTATGCAAAGCTTATACAGAGACATCCACAAACATGCACATGTGCAACAATTCATTCCATGTAATTCATCTATATAGCAATACGAGCATTGTATGCACATAACAAACACTGTATGTAACAAAACACATGCTATATGCAATAAGCACATATGGAATCATAAAAACACATATGACATCATACATATGAGTCATAATGTTTGTCATCATCAAAACACAATATCCAACAAAAGATACATTGACTTGATGCTTGGAAATGTGAGAATATGATCAACTCATTTATGCCAAGGATTGCATGAGGAATTCAAACTTTACAGCTAGCATAAAAACCCTATGAAGAATATGCATGGAGATACCATTCAAGATTTCAACAAAATTAGAACAACAAGAACACAAAGGCTCATAAGACACATGCAAGTGGTCGACTCCATGTAAGGATGAGTCGACTCCACATATCACAAGACCATGTAGCTTGAAGCAAGTCTAGCAAGTCTTTTCTAGATTCTGACACATATGAATCATAGGAATGATCATGAATGCACACTCATACATAAAGTTTAGGTATCATCAAAAATATATGCAAGGCACATAAGAGAGATGAACATGATATTCGACGTCATGCAATGCTCCGACCAAGAGAAGGTCCATCTCGCCACTTTTCAACTAAACAAAGATGCACGTACGTGGTGGAAGACCACTTCGGTGCAGCTACAAAATGGCCAACTTACATGGGAGGAATTCCTTACACTCTTCTATGCAAAATACTTCTCCGAGCATGTCAAAGAGAGAAAGGCTACGGAATTTGCTTCCTTACGGCAAGGGATGATGTCTGTAGCAGAGTATGAGCTTCAATTCTCCCGTCTGGCTCCTTATGCTCCTCACTTGGTTAGCACCGACTTATTAAAAGCTAACCGGTTAATGGACGGCCTAAGGCCAGTTTTTATTTCTCAACTTGGACCGTAAAATGTGTGTAGCAGAGATGAGGATGTTGAGATGGATGTGTGGCAAGACTAAGAAAGATAAGATTAGGAATGAGCGTATCCGTAAGGACTTAGGGATAGCTCCAATTGATAGTAAAATGAGAGAAAATAGACTCAGGTGGTTTGGACATGTGTCGTCGCCCTAACTCAGCGCCGGTTAAAAGATGTGACCAAATCTTAGTGGATGCTAGTAAAAGAGCTCGGGGAAGGCCTAAAATGAGATGGTGCAATGTTATTAGGAAGGACATTAGTTTCTTGGGTTTAAATACGAATATTGCACTTGATAGAAATCTTTGGCGGAACAGGATTCATGTAGCCGACCCCAATTAATTGGGATAAGGCTCTGATGATGATGATGAACTTGGACCGTAAAATATTCGTACTTATACGGAGATGGTCCAACGGGCACATTTATGTGAAAGGACCTTGGAGAAGGTTGAGAAGTTCAAAGGCAAGAGCGAGGAGTCAAGCCGCAAGTTCGATAAGCAAGGATGAAGGGAAGAGAAGTTCAACATTACGGGCACCTACAAATCCCATGATAATAAGAAGCAGTCCCGTAATGGTCACGGGAATGGCAAGAACAAAAAGATCAAGGAGGAGGAAACGCAAGTCACGACGGCTTGCTCATTTTGTGAGAAATTCGGCCACTCGGTCGAGGAATGCTGGAACTGCCTTGGCATTTGTTTACGTTGTGGGAGTCGGGAGCACTATATGCCCGATTGCCCTCTTCTGGACGTAGGCGCCAAGCTCATCTTAAAGCCGTTCTAGATGATGAAATGCCCTAGGATGATGGGCTAATGGAAGGTACCGTTCAAATCTATTCACATCCTACATTTGTGTTACTTGGTACTAGTGCTTCTCATTCCTTTATGTCTACTATTTTTACAAAAACTTTACCAGTCTCACCTGTTCCTCTACCTTCGGACCTAGCGATCACAACACCTTTAGGTCCTGAAACTAAACTTACTACCCACTACCCAAATAGTGAGGTAAAAATAGAGGGTCATAATCTTCTCGCAAACCTCGTGTGCCTTGACATGGAAGGCTACGATGCTATCATAGGGGTAGATTGGCTCATTGATCATTATGTTGACATTAATTTTCGCAATAGGAGAATTTCCTTCCACAAACTCGATCTTCCAAGATTTTCTTTCCTTGGATTCAAATATAGAAAACACCATGCTATTATTTCTTCTCTTCACACTTGCAAACTCATCTCGCAAGGATGTGAAGCTTTTCTTGCTTCCGTGATTATCACTGAGTCCAAGGAAATCCTCATAGAAAAAATTCCTATTGTCAAAGAGTTCCCCGATGTCTTCCCATCTGATTTACCCAGTTTACCGCCCAAAAGGGAAGTAAACTTCTCCATTGAACTCATTCCTAGAGCAGCACCTGTTTCAATAGCTCCCTACAGGATGTCCCCTACGGAACTTAAAGAACTGAAGAGGCAACTTCAAGAGTTACTAGATAAGGGGTTCATTTGACCTAGCACATCCCCTTGGGGTGCACCGGTCCTATTTGTCAAGAAGAAAGATGGATCTCTCAGGTTATGTAACGACTACCGACGGCTAAATCAACTCACTATCAAGAATAAATACCCATTGCCACGTATCGATGAGCTATTTGATTAAATCTCTGGAGCGGAATATTTCTTCAAGATAGACCTCAAGTCGGGATACCATCAGCTCAAGATTAAAGATGATGACATATACAAGACTGCTTTTCGGAGTAGATATCGGCACTACGAGTTCGTTGTGATACCGTTCGGGTTAACTAACGCCCCTACAACATTTATGCAACTTATGAATAATGTCTTCAGGCCATATCTCGACCAATTTGTAGTCGTTTTCATTGATGACATTCTCATATACTCCAAGACTAAGGAGGAACATGAGGAACATTTAAGAGTAGCTTTGCAAACACTAAGAGAGCATCAACTCTACGCGAAGCTCAACAAGTGCGAGTTCTGGCTAAAGGAAGTCTACTTCCTTGGCCATATTATTTCAAAGGAAGGTATCATTTTTGATCCGTCTAAAGTTGAAGCTGTCAAAAATTGGAGCCGACCGACGATCGTATCCGAAGTCAGGAGTTTTATTGGTCTGGCTGGCTACTATAGGCAATTCATCAAGGATTTCTCTAAGATCATTGTCCCTTTGACTAGGCTTACAAGAAAGGACAACCCCTTTATATGGTCGAAGGACTGCGAAGAGAGTTTCCTAATTCTTAAAGAACATCTCACTACTGCCCCCATTCTGGTGCTACCTGTTGAAGGTGGTGGCTTTGAAGTCTATACGGATTCATCTGGCATTGGCCTTGGTTGCATCCTTATGCAACATGGCAAGGTGATTTGTTATGCTTCAAGGCAAAGCCATGAAGAAAACTACCCCGTGCATGATCTGGAGCTGGCTGCGGTTATTTTTGCCTTGAAAATCTGGCGAAATTATGTTTATGTGGAGAAGTTCACTATATTTTCGGATCACAAAAGGCTGAAATATCTTTTCACCCAAAAGGAGTTGAATATGAGACAACGAAGGTGGTTGGAGTATCTCAAGGACTTTGACTTCTCTATCCAATACCACCCTGGTAAAACAAATGCTGTAGCAGATGCTCTCAGCAGAAGATCATTGGCAACTCTAGCAAGCCTCAGGAAAGGTATGACCTTTCTTATAGAAGATTTTTCACAATTGAACTTAGATGTTGTTACAGATGAAGAAAGGGGTATTATTGCTAATATCCGGTCTCAACCTACATTAATTGAAGACCTAGTCAAGTTGCAAGATAATGACCCCACATTGATGGAGATTAAAACCAATAATGATCAATGGCCAGAATTCTCTATTTCAACCGATGGGAGGTTATTGTTCAAAGATCGAATATGTGTGCCGGATCATGCCGACACTAAGAAGCTGATTATGGAAGAAGCTCATAAATCAAGATATGCTATTTACCCTGGTACTACCAAGATGTACCAAGACTTAAAAAGAAATTTTTGGTGGCCCAACATGAAGAGAGAGAGATAGCGGACTTTGTATCTAGCTGCCTCACTTGTCAGCAAGTTAAGGCGGAGCATCTAAAGCCCGCTGGTAAACTACATCCCTTAGAAATTCCTGAGTGAAAATAGGAGACTATAGGGATGAATTTCATCATGGGTCTGCTAAAGACAAGAGGTGGACATGATGGTATACGGGTGATCATAGACCGATTGACTAAATATGCACACTTTCTACCTATCAAAAGTCGATGGTCTGTGGATATATTGGCAGCATTATACATGAAAGAAATTGTCAAGTTACACGGCATCCCTGTCACCATTATTTCTAATCGAGACCCTCGATTCACATCTCAATTCGGGAAGGGTCTACAACATTTTTTAGAGACCCGACTCAATTTTAGCACTGCTTTTCATCAGTAAATAGATGGTCAAACTGAAAGGACCAGTCAGGTGATAGAAGATATGCTCAGGGCATGCGTCATCGATTTTGGTGGAAGTTGGCACAATCACTTGCCTCTAGTGGAATTCGCCTACAACAATAGCTACCAAGCTAGTACACAAATGGCACCATTTGAGACATTGTATGGAAGAGGTTGCCACTCACCTATATGCTGGAACGAAGTTGGAGAAAGATAACTTCTAGTCCCTGAAATCATTCGAGATACTACTGAAAAGGTAAAGCTCATTCGAGAAAGACTCTATATGGCTCAAGATAGGCAAAAAACATATGCTGGCAATAGAAGGTGAGATCTGGAATTCCAAGTAGGAGACCATGTGTTTCTCAAGGTTTTCCCAGGTCGAGGTATTTAAAGGTTCGGCATAAAAGGAAAGCTCACTCCAAGATTCATTGGCCCTTTTCAAATTTTTGAGAGGGTTGGCAAGGTCGCATATCGGATAGCCTTACCTCCTCAATTAGCTGGAGTTCATGATGTATTCCATGTTTCGATGCTCAAAAGGTATGTCTATGACCTCCTCAATTAGCTGGAGATTCAAAAGGATTTGACATACGAGCAAAAGCCAATCAAAATCATCGATCGAGAGGTACGTCAGCTTTGGAATAAAACCATTCCCATGGTAAAGATCTGGTGGAATAAAGGTTCAGACCAAGATGCAACATGGGAGATGGAAGAAGATATGCGTAAGAGATTCTCAGAACTATTCAACTGTAAGTATACTCTCCATAAAACCTATGCAATGAACTTGGGGACCAAATTCTTTTTAAGTGGGGGAGGGTTTAACACCCTGGAAATTTTTGAGATTTTTTAAGAATTTTCAGGAATTAAAAACCATTTATTAGCATTTAAAAGGGGATTAAATGGGCTATTAAAAAATTATTTGTTGATTAAATTAATTTAAAGGCCCTATATTAATCAAAGGGTTTAGCCCACTTAAATCAGGCCCATGAACCCAATTTTAAACCCTTTAGGCCCAAGCCCACACTCTAGAAACGTCCTTATGATAATTCCCCAATTATATAAGGTAATTGGGGGATAAATATAAGAAGAATTTGACCAGAATTCAAATTTTGGCATGCTGGATAATAGCGGCCTATCACAAGACCACTACTTCATAGAGGCGGTCCAGGCAAGACCGCTATCTCCTTCCGATCATGAGAGTCTTAGAAGCATGAAAAACTGGGATCTTTGGCATCCTAATCCCCATGGATCGAAGTGTGTAGACATGTAAACATGTCTAGGACTCTCTAGGGATCAGTTCTACTCCAAATTAGGACTCTAAGTTTGATCAAATACCTTAAACCCTAGTAAACCCTATAAATAGGTCCCAGGTCCGACCTGCGTGACCCTAGTTTTGGCTCGCAAGGTTCGACGGTAAGACGACGTTATTTCATGTCAGTCCTTTAGAATATTTTATTCCCTTTAGTATTGACTAACTCCCCTCAAAATCTCATGCTAGGAGATCCAGCCATTGGAGAGTTAGGGTGCCGGGAAGAAGCGGGTTCTCTATAGACTACATAGGAACTAGCACGTCCGACTAGTAAAGATTCAGGTTTTAGCGATGTTAGCAGGGGTAATTTCAAGTTGAAACTTAAAAGTTTTTGTTCGTCTTTATGTCTTCTTACTACCCTCCAAATTTCATGTACATAGGTCAAGAGGTTAAGGAGAACGAGGGACGAGAAGTTGCTAGTTTGGCACAGGACGTGTAGAAACTAGGTCGTTCGTCTAGTCCTCCAAAATTTGAAGTCTAGAGCCTGTTATAGAGGTAGGTTATCTCATGAATGGCTTAATCATCATGTCAGAAGTAAAAGCCCTCTAACTTCACATGATTTCATGCTCTGTATGCGATGAATTTCATGTTTTATTTACACTGTGCAATTAGCTTATCTCTACATGCATATCTTTACACCTTAAGAAGAAAAAATGAAAACTTTGGCTTAATTCATGCAAACCCATGCATCTTCTTAGTTTATCTTCATCCTACCATGTTTTATCTACTTGTTTAGTATGGTTTCCGTATGTTTACCGCCCTAGATTAGGCCTACACGCATGAGTTTTACCCTTCTATCTGAAAGATAGAAGACGGTCCATTAGAGACCACTATCCTCATATAGCGGCCGCCCGATAGACCACAGCTTGATGATAGTGGCCTCATCATGACCGCAACTTGTTTCCTGTATCTAGTTTATATATATACATATCCTTAGTCTATAATGATAGAAACCATGCCTTAGCCCTGTTATTTCTGGCACTATCTCATGGTTAGAAGTTATTTCATGTTGTTCATGATTCTTACTACGTTTTGTGTCATGTTAGCATATTTTAACCTTATTTTCATGTTTATTAATTTCATGCCCAAACAAAATCATATAGTTTTATATTAAAGCTATATTTCACATGCTTTGTGGACTTGTTTTATTGATGGTCTGATCACCATTTTATCTTGATTTCACTCTCATCTTTGAGTCTTTCTTAAGTACATGGCACGTATTCTGGTACGATGTCATTAGTTACAGTTTACACGTATAGGCACACTTTCTTGGTCTTGTGAACCTCTCCATCGGATATTCCTTCTGCCGGACTAGGGGATCATGTTTTAAGGCCTCCGTAAGTCTCCGCGAGCCTAGGATTCCCACTAGGACGCTGAGCTGGTTGTACCCTCAAACCGCATTTATCTAGAAAGTACCCAAGTTTACCGACGTTTTCTACATTTTGGACAAGATAGCGACCCTCTGGAGACTGCCACCATCTGGTAGTAGCCCGACCATGACCGCTACTTTCCAGAGTTTCACTGTGTCGACCCTTCTTTTTCTCCGGTGTCACGTCCCGAGTTCGGAAGCTTACCCGTGATGCTACAGTTCTTTATATAGAGCCAAAGCAAGCTGACTATTTGATGAAATTCTTCCTTAGATAATTTAAAGAGTGCGCAAATGACTAAGCAATTTACTAAGCTTAGGCTCGAAATTAACATAATTAGTTTGAGCTATCAATTATTAGAACCAAAATTCAATTATTAGAACTAACCAAAATTGTCAAATTCATAGAATCAACTACTAATCCTCAGTCCTTTATTAGTTCTGATAATGGAAATACAAATGACACAACTGGATAATACAACTGACGTACGTAGGGTTACAATTAACACAAAATAGTGGAATTACAATAACACACTTCACAATACAATTAACATGATAATTGATGGCTCCATTTCTACACTCATCACTCATACTCATTCCCTTCCGAGTGTTGGTTGATATCCGAATTACCTGAAAAGGTTAGAAAACAACTAGATGAGCGAATCGCTCAGTAGGATTTACATCTCAAGGTTTAACATGCTTTAAGTGATTTACAAGTTCAATAAATGTAGGTAAATCTATGCATGCAGACAGGTAGATATCAAGGAATTGTAAAATCGATAAGAGCAGTAAGGAATAGCAAGTGAGAGTATATAGATTCCAACTTAATATATCAGTAGCAAGAGATATCAAGCAAGCAATAACTAGAATTAACAACAATTTTTCAAGAAGGTAAGAACTCATGCCAAGCAAGTAATGGTAAGCAATGAAATTTCAAGCATGCATATCTGGCATTGGCTATTTATCAATTTCATTCAAGCAAATACTTTTACCCTTTTGTGGGCCTCAAGTCAATCAATCAAGTAATATTACGTGAATGAGTGGAATGCCTAAAGTCTAGCAAGCAAGTACTCCGGTGTAATGCCAAACACCATGGTCAATAAACTCCCATGGGCACAAGTACCTTCGGGTGCTCCTCCCAGGACCAGACCGGGCCCTATATGCACAACATTGGTCTTGTTTTTCGACATCCACTCTCATTTATAGCCAATATGGAATTTCAAGGTTTGACCAGTAGGATATATAAGGCGGATTCATGGAATGGAATCCAAAGGCGTATTGATATGTAGGGACGAACTAGGAGTGGAAACCAGTAACGTTTGATACACGGAAAAACTGGATAAGATAGGTGCCTTACGGGTCACCTGACATGTTCAGAAACGACACCCTCACTGTGGGATGCCCTTCCTGGGAATTATATAGGGTTTAGAGAAACCCAATCAAGGGTTAAATGGCGCCTCTCAGGCTGTCATTTATCAGTGAATGGCATCCTGACACCAGGGCGCTTCATTCAGGGTTTAAGGTCTCGAAAAAATCTGATGTGACACAACCTTGGACTTAAGCAAGCAAGCACATTCGTAATCTAAATGGGCCAATTTGGGCCGCCGCTCTCTCGTCGCTCACCCAAGCCCGGGGTAACTTGGCAATACCAAGGTGAGGTTGAGGGGTTGGGCCCTTGCTGGTAGAGGGCCAGCAAGGCCAAGACTTGATTCCCAAAGGGTGTGGATGCCCAAATCAAGGGGGCCGACAAAGTGCCAAAGGCACCGGTTGCAATTTTCCCACGGTGATCACTCAAGACAACGGGGCTTGAGGATCGGGCTCTCACTCGCATAACCAGCGGAATTATGAACTAATATTAAAAGACAAGCACAATGAGCAAGGGTTTAGAGCACTTACTCGACCGGTTTGAAGAAACCGGTCCCGGTCGGAGACGAGCGCGAGCGGGGAGGCGAGTGGATCCCCACACGCCGCGGCGGTGTCGCTTGACCTGCCCAAACAAAGTACACCACTACACCTCTCGCAGGAGGGGGATCTTGGGGTGGGGGTTAATGAAATTACAAATAATACTACCTCCACGTAGGGAGGGACCTTCAGCCGGTCAAGCGGGGTGGGGAAACTATAGCAAAGAACGAGGAATAAGGGTGGACGCCGAATCTGCTTGCTGTCTGCGATCTCGGACAGAGGGTCGGTGTTGCTACTGTAGATCTTGATCAGGAATTTTGTTGATGACGAGACCAGAGGTAAAACCTTCGTATCTGGAAGGGGATTGCCTCAGAATTTTCTTAATTTCTTTTGGAGTAGCTACTGGCCGGGATGGAAGTTTGAACAGAGCCTCAGGTTCCTGTGCTGGCAGTTGCAGACTTCTAACAGCAGGATGCAGAGGGTACCCCGGCCGCTCCCGGTGTCGGAATCAAGCGCCGTCAGAGTCGTTGGACTCGCAGACAAGTCCTCTTCGCAGAAAAACTTACCGGGAAGCCAACCGGTGTCGGGGGAGGTCTGAGGACGCTGAACACTACTGACTGGTCGAGGAAGACTGTGTGTAGCAGAGCGACGCAGTAGAGGGAGAAAAAAGATAACTCCGGCCACATGATGCCGAACGGAACTCTGCTTCCTGATTCTGAAAGTAGACAGGGAGAAGTAGAACTTTGACAAAGAACTTGTGGGCTGAATCCTCCGGGGTTCGTCGGGGCAGAGCTTCTATTCCGGATCAGGTCCTTTGTCGGGGCAGCTTTGCGCAGTCGGGGTAGATTGGACCTCCTGGGGCGCACCGAACTCGGATGAGGCTGAGACCACTTCTGTTGCGAATAAGACCTGGAGAAGCTTCCAACGATGGCTCTTGAGTCTTCAAACTCGCCGGGATGAAGTCGTGGTGGCCGCTGCAAGCTACTGGTTCGTCTGCCACCTTTGGACAGCAAGCTGCAACTTCGAGATAGCTCCCCTTAAACAAGAAAGAAGAAGGGGAAGGGGGTCTAGGTTGAAAGGGAGGTGGTTGAAGGGTGGAGGGAGATTGAGGGGATATGTGGAGGTGCCTAAGGGCAGAGGGGGAGAGGAGGAACAAAGGGGAAAGGTGCAGGTTCGGCTAGTGGAAGGAGGAATGGAGGGTGGATGAGGAAGAGAGGTGGGGTGGAATGAAGGGGAAGGGAGGGGCGAACCTAGCCTAATGGAAGTGGGGAGGGGCGGCCAAACCAAGTGGAGGGAAGGTTTGATTCAAATTCAAATATGCTTTGGAAGTGGGGTGATTGGGTGGGGAAATGGGGGACTGTATTGGAAGGGGGAAGATTATGTTGGAATGGGAAAGATTCCACCTTGGGACAAGGGAGAAGAGTAATGGGGCTATGGGGAAGTGGAGTGGCCTTAATGGGGGTGGTTGGGGGTTGGAGGTGGTTGGGAGGAGGGAGGAGAGAGAAATGGGGCGAACCCCTCTTGGGAGGAGAGAGAGGAGAGAGAGTAGAGGGGGTTGGGGATTCACTCACCCTAGGGCTTCTCACCCTAATCGATTCACTCCACTACACTAGGCTTAGATCTTTCAAATGGCATTTTCATTGATTCATTCATTCATTACCTCCAAATGAAGGAAATGGGGCCCTATATATAGGAAACCCACATTTTACAATAAGACCCTGACAAAAGACTCAATGACAAATAACCGAAGGGGTAGGGGGGCTTATTGGGCCAAGCCTGCAGAATTGGGCCCAATTAGCACATTACACCATCTAATGACACACAAACTTTGGAAAATAAATGCAAGACCTAGAGACATGACTATAATAAAATGAAAAATACATCAATAGACTCAAGTAAATAACATAAAAAAGGATAAGTGGGCCTTTATAGAGAGAGGCCCGAACTCAAACAGTGCTGGAGTGTGAAGAAGACCCTAGCCAAAGGGAATTGTGGGTGATGCCTCCATCAAATCCCCTGGGCTGTGAAGAGCTCGACTCCGTCGAGTAGGGGTCCATCCGACTGTGGTACTGCTCGAGGAGGTCCAGATCCAACCGCTGGAGATTCTCCCGACTCACCCAAGAATCCTCCGAAGGAGGCCGATCCTTCCACCTGACGAGATAGCGCTCATATACCTTGCTCTGAGTGGTAGTGACTTGTTCATCCAATATTTGTTCAATTTGTTCACGCTGGACTCTCTTGGCTGGTGGTTTATCACCATGGGTGGGTGCTCTCTCAAGGGAAGAAGTAGGCTCAATCTCCTCACTAGGTACCACCGTGGGTCCCTTATATGGCACTAGGTCGGCAACATTGAATGTGGGACTTATTCCATACTCCTCAGGGAGATCTAACTCGTAGGCATTTGCACCTATGCGCCTCAAGACCTGGAAGGGACCAGCCCCACGTGGCCTCAGTTTAGAGTTGGCTCCCGGGGAGAGCCTCTCCATCCTTACCATCACAAAGTCACCTACTTGGAATTCTTGGTGACGTCGATGAGAGTCAGCCAGCCTTTTATAAGCCTCATTATTTTTGCTGATGTAGTTACGAATTTCTTCATGCAATTCTCTAATATGTTGTGCAAATGACTCGGCTGAAATGGACATTCTAGCATGCTGGGGAAGGGGAATGAGATCGGAAGGCTTTCTTGGTTTGCACCCATGCACAGCTTCAAATGGACTCATCCCTATGGACTTATTGATGGAGTTGTTATATGCAAACTCAGCTTGGGGTAGGATGAGATCCCAATTTCTTGGTCGATCCTCAACAAGGCACCTAAGGAGGTTCCCTAGATTCCGATTGACAACTTCAGTTTGGACATCTATTTGGGGGTGGTAGGCAGTGGAAAATTTAAGGAGGGTACCCATCATGTGCCAAAGAGTTTTCCAGAAGTAGCTAGTGAACTTGACATCTCTATCGGAGACTATGGTTTTGGGTAATCCATGGAGGCGGACAACCTCATCAAAGAACAATCGGGCCACATGGGAGGTATCGGAGGTTTTGGAGCATGGGATGAAATGGGCCATTTTTGAAAATCTATCAACCACCACATAGATGGAGTCATGCCTTCTTTGAGTCTTGGGTAATCCTAGCACAAAGTCCATACTTAGGTCTTGCCATGGCCGGTCAGGGATGAGGAGTGGGGTATATAGGCCGGTATTTTGTTTCACTTGTTTGGCCGAGGCACATGTTCGGCATTGACCCACAACCTTGCCTACATCTCTCTTGAGACTAGGCCAATAAAACTGTCCCTCAACTAGGGCAATGGTTTTGTGGACTCCAAAATGGCCAGCTAGCCCTCCCGCATGTAATTCCCAAATCAAGAAGTCACGGAGTGAGGTTCGGGGGATGCAAAGCTTGGGTCCCTTGAAGAGGAACCCATCCTCTAAGATAAACCCCTCATGTTCCTTGCTAGAAGGGGTGGTCAAGGTGGTATAGATGTGCCCAAAGTCGGGGCAGCTAGGATACTTATCCTTGATTCTATCAAATCCGGTCACTTCCACTTGGATAGTGGATAACAAGGAAACTTTCCTACTAAGGGCATCTGCCGCTCGATTCTCACTCCCGGCCTTGTGTTTGATGACAAAAGTGTAGGATTGGATGAACTCAACCCATCGGGCATGTAGCTTTTGTTGGGAGTTGAGGTATTTGAGGGCCTCATGGTCAGAAAAGATGACAAACTCCTTGGGCAACAAGTAGTGCCTCCAATGTCGGAGGGACTGAACCACGGCATAGAACTCCTTGTCATAAGTGAAGTATCTTGTCCTAGCTTCACAAAGCTTCTCACTTAAGAAGACTACCGGGTGTCCCTCTTGACTAAGAATCCCTCCTATCCCTATCCCGGATGCATCACATGTGACTTCAAAGACTTTAGAGAAATCGGGAAGGCATAGGACCGGGGCTTCGGTCAACTTCTCCTTAAGTTCTTGGAAGGCTTTGGAGGCTGATTTGGTCCATACAAAAGTCCCCTTTTTGAGACAATCGGTGATTGGGCCAGTGATAGTGCTAAACCCTCGAATAAACCTCCTATAGAAGGTAGCCAATCCATGGAAACTTCGGACCTCATGAAGGGTGTGAGGTTTCGGCCAATCAATGATAGCTTGGACCTTGTCGGGGTCCATGGAGACGCCTTTGGTGGACACCACAAATCCTAGGAAGGTGAGGGATGTGGTCATGAAGTGGCACTTTCCTAAGTTGGCAAATAGGCTCTCTTGCCGAAGGATGGTACAAACTTGCCTAAGGTGGTCAAGGTGGGCCTCTTGGGATTGACTATAGATGAGTATATCATCAAAGTAGACCACTAGAAAGACCCCAATGAAAGGCCTAAGGACCTCCGTCATAAGACGCATGAAAGTACTTGGGGCATTTGAAAGTCCAAAAGGCATGACTAACCATTCAAAGAGGCCATCTTTAGTTTTGAAAGCCGCTTTCCACTCATCCCCGGGTCTTATCCTAACTTGGTGATAGCTACTCTTAAGGTCAATTTTGGAGAAGATGGTGGCTCCGGCTAACATATCAAGCATGTCATCAAGCCTAGGGATGGGAAACCTATACTTGACGGTGATTTTGTTAATGGCCCGACTATCCACACACATTCGCCATGACCCATCCTTCTTGGGAGTTAGAAGGGCCGGGATGGCACATGGGCTTTTGCTAATGCGAATGAAGCCCTTCCTAATGAGTTCCTCTATTTACCTCCTAAGTTCGGCATGTTCCGTGGGATTGAGGCGATAATGAGGAAGGTTTGGGAGAGTGGCTCCCGGGACTAGATCGATGGCATGTTGCACATCCCGCATGGGAGGGAGTTGGTCCGGGAGCTCCGTTGGGAACACATCATGGAATTCTTCTAGGAGTTGTTGGATTTCTATGGGATGTGGATTGGTGGAAGTGTGTTCTTCTAGATAAATGACCACCGCACATAATGGTACTCCTCGAATTATCTCCTCTTCAAGTTCTTTTCTAGTGATAAGATGAAGACCCTTGGCCAACCCCGAGGTCCCACTTTGTTTGGGAGTTTGGGTAGGGGATGGGGTTGGAGGGGTGGAGTTCCCAGAGACTTGTGTGGGGGTGGGGTGTTGTCCTTGAGGGGGAGTGTCCCTCTTGGTCATGGGACGAGGTGGGGAGGGGTTAAGACGGATAGTCTTACCCTCATGTTCAAAGGTGCACTTATTGCTTCTACCCAAGATGGTGGCATCTACATCATAAAGCCAAGGTCTTCCTAGTAGGATGCTACCTACTTCCATGGGTATGATGTCACACCATATTTGACCATGGTATGAAGAGAAAGTGAGGGGCACAAGACATTGAGTGTTGACCGGGATGGAGTTGTTGTTGATCCATGAGACCCGGTATGGACTTGGGTGAGGGGTGATAGCTAGCCCAAGAAGCTTGACGGTATCGGGTGACACGGCATTGACACAACTCCCACTATCCAAGATCACTTTCCTTACATGGTTCCCTATTTTGACAAAGGTGTGAAAGATTAAAGTTCGCCGCCAATCTTCTTCTTGGGGTTTGGTGAGGGTGCATCTAATCACTCCTAGATGGGAATTGGTAGTTGGAGTGGTGTGTTCTAGACCCGAATCAAGGTATTGGGCCTCATACTCTTCTTCCCAATCTATTGAGGCTTCATGGTCCTCAACAACATTCTCAAGCTCCTTTTGGGGTGAGGGAGCTTCTTCCTCAATAAGCAAGCTAGATAATCCCTTGGATGGACATTGCCTCGCAAAGTGTCCAAACCCTTGACACCTAAAGCATTGTTGACGCCCACTACCCGGAGTAGTTCCTACATTTGGGCCTTTGGGAATGTCTTCCCTCCATGGGAGGGGGTGACTAGGGGTGGGTTTGTTTGGAGTGATGGCGGGAGGGAGGTTATAAGGCCTTAATGCGGTGTTCCCACTTGGGTTATGGGCTTTCATGGGAGTGGCCGGAGTGGGCCGTGGTCCCATGTTTTTGGGGTCGATCGGTCGGGGAGTAGCAAATCGTGGGATCCTAGAGAATCTTTCTACATCCCTAGCTATTTGATAAGCTATCTCAAGGTTATCAACATCTCTCATGAAAAGCTCTCGTTTGATGTGACTTTGAAGCCCATTCCTAAAGCGGGACAAGGTAACTTCCGGGTCCTCATGAACTCCACACTTCAAAAGGTAGGAGTCAAACTTTTCAATATATTCTACTACGGTCTTCCCCTCTTGGGTGAGGCTTTGCCATTCATCTAAGAGCATTTGATGGTAGGATTGGGGAAGGTATTTGTTCCTAAGTAGGTTCTTCATTCCCGCCCAAGTATCAATAGGCTCTCCCCGCCTAATCCTTCTTAGACCCTCTTGGTTTAACCAATATGTCTTGGCTAATTTGATGAGATGCATTTTGGCCAACCTTACCCTCCTTTGGTCGGTCATAGGGTACCATTCAAAGTATTGGTCCATGGCGGTCTCCCATTCTAAATAGACACTTGGTTCATGGGAACCATCAAAATTTGGGGCCTCTACTTTAATCATCCTTAAGAGGGGGTCATCCGGGTCATCCCGTGGACGCCTTTCATGAATTGGAAGGTGGCGGGGTCTCTCATGGTTATAGTAGGGGTCAAAGTCCAAGTCCTCCCTATAAATTTCAGCACGTGGATGATAGGCTCTTGGTCCATGATTCCTAGGATGGAACTCTTCCCTATGAGGATCAACATGTGGATGGTAGATTCTTGGGTCATTGTTCCTTGGGTGGAACTCATTCCTATGCAACTCACCACGTGGTGGGTGAACTCTTGGCTCATTATTCCTTAGATGGAGATCTTCCCTATGAGGCTCAACATGTGGAGGGTGGACTCTAGGCTCATTGTTCCTTGGGTGGAACTCATTTCTAGGCAACTCACCATGGGGTGGATGGTCTCTTAGTTCATTATTCCTTGGGTGAGAGTCTTCCCTATGAAGGTCAACATATGGAGGGTGGACTCTAGGCTCGTTGTCCCTTGGGTGGACCTCATGTTCTTCTAACCGAGCAATTCGAGTGTTAAGGGATTCAAGTTGGGCAAGGATGTTAGTAAGGGAAGCATCTACCCTATTCATTTGGCCTTGGAGTTCCTCCCTAGGAGCACCTTGATTGAGTTGAGGATTGGGATCCATGGGTGGATTTGAAGATGACGGATCGAAACGGTAACTAGCACCACTATGGGTGGACATGCAAGACAAGGGGCAAATGATGTTGGACACACAATGCAATGGTCCTAGGACTTAGACTTGATAGAGACAAGTCAAAGACTTGCTCTGATACCAATTGATGTGACACAACCTTGGACTTAAGCAAGCAAGCACATTCGTAATCTAAATGGGCCAATTTGGGCCGCTGCTCTCTCGTCGCTCACCCAAGCCCGGGGTAACTTGGCAATACCAAGGTGAGGTTGATGGGTTGGGCCCTTGCTGGTAGAGGGCCAACAAGGCCAAGACTTGATTCCCAAAGGGTGTGGATGCCCAAATCAAGGGGGCCGACAAAGTGCCAAAGGCACCGGTTGCAATTTTCCCATGGTGATCACTCAAGACAACGGGGCTTGAGGATCGGGCTCTCACTCGCATAACTAGCGGAATTATGAACTAATATTGAAAGACAAGCACAATGAGCAAGGGTTTAGAGCACTTACTCGACTGGTTTGAAGAAACCGGTCCCGGTCGGAGACGAGGGCGAGCGGGGAGGCGAGTGGATCCCTACACGCCGTGGCGGTGTCGCTTGACCTGCCCAAACAAAGTACACCACTACACCTCTCGCAGGAGGGGGATCTTGGGGTGGGGGTTAATGAAATTACAAATAATACTGCCTCCACGCAGGGAGGGACCTTCAGCCGGTCAAGCGGGGTGGGGAAACTATAGTAAAGAATGAGGAATAAGGGTGGACGCCGAATCTGCTTGCTATCTGTGATCCCGGATAGAGGGTCGGTGATGCTGCTGTAGATCTTGATCAGGAATTTTTTTGACAACAAGACCAGAAAGAAAACCTTCGTAGCTGGAAGGGGATTGCCTCAGAATTTTCTTAATTTCTTCTGGAGTCTCTACTGGCCGGGATGGAAGTTTGAACAGAGCCTCAGGTTCCTGTGCTGGCAGTTGCAGACTTCTAACAGCAGGATGCAGAGGGTACCCCGGCCGCTCCCAATGTCGGAATCAAGCGCCGTCTGAGTCGTTGGACTCGTAGACAAGTCCTCTTCGCAGCAGAATTGACGGGGAAGCCAACCGGTGTCAGGGGAGCTCTGAGGACGCTGAACACTGCTGACTGGTCGAGGAAGACTGTGTGTAGCAGAGTGACGCAGCAGAGGGAGAAAAAAGATAACTCCGGCCACAGGATGCCAAACGGAACTCTGCTTCCTAATTCTGAAAGTAGACAGGGAGAAGTAGAACTTTGACGAATAACTTGTGGGATGAATCCGCCGGGGTTCGTCGGGGCAGAGCTTCTATTCAGGATCAGGTCCTTTGTCGGGGCAGCTTAGATTGGACCTCCTGGGGCGCACCGAACTCGGATGAGGGTGAGACCACTTCTGTTGCGAAGAAGACCTGGAGAAGCTTCCAACGATGGCTCTTGAGTTTTCAAACTCGTTGGGATGAAGTCATGGTGGCCGCTGCAAGCTACTGGTTCGTCTGCCTCCTTTGGACAGCAAGCTGCAACTTCGAGATAGCTCCCCTTAAACAAGAAAGAAGAAGGGGAAGGGGGTCTAGGTTGAAAGGGAGGTGGTTGAAGGGTGGAGGGAGATTGAGGGGATATGTGGAGGTGCCTAAGGGCAGAGGGGAGGAGGAGGAACAAAGGGGAAAGGTGCAGGTTCGGCTAGTGGAAGGAGGAATGGAGGGTGGATGAGGAAGAGAGGTGGGGTGGAATGAAGGGGAAGGGAGGGGCGAACCTAGCCTAATGGAAGTGGGGAGGGGCGGCCAAACCAAGTGGAGGGAAGGTTTGATTCAAATTCAAATATGCTTTGGAAGTGGGGTGATTGGGTGGGGAAATGGGGGATTGTATTGGAAGGGGGAAGATTGTGTTGGAATGGGAAAGATTCCACCTTGGGACAAGGGAGAAGAGTAATGGGGCTATGGGGAAGTGGAGTGGCCTTAATGGGGGTGGTTGGGGGTTGGAGGTGGTTGGGAGGAGGGAGGAGAGAGGAATGGGGCGAACCCCTCTTGGGAGGAGAGAGAGGAGAGAGAGTAGAGGGGGTTGGGGATTCACTCACCCTAGGGCTTCTCACCCTAATGGATTCACTCCACTACACTAGGCTTAGATCTTTCAAATGGCATTTTCATTGATTCATTCATTCATTACCTCCAAATGAAAGAAATGGGGCCCTATATATAGGAAACCCACATTTTACAATAAGACCCTGACAAAAGACTCAATGACAAATAACCGAAGGGGTAGGGGGGCTTATTGGGCCAAGCCTGCAGAATTGGGCCCAATTAGCACATTACACCATCTAATGACACACAAACTTAGGAAAATAAATGCAAGACCTAGAGACATTACTCTAATAAAATGAAAATTACATCAATAGACTCAAGTAAATAACATAAAAAAGGATAAGTGGGCCTTTATAGAGAGAGGCCCGAACTCAAACAGTGCCGGAGTGTGAAGAAGACCCTAGCCAAAGGGAATTATGGGTGATGCCTCCATCAAAATCAAAACTCAGGGTCTGTTTAATAGATGCCTGGGTCACTGCCACCTTCTTGAAATTGGTGCCCGGGGGGCTGCCATCTTCTTGAAAATGGCGCCCAGGGGGCTGCCACCTTCTTGTAATAGGCACCCATACTACTGCCATGTTTTATGTGATAGGCGCCCTAGGGTCAGCCACGTTTTACAGGTTTTAAAGGGTCAAGTTTAATAGGCGCCCATGGAGCTGCCATGTTCTTACAAATGGTGCCCAGAGGGCTGCCATGTTCTTGAAAATGGCGGCCATGGGGCTGCCATGTCTTAATGATAGGCGCCAAAGGGGCAGGTGCCTATCAAGCAAGTCTCCTGCTTAACTAATGTTAAGGCTTAATGGTTGAAGGTTAACTAGATGATTAACTGGTTTAACCAATAGTTTAACTAATGACAACAAGGGTTTAACTAAATGATCTACTAGTTAAAATAGAGGTTTAACTAATCCTGGCAAATGGCTTAAGGTATTAATCAGCTAGGGTTAACTGGACGATCAGTTTAACATCATGCAGTTAGAAGGCGCCCATGGGGCTACCATCTCTTAGAAGAAGGCACCCTTGGGTCTGCCACCTTCTATTAGAAGGCGCCCTAGGGGCTGCCATGAATTTTTAATAGGTGCCCAAGTGGAGTAAGCATCTGTTGTACAATCGCAGTTCAGTGAATAGCGTCCGTGTCAGGGGCGCCCTTCAATTTAAGCTGATTTAGGTCAAATTGATGACATGGACAGATAGAGAAAATTGTGAGGATTACAGATCTGTATTCATGCACTCGTTTCATGTTTTAGTTGCTCAAATATCAAATTTTGAACACGATGTGTCATACTAATTTACAATTTACAGGAACTAAATGGAGACAGGGTTTCTAGCTGGATAGAACTCTATCTATATCTAATCTAGTATATAGATTAGGTAGACTAACAGGTTAATTAGGTATGCTAATTGGTGAGTAGATCGACTAACAGGTTAATTAGGTATGCTAACAGGTTAGTTAATAGCTTTAACTTAAAGGTTACGTAAAAACATGATAAACTTGCGTTACACAGGATATATCGCATGGATATGAAGCTAATGCATGCCAATTACCCTAGATTGAAGCTAATATATGCTAATTATCCTAGGTATAAGGCTAATACATGCTAATTATCTTGGGTATGAGGCTAATACATGCTAATCATCCTAGATTGAAGCTAATACATGCTAATTATTCTAGGTATGAGACTAATACTTACTAATTATCTAGGGTATGAGGCTAACACATAATGTGTAAACACTAAATATCGCATGGAAATGAGACTAATCACTAATTTTACATGCTAATATAACCTAGATTAGCTATGGTTTGGTTAAAAATTGAGAACACCTACCTCTTTTGGGATGACAGAGTTGCAGACAACCCACTGCAACCTTCAGAGCCTCTCTGCAACCTTCAGAGAGTGTTCCCCCCAGCAAGCATTAGAGCTAACGGAATAGAAAGGGGAATATAGGGATATATTATAGCATTAGGGTCGACAGGAGGGGAAACAAGATGCGGAATAATAGGATCTGAGTGGGATGCCAACTCAAACAGGCTGTTGGTGATGAAAATATAGCAAAAGTTGTCGGAAAAGAAATGGCGCCTTAGGCTCAGACTCCTTATTTTAATAGGTGACTGGAGGTCAGACTCCTTCTTTTAATAGGCACCCTTGCCTCAGACTCCTTTTAAAAATTGGCGCCCATGCCCCAACCGTGATTCACTTCTAAATTTTTTTATGCTTAAACTCCCTTAAACTTCAATTATTTTTATCTTTAAAATTTGATGGAGTTAGTTTATGAAATTTCATGGGTGCGATTCTTATATTTTTCTCTATTTTTACGTATAATTGTTTTTGAAAAATACTTTTTAAATAAAATATGACACTATTCACATCACTATTCACGTTATATGAATAGCGACTTAATATGTGTCATTATTTAATGAATAACGACCATGTATTGGTCGTTTCTTACTTGGAACATTTTCCCATCCCCCTCAAAGGACCGAAATTGTAGATATGTCCTTTTAAACCTTGTGTATTTACTCTACTCGAATAACGACATCTTATATGTCGTTATTTCTCAAGTAACGACTTAACAATAGTCATTATTTTGAACGAAGGTTTTTGTATTCACCCTATACTTAACCAAAATTATCTATATACTTTTTCTTACTTCCTGATTTATGTTTATCCTTTAAAACCCTATCTATATAACCTATCTCCTATTTCTTTAGAATAGTGAATTTCCTAAGTGATTCGCATTTCCTAGAATATAACTTGGCATCTTCTAAAGCATCTATTGGTAATTAAATGTTTTAAATGGTTAATCAAATAGAATTTGAGTATGAGTTCAATAATTAAAAAAATTTATTTGTATATTTCTATTTTAAAATTCTCGGGTGTTACACCCTCCCCTACTTAAAAGAATTTGGTCCCCAAATTTAACTGTATAAGGATATTGTGAAAAGTACAAAATACTTACAGTTTAGAATAATTCTGGGTATCTTATTTTCATAGATTCTTTGGTCTCCCAAGTTGCTTCTTGCTCCGAGCATCGATTCCATTGGATTTTCACCATAGGGATCATCTTGCTCCTTAGAACTCGGACTTCGCGGTCGAGGATCCGCATCGACCTTTGCTCATAAGTAAGATCTTTTGAATCACCAAATCAGCATGGTCGATGATATGAGAAGGGTCGTGCACATATTTCTTCAGCATAGATATATGAAATACATTGTGTACTTCCGAGAGTTGAGGAGGTAAGACAATACGGCAGGCCACCTCGCCCACTCTTTCCAATATTTCGAATGGACCGATAAACCTCGGTGTAAGCTTGCCCTTAACACCGAATCTTCTAATACCTTGGCCAAGAGATACCTTGAGAAATACATGGTCACCAACTTGGAACTCCAAATCTTACCTTTTATTATCAGCATAAGATTTTTGCCTGCACTGAGCTACCTTGAGTCTTTCTCTGATAAGGTGTATCTTCTCAGTCGAATCTCTAACCATATCTGGGCCTAGAATTTGTCTTTCACCGACTTCTTCCCAGCATATTGGAGAATGACAACTCCTGCCATAAAGCGCCTCGAAAGGTGTCATTTGAATACTGGCTTGATAGCTGTTATTATAGGCAAACTCGACTAGGGATAAGTGGTCGTGCCAGCTTCCGCCGAAATCTATAATACATGCCCTTAACATATCTTCAACAACCTGATTTGTCCTTTCAGTCTCACCATCTGTCTGGGGATGGAAAATAGTGCTGAAATTAAGTTTTGTCCCTAGAGAGTGTTGTAGACCCTTCCAAAAATGAGAAGTGAAGCACGGGTCTCAATCAGATACTATAGACACAGAAATTCCATGCAATCTAGTAACCTCCTTGATATATAGGGCAGCAAGTACATCAACCGACCATCGACTCTTGATAGGTAAGAAATGAGCCGATTTAGTAAGGCGATCGATGATTACCCAAATTCCATCATATCTGCCCCTAGACCTGGGTAAACCCATGATAAAGTCCATGCTGATGTCTTCCCATTTCCATTTGGGGATATCCAGCGGATGCAGTCTTCCAGTGGGTTTCTGATGTTCCGCCTTCACCTGTTGGCATGTCAAGCATCTAGACACGAAGTCTGCTATCTCCCTTTTCATGTTGGGCCACCAAAAGATTCTTTTTATGTCTTGGTACATCTTAGTGGATCCAGGGTGGATCGTATACCTCGATCGGTGAGCTTCTTCAAGAATCCTCTTCTTCAACTCAGGACTTTCTGGTACACATGTCCGTTCATGGTATAATAATCTGCCATCGAGTGCCAACTTGAAATCAGATTTCTCGTCCAGCTTCTCTTTTATTTCCACTAGGGTAGGATCTTCTTCTTGCAACCTCTTGATTTCAGATAGCAAATCCGGATGCACACTTATATGAGATAGAGTAATGCACCCTCCATCCTCATCTATGCTTATATTGAGTTCAGAGAATTTCTCCAGCAGCTTCCATTCTTGAACCATACAGTTGGCTACTAGGGCTCTCGGCTTCCGACTAAGGGCATCTGCTACGGAATTACCCTTACCGGGATGATATTGTATCGTGAAGTCGAAATCCTTGAGATACTCGAGCCAATGCCTTTGTCGCATGTTCAGCTCCTTTTAAGAGAATAAATATTTGAGACTTTTATGATCGGAGTATACAGTGAATTGCTCTCCGTAGAGATATTGCCTCCAGATCTTTAAAGCCAATACCACTGTGGCTATTTCCAAATCATGCATAGGGTAGTTTTCTTCATGCTTCTTTAATTGCCGGGAAGAGTATGCAATGACTCTTCCATTCTGCATCAATACACATCCGAGGCCGATACCAGATGCATCGGTATATACCTCGTACTTCTCTCCTTCAATTGGTAGAGATAAGACCGGAGCAGTAGTCAGGAGATCCTTCAAAGTTAGGAAACTCTTCTCGCAGTCTTCACTCCATTCATAATGCACTTGCTTGCGAGTCAATCTGGTAAGAGGGACAGCAATCTTAGAGAAGTCCTTAATAAAATGCCGGTAGTAGCCAGCTAGACCCAAGAAGCTACGAATCTCTATTGCATTCGTTGGTCATCCCCAATTTTGTACGGCTTCGACCTTCGTAGGATCGACAGAAATTCTATTCTTTAATATGACATGGCCTAAGAAGGACCCTTCTTCAATCCAGAACTGGCACTTGCTGAATTTAGCATATAATTTATTATCTCGCAATATTTGTAATGCCTTCTCAAGATGCACTTCATGATCTTCTTCAGTTTTTGAATAGATCAGTATATCATCAATAAAGACCACAATAAAGTGGTCTAAATAGGGCCTGTAGATGCTGTTCATTAACTGCATAAAAGCTGCGAGGGCATTTGTTAGTCCAAAAGGCATGACAGTAAATTCATAATGGCCATACTTGCTTCAAAATGTAGTTTTATAAATGTCTTCTTCTTTAATCCTCAATTGGTGGTAACCAGACCGAAGATCAATTTTGGAGAAGTAATTAGCTCTAGATAATTGGTCGAACAGCTCATCAATTCTCGGCAGCGGGTACTTGTTCTTGATTGTAAGATAGTTCAACTGTCGACAATCAATGCATAGCCTCAATGTTCCATACTTCTTTTTAACAAAGAGCATGGGTGCTCCCCAGGGGGAAGTACTCGACCTAATGAAACCTTTTTTCAATAAATCCATTAGCCGCTCTTTTAGCTCCTTCAATTCAGGGGGAGACATCCTGTAGGGTGCCTTAGAAATAGGACCGGCACCAAGAACAATGTCGATTGTGAACGACACTTCCCTTTCCGGGGGTAAACCAGGCAATTCTTCTGGAAATACATCGGGAAAGTCCCGAATCACTCGGATGTCTTCAATTTCAATCTTCTCAACTTCCGTGGCAGTCACAAAAGCTATGAAAGTCACACATCCTTTACTCACAAGTTTGCTTGCTCGAAGGGCTGAGATGAGTGGGGATCTATTCCGAGGGCTAACATAAACCAACTCGGGATAATCCGCAAATGTTACCTTGCCGTGTCGGCAATCTACCGTTACTTGATAGGTGGATAACCAGTCAGTGCCTAATATGACATCATAATGCTTCATATCAAGACATATCAGGTCGACTGGCAGATTGTTACCTTGGACCATAACCTCACAACTTGGGTAGTGATGCATGTTATCAGACTTGTTTCCGAGAGGTGTAGATATTACTAAATCTAACCATTCAGGTTCTTTTGAAAATGAGGCAGTAAATCTCTTGGAAACAAATGAATGAGTTGCCCCAGAAACACGAGCAAATAGTTAATGTACCTTCCATGATTCCTTCTCCCATGGGTTCCATCCCTTGAAGAGCTTGTAGACGGCCTTGCTTCTTTACCAGACGCTTCTCGTCTTTGTTGGCTTGTTCCTTCATCAAGGGGCAGTCGGGGATTCGATGCTCTCGACTCCCACATCGGAGGCACGCTCCCAGTTTCCTCCAGCATTCCTCAGTCTTATGACCGGCCTTATCACAACACTTACATATTTCCTTAGAAGGTGTGATGGCGGAGAAAGGCTTATTGTCGATAGTGGAGAAGGGCTTGTTGCTTTTCTAGAACCTCTTCTCTTTGGAAAATTCTCCTCCATTGAAGAATCGCTTCTTGCCAAATGGTGGTCTGAAGTTTCCTGGACTTGTGATGGGTTCCTTCTTGTCCTTGCCTCGAATCCTTTCAGAGATTTCAGTGGCATCTTCTAGCAATTGAGCACGCCGAACCATTTTCGAATAGACTTGGATGTCTATCGACGCGAGCTGTGTAATATATTGGGGCCATAGCCCGTTGAGGAATCTCCTCGCCTTCATCATTTTCGTACACACCAAGTCTTGAAAATTGGGCCTCATATTCGGCCACCTTCAGGCTCCGTTGCTTTAACACGGCAAATTCCGCGGGCTTCTTCTCTTGAACACGGTCAGAAAAATACTTGCTGTTGTAGTGTTCAACAAACTCCGCCCAAGTGACATGGTTGTCGGGCAGTGTTGCTTCTACGGATTCCCACCAGTATCGAGCATCCCGTTCCAGTTGGAACGTAGCCAATAGAACCTTCTCTACATCCGTGCATTGCATTACACGAAAGATCCTCTCAATTTCCTTCAGCCAATTCTCGGCATCATCGGGGTCCACCGAACCTGTGAACCTTGGTGGGTTCATGTTGCAAAAATCTCGGTGAAGGTCACCAGCTCCGCGGTGAGCACCGCCAGCACCACCTTACGCCACTTGCTGTAGCGCCTGCGTAAGTCCCTGCACAGTGCGCTGCATCTCGCGCCATTGTGCTCTTTCAGCGGCCATAATCCTACAAAATAATTAAGGTGTAATAAATATTGAGTTTTAGGGTTAAGGATCAATTGTCGTTATTAAACTTAACCCATGGCTTTACCCATCTCATCAGGTAAGATCTAAACCAACGCTTAAACAATTCTATCGTTAGACTTACCTAGGAATCTTACCAGGTAAGATCTAAACCTATCCTTAGACATTTATATTAGACATTTCTATCTTTAGACTAGGGTTTTTACCTAGGAAATTGTGATCCTAGGCTCTGATACTAAGAAAGAGCTGTCACGTCCCGAGTGCGGAAGCTTACCCGCGATGCGACAGTTCTTTATATAGAGCCAAAGCAAGCTAGCTATTTGATGGAATTCTTCTGTAGATAATTTAAAGAGTGCACAAATGACTAAGCAATTTACTAAGCTTAGGCTCAAAATTACCATAATTAGTTTGAGCTATCAATTATTAGAACTAACCAAAATTGTAAAATTCATAGAATCAACTACTAATCCTCACTCCTTTATTAGTTCTGATTAGGGAAATACAAATGACATAACTGGATAATACAACTGACGTACGTAGGGTTACAATTAACACAAAATAGTGGAATTACAATAACACACTTGACAATACAAGTAACATGACAATTGATGGCTCCATTTCTACACTCATCACTCAGACTCATTCCCTTCCGAGTGTTGGCTGATATCCGAATTACCTGAAAAGGTTAGAAAACAACTAGATGAGTGAATCGCTCAGTAGGATTTACATCTCAAGGTTTAACATACTTTAAGTGGTTTACAAGTTCAATAAATGTAGATAAATCTATGCATGCAGACAGGTAGATATCAAAGAATTGTAAAATCGATAAGAGCAGTAAGGAATAACAAGTGAGAGTATATAGATTCCAACTTAATATATCAGTAGCAAGAGATATCAAGCAAGCAATAACTGGAATTAACAACAATTTTTCAAGAAGGTAAGAACTCATGCCAAGCAAGTAATGATAAGCAATGAAATTTCAAGCATGCATATCTGGCATTGGCTATTTATCAATTTCATTCAAGCAAATACTTTTACCCTTTTGTGGGCCTCAAGTCAATCAATCAAGTAATATTACGTGAATGAGTGGAATGCCTAAAGTCTGGCAAGCAAGTACTCCGGTGCAATGCCAAACACCATGGTTAATAAACTCCCATGGGCACAAGTACCTTCGGGTGCTCCTCGCAGGACCAGACCGGGCCCTATATGCACAACATTGGTCTTGTTTTTCGACATCCACTCTCATTTATAGTCAATATGGAATTTCAAGATTTGACCAGTAGGATATATAAGGCGGATTCATGGAATGGAATCCAAAGGCGTATTGATATGTAGGGATGAACTAGGAGTGGAAACCAGTAACGTTTGATACACGGAAAAACTAGGTAAGATAGGTGCCTTACGGGTCACCTGACATGTTCAGAAATGACACCCTCACTGTGGGATGCCCTTCCTAGGGAATTATACAGGGTTTAGAGAAACCCAATCAGGGGTTAAATGGCGCCTCTCAGGCTGCCATTTATCATTGAATGACGTCCTGACACCAGGGCGCTTCATTCAGGGTTTAAGGTCTCAAAAAAAACCAAAACTCAGGGTCTGTTTAATAGACGCCTGGGTCACTGCCACCTTCTTGAAATTGGCGCCCAGGGGGCTACCATCTTCTTAAAAATGGCACCCAGGGGGCTGCCACCTTCTTGTAATAGGCGCCCATACTACTGCCATGTTTTATGTGATAGGCGCCCAAGGGTCAGCCACGTTTTACAGGGTTTATAGGGTAAAGTTTAATAGGCGCCCATGGGGCTGCCATGTTCTTGCAAATGGCACCCAGAGGGCTGCCATGTTTTTGAAAATGGCACCCATGGGGCTGCCATGTCTTACTGATAGGCGCCCAAGGGGCAGGCGCCTATCAAGCAAGTCTCTAGCTTAACTAAGGTTAAGGCTTAATGGCTGAAGGTTAACTAGATGATTAACTGGTTTAACCAATGGTTTAACTAATGACAACAAGGGTTTAACTAAATGATATACTGGTTAAAACAGAGGTTTAACTAATCCTGGCAAATGGCTTAAGGTATTAATCAGCTAGGGTTAACTGGATGATCAGTTTAACATCATGCAGTTAGAAGGTGCCCATGAGGCTGCCATCTCTTAGAAGAAGGGGCCCTTGGGTCTACCACCTTCTATTAAAAGGCGCCCTAGGGGCTGCCATGAATTTTTAATAGGCGCCCAAGTGGGGGGCGCCCTTCACAGTGGGGCAGTTTTGCCCATTTCTTGTTTGGAGTAAGCGTCTATTGTACAGTCGATGTTCAGTGAATAGCATCCGGGTCAGGGGCGCCCTTCAATTTAAGCTGATTTAGGTTAAATTGATGACATGGACAGATAGAGAAAATTGTGAGGACTACAGACTTGTATTCATGCACTCGTTTCATGTTTTAGTTGCTCAAATATCAAATTTTGAACACGACGTGTCATACTAATTTACAATTTACAGTAACTAAATGGAGACAGGGTTTCTAGCAAGACAGAACTCTATCTATATCTTATCTGGTATATAGATTAGGTAGACTAACATGATAATTAGGTATGGTAATTGGTGAGTAGATCGACTAACAGGTTAATTAGGTATGCTAACAGGTTGGTTAATAGCTTTAACTTAAAGGTTACGTAAAAACATGATAAACTTGCGTTACACAGGATATATCGCATGGATATGAAGTTAATACATGCCAATTACCCTAGATTGAAGCTAATATATGATAATTATCTTGGGTATAAGGCTAATACATGCTAATTATCTTAGGTATCAGGCTAATACATGCTAATCATCCTAGATTGAAGCTAATACATACTAATTATTCTAGGTATGAGACTAATACTTGCTAATTATCCAGGGTATGAGGCTAACACATGCTGTGTAAACACTAAATATCGCATGGAAATGAGACTAATCACTAATTTTACATGCTAATATAACCTAGATTAGCTATGGTTTGGTTAAAAATTGAGAACACCTACCTCTTTTGGGATGACAGAGTTGCAGACAACCCACTGCAACCTTCAGAGCCTCTCTGCAACCTTCAGAGAGTGTTCCCCCCAGCAAGCATTAGAGCTAACGAAATAGAAAGGGGAATATAGGGATATATTATAGCATTAGGGTCGACAGGAGGGGAAACAAGATCCGGAATAATAGGATCTGAGTGGGATGCCAACTCAAACAGGCTGTTGGTGATGAAAATATAGCAAAAGTTGTCGGAAAAGAAATGGCGCCTTAGGCTCAGACTCCTTCTTTTAATAGGCGACTGGGGGTCAGACTCCTTCTTTTAATAGGCACCCTTGCCTCAGACTCCTTTTAAAAATTGGCGCCCATGCCCCAGCCGTGATTCACTTCTAAATTTTTTTATGCTTAAACTCCCTTAAACTTCAATGATTTTTATCTTTAAAATTTGATGGAGTTAGTTTATGAAATTTCATGGGTGAGATCCTTACATTTTTCTCTATTTTTACATATAGATTTTTTTAAAAAATACTTTTTAAATAAAAAGTGGCGCTATTCACGTCACTATTCACGTTATATGAATAGCGACTTAATATGTGTCGTTATTTAATGAATAACGACCATGTATTGGTTGTTTCCTACTTGGAACATTTTCCCATCCCCCTCAAAGGATCGAAATTATAGATATGTCCTTTTAAACCTTGTGTATTTACTCTACTCGAATAACGACATCTTATATGTCATTATTTCACAAGTAATGACTTAACAACAGTCGTTATTTTGAACGGAGGTTTTTGTATTCACCCTATACTTAACCAAAATTATCTATATACTTTTTCTTACTTCCTGATTTCTGTTTATCCTTTAAAACCCTATCTATATAACCTATCTCCTATTTCTTTAGAATAGTGAATTTCCTAAGTGATTCGCATTTCCTAGAATATAACTTGGCATCTTCTAAAACATCTATTGGTAATTAAATGTTTTAAATGGTTAATCAAATAGAATTTGAATATGAGTTCAATAATTAAAATTTTTTTTTGTATATTTCTATTTTCTCGGGTGTTACATCCGGTGTCGACTCTGTCAAGAAACAGTCTTGACGTGACCGCCTCCTTCAGGTTGTGGCCAGGACATGATCGCCTATTCAAGAAACGGCCCAGACAAGATCATCTTCTATTCCAATGTTCTTAACCTGAGGTTTGACCCACGGGTTGATTTTCCTATGTTCCTAGATGGTTTATTGATTGTCTAGAACCTAACACCTTATCCAATTATGGAAACTATTGAATGTATCGTTATGCTGCCGGATTCCTCCCGTAGCATGACCTTGTTCTTAATTCAACCTTGGAACTCTCATATTCATAATTGGTGCATTCATACCTTGATGTTGTTATCATGAACAATAGTTTGAACTTGTTATTATCGATTTACATTAATTATATTTCTCGTGGAAGTAGCTTGATTTATAACTTGAAGATGCAAGAGCGGGCACGTACAATGTCCAAGGGCTCGACACAAGACCCCTCGGTAGATAGCCGGAAACATACTATAAACCATGGGGTATGATGAACACTGGCGTCGTATTGCGTCGGGAGTACTTTTTATAAACGGGTGAAAACCACGAGGCAATCTTGTGAATTTACATGCTTTCTAGTACATTCTTGTTGCATGAGTTTCTAGTGCATGACCTTCATGGTTATAAAAAGTACATTCTTATTACATGCAAGTACATTCTTGTTACATGAAAGGCCACATTATATTCTTGCTAGATCATTCTCTCATTCTACATGAACTCTCTAGTTTCTATGGACTTGTGTTGTTACTTTGGTTTTATGCGTATGATTTATCATATTGTCATTTACCTTACATTCTAGAGCTAAAATACTAATTACTTAAATATTACCTTCATGTTGATACAAAGATACCTATTGGACAAGTGTGCTCATTACCCTACTTTTCCATTCTTTCCAGGAAACTCCAGTGGATCGGATTCTGAGTATTCCGATGATGGATCCAAGAGTGATGATTAAAGGACCGAGAGAAGACTTAGAGTGTCATGAGTCCTTACGTTAGTTTGGAGTCATATCATGTAATTTTTACTTTATTGAGTCATATTATGTAATTTTCATTGTTTTATTGAGTCTGGTGATGTAAAGAGTCAAGAGTCAACATTATGTAACTTTTGATTATTATTTAATAAAAGTAAAGGTTTTGTTCAATTTTTGTGCATTCATCTTATGTGTGAATGATTTGCGCTCTGATTACATTACTCGTTTGAGGCTTATCTTGCCGGCTATTCATGTCCCCGATATTACTTCCGCTGTACACATATCTCGGGACGTGACATAGTTGGGGAGTTGCTCCGATTTCTCCCTGTTGGACTCCCTAATTGATTTTGGGCATATTGGTTTTGATGATTACAAAACATGTGTCTTAGTGTTAATTTTGTTCATATCTTTAGTTTTGACAAAACAAATCAATGCGAGTGGTGTGTTTGAATTACTAATTTGATAAGCTTGTGAATGTGCAAGATTTTGTGTTTTGAACTCACATTTCAATCCTTGAGATCACGCGAGTAGAGATGATAGTGTTCTAGCTTGGTTTGCATGCTATAGTGTCCTCTTTCATTCAAACAATGCTAGTTACAGAGAAGGAGTTAATATGGATTCCAAATCTATACTAATTTGGTAATTTTGTGTTTTGCAGGTTCAAACCTTACCTTAAGTCCTCCAAAATCAAGGAAAATTGGTTACTTTTATTTCATTGGGCATTTGAGGGTTTAAGGGATTTAATTGCTATTTTCTAAACCTTTAGGAAGTGCTTAAGCTATTTCATACAAATCTTGATGAAACTGGAATTGAATGTTGGTTTTACATTCCATAAATGCATAACAATTGATTTCTATTTTTATCATGTGGAAAATTGGGTTTTCAAAGTGATTTCCTACATATTTCCAGTGGCCAGACAGAAAACCTCATGCATAGGTCAACCTCCTGTGGAGGGCAGGTCGACCTGATGTTCCCAGCCTTGGCCAAGATAGAACCCCAGCAGGACTGGTTGACCGCCCATTCAGAACCGATTGACCGGTTGTTCACAGCCCATTGGCCAAACAAAACTCATTCTAGTCTGATCGACCGGAAGTTGAGGGGCGGTCGACCGCCTCTTTTGTGTATAGGGGCTAAAACAGAACTAGGTTCTAGGATGGTTGACTGCCTCCCAGAATCGGTCGACTAACACGTTTTCTGCTCTTCGAACGTGCTTCCCGTTTCACTCTGGAACCCACACATGTGAGCCTTATTTGGGGTGTTCTTTTACCACAATACCCCTGCACCATTGACGCACCTATTATGGTGATTTTGGAGGGTTCTAGAAGAGGCATCCATGTCATTTGAGCTCTCTCTTTGATACAAATACTAGTTCTGCGAATTTGGGGTTTTCATCTAAGGGTTTTTTTGTTTTTTCATGTGCGCATGTGAAGTAGGAGGAAAAGGAGAACGTGGGCAACCTTCTACCTCATCTTCCCTCAATCTCAACCCCTTAGGTAAAAGATCGGAGTGCCTGCTCTTCATCTACCTCGAATCAGGGTGCTGCGGCTACATCTACTTCATTGGAAGATCCAGATATGAGGATCAGATTTGGGCATCAATCGCTTCAACTTCATCAAAGAGCAGTACAACGAGTCAATCTACAAGAGAAAAAGCATCTCCACCATTTCCCTAAGTCTCTTTGACTTATTTACATCTGAGTTTTATTTCTGCATGATTTGAACTTGTATATCTTTTGAATATTTTTGACGATTCCTTGTGATGTGTGTGAGAGGTGCGTGTGAGAAGCGTCTTGTTGACATTGTGCTGTGTCTTGTGCAGTGTGTAGAGTTTTGCTATGTCTTGTAGAGTGTGAGTGTGTAGGAGATGCTATCTCCGTGGTGTATAGGAGAGTCTATCTCCAATTGCTTCTTTTGAAGTGTGTGAAGTCTCACCAAGTTGGTGAGGGGTGGACGTAGGCAGACATGTAGGTCTCACCGAACCACCTTAAAAATTTCCTACGCACTCTATGGTTGATTGATCTTATTGTAATTGTTAGATATCTTCTTGAGTGTGAATTTGTGGACGGTAAGTGGAGAGAACTTTGCTTTATCAATTCGCTTGATTCGTATACTTAATTAAACATCATTTTAATAGCTGCGTCAGTCCGTGCGATTTGGGGGTAAACAATTCACCCCCCCCCTTCTTGTTTACTCGTAGTCTGGGCCAACAAGTGGTATCAGAGTATTGGTCTCTAATTATTTAGTTAGACCTAGTGGTCTCAGAGTAAAGATCATTCTTCCATGGCAAACAAAGGTATGCTTCCTGAGGGATACTTGATTCATCAACCCCCTTTCTTTGATGGGAACAATTATTCCTATTGGAAGAATAGGATGACTATTTTTTTAAGAGCTCAAGAATACGATGTTTGGCGTGTACTGAGTAAAGGTCCTTATGCATTACCTGTTGATGAGGATAAATGGAATGATGAGCATATTAAAAAATCCTATGCTAACTACAACGTTATGAATATTATCTAATGCACAATTCACTCGAATGAATATTCACGCATTTCAGTGTGTACTTCTGCGCAGGAGATGTGGGACAAATTGAGACTCATATAGAGGGGACTTCCGATGTCAAAGAAACTAAGGCAAATATACTCATCAGGGACTATGAGTTATTTGCAATGAAGCCAGATGATACAATATCTCAGATGTTTGCTAGGTTATCTTAGATCACTAATTCTTTGAAAGTTTTGGGGAAAGACTATACCAATCAAGAGATGGTCCTAAAAGTGCTGCGATCATTGTCACCATAGTGGCATACTAAGGCGATGGTTATTGAAGATTCCAAGGATCTTACAACTATCACTCTTGATGAATTAATCGGGTCGCTCATGACTTATGAGCTGAACATCAAGAAGAATGAAGAGGAAAGTAAGAAAAAGAAGACGATTGCCCTGAAAGTCAACTCACAATCGTCTGAAGAAAGTGATGGAGCTTCAAGCATTGAAAGCGATGAAGAAGAGCTTATGGCAACTTTCCCAAGAAATTTCAAAGGAAGCCATTGGACAAGAAGGGAGAATCAAGCAAAAAGAATGAGGTGATGTGCTATGAATGCAAGAAGATAGGGCATATGAGGGGCGAATGCCCAACACTTTTGAAGAAAATGAAGAAGAACCAAGTCAAGAAATCAAGGACTATGAAGGCTACTTGGAGCGATGAAGACGAGGCCAACTCCAAATCTGAAGAAGAAGATGAGATTGATGAGATCGTGAAAAATCTTTGCTTGATGGCGCAAGGAGAAGATACCGAGGTAAATTCTGGTTCAAAAAATCTTTCTAGTGAATAATGGCAACTTTCCTATGCTGATTTGTATCAAACATACAAAAAATTTAAATATAAAAATAGAGATTTGAAAAAGAAACTTCATGAGATTGTTCACACACCAAGAATCCTTGTGATAAATGTAGTTCATATGAGCATCAAATTGAATCTCTCAAACATGAAAATGAAATGCTTATGTCTAAGCTAAATTTGTTCGAAGAAGATATTTCATGTTTAGAAGCTGAAAAACAAAGTGTGTTCAAAATCAAGGATGGGCTGGAAGAGGCAAATAAAACATTGAAAATGAAATTGGAAGAACTAACATTGAAAGTGAATCAAAGCGAGCAAGCTAGAAAAGAAGTTGAGAGTAAAAGTGAAACTTTGATTTTACAACTAAATGATGCGAAGTTTGTTCAAGAAAATCTTGTCAAAGGGAAGAATAATTTGGACAATCTTTTAGGCTCGAAAGAGAACTTTGGAAAAGAGGACTTGGGCTACATGCCCACTGATAAAAAGCCATTTGAATTCATAGTTAAAACCTCATGTTTGCATGATGATAGTTCTTCATCCTCACACACAAAACCATAGAAATCCAAAGGTTCACATTCATATTTCCTTAATACTTTTCAGAATGTATATAGTAGGAACAATTTTGCAAAGAAAAGACCCACATATTTTTATTGTAACAGATTGGGACATGATATGTATATATGCAACTTGATGAAATGTGATGACGATTTGTTTGCTAAGATGTTTAGAAATTCCTTTGTACATAGGAAAGTTAACTCAAATGGACCCAAGCTTGCTTGGGTACCAAAATCAGCTGGAGACTTAATGTGTTTTTGCAGGTCTGCTTAAAAGCTAAGGAGAATAAATGGTACTTGGATAGTGGATGTTCCAAACATATGATGGAAAATAAAGAGCTTTTTGTAGACCTGGAAGAAAAAGAAGGAGGTGCTATGATTTTTGGTGGATAGGATAGAAGTAAAATTATCGGCGTGGGAAGAATAGGTAAGAATTCAGAACACTTCATTAAAAATGTCATGCTTGTTAGGGGTTTAAATCACAACTTGCTTAGTATTAGTCAACTCTGTGACAAAGGTCACAAAGTTATTTTTGAATCTTCACACTGCTCCATCATAGATGTAAATACAAATGAAATAAAATTCATAGGCATTAGAGAGAACAATACATACACTGTTGATTTTGATGATTTACTTAAAGAAAATCTTTGCTTAGTTGCAAATGAGTAGGATGATGCATGGTTATGGCATCGCCGTTTAGGGCATTCCAGCTTTAATGTTCTTTCAAAATTGTTAAGAAGAGATTTGGTCAGAGGTTTACCCAAATTCAGTTTTGAAACAACTAGGATTTGTGAAGCATGTAATAAAGGAAAATAAATCAAGATTTCTTTTAAATGTAAAAACATTGTTTCAACTGACAAACCTTTTCAATTGCTTCATCTTGATTTATTTGGACCCCACACGGTCCCACAGTCTTGGAGGAAAACTATATGGATTCGTCATTGTCGATTACTACTCTCGCTTTGCATGGGTATTATTTTTGGTTAACAAAAGTGATGCTTTTCAGGAGTTCGTTGATTTTTGTCAAAGAGTTCAAAATGAGAAAGGCTACATCATTCAGAAAATGCAAAGTCATCATGGTAAAGAGCTTGATAACAATGAATTTGATGAGTTTTGTAGGAAACAGGGGTATGTTCATAATTTCTCAGCACTAAGAACCCCACAGCAGAACGGCATTGTTGAAAGAAAGAATCGGACGCTCGTGGAGATGGCAAGGACAATGCTGTCAGAAAATGGCTTACCAAGGTATTTTTGGGCCGAGATAGTCAACACGACCTGCAACATCACCAACCGTGCCATGGTAAGACCAATTTTAAAGAAAACTCCATACGAGCTTTATAAAGGTAAGAAGCCCAAAATTTCTCATTTCAAGCCTTTCGACTCAATTTGTTACATCTTGAATAATGGAAAAAATAATCTTGAAAAATTTGATGCAAAAAGTGACAATGAAATTTTTCTTGGATACTCATTAACTTCTAGGGCTTACCATGTCTATAATTTGAGAACTCTTGTGGTAGAGGAAAGCCCTCATGTAGTTGTCGATGAATTTTCTCCAAGGAGGTCTAATGACAAAGAACATTTTATTGTTACAGGTGAGGAAGAAAAGGACAATATTGAAACAAGTAGACAAGGTGAGGCACGTGCAAATCAAGAACAAGAGGATCAAAATGAATAAGCACAAGAAATGCCACAACAGGAGCTTCCACGTCAATGGATTGTTCTCAAGGATCATCCTCTAGACAACGTCATTAGGGAAGGCATAAAGACAAGGGCGTCAATAAGGGAAGTTGAACATTTTGACAATCTAGCTTTACTTTCTCATATTGAGCCTAAATCTGTAGATGAGGCTTTAAATGATAGCTCTTGGGTTCTAGCCATGCAAGAAGAGCTACACCAATTCCAAAGGAATCGGGTGTGGTTCCTTGTGCCCCAACCTGATGATCACCATGTTATCAGAACTAAGTGGGTTTTTCGGAACAAACTTAGTGAAGATGGAGTGATTATTAGGAATAAGGCCAGGCTTGTAGCCAAAGGCTACAGCCAAGAATTTGGAATTGATTTTGATGAGTCGTTTGCTCCAGTGGCTAGATTAGAAGTAGTGAGAATTCTTTTTGCTTTTGCTTGTTTCAGGGACATAAAGCTTTATCAAATGGACGTGAAAAGTGCTTTCTTAAATGGAGTAGTAGGAAGATGTGTACGTGGAGAAACCACCAGGCTTCGAAGATAACAATTTTTTGGATCACGTATACAAACTAGACAAAGCAAGGTATGGTTTGAAACAGGCCCCTAGAGCATGGTATGAAAGGTTAAGTTCATTTTTGATTGAAAATGGCTTCAAAAGAGGTAATATTGATCAAACCTTGTTTACAAAAACTTTAGATGAAAATATGATCATTGTTCAAGTTTATGTAGACTGGAGAGGGGTTATTTAGCGGCCCAAAAGATACGTGGCCCAACAGGACTCCCAGAGCCCAAAAACTGACAGCCCCTATTATTGGGCCCACTTACTAAGAAGCCCAACCCATTCGGACCGACTCACCCTAGGCGGTCTCTGGGCCTAGGAGTCTGAGTAACGGTCGCTCGGGGAAGAGCCCTAACGGCGTCCAAGCACAACCGACCGAGGGAAGCTCGGGGGTCAAGAAGAGGGGAGGGAAAGCGCCCCTGCAATGGGGAGAGCCCACATTTAAGGAATAACGCCCCCTACACACTCCCTCTTCCCTCGCCCTCAATGGGAAATGAACCACTACAAAAACTAAAGGTAGCCCTCCGGAAAGGTAAGCCATTCTGAGCACTCTCAGCCACCCTTACTGGTGGAGAGCGATCTTGTGCCCACCCCCTGTCTCTTTCTTCTCCTCCGCACAGAGCTCTACTATCTTGCTGACTTAGGCATCAGAGGGTTTTCCCCAAGGTTATCCCCCTGGGCCCTCTGACCTTGTTCCCACCTTGAAGAATTCTAGTCCAGCGTGGCTGCAGTAGGTGATCATCAGAGATCGGACGGCTCAGGCTTCAACATGAGATCTCGCCTCTTCATATGGCACCATTTGTGGGAAATGAGCAAAAAATCAATATATTGCGGAGGAGTGGGAGTAGTAGAAACACCGATGACAAAGGGAAGGCATCGACGGTCGTGGAGAGGGAACTAGTGCCATCACACCCTTCGACTGGCCTCCTTTCCAATGACCAGGTCAACGTCCTACCTCTACCGACTGTAGGGGGACAACCCATTTCCGGGGACCCAGACGCTCTCCGATCCCTCAACGCTAAACTGGATATCCTCATCGATTTGATGAGGACCTAGGTAGCCAGGGAGGAGCGATCCTAGCATTCCCAGGCAAGTCCCCCATGTAGAAGCCTCCTGGCTGACAGTCGAAAGCCGGTTTATCCTCTAAGGAGGATGAATCATCCGAAGTGGGCCAAGACGGCCCTCATAACTATTGCCCCCGGAACAAGAGGCTTCCTCCAATCCATGAGGAAGAAAATCTAGGCAATCTCGCCAACATACGGGAATGGAAGCCCCTATCGTAAAGCGACGGGAATAGAGCCAAGGGAATGCCCAGAACCCCCCGGCATCGTCCCAGCACCAGTCGGAGCTCTCCCTCCGATTGCAAGACTTTGAGCGACGTTTCGTCGAGCAAGAGCACGCTTTTTGTGCCCTACAACAGAGCTCCATCTAGGAGGACGAGGAGCAATCCCCGTTCTCCGCTGACATTTTAGAGGCAAAGATCTCACCAAGAATCTCCCTGCCGACCTTCAAATCTTTCGACAGCCAGGGCGACCCGGCCGACCACTATGACAGCTTCGACACCCTGATGAGTCTGCACGGGACCTCTGACGCCGTCAAATGCCGAGCGTAAGTCACCACTCTGGTTCAAGATGCTCAGGCCTGGTTTCGAGCACTCACCCCCGGAAGTATAGCTAGCTTTCATCAGTTCGAGCGTTTATTTAAAGAAAGCTTCGCCGTTAGCGGGCCCCCGAGATCGATCGCGGGTTTACTGGCACTCAAATAGGCCCAAGGGGAAAAGCTACGGGCCTATATTAACCGCTTCAAGTCTGAGGCCCTGCGCATCCCCCGCCTGGACGTAGCCTCTGCCAGTGCCGCACTGATAGGGGGAACCCGCGATGAGAGCCTCCGGAGGGAATTAGTGCTCCACCCTCCCCCCTCTCTCGCCGACCTTGTAACCTTGGCCCTACGTCATGCAGAGTGCGAGGAGGTCCTCAATGCATGTTGAGACTCCACGGGCTCTGGGTGAGAAGGAGAGAAAAAGTGGCCATCCGAGCAGGCTTTTGGGCAGGGGAAAAGGATAAACCGAGAAGGCAAGCAAAGGGAGCCTCTGCGTAAATTTGAGCGCTACACTCCCTTGTCCGCTCTTGTCTATGAAATATACCAAGAAATCAAAGACTCGGGCCTACTCCATCGACCTGAGTAGATGAAAATTGACCCAAGACGTCGTAGTCGTCAGAAGCACTGTCAGTTCCATGATGATCATGACCATCATACTGGAGATTGTCAATAGCTCAAGGATGAGATCGGGAGTCTCGTCCGCCAAGGCCACCTCTCCTAGTACGTAACTGAGCAACGGGAGGACCGCAGGGATCTCCCTAGAAGAAATCAACAATCGCCCCCCAGGGATCCACATCAATGTCATCTTAGGGGGATCAGCCTCAGGTGGGTACAGCAGCCGAGGAAGGAAGCATCATGCCGAGTGAGCCAACCGAGCCCCGAGGGCTCTACCTTCGACAAATGATCAGCAAGCTTTGGTCTTCTCCGACCAAGACCTGGAAGGGGCAGTCACCCCACATGATGACGCTCCTGTAATCTTGGCCACTATAAATCATTGTAACATAGCTAGGATCTTAGTGGATAATGGCAGCGCCCTCGACGTTCTATTGTACGAGTGTTTGCTGAAGATGGGTGAAAACCCGTCAAGATTGCGTCCGATCTGAAATCCCCTCTATGGGTTCAATGGCCAGGTGACTTATCCCGAGGGATCCCTAAGCCTGCCCGTTACTGTCACGCCCTGAAATGGTAGCAACGAAAACTACTCAGAACGTGACAGCGAACATTGGAGTCAAGCAGAGCATTGGATGGTCAACTACCACTAGCAAGTAACTTGGTAAAACCCCATTTGACAAAAGATTATTTATTAATAATACACTTGTTATTACAATTCTGGATGACTAAATAGTACAATTTCAGGATTTAAAAGAAAAGGCATGAAGTACAAGACACTCAACTATAAAGCTAGACTTAATTCAATGGACAAGCCTCATGTCTTCTAATATAACAGCTGTCACGTCCCGAGATTATGCAGCAGAAACAATCAGGATCATGAACAGTCGGCTAGTACGTCTCGAGCAAGCAATATAATCAGAGCGTAAGACAATTACATAAAAAGTAATTGCACAATGTAATTCACTAAAATCCTTCAACTTTATTACTTCATAAAATAATTCCCAAAGTACATAAGCTCTTTTCACTAGACTCAAGAAAATAAAAATTACATCGTGACTCGACTAGACATTGATAACTAAGGCTTCTCTCGAGTCGTTATGCTTCAATTGCTCTAGGATCCATCACTTGAGTAATCGGAATCTGACCCACTAGAATTTCCTGAAAAAGATTGAAAGTTGGGTAATGAGCACACTTGCCCAGTAGGTATCTTTGTATCAACGTGAAGACAAATTTAAATGATTGGCATTTTAACTCTAGAGAATAAGATAAATCATGCAGATGCGATGAAACATGCAAATAAAGCTAAAGTAACAAGATATAACCATGACAAGATATGAGAATATGATTTGATCAAGAAAAGATCAGGAATGTAAATTTTTGTCTTTCAAGAATGTAACAAGAATGTACTTTTCATAACCACGAAGGCTATGCACTAGAAAGTTATGTAACAAGCAAGAAAGTAATAGCAAGTACTTCGTGAATTTATGTGGATCCCATGGATATTTCACTTATTTATAGAGAAAGTACTCCCAGCGCAATGCGACGCCAGTAGCATCATACCCCATGGTTTATAGTATGTTTCTGACAATCAGCCGAGGGGACTAGCATAGAGCCTTTGAACACAATCAGTGCTCGAACTGCATTTTCAAGTATAAATCAAGCTACTTCCATGTTTATAACAATAATGTGACCAATAATGTACATGTTCAATAATAGTTCCATGATAGAGTAATCAAAATATAGAAAGTACCACTAACTGATCATGAGAATTCAAGAAATGCATTAATAACTAGGTTATGCTATGAAAAAAATCTGGTAGCATAACAGTACATTCTTTATTTTCCATATCTTTATATTGACTTAATATCATAGGTTTAGAGTCCAGAAAATCCATGAACTCAAGAAAACCAACCCCAAAGGTCAAACCTTGGGTTAGATAAAATCAGAAACCAAACGGTCTAGTGTAGGACCGTTTAATATAGAAAGCGATCATATGCTGGACCGTTTAGAAATTCAAGCGGTCTATTCTTGAACCGTTTCATGAGACAAAGTCGTCAAACACGAGAAAATCCTTCTGAAGCTTGCGGTCTAATGGAGAGCCGTTTAGGATCCGATAGCGGTCAAGTGCAGGGCCGCTAGCAGACTCTAGCGGTCAATCAGAAGGTCGTTAAGTTTGAGAATGCATAAATCTCTGGTAAAAGTGCTTTCTAGATAATGGGTTTAAATGGTACAACCAGCTTGACATCCTAGTGGGAATCCTAGGCTCGTGGAGTCTTACGGAGGCCTTGAAACAAGATTTCCTAGTCCGTTGGAAGGAATATCCAAAGGAGAGGTTATCAAGTCTAAGATTGTGTACTTAATGTGCAAAAAGTGTAACTAATGACAACATATCGGGATATGCGCCATGTACTTAAGAAATGACTCTTAGAAGAGAGAGAATTATGTAGAACAGTGATCACGTTACATCATGAATCATCATCAATTGAAAACATGTATTTATTACAAGATATGATTTTGGTCACAAATTAACATAACTTCAAAAATAAGTCTAAGTGCATAAAGAACATGAAATCTACTATGATGAATAATAGAATTAACTAAGTATATGAAACCAGTATGAAAACCAGGAATAAAACTTAGTTAACTAGGCTTACCATATATTAATTAAGGCCATTCTACATTATGTTTCGGGTTGACTTAAATACAGAAAATCAGAAAACAAAATGGTCAAATGGGTGACCGTTTCACTTTTTCTAGCGGTCTATCGGGCGACTGCTAGAGTTTCAGGCAGTCTACAGGATGACCGTTTCCTCCTGTATTAATCCGAGTGCAAATGCTAATAAAAAAAAAAGCTAAACTAAGGCATACCATACATGAAAATCAACATATATAAACTTCCTTAACCATGATAGAACAAATATGGGCCAACAATATGCATAGGTTCATATAATTTACAAGAAAATTTCCTTTTTACTTCATTAAGGCTAGTTCATGCATGAAGACTAAACTAGATGCATAGTCCTAATGAAAACATGAAATTCTCAAGACATAATGCATGAAATCAATTGAAACCAGAGGGCTTTTATTTCTGACTTCGAGTTTAAGCCATTCATGAGATAACCTACCTCTGTCCTGGTCTTCAGATTTTGAATTTAAGCCTGAAAGTTAACTCTAGTTCTCTGCTCGTCCTGAACTAAATCAGCAACTTCATGCCCTTGTATCTTTTGATTCTTTTGACCTAAAGACGTGAAATTTTGAGGGTAAGAATAGGGTACTAACAGGAACAAATTGTTCTAAAGAACCTCTATCTAATTACCTTGTTTAGGACTTCTAATTCCCTGATCTTCTTTTGTCGGCCGCACAGTTTCCTGAGTTATTGGTGTAGGATTAGTAACTTTGGAAGCCTATAACTCCTTGTAGACTTGATCCCCTAGAATGAAATTTGGAGCGTAATTAGTTCTAACTATAATAAACAAACTCCTAGAAAAAACTTACCTCTAATTCATCCTCCTTGCCTTTGTTCCACGTGAGCCAAAAGTAAGGGTCGCACACGTCAAATCTGGGACCTATTTATAGGGTTAGTTAGATTTTCATGGATTAGAATGAACTTAGAGTCCCAATTAGACTTTCAATTCGATATTCTATCCTTCTAGACTTATCTAACTAGTAGATAGAATCGATCCTATGTGATTTAGATGTTAAAAACCCAATCTTTTCACGTTTTCTCTCTCTCACGGAAATGACAGAGCTTAGCGGTCTAGGTCTAGACCGTTTCCTGTCCCTTTGCGGTCTCGCGATAGACTATTTTCCTCATTGGGCGCCGAATTTAAAATTAGTTCAAACTCTTTTGATATTATCCCCATTATTATCCATCTATTTACCTCATAAAGAGTAATTATCCCTTTCAATTCTGAGATTACACCTATTTTAAGGTTCTAGAATATGGGCTAAGGTCCAAAACAATCTCTTGGGCCTATTAGGTTTATTATATGGGCCTAATCCTCTTGGATTAGTGTAGGGCCTTAATAATTAGATTTAATTACCCATAATTCATTTAAGTAGCCCTTTAAATGATTAATAATTATATTTTAACATCAAAAAATTCCTAGAAAATCCTCGGGCGTTACACCCTCCCTCACTTAAAAGGAATTTGTCCCCAAATTCTATACATGGATTTATGGAGAGTGTATTTACATTCAAATATCTCTGGAAATCTTTTACGTATGGCTTCTTTAGTTTCCCATATTGCTTCATGTGGCCATGATTTGGTCCACTGGATCTTGACCATAGAAATTGTTTTATTCCGCAGTTGACGTACTTCTTGTTTAATGATCTTGACTGGCTTTTGCTCGTATGTCAAGTCCTTTTTAATCTCCAGATTATCGTAAGTGATGACATGGAATGGATCAGGTACATACTTCTTGAGCATTGAGACGTGAAATACATCATGAACTTTAGATAGTTGAGGGGGTAAAGCTATTCGATAAGCGACTTCACCAACCCTTTCGAGAATCTCAAAGGGGCCAATGAATCTTGGAGTAAGCTTGCCTTTGATACCCAACCTTCGAATACCTTGGCCCGGAGAAACTTTAAGAAATACATGATCTCCTACTTGAAATTCCAGATCGCGTCTTCGATTATTAGCATAAGATTTCTGCCTATCTTGAGCTATCTCGAGTCTCTCCCGAATAAGCTTTATCTTCTCGGTAGTATCCCTAATGATGTCGGGACTGAGAAATTGCCCTTCTCCTAATTGATTCCAGCAAATAGGCGAATGACAGCTTCTTCCATATAGAGCCTCGAATGGTGCCATTTGTATACTAGCTTGGTAACTATTATTTTATGAAAATTCCACTAAAGGTAAGTGATCGTGTCAACTTCCTCCAAAGTCTATAGCACATGTCCTGAGCATATCTTCCACCACTTGATTTGTCCTTTCAGTTTGACCATCAGTTTGTGGATAGAATGCAGTGCTAAAATTAAGTCGGGTCCCTAATGAATGTTGAAGACCCTTCCAGAATTGTGACGTGAACCGAGGATCTCGGTCGGATATAATGGTGACAAGGACACCATGTAGCTTGACAATCTCCTTCATGTATAATGCTGCTAGTATATCCATAGACCATCGACTCTTGATTGGTAGGAAATGTACATATTTAGTCAATCGGTCTATGATCACCCATATACCATCATGTCCTCCTCTTGTCTTAGGTAAACCCATGATAAAATCCATCCGTATACTTTTCCATTTCAACTCGAGAATATTCAAGGGTTATAATTTCCCAGCAGACCTTAAATGTTCCGCCTTTACTTGCTGACAAGTGAGACATCGGGACACGAAATCTGCTACTTCTCTTTTCATATTGGGCCACCAAAAGTTTATTTTCAAATCTTGATACATCTTGGTAGCACCAGGGTGAATAACATACCTTGATTTGTGAGCTTCCTCCATGATTAAATTTTTATTGTCATCCTAATTTGGCAGACAAATTTGATCCTTAAATAATAACCTTCCATCATTTAAGATAGAAAATTCCGGTCTCTGATCAATATTACCCTTAATCTCCATCAACGTAGGGTCATTTTCTTGCAATTGGACTAGGTCCTCGATCAATGTAGGTTGAGACCTTATATTGGCAATCATACCTCCTTCTCCTTCTCTATCAATATCAAGATTTAAATGAGAAAAATCTTCAATAAGACAAGTCATACCTTTCCTGAGGCTTGCTAGAGTTGCCATTGGTTTCCTGCTAAGAGCATCAGCTATAGCATTTGCTTTCCCTGGATGATATTGTGTAGTAAAATCGAAGTCCTTGAGATACTCCAACCATCTACGTTGTCACATGTTTAACTCCTTCTGGGTGAAGAGATATTTCAGACTTTTATGATCTGAAAATATGGTGAATTTCGCCCCATAAAGGTAATGTCACCAAGTCTTCAATGCGAATATAATCGCAGCTAGTTCCAGATCATGTATAGGATAATTTTCTTCATGACGCTTTAACTGTCTTGATGAATAACAAATCACCTTTCCACTTTGCATAAGGATGCACCCTAGGTGAACGCCAGACGCATCCGTATAGACTTCAAAGCCACCACCCTCTATTGGTAGTGTTAATATAGGTGCCGTTTGTAAGGTGATCTTTAAGGGTAAGAAAACTCCCTTCACAATCCTTCGACCATATAAAAGGATTGTCCCTTCTTGTGAGTCTAGTCAAAGGAACGGCGATCTTAGAGAAATCTTTGATAAATCTCCTGTAATAACTAGTCAGACCTAGAAAACTTCTGACTTCAGACACAGTCATCGGCCGGCTCCAGTTCTTAACAGCTTCTATTTTAGAAGGATCGACAACAATTCCTTCTTTTGAAATACTATGGCCAAGGAAAGAGACCTCCTTCAGCCAGAACTTGCACTTACTAAGCTTTGCATAAAGTTTGTGCTCTCTTAGTGTTTTCAAGGCTATTCTTAAGTGCTCTATATGTTCCTCCTTTGTTTTGGAGTATATAAGACTATCATCTATGAAGATTACCACAAACTGGTCAAGATAAGGCCTGAAGACATTATTCATGAGTTGTATAAATACTGCCAGGGCATTGGTTAACCCGAACGGCATTACCACAACTTCATAGTGGCCATACCTACTCCGAAAAGTAGTTTTATGTATGTCTTCATCTTTGATCCTGAGCTGATGATACCCTGACCTGAGGTTTATCTTGGAGAAATATTCTGCTCCCAAAATCTGATCAAAGAGTTCATCGATTCGCGGCAACGGATATTTATTCTTAATTGTGAGTTGATTCAGTCGTCGGTAGTCGATACATAGTTTGAGAGATCCATCCTTCTTCTTGACAAATAGAACTGGCGCACCCCAAGGGGATGTGCTAGGTCGAATAAAGCCCTTGTCTAATAATTCTTGAAGTTGTTTCTTCAATTTCTTGAGTTCTGTGGGGGACATCCAGTAGGGAGCTACTGAAACAGGTGCTGCTCCGGGAATGAGTTCAATGAAAAAGTTTACTTCCCTTTCGGGTGATAAACCATGCAAATCTGATAGAAATACATCGGGAAACTCATTCACGATGGGAATGTCTTCTAAGATGATCTCCTTGGACTCTGTGATGATTACGGAAGCAAGAAAAGCTTCACATCCTTACGAAATAAGTTTGTAAGCGTGAAGGGATGAAATAATAGTAGGATGCTTCCTATATTTGACACCAAGGAAGGAAAACCTTGGAAGGCCTGGTTTCTGAAAAGAGATAATCCGGTTGCGACAATTTATATAGGTGTCATGGTCTACTAGCCAATCTACGCCTAGAACAGCATCATAGCCCTCCATGTCAAGGCATACGAGATTTGCAGGAAGATTGTGACCTTCTACCTTTACCTCACTATCAGGATAATAGTTTTTGAGTTTGGTTCCGGGACCTAAAGTTGTAGTAATAGTAAGGTCCGAAGGTAGAGGAACTTATGCAATATGTAAGATTTTTACAAAAGTAGTAGATATAAAATAATGAGAAGCACCGGTATCAAATAGTACGAATACAGGATGGGAATAGATTTGGATAGTACCTTCCATTAGCCCATCATTCTTGGGCACTTCTTCTTCTTCCATGATAGCATTGAGACGAGCCTGACGTTTACGTCCACCACCGGAAGATTGTTCCTTCATAATGGGGTAATCCGGCATGCGGTGCTCCCGGCTGCCACATCTTAAACAAGCTTCAAGGCGCTTCCAGCATTCTTCAGCCGAATGACCGAACTTCTCGCAAAAGGTGCAAGCCGTGGCGACTTGTTTGTCTTCTTCCTTGACTTTTTTATTCTTATGGTAGCCACTACCACTCCCATTTCGGGATCTCTTCTTGCTATCATGGGATTTGTAGGGTTCCGTGATACTAAACTTTTTCTTATCATGCCGATCAGACCTTCGGTTTGGCTCTTCTCCTCTCCCTTTCCTTTCAATTCTTTGATCTTCTCTAAGGTCCTCTCACATAGATGCGCCCGTTGGACCATCTCCGCGTAAGAACAGATGTCACACCCCGAACAAGGCGGAAATATCGGGACGCACAGTTAGGGACACGCTGGCAAGAGAGGGAACTAAATCTAAAATAATACACAAGTGCCACAAGATGGAAATACTAAATGATCATTAACAAACCACAACTGATACAATAACCTCAAGTTCAACTTAATACAACTGGAATAATCAACCACTAAAACTCAATAACATGACTGAGACTAAAAGCTCTCCAAAACACAACTAAAGAAAGATAACACACTACTAACACACTAGAACTGATACACTCAAGACATCACTCCTGCCCTTCCCCATCGGTAAGCGCGTCACCTGAAAAGCCTGGAAAGAGGGGGAAAATACAACTATGAGCTGACGCTCAGTAGGAAATAACAGACAGGTATAAGTAATTAGCAGTTTAATTATATTTTAAAATGTCATGCTACGAATGATAAAACACTAAAAAGATAACGATGATATCACGAAACAAAAATTCAAAGATCTTGCAAGGTCAAGAAATATAATGAATAGAATGGTAAGACAAGAATTTACTACGAGAGATAACGATAAAAGTTGGCCATATCAAGATAATTCAAGTCATGTCAAGCACGCATGTAATTTCATTTCCACGTCCAAGTAATAAGCAAGTAAAGTAACCACAAGTAGAGTATAGAACAGTGAAGAGTGAAAAGTGAAAAGTAGTAGAAAGTAATGTAGAGAGTTGTGGAGAGAGTAGTGGACAGTCCTAGATTTAACACATGTCAAGTACTGGTGCCAAATGTCACACCTAGTCATTCACCTCCCCGGGGGTACACGTAGTGTTCGGGCGCTCTTCCCAGGACCAGACCGAGCCCTTAATTGTTTGCCAGGCATTGATTTCTTTGGATCAAAGATCCCACGAATCTAGACTTCCATAGTTTATGGCCAGAATTCCAAGGTTTAAACTAAGTAGCAACAACAAGTTCAAGTAGGAAAGAGATTCATTTCCAGAATTTCAAGGTAAGTATAATCATCAAGGAGATCGAAACCAAGTCACAACAAGAGTTAATCGTGCTGCGCTACTGTAAAACAGCAGGAATCAAACAAGCTAATCAACATATTAATCCTAATCACCAAGTTAAGATATCATGATTAACCATTATCATTTGCATTAAGACAATTGTCAAGAAGCTGATTCAAGATGATAAGGCAAAGAACAACTCCCACAGGAGTGAAATAGAATGCATTAACAGAGATTTAGTTACACCATTAACCACTAATTATGTGGGTTTCTATTTAATCTTGTATGCATTGAAATGAAGATGATAAACGGTGTGTCTTTACACTAAGTTTGCATGTATGAACCAATGTTAATTGAAACTAAAAAGGGTACATGAATAGGTCATTAGTTCCTCAAAAATGTAGTTTTCAATGTGATTAGGTTGAATGGATTGATTCCCCAATGATCCGGATTGATCCCCGCGTCAAAAACATCATTAATGGGGTCATACAGGGCATGGGTCGACCCATTGGGTCGACCCCTTGCATTCCAGGGGCCTTCCTTGGTGTGGGTCGACCCCTCAAAAAAAAGCTTCATGGGTCGACCCATTGGGTCGACCCCCTTCACTGGGTGCATGGGTCGACCCCTACACTTCCAGAAGCGATGGGTGATTCCGTAAACCATGAAAACTCAATGATTTGGGGTCTAAATGAGTTGGGATTTTAACCAAATGCTCTAGGGTTCTTAATATACATACTAAGGTTATAAAACAAGAGATTGAAACAAGAAATTTGCTGAAAACTCAATCGAATGACAACCTATTTATGATGAATACATGAAGAACCTAGTTCTTGACATGCGTCTACTAAAACGTAGATTTCTCTCAATATACACAACGGAATTTGGGGCTTTTTATATCAAAAGAAAGCTAACTTAATGATGAATCCAACCATATACTATAAGCCATATGTGGATCAAGTTATCTAATCCAAAAATAGCCCGAAAATCAAGCTTCTACTTGAAGAACATAATATACATTAAATTCTAGACATGCTCTTACTAAAAATCAAAATTCTCCAAGTATGCTCAATGAAATTTGGGGCTTCCTACGTTGAATGAAAGCTAACAACATGCTTATTAGATCATATAAGTTAATTAGAGTTTGGCTGTTAGATCCTACCTCAAATCGGAGAGAGAAAACTCAAACCCTAGGATGAAGAACACTTGGACAGCACCTCACAAAAAGCTCGATTTCTCCACGGATACCTAATGAAAATTGGGACTTTTACCACAAATGGATAGAGCTCGATGAGAGGAACAATTTGCTATACTCATGATCAAGATTTGGTTGAGAATTCCTACCTCAATCGATGGATCAAAGAAGGATGAAGGGAAGCCAACGGCCTACTGACCCACCTCCACAAATCGAGCTAGATCTCTCCAGATCCGAAATTTCGGCGAACCCCACAGCAGCCAAATGAAAGAAGACTCGTAGGGCTTCATTTTGATAGCTCATAGAGCTTCTGGAGCCTTCGGAATTGGGAGTATTCGCTGCTGCAAGCTACGTGTTTAGAAACGGCGCCGAAATCCTTGACTTGACCAAACTATGTCGGCAGCACGTTTTGGGGCTAAGTTTACCTCAAATTGATTGAGGGTAAATGTTCCTTACATTGTGGCCTTCCATTTGCCCTTGATTTCAGATCATTTGGTCGAGTATTGAGGTCGAATTTCGTGTTTTAAACTAAGGGTTAGTTATGGGTCAAAAGTGTGCACTTTTGGGTTTAAACTCTAAATAGATCTTATCACGGATTTACAATGGCTTAATGCCAGAAGGAAAAGTTGTTATCTACCTCGACCTTAATCTATTTACTATTTTTATAGATTTTTCTAAGGTAGTCAGATTTTTACTTATACTATTCCGTAATTAATTAAATGTTAAGTTCGGAAGACTAAGTTCACTAATTCGGCATAATAAATGATTTTCTTAGGCTTAAATGTAGAAGACAAAGTTGCTAAACAAAATTAATTCTACAAGATGTGATTTTTGGGGATTTTTAGAAAATAGTAAAAAAATGACTTATTCTATTAATTAATTAATGAATCTAATTAATTTGGATAATTCTCATTAATTCGAATAACTTCCAATAAATTCTAAATAATTACAAATAACTTTATAAATAAATTTCTAAAGAATTTGGGGTCTTACACCCTCCCCTACTTAAAGGAATTTGGTCCTCCAAATTCACTGCACTAAAACTGAGAGTAGAAAAAGATCGCTCACCTATAATAGATCGGGATACCGCTTTCGCATAGTCTCTTCAGACTCCCATGTAGCTTCTTCGGTCCCACACCGACTCCACTGAATCTTGACCATCGGTATCGAACGATTCTGGAGTTGCTGTTGCTTCCGGTCCAGAATCTTGACAGGTCTTTCCTCATAGGTCAAATCTTCCTTCAGTTCAAAATCCACCTGCTGAATGATATGAGTGGGATCGTACACATATTTCCGCAACATAGACACATGGAAAACATTATGTACGCCAGATAAATGCGGTGGTAAAGCCAGTCTGTATGCCACCTCTCCCACTCTATCTAGAATCTCGAATGGACCAATGTACCTAGGACTCAGCTTGCCATGAATGCAAAATCTTCGGATCCCTCTCGTCGGAGAGACCTTTAAGAACACATGCTCGCCAACCTGAAATTCCAATGCTCTCCTTCTGTTGTCGGCATAACTCTTCTGTCTCGACTGGGCTACTTGTAACCGGTCTCGGATAACACGGATGTTCTGTGATGATTCCGAAACAAGATCTGGTCCAAGCCACTGTTTCTCACCTACCTCGTCCCAACACAACGGGGAACGATAACTTCTACCATATAGTGCTTCAAAAGGAGCCATCTGAATGCTAGACTGATAGCTGTTATTGTAAGCGAATTCAATTAATGTCAAATGCTCACTCCAATTACCACCGAAATCAATCATGCAAGCTCGCAACATATCTTCCACTATCTGATTGGTTCTTTCAGTCTGTCCATCTGTCTGTGGATGAAAAGCAGTACTGAAATTCAGATGAGTACCCAAAGACTCTTGCAGTCCCTTCCAGAAATGTGAAGTAAATCTGGGGTCTCGATCAGATACTATATTCACTGGGATACCATGCAATCTCACCACTTCCTTTATATACAAGGCAGCCAATACATCAATCGTCCACTTGGACTTAATTGGTAAGAAATGAGCCGACTTTGTCAATCGATCGACAATCACCCATATCGCATCAAATCCACCACGAGTCCTAGGTAGACCCATAATGAAATCCATGCCAATGCTTCCCACTTCCATTGGGGTATGTCGAGTGGTTTCAATTTCCCTGCTAGTCTGAAATGTTCGGCCTTAACTTGCTGACATACCAAACATCTGCTCACAAAATCTGTAACTTCTCTTTTCATATTCGGCCACCAAAAGGACCTTTTCAAATCTCGGTACATCTTAGTGCCTCCAGGATGAATGGTATATCTGGATCTATGAGCTTCCTCAAGAATTTTGTTCTTTATTGTAGCCTCATCCGGAACACAAGTTCTGCCTTTAAATAATAATCTACCATCATCGGCCAACATGAAGTCAGGTCTGCTGCTCAAGCTTCCCTTGATCTCTACCAACTCGGGGTCATTATCTTGCAAGGACTTGATCTCTATCAATAATTCAGGTTTAAGTTGAATCTGAGCAATCAAGATCCGATCATTGTCAATATTAAGATCCAGACTAGATAATTGTTCCAACAACCTCCATTCTTGTAACATGAGACTTGATAATCTAGCTACCGGCTTCCGGCTTAATGCATCTGCCACAACATTACCTTTGCCAGGATGATACTCAATCGAGAAGTCGAAGTCTTTCAAGTACTCCAACCATCTCTGCTGCCTCATGTTGAGTTCCTTCTGAGAAAATAAATACTTCAAACTCTTATGATCTGAGAACACTGTAAAGGTTTCTCCATACAAGTAATGCCTCCATATCTTCAAAGCAAACACGACTGCAGCAAGATCCAAATCATGAACAGGATAATTATCTTCGTGCTTCCTCAACTGCCTGGAGGAATAGGCAATCACCTTCCCATGCTGCATGAGTACACAGCCTAAGCCAACATCTGAAGCATCAGTATAAACAACAAATCCTCCTTCTCCAGAAGGTAAAGCCAAAACAGGTGTAGTAGTCAAACACTCCTTCAGAGTCTGAAAGCTTTGCTGACAATCATCAGACCAATCAAACTTATTTTCCTTGCGGGTTAATCTTGTCATAGGTACTGCAATCTTGGAGAAATCTTTAATAAATCTTCGATAATAGCCTGCCAGGCCTAGGAAACTTCTAACTTCTGTCACACTGGTAGGCTGTTCCCAATTCTTCACTGCCTCAACCTTCGAAGGATCAACAGAGATACCGTTCTTCGTAATGATATGTCTTAGAAAGGACACCTCTTGTAGCCAGAATTCACACTTACTGAACTTAGCATATAGTTGATGATCTCTCAACAATTGCAATGCCATTCTCAGATGTTCAGCATGTTCCTCCTCATTCTTAGAATAAATCAGGATGTCATCAATAAAGACCACGACCCATTGATCAAGATAGGGCCGAAATGCATCGTTCATCAACTGCATGAAAGCCGCTGGCGCATTCGTTAGACCAAAAGGCATAACGACAAACTCAAAATGACCATACCTGCTGCGGAAAGCCGTTTTATAAATATCCTCTTCCTTAATCCGCAACTGGTGATATCCAGATCGAAGATCGATCTTAGAGAAATATTGAGCTCCCGCTATCTGGTCAAATAACTCATCAATGCTCGGCAAGGGATATTTGTTCTTGACAGTCTGCTGGTTTATTTGCCGATAATCAATGCACAACCTCATCGAACCATCTTTCTTCCTGACGAATAACACAGGGGCTCCCCACGGAGAAGTACTAGGATGAATAAAACCCTTCTCGAGTAATTCCATCAGTTGCTGCTTCAGTTCCCTCAGTTCCGCAGGAGACATACGATAAGGAGCCTTAGAAATAGGAGATGTGCCAGGAATAAGATCAATAGAAAAGATAACTTCCCGCTCAGGCGGAAGTCCTGGTAGTTCCTCCGGAAAGACATCAGGAAAATCTCGGACAACTGGAATGTCCTTGATCTCAATCTGCTGCTCAGGGGTTGCGCAAACAAAGGCTAGAAAAGCCTCACATCCATGTCTCAACAGCTTATCAGCTCGGAGAGCTGAAATAAGTGACACCGAGTTGTGATGCTTAACACCCACAAAAGAAAGTCTCGGGTGCCTAGTAAAAGACACGGAGCTAGAACCGCAGTGCACATTCACCTCGTATCGAGCCAACCAGTCTGCTCCTAGGATTACATCATAATCCTTCATGTCCATGCAGACCAAATCTGCTGGAAAGTTCTGTTCACCAATCATCACCGCACTAGAGGGATAAAAATACTGGATTGATGATCTAGTGCCAATAGGGGTTGAAATATTTAACGGAGTATTCATCAAAACAGGTTCCACAGCTAATGACTTAGCAAATCTCCGTGAAATAAAAGAATGTGTTGCACCAGTATCAAAGAGAGCAAATGCGGGCTTCTCGATTATAGTAAGGGTACCTTCGACGAGTCCGCCATCATCAGAAATCCCAGTTTCATCTGCATGTAAAGCTTGAAGCTTGCCTTGTGGTTTCTTGAAGACTAGTGGTTTTACCGGTGTAGCTTGCTCCGATATGAGAGGACAATTGGGGATACGGTGCTCCTTGCTTCCACATCGCAAACAGGCGCCTTGCTTGCGCCAGCACTCCTCTATCTTGTGACCCGGACGATCACAATAGTTGCACACGCCCTTGAATGGAACAATAGGGCCAGGCTTCTTGTCTTCATGCCTCGGCATCTTGCCCTTCCACGATCCGGACCCGCTCCACGAACCAGGTCCACTAACAGGCCTCTTCTTGGTATACCCGGGTTTGACACTCCCGGAACCCGTAGGTAATTCTTTCTTGGTGCCTTTCCCACGGATTCTCTCCGTCATCTCAAGAGTATCCTCTAGAACTTGCGCTTTCCTTACCATCTCAGAATAAGTGGAAATCTCCATCGGTGCCAATTGGTTGATATAATGAAGCTTCAATCCATTGAGAAAGCGCTTCACCTTCATCTTCTCGGTGGAAATGAGATGAGTAGCATAACGAGAAAGCCGTGCAAATTGAGCCTCATACTCTGCCACGGACAAACCTCGCTGTTTCAAGGCCACGAACTCTGCCGCTTTCTTCTCTTGCACTCTATCAGAAAAATACTTGCTGTTGAAGAGTTCTCCGAACTCTTCCCACATAACTTGCCGATCACCGAGAGTTGCCTTGATAGAATCCCACCAAGTACGTGCATCATGTTCCAGTTGAAATGTGGACAAAAGGACACGCTCCTGGTTGGTGCATTGCATAACTTCAAAGATTCTCCCCATCTCATCTAGCCAGTGCTCGGCTTGGTCGGGGTCAGTCGATCCAGCGAATCTAGGCGGATTCATTCCGCGGAAGTTCCGGTATAGATCACCGGTGCCATGCGGTGCCGCTCCTGCCTGAGCTACTTGCTGAAGGGCCTGAGTAAGGCCTTGCACCGTACGCTGTAGGTTCCTCCATTCAGCACGATCAGCTGCCATCTACACGAGAAATAGATTACTTAGGTTTAATGAAGATAAATAATTACATGATTAAGAAACGATCTTAACCCAAGTTTCTACCCATTCCCACCAGGTCAGGTCCTAGACTTTTACAAGGTTAGGGATCTAATGCACCTAGACACGACCAAAAACTCGGTACCTGGCGGAGGTAATCGGTCCGAAGACCACTCGCGCAAGTGTGCGACCTTCCCGATAGGCGTAGCCTAACGTTCGGACAACACCTTTTGATATACCGATTATTGGGATGCAATGCAAGAAAACCTAAAACTTAGGAAACCTAGGAATGTGAAACCTAGGCTCTGATACCAACTAAACTGTCACGCCCCGAACAAGGCGGAAATATCGGGACGTACAGTTAGGGACACGCTGGCAATAGAGGGAACTAAATCTAAAATAATACACAAGTGCTACAAGATGGAAATACTAAATGATCATTAACAAACCACAACTGATACAATAACCTCAAGTTCAACTTAATACAATTGGAATAATCAACCACTAAAACTCAATAACATGACTGAGACTAAAAGCTCTCCAAAACACAACTAAGAAAGATAACACACTACTAACACACTAGAACTGATACACTCAAGACATCACTCCTGCCCTTCCCCATCGGTAAGCGCGTCACCTGAAAAGCCTGGAAAGGGGGGGAAAACACAACTATGAGCTGACGCTCAGTAGGAAATAATAGACAGGTATAAGTAATTAACAGTTTAATTACATTTTAAAATGTCATGCTACGAATGATAAAACACTAAAAAGATAACGATGATATCATGAAACAAAAATTCAAAGATCTTGCAAGGTCAAGAAATATAATGAATAGAATGGTAAGACAAGAATTTACTACAGGAGATAACGATAAAAGTTGGCCATATCAAGATAATTCAAGTCATGTCAAGCACGCATGTAATTTTATTTCCACGTCCAAGTAATAAGCAAGTAAAGTAACCACAAGTAGAGTATAGAACAGTGAAGAGTGGAAAGTGAAAAGTAGTAGAAAGTAATGTAGAGAGTAGTGGAGAGAGTAGTGGACAGTCCTAGATTTAACACATGTCAAGTACTGGTGCCAAATGTCACACTTAGTCATTCACCTCCCCGGGGGTACACGTAGTGTTCGGGCGCTCTTCCCAGGACCAGACCGAGCCCTTAATTGTTTGCCAGGCATTGATTTCTTTGGATCAAAGATCCCACGAATCTAGACTTCCACAGTTTATGGCCAGAATTCCAAGGTTTAAACTAAGTAGCAACAACAAGTTCAAGTAGGAAAGAGATTCATTTCTAGAATTTCAAGGTAAGTATAATCATCAAGGAGATCGAAACCAAGTCACAACAAGAGTTAATCGTGCTGCGCTACTGTAAAACAGTAGCAATCAAATAAGCTAATCAACATATTAATCCTAATCACCAAGTTAAGATATCATGATTAACCATTATCATTTGCATTAAGACAATTGCCAAGAAGCTGATTCAAGATGATAAGGCAAAGAACAACTCCCACAGGAGTGAAATAGAATGCATTAACAGAGATTTAGTTACACTATTAACCACTAATTATGTGGGTTTCTATTTAATCTTGTATGCATTGAAATGAAGATGATAAACGGTGTGTCTTTACACTAAGTTTGCATGTATGAACCAATGTTAATTGAAACTAAAAAGGGTACATGAATAGGTCATTAGTTCCTCAAAAATGTAGTTTTCAATGTGATTAGGTTGAATGGATTGATTCCCCAATGATCCGGATTGATCCCCGCGTCAAAAACATCATTAATGGGGTCATACAGGGCATCGGTCGACCCATTGGGTCGACCCCTTGCATTCCAGGGGCCTTCCTGGGTGTGGGTCGACCCCTCAAAAAAAAGCTTCATGGGTCGACCCATTGGGTCGACCCCCTTCACTGGGTGCATGGGTCGACCCCATGGGTCGACCCCTACACTTCCAGAAGCGACGGGTGATTCCGTAAACCATGAAAACTCAATGATTTGGGGTCTAAATGAGTTGGAATTTTAACCAAATGCTCTAGGGTTTTTAATATACATACTAAGGTTATAAAACAAGAGATTGAAATAAGAAATTTGCTGAAAACTCAATCAAATCACAACCTATTTATGATGGATACATGAAGAACCTAGTTCTTGACATGCGTCTACTAAAACGTAGATTTCTCTCAATATACACAACGGAATTTGGGGCTTTTTATATCAAAAGAAAGCTAACTTAATGATGAATCCAACCATATACTATAAGCCATATGTGGATCAAGTTATCTAATCCAAAAATAGCCCGAAAATCAAGCTTCTACTTGAAGAACATAATATACATCAAATTCTAGACATGCTCTTACTAAAAATCAAAATTCTCCAAGTATGCTCAATGAAATTTGGGGCTTCCTACGTTGAATGAAAGCTAACAACATGCTTATTAGATCATATAAGTTAATTAGAGTTTGGCTGTTAGATCCTACCTCAAATCGGAGAGAGAAAACTCAAACCCTAGGATGAAGAACACTTGGACAGCACCTCACAAAAAGCTCGATTTCTCCACGGACACCTAATGAAAATTGGGGCTTTTGTCAATAATGGATAGAGCTCGATAAGAGGAATAATTTTCTATACTCATGATCAAGATTTGGTTGAGAATTCCTACCTCAATCGATGGATCAAAGAAGGATGAAGGGAAGCCAATGGCCTACTGACCCACCTCCACAAATCGAGCTAGATCTCTCCAGATCCGAAATTTCAGCGAACCCCACAGTAGCCAAATGAAAGAAGACTCGTAGGGCTTCATTTTGATAGCTCATAGAGCTTCTGGAGCCTTCGGAATTGGGAGTATTCGCTGCTGCAAGCTACGTGTTTAGAAACGGCGCCGAAATCCTTGACTTGACCAAACTATGTCGGCAGCACATTTTGGGGCTAAGTTTACCTCAAATTGATTGAGGGTAAATGTTCCTTATATTGTGGCCTTCCATTTGCCCTTGATTTCAGATCATTTGGTCGAGTATTGAGGTCGAATTTCGTGTTTTAAACTAAGGGTTAGGTATGGGTCAAAAGTGTGCACTTTTGGGTTTAAACTCTAAATAGATCTTACCACGGATTTACAATGGCTTAATGCCAGAAGGAAAAGTTGTTATCTACCTCGACCTTAATCTATTTATTATTTTTACAGATTTTTCTAAGGTAGTCGGATTTTTACTTATACTATTCCGTAATTAATTAAATGTTAAGTTCGGAAGACTAAGTTCACTAATTCGGCATAATAAATGATTTTCTTAGGCTTAAATATAGAAGACAAAGTTGCTAAAAAAAATTAATTCTACAAGATGTGATTTTTGAGGATTTTTAGAAAATAGTAGAAAAATGACTTATTCTATTAATTAATTAATTAATCTAATTAATTTGGATAATTCTCATTAATTCGAATAACTTCCAATAAATTCTAAATAATTACAAATAACTTTCTAAATAAATTTCTAAAGAATTTGGGGTCTTACAACAGATGTTTTAAGTCCCAAGTTGTTGAATATAGTCGGGCATCAATCTATCCATAAATCGGTTAGCTTTTAGCAAGTCGGTGCTAACCAAGTGAGAAGCATACGGTGCCAGCCTAGAAAATGGGAGTTCATGCTCCGCTACGGTCATCATGCCTTGGTGTAACGAAGCTAATTCCATAGCTTTCCTCTCCTTTACATGTTTGGAGAAGTACCTAGCTCGGAAGAGGGTAAGGAAACCTTCCCAAGTATGTGGTGCTTCTTTAGGCGGTGCCAGAATCGACTTCCACCACGTACGGGCATCTTTATTTAATTGAAACGTGGCTAGACATACCTTCTCCTGATCGGCACATTGCATAACTTCAAAGATGTGGTTCATTTCATCTATCCAATTCTCGGCTTCATCTGGGTTAGAAGAACCCGAAAATCACAGAGGATTTAAGCTCCGAAAGTTGCGGTGTAGGTCCCCCGCTCTTGCCCCTGCGCCGGCCTATGCCATGTTTTGTAATGCTTGGGTGAGACCCGCAACGGTCTGTTGCATACCTTCCCAATCAACGCGATGAGCCATTATGAGAGTAAGGTACCTGAGAAGAGTAATGAATTTGTTAATTCTAATGGAATGAGTAGGGTTTCTTAGAAATAATTTCTAATTACAATTTCATCCCAGGTTCTACCCAATTCTCTCATAGGTTGGGAATTTCTTTCCTAGTTTCATAGGTATGGGTCCTTATACCTTGGACTTAGCCTATCACATGACATCATTCCCTAGGACTTACTTATGCCTAGGCTCTGATACCACTTTCCCTGTCACGCCCCGAGATTATGCAGCGGAAACAATCGGGATTGTGAACAGTCAGCTAGTACGCCTCGAGCAAGCAATATAATCAGAGCACAAGATAATTACATAAAAAGTAATTTTATAATGTAATTCACTAAATTCCTTCAACTTTATTACTTCATAAAATAATTCCCAAAGTACATAAGATCTTTTCACTAGACTCAAGAAAATAAAAATTACATCATGACTCAACTAGACATTAATAACTAAGGCTTCTCTCGAGTCGTTATCCTTCAATCGCTCTCGGATCCATCACTTGAGTAATCGAAATCTGACTCACTAGAATTTTCTGAAAAATATTGAAAAATTGGGTAATGAGCACACTTGCCCAATAGGTATCTTCGTATCAACATGAATGTAAATTTAAATGATTAGCATTTTAGCTCTAGCAAATAAGATAAATCATGTAGATACGATACATGTAAATAAAGCCAAAGTAACAGGATATAATCATGACAAGATATGAGAATATGATTTGATGAAGAATAGATCAGGAATGTAAATTTTGGCCTTTTAGGAATGTAACAAGAATGTACTTTTCATAACCACGAAGGCTATGCACTAGAAAGTTATGTAACAAGCAAGAAAGTAATATTCACTTAATAGCAAGTACTTCGTGAATTTATGTGGATCCCGTAGATATTTCACTTATTTATAGAGAAAGTACTCCCAGCGCAATGCGACGCCAGTAGCATCATACCCCATGGTTTACAATATGTTTCCGACAATCAGCCAAGGGGACTAGCATAGAGCCCTTGAACACAATCAGTGCTCGAACTGCATCTTCAAGTATAAATCAAGCTACTTCCACGTTTATAACAATAATATGGCCAATAATGTACAAGTTCAATAATAGTTCCATGATAGAGTAATCAAAATATAGAAAGTACCACTAACTGATCATGAGAATTCAAGAAATGCATTAATAACTAGGTTATGCTGTGAAGAAAATATGACAGCATAACAATACATTCTTTATTTTTCATATCTTTATATTGACTTATTATCATAGGTTTAGAGTCCAGAAAATCCATGAACTCAAGAAAACCAACCCCAAAGGTCAAACCTTGGGTTAGATAAAATCCGGAACCAAACGGTCTAGTGCATGACCATTTGATACAGAAAGCGGTCATATGCTGGACCGTTTAGAAATTCAAGCGGTCTAGTCTTGGACCGTTTCATGAGATAAAGTTGTCAAACACGAGAAAATCCTTCTGAAGCTTTGCGGTCTAATGGAGGGCCGTTTAGGATCCGTTAGCGGTCAAGTGCAGGGCCCCTAGCAAACTCTGGTGATCAATCAGAAGGTCGCTAAGTTCCAGAATGCATAAATCACTGGTAAAAGTGCTTTGTAGATAGTGGGTTTTAATGGTACAACCAGCTCGACGTCATAGTGAGAATCCCAGGCTCGCGGAGTCTTACGGAGGCCTTGAAATAATATTTCCTAGTCCGTTGGAAGGAATATCCAAAGGAGAGGTTATCAAGTCCAAGATTGTGTACTTAATGTGCAAAAAGTGTAACTAATGACAACATACCGCGATATGCGCCATGTACTTAAGAAATGACTCTTAGAAGAGAGAGAGAATTATGTAGAACAGTGATCATGTTACATCATGAATCCTCTATCATTTGAAAACATGTATTTATTACAAGATATATGATTTTGGTCACAAATTAACATAAGTTCAAAAATAAGTCTAAGATCATAATGAACATGAAATCTACTATGATGAATAATAGAATTAACTAAGTATATGAATCCATTATTAAAACCAGGAGTAAAACTTAGTTAACTAGGCTTACCATATATTAATTAAGGCCATTCTGCATTAAGTTTCGGAGTGACTTAAATATAGAAAATCAGACAACAAAACGGTCTAATGGGTGACCGTTTCACTTTTGCTAGCGATCTATCGGGCGACCGCTAGAGTTTCAGGCGGTCTACAGGATGACCGTTTCCTCCTGTATTAATCAGAGTGGAAATGCTAATAAAATAAAAGGCTAAACTAAGGCATACCATGTATGGAAATAAACATATATAAACCTCCATAACCATGATAGAACAAATATGGGCCAACAATATGTATAGGTTCATGTAATTTACAATAAAATTTCCTTTTTTACTTCATTAAGGCTAGTTCATGCATGAAGACTAAACTAGATGCATAGTCCTAATGAAAACATGAAATTCTCAAGACACAATGCATGAAATCAATTGAAACCAGAGAGCTTTTATTCCTGACTTCGAGTTTAAGCCATTCATGAGATAACCAACCTCTGTCCTGGTCTTCATATTTCGAATTTAAGCCTGAAAGTTAACCCTAGTTCTCTGCTCGTCCTGAACTAAATCAACAACTTCACGCCCTTATATATTTTGATTCTCTTGACCTAAAGATGTGAAATTTTGAGAGTAAGAAGATGGTACTAACATGAACAAATTATTCTAAAGAACCTCTATCTAATTACCTTGTTTAGGGCTTCTAATTCCTTGATCTTCTTAGGTCGGCCGCTTAGTTTCCTGAATTATTGGTGTAGGATCAGTAACTTTGGAAGCCTCTAACTCTTTATAGACTTGATCCCCTAGAATGAAATTTGGAGGGTAATTAGTTCTAACTATAATAAACAAACTCCTAGAAGAAACTTACCTCTAATTCGTCCTCCTTACCTTAGTTCCACGCGAGCCAAAAGTAAAGGTCGCACACGTCAAATCTTGGACCTATTTATAGGGTTAGTTAGATTTTTATGAATTAGAACGAACTTAGAGTCCCAATTAGACTTTCAATTCGATCTTCTAGCCTTCTAAACTTATCTAACTAGTAGATAGAATCGATCCTAGGTGATTTGGATGTTAAAAATCTAATCTTTTCATGTTTTCTCTCTCTCACGGAACTGACAGAGCTTAGCGGTCTAGGTCTAGACTGTTTCCTATCCCTTTGCGGTCTCGCGATAGATCATTTTCTTCATTGGGCGCCGAATTTGAAATTAGTTCAAACTCTTTTGATATTATCCCCATTATTATCCATCTATTTACCTCCTGAAGAGTAATTAACCCTTTTAATTCTGAGATTACACCTATTTTAAGGTTCTAGAATATGCGCTAAGGTCCAAAACAATCTCTTGGGCCTATTGGGTTTATTATATGGGCCTAATCCTCTTGGATTAGTGTAGGGCCTTATTAATTGAATTTAATTACCCATAATTCATTTAAGTAGCCATTTAAATACTTAATAATTATATTTTAACACCAAAAAATTCTTAAAAAATTCTCGGGCGTTACAACAGCACTCGGTAACTCTTCCCCTTCCATAATGGTATGCATTTCAACTTTCATACTACCTGAAAAATGTTAGAAGAAACTAGGTGAGCAAGAAGCTCAGTAGGATTTATATCTCTATCGCCAGGTGATAAGTGTCCATTTTCAATGGTAATTCATCGCATGTACACCATTTTATGTGCATATAATTAGGCAATTGTGCATATTTCATAGTTAACCTCAACTCCGTGTTTAAATTGGAGCTTTCGCGTAAATTGATTAATTTGATGATATTATTTAATAAATTAAAGTTGAGGGTCATGAGCATTCATTCTCCATTGCATAGCTATGAGCATTTGAGACTTATGTGCACATTATGGTAATTTTTATGGACTAAATTACAATTATGTGTGTGCAGGACACTGACGGTAATTCCAAGAATCTCCGGGGGCAAAACTGTCATCACCACTTTGATCAAGTCAAACATAAGTTTGTATTTTAGTTGGAGGGAAAAGAAATTTTAAAAGTTTGAAATTGAGGAGAAGAAGCACATATTTTGGTTAGAGGGAAAAGAAAATTCAAAGTTTGAATTCAAAGTTTGAAAAGGAGATTCAAAGTTTGAAAATGAGGAAACCAAGGAGGAAAAGGAGGAGCATCTTGACCAAAAAGGAATGGGAGGTGCCCACCTTGTCTCCCTCTTTCATTCATCTCATTCTCCATCTATCCTAGCTCTCCATCTCTATCAAACATGATCTTCACCATCCATTTGACATATTCTCCCTATAAATAGCTCATGTCAAGGAGGAGAAGGGGAGTTCTTCTTTTGGCAATTTTTACCCTTTCTCTCCCAATCTTAGGCCGCCGATTTTCTCCCCCTTTCGTCCCTCTTCTCCTCTTAATTTCTTCATGAACATTCTTTATTTTTAAGTTCTCTACAACTTCTTCTTATGCAACATCTTCCAATTCCTTCTGGTTTTCAAGTTATTTCATATTTTTTACTGTTCTATCATGTGCATTTATAGACTGCATTCTTCTCTATTCTTCCCTATTTTTATCCTTTCTATGTCCCTTTTCTCCTATAGCCTTCTTCACAAAAGTTCTTTGTTTTTAAGTGCTCTACAATTTCTTCTTCTGTATCATCTTCTAACTCCTTTTTTTGTTCAAGTTATGTTCAATATTTCAAAGCTCTATCTCTGATTTCCACTATTCACATTTTAAATCCTTCTTCTTCTTCTTCCATCTCACCTAGGTAACCTTAGTTAATATCTCCTTCATCACCACCCCCTTCTCTTATAAACCATTGGCATCTCCCTTAGCTTCATCTTGACCTCTCCCTTCCTCTCCTTAGATCTCTCTCATCACCCCATACATTATCCTCCAAGAGCGACTTCAATGACGAAGGTGACTTCCTCCCGGCGTAGACGACATCTTCCGCGAGGTGGTTCGTGATCCAAGTCCAAGAGAGGATGGCGCCGTCATCACCATTGCTACTACTATCTTCACACCTCAGGCTCCTTTTATTTTTATTACTTTAGTTTCATTTTACTTCATTATAATGTCGTCACATCTTTGTTGTAAGCTTATCTTGCACTTCATGTACTCGTTTCTTTATGATAATGAAATAAGTGTTCATTTGATATAGATCTTGTTCATCTTCTCTCTCTCCCTCCTTCTACCTCTTCTTCTCCACTTTATGCAATTATTTTCTATAGCATAGGCTCATAATCATGGGCGTTTTTAATTGATTGTTAAAACCATACTTTTTTGAATTATTCTCTTCGAGCTACAAAAAATCACAAACATTTTCCAAAGGACTCCAAGGTTTTAAATTTAAAAATCTCTTCTTCCCTGTGGATTCGACCCTTCTCGCCACCTTATTACATCTTACTTTCATCTAGTGCGAGTTGGAATTTTTAAGATTGATACGCTTGTTTTAAACGATGAACTTACGCGTTATCAATTTTTGGCGCCGTTGCCGGGGAGGAATGCTAATTTTTTATTTAAGAACTTTGTTTTCCTCTTGTTTATAGTGTACTAATAAAGCCCTCTTTTCTTTTTTCTTTTCTTTACAGAAAAAAGGAAAAAAATCAAAAAAAAAATCAGATGTAAGTTTGCCTTTCTTTCTTTCGTCTTTTGATTTTGTCATTCATTTCAAAAAAAAAAGAGAACGAGAGATTTCGTTTGAAGTAAGTATTCTAACTCCTCTCATTTTGTGTTATTCCTGAATGTTCTTGCATATTATGATTAGATAGGTTCACTAAATAAATCAAAATATCTTCACTTGAACCCAATAAAAATCCTCATTCCAAGAGTAGAAATCACACTTTCATGTTCTAAGTAATGCATCATTTAGGATAGAAGTTCTTTTTCCATGTTGTTTAACTTTTGTCATTGCATTTTAGAGATTGCGAGGGGCAAGGTGAGTTCTATTATAATATTTTTCTTAATCACATGCTCATGCATACTTGCATAGAACCCGTTGTTTGAACTTGATTTGTTGCATATCATTTCTGAAATATTCTAAGGACAACACCCATAAGCAAGATAAGGTGAAGATTTCATCACCATTCCTTAGCCTACAAACCACAATTTCCTTCATCTTTGCATCACCTAGACCCTAAATAAAATTCTGTAGACGTTGGCCCTAGGTTCACACTATGGTTCTTGTGTTATTTGGGCTTACCCTCTTATGAAATACGGTGCCTATGGCAAGACGGTCGGACGGCAAACGTCTTAAGCGGGCTAGTGATTTTTAATTAGGACCTTGCGAAAGCAAGGGGAGCCTCCCACTACCCCACCCCTTACCTGGCCGGTGGAAATATTGACGGTGAACTCAAGTTACACTTTAGCCATTTTGTGAAACCTAATTTGTAGGTCTAGGTCACACATAGGTTATTAGGTAATTTGTGTGACAACTTGTTTGTGTTTGCATAACAAAAATCAAAACAAAAAAAATCAAAAAAAATTCCTCCTCTTCTCTCTCTTCGTCCTAGTTTGTGTCAAAACCAAAAAAAAATTATAAAAAAATCATCATTTTGCATTCATATAGTGATTAATTCATTGCATTTGCATCATTTCAAAAAATAAAAAATAATAAAAAAGTGAATTTTAAAAAAATGGGTGAGAAAATTCCAATCTTTAAGTGGGCTAATAAATTCGATGAGGTGGACTTGTTGGCCCATGTTTCTTGATCTATTCTTTGGGCTATGCATTTAAATTCCTTCATTCCACCTTATTATCATGATCATAATGACATGTGGACCAAGCCGACCCATTATGTTAATAATAGTCCCACTCAACATCTACCTTTCACCCAACCTGGCCCGGTCCATTACGATAGTTCACACTCTTGGCCGGCTTATAATGAAAGCCCATCACTCATGAGGGCCCAGCTTCATTCCTTTAATCAGGATCATATCAAATCCACTCAATTCCTTCATGGGCCCTATAATTCATTTCACCCCCAAGAACATGCTCAAATTGCTCAAAGACCCTCCAGACCTTCTTATGATTCCTATGAGGGAGGACAACATAATAGTTCTTGGGATTCTTATCAAGGCCCGGCCCAAAATCTTCTAGATCATTTATTCCAAAAGTGGGCTCCATCTTCAAATCAATCTTATGATCAAGCCCACTATGGAGGACAACGCACATCATCTCCCCTACCTCACTATTCAACTTCTTATCCTTCAAATTTTCCTTCTCAATCTACACATTTATCTCCTCCACATTCAACTCTCAAGCAGGAGGACAACTTTAATCAATTTTATCAATTCATCATGGCTCAAAATCAATCCATCCAAGCCCGACTAGATCGACTTGTGACAAACATCAATGGCATGGAAGAGGATCAATTGCCTAGCTACTCCAATGTAAATTCTCATTATCAACTTCCACAACTTGAAAGCTTTTATGATCAACCCATGAATCCCCATGAACTTAATACTCAAGTCACACTGAATTTAAATAATGGGGGGATTATGAAGGAGTCTTATCAGGAAGTTTTGGAGAGAGCTAGTTGTAGTCATGATGATAATAAAAAAGATTATCTCGAGAAGCTTGAGCTAAATTGCACTTATGAGGAGAGTTCTAAATAAGTTGATGATCTCAAGTTGGGGGATGAAGAAGAAGAAAGTAATATGCTAGGCCATGATCAAATCTCATTCACTTCCTTTCTTGAATTTGCGGAGACCTTGTGCCAAGGGAAGGATGAAGAGAATGTGCGAGTGGAGAATGAATTGAGTAAGGCAGTTACTGGTCTCTCTTGGGTAAAGAAGGAGGTGGGTACCTTTCATAATTTTTATCTCGATTGGACATCTCTAAATCAAGGGGAGGATATTGATTTACTATCTATTCCTGACATCGGCAACTCTCACTTTGTGTTGGATACTTTCATGTTGGACGATTTGTCTGATTCCATTGAACCTTCCAAGTTTCATGATGTTGAGAAGTATGCTTCTTTCACTGTTGATTCTCCTAAGCTCCTTGACATTGATCCTTTGCTTGAAACTCCTCTCCCTTTGATCTCTTCTCACCTCACTGATGTTTATGAAATCTCTAAAAGTGAGGGAGAATAAGAAATTTATCTTGATATTAAGGTCTTCATTAATATTTTCAACACTTACAAAGACCACTAGTGGGAAGAAAATTTTGTGATCATCAATCAGGGAAATCCTTTTGGCCTAATTGATCCATCATGGTATTTATCTCAGGCCACCCCATTAAAAGCAAAGTTGTTAACCCATGTATTGCATGATCAACCTAATTGTGATAACAACCACTCTAGCCCCTACACTATCATGCTCAATCTTATCTTGTTGTGGTATAATGTTTGGTTTTTCAATGAAGATGAGATAACGTGGTGGCTCATTCTCAAGTAAACATGTTGGTTATGAAGCTTGAAACTTCTATGCATGCGTCTAGCTGAAGACGGAAAACTTATTGCTTCTGGGAGGTAACCCAAGATTTTTGTTGTTTGACATTTTTATTTGAGTGTGTTTTAGTAGTCAGGTCAAGGCCAAGGAGAGGAAGTCGTCGCCGTCCATGACATTGATGGAGGTTTCATCCTGCATATCCGGTTGTCTCTTTCCTATTCAGAAGTATTTATTGATATATTGTTCTATTGCTTTCAATTCTATATGCCATTGAGGACAATGTCATTCAAGTTTGGGGGGGGGGGAGAGAAATTTTTTTTCATGATGCATATAGTACAACCTGATAGGAGTTCTGTCTTGCATGTCATCGTTGCATGAAAGTAGAAAGATGTAAACCCCATTTTGAGTTTCATGATTCATGTTTAAATTAAAAGTAATTCTGGAATAGAAAAGACTAGGGAGAAGGATGATGGCAAATTTAGTCAATCTAGTCATGTAAAACTGATATAAGAATCTCTTTAATGTTCATGTGTACTTTTGAAAAACGAAATTCACATTGCACACTAATGAAACAAGCAAAACAAGCCCTCTGCTTTTTTTGGTATGTTGTCTGATATTCTACACTTCTTAAGAAAAGAGATCTTTTTACAAAGCTTTCTGTCAAATTATCTATCAAATAAGCGTAATGGCACTATGAAAAAGAGAGAGAGAGAAAAAAAATATCATGAAAAATGCCCCTAGTCTTAGTAACCGGGCCTACTTCACCTAAGACGTGTTGAGGTTCGCGTAAAACGAAAAAGGGAACCTTGATCTGCGAAATCGGGCCTACTTCTCCTAAGGTAAGAGTTGAGGTTCACGTTGAGCAGTGAAGGGTAGTGCAGCATCATGTGTGATATAAAAGATCCCAAAGGGATAAAGTAATAAGGTAGACAAAAAGTTAATATACTTAATGCTCTAATCTAAGAGGTGCAGGGTTGAAAGACATTTGCTTGGAATAGCGAATGGGGGATGCAATTGTCTAAGCTGTGGATTTTGGTAGTTACACATACACAAGTGCTATTGAGCTTTGATTTGAATTCTTGATCATGTACTATTAATTTCCTACATAAGGCTAGTGTGCATTAATGATTCCAGATTCTTAATCTTTAGGTGATTCTATGAAGGGAGAGTTGGATATGAGAGTATGAATTTTACAAACTCTTGTTAATCCTAAATTTTAATTTATTTGTATTGTTAAGGGACTAGCAATGCATAAGTTGGGGGGTGTGATAAGTATCCATTTTCTATGATAATTCATCACATGTACACCATTTTATGTGCATATAATTAGGCAATTATGCATATTTCATAGTTAACCTCAACTCCGCGTTTAAATTAGAGCTTTCACGTAAATTGATTAATTTGGTGATATTATTTAATAAATTGAAGTTGAGGGTCATGAGCATTCATTATCCATTGCATAGCTATGAGCATTTGAGACTTATGTACACATTATGGTAATTTTTATGGACTAAATTATAATTATGTGTGTGCAGGACACAGAAGGTAATTGTAAGAAACTCTGGGGCAAAACTGTCATCACCACTTTGACCAAGTCAAACACAGAAGTTTGTATTTTGGTTGGAGGGAAAAGAAATTTTAAAAGTTTAAAATTGAAGAGAAGAAGCACATATTTTGGTTGGAGAGAAAAGAAAATTCAAAGTTTGAAAAGGAGATTCAAAGTTTGAAAATGAGGAAACCAAGGAGGAAAAGGAGGAGCATCTTGACCAAAAAGGAATAGGAGGTGCCCACCTTGTCTTCCTCTTTCATTCATCTCATTCTACATCTATCCTAGCCCTCCATCTCTATCAAACTTGATCTCCACCATCCATTTGACATATTCTCCCTATAAATAGCTCATGTCAAGGAGGAGAAGGGGAGTTCTTCTTTTGGCAATTTTCACCATTTCTCTCCCCACCTTAGGCCGCCGATTTCCTTCCCCTTCTATCCCTCTTATCCTCCTAATTTCTTCACGAATGTTCTTTATTTTTAAGTTCTCTACAACTTCTTATTCTGCATCATCTTCCAATTCCTTCTGGTTTTCAAGTTATTTCATATTTTTCACTGTTTTATCATGTGCATTTATAGACTGCATTCTTCTCTGTTCTTCCCTATTTGTCTCCTTCCTCCGCCCCTTTTCTCCTCTAGTCTTCTTCACGAAAGTTCTTTTCTTTTAAGTGCTCTACAACTTCTTCTTCTGTATCATCTTCTAATTCCTTTTTTTGTTCAAGTTATGTTCAACGTTTCGAAGCTCTATCTCTGATTTTCACTATTTGCATTTTAAACCCTTCTTCTTCTTCTTCCATCTCACCTAGGTAACCTTAGTTAATCTCTCCTTCATCACCACCCCCTTCTCTTCTAAATCATTGGCATCTCCCTTAGCTTCATCTTGACCTCTCCCTTCCTCTCCTTAGATCTCTCTCCTCACCCCATACATTCTCCTCCAAGAGCGGCTTCAACGACGAAGGTGACTTCCTCCCGGCGTAGATGACATCTTCCGCGAGGTGGTTCATGATCCAAGTCCAAGAGAGGACGGCGCCGTTATCACCATTGCTGCTACTATCTTCACACCTCATACTCCTTTTGTTTTTATTACTTTAGTTTAATTTTACTTCATTATAATCTCGTCACATCTTTGTTGTAAGTTTGTCTTGCACTTCATGTACTCGGTTCTTTATGATAATGAAATAAGTGTTCATTTGATCTAGATCTTGTTCATCTTCCCTTTATCCTTCTTCTACCTCTTCTTATCCACTTTATGCAATTATTTTCTATAGCATAGGCTCATAATCATGGGCGTTTTTAATTGATTGTTAAAACCGTACTTTGTCAAATTATTCTCTTCGAGCTACAAAAAATCACAAATATTTTCCAAAGGACTCCAAGGTTTTAAATTTAAAAATCTCTTCTTCCCTGTGGATTCGACCCTTCTCGCCACCTTATTACGTCTTACTTTCATCTAGTGCGAGTTTGAATTTTTAAGATTGATACGCTTGTTTTAAACGATGAACTTACACGTTATCACTAGGCATCTTTACGTGATTAACAGGTTGATAGTGTAAATTCACTAATACCGAGGAAACGCAATAAATCATGAAATATGAATAGGATGATATAAGATGCGAGCAATTGGTGATCAAGTAAGTCACAGTAATAAAAATGAGAGCAAGTATAGAATGAACAAGTAGAAATGTTAAACATCTAATTGGCCAGATAACACAAGAGTGTACAAGTCAAGTATTCCAAGTGTTTCACGCGAGTCAAGCAAGTGTAAGTATTTATGAGTGAGTGGAATGTCGTAGATTAATCTAGCTAGATAGTACTTTGGTGCGATGCCACACCGGGTCAATAATAGCTCCCATGGGCACGAGTACTTTCGGGCGCTCCCCCAGGACCAGACCGGGCCCTATTAATGCCAGGCATCGAGATTTTTGATCAATGACCCAATAATGTAAACATCTAGACATCCACATTTAAGTAATAATGATGGTCAAAGAATTTCATGGTAAAACTCATGAAATAAGGTAAGATCTAGCAAAATTTACCATCCAAGGGACAAGTAGTACAAGAGCGCAAGTAGTTGTAAGAAAAGTTCAAAGATAATTTAAGGCATATTGTTTAACGACATTAAGTCGGTAGAAGAAATGGATTAACGGATAAGTCACAATCAGCCCTTACGGAAAACCTCATAAAACAGGTTTAGATCAAGTTATTCACAATCGGGTGTTTAGCTAGAAATTGAGGAATCACGGCCAGGTAAGAGGTGGGACAGTGGGAGGCTCCCCTCGCATTCACGAGGTCCTAATTAATAAACCACTTATCCACTTAAAGAGTTTTCCCGTGGACTTCTTTCCTTAGACACTGTTGTTTCTTGGAAATCATTGCTAATTACACGACTTGTCGGAAATGAGGAACTATTCTAGCGAAAATTCTATCCCATTTTTTGCAGTTAGAGCTTAACTAGAAAATTGAGGAATCACGGCCAGGTAAGAGGTGGGACAGAAGGAGGCTCCCCTCGCATTCACGAGGTCTTAATTAAGAAACCATTTATCCACTTAAAGCATTTTCCCATGAACCTCTTTCCTTAGACACAGTTCTTCCTTGGAAATCTAGATAGCTACATGACTTGTCGAAAATAAGGTAACACGGTAACACAGATATCGTTAAACTTGTATCGATCAAGATTATGCAACTATGGTCATGCAGTTTTAACAGTTAATATCTACTCCATTTAACATGCTCGAAAAAATAATATAGTCATGGAGATCAAGAGTATCATGAAGGTAATAAGAACTAGGACGAAAATATGAGCTCATGGAATAGAATTATTATCTTCCATATCCTTAACTTAAACATATGTTGAATTAAATGACATGCAACCTAATATGATTTAGAACTTAAATTTAACAGATCGAGCTTGCGGAATAATCAATTGGTTCAGAAATAACACGGTCGTGGTGGAGATCGCGCATCCGGAGCATGGTCTCGAAAGACACCGTGATCCGAGACGGTGCTTCCGACGCTTAAGAATCTCGATTAAAAACTCATGTTCAGTGGTATGGATATCCCTATGGCCCGTGTTACTCATGAGGGCGCCTGAAAATAGAATAATGATGTTTCACTCTTTTTTTTTATGAAACGGGCGAAGGGGGATGACTTGGGATGAACACGGTTGTCCTGGACACTGCGTTCAGAACGTGGTCGCCATGGGTACCGCGTTCAGAACGTGGTCGCTCGAATGACCGCGTTCAGAACAAGAACGTAGTCGTCAGACATACCACGTTCAGACGAGAATGTGGTCGTCAGACATATTGCGTTCAAAACGTGGTCGTCAGGATGGCCACGTTCAGAACAGGAACGTGGTCGTCAGACAGACCGCGTTAAGAACGTGCTCATCTGGGTGACCGCGTTCAAAAAATATATATTTTTTCTTCTTGTTGGGTTCGTTGTGCTCCTTCTTGGTTTTGGTTTTGATGATAACAAAATATTGTGTGTTTGTGAGGAAGAACTTTATGCATGCTTGCATATGTTTTTGTGCTTGCATATGTTTGAAGCTTGGTAGAAGATGGCCAATTGGAATACACACCATGTTTATATTCATTGCTATAGGTTCCTGATGTTAGGTGTGTTACTCGTCCTTTGATAAGGTTTTCATGCATATCTTTTCATGGGCTTTTAAGTGTGATAAATGGATTTCCATGCTTGTTCTTCATAAGGCTTTTCTAGCCAATGTTATGAACTCCTTGTGTATATCTTGGTGGAATATGGAAATTCAATTGAATGTGTTCATGCACTATTTTCATAGTGCTTTTGAGCTCGAATCATGTGTAAGAAATTCATTGTGCTACCTTGATGTACATATGTTGATTATCATGCAAATCAATTGACTCAACATGTTTTTAAGACTTAAAATGTGTTTAAGAGTCCATGTTGATCATGTGGGATCGACTCTTGGTGAATGGATTGATCTCATGCATATCTCTCATGAAGTTATGATTTTCCATCATGTTTTGTCAATTCATGTGAAAGTGGTTTCCTAATGCCCATTTGTTATGTGCATGCATGGTGAAAACATTTCAATGCTTTGGTTGAGAAAACTTGAGCTCACATGCATATTTCTTAAGAGGTATTGGGCTTGCATTTCTCTTAATCAAACCTTAATGAGAACCATTCCAAATTTGATGAAATTGGGTTGAAGTGTTTTTACATCAGCTTTGATGCATGGTATATTTGGTTTAATCTTTGGTTAGGAAAATCGGGGTTAGATTGTGCATTCTTGCATCATCTTCATGGTGTTTGATTTTCATGCAAACCAATTGGATCAACTTATTTTTCAATCATAGAAATTCATGCATAGATGTTTGATATCATTGGGTTGCATATTTAGATCATTGGGATCTCATTAAATATCATTTTCTAATGTCCCAAGGTGAATGGGTCAACCCCCCCACTGTCTGGGTCGACCTTTGGGCTGAAAATAGCCCAACTAGCATTCTGGCTGCAAGTGGGTCGACCCCCTCTGAGAATGGGTCGACCCCTAAAACTTCTGCTTCCCAGACAGCGTGCTGGTCTGCAAGTGGGATGTCCCACTTGTTAGATGGGACGTCCCATCTTGTTTAGCAGATCCGCGCGACTTTTCCGTGGGCCATCAAAGCCCATCCAAATGACCTCGGATTGGGATAAAATTTTACCCCAATGTCCCTAGGTTATTGATAGACATGTTAGGGTGTTTTTAACACATTTTATGAGGGGTATATGGGTCTTTTGATTTCTCTTATATATATACATATGTGACCTCCGAATTTGATAAGAAAAACCTATTGTGCTCATTATTTTCTATCTTGTAGGGGAAGAAAAGGGAGAAATGAAGGAGGAGCACTTCAAAGGAAGATTTGATATACATCCATGGGTTTTTGAAGCTTGAAAAAGAAGAGAAAGAGGAGCGGAATGAAGAGAGGAACCCGATGATGTCAAAATAGCGAGCAACGGTCGACATCGATTTGGAGATTCGAGGAGTTTGCAAAGGGGGATATTTTATAGATCTTTATCTGTCTATCTCTGATGTTTTGCTTGAGTCATATTTCAGTTTGAGCATGTCTAGCATATTTGCTTTGTTTTTCTGAACTGAGAAATCGTGACTGTGGACCGTCAGTGTACGGTCGTGTCTTGAACCGTCTGCGTACAGTTGTGGATTATTGGGCTACGTGTTACAGCACGTGTGTGTGTGTTTGATCCGTGGTTGGATCGTGTTGGAGACCGTGTCTCCGTGTGTGTATGTGTGTGTGTGTGTGTGTGCGGGCGTCGTCCTGTGTGTGTTTGGAGCGTCACCTCCGTTTTGGGGATTTATCCCTAAGTAAAGCCTTACTGGTTCGGTGAGGGGTGGACGTAGGGAGCCCGTCGTGGTCCCGAATCACCTTAAAAATTCCGTGTCGTATGGTTTGCCTTTGTGGATGTGTGCTTAATCATCTAAATTGCTTGTATGTTCGAGTGAGTGCGGCGTGATTGAGAGAACTAGTTTATCTTGCTTAGTTAATCTATTCAATCTCGATTAAAGTTGTTAATTCCGCTGCGTAGGTTTTTAATTAGTCATCTAGTGTGGGGGACAATTCAACCCCCCTTCTTGTCCGCTCGCCTACGGCGCCAGACCAACACTTCTTTTTTTTTTAAATAGTTGGACGATTGGAAAACTTTTATATTAACGTAGTTTGTCGGGCCGTCACGTTAATGTCACGCCCGCTGTGAGCATCACATTCAAAAATAGTATCTGTTTTACAAAAAACGGCGATACCCCTTCAATAAAACGCCTCTAACATGCTTAATACTCAATAAAAATTGGGGAAAATGGTACCAATGAAAAGAGCACTTGAAAACGCACAAGATGACATGATTTATTAAAGGTTTAACCTGAGTGAAACCTACCTTAAGTCAAATCAAAGAGGAAAAAGGAAAAATGGGATGAACACCCAAGAGCTCCCTTTCTCCTTCAAATCACGCCCCCAAATCGCCACCAATCTCTTCCTCAACGTAGCAAAGACCTAGTGGGTTATTAAAGGGCCTATTTATATGAAAAATCTGGCAAAAATAGTCAAGATTTCTTTCCCCCAAAATCAAACTTCTCCACTCTGAATTTAATGTTCTAAGAAGAGAATTCCAATTTCTCCTCTTAATCTAGCCTTAATTTGGTGGAAAAACGTGAGAAAGATGCCTAATCTATTGTGGGCTATGATGTAGAGTTTGAATTATGTGACAATCTTCTAGAAATTAGATTATTTTACTCATATAAAATGATATTTAACATGTGCTATGAATTTTATCCCTATTTAGCCCATTAGCCCATAATCCAGCCCATTATGGGTTATCCAAAGGACCAATTGTTAATCATAATCCATTCTAGGGAATTAGTTAGGTCTCCTATAATTTTTCTAGATTTTAAAATGTTTAATTTTGATTTATTTCAAGAGAATTAAATTATTAAATATATTTATGCTTGAAAAAATATAATATCATCATTAATTTATGAAATTATCATTATTTAAGAAATATAATATTAAAGTAATTATATCTATAGAAATATAATATTAAAGTAATTATCTCTATTATTAAATCAAAATCTTTTAGTTATTTGATATATTTTACATTAAGGATTTATCGCATTTGCAATTTACTTAATCTATCTGAGATCTTTAAAACTCAATTTCATTTCTAAATCAAAATTTTCAATCCTTTTACCTATTTTATATATACAAAGATTTTAATTATTTAACTTGATCATTTAGAATTTGACCCGCTTATCCAAATTAGAATTTGGGATTTTAGACGTTTAAATTTTAAGAGATTTGAAGAGGGGTTATCTCGCACTGCTCTTGAGCGGGGAAGAGGATAACCACGTACACTTGAAGTGTGAACTGCAAGAAGGAAAACGAGTCAGAGGTGCCCATGGATATATCCTTGGGGAAGACCCTTCGATGCTTAAGTCAGCAAAGTAGTAGAGCTATGATGCGAAGGGAAGAGCTAGGAGGAAGGTGGGAGCGCGAGATCACTCTCCACCAAAAGGTGAAGTGGTTCCTACTCAGGATTTTTGGCTCTTGCCTGGCTTACCTCTTGTAGTAGGGCTTTTCCAGTTGAAATAGTGGCCCGTTGTGCGACTGATCCCTATAAGCGGAGGAGTCTTAGGGGGGGTTACATCTTTCATGCGGACTCCTTATAGCACGCGGACTCTTGGTCTCCCCAATCCCCTTGAGCTTCCTGCCATTAAGGGACTCACAACGGCCGTACAAATAAGCTTCCATCAGTGAGCCCGAGCGATAGGCACTTGCCTAGGAGTGGTCTCCCGAGCGATGAGTGCATGGTCGGGATAGGGAATAGGGGGCTTCGAGGGAGCTTTCCCGATCGAACTGATGCTCGGACTTACCAACCCGAAGGCCGCCTTGGAAGCGCTTGCACCGAGTGAGTTTTTGGGCTATATACTAAGTGGGCCCGGGGGCTACCACTTCAAGGAGTTGGGCCTTGTTCGGTCTGGTTGGACCTCTTTTGGCTTCTCCGTGCGTGCGACGAGATTTCCCCTCTCCACTTGTCCCCCTCCTATTCCCGAGCCAAAAATTTAGGCTCGGACGAGTAGCGTTTAGGCTGGACTTTTTGTGGCTCTGGTTGGGTAGAGATTTCTCTCGGGTAGGGGCCACATGATGCGGCTTGCCTTGAAAATATACCCATCATGATGAATAAGAGATGGCCCCTCCTCGGGAGATCGGATCGTCGCGCCGCCTTCGGTTTAAGCATTACGCGTTTTCCGTCCCTTTATCTCCGGGGTTTACTGTTTTGCCTCTCTTTCACATTTATATTTGAGGGGGGCTCCTGTGCTGTGAGAGCAGCTCGGAAGCGCGGAGAATCGTTGCGGCCATCGGAGCTAGGGGAGCATCCTGAGGTGGTGATTCGTCAGCTTCAGAGTCCTCTGATTCGGAGCTTTCCCCTTCTTCTCCCAGTTCTTCTGTCTGTTCCATGGCAGGCCAAAATCCAGAGGCCGAGAGCCAAGAGGGAGAACATGCCTCGATGACTTTTTTAGTGCCACCAGAGCCTCTTCGCAGTGAACTAGGTGAGGCGGACGTGAAACGGCTGGAGAATCGGTATGGGTTGCCATGGCGATTCCAGTTCCTGGCGCCTAAGCCTCATGAGTCTAGCCTGGCCACTCGTTCCGACCTCTTCTGTTCTTTCCTCCATGCCTGGAAGTGCGGCATTCGGCTGCCCCTCCATCCCTTTGTTGCCGAGTTGCTTCGATTCTACCGGTTGGCTCCTGTTCAACTGGTCTCCAACTCTTATACCCTCATCTTCTCCTTCATCTTCCTCTGTGGCAAGAGAGGGGTGCACACCTCGCTGGACCTCTTCCACTATTTTTTTGAGTTGAAGGATAATCCTTTTACCGGGAAGGGCTTCTTCTTCATTCAAGCGAGGCGGGGAAGGAGTTGTGTGTCCCTTTCTGTGAAGGATTCTTCTCATAAGGGGTGGAAGACCCAATATTTCTGGGTGGGACCGTCGACGGTCGGCGTGGTCTGGGATTTCCCGATGGTGCCCAACTTTCACCCGAACATCCCTCCGAAGCAAACATAGGTCTCTTCGGAGGTGGAGAGGGATGCTGCTATCCTTTAGCGAGAGCGCCTGGGGACTGCTGAGTTGGTGACTCCTCCTAACATCGAGGACTATCTTTCTCGACTGCTATTGCCGACGGGTAAGGTTCTCAGGAACTTGTCCTCTTTCAAGCGAGTGCTTTCCTCTTCTCAAATTGCTCTTCTTCGCACAGATCTGTGGCGAGCGGCTGAGGAGGGGGAGGAGGAGGCATCGTCAGTTAAGCTGGAGGTCATCAATGTGGATGATACGCCAGCTTCGAGTGATATCCCAACTTCGGAGGGCTCATCCCGCGCCCGGGAAAAGGGCAAGGGGGTCGCCTGGGACGATGCTTCTGCACGCCGGGGGGTCAAGCGGAAGGATCCCATGGTGAAGTTGTTGCAGTCTTCGATACAGGCGCAGTATGCTGAGAAGAAGCGGGCGAGGAAGGCGGAGGCCGCCCGCCCGGTTGATGGGGTTCCCCTGTTGCCTCCTTTTTCTGTGGTGCAAGAGGGTGCAAATGACGAAGGGATCGTGGCCGATGCTGGGGCGCCAAGCGAAGCAGAGGGGGCGCCAGACGGAGGAGCCCGATCCAAGCCGATCGAGGCTGGAGGGTCACAAGATGTAGCGACTCGATCGTAGCCGACCGAGGCTGGGGAGGTGCACGGCGGGGCTGCTCATCCCGAGTCAACCGGTGGGGCCCCTGAGGTAGGATTGCTTGGGGAAGGTGCCCTAATCCCGACTGCTATGGAGAGAGTTCCCCTTCCCTCAACCAGTTCCTTCAGCGTCCGGGCCTCCCTGTACCAGAGGTGCCATTCTATTGCTTCAGGGGTTGTGTGAGAGAAGCTCCAGAGGGGTCCCCCCCTCCACGCTTTTTGAGCAACTTATGGAAGGCAGCCTGATCTTGGCCCAGCTTGGGGCTGAGGCAGTAGGTGCATATGCTCGGGTGGATTCGGAGTGGGAGGCTCTCTTGTGGGCCCGTGGTGTGCCCGATCGGAAGGTTAAGCGTCTGACCCTTGATCTTGGTGACCTTCGTCGGGAGGTGGCCCCGCTTAAGGCTAAGGTGCAGTCAAGCCAAGCAGAGGCTCGGTCGTTGGCAGAGTAGCTGGCCCAAGCCCGTCGTATGGTCGACCGAAAGAATGAGCTCCTGGAGGCGGAGCGTATGATTTAGGTCGAGCGCGGCGGGCAGTGGAAGGCCGAGCGGGAGACGCTCGAGGGCCGAGTCCGGGGGGCCGAGGATGCACTAACCGAGGCCGAGAGAAGGTTGTCTGAGTCGGAGCAGAGGATAGCCGAGCTCGAGAGGCAGGCGGAGTAGGCCAGGGTGGAGGCACTCGAGCGACATAAGTGCTCAGAGTCCTATCACGCGGCTCTTATCCAGGCTGCCTTCCCTTATTATGAGTCGGGCTATCGCTGGGGCCTTCGGAAGGGCTTCTCCTAGGGCTTCGATAAGGCCATCATAGAAGCAGAGGCCCAAGCGTCTAGGCTCCTTTTTCTTTCCGGGCAATGCTATGACTCGGACTGGGGCTCAACCGACTCCTCCCATTATATATCGAGCGAAGAGGAGGGTTGGGAGTCCTCATCCGAGCGATTGCCAACTCCAACATCTTCGGGAGAGCGCACGACCGAGACAGTTCCCACACAGGTGGGGTCAGTGCCTGGGTCGGCCATCGTCGAGAATACTAGGGGCAGATCATCTGGTGTTGAGGAAGCCTTGCCTATCGAGCCTGAAGATGGGCCTGAGGCCTGATGTAATAGCTCTATCTTTGTTTTTTTTCTTTCCCTTATGTAGCCGGGTAAGGCTTTTTTGGAAAATATAATAGCGGTAGTATTAAATGTTGAATTGACTATTTCTTACCGCTTTTGGTGTGATTTGACTACCGGATTCGTAGTCGTTGGAGAAGGCGTCGATTTTCTCTACAGATATCGCGCGTGCCGATCTGTCAAATAACTGACATGGCGCTGGCACCTTTCCTGTCACGCCCCGAGCCTTTATTACAGCGGAAGACTCACTCGAGAAACGTGAACAGCCGGTATGATAAGCCTCTTGCAAGCAAGAATGATCAGAGCGCAAGACAATCACACATAAGAATGCAATCGCACAATATTTACTCAACTTTGATTTTTATTAATAATCAAATCCAATATTCAAATATAACCACTAATTCAACTTCCATCATGCTAGACTCAAGAAATAAGAAATTACATAGACTCGACCTAAACAATGTAAACTTCCTAAGTCTTCGCTCATTCTTTAACCACTCTCGGATTCGCTACTTGAACATTCTGAATCCGAACCCGACTCACTTCCATTTCCTGAAAAAGAATGGAAATAGGTAATGAGCACACTTGCCCAGTAGGTATCTTCGCATCAACATGAAGGCATCATTAAAGTAATTAACGTTTTTGCTCTAGAGGAATAAGGTAAAATCATGCGAATGCAATGAATCATACGATTAAATCAAAGTATGTAAGATAAAATGAGAGCAAGTATGAACTAGCAAGAATGTTATAAGAACATGATGTGGCCTTTCATGAATGAGAATGTAACGAGAATATACTAGCAAGCCACATAATCATCACTCGAGTATCTTTTGCTTATGAGCAAGTACTTCGTGAATTTTTGTGGAATATCAAGAAAGTCAAGTATCAATCATGCTGTATTGTGTTGTGGATTTTCACTTATTTATAAAGAAAGTACTCCCAGCGCAATACGACGCCAGTAGCATCATACCCCATAGTTTATAATAGTATGTTTCCGACAATCAGTCGAGGGGACTAGCATAGAGCCCTTGAACACAATCAGTGTTCAATCGCATCTTCAAGTATAAATCAAGCTTTTTCCATGCATGTAACAATAAAGTATGACCAAGAATATACAATTCCAACAAGCTCTTGATAACAATAATTCAATGAATGAACGCTTCAATAAAAATCATGAGAAATCAAGAATGACTTATACTATGTTATGCTTATGGAAATAAATCGGCAGCACAACGGTACAGTCTTTATCTTCCATTCCTTATATTAGATTTCTTGATCAATATGATAAGTTCTAGATCATCAATAGTCTATCTAGAAACCTTTGGAATATCAACCCTTGGTCAAACCTTGGGTTAAAATACTCAAGCAGTGTGACGGTCGTGTACTGGGCCGTTACATGATGTGACACTCCAGTATTGGGCCGTTACATTGACGTGACGGTCTAGAGTTGATGCATTAGAACGACTAAATCCTGAAACAGTAATTGGACTCAGTTAAATGTGATGGTTGTATATTGGGCCGTTACATATGCCTGACGGTCCAATATAGGTCCGTTACACTACTGATAACCAGAAACCTCAATAGTGTATTCTAATCACTTGGATTTTAATGGTACAACCAACTCGGCGACATAGTGGGAATCCCAGGCTCGCGGAGAATTACGGTGACCTTGAAACAAGATTTCCTAGTCCATTGGAAGGAATATCCAATAGAGAGGTCCTCATGTCTAAGAATAGTGTTCCTATAGTGCAAAGTATAAACTAATGGACATATACCTTAATATATGCCATGTACTTAAAGAAATGACTCTATAGATAGGAAAGAATGTGTAACAATGTGAAACCAAGATAAAATCCCGTCAATTCAACATTGGAAAATCATGATTTAGAATATAAAACTATAGAGTTTAGCCAATGAAATTAACATAACTTAAAATAACTCAAAATGCTTTAATCATACAAATTTCTATCATGAATCAATTAAAAACTCAAAGTCATGAAATAAGGTTAAAACTTAGATAACTAGGCTTATTCATAAGTAAGTTTGACTGTCCTTAGTCCTATCTCGGTTTGACAGTAACCCGTACTCTGACGGTCTAGTATGGGCGCGTCATAGGGCTGTGACGGTTTATCGTAGGACCGTTACAGTATTGTAACGCTCCTGTTATGGTGCGTCAGAGACAACGGAGAAACTTTAAATACAACAGAGGTTGTGACGACTTATCGTAAGACCGTTACAGTCGTCTGACGGTCCTAGTATGATGCGTCAGAGTCCCTGCTAACAGTATAATGAAATAAAAAGATTATGATTTGAAACCATGTTATGTTTTGAAAAGATTTACTACCCTAATCATAACAAAATGAAGTAAAGGTCATCTAGATGCATAGGTTGCAGTGAATTAACAAGATAATATATTTGATCTTAGATTTGGGCTAAGAATATGTATGTATGCATGAACCCGTTAAAGCATGAAATTCATAGTCTATAATGCATGAAATCAAACACAATCAGAGGGTTTTATCTCTAACAAGGTGTTTTTGCCAATCATGAGATTGATACGTGTAGCGGAAAGTGAGATAGAAGGAGGGGATGAATAGATCACTCCCAAAATCAATACAACACAGACCCAATTACTCAACCCCTCAAATTGCAGTGAAAAGGATTTCAGAGACAGGCAACAAAGATGACAGGTGTAAGAAATGAGATCGAGAAAGCCGTCCATAATGAAGCAATGTGACAAGTAGATGGAGAGAAACACAACGTAAACCGACAAACCACAGAAGAGACTGGGAATTTTTTAGGTGGTTCGATTGCTGTCCGCAATCTACGTCCACCCCTTACTCAAGAGAGTAAGGTTTCCTTGCAATATAGAGTCGCACACAGCAGACTCAGTCTGCAACAACCGCTGTCAAGCAGCTTGCCCTGAGGAACAGCCTCCTCAGTCTTCTGATCAATCAGAAGAAAACACTGGAGAACCAATCTCCCTTCCTTTGCACGTAGCAAAGGGGACCCTGTACAGTTACTCCCAAGCAACTCACACAACCAGAGGATCAAACCTCTCTTCCTCCAAGACAATGGAGGGAACTGGAGAACCTCTCCCTTCCTCCGAACAATGGAGGGTAACAATATGGAATGAAGATAAAGAAAAAATGGAAAACAAAACAATCGATGAACGATAATCTTCTTTAGAAACCAAAAGCAATATAGCTTCCGTAGAAGCAGATCTTCCCGATCACAAACACTTCTCTCTCTCAGAAAATTTTTTCTCTCAACTCTGGATGGAGTAGGCTTTCTCTGGTTTTCTCTGCTCTCACGCTGCTCTTCTTTCTCACTGTTCCATCCTCTTTCGAACCCTTTTCCATAGCATATATATATATCTGATCCAGAACCTTAGGCGTGTGGATACAATGTTTCCCGCCTAAAGATGTTGGGGTACGTGTGAGAATGTTCTGGACGTCTATCTACCTTGAATCACGTGCCACTCCTCGGAGAGAAACTCTATCAGAAAACGCAAGGCACTTAGTCAAGCACTTAGCACAGTTTACACTGGGGTAATGAGAGAGTAAACATAGCATGCACTGAGTTGATAAAACCAGGCGTGGGAAATGTAATGAATTACAAATATGCATGACACCATATTGACTTATAAATATGCATGACACCATATGCACGAATCTTAGTGACCACCCGTGCAGCTGATGTGCACGGACATGAATCCAAGAGGCACAAGAAGAAGACTATGCACCGAGTCAAAGAAAAAAAAAACCAAAGATATGCAATGACTCTAGAGATGTCTAGGGCGAACAGTGCACTGACTCTTAAAAAGAAATGCGTAACACAGTAGATGCATCGAGTTGGATTTGCGGTCCAGACACGAGTTGCACCGAGATGATGGAGAAGAGTATACGGACAAAGGAAAATGCAAGATAGAACTTGCACCGAGATGGTGGAGAAGAAAGCACTGACACTAAATGACAAGACTAAACAGTGCGTGCTGTGCAAGTATTGCACGGACCTAAAGACTTGCACCGACCTTGAAAGGTGAGATGTAAAGAAAAGGAATGCACGAGCCTAAATGCGCATGCTGCATTGAAATACACTAACCCCTTATGTGTATGAGACAAGTAATGCACCGAGATGAAAACGGAACGACCAGCCTGACCAATGCATTTAGGTCAAGAATTGCACCGATTCAAAAAATTTCAGCGACCTCAAGAGGTGAGATGCAGAGATAGAATATGCACGGACCTTAATGCTCACGACCTAGAGAAATGCACAATGACAACATATGAATAGCAAAACCTGTGCATGACCAAGGACTTGCACCGAGGTAAGTACTTTATGTGAAAGATGTAGAGCTAGCACTGACTCAATATGCATTAAGCAAAAGAGCAAATAATATGTAATGCACGAACCTAAATTATGCTATTTGCACATACCCCCTTCATGCTTAGAAACAAATAACTGCACCGTAAAAGAACAAATTGATCTAGAGATAAAAATAAATTGATTTATAGTGTAAGACATCATCAAAACCGTAGGGATGCAACAATCTCCCCCTTTTTGATGATGGCAACACTATGAATCAAGCAATATTAGGGCATTAAAAATAGACAAGAGCAAGCGAATCATGTAGACAAGCCAAACACAACTTCTGAGACTCTTCTCTCTCCAAAACCATTCCCTGAGACTCTTCTCTCTCCAAAACCACTCCCCCACAACTCACTCTCAGAAGACCTGTTCACAGTAGCAAGACCTCTCTCAGATATTGCATGACCTCTCTCCCCCTTTGACATCATCAAAAGGAAATGAAAGATATATGAAATTGCTGGAGACATGAGGAAGAAGTACAGTGACTTCTTAGTGTAGAAAGACTCAAGAGCATATCTTAAGAGAATAAGTGAGGTGCTAAACTCAAGTGAAGATTCTTGAACTCCGGTAAACAATAGAGAATTAGAATGAGAGGAAAGTTTATCCACATACATGGTATATGATGTAGAGCATGGATGAGCAAGTATGGCAAGACATTGCTGAACAAACAACAATCCTCAGTAGACGGCAAGAGACAAAATCAGAGAAGGTGTTCTCATGGTATTGAAGACAAGCAATCCAGTAAATTGCATAAAGATAGGGGATTTTATGATGATTTTCAAGAAGACCAATGAGTAAGTTTGATGGGGACATCGAGGCAAGACCGTACGCATTTTGTTTGCATTTATGTCTTTTCATATTTGTATGTATACCCTTTTGTTATATGGGTACGTAATTGTAGGTCTTAGTGGATTTATATGTAAAATTCCAGTAGGACCAAGCAAGGGGGCCCTCAGCCCTTTTCCATTGGTCCATGTCACTCATGTGCGACTGGTCAACCATCCTAGGTGGCCATCTAGAAGAGTTGAATATCAAAATGCCACATGGGTAGACAAGTGGTTAAATTAGTCCAAGGTGGGTTACCTACCTTCACCTACCAATACCCTTGGTCAAGGGGGCGCCCCTCTCCCCTATTATTTTATGTTTTTTTTGTGTGTTGTTCAAACCTCATCCTAGCCCTTCAATCCCCCTCCCTAGATCCAAGGGTGTACATTAGATTAGATTGGTAGCATATAAAAGTGTGTATTTTCATGTGGAAATTAATGAAAAATCAGAAATTTTGTTGAATGCCTTGAAGCTCCTTGCGCCCGCAGCTCCTCCCCTCTGGTTCCTCTCCTCCAACCTCCAGTTCTAGAGTGGTTTCTACCTCCTACTCCCTCCCCTCTATCTCCGGTGATCATCTGTGCCGCCGCCGCCGCCGTTCGTGCCGCCTACGAGCCGCCACGGAGCCATCGTCAAGGTTCTATCCTGCTGGACAGAGGTGACTTCCATGAATTCTTGCTATCCGCCACGAGCTTAGATGGATTTGAAATTTTGAGGGTGTGTTCTTACCTTGAATCCCCACCTCCACCTAAATTGTCACATCCAAACTCCGCCATATAGTAATTTTCCATTTTCGTGCATCTTTCATTCCCAGATCTATTTTGTCTCTGTCTACATTGACAGCAGCCCTGTGTTCCTCACCTCCGACCCTCTTTTTGATTTTTCCAAACCCTCCCAATTTTACTGGGAGTTATGTCCATCATCCCCTACATCCACCATTTTGCTTGATTTTTTATCCGCCATCTATCCATTTTTCAAAATTCATGTTCTATCTCAGCTACAGTGCTTTCAGCCCATTTCCATATCCGACCCACTGTTAGTGAAAAAATACTATCAATTCGTAGCCACATCCAAACTTGTCCAAACCAGTTTTTTCGTTTTCATATCTTGATTTCCTACAACGTTTCTGAAGACCACCACTTCAGATTCGGAGATTCACATATCGGTCAAAGACAGTTCTCAGAGAATAGCCCTGCAGATCTGAGTGTTCGGCTACTGTACAACAAGAAGTTGTAAATTCATTAAAGTCCAGATCCGTGTAGATCTAGGCCCGATCTTCAAGCCTATATTGAAGTATTTGAAGTTAGCTTTCCAACAGCGCCAGTTTCGTGTCGATCCAACATCGGGGCTGATCGCAGCGTCCGTTCTCGCCGGGACACGCGCTGAAAACCAGAAGTTGCAGATCCGTGGCCGGTTGTTCCGATCGGTGCCGATCGGAGCCACCCGGCCTCCGGCCAGTGAACCAGCCCGCCTCCACTCCAGGGAGTGCCCTTCCAGGCATCCTCCACTACAGCGGTGCCATAGGGTCCCACACGGCCCCCCCGGACAGCACGTGGGCCCCACCGTCACTAGTTCGGGTGTTGCCGAAGCTACGCGAGAAGCCTCCCGTCAACCCGAAATCGGTCCTCCCGGACCCCATTGTGTCGCCCTTTACCTCCCTGCGTGGAGTGGGCTGTAACTCATTGCTGTAATCTTTATGTATTAACTGTCCCGAGAGTATGACTTCGGCCGGGTCCGTCGTCCCCACGCCGAGCGCGTGGAGGTATCGTATTCGCTCCTTGCTTGGCATTTCACTTATTTCCATATATGCTTGTTTATGCCACTGCTAGAGAGCATGTTTTATGACCTAGCTCGCTATAATTTCATATCACCGCTGCTGTGAGAGAGTGAGCAAGACCGTCCCGTGACCCGATCCGGGCACACGAGAGGGCCGACCACCCTAGCTCACTGCCGGTTTCTCAACCGTGAACATCGGACGCTTCCCTCGTTAAGGGACAACCGCGAGCTTGTCGTGTTCGTGTCTCATCCCGCATCAATTTGGTATCAGAGCGAGTTGAGTCTAGGGTGTCAAAAAAAAAGAGTGTCATTTAAGTCTAAGTGTCTAAGTCGGTCTTAGGAGTCGCATTTGCTTACCATTAGTCGGTATATCAAAAGGTGTTGTCCGAACGTTAGGCTACGCCTATCGGGAAGGCCGCACATTTGCGCGAGTGATCTTCGGATCGATTAGCTCCGCCACGTATCGAGTCTTGGTCATCATGTCTAGGGTTGTAGTCCATTGTCTAGGTGGTTCATCTACTAGTGTCGACATGCCCACCCACTAGTCCCTAATCCCCATGGATTCCCAAACACCCGGATGGTGGAGATACTATCTCAAATGGAAGGACCACCCGAACCATCCCACGAGGCCCGAAACCCGGGACTTCTACGGGTCCGATGACCCGAGTGTCTACCTAGAATGGGAAGCCATTATGGACGACTACTTCGAGGTGTACATTATGTACGGGCCCATGCAAGTCGATGTTGCCAAAAGGTGACTTTTTGGTGAAGCCGCCGCAACTTGGAGGAACATCAAATATTGGAGGGAGAATAGGAATATAAGGCCCATCGAGTCATGGTGGGAAATGAAGAGAGCGCTTAGGAGGATCTACTTTCCCCGCCCACCTACCTCCAACCACAGAGGTCATACCACTCACCAACCCCACCAACTCACCCACAATAAAGTGGGCCACACCTCTACCCAATCCCACGCCTTCGACGCCGTCCAAGCCCACCAAGGCGACCCCAATCTAGTGGCCCGCCCAGTCACCTCCAACCAGCCTCCCCTTGGCACCCCCATCCCAACCCACTCAAGTACCTCCAACCGAGTGGAAGCCCCGCTTATAGCCTAGCCTAGGACCACACCTAGGCCGACGGACGAGGAGTGAGTCCACCCCAAGGTCCCTACTCCAACCCGCTCCTTTGAGGAATTTGAGAAAATGATTTCGGATTTGTTGGAAAGGATAAGAGCTTCTTCACCCTCGAGAGCTCCAATGCCACGACCCTCTACGTCCGAATGTGATTCGGAACCATCTCATTTGGAGCCACCAAGGCCCGAGCCACCCGTATTTCTAACGGGTACACTATACATCGCCGAGCCGCTTTTTAGTTGGCTCAATGATGGCTTGGTCCCACCTCCCTTTCTATACATGGACCCCATCCAACCTATAGTGCCGGTCAACTCATTCCATACCACATTTCGATCTCATCACCATGTTGATACGTTGGACGATCTTGTCATGGGATTAGATTCACAATGGGAGTTGACGCATCTTTTGGCCCGAGGCTTTGACCAACCCGCTAGTCTTAGCTTCACCCATCCGGCCTTCGGGTCCATTACCTCCGAGTGCACCGTGGGTTGTGTCACCACGGAGGTTCTTCTACTTCTCCCGCTACCGGACGAGCCCGAATTCATACCCTTTTGTCCGAGGGAGGAATCATACTTCTTGCCTACGATCCCCGTCCCACCCGTCACCATTCAAGAAGGTGACTATCCACACCTTCAAAACTTCTACACGTGGGACCGTGACTTGTGGGAACCCACCATAAGGGGTCATACCTTCTTTGATCCCTTTGACCCACTCCCTAGTGGATCCTTAGACCCATCATATTCACTTCACTTCTTCGAGGGAGTCCGCTACCACACCCGTTCCCCACGGGCCGGGTCGTCTATGCCCACCAAGCCCATACACTTACAAGATACAACATCATCTAGGGGAGATACTCTTGGCCCTCCCACATCCACATCCCATATGCATGCATGGCCCACCTTAGGAGGTCTAGGATTTCCGCATGATGTCAACCACCAGTTACGTCAGATGCATGCATGGCACACGTTCGGGTGTCCTGGTCCGCCGTCATCCATGTACGGGTCGGACTAACATTAGGAGTGTCTAGGGTCATAGTTGAGTCAATGTGCTTTTTCTTTGTGTGGTTTGTTTCCATGATTTGTGTGTCGTTTGTTTGTCTGCATGTGTCTTATGTCAGCTCGTTGTCATTCTCTTATGAGTAAGAGGCGATTGGACTCACTCGACGAGTATGTGATCAGTTCTCTATCTATACCCGGATCTCGTCACCTACAGGGACTCAGCGGTGATTCCTAGTGAGTCTTCGAGCCGCCACCTCCCCTTTTGAGAGTGCCCCACCCGGAGTGTCCACCTTTAGCCCATAGCAGCTTGTGCATATCGAGTACATATGGAATGAGCAGGTGACGGTCACTTGGAGTGGAGCATACTTGCGTTACTTGGCACGGTGACGGATCCGCCGGAGTATTCGAGCATCCATACCCCTACTCGAAGGCGTCGAGTTCCTCCCACCTGGGGAGAATTGATGGGGACATCGAGGCAAGACTGCACGCATTTTGTTTGCATTTATGTCTTTTCATATTTGTATGTATACCCTTGTGTTATATGGGTACGTAATTATAGGTCTTAGTGGATTTATATGTAAAATTCCAGTAGGACCAAGCAAGGGGGCCCTCAGCCCTTTCCCATTGGTCCATGCCACTCATGTGGAGCTGGTCAACCATCCTAGGTGGCCATCTAGAAGGGTTGAATGTCAAAATGCCACATGGGTAGACAAGTGGTTAAATTAGTCCAAGGTGGGTTACCTACCTTCACCTACCAATACCCTTGGTCAAGGGGGCGCCCCTCTCCCCTATTATTTTATGTTTTTTGTGTGTGTTGTTCAAACCTCATCCTAGCCCTTCAATCCCCCTCCCTAGATCCAAGGGTGTACATTAGATTAGATTGGTAGCATATAAAAGTGTGTATTTTCATGTGGAAATTAATGAAAAATCAGAAATTTTGTTGAATGCCTTGAAGCTCCTTGCGCCCCCAGCTCCTCCCCTCTAGTTCCTCTCCTCCAACCTCTAGTTCTACAGTGGTTTCTACCTCCTACCCCCTCCCCTCTATCTCCGGTGATCATCTGTGCCGCCGCCGCCGTTCGTGCCGCCTACGAGCCGCCACGGAGCCATCGTCAAGGTTCTGTCCTGCTGGATAGAGGTGACTTCCACGAATTCTTTCTGTCAGCCACGAGCTTAGATGGATTTAAAATTTCGAGGGTGTGTTCTTACCTTGAATCCCCACCTCCACCTAAATTTTCACGTCCAAACTCCGTCATTTAGTAATTTTCCATTTTTGTGCATCTTTCATTCCCAGATCTGTTTTGTCTCTGTCTACAGTGACAGCAGCCCTGTGTTCCTCACCTCCGACCCTCTTTTTGATTTTTCCAAACCCTCCCAATTTTACTGGGAGTTATGTCCATCATCCCCTACATCCACCATTTTTATTAATTTTTTATCCATCATATATCTATTTTTCAAAATTCGTGTTCTATCTTAGCTACAATACTTTCAGCCCATTTACAGATCCGACCCACTGTTAGTGAAAAAATACTATCAATTCGTAGCCACATCCAAACTTGTCCAAACTAGTTTTTCCGTTTTCCTAGCTTGATGTTCTACAACTTTTCTGAAGACTACCACTTCAGATTCGGACGTTCACATATCGGTCAAAGGCAGTTCTCAGAGAATAGCCCTGCAGATCTGAGTGTTCGGCTACTGTACAATAGGAAGTTGTAAATTCATTAAAGCCCAAATCCGTGCAGATCCAGGCCAGATCTTTAAGCCTAGATTAAAGTATTTGAAGTTAGCTTTCCAACGGCGCTAGTTTCGTGTCAATCCGACATCGGGTCTGATCGCAGTGTCCGTTCTCGCCGGAACGCGCGCTGAAAACCAGAAGTTGCAGATCCGTGTCCGGTTGTTCCGACCGGTGCCGATCGGAGCCGCCCGGCCTCCGGCCGGTGAACCAGCGCGCCTCTACTCCAGGGAGCGCCCTTCCAGGCATCCTCCACTACAGCGGTGCCATCGGGTCCCACACGGCCCCTCCGGACAGCACGTGGGCCCCACCGTCACTAGTTCGAGTGTTGTCGAAGCTACGCGAGAAGCCGCCCATCAACCCGAAATCGGTCCTCCCGGACCCCATTGTGTCACCCTTTACCTCCCTGCGTGGAGTGGGTTGTAACTCATTGCTGTAATCTTTATGTATTAACTGTCCCGGGAGTACGACTTCGGCCGGGTTCGTCGTCCCCACGCCGAGCGCGTGGAGGTATCGTATTCGCTCCTTGCTTGGCATTTCGCTTATTTCCATATATGCTTGTTTATGCCACTGCTAGAGAGCATATTTTAGGACCTAGCTCGCTATAATTTCATATCACCGCTGCTACGGGAGAGTGAGCGAGACCGTCCCGTGACCCGATCCGGGCACACGAGAGAGCCGACCACCCTAGCTCACTGCCGGTTTCTCAACCGTGCACATCCGACCCTTCCCTCGTTAAGGGACAACCACGAGCTTGTCGTGTCCGTGTCTCGTCCCGCATCAAAGTTGGTAAATCACACTTTTGACATTAGGGAGACACCTTGATCAGAAGCCTGAATCCCCAGTTACTCAATGTGAGTACCTCATTACCTCTCCTTTTTGAAGAACAGAGTTAGTAACTGGGGCTTTAGACATGAGGAAACACCTTGATCAGAGGTCAGAGTCCCCAGTTACTCACCACCTTGTCACCATTGCTCTGTGATGATCAGAAATATTAAGCTCATTTTGCAAAAAAAAAAATTTTAAACATTTGACACCTCATGACATAGGAATAACTTCACTTCATTGATGAAGCTCCCAGTTTCTCAGTGATCAAACCATAGACCTTTGTTCATTTAGTTGATCCCTGATGATGTGGAGATGGAATGATTGAAGACAATACCAGAAGGACTATTTCTTTGAAGTGAATCTTGAAGTCTAAATTTCAAGTTGTTCTGGACAGATATCAAGACATATAGGTTTTAGCCTGAACCGGAATCATTGACAATGTAGGAAGATATACTTTGAACACTTAATCCAAATCTCTGATGGACTACCAGAGGGAAGATTCTAGCTGGACTTTAGTAACATAGACTTATATATTTAAGAGATGAGTGAGATTCTACTGTCTAAGAGAGAACCGCACTCATTCAGTCATGAGAACCAGCAATGACACACATCTAGTCAGTCTTTTGAATCAGTCAAAATCACTACCTATCCAGCTCCCCCTTAAACGAAACACTAAAGAAAACTAACAAGCAGACACATAGAACTCCCCCTCACAATAAGGACAGACTTCTCACATAGCCTCTTGCCAAGATAGAACAATTCAATATCAGAAGATTAGCAATTAAGATAATTTGAATAAGCCTAATTCTCTCCTTAATGTGGTGAATTTGTCATTATCTAAAGGCTTGGTGAAGATATCAGCAATTTGATTAGCAGTGCCTACGTGAATCAGTTCAAAGTTGCTCTTAGAAACCTCATCTCTTATGAAATGATGCCTTATTTCTATGTGTTTGGTGCGGGAATGCAAAACAGGATTCTTGGCTAGGTTGATGGCACTGGTATTATCACAATAAATAGGTGTGCACCCCAGGTCTACTTGATAGTCTTGAAGCTGGTGTTTAATCCAAATGACTTGTGTGCCACAACTCCCTGTAGTCACATATTCAGCCTCTGTAGTGGAGAGGGCCACAAAATGTTGTTTCTTGGAACCCCAAGACACTAAACACCCACCTAGAAATTCATAGTGACCACTAGTGCTTTTCCTATCTAGTTTACACCCGGCATAATCTGCATATGTGTATGCAACTAAATCAACTGTGTGTGATGCAGGAAACCATAAACCAAGAGTGTGTGTAGCAGACAGATATCTAAAAATTCTTTTTACTACAGCTAAATGCAATTCAGTGGGTCTACATTGATACCTTGCACATATTCCTACACTGAACTGTATATCAGGTCTTGAGGCTGTCAAATAAAGTAGATATCCAATCATACCTCGATAGAGCTTGGCATCTACTTCTTTACTTGTCTCATCTGCATCCAGTGAGGTATTGGTACCCATTGGTGTTGTAATGTGCTTCAAGTTGTTCATGCCAAACCTCTTGAGAAGTTCCAATGTGTACTTGGTCTGGTTGATGAAGCATCCATCCTCTAACTATTGTACCTACAAGCCAAGGAAATACTTTAGTTCACCTACCAAACTCATTTCAAATTCAGCAGACATCATTTTAGAAAATTCATTACATAGTTCAGAGCTAGTTGACCCAAACACAATATCATCTACATATACCTGACCTATGATGAGGTCTTTATTTGTACCCTTGGAAAATAAAGTTTGATCTACCTTACCTCTGTGGTAGCCCTTGCTGATCAGAAATTCTGTCAATCTTTCATACCATGCTCAAGGAGCCTGCTTTAGACCATACAGGGCTTTGTTTAACTTGAAAATTTGGTTAGGTTGGGGAGAAAACTGAAATCCGGGGGGTTGTTCAACAAAAACCTCTTCCTTGATAACTCCGTTTAAAAAGGCACTTTTCACATCCATTTGTTGGAGTTTTATATTCTTGGAACATGCAAATGCTAACAATATTCTTATTGCTTCCATCCTTGCAACAGGTGCATAGGACTGATCGAAATCAACTCCAAATTCCTGACAGTAGCCCTTGGCTACAAGTCTGGCTTTATTTCTAGAAATGATTCCATCTTCATTCATTTTATTCTTAAACACCCACTTAGTTCCTATGACATTAGAATTTTCTGGTCTTGGGACTAACTCCCAGATATTATTTCTTTCGAACTATCCTAACTCCTCACACATAGCATTAACCCAAGATTGATTAGCTAAGGCCTCTTCTACTGATTTGGGTTCAATTTGTGAGACCAAAGCAATTAGGTCTTGGTTATTAACATTCCTAAAGTGAGACCTAGTTCTAAGAGGATCTTCAAGGTTGCCTAGGATGTTATCTATTGGGTGATCTTTAAGATATCTAACATTTATTGAAGACTCACCTGTTTCAGCTGGCCCTTCCTGGTTGGGAGGATTTGATGTTTCATTCGGCTGAGCCTTCTCTTCTTCTTTGTCTTCTAGGAATTCCCCATCGTGCTTGGAATCCCTGTCAGTATCTTCAATGTTAGTAGCACCTTTTGCTTCACCAAAAATGATGTGTGGAGACTCTTCAACTTTCTGATCAGTTATGTTAAAGACCCTATATGCTCTTGACACTTCAGAGTATCCTAAGAATATTCCAAGACAGCTTTTAGCATCAAACTTATCTAAGTCTTTCTTATCATTATTATGGATAAAGCATTTAGCTCCAAAAATCCTGAAATGAGCCAAGTTTGGTTTCTTACCTTTCAATAGCTCATAGGGGGTTTTCTTGTGAATTGGTCTTACCATGGCCCTGTTGATTGTATAAGTTGCTGTATTGGCCGCCTCTGCCTAAAACTTTCTGGGTAGTTGACTCTCAATCAGCATGGTTCGGGCCATCTCCACAATAGTTCTATTTCTTCTCTCCATAATTCCATTCTGCTCCGGTGTCCTGGGAGAAGAAAACTTGTGTGTTAGTCCCTCTCTTTCACAAAGATCAGAAAATATGGAGTTTTAAAATTCACCTCCATGGTCAGATTGAATTGAACAAATCTTATGTTTTCCTTCTTGTTTGACCTTATTGAAAAATTGTTTAAACTTTTGAAAAGCATCATTTTTACTGGCTAAGAAAAAGATCCATGAAAATCTAGAGTGGTCATCAATGATCACATAACCAAACCTACTTCCATTAAGACTCTGAGTTCTAGTAGGACCAAAGAGGTCCATATGGAGAAGTTCCATTGGTCTAGAGGACAATGGCTCAGATCTTAGCTTGAAGGACTTTCTGGTCTATTTGCCTAGAGTACAGGCATCACAGATTTTTGAAATAGAATTAAACTTGATTTTAGGCATGCCTCTAACTAAATCATGCTTGATCAATTTATTCAAAGTAGAAAAACTAGCATGGCCTAAACATCTATGCCAATCAAAAGCATCACCTTCAGAATTAGCAGATAAGCAGAGATTAGATTCAGACTCAACATCTAAGTCTACCAAGTAGACATTATTGGTCCTGTTGGCTACAAATTTAACCACATCAAAATTTATTTCAAAAATTTTGCATGAGTTATTGTCAAATACAACCCTGTGACCCTTGTCACATAATTGACTAATGCTAATCAGATTGTGTTGAAGACCTTCCACAAGTAAAACTTTCTCAATAGAGTTTGTGGAAGACTTACCAACTGTGCCAACCCCAATGATCTTACCTCTGTTCTTTCCTCCAAATTTGACCAGACCCCCTACCTTCATTTCTAACTTGCTGAACTTGGATCGGTCTCCTGTCATGTGCCTAGAGCAGCCATTGTCGAGGTACCATTTGTTGTTCTCAGCTGCCAAGCAAACCTACACAAACGAAATCAAGAAAAGTGATTTGGAACCCAAGATGAGTTGGGTCCAAAGACATCATTCAAATCTTTAAGCAGATGTTTAGGAATCCAGAATTGTTTCAACTTGGTTTTCTCTTGCACCTTAATTTTGGGTCTATTGAAGTTGTGAGCAGAGTTATGTCCAGCTGGTCTAGAGAAATGAAATCTATTCCAATTATTAGGCTTCTCATCCCTAGGATATTTCCTGTGCGCTTGTTGATTAACAAGTTTTTGAGGGTGAGTGTTGTTTCTCCAGTAACTCCTGTTCGGACCCATTCGTTTATAGTAGTTCTAGCTTTTATTCTGATTCATTTGCTTGGTTCAGCTACCACTTATGTTATGGTGAGTGGGCTTAGTGAAGTTCTTCACAAAATTCATTCCTATTTTAGATGGTCGTCCAGCATTGTTTGTTAAATTTTCTTTTGGATGCTGAACACTTTGACTGCTATTTGAGCTGGATGGTGTGTCCAGCTTCTCTTTTCCCTTCTCTGGGCAGAAGGTAGTGGTCTTGAACTGAAAGGGTCTCTTGTTAGTTGGGTCATAGCCTGAACCCTCCTTATTGAAATTAACAATTGTTCCTAGTATAGAATCCATATTTGTTTTTCCTTGAACAAATTTTTCTAAAACCTTCTGTTTGTCTTCCAGCCCTCTTTGCAGAGACTCAGAGTTTTTTAAAAGTTCAGTGTTCACTTTCTTAACAACTTCATATTTCTCTATGATCACACTATTTTCATTTAGACTTTCTTCAATTTTGATCTTGAGTTCGTTGAGCTGTGTGTGAATTTCCTGGTTTTCTAATTTGTGCTTTTCATTTTCTTTTTTCAGAGAAGTCATTTCTTCTAATTCTTCCTTTAATGTCTCATTTTCCTTACTGATTTGCGTTAGTTCTTCAATATTGGTGTTGAATTTTCTCTTCAGAACCCTATGCTCTTTACTGAGTGAACTGAACTTGTCTAACAATTCAGCATAGGCATCTTCCCAGTCATCAATAGAAAAATTCTCAAAGACATTTGTTACCTCTTCTTCGCTGTTTGCCATCAGGTAAATTCCTTCTTCATCCTCCTCTGAGGAATTGGCTTCCAGATCTTCTTCCTCACCGCTCCACGTGTAGACCATTGCCTGTGGCTTCTTCTTCAGCACCTTCGAGCTCTTCTTCTGAAAGTTGGGACCCTTCTTCTGAAGATCAGGGCAGTCCCCTTTCATGTGTCTAGGTTTCCTGCAATGAAAACATGTAATTCTCTTAGCACTCCTATCTTTATCATTGCTGTAATCAAAGTTCTTACTAGAAGGGTGTGACTTCTTCCTCCTAAAAGTCTTTCCCTTAGACCTTAAGAATTTTCTAAATTGTCGAGTGAGCATTGCTTGCTCCTCCTGGTCGAGATCTGACAATCCGTCGGACTCGCAACTGCTACTCCCGCTACTGCTACTTCTTTTGCTGCGGGACGCCTTGAGGGCAATATTCTTACCCTTCCTGTCACTTCCTTCACCATTCTTTTTAAAATTCATCTCGTACGTCATAAGGGATCCTATAAGTTCAGTGACTGTCATAGTCATCAGATCCCTTGACTCTTCTATCACAATGGCCTTAGTGTGCCATGTAGGGGTTAGAGATCTAAGTATCTTCCTAACTATATCTCCCTCAGCCATCTCTTTCCCAAGCCCCTTAAGACTATTTGTGATCAGAGACAATCTGGCATACATCTCAGTTATGGTCTCCTCTGATTTCATCTTAAACATCTCATATTCAGAGGTGACGAGATTTACCTTCGTTGCTTTCACTTGAGCTGTACCTTCATAGATTAATTCCAGCTCATCCCACATTTTCTTGGCCGTCTTATATGCTGATATGCGGGCGTATTCGTCTGGGTGTACAGCACATTGGATGATGTTCAGGGCCATCCAGTTGAGTGACGATAGCTTGACATGATCATCCGTCCATGCATCCTCGTTCGGTGGCAGATCATATGGCCCTGTAGTCATCACCCACCACAGCTTGTGGCTCTACGCCCTGATGAATACCTCCATCCGATTTTTCCAGAAGAGATAATTGTTACCATCAAAGAACGGAGGGCTGCTGATAGATTGTCCCTTAGCCATGAAGCTTCGAGGACCATTAGGACTACCCTGACCGTTGGCCCACATATTGAAAACCCGCTCTGATACCAATTGATACGTGTAGCGAAAAGTGAGATAGAAGGGGGGGGATGAATAGATCACTCCCAAAATCAATACAACACAGACCCGATTACTCAACCCCTCAAATTGCAGTGAAAAGGATTTCGGAGACATGCAACAAAGATGACAGGTGTAAGAAATGAGCTCGAGAAAGCCGCCCACAATGAAGCAATGTGACAAGTAGATGGAGAGCAACACAACGTAAACCGGTAAACCACAGAAGAGACTTGGAATTTTTTACGTGGTTCGATTGCTGTCCGCAATCTACGTCCACCCCTTACTCAAGAGAGTAAGGTTTCCTTGCAATATAGAGTCCCACACGGCAGACTCAGTCTGCAACAACCGCTGCCAAATAGCTTGCCCTGAGGAACAGCCTCCTCAGTCTTCTGATCAACCAAAAGAAAACAATGGAGAACCAATCTCCCTTCCTTTGCAGGTAGCAAAGGGGACCCTATGCAGTTACTCCCAAGCAACTCACACAACCAGAGGATCGAACCTCTCTTCCTCCAAGACAATGGAGGGAACTGGAGAACCTCTCCCTTCCTCTGAACAGTGGAGGGTAACAATATGGAATGAAGATAAGAAAAAACTTGAAAACAAAACAATCGATGAACGATAATCTTCTCTAGAAACCAAAAGCAATATAGCTTCCGTAGAAGCAGATCTTCACGATCACAAACACTTCTCTCTCTCAGAAAATTTTTTCTCTCAGCTCTGGATGGAGTAGGCTTTCTCTGGTTTTCTCTGCTCTCACGCTGCTCTTCTTTCTCACTGTTCCATCCTCTTTCGAACCCTTTTCCACAGCATATATATATATCTGATCCAGAACCTTAGGCGTGTGGATACCACGTTTCCTGCCTAAAGATGTTGGGGTACGTGTGAGAATGTTCTGGACGTCTATCTACCTCAGATCACGTGCCACTCCTCAGAGAGAAACTCTGTCAGAAAACGCAAGGCACTTAGTCAAGCACTTAGCACAGTTTGCACCGGGATAATGAGAGAGTAAACATAGCATGCACTGAGTTGATAAAACCAGACGTGAAAAATGTAATGAATTACAAATATGCATGACACCATATTGACTTATAAATATGCATGACACCATATGCACAAATCTTAGTGACCACCCGTGCAGTTGATGTGCACGGACATGAATCCAAGAGGCACAAGAAGAAGACTATGCACCGAGTCAAAGAAAAAAAAGAACCAAAGATATGCAATGACTCTAGAGATGTCTAGGGTGAATAGTGCACTGACTCTTAAAAAGAAATGTGTAACACAGTAGATGCACCGAGTTGGATTTGCGGTCCAGACAGGAGTTGCACCGAGATGATGGAGAAGAGTATACGGACAAAGGAAAATGCAAGACAGAACTTGCACTGAGATGGTGGAGAAGAAAGCACTGACACTAAATGATAAGACTAAACAGTGCGTGCTGTGCATGTATTGCACGGACCTAAAGACTTGCATCGACCTTGAAAGGTGAGATGCAAAGACAAGGAATGCACGAGCCTAAATGCGCATGCTGCATTGAAATACACTGACCCCTCATGTGTATGGGACAAGTAATGCACCGAGATGAAAACGGAACGACCAGCCTGACCAATGCATTCAGGTCAAGAATTGCACCAATTCAAAAAATTTCAGCGACCTCAACAGGTGAGATGTAGGGACAGTATATGTACGGACCTTAATGCTCACGACCTAGAGAAATGCACAAGGACAACATATGAATAGCAAAACATGTGCATGACCAAGGACTTGCACCGAGGCAAGTACTTTATGTGAAAGATGCAGAACTAGCACTGACTCAATATGCATTAAGCAAAAGAGCGAATAATATGTAATGCACGGACCTAAATGATGCTATTTGCACATACCCCCTCTATGCTTAGAAATAAATAACTATGCCGTAAAAGAACAAATTTATCTAGAGATAAAAATAAATTGATTTATAGTGTGAGACATCATCGAAACCATAGGGATGCAATAGAGATAACCTACCGCTTAACTAGGCTTTAAACTTCTAATTTGAGCTTTCAAGGACCGCCCTAGTTCCTCTCTTTTTGTGACTTTTCAGCAACTTCACGCTGCCCTAGCTCCTCAGCCTCTTGACCTAAGGACGTGAAATTTTGAGGGTAAGAAGATGAAACTAAGGTGAACAAAAAGTTCTAAATAACTGAACTCTAATTACCTTGTTTAGACGTCCTAATTCCCTGATCTTCAGCGGCCCTTAGCTCTGATTCCTGGGTTACTATGGTCGAACCAGCAACTTTGGAAGCTTCAATCTCCTTGGTTGCTTGATCTCCTAGCACGAAATTTGGAGAACTATTAGTCTAAAGTATACTAAACAAAATCTTCTAAAGAACTTATCCAAAATTATATCTCCTTACCTTGATTCTTCACGAGCCAAAAGTAAGGGTCGCTCAGTTCAGAACTAGGTCCTATTTATAGGGTTTTGAAGATTAGATTGATTCTAGAGTCCTTAATTTGCCAGAACCTAAACCGTAAGAGTCCTTAGTAATGTTATAAGCTCTCCCAAGTCGATCTCTTGTAGATAAGATCCCAAAGTTCTAGTTTTTTTTGCTCGTTCGTTCTTTCACGAAATTGTAAGAGTGTAACGCATCAGCCTAGGTGCGTTACATGCTTGTAGCGGTCGCCCGATAGACCGTTACACCAAACGTATACAGAGTTTCAATTAAATAAAGCTCTCTTGTTCGTTTATCCTTATAATTATCTATAAAAAAAGTATTTATCTTTAAAATACGTGAATAAGTCAATTAACCTTCTAGAATATGGGCCAAACTTAATGGGCTTGGTCTATTAACCTTTTGGATTCTATTTAAATAGGCTAGGTTAGTTATTTAACATAATTGAGCCTTATAATGACTTATTGATCTAATATTCTATTTATTAATTTATTTAGTCTTTGATAAATTCCAGAAAATAATTAAATATTCCAAAAATTATTTATAAAAATTATGGGGTCTTACACCCTCCCCCACTTAAAAGAATTTGGTCCCCAAATTCAATTCATGGATTATGGAAAATGTACTTACAGTTAAATAATTCTGGAAATCTTTTCCGCATGGCTGCTTCGGTTTCCCATGTTACTTCATATGGCCATATTTTCTTCCATTGAATCTTGACCATAGGAATAACTTTATTTCTTAGTTGACGCACTTCCTGTTCCAGAATCTTTATTGACGTTTGCTCGTACGTCATATCCTTCTGAATCTCCAGATTGTCATAAGTGATAATATGGTCATGATCATATACATACTTCTTCAGCATAGAGACGTGAAATACGTCATGAACTCCTGCTAATTGTGGAGGTAAAGCCAGTCTATAAGCCACTTCACCGACCCTTTCGAGAATTTCAAACGGACCAATGAATCTTGGAGTTAGTTTGCCCTTAATGTGAAATCTTCGAATACCACGACTTGGAGAAACCTTGAGATATACATGGTCTCCTATTTGAAATTCCAAGTCGCGCCTTCAATTATCAGCATAATATTTTTGCCTATCTTGGGCCATCTTCATTCTCTCTTGAATGAGCTTGATCTTCTCTGTAGAATCTCTGATAATATCGGGGCCTAGGAATTGTCTTTCCTCTATTTCACTCCAACATATTGGTGATGGACAACTTTTTCCATATAGAGCTTCAAAAGGTGCCATTTGTATGCTGGCCTGATAACTGTTGTTATAAGCAAATTCTACTAGAGGCAAGTGATCATGCCAAGTACCTCCAAAATCAATTACGCAAGCCCTGAGCATATCTTCTACCACCTGACTTGTTCTTTCTGTCTGACCATCAGTTTGTGGATGAAAGGCTGTGCTGAAATTCAATCTAGTCCCTAGTGACTGTTGTAGACCTTTCCAAAATTGTGATGTGAATCGAGGATCTCTATCAGATATAATAGTGACTGGGACACCATGTAATTTAATAATTTCCCTTATGTATAATGTTGCCAGGATATCCACAGACCATCGACTTTTGATTGGTATGAAATGTACAGATTTAGTTAATCGGTCTGTGATTACCCATGTACCATCGTGTCCACCTCTTATCTTAGGTAACCCCATAATGAAATCCATCCCTATACTTTCCCACTTCCATTCGGGAATATTCAAGGGATGCAGTTTACCTGCGGGTCTAAAATGCTCTGCCTTTACTTGTTGACAAGTGAGACAGCGAGACACGAAATCAGCTATTTCTCTATTCATGTTGGGCCACCAGAATTTTCTTTTAAGATCTTGATACATTTTTGTACCACCTGGATGAATGGTATACTTGGAATTATGTGCTTCTTCTAGGATCAATTTCTTCGTATCCTCATGATCCGGTACACACACTCGGCCCTTGAATAGCAATCTTCCATCCTCCATAATAGAGAAATCCAGCCGTTGTACAATATTAGCCTTAATTTCTAGAAATATAGGATCATCATTTTGCAACTTGACTAGATCCTCTATTAAGGTAGGTTGAGCTCGGATATTAGCCGTGAAGCAATCTTCTTCCTTCCTATCAATATCTAAGTTCAACTGAGCAAATTGAGAAATAAGATTAGTCATACTAATCATAAGACTTGATAGCATACCCATTGGTTTTCTGCTGAGTGCATCCGCAACAGCATTAACCTTGCCAGGATGATATTGAATAGAAAAATCAAAGTCATTGAGATATTCCAACCATCTTCTCTGCCTCATATTTAGCTCTTTTTGAGAAAATAAATATTTCAAGCTCTTGTGGTCCGAGTAGACTGTAAACTTCTCTCCATAGAGATAATGACACCAAAGTTTCAAGGTGAAAATGACAGCTGCTAATTCCAAATCATGCACAGGATAATTTTCCTCGTGACGTTTCAATTGTCTTGAAGAATAATAGATTACTTTTCCATTTTGCATGAGGACACACCCCAAGCCAATACTTGATGCATCCATATATACTTCGAATCCACCACCTTCCATTGGTAGTGATAGAATAGGAGCTATGGTAAGATGATTCTTAAGAGTTGGAAAACTTTTCTCACATTCCTCTGACCAGACAAACGGATTTTCTTTTCTCGTGAGTCTAGTTAAAGGAATCGCAATCTTTGAGAAGTCCTTAATGAATCTCCTATAATAACCAGCTAGACCCAGAAAGCTTCTTACTTCTGATACAGTCGTTGGCCGGCTCCAATTTCTGACAGCTTCGACTTTAGAAGGATCCACAACGATACCTTCTTTTGAAATAATGTGGCCTAGGAATGAAACTTCCTTGAGCCAGAATTCGCATTTATCAAGCTTGGCATAAAGTTTATGTTCTCTAAGTGTTTGCCAAGCTATCTTCAAATGTTCTTCATGTTCCTTCTTTGTCTTGGAGTATATCAAGATATCATCAATGAAGATGACGATAAATTGATCCAGATATGGCTGGAAGACACTGTTCATAAGTTGCATGAATGCTGCCGGGGCATTTGTTAATTCGAATGGCATTACCACGAATTCATATTGGCCATAACGACTTCGAAAAGCCGATTTATAAATGTCTTCTTCTTTAATTCTAAGCTGATGATAACCTGATCTGAGGTCAATCTTAGAAAAATATTCTGCTCCGGAAAGCTGATCGAAGAGCTCATCAATATGCGGCAACGGCTACTTGTTTTTAATTGTGAGTTGATTCAGTCGCCGGTAATCGATGCATAGCCTGAGAGAACCATCCTTTTTCTTGACAAATAGAACCGACGCACCCCAAGGGGATGTGCTAGGTCTGATGAAGCCCTTGTCTAGTAATTCCTGCAACTACCTTTTTAATTCCTTGAGTTCTGTGGGGGACATCCTGTAAGGGGCTATAGAAACAGGTGCTGCTCCTGGGATGAGTTCAATAGTGAAGTTCACTTCCCTCTCGGGTGGTAAACTAGGTAATTGGGACGGGAACACATCGGGAAACTCACTTACAATAGGAATGTCTGCTAGGATAATCTCCTTGGATTTGGTAATAATGACAGAAGCAAGAAAAGCTTCACATCCTTGCGAGATAAGTTTGCAAGCGTGAAGAGAAGATATGATAGTAGGATGCTTCGGGTACTTGATGCCAAGAAAATAGAATCTTGGAAGACCAGGCTTTCGAAATGATATAATTATATTTCGGTAATCGATATACGCATCATGATCTACAAGCCAATCTACCCCTAAAATGACATCATAACCTTTCATATCAAGGCATACTAAGTTTGCAGGGAGATTATGACCTTCTACTATCACTTCGCTATCAGGATAATAGTCGGTAAGCTTTGTTCCAGAACCTAAGGGTGTGAAAATAGCGAGATCTGAAGGTAAGGGGACTGATGCAATTGATAATGTGTTTGCAAAAGTAGTGGAGATAAAAGAATGAGAGGCACCAGTGTCAAATAGCATAAATACAGGATGAGAACAAATTTGAAGAGTACATTCCATAAGCCCACCATCCTTGGGCGCTTCCTCTTCTTCTAGAACGGCATTGAGGCGAGCCTGCCTCCTACGTCCTCCACCAGACGATTGGTCTTTCATAAAGGGGCAATCTGGCATGCGATGCTCCCTACTTCGACAACGTAAACAAGTGCCAAGGCGCTTCCAACACTCCTCAGCCGAATGGCCGAATTTTTCACAAAATGTGCAAGCCGTGAAGACCTGCTCCTTCTCCTCCTTGACTTTCTTTTGCTTATGGGAACTTCCACCATTCCCATTCCTGATCTTTTCTTACTATCACGGCTCTTGTAAGGCTCCGTGATGCTGAACTTTTCTTTCTTATAACGCCGATCTGAGCGTCGGCTAGACTCCTCTCCTTTCCCTTTTAATTTTTCAACCTTTTCCAAGGTCCTTTCACACAAATACGCTCGTTGAACCATTTCCGCGTAAGTACGGATGTTTTGGGTCCCGAGCTGCTGAATGAAACTGGGTCGTAACCCGTCCATGAACCGATTAGCCTTCAATAAATTGGTGCTGATAAGATGCGGTGCGTAAGGGGCAAGTCTTGAGAATTACAGTTCATATTCGGCAACCGTCATCATTCCTTGCCGAAGAGCTGCGAACTCCATAGCCTTTCGCTCCCTTACGTGCTCAGAAAAGTACTTGGCACGGAATAGGGTAAGAAAACCATTCCATGTATGAGGTACATCGGCCGGAGGTGCTGGAACCGACTTCCACCATGTACGGACATCTTTGTTGAGTTGGAAGGTTGCGAGACACACTTTCTCTTGATCGGTGCATTGGATAACATCAAAGATACAGTTCATTTCGTCTATCCAGTTCTCTGCCTCGTCAGGATTAGAAGAACCATAGAAACACGGAGGGTTTAAGCTCTAAAAGTTACGATGTAAATCACCAGCCCTTGCTCCTGCGCCAGCTTGCGCCATGGTTTGTAATGCCTGAGTGAGGCCAGCAACAGTTTATTGCATGCCATCCCAATTTACGCGATGAGCCATGATAATAATAGGGTACCTGAGAGAAAAATAACAACTTGTTATTTTTCATGGAATTGGAAGGAAAAATCAATCTTAATTAACTATCTTATCCCGGGCTCTACCCAATTCTCACATGCGTGTGGAAATTTCTTCCTTAGTTCATAGGTATGGGTCCTTAAACCTTGGACTTATCCTATGACATGACTCTTCTTCCTAAGTCCTGAGACTTAGGCTCTGATACCAACTTAACTGTCACACCCTGAGCCTTTATTACCGCGGAAGACTCGCTCGAGAAACGTGAATAGCCGGCATGGTAAGCCTCTTGCAAGTAAGAATGATCAGAGCGCAAGGCAATCACACATAAGAATGCAATCACACAATATTTACTCAACTTTGATTTTTATTAATAATCAAATCCAATATTTAAATACAACCACTAATTCAACTTCCATCATGCTAGACTCAAGAAATAAGAAATTACATAGACTTGATCTAAACAATGTAAACTTCCTAAGTCTTCGCTCATTCTCTAATCACTCTTAGATCCGCAACCTGAACATTCCGAATCCGAACCCGAGTCACTTCCATTTCCTGAAAAAGAATGGAAATAGGTAATGAGCACACTTGCCCAGTAGGTATCTTTGCATCAACATGAAGGCATCATTAAAGTAATTAACATTTTTGCTCTAGAGGAATAAGGTAAAATCATGCGAATGCGATCAATCATGTGATTAAACCAAAGTATGTAAGATAAAATGAGAGCAAATATGAACTAGCAAGAATGTTATAAGAACATGATGTGGCCTTTCATGAACAAGAATGTAACGAGAATATACTAGCAAGTCACATAATCATCACTCCTGTATCTTTTCTTTATGAGCAAGTACTTCGTGAATTTCTGTGGAATATCAAGAAAGTCAAGTATCAATCATGCTGTATTGTGTTGTGGATTTTCATTTATTTATAAAGAAAGTACTCCCAGTGCAATGCGACGCCAGTAGCATCATACCCCATGGTTTATAATAGTATGTTTCCGATAATCAGCCGAGGGGACTAGCATAGAGCCCTTGAACACAATCAGTGCTCGATCACATCTTCAAGTATAAATCAAGCTTTTTCCACGCATGTAACAATAAAGTACAATTCCAACAAGCTCTTGATAACAATAATTCAATGAATGAACGCTTCAATAAAAATCTTGAGAAATCAAGAATGACTTATACTATGTTATGCTTATGGAAATAAATCGGCAGCACAACGGTACATTCTTTATCTTCCATTCCTTATATTAGGTTTCTTGATCAATATGATAAGTTCTAGATCATCAAGAGTCTATCTAGAAACCTTTGGAATATCAACCCTTGGTCAAACCTTGGGTTAAAATACTCAAGCAGTGTGACGGTCGTGTACTAGGCCGTTACATGATGTGACGCTCCAATATTGGGCCGTTACATTGACGTCACGGTCTAGAGTTGATGCGTTAGAACGACTAAATCCAGAAACAGTAATTGGACTCAATTAAATGTGACGGTTGTATATTGGGCCGTTACATATGCCTGACGGTCCAATATAGGTCCGTTACACTACTGATAACCAGAAACCTCAATAGTGTAGTCTAATCACTTGGGTTTTAATGGTACAACCAACTCGACATCCTAGTGGAAATCTCAGGTTCGCGGAGAATTACGGAGGCCATGATACAAGATTTCCTAGTCCATTGGAAGGAATATTCAATAGAGAGGTCCTCATGTCAAAGAATAGTGTTCCTATAGTGCAAAGTGTAAACTAATGGACATATACCTGAATATATGCCATGTACTTAAAGAAATGACTCTATAGATAGAAAAGAATGTGTAACAATGTGAAACCAAGATAAAATCCCATCAATTCAACATTGGAAAATCATGATTTAGAATATAAAACTATAGAGTTTAGCCAATGAAATTAACATAACTTAAAATAACTCAAAATGCTTTAATCATATAATTTCCTATCATGAATCAATTAAAAAACTCAAAGTCATGAAATAAGGTTAAAACTTAGATAAATAGGCTTATTCATAAGTAAGTTTGGCTGTCCTCAGTCCTATCTCGGTTTGACAGTAACCCGTACTCTGACGGTCTAGTATGGGCGCGTCACAGGGCTGTGACGGTTTATCGTAGGACCCTTACAGTATTGTAACGCTCCTGTTATGGTGCGTCATAGACAACGGAGAAACTTTAAATACAACTGAGGTTGTGACGGCTTATCGTAAGACCATTACAGTCGTCTGACGGTCCTAGTATGATACGTCAGAGTCCCTGCTAACAGTATAATGAAATAAAAAGACTATGATTTGAAACCATGTTATGTTTTGAAAAGATTTACTACCCTAATCATAACAACACGAAGTAAAGGTCATCTAGATGCATAAGTTACAGTGAATTAACAAGATAATACCTTTGATCTTAGATTAGGGCTAAGAATATGTATGTATGCATGAACCCATTAAAACATGAAATTCATAGTCTATAATGCATGAAATCAAACACAATCAGAGGACTTTTATCCCTAACAAGGTGTTTTTGCCAATCATGAGATAACCTACTGCTTAACTAGGCTTTAAACTTCTAATTTGAGCTTTCAAGGACCACCCTAGTTCCTCTCTTTTTGTGACTTTTAGCAACTTCACGCTGCCCTAGCTCCTCAGCCTCTTGACCTAAGGACGTAAAATTTTGAGGGTAAGAAGATGAAACTAAGGTGAACAAAAAGTTCTAAACAACTGAACTCTAATTACCTTGTTTAGACGTCCTAATTCCTTGATCTTCAGTGGCCCTTAGCTCTGATTCCTAGGCTACTATGGTCGAACCAGCAACTTTGGAAGCTTCAATCTCCTTGGTTGCTTGATCTCTTAGCATGAAATTTGGAGAACTATTAGTCTAAAGTATACTAAACAAAATTTTCTAAAGAACTTACCCGAAATTATATCTCCTTACCTTGATTCTTCACGAGCCAAAAGTAAGGGTCGCTCAGTTCAAAACTAGGTCCTATTTATAGGGTTTTGAAGATTAGATTGATTCTAGAGTCCTTAATTTGCCAGAACCTAAACCCTATGAGTCCTTAGTAATGTTATAAGCTCTCCCAAGTCGATCTCTTGTAGATAAGATCCCAAAGTTCTAGTTTTTTTGCTCGTTCTTTCTTTCACAGAATTGTAAGAGTGTAACGCATTAGCCTAGGTGTGTTACATGCCTGTAGCGGTCGCCCGATAGACCGTTACACCAAACGTATACAGAGTTTCAATTAAATAAAACTCTCTTGTTCGTTTATCCTTATAATTATCTAAAAAAATAGTATTTATCTTTAAAATATGTGAATAAGTCAATTAACCTTCTAGAATATGGGCCAAACTTAATGGGCTTGGTCTATTAACCTTTTGGATTCTATTTAAATAGACTAGGTTAGTTATTTAACATAATTGGGCCTTACAATGACTTATTGATCTAATATTCTATTTATTAATTTATTTAGTCCTTGATAAATTCCAAAAATAATTAAATATTCCAAAAATAATTTATAAAAATTCTAGGGTCTTACATTTCTATTTTTTCATACCGCCCTTAATGACTTGCCGCTTCGCGCGTCCCGATGGCGGGATGTTTGGAAATGAGGTAACCATCTCAGGGAAAGTCCATTTAGCGTGTTTTGTAAGGGGAGAGTCATTTAAGGCGATCAGCTCCCCCTTCGGCCTATAAAAGGTCCGAGGGGCGTCTCCTTTTCCTTTCATCGCTTAAGGCCATCCCTAGCGGTTTCTCATTCATTCCCTTCCGCGAGGCGTTGTACTGTCGGTCTTGGCGAGGCATGGAAAGTGCTTCAGAAGATGATGATGCAGATGGTGGTAGGAGGGAGGCTCCTGCTATTTTAGTCTGGAAGAGGGTTCGTCAGTCGGGGGTCACTCTGGGAGAGGGTTCGTCATGCCGGAGCATGTCGCCCTTCTGCCCTTGACATGCCGACGCTATCTCGGGGGGAGGGGGGGAGCTAATTAAGCTCCCTCCTTTCTGGTCTCCCCCTGCCTCCTCGTCCATCTCTGCCATTTTCTTTTTCTCCCTCCTTCTTCACTCTTTGGAGGATGCCTGCTCTCTCTGCCTTCCAAAGAGTTGGCAGAGAGGAGGCCTTCACTTGTATTCCTTCCTCTTCTTCCCTCTCTTTTTGTTGTTTCCCCTTTTTTCGTCTTTCCTCCGAGCTTTCTCAAACCAACGAGGCCGACAATCCTTTGTCCGAGCCAGTTTCTGCACGAGGCAGAGTCAGTGGCTGGACGTAGGAGAGCTTACCGGGTTGGCCGAGCATTTTGCTCGTGTAATAGTGCCAGAGGGTGTAATTTTTGTACATGTATATTGTATGGGCTACGGCCTACTTGATGTACATCAAATTTTAATAAGAAGAGAAGAATGGTGTTTATTCTATTTTGCTTACATGTGTATGCTTGTCAAATGATCAAAAGTAGAACTTGTGAAGATTTGTCACGTTCCACGTCTGAGGGACGGGTGTTCCTTCCATGGTGGACAATCGGTATGCTCTTTTCCCGAGCGTCTCTACCACTCGGTAGGGACCTTCCCAGGTAGGGGCCAGCTTCCCCGCCACCTCTAGTGGTCGAGATGCTTCGGCTTTTCTCAGGACGAAGTGATGTGAAACCACCTTGGGGGTGGCAGCCACTCGACCAATGCACCTTGGACCTATATTCTCAAGCAACCGGGCTGAACGGCGGACTCACTAAAGCGGGTTCACCCGCATAGCGCGCACCCGGGTCCGTAGGTGGACCGGCGATAGGGATGAGGGTCCGAGGTTGGACCTTGAGATTCCAGGGGGTAAGACTAGCTTAGGATGGACCCTAAGGGCCTGGGATGCCCAATTCCGTGGGCGGCCAGCTTGCCAAGGGCGTGGGTTGTAGGGTCGCTCTCTCAACTCACTCCGCGGTGGTCGCTCAATTATAAGTAAATTCGGGATCGGGCACTCTCTTACTGCCGACGGAGCAACCAAAAATAATACTAAAATAAGCAATTAAAGGCCAACAATAAGAAGTGTTCCGAAGCTCACCTGATCGGCGTGAATACACCGATCTCGGTCGGAGATGAGGGCGAGCGAGGAAGCGTGGGCTTACCCGCACGCCGCGCCGATGAAGCTTCCGCCTGAAAATTAACTTACATTCACTACTCCCCTAGCAAGGGGGTTGGACAAAGGGTGGGTAGCAAGGGGGTTGGACAAAGGGTGGGGGAATTAAGTGGTTACAGTCAAACACTACCTCCGTGCAGGGAGGGGCTGTAAGCCGGCCAGGCTGGGATGAGGAATTAAGCAAAAGCCGAGTGGAAGATGACCGTCGGTTCTGCCAGCTCCCTGGATAGCGAGATAGGCAGTCGCTGTCGGCTCCGCTACGAGCTCCCCCGAACCATGTTGCTGATGAAACCAGCGCCAAAATTTTCTGACTACACCCAAGAGGATGCCTGAATTTTCGTGGAATTTTTTGACGATGTCACTGGTTGGGGCAAGGCCTGGAACAGGGCTAGACTGCTCTGGTTCGGTTGCTCCCAGGGTTATACTACTGGAAGATGGGGGCGCCACGAACAGTCCTATGCTCTGTTGAAAGTGAGACTAGAGCAGTTACGATCGTGGTCGAGTCGTCTTTCCGTTGGGACCAACGGAGCTGTTGGAAGATGTCGGAGCTGATCGTGGAGGCCCGAACAGTAGGTGGGTGTCGGTTCAGGCTCAAAGAAACTAACCTCGCGCACCTTGGAGAGAAAATTTGGAACTTTTGATGCCGAGGTCCTAAATTCGCTCTACTTCTTGGAGATGACAGAGGACTTGTAGGGGAAGCCCTCAGCCAAGTGGCGCCCCAAGAAACATAGAGATCAGACCGTGGAAGCTTCTGCAAGTCACTTCAGGTTGTCTGCCAGAGAGTATCTGCGTAGGTCACCGAGATTTGCTCCTCCGGACAGCTCCAAGATCGGAAGACGGCGGGACTGCTCTCGTTGCGAAGCTGACTGGATGATAATTCCAATGGTATACGGTATGCCTCCTGAAGCCTCACGATGACGCCGTGGTACACTCTTCAATCTGCTGCCTACAACCTGAGAATTGCAGGTGGTGATAGGCGATGGGAAATGCGGGTAGGTGGGATGAAAAATGGGGTGGATGGGAGTGGGGGCAACCCCTAGATGTGAGGGGGTCTGGGAGGGGGCAAACCAAGGTGAGGGAGGGGGAGAATGGGGGTTGGAAGGGGGTCTAGCAGGTGGAGGGAGGGAGAGCTGCGAATTTGGGTTAGAAGGGAGAGAGGGAAAGGGTATTTGAAAATGGGTTTAAGAGTGGGATTAATGTTTGATCTTGGGGGTGGGAAGAGGTGTGTTGGGAAGGGAAAGGGTGCTTGGGGAGTGGGAAATTCTCTCTTGGGAGATGAGAGAGGTGTTTGGGAAAGGGGAGTGGGTGGTTGGTGGTTGGAGGGTGGAGTGGAGATAGCTGGAGGCTACCTTGGGGTTGGGAAGGAGTGAAGAGGGGTTGTGGGGAGTTGGGAAGGCTCTTGAATGAGGGGAGGGGAGTTAGAAAGTAGGTGGGAGGGGGAGGAGAGAGAATGGGGGCGCACCCCTCTTGGAGAGAGAGAGAGATGTGGAGAGTCTCACTCCAAAAAGTGAGGGAAGAAAATTTCTCAAAGGGTTTTCTTTCTATTAGTAATGCATCAAAGGTTACAAATGAGAGAGGGGAGGGGGCTATTTGTAGACTCCAGACTTTTCACATGACCATACTGACCTTGGACAATTGACATAATGACCAGACAGACCAGGGAGGGGCGCCCATGGGCCTAGCCCATTGAATTGGGCCCATTATCCAGCCTAGACAATCTAATGACACTTAGGTAAATAACTCTCAAACCTAGGAACCAGACTCAAATAAATGAAAAATTACATAGTTTATTACTCAAATAAAATATAAAAATTACATGACTAGACTCAGAAACACATGACCAACATAATGGCACATGCCGACGAACAATCTGAGCCTCGAAAAATGCGGAGGGGCAAGGGATGCCCCCATCACGAAGTCTCCCGGCTGGAACTGTCTATCTCGGACTCTGGAGTTGTAGTATCGAGTGATGCGCCGTTGGTATTCCATTGCTCGGATCTTTACAATCTCTCGGATCTCGTCTGCTAGGTTGAGGTTTTCTCACAGTTTCTACTCGTTTACCTCGGGTTTGAAGTGGACGACTCGGAGAGAGGGATTGCCGACCTCCAACGGAATTACGGCTTCCGTGCCATACACCAGCTGAAAAAGGCGTTTCACCGGTGGTCATCCTCGGAGTAGTTCGGTGCGACCATAGTACGCTTGGTAATTCCTCGAGCCAGCTACCCTTGGCCTTACCGAGCCTGGGTTTGATGCCTTTTAAGATAGTCTTATTGGCATTTTCGACCAGTCCGTTAGCTTGAGGGTGGGCTACCAAAGTGAAGTGGTTGTGAATGTTTAGGTCAGCACATCTGTCTCTGAAGTAATGAGAATCAAACTACCGACCGTTATCGCTCACGATCACTCAGGGGACACCATAGCGATAGATGATCGACTTCCAAACAAAGCTCTATACGACTGACTCGGTGATCCTGGTGGTGGCTTCAGCCTCGATCCACTTGGGGAAATAGTCAATGGCGACGATGACGAACTTCTTCTGAGCATGGACCGTGGGGAATGGCCCCAAGATGTTGATCCCCCACCGAGCGAAAGGGTATGAGCTCTGCGGCGGGCTGATGGATCAGGTGGTCGAAGAGCTGACATTGGTCGCACTTCTGTACGTAGGTCGTGCAGTCACGCTGGAGAGTGGGCCACCAGTAACCTTGCCGAAGTTGGATCCTAGCATGCAATCTTCCTCCTTGGTGCGCTCCACAGGTGCCTTCGTGTACTTCTTGAATAGCTCGGCTGGCTTTGTCGGCGCTGATGCACTTGAGGAGGGGACCGGAGAAAGATCTACGGTACAAGGCCTCATCTAGCATGACGAAATGCCGAGCTTGGTACTTCAGCTTCCGAGCCTCCCGAGGGTCGGTGGGCTCTTGAGAATCCCAGAGCCAGGATACGTAAGGGGTCCGCCAGTCACTCGGGGGTGTCGGGTCAACGGTCATAAGCTCAGACTCGATGCTTGATCACCTGAGCTTTTCAAAAAAGACAGATCGTGTACCTGCGGGGTCGAGCGAGGAGGCCAGTCGAGAGAGGGCGTCCGCTCGGAAGTTTTCCTCACGAGCTATCCGGACTACCTCAAAACTCTCGAAGAGTTGGGCCATCCTCTTGACCGCCTGGGGGTACTTGACCATTTATCCTTCCCGAGCTTCGTAATCACTGTTGACCCTACTAGCGACCAATTGGGAGTCAGTGTGGATTCTGACCTGCTCGGCCCCTAGTCGTCGAGCCATCCTGGCCCCTGAGATAAGGGCTTCGTACTCTGAGGCATTGTTGGACTCCTGGAAGTTGAACTTCAGGGCGTACCATAGCTCCGCTCCTTCGAGAGACTTAAGGAGGACACCGGCGCCGCATCCGGCCGAGTTGGAGGACCCGTCAACAAACAGATCCCAAGTGGGCCCGGGTGCTGGTGGAAGTACTTCTTCAATCGGGATCGTGCTTTTGGCGATTAAGTCTGCGAGAGCCTATCCTTTGATGGCCGAGCGGGGGCGATACGAGATATCATAGGCCCCGAGCATGATGGCCCATTTGACGAGGCATCCTGAGGCTGTAGGGTGAAAGAGAATCTTCTTCAGGGGTTCGCCGATCAATACAACGATGGAGTGCCCTTGAAAGTAGGGTCGGAGGTGCTTGGTCGAGGTAACCAACGCTAGCACGAGTTTCTCGGTTGCAGGGTACCTTTTCTCAGCCTCATTAAGCACCTTACGGGCATAGTAAACTGGTCTCTCGATCCCTGTGTCATTCCTGACCAGGACCGAGCTCACTGTAGAAGGGGTCACTCAGATATAGAGGTGTAGAGCTTCACCTTGGACCGGCTTGGACAGTACCGGGGGTGAGGCCAAGGATTCCTTGAGTTCGACGAATGCCTTCTAACATTCCTCATCCCAAGCGAACGTAGTAGATGTCATTTTGGGTCCCCTCAATAATTTTAAGAAGGGTAAGCATCGTTCGGCCACCCTGGATAGGAAACGGTTGAGCACAGCAATGCGTCCCGTAAGGCGTTGGACGTCCTTGATACAGGTGGGCGGCCGCATGTCCAGGATGGCCTGAACCATGTTGGGGTTGGCCTCAATCCCACACCGAGTTACCAGAAAGCCAAGGAACTTCCCAGATCTGACTCCGAAGGAACATTTGGCAGGGTTGTGCTTCATGCTGTACTTCAAGAATGTGTCGAAGGTCTCAGCTAAGTCGGCCAGGTGGTCTTTGACCTTCGGCATTTTGACGAGCATGTCATCAATGTAGGCCTCGACGTTTCAACTGAGCTGTCCTTCGAAGATGTGGTTGATCAGTCTATGATATGTCGCTCCGGTGTTCTTTAGCCCGAACGGCATCCGGGTGTAGCAGTGTACGCCGAAGTCGGTGATGAAGGCGGTCTTCTCAATGTTCTCCAGGTCCATCCTGATCTGATGGTAGCCGGAGTAGGCGTCCAGGAAGCTGAGCAGCTCGTTGCCAGAGGTTGAGTCGACCAGTTGATCATTGCTCGACAACGGGTAGCAATCCTTCAAGGTAGCCTGGTTGAGGTCGGTGAAGTCCATGCACATTCGCCATTTTCCAGAAGCCTTTGGTACAAGGATGACGGTGGCAAGCCACATAGGGTACAGGACCGGGTGAAAAAGGCCAGTCTTCTGCCCCTTGATGATTTGCTCTTTGATGACCGCTTGCTTCTCTAGGGCATGCTTTCTCCTACATTGCTGGGCTGGCTTGACCGTTGGGTCGAGGTTGAGCTTGTGCATCACCACGTCTTCCGGGATCCCAAGAAGGTGCTCATCAGACCATGCAAAGACTCGGATATACCGGGCAAGGAAATGCTTATATTTTTCATGTTCCACAAGTGGTAGATCGGCTCTGATCTTTACTCCTAGAGTCGGGTCACCGTTAAGGAAGACCGTTAGCAACTCGCCACCAAGATCAGATGTTGCGGGTCCCTCTTCGACACCCTTTACTCCTTTTTTCCCTTCCGGCCTAGTGGCTTGGACTGAGATTATATAGCACCGTCTAGCCAATGCCTGGTTACCTCAGACTTCCCCCATGCCATGTTTGGTTGGGAACTTCATTTTTTGGTGAAAGGTAGAGGGCACTGCTTTCATTTGGCTGAGAATGCCTCGGCCGAAGATGGTGTTATATGCCATCATCCCTTTAATCACGATGAAGTCTACCATAGCCGTAACGGTTTTGCGCGGGATGCCGATAGTAACTGGCAGGCTCAGGGCTCCCTCGGGATAAGTTGCCTGGCCGTTGAACCCACAGAGGGGGGTTCGGATTTGGCGGAGTTTAGATGGATTCTCTCTCATCTTGAGGAAACATTCATAAGATAATACATTAGGGGCACTACCATTGTCAACTAAGATCCTATCTATGTTACAATGGTTTATCGTAGCCGATACAACGAGAGCGTCGTCGTGTAGGGTGGTTAACCCTTCCAGGTCCTGGTAGGAGAATACCAGGGCATGCGATTCGCTCGCCTGCGGAGCCGTAGAGTGCTCAATGGAGGCTCGGCTCGCCCGCTCGGCGTGACACTTTCTTCCTCGGCTGCTATCTCCGCCTGATGCCGCGCCACCCGCGATGACGTTGATGTGGACTCCGCGGGGGGCATTGTCGATGTAGTGCCCCAGAATTTATGTAATAATTTCTGAGTTATTTATAGAACTTTCTGGAATTTATAGGGGCTAAATAGATTAATAAAAGGATTATTGGATTAATAAGTCATTATAAGGCCCAATTATGTTAAATAATTGACCTAGCCTATTTAAATAAAATTCAAAAGGGTTTAAGGACCAAGCCCATTAAGTTTGGCCCATATTCTAGAGGGTTATTTAGTCTATTTACGTATTTTAAGGATATAACACCATTGTGATGGATAATAATATGGATAATTAAAAAAAGAGTTTGATTGATGTTAAACTCTGTGCACGTTGGATGTAGCGGTCTATCGTGCGACCGCCACAGCCATTTAACGCACCAGTCTTGATGCGTTACATTCTGTCAGTTCTGTGAAAGAAAGACGAGCAAAAGATTAGAACTTTGGGATCTTATCTACAAGAGATCAACTTGGGAAAGTTTATAACATTACTAAGGACTCTTAGGGATTAGGTTCTGGCAAATTAAGGACTCTAGAATCGATCTAATCTTCAAAACCCTATAAATAGGACCTAGTTCTAAACTGAGCGACCCTTACTTTTGGCTCATAAAGAATCAAGGTAAGGAGATAGAATTTTGGGTAAGTTCTTTAGAGGATTTTGTTTAGTATACTTTAGACTAATAGTTCTCCAAATTTCATGTTAGGAGATCAAGCAACCAAGGAGATTGAAGCTTCCAAAGTTGCTGACTTGACCATAGTAACTCAGGATTCAGAGCAAAAGACCCCTGAAGATCAAGAGATTAGGACGTCCAAACGAGGTAATTAGAATTCAATCCTTTAGAACTTTTTGATCACCTTAGTTTCATATTCTTACCCTCAAAATTTCACATCTTTAGGATAAGAGGTTGGAGAGATAGAGCAGCAGGAAGTTGCTGGAAAATCACTGGGAAAGGAGAGCTAGGGCTCGATTTTCATATTCAAATTAGAAGCTTAAAGCCTAGTTAAGAGGTAGGTTATCTCATGATTGGTAAAAACATCTTGTTAGGGATAAAAGCCCTCTGATTGTACTTGATTTCATGCATTATAGACTATGAATTTCATGTTTTAGTAGGGTCATGCATGCATAATTATCCTTAGCCTTAATCAGAAATAAAAGATATGATCTTACTAATTCACTGCAACCTATGCATCTAGACAGACTCTTCATTTATCATGACTAGGATAGTTAGATCTTTTTCAAAAACATGACATGTTTTCAAATCATAGTCTTTTAAATTCTTTGTACTATCAGCAGAGACGCTGACGCATCAGACTTAGACCGTGACATTACTGTAACGGCCTTACGATAAGCCGTCACACTCTCTGTTGAATTTAGATTACTCTGTTGTCTCTGATGGACCATAGATGGAGTGTTACACTACTTTAACAGCCCCTCGATAGACCGTCATAATCACTGTGACGCCTCCATCCTCGACCATCACGGTGATCGTAGATAGAATTGAAAATCAGTCAAGTTAACTTATAAGTGTGCTTAGTTATCTAAGTCTTGACCTGATTTCAAATCGTTAAGATTATTTGCTGATTCATGATAGAAATTACATAATTTAGGTATCTTAAGTTATTTTAAGTTATGTTAATTTCATGTGCCAAAATTCTATAGTTTTGTATCTAAATCATGATTTTTCAAAGAGGTATTGACGGAGTTTTATCATGATTTCCTATTGTTACACATCCTCTCTATCAATAGAGTCATTTTCTTTAAGTACATGGGATATATTCTGGTATATGGCCATTAGTTCACACTTTGCACTATAGGAACACTATCTTGAACATGATGACCTCTCTATTGGATATTCCTTCCAATGGACTAGGAAATCTTGTTTCAAGGTCTCCGTAATTATCTGCGAGCCTGGGATTCCCACTAGGACGCCGAGTTGGTTGTACCATTAAAACCCAAGTGATTAGATTACACTATCGATGTTTCTGGTTATCAATAGTGTAACGGATCTATATTGGACCGTCAAGCACATGTAACGGCCCAATATACGACCGTCGCATTCAACTGAGTCCGATTTCTTGGTTCTAGATTCAGACTAATGTAACAGCCCAATACTGGAGCGTCACATCATGTAATGGCCCAGTACACGACTGTCACACTGCTTGAGTATTTTAACCCGAGGTTTCACCAAGGGTTGATATTCCAAGGTTTCTAGATGGACTCTTGATGATCTAGAACTTATCATACTGATCAAGAAACCTAATAAAATGAATGGAAAATAAAGAATGTACAGTTATGCTGCCGATTTATTTCCATAAGCATAACATAGTATAAGTCATTCTTGATTTCTCATGATTCTTATTAAAGCATTCATTGAATTATTATTATCAAGAGCTTGTTGGAATTGTATATTCTTGGCCATACTTTATTGTTACATGCGTAGAAAAAGCTTGATTTATACTTGAAGATGCGATCGAGCACTGATTGTGTTCAAGGGCTCTATGCTAGTCCCCTCGGCTAATTGTCGGAAACATACTAATATAAACCATGGGATATGATGCTACTGGCGTCGCATTGCGCTGGGAGTACTTTCTTTATAAATAAGTGAAAATCCACAACACGATATAACATGATTGATACTTATACATGACTTTCTTGATATTCCACAGAAATTCACGAAGTACTTGCTCATAAGGAAAAGATATTGGAGTGATGATTATGTGACTTGCTAGTACATTCTCGTTACATTCTTGTTCATGAAAGGCCACATCATGTTCTTATAACATTCTTGCTAGTTCATACTTGCTCTCATTTTATCTTACATACTTTGGTTTAATCGCATGATTGATCGCATTCGCATGATTTTACCTTATTCCTCTAGAGCAAAAATGTTAATTACTTTAATGATGCCTTCTTGATGCGAAGATACCTACTAGGTAAGTGTGCTCATTACCTATCCCATTTTTTTTCAAGAAATGGAAGTGATTCGAATTCGGATTCGGGCTATACAAGTAGCAGGTCCGAGAGCGAATGAAAATATTGTTAAAGAATGAGCGAAGACTTAGGAAGTTTACATTGTTTAGATCGAGTCTATGTAATTTCTTATTTCTTGAGTCTAGCATGATGGAAGTTGAATTAGTGGTTGTATTTGAATATTGGATTTGATTATTAATGAGAGTTGAAGTTGAGTAAATATTGTGTGATTGCATTCTTATGTGTGATTGCGTTGCGCTCTGATCATTCTTGCTTGCAAGAGGCTTACCATGCCGGCTGTTTACGTTCCTCGAGCGAGTCTTCCGCTGTAATAAAGGCTCGGGGCGTGACAGTTAAGTTGGTATCAGAGCCTAAGTCTCAGGACTTAGGAAGAAGAGTTATGTCATAGGATAAGTCCAAGGTTTAAGGACCCCTACCTATGAACTAAGGAAGAAATTTCCACACCCATGTGAGAATTGGGTAGAGCCCGGGATAAGAGAGTTAATTAGCTTTAAGATTGATTTTCCTTCCAATTCCACGAGAAATAACAAGTTGTTATTTTTCCCTCGGGTACCCTATTATTACCATGGCTCATCGCGTAAATTGGGATGGCATGTAGCAAATGGTTGCTGGCCTCACTCAGGCATTACAAACCATGGCGCAAGCTGGCGCAGGAGCAAGGGCTGGTGATTTACATCGTAACTTTTGGAGCTTAAACCCTCTACGTTTCTATGGTTCTTCTAATCCGGACGAAACGGAGAACTGGATAGATGAAATGAATCGTATCTTTGATGTTATTCAATGCACCGATCAAGAGAAGGTGCGTCTCGCAACCTTTTAACTTAACAAAGATGCCCGTACATGGTGGAAGTCATTTCCGACACCTCCGGCCGATGCACCTCATACATGGGATGGTTTTCTTACCCTATTCCGTGCCAAGTACTTTTCTGAGCACGTAAAAGAGAGAAAGGCTATGGAGTTCGCCGCTCTTCGGCAAGGAATGATGACGGTTGCCGAATATGAACTGCAATTCTTAAGGCTTGCACCTTACGCACCGCATCTTATCAGCACCGATTTATTGATGGCAAATCAGTTCATGGACGGGTTACGGCCCGGTTTCATTCAGCAGCTCGGGACCCAAAACATCCGTACTTGTGCAGAAATGATTCAACGAGCGTATTTGTGTGAAAGGACCTTAGAGAAGGTCGAGAAATTAAAAGGGAAAGGAGAAGAGTCTAGCCGATGCTCAGATCGGCGTTATAAGAAGGAAAAGTTCAGCATCACGGAGCCCTACAAGAGCCGTGATAGTAAGAAGAGATCCAGGAATGGGAATGGTGGAAGTTCCCATAAGCAAAATAAAATCAAGGTGGAGAAGGAGCAAGTTGCCACGGCTTGCACATTTTGTGAAAAATTCGGCCATTCGGCTGAGGAATGCTGGAAGCACCTCGGCGCTTGTTTACGTTGTGGAAGCAGGGAGCATCGCATGCTAGATTGCCCCCTTATGAAAGACCAATCGTCTGGTGGAGGACGTAGGAGGCAGGCCCGCCTGAATGCCGTCTTAGAAGAAGAGAAAGCACCCAGGGATGGTGGGCTTATGGAAGGTACTCTTCAAATTTGTCTCGTCCTGCATTTGTGATATTTGACACTGGTGCCTCTCATTCTTTTATCTCCACTACTTTTGCAAAAACATTATCAATTGCATCAGTCCCCTTACTTTCAGATCTCGTTATTACCACACCCTTAGGTTCTGGAACAAAGCTTACCGACTATTATCCTAATAGAGAAGTGATAGTAGAAGGTCACAATCTCCCCGCAAACTTAGTATGCCTTGACATAAAAGGTTATGATGCCATTTTAGGGGTAGATTGACTTGTAGATCATGATGCTTATATCAATTGCCGAAATAGGATTATATCCTTTCAAAAACCCGGTCTTCCAAGATTTTCCTTCCTTGGCATTAAGTACAAGAAGCATCCTACTATCATATCTTCTCTTCACGCTTGCAAACTTATCTCGCAAGGATGTGAAGCTTTTCTTGCTTCTGTCATTATTATCGAATCCAAGGAGATTATCTTAGCGGACATTCCTATTGTAAATGAGTTCCCAGACGTGTTTCCATCCGAATTACCCAATTTACCGCCCGAGAGGGAAGTGAACTTCGCTATTGAACTCATCCCAGTAGCAGCACCTATTTCTATAGCCCCTTACAGGATGTCCCCCACAGAACTCAAGGAATTAAAAAGGCAGTTGCAGGAATTACTAGACAAAGGCTTCATCAGACCTAGCACATCCCCTTGGGGTGCGCTGGTTCTATTTGTCAAGAAAAAGGATGGTTCTCTCAGGCTATGCATCGATTACCGGTGACTGAATCAACTCACAATTAAAAACAAGTATCCGTTGCCGTGTATTGATGAACTCTTCGATCAGCTTTCAGGAGCAGACTATTTCTCTAAGATTGACCTCAGATCAGTTTATCATCAGCTTAGAATTAAAGAAGAAGACATTTATAAATCGGCTTTTCGAAGTCGTTATGGCCACTATGAATTCATGGTAATGCCATTCGGATTAACTAATGCCCCGACAGCATTCATGCAACTTATGAACAGTGTCTTACAGCCATATCTGGACCAGTTCATCGTCACCTTCATCGACGACATCTTGATATATTACAAGACCAAGAAAGAACATGAAGAACATCTGAGGATAGCTTTACAAACACTTAAAGAACATAAACTCTATGCCAAGCTAAATAAATGCGAATTCTGGCTCAAGGAAGTTTCATTCCTAGGCTACATTATTTCAAAAGAAGGTATTGCGGTGGATCCTTCTAAAGTAGAAGCTGTTAGAAATTGGAGCCAGCCAACGACTATATCAGAAGTAAGAAGTTTTTTGGGTCTAGCTGATTATTATAGAAGATTCATTAAGGACTTCTCAAAGATTGCAGTTCCTTTAACTAGACTCACGAGAAAAGAAAATCATTTTGTCTGGTCCAAGGAATGTGAGAAGAATTTCCAAACTCTTAAAAATCATCTTACCACAGCTCCTATTCTATCACTACCAATGGAAGGTGGTGGATTCGAAGTATATACGGATGCATCAGGTATTGGCTTAGGGTGTCCTCATGCAAAATGGAAAAGTGATCTGTTATTCTTCAAGACAATTAAAACGTCACGAGGAAGATTATCCTGTGCATGATTTGGAATTAGCAGCTGTCATTTTCGTCTTGAAAATTTAGCATCATTATCTCTATGGAGAAAAGTTTATGGTCTACTCGGACCACAAGAGCTTGAATTATTTATTTTCTCAAAAAGAGCTAAATATGAGGCAGAGAAGATGGTTGGAATATCTCAAGGATTTTGATTTTTCTATTCAATATCATCCTGGCAAGGCAAATGCTGTTGCGGATGCACTCTACAGAAAACCAATGGGTATGCTATCAAGTCTTATGATTAGTATGGCTAATCTTACTTCTCAATTTGCTCAGTTGAACTTAGATATTGACAGGAAGGAAGAAGATTGCTTCTTGGCTAATATCCGAGCTCAACCTACCTTAATAGAGGATCTAGTCAAGTTACAAAATGATGATCTCGTGTTACTAGAAATTAAGGCTAATATTGAACAACGGCCGGATTTCCTTATTACGGAGGATGGAAGATTGCTATTCAAGGGCCAAGTGTGTATACCGGATCATGAGGATACGAAGAAATTGATTCTAGATGAAGCACATAAATCTAGGTATACCATTCACCAAGGTAGTACAAAAATGTTTCAGGATCTCAAAAGAAATTTCTTGTGGCCCAACATGAAGTGAGAAATAGCTGATTTCGTGTCTCGCTGTCTCACTTGTCAACAAGTAAAGGCTGAGCATTTTAGACCCACAGGTAAACTACATCCCTTGAATATTCCCGAATGGAAATGGGAGAGTATAGGGATGGATTTCATTATGGGGTTACCTAAGACAAGAGGTGGACACGATGGTATATGGGTAATCATAGACTGATTAACTAAATCTGCACATTTCATACCAATCAAAAGTCGATGGTATGTGGATATCCTGGCAGCATTATACATAAGGGAAATAGTTAAATTACATGGTGTCCCAGTCACTATTATATCTGATAGAGATCCTTGATTCACATCATAATTTTGGAAGGGTCTACAACAGTCACTAGGGACTAGATTAAATTTCAGCACAGCCTTTCATCCACAAATTGATGGTCAGACAGAAAGAACGAATCAGGTGGTAGAAGACATACTCAGGGGTTGTGTTATTGATTTTGGAGGTAGTTGGCATGATCACTTGCCACTGGTAGAATTTACATATAACAACAGTTACCAGGCCAGCATACAAATGGCACCTTTTGAAGCTCTATATGAAAAAAGTTATCGATCACCAATATGTTGGAGTGAAATAGGGGAAAGTCAATTCCTAGGCCCCGATATTATCAGAGATTCTACAGAGAAGATCAAGCTTATTCAAGAGAGAATAAAGATGGCACAAGATAGGTAAAAGTCTTATGCTAATAATTGAAGACGCGACTTGGAATTTCAAGTAGGGAACCATGTGTATTTCAAGGTTTCTCCAGGTCGTGGTATTCGAAGATTTGGCATTAAGGGCAAAATAACTCCAAGGTTCATTAGCCCGTTTGAAAATCTTGAAATGGTCGGTGAAGTGGCCTACAAACTAGCTTTACCTCCACAATTAGCAGGAGTTCATGACGTATTTCACGTCTCTATGCTGAAGAAGTATGTATATGATCCTGACCATATTATCACTTATGACAATCTGGAGATTCAGAAGGATATGACGTACGAGCAAACGCCAATAAAGATTCTGGAACGGAAAGTGCGTCAACTAAGAAATAAAGTTATTCCTATGGTCAAGATTCAATGGAAGAAAACATGGCCATATGAAGCAACATGGGAAATCGAAGCACCCATGTGGAAAAAATTTCCAGAATTATTCAACTGTAAGTACACTCTCTATAACCCATGTATTGAATTTGGAGACCAAATTCTTCTAAGTGGGGGAGGGTGTAGTGCCCCAGAATTTATGTAATAATTTCTGAGTTATTTATATAACTTTCTGGAATTTATAAGGGCTAAATAGATTAATAAAAGGATTATTAGATTAATAAGTCATTATAAGGCCCAATAATGTTAAATAATTAACCTAGCCTATTTAAATAAAATCCAAAATGGTTTAAGGACCAAGCCCATTAAGTTTGGCCCATATTCTAGAAGGTTATTTAGCCTATTTACGTATTTTAAGGATAAAATACCATTGTTATGGATAATAATATGTATAATTAATAAAAGAGTTTGATTGATGCTGAACTCTGTGCACGTTGGATGTAGCAGTCTATCGTGCGACCGCCACAGCCATGTAAAGCACCAGTCTTGATGCGTTACATTCTGTCAGTTCTGTGAAAGAAAGAACGAGCAAAAGATTAGAACTTTGGGATCTTATCTACAAGAGATCGACTTGGGAAAGTTTATAACATTACTAAGGACTCTTAGGGATTAGGTTCTGGCAAATTAAGGACTCTAGAATCGATCTAATCTTCAAAACCCTATAAATAGGACCTAGTTCTCAACTTAGCGACCCTTACTTTTGGCTCGTAAAGAATCAATGTAAGGAGATAGAATTTCGGATAAGTTCTTTAGAATATTTTGTTTAGTATACTTTAGACTAATAGTTCTCCAAATTTCATGTTAGGAGATCAAGCAACCAAGGAGATTGAAGCTTCCAAAGTTGTTGGTTCGACCATAGTAACTCAGGATTCAGAGCAAAAGACCCCTGAAGATCAAGAGATTAGGACGTCAAAACGAGGTAATTAGAATTCAATCTTTTAGAACTTTTTGATCACCTTAGTTTCATATTCTTACCCTCAAAATTTCACATCTTTAAGACAAGAGGTTGGAGAGATAGAGCAGTAGGAAGTTGCTGGAAAATCGCTGGGAAAGGAGAGCTAGGGCTCGATTTTCATATTCAAATTAGAAGCTTAAAGCCTAGTTAAGAGGTAGGTTATCTCATGATTGGTAAAAACATCTTGTTAGGGATAAAAGCCCTCTGATTGTACTTGATTTCATGCATTATAGACTATGAATTTCATGTTTTAGTAGGGTCATGCATGCATAATTATCCTTAGCCTTAATCAGAAATAAAAGATATGATCTTGCTAATTCACTGCAACCTATGCATCTAGACAGACTCTTCATTTATCATGACTAGGATAGTTAGATATTTTTCAAAAACATGACATGTTTTCAAATCATAGTCTTTTAAATTCTTTGTACTATCAGCAGAGATGCTGACGCATCAGACTTAGACCGTGTCATTACTGTAACGGCCTTACGATAAGCCGTCACACTCTCTGTTGTATTTAGATTACTCTGTTATCTCTGACGGACCATAGATGGAGCATTACACTACTGTAATGGCCCCTCGATAGACCGTCACAATCACTGTGACGCCCCCATCCAAGACCGTCTGGGTGATCGTAGATAGAATTGAAAATCAGTCAAGTTAACTTATAAGTGTGATTAGTTATCTAAGTCTTGACCTGATTTCAAATCCATAAGATTATTTACTGATTCATGATAGAAATTACATAATTTAGGTATCTTAAGTTATTTTAAGTTATGTTAATTTCATGTGCCAAAATTTTATAGTTTTGTATCTAAATCATGATTTTTCAAAGAGGTATTGACAGAGTTTTATCATGATTTCCTATTGTTACACATCCTCTCTATCAATAGAGTCATTTTCTTTAAGTACATGGCATATATTCCGGTATATAGCCATTAGTTCACACTTTGCACTATAGGAACACTATCTTGAACATGAGGACCTCTCTATTGGATATTCCTTCCAATAGACTAGGAAATCTTGTTTCAAGGCCTCCGTAATTCTCTGCGAGCCTGGGATTCTCACTAGGATGCCGAGTTGGTTGTACCATTAAAACCCAAGTGATTAGATTACACTATCGATGTTTCTGGTTATCAGTAGTGTAACGGATCTATATTAGACCATCAGGCACATGTAACGGCCCAATATACGACCGTCACATTCAACTGAGTCCGATTTCTTGGTTCTGGATTCAGACTAATGTAACGGCCCAATATTGGAGCGTCACATCATGTAACGGCCCAATACACGACCGTCACACTGCTTGAGTATTTTAACCCGAGGTTTGACCAAGGGTTGATATTCCAAGGTTTCTAGATGGACTCTTGATGATCTAGAACTTATCATATTGATCAAGAAACCTAATAAAATGAATAGAAAATAAATAATATACCGTTATGCTGCCGATTTATTTCCATAAGCATAACATAGTATAAGTCATTATTGATTCCTCACGATTCTTATTAAAGCATTCATTCATTGAATTATTGTTATCAAGAGCTTGTTGGAATTGTACATTCTTGGCCATACTTTATTGTTACATGCGTGGAAAAAGCTTGATTTATACTTGAAGATGCGATTGAGCACTGATTGTGTTCAAGGGCTCTATGCTAGTCCCCTCGGCTGATTGTCGAAAACATACTATTATAAACCATGGGATATGATGCTACTGGCGTCGCATTACGTTGGGAGTACTTTCTTTATAAATAAGTGAAAATCCACAACACGATACATCATGATTGATACTTATACATGACTTTCTTGATATTCCATAGAAATTCACGAAGTACTTGCTCATAAGCAAAAGATACCGGAGTGATGATTATGTGGCTTGCTAGTATATTCTCGTTGCATTCTTGTTCATGAAAGGCCATATCATGTTCTTATAACATTCTTGCTAGTTCATACTTGCTCTCATTCTATCTTACATACTTTGGTTTAATCGCATGATTGATCGCATTCGCATGATTTTACCTTATTCCTCTAGAGCAAAAATGTTAATTACTTTAATGATGCCTTCATGTTGATGCGAAGATACCTACTGGGCAAGTGTGCTCATTACCTATTTCTATTTTTTTTTCAGGAAATAGAAGTGATTCGAATTCGGATTCGGGCTATACAAGTAGCGGGTCCGAGAGCGAATGAAAGTATTGTTAAAGAATGAGCGAAGACTTAGGAAGTTTACATTGTTTAGATCGAGTCTATATAATTTCTTATTTATTGAGTCTAGCATGATGGAAGTTGAATTAGTGGTTGTATTTGAATATTGGATTTGATTATTAATGAAAGTTGAAGTTGAGTAAATATTGTGCGATTGTATTCTTATGTGTGATTGCATTGCGCTCTGATCGTTCTTGCTTGCAAGAGGCTTACCATGCCGGCTGTTCATGTTCCTCGAGCGAATCTTCCGCTGTAATAAAGGCTCGGGACGTGACAGTCGATCTCTTCAGGGGCGCCTCGGTCTTCCCTTTGCCCGAACACGTATCGGGATAGGTGTCCCTGGCGGACGAGGTGCTCGATCATATCTTGAAGTTGATGGCAATCACTGGTGTGATGCCCGTGGTCGCTGTGGAACAGGCAATGCTTACGGCAATTGCGGTGCTTCACTTTCATAGGCTCGGGTTGGCTGAGGAGGCCCGAGCCTTTGATGTCTTCATAAATTTCGTAGACGGGAGCGGTAAAGGGGGTATACCGCTCGTACTTCCAGGACAGCTCTTTTAGGTCTCCGTCCTGGTTCCACCTTTTTCCTTGGCCCGTCCCTTGCTCGGACGGTCACTTCTTGTCCCCCTCCCGACCCGAGCCTGTCGTGCCTCGGCAGGCACTAAGGACTTCTTCGCACTCTGCATGGCGCAAGGCCAGGGTCACTAGCTCAGAAAGGGAGGTGGGAGGATGAAGCACTAGCTCGCGCCGCAGGTTCTCGTCACGGGTACCCCCAGTCAATGCGGTGATGGCAGAGGCCACATCTAGGAGGGGGCTGCGCAAGGCTTCCAATTTGAATCGGTTGATATAAGCCCACAACTTCTTCCCCTGTTCCTACTTGAGGGTGAATAATCCCGCCACTTATCGGGGTGGACCGCTGCCGGCGAAGCTTTCCTTGAACACTCGCCCGAATTGCTTGAAGTTGTGGATGCTGCTGGGGGCGAGGGCTCTGAACCAAGCCTGAGCACCTTGGACCAGAGTGGTCATGAATGCTCGGCACTTGATTATGTCGGACCCCCCATGCAAGGCCATCAGGGTGTCGAAGCTGTCGTAGTGGTCGGCCGGGTCTCCCTGGCCGTCGTACGACTTGAAGGTCGGGAGTAAGATCCTGGGGGATATCTCTACCTTCAAAATATAATCGGAGAATGGGGATCGCTCCTCGTCCTCCATGGGAGAGGTCTTCTGCAAGGCGCGGAGGGCGCGCACTTGCTCCGTGAAATGCCTCTCAAAGTCCCACAGTCGGAGAAATAGCTCTGGTTGTCGCTGGCCCGAGGGGCTGGGGGGGGCGCACTTGCATGCTGCCCCTATGCTCCTCGGGGGCCTCTGCTTTCAGAAACGGTCGGCGTGCTCCGATCTTCTTCCTCCTCGGGGTTGAGGAGGCTTCCTACTCTGGAGGAGGGGCATGCGATGGTCCTCCTGACATGTTGCGAATGAGCCGCCGCCCCCGGAGGGTAAAACGGCCTCCAACGGTTTGCTGAAAGCCATCTCCACGTGGGGGGCTCTTCCGAGGGAGCTGCGACTCTCCTCCCTGGCCGCCTGGGCCCTCATGAGATCCATGAGGACATCCATTTTTGCGTTGTGGGTTTGGAGGGCGTCGGTGCTCCCGCCGAGATGGTGTTCCCCCGCCACCGATAGAGGTATCTCGTTGGCGTGGTTGCCTGACGGGGAATTCTCCGTGGGGAGAGAAGGTGCGCCTTCTTCCGTCACCAGGGCTTTCCCCAGGTCACCGACAGTCCTCCTGCGAGAACTTCTTCGCACCATTATGGCTCTTCATTCGTTTCCCACAGACGGCACCAGATGAAGAGGGGCTATCTCGTACTGCTCCTGAGCGGGGAAGAGGATAACCACATACAATTGAAGTGTGAACTGCAAGAAGGGAAATGAGTCAGAGGTGCCCAGGGATAGATCCCCGGGGAAGACCCTCTGATGCTAAAGTCAGCAAAGTAGTAGAGCTATGATGCAAAGGGAAGAGCTAGGAGGAAGGTGGGAGCGCGAGATCCCTCTCCACCAAAAGGTGAAGTGGTTCCTGCTCAGGGTTTTTGACTCTTGCCTGGCTTACCTCTTGTAGTAGGGATTTTCCAATTTAAATAGTGGCCCGTTGTGCGACTGATCCCTGTAAGTGGAGGAGTCTCAGGGGGGGTTACGTGTAGCACCCCGGTATATTAATGAATAAAAATTTCAAGAAAATTAATGAGAAATTCTTTAAGAAATAGGATAAGTAAAATTTTGACCATTTTATAAAAATCTGGAAAAATTAAAATCTTGTAGAGGATAGCACGTTTAGTAAAATGGTCTTCTACGCCCAACCCAAATAAAAATCCTAAATAAGCCGAATTAGCAGATTAAAGCCCAAACCCGCACTTAGCCTAATCGGACCATAAAACGCAAATTTTGAGCCCAATACCCAATCATTTAAGCTAAAACCAGATGCAAAAGAAAGGCTAGGATTAAGAGATCGTTTCCCCTCTAGTTATTCTCCGAAACCTTAACCCTAGGACTGGAATTTCATGGTGGAGTGGCGGATTGACTCGGTCTTGTGCGAATCATGCACGTCCGCGGAGCGTGGACTCTATCTCCACGATTAGAACCCTCTAGATACCATTGAACCTATATAAATGAACCTAAGCCACCCTAGAATCGTTTAGATGCTGTGGCGGCCGGAGAGGAGCTCGATCAAGGGAGAATCGTGGCGATCACCGACGGTGTGTACTTAGCGCGATCGGCATCCCTCTTCTTCCTTCATCCTTAGATTAAGGTAGGTGATAGCAAGCCAAATCCTAAGTATTATATATGGATAGAAGCGTCGTCCTGTCCTCTTTCTATAGATCTAAAAGGCCCTAAATTTTATGTAGTACCCTGCGAGAATTTTTAGTTTCAGTGCAAGCATGTTGTAATTAGGGTTAACTATGTTCCACCTCGATTTAAGTAGGGATTTCAGGTACTAAACATTCAATTGATCATGCTATCTTGTATAACTCTTTGTGCTCGTTCTATTGGTAGTAAAAGCCCTAAATTTCATGCTCTATGTATTATGTACTTAACTATTTTTGCCAACCCTAGTCGGACTCGTCGGAGGCGGGCAAGGCGAAGGTAGCAGAATCCCCCTGACCTACGTGGCCTTTCGATAGACCGCCCTTCCTAGATAGGCAGCCGGTTATTGACCGTTCATGTGCTTTCATCTCCGATGTGTTTTGTGGAACGAGTGGTAGATCCCTAACCACCCTTTTATTAGGCGGCCAGTCTCAGACTGCTCAAACCCCCAGCGGCACCCTACAGACCGCTCATCTCCCGCAGGACTTCGGACCTGAGAGGGCATGAACGGCCTATCGTGCGACCGCCGAGGCATATAAGCGGCTCTGCACGAACCGCCCAGAAATATAGAACTGCTTCATTGTCATTTTGGCATGATTTATTTTAGTAGATTAGTGGCTAATGGTAAGTTAGCAACACACATGATAAACTGGAATTTATGGAAGTAAACATTTCTAAATTCTTGCTAGTTTGTTCTCACTTCATCTTAATTCTTCTTTTCCAATGAAGTTAATCTTAATTATGATTCATTGATAATTGAAATTGTTATTAGGATTGTTTAACAGTCATTCTACTCCGGTAGGATTGACTGACCGCTATGCTTGGTTTTTGATATTTTGCTAGCCTCTATTCCTTGTAATGGTTGGGACTCTCCACCGGATACTCCTTCCGTCGGACTAGGACCTTCATTACGGGACCTCCGTAAGCCCCCACGAGCCTGGGATTCCCACTAGGACACCGGGCAGGTTGTACCACCAATACCTGAACCTGTTCACGTGATCGAACCCCTTGGATTGTTGTGTTGTGAGTCACAGCTCAATTTGGACAGACTGAGTTTTGAACGGTCAGAATCAGACCGTTTAACTCAATAGGCGGACCATTGGAGACTGTGCATTCCTGGCTAATGCCATTTCTTATTAGTCGATTAACCTTATTTCATCTTCGACCAATCATGATTTGATCGACCCAATAAGCCCTAGGTTGACCAGTGGATAGTGGGCTGGACCTTTGTTCAGTTCTACCCCACTGATGGCAGCCTGGAGCCCATTTTGGGTGGATTTCAAGTTGCCAGTCAGGCCCAGTAATTGAACGGACCGTATCGGCCCGCTCATTCGTTAGAGGGGATCATCATGGACCGTTCAGTTATTGAGCGGCCCGATACAAACTGTCACGTCCCGAGCACGGAAGATTACTCGGATGCGTGACGCGTCTATATAGATCGTGTCATTAGAGAGATAAGAATTTTAACATACATAATTTCAGAGTGTGCAAATGACTAATAAAACTAATAGATTCCAATAGTCCAAGTGATGTTTATTTGATTAACCAAAGGAAATAAAGAGAGTCCATGACAAATTCCAAAAAAAAGATGATACTAGGCTAAGTGTCTTAACATGACATACTAGAAATACAAGGTAGGACTCAAATAAATTCAAAGACACGGCTAGCTAATGATAGATGGTTGGCGTTCTACACTCTTCACTCGGTCTCAACCCCATTCTTGTCGCTATCCGATTCACCTGAAAATGTTAGGAAGCAACTGGATGAGCGAATCGCTCAGTAGGAATTACATCTCAAATACGAGCAATCTTTATGTTATTTACAATTTACATGTATTATCAGTAGGGCTATGCATGATGTACATATAATAAAAATAAGGTATGCAGGTAAATCTAGGCATGATAACAATAAGAGATCAAGAACTGTATAAAGAGAGTATAACAAGAATTCAATTATTTGACAAGCAGTATTTCAAGAATTTACAGATGTAAATGCCACTTCGGGCAAGCAGGGGTTCGTGTACAAGTATGAATGCAGGTATGAGAAGGAACTCATGTACAAGTATATCTCAGGTATGAGCAAGTAAAGTTCAATTCAAGCAAGTAAAGTTAAATACGTATCAGTAGGATTGGCTTTTATCAAGCAAGTATTCTGCCCTTTCTCGGGCTGCAAGTCAAGTATCGCCCGTTCCGGGCCACGCAAGTCAAGTCAAGTAAAGAGAGAGAGAAATAAAGAGAGAAAGAGAGAGTAGGGGTGGAGTGTCTCAAGTCAAGGAAGTACTCCAGTGCAATGCTAAACATCGTGGTCAATAAACTCCCATGGGCACAAGTACCTTCGGGTGCTCCTCCTAGGACCAGACCGGGCCCTATATGCACAACATTTTATGTATTACCTTTGACATCTACTCTCATTTATAGCCAATATAGAATTTCAAGAATTTAGAAACGTAGTATTTCAGACGAGATTAACTAGTCATTTGGTTATGGAGGATTCTAGAGGTGGCCCCTACAGGCTCAAGAGCTGGCTCCCGTCGTGTAGCACTTTGCGCCGTACGGCCTCAAGAGGTTGCTCCCACAACGTAGCACTTTACCCTGCATGGCGCTTAGCTCCTACACTCCCAAATGGTAGTTTAAGAGATTCAAGGTTTGACCATGTAGGGTATACACAAGTAGATTTTTCATGGAATAGAATTTCAAGAACTCATCATACGTAGAAGTATGGATTAGGGTTATGTTTGCACAATTCTTGAGACAGATCAAGATCAGAAGTTGTAATTACTGAGTTGGCATCTGAGGGTTTGCTAATCCTTCAAATTTTTAATTTTTAGAAATATATATATATCAAATTGGTGCCCCTCAGGATGTCTTCACTTAATTGAAGACGTCCTGGAAGTCGTCATTTGAAGAATTGACGCTTGGGGGTTACCCAACCTTTCAAAATTATGATTTTTCAAAAATTATATATATATTGAAATTGGCGCCCCTCATGAAGTCTTCAATTAATTGAAGACTTGAGGGCCGTCTTCAATTCAGTAATTGAAGACTTGAGGGCCGTCTTCAATTCAGTAATTGAGGACTTGAGGGCCGTCTTCAATTCAGTAATTGAAGACTTGAGGGCCGTCTTCAATTCTGTAATTGAAGACTTGAGGGCCGTCTTCAATTCTGTAATTGAAGACTTAAGGGCCATCTTCAATTCAGTAATTGAAGACTTTAGGGCCGTCTTCAATTCTTGATTTTTCACCCAATCGATGCATTTTGTGACTCAAATCATTGTTCATTTCGAAAAAGTTTCTCGAAATTTGAAAGTAAGGACATGAATATTTAGTATCATTCCTCGGGAGTCCAGAAACATGTTCAGATATAATTACTGAGTTTTGGTTTCTCAGATATGAATTTTCTAATGTTATAACTTTAATTCTTTAAGAAATGGAATTGACGCCCCTGTGAGCAGTCTTCAATTAATTGAAGACTTGAGGGCCGTCTTCAATTCAGTAATTGAAGACTTGAGGGCCGTCTTCAATTAATAAATTGAAGACTCTGTGGGCAGTCTTCATTTAACAAATTGAAGACTCTGTGAGCAGTCTTCATTTAACAAATTGAAGACTCTGTGGGCAGTCTTCATTTAATTGAAGACTTCCAGGGTGTCTTCAATTTAAGTACATGTTCAACTCAAATTGACGACACACCAACTGACTTGTTTTCCAAGTGAGTTGTGCTTCGCATCAGAACTGTAAGTTCTGTGACACAAGTTACTATTCATTTCTCCAAAGTTTCTCCGAATCAGAATCCGAAGACATGGTCAGATGGAGAAAAATCTCAGGGTCACAGAAGTATATTCTGTCAAATTATTCAAGGTCGAGTTTATTAGTAATATATTTTTGAATGCGTTGATTTACTGATTTCTGAAAATTATAGAAAATTGAATTGACGACTTGGCCCATGTCTTCAATTAATTGACACCCTCGCGGGCAGTCTTCAATTCTGAAATTGGCACCCAGGTCAGGGGCGCCAATTACAGTGAGGTGTCCACTATTCATCAGTGTGAAAAAGCACCGAATCAGGAAGTAATGGCATGAATATGTTGAGAAAAATGTTAGGATTTCATAAACCTGTTCATGCAAAAATTTCGTGCTTTAGTTCGATAGTGATGGATTTTTGATAGTGTTGAATTATTTATTACTGAAAATTTCAGAAATCGAATTGACGACACTGGGGGTGTCTTCATTTAAATGATGACTACTTGCGCAGTCCTCAATTTTGTAATTGGCTCCCTTATTAGAGGTGCCATTTACCACAAAGCTGGGCACCTTAAAACATGAGTATTATGTCTAACAGAGGCTATATATTAAGGTTTAAAATATGGTTATTGAGACTATAAAACTAGTGTGATAAAATACGTTCAAAACTTCATGAAATCATGCTAATAACTAAGTTAAACTCATAAAGATCATGGTAACAGTATGTATAGAATCAAGTGTAACAGGCTATAAACATATGTATAACATGGTATTATTCTTGATCATGGTAAAGCCATGTAATATATATATATATATATAGCATGGTTGACTACTTATTCGAATTCTAAGCATGCATCATTTAACCTATTTAGCTATTAGTTAGGCAAGGATTAGAGAACACCTACCTTTTGACGCGTGATACGAAGTTCAGAAGCTACAGCAGGATCGCAGCAGGATGTAGACTCGGGAAGAAGACGCTCCTTCAGCACTGTGCGGCAGTAGCCTATGTCAGTGCTACGGAGGGGATTAGATATAGGGATCATAAGACATTGATTTAATGTCTTGTGGGTCTTGCTGAGTGGGCATTGTCTTTCCCAGCTAAAATGGGTTGCTCGTGTCTCAATCTTCCAGAAACATAGGGTTAAATGACACCTTTGTGAGGGGTCGTTAATTTAATCTAGGTGGCACTATTCACGTAAATGACGCCTTACATGAGGACGTCATTAGTTTAGGTGACATTATTCATGAGACCCCATTCATGTGTTAGCATTCAGGATGTTCATATATATTAATATTTAAATGGGATGGGGTCCTATTGAAAATGGCGCCTTCATGCATGTCTTCAATTTGGAAATTGAAGACTATGTGAAGGGTCTTCAATTTGGTAAGTAGAAAAGTTTGAAAGCACTTACGTACAACCCATGGCCCATGTGTTAAAGTTTGTCTTGTACTTTTATAGAATAACCCTCCTATGGTTTTGTTTCTTTGTGCAAGACCTCCCATGTAAGATTCTTTACCCATGTACATAAAGTTGGATTGCACATTTGTATGCTAGTCCTCCTATAGTTTAGTTCTTTAAACAAAACCTAGAATTCTATTAAGAATAGTAGATTACGTATTCATAAAGTGATGATTTGTAATTTTATATACTAGCCCCCCTTAAGGTTTGGCTCTTTACACAAAGCCCTTAGGATTCTTTATGTTATAAAGTAGGATTGGCTTGTATTTTTATATAGTAGTCCTTGTGAGGTTGGATTCTTTATGTAAGGCCTTCATGTATGATTTCTTTTAGGAAGAAGTTTTAATTTTACTCAATGGTTTTTATCGGGGGTGCTACACCCTCCTCCACTTAAGAGAATTTGGTCCCCAAATTCAACTGTATTAAATGGGAATAGGAAAGGTGCAGAGTACTTACAATTAGAATAACTCTGGAAATCTCCTCTTCATAGATTCTTCAGTTTCCCATGTAGCTTCTTGTTCTAAGCATCGACTCTATTGAATTTTCACCATAGGGATCGTCTTGTTCCTTAGAACTCGAACTTCTCGGTCAAGGACCTTCATTGGCTTCTGCTCGTAGGTAAGGTCCATCTGTACCATTAGATCATTGTGGTCAATGACATGGAAAGGATCGTGGACATATTTCTTCAGCATAGAAATATGAAATACGTTGTGCACTTCTGACAGTTACCGACGTAGGGCGATGCGATAAGCAACCTCGCCTACTCTTTCCAGTACTTCGAATAGACCGATAAACCTTGGTGTTAGTTTACCCTTAACACCAAATCTTCTAATGCCTCGGTCGGGAGATACCTTGAGGAAAACATGATCTTCGGCTTGAAATTCCAGGTCTCGCCTTCTGTTATCAGCATAAGATTTCTGCCTGGACTGTGCTATCTTTAATCTTTCTCTAATGAGATGTATCTTCTTGGTAGAATCTCGTACCATGTCTGAGCCTAAAATTTGTCTTTCACCGACTTCATCCCAGCATATAGGAGATCGGCAACTCCTGCCATATAATGCCTCAAAAGGCGCCATTTGTATACTGGCTTGATAGCTGTTATTATATGCAAATTCAGCTAGTGGTAAGTGGTTGTGCCAGCTTCCGTCGAAGTCTATAATGCATGATCTCAACATATCTTCCACAACTTGATTTGTCCTCTCGGTTTGTCCATCTGTCTGGGGATGGAAAGAAGTGTTGTAGTTGAGTTTCATCCCCAGAGAGTGCTATAGACTCTTCTAGAAATGAGAAGTGAAGCGCGGGTCTTGGTCAGATACGATCGAGACGGGAACTCCATGCAATATAACCATCTCCTTGATATACAGGGCAGTAAGTACGTCGACTGACCATCGACTTTTGATGGGTAAGAAATGGTCCGATTTAGTTAGCCGGTTGATAATCACCCAAATTCCATCATATTTGTCCCTAGACTTGGGCAAACCCATGATAAAGTCAATGCCAATGTCTTCCCACTTCCACTTGGGAATATTTAGCGGATGTAGCTTTTCGGTGGGTTTTTGATGTTTCGCCTTCACTTGTTGGCATGTGAGGCAACGAGATACAGAGTCTGCTACCTCCCTTTTCATGTTAGGCCACCAAAAAGTTCTTTTCAAATTTTGGTACATCTTAGTGGCTCCAGGGTGGATCATGTACCTCGATCTATGAGCTTCTTCAAGAATCTTCTTCTTCAATTCAGGATAGTCGGGCACACATGTTCGTTCATGAAATAGCAATCTGTCATCAGGTGCCAGCTTGAAATCCAATCTCTCATCCAGCTTACTTTTTATCTCCACTAGTGCGGGATCTTCTTCTTGAAGCTTCGTGATTTCAGGTAGTAAATCTGGATGTAGACTCATATGAGATAGAATAATACACTTGTTCTTCTCATCGGTGCTGATATCAAGCTTAGAGAATTTCTCCTGCAGCTTCCATTCTTGTATCATACAGTTGGCCAATATTGTTCTTGATTTTTGACTAAGGGCATCAGCTACGGAATTACCCTTACCAGGATGGTACTGTATAGTGAAGTCGAAATCCTTGAGATACTCGAGCCAACGCCTTTGCCGCATGTTCAGCTCCTTTTGGGAGAATAAGTACTTGAGGCTTTTATGATCGGAGTACATAGTGAATTGTTCTCCGTAAAGATAGTGCCTCCAGATCTTCAAGGTAAATACTACCGTGGCCAGTTCTAAGTCATGAACCGGGTAGTTCTCTTCATGTTTCTTCAATTGTCGGGAAGAGTATGCAATGACTTTTCCATTCTGCATCAATACACATCTGAGGCCAATACTAGAAGCATCGGTATATACCTCGTATTTTTCTCCTTCAATTGGTAATGATAAGACTAGAGCAGTGGTCAAAAGATCCTTCAAAGTTTGGAAACTCTTCTCACAGTCTTCATTCCACTTGTAAGGCACTTCCTTACGAGTTAACCTAGTCAGAGAAACATCAATTTTGGAGAAGTCCTTGATAAAACGCCGGTAGTAACCAGCTAGACCCAAGAAGCTTCGAATTTCTGTTGCATTTGTTGGTCGTCCCCAGTTCTTCACAGCTTCGACCTTTGACGGGTCAACAGCAATTCTGTTCTTCGAAATGATATGGCCTAAGAAAGATACTTCCTCGAGCCAGAACTCGCATTTGCTGAATTAGGCGTAAAGCTTGTTTTCCCTTAATATCTATATTGCCTTCTTGAGATGTTCTTCATGATCATCTTCGGTCTTTGAATAGATCAGAATGTCATCAATAAAGACCACAATAAATTAGTCTAAGTAGGGCCTGAATATGTTGTTCATTAACTGCATAAAAGTTGCGGGGGCATTCGTTAGTCCGAAAGGTATAACAGTAAATTTGTAATGCCCATACCTGCTTCGGGATGCAATTTTATGAATGTCTTCTTCTTTGATCTTCAATTGGTGGTTACCAGAACGAAGATCAATCTTGGAGAAATATGAAGCTCTAGATAACTGATCGAACAGCTCGTCAATCCTCAGCAGCGGATATTTGTTCTTGATTGTAAGGTGATTTAGCTACCGATAATCGATGCATAGTCTCATCGATCCGTCTTTCTTTTTGACGAACAGCACGGGTGCTCCCAAGGGGAAGTACTCGGCTTGATGAAACCCTTTTTCAATAACTCCATTAGCTGCTCTTTTAGTTCTTTCAGCTCAGCAGGGGACATTCTGTATGGTGCCTTGGAAACAGGACCAGCACCAAGGGCAAGGTCGATTGTGAACGACACTTCTCTTTTAGGGGGTAAACTGGTTAAATCTTCTAGAGAAATATCGGGAAAATCCCGAATTACACGGATGTCTTCAAGTTTAACCTTCTCGACTTCTGTGGAAGTCACAAATGCTATGAAAGCCATGCATCCCTTATCCATAAGCTTTCTAGCTCGGAGTGCTGATATAAGAAGTGATTTACTCCGAGGGCTATTGTAAACTAGCTCTGGGAAATCCACGAAAGTTACCTTGCCATGCCGGCAATCTACAGTTGCTTGGTATATGGATAACCAGTCGGCACCTAGTATGATATCATAACCCTTCATATCTAGGCATATCAGGTCAGCTGGTAAATTGCTTTCCTTAATCATCACTTCACAATTTGGATAGTGATAAGTGATATCAGACTCATTCCCAAGCGGTGTAGATATGACCAAATCTAACAGTTCATGTTTCTTAGAAAATGAAACAGCAAAGTTCTTGGAAACGAATGAATGAGTTGCTCAGGTATCGAATAAAACTTGAGCAGTTTTTGAACAAATAGTGAGAGTACCTTCCACAATTCCGCCTTCAGTGGGTTCCGTCTCTCGGAGAGCTTGCAGATGGCCTTGTTTCTTTACCGGACGTTTCTCATCTTTGGTGTCTTGTTCCTTCATCAGTGGGCAGTCTAGGATTCGATGTTCTTGGCTCCCACATCGAAGATAAGCTCCTAACTTCCTCCAGCATTCCTCGGTCTTATGGCCAGCTTTATCACAATACTTACAAATTTCCTTTGATGGTGTGGTGGTGGAGAACGGCCTGTCATTCTTCTGGAATTTCTTTACCTTGGAGGGCTCCCCTCCCATGAAGAACCTTTTCTTGTTGAATGATTATTTGAACTTTCCTAGGCTTGTGACGGGTTTCTTCTTGTCCCTTCCTCGGACTCTCTCGAACAATTTAGTGGCGTCTTCCAACAATTGGGCACGTCGAACTATCTCTGAATCGACTTAGATGTCCACCGGGGTAAGTTGTGTGATATAATGGGGCCGAAGCCCGTTGAGGAATCTTCTCACCTTCAACTTTTCTGTACACACCAATTGGGGTGCATACCTAGATAATCTGGAAAATTGGGCCTCATACTCGGCCACTTTCAAGCCCCGTTATTTTAGGACGGTGAATTCTAATGCCTTCTTCTCCTGGATATGGTTGGAGAAGCACTTGTTGTTGAAATGCTCTGTGAATTCATCCCATGTGACATGGTATTCTGGCAGTGTTGCTTCTATGGATTCCCATCAGTATCGAGTGTCCCGCTCTAGTTGGAATACGGCCAGTAAAACCTTCTCCTCATCCACGCATTGCATTGCACGGAAGATTCGTTCCATCTCCTTTAGCCAATTCTCGGCATCCTCGGGGTCGGACAAACCCGTGAACCTCGGTGGGTTCATGTTACGGAAACATCGGTGGAGATCTCCCGCTCCACGGTTTGCTCCGCCTTGGGCCACTTCCTGTAGTTCCTGTGTGAGCCCTTGCACGGTGCGCTACATCTCGCGCCATTGTGCTCTTTCCGCAGCCATGATCCTACAAAAGAGTTAAGTATGATAAAGACCGGGTTTACTTGTAAGGTCAAAAGTCATTATAAAACATAACCCATGGCTCTATCCATCTCACCAGGTAAGGTATATCTATCCTGGACTCGAGTTTTACCTATCCTTGGACTCAAGTTTTTACTTAGATTTTAATTTCTAACCTTTTATTTCTTCTAGTTCCCTAGGTTTGAAAACCTAGGCTCTGATACCACGAAGACTATCACGTCCCGAGCGTGGAAGATTACTCAGATGCGCGACGCGTCTATATATATCGTGTCATTAGAGCGATAAGAATTTTAACATACATAATTTTAGAGTGCACAAATGACTAATAAAACTAATAAATTCCAATAGTCCAAGTGATGTTTAATTGATTAACCAAAGGAAATAAATAGAGCTCATGACAAATTCCAAAAAAAAAAAGACGATACTAGGCTAAGTGCCTTAACATGACATACTAGAAATACATGGTAGGACTCAAATAAATTCAAAGACACGACTAGCTAATGATAGATGGTTGGCGTTCTAGCACTCTTCACTTGGTCTCAACCCCATTCTTGTCGCTATCCGATTCACCTGAAAATGTTAGGAAGCAACCGGATGAGCGAATCGCTCAGTAGGAATTACATCTCAAATACGAGCAATCTTTACGTGATTTACAATTTGCATGTATTATCAGTATGGCTATGCATGATGTACGTATAATAAAAATAAGGTATACAGGTAAATCTAGGCATGATAAACAATAAGAGATCAAGAACTGTATAAAGAGAGTATAACAAGAATTCAAGTATTTGACAAGCAGTATTTTAAGAATTTACAGATGTAAATGCCACTTCGGGCAAGCAGGGGTTCATGTACAAGTATGAACGTAGGTATGAGAAGGAACTCATGTACAAGTATATCTCAGGTATGAGCAAGTAAAGTTCAATTCAAGCAAGTAAAGTTAAATACGTATCAGTAGGATTGGCTATTATCAAGCAAGTATTCTGCCCTTTCTCGGGTCGCAAGTCAAGTATCGCCCGTTCCGGGCCATGGAAGTCAAGTCAAGTAAAGAGTGAGAGAGAGAGAGAGAGTAGGGGTGGAGTGTCTCAAGTCAAGCAAGTACTCTGGTACAATGCTAAACACCATGGTCAATAAACTCCCATGGGCACAAGTACCTTCGGGTGCTCCTCCCAGGACCAGACCGGGCCCTATATGCACAGCATTTCATGTATTACCTTTGACATCCACTCTCATTTATAGCCAATACGGAATTTCAAGAATTTAGAAACGTAGTATTTCAGACGAGATTAACTAGTCATTTGATTATGGAGGATTCTAGAGGTGGCCCCTACAGGCTCAAGAGGTGGCTCCCGTCGTGTAGCTCTTTACGCCATACGGCCCCAAGAGGTGGCTCCCACAACGTAGCACTTTACCATGCATGGCACTTAGCTCCTACACTCACAAATGGTAGTTTAAGAGATTCAAGGTTTGACCATGTAGGGTATACACAAGTAGATTTTTCATTGAACGGAATTTCAAGAACTAATCATACGCAGGAGTATGGATTAGGGTTGTGTTTGCATAATTCTCGAGATAGATCAATATCAGAAGTTGTAATTACTGAGTTGGCATTTGAGGGTTTGCTAATCCTTCAAATTTTCAATTTTTAGAAATATATATATAAATATATATATATATATAAATATATATATATATATATATATATATATATATATATATATATATATATATCAAATTGGCGCCCCTCAGGATGTCTTCATTTAATTGAAGACGTCCTAGAAGTCGTCATTTGAAGAATTGACGCCTGGGGGTTAACCAACCTTTCAAAATTGTGATTTTTCAAAAATTATATATATATATTGAAATTGGCGCCCCTCATGAAGTCTTCAATTAATTGAAGACTTGAGGGCCGTCTTCAATTAAGTAATTGAAGACTTGAGGGCCATCTTTAATTCTGTAATTGAAGACTTGAGGGCCGTCTTCAATTCTGTAATTGAAGACTTGAGGGCCGTCTTCAATTCAGTAATTGAAGACTTGAGGGCCATGTTCAATTCTTGATTTTCACCCAGTCGATACGTTTTGTGACTCAAATCACTGTTCATTTCAAAAAAGTTTCTCAAAATTTGAAAGTAACGACATGAATATTTAGTATAATTCCTCGGGAGTCCAGAAACATGTTCAGATATAATTACTGAGTTTTGGTTTCTCAGATATGAATTTTCTAATGTTATAACTTTAATTCTTTAAGAAACGGAATTGACGCCCCTGTGAGCAGTCTTCAATTAATTGAAGACTTGAGGGCCGTCTTCAATTCAGTAATTGAAGACTTGAGGGCCGTCTTCAATTAATAAATAGAAGACTCTGTGGGCAGTCTTCATTTAACAAATTGAAGACTCTGTGGGTAGTCTTCATTTAACAAATTGAAGACTCTGGGGCAGTCTTCATTTAATTGAAGACTTCTAGGTTATCTTCAATTTAAGTACAGGTTCAACTCAAATTGACGACACACCAATTGAGTTATTTTCCAAGTGAGTTGTGCTTCGCATCAGAACTGTAAGTTCTGTGACACAAGTTATTGTTCATTTATCCAAAGTTTCTCCGAATCAGAATCCGAAGACATGGTCAGATGGAGAAAAATCTCAGGGTCACAGAAGTATATTCTGTCAAATTTTTCAAGGTCCAGTTTATTAGTTATAGATTTTTGAATGCGTTGATTTATTGCTTTATGAAAATTACAGAAAATTGAATTGACGACTTGGCCCATGTCTTCAATTAATTGACGCCCCCGCGGGCAGTCTTCAATTCTGAAATTGGCGCCCTGGTCAGGGGTGCCAATTATAGTGAGGTGTCCACTATTCATCAGTGTGAAAAAGCTCTGAATCAAGAAGTAATGGCACAAATATGTTACGAAAAATGTCAGGATTCCAGAAACATGTTCATGCAAACATTTCGTGCTTTAGTTCGATAGTTATGTATTTTTGAATGTGTTGAATTATTTATTACTGAAAATTTTAGAAATCAAATTTACGACACTAGGGGTGTCTTCATTTAAATGACGACTGCTTGCGCAGTCTTCAATTTTGTAATTGGCGCCCTTGTCAAGGGTGCCATTTACCATGTCTAACAGAGGCTATATATTAAGGTTTAAAATATGGTTATTAAGACTATAAAACTAGTGTGATAAAATACGTTCAAAAACTCATGAAATCATGCTAATAACTAAGTTAAACTCATAAAGATCATGGTAACAGTGTGTATAGAATCAAGTGTAATAAGCTATTAATATATGTATAACATGGTATTATTCTTGATCATGGTAAAGCCATGTAATATATATATATATAGCATGGTTGACTAGTTATTCAAACTCTAAACATGCATCATTTAACCTATTTAGCTACTAGTTAGGCAAGGATTCAGAAACTGCAGCAGGATCGCAGCAGGATGTAGACTCGGGAAGAAGACGCTCCTTCAGCACTGACGCGGCAGTAGCCTATGTCAGTGCTACGGAAGGGATTATATATAGGGATCGTAAGACATTGATTTAATGTCTTGTGGGTCTTGCTGAGTGGGCATTGTCTTTGCCAGCTAAAATAGGTTGCTCATGTCTCAATCTTCTAGAAATATAGGGTTAAATGACACCTTTGTAAGGGGTCGTTCATTTAATCTAGGTGGCACTATTCACGTAAATGACGCCTTGCATGAGGACGTCATTAGTTTAGGTGACATTATTCATGAGACCCCATTCACGTGTTAGCATTCAGGATGTCCATATATATATTAATATTTAAATGGGATGGGGTCCTATTGAAAATGGCGCCTTCATGCATGTCTTCAATTTGGAAATTGAAGACTATGTGAAGGGTCTTCAATTTGGTAAGTGGAAAAGTTGGAAAGCACTTACGTACAACCCATGGCCCATGTGTTAAAGTTTGTCTTCTACTTTTATAGAATAACCCTCCCATGGTTTTGTTTCTTTGTGCAAGACCTCCCATGTAAGATTCTTTACCCATGTGCATAAAGTTGGATTGCACATTTGTATGCTAGTCCTCCTATAGTTTAGTTCTTTAAACAAAACCTAGAATTCTATTAAGAATAGTAGATTACGTATGCATGATGTGGTGATTTGTAATTTTATATACTAGCCCCCCTTAAGGTTTGGCTCTTTACACAAAGCCCTTAGGATTCTTTATGTTATAAAGTAGGGTTGGCTTGTATTTTTATATAGTAGTCCTTCTGAGGTTGGATTCTTTATGTAAGGCCTTCATGATGGGGGCATCCCTCGCCCCCTCCACTTCTTTTGAGGCTCGGATTGCTCATCAGCGTGCGCCATTGTGTTCGTCATAATTTTTTGAGTCTAGTCATGTAATTTTTACATTTTATTTAAGTCATCATCATGTAATTTTCCCTGTATTTGAGTCATGTACCTTGGTTAGTAGGTTATCTACCAAAGTCTTGTGTCATTGTGTTGGTTTGTTAGGCTATTGGGCCAAACTAATGGGCTAGGCCCAGGGGCGCCCCTCCCTTGGAGTGCTTGGTCAATAGTTGTTTAGTCAGGGTCATTTTCGTCCTAGGAAAATTCCAATGCCTATAATTAGGCCCCCACTCATCTCATATGTAACAACTTTTATATGAATATTGAAATCCAGAATTCCAAATCCCACTAGACCTCTCTCTCATTATCTCTCTCTCTCTATGGGGGTGGATTCCCCCCCCCCTCTCTCTCTCTCTCTCTCTTCTCTCTCTCTCTCTCTAAAGGGGGTGAACCCCATTCTCTCTCCTCCCCACCCCAATTTTGAAATTTTTCTCTCTCCTCCCTTCACAACCACCTCCACTCCCCACCTACCCTATTAAAGCCTCTTCCCATTCCCCACAACCCTCATCAATACTCCCCCCCTTCCCAAGACCCCCTCCACCAATCCTCTCCTCACCACCCAACCCCCAACTACCCCTCCCACTTTCCCAAGCACCCTTCCCACTACCCCAAGCACCCCTCCACCTCCCTAGGCCTTTGAATTTCGAAATCCCCCTTCCCTCCATAGCCCTAGGTCGCCCCCCCTCTCTCTCATCTCCTCCACTCTCCCATTGTTCTTCTCCATCACCCCCACCTTCCACCATCTAGACTGGCGACCTGCAGAGGATCACCTGCTAGCAGCGGCCACCCCGACCACCTCCCCGCGAATCTGAAGGCCCAAGAAGTACCCACGGAAGCGTCTGCCTGTCTTCTTCGCAACGGAGGTGGTTTCATTGTCGTCCGAGCACCAAGCTGCCTGGGAGAGTTGTTCTCCCTCGAATGCGCGAAGCTCTCCTGACAGAGCACCTGAACGTGATTGGAAGCTCTGCCACGACAAATCCAGCTTGAATCAGGACTAATGTTCTTCTGCAAAGATCTTCTTCGACTTGTCTACTTTCAGAATCAAGAGGCCGAACTCCAATCGGCATCCGTTCGCAAGAGTTATTAATTTCTTCCTATAGGCGCCCAGATCTACCTCAACTCAGTCTGCACCGACCCCTCCTCAATGTTCAGAGCCCACCGGTCGACCCCAACATCACCTGGCATCCCTGTCAGTCTTGCTTCGAAGAGGACTCGTCAACGGTTCCAACGACTCCAACGGTACCTAATTCTGAGCTCGGGAGCGGTAGTGGCACCATCTTTTTCCTGCTGTTGAGAACCTGAAACGGTCAGATCTGAGGGTCTGCCACCCTATTCAAGCCCCCACCCTGACCAGCAGCGGTGCCTGAAGAAATTTACAAAATTCTGGAGTCACCCTGTTCTAGATACGAAGATTCTCCAAGTGGTTTCGTTCCCAACAAAATTCAGGGGAAGTCACAGCAGCAACATCTTCGACCGACTGTCAGCACTCGCAGAGAGAAGACTGAACCGATCTCAGTCTTCATTCGGCATACATTCCCCGTTTCTCCCCTCCCTGCTTGGCCGTCTGAAGGCCCCTCCCTGCGTGGAGGAACATTTTAGTTGTAATTTGAACCCCCACCCCTAGTCCAACCCCCTTGTAAGGGGCATAGTGCATGTAAATCTTAAATTTCAGGTTCGAAGCTTCATCGGCGCGGCGTGCGGGTGCATACCCACGCTTCCTCACTCACCCCCGTCTCCGGCCGGAGTCGACATCTTCACGCCGGCTAGGTGAGCCTCGGTCCCTCTCTTGGCTGGTTTCAATTCATTGCTAGCATAGTATTATCGCCATTGTTTCGTCGGACGGTGAATGAGAGCTCGGCCCTAAATTGCTAGTGCCGTGAGTGACCACCGCGGGCGAGTTGTGAGTGAACCATTACATCCCACACCCTTGGTGTGCTGGCCGCCCATGATTTGGGCATCCCAGGCCCATTTGGGGTTCTCCCCAAGCTAGCCAACCTTTGGAGCCTCAAGGACCCGCCTCGAACCCTCTTCATCATCGCCAAGTTGCCTTCGGGCACTAATGTGCGCCAAGCGAGTGAGCTCTCCAGTGTGAGTCCGCTGCCCAACTTGAATGATTGCAAAATAGGTCCAAGGGTGGTGTCACATCACTTCATGTATGATTTCTTTTAGGAAGAAGTTTTAAATTTACTCAATGGTTTTTATCGGGGGTGCTACACAAACTGTTAGGGTGCTAGGCCCGGATTCAGAGGGGGGGTGAATGAATCCTGCCCTTAAAAAAAAACTTTTCGCTCAAATAATATGCGGAATTAAAACACAGATGGCTCAATCAATTGAGCAAATATGTTAGGCGCGCCAAAAAGATCACCTAGCGGAAGCAGTACTGATAGAAACAATAGAGCTCAAGGCAACCTATGAAGGGTGGTAGAAGACAGGGAACAAGCGCACAAGGTCAATCACACAGCACAACAGATTTTTAGGTGGTTCGGTCACCAAGACCTACATCCACCCCTCACTCCCAACCGGAGTGAGGCTTCCACTAGCACACAGCTAGAAGCTACAGACTCAGTCTGCGAACAAGTGCTGCCACATAGCTTGACCAGGGGAACAGCCTCCCCTCTTCCTCCCAACCGGAGGGACACCCCAAGTGACTCCCAGCCACTTGGAAACCAGAGACCGAAGTCTCTCTTCCTCCAGACCAGGAGGGAACCCACTAGTGACTCCTAGTCACCAGCAACCAGAGGTCGCAGACCTCTCTTCCTCCAACCGGAGGGACCCCTGGACTTGCAAGCCACAAGCCTAGAACCGGAGACAAGTCTCCCTTCTCCTGAATCCACAGGAGGAACCCGATCCCTAGCAGGGCAATCGGAAGAACAAGGCTAACCAAAGAAACAAAAGAAACATAAAAAACACAGCAACAAAAGCTGGAAATGAAACACAAGAGATGTAGCTCTCAATGAGCATAGTCATTCTGGATTTGATCCACGAACAGACTGAACTGATCTGCAATAGACTCTCTCCTCCTCTTCTTTTCTTCCTCTTCTTTCTGCTTCTCTTTCTTCTCTCTTTCTTCTCACTTCTCACGAGCACTATCTCTCTCTTTTCCTTCTTCTGCTCTCACTCTCACTCTCTTCTCTGCTCTCTTCTTTTCTTTCTTTTCTTCACTGGATCGAAGACCTCTCTGCACTCTGCTTTTTCTTCACAGCTTCTACTCTGTCAACTTCGATCACCCTTCATCTGTGGAAGAAGGCTCGTATATATAGCAGCATCAGCAGCAGCCAGGGCGCGTGAGGTTTCCACATTTCCCGCCCTAAGAATTCGGACCACGTGGCAGCATCCAGCAGGCTGTCAGTACTCGTGTCCTCATCTGGGCACATCGTCCTTCCTTGGATCACGTGCCTTCATTAGGCTTCACGAAGATTCCCTGTTAAGACAAAGAACAAATTGATCAGTTAAGTCCAAACCATGTACAGTCTCTGAAGAATACAACACATTGTATAGACTTCAGTTTAAAGCCAACGAACAGACATTACTGTATGGACTTCACAAGACAAACAGCAATGTATACACTTTGCCCCAATGTGTAGACTTCATAATACAAGCGTCAATGTGTAGACTTAACGATGCAAGCGATGTACAGACTTTGCCAGGGCATGCACAATGCAATGCGTTGACGCTTCACTACATGCCAATGCACTGCGTTGACACAATACAATGTGACTTTGAAGGCTGTGAACAACAAGGCATGCTGTACAGACTTTGATATAAAGCATGTAATGCAATATTGACAATGTATACACTTAGCCTTTGAGGAACGATGTATAGACTTAGAACGTGAAGACAGGCTGTATATACTTGAAGAATAAGCCAGTGAGCTTCAAAGCACAATGTGCAGACTTTACCACTGTATAGACTTGAGGGTCTGAACGTAGGTAAAGACTGGCAGTCCAATGTATAGACTTGGAGTGAAGCTAAAGTAGCGAACGTAGGAAAAGGTTGGAATGTATGGACTTACGTTCAATCAGCAATGTATAGACTTCACAGAGATGTGAACAGGAGAGTCTATAGACTTGGTGCCTTGAAGGCAATGTACAGACTTGTCGAATGGCTCAGCAATGTATAGACTTGGCGAACCACGGTCCAATGTATAGACTTGAAGCCTTAAGAACGAGTGTTTAGACGTTGAAGCAAACGCCAGGTATACGATGTGTAGACTTGGCCAGAAAACGTAGGGAAAGATATGAGTGTATGGACTTGGCCAAACGAAGGGAAAGGTGAGGAGTGTATAGACTTGGCTTTTGAGATGTGGCTGTACAGACTTTGTGAAATTCAAACGGCTGTACAGACTTGAATGAGACGCTGCATGAGACGATGCAGCTATTGTGATGTACAGACTTTAGGTGAAGACCAATGTATGGACTTCGAATATGAAGACGCTAAGAAAGACGATCCAGCGTATAGACTTTGAAGAAATGAGGCGATGTGCATACTTGCTGAGTTGACGATGCAGCCCAATGAGTTGACGCTGCAACCCAATGAGTTGACGCTGTATAGACTTTGTCTTCCAGCGTATAGACTTGATGAATGCATGAAGACATTGAATAAGACCCAGCAATGTGTAGACTCTACAGTGAATGCATGACCCAATGTATACACTTGATGCAATGCATGCCGATGTACATACTTCAGTGGAAGTCAACCGAAGAGTGTATGTACTTTATGAATCCTTATCCCAAGACCAGTGTACAAACTTGATCGAATGTCTAGACTTTGCATGAACAGTCGATGTGAAGACTTCACATGAAGATAGTTTGTACGTGTGTGCTGGCAGTGTATAGACTTGGAGAGCGACCAAATAGGATGTGTAGACTTGCACAAACAGACAGCATAACTGAACATGCTTTATGCAGCAGATAAAATGACTAACATAAAACATGCAATGCTTTAAATCTGTTAAACTAACTGAACAACAATACAATGCTTTGATAATCAGACTGAACATCAGAATATGCAATGCTTGACTGAACATTTGAAAAAGACTGCATTATGAACAGAAAGTGACTGAATATCAACATGATGACTCACACAGCAAGATGACTCACAGTGATTAACACACATCAAAAGCCAATCATCAAAACCACAGCCATCATCAAAATCACAGAGGCACAACAATCTCCCCCTTTTTGATGATGGCAATACTACGCTGTGAGTAATGCTGATGACACAAACTATTCTCCCCCTTTGACTTCATCAAAAAGAAAAATAGTTTGAGAAGTTGAAGCATGTATAAAAATTCAGTTTTTGCAAAAAGTCATTAGTTAGAACAAAAAGTCATTAGTTAGAGATGATCAAAAGAAGCCAGCATGCAATTATTGAATGAAAATCTCCCCCTTTTTGGCAAACAATCTCCCTCATTTGGTATAATCAAGATGAGCCATGGGAAGGGGTAAATGCAGATGCAACAAGAAATGCAGTACTTCCCCCTAAGTATATGAATGAAAGGTCACAAATGATATGAGCATGATTCATTATGATGCTCCCCCTGAATAGATGCCAATTGATATGCAAGTGATGCATGACACCCAAAGATATTATCGAGAAGAAGACCACAGAGGCAGTTCAAAGATAAGTTCAGGTCAATGAATCAAAGACAATGAGCAGAAGAGTTTCAATTAATAGACTTTCAAAGAAGCTCCATTCACAAGAAATTCAGTCATATTTTCAGAGAGATATCAATCTCATAAATCTAAATCATAGTTTTTCAAAATCTTCAATTATAAGGGCTTATGAATGAATTTTATTGTTCAGCATGGTTTAAACATGATGTATGCTAAGTTTGTCAATAAAATTCTGTATTGATATCTAAAATCACAGTTTAATAAAAATGAACCAAGCCCTCATATTTATCTTGATTAATCTCCCTTTTTCTTACACAATCAAATTTATTGACTTGTTTCAGAATTTCATGCATTAGTATTGAGATTAAGCAATTATGAAGTCATATGAGATTTTATCTAGGGTTGTAGCAATTTGATTTTAGCATCAATATTCAGATATTTCAATTTGTTCAACAATTTTTCATGCTACAAATTTTACGAGCACTCTAGTTCAGTGCACACCTTGTAACTAGACGATATATACCTTGATTAGAGGCCAATATCCCTAAGCACTTAGTGTGACTAGCAGTCATGCTTTATATGAACAGAGGTAGCATTTACACATCATGACACATTCCAAATCATTTCTGGATGAGTGAGTTGTATTTCTCAGTGTGCATGCCATTGCTCTGCCTGATTTAACAATCAATTTTTATTTTGCAGAGTTAACTAGGCACCTCATGACACAATCCTTTGGACATGGTTTCTCAGTGACCAAAGTCATTGCTCTGACAACTATTTACCCTTTAGACATTTCAGATAATTTCATTTGCTTCAAGTCAATAATAATTTCATGTACTTAACCAATTAAAGTCATGAATTTAATAATGCAGATTTCAGAAGATTTTACAAGATACAGCATGAAATAGATGGTTAAGGTTTATTAAAACATGCTTCAGATATTTTTAAGAGATTTTAAAGTCAAACTCCATGAATACATTACACTTAAACCACATGAGTTATTTCAGACATTCATAAAAACATATAATAGAAGATTTCTAGTTCAAGAGTTTTCAGATTTATGATCGAGATAGCCCATTGAAATCTTCATGAGAGACTGATAGAATTTTGAACCCAAATGATACCAATTGATAGGAGAAATATCAATTGTTATGAGAGATTGTGAAGCTCAAAGTTTTCAGAATATGATCAAGGTTTGTCAACAAAATCATTAAGAAAGGATATGCAATGAATTCTGACAAATGTATGCATTTGACAACCTATATGCAATGCATTGACTCCCCCTCACAATATGCATTCAAACTCTCTTTTTGGCATTTTCAATATAAGGAAATGCAATGCACTATATGTATGCAAGGACATGCAAAGACTCAACATTGAATGCTATGCAAAGATATGCAACTAACTCCCCCTGAAAACATGCAATGTTTGCACTGAAAACTGAACATATGATTCCAAATGATATTGTGACTTGTGCACATTCAGACTGTCCTATCCAGCAAAGTGACCCATGGTACTAGGCGGAGCACTTGGTCTAAAAGACCACCTCTCACATAGTAAGAACCTCTAGACAGATTTTCCTGCCTTTTGGTAGCTTACCATTTGATATACCATAGAGGTCATGAATAATAATGCAAACCAACAGTCCTATATGCAATTCAGGTTTTCAATGAACTATGCAACAAGCAGACTTCAAATAACATTCATATGCAGTCCAGATTTTCAGAAATTGCAAGTTTATTCTCATTTCAACATGTGAGCAGACAATTCAGCATAAACAGTGAGAGACATGAATCCTCATAGTGTTAAGAGATGACAGATATGCAAGAACACATCAAACCAGATATGCAATGAGTTTCAAAAATAGGAAATGCAGAGAATTTACCTGAAAAGTTCGGAAGGGGTTTTCATTCTTGAGTGCCTTGGATTAATACCCCTTTTTATTCCATTCCAAGGCACACCTGCAACAAACACATCATTTTGATGCAGCAGGTACCCAAGAAAACTTGGGTCCTGGATTAGCAGTGACACCTTTGGTAGGTGTTCTAAACAATTTTCTAGCAGCATGGTCATCAGATTTCATCAAGTAGCAGTTTTTCATTGAATGACCAGATGTGCCACAATAATAGCAAGATGCAACATGTTTCAGATTAGATTTATGCACATTCTTAGAAACATGATTTTTATGTGCATATGTATGAACATTTTTGTTAACAGAGTTAAAATTCTGTTTACCAAAACCAGTCTTGCTTTGGTATCCTGCCAGCCAACAGGTTGCAGCCCTGTGACCTGGCTTTCCACAGTTAAAACAATGAGAAGAATTCATTCTCTTAAAATTCTCATGAAAAGCATGTCTATTTGCAGGGATTTTAGCATGTTTAAAATTCTCATTTCTACCCTGAGCATGCCAGCATTCAATGGCCCTATGGCCATGCTTTCCACAGTGAGAGCATTTGAAAGAATTTCTTTTAAAAGAACCTGACCAGCATTCAGAGGTCTTGTGACCAATCATGTTGCAGTTAAAACAGATGATGTGCTAGTTCATTGAAACAGATTTGTTTTTACTAAAAACATGTTGGTTTGCAGGGAATTTAGCATGATATGAATAAAAGGTTTTCTTACCACTAGCAAGCCAGCAATGAGCAATTGAGTGTCCTAATTTGCCACAATTAGAACATGTGACACTCCTTTTCTGAGGTGAAGGATTTTTATCATGAGATCTCCTAGCATTCTTATCATCCTTCTCCATCAGCTTACACTCATGCATCAGATGTCCAAATTTATGACAGTAATGACAGATCATTTTCTTTTTGGATGCATGTGAATGTGTGTGAGGACTATAATTAACATGCAGTGATGAACCCTTTTTATTTATTTCCTGATTTACAGTCCTTTTCTGATTTTTATCCTGTTTTCCTATTTTCTTAGCCTTGTACTGAGTTGGAGATGAAGTAGAAGGCTCATCCTGTTCAGAAGATTTAACAAAAATAGTTTTCAGGTTGACTCCATCAACCTTCCTCATGACTGGACTGTAACCCAGTCCTTCTTTCTTAAAATTAATCTTTGTTCCCAGCTTTTTCTGAATAGTGGGCTTCAGAGAAGTGTGAGAAGTAGAGCTAGCAACAAAAGATGTATGAATTTTATTTTCAAAATTCTTTTTATTTACAGGATTATAACCTAACCCCTCCTTCTGAAAATTGACTTTTACTCCTAGCAGTTTGTTCAGATTATCTTACCCACTCACAAATTTAGACAAGGAGTTTTTTAAATCCTGAATTTCTTTTTCTTGAGAGGAAATGTATAGCTCATAACTGGCAATCTCTTGCTCACTGCAATTCATAGCTTCATTCAAAACTTTATTAGCTGTTTTGTATTTTTTAATTTCTTGTTCCAGATTGCTCAGTTTCTCAGGGTCTTCAATACAAACACTTTTTCCTCTTTCTAAGGCTAGCAGTCTCTCAGACATAGTGGAGTTCAGCATTTTTAACATCTCATTTTCTTCCTTAAGCTTATCATTTTGAATTAACTCATTTATTAAAGTTTGATCTTCTGAGTTAGTTTCAAGTTTTCTTCTAGCCTTAAATTCATTCAAATCATTTTCCTTCTTTTCAATATTTTTCTGTAATTCCACATTTACAGATTTGATGGCTTCAAAATTTCCAGTCAGCAATGTGTTCTCCTGTTTAAGTTTCTCTAATTTTTCTTCATCTTCTTTGGAGAGTTTTCTGAGAGAATCATTTTCAGATTTCAGCTTGTTCAATTCAGACTTAACACATTCAAATTCTTTCAGCAAATCATTACTCTGAACAGAATCATGACTAGCTAGGCTAAGTTTCTTTTCAAGTTCAGAGATTTCTTTTACATGATCTTGATTTTCAATTTTTAGCAATGAAATTTGTTTCTTCAGCATTTGAGTATCAGACATACTAGCATCAAGAACATTTTTCAGTTCAACACAATTTCTACAATCGACATTTAAATTGTCTGACCTACTACTCTTCTTCAATGTTTTATACTGACTTCTTAAGCTCTCATGTGACTCTAACAATTCAGCATATGCATTTTCCCAAACATCTAAAGTATAGTTTTCAAAGGGATTTACCTCATCATCATCATCATCTTCATCTTGACTGCTGCCTTGATTATTTCTGTCAGCTATCATGCAGCTGTCCTCATTTTTTATCTGAGTTCGCTTCAGTATATCCAGAATGTCTTTAGCAGACCTGCAATCATGAAGGTAAGATCATAAGGCTCTGTTAGTAGCTGCTTTCATCAGATTAAAGGCTTTCTGATTTTCTCCATCCTTTGATCTGTGTCTGTCGGTCCATTTGGATACTTTCGTTGGTAATGTGTGAGGACCTTGTAAAATTAATTTCCACAGATCTGGATCAACAGATTTAACATAAGCACGTAAAGCACTGTGCCACTGACTGAAATCAGAACCACTAAAGACAGGTGGACAACTAGCCATTGAAAACAAATCAGATTAATGCAACAAGAATATTGATGCACTAAAAACAAATTAGCAACGAAGACAGCAAGATCGGATCTGCAGGTCACTGGACCTTGTATGCAGACACCGCTCTGATACCAATTGTTAGGGTGCTAGGCCCGGATTCAGAGGGCGGGTGAATGAATCCTGCCCTTAAAAAAAAAACTTTTCACTCAAATAATATGCGGAATTAAAACACAGACGGCTCAATCAATTGAGCAAATATGTTAGGCGCGCCAAAAAGATCACCTAGCGGAAGCAGTACCGATAGAAACAATAGAGCTCAAGGCAACCTGTGAAGGGTGGTAGAAGACAAGGAACAAGCGCACAAGGTCAATCACACAGCACAATAGATTTTAGGTGGTTCGGTCACCAAGACCTACATCCACCCCTCACTCCCAACCGGAGTGAGGCTTCCACTAGCACACAGCTAGAAGCTGCAGACTCAGTCTGCGAACAAGTTCTGCCACACAGCTTGACCAGGGGAACAACCTTTCCTCTTCCTCCCAACCGGAGGGACACCCCAAGTGACTCCCAGCCACTTGGAAACTAGAGACCGAAGTCTCTCTTCCTCCAGACCAGGAGGGAACCCGCTAGTGACTCCCAGTCACCAGCAACCAGAGGTCGCAGACCTCTCTTCCTCCAACCGGAGGGACCCCTGGACTTGCAAGCCACAAGCCCAGAACCGGAGACAAGTCTCCCTTCTCCTGAATCCACAGGAGGAACCCGATCCCCAGCAGGGCAATCGGAAGAACAAGGCTAACCAAAGAAACAAAAGAAAAAATAAAGAAACATAAAAAACACAGCAACAAAAGCTGGAAATGAAACACAAGAGATGTAACTCTCAATGAGCATAGTCGTTCTGGATTTGATCCACGAATAGACTGAACTGATCTGTAATAGACTCTCTCCTCCTCTTCTTTTCTTCCTCTTCTTTTTGCTTCTCTTTCTTCTCTCTTTCTTCTCACTTCTCACGAGCACTATCTCTCTCTTTTCCTTCTTCTGCTCTCACTCTCTTCTCAGCTCTCTTCTTTTCTTTCTTTTCTTCACTGGATTGAAGACCTCTCTGCACTCTGCTTTTTTTTCACAGCTTCTACTCTCTCAACTTCGATAACCCTTCATCTATGGAAGAAGGCTCGTATATATAGCAGCATCAGCAGCAGCCAGGGCACGTGAGGTTTTCACATTTCCCGCCCTAAGAATTCGGACCACGTGGCAGCATCCAGCAGGCTATCAGTACTCGTGTCTTCATCTGGGCACCTCATCCTTCCTTGGATCACATGCCTTCATTAGGCTTCACGAAGATTCCCTGTTAAGACAAAGAACAAATTTATCAGTTAAGTCCAAACCCTGTACAGTCTCTGAAGAATACAACACATTGTATAGACTTCAGTTTAAAGCCAACGAACAGACATTACTGTATGGACTTTACAGGACAAACAGTAATGTATACACTTTGCCCCAATGTGTAGACTTCATAATACAAGCGTCAATGTGTAGACTTAATGATGCAAGCGATGTACAGACTTTGCCAGGGCATGCACAATGCAATGCGTTGACGCTTCACTACATGCCAATGCACTGCGTTGACGCAATACAATGTGACTTTGAAGGCTATGAACAACAAGGCATGCTGTACAGACTTTGATATAAAGCATGTAATGCAATATGGACAATGTATACACTTAGCCTTTGAGGAGCGATGTATAGACTTAGAACGTGAAGACAGGCTGTATATACTTGAAGAATAAGTCAGTGAGCTTCAAAGCACAATGTGCAGACTTTACCACTGTATAGACTTGGGGCTCTGAACGTAGGTAAAGACTGGCAATCCAATGTATAGACTTGGAGTGAAGCTAATGCAGCGAACGTAGGAAAAGGTTGGAATGTATGGACTTACGTTCGATCAGCAATGTATAGACTTCACAGAGATGTGAACAGGAGAGTGTATAGACTTGGTGCCTTGAAGGCAATGTACAGACTTGTCGAATGGCTTAGCAATGTATAGACTTGGCGAACCACGGTCCAATGTATAGACTTGAAGCCTTAAGAACGAGTGTTTAGACGTTGAAGCAAATGCCAGGTATACGATGTGTAGACTTGGCCAGAAAACGTAGGGAAAGATATGAGTGTATGGATTTGGCCAAACGAAGGGAAAGGTGAGGAGTGTATAGACTTGGCTTTTGAGATGTAGCTGTACAGACTTTGTGAAATGCAAACGGCTGTACAGACTTAAATGAGACGCTGCATGAGACGATGTAGCTACAGTGATGTACAGACTTTAGGTGAAGACCAATGTATGGACTTCGAATATGAAGACGCTAAGAAAGATGATCCAGCGTATAGACTTTGAAGAAATGAGGCGATGTGCATACTTGCTGAGTTGACGCTGCAGCCCAATGAGTTGACGCTGCAACCCAATGAGTTGACGTTGTATAGACTTTGTCATCCAGCGTATAGACTTGATGAATGCATGAAGACATTGAATAAGACCCAACAATGTGTAGACTCTACAGTGAATGCATGACCCAATGTATACACTTGATGCAATGCATGCCGATGTACATACTTCAGTTGAAGTCAACCGAAGAGTGTATGTACTTTATGAATCCATATCCCAAGACCAGTGTACAAACTTGATCGAATGTCTAGACTTTGCATGAACAGTCGATGTGAAGACTTCACATGAAGATAGTTTGTACGTGTGTGCTGGCAGTGTATAGACTTGGAGAGCGACCAAATAGGATGTGTAGACTTGCACAAACAGACAGCATAATTGAACATGCTTTATGCAGCAGATAAAATGACTAACATAAAACATGCAATGCTTTAAATCTGTTAAACTAACTGAACATCAATACAATGCTTTGATAATTAGACTGAACATCAGAATATGCAATGCTTGACTGAACATTTGAAAAAGACTGCATTATGAACAGAAAGTGACTGAATATCAACATGATGACTCACACAGCAAGATGACTCACAGTGATTAACACACATCAAAAGCCAATCATCAAAACCACAGCCATCATCAAAATCACAGAGGCACAACACAAACCGCTTACTATCGTCGTGGGCTTCAGATCTTTCCTGTCGTGAACGGCCTAGTATAGACCGTTCATATCTATTGAAAAGCCCACTTGTGACCATCCTATAATTTGAGCGGCCCATAGTAGACCGTTTATCTTTGGCTTCTATCAGGCTGTTCTTTCAGCCCAATCCCTTTAGCGCGGTCCATATACCGACCGTCCATTTCTATAAGCGGCCCAACATGGACCGTGTATCTTCCAGAAATGATTTCCGTGGTTGTTCATGTTTGAATACAAGGACCTGTCGGTTCTTGATAATTTGAACTTTCTGGTCAAAGTATCTCTTCGAATTATCCTTGGGTTTTCCGAGGTAAGTTATACCTTGACATTATTGGCCATTTAACTTGATTAATGTCTAGACATAACTTGGGTTCTTGGATCAACTAAATCAATGCCAACGCATCATAAAGGCCCGGTCTGGTCCTGGGAGGAGCGCCCGAAAAGTACTTGTGCCCGGGGAGTTTGAATGACATGGTGAGACATTGCACCGAGTGCATAACTAGCGTGATGATTACGACATAATCTCTTACTTGAATATTCTTGACTTGGTTAATTCTTGCTTGTTGGCAAATTTCCAGTTACGTTATGTTCATGATCTCGTACTTATGTTACTTGTCATATCATCATTTCATTTTGTACTTTTCTTTTCGCACATATAAATGTAATTAATTGGTTAATTACTTAAACTTGTCTGTTATTACCTACTGTGCGTTCGCTCACCCAGTTGCTTTCCCCCCTTTCAGGTAGCTCAGGTGAGGATTCACAGACCGATGGGGATCGGCAAGAGTAACAACCCTGGAGCGAGCCAGTTGGAGATTTTGAAGGGTCGTTATGGATATTTTGTGTCTAGTTATGATCTAGAAAGTGTGTCTTGTAAGAGTTGTAGTTAGGAAGTCAGCAAATTGTAATAGTGCCGACTGAATATTGTTATGTAAGTTTTTCTTTTGTTGGTTGTTGGAGGATGTAATTAGATTATGGAGCATTTGATATTTTCTTAGTTATGGAGTTATTTTTGTTCGTGGTGTTGTGTTGACCCTTTAGCTTTAGCATAGCATGTCTGTAAATCAACATACTATTATTAATTTTTCTACTGCTAGTCCTGATATTCCGCGTCGGGGCGTGACCGTTTGGTGGTATCAGAGCCTAGGTTTCTAATATTCCTAGGTTTTCTAAATTCTAGGATTCTAAGTGATGTCGTAGAACCTATAATCTTGTTATATGTCTAAGAACCCAACCTAGTGAGATTTGAGTAGAGACTTGGGTTAAGTTAATAATCTAATTCTAAGATTCCCTTCTTAATGACTCGAAAATAATTCTACGTATAGGACGTTCTAATGGCGGCAGAGCGTGCGCAATGGCGAGATATGCAACGAACGGTTCAAGGACTTACTCGGGCCTTGCAGCAAGTGGCCCAAGGAGGAGGAGCGAACCACGGAGCTGGCGATCTGCACCGAAACTTCTGTGGGATGAATCCCTCACGTTTTGGAGGCTCGACCGATCCCGATGAAGCCGAGCATTGGCTAAAAGAGATGGAGAGGATCTTTGAAGTGATGTAGTATAGCGGTCAGGAGCATGTTCTTTTAACGACCTTCCAGCTGGAGCGTGATGCAAGAACATGGTGGGATGCAATGAAGGCTACCCTTGGAGATAGACAAGTTTCCTGGAAGGAGTTTGAGGAACTCTTTAATAGCAAATATTTTTCTGATAGAGTGCAAGAAAAGAAAGCGGCTGAGTTTGATGCTTTGAAACAACGGAATCTTTCTGTAGCCGAGTATGAAGCTCAGTTCTCTCGGTTATCTCGTTATGCCACTCACTTGATATCTACAGAGAAGATGAAGGCTAAGCGTTTTCTCAACGGGCTGAAGTTACAGTATATTAACCAGTTAGCGCCGATGGAAATTCAAACTTATGCGGAGATGGTCAAGAAAGCTCAAGTCTTGGAAGACACCTTAGAAATGACAGAGAGAATCTATGGAAAGGGTGTTAAGAAGGAACAACCTGCTGGTTCTGGGAGTATCAAATCCGGCAATGGCAAGAAGAGGCCCAATGGCGGGTCTGGTTCGTGGAAGGGCAAGATGCCGAAGAATGAAGACAAGAAGCTTGGCCCGATTATGCCATTTAAGGGCGTATGCAAGTATTATGACCGTCCAGGTCACAAGATGGAAGAGTGTTGGCGCAAGCTGGGCGCCTGCCTGTGTTGTGGTAGTAGGTACCATCGTATTCTTGAGTGTCCCCTTTTGTCAGATCAAGCTACTCCGACCAAGCCACAAGGAAACTGGAAGCAGCAGGGTAGGCTCCAAGCCCTACAAGAAGATGATGTCGGAACCACCGAGGAAGGTGGACTCTTTGAAGGTACTCTTATTATACATGATAAGCCATCATTTGTTCTCTTTGATACCGGTGCCACTCATTCTTTTGTTTCTCGGAAATTTGCTAAGTCCTTATCTGTGAAGCCAGTCTTGATTAATTGTTCGTTAGAGATTTCAACCCCTATTGGTTCCAGTTCAACAATGAAGTATTTCTATCCGCCTAGTAAGGTTATGATTGATGAACAGAACTTGCCAGCTGATCTAGTTTGTATGGATATGAAGGATTATGATGTAATTTTAGGAGCGGATTGGTTGGCTAAGTCTGAGGCCAATGTTCATTGCAGTTCTAGTTCTATGTCTTTTTCTAGACACCCTGGACTTTCTTTTATAGGGATTAGGCACCATAAGTCTGTGCCACTTATTTCGGCCCTTCGAGATGATAAGTTAATGAGGAGAGGATGTCAGGCTTTTCTAGCCTTTATTTATGTGACCCCTGAGAAGAAGATCGAGATTAAGGACATTCCTATCGTCCGAGACTTTCCAGATGTCTTTCCTGAGAAATTGCCAGGACTTCCGCCTGAGAGAGAAGTTATCTTTTCTATTGATTTAATTCTTGGCGCAACCCCTATTTCTAAAGCTCCTTATCGTATGTCCCCTGCGGAGCTGAGGGAATTGAAGCAGCAGTTAATGGAATTACTTGAGAAGGGGTTCATTCGTCCAAGTACATCCCCGTGGGGAGCTCCAGTATTGTTCGTCCGGAAGAAGGATGGTTCGATGAGGTTGTGCATCGATTATCGACAATTGAACCAGTTGACTATCAAGAATAAATACCCATTGTCGAGGATTGACGGATTATTTGATCAGATAGCAGGAGCTCAGTATTTTTCTAAGATTGATCTTCAATCAGGATACCATCAATTGCGGATTAAGGAAGAGGATATCTTTAAGACGGCCTTCCGTAGCAGGTATGGGCATTTTGAATTTGTAGTAATGCCTTTTGGACTAACGAATGCACCTGCAGCTTTAATGCAGTTGATGAACAATGTGCTTTCGGCCCTATCTTGATTAGTGGGTCGTGGTGTTTATTGATGATATCTTGATTTATTCTAAGAGTAAGGAGGAGCATGCTGAACAATTAAGGATGACGTTGCAAATATTGAAAGACCATCAGCTATACACCAAGTTTTGTAAGTGTGAGTTCTGGTTGCAAGAGGTGTCCTTTCTAGGGCATATTATTACAAAGGAAGGTATTTCTGTTGACCCCTCGAAGGTAGAGGCAGTGAAGAATTGGGATAGGCCTACTAATGTAACTGAAGTTAGAAGTTTCCTAGGCCTAGCGGGTTATTACCGTAGGTTTATTAAGGATTTCCCCAAGATCGCGGTGCCTTTGACGAGATTAACCTGCAAGGAGAACAAATTTGATTGGTTCAAGGATTGCGAGGGAAGCTTTCAAACCTTGAAGGAGTGTTTAACTACTGCCCCTGTTTTGGCTTTACCATCTGGAGAAGGAGGTTTTGTGGTGTACATTGATGCTTCAAGTATTGGTCTAGGTTGTGTACTGATGCAGCATGGGAAAGTGATAGCCTATTCTTCTAGGCAGTTGAGGAAGCATGAAGAGAACTATCCTGTTCATGATTTGGAACTAGCAGCTGTAGTGTTCGCCTTGAAGATATGGAGGCACTACTTGTATGGAGAGACATTTATAGTGTTCTCAGACCATAAGAGTCTGAAGTATTTATTTTCTCAGAAGGAACTCAATATGAAGCAGAGAAGATGGCTTGAGTATTTAAAAGATTTTGACTTCTCCATAGAGTATCATCTTGGAAAGGGGAATGTAGTAGCGGATGCCTTGAGCCGCAAGCCAATAGCTAAGTTGTCGCATCTCATGTTGCAAGAATGGAGACTGTTGGAGCAGTTAGCTAGTTTGGATCTCAGTGTTGGCAAGGACCGGGTTATGATTGCTCAGATTCAACTTAAACAAGAATTCTTGATAGAAATCAAGTCCTTACAAGACAATGACCCAGAGTTGGTAGAGATCAAGGAGAGTTTGAGTAACAGACCTGATTTCATGGTAGCTGACGATGGTAGATTATTATTTCAGGGAAGGACCTATGTACCTGATGTAGCTGAAATAAAGAATAAGATTCTCGAAGAAGCTCATAGATTCAGATACACTATTCATCCTAGAGGTACTAAGATGTTTAAGGATTTAAAATGATCTTTTTGGTGGCCGAATATGAAAAAGGAAATTGCAGAATTTGTGAGTAGATGTTTGGTGTGTCAACAAGTCAAGGCTGAGCATTTTAGATCTGCAGGGAAATTGAAACCACTTGATATACCTCAATGGAAGTGGGAGAGTATTGGTATGGATTTTATTATGGGTCTACCTAGGACTCGTAGTGGATTTGATGCAATATGGGTTATTGTTGACAGATTGACAAAGTTTGCTTATTTCTTGTCCATTAAGTCTAAATGGACAGTTGACGTCTTAGCAGCTCTGTATATGAAGGAAATTGTAAGACATCATGGTATTCCAGTCAGCATTGTGTCTGATAGAGACCCTAGGTTCACTTCGCATTTTTGGAAAGGATTATAAGAATCCCTGGGTACCCGTCTGAATTTCAGTACCGCTTTTCATCCACAAACAGACGGGTAAACTGAAAGAACCAACCAGATAGTGGAAGATATGCTTAGAACCTGCATGATCGATTTTGGAGGTTGTTGGAGTGATCACTTGGCTTTGATTGAATTTGCCTACAATAATAGTTATCAGTCCAGTACTCAGATGGCTCCGTTTGAGACTTTGTATGGAAGAAGCTGTCGATCTCCATTATGTTGGGAGGAGGTAGGTGAGAAGCAATGGCTGGGACCTGATCTTATTTATGAATCGTCCGAGAATATCTGTATTATCAGAGATCGGTTGCAAGTAGCACAATCAAGACAGAAGAGCTATGCCGACAACAGAAGAAGAGCCTTGAAATTTTAGGTTGGTGAGCATGTGTTTTTGAAGGTTTCTCTCATGAGAGGGATTCACAGGTTTGGTATTCAAGGTAAGCTGAGTCCAAGATATGTTGGTCCATTCGAGATTCTGGACAGAGTGGGAGAGGTTGCTTATCGATTAGCACTACCACCTCAGTTATCAAGAGTACACAACGTCTTCCATGTGTCTAAGCTGTGAAAATATGTGTATGACCCCACTCATGTCATTCAGCTTGTAGATTTGGAGCTGATGGAAGATTTGACTTATGAAGAAAGACCTATCAAGATTTTAGATCATAAGCAGCAGTAACTCAGAAATCGTTCCATACCCATGGTTAAAGTACAGTGGAGTCGGCGTGGAACCGAAGACGCTACATGGGAGTCCGAAGATACCATGCGGAAGCAGTATCCCGACTTATTCTAGGTGAGCTATCTCACTCCCCGTTTTTATTAAGTGCAGTGAATTTGGAGGACCAAATTCTTTAAAAGTGGGGGAGGGTGTAGCACCCCGGTATATTAATGAATACAAATTTTGAGAAAATTAATAAGAAATTTCTTAAGAAATAGGATAAGTAAAATTTTGACCATTTTATAAAAATCTGGAAAAATTAGAATCTTTTAGAGGATAAAATGTTTAGTAAAATTGTCTTCTACGTCCAATCCAAATAAATTTTTTAAATAAGTCGAATTAGTAGATTAAGGCCTAAACCCACACTTAGCCTAATCGGACCTTAAAACTTAAAATTTGAGCCTAATACCCGATCATTTAAGCTAAAACAGGATGCAAATGAAAGGCTAGGATTAAGAGATCGTTTCCCCTCTGGTTATTCTCTGAAACCTTAACCCTAGGAGTGGAATTTGGCGGCAGAGTGGTGGATTGACTCGGTCTTGCACGAATCGCGCACATCCGCGGTGCGTGGACTCTATCTCCACGATTAGAACCCTCTAGATATCATTGAACCTATATAAATGAACCTAAGCCACCCTAGAATCATTTAGATGTTGTGGCGGCCGGAGAGGAGCTCGATCAAGGGAGAATCACGGCAATCACCGGCGGTGTGTACCTAGCGCGATCGACATCCCTCTTCTTCCTTCATCCTTCGATTAAGGTAGGTGATAGCAAGCCAAACCCTAAGTATTATATATGGATAGAAGCGTCGTTTTGTCCTCTTTCTATGGATTTAAAAAGCCCTAAATTTTATGTAGTTCCCTACGAGAATTTTTAGTTTCAGTGCAAGCATGTTGTAATTAGGGTTAACTATGTTCCACCTCGATTTAAGTAGGGATTTCAGGCACTAAACATTCAATTGATCATGATATCTTGTATAACTCTTTGTGCTCATTCTATTGATAGTAAAAGCCCTAAATTTCATGCTCTATGTATTGTGTACTTAACTATTTTTGCCAACCCTAGCCGGACTCGTCGGAGGCGGGCAAGGCGGAGGTAGCAGAAGCCCACTGACTTGCGCGGCCTCTCGAAAGACTGCCCATCCTAGATAGGCGGCCGGTTATTGACCGTTCATGGGCTTTTATCTCTGATGTGTTTCATGGAACGAGCGGTAGATCCCTAACCGCCCTTTTATTAGGCGGCCAGTCTCAGACCGCTCAAACCCCCCAATGGCACTCTACAGACTGCTCATCTCCCGCAGGCCTTCGGACCTGAGAAGGCATGAACAGCTTGTCGTGCGACCACCGAGGCATATGAGCGGCTCTGCACGAACCGCCCAGAAATACAGAACTGCTTCGTTATCATTTCGGCATGATTTATTTTAGTAGATTAGTGGCTAATGGTAAGTTAGCAACACACATGATAAATTGGAATTTATGGAAGTAAACATTTCTTAATTCTTGCTAGTTTGTTCTCACTTGATCTTGATTCATCTTTTCCAATGAAGTTAATTTTAATTATGATCCATTGATAATTGAAATTGTTATTAGGATTGTTTAACAGTCGTTCTACTCCGGTAGGATTGACTGACCGCTATACTTGGTTTTTGATGTTTTGCTAGCCTCTATTCCTTGTAATGGTTGGGACTCTCCGCCGGATACTCCTTCCGTCGGACTAGAACCTTCATTACGGGACCTCCGTAAGCCCCCGCGAGCTTGGGATTCCCACTAGGACGCCGGGCAGGTTGTACCACCAAGACCTGAACCTGTTCACGTGATCGAACCGCTTGGATTGCTATGTTGTGAGTCACGGCTCAATTTGGACTGACTGAGTTTTGAACGGCCAGAATAAGACCGTTTAACTCAATAGGCGGCCCATTGGAGTCCGTGCATTCCAGGCTAATGCCATTTCTTGTTGGTCGATTAACCTTGTTTCATCTTTGACCAAATCATGATTTGATCGACCCAATAAGCCCTAGGCTGACCAGTGAATAGTGGGCTGGACCCTGGTTCAGTTCCGCCCCACTTGTGGCAGCCCGGAGCCCATTTTGGGTGGATTTCTAGTTGCCAGTCAGGCCCAGTAATTGAACGGATCGTATCGGCCCTCTCATTCGTTAGAGCGGATCATCATGGACCGTTCAGTTATTGAGCGGCCCCATACAAACCGCTTACTCTCGTCGTGGGCTTCATATCTTTCCTGTCGTGAACGGCCCAATATAGACCGTTCATATCTATTGAAAAGCCCACGTGTGACCGTCCTATAATTTGAGCGGCCCATAGTAGACCGTTTATCTTTGGCTTCTATTAGGCTGTTCTTTCAGCCCAATCCCTTTAGCGCGGTCCATATACCGACCGTTCATTTCTCTGAGCGGCCCAACATGGACCGTGTATCTTCCAGAAATGATTTCCGTGGTTGTTCATGTTTGAATACAAGGACCTATCGGTTCTTGATAATTTAAACTTTCTGGTCAAAGTATCTCTTCGACTTATCCTTGGGTTTTCCGAGGTAAGTTATACCTTGACATTATTGGCCATTTAACTTGATTAATGTCTAGACATAACTTGGGATCTTGGATCCACTAAATCAATGCCAACGCATCATACGGGCCCGGTCTGGTCCTGGGAGGAGTGCCCGAAAAGTACTTGTGCCCCGGGGAGTTTGAATGACATAGTGAGGCATTGCACCAAGTGCATGACTAGCGTGATGTCTACGACATAATCTCTTACTTGAATCTTCTTGACTTGGTTAATTCTTGCTTGTCGGCCAATTTCCAATTACGTTATGTTCATGATCTCGTACTTATGTTACTTGTCATATCGTCATTTCACTTCGTTCTTTTCTTTTCGCACATATAAATGTAATTAATTGGTTAATTACTTAAACTTGCCTGTTATTACCTACTGAGCGTTCGCTCACCCAGTTGCTTTCCCCCCTTTCAGGTAGCTCAGGTGAGGATTCGCAGACCGGTGGGGATGGGCAAGAGTGACAACCCTAGAGCGAGCCAGTTGGAGATTTCGAAGAGTCGTTATGGATGTTTTGTGTCTAGTTATGATCTAGAATGTGTGTCTTGTAAGAGTTGTAGTTAGGAAGTCAGCAAATTGTAATAGTGCCGAGTGAATATTGTAATGTACGTTTTTCTTTTGTTGGTTGTTGGAGGATGTAATTGGATTATGGAGCATTTGATATTTTCTTAGTTATGGAGTTATTTCTGTTTGTGGTGTTGTGTTGACCCTTTAGCTTTAGCATAGCATGTCTGTAAATCAACATATTATTATTAATTATTTCTACTGCCAGTCCCGATATTCCGTGTCGGGGCGTGACATTACGTCTTTCATGCGGACTCCTTATAACACGCGGACTCTTGGTCTCCCCTATCCCCTTGAGCTTCCTGCCATTAAGGGACTCGCAACGGCTGTACTAATAAGCTTCCATCAGTGAGCCCGAGCGATAGGCACTTGCCCAGGAGTGGTCTCCCGAGCGATAAGTGCATGGTCGGGACAGGGAATAGGGGGCTCCGAGGGAGCTTTCCCGATCGAACTGATGCTCAGATTTCCCAACCCGAAGGCCACCTAGGAAGCGCTTGCACCGAGTGTGTTTTTGGGCTTTATACTAAGTGGGCCCAGGGGCTACCAATTTAGGGAGTTGGGCCTCGTTCGGTCTGGTTGGACCTCTTTTGGCCTCTCCATGCGGGCGACGAGATTTCCCCTCTCCAAGATTAATTCCTTCTTTTAAACCCATCAAACTTTTAATTACTAGGCCTTTCCTTAATTAGAAATTTATTTCACTAATTGAAACTACCCCCAATTTGTTCATAAGATTATATTCATTTAGTTATATTTTTATTTGAATTCGGGTTACTACATCCACCCCCTTTTAAAAGAATTTGGTCCTCCAAATTCACATGATATTATTCCCAAAACAAAAAAATTGGGGTGCACCATCTAATTCTCAATTAACTCCAGATTGCACCTTGATCACTAATCATCTAATTAATCTATGATTTTAAGGAACGGAATTGAGCTAGTTTAGAGTTTAAAGTTAAGGGATACCTCCAACTACTTCTTCATTAGCAGGCTCGGGTTCTATCGATGCTTGAAGTTTCCCTTGCCGCCGTAATCCCTTGTGATCCTTGGCTTGCTACGGTAGGAGAGGACAACTCACTATCTTATAGTCCTTACTCCCGCAATGGAGACACGCTCCTGACTTCCACCAACACTCATTAAATCGATGACCACTATTATTACAATAACGACACTTCTCTCCCTTCTTGAATTTCTTCCCACTTCGAGATCCGCTCTTACTACTAGATCTCTTTTCCCTGACCGTTGATTTGGAACTTCCACAATTGGTGACTTGCTCCTTCTTACTCCTTCTTTCACTCTTCTCCTGGGCATCCTCTAATAATGCAAATATTTTAACTAGGTCTGCATAAGCTTGAATATCTATTAGTGCCACTTGGGGAACGAAACTAGACCTATTCGCCTCCATCTTGTCTAAAGTCTAGATTCTTGCAAGAATAACCACGGGAGTTGATTATCTTATTTCCTTTAAAATTCACATATTTTTATCACTTAACCTAAATCTCTACCCAATCTCACCGGGTAATAAAAGAAAATGACATAGGTTATAAGTCTTAATACACCTAGCAACCTATACTTATGGCTAAGAACCTAGGGTTTAAACAACCGAAGCTCTGATACCACTTCTGTCATGCCCCCAAAATGATAGCAGCGGAAACTGCTCGGAACGTGGCAGCGAACATTCGAGTCAAGCAGAGCATTGGAGGGTCAACTACCACCAGGAAGTAACTTGGTAAAACCCCTTTTGACAAATGATTATTTATTAATAATACACTTGTTATTACAATTCTGGATGACTAAATAGTACAATTTTAGGATTTAAAAGAAAAGGCACGAAGTACAAGACTCTCAACCACAAAGCTAGACTTAATTCATTGGACAAGACTCGTGTCTTCTAATATAACAGCACTCAGTCACTCTTCCCCTTCCACAATGGTATGCATTTCAACTTCCAGACTACTTGAAAAATGTTAGAAGAAACTAGGTGAGCAAGAAGCTCAGTAGGATTTATATCTCTATCGCCAGACATCTTTACGTGATTAACATGTTGATAATGTAAATTCACTAATATCAAGGAAACGTAATAAATCATGGAATATGAATAGGATGATATAAGATGCAAGTAATTGGTGATCAAGTAAGTCAAGGTAATAAAAAAGAGAGCAAGTATAGAATGAACATGTAGAAATGTTAAACATCTAATTGGCCATAGAACGCAAGAGTGTACAAGTCAAGTATTCCAAGTGTTTCACGCGAGTCAAGCAAGTGTAAGTAGTTATAAGTGAGTGGAATGCCGTAGATTAATCTAGCTAGATAGTACTTTGGTGCGATGTTACACCGGGTCAATAATAGCTCCCATGGGCACGAGTACTTTCGGGCGCTCCCCCCAGGACCAGACCGGGCCCTATTAATGCCAGGCATCGAGATTTTGGATCAATGACCTAATAATGTAAACATCTAGAAATTCACATTAAAGTAATAATGATGTGTGGACATCAAAAAAGAGAGAAGAAAAAGAATGTTCCTGCGGCACGGACGTCCCGACATCTCGAGAGCAAGTCAAAGACGGGAAGGCTGAATAAACTCTGTACCTCCTCCAAGCAGGACGAATATATACTCGGTGCTCCGCCACCCAACAAAGAAGCCCCTCGGGCAGAAGAGACAGCCCCGGCTCCCCAGTCGGCGGTGTCGAAGGCCGGATCAAAAAAAACTCAGGAATTCGAACACATGTTCGGCACGTGTCAGAAATCACTCAAAGTTTTAAACCGGGACTCAGAGGCTCTTAACTAAACACCGGGACTCGGAGGTTCACAACTAAAGCGACACGGGAGGGCAGGCGTCCATCTGAATCACCACTAAGCTGGGAAGAAATCTGATGGGCCTTAAACCGGCGTGGCTATACCTATACAGCCATTAAACCGGCGCGCCCCTTGCAAGAGGTTTAAACTGGCGTGCCTCTTTGTATGTTGTTAATCCGGGGCACACAACACCACGCCGGTTTAACTCAAAAGCTGTCCCGTCCAAGCTCCGATACTCTGTTCTCCCATCAGCTTCGGGCGCAGACGCAAAAGGGCATGACATTTAATGTCTGAAGCCCTGTCTTCACCTCAGTTCGACAGCACAGAAGCGGCAACGGTGAAGCAGGCACCGACAAATCCGTGAACATCCCATCCTCAGATGAGCAGCAGCGTACGGCACAAACCAGAAGCATCTAGCACAGCATGTCGATTTTAGACTTCGTTGCGGACGAGGTGGAAGTGGCGGGAACTCTCCTCGATGGCCATTCTATAAAATGGCAAGTCTGAAGAAGGAAAAGGGTCTTCTTCGTTCGGTCAGTTTCTTTCTCCCAAGGCAGCCACTAGTTAGTTGAGAAGAGAAGTCTGGAGCCCTCCCCCCTTGGAGACCTCCGGCATCTGAAGAGGGAGAGAAGCCTGCCGATCTGCGTCGGTGAGGTGAAGAAAAGGGAGAGGGTGTAAGAGAAGGGAGGTGAACTCAGGGTGGGGGTTCAGGTTTTTTGCTTTCCTTTGACCACTGTATCTCTTCCCCTTTGTTTCTACTTTCCTCTACTATGGGATAGTATTTCCCCCGTGTATCTAGCCCCCTTTCTTCCGTAGATGAATAAAAAGGGTCCCCCTTTTGAAAATATGTGTAGCGTTCTATTTCACTATTTTCTTCTCCTATCTCCCTACCTCTTAATCACCCGGGATCCTTTGTGGGTCTGCCTCTCTATGGCATGGCCTTTGAAGGAACACCTCTGAAGGGTGAATAATTATAGTCGTTCATGGTGAATATTCATCTCTATGGGATTTCTATGAAATCATCACCCGTGAGCTGCTGGAACTCTTGAAGGCTAGTCCTCGAGCCTTCACACTCACTTATGGGTTAATAGAGGCCTCACTCCGAGTTTTGAGGTTCACCCCGGAGCAATCCGTTTGGTGTTCCTCTATTTTTCTCTGGCAAACCTCAGTCCGAGGGAGATGCTGCCCAATTTTCGCCAGGAATATGAACAATAAGAACTAAGAACGAATGCACAGGAATAAATGAACAAACTAGGCTTCTTCCTATCAAGAACTGCCCAACTCAGAAAGCCCCTCTTTGAATCAAACACAACTTGGGCCAGAGCTCCCGAGTCTCTGAAACCTTGCATGATAAGCAATTCCAATAAAACATTTAAACCCTCATGCTAATTCACCTTAATAAACAATTAAAATACTTAAACTTCCCCTCCGCGAACTTAATCCACCAATTGGGTGAATAAACCAATCAACAAATTAACTTGCAGGTGAAAGAAAGAATAAAAGAAGTCAGAAGAATGAAAGAAAGCCTCGTAAGAGTTATCCCGGCGCGGGCTAATCCGGCGCGGTACCCCCCCCCCCCCCGCGCCGATTTAGCTTCACACTCAAAACCCTCCTAAAACTTTTGGCACCTATCCGACGCGCCCCCCTTCTTCCTGGTCTATAACCGGCGCGCCCCACTTTCCCCATGGCACCCTTCTTAAACCGGCGCGCCCCATTCTTGCTCATGCCATTAAACCGGCGCGCCCCCCCTTCAACACTCTTAACTGGCGCCCCCCCCCCCCCCTTCAACACTCTTAACCGGCGAGCCCCTTTCTCCCCCTTCAACACTTTTAACTGGCGCACCCGTATCTCCCCCTTGCAACACTCTTAACCGGCGTGCCTCATAAAAAGATGATTAACCAAATAAAATAAAAGGCTTGAGGCTAATAAAAAGAAATGAAAGCATATGAACCACCCCTGTGAGAACAAACAACATAGCTTAACAATTAAAACAATGATAATGATAAAAGATGCTATAACCATGCGTACCTTGGGACCTTGTCTTCCCTTGGACCTCTCCAGCCAGCGCACCCTAAGTCATGGTACAAAAGATAATATCGCCCTTCTTATAATTTAATTTTATTCTGGGGGCTCCGCCCCCGGAAACCCCTGTAAGGGGCACTGCCCCCTCGATCAACGTTCGAAGGCGCACAATGGCGAGTTCGGGCTTCACACTTAACAATTTGCTTCCCCGGACTGTGCGTGAAGAGAAAAGCAACGATGCCCCATGGTATCAGACATGGACCTCGGAATCCCCGACATGGTCATGATCTGGGCACATCTTGGGCCGATAGTTCATTAGCTTGACCCACCTCTACCGGGATCCAATCCCGCACCCACATTAAACTTGCCGTACCTATGGCAGATATCCGTATGTCTTTGTCATTATCTTCGATGCTTCAAATGCGGACTCTCGTCCGAGCAATGAATGGTCCGTTAGTGACTGACATATATACCGGGATCTAATCCCGCACTTACATTAAACTTGCCGTACTCACGGTAAACATTTGTACGGTTTGTCACCGTCTCTTACGCTACAAACGCGGACTTCCATCTGAACAAGAAATGGTCCGCCAGTGACCGACATGCACGCATACCTTGGGACCTTCGTTTCCTCGGGCTGTGTGTGAAGAGAAAATCAATGACGCCCCATGGCATTGGACGTGGACCTTGGGAACCATCCCGATATGGCCGTAATTCGGCGTTGCTCTGGGCCGATAATTCATCAAACCGGACTCATTCCCATTGGGATTCGTTTTCGCTCTTTCATTAAAATCACCGTAAAGTCAGGCATACATTTGTACGTGTTTATTGTCGTTTACGTCGTGCCTTCAATATGGATCTTTGTCCGAATATAAAGTGGTCCATGAATGACCAACAAAATCTGAATGGAACGAGGTAACTCTCATCTTCCCCGAACCCCACGTGTGGGAATATCAATAAGACCTTCGTGAGTCATGTTTGGACCTCGGGTTCGCCCCAACCATGGTTATTGCCTGACCCACATCCTAGGCCTATAGCCAGCTATCTCTGTACACGTCTTTATTTTGGAATCTAGTCCCGGGACACTTTCCCGCTACCCTTCGGCACCGAAAATATTAACGATGCCCACACAAGGCTCGTTTGGACCGCAGGAGGCGCCCCCGGAATGGTCCTGACTCGATCTCGCACCGAGCCAACAAACTCGCTAATTCTCGACCACTCTAACCGGGATTCAACCGAATGTCTCCTATCCCTTTGAACAATAAATTTACCATACCCTAGCATACATATGCTCCAGTTTTCACCGTGATGATCACGATTTTATGAAGCCGGACGCTCGTCCGAATATCAAAATGGTCCCTTGAGTGACCGACATATTTCGAATGCTTGCTTCCCTAGACATCAGGCTTTTCGACTGATTCGAGACCCATATCAGCTTATTTCTCTCGATATAGTTTCCTGGCCATGAGGCCCTGATTCCTAGCGATTAATCAAGGGTGTTCCCCTCTCCGAGGGGATGCAAATGACGCCGTGACCTTTATGGCGCGGCGGGTTTCACTCCCGATATGAACTACACAATCATCTGATTAGTCAGATCGAGCGCATAATAAATCGTCACTTTGTGACTGGCACACCCCCGCACTAAACAAACGAATTAACCCGATCAAATAAACAAAGAACATAATAAACGAATTTTAGTGCGTCCACATGATGGCCAACGAATTTCAAGGTAAAACTAATGAAATAAGGTAAGATCTAGCAAAATTGACCATCCAAGGGACAAGTAGTAAAAGAGCGCAAGTAGTTGTAAGAAAAGTTCAAAGATAATTTAAGGCATAATTTTTAACAACATTAAGTCGGTGGAAGAAATGAATCAACGGATAAGGCACAATCAGCCCTTACGGAAAATCTCGTAAAACAGATTTAGATCAAGTTTTTCACAGTCGGGTGTTTAGTTAGAAATCGAGGAATCACGGCCAGGTAAGAAGTGCATAAGATAGTGGGAGACTCCCCTCGCATTCGTGAGATCCTAATTAATAAACCACTTATTCACTTAAAGAGTTTGCCCTTGGACCTCTTTCCTTAGACATCGTTCTTCTTTGGAAATCATTACTAATTACACAACTTGTCGGAAATGAGGAACAATTCTAGTGCAAATTATATCCCATTTTTCGCAGTCAGTGCTTAACTAGAAAATCGAGGAATCACGGCCAGGTAAGAGGTGGGACAATGGGATGCTCCCCTCGCATTCGTGAGGTCCTAATTAAGAAACCACTTATCCACTTAAAGCGTTTGCCCGTGGACCTCTTTCCTTAGACATCGTTCTTCCATGGAAATCTTGATAGCTACGCGACTTGTCCAAAACACGGTAACACGGAAATCGTTAAACTTGTATCGATCAAGATTATGCAACTAAGCTTATGCAGTTTTAACAGTTAATATCTACTCCATTTAACTTGCTGGAAAAAATAATATAGTCATGGAGATCAAGGATATCATGAAGGTAATAAGAACTAGGAAGGAAATATAAGCACATAGAATAGAATTATTATCTTCCATATCCTTAACTTAATCATGTGTTGAATTAAAAATGACATGCAACCTAATATGATTTAGAACTTAAATTTAATAGATCTAGCTTGCGGAATAATCAATTGGTTCAGAAATAACACGGTCGTGGCGGAGACCGCGCATCCGGAAGACGGTCTAGAAAGACACCGTGCTCCAAGACGGAGCTTCCGACGCTTAAGAATCTCGATTAAAAACTCATGTTCAGTGGTATGGATATCCCTATGGGCTATGTTACTCATGAGGGTGCCTAAAAATAGAATAATGATGTTTTGCTCTTTTTTTTATGAAACGGGCGAAGGGGGATGACCTGGGCTGAACATGGTTGTCCTGGACATTGCGTTCAGAACGTGGTCGCCATGGGGATCGTGTTCAGAACGTTGTCGTTCGAATGACCGCGTTCAGAAGAAGAACATGGTCGTCAGACAGACCACGTTCAGACAAGAACATGGTCTTCAGACAGACCGCGTTCAGAACGTGGTCGTCAGGATGACCACGTTCAGAACAAGAGCGTGGTCGTCAGACAGACCGTGTTAAGAACATGGTCGTCTAGGTGACCGCGTTCAAAAAATATATTTTTTCTTTTGTTTTTTTTGAAAATAGTTGGATGGCGGGAAAACTTTTATATTAACGTTGTTTGTCGGGCCGTCACGTTAATATCGCGCCCTCTGTGAGCACCGCATTCAAAAAGAGAATCCGTTCTATGAAAAACGGTGATACCCCTTCAATAAAACGCCTCTAACATGCTTAATACTCAATAAACATTGGGGAAAATGGTACCAATAGAAAGAGCACTTGAAAACGCACAAGATGACATGATTTATTAAAGGTTTAGCTTTATAGAAATCTACCTTAAGTCGAATCAAAGAGGAAGAAGGAAAAATGGGATGAACACCCAAGAGCTCCCTTTCTCCTTCAAATCACACCCCCAAATCACCACCAATCTCTTCCTCAATGTAGCAAAGACCTAGTGGGTGATTAAAGTATTTATCGAAAAAATCTGGCCAAAATAGTCAAGATTTCTTTCCCCCAAAAATCAAACTTCTCCACTCTGAATTTAATGTTCTAAGAAGAGAATTCCAATTTCTCCTCTTAATCTAGCCTTAATTTGGTGGGAAAACATGGGAAAGATGCCTAATCCATGGTGGGCTATGATGTAGGGTTTAAATTATGTGACAATCTTCTAGAAATTAGATTATTTTAATCATATAAAAGGGTGTTTAACATGTGCTACGAATTTTAACCCTATTTAGCCCATTAGCCCTTAATCCAGCCCATTATGGGTTATCCAAAAAGCCCAATTGTTAATCATAATACATTCTATGGAATTACTTAGGCCTCCTATAATTTTTCTAGAATTTAAAATATTTAATTTTGATTTATTTCAAGAGAATTCAATTATTAAATATATTTATGCTTGAAAAAATATAATATCATCATTAATTCATGAAATTATCATTGTTTAAGAAATATAATATTAAAGTAATTATCTCTATAGAAATATAATATTAAAGTCATTATCTCTATTATTAAATCAAAATCTTTTAGTTATTTGATATATTTTACATTAAGGATTTATCACATTTGCAATTTACTTAATCTATTTTAGATCTTTAAAACTCAATTTCATTTCTAAATCAAAAATTTCAATCTTTTTACCTATTTTATATATACAAAGATCTTAATTAATTAACTTGATCATTTAGAATTTAACCCGCTTATCCAAATTAGAATTTGGGATTTTAGAAGTTTAAATTTTAAGAGATGAATTCCTTCTTTTAAACCCATCAAACTTTTAATTACTAGGCCTTTCCTTAATCAGAAATTTATTTCACTAATTGAAACTACCCCCTATTTTTTCATCAAATTATATTCATTTAGTTATATTTTTATTTGAATTCGGGTTACTGCAGTTACCCTCGGTACCCCGCCCAAAGCCGTAACTTTCATGGAAAACTTTGTGGTCGTTAAGGAAATATCGGCCTACAATGCCATTTTTGGTTGAGGTATCCTCGACGGATAAAGGCAGTGCCCTCCACTTACCACCAAAAAATAAAGTTTCCCACTAAATTCGGCACCGAGGAAGTCTGAGGTAACCAAGCAACGGTCAGAAGGTGCTATGTAATCTCGATAGAAGCCGTAAGGCCGGAGGACAAAGGCAAAGAACTTAAGGCAATCAAGGATAAGGCAGCAGCGGGCAAACCCGGAGGGGAACTACTATCAATTTTCCTCAATGACGACCAGGCCCTAGAAGTAAAGATTGCGACAGATTTGCTGCCTGGATTACAAACTCAATACAAGAACTTTCTTTCGGAGTACATTCATATTTTTTCATGGTCTGATGAGGTTCTCCCCGGGATTCCCTAGGAGACAGTAATGCTCCACCTCAACCTCAACCCCATGGTGAAACCAGTGCAACAACGAAAAAGAAAGCACGCCCCCGAGAAATAAGCAATCATTAAGGAGCAAATCAATAAGGGAAAGAGAACTGGGCTGTTCAGCCCGATCCTTTACCCGACTTGGCTCGCTAATGTCATCCTGGTGCCGAAGAGTTCAGGCAAATGGCGGACGTGTGTCGACTTCACCGACCTCAATAGAGCCACTCCGAAAGACTGCTATCCGTTACCGAGCATCGACCAACTTCAACCTCGGGTAATGAACTTCTCAGCTTTCTGGATGCTTATTTCGGATATCACCAGATCCGGATGAACCCCGAAGACACCGAGAAGAATGCTTTTATTACTGACTTTGGAGTATATTGATATACCAGAATGCCGTTTGGTTTAAAAAATGTCGAAGCAACCTATAAGAGGATGGTCAACCAGATCTTCAAAAACCAGATTGGGCAGAACGTTGAGGCCTACATCGATGACATGCTCGTGAAATTGCCTAATGCCAAAGACCATTTCGCTGACCTGGCCGAGACCTTCAACACCCTCCAGAGGTACCATATGAAGCTTAATCCTACCAAGTGCACCTTTGGGGTAAAATCTGGGAAGTTCCTGGGTTTTCTGGTGACCCAGTGAGGGATCGAAGCCAACCTCGAGAAGATCCATGCTATCCTGGATATGCGACCACCCGTCCATGTCAAAGATGTTCAACGCTTGATGGGAAGGATTGCCGTGCTCAACCGCTTCCTATCCTTAGCAGCGGAGCGATGCCTGCCCTTCTTCAAATTGCTAAGAGGGCCAAAATTGGCGTCCCCGACATTCACTTGGGATGAGGAATGCGAGAAGGCATTCACCGAGCTAAAGGAATTTCTTACATCACCTCTAGTGTTGTCAAAGCCCATGTCGGGTGAAACACTGTATCTTTATCTCTCATCAACGTCTTCCACAGTAAGCTCAGTCTTAGTCTGAGATGACCAAGGAATACAGAGGCCAGTATACTATGTCAGCAAGGTGCTCCTCGATGATGAAAGAAGGTACCCCGCAACTGAAAAGCTCATGCTAGCATTGGTAACCTCGGCTAAGCGCCTTCGGCCCTACTTCCAAGGACACACCTGACCAGTGAACATCGGAAGAAGATCCTGGCCCATCCTAAAGCTTCTGGTCGTCTCGTCAAATGGGAAATTTTGCTCAGGGCCTATAACATTTCTTACCGACCCCGTACAACCATCAAGGGACAGGCTCTCGCATATTTTATTGCAGAAAATGTTGTCCCACATGAGGAGATGGCCCCGTCGATAGCCGACCCGGCCTGGGACCTTTTTATGGATGGATCTTCCAACTCCACTGGTAGCAGTGCCGTCATTTTCCTCACATCCCCGAAGGGCGTTGAGCTCCAATAGGCTTTGAAGTTCAACTTCCCAGCGTCTAACAACGCCCCCGAATATGAAGCCCTAATCTATGGGGCTAGGATGGCGAGACTCTTGGGAGCAGAACGAGTCAGAATCTACACCGACTCTCAGTTAGTCACCAGCCAGATCAACAGGGACTACGAGGCTTGGGAACCACTTATGGTCAAATGCATTCATATGGTGAAAGAGATAGCCCCATTGTTCGAGAGTTTTTAGGTAATGCAAATAGCTTGGGAGGAAAACTCTCGATCGGATGCCCTCTCTCGCCTGGCCTCTTCCATCAGCTCTAAAGGGACCCGATCTATCTTGCTCGAAGAGTTAGAGCAACAAAGTGTGGAAACCGAGCTCGTAGCAAGTGTACAAGCATCACCTAATGATTGGCAGACCCCCTACGTAGCCTGGCTGAGTGACTCCCAAGAACCTGCCGATCCCCGAGAAGCAAGGAGAGTGATGTATCAAGCTCGGCAGTTCATCCTACTCGATGGAACTCTTGACAGACGATCCTTCATCGCCCCCCTCCTCAAGTGCCTCAGCACTGTAGAGGCCCATCAAGCAATAGAGGAATTGCACGAAGGAATCTTCAGTGCGCACCAGGGAGGGAGATTAATAGCGAGGATCTTGTTGCACTAAGGTTACTGGTGGCCCACTCTCCAGCGTGACTGCTCCGTGTACGCTCGAAAATGTGACCGCTGCCCGAAGTTTGACCATCTGATCCACCAGCCAGCATTGGAACTCGTGACCTTAATCGAGCCCTACCCCTTCGCTCAGTGGGGGATCGACAACCTGGGCCCATTCTCGATAGCCCGGGCCCAGAAAAAGTTTATTATCGTCACCATCGACTATTTCTCAAAATGGATCAAGGCTGAAGCTACCGCCAAGATAATAGAGATGGTGATTTGGAGTGTCGTGTGGAGGTCGATCATCTGTCATTTTGGCATCCCCCGAGTGATTGGATGCGATAACGGTCGGCAATTCAACTGCGCCTATTTTAAGAACATGTGCGTCGACCTACATATTCGCAACCACTTCACCTCGGTGGCCCACCCTCAGGCTAACGGGCTGGTCAAAAATGCCAACATAACTATCTTCAAAGGCATCAAGACCAGGCTCGGGAAGGCCAATGGTAATTGGCTTGCGGAATTACCTAGTGTACTATGGTCCTATCGAACCACCCCGAGGGCCTCCATAGGCGAAACTCCATTCCAACTAGTATATGGCACCGTGGCAGTCATCCCGCTGGCGATCGATAGCCCTTCCCTTCGAGTTATTAACTTCCTACCCGAGATTAATGAACAGAAGTTATTGGAAAACTTAGAGCTAGCCGATGAAGTACGCGGAGTCGCAAGGATACGAGCAACAAAGTACCAGCGGCCCATGACTCGTTACTACAGCGCCCGAGTCTGAGACAGATGGTTCCAGCTAGGAGTCCTCATCCTGAGAAAGACCGAAGCCTCTCGACCACTAGAGGCGGTGAGAAAGCTAGCCCCTAATTGGGAAGGCCCCTACCGAGTGGATGAGACGCTCATAAAAGGAGCTTACCGGCTATCTACCATGAAAGGGAAACCAATTCCTCGGACTTGGAACGCTGCGGCATTACGAAAATTCTATTTCTGAGCCCTTCCATACATGAAAGAAGTCAATTAATATAGCAATCCTCAATTTTATTGCATCAATAATTTTGGTACATCAGATAGGCCGCAGCCAGTACAATACATTTATAAAAAAGAGCCAAAGGCACAACAAGGACTATTAGCTCGGCGCAGACAAGGTTAATGGCCTCAGATCGAGCCACTAACTCCACCAGGTGTGGAAACTGGCTCGAATAGTAAGGTAACCGACTTAGTCAGCTCAGTAGTCAGGAAGAGATGGTATCCGTCAAGAAAAACAAGAGAAGGCTTCCTGAGGAAGAGATGGTAGAAAACAAGAAAAGGCTCCATCAGGAGAGATGGTGCCGGCAAGAAGAAGCAGGAAAAAAGAAGAAGAATAGAAGAGAGAGAAAAAATTTGAATACTCCCTTGGGGTATAGGGAGTGGGATGGGAGGAGGGGAGAAGAACGGAGGGAGAGGGATAAGCAAAAGGTGTTGAATGCCTTCCTCTCTCGAACCATCCTCTGAGCCATCCCCTCTCCAGGTGTGGGTGGCGGCCCAGAAGTCATAGAAGAACACCCTGTTATGGCTCTTATATTCTTCTACGCCGTCCACCCAGTCGTCTTCCATTCTTCTACGCTGAAATAGCCCGGACGCCCCAGCAACCGTAGAAACTTTCGTCCTCATCGTCAGCCTCCATGCTTCAATGGAAACACACAACCAGGAAAAAGACAGCATGGAATACATTGAAGACCCCTTGTGCAGCGTATGCAACGTGAAGAGGAGGAGGCACCCTTCAGAGCCTTTTATTGGCCGAAGGGGGGAACTTCGCCTTAATTAACCTTCCCCTCAAAAAGACGCAAAGGGACTTCGAAGAGAAGGCAAACACCCTCTCCGAGGAGCAGTTATGCCCCCCTGCCCCTAGAATCTTGCAGAATCTGTCAACGGGAATATGTGAAAAGGCAGGTCATTCAATGCTTGGGAAGATAGAAAGGTACCAGATAAGCACCTACGAATCGACCGATCGACGCGCAACCAGATTTTTCGACAGAAAAATCATACGAGATCTCTGACTTGCTGATGTACATGGATACGATAGATTATACTCAGTTAATCACGGTAAGGAGCATTTAAGTATGCTCTGAAAACTTTTGCCATTATATTTAACGAAAGAAAGTACATGTCAAGTTTTCGGATGGCCCCCTTAAAAAACAAAAACGGGAAAAGGCCAGCGGAGCAAGTACAAACCAAACCTAATCTATGGAAATAGGAGAAGGGAGGGAGGTCTGTGACCCCCCCTGAGGCTCAGTGGACTGAAGGGCCCCGGTGCTCGGAACCACCTCGGTAGTACAAGATAACACGCCCTGGGCTCCCTCGGTGACGGCCGGCTCAGGCACCGACCCCACCTGTGTGGGAACTGTTATGCCCCTGTGGCTTTGATGATTGGTCTTTGAAGTGAGTTATTCACTGTGAGTCATCTAGCTGTGTCTTTTATATGCTCGATTAATTCATGTTTTATCATGTAAGTGAATGGAGTTCATATGGGTGTCAGATAGCATGCTCTACTTTAATTCTGTCTACACTCTGTCTGCACAGTCTCCAGCAGTGCGTTAACTCAGTGTGCTGATGCGTCGACCCTTCGGTCATATTTGTCTCTATCCACACAAGAGTGCGTCAACTCCTTGAGCTGATGCGTCGATGCTTCAGTTCAGTTTCTTCAAGTCTATACATTAGACTGTGGCAAAGTCTATTCATTCGTTTTGGTAACAAAGTCTGTACAGTGTCTTATATTGGCAAAGTCTGTACAGCGTGAAGTCTACACATTGGCTTCACTCCATAAAGCCTATACATTGGCCACTGCTCTCCAAAGTCTGCACAATGGTCTTCACACCTAAAGTCTGTACATCCACACTTAAACCTGAAGTCTGGACACTGGTTCAAATCCTTCTAAGTCTGTACATTGGCTTCGTATCTGCAAGTCTATATACTGGACCTTGTTTTACCAAGTCCGTACACTCGCTGCACTGTTCAAGTCCATACACTGGCAGCTCTGCTTAAGTATATACATTCGTCTGAACTAAGTTCATTTTCCTCTGTCTGTCTGCAGATGATTCAGGCCATCAAGACTTGGCACGTGATCCAAGAGGTTGAAATGCTGACACGTGGACACAGTAGTTCAAACAATCAAGAAAGAAGCTCCTGGATTATTCTGGTGCGTCAACGCATTGAGCAAGTAGCGTGGACGCAGCGGTTAAAGTATCCCTTATTGCAGCCTCTGGAGTACATTGGCAGCATCGACGCTGCAGCTCCATGCGCCAACGTAGCATGCTGAGAGCGTCGACGCAGCAGTTACAAAGGGAGAGCCAATGGGTTACTGGATTACTCTAGTGCGTCAACGCATTCATCAAGTGGCGTCGACGCAGCAGGTTGATGAATCGACAAGGTGACCAGAGGGTGGACGCAGTTGCACAATGCGTCAACGCACTCCACACGAAACGTGAAAGGGCTGAAGCCATCTAAGTTCAGTTGCTGGATCACCGATGTGTCAACGCAGTAGTGGAGCAGCGTCGACGCAACTGTCAATAGGGCTAGGCTGGTTGCTCACTGGAACGCATCAATGTGTCAACGCCACGGGTTGGAAGCGTCAACGCAGTAGACTTGAGTTTTGCTGGTAGAATGTCTTTTGAAGGCTGCATCAACCCCTTGAAGCAAGTGCGTTGACGCCACCTCAACTCCAGTGACTGAAGAGGCTAATGAAGGGCACGTGATCCGAGGTGCCTGGGTCGTGAACCAGGATGCTGCCACGTGGTCCGAATTTTTAGGGCAGGAAACGTGGAAGCCACACGCGCCCAGTGTGCTGCTGCTGCTGCTATATATACGAGTCTTCATCCTCTGTAGAAGACTGATCGAAGAAGAAGCCTGAAGAGCAGAAAGCCCTTCGATCCAGAAAAAAGAGAAGAAGAAGAAGATGGAAGCAGAAGAAGAAGAAGAAAGAGAAGAGAGAGGGAGAGCCTGCGAAAGAGAAGAAAATAGAGTGTGAGAGCAGAAGAGAAAGATTGAGTGAGCTGAGAAGAAGAAAGAAGAGGAAGAAAAGAAGAAGAGGAGAGAGTCTATTGAAGACCTGTTCAGTCTGTTCGTGGATCAAATCCAGAATGACTATTGTGTTTCATTTCCAGCTTTTGTTGTTGTGCTTTTTGTGTTTCCTTATTTTCCCTTTTGTTTCTCTGGTTATCTTTGTTCTACCGATCCTCTGGTCTGAGGTCGGGTTCCTCCTGTGGACGCAGGGGAAGGGAGATCGTGTGTCTTCAGTTTGCAAGTAGCTGGGTGCTACTTGTGGTTGGTTCCCTCCGGTTGGGAGGAAGGGAGGTCCGAGACCTCTAGGTTGCCTTTGACTGGGTGTCATTGGTTGGTTCCCTCCGGTTGGAGGAAGGGAGGATTGGTCCACCGGTTCTGGTCTTGTGGTTTGCAAGACTAGGTGGTCCCTCCGGTTGGGAGGAAGAGGGGAGGCTGTTTCCCTAGTCAAGCTGTGTGGCAGCAACTGTTCGCAGACTGAGTCTGCTTAGTTCTAGCATTGGCTAGTGAAGCCTCACTCCGGTTGGGAGTGAGGGGTGGATGTAGGTCTGGAGGACCGAACCACCTTAAAATTATTTGTGCAGTGGTTTGCCTTGCGTTAGCTCCATATCTTCTACCTCCCATTCACAGGTTGTGCATGCTTGGCTAGTTGCATCATCTAGAGAGTTATTCTTGAGCATTGTATTCTGCTAAGTGTGTCTGGGTTGTTTAGCTCTGCCTTCGTTTCTGATTGTTCAGGTGGCTGCATTGGTGCAGTCCAACTGTTTGTTCATTTGTTGCCTTATCTTTTCATCTTGGAAAGCTCATTAGTCTTTATTCCGCATATCTGAGCTTTAAAATATTAATTTGGGCTATATATTTTAGAGGGATACATTCACCCCCCCTTTGTATCCGGGCCTAGCACCCTAACAGTTGGTATCAGAGCGGTGTCTGCATACAAGGTCCAGCGACCTGCAGATTTGATCTTGCAGTCTTAGGTGCTAATTTGCTTTTAGTGCACAAATATTCCTGTTGCCTTGAATTTACTCGCTATTTGTTTTCAATGGCTTTTCCACTCGTCTTTAGTGGTTCTGATTTCAGTCAATGGTACACTGCTTTACATGCTTATGTTAATTCTGCTAATCCTGATCTGTGGAAATTAATTTCACAAGGTCCTCACACCTTACCAACGAAAGTGTCCAAATGGACCGACAGACATAGATCAAAGGATGGAGAAAATCAGAAAGCCTTTAACCTGATGAAAGCAGCTACTGACAGAGCCTTATGGTCTTGTCTTCATAATTGCAGCTCAGCAAAGGACATCCTAGATAGGCTAAAGTAATTACACAGGGTAAACGAGGACAGCTGCATGATGGCTAACAGAAGTAATCCAAGTGGCAGCAATCAAGGCAGCAGTCAGAATGAAGATGATGTTGATGAAGAGGTAAACTCTAAATCTGACTCGGACGAAATGACCTTTGACTATTTGAAGGAAATGTATGCTGAATTGTATAAAAAGTATGGAAAAATAAAATCTGAAAAAAAAATTAAAGGTTGATCAAAATGGTTCTGATTTATCATGTGAAAATTGTTCAAATCTGAAGCAATCTTATGATGCTTGTTTTTCTGATAATCAAGAGCTTAAGAAACATGTTGAATTGTTAAGATCTGAAAAAGAGTCTCTCAGAAAATATGTTAATGAAAATCTGAAATCAAAAAATGACAAACTAATCAAAGAGGTTGAAGGATTGAAGCAGTTGAACACTGCTATGTCAGAGAAACTTCTTCTCTTAGAAAAAGGAAAATCTGTTTACATTGATGAATCTGAAAAATTGAGAAATCTGGAACAAGAAGTTGAGGAATGTAAAATTACAAACAAGGTGCTAAGCGAATGTGTAAATTGCAATGAACAAGAGATTGCCAGTTATGAAATACACATCGTTTCTCTGGAAAATGAAATTGAAGATTTGAATAAATCCTTGTCAAAATTTGTGGAAGGACAAGAAAATCTGGACAGGTTGTTAGGTGTTAAGGTCAATGCTCAAAAGGAAGGGTTAGGCTATAACAATGTCAATAAAAAGGCTTTCAAAAATAAACTAATGACATCTTTTATCAAAGCATCAGATGTAGCCACCACCTCAGAAAATAAACAACCAAATGTTCAGAAGAATCAGAAACAAACTGAAAAAATTGAAAAGGTCAGTCATGTGAAGAAGGGATTGATTCACATTGAAAAAGTGCATGCTGTACATCACAAGAACTTCCCTGTCACCAAGAAAAAGACTGATTTTAAATATGTTGAGAGAGTTCAATCTGTGCTTGACATGAAACACATACACATGCTCATAAAAATAAGAACTCATGTCATTACTGTGGTAGGGTTGGCCACATTATGGATAATTGCTTTATTCTGAAATAAGACAACAGAAAGCATGCTAGGAAACATGTTTCTGCTCAGAACAAAAAGAAAACTGAATGCTTTCACTGTGGCAAATTGGGCCACAGGGCCATTGACTGTTGGCATGCCCAAGGAGGCTATGGCAATAATGAACTCAATTTTAAGAGGAAGGCCTCTCATTGTTTTAACTGTGGAAAGCCAGGTCACAGGGCTGCAACCTGTTGGCTGGCAGGATACGAAAATAAGACTGGTTTTGGTAAACAGAATTTTAATTCTGTTAACAAAAATTTTCATACATATGCACATAACAATCATGCTTATAAGAATGTGCATAAATCTAATATGAAACCTGCTGCATCTTGCTATTATTGTGGCACATCTGGTCATTCAATGAAAACCTGCTACTTGATGAAATCTGATGACCATGCTGCTAGAAAATTGTTTAGAACACCTACCAAAGGTGTCACTGCTAATCCAGGACCCAAGTTTTCCGGGGTACCTGCTGCATCAAAATGATGTGTCTGTTGCAGGTGTGCCTTGGAAACTGAAGAATAAAAGGGGTTATTAATCTAAGGCACTCAAGAATGAAAACCCCATTCTCACACTGTTCAGGTAAACTCTCTGCATTTCTTGTTTTAAAACTCATTGCATTTTGAATAATCTGAACTGCTTATGTATGTGGCTTGAAATTTGTCTATTGCATTGCATTTCATGAAAAATGCCAAAAAGACTGTCTGAATGCATAGTGTTAGGGGAAGTCAATGCATTGCATATAGGTTGTCTAATGCATACTCATGTGAGAATTCATTGCATATCCTTCCTTATTGATTTTGTTGACAAACCTTGATAATATCAGAAATCATTGAGCCTCAAAATCTCTCCTATCAATTGGTATCATTTGGCTTCAGAAATCTATCAGTCTGTCATGAAGATTTCAATGGGACTATCTCAATCATAAATCTGAAAAATTCTTGAACTAGAAATCTTCTATTATACATTTTTATGAATGACTGAAATAACTCATGTGGTTTAAGTTTAATGTATTCAATGAGTTTGGCTTTAAAATCTCTTAAAAATATCTGAAGCATGTTTAATAAACCTTAACCATCTGTTTCATGTTGTGTCTTGTAAAATCTTCTGAAATCTACATTATTGAATACATGATTTTATTTGGTTAAGTACATGAGATTAATATTGACCTGAAGTAAATGAATTTTTTTGATATGTCTAAAGGGTATTTTGTGTCAGAGCAATGACCTTGGTCACTGAGAAACACATGTCCAAAGGACTGTGTCATGAGGTACCATAGTTAACTCTGATTAAGATTAATTGAAATTCAGGCAGAGCAATGGCATGCACACTGAGAAATACAACTCACTCATCAAGAACTTATTTGTAATGTGTCATGATGTGTAAATGCTACCTCTGTTCATATGAAGCATGACAGTTAGTCACACTAAGTGCTTAGGGATATTGGCCTCTGATCAAGGTATATCCTCTAGTTACAAGGTATACACTGAACTAGAGTGCTCGTAAAATTTGTAGCATAAAAAATTGTTGAACGAATTGAAATATCTGAATATTGATGCTAAAATCAAATTGCTACAACCCTAGACAAAATTATTTGACTTCATAATTGCTTGATTTCAATACTGATGCATGTAATTCCGAAAGAAGTCAATAAATTTGATTGTGTAAGAGAAAGGGAGTTTTATCAAGATAAATATGAGGGTTTGGTTCATTTTTATTAAACCATGGTTTTAGACATCAATATAGAATTTTATTGATAAACTCTACATACATCATGTTTAAACCATGCTGGTCATTCAATAAAGCTCATTCATAAACCCTTATAATGGAAGACTTTGAAATATTCTGATTTAGATTTATGAGAATGACATTTCCTTGAAAATCTGACTGAAATTCTTGTAGTTGAAGCCTTTTTAGAAATCTGCTAATTGAACCTCTTCTGCTCATTGACCTGAACTTGTCCTTGTTTGCCCCTGTGGTCTCCTTCTCATCTATCTCATAAGATTCCACTTATTGAGGGGGAGCTTCCATGTCATGCATCACTTGCATATCAATTGGCATCTATTCAGGGGGAGTTTTCATGTCATATGCATCATGCAGCATAGAAACTCTTAAAGGGGGAGAATTGTGATCTTGCATTTTGAAATCTCCATCTGCATATGCATTCTTACCCTCCCATGTTTCATCTTGACTATATCCAAGGGGAGATTTTTGCCAAAGGGGGAGATTATTTTTCAAATTATAGCATGCTGGTTGCATAGATAGATTGTTTCTCAAACTATTTTCTTTCTGATGAAGTCAAAGGGGGAGAATAGTTTGAGTCATCAGATGACTCACTGTGTAGTGTTGCCATCATCAAAAAGGGCGAGATTGTTGTGCCCCTGTGGTTTTGATGATTGGTCTTTGAAGTGAGTTATTCACTGTGAGTCATCTAGCTGTGTCTTTTATATGCTCGATTAATTCATGTTTTATCATGTAAGTGAATGGAGTTCATATGGGTGTCAGATAGCATGCTCTACTTTAATTCTGTCTACACTCTGTCTGCACAGTCTCCAGCAGTGCGTTAACTCAGTGTGCTGATGCGTCGACCCTTCGGTCATATTTGTCTCTGTCCACACAGGAGTGCGTCAACTCCTTGAGCTGATGCGTCGACGCTTCAGTTCAGTTTATTCAAGTCTATACATTAGACTGTGGCAAAGTCTATTAATTCGTTTTGGTAACAAATTCTGTACAGTGTCTCATATTGGCAAAGTCTGTACAGCGTGAAGTCTACACATTGGCTTCGCTCCATAAAGCCTATACATTGGCCACTGCTCTCCAAAGTCTGCACAATGGTCTTCACAACTGAAGTCTGTACATCCACACTTAAACCTGAAGTCTGGACACTGGTTCAAATCCTTCTAAGTCTGTACATTGGCTTCGTATCTGCAAGTCTATACACTGGACCTTGTTTTACCAAGTCTGTACACTCGCTGCACTGTTCAAGTCCATACACTGGCAGCTCTGCTTAAGTATATACATTCGTCTGAACTAAGTTCATTTTCCTTTGTCTGTCTGTAGATGATTCAGGCCATCAAGACTTGGCACGTGATCCAAGAGGCTGAAATGCTGACACGTGAACACAACAGTTCAAACAATCAAGAAAGAAGCTCCTGGATTATTCTGGTGCGTCAACGCATTGAGCAAGTAGCATGGACGCAGCGGTTCAAGTATCCCTTATTGCAACCTCTGGAGTACAATGGCAGCATCGACGCTGCAGCTCCATGCGCCAACACAGCATGCTGAGAGCGTCGACGCAGCAGTTACAAAGGGAGAGCCAATGGGTTACTGGATTACTCTAGTGCGTCAACGCATTCATCAAGTGGCGTCGACGTAGCAGGTTGATGAATCGACAAGGTGACCAGAGGGTGGACGGAGTTGCACAATGCGTCAACGCACTCCACATGAAACGTGAAAGGGCTGAAGCCATCTAAGTTCAGTTGCTGGATCACCGATGCGTCAACGCAGCAGTGGAGCAGCGTCGACGCAACTGTCAATAGGGCTAGGCTGGTTGCTCACTGGAATGCATCAATGCGTCAACGCCACGGGTTGGAAGCATCAACGCAGCAGACTTGAGTTTTGCTGGTAGAATGTCTTTTAAAGGCTGCGTCAACCCCTTGAAGCAAGTGCGTTGACGCCACCTCAACTCCAGTGACTGAAGAGGCTAATGAAGGGCACGTGATCCGAGGTGCCTGGGTCGTGAACCAGGATGCTGCCACGTGGTCCGAATTTTTATGGCAGGAAACGTGGAAGCCACACGCGCCCAGTGTGCTGCTGCTGCTACTATATATACGAGTCTTCATCCTCTGTAGAAGACTGATCGAAGAAGAAGCCTGAAGAGCAGAAAGCCCTTCGATCTAGAAAAAAGAGAAGAAGAAGAAGAAGGAAGCAGAAGAAGAAGAAGAAGAAAGAGAAGAGAGAGGGAGAGCCTGCGAAAGAGAAGAAAATAGAGTGTGAGAGCAGAAGAGAAAGATTGAGTGAGCTGAGAAGAAGAAAGAAGAGGAAGAAAAGAAGAAGAGGAGAGAGTATATTGAAGACATGTTCAGTCTGTTCGTGGATCAAATCTAGAATGACTATTGTGTTTCATTTCCAGCTTTTGTTGCTGTGCTTTTTGTGTTTCCTTATTTTCCCTTTTGTTTCTCTGGTTATCTTTGTTCTACTGATCCTCTGGTCTGAGGTCGGGTTCTTCCTGTGGACTCAGGGGAAGGGAGATCGTGTGTCTTCGGTTTGCAAGTAGCTAGGTGCTACTTGTGGTTGGTTCCCTCCGGTTGGGAGGAAGGGAGGTCCGAGACCTCTAGGTTGCCTTTGACTGGGTGTCATTGGTTGGTTCCCTCCGGTTGGAGGAAGGGAGGATTAGTCCTCCGGTTCTGGTCTTGTGGTTTGCAAGACTAGGTGGTCCCTCCGGTTGGGAGGAAGAGGGGAGGCTGTTTCCCTGGTCAAGCTGTGTGGCAGCAACTGTTCGCAGACTGAGTCTGCTTGGTTCTAGCATTGGCTAGTGAAGCCTCACTCCGGTTGGGAGTGAGGGGTGGATGTAGGTCTGGAGGACCGAACCACCTTAAAATTATTTGTGCAGTGATTTGCCTTGCGTTAGCTCCATATCTTCTACCTCCCATTCACAGGTTGTGCATGCTTGGCTAGTTGCATCATCTAGAGAGTTATTCTTGAGCATTATATTCTGCTAAGTGTGTCTGGGTTGTTTAGCTCTGTCTTCGTTTCTGATTGTTCAGGTGGCTGCATTGGTGCAGTCCAATTGTTTGTTCATTTGTTGCCTTATCTTTTCATCTTGGAAAGCTCATTAGTCTTTATTCCGCATATCTGAGCTTTAAAATATTAATTTGGGCTATATATTTTAGAGGGATACATTCACCCCCCCTCTGTATCCGAGCCTAGCACCCAAACAGGAACTGCCTCAACCATGTGCTCTTCCGAAGCAGCCGAAGTTGGCGATACTCTCTCCCAAGGAGCAGAAGTGTCCTCACTATCCCCTCCACTGCACGACATTGATGAAGAAGGAGAAGTTGTGCCTTCTTCACCCGAGTCGTAGCGCTGCCCAGGCTCGAAAACAAGTGCATCGAGGACCTGCTCCTGGGCCAGATCCGCTGCCCGCCTGAAGCCCTACGCAAATCCTTTTCACAATCCACGCCAGAAGCCTAGCTCGTAATAGGTGAAGGTAGTCTTCTTCAAGACTTTGAGATATTCCTCCGAGCCCAGAGATCACTCGATCGCCTTCACCTCGGCTTCTGCTTCCCTCGCCCCGAGATCGGCCAATTTTGCCTCGACCTCAGCCAGCCTCATCTCGGCCTCGGCCTGATTCGCCTCAGCCTCCCTCCTCGATCGCTCCGCCTCCAGGAGACGGCTCCCGAGCTCGTCCCGCTCAATCCCTCACTACCTCGAGCTCGCTGCATAGGCATGGCGCTCTTCCTCCAGGAGCCTACCCTTCAGCTCGGCAGTATATTGAGCCTGGGATAGTTGCTCGGACAGCAACCATACTTTCTCCTGGCTAGCCCGATCTTGCGATCGGAGAGAGGCTGCTTCCGCCGAAGGGCCCCTAGTTCGGAGGATAGTTGCCCGACCTTCCGGTCAGACTCGGCACGACTCTTAGCTTGGGCCGCCTCACTTCTCTCCATCCGCGCCAAGTAATCAGCGATCTTGGCCCCTAGTTGAGCCATGAATAATCCTCCCTCCATGACCCTTTCGAGGAGCATCGAGGGAGAACAACGTCGAAATTCATCCCGAATGGATGGAGAGGCCAAAGCTCGGCAACGCTGATACATGGAGGCCTGGACGGCAAAGCTCCCTCGTTGCAAGATGGGACTCCTCCGTGGAGGAGTCAGCACAAGGACGTCCCCCTCAGCTACCCCGAGGCTCAGCACTATGGCACTCGGCTCAGTCGGGATCCTTGAGTCAACCCCCTCCTCCCCGCGTGCTCCAGCAAGCTTGGGCGCGGTCTCTTCAGTCGGGACCGACTCCTCCGATGGGAGGATTGGAGACACCGAGCGATGAGCACTCTCGGGAGGAGGCCCCTTGACCATGCGTGGATCCTTCACCTTTTTCCTCCTACTCCGCTCGGAGGTCAAGGCTTTCATCATGGATAACAACAACCATTCCTCAGGGGCCTTCCACTTGGACCCCTGTCGCTCCGATTCCCCTTCCAGGAGGACCTCCTAGCCATTATCTCGGGCAGAGGAGGGGCCCTTAGGGTCCGGGGGGCATCCTGGGCCGCCACCTCTTCCCGACCGTCGACCTCCACCAGAGTTTGGCCATTCTCCCTGACACCCCGGATAGGCTTTGTCAACCAAAGGCAAATTGTTAATAAAGGTCTGCAATATGATAAATAAAGTTCGACGTCTGGAATCTTTACCTTCGGGAGGCAGCACGAAGCAGCTGTAACGCTGGAAATTGGTCGGAGGCATGAGATCCACGGTCGACCGTCGTTGATTCTGAAGGATCTTAATCCCCTCCTCGGTCTCTGAAGAAATCACCGGATGCTTCGAAGGGAACACCGGGCGATAATTTGGCAACTCGAGAAAATTCCAACAGACACCCTTGTTGGACCATACCTAGAAATATTTGGTCTTCCACCCTTTATGAGAAGAGTCCCGAGGGGAGAGGGTAACGCAGTTCATCCCCCTCCTGGCCTGAAGGTAATAAAAACCCTTCCAGGCATGAGCATGCTCTTTCAATTCAAAGAAGGCATGAAAGAGGTCGAGTGACACGGCGACGCCGCATAAGCAGCAGAGGATAATGAAGGAAAAGATAAAAGTATAAGATTTAGAGACCAGCTGAACAAGAGCCAGCTAGTAAAATCTTAGAAGTTTGGCAACGAAGAGGGGAAGAGGAAGACGAAAGCCACACTTCCAGGCCAAGAGATAGGTGCAGAAGAAGCCCGAGTGATGGTCCAGACTAGACTCGTGGGGCTTCGCAGGGGAAAAGAAATACCGCCATGGAAGTTGGAAGCGAATCTTAAGCTCCTTCACCATCATTTCGATCAGTTTGCTATGGAGATGACAGCCAGGCATAGGCTCTGAACCTCCTACTCCTTGCTCGAGTTCCTGAACTTCGCCTTCGTCGTTGAGCTCCGCCATGGGAGATCAAGACGGAGAAGAAACTACTCTGGAATTCAACGAACTAGCAGGGGGAGGAAGCTGGCAGATCACCTTTGTAGTTATCTCTGTTAACTCTGCAAAAGCTTCTGCTATCTCATGCTCCCTCTAATTAACCGCCCGATGCATAAATCCCATTACAAACTCGCAGAAGCAACGAAGGGAGGAGAAACCCTAAACGGGGGAAACGTGAGGCGCAAGCACACGAGCTATTAGTAGTCTCTAAGTGGCCCCGACACGTCGTGATGTTTTGAACTCCAAGAAGGACACCCCTCGAGCTGACGCATAATGCATTATCATCACGCTCGAGCCCCCATGTATCAGGGTAGCCGTATTGACGGCCCCTAAACCACAAAACAAGGACAGCTCGCAAACACAACGTCATTACGCTTGAGCCCCCATGGGTCAGGACAACCGTATTAATGGCCCCTATACCTCGCAGCAGGGAGAGCTCACAACGGCCCATCCCCGTTCTAGCCACAACCCCAGCCCGAACACGCCTACTCTCTGAACCCGTCTCCTGGCTCGAGAGTAAGGGCGGGCAAGTGAAGAGGGGTAATTTAGCGGCCCAAAAGATATGCGGCCCAACGGGACTCCCAGAGCCCAACAAGTGACAACCCCCATTACTGGGCCCACTTACTAAGAAGCCCAACCCATTTGGACCAACTCACCCTAGGCGGTCTCCGGGCCCTGGAGTCTGAGTAACGGTCGCTCGGGGAAGAGCCCAAATGGCGTCCAAGCATAATCGACCGAGGGAAGCCCGAGGGTCAAGAAGAGGGGAGGGAAAGCACCCCCACAAGTGGGAGAGCCCACATTTAAGGAATAACCCCCTACACACTCCATCTTCCCCCGCCCTCGAAGGGAAATGAACCACTATAAAAACCAAAGGTAGCCCTTCGGAAAGGTTCTTGAGTGTTGAACATGATTTTTGGACAGATTTATTGCAGAGGTGTTGTCACATAAAATTGGAGTGTTTTTCAATGAAATCCCAAGATCAATTACTTGTTGTTGGATCCAAAGTATTTGGGCTGCACAACTATCTGCAGCCACACATATTCGGCCTCAGCAGTTGATAAAGCCACACAATGTTGTTTCTTAGTGGCCCATGATACCATGTAGCCCCCTAGAAACTGGCAATGCCCACTTGTACTCTTACGACCCACTTTATCCAACTGTGCATAAAATAACTTTTCATATTTCCATTCATGAGCATCCGTCTGCTTATACATGTACATACTCTATACTACTGCATGCTTGAATGCCATGATTTTCTGGTATCTCAAATGGTGTGTTGTGGAAGGGTGGATTACGTCTACCTAGAAGCTCTCACTATGTGTGAGTTGGGTCCTCGGACCTTCACCTCCGCCATGTACCAGAAATCAGCTTGTATGAAAATTTTGCCATCTTGCATGCATGAGTATATATATAGAGTATTGACATCTTCTTACATTCTTCTATGACCTCACTCCAGATGAGGACAGCACACACTGCTCCCTATGGCTAGGGTCGCCCACACGTCCTTGAGAAAGCTCGGCAGAAAATATCTCATGTTATCTTTATTTTGAGTCTTATTTATGTATTTTTCTTTATTGAGTCATATGGTCATGAGTCCAATTTCCTTTGTTTTGTATTAATTGGGCCTTAGTATCCTAGTTTGGGCCCATATTTGTTGTTTAGGATAGCTTTGGTCTTTTGTATGAATGCCAAGGGCATTTTGCTCTTCTGAAAGTTGGGTGCCTATAAATAGGACCCAATCCCCCTGCATTTGAGATGAGGAATGAAATTTGAGAATTCCTCTTTGAGAGAAATCCTTCTTCTCCCCCCTTTTGTGTAGTGTGACTCTCCACCTCTCTCTCTCTCCCCCTCTTCTTCTCTCTCTTCTCCCTCTCTCTCTCTAGGCTGCGCCCCTACCTCTCTCTAACCTCCCCTCCACCAGTCACAGCCCTAGCCACGTCACCCTCCACCTTAGATCTACATCAGCCAAGCTGCCACATCACCAGTGATGCGACACGACCCCTTGGACCTAGATTCACAAGCAACCAAACCGAACGGTGGACACACTCTAGCGGGTTCACCCACGTAGTGCACACCCGGGTCCGTAGGTGGACCGGCGATGATGATGAGGATCCGATGTTGGACCTTGCGATTCCAGGGATTGGCTAGCTTGGGGAGGATCCCAATGGGCCAGGGATGCCCAATTCATGGGCGGCCAGAACACAGAGGGCGTGGGATGAAGGGTAGCTCTCACAACTCGCCCGCGGTGGCACTCAATTAATCGAATAATTGGAGCGAACACTCTCTCACCGCCGATGGAACAACCAGAAATAATACTAAGCTAAGCAATGCAAATCCAGCAAAGGGTGGGGTCCATAGCTCACCTGGTCGGTGTGAAGACGCCGACCCCAACCGGAGACGAGGGCGAGCGGGGAAGTGTGGGCTACCCGCACACTGCGCCGATGACGCTTCGGCCGAAGACCTGCTAGTACATGCACAACTCCCTCACAGAGGGGTTGTGTAATACCCTAAGATTTTATAAACAATATTTTAAATTTTCTAGAAACATAATCAGATTTTCTAAGATTTTTCTAGAATTAATTCAAGGCCAAAGGGCTATTAAATGAATTATAGTTAATTAAATCTAATTATTAAAGCCTAATACTATGTAAATAAATTCAATAGGTCCAAAAGGACCTAAACCCAAGCCCACAAGACTTATGCCCATATTCTAGAAGCTTAAATGGATGTGTTTATGGAATTAAAAGGACAAATAAGATAAATAGGAGGATAATATCAAAGGAGTTTGAATTCGGTTGAAATTTGGCGCCCAGGACTAAAAACGGTCTATCGCGGGATCGCATGGGTAAAGAAATGGTCTAGCACTAGACCGCTACGCTCTGTAGATTCCGTGAATAGAAGAAAACGTGAAAAGCTTGGAACTTTGATGACCTAATCCCCTAGGATCGATGCTATCCCTCAGTTAAGAAGAGTCTAGGATGTTAGAGGATCAAATTGGAAACCTAAATTGGACTCTAGAGTCGTTCTAATCCTCAAAACCCTAACTAACCCTATAAATAGATCCCAGAATCAACGTGTGCTACCCTTACTTTTTGCTCACGTGGAACTAAGGTAATGAGGTCGAATTAGAGGTAAGTTTCTTCTAAGAATTTGTTCATTTTAGTTAGATCTAATTACTATCAACATTTTGTTCTAGGAGATCAAGCCTACAAGAAGTTAGAGACATCTAAAGTCGCTGGTTCAGCACAAGAATCTCAGGAACCTGTGCAACCGGGTCAGATTTATCAGCGGGATAGAAGCCCTAAACGAGGTAATTAGATAGAGGTTCTTTAAGGTTATTTGTTCCTTTTAGTACCCTCTTCTTACCCTCCAAATTTCATGGTCATAGGTGTTGGGGTGCAAGGCACGGATTCAGAGGGGGGGTGAATGAATCCCCGTTCAAAAACTATTGCGGAATAAAACTTTTGCCTACACTCAATGAAGTATACTTAGACCACTAAGCCCTCTTACTCAGGAAACTGAAAATGCAGAAGATAGATAACCCAAGGAATCGCGCAGACTCAACTCACAAATTCGCTCAAGGGATGAGAAGCACTAAGAACCATATGTTTCTATTAAGCACTCAGTCGAACACTTAACATCAATACCAAATCACGCAGGAAAGCTTCTGATATAGAACGCTCAAACAACCTGAGAAGGGGGATAGAAGATATGGAAATGTACGCAAGGCAAACCACGATGGACAAGATATTTTTAGGTGGTTCGGCCAGACCACAGTCTGCCTACGTCCACCCCTCACCCCAAACCGGAGTGAGGCTTCCCTTGCAAAAGCAAGAACCACAGACTTAGTCTGCAACAGATGCAGCCTAATAGCTTGACCTATAGGAACACACTTCTCTCTTCCTCCAACCCGGAGGGAAACCACTAATGACACCCTGTCACTACCAAACCGGAGAACAAGTCTCCCTTCCTCTGAAACCCAGAGGGAAACCACAAGTGACACCATGTCACTTGCAAACCAGAGGTCACAGACCTCTCTTCCTCCACACCAGAGGGAACCCACAACTGACACCCAGCCACTTGCAAATAGGAGAACAAGTCTCCCTTCTCCTGAGACCACAGGAGGAACCCCAATCCCAAACAAGGGAAACGGAAAGCACTGAGAATATGAAAAGAACAAACGAAAAACAAAGAAGAGAAACAAAAAAAGATATAACTCTGAGGAGCACAATGACTGTGGATTTGATCCACGAGTCAATTCATGATTAGATCTTCAGGATACACTGGCTGCACACTCTTTCTCCTTCTCACGATTTCTTCTCTCTCACTTTGGCTCTCAGCTTCTTCTTCACTCACTGACTACCTCTATTCTTCTTCTTCTTCTTCTTCTTCTTCTTCTTCTGCTGCTGCTGCTGCTACTGCTCGCTCTCTTTTCTTTTCTTCTGGCGGCCTCTTTTCCATTCTTCTGGCGATCTCTCTTTCAGCACCCTTCTTCGAAGGGTTGGGTATTCTTATATAGGAGCAGGGGCTCCGTAAGGATGAGGCAAAAGAACCCTACTGAAATTCCATTGGTACACATGTTAGGGAATAGAAGCTTCCTTTCCTCAGATCATGTGCCTGTCATTTGCCCCTTTATCCACGAGCCAGCCTTCTGTCATTTCAGCCTCTTCTGCGGCCTGATTGTTCCCTACATAAGATAAAGTATCATTTAGGATCACTTGCAGCAAATTAGAATTCACCACGTGGAAGTGCAGACATTGCATAGACCTTAGGTTTAATTAAACCAAATGTGCACTGACTGTGAAATGCACGTTTACAAGGAATGCATGGACCTAACGTGCGGGTGACAATAACGTGCACAGACTTTAGACGCTCGAACGATAAACAATTGCACCGACTTGGTTATGCAGTTGATTGAATGTGCATAGACTTATGTGTATGCGACCTTGTATGTAGACAATTGGAAATGTGCACCTACATCCATTTGCCTAGAAAGAAATATGCACTAGCAAAATTTGCACTGAGGCAAGGAGTGCACAGACCCTATTTTGCCCCAAGGCAAAACTTGCACCGAGGTAAGGAATGCACAGACTATGATCCTTTGAAACCAAACATAGCATCGACCTGCTACAGAGTAGCGCAAAAATTGTACTGCATGAGACGGACCATGGGTGTGCATGAGACGGAAACTAGCACGGACCTTGGTATGTGCATGAGACGTAAAATGAGACGCACTCAGACCTGGTATATGCTTAGACGCAACATGAGATGAAACTCAGACACAAACTGCATGAGACGCAATAAGAGACGCAAGACCAAAAAATAGCACCGATCGCATGCGAGCAAATGCTTGCACCGACCTATCATGCATTAGACGTAGCATGAGACACAAATATGAAACACAAAGTTGCACTGACCCTAGGTGTGCATGAGACGCAACATGATACACACAAGTGCATGAGACGCAAATGTAGACGCACTGACTTTATAGTATCCTGCACTGACCTTACATGCAATCCTACTAAGTATTAGCACCGACTTGATTGTGCGATGTGCACAGACTTCGTAAAGCATGCACAAACTTGGATGAAGTGCTACAGGAACGAGCACCAACTTTGCTACCTACAAGCCACAATGTGCATGGACCTTATTATGCAAAGTGCAAGGAATTGCACGGACCTATATATGTATGAGCATGGAATGCACCGACCCAGTCCTTGAGACACAAAATAGCACCGACCTCAAATGTTCATGAGAACAGTGAAATGCATGGACTTTTCTAACACATATGAAGACTAGCATTGACCTTAACACATTCACCAACATTTCTGTACAAGCATTAACATATGCACAGATCTGAGATTGGGCAGAACATTACCTGATCTGACTGTGCATTGACCTTACCACATTCACCAACATTTCTGTACAAGCATTAACATATGCACAGACCTGAGATTGGGCAGAACATTACCTGATCTGACTGTGCATTGACCTTACCTGACAATGAGTTGACTTTGACTAGGGTTGACTTCCTTTTCATGACCCGTGAGTCATTCTTAAACCTGTTCTGACATTTTCTCATAATACATCAGAATTATATCATCAAGGATGTACATATAAACATAATGAGACATAATATTTGTCATCATCAAAACTCCAGAACCACAGAGGACACAGCAATCTCCCCCTTTTTGATGATGGCAATATTATGAGTCATTACAATAGATTCACCATGATGATTATGAAATACCAGTATGAAATATGAGTGAAATATGAATGTGCATGAACATTCACCATAGAATAGCTCAGTCATCAGTCAGAAATGAGCATGTAAAGCACCATGAGTGCAACGTCTGACAAGAATTACAATTAATGATGCAAATGATGACTGACCAAGAGTGACAAAATGACTCACAAAAGTTCTCCCGCTTTGACAACATCAAAACAAATGGAATTATCATTGACTGTTGAAGGAGAGGATATTGAATATACAAACTGAGTGATTGTCATCTAAAACTCCCCCTGACAAGATACTATCTTGTTTGATAGAGCAGGAGGGGTGGAAAGAAATGAATGATCATTGAACCACAGGGACATGCAAGAATTCTCCCCCTTGGACGGACAGTGTGATTGGAATGAAGCACAAGGGTAATTATGGACAGATAAAGCAATGACATAAAGAGGTCAACATATAGTGATGGTTAAAAATATATCAATCAGTTAGGTTTGAAATAGTGGAGTCCAATTTAAGAAAGTAAACATTCAGAATGAATGAGAAATGTTTTCAATGGGATATCAATTTCATAAATCTGATTAAACAGTATTTCAGACTCTTCTATTATAAAGATTTATGAAAGATTCTTCATTGACTAGTCAGATCAGAATATGATGTATGCAAGGCTTGTTCATAAGCTTTCTGTACTCATATCTGAAATTAGTTTTCTTAATAAAAGTGAACCATGCTTTCATATTGAAAGTCTTGTTTAACCTTCTTCTTTCTTACTCACTCAATTTCAAAGATGCCCTTAAGAGATGTAATCAATAGTATTGAGGTTAAACACATAAGAAAACATTTGTTTCTGTCAAGGGTTCTAATAGAATTTTTCTTTTGCAAACATTTTCAAATGATACACTAGATCAGCAACAATTTTCATAACAATCTTCATGAGCACTTGAGTTTAGTACACCATTGTAACTAGAGGATACACATTATTTAGACGCCAGTATCCCTAAGCACTTGGAAGGACTAACTGTCATGCTTCATAATAACAGAGTTAGGATTTACACTTCATGACACACTATAACTCATTTCTTTGATGAGTGAGATGTATTTCTCAGTGTGCATGCCATTGCTCTGCCAGATTTTCAATCAAATTTTTTTAAGCAGAGTTAACTATGGCACTTCATGACACACCTCAACTCATTTCCTTGATGAGTGAGATGTGTTTCTTAGTGATCAAAGACATTGCTCTGGCTAGATTTACCCTTAGACATGTTCCAGATTCTCAGATGTTTAAAAACAATACTTATTTCATACATATCAATCAAGGAATATCATGATTTCAGAATTTTCAGAATTTAGAAGAGTGTAAAAGACACAACGTGAAAATGTTGGTTAAAGTTTATTAAGACTAACTCAGATATTTTCAAGATATGTTCATAAACAAACACAAGACATACATGAAACTTCAACCGGCTGAAAATTTCAAACATTCATAGTCCAATATAATAGAAGATTCCTCTTTAAGTTGTTTTCAGATTTATGATCAGTATGCATAGAGAAATCTTTCTGAATTTTTAGGGAAGGTAGAAACATTTTAGGGAGCAGTCAATTCAACAGAGACCAATGGATAGGATGAGTGATAATGGCTGATAACAGTTGAACCAAGAAGCTGAGATGTGATGCATTTCACATTCATCACAGGGTTTTAAACAAGATAGTAGTTCAAACTTAAGATGGGAATCTCAATCGATAGAAGTGAGCTATATAGACAGTTATGTGATGCATGGGTTAGAAGTTCAAACAAGATAGGGTCAAGTAACCATTCAAGGTTAGCAGATAAACTATGTTTTCAGATAAGAATTCCAAGCAATTGACCATTATTGATTCGAAGCTTACAACCTCAGATGTATAACAGTGATAGTCAAGAAGGCAAGAGCAGATAGTTCCAAAGAGACAGTCATTAAGCAGAAGATATGAGATAGTGATAACAATCAATTCATCAATCAAGGTAGTGACATGATTAGCCGAAAGACAATGATACCATCTACTCACAAACCTCAAGGAACAGACCAAGAAGAATGTCGACTCATGATGTCGACACTTCCAATCAAGACAAATGAAAAGTGCAGCAGCTTGTGTCAATCATTTAGAGGGTATGAGAATTGATTTAGCATCAGTGAATTGAGAACAGTACTGATAGATGATCAAAGTCCAGAAAAGAATTCAGACATACCAGCTTATAACTGTACTTACAGTAAATGTTACTCAAATTGAAAGAATGAAGTGCATGGTAAGCTGATAAGATAATCACAACCAAGACAGTGTATTAAGTGAAGCTCCCCCTCAGCAAAAGCAGGAGAAGAAATGAAGACAAGTGAGACAAACTCATGATAATGTTTTGCTCCCCCTGAATGCATGCATGCAACTAATCTTTTTGGAATTTTCAATATGTATGACATGCAATAAAATTTGAAACAAGTATATGCATTTAAGAACATGTATGCATATGCTTTGACTTCCCCCTAACTAAATGCATTGAATCATCAAGAATGACCACAAGGATCCGAATATTAGACGTTCAAGTCAGGGAATGCAGTTCTAATTCAGTCCAATCATATTTTCAATAAATTCTTCAACAGATGAGCAATCTCATTTAGAAGATTTTCAGACATCATTTATTTCAATGACAATCTACTCGATAGATGTATATATATATATATATATATATATGAGCATTTCATGCACAACACAACATGCAAGCATCAAATTAAGTCAATTCAATTTTTTAGAAGTGCAATTTTTTGTTATCATCCCAATATTTAGACAGATATTTCAGCATGTGCATTGAAAGACATGAAACTTCACAGTGTGCAAGTGATGACAGATATGCATGAACAGATCAAACATGATATGCATTTTACTCAAATAAACAAACCTGTGAGCATACGAAAATGGGGTTTTACCATAATCAGGTGCCTTGGTTTATTAACCCCCTTTTTATTCTTCAGCTTCCAAGGCACATCTGCAAAACACAGATCTCATTTTGTGTTTCTAGGTACCCAAGACTTCTTGGGTCCTACATTGTTAGTAGCACCTCTAATGGGTGCCTTCCACATCCTTTGGGCTTTCACATCATCAAAAATCATTAGAGAACAACTATTCATGGAATGCCCAACTTGCCCGCAGTAATGACATGAGATAGCAGGTTTTAAATTTCTTTTCTGCACATTAGCATTATCATGGAAAATTTTTTTTTATTTCTATCAAGCACATTCTTCCTAGTAGGGTATCTAGCATATTTGAAATTCACATTCCTACCCTGGATATGCCAATAGTCCTTGACTGTATGGCCATGCTTTCCACAGTGAGAACAAACAGAGGAGTTTCTCCTATGAGAGCCTAACCAGCATTCAATCGCCTTGTGACCATGCTTGTTACAATTGAAGCATGTGATACTCTTTTTCTTAGTGGCAGGAAACTTCTTGACATGAGAGTCCCTAACATGCATTTTTCTAGCATTCAGATCATCTAGCTCCATTAATCTACACTCATGCATCAAATGACCGAATCTATGACAGTAATGGCATGAACTTTTTTGTTTGTATGCATGTGTATGTGTGTGCGTGGATAATTTTTTATCATCATGCAGTGAAGTGGCAGGAACCTTTTTATTCTTTTGTGGATCAGTTGGTTGTATGGTTTTCTGAACCGTAAACTGAAAAATAGGTGGGTTCTGAGAAATGTGAGAAGTAGAGCTAGAAACAAAGGATGTCTGAATTTTATTTTCAAAATTCTTTTTATTTACAGGGTTATAGCCTAACCGCTCCTTCTGAAAGTTGACCTTTGTTCCCAGCAATTTGTTCAGATTATCTTGCCCACTAACAAATTTAGACAAAGAACTTTTCAAATCCTGAATTTTATTTTCAAGAGATGCAACGTGTATTTCATAACTTGTAATCTCTTGTTCACTGCAATTGACAGCTTCATTCAAAACTTTGTTGGCAATTTTGTATTCTTCGATCTCCTTTCTAAACTCATCAACCCTTTTAGATTCGTTTGTAAAGACATTTTTTCCTTTTTCCAATGTGAGAAGCCTTTCAGACATAGCATTATTTAACAGTTTCAATTTTTCAATTTCTTCTTTAAGCTTATCATTTTGAACTAATTCATTTATTAGAAGCTGATCTTCTGAGTTCACCTCATGCTTTCTTCCACTTTCAAATTCCTTCAAATCTCTTTGCTATTTTTCAACATTTTTCTGCAACTCCATGTTTACAACTTTGATGGCATCAAATTTTTCAGCAAACAAGTTTTTCTCTTGTTCAACTTTCTAAAATTCTTTTTCATTTTCTTTGACAGATTTTCTGAGAGACTCATTTTCAGATTTAAGTTTGTTCAGTTCTGAGTTAGCAAGTTCAGGATCTTCTAGAGATTTTTTATTCTGAACAGGATCATTAGCACAGAACTGATTGTCACTAGCTGAGCTAGGCTTCTCTTCTAGATCAGAGATCTCATTTGCAAGTTCTTGATTTTCAGTTTTAACAATTCAATTTATTTCTTAAGCATTTGAATATCAGACAAGCATGGATCATGGGATTATTTCAACTCCAGACATTTGTCACAAGAAGAATTTGAACTATCCAATCCAGTCCTCTTTTTCAACCTTTTATATTATTTTCTTAACTTCTCATGTGACTCTAATAAGTCAGCATATGCATCCTCCCAGTCATTTATAGAAAAGTCATCAAAAGGGTTTACCTCATCATCGTCCTCTTCTTCATTTTGGCTGCCACTTTGATTACATCCGTTAGCCATCATGCAGCTGTCCTCATTTCTTTTGTGAGCTAGCTTCAGTTTATCCAGAATGTCCTTAGCGGACCTGCAGTCATGAAAGCAAGAATGTAGGGCCTTGTCAATAGATGCTTTCATTAGATTAAAAACTTTCTAGTTTTCTCTAAGCTTTGATCTGTGATTGTTAGTCCATTTGGACTCTTTCTTTGGTAATCTGTGAGGACCGTGTAAAATTAATTTCCACATATCAGGATTAATCAGTTTTACATAATTATGTAGACTATTAAGCCACGAATTAAAATTAGATCCATTGAAAATCGGTGGATGAGCCATGGAAATCAGTTCAAGAGTAATTCAAGCAATAGAAAAGCCCAAATAGAACTGCACCTAAAAATAGGATAGCAGGATCCTCTGCAGATCGTTGGATCTGATGAATCAAGACCCGCTCTGATACCAATTGTTGGATGCAAGGCAAGATTCAGAGGGGGGGTGAATGAATCTCCGTTCAAAAACTATTGCGGAGTAAAACTTTTGCCTACACTCAATGAAGTCTATTGAGACCATTGAGCTCTCTTACTCAGGAAACTGAAAATGCTAAAGATTGATAACCCAAGGAATCGCAGCAGACTCAACTCACAAATTCGCTCAAGGGACGAGAAGCACTAAGAAGCATATGTTTCTATTAAGCACTCAGTCGAACACTTAACAGCACTACCAAATCACGCAGGAAAGCTTCTGATATAGAACGCTCAAACAACCTGAGAAGGGGGATAGAAGATATGGAAATGTACTCAAGGCAAACCATGATGGACAAGATATTTTTAGGTGGTTCAGCTAGACCACAGTCTGCCTACGTCCACCCCTCACCCCAAATCGGAGTGAGGCTTCCCTTGCAAAAGCAAGAACCTCAGACTTAGTCTGCAACAGACGCTGCCTAACAACTTGACCCAGAGGAACACACTCCTCTCTTCCTCCAACCAGGAGGGAAACCACTAATGACACCCCGTCACTACCAAATAGGAGAACAAGTCTCCCTTCCTCTGAAACCCATAGGGAAACCACAAGTGACACCTAGTCACTTGCAAACCAGAGGTCACAGGCCTCTCTTCCTCCACACCAGAGGGAACCCCCAAGTGACACCCAGCCACTTGCAAGCCCGAGAACAAGTCTCCCTTCTCCTGAGACCACAGGAGGAACCCCGATCCCAAACAAGGGAAACGGAAAGCATTGAGAATATGAAAAGAACAAACGAAAAACAAACAAGAGAAATAAAAATAGATATAGCTCCGAGGAGCACAATGACTGTGGATTTGATCCACGAGTCAATTCATGATCAGATCTTTAGGATGCACTGGGTGCACACTCTTTCTCCTTCTCACGATTTTCTTCTCTCTCACTCTGGCTCTCAGCTTCTTCTTCACTCACTGACTACCTCTCTTCTTCTTCTTCTTCTTCTTCTTCTTCTTCTTCTTCTTCTACTGCTGCTACTGCTGGCTCTCTTTTCTTTTCTTCTAGCGGCCTCTTTTCCTTTCTTCTGGCGGCCTCTCTTTTATCACCCTTCTTCGAAGGGTTGGGGATTCTTATATAGGAGCAGGGGCTCTGTAAGGATGAGGCAAAAGAACCCTACTGAAATTCCATTGGTCCACGTGTTAGGGAATAGAAGCTTCCTTTCCTCAGATCACGTGCCTGTCATTTTCCCCTTTTATCCACGAGCCAGCCTTCTACCATTCCAACCTCTTCTACGACCTGATTGTTCCCTACATAAGACAAAGTATCGTTTAGGATCACTTGCAGCAAATTACAATTCACCACGTGGAAGAGCAGACATTGCACAGACCTTAGGTTTAATTAAACCAAATGTGCACTAACCGTGAAATGCACGTTTACAAGGAATGTATGGACCTAATGTGCGGGTGACAATAACGTGCACAAACTTTAGACGCTCGAACGATAAACAATTGCACCGACTTGGTTATGCAGTTGACCGAATGTGCACAAACTTATGTGTATGCGACCTTGTATGTAGACAATTGGAAATCTGCACCTACCTCCATTTGCCTAGAAAGAAATATGCACTAGCAAAACTTGCATCGAGGCAAGGAATGCACAGACCCTATTTTGCCCCAAGGCCAAACTTGCACCGAGGCAAGGAATGCACAGACTATCATCCTTCAAAACCAAACATAGCATCGACCTGCTACAGAGTAGCACAGACCTTGTACTGCATGAGACGGACCATGGGTGTGCATGAGACAGAAACTAGCACGGACCCTGGTATGTGCATGAGACGCAAAATGAGACGCACTCAGACCTGGTATATGCTTAGATGCAACATGAGATGAAACTCAAACACAAACTACATGAGACGCAATAAGAGACGCAAGACCAAAAAATAGCACCGATCGCATGCGAGCAAACGCTTGCACCGACTTGTCATGCATTAGACGTAGCATGAGACACAAATATGAAACACAAACTTGCACTGACCCTAGGTGTGCATGAGACGTAACATGAGACACACAAGTGCATGAGACGCAAATGTAGACGCACTGACTTTATAGTATCCTGCACTGACCTTACATGCAATCCTACTAAGTATTAGCGCCGACTTGATTGTGCGATGTGCACAGACTTCGTAAAGCATGCACAAACTTGGATGAAGTGCTACAGGAACTAGCACAGACTTTGCTACCTACAAGCCACAATGTGCATGGACCTTATTATGCAAAGTGCAAGGAATTGCACGGACCTATATATGTATGAGCATGGAATGCACCGACCCAGTCCTTGAGACACAAAATAGCACCGACCTCAAATGTTCATGAGAACAGTAAAATGCATGGACTTTTCTAACACATATGAAGACTAGCATTGACCTTAACACATTCACCAACATTTCTGTACAAGCATTAACATATGCACAGATCTGAGATTGGGTAGAACATTACCTGATCTGACTGTGCATTGACCTTACCACATTCACCAACATTTCTGTACAAGCATTAACATATGCACAGATCTGAGATTGGGCAGAACATTATCTGATCTGACTGTGCATTGCCCTTTCTGACAATGAGTTGACTTTGACTTGGGTTGACTTCCTTTTCATGACCCGTGAGTCATTCTTAAACCTGTTCTGACATTTTCTCATAATACATCAGAATTATATCATCAAGGATGTACATATAAACATAATGAGACATAATATTTGTCATCATCAAAACTCCAGAATCACAGGGGACACAGCAATAGGTAAAGGGAATCAAGAGATAGAAGGCCACGAAGTTGCTGGTTCAATTCAGGAAGAGCAAGAACTGGGGTTAACTTCCAGCCCTAAATTCAAAGTTTAAGGAAAAGACTAGAGGTAGGTTATCTCATGAACAGCTTAAGCATGACATTAAGGATAAAGCCCTCTGTTTCCAGTCGATTTCATGCATTGTACAATGAGAATTTTATGTTTCATTAAGACTATGCATCTAGTATAGTATTCATGCATGAACTAGCCCTAATTGAGTAAAAAGGAGAATTTTCTTGTTATCATGCAACCCACGCATATTGTTGGCCTAAATTCGTTCTATCATGCTATAGAAGTTTATTCATGTTGATTTCCATGCATGATATGACTTAGATTAGCATTATTATTATTATTATTATTGAGTTCTATTAACATAGGAAGAAACAGTCCTCTTGTAGACCGCCAGAAACCCTAGCGGTCGTACGATAGACCGTTTGGCCCAATGAAACGGTCCTACATTAGACCGTTTTCATTTTATGATTTCTGTAATGTTGTTACCCACATTTTTAGAGAAGCCAATTCAGTTGCTGATTACTTAGCATCTTTAGCTTGTTCCACAAAGTGTAATTCTTTTTTTTCACATCATGAGCTACCTAAAAATGCTAAAGGTGCAGCTCGGTTGGATAAGCTATGCATGCCTAGCATCCGTCAGATGTAATTACTTTTTTTGGCTATTATAAAAAAAATTACCTCCTAGTGGTGTGATGATGGATTCACCCCATCATTTCCCACTCGGTTGGGTTTTTATAATAAAAAAAACCCTGAAACATGTTGCAGATTAACCCTAATTATTGTATGTTAAGCCTAGTTAAGTATGTTTTACTCATGTTTCAAGTAATATTTTCATATACCTAGTTATGTTAACAGAACATTCAGGTAGATTTCATGATTCTTTATGCGCTTAGAATTATTTTTAACTTATGTTATTTTCATGACCAAATCATATACTTCTGTAATTGACTTAAATTTGTTTGATTCATGGACTAGTTATGATTTGATCGCTGTTACCACTATCTCTCTCTTCTAGAGTCATTTTCTTAAGTACATAGCACATATTCCGGTATGATGTCATTAGTTACACCTTTGCACAATAAGTACACAATCTTGGACTTGATAACCTCTCCATTGGATATTCCTTCCAACGGACTAGGAAATCTTATTTTAAGACCTCCATAAGACTCCACGAGCCTGGGATTCCCACTAGGACGCCGAGCTGATTGTACGATTAAAAGCCCAATTGTCTAGAAAGAACTTTACCAGTGTTTTAATGAGTTCTAGACCTTAGCGGCCTAACGTATGACCGCCAGAGTCTATTAGCGGCCTATTGCTAGACCGCCAATTTCACCTAGCGGCCCTGCCCTAGGCCGTAGGGTTCCAGCTCCTTTTTCAATGTTTAACCCATATTTTTACCTTTAGGTTGAGTATCCTATGATCCAGTGATTATCTAGAACTTATCTTGATTCAGATAAGCCATTAATAAATTATGGAAATAAAGAATGTACCATTATGCTGCCGAATTTTTTCCATAGCATAACCTAGTTATTAATGCATTTCTTGAATTCTCATGATCAATTATTGGTACGTCCTATACCTTGGTTACCTTATCATGGAATTATTGTTGAACTTGTACATTATTGACCACTTTATTGTTATAATCGTGGAAGTAGCTTGGTTTATACTTGAAGATGCAGTTCGAGCACTGATTATGTTCAAGGGCTCTATGCTAGTCCCCTCGACTGATTGTCAGAAACATACTGTAAACCATGGGGTATGATGCTACTAGCGTCGCATTGCACTGGGAGTACTTTGTTTATAAATAAGTGAAAATCCACGGACATGAACAAAGATCCACATAAATTCACGAAGTACTTGATATTAAGCGAAACATACTTTCTTGCTTGTTACATGACTTTCTAGTGCATAGCCTTCATGGTTATAAAAAGTACATTCTTGTTACATTCTTGCTCATGGAAATACCAAATTGACATTCTTGTTAGATACTTGATCAATTATATTCTCGTATCTCGTCATAATCGTATCTTGTTACTTTGGTTTTATTGACATGTTTTACCGTATTTGCATAATTTAGCTTACTCTCTAGAGCAAAAATGATAATTACTTAAACTTGCCTTCATGTTGATACGAAGATACCTACTGGGCAAGTGTGCTCATTACCTACTTTCTTAAATATTTCAGGAAGTACAGATGAATCGGATTCATATTATACAAGTAACGGGTCCGAGAGTGATTGAAGGTCAAACGAATCGAGAGAAGCCATAGTACCAGATGTCTAGTCGAGTCTTGTTGTAATTTTTTATTTTTATTGAGTCAATGATGTAAGAGTGTTAAGGGTCAATGATCTTGTGTACTTTGATATTATTATTATGGAATAAAGTGAAGTTTGGAAAGGTTTACTTGTGTAATTACTTTAGTGTGATTGTCTGGCCCTCTGATTATATTGCTTGCGTGATGCGTACTAGCCGACTATTCACGTTCCCGATTGTTTTCGTTGCATAATCTCAGGACGTGACAATTAGAGTGGTATCAGAGCATAGGACTAGAAGTCCTAGGGAAAAGTCATGTCATAGGCTAAGTCCAAGGTTTAAGGACCCACACCTATGAAATTAGGAAAGAAACTCCCAACTTATGAGAGGAATTGGGTAGAACCTGGGGATGAGATAGTAATTAGAATTATTTCTAAGATTAACCCCACTCATTCCATTAGAATTAACAAATTCATTACTCTTCTAAAGTACCTTACTCTCATAATGGCTCATCGTGTTGATTGGGGTGGAATGCAATAAACCGTTGTGGGTCTCACCTAGGCATTACAGAATATGGCTCAAGCCGGCGTAGGGGCAAGAGCTGGAGACCTACACCATAATTTTCAGAGCTTAAATCCTCCGAGGTTCTCAGGATCCTCTAATCCCGATGAGGCAGAAAACTGGATCAATGAAATGAACCGTATACTCGAGGTCATGTAGTGTGCCGACCAAGAAAATATTCATCTTGCCACGTTCCAACTCAATAAAGATGCCCGTACATGGTGGAAGGTAATTCCAGCACCGCCTACAGATGCACCACATTCTTGGGAAGGTTTCCTTACACTCTTCCGAGCAAAATACTTCTCCGAACATGTTAAGGAGAGGAAGGCTATGGAGTTTGCTTCATTTCGCCAGGGCATGATGTCAATGGCAGAGTATGAACTCCAATTTTCTAGGCCAGCACCTTATGCTCCTCATTTGGTTAGTATCGACTTACTAAAAGCTAACCGATTTATGAATGGATTAAGGCCCAACTTTATTCAACAACTTGGGACTCAGAATATCTGTACTTATGCGGAGATGGTCCAACGGGCACATTTATGCGAAAGGACCTTGGAGAAGGTCAAAAAACTTAAAGAAAAAGGAGAGGAGCCAACCCGAAGGTCTGATCGGCATGAAAAGAAGGGAAAGTTTAGTATCACGGAACCTTACAAATCTTGTGATAGTAAGAAGTGATCCCGGAATGGGAGTGGTAGTGGCTACCACAAGAATAAGAAGGTCAAAGAAGAAGAAAAGCAAGTCATGGCGGCTTGCACATTTTGTGAGAAGTCTGGTCATTCGGTCGAAGAATATTGGAAGCGTCTCGGCGCTTGCTTACGATGTGGCAGTCAGGGAGCACCGCATGCCGGATTGCCCCCTTATGAAGGAACAGTCTTCCGGTGGTGGACGTAAGCGACAGGCTCGTCTTAATGCTATTGTGGAAGATGAGGAAGCGCCCAAGAATGATTGGCTAATGGAAGGTACTATTCAAATATATTCCCATCTTGCATTCGTGTTATTTGATACTTGTACTTCTCATTCCTTTATATCTACTGCTTTTGTAAAAACCTTGCCAGTTTCATCAGTTCCTTTACCCTTGGACCTTGCAATTTCTACACCCTTAGGTTCTGGAACAAAACTTACAACCTACCATCCCGATAGTGAGGTAATGGTAGAAGGTCACAATCTTCTTGCAAACCTCGTATGCCTTGACATGGAGGGCTACGATGCTATTTTAGGTGTATATTGGCTTGTAGACCACGACACCTATATAAACTGTCGCAACCGGATTATCTCTTTTTGAAAACCAGGTCTTCCAAGATTTTCCTTCCTTGGTATCAAATATAGGAAGCATCCTACCATTATTTCATCTCTTCACGCTTGCAAACTCATCTTGTAAGGGTGTGAAGCTTTTCTTGCTTCTGTAATCATTACTGAGTCCAAGGAGATCATCTTAGAAGGTATTCCCATCGTGAATGACTTTCTGGAAGTATTTCCATCAGATTTGCCCGGTTTACCGCCTGAAAGGGAAGTAAACTTCCTTATTGAACTCACTCCGGGAGCAGCACCTGTTTCAATAGCTCCCTATAGGATGTCCCCCACAGAACTCAAGGAATTGAAGAAACAACTTCAGGAATTATTAGACAAGGGTTTTATTCGACCTAGCACATCCCCTTGGGGTGCGCCAGTTCTATTCGTCAAGAAGCAGGATGGATCCCTCAGGCTATGTATTAACTACCGGCGACTGAATCAACTCACAATTAAGAATAAATATCCATTGCCGCGTATATATGAACTCTTTGATCAGATTTCAGGAGCAGAATATTTCTACAAGATAGACCTCAGGTCCGGTTATCACCAACTCAAGATCAAAGATGAAGACATACACAAAACTACTTTTCAGAGCAGATATGGCCACTATGAATTCGTGGTAATGCCGTACGGATTAACCAATACCCCGGTAGCATTTATGCAACTCATGAATAATATCTTCAGGCCTTATATTGACCAGTTTGTAGTCATCTTCATTGATGATATTCTTATATACTCCAAAACAAAGGAGGAACATGAAGAGCACTTAAGAATAGCCTTTTAAATGCTAAGAGAGCACAAACTTTATGCAAAGCTTAGTAAGTGCGAGTTCTGGCTAAAGGAGGTCTCTTTCCTTGGCCATATTATTTCAAAGGAAGGTATCACTGTCGACCCTTCTAAAATAGAAGCTGTTAAGAATTGGAGCCGGTCGACGACCGTGTCTGAAGTCAGAAGTTTTCTAGGTCTGGCTGGTTATTACAGGAGATTTATCAAAGATTTCTCAAAGATCGCCGTTCCTTTGACTAGACTCACAAGAAAGGAGAATCCTTTTAGATGGTTGAAGGATTGTGAATAGAGTTTTCAAACTCTTAAAGAACACCTTATCACTACACCTATATTAATGTTACTGACAGAAGGTGGTGGCTTTAAAGTCTATACGGATTCATCTGGCATTGGCTTAGGATGTGTCCTTATGCAAAGTGGGAAGGTGATTTGCTATTCATCAAGGCAGTTAAAGCGTCACGAAGAAAATTACCATGTGCATGATCTGGAACTAACTGCGGTTATATTCGCAATGAAGATTTGGTGACATTACCTTTATGGGGAGAAATTCATCATATTTTCAGATCATAAAAGTCTGAAATACCTCTTTACCCAGAAGGAGTTAAACATGCGACAACGCAGATGGTTGGAGTATCTCAAAGACTTCAATTTTACTATCCAGTATCATCCAGGCAAAGCCAATGTAGTAGCTGACGCTCTTAGCAGGAAACCAATGGCAACTCTAGCAAGCCTCAGGAAAGGTATAACTTGTCTTATTAAAGATTTTTCTCATTTAAATCTTGATATTGACAAAGAAGGAGAAGGAGGTATGATTGCTAATATAAGGTCTCAACCTACATTGATCAAGGACATAGTCCAATTGCAAGAAAATGAACCCACATTGATGGAGATTAAGGATAATATTGATCAGAGATCGGATTTTTCTATCTCAAATGATGGAAGACTATTATTTAAGGATCAAATTTGTGTGCCGAATCACGATGACACTAAGAAATTGATCATGGAAGAAGCTCACAAATCAAAGTATGCTATTCACCCTGGTGCTACCAAGATGTATCAAGATTTGAAAAGAAACTTTTGGTGGCCCAACATGAAGAGAGAAGTAGCAAATTTTGTGTCCCGATGTCTCACTTGTCAACAAGTAAAAGCAGAACATTTAAGACCCGCTAGGAAATTATACCCCTTAAATATTCCCGAGTGAAAATGGAAAAGTATATGGATGGATTTTATCATGGGTTTACCTAAGACTAGAGGAGGACATGATAGTATATGGGTGATCATAGACCGATTGACTAAATCTACATATTTTCTACCAATCAAAAGTCGATGGTCTGTGGATGTACTAGCAGCATTATACATGAAGGAGATTGTCAGACTACATGCTGTCCCTGTCACCATTATATCCAACCGAGATCCTCAGTTTACATCACAATTCTGGAAGGGTCTACAACATTCTTTAGGGACCTGACTTAATTTTAGCACTGCGTTCCATCCACAAACTGATGGTCAGACTGAAAGGATAAATCAAGTGGTGGAAGATATGCTAAGGGCATGTGCTATTGACTTTGGAGGAAGTTCGCACGATCACTTACCTCTAGTGAAATTTTCATACAACAATAGCTACCAAGCTAGTATACAAATGGCACCATTCGAGGCTCTGTATGGTAGAAGCTGCCGATCCCCTATTTGCTTGAATGAAGTAGGAGAAAGGCAATTTCTCGGCCCCGACATCATTAGGGATACTACCGAGAAGATAAAGCTTATTCGGGAAAGACTCTAGATGGCTCAAAATAGACAGAAATCATATGCTGATAACCGAAGGCATGACCTGAAATTTCAAGTAGGAGACCATGTATTTCTTAAGGTTTCTCCAGGTCAAGGTATTCAAAGATTCGGTATCAAAGGCAAGCTCCAAGATTCATTGCCCCCTTCGAAATTCTCTATAGGGTTGGTGAAGTCGCGTACCAGATAGCTTTACCCCCGTAACTATCTGAAGTTCATGATGTATTTCACGTCTGAATGCTCAAAAAGTATGTACCTGATCCATTCCATGTCATCACTTATGACAACCTAGAGATTAAAAAGGACTTGACATACGAGCAAAAGTTAGTCAAGATCTTTGAACGAGAAGTGCGTCAACTTTGGACTAAAACTATTCCTATGGTCAAGATCCAATGGACCAAGTCATGGCCACATGAAGCAACATGGGAAACTGCAGAAGCTATGCGCAAGAGATTTCCCGAGCTATTCAACTGTAAGTACACTCTCCGTATAATCCATATATTGAATTTGGGGACCAAATTCTCATAAGTGGGGGAGGGTGTAATACCCTAAGATTTTATAAACAATATTTTAAATTTTCTAGAAACATAATCAGATTTTCTAAGATTCTTCTAGAATTAATTCAAGTCCAAAGGCATGTTGGAGTGATGCTGCAAAGGGATCATGAACAGGATTTACAATAGTCTATCATGAAATAAAAATATCAGCCACTTAATCACATAATGTAGCAAAGCGGGGCTCAAAAAAGCATTATTCATCATTGTTTCAGCACATGAACGGTCTAGGAACAGACAGCTCTTGAATGTAAATGGTCCATATGGGGGCGCTGAAGCATTGCTAGTTTGAATATGATCGTGAAGATACACTGCTCCTAATAAGGCCATCCAATGAACCAAACGGCTATAATATAGCCGTTTAAGTGGAAGCGTACCGTTAGAGCTTTAAACAGTCATATAGGAGACCGTCCAGTTGTCACACGGTCCATCGATAGACCGTGTGATCACTAGCGGTTTCAAAAAAAAATAAAACACTTCCTCTTCCTCCTCCCTCTTCACCGTAACCGACGGAGGAGGAGAGGAAAACGTCCCCACTCTCCCATTCTCATTCTACTCTCTCCCCCTCATTTCCTTTTCTTCTATGCGATTCAAACACCAAGCACTAGCCCGTCACGATCATCAAATAGCCGGTGAGGGAGACCAAGCACCACCACCGCCGGCCACCGTGGAGGAGGAGGCCGCACCACCGCCCGCGGCCGAGGAAGAAGCACCTTCGCCGCCCATGGCCGAGGAGGAGGTCGGGGCGATCGTCGTCGGCAGGTCTATCGTGGTGGAGGAAGAAGGATCGACGTTGGAGGAGGTGGCAGCGCCGGAGGTGAGGCCGGCCAAGGAGCCACGCTCGACCGCGGTAGGTTCCCCAAAACCCCATCATTTCAAACTTTTAACGCATGCATGTAGTTTAGATGGGTAGAAGAGGGGCACGCGACCCCGTTAGGGCCGGTTGGGAGCCCTATGGGCCCTCGCCGCCGGCGGGATGGGTTCGGACGCCGTTCACCATGGCGAGCATAAAACGGTTCAACAGGAATCGCAAACAAAAATAGAACGGTTTACTTAGAACCCTGCAATATTAGAACGGGCCAAGGTGGTCCGTGCAGGGGTAGTTCAACCGATGGGGTTGGGGAGTGAGAACGGTCTCAGCAAGACTGTCGAGTGAAGTGGACGGTCCACATAGCTCTGTTCAGAATTGGGAGCATTGAGAATGGAACGGTCGTCACCAGACCGTCAATAACCACACGGTGACAGAAAAGACCGTGCAATTCCAAATGACCAGGGGCTTGAGAGGGGAGTGCCGCGGTCAGATGGGGACTGTGGGCGCATTGGATGGCTAGAAACGAGCCGTTACCGGGCTGAACATTGGTAGAATGAACGGTCCTCACCTAGCCATCCACCACGCAGAACGGTCCATGGGTGGCCATGGACCTCTGAGGGGGCATATTGGGATTGTTGGAATCCAACCGTCGAATGCATAGACGGCCCGTAGGTGACCATTCTCTTAGCAGAGTGAGTCATTAAATTAATGAAATGCATGATCCTATTATGAAATGCAATTGTTCTAAATGTATGCAGGTAAAGCGTAGGACTTGGACCTCCTGGCTGTAGGTCCGAGCAGTGTACCTCGCACTGCCGAACTTTCAGCGGGAGAGGCTCACGGCGATAGGCTTCACCGAGTTCCTGAGCATAGTGGTGACCAGGCTAGACACGCCGCTCCTCTATGCTCTACACGACCACTGGGATCTGGTGAGCCAGACGTTCCTTTTCCCATGGGGCCACCTTGTCCCCACGCTAGAGGACGTTGCGCGCATCACCGTATTACGCATGCATGGGACACTGGTTAGCGGGAAGACGTACCCCGACTACCGGGAGCTGGCCCAAAGGCTGCTGGGCTTGGAGTTGCTGCACCCTGAGCGTCAGTCGACGACGCTGACGAGGGCGAGGCTACAGGAGAGCCTCAGACTGAGGGGTGCAAGGATAGCGACCGGGGAGCTACCCGAGGAGCACTTGCAGAGGTTAGTGGACCGAGCCCGACCTAGAGTAGCAGCTGCTGCGGGACCTGAGGTGGACCGAGTGTTGTGGAAGTTCCTGATGCTGTTCTTTGGGCGCCTGCTCTTCGTGACGAGGGCCAATGTCATCAGCTGCCGGTTCCTTCCACTGCTCGAGGACCTGGGGCACATTGGGGACTACGTTTGGGGTGCGGCGGTCTTGGCATTTTTTTTCGACACTCCCAGCTCCACCAGCCGGCGGACGATGCTTGGGGGCTTCTCTCCCTTACTCCAGGTACGACTCGACTCTTAAACTATTATGCAATTTGCTATATGATTCCTATAAATGCTGTATGTTGACATTTGGTGAAATGCAATGCAGGTGTGGGCCTACGTATGCCTACGTGGGCTAGGGAGAGGGGAGGAGACTTACCCAGACCGGCGGCCCCTCGCGAGGCAGTGGACGGCCTCACGGGAGACTGGGTCCCGGCGAAGACTGGTCCGGGGGATCCAGGATGACTTAGACACACTTCCCTTCACCTCAGTACGAATCTAAACTAAGACTTTTTCATTAAAATGCAACTTACATGCTTATGATGCTAATGCATTTTTCCTATTTGACAGGTTTGGTGGACACCATATGAGAGTGAGGGGCACGAGGGTCAGCCTTGGGTGGTGGCGGCCCTCACCTACTCAGGCCGAGACGTCTGGCTCCATTGCATGAACATGGTGGAGCCGCTCCACTTCCGCTTGGTGATGAGGACGATCGGCGTCCATCAGCCTATGGTCGAGTTTCCGGTACCAGAGAAGCCGGAGGAGCGAGTCGGGCGACACCCCCAAGCACTGGCCACGGAGCCGGACTGAACAGTGTGGGCGACAGAGCAGATAGTCGACTGGGCTGCACGCGGGTGGGTGGTGGCCCCCCGAGGGGAGAGCGAGGAGGCCTACTACACGGCCTACGCCCGGTACTACAGGGACCAGGTGTTCCGTGGTGCCCGCCGACCGATATGACTTTTAACTCTAATGCTTTCTTATTATGCTTTCTATATAATTATGCACTGATCTTGGACTTCCTAAATGCAGATTGACCTCGAAGGGAGGATCACAGAGTTGTAGGGACTCCTCCACTCGACCATCCAGGAGCGAGACGAGCTCCGACAGGCCCTGACTCTCCTGGTGAGTTTCCCTAACTCTTAAACTTACTTATGCACATGTTTATGATTATGATTATGAATGACTAACCTTGGACTTTTAAAATGCAGCGAGCCGAGGGAGCCCAGCGTCGGGGGGCTGACGCACCCTCTTCCTCTTCCCAGACTCCTGCGGACCTGCTGAGTGGGAGGCAAAGTTTGCACGGATGGTGACACGTGCTGAGGCAGCCGAGGCGGCGCTCTCCGAGAGGGTAAGTAACCATTACGCTTTCCCAGTTGATTATGTTTATGAAATGCAATTGACTAACCATGATGCATGTATGCAGACGACCGAGCTGACCCGATCGAGGGTGGAGCTGGAGCAGAGCCGTGCAGCAGCACGGGAGGAGGCTGCCCGCCTCCGGGAGGAGATGGCGTGGAGCTGACCGGCAGACGCGGTCAAGACGGCGCTCCTTCATGTAGAGTTAGAGCGTCTCCAGGCCAGTGCTGTAGAGGCAGAGCGCTACCGAGTGGAGAGGGATCGTGCTTGCACAGAGGCATCAGAGGTGAGAGGGGAGCTACGAGCCTATAAGGAGATGAGCCGGAGGTCAGAGCGCAGCGGGACTCCGAGCGGCAGCACTCACGGCACCCACGGCTCCTTCAGGAGTTACTTTATAGGTTCCTCCGGTCGCCAGAGGAATGAGGAGGAGGAGGAGCGGCGCTGACGGCATCGTGAGGAGGTGAGCTCGGCGATGCCCCCGCCAATGAAGAGGCATGAGGGCTCGGGTGACAGACTGATGTACATGACTGAACTTTGTACATGTGAATATGATAGTGATGTGATATGTTTTGTTTTGATGTTTGTGAATGAAAGGTATGAATGAATGCAAATACTTGATGCTAACTAATTAACAAAGACCCCTAACCTGACACGAGTGAGTGGGAGAGAGAGATGAACACGGTTTGAGTGGAATTGGTGCAAGGAGAACAAAAAGAGGCTTCAGGTTGCTAAATGGTCATCCCAATGACCGCTCCAGAACCCAGACGGGCTACATTTAGACCGCTGGAAGCCACTCAGTTAGAACCCAGACAAGCAATTAAACGGTCCACTGTTGTTCGTTCTAAGGAAAGGAACGGTTCCTCATTGACCGTGTGTATAGCAGAACGGCCGCTCCACGACCGTGCAAATTCCATCATTCGAAGTGTGTAGAAGATTACTGCACGGTCTCCATGAGACCATTCCTTGATCGACGCGGTCTATCGACAGACCGCGTACGCAGACGGCCTGAGAGTCCAAGTGGGACTCTCTTGGAGAGTCTTAACCCGAGAGTGGGTGTTCCAAATCAACCCAAATTATATCCTAACCCGATCTAGAACTATCCTACCTCAATTCTAGTGGGTTTAGGCCTCTAATCAAGTCCTATAAATAAGAGGGGGCTTCCAAGTTCGTTCTTCACACATCAACCCTCTTTCAAACCTTGAAATCCTTTTCAAACTTCCTCAAAACATCATGAAGATGGCCTTGGAAGGGAGCGCAATGGAGGGGGTGGCTTACCAAGGTCTAAAGCCGGCTAGAAAGGAGCACAGAATGCTACAACCGCTGACTACAATCCTGGGGCATTTGAGTTCCAGCCCTATGAGAGAAGTAAGTTAAGGTTGTTCCACTCAATTTCACCAATTTCACATTATTTCCTTCAAAAAGCTTATATGTTCTTCCTCTCTTTCCTCTTCTTCCTCTCTTAACTTCAGCTTCTGCCTAGCCCAAGACGATACTCCACCTTGAAGTGGATGGCTCCTATGATCCGCGAGCTACCCATATCCGTGACATCCATCCTTAGGTCTTGGCACTTACACCCTCTTCTAGTGCTAGCCAAGAACTACCCCAAGCTCTCTTTAGATTGGCATAGCATTTCGGCCTTGGTAGAGATATGGCACCCTCAGACCCACACTTTTATTTTCCCATCTTTTGTGGCCACCATCCTTCTAGAGGAGGTGGAGACCTACTTATCTTTGCCTAGGTCCAAGGTGGGCGAGGAGTATTTAGTCTGTCACACCGTTGCCCCTGTGGATCCTGCCCTCATCTTAGGAGAGTGTATACCTAGTAGCAAGGACGTTCGCACCATAGTGGGCCCACACCAGATCCATTTACTACCTCTCAGCCAGTGGGTGATATCACACTGTAAGAATAAGTGTGGGTGGGATGAGGCCATAGCTAAGGCCGCTTCCATTTGCTTGTGCAAGGCCATACTCTTCCCCTCTGCCGACCATGTCTTAGATGTCCTAGCACCATCAGTGGCTTGTGGCAGGGTCTTTCCATCTCCCAGGCCGTCCTTGCCTACCTATATGAGGGTCTTACCTCAGTACTCTAGGGGGTCCACTATTTGGCTATATGATTCTCCTGGAGTGCTGGATGGGAGTTAGGATGAAGTTCATGCCTAGGAAAGATGTCACCTCAGTCAGCCAGATCTTTGGGAGCCATCCATTGTTCTTCATTGACGGTTCTTTCAGATTCTCCCAGTAGGTGGAGTGTAGGACAGCAGACAAGAAGAGCAGGGACAAGTGACGCCTCTACATCAACACCTTGCCCCTGGACCAGTTCGTGATACGCCCGTTCTTCCTCCACGGTACCACCCTCAGGCTTCCTATGAGGCTTGGGCTCGACTTGCGGCTTGTGGGAGACACCACGTTGGTGATGTACAGCCCTCATAAGTCTTTTCTATAGGTCAGGCTTCCCAGGATGACAGTCCCAGCACTGCCCCACCTTCCCGCACTACAGGCGAGGAGGCTCGGCACCGAGGAGGATGAGAAGGTGGTTAGGAGCGCGCAGATCATGTGGGAGATCAGCAAGGTGCGTACTCTACCCGCGGAGGTGACAGAGCTCTAGGAGGCGTACCAGGCATATGTGAGAGAGCTACGAGAGTTTAGGCCTCGCGGGGATGCCCGGCTGAGGATTGAGTGATTTTCTTGTTTTCATGATGTTGACATAGGGACCTATGTTTGAAAATGTTTGTATTTGAATGAATAAAATTGATGATTGGATTGATTTGAGGTTGGCCTTTCTTGCACGTAATTGAATGAGTTTGAGATAGGATTTCGGGATAAACACGGCCCATAACCAGACCGCTCCGTTAGGTAAACGGTTAGAGGATAACCGTGCCAGAGAATTGAACGGCCAGGCCCGGGCCGTGTAGCAGATCAACCACAGGGTAAAGAACATGGACCTTTGAAGAGTGGAACGGTCTATCAATGGACTGTGTACAGAGTAGAACGGCCAAGCCTGCACCGTGCTGATTTGTAAACAGTCTAGCAAGGATCGTTGATTCTTGAAGGTTCTAGAAATAGAAAACTTTAGTGCCCCAAAATTTATATAAATCATTTCTGGATTTTCTAGAATTTATTAGGAATTATAAAGCTTAAATTGATTCTAAGGCCCAATTATGTTAAAATATTAATCCAGCTTTGGTAAATGAAGCCCAAAAGGTTTAAGGACCAAGCCCATTAAGTTTGGCCTATATTCTAGAAGGTTATTTAGCCTATTCACGAATTTTAAGGATAAATATCCTTTTTTTAGATAATTATGTGTATAAAATAAATAAAAGAGTTTGAATTAAGTTGAATTCTGCGCACAGTAGCTTTAGCGATCTATCGTGCGACCGCCACATGCATGTAACGCGCTAAGACTCGACCGTTACGCTCTGTCAATTCCATGAATGGAAGAACGAGCAAAAAGATTGGATTTTTACTAGTCTATCTCTTAGGGATCGAGATGGGAGGACTAGTAAACATGTTAAGGACTCTTAGAAGTCGATCTAAGCTTTAACAAGGACTCTAGAATCGATCTAATCCACAAAACCCTAACAAGAACCTATAAATAGACCCTAGTTTTGACCTGCGCGACCCCTATATTGGCCCGCGTGGAACTAAGGTAAGGAGATAGTATTTCGGGTAAGTTCTTTAGAACTTTTTATTCCTTATACATAGGACTAATCTTCCTCAAAATTTCCTGCTAGGAGATCAAATACACAAGGAGTTTGAACCTTGCAAAGTTGCTGGTTCGACCATAGTGACCCAAGAATCTGAGTGAAAGTCTGCTGAAGATTAGGAGATTAGAACACCTAAACGAGGTATTTAGAATTTGGTTATTTAGAACTTTTTGTTCCCCTTAGTTTCATCTTCTTACCCTCCAAATTTCACGACTTTAGGTCAAGGGATTACGGAGTTAGAACGACGTGAAGTTGCTGAAAACTCACAGGAAGGGGAGAACTAGGGCGCGTCTTGCAGTCCCAAATTGGAAGTTGAAAGCCCATGAAAGTGGTAGGTTATCGCCTGAACGGAAAGAATATCATGTTAGGGATAAAAGCCTTCTGGTTTCACTTGATTCCATGCATTATAGACCTTGAAGTTCATGTTTTAGTAGGTCCATGCATACATGCATGTCTTTAGCCTAAATTAAAGATAAAAGATATTCTCTTGTTCATTCACTGCAACCTATGCATCTAGATAGCCTATTCTTCGTTCTGTCATGACTAGAGTAGTTGTTTATTTTTGATTCTTCTTGCATGAAAGGTTTTAAACCATAGATCTTTTACTTACTGTCAGCAGTGCTCTGACGGAGTATCGTTAGACCGTCACATGACTCTGACGGCCTTACGGTAAGCCGTCATACAGCCTGTTGTATTTAAATTTCTCTGTAATCTCTGACGGACCAAGATCGGAGTGTTACAACACTCTGACGGATCCACGATGAACCGTCACAACTATATGACACGCCTATCTTAGACCGCCAGAGTGCTGTGTTCTGTAAACTCGAGATAAAATTGAGAATAGTCAAATCTACTTATAAATAAGCCTAGATATCTAAGTTTTGACCTATCTTCATGAACTTTGAGTTTATAAATTGATTTATGCATGTCTAAAGCACTTTGAGTTATTTTAAGTACATATTAATTTCATTTGCTAAAACTCTATAGTTTTATATTAAAAACATGATTTTAAATGATGTATTTACGGAGTTTTATCATAGTTTCATATCGTTACACATTCTTTTCCATCTATAGAGTCAATTTCTCTAAGTACATGGCATATATTCCGATATATGACCATTAGTTTACACTTTTGCACTATATGAACATTTTTTTGGACTTGAGGACCTCTCTATTGGATATTCCTTCCAATGGACTAGGAAATCTTGTTTCAAGGTCTCCGTAATTCTCCGCGAGCCTGGGATTCCCACTAGGACGCCGAGTTGGTTGTACCAATAAAGCCTAATTGTTTAGAAAGCACTATCGAAGTTTTCTGGTTCTGGTTATGTAACGGATCACTACTAGACCGTTAAGGCACAGTAACGATCCACTATCCGATCGTCACATTATCTGAGTCCATATCGATTTCTTCTGGATTCAACTGTTCTAACGGCCCAATACTATACCCTTATATACGTGTAACGGCCCAGTTATAGACTCTCACGTCTAGTTAACCCAAGGTTGTAACCCAAGGGTTGATATTGTAAAGTTTCTAGATGGATTATTGATGGTCTAGGACTCGTCATAAATGCTCAAGATATTTAAATTTAATCTATGGAAGATAAGGAATATACCGTTATGCTGTCAAAATTGTTCCATGAGCATAACATTGTTTTAAGTCATTCTTGATCTCTCATATTCTTAATTGAAGCATTCGTTCACTGGAATTATTATGAACTTATTGAACTTGTTACATTATTGGCCATATTTTATTGCTTGAAACGTGGAAGTAGCTTGATTTATACTTGAAGATGCAGATCGAGCACTGATTGTGTTCAAGGGCTCTATGCTAGTCCCCTCGACTGATTGTCAGAAACATACTATTATAAATCATGGGGTATGATGCTACTAGCGTCGCATTGCGCTAGGAGTACTTTCTCTATAAATAAGTGAAAATCCACGACATCACGAAAATCACGGAATTCTCGAAATTATCCACAAAATGGTATTCCACAGAAATTCACGAAGTACTTGCTATTAAGCGAAGAGTACTTGCTTGCTTGTTACATGACTTTCTAGTATATTCTTGTTCATGAAAGGCCATATCATGTTCTTGACACATTCTTGCTAATTCATATTTGCTCATTCTATCTTACATGATCATCTTTGTTACTTTGGTTTAATCGCATGATTGATCGCATTCGCATGATTTTACCTTATTTCTTTATAGTTAAAATGTTAATCACTTTAATAGTGCCTTCATGTTGATGTGAAGATACCTACTAGGCAAGTGTGCTCATTACATATTTCAAATTTTTTTCAGGAGATGGAAGTGATACGAATTCGGATTCGAGTTATACAAGTAGCGGGTCCGAGAGCGAATGAAAGTCTTATCAAAATGAGAGTGAAGACTTAAGAAGTCATTCTTGTTTAGATCGAGTCTTTGTAATTTACTTTTTCCTTGAGTCTGATGGATTAAAGAAGGTTGAAGATTTATTTTATTAGAATATTTTGATCATTAATGAAATAAAGTTGGAGTTTGAATAAATTTATTGTGCAATTGCATCTCATGTGTGATTGTCTTGCGCTCTGATCATTCTTGCTTGCAAGAAAATTACCATGACGGCTGTTCTCATTCCTTGAGCTAGTCTTCCACTGTATTAAAGGCTCGGGGCCTGATAGTTAAGTTGGTATCAGAGCCTAAGTCTCAGGACATAGGGAAAAGAGTCAGGTCACAAGATAAGTCTAAGGTTTAAGGACCCATACCTATGAACTAAGAAAGAAATTTCCTCACCCATGCGAGAATTGGGTAGAGCCTGGGATAAGATAGTTAATTAGTTTTAAGATTTATCTCTTTCTAATTCCATGAGAATTAACAATTTGTTATTTCTCTCAGGTACCTCATTATTGCAATGGCACATCACGTAGATTGGGGTAGCATGTAACAAACAGTTGCCGGCCTTACTCAGGCATTACAAACTATGGCCCAGGCAGGCGCAGGGGCAAGGCTTGGTGATTTGCATCATAATTTTCGGAGCTTAAACCCTTCGTGTTTCTATGGTTCTTCTAATCCAGATGAGACAGAAAACTAGATAGATGAGATGAATCGTATCTTCGATGTTATCCAGTGCACGAACCAAGAAAAAGTGCATCTCGCAACCTTTCAACTCAATAAAGATGCACGCACATGGTGGAAATCAGTACCTACACCTCCGGCAGATGCACCTCATACATGGGACGGTTTTCTTACTCTATTCCGTGCTAAGTACTTTTCTGAACATGTTAAAGAAAGAAAGGCTATGGAGTTCGCCTCTCTTCGTCAAGGAATGATGTCAATAACGGAGTATGAACTTCAATTCTCCTGGCTAGCACCCTATGCACCGCATTTAATCAGCACCGATTTATTGAAGGCTAATCGGTTTATGGACGGGTTACGACCCGGTTTCATTCAGCAGCTCGGGACCCAAAACATCCGTACCTATGCAGAGATGGTCCAGCGGGCATATTTATGTGAGAGGACCTTAGAGAAGGTCGAGAAATTTAAAGGAAAAAGAGAGGAGTCCAGCCGACGATCTGATCGGCGTTATAAGAAAGAAAAGTTCAGCATCACAGAACCTCATAAAAGCCGTGATAATAAGAAAAGATCCAGGAGCGGGAATGGTGGAAGTTCCCAGAAGCACAAGAGAGTCAAGGAGGAGAAGGAGCAAGTCATGGCGACTTGCACATTTTGCGAGAAGTTCGGCCATTCGGCTGAAGAATGTTGGAAGCGCCTTGGTGCTTATCTATGTTGTGACAGCAGGGAGCATCGTATGCCAGATTGTCCCCTTATGAAGGATCAATCATCTGGTGGTGAACGTAGGAGGCAGGCTCACCTCAACGCTGTTCTAGAGGAAGAAGAAGCACCCAAGGATGGTGGACTTATGGAAGGTACCCTTCAAATCTATTCCGGTCCTACATTTGTGCTATTTGATACTGGTGCCTCTCATTCTTTTATCTCCACTACGTTTGTAAAAACATTACCAATTGCATCAGTTCCTCTACTTTCAGATCTTGCTATTACTGCACCCTTAGGTTCTAGAACAAAGCTTACCGAGTATTATCCTGATAGTTAGGTAATAGTAGAAGGTCACAATCTCCCCGCAAACTTAGTATGCCTTGACATGAAAGGTTATAATGCCATTTTAGGGGTAGATTGGCTTATAGATCATGATGCTGATATTAACTACCGAAATAGGATTATATCCTTTCGAAAACCCGATCTTTCAAGATTTTCTTTCCTTGGAATCAAGTATAGGAAACATCCCACTATCATATCCTCTCTTCACGCTTGCAAACTTATCTCGCAAGGATGTGAAGCTTTTCTTGCTTCTATCACTGTTACCGAGTCCAAGGAAATCATCATAGCAGACATCCCTATTGTAAATGAGTTCCCAGATATGTTCCCATCCGAATTACATAGTTTACCACCCGAGAGGGAAGTAAACTTAACTATTGAACTCATTCCAGGAGTAGCACATGTTTCTATAGCCCCTTATAGGATGTCCCCCACGGAACTTAAGGAACTTAAAAGATAATTACAAGAACTATTAGACAAGGGTTTCATCAGACCTAGCACATCCCCCTGGGGTGCGCCGGTTCTTTTTGTCAAGAAGAAGGATGGCTCTCTCAGGCTATGCATAGACTACCGGCAACTGAATCAACTTACAATCAAAAACAAGTATCCATTGTCGCGTATTGATAAGCTCTTCGATCAGCTTTCGAGAGCAGAGTATTTCTCCAAGATTGATCTCATGTCAGGTTATCATCAGCTTAGAATTAAAGAAGAAGACATTTATAAATCGGCTTTTCGAAGTCGTTACGGCCACTATGAATTCGTGGTGATGACGTTTGGGTTAACAAATGCCCCAGCAGCATTTATGCAGCTTATGAACAATATTTTCCAACCATTTCTGGACAGGTTCATCGTCATCTTCATCGATGACATTCTGGTATATTCCAAGACAAAAGAGGAACATGAATGACATCTGCGGATAGCTTTGCAAACACTTAGAGAACATAAATTTGATGTCAAGCTTAACAAGTGTGAATTCTAGCTCAAGGAAGTTTCATTTCTAGGCCACATTATTTCAAAAGAATGTATCGTTGTGGATCCCTCTAAAGTAGAAGCTGTCAGAAACTAGAGCCGGCCAACGACTGTATCAGAAATAAGGAGCTTTCTGGGTCTAGCTGGTTATTATAGGCGGTTCATTAAGGACTTCTCAAAAATTGTTGTTCCTTTAACTAGACTCACAAGAAAAGAAAATCATTTTGTCTGGTCAGAGGAATGTGAAAAGAGTTTTCAAACCCTTAAGAACCATCTTACTACAGCTCATGTTCTATCACTACCTATGGAAGGTGGTAGATTTGAAGTATATACAAATGCGTCTGGCATTGGCTTAGGGTGCGTCCTCATGCAAAATGGAAAGATAATCTGTTATTCTTCAAGATAATTGAAATGTCACGAGGAAAATTATCCCGTGCATGATTTGGAACTGGCATATGTTATCTTCGCCTTAAAGATTTGGCATCACTACCTTTACAGGGAAAAGTTCACGGTCTACTCGGACCACAGAAGCTTGAAATACTTATTCTCTCAAAAGGAGTTGAATATGAGGCAGAGAAGATGGTTAGAATATCTCAAAGACTTTGATTTTGCTATTCAATATCATCCTGGCAAGGCTAATGATGTAGCCGATGCACTCAGCAGAAAACCAATGGGAAAACTATCAAGTCTTATGATTAGTATGACTAATCTTATTCCTCAATTTACTCAGTTGAACTTAGATATTGATATGAAGGAAGAAGAAGATTGTTTTATAGCTAATATCTGAGCTCAACCTACATTAATGGAAGATCTAGTCAGGATACAAGATAATGATCCCGTATTACTAAAAATCAAAGCCAACATAGAATAGAGGCTGGATTTTTTTATTTCCAATGACGGAAGATTGCTATTTAACGGCCGTGTGTGTGTACTAGATCATGAGGATACGAAGAAACTAATCCTAGAAGAAGCACATAAATCCAAGTACACCATTCATCCAGGTAGTATAAAAATGTATCAAGATCTCAAAAGAAATTTATGGTGGCCCATTATGAAGAGGGAAATAGCTAATTTCGTGTCTCGTTGTCTCACTTGTCAACAAGTAAAGGTAGAACATTTTAGACCCGCAGGTAAATTACATCCCTTAGATATTCTAGCAAGGAAATGTGAAAGTATAGGAATAGATTTCATTATGGGTTTACCAAAGACAAGAGGTGGATACGATGGTATCTGGGTAATCATAGACCGATTGACTAAATCTGCACATTTCATACCAATCAAAAGTCGATGGTCTGTGGATATTCTAACAGCCTTATACATGAAGGAAATTGTCAAGCTACATGGTGTCCCTGTCATTATCATATTTGATAGAGATCCTAGATTCACATCGCAATTCTGGAAGGGTCTACAACATTCATTAGGGACTAGACTGAACTTTAGCACGGCATTCCATCCACAAATTGATGGTTAGACTGAAAGAACAAATCAGGGAGAAGATATGCTCAGGGCTTGTGCTATTGACTTTGGAGGAAGTTGGCATGATCGCTTGTCTCTGGTAGAATTTGCATATAACAACAGTTATCAGGTCAGCATACAGATGGCACCTTTTTAAGCTTTATATGGAAAAAGCTGTAGATCACCGATATGTTGGAATGAAATAGGGGAAAGGCAAATTTTAGCCCCCGACATTATCAGGGATTCTTCATAGAAAATTAAGCTCATTCGAGAAAGATTGCAGATTGCATAAGATAGGCAAAAATCTTATGCTAATAATCGAAGGTGCGACTTGGAGTTTCAAGTAGGAGATCACGTGTATCTGAAGGTTTCTCTAGGTCGTGGTATTCGAAGATTTGGCATCAAAGGAAAACTAACTCCAAGGTTCATTGGCCCATTTGAAATTCTTGAAAGGGTCGGTGAAGTGGCTTATAGATTAGCTTATAGATTAGCTTTACCTCTGAAAAAGTATGTATATGATCCTTACCATATTATCACTTACGATAATTTGGAGATTCAGAAGGATATGACGTACGAGTAAACACCAATAAAGATTCTGGATCGGGAAGTGCGTCAACTAAGGAATAAAGCTATTCCTATGGTCAAAATGCAATGGAAGAAATCATGGCCATCCGAAGCTACTTGGGAAACAGAAGAAGCCATGCGGAAAAGATTTTCAGAGTTATTCAACTATAAGTACACCCTCCATATAATCCATGTATTGAATTTGGGAACCAAATTCTTCTAAGTGGGGGAGGGTGTAGTGCCCCAAAATTTATATAAATCATTTCTGAATTTTTTGGAATGTATTAAGAATTATAAAGCTTAAATTCATTCTAAGGCCCAATTATGTTAAAATATTAATCCAGCTTTGGTAAATGAAGCCCAAAAGGATTAAGGACCAAGCCCATTAAGTTTGGCCAATATTCTAGAAGGTTATTTAGCCTATTCATGAATTTTAAGGATAAATATCCTTTTTTTAGATAATTATGTGGATAAAACAAATAAAAGAGTTTGAATTAAGTTGAATTCTGCGCACAGTAGCTGTAGCGGTCTATCGTGTGACCGCCACAAGCTTTGTCAATTCCATGAATGGAAGAACGAGCAAAAAGATAAGATTTTTGCTTGTCTATCTCTTAGGGATCGAGATGGGAGGACCAGTAAACGTGTTAAGGACTCTCAGAAGTTGATCTAAGCTTTAACAATGACTCTAGAATCGATCTAATCCACAAAACCCTAGCTAGAACCTATAAATAGACCCTGGTTTTGACCTGCGCGACCCCTATATTGGCTCGCGTGGAACTAAGATAAGGAGATCGTATTTCGGGTAAGTTCTTGAGAACTTTATATTCCTTATACATAGGACTAATCTTCCTCAAAATTTCGTACTAGGAGATCAACTACACAAGGAGTTTGAACCTTGCAAAGTTGCTGGTTCGAACATAGTGACCCAGGAATCTGAGCGAAAGTCTGCTGAAGATCAGAAGATTATAACACCTAAACGAGGTATTTAGAATTTGGTTATTTAAAACTTTTTGTTCCCCTTAGTTTCATCTTCTTACCCTCCAAATTTCACAACTTTAGGTCAAGGGATTACGGAGTTAGAACGACGTGAAGTTGCTAAAAACTCACAGGAAGGGGAGAACTAGGGCGTGTCTTGCAGTCCCAAATTGGAAGTTGAAAGCCCATGAAAGAGGTAGGCTATCTCCTGAACGGTAAGAATATCATGTTAGGGATAAAAGCCCTCTGGTTTCACTTGATTCCATGCACTATAGACCTTGAATTTCATGTTTTAGTAGGTCCATGTATACATGCATGTCTTTAGCCTAAATTAAAGAAAAAAGATATTCTCTTGTTCATTCACTGCAACCTATGCATCTAGATATCCTATTCTTCGTTCTGTCATGACTAGAGTAGTTGTTTATTTTTGATTCTTCGTGCATGAAAGGTTTTAAACCATAGATCTTTTACTTACTGTCAGTAGTGCTCTAACGGATTATAGTTAGACCGTCACATGACTCTGACGGCCTTACGATAAGCCATCACACCGCCTGTTGTATTTAAATTTCTCTGTAATCTCTGACAAACCAAGATCAGAGCGTTACAACACTCTGACGGATCCACGATGAACCGTCACAACTATATGACACGCCTGTCTTAGACCGCAAGAGTACTGTGTTCTATAAACTCGAGACAGAATTGAGAATAGTCAAATCTACTTATAAATAAGCCTAGATATCTAAGTTTAGACCTATCTTTATGAACTTTGAGTTTATAAATTGGTTCATGCATGTCTAAATCACTTTGAGTTATTTTGAGTACATGTTAATTTTATTTGCTGAAACTCTATAGTTTTATATTAAAAACATGATTTTAAATGATGTATTTACGTAGTTTTATCATGGTTTCACATCGTTACACATTCTTTTCCATCTATACAGTCAATTTCTCTAAGTACATGGCATATATTCCGGTATATGACCATTAGTTTACACTTTTGCACTATATGAACATTTTCTTGGACATGAGGACCTCTCTATTGGATATTCTTTCCAATGGAGTAGGAAATCTTATTTCAAGGCCTCCGTAATTCTCCGCGAGCCTGGGATTCCCACTAGGACACCGAGTTGGTTGTACCATTAAAGCCTAATTATTTAGAAAGTACTATCGAAGTTTTCTGGTTCTGGTTATGTTACGGATCACTACTAGACCGTTAAGGCACAGTAACGGTCCCTATCCGACCGTCACATTATCTGAGTCCATATCGATTTCTTCTGGATTCAACTGTTCTAACGGCCCAATACTAGACCGTTATATACATGTAACGGCCCAGTTATAGACCGTCATGTCCAGTTAAACCAAGGTTGTAACCCAAGGGTTAATATTGTAAAGTTCCTAGATGGATTATTGATGGTCTAGGACTCGTCGTAATTGCTAAAGATATTTAAATTTAATTTATGGAAGATAAGGAATATACCGTTATGCTGTCAAAATTGTTCCATGAGCGTAACATTGTTTTAAGTCATTCTTGATCTCTCATATTCTTAATTGAAGCATTCGTTCACTGGAATTATTATGAACTTATTGAACTTGTTACATTATTGGCCATATTTTATTGCTTGAAACGTGGAAGTAGCTTGATTTATACTTGAAGATGCGGATCGAGCACTGATTGTGTTCAAGGGCTCTATACTAGTCCCCTCGGCTGATTGCCGGAAACATACTATTTAAATCATGGGGTATGATGCTACTGGCGTCACATCGCACTGGGAGTACTTTCTCTATAAATAAGTGAAAATCCACGGCATCACGAAAATCACGGAATTCTCGGAATTATCAACAAAATGGTATTCCACAGAAATTCACGAAGTACTTGCTATTAAGCAAAGAGTATTTGCTTGCTTGTTACATGACTTTCTAGTACATTCTTGTTCATGAAAGGTCATATCATGTTCTTGATACATTCTTGCTAATTCATATTTGCTCATTCTATCTTACATGATCATCTTTGTTACTTTAGTTTAATCGCATGATTGATCGCATTCGCATGATTTTACCTTATTTCTTTAGAGCTAAAATGCTAATCACTTTAATTGTGCCTTCATGTTGATGTGAAGATACCTACTGGGCAAGTGTGCTCATTACCTATTTCAAATCCTTTTCAGGAGATGGAAGTCATATGAATTTGGATTTGAGTTATACAAGTAGCGGGTCTGAGAGCGAATGAAAGTCTTATCAAAATGAGAGTGAAAACTTAGGAAGTCATTCTTGTTTAGATCGAGTCTTTGTAATTTTCTTTTTCCTTGAGTCTGATGGATTAAAGAAGGTTGAAGAGTTATTGTATTAGAATATTTTGATCATTAATGAAATAAAGTTGGAGTTTGAATAAATTTGTTGTGCAATTGCATCTAATGTGTGATTATCTTACGCTCTGATCATTCTTGCTTGCAAGAGGATTACCATGCCGGTTGTTCTCGTTCCTCGAGCTAGTCTTCCACTGTATTAAAGGCTCAGAGCGTCATAGTTAAGTTGATATCAGAGCCTAAGTCTCAGGACTTAGGGAAAAGAGTCATGTCATAGGATAAGTCCAAGGTTTAAGGACCCATACCTATGAACTAAGGAAGAAATTTCCTCACCCATGCGAGAATTGGGTAGAGCCCGGGATAAGATAGTTAATTAGTTTTAAGATTTATCTCTTTCTAATTCCATGAGAATTAACAATTTGTTATTTCTCTCAGGTACCTCATTATTATAATGGCTCATCGCGTACATTAGGGTAGCATGCAACAAACAGTTGCCGGCCTTACTCAGGCATTACAAACTAAGGCCCAGGCAGGCGCAGGGGCAAGGCCTGGTGATTTGCATCATAATTTTCAGAGCTTAAACCCTCTGCGTTTCTATGGTTCTTCTAATCCAGATGAGACAGATGTTAAGCTATGGTTTTTATGATAACTAAATTTAGTGTGTATTGCTATGGTTTTGATGCTAACTAAATGGTTAATTGTTCATATCGATTGGTTGAATATGATTGAGTTGAACATGTGCATTGAATGCTTCCTATGCATACTTTTCATGGAGCTTGGTTACATGATACATTCATATTGGACAAATTCATATCTATTGATCTTGATCTTTAGTCAATCATGTTTTCAAAGTATTCACTTGTATATGTGCATGGCTAAATTGCTCTCATACTTTGCTCACTTGCATAGAAATAATTCTTCACCTTTAGCTTAAAGCTTTTATGGTTCAAGTGTTTGTATGCACCTTGAACAAGGGCTTTCATGTATGCATTTCATACATTTATCATATTGATTATTAAGCTAAAGTTCTAATCATTTTTATCATGGTTTTGTAGGTTAAATTCTTTGTATAATCCATCCAAGATCAAAGGAGCTTGATGCCACAGAGTTTGGAAGGATTGCAATGGAGTTTCGGGGTGAAATCTTAAAACCAGGAATTTCACTCTAGCTAGGTCGACATTGTAGCGCGGTCGACCGCTAGGCCAATCCCAGTCGACCGAAAATAACAGAATGCAACGGTTCTGTTTCCTGTAGAGTTCCGGTCGACCGCCAGCCAGTTCCGGTTGACCGCCAGCCCCAATAAGCCTAAAATGTTGACTTTTGTCCATCTCGGAAGGAGCATCTCCTCTTGGTATTGTTTAATCCCAAAGCCACCAAACCTTCCAGGTTTTGTGGATCTGGTTCTTGGGATGTCTATGGACCATTCAAAGTGTATAAAATACACACAAGAGGGTTAGAAACCCTATCTATCTAAGATATCAAAGGGGAGATCAAGGGGGGGAGCTATCAAATGAAGAAGAAGGCTGCTACAACCCTCTGTGAACAGTACTCCGTCCAGCAACTTCTTCATCCATCTGAAGGTATTCAAGCTCCATCTGAAGCCAGCAACCAAAGGGGAAGAGGAGAAGCAAGCAAACATCAAGGAGATCAAGAAAGTTGTCCAAGGAAGAAGAAGTTGTACCGTAGCCGTGAACAGTACCTCGTGGAAGATCTCCTCATCCCTACACAAGCCTTTCAAGCTCCATTCAAGCCATTCAAGTGAAGTAGGAAGCATCGTTCTGAGCTCTACATCATACACTCAGTGGAAGCCAAATCAGGAGTCTTCTAAACTGTGCTTCTTTGTTTTTGTGTTTTGGGCCTTATATTTGTGCTCGTCATAAACTGAAGAACTTGTGTGTGTGTGGATTGTTGTTGGATCCATGGTCGTATGTGTGTGTGTGTCGTATTTGATTCGTGTGTGCATAGATCTTCCTAGATCTGCATTTGTGTGTGTGTGGATCTTTTTAGATCCGGTCTTTTTAGTGTGTGGAGTGCTGCATCTGTCGCAGCGTGTGTGTGTTTTGTTGATCCGCTTGTTGGATCGTGTTGGAGACCTCGTCTCCGTGTGTGTGTGTGTGTGTGTGTGTGTTGGGGTGCGTCCCCGTGCGTGTGTGGGCAGGCGTCGTCCTGCGTGTGTGGTTGGAGCGTCGTCTCCATTTTGGGGATTTTTCCCCGAGTGAAGCCTCACCGAGTTTGGTGAGGGGTGGATGTAGGACTGCCGTCGTTGCATCCGAACCACCTTAAAAACCGTTGTGCTTTGTATTTTGAATTGTGTTGTTTGGTCCATTTCCTCTACCCCCATTCTACGTGAGTGATTAGTGTAAACTGGTTGTTCGGATTTATCCACGTGTTTATTACTTAATTTCTATCATCATCATATAAAACTTGATAAATCCAATTTTGTGTTCATAGATTTGAATCTCTTAAGTAGCATTCTATCACATATTTTATAAAAGACAAAAAGTTTCTTAAAATTTGTAATCACCCAATTCACCCCCCTCTTGGGTGTCATTGATCGCGGGACTTCAATTGGTATCAGAGCCAATGCTCTAATTTCATAGATCTAACGATCTAGAGTGATCCAGATCAATGACTACCATGATGTACACCTTAAACTCTCCACCCGTGTTTGATGGTAACAATTTCGATTTGTGGTTAGGAAGGATGTGTAGTCTAGTCAATTCATACGACCCTAAGCTATGGAAGCTTATTTCACATGGTCCTTATGAATTGCCTAAAGAAAAAAATATCTGGACTGCAAATCAAAAACTTAAACATGATCAAAATTGTTTGACTCTAAAATTGCTTATTGCTGCAGTTGACTCTAATCATCTCCCTTTTGTTTCTCATTGCAGCTCCGCAAAGGAAATATTGGATGGATTAACAGACTTCAAGGAAGAGCATGAAGACAACTATCTTGTGGCTGGCACGAGTGAACAAGGGAGTGAACAGCCAAGTGGATCAAGCTCAAAGGTAAATTCTGATTCTGATAATGGAGATGAATTTAGCTATGAAGATTTATTGAATGCATATGATGAGCTTGTTGGAAAATACAAGAAGTTAAGATCGGAAAATAGAAAATTGAAAAAGGATGTTGAACAAAATAATTGTAATTCCTCATGCAAAGAATGCTCACACTTAAAGGAATTAATTGATGGTCATGTGTTTGACATTGAAATTTATAAAGATCAAATTTGTTCCTTGAGAAATGAAAATAAAGAGTTGAGAGAGAGAATAAGTTCAATGGACAATGGTCAGACTGAATTTGTCAATGATAAGAAACTTGAAAAAGAAAATGAGAAACTGAAGGAATTGAATAAAGCCATTTCTGAAAGATTGCTTATTTTTGAAAAAGGAAAATCTGTGAATATTGATGAATCTGAGAAAGTGCATGCTTTGTTGCAAGAAATAGAAAGTCATAAAATCATCAATGCTACTCTACATGAACAAGTCAATTCGTGTGAAAAGAAGATGGTTTCCTGTGAATTGCATGTTGCATCTCTTGAATCTGAAATCCTTGATTTGAATGCTTCACTGTCTAGATTTGTGAATGGTGAAGAAAATTTAGACAAATTGTTGGGGGTGAAAGTAAACTTTCAAAGAGAAGGGCTGGGGTTTAATCATGTGAACAAAAAGAAATTTGGAAGTAAAATATATACTTCATTTGTTCATGACAATTGTGCACCCAGCACCTCCACATCTCACTCCCAGCAACCCACTTTATCAAGAACCCAATCAAATCAGAAAAATAGTGTGAATGTCCAAAGGATTCAAAAAGAAAATAAAAATCAAAAAATCAACATGCATCAAAAAGCAAAAAATGTGGCTAGCACACCCATGCATGTTAAACATACTTCTGCCACACACACACAACCACCTAGAAAGAAACTCATGTCTTTACTGTGGTAAATCTGGACATGCCATGCATGATTGTTTCATTATGAAGAATGATGATTTGAGAGCATGTAGAAACAAAGCTATTTTGAAAAATATAAAGAGAGCTTTCACCACAAAATCTTCCATGCATTGCAACCACTATGGTAAAAGGGGTCATACAACTTCACATTGCTGATTATTGTTGAAGAGAAAGAACTCCCACTCAACACATCATGCTCACACACACAAATCAGTAGAACCAATGAGAAGGAAAAATGTGATGCCACGTGCTTCCCCCCATCACTTTGGCAAATCTGAGAATATTAAGCATGATTATTTTCTCATGGAAAATAATGACTTGAATGTTGTTGAAAATTAGAAATTGTATGCCAAAGTTACTGCTAACCCACAAGGACACAAAAGGATTTGGGTACCTAAGTATGTCAAATGAGAAATCTATTTTGGAGGTGTGTCATGAGAGTGTAAAGTATGAAATCTGTTCTCATCAAGAAGGTAAGGCACGCGAGTCAAGTGACTCAAGCAAAGTTAAAAGAAAAGGTAAAAATGAAATCTGAACACTCAGGTGATATCCCTCTCACTTTCTTCAGTAATTGTGTCATGGTTTGATTCATATTGTGCTGAATAGTCTTGTGATAATGCACATGTCTGTACATACATTCCATCCATAGTTGTTTGCATATCTATGTGTATATCACTTGCCATACAGCATCTTGTTGAAGGGGAGCTTGAAATTTCTTCAAATCATACTTCATACACTGAGTGTGCATATACCTTCACTTGATGTCTTGCAAATATTGAACATTGTGTATTCATGTCATAATACATTGCAATCCTTCTATCTTCGTCATCCATGATTACATAGTATATCAAATGGTGACATGTGGAAGGGCAGGTTAAGCCTGTTTGAAAACTATCACTACGCGTGAGGTGATCTTCGGATCTAAGTTCTCCGCCTGGTACTATGAGTCATTTACTTAAAAGGCTGCATATGACATTAGATTTTTACTGAGCATCCCACATTCATGCTTATATTAAGGGGGAGCAACCACATTCATCATATGGACTTAATGTTTAGGTTCATACATGAGTCATTCATCTCATCTAGAGCTACCCAGGGGATGTTGGTTGTTAAAAGAATTTGTCATGCCATTCTTAATAAATCTGAATCGAAACTGATAAATCAAATCTTCTTGTCTTTGGATGCAGATCATACTCCCAAAAGTCAAATGATAATGGGCTAGTCATGACCAGACTTGAATCAATTAAGGAACACCTTGCAATGATAAAAATGTTAAGAAATTTCCTCCACCACCACCAGGAGATAGGAAATGATTTTGATGAGTACCCAAGGCATGGTATGAAAGGCGCACATCTCTTTTGACTGAGAATTGGTTGAATGGGTAAGGTTGATTAAACACATCTCATGAGGTAAATCAGGTAAAAGACACTTTAGTGGTTTAAGCATATGTGGATGATATCACTCTTTAAACTACTAATAATGCCAGAACTACTAATAATGCCTTTTCTGAACAATTTGCAGGGATTTTTTTTTGCAAGGAGATTTTGGTATAAGCCTCGTGAATGAACTGAATTTTATTCATCTTTGGATTGCAGGTGGAAGGTTTGGATCAAAATGGATTCTCAAGGCAAAGGTATGAAAGTAAAATCTGAAGTACTAACCGCCGTGGGGTTAGCAATCTTCGTGCATGAAGACATTCGATCTTGTCATCTAAACTAAGGTAATTCAACCTCGTCAATTCATGCAATGGTCTTTTGTCACTTGGTGACACTTTAGGATGACAGGTATTGATTCAAACTTGAATTGTCTTTCACTAGTGTGCTGTGATGAACTTGTCTAACTGGCTTGAGAAGTGTGTATTGAATATTTCTCATTTTGAATTACACAATCACACTTTAATTTCACTGCATATCTGGTATATCAAATGGCGTTTGTGGAAGAGTGGACTATGTCTACTTGGAAGCATTCCCTATGCGTTAAGCTGGGTCTTCGGACTAAAATCTCCGTCTCGTACCAGATTTTGAAAATCCTGACTGGCTTGTGAATGGTTGAGTTATGAATGAATTTTTGAGCTGGATTATTTAAATTGAAAATGTGTTTTTGGATTGAATGATTCAAATATTTGGCTTTTGTATGATTTCTCATTTCAAAACTAGTGAATGAAAAATGTTTGTTGATTCATTAACAGAATATGGATGATTTCATGAGACCTTGTCACACTGGCTTGAAGATCAAAGCTCTCATCTTGCTTTCGCATCATGCCTTCCATTCTCATACGGCTATAGGATGCATGCATCAGAATCCAATGCATTAGGTGCATTTAATTTACTCAAATAAAAAACCAAAAACTCACATTTTGCACCCATGTTAAATTTTGCATTGTATTAGAATTTATGCATTAGCTGAAGTTAGTTCATTCATATGGCATCAGAAGTGTTGCATCATATTGCATTTTATCCTAGCATATTGCATTTCACTATCATATGATCAAATGTTACATTGCAATAGAACTCATGCCTTAATTGCATTCAGTTCATTCAATTGGTATCCATTTGACTAGTATCAGTTACATACTTGCATTGCATATTGCATACATTCCCTCTATGTGTTTGCTTGATATTATTAGCTATTCACCCCCATCCCTTGGCATTTCTATGGCCTTATGTCTTCTTGATAAATAATGCTGCATTTGAGTCATTATTGGAGTGTTTCATGCCGTACACTATGGGAGAGTTCTTATTTCATAAGTGCATCTATTTAGGGGGAGTAGCACTGTTACGTATTCATGATATTTTCGTATACATGCTGAATCAAATTCGCACACTTCATGCATAAAATGTGAAAATGAGTGTTAATGATAAGGATATATGAATTTCTTTTTAACACTCTCGAGATGTTAAACTTGCTGCATGTATGTTGTAGAGACAGTTGAGGAAAAAGTTGCCTACCCATCCTTGTTGAAAAATCTGAAATGAAAATGAAAGATTGAGCAATGCTCGGTCTCACTGAGTAAACTGGGCACATGTCACCTGAGACGTGATGTGGTTCATATCTTAAAAGTGTTGACTAGTATCTCTGTTCAAAATGAAGTGAAATGGTTCAGTATTCTGAGTAACCGGAGATTCTGACATGAGCTCCAAGCGTCTACTCGCGTAAAAAGGAATTATTTGAACCTCATCACTCTTGAAAAATTCTGACTATCATGTGATATTGGTTGAGTTGAAAAATATTGGTGAAAATTCATTGTGGTAGAGTGTGACCTCCAATACACTATTCTCAAAATTGAAGTACAGTCTGTAAAATGTCTCTTTGTGTTAATCTTAAAATCTGAATATCCATATTGCAACTATCATTTTTCATGTTACTCACTTACATATCTGGAAATTTGATTCATTATGTACTCAAAAAATTGATTGACTGCTTTAGCAATTGTATGAATCTCCTATGTGATTACACAATCTCCCATGTGATACACATGTGTATTTCTATTAGCATGACTCTCTTGCATCCTTCTTATACCCATTCCCTTCTTATATAAGTACGGGGGAGCTGTGTTGTGTGTATATATACGTATTTGTTGGTTTGTTTGTTTATGCATCTCACATGTCATCACATGCATATGTTGCATCTCATGCATTTCAAACCACAAATCAAAAATTAAAATCTAAAAATAATGAAAACCCAAAAATTGAATGGACTTCACATGCTGCACACTTGTTAATTAAGGTTTGGATTTTGTTTGACCAAGGGGAGAAGCGTGAAATCAGATCTACTCATCCTAGCACGTCCAAATAATCAACAATTGGTATCCTATCATGCCAACCATTGGTATCTCCAAAAAAAATAAAAATTTGCAAGATGAAAATCAACAAAAACTAATTTGGTGCCTCCCAGACATTCCATGAACCCACTTGTTTATCATTTTCTCCTTCATCATGATTTGGTGCTTCATCAGAATTTCAATTGTGGGTCTTTGTTCCTTGCTCATTCATCATGCTGCTATTTGAACCTCTGTATTTTCCTCCCTTCATCTTGATAGTGTTCATGTGGGAGAATGTTTGGAATTATCCTACCTGTTGTTAATGACAATGGGGGAGCAAGTTATGTTGTTAAGGGAGACAGCTTTGCCTTATCCCGCTTTTTGATAATGTCAAAGGGGGAGAAAAAGGATTCATGCTTGCCTTTGTGATGATTCTTGATTGCCCTTGTCAGGAGAAAAAGATTCATGATTGCCATGTGTAAAGGGGAGAAGAACATGTTGTATCGTCATTTAGTTTATCATCATCACTAAGTTTGTCCTCATTCATCACTAAATTTGTCATCATCAAAAAGGGGGAGATTGTTGAGCTATGGTTTTAATGATAACTAAACTTAGTGTGTATTGCTATGGTTTTGATGCTAACTAAATGGTTAATTGTTCATATCGATTGGTTGAATATGATTGAGTTGAACATGTGCATTGAATGCTTCCTATGCATACTTTTCATGGAGCTTGGTTACATGATACATTCATATTGGACAAATGCATATCTATTGATCTTGATCTTTATTCAATCATATTTTCAAAGTATTCACTTATATATGTGCATGGCTAAATTGCTCTCATACTTTGCTCACTTGCATAGAAATAATTCTTCACCTTTAGCTTAAAGCTTTTATGGTTCAAGTGTTTGTATGCACCTTGAACATGGGCTTTCATGTATGCATTTCATACATTTATCATATTGATTATTAAGCTAAAGTTCTAATCATTTTTATCATGGTTTTGTAGGTTAAATTCTTTGTATAATCCCTCCAAGATCAAAGGAGCTTGATGCCACTAATTTTGGAAGGGTTACAATGGAGTTTCGGGGTGAAATCTTAAAGTCAGGAATTTCACTCTAGCTAGGTCGACACTGTAGCGCGGTCGACCGCTAGGCCAATCCCGGTCGACCGAAAATAACATAATGCAACGGTTCTGTTTCCTGCAGAGTTCTGGTCGACCGCCAGCCCCGATAAGCCCAAAATGTTGACTTTTGTCAATCTCGGAAGGAACATCTCCTTTTGGTATTGTTTAATCCCAAAGCCACCAAACCTTCCAAGTTTTGTGGATCTGGTTCTTGGGATGTCTATGGACCATTCAAAGTGTATAAAATACACACAAGAGGGTTAGAAACCCTATCTATCTAAGAGATCAAAGGGGAGATCAAGGGGGGGAGCTATCAAAGGAAGAAGAAGGCTGCTGCAACCCTCCGTGAACAGTACTCCGTCCAGCAACTTCTTCATCCATCTGAAGGTATTCAAGCTCCATCTGAAGCCAGCAACCAAAGGGGAAGAGGAGAAGCAAGCAAACATCAAGGAGATCAAGAAAGTTGTCCAAGGAAGAAGAAGCTGTACCGTAGCCGTGAACAGTACCTCATGGAAGATCTCCTCATCCCTACACAAGCCTTTCAAGCTCCATTCAAGCCATTCAAGTGAAGTAGGAAGCATCGTTCCGAGCTCTACATCATACACTCAGTGGAAGCCAAATCAGGAGTCGTCTAAACTGTGCTTCTTTGTTTTTGTGTTTTGGGCCTTATATTTGTGCTCGTCATAAACTGAAGAACTTGTGTGTGTGTGTGGATCGTTGTTGGATCCGTGGTCGTATGTGTGTGTGTGTCGTATTTGATTCGTGTGTGCGTAGATCTTCCTAGATCTACGTTTGTGTGTGTGTGGATCTTTTTAGATCCGGTCTTTTTAGTGTGTGGAGTGCTACATCTGTCGCAGCGTGTGTGTGTTTTGTTGATCCACTTGTTGGATCGTGTTGGAGACCTCGTCTCTCTGTGTGTGTGTGTGTTGGGGTGCGTCCCCGTGTGTGTGTGGGCAGGCGTCGTCCTGCGTGTGTGGTTGGAGCGTCGTCTCCGTTTTGGGGATTTATCCCCGAGTGAAGTCACACTGAGTTTGGTGAGGGGTGGATGTAAGACTGCCGTCGTTGCATCCGAACCACCTTAAAAACCGTTGTGCTTTGTATTTTGAATTGTGTTGTTTGGTCCATTTCCTCTACCCCCATTCTACGTGAGTGATTAGTGTAAACTGGTTGTTCAGATTTATCCACGTGTTTATTACTTAATTTCTATCATCATCATATAAAACTTGATAGATCCAATTTTGTGTTCATAGATTTGAATCTCTTAAGTAGCATTCTATCACATATTTTATAAAAGACCAAACGTTTCTTAAAATTTGTAATCACCCAATTCACCCCCCTCTTGGGTGTCATTGATCGCGGGACTTCAATAGAAAACTAGATAGATGAGATGAATCGTATCTTCGATGTTATCCTGTGCACGGACCAAGAAAAAGTGCATCTCGTAACCTTCCAACTCAACAAAGATGCACGCACATGGTGTAAATCAGTACCTACACCTACGGCAGATGCACCTCATACATGGGACGATTTTCTTACTCTATTCCGTGCTAAGTACTTTTCTGAACATGTTAAAAAAAGAAAGGCTATGGAGTTCACCTCTCTTCGTCAAGGAATGATGTCAGTTACGGAGTATGAACTTCAATTCTCCTGGCTAGCACCCTATGCACCGCATTTAATCAACACCGATTTATTGAAGGCTAATCGATTTATGGACGGGTTACGACCCGATTTCATTCAGCAGCTCGGGACCCAAAACATCCGTACATATGCAGAGATGGTTCAGCGGGCATATTTATGTGAGAGGACCTTAGAGAAGGTCGAGAAATATAAAGGGAAAGGAGAGGAGTCTAGCCGACGATCTGATCGGCGTTATAAGAAAGAAAAGTTCAGCATCACGGAACCTCATAAAAGCCATGATAATAAGAAAATATCCAGGAGCGGGAATGGTGGAAGTTCCCAGAAGCACAAGAGAGTCAAGGAGGAGACAGAGCAAGTCATGGCGGCTTGCACATTTTGCGAGAAGTTTGGTCATTTGACTGAAGAATGTTGGAAGCGCCTTGGTGCTTGTCTACGTTGTGGCAGTAGGGAGCATCGTATGCCAGATTGCCCCCTTATGAAGGATCAATCGTCTGGTGGTGGATGTAAGAGGCAGGCTCGCCTCAACGCTGTTCTAGAAGAAGAAGAAGCACCCAAGGATGATGGACTTATGGAAGGTACCCTTCAAATCTGATCCGGTTCTGCATTTGTGCAATTTGATACTGGTGCCTCTCATTCTTTTATCTCCACTACTTTTGTAAAAACATTGCCAATTGCATCAGTTCCTCTACTTTCAGATCTTGCTATTACTACACCCTTAGGTTCTAGAACAAAGCTTACCGAGTATTATCCTGATAGTGAGATAATAGTAGAAGGTCACAATCACCCCGCAAACTTAGTATGCCTTGACATGAAAGGTTATGATACCATTTTAGGGGTAGATTGGCTTATAGATCATGATGCTGATATTAACTACCAAAATACGATTATATCCTTTCGAAAACCCGGTCTTCCAAGATTTTCTTTCCTTGGCATCAAGTATAGGAAACATCCCACTATCATATTTTCTCTTCACGGTTGCAAACTTATCTCGCTAGGATGTGAAGCTTTTCTTGCTTCAATCATTGTTACCGAGTCCAAGGAAATCATCATAGCAGACATCCCTATTGTAAATGAGTTCCCAGATGTGTTCCCATCCGAATTACACAGTTTAACACCCGAGAGGGAAGTAAACTTTACTATTGAGCTCATTCCAGTAGCAGTACATGTTTCTATAGCCCCTTATAGGATGTCCCCCACGGAACTTAAGGAACTAAAAAGATAATTACAAGAAGTACTAAACAAGGGTTTCATCAGACCTAGCACATCCCCCTGGGGTGCGCCGGTTCTTTTTGTCAAGAAGAAGAATGGCTCTCTCAGGCTATGCATAGACTACCGGCAACTGAATCAACTTACAATCAAAAACAAGTATCCGTTGCCGCGTATTGATGAGCTCTTCGATCAGATTTTGGGAGCAGAGTATTTCTCCAAGATCGATCTCATGTTAGGTTATCATCAACTTAGAATTAAAGAAGAAGACATTTATAAATCGGCTTTTCGAAGTCGTTACGGCCACTATGAATTCGTGGTGATGACGTTCGGGTTAACAAATGCCCCAGCAGCATTTATGCAGCTTATGAACAATATTTTCCAACCATATCTGGACCGGTTCATCGTCATCTTCATCGATGACATTCGGGTACATTCCAAGACAAAAGAGGAACATGAAGGACATCTGTGGATAGCTTTGCAAACACTTAGAGAACATAAACTTTATGCCAAGCTTAACAAGTGTGAATTCTGGCTCAAGGAAGTTTCATTTCTAGGCCACATTATTTTAAAAGAAGGTATCGCTGTGGATCCTTCTAAAGTAGAAGCTGTCAAAAACTAGAGCCGGTCAACGACTGTATCAGAAATAAGGAGCTTTCTGGGTCTAGCTGGTTATTATAGGCGGTTCATTAAGGACTTCTCAAAAATTGTTGTTCCTTTAACTAGACTCACAAGAAAAGAAAATCATTTTGTCTGGTCAGAGGAATGTGAAAAGAGTTTTCAAACCCTTAAGAACCATCTTACTACAGCTCATGTTCTATCACTACCTATGGAAGGTGGTAGATTCGAAGTATATACAGATGCGTCTGGCATTGGCTTAGGGTGCGTCCTCATGCAAAATGGAAAGATAATCTGGTATTCTTCAAGATAATTGAAATGTCACATGGAAAATTATCCCGTGCATGATTTGGAACTGGCAGATGTTATATTCGCCTTAAAGATTTGGCATCACTACCTTTACGGGTAAAAGTTCACGGTCTACTCGGACCACAAAAGCTTGAAATACTTATTCTCTCAAAAGGAGTTGAATATGAGGCAGAGAAGATGGTTAGAATATCTCAAAGACGTTGATTTTGCTATTCAATATCATCCTGGCAAGGCTAATGATGTAGCCGATGCACTCAGCAGAAAACCAATGGGAAAGCTATCAAGTCTTATGATTAGTATGACTAATCTTATTCCTCAATTTGCCTAGTTGAACTTAGATATTGACATGAAGGAAGAAGAAGATTATTTTATAGCCAATATCTGAGCTCAACCTACATTAATGGAAGATCTAGTCAGGATACAAGACAATGATCCCGTATTACTAGAAATCAAAGCCAACATAGAACAGAGGCTGGATTTTTCTATTTCCAATGACGGAAGATTGCTATTTAAGGGCCGTGTGTGTGTACCAGATCATGAGGATATGAAGAAACTAATCCTAGTAGAAGCACATAAATCCAAGTACACCATTCATCCTGGTGGTACAAAAATGTATCAAGATCTCAAAAGCAATTTCTGGTGGCCTAATATGAAGAGGGAAATAGCTAATTTCGTGTCTCGTTGTCTCACTTGTCAACATGTAAAAGTAGAACATTTTAGACCCGCAGGTAAATTACATCCCTTAGATATTCCAGCATGGAAATGTGAAAGTATAGGAATGGATTTCATTATGGGTTTACCAAAGACAAGAGGTGGATACGATGGTATCTGGGTAATCATAGACCGATTGACTAAATCTTCACATTTCATACCAATCAAAAGTCGATGGTCTGTGGATATTCTAGTAGCCTTATACATAAAGGAAATTGTCAAGCTACACGGTGTCCCTGTCACTGTCATATCTGATAGAGATCCTAGATTCACATCGCAATTGTAGAAGGGTCTACAACATTCACTAGGGACCAGACTGAACTTTAGCATGGCATTCCATCTACAAATTGATGGTCAGACTGAAAGAACAAATCAGGTAGTAGAAGATATGCTCAGGGCTTGTGCTATTGACTTTGGAGGAAGTTGGCATGATCGCTTGCCTCTGGTAGAATTTGCATATGACAACAGTTATCCGGTCAGCATACAGATGGCACCTTTTGTAGCTTTATATGGAAAAAGCTGTAGATCACCGATATGTTGGAATGAAATAGGGGAAAGGCAAATTCTAGGCCCCGACATTATCAGGGATTCTTCAGAGAAAATTAAGCTCATTCGAGAAAGATTACAGATTGCACAAGATAGGCAAAAATCTTATGCTGATAATCGAAGGCGCGACTTGGAGTTTCAAGTAGGAGATCACGTGTATCTGAAGGTTTCTCCGAGTCATGGTATTCGAAGATTTGGCATCAAAGGCAAGCTAACTCCAAGGTTCATTGGCCCATTTGAAATTCTTGAAAGGGTCGGTGAAGTGGCTTATAGATTAGCTTTACCTCCACAATTAGCAGGAGTTCATGACGTATTTCACCTCTCTATGCTGAAAAAGTATGTATATGATCCTTACCATATTATCACTTATGATAATTTGGAGATTCAGAAGGATATGACGTACGAGTAAACACCAATAAAGATTCTAGATCGGGAAGTGCGTCAACTAAGGAATAAAGCTATTCCTAGGGTCAAAATTCAATGGAAGAAATCATGGCCATCCGAAGCTACTTGGGAAACAGAAGAAGCCATGCGGAAAAGATTTTCAGAGTTATTTAACTGTAAGTACACTCTCCATATAATCCATGTATTGAATTTGGGGAACAAATTCTTCTAAGTGGGAGAGGGTGTAGTGCCCCAAAATTTATATAAATTATTTCTGGATTTTCTGGAATTTATTAAGAATTATAAAGCTTAAATTCATTCTAAGGCCCAATTATGTTAAAATATTAATCCAGCTTTGGTAAATGAAGCCCAAAACGTTTAAGGACCAAGCCCATTAAGTTTGGCCAATATTCTTGAAGGTTATTTAGCCTATTCATGAATTTTAAGGATAAATATCCTTTTTTTAGATAATTATGTGGATAGAACAAATAAAAGAGTTTGAATTAAGTTGAATTCTGCACACAGTAGCTGTAGCGGTCTATCGTGCGACCGCCACAGGCATGTAACGCGCCAAGACTCGACCGTTACGCTCTGTCAATTTTGTGAATGGAAGAACGAGCAAAAAGATAAGATTTTTGCTAGTCTATCTCTTAGGGATCGAGATGGGAGGACCAGTAAACGTGTTAAGGACTCTCAGAAGTTGATCTAAGCTTTAACAATGACTCTAGAATCGATCTAATCCATAAAACCCTAGCTACAACCTATAAATAGACCCTAGTTTTGACCTACGCGACCCCTACATTGGCTCGCGTGGAACTAAGATAAGGAGATAGTATTTCGGGTAAGTTCTTGAAAACTTTTTATTCCTTATACATAGGACTAATCTTCCTCAAAATTTCATGCTAGGAGATCAACTACACAAGGAGTTTGAACCTTGCAAAGTTGCTGGTTCGACCATAGTGACCCAAGAATCTGAGCGAAAGTCTGCTGAAGATCAGGAGATTAGAACACCTAAACGAGTTATTTAGAATTAGGTTATTTATAACTTTTTGTTCCCCTTAGTTTCATCTTCTTACCCTCCAAATTTCACATCTTTAGGTCAAGGGATTACGGAGTTAGAACGACGTGAAGTTGCTGAAAACTCATAGGAAGGGGAGAGCTAGGGCGTGTCTTGCAGTCCCAAATTGGAAGTTGAAAGCCCATGAAAGAGGTAGGTTATCTCGTGAACGGCAAAAATATCATGTTAGGGATAAAATCCCTCTGGTTTCACTTGATTCCATGCACTATAGACCTTGAATTTCATGTTTTAGTAGGTCCATGTATACATGTATGTCTTTAGCCTAAATTAAAGAAAAAACATATTCTCTTGTTCATTCACTGCAACCTATGCATCTAGATATCCTATTCTTCGTTCTGTCATGACTAGAGTAGTTGTTTATTTTTGATTCTTCTTGCATGAAAGGTTTTAAACCATAGATCTTTTACTTACTGTCAGCAGTGCTCTAATGGATTATAGTTAGACCGTCACATGACTCTGACGGCTTTACGATAAGCAGTCACACCGCCTGTTGTATTTAAATTTCTCTGTAATCTCTGACGGACCAAAATCAGAGCGTTACAACACTCTGACGGATCCACGATGAACCGTCACAACTATATGATCACAACTATATGACGCGCCTGTCTTAGACCGCAAGAGTGGTGTGTTCTGTAAACTCGAGACAGAATTGAGAATAGTCAAATCTACGTATAAATAATCCTAGATATCTAAGTTTTGACCTATCTTCATGAACTTTGAGTTTATAAATTGATTCATGCATGTCTAAAGCCCTTTGAGTTATTTTAAGTACATGTTAATTTTATTTGCTAAAACTCTATAGTTTTATATTAAAAACATGATTTTAAATGATGTATTTACGGAGTTTTATCATGGTTTCACATCGTTACACATTCTTTTTCGTCTATAGAGTCAATTTCTCTAAGTACATGGCATATATTCCGGTATATGACCATTAGTTTACACTTTTGCACTATATGAACATTTTCTTGGACTTGAGGACCTCTCTATTGGATATTCCTTCCAAAGGAGTAGGAAATCTTATTTCAAGGCCTCCGTAATTCTCCGCGAGGCTGGGATTCCCACTAGGACGCCAAGTTGGTTGTACCATTAAAGCCTAATTTTTTAGAAAGCACTATCGAAGTTTTCTGGTTCTGGTTATGTAACGGATCACTACTAGACCGTTAAGGCACAATAACGGTCCACTATCCGACCGTCACATTATCTGAGTCCATATTGATTTCTTCTGGATTCAACTGTTCTAACGGCCCAATACTAGACCGTTATATACGTGTAACGGTCCAGTTATAGACCGTCACGTCTAGTTGACCCAAGGTTGTAACCCAAGGGTTGATATTGTAAAGTTCCTAGATGGATTATTGATGGTTGGAGAGGGGGATTTCTATAGCCCATCTAAGAGCAGCCGAACTAGGCCCATCAGGACCAAACGAGGCTCGGCTCATCCAAGTGACAGCCTCATAGGGCCCACTTAGGCCAAAAAGCCCAATAAAGATTACTCGGGATCCCACCCTTCCTCGGCGACCCTTAGGCTCGGAAGGCCCAAGCGTCAGAACGGAGGAAGACACATGCCCGAGTTATCCCTTCATCGGGATAGAGGCAAGCGCTCTGCGCCCACTCCGACCTGACTCCATCCGAGCTATGCCTATCGCCCGGACTGGGTTGGCACCTTTTATGCTCGGACTGACTGACGATTGCTTATCCACGCTACCGTTGAGAGCCCTTTATAAGCAGGAGTTTATGAGGATAAGGGACCCATGATCCCACGATGAGGACGTAACTCCCGCGTGAAACTCCTCAGCTTACGGGACTCATAAGGTGAGCACACTATATAAACCAGGGACTCCCTCCAGTGAAAGGTAAGGGCAATACACGCCTAAAAACCCCTGAGCAGGAACCACTTCACCACCTTGGTGTTGGGGGATCTCGTGCACCTCTTTCAACCTCCCTCCATACCTTCCACCATTACTCTACTGACTTAGGCATCGGAGGGTTTTCCCCAGGGAGCCATCCCTGGGCCTCCTGATCTGTTTCGCTTTCTCTGCAGTTCACTATTCGGTGATCACCCTCCCAGCTCAGGACAAGCGCGATATCGCACCCCTTCATCTTGCGCCGTCTGTGGGAAAACGACCAAAGAGCCAGTATGGTGCGAAGAAGTTCAGGGAGGAGATCCACCGGCAACAGGAGAAAGGCCATGGTGGCGGCGGGGGGAGGCCCCTCTCAAGCTTCCCAAAACCCCCCCTCCAGTGCCAGCACTCCCGCCGATGGACCGCCCCCTCCCCCTGCAGTAGGGCTGCCGCTTAACGGCAGCGCTGACACCTTCCAAGCCCTCAACGCGAAACTAGACGTCCTCGGGGAACTCATGAGGACCCAGGCGGCTAGGGATGGAAGGTCACGCGCCCCTCCGGAGAGCCCTCCCCGCGAGAACACGTCCCAGCACACTGCCGGAGGCCGCTTCACCCTCCGAGGGTAGCAACTTATTTGCACAAAGCAGGAGGACCCTCACAAGCCCCCCCTCCGGAGCAAGACGCTTCCTCCACACCAAAACGAGGTAAGCATGGGGCACGCCGTCCCCTCCCAGAGACAGAAGTCCCCAAAGAGTGCCAGGACAGCCTGCCATCACGCCCCCTCAGCCCTACAACACAGCAGCTGGAGCTATACGTCCGACTATGAGAATTCGAGAGGCGTTTCGCAGAGCAGGAGCGTGCCCTACGAGCCCTGCAGAAGACCTATCCACCAGAGGACGAGGAGAGATCCCTGTTATCCGACCATATCTTGAAGGCAGAGGTATCTCCCAGTGCCTCCATCCCGACCTTCAAGCCCTACGACGGCCAGGGTGACCCGGCCGACCACTTCGACAGCTTCGACACCCTGATGACCCTTCATGGAGTGTCCGACGCCATCAAATGCCGAGCCTTTGCGACCACCTTGGTCCAAGGCACCCAAGCATGGTTACGGGCCCTCGCCCCCAGATCCATCCGGGACTTCAAGCAATTCGGGCGAGTATTCAAGGAGAGTTTCACCGGTAGTGGTCCCCCAAGGTCGGTAGCGGGGCTTTTTGGCCCTCAAACAGGCGCAAGGGGAGAAGCTTCGGGCCTACATTATCTGATTCAAATCGGAAGCCCTGAGGATCCCCCGCCTGGACGTCGCCTCGGCCATAACCGCACTGACCGGGGGCACCCGCGACGAGAACCTCCACCGCGAACTTGTCCTCCACCCTCCCTCGACCCTTACTGCGCTAGTGACTCTGGCATTGCACCATGCCGAGTGCGAAGAAGTGCTCAGCGCATGCCGAGACGCAACCGGCTCGGGTCGGGAGGGGGACAAGAAGCGGGCACCCGAGCCAAGTTCAGGCCAAGGAAAGAGGCGGAACCGAGACGGGGAGCATAAAGAACCATCCAGGAAGTACGAGCGGTACACTCCCCTAGCTGCTCTGGTATATAAAATTTATGAAGACATCAAAAGCTCGGGCCTCCTCCGCAAACCTGAGCCAATGAGGTCAAAGAACCGCAGTCGCAGCAAGCATTGCCTGTTCCACAGCGACCACGGACATCACACCGGCGACTGCCATCAGCTCAGGATGAGATCGAGCGTCTCGTTCGTTGGGGGCACCTCTCCCGGTTCATGGCCGGGCACAAGGAAGACAGAGGCGCTCCAGAGGAAATCGACAACGCCCCCCGAGGGGTCCACATCAACGTCATCACTGGAGGAGCTGCATCAGGAGGAGACAGCGGCCGAGGAAGGAAGCGTCATGCTGAGTGGGCGAGCCGAGCCATCGAGCCTCCCAGGGCCCCGCCGAGGGAGCCCCAGGTCATAGTCTTCTCCGACCAAGACCTGGAAGGGCTAAGTACCCCGCATGACGATGCCCTAGTCATATCGGCCACAATAAACCATTGTAACGTAGACAGGATTCTGGTTGACAATGGAAGTGCCCCTGGTGTATTATCCTATGAATGTTTCCTTAAGATGGGGGAGGATCCGTCTAAACTCCGCCCGATCCGAACCCCCCTGTGCGGGTTCAATGGCCCGGCCACTAATCCCGAGGGATCCCTAAGCCTGCCGGTTACTCTCGGCACCCCACCCAAAACCGTTACGGTCATGGTGGACTTCATAGTGATCAAAGGTATGATAGCATACAACGCAATCTTCGACCGGGGAATCCTCAGCCGAACGAAAGCGGTGCCTTCTACCTATCACCAAAAGATGAAGTTCCCCACCAAAAATGGGTTGGCGGAAGTCCGAGGCAACCAGGCCATGGCCAGAAGGTGCTATAATATCTCGGTTGAAGCCACAAGGCCGGACGGGAAGAACAAGGGCCCCCGGGAAGTCAAGGAAAAATCTGCAACCGCCGAACCTGGAGGCGAATTGCTAGCGGTTTTCCTAAACGACGACCCGACTCTAGGAGTAAAGATCAGAGCTGACCTAACATCTGAGGTTCAACAGCAATATAAAGAGTTTCTTTCTGCGTACATCCGGGTCTTCGCATGGTCTGATGATCAACTTCCTGGGATACCAGAGGAAACGGTGATGCATAAGCTCAACCTCGACCCAACCATGAAGCCCGTGCGACAACGCAGAAGGAAGCACACACCAGAGAAGCAGGCGATTATCAGGGAGCAAGTCACCAAGGGGAAAGAGATTGGTCTCTTTAGACCGGTCCTGTACCTGACGTGGCTGGCTAACGTCGTCCTGGTGCCAAAAGCTTCGGGAAAGTGGTGAATGTGCGTGGACTTCACCGACTTGAACAAGGCTACTCCAAAGGACTGCTATCCATTACCGAGCATCGACCAACTGGTTGACTCAACCTCGGGCAACAAGATACTCAGCTTCCTGGATGCCTATTCAGGTTACCATCAAATCAAAATGCACCCCGAAGACATCGAGAAGACCACCTTTTTCACCGACTTCGGCGTACACTGCTACATCCGAATGCCTTTTGGGTTGAAGAACACTGTAGCCACGTACCAGAGGCTGGTCAATCATATGTTCGAGGGACAGCTCAGTCGGAACGTCGAGGCCTATATCGACGACATGCTCGTGAAGACCCCCAAGGTCGAGGACCACTTCGCCGACCTAGCGGAAACCTTCTACACCCTCCTGAAGTACAATATGAAGCTCAATCCTGCCAAGTGCGCCTTCGGAGTAAGGTCCGGGAAGTTCTTGGGCTTCTTAGTCACCCAGCGTGGGATCGAGGCCAACCCCGACAAGGTCCAAACCATCCTGGACATGCGCCCACCCACCTGCATCAAAGATGTTCAACGCCTTACCGGGTGCATTGCCGCACTCAGCAGATTCATGTCCCGTGCGGCTGAATGATGCCTGCCCTTCTTCAAATTATTGAGGGGGCCCAAATTGGCATTCGCTACGGTCGCATGGGACGAAGAATGCCAAAAAGTGTTTGCCAAGCTTAAGGAGTCCTGGCTTCGCCCCCGGTGCTTTCCAAGCCTGTCCCAGGTGAAGCCTTGCATCTCTATCTCTCGGTGACTACATCTACGATTAGCTCGGTCCTAGTCAGAAATGACTCGGGAGTCGAGAGACCGGTCTACTATACTAGCAAGGTGCTCAATGAGGCCGAGAAGAGGTACCCCGCAACTGAGAAACTCGTGCTAGCATTGGTTACCTCGGCCAAGCGCCTCCGACCCTATTTCCAAGGGCACTCCATCACCGTGCTGACCGGCGAACCGTTGAAGAGGATCCTCACTCACCCTGAATCCTCGGGACGCCTCGTCAAGTGGGCCATCATGCTCGGGGCCTACGATATATCGTATCGGCCTCGCTGACTTCATCGTCGAGAGCACCATCCCGACTGAAGAAAGATCTCCATCCGCGCCCGGGCCGACCTGGGAACTGTTCATCGACGGATCTTCCAACTCAGCCAAGAGTGGCGTCGGGATTCTCTTGAAGTCCCTCGAAGGAGAGGAGCTACAGTACGCCCTGAAGTTCAACTTCCAAGCATCTAACAACGCTTCTGAGTATGAGGCCCTCATATCGGGAGCCCGCATGGCCCGGCGGTTAGGGGCTGAGTGAGTCATGATTCACACTGACTCCCAACTGGTCGCTAGCCAGGTCAACGGCGATTATGAAGATCGAGAAGCACCGATGATCAAATACCTCTAGCTAGTGAAGACCGTGGCACAACAGTTCAAGAATTTTGAGATAGTCCGAATAGCTCGGGAGGAAAACTCCCGAGCGGACGCCCTCTCTCGGCTGGCCTCCTCTCTTGACCCCGAGGGTACTCGATCGGTCCTTCTCGAAGAGCTAGAGTGGCCGAGCATCGATTCGGAGCTCCTAGATGTTGACTCGGCCTCCCCAAGCGACTCGTGTACCCCCTATCTGTCATGGCTTCAAGATTCTCAGGAGCCTCCCGACCCTCAGGAAGCCCGAAGAGTGAAGTACCAAGCTCGGTGATTCGTCACTCTGGATGGCACTCTCTACCGGAGATCCTTCTCCGGCCCTCTCTTGAAGTGCCTCAGCACCGACGAAGCCAACCGAGCGATCGAAGAAGTTCATGAAGGTCTGTGCGGAGCGCATTTAGGGGGAAGGTCGCTCGCCAGGATCTTGCTACGGCAAGGTTATTGGTGGCCCACCCTGCAGCGCGACTACTCGGCCTACACACAAAACTGTGACCGCTGTCAGCGATTTGACCACTTGGTCCATCAGCCAGCAACGGAGCTCGTCACCCTAGCCAAGGCTTATCCTTTCGCTCGCTAGGGAATCAACATCCTCGGGCCGTTTCCCACGGCCCAGGCCCAAAAGAAGTTCATTATCGTCGCCATCGATTACTTCACTAAGTGGATCGAGGCCGAAGCCACAGCAAGGATCACCAAGACAGTCATCTGGAATTTCGTCTGGAAGTCGATCATCTGTCATTACGGCATCCCCCAGGTGATAGTAAGCGATAATGGTCGGCAATTTGATTCTCATTATTTTCGAGACAGATGCGCCGACCTTAAAATTCGTAATCACTTCACTTCGGTCGCCCACCCTCAGGCTAACGGGCTGGTCGAAAATGCCAATAAGACTATTCTAAAAGGCATCAAGACTAGGTTCGACAAAGCCAAGGGCAACTGGCTCGAGGTATTGCCAAACGTACTTTGGTGACACAGAACGACTCCCAGAACGGCAACCAGTGAAAGCCCCTTTCAGCTGGTATACGGTACCGAAGCCGTGATCCCGTTGGAGATTGGCAACCCCTCCCTCCGAGTCATCTGCTTCTCGTCTGAGGTAAACGATCAGAAACTGCTCGAAAACCTCGACCTAGCAGATGAAGTCCGAGAGATTGCCAGCAACAGAGCAACGGAATACCGACGCCGCCTCACTCGATACTACAACGCCAAAGTCTGAGACAGACACATTCAACCGGGAGACTTCATCCTCAGGAAAGTCGAAGCCTCTCGACCACTTGAGGCGACGGGCAAGTTATCCCCAAATTGGGAAGGCCCCTACCGAGTGGTCGAGACGCACGGAAAAGGAGCATACCGTCTATCCACGATAGAAGGAGAGCTCATCCCTCGAACCTGGAACGCAACCACATTACGCAAGTTCTACTTTTGAATACTGAACATTGTGCAAACGACATGAGATAAAACAAAATGCTCCTTTCTTTTATTCAAACAACCCGCTTGTACATCAAGAAGGCCGAAGCTAAGAAAATACATGTCAAAAAAGCAAAAAATCCATCCGGCGCTGTCGTATGAGCCCATCGCTCGGCTGACTCAGATGGCCTTCCTACGTCCAGCCACTGACTCTGCCTCGTGTAGAAACTGGCTCGGATAAAGGATAGTCGACCCCGTTGGCTCGGGCAGCTCGGGACAAAGGTGACAGAGGGAAAAAGAGGCTGCAAGAAAGAAAAAGAAACCAGCAGAGCTGGACGAGGAGGCAGGGGAAGGCCCGGAAGGGAGGGAGCTTAGTTGGCTTCCTCCTCCCCTCCGTGAAGCGAGCAGGAAGGGACGGACGGCGGGGATGTCTGATGCCCCCATCCGTCCACCATCTCGCCCCCCTGCAAGTGCCGCCAGAACTGATAAAGGGAAGACGACGTGCCTCCACACGTCGAACCCTCTTCAAGTCTGTCCGACGACCGTCGAACCCTCTTCAAATCCGAAGCAGTAAGAACTCTCTACCCCCCGTCGTCGGCAGCCTCATCTTCCGGGGCGTCTTCCACGCTACAAATACAACGGCACAACGCTACGTGAAGAAGGAATGAGAAAAGACTGTCAGGGAAACCCCTAAGTGGTGGAGAGGAAGGGACGCCCTTCAGACCTTTTATAGGTGAAGGGAGGCTATTTTCCTTAAATGATTCTCTCCTCGAAAACACGCCAAAGGGATTTCTCCCTACGAACGGTCACCTCAAACTTCTCATTTTCCGCCCCAGCGGGATACACGAAGCGGCCAAGCATTCAAAGTATGAGAAAATGGAAAGACATGTCAGGCGCTCACCCAACCATCAGGTGAGATCCACGCAGAAAGTATCGGCTCTTTCCAACCACCGCAGATACGCTGAACAAAATACGACAATGGCGATACGGAACAGATAAGTCTTCATCATAACGCTATTGCCTTGTTTATTTGTACACGAAAGAGGAAGTTTTTTCCTTCAAAAAGAAAAAATACATACAAAAATAGGAAGCGAAGCAGATACATCAGGCCTCCAGCCCACCTTGAAGTTCGGAAGTAGAGGGCTCGAGCGATCTGCCCCCGACGTCTTCGGCGACGGTCGACCCTGGCACTGACCCCACCGGCGTGGGAACTGCCTCAGTTGCGTGCGCTCCTGAGGCATCCGGAGTTGGCGACCCCCCGGACGATGAGCCCATGTGATCCTCTTCATCCTGCGCCGAAGCGGAGGAACTTGAGGATGACAAGTCCGAGTCATAACATTGCCCGGACGGGAAGTCAACTACTCCAGACGCCTGCTCCTCGGCGTAGGAGACGGCCGGGTTGGAGCCTTGCTTGAACCCCTTGCGAATGCCTCGACGAAGTCCTAGCTCGTAGTAGGGGAGGGCAGCCTCCTTAAGGTCGACCGGGTAGGCCTCTAAGCTCTTATGCTGCTCAAGAGCCTCCCCCCCGGCCAATCCCACCCTACCAACGAGCTCGGCCTCCTTCCGCTCCACCTCGACAGACTTCCGCTTGGCCTCAGCCGTCCACTTTTCGGCCTCCGCCACCTGCTTCTCCGCCTCCGCCCGATCAGCCTCGGCCTCCCACCGAAGGCGCTCGGCTTCCTCTGCTCAGTCTACCAGCTCTGCACGCTCGGTCTCCCACCGGCCATCCAGCTCAACGTTTGCAAGGAACTCCTCTTCGAGAAGTCTGCTCTTCCTCTGGAGCGATTCGCGGGCCTTGGCTAGCTACTCGGTTAGCGCCCGGGTCTCCACCTGGCTCGAGCGCGCCAACTCCCTGACTGAGGAAAGCTCCCGCCGAAGCCCATCACGCTCCTCAGCAAGCCGAGCCAACCTCCTGTCAGACCCACCAAGGGTCCAGGCCAGGTTCGCTCGCTCCCACTCCGACCGAGCGTATGCTTCTGCCAGAGCAGCCCCCTTCTGGGCCAAGGCTAGGCCGCCCTCCATAACCCCAGCAAGGGCCACAGACGGAGAGTACTACCTACCCCCCCCTCACCTTCGCGGCTATACCGCGGCATTCATGGTACAGGGGACCCGAGATACCAAGCCTCTCCAAGACCGCCGGAACGGAGAACCCCCCATTGCCTGGCGCCCCACCATGTGGCTCGGATTGAGCCCCAGCCTCGGTCACCTCTCGCGCCTCGGCCGGATTTTCTTGCGGCCCCTCAACCTAGACCGGCTCGGCACCTGCACCACCACCTGCAGCGCCAGCTTTGGCCACGGCCCCCTCGGATCCTGCTGAGGGGAGAGCCGGGTCGGCACCGCTGCCAGTCGCAGGAGCACCCTCGGCCCCCTCGGTTCCAGCTAAAGGAAGAACCGAGCCCGCATCGTCGCCGCCCACAGGGGCAGCCCCAACCCCCTCGGCTCCCTCTGGCTCGGTGGGTGGGAGAGCTCGCCAGGTAGGGTCAGCCCCATCATGCTCGGCGGAGGGGCCAGCCGCGGTAAGGTCGCCTTCTACTGCGGGTACGACCCCGGCCTTCTTGGCCCGCTTCCTGGCCCTCGCGGTGGCCCGGATCATACCCTCCATGGGGTCCTTGTGCTTGGACCCCCACGGTCTGGAGGATTCCCCCTAGGTCGCTCCCTTGCCCTTATCTCTGCTTTGGGAGCGACCCACGGGAGCAGCCGATTCGTCAGCAGCTGAGTCATCACCAAGCTCGATCACCTCTGCGGCCTCCTTCAGAGCCTCCCGCCTGGTGTCTGCATGAAGAGGAAGGCATATTCAGGAAAAGAAAGATGATCCCCACATTCAGAGGAGAACCTAGTTTATGGCACCTGAGCCCGACGGATGCAGCCACGTAAGAAGACACCACTCGACATTCTCTGGAGTAACTAGCTCTTCGGTGGATTGGCGGTACCTCAGCAAGATGGCCGCATATTTCTCCACATGTGGAGGGAACTCATCCTGCCTGGGAGGGATATTCGGGTGGAAATTGGGGATTACTAGGCACCTCCAGGTTTCCTCCACTGAACAAATCCCCACCCAGAAGAATTGAGTCTTCCACCCCTTATGCGAGGAATCCTTCGCCGCCAAGGAGATACAGCTCATATTCCGCCTCGCTTGGATGAAATAGAAGCCATTCTCGGCCGAAGGATGTGCTTTCAACTCGAAGAAATAACGAAAGAGTTCCATGGAAGGAGGAACTCCACACTGGCGGTAGAGAATGCGGAAGGCGGAAAGGAGGAGATAAGAGTTGGCTACCAACTGAATGGGCGCCAACATGAAAAAATTGAGAAGCTGAAGAACAAAAGGTTCAAAAGGAAGGCGGAATCCACCCTTCCACGACAAGAGAAAAGTGCAGATGTGGCCTGTACGAGAGTCCGGGCTCGTCTCGTGTGGGGAAGCTGCGACAAAGCGGAACTTGTGGGGCAGGCGATACTGGTGCTCTAGCCTTCTCACATCCGCCTCCCCCAGTTCGCTGCAGTTTGGAACTAGCGCCTTCACCACCGGCTCATCCTCCCACTCCTCAGCATCTGAGCGCTGGTCCGCCATGGAAACCGGAGAAGAGTTTGAAGAAAGGTGATCTCGAGACCCTGAAGATTTCGGGGGAGGAGGAAGCCACCGGACTGCCTCCGCGGTTATCTCCGCCAACACCTTGAACGCCGCTGCAAGCCTCTTCTCTTCCGTTGCGTCCTCACGGCGCATCGAAGAGCCCCAAAAGCAAGAACGGACAAGAGCCAAAACCCTAAAGATGGAGGGAGTCTAGAATGACAATAAGCGCCCAACGCCTATATCCCCACGCGGGAGGTGGCGCGTCGTTCTGACCTCCGAGAAAAGGGGGCCCCTTCATTTCAAATCCGTCATGATCATCATTAATACGGGCCTAGGTGACCACGACATGTGGCTTCCTAACACCGCCAGATCTCAACCCACCAGAGCCACGCTGGTCCAAAACCCCAAACAACTACTCTTTCGAGCTTACTAAAGCTCGGGAGTAGGAGGGGGACAAGTAGAGAGGGGGATTTCTGTAGCCCATCTAAGAGCAGCCGAACTAGGCCCATCAGGACCAAATGAGGCTCGTCTTATCCAAGTGACAGCCCCATAGGGCCCACTTAGGCTAAAAAGCCCAATAAAGATTACTAGGGATCCCACCCTTCCTCGGCGGCCCTTAGGCTCGGAAGGCCCGAGCGTCAGAACGGAGGAAGACCCATGCCCGAGTTATCCCTTCATCGGGATAGAGGCAAGCGCTCTGCGCCCACTCCGACCTGACTCCATCCGAGCTATGCCTATCGCCCGGACAGGGTTGGCACCTTTTATGCTCGGATCGACTAATGATTACTTATCCACGCTGCCGTTGAGAGCCCTTTATGAGTAGGAGTTTATGAGGATAAGGGACCCATGATCCCACGATGAGGACGTAAAGATCCCACGATGAGGACGTAACTCCCGCCTGAAACTTCTCAGCTTACGAGACTCATAAGGTGAGCACAATATATAAACTAGGGACTCCCTCTAGGGAAAGGTAAGGGCAATACACGCCTAAAAACCCCTGAGCAGGAACCACTTCACCACCTTGGTGTTGGGGGATCTCATGCACCTCTTTCTACCTCCCTCCATACCTTCCACCATTGCTCTACTAACTTAGGCATCGAAGGGTTTTCCCCAGGGAGCCATCCCTGGGCCTCCTGATCCGTTTCCCTTTCTCTGCTGTTCACTATTCAGTGATCACCCTCCCAACTCAGGACAAGCGCGAGATCACGCCCCTTCAATGGTCTAGGACTCGTCATAATTGCTCAAGATATTTAAATTTAATTTATGGAAGATAAGGAATATACCGTTATGCTGTCAAAATTGTTCCATGAGCATAACATTATTTTAAGTCATTCTTGATCTCTCATATTCTTAATTGAAGCATTCGTTCATTGGAATTATTATGAACTTATTGAACTTGTTACATTATTGGCCATATTTTATTGCTTGAAACGTGGAAGTAGCTTGATTTATACTTGAAGATGTGGATCGAGCACTGATTGTGTTCAAGGGTTATATGCTAGTCCCCTCGACTGATTGTCAGAAACATACTATTATAAATCATGGGATATGATGCTACTGGCGTCGCATTGTGCTAGGAGTACTTTCTCTATAAATAAGTGAAAATCCACGGCATCACGAAAATCACGGAATTCTCAGAATTATCCACAAAATGGTATTCCACAGAAATTCACGAAGTACTTGCTATTAAGCGAAGAGTACTTGCTTGCTTGTTACATGACTTTCTAGTACATTCTTGTTCATGAAAGGCCATATCATATTCTTGATACATTCTTGCTAATTCATATTTGCTCATTCTATCTTACATGATCATCTTTGTTACTTTGGTTTAATCGCATGATTGATCGCATTCATATGATTTTACCTTATTTCTTTAGAGCTAAAATGTTAATCACTTTAATAATGCCTTCATGTTGATGCGAAGATACCTATTGGGTAAGTGTGCTCATTACCTATTTCAAATCTTTTTCAGGAGATGGAAGTGATACGAATTCAGATTCGAGTTATACAAGTAGCGGGTCCGCGAGCGAATGAAAGTCTTATCAAAATGAGAGTGAAGACTTAGGAAGTCATTCTTGTTTAGATCGAGTCTTTGTAGTTTTCTTTTTCTTAGAGTCTGATGGATTAAAGAAGGTTGAAGAGTTATTGTATTAGAATATTTTGATCGTTAATGAAATAAAGTTGGAGTTTGAATAAATTTATTGTGCAATTGCATCTCATGTGTGATTGTCTTGCGCTCTGATCATTCTTGCTTGCAAGAGGATTACCATGACGGCTGTTCTCGTTCCTCGAGCTAGTCTTCCATTGTATTAAAGGCTCGGGGCGTGAGAAAAATGGTCTGAACGAGGCTGTGTGAAGGCTGGAACGGTCTGATGTTGACCGTTGGCGGGATTAAAACGGTCACCGGAGGACCGTGTAGAGCTGGAAATGCTGAATCTTGTCTTCAACCTACCCTTACACACATATAAAAAAGAAAACATATTAAATCTTTTTTAGGCTTCACCTCTTGCCTGTAGTAACTTAGGAAATGACCAGTTCTTGATTTTTGGTCAAGGGGGTAAGGCTTATTAAATAGGCGAATAACACAAAGGAAAATGGATGCAATGCCTGCCATGAATGCAAATCATAATGGTTAAAATATTTTTATGGTTTTAAAAATATTTGATTTTTTTAGGGTTTTGAAATATTTGATTTTTTTTGGTATTTTGAAATATTTGAGTAATTTTTTTTTTGGATTTTGAAGTTTTTGATTTTTTGGATTTTGAAATATTTGATTTTTTTAGATTTTGAAATATTTTATTTTTTTGGATTTTGAAATATTTGATTTTTTGGATTTGAAATATTTGTTTTTTTTAGATTTTCAAATATTTGATTTTTTTGGTTTTTTAAATATTTGACTTTTTTGGATTTTGAAATATTTGATTTTTTGGGATTTTGGAGCCAGCTCAAACCCGGCGACGGGATACCTTCATATCTCATTAGGGGTTTCCCAAGTACAACGTGCATTATGGGTGACCGCCCAAGGCCGGGGTCCAATTCTACTCAACGGTGCCTCGACCGAGGCCATACCCGGGTTATGATCTAGTCCTTGGAAAATGAAAGAGAATTTGATAGGGAAGCCGGCAATATGTATAGAGATTTTTAGGGCTTGAGTTCTTCTCACGACGGCCCCTTTTCAAGGAATTTGGTCTATTGCACCGGGGCTTTGTGTCCATCATCGAACCTACATCCACTCTAGGCACGCATACGACCTGGCTCATGACGTCCCGCGGGAAAACTGTACTGCCACTCTTGCCATGCGTAGTTTCATTCTTTTGGGAGCATTTAGACTTTTGAGCTTTGAGCTTTTGAATGAGCTTTTTAACTTTTGCCTTGATTTTGCCCCTTTTCTTTTATTTCTTTTATTTCTTTTGCTTTTGTGAATGTAGAATCAGGTCATAACGGACTGCCCCTATTTGAGACCTTTCTTTTTATCGGGGTGTCTAGATCAGTTCTCCCCCCCTTATTCACCACTTGCCCCTATTTTTAGCCGAAAAGAGAAGAAAAACAAGGATTTTCACTTTCCCTCAAGCATGGCCGAGGAGAATCAATGTTGCGCAAGAAGGGAAAACCCAGCCACGGGGGTTGTGTAGTGTGTGAGTGTTGAACCGCGGACCTCCCTTCATGATCAAGTAGAGGAACACCCCGCCACCGGGCCGTTGTTGTCTCGACCTTATGGATAAAAACGTTTAAGATACAAACCGTTCAACAGATTAGACAATTCTTTGCCCTCGGCATTAACAAGACGGTACGCATTCCCAAGATAGATTTCCTTGATTACGAACGGACCCTCCCAATTGGGTTGCAGCTTAGACCTAAGACCTGCTGATCTAATAAATTTGCGCTTCAAAACCATGTTACCCACTTGAAATTTTCTTTCGATGACCTTCTTTTGAAAATGTCGCGAGACACGTTTTTGATAAATAGAGACGTGATTGGCCGCGTTAAGCCTCTTCTCATCCAACAGTTCCAGCTGGACTAACAACGCCTCTCGACGTTCGTCGAGATTAAGTTCTTTGTCGAGCTGTACTCTTAGGGAAGGGATCAAAATCTCATACGGGAGTACCGCCTCCATCCCATAAGTGAGAGCAAAAGGAGTTTGCCCCATGAGAGTGCGGACGGAGGTGCGATAAGCCCATAGAGCTTCTATCAATTTATCAGCCCAATCAGCAAATTTATGTGACTCGCATGTTTTCTTAATGGTTTTAAGAAGAGTCTTGTTAGTGGCCTCGGATTGACAGTTGCCTTAAGGGTAGTATGGTGATGAATGATGCAATGAAACGTTAAATTTCTTACAGAGGTCCTAGAGTTCTTGAGACACAAATTGAGGCCCGTTGTCGGTGACGATGTCGCTCTGCACTCCAAACTGCAAAATGATATTCTTGAGGATGAAGCGGCAAACTGTGGTAGCTTTGATTTCTGCATATGGTTCAGCTTCTGCTCACTTGGTGAAATACTCCATAGCAGTCAGGATGAAAGATTTCTACTTAACCTGGGAGTTTAGATCACCGAGTGGGCCTACAATATCAAAAGCCCACATGGAGAATGGCCAACGAGCGGAAAGAGGATGGAGTGATGAAGCAGGTGCGTGGATTTTGTCGGCGTGGAGTTGGCATCGAAGACACCTACAGACATAGGTGGAGCAATCTTCTTCTAAGGTTGGCTAGTAATAGCCCTGCCTAAGAATCTTCTTCGCCAAGGCCTGACCATTGACATGCCCTCCACACTCGCTCGAGTGAGCTGCTTCAACAACCTTCCAGGCCTCATCATCGTCTAAACATCTCATAAGAACTCCATTAAGAGCCCGCCTATACAATTCTCCTGCAATAATGGTATATCGAGAGGCGACTCTTCTTATGGCCTTGTGCTACTCGGCACTTGCCGCTTTTAGGAATGAACCATCCCTACAGTACTACTCTATTTCATGGTACCACGACAATTCCTCTTCTTCTATAATCTCCTCAAGCTCAGTTAAAGACACTTCCTTCAAATTTTCTAACTCAGCCTTCTTCTCTACAGATTTCCTAAGGTTCTCGAACCACAGATCTTGGAGGGAAGGAGCGTCTAACCGCTGGACCACGATGGTCTCAATGGAACGACTGAGAGGGAGAGTAAGCGAGGAAGCAAGAGATGCTAACACATCAGCAAGAATGTTCTGAGAATGAGGAGTATGAATGTAGATGAGCTTACGGAACTGCCTAGCCAAGAGCATGACCAGATCTTGATAGGGCTTGAGTTTAGGGTCACAGGTGCGGTAAGTTGAAAGAACTTGGCGCAGCACCAACTGAGAGTCTCCTATGATGTTTAGGTACCGCGCGCCCATGATGTAGGCGTGTTTCAGTCCGGCAAGGAGAGCTTCATATTCGGCTATGTTATTTGTGGCAGGAAAAGAGAGCTGGTAGGCGATGGGGATGGTTACTCCTTCCGGAGTGAGGAGAACGACGCCGATTCCACGGCCCTGAGAATTGAGAGCACTGTCGAAGTGCAAGGACCAGAAGGGGAGATGAGTAAGTATAGCCAGATGCTCATCAGGAAACTCACCCTGGATTGAATCGGCATAAGGGATAGGAGAATGAGCAAGATGTTCAGCAATCGTGTATCCCTTGATCACTTTCTGAACGACGAAGGTGATATCAAATTGAGAGAGAAAGCTTTGCCAGCGAGCCAATCTGCTAGAAAGGATGGGTTTTTCTAAGAGGTAGCGGATTGGGTCCATTCTAGAGATCAACTTAACTTCATGGGCGAGAAAATAATGCTTGAGTTTCTGAGCTACCCACACTAATGCTACGCAGGTCTTCTCCATGGTAGTATACTTAGGTTCAGCAGGATTAAACAATCTAGAGAGGTAGTACGATGCCCTTTCCTTTCCTTCGTCATCCACTTGTGCTAGGACAGCTCCTAGGGAGTCATCAATAACAGAAATGTATAAGATCAGGGGTTTCCCAGGGATAGGTGGTTGCAAAATAAGGGGATTGGATAGATAAACCTTGATATCCTCATAGGCCTTCTGACATTGTTCATTCCACTCAAATTTGGCCCCTACTTTCAACAATTCATAAAATGGGCGGCATCTTTGCGAATGTTGAGATATAAACCTCTGAATAAACTGCAAATGCCCAAGTAACCCTCTAAGTTCAGTGATGTTCTTAGGCGGTGACATTTCCATAACGGCCTTTGCTTTGTTTGGATCAATTTGAATCCCTCGCTTACTAACTATAAAGCCTAACAACTTCCCTGATGCTACCCCAAACACACATTTCTTTGGATTCATCTTCAGCTTATACTCCCTAGCCCTTTGCAACACTTTGGCCAAGATAGCGGGGTGTTCTTCCTTGGAACTCGACTTCACCAGAATATCATCCACGTAGGCTTCCATATACACATGCATCATGTCGTGGAAGATAGCCAACATCGCCCGTTAATATTTGGCACCTGCATTATTCAATCCGAATGGCATGACAACATAGCAGTACATGCCCCAGGGCGTGGTGAATGTGATCTTCTCTTGGTCTTCGGGAGCAAGACGGATTTGGTTGTATCCAGAATAGCCATCCATAAACGAGAGAGCTTCATACCCTACCGTGTTGTCCACCAACACGTCGATGTGAGGAAGCGGAAAATCATCTTTCAGACATGCCTTATTCAAGTCCCTGAAATCAATGCAAATCCAAATTTTTCCATCCTTTTTCATCACCGAGACTATATTTGCCACCCATTGAGGATATAACACAACTCTAATAAACTTGGCCTTATGTAATTTATCAACTTCTTTTATCCTTAAGACCATTTGGGGGTGGAATCTTCTCGATTTTTGTTTAACGGGTGTTGCCCTTGGTTTGAGTACCAATCTATGTTCTACCAGAGTGGAAGGCCCGGCATGTCCTCGTAGGACCAGGCAAATGAATTGCTATGCTCCCTCAAAACCTTGATCAGCTCCTCGTAAACTTGAGGAGAGAGATTAGCAGAGATAATTATAAGCCTGGGGTCCTCTTCAGTCCCTAGATTAATCTCTTTCGTGGGTTCATCCACTGCCGATGACGGTTTGTCAAATCTCATCAAACCCTGTGTGTATAAATCAGTAGCGTCATCCACGTCACTTTCCTCATCATCGATAGGGTCCTTCTCATCTATGATTTCATAAACTCCTAATCTATCATCGCTCCATACCCCATCTATCTCCTCATCATCTTCCAAGACTATGGCTGTCTCTATAAACTCAAGGCACTTGAGGAGGAAGTGACAACGTTGGATGAGATCTTGAAGGAATCTATCAGGAACGGCTTTAGAAGGACACGTCATCGGGCGCGTAGCAAGTGTGGACGGATTGGGGACATTAGAACAAGAACCTATCTCACTAGACTCAACTGACTCTACTTCTCTAATCTCGACAAGTCCTACATCTAACCTAGGGGATAGGAAATCTACCGGAAGGGAAACAGAGGCCTCGTGCCCCTGGGAAGAATGAGAAAAAAACAAAGCATAATCCTCCATTGAAATCTCCGTTTTTAAATTGGCATTTTTTTTTGGAGATCGGAGGAAATCATGAAACAAGAGAGATCAGGGGAGGAAGGAGGAGGAAGTTGGAGGGGGAAGAGAGACGGGAAGAGAACATCAAAGAAAGGGTGAGAAGAAGAAAACCACATTTTCAAAAGATCGGATGTGGGGGTCCACATAGTGGACAGGTCAATAGATGGGCACTGCCCACATGCACATGGAACAAACAAAATTTTGAATGGCCTTTCCATAAAGAACGGGTCGACCATGATTGGTGGTGAACGGGGAATAAACCCCAACCGTTGAAACAGGGAGGCAAAGCGGGAGGGAGGCCAAGAAAAGGTAATGATGGAGTTCCCCTCTTCCCATGGCCTCTGGTAAACTGGCTCCGTCGGAGAGCACTTCACGAGCTGCATCCCCGCCTTCTTCGAACAAGCTTCTTCCTCATGGAACAATTCTTCAAGGCAATCATAAAAATCTTCTGTGTCACCCACCAGCCCCTTCAGTGGCGGCGGTGGGTCGGCAACAGTACAAGTGGCATCCCTTCTTACATCAGCACAGGGTGGCTTTTCCAAGGTACCTGGATGCAACGGGCCCTTCACGAAATGCTGACGGTAGTCCCATGTCAGTGGCCCGGAGTCTCCCAGTATTGACAATGCTGACTCCCGGTAGCCAAGGCCTCGTTGGCTCGTCTTTCTGCCCTTGGGGACGAGCTTAGTCAGCCCCTGCAACTGTGCGTCGAGGCACATGCCCGGCTGATAGCCTAATTTCAGGATCATGTGCCATCCCTTGGAATCTCTAATCTTGGACTTAATTTTGACATTAATTGGTGCAGTGGCGGACTTGCGTGACGCATATGCCCATGGAAAGTTCAAGTCCATCACATATAAAACTGGCTTGTTGCTCGGCCATAGTGTAGGCAGAATTTTGTCAGCAATGGCATCGACCGTCTGGATCGTGAAAACACTTTTCACCTTGACTACCCGCCCCTGAAATGGGAATTTGAGGCATTGGTGGGCGGTAGTGGGCACTGCATGCAAGCTGTCAATCCATGGACGACCCAGAATAGCCTTAAACATTGGGTCTATGTCCAACACATAGAATTCCACGTCCATTTTCAAAGGCCCTAGCTCGGCCTGAACTGGCACGACCCCGTGGCAAGCTCTCCTGGAGTTATCGTACGCTGCAATAGTTGTCTGTGTCGGCCTTAGCATGTCTTCAGAGATGTTGCAGGCATGCAACATGCTCAAGGGACAGACATTAATAGAAGCTCATGTGTCCACTAGAGCTGAATCAATGGCCACCTTATTTAATGTAATGGAAATGCATAGTGGCATCTAACGTGCCTCTGGGGGCACTAACTTAGACTCGGAGAAGGAAATAAACGGCCCCTTTGTGATAGTGTCCAAAACTGACGGCAAACTGTCTACCGCCACGTCCTCACTAACAATAACTTTCTGTAGAAAAGCCCGTAGGGCATCTTGGTGTAGCGTAGACCTCTTGATTAACTCCAGGACTGAGATCTTGGCCGGCATCCGGTCCAAGTGCTGTAACAAATCATATTTCGTGCCAGGTAAAGGGTCTGACTCTTCTACTTCAACTGCTGAGGAAGGAATTGGGGGATTAGGTGCAGGTGCACTAGTAGAGGGATAACTTCTATGAAATAGCCGCCCGCTCCGAAGGGCGCAGTTTCGTGCCGGCACGGCATCGGATGGACTCCCGACTGGCCCGGTGGCGTGAGTAGAAGATATAAAAATGGGGGTGATGACGGCGGTGGCTGGTCTGACGGGCCCTGGCGGAGTGGTGATTGGTGAATGGTTGAGTGGAGGGGTAACGATGGAGGGCATGGCGGGTGATGGTGCAAGGATTGGCGGATTGGTGGATAACGTGGCGGGTGTAACGAGGGGATGGGAGGGGATAAAGGGTGGAGCAGTGGTCAAGGTGTTGGGCCGGAGAATGGACTGAACAGTAGGTGCGGGGGAGTTGGTGTATGCGTGGTAGAAGGCCAGGAGATGAGCGGGAGTCTCATCATCGTAAGACCACCCAGCATTAGGGGATGGGCAATGAACAACATTGACTTGTGTCGGTGCCTGTGGCTGCTGTTGCGGAGTGGGCTGGTGATTTGGCATGGGATTTTAGTGAATCCCAAGTTCAGGTGCAGGCTGCTGCTGCAGTGGAGGTTGCTGAGGTTGTTGTTGCTGCGGCGCTGGCTGCTGTGGTCTTGGCGCCTGTCTTCTTCTTTCTCTCATGTCTTCTATCAACTTGTGCATTTGGGCCCAGTCAATTCTCTGCCCTTCATGCAAATCATAAACAAAATCACGGAACTGATAGCACCTTTCTATAGTGTGCCTGGGCTGCCGATGATATATGCAACATTTGGACTGATCGGTGGCCAGATTCCAATTACGGAGTTCCGGAGGGAGTTGAAGATTACCAGTGTACATTAAGGCCAAGAATATATCTGGCAGAGTTTCAGGAAGTGGAGGATAATGGGTTCTTTTCGGACCTAGTTGAGCAGGTGCGTAGCCATTTAGTGGCGGAACATTATGGTACTATGGCGGCTGTTGAGGCTATTGTGGTGGTGGTGGTTGTTGTTGTGGTGGACGAGAAACAGGAAATGATGGTTTGGTAGCTGGTGGTGCGGTGAACTGGGGATTACGGGGAGGTTGCTGGAAGCGTGGTGGAGCGGATTGGTTGGGGAACTAGACAGCCTGCACTTGCTCATTCGTCTGGACTCCTTCAGTAATAGGGCCTTGGGGTTTTCTTATGGTTTTGGACTTCTGGGCCTCAAATAGGGAATGAATAGGGGAGTCCTTAAATTGGGTTTGTATGAACCGGGCTCGACTATACAACTGGTGCATATTTGATATGTCATTCATTGCCAAAATGTTCCGAAATGTTGGCGTGGCATTTGAAATCAACAATTTCACTTTCTCTTCTTCCGGGATTTTCCAGGGCACACGGGAGGCCATCTGCCTCCATCTGTCTGCATAAGTAGCAAAATCTTCATTTGTCTTCATCTTCTCTGCTACCATGTCGGTGAATGAATACTCCGGGCCTACCCGGTCTTGAAATCTTTGTATAAACTTTTCCTTGACCACCTTGAAACTCTCTGCCTCCTCCAAGGGCAAAGTGTAGAACCATTCTAATGCGACCCCGTCCAATGACGGACATAAAAAACACGCCATGAGGCGATCATCATGCTGGAACTGTGTCGATTCATATAGAAACTCCCTTATGTGAATGAACGGGTTGCCATTCCCGTCGTACTTACAGTATGTAGGGAGCTCAGACTGAGGTGGGAAGCGAATGTCCCGAAAATTAGGAAAGGGGACATCAGCGAGAGATTGTGAGCCGACCCGCTTATGAAGAAGGTCAATCTGTTGCTGCATGGCAGCTCACTTATCAAGGAGTTCCCATTCCCGGGAAGGAGGAGACAAAGCAGGAAGAATAGAACTAGTATATGGAGCTGAAGGGTAGACTGATGGAGGGGGGAGCCCGTAAGGAGGATAATGGGCCAGGGAAGGGCCCATATCTGCATGAGCAAGCTGGGCGGCCCCTGCTTGAAGATGAACAAAATCAGCCGGGGCCACAAGGGCCTCCGGCGCTGGAGAAGTAGTGATATAAGGATCTGGATGGGAAGATGAGGGGATCTTGTCTTCCCCTTATCAGCAACCTGATAGGCCGAGCTAGAATCTTGGCCCATTTCCATACTAGGAAATCGGAGGGTCCGAGGATGGACAGGAGTGAGATCAATGGGCGCAGCAGAAGTGGCCCCTAACCCAACAATCGAAGATGACGTGGTGGCAGCAGACACGCCATGAGGAGAAACAAAAGACGGGGCGTCCGGCCCCTACAAAGCTTGACGGATGAGGTGAAGCTGAGTTGGATCTAGCTGGGCCATCATATGAAGGATTTGATTGGCCGAGTTCTGTGAGGAAGAATCAGAAGGGGAGGGTTGAGCACCCTCAACAACAATGGTTGGAAGAGGAGGGGTGGTCCCATCTCTTCCCTGCAAGTGCGCGACCCTAGGTGGGTCCTCCAGAAGTCCCTGAGAAAGAGAGTCCTCATGGGAGTGGGAGAAATTATAGGAAGACATGGTGGGTGAGGAATCGAACAATGGGTTAAAGTAGGAAAATAAATGAGAGATGCCCCTAGGAGAAGATCCTGAGGGTGTGAAGCAACTCCACATGCAACACTCACTAACACAAGAGAACAAACCTAATGAGCTTCTAAACAATCGAACTATCAATCACATGCACAACGAAAGAGAGGAGAGGAGAGACAATCAAATGATCAACCAAGTTGAATGATGCGCGATAAGTTTTAGAACTTCTCCCTTTTAGAACCTTAGTGGATTAATTAAAATGACAATTCTTACAACCACAAAGGTGCCTAGCAAGGGTGAAATAGAAGACTTGGTTGACTCTAAAGGGGACTCTCTCTCATGAATGCAACCCTAGACTGGTGTAGTACGGTACAACCTGCCCAACGTCCGTGTGGGAATCCACGACTCGTGGGGGCTTACGGAGGTCCCCGGTAAGGTCACCTAGTCGGCTCCAAGGAGTATGGAGACGAGAGGATTCCCTACCAAGGTAGGAATGCAACTAATATGGAAAAATTTGAGTGAATCCTATGCGCACCGGAGTGCATGCAACATCTAACCTAAATCTAACAAGCGATGATCAATCAATTATAACAAGTGTGACAACAATCATGCAAAATGAAATGACTATCAGGGGAGATCAAAATAGCACCAGACAAATATGAAATAATATGGAATACTCCTCAAAATGGTAATCCCGGGTGCACTGTAGCACAGAAAAATGGTCTGGGGATGATCGCTCATGGAGATAAATGGCCCAAGGGAGGGCCATGTAATGACAGAGAGTAGTGAAAAGAACTAAACTGAAATGAACTGAGGTTGCAGAGACAGAAGCGTACCTGATTGGACGGTCTATCGATCGATTGTGCAAACTGTAGAACGGCCCTAAACAGACCACAAAGAATCAGTAAAAACCACAAGTGTATGAAGACCAGTAACATACCTGAGCCAGCAGACGTAAACGGCCCTTTGACAGACCGTGGAAATCAGTGCACGGCCCAAAGAGGACCACTGAAACTAACAGACTCATAGAAGCACAGACACTCGTGAGATGGAAATGGACGGTCTATCGTCTGACCGTGGAAACAGAGGAGCGGCCAGAATTAGACTGCGCAATCAATAGCTGCGTGACAGAAATGAAACAGCAGTGCACCTGAGACTGAGGCTGCACGGTATATCATCCAACCGCGGGAATGATTGAGCGACTCTGAAGGAACCGCATACACTTCCGAGGATAGAAACCCAGGGTGAACGCAATAGCAACCTGAAACAACTTAGAAAAATCCCTAACCAAGCACAAAAAACACAGATCAGCAAAACAATAGCATGATGGGCACTAGGAGTCCCACCGTGATCGCCAAAAAATGGGATGTTGACATGTTTTCCCCCCCTTCTTTCTTTCTTCTTTCTTTCCCTTACCTTTCTAAGTCAAGATATAAAGGAAAGCAAAATTAAAGGAAAGAAAGGTGTGGAGAGGTGTGTGTGATCGTGATCGCCACCAAGATCCAGAATGCAAAGGAAATGCACCCGTACCTTGGAAATGGAGAAGACACTTGCCTGAAGTGTAGCGCTGGCAGTAGTACACGGTCCCGGGAGAACCGCCCAGTGGATGGCAAGGCCGCTCGATAGACCGCTCACAGCACTGGAAAGAGAAGCGGGACGAAGATTGGTCTGGCGACAGAGCGGTCCAAAGAAGGCCGCATGAAGGCGTTACACGATCCGATCTGGGCCGTGTATCCTTGCAAACGGACAGATGACGACCGTGTGATGCTGCCAAACTCCAAGATGTAGGACTTAATCCTCCACCCCTTCCGGCCGGCCAGAGGGGATGGGCCTCGTGCTGTGCTGATGCTGACCTGCAAAACAACGTAGACAACAAGCAAACAAAACACAAATTAGCCCTGGAATGCGTAGTAACTATAGAAAAGAATAGAAGATCAACATAATAGCATGGAATGGGCGATACCTGGGGTGGTTTTTAAACCCCTATAAGGCGTGAAAAAATTAGGAGGGTGTGAAAATGATGTTGACAAGTGCAAAAACGTGGGGAGAAGATGGAGAAGATGATCATGCAATGGATGAAAAGATGACTAAACGCCTAGACCAAACACAAAACAAAAGCCTCCCTCCCTGGCTACAGCTCGCTCAAGAATTCAGTAGAGCTTCGACGTCGACGTTGGATCCCCCCTTTTCAAGCTTGGACTAGGGGTTCTGTTTTAGACCTCTCAAAGTCCAACCTCGAATTAGGGTTTTCCAGTGGATATTAACCCAAAATTACTAAATAAAATCCGTAGATAATACTCTAATCTCCTGCCCAAATCAAACGGCACCCCATTTGGTGGAGAAATTGCGGAGAAATGGGTGGGAGAAGTTAGGGGTTTAACCACGGATGGAGAGAGAAAAACCAAAAAATCCACAAATCTTGGGTCTTTACACGGTCGTGCGATGGGCCGCTCAGTCATGTACACGGTCCATTGCTAGACCATCTAATGCTATCGGTGATAAATAAAAATAGGAAATTATCCAATTATCCCATCGAACTGACCGGCTATCACGGCGCAGGACTCTTTAGGATAGAACGGTCTAATGATAGACCACTCAACGAATGGCACGGTCTAATGCTAGGCCGTTTACTCTATGTCGGTGATAAATCCATAAAAATAGGATAAATAAATAATTATCTGAAAATTCAACCGGCTGAAGACTCTGGGAGCTGAATGGTCTAAAGCCACACCGTTCAATGGCAGTAAACGGCTAAAATAAGATCGTGCAAAGGCTTGTCGGTGGAAATTCAAAAAATCAAAATAAATATCCAATAATTTGTTTCGAGCTTCTAAACGGTTCCAAATAAACAGCCCAATCACTGAACGGCCCGTCGCTAGACCGCGTACAGCCTGGACGTTTGAAATTAATGAAATAAGATAAATGGGCCCATTTACCCTCAAAACAAAGCGAAATCAAGGCCCATTAAGTCCGAATATGAGAGCAGACCTAGCCAGGGAGGGAGATACCCATAAAACAAGCCCAAAGACGTGCCTGGAAATAGCCCAATGAGTAATGGACAACTCGAGACATCAAAAATGATGGTAAAAGGAATGACCCAACTCATAGGCAAAAAAAGGGTGTCAACACTAATCCCCTAGGATTCGATGCTATCCCTTAGTTAAGAACAGTCTAGAATGTTAGAGGATCAAATTGGAAACCTAAATTGGACTCTAGAGTCATCCTAATCCTCAAAACCCTAATTAACCCTATAAATAGATCCCAAAACCAACGTGTGCGACCCTTACTTTTGGCTCGCGTGGAACTAAGGTAAGGAGGTCGAATTAGAGGTAAGTTTCTTCTAAGAATTTGTTCATTTTAGTTAGATCTAATTACTCTCAAAAACATTTTCTAGGAGATCAATCCTATAGGAAGTTAGAGGCATCTAAAGTCGCTGGTTCAACACAAGAATCTCAAGAACCTGTGCGACCGGGTCAGATTGATCAGCGGGATAGAAGCCCTAAACAAGGTAATTAGATAGAGGTTCTTTAGAGTTATTCGTTTCTTTTAGTACCCTCTTCTTACCCTCGAAATTTTGTCGTCATAGGTAAAGGGAATCAAGAGATAGAAGGCCACAAAGTTGCTGGTTCGGTTCAGGAAGAGAAGGAACTAGGGTTAACTTCCAGCCCTAAATTCGAAGTTTAAGGATAAGACCAGAGGTAGGTTATCTCATGAACGGCTTAAACATGACATTAGGGATAAATGCCCTCTATTTCCAGTCAATTTCATGCATTGTACACTGAGATCTTTATGTTTCATTAAGACTATGCATCTAGTATAGTATTCATGCATGAACTAGCCCTAATTGAGTAAAAATGAGAATTTTCTTGTTATCACGCAACCCACGCATATTGTTGGCCTAAATTAATTCTATCATGCTATAGAAGTTTATTCATGTTGATTTTCATGCATGATATGCCTTAGATTAGCATTATCATTATTATTATTATTGAGTTCTATTAACACAGGAAGAAACGGTCCTCTTGTAGACCGCCAGAAACCCTAGCGGTCGTACGATAGACCGTTTGGCCCAATGAAACGGTCCTACATTAGACCATTTTCATTTTCTGAGTTCTGTAATGTTGTTAACCGGAAACATGTTGCAAATTAACCCTAAGTATTATATGTTAAACCAAGTTAAGTAGGTTTTACTCCTGTTTCAAGTAATATTTTCATATACCTAGTTATGTTAACAGAACATTCAGGTAGATTTCATGATTCTTTATGCGCTTAGAATTATTTTTAACTTATGTTATTTTCATAACCAAATCATATACTTTTGTAATTAACTTACATTCGTGTGATTCATGGACTAGTTATGATTTGATCGCTGTTACCACTATCTCTCTCTTCTAGAGTCATTTTCTTAAGTACATGGCACATATACCGGTATGATATCATTAGTTACACCTTTACACAATAAGTACACAATCTTGGACTTGATAACCTCTCCATTGGATATTCCTTCTAACGGACTAGGAAATCTTGTTTCAAGGCTTCCATAAGACTCCGCGAGCCTAGGATTCTCACAAGGACGCCGAGCTGGTTGTACCATTAAAAACCCAATTGTCTAGAAAGCACTTTATCGGTATTTTAATGAGTTCTGGACCTTAGCGGCCTAACGTATGACCGCCAGAGTTTGTTAGCGACCTGTTGCTAGACCGCCAATTTCACCTAGTGGCCCTGCCCTAGACCGCATGGTTCAAGCTCCTTTTTCAATGTTGAGCCCATAGTTTTACCTTTGGTTGAGTATCCTATGTTCCTAGATGATCCAGTGATTATCTAGAACTTATCTTGATTCAGATAAGCCATTAATAAATTATAGAAATAAAGAATGTACCATTATGCTGCCGAATTTTCTCTATAGCATAACCTAGTTATTAATGCATTTCTTGAATTCTCATGATCAATTATTGGTACGTCCTATACCTTGGTTACCTTATCATGGAATTATTGTTTAACTTGTACATTATTGGCCACATTATTGTTATAATCGTGGAAGTAGCTTGGTTTATACTTGAAGATGCAGTTCGAGCACTGATTGTGTTCAAGGGCTCTATGCTAGTCCCCTCGACTGATTGTCGGAAACATAATGTAAACCATGGGGTATGATGCTACTGGTGTCGCATTGCACTGGGAATACTTTGTTTATAAATAAGTGAAAATCCACGGACATGAAGAAAGATCCACGTAAATTCACGAAGTACTTGCTATTAAGCGAAACGTCGTTTCTTGCTTGTTACATGACTTTCTAGTTCATAGCCGTCATGGTTATGAAAAGTACATTCTTGTTCATGGAAAGGCCAAATTGACATTCTTGTTAGATACTTGATCAATCATATTCTCGTATCTCGTCATAATCGTATCTTGTTACTTCGGTTTTATTCACATGTTTTATCGTATTTGCATAATTTATCTTACTATTTAGAGCAAAAATGATAATTACTTAAACTTACCTTCATGTTGCTACGAAGATACCTACTGGGCAAGTGTGCTCATTACCTACTTTCTTAAATATTTTAGGAAGTACAGATGAATTGGATTCGGATTATACAAGTAACGGGTCCGAGAGTGATTGAAGGTCAAACGAATCGAGAGAAGCCATAGTACCATATGTCTAGTCGAGTCTTGCTGTAATTTTTTATTTTTCTTGAGTCAATGATGTAAGAGTGTTAAGGGTCAAGGATCTTGTGTACTTTGATATTATTATTATGGAATAAAGTGAAGTTTGGAAAGGTTTACTTGTGCAATTACTTTAGTGTGATTGTCTGGCGCTCTGATTATATTGCTTGCGCGAGGCGTACTAGCCGATGGTTCATGTTCCCGATTGTTTCCGCTGCATAATCTCGGGGCATGACAGGTTTGACTATGGGTGGGGAAGTCCAATTACAACCAAAAGGTACTTCCACGCAGGGAGGGGCTGTGAGCTGGCCAGGCGGGGGTAGGGGAGAACTAAATTAAGCCGAGTCGGTGATCGTTGCTGGTTCTGTCCACTTCTGGAATAGTATGACAGGGAGTCGATGATGGCACCGCCACAGACTCCACCAAGCTCTGCTCATGATGAAACTAGTGCCAAAACTTCATGGGTTGGCCCAGGAGGACGCCCAAATTATTGGAGAATTTTCTGACGTCGACGATGGCCGGGGCAGGGTTGGGACCAGGACTGATCCACTCTGGTTCTGACTGTTCCCGGAGCGCTACTGCTAGAAGAGGAGGCCATCACGATCACTCCCGTGCTCCGATGAGGGCGAGACCGGAGCCGTTGCAATCGTGGACAAGTCTTCTTCGAACGGAAAGCCACAGGGTCATCGGAGGAGGTCAGAGCAGATGGCGGGACCCAGAACAGTGATAGGGTGTCCGATTAGACCCAGGTGGAATTGACCCAGCGCACCCTAGGGAGAAAATCTGGAACTTCGTGCTCCGGGGTCCAAATGGAGCCCCGCTTCTTGGAGATGGCAGGGGACTTGGAGGAGAAGCCTCCAGCCAAATGCTGCCCCAATAATCACAGGGTAATGGTTGTGGAAGTCTCTTCAAGTCGCTGTTGGTTGTCTACCAGGGAGGAAATGAGCAGTCTAGGGAGATTTGCTCCTCTGGGCAGAAGGGACCTCGGTGGTGCGGACACCAGGGCGATCACGTGACACGTCGGTGAACCGACGGTGCCATACGCGGAGCGCCAAGTGGACTACATCAGCTTCCCATCGAATTGGGGATAATTTAGCTTCCATTTGGACACTTTTTGCATTAAATTTGGGCTTGTATTAAAGATTATACATGGGTTTTCATATTGGGCTGGTTGCTAGACCCTTAAAAGGCCAATTGGTTAAAGGCCCTTAAGCATTCCATAAGAAAGGAAAGGCCTTGGACCAATATGAAGAACCCATTAGCCTAGCAAGGCCCAAATGGGCTCCCTTCCTACATGGGCTCTCTAAGTGGGAGAGGCCTCATACTAGAATGGGCTTCTTTTACTCTTGGGTTCTCAAGATGGAAAGGGCCTTAAGCTAGAGTGGATAGGTGGGCTTAAGCCAAGACCACCAAGTGGCCCATTCTAGGCCCAAGAAGGCGGCGCCCCATTTTTTGGCTTATTAGGCTAGATGGGGTATTTGTTTTCTTCTCCAATTACCACATGGGGTATTAGAAGGCTACTGGTCAATTTTCCAATGGCTGCCACCTAACATTTTACAAGAAATTCAAAGTTAGGTGAGCCACCATTACCCCTTGTCCCCCCCTTTCACTATCACATTGTAATGGGTTCTCCCCCTCTCTCATTGTGTATCCCACGCAGCCCCTCCCCTCTATACCTCTTGTAATGCCTATTTAAAGGCTTGTACAATGTGTGTTTAAAGGTTAATGAAAAGATTTTGTGAGAAATTACATTAAGTGAGTGATTCACTTCTTCTTCCTTGGGTGTGACTCCCAACCCTGTCCTGTGACTGGATAGTATTCAGGTCGTGAGACTCGACCATCTACCCCCCTCTTCCTCTTATCTTCTAGCTTCACCTGATTTATCCTTGATACTACTACTAGTTAGCAAGGATTCATCTTTGGTTTCGTGTCGATCCGAGTTCGTGAGCAACGGTGGTGATTTTTCTCATGGAGGCACGCAGATCGGTTCCTGAATGCTGTCCAGAATTGAAGATGTCTGTGTTTTAATTCCTGGAGTCCAACCCCGATGCCATCAGAAGTTGGTTTTTAAAGAGAAATCGTAGCATTTCAAGACCTCTTCGCATTGCCACTGGTTTCGCCTCGATCCATGACCGGTGCTGATCGTGACGATAGATCTCGTGGGATCACGCAGGCTGGTCTGAGCAGGTTCGGCTGAGATCTGAGTCGACTTTCAGAGCCTGCCCCACCTTCATCCGACCAAGATCCGTGTGAGAGGTCTTCAGAGTATTTCTTCCTCACGGCGTCGGCGACGTTCTCCCACAAAGGGCGCCCCGATCCGACATCGGAAACCATTATTTCATATTTTTACCGTGTCTCTGTGCAGTTCTGTGAGCACAAAACCAGAACCTGAGAAGTGTCATCGCTGTGCCCAAATCTGAAAGCATCTGATCACTCCCTTCCGAGTGAAGATACTACATCCAGTCACCGACATTCTCCAATAAACGGTGCTCCGATCGGGCATCGGATCTGGTCGTACCAACCTCCGCAAGCTCGCTGCACAGGGTGACCAGCGCGGGCAGAACCGGATCAATTTTCCATCGGCGTACCCGAGCAGCTCCGGCACGCGTTCCTCACCTCCTGCGAGTGTGGCCCGTCAACCCGGGTTCCAGCAACCCCAAAATTGGCATTTGTAGCCCTATACCTCCCTGCGTGGAGTGGGCATATATTTCTGAAAGTGTAATCTTATTGCATTTGTATATCGGGGTTGTTCGTAAATCGGCCGGGAGTCTTCCCCACGCCTAGGCGTGGAGGTACGTGCTTGTTCCGATCCTTACATTTGCTGTTTAGTATGCTTTCTATATTGCTGTGTTTGTGAGATTAGGGTCGTTAGCTAGTTCCAAATTTCACCGCGATTGTGAGTTGTGAGTGCCCGTTCCGTAGCTCCAATCGAGCACCGAGCGCGGATTAGCAACCTAGGCGACGGTGGTTTCTTAATCGCCGCGATCCCCACGTTTCCCTCGCAAGGGATGATCGTCGGGCTCAAGAGAGTCACTGTTGAGAGACGTCTCCACCCGGAGAATACCACGGTGGTCAGCCGCCCAACTTGCCTTAGTGTGCTAGTGCTGGCCGCACATCGAGTCCGTCGTAGGTCTTAGCCCGAGTCGGTCATCCGTCCCGCATCACTCGGATGATGACGAGACCACCTCGTCCACGAAGCAGCCTTGATGAGCTTTCCAACAATATAAGGCTTGCCACCATGAACTTCGTGGAGACGATGGGACAACCTCTGCAACCAGAAGCTTCTCTGCTGCCTGCGAGCTTCTGCTGGGTCTACAACTTGGCCGAAGGTGAATGGAGCAACGGGGAGAAATATAGCAAGGGGAAGTGATGGCTAAGGGCTGTGGGAGATGAGGGATGGTGTGTTAGGGGTTTGTGGGGGTGGTTGGGAGAGGGAGGGGGCGGAGCGTGTTGAGTCAGGTGCGATAGATTCAGAGGGGGGGTGAATGAATCTCCCCTTTAAAAATATAGCCTAATTAAAAACTTAAAGCTCAGTTATGCGGAATTAAAAACAGTTGCAGCTATATTCTGAGAGTACTTAGGATCATCTCGGCAAGACAACTCAATAGAATTAGCCCTCACTCGATCCTATGCAAACATCTAATACGCAGCAATTAAATGAACATATAAGAAAATCAAACCACAAGGGACACCAGGATTTTTAGGTGGTTCGGTCCACAGACCTACATCCACCCCTCACTCCAAACCGAAGTGAGGCTTCCACTAGCAACGCTAGACAAGCAGACTCAGTCTGCAACAGATGCTGCCACACAGCTTGACCAGGGGAACAACCTCCCCTCTTCCTCCCAACTGGAGGGAACCACTAGTGACACCAGTCACTAGCAAACCAGAGACGCAAGTCTCTCTTCCTCCAGACCAGGAGGGGACCTACAAGTAGCAACTACTACCTGCAGCCGGAGACCCAAGTCTCCCTTCCTCTGCAGCCCAGAGGGAAGCGCAAGTGACACTAAGTCACCTGTAAACCAGAGGTCTCGGACCTCTCTTCCTCCACCAAGGAGGGAACCACTAATGACCCAAAGTCACCAGCAAACCGGAGAAACAAATCTCCCTTCTCCTGAAACCACAGGAGGAACCCGATCCCCAACAGGGCAATCGGAAGAACAAGGTAAAAGGAAAACAATAAAAGATAAAAATCACAATGACATAAAGCTGGAGAAATAAAAAGCATAAAGATAAACTGGGTTGGATCTGATCCAAAGTCCTGTGAACAATGAAGCTCTCTTCTACTTCACAACCTCTCTATCTCACTGTCTCTCCTCTTTCTCTGCTCGAGCTCTCTAGCTTTCTATTTCTCTTCTTTCTCTTCTGCTCTTCTTCTCTTAGCTCTGGCTGCTTCTCCTTCGATCACTCTCTCTGTATATGCTTTGCCACAGCTTCTATCCCTCTCCTTCTGCTCACGATCAGTCATCTTCAGATGGAGGAAGGCTTCTATTTATGGAAGCAGCAACTAGGGCTTGTGCTCTCCACATTTCCCACCCTAAGAATTCGGACCACGTGGCAGCATCCAGCACGCTGTCAGTACACGTGTCATCATCTGGGCACTCCCCTTATCCTCGGATCACGTGCCTTCATTAGGCTTCACGAAGGTGGCTGTCAGATAGAGAATCACATTATCAGTTTAAGTATATGCATTGCAGTGTATTGACTTCACTGTATAGACTTGTGAAGGTGAATGCATTGTACAGACTTCATGAATGGGAATGCAATGTATAGACTTCAGACTGTATGGACTTGTGAACTCGAATGCGATGTACAGACTCTGAAGAACAGCAGCCAATGTACAGACTTAGGCAATGTAAGGACTTGCCAGTGTATGGACTTGATGAGCATTCAGCAATGTGCAGACTTCGACAAATACAACGTGCAACAGTGTATAGACTTGAATCACTAGATGCATGATGTACAGGCTTCAACTCAATGTATAGACTTCACGACTGATGAATGCAATGTACTAAACAATGTATGGACTTAACGATGTGCAGACTTGCCAAGACAAATGAGCGATGTACATACTTGTGCAAGCAAAGTCTGTATAGACTTAGTCAGTAGACTAGCTCGATGTACATACTTGCTCGTTGTTCAGACTTCATGGACAATGTTCAGACATGCAAAGAGAAAGGCTCTACAGACTTGATGGAATGTATATACTTCCAATGTATAGACTTGCCAACTGAGCGATGTACAGTCTTGAACAATGAACCTCTGTACAGACTTGATCAAGGCAAGGTAATCGAGTGTATAGACTTTCAATGTATAGACTTGCCAAAGCGTCGATGTACAGACTTGAACAAGGCAAAGTCTGTACAGACTTTGAGGTTCACAATGTATGGACTTTGGCAACACAACGGCTGTACAGACTTGATGAAATGCATGTGCTAGACAGTGTATAGACTAGACAATGCAAACAAGATGTTCAGACTTGCTATGAAGCAACCACAATGTACAAACTTATGTTGAAGCAACCAGAATGTACAGACTTAGAGTGAAGACAATGCAATGTATAGACTTTGATGAACATATGCAATGTATGAACTTAACGACGCAAGCGATGTATAGACTTTGGAACGCTTGAAGCACAGACACCCTGCCAATGTATAGACTTGGATGAGACATTGCATGAGACGGTGGATGTACAGACTTGGGCTGTACAAACGACTTCAAGTGAAGACCAATGTATAGACTTCAAGTGAAGACCAATGTATAGACTTCAAGTGAAAGCCCAATGTACAGACTTGAGCTAGGCAAGCTACAGTGCCGATGTATAGACTTTGTAAATGTTCAGATTTGAATGCTCGACCAGTGTACAGACTTGCCACCGACCAAAGTATAGACTTGAAAAGCTTGAACACAGCGATGTGCAGACTTTGTGATGTATAGACTTATGAATGCAACGTAGGTAAAGGTCCCAATGCATAGACTTCACCTGAAACAGTCTGATGTACAGACTTTGTCTGAAACAGTCGGATGTATAGACTTGAGTGAACGATGCATGAACAAGCCTAACCAATGTATAGACTTTGATGCACAAACACACAATGCAATGTATAGACTTTAAAGCAGATGTCAAGCCCATGTACAGACTTGAAGAGACAACCAATGTATAGACTTCTCATTATGCATCCAGACGTATGCATAGACTTGAGTTACGCAACTGAAGGCTGTACAGACTTGCTATGAAGTGAGATGCAACATGAGACGCTCGAATGTACAGACTTGCTGATTGTGTTAAGACACAGCATGAGACACTCAGAAAGACTGCCCACTGTATAGACATTACCTTAGACATGCAGACACTGTGAATGTATAGACTTTGATCTTGTGCATGCAATGTATAAACTTGCTAAATGTATGGACTTAGCAGAACAAACATTGCACAAACAATGTATGGACTTATGAGTGCAGCACAGACAGATGCAATGTACAGACATGCGAATCTGGGGGGGGTCGACCCATCTGGAAAGGGGGTCGACCCACTTCTGTCCAGACTATGCTGAAAGGTTATAGTAGCATCACCCATTGTACAGACTAACATCAAGCAATCCAGATAAAATGCAATTATGAAATGCATCAATAATTATGAAATGCACCAATGCACACACCACACAGTCTCAGCCTGTTCGTTGGTTATGCATCCAGATAAGATGTTCAATGAAACATACATATGCAACAAAAATATATTTATATGCAGACTCAAACAGATGATGACTTATAGTGTTTGCTATCATCAAAATCACAGGGACACAACAATCTCCCCCTTTTTGATGATGGCAACACTATGAGTCAGCATGACTTGATCAAATATTTCTCCCCCTTTGACTTCAGCAAAAAGACATTAATTGAAGAGGTAAGAATAAGACTACATAAGATGAGTGAATTAAAAGCTCCCCCTTTAATGACAATTAGCTCCCCCTGAATAGAATAATGATCAGAAATGTTTTGAAGGTTGAAACCAATTGAGATGAAGGGAGAATATCAACAAAAGCACAGGAACACTCAAAATTACTTACTAGATCTCCCCCTTTATGAAAAACACTCAGCATGACATGGAAGCTCCCCCTGATTAGATGGAGTGAAAGAAGTGATGAGCATCTATCAGCAAAGCACATGGGTATACAAGAGTTACCATAGTCTGTAATCACAGTGAATAAATGAGGAAGCAAGATTTTCATTAGCACACCAAATTCATAAATCTTTGTAAACGAATTTCAGATTCTTCAATTATAATAGATTATGAATGAGTTTAAACTTACCATCATGATTTAAGAGTGATGTATTTAAGGTTTATCAGGAAAATTCATTACTCATATCTGACACATCTTTTAATAAAGATGAACCATCAACTCATTTGTTATTCATGTTGAATCTCCTTCCATCTTACTCATTTAAATTCAATGACTCCTATGGAAGTTACACAAGATACTATTGAGATTAAACAGAAATAAATGAGACTGAACTGTCTTTAGATTTTTAGAATTTTCTATTGAACATCACTCATTTTTCCTGAGCAAGTTTGGTTCAGTCAACACCTTTTTACATGAGGCACAACACGTCTTAGGTGAAGTGACCCAGTTACTCAGTGTGACAACCACATTGCCTCTGAAGGAGAACAGAGTTAGCAATGGAGTATCTTTTTACATGAGGAGACACCTTGATCAGAGGCCAGAATCCCCAGTTACTCAACACAACCATGCCATTGCTCTGCCAGATTTTCAAACATTTTGAAAAGGTGGCACTTCATGACATGGGCTTAATCCATTTCTTTGATAGAGAACCCAATTTCTCTGTGACCAAAGTCATTGCTCTTGCTTTAAATTTTTAAGTGTTTTCAGATTTTCCAAACAATGCTCAGTACACTGAAATGTTTTAGAACAATACTTTCTATATGTATCTTAACCAAAGAAAGTCATGTCGTTTAAAATTTCAGATTTCAGAAGGTTTTGCATAAAGTTCATGAGACAACTGGTTAAGATTTATTAAGCAGAATGAATCAGATATTTTCAAGTCCTTTACATCAAAACTTAAGAAATACATTAGACTTAAATCAATTTGATTTATCAAAACATTCTTAAGCCAGTATAATAGAATATTCTTCTTTTCAGAATGTGTCTGATTTATGTCTAGGGTGCACTGACGAAAATCTTTCCTCATTCAGATGAATCAATGGCATTGTCAAGAAATCAGTGGAGTCAACAAAGTGTTTTTTGTCGAGAGAGTAGCAGAGAGCAATTTGAAGCCAGTAGTAAAGACTAGAATTCAGTCAGATTAACTTGGACCAGACTTGACAAGCTATGAAGAAATGTGAGTGATAGGAACAAGCTAGCAGTTGAACTCAAGGCAAACAGAATCAATAGCTAAGTCTGGATACCAGGATCAGATTGCTAGTAGGAGTTCAAGATATGAAGAAGTGAACAAACAAGAATGCCCCCCCCCCTTATCTAGATGCAATGAGTCATTTCTTTTTAGATTTTTCAATGTAAGGAAATGTAATGCAACTAACTACATGTATGCATGTTTAAAGGCTCTACTGGAGAGATTTCTGGAACATAGATATGTAATGCATTCAGCAAATGAGATTATCATAATTATGCAAACATCAGTCAAACTCCCCCTTACAAAGTGCATGATATGCAATTAAAGCACTGAAATATGATTTTAAAATATGTGCTCATTCAGACTGCCCTATAAAGAGATATGACCCATGGTACTAGGCGGAGAGCTTGGTCTAAAAGACCATCTCACACATAGTAAGAATCTCCAGACAGATTTCACCTGTCTTTTAGTCGCTTACTATTTAATATACCATGGTGGTCATGAAAATCAGTGTAATACAACATACAAGAAGTTTGACGGATCATGCATCATTAAATTTATATGCAATGCATTCAGAGATAACCTACAATCATTTCCATGAGCATTTCAGATTTTTCAATTAGATTCAGTTAGATAATGCACAAAAGAATTATCATGATATGCAGTGCATTCAGATCACACAAATTCAGAATACAGAGTTTTCAGAATTTATCTGAATGGGGCTTTATCATCTTGGGTGCCTTGGTTTAATTTACCCCTCTTTTTATTTCTCTATCCAAGGCACACCTACAAAGTATTTGATCATCTTGATCCTGCAGGGACCTAAGCAGCTTTGGGTCCTACGTTAGCCCTGACAGGTGTTCTAAGCAAATTCATAGCAACATGGTCACCATGATTCATCAGATAGCAATTGTCCATAGAGTGACCAAACTTCCCACAATATCTACATGAAGTGACTGATTTCTGGTTTTTATGATGCATAGTAACAGCAGCATGAGGTTTATAAACATGATCATAAGATTTTCTGTTATATGCATGAACAGTTTGGTTCTTATTCCTAACCAGCCAACATTCAGAAGATTTGTGACCTTACTTCCCACAGTTATAGCATGAAAATCTTGTAAATGGTTTTGCAGGGAATTTGACAACATAGGGGTTAACAGTGTTCTTCTGAATATGCCAACAATTCTTGACTGTATGGCATTCTTCCCACAGTGAGAGCAAGCAAAAGAATTTCTTCTATACAAACCTGACAAGCATTCAGTGGCCTTGTAACCAGTCTTGTTGCAGTTAAAACAAGTGATGTGCTGGTTCATTGAAACAAATTTTTTCTTATTAAAACCATTTTGGCTTGCAGGGAATTTAGCATGATATGAATGAGATGTTTTCTTACCACTTGCAAACCAGCATTGTGTAATTGTGTGTCCTAATTTGCCACAGTGAAAACATTCAATTTTCTTTTTATGAGATGAAAGATTTTTATCATGAAATTTCCTAGCATTCATATCATCCTTCTCCATCAATTTACACTCATGCATCAGATGTCCAAATTTGTGACAGTAGTGACAGATCATCTTCTTCCTAGATGCATGTGAGTGTGTGTGAGGACTGTGATCACCATGCACTGATGAATCCTTTTTTTTATTTTCTATTTTTTAGTCTTTTTTGGATTTTTGTTCTGTTTTTCTATTTTATTAGCCTTGTCCTGAGGTGGAGATGAAGTAGAAGGCTTTTCTTGTTCAGAACATTTAACAAAAACAGTTTTCTGTTTGTTTCCATCAACCTTCTTTATACCAACAGGAGTGTCTTTGTCCTTCTTCTGTAGATTTTCATTCTTTTTCAATTCTTGAGTTTGTTTTACAATTTTGGGGCTGACAGTGGTCTTTTGTGCAGTGAATTGGAAAATAGAAGGAGCAGAGGTTGTGTTCTGATCAGAAGCTTTGACAAAAATAGTAGACGTTTTATTCCCATTACTCCTTTTGTTTGTCGGACTGTAACCCAGTCCCTTTCTCTGAAAGCTAACATTATTTCCAAGAACCTTATTCAGATTGTCCTTTCCTTTGACAAATTTTGACAAGGAGTTTTTCAAATCTTGAATTTCAGAATTTAAGCCACAAATATTAGCTTTATATTTGGACAGATCTGTTTCATAGGAAATGACTTGTTGATGCAAGGCATCATTCAGACTTTTGAGTTTTTCAACTTCCTGTTTTAATTTTATTTCATTGTCAGCTTCAGATAGGGACTTATAAAGATCATCAACTTCTTGTTGAAGGGATGTGATTGTTAACTCATATTTAGCTATCTTTTGTTCACATCAAGTGACATTCCCACTCAACATTAGGTTGATGTTTTTCAGATTTGTAATTTCATGTTCTGCATTCAGCAACTCACTAGAGCTCACCAGGCTTACACTCTTTCCTTTTTCTAAAGTGATTAGCCTCTCAGACATTGCTGAGTTTAGGTGATTCAGCTTATTAATTTCCTCTTTCAGTTTACTGTTCTGCTCTAGGAGTTCATCATCAAGCACCCATTCATCTGAAAAAAACTGACATTCATAAAACTTTTCTTGTTGTTTTTCAGATTGAAGTTTGTCAAGATTTTTCTGAATCTCTGAATTTGTTACTCTATCAGCCTCTAATTTTTCAGAAATCAATCTATTTTTTTTTCAAGATTTATTGATTTGTGTTCAAATTCCTTGAGCTGATTTTTGAGTATTACATTTTCAGACTTCATGTTTTCTAATTCAGAGTTGACAAGCTCCAAGTTTCTCACCAGTTCTTCATTTTGAACAACATCATTGTTATGAGCCTGATCATCATCAATTAAACTATGTCTCTCCTTTAGTTCAGCAATTTCGCAAACAAGCTCTTGATTCTCCTTTTTGTGTGAATCAATTTGTTTCATAAGAGTTTGTTTTTTAGATTTCAAATGATCTAAATCTGAACTAATCGAATCAAAATCTGTTAACTGTCTTCTAAATATGTCATTTTCAATTTTCAGAATTTCAGGGCTTTCACCTCGAGATTTAGCATCCTCATGTTTCTTTAGCTTCTTTATCAGTTTTTTATTCCGTTTTGTCAGCTTTTCATAAGAATTAAGTAAATCATTGTATGCATCAATCCAATCACCCATATCATAATTATCAAATTTAGAGGGTACCTCATCTTCATCTTCTTCTTCATCTTCTTCTTCATTTTCTTCTTCATTTTCTTCTTGCTGCCCATCATCGTCAACCATCAGACATGTGTTGCGATTCCTAGTGAGCTTTAATTTCTCCAAAATCTTCTTGGCAGACCTGCAAGAAGAAACACATGAAATTTGAGATATGTCAAGTGAAGCTTTCATTAATTTTAAAGCTCTCAAGTTGGCAGAGTTTTTCAATCTATCCTCATCAGTCCATCTAGATTTATCTTTTGATAATTTGTGTGGACCGTGGACAATGACTTTCCAAAGTTCAGGATCAGTCGATCTAACATACTGATGTAAGTTCTTCAGCCATAGATCAAGATCGTTACTTTTGAAGATTGGCGGATGAGCCATTACAACAGATAGAAAGCAACGGCACACAAGACAATCGACAAGAATGCACAGCAAACAGATGAGCAAAGCTAGGCACTAAGACAGTGAAGGAAAACACCGAGCACCAGAAACCCACTCTGAAATGCACCACAGAAGATGCAGTATCTGCTGCGGATTGTTAGATCCTATGCACAGCAACCGGCTCTGATACCAATTGTAGAGTCAGGTGCGATAGATTCAGAGGGGGGGTGAATGAATCTCCCCTTTAAAAATATAGCCTAATTAAAAACTTAAAGCTCAGTTTTGCGGAATTAAAAACAGTTGCAGCTATATTCTGAGAGTACTTAGGATCATCTCGACAAGACAACTCAATAGAATTAGCCCTCACTCGATCCTATGCAAACATCTAATACGCAGCAATTAAATGAACATATAAGAAAATCAAACCACAAGGGACACCAGGATTTTTAGGTGGTTCGGTCCACAGACCTACGTCCACCCCTCACTCCAAACCGAAGTGAGGCTTCCACTAGCAACGCTAGACAAGCAGACTCAGTCTGCAACAGATGCTGCCACATAGCTTCACTAGGGGAACAACCTCCCCTCTTCCTCCCAACTGGAGGGAACCACTAGTGACACCCGTCACTAGCAAACCAGAGACGCAAGTCTCTCTTCCTCCAGACCAGGAGGGGACCTACAAGTAGCAACTACTACCTGCAGCCGGAGACCCAAGTCTCCCTTCCTCTGAAGCCCAGAGGGAAGCGCAAGTGACACTAAGTCACCTGCAAACAAGAGGTCTCGGACCACTCTTCCTCCACCAAGGAGGGAACCACTGATGACCCAAAGTCACCAGCAAATCGGAGAAACAAATCTCCCTTCTCCTGAAACCACAGGAGGAACCCGATCCCCAACAGGGCAATCGGAAGAACAAGGTAAAAGGAAAACAATAAAAGATAAAAATCACAGCGACATAAAGCTGGAGAAATGAAAAGCACAAAGACAAACTGGGTTGGATCTGATCCAAAGTCCAGTGAACAATGAAGCTCTCTTCTTCTTCACAACCTCTCTATCTCACTGTCTCTCCTCTTTCTCTGCTCGAGCTCTCTAGCTTTCTCTTTCTCTTCTGCTCTTCTTCTCTTACCTCTGGCTGCTTCTCCTTCGATCACTCTCTCTGTATATGCTTTGCCATAGCTTCGATCCCTCTCCTTCTACTCACGATCAGTCATCTTCAGATGGAGGAAGGCTTCTATTTATGGCAGCAGCAACTAGGGCGTGTGCTCTCCACATTTCCCGCCCTAAGAATTCGGACCACGTGGCAGCATCCAGTAGGCCGTCAGTACACGTGTCATCATATGGGCACTCCCCTTATCCTCGGATCACGTGCCTTCATTAGGCTTCACGAAGGTGCCTGTCAGATAGAGAATCACATTATCAGTTTAAGTATATGCATTGCAGTGTATTGACTTCGCTGTATAGACTTGTGAAGGCGAATGCATTGTACAGACTTCATGAATGGGAATGCAATGTATATACTTCAGACTGTATGGACTTGTGAACTCGAATGCGATGCACAGACTCTGAAGAACAGCAGCCAATGTATAGACTTAGGCAATGTAAGGACTTGCCAGTGTATGGACTTGATGAGCATTCAGCAATGTGTAGACTTCGACAAATACAACGTGCAGCAGTGTATAGACTTGAATCACTAGATGCATGATGTACAGGCTTCAACTCAATGTATAGACGTCACGATTGATGAATGCAATGCACTGAACAATGTATGGACTTAACGATGTGCATACTTACCAAGACAAATGAGCGATGTACATACTTGTGCAAGCAAAGTCTGTATAGACTTAGTCAGCAGACTAGCTCGATGTACATACTTGCTCGTTGTTCAGACTTCATGGACGATGTTCAGACATGCAAAGAGAAAGGCTGTACAGACTTGATGAGCGATGCAAGGCAAAGGAATGTATATACTTCCAATGTATAGACTTGCCAACTGAGCGATGTAAAGTCTCGAACAATGAAGCTCTGTACATACTTGATCAAGGTAAGGCAATCGAGTGTATAGACTTTCAATGTATAGACTTGCCAAAGGGTCGATGTACAGACTTGAACAAGGCAAAGTCTGTACAGACTTTGAGATTCACAATGTATGGACTTTGGCAACACAACGGCTGTACAGACTTGACGAAATGCATGTGCTAGACAGTGTATAGACTAGACAATGCAAACGAGATGTTCAGACTTGCAATGAAGCAACCACAATGTACAGACTTATGTTGAAGCAACCAGAATGTACAGACTTAGAGTGAAGACAATGCAATGTATAGACTTTGATGAACATATGCAATGTGTTGAGTCCCGGAATGTGGCAATCTAGAGGGGAGGGGTGAATTGATGGCCAATTAAAACTAACAATCTAATTGAACTCTTATGAAAAGTACATTAACAAGCTCTCTCCTCGCACGAACATGAACACACTGGAGGAAGCGTATGCAACGGGTGTGATTGGTAGAATAAGAGGTGTAAGCTCAACTCACCGCGAAGCCCACTTGACAAGTAATCGTATAGGCAAATCACAATGGACACACGGGAATTTTTAGGTGGTTCGGGTACACTACCGTGTTCCCTACGTCCACCCCTCACACGGAGGATTAAGGCTTCACTATGAGTGAACCGCACACACACACACGCTGTAAGGACAGCAAACACACACACGTTCTTGTTACCGAACACGAACACAACACACACACGTTCGTGTTACCGAACACGAACTCCACACACAAGTATCTAAGATTATGTTTACAGACGAATACTCAAGCTTGAATCAAATGAATCATAATGGAAAGGTTGAGGAAAGAATGAAATTATCCTGGTTGGAGCTCCCCCTTTCTCTTCTGGGAATTTCGTCGAACACTTGTGCAACGGATGACAATTCTTGAAGTTCTTGGCTTGAATGTTGATGGAGCTTGTTTCCACTTGCAGCTAACAGCAGGAGCTCGAATGAATCTTTGATTCCTCCTCCTTCCTTTCACAGGAACATGTTCTCCTAGGTGGAACAAAGGCTTGAGGTGGCTGCTCCAACCTGCACACACAAGAGTTAGAAAAGAAGAGCAATGTGTGGAGCTGCGAAAAATCTCTTAGGGTTTTCACCCTTAACAAGATGATATATACTCCTAGACAGGTCAAGGGACGTTCAGGGGACCAGATCCATGTATTATGGAGTGATTCCCGGAGTCCCTAACAACTGTGTAAGCCCATGTGGCTCGAAACCACCAAGTCAACAAAGCCGGCGCCGCCCAGAACAGAAGGGTCGACCCTTGGTGGTGCGGACACCAGGGCGATCACGTGACACGTCGGCGAACCGACGGTGCCATACGCGGAGCACCAAGTTGACTACATCAACTTCCCTTCAAATTGGGGACACTTTGACTTCTATTTGGACTCTTTTTAGCATTAAATTGGGCTTGTAATGTCACATTATATGTGGGTTTTCATATTGGGTTGGTTGTAAGGCTCTAAATGGGCCAACTGGTTAAGGCCCTTAAGACTTCATTAAGAAAGGGAGAGACCTTGGTCCATTTGGATGGATCCATAGGCCATATATGGGCTCTTCATACATGGGCCAACTAGAGGAGAATGGCCTTAAGCCATATTGGCTGGTTGGGCTTGCTTAAGCCAAGGCCTCCAAGTGGCCCATTCATAGCCCAATAAGGGGGGCGCCCCCTTCCTTGTTGTATTAGGCTAGCAACTTTGAATTTTCTTCTTCCCCTCTCCATTTACCACATGGGAGGCTAGAAAGGCTGCTGGTCATATTCAAATGGCTGCCACCTCCCTCCTTTTTACAAGAAATTCAAAGTTTGGTGAACACCCATGTCCCCTTGCCCCCCCCCTTTCACTTTCACCACTTGGCAAGTTGTAATGGGCTCCCTCCCCTCCCCCCTTATGGTATCCCACGCATCCCCCCAGCCCTCTATAGCTCTTGTAATGCCTATTTAAAGGCTTGTACGTTGTATATGTAAAGGCTAATGATATTTTGTTGAAAGAAAATTGTTAAGAGAGTGATTCTCCCTCTTTCTTTTGCCCTTTCCCTTGGTGTGAATTTCCCAGAAATCTGGTCATGGACTCGACTTTCTCTTCCCATCCCCCTCTTATCATCTTGTTCCCTCCGATTTATCCTTGACACTACTACAAGATTGCAAGAATTCAGCACTAGTTTGAAGACGTTTGGAGTTCGGTAGCACCGGCAGTGATTTTTCTCGTGGCGGCGCGCAGATCTGTCCCAGAGTGCAGTCCAGATCTGAGGGTGACTGTGTTTCGGTTTATGCAGCCCAACCACGACGTGATCAGGAGCTGATGTCTGAAGATCAATTAAATTATTACAAGTAATCTTCACGTTGCCTCTGGTTTCATTGCATTTCAAGGCCTGTGCTGTCCGTGGCGTCAATTCTCGTGAGGTCGCGCAAGAAGATCTGAACAGACTCAGTCCAGATCCAGGGGCGACTTCCCACATCTGTCCTGCCTCATCCAGCCAATATCTGAGAGAGAGGTCTTCAGAGGATTTATTCCTATGGATGTCACCAACAACCCCCCACAGACGGAATTCCATTTCGACATCGGAAACCCTTTTTTCACCATTTATTTGTCTGTCTGTGCAGTTGTGTGAACACCAAATCAGATGCTGAAAGAAATCATTGCTGCACCCAGATCTGAAAGGATCTGAATGCGCCCTCTGGAGTGAAGAAACTACGTCCAGTCACCGTCATTCTCCAACAAACGGCACCCCAATCAGACGTCGTGGCTAGGAGTTATAGTCGTCGGAAGATCGCTGCACAGGGTGCCCGGTGTGGACAGAACCAAGTCGACTCGCCCTCGGCGCGCTCGTTCGGCTCCAGCTCGCCTTCCTCGGCTCCGTTGCTTGCTGCCCGTCAACCCGGGACCCAGCAACCCCCAAACATCATTTTGTAACCCTTTACCTCCCTGTGTGGAGTGGGTTTCCAGATCTGAAATTGTAAAATTAAATCATTTGTATATCGGGGTTGTTCGGAAAACGGCCGGGAATTCTTCCCCACGCCTAGACGTGGAGGTACGCGCTCATTCCATTCTCACATTGCTAATTTAGTATACATTCTATATTGCTGCGTTTGTGAGATTAGGGCCGTTAGCTTGTATCTAAATCACCGTGCTTGTGAGTTGAGAGTGCCCGTTCCGTAGCTCTGATCGAGCACCGAACGCGAATCGGTACCCTAGGCGACGGTGGTTTCTTAATCGCCGCGATCCCCACGTTTCCCTCGCAAGGAACGATCGCTGGGCTAAAGAGAGAGCACTGTTGAGAGGCGTCTCCACCCGGAGAATACCACAGTGGCTAGCCGCCTGGCTTGCCTTAACGTGCTAGTGCTGGCCGCACTTGTGTCCGTCGTACGTCCTAGCCCGGTCGAGTCATCCGTCCCGCATCAGTTTGGTATCAGAGCGAGTTTGAGTCTAGGGTGTCCAAAACACAAAAAAAAAGAGTGTCATTTAAGTCATTGTCTAAGTCAGTCTAGGTTGCATTTGCATCCCTTTACTCGGTATCTCAAAAGGTGTTGTCCGAACGTTAGGCTACGCCTATCGGGAAGGCCGCACACTTACGCGAGTGATCTTCGGATCGCTTACCTCCGCCACGTACCGAGTCTTGGTTTACGTCTAGGGTCCTTAGTGTGCATGCATTCCAAACTTGCATAGTCGAGTCACATTCCAACTTGCATCGCATTTTAAGTCATGTCTAGGCGCTTGCATTAGTTTGCTTATAAAACAAAAACAAAAAAAAAATGGCCTTGCATATTCATTCCTAGGGGACCGACCCCCTCTTAGCCACCATGGCCATACCCCGAACTTATAGTCCCGATGAAGTGGGCGCAATGTTCCAAGCCTTGATGGGGCAAGTGCAAAGGTTTAGTACAAGCCTAGATCGGTTTAGTACTAGCCTAGATCGGTGTATCGGGGTAGATTGGTTGTTCCCGGAGCCACCCCAAGGACCCCTTCACCACGAGAAGGACATTCCTTCCTCATCCATGAGAGCTCCAATGTCATCACTCTCTATTTCCGAACTTGATTCGGAACCATCTTATTTGGAACCACCCAAGCCCGATCTACCCATATTTCTAACGGGTACATTATACATAGCCGAGCCGCTTCTTAGTTGGCTCAAGGATGGCTTGGTCCCACTCCCTTACCCGTCTATGGACCCTACCCTCCCTTTGGTGTCCGTCAACTCCTACCACACAACTTTTCGGTCTAGTCACCATGTCGATACTTTGGATGACCTTATTATGGGATTAGATTCACAATGGGAGTTGACGCATCTTTTGGCCCGAGGCTTTGACCAACCCGCTAGTCTTAGCTTCACCCATCCGGCCTTAGGATCCATTACCTCCGTGTGCACCGTGGGGTGTGTCACCACGGAGATTCTTCTACTCCTCCCGATGTCGGCCGAGTCCGACTTCATTTCCTTTTGCCCGAGGGAGGAAGTTTATTTTCTTCACATGACCATTGTCCCGTTCACTATGATGGATGAAGGTGAGCATTCACACCTTCAAGAATTTCACGATTGGGACCGTGTCATGGAGGAACCCATCTCCCGGGGTCATACCTTCTTTGACCCTTTTGACCCCTCCACTAGTGAAGCTCCCGAGCTATCACATTCCCTCCACCTCTTCCAAGGAGTTCACTATTCCACCCATACCCCTCGGTCTATTCGGCAAGTCGTCTCTACATCTAGGGATGATGACGAAGGTAGTTTTGGATCTCCTAGTCCTTCCCCACCCAAATCCCATAGGTCGCCAATGCTTGATTGGTACATCTCAGGGTGTCTAGGAATCGTCCATTCCGTCAAGCATCGAGTACATCTAGTATATGCATGGCACATATTCGGGTGCCCTGGTCCACCATTTCATATGCATGGTCTACATCACCATAGGTTTGTCTAAGTTCAAGTGTGTGTGTTTGTTTCTATGGTTTGTTTTCTTTCATATGGTTTGCATTAAGTCGTGTCAATAAAAGGCCAGTCAAGCACATATAAGGAGGTAGCCGATGCATGCTACATATTCGTGGATTCAAAGGGAGAGTACGTCTAGGTCAGGGTCATACCTGATTGGTTTCCTCCCGGAGACCGAAATCCACTCTAAGTCCACGATCCCCACCCTTTCCGGGTCAAGAAACAAGTGGGTCCGAATGCGTTCGATATTGAACTACCGGGTGACTATGGTGATAGTTCGACGTTCCATGTTTCAGATCTGGTAGCATATTGGAACCCGCGGTGATCCCTAGTGAGCTTTGGGCTTTCTCCTTCTATTATGAGTGATACACCACCCGAGAGTCCACCTCTTCCAGCCTCAACGCATGCGTATAGATTGTATACTGGATGAGCAGGTGATCACCACAAGGAATGGCGCATATCCACACGTCCTAGTGCGTTGGCGAGGATGCCCCACGATGACCAACACCTTGATCACATGCGGAGAATGCAAGCTTCGGGACCCTTACTCGACGGGGTCGAGTTCCTCCCACCCGGGGAGAATTGGTGCAGACACCAGGGCGATCACGTGACACGTCGGCGAACCGACGGTGCCATACGCGGAGCACCAAGTTGACTACATCGACTTCCCTTCAAATTGGGGACACTTTGGCTTCTATTTGGACTCTTTTTAGCATTAAATTGGGCTTGTAATGTCACATTATATGTGGGTTTTCATATTGGGTTGGTTGTAAGGCTCTAAATGGGCCAACTGGTTAAGGCCCTTAAGACTTCATTAAGAAAGGGAGAGGCCTTGGTCCATTTGGATGGATCCATAGGCCATATATGGGCTCTTCATACATGGGCCAACTAGAGGAGAATGGCCTTAAGCCATATTGGCTGGTTGGGCTTGCTTAAGCCAAGGCCTCCAAGTGGCCCATTCATAGCCCAATAAGGGGGGCGCCCCCTTCCTTGTTGTATTAGGCTAGCAACTTTGAATTTTCTTCTTCCCCTCTCCATTTACCACATGGGAGGCTAGAAAGGCTGCTGGTCATATTCAAATGGCTGCCACCTCCCTCCTTTTTACAAGAAATTCAAAGTTTGGTGAACACCCATGTCCCCTTGCCCCCCCCTTTCACTTTCACCACTTGGCAAGTTGTAATGGGCTCCCTCCCCTCCCCCCTTATGGTATCCCACGCATCCCCCCAGCCCTCTATAGCTCTTGTAATGCCTATTTAAAGGCTTGTACGTTGTATATGTAAAGGCTAATGATATTTTGTTGAAAGAAAATTGTTAAGAGAGTGATTCTCCCTCTTTCTCTTGCCCTTTCCCTTGGTGTGAATTTCCCAGAAATCTGGTCGTGGACTCGACCTTCTCTTCCCATCCCCCTCTTATCATCTTGTTCCCTCCGATTTATCCTTGATACTAATACAAGATATAAAGAATTCAGCGCTGGTTTGAAGCCTTTTGGAGTTCGGTAGCACCGACGGTGATTTTTCTCGTGGCGGCGCGCAGATCTGTCCCAGAGTGCAGTCCAGATCTGAGGGTGACTGTGTTTCGGTTTATGCAGCCCAACCACGACGTGATCAGGAGCTGGTGTATGAAGATCAATTAAAGTATTGCAAGTAATCTTCACGTTGCCTCTGGTTTCGTTGCATTTCAAGGCCTGTGCTGTCCGTGGCGTCAATTCTCGTGAGGTCGCGCAAGAAGATCTGAACAGACTCAGTCCAGATCCAGGGGCGACTTCCCACATCTGTCCTGCCTCATCCAGCCAATATCTGAGAGAGAGGTCTTCAGAGGATTTGTTCCTATGGACGTGACCAACAACCTCCCATAGACGGAATTCCATTTTGACATCGGCAACCCTTTTTCCACCATTTATTTGTCTGTCTGTGCAGTTCTGTGAACACCAAATCAGACGCTGAAAGAAATCATTGCTGCACCCAGATCTGAAAGGATCTGAATGCGCCCACTGGAGTGAAGAAACTACGTCCAGTCACCGTCATTCTCCAACAAACGGCACCCCAATCAGACGTCGTGGCTAGGAGTTATAGTCGTCGGAAGATCGCTGCACAGGGTGCCCGGTGTGGACAGAATCAAGTCGACTCGCCCTCGGCGCGCTCGTTCGGCTCCAGCTCGCCTTCCTCGGCTCCGTTGCTTGCTGCCCGTCAACCCGGGACCCAGCAACCCCCAAACATCATTTTGTAACGCTTTACCTCCCTGTGTGGAGTGGGTTTCCAGATCTGAAATTGTAAAATTAAATCATTTGTATATCGGGGTTGTTAAGAAAACGGCCGGGAATTCTTCCCCACGCCTAGACGTGGAGGTACGCGCTCATTCCATTCTCACATTACTAATTTAGTATACATTCTATATTGCTGCGTTTGTGAGATTAGGGCCGTTAGCTTGTATCTAAATCACCATGCTAGTGAGTTGAGAGTGCCCGTTCCGTAGCTCTGATCGAGCACCGAACGCGAATCGGTAGCCTAGGCGACGGTGGTTTCTTAATCGCCGCGATCCCCACGTTTCCCTCGCAAGGGACGATCGCTGGGCTAATGAGAGAGCGCTGTTGAGAGGCGTCTCCACCCGGAGAATACCACAGTGGCTAGCCGCCTGGCTTGCCTTAACGTGCTAGTGCTGGCCGCACTTGTGTCCGTCGTACGTCCTAGCCCGGTCGAGTCATCCGTCCCGCATCACTTGGGGTCGACCCTCGTGCTGTGCTAGAGGACCAGAAGGCATGGGTCGACCCCAGGGGTCGACCCTCTCAGAACCAGGTTCTGGTTCAACAAAAATAGCAAGAGGACCTGTAGGGGTCGACCCTTGGGGTCGACCCTTTCAGTAGGGGTTAAGAACCCTTGCTAAGTTGCTCCGATTGGCTTGGGGATCGACCCGAAGGGTCGTCCCACGCTCCACAACAATCACAAATCATGATTCTAAGTCCAAGAACACATCTAGATGTTTTTATGATGGTTTATCAAAATAAACATGATTTAGCATGAAAACATAAACCATTTGACATAATTAAACTCTTGGATACTTCCTAGATAAATGGACTTATGGAAATGAAGGAATTCAAACCAAATTGCCATGATTCAAAAATGATTAGATCTCACCCATCGTCCTAGAGTTGTATTCGACTGTGGCCATTGTTGATTGTCCTGTCAAAATAGTTTTTGAATTGGATTTCTTTCATGAAGTTCAAATGATAAACACTTACCCTTGAAGTGAAGTCCTTCAACCGTCCAAAACGTTATATGTGCAGCACTTACAAAGTCATCAGAGAATCTCATTTTCAGTTCAAGAAACATCATTTGGTCATCATCAAAATATATAAGACATGATAAAAGGGGAGGGGGTTCAACAATCTCCCCCTTTTTGATGATGACAAAATGCTATTTGAATTGTCATGCCATCAACAATTGAAACCTCATTTGCATTAATCATTTCAACATGAGCCAATCCATTTCTCCCACAGGGCAACATAATATGTAAGATTGATTAGCATGGCACACTGTTTTGCCGACAACAAGTGGAAGGAAGGCAAGTCTGAAATGCAGTTAACAATATGCCATAGCTAAAATGCAATGTCTGATGAACTGAAATGCAACAAAGTGAACTGAAATGCAAAAACTGAAATGAGATGCAATGCAACACACGCATGCATACACACAGTACATATAATGGCCGAGATAGTCTTTCTCCCCCTTTGGCAACATCAAAAAGGAGGGGGTGAAACAAGGATAATAACGATGCCATAATGAAGAGAGAGAGAGGCTAATCGTCATCCTCGTCATCATCCGGAGTAGAAGAGCCCGGTGGACGCCTAATATACTCCGAAAGATCGGCTAGCAGTTGGGCTTGGTGGGCCAAGGCGTCAGTGATAGAGTGAGAATGCTCCTGATGGGAAAGTTTCAGATCACGTAGATCACGTTGCAACGCTGTCATAGTCTCCCCATACTCGTCCAACCGGTCATCAATGGTGTCCAATCGGTCCATGAGAAGCTGAACCGCCTCAGAAGGCATGTCAGCAGCAAACGGAGGTGGCGGCAGATCGGCCTGTGCATCGTCTTCATCGTCTTCAGCTGAACTAGTATCATGGGCAGCACTCTTTAAGATGCGAATCATAATACCATCTTGTAGCTCATATCCCATATTGTGGCAGATGGAATGGATAGTAAAGGTATCCGCGTCCCGGATGTCTTGAGAGGGTTCTTTTGACAGATTTATATCCAAACAAGCAAATATAGCAGATAATGCGGCAGTATAAGGAAGAGTACAGTGCTTGTGCTTCATGCTTGTGCACATATGTGCTAAGAAAATAGCTGGAAAGTTAACCGGAATTCCACCCATAAGGCAATAAAATAGGAACATGTGATTCTCGGTTACTTTGTCATGACCGCCTCCTCTAGGCAACAAAATTGTAGTGATCATGCAGTGCAAAATATGCTGTACGGGAGGAAAGTGGTTGGCATTTAAGCCAGCAAGTAATCGACCTCCACGTTCTTCACCGGTCATCATTTGATACACTACATCATCCGGAACAACTATATCTCCAAATGTGAAACCTTCAGTCGGAAGATGGAAAACCATGCCCAAAAATTTAGTGGTGAGAATGATTTGCTGTCCATTAACCGTAGTGGTCGGATGTTCCCCGGAAAAAATAAGATTGCAATAAAACTGATTTACCAACCGTGGATATGTGCGGCGATATTCAGACATAAAAGAATCCAGGTTGGGCTGACTGCATAATATATCAACGAGACTCGGAAGATGGCAGTTCAAGTTGATAAATGATACCACACGAGGGCGTAACACCTTCCGATCCAGAACTTTGCTTGAGGGCGCCGAATCGTGCTCATATGCAGCCTGTCGTCCACGACGTGCCGGGGCCGCACTTGACTCGCCTCGGCTGCGAGGGATGCGCTTCTTGGGGGCCATCTAAACACAAACCAAAAGAATCCATAGATGGGGAAGGATATCGATGGTTTAACTAAGGGAGCATGCTAAGATGTGAAGCTAGGATCCTCCACAAGCATCAAGAACATACCTCAAGAATGGAGAGAGCAAGGGATCGACGCCGTGAGCTCCAAGAAGGCAGGCGCGCGCAGATGCCACCGAGAGAGCCGCGCTAGGGCTTGGAGGGTGGAGAGCCAAGGGAGGAGTTTAGGGCTTGGAAGGAGTGGTGGCAAGGCTAGAAAGGGGGAAAAGGTGTTTTTATAGCCGGAGGAAGGTCCACCTTAAGGGTGGAACCAAGTAGGAGGCGGCTAGGGCACCAAAAGGGGCCACCCGCCGGTTTGGGTCCACCCTTAGGGTCGTCCCCTGGTTCGGGTCCCCCATGCGCCCGAACCGGCACCGCGAGGGTCGACCCTTCTGCTGGGTCGGAGAGGGTCGACCCTTGGGGTCGACCCGTTCCCTATTTTGCAGCCAAAAAGAGAGAACAAGAGTGCTGAGTGTCAATAAGTGTCCGGCTCGAGTCCCCAAGTGAAAAATACATGAATTCAAGGAATTGTGAGTAAAATGATGGGATTTAATTCATTGGGGAAGTGCAGTCGAAATACGGAGATATGCTAGACGCGTAGAGGTCGTGTGATCCGGATTTTTGACTTTGAGCAGATTAGCTCTTCTCTTGGCAATGTGTATAAGTCAAAGGTGATTTCGGCCATAGGAATTTCAAGCAACAGTGTGTATTTACAGTAAACATAGAAGGCATGCAGGAACACACAAGGAAAAAGAATTTTTGTTTCTTTTTATTTCACACAGGATGATGCAAGTGCATGACAAGGAATTAACTAAATGCTCAGTATTTGATGCAATGACATGTAATGCAATGACCTAATTATGCATAGATGGACATGACTGTTACTCAGACTAGTCTATCCTACAAACCCCTAGTTCTCTTCTCAAGGATGTGAACCTATCTTCACTAAGAGGTTTGGTGAAAATGTCGGCAATTTGTCGATCTGTTTCAATGAAACTGATATCAATATCACCCTTGCTCACATGATCTCGAATGAAATGATGCCTAATTTCAATATGCTTAGTGCGAGAGTGATGAACTAGGTTTTTAGACAGGCTTATGGCTGAAGTGTTATCACAAAGAATTGAGGTGTTTTTAAAGGATATGCCATAATCAATCATTTGCTGTTGGATCCATAACACCTGGGCAACACAACTACGGACAGCCACATACTCGGCTTCGGCCATTGATAATGCCACTAAATTTTGTTTCTTGGAGGCCCATGAGACCACGCATCCTCCAAGAAATTGGCAATACCCACTTGTGCTTTTCCGATCCATTTTACAGCCCGCGTAATCAGCATCAGAGTATGCAACTAGTTCAAAACATGAATTACGCGGAAACCACAATCCCAAGTTAACTGAACCAGCAATGTATCTAAAAATTCATTTTACAGCTGACATATGTGATTCTTTAGGATTTGATTGAAATCTTGCACACAAGCAAACTGCAAACTGAATGTCAGGCCTACTGGCAGTTAAATACAATAGTGAACCTTTCATACTTCTAAAGAGTTTCTGGTCCACTGGTTTACCTGTCTCATCTTGATCTATTTTCATTGAAGTTGACATTAGTGTTGGTTGAGGTTTTGTTGATGCCAAATTGAACTTTTTCAGTAACTCCATTACATACTTCTTTTGATGAATGAACAACCCATCTACCGTTTGATTGATCTGCAGTCCCAAGAAGAATGTTAGCTCTCCCATAAGACTCATTTCAAACTCACTTTGCATCAATTTTGCAAAGTCGTTGCTAAGAGTGTCATTGGTGGAGCCAAAGATAATATCATCAACATAAACTTGAACAATTAAGATTTCCTTACCCTTCAATTTTGTAAAAAGGGTTTGATCAATGTTACCTCGTTTGAAGTCATTTTGAGCGAGGAAATCGCTTAATCGTTCATACCATGCACGGGGTGCTTGTTTCAGACCGTAGAGAGCTTTGTTCAACTTGTATACATGGTTTGCATGCGTTGGGTCTTCAAACCCCGGTGGCTGCTCCACGTACATGTCCTCCTGGATATAGCCATTCAAAAATGCACTCTTAACATCCATTTGAAATAACTTGATATTATGACAGCATGCAAATGCTAAAAGAACCCTCACAGCCTCGAGTCTTGCTACTGGAGCAAAAGACTCATCAAAGTCTATACCCAGCTCTTGGCTATAGCCTTTGGCAACAAGCCTGGCCTTGTTCCTAGTAACCACTCCTTGATCGTTTGTTTTGTTACGGTAAACCCATTTTGTTCCGATCACGGAGTGATTCTTAGGACATGGAACGAGGAACCATACTTCGTTCCTTTGGAACTGGTGTAATTCCTCTTGCATGGCTAAAATCCATGACTCATCACCTAAGGCTTCTTCTATGGATTTGGGTTCAAATTGAGAGAGCAGGGCCATATAGTCTTGATTTTCAACTTCCCTGAACGAGGCTCGTGTCCGTACTCCTTCTTCAACATCGCCCATTACATTATCCGACGGATGGTCCTTTGGAAAACTCCATTGAATTGGTGGCTGCTGTTCAGCTTGATTTTTCGGATTAGTCTCAACTTCTTGTGGTTCTTCTTCTTATTTCTCCACTTTTCTTTCTTTCTTCCCGATATCTCCAACATCCAACTGATCATCCTGCAAGACAGGTTTGTCATTAGTTTTATTTGGAGATGATTCATCGATAATAACATGGGGGCTTTCCTCAACAACAAGAGTTCTCAAGTTATACACACGATATGCTCTTGAGCTCAGTGAGTACCCAAGAAAAATACCTTTATCACTTTTGGGATCAAATTTCGCCAGGTCTAACTTACCATTGTTGTGAATGTAGCATATTGAGCCAAACGGTCTAAGATGTGAAATGTTTGGCTTCTTACCTCTATACAGCTCATAGGGGGTTTTCTTCAATAATGGTCTTACCATGGCACGGTTGATTATGTAGCAGGCCGTGTTCACTGCTTCAGCCCAAAAGTACCTTGGCAGATTATTCTCATTTAGCATCGTTCTTGCCATTTCAATCAGGGTTCTATTCTTCCTTTCAACAACGCCATTCTACTCGGGGGTTCTTGGTGCGGAGAAGTCATGAGAATAGCCTTGAGCCCTGCAAAAATCGCTGAACTCATGGTTATCAAATTCTCTGTCGTGATCACTCCGCACGGTTTTGATGCAAACCCCTTTATCATTTTGTACCACCCTGCAAAATGCTTCAAATTCCGTCAAGGCATCATTTTTATGTGAAAGGAAGTAAACCCAACAAAATCTAGAATAATCATCCACGATTACAAAGCCGTATAGTTTACCACCCAGGCTATGTGTCCTGCTTGGTCCAAAGAGATCGATGTGGATGACTTCTAGAGGCCTCGATGTGGTCACATCATTTTTGCTTTTGAATGACGTCCTTGTCTGTTTTCCCATGCTGCACGCCCCACATACTCCGTCTTCGACGTCCTTCAACTTTGGCAGTCCAATTACCAAATCTTTCCTTGATAATTTCAGCAAGACATTGAAGCTGGCATGCCCAAGCCGGCGATGCCATAGCCACGCATCATCCTTGTTCCTTGCAATCAAACACAAACCCTCATGAGAAGCATCATTTAAGTCTATCATATAAACATTGTTATACTTGAATCCAATGAACTTAACCTCATGAGTGTGTCTGTTCAAAACAGTGCAGTGATTAGAATAAAAAATAACATTGCATCCCTTATCACAAAGTTGACTTATGCTTAAAAGGTTGTGATGCAAACCTTCCACAAGTAGCACATTTTCAATGGTGTGATTTTGATTCTTACCAATCTTACCTTCTCCAATGATTTTTCCTTTGTCCTTACCACCGAATGCTACCATTCCACCATCCTTTTTATGCAGGTCCACAAACCATTCCTTGTTTCCCGTCATGTGCCGAGAGCACCCGCTATCCAAGTACCATTTGTTCTTCTGAGCTCTCGTGTGGACCTGCAATACAACCAAAGTGCTTATAGAGATTTTGGTACCCAAGCAAGCTTGGGTCCATGGTGGTTAGAAGCATGATGCACATATGATCTGTTTCTGATTTTAGCAAACTTTTCTTCATCATATTTCAGAATTCTACAGTCATACATGTCATGACCCATTCTTCCACAATAAAAGCAATTGATATTTTCATCTCTTTTCCTCCTTCTACCAACATTGGAATAGGAGTTATGCATGTGTTTCTTGGTTTTGGAGGAAGCTGAATTTGTGGGAGCCCAATGGGTCGTTTAAATTTTTGATTTTTCAAGAATGACAAGAGCATCCTCAAGTTCTTTTATTTGAGCCAATTGAGATTGGCTCTCTTCTTCAGCCTTCACCTTGGCTTCTTTGCAAGCAATACTTGCAAGCTGTTCTTGCTCCAATTCATTTTTTAAGTGTTCATGCATTTTCAAAAATGTAGATTGTTCTTCTCTTATGCATGAAATCTCTTCCTCAAACAATTCAATCTTTGAAACAAGAATTTCATTTTGATGTTTCATGCTTTCATTTTCTGATTTCAAAGGATGGCATTCTTCACATGATTTGTTTGTATGAACAAGAAGATCAATTTTCTTTTTCAAATTTCTGTTTTCAGATTTGTATCTTCTACATTTTTCATACAAAGACTCATATGCGATTTGCCATTGCTCACAAGTGAGAGTTTCAGGTTCAGAATCTACCTTTTCATCATCATTGGCCATGAGGCATAGATTTTGGACTAGCTCGTCAAGTCCATCCTCAATGCCGGAGTCATCCTCATCCTCGTCGCTCCATGTGGCCATCATGGCCTTGCGCTTCCTGAATTTACCTTTCTTCACTTTCTTGATGAGGTCGGGGCACTCACCTCGCATGTGGCCAGGTTTCTTGCACTCGTAGCAAATTATTTCTTCCTTCTTGCTACTTTCTCCTTTGTTTGGTCCTTGCCCTCTTGGACCCTTCCTGAACTGACCACCGAACCTCCTTGTTCCTTTGACGAACCTTCTTGCTCGTCGTGTGATCATGGCAACCAGTTCTTCATCTTCTGTGTTGCCAATAGAATCATTTTCACTGCCCTCTGAATCCGGTGAATTCACCTTTAGGGCCAGTGGTGTGACAGCCTTCTTTTTCTTGTGATCTTCCTCACTTCTTTTGATGTTTATTTCGTATGTCATCAGCGAGCCGATCAACTCATCGAGAGTTAGGGTGTTGAGGTCTTTGGAATCTTCAATTACAGTGGCTTTTGTATGCCACTGTGAAGAAAGAGATCTCAAAACTTTTCTTACGAGCTCCTTGTTTGAATATTTTTTGCCAAGCGCCTTTAGTCCATTTGTAATTTCTGTTAGCCTTGCAAACATATCAGAAATTGATTCTTCTGGCTTCATTGCGAACAACTCATAGTTCCGAACTAAGAGATTGGCCTTTGTTTCCTTGACTTGCGATGTTCCTTCATATATAAGCCGCAGCTTATCCAACATCTCATGCGCAGAAGAACACATAGATATTCATGAGTATTCGTTAGGATGAACGGCACATTGAATTATATTCATAGCCTTAAAGTTCGTTGAACACTTCTCTATATCTTCTTCATCCCATTCATCTTCTTTTTCAGATAAAACATATGGACCCTTACTTATGACACACCAGACATCATAGTCCTGGGCACGTAGGAAAACATACATTCTATTTTTCCAGTAAGGGTAGTTCGATCCATCAAAGAACGGAGGTCTTTGAATGGAATGCCCTTCGGGCATCATCCCTTTGTTTGCCATTTAATGGGATCTGCTCTGACGACCGTGAGATTGTAAATCAACCAAAGACCAGAGCTCTGATACCAATTGTTGAGTCCCGGAATGTGGCAATCAAGAGGGGAGGGGTGAATTGATGGCCAATTAAAACTAACAATCTAATTGAACTCTTATGAAAAGTACATTAACAAGCTCTCTCCTCGCACGAACATGAACACACTGGAGGAAGCGTATGCAACTGGTGTGATTGATAGAATAAGAGGTGTAAGCTCAACTCACCGCGAAGCCCACTTGACAAGTAATCGTATAGGTAAATCACAATGGACACACGGGAATTTTTAGGTGGTTCGGGTACACTGCCGTGTTCCCTACGTCCACCCCTCACACGGAGGATTAAGGCTTCACTATGAGTGAACCGCACACACATACACGCTGTAAGGATAGCAAACACACACACGTTCGTGTTACCGAACACGAACACAACACACACACGTTCGTGTTACCGAACACGAACTCTACACACAAGTATCTGAGATTATGTTTACAGACGAATACTCAAGCTTGAATCAAATGAATCAGAATGGAAAGGGTGAGGAAAGAATGAAATTTTCCTGGTTGGAGCTCCCCCTTTCTCTTCTGGGAATTTCGTCGAACACTTGTGCAACGGATGACAATTCTTGAAGTTCTTGGCTTGAATGTTGATGGAGCTTGTTTCCACTTGCAGCTAACAGCAGGAGCTCGAATGGATCTTTGATTCCTCCTCCTTCCTTTGACAGGAACATGTTCTTGTCGTACTCCTGGTTTTGATGATGACAACGATAAGATAAGTGATATAGACACTTAAGTTTTAATGAATGTTTAACAGGAACAAAAGGATGCAGGGTGCTCGATGCGTCAACGCCATAATGGAGCAGCGTCGACGCAGAGGCTTAAGAGACGCCAATGTACAAGGCAAGATAGGCTTTAAGTACATGTTCGTGCGTCAACGCCACCAACTGGCAGCGTGGACGCAGCAGTTCAAGTATCTCCTTGCAACCTCTGGAGTCCCTTGGCAGTGTCGACGCTGCAGCTCGTTGGGTCGATGCAGCAGCTTGATGGATCGACAAGGTAACCAGAGGGTGGACGCAGCTTCACAATGCATCAACGCACTCCTTGACGCAAGAAGGCTGAAGCCATCCAATTTCAGCTGCTGGAACACACCAATGCGTCAACGCAGCATGATGAGAGCGTCGACGCAACACGTCTAACTACTGAAGACCTGATCACTGGATCACCGATGTGTCAACGCAGCAGTGGAGCAGCGTCGACGCAACTGTCAATAGAGTGGCTGGTTGCTCACTGGAATGCATCAATGCGTCAACGCCATGGGTTGGAAGCGTCAACGCAGCAGATTTGAGTCTTGCTGGTAGAATGCCCTTGAAGGGTGCATCAACCCTATGAAGCAAGGCGCGTGATCCGAGGTGCCTGGCTCGTAGTCCCAGGATGGACGAGGTACCAGGATGCTGACACGTTGAAGCTGGTGCCTGCTACTTCACCACGTGGACCAATCAATTGAAGCTCTCTAGGGCATCTCTGCCCTATCCTCCGAAGCCCCTGTTATTGGTATATAAATCCCTCTTCGTCTTCAGTGAAGAGGTTAATCACTCCAAGAAAGAAGTGAAGAAAAAGAGGCCATCTGAGAGCAGGAAGAGAACAGGAGAGAGATAGGCAAGTAGAGAAGATTTAGAGAGAAAAAGATGAAGATCGTGAGAGCGGAAACAGTAGAAGAAGAAAAGAGCAGAGAACAGTAAGAGTGCATGAGCTGAGAAGAAGAAAGAAGAGGAAGAAAAGAAGAAGAAGAGAGAAGCCTATTGAAGACCTGTTCAGTCTGTTCTTGGATCAAATCCAGAACGACTATTGTGTTTCATTTCCAGCTTTTGATGCTGTGCTTTTCATGTTTCGTGTTTCTTATTTTTTTCTTTGTGTTACTCCTATTGTGATTGTTCTTCCGAACCTCTGGACTGAGGTCGGATTCCTCCTGGTGGGTCAGGAGAAGGGAGATCTGATCTCCAGTTGCAAGTAGCTAGGTGCTACTTGTGGGTACCCTCCGGGTTGGAACAAGGGAGGCTAGTCCTCCGGTTCTGGTCTTGCTGGTAGCAGGTCCAGGTGTACCCTCCGGGTTGGAGGAAGAGAGACTTGGGTCTCTGGTTGCTGGTGACTGGGTGTCACTGGTGTTCCCTCCGGTTGGGAGGAAGAGGGGAGGCTGTTCCCCTGATCAAGCTGTTTGGCAGCGAGTGTTCGCAGACTGAGTCTGCAGGTTACTAGCTTGTGCTAGTGGAAGCCTCACTCCTGTTGAGAGTGAGGGGTGGATGTAGGTCTTGGTGACCGAACCACCTTAAAATATCATGTGCAAGTGATTGTGCTTTGTGCGTTTGTTCCTTGCCTTCTACCTCCCCTTCACAGGTTGTGCATGCCTGGCTAGGTGTGTTAATTGGGAGTAATCTCTGAGCATTGTTCTCTGCTAAGTGTTCTTGGGTTGATTAGCTCTGCTTGCGAGTCTGGTGTGATCAGGTGGCTGCATTGTTGCAGTCCAACTGTTTGATCAATTGCTTGATCATCATCTCCTCTTGGATAGCTCATTAGTTGTTATTACGCATATCTGAGCTTTTAGTGTTCTAATTCGGGCATAAGTTTTAGAGGGATACATTCACCCCCCTCTGTATCCGGGCCTAGCAACCTAACAGTTCTCCTAGGTGGAACAAAGGCTTGAGGTGGCTGCTCCAACCTGCACATACAAGAGTTAGAAAAGAAGAGCAATGTGTGGAGCTACGAAAATCTCTTAGGGTTTTCACCCTTAACAAGATGATATATACTCCTAGACAGGTCAAGGGACGTTCAGGGGACCAGATCCATGTATTATGGAGTGATTCCCGGAGTCCCTAACAGCTGTGTAAGCCCATGTGGCTCGAAACCACCAAGTCAACAAAGCCGGCACCGCCCAGAACAGAAGGGTCGACCCTTGGGGTCGACCCTCGTGCTGTGCTAGAGGACCAGAAGGCATGGGTCGACCCTCTCAGAACTAGGTTCTGGTTCAACAAAAACAGCAAGAGGACCTGTAGGGGTCGACCCTCGGGGCATGGGTCGACCCTTGGGGTCGACCCTTTCAGTTGGGCAAAAAGGGAGCCGACAGGTTTAAAAATAGATTGCCAGGGGTCGACCCTTGGGGTCGACCCTTGAAGCTGGGGGTCGACCCTTGGGGTCGACCCTTTCAGTAGGGGTTAAGAACCCTTGCTAAGTTGCTCCGATTGGCTTGGGGATCGCCCCGAAGGGTCGTCCCACGCTCCACAACAATCACAAACCATGATTCTAAGTCCAAGAACACATCTAGATGTTTTTATGATGGTTTATCAAAACAAACATGATTTAGCATGAAAACATAAACCATTTGACATAATTAAACTCTTGGATGCTTCCTAGATAAATGGACTTATGGAAATGAAGGAATTCAAACCACATTGCCATGATTCAAAAATGATTAGATCTCACCCATCGTCCTAGAGTTGTATTCGACTGTGGCCATTGTTGATTGTCCTGTCAAAACAGTTTTTGAATTGGATTTCTTTCATGAAGTTTAAATGATAAACACTTACCCTTGAAGTGAAGTCCTTCAACCGTCCAAAACCTTATATGTGCAGCACTTACAAAGTCATCAGAGAATCTCATTTTCAGTTCAAGAAACATCATTTGGTCATCATCAAAATATATAAGACATGATAAAAGGGGAGGGGGTTCAACACAATGTATGAACTTAACGACGCAAGCGATGTATAGACTTTGGAACGCTTGAAGCACAGACACCCTGCCAATGTATAGACTTGGATGAGACATTGCATGAGACGGTGGATGTACAGACTTGGGCTGTACAGACGACTTCAAGTGAAGACCAATGTATAGACTTCAAGTGAAGACCAATGTATAGACTTCACGTGAAAGCCCAATGTACAGACTTGAGCTAGGCAAGCTACAGTGCCGATGTATAGACTTTGCAAATGTTCAGACTTGAATGCTCGACCAGTGTACAGACTTGCCACCGACCAAAGTATAGACTTGAAAAGCTTGAACACAGCGATGTGCAGACTTTGTGATGTATAGACTTATGAATGCAACGTAGGTAAAGGTCCCAATGTATAGACTTCACCAGAAACAGTCCGATGTATAGACTTTGTCTGAAACAGTCGAATGTACAGACTTGAGTGAACGATGCATGAACAAGCCTAACCAATGTATAGACTTTGATGCACAAACACACAATGCAATGTATAGACTTTAAAGTAGATGCCAAGCCCATGTACATACTTGAAGAGACAACCAATGTATAGACTTCTCATTATGCATCCAGCCGAATGTACAGACTTGAGTTATGCAACTGAAGGCTGTACAGACTTGCTATGAAGTGAGATGCAACGTGAGACGCTCGAATGTACAGACTTGTTGATTGTGTTAAGACACAGCATGAGACGCTCAGAAAGACTGCCCACTGTATAGACATTGCCTTAGACATGCAGACACTGTGAATGTATAGACTTTGATTTTGTGCATGCAATGTATAAACATGCTAAATGTATGGACTTAGCAGAACAAACGTTGCACAAATAATGTATGGACTTATGAGTGCAGCACAGACAGATGCAATGTACAGACATGTGAATCTGGGGGGGGTCGACCCATCTGGAAAGGGGGTCGACCCACTTCTGTCCAGACTATGCTGAAAGGTTATAGCAGCATCACCCATTGTACAGACTAACATCAAGCAATCCAGATAAAATGCAATTATGAAATGCACCAATGCACACACCACACAGCCTCAGCCTGTTCGTTGGTTATGCATCCAGATAAGATGTTCAATGAAACATACATATGAAACAAAAACAGATTTATATGCAGACTCAAACAGATGATGACTTATAGTGTTTGCTATCATCAAAATCACAGGGACACAACAGAGCTAACAGGTGGGGAGGTCTGGTGCGGCCAGAGGTGGAGGGGAATAGGCTGGTTGCTGCCAGCACAAGGGAGAGGGAGGGAGAAGGGGGAGGTCGACCAAGCAAGGTGGAGGGGAGGTGGGGGCTACGACCAAGGGAGGTGAGGGGGCTGGGATTGATTGGGGTGCAGCCCTCAAGGGGAGGGAAATTCGAATTGGGGTCTTGGGGAGGTGAAAAGGTGCTTGGGGAAGAGGGAGGGGTGCTTTGGAGAATGAAGAGGTGCCTAGGAGGTGGAGATTCTACCTTGGGGTTGGAGGGGACTTGAATGAATGTATGGGGAAGGTGGGAGGGGTCTTAATGAAGAGTGAATGGCGGAGGAGAGAGCGGAATTTTGAAATTGGGGGGAGGAGAGAGAAAGGGTCGCCCCTTTTAGAGAGAGAGAGAAGAGAGCGAGAGAGGGAGAGGGAGAGGGGGAGCTTCTCACTCCAAAGACACACTCAATTTCTAAAAATGGACTCAATTTTTCAATTCTTCATTCATTCATTCATTCTCAAATGGTGGAATGGGATCCTATTCTTAGGAAACTCACATTTTACAAAAAGTCCCTGACTTTTGGACTAATGACCAGACTACCAAGGGGGAAAGGGACGCCCCTGGGTCTAGCCCATTAAACTGGGTCCAATTAGCTAATCTAATGGCCCAATTGACATATGACTTATGTAAATGACTCTTTAACCTAGGTACTTGACTCAAATGAAAGGAAAATTACATAATTGTGACTCAAATAAAATATAAAAGTTACATGCCAAGACTCAGAAAAATGTGACAAACACAATGGTGCACTGCAGGCGAGCAACGGGATCCTCGAAAAATGTGGGATGATCGGGGATGTCCCCATCAACCAGCCACGTCATCCTGACCCCTCAACTTCCCCACCCCACCCCACCACCAATCCAACCATTATTTCCACAGCCCCCTAGACTCCCCCTCACTTCCCAACACACCCTTCCCACCTTCCCAAGCACTCCTTCACTCCCCCAACACACCCCTCTACACTCCCAAGGCCCTATTGATTATCCATAATTATTCATGAACTCAAAACAAGGGGGGAAATCCCCTCCTCTTTTCACTTGTGCCCCCCTCTCTCTCCCCACTCACCCCTTGGCAGAATTCACCCCTCTCCTCTCCCCCCTCCTAGCTCCGCCCCCCCAGCCCTCTCCTCCCTCCCCCAGCCTAGTTGTAGCCTCCCCTATCTCCACTCTCACCAAGGAATGCCCCCATCCCCATTCCCACCCCTTCCTCCCTCTCATCTCCCCATGCTCACTCCCTATCTCCCACTGCAACCCAGACAAGAACAGTAGTAGAATTGACAACCATGTTGCCGCACCACTCCCACATCCCCTGAGAAGATCTTGATAACAATCCCAGCACCGGAGGATTCCTCTTCGAACCAGCTTCGCAATGAGAGCTCAAGCGCCCTCATCCGACGTCGGAGTCGATCGGGAAAGCCGTTCCCGTCTGGCTGCGCAGGCTGACTCTGGTGGACAACCAGAGGCGTGTTGCAGGGGCCCCCATGATCTCCCCTCCAAGATTATGATTGCACCCTTCAACCGAAGTGTTCCCCTGCAAGTCTTCTCCCAGCACCTGGAAGGAGGAAACCATTTGGCCATCGGAGCACCCCCAACTGACCGTTTTTCCCGGCGCACGCAGACTGTTAACTCTGTGCTCAGGGAGCTCTATGCCAGTCAGAGTGCAGAAGCTACCACTTCTTCATCTGGCGTCCCCAGCCCCTCCCCTTTGGTGGAGACCAGCTTCGGGCCCTTTTCTTTGAGACGGTGTCTATTTTGGCTCATTCCAACGCCGCGGCTGAGAGCACCACCCTCGTCAAGGCGCCTCTATTCAGCAGGCCTCCCAGACTACGCGCCCTCTCGAGAACGGCCGGTGTTGGTTCAACATCCACCAGAATGGGACCATTCCAGTTCTGCGCATCCTCTAGATGTCCCTATTTGTGTCAAGATAAGTCCTAGTCTGATCCGACTCCGGACTTGCGAGCTACAACAGCTGTATGTCAAGTCCTCGTTTCTGTTTCTGCTTCCAGTTCTACCCTGCCGGTGACCAGAAGCTGCCATTCCACCATACGGTCGATTCTCAAGGTGATATTGGGTGGATCTAAGATTGGGCCATCTCTCTCTCAAGCAAAACAAGTCCCAACACATTTTGACGTTCTAGTTGGGCGTACAGCCCTGAGCAAGACGTCTCTAGCCAGCAGACGATGGCGTCGGTGTAATTTCATAAGAACTGTCGTTCCTGGCACTACCGTCCTCCGAACGAGCTGATTCTTCTTCATAGACCTTCCCAAGATGAGCCTATTTTCAGCGGTGCCAACCACATCCACATCAGGCATCTGAGCGGGGAGTACCGGCGCTGACAACTTGCTGGTGCCAGACTAGGCAGACAACGTGTAAGGTCGTGCAGGTAGACCGTGCACTGTGTGCCCATCCCCCCTCCCCACCTAGCTGGCTGAGCACCCCTCCCTGCGTGGAGGTACATTTTGGTTGTAACACTTTCTCCCCACCCTGAGCCAACCCTCCTACGTGAGGGATTGTTTTGTAACCGATTATCGCAGGTCAAGCCTCCCCGACGCAGCGGGCGGGTTGCGTTCCCACGCTTCCCCGCTCGCCCCCATCTTCGACTGGGATCAATTTCTTCAAACCGATCAGGTAAGCGCTTGCTTACCCCTTCCTGGTATTTCATTTGTATATCTAGTATCATTTCTTACTACCCGTCGGACAGAGAGCGAGCGCCCGTTCCAACTATATCTGCTTATGTGCCCACTGCGGAGAGAGTTGAGAGAACCACCAATTATTCCACACCCTCGGCGTGCTGGCCACCCATGAAACGTGGGAGTCCCCACCCCTCAGGGGGTCAGCCGTAGCATAGTCAAACCCCAGAACAGTGAGGTCCCGCCCCGGACCCTCATTGTCATCCCCGAGTTGCCTTCAGGTGGAGTGCGCGCCACGTGAGTGAGCCCGCTACACCGAGTCCATTACTACTTGTTTATGTGCTTTCCAATATAGGTCCAAGGCGCGTCGTGGCATACTTAGTTGTGCCACATCAAGTGGTATCAGAGCAATTTCTAGACTTGTTCTCACAAGTCAAGTCCTAGGGAACTTGCATCCATTAACCCGTGCATTCCCCCCCTCCAAAACCTTGAACCTCACCCGGCACACCGATGGCTACCTCTTCATGATTGTCGAGCCAGAGTTACCCCGTTTTGATGGATCTCACGATCCTTGCACATATATGGCTTGGGAGACCTCCATGGACAAATATTTCCACCATTACTACATGTCTAAGAATTGGAAGGTGCGTGTCGCCAAGCAGAGGTTTGGTCCCCACAGCAAGGAAGAATGGCGACACCTTGAAGGTCTAAGGAGTGTTAGGTGGCAGGATCCCATTCACACTTGGGAAGAAATGAAGGCCAAGCTTAGGAAGGTCTACGCACCCCAACCCTCCCCCTCCTACCCAGATAGCCATAGCCCGAGGAGTACGACAACTCCTCCGTTCCCACCCGGCCGGCCTAAGACCACCCTAATAGCTCCATCACCACAGCTCCCTACCTACCCTACCCCGACCACCACCTCTGCGCCCTGCCACGTAGCCATCACCACAACCTACTCTTCACAAATCCAATTGGTCCCTGCCTCTACCCCTCCACCTACCCCCATGAAGGGCACGCCCCCCAACCCGAGCCGACCCAAACTCCCACACCCCTCCCATCTTCCACTCCCTACCCCAACCCGATCCTATCATAGTCCACACTCTTCACAACCCTAACCCCAGTCAACCCACACTCCCTCACCCATCCCATCTTCCACTCTCTACTCCAATCCGACCCTATCATAGTCCACCGCTCTGGATGCACCCTTCTTTGGCTGCTACCATCCCTCCCGCCAAAGACCTCCCCATCTTACTTGTAGAGGAAGAGCACCCCCACCCTCCAAAAGGAAGACATGGACACCCTTGAGATCCACGAGGCCCCCTTTGAATGATCCGAGCAGTACGAGGAACAACACTCCGAGTCTGACCATGATTCCCCCATCCAACACCCCGATCTCCAACTGGGGATGGATAGATGCATTCTCTCGCGAGTCAAAGGAGGACATAGGTGTCAAAACTCCCCTCTCCAAACCAATCTCCAACTCCACCTAGCACCCATCGCCCAATCGGGAAGGACGATGATCATAGGAGAAGCCTTAGCCCAATGGTTGAAGAAGAGTCCATTGCGAGATGCGCCATTCCATCCACCCATGAACCCAGCTTTGCAAATGGTGCCCTTCTCACCCCCCCAAATCTCATACCAAACCTTCCAATTCATTAAGAATCTAGAAGATTTGTTAGAGTGTCTAAGCTGGCAATCAGAACTAACAAGTCTGCTAGCTTTGGGATCATGCAAACCTAAGCATCATGACTTCACCTGCCCCTCCATTGGCTCCATCACTGTAGTTTGCACAAGAGGCCACTGCACTAGTGAGATCCTCCTTTTCCTCCCCATGCTAGAAGAACCCATCCCGGTCCACCCCCACCCCATCACTATTCCGAGTACAGTGACCGATCAACCAATCCAAGTCACTAGCCCAACTATCTTATTGGAAGGGGATGACCTGCCATCTTTTAAGGACCTTAGAGATGACAAGTTAGGCATAGAGTTCTTCTCTCCATGTTACACTTTCTGTGACCCCTTCTCACGGGAACTCGGGTACCCAAATTACCTATCCACATTCTTCACCCCCGACTACTTCCCACCCCCTCCCACAGGGTCCGATCAAGTCCACACTTTCAAAGACCCGGGCCACACAAGGGAAGCCGTGACAATGGACAACATATGCCTAGGGAGGGAGGAAACACCCCACCCCAAGGTTTCTACCTTCCTAGATCCCTTTGATCCCGATGGCTGGAAACTCAAAGGCCAACCCATGCCCTCGCACCCCTTTATCACAACCTGTCAGCCAAACATAGTGGTTATCTCCTGGATGGGAAAGCATGTGTATTGGCATACCGCATCATTTGGCAGTGTTAGTGAGTCAGGCCGCCCCATGTGTATCACACACACTCTAAGTCAAATGCTTGATTGGTCCATATTTGGATGTACAGGTCCTCCCCCATTCATCATCACCAACAAACTTGATCTTGTGCATGATAGGACCTCGTTTGGATGTCCAGGAGCACCCTTGCATACTAGAATTTTCACTCCCACGCAGCATGATAAGGCATGGCATGAGCATTCAAGCAAGCACATAGGGAAGAGTAACGAGGCTTAGGAAAAATAGGCAGATGCTCACAGGCGCCACTTAAAATTCCAAGTGGGCGACTCTGTGATGGTAAGGATGAAGCAGGTCTTCCCCAGAGCCACCTCCAAGGTGAGGGCACAAGGGTCTGGACCTCTTCAATTTATGAGACGTGTTGACAACAACGCTTATGAGCTGGACCTTCCAGAGGGCTATGGGGTACATCCTACTTTCAATGTAGCAGATCTAGCACCCTATAAGGGCCCCACAGTGGAACCTAGTGACAATCTTGAGCCTATACCTGCCTTTGCGAGAGACACCACTAGTGAGAGTCCACCTATCAACCTGAGGGACCGACGCGAGCAAGTGGAGTTGATACTAGATGAGCAGAGCACCGTCACCAAGAATAGGGTGCACCAGTGCTACCTTGTGAGGTGTAAGAACCGACTTCCGGTTGAGGATACGTGAGTGATTCGGGGGACCTGCCACGCCTGGACCCGGACGTGCTGGATCACTACCCCAATGGACCCATACTCGACGGGGTCAAGTTCTTCCCACCACGGAGGTATGATGAGGGCATCACATGCTGCTCCCTACGGCTAGGGTCGCCCACACATCCTTGAGAAAGCTCGACAGCAAATATCTCTTGTTATCTTTATTTTGAGTTTTATTTATGTATTTTTCTTTTTTGAGCCATGTGGTCATGAGTCCAATTTCCCTTATTTTGTATTAATTTGGCATTAGTATCCTAGTTTGGGCCCATATTTGTTATTTAGGATAGCTTTGGTCTTTTGTATGAATGTCAAGGGCATTTTGGTCTTATAAAAGTGGGTGCCTATAAATAGGACCCAATCCCCCTCCATTTGAGATGAGGAATGAAATTTGAGAGAAATCCTTCTTCTCCCCCCCTTTGTGGAGTGTGACTCTCCACCTCTCTCTCTCCCCCTCTTCTTCTCTCTATTCTCCCTCTCTCTCTCTCTCTAGGCCGCGACCCCTCCCTCTCTCTAACCTCCCCCCCTCCACCAGTCACGGCCTTAGCCACGTCACCCTCCACCTCAGCTCCACATCAGCCAAGCTACCACATAACTAGCCACCTCACCCTGACCCCTCAACTCCCCCACCCCACCATCAACCCAACCATTATTTTCACAGCCCCCTAGACTCCCCCTCACTTCCCAACAGACCCCTCCCACCTTCCCAAGCACCCTTTCACTCCCCCAACACAATCATCTGCATTCCCAAGGCCCTATTGATTGTCCACAATTATTCAAGAATTCAAAACAAGGGGGGAAATCCCCTCCCCTTGCCACTTGTACCCCCTCTCTCTCCCCACTCCCCCCTTGGCAAAATTCGCCCCTCTCCTCTCCCCCTTGCTAGTTCTGCCCCCCCAACCCTCTCCTCCCTCCCCTAGCCTGGTTGCAGCCTTCCCCATCTCCCCTCTCACCAGGGAACGCCCCTATCCCCCTTCTGACCCCTTCCTCCTTCTCATCTCCCCCTTCTCACTCCCTATCTCCCACTACTACCCAGACAGCAGCAGCAGCAGCAGAACTGACAACCCTATTGCCACGTGATGAGTGCTCATTTCTGTATGATAATTCACATCACATATATCATTTCATATGCACATAATTAGCCAATTATGCATATTTTACAGTTAATCTCAACCTTGCATTAATCAAGCCGTTCACGCAAATTAACTTAATTTATGGTTAATTATTCAATGAAAAAAGGTTGAGGGGCACGAGAATTAATTTTTCATTGCATAATTGTAAGTATTTATGATTTTTATGCATAAAGCAATAATTCTTAATGGGCTTAATCCAAATTGTATGTGTGCAGGACGTCCAAGGTAATTACTAGAAGGGCCAGGGGCAAAAGCGTCACAAGATCAGGGCAAGGGATGCCCTACGGCGCCCCTCCCTCCTTGACCAAGTCAAAGGAGCAGCCACCATTCCTTTTTTGGTGTGAAAGGAGATAAAAGAAAGGATTTTATTGAATTATCTTGGAGACAATTTCTTAGAGAGAAAATAGGAGGAGATCTCCTCCTTATTAGGAAAGTCAAGGGGAGCCCATTTCCTCTCTTCATCCAAACCCTAATCTCCTTTAATCCCAGCCATTCATCTTCGTCAAATGTGATCTCTACCCTCCATTTGACCTAGTTCCCCTATAAACACCCTTTGTCAAGAGGGGGAAAGGAAGTTTTCTTCTTTTTCTTTTTCTTCTTAGCTTAGAATCCCATCCTTCTTTCTTCCCCTAGTTTAGGTCAACCTTTTTCTCCCCCTTCTGATCCTCTTCTCCTCTTTCTTTCTTCTACAAAGTTCTTCATTGTTAAGGGCTCTTTAATTTCTTCTTCTATGTCTTTTTCTAATTCTCTCCCGTTGTTAAGTTATTTCAAGTTTTTCAAGGTTCTGTCCTACATTTGTACTGTTCATCCACGGGTCTGCACTTTGTTATTCTCAAATTTGCTTCCCCTTCTGCTCTTCTTTTCATCTTAGTCTCTTCATAGAAGTTCTTCATTTTTTCTTAGATCTAGATTTTCTTATTCTTTATTTTCTTCCAATTCTTTCTAGTTTTCAAGTTACAATCTCTTTTTCAAAGTCAATTTTTTTATTTACTGTTCATTCGCGCAGACACCACCATGTTCTTCCTCAGTTTTCACCCTCTTCCTCATGCTCTCACTCTCTGTACTCTTCATCAACTTTCTTCCTCTCATCTAGATCTACAACGTTCTCTTCTACGACATCTTCTAATTTTCTCTGATTTTAAAGCTATTTCAATTTTTCTCTTGCTATATTTTTATCTCTGTTTTACTATTTTTAACTCCCTTCCTCATCTTCTATCTATCTTTTCCTCTTCTATTTTTTTCACACCTCCCAAGACGGAGATTCTTCTTTTGGTGCTTTAAAGGTGACGTCTACTTTCAAGGTGAGACGATCTTCCTCCAAGGCTCGGCAAGGACACGGCATCGCTATTCTTCAAATTTCTTGGCTCTATTTCTTCTTTATTCCCTTAGTTTACTCAAGTTGTAATTTTTGACTTTCATAGACATTGTAATCTTTTCTTAGCAATAAAAATTTATCTTTTGTAATTATGTTTTGCTAGTTCTTTCTTTCTCTATCTCCTCCCAAATTCTCTTCTTTAACCCTCTCATATTCTTTAAATATGTTTATTTTCGTGCACTTTTATTTTCCTTTAGCATAAACTCACTCAAATTCGATTTTCAAAATATAAGAATTTTTCCAACTTACTTAAAAGAAATTTTTCTACTCCGTGAGATCGACCCATTCTTACCACTCTACATATATTTAATATCTTTTAGTGAGTGAGTGCGATTATTTTAGAAATTATGGCATGATTTTTAAACTACGAGTTTTGCGCACATCAATTTTTGGATATTCATGTGCTTGATTTGTATATTTGTATATTCATTTTTCTATTTTTATTTTACAAGAAAAAAAAACAATTAAAGAAATAGAAAATTTGGATCTGAAATTCACAGAAAATCTACTGTTGCAGAAAGCCAGGAAACGTCGCTAAAAGTCTATATCTGTCAGTACAGGGAGCAAAAAAATTGGAATTCAGAAAATCCTGAAAAATCAAGCGTCGCTAAAGGTCAGTAAACGTAAGTACAGGTTCTATTTTTTTAAATTTCTAAAAAATCTCAAAAACATTAGAAAAAAATCCTAAAAATCCAAACAAATCAGAAAACATCAAAAACATCATTTTAGGCCTTTTTTATCAGTAGATTTGCATGATGTTTAGTATTTTTAGTTCATAGCTTGCTTTTTATTCATCTCTTTTTGAGAAAAAAAAGAAAAAAAAATCTTTGAAAAAAAAATCCAAAAATAGAAAATAGGAAAAAAATCTCATCAGGATACCATGCTCTCATCTTAGTTGCATCTCTTGCATACATTTGTGTATCTAGTTGATTATTTACTTGCATCATGTGAAAAAAAATCATCATGTTGCATGTAATATTCATATAGTTGTTGATTGCATTACTTTAAAAAAATAAAAAAATAAAAATAAAAAAATAAAAAAAATCTTGAAAACTAATCTATTGGGTCTCATTTATTTCGATCAACATCAATGGCTATCCATCAAGGAATGCAACCTGCGCCTATGAAGGAACACTTTATTCCTTCTACTTATAAACCCTCCACCTGCATTGAATTACCTGATATTCTTGTAGATCAGTATGAGATTCGCCCTAGTATCATCCAGATGCTCTCATCTTTTTATGGGAATTTAAATAAAAATCCTTATAGGCATCTAGATGACTTTTTAGAAATTTGCTCCCTAATCAGAATCTAAAACTTTAGTGATGATGCCCTTAGGTTGATCTTATTTCTATTCTCATTGAAAGATAAAGTAAAATGTTGGTTAAGGAGTTTTGGAAAGACCATTAGGACTTGGGAAGTTATGCAATTAGAATTTTTGAAAAGATTTTACCCCATAGTCTGGACCAACATCATGAGAAGGGTGATTGTAGGCTTTACTTAGCTTCTGGGAGAGTAGATTCATGAATCTTGAGAAAGGCTGAAGGATTTGTTACATCAATGTCCACATCATGGGTTGCCCAAATGGTAAGTTATGTATGCATTTTATGAGGGGTTATCTGATTATGATAGATAAATGGTGGACATATATTGTGGAGGGACATTCATGAACAAAAGTGAAGATGAGGCTTATGATCTGTTTGAAACTTTGAGTGAAAATTTGATTAATCTTGCCTCAATCTCATCTCATAAATAATATGTAGGACCTTTCATGCAGGCTAGACATCGTGAGATAGAAAAATGGGTAGGGATTGACTCTAAGATAGACGATAATGTCATTGTCCAACCTTCATCAAGTCTATATGAAAGCTCAATCCAAACTTCTAATGAAACCTACGATTTCTATGCCAATCTTACTCACCATGTGAGTGAGTGTCCTACTATAGCCCGACTCCCATTAGTCATCCAAGCTCAAGTCCAATATGCCCTAGGGTTCTCTCAGCTCGAGTGTGATACCTTTTCAGACAATTATAATATAGGCTGGAGCAAGCACCCAAAATTTTCTTGGATGGATCAAACAATCCAAGCCCATTTCTCTAAACTTTCACCCCAAGAAGTCCACGAGCAGCCCATGTGTAATCAACTTCGGCCCAACTCATCTCACCCTAACTTCAACAGTATATCAATTCTTGGGAAGATTCCCTAGGCCACTACTCTAAACCTCAGATTGTGTATTCTCAGTTTACATACCATGACCCTTCTTCAATAGTACACCAACCTCTTCAACACATGAATGATGATGATGATGATCTTATGCCTGTCATTTTGACTCAAGACGTCAATAGTGAGAGTGAGGGGGAGTGCACTAAAAACACCATGATGAATGAAGGATAGGTTGTCACGCCCCGACGCGGAATATCGAGACCGGCAGTAGAAAATGCCAGTAAAGATAACATGCTAAGCTAAGAATTAACATAATGCCATGAATAGAAATAACTCCAATTCTATTATAATAATCATCAAACGTCTTACAAACGACTCAAACATAATCAAACATAATATCTACTCGACTCCGGTACAATAACTAACACCAGTTCTAAGACAAAGCTAGATGTAACCAACTAAACAATCTCAGTATAGCGACTAGCTGACACACTCCAAGTAATCACTCTCGCCCATTCCCATCCATCTGTGAATCTTCACCTGAGCTGCCTGGAAAGAGGGGAAACAACTATGTGAGCGAACGCTCAGTAGGTAACGATAGGCAAGTGTAAGTGATTAACCAATTAATTACATGTATATTAACGGAAAGAAAAGATATAACGATCGAATGAAACAACGTAATAACAGAAAGTGCTAAAGAACGGAATGGAATAACAATATGACAAGAATGATAAGATTACAAGAATTGCAAGTTTATGAACAATATATATAATAAGAAATTGCAAGAAATTGGCCAACAAGCAAGATTGTAACCAAGTCGAACACGATTCAAGTAAGATATAAGAGATCATTGTCATAGACATCACGTTAGTCATGCACTCGGTGCAATGCCTCACCTTGTCATTACAAACTCCCATGGGCACAAGTACTTTTCGGGCGCTCTCCTCAGGACCAGACCGGGCCCCTATGGTGCGTTGGCAATGATTAATTGGATTCAAGATCCCAAGTTGTCTAGACTTTAATCAAGTTAAATGGCCAATTATAATCAAGTATAAACTTACCTCGGAATATCCCAAGGCTAAATTGAAGAATTACTGTCCAGAATTTCTGTCCAAGAGTCCAAATTTTCAAGAACCATCATGTTCTTGGATTCAAAACCATAAGACACGGGGAAAACTAGTCTCTGGAAGACATGCGGTCAATACTGGGCCGCTCAAGGCTTGTACGGTCGACACTAGGCCGCACTAACAAGAACTGGGATGGGTTTAGCCCTCGGGAGGTCAAGGTTGAATGGCTGCTGACGGGCCGCCCTTCTATATGAACGGTCAGGATAGGGCCGCACAAGGCCAGAAGGTTACAGAATCGAGGACAGGATGTGTGGTCCTGACATAGTCGCTCATTAGTTGAACGGTCCACTCAGGGCCGCCTGTAAGAAGTACGGTCCATTACTGGCCGCACAACACAGGGCCTAACCAAGAGTTAGAATTTAGCCCAAGTGGGCTCCCGGGCTACCATAGGCAGGGTGGAACTGAACTAGAGTCCAACCCACTGTCTACTGGTCGGCCTAGGGTCCACTAGAGTGATCAAAATAGGATTTGGCCGGAGATAGATCAAGGATAATCGGCCAAGACAAATTGGCATCAGCCAGGAATGAACGGTCTCCACTGGCCCGTTCATTGGTATATGCGGTCTATCAATAGCAGCGCAAGTCTCTGTTAATCCAATTCAGATTAACTCAAGTAACAACGGTTCGATTGAGTCTAAATCAAAACTAGGGGATATAATGGTTCAAGATTAAGGTTATTACAAGTATGAACCTAATAGCCATTCAATTATAAAGGATTCACAATTAAAATTTGACATTCATTGGAAAGATGAATCAAGATCAAGCTCAATTTAAATAGATCAGCAAGAATTATTTACTATCATGAATTACTGTTTATTAGGTGTGTTGCTAACATGCAATTAACCATTAATCTACTAACATAACATGCTGTAATGACAATTTAATCTGCTCTGTTACAGATGTGCGGTCGGTTCTGGACCTTACATCCCCATGAACGGTCATAGACTGGCCGCACACGTCCCCTCAGATCCGAAGACCTGTTGGATATGGACGGTCAGTAGTGTGCCGCATGGAGGGATGTGCGGTCTGGAACTGGCCGCAGAAAATACATGCGGTTAGGGGTAGGCCTCACGTTCCAGGGACACGAACAGATATAGAAAACTATAAATGGCCAACATAGGGCTGCCTGTCTGGATGTGCGGTCTATCGTGTGGCCGCACATGTCCAAACAGGTCACCGCCCCTTCGCCGTGCCTGACTCCGGCGAGGTTTCTAGGGTTAAATTTAAAACACTAATTTCGCACGATATAAAGCATGGAATTTGGGGCTTTTACAACCAAAAGAAAGAGCACGAAAAACTACACAAGATGCATGAATCAATTTTATGTTTACAGCCTGAAATCACAACTTAATCGAAAAGGAGCAATTATAACCCTAGATGTGACATGTTTCTACTAAAACCTAAAATTCTCGCAGGATACTTGTTAGAATTTAGGTCTTTCTACATCAACGGAAAGCTAACACGATGCTGCTTCTAACAATATATTATTTGTAGCATTTGGCTTGCTATCACCTACCTGAATCAGATGAAGAAAAAAGGAGAAAGAAAACCAAGGACACCGGTACACGCAGCCACTAATCGCTCGAGATCTCCCTCAGTCCAACTCCTCTGCAGCCGCCACTGGTTCTAAATGATTCTGGGGTTAGAGAGCTTCATTTTAATAGGTCACACACCTTCTGGATGCTTCTATGCGCGGAGTATTCGTCCACACAAGTCGGGTCGATGTGAACGCCGCCGCAAAGGTTGACTCGATCCAAACTCCACCGAATGCATCTCCTAGGGTTAGGGTTTCGAGAGATTAAGAGAGGGTAAATGATCCTCTCATCCTGGCCTTTCATTTGCCACCGATTTGGGCTCATTTTATGGAGTATTAGGCTCGAATTTGGCGTTTCAAGGTATGGTTAACTAAGTGTTCAATTTGGGCTTAAACCACTAATTCAGCCTACTTATAGATTTTATTTGGGTTGGCCACAGCAGACAAGTTTGTTAAACGTGTTGTCCTCTACAAGAATATAATTTTTATGGATTTTTATAAAATGGTCGAAATCTAGCTTATTCTATTTATTAAGGGATTATTCTAATTAATTTCTAATTGATTTCAAATAAATTTCTAATTAATTTCTAAAAGAAATCGGGGTATTACACCCTCCCCCACTTAAGGAATTTGGTCCTCCAAATTCAATGCACTTAATAAAAAGAGGGAGTGAGACAGCTCACCTAGAATAAGTCGGGGTACTGTCTCCGCATAGTATTTTCTGACTCCCACGTAGCCTCTTCAGTTCCACGCCGACTCCACTACACTTTAACCATCGGTATGGAACGATTCCTGAGTTGTTGTTGCTTCCGATCCAAAATCTTGATCGGTCTTTCTTCATAAGTCAGATCTTCCTTCAATTCGAAGGCCATATGCTGAATAATGTGAGTGGGATCGTACACATATTTCCGTAACATAGACACATGGAAAATATTGTGCACTCTAGATAAATGAGGTGGTAGTGCCAAACGGTAAGCAACCTCCCCCACTCTTTCCAGAATCTCGAATGGACCAATGTATCTTGGACTCAGTTTGCCTTGAACACTAAACCTTCGAATTCCTCTCATAAGAGAGACCTTTAAAAACACATGTTCACCAACCTGAAATTCCAATGCTCTCCTCTTGGTATCGGCATAACACTTCTGTCTCGATTGTGCTACTTGCAACCGATCTCTGATAATACGGATGTTCTTGGATGATTCAGAAATGAGATCTGATCCAAGCCATTGCTTCTCACCTACCTCATCCCAACATAACGGGGATCGACAGCTTCTACCATACAAAGCTTCAAATGGAGCCATCTGAATGCTAGACTAGTAACTGTTGTTGTAGGCGAATTCAACCAATGCCAAATGATCACTCCAACTACCTCCAAAGTCAATCATGCAGGCTCTAAGCATATCTTCCACTATCTGGTTGGTCCTTTCAGTCTGTCCATCTGTTTGTGGATGGAAAGCAGTACTGAAATTCAGACGAGTTCTTAAGGATTCTTGCAATCCTTTCCAAAAATGAGAAGTGAATCTGGGGTCTCTATCAGACACAATGCTGACTGGTATACCATGTAGTCTTACCACTTCCTTCATATACAAAGCAACCAAAACATCAACTGTCCATTTAGACTTAATGGATAAGAAATGAGCCGATTTTGTCAATCTGTCGACAATCACCCATATTGCATCAAATCCACTACGAGTCCTAGGTAGACCCATAATGAAATCAATACCAATGCTCTCCCACTTCCATTGGGGTATATCAATGGGTTTCAATTTCCCTATTGGTCTGAAATGCTCTGCCTTGACTTGCTGACAAACCAAGCATCTACTTACGAAGTCCGCCACTTCCCTTTTCATATTCAACCACCAAAAAGATCTTTTCAAATCCTTGAACATTTTAGTACCTTCAGGATGAATGGTGTATCTGGATCTATGAGCTTCCTCAAGGATCTTACTCTTTATCTCAGCTACATCAGGTACACAAGTTCTTCCTTGAAATAACAATCTTCCATCATCAGCCATCATGAAGTCAGGTCTATTACCCAAGCTTCCCTTGATCTCTACCAACTCCGGGTCATCATCTTGCAGAGATTTGATTTCCATCAGTAATTCGGGCTTAAGTTGAATCTGAGAAATCATAACCCGATCCTTGTCAACATTAAGATTCAAACTAGCTAACTGCTCCAACAATTTCCATTCTTGTAACATGAGGCTTGACAACTTGGCTATAGGCTTGCGGCTTAAGGCATCTGCCACAATATTTCCTTTTCCAGGATGATACTCAATGGAGAAATCGAAATCCTTCAAATACTCCAGCCATCTTCGCTGCCTCATATTGAGTTCCTTCTGAGAAAATAAGTATTTCAAACTCTTATGATCTAAAAACACCGTGAATGCTTCACCATACAAGTAGTGCCTCCATATCTTCAAGGCAAACACCACTGCTGTAAGCTCTAAATCATGAACATGATAATTCTCTTCATGCTTCCTTAACTGCCTAGAAGAATAGGCTATCACTTTCTTGTGCTACATGAGTACACACCCTAAACCAATACCTGAAGCATCAGTGTATACAACAAAACCTCCTTCACCAGAAGGTAAAGATAAAACAGGTGCAGTAGTCAAACATTCCTTCAAGGTCTGAAAGCTTCGCTCGTAATCTTCTGACCAATCAAATTTGATCTCCTTGTGGGTTAATCTTGTCAGAGGTACCGCAATCTTGGAGAAATCTTGAATAAACCTTCGATAGTAACCTGCTAGGCCTAGGAAACTTCTCACATCAATCACATTAGTAGGCTTAGCCCAATTCTTTACTGCCTCTACCTTCGAATGATCAACAAGAATACCTTCTTTTGTGATGATATGCCCTAGAAAAGACACCACTCGCAGCCAGAAATCACACTTACTAAACTTGGCATATAATTGATGATCTCTCAATAGTTGCAATGCCATCTTCAAATGTTCAGCATGCTCCTCCCCACTTTTAGATTAAATCAAGATATCATTAATGAACACCACGACCCATTGATCAAGATAGGGCCGAAACACATCGTTCATCAGCTGCATGAAAGCTGTAGGTGCATTCGTTAGCCCAAAAGGCATTACTACAAATTCGAAATGCCCATACCTGCTGCGAAAGGCTGTTTTATAGATATCCTCCTCTATAATTCGTAACTGATGATATCCAGATCGAAGGTCGATCTTCAAAAAATAATGAGCTCCTGCTATCTGACCAAATAACTCATCAATCCTTGGCAATGGATATTTGTTCTTGATAGTCAACTGGTTCAATTACCGATAATCGATGCACAACCTCATCGAACCATCCTTCTTCCGGACGAATAATACAGGGGCTCCCCAAGGGGAAGTACTTGGTTGAATGAACCCTTTCTCAAGCAATTCCATCAACTGCTGCTTTAGTTCCCTTAGCTCCGCAGGAGACATACGATAAGGAGCTTTGGAAATAGGGGTCGCACCAGGAATTAGATCAACAAAAAAGATAACTTCCCTCTCAGGAGGAAGTCCTGGTAATTCCTCAGGAAAGACATCTGGAAAATCTCGGACGACAGAAAAGTCCTCAATCTCAATCTTCTGCTCAGGGGTCACAAAAACAAAGGCTAGAAAAGCCTTACATCCTCTTCTCATCAGCTTATCAGCTCGAAGAGTTGAAATAAGCGGAACAGACTTATGGTGTCTAATTCCTATAAAAGAAAGTCCAAGGTGTCCAGTGAAAGACACATAACTAGATCTGCACTGAACATTGGCCTCATACTTAGCCAACCAATCTGCTCCTAAGATTACGCCATAATCCTTCATATCCATGCAAACTAAATCAGCTGGCATGTTTTGTTCATTGATCAAGACCTTACTAGAAGGATAGAAATACTTAATTGCTGAACTGGAACCAATAAGAGTTGAAATCTCTAACAGAGAATTCATCAAAGCTGGCTTCACAGCTAAAGACTTCGTAAATCTTCGAGAAATAAAAGAATGAGTGGCACCAGTATCAAAAAGAACAAAAGTTGATTTATCATGTATAATAAGAGTACCTTAGACAAGTCCACCTTCCTCGGCGGGTCCTGTCTCATTTTCTTGTAGAGCCTGGAGCTTGCCTTACTGCTTCCTGATTCCTTGCGGTTTCATCGGGGTAGCTTGTTCAGATAATAGAGGGCACTCGGGAATACAGTGGTCCCTACTACCACAACGTAAATAGGCATCCAGCTTGCGCCAGCACTCCTCCATCTTGTGACCTGGGCGGTCATAATACTTGCATACGCCCTTGAATGGAACAATAGGGCCATGTTTCTTATCTTCAATCTTCGGCATCTTGCCCTTCCACGAACCAGACCCGCTAATGGGCCTCTTTCTGTCATGACCAGGCTTGATACTCTCAGAACCAGTATGGTGTTGTTCAATCTTAACACTCTTCCCACGGATTCTCTCCGTCATTTCTAAAGTATTTTCCAACACTTGAGCCTTTCTCACCATCTCGGAATAAGTTGGAATTTCCATCGGTGCCAACTGGTTGATATACTGCAGCTTCAGCCCATTAAGAAAGTGCTTAGCCTTCATCTTCTCGGTAGATATCAAATGAGTAGCATAATGAGATAGCCGAGAGAATTGAGCTTCATATTCAGCTACGGATAGATTTCATTGCTTCAAGGTAGCAAACTCAGCCGCCTTCTTCTCTTGTACTCGATCAGAGAAATATTTACCATTGAAGAATTCCTCGAACTCCTCCCATGTGACTTATCTATCACCAAGGGTAGCCTTCACTGCGTCCCACCATGTCCTCACATCACGTTCAAGTTGAAAGGTCGACAAGAGGACACGTTCTTGATCGCTGCATTGTATCACTTCAAAAATCCTCCCTATCTCTTCAAGCCAGTGCTCGGCTTCATCAGGGTCAGTGGAGCCACCAAATCGCAGGGGATTCATCCCATGAAAGTTTCGATAAAGGTCGCCAGTGCCATGATTTGCACCTCCTCCTTGAGCCACTTGTTGCAAAGCTTGAGAAAGTCCTTGAACCGTGCGCTGCAAGTTCCTCCATTCTACGCGTTCTCCTGCCATTGCAAAAGCCTACACGTGGAATATGTTATATTAGGTTCAATCAAGAATGGATAATCGTGCAATGAGATTATTAACTCAACCCCAGTCTTCTACCCAAATCTCACCAGGTTGGGTCCTTAGACTTATAACAAGGTTATAGGTCCTACAGTATAACTTAGGATCATAGAACTTAGAGAACCTAGAGATATTAGAAAGCCTAGGCTCTGATCCAAACTGTCACGCCCCAATGCGGAATGTCGGGACCGGCAGTAGAAAACGCCAGTAAAGATAACATGCTAAGCTAAGAATTAACATAATGCCATGAACAGAAATAACTCCAATTCTATTATAATAATCATCAAACGTCTTACAAACGACTCAAACATAATCAAACATAATCTCTACTAGACTCCGGTACAATAACTAACACCAGTTCTAAGACATAGCTAGATGTAACTGTAGACACGTCAAAATTGACGTTATTGTGAGTACATCTCATATTACCTTGTAATGCCCCAATTTGACCCTCAAATTAACTTTGTTTGAGTGGCTTTTCCCTTTTCTTAGATTTCTCCCTTTTTTCTCTCATTTCCTATTTTTCCCTATTTTTCTAGATTTTCTGGGTATTTTTCTCTATTTTTCAAGAATTAACGACGTAAGAGGGGGCGTCATTTTTTTAATAAAATTAAAGAAAATAAAAAGGAAAATGACGCCTCTTTGAGGAGGCGTCCATTCCTTATTTTTTCCTATTTTTCTGGATTTTTCTGAGAATTTTTCGGTTTTTTTAGAATTGACGACATGTAAAGGGGCGTTGTTTTGGTTTTAAATAAAATAAAAAAAAGAAGGAAAATGGCTATATTTCATGAGCCGTCAATTGCATTTGGAATTTTATTAATATTATTTTCTAACCCTCTTTAAAGGGTGATTTGGTGGGCTTCCGGATGTCAGAAAAATACGAAAAAATAGTAATTGGAATCAGCACAGTTAGATGCACGTCCACCTAAAAAATGAGAAAATAATAATGAGAAATAAAAAATGGCTCTGTTTTACATGTTTTGAAATAACGTCCCTCACGCTGGCATCAATTCAATTGACGCCCGAATGCGCGGTCGTCATTTCCTTTTGGCTCTTTTATTATTTTGATTCACGGCACTGTGCAAGTCGTCATTTTGAATTGACGCCCCTAGTCAGGTCGTCATTTTCATTACTATATTTTAAGATTTTAAATCCGCCTGAAATTCGTATTAAATTCTAAATAGCGTCCCCCTGAAAGTCGTCAATTCTTCAAATGACGACGCCTCCGCGGACGTCATTTTAAAACGCGACTTTTTATCCGGTCGTCAATTCTTGTTCAAATTCCGAACTCTCGCAGAACCTCCTTCTTTCCTCATTTTGAGCCCCTTTTCACTTCGGAAAGGACTCTAATGGCTTTCCATGACTGGAGGAATTCCTTCCAATATTTATCTCTTGCTAAAATTAACTATCCTAATTATTCTGGGACTTAAACTCCATTCTCCCATATAAATAGAGCTCATGTGGCTCATGCTAAGGGGGGCCGATTCTTAATTTTAAAGGAGAGTTGCTGCTACTTCTTGGCCCAAGGAGGAGCTCCCCACGTCCAAAAGCTTCATCTCTTGGAGACTCCCTCCCCATCGTGCATCAAAGCTACAGGAGAAACATTCCCAGGCTTCTGCTTCTTTTCATTATTCTCTGTTATATAATCCCTGCTCTTTTTTTTAGACCGCATGCATGCATTATATATAACATGTTCATCTCTTTACCTCAACCATGTTGAGCTTCCGTAGTGCCACACTTGCACCCACATTTATCTACATTAGCATTCATCATAAATTTCCCTTCCCATTGCATGGGGTTTTAAGGGAAACACCCAACAAGGTGTGTTCTTATACATGATTTTTATGCTCATCTTTATTGTGAATTTGATGCTACACTCACCTTGGTTCTAATCCATATTCTTTTATTGGTGTTTGTTAATTTTGCAAGGGTAATCAACAAGAAGAACTCTTTTCATCGGTCGGCCGATCGGAAGAGAAGGAAAGCACTCACAATCTCCCCCGCATCCTTTTGAGATATTTATATTCGCGATCCCTCCATTGATTATTCATTGTTATATCTTTGAGGCCCTCGCGTCTCTGGCGATCACATTCCCCTTAGCATCCTCGCATGCTCCCCTTTTCTCCTACTTTTCTCCTTCTTCTTTTTCCCTTTTAATTATTCTTAATTTTTCCTTAAGTGGATTTCTTACAATCTACAAATTGGCGATCACGGTGGGACTTCTTTTATTTTTCTTTTGATTACCTTTCGCCTTGGGCACCCACGTGTGCCATCTCCCCTTTTGCACCCACGATGCACCTCCCTTTGTGCTCCACGTAGCACTCTCCCTATGTGATTTGTTAGCTTAATAAATTTTTAGAAATTCCATTCATCCATCTCTAAAAAAAAATGATGATGAGCATGCTATATACTATTTCATGTTCTTATTGATTGCCATGATTTTTATCTTGTGATTGTGAGTGTTTTCATTCCCTCCTATTGGTATTTTTATCACTATTCTCACTTTCTGGCCCTTGGAGTGTTTCTGGGGGGACAGAAGGAATTAGCGCCCTTCACAGGGGCGTTGTTTCCCCATATAGCAACCGTTTGAACAGGCGTCGCTTCCAAGATTTTCATCATTTTATAATTAACGACCCTTACAGAGGCGTCATTTCCCAATATAACGCCTCACACCAAGGCGTCAGTTTCTTTGACTGTTACATTCTGACGCCCCTGTCAGAGGCGCCTTTCACTTGTACAGCGCCTTACTAAAAGGCGTTATTTTGACTATCATTGCTTTATTCATCATTTTGGGTATTGATTACTGCTATTTGACGCCCCTGTGCATAGGCGTCCATTCTAGAGAAAGCGCCTCACTTTAAGGCGCTATTTTACTCTGCTTGCACTATTCACAGTGATTAGCGACTGACACTCAGGCGCTGCTTGTTGATATAGCGACCTTATCCAGGTCGTCATTTTTGTTCTGTGGTGTTCATTCTGATATTATCTGATTAATCTGCCTGCATTAGTTTGCATTCATTTGCATTTGGCTTGGGAGACCTCCTCTCCCCACACCTTTTAGAAAATCTTACCCCCTCTTGGTTAAGGAAGGACCCCCCATTGAGCATTCCGTCTCTTTGGACTGGAAATTCCTAAACCAAGCCTCCGTAAGTCCCCGCACCCGTGGATTCTCTCACGGACCCCGGGCAGGTTGTACCTTTGAAGTCTCGGGTTTAGTTGGCCTATGCATGGTGAGAGAGTGTTCCTAGTTGGCATCGAAGTGAACTTACATTGAAACTAGGTTCCTCCCTTGTGTGAATCACTCCGAAGTTTGTTAAAAGTCATTAATTCACCAAGGTTCAAATAAATAAAAATCAACGGTAACCATTCCCAGTTGTGTGCTTCTTTGCAAATTATTTTGCTTGAACTTTGATTGCATAATGGCTTACCTTGATAGACGAAATAACATGTTTAATCTTAATTATGTTCATGAGGATGCGCAACCTAGTACATCATATACTCAATTTCAACATGTTCATCATAATTCTCACCATATTTTCAAGGGACCACGGCCTCATTCCTATGGTATTGCCCAACCTATGGGCAATGTCCAATCCCATGGTCCCTCGCCTCAATCGCGAGCCACTATTCCTTCGGGACCGTCTCCTCCCAATGACGAGAAGGTCTCTCAAATCATCCGTGGATTAAATCATTTCACCCCTCAACAAATCTGAGCCCTTAAGGTCGTTGCTGAGGGTACATCTCATTCTCCTTCTATTCCTCCTCGGGTGGCCCATCACCCGCCTCCTTCATCCACACCTACCCCTATTCGGGTGGCCCATCACCCGCCTCCTTCATCCACACCTACTCCTATTCGGGTGGCCCATCACTCGCCTCCTTCATCCACACCTACCCCTATTCGGGTGGCCCATCACCCGCCTTCTTCGTCCACACCTACTCCTATTCGGGTGGCCCATCACCTGCCTCCTTCGTCCACACCTACTCCTATTCGGGTGGCCCATCACCCGCCTCCTTCTATTTCACATCCTTCACGGTCCCAAGGCCCATTTATTTCTTACAACCCGGCCCATCCGGGTTCTTCTAGGGGCAGCCCATTCATGCCCCTCCTTCAAGGCCATCTTGCCAACCCTCTGTTGCTCAAGTTACACCTCTCCAACAAACACTTATTGATAAACTCGTTTCGTTGGAGGAACAATTAAAGAGGATTATGAGCCCAAAGCTCGCTCCTCCTACTCCAATCAATTCCCTCTATGCTGCTCTAAATAAGATTACAAAGATGGAAAAAGAGTGGAAGGAGAGGAGGGACAATGGCATCAACGATATATGTGAGCGAGAAGATGTTACAAGTCTTGATAATCAACTGGACGTCGTCCGCCCTCCACTCATCCGCACTACGCATTTACATGGCTCTCCGCCTCCATATACATATTCGCCTCCTCAAAATCCCCCACAACACCGTACTCCACAACTTATCATTTCGCCTCCACCACGCGTCTGCTAGATTTATTTAATGATGAAGATTTGGAGACGGTACAAGAATTTGAAGCTCCTCGAGATGCACCCCTTCCGAGTTTCCTTCGCCGTCCTCTTTCTCCACTGCCAGAAGACCCCTATGCTCAGGACGATGCCACAGTCCCCGATCCAACCCCCATTTATGAGACCTCTTGGTGTTACAATGATGGGTCGATACTCCAATCACCCATACCGCCGCACCATGAGTCTCCTCCTCTCCCCAATACTTGGTGTTATGATGATGGGCCGATATTTCAACCACCCATACTGCCGCACCATGAGTCTCATCCTATACCTAACACCGCTCGCCCCATCCGGCATTTTCAACACACTAAACCTTCTCCGTTCACACCTCCCGTAACCTCACCAGTAGCCTCCATGCCATCGGCCTCCGCCGAGCCTCCATCACCCTCCACTATGCCGGTCTCCGCCGAGTCCACCACTAAACCTCCCCTAATTAACCTTCCATCGCCGCCACCTCAGTCGTCCACCATGCCTATAACACCAAACCCAATTCCACCATTTAACCTATCACCCTTACCTGTGGCTAATCCTGAGCAGGATCCACCCCTTTTTACACTCGAGCCGACCCCGACTGCTTTCAAGCAAAGGGAGAAGCTCGACGTGTTTAAACCTCCGCTTCCACTCACCCTTTCCCCAACACCTTCCATTACACCATCACCACCCATGGTGCCTTCCACCTCCGCTTCACCTCCCTTTACCACTAGGAACGGGCGTCCTTCTACAAGTACATATGCCAAAGATGACCAAGAGCTGGATAAGGAAGATTTGGCCATGGCCGTGATATTCAAGATGCAAGAGTTTATTTGCCGGATGTCAATCTGGGTTGTCGTGCCAAGCATGGTCGAAAAGGCCAAGTCCCCGCCACTACTCACTAAGAGAGAATGTCAAGCTTTGATGTCGTGTAAGTTCATGCCCAAAGGCCGGGCAGGGCACCCCTTGTTCCAACCTTCCAATCTTGAACCCATTCTTCCATACAAGGGGCAAATGCCTATTCTGTTCAACACTCTTTATATGTCACAATCCCTGGGCAACATGATGCTTCATCTTCTAACTCTTCAACTCCCTCACATTATTGTTCTTTGCCCTCCAAGGAAGTTGTCGTCTATTGTTGAAGCTTCGTTACGGGCTCTTGCTTTATCCATTGGGCCATTTGGCTATACACTTTCACTGCCACGGAGGGGCGGTTATCTTGGTGCTAAAGGGCTTTCCACTATTCTACCCACCTTCTATTCAACGCCATCCATATTCCCGTCTATCACTAATTCTTCATGGGCCACTCTAGGGGTAAGGAGGAGGATCTCATCCTCTCGCCCTTCATGTTCTTTACACTCTCTGCATTTCATGCATCCATCGCATCCATTGCATTACATCCACATGCATTTGCACTTCTTCTTTCCCGGGTTTCCAAACCCGTATCTTCCCCGCCTTCCAAAACCTCTGGATCCCCCACGTTTCCTATATCTTCTGCCTCTATCTTCGGGATCTCCATGTCCCCTTACACTCGCCAGGCATTGTGCCCCCTCCGATCTTCCTTCAGGGCATCGCACCCCTTTCCAACTATTGCATCCGGACTCCCCAAATTTCTCTCCTGTCCTCTTGGGGCATCACACCCCATGGTGTCTCATTCCTCCGGAACCTCCAGATCTTTCATCCTCTTTTAATCCACTCCCAGGGCATCGCGTCCTTCCAAGTTCTTCCTCCCTAATTCTCCTGGGGCATCGCGCCCCCTTTCCTGCTATTTCCCTGGAACCTCCAGGGGTTTTATCCCTCCTTTTAGGGCATCACGCCCTTTCTGATTCCACCCCTCCAGAACATCCGGATCTTTCTCTTGTCTTCTTGGGGCATCGCGTCCCATGGTATCTTCCCCCTCCGGAACCTCCGGATCTTGCTCTTTGGGCATCGCGCCCCTACACACCCTCACGTCCGGATCTTCTGGGCTTCTTACTGATTCTCCGAGGGCATCGCGTCCCTCGGTATTTGCTTCCTCCGGAACCTCCGGACCTCCCTTTTAGGGCATCACGCCCCTCTACACCTCCATATCCGGATCCTCCGGATTTCTCTCCCGTCCTCCCTGGGCACCGCGTCCCATGGTGTCTTCCTCCTCCGAATCCTCTGGATTTCTTATCTCCCCTCCTAGGGCATCGCGTCCCTTCTTTCTCTATCCCTCCGAAACCTCCAGACCCTCCTGACCCTTTTCATCCACTCTTCCCAGGGCACTACGTCCCTCGGCATTTTCTTCCTACGAAACCTCCGGACCCTCCATCTTTCTTTCGATTCATCTTCCTACGTTGCGTCCTTCATTTTCTTCTTCCTTTTCCATCATCGTTTTCCATATCTCTTCTGAGGGCACCGCGTCCCTCGATATTTTATCCCTCTGGAACCTCCGGATGATTCCTACCCGCATCATGATTCTCCTCCTTTCTTGCCGCCGGACCCTCTGGATCCGCCTCTTTCCATCTATCAATTTCTTCTTCTTCCTCCTGATCCCGGGTCCGGCTCAACTTCTTCCACGGGCATCTGCCCTTTCTCTCACTGCTTCCGAGGTTTTAGTCCTCACTCCTCTTTCTGATATTTCACTTCTTCTGTAGACCTTTCATGTGATCAGGGTCTCCGCGCCTTAGCGAGGGAGTTCTAGCCCTTGCCCCTCTTCCTTTTCTCCTTATTCGTCTGAGTCTGGTCTTGGCACCACTCCTTCTTGTTAAGCCACTTTCAAATCCTTTGTTTCCAATCCTTTTGACTGCCAAAGAGGACTATCCCACGATGATCAACCTCGCCTCTGACAGCTGCTTCTAACAAAGGTTGCAAGGTAACATATTGACGTAAGTATGCATTCTTATGTATTTTTCACGCATGATTTTCAAAATAAAGTGCTTCTTAACAAGATTAAGAGTGGTAGTCAAGACCTTTATCCTAGGTCGTATCTTTATCTTTACTAAATCTCTCAAAAAAAAGTCTTTAGGGTTGCTTTTGTAGCACCTTTGGTTAATAAGAACCCCACGTTGGGAGTATGATGTTCTCACCCCGCTTGTTAAGAGCAACCCTTAGCTGGGCATTCCATACACTTCACGGCGCCCTTTAGCCGGCTCCTTGATAAAACACTGTTGCTACTTTGGCCATGCCAGGAGTATATCTGAAAGTCTTTTCTCTTCTTTACTCGGCCGCATGCAGGAGTAAGAGGTTGACGGATGAGATGACCAACGTAGGTAATCCCCAATACGAGAGAAGTCTCAAATAGGGGCAGTCTTGACCTAAAATAATGAAATTAGTTTTCATGATATAAATCTAGCCAAAAAGGGCTATTATGAAAATCAAGTCAAAATTTTGAAAAATTCAAAAGTATGAATTATGTCATGATAAGAGTGGCAAAGTCCCCGCAGGGAAAATCCTGGTCGTATGCATGTCAAGGGTCTAAAAATTAAAGGCATAAAGCCCCGGCGTAATAGGCCACCTCTTTGAGGGGAAATACCTTGGAAGGAATTCAAGTCCCGACATCTCCCATCCTGCATAAAGCTTATCCTCAATTATTCTTCTCTTCTCCCTCTAAGACCGAATGTTTCTAGGGTATGGCCTTGGTAGGGGCACCGTTAATCAAGGGCAGTCGATTATAGGGTGCCACCCTTCAATGCACGCTCGACTTTGGGCAGTTTTAGCGAAAGGGGAAGGAACAAGGACCCTTAGCCAGTGGTTCAAAAATACCCTTTGATGCCGCACTAACATTGTCTAAACCAAAATCCAAAAAAAAAGTTGAATATTTCCTAAACCAAAATCCAAAAAAAAAGTTGAATATTTCCTAAACCAAAATCAAAAAAATTGAATATTTCCTAAACCAAAATCCAAAAAAAAAGTTGGATATTTCCTGATCAAAATCAAAAAAAAATTGAATATTTCACAAAAATCCCAAAAAAATGAATGTTTCTCAAAATCCATAAAAATTCAACTATTCTTCAAAATTCCATAAAAATTTGAATACTTTTTCAAAACCCATAAAAATTTACATATTCCAAAAATCTAAAAAAAATGCATTGTATTTTTCTGATGGTGCTTTTGCAGGGACAACAATTTTGCAAGGACCAAGAACATGGGATGAGTCCCCTCCATTCACCGCTATCAATCTTCTGATTCTTCCCAACATCATCATGATTTGTCACTATGGGCACTCCTGATTATCATCTCTCTATATTAAGCATTAATTGATCGTTCATCTCCAAAATCTTTTGATAAACTCCTGCTGATTTCGCTTGATCACTCTACCACTGGGCATTACTTGGTCCTGATCATCCAATCTCAATCTCACATGCCAAGATTGTCATCCTCATGACAAACAACAAACACTGATGCTTTGCAATGCTATGATTTAACTCATGCTATTCATGCTAAACATGCTTCGCCTTGCTAATACATGCTGGAATGCTATCCACACCAAGCTTTGATTACTTTGATGTCTATGTTGTGATTGCTTATTGATGCTTTGATTCATGCTACACTTGCTATGCTTAAATACCTTATTCACTGCTTGTTATCTTCCTTATATCTTGGCTAATGAAATTTTGAGCACATGATAAGAAGCTATTTGGTCCCACCGACGTGGCATCATCATCCAAGCCCCACAGTGTTTGCACCTCATCTCAGTTCTTCATATGCTCATTGCAATCACCATTTTCCGGTATGCATTTTTACTATATGTTATATACGCTACTAGATTATATCAGGGACCTTGTGGCTCTGGTAACTCTGGAATTTGAGTTCCCCTTCATCAAAAATAATGATGATTCCAGAGGAATCTTAGTCACACGGATAGGCCGTTGAGCCGTCCAAGACTGGGGACGATGGTTCCCTTTTACGAGTTGGTGCGCGGATAAACGGGCTTCGGCTTAGTATCAGCTCGTGAAATCAGTTTCTTGACCTAGTCTTGGTAGTTTAACAATATTATCCTTGATTATCTTATATTTTAATTTGTTTTAATTTTTTCCTTTTAACCCAGCATGCATTCATGTAGGGCTTTGAATCAATAGTGAAACATCATTCTGATAAGCTGATTTGGAGAGTCAAATTGATCTTAATCTTTCCAGATATGAGATATTCGTTGCTGAATGGAATCTTCAGTTCGTTTTGTCGCTATTTTGGGTCATTTTCTCGAAAGCTCTTTGTTTGGATTTCTATCCTCTTATTTCAATCCTTTTCCTTTGATCCACCTTGGTTGCAGCACGTCCACATTGGCTAGTAACCGCTCCCCAATGGTGAAACCTACAGGTTTGTGATCTGGGGTACTTCCATCGCGCTGGAAGTTGATCATTCCTTTATCTTATTCGTGCCCGCGTGCACACTCCCTCTTTTATCCAAACATCGTTGATTTCATTGAATTTCCCGAGATTGCCTCATCTCGAGTTTTGGATTCAATTCTCATCAGGTGATATTGATCGCGTGTCTCATCACACCATGGCATCTACTTTTTAGTACCCTCTGCTCCCTTGCAAAGTAGACGCCAAGGCGGGGCAGCTGTAGACACGCCAAAATTGACGTTATTGTGAGTACATCTCATATTGCCTTGTAATGTCCCAATTTGACCCTCAAATTAACTTTGTTTGAGTGGTTTTTCCATTTTCTTGGATTTCTCTATTTTTTCACCCTTTTCTTATTTTTCCCTATTTTTCTGGATTTTTTGAGTATTTTTCTCCATTTTTCAAGAATTAACGGCGTGAGAGGGGGCGTCATTTGTTTTTAAGAAAATTAAAGAAAATAAAAAGGAAAATGACGCCTCTTTGAGGAGGCGTCCATTCCTTATTTTTTCCTATTTTTTTGGATTTTTCTAAGAATTTTTTAATTTTTTTTAGAATTAAAGACATGTGAAGGGACGTTATTTTGGTTTTAAATAAAATAAAAATTAAAAAAAAGGAAAATGATGACATTTCACGAGCAGTCAATTGCATTTAGAATTTTATTAATACTATTTTCCAACCCTCTTTAAGGGGTGATTTGGTGGCCTTCCGGATGTCAGAAAAATACAAAAAAATAGTAATTGGAATTAGCACAGTTAGATGCACGTCCACCTAAAAAATGAGAAAATAATAACGAGAAATTAAAAATGGCCCTGTTTTGCATGTTTTGAAATAACGTCCCTCACGCGGGCGTCAATTCAATTGACGCCCGAATGCGCGGTCGTCATTTCCTTTTGGCTCTTTTATTATTTTGATTCATGGAACTATGCGAGTCGTCATTTTGAAATGATGCCCCTAGTCAGGTCGTCATTTTTATTGCTATATTTTGAGATTTTAAATCCGCCCGAAATTCGTATTAAATTCTAAATAGCGCCCCCCTGAAAGTCGTCAATTCTTCAAATGACGATGCATCCGCAGACGTCATTTTAAAACAAGACTGTTTATCCGGTCGTCAATTCTTGTTCAAATTTCGAACTCTCGCAGAACCTCCTTCTTTCCTCATTTTGAGCCCCTTTTCACTTCGGAAAGGACTCTATTGGCTTTCCATGACTGGAGGGATTCCTTCTAATATTTATCTCTTGCTAAAATCAACTATCCTAATTGTTATGAGGCTTAAACTCCATTCTCCCCTATAAATAGAGCCCCTGCGGCTCATGCTAAGGGGGGCCGATTCTCAATTTTAAAGGAGAGGTGCTGCTGCTTCTTGGCCCAAGGAGGAGCTCCCCACGTCCAAAAGCTTCATCTCTTGGAGACTCCCTCCCCATCGTGCATCAAAGCTACAGGAGAAACAATCCCAGGCTTCTGCTTCTTTTCATTATTCTCTGTTATATATTCCCTGCTCTTTTTTTTAGACCGCATGCATGCATTATATATAACATGTTCATCTCTTTACCTCAACCACATTGAGCTTCCATTGTGTAACACTTGCACCCACATTTATCTACATTAGCATTCATCATAAATTTCCCTTCCCATTGCATGGGATTTTTATGGCAACACCCAACAAGGTGTGTTCTTATACATGATTTTCATGCTCATCTTTATTGTGAATTTGATGCTACACTCACCTTGGTTCTAATCCATATTCTTTTATTGATGTTTGTTAATTTTGCAAGGGTAATCAACAAGAAGAACTCTCTTCATCGGCCGGCCGATCGGAAGAGAAAGAAAGCACTCACAATCTCCTCCGTATCCTTTTGAGATATTTATATTCGCGATCCCTCCAATGATTATTCATTGTTATATCTTTGAGGCCCTCGCGTCTCTGGCGATCACATTCCCCATAGCATCCTCGCATGCTCCCCTTTTCTCCTACTTTTCTCCTTCTTCTTTTTCCCTTTTAATTATTCTTAGTTTTTCCTTAAGTGGATTTCTTAGAATCTATAGTAACCAACTAAACAATCTCAGTCTAGCGACTAGCTGACACACTCCAAGTAATGACTCTCGCCCATTCCCATCCATCTGTAAATCTTCACCTGAGCTGCCTGGAAAGGGGGGAAATAACTATGTGAGCGAACGCTCAGTAGGTAACGACAGGCAAGTGTAAGTGATTAACCAATTAATTACATGTATATGAACGGAAAGAAAAGATATAACGATCGAATGAAACAACGTAATAACAGAAAGTGCTAAAGAATGGAATGGAATAACAATATGAAAATAATGATAAGATTACAAGAATTGCAAGTTTATGAACAATATATATAATAGGAAATTACAAGAAATTGGCCAACAAGCAAGATTGTAACCAAGTCAAACACGATTCAAGTAAGATATAAGAGATCATTGTCGTAGACATCACGCTAGTCATGCACTCGGTGCAATGCCTCACCTTGTAATTACAAACTCCCATGGGCACAAGTATTTTTCGGGCCCTCTCCCCAGGACCAGACTGGGCCCCTATGGTGCGTTGGCATTGATTAATTAGATTCAAGATCTCAAGTTGTCTAGACTTTAATCAAGTTAAATTGCCAATTATAATCAAGTATAAACTTACCTCGGAATATCCCAAGGCTAAATTGAAGAATTATTGTCCAGAATTGCTGTCCAAGAGTCCAAATTATCAAGAACCATCATGTTCTTGGATTCAAAACTATAAAACACGGGGAAAACTAGTCTCTGGAAGACATGCGGTCAATACTGGGCCACTCAAGGCTTGTGCGGTCGACACTAGGCCGCACTAACAAGAACTGGGATGGGTTTAGCCCTCGGGAGGTCAAGGTTGAATGGCTGCTGACGGGCCGCCCTTCTATATGAACGGTCAGGATAGGGCCGCACAAGGCCAGAAGGTTACAGAATCGAGGACAGGATGTGTGGTCCTGACAGAGCCGCTCATTAGTTGAACGGTCCACTCAGGGCCGCCTGTAAGAAGTACGGTCCATTACTGGCCGCACAACACAGGGCCTAACCAAGAGTTAGAATTTAGCCCAAGTGGGCTCTCGGGCTACCATAGGCAGGGTGGAACTGAACCAGAGTCCAGCCCACTGTCTACTGGTCGGCCTAGGGTCCACTAGACTGATCAAAACAGGATTTGGCCGAAGATAGATCAAGCATAATTGGCCAAGACAAATTGGCATCAGCCAGGGATGAACGGTCTCCACGGGCCCGTTCATTGGTATATGCGGTCTATCAATAGCCGCACAAGTCTCTGTTAATCCAATTCGGATTAACTCAAGTAACATCGGTTTGATTGAGTCTAAATCAAAACTAGGGGATACAATGGTTCAATATTAAGGTTATCACAAGTATGAACCTAATAGCCATTCAATTATAAAGGATTCACAATTAAAATTTGACATTCATTAGAAAGATGAATCAAGATCAAGCTCAATTTAAATAGATCAGCAAGAATTATTTACTGTCATGAATTACAGTTTATTAGGTGTGTTGCTAACATGCAATTAACCATTAATCTACTAGCATAACATGCTGTAATGACAATTTAATCTACTCTGTTACAGATGTGCGGTCGGTTCTGGACCTTACATCCCCATGAATGGTCATAGACTGACTGCACACGTCCCCTCAGATCCAAAGACCTGTTGGATATGGACGGTCGGTAGTGTACCGCATGGAGGGATGTGCGGTCTAGAACTGGCCGTAGGAAATACATGCGGTTAGGGGTAGGCCGCACGTTCCAGGGACACGAACAGATATAGAAAACTATAAATGGTCAACATAGGGCCGCCTGTCTAGATGTGCAGTCTATCGTGTGGCCGCACATGTCCAAACAGGTCGCCGCCCCTTCGCTGTGTCCGACTCCGGCGAGTTTTCTAGGGTTAAATTTAAAACACTAAATTCGCACGATATAAAGCATGGAATTTGGGGCTTTTACTACCAAAAGAAAGAGCACGAAAAACTATACAAGATGCATGATTCAATTTTATGTTTACAGCCTGAAATCACAACTTAATCGAAAAGGAACAATTATAACCCTAGATGTGACATGCTTCTACTAAACCCTAAAATTCTCGCAAGATACTTGTTAGAATTTAGGGCTTTCTACATCAACGGAAAGTTAACACGATGCTACTTCTAACCATATATTATTTGTAGGGTTTGGCTTGCTATCACCTACATGAATCGGATAAAGAAGGAAGGAGAAAGAAAACCAAGGATGCCGGTACACGCAGCCACTAATCACTCGAGATCTCCCTCGGTCCAACTCCTCTACAGCCGCCACTAGTTCTAAATGATTCTAGGGTTAGAGAGCTTCATTTTAATAGGCCACACACCTTCTGGAGGCTTCTATGCGCGGAGTATTCATCCACGCAAGTCGGGTCGATGTGAACGCCGCCGTAAAGGTTGACTCGATCCAAACTCCGCCGAATGCATCTCCTAGGGTTAGGGTTTCGAGAGATTAAGAGAGGGTAAATGATCCTCTCATCCTGGCATTTCATTTGCCACCGATTTGGGCTCATTTGATGGAGTATTGGGCTCGAATTTGGCGTTTCAAGGTATGGTTAACTAAGTGTTCAATTTGGGCTTAAACCATTGATTCGGCCTACTTACAGATTTTATTTGGGTTGGCCACAGCAGACAAGTTTGTTAAACGTGTTATCCTCTACAAGAATATAATTTTTATGGATTTTTATAAAATAGTCGAAATCTAGCTTATTATATTTATTAAGGGATTATTCTAATTAATTTCTAATTAATTTCAAATAAACTTCTAATTAATGTCTAAAAGAAATCGAGGTATTACATAGGCATTAGGGGGTGGATTGAAGAATAATGATTATTATCTTGATATCATCATGCCATTCTATGAATGTTTTGAGGTTGAGAGTATCATCATGAAGAATAGTTGCCCAGATAACTCAGTTAAGGATATACATGAAGAGGAGGATTGCTTTGTGATTAATAATCTTGATGATTTAATAGAGACGAATTCTAAATATCCTCCTCTTTTTGAAGAATATGATGAAGGGGCTTGGTTAGAAAAGTTTACATTTAATCTACCCACCCCAATATTTGATAAGTTGTTTGATAATCTTCATTCGATTGATGAATTTGATGAAGGGGTCTTATTAGAGAATTTCACATTTGATCTGACCCCTGTGCCTAGTCCAATAAAGTCTGAATCATTTGATGAATTAGATCTGAGCTCATGCTCCCTGCCAATTGGATTCCCCTGAACGTTAAGTCTCTTCATTATGAGATTCTAGGGCCTGAAGGGGATATGCCAGCTATTTTCACCTTTGATTTGACTCCCCATCAAGAAGACCAGTTGATTAGTGCTCTTCGTGCACCAGAGGCTATCATTAAAGAGAGTGTGGTTGATTCGAAAGATATTAGTTCGTCGGCAGGCATGCATCATAGTTTAAGTAATGCCAATCTTATTCAAAAGCCACCGACACATGAACAAGCTGACATGGAGGAAGTAGCCAATAAATGGATAGTCAAGTGGGTAGATACAGGACAAGGAGACTAGTGGGTAGATACTGGGCAATGGTTCCACCCACATCTTACTAGGTTAATGGCCATTGATTTGCATATGCCCCCTAAGGAAGAGAATTGGTTCACTTATGCTCCTAATGTTCAAATTAAGAATGAGTGGAACCAAATTACTTTCAGCCCGTGTATGTACATGCAAAATCTTGTCTTCTCGTGGCACAAATACTGTAAATTAAAAGTAGATAAGATAACGTGGTTGCTCATTCTTACCTCAACTCTATGGTTATGGAGTTTGCACCTTCTATGCATGTGTCTGGCTGAAGATGAAAAATTTAGCGCTTCTGGGAGGTAACCCAAGGTTTTTTGTTATTTAATGTTTTATTTTAGTGTGTTTTTAAGTGGTTAGGTACGAGCCAAGGTGAGGAAGCTGTCGCCACCATCTCAAACAAGGTTTCGCCCCGCATATCAGGTTGCCTCTTTCCTACTCAGTAGCATTGCTTGTTACATTGTTCTATTACTTTCTACTGCATATGCCATTGAGGACAATGTCATTCAAGTGGGGGGGGAGCGAAAAAAATTTCATGATGTATATAGTACAACCTGACATGAGTTCTTGCTTAATGTTCTGCATTTATTATCTGTCCTGCATTTCTGCACAAAATTGAAAAAAGATGAAATCCCCAATTAAGTTTTCTTGATTCACACTTGAATTGAAAGTGATTCTGGAATAGAAAAGACTAGGGAGAAGGATGATGGAAAATTTATTCAATCTAGCCATGTAAAATTGATGTAATAATCTCTTTAAAGTCCTTTAGCACTTCAAAAGAAAAGAAACCACATTGCACGCTAATGAAACAAGTCGGATAAGCCTTCTGCTATTTTGGGTATGTTGTTTGATACTCTGCACTTATTGAGGATGAGTTATTTTGACTGTCAAGTTCTATCAAATAAGTGCAAAAGCACATTGTTGAAAAAAAAAATATCGTGAAAAATGCCTCTAATCTTAGTAACCGGGCCTACTTCACCTAACAAGTGTTGAGATTCGCGTCAAACGGAAAAGGGAACCTTGATCTGTGTAACTGGGCCTGCTTCTCCTAAGTTAAGAGTCGAGGTTCATGTTAAACAGTGAAGGGTAGTGCAGCATCATGTGTGGAATAAAATATCCCAAAAGGGACAAATAAATAAGGCAGACAAAAGCTAGTATGCTTAATGCTTTGATTAAGAGGTGCAGGGTTGAAAGGCACTTGTTTGGAATAGTAAATGAGGGATGTAATTATCTTTGCTGTGGATTTGGTATTTACACATACACAAGTGCTATTGAACTTTGATTTGAATTCTTGATCATGTACCTTAAATTTCTAAATCGAAGACTAGTATGTATTAATGATTTCGAATTCCTAATCTTTGGTTGATTCTGTTGATTCTGTAAAGGAAGAGCTAGATATGAAAGTATGAACTTTGCAAACTCTTGTTAGTTCAAAATTTTAATTTGTTTGGATTGCTAAGGGACTAGCAATGAGTAGGTTGGGGGGTGTGATGAGTGCTCATTTCTTTATGATAATTCACATCACATATATCATTTCATATGCACATAATTAGCCAATTATGCCTACTTTACAATTAATCTCAACCTTGCATTAATCAAGCCATCCACGTAAATTAACTTAATTTGTGGTTAATTATTCAATGAAAAGAGGTTGAGGGTCATGAGAATTAATTTTTCATTGCATAATTGTAAGCATTTATGATTTTTGTGCATAAAGCAATAATTCTTAATGGGCTTAATCCAAATTGTGTGTGTGCAGGACGTCCAAGGTAATTACTAGAAGGGCCAGGGGCAAAAGCGTCACAAGATCAGGGCAAGGGATGCCCTAGGACGCCCCTCCCTCCTTGAACAAGTCAAAGGAGCAGCCGCCATTCCTTTTTGGGTGTGAAAGGAGATAAAGGAAAGGATTTTATTGAATTATCTTTGAGAGAAAATAGGAGGAGATCTCCTCCTTATTAGGAAAGCCAAGGGGAGCCCCTTTCCTCTCTTCATCTAAACCCTAATCTCCTCTAATCCCAGCCATCCATCTTCATCAAATGTGATATCCACCCTCCATTTGACCTAGTTTCTTTATAAATACCCTTTGTTAAGAGGGGGAAAGGAAGTTTTCTTCTTTTTCTTTTTCTTCTTAGCTTAGAATCTTGTCCTTCTTTCTTTCCCTAGTTTAGGTCGACCTTTTTGTCCCCCTTATGATTATCTTCTCCTCTTGCTTTCTTCTATAAAGTTCTTAGTTTTTAAGTTCTCTTTAATTTCTTCTTCTTCCTCTTCTTCTAATTCTCTCCCATTTTTAAGTTATTTTAAAATTTTCAAGGTTCTATCCTACATTTTTACTATTCATTCACAGGTCTGCACTTTGTTCTTCTCAAGTTTTCTTCCCCTTCTACTCTTCTTTTCATGTTAATTTCTTCATAGAAGTTCTTCATTTTTCCTAGATCTACATTTTCTTCTTCTTTATCTTCCTCCAATTCTTTCTAGTTTTCAAGTTACAATCTCTTTTTCAAAGTTCAGTTTTTTTGATTTACTGTTCATCCGCACAGACACCACCCTATTCTTCCTCAGTTTTCATCCTCTTGTTCATGTTTAATCTCTCTGCACTCTTCATCAACTTTCTTCCGCTCATCTAGATCTAAAACTTTCTCTTCTACCACATCTTCTAATTATCTCTGGTTTTAAAGCTATTTCTATTTTTCTCCTGCTCTATTTTTAGCTCTGTTTTACTATTGTTAACTCCTTTCCTCATCTTCTATCTATCTTTTCCTCCTCTATTTTCTTCACACATCCCAAGGTAGAGACTTTTCTTTTGGTGCTCTAAAGGTAACGTCTACTTTCAAGGTGGGGCGATCTTCCTCCAAGGCTCGGCAAGGAGACGTCGACGCTATTCTTCAAATTTCTTTGCTCTATTTCTTCCTTATTCCCTTAGTTTACTCAAGTTGTACTTTTTGGCTTTCATAGACATTGTAATCTTTTCTTAGCAATAAAAATTCATCTTTTGCAATTATGTTTTGCTAGTTCTTTCTCTCTCTATCTCCTCCCAAATTCTCTTCTTTAACCCTCTCATATTCTTTAGATAGGTTTATTTTTATGCACTTTTATTTTCCTTAAGCATAAACTCACTCAAATTTGATTTTCAAAACATAAGGATTTTTCTAACTTACTTAAAAGAAACTTTTCTTCTCCGTGGGATCGACCCGTTCTTACCACTCTACATATATTTAATATCTTTTAGTGAGTGAGTGCAGTTATTTTTGAAATTATGGCATGACTTTTAAACGATGAGTTTTGTGCACATCACCACGCCACTCCCACCTCCCCTAAGGAGCTCCTGATGACAAGCACCGGTGGATTCCTCTTCAAACCATCTTTTCAACAAGAGCTCAAGCGCCCTCATCCGACATCGGAGTCGACTGGGAGAGCCGTTCATGTCTGGCTGCATAGGCTGACTCTAGTCTACAACATGAGGCGTGTTGCAAGGTCCCCCACGACCTCCCCTCCAAGCTTATGATCGCACCCTTTGACCGAAGTGTTATTCTCACAGAACCTGGAAGGAGGAAACCATTTGGCCACTAGAGCACCCCCGACTGACCGTTTTCCCCGATGCGCATAGACTGTTCACTCTGTGCTCAGGGAGCTCTGTGCCAGTCAGAGTGCAGAAGCCACCACTTCTTCATCTAGAGTCCCCAGCCCCTCCCTTTGGTTGAGACCAGCTTCGGGCCCTTTTCTTTGAGACGGAGTCAGTTTTGGCTCATTCCGGCGTCGCGGCTGAGAGCACCACCCTCGACAAGGAGCCTCTGTTCAGCAGGCATCCCAGACTGCACGCCCTCTAGAGAAGGGCCGGTGTCGGCTCCACATCCACTAGAATGGTACCATTCTAGTTCTAACGCGTCCCCAAGTTGTCCATCTTCGCGTCAAGACCAGTCCCAGTCTAATCTGACTCTGGACCTGCGAGCTACCGCAGCGGTAAGTCAGGTCCCCGTTTCTGCTTCTACTTCTAGTTCTACCCTTCTGGTGACCAGAAGCTGCCATTCTACTATACGGTCGAGTCTCAAGGCGATATTGGGTGGAGCTGAGATTGGGCCATCCCTCTCTCAAGCAAAACTAGGCCCGGCTTGTTTCGACATCCTAGTTGGGCGTACAGCCCCGAGGAAGACGTCTCTGGCCAGCAGGCGATGGCACCGGCGCAGTTTTGTAAGAACTGCCATTCCTGGCACTATCATCCTCCGAACGAGCTGATTCTTCTTCCTGGACCTTCCCAAGACAAGCCTCTTTCCAACGGCGCCAACCACATCCTCTTCAGGCATCCGAGCAGGGAGTATCTCCACTGATAACTTGCTTGTGCCAAACTAGGCAGACAGCGTGTGAGGCCGTGTAGGTAGACCGTGCACTGCGCGCCGATCCCCCCTCCTCACCTGGCCGGTTGAGAGCCCCTCCCTGCTTGGAGGTACATTTTGGTTGTAACGCTTTATCTCCACCCCTGAGCCAACCCACCTGCATGAGGCGTATTTTTGTAACCGATTATCGTAGGTCAAGTCTCCCCGACGTAGCATGCGGGTTGCGTTCCCATGCTTCCCCGCTCACCCCCATCTCCGGCCGGGATCAATTTCTTCAAACCGATCAGGTGAGCGCTTGCTTACCCCTTCCTGGTATTTTAGTTGCTTATCTAGCATCATTTCATACTGCCCATCGGACGGAGAGCGAGCGCCCATTCTAACTATATCTGCTTGTGTTCCCACCGTGGAGAGAGTTGAGAGAAACACCAATTATCCCACGCCCTCGACGTGCTGGCAGCCCACGAAACGTAGGAGTCCCCACCCATCAGGGGGTCAGCAGTAGCATAGTCAAACCCCAGAACAGCGAGGTCCCGCCCCGGACCCTCATTGTCTGTCATCCCCGAGTTGCTTTCGGGTGGAGTGCGCGCCGCGTGAGTGAGACCGCTAAATTGAGTTCATTACTACTTGTTTATGTGCTTGCCAATATAGGTCCAAGGCGCGTCGTGGCATACTTGGTTTTGCCACATCAAGTCCTTGACTAAATAACGCTGTAGTGATTTTGATCATGTATGTGACATGGCATATACTAAGGGGGAAGAATTAATTCCAACTGTGCATACACTTAGGGGGAGACATAACTATGTGTAGACAAATTCATCTTTTACATTTGCTACAATTCCCATACACAATGCACACAATGAAATACATGATCTTCATTAATAAGGATGTTAGATATTCTTTCTAACACCTCAAGGGGACCTTAAATCTCTACATGAAAATTAAGAGTAATCGTGCAGAAAAAGCTTCCTACCCCACCAAAACATATCACTAAGTGGAATGTCGATCCTAGTAGCTGGGAATCCCCACTGAAATAAATGAGGAAACTCGCGTCGAAAGGTGAAGCAAGAATACACAAGAAAAATCAAATAAGTGACTATTGCGGGGGATTTTTATGCCGATGACCGGGGTAAAGGAAGGGATATAGCGGGGGAAGGAAAATACGAGAGTTTGATATATCTCAGGTATCCTCCTTATGGTTCCATGCCTTTCATGGTGGTATCGGGCACTCTCCTCTTACGGAAAGTCGAAAAGGGTCGAATGGCACGGAAATGTAAGGGTACGGGTTAGCCGGATAGGGTGCGGGCGTGCCAGTCGATTTCTCGACAATCACCCATGGAACCAAGGGTTGACCGGGGAAGCATCGCCAAGACGCGGCACGTGGGCTCGAGAGATCGGGCGACACGTGGAGAGTAGGGGTTCCACGAGTGCGAGTGCGCAGGCGATTGTGAGAATCGTGTACTGGACATCTTTCCCCACCGGCCGTAAGCAACCGATGTTTATTTACATCGGATTGAATCCGAACACCTTCGTTCGATGGTAAAGAGAAGCCTGTATATATCTGAAGCCGTGGGTAGAGGGCCGAGAGCATTCCGCAGCTGTGGGTGCACTTTCGACTGAGGGGTGTTTACTAGAGTCAAGATGTTAGGCACGTATGCCGAGTGGTGTAGGTAGAAAGCTGAGGACCCGAATGTGGGCGCTTGTATTCCACTGGTTTTATGCTGCATGTTGGCCGCATGGGCCTTACAAATAGGCCGAGGGGGCCAAAGTACAACTAGCGCAAGCCGCGGGACAACTCCGACACGTGGGTCGGTCCCCAGGCCATTGCGTAATAAAGTAGATATCCGCGTGTTTTACAGAAACTCTTTATAAAGGGATCGATGCGAGCCTGACTACCTAGGTGGTGGGGGCAGACGTGGACTAGCGCCTCGTGGATGTCAGACACGGCTAGAGGTGAGTGGTCAGGTCCAGGTCTCGGACGGCGAGTGTCGTCATGCTGGGGAGTCGAGGTTGGCCCTGGGACTATGATTCCCGGGCCAGAGGTCCGACTAGACTCGAGTTGTTAATCCGAGTGGCCAGCGGCCGGCTGGGGGGGTGAGCAGTAGGCACGCGATTCTGTGTCAGAATTAGGTGCGGCATCATGGAGTGCATTTCGTCACCGTAAGTTGGCGTACACGGGCGGACCTGGGATGCGGGTGTACTTGCCGTTGACATAATCACCTTACATGCGACGAGGATGGACTTGTGTGAGGCGGCTAAATGCCCGATGAGAAAAGTACATGTGACATACCCTCGGCGTGTGTGAGTCGACTAGCAAGCCAACCGCGCGCGCACTTAACTTCTCACGTTCCCGACCCTTGCCTAAAGCCTCGGGAGTCCGAGGGTGCGGCAGTTAGGTCGGGGGTGTTTGTCCGTCCGTCTGTGCGTCTGCTTGTGCATGCATTCATTCATTGCCCCTTGAGCTTCTAAGGGGGAAATTTATAGGAAGTTGAAGGGGTGGGGTTTAGGCGGAGCAAGCTGAGGGTTCAACTTGGTCCGGGTAAACCCCTAAAAAATAATAATATTATTATTATTATATTTTTTTGGTTTCAAGGAGTGGGGGGGGAGGTTTAGGCGGACCAGCCCAAGGGGCTGGTTTGGTCAGCCTAAACCCCTCCCCCAGGGGGGGTTTAGGCGGACCAACCCCATGGGCTGGTCTGGTCCGCCTAAACCCCTCTTCGGAGGGTTTTTTTTTGTTAAAAAAATCTTTTTTTTATTTTTGGATGGGGTTTAGGCGGACCAGCCTCAGGGGGCAGGCTGGTCCGCCTAAACCCTCCCCCAGGGGGGTATAGGCGGGCTGGCTGGGCGCCTTTTTTAATTAAAAAAAGCTTTTTTTTATTGTAACGGGGTTTAGGCGGACCAACTTGAGGGGTCAGGCTGGTCTGCCTAAACCCCCTCCCCCAGGGGGTTTAGGCGGACTAGAGTGGAGAGAGAGAGAGGGGTGGCCCCACCCTCTATAAGATCTGGATTTTTATTATTTTCTCCCGAATTTGGCTAAGAAGAAAAGGATAAAAGGATACTGGTTGGCCGGCCGTGTGTGTACGAGGAACGCGGGTGTTGACGTTGGACTTGTGCGACCCTGAGCTCCCGTTGGTGAGTTCCTCGTTGTCAGATCCTTCCACGCACGGGTATGGTGGATCTTGTACTGAACTGGGGGATACTAGGACTTGAGGATGGCCTTGGGGCCGTTGGGCTGGGAGGAGGGTGCGTCCCCCAAGGGGGTTTTCTGTCATTGTCTGGGAGTGTCCGGGGTGATCTCCCTCCAAGGCGAGCCGCAGCCCCGAGGGATGGCCCTCGGGGGTCTTCTGTCATTGTCTGGGAGTGTCCTTTGAAGGATACAAGGTCTTGGGACACCGGGATTAGCCCGTGGGGGCTATTGTTGTAAAGTCATAGTTGTCGGTCATAAGGTGCTCGGGTGAATGCCCGACACTCCCCGGGTTGTCGAACGGCCTGGGTAACTGGCTGAGAGGCCTTGGAATGGGCCTTGGGCTGAGAGTATGAGCTTGTGGGGGCTGAGAGGAAGCACCTTGGGCACACGGGCTCGGCCTCGTGATGTGTGCCACGTTGTACGACAGGTTGGCCATGTAGCCTCGGGTTGGCCCGAGAGGTTAATATAAGTGGCTCGTGGCCACGTGTCTGAGGGTCGAGGATTGCCCCGACTTGCGGGAGGGTAGTTGTAGAACCTGGGTAGTATGCTGGGATCGCGGGTCGGCCTGTGGTTTGCTGTAGAAAGGTTGGAATATATGCGCTCACAAGATGTTCGGGAAAATGCCCGATACATGTGTGTGGGCTGTATATGTCTACTGCGGGCCTCCAAAGCTTGTGGTAGACTTATTTGGGTTCCCCTTTGACCTTGGAGGGTTGAAAGAAGGTGTTCCAGAGTAGCCCGCTGGCCTCTTTACTGAGTGCCACGTGGCATGGCTTTGTAGTTAGGGGCCCCCCTGGGCTGGCCCGGTGGTTTGTATAGAATGCGAACAAAGTCCGCCACTGAGGGGTCGGGAGTGATCCCGGTTAGTTGTTAATGCTACCGTACACCTCGGCTAGTAGGTTGGGGCCGTTGTTCGGGCCCACTAGGTTATCGGAGGGGCCAGGTAGCCCATGCCTTAAAGGTGTTCGGGGAAATTCCCGAGCCCTTCTTCCTTGGTATTTTGCTGAGGAAATTCCCCGGGTACAACAAATGCCCCCCACGGGTCATGCGTCGGAGGCGAAGATGAGGGCGTACGGCCCGTGAACCTCTCCTTCTGAGTTGTTATAGTTGTATTTTGACGCTTCATGTTCTTTTACTTTATTGTATTGCATGTGTTGAATTTCTATCGTGCTGACCATTTTTGGTGCTCTGTCTTGCAGTTATGGCACGATTCGATAGAGACGAGAGGGTCTCGAGGCGTGTGGTCTGAGAGGAGGACCACTGGGTGAGGAGGACCGAGCGGCTCATGCCCTCCTTGGGCCTATCGGTCATCACCATAGCTAATGTGGATTAGCTTGACATGGGGCTCATGACTGTGGCAGAGGGCCCCGTTGGCGAGCTTGGCAGCGGAGTTGGGGCTATGGAGTTGGCCCGGGCATCGGAGGCGGGTGGGCTTTACACCTACGATCGCAGCGGTGGCTACCCAGTGGAGTTCTCCTTGGATCGTCACTTATTTGAGTTCATCAGGCACTTTGTTCCACCAGGTATGGAGGAGGGGGACTCTTGGGTTGCTGGAGCCCGTCGCCGACTGGAGCGGGCGATCTTGGTGGGCAGAGACAGTTTGCACGGGATCATTCTCTACGACTTTCTGAGTTTCTCCGGGGACTACTGGAGACAGTGTCAGTTCCCCAATGATGAGTGCCTGGGCTTCTTCGACAGGGCAGACCAGTTCGGAGTCCGCGTTGGAGTGATGGGTACCGATTCCTGGGATTTACACGGACACCATCGGGCAGAGATAGAGGGCAGTCCAGGGTTAGCGTTGGAGCCATCAGGGCTGGAGTATGCCGGGGAGGGCTATGACGACCACAGTCTTCTGTCTGGGATTCTGCGATAGAGTGTTGTTAGCTGGCATGGCCGCTGGGTTGTGATTCCTTCACACAGATACTGCCAGAGAGCTATCGAGTGGCTGATGGGCATAGTACACCACTACCGTGTGTTGTTGGACCGGGCTGACATCAGATATGCAGTGACCGCGGCTTTGTACAGGTACCCCTGCTACACGGGGCTTCTATAGGTGTTGACAGAGTGCCTCAACCGCAGGTGGAACACCGTGGCGACGGCCGAAGGAGAGAGTTCATTAGATCTGTGGTCTTTATTCAGGATTTTAGGGTTACCGATCAGCGGCAAGGGGTACGAGGAGATAGTGCTAGATGACCTCCATCGCAACCACATAGACGGGCATGGAAGATACCAGGTTCCTTACAGCGACCGGTATTTGCTGAAGATGTGGAGGGATTTAGCCCTAGCTGGGAGAGAGAGAGAGCAGCACAGACTCCCAGAGTATCGCTGAACGCATGGGTCTGCCACTTCTACAACGGGCCCTTCTGCTTTTATCAGGAGTTTGCGAGAGACTAGACTCCATGGGAGGAGTACACAGAGGTGGAGCTACGGTTCTGGATGTACACCCGGTATATCTATGCGCCACAGGAGGGGTGGAACCCCCATGGGTTACCGGACGTGACCCATCTAGCGGCATACTTAGCGTACTAGTTGGTGACGTTTGTGGTCCCACACGGGGAAGACGGCCAGCTGAGGGTGGAGTTGTTGTGGCCTACGTGCCTACTGGCGGAGGGATGAAGGCTGGCATTAGCTCCGGTGGCTCTGGCCAACGTTTACCAGGGACTGGGGGTGCTGGCGGTGCACCCGGTGCCACGTGAGCGGAGTCTGCTCCTGCCGACCCACTACCTCAGTGTGTGGGCTGGTCTGCTATTTCTGCGGTTGGTGTCTCACGAGCCCATGGCGAACCAGGCAGCACCACTGCTATTCAGCTTCACTGGGCAGCCGGACGGAGACGCAGTCGCACAGTTGGAGGGGGCTAGGAGAGTTTTGTGCTACTTGCCCGGCAGGGGCGAGGAGGGGCTTCCCTTTGATGGCGCCACCAGAGACTCCCACCTGATTCTGGTGCCTTCGAGTGGCGGGGCAGCCTGCACTCTTCCTTATCAGCGGGAGCCGGATATGGCATTGTACACAGAGTGGGTGATGAGTACCCGACCGACGGTGCTGACTCTACACCGGTCTGTGACAAGCTTCTTGGAGCCATATTACCCGCACAGGTTCACTTGAAACTTCGGGTACAACCAGAGGATCCCGCCGAACCAGGAGTTCCCTCTAGTGGGTCGACAGTACAGAGGCCGGGATACGCACTTGCTAGCTACGGCATGGTGGGAGTTCTACTATGGTCGGGAGTCGGAGCGATTTCCGACGCCTGGGCCGAGACGTAGGGGATGGTTCGACGTCCATTATGCCAGGTGGTGGTTCGAGCACAGTCACTTGTACCGGCAGAAGGCCTCGACGATCCAAAAGGTTGAGGAGACCCGTCTCTTGAGGGAGGATCTGCCTCCCATTGCACTAGACGATGAGTACCTGTGGACTCGCTTCTCCCAGATCCGTCGGGAGGTAGAGCGGCTGGCACAGCAGGTGCCCCGGGGTAGCCGGGGCTCACTGTCTGTAGGACAGAGTGGCAACGGGGCACTGAAGCCCCTCAGGCAGGCGCGGCCTACGCCTGGAGGTACTAGAGCCGGGGCGCCTCGATCAGGGGCATCGAGGACTTGGTGGACCCAGTTCCTAGCTGACTACGAGTTTGAGAAGAAGGGCCCACTAGACCGAGTGCTCCCTGAGGGGAGCTTTGTAGACACGGTGATCGATGACTGGAGGCATCATATCACCCATGTGATCGGATTGGCTGAACCCGTGGAGCTTGTGTCCCTCATCGAGTGCGCCTACACCTCGAGGGATGTGAAAGAGGCGGTCGCGAAGGCTGCACAGGTCGTGGGCTTGAAGCCAAAGCAGTTGGTTCCTTTGTCGCTGATCCCCTTTGCGGCTTCAGGTGAGACCTCTTCGTTAGCCTGTTGCCCCCGCTTTGTTATTTTCTGGGGTACATGACTGAGGCATTTTATGTGGTTGTGTTTATTGGAAGGCTCTACGGCGGACAGGGATCACCCCTCCACGGGGACGTCTTCTGGGGACGGTGACGGGGCCCTCCAGCCCCGGCGGAAGCGCCCCCAGGTAGAGACCGGAGCCAGGGAGGCTAGCGAGTCGTCTCGGGGACCCACTGCTAGGGAACATATTGAGGTAGAACTGGCTCTGAGTAAGCGCTATATCCACCTGCTTGCTTCATATTGATTCACCCTTTATGATCGGATAACCTTATGCTATTGGATTTGCTTTTCATAGCACCGCTGGAGGCCGGGGCTGACATGGCCTTCTCGCCACCTCAGGAGATCGACTCACTACCTGATGACGCGAGATATATATGGAGGGGTTCCTTCGTCTGATGGACGAGGCTGCCCCCAATATTGGGACCTTTCCTGATTTCGAGTCATGGAAGGTTTCAAAGGATGCCTAGCAAGGTAAATAATTCTGAGACCGAGCATGTTGTGTTTATGGCTGTACTTGATTTTGGGAGTTGACATAGTTGCTGGTGTTGTGTAGAGGTGGCCGGGGCATCAGAGACCGTATCTCCCTCTGAGATGTGGGGCGAGGTGCCCCTATCGGTTAATGGGCAGGAGCCAACAGCGACCAAGGATGGCTCGGGTAAGTATTGAATCACTACGGAGGGCATTGCTCTTCCGTTGTACAAATGCTGGGCCGCAGACATTGACTGGGTATATGCTGTTATTTGCCAGGTGAGGATCCAGTCGCCACTCTGGAGATGAGTCAGGAGCTGGTCTGTACTGGCCCATCGGTGTCCCTTCCCTCCTTTGAGGGGGAGCCTGGAGAGAGGAGTGCTTCAGTGCCGCCCACGGCTGGAGAAACGTCTAGTCTGTTACCGCAGCTATTGGCGGGGATGGGCCGTGTTTCCCTGCCAGCTGTAGTGTGGGCCTGCGCTATGGGACTGGTTGGGTCTTCGAGCATGGGACCCTCAGGTATGTAGCTGGGGACTTAACCATTTCTGTTAAGCCCTTTATGTTGATTGTCTGCTAGTGCCGAGATCCTGTTGGCATTGCTCACAGGTACTCCTTCGCCTCTAGAAGAGGGTGAGCTACCCCGCGACAGGGCTGAGGTGGTGGAAGAGGGGACCGCGGGAGTGGCTCCAATTGAGGGTGACGAGGAGATCGTCGACATTGAGAAGGTTTCAAAGGGGAGTGCTTCGACCGGTGAGTTTTATGTTCGCAACTCTTAGCTAGAGAGCCGCCCTTGTATGAAGCTGGGTCGTGTAGTGACCTTGTTTGCTTTGTTGGCTTGCAGGAGCTTTTGGTTCAACCACCTCCGGGAGTTCTTCAGAGGCTTCGTCGAGCCCTCTAGATGACGGCAGCTTGGAGATGGAAATGAAGGAGAGTTCGAGCTCAAGCTCTTCATCCTCCGGGGTCTCTACTAGTAGAGAGATTCTGAAGGGGACCACTTCTGGAACTATATGGTGGTTCTTCTCATCCTCATTTGGTGTTTGTTTGCTCTATATGGCAGAGTGCTGACGTTCTTGGGTTACCCGCAGCGTCAGAGTCTGGAGAGGAGCTCGCGTCGGCTCCTGACGAGGGCGGGCAGGAGGAGCCCCTTGTCCCACTCGTGCTTGCTGGGGACGACCGGACAGTGGAGAGATCACTGCCCTCTCCGACCCCGGCGGGTGATGCTGTCGAGGTGGAGGACCGGTTGCCTTCGCCGACCCCAGCAGATGACGCCACAGGGATAGCCGGACTTGCTCCAAGTAAGGAGCCAAGACTTGTCTTTTTTCTCAAGTTTTTCATCTTATCTATCGAAGGAAGTCTTGCATGTATTGCTCACTCCCTTTGGTGTTTGTCGGGACTATGCAGGTTCCATTGGAGTGATAACTGCGTCTGGCGACCTCTCTCTGGGTTTAGGGGTTGAGTGGCCTACATCTGCTTCTCCGCCAGAGCCATTGCTGGAGGCGAGTGCAGGTGCCGCCCTGCTCCAGCGGGAGCAAGGATACTCGCAGAGTGACCCTCTTCCTTGTCCAGAGGATCTGAGGTAGCGACTGCAGGAGCGCACCTAGGGCTACCACGCGCTTGGCTTCCCACGCGAGCTCTGGATGTCCAGGTTAGCTGGGATCTGGGCATAGTACCTACGACTCCACGAGGCTTAGGAGCAGAGGGCTCGGCGGCTAGCGGTGATTCAAGAGGTGCAGGAGCAGTGGGCTCAGCTTGTGTCAGCCGTAGCTGAGCAGAGATGTCACGTCGAGGCGACTACGTTGGCATCTCAGGAGCACGCCGCATAGCTGAGGGAGGTGGAGAGCCGGGCTGAGGCCTTGAGTAAGGCCTCAGAGGAGCAGCAGGCAGTCGCCAAGTGCGTCCGAGCTAAGTGACAGGGGGCCGAGATGACAGTCGGAGCTAGCGCTCAGCTCTTGTCTACCTTGGAGGCGGAGCTTGCTGTTGTAGACTCTCACCTTGGGGCGCTGGAGGGGACCGAGCCTGAGATTTGATTGTATCTCTCTCCTTTCTTGTTTGTGCTATCTAGAATGAATCGATTTTTTCACCCCAAGGGCATGTCTTGGGCTCCTTTTACAGAGTATTAATGACAAACTCCGGATCTTTTGTTTGCTGGGTTGTTCCCTTCCTTTTTCGATGGAATAGAGTTGTGTGCATGAACTTGCGACCACTTATCATTAGTCGTGCGTGTTTGTTCTACGATACACTGGCATGAGTGATAGGGGATAACAAGCACTGAGTTCCAGGAACCCGATGTTAGAAACTGGAGGCTGAGCGCTGGGTAGCAAGAGAAAAGAAAAGGCTATATGTGGGGGCCAATCCTCTTGGAGGATGAAAGCCTGCATACTAGGGAACCAACATAGGCCCATAAGAACAGGGCAGTTTACGTGGTTTAGGGTCGTAGAGGTGATTCTGGAGGGTGTATTGACCCCGAACCGGATGGTGGAGTATTGGCTAGCATTATGCCGGTAGTCGAAAAATGGGATTCGCATGTGTCTGGGAAACTGGGATTGAGCTGGCTGGGTGGCCTGGGAGGACGTGGCAACAAAGACCGGGACTGGGACAAGGATTGGAAATTGAAACTGGGACTGTGACTAGAAATGGGGACTAGAGCTGAAGCCAGCTGGGTGACCTGGGAAGGTGTGATAGCTGGGAGCTAGAGCCGGGTCGGATGGCTGGCCTATAGAGGCGTTGTAGCCAAAACTGGAGCTGGAAGCTGAGCGGCTAATCTGCGAGGGCATTGTAGCCGAAACTGGGGCTGGAGACTGGGCGGCTGGCCTGTAAAGGCGTTGTAGCCAAAATTGGGACTGGAGATTGGGCGGCTAGCTTGTGAAGGCGTTGTAGTCGGTGCTGGAACTGTGAGCTGGTGGCTGGCCTGTAAAGGCGTTGTAGCCGGAGCTAGAACTGGGAGCTGGCGGCTGGCCTGTGAAGGTGTTGTAGTCGGAGCTGGGCTGGCGGCTGGCCTGTGAAGGCGTTGTAGCCGGAGCTGGAACTGGGGGCTGGCGGCTAGCTTGTGAAGGCGTTGTAGCCGGAGCTGGAACTGGGAGCTGGCGGCTGGCCTGTGAAGGCGTTGTAGCCAGAGCTGGAACTAGGGGCTGGCGGCTGGCCTGTGAAGGCGTTGTACCCAGAGCTGGAACTAGGAGCTGGCGGCTGGCCTGTGAAGGTGTTGTAGTCGGAGCTATAACTGGGAGCTAGCGGCTAGCCTGTGAAGGCGTTGTAGCCGGGACTGGAAGCTGGGACTTGGGGTGACCGACCCTTGGGGGTGCAATGGTCACCATTGTTGTGGAGTGGTGTTGAGCTTGCTATCGGCGAGGTGTCGCGGTCAATAGCTTTCATCCGCGAGGAGTAGAGAGGGAGAGAGTTTTTTTTCTCTTTACCAGCTCTACCGCCCTTGCGGGTTTTCACTAGAGCTGGCCCCCTCTTACTTTTTTCGGTGCGCCCTTACGGGTTTTCACATCGAGGGGTTACCCGATTTTGCCTGAGGTGCCCTTTCGGGTTTTCACCTCAGCTGGGTTGGTGGAAATTTCTGCACCCAGTCGCCTCCTTGTAATGGAACCGACCAGGCCCGCCGAGGTATCTCCATTTTTAACCCCATTCTTTTCTTTTCTTTTTATTTTTTCTTTATATTTTTTTAGAGACTGCCGTCCATAGCATGTTGCCGTCAGGGGACGTGACCTGGAACTAGAAGGTGTGGGTAGTCGGATATTGCTCCGCCATTAATAAAGGTTTTTACAACTCCTCATGCCATGGTGGCGAAGGGCCACTTTGTCATGGCAAGATATGACTGGAGTTATGGCTGGTGATCAGGGATTGTAGGAGACAACTGGGATTATAATGAAACTTGAAGGCTCTGGATTTGCAGGGGATGTAGGATGTAGTGGCGTAGAATGATAAGTGTTTGGGGATGTGCTGGGACGGAAGTCTACTAGGATGGTGACTAGGAGCTTGATTGTCATAGGAACTGGTTGACCTGTGGTGTCGAAGCAAGGGCCCAAGGTTGGACGAGCTGAGTGGGGGTAGTGCAAGGCTAACTGAGAATTATAGGGTTCGTGCTATAATGATAGCCACAAACCCGTCGTTGAAAAGTCGTGCTACAATTTCAAAATATTCACACTCACTCACTTTTAAAGATTGGAAAATCAAGTATAGTGGTAAGTAGAGTCGATCCCACGAGGAGGAAATAACATTTTGGAACAAGTTAGAAAAATATCCTTATGCTTTGAAAAGCCGAGTTTTGAGTGAGATTAATCTAAGGAAAAATAAATTACATGAAAATAAACTCACTAAAGAAGATGAGAGAGGTAAAGAAAAGAACTTAGAAGAGATAGAAAGAGGAACTAAGACAACCACAATTTGCAAAGATAAACTTTTATTAAGATGGAAGTGAAAAGTACACTCTATGAAAATGAAAAATTACAACTCATAAAATAAAGAAAAGGGGAAATAATATAGCCAAGATGAAGATGAAGATCGCTGTGGAAAGAGGTGAATGAAGAAGCCGTCGTCATCTACGTCACGAGCCTTGGAACGTCACCCGCCTTGATGTGCATGCCCCCGTACAAGTAGAGTTGTGAAGGACACACTTTGGAGAGAAATATAGAGAGGAGTGTGGAAGGGTTTGTGTGAAGATGAAGAAGGAAGAAGATGAGAAAGTAAGATAGTGGAAAAATAAATATAACTCGTAAACGAAGGAGAATTGGAGGAAGTGATAGAGGAAGAAAATCTCGACCTATAAGAGCGAAAGAACTTTGATGAAGAACTCGGAGAGAAAAGAAGAGTGGAAGGGCATCAAAACAGAGGAAGAATAAGGGCTAGCATCTAGGATAAACAGTACAAACGGGAAGATAGCACCTTGAAAAATAGAAAATAACTTTAAAACTAGAAGAAATTAGAAGATGATGCAGAAGAAGAAGTTGTAGAGCATTTAAAATGGAAGAACGTTTGTGAAGAAATGAAGAGTAGAAGAGAAACCAAAATGGGAGAAATAAGGGGAAGAATCAGAGAGAAACACTGGTTCGTAGATGAACAGGATAGCACAGTACAGAATATGAAATGACTTTAAAATAAGAAGGAATTAGAAGATGATGTAGAAGAAGAAGTTGTAGAGCATTTAAAACTGAAGAACTTACATGAAGAGTGTAAGAGCAGAAAATGAGCCAAAGGGGGAGAAATCGACGACCTATGATGTGAGAGGGAGAGTGAAAATTGCCAAAAGAAGAACTCCCATTCTCCTCCTTGTCATGGGCTATTTATAGAGAAAGTTGGGTAGATAGAGGGTGGAGATTGTATCAAAAAAAGATGGATGGCTGAGATTTAGGTAGAATATGATGCATGGGGAAGAGAAAAAGGAGGTGGGCACCCCTTTCTTAGACTTTAGGCACCACCTTTCTCAAGGCTCATCATGTCTCTCCTTTATTTTAAACTTTGAATTCAATTTTCCCTCCAACTAAAATATGTGTTTCTTTTCCTCAATTTCAAACTTTTGAAATTTCTTTTCCCTCCAACCAAAATATGTGCTTTTGACTTGGTCAAAGTGGTGATGACAGTTTTGCCCCCCGACTTCTTTTGCAATTACCTTCGGTGTCCTGCACACACATAATTACAATTTAGTCCATAAAAATTATCATAATGTGCATATAAATCTCAAATGCTCATGGTTATGCAATGGAGAATTAATGCTCACGACCCTCAACTTTAATTTATTAAATAAAATCACCAAATTAATCAATTTGCATGAAAGCTCCAAGTTAAATGCGGAGTTGAGGTTAACTATGAAATATGCACAATTACCTAATTATATGCACATAAAATGTTGTCCATGCGATGAATTAGCATCGAAAATGGACACTTATCACACCCCCAACTTACTCATTGCTAGTCCCGTAGCAATGCAAATAAATTAAAATTTAGGACTAACAAGAGTTTGAAAGATTTCATGCCTCCAATCAATATCCCCCTTCACAGAATCAACTACGGATTAGGAATTTGGAATTATTAAAGAGTACTAGCCATAGGATTAGAACATGATGCTCTCATAGAACACTCTCAAAATCTCATAGCATTTGTGCTCGTGAAATCTAAATCCACAGTTTAGACAATTGCGTCCTCCAGATTGCCATCTTAGCTAGGTGTCTTTCAACTCTACCTCCCAGATCAGAGCTTTGATTATAGCAGCCTTCATTTTTTTTTTGATTAACACATGGTGCTGCACAACCCTTCACTATTTGACGTGAACCTCGACTCTTGCCTTAGGAGAAGCAGGCCCGGTTACTAAGATCAGGGGTATTTTCTATGATTTTTTTCATTTTTTTTCAACACATGGTGCTGCACAACCCTTCACCGTTTGACGCGAACCTCGACTCTTGCCTTAGGAGAAGCAGACCCGGTTAGTAAGATCAGGGATATTTTCCATGGTTTTTTTTATCTAACTCTTCACTAGGGAGGGTAGAGTATCAGACACCATACCAAATGATAGAAGGCTTGTCTTTCCTATTTCATTAGTGTGCAAGTGAATTTTTTTTAATGCTAAGAGACCTTAGGAGATTCTAAACTAATTTCCATGACTAGACAAAAAAATCAATCCATCATCCATCTCCATATTTTTTTTCAAAGTCTCTTTTATGAAAGCATGAATCTTGAAAGCTCAGTTGGGGCTCTTTTTTTTTTTTGATAACAACATGAGACAGCAATTAGCATGAGATTTGTACAAGACAGCAGATTGCATGAGATTTGTACAAGACAGCAGGTTGCATGAGATTTTTACAATGATTACCCTTACCCCCCAACTTAAATGGCATCGTCTCTGATGGCATGAAGAATATATGAACAAGACAATGCATACATGGATGCTTGGGAAGGAAAGGTACAACCTGGGGTGCGCAGACGGGGCTATTTTGGCAGGCAGCTTTGCGAATGACTTCTTCCAACTCCTACAAACACAAATGAAAATGAGTCACTAGATTATTGTAGGGAAATGGTTGGGTTGCCTCCCAACAAGTGCTAAGTTTAACGTCTTCAGCCAGACGACCTTCTTGTATTTATCATGGGTCACTCAGTGAGATTGATTCCTTTGATGAAAGTTGTGTGTTCTCCAAGTAGGGTTTGAGACGCTGACCATTGACAGTGAAAATTTGACCATTTTTAGGATCTAGGATTTTGACAGCACCATGGTCAAAGGCTTTGAGCACAACAAATGGTCCATCCCATCTAGACTTCAATTTTCTAGGGAATAAGCGCAACCTTGAATTAAAGAGCCAAACTTTTTGATCAGGTTGAAATGATTTTCTCACAATGTATTTATCATGGAAAGCTTTAGTCTTGGCTTTGTAAATCTTGGCATGTTCATAGGCTTTATTCCTCAACTCTTCCAACTCATTTAGTTGTAGGGCCCTATGAGATCCAGCTTGGGCCAAGTCAAAATTGAATTTCTTAATAGCCCAATAGGCCATATGCTCAAGCTCAACGGGTAGGTGACAAGCTTTTCCAAAGATTAACCTATATGGAGAAATTCCAATGGGAGTTTTGTATGCTATCCGATAGGCCCAAAGAGCGTCATCCAATCTTTCGGACCAATCCTTCCTATCGGGCCTAGCAGATTACTGTAGGATGTTTTTGATCTCCCTATTTGATGTCTCCACTTGGCCACTTGTTTGGGGGTGGTAGGGGGTGGCAATCTTATGAGTGATCCCATATTTTCCGAGAAGAGCTCAGAATTGGGCATGAGTGAAATGAGAACCTCCATCACTAATGATCGCCCTTAGACACCTGAACCTTGAAAATATATTCCTTCGAACAAACTTCATGACAACTTTATGATCATTGGTCCGGGTGGCAATGACTTCAATCCACTTTGACACATAGTCGACTGCCACAAGAATGTACTCATGTCCGAATGATGTCGAAAAGGGCCCCATAAAATCAATTCTCCAAACATCAAAGATTTCAACCACTAGAATAGGGTTGAGTGGCATCATATCTCTTTTGCTCATGTTTCCAATGGCTTGACACCTAAGACAAGTCTTGCTAAATTCATAGGCGTCTTTGAAGAGAGTGGGCCAGAAGAATCCACTTTGTAACACTTTGATAGTTGTTTTCTTTCCCGCGAAGTGTCCCCCACAAGCTAGAGTGTGACAAAAGTTCAGAACGCTTTGTTGTTCCTCCTCTTGGACACACCTCCTAATTATTTGATCCGGACCCACGTAGAACAATTCAGGATCTTCCCAGAAATAGTGTTTGATTTTGGCAAAGAAATGTTCTTTTTCATGTTTAGACCACCCATTAGGAATTTGTCTTATAGCTAAGTAGTTGACAATGTCTGCGAACCATGGGAGTTGACTATGGGTGATGGACAAGAGGTGTTCATCTAGAAATGAATCTTGCAAATGAGCAGTATCAGTTGTGAGAATCCGAGAAAGATGGTCGGCAACTTTATTCTCATAACCTTTTTTGTCTCGGATCTCAAGATCAAATTCTTGGAGTAAGAGGATCCACCTAATGAGTCTAGGTTTGGCATCCTTCTTGGAGAACAAATATTGAGTGCTGAGTGATCAGAATACACAATGACTTTTGCCCCTAAAAGATATGATCGGAATTTTTCGAGGGCAAAAATGACAGCTAACAATTCCTTTTCTGTGGTGGTGTAGTTAAGTTGAGCATCGATGAGGGTGCGACTCGCATAATAAATCACCACCGGACACTTCTCAATCCTTTGGCCTAGAACTGCCCCTATAGCATAGTCGGAGGCATCACACATAATTTCAAAGGGTAGAGACCAATTGGGAGGTTGGAGAATGGGTGCTTTGGTCAAGACCTCTTTAAAAAAATTGAAAGCCTCAAGGCAGGCAGCATCTAAATGGAATGGAATGAACCGGCGGGCAATCTTAGAAAAGTTACTTATGAACCGGTGGTAAAAGCCGGCATGGCCGAGGAATGAATGAATTTGCCTTACAGAGGTCGGAGGAGGGAGAGTAGAAATAAGGTCGATCTTGGCCTTATCCACCTCTATACCCCGTTTGGACACAATATGGCCCAAAACTATGCCCTCTTGAACCATGAAGTCGCTCTTTTCCCAACTAAGAACAAGGTTGGTTTCAATAAATCTCTCAAGTACTTTCTTCAAATTTTCCAAGCAGTTTTCAAATGACTCCCTAAACACAGAAAAATCATCCATAAAGATCTCCAAGAATTCTCCTACCATATCAGAGAAAATGGCCATCATGCACCTTTGAAAAGTGGCCAATGCGTTGCAAAGACCGAATGGCATTCTCCGAAAGGTAAATGTTCCCTATGGGCAAGTGAATGTGATCTTCTCTTGGTCTTTCGGATAAATGGCCACTTGATTGTACCCAGAATATCAATTTAGAAAACAAAATTATCTTTGGCCTGCCAATTTCTCCAGAATTTGGTCAATAAACGGGAGTGGAAAATGATCCTTTTTGGTCATGGCATTGAGTTTCCTATAATCGATGCACACTCTCCATCCCGTGGTGGGCCTAGTGGGCACATCTTCTCCTTAATCATTTTGGACCACGGTGAGTCCTGATTTTTTAGAAACCACTTGAGTGGGACTCACCCATTGGCTATCCGATATAGGATAAATAATTCCCGCATCGAGCCATTTGACAACCTTCTTCTTCACCACCTCCTTCATGTTCGGGTTCAACCTCCTTTGTATTTCCTGACTAGGTTTGGCATTGTCCTCTATGTAAATGTGATGCATGCAAATAGACGGACTTACCCCCTTAAGATCAGCCACTGTCCAACCTATGGCACCTTTGTGAGTCCTAAAGATTTCTAGGAGAAGTGTTTCTAGGGTAGGGGTAAGATTGGAACCTAAGATAACAGGAAGGGTCTGATCGGGGCATAGGAATGCATATTTGAGGGAGTCCGGAAGGGGCTTAAGCTCAAGTTTAGGAGGGCTTTCAAGTGATGGAAGGGCTGGTTCATCTTGCAAAGCCAGAAGAGGTTCAACCTTAAGCCAAATGGTACTATGATGAGGGGAATCTTGAAGAGCATTGACCTCCCTTATTTGACACATGCCCAGATCATTCTCAAGAAGTTCATCGTAGATGTCTATGAAGTGGCATTCTTCATCTACGTCCAAATATTGGGAGGCTTTGAACACATTGAGAGAAACTTTTTGACCTCCGAATGAGATGTCCATCGTCCCCATAGCATAATTGATGTTGGCTTTAGCAGTAGCAAGGAATGGGCGGCCTAGGATGATTGGGGTGTGACTTAGCTCCGAGGAGAAGGCCATGTCAAGAATGAGGAAATCAACGGGGAAGTAGCAATCATGGATTTTCACAATCACATCCTCTATCAAACCTCGAGGGGTCTTGACTGAGCGATCAGCCAGTTTGAGAATGACGGGGGTTGGCTTGAGTTCCCCTATGTCAAATTGCTCATAAATAGAGGTGGGTAACAGGTTGACACTAGCTCCTAAGTCGAGGAGGGCACGGTCAAAGGTTACACCACCTATATCACATGAGATGAGGGGAGCACCGGGATCCTTCAACTTTCTAGGGAGATTGTTCATCAAGACCGCACTAACATCCTCGGAGAGCCAAATTTTCTTAGGGGTCAACTTGGGCCCTCTTCTTAGAGTGCAAAGCTCTTTGAGGAATTTGGCGTAGGTCGAAATATGTTTTATGACATCTAGAAGTGGAATATTGATGTGAACTTGTGAAAAGAGCTCCATGAATTCTTCATTTTGGGCCGGCCTAGTCTTAGTGGGCTTGGGTTCTAGAGCATTAGGGAAGGGGACCTTGGGTTGATAGGAATTTGAATCTTCATGGGCCTTTCCTTTCCCTTTAGGATCTCCCCCCAACTTATCTTGAGTGCAATCCTCCTTGCTTGCATCCTCATTATCTTGATTCTTTTATATGGAATCTTACAACTCCTTTCCATCCTTGTATGGGTCATATAACACCTTCCCACTCCTTAAAGTTGAAATAGCCTTGACATTTTCAATTTGTGGGCCTTTAGGTTGGGCTTGTGGGATGGGCTGAGGTAGGAGGCCCGGTTGTGGAGGAAAACCTGGGGGTTGGTTTCTTGGGTTGGCCACGGGTTGACTTGGAAGTTGGCCCGCTTATCTTTTCATTGTAGCTTCCGCCAATTGTCCTATTTGACTTTCCAACTTAGAAATGGATTGTTGTTGATTCAAGATGATTTCTTGGAGTTGATTGAATTTATCTTCAAAGTTGGATTGAGGCGGAGGTTGGTAAGTGGGTTGGCCTTGATTAGATTGGAAATGTGAATAGCCTATAGTAAAGAATTGAGCTTGTGGACCTCTACCAAATGAATTGAAGGTGTTGGGTTGGGTTTGAAATTGACTTTGCATGGGTTTCTTTTGGGCTTGATGAATAGAGGGGTTGGTTGCTTGAGGTGGAGTTTGTTGGCCCTTTCAAGAAAAATTAGGGTGATCTCTCCATCCCGGATTATAAGAATTAGAAAATGGGTCATAGTTGGGCTTGGAGAACCCCTGGGCAGCTTGAACTTGCTCTTGTATGAATGGTGGTAATTGGGCCGTAGTTGGACATTACGTGATGTGATGAGCCGGGCTTGCACATAGAGTGCATGCTTCATGTGAAGTGCTAGATTGACCCGAGTATAAATTAGGTGATGGTTGGAAAGAAGGGTCTTTCAAAGTCAAGAGTTGGTCTAACTTTTGTGTTAGACTCTCTACCTTATCCAACTTTTGGGTGATAAGGCTTATGTCTAATTTTGGCTCAAAATCTCCCCGGGCTTTGACCTCGTATAATCTGGCCCGCTTGGAGGGCCCAATGGATCTCTCGTAGGATGATAAAGAGGCATGATTGATAGAATTCTCACTAAGCATCTCAAACAAATCATACGCCTCATCCTCACTTTTGCTTATGAATGTCCCTCCACATGATGCATCTACCATTTGCCTAAAATGATCGGATAGGCCCTCATAAAAAGCTTGAACTATTTGCCATGTGGACAACCCATGGTGAGGACACTTCCTAAGTAATTCTTTGAGTCTTTCCCATGACTCATGTATTTGTTCCCCCAGAGTTTGGGTAAAACCCGTGATTGCCCTTCTCATGGTATTGGTGCGGCCTATAGGGTAGAACTTCTTCAAAAATTCTTGTTGCATCTCTGCCCAAGTTCTCAGTGTCTTCCTTATAGTGCCTAACCAATTATTAGCCTTATCCTTAAGAGAGAATGGAAAAAGGGTCAATCTCAGGGCGTCATCTGAGAAATTTTGGATTTTTACTGTAGAACAAATTTCTAAAAATTCATCAATGTGCTTGTAGGGGTCCTCATTGGTGTTTCTATAAAATGAGGGGAGCGTTTGAATTGTGCTTGACTTGATCTCATAATGGATGGCTTGATTTTGAGGAATGTGAATGCAAGATGGAGGTTGATATTGGTTGAGAATGAAATAATCCTTCATTTGCTTCGGAGGGTTGGGATTTTCGGCCATGAGATTTTGTTGGTGAGGTCCTTGATTTTCGGCTATAGGATCTTCTTGGAGATCGTCTCTTGGATACAAGACTCTCTCTATTTCCTGAATGGGTCCTAGTAGGTTTGGATGTTGTGATCTTCTTCCTTGCATAAACTAGGATGAAGAGAGAGATGAGAGAGATTTTTTTTATGATGATTTTTGTTTATTTTTTTTTGTTTTGACACAAACTAGGACGAAGAGAGAGAAGAGGAGAAAATTTTAGTTTTACTTTTTTTTTATGCAAACACAAACAAGTTATCACATAAATTACCTAATGACGTAGATGTGACCTAGACCTACAAATTAGGTTTCACAAAATGGCTAAAGTGTAACTTGAGTTCACCCTCAATATTTCCACCGGCCAAGTAAGGGGTGGAGCAGTGGGAGGCTCCCCTTGCTTTCGCAAGGTCCTAATTAAAAATCACTAACCCGCTTACGGCGTTTGTCATCCGATCGTCTTACCTTAGGCACCGGTTTTCACAAGAGGATAAGCCCAAATAACACAAGAACGACAGTGTGAACCTAGGGCCAACATCTACAGAATTTTATTTAGGATCTAGGTGATGCAAAGATGAAGAAAATTATGATTTGTGGGCTAAGGAAGGGTGATAAACTCCCCACCTTATGTTGTTTAGGAGGTAATACCCTTATGATATTTTAAAATGAAATGCACACTATAAATTCAAACAAGGGATTCTATGCAAGCAAGGAAATGCATGAGCATGCTTTTAGAAGAAGTAGAGATCTCACATTGCCCCCCGCAATCTTCAACAAAGAGAAACTTACCAAAAATAGAAACAACTAAAAATGCAAAGTTAAATGATGCATGGCCTAAAACATTGAAGTGTGGGTTCTACTCTTGCAATGAAGATTTTTATTGAAGTTCAAGTGATTTTTTTTTAATGAGCCTATCTAACCATAAGATATGAAAAATAGAGAAATGAAACAAACATGAAAAATGAAAAGTTTGGATACTTACTTGAAGTGTGTTCCCTCGTTCTTTTTTTTTTGAAATGAATGACAAAATAAAAAGATGAAAGAGATGAAGGAAAATTCACCTTTGAATTGTTTTTGAATTTTTACTTTTCTTTTCTGCAAAAAAAATAAGAAAAGAGTGCTTTATTAGTACACTATAAATACAAGGAAAATAAAGTTCTTAAATCAAAAATCATCATTCCTCCCCGGCAACGGCGCTAAAAATTGATAGCCACAAACCCGTCGTTGAAAAGCCGTGCTACAATTTCAAAATATTCGCACCTACTCACTTATAAAGATTGGAAAATCAAGTATAGTGGTAAGTGGAGTCGATCCCAGGAGGAGGAAATAAAATTTTGGAACAAGTTGGAAAAATATCCTTATGCTTTCAAAAGCCGAGTTTTGAGTGAGATTAATCTAAGGAAAAATAAATTGCATGAAAATAAACTCGCTAAAGAAGATGAGAGGGGTAAAGAAAAGAACTTAGAAGAGATAGAAAGAGGAACTAAGACAACCACAATTTGTAAAGATAAACTTTTATTAAGATGGAAGTGAAAAGTACACTATATGAAAATAGAAAATTACAACTCATAAAATAAAGAAAAGGGGAAAGAATATAGCCAAAATGAAGATGAAGATCGCTGTGGAAAGAGGTGAATGAAGAAGCCGTCGTCGTCCACGTCACGAGTCTTGGAACGTCGCCCGCCTTGATGTGCACGCCCCCGTACAAGGAGAGTTGTGAAGGACACACTTTGGAGAGAAATATAGAGAGAAGTGTGTAAGGGTTTGTGTGGAGATGAAGAAGGAAGAAGATGAGAAAGTAAGATAGTGGGAAAATAAATATAACTCGTAAACGAAGAAGAATTGGAGGAAGTGATAGAAGAAGAAAATCTCGATCTATAAGAGAGGAAGAACTTGGATGAAGAACTTGGAGAGAAAATAAGAGTGGAAGGGCTTCAAAATGGAGGAAGAATAGATGCTAGCATCTTGGATGAACAGTACAAATGGGAAGACAACACTTTGAAAAAGAGAAAATAACTTTAAAATTAGAAGAAATTAGAAGATGATGCAGAAGAAGAAGTTGTAGAGCATTTACAAAGGAAGAACTTTTGTGAAGAATAGAAGAGGAGAAGAGAATCAATAATGGGAGAAATAATGGGAAGAATCAGAGAGAAACACTGGTTCGTAGATGAACAGGATAGCATAGTGAAAAATACATAATAACTTTAAAACAAGAGGAATTAGAAGATGATGTAGAAGAAGAAGAAGTTACAGAGCATTTAAAAATGAAGAACTTACATGAAGAGTGCAAGAGCCAAAAATGAACTGAAGGGGAGAAATTGACGACTTAAGATGTGAGAGGGAGTGGGAGAGTGAAAAATTGCCAAAAGAAGAACTCCCCATTCTCCTCCTTATCGTGGGCTATTTATAGAGAAAGTTGGGTAGATGGAGGGTGGAGATTGTATCAAAAAGAGATGGATGGCTGTGATTTAGGTAGAATATGATGCATGGGGAAGTGGAAAAGGAGGTGGGCACCCGCTTTCTTGGACTTTGGGCACCCCCTTTCCCAAGGCTCATCATGTCTATCCTTTATTTTAAACTTTGAATTCAATTTTCCCTCCAACCAAAATATGTGTTTCTTTTCCTCAATTTCAAACTTTTAAAATTTCTTTTCCCTCCAACCAAAATATGTGCTTTTGACTTGGTCAAAGTGGTGATGACAGTTTTGCTCCCGACTTCTTTTACAATTACCTTCGGTGTCCTGCACACACATAATTACAATTTAGTCCATAAAAATTATCATAATGTGCATATAAATCTCAAATGCTCATGGTTATGCAATGGAGAATTAATGTTCACGGCTCTCAACTTCAATTTATTAAATAAAATTACCAAATTAATCAATTTGCGTGAAAGCTCCAAGTTAAATGCGGAGTTGAGGTTAACTATGAAATATGCACAATTACCTCATTATATGCACATAAAATGATGTCCATGCGATGAATTACCATAAAAAATGGACACTTATCATCTAACAGTGTAAGTTGATTGAAGACTGGCTCTTGGTGAGGCTAACGGCTCACCGAGGAGTGGGTGGAAGGCCGTTCCGACTGGTGGGGAGAGGAAGATTTTCTCGTTATCGGCTCTACCGCCCTTTCGGGTTTTCGCTAGAGCCGACCCCCTTTAGCTTTTTTCGACGTGCCCTAGCGGGTTTTCACGTCGAGGGGTTTCCCAATTTTGCCTGAGGTGCTCTCCCGGGTTTCCACTTGAGCTGGGTTGCTGGCCTTTTTGCCCCTGGCCGCGTCCTTGAGGAAGAGAACGACCGAGTCTGCTGGGGTATCTATATTTTTAACCCCATTTTCTTTTTGTATATATTTTTTTGATTTTTACTTACCTGAGGGCCTGATGGCTGGACTACTATTGGGGTAGAGGCACCCTTGCTATTATCGTGGCAAGGACGAAGGCGGGGAGTTAACCCCCGAAGGTGACTGGCGGTGGTTCTGGGAGGGCTTGGCTAACCCTGTTGCTCGGTTGGAGATTGGAAGGAATGACTGGTTAGAACTCCCCTCCTCCTGCAGGGAGGGGCCGGTTTCACTGGTAGTAGCTAGGGCATGTGCCTTAGTCTAGCTGACGCGTGAACTCGTGCTCTGGTGCATAATATAGCTTCATATGTTTGCCGTTGAGAGGCGGGAATGGTCAATGACCTTTGTGATCGACAACTGTGTAAGCCCCACTCTAGTAGACATTGTGGATGATGTATGGACCTCGCCAATTCGGCTGTAATTTTCCACTGGAGCACCCTGCCATGACTTCCTTTTCCTTGATCATGACGAGGTCGCCTTGCTTAAAAGCTCGCTGCTTGACGAGCTTATCATAGGCCAGGGCCATGCGGGCCTGGTATACTTGCAGGTGTTTGTCGGCTTCGAGCCGTTTGCCTTCTAGATCGGCGAGCTCTTCTAGAATTCTCTGGTACTCACTTTCATCAGGGTCAGCAAGGCCGGTGTGGACCGCCACATGGTAAGAAGCTAACTGGACTTCGATGGGGATAACTGCGTCTGTCCCGTAACCAAGGGAGAATGGCGAGCACCCCATGGGAGTTTTGTAGACCGTTCGATAGGCCCATAATGCTTCGAAGACCTTCTCACCCCAATCTCGTTTCCAGTGGCTAACCATCTTAGCTAGGAGCCTGCAGAGGGTCTTGTTGAAGGCTTTCGCTAAACCGTTAGCCTGGGGGTTGTAGACCGAAGAGGTTCTCCAGTCGATGTGGAATTTGGCCGCTAGCTGGTATACGGCCTTATTGTTGAATGGTGTCCCATTGTCGGACACTATGCGACTGAGAGTACCAAATCAGTATATGATGTTGTGCTGGACGAATCTAGCAACGATTTCCCCGGTGACCTCTCATAATGGAAGGGTCTCCGCCCATCGGGAGAAGTAGTCCGTGGCGGCCAAAATGTATTTGTGGCCCTTAGAAGATGGCGGGAAAGGCCTCGTGATGTCCATGCCCCACTCGGCAAATGGCCAGGTGGGGGCTGTAGGACTCAATGGATTAGGAGGTCTTCTGGGTAGTCGGCCAAAGGCTTGGCATTGATGGCACGTACGGGCGTACTCGATGCAATCTGCGTGCATGGTTGGCCAATAGAAACCCTTGAGCTTGATATTGTGCTTCATTCGGTCTCTGGCTTGGTGCGCACCGCACAACTCGGAGTGGACCTCCTGCATGACGGCTTGAGCCTCCGCGAGAGAGACACATCTCAGAAGAAAAGACTTGTCCTTCTCATGGATGAGTCGGTACAAGGAGTCACTGATCAGCTCATAGGAGGCCGCTCGGCAGGGCAGTTGAACCCTTTGAGCCCGGTCAAGGGGGAGCCACCCTTTCTTGAATTTGATGATGGGCACACGCCAATCCTCCTCTTCTGGAGGCGTGCTCTGGTCAAGGTCATGGACCTCGTAAATGGTGAGACCAGTGTTGCCTTCGAGCAAGCTCGGCATCAGCCTTCTATGTTTGATGATGATGTCGACCTCGCCCTCGGGCGGGAGCTTGATGGCCGCGGTCAGTTTCGCCAGGGCGTCTGCCTGGGCGTTGCTGCTTCTGGGGATATGATCTATTTCGAAGAAATAGAACTTCTAGGTTAATCTGGTGACGGTGGTATGGTATGGAAGCAACTCTGGCTTCCGCACATCATAGATGCCGAGGACCTGCCGGACTATCAGCTGGGAGTCTCCGTAGGCTTTGAGACATTTGATGCCCATGTGGAGAGCCATCTAGAGGCCATTGAGCAGAGCTTCATACTCAGCCTCATTGTTGGTCAGGGATTTCATGAGGGCACATGAATTGTACAGAACTCCACCCTGAGGAGTCAGGAAAATAATGCCGGCACCTGCCATGGTGGCTGGATCCTGGTTGCTCTGGGTAATCCCTCGGGAAGTGCCATCGAAGTAGAGCTCCCAGCAAGGTACGCTGGTTGTGAGAGCGCTTTGCTGCCAGTAATGCAAGACATCTCCGCTCTGTTCAACCGGTTATTGTGATTGAGCAGCAAGGGACTCCTCCTCCAGGAGCTCCGAGCTGAAAGGTGAGTCATCTGGCACTGGATGGGCTGCCAAGAATTCAGCCATGCCCTATCCCTTGATTGATTTTCTGGGAATATAAGTAATGTCATACTCCATCAGTAGGAGCACCCATATTACTAGTCGGCCTGAGAGGACAGGTTGCCGAAGGAGATGCTTCAGGGGGTCGTGCTTGGATATAAGCTCGACTCGATGGGATAGGAGATAATGCCGCAGCTTCTTAACTGGGAACACCAATGCCAAGCAAACCTTCTCCATAGGGGAGTAGCAGTACTCGGCACCGATTAGCTTTCGGCTGAGGTAATAGAGGGGCTGCTCTTTACCTTCCTCATTGAATTGCGCCAACAGAGCTCCTAGCGAAGCGTCCATGGTAGGAATATAAAGGATGAAGGGTTTACCCTTGATTGGTGCCCCCAGGACTGGGGGAGTAAGGAGGTAGTCCTTGATTTGCTCGAAAGCCGCCTGGCATTTTGAGTCCCATGTAAACGGCACATCTTTCTTCATCAGCTTCCCGAAAGGCACGCATCGACCGGAGAGGTTAGAAATAGACCTCCGAATATAGGTCAACCTCCCTTGGAAGGACCTGAGCTCAATGATGTTGCTGGGTGGTGGAAGCTCCCGGATTGCTTTGATCTTACCGGGATCCACCTCGATTCCTCGGTACCTGACGATGAAGCCGAGAAACTTGTCACTAGATACGCTAAAGGTGCATTTCATGGGGTTCATCTTGAGCCCGTATTGTCAGAGACTGTCGAAGACTTGGCGTAAATCACGTAAATGGTCTTTGCATCTTTTTGTCTTGACGACGATGTCACTGACATAGCATTCGACGGTGTTGTGCAGCATCTCATCGATTATTTTGGTCATGGCCCTCTGGTAAGTAGCGCCGGCATTCTTCAAACCGAAGGGCATGCGCTTGTAGTTGAAAATCCCCTTAGGGGATCTAAAAGCTGTGTGGCCCTTGTCTTTGAGGGACATCCAGATTTGATTATAATCGGATGACCCGTCCATGAAAGACAAGGCCTCATGCCCGGTGATCATGTCGACCATGGTTTCTGAAATTAGGATTGGAAAGTCATCCTTCAGCCAGGCTTTGTTAAGGTCCCGGAAGTTGACGCAGATGCGGACTTGACCACTCTTCTTCTTGACTGGGACTATGTTGGCGAGCCAAATCAGGTAGATACATGGCTCGATGAAATTGACCTCTGCCATTTTATGGACTTCGGCCGAAACCTGGAGCTCCAGCTCATGGCGCATGCGCCGCTATGGCTGTTTAACTAGAGTGACCAAGGGAGATATGGTTGTTCATGCTCCTCTACGGAAGGGTCTAGCCCTGGCATCTCCTTATATGTCCAGGCGAAGCAGTCTTTGTATTCGAGCAGGAGTTGCTTGTAGTCCTGCTTCTCTGCCTCGGTAATGAGAGCACTAAAAAACGTTGGCTGGGGAGCTTCATCCTCGCCCAAGTTGATTTCAACGAGCTCGTCCACGGTCGCCTGGCCGCCATCCTCCAACTCGGGAGGAGCGGGTTGGAAGTCGATGAAATCCTCATCATCGGTGTCGGCTTCGTGTATTTCTTGACTTTCGAAGCCACCGATCGACACCGATGGGACTGGAGAGTCGTTGTTGCTGGGATCCATCGAGGATTGGTCTGTACTGCCACTTTCTGGCCGACAGTTGCCCGCTGGAGTTGTCGAGGTTTTCGTGAGGTTGCCTGCTAGAGCTGACAATCCCTCGTGGTAAGCATCTTGGCTAGCTCCCTCGTCAAGAGAGTCCGCTGAACCAAGTCCGTCGCCCGACGGGGTGGCGGGAGGAGCTTTTTCAGCCTCGACGTGTTGGCAGGGAGGCGAGGAAGGTTCCTCGACTGCTTGAGCCGGGGTGCTGGCTTTGACGGGGATCGAGATCAGGATCTCCTCTTCCTCATCCCCGGAGCTGTCGAATTTGGCTTCGACTCTAGCTTGATCATCAGTTGGCAGTGTCAAGCCTATGACGTTGACTGCATAGTAGACGTGAAAGTCTGGGTCTTGGTCGTAGCCAAGTCCCCTGGTATCCTTATGGAAGGACCGGGGTTGCCCCCGGACCTGGGAAGGGGTCCACAATCGGTGAAAATATTCACGCGAAACCTTGCCATTGAGGGATGTGTTGCTTTAGACACATCTCCCGAATGTGTGGTGGCAGGTCGTCTAGTACTTGGACAGCTTCAGGGGTGTCATCGACTTGCCTGGACCAGTCGAAGTCGTCAGCCGGTGGGGCTTGAGGGACCATGTCTCCCTTATAGAAGACAATGGGTTTGTCCCTGTTAGCCTTCTTGTTTCGGCGTTGTCACTTGAAGGTGACAATGAATGTCGTCAGCGACTCGACGCTGTGCTTCTCGGATGCACATGGGAGCTGGATGCAGTTTGGTGATAAGCATATACTCTTGCTGATAGCCCGGCTAATAAGATTAGCCTCGAAATCGATCTGGTGCCTCTCGGGGCGATTTGGGGTTGGCTTGGAGCCGAGGCACAGCCGATGAAGCTTGGCCTTCTCCTCATCAACAGAGAAGAGATCATCATCGTCTTCCTCTGAGAGCCAGTCGTTGCTCTTGCTCTTGATCATAGGGTACAGACTAATCCCCTTGAAGTAGAGCGTAGCGTCGGCCAGGTTGCATTCTGCTTGTGTGAACGGTGACAGGTCTGCAAAGACTACATGTTGCTCCCCTCCCTTGGCATACTTGATGCATTGGTGGAGACTTGACGAAATGACCCAATTTTTGTGGAGCCAGGGTCTGCCCAGTACCATCTTGTAGGACATGTTGGAGTCGATGATGTAGAACGTTGCCTTGGAGGTGAAGTCATTAAGCACCCGATCAACATCCACCCAGCCGAGGACATCCTCGGTGTTTTGGTTAAAGCTGGATATCTTGACCGCCTGAACCTTCTGGAGGTATGGGGTCAGATATAAAGTCTTGAATGTCTTGAGTGGCATGATGTTAACAGCAACACCAGCGTCCACCAGGATCTGGTTCACATCATGCCCGTTGATCTTCCCCTTCATGTAGAGAGGATGGTTGTGGCATGGAAGGGAGAGCAACATGTCTTTCTCCGTGAAGGAGATGGTGGCTTTGAAGGCTTCATAGGCAGCCGCCTTCATTTCCGCGGCATGCACTTCATAGGCTTCCGGCTCTTGGAGTATCTTGATAAAAGTTTCTCTTAGGTCCTTACTCCAAGTGATGGCTTCCCAAATTATGATGTTGGCAGGGAAGCGCTTCATCTGGTGGAGGACCTTCCAGTCGGCTCGGGCTCGAGCATCCTCCAAGGAAGGTAGTATGTCGGGTTGGGCTTTCTGCGAGCTGCTGTGCTGCTCCCCGTCGGGAAGTTGCACTGCCTTGCCTTTACCGTTGGGATCAGACTGACCCTGATCGCCGGTGGACTCTTGGAACAGGGGTGCCAAGGATGGCTCTTCTAGGGGTGACTGGCGGGCTGGCTCATCCTCGCCGGATGGTTTCGCTTGCTCTGCTGTAGAAGCCGGTACTGGTGCAGGGGCTGGGAGGCTGGAAGTAGCCTCTTCAATGTAGGAAGGATCAAAGATACCGTGTCCCCTCCAAATTTCTACTTCCGGAATGGGAGCCGGTTCCTCTCCTCGAAAGAGGATGATTCGTTCCGGGTCGAAAGTGGACGAGTGAAGGGGTAGCTCGGGAACCTTACCACGACCTCTATCGCGTCCCCACCCGTGACCTCGGCCACGACCGGCGTGCTCTGGAGCTGGCTGTAGCCCAAGAGGGGCAATGGTTCTTTGTCTTGTCCGGGAGGCTACTGGCTCGCCCCGCCGAGAAGCGTTGATATTGTCAGGAGGTGGGATGGCCACCATGTTGCAGGTGCATCCTCGAAGCATTTCTTCTAGCTGCTCCGTTGTGATCTCCTTGTCTTTATAGCACAAGGAGAGCTTATCTGGGATCAAGAGCCTTTCGCCGTTCTTGAGCTTTTGGATCATTTCTTGGACCCAATTTCTGAGGCGGGCGCATTTCTACATTTCTTCCCACGGGATATAGCTGTCGAGTGGGAGAGCTCCGATAGGACGAGGAGGAACGTATTCCTCCAAGTCATCAATGAGTCGCTGGAGCCTCTGGAGAGGCGTCGGCTCGGCCGGGGATTGTAGGGAGGCTACTTGTTCAGCTTGTTTCTTGAGCCGCCATATGAGGTTTTTCCTCTTATTTTTCTCTTGTCTCTTGGCAATAGCGGTCTCCAAGGGAGTAGGGGGGAGAGGTGCTGGGGCCAGAGTTGATAAATTTTGAGGAGGGTATCCCTGGGGTAGTGCCTTAGTGGGGCGAGGTCGATGACTCTTCTTCGCCCGAATTTCGATCCAGGCACCTTCCGCTTGTTGTATCTCTAAGGTGGCGTTGATCGCCTACTCGATTACCTCGAGCGGCAATTCCTGTTATGCCGGAATACTGGGACTGGCATTTGAAGACGCGTGCGCAGTTTGGTGACTTACCCGAGGTGGCGACGGGAGCCTACGAGGAGTCGGCAGGCTGGTGCTGGCGTCCGAAGACGTATGCATGGTTTGATGCCTTAGCCGCGGTGGCGATGGCGATGGCTTTTGTCGAGAAGCGGACTGAGAGATGTGCTTGTTGTCCTGCTCCTTAGCCTTGCCTTTGTAATCATGCCGAGGGCTGGGTCCGGCGACAATCGAAGGCGTCGCAGGATGTTGTTGCTCTCGGCAGTTGCCCCGACTCTACGGACTAACTATGCCTTGTAGCGGTAGGCCCGCCACTTGAATCAAAGCCACTGAAGACTCTGAAGATGTCTTCTTTGTACTTCGGATTGTGTTAAAGGGTAGGTGGGGAGGACCCGACGGCCCATCAGCTGAGGGAGTGTGACAAGGCTGGGCCAGGACCTCACCCTGCTTTTGCTTTCCCTTCCTATCCACAGACGTCGGAGATGGAGATAGGATAGGGGAAGGGCGAGAGAGAGCTGAGGAGCCCGTCGTTGTCTCACCCACCGGAATGTCCTCTCGGCCGAGAAGGACCCAGAGGAGCCTGGCGGTGTCTTCTTCAGGGAAAGGGAGAGATTCTAGTTCCCGCCAGGACCACCACAGTACAGCAGAAGTGGCAGGGGTTGGCTGGCCGGATGCTGATGTCTGGGAGCCCGCAGGGGCCGGAGGCGCAAGAGAATGGATGATGTTGACCGAGAAGTTAGTCGGCTCTGTCTCTTGACTAGCATCCTGCTCTCTACCCCTTCGCAATCGCTCGAGCGCTTCTTGGTTGTTAGCCTGGAACTCGAGACATTCTGGAGGATGCTGGTAAGGGAGCCCATGCCCGTTTTATTGAGGGGAGTCTGGCCGCTCTAGCACATCCCTGGCGATGCTCAGGGTTTCTTCGACAGCTTGCCACAGCCTGACGAGTGACATGGAGTTCCCCTCCGCATCGATCTGCTCCCACTGGATTTGTTCCTAGATGAGGTATTGAACCTCCTCATAGGACTCGATCGGGTGGCAGATTCTAGCGTGGAAGGGCAGTATTGGGGGTGACTACGGTCCCAATGGGTGTAGTCTGTCGGCGAGTCGTAGGGCATGATTTGCCCCCTCTCGACGAGGATATCAAAGAGTCGCCGGTGTTGTGCCCCTTAGGCACAAGCATATGCTATTCTGTTTTGATGATAGCAACACAGTGAGAGTATCACAGTGAGCCAGTCATTGTGTTTAGTGGACATTGCATTTGTTCACTGATATATGTATACACTACATCGGTGCATTCATCAGTTGCACGCCATATAGTCTATACATCGTTGCATTTACTAAGTGTACACATCACAGAGATATGTTTGTGCATCAAGTCTATACATTGTTGAATACATGGTGCATTCATACATATAAAGTCTATACATTCTGTTGCATACAGATGTAAGGCAATATTGAACATAAAGTCTGTACAGGGTCTAGCTGCATCGTGTGCTTCATGCATATCAAGTCTATACATTCCTATCTTTACCTACGTTCACTGTTTTAGCATGAACACATTCAAAGTCCATACATTACCCTGTAGCATGCACGAACTCAAGTCTGTACATCGTCCAGTTGCTCACGATGTCTTGGCTAAGTCTATACATTGCACCGTCTTACTTAGCGTCTCATGCTAAGTCTATACATCGTCTGCCAGCAAGTGCATCGTCTTGAGTCTCATTCAGCGTCTCATGTGCATACGCAAAGTCTGTACAGCCAGTGCATCCTGCGTCTCACTCAGCGTCTCATGTGCATATGCAAAGTCTATACATGGTCTGTTGCACAACACATAAGTCTATACAGTCATGGCATAGTCAGCACATTGCTTGCTAGCAAGTCTGCACAAGTCTATACATCCGCATGCTAGTAAGTCTGCACAAGTCTGTACAGCCTGTGTGCTTCATAACGCCAAGTCTATACATTGGCTAGCTGCACAAACACTAAGTCTACACATTGTTGCATGCAGAGTCTATACATTCATTTGGCATGTCAGTGCATCCATTTGTAACGTATATACCTTGCTATCTGCATCTGTGCACTCCTTCACTCTAAGTCTATACATTGCTTCATTCATTACACGAAGTCTGCACATTGTGTGTTGCTATGCTCATACATCATTTTAGTAAGTCTGCACAATGGTGCACGTTAAGTCTGCACAAGTCTATACATCCACATGGTATCAAGTCTACATGTTCAAATTCATTCATTGTGCACACCTTGTTAAAGTGCATTCTGCATTGCAAACCAGCAAGTCTATACATTGCTGTCACATGCACTCTAAGTCTATACACTCCCTTGTGAGCAAGTCCATACATCGTGTGCTTCACGCATTTTCTAAGTCTATACATTCTTGTTCAAACTTCAAACTTACTCGATGCATTCTGAGATAAAATTTAACCTGACAGGACTTATACTGAAGGAGCTTAATGAAGGGCACGTGATCCAAGAATGGATAAAGTGCCAGGATCATGACACGTGGAATGTAGCCCAGCCAGGATGCTGCTATATGGTCGAAATTCATCAGATCTGGCAAAAGTTTTTGGGCAGGAAATGTGGAGGACACACGCCCTAGCTGTTGCTATATATATGAATCTTCTTCCTCAGGAGAAGGCTGATCGGAGCAGAGGAGAGTGTGACTGAAGCAGAGAAGGATCTGAGAGTCTGCACGATCCAGTGAGAAAGAAAAGAGAAGCAGAAGAAGCAGAGAAGAAAAAGAGAGAGAAGAGAAGAGCAGACAGCCACCTAGAACAGAGAAGAAAGAAGAGAGAGAGAAGGAGTTTGTTCCTCAGATCTTTGGTTCAAAACCAGATCTGAGTTTGCTCAATTGTTTGAGCTTCATTCCCTGTAGTGATATACTTTATGCTTTATCGTATACAGCTTTCCGGTGTTGTGATTTATCATTTTGTGTTTTCTTTTAAACTTTTCTTCAAGCTGTTTGTCAGCAGAGCAAGCTGTGTTGCTCAGCATTTGTAGTGGAGGATTCCACTGGACGGGTTAAGCTGTAGTCCCCAGCGGATGGCTAAGCTGTATTGCCCAGCGGTAGCAAGCTTCGATGCTCAGCAGATGGCAAGCTGTGAGGCCCTGCTGATGTAGGCAAGCTGTGATGCCCAGCCGTTCAAGCTGTGAGTCAGCAGTAATCCACACTCGGGTTGAGTGTGGGGTGGACGTAGGTCTGGAGGACCGAACCACCTAAAAACTCCTCTGTGCAATTGGTTTGATCTATTTAATTCTGCTTCCGCTAGATGAATGCTTAGGTGCGTTCCTCATATTTGCTTACTGGTTCAACAGAGAATTTGTTTAGCTTTTCAGATTGTCTAATTCTGTCTAGTTAGCATTCTAGATTCTTAACTGGGCGAAATTTTTAAAGGGGAGATTCATTCACCCCCCTCTGAATCCACCGCACCGAACCCAACAGCCGGGTTCTCTCCCTGGGGAAGGATAGGGCTCTGTGATCATGCCAGGGCCTCCACCCCGGATACCAGAGCGAATGTTCACCCTGACTAGTACTGGGCTCCTCTCCTTCGACGTCGAAAAGAGAGAATGTGGCCATCATATGGATGACATTGACTGAGTAGTGAACCACGCATGCTGCCTTAGCTGGCCTGGTCCACGTATGTGGTTGCGGGGGATCGACGAGACCACTCTTCATTTTAACGAGGCCGTCTCAGATCAACTTTTGCGCCTGAGTCTTGAAGACGTAGCAATCTTCAATTGAGTGACCCAACATGCGATGATATAGGCAATAGCTGGGATCGTCGGTCTTCAGAGCCTCATCCAGCTTGTGGATTTTTGGCAGCTCGATGATCTTCTAGGTCATACAGAGGTCGAAGAGCATCTTCGTATGTTCCTTCTTGAAGGAGAAGGGTGTCTTCATGCGCTCCGAGAAGGAGGGAACGGTCGTGTCACACCCCGATCCGATAGCAGCGGAACATATTGGTCGGAACGTGGCAGTGATACAGTCGTGAATAATCAGAGCAACTCATAAGACACAACTTCAAGGCTAGACAATAATGACGAAAATACAATTCTTATTAATATCAAATGTCAAACTTACAATTCTTGACTCACTTACATATTTAAATGAAAAGACTCATTACTCTTAATAAAAAGGAAAAGACTCAATGATACGACAAGACTCAAGAAGATAAAAGACACAGACTCGATTCCCTAACGCTCAACACTCTTGCCCTTCCCCATCTGATGGACTATCTTCACTGTCGTTACCTGAAAAACGTTAAAGATAGGCTGGTGAGCGAAACGCTCAGTTGGAATTACATCTCTCATCAAGCAGAATATAAGTGATTAGCCAATTAACATGTTCACGAAGATGCAAGGCATGGAACTAGAAAATCATGACGATCAATCTAACATGAAAGATGAATATTAAAGTCAAAGGCAGTTACGAGCTCAAGAGAAATAGGGATGAATTCCCATGTAGAGTCAAGGACAAGCTATCAGAATATAACAAGGACAGTTACTCGGATGAACATAACCTCAGAATTGGCCAGAATATAACAGAGTTTCAATAAATATAAGCAGAATTAAACAATCTAGTAGAATATCTACATTATCAGAATAACCGAACAACAAAATATCAGAATAACAGAACTTCTAGAATTAACAGAATTTACAGAATGACAGATATAACAGAATAACAGAATATAACAGATGTACAGACTTTGGTGCAATGCCACACCCAGAATTCCCATGGTTTACAGAATTGGACTTCTATCCTACCTGGCACTGAAAAGTCGCGGACCCACAGCCCTTAATGTTTCAGAATCAGATTTGGCAAAATACAGAGTCAAAGGGTTATGTTCTCGAATTGATGACAAGAAGATTCCAAAAGGAGTAGAGTGTCAAGACTAACGGAAAACTAAAGTGACACGGATCGGATCCCAGGGTTTTTAGGGTACAACCAGCTCGGCTGCCTTGAGGGAATCCAAGGCTAGCGGAGACTTACGGAGGTCTTAATGACTAACTTGCCAGTCCGATGGAACGGAATGTCCAACGGAGGACTCGTATGTCACCGAGAGTTGAGGTGCATAACGTGAACCAATCATGAAAAAGGGCTCCATCTAGGGACGTGAGACGAGAGTGCCAAAAGACCCGAGGTATGGGTCAAAACCGGAAGAAAACGGTGAGAACATGAATGCGTTAATTATAGAATTCACATCAATCCAATTCTATAATTAACTATATTTAAATAAACTTATTTTAATTGACGTCCGTGAGTAGTGTCATTTATTAATTAGCGTCCACTTGGAGGGACGTTAATTCTATGATTTTTAACTTAATTTATTTAACAAGAATTCACCTCAATATCTATTTAATTGAATAATTTCAAAAATATACATTCAAAGACATATTTATTTTTTTAAAATAATTTAGAGAAATAAAATATATGATAATTATGAGAAAAATGTAAGGATTCTAAATATATAATTTTTATAATTTTCTGTTGCATATCTTAATAGATATTAATTTTCAAAGATATACTTACAAGATATATATATATATATATTAAAAATTTGACGACTATCTATTATGTCGTCAAAAGGATTTGACGACAGGTCTCTTGTCGTCATTTCCTTAACAAATTATGTCAACCCCTTTAGTCCTCTCGTTTCCCAACGTAACCACGTCGAAATCGAGCCTATGATATATCGAAATGACGGGCTCGAAAAACTCTACCTAACCAGACGTTCAAAATAATTTTTCGTCGAGAGATGGGGGATCTTGAGATAGGGGACATAAAAAACGGTGCAACCACTCTCACTATCTCGGTCTCCACTCCAATAACACGTCCATAAAATTTCATGACCAAAGGTCACTCCGACGTGCACGAGCAAATCGACAAAGTAAAAATCCATAACTATCCCACTATAGTAACTACCGTGATTTCGTCGAGTATCTTGATGAAACATATTAAATTGTTTAACTAGTTAATGTTATTAGTTATTACACCACATAAAGACATGAAAACGTTGCAAAATCCACACATGAAAATTATTCTTACATAGAGACCATGTTAACTGCATGCAATATTAACATGTTTAGGCTTGAGAGAGATCACTTACGGAAAATTAGAGACTATGAACTCAAACACAAGATATAAACATGTTGTTTATGATTGTAAAAACATATATTATCTTTGTTAATTGAGTTTAGCTGTCAGAGAGAACACCTACATCTTTACTTGGTGAAGATATCACACTAGAGGAAGGGGAGAACGAACGGAGGAAGAAGATACTCGCAGCATGCAACAGCAGCACACGGCACCGCAGCACGTAGCAGCCCACGTTCGTAGGATGAAGAGGAAGCAGACACGCAGCATCGAACTCAGAAATAGCAGCAACAATTGCGTGCTCCTGCGATCGTAGGGGTGCCTTTTTATAGGGTTTATAAGAATCCTACGTGAACTAGAATCCTACTGGGTTTCCATTTTTATTCCCTGCCATATCATAGCTGCCTTCCCGTTCCGATCAAACCCTATGCTTGGTCGATCTAATCTTTCGTGGGAAGTGTCTGTTGGGTAAAAAACCTCGTTATGTAAAAGCTCAAATGCAAGGCCCACTCTTAACCAAAGCGGGGTCAACTAGGAGGCCCGTAAAATTCCTCCTTCCCTTCTGAAAGCTCCAAAAAGACTATACATTTGGGTTTTATCATAGACCCATGCATGCTTCGTAAAGGCCCATGCATGTTACGTTGTATAACAAGGTTTGGCTATTGGGTCTTTATTTTAATGCAAGCCTATTTAACATATATTCTAAACCCCTTAATAACCCTCTGTGTTTTTAAAGGGGAAGCCCTTTTACTTATCCAATGGCCCTTACTATATATATATTTAAATTGTTTAATGGATAACCCCACTTATCCACCTACGGGATTTTCTTTGCTTAAAAGTCCATTAACGATTGGTTGTAAGGCTTTAAATTTTAATGGGTCTTGTTTAAAACCTAATTGGCTTTTTTGGTTTGGGCTTTTTAACTATATAGAATTTATTATTTTGATTTTTGCATGAATTCTATCTCTATACCTTTTTTTTTTCGGGCTGTTATACCCACCCCCACTTAAGAGAATTTGGTCACCAAATTCACATGAAATTTATTTCCAATCTATTTCAGTGGGGTATCTAGTTCTAGTTCCCAATCATAAGACAAATCATCTAGACATGCTAATAAAGCAAACCAAGGAACTAAGCCAAGGTTAAGGGGTACCTCTAGTTACTTCATTGTCAGTAGATTTGATTTGTCTTATTGGTTGCAATTGTCTTTCACGCCGCTCTTTAATACAATCATTTACCTGCTGAGGTTGATCTTTAGGAAGGGGACAGTCGGCTACCATATGTTCTTGGCTTCCACAACGGAAACAAGCTCTATTCTTCCAGCGACATTTCTCGGATTGATGACCTTCATTGCCACAATGCTTGCACTTTGCTTCTTTAGGCTTCTTGCCATTCGAAACTCCATTCCCATTATTGGGCCTTTTGTTGCCATTATTGTAGACGACAAAAGAGTGTCGTCCACCCTCGAGGAAAAACAATGATGTAAAGTAATGATGAAAAGGTGATTGCCAGAGAGGTGGAGACGGCAAGAGTCGTCCACCCTCGTCTGTCCTAAGAGATGGAAATGACGAGATCAACTCAAGGAGAGAAAGAAAATAAAGGAGAGAAATGAAAGAAGGATGCGGAACGGACTCCGGTACGTGGCGGAGATAGGGGTCGGAAGACTCTCTCGTGCAAACTGACCCCTTCCCGGTAAGCGTGACTTACCGTTCCACGAGCAGTTTTTCATATACCAGAAAATCCGAGAATCTAAGTAACAGAAATGGGGAGGCACGAAGACTCAGAAATTGCAACGGAATATCATTCTCCAAACAATTACAAGGACAATACGAACCAAGACGCACCACCACAGGACATTGTTCTTTGTGGGGTTCTAACAGCAATATAATACTATCAGCAATAATGAATGTATATGTACATATTAGGACCACCGCAAGACATTGACCTTACGGGGCTTTTATTGCAATATAGATAATAAACATGAGTATATATAGATAAGACCACCGCGAGATATTACTCTCCGCGGGGTTTTTATTGTAATATATGTAATAAAAGACTTCGCGAGGAATGACTTCCGTCACGTGCACATTCGCGAGGAATTACTTCCGTCGCAGGGTTTAGACAGAAATTTAAAGAAATAAAATGACAGAATGAAAAAGGCTTCGCGAGGAATTACTTTTGTCACGTACACCTTCGCGAGGAATGACTTCCGTCGCAGGGTTTAGACAAAAATCAAAGGAATAAAATGACAGAATAAAAAGGCTTCGCGAGGAATTACTTCCGTCACGTACACCTTCGCGAGGAATGACTTCCGTCGCAGGATTTAGACAGAAATTAAAGAAATAAAATGACAGAATGAAAAAGGCTTCGCGAGGAATTACTTCCGTCACGTACACCTTCGCGAGGAATGACTTCCGTCGCAGGATTTAGACAGAAATTAAAGGAATAAAATGACAGAATAAAAAGGCTTCGCGAGGAATGACTTCCGTCACGTACACCTTCGCAAGGAATTACTTCCGTCGCAGGGACCTCCGCGAGGAATTACTTCCGTTCACGGGGTTTAAAGAAAAGGGAAAATTGACAGGAAAGAAAGGGGGAAGGGGATGTGATCGCCAGGCGCTGAGAACCCCACAGGAAGTGTTCTGATCGCGTTTGCCGCCGGAGCGGGAGCAGTGCGGGTCCTCTCTTCCTCTTCGGTCGGCCGGCCGACGAAGAGGGCCTTGCTTTGGTTACCCTGATTTTACTATTCTTTTTTTTTGTGTTTTATCTTTTTGTTATTATATTTTTGGGGTTTTGTTGCTTTTATTATTTTTTTATGCTTTTATGCCTTTTTTAGAGAAAGATGAGAAATAAAAGAGAGAAATCGAGGGGTAGGTGGTAGAGTAAGGTAGTATGATATAGAGATAAACTATTAAGAAAATATAGACAGAGTGAAAAATTTATTCTAGACAACACAGAGAAGAACGGAGATGGAGATTTGACGATATATGATAATAACAAGGGAGAGAAGATAGATTTATTTTTAAACAAAATAGAGAAGAATCAATGTGGAAACTTATCAACAAATAACAATGATAAGAGAAAGAATTAGAATAGGACGATGGAGATGATAGCCGGGTACCTCAAAATAGGGGGGATGGTCGCAGTTTATCCCCGAACTGGGGGCATGTGAGTTGCTCCTCCTCCCTTTTCGACCGACTGAGGAAGCGGGCTTCTTGACTGGTTGACCCTTGCAAAACATAGCAGACAGAAAAAAATAGATGATGGATTAAAAGGAAAGTAGTGTAGTACCGATCCCTTGAAATTACAATGGCACGAGCATATTCAAACACACACCTGTTTAATGTTATGTGAAACCCCTTGGGAATTAAAGGTGGGAAAATGGTATGATGAAATGCGTACCGAAATATTCTCAATGCAGGGATTGTATTATAAACATGATAACGAGTGATGTATGCAAAGGAAACAACAGACTGGACATGATGCAAAAGGGGAGAAATACTTATTGGTGGGCGTCGATGATGAGCTCGGCGTTAACTTCTCCTTCCCTTCACACATACGCACGCAAACATTTACAGACACCTGCAAAGACACTCACACGAACACATCTATATACATATACGGAAATAGATCTATAAAGGGGAGGTCGAAAAGAGAGGGAGAAAGGAAGAGGGAGAGAGAAGAGAAAAACCTTTTTTGAGATTTTTATACTTTAGCTTTATTATATAGTATGTATATATGTAGAGGATATATATATATTAACTATATAAGATATATATATATATATGTAGTATGCTTATATATATATATATATATGTTATATCTAAGAGAGGAAGGGAAGAAGTGAAAGAATAAAAGAGAGAGAGGGAGAGAATATCAGAGAGGGAAAGAGGAGATAAAAATAAAAATAAAAGAAAAGAGATGAGATGAGAGAGTTTGAGATGGGGAGAGAGGGGGGAAGAAAATAAAGAAAGAGAAAGAAAAAAAAGGGGTGAAGATGAGAGTGGGAAACCGATGGTCAGTGAGAGAGAGAGAGGAATCACTACAAGAAAAAGTGGCAATAGCGACCGAATTAGAGACCGAATAAATCGATCGCTAGTCGGTCCCAAATAGCGACCATATAGCGACCGATATAATCGGTCGCACGTCTGAGACCCATTTTGCGACCGAATTTATTTCGGTCTCTAATCGGTCACTGATCTTGCGACCGAATTTATTTAGGTCGCGAAGCGGTCGCGGATCACTCATCTCCCCCCCCCCCCCGCCACCAGCTCCCCCCCTCCCCCCCGCGTCCCCCCCCCTCCCCCCTGCGGCCCCCTCCCGCCCGAGCCCCCCTCCGCCCGAGCCCCCCCTCCCCCTGCGGCCCCCTCCCGCCCGAGCCCCTCTCCGCCCTAGCCCCCCCTCCCCCTGCGGCCCCCTCCCCTCCCGCCCGATCCCCCCTCCGCCCGAGCCCCCCCCTCCCCCTGCGGCTCCCTCCCGCCCGAGCCCCTCTCCGCCCTAGCCCCCCCTCCCCCTGCGGCCCCCTCCCGTCCGAGCCCCTCTCCGCCCTAGCCCCCCCTCCCCCTGCTGCCCCCTCCCGCCCGAGCCCCTCTCCGCCCGAGCCCCCCCTCCCCCTGCGGCCCCCTCCCGCCGGAGCCCCCCTCCGCCCTAGCCCCCCCTCCCCTTGCGGCCCCTCTCCCGCCCGAGCCCCTCTCGGCCCGAGCCCCCCCTCCCCCTGCGGCGCCCTCCCGTCCGAGCCCCTCTCCGCCCTAGCCCCCCCTCCCCCTGCTGCCCCCTCCCGCCCGAGCCCCTCTCCGCCCGAGCCCCCCCTCCCTCTGCGGCCCCCCCATCTCCCCCCCGCGACCAGCTCCCATCGGCGGTGGACGGACGACTGCGAGCGGCGTGGCGAGCGGCGGTGGACGGACGACCGGCGTGGCGAGCGGCGGTGGACGGACGACTGCGAGCGGCGGCGGGGACCGGCCATCGGAGGTAAGTGAGGCGGACCCCCGCCGGAGCCCCCCTCCGCCCGAGCCCCCCCTCCCCCTGCGGCCCCCTCCCGCCCGAGCCCCTCTCTGCCCGAGCCCCTCTCCGCCCGAGCCCCCCCTCCCCCTGCGGCCCCCTCCCGCCCGAGCCCCCCTCCGCCCGAGCCCCCCCTCCCCTTGCGGCCCCTCTCCCGCCCGAGCCCCTCTCTGCCCGAGCCCCCCTCCCCCTGCGGCCCCCTCCCGCCCGAGCCCCCCCTCCCCCTCCGGCGCTGCTCTCCCCTCCCCATCTGGTTTCCCCCTCCGGCGCGGCTCTCCCCTCCCCATCCGGTCCCCCCTCCGGCTCCGGTCCCCCCTCCGCAGGGCCCCCCCTCCGGCTCCGCCCCCCCCTCCGCAGGGCCACCCCTCCGGCTCCGGTTCCCCCTCCGCAGGGCCCCCCCTCCGGCTCCGGGCCCCTCTCCGGCTCCGGTCCCCCCTCCGCAGGGCGCCCCTCCGGCTCCGGTCCCCCCACCGGCTCCGGTTCCCCCTCCGCAGGGCCCCCCCTCCGGCTCCGGTCCCCCCCTCCGGCTCCGGTATTAAATTTTAATATCCTGCTATATTTGATTTCTGCTCTTATGAATGTGTTGGATGTTAAAATAAAATTCATGCTTGGAGTGGTCTCTGATCTCAAACTAGCCCACCCACCTCCTGTTGCTACAGTACCATTAGGAACTGGGAACAATCTTCCTTTTGCATTTGGCTGGGTAGGTTACATTTCCACATGTATAATGTACATGTACAATTTGACTTGTTCATGCATGTGCATGTGGTTTGGGGCTCAGGGGATGCTGATCATGTACTTGCTTTCACAATTAGACAAGCTAGTCACATTGGGGTTCCTTAATTTCCATTTGTGTACATGCTCCCAATTTTAACCATTTTTGAGCCTTCTTCTGAGCCTTAATTGGCTACATTATGTTGATACTTAACAGTGGTGAGCAATGCATTATGCATTCTGAGGACCCCGAGTGGGTCGATAGAACAAGTTACTTCCTTTTCCTTGCTTTTCAGATGATGTATTCAATTTTAGAATTCATCACGTTATCCAACAAATGGATGCACATGAGATTAGATGCCTTTATTTTTCTTTTCCAAGTCCTAAGGTGAAAGCAACTGCTGTTGTAGGGAAAGAAGAATCCTGGTAATGGATGTATATGTATTTGGAGCTGATAATCAGTGGTGTACCCAAAATAAATAAACTAATATAATAGGTATTAATATGATGTTTAAATTTTATTTTATGTATACTTGATCATTAGATTAAATTAATGGATGATATTAAAGGATAAAATAGTAATTTAAGTATTATTCAATTATCTGATATTTATATGATACCTATAATACTGTAGCTTTTCGATAGAACTATAGGGTCTTATAAGACAGTTTAAGATGGTAGTTTCCTTGTTGACTTGGATTTGGATGCACCCGCACCCTATATCTGCACCAAAATCAGACCTGTTCATCCTTAGCCTGGATCTAAAGATTCAATTATGTTCAAAAGCATCTGGCAGCATGATTTCTTCATGTGTTTGTGGGAGTGGATCATAGATTCGTATGCATGCACTCAGTCAGAATCTTTTTTCCTTTTTCCCTTGTCCGTAGTCCAAATGGAATGATATGCAAGATATATATCTGACTATCACAACCTTATGATGTAGAGAGTTTGCTGCTGATTTTATTTTTTCTTTATGAAATGTAATTCAGTTGGCATATAATCATGAGGATGAGAATTCCTAAAGAAGGCTCTTGTGATCCTGTGGCGCTTCTAATCAGATTTCTAAAACAGAATGATGCACCTAACCTTATTTAGATGCTGGGCGGTTTGATCACGTATCTTGCAATATATCCATGCTCTGTCTAATCAGAATACTGTGTCTGAAGACCACTGTTCCGTTGTTTATTTTTTCTTTTTTGTTATTTAGACTTGTAGCATTTCTAAAATAGTAATTATATATGAAGCTAGAGATAGTTGGGTGTTACTTGCAGCATTTCCAGCACATTCATAAGAGCATGAATTTTATTTTAACATGTTACTGCTATGTTTTTAGAATGTGTTATTATCTTGTCAATATTTAATTAGTTGGGTGTTGTATGTGAGCTGAGATGCGTGGGTGCAACCTAACATTGCACGCATCTTAGGAGAGCGTGTTAAACCCGTGTCAATCAATCTACCCGTTCAAGACTTTGGGATTGATGTGCACGTTCTCATTTTGAATGATGAGAATGTGTATATCTAACTCAAAGTCTTGAATTGTCCCGTTTGGACAGTCTGTGAATGTTTGATCGCACTTAGGTGGTTAATTATTATATGTGTTTGTGTTGTTTGTTAAAAAATTTGGCTGGATGCGTCTTCTCACTCCTCTCTGATATACCTTTATTAATTTTGATTAATTTCTTAACCACTTATTAGTAAGTGTTTAAGAAAATTTCTTAATCAATAAATATTTTGTGGTATATCGGAGAGGTGTGGGGAGATGCTGCCGAAATTTTTAGCAAATAACACAACACATATAGTAATTAATCGTGCGATCAAACCTTCACAGATGGGTTAAAAAGTGAAAATCTAAATGATATTTCCGTCCTATTTAAAATGGCAGAGATGGACGATGTGAGGAAAGGGTTGGACTTTTTATTTTGTTAAACATGTTAAAGTTTTGTGTGTTTACATTTCATTCGCATAGGGAAAATGTCTGAAGATCGTTCATGGATGTACCGTAGAGTAGTTGATCAGGTGGTGTCTATGGAATTTAAAAATGGAGTTGAGAGATTCATTCAGTTTGCTTTGAGAAATCCTATTGAAGCTGTAGATTGTGAGGGTCGTATCCGATGTCCTTGTGTAGTCTGTAAGAATTTGAAGTGGCTGACAACATGGGATGTACAACGTCATTTATACAGAAAGGGGTTTGTTAAAGATTATACAAACTGGATATGTCATGGTGAAACATTGTGGTCCTACGAGCCTGCCAATAGAGGAAGTGGAAGTTCATATGTTGATATGGTCATAGATGCTGCTGGTCCAGAACTGGAACTTATTGATAGAAATGGTAAAACAGTTAAACCGAAAGCAATTTACGCCCTTGGAGCTGCACAGATTAAAGAAGTATGCTTTTGGCTAAAACAATTGAGATTTCCAGATGGTTATGTGTCTAACATTGCTCGTTGCGTGAATACAAATGAGGGGAAAATATATGGAATGAAAAGTCATGACTGTCATGTGTTCATGCAGAGGTTGTTACCTATTGTATTTCGTGATATGATGTCGAAGCCGATATGGGGAGCAGTGACTGAGTTAAGTCAGTTTTTCAAAATTTTATGTGCATCAGAGCTCAGGTATGAAGATGTGGAAACTATTGAACAGAATGTGATCACGACAGTTTGTAGATTGGAAAAGATATTTCCACCCTCATTCTTTGATTCAATGGAGCACCTGCTTATACACTTATCATATGAGGCTAAAGTAGGAGGGCCAGTACAATTTAGATGGATGTATCCATTTGAGAGGTAATATATATATATTTTCTCCTCATAATTCAATTAGATGCTGATGTGTTTTTCATTATCTTATGAACATTCTGGTAGGTGCATGCATGAATTGAAAATGAAAGTTCGCAACAAGGCAAAAGTAGAGGGTTCCATTGCGGAGGCGTACATTATGGAAGAAATATCAAATTTCTGTTCAATGTACTTTGAACCTGAGGTACAAACTCGTCGTACTCGGCCACCACGTAATGATGATGGGGGAGACTCCGTTCACTCTGAGCGGCTGTCTATATTTAAGTATCCTGGACGTGCGTATGGACGTTCTTCGAGTCGGATGCTAAATGATAGAGAATTGCACTGTGCAGAAATGTACATCCTTTTAAATTGTATGGAGGTTGAACCTTATGTTGCGTAAGTTCTCTGCTCACATTACATTGTGTCTATAACTTATTATTTTTCATTCCATCTATAATGCTCCAATGGTCGTAATACAGACAATTTGACTCAGAATTAATCCAAAGATGTCCATATCTCACTGACATGGAGGTTGAAAAAGAACGAGAAAAATCATTTGCTTCTTGGCTGAAATATCGTGTAAGTATTATTACTACTCTTTCTCCTTGTTAGGCCAATGACAAATTCTGACTAGTGTGCTCTCCATATGTAGGTTGAAAATGGTTTTATTACTGATCAAAGAATTCGAGAGAGTAGTTATGGCCCATCGAAAGTTGCACGTACATATCCAGCATTTATTGTGAATGGGTATAGATTTCACACTAGACAATATGGGCAGAATAAGTCAACAATGAACAGCGGGGTATGTGTGAAAGGAAGTACATATAATGAAAACGAACGTGATTATTATGGTATTATTGAGGAGATCTTAGAATTGCAATATCTCGGAGATGACAACCATATATTTCTGTTCAAGTGTCATTGGTTTGATCCCAATTCTGTTCGAAATGACACAACATATGGGATTGTCGATATCAGACATAAGTCTAAATTGAATACTTATGATCCATTCATTTTGGCCGCACAAGCCCAGCAGGTCTATTATACAAAGTATCCATCGTCTAGAAATAAAGAAAGAAATGATTGGTGGGCAGTTTGCAAGGTTAAGACAAGGCTTTTCCCGGATTATGAGTTGGATTTGACTGAAACAGTAGAGTTGGATGTGAATGCCGAATTCTTTCAATCAGACTTGGGTGATGATGTAGAGTTGCCTGCTTCTAGTGATGAATCTGTGGAGGCACTGTCTTTATCTAAAGAGAATGAAGTGGAAGAAGTCGATCCAGAACAACCTGAAATACAGTTGGGGGACTCCGAAGAGGAGGAATATATTAGTGATCAAAATGAATCTGATAATGAAGATGTGAATGTTGAATTTGATATATCTCCAACATCTGAAGATGAAATGGAGAATGTTTGATTAATGGTATACAATTTTACCTAAAATTTTAATACTCTGTAACTTTCTTTCTTTCACTATTTGATGAATATGCATGTATTTTATTACCAGTTGAAGATATGGTTCGAGGACGGCGTGGGACTTCTTCAGGTGGGAGGGGAGAGGGTAGCGGGAGGAGATTTACTTCCATTTCTACACCGGTAGTAGGTATGTATACTTTCATGTATAATGCATTGTAGTATTTGTTTAAAATAATTCTTTATGTTTTTGTGGTATCTTATTCTTATTTTCACAGGACCCACGACCTCTGCACCGTTACCACCGACCTCTGCACCGCTTCCACCGGTAGTAGGTATGTATACTTTCATGTATAATGCATTGTAGTATTTGTTTAAAATAATTCTTTATGTTTTTGTGCTATCTGATTCTTATCCTTACAGGACCCACGACCTCTGCACCGTTACCACTGACAACAGGTAGATTGACGGCCTCTGCACCGCCATCACACATGGCGAGTGGATCTACACCTCCTCCAGCTGAGTCAGGTATGTTCATTTACATTTCTATATTTTTTTGATAGTTTGTTTTATTTATTTTTGTCCATTTCGTATAGTACGTGCTGATGACGAGACGAGTCATCACGAGGGGGAGGGCAGTTATAATGAGACGATGCGGGCAGTGTGGATAAATGAAGGGTATGTAATGCATTATTTTTATTATCTATTCATCATTGTGGTATTAATATTTTCAATTTCAGGAATAAAATAGAGCCAGCCCAAGCATCACAATTTATTACAAAGTCAATTGAAGCACATTTTCCAGGCCCCATCCGTCGCTTTTCTGATTTTCCGATGGATGTTCGGGATTTATTGTTCACTATGTTCTTGGTATTTATCTTATTTTATCATATTAAGTCATTTTCCTGCTATATTTTAACACACTTATTGTTATGTAACATATAATTTATTTTTTGTTAATATGTAGAGCACCTCCTGCACCTCCTGCACCTCGTGCACAGCAGCCTCCGGTAAGTATTTTATTTGATTGATTTTCTATTTGTTAACTCTAAATATCATCTTACAAAATATAAGAATTTAGATTGAGGAGGGGAAAATATCATTTTCTTAACTCTATGAACTTGGGTTTGAGGGTCCAAAATTGAAAAGAGAGGTCCAATCAATCCATCGATTGTTCCAACACGACATGGGGGGTGAAAGTAACCTGTAGAAACTGACGGAGTTCAAATTGGACTCCAAATTTGAGCTCGATGCTCAAATTTACATTTCCTAAATAGAACCAAGTTAATCGAGTGTAAGAGGGTCAAAAATAAAGAAATATATGTCCAATTAATTTGTCAATGACTCCAACACGACCGGGAAGGTGAGAGTGACTTGTAGAAACTGACGGAGTCCAAATTGGACTACCGATTTGAGCAAAACGTTTAAAATTGTCATTCGTCAATTTCACTTAAATGAAAAACATCTTGCTTTTAATTTTCAAGAAAAATTGATTTCTTTATTAAGGATTTGATTTTAATTTTTTTAAATGATATACAGGATCATCCGTCGCGAGATGTTGGACGAGACGACGACCAGGATGACACATATGCGGAGGATTTGTGATTTCATTTTAGTTATTTGCATGTTGTCATTTTATTATGGATGTATGATTAATTTGTGTGTTTGTATGTGATGAATTTGAAGTTCGTGGAGATTGTGATTTGTGTAGTTGATTTATATGTTTTTATGAAATTGTTATTTATCAGGTTATTTATTTTATTAAATTGTTATTTATCAGGTGATTTATAGTCGATTATATAAATTTATAAAAAAAAATACTGCAAAATTAGCGACCGAATAGCGACCGAATAGCGACTGTCTTTATTATTTATTTTATTAAAGTATTAAAATTAGCGACCGAATAGCGACCGAATAGCGACTGTCTCTATTATTTATTTTATTAAATTATTATTTATCAGGTGATTTATAGTCGTTTATATAAATTTATTTTAAAAAAATACTACAAAATTAGCGACCGAATAGCGACCGCATAGCGACTATATATATTAGCGACGGGTCATGCGACCGATTGATATCGGTCGCTATCCGCGACTGATATTGCGACCGATAATTATCGGTCGCTATCCGCGACTGCTTCTGCGACCGATAATTATCGGTCGCTAACGGCGACCTATTCTGCGACCGATTTATATCGGTCGCCATTTAGCGACTATTATATAGCGACCGACATGTTCGGTCGCTAATAGGTGTCTGTTTGGTCGCAGTATCTCTTTGCGACCGATCTGCGACCGAATAGCGACCGGGAGGTCGGTCGCTACTCGCGGTTTTTCTTGTAGTGAATAGAGGGAGAGAGGAGATAAAAAGAAAAGAAAAGAAAGAAAGAAAAGAAAAAAAATGAGATGTAAGAGTTCGAAACAGGAAGAGGGGGGGAGGAAACTGTGAGAGGGGGAAGAGTGGGAAACAGAGAGAGGGAGAAAGAGAGAGAGAGACGGTGAGAGAGGAGATTAAAAAAAGGAAAAAAAGAAATAAGAGAGGGAGATTGAGAGAGAGTGATCGAGAGGGCAGAAAGAGAGAGAGAGGCGGGAAAAAAGCAGAGAGAAGGAGAGAGAGACGGTGGGGAGAGTGGATTAAAAAAAAGAAAAGAAAGAGTGAGAGAGGGGGAGATCGAGAGGGAGAGAGATAGAGAGGAAGAGAGGGAGGGAACGGTGGAGAGAGAGAGGGAGAGAGAGAGAGTGAGGGAACAGAGAGGGAGAGTGGGGAAGAGAGAGATGGCGGGGGGAGAGGAAAGAGAGAGAGAGTGCGCTGAGAGGGGGAGAGAGTGAAAGGGAGAGAGAGGGGGGGAAGTCCGGCAGCGACGGCGGGAGCGGCGGCCGGAGGCGGCCAGAGGCTGGGCGACGGGCGAGCGGGGCAGGGCGGCCGTGGAGCAAGGGGGCGTTGGTGTCGCGAGGGGGCGCGGGCGGCGTCGCGAGGAGCGCGGGCGGCGTCGCAGCGGTGGCGTCGGGGAAGAAGGGCCGCAACGGCCCTTTTTTTTTGAACGGGGGGCACGGGCGACGAGGCCCCCCCCCCCCCCCCCCCCGAGCCCCCCCCCGAACTCAAGAAAAGTCTTTTTTTTAAAAGAAAAAACTGCAAACAGAGAGAGAGAGGTTGAAGGAGAGAGAGAACGAGACAGGGAGAGAGGGAGAGAAAGAGAGACAGAGGGAGAGAGAGATGGGGAGAGAGAGGGGGGTCGTCGCCGATGGCCTCGGCCGGAGGCGGCGTCGGGCGTGCAGGCGGCGGCGTGCGGTGCAGGGGGGACGACGGGGGAGGTGGCCGCGGAGGGTGCAGGCCTCGCGGCGGGGATGTGGACGGTGCACCGGCGGGAGGGCAGAGCTCACGGGCGCGACGACCGGACGACGACGGGGGCGTTAGCAGGGTGACAACGTACATGCGAGGGAGGACGGCGGCGTGTGCAGGCGGCTGTAGAGGGAGGGAATGGAGGTGGAGGCGGCTATCGTGGGGGGGGGTCGAGAGGGGGTGCGTGAGTGGAGGGAAGGTTTACGTGGGAGGTGAGGTTGCCATCGCGAAGGGGGGGTGGCTGTCGTGGGGAGAAAGAGAAGGTGGAGTGGAGATGGATGTGAGAGGGCAGCGGCTGTGAGCTAGTAAGAGGAATGGGAAGGTCAGTGACGGTGGAGGAGGGAGGTGACTGTCGTGGGGAGGAGGATGGCTGGAGGTGGCTGTGGGTTAGCCGAGAATGGGAAAAAGGGAGTGAGTAGAGAGTGGGAGGTTTAAGTGTGTGGGGTTGAGAGAGGGAGCAAGATCCGTGAGAAATGGATGAAGTTAATGAGTTAAAATTTTATTTATTTATTTTTGAATAGGAATGGGCCAAGCCCATTAGCACACAATGACCCCCCCCCTCTTTTAGGATTAAAAGGATGTGCCAAGCCCATTAACAAGAGTTTTTATTCAAGAAATCATAATTTTCGAGATCATCAGATAAAAATTGGAGATCATTCAGATAACTTAACCGTACGAGCCACTTTGGGGCGTCTTAGTGTAATACGGGATCTGCTCAGCATAATGCTTAAAATGCCGTGTCTACAGCTGCCCCGCCTTGGCATCTGCTTTGCAGGGGAATGACACGGAGTGGAATGAGATAGTAATGTAATGAAGTGGTGTGGAGAATGGACTGAAAAGTGGATGCCAAGGCATGATGAGACACGTTTTTAACACTACGTGATTGGAATCTTTCCTGAGTTTCAACAAAACAACCTTGAAGAAGGTCCTCCGAAATCAACGACTGTTTGGCTGGACATAACAAAAGACTAATAGAAAGAGGGACCAACTTCTCGGCGCGGAAGTACCTGAGTCGTACACCCGCAGGTTTCACCTTGGGGAGCGGTTACCAACCAATGTGGAAGTGCTGCGACCAAGGTGGGTCCAATGGAGTAAATAAAAAGTGGTAGCTGATAATTCCAAACAAAGGTCTCTTTCAGCCAACCAGCCCAAGATGGTTTCACATAAACTCAGTACTTGATTCAGAATGGAATATCCTGTATTAATCAAGAATTTAAGCACATCGGCTCTCACAATCGAGTTAAAAGAATGATCTTCCACAGTGATATCAAAGTCCTACATGAATGCATGCTGGGTTTAAAGGAAAAATTAAAACAAACTAAAAGTAGAAAATAGCCAAGGATAATATTGTTAAGTTACTTAGGACGGGTCAGGATACCGATTCGATGAGACGATACTGAGCCTGGGCCCGTTTATCCACGCACCGATTCACCGAATGGAACCATCGTTCCCATGCTATCACAACCTAACGGCCTATCCGTACGTCCTGAACTCCTCTGGAGTTATCACTATTTTTGTTAGAGGGGAACTCAAACTCCAGATTCATCCAAGGCATAAGGTCCTTGACATGCTCTAATAGCGTAGATATCATATAGTAGGATGCATGACACAGTGGGGTCAGTCACCGGGGTGACTGATGGTGGGACATGGTAGGGCAATGGCGCCCTCTTGCTTTTTTATTTTGTTCTTGGAACCTGCACTGAACAACAAGCAGTGAAGAAGGATTTATTTCATAAGAAGTAAAATTACATTCAACTGTACAGGACATCCGCACATCAATACAGGAGCAGGGGAAAACATGACACAAATCAGACAAGATTTATTCGGTTAAAATTCACCACGGTAACTTGTCATAAATGCTTTACATTTACCTTTTTACCCCCCCCCCCATTTCACTATAAGTACCCCTTTGATCCTTAGCAAAAGATCATCCATTGGTGCATGGTTCGGGGAGTTAGACACTTTTGAGATGGGAGGAGAGAAGTCATGTGCTTTTGAGACGGAAGGCATGTCTTCCCGCCCTGCCAAGAGGAGCAAGTTTGGCCGCGAATTCAGGAGGTTGACCGACATTGAAGGCCATCTGAGCGAGAGGATTCTCTCACGGGCGGTAAGTTGGCTCTTTCTCCTAGTCTCGTTCATAAGTTCTCCCTCGCTTTTTCATTCTTTTCTTTTTCTTCCTTTCAGCCGTATCCTCTTTTCCCGAGCCCGAGAAAATTCTCAAAGCTGCCCTGGCTATCGAAGCTTACGTCCAACATCACTATCAGTATGAGGGCCGTTATTTCAAAATGGCACCTCCAAGGGTTGGTGATCCATGCCAAGCATTATGACAAGATCTGCATGGACTGGGCGGCCCTGGGTGCAATGACAGAGGTTTGGCATCCTGAAACCCACACTTTTATCTTCCCTACATTTGAGGCAACGGTCCTCCTCGAGGAGGCAGAACTTCTGCTAGGCTTAAGAAGGTCGATGAAGGATGACATGATAAAGGTTTCACGGATGCGGAAGAGGGTATCTACCGAGGAAGTGCTTGGAAGCTTTATGCCATCTGGAACCATAAAGAGCGTTCAGACTCAGAACGAGTCAACTTGCAAAAGCTCGCAGACTGGACCATGACTGCCTTAGAAGGGTTGATAGATGATGAACATTTAGAAGGGCTTATGAAAGGGTTCACAATTTGTTTGGCCGGAGCTCTCCTCTTTCCTTGCACTGACAACATCATAGAGGAAGACCATTTGGGAGCGATTTGTGGACTTTGGGAGGGAAGGAGAGTGGGGCCTCCTGTCCTCGCGCATCTTTACAGTGGTCTCACAGCTTCCAGCACGGGTAGGCCTCCTCACGGGTGCATGCTTCTCCTCAACTGTTGGATTGATCTTCACTTCAAATTTCATCACTACGAAGGGGTACAGACCGCCTCCAGGATTTTCGAACAAAGCCCCCTCCATTACATGGCCGATGTGTTGGGCTTTAGTGGGAAGGTGGCCAATCGCATGCCCTATCTGAAGACACGCGGCGACTGGCGTACTCACTTCAGCTCCTTGGCGCGAGAGATGTTCACTTGTGTGCCAGCATGTTTACTTTCAAGTGGGCTTCTCACGCGATCTTCTCCCGATGCTGAACTCCAGCTTATCGGTGCAACCAAATTTGTTCTTTACAGCTCGCACCGGTGCTGCCTGCAAATTGGCCTTCCTCGGCACTCTCTTCCCATGCCATCCAACCTTCCTCTGATTAAGGAGAGAAAGCTGGGCACGGAGGATGATGCGAAGGATGTGAAGGCGATCAAAGCTTCGTGGAAGGAAAGCATTCCGAGGAAGGTGACGGTATCTGTGAGTGAGGATCGAGAGCTATGGGAGGCTTATGTAATGGAGCTCAGGAAACTGAGGCCTGAGGTGCCCAAACCCTGATGTATGTTATCTTGTTTTGAAATAAATGCGAAGCCTTAATGCCATTACATGTTGTCTCAGTCTCTCCCCTCCCCTTTTCTTTGTGACTGGAATGGCGGACGTCGGGTGATGGTCGGCCGTTACTGGATAGGATCTGGGGGGCTGAAGCAACTACAGTATGCGGAGATGCCCTGAGATGTCATGGAGCTGAGGATTTCTCTTCAGGTGGCGATGAGAGAAGTAAACTGGGAGAGAATGGAAAGAGAGGCATGGATAAAGCTACATCGGGGTCGAGAGGAGAGGAGGGCACGTGAGGCCCAAGTGATGAAGCTCCGGAAGACACATCGCTCAGACACGTCACTCCTTCAGAGTCACTGCCGCTTGGAGGAGAGTTGGAGCTCACGGTGGAGGAGCTCCGGGGGTTGGTGTAGTCTCCATCGCAGAGCAGGGGGCAGCTCAGCCAACAGCCTCGGGTTCAAGAGCTTCGCGGCCGTCGGGGTCGCGAGAGAGGCCAGAGGAGGGCGAGGAGCGCTACCAGAGAGGGTGAGAATGCGCGATATGATGAGACAATCGTAACGTCGCAGAGCTCTAGATGACCTCCCAGGGACCTCCCTCTTAGGAGAGGAGAGAGACGATCAAGGAGGTAGTGCGAGATTGAGCAAGTTGCTCATACACTCGCTCTCTTCTCACGGTGAACACGACAGTTTATATAGACGTATGAATGGAACGACATGCTCTCTTGTGACGGGTTTGCCCTCCATGCGTTCCTTCTCTTCTACGCCTCTTCTTTTCATGCTGTCCTCATGTGACGTGTTTAACAGAACTCCCCTGAGATAACGGATCGTGTCTCAGACTCATTGGGCATTTCTTTCGGGAGAATCCATCACAAATTTTAATGATGTACCACTGAATTCAAAGATGCCAACCGCCCTTCTGTCCTTTTCCATGTAGACGAGTCAACTTCCGGATTCAAAGATATCGACTTCCATTGTCCTTTCTCCTGTGGATGAGTCCACTCCCGGATTCAAAGATATCAACTTCCATTGTCCTTTCTCCTGTGGATGAGTCCACTCCCGGATTCAAAGACATCAACTTCCATTGTCCTTTCTCCTGTGGATGAGTCCACTCCCAAATTCGAAGACATCAACTTCCATTGTCCTTTCTCCTGTGGATGAGTCCACTCCCAAATTCGAAGAGGTCGACTTGCATTATCCTTTCTCCATGTGGATGACCTCATCTCAGATTTATTTGAGTCATGATGAACACAAGGAACCTAGATGTGTAGGGTGTGAATCAACCCGCTACGCTCCCGACCTCATTCACTTCGAGTGAAAGATGGATGCTTTGTTACAAGGCCCATAGCAAGAGGAATCGAGACAGATCTGGATCATATCCTTTCAATCCTATAAATACTCCCCCCGCCTGCTTCACTTGAAAGCACGGAGTTGTGGAGACTGGTTAGAAGAGTGAAAAGTTGACAGGAGGGAGTAAGAGTTTCTCATTCTCTGAGATGGAGGGAGAGTCCAGTTTCAGGGTGGAGGGTGAGTCTTCTCGCTCCTCGAAGAGGAGCAGATCCAGTGGTAGTTCCAGGAGACTCTCCGATGTTGAAAGGCCGCTCAGTGAGAGGACCCAATCGGAGCTTGTAAACGAGCCAGTTCTTCCCTCTATTTCTTCATGATCCCTTTCTTCCTTTCTCATTCTCTTTCTATCTTTATTTGAATGATGCACCCGCTTCTCACTTCCTGTGTAATCCACAGAGTATGACGAGGTCACATATCTCATGGGAATTAGTGGTGGCCGCCTATCGAGGCTTGCCTGACTTCCAGAAAGCTCGACTAGATGCGATGGGGTTTGGTGCATTCCTCCAGATCGAACCCATTAAGCTCGACCTCGCCCTCATCTAAGCATTGCACGAGATATGGGACCCAGAGAGTCATGCCTTCTTGATGCCCTGGGGGCACATGGTGCCCAGTCTTGAAGATGTGGCCTGAATCACCGGCCTTAGAGTGGATGGTGAGGCGGTGACCGGGGTCACCTACCCCGATTATCATGAAGTGGCTCAGAAGCTTCTTGGTCTGGAATTAAAGGACCAAAAGAACAGGTCAATAGCCAAGGCATCTATCATGGAGGTACTGGGGCTCACTGACACTCGTCACCGTGATAACGAGTCCTTGGAGGAGTTCATGGAGAGAGCGGAAAGAGGGTCCCGCGCTGTGTACTGCGTGGATGCCAGTAGTTGGGAGAGGTCAAACATGGACTTGAGGATATTCCTCCTTTTCCTGCTAGGAAAATTACTGCTGGGTTCCAAAGGAGACGACATCCATTGTCGTTTCCTAGAATTTTTGGTGGACCTAGAGAGGGTAGGGCAATATGCCTGGGGAGCCGCCGTGCTGGCGCATCTGTTCGCAAGTCTGTCCCAAGGGACAGATCGAGAGGTGACTGTGAGTGGCTTCATACCGTTTCTCCAGGTAATTATTTGTTTATTTATTTATGCAGTTAATCTATTTCATGAAATGCTGATGACATGTGACGACACAGGTATGGAGTTATTACTACATCCCAATAGGGCGAGCTCGACAGTGGCGTGTGGCTGTGGCACCACTAGCTCGACGGTGGCAACCCATTATGAGCACAACCTCTCTATCTTACCAGCTGATGGTATTAAGGCGTGAGCTGCAAGAGTTCCCCGCAGAGATGGTAGGACTCCATTTTTTTTGTCTTTTCTTTTGTCTCTCCTTTTTTTTTGGTTCTTTTGAGTGATTAAGGAGATACACGCATGCCAACGCAGGTGATCTGGAGGCCTTACTCGGGCTTGGTCGATGTCGACCAACCGTGGGTCATCGCAGGTCGCCCTCGATTTGGTCGGGACCTTTGGGTCCACTGCCTGAATGAAATCGAGCCACTCAGGCTACGATTGGTCATGAGGACTCTAGGGCTTGCCCAGGAATGGGTAGATATGACCGCACCACCCCGCGTCGGGAGGAAAACACGTGGGCCGGTAACCTGTGTCGACTGGCGGGTGCGCTTCCCTAAACAATATGAAGATTGGCAGCGGGGTGGCACGCTCGTGGAGTCGCACACCTGGGATAGTGAAGATTATCTACGTCTCTATAGGGCGATGTATGCAGAGCGACTCCATCCTGAGGGGCTTTTGGAGGTATATCTCCTTTCTCACTTTTTGGTCATCATTTTTTTTAAATATTTTTTTATCATTTTTTTCTAAATGTAATGTTGACTCTATGACATGGGTTTAGGATGCCCGTGATACCATGATAGCGAACTTGCGGGCTCGATTGGCGGACACAGAGGGAGAGTTGGGTGACATCCGTGAGGCTTTACACGTCTCGGTGAGTATGTATGCAAATGCATATTCCTAATTATACCCCTAGGTTTTGGTGTTTAGCCACTCACTGTCACTTCTTGCTATCATAGCGCGCTCGGCTCGATGAAACCCTACCAGCAGTAGGGGCAGAGGGTGCTTCTTTCAGTCTATGGATTCCTTCGTCGGAACTAGATTCGCTCCATGAGCAGCTTGCCCGTGTAACACAGCGCGCCGCGGAGGCAGAGGGAATGCTTTCCGTGCAGGTGAAGGTTCCTCTTATCCGAGCTTCTCCGTTTATGTCTCATCACACCCCTGAAATGACGGATATGGCAGGCCGAAGAGATGCAAGAGATGTTTGCTCATGCATCACAAGGGAAGGCCAGGATAGCGGAGCTGGAGGAGGAATTACAGCGTCGCTCAGATGATAATTTTTCTCGGGACGCCATGGAGCTGAGGATCACCCTCCAGCTGGAAAGGGATGACAGAGAGAGAGAACATGCTGAGAGGGAAAAGGACAGGGAAAGAGAGAAGGCCAAAAGATTAGTCGAGAAAGAGGAGAGGAGGGCCCTGGAGGCCCAACTATTTGAATTGAGGACCAGTCTCGGTCTCGCCGAGCAGTGGCTGAAGGATGGCGAGGAACGCTACCGAAGGGCACGAGAGCGTGGCTTTCGTGTTAGTAGCTTCTTTGCTGCTCCCGCAGATCGACGTCGGGGAGTGGAGATAGAAAGAGGACCCCAAAGCGGTAGAAGTACCGCTTTTCATGGTTGGATAGCACCTTCTAGAGTTTCTCGTCCAGAAAGCGGCGAGACGAGTAATGTAGAGAAGGAGGGTGGGAGCTAATGTAGGCTCTCTCTTGTTGTTCATTTTTGTTGAGTGGAAGTGGAATAAAATATTTTGTGCTTGGTTCTCTGCTTCTTTCTGTTCTCCCGAATCCCTGCATACATCTAAGCAAACAAGTCAGTATTTCTGTTCTGACTTGCCCCTTGCTCAATGAGTAAATATGATGAAGAACCATTCTTGATAACGAGTCAAGGGGCAAGCCTTTATAAACAAAGGCAATAATAAAGGATAATGAATGTGACAGACAAGCACACGGATGCAAACGAGAATTTAAAATGAATGGTGCATACAAATGCGATCATGCGAAGATGTAATTTTCTTTGTTTTTGTAGGTGTGTTCATTTTTTTGTATTTTGTTGTTTGTTTATTTTTTTGGTCTTTTATATTTCCATTTTTTTGTGCATGTACATTTTTTGCTTCTTCTTTTTTTTTGGATTTTGGATTTGTTATTTTTATTTGTTTTTGGTTTGTTTATTATTTTTTTTGTTTTTGCTAATGCATGATGACCACTTGATATAACATCTAACCTGCATGAGAACGAGGGCTTCTTGCTAACCTCCCAGGCATCCTAAGTGCACGTCTAAGTTGATTTGGGCCTCTAGACTCCTCGAATGATAATCCCGCCGGCTAAGACTTACCCTGATGACAATACCGTCATGCCATGCTTAGGCTCCCAGTTGCTTCCGACCACAGGGATTCACCCAAAAAGTGTTCAAGGTAAATGATTTGCCCGACCCGGGTCTATTTCCTCACAACTCTAGATGATATGTAATGGAACACCCTGGAACCCAAATGACCAACCGCGCGACGCTGACCCGGAATCAGACGCCGTCGCACCCATAGGTGACGCGCTTGCATTGGTCTAAGCCCGAGGTTAGACTTAGAAGACATTAAGATGGTAGATAAGGGTCCTGACCGGCCAGAAACACGGAGACTCTGACAATGACTTCTGCTTTCCAAGATGGACAACCATACGTTTGTGTCGAAAGGTGGTTGTAGACTTTGGTGAGTTTCACCCTTCAGGAACTCTATTGAGCCTTTATCTTCAGGAGAAGAAGGAAGAGTATTAGGGGCAAACCTCCTAAGAGGACCGACAAAACCGTTAACCCGGCGAGCCAGTAGGGGCACACTTAACTCTCCCTTTCGGACAACTTCAGACCAAATCTCGAGCATTTACATCTCATGGCCCCTCTTGTATAGAATTTGACTTTCAGTCAAAGGGGTTCCATTTGTGGGATCAGGCCCGGTTACGACCAGGCTTTTCACTTGACTTTGATTTTGTTCTTTTTTTCTGATTTTTCTTGACAGATTTTTGCGAGGGACATAGTATCTTGACATCATGGAATCCCTCTTGGATGCCTGCGGGGACACTGCCCTCTTCTCGTGCTTTGACCCATGCTGGAAGAATTGGGCCCTACTATTGCCCTAGGGGTTGTGTTCGTGTTTTCCATGCTCAGCGTTTTAAGGGTGCCGGCTGTCTCATTCGGTCGAAGAGAGAGAGAATAAAGATTTAAGCCTTCCGGAGACCTTCTGGGTGAGGCCTCACCATGAGCGATGCTACCGATCTTTCATAGAACACATGTGTACATGTATGTTGTCCCTTTTGAGGGGGGCATAAGCCGAACTAGTCGGACAGGGATCCCCACGGTTCTGGCAAACCAAGACCCGGAACCTACCAAGTCTTAATAGGCCCTATCCCAACACGGAGGTTGAATGCAATGACTTAACTACATGGTGATCTCCGGGCATTAGCAATTTTGAATTTTCTATTTTTTTTCTTCTTTTCATTTTCTTCTATTTTTTTGTCTTTTGTTGTTGTATATATACATATTTTTGTTATTTTCATTGTTTTCTATTTTTTTGTTGTTTCATCATTTTTTGACACTATGTACACCTATCTAAGGGTAGTATTTCTTAAGATAAAGCCCATTCCAAGGGTGGGATAACTCGATCCCTTCAGCATTGACTAGCCTATAGGCGTTGCCAGGATGCACAGCCTGAATCACGTACGGTCCTTCCCAATTGGGTTGGAGTTTAGAACGCGGGCCACCAGGTTTTACAAATATTCTTTTCACAACCATTTCACCGACTTGAAATTTCCTTTCAATGACCTTCTTTTGATAAAAACGTGTGAGTCTGTTTTGATATACACGTGCATGCTCGGCAGCGGCCAGCCGTTTCTCATCTAAGAGTTCTAATTGGGCAAGGAGTGAATCACGACGTTCGTCGAGGGGGAGATCCTTATCCAATTGTACTCTCAGAGAGGGTACCAGAATTTCGTACGGAACTACCGCCTCCATCCCATAAGTAAGGGTGAACGGAGTTGGCCCGGTGGGGGTACGGATTGAGGTGGGATAGGCCCATAGAGCTTCAATCAGCTTTTCTAACCAATCCGAGAACTTGTTTGACTCACAGGTCTTTTTTATGATTTTAATCAGTGTTTTATTAGTGCCCTCTGCTTGGCCATTACCTTGTGGATAATAAGGTGATGAATGATGCAATGCAATTTTATACCTTTTGCAGAGGTCCTGAAGGTCCTGAGATATGAATTGTGGTCCATTGTCGGTGATGATCGTGCTTGGAATGCCGAACCTGGCGATGATGTTCTTCATGATGAATTTACAGACTGTTGATGCTTTAACCTCCACGTAAGCTTCGGCTTCGGCCCATTTGATAAAGTACTCCGTTGTAGTAAGGATGAATGATTTTTGCTTAGTGAGGGAGTAAGGATTACCGAGAGGACCAATGACATCAAAAGCCCACATGGCGAAAGGCCATGGGGAGGATACTGGATGAAGTGAAGAAGATGGGGAATGAATTTTATCGACGTGAAGTTGACACTTGACACACCTGCGGACATAAACGGCACAATCCTCTTCCATGGTGGGCCAGTAAAAACCTTGCCGAAGGATTTTCTTGGCAAGCATTTGGCCATTTACATGGCCACCGCACACACCAGAGTGTGCTTCCTCGACGCATTTCCAGACCTCCTCTTCGTCAAGACATCTTAGAAGAACACCAGTAAGACTTCTCTTGTATAGCACTTCTCCGACCAGCACGTATCTCTGTGCCACCCTCCTTATGGCTTTTCTATCTTCCGATGTGGCTTCTTCAGGGTAGGACTGATCTTTGCAATACTTGGCAATTTCGTAAAACCATGGCTTTTCTTCATCAGCCAATTCTTCTTCTAATTCTGCCAACATGATTTCCCTCTTCTCAAGGATTTCTTCCTGTAAGGCCTTTCTTGCTATCCTGTCCTTGATATTTACGTATGAAGCGTCATCGATTATAGGGGCGTGACGCTTGTAGACGTGAATGGTATCAAACCATCTTCCTAGAGGGAACCTTAAAGATGATGCTAACGAGGCGAGGGCATCGGCCAGAATATTCTAATGACGAGGGACATGGACAAAGATCAATTTGGTGAACAGTTTGGCAAAGGCAGTAGTGAGTTCTTGGTATGGCTTGAGCTTGGGATCACGAGTGCGATATTTGGTGAGCACCTGACGAAGAATGAGTTGACTATCACCTACGACTCGTAATTCAGTGATACGAAAAGAATGAGCGAGTTCCAGGCCAGCTAGAAGAGCTTCATATTCAGCTATATTGTTGGTAACGGGGAATTTGAGCTGATATGCCAGTGGGAATGTAAGGCCTTTAGGCGACAGGAGGGCAATGCCGATTCCTTTCCCTTGGGAATTCAGAGCTCCATCAAAATGTAACGTCCACATGCAATCATCCGATTGGTTGATGGACATTAGTTCCTCATTTGGAAACTCTGACTGGACATGATCGAATTTCAGAAGATGATGGTGAGTGAGATGCTCAGCTATAGCATACCCCTTGATCGCCTTTTGCTGAATGTAGGTGATGTCAAACTGAGAAAGAAAGCTTTGCCATCGTGCTAATCTATCCGTAAGGATAGATTTTTCCAGAAGGAACTTGATAGGGTTCATTCGGGCAATCAGATGGACTTCATGAGCTAGAAAGTAATGTTTCAACTTCTGCACTACCCAGACAAGGGCGGCACAAGTTTTCTCCATGGCCGTGTACTTCTGCTCACAGGGGTTGAGGAGTTTGGACAAGTAATAGGTCGCCCTTTCCTTGCCCGCTTCATCGGCTTGTGCTAGGACAGCTCCCACGGAGTCGTCCAGGACTGAGACATAAAGGATTAAAGGTCTACCTGGCGTGGGTGGAATTAGAACGGGTGAATTGGCCAGATATTCTTTCAATCCTTCAAAAGCTTTTTGGCATTTAGAATTCCAAAGGAATTCTACTCCTGACTTAGTTAACTCGTAGAAAGGTTTGCACCTTTGTGAGTGCTGTGACACAAATCGACGAATGAATTGCAACCTTCCAATTAAACCTCGAACTTCTCTCAGATTTCTCGGAGGTGGCATCTCCCTGATTGCTTTAGCTTTGTTGGGATCTATTTCAATACCCCTCTTACTCATAATGAAACCAAGCAATTTGCCTGACGACATACCAAATACACACTTTTTTGGATTCATTTTCAAATTGAACTCTCTTGATCTTTGCAGCACCTTAGCCAGAACTCTTGGGTGTTCTGCCCTAGTCTTGGATTTCACCAGCAAATCATCCACATATACCTCTAAATACACATGCATCATGTCATGGAATATTGCCATCATAGCCCTTTGATAAGTAGCTCCAGCATTCTTCAAACCAAATGGCATGACCAAATAGCAATAAGTTCCCCAAGGTGTGATGAATGATGTTTTCTCCTGATCTTCTTCCGCCAAACGGATTTGATTATACCCCGAAAATCCATCCATAAACGAGAGAGTTTCATAGCCCGTTGTATTATCAACCAACACGTCAATGTGAGGCAAGGGGAAATCATCTTTTGGACACGCGCGGTTAAGGTCCCGAAAATCGATACAGATTCTCACCTTTCCATCCTTTTTCATGACCGGGACAATGTTTGCCACCCATTGAGTATATAGGACGACTCTAATAAACATGGCCTTGTGGAGCTTATCGACCTCTCCCTTCATTTTTAAAGCCATTTGGGGGCGGAAACGTCTTAACCTTTGCTTTATCGAGACGGACCCTGGTTTTAGCGTTAGGCGATGTTCGACCAGGGTGGAATCCAATCCCGGCATATCCTCGTAGCTCCATGCGAACGTGTCCCTGTACTCCTTTAGAACCTTGATCAATTCCTCCTCTTCAGATGTCGGCAAATTATCGCTTATGAGGATGATCCTAGGGTCTTCCTCGGTCCCCAGATTGATCTCTTTGGTGGGTTCTTCTATAGCGGCTGATGGTTCGTCAAACCTCCTCATTCCGCTAGCATATGCGTCAGCCGCGTCCTCATATTCTTCGTCCCCTTCTTCAATAGGATACTCTTCATCTGTGAGCTCATAAACTCCATACCCTTCATCGATTATGCAATTCTCCTCACATTCTAACTCCGGCAGATGGATGGGATTTTCTAGCAACTCAAGAATAGATAGAAAAGTTTGACACCTATTGGCTAAATCTAGAAGAAATCGACGAGGGATTTGCCTACCCTTGGACTTCCTTCTAGGAACTACCCTTGACTCATTATTTCTAACCTGACTGACTTGTTCTACGGACGAAGAAGAAGTTGAAGAATGTACAGGAAGAGACCCCTCGATAGAGGGGTAAAGAAGGTCGCTCAAGGGACCTTGAATGAGTGGCCCGTAAGTCGGGGCACACTCGTGAGAGATGTAGGAGGTCTCCTCAAAGGAGATGCACTGTTGAGGAGTTTGAAAATCGACGTTTTTTTTTCATTTTCATTTTCAATTACAAAACAATTGAAAGAAATTAGAGAATGGGAGGAGGGAACTATAGCTAGGGGGTTACATGGCTCATTGAGCAGATCATGGTTGAAAATTTGGCATGGGCTGAGAAATCCACGCAAGAATGTGAGCATAGAAGGGGACCTGGGATTATCATCAGATAAACGTCGGGTCCAAGAAAGAGTCAGCAGCAACGGCTGAGGAGAATGATCAGATAGAATGACGGAAAGTGGTCCGTCAGTGGCAACTTCCTCTTGGTGAGGAAAACTTGGAATTTCGGCAATGTCAACGACATCTTTTGGTACCTCGGAGATCAAAAGTGACCCCTCTAAGTCTGGAGGCGAGAACATCTGTTGTAGTGCCATGGAAATATCCTGTATATCAAACCACTTGTTCCACTCACAATCCGGTTCATCGTGTTTCCCCTTCTTTGCAGCTCTCGAGCAACCTTCAGCCAAGTAGGTAATATGCAATTTCCCGTGTGATTCTTGCGGACAATCCCCCATCTGCATTATTGGCCCCTTTCTGAAATGGGAGTACAAGGTCCACGTGAGAGGTTGCTCATATGCTTCAAGTGGTCCTTCAAAGCCTAGGCCAGCTCTAAGGGTTAGCTTTGTCTTCTTTGGCAGCTTCAGTCTCCCTTGTAGTTGTGCCCCCAAACCTTTGCCCTGTTGGTAGCCAATGTTTCTCATGATCTCCCATCCCTTAGCATGGGAAGGGTGACATGACTTTGGTGTTGGAAGTGGCTTTTGTGTAAAATGGGTGCGACGAGGGTCACACACATCTAGCAGTGAAAGAATTGGCCAGTGAGTTGGCCAAACAGAAGGCAATGAGGTATTAATAGCATCCACTGTAGAAAAGATGGGCATGCTATTCACCTTGATAATCCAAGCCTTGTACGGAAACTTCAAGCACTGATGATTGGTGGAAGGCACCGCATTCATAACCTCAATGTAAGGGCGGCCCAGTATGGCCTTGAATGTGGGATCCATATCAAGGATATGGAATTCCGTGAAGACTGATGCAGGGCCCAATTCTACATTCAAGATGACCATCCCCATTGGCGGCTTTTTGCTATTATCATATGCCGTAACCGTGATTGATGAAGGCCTTATCTGTTCCGTGTCAACCTCACATGATTGGAGGGTGATCATAGAGATCACATTTATAGACGCACCAGTGTCCACCAAACATGGGTCTACAGGCACCCCATTGATCTTGACTGCAATACACAAAGCATATTTTCGAGCCTCCTTGGGGGCAAGCTCATGGTGGTGAAATATAATAGCCGGTTGTGTATCAATTGGCGTCAATACTGACGAGATATTCTCCACTGGGAGATCCTCATTTACCATAACCCTCTGAAGATACTCCATCAAGGCGTCTTGATGGGTTTTCGACCTCTTGATTAGCTCGAGAATGGAGATCCGAGCTGGTGTTTTATCCAAGTGTTTCAACAGGTCATATTGTGTCCCGGGGATAGACTCCTCTGGCTGTTCTTCGGTGTCTTTCTCCGGCTGGGATTGCTCGGGGACCTGACTGTTTTGGGGAAAAATCCGATGGAACATCCTTCCACTACGGAGCACCATGGCTTGTGGTTTTGGCGGCACCTTTATAGAGTTAGATATGGGGTTTAGCAAGGGTTCGAGGGGTAGTGGTGGAGGAACAATTGATGAAGCAGGGGCAATAATAGGTGTAGGGGCTCTGATGAGTGGTTTGTGAGGTGGAGGCATGGTGGGAGTGGATGAAGCCTCAGATGGACGGCGAATGATAAGGGGTTTAAAAGGTGGAGGCATAGTAGAGGTTGATGGTGTCCCGAATGGGTGATGAATAATGAGGGGTTTCGAGGGTAAAGGGGTTGTGGTGGAGGTAGATGGTGCCTCGGAAGGGTGTTGGACAATAAGGGGTTTATTTAGTGGAGGCGGAACAAAGGTGGATGATGAAGTGGAAGCGTGAGAGATAATGAGAGGTTTTGGGGGTAACGGTGTTATGGTGGAGGTGGAGGGCACCTCGGAAGGGTACTGGACAATGAGGGGTTTGTTTAGTGGAGGCGGAATGAAGGTGGATGATGAAATGGAGGCGTGAGAAATGATGAGAGGCTTTGAGGGTAACGGTGCTATGGTGGAAGTGGAGGGTGTTTGCTGGAGACTCGAAGGGAGGTCATCAGTAGCGACGCGGATGAGAGGACGTGATGTCAGTGGAAATGAGTAAGGTATTACTGCGGGTTGTGCTATGGGTGGGGGATAGATAGGTGCGGGACGAATAAGGCGTGGGGATTGGATAGGAACGTGATTGGTGACAAGGACAGAGCCGCTTTCCGTATGCCAATCCTGCCCTCTTCCAACCTCCAGGAATGAAGAGACGGGGTTGACTTGGTGGTTAGGTTGTTGGTGCACCGGTAATGGATTCTGGAGGATGCCCATATTTAGCTGTTGTTGTGGTGCCTGCTGAGGCTATTGTTGCTGTTGTTGTTGTTGTTGTTGTTGTTGTCTAAGAGGAGGCCTCCTGGCCTTCATCATGGTGATGCATCGCCTCATTTCATCCCAATCTATTTGATGTTCATCGTTCATATCATAGATATAATCTCTGAAATGAAAACAATTTTCCACTGTATGACCCGGCTGTCTATGGAAGACACAATATCTGGAAGTGTCGACGTTCGTGGGCCATATGGGTTTTTCCTTGGGCAAGGTGAGGAAATTAGCAGCCATGAGAGCATTAATGATGTCCGGCAACGACTCCGGCAAAGGTGGGTAATGAGCTCTCCTAGGGCCGATCGGCCCTCTCTGTTGTTGGAGGCCATAATCCCCGGGTGGTGGAACCTGATTATATTGAGGAGATCGCTGTTGTTGTTGTTGTTGTTGGAGATGGAGCGGTTGAGGCATATTGTTCTGGAAGAGATTGTTTTGTGGGGGAGGACGATAGGGTTGCTGACCTTGCTCCTGATGAAAGGGGAATTGTGGGGGTTGTGGGGGCCTAGGGTTAGCTTGCTGGTTGGGATGGCCAACCGCGCCCACTTGTTCATTTGTTACAACCCCTTCTGTCACCCCACCTTGGGCACCCGTGCCCGGCTTCCTAAACACCTTTGGCTTTGGTGGCTCGAACATATGCATGAGGGGAGAATCTTTCAGCTGTGTTTGGATATATCGAGCCCTCTCATACAGTTCCTCCATAGTGGTGAGCTTGTTCATTGCCAGAACGTGTCTAAATTGTGGAGTGGCATTAGACACGACCATCTTTACTTGCTCCGATTCTGAAATTGGGTCTCTCACTTTCTCTGCCAAGGATCTCCATCGATCGGCAAATTGGGTGAAATCTTCGTCCGACTTCATTTTTTCAGCCACTAGGTCGGTAATAGAGAAGGAGGGACCGATCCTATCCCGATATTTCTGTGTGAATTTCTGTTGCACTACGTCGAAGTTCTCAGCCTCACTCGGTTCTAGAGAATAGAACCATTCTAAGGCGGGACCATCCAATGATCTCCTGAAGAGGTATGCCAAGGATCTTTGATCGTTATGCCAAAACGAGGACTCATACATAAAGTCCTTCAGATGAATGAGGGGGTTGCCTGTGCCGGTGTACCGTCGATACGTCAGCATTTCAGAAGGAGGGAGATGGAATACTGGAAGGATTGGTAAAGAGATCTCAGGCGCGGATTTGACATCCACGATCTTTTTGAAATCTCAGAATTGTTCATCCATCTTGTTCATCCTATGAAGGAGATATTGAGTGACCTCATTATAAGGAGGAGGTTGTGGTGGCCACTGAGGCCTTGCAGAAGCCTGAGAAGGGAATTCCGGATGAGAGAGACGTTGTGACATATCAGCAAATGGAACTGACTGAAATGTCGTATGAGGAATTGGTGGAACTTGAGATTGGGGAGGTAATTGGAAAGGGGGAGGTTGCAGACGTGGCATATCAGTAAATGGGACTGACTGAAATGTTGGATGAAGAATCGGTGGAACTTGAGACTGGGGAGGTAATTGGAAAGAGGGAGGCTGCAAACTTGTCTGCACAAGAGGGAATGAGGGAGGGATTGCCTGTGCGGGCTCTTGAATAGAGAGAGCAACTGGTGTTAGATTTTGAGGAGTAGAATCAACAGATTTCCCTTTTAAGACGGCCTGAAAGACTCGGATCTGATCAGAATTGAGCTGTGTGTTCGCGAGAACACCTAGCAAGGAGGAAATATCTTGTGGCGGGTGTAGACATGTCATTCTTGACGTCTCCTGAGAAAGTCTCATATTACTATACAACGCCCCGCAACGGCCTACGCATTTTGAATCGTTCGAGTGCTTCCTTTTCTTGGGTCTTCTTCTGCCTTTTTCGGCATCCGGAATCATCTCGTCACGGCATTCGGACGGCATCAACACCAGTCAGACGCATCAAGAGGTTCCGGAACCAAGAAGGTGTCTGCCGGGCGGCCGCCGTTTGCGGACCCGGGTGGGTCTTAATGGGGGCGTCCAAGACCCTGGACGCCCCCATATTTTTAATTTATTTTATTTTATTTTCTCAGGGCCCAAAATCAAATAAAAAAAATATATTAATGGAGACGTCCAAGCCCCTGGACGCCTCCATAAAAACAAAAAAAATAAAAAATGTGTGTAATGCCAGTTGGCATAAAAAACAAAATAATAAATAAAAATAAATATATATTAATGGAGGCGTCCAGGCCTCTGGACGCCTCCATAAAAATAAATATAAAAAATCAAAATGCCAGCCCTGGCATAAAAGACAAAATAAAAATAAAAATAATATATTTTTGGAGGCGTCCAGGCCCCTGGACGCCTCCATCAACTCCCTCACGGGCGCCGGCCACCGAACGACGGTTTGTCGTGTGTGAAAAAATCCAAATTTTGAAGACGTCCAGTCAGCTGGACGCGCCCATTTCTGAATCACGAGGCGCCGCTCACAAAACCACGCGTTGTGCCAAATCGCGTGCGGCCGTCGTCGGTTTTCGGTGGACCTGCTTGAGGCGTCCGGGACCCCGGACGCCTCCACAAAAGTATTCCAAAAAAATAAATAAAAATAGAATAAAATATTATTTCGGACCTGATGGAGGTGTCCAGGGTCCTGGACGCCTCCACCCTCCGGAGCCCTATAAATAGAGGCCCACCCCCTCAGTTCTGAAGGAGCTTCGAAGAGATCCGATAGGCTGCCAGAGCCCAGAGGCTACGGAGTCATTTTCTAACCCGTGGGTCTTTTGTAGGTGGAGGTTCTGCCGGCTTCTCGGGTGCCCACGCTCGCGAGAGGAAGTTCGTCTTCATCCACCGCGCTTCCACGTCGTCCCCACGCTGCCGGAGCTCCGCCGGATTTCACCATCGGCACATCCAATAAGCCAACTCTTTCCTTTTCTTCGTAGTTCTTTTGCATTCATCATCTCGCATCCTCCATCCCCCTTTACAAGGGCGCCTTTTCTTATATACTTATTGCATCCATCATCTCATTTTCCTCCTACTCGAGTCCGAGAGGGGTTTAAAAGATAACACCAACCAGGTGTGTGTCTTGCCATCATTTCGTTATTTTTATTGCAAGGATTTGAATACTACACATCCATCTTTCTAATCCACTTGTTATTTGTTTGTCGTTGTTTTGCAAGGGTAATCGAGGAAAGCCCTCTCCGTCGGCCGGCCGAAGGGGGAGGAAGAAGCAACCCGCCATCTCCCGCTCTTGAGGTAGGCGCGATCACTTTCTTATTTTGGGGTCTTTTGGCCCCTGGCGATCACATCTTATAATCGAGGCCGCGGCGAGTCACTTCCCCAATGGCCGTTTAAATTTTCGTTCTTATATTCTCTTTATATTCTGTTATATCCTGCTCATATTATCGAGGCCGCGGCGAGTCACTTCCCCAATGGCCGTTTAAATTTCCGTTCTTATATTCTCTTTATATTCTGTTATATTCTGCTCATATTCTCGAGGCCGCGGCGAGTCACTTCCCCAATGGCCGTTTAAATTTCCGCTCTTCGTATTCTCTTTATATTCTGTCATCTTATTATCTGCCCATATTCTCGAGGCCGCGGCGAGTTACTTCCCCAATGGCCGTTTCAATTCTCGTTATTTAATTTCTGCACCATTCCCGTCCCTCCGAGGTCGCGGCGAGTCACTTCCCGCTATGGCCGTTTAAACCCCCATATCTTGCTATATTATATTTGTCCCGCTCGCCCCGCCGGAGCAATCTCCCGTGGTGGCCCCTTCTCTCTCTTCTCTCATTTCTGTGTTGCAGCAAACAAACAACAACAAAAAGAGGAGCCCGCGCGCTCCGCGTCTCCTCCACTCCCCGAACCGCGTGACGTCGCTCACAGTGGGGATGCTTCCCCGACGGCAGCTCGCACCTCATATGAGGGCTCACGGGAGGAACCTGCGTCCTCAACAGGGACATGTGTCCCCTGGTGACTCGGGGTCGGATTCTGACCGTTCCCGGACATTTCTTGATCTTTTTCGGAACGTGAGATTTTACTGGAACGCAATATCATACACACTCAAACCAAGAACAAAGATTAACAAACAAGTTGATGTTTAACGCCTTTTTGTGTTTTCTTTTTGTTTTCCCTTTTTTTTCTTTTTCTTTCTAATTAAAATGTAATAACATACACACTCAAACCATTAGTAAAGATTAACAAACAAGTTGATGTTTAACGCCTTTTTTGTTTTCTTTTGGTTTCCCCCTTTTTTTTTCTTTTTTCCTAATCTAATGTTCACATCACAGGAGGGACCTTAGTTGCAATATTGATTTCCGCCGTGTGATCTAAGGACACTCGACTCACCACGAATGGGTTAACTATCTCCAGGGAACTTCAGTGGTACAACCAGCCCAGTGAACGAAGAGGGAATCCTTCGATGTCGGGGACTTATGGAGGTCCCAGTGAAGGAGATCCTAATCCGTCGAGAGAAATTCCCGACGGAGAGTCTTTCCTTCACCAAGAAAAGGTGATCCTAAAAAAAGATGGAACAAAAGAAATAAAAATAAAGGGAGGTGATATGCAATGCAGTGCTGAATTTAATAGGAGATATATAAACAGACAACAAATATATGCAATAAAAGAAATTAAATAAACATCACAGCACTCCTTTTCTGCAATGATACAAATTTCTTCAGACTTCAAGGGGATTCTGGAGTAATGCACGTAGTGCACGAGGGATGAAATTGGAATGCCATAAGTGATAGCGGGAACATGAATATAGCGCACGCGGGCGCAATCAGGAGGGGCACACGTGGGTGCCAAGTGGAGGGGGTGCTACTGAGAGCACAAATGTAGCGCACGAGGGCGCAATCAGGAGGGGCACACGTGGGTGCCAAATGGAGGGACACACGTGGGTGCCGAGTGGAGGGGCACACGTGGGTGCCGAGTGGAGGGGCACATGTGGGTGCCGAGTGGAGGGGCACACGTGGGTGCCGAAAATATTTGGGTAACCAGAGAAAATGAAAGAGGTCTCACCGTGATCGCCAAAAAGGTGTAGACGGCAAAAGAGTGTCGTCCACCCTCGAGGAAAAACAATGATGTAAAGTAATGATGAAAAGGTGATTGCCAGAGAGGTGGAGACGGCAAGAGTCGTCCACCCTCGTCTGTCCTAAGAGATGGAAATGACGAGATCAACTCAAGGAGAGAAAGAAAATAAAGGAGAGAAATGAAAGAAGGATGCGGAACGGACTCCGGTACGTGGCGGAGATAGGGGTCGGAAGACCCTCTCGCGCAAACTGACCCCTTCCTGGTAAGCGTGACTTACTGTTCCACGAGCAGTTTTTCATATACCGGAAAATCCGAGAATCTAAGTAACAGAAATGGGGAGGCACGAAGACTCAGAAATTGTAACGGAATATCATTCTCCAAACAATTACAAGGACAATACGAACCAAGACGCACCACCACAGGACATTGGTCTTTGTGGGGTTCTAACAGCAATATAATACTATCAGCAATAATGAATGTATATGTACATATTAGGACCACCGCAAGACAATGGCCTTACGGGGCTTTTATTGCAATATAGATAATAAACATGAGTATATATGCATAAGACCACCGCGAGATATTACTCTCCGCGGGGTTTTTATTGTAATATATGTAATAAAAGGCTTCGCGAGGAATGACTTCCGTCACGTGCACCTTCGCGAGGAATTACTTCCGTCGCAGGGTTTAGACAGAAATTTAAAGAAATAAAATGACAGAATGAAAAAGGCTTCGCGAGGAATTACTTCCGTCACGTACACCTTCGCGAGGAATGACTTCCGTCGCAGGGTTTAGACAAAAATCAAAGGAATAAAATGACAGAATAAAAAGACTTCGCGAGGAATTACTTCCGTCACGTACACCTTCGCGAGGAATGACTTCCGTCGCAGGGTTTAGACAGAAATTAAAGAAATAAAATGACAGAATAAAAAAGGCTTCGCGAGGAATTACTTCCGTCACGTACACCTTCGCGAGGAATGACTTCCGTCGCAGGGTTTAGACAGAAATTAAAGGAATAAAATGACAGAATAAAAAGGCTTCGCGAGGAATGACTTCCGTCACGTACACCTTCGTAAGGAATTACTTCCGTCGCAGGGACCTCCGCGAGGAATTACTTCCGTTCACAGGGTTTAAACAAAAGGGAAAATTGACAGGAAAGAAAGGGGGAAGGGGATGTGATCGCCAAGGGCTGAGAACCCCACAGGAAGTGTTCTGATCGCGTTTGCCGCCGGAGCGGGAGCAGTGCGGGTCCTCTCTTCCTCTTCGGTCGGCCGGCCGACGAAGAGGGCCTTGCTTTGGTTACCCTGATTTTACTATTCTTTTTTTTGTGTTTTATCTTTTTGTTATTATATTTTTGGGGTTTTGTTGCTTTTATTATTTTTTTATGCTTTTATGCCTTTTTTAGAGAAAGATGAGAAAGAAAAGAGAGAAATCGAGGGGTAGGTGGTAGAGTAAGGTAGTATGATATAGAGATAAACTATTAAGAAAATATAGACAGAGTGAAAAATTTATTCTAGACAACACAGAGAAGAACGGAGATGGAGATTTGACGATATATGATAATAACAAGGGAGAGAAGATAGACTTATTTTTAAACAAAATAGAGAAGAATCAATGTGGAAACTTATCAACAAATAACAATGATAAGAGAAAGAATTAGAATAGGACGATGGAGATGATAGCCGGGTACCTCAAAATAGGGGGGATGGTCGCAGTTTATCCCCGAACTGGGGGCACGTGAGTTGCTCCTCCTCCCTTTTCGACCGACTGAGGAAGCGGGCTTCTTGACTGGTTGACCCTTGCAAAACACAGCAGACTGAAAAAATAGATGGTGGATTAAAAGGAAAGTAGTGTAGTACCGATCCCTTGAAATTACAATGGCACGAGCATATTCAAACACACACCTGTTTAATGTTATGTGAAACCCCTTGGGAATTAAAGGTGGGAAAATGGTATGATGAAATGCGTACCGAAATATTCTCAATGCAGGGATTGTATTATAAACATGATAACGAGTGATGTATGCAAAGGAAACAACAGACTGAACATGATGCAAAAGGGGAGAAATGCTTATTGGTGGGCGTCGATGATGAGCTCGGCGTTAACTTCTCCTTCCCTTCACACATACGCACGCAAACATTTACAGACACCTGCAAAGACACTCACACGAACACATCTATATACATATACGGAAATAGATCTATAAAGGGGAGGTCGAAAAGAGAGGGAGAAAGGAAGAGGGAGAGAGAAGAGAAAAACCTTTTTTGAGATTTTTATACTTTAGCTTTATTATATAGTATGTATATATGTAGAGGATATATATATATTAACTATATAAGATATATATATATATGTAGTATGCTTATATATATATATATATATGTTATATCTAAGAGAGGAAGGGATGAAGAGAAAGAATAAAAGAGAGAGAGGGAGAGAATATCAGAGAGGGAAAGAGGAGATAAAAATAAAAATAAAAGAAAAGAGATGAGATGAGAGAGTTTGAGATGGGGAGAGAGGGGGGAAGAAAATAAAGAAAGAGAAAGAAAAAAAGGGGTGAAGATGAGAGTGGGAAACCGAGGGTCAATGAGAGAGAGAGAGGAATAGAGGGAGAGAGGAGATAAAAAGAAAAGAAAAGAAAGAAAGAAAAGAAAAAAAATGAGATGTAAGAGTTCGAAACAGGAAGGGGGGGGGGGAAACTGTGAGAGGGGGAAGAGTGGGAAACAGAGAGAGGGAGAAAGAGAGAGAGAGACGGTGAGAGAGGAGATTAAAAAAAGGAAAAAAAGAAATAAGAGAGGGAGATTGAGAGAGAGTGATCGAGAGGGCAGAAAGAGAGAGAGAGAGGGGGGGAGAAAAGTAGAGAGAAGGAGAGCGAGACGGTGGGGAGAGTGGATTAAAAAAAAGAAAAGAAAGAGTGAGAGAGGGGGAGATCGAGAGGGAGAGAGATAGAGGGGAAGAGAGGGAGGGAACGGTGGAGAGAGAGAGAGGGAGAGAGAGAGAGAGAGAGGGAACAGAGAGGGAGAGTGGGGAAGAGAGAGATGGCGGGGGGGAGAGGAAAGAGAGAGAGAGTGCGGTGAGAGGGGGAGAGAGCGAAAGGGAGAGAGAGGGGGGGAAGTCCGGCAGCGACGGCGAGAGCGGCGGCCGGAGGCGGCCAGAGGCTGGGCGACGGGCGAGCGGGGCAGGGCGGCCGTGGAGCAAGGGGGCGTTGGCGTCGCGAGGGGGAGCGGGCGGCGTCGCGAGGAGCGCGGGCGGCGTCGCGGCTGTGGCGTCGGGGAAGAAGGGCCACAACGGCCCTTTTTTTTTGAACGGGGGGCACGGGCGACCAGGCCCCCCCCCCCCCCCCCGCGAACTCAAGAAAAGTCTTTTTTTTTAAAGAAAAAAAATGCAAACAGAGAGAGAGAGGTTGAAGGAGAGATAGAACGAGACAGGGAGAGAGGGAGAGAAAGAGAGACAGAGGGAGAGAGAGATGGGGAGAGAGAGGGGGGTCATCGGCGATGGCCTCGGCCGGAGGCGGCGTCGGGCGTGCAGGCGGCGGCGTGCGGTGCAGGGGGGACGACGGGGGAGGTGGTCGCGGAGGGTGCAGGCCTCGCGGCGGGGACGTGGACGGTGCACCGGCGGGCGGGCAGAGCTCACGGGCGCGACGACCGGACGACGACGGGGGCGTTAGCAGGGTGGCAACGTAGATGCAAGGGAGGACGGCGGCGTGTGCAGGCGGCTGCAGAGGGAGGGAATGGAGGTGGAGGCGGCTATCGTGGGGGGGGGGTCGAGAGGGGGTGCGTGAGTGGAGGGAAGGTTTACGTGGGAGGTGAGGTTGCCATCGCGAAGGGGGGGGTGGCTGTCGTGGGGAGAAAGAGAAGGTGGAGTGGAGATGGACGTGAGAGGGCAGCGGCTGTGAGCTAGTAAGAGGAATGGGAAGGTCAGTGACGGTGGAGGAGGGAGGTGACTGTCGTGAGGAGGAGGATGGCTGGAGGTGGCTGTGGGTTAGCCGAGAATGGGAAAAAGGGAGTGAGTAGAGAGTGGGAGGTTTAAGTGTGTGGGGTTGAGAGAGGGAGCAAGATCCGTGAGAAATGGATGAAGTTAATGAGTTAAAATTTTATTTATTTATTTTTGAATAGGAATGGGCCAAGCCCATTAGCACACAATGACCCCCCCCCCTCTTTTAGGATTAAAAGGATGGGCCAAGCCCATTAACAAGAGTTTTTATTCAAGAAACCACAATTTTCGAGATCATCAGATAAAAATTGGAGATCATTCAGATAACTTAACCGTACGAGCCACTTTGGGGCGTCTTAGTGTAATACGGGATCTGCTCAGCATAATGCTTAAAATGCCGTGTCTACAATTATCTATCTTCCTCTTTTCCATTTTTGCCCTAACTTTGTCAGATAATTCCATAGCGTCTTCCAATAGCTGAGCTCTCTTAACCATCTTGGCATATGATTGAACATCCATTGGTGCTAATTGGGGTATATATTACAGTCTTAACCCATTCAAGAACCTCCTAGCTTTCATCTTCTCCATCATGATTAAATGAGGTGCATACCGTGATAACCTCGAGAACTGAGCCTCATATTCTACCACAGACATGCTTCTTTGTTTGAGCGAGGCAAATTCTCCTGCCTTTCTCTCCCGAACTCTCTCCGAGAAATACTTCTCGTTGAAGTGTTCTAAAAATTCTACCCAAGTTACTTGAATGTTTGGCAAAGTGGCTTCTACGGACTCCCACCAAGCCCTTGCGTCCTTCTCTAGTTGAAATGTTGTTAAAAGGACCTTATCTTGGTCCGAACATTGCATCACTCAGAAAATTCTTTCCATCTCCTTCATCCAATCTTCCGCTATGTCTGGATCAGGGGTTCCACTAAACCTAGGGGGATTGAAGCTCCGGAACTCACGATGCAATTCTCCAGCTCCACGATTGGCTCCACCCTCGGCTACTCATTGAAGAGCCTGAGTCAATCCTTGAACCGTTCTTTGCATCTCACGCCATTGGGCACGCTCGGCGGCCATTGTTATCTATCTAGTTCTACAAGACACAAACAATCTCAGGTAAGATTATCAAGTAATTCTCGTGAAATTTTACTAAGCTATCATCATAAACTAATCTTATTTGTATTTTAATTTCCTTTTTAGCTCTTAACCCAAGGTTCTACCCAATCTCACCGGGCAATAATGGGATTGAACCTAGAACTTATGGCAACCTATATTCAAGACCTAGGATTTAATATACCTAGGCTCTGATACCACAAATTGTCACGTCCCGAACCGATAGCAGTGGAACGTGTTGTTCGGAACGCGGCAGTGATACAGTCGTGAATAATCAGAGCAAACATAAGACACAAAATTTCCAAGGCCAGACAGTATGGACAAAATATAATCTTTATTGATAATCAAATGTCAATTACATAACTTGACTCCACTTATATGGGAAAAAGAAAAGACTCAAATACTTTATAAAGAGGAAAAGACTCAATGATAGGACAAGACTCAAGAAGATAAAAGACACAGACTCGATTCCATAACGCTCAACACTCTTGCCCTTCCCCATCTGATGGACTATCATCAATGTCGTTACCTGAAAAATGTTAAAGATAGGCTGGTGAGCGAAACGCTCAATAGGAATTACATCTCTCATCAAGTAGAATATAAGTGATTAGCCAATTAACATGTTCATGAAGATGCAAGGCATGGAACTAGAAAATCATGACGATCAATCTAACAGGAAAGATGAATATTAAAGTCAAAGGTAGTTACGAGCTCAAGAGAAATAAGGATGAATTCCCATGCAGAGTCCAGGACAAGCTATCAGAATATAACAAGGACAGTTACTCGGATGAACATAACTTCAGAATTGGCCAGAATATAACAGAGTTTCAATAAATATAAGCAGAATTAAACAATCTAGCAGAATATCTACATTATCAGAATAACCGAACAACAAAATATCAGAATAACAGAACTTCTAGAATTAACAGAATTTACAGAAAGGCAGATATAACAGAATAACAGAATATAACAGATGTACAGACTTTGGTGCAATGCCACACCCATAATTCCCATGGTTTACAGAATTAGACTTCCGTCCTACCTGGCACTGAAAAGTCGCGGACCCACATCCCTTAATGTTTTAGAATCAGATTTGGCCAAATACAGAGTCAAAGGGTTATGTTCTCGAATTGATGACAAGAAGATTCCAAAAGGAGTAGAGTGTCAAGACTAACGGAAAACCAAAGTGACACGGATCGGATCCCAGGGTTTTTAGGGTACAACCAGCTCAGCTGCCTTGAGGGAATCCAAGGCTAGCGGAGACTTACGGAGGTCTTAATGACTAACTTGCCAGTCCGAAGGAACGGAATGTCCAACGGAGGACTCGTATGTCACCGAGAGTTGAGGTGCATAACGTGAACCAATCATGAAAAAGGGCTCCATCTACGGATGTGAGACGAGAGTGCCAAAAGACCCGAGGTATGGGTCAAAACCGGAAGAAAACGGTGAGAACATGAATGCGTTAATTATAGAATTCACGTCAATCCAATTCTATAATTAACTATAATTAAATAAAATTATTTTAATTGACGTCCGTGAGTAGTGTCATTTATTAATTAGCGTCCACTTGGAGGGATGTTAATTCTATAATTTTTAACTTAATTTATTTAACAAGAATTCACCTCAATATCTATTTAATTGAATAATTTCAAAAATATACATTCAACTACATATTTATTTTTTTAAAATAATTTAAAGAAATAAAATATATGATAATTATGAGAAAAATGTAAGGATTCCAAATATATAATTTTTATAATTTTCTGTTGCATATCTTAATAGATATGAATTTTCAAAGATATACTTACAAGATATATATATAAATATATATATATATATTAAAAATTTGATGACTATATATTATGTCGTCAAAAGGATTTGACTCTTGTCGTCATTTCCTTAACAAATTGTGTCAACCCCTTTAGTCCTCTCGTTTCTCGATGTAACCACGTCAGAATCGAGCCTATGATATACCGAAATGACGGGCTCGAAAAACTCTACCTAACCAGACGTTCAAAATAATTTTTCATCGAGAGATGGGGGATCTTGAGATAGGGACACGAAAAATGGTGTAACCACTCTCACTATCTTGGTCTCCACCCCAATAACATGCCCATAAAATTTCATGACCAAAGGTCACTCCGACGTGCACGAACAGATCGACAAAGTAAAAATCCATAAATATCCCACTATAGTAACTACCGTGATTTCGTCGAGTATCTTGATGAAACATATTAAATTGTTTAACTAGTTAATGTTACTAGTTATTACACCACATAAAGGCATGAAAACGTTGCAAAATCCACACATGAAAATTATTCTTACATAGAGACCATGTTAACTGCATGTAATATTAACATGTTTAGACTTGAGAGAAATCACTTACGTAAAATTAGAGACTATAAACTCAAACACAAGATATAAACATGTTATTTATGATCGTAAAAACATGTATTATCTTTGTTAATTGAGTTTAACTGTCAGAGAGAACACCTACATCTTTACTTGATGAAGAGATCACACTAGAGGAAGGGGAGAACGAACGGAGGAAGAAGATACTCGCAGCATGCAACAGCAGCACACGGCACCGCAGCACGTAGCAGCCCATGTTCGTAGGATGAAGAGGAAGCAGACACGCAGCGTCGAACTCGGAAATAGCAGCAACAATTGCGTGCTCCTGCGATCGTAGGGGTGCCTTTTTATAGGGTTTATAAGAATCCTACGTGAACTAGAATCTTACTGGGTTTCCATTTTTATTCCCTGCCATATCATAGCTGCCTTCCCGTTCCGATCAAACCCTATGCTTGGTCGATCTAATCTTCCGTGGGAAGTGTCTGTTGGGTAAAAAACCTCGTTATGTAAAAGCTCAAATGCAAGGCCCACTCTTAACCAAAGCGGGGTCAACTAGGAGGCCCGTAAAATTCCTCCTTCCCTTCTGAAAGCTCCAAAAATACTATACATTTGGGTTTTATCATAGACCCATTCATGCTTCGTAAAGGCCCATGCATGTTACGTTGTATAACAAGGTTTGGCTATTGGGTCTTTGTTTTAATGCACGCGTATTTAACATATATTCTAAACCCCTTAATAATCCTCTGTGTTTTTAAAGGGAAAGCCCATTTTACTTATCCAATGGCCATTACTATATATATGTTTAAATTGTTTAATGGATAACCCCACTTATCCACATATGAGATTTTGTTTGCTTAAAAGTCCATTAACGATTGGTTGTAAGGCTTTAAATTTTAATGGGTCTTGTTTAAAACCTAATTGGCTTATTTGGTTTGGGCTTTTTAACTATATAGAATTTATTATTTTGATTTTTACTTGAATTCTATCTCTATACTTTTTTTTTTCGGGGTGCTATAGGTCGGCTTGTCCGCTGGCTTTTTGTCAGAGCCGCTGGATTCGGCCTCCTTATTGGCTTTAGCGGCAGGGGTGAACTCTATGATATTCACCTCCTTACCGGGCTGGCGTTCTCGCGCTTACTTACCCTTTGCTACAGTATAGCTCAGGTTATCGACGAAGAACATCTCTATTTCGGCGACTGCCGAATTGAGTTGGTCGAAGCCTTTGATGTTGGTGCCGAGGAGCTTCTCGTTGACCTCGGCCGCCAGACCTCGACGGCATATAGTAATGGAATTTCCTGGACGGGTGGATTAACACACCTCATGCTGAGGTCTCGCCACTTCTTGATGAAGTAGAGGGCGCTCTCGCCCTTCCTTTGCCGGAGAGAATAGAGCTCGGCCAAAGAAATCCTTCGCTCGACCATTTGAAAGCGGTCGAGGAACTTCTTCTGGAGATCTGCCTAGTCGATCACTGAGTTAGGCTTCAGGCGGGAGTACCATTGGAATGCCGTTCCCGTAAGCCAAGTGGCGAAATAGCGGAGGAGGTACGACTCATCCAACGCTAACTCGCCCATGGCCATAACATAGTAGGCCAAGTGTTCATGTGGCGACCCCTGCCCGTCGAACTTTTGCAGCTTCGGGGGCTTGACGTACTCTGGCGGAAGCTTTTTCAGTTGGTGGTGAAGTGGGTAGGGTACACTGTAGAGGTCTACTATGACAACCCCTTCACCATACTGGGCGAGCTTTGTCTCGACAATACGCCCGATCATCTAGCGTTACGCCAGGAGATTTCTCAGCACCGGCGTATTGGAAGCTCGTGGCTGGGCCTCAACCGGAGGCGTGCCAAACCCAGCTGCCAACGGGGTTCGGGCAATCGCCACTGAGGTGTTGGCAGCATCGCGGGTAGCTGGCGGTGCCAATGCCTCAGCCTGGGGCCTAGCAGGTTGCTGAGGATGAAGGTCCCGTTCCTGGAGGAGGTCTTGCTGGAGGGCCTTCAGATGCTGGTTCTCCTTCATGAGAGTGTCGAGGGTCACTTCTTGAGCCTCGTTCACAGGGGGGTCGTTGTTGACCGGCTCCGCATTGATAGGAGGGTCGCGGTCTTCAACCAGGACCTCTTTCGCACGTTCTGACAACTACGGTCCGGTAGAAGTGCCGATGTGACCAGTTGGGGAAGGCGGTGGAACCTGATGGTGCGGCCTCCTGAAAGGGGATAAGGGCTGATTCAGGTCACCAGACTGGGTGTCCGGTGGTGTAGCACGCGAACACTCGAACCGCATCGTTGATGAGCCGGGCCGTCCGCTTCCTTCGCGAGTGCCGCTTGGGACGAACAGGCGCCCCTAGCCTGTCAAAGCCTGAGGTGCGTTGCAAAGGGGGCTCACTCCTGATATCGATCGGAGGAGAGTCCAGGGAAGGCTGTTGGAGGGCCCGTGAATGGGCTCGCCTTTGCCTCCGCTTGCTTGTGCGAGGGGCATTAGACGATTGGGCATCGTTAGACGGTGCTACTGTGGGGCCAGTTGCATCCTGCCTGATGCCACGTCTGAGTGCTCGCAGGGGGTTTCTAATACGCGCCCTTCGAACAGCTTCAGCTTCCTCTGGGGTGATCCAGATTCTCCTCAAGTCGGATTGCTGGTCTCCCTTGTTGTCATTTTTCTGACGAGTTGTCTTGGGAGCTCGTCTACCGGGCTGCGGTGGGTGCCTCCAGACTGCTGCCGAGGAACCCGCTCCTCTGAGCTTCGCCTCGTCCCCCCGCGTTTGTCGCAAGAGGTTAAAACGGTTGGAGGTAGAGATGGTGGGAACGGTCCGCTCCTGGGGTATGATTGGTTCACCCCCATCGAAGTGAATTCGCAAGTCACCGATAAGAATAGTCTTGTCGGGGTTGCTGGTTGCAGCGGTGAGCCATCTGCCTTTGTGGCCATGGCGACGCTTCTTTTGGGGAGCGGAGGAAGACTCCAACCCGAGATGGTAGACCGAGAAGACCCAACCCATAGTGGATGGCAGAGCATAGCTTCCAGTGGAAGGTACAGAGGCCGGCCCCCGGTGTACGAGGCCCACCCTGGGAGTCGACAGCCGGGCGACTGGGGTGTAAGCCCTTGCCCGTGCTGATAGAACCGTCGCCGATGCTCGAGATGACACTCTTGCACCGGGAGACAATGCCGTTGGCAGTGCTGAGGTGCCGGCAACTCGAGGTTGTTGACCTGTGTTGAGTGTCGGTGGTGTCCGGGCTCGGGTCGAAAGGCCCGAGGAAGGTGCTGAGGAACCTTGCCCCTTGGGTAGGACACCCGCGGGGAGAGCCAGTTCAACTGGAGCTCAAAACCGGGGTCCTGAGTACAATGCCGGAGAGCCACGAACCCGGGGCTGAGAGCCCGTGTTGGGTGCCGACTGAAGCCGGTCTCGGGGTTGAAGGCCCGAGGGAAGTGTTGGGGAGCCGTGAACCTGGGGCTAAGAGCCAGTGTTGGCTGTCGGCTGAAGCTGGCCTCGGGGTTGGAGGCCTGAGGAAGATGCTGAGGAGCCGCGAACCCGGGGCTGAGAGCCCGTGTTGGGTGCCGGCTGAAGCCGGCCTCGGGGTTGAAGGCCTAAGGGAAGTGCTGGGGAGTCGCGAACCCGGGGCTGAGAGCCCGTGTTGGGTGCCGGCTGAAGCAGGCCTCGGGGTTGAAGGCCTGAGGGAAGTGTTGGGGAGCCGCGAACCCGAGGCTGAGAGCCCGTGTTGGGTGCCGACTGAAGCTGGCCTCGGGGTTGGAGGCCCGAGGAAAGTGCTGAGGAGTAGCGAACCCGAGGCTACAAGCCTGTGTTGGGTGCCGACTCTGCTAAGGCTCGGGGTTGGGGACCCAAGGGAGATGCTGAGGTAGCGATCGGAATTTGGGGCGCGGGGCCCGTGCCGGAGATTGGACGAAGCTGGCCCCAGGAGCTAACGGTTACCTAGGCCGGTGATGATCTGGGGGCCTTGTAGGGGCCAGTGGTGGCGGTCCAGTGCTTGGTGCTCAGGTGGGCCACCGAGGTTGGAGGCGTCCGTGCCACATCGACCACATGAGCCGACGGAGAAACTGGGGTTGGCTGAGGAGCACCCACAGGGATGACGCCCAAAAAGTATGGCGATCCGATGACGGGGGCGAAGCTGCCGAAAACAATCGGCGTCGCCAAGTAGCCCACCCGGGCATGGGTGGCAATGACATTGGGACCGTAAGTGACGGCCGCCATGGTTGCTGGAGCGCTGAGTGCTGTGGAGGCGACGGTTGTTGACAGTCGTCGAGCGTGGTCCGACAGTCAGAACACGAACCGGAAGCTGCTAGAGAATGCGCATGTGAGTACCCTCCTTTGCCTCTCCTGCAAGGACAGGGAAAGGGCACCATGGCTTCAGGGCTGGCATAGGCTTTTCTTCAGCAAAAAGAAGGAAGGCGGGAGATGTCCCACCGGGCGTGCCATCCTCTCTGTGTCGGGGGTTTTTATGCCGATGACCGGGGTGAAGGAAGGGATACAGCGGGGGAAGGAAAATATGGGAGTTTGATGTATCTCGCGTATCCTCTTTACGGTTGCATGCCTTTCACAGCAGTATCGGGCACTCTCCTCTTACGGAAAGTCAAAAGGGTCGAATGGCATGGAAATGTATGGGTATGGGTTAGCCGGACAGGGTGCGGGCGTGCCAGTCGATTTCTCGACAATCACCCATGGAACGAAGGGTTGACCGGGGAAGTGTCACCACAACGCGGCACGTGGGCCCGAGAGATCGGGCGACACGTGGAGAGAAGGGGTTCCACGGGTGCGAGTGCGTAGGCGATTGCGGGAATCGTGTACTGGACGTCTTTCCCCACCGGCCGCAAGCAACCGATGGAAGCCTGTGACAAGAAGCCCTACTTAAAAGTCTCGGATTAAATACGAACACCGCCGTTCCATGCTGAAGAGAAGCCTGTATATATCTGAAGCCGTGGGTAGAGGGCCGGGAGCATTCTGCAGCTATGGGTGCGCTTTCGATTGAGGGGTGTTTACTAGAGTCAAGATGTTAGGCACGTATGCCGAGTGGTTTAGGTAGAAAGCTGAGGACCTGAATGTGGGCACTTGTATTCCATTGGTTTTATGTTGCATGAGGACCGCGTGGGCCTTACAAGTAGGTCGAGGGGGCCAAAGTACAACTGGCTCAAGCCGCGGGACAACTTCGACATGTGGGTCGGTCCCCGGGTCATTGGGTAATAAAGCGGATATCCGCGTGTTTTACAGAAACTCTTTATAAAGGGATCAATGCGAGCCCGACTGCCTTGGTGGCGGGGGCGGACGTGGACTGGTGCCTGGTGGAGGTCGGACGCGGCTCGAGGTGAGCGGTCAGATCCGACTCTCGGATGGCGAGTGTCGTCATGCTGCGGAGTCGAGGTCGGCCCCGAGACTATGATTCCGGGGCCAGAGGTCTGACTAGACTCGAGTTGTTAATCCGAGTGGCCAGCGGCCGGTTGGGGGGGTGAGCAGTAGGCACGTGATTCCGTGTCAGAATTAGGTGTGACATCATGGAGTGCGTTTTGTCACCCTAAGTTGGCGTACACTGGCAGACCCGGGATGCGGGGTGTACTTACCGTTGACATAATCACCTTACATGCGACGAGAATGGACTTGTGTGAGGCGGCTAAACGTCGGATGAGGGAAGTACACGTGACATACCCTCGGCGTATGTGATCCGACTAGCAAGCAAACTGCACGCCCACTTAGCTTCTCGCATTCCCGACCCTTGCCGAAAGCCTCGGCAGTCCGAGGGTGCGAAAGTTAGGTCGGGGGTGTTTGTCCGTCCGCGTGTACGTCTGCTTGTGCATGCATTCATTCATTGCCCCTTGAGCTTCTGAGGGAGGAATTTATAGGAAGTTGAAGCGGTCGGGGGTGGGGTTTAGGCGGACCAAGTTGAGGGTTCAACTTGGTCCGGGTAAACCCCTCAAAAAAACATTTTTATTATTATTATAATATATTTTTTGGTTTCATGGAGTGGGTGAGGGAGGTTTAGGCAGACCAGCCCAGTGGGCTGGTTTGGTCCTCCTAAACCCCTCCCCCAGGGGGGGTTTAGGCGGACCAGCCCCATGGGTTGGTTTGGTCCGCCTAAACCCCTCTTCGGAGGTTTTTTTTTGTTAAAAAAATCTTTTTGTTTATTTTTGGACGGGGTTTAGGCGGACCAGCCTGAGGGGGCAGGCTGGTCCGCCTAAACCCCCTCCCCAGGGGGTTTAGGCGGGCTGGCTGGGCACTTTTTTTAATTAAAAAAGTTTTTTTTTATTATAATGGGGTTTAGGCGTACCAGCCTGAGGGGTCATGCTAGTCTGCCTAAACCCTCCCCTAGGGGGGGTTTAGGCGGGCTAGAGTAGAGAGAGAGAGAGGGGCGGCCCCACCCTCTATAAAATCCAGATTTTTGTTATTTTCTACCTAATTTGGCTAAGAAGAAAAGGACAAAAGGATACTAGAAGGATACTAGTTGGCCGGCCGCGTGTGTACGAGGAACGCGGGTGTTGACATTGGACTTGCGCGACCTTGAGATCCCGTTGGTGAGTTCCTCGTTGTCGGATCCTTCCACGCACGGGTACGGCAGATCTTGTACTGAACTGGGGGATACTGGGACTTGAGGATGGCCTTGGGGCCGTTGGGCTGGGAGGAGGTTGTTGTGTCTCCTGATTTGATGATGTCTAGAGAAGAATGGTCTAACTCCTCTAAACATAATTTCTGTTAGGAGTCTGTGTGTTTTGAATGATTGGCATCAGTTTAGTTGACTTTGTGTTGACCCCTGTACCACTTCCTATTTTGATGAAATTGTTTTAGTAAGAATGACTGCCAAGACATTTTATGCATTTGTGTTAGTTAAAGCATTCTGCATGCAAGATCTATCATGTTAGTATAGAATAGGTCGATGCTAGTCTATGCTAGTATCGCATTGCTTAGCCAGAGGTCGGTGCAGGTTTTCTACATGTGTGGGCAGGTCGATGTACATTCTGTCTTGTGCAAAATAGAGTCGGTGCATAGTCAGTCTTAGGCCATACAAGGTCAGAGCATATCCCGTTCAAAGTCTGAGCATGTTTGCATATTTAAGCAAATGAGGTCGGTGCATGTTTTGAATTGGTCTAATACTAGTCGGTGCACATTTAGTGTTAGCCTAGTTACGTCGGTGCACATCACTGTAGGATGCATACACTATGCCTGTGAACAAATCACTAGAGTCAGTGCAAGTATCACGAAGGTCAGTGCTAGTTGCACTTTCTGCAGACCTGAGGTCGGTGCAGGTTCCTGTGGAACTGCATGAATAGTCTGTGCACGACTCATCAAGGTCGGTGCTAGTTGCACCTTCTATAGACCTAAGGTCGGTGCTAGTTGCACCTTCAGCAGATCGAAGGTCGGTGCATAGATTTTGCTGCAAGACCAAGTCGGTGCAAGTTTGCCTGTCTTCAAATAGCGTCGGTGCACATTTGGTAATAGCCTTGTCAGCGTCGGTGCACATTTGGTGATAGGCTTGTTAGCGTCGATGCACATTCACTTCAGGCTCATTACAAAGTCTGAGCACTTTTGCATGTCTTCAAAGAACGTCGATGCACACTTACCTTAGGCTTGCTATAGGTCTGAGCACATTTGCTAGGACAAGTCAGAGCATATTTTCTAGGATAGCATCAGGTCGATGCACATCCTGCATCGTGCACACACAAGTCAGTGCACATTGTGTGTAATGACTGTAGACATGCAAGTTGAGGTCCGAGCACATCTGCTAGGACATGTCTGATCACATTTTCTATGACACCATTAAGTCTATGCTAAGCCCAGTGTTTCATGTATGTCAAGTCTGTGCTAGCCCAGTGGTTCACGCATGAAAAGTCTATGCTAGCATACATATGGCTTATGCATTCAGGTCATTAAGAGCACATGAGCTTGACATATTAAGCATATATGTTCTGTAACTCTTTGTCTTCATGGTTTCATTTATATTATAATATAATCACTCTCATAAACCATGAATCATATTGTCATTATTACAGTTTTTCTTGATTATCAAGTGTTTGATTAAATGCCCTCTATCTGATAACAGGGAGTTATGAATTGAACCATGATCAAACAATTCAAGCCAAGGAAGCAGTAAAGCCCAACATCTTGATACAGTCACGTGTACTATGATTAGTGACTGACACGTGATCCGAGGGAAGGTGCATAGCAGAGGATTCTGCCACATGGAAAGCAAAAGCTTAGTTATGATAACACATGGACAAGTTCGGATCATATCTGGCTTGAAAATTGAGAAGGAAATGTGGTGACCACGCGCCCATCTCCTAGAGGATATAAAAGAACGGGTGAACGCTCAGTTCGAAGAGGGAAGCAGAGAAGAAAGGTGAGCATCTAGCAAGAAGATTCTTGAGTGAGGCTGATCAGTTCGAAGAAGAAAGGATTGAATTGAGGACAAGCAGTGCGTTGGAGTTCAGTGAGTGAATGTGTTTTATGTTCCTGGTTCCTGGTTCAAAACCAGAACAAGTCTGCTCAATTTAGAGCTACATTCGCTCAGTTCAGAGCTACATTCTCTTGTCTTCTTAGTTTTTTTCATTTGCTTTTACAAACCTTTGTTTACTCAAGATGTATGTCAGCGGATTATTAAAGCTGTATGTCAGCGGTTGGCTAAGCTGTATTGCCCAGCAGCAGAGGAAGAATCCTCAGGTTGGCCAAAGCTGTAAAGCTCAGCGTCTGTAGGGAACTTGTTCCCCAAACCTGTGGATTAGCAGTAGCAAGCTGTAAAGCTCAGTAGTGAAGCTTTACTCATTTGAGTAAGGGGTGGATGTAGATCTCTGAAGGAGATCGAACCACCTAAAATCTCTTTTGTCCGTGGTTGCAATTGTTTGTGTGATCGCTGCCTTATTCTCTGCTTAGTTGTATGAATTAATTGCTGCATCTCTTGCTCATTTAAGAGCTAGAAAAAGGTATATAAAAAGGCGCCACACAAAGTGTAGGTCAAGTCTACCTAGAAGGTGGACGATCTAGCGTGAGGAGTCTCCTAGAGTCGAACCTCCGCCAAGTACCTCTTCTGGTTCATTGATGTGCAATAGATCAATTAGCAATTAAGTCAGTTACTATATATACTGATATCTCTGCTTATTGATATTGATCTCTGAATTGATAACTTTGTAATCACCTTGGCTATCGAGATTTAGTAATTTTGTATTCCGCTTCTATCATTTAATCTCGTTATTTTTAGGGAAAAGATCTATTCACCCCCCTCTAGATCTACTACACTTGGTATCAGAGCCTAACTTTCTGTTAAAGGCTTCACATCATAGAGAGGTTAGATATGGATTCTAGAGGGTTAACTACTGAGGGTCACTCGACCACCAAGCCACCATACTTTGATGGCTCAAACTATCCTTATTCGAAAAGTAGAATGCAGGTTTTTCTGAGAGCCAAGGACTATGAGATATGGAAGATTGTTAGTAAAGGTCCTTTTAAACTTCCCCTTGATGAGGAAGTCTGGACTAAGGAGCAGATCCATAGGTGCACCTTGAATTGCAGCGCTATAAATGCCATGCAGTGTGCTCTTCATCCCGCCGAGTTTTCCAGAGTATCTTCTTGCACTACCGCTAAGGAAATGCGGGTTAAATTAGAGGTTATTTACGAGGGAACGTCTCAGGTTAGAAAAACTAAGGTCAATATGCTAATGACTGAGTACGAAGCCTTCAGAATGAAGCATGATGAGTCCATCTCCGAAATGTTTGCTCGGTTGATGGTAATCATTAATAGCTTACGGAGTTTGGGTAAGACTTACACTGAATATGAGCTTGTCAAGAAAGTCCTTAGGTCCTTGACCCCTATCTGGCACACTAAGGCCACTGTCATGGAGGAGTCCAGGAACCTTGCTGCTACTACCGTGGATGAACATATAGGCTCTCTCATGGCATATGAGATAAACCTGAAGAATATTGAGGAGCCCGAGAAGAAAAGAAAACCCCTGGCTCTTAAGGTTACTTCAAGTAACGAGGAGTCATCCAGTGAGAATACTTCCAACAGCTCTGGAGATGATCAAGATCCTTTTGCTATGCTGACCAGGAGTTTTAGAAGAATTCTTAGACAGGAAAGGGAAGGGAATAGAGGAAGACATTATTCAAGAAAGAAACAAAAACATAAATCTGATTCTGCTAAGAAATATGATGGAATTGTTTGTTATAATTGCAGGAAGGCAGGACATCTCAAGGCAGAATGTCCTGAGCTGAAAGAAAAAGTTCATAGAAAGAAGAGCAACAAAGCGAAGGCCATGGTGAGTACCTGGAGCGACGAGGAGGAAGAAAGTAAAAGTAGCTCCTCTGAAAGTGAGAAGGAAGACAAGCTGTGTCTCATGGCCAAAAGTGATGAAGAAAATGATGAGGTAATCTCTCCTTTCGACAATTTCTCTCACAGTGATTGGGAAGATGCATATACTGAACTGCTTGATAAATATGATGAAGTACGTAAAGAAAATAGGCATCTGAAAAGGAAAATTACTTCATTAGCTCAAGATACTACTATAAGTGATAAAATTTCATGTTTGGAAATGGAAAATCTCAAACTGAAAAACTCTCTTGATGAAACTGAAAAAGATAAAATTCGTTTGAATGATCTGAAAACTGAAAATGATGAACTGAAAAACTTCATTGATGAGCTCAAAATAAAGTTGCAAGAATGTAGAGACCAAACTGGAATAATCACTTAAAAATATGAGGCTGTCAATGGAGTGAATTCGGATCTGAAAAAGGTCATCGAAAATTTGGAAAATGAAAACCAAGAAAAATAGAAAACCCTAGAAAAAATGACACAGTGTTCAGAAAATCTTAATGCTATGTTGGGAACTAGAGTTAATATTAGGAAGGATTGGGATTTAATCCATCTAATCAGAAAAGTTTGGATGTTAGAACCATCTCTTTTGTGGCTGAAAAGAGAACACCACAGCCCTTAATAAAGATGACATCTGAACAAATCCAAAAAGAAAAACATATTGAAAATGTTAAGAAAACTAAGCCCAGTGTCAAGGACAAGGGAAAAGAGAAGATAAAGATGTCTAAGGAATCATGTTCATACACCACCACACCTCAGACCAGAGCTCAGATTAGGGGTCAGGGAGCTGAAACAAAAACTCAGAGAAGCCCGAAGGCCAAAGTAGCTCAGTTTCAATAGAAAGGTCAAGGCAATTTCAAACTTGCACCTACCTTTATGCATTCTGGGTTCAATGTTTTTGGCACTTATGGTCTTAGAAGAGGAAAATCAGATGAAAGTTCCTATCATAATGGCTCACCCCATTCTTCCTTTTAAAACTCTTATCACCACTACTCTGATAGGAATAACCAAATAAATTTCTATACTAGATCAAGGTATAGAACTCATTCTTTGAATTCTTATGTCCATCCTTGGCACAAAACTCCTAGAAGCCAGAGCTTTCATGGCCTTGCCAAATCCATGCCCAATCAGTCCATAGTTCCCTATGTACATGCTACTTCCAATGCCCATTGGACTGGTAACTGGCAAAGACAATTCCAGAATGAGCTTAAAAAGAAAAGTGGAACACCTCAAACCCAATTTCATAAAATTAGAGATAACAAGAAAAAACAGACCAAGCTGAATATCAAGAGCTCTACACCTACTGTGAAGAAACAAAAACAAGTGTGGTAAGCAAAACAACTTGTATCATGTTTGCATGAGATGAATGCTTATTTGGGGCCCAAACAGACTTGGGTTCCCAAATTTTCTGCTTGATTCTGCTTGCAGGTATGCCTGGCAACTAGATAAAATAAGTGGTATCTTGATAGTGGCTGCTTGAGGCACATGACTGGGGACAAGGAAAAATTCTGTATGCTAGCTGAAAAGAATGGTGGTCATGTTACTTTTAGAGGTAATACTAAGGGCAGAATTATTGGAACAGGTAAAGTAGGTAAGAACTCTTCTTGCTGCATTGAGGAAGTTTTATTAGTTGAAGGACTTGCCTATAACCTTCTTAGTATTAGCCAGCTGTGTGATAAAGGGCATAAGGTTGTATTTGATTCTCTTGCATGTATAATTTTTGAACCACATTCTGAAACTGTTAAATTCATTGGTAAGAGGGTCAATAATATCTACATGGAAGATTTAGATAATGAAGCACATTCAAGTCTATGTCTCACAGTTAGCAAGGATGACACAGCCAGTCTTTGGCACCGCAGGATGGGTCATGCTAGCTATACTATGCTGCACAAACTGAATAAACATAGCATGGTTAAAGGCCTCCCTGAAAATACATTTAATAAAAATGACAAAATCTGTGAAGTGTGTATTCAAGGCAGGCAAACTAGGAAGTCATTTAAACTCAGAACTGAAAGCATGTCCTCAAAACCATTTGAGCTGGTTCATATAGATTTATTTGGACCATCTAGATCAGCTAGCTTATCTAGTAAGAGATATGGCTATGTGTTGATAGATGACTTCTCGAAGTTTACATGGGTATTCTTCTTAACACATAAACATGATGCATTTGCTTAATTTGAAGAGTTTTACTATAAAATAAATCAGGGTGGTGAGCACTCAATTCTGAATATATTGTCTGACCATAGTGGTGAGTTTGAAAACTCACAATTTAATGATTTCTGTAGGAACAATGGAATCAACCACAAGTTCTCTTCTCCAAGGACTCCAGAGCAAAATGGAGTAGTAGAAAGGAGAAATAGAACTTTGGTTGAAATGGCAAGGACAATGTTGGCAGAAGGTAATCTACCTAGAAGGTTTTGGGCCGAGGCAGTGAACACATCATGTTATATCATCAACAGGGCCATGGTAAGACCTTCTACTCACAAAACTCCTTATGAAATTTTAAAAGGTAAGAAACCTTCAATAGCACATCTTAAAGTTTTTGGTTGCAAGTGTTTTATTCATGTAAATTTCAAGAGAGATCTTGACAAATTCGAACCTAAAAGTGAACCTGGGATATTTATAGGTTACTCTGAGAAATCTAGAGCTTATAAATTTTACAATCTGAACTCTAAAATTGTTGAAGAATCATCACATGTTGTCTTTGATGAATTTTCAAATAATTCTGAAATTGGTTTTTGCAAGGACAAATTTGATGATAATATTCTAGAGAATACAGTAAGAGAAAATCCTTAACCAACAGAAGGAGGTAAGACACGTGGGTCTAGAGGTCAGGGGGAGGTAAATGCAGAAACAAGTAATCATCTTACCAATATTAGAGTTCTTAGAGATCACCCTCTTGAAGATATTATTGGTAATTTGAATGATCCCCCTAGAACTAGATCACACTTTAGAATAGACAATGAATTAAATTCGTTTGCTCTTGTCTCACAGATAGAACCAAAGGACATAAATAGTGCATCAAAAGATGAACATTGGATAAATGCCATGCATGAGGAACTGAACCAATTTGAAAGGAACAAGGTATGGCACCTAGTTCCAAAACCTACTCATGGCTCAATTATAGGCACTAAATGGGTTTTCAGAAATAAAACAGATGAGTAGGGAAAGATAGTTAGAAATAAAGCTAGGCTAGTTGCACAGGGGTACAACCAAGAGTATGGGGTAGACTTTGAGGAGTCTTTTGCTCCTGTCGCCAGGTTAGAAGCTGTCAGAATTCTTCTAGCCTTTGCTTGTAGTCTAGGAATAAAATTGTAGCAGATGGATGTTAAATCTACTTTTCTGAATGGTCTAATAAAAGAGGATGTGTTTGTTAAACAACCTCCAGGCTTTGAATGTCTTGATTTCCCAGATCATGTGTATAAGTTAGACAAGGCATTGTATGGGCTGAAACAAGCACCCAGGGCCTGGTATGACAGGCTGAGCACCTTCCTCACGGGTAAGGATTTTTCTAGAGGTGAAGTTGACCAGACATCATTCACAAAGGTAAGCAACAAAAATATTCTTTTTACACAAATTTATGTAGATGATATAGTATTTGGTTCAACTAAACCAACCATGTGTGAGGAATTCTCTACTTTAATGACAAATGAATTTGAGATGAGCTTAATGGGTGAATTGATATTCTTTTTAGGTATGCAGGTTATTCAGACATCTGAAGGAAGCTTCATCAATCCGTCAAACTACATAAAGGACCTGCTAAAAAAGTATCAAATGGAAAATCTCAAGGCAATAGCTGCACCCCTAGGCACCTCAACCAGCCTTGATGGTGACCCAGAAGGTAAATCAGTAGATCCAAAGTTATATAGAGGTATGATCGGATCCCTTCTTTACCTCACAGCATCTAGGCATGATATTCAGTTCTCAGTGTGTTTATGTGCTAGGTTTCAGGCTGGTCCTAAAGAGTCACATCTGAGTACTGTTAAGAGGATTTTTAGGTATCTATCAGGCACCCTAGAACTAGGACTTTGGTATCCTGCTAAGTGTGAGCTAGATCTCATAGCCTACACTGATGCAGATTATGCAGGGTGCAGGATAGATAGGAAAAGCACTAGTGGGTATTGCCATTACCTAGGTGGTTGTCTGGTGTCATGGGCTTCTAAAAAGCAACACACTGTTGCTCTATCTACAACTGAAGCAGAATATGTTGCAGCTAGGAATTGTGTAGCCCAGATACTCTGGATCAAGCACCAACTTATTGATTATCAAATAAAATTAGGATGCATTCCAATTTTATATGATAATACTAGTGTTATATCTCTCACTAAAAATCCTGTTCATCACTCTAGGACTAAGCACATAGAAATCAAACACCATTTTCTTAGAGATGAGGTAAATAAAAATGAAATTGAATTGCATTTCATTGAATCTAAAAAATAGATAGCTGATATATTTACTAAACCTCTGGGTAATTAGAGATTTCAATTCCTAAGAAGAGAATTCGGTTTATGTAAATTTTAGCATGATAATTAATCTCAATTTCATTTTTGATAAAGCTTCTGATATGATTTATGAATTCATGTCTGTCTGCCTTGGAATAAATCTGCTGATCTGACTGAAATTGACACATGATTTGTCTGTCTGAAAATCCATGTTTGAATAATTTCTCTGAATAAGATTAGGTTCAATTAACTGAACTGAATAAATGACTTGATCTGATTAAGAATGATTTAATGATTGACTGTTCATTGCTTCTGAATAAAGGTTTAGACCTTGTCTTGTGAATACTTGATTGATATCATACATTTGTTATCTTGATTTCAGAGGTATATCAAATGATATGAGATGGAAGGATAAATTCAGTTTGTCTGAAAGTCCATACCATGTGTTGAGGATTAACCTTCACCTAGTACCCTGAATCAAGAGTTTGTCTCAGCACTGCATTTCATTTCATATCATATTATTGTGTCTAGAGTCTCATTTCTAATTGGACTTCACTACATGTCATGCATTCACATATGAATTTCTGTACAATCATGTATGTAGGACAGGTGATTGAACTGCATTCTTCTTCATGATAGTATGTCTAGAAATGCATGCATAACTGTGGCTGAATGATTAAATAAAGATGCATATAGACATGGGGAGCTTTCTAAGAATAAGAGAATTTCTATGCTTGCTGCAAAGTGTCAGGGGGAGTATTGAGCATGTCTATCTGTCTGTCACTCAGATCTCCTCCACTCCAACCCCTTTGGAGTTCAGACTTTATTTTTCTCTCATACAACTTGCTGGTTCTGATACAAATTTTGTGAGCTCTCATATCATCATTCCATAACTTGAGTTCTGACATAATGGCAGTCTGATAATAAGTTCAAAATTTTAAGCAATAGAAATCAGACATCTTCTATTATATGAATCTTGCTTGATTCTTGAATGAACTGATGGTTTAAATTTTATAATCTTTAGAATCAAGAGACTGCATTCAGTAAATAGGAGTGTTGATAACTGATAATTGCTCTCAACCCTTGTCTTATTACATGCTTGATAAAGGTTTTCTTGTATCTGAAATCTGCTAAATTGATGAAATCTTGGTAGAGAAAATTGAGTCTGTGTATTATCTTTAAACAAGTCTCACTAAAAAATAAAAAGGACAGTAAACCAATCGTCTGAAAAATAAAAATGGCAGAGCAATGGCTGAGTAAACACCGAGAAACGGAGTTCTCTATCAAAGAAATGGAGAATACTTAAGTCATGAAGTGGCTCCGGTTATCTCTGATCATATGATAAAAATAGTAAGCACTGAGAAACTAAGTGCTCCATCAAAGAAATGGAAAACACTTATGTCATGAAGTGCCTCAAACTACTAGGTTCATATAGTTAAAATATTGTTCCTTAAATAAAATTCAGATGTGTCATATTGTTTAACTTCAATACATACCTTGGTCACTCCAAAAGATTATCACTGATTTTGCAAGAGTAAGATACAGTTAAATAATTCTCACATGATTAATGTGATACTAGTTTATTGACATTATCAGGAACAGCAAACTTATCCAATGAATGATGTATATGGATTCTAAGTTTTATCACCTTTAAACTAGAAATCTATCAAGAATACACTGTATTGATTCATATATCTGAAGACTCAGAGCTTTCTAATGCTTAGTTCTGAACTATTAAACAAGGTGTCAGTCAGACTTCTCTCTATTGACATACTTCTACTTTCACTTCTCTGAGTTATTATCCTATTGATAATTTTTTCTTCCTTATTGTTGCCAAAGGGGGAGATTACATTAGAAGGGGGAGTGTATTTCTGAGACTTTTCTTTGTCTACCTCCCTTCCTATTTGCTGATGTCAAAGGGGGAGAGAGAGCTATATGTATTTTTGAGCATTGGCATTTGGCATAGTGTTGCATATTCATCTGCATTAGCATGCATTGCATGTTTAATAACTGCATATTTGAACTGAATGTTTTTCATCAAAATACATCTAATATAAACTGTTGCCATCATCAAAAATGGGGAGATTGTTGTGTCTCCTGATTTGATGACGTCTGGAGAAGAATGGTCTAACTCCTCTGAACATAATTTATGTTAGGAGTCTGTGTGTTTTGAATGATTGGCATCAGTTTAGTTGACTTTGTGTTGACCACTGTAGCACTTCCTATTTTGATGAAATTATTTTAGTAAGAATGACTGCCAAGACATTTTATGCATTTGTGTTAGTTAAAGCATTCTGCATGCAAGATCTATCATGTTAGTATAGAATAGGTCGATGCTAGTCTATGCTAGTATCACATTGCTTAGCCAGAGGTCGGTGCTGGTTTTCTACATGTGTGGGCAGGTCGATGTACATTCTGTCTTGTGCAAAATAGAGTCGGTGCATAGTCAGTCTTAGGCCATACAAGGTCAGAGCATATCCCGTTCAAAGTCTGAGCATGTTTGCATATTTAAGCAAATGAGGTCGGTGCATGTTTTGAATTGGTCTAATATGAGTCGGTGCACATTTAGTGTTAACCTAGTTACGTCGGTGCACATCACTGTAGGATGCATACACTATGTCTATGCACAAATCACTAGAGTCGGTGCTAGTATCACGAAGGTCAGTGCTAGTTGCACTTTCTGCAGACCTGAGGTCGGTGTAGGTTCCTGTGGAACTGCATGAATAGTCTGTGCACGACTCATCAAGGTCGGTGCAAGTTGCACCTTTTGTAGACCCAAGGTCGGTGCTAGTTGCACCTTCAACAGACTGAAGGTCGATGCATATATTTTGCTGCGAGACCAAGGCGGTGCAAGTTTGCCTGTCTTCAAATAGAGTCAGTGCACATTTGGTAATAGCCTTGTCAGCGTCGGTGCACATTTGGTGATAGGCTTGTTAGCGTCGATGCACATTCACTTCAGGCTCATTACAAAGTCCGAGCACTTTTGCATGTCTTCAAAGAACGTCGATGCACACTTACCTTAGGCTTGCTATAGGTCTGAGCACATTTGCTAGGAGAAGTCAGAGCATATTTTCTAGGATAGCATCAGGTCGATGCACATCCTGCATCGTGCACACACAAGTCAGTGCACATTGTGTGTAATGACTGTAGACATGCGATTTGAGGTCTGAGCACATCTGCTAGGACATGTCTAAGCACATTTGCTATGACACCATTAAGTCTGTGCTAAGCCCAGTGTTTCACGTATGTCAAGTCTATGCTAGCCCAATGGTTCACGCATGAAAAGTCTATGCTAGCATACATATGGCTTATGCATTCAGGTCATTGAGAGCATATGAGCTTGGCATATTAAGCATATATGTCCTGTAACTCTTTGTCTTCATGGTTTAATTTATATTATAATATAATCACTCTCATAAACCATGAATCATATCGTCATTATTACAGTTTTTCTTGATTATCAAGTGTTTGATTAAATGCCCTCTATCTGATAACATGGACTTATGAATTGAACCAATATCGAACAATTCAAGCCCAAGAAGCAGTAAAGCCTAGCATCTTGATACAGTCACATGTACTGTGATTAGTGACTGACACGTGATCCGAGGGAAGGTGCATAGCAGAGGATTCAGCCACGTGGAAAGCAAAAGCTTAGTGATGATAACACGTGGACAAGTTCGTATCAGATATGGCTTGAAAATTGAGCGACAAATGTGGTGACCACGCGCCCATCTCCTGGAGGATATAAAAGAAGGGGCGAACGCTCAGTTCGAAGAGGGAAGCAGAGAAGAAAGGTGAGCATCCAGCAAGAAGATTCCTGAGTGTGGCAGATCAGTTCGAAGGAGAAAGGATTGAATTGAGGAAGAGCAATGCGTTGGAGTTCAATGAGTGAATGTGTTTTATGTTCTTGGTTCCTGGTTCAAAACCAGAACTAGTCTACTCGATTTAGAGCTACATTTGCTCAGTTCAGAGCTACATTCTCTTGTCTTCTTAGTTTTCTTCATTTGCTTTTACAAACCTTTGTTTACTCAAGCTGTATGTCAGCGGATTGTTAAAGCTGTATGTCAGCGGTTGGCTAAGCTGTATTGCCCAGCAGCAGAGGAAGAATCCTCTGGTTGGCTCAAGCTGTAAAGCTCAGCATCTGTAGGGAACTTGTTCCCCAATGCTATGGATCAGTGGTAGCAAGCTGTAAAGCTCAGTAGTGAAGCCTTACTCATTTGAGTAAGGGGTGGATGTAGATCTCTGAAGGAGATCGAACCACCTAAAATCTCTTGTGTCCGTGGTTGCAATTGTTTGTGTGATCGCTGCATTATTCTCTGCTTAGTTGTATGAATTAATTGCTGCATCTCTTGCTCATTTGAGAGCTAGAAAAAGGTATATAAAAAGGCGCCACACAAAGGCTAGGTCAAGCCTACCTGGAAGGTGGACGATCTAGCGTGAGGAGTCTCCTAGAGTCGAACCTCCGCCAAGTACCTCTTCTGGTTCATTGATGTGCAATAGATCAATTAGCAGTTAAGTCAGTTACTATATATACTGATATCTCTGCTTATTGATATTGATATCTGAATTGATAACTTTGTGATCACCTTGGCTATCGAGATTTAGTAATTTTGTATTCCGCTTCAATCATTTAATCTCATTATTTGTAGGGAAAAGATATATTCACCCCCCTCTAGATCTACTACAGAGGGTGCGTCCCCCAAGGGGGTTCACCCTCCCCGGGGCGTGGCCATGGCCCGGGGCGAGCTCCCTCCCGGGTGAGCCACGGCGCTGAGGGATGGCCCTCGGGGGTCTTCTGTCGTTGTCTAGGAGTGTCTTTTGAAGAATACAAGGTCTTGGGATGCTGGGATTAGCCCGTGGGGGCTATTTTTGTAAAGTCATAGTTGTTGTTCGTAAGGTGCTCGGGTGAATGCCCGACACCCCCCGGGTTGTCGAACGGCCTAGGTAACTGGCTGAGAGGACTTGGAATGGGCCTTGGGCTGAGGGTATGAGCTTGTGGGGGCTGAGGGGAAGCACCTTGGGCACACGAGCCCGGCCGCATGATGTGTGCCGCTTTGTACGGTGGGTTGGCAGGGTAGCCTCGGGTTGGCCCGAGAGCTAAATATAAGTGGCTCGTGGCCACGTGTCTGAGGGTCGAGGATAGCCCCGACTTGCTGGAGGATGGTTGTAGAACTCGGGTAGTATGCTGGGACCGCGGGTCAGCCCGTGGTTTGCTATAGAAAGGCTAGAATATATGCACTCACAAGATGTTTGGGAAAATGCCCGATACACGTGTGTGAGCCGTATATGTGTACTGCGGGCCTCCAAAGCCTGTGGCTGACCTATTTGAGTTCCCCTTTGACCTTGGAGGGTTAAAAGAAGGCATTTCGGGGTAGCCCCCTGGACTCTTTACTGAGTGCCACATGGCGTGGCTTTGTAGTTGGGGGCACCCCTGGGCTGGCCCGGTGGTTTGTATAGAATGCGAACAAAGTCTGTCATTGAGGGGTCAGGAGTGATCCCGGTTAGTTGTTAATGCTACCGTACACCTCGGCTAGCGGGTTGGGGCTGTTGGTCGGGCCCACTGGGTTGCCGGAGGGGCCAGGTAGCCCATGCCTTAAAGGTGTTCAGGGAAATTTTCGAGCCCCTGTTCCTTGGTATTTTGTTGGGAAAATTCCCCGGGTACAACAGTGACGAATCCTAGTAGCCGGGAATCCCCATTGCGACATATGAGGTGACTCGTGCCGAACGGTGAAGTCCAATAAATAGAAACATAAACGCGGTTGTGCGAAGCTACCAATAGTCGATGATCTAAAATGGAAGTGTAGAGAGGAAATAACCCTTTAGTGTTCCTAGGAAAATCTAGATATCCATATGTTTTGAATTTCATTATTCATTACTTCCCACTTTTACACTTGGGTATCAATGTGGTGACTGTACACCTTGAATTCGTCTTCTCTCATAGTTTCTGTAGTACCTATCTTTTTGAATGCACGACTCTTTTAGTATTGCTTCATGTTTACATCTTGCTTCTCAATCACTTGCCATTTTCTTACCCCTTTCTTTATATGATCTTATTCACTACTAATCTTATATAATTCTCTTGCATGCATGCTTGTGTGTACATAAAAACCCCCATTGGTCTTGTTTTTGTTGATGACAAAGGGGGAGAGAAAGTGTGCTCATTTTGGTATGCATTTTGACATGCATTTTGACACTCATTTTGGTCTCATATTGGAGTGATCATTTTGACAAAACAAAGGGAGAGATCATGAGCATATTTTTTGGAGAGATAGGAAGACGACTCATTTTTGACATAGTTGTGCATAATGCATACATGCTACTTATGGAGATTAAAAGTCATATTGTGCATATTTTGAATTGCATCTTTTCTGCATCTCTTTGAACAAACTGTAAATATGAAGAATAAGTTTTGAAACTTACCCCACATAACTATACATAAGTTGAACTGCTCAAATTCCAAATGTTCGATTCCAAATTTTCTAGTGAACACTTTTGAATACGTTAGTTTGATTTCAATCCTAAACTTCTGATTGCCTTTCAGAGCTGGTTGTTTTTTATAGCTATTGAATAAGCACACAATGTTTTTTTTGTCATCATCAAAAAGGGGAAGATTGTTGGACTCCCTAATTGATTTTGGGCATATTGGTTTTGATGATTTCAAAATGATGGGAATCGATGCCGAGCTAGTACTTTTCATATTGCATTTATATCCTTTAGTTTATTTTTATATCCACGGGAAAGTATACGTGCAATTGTACGGCTTTATCGGCCAATGCGTCACTCCCGTAGATTGTGTGGGTTTCTATGTAATTTGTCAGCAGGACCAGCAAGGGGGCCCTCAGCCCTTTCCCATTGGTCCATGTCATCTTGTGGGGCTGGTTAACCATCCTAGGTGGACATCTAGAAGGTTGGACTAGTCATATGCCACATGGGTAGACAAGTGGCCCATTTTGTCCAAGGTAGGCCACCTACCATTCAACCCCCCATTCAACCTTCTACTATATGGTCAAGGGGGCGCCCCTCTCCCCTTATTAGATTATTAATTTGTGTGTGTGATTCACACTTAATCCCATCCCTTGATTCCCCTTCCCTAGATCCAAGGGTCCACATTGCATTTGATGTAAACCATATAAAAGCTTGTATTTTCATGTGAAATTCAATGAAAAATCAGAATTTTGTTGAATGCTTGAAGTCTTGGTGCGCCCCCAACTCCTCTCCCCCTGGTTCCTCTCCTCCAACCTCAAGTTCTAGAGTGATTCTACCTTCTATCATCTCCTCTCAACCTCCGGTGATCGTCCGTGCCGCCGCCGCCGCCGTTCGTGCTGCCATCGAGCCGCCTCTGCAGTTCTATCTTCGTCCGACCACAGCAGCTTCCACGAATTGTCTGTCTCAGCCACGAGCTTGGATTGATCTGAATTTTTTATGGTGTGTTCATTCCTTGTATCCCAAGATCCACCTAAATTTTCACGCCAAAATTCCATCTTTTAATATTTTTACATTTTCGTCCAACCTGTCATCCCAGATCTGCCAGGTTTCTATCTACAGTGACAGAACCTCTGAGTTCTCCCCCTCCGACCATCTTTTTGATTTTTCCAAACCCTCCCAATTTTACTGGGAGTTCTGTCCATCACCCCTTACCTCCACAAACTTTCTTAATTTTTTATCATCCCTCTATCTATTTTTAGAAATTCATGTTCTTCCTCTGATACAGTGTTTTTAGTCAGATCCCAGATCCGACCACTCTCCACCTCCAAAATCATAACAAATCACCAACACGTCCAAATCCAGATCCAAAAATACTCTTCGTTTCCTTGTTTGATTTCCTACAACCTTCCTGAAGAACACATCTTCAAAGTCGGACATCTACTTCACGTTCAAAGGCAATCAACAGGAAAGTTCTCTGTAGATCTGAGTCTTCGGTTACTGTACAATAGCAGCATATAAAATTCGCCAACACAAAGTACAAATCTGGTGAATTTTTCTGAAGGCCACTAAATTGTAGTACTTCGAAGCAGCTTTCCAACGGCTCTGATCTCGTCGCATTCCGACACCGGTGCTGATCGCAGTGTCCGTTCTCGCCGGAGCGCGCGCTGAAATACAGAACTGGCAGATTTTCGATCGGTTTTTCCGACCGGTGCCGAACGGAGCAGCGCTACTCCAAGTGTCTCCACTACAGCGGTACCACCGGGTCCCACACGGCCCCTCTGGACAGCACGTGGGCCCCACGGTCGTGAACACGCGTGTAGCCGAATCAACACACGAAGCTGCCCGTCAACCCGAATTCGGTCCTCCCGGGCCCATTTGTATAGCCCTTTACCTCCCTGCGTGGAGTGGGCATGTTCCCATTGCTGTAATTATTGTGTGTTAAGTTTTCCGGGAGTACGAGTTTTCGGCCGGGTCCGTCGTCCCCACGCTGAGCGCGTGGAGGTATCGTTTTCGCTCCCTTCTCGGCATTTTACTTACTTCATATATATTTGTTTATGCCGCTGCTAGAGAGCATGTGTAGGGATATCTAGCTCGCTTTATCTATTCATTACCGCAGCTGCGAGAGAGTGCGAGACCGTCCCGTGACCCGATCCGGGCACGAAAGTGCGAGCTGACCACCCTAGCTCTTGCCGGTTTCTCAACCGCGCACGTCCGACGCTTCCCTTGTTAAGGGACGATCGCGAGCTTGTCGTGTCCATGTCTCGTCCCGCATCAATTTGGTATCAGAGCGAGTTGAGTCTAGGGTGTCAAAAAAAAAAGAGTGTCATTTACGTCTAGTCATTAGTCATTGTCTAAGTCATGTTTAGGGTCATTGTTTTAAAACAAAAAAAGTGTCTTTTGCATTTGCATCCCTTTACTCGGTATATCAAAAGGTGTTGTCCAAACGTTAGGCTATGCCTATCGGGAAGGCCGCACACTTGTGCGAGTGATCTTCGGATCGGTTATCTCCGCCACGTACCGAGTTTTGGTTACATCTAGGTTCATCATCTTGTAGTGTGCATTTGCATTAGTCGGTGTCTCCTACTCCGTGTCTTGCATGCCCACTCGTCGAGGTACTCAATACTCACCCCCACCACCACCTATGGCGGAATCCCGAGTTTATAGTTCCGATGAAGTGGCCACCATGTTTCGAACTCTTATGGGAAAAATGGATGGGTTGAGTGATCGCATGGAAGTGTTAAGCACCCGAGTGGATAGGATGGAAGGGTTGAGTACCCAGGTGAATGATCTAGGCACCCGCCTAGAAGAGAGGATGAAGGCCGTAGAGGATAGGGCCGCCGGGTCAAGCCAGTCCGTTCAGGGATTGGTCGGGAGAGTCACCGCACTAGAGAAAGGACCAGCTGAGACACACCCGATTGCCCCAGTCCAGGCACCCGCCCCACTTACACAAGGTCGACCGGAGCCGGTTCATCAACCCGCGACTCCAAGGGCTCAAGGGGTAGCTACTAGGAGGCACGAAGTCCCCGAGGTGCATGACTACGAGTCTGATAATGAGCATCGGGGACATGGTCGTGATCATCGCCATACACGGCGTACCCACGACCAAGATATGGATGAACGGGCTATTCGGACCGTTCGGGCCGACCCTCCCACCTTTGATGGCTCCTTAGACCTGAAGGTCTACCTTGATTGGGAGGCTGGTATCGACCGATATTTTGAGTGGTTCGAGATGTCGGACCAACGAAAAGTCAAGTATGCCAGGATGAAACTTTTAGGCCAAGCCCAAACCTATTGGAGAAACATGGAGAACCTATTGTTTCATCGTCAAGAACCCCCAATCGATACATGGACCGATATGAGGGAGAAGCTTAGGAAGAAGTACCTCCCTACCTCCTACCGCCAGCGTCTTATAGAGAGGTGGCAAAGTCTCACCCAAGGAGACCGATCCATCTCGGATTACATCGCCGAATTTGATGAGTACTACTTGCGATGCGATGCCACGGAGGAGGATTCCCTTACCGTCTCTCGGTTTTGGCGTGGTCTACGCCCACATCTACGGTATGAGCTTCTCCGCCGCAAGGTGGACAAGTTGGAGGATGCATATCAAGTTGCTCTCGAGATGGAGCAATTCGAGGGAGAGTTCGAGTCTATTCCTCGGTGGAGCCCCGCTCCTTCCCTTAGTGATTCCCGTGGCTCCTTAGGTTCATACCCGAGGGGACCCATGGCTCGTCCTCAGGAGCCCGCCCGTCAGGAGCACTTCGCTCCTAGACCTCGACCTCCCCCACCCTGGGATCTACCTCCACCCCATCCACCGGCATCCGTTGCCCGTCCCCCGGCACACCTGGCCCGCCCCCTGGCCCCGACACTTCCCCCGCTGTTGCCCACGGTGCCTACACCTCCACCCTTGTTACCTACGCCCCCTACCCGTCGGGAGGATAGGGGTAAGGCCCCTCTTATAGGGGAGAGTAGTCGATCGCGAGTGCAGTGTTTCCATTGTCATGGATTTGGCCACATTGCCAGCGAGTGTCCTGCTCGTGCCACCCTAGCCTTAGGTGTTGGAGAGTCCGCACCTCCCGAGCTTGAGTGTGTCAATTACGTGGCTGATGAGGCACTAGCCGATGAGTACTATGCCTTGGGGGGGGAAGAGTGGGAGAGCTCTCCTGCCGCCCAGGATGCGGCCACCTAGTGGGATTGATGCTATCACCTTCGTCTATGGTCATATATGAGTCGGTGTGTTTTCCCTGTGTGTTTTGTTTTGTGTGGTTTGTTTGCATGGTTTGTGTGTAGTTTGAGAGTCTGCATGTGTCTTGTGCAAGCTCGTTATCGTTCTCTTATGAGTAAGAGGCGAGTGGACTCACTCGATGAGTATGGGATCGGTTCTACATCTATACCCAGATCAGTCACCTACAGGGACTCAGCGGTGATTCCTAATGAGTCTTCGAGCTGCTTCCTTTCCTTTTGAGAGTGCCCTACTCGGAGTGTCCACCTTTAGCCCATAGAAGTTTGCGCATATCGAGTATATATAGAATGAGCAGGTGACGGTCACTTGGAGTGGAGCGTACCCGCGTTACTTGGCACAGTGACGGATCCGCCGGAGTACTCGAGCATCCCTACCCCTACTCGACTGGGTCGAGTTACTCCCACCCGGGGAGAGTTGATGGGAATCGACGCCGAGCTAGTACTTTTCATATTGCATTTATATCCTTTAGTTTATTTTTATATCCACGGGAAAGTATACGCGCAATTGTACGGCTTTATCGGCCAATGCGTCACTCCCGTAGATTGTGTGGGTTTCTATGTAATTTATCCGTAGGACCAGCAAGGGGGCCCTCAGCCCTTTCCCATTGGTCCATGTCATCTTGTGGGGCTGGTCAACCATCCTAGGTGGACATCTAGAAGGTTGGACTAGTCATATGCCACATGGGTAGACAAGTGGCCCATTTTGTCCAAGGTAGGCCACCTACCATTCAACCCCCCATTCAACCTTCTACTATATGGTCAAGGGGGCGCCCCTCTCCCCTTTTTAGATTATTAATTTGTGTGTGTGATTCACACTTAATCCCATCCCTTGATTCCCCTTCCCTAGATCCAAGGGTCCACATTGCATTTGATGTAAACCATATAAAAGCTTGTATTTTCATGTGAAATTCAATGAAAAATCAGAATTTTGTTGAATGCTTGAAGTCTTGGTGCGCCCCCAACTCCTCTCCCCCTGGTTCCTCTCCTCCAACCTCAAGTTCTAGAGTGATTCTACCTTCTATCATCTCCTCTCAACCTCCGGTGATCGTCCGTGCCGCCGCCGCCGCCGTTCGTGCTGCCATCGAGCCGCCTCTGCAGTTCTGTCTTCGTCCGACCACAGCAGCTTCCACGAATTGTCTGTCTCAGCCACGAGCTTGGATTGATCTGAATTTTTTATGGTGTGTTCATCCCTTGTATCCCAAGATCCACCTAAATTTTCACGCCAAAATTCCATCTTTAGTATTTTTACATTTTTGTCCAACCTGTCATCCCAGATCTACCAGGTTTCTATCTACAGTGACAGAACCTCTGAGTTCTCCCCCTCCGACCATCTTTTTGATTTTTCCAAACCCTCCCAATTTTACTGGGAGTTGTTTCCATCACCCCCTACCTCCACAAACTTTCTTAAATTTTTATCAGCCCTCTATCTATTTTTAGAAATTTGTGTTCTTCCTCTGATACAGTGTTTTTAGTCAGATCCCAGATCCGACCACCCTCCACTTACAAAATCATAACAAATCACCAACACCTCCAAATCTAGATCCAAAAATACTCTTGGTTTCCTTGTTTGATTTCCTACAGCCTTGATGAAGAACACATCTTCAAATTCGGACATCTACTTCACGGTCAAAGGTAATCAACAGGAAAGTTCTCTGTAGATCTGAGTCTTTGGTTACTGTACAATAGCAGCATATAAAATTCGCCAACACAAAGTACAAATCTGGTGAATTTTTCTGAAGGCCCCTAGATTGTAGTACTTCGAAGCAGCTTTCCAACGGCTCTGATCTCGTCGCATTCCGACACCGGTGCTAATCGCAGCGTCCGTTCTCGCCGGAGCGCGCGCTGAAATACAGAACTGGCAGATTTCCGATCGGTTTTTCCGACCGGTGCCGAACGGAGCCGCCCGGCCTCGGGCCGGCGAACCAGCGTGCCACCAGCCCGGGGAGCGCTACTCCAAGTGTCTCCACTACAGCGGTACCACCGGGTCCCACACGGCCCCTCCGGACAGCACGTGGGCCCCACGGTCGTGAACACGCGTGTAGCCGAATCAACACACGAAGCTGCCCGTCCCGTGACCCGATCCGGGCACGAAAGTGCGAGCCGACCACCCTAGCTCTTGCCGGTTTCTCAACCGCGCACGTCCGACGCTTCCCTCGTTAAGGGACGATCGCGAGCTTGTCGTGTCCGTGTCTCGTCCCGCATCACAAAACATGTGTGTCTTAGTGTTAATTTTGTTCATATCTTTAGTTTCGGGAAAACAAATCAATGTGAGTGGTGTGTTTGAATTACTAATTTGATAAGCTTGTGAATGTGTAAGATTTTGTGTTTTGAACTCACATTTCAATCCTTGAGATCACGAGTAGAGATGATAGTGTTCTAGCTTGGTTTGCATGCTATAGTGTCCTCTTTCATTCAAACAATGCTAGTTACAAAGGAGGAGTTAATATGAATTCCAAATCTATACTAACTTGGTAATTTTGTGTTTTGTAGGTTCAAACCTTAGCTTAAGTCCTCCGGAATCAAGGAAAATTGGTTACTTTTATTTCATTGGGCATTTGAGGGTTTAAGGGGCTTTAATTGTTGTTTTCTAAACCTTTAGGAAGTGCTTAAGCTATTTCACACAAATCTTGATGAAACTGGAATTGAATATTGGTTTTGTAATGCCCAAGAATTTTCTAGGAATTTTTTTAGATTAAATATAATTATTAAGCATTTAAAAAAGGGCTTAATGGGCTATTAAAAGAATTATGGGATAACTCTTTCAATTTAAAGGCCCTATATTAATCAAAAGGCTAAGCCCAACTTAAATAGACCCAAAGACCCAATTCCAAGACCTTTAGGCCTAAGCCCAATTATAGAAATTTAATTGGGGCTGTTTTTAGATTTAAAAAGGGGATAAATAGGCCTTAAGGAGATAATTAGCTGATAAATATTTTTTTCTGAAAAATTTGGAAAGACCACCAAGTAGCGGTCTATCACATGACCGCGTCTTTACGGTAGCGATCCCAAGACGACTGTTTCTTCCTTCCATGAACGAACTCTGGAGAACGTGAAAATCTTGGATCTTTGGCAACCTAATCGCCTTGGATCGAAGCTATCTGGTATAAGAGACTCTCTAGAACTCTCTAAGGATCGATCCTACCCCAATTTAGGACTTTAAGTTTAATCTAATCTCCAAACCCTAGGCAAACCCTATAAATAGGGTTCAGGTTCGATCTGCGTGAATCTTTATTTTGGAGCACGTAGTTCGACGGTAAGGGGATCTCATCTTAGGTTGGTTCTTTAGAACTTTATGTTCTCCTTAGTTTTATCTAACTCACCTCTAATTTTCATGCTAGAAGACCCAGCCGTTGGAGAGCTTGAGCGTCTGCAAGTCTCTGGTTCCCTGCAAGCTGCACAGGAAATAGTGCACCGGTCTAGTGAAGATCAGGAAATTAGAAGCCCTAAATGAGGCGAGTTCAAGTTGAGTCTTTAGAACTTTTTGTTCCCCTTTCTATCTTCTACCTAGCCCCCAAATTTCATGGATTTAGGTCAAGTGGTTGAGGAGAACGAGGGATGGAAGTTGCTGGTTTAGCACAGGACGTGCAGAGACTAGGGCATCCTTCCAGTCCAAAATCCGAAGTTTAAAGTCAATTACGGAGGTAGGTTATCTCATGAAAAGGCTAAATTAACAAGTTAGGAATACAAGCCGTCTAGTTTCATGTGATTTCATGCTCTGTATGTGACGAATTTCATGTTTTATTTATACTGCACAGTTAACTTATTTTTGCATACATGAACCATGTCCTTAATAAGAAAAGTTAATGATTTTGGTTTAATTCATGTAACCCATGCATCTCCTTGAGCTATCCTGTCTTATCTCACTATCTAGCAGGTTTTCATGAGGTTTATTGCCTTAGAATAGGCCTTAGTTGCTCTATTTTTTTCCCTTTTGGCTGACAGGATAGAAACGGTCACACAAAGACCGCTACTGCACTAAAGCGGTCCCCAAATGACCGCGTAGGGATAGAAACGATCCTAAGTAGACCGCTTTTATGTTTCAATTTTCTACATGCTGTTAACCCGAAATAGATTGCAGAACACCCCTATTTATCATATGTTAGGCCTAGATAATTAGGTTCTACTCTTGATTATGATGTTGTATTCATAATTTTAGTTATGTTGACTACCCATCTTAATAGATTTCATGTTCTTTATGCGTTTTAAACCTATTTTTAGCTTATGCTACTTTCATGCCAAAACATATACTCTTGTATTAATGATCATATTTTCATGTGATTCATGGACTTGTTTAGTGGTGATTTGATCGATGTTTACCACGATCCCTTCTCATCTATAGTCTTTTATTAAGTACATGGCACATATTCCGGTATGATGTCATTAGTTACACTTTGCACTCATAGACACACAATCTTGGACTTGTGACCCTCTCCGTTGGATATTCCTTCCACCGGACTAGGTGATCTTGTTTCAAGGCCTCCGTAAGTCTCCGCGATTCTAGGATTCCCACTAGGATGCCGAGCTGGTTGTACCCTCAAAACCCAATTATCTAGAAAGTACTCACAAGACCGGTGTTTTTCTGTGTCTTGGATTATAGCGGCCCTCAGGCGACCACTACTTTCAATTAGCGGTCATCCCATGACCAGGTTAGTCCAGATTCCACCACTGCGTCGACCCTTCTTTCTTCTTGCGTCGACTCTATATAGAAACGGTCCTGACCTGACCGCCAAATTCATGATAGCAGTCCTGCCTTGACTGCCTATGTCCAGAAATGGTCCAGTAACGACCGCTTCTACCCAGTTCCTGTCTAACCTGAGGTTCGACCCAAGGGTTGATTTTCCTATGTTCCTAGATGGTCTATTGATGATCGAGAACCCACACCTTGTTCAAAAAGTTATTAATGAATTGTGAAAGTTAAGGAATACGTCGTTATGCTGTCGGATTTCTTCTGTAACATGACCTTGTCATTAAATCATCCTTGACCTCATGATTTCAATTTTTATACATTCTTACCTTGATATTTGTTATCATGAAACTATAGTTTGAACTTATACATTATTGGCCTATTTTATTTCTCATGGAAGTAGCTTGATTTATAACTTGAAGATACAAGAGCGGGATCCGGATACCGGGAAGAACCCGATACCATTTGAATCCGGGCCCGCCGCCCACGAGTTGGAGGGCTCGGAAGGGTTAAAAGGGGTGTGGAGGTACAAAGAAATAAGAAATAATGCAGGACAATTCAACAATTAACAGAAATAAATAACTAACTTCAACAGAGTCCAGTCCAACAGAAGTACAGTATAAGGCAGAAGAGCGTACCCAACATCGAGTGAACACTTGGTGTAGCAACCCTGGTAAATTGAAGAAATAGAAATCCTAAATAAATTAAAACAAACAATTAGCCAAAGCCCAGATCACATACATAACACCACATACATAATTGGGCCTTACACTTAAACCCAAATGGGCCAAGTAAAGGGCACCCTTGCTTAAGGCGCTATTTCATGAAATGAAGCTCCTTTAAATGGGCGCTATTTTCTTCAGGGTTAAATATAGAAAACCCGATTGCAGTGTTTCATTCTAACTGGGATAATGGCTGCCGTTCGGGAAGGTTTAGCTCAAGTGGGATTCGTACATGGGAAATTTTAATCCCGTTAGGATTCTAAACCCGTTAGGCTCTTTTTCCCTATAAATATATCCCTCCGAAACCATGCAAAAGTTATTGCCTCTGGGTTTTCTACAACGTCGTCGCCACCGTGAAGAACTTATTCTTCCTCTGTCAATACACTTCCTCCGACGACTGTACGAGAAGAAGGGCATCCTCCACTTCTTCTTAATCTTTTGCTTCCCGAACGAATACTGCTGCAAGAAGAAGACAAGCTGCTTCTTCTTCTTCTTCCTCTGCATCTGTCATTGTTGAGTATTTGTTCCTCTGCACCGTGGGAGCTGAAGTTGCCATTTTTCCTCTTATTATCTTCTTAGTTCATCAACCAAATCACCCAATCAGGTAGGTGTTCTCAAGTACCAAGCCCAATCTAATAAATCCAGATCATGAGCATGCATATAGGTCTTAGTATTATTTCCAGTGGATTTATGTTGAATTTTCAGAACCTCAGTAAAAAGGGCGACTGATGGGGACATCTCCGGCAATCCCATTTGTTCAAGGATCCCGATGCTCGCCAACTGTGCTTCATCTTGTTTGTCGCTTTATTTCGAGTCATATGATGTATTTTTTATATGCTTATTTGAGTCTTATCATGTAATTTTCCTTTTTATTTGAGTCCAATACCTAGGTTAGGTAGTTATTTACCTAAGTCTTGAGTCATTATGTTGGTTTGATAGGTTAATGGGCCCAATTATATGGGCTAGGCCCAGGGGCACCCCCTTCCCCTTGGTTTAGTGTTAGTAGTCCAAAAGTCAGGGACTTATGTTAAATTGTGGGAATCCTATAAATAGGACCCCACTCCCACCATTTGGAACTAATGAATGATTGAAAGAAAATTTGAAATTCCACTACAATTGTGAGAATCTCTCTCTCTCTCTCTAAGGGGTGGATTCCCCTCTCTATCTCTCTTCTCTCTCTCTTTAAAGGGGGCGAACCCCATTCTCTCTCCTCCCCACCCCCAATTTTGAAATTCCCTCTCTCTCTCCTCTCTCCCTTGCCACCTCATCCTCCACATCAGCCCCAACCCTTCATCTTCCCAAGGCTCCATCAATTCCTCCATTAATTTCACCAAGCCCCAAGCACCTCTCACCATTCCGAGGCAACCCTTCCTCTTCCAAAGCCACCCCTCCATCTCCCAAGGAAGAATCCCATTCTCCCACTCACCCCTTCACCAACCCCAAGCAACCTTTCCTCTCCCAAACACACCCTTTCCCATCCCCAAGGCCACATTAACCACCCACCATTAACCACCCATTCAAACCAAGGGCTCTCCCTCTCCACCTAGGCAACATGTGCACTCCACCTCTCCCCCCTGATAGCTGCGACCCCAGCACCCCCCACTCCCTCCCATCACCCCTAGATCCCTTCTTTCCCCTTTCCACAACTTCGCTTAGCCACCCCCTGCAAGTTTCTTCCCCTTTCCCACCTCCACATACACTCTACTCTCTCACTCTGTTCTCAGGTCGCCAGGGGTTGAGGATCCGCAGGTTTCAGAGTCTGCCCCGTCCTCATCTCTAAGCTCCAGAAGTCACACCATATATTTCTGGAAAGCTCTTCCAGTCGTCTTCGCAGGCGAGGCGATCCCGCCCCGATCCGAGTTCGGAGCTGCCCGGGAGAGCCGTTCTCCCTAGACTGCGCAACTTGACTCCTGTAGAAGACCAGAGGCCCAGTTAAAGTGCGACCACGGCCGCTCCTATGAGAGTTTCGATGTGATTCTTTGGCTGAAGTCTCCTCCTACAAGTCCCCTTGCATCTCTAAGAAACGGAGCACCATTTGAAGCCCGAAGCACAAAGTTCTGATTTTTCTACCCAAGAGGACCCTCCCACGGTCGTATCGATATAAGCTACGTCACCTTCGGAGCTCGGGAGTGTTCGTGGCAGCTTCATCCTCCGGCTGTAGCATTCTGGAGTCAGTCCAAGCCAGAACAAAGTGGCCCAGTACCAGAGCCGGCCCTAGCCCCTGACGACATCCAGAAGGTACACCAAAATTCAAGAGTCCTCCCGGGCCAGTCAGTGAGGATTCGGCATAGGTTTCGACGACTTCTGAGTCCGGTAGAGCCCGTGGCGGCGTCAACATCGACTACCTATCCAGCAGTTCCAGAAGCGGACAGAATCGGCGAAGTCTTCACTCGGTGCCTCCTTTAGCTCCCCGTCCGATCTCGCCTAGCCGGCTGACCGCCCCTCCCTACGTGGAGGTAGTTTTGGTTGTAATTGATATCCCTACCCCTAGTCCGCCCCCCCTGTGAGGGCCTAGTGCATGTACTAGTAGGTCTTCGGCTGAAGCTTCATCGACGCAGCGTGCGGGTAAGCCCACGCTTCCTCGCTCGCCCTCGTCTCCGGCCGGGATTGGCGTCTTCACGCCGGTCAGGTGAGTTCCTAGTTGCACTTCTCTGTTGGAATCACTTTGCTTGTTTAGTATCGCATCTTAGTGCCGTCAGTCGATGAGTAAGTGCCCGATCTCAAAATATCATCGATTTGAGCGACCACCGCGAAGCGAGTTGAGAGAGTGACCCTACAACCCACGCCCTTGGCGTGCTGACCGCCAATGGAATTGGGCATCCCAGGCCCTTAGGGGTTCAGCCCAAGCTAGCCCAAATCCCCGGAAAGGCGAGGTCCCACTTCGGACCCTCTCCACCATCGCCGGTCCGTCTACAGATCCGAGTGTGCGCTACACGGGTAAGCCCGCTATAGTGGGTTCGCCAACTTGTTACTTGCTTGCAAATATAGGTCCAAGGTGCATTGGTCAAGTGGCTGCAACCTCCAAGGGGTTGTGTCACATCAATTTGGTATCAGAGCAAGTTCTAGACTTGTCTCTACTAAGTCCTGTCCTAGGGCCATTGCATGCATCACCCTTGTCCACCATCATGACTATCTCATACTTGGCATATTCGCCACTCTTAGGCCCATTAGAAGCCTTTGTGTTTGTGATGCGGGAAGAGACACGGACACGACAAGCTCGCGGTTGTCCCTTAACGAGGGAAGCATCGGACGTGCACGGTTGAGAAACCGGCAGTGAGCTAGGGTGGTCGGCTCTCACTTGTGCCCGGATCGGGTCACGGGACGGTCTCGCTCACGCTCTTGCAGCAGCGGTGATATGAAATTATAGCGAGCTAGGTCCTAAAACATGTTCTCTAGCAGTGGCATAAACAAGCATATATGGAAATAAGCGAAATGCCAAGCAAGGAGCGAATACGATACCTCCACGCGCTCGGCGTGGGGACGACGGACCCGGCCGAAGTCGTACTCCCAGGATAGTTAATACATAAAGATTACAGCAATGAGTTACTGCCCACTCCACGCAGGGAGGTAAAGGGCGACACAATGGGGTCCGGGTGGACCGATGTTGGGTTGACGGGCGGCTTCTCGCGTAGCTTCGGTCCCACACGTACTCGCGCCTGTGGGGCCCACTTGCTGTCTGTAGGGGCCGTGTGGGACCCGGTGGCACCGTTGTGGTGGTGGATGCCTGGATGAGCGCTCCCTGGAGTGGAGGCGCGCTGGTTCGCCGATCGGAGGTCGGGCGGCTCCGATCGGCACCGGTCGGAACAACCAGCCACGGATCTGCAACTTCTGGTTTTCAGCACTCGTCCCGGCGAGAACGGACGCTGCGATCAGTCCCGATGTCGGATCGACATGAAACTGGCACCGTTGGAAAGCTAACTTCAAATACTTCAATCTAGGCTAGAAGATCTGGCCTGGATCTACACGGATCTAGGCTTTAATAAATTTACAACTTCCTGTTGTACAGTAGCCGAACACTCAGATCTGCAGGGCTATTATCTGAGAACTGCCTTTGACTGATATGTGAACGTCCGAATCTGAAGTGGTGGTCTTCAGAAAAGATGTAGGACATCAAGCTAGGGAAACGAAAAAACTAGTTTGGACAAGTTTTGATGTGGCTACGAATTGATAGTATTTTTTCACTAACAGTGGGTCGGATCAGTGTACCTGAGATAGAACACGAATTTTGAAAAATAGATAGAGGGCGGATAAAACATCAATAAAAATGGTGGATGTAGGGGATGATGGACAGAACTCTTAGTAAAATTGAGAGCCCCAAAAAAAAAATCAAAAAGAAGGTCTGAGATGGGAAACTCAGAGCTGCTGTCACTATAGACAGAGACAGGACAGATCTGGGAGTGATTGAAGACCGAAATTGCAAAAATATCAAACGAAGGATTTTCGACCTGAATTCTTTTGTGGATGATGGGATGGAAGATAGGAACACACCATAAAAAGTACAAACCACAAAGAGGCCGTGGCTGGTAGCAGAATTTTCGTGAAGACACCTCTGTCCAGTAGGACAGAAAATCGAAGACGGATTCGCTGCGGCTCGGAGGCGGCACGAACGGCGGCGGCGGCGGTACAGATGAAGATCAGAGGTTGAGAGGGGGAGATAGAAGATTGATACACTCTAGAACTGAAGGTTTGAGGAGAGGAAACCAGGGGGAGAGGAAGGGGGTGCAAGGAGGCTCTTTGAACATTCAACAAATTTCTGATTTTTCATTGATTTCTAAATGAAAATACAAGGTTATATATGACTCCAATCAAATCAATTGTGCACCCTTGGATCTAGGGATGTGGATTGAAGGGTTGGGATGCAATGTGAACAACACACCTAATACATTTTTTAAATCTAATTTGACCATTTCTATTCAAACTTAGACTAATTCCATTCCAACTCTACCTAAATCACACCTACCTAGCCTAATAGGACAAGGAAGAGGGCGCCCCCCTTCATGGGCTTCTCATGGGCCAAGTATGGTCAAAGGCCAGGTAACAAGCCCACTAACCATGCTAGACTCTTCCACCCTTGGTGGCCCATGAGAGGGAGAAGCCTATTTGGGCCTAAGTGGCTATTAAGGTCCATAATGATGGCCTTAAGACCCAATATGGAATAAGCTCCTAATGGACTCTACTAATGGCAACCTAGCCATGGACTCTACATTACAAATAGCCCAATGGCTTGTTATAAGCCTTACAAGGAGCCCAAATGAAAGAAATTACACAATTACAATCTCATACAAGCCATAACACACAAATACACTCCACCCGTATAAGGAAATCACCTTTGATGCCCCATCAATTCTCCCCGGGTGGGAGGAACTCGACCCCGTCGAGTAAGGGGTGCGGCTACTCGAGTACATCGGCAGATCCGTGGCCGTGCCAAGTAGCACGAGTACGCTCCACTCCAAGTGACCGTCACCTGCTTATTCCATATATACTCGATATGCACGAACTGCCATGGGCTAAAGGTGGACACTCCGGGTGGGGCACTCTCAAAAGGGGAGGTAGCAGCTCGAAGACTCACTAGGAAATCACCGCTGAGTCCTTGTAGGTGACTGATCTGGGTGTAGGTAGAACCGATCCCATACTCATCGAGTGAGGCGACTCGCTTAACACTCATAAGGGACTGACATCGACGAGCTTGCACACGACACATGCAGACAAACAAATGACACACAAACCATGCAAACAAACCACACAAAGAAGAGACAATACTGACTCATGCAGGACTCGAGACAAACCTACTGTTAGTCCGACCTGTACATGGATGACGGCGGACCAGGACACCCGAATGTGTGCCATGCATGCATTTGACGTAACCGGAGATGGGTGGCATGGGGTACACCTAAATGTCCAAGTATGACCCAGTCATGCATGGACGACCCTTTGGATTTAGGAGACTTTAGTGGGCTAGGAAAGCTGGGTGTGGAAGAGCCAGGTGTAGGTGTATCGTGGACGGGCTTGGTGGGTATGGAGGGCCCGGCCCGTAGGAAAGGGGTATGATAGTGGACTCCCTCTAAGAAGTGAAGTATATATGGAGGGTCTAAGGATCCACTAGGGAGTGGGTCAAAGGGATCAAAGAAGGTATGACCCCTTGTGGTGGGCTCCCATAAGTCATGGTCCCACGTGTAGAAGTTTTGAAGGTGTGGATAGTCACCTTCTTGAATTGTGACGGGTGGGACGGGGATCGTAGGCAAGAAGTATGATTCTAAATTCGGGCTCGTCCGGTAGCGGGAGAAGTAAAAGAACCTCTGTGGTGACATAACCCACGGTGCACTCGGAGGTAATGGACCCGAAGGCCGGATGGGTGAAGCTAAGACTAACGGGTTGGTCAAAGCCTCGGGCCAAAAGATGCGTCAACTCCCATTGTGAATCTAATCCCATGACAAGATCATCCAACGTATCAACATGGTGATGGGATCGAAATGTGGTATGGAATGAGTTGACCGGCACTATAGGTAGGATGGGGTCCATGGATGGAAAGGGAGGTGGGACCAAGCCATCCTTGAGCCAACTAAAAAGCGGCTCGGCGATGTATAGTGTACCCGTTAGAAATACGGGTGGCTCGGGCTTTGGTAGTTCCAAATGAGATGGTTCCGAATCAAGTTCGGAAATAGAGAGTGATGACATTGGAGCTCTCATAGGTGAGAAAGGAATGTCCTTCTCGTGGTGAAGGGGTCCTTGGGGTGGCTCCGGGAACAACCAATCTACCCCGATAGACCGATCTAGGCTAGTACTAAACCGATCTAGGCTTGTACTAAACCTTTGCACTTGTCCCATCATGGCTTGGAACATTGAGCCCACTTCATCGGGACTATAGGCTCGGGATGCGGCCATGGTTGTAAAGATGGGGTTGGGTCCCCTAGGAATGGAGATGCAAGATCATTTTTTTTTAAGTTTAAAAGTAAAATGTGATGCTAACTAATGCACCTAGACATAACCAAAACTCGGTACGCGGCGTAGATAACCAATCCGAAGATCACTCGCGCAAGTGTACGACCTTCCCGATAGGCGTAGCCTACGTTCGGACAACATCTTTTGATATACCGGGTTATTGAGATGCAATGCAAAAGACACTTTTTTTTGACACCCTAGACTCAACTGGCGTGATACCAAATTGATGCGGGACGAGACACGGACACGACAAGCTCGCGGTTGTCCCTTAACGAGGGAAGCGTCGGACGTGCACGGTTGAGAAACTGGCAGTGAGCTAGGGTGGTCGGCTCTCACTTGTGGCCGGATCGGGTCACGGGACGGTCTCGCTCACTCTCTCGCAGCAGCGGTGATATGAAATTATAGTGAGCTAGGTCCTAAAACATGCTTTCTAGTAGTGGCATAAACAAGCATATATGGAAATAAGCGAAATACCAAGTAAGGAGCGAATACGATACCTCCACGCGCTCAGCGTGGGGACGACGGATCCGGCCGAAGTCGTACTCCCGGGACAGTTAATACATAAAGATTACAACAATGAGTTACAGCCCACTCCACGTAGGGAGGTAAAGGGCGACACAATGGGGTCCGGGAGGACCAATGTCAGGTTGACGGGCGACTTCTCGCGTAGCTTCGGCCGCACACGTACTCGCGCCTGTGGGGCCCACTTGCTGTCCGGAGGGGCCGTGTGGGACCCGGTGGCACCGCTGTGGTGGTGGATGCCTAGATGAGCACTCCCTGGAGTGGAGGCGCGCTGGTTCACCGGCCGGAGGCCGGGCGGCTCCGATCGGCACCGGTCGGAACAACCGGCCACGGATATGCAACTTCTGATTTTCAGCGTGCATCCCGGCGAGAACGGACGCTGCGATCAGCCCCGATGTCAGATCGACACGAAACTGGCGCCGTTGGAAACATAACTTCAAATACTTCAATCTAGGATTGAAGATCTGGCCTGGATCTGCATGGATCTGGGCATTAATGAATTTACAACTTCCTGTTGTATAGTAGCCGAACACTCAGATCTGCAGGGCTATTCTCTGAGAACTGCCTTTGACCGATATGTGAACGTCCGAATCTGAAGTGGTGGTCTTCAGCAAAGTTGTAGGACATCAAGCTAGGGAAACGGTAAAACTAGTTTGGACAAGTTTGGATGTGGCTACGAATTGATAGTATGTTTGCACTAATAGTGGGTCGGATCTAGAAATGGGCTGAAAGCACTGTACCTGAGATAGAACACGAATTTTGAAAACTAAATACAGGGCGGATAAAAAATCAAGAAAAATGGTGGATGTAGGGGATGATGGACAGAACTCTCAGTATAATTTGGAGCCCCAAAAAAAATCAAAAAGAAGGTCAGAGGTGGGAAACTCAGAGCTGCTATCACTGTAGACAGAGACAGGACAGATCTGGGAGTGATTGCAGACCGAAATTGCAAAAATATCAAACGAAGGATTTTTGACATGAATTTTTTTGTGCATGATGGGATGGAAGATAAGAACACACCATAAAAATTACAAACCACGAAGAGGCCGTGGATGGTAGCAGGATTTTTGTGAAGACACCTCTGTTCAGCAGGATAGAAAATCGAAGACGGATTCGCGGCGGCTCGGAGGCGGCACGAACGGCGGCGGTGGCAGCACAGATGAAGATCAAAGGTTGAGAGGGGGAGATAGAAGATTGATATACTCTAGAACTGGAGGTTTGAGGAGAGGAAACCAGGGGGAGAGGAAGGGGGCGCAAGGAGGCTCTTTGAACATTCAACAAATTTCTGATTTTTCATTGATTTCTAAATGAAAATACAAGGTTATATATGACTCCAATCAAATCAATTGTGCACCCTTGGATCTAGGGATGGGGATTGAAGGGCTGGGATGCAATGTGAACAACACACCTAATACATTTTTTTAATCTAACTTGACCATTTCTATTCAAACTTAGACTAATTCCATTCCAACTCTACCTAAATCACACCTACCTAGCCTAATAGGACAAGGAAGAGGGCGCCCCCCTTCATTGGCTTCTCATGGGCCAAGTATGGTCAAAGGCCAGGTAACAAGCCCACTAACCATGCTAGACTCTTCCACCCTTGGTGGCCCATGAGAGGGAGAAGCCTATTTGGGCCTAAGTGGCTATTAAGTCCATAATGATGGCCTTAAGACCCAATATGAAATAAGCTCCTAATGGACTCTACTAATGGCAACCTAGCCATGGACTCTACATTACAAATGGCCCAATGGCTTGTTATAAGCCTTACAAGGAGCCCAAATGAAATAAATTACACAATTACAATCTCATACAAGCCATAACACACAAATACACTCCACCCGTATAAGGAAATCACCTTTGACGCCCCATCAGTTTGATGGATCCCGCCCTAGCATATATCTAGAATGGGAGAAGTCCATAGACCGACACTTTGGGAGGTTTACCCTGTCAGGGCCTATCCAAGTCAACTATGCCAAGAGTTTGCTATGGCGCCAAGCTAGGAAAGAATGGGAAAACATTGTAGGTTTAAGAGAAGCCAAAGGGGAAGCACCCATTGAATCTTGGGATGAAATGAGGGCCGATCTTAGAAAGATCTACACACCCCAACCCAAACCTCTTCATCCAACTGATCTTCCACCCCCGACCCCAACTCCAACCCAAGAACTTCCCCGACCAAGCCCAACCCAAGTCCACCCATGTTCACCACCCCGAGAGTACCATGCACTTACCATTATCACTCCACCCACCATAGACTATCCTACCCCATTATCCTTGGAAGTTGTGGCCCACACACATACCCAAGTGGATATGGATGCCAATCCGGATCCACCTCCCACCATAGAGAATATCCTAGACCCCCCACTTCCACCCACCTCTCCTAGTCCGGGTCCTCATGAGCCGCACACCGTCACCATAGATGAGTCCATACTCCAATGGCTCAAGCAAAGTCCCACCCTCCTGAGCTCACCACCATTGGGATATGAATCCCAAATTGTTCCCACTCGGTCTCCCCATGTCACTTTACAAACCTTCTACTTCACGGGAGACTTGGGAGACCTTGTGGATTGCCTATATTGGCAAGTCCGCTTGACCGGCTTGCTTGCCATGGGACCTTCGGAGCCTAGCACCATTAACTTTGCCCACCCCACCATTGGCTCCATCACTTCCATTTGCACAAGTGGGCATTGCACTATTGAGATTCTTCTATTTCTCCCCAAGGATGAGAAACCCATCTTGGCCCACTCCCCACCCATTGAGGTTCCAATTGATTTGATTGGCCAACCCACTAGAGACCTTGGCCCAATTACCTTATAGGAGGATGACTCACCATTTGGGAACCTTGAAGACATAGAGTTCCTCTCTCTAGGTGGCCCCTTCCATGATCCCTTTGACCCCTTCCTTTGGGAGCTCGAGTACCCATGTGGTCCACCCACATCACTTATCACCCACTCCTTCCTACCCTCACCCACCATGTTGGACCAAGCTCATCTCTCCCAAGACTCTGATTACACCATGGGAGCCATGACTTTGAGCAATACACACTTAGGGATCGAGGAAGTGCCCCACTTCATGATATCCACCTTCCTAGATCCCTTTGACCCATTCCAATGGAGGTCCAAAAGCCCACACATAGGAGACATCTTTGGTACAAAAGTGCATAAGTCTTGGCGTACAACACCACTTGATATGATTCTTAAGTCAGGTCCACTCGTTCATATCACCCACATGTCAAGTAGAATGCATGATTGGTTCATATTCGGGTGTATCGGCCCTCCCTTATTTAACATTGGTCATACACATGTCAAAGGCATCTACGGATGTCCGGGTCCCCCGATATTTATCACCACTTTGCATGATAGGTACACCTACGGGTGCCCTGGCCCACCTAGGTTGACCAAAGTCTACACGGCATCATTGCATGATAGGTCCACCTATGGATGACCTGGTCCTCCCAATTCCAGCAAAGTCTTCTTGGCGTCAAAGCATGACTGGTCAACATATGGTTGTCCTGGTCCACCTTTACACACCAAGCTTTTCACACCCACACCGCATCATAGTGCATGGCATACGCATTCACGTAAGCATCTAGCAACGAGCGGTGAGGTTCACAAAGAGCGGGCAAAAGCTTGCGAGCGCCACTTGAAATTCCAAGTAGGCAACTTATCGATGGTGACATTGGAGTGGCTCTACCCTAGTGTCACCTCCAACTTGAGGGCACGAGGACTTGGACCTTGCCAAGTTCCGAGTGGCTTTGGCAACCCGGCTTACGGGTTGGACTTACTAATGGGTTTTGGGATTCACTCCATTTCCCGCGTGGCGGATCCGGCACCCTATATGGGCACCGCGGTGGATCCTAGTGATTACCTTGAGCCTATATCTTCCCTTGTGAGTGATACCTTCGGAGAGCCACCAAAAATCAGTATGAGAGCCCAACGTGTGCACACAGAGGTAATACTAGGCAAGTAGGGTACCATCGCTAGCAAGAGGGTGTGCCTAAGCCACCGTGAGAGGATGAAGGATCATCCCCTGGTTGCAGATGTAGGGTTGAGTTTGGAGGTTGAGGTTCACCCCGAGCTGCTTTAGAGGACCACTTCCCCGGTGGACCCATACTCGACGGAGTCGAGTTCTCCGCACCCCGGGGGTATGATGGGGACATCTCCGGCAATCCCATTTGTTCGAGGATCCCGATGCTCGCCAACTGTGCTTCATCTTGTTCGCCGCTTTATTTCGAGTCATATGATGTATTTTTCATTTGCTTATTTGAGTCTTATCATGTAATTTTCCTTTTTATTTGAGTCCAATACCTAGGTTAGGTAGTTATTTACCTAATTCTTGAGTCATTATGTTGGTTTGATAGGTTAATGGGCCCAATTATATGGGCTAGGCCCAGGGGCACCCCCTTCCCCTTGGTTTAGTGTTAGTAGTCCAAAAGTCAGGGACTTATGTTAAATTGTGGGAATCCTATAAATAGGACCCCACTCCCACCATTTGGAACTAATGAATGATTGAAAGAAAATTTGAAATTCCACTACAATTGTGAGAATCTCTCTCTCTCTCTCTCTCTCTAAGGGGTGGATTCCCCTCTCTCTCTCTCTTCTCTCTCTCTCTAAAGGGGGCGAACCCCATTCTCTCTCCTCCCCACCCCCAATTTCAAAATTCCCTCTCTCTCTCCTCTCTCCCTTGCCACCTCATCCTCCACATCAGCCCCAACCCTTCATCTTCCCAAGGCTCCATCAATTCCTCCATTAATTTCACCAAGCCCCAAGCACCTCTCACCATTCCGAGGCAACCCTTCCTCTTCCCAAGCCACCCCCTCATCTCCCAAGGAAGAATCCCATTCTCCCACTCACCCCTTCACCAACCCCAAGCAACCTTTCCTCTCCCCAACACACCCTTTCCCATCCCCAAGGCCACATTAACCACCCACCATTAACCACCCATTCAAACCAGGGGAGAGGTTCCCCCCCCCTCTCTCCCTCTCCACCTAGGCAACCTGTGCACTCCACCTCTCCCCCCTGATAACTGTGACCCCAGCACCCCCCACTCCCTCCCATTACCCCTAGATCCCTTCATTCCCCTTCCCACAACTTCCCTTAGCCACCCCTTGCAAGTTTCTTCCCCTTTCCCACCTCCACATACACTCTACTCTCTCACTCTGTTCTCAGGTCGCTAGGGGTTGAGGATTCGCAGGTTTGAGAGTCTGCCCCGTCCTCATCTCCAAGCTCCAGAAGTCACACCATATATTGCCGGAAAGCTCTTCCAGTCGTCTTCGCAGGCGATGTGATCCCGCCCCGATCCGAGTTCGGAGCTTCCCGAGAGAGCCGTTCTCCCTCGACTGCGCAACTCGACTCCTGCAGAAGACCAGAGGCCCAGTTAAAGTGTGACCACGGCCGCTCCTGTGAGAGTTTCGACATGATTCTTTGGCTGAAGTCTCCTCCTACAAGTCCCCTTGCATCTCCAAGAAACGGAGCACCATTTGAAGCCCGAAGCACAAAGTTCTGATTTTTCTACCCAAGATGACCCTCCCACGGTCGTATCGATATAAGCTACGTCACCTTCGGAGCTCGGGAGTGTTCGTGGCAGCTTCATCCTCCGGTTGTAGCATTCTGGAGTCAGTCCAAGCCAGAACAAAGTGGCCCAATACCAGAGCCGGCCCTAGCCCCTGACGACATCCATAAGGTACACCAAAATTCAAGAGTCCTCCCGGGCCAGTCAGCGAGGATTCGGCACAGGTTTTGGCGACTTCTGAGTCCGATAGAGCCCGTGGCGGCGTCAACATCGACTAGCTATCCAGCAGTTCCAGAAGCTGACAGAATCGACGAAGTCTTCACTCGGCGACTCCTTTAGCTCGCCGTCCGATCTCGCCTGGCCGGCTGACCGCCCCTCCCTACGTGGAGGTAGTTTTGGTTGTAATTGATTATCCCTACCCCTAGTCCGCCCCCTCTGCGAGGGCGTAGTGCATGTACTAGTAGGTCTTCGGCTGAAGCTTCATCGGCGCAGCGTGCGGGTAAGCCCACGCTTCCTCGCTCGCCCTCGTCTCCGGCCGGGATTGGCGTCTTCACGCCGATCAGGTGAGTTCCTAGTAGCACTTCTCTGTTAGAATCACTTTGCTTGTTTAGTATCACATCTTAGTGCCGTCGGTCGGTGAGTAAGTGCCCGATCTCAAAATATCATCGATTTGAGCGACCACCGCGAAGCGAGTTGAGAGAGCGACCCTACAACCCACGCCCTTGGCGTGCTGGCCGCCAATGGAATTGGGCATCCCCGGCCCTTAGGGGTTCAGCCAAAGCTATCCCAAATCCCCGGAAAGGCGAGGTCCCACTTCGGACCCTCTCCACCATCGCCTGTCCGTCTACGGATCCGAGTGTGCGCTACATGGGTAAGCCCGCTAGAGTGGGTTCGCCAACTTGTTGCTTGCTTGCAAATATAGGTCCAAGGTGCATTGGTCAAGTGGCTGCCACCTCCAAGGGGTTGTTTCACATCAGCGACTCTGCCCAGGGCGCCCTAATAATCAAACGACTTTGCACACAGTCGTTATAATCATCAATAATTAGTAAATTCATCATGTTTAAAATTTAATAACCATAAATCCTGATGTCTAAATTGATGCATGAGTACACTGCTAGAATCCTGCTATTTTCCTCTACCTGCCCATATATTCATTCCTGCAAAATTCTTTTTATTGAAAAAGTGCTACTGTTCACGTTCAAATTCACATGAAGAGAACCATGTCTAAACCTAAGTCACCCTTCAAGATATGGCGCCCTTGTCCAGGGTGCCATATCCTGAAATGGAGACTCCTCCAGAGGGCACTATATCCTCTATGGAGAAAACTCCAGGATCTAATGTATATATATATAAAGGTATAATTCTGAATTTGACGCCTTAACTACAAGACTTTATTTAATGAAATGAAGACACTACCTTAGGCGCCATTTTACCTGTTCACTATTTTTCCCGAATGTTTTCATGTAACCCAAGTTAGTGGGTATCTATATGGCACTATATCTTAGTCCGTAGAAATGGTCCCACATTTCTCGGTGGTTTCACGATTACCCCACTATTTCTCGGTGATAGATGAGCCCTCCGCAGGATATTCCTTCCTTCAGACTGGTGACTTTATCATAGAGACGTCTGTAAGTCGCTGCGAAGCCTTGGATTCCCTCAGGACCACCGAGTAGGTTGTACCATTAAAACCATGACACTTTTTTTGATTGCCATGTCACTCAAAAGAAACATGGTATACCGGCCCTCATGGTATGATATTTGGATACCGTGAGAATGTTTCTTGAGTTAATGGAATGGGAAACCATACCATTGTTATCAAGTAAGGATTATGTACCTCTATGTAGACACAGATTCTTTCTACCTTATCATGTACAAAAAATGAGTGACCATATGTATATGAGCGCTTATTCTTGATATCATGGCACCCACTAGGGAGCCAAATCCACCAAGTTTTCAATGAGTATCATGATTGTACCATTTTGATCGTAGTACATCCCTACGTAACAAGTTCTATCCTTGAGTTTCTATTCCACAAGATCTACCTTAAAATTCCTACAAGGGCATTCCCTTGGAATTCTATATTGGCTATAACTATAGTGGATGTCGAAAATACATGATTCAATACTTGCGCATATAGGGCCCGATCTGGTCCTGGGAGGAGCACCCGAAAGTACTTGTGTCCATGGGAGCTATTATTGATCACGGTGTGGCATTGCACCGAAGTACTGGTCGTTCTAGATAAATGACATTCCATAATCTTGTACTTGTACTTGACTTGACATGACATGACTTGCGTAGCCCGGAAAGGGTATTTACTTGCTTGCTTGATAACGTGATAGCCAATTCGTGACATGACTTGATAAATGTACATGCTTGCCTATCTTGATATAATTACGTGAAATCATGGATATCTTGCTGGTTCATTCTAAGTTATCTCTTGCTATACACTCTCTCTATTGTCGTTTCATGCGAACATGCATAGCTTTACTTGCATTCATGTAACATGTAATTTATTTAAAGCAAGCTAGCACTTGAGATATAATTCCTACTGAGCGTTCGCTCACCTAGTGTTTTCCCCTATTTTTTAGGTAATTCCGATGATGAGACTCATTCGGATGGGGATGGACAAGAGTGAAGAGCTTAGAGCCATTCCAACCGTCAAAGTGTTATCTAGTCCTGTCTTTGCTATTTTCTTGAGTCATCCATTGTACTTTTTCTTTTATTGAGTCCTAGTGCTTTCCTCAAGAGTTGTAATAGAAGTACTTTGAAAGTTTATGATTAATAAAGGACTTAGTTATCTTTACTTGTGCGCGCTCTGTCTATGTATGTCGAATACACTTACGCTCTGATTGACATGATCGATATAAAGTCGTCACGCATCTCCAGGTTCTTTCCGCGCTCAGGGCGTGACAATTTTTATGGTATCAGAGCCTAGGATATTCAATTCCTAGGAAACCCAAGTCCAATGATAGGTTTAAGCTTTTACCCTGTGAGATTGGGTAGAGCCAAAGGTTAAGTTAACTTAGGAACTTAAACCTTTGGAATAATCACATATTGATAGAGTTATTTTAATAATTGTAGGATCATGACCGCAGAACGTGCTCAGTGGCCCGACATGCAACAAACCGTCCAAGGTCTTACTCAGGCGTTACAACAAGTAGTGCAAGGAGGTGCTAATCGTGGAGCAGGAGAACTCCACCGGAGTTTTCACAATATGAACCGCCCCAAGTTCATTGGCTCGACTGACCCTGACAATGCCAAGCACTGGATAAGGGAGATTGAACGGATTTTCCGTGTCATGCAGTGCGCGGACCAAGAGAAGGTTCTACTTGCAACGTTTTAGTTAGAAAGGGACGCCCATTTTTGGTGGGAGTCCGTAGAAGCTACTAGAGACCAAGATCAAGTCACTTGGGCTGAATTCAAGGAATATTTCAATAACAAGTATTTCTCTGACCTTCTCTGACCGAGTACAGGAGATGAAGGCCGCGGAATTCGCCACACTCAAACAACATTCCTTATCGGTGGCCGAGTACGAGGCTCAATTCTCTAGACTGTCGCGGTACGCTAAACACTTTGTAAGTACCGAGAAGATGAAAGCAAGAAGGTTCCTAAATGGGCTCAGGCCCCAATATATCACACAACTGGCGTCGATGGACATTCAAGTCTACTTGGAGATAGTACGGCGAGCCCAGCTGTTAGAAGATGCCACGGAGCTGTCAGATCGGATCCGTGGGAAGGATAAGAAGGAGCATGTTACTTGCTTTGGTACTTTCAAGCCCACCTTCAACAAGAAGAGGCTTAATAATGGAGGAGAGTCCTCTCAGGAGAAGAAGCTTAAGAAGAATCACAAGCCTTTCTCCATCACTATCACACCTTCCAAAGAGGAGTGCAAACATTACGACAAGGCCGGCCATAGAGCCGAGGAATGCTGGAGAAGACTAGGAGCTTGCCTCAGATGCGGGAGCCGTGATCATCGGATTCCCGATTGTCCACTACTTAATGATCAAGCCGGTGACGAGAAGCGCCCGGTGAAGAAGAATGCACGTCTCCAAGCCTTTCAGGAGGCGGAACAAGACGAAGGCGGACTAGTGGACGGTACACAAAAGATTTGTTCCAAGTCTGCACATGTCTTGTTTGATACCGGTGCATCGCATTCCTTTGTTTCTAAGAAGTTTGCGGATGCATTACCTATGGAACCGGAGTGGATAGATCTAGTCATTGCAACCCCTCTCGAGAACAAATCTGAGATCTCACACCACTATTCCAATTGTAAAGTTATGGTAAACAGGAAAAATCTGCCAGCAGATTTAATATGTCTAGACTTGAAGGGATATGATGTTATACTAGGAGCCGATTGGCTATCTACACACAAGGCAGCTATTGATTGCCATGAAGGCAAGGTAACTTTTAAGGAGTTTTTCAGAATTTGTCTACACTAGCCCTAAGAGTAGGAACAAGTCACCTCTTATTTTGGCTCTTCGAGCTAGCAAGCTTATAAGGAAAGGGTGTATATCTTTCCTTGCTTTTGTCACTATAAAGGAGACTAAGAAAACCAATATAGAGTTTATCCCCATAGTTCGAGAGTTTCAGAAGTATTTCCAGAGGATTTGCCTGGATTACCCCCACAAAGAGAAGTGGCCTTCACCATCGACCTGGTCTCGGGTGCTGGTCCAGTCTCTAAGGCACCTTATAGGATGTCCCCTGCTGAGCTCAAGGAGTTAAAGGAACAATTGATGGAGCTTTTGAAGAAAGGATTTATCAGATCGAGCACTTCCCTGTGGGGAGCGCCCGTATTATTCGTAATGAAGAAGGATAGATCCATGAGATTATGCATCGACTATCGACAGTTGAATCATCTCACCATCAAAAATAAGTATCCACTACCGAGAATCGATGAATTATTTGATCAAATATCTGGATCCAAGTATTTCTCCAAGATTGATCTCAGGTCAGGATATCACCAACTAAGGATTAAGGATGAGGACATTTATAAGACCACGTTCAGGAGCAGGTATGGGCACTACGAATTTGTTGTTATGCCTTTCGGACTAACAAATGCCCCTGCAGGCTTTATGCAGTTGATGAATAGCATATTCAGGCCTCATCTAGATCAGTTTGTGGTGGTCTTCATCGATGATATATTGATTTATTCAAAGACCAAGGAAGAACATGAAGAGCATTTGAGGATTGCATTACAGATATTGAGGACAAATCAGTTATATGCAAAGCTCAGTAAATGTGAGTTCTGGCTAGAAGAAGTATTCTTCTTAGGACATGTAATCTCCAAGGATGGGTTATCAGTAGATCCATCAAAGGTTGAAGCTGTGAAGTATTGGGAAAGGCTAACCAATGCTAGTGAGATCCATAGTTTCTTGGGTCTTGCAGGCTATTATCGGTGATTCATCAAGGACTTCTCAAAAATCATCGTACCACTTACTAGGCTAACCCGCAAGGAGATCCGTTATGAGTGGAATGAAGACTGCGAAAAAAGCTTTCAAGCTCTAAAGGATCACTTGACTACTGCCCCGGTTCTGGCCTTACCAATTGAAGGAGATAAATTCGAGGTGTACACCGATGCGTCGGGCATTGGCCTCGGAAGTGTGTTAATGTAACAAGGAAGAGTCATTTCTTACTCTTCCCAACAACTAAAGAAGCATGAAGAGAACTACCCGGTCCACGACCTAGAATTAGCTGCAGTAGTGTTTGCATTAAAGATATGGAGACATTACCTATACGGAGTACAATTCACTATATACTCCGATCACAAGAGTCTCAAGTACTTCTTTTCTCAGAAGCAATTGAATATGAGACAAAGACGTTGGCTAGAATATCTCAAGGACTTCGACTTTACAATACAATATCATCCTGGAAAGGGTAATCCTGTAGTTGATGCCCTCAGTCAAAAGCCAAGAGCCCTCTTAGCTAATTGTATGATTCAAGAGTGGAAATTGTTAGAATAATTCTCTAAACTCAACATAAGTATGGACAACGAGAACAGGTGTATTACTCTATCACATATAAGGATACAACCAGATCTACTCTCTGAAATACAAGGACTCCAGGATAATGACCTAGTGTTAGTAGAAATCAAGGGCAAAATGGAAGAGCAATCTTATTTCAAGATAGCATCAGATGGAAGATTATTGTTCAAAGAGAGAACTTGTGTTCCAGATTGTCCAGAACTAAAGAAGAAGATATTAGAAGAAGCTCATAGATCAAGGTACACAATTCACCATGGATCTACCAAAATATACCAAGACTTGAAACGGACCTTTGGTGGCCCAACAAGAAAAGAGAGGTAGCAGACTTTGTATCTCGTTGTCTCACCTGCCAACAGGTTAAGGTGGAACACCAGAAGCCTGCTGTTAAGCTACAACCTCTAGATATTCTAAAGTGGAAGTGGGAGGATATCGGTATGGACTTTATAATGGGTATGTCTATATCTAAAAAAGGACATGATGGAATATGGGTCATCGTAGACTGATTTACCAAGATGGCACATTTCTTGCCAATCAAGAGCCAATGGTCAGTCGACGTTCTTGCTGCTTTATACATCAAAGAAGTTGTCTGATTACATGGAGTACTTATTTCAATCGTGTCTGACCAAGATCCGTATTTTACTTCTCACTTCTGGAAGGGTCTACAACATTCGTGGGGGACAAGACTCAATTTTAGACCAGCCTTTCATCCTCAGACGGATGGTCAGACCGAAAGAACGAATCAAGTGGTAGGAGACATGCTTAGAGCTTGTATCATTGATTTCGGCGGAAGCTGGCATGATCACTTGCCTTTGGTCGAGTTTGCATACAACAATAGTTACCAGGCAAGCATTCAAATGGCACCTTTCGAAGCATTATACGGAAGAAGTTGTCGATCACCCTTATGCTGGGATGAAGTTGGTGAGAAGCAACTACTAGGCCCAGACATGGTGAGAGACACCACAGAAAAGATCCAGCTAATTAGAGAAAGACTTCAAATGGATCAGTCTAGACAAAAGACTTATACCGATGCAAGAAGGAGAGATGTCGAATTCCAAGTCAGAGATCATGTCTTTCTTAAGGTTTCCCCTGGATGAGGAATAAGAAGATTTGGTGTTAAGGGCAAGCTTACACCAAGATACATCGATTCTTTTGAGGTATTAGAAAGAGTTGGCGAGGTTGCCTACCGCATCGCCTTGCCTCCTTAATTGTCCAAAGTTTACAACGTGTTCCACATTTCGATGTTGAAGAAGTATGTGCACGATCCATCGCATGTTATAAATCATGGAGACCTGGTGATACAAAAGGATCTCACGTATGAACAAAGACCCATGAAGATCCTTGATCGCGAGATGCATGCACTAAGGAACAAGGTAATCCCCATGGTCAAGGTTCAATGGAGCAAATGCTCGGAACAAGAAGCCACATGGGAGACCGAAGAATCTATGAAGAAGAGATTCCTAGACTTATTGAAGAATGGTATGTACTCTGCACCCTCCACGTCTATGTACCATTGAATTTGGTGACCAAATTCTTTTTAAGTGGGGGAGGGTGTAGCAACCCTGGTAAATTGAAGGAATAGAAATCCTAAATAAATTAAAACAAACAATTAGCCAAAGCCCAGATCACATAGACAACACCACATACATAATTGGGCCTTACACTTAAACCCAAATGGGCCAAGTAAAGGGCGCCCTTGCTTAAGGCGCTATTTCATGAAATGAAGCCCCTTTAAATGGGCGCTATTTTCTTCAGGATTAAATATAAAAAATCTGATTGCAGTGTTTCGTTCTAACTGGGATAATGGCTGTCGTTCGGGAAGGTTTAGCTCAAGTGGGATTCGTACATGGGAAATTTTAATCCCGTTAGGATTCTAAACCCGTTAGGCTCTTTTTCCCTATAAATATATCCTCCGAAACCTTGCAGAAGTTATTGCCTCTGGGTTTTCACAACGTCGTCGCCACCGTGAAGAACTTATTCTTCCTCTGTCAATACACTTCCTCCGACGACTGTACGAGAAGAAGGGCATCCTCCACTTCTTCTTAATCTTCTGCTTCCCGGACGAATACTGCTGCAAGAAGAAGACAAGCTGCTTCTTCTTCTTCTTCCTCTGCATCTGTCGTTGCTGAGTATATGTTCCTCTGCTCCGTGGGAGCTGATGTTGCCGTTTTTCCTCTTATTATCTTCTCTGTTCGTCAACCAAATCACCCAATTAGGTAGGTGTTCTCAAGTACCAAGCCCAATCTAATAAATCCAGATCATGAGCATGCATATAGGTCTTAGTATTATTTCTAGTGGATTTATGTTGCGTTTTCAGAACCTCAGTAAAAAGGGCGACTCTGCCCAGGGTGCCCTAATAATTAAACGACTTTGCACACAATCGTTATAATCATCAGTAATTAGTAAATTCATCATGTTTAAAATTTAATAACCATAAATCCTGATGTCTAAATTGATGCATGAGTACACTGCTAGAATCCTGCTATTTTCCTCTACCTACCCATATATTCATTCCTGCAAAATTCTTTTTATTGAAAAAGTGCTACTATTCACGTTCAAATTCACATGAAGAGAACTACGTCTGAACCTAAGTCACCCTTCAAGATATAGCGCCCCTGTCCAGGGTGCCATATCCTGAAATGGAGACTTCTCCAGAGGGCGCTATATCCTCTATGGAGAAAACTCCAGGATCTAATGTATATATATATAAAGGTATAATTCTGAATTTGACGCCTTAACTACAAGACTTTATTTAATGAAATGAAGACACTACCTCAGGCGCCATTTTACCTTTTCACTATTTTTCCTGAATGTTTTCCTGTAACCCAAGTTAGTGGGTATCTATATGGCACTATATCTCAGTCCGTAGATATGGTCTCGCGTTTCTCGATGGTTTCACGATTACCCCACTATTTATCGGTGATAGATGAGTCCTCCGAGGGATATTCCTTCCTTTGGACTGGTGACTTTATCATAGAGACCTCCGTAAGTCTACACAAAGCCTTGGATTCCCTTAGGACCGCCGAGCAGGTTGTACCATTAAAACCAATGGCACTTTTTTGATTGCCATGTCACTCTAAAGAAACATGGTATATCGGCCCTCATGGTATGCTATTTGGATACCGTGAGAATATTTCTTGAGTTAATGGAATGGGAAACCATACCATTACTATCAATTAAGGATTATGTGCCTCTATGTAGACACAGATTCTTTCTACCTTATCGTGTACAAAGAACGAGCAACCATATGTATATGAGTGCTTATTCTTGATATCATGGCACCCACTAGGGAGCCAAATCCACCCAGTTTTCAATGAGTATCATGATTGTACCATTTTGATCGTAGTACGTCCCTACGTAAGAAGTTATGTCCTTGAGTTTCTATTCTACACGATCTACCTTAAAATTCCTACAAGAGCATTCCCTTGGAATTCTATATTGGCTATAACTATAGTGGATGTTGAAAATACATGACTCAATGCTTGCACATATAGTGTCTGATCCTGTCCTGAGAGGAGCACCCGAAAGTACTTGTGCTCATTGGAGCTATTATTGATCACGGTGTGGCATTGCACCGAAGTACTCGTCGTTCTAGATAAATGACATTCCACAATCTTGTACTTGTACTTGACTTGACATGACATGACTTGCATGGCCCGAAAAGGGTATTTACTTGCTTGCTTGATAACGTGATAGCCAATTCATGACATGACTTGATAAATGTACATGCTTGCCTATCTTGATATAATTACGTGAAATCTTGGATATCTTGCTGGTTCATTCTAAGTTGTCTCTTGCTATACACTCTCTATATTGTCATTTCATGCGAACATGCATAGCTTTACTTGCATTCCTGTAACATGTAATTTACTTAAAGCAAGCTATTACTTGAGATATAATTCCTACTGAGCATTCGCTCACCTAGTGTTTTCCCCTATTTTTCAGGTAATTCCTATGACGAGACTCATTCGGATGGGGATGGACAAGAGTGAAGTGCTTAGAGCCATTCCAACCGTCAAAGTGTTATCTAGTCCTGTCTTTGCTATTTTCTTGAGTCATCCATTGTACTTTTTCTTTTATTGAGTCCTAGTGCTTTCCTCAAGAGTTGTAATAGAAGTGCTTTGAAAGTTTATGATTAATAAAGGACTTTGTTATCTTTACTTGCGCGTGCTCTGTCTATTTGTGTCGAATACACTTACGCTCTGATTGACATGATCGATATAAACTGGTCACGCATCTCCGGGTTCCTTCCGCGCTCGGGGCGTGACACTTGGCCCGGCGAGCTGAAAACTAAGAACCTCCGCGCAGTACCCTCAAACCTCGAGGAAGAACCGTCTCACCTGAAAAGTAGGGGTGAGCCTCGTATCACTGGCTCAGTAGGGGTCCCGCGAAGCCCCAACCGTAAACAACGGTGGTAGCGGAAAGTAGTAACACAGCAGGAACAGGAACTCGGTGGCCGGAAAAAAAAACTCGACACTTTAGCTACTCCTACTGTACCGAAAAACACGCCCCGATCTCACAATCGGGGGACACCGGTCTAACGGAAAAGGCCTCTGGCTACACAGCCAGAAAACACACCATGATGACCCTGACGTGGAGGCCCGTCTCACAGACAAAGGTCCAACCCAAGACCACACGGTCTGGGTAGACACAATCACGTCCTCGTCGTCGTGAACCCTACATCGTCTAGGGAAAACCCTTGGTGACGCTCACCGGAAACCCTAGGCCTCTACCTCAGGAAACCACCCGAAAACTACGAGTAAAACCACGTCTCGCAGACGTGAAATGAAACTCGAGTCACTAGAAACTCACGTCACGTGACGGGAGCACTGCCTACTAGAAGCATGGCCGGATGCGTCCACTGATATCTTACACCGCACCCCATTGTCTCCCTATGATGCCCCAGGCGGAGACTGAGACACACAACTAGTACCACGAATAAGGACTAGCTGGGGTCATGCTCGTCAGTGCGGGTCCGACGCCCCCAACCAAGTGTGCACACACAGACCATGCGCCCTAGGTCAGATCCTCTAGCTGGTTCTTCCCCAAAGCCTGGACTCAGGCTGGGTGAAGGGGCCCTATGGGAACAAGCCTAAAAATCGTCTCTCTCGGGTAAGCTGCTCCACCACTCCCGGGTGGGTCAGCACACGAGTGCTGTAAGAAGGCAACGACCAGTGGGAGGTCACTAAACGTGAACAAGGAAAGTCACGCAAGCACCCATTACGAGTAATGCGGAGTAACAAGTGGCTCAGAGCCACCGGACTCTGGACAGCCTTCTAAACCTACTAACCCAACGGTCCTTGAGTTACACGACTCGGGTCAAGACCGTCGTGCAGGATGGCACAACGCCGTTAATCTAGCCTAATCTCTGGGTCTGAAACCATGGTAGCACGATTCCCAAGATAGCTCACAAGTCGCCGAGTTAATTCCCTATCCAAGGGAAAGCGGGGAAACCTCCAGCCCCAGGCTGGGTGACTGGACTCATAGTCCAAGGGCCAACACACGGCCCACTCAAAAAATACTTGACCAGGAAGCCAATGATGTGCGGGAATTACCCACCGCACACATGCCGATACACGGCAACTCACTCTAGCGTGAACACGAAAGCTCGAAACACATGGGGTCACCCGGACCCACCAAACCTACGAGCATGCTACTCGAGGTAACTCGGTACCTCCAGACACCCCAAAACACGGACACAGGAACCACGGGGTGTCCAAGACATCCATGAGACCGAAGGTCGACCACTGGGTCACAACCGGGTCGACTCGGGGCCAACACAATACAAACGACACACAATTAGCACGGAAAATAGGGTGGCGGTCCTCCCTGGAACATCGCGCCGCTTGGCGGTCCACCCTGGACCGCGACACCCAGCTTAGCGGTCCACTCTGGACCCCTAGGCCCAGCTTAGTGGTCCACCATTGGGCTGCTAGCCATGAGAGACACCAGGAAACAAAACGGTCCTCCCCTGACCGCAAGCCCTTAGTGGCGGTCGTAGCCTGACCGCTAGCGTCGCTTAGCGGTCAGTCGCAAGGCCGCTACTCAACCTGTCACGCCCCGAGCGCGGAAGATACCCGGAGATGCGCGACGTGTCTATATCAATCATGTCAATCAGAGTGGTCGTGTATTCGACACAAAGACAGAGATGCGCAAAATAGCAAGATAACCCAATCCTTTATTTCATAATGGATAGACTATTACAAATCTAATACTCTGTTAAATAAAAAGGAAAAGAATACATAGTTGACTCAAGAAACTATGGAAAAGACTAGACGACACTTGTAGAAGCTCTATCACTTTCACTCTTGACCATTCCCATCCGATTGACTTCCATCGTCGTCGGACTTACCTGAAAAGTAAAAAGGGACAAACGGGATGAGCGAACGCTCAGTAGGAAATTATATCTCAAGTACTAGCAAGTGGTTTAAGTAATTACATTTTCATGGATGCAATAAAGCTATGCATGCTCGCATGAAACGACAAGATAGAGAGAATGTAATATCAAAGAAATAAGATGAACTTTCATGAACAAGATACAAGTTATTCAAGATATTCAAGCAAGCACGTTTAACAAGTCATGTCAAGAACTTTGGCTATCATGTTTCAAGCAAGTAAATTACCCTTTTTCGGGCCACGCATTTCATGTAAAGTCAAGTACGATTCAAGTACAAGATGTGTGTGGAATGTCCAATCAAGCAAGTCAAGTACTCGGTATAATGCCAGATACCTTATCATTTTAACTCCCATGGGCACAAGTACTTTCGGGTGCTCCTCCCAGGACCAGATCGGGCCCTATATGCGCAGGCATTTATCATGTGTTTTGACATCCACTCTTGTTTATATAGCCAATATAGAATTTCAATAATCAAGCTTGTAGATACGTATGACAACTTTGATAGAAAAGAGTCCAAAATATGACAAAGGACATAGAATGGCGATAATAACGGTATAATCACGAGTTCGATAAAACTAGGTAGAATATGGTTCCCTTAACTTAGGTACCATGACAAATCAATATGGACATTCTTTATATAGAATTGAGGTCCACATGAACATTAGATCAAGCAAGATACCCTCATTCTTATCATAGAATTGGGGTTTACAAGAATGACACGATATGGCATGATATCATCATCCCATCAAGAATTTCTTATGATATACTCTTTGTATAATCATAAGGGCCGGTATACCATGTTTTCTTTAGATTGACATGGCAAAAACTGTGTAATGGGTTTTTAGGGTACAACCAGCTCAGTCGGCCTTGAGGGAATCCAAGGCTACGAGGAGTCTTACGGAGGTCTCTATGACTAACTTGCTAGTCCAAAGGAACGGAATGTCCAATGGAGAGCTTGTATGTCAATGAGAGTTGAGTGTGATCGATAAATCAACATGAAACGTGGGACTATACTCACGGAGTGGAGAATAGTGCCGATATATATATATATGTATAATATATAAACCATCGGTTAGCAAATCAGAGGAAAAATCAGTTTACAGTAAAATAACGACTTAGGTCAAGTCGTCTCAAGTAATTAACGCCTAACTGAAGGGCGTTTACATATATTGCCAATTTGCAGAATTTCCATTATTTCATTAATTTATCAAAAAACGCCTTTACTGTGGGCGTTTCTTAAAAGTTGACGACTGCAGGGGCAGGCGTCTCATCATTTACATATTTGACAGGATATAATTATTCTCAGAAATTTATCAAAAATGCGCCCTTGTAAAGGGCGTTACTTTAAAAAACGCGCCCTTGGAAGGGGCGTTACTTTCCAATTCCACTTTACAGAATATGTGAATTTTAGGTTTTTAACAGATACACGCCCTAGAAAGGGGCGTTACTTTTAATGTTCACGCCTTGTACTGGGGCGTTAGAATATGGAAAACGACTTTGTCCAAGTCGTGAATTTCAAGGGATTTACGATATTTTAATAAATAATATTTCGAGAGACAGGAGACATGTCATGGCAGTAAAATTTAACAGGAATTCACAGAGTCATGCAAGATATTAAAAATCAATATTTCATATGTATTGTAATTTTTAAACAGATCAATTATTAATCACATGCGATTCTTATGAAATTAACGCCTGCGTAGAGGGCGTCAAATATTAAATTGACGACCACTAGTATGGTCGTTTCTTTTAAATTAGCGCCCTAATCAAGGGCGTTTCTTTCAAAATATTTCAGAAAACGCACGAAAACTATAATAATCATATGCATGACATGCTTATATATATATATATCTTGCATTAATTTCATTTGGGCTACAGTAGCTTGAGAAAACCTACCTTATGATCTGGATGAAGGAGATGAAAGGGCTTTGAAGCTTCAACTGCAACTTAATAGAAGAAGAACAATCGTTCTTCCGTCAACCTGGAGAGGAAACGAAGAATATTAATTCTTCTCATGCTACGTTCATAAAAAAGGAACAGAAGAAGAAAATAGAAGAACATATGTTCTTCACGTACCTAGCAGCAGACGTTCGATCAAATGGGTTTTAGGGTTCGATCGAACATGTTATTTATAGGATTTTGAAGTCCTAACAAGAGTAGTGTTTGATTGAGGGTAATATATCCTTAATAGAGTCCTTACTCTAATAGACACTTACTAGATTAGGTTAATCTTTGCTTGGATAAGTTCTGGGTTCGATCGGGTCACGAACTGAATTAACGCCTTTGGTCAGGGCGTGTATTCTTGAATTAACGCCTTGCATAAGGGCGTTTCTTAAAAAGCGCCTTGAAAAAGGGCGTTTCGTGTTTTAAAACACGCCCAAGATAGAGGCGTTTCTTTTACTTGCCTATTTGGTCGCGTGAGTTGACGACCGCACGTGTGGGCGTCCTTTCTTTATTAACGCCTTTGATAGAGGCGTTTCTTTTTGAATTAACGCCCTAATAAGAGGCGTTATTTTTTTAATTTGTTTTATTTCGTCCAATTAACCCTATTCCTTTTATATATATTACTTCTGTAATATATATGTTTTAATTCATTTCAATTATTCATTTATTAGGGTTGCTACACCCTCCCCCACTTAAAAAGAATTTGGTCCCCAAATTCAATATATATATAATTATACACGCGGAGAGTGTAGGACATATACCTCTTAGAATAACTCGGGAAATCGTTTCTTCATAGATTCCTCGGTCTCCCATGTCGCTTCGCGTTCAGGATTCTTATTCCATTGCACCTTGATCATGGGAATAACCTTATTCCTTAGAGCTCGTATTTCTCGATCTAATATCTTTAAAGGCCTTTGTTCATATGTGAGATCTTTCTGGATCACCAGATCTCCATGCTCAATAATATGTGACGGATCGTGCACATACTTCTTCAACATAGATATGTGAAATACATTGTGTACCTCGGACAACTGAGGAGGCAACGCGATGCGATAAGCAACCTCGCCAACTCTTTCGAGTACCTCAAATGGTCCGATGAATCTTGGCGTAAGCTTGCCCTTAACACCAAATCTTCGTATGCCACGTCCAGGGGATATTTTAAGAAATACATGATCTCCAACCTGGAATTCAAGATCTCTTCTCCTGGTATCAGCATAAGCCTTTTGCCTTGTCTGAGCAACTTGTAATCTTTCTCTGATTACTTGTATCTTCTCGGTTGTATCCCTTACCATGTCTGGACCTAATAGTTGTTTTTCTCCAACTTCGTTCCAACATATGGGAGATCGGCAACTCCTTCCGTATAAGGCTTCGAAAGGTGCCATTTGGATACTAGCTTGGTAGCTATTATTATATGCAAATTCAACTAAAGGTAAGTGGTCATGCCAGCTTCCTCCAAAGTCAATAATGCATGCTCTCAGCATATCTTCAACAACTTGATTAGTTCGCTCGGTCTGACCATCCGTTTGTGGGTGGAAAGCAGTACTAAAGTTGAGCCTTGTCCCCAACGAATGTTGTAATCCCTTCCAAAAATGAGAAGTAAAACGGGGATCCCTATCAGATACGATTGAGACAGGAATTCCATGTATCCTGACTATTTCTTTAATGTATAGTGCAGCTAGCACATCAATCGACCATCGGCTTTTGATTGGCAAGAAATGTGCCGATTTAGTCAATCGATCAATGATAACCCAGATTCCATCATGTCCTCCTTTAGATTTAGACAAACCCATGATGAAGTCCATACCAATATCCTCCCATTTCCACTTAGGAATATCTAGAGGATGTAGTTTTCCCGCAGGCTTTTGGTGTTCCGCCTTGACCTGTTGGCATGTGAGACAGCGTGATACATAGTCCGCTATTTCTCTTTTCATATTGGGCCACCAAAAGTTCCTCTTTACATCTTGGTACATTTTAGTTGATCCAGGATGAATAGTGTATCTTGATCGGTGAGCTTCATCTAAGATCTTCTTCTTTAATTCCGGACAATCGGGTATACAAGTTCTATCTTTGAACGATAACCTTCCATCAGAAGTTAGTTGAAAATCAGATTGTCCTTCTAATCTGCCTTTGATTTCTACTAACATAGGATCATTATCCTGAAGTGTTTGTATCTCAGATAACAAATCTGACTGTATGCTTACATGAGATAGTGTGACAAATTTGGATTCCGTGTCCAAGCTTATATTGAGCTCGGAGAATTGTTCAAGTAACCTCCATTCTTGTATCATACAATTGGCTATCCTTGCTCTCGGCTTTCGACTAAGGGCATCAGCCACATAATTACCCTTTCCGGGATGGTATTGTATACTGAAGTCGAAGTCCTTGAGATATTCTAGCCAGCGTCTTTGTCTCATGTTCAGCTCCTTTTGTGAAAATAGATATTTGAGACTTTTGTGATCGGAGTATACAGTAAGCTGTACCCCATAGAGATAGTGTCTCCATATCTTTAGGGCAAATACTACCGCGGCCAATTCCAAGTCATGGACGGGGTAATTCTCCTCATGCTTCTTCAGTTGACGAGAAGAGTATGCTATGACCTTCCCATGTTGCATTAGAACACATCCGAGACCAATGCCAGAAGCATCAGTGTAGACCTCGAATTTCTCTCCTTCAATTGGTAGGGCTAAGACCGGAGCTGTGGTGAGATGATCCTTGAGAGTTTGGAAACTGCTTTCACATTCCTCACTCCATTCATATCGGATCTCCTTACGAGTTAATCTTGTAAGTGGTACGGCGATCTTAGAGAAATCTTTGATAAATCGCCGATAATAGCCTGCAAGACCTAAGAAACTTCTGATCTCGCTTGCATTAGTGGGTCTCTCCCAGTTTCTCACAGCTTCAACTTTTGACGGATCCACAGATAAACCGTCCTTGGATATGACATGTCCGAGAAAAGCCACTTCTTCAAGCCAGAACTCGCATTTGCTGAGTTTAGCATATAATTGATTTGTCCTCAAGACTTGCAATGCAATCCTCAAATGCTCTTCATGTTCTTCCTTAGTCTTAGAATATATCAATATATCATCGATGAAGACTACTATGAATTGATCCAAGTAAGGCCTGAATATGCTATTCATTAACTGCATAAAGGCAGCAGGGGCATTTGTTAGTCCAAAAGGCATAACAACAAATTCGTAATGGCCATACCTGCTTCTGAATGCGGTCTTGTGAATGTCATCATCCTTGATCCTTAATTGATGATATCCCGACCGGAGATCAATCTTGGAGAAATATTTGGATCCTGAAATCTGATCAAACAATTCATCGATTCTCGGCAGTGGATACTTGTTCTTGATAGTAAGATGATTCAACTGTCGATAGTCAATACACAATCTCATGGATCCATCCTTCTTCTTTACAAATAAGACTGGTGCTCCCCACGGGGAAGTACTTGGTCTAATAAACCCTTTTCGGATTAGTTCCATCAACTGCTCCTTCAACTCCTTGAGTTCAGCAGGGGACATTCTATATGGTGCCTTTGAAACCGGACCAGCACCAGGGACTAAGTCGATGGTAAAGGCCACATCTCTTTGCGGGGGTAATCCCGGCAATTCCTCCGGAAATACGTCTGGGAATTCTCGTACTACTTGAACGTCTTCTATCTTGGTTTCCTTAGCTTCTTTATTAGTGACAAAAGCAAGGAAGGATACACATCCTTTCCTGACGAGCTTGCTTGCTCGAAGAGCCGAAATAAGAGGGGATTTGCTTCGACTCTTAGGACTAGTATAAGTCAGTTCTGGAAATTCTTTGAAAACAATCTTGCTATTACGGCAATCAACCGTTGCCTGGTACTTAGATAACCAATCTGCTCCTAGTATAACATCATATTCTTTTAGATCTAAGCAGATAAGATCAATAGGAAAATTCTTTCCTCGAACCAACACCTCACAGTTTTGGTAATGATGCGTGATATCCGTCTCGTTTCCGAGAGGAGTAGACAACACTATTTTCATCCATTCTGGTTCTAGAGGTAATGGGTCAGCAAACTTCTTGGAAATAATGGAATGCGATGCACCTGTATCAAATAAGACATGTGCATATTTGGAACAAATTTTTAATGTACCTTCCACCAATCCGCCTTCTTCTTCTGGTTCGGTCTCTTGGATTGCATGAAGACGCGCGTTCCTTGTCACTGGGCGTTTACCCTCACCATCTTGGTCATTCATTAATGGACAATCGGGAATCCGATGTTCACGACTCCCACAACGGAGACATGCTCCTAATTTCCTCCAGCATTCTTCTGTTTTGTGACCAGCCTTGTCACAATGCTTGCATACTACGTTTGAAGGGGTAGTGGTGATAGAGAAAGGCTTGGATTTCTTGTACTTCTGATCTTGAGAGGAAGAACCTCCATTATTGGGCCTCTTCTTAAAGTTGGGTTTAAAAGAACCCGAACTTGTGACTTGCTCCTTTTTGTCTTTCCCACGGATCCTATCAGATAGTTCCGTGGCATCTTCAAGCAACTGAGCTCGGCGCACTATTTCAGTATAAACTTGAATATCCATAGGCGCCAGTTGAGTAATGTAGTGGGGCCTAAGCCCATTAAGAAATCTACGGGCTTTCATCTTTTCCGTGCCAATTAAATGCTTAGCATATCTAGACAGTCTAGAGAACTGTGCTTCATAATCAGCCACCGATAAAGATCTTTGCTTTAATGCGGCAAATTCGGCGGCCTTCCTTTCCTGGACCCTATCAGAGAAATATTTGGCGTTGAAATATTCAACGAATTCACCCCATGTAACTTGAGTTGGGTCAATAGTAGCTTCAATCGACTCCCACCAGCATCTAGCATCCTTTTCTAACTGGAAAGTAGCTAATAAGACTTTGTCCTGATCCGTGCATTGCATGACACGGAATATACGTTCAATCTCCCGAACCCAATGCTCGGCATCGTCTGGATCGGTCGATCCCATGAACTTCGGGGGATTCATATTCTTGAATGCTTGGTGTAAGCTTCCAGCTCGTGGAGCACCACCTTGTGCTACCTGTTGTAGCACTTGGGTCATCCCTTGAAGGGTACGCTGCATGTTGCGCCATTGAGCACGTTCGGCAGCCATTATCCTACAATTACAATAGCTATGTTAGTATTATGTCACTATAATCTTATAAAGGACTCATTGATCATTTAACCCTTGGTTCTACCCACTCTCACTTGGTTAAAGGTTTTGAAACCTATCCTTGGACTTGGGTTTCCTAGGAATTGAATACCTTAGGCTCTGATACCACAAAGACTGTCACGCCCCGAGCGCGGAAGATACCCGGAGATGCGCGACGTGTCTATATCAATCATGTCAATCAGAGTGGTCGTGTATTCGACACAAAGACAGAGATGCGCAAAATAGCAAGATAACCCAATCCTTTATTTCATAATGGATAGACTATTACAAATCCAATACTCTGTTAAATAAAAAGGAAAAGAATACATAGTTGACTCAAGAAACTATGGAAAAGACTAGACGACACTTGTAGAAGCTCTATCACTTTCACTCTTGACCATTCCCATCCGATTGACTTCCATCGTCGTCGGACTTACCTGAAAAGTAAAAAGGGACAAACGGGATGAGCGAACGCTCAGTAGGAAATTATATCTCAAGTACTAGCAAGTGGTTTAAGTAATTACATTTTCATGGATGCAATAAAGCTATGCATGCTCGCATGAAACGACAAGATAGAGAGAATGTAATATCAAAGAAATAAGATGAACTTTCATGAACAAGATACAAGTTATTCAAGATATTCAAGCAAGCACGTTTAACAAGTCATGTCAAGAACTTTGGCTATCATGTTTCAAGCAAGTAAATTACCCTTTTTCGGGCCACGCATTTCATGTAAAGTCAAGTACGATTCAAGTACAAGATGTGTGTGGAATGTCCAATCAAGCAAGTCAAGTACTCGGTATAATGCCAGATACCTTATCATTTTAACTCCCATGGGCACAAGTACTTTCGGGTGCTCCTCCCAGGACCAGATCGGGCCCTATATGCGCAGGCATTTATCATGTGTTTTGACATCCACTCTTGTTTATATAGCCAATATAGAATTTCAATAATCAAGCTTGTAGATACGTATGACAACTTTGATAGAAAAGAGTCCAAAATATGACAAAGGACATAGAATGGCGATAATAACGGTATAATCACGAGTTCGATAAAACTAGGTAGAATATGGTTCCCTTAACTTAGGTACCATGACAAATCAATATGGACATTCTTTATATAGAATTGAGGTCCACATGAACATTAGATCAAGCAAGATACCCTCATTCTTATCATAGAATTGGGGTTTACAAGAATGACACGATATGGCATGATATCATCATCCCATCAAGAATTTCTTATGATATACTCTTTGTATAATCATAAGGGCCGGTATACCATGTTTTCTTTAGATTGACATGGCAAAAACTGTGTAATGGGTTTTTAGGGTACAACCAGCTCAGTCGGCCTTGAGGGAATCCAAGGCTACGAGGAGTCTTACGGAGGTCTCTATGACTAACTTGCTAGTCCAAAGGAACGGAATGTCCAATGGAGAGCTTGTATGTCAATGAGAGTTGAGTGTGATCGATAAATCAACATGAAACGTGGGACTATACTCACGGAGTGGAGAATAGTGCCGATATATATATATATGTATAATATATAAACCATCGGTTAGCAAATCAGAGGAAAAATCAGTTTACAGTAAAATAACGACTTAGGTCAAGTCGTGTCTCAAGTAATTAACGCCTAACTGAAGGGCGTTTACATATATTGCCAATTTGCAGAATTTCCATTATTTCATTAATTTATCAAAAAACGCCTTTACTGTGGGCGTTTCTTAAAAGTTGACGACTGCAGGGGCAGGCGTCTCATCATTTACATATTTGACAGGATATAATTATTCTCAGAAATTTATCAAAAACGCGCCCTTGTAAGGGCGTTACTTTAAAAAACGCGCCCTTGGAAGGGGCGTTACTTTCCAATTCCACTTTACAGAATATGTGAATTTTAGGTTTTTAACAGATACACGCCCTAGAAAGGGGCGTTACTTTTAATGTTCACGCCTTGTACTGGGGCGTTAGAATATGGAAAACGACTTTGTCCAAGTCGTGAATTTCAAGGGATTTACGATATTTTAATAAATAATATTTCGAGAGACAGGAGACATGTCATGGCAGTAAAATTTAACAGGAATTCACAGAGTCATGCAAGATATTAAAAATCAATATTTCATATGTATTGTAATTTTTAAACAGATCAATTATTAATCACATGCGATTCTTATGAAATTAACGCCTGCGTAGAGGGCGTCAAATATTAAATTGACGACCACTAGTATGGTCGTTTCTTTTAAATTAGCGCCCTAATCAAGGGCGTTTCTTTCAAAATATTTCAGAAAACGCACGAAAACTATAATAATCATATGCATGACATGCTTATATATATATATATCTTGCATTAATTTCATTTGGGCTACAGTAGCTTGAGAAAACCTACCTTATGATCTGGATGAAGGAGATGAAAGGGCTTTGAAGCTTCAACTGCAACTTAATAGAAGAAGAACAATCGTTCTTCCGTCAACCTGGAGAGGAAACGAAGAATATTAATTCTTCTCATGCTACGTTCATAAAAAAGGAACAGAAGAAGAAAATAGAAGAACATATGTTCTTCACGTACCTAGCAGCAGACGTTCGATCAAATGGGTTTTAGGGTTCGATCGAACATGTTATTTATAGGATTTTGAAGTCCTAACAAGAGTAGTGTTTGATTGAGGGTAATATATCCTTAATAGAGTCCTTACTCTAATAGACACTTACTAGATTAGGTTAATCTTTGCTTGGATAAGTTCTGGGTTCGATCGGGTCACGAACTGAATTAACGCCTTTGGTCAGGGCGTGTATTCTTGAATTAACGCCTTGCATAAGGGCGTTTCTTAAAAAGCGCCTTGAAAAAGGGCGTTTCGTGTTTTAAAACACGCCCAAGATAGAGGCGTTTCTTTTACTTGCCTATTTGGTCGCGTGAGTTGACGACCGCACGTGTGGGCGTCCTTTCTTTATTAACGCCTTTGATAGAGGCGTTTCTTTTTGAATTAACGCCCTAATAAGAGGCGTTATTTTTTTAATTTGTTTTATTTCGTCCAATTAACCCTATTCCTTTTATATATATTACTTCTGTAATATATATGTTTTAATTCATTTCAATTATTCATTTATTAGGGTTGCTACACAACCAGAACCCGAACGACCAAAACTACTAAAATGGTCATGCCCTGACCGCTAAACACTGGTTGGCAGTCTCCTCGAGATCGCTAAGCTCGGTGGCGGTCCATCACGGGACCGCAAGGCTCGAACCGACATAAGGGGACCCCTGGTGGTCTCCATATGGCTGCCAGGTCACTTGGCCGTTCCTGGAAGGACATCTAGGTCATCCCGAGCGTGAAAACAACAAACACGGTAGAAAATCCAATTCCACGCCCCGTTCACACCCATGTGAAAGGGAAAACAAGGGGGAACTAGTCCCAACCTCTCTAACATCAAGAGGACCCATTTAAACCCCAAAAATACGATCAAAATACAAGATCTGGCACACACCCTTAAATATGCAATTTCCCCCAAAATGCGAAAATAACCCTGCTCGGCTCACCACGGCCTACAAAACTCGCGGGAAAGGAAGTACAGGGGTTAAGGATCCGTCCCCCTACCTCCACCAAAGATTCCACGCACCGAGGATGCCGATCCGCCAAGAAAACGCCGCCCGAATGCCTCGGAGCCCCGAACTCGTGGCCGAGCTTCGCCGCGCCTCAGTCCCTCGATCCTCGACCCATCCTTGCCGTCGCTCCCCACCTGAACCTCACCGCCTTGCCCCCATCCTGCTCTATTGACTGTCGGAGAAGAGAGGGAGATAAGAGAGAGCGTGAGAAGAGAGAGGGAGAGAGTGAGAAATGAGAGGAGAGAGAGATAAAAAGGGGTTAACATATAGAAAATCTGGAATTTCTAAAAAATATCAGAAATAGGAAAAAATATTCCCCACAATCCTCGAAAAATGCACAACGCGCTGGTAACGTCCCGGAGTTGGAGAACTCAACGGTTCACCCAGCATGGGGTTCCGAAGGTCCAACAGGCAAAAACACGCGTAAACCGTAAAACTCAATCCGGGACCCACAAAAGTGATCTGAAACCCACGGATCTAGATCTGATAAATATCTGAAAAACCCAGGGTGTTACATACAGTGTCCAAGGGCTCCACGCTAGCCCCCTCGGTAGATATCCAGAAACGTACTATAAACCATGGGGTATGATGCTTACTGGTGTCGCATTACACTAGGAGTACTTTTTTTTCTAAATAGGTGAAAACCACGAGGTAATCTTGTGAAATTTACATGCTTGCTAGTACATTCTTGTCACATGACTTTCTAGTGCATAGCCTTTATGGTTATAAAAAGTATATTCTAGTTCATGAAATGCCACTTTACCTTATATCTTGCTTGATCATGCTCTATTATCCCTTCACATTCTTCATATCTCTATGATCTATATCTCGTTATTAATGTTACTTGGGTTTTATTCGTATGATTTACCATATTCCTTTTATCTTATTTTCTAGAGCTAAAATGTGAATTACTTAAACATTGCCTTCATGTTGATACGAAGATACCTACTGGGCAAGTGTGCTAATTACCCTACCTTTCAAATCTTCCCAGGAAACTCTAGTGGATCGGATTCCGAGTATTCCGATGATGGGTCCGAGAGTGATGATTGAAGACTCGAGAGAAGACTTAGCGTGTTATAAGTCCTTATGTTAGTCTGGAGTCATATGATGTAATTTGTATTTTATTGAGTCATCCTATGTACTTTTCATTTTTATTGAGTCTAGTCAGTCAAAGAGTCAAGAGTCAATATCATGTACTTTGATTATTATTCCATAAAAATAAAGATTTTGTTCAATTATTGTGCATTCATACATATATGTGGATGTGCTAGCGCTCTGAATATATTGCTCGCTTGCGGCGTACTAGCCAGCTATTCACGTTCCCGAATATCTTCCGCTGTACTTATATCTCGGGACGTGACGGTTTTTACATTCCATAAATGCATAACAATTGATTTCAGTTTTTATGATGTGGAAATTTTGGTTTTCAAAGTGATTTCCTACATATTTCCAATGGCCAGATAGAAAACCTCATGCATAGGTCGACCTCCTGTGGAGGGCAGGTCGACCTGATGTTCCCAGCCTTGGCCAAGACAGAACCCCAGCAGGTCCGGTTGACCGCTGTAAGGCCCCAGAATTTTTAAAAATTATTTTTAGTATATTTAATTATTTTCTGAGAATTTTAAAGACCCAAAATGGATTAATAAATAAATATTAGATTAAATAAATCATTATAATGCCCAATTTATGTTAAGTAATTAATCCAGCTGTGATAATTGAAACCCAAAAGGTTAAAAGACCAAGCCTATTAAGTTTGGCCCATATTCTAGAAGGTTATTTAGCCTATCCACAAATTTTAAAGATAAATACTCTTTTATATAGATAATTAGAAGGATAAACGAATAAAAGAGTTTTAATTAATTGAAACTCTATACACGTTTGATGTAACGGTCTATCGGGCGATCGCTACAGCATGTAACGCACTAGTCCTGATGCGTTACACCTCTGTTAGTTCCGTGAATGGAGAAACTTGCAAAAAGATTGGATCTTTGCTACTCTATCCATTAGGGATCGAGATTGGAGGATTAGTAGGCATGTAAAGGACTCTCTGAGATCGATCTAATCCTCAAACCCTAGCCAAAACCCTATAAATAGGATCTAGTTCTGAACTGAGCGACCCTTACTTTTACTTGGGTGGAATCAAGGTAAGGAGTCACAATTTCGGGTAAGCTCTTTAAAAGATTTTGTTTATAATACATTAGACTAATAGCTCTCCAGATTTCATGCTAGGAGATCAACCAAACAAGGAGATTGAAGCTTCCAAAGTTGCTGGTCGGACCTTAGCAACCCAGGAAACTGAACACAAGTCCTCTGAAGATCAATAGATTAGGGCATCTAAACGAGGTAATTAGAGTTCGGTTATTTAGAACTTTTTGTTCACCTTAGTTTTATCTTTTTATCCTCAAAATTTCACGTTCTTAGGTCAAGAGGCTGAGGAGCTAGAGCGACGTGAAGTTGCTGGAAACTCACTGGAAAGGGAGAACTAGGGCACGTCTTTCAGGCTCAAATTAGAAGTTTAAAGCCCAGTTAAATGGTAGGTCATCTCATGATTGGAAAAAACATCTTGTTAAGGATAAAAGTCCACTGATTGTGTTTGATTTCATGCACTATAGATCATGGATTCCATGTTTTAGTAGAGTCATGCATACATGAGTATTCTTAGCCCTAATTAAGTTAAAAAGGAACTTTCTTGTCAAATTCACAGAAAACCCATGCATACTAGTAGCTTAGCCTTCATTCTATCATGTGGAAGTTTATATATGATTTTCAGACATGATGTAAGTTGAAACCTTGGATGTTTTTATCTATTGTTGTCAGCAGAAGCTCTGACAGATTAGGGTAGGACCGTCACAACACTGTAACGGCCTTAGGATAAGCCGTCACACCCTCTGTTGCATTTTAATTGCTCTGTTGTCTCTGACGCACCATAACAGGAGCGTTACACTACTCTAACGGCCCCTCGATAAATCATCACAGGTACTGTGACGCGCTCTTGTTACACCGTCAGACCCCTGTGTTCTGTCAGCCCGAGGCAGAATGGTAACCAGTTAAGTTTACTTATAAATTAGCTTAGATAGCTAAGTTTGGACCTGTTAACATGACTTTAAGTTTATTTACTGATTCATAATAGAAATTGCATGATTAAGGTATCTTAAGTTATTTTAAGTTATGTTAATTTCATGTGTCAAAATTCTATAGCTTTGTATCATAAATCATGATTTTTAATGATGTGTTGACGGAGTTTTATCTTGGTTTCACGTTGCTACTCATTCTCTCTATGTTAATAGAGTCACTTTCTTTAAGTACATGGCGCATATTCCGGTATGTTGTCCATTAGTCCACACTTTGCACTATAGGAACATTATTCTTGGACTTGAGGACCTCTCTATTGGATATTCCTTCCAATGGATTAGGTAATCTTGTTTCAAGGCCTCCGTAATTCTCCGCGAGCCTGGGATTCCCACTAGGACGTCGAGTTGGATATACCATGAAACCCCAATCATTAGAAAACACTATCGATGGTTTCTGGTTTCTGGAGATGTAACGGATCAATGTTGGACCGTCAGGCTCATCTAACGACCCAATAATCTACCGCCACATTGTACTGAGTCCAATTTCTTGTTTTAGGATTCAGATCATCGTAACGGCCCAATACTGGAGCGTCACGTTATGTAACGGCCCAGTACAAGACCGTCACAGTTCTTGAGTGTTTTAACCCAAGGTTTGACCCAAGGGTTGATATTCTAAGTTCCTAGGTGGCTTGATAATGGTCTAGGACTTATCATATCAATCAAGAAACTTAATATAATGAATGGAAGTTAAGAAATGTACCGTTATGCTGTCGATTTATTTCCATAAGCATAACATAGTACAAGTCATTCTTGATCTCTCATATTCTTAATTGAAGCATTCACTCTTTGATGGTTGTTGTCATGAGCTTATTGATTGAAATTGTTATATTACTGGCCACGCTTTATTGATATACTCATGGAAGAAGCTTGATTTATACGTGAAGATGCAGTTCGGGTGCTGATTGTGTCCAAGGGCTCTATGCTAGTCCCCTCAGCTGATTGTCGGAAACATACTATTATAAACCATGGGGTATGATGCTACTGGCGTCGCATTGCGCTGGGAGTACTTTCTTTATAAATTAGTGAAATCCATGAGCACTCGTGAAAATCTAGTGAATTGCTACGTGATTGACGTTCTAGTGCGTAACCTTTATGGTTATGAAAGTGAAAAGTGAAAGTGCATTCTCGTTACGTTCTTGTTCATGAAAGGCCATGCTACACTCTTGTTACATTCTTGCTAGTTCATACTTGCTCTCATTCTATCTTAACGATCATCTTTGTTACGTTGGTTATTCGCATGATTGATCACATTTTGCATGATTTTACCTAAATTCTTTAGAGCTAAAATGTTAATTACTTTAATAGTGCCTTCATGTTGATGCAAAGATACCTACTGGGCAAGTGTGCTCATTAACTATTTCTAATCTTTTTCAAGAAATGAAAGTGATTCGAATTCGGATTCGAGTTATACAAGTAGCGAGTCCTAGAGCGAATGAAAGTCATATCAAATTGAGAGTGAAGACTTAGGAAAGTCTACAATGTTTAGATTGAGTCTATGTAATTTTCCTATTTATTGAGTCTAGTATGATGGAAGTTGAATTAGTGGTTGTATTTGAATATTTGATTTGATTATTAATTGAAAGTTGAAAGTTGAAAGTTGAGTAATTATTGTGCAATTGCATTATGTGTGATTGTCTTGCGCTCTGACCGTTCTTGCTTGCAAGAGGCTTACCATGCCGGCTGTTCGCGTTCCTTGAGCGAGTCTTCCGCTGTAATAAAGGCTCGGGGCGTGACAGTTAAGTTGGTATCAAAGCCTAAGTCTCAGGACTTAGGAAAAAGGGTCATGTCCTAGGATAAGTCCAAGGTTTTAGGACCCCTACCTATGAACTAAGGAAGAAATTTCCTCACCTATGTGAGAATTAGGTAGAACCCGAGATGAGATAGTTATATAGAAATTATCTTAGGATAAATCTTCCCGACTCTAAATAACTAAAATGTCCATGATTCTCAAGTACCTTGATTTTCAATGGCTCATCGTATAAACTGGGACGAGATGCATCAAACTGTTGCGGGACTTACTCAAGCCCTACAGACAGTGGTCCAAGTTGGTGGAAAGGCTGGCGCGGGTAACTTACATGGCAATTTCCGAAGTTTAAATCCCCCACGATTCTCTGGATCTTCTAACCCAGATGAAGCAGAAAATTGGATCGACGAAATGAATCGAATATTCGATGTCATGCAATGCACCGACCAGGAGAAAGTTTGACTTGCCACATTCCAACTCAATAAGGATGCTCGTACATGGTGGAAATCCATTCCGGCACCACCTGCAGATGCACCTCATACATGGGAGGGTTTTCTTACACTTTTTCGAGCCAAGTACTTCTCCGAGCATGTAAAGGAGAAGAAGGCTATGGAATTTACCTCCTTAAACCAAGGCGCGATGTCCGTGGCAGAAAATGGATTACAATTCTCTCGACTAGCACCGTATGCTCCTCACTTGGTAAGCACTGATTTATTGAAAGCCAACCGATTTATGGATGGTTTAAGACCCAGATTCATCCAACAACTTGGAACTCAAAATATCCGCACCTATACCGAGATGGTACAAGGAGCGCATCTATGTGAAAGAACCATGGAGAAGGTGGAGAGGGTCCGAGGAGAAAGGTCAAGCCGAAAACATGATAGGCAAGAAGAGAAAGACGTGGATGAGGATGAAAATCGTCACATTAAGAGGTCCCGTAATGGGAACGGTAATGGAAAAAGAAATGGAAATGAAAATGGAAAGAACAAGAAAGTTAAAGAAGAGAAGGAGCAAGTCGTGGCACCTTGCTCATTTTGTGAATGAAAATGGAAAGAACAAGAAAGTTAAAGAAGAGAAGGAGGAAGCCGTGGCACCTTGCTCATTTTGTGAAAAATTTGGAAGCGTCTCGGCGCTTGCCTCAAGTGTGGAAGCCAGGAACATCGCTTGCCCGTATGTCCTCTTATCAACGAACAATCTTCAAGGGATAACAACGAACGCGGGAAGCGAGGTCGATTAAATGCCATTCTAGACAAGGGAGGTGAGATGATTAAAGGTACCCTCTTAACCCATTCGCCTTAGGTTAATTCTTAATACATTAAAATACGTACACTGTCCGTAAAAACTCATATATATTAAATTTGGGGATCAAATTCTCTTAAGTGTGGGAGGGTGTAAGGCCCCAGAATTTTTATAAATTATTTTTAGTATATTTAATTATTTTCTGAGAATTTTAAAGACCCAAAATAGATTAATAAATAAATATTAGATTAAATAAATCATTATAAGGCCCAATTTATGTTAAGTAATTAATCCAACTTTGATAATTGAAACCCAAAAGGTTAAAAGACCAAGCCCATTAAGTTTGGCCCATATTCTAGAAGGTTATTTAGCCTATCCACGAATTTTAAAGATAAATATTCTTTTATATAGATAATTAGAAGGATAAACGAATAAAAGAGTTTTAATAAATTGAAACTCTATACACGTTTGATGTAACGGTCTATCGGGTGACCGCTACAGCATGTAACACACTAGTCCTGATGCGTTACACCTCTATCAGTTCCGTGAATGGAGGAACTTGCAAAAAGATTGGATCTTTGCTACTCTATCCATTAGAGATCGAGATTGGAGGATTAGTAGGCATGTAAACGACTCTCTGAGATCAATCAAAGCACTAGTAAGGACTCTAGAATCGATCTAATCCTCAAACCCTATCCAAAACCCTATAAATAGGACCTAGTTCTGAACTGAGCGACCCTTACTTTTACCTCGCGTGGAATCAAGGTAAGGAGTCACAATTTCGGGTAAGCTCTTTAGAAGATTTTGTTTATAATACATTAGACTAATAGATCTCCAAATTTCGTGCTAGGAGATCAACCAAACAAGGAGATTGAAGCTTCCAAAGTTGCTGGTCGGACCTTAGCAACCCAGGAAACTGAACGCAAGTCCTCTAAAGATCATGAGATTAGGACATCTGAACGAGGTAATTAGAGTTCGGTTATTTAGAACTTTTTGTTCACCTTAGTTTCATCTTCTTACCCTCAAAATTTCACGTCCTTAGGTCAAGAGGCTGGGGAGCTAGAGCAGCGTGAAGTTGCTGGAAACTCACTGGAAAGGGAGAACTAGGGCACGTCTTTCAGGCTCAAATTAGTAGTTTAAAGCCCAGTTAAGCGGTAGGTCATCTCATGATTGGCAAAAATATCTTGTTAAGGATAAAAGCCCTCTGATTGTGTTTGATTTCATGCACTATAGATCATGGATTTCATGTTTTAGTAGAGTCATGCATGTATGGGTATTCTTAACCCTAATTAAGTTAAAAAGGAACTTTCTTATCAAATTCATAGAAAACTCATGCATACTAGTAGCTTAGCCTTCATTCTATCATGTGGAAGTTTATATATGATTTTCAGACATGATGCAAGTTGAAACCTTGGATCTTTTTATCTATTACTGTCAGTAGAAGCTCTGACGGATTAGGGTAGGACCGTCACAACACTGTAACGGCCTTACGATAAGCCGTCACACCCTTTGTTGCATTTTAATTGCTCTATTGTCTCTGACGCACCATAACAGGAGTGTTACACAACTCTAACGGCCCCTCGATAAATCATCACAGGTACTATGATGCGCTCTTGTTAGACCGTCAGACCCCTGTGTTCTGTCAGCCCAAGGCAGAATGGTAACCAGTTAAGTTTACTTATAAATAAGCTTAGATAGCTAAGTTTGGACCTGTTATCATGACTTTAAGTTTATTTACTGATTCATAATAGAAAATTGCATGATTAAGGTATCTTAAGTTATTTTAAGTTATGTTAATTTCATGTGTCAAAATTCTATAGCTTTGTGTCCTAAATCATGATTTCCAATGATGTGTTGACGGAGTTTTATCTTGGTTTCACGTTGCTACACATTCTCTCTATGTCAATAGAGTCACTTTCTTTAAGTACATGGCGCATATTCCGGTATGGTGTCCATTAGTCCACACTTTGCACTATAGGAACATTATTCTTGGACTTGAGGATCTCTCTATTGGATATTCCTTCCAATGGATTAGGAAATCTTGTTTCAAGGCCTCCGTAATTCTCCGCGAGCCTGGGATTCCTACTAGGATGCCGGGTTGGTTGTACCATGAAAGTCCAATCATTAGAAAACACTATCGATGGTTTCTGGTTTCTGGAGATGTAACGGATCAATGTTGGACCGTCAGGCTCATCTAACGGCCCAATAAACGACCGTCACATTGTACTGAGTCCAATTTCTTGTTTCAGGATTCAGATCATTGTAACGGCCCAATACTGGAGCGTCACATTATATAACGGCCCGGTACAAGACCGTCACAGTTCTTGAGTGTTTTAACCCAAGGTTTGACCCAAGGGTTGATATTCTAAGTTCCTAGGTGGCTTGATAATGGTCTAGGACTTATCATATCGATCAAGAAACTTACTATAATGAATGGAAGTTAAGAAATGTACCGTTATGCTGTCGATTTGTTTCCATAAGCATAACATAGTATAAGTCATTCTTGATCTCTCATATTCTTAATTGAAGCATTCACTCTTTGATGGTTGTTGTCATGAGCTTATTGATTGAAATTGTTATATTACTGGCCACGCTTTATTGATATACTCATGGAAGTAGCTTGATTTATACGTGAAGATGCAGTTCGGGCGTTGATTGTGTCCAAGGGCTCTATGCTAGTCCCCTCGGCTGATTGCCGAAAACATACTATTATAAACCATGGGGTATGATGCTACTGGCGTCACATTACGCTGGGAGTACTTTCTTTATAAATAAGTGAAATTCATGAGCACTTATGAAAATCTAGTGAATTGCTACGTGATTGACGTTCTAGTGCGTAACCTTTATGGTTATGAAAGTGAAAAGTGAAAGTGAATTCTCGTTACGTTCTTGTTCATGAAAGGCCATGCTACACTCTTGTTACATTCTTGCTAGTTCATACTTGCTCTCATTCTATCTTAACGATCATCTTTGTTACGTTGGTTATTCGCATGATTGATCGCATTTCTCATGATTTTACCTAAATTCTTTAGAGCTAAAATGTTAATTACTTTAATAGTGCCTTCATGTTGATGCGAAGATACCTATTGGGCAAGTGTGCTCATTACATATTTCCAATCTTTTTCAGGAAATGAAAGTGATTCGAATTCGGATTCGAGTTATACAAGTAGCGGATCCGAGAGCGAATGAAAGTCATATCAGATTGAGAGTGAAGACTTAGGAAAGTCTACATTGTTTAGATTGAGTCTATGTAATTTTCCTATTTATTGAGTCTAGTATGAATGAAGTTGAATTAGTGGTTGTATTTGAATATTGGATTTGATTATTAATTGAAAGTTGAAAGTTGAAAGTTGAGTAATTATTGTGCAATTACATTATGTGTGATTGTCTTGCGCTCTGATCGTTCTTACTTGCAAGAGGCTTACCATGCCGGCTGTTCGCGTTCCTCGAGCGAGTCTTCCGCTGTAATAAAGGCTCGGGGCGTGACAACCGCCCATTCAAAACCGGTCGACCGGTTGTTCACAGCCCATTGGCCAAATGGAACTCATTCCAGTACGATCGACCGAAAGTTGAGGGGAAGACGACTGCCTCTTCTATGTACAGGGGCTAAAACAGAACTAGGTTCTAGACTGGTCGACTGCCTCCCAGGATCGGTCGACCGACCCATTTTCTGCTCTTCGAACATGCTTCCCATTTCACTCTGGAACCCACACATGTGAGCCTTATTTGGGGTTTTCTTTTACCACAATACCCCTGCACCATTGACACACCTATTAAGGTGATTTTGGAGGGTTCTAGAAGGGGCATCCATGTCATTTGAGCTCTCTCTTTGATACATATACTAGTGCTACGAATTTGGGGTTTTCATCTAAGGGTTTCTTGTTTTTTCATGTGTGCTGGTGAAGCAGGAGGAAAAGGAGAATGTGGGCAACCTTCTACCTCATCTTCCCTCAATCTCAATGTAACGCCCTGAATTTTCTAGGGAATTTTTGAGAATTAAATACAATTATTCAACTTTATGGGGTCCTTAAATGAAATAAGAATGTGTTAAATCAATTTAAGTGTCCTATATTAACCAAAGGGTTCAGCCCACCTAAAATAGGCCGATAGACCAATTTCCAAACTCTTTTGGCCCAAGCCCATTACTAGAGACGTAATTAGGATAATTTACGGAATTAAAATTGGATAACTAGACCAATTAAAGGGATAAATGGGAGATAATTAGGAAAATCCAAAATTTTTGGATCTAGCGCCTAAACGCGGTTAGTCGGGCGACCGCGTTCTAACAATAGTGGTCGCGCGATGACGACTACTATGTTCCGAGATTGTAGGTTGTAGGAGCGTGAAGAAATAGGATATTTCTCATCCCAATCCCTAAGGTTCGATGCCAGATAGCATGTAAACGTATCTAGGACTCTTGTGGATTGATTCTACCCTAAATTAGGACTCCTAATCGATCTAATCTATCAACCCTAACTCAAACCCTATAAATAGAGCCTAGATTCTACCTACACGAACCCTAATTTTGGAGCGCGTGGATAAAAGGTAATGAGACATCTTCTCAGGTAGGTCCTTTTAAAGTTTTTACTCTCCTTAATTTTATCTAACTCCCCTTAAAATCTCATACTAGGAGGTCGAACCGTTGGAAAGATAAAAGCTCCCAACATTGCTGTTTCGCTGCAGAACGCACAGGAAATAGTGTGTCCATCAGAGGAAGAATGTAAGATTAGAAGCCCTAATCAAGGTAATTTCATGTTGAGTCTTTAGAAGAAGTTATTCTCCTTTATATTATCTACCTACCCTCCAAGTTTCACGAATTTAGGTCAAGGGGTTGAAGAGTTAGAAAGCCGCGAAGTTGCTGGTTTGACGTCGGACGCGCCAGAGCCTGCATCAACTTCCAGTCCAAAAATTGAAGTTTAGAGCCTTACCCAGAGGTAGGTTATCTCATGGATGGCTAAACCAACACGTTAGGGGTAAAAGTCCTCTGATTTCATGTAATTCCATGCCTTATACAAGGCGTATGTCATGTTTTTCTATCACTGCGCATCTGGTTTAATTCCATGTGCATGATTCTTACCCTTAATGAAAAGAATGTGAAGTTTGGCCTAATTTATGCAATCCCATACATCTTCATGATTTAATATTGTTCTATCATGACTTACCCACCTATTTAGCATGTTTTCCATGCATATATTCCCCTAGAATAGGCCTAGCTTACGTCTTATACCTTCTTCCTGTTACAGGGAGAAGGCGGTTCCATAGGAACCGCCACTGTCTAGTACCGGTTCCCAGATGACCGCTACTATATAGAAGCTGTTCTATGCTGACCGCCTTCATGTTTCTGGTTATGCTGCTTGTTAACTCTAAACAGAATGCAGAGTAGGCCTTATACACATATGTTAATCCTCGGTAATTAGGTTTTATTTCTGATTATGACCCTACATTCCTGTTAATGGTTATATTGTGCATCTATCATGATAGATTGCATGTCCTACATGTGTTTTAAACCTATTTTAATCATATGTTACTTTTATGCCAAACTCATATAGTTTTGTATATAAATCACCTCTTCATGTTTTGAACTTGGGTTGTCATGATGTTTTGATCGATGTTTTATTCGGTTATCACTCTCTTATCTCAAGTCTTTCATAAGTACATGGTGCGTATCCCAATACATAGCCATTAGTTACACTTTGCACTTGATAGGAACACACTCTTGGACATGTGATCCTCTCCGTTGGATATTCCTTCCACCGGACTAGGTGATCTTGTTTCAAGGCCTCCGTAAGTCTCCGCGAGCTTGGGATTCCCACTAGGACGCCGAGCTGGTTGTACCCTAAAAGTCCAATGAATTTAGAAAGCTCATATGATACCGATGTTTTCTGGAACCTAGCCTAATAGCGATTCTTAGAGAACCACTACTATCTAGTAGCGGTTCTGGAACGACCGCGTTTTGCCAGACTTGTCCCTACGTCGACCCTTCTCTCTTTCTGGCGTCGACTCTGTCTAGTAACGGTCCTCATCGAACCGCTATTTCATAGTAGTGGTCCTTTCATGACCGTCTCTTTAAGAAACGGCCCAGACATGACTATTTGATATCTAAGTGTTATGAAAGCCGAGGTTTCACCCAAGGGTTAATTTTCCTATGTTCTTAGATGGTCCTTGGATTATCTGGAACCTAACATTATGTTTAATAAGCTATTGATAATTTATAGAAACTTAAGAATGTACCATTATGTTGTCATATTTCTTCTGTGGCATGATGTCCAATTAAATCATCCTTGAACTCTCATGTTTCTTATTCGGTGCAATCATACCTTGATATTTTTACCATGAACATTTTCTTTGAATTATACAGTATTGGCCAGAACTTTATTTATATCTCGTGGAAGTAGCTTGATTTATAACTTGAGGATGCAAGAGCGGACACGGACAAAGTCCAAGGGCTCGACGCTAGCCCATCGACAGATAGCCGGAAACATACTATAAACCATGGGTTATGATGAACACTGGCGTCGCATTGCATCGGGAGTACTTTTTTTATAAACGGGTGAAAACCACGAGGCCATCTTGTAAAATTTACATGACTTTCTTGTGCATAGTCTTTATGGTTATGAAAAGTACATTCTCGTTCATGCTAGTACATTCTTGTTAATGACAGTCCACATTATATTCTTTATCGATCATGGTCTCTTAACTTTTATCTTGATCATATCATAATACCTGTGTGATGCGGGACGGGACGCGAACCTAGGACTCTAGCTCGCGGACGTCCCTAAGCGAGGGAAACGTTCGGATGTGCGCGGTTGAGAAACCGGCATTGAGTCTCAGGTATCGGCTTTTTTGCGTGCTCGGATCGAGTCACGGGATGGGTTCCACTCACTCACTCTTGCAGCGGTGATAAAAGTATAACGAGCTACGTTCCTATCACTCTAGCAGCGGCATATGAAAATATACGAGTAAAGCAAATACCAAAAGAGGAGGGTGGTGAGTGTACCTCCACGCTCCGGGCGTGGGGAAGATGACCCCGGCCAAGAACCGTAACTCCCGGTACAGTAATTATCAATAATTTACAGTAGTGAATTTTATTGCCCACTCCACGAAGAAAGGTAAAGGGCTACAATGGGACCCGAGAATAACAATGTTGGGTTGATGGGCAACGAGCCGGAAGGGCTATCGGGTCAGAGACGGGTTGCTGGAACGGCTCGGTTCCGACTCGGTATTGTTCCAACTGGGACGACAGCTTCCGATTGAATCCTTACTGCGGTGACTGGCTGGGACACTGGTGGAGGACTCCGCTTCGATCCTCGAAGTCGGTGGCGGTTGAATCGACGCTGAAGTAATTTTGCGAGAATTAACTTGCTGCTGCCTTTGCTGGCCTGTTCACAGATCAATTCTGCGCACCTCCACAAAAAGAGTTTTTTCGCCCAGATCCGGTGTCGGATCGAGGCGAAACTGGTGCTGATGGATAGAGGACTCAAAGGGCTACAACATATAATTATTTTAGATCCATCCAGTAGACGGATTAGAAATGAAAATGACTATTCCCAAGGTTTGTTTACTGACTCAGATTACAGACAGTTAGGACAGAACATGATCTGCCTGAGACTGAATTTTGACCGACCTAAAAATGATGGATCTAGACTCTGAGAAAATTATGGGTGGAAGAGGGGGATGTGGGGAACACGTATGTTTTTTTTGGGAATTTATGGAGAAGGATAAGGGGGCGGGAAAAATATGACAACATGACACTATCCCGCAGATCTGCTGATGGGCAGACTGTCAGGGGTGGAACTAAAATTACAGGAAAAATACTAAACGAAGGCGAAATGACACAAAATTTGAACTGGGATTGGGGGATGATAAGAGGAACAAACCCTCAAAATTGGAGTTAAAAAAGATCTCCTGATTGGGAGATACAATTTTGGCTTCATGCTTCTGTCCAGGAGTGGACAAAACTCCGACGAGGCGGTGGTGGTGGTGCGATGGCAGCTCGATGGCGGCGACGGCGGCGGTGCTGAGCTTCTCACTCAGAGAGGGGGTGGTGGGGAGGCTTCACACCTCTGAAAATTCGGAGCTATCACAGCTCCAAGGGGGAGAGAGGGTGCCCTTGGGCAAATTGAGCAACAAATGGGATTTTTCTTCATTAATTGTTAAGGAATTCACAAAATACATGGGTTATATAGAAATGGGAAAAAGACATAAACTATCCCTAGATCTAGGGTTAGGGAGGGGTAAACTAGGGATAGGATAATTAATCCCCCATGTGGTCAAATGACCAAATTAAATAAAATACAACAAGGAATAAACAATAGTAAAGGGGGGAGCATCTTGGACTTTGCTTGGTCCAAATTTGAATTTTCTTACACCTTATCCCCCCCTTGGTCCAAGTCCAATCTTGGACTTTGAACTAGCCCCACATGGGCCCTAGATCTTACATGGACCAATGGAAAATAAGGTGGGGGCCCTGCTAGACCTACTGGCAAATTACATAGAAACCCAAAGGCTTTTTTGCAAAGAAACCCAAAGATTCCTAATAACTAACCCTTTGGCTTATAATGCCTTACAATTGTAAACTCAATTATCCAAGGATATAAATGCAACCAAAAAGGACACAAATGTAAAAAAAAAGGTTAGTGCTCGGTGTTGATTCCCATCAATTCTCCCCGGGTGGGAAGAACTCGACCCCGTCGAGTAAGGGGTGCGGGTGCTCGTGTGGCTCCTGTAAATCGGACACCATACCAGGTAGCGCGAAGTACGCTCCACTCCAAATAATCATCACTTGCTCATCCCGTATATATTCGATATGCTCACGCTGCTATGGGAAGGAGGCTAGTGGTGGACACTCCGAAGTGGGGTCACTCTCAAAGGAAGGAGACGACTCAATGACTCACTAGAAATCATCGCTGGGTCCCTTTATGTGACTAGATCCGAGATATTGAGGTAGAGCCGATCCCAAATTCTGGCAAGTCTACACGTACGCATTAGATCTGACTTGCCTCACACTCGAGAGGGACTGACATCGCGAGTTGACATAGACCGACTAGACTTGATGCATGCAGACTCTGACCAAATAAAGGAAAAAGCACACTCTATATCCTAGTCAGTCCTAATGCTATGCAGACCCATGCAATGGTGGACCAAGACATCCGAATGTGTGACTCACATGTATTTGACGTAACCGGAGGTTAGTGGCATGGGGGACTCCTAGACATCCAAGTATGAACTAGTCCGACAATGACTTCCCATTGGACTTGGGTGTGGGAGGGTCAGGAGAGCTAAAACTACCTTCTTCATCACCCCCATATGTGTGTATCTCTTGCCAATGAATGGGCTCCTGACTGAGTGTAGGTTGACTGGCCCGAGTGGGAGGGGTGTGGTAGGAGACTTCCCTGACAAAGTAGAAAGGAAGTGGTGGGTCACGAGGCTTACTAGGGAGGGGGTCGAAAGGGTCAATGAATGTGTGGTCCCTCGAGATGGGTTCCCTCATGACACAGTCCCATGTTTGGATTTCTTAAAGGTGTGGAGGGTCACCTTCATTCATTGTGGTAAATGAGACGGTGGCCTCAAGTAGAATATATGGTTCCTCCCCCGGGATAAAGGGAATGTAGTTAGGCTCGGACGGCATGGGAAGGAACAAAAGAACCTCCGTGGTGACATGATCCACGGTGCACACAGAGGTAATGGACCCTAAGGTGGGGTGGGTGAAGCTACTAATTGTGGGTTGGTCGAAGCCTCAGGCCAACATATATGTCAACTTCATTTGCGAGTCTAATCCCATAATAAGATCATCCAATGTATCAACATGCTGACTAGACCGGAACGTGGTATGGAATGAGTTGACCGGTACTAATGGTAGAGTAGGGTCCATGGATGGGTAGCAAGGCGGTCTAGGGACCAAGCCTATCTTGAGCCAACTAAGTAGTGGCTCGGTGATGAGTAGCTTTCCCATGAGAAACACAGGCGGCTCCAAATGAGGTGGCTCTGAATAAAGATTGGAAGGTGAGGGTGAGGGCAAAGGAGCTCTCACGGGCGGAGAAGGAATGTTCTCCTTCAGGGGAAGAGGTTCTTGGGGTGAAACCGGGTTGAGGCTACCTGCTACGACTTCCCTATACTCGGGCAGGAATCCGTCAATCTGGGTACACATCCTATCCAACCGATCCGAAATGGTTTTGAATAGTTCGGCAACGGTGGGGGTTGGAGTAAGGGTATCGAGATGGACTCGCCTATAATCACTCAGCCTAGTATTGGGCTTAGGCTCGTCTACATGTGGGGTTCTTTGCCTCTGACTATAACCTACTTGGTTGGAAGTGACTGGGTGGGGTCGGTTGGAGGTGATTGGGCCGGGTAGGTAGACCCTTCTAAGCTCGCCCTTCATCTCTCGCCATGACTCGATAGGCCATTGCCTCTTAATTTCCCTCAAGATTTTAATGTCTCTCCATTTTTTGGCGGTTTCGTAAAAAAGCCGCCTTGTGGCAAAATCAACTTCTATGGCATCGGACATAATGTAATACTCAAAGTATTTGTCCATAGTGGCTTCCCACTCTAGGTAGTCGCTCGGGACTTTGAAGCCATAGAAGTCCGGGGCTTCGGGCCAACGGAGGTGGTAGGATTGGGTTCCCCATCCTTGGGTGTGTTGCCACCATTCATATGACGTGGGCGTTTGGGAATCCATGGGACACGGGAGCTATAGGATGGCCATGTAGACACTTGGTGACAAGACACTAGACTACAAACCTAGACTTAACCCATATCCGGTACTAGGCGGAGCTATGGGATCCGAAGATCCTCTCACGCAAATGTGCGACCTTCCCGATAGGCGTAACCTAACGTTCAGACAACACCTTTTGATATACTGAATAAAGGAATGCAAATGCAACCTTGGACCGACTTAGACTCTCTCTAGACTTAAATGATTTTTTTTCTTATTTTTTTAATCAAAGACTACCCTAGACTCAACCTTCCGCTCTAATATCAATTTGATGCGGGACGGGATGCGAACCTAGGACTCTAGCTCGCGGACGTCCCTAAGCGAGGGAAACGTGCGGATGTGCGCGGTTGAGAAATCGGGATTGAGTCTCGGGTATCGGCTTTTCCGCGTGCTCGGATCGAGTCACGGGACGGGTTCCACTCACTCACTCTCGCAGCGGTGATAAAAGTATAACGAGCTACGTTCCTATCACTCTAGCAGTGGCATATGAAAATATATGAGTAAAGCAAATGCCAAAAGAGGAGGGTGGTGAGTGTACCCCCACGCTCCGGGCGTGGGGAAGATGACCCCGGCCAAGAACCGTAACTCCCGGTACAGTAATTATCAATAATTTATAGCAGTGAATTTTATTGCCCACTCCACGCAGGGAGGTAAAGGGCTACAATGGGACCTAGGAATAACGATCTTGGGTTGACGGGCAACGAGTCGGAAGGGCTATCACGTCGGAGACGGACTGCTAGTTCGACTCGGTTCCGACTCGTTACTGTTCCAACTCGGTACAGCAAGGGCACTCAGTAACTGGGACGACAGCTTCCGGTCGAATCCTTGCTGCGGCGACTGGTTGGGACGCTGGTGTATGACTCCTCTTCGATCCCCGAAGTCGACGGTGGCTGAATCGAAGCTGAAGTAATTTTGCGAGAATTAACTTGCTGCTGCCTTTGCTGGCCTGTTCACGGATCAGTTCTGTGCGCCTCCACAAAAAGAATTTTTTCACGCAGATCCGGTGTCGGATTGAGGGAAAATTGGTACCGATGGATAAAGGACTCAAAGGGTTACAACATATAATTATTTTATATCCATCCAGTAGACGGATTAGAAATGAAAATGACTGTTCCCAAGGTTTTTTTACTGACTCAGATTACAGACAGTCAGGATAGAATAAGATATGCCTGAGACTGAATTTTGACCGACCTAAAAGTGATGGATCTAGACTCTGAGAAAATTATGAGTGGAAGAGGGGGATGTGAGGAACACGTATGATTTTTTTGGGAATTTATAGATAAGGATAAGAGGGAGGGAAAAATACGACAACAGGACACTATCCAACAGATCTGCTGATGGGCAGACTGTCAGGGGTGGAACTAAAATTACGGAAAAAATACTAAACGAAGGCGAAATGACACGAAGTGTGAACTGAGGTTGGGGGATGATAAGAGGAACAAACCCTCAAAATTGGAGCTCGAACAGATCTCCTGATTGGGAGATACAATTTCAGCTTCAAGCTTCTGTGAGTGGACCACCACCACCGCCGCCTCCCCACCACCCCCTCTCTGAGTGGACAGAACTTCGACGAGGCGGCGGTGGTGGTGCGATGGCGGCTCGATGGCGGCGGCGGCGGCAGTGCTGAGCTTCTCACTCAGAGAGGGGGTGGTGGGGAGGCTTCACACCTCTGAAAATTCTGAGCTATCACAGCTCCAAGGGGGAGAGAGGGTGTCCTTTGGCAAATTGAGCAACAAATGGGATTTTTGTTCATTAATTGCTAAGGAATTCACAAAATACATGGGTTATATAGAAATGGAAAAAAGACATAAACTACCCCTAGATCTAGGGTTAGGGAGGGGTAAACTAGGGATAGGATAATTAATCCCCCATGTGGTCAAATGACCAAATTAAATAAAATACAACAAGAAATAAACAATAGTAAAGGGGGGAGCATCTTGGACTTTGCTTGGTCCAAATTTGAATTTTCTTCCACCTTGTCCCTCCCTTGGTCCAAGTCCAATCTTGGACTTTGAACTAGCCCCACATGGGCCCTAGATCCTAGGTGGACCAATGGAAAATAAGGTGGGGGCCCTGCTGGACCTACTGGCAAATTACATAGAAACACAAATACCTTTTTGTAAAGAAACCCAAAGTTTCATAATGACTAACCCTTTGGCTTATAATGCCTTACAATTGCAAACCCAATTAGCCAATGATATAAATGCAAACAAAAAGGACACAAATGTAAAAATAAAAGGTTAGTGCTCGGTGTTGATTCCCATCACTGTGTTACTTGGTTTATATCGTATGATTTACTGCATTTCTTTTACCTTGTATTCTAGAGCTAAATTGTTAATTACTTAAACTTGCCTTCATGTTGATACGCAGATATCTACTGGGCAATTGTGCTCATTACCCTACTTTTCCAATCTTTTTAGGAAATACTAGCGGGTCGGATTCGGACTATACAAGTGGCGGATCCGAGAGCGAGTAAAGAAACGAGAGAAGCCTTAGTTAGTCTAAGCGTCATGAGTCCATTATGTAATTTTTCTCTTTATTTAGTCCAGTGAGTCATTCGAGTCAAAGTCAAATATTATGTAAACCCTGATCATTTTTATCAATAAAAGTTAGATTTTTGGTTAATTATTTTGCATTCCTCTTTATGTGGAAGTTTATTGCGCTCTGATTGTATTACTAGCTTGAGGCGTATTGTCGACAGTTCACGTTTTCCTAAGTTACTTCCGATGTATCTATATCTCGGGGCGTGACAGCTAAGTTGGCTTGGGGCGTGACACTCAACCCCTTAGGTCAAAGATCGGAGTGCCAGATCTTCATCTACCTCGAATCAAGGTGCTGCGGCTACATCTGCTTCATTGAAAGATCCAGATACGAGGATTATATTTGGGCATCAATTGCTTCAACTTCATCAAAGAGCAGTCCAGCGAGTTAATCTACAAGAGAAAGAGAATCTCCACCATTTCCTTAAGTCTTCTTGACTGATTTACATCTGAGTTTAATTTCTGCATGATCTGAACTTGTATATCTTTCGAATATTTTTGACGATTCCTTGTGATGTGTGTGTGAGCTGCATGTGAGCAGCGTCTTGTTGACATTGTGCTACATCTTGTGCAGCGTGTGGAGTTTGTGTACGTCTTGTTGCGTGTGAGTGTGTAGGAGACGCTGTCTCTGTGGTGTGTAGGAGAGTCTATCTCCGATTGCTTCTTTTGAAGTGTGTGAAGTCTCACCAAGTTGGTGAGGGGTGGATGAACGCAGACATGTAGGTCTCGCCGAACCACCTTAAAAATTTCCTGTGCACTCTATGGTTGATTGATCTTATTGTGATTGTTGGATATCTTCTCGAGTGTGAATTTATGGACGGTGAGTGGAGAGAGTGTTGCTTTATCAATTCGCTTGGTTCATGTACTTAATTGAACATCATTTTAATAGTTGCATCTGTCCGTGCGATTTGGGGGTAAACAATTCAACCCCCCCTTCTTGTTTACTCATAGTCTAGGCCAAAACTCCCTGTAGAGTGACACATCGAGCATGTGGCATTCAAACACCTCGAAGGGGTGTAAGTCAGAAAATATCCTTTCTTCTTTGCCATCCCAGGGGTATTTGATACACTGGTGAAGCGTAGAAGGCACCACCTGGTTCTGATGCAGCCACAGTCGGCCCAACAATGCTTTATATGAGGTATCGGAGTCGATAACATGGAACTGCACCTTAGTGGTGAAGTCTCCCAGTGTGAGTTCAAACTCTGCCACGCCCATCGGGACTTCAAACTTCTGGTTGAACCCAACTATCTTCATATCCCTGACCTCAACCAGGTGCACGTTGAAGTAGTGCTTTTGATAGACCCAGTAAGGGAGGATGTTTACCGCTGCACTAGGGTCAATCAGGACTCTGTGTATCGGTCGGCGCAGAGGATAGTTTATCTTGCTCTTCGGCTGTTGCCTGATCCTGACATGATCGGTCAGCTGGTTCATTGATCTGTATTGGGTTGGCCACAGGGGTAGCGCCCTTGTTATCTTTGCTTCCTGAGAATGTCGCACCGTCGACTTTCAGATCAGCCTGTCGACTTGGTTGTTTGCCTTTCTGTGCAAACAGAAATTCAGCAAATGAGGGGATTGCCTGACCAGTTGCATCTTTAGGATATAGGTCCGGTGGAGGCGAGACCCTTGCACCTTTCACTTCGGGTTCGGGGATTTGGTATAGTTGTTCAACCCTGAAGATGATGTTGTGATTGGCCGGGGGCAAGCTGTTGCATACCTATGGTTTTGATGATGTCTCACACTATAAATCAATCTTCTATCTCTAGATTTATGCTATTTCATCATGTGAGTGAGTACAGTTCATATGGTTGTCAGATAAGCATGCTATCTTGATTCTCTCTACACTCTGCTTAGTTAGTATGGACAGTAGTGGGTCGACCCACCCTTGCTGATGCGTCGACCCATCTGAACATTGTTTGTCTGGGTACCAAAGTCTATACATCAGCTTGATCGAGTAAGTCTGTACAGCATGCATTATTGTTCATATCATTAAGTCTGTACATTGGCATATCATCTTCAAGTCTGTGCATCGGGCACCTTCTAACTGAAGTCCATACGCTGGTCTTAATATATTAAGTCTGTACACTGCCCGACCGCTTAAGTCTTCACATTGCTAAAGTCCAATCAGCTCAACCCTATACATCCTTCCTAGCATCAAGTCTATACACTGGATTGGCTAGCATCAACTCTATACACTGGATTGGCTAGCATCAACTCTATACACTGGACTTTGTTTTATCAAGTCTGTACACTCCACATCTTTTCCTACGCTTGGCCATGTCTATACACTCATACCTTTCCCTACGCTTTCCTGGCCAAGTCTATACATCGCTAAGTGTGTACATTGCATTCTGCTCAAACGATCAAAGCTCAAAGTCTGTACAGCATGAAGTCTATACCTTAGCTCAGGGGCTTCAAGTCTATACATTGAACTGCTCTTCAAAGTCTGTACAGTGGCTTCGAATCGGCAAGTCTGTACATCAGCTTCATTCGCTCAAGTCCATACATCCACAGTGGATCATCAAGTCTATACATCCACAGTGGTACTTCCTTGTCTGTACAACACTGAAGCCTTCACAAGTCTGTACACTACTTGAGCCTCACCAAGTCTGTACATCGCTTCAAGCGATTCAAGTCTATACAGCCTGCCTTCACATTCAGAGTCTGTACATCGGTCCTACAGCCGATCGTCTCATTCAGAACTTTGCAAGTCTGTACAGCCGAGCGTCTCATGCATCGTCTTACTCTGGCAAAGTCTATACACTGGCTCAAGCTTGTCGAAGTCTATACATCACCGTTGGGCATCAAGTCAATACACTGTTCACCGTCTTATTAAGAGTCTTACACTATCAAGTCTGTACATTGCGAACAGTGCATCTCTTCCTCAAAGTCTGAACACTGGCCTCTTGCTTCAAGTCTATACATTGGGTTGTCCGACCACAACTCTATACATTCGGTTGTTATAACTTGAGTCTATACAGTGCTCACAGCACACTCGTTCCAAGTCTGTACACTGGTTAGGCTTCGTGAAGTCTATACAGTGGCTGAGCATTGTAAAGTCTACACATTGGTAAGGGTAGTTCATGCATTGTTCATCACATGTCTATACACTGCCATTCATGCGCTTATTCATTAAGTCTGTACACTGCCATTCATGTGCTTATTCATTAAGTCTATACACTGCCTTCACATGCGCTTATTCATTAAGTCTATACACTCTCTCACGTTGTACACACTTACTCCGTTGCTGTTTCTGAAGTATATACACTCGTGTTAATAGCCTGAACTAACTAAGTATATACATTCCTTCTGTCTCTGTCTGCAGGCGATTCAGGCTGATGATTGGGCACGTGATCCGAGGTTGGCACCTGGCACGTGATCCAAGAAACCAGGAACATGACACGTGGATGGCAACCCAGTCAGGATGCTGCCATGTGGTCAAAATTTAAATGATCTGGCAAAAAGTTCTTGGGCGGGAACCTGGAAGCCACACGCCTAATATCTACTATAAATATGAACCTTCGTCCTTCAGTAGAAGAGTGATCGTGAAAAAGAAAGAATAGAAGATATTCGAGTGAGGCTGCACGATCCAGAAAGGAGAAAGAGCAGAGAGTCCCATATTGTCGAGATCCGAGAGGAGTATGTTCGAGAGAGAGAGAGCAGTGTCTGTGGTTTGATGAATTGCTTCCTTTGAAGCTACATTTGTATTGGTTTCAGAACCGACTGCTTCTTCGTTGGTCCTTGTTTCTATTTTGTTTTCTTTTTATTTTGTTCATTCTTCTGATTCGAATTGGTTCCCCTCTGGTGTGTGGAGGAAGGGAGTGTTACTCCGGTTTCCCTCTAGGTTGCAGAGGAAGAGAGATCGGTGATCTCTGGTGTTGCTAGTGACAGGTTGTCATTAGCAGGTTCCCTCCGGTGTGTGGAGGAAGGGAAAGGTGTCTCCGGTTCTGTTCTAGCTGGTAGCTGGAACAGGTTTCAAGCTCTGTGGGTAGCAGAGCTTGGTTGAGGGATTTGTTTCCCTTGGTTGTTCAAGCTGTGTGGCAGCATGTTGTTCGCAGACTGAGTCTGCAGTGTTCTAGCATTGTCTAGTGGAATCCTCATTCTAGTTGGAGTGGGGGGTGGATGTAGATTGCGGACTGCAATCGAACCACCTAAAAAACCGAGTGCCTCCTCTGTGGTTTGCTGTTATTATCTGCGCTCTCCATCTGCTTGTCTCTTTGCTTCCATGTGATCAGTTCTTCATTCTCATTTACTTATACTGTCTTGTTTGGTGACTGCGTTTACATTTCTCTGTGTGCGGGTTCAGGAGGGGCGTAAGCAGTAGAATTAATTTTCCGCCTAAGTTTTTACAAATTGGGAGTGATCTATTCATCCCCCCCCTTCTATATCACTCTTGCTGCGCTAACATTTGGTATCAGAGCAGGTTTACGCCATGTGGACGAACGGTCAAGGAAATGCCAGTGGTCCTAGAACCTTCATGGCCGAAGGTCAATCCATTAGTCGCCCTCCGTTTTTTGATGGTAGTAACTATCTGTTTTGGAAGAACAGGATGGAAGTGTTTATCAGGGATCAGAGCCATAAACTGTGGAGAGTAATTACTGTTGGGCCATATGATCTGCCACCAAACGAGGACGCTTGGACAGATGACCATGTCAAGCTCTCTTCACTCAACTGGACGGTGCTGAACATCATCCAGTGTGTTGTTCATCCAGAGGAATATGCCCGTATATCTGCATACAGGACTGCCAAGCGAATGTGGGATGAGCTGCAATTAATCTATGAAGGTACATCTCAAGTGAAAGCCTCGAAGGTAAACCTCTACACTTCTAAGTATGAAATGTTTAGGATGAATGCAGAGGAGAATATAACTGAAATGTATGCCAGGTTGTCCTTGATCACATACACACTTAAAGGGCTAGGGAAGTATCTTGCTGAGGCAGATATAGTCAGGAAAATTCTTAGATCTTTATCCCCGGCATGGCACACTAAGGCCATTGTGATTGAGGAGTCAAAAGATCTGACTATCTTGACTGTGAATGAACTCATAGGATCCCTTATGACCTATGAGATGAATTTCAAAGGAGGTGGAGAAGGAAGTGATAGGAAGGCTAAGAATGTGGCTCTAGGGGCATCCCGCAACAAGGGTAGCAGTAGCAGTAGCAGCAGCAGCAGAAGTAGCGGTGAGTCTGATGGCTTCTCAGATCTCGACCAGAAGGAGCAGGCAATGCTCACACGTCAGTTCAGTAAATTTTTAAGGAGAAAGGGGAAGACCATTAGGAGGAAAAAGCCATACTCTTCTAACAAGAATGCTGCATTTACCAGTTACAGGGATAGAAATCCTAAGAGACTGACTTGTTTTAATTGTAACAAACAGGGACACATGAAAGGCGAATGCCCAGACCTCCAGAAGAAGGGTCCCTATCTTCAGAAGAAGAACACAAAGGTGCAGAAGAAGAAGAAGCCACAGGCGATGGTCTGCACATAGAGCGAGGAAGAAGAAGATCCCAAAGACACTTCCTCAGAAGAATATGAAGATGGAATTTACCTTATGGCAAACAGTGAAGAGGAGGTAATAAATGTTTTTGAAAATTACTCAATTGATGACTGGGAGGATGCTTATGGTGAATTGTTAGATAAATTTAATTCTCTTAGTAAAGAGCACAGAGTTCTGAAAAGAAAATTTAACACAAATGTTGAAGAACAAACTCTGGTCTGTGAGGAAAATCAGAAGTTAAAAGAGCAATTAGGAGAAATGACCTCACTAAGAAAAGAAAATGATAAGCTCAAGGGAGAAGTTCAAGAAAGTCAAAATCTGCTCAATGAACTCAACATTAAAATTGAAGAAAGCAGGAATGAAATTAGAGTGAACTCATAGAAATATGAAGCTGTGAAGAAAGTAAATATTGAACTTCTAAAAAATTCTGAGTCCCTTCAAAAGGAGCTAGAAGACAAACAAAAAGTCCTATAAAAGTTTGTCCAAGGAAAAACTAGTTTAGATGCTATCCTAGGGACTAGGGTCAATTTCAATAAGGAGGGTCTAGGCTATGACCCAACCAACAAGAGACCCTTGCAATTCAAGACCATCACCTTTTGCCCAGAGAAGGGAAAAGAGAAGCTGGACACACCATCCAGCTCAAACAGCACTAAGGGAATTCAAAGTCCTAAAGAAAACACAAAAACCAGTGCTGGACAACCATTTAAGATGGGAATGAATTTTATGATGAATATCACTAAGCCCACTCACCAGAACACAAATGGTAGATGGACCAAGAAAGTGAATCAGAATAAGAGCTGGAATTACAACAATCAGATGGGTCCAAACAGGACCTACTGGAGAAATAATTTTCATGGTCAAAAATATGTTAATCAACAAGCTTACAAGAAATTTCCTAGGAATAGGAAGACTAATGAATGGAAAAGAACTCACTTCTCCAGTCCAGCTGGATTCAACTTTAATAAACTAAAAAGGAAGGTGCCAGAGAAAACCATGCTGAAGCAAATCTGGATACCTAAACACTTGATCAGAGATTTGAACAATGTCTTTGGACCCAACTCATCTTGGGTTCCAAATCACTCTGCTTGATGCATTTGTGTAGGTCGGCCTGGCAGCTGAAGACAACAAGTGGTACCTCGACAGTGGCTGCTCCAGGCATATGACAGGAGACCGATCCAAGTTTAGGAAGATAGAGATGAAGCCAGGGGGTCTGGTCAAGTTTGGAGGAAAGAATAAAGGTAAAATAATTGGAGTTGGTACAGTAGGTAAGTCTTCCACAAACTCCATTGAAAAAGTCTTACTTGTGGAAGGGCTTCAACACAACCTGATTAGCATTAGTCAGTTATGTGACAGGGGTCACAGGGTTGTATTTGATGATAGTTCATGCAAAATCCTTGAAATAAATTCTAATGTGGTTAAATTTGTAGCCAACAGGATTAATAATGTCTACATTGTAGACTTAGATGAGGAATCTGAATCTACTATTTGCTTATCTGCCAACTCTAAAAATGATGCTTTTGAATGGCATAGACGTCTAGGTCATGCTAGCTTTACAACTTTAAATAAATTGGTCAAGCATGATTTAGTTAGAGGCATGCCTAGAATTAAATTCAACTCGATATCAAAAGCATGTGATGCCTGTGCTCTAGGCAAACAGACCAGAAATTCCTTTAAATTAAGATCTGAGCCATTGTCTTCTAGACCAATGGAACCTCTTCATATGGATCTTTTCGGTCCCACTAGAACTCAGAGTCTTAATGGAAACAGGTTTGGCTATGTCATCATAGATGACTTCTCTAGATATTCATAGATATTTTTCTTAGCAAATAAGAGTGATGCATTTCAAAAGTTTAATCTGTTTTTCAATAAGGTCAAACAAGAAGGGAAATACAAGGTCTGTTCTATTCAATCTGACCATGGAGGTGAGTTTGAAAACTCCATGTTTACTGATCTTTGTGAAAAAGAGGGACTAACTCACAGGTTTTCTTCTCCCAGGACACCTGAACAGAATGGGATTGTGGAGAGAAGAAATAGAACTGTGGTGGAGATGACCCGAACCATGTTGATTGAAAGTAAATTACCTAAAAGGTTTTGGGCAGAAGCGGCCAATACAGCAACTTACATAATCAACAAGGCCATGGTAAGACCCATTCACAAGAAAACACCCTATGAGCTTCTAAAAGGTAAGAAACCAAACTTGTTTCATTTCAAAATTTTTGGAGCAAAATGTTTTATTCATAACAATGATAAGAAAGATTTAGACAAGTTTGAAGCTAAAAGCTCCCCAGGAATATTCTTGGGTTACTTTGAAATATCAAGGGCATATAGGGTATTTAACATATCAGATCAGAAAGTGGAAGAGTCTCCACACATCCTTTTTAGTGAAAAGAAAGATGTTTCTAATGTTGAAAATCTTGACAGGGATTCCAATCATGATGGGGATTTTCTAGAAGACCAACAAGAAGAAGAGAAGACTCAGCCGAGTGGAGAAACAAATTCCCCCAATCAGGAAGGGCCAAGAGAAATAGGTGAGTCTTCAACAAATGTTAGATTTCTTAAAGACCATCCATTAGATAATGTCATAGGCCATCCTGAAGATCCTCTTCGGACTAGGTCTCATTTTAGAAATGTGAATAATGATGACTTAATTGCTTTAGTCTCACAAATTGAACCCAAAACAGTAGAAGAGGCCTTGGCTGATCAAGCTTGGGTCAATGCTATGTGTGAGGAATTAGGTCAGTTTGAAAGGAATAATGTCTGGGAGCTTGTCCCAAGACCAGATGGTATTAATATCATAGGAACCAAGTGAGTGTTCAAAAATAAGATGAATGAAGATGGAATCATCTCGAGGAATAAGGCCAGATTAGTAGCCAAAGGCTACTGTCAGGAATTCGGTGTAGACTTTGATGAATCCTATGCACCTATTGCTAGGATGGAAGCTATAAGATTGTTGCTTACCTTTGCTTGTTCAAAGAATATAAAACCCCAACAAATGGATGTTAAAAGTGCCTTTTTAAATGGAGACATTAAAGAAGAAGTTTTTGTTGAACAACCTCCTGGATTTCAATACTCTCCTCAACCTAACCAAGTTTTCAGGTTAAACAAAGCCTTGTATGGTCTAAAGCAGGCTCCAAGAGCATGGTATGAAAGATTGACTGAATTTCTGATCAGCAAGGGCTACAAAAGAGGTAAAGTTGATCAAACTTTATTTACCAAGGGCATAAATAGAGATCTCATCATAGTTCAGGTATATGTAGATGACATTGTATTTGGATCAACTAAGCATGAACTATGTGATGAATTTTCTACCATGATGTCTGTTGAATTCGAAATGAGCTTGGTTGGTGAACTAAAATACTTTCTTGGATTGCAGGTACAGCAGCTAGAGGATGGGTGCTTCATCAACCAAATCAAATACACAATGGAACTGTTCAAGAGGTTTGGTATGGAAAACTTAAAGCACATTGCAACACCCATGGGCACCAATACCTCACTGGATGCAGATGAGACAAGTAAAGAAGTAAATGCCAAACTTTATCGAGGTATGATTGGATCACTTCTTTACTTGACAGCCTCTAGACCTGATATACAATTCAGTATAGGAATGTGTGCAAGGTATCAGTCTAGACCTACTGAATTACACTTAGCTGCACTTAAAAGAATCTTCAGATATTTGTCAGCTACTCATTCTTTTGGTTTATGGTTTCCTGCATCACACACATTTAACTTAGTTGCATACACAGATGCTGATTATGCAGGCTGTAAACTAGACAAGAAAAGCACTAGTGGTCATTGTGAATTTTTGGGTGGGTGTTTAGTGTCTTGGGGCTCCAAGAAACAACATTCTGTGCCCCTCTCCACTGCAGAAGCTGAATATGTGGCTGCAGGGAGTTGTGGAACACAAGTCATATGGATTAAACACCAGTTTCAGGACTACCAAGTAGACCTGGGGTGCACTCCAATCTACTGTGATAATACTTGTGCCATCAATATTGCTAAAAATCCTATTTTACATTCACGAACCAAACACATAGAGATAAGACATCATTTTATAAGAGATGGGGTGTCTAAGAATAATTTTGAACTGATTCATGTAGGCACAGATAATCAGATTGCTGACATATTCACAAAACCTCTGTATAATGAAAAATTCACCACATTGAGAAGAGAATTAGGCTTATACAAATTGTCTTAATTATGAAGCATGTTCTTGTTGTGAGGGGGAGTTGTGTTTGTCTGATGGTTAGCCTTATGACATGCTAGTTTTAAGGGGGAGTTCTGAATGTCTGCTGGTTAGCTTTCAGGAATGCTTTGAGTGAGGGGAAGCTTTGAAAATTTTCTAGATTGTTTCATTGAGGAATGCTATGTCTTAGGGGGAGCTGAGTTGTTGTGTGAGAGGAGAAGTTCTTTGACAGATTCAAAAGGACTGTCCAGATGTGTAACTTTGCTGGTTTTGCATGACTGATCTAGTGTGGTTCTCTCAGACAGTAGAGTGTCACTTATTTCTTAAGTCTATAAGTCAGTGACTCTAAAATCCTGTTAGAATCTTTCCTTTGGTACTCCTTCAAAGATCTGGACTAATTGCATAAAGTATATCTTCCTACATTGTCATTGATTCTGGTTCAGGCCAAAACCTGTATGCCTTGATATCTGACCCAATCAGCTTGAAATCTAGACTTCAAGACTCAATTCAAGAAATAGTCCTTCTGGTATTATTTTCAATCATTCTATCTCTTTAACTCAAGGGCTTAACTGAACAAACATGTCCTGTTTTGATCACTGAGAAACTGGGAGCTTCATCAATGAAATGAATATTTCTCCCATGTCATGAGGTGTCAAATGCTTAAAATGAATGAAAAGACATGACAGAGCAATGGTGGCTTGCTGGTGAGTAACTGGGGACTCTGGCCTCTAATCAAGGTGTTTCCTCATGTCAAAAGTCACAGTTACTAACTCTGTTCCTTAATATAAAAAAAAGAAGTAATGAGGTACTCACTCTGGGTAACTGGGGATTCAGGCCTCTAATCAAGGTGTCTCTCTAATGTCAAAGGAGTGAACTACCAACTTACTCATTGATCTTCTTGAAAATCATCTCCAACGATTGCTTGTCCTCAATACCTTGAGAACACCTCTCTGATTTCGTTTCTTGCTGTCTTGTGGGATAGTTGAATGATCAGCTATATCTAGCTATACTTGTTAACTCCTGCTCTAAATCATACACTATGTATGCTGATAAACTTTTCTATCATTCTACTTCTCTATTGTGTACTGGAGTTTAAAGAATCTTCTCTTGAGATTAGAAACTCACTTATTCTCTTAAGACCTACTCGTGACTTTCTGCACTAAGAAGTTACTGCCCTTCTTCTTCATGTTTCCAGCACTGTCATACATTATGTATTTCTTTTTGCTGATGTCAAAGGGGGAGAGAAGTTCTGCAATATCAGTGAGTCTTGGATTTGTCTTGAGCTTTGGGGGAGTCATGTTGCTTCGGGGAAGGTATGTTTATGAGTTGTGGGGGAAATGAGAGTGTGTGGTAGGGACTGTTTAATTCATTTGCATGAGCATGCCTTGAATTTACTCTGTTTGTTGCAGCTGATATTAATTTCTTGTTGAACTTTGATATTGCTTGATTCATAGTGTTGCCATCATTAAAAAGGGGGAAATTGTTGCATCCCTATGGTTTTGATGATGTCTCACACTATAAATCAATCTTCTATCTCTAGATTTATGTTGTTTCATCATGTGAGTGAGTACAGTTCATATGGTTGTCAGATAAGCATGCTATCTTGATTTTGTCTACACTCTGCTTAGTTAGTATGGACAGTAGTGGGTCGACCCACCCTTGCTGATGCGTCGACCCATCTGAACATTGTTTGTCTGGGTACCAAAGTCTATACATCAGCTTGATCGAGTAAGTCTGTACAGCATGCATTATTGTTCATATCATTAAGTCTGTACATTGGCATATCATCTTCAAGTCTGTGCATCGGGCACCTTCTAACTGAAGTCTATACACTGGTCTTAATATATTAAGTCTGTACACTGCCCGACCGCTTAAGTCTTCACATTGCTAAAGTCCGATCAGCTCAACCCTATACATCCTTCCTAGCATCAAGTCTATACACTGGATTGGCTAGCATCAACTCTATACACTGGATTGGCTAGCATCAACTCTATACACTGGACTTTGTTTTATCAAGTCTGTACACTCCACATCTTTTCCTACGCTTGGCCATGTCTATACACTCATACCTTTCGCTACGCTTTCCTGGCCAAGTCTATACATCGTTAAGTGTGTACATTGCATTCTGCTCAAACGATCAAAGCTCAAAGTCTGTACAGCGTGAAGTCTATACCTTAGCTCAGGGGCTTCAAGTCTATACATTGAAATGCTCCTCAAAGTCTGTACAGTGGCTTCAAATCGGCAAGTCTGTACATCAGCTTCATTCGCTCAAGTCCATACATCCACAGTGGATCATCAAGTCTATACATCCACAGTGGTACTTCCTTGTCTGTACAACACTGAAGCCTTCACAAGTCTGTACACTACTTGAGCCTCACCAAGTCTGTACATCGCTTCAAGCGATTCAAGTCTATACAGCCTGCCTTCACATTCAGAGTCTGTACATCGGTCCTACAGCCGATCGTCTCATTCAGAACATTGCAAGTCTGTACAGCCGAGCGTCTCATGCATCGTCTTACTCTGGCAAAGTCTATACACTGGCTCAAGCTTGTCGAAGTCTATACATCACCGTTGGGCATCAAGTCAATACACTGTTCACCGTCTTATTAAGAGTCTTACACTATCAAGTCTGTACATTGCGAACAGTGCATCTCTTCCTCAAAGTCTGAACACTGGCCTCTTGCTTCAAGTCTATACATTGGGTTGTCCGACCACAACTCTATACATTCGGTTGTTATAACTTGAGTCTATACAGTGCTCACAGCACACTCGTTCCAAGTCTGTACACTGGTTAGGCTTCGTGAAGTCTATACAGTGGCTGAGCATTGTAAAGTCTACACATTGGTAAGGGTAGTTCATGCATTGTTCATCACATGTCTATACACTGCCATTCATGCGCTTATTCATTAAGTCTGTACACTGCCATTCATGCGCTTATTCATTAAGTCTATACACTGCCTTCACATGCGCTTATTCATTAAGTCTATACACTCTCTCACGTTGTACACACTTACTCCGTTGCTGTTTCTGAAGTATATACACTCGTGTTAATAGCCTGAACTAACTAAGTATATACATTCCTTCTGTCTCTGTCTGCAGGCGATTTAGGCTGATGATTGGGCACGTGATCCGAGGTTGGCACCTGGCACGTGATCCAAGAAACCAGGAACATGACACGTGGATGGCAACCCAGTCAGGATGCTGCCATGTGGTCGAAATTCAAATGATCTGGCAAAAAGTTCTTGGGCGGGAACCTGGAAGCCACACGCCTAATATCTGCTATAAATATGAACCTTCGTCCTTCAGTAGAAGAGTGATCGTGAAAAAGAAAGAATAGAAGATATTCGAGTGAGGCTGCACGATCCAGAAAGGAGAAAGAGCAGAGAGTCCCATATTGTCGAGATCCGAGAGGAGTATGTTCGAGAGAGAGAGAGAGCAGTGTCTGTGGTTTGATGAATTGCTTCCTTTGAAGCTACATTTGTATTGGTTTCAGAACCGACTGCTTCTTCGTTGGTCCTTGTTTCTATTTTGTTTTCTTTTTATTTTATTCATTCTTCTGATTCGAATTGGTTCCCCTCCGGTGTGTGGAGGAAGGGAGCGTTACTCCGGTTTCCCTCTGGGTTGCAGAGGAAGAGAGATCGGTGATCTCTGGTGTTGCTAGTGACAGGTTGTCATTAGCAGGTTCCCTCCGGTGTGTGGAGGAAGGGAAAGGTGTCTCTGGTTCTGTTCTAGCTAGTAGCTGGAACAGGTTTCAAGCTCTGTGGGTAGCAGAGCTTGGTTGAGGGATTTGTTTCCCTTGGTTGTTCAAGCTGTGTGGCAGCATGTTGTTCGCAGACTGAGTCTACAGTGTTCTAGCATTGTCTAGTGGAATCCTCATTCTAGTTAGAGTGAGGGGTGGATGTAGATTGCGGACTACAATCGAACCACCTAAAAAACCGAGTGCCTCCTCTGTGGTTTGCTGTTATTATCTGCGCTCTCCATCTACTTGTCTCTTTGCTTCCATGTGATCAGTTCTTCATTCTCATTTACTTATACTATCTTGTTTGGTGACTGCGTTTGCATTTCTCTATGTGCGGGTTCAGGAGGGGCGTAAGCAGTAGAATTAATTTTCCGCCTAAGTTTTTACAAATTGGGAGTGATCTATTCATCCCCCCCCCTTCTATATCACTCTTGCTGCGCTAACACAAGCGTCCCCACCTCCTCCCAGATCTCGTAGCATGCTGAGAGGTGGAAGCTTCGGCCTGGTTCTCTTCGGTTGGCGCAAAGCATGTCTCCTCATCCTTCTCTTCGGAGATCTGGGTCATGTTGAATAAGGCTGACAGAGTATTGCATGACACCATGCTGCATTTTCTTTTGTTCTTCAACTTTTTCTTTTTATTTTTCTTTTCGGCCGGCGTTTGCTCGCCTGAAGCATCGTTCAGGGAAGCTTCGCCCCTAAATTTCCTTCGCATCTTCTTGATTGAGTCTAAGAGACTCCAGGTGCTCCCAAGGGATATACTCCTTTAGCTACACCGGCTGAATCTCGAGTTGTTCACATTCATCCAACCCGTCAATAATCATCTACAGTTGTTTAGCGGCTGGGCTGACTTCTTTATGCATTCGCAGGAGAATCTTCTTCTTCTTGTTATTCGTCGGCCTTCGGATGACCATGTGAGGGGTCGTCTCGTGCCAAACTGGGGTCACAGGGGGCGGTTCCGACCGAGGCGTGACACCATGGATTCAGATGTTGGATATATGTTGTTTTGATGATGTTTAACTATGAGTTTTGATGATGTATAACTATGAGTTTTGATGATGTCTAACCATGACTCATTTGTGAGTCATAATTGCTCTTGATGATGCCTCAATGTATAAGTTTTAGGCCAAGTTGAAAATGCGCAGAAATCAAGACTAATTAACTGCACAGAAATCAAGACAAGTTGACGGCACAAAAATCGAGGTAAGAGTTTACACAAAAATCAAGGCAGATATCACCAAGGGTCATTGCTCCAAGATGCAAGAAATAACTAGGCAGAAAGATTGGCAAAAGGTTCTGAGGAACTTCAAAATGTGCACCGAACCTATTCCTCAATGTGCACCGACCTTACTGAGGAGGTTCAAAAAGTTTCACCGACCTTAGAGTGTTGATAACAAATGTGCATTGACCTGCATATGAAGAAATATGAAATGTGCATCAACCTTTATGAGCTTCAGAGGAGGTGCATCGACCTTCATTTGCTTTAAACAGTGATGTGCAACGACCTGTGTGCTTCAAACAAGTGAACAAGTGATGTGCATCGACCTTGGTCACATATGCATCGACCTTACTGAAGCGAGGACCAGATGTGCATCGACCTACATCTACTTCAAAAAGTGATGTGCATCGACCTGTGTGCTTCAAATAGTGTTGTGCATCGACCTTGGCTTCATGAGCATCGACCTTTATATGCCTAGGATGTACATCGACGTGTATGTGTTGGAACAGTAATGTGCACCGACCTCAATGAAGGAATTTCAAATGTGCACCGACCTTGTGGTATGCATCAACCTTCATATGCTTGCAACAGGAATGAGCGTCGACCTTTATATGCCTTTAGAAAATGTCCATCGACCATTACTGAAGAAATGGCCTCATGAGCATCGACCTTCATATGCTTGGAACAGATGTGCATCGACCTTGTTATGAAATGTGCACCGACCTTGAATGTTCAGAGTATGTGATGTGCCTCGACCTTCTAATGGAAGCAGCAATGTGCATTGACCTTTGAAGGCCCAGGTGATACTAGCATCGACGCACATATGAATGTGCATCGACCTTTGAAGGCATGGATGATACTAGCACTGATCCATACATAAGGCTACATCAACCTTGAAGGGCAGTCTTCAACGAATCTCAAATGTGCACCGACCTCATGAAGTATAAGAACATGTTTGATGAAATACCTCAGTGAGCGACTTCCAAGGCCATCTTTAGCAAACCAGCACTATTTTCAGAAAAGGATCCAGACAGTATAAATAGGAACCGCAAATGCCCCAAAACTCATCTTTTGAGGTCTGAAAAGGTACCTTTGCTCAGTCAACTTCCTTGTCATCATTGGCTTACTATTTCAGCCCTTTTGATCAATAGAAAAGTAAGTTACCTTTTCTGGGAACAGCCACCTTTTCTGGTACCCAGTTTTTTGCTCCACCCAATCAGAGTTCTCTGTCACTATGATCCCTCGGGACAAAAGGAAATCCTTGACTGTCTTGCCAGCAGAAAATAGAAGATGCTACAAATCTTACTTGGGAAGCCCCTCTAACATATTTTCTTCTCAACCAAAGTAAGAAAATGCAAGAAATCCTTCTGCTACCTCCCTGGCCAATCAGAGGATGCCAAGATAAATGATGATTTATGCAGCAGTAGCCAGCACAGCCAGCCCTGGTTCCTTCACCCCGTTGACACTTGCCCTGTCATTCACAGTGCCGTTTTCATCTGGTGGAGATTCCTAGGACTGACCACTGTCCTTCTCTATCATGAAGCTACAGAACACCTTTTGAGAAGGCAGATCTATCAGGTATCATTTGTGGGAAAGGTCAGGTTTCCATGGTACTCTACTTTTTGTCCACAACCAATCAAATCGTTGTCTATGCAAAAACCTGGCAGAAGCTCAGATGTGGAAAAAGGCTAGTCTGTCTCTATGGACCAATGGGAGAAAGGAGTACTCCTTTGAGGGAAAACCGTTCTTTTGCCTGCAGAACTAATCAAATTACAGTCTTGAAGAAAATCACTCTGACAGTACTGTCCTCTATCTACACTGAACCAATTAGAGAAGAGGTTCATTTCAAAGAACCTTTTCTTTATTCTAGCCAATCAGATAAGTCTTTTTGGAGAGAAAAGTTTCTGCTAGAAGGATTCCTCACATCTATAAAAGGGGCAGCCCGTATATGTTGATTTCATTGCTGAAGCTGCTGTCCAAGAGAAGAATCTGCGTGAGCCTTCAAGAGATAATCTGTGAGAGAAAAAGAAAGAAAAAGAGCAGCCCAGTCTTGGTCCGAAACCGGCCAGTGTTGATAGAAAGAGACAAGAGAGAGCAGAAGAAAAAGATAAGCTAAGTGAGGAGAGCAGCCCTTCTTGAAGTCCCATGATCAATGACACCCAAGAGGAGGGGTGAATTGGGTGATGACAGATTTTAAGTCCTTTTTAAAAATTTAAAAGATATATGAAGAACAAACAACAGACAGGAATAGATCAGAAGAAATATAAGGTGAAACTGGCTAAAACAACACCCATAGCAGTTCCTTGGTACTAGGCGGATTCCGGGAATCCGAAGATCCTCTCACACAAAGTATTTTCCTCTCGACAGTATTGACTGTGTCGATCAGAAGCTACCTTTTGATATACCAAGGATCTCCCGTAAAAGGGTTAATACAACATGATATAAACAATGAAACTAGAAAGCGATGCGACAAGCAAACAAGCTAGATCAGAACTGGAGGTAGGAGATAGGGAGCAAACCACACAGAATACCACGACTTTTAGGTGGTTCAGATGCAACAACTGCAACCTACATCCACCCTTTCACCAACTGTGAGGATTCACACACTATCTTGTAGAAAGTTACAAGATCAAGACACACATACACACTCTCTTGTGAGTTCAGAACTCCCACGAAGGTGCACAAGCACCGAACCATAAAGAAAGATGAAGAACAAGAAGATCACTCACACACACACACACGGATCTTCGTAGATCCACACACACACATATGTTTGAATATTACAAGAACACAAAAATTAAAGCCCAGCAAGATTGGAATGGAAAACACAAAAGAAAACTTCAGATTCAAGCTCTCCCTTAGTTGATGAAGATGGTTTTGGATGCAGCTTGATCTCCTCTTGGCTTGGGGTTGATCTGCTCCAGATGTTGCTTGAAGATGGAAGTAGATGGATGCAGATGGATGAAGCTCTTTCCTCTTAGAGCACTGTTCACGGCTATAGTACCAGATCTTGAATCTCCCCTTGATAGCCTCCCTTGGCCTCCTTTGATTGATTAGGGTTACAAGCCTCAATGTGATGTTTTTATAACTCTTGAATGGTCAAGAGACAAGCCATAAACCAGATCCACAAATCATGGGACGTTTGGTGGCTTTGGGATTAAACAAATCCTTGAAGAGAGGCTTCCCACGTGGAGAACAAAAGGTCAACAATAGGGGCTTTTCGAGGCTGGCGGTCGACCTATGCATAAGGGCGGTCGACCGAAATTTTTACAGGAAATGTCCATTCGTTGCTGGGAGAACCGGTCGACCGCTATAGGCTGGCGGTCGACCGCTGGGTTGATTTTCTACAAAAAATAAAGGTCAGCCAATGCAATATAATACATGAACGAATCAGGTTATGGCTGCTTGGTTTCAGTTAAGCTGAGTGGGTTTAAGCTTAGCCTGGGTGGTTTAGAAACTAAAACACGGATTCTTGAATTTGGACGGGTTTAAACACTTAAGCTTGCTTATTACATGGTGAAGTAGGCTTTGAAAGGTGTTGAATTAAAACTTGATAGTTGAAATATGGCACGAGATAAAACATATAACCCTGAGTTTGTTATCATCAAAATCACTTGGATATACTCAACAATCTCCCCCTTTTTGATGATGACAAAAATGAAGGGGTTTTGAAATACATGAACGTGCCTTTAGCAAAGTTGAAGATTGAGATCAAGGTTCGAAGTCAAAGCACGTCACTTACGTCCCGTTATGCCAGCGAACACAAACCATTCAACATGTATATGCCAATTAGAAGAGAAATGAGATATACGATCCAACCATTTGAGATCAAACACCAGTTGCATTTAATTCATCGTTTCGTTTCATGACAAGATACATTCGTTTCATTTCATGACAAGATACATTGGTGCAAAAGTGAATGCACGACTCTAGACTCAAAGGACTAAACAAATGCATAAAAGACTCATGATCCTCACATGTCAAACATGCAAACACACAACCACACACGGACATACATAAATATATAAAGCCCTACACTACTACTTCTCCCCCTTTGGCATCATCAAAAAGGGAGTGGAATAGACGAAGGGGGACCCAAGCGACTCAAAACCAAAGGATAGCAAGCTAGAGGGAGAAAAGAAGAAAGGAAAAATCTTCATGGTGCATCTGCAGGTGGAGGTGGCTGATCCTCTGGAGAAGAGGGCTGGTTTCCAAGGATATGGCAGATGCCCGCAAGAGCATGAACCTGAGCATGAAGAGTGTCTCGAATACGGCCAATGGAGAGGTCATGAGCCGCATCAGGGCGAGACATGCTAAGAAGAGTTTGGTTCATGATGTGAAAGGATTGGCTTGAGTCGGCGACACTGTCGGTGAGGCTGGTCATACGAGTGGTGAGTGTAGCCATATGAGTGGAAAGGGTGTCCAGAGCAGTGGACAAGGAATCCATGCGGCCTGACATGGTGTCAACCACATGTCCCATAGTGTCTACGCGATCCCCGAGAGCAGAAAGTCCCTCCCCAAAAGTATTCACACGAGTCTCTAATCCAGTGAACCGCCTGTCAAAAATCTCATAGTCTACCCAAGAAGGTTGAGGAGCTCCCTGAGTGGAGGAATCTCCATGATAAAATTGAGAAGGAGGTGGCATCTCTGGATCCATATGCTGCGATGATAGTGGAGGAGGTGGTCGGCATCCATGGGATGAAGTGGGGGTGTAGGAGGCTGCTCCTCTGCCTGAACTAGAAGGGGTACATCCCCTTGAACCTACTACTGCTGTGGTTCCTGTTCATCCTCCTTGTCATATTCATCTTCATATGTAGGCACATCCCGACACAGCTCACCATCGGGACCATAGTAATAGCCCATGTCTATGCAGATCTTATGCTTATTGTAGACAACATTCTGGCGAACATAGATAAACTGTTCTTCTGCTAAATTAATCCCAGCATGAATGAACACCCCAGTCAACTGTGAGGCATATGGCAAAGATCGCTGCCGGTTTGTTCTGCAAGCTCCAATGAGGGTCGTCATGAGGCGACCCATGTTGAGTTGTATACCAGTCATGACATGGTAGAATAGGAATCTATGAACTTCTGTGACTTCATTTCTGCTGCCAACCTTGGGATACATAAGGGAGGTAAACATATGGTGTAAGACACGCTGTAGTGGTGGGAAGTAATTTGCATTTAACTCAATCAAATTGCTGACACCACGTAGGTAATCACAGTTGGTCATGGCAATAAAAGTATCTCCAACCTTCCCATGGCCATAAGCCATGTTGGCTCCTCTAGCCGCAACCCCTAAGCTCCTCTCAAACAGATCGGGGTTAATGTGAAGCTCAACACCTCGAATAACAGTATATAGCTCATCATTTCTTGAAGCAAAGTTCCCATAGAACTCATGTAGTAGGTTGGGGTAATAACGGTTATACCTAGTGACAAAATCAGTCCAACCCGACTGCATTGCAAAGACTGCATATATATCGAGCAAGAGCTCATTCACCTCAATGAAATTGACCAGTCGGGGGTCGATGATGGGTCGAATAAGTAACCTAGGAGCTTGACGCGGTGCCGGCGCCTGCTGTGGTGGAGGAGCGGGTGCCTCACGTCTCTGTCCACTCCCTTCCCCTTGGGCAGAATGCCAAGAGCTTCGTCTAGGCGGCATCCCGATCTAGAACCCGATAGAAAACCCTTGAAGGAAAGACTCTCATTCTGGGGGATGAAGAAAGATCTACGGACACTCCAGGGGTTAGCAAAAGCCTTCTCCACTGATGGGAACCAAGGTGAGAACTCCACGAACGCACGAACGGCCGAATGGAGTTCGTCCCGAAAACGTGACGAACAAGCCGGATCTTGTGCGAATGGAGAAAGAATGAGGTTTAGAAGCTTGGGAGGTGGAGAAAATGGGTTCTAGGGTTAGGGGAAAGTGGTGGAGGGTGAATGGGGGTGATAAAATGAAAGAATGGGGTGTTAAACCCCCTTATAAGTTGGCTCGGCCAGGAACCCGGTTGGGCCGGTCGCCGCAACCGGTCGACCGCTACGGGGCTGGCGGTCGACCGCTAGCCCAGAATTCCCAATTTTTGATTTTTTTTTGATTTTTTTTCTTTTTTTTGTTTCTTTTCTTTCTTTTTTTTGTTTCTTGAAAATTGGGGGGACTAACAACCGGCTTTCTGAAAAGAGCCATCGTCATGAAGTAGAGGGAAGAGAATAGATGCAAGTTTGAGGAAAGTTTCTAACTCCCCCTCAGAAGTTACCTTAGATTTGACATCACTGAGTCCACAATAGTTTATCCAAGAAATATCTGGCCTTAGAAAGTTTTTCAAGAAGGGCTATACATATAATTACATTCAAGTATGCAGGAGTGTATATAAACACACAAGGTAGCAAAAAGTAAAGATAGTATGCATGTTTTTCTACCCTTGATGCATATGAGTTTCTACAGATGTAGAACTTAACTTAAGTGCAGACCTATGCATGCATGCTCTCACCCTTGCACATCCCAAGTTCTCTTCTTATCTTGTTAAATTGATCCTAGTTGAGGGGTTTGGTGAAAATGTCAGCTAGCTGATTGTGTGTGTCAATGAAGTTCAATTCAAAGACCCCTTTACCTACATGATCTCTCAAGAAGTGATGACGAATATCAATATGCTTGGTTCTAGAGTGTTGAATAGGGTTTTTAGACAAACTAATTGCACTAGTATTATCACACAAAATTGGCACACATTTCATCTCAATATCTAAATCAAGCAGTTGATTTTTGATCCAAAGTACTTGGGCTCCACAACTTCCGGCGGCTACATATTCAGCCTCGGCTGTTGAAAGAGCTACTGAATGTTGTTTCTTGGAGGCCCATGAGACTAGGCACCCACCAAGAAACTGACAGTACCCACTAGTACTTTTACGATCTACAATGCATCCAGCATAATCTGCATCGGTGTATGCAATCAAATCAAAAGAACTACCGATGGGAAACCAAAAGCTAAAATCTATTGTGCCAAGTAAATATCTAAAAATGCATTTTACAGCCGATAAGTGAGATTCTTTAGGGCATGACTAGAAACGGGCACAAAGACATACACTAAATTGAATGTCAGGGCGGCATGCTGTAAGATACAGTAGTGATCCGATCATACGTCGAAATAATGTGGGATCTACTGTTTTACGATTTTCATCTTTGTCTAACTTTGAGGTTGTTGCCATTGGAGTTGACAAAGGCTTTGCCTCAGCCATCCCATATTTCTTCAAAAGTTCCATTGTGTACTTGGCTTGGCTTATGAAAATGCCCTCAGGTGTTTGCTTCACCTGCAGTCCAAGAAAGAATGTTAGTTCACCCATTAGGCTCATCTTAAATTCACCTTGCATGATTTCTGCAAATTCATCACATAGCACGTTATTAGTAGCTCCAAAAATTATATTATCCACATACACTTGAACTACCAATATATCTTTACCTGATTTCTTTGTGAAAAGTGTTTGATCAACCTTACCTCTCTTGAAATCATTCTCATTCAAAAATGACGTAAGCCGTTCATACCATGCCATTGGTGCTTGCTTCAGTCCGTACAAGGCCTTCTGGAGCTTGTACACATGTTGTGGATGTTTGGGGTTTTCAAAACCTAGAGGTTGTTCTACAAAAACATCCTCTTTGATATACCCATCTAGAAACGCAGATTTAACATCCATTTGAAATAATTTAAAGTTATATGAGCAAGCATAAGATAGTAAAATTTGGACTACTTCTAGACGAGCAACCGATGTAAATGACTCATCAAAATCAATACCCATCTCCTGGCTATACCCCTTGGCCACAAGCCGGGCCTTGTTCCTAACAACCAATCCCGTATCATTTAACTTATTCCTGAAAACCCATCGAGTTCGAATAATGGATTGATTCTTAGGTCGTGGCACCAGAGTCTACACCTGGTTTCTTTCGAATTGGTGCAACTCTTCATGCATAGCCTGGATCCAGGATTCATTTTGGAGAGCCTCATGGATATCCTTAAGCTCTTCCTGTAAAATTAAGGCTATCAAATCTTCCTCTTCTACTATCCTTAGAGAGGCTCTGGTTCTTACCCCATCTTGAGGGTTATCGATTATGTTTTCAGCTGGATGATCCTTTAAGAATGTGGAGATGCTTGGCAAATCACGGTGCTGCACTTGCTGCTCTTGCAGTGTCTCGATTGAAGGATCTTCATCTTCTTCACTCTTGCTAGGTATTCCTTCCTTTGGTTCATCCTTGACTTTAGATGTTCCAGCATTGGTTGAATCTTTGTGGGCTTCCCCTACATCCACAATTTGAGTAGTTAGTTTTAGTTCAGATTCATCAAAAATTACATGAGGACTTTCTTCAACAAGTAAAGTCCGTTTATTGAACACTCGATAGGCTCTAGAATTAAGTGCATAACCTAGGAAGGTTCCTTTATAAATTTTCTCATCAAACTTACCTAGGTTGGACTTACCATTGTTCATGATGAAACATGAGCAACCAAATGGTTTAAGATGGGAAATATTCGGTTTCTTACCCTTGTAGAGCTCATATGGAGTTTTCTTCAAAATGGGCCTTACCTGACGGGATCATCAATCAACTTGGGCAACTATCAAACTATATTTGCTATTTTAAGTGTTTTGTGTTAATGGGCCATATTAGTGGGCATCGATGTGTGTTTTCTTTTGTAGGGGAAATAAAATATCCACATCATGTAATCTTTTTTTAAGTGTATTTTAGTCTTCCCACTAGAGATATAATGAGTCTTAGGTGTTAGGTGTTAGTTGAAGTTTAATGAGTGTCTTTTGATTTTCTCTGTGGAGTCTATAAAGGTGACATGTAACCTCTCTTTAAGAGACAATGAAGTTGAATCTAATTTTTAGAAAGTATCGTGAGGTGTGAAGCCTTGTATCTTGCGTGCTCTTCTCCGAGAAGGAGATGGGGTGAGAAGCCCCCCGAGTCAGATGCCCGGCCATCCACTGCCCACCTCCTTTCCACCGTCTTCCCTCTCACCACTCTCCCCTTCCCCACCATTGCCCGCCCCTTCCCCTTTCTCTTTCCCACAGCCACTCCCACAATGGTCTTGGGTGAGAAGCGTGGTTGCATTGTCTTCGTAACAGAGACGAGTGAGAAGCCCCACCCACGTCCTCCCACCCCGGTACTATCGTCGCCCTCTCTCCAGCCACCGCCAGCCCTGTAGCCGTCTCCCACCCTCCTTCCCTATAACCCTGCCACGGCACAAATGCCAACCAGACACAACATCACCCTGCCCAGCTCCCACACCCCCCCCACATACGCCCATCCACGCTGGTGAACCCCCCCCTTTCTCCACTAACTCCTTTCTCTGCTCCCACTCTTGGCCGTACCCTTCCTCCCTCTCCCCTCCATTGGCCAGACCACACCCCACGCCATCCAGCACTGTGAAGCCCACGTCCAGTCCCTCTTCCCCCTTCCACTACCACTACCAAGCCTCCACCATGGTCGCCACAACCCACAGAGCTCAGGAAAACATAGCATTCTTACCACTGCCCCATCCCCTCGTCCAACCCTTCTCCAGCTGCAGTAGCAGTTCAGATGCAGCCTCCTCCCAGCCCCCATGTCCCACACCATCTTCTCCACCAGCTCCCATGGTTAACACCTCCCAACCATTCGCACCTCAGACATGCATGGCGGGAAGAAGCAAAAAAAATAGAGCTCCGTTTTCACCATCTGTCCCATCACTGTTGGCCACAAAGTAGCTTCCCACCATGCCCACGTCTGCCATCCTCTCCACTCCCTTGGGCGGGCCCGTCACCCCACACCTATCATCCCATTCCCATCCCTCACCACCCCCTTCTGGCCACCACCTCCTCACACTCCACATAGCAGAGCCCCTCACTCGCTCCCCCCCTCACACCCACCATCCGTTCCCATGCAAACCACCCCACCTCACGTAACCTGCACTCCTCCCACTGCTAACACCTCCTTGCTACAAAGCTGCCACCCCCCCTCTCCTTTGCTTCTCCTCACAAGCCCCATTCACGTAAACCCCCCCCCCCAAGTCTCTTCTCCTCATTCCCTCACTCTCTCTTCCCCCCTACTCATCTCCCCCTCCCTTGTTGTTCTCTGCACACCCAGTACACTGGACAGGCACCCATCCCCCACCATCTCTCTCATTCTCTCTACTCTCTCCCTCTAACTTCTCCCTCTAAGCTCTGCCCATCTCCTGTCCGCTGCTACTGCCCTAGCCCCCACCCTCTCTCTAACCAGCGCCTCACCCTCGGTTGGCCACAGTCTCACCCTCCATCGGCCACAGTCTGCATGCAACATTGCCGAATCCACCTCCCTCGTCTCCTTCCGTGGACACCCCCTGTCCGCCGCGAGCTCGCCGTGGCCACTGCCTGCACGCCGTGAACGTCTCCGATTACCCTGCCCAGCCGTGCGTCGCCAATAGCGCCCTTCCCCAACATCACCACAGCGGCTCCAACCTCCTGCGGCCACGACCGAGCACGTGTTAGCCTGCTGATGCTCATCTAGCACCACTACCGCGTACACCGAGCAACCCATCCCCACTGCCGGGCTGGCCGCCCACGGTTCACCATCCAAACGCCTCATTCCCCAGCTGGAGTTCACCCCAAGCCACCTGCGTCCACGTCTGGGCACGCCGGCTCACCGCCCACGTCACCCGAGCATGGCTGCATCGCCCCTCCAAGCTGTAAGCAGAGCTCCCACAGGCCCCTCCCCTCCGTCGCTCCACCAGCAGGATGCACCGGCCGTCCTCAAGGACGGCGTTCTGCCCGTTCGCTCCGAACCCGCTTGAGGATAGAGCCACCGTCATCTCCCCTGCCCTTGCACGCCTGCTCCACACCTCACCCAGCTTGGCAGTAGGTGGAGCTCGCAGCGTCACCCCCCCCCATACGGCCATGCACACCTCACGGTAGTGACCTCCGCTCCTTTGTCTCTCACCCTCTTTCTCTCACTAGCCTCCACCACACATGGCTTCCCCTCCTTCTCTAACACTCTCGCCATCCCCATCTCACATACCTTCTCCCCCCCTCATACAACCATTAAAACCCTGCACACAAGCTTCCTCAGACATCCACGGTGTTCGGGTCTGAAAACAGAGTCTCGTTTTGGAGTTCTGTCCCACCAGGTAAGACAGATCGCTCGACCCACCCAGCCCCCCGCTTCTTCTGATCCTACAGGAACCCACCCTACGCCCATCTACTTCTGAACCTTCAGGGACCCACCATCATCATAGGCCAACTCCATCTGTAGGAGATCCTCCCTCCTCCCATTTCCCAGGTTCTACGCCTAGAACACCCCACAACCGATCACAGCACACTCCCACTCCCTCACACCCTCCCCCATCCCCTTACATACTTCATGACTTTACACATGATTTCAGACGAACCATGGGAAACCTGATTTCTATGAGGGTGCATTATGAGTTTTTTTTAGTTCTGTCAGAGATGGTATCAGTGAATCAAAGGCAACTGGAAGCATGTTTCCAAGGGTGCATTTATTGTGAGAAGGAGCTGCTATTCACGGAAGTATCACTCCGATTGATGAGATCATAAGTCAAACTCAAAGGCACTCATCCTGTATGCAGTCATAGAAACTTGCACATTATTTCTATCTATCGGTCGGGTATCATAGTGAAGATCTAAAAAAAAAGGTGGGGAGAAGTTATTTTCGAAAAGAAAAAAAAAGAAGGGAGAAAATGAAGAGAAAAGAAAATCACACGATCCGAATTTTTGTTTCACATCAAATGGTATCAGAGCTTAGGGAACCGAGCTGTTCCATCAGACCGGGATCCTGAGCTACGAGGTTCGAGGTCGAACCTCCTCCAAGCGGAGGGGTTTGACGGGATCGTCAATCAACTTGGGCAACTATCAAACTATATTTGCTATTTTAAGTGTTTTGTGTTAATGGGCCATATTAGTGGGCCTAGATGTGTGTTTTCTTTTGTAGTGGAAATAAAATATCTACATCATGTAATCTTTTTTTAAGTGTCTTTTAGTCTTCCCACTAGAGATATAATGAGTCTTAGGTGTTAGGTGTTAGTTGAAGTTTAATGAGTGTCTTTTGATTTTCTCTGTGGAGTCTATAAAGGTGACATGTAACCTCTCTTTAAGAGACAATGAAGTTGAATCTAACTTTTAGAAAGTATCATGAGGTGTGAAGCCATGTATCTTGCGTGCTCTTCTCCGAGAAGGAGATGGGGTGAGAAGCCCCCCGGGTGAGATGCCCGACCATCCACTGCCCACCTCCTTTCCACTGTCTTCCCTCTCACCACTCTCCCCTTCCCCACCATTGCCCGCCCCTTCCCCTTTCTCTTTCCTATAGCCACTCCCACAATGGTCTTGGGTGAGAAGCGTGGTTGCATTGTCTCCGTAACAAAGACGGGTGAGAAGCCCCACCCACGTCCTCCCACCCCGGTACTATCATCGCCCTCTCTCCAGCCACCGCCAGCCCTGTAGCCATCTCCGACCCTCCTTCCCTATAACCCTGCCGCGGCACAAATGCCAACCAGACACAACATCGCCCTGCCCAGATCCCACCCCCCCCCCCCACCTACGCCCATCCACGCTGGTGAACCCCCCCTTTCTCCACCAACTCCTCTCTCTGCTCCGACTCTTGGCCGTACCCTTCCTCCCTCTCCCCTCCATTGGCCAGACCACACCCCACGCCCTCCAGCACTGTGAAGCCCACGTCCAGTCCCTCTTCCCCCTTCCACTACCACTCCCAAGCCTCCACCATGGTTACCACAACCCATAGAGCTCAGGAAAACATAGCATTCTTACCACTGCCCCATCCCCTCGTCCAACCCTTCTCCAGCTGCAGTAGCAGTTCAGATGCAGCCTCCTCCTAGCCCCCACGTCCCACACCATCTTCTCCACCTGCTCCCATGGTTAACACCTCCCAACCATTCGCACCTCAGACATGCATGGCGGGAAGAAGAAAAAAAAATGGAGCTCCGTTTTCACCATCTGTCCCATCACTGTTGGCCACAAAGTAGCTTCCCACCATGCCCACGTCTGCCATCCTCTCCACTCCCTTGGGCGGGCCCGTCACCCCACACCCATCATCCCATGCCCATCCCTCACCACCCCCTTCTGGCCACCACCTCCTCACACTCCACACAGCAGAGCCCCTCACTCGCTCCCCCCCTCACACCCACCATCTGTTCCCATGCAAACCACCCCACCTCACGTAACCTGAACTCCTCCCCCTCCTAACACCTCCTTGCTACAAAGCTGCCACCCCCCCCCTCTCCTTTGCTTCTCCTCACAAGCCCCATTCACGTAAACCCCCCCCCAAGTCTCTTCTCCTCATTCCCTCACTCTCTCTTCCCCCCTACTCATCTCCCCCTCCCTTGTTGTTCTCTGCACACCCAGTACACTGGATAGGCACCCATCCCCCACCTTCTCTCTCATTCTCTCTACTCTCTTCCTCTAACTTCTCCCTCTAAGCTCTGCCCATATCCTGTCCGCTGCTATTGCCCCAGCCCCCACCCTCTCTCTAACCAGCGCCTCACCCTCCGTTGGCCACAGTCTCACCCTCCATCGGCCACAGTTTGCATGCAACATTACCGAATCCACCTCCCTCGTCTCCTGCCGTGGACACCCCCTGTCTGCCGTGAGCTCACCGTGGCCACTGCCTGCACGCCGTGAACGTCTCCGATTACCCTACCCAGCCGTGCGTCGCCAGTAGCGCCCTTCCCCAACATCACCACAGCGGCTCTAACCCCCTGTGGCCACGACCGAGCACGTGTTTGCCTACCGATGCTCATCTAGCACCACTGCCGCGTACACCGAGCAACCCATCCCCACTGCCGGGCTGGCCGCACACGGTTCACCATCCACACGCCTCGTTCCCAGGCTGGAGTTCACCCCAAGCCACCTGCGTCCACGTCCGGGCACGCCGGCTCACCGCCCACGTCGCCCGAGCATGGCTGCATCGCCCCTCCAAGCTGTAAGCAGAGCTCCCACAGGCCGCTCCCCTCCGTCGCTCCGCCAGCAGGATGCCCCGGCCGTCCTCAAGGACGGCGTTCTGCCCGTTCGCTCCGAACCCGCTTGAAGATAGAGCCACCATCGTCTCCCCTGCCCTTGCACGCCTCCTACACACCTCACCCAGCTTGGCAGTAGGAGGAGCTCGCCGCGTCACCCCCCCCCCCCATACGCCCATGCACACCTCACGGTAGCGACCTCCCCTCCTTTGTCTCTCACCCTCTTTCTCTCACTAGCCTCCACCACACATGGCTTCCCCTCCCTCTCTAACACTCTCGCCATCCCCATCTCACATACCTTCTCCCCCCCTCATACAACCATTAAAACCCTACACACAAGCTTCCTCGGACGTCCATGGCGTTCGGGTCTGAAAACAGACTCTCGTTTTGGAGTTCTGTCCCGCCAGGTAAGACAGATGGCTCGACCCACCCAGCCCCCCGCTTCTTCTGATCCTACAGGAACCCACCCTACGCCCATCTACTTCTGAACCTTCAGGGACCCACCATCGTCATAGGCCAACTCCATCTGCAGGAGATCCTCCCTCCTCCCATTTCCTAGGTTCTACGCCTAGAACACCCCACAACAGATCACAGCACACTCCCACTCCCTCACACCCTCCCCCATCCCTCTACATACTTCATGACTTTACACATGATTTCAGACGAACCATGGGAAACCTAATTTCTATGAGGGTGCATTATGAGTTTTTTTTTTAGTTCTGTCAGAGATGGTATTAGTGAATCAAAGGCAACTGGAAGCATGTTTCCAAGGGTGCATTTATTGTGAGAAGGAGCTGCTATTCACGGAAGTATCACTCCGATTGATGAGATTATAAGTCAAACTCAAAGGCACTCATCCTGTATGCAGTTATAGAAACTTGCACATTATTTCTGATTATCGGTCGGGTATCATAGTGAAGATCTGAAAAAAAAAAGGGTGGGGAGAAGTTATTTTCGAAAAGAAAAAAAAAGAATGGAGAAAATGAAGAGAAAAGAAAATCACACGATCCGAATTTTTGTTTTACATCATTACCATTGCCCTGTTGATGATGTAACATGCTGTACTTACCGTCTTTGCCCAAAAATATTTTGGTAGAGAGTTTTCACTTAACATGGTCCGTGCCATGTCTATCAATATTCTGTTTCTCCTCTCCACCACTCCATTTTGTTGGGGCGTCCTTGGTGATGAGAAGTTGTGTGTATACCCGTGCTCTTCACAGAAATTGCTAAACTCATGATTTTCAAATTCGTCACCATGATCACTTTGGATAGTGGTGATAAGGTACCCTCTATCATTTTTGATTTTCCTGCAAAACACTTGAAATTCCATCAATGCATCATTTTTATTGGATAGAAATAACACCCTAGTAAATCTCGAATAATCATCAACAATCACGAAACCATAGGATTTTCCTCCTAGGATGGATGTCCTAGTTGGGCCGAATAAATCAAGATGCAGCAATTCCAAAGGCCGGGAGGTAGAAACAATGTTCTTATTTTTGAAGGATATGCGTGTTTGCTTGCCTTTTGTGCAAGCCTCACAAATTTTATCACTTTGAAACTTTTATTTTGGCAAACCATTCACCAAGTCATGTTTAGACAATTTGGAGATAACTCCAAAACTAGCATGACCCAGTCCTCAGTTCCATAGCCATGCATTATCATGATTGTTAGCTACCAAACACATATCATTACAGGAAGCATCATCAATATCAATAGTATATATATTGTTGCTCCTCTTGCCGATGAATCTGATTTCATTGGAAGTTTTATTTATGACAAGGCAATGGGTTTCATCAAAAATAATCTTAAAGCCTTTGTCACATAGTTGGCTTATGCTCAGCAAGTTATGATTCAAACCTTTCACCAAAAGCACATCTTCAATAAGAATTTCAGAATTCTTACCTATGTTGCCAATCCTAATGATTTTACCTTTGTCTTTGCCTCTGAAGACAACTGAACCTCCATCTTTGTCTTGCAGTGTAGAGAACACCTTCTTGTCCCATATCATATGCCTTGAGCAGCCGCTATCTAAGTACCATTTGCTCCCCCTGGCTTCAAGACACATCTACAAGAAGGAAAGATTCTCATGTAATTATTTTTGGTACCCAAACTCATTTGGGTCCATAGGAGTTAGTCTAATTCTGTGCATATCTTTTCTTGGTTCAAAAAACATGATTTCTTGGTGGACTTTGTTTGAACCAGTAATTTGCTATAGCATGACCAAATCTACCACAATGATAACAGTTAACAGGTGCAAACTTTCTTTGAAATTGTCGTGGTTTGGGTTGTACATGTTTTGGTTCAGAATTGGAACATGAATCATGGTTATTATCTTTTTCATGAAAAAAGGATGTGGTGATCTTATGCTCAAAAGATTTTTTATTTTGAGGAGTGTACCCCAAACCTTCCTTTTGGAAGTTAACTTTAACTCCCAACAAGTTATCTAGATTTTGTTTTCCTTTAACAAACCTAGACAAAGTGGACTGAAGTTCAACCACTTCTTCACTCAAAATCCCATTTTTCCTTTCGAGTTCTGAATTTGTGGATTTCAGAATTTCTTCTTCCTTTTTCAGTCTTTCACACACTTTTTCAGTTTCAGACATTTTACATGAAATCTCTTCTTTGGTTCTTTCAATATCTGAAATTATTTGCAGCAAACTCTCTTTTTCTTCAGTTACCTCAAACCATTCATGTTCCAATTTTTCAAACCTGACAAAGATATCTTCATGTGACAAATCATCAATTTTCTTTTTGAGAGTTTTATTTTCAGATCTAATTTCCTTGTATTTTAGTATACAGTTTTTCATATTCAGACTCCCATTGTTCATTGGAAATAAAATCAGGGTCCGAACTTACCTCGATTGAATCATCCTCATGTGCCATGAGACACAGGCTCTCCATAATCTCTTGTATCTCTTCATCGAACGGTTCATCCTCTTCATCGCTCCACGTGGCGGCCATGGCCTTGGGCTTTCTGAAGTTATCTTTCTTAAATTTCTTCTTCAGATCTGGGCACTCTCCCCTCATGTGCCCGAGCTTCTTGCATTCGTAGCATATGATGTTATTCGGCTTGCTCGACTCACCCTTGGTTTGAGTGGGCTTCCTTTGCCCCTTTCTGAAGTTGCCTTGGAAATTTCTTTTCTTCCTCAGAAATCTTTTCACTTGGTGAGTGATCATAGCCAATTCTTCTTCTTCGTTGCTCCCGTCACTGGAATCTTCTTCTTGAGAGTCGTCATCGGATTGATGAGCTCTCAATCCAATCACCTTCTTCTTCTTGATATCTTCCTCGGCTGTCCTCTTCACATTTATCTCATAGGACATGAGTGACCCTATGAGTTCATCGAGAGTGAGTGTGGATAGATTCTTGGAGTCTTCAATGACGGTGGCTTTGGTGTGCCATGCAGGAGGGAGGGATCTTAGCACTTTTGTTACGAGCTCAGAATTAGTGTAATATTTCCCAAGACTTTTGAGACCATTCGTGATCTCAGTTAGCCTTACGAACATCTCTGAAATTGTCTATTCAGGCTTCATCTTGAAGAGCTCATAATCTCGGACCAGAAGGTTGGCCTTGGTCTCCTTGACCTCCGACGTCCCCTTATATATGAGCCCCAGTTTGTGCCACATTTCTTTAGCCGAGCTGCACATAGAACCACGAGAAAATTCGTTAGGGTGTATCGCATATTGCATAATATTCATAGCATTGAAATTAATAGTGCATTTCTTAATTTCCTTGGGTGTCCATTTTTCTTCATCATCCACGAGTTTGTAAGGTCCCTTTTCTACAACTCTCTAAACTTCGCACTCTTGAGCCCTCAGAAAAACATGCATTCTATTTTTCCAGTATGAGTAGTTTGAGCTGTCAAAGAAAGGAGGACGGTTAATGGAGTGACCCTCGGGCATCATATCCTTGTTTGCCATTGATCCGGATCTCACACTAGATCGTTAGATCTGTGAAAGATAGAGCCTCAAGCTCTAATACCAATTGAAGTCCCGTGATCAATGACACCCAAGAGGGGGGGTGAATTGAGTGATGACAGATTTTAAGTCCTTTTTAAAAATTTAAAAGATATATGAAGAACAAAGAACAGATTGGAATAGATCAGAAGAAATATAAGGTGAAACTGGCTAAAACAACCTCTATAGCAGTTCCTTGGTACTAGGCGGAGTCTGGGAATCCGAAGATCCTCTCACATAAAGTATTTTCCTCCCGACAGGATTGACTGTGTCGATCAGAAGCTACCTTTTGATATACCAAGGATCTCCCGTAAAAGGGTTAATACAGCACTATCTAAACAATGAAACTCGAAAGCGATGCGACAAGCAAACAAGCTAGATCAGAACTGGAGGTAGGAGATAGGGAGCAAACCACACAGAACACCATGATTTTTAGGTGGTTCGGATGCAACAACTACAACCTACGTCCACCCCTCACCGACCGTGAGGATTCACACACTATCTTGTAGAAAGTTACAAGATCAAGACACACACACACACACTCATGTGAGTTCAGAACTCCCACGAAGGTGCATATGCACCGAACCACAAAGAAGGATGAAGAACAAGAAGATCACTCATACACACACACGGATCTTCGTAGATCCACACACACACAGATGTTTGAATATTACAAGAACATAAAAATTAAAGCCCAGCAAGATTGGAATGGAAAACATAAAGGAAAACTTCAGATTCAAGCTCCCCCTTAGTTGATGAAGATGGTTTTAGATGCAGCTTGATCTCCTCTTGGCTTGGGGTTGATCTGCTCCAGATGTTGCTTGAAGATGGAAGAAGATGGATGCAGATGGATGAAGATGGATGAAGCTCTTTCTTCTTGGAGCATTGTTCACGGCTATAGTACCAAATCTTGAATCTCCCTTGATAGCCTCCCTTGGCCTCCTTTGATTGATTAGGGTTACAAGCCTCAATGTGATGTTTTTATAACTCTTGAATGGTCAAGAGACAAGCCAGGAACCAGATCCACAAATCATGGGAAGTTTGGTGGCTTTGGGATTAAACAAATCCTTGAAGAGAGACTTCCCACGTTGAGAATAAAAGGTCAACAATAGGGGCTTTTCGAGGCTGGCGGTCGACCTGTGCATAAGGGCGGTCGACTAGAATTTTTACAGGAAATGTCCATTCGTTGCTAGGAAAATCGGTCGACTGCTATAGGCTGGCGGTCGACCACTGGCTTGATTTTCTGCAAAAAATAAAGGTCAGCCAATGCAATATAATACATGAACGAATCAGGTTATGTCTGCTTGGTTTCAGTTAAGCTGAGTGGGTTTAAGCTTAGCCTGGGTGGTTTAGAAACAAAAACATGGATTCTTGCATTTGGACGGGTTTAAACACTTAAGCTTGCTTGTTACATGGTGAAGTAGGCTTTCAAAGGTGTTGAATTCGAACTTGATAGTTGAAATATGGCACGTGATAAAACATATAACCTTGAGTTTGTTATCATCAAAATCACTTGGATATACTCAACACTTCTCACGTCTAGACTGAGCCTGAGAAGAAGCCAGATCGGACTTGCGTCTAGATCTGTCCAAAGGTGCTTCAAGAGTAAAATCTGAAGCCACCGACTGGTTATCCTTTCCTGAGTGTGCATTTCCTTGCCTCATCTTCATTTCAAGAAAGTTGTTTTTCTACTGCACTTGCACTATTTTTCTTTTGTGTTTTACGATGGTCTCATTTCATTTTGAACCGTCCCTACCGATTTGTGTGTAGGAAGACAGACAGAGGCGTGCTCCGATCTGTGGAGAACCGTCCCTACCGGTTTGTGTGTAGGAAGTGGAGCTGCGTTTGCAGTATGTGGTAAAGCCTCACCGGGTTTGGTGAGGGGTGGACGTAGGTTGCGGGTTTGCAACCGAACCACCTTAAAAATCCCTGTGTAGTAGGCCGTTGTGTGCGGTTGCTCATTATCCCTTATCCCCATTCACAGGTTCGTGTGCTGGCACTCTCGTATGCAATTTCAGTTGCTTTCCACCGCACACCTTATCACTCTGTTCACACACGCATGAGATGCCTGCTGAGCTGCCATTCTTTTGAATCTTGATCTGTTTGTGTGGGTGTGTTGCCACCACAAGTCTGCCACATCAACGCACCTCCTTGCTGAACCACAAACCTTTGTGGGTGTGTTGATCTTAGCAGTTGAGCTCTTGAATAACTTATGCTCAATCTGATGTGCATTGAGCTTATGTGCTTTATCTGCATGACTGCAGTGATCTGTGTTTTAATTAGCTATATTTTAAATTGGGCATAATTTGTCAACGGATCTATTCAACCCCATCTTCTAGATCCTGTTGCACCCTATCGGACCTAACAATTGGTATCAGAGCCAAGCTCTACCATTCTCAGATCCAACGATCTGCAGGGAAAGATTTTGGTGCATTTCTTTTAAAATGACTTCATATGCTACACATGCTTCGATGATCTCTCCGCCCATTTATGATGGTTCAGATTTTTCTACATGGCTTGGGAAAATGTTCATTTATGTTAACTCCATAGATCCACAACTGTGGACTCTTATATACAATGGTCCTCATGAGCTGCCATTAAATACAGATGTATGGTCAGCTGATCAAAAAACCAAAAATATTGATAACCATGATGCCTTCAATCTGATAAAAGTTGGAGTAGATGTCACCATGTTTCCTATTGTTTCCAACTGCAGCACTGCCAAGGAGATCCTTGATGGACTGACCAGTATCCACAAAGAAGGAAATGGGAATCACTATCTAATGGCCAATAGCCCAGATCAGCCAAGCATTTCATCTTCGTCTCAGGTAAACTCTGATCCTAAGTACTTTACCTATGATGAACTTATGAATGCATATGATGAGTTGGCTAAGCAACACAAGAAGCTTAGGTCTGAAAACAAAAAATTGAGAAAGAAGCTTGAAAACAATTATGCGGATAGCACTCCCTGTAAAAAATTATCTGATCTTGAGCAAGTGAATGAAACTCTCATGATTGACATAGATATACATAAAGAACACATTGATTGCTTAAAGGATGAAAATAAAATCTTGCAAGCTGAAATCACTAGATTGGAAGTTACTGCTAGACAACTTCAAGATGAATCTAAGTCCTTGTCAAACAAACAAGACTTGACAAAAAACAAGGCTTCTATTGAAGAAAATAAAAATTTAAAAAAATAGAACAATGTGTAACTTGCTAAGCTTCAAGCCTGTCTGAAGGGTAAGAATGTGAGTGTTGATGACTTAGAAAAAGTGGGTGCCCTTCAACAAGATTTTGATTAATGCAAAACCGTTAATAATATGCTGAATGAGCAGCTTGCCGCTTGTGAGAAAGATTTAGGTAACTCGGAACAGCACATCCTACTTCTTGAAAATGAAATTCAAGATCTGAAAAGATCTCTGTTGAAATCTGGTCAGTGCTAAGTGTAGACACGACATTCTTGACGTCTCCTGAGCAAGTCTCATATTACTATACAACGCCCCGCAACGGCCTACGCATTTTGAATCGCTCGAGTGCTTCCTTTTCTTGGGTCTTCTTCTGCCTTTTTCGGCATCCGGAATCGTCTCGTCACGGCATTCGGACGGCATCAACACCAGTCAGACGCATCAAGAGGTTCCGGAACCAAGAAGGTGTCTGCCGGGCGGCCGCCGTTTGAGGACCCGGGTGGGTCTTAATGGGGGCGTCCAAGACCCTTGACGCCCCCATTTTTTTAATTTATTTTATTTTATTTTCTCAGGGCCCAAAATCAAATAAAAAAATATATATTAATGGAGGCATCCAAGCCCCTGGACGCCTCCATAAAAACAAAAAAAATAAAAAATGTGTGTAATGCCAGTTGGCATAAAAAACAAAATAATAAATAAAAATAAATATATATTAATGGAGGCGTCCAGGCCTCTGGACGCCTCCATAAAAACAAATATAAAAAATCAAAATGCCAGCCCTGGCATAAAAGACAAAATAACAATAAAAATAATATATTTTTGGAGGCGTCCAGGCCCCTGGACGCCTCCATCAACTCCCTCACGGGCGCCGGCCACCAAACGACGGTTTGTCGTGTGTGAAAAAATACAAATTTTGAAGACGTCCAGTCAGCTGGACGCGCCCATTTCTGAATCACGAGGCGCCGCTCACAAAACCACGCGTTGTGCCAAACCGCGTGCGGCCGTCGTCGGTTTTCGGTGGACCTGCTTGAGGCGTCCGGGACCCCGGACGCCTCCACAAAAGTATTCCAAAAAAATAAATAAAAATAGAATAAAATATTATTTCGGACCTGATGGAGGTGTCCAGGGTCCTGGACGCCTCCACCCACCGGAGCCCTATAAATAGAGGCCCACCCCCTCAGTTCTGAAGGAGCTTCGAAGAGATCCGATAGGCTGCGGGAGCCCAGAGGCTACGGAGTCATTTTCTAACCCGTGGGATCTTTTGTAGGTGGAGGTTCTGCCGGCTTCTCGGGTGCCCACACTCGCGAGAGGAAGGTCGTCTTCATCCACCGCGCTTCCACGTCGTCCCCACGCTGCCGGAGCTCCGCCGGATTTCACCATCGGCACATCCAATAAGCCAACTATTTCCTTTTCTTCGTAGTTCTTTTGCATTCATCATCTCGCATCCTCCATCCCCCTTTACAAGGGCGCCTTTTCTTATATACTTCTTGCATCCATCATCTCATTTTCCTCCTACTCGAGTCCGAGAGGGGTTTAAAAGATAACACCAACCAGGTGTGTGTCTTGCCATCATTTCGTTATTTTTATTGCAAGGATTTGAATACTACACATTCATCTTTCTAATCCACTTGTTATTTGTTTGTCGTTGTTTTGCAAGGGTAACCGAGGAAAGCCCTCTCCGTCGGTCGGCCGAAGGGGGAGGAAGAAGTAACCCGCCATCTCCCGCTCTTGAGGTAGGCGCGATCACTTTCTTATTTTGGGGTCTTTTGGCCCCTGGCGATCACATCTTATAATCGAGGCCGCGGCGAGTCACTTCCCCAATGGCCGTTTAAATTTCCGTTCTTATATTCTCTTTATATTCTGTTATATCCTGCTCATATTATCGAGGCCGCGGCGAGTCACTTCCCCAATGACCGTTTAAATTTCCGTTCTTATATTCTCTTTATATTCTGTTATATTCTGCTCATATTCTCGAGGCCGCGGCGAGTCACTTCCCCAATGGCCGTTTAAATTCCCGCTCTTCGTATTCTCTTTATATTCTGTCATCTTATTATCTGCCCATATTCTCGAGGCCGCGGCGAGTTACTTCCCCAATGGCCGTTTCAATTCTCGTTATTTAATTTCTGCACCATTCCCGTCCCCCCGAGGTCGCGGCGAGTCACTTCCCGTTATGGCCGTTTAAACCCCCATATCTTGCTATATTATATTTGTCCCGCTCGCCCCGTCGGAGCAATCTCCCGTGGTGGCCCCTTTTCTCTCTTCTCTCATTTCTGTGTTGCAGCAAACAAACAACAACAAAAAGAGGAGCCCGCGCGCTCCGCGTCTCCTCCGCTCCCCGAACCGCGTGACGTCGCTCACAGATTGGCGATCACGGTGGGACGTCTACTGCTTCCTTTCGGCTACCTTTGCAAGTTCGGCACCATCCGTGCCTCTCCACCTTGGCGCCCGCGCGCGCCCCCGTTGTGCTCACGGCAGCACTGTCAGTTGTGATTGGTTGTTTGTTTATTACATGTCTGTTATTTCTGTTATTTTCCCACTCCATATCTCTGTCAGCATTTCATTGCATGCATCCATCCCTCTTTTCTATTCTTTTTTTCATTTTTTTGAGGATCACCCTTTCCCGGTGAAGGAAGGACTCTCCGTTTGGGAATTCCTCTCAACGGACTAGAATCTCCTACACTGGGACCTCCGTAAGTCCCCGACATCGAAGAATCTCCTCTTCGTTCACTGTGCTAGTTGTACCATTGAAGTTCCCCGGAGTTAGTCATTTCATTCGTGGTGAGACGAGAGACCCTAGCTGACACGGCGGTGAAACAAAATTAAACTAGGGTCCCCATTTTGTGTGAACTTCGGATCTCGCTAAAAATACAAAAAAAAATCATCAAAATCAAAACACAAAAAAGGCGTAAAGGCATCCACTTGTTTGATAATCTCTGCTACCTGCTTGCTAGTGTATGTTTTTGCGTTCTGGGAAAACAGTGAGCATGGCTCACGAGTCTTTTGAGGAGAACCACCCTAGTCGTGGTTTGTCAGCCGACCCGCGAGTCTATACTATGGACTCGGGTCCCTCTCATGAGCCCTCGCATGAGGTGCATGTTACCGCCGGGGACACGTCCCCACCACAGGATATCACTTCCTTACTGGGCGTCCTCGCCAACACGGAGCTTACCTCTGAACAGCTCCGGGCCTTCCAGGCCATTCTAAAGGGGAAATCTATTTCCCCCACGCCCCAGGAATCAACTCCGGCCATCGCACATCTCCAAGAGTCCGTGCAGGCCATTCCATCTCCTTCATTGGCGCAAGCCATCCAGTCTCCCTCGCTTCAAGGACAAGCGAGCCAACAACCACCCTCATTCCATTTCCCGTCACAATCTCAAACTCCCGTTGCACCCCACACACCGCTTCAGCCAGGGCCAACTGTCGGCGGTCCGACAGCTCCCTCTCATTCCGGGTTTCCCCCTCAAGTATCCGGGAGACAATTTCTCCCCCAGTGGCAAGTGCCACCTTCACCTCCAGAGGAGCTCGCCCAATCGCTCCTCAATAGGTTCAATCGCATGGACGAGCAGTTTCAAAATCTGAGGAGAATGGTGGACGTGAAAGCCACCCCGGAGGTTGCTTTGCCAATTCTTCCTGTCATTCATCTTCCTCCCTCCGAAATGCCCACGTACCGCAGATACAATGGTACCGGCAACCCCTTCATTCACCTCAAGGACTTCATGTATGAGTCCTCCCATTGGCAAAATGATCAGAGGTCCCTGGCATACCTCTTTCGGAGATCATTGGACGGTCCTGCGCTTGAGTGGTTCTATTCTCTGGAGCCCCGCGAAGCCAAGAATTTTGAAATAGTCCAGAGAAGGTTCTTGCAGAAATATAGGGATAGGGTCGGTCCCTCACTCTCCATTACCGACCTAGTGGCCGAAAAAATGAAGCCCGACGAGGATTTTGTCCGATATGCTGATAGATGGAGGTCTCTGGCGGAAAGAATAAGGGATACCCTCTCCGAGCCCGAACAAGTGAAGATGATTGTGTCTAATGCAACCCCGCAGTTCAGACACGTCCTGGCCATGAATAAACTTACTACAATGGAGGAACTCTATGAAAGGGCCCGGTACATCCAAACCCAGTTAAAAGACTCCCCCATTATGAACATGTTTGAGTCACTGAAGCCCAAAGTGGTCAGAAAGACAGGCGCTGGTGTCCCGGGTGGAGCCACAGAAGGGGTCGTGAGAAATGAGCAAGTCGGTGCGGTCAACAATGCCAACTATGCAGTCAACCCAAGGCCTCCACAAATGCCCCGACTTCCCCTCCAACCAGGTCCTTTCCCTCTCCGTCCTCCACCCCAAAATAATCCACCCCAGGATAATATGCCTCCATTACGCCAACCCCAGCAACAACAACCACAACCTCCGCAACAACAACCCCCACTTCAGTACAACCAAGTTCCACCCCCGGGGAACTATGGTCCCCAACAGCAACAAAGGAGGCCGCTCGGTCCCAAGAGAGCCTACTATCCACCATTGCCGGAAACCTTGGCAGACATTTTTAATGCCCTCATGGCATCAAACCAACTCGCCCTACCCAGAGAAAGGCCCGCGTGGCCCCCCAATGTTGATACCTCCAAATACTGCGTCTACCACAGGCAGCCAGGACACACAGTAGATTACTGCTTCCATTTCAAAGATTACATCCACGATATGAATGATGAACATCAAATAGATTGGGATGAAATGAGATGATACGTCGCCGCTCTTAAGGCTAGGAGACCTCCTCAAAGGCCACAGCAGCAGTTACAACAGCAGCAGCAACAGCAACCACAACAACAACAGCAGCCTCAGCAGGCCCCACAACAGCAGCCCGACATGGGCATAATCTAGAATCCATTACCGGAGCACCAACAGCCCAATCATCAGGTTAACCCCATCTCCTCCTTCCCGGAAGTCGGGAGAGAGCAGGTGTGGCACCAAGAAAGTACCTCCATTCTTTCTACTATCAATCCTATCGTCATGCAACCCCCTCACCTTGCCCGGGTAGCACCTCTCTCTCATTAACCCGCGTCAGTATCGCCTTCACCATTTCCACTACCATCACGCCCCCTCATCCGTACCCCGATCTCCTATCAACCGACACTCTCCACTACGCCTTCACACCCTCTCATCTTCTCTCACTCCCCCGCTTTACCATCCACCTCTACCACATTTACCCCTACGCCTTCTAAACCCCTTATCATCCGTCAACCATACATAACCCCGTCTTTCTCTACCGTATCACTACTAATGCCTTCAAAACCACTCATTACCCATCACCCACCTCAAAATCATTGCCCGCTTCAAGCCCTACCTACTTCTACTTCATCTCCACCTCCACCTTCCAGACCCCTTATCCTTCATAATCCGCGTAATATCCCCTCTACCTCCACCATACCCCCACCTAACAAACCCCTCATCAGAATCCCTGCTCCCGTCATCACCCCTGCTTCATCAACCATTCCTCCACCACTACCCCTCAAACCTCTGATAAAACCCACTGCTACCCCCATAGAGGTACAAAAGCCGCAGGCAATGGTGCTCCGGAGTGGAAGGATTTTCCACAGGGTTTTTCCCCACAACAGTCAGAATCCTGAGCAGTCTCAGCCAGAGAAGGATGATGGAGAACAACCAGAAAGAGCTATCCCTGGAACACAGTATGATCTATTGAAATACTTGGACAAGACGCCTGCTCGGATCTCCATCCTGGAGCTACTTCAAAGATCCACATCCCACCAGGCGGCCTTGATGGAGTATCTTCAAAAAGTCATGGTTAATGAAGACCTCCCCGTGGAGAAGATTTCGACCGTCCTGACCCCAACAGACACACAACCGGCCATCATGTTCCACAACTACGAGCTCGCTCCCAAGGAAGCTCGGAAATACGCATTGTGCATTTCCATAAAAATTAACGGGGTATCCATAAACCCGTGTCTTGTGGACACGGGTGCGTCCATAAATGTGATCTCCATGAGCACTCTTCAGTTGTGTGGGGTCGACGAGGAACAAATAAGACCTTCCTCGATCACGGTCACGGCTTATGACAATAGCAAAAGGCCGCCGCAGGGGATGATTATTCTGAAGGCAGAACTAGGCCCCATGTCAATTCCCACGGAATTCCATGTCCTTGACATGGACCCCACATTCAAGGCTATACTGGGTCGCCCTTACATCGAAGCCATGGACGCTGTGCCTTCCACCAATCATCAGTGCCTGAAGTTTCCTTACAATGGGAGGATTATTAAAGTGGTCAGTACACCTGTCCTTCACACAGTGGATGCTATCAACACCTCTCTGCCCTCTGTTTGGCCATCTCATCGGCCCATATTGTCACTGCTGGACGTGCGTGATCCATCTCACGTTCCACTAGCACCAAAGGAGCCGGTCAGGGCAACCGCAACATCAGGTCTCCTTTTTCACTCCAAAGGTTGGGAGATTATGAGGAACATCGGCTATCAATAGAAAAAAGATCTGGGCGCACAGTTACAGAGTATGCTCAAACCGCCAAAGGAAATTAGGCCGAACCGTAGGTTTGGCCTAGGCTTCAAAGGACCGTTCAAGGCGGATTGGAAGCCCCTCACATGGACTCTATCAGACCACTTCAACAGAGGGCCCATTGTACAGATGGGAGATCACCCACGAGAAGCATATGGGGGATCACATGCTGTATATTTGGCCGAAAAATATCTTGAGGATCACCAAAAGAGGCAAGATCAAATATCCGGAATGCGAGTGGGACAAATGGTTCGACATACGGGACATTTCCGTTGCACTGGAAAGGATGTTCTCGTCTCCACAGCTTGAAGGACCACCATTGATCTCCAGAATACCAGAGAATATTACCACTCTTGCCAAGGTTCCAAACTATCCTCGTCCTCGCCAGAAGGACCTTGTCATCGACGGATCTTCATCCGTCCTCAACATTGCCGTCGACGGCTCATTAGCCGCCATCTTCTCCATCCACTCGTCTCAGCCTTTGCTGATATCTTCTTCCTGGGCCAGACAATTGTCTGATGATCTTCCCAGATCCCCTTCTTTGCTTACATACCTACGTGGGCTTTTCAACCCGCGCCAGGTCTTCAACCATGATCTGCTCTATGAGCCTCACAATCCTCTAGCCATAACCACTTTCCTCTCTTCTCCAATCTCTTTTCACTGTTTTGTCATTAAAAATGAAAACGAAAAAAAAACGTCAATTTTCAAACTCCCCAACAACATATCTCCGTTGAGGAAACCTCCTACATCTCCCACGGGTGCGTGCCGCCCTGCGGACCACCCGTCCAAGGTCCGATGAGCGACCTTTTCTACCCCTCCTCTGAGGGGTCTTCTCCTGTACATTCTACACCATCCTCTTCGTCTTCTTCTTCTTCTGTAAATATTGTCAGTCAATCTAGGAATGATAGGCCAAGGGTAGTACCTAGGAAAAAATCCAAGGGTAGGCAGATCCCTCGTCGATTCCTTCTGGATTTGGCCGCCAGGTGTCAGGCCCTTCTTGCCATCCCCCAGTTGTTAGAAAATCCCATCCGGCTACCGGAAATAGAATGTGAGGGCGACTGTGCATCTGATGAAGGGTATGGAGTCTACGAGATCACGGATGAAGAATGCTCCACTGAAGATGAGGGTGAAGAATATGAGGATGCGGCGAGCGCATACGCAAGTGGAATAAGGAGATTCGACGAGCCGTCAACCGCCGTAGAAGAATCCACCAAAGAAGTCAACTTGGGAACTGAGGAAGACCCTAGGATCATCCTCATAAGTGACAACCTACCACCCTCTAAAGAAGAGGCATTAATTAAGGTTCTCAAAGAATATAAGGACACGTTTGCATGGAGCTACGAGGATATGTCGGGTCTAGATTCAACCTTGGTCGAACACCGTTTAACCCTAAAACCAGGGTCCGTCTCGGTAAAACAAAGGTTAAGGCGTTTCCACCCTCAGATGGCTTTGAAAATGAAAGAAGAGGTCGATAAGCTCCACAAAGCCAGGTTCATTAGAGTCGTCCTTTATCCTCAATGGGTGGCGAACATTGTCCCGGTCATGAAGAAAGATGGGAAAGTCAGGATTTGCATCGACTTCCGGGACCTTAACCGCGCGTGTCCAAAGGACGATTTTCCCTTACCTCACATTGATGTGTTGATTGATAACACGGCAGGATATGAAACCCTCTCATTCATGGATGGATTTTCAGGATACAATCAAATTCGTTTGGCAGAAGAGGATCAGGAAAAGACGTCATTCACTACCCCTTGGGGAACATATTGTTACGTGGTCATGCCGTTCGGATTAAAGAATGCTGGGGCTACTTACCAAAGAGCGATGATGGCCATATTTCATGACATGATACACATATATCTGGAAGTGTATGTGGATGACTTATTGGTGAAATCAAGGACCAGGATGGAACATCCAGAAGTTTTAGCTAAGGTCTTGCAGAGGTCAAAGGAGTTCCAATTGAAAATGAACCCGAAAAAGTGTGTGTTTGGTGTATCGTCGGGTAAATTGTTGGGTTTCATTGTGAGCAAAAGAGGGATCGAGATAGATCCCGACAAAGCCAAGGCTATCAGGGATATGCCGCCTCCCAAGAATTTGAGGGAAGTCTGAGGTTTAATCGGGAGGTTGCAGTTTATTCGTCAGTTTGTGTCCCAACATTCACAAAGGTGTAGACCTCTCTACGAGTTGACCAAGTCAGGAGTAGAATTCCACTGGAATTCTAAATGTCAGAAAGCTTTTGAAGGGTTGAAGAATATCTGGCTAGTCCACCCGTTCTCATTCCACCTAAACCAGAAAAATCTCTGATCCTTTACGTCTCAGTCTTGGATGACTCCGTAAGAGCCGTCCTCGCACAAGCTGATGAAGAAGGCAAGGAACGGGCAACCTATTACTTGTCCAAACTTCTCAATCCCTGTGAGCAGAAGTACACCGGCATGGAGAAAACCTGTGCTGCCCTCGTTTGGGTAGTGCAGAAATTGAAGCACTACTTCTTGGCTCATGAGGTCCACTTGATTGCTCGAATGAATCCTATCAAATTACTTCTGGAGAAATCCGTCCTTACAGATAGGCTAGCACGCTGGCAAAGTTTTCTCTCTCAGTTCGACATCACCTACATCCAGCAAAAGGTGATTAAAGGCTATGCCATAGCCGAGCATCTCGCTCACCATCCTCTTCCCAAGTTCGATCCCGTCCAATCAGAGTTTCCAGATGAGGAACTAATGTCCATCAACGAATCAGATGAGCCAATGTGGACACTATATTTTGATGGAGCTCTGAATTCTCAAGGAAGAGGAATCGGCGTCGCCCTCCTGTCGCCTGAAGGCCTCACATTCTCATTGGCATACCAGCTCAAATTTGCAGTTACCAACAATATAGCCGAATATGAAGCTCTTCTAACTGGCCTAGAACTCGCTCATTCTTTTCGTATCACTGAGTTGCGAGTCGTAGGTGATAGTCAACTCATCCTTCGCCAGGTGCTCACTAAATATCGCACTCGCGATCCCAAACTCAAGCCATACCAAGAACTCACTGCTGCCTTTGCCAAACTGTTCACCAAATTGATCTTTGTTCATGTCCCTCGTCATCAGAATATTCTCGCCGTTGCCCTCGCCTCGTTGGCATCATCCATAAGGTTCCCTCTAGGAAGATGGTTTAAGTCCATTTCCATCTACAAACTTCACGCCCCTGCAATCGATGATGCTTCCTACGTAAACATCAAAGACAGGATAGCAAGAAGATCCTGCAGGAAGATATCCTTGAGAAGAGGGAGATCATGTTGGCAGAGGTTGAAGAAGAACTGGCCGATGAAGAGAAACCATGGTTCTATGAAATCGTCAAATACTGCCAAGATCAGTCTTATCCTGAAGGAGCCACCACAGAGGACAAGAAAGCCATAAGAAGGGTGGCTCATAAATATACATTGGTTGGAGGTCTACTCTATAGGAGAAGCCTTACTGGTATTCTATTAAGATGTCTTGGTGACGATGAGGTTTGGAAATGTGTAGAGGAGACGCACTCGGGTGTGTGCGGTGGCCACGTGAATAGTCAGATGCTCGCCAAGAAGATCATTCGGCAAGGCTTTTACTGGCCCACTATGGAAGAAGATTGTGCTGTCTATGTCCGTAGGTGTGTCAAGTGTCAACTTCACGCCGATAAAATCCATTCACCATCTTCCTCACTTCATCCAATATCCTCCCCGTGGCCTTTCTCCATGTGGGCATTCGACATCATTGGTCCCCTAGGTGATCCCAATTCCCTCACCAAGCAGAAATCTTTCATCCTTACTGCGACGGAATACTTCACCAAATGGGCCGAAGCCGAAGCTTACGCAGAAATCAAGGCATCAACAGTCTGCAAGTTCATCATGAAGAACATCCTCGCCAGATTCGGCGTCCCAAGCACGATCGTCACCGACAATGGGCCACAGTTCATTTCTCAGGACCTACAGACCTCTGCAAAAGGTACGCAATTGCATTGCATCATTCATCGCCTTATTACCCACAAGGTAACGGCCAAGCGGAGGCCACCAATAAAACATTGCTCAAAATCATCAAAAAAACCTGCGAGTCTAGTAAGTTTTCAGACTGGCCAGAAAAACTTATCGAAGCCCTATGGGCCTATCGCACTTCAATCCGTACCCCCACCGGGCAGACTCCGTTTGCCCTTACTTATGGTATGGAAGCGGTAGTCCCGTACGAGACTCTGATCCCTTCTCTCAGGGTACAATTGGACGAGAAATTTCCCCTCGACGATCGTCGTAATTCACTCCTCGCCCAGTTGGAACTCTTGGATGAGAAGCGGCTGGCCGCTGCCGAACACGCGCGTGTGTATCAAAATAGACTCGCTCGCTTTTACCAAAAGAAAGTCGTTGAGAGAAAATTCAAAGTCGGTGAGATGGTCGTAAAAAGAATTTTCGTCAAACCTGGAGGGCCGCGTTCTAAGCTCCAACCCAATTGGGAATGACCATTTGTAATTCAAGCCGTGTACCCTGGCAACGCCTACAAGCTAGTCAACACCGAAGGGACCGAGTTATCCCACCCTTGGAATGGGCTTTATCTTAAGAAATACTACCCTTAGCATAAAAAATGATGAAAATATAAAAAACATCAAAAACAAAGAAATACCAAAAACCACTAAAAATATGAAAAATTCAAAGTGCCGATGCCTGGCAGTCACCATGTAGTCAAGTCCCTGCATCTAACCTCCATGTTAGGATAGGGCCCATTAAGGCTTGGTAGGCACCGGGTCTTGGTTTGCCAGAACCGTGGAGATCTCTGTCCGGCCACGTTGGCCTATGCTCGCTCGAAGGAAGATAACATGTACTCACTTATGTATTTTATTCAAAAAAGTCGGTAGCATCACCTACGGTGGGGCCCCACCCAGAAGATCTCCGGAAGCTATAATCTTTATTCTTTTCTCTTCGACCAAATGAGACAGTCGGCGCCCTTAAAACGCTGAGCATGAGAAACCGAAACTCAAACCCCAAAGGCAAGAGTATGATCCATTTCCTCGAGCATCGATCAGAGCACGAGAAGAGGGCAGTGTCCCCGCAGGCATACGAAAAGGGAGCCCACAAACGTCAAACGACTATATCTCCCTCACAAAAAGAATACAAAATCAAAATCAAGAGAAAAGCCTGGTCGTGACCGTGCCTGTTGCGATAAACGGAACCCCTCAAAGCAAAAGTCTGAATCCACAAAAGGGGCCGTGGAATGTAAATGCTCGAGATTTGGTCCGAAGTTGTCCGAAAGGAAAGAGTTAATGGGCCCTTATTCGCTCGCCGGGTTAACGGCTTTGCCGGTCCTCTCAGGAGGTTTATCCCCTACACTCTTCCTTCTCCCTCTAAAGATGAAGGTTCGATGGAGTTTCTGAAAGGTGAAAACTGCCCAGGGTCTGCGACCTTATTTTAATATACACATTTGGTTGCCTACTTTGAAAAGCAAAAGCTATCGCTGCGAAGGAGTCTCCGTGTTTCTGGCTGGTCAAGACCCATGTTTACCACCTTGATGTCTTCTTGTTTAACCTCGGGCTTAGGCCAATGCAAGCGCGTCACCTATGGGTGCGACGGCGTCTGATTCCGGGTCAGCGTCGCGCGGTTGGTCATCAGGGTTCCAGGGTGTTCCATCATATACCATCTAGAGTTGTGAGGAAACAGACCCGGGTCGGGCAAATCTCTTACCTCAAACACCTTTTGGGTGAATCTCTGTGGTCGGAAGCGACTGGGAGCCTAAGCATGGCATGACGGTATTGTCATCAGGGTAAGTCTTAGCCGGCGGGATCATCGTTCGAGGGGTCTAGAGGCCCAAATCAACCTAGATGTGCAGTTAGGATACCTGGGAGGTTAGTAAGAAACCCATGTTCTCACGTAGGTTAGGCGCCATCTGGGTGCTTGCCAGGCGTTGCAAGAAAAAATTGAAATGATAAAAAAAAATAACAAAAATGGAAAAGAGAAAATGTACATATTTGCAAACAAAAAAAATCTTTTTTATGATAAAACAAAAAAAATGCCAAATATAAAAAAGAAAACAAATCAATTTTGCATGATTGCATTTGCGTGCAGCATCTCACTTTTAATACCGCTTGCATTCGTGTGCTTGCCTGTCGCATTTATCATCACTGCATCTTTCCTTGCCTTCGTTAAATAAAGGCTTGGCCCCTTGACCAGTTATCAAGGACAGTCACAGTGACCATTTGCTTATTGAGCAAGGGGCCAAGTCAGAACAAAAATTCTGATTTGTTTGTTTCAGTGATATGTGCAGGGATTCAGGCAACAGAAGCAAAGGTGAAAACCAAACAAACCGAACCTTGTACTTTATTCCAAAAACCAAAAAAATTACATCAAGTTCCGCCCTCTCTCTCTGCATTACTCGTCCCACTACTCTCCGGGCAAAACGCTCTCAAAGGTGCTACCCAACTACGAAAAGCGGTACTCCTACCGCTCTGTACTCCCCTTCCTATTCCCACATCCCGGCGTTGATCCACGGAAGCAGCAGAGAAGCTACCAACACGAAAGCCACGCTCTCGTGCTCTTCGGTAGCGCTCCTCACCATCTCTCAGCCACTGTTCAGCAAGACCAAGGCTGATTCGGAGTTCGAATAGTTGGGCCTCCATGGCCCTTCGTTCCTCCCTTTCAGTCAATATGTTGGCTCTTTCTCTCTCTGCGTCTCTTTCTTTCTCTGCACGTTCTCTCTCACGGTCTTCCCTCTCCAACTGGAGAGTGATCCTCAGTTCCACGGCATCCCTAGAGGAGTCGTCATCAGGATGACGCCGCAGTTCCTTCTCCAGTTCTGCTATCCTAGCCTCCTTCTGCGCAGCTTGGGCAAGCGCTTCTTCCGTCTCCTTTTCCTGCCGAGTGTACCATCTCAGATACGCGATAAGGCGTAAACAAAGAGAACTCAACACTGAAACTTTTACCTGTATACAAAGCATCCCTTCTGCCTCCGCAGCACGCTGCGTGGCGTGAGCAAGTTGCTCATGAAGCGAGTCAAGTTCTGAGGTGGGAATCCACAAGCTGGAAGAAGCACCACCTACTCCCATCGCTGGGGAAGCCGCGCCAATCTGGGCATGCTACGACCATGTGAATCAGCAGCCAACATCAGGAATCTGAGGTTTTAATTAGGAACGCACTGTACACCTACCAAGGCGCTCGTAGCTCCGCGGGCATCGCCCAATCGTTGCTCCATCTGTGCCAAGCGAGTTCGTAAATTCGCTATCATGGTATCACGGATATCCTGCAGCCATACGAGTCAGCATCTCCACCAGAAAACCAAAAAAAGGGAAAGGAGAAAGAGAAAAGAGAAAAAGGGGAGACCTACCTCCGCAAGTCCCCGGGGTTGGAGCCGTTCTGCGTACTTTGTCCCATATAGACGCAAGTAGTCCTCGCTATCCCGCGCATGCGATTCCACAATCATGCCACCCCGTTGCCAGTCTTCATAATGTTCAAGGAACTGCACGCGCCAGTCAATATAGGTCGCCGGTCCCCGCGTCTTTCTCCCGACACGAGGTGGCGCAGCCGTATCCACCCATTCCTGAGCCAGTCCTAAAGTTCTCATAACCAATCGTAGCCGAAGCGGCTCGATTTCATTCAGGCAGTGCATCCACAGTTCCCGTCCGAACCGGGCACGACTTGCTAGAACCCACGGCTGGTCGGCATCGACCATGTCTGAGTAGGGTCTCCAGTTTACCATCGCTGCAGGGAACTCCTGTAGCTCCCGCCTTAGCACCATCAGTTGGTAGGTTAGGGGTGCCGCACTCATGATGGGTTCCCACCGCCTGGCTAGCGGCACCATCGCAGGTCGCCAATGTCGAGCTCTCCCCATGGGGAGGTAATAATAGCTCCACAGCTGCTCGGCGCAGGTCATCAGTACCTTGCAAAAACACAAAAAAAAAATACAAAACAAGCAAAACCAAAAATACCTGGATGAATGGTGTGAAACCACTCACAGTCATCTCACGGTCTGCTTCTTGGAACAGGCCTGCAAACAAGTGTGCCAGCATGGCAGCTCCCCAGGCATAGTATCCTACTCTTTCAAGGTCTGACAGCAGCTCCAGGAAGTGACATTGGATACCGTCCCCTTTCGAGCTCAGTACCAATCTCCCCAAAAGGAAGAGGAGAAATCTCCTCAAATCTATGTTGCATCTTTCCCAGTTGCCAAAATCTGTGCAGTACACGGCACGGCATCCTATCTCCATCCTTTCCATGAACTCTTCTGAGGATTCATCGTCCCGCCGACGAGTGTCGGTGAGCCCTAATGCATCCATGAGGGACGCCCTAGCTACCGACCTATTTTTCCGACCATCTAGGTCCAAACCCAGTAGCTTCTGGGCACCTTCTCGGTAATCCGCATAAGTGACCCCGGTCACTGCCTCGCCCTCCACCTTCAGGCTTGTGATCCGGACCACATCCTCCAAGCTGGGCACCATGTGCCCCCAGGGCATCAGGAATGCCCGACTCACTGGGTCCCATCTCTCACACAAGGCTTGGATCAGGACCAGGTCGAGCTGGATCGGCTCGATCCGAAGAAAGGTGCCAAAACCCATCACGTCTAGCCTGGCCTTCTGAAAATCTGGGAGGCCCCTGTACGCTGCTACTACCAACTCCCATGAGATTTGTGATTTCATCACAACCTACACATACAAGGAATGGAGGTGAGGTTTGGTCAGAAGAAAGGAAGAAAGAATGAGAAAAGGGCAGGAAAGCTCAGCTTACGAGTTGTGATTGGGCCCTTTCGGTGAAGTGCCCTTCAAGGTCCGAAAGCCTCCTGGAACTACTACCACTGGACCTGCTTCTCTTCGAGGAGTGGGAAGATTCGCCCTCCATCCAACTCCAGAATTTTGAACTCCTCCTCTCCCGTGAGAACTTATGCTCCTCGAGTTAGCTCTCGATACACCTGGGAAGATAAAAGGGACAAAAATTTATAGAAATGGAAGGAGTGCGTGCCAAGATTGCCTCCATCACCTGTTAATGATAGCCCTCGCAATGAGGCACCTGCCATGCCGTCCCGTATGTCACTTCACCGGGCGCACAGGGTGATTGATTGGACGAAGAATATGACGACTAGCCCCCTATGTTGTCTAGGGATACCCTATCATGTTTTGGAGGACGTCCGCAAAATTTGACATCGCATCCGGGAAAAGGGACTAGGGCCGTCATTATTGACTTCGACGGCAGATTCCTATGGAAAATGGTCACAACAAGACGCGATTCTCCGCTCGGGGCAGAGTCTCGGCAAACCCATCACAGGGGAACAGTGCAAAGGAGAAGAAGTGTAGGGAAGAAGGAACGCATAAGAGAACAAACAAGCAGCAGAAAATTAAATCACTCCATTCATAATTCTACATAAGCTGTCATAAACACTACAATCATAGAGAGGAGGCGGGTCCACTAGCTCACCAATCCTCACCATCACTCATCTCTCTGGGCACTCTCCTCCTCTCCCCTGAGGTGCGGGTCCCTCAGAAGCCTCCTGGATCCACGTGCAGCAGCACCTGTCTCGCCTCTTGGCGCCTGCTCCGCAGCAGTGACTCGCTGCTACTCCCCTGGCGTGGCGAAGAAGCCACTAGCGGCAAAGTGACCAGACTGCCGGAGTCGCTCCCCGAACTCTCGCGCTCTCTCGTAGCGCGTCTCCATCCCTCCTAGCCTCTGCACGACGGCCTGAAGGCCCAGCTGGAGCTCCCTCACTTGGGCCTCCAAGGCCCTCCTCTCGGTCTGATCCCGCTGTTGCTCGGACCTTCTCTCGATTTTCTCTCTCTCTGCCTCTCTCCTCATCATCTGCAGAAGAACCCTTAGCTCCAGGATGTCTGGAGAAGGCCTCTCCTCACCACGATGTCGCAGCTCCGTTACAGTCGCCACCCAGGCATCACGCTCCTCTTCCGCCCGGGTCGCGCGGGCCACCGCGCCGGCAAGTTGCTCCCGGAGGGAGGCAATCTCGAGAAAAGGGGCCGAGGAACGGGAAGATGTGCCACCGATCATCCCCGCCGTCGCTGTCTGCTGAGCACGCTGGAACAAAATAACCAACGGTCGTCAGTGAAACTCCAAATCTGAAGATAAAAGTGCGGCACATAACTTACCAGGAGCAACAGCTCATGTTGAGCGACGGCCAGCTGCCGCCTAACCTCTGACAATTGGGCGCGCGAGCCACCGATGCCACGCGTGTCCCCAGCTTGGGGAAACCCCGCATAACTCTCTCTCTGCCACCGTAGGAAGTCGGCGCTGTCCTGCACCAGTACACCCCCTTGCTGTCCTGGGAGACGTACGGGCCAATCCTCGAGCCTCGCCTTGCCGCGACTCTCCCTCCTGATGCGGCTCGGCTCGTCCGCACTCGCCCACTCATCGGCCAGGCCCAGGGTCCTCGCCATGTCCTGCACCAAGAAAGGGGTCCCACATCAGTCAAAAAGAACGCGTCCCCTGTCTAGGACGCGTCCATCATTTAAGTGCAACACTAGCCGAACCCTTTCCCCCACTCGCACTGCTTGCTTCAAAACTCAAAATGGATCCAAGAGGGGGAAAACCAAGCACTCACCGAGCCGTGTTCACCTCCTTCCGCGCCATCGGGCCCCTCGGGTCCCTCGGGGGCCCGAAGCGGCCCTTCCTCCTCCATAGACGCCGTCCCCTTGCTCTGGCACGTCCCTCCTTGGGCGAGGGATCCCGCGTCCCTCTCCACCTTCACCATGGTCGGGCCCACCGAACTCCATCGATCAAAAGAAGAGGAAGACGGAAAAGGGGGCGAGCGAGTTTCGGCGGAAGGCGGGCTCGTTTGCGGGTAAGGCACGGGAGAAGAAAGGCCACCAGTCGCTTTAAATTTGAATTCGAGGATTAAGACGCGTCCTCGCGCTTGGACGCGCCCAAGAGAAAGCGAAAAAAAAGAAAGGAAACAAAATCCCCCCGTGCAAAGCGTAGTTCCCCGCTGTTCAGGGTAAGGTCTCGTGGAGCGTGCCTCGAAGGATAACTCAGTGCAAAGAAGAAAGTGTAGGAGAGAGAAAAGTACACACAACACAAAAAAGCCATTTTCATTTCATATAATAGCCAAAAGTACATCATACAGTAAGGAGGGTGGAGTGTACAAGTAACTCTCTAACTCTCACCACCACCCTCCTGGTCATCTCTCTCCTCTCTCCTCTAACGGGGATCCCTAGGGGGCCTCTGCGACCTCTGCGAACCCTGAGAAGCCGTGCTCGCCTCTCCAGGTGGCACCATGCCAGCCTCCAAGGTGCGGCGACGCTGCTCGGCCGAAGAAACTAGAAAGCAGCCCACAAAAAAGGAATTGGACTGACGAAGTCGCGCCCCGCGCTCCTTCGCCCTCTGATACCACTCCTCACTCTCCCGAAGTCTCCCCTCCACCGTGCCAAGACTCAGCCGGAGCTCCGACACCTGGGCCACCAGAGCTCTCCTCTCGTCCCAATCTCGATATCGCTCTGCCATCCTGTACTCCCTTTCTTTCTCTATGGCCTCCCTATCCCTCTCCCTCTCTCTCTCCACGCTCTCCCTATCCCTCTCCCTCTCCTCTCTCTCCCTCATCGCCTCTCTCCTCGACAGCTCGAGGGCGATCCGCAGATCCACTACGTCACGAGGAAGCTCCTCAGCCTCCCGTCGCCGCTCCTCCTCTAGCTCCGTAATCCGGGCGTCACGCTCCGCCACCCGAGCGTCGCACTCCTGCTCAGCACGAACAGCACGCGCCAGGGCCTCCCGAATCTCGGCCACCTGTCAAAGCACGCTTGCACCGTAAGGGAACAGTGATAGAAGGAAAGCAGCTAGAAGAGGGTCAGCGCCAAGCAAGCACTCACTCGAGCCTCGCGGTCACGCTCGGCCTCCTCATCCCGAGCCACCGCATACGCCAGCTGCTCCTGGAGGGCAGAAACCTCCGGAGGAGGGCCCCGCGAACTGGAACCCGCTCCACCAGCCGTCCCGACTGCCGCTGTCTGGTGGGCCCGCTGAAACACGGGGCAAACGTCAGTCAAAGGCTAAGCATCAAAATCCAGGTCACAAAAAAATGCATTGCATAGACTCACCAGGATCTCCAACTCCTGTCGGATGGCCACTAACTGCCGCCTGGCGTCCGCCAACTGGGCCCGCAGGTCGGCGATCATGTTGTCACGAGCATCCTGCATTGCACATAAGTTAGTACCACATGCATATACATATAGAAAGGTGAAGCAGTTTCATTTCACTTACCCCTGCCATATCACCCAAGGAGAGGCGGTCCCCGTACGTAGCTCGGTACCGTCTCATGTAGTCTGTGCTGTCCTGTACATGGGACACCACTGGGACCCCGCCCTGCTGCCAGTCCTGGTACTGTGCAGGGAAGCACGTGCGCCAGTCCACGATCTTCGCCTTCCCCTTGGTCTTCCGCCCAATGCGGGCCGGCCCATCTACATCAACCCACTCCTGGGCTAGCCCCAACGTCCTCATAACCAGCCTCAGCCGAAGCGGCTCGATCTCGTTCAGGCAATGGACCCACACGTCCCGCCTGAAACGAGGAAGACCCGCTACGACCCAGGGCTGGCCAGCATCGCCCATGCCCAGGTAGGGCCTCCACACCACCTGCATCACCACGCATACATCATGATAGTTACCATTAAGTCACATGCATAAAAATATAAAAAATCATACGCATCATACCATGGCCTCGGGATACTCGCTCAGCTCCCGACGAAGCGACGCCAGCTGGTAGCCGTGGGGTGCTGCAACCACGACCGGCCTCCACCGCCGCGCCAGAGGCATGGCCCTCCTGTTCTCATGCCTAGCCCTCCCCATCGGGAAATAGTAATAGCTCCACACCTGCATCCATCATACATCAATAATTGCATATTTAACTGTAGTAATGCATAAATAAAATGTTTACCTGGAGAAAAGGTGCGAAGCCGCTGACTGTTGTCTCCTTCTCCGAAGTCTGGGAGAGATCAACAATCAAATGGGCAAGCAGAGCCTCCCCCCACGCGTAGTGCCCCACTCTGTCAAGGTCCGCCAGAACCCCGAGGAAGCGGCAGTGGATGCCATCCCCCTTCGTCCCCAGCAGAAGGCGGCCCAAGAAGAAGAAGAGAAACCTCCGGAGGTCTAGATCCACCAGCTCCCGCTCGCTCGGGTCCTGGGTGAAAGCTGCACGGGCATCTCCCTCCAGTCGTGCCAGAAACTCCGCTCCAGTCTCGCTGACCCGCTGGCGCGGGTCGACGAATCCGAGCGCCTCCATGATCTCTACTCGGCCGACTACCCTGCTGTCTCTATCAGTCACGCTCGTCTCTAACCACAGCAGGTCCAGGGCACTCTCTCGTTAGTCGGGGTAGGTGACCCCGCTGACTGCCTCTCCGTCAACTCGTAGCCCGGTGATCCGAGCCACGTCCTCTAGTGTCGGCACCATGTGCCCCCAGGGCATCAGAAACGCCCGGCTCGGTGCGTGCCACCGCTCCCTCAACGCCTGGATAAGAGGAAGGTCGAGCCAGAAGGGCTCGATCTTAAGGAAAGCTCCAAAGCCCATGGCGTCCACACGCGCCCTCTGAAAATCTGGCAGCCCACGGTATGCTGCCACCACCAGGGACCAGCTGATCCGGCCCTTCATCACGCCCTGCACACCACAAAACCAACAAAGAACACATCAGCATCATGAACAGTAATAAACAATAACACTGTATATACTACTTATTCTTTTTATTTTTTTTTATTTTTTTTAAAAAATATATATTGTTTTTTGGAGGCGTCCAGGCCCCTGGACGCCTCCTTCCTATTTTTTTATTTCTTTTTTAGAAAAAAACCCAAAACAAAAAAAATATATATAATATATATATTATTATGGAGGCGTCCTAGGCCTTGGACGCCTCCTTATTTTCAAACCATATTTTATTATTTACGTAAATAAATAAATAAACAAAAAGAAAAAGAAAATATGGAGGCGTCCAGGCCCCTGGACGCCTCCTTTCCCCCACTACCCGGCCTTCTCTCACAGCCTCTCGCCCGTCCGTTTAGCCTATTGAACCACAGAGTGAAAGATCCGAAGGGCTTACCGGGTCGTGATCATCTTCTCCCACGTCGCCAGCGCCCGCAACGGCCTCCGCGGCCAGAAGAGGCACCTCCATTTCCTCCTCCTCAGCAATCTCCTCTGCTGCGGCCTCCTCAGCATCGTCCCTCAGCCTCCTTGGACGACGAGCCCGTCGTTTCCGCTTCTCTCCACCCCGACTTGGGCCTCCCTGCTCCATTGGGACTAAGGATGGGTCGTCTGGAGTGGCTGGACGGTCAGATGAACAGTATAAGTGAGTAGGGGGGGAGCCCCCCCTATATATAGATTTACTTTTAATTGGGGTGTCCAGGGGCCTGGACGGCCCCACACTTTTTATTTTTTTTCAAAAATTTAAAAAATAGGGGCGTCCAGGCGCCTGGACGCCCCCAAAAAAAAATAAAAAAATAAAACATAGGGGCGTCCAAGACCCTGGACGCCCCCAAAACAAAAAAAATGAAAAATGAAAAATAAAAAATAGGGGCGTCCAAGGCCCTGGACGCCCCCAAAATACAAATAATAAAAAAACATTTATAAAAAAATAGGGGCGTCCAGGCCCCTGGACGCCCCCACAATAAAAAATTCAAAAAAAAAATATAATAAAAATAATAATAAGAAAAAAGATAAGAGTATGTATATAATCCAAACAAAAGAAAAAACACAAAGAAAAAAGAAAAACCACAAAAAAAGATAATAATAATTAAGGGGACGGGGATCCCAAAACATCCATGCCAGATTTTATTCCATCAAAAAGCAGAAGGAGCTACATCAGGGGCTTAGGTGCCTTAGGCCTTAACTTCCCCAGTTCGGTTACATAAGCCCTCCACGGCTCGCATTCTTCCACCACGTGCGCTAAGGCCTTTCCCGCAACACTTGTCTTCCAGGGAGCTTTAATGGCCTTCGCTTCCTTCGCATCCGCTTCAGTGCCCAACTCCCTCTTCTTCAAAGGAACAATGCCAGTCGGTAGCGGGAACGAATGGCGTGGGATGCCAATCTGGAGGCAGCACCGATGCGCATTATAAAGGATGAACTCGGTCGCGCCGATCAGTTGAAGATCAACTTCGGGAGAAGGCCTCATGAGGAGATCTAGCGAAAGCAAACATGCCGGTGCGCAAGTAAAGAAGCCTTGTGTCACGGTGCGGAAGTGAGACCGCCAGTCTTCACGTTTCTTCAGCCACGGAACGCGGTTCACTACAGTACCACCGAAGCCTAACACGTCGGCTATGTGATGAAGAGGGCTTTGTTGGAAGAGCTTCGAAGCAGTTGGCATTCCCTCGCGATGGTCGAATTTGAAGTGCAAATCAAGCCAGCAATTCAAGACAAGTGCGCAACCAAAAGGAGGCTTACCCATGCTCGAGGCAGTAAGACCGCTGTAAAGATAGGCAAGGACGGCGGGTCCCACCCTCTTTCCACTCCAGATTCCGCGAATGGCACTTAGTTGATCCTCCTCCACTATGTTGTCGGTATGAGGAAACAAGAGAGCACCTGCCAGACAGATAGTGAACCCCTTCATGATTCCCTCCAAATAGTCATCGTCTGGTGACCCTCTCAGGGCGTCCATGACCCACTCCGCGAGCTTTTGGAGGTCGATCCCCTTTTGAGTACGGACCTTTCGGGCTGCGTCGGGCGGCATGAAGCTTCCAAGGACGCTTTCAGAAGTCCCCCGTGTCAGCATCCGCATAGCCTTCACCTTCCCGTCACTCTTGAATTTCTTCAATCCGAGCAGAAGTTCCACCTCCTCGAGGAGGATGGTCACCTCGAAAGTCGGGAAGATAAAAGTGTGGGTCTGGGGATGCCAGATCTCCACTAGTGCGCCCATAGCCGCCCAGTCCATACGAATCTTCTCATAGTGTTTGGCGTGAATAAGGAGCCCCTGCAGATGCCACTTCGAGAGTATGGCCCTCATGCCAATGGAGATATTGGAAGTTAGCTTTGAAAGCCATGGCAGTTTGGAAAACTTCCTCGGGCCTGGGAAGAGTGGATATGGCTGGAAGAGGAAAGAAAGAAGAAAGGAAGGAAGTAAGAAGAAGGTTCACATGGAGAATTTGAAATGAATCAGCTTACCATGTGCGACATGATCGTCCCACTCAGATGACCCTCGAGGTCGGAGAGTCGCCTAATCTCGCTGCTAGGCCTGCTCCTCTTCATAACGCGGGAAGACTCTCCTTCCATCCTGAAATCTCTAGATTCTCCTCTCCTTCCTCTCCTGAGCTTCCAAAACCCACCTTGGTGCATTTGAATGAACTAACCTAAGGGGAGTTCTTATAGGAAGGGTAGGGCGCTACAGGACGGAACATGTCACATCAGCGGTCAATGTCAGGATTTTGGCTAGATCTCCTTTGTACTGTGGTGCGATTCTGCTATGATTCTGCTACTTTCTGATGTTATTAATCCATGCTGGCCTGTGCAGGTTTTACTAACGGACGTCTTTGTCCTATCTCATGTCCCACCTTTCATTGGTTGGTCCCACCATGTCATGCATCATAGTATATGATACGTACGCTACTAGAACATGTCAAGGACCTTGCGGCCCGAACGAATCTGGGATCTGAGTTCCCCTTCAACAAAAACGGTGATGATCCCAGAGGAATTTGGGTTGTACGGATAGGCCGTTAATTTGTGGTAGCATGGGGACGACGGTTCCATCCAGTGAGTTGGTGCGCGGATAAACGGGCCCCAGCCCAGTATCAGCTCACCGGATCGGTATCCTGACCCGTTCTTAACAAGTTGACAATATTATCCTTGGCTATTTTCTATTTTAGTTTGTTTTAAATTTTTCTTTAAACCCAGCATGCATTCATATAGGACTTTGATTTATTGCGGAAGATCATTCAAGTGATTCGATTGTGAAAGCCGTTGTGTTTCAATTCCTACAAATATGAGATATTCCACTCCGAATGAAATACTGAGTTTCCTTGAGACAGCCCTACGCTGCTCTTCCAAAGGAGACCCTTGTTTGGACAGACCCTCAGATATTCCTTTGCTTTTGACCTTGTTTGACCCACCTTGGCCGCAGCACTTCCACATTGGCTGGTAACCGCTCCCCAAAGGTGAAACCTCCGGTTTATGACCCAGGTACTTCCACACCGAGAAGTTGGTCTCTTTTTGTTTCGTGCCTGAGCGCACATCTCACCCTCCCTTATTTGATCTCCGTCCAAGCAATCGTCAATATTTGAAAGACCTTCTTCAAGGTCGCCTCATTGAAACTTCAGGAAAGATTCCAAACAGTAATGTCAAAAGCGTGTCTCATCACACCTTGGCATCAACTTATCAGTCCGCTCCCACTACATTCCACTTCGATACCATTCCATTACGTGTCGCTCCCTTGCAAAGCAGACGCCAAGGCGGGACAGCTGTAGACACGCCATTCTTGACGTCTCCTGAGAAAGTCTCATATTACTATACAATGTCCCGCAACGGCCTACGCATTTTGAATCGCTCGAGTGCTTCCTTTTCTTGGGTCTTCTTCTGCCTTTTTTGGCATCCGGAATCGTCTCGTCACGGCATTCGGACGGCATCAACACCAGTCAGACGCATCAAGAGGTTCCGGAACCAAGAAGGTGTCTGCCGGGCGGCCGCCGTTTGAGGACCCGGGTGGGTCTTAATGGGGGCGTCCAAGACCCTGGACGCCCCCATTTTTTTAATTTATTTTATTTTATTTTCTCAGGGCCCAAAATTAAATAAAAAAATATATATTAATGGAGGCGTCCAAGCCCCTGGATGCCTCCATAAAAACAAAAAAAATAAAAAATGTGTGTAATGCTAGTTGGCATAAAAAACAAAATAATAAATAAAAATAAATATATATTAATGGAGGCGTCCAGGTCTCTGGACGCCTCCATAAAAACAAATATAAAAAATCAAAATGCCAACCCTGGCATAAAAGATAAAATAAAAATAAAAATAATATATTTTTGGAGGCGTCCAGGCCCCTGGACGCCTCCATCAACTCCCTCACGGGCGCCGGCCACCGAACGACGGTTTGTCGTGCGTGAAAAAATCCAAATTTTGAAGACGTCCAGTCAGCTGGACGCGCCCATTTCTGAATCACGAGGCGCCGCTCACAAAACCACGCGTTGTGCCAAACCGCGTGCGGCCGTCGTCGGTTTTCGGTGGACCTGCTTGAGGCGTCCGGGACCCCGGACGCCTCCACAAAAGTATTCCAAAAAAATAAATAAAAATAGAATAAAATATTATTTCGGACCTGATGGAGGTGTCCAGGGTCCTGGACGCCTCCACCCTCCGGAGCCCTATAAATAGAGGCCCACCCCCTCAGTTCTGAGGAGCTTCGAAGAGATCCGATAGGCTGCCGGAGCCCAGAGGCTATGGAGTCATTTTCTAACCCGTGGGGTCTTTTGTAGGTGGAGGTTCTGCCGGCTTCTCGGGTGCCCACGCTCGCGAGAGGAAGGTCGTCTTCATCCACCGCGCTTCCACGTCGTCCCCACGCTGCCGGAGCTCCGTCGGATTTCACCATCGGCACATCCAATAAGCCAACTCTTTCCTTTTCTTCGTAGTTCTTTTGCATTCATCATCTCGCATCCTCCATCCCCCTTTACAAGGGCGCCTTTTCTTATATACTTCTTGCATCCATCATCTCATTTTCCTCCTACTCGAGTCCGAGAGGGGTTTAAAAGATAACACCAACCAGGTGTGTGTCTTGCCATCATTTCGTTATTTTTATTGCAAGGATTTGAATACTACACATCCATCTTTCTAATCCACTTGTTATTGGTTTGTCGTTATTTTGCAAGGGTAACCGAGGAAAGCCCTCTCCATCGGCCGGCCGAAGGGGGAGGAAGAAGCAACCCGCCATCTCCCGCTCTTGAGGTAGGCGCGATCACTTTCTTATTTTGGGGTCTTTTGGCCCCTGGCGATCACATCTTATAATCGAGGCCGCGGCGAGTCACTTCCCCAATGGCCGTTTAAATTTCCGTTCTTATAGTCTCTTTATATTCTGTTATATCCTGCTCATATTATCGAGGCCGCGGCGAGTCACTTCCCCAATGGCCGTTTAAATTTCCGTTCTTATATTCTCTTTATATTCTGTTATATTCTGCTCATATTCTCGAGGCCGCGGCGAGTCACTTCCCCAATGTCCGTTTAAATTCCCGCTCTTCGTATTCTCTTTATATTCTGTCATCTTATTATCTGCCCATATTCTCGAGGCCGCGGCGAGTTACTTCCCCAATGGCCGTTTCAATTCTCGTTATTTAATTTCTGCACCATTCCCGTCCCCCCGAGGTCGCGGCGAGTCACTTCCCGCTATGGCCGTTTAAACCCCCATATCTTGCTATATTATATTTGTCCCGCTCGTCCCGCCGGAGCAATCTCCCGTGATGGCCCCTTCTCTCTTCTCTCATTTCTGTGTTGCAGCAAACAAACAACAACAAAAAGAGGAGCCCGCGCGCTCCGCGTCTCCTCCGATCCCCGAACCGCATGACGTCGCTCACACTAAGAAAATCTGAATAGACTTTTAAAGACAAGGGTGAACTTCCGGACAGAAGAGCTTGGAAACCGACCAGTGTACAAAAAGGTCTTTAAAAGTAAACCTTCTACGTGACCTGGTTTCAGTTCTGATATTGCCCCATCCTCCCAATCACCACCAAAATCTTCTGTGGGCCAGAAAAATCAAAATCAGAGCAGAAACCTGAAAAAGAAAATATTAAAGCAACAATAGAAAAATGAGTTTTTATGTTCTGATAAGAATAACAGACACCATGACTTCCAAAAAAATCTTGCATCATGTTCCTCTTATGATCAACAAGGTCACTTGATGCATAAGTACTATGACATGAAAAATGATGAACTGATAGCCTGCAAGTCTAATTTTGATTTCAGTCACTATAAGAGGTCAGCCAAGGGCGGACAGCTCTCCTACTGCCACCACTATGGGAGGTTTGGACACAGTATGTCAAACTGCTGGGAGTTGAAGGATATGAAATCTGTTGTTCAGTGTTATCATTGCAAGGAGCATGGCCACACAGTCAAAAACTGTTGGCAAAGAAGGAGGAAGGACAATCCTCATGTCAAAGCTATGAGCATTCACAGTCTCCCATAAAAACTCCTCACACTTGGTTGTGAGAGGAATGAGAGATCCCCTGTGTGCTGCCCTTATTGTGGGATGGTAGGACATGAAGTATATGACTGTCACAAAATGAGGAAAGATGACTTGAATGTCTTGATAAAAAAGAGCTCCTTGGTTAAAAATCTCACTAATCCTCTAGGATCCAAGAAAGCTTGGGTACCTAAACATTCCAAATGAGAATTCTGGATACAGGAGTGCCTTGGAGCTGAGCTTGGTGGGGACACCACTGGGTCCACTACCGGGCCCACTACTCGGAGCCGACGCCGCACCGCCCCGACTGTACCGAGCTTGTGACTCGGAGACTCGTTTGAAGACTCGGCATCCTGAGTATGTATCCGTACGTATGTGTGTATGTATTGTGTGTCTTTTACTATGGTGGTATTTGTATTTTTAACCACCAAAGTATTTTATTTTTATTGGGTCAAAGTATTATATTTTATTAGGGTCCAAGTCAAACATTGGTTGGTGGGTTTTGTTTTATTAGGCTAGGACATAAACACAATTAGTGAAAGATGGAAGGTATTAGTGTTGTCGCCTTCCCTATATGAAGGGGGCCAAAGGTGTAAGGTTTTCACATGTTATATGAAGAATCAAGAAAGTTTGCAATCACATTGGTGCATTTGGCCCATCTTGTGCTTCCCTTCCCTCTTTGCTCCTTCGTGAGAATAGAGTGTCGCCCGGTGAGAGACCGCCCGATGTGAGGCCGAGCTGTGCGAGACAGCAAACTATCCCATCATGTTCACGTCCCGGAGCTGCCGTCGATCCATCCTCTGACGCCGTCCGCGTCAGAGCTGAGGATCATTAGGAAATAAAAGCTCAAGGCACATGTATGTAAATAAACCTCTCATTTTGTGCTAGCATGTGTGTTCAGTTAGCTGTGTAAATATTGCATTTTAAGTCTGTCATGTTGCCAATCAAATTCTGCAAACAAAATTTGCTTCCTTAAAATGTTGAAACAACCCCCATGGTGTAAGATAAACATCTATGATAAATTACTTGCTTACTCCTTGCTTGACCCTGGTATATCAAATGGTGCAGAGTAGAAAGGTAAGTCAAACTTGCTCGGAACTCTCACTATGTGTGAGCAGGATCTCAGATCCACACCTCCGCCCTATACCAGAAGTCAGAGAATTCAGATGCTTAACCCATGAAGAACTTGTCATGCTAATGGTTTTGAGATGTTGATAAGTTGTTGCTAATAACTTCCATTTTTGAGGATTAGTGTGTTGTCACTTCCAGTTTAGCAGTCACATGAATTTCTTATCTATCATTGCTCACCATCAGTTTTGTTGATGTCTGTTATGGCTGCCTTCATTTCAACTCATCACTCATGTGGACATGTAATCTTTTGCATGATTGTCCTAACTCCCATGGGCATTGGACCAAGGGGGAGTCTGTAAACTTGCTTCTCCATTTAAGATCCATTACAAATGTCTTGTGCTTGCACGTACTGTGAGTAATGAATGGCATTCTCTGCATATGCACAATCTCCTGAAATTCATGCTCTGTTGAGGCGGAGTCACCAGGAAATTTCGGTTGGCATGATTGCACACATTCCATTCTAAAGTTCATCATGCCGTTATCTGAATCAATTACATATTCTCAGGGGGAGTTTGATTTGTTTATGACAAATTGTTCATTCTTGCTAGTATGTGCTTCGTGATCAATGATTTTTTTCTTGGGTCACATTCTAATTTAAATAGCAGGTTTGAATGCATATTCTTGATGTGTGGTTTTCAGTTGTCATGCATATAAAATGAAAATATTTCTTGGCAATGCTTTACTTAAAAAAAAACTCTTTGTGCTGTGTTCAAGACTGCATCGATGCTCTTGTTCACTTCTCTCTGTTCTCATCTTCAGAATAATTTGTGGTCATTCTCGTCTGATGCGCATCTCTACCGCAATCTTGTAATCTGCCAAACTGTCTCATGTTCTCAATTGCTTGAACTCAATTGGAACATCACTCTCTTACTCAAATATCTGGCTGCCTACTCCTTGAACTCTTGGGGGCATTTCTATCTGTAGCTAGGTTCTTTTAGCAGAGTACATCTATAAGAGGAATACTCTTCCATGAAGTTCCTTGATTGCCCTAGTCAAAATAGCTGGTTGAAGTTTAATGGGTTTATGAGTTTTGAACTGAACTTTCATGATAGTGGTTGTATTCAATCTTAATAGACCTTAACCAGTGTTTTAGGTTTTGTCCTGCTATGCCTTCTTAAATCTGAAAGTTTATTTTAAGTACAAAGGCACCCTTGACTGAGAAACTTCATGTAATATTGTTTTTAAACATTTGTCTAATCTAAAGTTTTCAAAGAGGGGTCCTAACTATTTCAAAAAGGGCTACACTTAATGTTGCAATGAACTTATGTCATACTAAGTAACTGGGGATATTAGCGTCTAATAAACGTATATCCTCATGTAAAAAGGTGTGTACTGAATTCAGTGCTCTAAGGCAGAGCAATGGCATTTGTGTCACTAAGAAACTAAGCCTTTCATCAAAGAAATGAAATGGATTTAGTCATGAAGTGCCTTTCTACCTCTGTTCAAGTTGAAGCAGAATGGTGAGCTACACTTAGTAACTGGGGATGCTGGTGTCTAATCAACGTGCATCCTCACGTCAAAAGGTTCATGCCACACCTGAATGCTCTTGTAAATTGAAGAACAATTTCGTTTGGTATCACATGAAGAACTGTGGGTTTAAAAGAAATAGTGAAAGATGTTAGCACCCCCAGGTTAAAATCGGAAATGTCAAGGTGTTTAACCTCAATACTTTCTGTGATGACTCTCAAGGGAGCTAATGGAATTGAATGAGTAAGGTGAGAGGAGGTTAACCTGGTTTTAATTTGAAATTCTGGTTCATTACTATTATTTTTGAATGTAGATTTTTTAAAATGCTTTTATTTGAGAAACTCAGAATTCATCAAATTTAAACCAATATGAAATCAAGGGCTTTATCATTGGAACTCTAACTGAATTTCTTGAAAAATCTCTAACTCTACTTTATGAACTTGGCTTCAGAACTGAAGTATTCCCATCCTGAGATTTCTTGATCTAGTTGCTCTATAATTCCAAGTGTTGACTCCCACGGTCGACGCCCCCGTGTCCAGCTTTCTGTATGGCTGTCGTGGCACTTGCTTTCACGTCAATTTGGGCTCTTGATTAACACTCTTGCGTCATCTGCAATGACCTCTCCTGGTTACTTCGAAAGCTTTTCCACTCTTAACAGGGACCCAACAACTATTCCCTCATGGTTACCTTGATGATGAATGTCTCCATGAATGTCTCCATGTTGATATATATCTCACCTCTCTTGGCAATTGGTATCAGCTCTTGCATCATGTACATGGTTGCATAATTTGCATTTTCCATTTCCATGCATTGCATAGGTAACTTCAAAAATCTGAAAACCTGAAAAACATTAAAATGTGACAAACCCTAACAAAGAAATATGTCAGACTTGAGTTTGCATCTTGACATGTTGCCTCTCATGCTAATGGTCTTTATTGGTTGTTGAATGGAATTCACTTATCACCTTTTGAACTCATGCTATCTCATGTGCTCATTCTCTGACCTTGCAATTGGCCTTACTGTGAGCCCTCTTTGCTGATGGCAAAGGGGGAGAAGTTTTGGATGAGTCATAATTGCTTATCTCATGTCCATAATTGCTTATCTCATGTGCTCACTCTCTGACCTTATTCTTTATGAGAAGACTCATACTCTCATTGTGACTCACAATGTTGCATAGTTACCATCATCAAAAAGGGGGAGAATGTTGGATATATGTTGTTTTGATGATGTCTAACTATGAGTTTTGATGATGTCTAACCATGACTCATTTGTGAGTCTTAATTGCTCTTGATGATGCCTCCATGTATAAGTTTCATGCCAAGTTGTAAATGCATAGAAATCAAGACAAATTAACTGCACAGAAATCAAGACAAGTTGACGGCACAGAAATCGAGGCAAGATGTTGCACAAAAATCAAGGCAGATCTCACCAAGGGTCATTGATCCAAGATGCAAGAATGAACTGGGCAGAAAGATTGGCAAAAGGTTCTGAGGAACTTCAAATGTGCACCGACCCTGTTCCTCAATGTGCACCGACCTTACTGAGGAGGTTCAAAAAGTTGCACCGACCTTAGAGTGTTGATAGCAAATGTGCATCGACCTGCATATGAAGAAATATGAAATGTGCATCAACCTTCATGAGCTTCAGAAGAGGTGCATCGACCTTCATTTGCTTTAAACAGTGATGTGCAACGACCTGTGTGCTTCAAACAAGTGAACAAGTGATGTGCATTGACCTTGGTCACATATGCATTGACCTTACTGAAGCGAGGACTAGATGTGCATCGACCTACATCTGCTTCAAAAAGTGATGTGCACCGACCTATGTGCTTCAAACAGTGATGTGCATCAACCTTGGCTTCATGAGCATCGACCTTTATATGCCTAGGATGTACATCGACGTGTATGTGTTGGAACAGTAATGTGCACCAACCTCAATGAAGGAATTTCAAATGTGCACCGACCTTGTGGTATGCATCGACCTTCATATGCTTGCAACAGGAATGAGCGTCGACCTTTATATGCCTTTAGAAAATGTGCATCGACCATTACTGAAGAAATGGCCTCATGAGCATCGACCTTCATATGCTTGGAACAGATGTGCATCGACCTTGTTATGAAATGTGCACCGACCTTGAAATGTGCACTGACCTTGAATGTTTAGAGTATGTGATGTGCCTCGACTTTCTAATGGAAGCAGTAATGTGCATTGACCTTTGAAGGCCCAGGTGATACTAGCATCGATGCACATATGAATGTGCATCGACCATTGAAGGCATGGATGATACTAGCATTGACGCATACATAAGGCTGCATCAACCTTGAAGGGTAGTCTTCAACGAATCTCAAATGTGCACCGACCTCATGAAGTATAAGAACCTGTTTGATGAAATGCCTCAGTGAGCGGCTTCCAAGGCCATCTTTAGCAAACCAGCACTATTTTCAGAAAAGGATCTAGACAGTATAAATTGGAACCGCAAATGCCCAAAAACTCATCTTTTGAGGTATGGAAAGGTACCTTTGCTCAGTCAACTTCCCTGTCATCATTGGCTTACTATTTCAGCCATTTTGGTCAATAGAAAAGCAAGTTACCTTTTCTGGGAACAGTCACCTTTCCTGGTACCCAGTTTTTTGCTCCACCCAATCAGAGTTCTCTGTCACTATGATCCCTCAGGACAAATGGACATCCTTGACTATCCTGCCAGCAGAAAATAGAAGATGCTACAAATCCTACTTGGGAAGCCCCTCTCACATATTTTCTTGTCAACCAAAGTAAGAAAATGCAAGAAATCCTTCTGCTACCTCCCTGGCCAATCAGAGGATGCCAAGACAAATGTCCTTGAAGACAAATGATGATTTATGTAGCAGCTAGCACAGCCAGCCCTGGTTCCTTCACCCCGTTGACACTTGCCATGTCATTCACAGTGCCATTTTCATCTGGTGGAGATTCCTAGGATTGACCATTGTCCTTCTATATCATGAAGATGTAGAACACCATTTGAGAAGGCAGATCTGTCAGGTATCATTTGTGGGAAAGGTCAGGTTTCCATGGTACTCTACTTTTTATCCACAGCCAATCAAATTACTGTCTGTCCAAAAACCTGGCAGAAGCTCAGATCTGGAAAAAGGCTAGTCTGTCTCTATGGACCAATGGGAAAAAGGATTACTCCTTGGAGGGAAAACCGTTCTTGTGCCTGCAAAACTAATCAAATTGCAGTTTGAAAGAAAATCACTCTGACCCTACTGTCCTCTATCTACACTGAACCAATTAGAGAAGAGGTTCATTTCAAAGAACCTTTTCTTTATTCCAGCCAATCAGATAAGACTTTTTGGAGAGAAAAGTTTCTCCTAGAAGGATTCCTCACGTCTATAAAAGGGGCAGCCCGTATATGTTTATGTCGCTGCTGAAGCTGCTGTCCAAGAGAAGAATCTACGTGAGCCTTCAAGAGATAATCTGTGAGAGAAAAAGAAAGAAAAAGAGCAGCCCAGTCTTGGTCCGAAATCGGCCAGTGCTGATAGAAAGAGAAAAGAGAGAGCAGAAGAAAAAGATAAGCTAAGTGAGGAGAGCAGCCCTTCTCACGTCCAGACTAAGCCTAAGAAAAAGTCAGATCGGACTTGTAACCAGATCTGTCCAAAGGTCCTTCAAGAGCAAAATCTGAAGCCACCGTCTAGTTATCCTTTCCTGAGTGTGCATTTCCTTGCCTCATCTTCATTTCAGGAAAGTTGTTTTTCTACTGCACTTGCACTATTTTTCTTTTGTGTTTTACTATGGTCTCATTTCATCTTGAACCGTCCCTACCGGTTTATGTGTAGGAAGACAGACGGAGGCGTGCTCCGGTCTGTGGAGAACCGTCCCTACTGGTTTGTGTGTAGGAAGTGGAGCTACATCTGTAGCGTGTGTGGAAAACTGTCCCTACCGGTTTGTGTGTAGGAAGTGGAGCTGTGTTTGTAGCATGTGGTAAAGCCTCACCGGGTTTGGTGAGGGGTGGACGTAGGTTGCAGGTTTGCAACCGAACCACCTTAAAAATCCCTGTGTAGTGGGCTATCATGTGCGGTTGCTCATTATCCCTTACCCCCATTCACAGGTTCGTGTGCTGGCACTCTCGTATGCAATTTCAGTTGCTTTCCGCCGCACACCTTATCACTCTATTCACACACGCACGAGATGCCTGCTGAGCCGCCATTCTCTTGAGTCCTGATTTGTTTGTGTGGGTGTGATGCCACCACAAGTCTGCCACGTCAACGCACCTCCTTGCTGAACCACAAACCTTTGTGGGTGTGTTGATCTTAGTAGTCTAGCTCTTGAATCACTTATGCTCAATCTGATGTGCTTTGAGCTTATGTGCTTTATCTGCATGACTGCAGTGATCTGTGTTTTAATTAGCTATATTTTAAATTGGGCATAATTTGTCAAAGGATCTATTCAACCCCCCCTTCTAGATCCTGTTGCACCCTATAGGACCTAACATCGGATTCCCTGAACGGGGCGGGATGCTAGCTTTCTTCTTGTCTTCTTTGGTACCACGTGCCAACTTTCTTGAATCACTATTTGCAGGGTGTACGATAAATGCCTCATAGGTGTACTTGGTGGAAGCTTCTGACACCTCTTCGATAATTGTTGATATAAGGATATCATATTTGCTGTCGCCCCCATCATAGGCATCTCGTGAGGGCGAGCTGGATCCACCTTATGTTCGCCCATTTGGAGCTCCCCTTTCTTAATTTGACTTTCGATGGTGTCTTTAAAGACATAACAGTCTTCGATGCAGTGCCCGAGCATCTGATGGTATGCGCAGTATCGGGGATCATCCTTCCTCTTGGCATCGCCGGTTCTCTTTGGCTCTGGGAGAGTGATCATGTTATCTTTGGTGGCCTAGTCGAAGAGGACTCAGGTCTTCTCCTTCGGGAAGGAATAAAGTTTCTTCACTCTGGATCGCAAGAAGTAGCTCTCTTGCAGTTCAGCTGGGTTGGCGAGAGGATTGCTGGTGACTCCCTTATCTTTATTCTTCTGTTGCTCGAAGGCTTTGAAGTCGACCATGTTGACTTCTCTCGACGCAGGCCGGTTGTCAGTCGACTTCACCTTTTGACTTGAGGTAGCTGACGTAGAGGATTATCTGGTGAGGAAAGTTTTGATTTTTGCCACCACATTCTTCAATCGGTCAAAAGACCTGACTTCTATGCCAATCATCTTTTCTAGGACTTACCGCTTCAAATTTTGTTTACAAATCAGGACCACGTCCTCTTGGTGTGGTCGACGCCTGCACCTCATACTGAGGTTTCGCCACATCTTGATATACTCTAGGGTGGTTTCATCGTTCTTCTATCTGGTAGCATAAAGTTTGGACACAGTGACCTCCCTTTTAGTGATGTGAAACCACTCCCAGAATTTTCTTTGCATATCTGGCCAGTCGCTAATGGACCCGGCCGACAGGTTCGAATATCACTCGAAGACGAGTTCTGTGAGTGAGGACCTGAAGAACTTCAAGAGGTATGATTTATCGGTCACCAAATCGCCTATCATGTTGATGTAATAGACTATGTGTGTAACACCCGGTAATTTTGAAGGCTAAAAAGGGAATAAATATATAAATATATAATTAGATTTTGAAAAGAAAAATAACATATACATGATGATATCTACATATCTCTATAAATAGTTAATAAAGGTTCCTAGAATTTATAAAAGACTAGTTAATATTACCTTTTGGAATGGAAGTAAAAATTTATCTAGGATCGAACCTGCCTCTGATACCTAGGACAAGGACAAATAAAAGTTAAAGAAATTATGAGGAATAAAATCCCTGTATACATACAAATTATTAATAGGTATATGAGGGTTAGTAAATCCACCCACACACATTGTAAGGGCCCTTAAGTCTCAACCCACTCATCCATATATATGTGCATATATATATAATGCAATATAAATAAATATAATACAATGTAAACAATCAAGGCGAGACTCTGTACACAACCCTCTGACATCCTAAAAAGTTTGACAAAAGAACTCATTGACACTACTATTATATTATAATAAATTTAAGAATAACATGTTATTTTAAGTAGCCATTTAATGCACAACATAATTTTAATTAAATTGAGAATCATTAAATCTTGAAGAAACGGTCAATTTATATTTTTACTAATTTAGCAAATTTAATATTCCACATTTATTACATTATAAATGGAGGATATATATAAATATAAGATTTATGTATAGACTTGGGGAAGGAGTGTGTAGACTTGAAGAAATGTATAGACTTATGCATTGTATGGACTTGTGGAATGCTAACTAAAAATGCTAAAACTCAATTGACGCCAACGTCAATGGGCGTCAATTGCATAGAAAATGACCTTGAACAAGTCGTCATTTCAAATAAAATGAATAGTGCCGATTTTTCGACTAAAGAATTTTGGAAAACTAATTATCTGGAAAAATAGATAAAAATGGAAAACTCATGCCCCCAAAATTTCCCAATAATATCACATCAAGAAAAAAAGATAAAAATCCAGGAAGATCGTTAGACCTTAAATTAACAAATGCTGAAAGATGAAGGACGCCTCTGAGCAAGTCGTCAATTAAAGAATTGACGACTATGTATACAAGCGTCACTTATTGAAATAACGTCCCAATCCTAGGCGTCATTTCCAACAGAACCCATTGGTATTTGGATCGAACAGGGGTGTTAGCTGGGGTAAGTATTGATTAGGGAAAGAGATCGATATGTGGGTAATTAAGTTTAGTAAGGATTCTACCTACGAAATGTTAGTCCTAATCAAACTCCTATAAGCCATTAGGATTCCTTCTCCTATAAATACCCCCCTTCCATCGAGCCAAACATGTTGGCTCTTTTCTTCAACAACCTGATACTTCTCAGTACGTGAAGGTCATAAGAAGTTCTCCAACTTCTTCCTCCTGCTGCGTGAGAAGGGTGAACGGCATCATCCTCTGCATTCCTTTCGTCCTGCCGTGGTGAACTTGAAGAACGTAGGAGTTCTTCGTCTTTTGTTTTTCCTTCTTCCTGTGGGTTATCTGCAATAAGAAGGAGCGCAGGAAGCTCTCTTCTTCTTCCGATACAGTTGCTGGAAAAGAGGTTGCCGTCCTCTTTGGGAAGCTATCATCATCCTGCAGCTTCTTCTTTAAAAGGGGCTGCTGTTGCGTTTGATAAGAGCTGCTGCTCTTGTTATATTGGCTTCCAATAACTCTGATAGAAACAAAGTATCATATTAAGGGATTGTTTTTTTCATCTTCACCATCGTCTGTCAACCAAGTCATCACTCAAAGGTAGGTTTTCTCAACAACTGAAGCCCAAAGATAATAGTAATTAAATTTGCATGCTTAAAATTCATGTTTTGTTATCATCGTTTTGCTTAGATTTAGTTTACTGTTTAATTATCTTAATAAATTAAATAATCTCAGAACGTTAAAAATTTTAAAACCAAGTAATCACACACCAAAAATTTTGGATAAAGATACTTTCAAAATCCTCATGGTTATTCTGAAATTTCCATGTCTTATATGGTGTATTTACTATAAGTTTAAACAAGTTAAATCATTTAATATATATAATCATGTTACTCGGCGAATTCCAAAGATTACAGTAGCATGCTAGTTATAGGTTTTTCCTTTGACAACTTGATTCTCATCAACGGAGCGTCCTTTGGCTATGAAATTTTATGAGTGTATTGTTGGGGAGGAGACCGAGGTAGTGAAAGTGGTTGCACCATTTTTCGTGCCCCCTATCTCAAGATCCCCCATCTCTCAACGAAAAATTATTTTGAACGTCTGGTTAGGAATAGTTTTTCGAGCCCGTCATTTCGGTATATTATAAGCTCGATTCCGACATGGTTACGTCGAGAAACGAGAGATTGGAAAATAGACTTTTTTTGAAATGATGACCAACTAAAGGTCGTCAAATTCATTTTGGACACCACTGTACAATGGCGTCAGATTAACTAATATATATATATATATATATATATATATATATATATATATATATATATATATATATATATATATATGTATGTATATATACATATATCATGTATGTATATTTTTGAAAATCCATATTTATTAAAATATGTAATATAAAATTATAAAAAATATATATTTAGAATCCTTGTATTTATCTCCTAATTATCATATATTCTATTTCCTTAAATTATTTTAAATAAATCAATGTGTTTTTGAATGTATGTTTTTGAAATTATTCAATTAAATAGATATAAATGTGAATTCTTGTTAAATAAATTAAGTTAAAAATCATAAAATTAACGTCCCTCCAAGAGGACGCTAATTAATAAATGACGCCTCCCCTGGGCGTCAAATAATATAAGTTTATTTAATTATAATTAATTATAGAATTGGATGGACATGAATTCTATAATTAACGCATTCATGTTCTCACCGTTTTCTCCTGATTTTGACCCATACCGCGGGTCTTCTGGCACTCTCATCTCATGTCCGTAGATGGAGTCATTGTTTCATGATTGGTTCACGTATACACCTCAACTCTCGGCGACATACGAGCTCTCCGTTGGACATTCCGTTCCTTCGGACAAGCAAGTTAGTCATCGGGACCTCCGTAAGTCTCCTCATAACCTTGGATTCCCTCAAGGCCGACTGAGCTAGTTGTACCTTAAGCACCTTGTACCCATTTTAATGCCACGTCACTATGGAGAAACGTGGTAACCCGGCCCTTTCATGGTGCTATTCTTGGCCCATGAGAGAATTCTCTTAGCCCGTGGAATGAGTGATCATTCCACTAGGCGATATATTGAATTGGGTATCTTATAGTTAGGTGCCAATTCTTCAGCTTGCTTCGTGTCCATTGAATTGGTGACTATCTTGTTAGTCATCTATTCAAGTTATTCATGGCAACCTATCTAGGTGCCAATTCCACCCAGATTTTTGACGTGTCATGGTTTCTATGCTTTCACGTGGATTTTATTATAAGTATGTCCTTACTCAAGGGCCTTGTCCTTGAATTCCATAAAATCTTATCTTATCATCCTATTAAAGCTTGTTCTTGAAACTCCTTATTGGCTATAAACTATCGTGGATATCTAGATCTATCTTTAATGCTGTGCATATAGGGCCCGATCTGGTCCTGGGAGGAGCACCCAAAAGTACTAGTGCCCATGGGAGTTATATTGATCACGGTGACTGACATTGCACCAAAGTGCAGGACTAGTTTGATCTTTGGCATTCTACACTCTCTCTCTTTCTCTCGTGACTTGCGTGCGTGACTCGACTTGCGTGACTTTACTAGCGTGGCCCGAAATGGGCAAAGTACTTACGTGAAATAGCCAATATTATATAAATCTCTCTTGGATATCTCTTGCTTGTAAGTTTTTACATGAAATTGTCAAATTCTTGCTAGTTTTGTTTCACTTGCTCGGTTAATTCTACATGCATAGCCTTACTGCATTTACATGTGAAAGATGTAATTACTTAAACCAATTGCTTGTTCTTGAGATATAATTCCTACTGAGCGTTCGCTCACCCAGTTCTATTCCAACATTTTTCAGGTAATCAGGTGACTAGTGAGACCGAGACTCACATGGGAGGGACAAGTGTGCAAGCGAGCTTCGAAAACTAGTGAACCTGTGTCTTTTATCTTTCTTGAGTCTAGCATGATGTCTCTTATTTAGTTATATTGTCCAAGTCTATTAGTGCGTCATCTCCTTTTCTTTCATAGTGGCATAGTTGAGCCTTCAAGTTCTTGTAAGAGATTTATATTTAATAAAAAATTTATTGTTGTTCCAAATTATTTGGTCTCATGCCATTGCTCTTGATCGGTCCCGACTGTTTAACTGCCACGTTCCGAGCAAATGACACGTTCCGCTGCTATCGGTTTGGGGCGTGACAGATGTGGTATCAGAGCTTCGGCTTTCATATCCTCCAGTCATTAGGTTCCAATGATAGGTCAAGTATCCTTGTCGGTCATCCTATAGGAATTCCGTGAGAGATGGGTAGAACTAGGTGTTAAAGTTATAAAAGAAAGATAAGATATTTACATTTCATTAACATTAATTCTTGAATCGATAAATTATCTCCCCACTTATCCTTGCAGGAACCTAGATAAAATGGAAGCATCTAAGCCAAGCTTTGTTCGTGTGATGATCTTAGTGGATGTCCAAGCTTACGCGGACCTTGTCAGGAGAGTTCAGGAGCTAGAGAAAGCGGTGGAAGAAAAAAAAAGAGTTGAAGGGGAAGCCCATGAGTCGGAAAAGTTCATCACTACCAAGAAAAGGATAAACGAGGGTGATATTTCACAAAGGTGTAAGAAATGCCAGAAATGTAAGAAGTGTAATAAGAAGGGAACTTCGACAGATCACTCGCAAGGTAAGTGTAAATCTTGTGGAAGATATGGTCACCAATCGGAAAAGTGTTGGTGGAGTTCGGGAGCGTGTCTGCGTTGCGGGAGCTTAGATCATAAGATAGCCGAATGCCCTATTTTGACTAAGAAGCCTCCAAGAGGAGTTCAATATTTAACCAAACTTGCCACAGGGAAAGTTACGGAAGGTACCCCTCACCCTTAAGCCTAAATTAATTCTTCTTAAAATTAGTTCTGTTCCACTCAATATATCTAGACTTCTTCTACGCATTATAGCTAGTTCTCCATCGTGAGTAAAGGATAATGTGATTTGGGGACCAAATTCTTTTAAGTGGGGGAGGGTGTAACACCCGGTAATTTTGAAGGCTAAAAAGGGAATAAATATATAAATATATATTTAGATTTTGAAAATAAAAATAACATATACATGGTGATATCTACATATCTCTATAAATAGTTAATAAAGGTTCCTAGAATTTATAAAAGACTAGTTAATATTACCTTTTGGAATGGAAGTAAAAATTTATCTAGGATCGAACCTGCCTCTGATACCTAGGACAAGGACAAATAAAAGTTAAAGAAATTATGAGGAATAAAATCCCTGTATACATACAAATTATTAATAGGTATATGAGGGTTAGTAAATCCACCCACACACATTGTAAGGGCCCTTAAGTCTCAACCCACTCATCCATATATCTGTGCATATATATATAATGCAATATAAATAAATATAATACAATGTAAACAATCAAGGCGAGACTCTGTACACAACCCTCTGACATCCTAAAAAGTTTGACAAAAGAACTCATTGACACTACTATTATATTATAATAAATTTAAGAATAACATGTTATTTTAAGTAGCCATTTAATGCACAACATAATTTTAATTAAATTGAGAATCATTAAATCTTGAAGAAACGGTCAATTTATATTTTTACTAATTTAGCAAATTTAATATTCCACATTTATTACATTATAAATGGAGGATATATATAAATATAAGATTTATGTATAGACTTGGGGAAGGAGTGTGTAGACTTGGAGAAATGTATAGACTTATGCATTGTATGGACTTGTGGAATGCTAACTAAAAATGCTAAAACTCAATTGACGCCAACGTCAATGGGCGTCAATTGCATAGAAAATGACCTGGAAAACTAATTATCTAAAAAAATAGATAAAAATGGAAAACGCATGCCCCAAAAATTTCCCAATAAGATCACATCAAGAAAAAAAGATAAAAATCCAGGAAGATCGTTAAACCTTAAATTAACAAATGCTGAAAGATGAAGGACGCCTTGAGCAAGTCGTCAATTAAAGAATTGATGACTATGTATACAAGCGTCACTTATTGAAATAACGTCCCAATCCTAGGCGTCATTTCCAACAGAACCCATTGGTATTTGGATCGAACAGGGGTGTTATCCGGGGTAAGTATTGATTAGGGAAAGAGATCGATATGTGGGTAATTAAGTTTAGTAAGGATTCTACCTACGAAATGTTAGTCCTAATCAAACTCCTATAACCCATTAGGATTCCTTCTCCTATAAATACCCCCCTTCCATCGAGCCAAACCTGTTGGCTCTTTTCTTCAACAACCTGATACTTCTCAGTACGTGAAGGTCATAAGAAGTTCTCCAACTTCTTCCTCCTGCTGTGTGAGAAGGGTGAATGGCATCATCCTCTGCATTCCTTTCGTCCTGCCGTGGTGAACTTGAAGAACGTAGGAGTTCTTCGTCTTTTGTTTTTCCTTCTTCCTGTGGGTTATCTGCAATAAGAAGGAGCGCAGGAAGCTCTCTTCTTCTTCCGATACAGTTGCTGGAAAAGAGACTGCCGTCCTCTTTGGGAAGCTATCATCATCCTGCAGCTTCTTCTTTAAAAGGGGCTGCTGCTGCGTTTGATAAGAGCTGCTGCTCTTGTTATATTGGCTTCCAATAACTCTGATAGAAACAGAGTATCATATTAAGAGATTGTTTTCTTCATCTTCACCATCGTCTGTCAACCAAGTCATCACTCAAAGGTAGGTTTTCTCAACAACTGAAGCCCAAAGATAATAGTAATTAAATTTGCATGTTTAAAATTCATGTTTTGTTATCATCGTTTTGCTTAGATTTAATTTACTGTTTAATTATCTTAATAAATTAAATAATCTCAGCACATTAAAAATTTTAAAACCAAGTAATCACACACCAAAAATTTTGGATAAATATACTTTCAAAATCTTCATGGTTATTCTGAAATTTCCACGTCTTATATGGTGTATTTACTATAAGTTTAAACAAGTTAAATCATTTAATATATATAATCATGTTACTCGGCGAATTCCAAAGATTACAGTAGCATGCTAGTTATACGTTTTTCCTTTGACAACTTGATTCTCATCAACGGAGCGTCCTTTGGCTATGAAATTTTATGAGTGTATTGTTGGGGAGGAGACCGAGGTAGTGAAAGTGGTTGCACCATTTTTCGTGCCCCCTATCTCAAGATCCCCCATCTCTCAACGAAAAATTATTTTGAACGTCTGGTTAGGAATAGTTTTTCGAGCCCGTCATTTCGGTATATTATAAGCTCGATTCCGACATGGTTACGTCGAGAAACGAGAGATTGGAAAATAGACTTTTTTTGAAATGACGACCAACTAAAGGTCGTCAAATTCATTTTGGACGCCACTGTACAATGGCGTCAGATTAACTAATATATATATATATATATATATATATATATATATATATATATATATATATATATATATATGTGTGTGTGTGTGTGTGTGTGTGTGTGTGTGTGTGTGTGTGTGTGTATATACATATATCATGTATGTATATTTTTGAAAATCCATATTTATTAAAATATGTAACAGAAAATTATAAAAAATATTATTTAGAATCCTTGTATTTATCTCCTAATTATCATATATTCTATTTCCTTAAATTATTTTAAATAAATCAATGTGTTTTTGAATGTATGTTTTTGAAATTATTCAATTAAATAGATATAAATGTGAATTCTTGTTAAATAAATTAAGTTAAAAATCATAAAATTAACGTCCCTCCAAGAGGACGCTAATTAATAAATGATGCCACCCCTGGGCGTCAAATAATATAAGTTTATTTAATTATAGTTAATTATAGAATTGGATGGACATGAATTCTATAATTAACGCATTCATGTTCTCACCGTTTTCTCCCGATTTTGACCCATACCGCGGGTCTTCTGGCACTCTCATCTCATGTCCGTAGATGGAGTCCTTGTTTCATGATTGGTTCGCATATACACCTCAACTCTGGGCGACATACGAGCTCTCCGTTGGACATTCCGTTCCTTCGGACTAGCAAGTTAGTCATCGGGACCTCCGTAAGTCTCCTCGTAGCCTTGGATTCCCTCAAGGCCGACTGAGCTGGTTGTACCTTAAGCACCTTGTACCCATTTTAATGCCACGTCACTCTGAAGAAACGTGGTAACCCGACCCTTTCATGGTGCTATTCTTGGCCCATGAGAGAATTCTCTTAGCCAGTGGAATGAGTGATCATTCCACTAGGCGATATATTGAATTGGGTATCTTATAGTTAGGTGCCAATTCTTCAGCTTGCTTCGTGTCCATTGAATTGGTGACTATCTTGTTAGTCATCTATTCAAGTTATTCATGGCAACCTATCTAGGTGCCAATTCCACCCAGATTTTTGACGTGTCATGGTTTCTATGCTTTCACGTGGATTTTATTATAAGTATGTCCTTACTCAAGGGCCTTGTCCTTGAATTCCATAAAATCTTATCTTATCATCCTATTAAAGCTTGTTCTTGAAACTCCTTATTGGCTATAAACTATCGTGGATATCTAGATCTATCTTTAATGCTGTGCATATAGGGCCCGATCTGGTCCTGGGAGGAGCACCCAAAAGTACTAGTGCCCATGGGAGTTATATTGATCATGGTGTCTGGCATTGCACCGAAGTGCAGGACTAGTTTGATCTTTGGCATTCCACACTCTCTCTCTTTCTCTCGTGACTTGCGTGCGTGACTCGACTTGCGTGACTTTACTAGCGTGGCCCGAAATGGGCAAAGTACTTGCGTGAAATAGCCAATATTCTATAAATCTCTCTTGGATATCTCTTGCTTGAAAGTTTTTACATGAAATTGTCAAATTCTTGCTAGTTTTGTTTCACTTGCTCGGTTAATTCTACATGCATAGCCTTACTGCATTTACATGTGAAAGATGTAATTACTTAAACCAATTGCTTGTTCTTGAGATATAATTCCTACTGAGTGTTCCCTCACCCAGTTCTATTCCAACATTTTTCAGGTAATCAGGTGGCTGGCGAGACCGAGACTCACATGGGAGGGACAAGTGTGCAAGCGAGCTTCGAAAACTAGTGAACCTGTGTCTTTTATCTTTCTTGAGTCTAGCATGATGTCTCTTATTTAGTTATATTGTCCAAGTCTATTAGTGCGTCATCTCCTTTTCTTTCATAGTGGCGTAGTTGAGCCTTCAAGTTCTTGTAAGAGATGTATATTTAATAAAAATTTTATTGTTGTTTCAAATTATTTGGTCTCATGCCATTGCTCTTGATCGTTCACGACTGTTTAACTGTCACATTCCGAGCAAACGACACATTCCGCTGCTATCGGTTGGGGGCGTGACAATGTGCTCCTTCGGCGAACCTTGGCCATTGAATTTGTCGAACTTGGGTGGCTTGCTGAGGCCAGGAGGCAGTCTCTTGGCCGAGTGATGGACAAGGTAGGGAACCTTGTACACATCAAAAGAAGAGTATTCATCACTACCCCGATCGGCCAGCTTCATCTCGATCATTTGCTCGATCATCAGCTTGTTTGCCACTACCGGGTCCACCGGTTCTCGGTAAAAATGAGCCGGATGCATCTGTGGCATCATCAGCACCGCCGCTTGGGGTACAAGGGCGGTTCCTTGGTGTTGAAGAGCCAGAGGTGGTATTGGGGCCATGCCCCCGGTATAGTTAGGTATCAGCTGTGAAGCCGTCATTTGGGGCGAATCCTCGAATTCATCGGCGCCTCACTGGGATGTTTCCGGAGGGGCTTCGACCTACTTCGAGGCAGAAGCATACATGGCCAAGTTGCTTACTTTCCTCTTTAAGGCTTCTATCTCCTGCTTGTAGGCTTGAAGAAACATCATCATTGCCGAATCAGGGGTGGTCGGGTTAGGGCCTTGGCCTCCCCCTTCCAACAGAATTTATGGGGAATGTGTCGGCCTTTCTCCTTCGTCTTCTGTGGTGATCATGTTTGCCACCATGGTGATCACATTTGAGCTTGTTTTGCCGGGGTGGACTTGCATTGCCTCAACTGTGGCTTGCTTTCTTCTGGTGACGGGTCCCAGTCTTTCGGCGAGCCTAATCACCTCATTTGGGTTTTCGAGCAAAGCCCCATAATGGCTAGCCACTCCGGCCATGTTGTAGGTAAAAATATGCATCTTCTTGTTCCTTCTAATCACTTTCCTGGCTGACTGTCCAGGGAAATTTAATCTATCAAACATTGAAACCCTTAGTGTAGCTTCTTCACGGAGGGGCAGCCCATAGCACCTTGACTCCGCATCTTCTATGACTCCCAGATCGACTGGTTGCCCCCGATTTCTCATCTCATCATTCACGGCTTCAAGGAGCCGTTGTGCTCCCAGGAGAGTGTCTCCGAGGCCACAGAGGTATCCTCGTATGGCTTGCATAATGTTGTCTTGCCCATTGGCAGGGCAGACCATTGGTGATGGCACTCCAGCTTGTGTTGGTGGTTTGTAGGTGAGGCACCGCCTCTCGGACATCCCGCCGTTTCTTTGATCATTTGGGCAAATATTGGCCTGTCGGCCATAAGCCTGGAAGGCTAGTCTTTGAGACACTAGAGTTGGCATCTCAGGGTTTTCTCTTTCTTCATTTCTTTCTTTTCTTTCAAACCTATATGTCACGATAGTTTCTGGTTGGACTTGGGCTGGGGCTCGTTGCTTGGGCACCCACACATTCTTGAATTGGGTCGGCTTTGGGGCCGACCCTACTTTTGATTTGGGCCTAATGCGGTCCGCTCGATCCCATGTCAGTGCTTGGAACCGATTGTGCACTGGGATGGTTGGTACCACCCTATCGGGTGCGATCGTGGGTTGGCGGCCATTCAAGTAAACTCAGACTCCTACGATCATTATAGATTTACCCGAAATAGAAAGTCGGCCATGCACTGTGTTGGCCCTGGTAGGCGAGCAGACAAGAAGGGTGGTTGAATTGTCCCCCACGCGATATGGAAAATTTTAAACTTACTTCGCATAGTTAGCAAATTTAACGAGACTGATGAACATAAACTAAATAGAGTAAACTAAGTTCTCTCAATCTCACCGAACTCACTCGATCATGTAAACTGATTTATCAAGCAAGCACACAGTACGATGCACAACAGACAAACAAGTAGTGTGTGCGTAAACAAGATGTGATCTAAAAATAAGTTCTTGTGAATGGGATAGAAGATAAGGAATTAAACACACAACCCAAACCACAATGCACAGGGATTTTTAAGGTGGTTCGGGACCACAACGGGCTCCCTACGTCCACCCCTTACCAAACCGGTAAGGCTTTACTATTGGAAAACCAGCACGGGGATAAATCCCCCCCCACACACACGGAGCCAAGCTCCAACACACACATGTAGGGCGATGCCTGCACAAACACACGGGAGTAAACTCCCAATCACACACAGGGAACGATCCCCAAATCACATGTGGATATCACTGCACAAGACGACGCACACGCGTCAACACAAACACAAACGGAGAACCCACTCTCCGAACACCCACACATAAAGATCGTTCAAAAATTTATGAAATGTTCATGGATGAATACAATAAGCCCAAGATATGATCTAAAGACTGAAATAAAGAAGATCTCTCAAGTATAAAGCTCCTCTAGAAGATATGGTTGTCCTTGGTTCATTGACAGATGATCACAAAGTTGCCATCATCTTGCTCCTCTCCTTGATCCGCTCATGTTTTTCTTCTATCAAAAGCTTCAAGGATGCCTGGATGTAGATGATATCCCCTTCCCACATTCTCCTCTTCTCCTCCTTGGTCTTCTTCTCCTGCAAGATAGAAAGATAAGCTCAATTGGGGTTAAACCTCCAAAATTTGCAACATAAGTATATATATTTAGGCAAGTGCCCAAAAGACTTAAAAACCCCTTCTAGAACCCTCCAAAAAGTGTCTCATATGTGTATCAATAGGTCAGGGGTATTGGGGTAAGTTTAGAGGGTCAAACTAGTTGAGAAACTCGGGTTTCAAATGACCCAAAACAATCGCGCCGGAAAGAGACGACTCTGCCCAGCCCAGCAGGCAAGAGTCGACTCTTCCTGGTTGGCACGCTGGCCAGCACCCAGGCCATGCAGGAGTCAACTCTTGGAGTCGACTCTTGCAGGCTGGGTGTTGCTAGTCAAGATGTGTCCCTATGGTTTTGATGATGTCAAACACTATGAGTCATCATGAGTCATAGTGCATTGGTTGATCACTCATAGTGCATTGGTTTGCATTGATCTTGAAGCATTGGTTTTATGCTATGTTAAAGTCACAAGTTGGATGCATTTTTTGATCCTATCATGATCTAATCATATACAGAAGTGTGTGTTTGAATACTGATAAGAACAGGTTGGACAGCATGGGCAGCAAGGTTGGACAACATGGACAATCAGTGATGGAGTTTATGAAGTCAAGCTAAGCAGCAGCTTAAGCTCAAGGCCGTAGTAAAGTTAAAGTGAAGATACAGCAATTAGCACAAGGAATCTTCAGCAGACCTTCAGCAGAAGTCAGCAATACAAGATCAAGTCTTAAGACAAGTTTGGTCGACCGAACTGTTCATTTCGGGAAGAGAACTCAAGAGAACAAGAGTTCTATTTGCCATCGGAACCTCGATGCAGGATCACCACTGCCTCGATGTAGTCACATCAACAGAAGTGATTTTTTTAGAGAGCTACATCAACGCACCATAGAGCTGCACCGATGCATCAAGAACAAAACCAGCCATCAAGTCACACCACGTCGAAGCATCAGATTAGTGCATCGATGCACTAAGCCAAGGATCGGACTTTGACTAAAACTACGTCGAAGAAACAAGTAGATGCATCGACGCACCAAGTCGGAAGCCAGAGTTTGAAGTCTGTTGTTCCAACGGGTTCCATCTTCACATTGCACCGACGCATCTGAGGAATGCATCGACGCACTCAGCTCTGAATCAGAAATTGGAAGTCAACAACATCAAAGAATCAAAGAGCTACCTCGTTGCACCAACGGCCATGCATTCGAAGCCAATTGATCAAAATCCTCTTAGCTTCACTACCTCGACGCATTAAGTAGCTGCATCGATGCAGCTTCACTTTTCTCTTAAAAATGTGAGAATCCAATTAGATCACGTGCCAGCTACCTGAATCCATTTTGGCGTGCAATTTAATCCACGTGGCTGAGTTTCTGGAAGGATCACAAGAGTTAGAATATTATCTAACACAAGTGGACCAATGGAAGAATTCTTTTTGGATATAACCAAAAAATGCTCATTTTATGTACTATAAATACAAGTCTTCCTCCTCCGAAGAAGAAAGCTGCTGCAAGGGCTGATAAGCGAGGAAAATAAAGAGAGATTTCAGAGGAAGAAAAGAGAGAGGGCTATGAAGATCTGAGAGAGAAAATTAGAGAGAAGATCTGAGAGAGAAAATTAGAGAAAAGATCTGAGCGAGAAAAAGAATGAGAGAGAGAATTGAGAGAATAAGAGCTTGCGAGGAGAAAAGGAATTGAGTGCAGTCGGAGCATCAACTGAAGATCTGCTTGTGTCTTGACTCGTGGATCAAATCCAGAGTCAATCTGTTCTTCGGAGCTATATCGTGTTTTTTCCTTTATTATTTTCTTGTTTTGTTTTTGCATTTTCTTCTAGTTCTTCCGATACCCTGTTCTAGGTTCGGGTCCCTTCTAAGTGATCAGAAGAAGGGAGATCTGATCTCTGGTGTCCCCTCTCAGGTATCAGAGGAAGGGAGACTTAAATCTCCGGTGTGACGACCCAGTCTCCGGATACCGGGTAAACCCGATACCACTTGGATTCCGAGAGGCCTCCCAAGAGCGGTAAGGATCTGAAGGGATAGAATAGTATGTGAGAGTACATTTAACTTCCAGATAAAGTAGTAAGCAATTAATTTTCTATGATCAGGGTTGTAAAAATAGCAGAAATAAAATTACATTTTCTATAACAATTAAAACTAATAGAGCTAGTAGAGTCTAGTCCAACCAAAGTATAGTACAATAGGAAAGAGAATGTACTCTCAAGTCGAGGGAAGCCTGACACTGGCTAACGTTGGCCACTAAGAACCACGCACTGCATCTCCAAAGCACGAGGAAGAACATCTACACCTGAAAAGTCAAGGGTGAGCCTCCTATCACTGGCTCAATAGGGATCTCGCAGAACCCTACTATGAAACAAAAGCGGTAAACAGCAATGCTAACAACTATAGCAAAGCAGTAACAGTAGGAGTAGGAACAACAGTAAAGAAGAAAAATAGCCATATCACAGAAACACGATAGCCGAAGGAACCTCGGCCCTCTAAACTACTCCAAACAACAACAGAAAGGTGAACCCCGATCTCACAAAGTCGGGCGTTATCGATCCATTGTCAAACCATGAAATCCGATCGTGAAGGCCTACAAAAACAGGCAAAAGCCTTACAAAAGACCTACACGGTCAAAGGCACAAGACATACACGATCTCACTGTCGTGTACGTTACACTGACCTCGGGTAAATCCAAACATAGGCTACTCGGCAAGTCAAGTCGATCATCACGGAAACCAGTCTCGAAACCCACAAGTCATCGTGTTGTGTGACAGAAGCACCTCCTCACTAGAGGAACAGCCAGATGCGTCCACTGACGTCTTACACTACTCTACAAGTATCTCCCACACGCCTAGAATGGCGGTAACTGAGACACTCAACAAGAACCAAGTACCAAGTAACGAGTGACTAGTCAGGGTCACGCCCGTCAGCACTCGTCCAACACCCCTGACCACGTGTGCACACACAAGCTCAATATCTTGAGCCAGGCCTCTAGCTGGTTTTCCCCTCCCGTAGGACTCTCACGATAAGACAAAGGGGCCCACGATAATCAGCCTATAAACCGTCTCCACCGGGACTTGCCCTGCCACCACTCCCAGGTGGGCCGACACACAGGAAAGTGTCATCAGGCTATGACTAGTGGAGGCTCAGTAGACACAGAGACTCTAAAATAATGAACACCGAAGTACAGATAGGGTAAGCACGCACCTGTCGCACGTACTACGGAGCATAATGCATTATACAACTGCTACCAGACTTAGGACAGTCAACTAGACCTACTCACAACGATCCTTAAGTCATGAGACTCAGGTCAAGATCGTTGAACACCATAGCAACACGCTGTTAATCAGCCTAGTCCCTAAGGCAAAAACCACGGGGAATACATTACGGAAGATGGCACAGAGCAGTCGGATCTATAACAGCAATAATGAAAGTCCCAAGCCCTTAGGCCGCTCATCGGACTCACAATTCTATATAACATAAAACACAAAACACGAGGGATTATCGAAGCCCTCAAACCACATGGCATGCAAACCGAGGTAGGACAATACCTCCAAGCGCCCAAAATGTAGTCTCGATCCTCACAGGATAGATGAGACACTCACGAGGTCACGTGTCAACCACTAGGCTACAACCGGGTTGACCAGAAACCATAATGACCCTCGAAATAACTCGAAATACCATTCGGTATAATGGCACTCCCGAACACCCTATAACACGGTCACAGCCCTCATAGGACGTCCAAGACGTCCACGGAACAATAGGCTAACCAAGGGGTCAAAGCCACAATAACAGGAAGCCAAACCGACGAAGAAAACACCAAGAAGGTAGCCGCGGTTGCGAGCTAGCCGCCCCAACACCAGATGCGGTTCCCAACAAGCCACGCTAGCCCAGACGCAGTTAAAGACTAGCCACGTTTACACTGACGCAGTTCCAGGCAAACCACCTTTGGTCTACGAATGAGAAACTCATAAAAAGGGGAGAAGAGGATAGAGTCGACGCTTCACGAAGCGGAGTCAACTCAAGACAGACGCGGTTCCAAGATAGCCGCATTAGTCCAGACGCATTTACACGTTGACCGCGAGAATCTCAGACGTGGTACGCCAAAGACCTTGTCAGGAAGAAGACAAGGCATGGGGAACGAAGACAAGCAGACGCAGTTCCAAGCCAACCGCTTCAGCTAGAAGCGGTTAAACACCGATCGCGTTCTCCCACCGCCATACCCTCGAACCGACAAAGCCCGAAAAGTAGACGCGGTTCATGACTTACCGCTATAGAGGTCGAGAGATGAACGCAGTTACTAGTGGACCGTGACTCGTCCTCCGATCCGAAAATCGTAGAAACACAAGAAAAGCCATTTTCCATGCCCCAATCGCGTCTAAACGACAGGGAAACAATCCTAGGCTCGATATCCACATTCCACAAGCTGGAAGGGATCAACCCGACCTCAAAACAACAAGAAATGGGCGATTCCCACGAATCGACCCAAACCAAGTCACATGGACAAACGGGCTCATACCGTCCCCAATTCACATCCAAACAGAGTAAAACTGGAGGGAAATGATTCCCAACATGCCAGGGGTTCATATTTTACCATTTATGTAAAAACCATTGCCTGGAATGGCAAACACGGCTCACACCCCCTGAACATGGTTTTGCCCTTAAAGTTCAAAAACCCGCTCAAACTCACACCGCTCGGCTCCAAATCACGTAAGAATGTAGGAAAGGAGTAGGGTATCCATCCCCCTACCTCTACCGAAGATCTCGCACGCCGAAACGACCAAACGACGCTGAAAACCATCACACGAACTGTTGTACCCCTGTGATTTTGATGATGTCAAACACTAGGACTCATCTGTGGATGATATTATATGTGCGTGCATGATATCATAAGTGTTTGGATCATATGACTTCTGTGCTTGATTGAAATGTTCTCTATTGCACACTTGTTGCATGCATCATGATTTTGATGAGTATTTCATATATGTCATAGCTCTGTTTGTTGAGTCGGTGCATGTTACTGTTGCCCGACATCTAAGGGTCAGTGCATGCTCTTCTTCTGCATACAATTTCTGAGCACTTCATTACTAAGGTCAGTGCATTCATTGTTTAACTCTGTGCATGTAAATACAAGTCGCGTATAGAGGTCTGTGCATATCACTGTAGTGCACATGTTCAAGTCAGTGCTCTTTACTGTTGAGGTCAGTGCACTTCATGTTTTAGTCATTGCATCAAGTCAGTGCATATATTTACATGGTTGCATATAAGGTCGGTGCAAGCTGGACATTGCATTGCTTCACTCGTTGCATACTAAGTCGGCGCATACTTTTGCATGTGCACACACAAGGTCAGTGCAGTTCTCGTCTTGGTATGCATAAGTTGCTTCAAAGCACATCCAAGTCCTTGCACACATTAAGTCGGGGCAACTTTTGTTGCAACCATTGTTGAAGTCTGTGCAATTTACTATTTACTTGTATAAGGACAGTGCATTGCTTGTCTAGCATATTCAACCTCGGTGCAGGTTTTGTTCTGTGCTTATCAAGGCGGTACACATTCTCTTGTCCAGCATATAGGTCGGTGAAGGTTTGCATTATGCGTAGAATGGGTCGGGGCACTCTCTTCCTTAGCTCAACTAAGGTCGGTGCAACTTTCGCATTGTGCACATGAGGTTAGTGTAAATCACTATAGCTAGACTCTGCATGTTAAGTCTATGGTACATGGGGTTTGTGCATATTTCTATAGCCTGTGCATTCAATAGAAGGTCAGTGCACTTTGTGTGTGGTTTGCATATAGGGTCGGGGCACATCACTGTTTGTTGCACACGAGGTCAGTGCATCTTTGCCTTGTGTTAAAACAAGGTCGGTGCATATCCTTCGTTAGGCAAAAACAAGGTCTGTGGATGACTTGTTGAACGCATAACAAAGTCGGTGAACATTTTCCTTATGCACTCTATAGGTCTGAGCATGATTTGCCTTATGCATGGTCAAGTCCGTGCATTTCACGGTAGCATAGCAATAAAGGTCAGTGCATGCTTTATTCCTTGCATATGCAAGGACCGTGCACATCTGTTCATATGTTATCAAGGTCTGTGCAACTCATATGTTACCTAAGGTCTGTGCACTAAATCTCTTTCATGCAACACACCGTCCGTGCACATCTTCCTTGTGTGACACAAGGTCAGTGCATATATCTTCTTCTGCACACCCAAGGTCTGTGCATGTTTGCACTTTACTCTATGAAGTCCGTGCTAGCATGTTATATGAACATTCCTATTTCTTTGCCAGGTCAGTCACTTGGTCGAGCATGTGATGGGTGAACCTCCAACCTGTGAGCTTATTCCACGTGTAAGCCAAAGTACCAGGTTAAGGGCTCGTAATCCGAGGCAAGCAACGGAATGGATGAACCTGCCACGTGGACAGCTACACTGCCGAGATTCTGACACGTAGCTAAGGGGTTTCAGAATTCTCTTGGCAGGAGTGTTCTCTCCACACGCCCAGTGTGTAAGCTTGTGGGTCCCAGGTCTGAAAATATATATAACCCCTCTTCTACAATCAAAGAAAAAAATAGAGAATTAGAAAATTGAGGACGGTAGAATCGGAGTCTGAGAAGCAGATGAAGAACGAGAAGAAAAGAAGAGAGAGCTAGTGTGTGATCATAGCTATATAGAGAAAGAAAATGAGAGTGAGGAGTTCGTTAGTGTGAAGCCATTGTTGAAGATCTGTCTTCCTGGCATTTGGATCAGATCCAAGCCAGACCTGCTCCTGCGAGAGCTACATTCTATGTTTCATTTTCAGCTTTCTATTGCTGTGGTTTTGCTTCATATTTTCCTTTGTTATTTTCATCTATCTTTGAATTTCAAGCTGTGAGTCAGCAGAGCAAGCTGTGATGCTCAGCAGGCAAGGTGGTTACCTTGGACAGCAAGCTGTGATGCTCAGCGGGATAACAAGCTGTGATGCTCAGTGGATGGCAAGCTATGAGGCCCAGCTGATGTAGGCAAGCTGTGATGCCCAGCCGTTCAAGCTGTGAGTCAGCAGGAGTCTACACTTGGGTTGAGTGTGGGGTGGATGTAGGTCTGAGTACCGAACCACCTAAAAATCTTCTGTGAGTCGTGGTTTGATTGCCTACTTCATTTTCGCTAGATGCATGCTTAGGATCGTGGTCTTATTTCATATATGTTGAAGCCTCTTGATCAGTTTAGTATCCAGCTGTGTGTGTATCAACTGCACGTTAGTCACCTAGCTGATCTTTAGGCCATCGATCTGTTATCTAGTGAGTATCTCAGTTAACTAAGCCAATCAGTTTTAATTCCACATAACTTACTGATTAGAGTTAAATTTGGGTAGATTTTTTAATGGGGATTCATTCACCCCCCCTCTGAATCCGGATGTGCACCATTGCCTTAGTCCTAATAGACTAACAATTGGTATCAGAGCGGTCTCTGACTTCCAGATCCAACGATCTACTGAGGATCCTACTTATTTGATTTCATGCTTTACTGTTCTAGTGTGGTGCATTTTTCAGATATTGTTTTCCAGTTTGTAGATCTGAATCTATTCGATTGTATTTCAATGGCATCTCCTGTGGTTTTCGATGGTTCGAATTTCGGTACTTGGCTAGGCGGCCTATGCACTTACATGAATTCCATTGACTCTAATCTTTGGGATCTTGTATCAAAAGGCCCACATAAACTACCTCATGACCAGACCAGGTGGTCTAATGAGGACAGATTGAAGGATAGAGAAAATGCTATGGTTCTTAATATACTGAGATCTGCAGTTAATACTGATTTATTTCCATTTGTTTGCAAGTGCACTTCTGGAAAAGAAATTTTGGAGACAGTCATTGCTGTTCATGAGAAGAAGGAACATAAACATCATTGTCTGATGGCCAACTGGGGTGATCACAACCCTGATCAACAGGAAGAAATCTCATCTCAGGTAAGCTTCGGATCAGAAGATATTTCATTTCATGAACATGTAGAAATGTATGATGAATTGCTAGAGAAATCTAGGAAATTGCAATCTGAGAATAAAAAGCTGAAGAAAAAGATTGATCAAAACTGCTCTAATTTACCTTGTGAAAATTGTTTAAAACTGAAAAAGTTTCATGATGCTTGCTTGAATGATATTCAGAATTATAAGAAACAATTGGAAGGTTTTGAAAATATTGTTTCAGAAATAAATGAACTGAAGTCTGAAAATGAAATCTACAAAAGACAGATTGTAGAGAATAATGGAAAGGTTAAAAGACTTCAAGAAGAAAATCAAGCTGAACTTGTCAAGCATAAAGAACAAATTTTTCTGCTGAAAAATGAAAATGATGAACTGCAATCTAGAATTTCTGAATTAGAAGAAACACTGAGTTCAAATAATGATGATCATATTATGATAAATGAACTTGTTCAGAATAAGCAATTAATAAGATAGAATGAAGAACTCAAGCAACTGAACACTGCTATATCTGAAAGACTCCTTGCATTAGAAAAATGGGAAAATTGCTTGTAAAGAAGAATCTGAAAAACTAAGTAATCTGGAACAAGAACTTGAGAAATATAAAACTACAAACAAAGTGCTAAGTGAATATATTAATTGTAGTAAACATGAGATTGCCAACTATGAATTATAAATTGTTTCCCTAGAAAACAAAATTCATGATCTGAAAAACTCACCATCCAAATATGTTAAAAATAAAGGAAAAATGAAAGTTGTCATGGAAGGTGAGGATGATGAATCAAGAAAGGGGATTAGCTACAGTTCTGAAATTAAGAGAGTCATTAGAAATCAGCTATACGCCACCTTTGTGCAAAGCTCTGATATAGCTGGTACCTCTAGTCAATCCCCTAAACAAGCTGCTGTTCAAGAAAATGAGAAAACAAAGCAGAAAATATTGAAAAAAAATGATGACAATCAGCATGCTAAGAAAGCTCAGGCCAACAAATCTCTAGCTAAGAATGGTGAATGCTTTTACTGTGGAAGATTTGGTCATGAAATGCAAGATTGTTTTGTTATGAAGAAAGATAATGATAGATTTCATGCTAGGACTTCTCATGCTAAGAAATCCTATTCTGTTCAAAACAAGAAATCTAAATGCTTTTACTGTCATAAAATGGGTCATCTCATGCATAAATGCAGGTTGATGAAACAAGATGACCTGAATGCTAAGAAATTTCATGCATTTTCGAAAAAGGGTGCTCACTGTTTTAATTGCGACAAATTGGGCCACATTACTGCTCAATGTTGGCATAATCATGGAAATAAATTTCATTCTGAATTTGTTAATTTCCCTGTTAACAAAAATATTTTTGAAAGAAATAATTTTGGTCCTAAGGGAAAGCACATTAGGTGCTTTGAATGTGGAAAACATGGCCATACAGTCAAGGACTGTTGGCATGCTCAGGGAAATAGATTGAATTCTGAACTTGGTAAATTCCCTGAAAATAAAAGTGTTTTTGATAGGAATAAATCAGATTTTAAAGAAAAATCTTTTTCATGTTTTGAGTGTGGAAAGCCAGGCCACAAAGTTGCTGATTGTTGGCTAGCAAAGCATAAAAGACAAAATGCTCATGTAGATAACAGAAATCTTCATGCACGTAGATTCCATGCTCACGTTAATGTGCACAATAGGAAGAACACAAAACATGTTATCTCATGTCACTATTGTGGTCAAATTGGACATTTCATGTTTGATTGCAAATTGCTAAAATTTGATAATATGAATGTCCTGAATTCATGGAATGCATCTAGGAGAGGTGTTATTCACCATAGTGGACCCAAGAATTCTTGGGTACCTCAACATGCAAAATGAGGATAAGTTTTTGCAGGTGTGCCTTGGGGTGGAGGAATAAAAGGGGGTAAATAAGCCAAGGCACCAGAAGATGGTAAACCCCATTCTCACAATCTTTCAGGTCAGCAATCTGAATTCTCCTTAACTCTGTCTCTATAGTACATGTCTTAATAAAGTTGTCTTCTAAGAATACATGTTTGCATTTTCATGTGACACTTGCATTGCTCTAATTGAAACTTTCTGAAAATCTGAACTGATTGATGCTTACATATGTCAAATGCATTTTTAAAGTGTTTGTAAATGTCATGATGAATATCTTACACAAATTCTGTTGCATAAATTTTCATCTGCATACACATAGATTGAGATATGGCATCAGTCATATAGATGAAATAAATTAAATTGCATAGTTTCTCATTCTTGCATACTTATGCATATAAATCATTTTCTAAATATACAAAAAGAGTTGATTGACTGCACTTAGTCAGGGGGGGTCATTGGAGTCATTGAGTGATCATTCACATCATCAACATCATTTGTAATCAACTTATTATATACATGTTGAGAGGGGGTGTTCTGTGTTTAAGTTGAATCAGAATAAGCCTCTATTCTACTTCTGAATGATGTCGACACCCGAAGTCGACTCTTCTGAGAACATCTTCTGTCAATTCATAACTCTATCTAAATTGTTCTCATCCTTGGGCATCTCTGATGCATATCTGAAAACTTCACTCACTCTTGGGGATTGTTTCTATTGTTGACTTCCTCGATAAACCTAGATGCATAAATGGTCATGCATTTGTGGCATTTAGAATTCTGAATTCTGTTGCATATAATTGGGGGGAGTCTGGCTGTCACTGCATGATATTCATGCCTCTCATGATCATGTAATGATTTTAGGAAAGCCACTGCATATACATGCATATAGTTAATTGCATTACACCTATTTTGAAAACACCAAAAAGAAGTGACTCACTGCATATAGACAGGGGGATCATTCTAAATTCTTCAGTTTTATCATTTCTTGAACTTTTCTTGTCCAACTATCTGATTTATCTCGCCAGATCTGTCATTCTAATGATTCATTTAATCAAATGTCCTCTATTGACTAGTTTCTGATTTATCATCATCATCTGAACTCTTACTTGTTGGGGTGCTAGACATAGATTTAGAGGGGGGGTGAATGAATCTCCCCTTTAACAGTTTACTTAGATTAAAAAACTCTTGATGTAAATCGCGTCGAGATAGAACTAGATGGCTCAGCTAAACGGATAAACTGTTGAGGTTCAACTTCAAACACTGAACATGCATCAAGCACTATATGAACTCTAAATGCAGCAGAAGACTGGTATTGAGATATACTGCTATGAAACCCACTGCCTCTATATTAAGTACACAATTCAGAAATGTTTTCGCAGAAGAGGCAAATTGATCAAAATCAATTACCTTATGAAGGAGGTAGAAGATAGGGAATCATACACACTCGCAAACCACAGAACACATGGAATTTTAGATGGTTCAGTCTGCTGCCCGCAGACCTACGTCCATCCCCCACTCAAACCAGAGTGAGGCTTCCTGCTGATACACAGCTTAAACTACTGGGCATTACAACTTCCCTACAACCATTGAGCGACACAGCTTGCTTCCGCTGAGCAATCACAGCTTGCTGTCCAGAGGAACCGATCCTCTACAACACTGAGCAACGCAGCTTGCTTTCAGAACAAAGGTTTAAAAAGAAAAACAAAAGATGGAAAATAACAACACCGAAAAGCTAGAAACGATCTTAACACAAATGTGGCTCTCGCAGGAGCTGACTGGCTTGGATATGATCCAAAGACCAGTAGAACCGGATTTTCAGCAAAGGCTTCAACCTCCTCTCCTCGAGCTCTCTCTCTCTCTCTCTCCTTTTTCCTTCCTCTACCTCGAACTCTCAATCTCTTACTCTTTCCTTCTTCTCACTACTCTCGTGCTCTTCCTTCGGACTGTCTCTGATCTCTCTCTCTTTTCTCTTTTGGCTCTACTCTCTCTTTTCTCTGCGTCCCTCCTCAGATCTCTTATATTCATCATCTTCTCCTTTGATCGTAGAAGAAGGGTTTTATATAACTTCAAGCCTGGGACCCACGAGCTAACAGGTTGGGCACGTGGAAGGAGCACTCCCGCCAAGAGAATTAAGGAATCCCTTAGCCACGTGTTAGAATCTTGGCGCTTTAGCTATCCACGTGGTAGCTTCTTCCAGGGATGATCCGCATTGGATCACGTGCCATTTATTGGTTCGGCTGTCCTCATGAACTCATGCTCCAGTTGTGACTTAGACTTATGTCAATAGGTTACAAAGCAGTTTGTCAAGCATGTTATAGCCATGAGATTCATCCTTCATATTCTCAGACCTTATAAAAACGTGCACGGTCCTATTGCATGCAAAGATGAGATGTGCACTGACCCCATTATGCACAAGGTGCAGCCAGCATGGACTATGTATACAGGAGAACGAAATGTGCACGGACCTTGTAACAACTAGCGTGAAAGCGTGCACAGACCGTATGCATAGACGTAGGGTATACACAAGATGATATATGCACTGAGTTAGCATCGCATAAGAATGAAGTGTGCACAGACTTGATGAAATATATGAACTAATGTGCACGGACCTTGAGGAACTTATTATGAGACATGCACATACACTGCATGACATGCACAGACTTCATAGGTAATGATATAGACACATGCACAGTCATTGATGAAAAGTAGGAAGAAGGTATGTGCAAGATGCAAAGAATGCACCGAGATGCATAGCTATACTACAGTGATCTGCACGGACTCTGTTAAGCACAAGTCGAAACATGCACATATTCTAATATGAAAGATGCACTGACTCGGATATACAACAACGAGTGTTGCACCGATCTATTATGCATGCAACAACACAGGTTTCATCGACCTTGTGCTTGGTCACACAAGATGTGCACCAACTCTATTACGTGTTCAACAGACCATGCACCGACAAGGCCTGCGTGCAGCGACAAGAGTTGCACCGACCTTGATGCCAGTCGGATACACATATTGCACCGACTTACATCTGCCAAGACAGTGCACGGACTAGAATGCACAGACCTAAATGCTCATGTATAGTGACATGCACTGACTTTGCTGTGCAGTCTAACTAAGATGTGCACGAACTTTGGCCTTAGACAAATGACCCTGCACAGACTTAAACACCAAAGTGCACTGACTTAGCCTATTGAACCATGAGTATGCATCGACATAATGTGCTGAACGTAAGTGAATGCATTGACCTTGAAATGCACAGACCTATATGCACACGAACAGTGACATGCACTGACTTTAAGTAATGCATTGACTTTAAGCAATGAAATGCACTGACTTCAACAATGTAATGCACCGACGTTAATAGGTAACAATGTAATGAATGTATGCACCGATCTCAGTAGAGGTTGCACCGACCTGCCTTACAAGTATGACTAATGCAGATGATCCATAGTGTGACATCATAAAAACCACAAAGTTATACTCATGCAACACCAGATTAGTCATAGTGCTGACATCATCAAAATCACAGGGGTACAACAATCTCCCCCTTTTTGATGATGGCAACACTATGAATCATATTCATTCATATCAGATCATTCTTCTCCCCCTTTGACTTCATCAAAAAGGAAAGAATAGTATTAATCATGGAGAAATCAGGCAAATCTCCCCCTTAATCTCAGACAAAAGCTGATGAGTCAATCTTCCAAAACTATTGTCGGACAAGCAGAATTAAGTCTGATACCACTAGTTGATAAACTCAGTAGACTGATTCCAATTGTGATGAAAAGTGATATCAACAAAAGCACAGGTGAAGTCATAGAATTTTCCAAGTCGAACTCAAGAGGCATCAAGATTAGTAAGCAAAGGATACCAATGAATTTTTTAGGTCGAACAGCGGCTAGAGACTGAGTACAAGAATTTCACAAGATAAATCAACATTTAGACTTCAGAGTGAGTAATCATACAGAAATTGAATTGGAGGTGAGTTTTCAACAAAATTCAGATCATGACAATATATGTTAAGAATATTGAGCAAGAGTGGAGCACAGAACTAACTGGATTGCCAATGAATGGATAAGGTAGAAAGATTCTCAACAGGATACCAAATTCATAAATCTTGATAAGCAAATTTCAGACTCTTCTATTATAATAGATTATGAATGAGTCTAAGCTGACCAGCATGATTTAATCATGATGTATACAAAGTTTATCAATGAAAATCAATACTCATATCTGATATCAAGTTTTAATAAAGATGAACCAATTGCACATATGATATTCTTGTTTAACCTCCTTCTATCTTACTCATTCAAACTCAATGACTCCTTTGGGAGTTATAGAAGATAGTATTGACATTAAACAAATATGAGTGTGATTGAACTTTTCTTTAGTTTTTTTGAAATTTTCTTTTATTCAGCAACATTATTTTTCTTGAGCAAGTCTGGTTAAATCAACACCTTTTTACGTGAGGCACAATGCGTCTTAGGTGAAGTGACCAAGTTACTCAGTGTGACAACCATATTATCTCTCAATGAGAACAGAGTTAGCAATTTGTTGTGTCTTTTTACATGAGGAGACACCTTGATCAGAGGCCAGAATCCCCAGTTACTCAACACAACCATGCCATTACTCTGCCAGATTTTCAATCATTTTATAGCAGAGGTAACTATGACACTTCATGACATGGGTTGACTCTATTTCTTTGATGGAGAATCGAGTTTCTCTGTGACCAAAGTCATTGCTCTGACTTTAGTTTTCTTTCAAATGTTTTCAGATTTTTCAGACAATGCTCAGTACATTGAAATGTTTAAGAACAATACTTACTATATGTATTTTATCCAAAGGAAGCCATGTTTTTAAAGTTTTAGATTTCAGAAGATTTTGCATGAAATTACATGAGACACTTGGTAAAGATTTATTAAAATAATGATTCAGATATTTTCAAGTCTTTTATATCCAAACTTAATGAATACATTTGACTTAAATCAATTTAATTCATCAGACATTCTTAAGCCAGTATAATAGAAGATTCTTCTTTTAAGAAAATGTCTGATTTATGATTAGGGTACATAGATTAAAATCTTCCAACTTTCAAATGAATCAACATTGACAATGCAACCAATCAGTAGGAACAATAAGACATTTTCATTGAGAGAGAGAGAGCAGAAGACAACAATGATGCAGCAAGGGGTATGCACTTGAGTAGTTCAGCTTAGAAACAAATAGCTGAGTCTGGAATACAGACAGATCAATTTGACAGTAGTAACAAAAGTTTAAGTGAGGCTCTTCTTCAGCAAATTAAGGTGTAGCATAGAGAAATTTCAGGTTCAAGACATGAGTTGTAGAGAGAGCAAAGATTGCAAAAAAATTGAGAATGTGGCAAGTCAAAAGAAATATCGGTTGACTGAATGAGCAGTTCAGGTCTATCGAATTGATAGTGAGAAAACACAAGAATAGCCAACCGTTTTATAAACAATACAAAGGCTCCTCCTGACTAAATGCAAGAGATATCAAGCGCATTGTATATGTCATAATGATGAAAATGACAAGTATGAAGCATGAGTACTCGTGAGCTCCCCCTGAATGCATGCACTCAACATTCTTTTTGGTGTTTTCAATTAATGCAATGCAATTCTCCTTTTTGAAATTTTCAACATTGATGGAGTGCTATGCAATTCACTACATGTATGCGTATGCAATGAGTGGCATGAGTCATCCTGCAGGGGCAGCCAAACTCCCCCTGACTAAATGCATTAAGAAGCTAACATTTAAGTGCCACAAACACATAGATCATTATGCAAGAAAACTCATGAATTATACTCATAAAACAAATATGCAGTGCATTCTATTATCATGTGCATTCCAGATTTTCAAAAAAGTTCAGTTATAATATGCACAAACAAATTAACATTTTATGCAACCATCTAAAACAGAAAAGAAAACTCAGATGACAAACCTTAAACAGAATTCACAGAGCTGACCTGCAAATTGCAGACGTGGTGTTTTCACACTTGAGTGCCTTGGTTTATTAACCCCTTGTTTATTTCCTTCCAAGGCACACCTGCAAAACATCAAACTATTTTGCACAGGTAGGTACCCAAGCAGTCTTGGGTCCTGAAGTGATAGTGGCACCTTTGAAGGGTGCTCTCCACAGTTTTTGAGCATTAAGTTCATCAAGATCCATCAGCTTAGAGTTGGACATTGAATGTCCAAACTGACCACAGTAATAGCAAGTAACAGATTTCAAGCTCTTTTTATGCACATTATTGTGATCATTGAATCTATGTGCATGAACATTAAAGTTTTTATTATCATGCACATGAAAGTTCCAGTTTTTGAAACCTGCCAACTGGCATTGATTTTCTCTATGGCCAGGTTTTTCACATTCAAAATATGAAGAATTCATTCTGTTAAAATTCTCATAAAATGCATGTCTTTTTGCAGGGATTTTAGTAGGTTTGGAGTTAAGTGTTCTTCCCTTAACATGCCAACACTTTGCAGCAATGTGGCCTAATTTGCCACAATGACAGCAATGAAGTTTCCTTTTAGGAATTGCATGATATTTAGCATGGAGTTGTTTGTCATGTATTCCTACAGCAGCTAGGTCATCTAATTTCATATGTCTACACATGCATGAGATGACCTATCTCATGACAGTAAAAGCAGTGAATTCTTTTCTTTTGAACAAAAGAAGGTTTCTTAGCATGAGAATTCCTAGCATGAATTCTACCAAATTTCAGATCATCCTTCTTCATAATAAAGCAATCACCCATCTCATGACCAACCTTTCCACAGTAAAAGCATTCGACATTCTTGATAAGAAATTTGTTGGCCTGAGCTTTCTCAGCATGGTTATTCTCATCAATCTTTTTCAATATTTTTCTTTTTTGATTTGTTTTCTGATTCTCTTGAGTGGCAACTTGTTTTGAGGAGGAGGAGGCAGAAGCACTAGCTATGTTTGAGCTACTCACAAAAGTTGTGTAGAGTTTATTTCTCATTTCCTGCTTGCTGCCTTTCTTGTTATTAAAATTTTTCTTTTTGAAAGCAACTTTCAGATTTTTACCTTGCTTTTCAGTTTTTTGTGTAGTAAATTGAAATATAGATGGAACATGAATTTTGTTTTGCTCAGAACTCTTCACAAACACATTAGTCATTTTATTTCCATATGTCCTTTTATTGACTGGACTGTAACCCAGTCCCTCTTTCTGAAAGTTAGCATTTGTTCCGAAAAGTGTATCTAGATTGTCCTTTCCCTTAATAAATTTAGATGATAAGTTTTTCAGATCCTGAATCTCAGAATTCAAATCAGTAGTGTTAGCTCCGTAACCAGCAATCTCAGTTTCACAGGAAATAACCTGCTGATGCAAAGCATCATTCAAGCTCTTCAAAGTAGAAATTTCCTGTTTGAGCTCATGCACCTTATTAACTTCTTCTTCCATTAGGACACATTTTCCTTTTTCCAAAGTCAACCATTTATCTCCCATGACAGTATTTAATACCATGAGCTTCTTATTTTGTTCCTTCAAATTTTTATTCTCTTCCATTAATGCACTCACTCTCTCAAACTCATCATCATATGTGCACTCTCCCTTTTCAAGCATTAGAAGCTTATCTGATATGGCAGTATTCAGATGCTTCAATTCTTCATTTTCCTTCATCAACTTTTCATTTTGCACAAGTTCATTTATGAGAATCTGATCATGATCATTCATTCCTTGTTTCAGATCTGTTTTGGCCTCATCCAGATTCTTTTGGAGTTTCTCATTTTCAGCTTTAATAGCATCAAGTTTCTCAGAGATTACTTCATTTTATTCTTGCAGTCTTTCAAGTTTTTAAATTTATTTTCTAAAGATGCGATGTGTATCTCATAGCTAGCAATCTCTTGTTCACTACAATTAAGACATTCACTCAATACTTTGTTTGTAATTTTGTGCTTTTCAATTTCTTGTTCCAGTTTCTCATTTTCTTTTCTTTGAGAGTCAATTAATTCTTCTTGCATTTTCAGTTCAGATTGAAGGTCATCATTCAAATTTTTTACAGAGATACACTTATCACAAGAATTTTTAATCATTTTTATTTCAGATTTCAAGTGTTCATTTTCAGACTTCAAAGACTTTATGTCAGAAGTCAAGACCTTCCTCATTTTCTTCTTTTCAGACTTGACGGACTTATACTTGCCTAAGAGACCATTGTACAGAATCATTAAATCATCAAAAGTGAGTTCATCGGATTCGGTACTTACCTGTGATGATGTCTCCTCCTGTTGATCACTGTTGTGATCACTCTGGCTGGCCATCGGACATTCTTCTTCCTCTCCTTTTTGGATACGAAGCAGTTCATCCAAAATTTCCTTTGCAGTGCTACAACCTAAGATAAAAGAAAAATCATCAGAATTAATTCCAGCCTTCATTAGATTTAGAGCTCTCACATTTTCATCATATTTCATTTTGTGATCATAAGTCCACTTGGACTCATCCTTAGGGATTTTATGTGGACCGTGAGAGATAACCTTCCACAGTTGTGGATTAACAGAGTTAACATGCTTGCGCATTAGATATAGCCAGAATTTAATACTTGAACCACCGAGTACCGGAGGATGAGCCATTAACACAGATCAATACTAATTCAAAGCAGTGAATTCAAACCGATAAACCAAGTCTCACAAAATAGTACCAAAAGATGGCAGGATCCTCTGCAGATCGTTGGATCTGGATAGTATGAGAGCCGCTCTGATATCAAGTGTTGGGGTGCTAGACATAGATTCAGAGGGGGGGTGAATGAATCTCCCCTTTAACATTTTGCTTAGATTAAAAAACTCTTGATGTAAATCGCGCCGAGATAGAACTGGATGGCTCAGGTAAACGGATAAACTGTTGAGGTTCAACTTCAAACACTGAACATGCATCAAGCACTATATGAACTCTAAATGCAGCAGAAGACTGGTACTGAGATATACTGCTATGAAACCCACTGCCTCTATATTAAGTACATAATTCAGAAACGTTTTCACAGAAGAGGCAAATTGATCAAAATCAATTACCCTTTGAAGGATGTAGAAGACAGGGAATCATACACACTCGCAAACCACATAACACATAGAATTTTAGATTGTTCAGTCTACTGCCCACAGACCTACGTCCATCCCCCACTCAAACCAGAGTGAGGCTTCCTGCTGATACACAGCTTAAACTGCTGGGCATTACAGCTTGCCTAAAACCGCTGAGCGACACAGCTTGCTTCCGCTGAGCAATCACAGCTTGCTGTCAAAAGGAACCGATCCTCTGCAAGGCTGAGCAACACAGCTTGCTGTCCAGAGGAACCGATCCTCTGCAACGCTGAGCAACACAGCTTACTTTCAGAACAAAGGTTTAAAAAGAAAAACAAAAGATGGAAAATCACAGCACCGGAAAGCTGGAAACGATCTTAACACAAATGTGGCTCTCGCAGGAGCTGACTGGCTTGGATCTGATCCAAAGACCAATAGAACTAGATTTTCAGCAAAGGCTTCAACCTCCTCTCCTCGAGCTCTCTCTCTCTCTCTCATTTTTCCTTCCTCTTCCTCGAACTCTCAGTCTCTTCCTCTTTCCTTCTTCTCACTGCTCTCGTGCTCTTCCTTCAGACTGTCTCTGATCTCTCTCTCTCTCTCTCTCTCTTTTCTCTGTTGGCTCTACTCTCTCTTTTCTCGGCGTCCCTCCTCAGATCTCTTATATTCATCATCTTCTCTTTTGATCGCAGAAGAAGGGTTTTATATAACTTCAAGCCTGGGACCCACGAGCTAACAGGTTGGGCACGTGTCACGCCCCGATGCGGAATATCAGGACGTACAGTCAATAACGAGCTAGAAATAACATTTATCGTAAACTAACAATAAACATTGCTAAGGAAGGAATACTTTTATTACAATGATCAACACTGTTTAAACACGATCAAACATAACTCCCAAAACTATGAGCTGACGCTCAGTAGGCATCTAGGTACAAGTACACTCTAGAATCACCCATGTCCCTCCCCGTCTGTGTAACCGTCACCACCTAAATAACCTGGAAAGGGGGAAAAACAACACTATGAGCTGACGCTTAGTAGGTAATAACATGCAAATTTACGTAGTTAATGACTTAATTACATGTTGTATGCAATGATAAGTAAGGAAATAAATAACGAGATCAAGGATAAAATAATAAGATCTCGCAAGGTCAAGAATTAAAAGATAACAATTAACAATAATGACAAGTACAAGAATTTGAATAAGAGCAATTGCAATAATAATTGGCCAACAAGCAAGTATTTAAAACATGATGTAATTCATGATCAAGTACAAGAATAATAATAGATTGAATATCGTAGACGTCACACTAGTCAAGTACTCGGTGCAATACCTCACCATGTCATTAACATCACATGGGCTCACTTATTTTTCGGGCGCTCTCCCTAGGACCAGACCGGGCCCCTATGATGCGATGGCATTGATTTATTAGATCAAGGATCCCAAGTTGTCTAGACATTTTCTCAAGTAATCATGGCCAATGAATTTCAAGGAATAAACTAAATTGTAAAAAGTACAGATCTGACAAAACATCAGAGTAACAAGAAGAGTAGAGAGTTAAATTTAGGCATCATGTTTAACGACAATTAAGTCGTGGAATTCAAGAACGAATGATAAGTAGGAAAATGTAATCATTAGAATACTCTTACCTCCATAGTTTAACATTGTATTCCGTTGGTTTAACAAGTTTTGGGGTTGTTTTAGGGTCTTTTAATATCAAGGAACTAGTTTCTTAAACAAAAAGATTTATTTTGTATTATCTTAGTGAATTGCTAAGAATTTAGTTTAATTCATAGAAATAAATCCTAGCATGATGAAAATATCTCTAACATGTTAAAATACCTCCAGCACATGATTTTACTGGTAAGGTGATAAAAATATATTTTTCTTGCTGGAATTAATTTTTAACACACTAAAAATATATTATTAGGCGTTAAAACTAACACGTAATATGCTATAATGAGTTTTCTAAGTAATTTTTGGATAAGTTAATAGGAGTAAGTTATCATACTGATTATTTATTTTTCCTGATAACAATAAGATTTTTATCATGCTGAAAAGTAATTTTTTTCAATATTCTATCATTCATTTAATAGGAGAAATACGCTGATAAATAGTTTAATATACTAAAAATCATTTATATCATGCTGTCATCATCCTAATATGCTGGAAGAATTTTTTTCATGCTGTGAAGAATTTTATCATGCTGTAAGAAATAATTTAACATGCTAACATAATTTTATATGCATTTATTTCAATTATATAGATAAAAATAGATTTCTATGAGTTAAAAATATCATTAATTCACATAATTTAACTTTCAACATGCTGATAATATCAGAATATATTTTTCATGAATTTTCAGATATTAGGAATATTTTAGCATGCTGGATATAGTTTATATGCATTTATTCTCTATTATATAGATAAAAATAGATTTCTATGAGTTAAAAATATCATTAATTCACAGAAATTAACTTTCAACATGCTGATAATATCAGAATATATGTTTCATGAATTTTGAAATATTAGGAATATTTTAGCATGCTGGATATATATTTTATATGCATTTATTCTCTATTATATAGATAAAAATAGATTTCTATGAGTTAAAAATATCACTAATTCACAGAAATTAACTTTCAACATGCTGATAATATCAGAATATATTTTTCATGAATTTTCAGATATTAAGAATATTTTAACATGCTGGATATATATATTTTATATGCTTTTATTCTCTATTATATGAAATAATATGATAAGAGGAAGATGCACAAGATATCAATGGAAATTCTTGATGAAATTCAGCAAACAAGATATCAATGGAAATATAAGAGGATGATGCACAAGATGGTATGCTCAATTTTAAGTTTAGCCTGTGATTATCCACGTGAAATCAAGCTTAATCCTAAAAGGTGCACTTAAAACCCTAACATAGACATATGTTTACTAAATCGAGAAATTAACCTAGTATGATTGATAAAAATTAGGGATTTCAACGTTAAAAGGAAGCTAACATGATGAAGATTCCATTCATGTATAATAATTAAAGTTAGGTCTGTTAGAACCTACCTTAAATGAAGATCAAACCCAGCTACAAGAATACCCAACGATCCTTGATAGCCCTAAAAGATCCCTTGATAACTTCCTGAATACCCAATAGAAATTACGGCTTTTACTGCCAAATGAAAGAGCTCGTCGAGCTGATCAAGATAGACTATCTATTTACGAATTTTGGTTAAGATTACCAACCTGATTTGGAAGAACAAAACCACCACCTAGAATGAAGAACGAACCGGATAGCATCTTAGAAAAACCTCGATATCTCCTCGGATACCTAATGAAATTTAAGGCTTTTACAACCACTGGAAAGAGCTCGTCGAGAGGATCAATTTGATATACTCTTGTGCAGATTTTGGTTGAGGAAACCTACCTCAATCGAAGGAACAAAGAGGAGAGGAAGGAGGACGACGGCTGCCGACCCACCTCCACTAAATGACCAAGATCTTCCTAGATCGAGCTCCAATGCAAACACCACAGCCACCAAATGAAAATAGACTCGTAGAGCTTTATTTTGATAGCTCATAGAGCTTCTGAAGACTTCGGAGTTGGGAGAAATCGACCACGCAAGGTGGTGTTTGAAAATGGCGCCGCCAAGGTTGACTTCCACCATACTCGGCCGCCACCATGTGCTAGGGTTAGGGTTTGGTTCGATTGATAGAGGGCTATTAATCCTCTATGTATTATCTTTCATTTGCCTCTAGAATCACCTCATTTGGTTGAGAAACAAGCTCTAATTTGATGTTTTAAGATGGGGTGAATACTGAACACGAATTTCGGGTTAGGTGGGTTAAAAGTCGGACTTAACCCACTGATTAGGCCTAGATAATGATTTTATTAGGCTTAGTCATAGAAGACAAAAGTGTTAGTCGATGCATCTATTATTTAATTACTATGTTTATGAATTTGTATATGGTAGACAAAATTTTCACGTCTACTATTCCGTAAATAGTTAAATATTAAGTTCGGAAGACTTAATCCACAAATTCGGCCTAATAAATGATTTTTTTTAGGGTTGACCACAGAAGGAAATATTGTTAAACACAATTGATTATATAAGAATATGATTTTTATTGATTTTTATAAAATAGTTAAAAAGTGACTTATTCTATTTATTAAAGAATTAATCTAATTAATTTCGAATAATTCTCATTAATTCAAATAAATTCCAAATAATTTCAAATAACTTTCTAAATAAATTTCTAAAGAATTTGGGGTATTCCACTTTCCTTCTTCTCACTGCTCTCATGCTCTTCCTTCAGACTGTCTCTGATCTCTCTCTCTCTCTCTCTCTCTCTCTCTTTTCTCTTTTGGCTCTACTCTCTCTTTTCTCTGCGTCCCTCCTCAGATCTCTTATATTCATCATCTTCTCTTTTGATCGCAGAAGAAGGGTTTTATATAACTTCAAGCCTGGGACCCACGAGCTAACAGGTTGGGCACGTGGACGGAGCACTCTCGCCAAGAGAATTAAGGAATCCCTTAGCCACGTGTCAGAATCTTGGCACTTTAGCTATACACGTGGCAACTTCTTCCAGGGATGATCCGCCTTGGATCACGTGCCAATTATTGGTTCTGTTGTCCTCACGAACTCTTGCTCCAGTTGCGACTTAGACTCCTGTCAATAGGTTACAAAGCAGTTTGTCAAGCATGTTATAGCCATGAGATTCATCCTTCATATGCTCAGACCTTATAAAAACATGCACGGTCCTACTATATGCAAAGATGAGATGTGCACTGACCCCATTATGCACAAGGTACAGCCAGCATGGACTATGTATACAGGAGAACGAAATGTGCACGGACCTTGTAACAACTAGCGTGAAAGTGTGCACAGACCGTATGCATAGACGTAGGGTATACACAAGATGATATATGCACTGAGTTAGCATCGCACAAGAATGAAGTGTGCACAGACTTGATGAAATATATGAACTAATGTGCATGGACCTTGGGGAACTTATTATGAGACATGCACATACACTGCATGACATGCACAGACTTCATAGGTAATGATATAGACACATGCACAGTCATTGATGAAAAGTAGGAATAAGGTATGTGCAAGATGCAAAGAATCCACCGAGATGCATTGCTATACTACAGTGATCTGCACGGACTCTGTTAAGCACAAGTCGAAACATGCACAGATTCTAATATGAAAGATGCACTGACTCGGATATACAACAACGAGTGTTGCACCGATCTATTCTGCATGCAGACCGACCTTATGCTCGGTCACACAAGATGTGCACCAACTCCATTACGTGTTCAACAGACCATGCACTGACTAGGCCTTCGTGCAGCGGCAAGAGTTGCACCAACCTTGATGCTAGCCGGATACACAGATTGCACCGACTTACATCTGCCAAGGCAGTGCACGGACTGGAATGCACAGACCTAAATGCTCATGTACAGTGACATGCACTGACTTTGCTGTGCAGTCTAACTAAGATGTGAACGAACTTTGGCCGTAGACAAATGACCCTGCATAGACTTAAACACCGAAGTGCACTGACTTAGCCTGCTGAACCATGAGTATGCATCGACATAATATGCTGAACCTAAGTGAATGCATTGACCTTGAAATGCACAGACCTATATGCACACGAACAGTGACATGCACTGACTTTAAGCAATACATTGACTTTAAGCAATGAAATGCACTGACTTCAACAATGTAATGAATGTATGCACCGACCTCAGCGGAGGTTACACCGACCTGCCTTACAAGTATGACTAATGCAGATGATCCATAGTGTGACATCATAAAAACCACAAAGTTATACTCATGCAACACCAGATTAGTCATAGTGCTGACATCATCAAAATCACAGGGGTACAAGATTACTTGCTTTAAAGCTAAAAAATTCAGTTTGTTACCTTATAATTTATTGAAGGAGAGCCTTACTTGAACTCATCCCTGTCACTATTGTCAAGCTGGTCTGACTGAACTCTAGACTCAGCAATTGGTTTCTGAACTGAATTACTCAAGTGCATATCTCTTACTGCATCCTTGTAAACTCACTGCTTCCTAAAATTCTGTCTGGTGCATAAGCATGTGTTCCAATTCTTTCACTTTCTATGCATGCTTGATAATGTCTTCTGCTGCTCACTAAACAAAATTTCTTGTTGTTTCTACGGATTGGATGATACTGATTGTGTTGATCTATCTGAACTTGGAAAGATTTCAATTTGTGTACCCTAATCATAAATCTAACATCTTCGGAAAAGAAGAATCTTCTATTATACTGGTTTATGAATGTCTGGTGAGTCAAATTGATTTAAGTCCACTGTATTCATTAAGTTTGGATGTAAAAGACTTGAAAATATCTGAATTATTATTTTAATAAATCGTAACCAATTGTCTCATGTAATTTCATGCAAAACCTTTTGAAATCTGAAATTTTAAAAACCATGGCTTCCTTTGGTTAAGATACATGTAGTAGGTATTGTTCTTAAACACTTCAGTGTACTGAGAAATGTCTAAAGAATTTGAAAATACTTGAAAGAAATCTTGGTCAGAGCAATGACTTTGGTCACCGAGAAACTAGGTTCCCTATCAAAGAAATAGAGTAAACCCATGTCATGAAGTGCCATAGTTACCTCTGCTGTTAAAACTGATTGAAAATCTGGTAGAGTAATGGCATGGTTATGTTGAGTAACTGAGAATTTCGACCTCTAATCAAGGTGTCTCCTCACGTAAAAAGACACTTCAATTGCTAACTCTATTCTCATGAATGAGAAGCAATGCAGTTATCACACTGAGTAACTGGTCACTTCACCTGAGACGTGTTGTGCCTCATGTAAAAAGGTGTTAATCAACCAAGATTGCTCAAGAAAAATAAAGTGCTGATCAAAAGAAAAATATGGAAAATTAGTGTAATCAAAGACAAGTTCAGATACACTCATATTTGTTTAATCTCAATACTATCTTGTGTAACTCTCAAATTAGTCATTGAATTTGAATGTGTAAGATAGAAGGAGGTTAAACAAGAATATCATATGTGCAATTGGTTCATCTTCATTAAAACTTGATTTTAGATATGAGTATTGAATTTCATTGACAAACTCTGTATACATCTTGCTTAAACCATGCTGGTCAGTTTAGACTCATTCATAATCTCTTATAATAGAAGAGTCTCAAATTCTTTCATTAAGATTTATGAAATTGGTATCATATTGAAAATCCTTCAGATTTATCTACTCATTGGCAATCCAGTTAATTCTGTGCTCAACTCTTTGCTCACTGTCTTTGATCATTCCATGCTCAGTTTCCATTTGCTCTTGAAATTCAAAAAGTCATTGTGCTCACTGATATTGATGCTTCTTGAGTACGACCTGAAATTATCTATTATTGCTCCTGTGTTTTTGTTGACATCTCTTTTCTTGATAATTGGTATCAGACTTAACTCTGCATGTCTGATGACACCTTTCCACTCCAATTCCTCTATTCTGTCAAATGGGAAAACTGACTCATCAGCACTTTTCTGGACTTAAGGGGGAGTTTATCCTAATTCTGCCATGCTCAGACTGATAGTCCTTTTTAGCTGTCCTTGCGATGTTTGCTGGTCATTGTCATGTCTGTCTCTTGACATTCCCCTATCCCCATTTCCATACATTATACATCTTCAGGGGGAGTAGGATTCCATGATTCTTTTTGTCTATTAGTTTCAGCTTATCTGGAAGTCAAAGGGGGAGAATATTTTGTGGCTCAACCACATCATGCATGTCTTTGTCTTCCTCTCTACTGATTCTCTCAAACTATTATTTTTTGATGAAGTCAAAGGGAGAGAAAAGTTTGATATGAGTCAGCATGCTATTTTATGACTTATAGTGTTGCCATCATCAAAAAGGGGGAGATTGTTGTTCCCCTGTGATTTTGATGATGTCAAACACTATGACTCCTCAGTGGATGATATTATATGTGCGTGCATGATATCATAAGTGTTTAGATCATATGACTTCTGTGCTTGATTGAAATGTTCTCTATTGCACACTTGCTGCATGCATCATGATTTTGATGAGTATTTCATATATGTCATAGCTCTATTTGTTGAGCCGGTGCATGTTACTATTGCCCGACATCTAAGGGTCGATGCATGCTCTTCTTCTGCATACAATTTCTGAGCACTTCATTACTAAGGTTAGTGCATTCATTGTTTAACTCTGTACATGTACATACAAGTCGCGTATAGAGGTCTGTGCATATCACTGTAGTGCACATGTTCAAGTCAGTGCTCTTTACTGTTGAGGTCGGTGCACTTCATGTTTTAGTCATTGCATCAAGTCAGTGCATATGTTTACATGGTTGCATATAAGGTCGGTGCAAGCTGGACATTGCATTGCTTCACTCGTTGCATACTAAGTCGGTGCATACTTTTGCATGCGCACACACAAGGTCGGTGCAGTTCTCGTCTTGGTATGCATAAGTTGCTTCAGAGCACATCCAAGTCCTTGCACACATTAAGTCGGTTGCTGGGAATCAACACCGGGCACTAATATTTTTCTTTTGCATTTGTGTCCTTTTGTTTGCATTTATACCCTTGTGTAATTGGGTACGCAATTGTATGGCAATGATAAGCCAAAATGTGAGTCTTTAGGTTTTAGTGAGTTTATGTGCAAAAGTCCAGTAGGTCCAACAGGGGCCCCCACCTTCTTCCCCATTGGTCCACCTAAGTCCTAGGGCCCATGTGGGGCTGGTCAAATGTCCAAGGTGGGCTTCTAGAAGGCTTGACAATTCAAGGGGACAAATGATGAAAAAATTCAAAAATGAAGGCCCTTAAAGTCAAGGGGGCGCCCCCCTTTAATATTAGTTTAATAGGTTTTGTATTTTTATTTTATTTGGGTCAAAACACATGGGAGAATTAAATATGATCTCCTCCATTTTCCCCTCCCTAACCCTAGATCTAGGTACAAGTACACTCTAGAATCACTCATGTCCCTCCCTGTCTGTGTAACCGTCACCACCTGAATAACCTGGAAAGGGGGAAAACAACACTATGAGCTGACGCTCAGTAGGTAATAACAGGCAAATTTACGTAGTTAATGACTTAATTACATGTTGTATGCAATGATAAGCAAGGAAATAAATAAGGAGATCAAGGACAATATAATAAGATCTCGCAAGGTCAAGAATTAAAAGATAACAATTAACAATAATGACAAGTACAAGAATTTGAATAAGAGCAATTGCAATACTAATTGGCCAACAAGCAAGTATTTAAAACATGAAGTAATTCACGATCAAGTATAAGAATAATAATAGATTGAATGTCGTAGACGTCACACTAGAAAAGTACTCGGTGCAATACATCACCATATCATTAACATCCCATGGGCTCACTTATTTTTCGGGCGCTCTCCCCAGGACCAGACCGGGCCCCTATGATGCGATGGCATTGATTTATTGGATCAAGGATCCCAAGTTGTCTAGACATTTTCTCAAGTAATCATGGCCAATGAATTTCAAGGAATAAACTAAATTGTAAAAAGTACAGATCTGACAAAACATCAGAGTAACAAGAAGAGTAGAGAGTTAAATTTAGGCATCATGTTTAACGACAATTAAGTCGTGGAATTCAAGAACGAATGATAAGTAGGAAAATGCAATCATTAGAATACTCTTAACTCCATAGTTTAACATTGTATTCTGTTAGTTTAACAAGTCTTGGGGTTATTTTAGGGTCTTTTAATATCAAGGAACTAGTTTCTTAAACAAAAAGATTTATTTTGTATTATCTTAGTGAATTGCTAAGAATTTAGTTTAATTCATAGAAATAAATCCTAGCATGATGAAAATATCTCTAACATGTTAAAATAACTCCAGCACATGATTTTACTGGTAAGGTGATAAAAATATATTTTTCTTGCTGGAATTAATTTTTAACACACTAAAAATACATTATTAGGCGTTAAAACTAACACGTAATATGCTATAATAAGTTTTCTACGTAATTTTTGGATAAGTTAATAGGATTAAGTTATCCTACTGATATTTATTTTTCCTGATAACAATAAGATTTTTATCATGCTGAAAAGTAATTTTTTTTAATATTCTATCATCCATTTAATAGGAGAAATACGCTGATAAATAGTTTAATTTACTAAAAATCATTTATATCATGTTGTCATCGTCCTAATATGCTGGAAGAATTTTCGTCATACTGTGAATAATTTTATCATGCTGTAAGAAATAATTTAACATGCTAACATAATTTTATATGCATTTATTTCAATTATATAGATAAAAATAGATTTCTATGAGTTAAAAATATCATTAATTCACAGAAATTAACTTTCAACATGCTGATAATATCAGAATATATGTTTCAAGAATTTTCAGATATTAAGAATATTTTAGCATGCTGGATATATATTTTATATGCATTTATTCTCTATTATATAGATAAAAATAGATTTCTATGAGTTACAAAAATCATTAATTCACAGAAATTAACTTTCAACATGCTGATAATATCAGAATATCTGTTTCATGAATTTTCAGATATTAGGAATATTTTAGCATGCTGGATATATATTTTATATGCATTTATTCTCTATTATATAGATAAAAATAGATTTCTATGAGTTAAAAATATCATTAATTCACAGAAATTAACTTTCAACATGCTGATAATATCAGAATATATTTTTCATGAATTTTCAGATATTAGGAATATTTTAACATGCTGGATATATATATTTTATATACTTTTATTCTCTATTATATGAAATAATATGATAAGAGGAAGATGCACAAGATATCAATGGAAATTCTTGATGAAATTCAGCAAACAAGATATCAATGGAAAGATAAGAGGAAGATGCACAAGATGGTATGCTCAATTTTAAGTTTAGCCTGTGATTATCCACGTGAAATCAAGCTTAATCCTAAAAGGTGCACTTAAAACCCTAACATATACTTATGCTTACTAAATCGAGAAATTAACCTAGTATGATTGATAAAAATTAGGGCTTTCAACGTTAAAAGGAAGCTAACATGATGAGGATTCCATTCATGTATAATAATTAAAGTTAGGTCTGTTAGAACCTACCTTAAATGAAGATCAAACCCAGCTACAAGAATACCCAACGATCCTTGATAGCCCTCAAAGATCTCTTGATAACTTCCTGAATACCCAATAGAAATTGCCGCTTTTATTGCCAAATGAAAGAGCTCTTCGAGCTGATCAAGATAGAATATCTATTTACAAATTTTGGTTAAGATTAGCAACCTGATTTGGAAGAACAAAACCACGACCTAGAATGAAGAACGAACCGGACAGCACCTTAGAAAAACCTCGATATCTCCTCGGATACCTAATGAAATTTAGGGCTTTTACAACCACTGAAAAGAGCTCGTCGAGAGTATCAATTTGATATACTCTTGTGCAGATTTTGGTTGAGGAAACCTACCTCAATCGAAGGAACAAAGAGGAGAGGAAGGAGGACGACGGCTGCCGACCCACCTCCACTAAACGACCAAGATCTTCCTAGATCGAGCTCCAATGCGAACACCACAGCCACCAAATGAAAATAGACTCGTAGAGCTTTATTTTGATAGCTCATAGAGCTTCTGGAGACTTCGGAGTTGGGAGAAATCGACCACGCAAGGTGGTGTTTGAAAATGGCGCCGCCAAGGTTGACTTCCACCAAACTCGGCCGCCACCATGTGCTAGGGTTAGGGTTTGGTTCGATTGATAGAGGACTATTAATCCTCTATGTATTACCTTTCATTTGTCTCTGGAATCACCTCATTTGGTTGAGAAACAAGCTCTAATTTGATGTTTTAAGATGGGGTGAATAGTGAACACGAATTTTGGGTTAGGTGGGTTGATAGTCGGACTTAACCCACTGATTAGGCCTAGATAATGATTTTATTAGGCTTAGTCATAGAAGAAAAAAGTGTTAGTCGATGTATCTATTATTTAATTATTATTTTTATGAATTTTTATATGGTAGACAAAATTTTGACTTCTACTATTCCGTAAATAGTTAAATATTAAGTTCGGAAGACTTAATCCACTAATTCGGCCTAATAAATGATTTTTTTTAGGGTTGGCCACAGAAGGAAATATTGTTAAACACAATTGATTCTACAAGAATATGATTTTTATTGATTTTTATAAAATAGTTGAAAAGTGAGTTATTCTATTTATTAAAGAATTAATCTAATTAATTTCGAATAATTCTCATTAATTCAAATAAATTCCAAATAATTTCAAATAACTTTCTAAATAAATTTCTAAAGAATTTGGGGTATTACACCCTCCCCCACTTAAAGAATTTGGTCCTCCAAATTCACTGCACTATAATATAGAGATAGGGGAAGACTAGCTCACCTAGAACAAGTCGGGATACCGCTTCCGCATAGTATCTTCAGATTCCCAAGTGGCTTCTTCGGTTCCACGCCGACTCCACTGAATTTTGACCATAGGTATAGAACGATTCCGTAGTTTCTGTTGCTTCCGGTCCAAAATCTTGATAGGTCTTTCTTCATAGGTCAAATCTTCCTTCAATTCAAAATCCACTTGCTGAATGATATGAGTGGGGTCATACACATATTTCCGTAATATAGACACATGGAAAACATTGTGTACGCCAGATAACTGCGGCGGTAATGCCAGTCTGTAAGTAACTTCTCCCACTCTATCCAGAATCTCGAACGGACCTATATATCTCGGACTAAGCTTGCCATGAATGCCAAATCTTCGAATCCCTCTTGTAGGAGAGACTTTCAGAAATACATGCTCGCCAACTTGAAATTCTAATGCTCTTCTCCTTGTGTCGGCATAACTCTTCTGTCTTGATTGGGCTACTTGTAACCGGTCTCGGATAATACGGATGTTCTGTGATGATTCCGAAATAAGATCCGGTCCAAGCCATTGCTTCTCGCCTACCTCTTCCCAACACAATGGGGATCGACAGCTTCTTCCATACAAAGCTTCAAATAGAGCCATCTGAATACTGGACTGATAGCTGTTGTTGTAGGCGAATTCAACTAATGCCAAATGATCACTCCAACTACCTCCAAAATCAATCATGCAGGCTCGAAGCATATCCTCCACTATCTGGTTGGTCCTTTCAGTCTGTCCATCTGTCTGTGGATGGAAAGCCGTACTGAAATTCAGACGAGTACCCAAAGACTATTGCAATCCCTTCCAGAAATGTGAAGTGAATCTGGGGTCTCGATCAGATACAATGTTGACTGGAATGCCATGAAGTCTTACCACTTCCTTCATATATAATGTTGCCAAGACATCAACTGTCCATTTAGACTTAATGGGTAAGAAGTGGGCTGATTTTGTTAATCTGTCGATGATCACCCAAATTGCATCAAAACCACCACGAGTCTTAGGTAGACCCATAATGAAATCCATGTCAATGCTTTCCCATTTCCATTGGGGTATGTCGAGTGGTTTCAACTTTCCTGCCGGTCTGAAATGTTCAGCCTTAACTTGCTGACAAACCAAGCATCTACTCACAAAGTCTGCCACTTCTCTTTTCATATTCGGCCACCAAAAAGATCTTTTCAAATCTTTGAACATTTTAGTACCTCCAGGATGAATCGTGTATTTGGATCTATGAGCCTCGTCGAGAATCTTGTTCTTGATCTCAGCTACATCAGGTACACACGTTCGTCCTTGAAATAGCAGTCTTCCATCATCAGCCATCATGAAATCCGGTCTACTGCTCAAGCTTCCCTTGATTTCTACCAGCTCAGAATCATTATCTTGCAAAGACTTGATTTCTATCAACAATTCGGGCTTAAGTTGAATCTGTGCAATCATCACCCGATCATTGTCAACATTAAGATCCAGGCTAGCTAACTGTTATAGTAGCCTCCATTCATGCAACAAAAGACTAGACAATTTAGCTATAGGCTTCCGAATCAATGCATCAGCCACAACATTGCCTTTATCGGGATGATACTCGATCTAGAAGTCGAAATCCTTCAAATACTCCAACCATCTGCGCTGCTGCATATTGAGTTCCTTCTGAGAGAATAAGTACTTTAAACTCTTATGATCGGAGAATATCGTGAATGTTTCACCATATAAATAATGCCTCCAAATCTTCAAAGCAAACACAACTGCTGCAAGTTCTAGATCATGAACATGGTAATTCTCTTCATGCTTCCTCAACTGCCTAGAAGAATAGGCAATCACCTTCCCATGCTGCATAAGCACACAACCTAGACCAATTCTAGATGCATCAGTATAGACCACAAAACCTCCTTCACCAGAAGGTAAAGTCAATATAGATGCCGTAGTTAGGCATTCCTTCAAAGTCTGAAAACTTCGTTGACAATCTTCTGACCATTCGAACTTGTTCTCCTTGCGGGTTAATCTGGTAAGAGGTACCACAATCTTGGAGAAATCTTGAATGAATCTGCGATAATAGCCTGCCAGGCCTAAGAAGCTTCTGATTTCAGTCACACTAGTGGGCTGCTCCCAATTCTTCACTGCCTCAACCTTCGAAGGATCAACAGAGATGCCCTCTTTGGTAATAATATGCCCTAGAAAGGACACCTCTTGCAGCCAGAAATCACATTTACTGAACTTGGCATATAGCTGGTGATCTCTTAATAACTGCAATGCCGTTCTCAGATGTTCGGCATGCTCCTCTTTATTCTTAGAATAAATCAGAATATCATCGATGAATACCACGACCCATTGATCAAGATAGGGTCTAAACACACTGTTCATCAACTGCATGAAAGCTGCTGGTGCATTTGTTAGACCAAAAGGCATAACGACAAATTCAAAGTGACCATACCTGCTGTGGAAAGCCGTTTTAAAAATATCCTCCTCCTTAATCCGCAACTGGTGATATCCTGATCGAAGATCGATCTTGGAAAAATAATGAGCTCCCGCTATCTGGTCAAATAATTCATCGATCCATGGCAATGGATATTTGTTCTTGATAGTCAACTGATTCAATTGCCGATAATCGATGTACAGCCTCATCGAACCATCCTTCTTCCTGACGAACAATACAGGGGCTCCCCAAGAGGAAGTACTCGAACGAATGAAACCTTTCTCGAATAATTCCATTAATTGCTGCTTCAATTCTCTCAGCTCCGCAGGAGACATACGATAAGGAGCTTGAGAAATAGGAGATGAGCCAGGAAAAACATCAATAGAGAAGATTACTTCCCGCTCAGGTGGAAGTCCAGGTAGTTCCTCTGGAAAGACATCAAGAAATTCTCGGACAACAGGAATGTCCTTAATCTCAATCTGCTGCTCAGGAGTAGCATGGACAAAGGTTAGAAATGCCTCACATCCTCGCCTCATTAGCTTATCAGCACGAAGGGCTGAAATAAGTGACATAGAGCTATGATGTCTAACTCCTATGAAAGATAACTCCGGGTGCCTACTAAAAGGCACCGAGCTAGAATTGTAATGAACATTGGCTTCATACTTAGCCAACCAATCAGCTCATAGGATTACGTCGTAATCCTTCATATCTATGCAAACTAAATCAGCTGGTAAATTCTGCTCATCAATCATAACCTTACTAGAAGGATAGAAAAGTTGAATTATCGATCTAGAACCAATAGGGGCTGATATCTCTAACGGAGAATTCATCAGAACATGTTCCATAGCTAAAGACTTAGCAAATCTCCGAGAAATAAATGAATGCATTGCACCAGTATCAAAAAGAACAAATGCTGGCTTGTCGAGTATAATAAGAGTACCTTCGACGAGTCCACCATCCTCGGCTGTTTCTGCTTCATTTGCATGCAGAGCTTGGAGCTTGCCTTATGGTTTCTTGAAGACTTGAGGTTTCGCCGGGGTAGCTTGTTCCGATAATAAGGGACAGTTGGGGATACGGTGCTCCTTGCTTCCACAACGCAAACAGGCGCCTAGCTTACGCCAACACTCCTCCATTTTGTGACCAGGACGATCACAGAATTTGCATACGCCCTTGAACGGTACAACAGGGCTAGGCTTCTTATCTTCATGCTTTGGCATCTTACCCTTCCACGTTCCAGATTCGGTCCATGAACTAGACCCACTCACGGGCCTCTTCTTGCCAGTGCCATATCCGGGTTTAGCATTCTTGAAATCCTTCGGTTGCTCCTTCTTGGTGCCTTTTCCACGGATTCGCTCCGTCATCTCTAAGGTATCTTCCAGGACTTGCGCTTTCCTTACCATTTCAGAATATGTAGAGATTTCCATCGGCGCCTACTGATTAATATAATGCAGCCTCAGACCGTTGAGAAAACGCTTCGCCTTCATCTTCTCGGTGGAAATAAGGTGTGTAGCATAACGAGAAAGCCATGAAAATTGAGCCTCATACTCTGCCACGGACAGACCTCGCGGTTTCAGGGCCGCGAACTCTGCCGCTTTCTTCTCTTGTACCCGGTCAGAAAAATACTTGCCGTTGAAAAATTCCTCGAACTCTTCCCACATAACCTGCTGATCACCCAGAGTCGCCTTGATAGAATCCCACCAAGTACGTGCATCACGTTCCAGTTGGAAAGTAGATAAAAGGACACGCTCTTGGTTGGTGCATTGCATAAATTTGAAGATCCTTCCCATCTCGTCTAGCCAGTGCTCGGCTTCGTCGAGGTCAGTCGAACCAGCAAACCTTGGCGGATTCATCCCTCGGAAGTTCCGGTATAGATCACCGGTGCCATGATTTACAGCTCCAGCTTGAGCCACTTGTTGTAACGCCTGCGTGAGGCCTTGAACCGTGCGTTGCAAGTTTCTCCACTCCACACGCTCAGCTGCCATCTCAAATACCTACATAAGAAATAGATCATTTTGGGTCATAAGATAGTTAATTTCACAAGCAAGGTATTAACTTAACCTGAGTTCTACCCAATCTCACTAGGTAAGGTCCTTAAACTTAGACGAGGTCGGGGTCCTATGATGACACTTAGAAAACCTAGGATTGACACTTAAAAAACCTAGGATTATTAAACCTAGGCTCTGATACCACCTAAACTGTCACGCCCCGACGCGGAATATCGGGATGTACAGTCAATAACGAGCTAGAAATAACATTTATTCTAAACTAACAATAAACATTGCTAAGGAAGGAATACTTTTATTACAATGATCAACACTGTTTAAACACGATCAAACATAACTCCCAAAACTATGAGCTGACGCTCAGTAGGCATCTAGGTACAAGTACACTCTAGAATCACCCATGTCCCTCCCCGTCTGTGTAACCGTCACCACCTAAATAACCTGGAAAGGGGGAAAAACAACACTATGAGCTGACGCTTAGTAGGTAATAACATGCAAATTTACGTAGTTAATGACTTAATTACATGTTGTATGCAATGATAAGTAAGGAAATAAATAACGAGATCAAGGATAAAATAATAAGATCTCGCAAGGTCAAGAATTAAAAGATAACAATTAACAATAATGACAAGTACAAGAATTTGAATAAGAGCAATTGCAATAATAATTGGCCAACAAGCAAGTATTTAAAACATGATGTAATTCATGATCAAGTACAAGAATAATAATAGATTGAATATCGTAGACGTCACACTAGTCAAGTACTCGGTGCAATACCTCACCATGTCATTAACATCACATGGGCTCACTTATTTTTCGGGCGCTCTCCCTAGGACCAGACCGGGCCCCTATGATGCGATGGCATTGATTTATTAGATCAAGGATCCCAAGTTGTCTAGACATTTTCTCAAGTAATCATGGCCAATGAATTTCAAGGAATAAACTAAATTGTAAAAAGTACAGATCTGACAAAACATCAGAGTAACAAGAAGAGTAGAGAGTTAAATTTAGGCATCATGTTTAACGACAATTAAGTCGTGGAATTCAAGAACGAATGATAAGTAGGAAAATGTAATCATTAGAATACTCTTACCTCCATAGTTTAACATTGTATTCCGTTGGTTTAACAAGTTTTGGGGTTGTTTTAGGGTCTTTTAATATCAAGGAACTAGTTTCTTAAACAAAAAGATTTATTTTGTATTATCTTAGTGAATTGCTAAGAATTTAGTTTAATTCATAGAAATAAATCCTAGCATGATGAAAATATCTCTAACATGTTAAAATACCTCCAGCACATGATTTTACTGGTAAGGTGATAAAAATATATTTTTCTTGCTGGAATTAATTTTTAACACACTAAAAATATATTATTAGGCGTTAAAACTAACACGTAATATGCTATAATGAGTTTTCTAAGTAATTTTTGGATAAGTTAATAGGAGTAAGTTATCATACTGATTATTTATTTTTCCTGATAACAATAAGATTTTTATCATGCTGAAAAGTAATTTTTTTCAATATTCTATCATTCATTTAATAGGAGAAATACGCTGATAAATAGTTTAATATACTAAAAATCATTTATATCATGCTGTCATCATCCTAATATGCTGGAAGAATTTTTTTCATGCTGTGAAGAATTTTATCATGCTGTAAGAAATAATTTAACATGCTAACATAATTTTATATGCATTTATTTCAATTATATAGATAAAAATAGATTTCTATGAGTTAAAAATATCATTAATTCACATAATTTAACTTTCAACATGCTGATAATATCAGAATATATTTTTCATGAATTTTCAGATATTAGGAATATTTTAGCATGCTGGATATAGTTTATATGCATTTATTCTCTATTATATAGATAAAAATAGATTTCTATGAGTTAAAAATATCATTAATTCACAGAAATTAACTTTCAACATGCTGATAATATCAGAATATATGTTTCATGAATTTTGAAATATTAGGAATATTTTAGCATGCTGGATATATATTTTATATGCATTTATTCTCTATTATATAGATAAAAATAGATTTCTATGAGTTAAAAATATCACTAATTCACAGAAATTAACTTTCAACATGCTGATAATATCAGAATATATTTTTCATGAATTTTCAGATATTAAGAATATTTTAACATGCTGGATATATATATTTTATATGCTTTTATTCTCTATTATATGAAATAATATGATAAGAGGAAGATGCACAAGATATCAATGGAAATTCTTGATGAAATTCAGCAAACAAGATATCAATGGAAATATAAGAGGATGATGCACAAGATGGTATGCTCAATTTTAAGTTTAGCCTGTGATTATCCACGTGAAATCAAGCTTAATCCTAAAAGGTGCACTTAAAACCCTAACATAGACATATGTTTACTAAATCGAGAAATTAACCTAGTATGATTGATAAAAATTAGGGATTTCAACGTTAAAAGGAAGCTAACATGATGAAGATTCCATTCATGTATAATAATTAAAGTTAGGTCTGTTAGAACCTACCTTAAATGAAGATCAAACCCAGCTACAAGAATACCCAACGATCCTTGATAGCCCTAAAAGATCCCTTGATAACTTCCTGAATACCCAATAGAAATTACGGCTTTTACTGCCAAATGAAAGAGCTCGTCGAGCTGATCAAGATAGACTATCTATTTACGAATTTTGGTTAAGATTACCAACCTGATTTGGAAGAACAAAACCACCACCTAGAATGAAGAACGAACCGGATAGCATCTTAGAAAAACCTCGATATCTCCTCGGATACCTAATGAAATTTAAGGCTTTTACAACCACTGGAAAGAGCTCGTCGAGAGGATCAATTTGATATACTCTTGTGCAGATTTTGGTTGAGGAAACCTACCTCAATCGAAGGAACAAAGAGGAGAGGAAGGAGGACGACGGCTGCCGACCCACCTCCACTAAATGACCAAGATCTTCCTAGATCGAGCTCCAATGCAAACACCACAGCCACCAAATGAAAATAGACTCGTAGAGCTTTATTTTGATAGCTCATAGAGCTTCTGAAGACTTCGGAGTTGGGAGAAATCGACCACGCAAGGTGGTGTTTGAAAATGGCGCCGCCAAGGTTGACTTCCACCATACTCGGCCGCCACCATGTGCTAGGGTTAGGGTTTGGTTCGATTGATAGAGGGCTATTAATCCTCTATGTATTATCTTTCATTTGCCTCTAGAATCACCTCATTTGGTTGAGAAACAAGCTCTAATTTGATGTTTTAAGATGGGGTGAATACTGAACACGAATTTCGGGTTAGGTGGGTTAAAAGTCGGACTTAACCCACTGATTAGGCCTAGATAATGATTTTATTAGGCTTAGTCATAGAAGACAAAAGTGTTAGTCGATGCATCTATTATTTAATTACTATGTTTATGAATTTGTATATGGTAGACAAAATTTTCACGTCTACTATTCCGTAAATAGTTAAATATTAAGTTCGGAAGACTTAATCCACAAATTCGGCCTAATAAATGATTTTTTTTAGGGTTGACCACAGAAGGAAATATTGTTAAACACAATTGATTATATAAGAATATGATTTTTATTGATTTTTATAAAATAGTTAAAAAGTGACTTATTCTATTTATTAAAGAATTAATCTAATTAATTTCGAATAATTCTCATTAATTCAAATAAATTCCAAATAATTTCAAATAACTTTCTAAATAAATTTCTAAAGAATTTGGGGTATTCCACTTTCCTTCTTCTCACTGCTCTCATGCTCTTCCTTCAGACTGTCTCTGATCTCTCTCTCTCTCTCTCTCTCTCTCTCTTTTCTCTTTTGGCTCTACTCTCTCTTTTCTCTGCGTCCCTCCTCAGATCTCTTATATTCATCATCTTCTCTTTTGATCGCAGAAGAAGGGTTTTATATAACTTCAAGCCTGGGACCCACGAGCTAACAGGTTGGGCACGTGGACGGAGCACTCTCGCCAAGAGAATTAAGGAATCCCTTAGCCACGTGTCAGAATCTTGGCACTTTAGCTATACACGTGGCAACTTCTTCCAGGGATGATCCGCCTTGGATCACGTGCCAATTATTGGTTCTGTTGTCCTCACGAACTCTTGCTCCAGTTGCGACTTAGACTCCTGTCAATAGGTTACAAAGCAGTTTGTCAAGCATGTTATAGCCATGAGATTCATCCTTCATATGCTCAGACCTTATAAAAACATGCACGGTCCTACTATATGCAAAGATGAGATGTGCACTGACCCCATTATGCACAAGGTACAGCCAGCATGGACTATGTATACAGGAGAACGAAATGTGCACGGACCTTGTAACAACTAGCGTGAAAGTGTGCACAGACCGTATGCATAGACGTAGGGTATACACAAGATGATATATGCACTGAGTTAGCATCGCACAAGAATGAAGTGTGCACAGACTTGATGAAATATATGAACTAATGTGCATGGACCTTGGGGAACTTATTATGAGACATGCACATACACTGCATGACATGCACAGACTTCATAGGTAATGATATAGACACATGCACAGTCATTGATGAAAAGTAGGAATAAGGTATGTGCAAGATGCAAAGAATCCACCGAGATGCATTGCTATACTACAGTGATCTGCACGGACTCTGTTAAGCACAAGTCGAAACATGCACAGATTCTAATATGAAAGATGCACTGACTCGGATATACAACAACGAGTGTTGCACCGATCTATTCTGCATGCAGACCGACCTTATGCTCGGTCACACAAGATGTGCACCAACTCCATTACGTGTTCAACAGACCATGCACTGACTAGGCCTTCGTGCAGCGGCAAGAGTTGCACCAACCTTGATGCTAGCCGGATACACAGATTGCACCGACTTACATCTGCCAAGGCAGTGCACGGACTGGAATGCACAGACCTAAATGCTCATGTACAGTGACATGCACTGACTTTGCTGTGCAGTCTAACTAAGATGTGAACGAACTTTGGCCGTAGACAAATGACCCTGCATAGACTTAAACACCGAAGTGCACTGACTTAGCCTGCTGAACCATGAGTATGCATCGACATAATATGCTGAACCTAAGTGAATGCATTGACCTTGAAATGCACAGACCTATATGCACACGAACAGTGACATGCACTGACTTTAAGCAATACATTGACTTTAAGCAATGAAATGCACTGACTTCAACAATGTAATGAATGTATGCACCGACCTCAGCGGAGGTTACACCGACCTGCCTTACAAGTATGACTAATGCAGATGATCCATAGTGTGACATCATAAAAACCACAAAGTTATACTCATGCAACACCAGATTAGTCATAGTGCTGACATCATCAAAATCACAGGGGTACAAGATTACTTGCTTTAAAGCTAAAAAATTCAGTTTGTTACCTTATAATTTATTGAAGGAGAGCCTTACTTGAACTCATCCCTGTCACTATTGTCAAGCTGGTCTGACTGAACTCTAGACTCAGCAATTGGTTTCTGAACTGAATTACTCAAGTGCATATCTCTTACTGCATCCTTGTAAACTCACTGCTTCCTAAAATTCTGTCTGGTGCATAAGCATGTGTTCCAATTCTTTCACTTTCTATGCATGCTTGATAATGTCTTCTGCTGCTCACTAAACAAAATTTCTTGTTGTTTCTACGGATTGGATGATACTGATTGTGTTGATCTATCTGAACTTGGAAAGATTTCAATTTGTGTACCCTAATCATAAATCTAACATCTTCGGAAAAGAAGAATCTTCTATTATACTGGTTTATGAATGTCTGGTGAGTCAAATTGATTTAAGTCCACTGTATTCATTAAGTTTGGATGTAAAAGACTTGAAAATATCTGAATTATTATTTTAATAAATCGTAACCAATTGTCTCATGTAATTTCATGCAAAACCTTTTGAAATCTGAAATTTTAAAAACCATGGCTTCCTTTGGTTAAGATACATGTAGTAGGTATTGTTCTTAAACACTTCAGTGTACTGAGAAATGTCTAAAGAATTTGAAAATACTTGAAAGAAATCTTGGTCAGAGCAATGACTTTGGTCACCGAGAAACTAGGTTCCCTATCAAAGAAATAGAGTAAACCCATGTCATGAAGTGCCATAGTTACCTCTGCTGTTAAAACTGATTGAAAATCTGGTAGAGTAATGGCATGGTTATGTTGAGTAACTGAGAATTTCGACCTCTAATCAAGGTGTCTCCTCACGTAAAAAGACACTTCAATTGCTAACTCTATTCTCATGAATGAGAAGCAATGCAGTTATCACACTGAGTAACTGGTCACTTCACCTGAGACGTGTTGTGCCTCATGTAAAAAGGTGTTAATCAACCAAGATTGCTCAAGAAAAATAAAGTGCTGATCAAAAGAAAAATATGGAAAATTAGTGTAATCAAAGACAAGTTCAGATACACTCATATTTGTTTAATCTCAATACTATCTTGTGTAACTCTCAAATTAGTCATTGAATTTGAATGTGTAAGATAGAAGGAGGTTAAACAAGAATATCATATGTGCAATTGGTTCATCTTCATTAAAACTTGATTTTAGATATGAGTATTGAATTTCATTGACAAACTCTGTATACATCTTGCTTAAACCATGCTGGTCAGTTTAGACTCATTCATAATCTCTTATAATAGAAGAGTCTCAAATTCTTTCATTAAGATTTATGAAATTGGTATCATATTGAAAATCCTTCAGATTTATCTACTCATTGGCAATCCAGTTAATTCTGTGCTCAACTCTTTGCTCACTGTCTTTGATCATTCCATGCTCAGTTTCCATTTGCTCTTGAAATTCAAAAAGTCATTGTGCTCACTGATATTGATGCTTCTTGAGTACGACCTGAAATTATCTATTATTGCTCCTGTGTTTTTGTTGACATCTCTTTTCTTGATAATTGGTATCAGACTTAACTCTGCATGTCTGATGACACCTTTCCACTCCAATTCCTCTATTCTGTCAAATGGGAAAACTGACTCATCAGCACTTTTCTGGACTTAAGGGGGAGTTTATCCTAATTCTGCCATGCTCAGACTGATAGTCCTTTTTAGCTGTCCTTGCGATGTTTGCTGGTCATTGTCATGTCTGTCTCTTGACATTCCCCTATCCCCATTTCCATACATTATACATCTTCAGGGGGAGTAGGATTCCATGATTCTTTTTGTCTATTAGTTTCAGCTTATCTGGAAGTCAAAGGGGGAGAATATTTTGTGGCTCAACCACATCATGCATGTCTTTGTCTTCCTCTCTACTGATTCTCTCAAACTATTATTTTTTGATGAAGTCAAAGGGAGAGAAAAGTTTGATATGAGTCAGCATGCTATTTTATGACTTATAGTGTTGCCATCATCAAAAAGGGGGAGATTGTTGTTCCCCTGTGATTTTGATGATGTCAAACACTATGACTCCTCAGTGGATGATATTATATGTGCGTGCATGATATCATAAGTGTTTAGATCATATGACTTCTGTGCTTGATTGAAATGTTCTCTATTGCACACTTGCTGCATGCATCATGATTTTGATGAGTATTTCATATATGTCATAGCTCTATTTGTTGAGCCGGTGCATGTTACTATTGCCCGACATCTAAGGGTCGATGCATGCTCTTCTTCTGCATACAATTTCTGAGCACTTCATTACTAAGGTTAGTGCATTCATTGTTTAACTCTGTACATGTACATACAAGTCGCGTATAGAGGTCTGTGCATATCACTGTAGTGCACATGTTCAAGTCAGTGCTCTTTACTGTTGAGGTCGGTGCACTTCATGTTTTAGTCATTGCATCAAGTCAGTGCATATGTTTACATGGTTGCATATAAGGTCGGTGCAAGCTGGACATTGCATTGCTTCACTCGTTGCATACTAAGTCGGTGCATACTTTTGCATGCGCACACACAAGGTCGGTGCAGTTCTCGTCTTGGTATGCATAAGTTGCTTCAGAGCACATCCAAGTCCTTGCACACATTAAGTCGGTTGCTGGGAATCAACACCGGGCACTAATATTTTTCTTTTGCATTTGTGTCCTTTTGTTTGCATTTATACCCTTGTGTAATTGGGTACGCAATTGTATGGCAATGATAAGCCAAAATGTGAGTCTTTAGGTTTTAGTGAGTTTATGTGCAAAAGTCCAGTAGGTCCAACAGGGGCCCCCACCTTCTTCCCCATTGGTCCACCTAAGTCCTAGGGCCCATGTGGGGCTGGTCAAATGTCCAAGGTGGGCTTCTAGAAGGCTTGACAATTCAAGGGGACAAATGATGAAAAAATTCAAAAATGAAGGCCCTTAAAGTCAAGGGGGCGCCCCCCTTTAATATTAGTTTAATAGGTTTTGTATTTTTATTTTATTTGGGTCAAAACACATGGGAGAATTAAATATGATCTCCTCCATTTTCCCCTCCCTAACCCTAGATCTAGGGATAGTTTAGGTCTTTTACATTTTCTATATATACCTTTTATTTTATGAATTACTTAGCATTAATGAGAGAAAAAATTCATTTGTGCTCACAAGGCCCAAGGGCGCCCCTCTCTCCTCCCCTAGAGCTGTGAGAGCTCTGATTTCAGATGTGTGAAGTATCTCCACCACCACCTCTCTGAGTGTGACGCTCAGCACCGCCGCCATCGTGCCGCCATCGCGCCGCCACCGCCATCGTCGGAGTTATGTCCAAATCAGGACAAAACCTCAAAGCCATAATTTTATAATTTTCTCCTGTTGTCTGATCGACCCCAAATTTTGAGGGTTGGTTCATCTTGTTATCCCCAATCTCCAGTTTAATTTTTGTGTCATTCCGCCACCGTTTGGTATTTTTCCCGTATTTTTATTCTTCCCCTCAGTAATCTGCCAGTTTACAGATCTGCGGGATAGTGTCCTGTTGTAGTATTTTTCCCACCCCTATATACTTCTCCAGAAAATCCCCAAAAAATTTCAAGTTTCCTCACGTACCCCCCTTCCACCATAATTTTTATAGAGTCTAGATATTTCATTTTCCCTTCGGTCAAAATTCATTTTTACGGTCAACTCAGTTTGTCCTGTGTGTATGTCAGTCCGAGCTAGCAAAAACATTTGTGGCACAGTTGTTTTAATTTTCAATCAATTCACTTGATGGATCGGAAAAAAATATATGTTGTAGATATATGAGTCCTCTTTCCAACAGCACCAACCACGCCTCAATCCACCTCCGGATTTGAGCACAAAAATTCTGGTCGTGGAGGCGTGCAAATCTGTTCTATGAACAGACCAGCAGAGGCAGCAGCAAAATAAATCTTGCAAACATATCAAAGCTCAATTTCAGGAACCGCCACTTCATGGAGTCGACCGGGGACTTCCCACCATCGAACCAGCCAAGCACCGCCTTCAGAAGATCTCAGGAGGATGACGTCCCTTTGGAGGCCATTGCTTACTGTCCGGCGTGCAGAACCGAGTCGAGCTAAGTTGGAATAGTGCCGAGTCGGACCAGCAGCCCTTCTTCGGCCCGAACAACCTTCCGACTTGCTGCCCGTCAACCCAAGATCGGTCCTCCCGGGCCCACTTGTAGCCCTTTACCTCCCTGCGTGGAGTGGATAGCAAATTGAGTTCTGTAATTATTGTAATTATTTTACCGGGAGTTACCGTACTTAGCCGGGATCGTCTTCCCCACGCCCGATGCGTGGAGGTATCGTGTCCGCTCCCCATCTCGGCATTTGATTTACTCGTATTTATTTGTATATGCCCCTGCTAGAGAGCTTGTGATAGGATTTTTAGCTCGATATATACTTTTATCACCGCTGCGAGAGAGTGAGTGTGACCCGTCCCGTGACTCAATCCGAGTACACGCGGAAGAGCCAAGTACCCGAGACTCACTGCCGGTTTCTCAACCGCGCACGATCTTCGGATCCCGTAACTCCGCCACGTACTAAAAATTTGTTGTGTCTAGGTGTGTAGTCGAGTCGGCATTCCAACTTTGCAACGCATTTTAGGGTCGTGTCTAGTGTCTTGTCCAAGTGTCGGCATGTCCGTCTTGTAGTTCCCCAATTTCCAATGGACTCCTAGTCGCCCAGGCGATATAACCATTGGCACACCCATGGGCTTGGAAACCATCCCATCCACTTCCATAGGCCCGAAGCCTCAGACTTTCATGGCCCCAAGGTCCCGAGCGACTACCTCAAGTGGGAAGCTGCCATGGACAAGTATTTCGAGTGTTACACTATGTCCAATGCCATGCAAGTCAGCTTTGCCCAAAAGAGGCTCATCCACGAGGCCGCCTGGAAATGGGAGAGCATTGAGCGTATGAGGGAGGTTAGGAGGCAATGGCATGTCGAGTCATGGCGGGAGATGAAGGATGAGCTTAGAAAGATCTACTTGCCCTGCCCAGTCGCCTCCAACCAGCCTCACCTTGGCACCCCCAACCGACCCTACCTAATCACCTCCAACCAAGTGAGTCATAGTCAGAGAAGAGCCCCACATGTAGATGAGCCTAGACCCAAGCCTAGGTCAGTTGATTACGGGCAAGTCCACCACGATGCCCCTACTCCAACCCGCACCATTGCCGAACTTGTGCAAATGATTTCGGATCGGGTGGATAGGAGGTGTGCTTATATTGAGTCATTAGTCTTCCCTTGCCCACCTCCGCGACAGGAGGTAGCCATACCCGAGCCTAGGGAGGTCATAGCCGGTAGCCCCAACCCGGCCCCACCTACGGGGTCCCTAGAACCTCTTTCCCTCTGGGAGGACAGTCCTTCCCCACCCATGAAAGCTCGGAAGCCACCTCATTTGGAGACACCTCAACCGGAGCCACCCGTATTTCTAACGGGAAAGCTTTTCACCGCCGAGTCACTACTTAGTTGGCTCAAGATAGGCTTGGTCCCTAGGCTACCTTTCCACCCATCCATGGACCCCACACTACCATTAGTGCCCGTCAACTCCTTCCATACCACATCCCGGTCTTTCCATCATGTTGAAATTTTTGAAGACCTTATCAGGGGGTTAGATAAACAAATGAAGTTAACATGTATGTTGGCCCGAGGCTTCGACCAACTCCATAGTCGTAGCTTCACACATCTTGCCTTAGGGTCCATTACAATTGTGTACACCATGGGTCATGTCATCACAGAGGTTCTTTTGTTCCTCCCCATGCCGGTCGAGCCTAACTACATCTCCTTTATCCCGAGGGAGGAACCATATCTTCTATACACTGTCCCATCTACCACGATAGATGAAGGTGACCATTTACACCTTCATGAATTTCAAACTTGGGACCGTATCATGAGGGAATCCATATCGAGGGGTCATACTTTCTTTGATCCCTTCGATCCCTTCCCTAGTGAGTCGTATGACCCACCTTATCCATTCCACCTTGTTAGGGAAGTCCCCTACCACACCCCTTCCCCACTGGCCGACCCATATACACCCAACAAGCCCGTTCATTGGCAAGGTGATTTTGGTTCTCCTAGCCCTCCCGCATTTAAATCCAATGTACATGACTGGTGCATCTTAGGATGTCTAGGAGTCCCCCATTCTGTCAACCATCGATTGTGTCACGCCCCGAACAAGATGGAATTATCAAGGCATGAACAGTTATACGGGCAAGTCGATCAAGAGACTCAGATGATGAGTATGAACAACAAATGGACAAAACAACATCTTTATTTCATAATCTGACATTTCCAACAAATATCCTTCAAGGACTTACAATACTATTCAAACTCGATACATTCATTTATAAGTAGACAGTCTGGGGAAAGAAACTTATTAAAACTATCATCACTCTCATCACTCCAGCCCATTCCCGTCATCTTCAGGATTTCCTGAAAATTAACAACAATACACAGGGTGAGCTAGAAAGCTCAGTAGGACTTATATCTCTTTACCATGTCACTTTAAGTAATTAGCACTTTGGATCATCTATATGGTTTCGAATAAAATAAGTAATAAAATAAATGACAATTAGAGAACAAGATCAGGAAGTCAAGAATTTCAAGAATAGATATTGTAGAGCTCAAGTATAAGCATGAAGATCAATAACAAGTATAGAATTGTAAATATGGCCATGTAACAAGGATATTAACCACTCCGGTCAAAAATGTCATGTATAGCATGTTAAGCACGTAACGAGTCAAGCATGTAATAAGTGAATTGCCTAATTCAATCTTGCATGTCAGTTGGTGCAATGTCACACCTGATCATTCAACTCCCTCGGGCACAAGTACTTTCAGGCTTTACTCGCCTAGGACCAGATCAGAGCCCCCATGTTTGCCAGGCATTGAGTATCAGGTGGACCAAAGTCCCATGTAATTTTCAGAATAATTCATTTACAATTATGGCCAATTTGAGTTTCAAGAAAAGCTTAAGAAGCGTAGTATAGCGCATAGCTAGTCATTTAGTTATGGAGGACTCTAGAGGTGGCCCTTATAGGCTCAAGAGGTGGCTCCCGTCATGTAGCACTTTACGCCATTCTGGCCTCAAGAGGTGGCTCCCATAACGTAGCACTTTGTCCTGCATGGCACTTAGCTCCTACACTCCTAAATGATAGTTTATGGCTAAAGTATAGATCTAGTAAAATTTCTATTTCTAAAGACATGTAGTATGAAGAAAAGACATGTAGTATGATGAATAAATGAAGTTTATAAGAGAAGTTCAAGGATGATTTAAGGCATCATGTTTAACGACAATAAGACATAAGAGAATGAATTTCCGGTCAAGGCGTGATCAACTCTCATGGAAAATTTTGTAAAATAAGTTTAGATCAGGTTTCTCTTAGTCGGGTAATTAGAAGAAAACCAAAGAAATCCCTGCCAGATAAGAGGTGGGACAGTGAGAGGCTCCCCTCATATTTATGAGGTCCTAATTAAGTAACCACTTATTGACTTAAAGTGTTTGCCCATAGGCATCTAGCCTTAGACGCCGATTCTTCTTGGTGAACTTACTAGCTACACGATTTTTCGGAGACATGAAAACACGTAAACCGAACAGAAATCATTCTTGTATATTCTAACATTTTCATTTGTGAAATAATTTCAATGAAGGAAAAGATATTGAAAAAAGATGTCAAGCTTCCAATTGCATAATATGTTCATGTATGAAGAGAAGTTTGAAAGAAGATGTCGAGCTTTTAAATAGAGCTTAAATCAAATAGATAGGGTCAATCATGTATAGAAATTCTACGAAAATTAGAGCATAATTGTTTGATCAATTAACAATAGCTTTACGAGTTCATTCACCTAGTCATTCCTTTGTTAATAGTATTCTTAAGGCAAGAACATGATTTTAAAATTCAAGATTTGAGTTTGAAATAACACACATAAACGATGTCAATCGGGCATGGTTACCGTATTCAAATCATAGTCTATATGTGATCCACGTTATTGAAACACGTTATGATAATAAAAACTCCATATTTAAACTTTAAATCTTAAAATAAATTATAAATACATGATCATGAAAAATTTACATAGAATCAAAATACTCATGCAAAGAAACATATATAGAGATCTAATTAAATTTTTACCTGAGAGAAAACCTACCTCGTTGAAGATCAAAGAAGAAGAAATTTAAGAATGAAGAACGCTTTCGATACTCTTCCAACTTCGAGCTTTCTCCCTCTCTCCAACCAGTAATTCCTCCCAATAGATTTGTGCTTTGAGTAGGAAGAGCCTAGCCCTATTTCTAGGTCAAAATCTCCCACCTACTTTCCCTATCCCACCAACCTTGTTCCACTATTACACCAACCTTGTTCCACTATTACACCAACTCTGTTCCACTATGTGAATGACATAATCAATGACCTCATTTATTTGTTCCACTATTACACCAACTTTGTTCCACTATTACACCAACCTTGTTCCACTATTACACCAACTCTGTTCCACTATGTGAATGACATAATCAATGACCTCATTTATTCAATGATGTAAGAATGACATCATCCATTAATTAGGATTAGATTAAAGCTAATAAAAATCAGATGTCGACGTCTTCATCGTTTCGAAATCATATCGTGTATCTCACTGTTCGTGTTAAAACGTGGGATAGGGTTCATGCTTAACAGAAAAATATTCATAATTTATTTTATTTTCATGTTTCATTATTTTCTTTTTTTTTATAAATGTATATAAAAATTTTTGAGTTGCTACATCCTCCCCCACTTAAAAGAATTTGGTCCTCCAAATTCACATCACGTAATAGTCATTTAAAAATTCAAATGGAGGGTTCAAAATTCTAACCTGAGATCAAGTCTGGATACTTCTTCTTGATTGACTCTTCTAATTCCCAAGTAGCCTCCTCGAATCCACGCTTACTCCATTGGGCTTTTACCATTGGTATAGCCATATTCCTTAGCTGGTGAAATTTTTGATCTAAGATCTTGATCGGTCATTCTTTGTAAGACAACTCCTTCTGTAGCTTCAAGTCATCGAATTGAACCACATGCGAAGGATCATACACATATTTCCTTAGCATGGATATATGAAATACATCATGGACACCAGCCAATTGTGGAGGCAAAGCCAGCTTGTATGCCACTTCGCCAGTTCATTCTAGAATCTCAAAAGGGCCAATATATCTTGGACTCAATTTTCCTTTGATACCAAACCTTTTAATTCCTCGCGTGGATGAAATTTTCAAGAAGAGATGCTCCCCCACTTGAAATTCAAGGTCTCTTCTTCTATTATCGGCATAACTATTTTATCATGATTGAGCAATTTTCAGCCTTTCACGGATCAACTGAATATTGTGAGTTGTATCTTGAATAATATCGGGACCCATCAATCCCTTCTCTCCAACCTCACTCCAGCATATAGGTGATCTACAACTCCTATCATACAGTGCTTCAAAAGGTGCCATCTGAATGCTAGACTGAGAACTGTTATTATATGCAAATTTAATCAATGGTAAGTGTTCATGCCAACTTCCCCCAAAATCTATCATACAAGCTCTTAACATATCTTCAACAATCTGATTCGTCCTCTCGGTTTATCCATCTGTCTGAGGGTGGAAAGCCGTACTAAAATTCAGCCTTGTACCCAAAGATGATTGCAAACATTTCCAGAAGTGGGAGGTGAATCTCGGATCTCTCTCTGAAATAATAGAAGTTGGAATACCGTGCAACCTTACAACCTTCTTGATATATAAGACAGATAGAACATCCACGGTCCATTTGGTTTTTATGGGCAAGAAGTGAGCGGACTTAGTTAGTCGGTCCACAATCACCCATATAGCATCAAGTCCACTTCGGGTCTTTGGCAATCCAACTATCAAATCCATGCCAATACTATCCCATTTCCATTCCGGTATCTCTAGAGGTTTTAACTTACCAGCCGGCTTGAGATGTTCGGCTTTAACTTGTTGGCAAACCAAACATCGGCTCACGAACTCGGCTACCTCTCTTTTCATGTTAGGCAACCAAAAGGTTCTTTTGAGATCTTGGTACATTTTTGTAGCATCATGATGAATAGTGTACCTCGGTCGATGTAGCATCCCGTATAAATATATATATATATATTTATTAATAATATTTTCACAAAAAAAATATATTAGATAAACTCTAGATTAAGTAAGATGTTGGAACACGTAGTTATCATATGTAAAGAGTATTCACTTAACAAGTGGCTTCCTAGTGTAGTTGGTTAAGTAACTTGCCTTTCAACCCAATGACCAGAGTTCAAATCTTAGCATCCACCATTTACCTTTTGTGCCAATTAATTATACATTATAAGCTAGCAACGTACAGACTTGGAAGATCACTAATGAATGTACAGACTTCACCTCGTTGTATAGACCTGGAAGAATGATGCACAGTGCAATGTACAGACTTCATGACTATGCTCAGGCAATGTATAGACTTTGAGAGGGAAGCCAATGTATAGACTTTGAGAGGGAGAGGATGTACAGACTTGTGATGTACAGACTTTGTGAATAGGCTAGCAATAGCCAATGTATAGACTTTGTGATGTACAGACTTTGATAGGAAGTGATGTACAGACTTTGAGAGGAAGCCAATGTATAGACTTTGAGAGGGAGAGGATGTACAGACTTGTGATGTACAGACTTAGTGAATAGGCTAGCAATAGCAATGTACAGACTTTGTGATGTGCAGACTTTGTGAAGCCAATGTATAGACTTTGAGGATGTACAGACTTTGAAAGTGTGCACATTGAAGAGGGATCATGTATGAATGTGGGAGACAGACTTTACGATCTGGGTCATGGATTGGCTGTCCAAACATTATCCCTTATCTCTCCAGCCTGTACAAGCTGTAAAGCCCCATTATTTCAGATCTTGCCTCCCATTCGGCCATGACAACCCTATAAACATACCCCTTTTGCTACCCTCATTCTAGGCTAGCTAAGGTTGGGGCAAAGCTCTGCAGGGATTACAAAGAAGGGTTCTGCTACTACGATCTTCCAACAAGTAGGTGTTCTCAACTTTTAACTAAACTAGTAGCTAATCTAGGATGATTAGTCTAGGCATTTAGTCTTAGGCTCATTTCCATGCGATATTTAGTGTTCATAAAGCATGTGTTAGCTTAAATCTAGGATGATTAGCATGTATTAACATTATACCCAGAATAATTAGCATGTATTAGTAAATATTAGCAAGTATTAGTCTCATACCTAGAATAATTAGCATGTGTTGGCTTAAATCTAGGATGATTAGCGTGTATTAGCTTCATACCCAAGATAATTAGTAAGTATTAGTCTCATACCTAGAATAATTAGCATGTGTTGGCTTAAATGTAGGATGATTAGCGTGTATTAGCTTCATACACAAGATAATTAGCAAGTATTAGTCTCATACCTAGAATAATTAGCATGTGTTAGCTTAAATCTAGGATGATTAGCATGTATTAGCCTCGTACCAAGATAATTAGCATGTAGTAGCCTTATACCCTAGATGATTAGCATTGATTAGCATGTTTTAGCTTCAATCTAGGGTAGTTGGCATGTATTAGCTTCATATCCATACGATATATCCGTTTAACGCAAGTTTTATCATGTTTTTACGTAACTTATTAGTTTAACTAACCTATTAACATACCTAATTAACATGTTAGTTGATCTACTAACTAACAAGCATACCTAATTAATCTGTTAGGTAGCCTATCTAGAAACCTTGTCTCCATTTAGTTCCTTTAAAAATGAAAACTTGTATGATACGTCATGTTAAAAATCTGATATTTAAGCAACTAAAGCATGAAACGAATGTATGAATAAAGATCTATAATCCTTACAGTTTTCTCTATCTATCCATGTCATCAGTTTTACCTAAATAAACTTAAATCAAAGGTTAATACCCTAGTTTAATCAAAGATTAATACCTTAAGCCATTTTGAGCAAATATGAACTGTAGAGTTGACCCTGCCAGTTCATCGCGTTGACGCGATGAACCGATGAGTCGACCCTGCCTGTTCACAGGGTCGACCCTGCCAGTTCATCGCGTTGACGCGATGAACTGATGAGTCGACCCTGCCTGCTCACAGGGTCGACCATGCCAGTTCACAGGGTTGACGCGATGAACTGATGAGTCGACCATGCCAGTTCACAGGGTTGACGCGATGAACTGATGAGTCGACCCTGCTAGTTCACAGGGTTGACGCGATGAACTGATGAGTCGACCCAGCCTGTTCGCAGGGTTGACGCGATGAACTGATGAGTCGACCCTGCATGTTCACAGGGTTGACGCGATGAACTGATGAGTCGACCCTGCCTGTTCACAGGGTTGACGCGATGAACTGATGAGTCGACCCTGCCTGTTCGCAGGGTTGACGTGATGAACTGATGAGTCGACCCAGCCTATTCGCAGGGTTGACGCGATGAACTGCAGGGTTGACGCGATGAACTACAGCTGGCTCATTGCGTTAACCTGATCGTTAGGCTTTCGCTTTTGCCATCTCCACTGATAGATGGCAGCCTGAGAGGTGATATTTAACTCCTGACAGGGTCCTCTAAACCCTGTATAATTCCCAGGAAGGGCATCCCACAGTGAGGGTGTCGTTTCTAAAATTGTCAGGTGGCCCATAAGGCACCTCTCTTATCTAGTTTTTTTCCGTGTATCAAACGTTACTGGTTTCCACTCATAGTTCATCCCTACACATTAATGCGCCCTTGGATTCCATTCCATAATTCTACCTTATATATCATACTGGTCAAACGTTGAAATTCCCTATTGACTATAAATGAGAGTGGATGCCAATAAACATGATTAATGCTGAGCATATAGGGCCCGGTCTGGTCCTGGGAGGAGCACCCGAAGGTACTTGTGCCCATGGGAGTTTATTGACCACGGTGTTTGGCATTGCACCGGAGTACTTGCTTGCTAGGCTTTAGACATTCCACTCATTCTCGTGATATTACTTGATTGATTTGACTTGAGACCCGCAGAAGGGTAAAGTTTTACTTGAATGAAATTGATAAATAGCCAATTCCAGTTTTACATGCTTGAATTTATATTACTTTCTATTACTTGCTTGACATGAGTTCTTACTCTCTTGAAAAGATTTTCGTTAATTCCAGTTATTACTTGCTTGAATCTCGTGCTATTGCTGCATTGAAGTTGGAATCCTTATACTCTCACTTGTTATTCCTTCACTGCTCTTGTCGATTTTTACAATCCTTGATATCTACTCATCTACATGCATAACTTTACTGACAATCGAACTTGTAAACACTTAAAGCATGTTAAATCTTGAGATGTAATTCCTACTGAGCGATTCGCTCATCTAGTTATTTTTCTAACCTTTTCAGGTAGTTTGGATATCGGCCAGAACACGGAAGGGGATGAGTCTGAGTGATGAGTGTAGAATGGAGTCATCAATTGTCATGTTAATTGTGATGTCCTTTGTGTTATTGTATTAGTTCACTTATGTCAGTTGTATCAATTCATCTATGTCATTTGTATTAGTCAACTTGATTAGAACTGCTTAAGATTTGAAGCCTAGTCGTTGGACTCTAGGAACATATGTATTTGTCCTTTGATTAGTTGTGATAGTTGTCAGCTCATACTATTTGTATTAATTTCGAGTTAAAGCTTAGTTATTTGCGCACTCTGATATTTACATGATTGACACGATCCATATAGACGCGTCACGCCTCTGGGTAATCTTTCGCGCTCGGGGCGTGACAGTCTTCGTGGTATCAGAGCCTAGGTTTTCAAACCTAGGGAATTAGAAAAAATAAACGGTTAGAAATTGAAATCTAAGTAAAAACTTGAGTCCAAGGATAGGTAAAACCCAAGTTCAAGGATAGATATACCTTACCCGGTGAGATGGATAGAGCCATGGGTTAAGTTCTACAATGACTTTCAACCTTACAAGTAAATCCGATCTTTATCATATTTAACTATTTTGTAGGATCATGGCTGCGGAAAGAGCACAATGGCGCGAGATGCAGCGCACCGTGCAAGGCCTCACACAGGCACTACAGCAAGTGGCCCAAGGTGGAGCAAATCGTGGAGCGGGAGATCTCCACCGAAGTTTCCGTAACATGAACCCACCGAGGTTCATGGGTTTGTCCGACCCCGAGGATGCCAAGAATTGGCTAAAGGAGATGGAACGAATCTTCCGTGTGATGCAATGCGCGGATGAAGAGAAGGTTTTACTTGCCGTATTCCAAATAGAGCGGGACGCTCGATGCTGGTGGGAATCCATAGAAGCAACACTACCAGAATACCATGTCACATGGGATGAATTCACGGAGCATTTCAACAACAAGTACTTCTCCGATCATATCCAGGAAAAGAAAGCCACGGAATTCACTGTTCTAAAACAACGGGGCTTGAAAGTGGCCGAGTATGAGGCCCAATTCTCCAGATTATCTAGGTATGCACCCCACTTTGTGTGTACGGAAAAGATAAAGGCGAGAAGATTCCTCAACGGGCTTCGGCCCCATTATATCACACAACTTGCCCCGATGGACATCCAAGTCTATTCGGAGATGGTTCGGCGTGCTCAACTGCTGGAAGACGCCACCGAATTATCTGAGAGAATCCGAGGAAGAGACAAGAAGGAACCCGTCACAAGCCCGGGAAAATTCAAACAATCCTTCAACAAGAAGCGATTCTTCATGGGAGGGGAGCCCTCTAAGGCGAAGAAATTCCAGAAGAATGACAGGCCATTCTCCACCACCACACCATCAAAGGAGATTTGCAAGTATTGTGATAAAGCTAGTCATAAGATCGAGGAATGCTGGAGAAAGTTAGGAGCTTATCTTCGATGTGGGAGCCGAGAGCATCGAATCCCAGACTGCCCACTGATGAAGGAACAAGACACCAAAGACGAGAAGCGTCTGGTAAAGAAACAAGGCCGTCTGCAAGCTCTCCAAGAGACGGAACCCACTAAAGGTGGAATTATGGAAGGTATTCTCACTATTTGTTCAAAAACTGCTCAAGTTTTATTCGATACCGGAGCAACTCATTCATTCGTTTCCAAGAACTTTGCTGCTTCATTTTCTAAGAAACATGAACTGTTTGATTTGGTCATATCTATACCTCTTGGGAATGAGTCTGATAGCACTTATCACTATCCAAACTGTGAAGTGATGATTAAGGGAAATAATTTACCTGCTGACCTGATATGCCTAGATATAAAGGGTTATGATGTCATACTAGGTGCCAAATGGCTATCCACATACCAAGCAACTGTAGACTGCCGGCATGGCAAGGTAACTTTCGTAGATTTCCCAGAGCTAGTTTACAATATCCCTCGGAGTAAATCACTTCTTATATCAGCACTCCGAGCTAGTAAACTTATGAATAATGGATGCATGACTTTCATAGCATTCGTGACTGCCACGGAAGTCGAGAAGGTTAAACTTGAAGACATCCGTGTAATTTGGGATTTTCCCGATGTTTTTCCAGAAGATTTAACCAGCTTACCCCCGGAAAGGGAAGTGTCATTCACAATCGACCTTGTCCCTGGTGCTCGTCCTATTTTCAGGGCACCATACAGAATGTCCCCTGCTGAGCTGAAGGAACTAAAAGAGCAGCTAATAGAGTTATTGAACAAGGGTTTCATCAGGCCGAGTACTTCCCCATGGGGAGCACCCGTGCTATTCGTCAAAAAGAAGGACGGATCGATGAGATTATGCATAGATTATCGACAGCTAAATCACCTTATAATCAAGAACAAGTATCCACTGCCAAGGATTGATGAGCTGTTCGATCAACTATCTGGAGCTTTATATTTCTCCAAGATTGATCTTCGTTCTGGTTACCACCAATTGAAGATCAAAGAAGAAGATATTCATAAAACTGCATTCCGAAGCAGGTATGGGCATTATGAATTTACTGTTATGCCTTTCGGACTAACAAATGCCCCCGCAGCTTTTATGCAGTTAATGAACAGCATATTCAGGCCCTATTTAGACCAATTTATTGTGGTCTTTATTGATGATATTCTGATCTATTCAAAGATCGAAGAGGATCATGATAAGAACACCTCAAGAAGGCATTGCAGATATTAAGGGGAAACAAGCTATATGCCAAATTCAGCAAATGCGAGTTTTGGCTCAAGGAAGTATCCTTCTTAGGCCATATCATTTCGAAGAACGGAATTGCTGTTGACCCATCAAAGGTCGAAGCCGTGAAGAACTGGGAACGACCCACAAATGTAACTGAGATTTGGAGCTTCTTGGGTCTAGCTGGTTACTACCGGCGTTTTATAAAGGACTTCTCCAAAATTGCTGTTCCCCTGACCAGGTTAACCCGCAAGGAAGTGCCTTATGAGTGGAAGGAAGACTGTGAAAAGTGTTTTCAAACATTGAAGGATCTCTTGACCACTGCTCCAGTCTTATCATTACCAATGGAAGGAGAAAAATACAAGGTATATACTGATGCTTCTGGTATTGGTCTCGGATGTGTATTGATGCAGAATGGGAGAGTCATTGCATACTCTTCCCGATAATTGAAGAAACATGAAGAGAACTACCCAGTTCACGACTTAGAACAGGCCGCAGTAGTATTCGCTTTAAAGATCTGGAGGCACTATCTCTACGGAGAACAATTCACTATGTACTCCGATCATAAAAGCCTCAAGTACTTATTCTCCCAAAAGGAGCTGAACATGCTGCAAAGGCGTTGGCTCGAGTATCTCAAGGATTTCGACTTCACTATACAGTACCATCCTAGTAAGGGTAATTCTGTAGCTGATGCCCTTAGTCGAAAGCCGAGAACAATATTGGCCAACTACATGATACAAGAATGGAAACTGCTGGAGAAATTCTATGAGCTTGATATCAGCACAGATGAGAAGAACATGTGTATTATTCTATCTCATATGAGCCTACATCCAGATTTGCTACCTGAAATCAAGAAGTTACAAGAAGAGGATCTCTCGCTAGTGGAGATAAAGAGCAAGCTGGACGAGAGACTGGATTTCAAGCTGGCACCTGATGGCAGATTACTATTTCATGAACGGACATGTGTGTCCGACTGTCCCGAATTGAAGAAGAAGATTCTTGAAGAAGCTCATAGATCAAGGTACACAATCCACCCTGGAGCCACTAAGATGTACCAAGACTTGAAAAGAACTTTCTGGTGACCTAACATGAAAAGGGAGGTAGCAGACTTTGTGTCTCGTTACCTCACATGCCAACAAGTGAAGGCGGAACATCAAAAACCCGCCGGAAAGCTACATCCGCTGGATATTCCCAAGTGGAAGTGGGAAGACATTGGCATAGACTTTATCATGGGTTTGCCCAAGTCTAGGGGCGGATATGATGGAATTTGGGTAATTATCGACCGGTTAACTAAATCGGCCCATTTCTTATCCATCAAAAGTTGATGGTCAGTTGACGTACTTGCTGCCCTGTATATGAAGGAAATGGTTAGATTGTATTGAGTTCCCATCTCGATCGTATCTGACCGAGACCCGCGCTTCACCTCTTATTTCTGGAAGAGCCTGCAACACTCCTCGGGGATGAGACTCAACTACAGCACTGCTTTTCATCCCCAGACAGATGGACAGACCGAGAGGACTAATCAAGTTGTGAAAGATATGTTAAGGGCATGCATTATAGACTTCGGCGGTAGTTGGAATGACCACTTACCACTAGCCAAATTTGCATATAACAACAGCTATCAAGCCAGCATACAAATGGCACCTTTTGAGGCATTATATGGCTAGAGTTGCCAATCTCCCATATGCTGGGATGAAGTCGGTGAAAAAAAAATTCTAGGTCCTGACATGGTGCGAGATTCTGCCGAGAAGATACAACTTATTAGAGAAAGGTTAATGATAGCACAGTCCAGGCAGAAATCTTATGCCATTACAGAAGGCGAGACCTGGAATTTCAAGTCGGAGATCATATTTTCCTCAAGGTATCTCCCGGCCGAGGCATTAGAAGATTCGGTGTTAAAGGCAAATTAACACCAAGGTTTATCGGTCCATTCGAAGTACTGGAAAGGGTAGGCGAAGTGGCTTATCGTATCGCCCTACCTCCACAACTGTCAGAAGTGCACAACGTATTTCATGTTTCTATGCTAAAGAAATACGTGCATGATTTCTCACACGTCATCGATCACACTGACTTGGTGATACAGAAGGACCTCACCTATGAGCAAAGGCCAGTAAAGATCCTCGACCAAGAAATCCGAGTTCTAAGTAACAAGACGATCCCTATGGTAAAAATTCAATGGAATCGATGCTTAGAACAAGAAGCTACATGGGAAACCGAGGAGTCTATGAGAAGGAGATTTCCAGAATTATTCTAGTTCGTAAGTAATTCTCACCCTCCTTGTCTCCGTATAATGTAATTGAATTTGGGGACCAAATTCTTTTAAGTGGGGGAGGGTGTAGCATCCCGTATAAATATATATATATATATATATATATAAATAATATTTCTCAAAAAATATATATTAGATAAACTCTAGATTAAGTAAGAAGTTGGAACACGTAGTTATCATATGTAAAGAGTATTCACTTAACAAGTGGCTTCCTAGTGTAGTTGGTTAAGTAACTTGCCTTTCAACCTAATGACCAGGGTTTAAATCCTAGCATCCACCATTTACCTTTTGTGCCAATTAATTATACATTATAAGCTAGCAACGTACAGACTTGGAAGATCACTAATGGATGTACAGACTTCACCTCGTTGTATAGACCTGGAAGAATGATGCACAGTGCAATATATAGACTTCATGACTATGCTCAGGCAATGTATAGACTTTGAGAGGGAACCCAATGTATAGACTTTGAGAGGGAGAGGATGTACAGACTTGTGATGTACAGACTTTGTGAATAGGCTAGCAATAGCCAATGTATAGACTTTGTGATGTACAGACTTTGAGAGGAAGTGATGTACAGACTTTGAGAGGAAGCCAATGTATAGACTTTGAGAGGGAGAGGATGTACAGACTTGTGATGTACAGACTTAGTGAATAGGCTAGCAATAGCAATGTACAGACTTTGTGATGTGCAGACTTTGTGAAGCCAATGTATAGACTTTGAGGATGTACAGACTTTGAAAGTGTGCACATTGAAGAGGGATCGTGTATGAATGTGGGAGACAGACTTTACGATCTGGGCCATGGATTGGCTGTCCAAACATTATCCCTTATCTCTCCAGCCTGTACAAGCTGTAAAGCCCCATTATTTTAGATCTTGCCTCCCATTCGGCCATGACAACCCTATAAACATACTCTTTTTGCTACCCCCATTCTAGGCTAGCTATGGTTGGTGCAAAGCTCTGCAGGGATTACAAAGAAGGGTTCTGCTGCTACGATCTTCCAACAAGTAGGTGTTCTCAACTTTTAACTAAACTAGTAGCTAATCTAGGATGATTAGTCTAGGTATTTAGTCTTAGGCTCATTTCCATGCGATATTTAGTGTTCATAAAGCATGTGTTAGCTTAAATATAGGATGATTAGCATGTATTAGCTTCATACCTAAGATAATTAGCATGTATTAGCATTATACCCAGAATAATTAGCATGTATTAGCAAATATTAGTAAGTATTAGTCTCATACCTAGAATAATTAGCATGTGTTGGCTTAAATCTAGGATGATTAGCGTGTATTAGCTTCATACCCAAGATAATTAGTAAGTATTAGTCTCATACCTAGAATAATTAGCATGTGTTGGCTTAAATCTAGGATGATTAGCGTGTATTAGCTTCATACACAAGATAATTAGCAAGTATTAGTCTCATACCTAGAATAATTAGCATGTGTTAGCTTAAATCTAGGATGATTAGCATGTATTAGCCTCGTACCAAGATAATTAGCATGTAGTAGCCTTATACCCAAGATGATTAGCATTGATTAGCATGTATTAGCTTCAATCTAGGGTAGTTGGCATGTATTAGCTTCATATCCATACGATATATCCATTTAACGCAAGTTTTATCGTGTTTTTACGTAACTTATTAGTTTAACTAACCTGTTAACATACCTAATTAACATGTTAGTTGATCTACTAACTAACTAGCATACCTAATTAATCTATTAGGTAGCCTATCTAGGAACCTTGTCTCCATTTAGTTCCTTTAAAAATGAAAACTTGTATGATACGTCATGTTAAAAATCTGATATTTAAGCAACTAAAGCATGAAACGAATGCATGAATAAAGATCTATAATCCTTACAGTTTTCTCTATCTATCCATGTCATCAGTTTTACCTAAATAAACTTAAATCAAAGGTTAATACCCTAGTTTAATCAAAGATTAATACCTTAAGCCATTTTGAGCAAATATGAACTGCAGAGTCGACCCTCCCAGTTCATCGCGTTGACGCGATGAACTGATGAGTCGACCCTGCCTGTTCACAGGGTCGATCCTGCCAGTTCATCGCGTTGACGCGATGAACTGATGAGTCGACCCTGCCTGCTCACAGGGTCTACCCTACCAGTTCACAGGGTTGACGCGATGAACTGATGAGTCGACCCTGCCAGTTCACAGGGTTGACACGATGAACTGATGAGTCGACCCTGCCAGTTCACAGGGTTGACGCGATGAACTGATGAGTCGACCCTGCTAGTTCACAGGGTTGACGCGATGAACTGATGAGTCGACCCAGCCTGTTCGCAGGGTTGACGCGATGAACTGATGAGTCGACCCTGCCTGTTCACAGGGTTGATGCGATGAACTGATGAGTCGACCCTGCCAGTTCACAGGGTTGACGCGATGAACTGATGAGTCGACCCTGCCTGTTCGCAGGGTTGACGCGATGAACTGATGAGTCAACTCAGCCTGTTCGCAGGGTTGACGCAATGAACTGCAGGGTTGACGCGATGAACTACAGCTGGCTCATTGCGTTAAACTGATCATTAGGCTTTCGCTTTTGCCATCTCCACTGATAGATGGTAGCCTGAGAGGTGATATTTAACTCCTGACAGGGTCCTCTAAACCCTGTATAATTCCCAGGAAGGGCATCCCACAGTGAGGGTGTTGTTTCTAAATTTGTCAGGTGGTCCATAAGGCACCTCTCTTATCTAGTTTTTTTTCGTGTATCAAACGTTACTGGTTTCCACTCCTAATTCATCCCTACACATTAATGTGCCCTTGGATTCCATTCCATAATTCTAATTTATTGTGGTCTTTATTAATGATATTCAGATCTATTCAAAGACCGAAGAGGATCATGAAGAACACCTCAAGAAGGCATTGCAGATATAGGGCCTTGAAATTCCCTATTGGCTATAAATGAGAGTGGATGTCAACAAACATGATTAATGCTGAGCATATAAGGCCCGGTCTGGTCCTGGGAGGAGCACCTGAAGGTACTTGTGCCCATGGGAGTTTATTGACCACAGTGTTTGGCATTACACCAGAGTACTTGCTTGCTAGGCTTTAGACATTCCACTCATTCTCGTGATATTACTTGATTGATTTGACTTGAGACCCGCAGAAGGGTAACATTTTGCTTGAATGAAATTGATAAATAGCCAATTCCAGTTGTACATGCTTGAATTTATATTACTTTCTATTACTTGCTTGACATGAGTTCTTACTCTCTTGGAAAGATTTTCGTTAATTCCAGTTATTACTTGCTTGAATCTCTTGCTATTGCTGCATTGAAGTTGGAATCCTTATACTCTCACTTGTTATTCCTTCACTGCTCTTGTCGATTTTTACAATCCTTGATATCTACTCATCTACATGGATAACTTTACTGACATTAATCGAACTTGTAAACCACTTAAAGCATGTTAAATCTTGAGATGTAATTCCTACTAAGCGATTCGCTCATCTAGTTGTTTTTCTAACCTTTTCAGGTAGTTTGGATATCGGCCAGAACACGGAAGGGGATGAGTCTGAGTGATGAGTGTAGAATGGAGTCATCAATTGTCATGTTAATTGTGATGTCCTTTGTGTTATTGTATTAGTTCACTTATGTCAGTTGTATCAATTCATCTATGTCATTTGTATTAGTCAACTTGATTAGAACTGCTTAAGATTTGAAGCCTAGTCGTTGGACTCTAGGAACATATGTATTTGTCCTTTGATTAGTTGTGACAATTGTCAGCTCGTACTATTTGTATTAATTTCGAGTTAAAGCTTAGTTATTTGCAAACTCTGATATTTACATGATTGACACGATCCATATAGACGCGTCACGCCTCCGAGTAATCTTCCGAGCTCGGGGCGTGACAGTCGATGTGCCTCCTCTATGATTTTGTTCTTGATGGTAGAACAATCGGGCACACAGGTTCTTCCTTTAAAGAGCAGCCTTCCATCATCTGCCAAAAAGAAATCTAGTCGTTGATCTAATTTCTCTTTAATTTCAACAACCAATGGATCATCACTTTGCAACTTTTTAATTTCTAAGAGTAACTTGGATTGGAGACTAATATTTGTAATTAAGACTCCTTCTTCCTTCTTCTCCATATTGAGGTCTAAGTTTGCCATTTGTTCTAACAATTGCCACTCTTTAATCATTAGGCTTGATAATAATGCCATCGGCTTCAGACTAAGAGCATCAACTACGTCATTACCTTTTCCGGGATGATATTGTATAGAGAAATCAAAATCCTTCAAGTATTCCAGCCATCGTCTTTGTCTCATATTAAATTCTTTTTGAGAGAATAAATACTTGAGACTCTTGTGGTCAGAATATACAATAAATGCCTCACCATAGAGATAATGCCTTCATATCTTTAGAACAAAGACTAATGTGGCTAATTCTAGATCATGCACATGGTAATTAACTTTGTGGGTCTTCAGTTGCCTAGATGCATAGGCTATCACCTTGCCTTGTTGCATTAATACACAACTGTTGACACCTTGAAAATGAGCAAGGGCAGAAACGGAATTGAAAGGAAGATCAGACCAATAGTGAAAGATCAATGATGAAGTTCGTCAACCATCTACCCGGCTGAAGCCTTCTCCCGGGCCAAGCTGATGTCCGATGCCATTGTCAGTCAGACGACGGCACTGATGAAATAGCAGTCACCTGGCTGAAGTCTTTTCAGGCTAAAGCTGATGTCCGGTCTTGTCACAGTTCAGGTGACGATACCGATGAGATGATGTCCGACTTTGTCATCATTCAGATGGCAATGCCGATGAAACCCCAGTCTACCGACTGATGAAAATCTATGAATGATCTCAATAGAAGCTGTGTCACCAGTGGAAGGCCTTCTCGGGTTCTAATACATTTGAAGGACCAATAAAGGCCGAAGTCTATGTGAGGTCTTAAAAGCCCTAAATGGGCCTATAAAAGTGGCGCCGGGATCCCCTTGTCGAAGCCCAAAAGCGGCGCCGAGAAGCTTGAGTCCCACGCGCCGGGAGCTCTGCCTACAATTGAGGCGCGCCGGGACGAGCCTGCCGGGAGGACACCAACGAGGGATATAAAACCCCCTCATTCGAAGAGAAAAAAAGAGGACACACAGAAGAGACCTGCAACCTCGTCCACGAGAAGAGAAAAAGAGCTGAAGAAGAAAATAGTGAAGAGAGAAAGGGGTTTTTCGAAGCTAATCGAAGGTGGGCAACGGGGAGGGAGAGGAGTCAATGCTCCGCCCTCCCCCACCATTTCTATAGTTCATCTTTTTACTTCGATTGTCTCTCCTCCTTCCTCCTCTGATGTAGCCTGTAATGCTGTAGCCGGTTTCACACCGATAAAGTGATGTATTCCCCCTGCTTTCTCATTATGTCTCTCACCCAATGAATGTTATTGAATGGATAAATATGGTGGGTTGCAGTCCATCCCTGCTTTGGTTTCTCTGAAGCTCTATGCTCATTCCCCATGTTTTCTGTCTCTTCTTAGATTCAGTAGCATGCTATCCCCCTCCCCGGTTCGACTGATCGCCTGCTTGTTCGCCGGGTTCTCGAACGCTGCTCGTGCTTACTTCCGAGCCAGGGACAGACTATCCCTTGGCCTCTGAAGCAAAGCGTAGATGTATAGCAACCGCTATTCAGTGTTAGATGTTATATTCATGCTCATCGGCTTTGCTGAAGTCATCCCCGAGGCCAGAGACAGCCATCTCTTGGCCCCCAGATGATGAAGAGTATGTCAAAATTATCCTCAGGGATTATTATGAACGATGGTGACAGAGACACCCTAAACCATGTTTCCCCCAAATCAATCTCCGCTTCTGGCCTTCCCTTTGAAACCCAAGCCAAAATCAGTTGCAGTCTGATGAATTGATCTCCTTTGATTTCCCAAGGCCCGTCTATCTTGGCCTGAATCACCGGGAAAACCCCTAAATCCTCAACAGGTTCAAGAACAGGGTACCGTAAAGCTCTGTTTCTCATCCCGGCGACCACATACATCTCGGCTCCACAAACAGTAAAGTAGATGAGCAGTCCTCGGCGCGAGCCTTCCCGTGCCGAGAACTCCACCTCCTTATCTGCGTCGAGAAGCCTGCGCCGGAACCCCCTTTTCATCTTGGCCGCGCCGGGAACCCCCCTGGCTGCTTTGCCACCGCGCCGGGAACCCCCCCCACTTTGAGCAATTCCTCTTCGCGCCGGGAAGCCAGCGCCGGGAACTCCTGGCCTTCTCTTCAGCGCGCCGAGAACCTGGCCTCTTTGCCCTTGCACCGAGAAGCCCACACCCTTGGTCATTTGGCCCTGGCGCCGAGAACCTCCCTTGGCCATTTGGCCCTTGCGCCGAGAGCCTACTTCCTGGCCTCTTCCCCGTCGCGCCAGGAACCCTCCATGTTGAACCCGCCGAGAACCCTCACCCTCTGGCATCCTTCTGGCGCCGAGAGCCCTAATTACTTGGCCTCCTTGCCTACGCCGGGAGCCTAACCCCTTCACCCTTCTGCCTTGGTGCCGTAAGACCCCTTTGCTTTCTTGCTTGCCTGCGCCGAGAACTCCACTAACGCCAGCTTCTCGGCGCCCCAAATAGTGCCTTGCAAGAAACCCTTCCCGGCGCGGTGGTCTTCGCGCCAGGAACTCATATGCCCATTCGAACCCGTGTCCAGAGGCTACCCTGCCACCCAATGAGCCTCCAACACTTCTATCAAACCCACCTAGGGATCTCCATGAGTCACCAGAACTGTCCCAAGGATAAAATTAAAGGGAGTCAGACTCCCTTATGTTCCACTGATCCGTACCGGGTTTATGAGCAACCCCTTTAGCTAAGGTGAGCTCTGCCACTACATGAGTGTCACTGGCTCCTATAAGGGAAGAGTCAAACATTGCCCCAGGGCATACATGTGCAATGTGGGAGGTTCGCTCCCTCTTTCTCTCGGCTTTCATCCCGGCACTCCGTGGGTGGTAGTCTATTCTCCCCTGGGCATAATCCAGATTATGGGGAGGTGCTGCCGAAATGTCGATCGATGTTTTAGCCCCGATAAGTCCCGGGAGGTGCACATCACACACCCCCCGTCCGGCTCAATCTCCCTGGGAATATGAATGCTGCGAGGCCCTTGGCTGGATGAGAAATATGAAAGGGGACATCTCCCCGATGATGGTCCGGACCCCGTCCCGCCACTACGTGGACGGTGTCCTATTCCTACCCGGCATGACCCACATAAGAGGTGGTCATGTCGGTGTAGTAATCTGCTGTGCACTAAATTATCTTCCTATAATAACAAGGGTTTCAACATCATACACTTCATTTTTAGCCGCCCCGGGTGGCCTCCTATTTTGGCGTTTAATCAAGGGTTGTCTTTCTTAGGAAGGGCGTAATTAACGTCATAGCCTTGATGGTATGGCGGACTTTTGGCCCCGACTCGGACTTCACAATCGACTGACCAAGTCAAGTCGAGCGCACAATGAAATCGTCACACATGTGACTGGCACGCCTAACAAACCAAATAAATAAATAAATAAATAAAAATAATAAGCGAGATAAAATCCCGCGTCCACAAGTCTGGCACGCCCGGTGGGACCTAGTCTCCCTTCATCTCTACGCCAAAATAGGAGGCCCAGTGGGCCCCCCCTCAAATTTTTGATTCCGTGCTTTCTCTATTTTCAGGAAGCTACGATGACGGCTGGAATCATGTCTGTATGCTTTGATCAAAAAGCGGTCGATGTGCATGTTCGAGAAGGCTACCTGGCGGTATCTCTTTCGTTCGGATCGATGCCGCCTGCTGTCGGGATGCCCAACTGCCTGGGCCTCATCTTCACTGACTTGCTCGAGATTGACAACCAGGAGCAAAAGACTGTTGTCGAGACATTGCCACAAGCTACCATCCCCAAAATGAGCCGGGTGATGCAGGATACTCCTGAGGTCGTGGCCTGCTTCGTCCATCACGAGGCGAAAAGGGGCACATCCTCTGCTGTTGGAAGAAGGAGGAGATCCGATAGGAGAGCCCGATCCACTGCTGCGGGTCGTCAGATATCCAACTCAGGAAAGACAATGCTGATTTGAGATGCCCGGGTAAACCTCAGTGGTTGCCCAAGGGCGGTCAAGCCGGACACGATCGTCCCGATGGTGCCCACTACCAACAGGTTCCGGGTACTAGCTGCCAGGAGGGTCGACATGAAAGAGGAGGATAGAAAGCCACTGGCACCGAAGCCGCCCAAGTTCAGGCAGATCTGGCGGCCGAAGAAAATTAAGAGCTGGGTCCCAGCTCAAGAGGAAGAGAACATTGCTTATACCACTGTTGCCCGCTTCAGGGCAGGAAGCAGAAGAGGAGAAGGAAAAGACATAAGAAATGCTGTTGCTGTTCACCCCAGGGCTCGGGGTAGGATGGATGAGAAAGAGAATAAAGGAAGTAATCTGACTACTATTCGCCCCAGGATGAGGGGCAGAAGATATCAGCAGAAGGAAGACCTCACGATCGCCCACCCCATGGCTGGGGGCAAAAGATGGGAAAGGAAGGATTATGCTGCTGCTGCCAACCGCTGCCAAGATGGGAGTAGAAGGTTCAGGGAGGAAGAGGAAATGAGAATAAGTGAACCAGTCGCTGCTGCCACTCTAAGAAGACCAAGAGCCTGTGCCAGACAGGCCGATATATTCAAATACTGCAGAGCCGAGCACTTGACTGCTCAGGTGGAGAGACTGGCTTATCAGCAAAAGAGCCAGGAAAGATTGATGCTCCAACCAAAGCCACGAAGGCACAATCAAGAGGAGATGAAACAAGTGGCTCAAGACTACTTTCACTACCTAGGGAACTCCGCCCTCGGGCAGCAAAGATTATCCCGTGCCTTGGGCACCATGGATGAAGAAGAGGAAGAAACCCTTCAAAAAGTGATGCTCGGAGTCTCCTCCTCCGATTCCAATGATTATGAAGAAGGCCACAGAGCCGGGTATGGGAAAGAAGACCTGCACAAGGAAGAAGCTAGAGAAAGAATATCAGTCTTTGACCGGCTCAAATACCCCGATCAGGTGAGAAGGAAAGTCTACAGGGAGAGGGAAAAGATGCAGATCTTTGCCTGCAATATGGCCGGGCTTGTCAAAGGGCAGGGTATGTTACCGACACAGCTAGATGAACTGCTCAGACTGGCGACCAGACCAGGTCCCGTCACAAGGAGAAGTCAGGCAGCCAAAGATAAGATGAAGACTGATGATGAAGTCCGCAAGATCACCACTATGACAGTTAATGTGGTGACAGCAGAAGATGAAGATAATCCCTTCGTCGATGATGCTGAAGGGACTTCAGAAGATCTATAGATCCCGTCAACCCTGGATCCCATGATCCAGATGATGTTTAGAAGATATCAACAAGAGATCAATGCTCTCAGAAGACAGCTAAATGAGAGGCATGAAGCTACACCGGTCTCCAAGCAAGCCGAGCCTGTGGGGCAGACTGCCAGCTCAACAGAAATGGCTATTCCAGCTAATCCTCTTCCGGCTGATAAGGGCAAAGCACCGAGCCAACCCGTTCTGCAGCAGACGGTAGCTCAGCCCTCTGCATCTCAGACGCAGCCTGCCGCGCCAGCCTTGCGCGCAACTGTGATGACAGCTCCTTACGGTCAGCAACAAGCTCACTTCTTCCCGGAAAACATAGATCCAGCCATAGCCCAAAAGTTGATGATTGAAAAGATTGTGGAGATGAAGCTGTCTGAAAAGACTGGTGATGATGCTAGTACCTACGATGTGTACAAGGTACCATATCCTCCCCAGTATGCTGCTAAGAGACTACCTCCAGGCGTCAGTAAGCCGCCGAAGTTTGAAAAATTTAATGGCCAGGGCTCTCCCAGGGAGCACATAGCTTACTACACCACAATCATGGGTGACTTGGCAGTTGATGAAGCTTATCTGCTTAAGTTCTTCGGCTCATCCCTCACCGGGATAGCCTTTGAATGGTATTCAAGCCTGCCGGCTGGGTCGGTGACCGATTGGCCTGATATGGAAAGAAAGTTCCGCGACAGATTTTACGTCACGGAAAGAGAGATTACAATAGCAGAACTATATGCAACCAGGCAAAAGCAAGATGAAACAGCACTGGACTACATCAAAAGGTGGAGGAACTTAGCTATGAGATGCAGAAGGCCTCCTCATCAAGAAGATGCAGTGCAAATATGTAAGCAGAGCCTCAGGAGAGAGGTATTGGAAAAGATGATTGGTGCAGATGTCAGAACATTTGACCGGCTGAACAATATAGTGGCGGAGGTCGAGACGTTCCTCTCCAAGCGGCCGACGGCCAATGCTCCAACTGTGCCGAAAGGGAAATCTAATGATCGACGACCATCGCACTCTGAAGCCAACACCGTCGATTTCAGAACCTTTGAGCAACAGAAAGGAAAGAAGGGGGCAGATGAAGCTCCCCCGCCAGCAGACACAGTAGAAAGAAAAGATAAGGTCTCTCTGAGAAACAAAATGAGAAAGCCGTACTCTTTCCCGAAAGATAAGACAGCCGCACTATTCAACTGGGCATACAAGTTCAACAAGGTAACATTGCCTGAACCAAAGAGACCCGATGACGCGGCAAAGAAAGGTCATCCGCTGTTCTGTCCATATCACCGTGCGCTGGGGCACGCAATTAAAGATTGCTACGTCTTCAAAGATATTATGGAAGGCATGGTCAAAAAGGGCGAGCTACAGCTGGGAGATTACCAGGTAGAGCCACCTCATCCACATGAGCCTCCGGCATTAAAAATGGCCGCCAATATGATTTCAATCTACCAGCAGCTGCCTAAGGAGGCCGTTGAAGAATGTACCAGGCATACTTATGAAGCTTGCTTCCTCACCCCACTGAAGGATCAGGAAGGATGGCAGATGAAACCCATAAAGAACATAAAGAAGACTCCCGCAGCCAATACCAATGGAGCAGTTATCCGCGGTGTCACACCAAGACCTGAACCGCCTCCAGTAAAGCCAGTATGGCGCACAGCTGAGACGGGGCCAGTCATCCGGATCCCCACTCATAATCGGAGAAGACAAGTCCCCCTACCTGCACATAAGGAAGTAAGTCCTGCAGCCAGGCGTTTACAGCAGTATATTAATGGGCTCGATGAATATGATCAGAAAAAGCCCGGGCACCTGCTGGTGAAAGACTGTATACTCTGGGAACAGCTCGAAGAATTGAAAATTAAAGAGCAGTCAGAGGCAGAACAAGAAAAGGCTGAGACTGGACCCTTCTGGGGGCAGGGGTCAATAAAGCCAAATTCCCAGAAAAAGAAGAGACGGCCCAAGTCCAAGAAAGGAAAGAGGGTCGTGACAGTACAATGTAACACCCTGTTGGCACTCTTTACCTCGCTTGGGGAGAATGATGAGGATGAAACATCAAATGCCCCGCTAGAAGCCAACCATGCTGAGGCCTCAATCTCAGCACATGCAACACGCTCCGGAAGAAGGTGGGGGCGCCCACCACCAGCTAATCATAACATTATGTTCAGAGGGGAACAGCCCTACCAGATTCCCGAACCGGAGGTACGAGGTGTCCAGGTTCCTCCCCCTGCCAGCTTGTACCAAGAAAAGAAGAAAGGAGGTCAAACTCCAACATTTCTGGAATTTCTGTCCAGTCTGGAAAATGAGCAGTCAACACAGGCTGGGCTAGATAAAGGCAAGAGACCTCAGTAATCGGCGTCTGTAGCCTACAAGCAGAATGAGGAAGAAGGGGATAACCCTCTGACGGCACCAGGGGCCGTTGCTATAGAAGAAGCCCCCCAAGAAATCAGTCCAGGGGATGAAACCAGCACTGGGCAGCAGAGGCCACGGGCACCACATGAACCTCCAAAACCCCGATGGGCGGAAGAAATGAGACTGTCTAATGTCAGGGTGGGCAGCCGGATCATGAAAATGCTAAAGAAGCTCCCTACCAGATTCTCCATCTGGGAGATTCTCTCTCTGAGTGAAGAGGCTCGCCAAGCAATTGTTGATGCCTTGCAGTCGCCGGCACAATATGAAGCACTCTTGACAGAAGTGAATTCTGGGCCGTCAGTTACATTCACAGAGGATGACATGCTGATTCCGAATTCCTGCCATAACAGACCGTTGTATATGAGGGGCTCCCTGAACTGTCAGCCACTGAGCAGGATACTGATAGATCCCGGGGCTGCCGTGAACATTCTCCCATACCGCATCTACCAAAAATATTACTTTGATCTGCAGCTTACCAAGGTCAGAGACATGAAAATTGCGGGATTCAACCAGAAATGTGAGACGCCCCTTGGGGTGGCTGATTTTAACCTCACATTGGGGGATCTCACTACCGTGGTACGATTCTATGTAATCGACTCCAACACCACATATAAGGCCCTGCTGGGGAGACCGTGGCTGCATGAATATCAGATAGTGCCGTCCACGCTACATCAATGCATTAAATACTGCCACAAAGGAAAAGAAGAAAGGGTGTTTGCGGATCTACATCCCTTCGAAGTATTTGAGTGCCATATGCTCGATGCATCCTACTACACGGAGGTGTCACAAAAGGGTGAAGAGAAAGAGGCTGGGGTCAACCAGAAGAAGCCGGTGACGAAGGCAAGAAATTGGTCTCCACCGCCACCAAAGGGCTATATTAAAAAGCATGAGGTATCTCACATCTCTTATGCTGGTGACTTTGCTCGGATCACCCCTCCTAGCATTCACCCGGATGATATCAATGAAGAAATGAAAGAAAAGTACACACAAGTGGAGGTTCCGCAGGGTTTATTTAAACCCATCGTCAGCCTCGAGTACCAGACGGTGCTACCACTGAAGACTATGGAAGTCCCTCGTTTCTGCGAGCCTCCTACCATATTCTACACCAGGGAGTCAGTAGAGGAAGATCATCAAGACTGCATGGTCCCTGAAGAGGCTACAAACCAGATGGTGCCAATTACAGGCTTGGATTATACTACCCGACGGGTTTCGCAGATGTTCTCTAAGATGCGAATGCCGTCCTTGCAGCCTGTTGCCCAGAAGAAGGCGTTCAAGGAGCTATGGGATCCACCTCGGGATAATAAAGAACTGAGGAAGATCACTCAGCGCCCGGGATTGGGTTATACCCTTCAAGAATACTATGAAGCTGAGGTGGACGTCATCTCTGTCTCCTACCAGCATGAAGACCCTCCCGAGGTGCGATATGACAAGTACCCCTTGGAAGATGAAGAAATCATTTATCAATCCATAATGAACAATGAAGCCCCAGACAGTCAGCCGGAGACGGGGACGTCTGATGAAGCAAAGAAAGATTGGTGCTGGGAAGACCTACCTTGCAAAGAGGACCTGTTCCATGCTGAAGCAAAGTTTGATACGGGAACCCCGGATGAAGACCAAGTAGCCAAAGAGCTGAGGGAATGCCTGGAGTTTGAGCGCATCCTGGAAGAAGTCCGGGCCCTACAGAATGACGACCCCTCGGTAAAGCCTGCATCAGAAGAACCTCTGGGGGCGGAAGACTCCATTTTTGAGTTCCCTTCTGAACCAGTCACGTCCTCGGGACAGACTAAACAGAATCCAACAATATTGGCCGTATATGATGAGCCGGCACCCGCTGATGACCAGTATGATGAAACAGAGAATCATGAAACTGAAGAGGATTATATCCCGGGAGGCTTCATTGACTTGCAAGAAGCCCCGCCCGAGGTCGAAGATGGAGGTCAGGCCACCGTCGATGAGCTTGTGGTAATAAATATGGGGACCGCAGATGAGCCAAGGCCGACATTCCTCAGTGCACTGCTGGAGCCAGCTGCCAGGGAACAGTATGTATAGTTCTTGAAAGAATTCCGAGACTACTTTGCATGGACATATGATGAAATGCCGGGACTGAGTTCTGACGTGGCACAGCATCGATTAGCAATAAACCCAGAGGCTAGCCCTGTGAAGCAGCCTTCCGGGAGAATGCGCCCTGAATTAATAAATCAGATTAATAAAGAGGTTGACAAGCTAATCGATGTGGGCTTTGTTGAAGAGAACCAATATACTACATGGCTAGCCAATATAGTGCCCGTGAAGAAGAAGAATGGGCAGATCAGAATATGTGTTGATTTCCGGGACCTTAATAAGGCATGCCCGAAAGATGATTTCCCAGTGCCAATCACTGAAGTAATGATCGATGCGACTACTGGTCATGAAGCCCTGTCATTTATGGATGGGTCATCCGGATATAACCAGATCTGGATTGCTGAAGAAGACAGAGTGCACACTGGGTTTCGCACTCCGAAGGGGATATTCCACTACAAAAGGATGCCGTTTGGCCTCAAGAATGCCGGCGCTACCTACCAAAGAGCTATGACCAAGATCTTTGATGATTTGCTCTTCAAGAAAGTAGAGTGCTACATTGATGATTTGGTAGTAAAAACTAAAAGAAGAGAAGACCATCTGCAAGACCTGAGGATAGTATTCCAGAGGCTGCGCAAATATGAACTCAAGATGAATCCTATGAAATGTGCCTTCGCCGTGTCAAGTGGAAAATTCCTCGGGTTTATTGTCCGACATAGGGGCATTGAAATCGACCCATCCAAGATTAAGGCTATCCAGGAGCTCCCTCCACCAAGGAGTCTGCCCGAGCTAAGATCTCTGCAAGGGCGTCTGGCCTATATCCGACGATTTATATCAAATCTGTCGGGAAGATGCCACCCCTTTCACAAGCTCATGATGAAAGATGTACCGTTCCTCTGGGACGATGGCTGTCAGGAAGCCTTTGAGAAGCTGAAAGAATATCTCAAGACCCCTCCGGTGCTGGGGGCACAAATTAAGGGCAGGCCCTTGATACTGTATATCGCAGCCACATACTATTCCCTGGGGGCAATGCTGGCACAGATAAATGAAGAAGGAAAAGAACAAACCTTGTACTACCTAAGTAGGAGGCTGATTAGAATTGAAGAAAGCTACAGCTACATAGAAAAGACCTGCTTGGCACTAGTCTTTGCTGTCAAAAAGCTCCGACACTATATGTTGTCACATGAAGTCAGATTGATATCTGCAGCAGATCTGCTCAAATATATATTGACTCAGCCAGTACTGAAGGGCCGGTTGGGCAAATGGGCAGTGATCCTGATGGAATTCGATATTACCTATACACCCCAGAGGGCGATAAAAGGACAGGCCGTGGCTGATTTCTTCGCAGAGCATCCTGTGCCGGAAAATGATATGCTAGGGATTGAGTTACCCGATGATGAGACACTCGAGGCCTGCCAGACCCAGTCAGTTATGTGGCAACTATTCTTTGATGGAGCATCTAGAACAGAGACAGACTCCGATGGAAAGACCAGAATACGGGCCGGGGCCGGTATTGTGCTGAAGTCACCAGAAGGGGAGGTCGTGCATACTTCCTGTTCTATAAACAAACCCTGCACCAATAATGAGGCCGAGTATGAAGCTCTGATAATCGGGCTATATATCATCCTCAACATGGGTATCCAAATGCTTCAAGTATTCGGGGATTCAATGTTGATAATAAAACAGATCCAAGGGGAGTTCGAAGTACGGAAGCCATAACTGAGTCCCTACCACCAAAAAGCTGTGCGCCTCATGGCGAAATTCTACCATGTTGAGCTCAAGCATGTGGGCCGCAGACACAATGCCCAGGCTGATGCACTGGCGAAGCTGGCCAGCTCACTAACAGTCCCACCAAATAAGACACTGAACATTATCGTTATGAACCGGCGGCAAGTCCCCAGCATGCTAGAAGGGTGCCCCGAAGAAGACGAAGTTGCCACCATCAGCACAGAACAAGCGTCTGATTGGAGACAGCACCTGCTGCAGTGGTTTCTACACCAACAACTGCCGCGGATAAGAGAAGAAAAGATGAAACTCCTAAGAATCAAAGATTCTTATGAACTCAGGAATGGAATTCTATTCCGAATAATGGCAGATGCACGTAAGAAGATTCTACTCCGCTATCTGTCCACTGAGGAAGCCTGGCAAGCGATGAAAGAAACACATGCTGGGACAGCAGGTGCCCACCAGGCTGGTCCCAAGATGAAGATAGAAATCAAGAAGCTGGGCTACTATTGGCCCACCATGTTTAAAGACTGCTGTAAATTTGCAAAATCATGCCAGAAATGCCAGGAGCATGCTACTGTGCCTAGAAGGCCTCCTACGACTCTGCACCCTACAGTTCCCAGTTGGCCGTTTGCACAATGGGGAACTGATGTAGTCAGGCCACTGCCGGCTTCCTCGGCCGGACATAAGTACATACTGGCCATAACAGATTACTTCTCCCTATGGGCAGAGGCTGTAGCATTAAGAGAAGTGACTGGTGAACTGGTCGCCAGATTCATCAAGCAGAACATTATCTTCCGGTTCGGGATCCCCAACCGAATAATATCCGACAATGGAAGTCATTTCAGAAATCAGAAGGTCTATCGGCTTGCTGAGAAGTATAAGATCGAATGGAGGACCTCCACTCCTTACAATCCACAAGCAAACGGATTGGCAGAAGCTTTTAACAAGACTCTCTGCACCTTGCTGGCCAAGGTCGTCAGTTCTAATAAGAAGGACTGGGAAGAGAAAATGTATGAAGCTCTGTGGGCATACCGCACTGTCTTCAAGACACCTACAGGGTGCTCACCATACTCGCTGGTATACGGCTCAGAGGCAGTGGTTCCGCTAGAGCTGGAAGTCCCGTCACTCAGAGTGGCAGTCCAATATGGCCTGGCCCGTGGCGAACAGACCAATGCAGAAAGAAGACTAGAAGAACTGGCTGAATTGGAAGGGAAGCGCCTCCGAGCTCAGAAGAGTATCCATATGTATCAGGCCCGCATGGCCACTGCATTCAACAAACTCGTAAAAGGATGAGAATTCAAGAAAGGTGACCTCGTCATGGTCAAGAAAAAAGAAGTCATGGCGTCCAACCCAAAAGGAAAGCTGAATGCTAATTGGGAAGGTCCTTATGTGATACAAAGGGTCTATGAAGGAGGGGCCTACGTGGTTATTAACCATCCAGGGGAAATCCAATTCTCGCCACTCAACGGAAGACATCTGAAGCTGTATCATACAGCACAACCAACATTCCCCGAGTAATCGGGTAAAATCTACCTTTTTCCCGGTCTAGCGGCACTCCGCCCTAACCGAGCTACCCTTGGTCTAGTGGCACTCCGCCCTAACCGAGCTACCCTTTTCTTGGTCTAGCGGCACTCCACCCTAACCGAGCTACCCTTTTCTTGGTCTAGCGGCACTCCGCCCTAACCGAGCTACACCCTTTCTTTGGTCTAGTGGCACTCCGCCCTAACCGAGCTACCCTTTCCTTGGTCTAGTGGCACTCCGCCCTAACCAAGCTACCCTTGGTCTAGTGGCACTCCACCCTAACCGAGCTACCCTTTCCTTGGTCTAGTGGCACTCTGCCCTAACCGAGCTACCCTTTTCTTGGTCTAGCGGCGCTCCGCCCTAACCAAGCTACACCCTTTTCTTGGTATAGCGGCACTCCGCCCTAATCGAGCTACCCTTTTCTTGGTATAGCGGCACTCCGTCCTAACCGAGCTACCCTTTCCTTGGTCTAGTGGTACTCCGCCCTAGCCAGGCTACCCTTTCCTTGGTCTAGTGGCACTCCGCCCTAACCGAGCTACCCTTTTCTTGATCTAGCGGCACTCCGCCCTAGCCAAGCTACACCCTTTTCCCGGTCTAGCGGCACTCCGCCCTAACCGAGCTACCCTTTTCTTGGTCTACCGGCACTCCGCCCTAGCCAAGCTACACCCTTTTCTTGGTCTAGCGGCACTCCGCCCTAACCAAGCTACACCCGTTTCTTGGTCTAGCGGCACTCCGCCCTAACCAAGCTACACCCTTTCCTTGGTCTAGCGGCACTCCGCCCTAACCGAGCTACCCTTTTCTTCGTATAGCGGCACTCCGTCCTAACCGAGCTACCCTTTCCTTGGTCTAGTGGTACTCCGCCCTAACCAGGCTACCCTTTCCTTGGTCTAGTGGCACTCCGCCCTAGCCAAGCGACCCCTTATCTCGATCTAATGGCATTCCGACCTGTCACCCTCTAAAAAAAAAAGAAGAAGAATAAAATAAAATAAAAATGGGGTTAAAAATAGAGATACCCTGCCAGACTTGCCCCTATATTAGGGACAAGTGCAACAATGGCCCAAAACCCAGCTATGGTGAAAACCCGAAAGGGCACTGCGGGCAAAATCGGGTACCCCGCCACGTGAAAACCCGAAAGGGCGCGTGGGTAAAAGTAAGAGGGGGCTGGCTCCGGCGAAAACCCGAAAGGGTGATTGGGTCGGTAATGTGGTGATTCCAAAGAAAGCCTCACCTCCCACCATAAAACTCCTCGTCGATCGACTGGCGCCTTGCCCGATCAACGATTAAACCCATCCAGAATGTACCTTACGTCTATTCTGTTGAAGCCTTCATGCATTGCTCAAGAAAAATTCCCTCGATAATAAGCCCACCTCGGGATAGACCTTCCGTCTGTTCTGATAAAACACTTCCACTTGTTTCTGTCTAAGACCCACCACGATGAAACCTGCCCGGTTTAGACCTTACGTCTATCCCGATGAAACCTATTCTACGTCTCACCGCGATGAAACCTGCTGTTGATCGATTGGCACACTGCCCGATCAACGATGAAACCTATCCAGTTTAGACCTTCCATCTATCCTAATGAAATTCATGAACTCCTTGCATTGGTATAAATACAACACCGATGATGAAAACCACCATTGATCGATTGGCACCTCGCCTAATATCAATGATAAAACCCTACCCAATTTAGACCCTACGTCTATCCTGATGAAGCATATGAAATCCTTGCATTGGGATGAGCTAATACCAATGATGAAACCCGTTATCGATCGATTGGCACGCTGCCTGATCGACGCTAAAATCCATCCAGGATAGACCTTCCGTCTGTCCTGACATAGCACAACACTGCTCTTTGAATCGATTCAGACCCTCCGTCTGGATAGATCATGAAACTCTATTCCTTTGCGTTAATGTTAAGCCCCACATTAACGATGAAACTCATATTTTCAGCAAATGGCCTTGTGCCCGAGCTGCTATCTATATCCTCTAAATCAATTCGGACCTTTCATCTGGATAGATCATGAAACCCTACTTCCCTTTGCATTGATGTTGACACCCACATCAATGATCGTGTGTCCACAATAAACATATGGCGCCATGGTCCATAGGATGAAAGTTCTGGTCCCAGAAAGGACAATGAAAAAGAAAAGAGAAAGAAAACGACAAAAAGTACATATATAGAAATGGGGTTGAAAATAGAGATACCCCGCCAGACTTGTTCAGACATTCTGGACAAGGGCAAAAATGGCTAAAACCTAGCTGTGGTGAAAACCCGAAAGGGCACTGCAGGTAAAATCGGGTACCCCGCCACGTGAAAATCCGAAAGGACGCGTTGGCAAAAGTAAGAGGGGGCTGGCTCCGGCGAAAACCCGACAGGGCGCTTGGGTCAGTAATGTGGTAATTCAGAAGTTCCATGCCAACCGGCATGTTGCCTTCACCTCCCCTTTACTGATGAAGCCTTCCGTCGGTCACCTGGCTCTATGCCCCACCGATGATAAAGCCTTTCCGGGATAAAGCTTGCGTCTACCCTGATGAAATCTACATACCCTCTTTTCACATGTCCTACCGACAATAAAACCCATCATCATTCTGATAAAGCCTGGCCAGTTCAGACCTTACGTCTGTCCTGATCAAACTCCTAAACCTCCCCTTGATCGATCGGCTCCTTGCCTGGTCAACGATAAAACCCTACCAGGATAGACCATACGCCTATCCTGATGAAACCTACGTATTTCTTGGCAAAGTCCCACCCGCCATAAAATCTGCTGGAATAGACCTTACGTCTGTCCTGACGAGACCTACACCTCTACATACGTCCCACCGTTGATCAACCGGCACCTCGCCCAATCAACGATGAAATCCCCTGTCCGGTTTAGACCTTACGTCTTCACTGATGAAACCTATGAAACTTTTTACGTCGATATAAGCCTCATATCGATGATGAAACCAACCACTGATCGACTGGCACCTCGCCCGATCAGTGATGAAACCATGTCCAATTAAAACCCCGCCAGTTTAGACCTTTTGTCTATTCTGATGAAACTTATAACACTTTCTTTACAACGATATGAACCCAATATCGATGACGGAACTAGCTATTGATCGACCAGCACCTCGCCCGATCAATGATGAAATTCTATCCAGTTCAGACCCTACGTCTGTCCTGATGAAAACCACGTACCCTTCAAGGTCCCACCTGTGATAACCTCTACCCAGTCTAGACCTTACGTCTACTCTGATGAAACCTGTAAAACTCCTTTGCATCGATGTAAACCCAATATCGATGATGAAATCATGTACTGGTCGATCGGCACATTGCCCCGACTAGCTTTGAAACCTACCCGGGATGGACCATTCGCCCGTTCTGGATAGTGCTCTGAGCCTCTTCGTTCACATTCCTGTAAACCGTCTCCCTTGCGGCACGTATGGCCAAGAAGGACGTTTGCTACCACCAACAGAATTCGGTTTAAAGCACCCCCCGGAGGCCGTCACGCGGTGGAGCGAGTTCCCCATCCTTTCTCTGAAGGGGTGGACGCTCTCCTACTAGGTACGGGCTATTCTCATAGGGACCGCTGAAACCGCTGCCAAATCGCCGTGAAATATTGATGGTGCATTAAGTTAAGAGCAAACCACATATGAGACTGGTGTAAAGATTCCTTTCCATTGAATAAAAAAGGGAATACAAGAAGGGCCCCTGAGGGGGAATTGTATTACAAAAAGGGGGAAACAGATATTCACGGGCACCGGAATATGTCCTCGAAGGCCAGAAGCCCTACATGCGGGGCAGCCCCCAGCTCATGAAGTCGAGCCTCCTCCTCCTGTAGACGAGCAGACTCGTCCTGAAAGGATGCCACCTGCCCCTCCAACATAGCTACTTCCTCCGCAAGCTGCGGCCGAGAAGTTGTTATCTGCGGCAGTTCAGCCTGGAGGTCAAACAGTTCAGCCTCCAGGATGGTTATCCGGATGCGCACGAACTGCTCCCGCTGCGCCAGAGACTGCAGTTGGCATTGGCGCTCCTGAAGAACAGAGTCCGTCTTCTCCAGCTCAGATTTGCACTCCTTCCTTTGCAACTTCAAAGCTGCCAGTCTGTCAGACATAATATGTGCCAAGAAGTCCCGGCGATGTATAAACTTTAACAACAATAGAACCCGCTGGGCCCATATTTCCATGGGACAGCCCATCGCCTGTAGACCAGCGGTGAAATGCTCGGCTATCTCCTTCAACCGTAGATAAGTCAGTCCGGGCTGGGACTCCACCAGCTGGCGCAGCATGTCCAGATTTTGCCAGACGAAACTCTCGGATGAAGCGAAGCCAGGGGAAGGAACTGGAGCTACTTCGAAAGTCACCTCGCCGTCAATGTCTGCCCACAGTGCAACATCCGACTGAGAGGACGAAGACGGCAAATCCGCTGGAAGAATTGGCCGGTCCCTCTCTGTGCTCTCCGGCTGAGCTGAAGGTTCCTCCTCTACCGCAGTCTCGGGAGCTATGGCTTGAACATCCGCGGAGGGAGAACCAATGAATGATGGAGCTATCTCTTCATGAGTCTCCTGAATAAGGGCTTCATCTTCAGCTGCTCTTTCTGATAATGGGGACGAAAGGTCCCTAGTCTGTAAAGGCAGAAATCCAGTCTCTATAGCCACTGTGGCAGGGACTGCTGACTCGGGCGCAATTGACATTACGGCGGCCGGTATAAAAGCGGAGCTTCTGGCTAGGTCTGCTTCGGCTCTAAACTCTGAGGCCCTGATAGGGATGGAAATCTCTCCTGACGATCCCAAGTCCAGTGATGTTAAGTCAGTTGAAGATTGGATTCTCACTGGCACAAGGCGAATAACCTCAGAAATTCCCATGAGAGTTGAAGGTAAAGCAGGGATGATGACCAAGTCTGCAGATGAGACATCCATAGAGACTGCGGCCGTATCTGAGCTGGTAATGACAGGGTCCTGAGGACGAAGCAGAATGATCCTCATCAATGAATGAAAGAAAATAAATAGAACAGCAAACAAAAAAGGGAAGCTTACCTTTAAAGTGGGGTCTATATCCTCAAAATGAGACAAAAGGGGAGAAAGCTCCGTAGTTGAAGCAACAAATGGAGGGGTTATGTCGACCTCGGTGTCGAGCCCGGCAAACTCCTCTTGCAATTCCTCCTCAGAAGATAGCATCAACAGTTTAGGAGGCTGAAAAGGCGGGAGGCCTTTTGCAAATAGGGGCAGGGCTTCTGATTTTAGGATTTCCTACCTCGCGCCGAGAAGCCCAAGGCAGGGTCAAGAAGGCTCCAAAGTGCTGACAATAAAATCAGAAGATATGGAGATGAAAAAATATGAAAATGAAAGATACATGTGCATAATATTGCTACAGCAACATGATTAAGCCGAAGAACAATGTCAAAGAGAAATGGAGGAAGATACCCTCGAATGATGAAAGGCACCTGCAGACCCCGTGCCGCTTATTCTATGCTTACGCCGCCCGCAGGTGGGGGGCATTTGTTGACACCTTGAAAATGAGCAAGGGCAGAAACGGAATTGAAAGGAAGATCAGACCAATAGTGAAAGATCAATGACGAAGTTCGTCAACCATCTACCCGGCTGAAGCCTTCTCCCGGGCCAAGCTGATGTCCGATGCCATTGTCAGTCAGACGACGGCACTGATGAAATAGCAGTCACCTGGCTGAAGTCTTTTCAGGCTAAAGCTGATGTCCGGTCTTGTCACAGTTCAGGTGACGATACCGATGAGATGATGTCCGACTTTGTCATCATTCAGATGGCAATGCCGATGAAACCCCAGTCTACCGACTGATGAAAATATATGAATGATCTCAATAGAAGTTGTGTCACCAGTGGAGGGCCTTCTCGGGTTCTGATACATTTGAAGGACCAATAAAGGCCGAAGTCTATGTGAGGTCTTAAAAGCCCTAAACGGGCCTATAAAAGTGGCGTCGGGATCCCCTTGTCGAAGCCCAAAAGCGGCGTCGAGAAGCTTGAGTCCCACGCGCCGGGAGCTCTGCCTACAATTGAGGCGCGCCGGGACGAGCCTGCCGGGAGGACACCAACGAGGGATATAAAACCCCCTCATTCGAAGAGAAAAAAAGAGGACACACAGAAGAGACCTGCAACCTCGTCCACGAGAAGAGAAAAAGAGCTGAAGAAGAAAAGAGTGAAGAGAGAAAGGGGTTTTTCAAAGCTGATCGAAGGTGGGCAACGGGGAGGGAGAGGAGTCAATGCTCCGCCCTCCCCCCCCCATTTCTATAGTTCATCTTTTTACTTCGATTGTCTCTCCTCCTTCCTCCTCTGATGTAGCCTGTAATGCTGTAGCCGGTTTCACACCGATAAAGTGATGTATTCCCCCTGCTTTCTCATTATGTATCTCACCCAATGAATGTTTTCGAATGGATAAATATGGTGGGCTGCAGTCCATCCCTGCTTTGGTGTCTCTGAAGCTCTATGCTCATTCCCCATGTTTTCTGTCTCTTCTTAGATTCAGTAGCATGTTATCCCCCTCCCCGGTTCGACTGATCGCCTGCTTGTTCGTCGGGTTCTCGAACGCTGCTCGTGCTTACTTCCGAGCCAGGGACATACTATCCCTTGGCCTCTGAAGCAAAGCATAGATGTATAGCAACCGCTATTCGGTGTTAGATGTTATATTCATGCTCATCGGCTTTGCTGAAGTCATCCCCGGGGCCAGAGACAGCCATCTCTTGGCCCCCAGATGATGAAGAGTATATCAAAATTATCCTCAGGGATTATTATGAACGATGGTGACAGAGACACCCTAAACCATGTTTCCCCCAAATCAATCTCCGCTTCTGGCCTTCCCTTTGAAACCCAAGCCAAAATCAGTTGCAGTCTGATGAATTGATCTCCTTTGATTTCCCAAGGCCCGTCTATCTTGGCCTGAATCACCGGGAAAACCCCTGAATCCTCAACAGGTTCAAGAACAGGGTACCGTAAAGCTCTGTTTCTCATCCCGACGCCCTCATACATCTCAGCTCCACAAACAGTAAAGCAGATGAACAGTCCTCGGCGCGAGCCTTCCCGTGCCGAGAACTCCACCTCCTTACCTACGCCGAGAAGCCTACGCCGAAACCCCCTTTTCATCTTGGCCGCGCCGGGAACCCCCCTGGCTGCTTTGCCACCGCGCCGGGAAGCCCATCCTATGGCCTTCTCCCCTGCGTGCCGGGAACCCCCCCCACTTTGAGCAATTCCTCTTCACGCCGGGAAGCCAGCGCCGGGAACTCCTGGCCTTCTCTTCAGCGCGTCGGGAACCTGACCTCTTTGCCCTTGCGCCGAGAAGCCCACACCCTTGGTCATTTGGCCCTGGCGCCGAGAACCTCCCTTGGCCATTTGGCCCTTGCGCCGAGAGCCTACTTCCTGGCCTCTTCCCCGTCGCGCCGGGAACCCTCCATGTTGAACCCGCCGAGAACCCTCACCCTCTGGCATCCTTCTGGCGCCGAGAGCCCTAATTACTTGGCCTCCTTGCCTGCGCCGGGAGCCTAACCCCTTCACCCTTCTGCGTTGGCGCCGTAAGACCGCTTTGCTTTCTTGCTTGCCTGCGCCGAGAACTCCACTAACGCTAGCTTCCTGGCGCCCCAAATAGTGCCTTGCAAGGAACCCTTCCCGGCGCGGTGGTCTTCGCGCCGGGAACTCATATGCCCATTCAAACCCGTGCCAAGAGGCTACCCTGCCACCCAATGAGCCTCCAACACTTCTATCAAACCCACCTAGGGATGTCCATGAGTCACCAGAACTGTCCCAAGGATAAAATTAAAGGGAGTCAGACTCCCTTATGTTCCACTGATCCGTACCGGGTTTATGAGCAACCCCTTTAGCTAAGGTGAGCTCTGCCACTGCATGAGTGTCACCGGCTCCTATAAGGGAAGAGTCAAACATTTCCCCAGGGCATACATATGCAATGTGGGAGGTTCACTCCCTCCTTCTCTCGGCTTTCATCCCGGCACTCCGTGGGTGATAGTCTATTCTACCCTAGGCATAATCCAGATTATGGGGAGGTGCTGCCGAAATGTCGATCGATGTTTTAGCCCCGATAAGTCCCGGGAGGTGCACATCACACACCCCCCGTCCGGCTCAATCTCCCTGGGAATATGAATGCTGCAAGGCCCTTGGCTGGATGAAAAATATGAAAGGGGACATCTCCCCGATGATGGTCCGGACCCCGTCCCGCCACTGCGTGGACGGTGTCCTATTCCTACCCGGCATGACCCACATAAGAGGTGGTCATGTCGGTGTAGTAATCTGCTGTGCACTAAATTATCTTCCCATAATAACAAGGGTTTCAACATCATACACTTCGTTTTTAGCCGCCCCGGGTGGCCTCCTATTTTGGCGTTTAATCAAGGGTTGTCTTTCTTAGGAAGGGCGTAATTAACATCATAGCCTTTATGGTATGGCGGACTTGTGGTCCCGACTCGGACTTCACAATCGACTGACCAAGTCAAGTCGAGCGCACAATGAAATCGTCACACATGTGACTGGCACGCCTAACAAACCAAATAAATAAATAAATAAATAAAAATAATAAGCGAGATAAAATCCCACGTCCACAACAACCTACGCCAATTCCCGAAGCATCAGCATATACCTCGAATCCTTCTCCCGTAATAGGGAGAGTAAGAACAGGTGCAGTTGTCAAGCGCTCCTTTAAAGTCTGAAAACTCTTCTCACATTCCTCAGCCCATACATAAGAATTTTCCTTCCTTGTTAGTCTAGTCAATGGCACGGCAATTTTAGAGAAGTCTTTGATGAATCTCCTATAGTAACCGGCCAATCCTAGAAAACTTTGGATTTCAGTCACATTTGTAGAATTTTCCCAGTTATTGACAGCTTCTACCTTTGAAGGGTCAATAGAAATACCTTCCTTAGAGATCACATGACCGAGAAATGAAACTTCTTCTAACCAGAACTCACATTTGCTCAATTTAGCATATAATTGATTCTCTTTTAATATCTGCAAGGTAATCCTCAAATGTGCTTCATGTTCTTTCTTGGTTTTTGAGTAGATCAATATATCATCAATAAATACCACCACAAATTGATCTAAATAGGGTCAAAAATACTATTCATGAGTTGCATAAAGGCTGCAGGTGCATTAGTCAGCCCAAAAGGCATGATAACAAATTCATAGTGTCCATATCTACTCCTGAATGTTGTCTTATAAATATCTTCTTCCTTCATTCTCACTTGATGATAACCCGACCTGAGGTCAGTCTTAGAGAAATAATGAGCTCCAGAGATTTGATCAAATAGTTCATCAATTCTTGGCAGATGGTACTTATTCTTAATAGTCAATTGGTTCAACTGCCTATAATCAATGCATAATCTCATAGATCCATCTTTCTTCTTCACAAAAAGAACATGTGCTCCCCAAGGTGATGTACTAGGTCTGATGAATCCCTTCTCTAATAATTCCATCAATTGCTCTTTTAGTTCCTTCAGCTCAGTAGGTGACATTCTATAAGGAGTTTTGGATACAGGGGCTGCTCCTGGTATCAAATCGATTGAGAATGAAACTTCTCTCTCGGGTGGTATGCCAAGTAATTCCTCAGGAAATACATCAGGATATTCCTTAACAACAGATATTTCTTCTAGAATGGGTTTCTTGGGTTCGGTTATAAGGACAGAAGCCAAAAATGCAACACATCCTTTCTTCATCATTTTTCGAGCTTGAAGGGCAGAGATGAGAAGAGGGTGTCTATGATGTCTATTTCTAGAGAAAGATAGTTCAGGGTATCCTGGTTCATCAAAGGTTACAATTCCTCACCTGTAATCAACCTTAGCATTATACTTGGCCAACCAGTCAGCACCTAAGATTACATCATAACCCTCCATGTTCATGCTTATCAAATAAGTGGCTAAGTTAGGACCACTAATCAACACTTCACTAGAGGGAAAATAATGTTTAAACTTAGTGCTTACTCCTAAAGGTGTGGAAATAACAAGTTCAATTTTCAAGGGAACAGGTTTTTCATGTAAGGTGGTAGTAAAATTCTGGGATATGAATGAATAGGTAGCTCCAGTATCAAATAGAACAAAAGCAGTTCTAGAATTGATGGTGAGAGTATCTTCCACCACTCCTCCTTCTTCAGTAGGTGTAGGTTCTATCAGAGCTTGGAGTCTTCCTTGATGCCTTGGTCCTTCTTGAGTTTTCTTCTCCGATGGAGATTCCTTCATAAGGGGACAATCGGAAATGCGATGATCCCCACTTCCACAGCGCAAGCATGCTCCCTTCTTTCTCCAGCACTCTTCAATCTTGTGGCCAGTCTTGTCACAATACTTGCAGATATCTTTTGAAGATATATAAGGGATGACTTGCCTATTTCTATCTCGAGACTTTTTATCTTGTTGAGGGGTTCTTCCTTCATTTGGCCTATTCTTTCCAAATGTTGGTTTAAAGTTTCCGGTGCCAATGACTTATTTTTTCACGACTCTTCCCTTGATTTTATCCACCATCTCCATGGCATCTTCTAGCAGTTGGGCCTTCAGGACCATCTCGGCATATGTTTGGATGTCCATAGGTGCCAGTTGGGGAATGTATTAGGGCCTTAGCCCATTCATGAATCACTTGGCCTTCATTCTCTCCGTATTAATGAGGTGTAGAGCATAACGGGCCCGTCGAGAAAATTGAGCCTCGTATTCAGCTACAGAGAGACTTCTTTGTTTAAGGGTGACAAATTCTGCTGCCTTCTTTTCTTGAACTCTCTCCAAGAAATACTTGACGTTAAAATAATCTAAAAATTCCTCCCAAGTGATATGGGGATCGGGCAAGGTCACCTCCATGGATTCCCACCAAGCTCTTGCATCCCTTTCCAGTTGGAAAGTTGCAAGCAAAACTCTATCTTGATCCGAGCATTGCATGACTCAGAATATTCTTTCTATCTCCTTGACCCAATGTTCGGCTTCATCCGGGTCAGTGGAACCATTGAACCTCGGGGGATTCATGTTCCTAAAGTTGCAGTGCAGGTCTCCTGCACCATGGTGATTAACTCCTCCTTGAGCCACTTGTTGTAGGGTTTGAGTTAGCCCTTGGACAGTCGTTTGCATTTCTCTCCATTGAGCGCGCTCAGCGGCCATTTTCAACAGCTAAGAATTTCTGCAAAACAAGTTATGAGGATTAAATGTCTTATCTCTACATATCTTAATATCTAGCCCAAGTCTCTACCCAATCTCACGGGTCAAGTATAGCTATCCATTATCCTATAGTGTGAAGAACCTAGGGTTTTCAATAACTAAGCCTTGATGCCCTGGACTCTTTTTAACCATAGGCTTTGATACCAACTAAACTACCACGTCCCGAACAAGGCGAAATTATCAAGATGTGAACAGTTATACGGGCAAGTCGATCAAGAGACTCAGATGATGAGTATGAACAACAAATGGACAAAATCACATCACTATTTCATAATCTGACATTTCTAACAAATATCCTTGAAGGACTTACAATACTATTCAAACTCGATACATTCATTTATAAGTAGACAGACTGGGGAAAGAAACTCATCACTCTCATCACTCCAGCCCATTCCCGTCATCTTCAGGATTTCTTGAAAATTAACAACAATACACAGGGTGAGCTAGAAAGCTCAGTATGACTTATATCACTTTACCAGGTCACTTTAAGTAATTAGCACTTTGGATCATCTATATGCTTTCGAATAAAATAAGTAATAAAATAAATGACAATTAGAGAACAAGATCAGGAAGTCAAGAATTTCAAGAATAGATATTGTAGAGCTCAAGTATCAGCATGAAGATCAATAACAAGTATAGAATTGTAAATATAGCCATGTAACAAGGATATTAACCACACCAGTCAAAAATGTCATATATAGGATGTTAAGCATGTAACGAGTCAAGCATGTAATAAGTGAATTACCTAGTTCAATTTTGAATGTCAGTTGGTGCAATGCCACACCTGATCATTCAACTCCCTTGGGCACAAGTACTTTCAGGCTTTACTCGTCTAGGACCAGATCAGGGCCCCCATGTTTGCCAGGCATTGAGTATCAGGTGGACCAAAGTCCCATGTAATTTCCAGAACAATTCATTTACAATTATGGCCAATTTGAGTTTCAAGAAAAGCTTAAGAAGCGTAGTATAGCGCATAGCTAGTCATTTAATTATGGAGGACTGTAGAGGTGGCCCCTACAGGCTCAAGAGGTGGCTCCCATCATGTAGCACTTTGCGCCATTCCGACCTCAAGAGGTGGCTCCCATAACTTAGCACTTTTCCCTGCATGGCACTTAGCTCCTACACTCTTAAATGATAGTTTATGGCTAAAGTATAGATCTAGTAAAATTTCCATTTCCAAGGACATGTAGTATGAAGAAAAGACATGTAGTATGAAGAATAAATGAAGTTTATAAGAGAAGTTCAAGGATGATTTAAGGCATCATGTTTAACGACAATAAGATAAAAGAGAATGAATTTCCGGTCAAGGCGTGATCAACTCTCGTGGAAAATCTTGTAAAATAAGTTTAGACCAGGTTTCTCTTAGTCAGGTAATTAGTAGAAAACTAAAGGAAACCCGACCAGGTAAGAGGTGGGACAGTGGGAGGCTCCCCTCGTATTTACGAGGTCCTAATTAAGTAACCACTTATCCACTTAAAGCGTTTGCCCGTGGACCTCTAGCCTTAGACACTGGTTCTTCTTGGTGAACATGCTAGCTACACGATTTTTCGGAGACATGAAAACACGTAAATCGAACGAAAATCATTCTTGTATATTCTAACATTTTCATTTGTGAAATAATTTCAATGAAGGAAAAGACATTGAAAAAAGATGTCAAGCTTCCAATTGCATAATATGTTCATATATGAAGAGAAGTTTGAAAGAAGATGTCGAGCTTTTAGATAGAGCTTAAATCAAATAGATAGAGTCAATCATGTATAGAAATTCTATGGAAATTAGAGCATAATTGTTTGATCAATTAACAATAGCTTTACGAGTTCATTCACCAGGTCATATCTTTGTTAATAGTATTCTTAAGGCAAGAACATGATTTTAAAATTCAAGATTTAAGTTTGAAATAACACACATAAACGATGTCAATTGGGCATGGTTATCGTATTCAAATCATGGTCTATATGTGATCCACATTATTGAAACATGTTATGATAATGAAAACTCCATATTTGAACTTTAAATCTTAAAATAAACTATAAATACATGATCATAAAAAATTTACATAGAATCAAAATACTCATGCAAAGAAACATATATGGAGACCTAATTAAGTTTTTACCTGAAAGAAAACCTATCTCATTGAAGATCAAAGAAGAAGAAATTTAAGAACGAAGAACGCTTTCGATACTCCTCCAACTTCGAGCTTTCTCCCTCTCTCCAACCAGTAATTCCTCCCAATAGATTTTTGCTTTGAGTAGGAAGAGCCCAGCCCTATTTATAGGCCAAAATCTCCCACCTACTTTAACTATTCCACCAACTTTGTTCCACCATTATACCAACTTTATTCCACTATTACTCCAACCTTGTTCCACTATTACACCAACTTTGTTCCACTATGTGAATGCCATAATCAATGACCTCATTTATTCAATGATGTAAGAATGACCTCATCCATTAATTAGGATTAGATTAAAGCTAATAAAAATCGGATGTCGACGTCTTCGTCGTTTCGAAATCATATCGCATATCTCACCGTTCGTGTTAACACATGGGATAGGGTTCATGCTTAACAGAAAAATATTCATAATTTATTTTATTTTCATCTTTCATTATTTTTTTTATAAATGCATATAAAAATTTTCGAGTTGCTACAGATTGCATCTAGTGTATGCATGGCACACATTCGGATGTCCTAATCCACCATCGCACATGTATGGGTCAGACTAACAGTAGGTGTGTCTAAGGTCTTGTGTGTCTGTCCATGCATGTGTCCAGCATATTAGGAGCAGCTCGCGATGTTAGTCCCTTTCGAGTGCGAGGCAAGTCGGATCAAATGCGTACGTTGTAGGCTTGCCGAAATTTGGGATCGGCTCTACCTCAACATATCGGATCTAGTCACATAAAGGGACCCAGCGGTGATTCCTAGTGAGTCTTCGAGCCGCCTTCTCCTCTTTTGAGAGTGACCCCACCTCGGAGTGTCTACCTCTAGCCTCATTCCCACAGCAGCGTGAGTATATCGAATCTATACGGGATGAGTAGGTGTCGATTATTTGGAGTGGAGCGTACTCCGCGCTTCCAGGTTCGGTGACGGATCCACAGGATCTACTTGAGCAGCCGCACCCCTTACCCGACGGGGTCGAGTTCTTCCCACCTGGAGAGAATTGATGGGAATCAACACCGGGCACTAATATTTTTCTTTTACATTTGTGTCCTTTTATTTATATTTATACCCTTGTGTAATTGGGTACGCAATTGTATGGCAAGTATAAGCCAAAATGTGAGTCTTTAGGTTTTAGTGGGTTTATGTGCAAAAGTCCAATAGGTCCAATAGGGGCCCCCACCTTCTTCCCCATTGTCCACCTAAGCCATAGGGCCCATGTGGGGCTGGTCAAATGTCTAAGGTGGGCTTCTAGAAGGCTTGACAATTCAAGGGGACAAAGGATGAAAAATCTTAAAAATGAAGGCCCTTAAAGTCAAGGGGGCACCCCCCTTTAATATTAGTTTAATAGGTTTTATATTTTTATTTTATTTGGGTCAAAACACATGGGAGAATTAAATATGATCTCCCCCATTTGCCCCTCCCTAACCCTATATTTAGGGATAGTTTAGGTCTTTTTACATTTTCTATATATACCTTGTATTTTATGAATTACTTAGCATTAATGAGAGAAAAAATTCATTTGTGCTCACAAGGTCCAAGGGCGCCCCTCTCTCCTCCCCTAGAGCTGTGAGAGCTCTGATTTCAGATGTGTGAAGCATCTCCACCACCACCTCTATGAGTGTGACGCTCAGCACTGCCACCGCTGCCGCCATCGTGCCGCCATTGCGCCGCCACCACCATCGTCGGAGTTCTGTCCAAATCAGGACATAACCTCAAAGTCATAATTTTATATTTTTCTCCTGTTGTCTGATTGACCCTAAATTTTGGGGGTTGGTTCATCTTGTTATCCCCAATCTCCAGTTTAATTTTTGTGTCATTCCGCCACCGTTTGGTATTTTTCCCGTATTTTTGTTCTTCCCCTCAATAATATGCCAGTTTACAGATCTGCGGGACAGTGTCCTGTTGTAGTATTTTTCCCACCCCCTTATACCTCTCCAGAAAATCCCCAAAAATTCCCAAGTGTTCCTCACGTACCCCCCATACACCATAATTTGTATGGAGTCTAGATATTTCATTTTCCCATCGGTCAAAATTCATTTTTAGGGTCAACTCAAACTGTCCTGTGTGTCTGTCAGTCCGAGCCAGCAAAAATATTTGTGGCACAGTCATTTTCATTTTCAATCCATTCACTTGATGGATCGGAAAATAATATATATTGTAGATCTATGAGTCCTCTTTCCAACGACACCAACCACGCCTCGATCCGCCTCCGGATCTGAGCACAAAAATTCCGGTCGTGGAGGCGCGCAAATCTGTTCCGTGAACAGACCAGTAGAGGCAGCAGCAAAATAAATCTTACAAAAATATCAAAGCTCAATTTCAGGGACCGCCACTTCAGGGAGTCGACCAGGGACGTCTCGCCATCATCCCAGCCAAGCGCCGCCTTCAGAAGACTCAAGGAGGATGACGTCCCGTTGGAGGCCATTACTTGTTGTCCTGCAACTCAGAACCGAGTCGGCGCATCACCGAGTCGGACCAGCAGCCCGGTTCCACCCCGAGAGCCCTTCCGACATGCTGCCCGTCAACCCAGAATCGGTCTTCCCGGGCCCCATTTATAGCCCTTTACATCCGTGCGTGGAGTGGGCAAGAAATCACTATTGTAATTATTGAATAATTATTTTTACCGGGAGTTACCGTACTTGGCCGGGGTCATCTTCCCCACGCCCGGAGCGTGGAGGTACACTCACCACCCTCCTCGAAGGCACTTTGCTTATCTCGTATATATTTGTATGCCGCTGCATGTGATAGGATATTAGCTCGCTTTACTTTCATCACCGCTGCGAGAGAGAGCGACACCCATCCCGTGACCCGATTCGGGCACGAGAGAGAGCCGACCACCCTAGCTCACTGCCGGTTCCTCAACCGTGCACGTCCAACGCTTCCCTCGCTTAGGGATGATCGCGAGCTTGTTTAGAGTCCAAGGATTGCATATCAACTTGGAGTCGAGTCCGTGGTCCATCCCGCATCATCGGTGCAACTTTTGTTGCAACCATTGTTGAAGTCGGTGCAATTTACTGTTTACTTGTTTAAGGACAGTGTATTACTTGTCTTGCATATTCAACCTCAGTGCAGGTTTTATTCTGTGCTTATCAAGTCGGTACACATTCTCTTGTCCAGCATATAGGTCGGTGCAGGCTTGCATTATGCGTAGAATGGGTCGGTGCACTCTCTTCCTTAGCTCAACTAAGGTCGGTGCAACTTTCGCACTGTGAACATAAGGTCAGTGCAAATCACTGTAGCTAGACTCTACATATTAAGTCTATGGTACATGGGGTTGGTGCATATTTCTATAGCCTGTGCATTCAGTAGAAGGTCAGTGCACTTTGTGTGTGGTTTGCATATAGGGTCGGTGCACATCACTATTTGTTGCACATGAGGTCAGTGCATCTTTGCCTTGTGTTAAAACAAGGTCGGTGCATATTCTTCGTTAGGCAAAAACAAGGTCTGTGGATGACTTGCTGAACGCATAACAAAGTCGGTGCACATTTTCCTTATGCACTCTGTAGGTCTGAGCATGATTTGCCTTATGCATGGTCAAGTCCATGCATTTCACGGTAGCACAGCAATGAAGGTCAGTGCATGCTTTATTCCTTGCATATGCAAGGACCGTGCACATCTGTTTATATGTTATCAAGGTCTATGCACTAAATCTCTTTCATGCAACACAACGTCCGTGCACATCTTCCTTGTGTGACACAAGGTCAGTGCATATATCTTCTTCTGCACACCCAAGGTCTGTGCATGTCTTGCTATATGGTCTGTGCATGTTTGCACTTTACTCTATGAAGTCTGTGCTAGCATGTTATGTGAACATTCCCATTGGTTTGCTAGGTCAGTCACTTGGTCGAGCATGTGATGGGAGAACCTACAACCTGTGAGCTTATTCCACGTGCAAGTCAAAGTACCAGGTAAAGGGCTCGTGATCCGAGGCAAGGAACGGAATGGATGAACCTTCCACGTGGACAGCTACACTGCCGAGATTCTGACACGTAGCTAAGGGGTTTAAGAATTCTCTTGGCGCGAGTGTTCTCTCCACACGCCCAGTGTGTAAGCTCGTGGGTCCCAGGTCTGAAGATATATATAACCCCTCTTCTACAATCAAAGAAAAAATAGAGAATTAGAAAATTGAGGACGGTAGAATCAGAGTCTGAGAAGTAGATGAAGAATGAGAAGAAAATAAGAGAGAGCTAGTGTGTGATCAGAGCTATATAGAGAAAGAAAATGAGAGTGAGGAGTTCGTGAGTGTGAAGCCATCATTGAAGATCTGTCTTCCTGGCATTTGGATCAGATCCAAGCCAGACCTGCTCCTGCGAGAGATACATTCTGTGTTTCATTTCTAGCTTTCTGTTCCTGTGGTTTTGCTTCATATTTTTCTTTGTTCTTTTCATCTATCTTTGAATTTCAAGCTGTGAGTCAGCAGAGCAAGCTGTGATGCTCAGCAAACAAGGTGGTTACCTTGGACAGCAAGCTGTGATGCTCAGCGGGATAGCAAGCTGTGATGCTTAGCGGATGGTAAGCTGTGAGGCCCAGCTGATGTCGGCAAGCTGTGATGCCCAGCCGTTCAAGCTGTGAGTCAGCAAGAATCCACACTCGGGTTGAGTGTGGGGTGGATGTAGGTCTGAGTACCGAACCACCTAAAAATCTTCTGTGAGTTGTTGTTTGATTGCCTACTTCATTTTCGCTAGATGGATGCTTAGGATCATGGTCTTATTTCATATATGTTGAAGCCTCTAGATCAGTTTAGTATCCAGATGCGTGTGTATCAATTGCACGTTAGTCACCTAGCTAATCTTTAGGCCATCGATCTGTTATCTAGTGAGTATCTTAGTTAACTAAGCCAATCAGTTTTAATTCCGCATAACTTACTGATTAGAGTTAAATTTGGGTAGATTTTTTAATGGGGATTCATTCGCCCCCCCTCTGAATCCGGATGTGCACCATTGCCTTAGTCCTAACAGACTAACACGAACAACCCACGCCGGCTTTGAATCCACAAACGGGATGGCACCAATGCCACGCTCCGATACTCGCGCCATCACGCTCCACGTCAGCTCCACACCGTCACCACCTCACCTAGCTCCGCACCGGTCGTACGCCCCAGGGGAGAGGAGAAGAGAGGGAGAGAAAGTAAGAGATCGCGAGGGAGAGAGAGGAGAGAGAAAGGGTTAAGAATAAAAGAAAAATAGGAAAATTAGCAATTTTCCTAAAATCCATTTTTCTGCACGAAATAAAGTAAATTCAAAAAAATATAGAAAAATAGTCTTCGCGATCCTCGGAACGGGCACAACGCACCTGTAGCGTCCCGGAGTCGAAAAAATCAACGGTTCACTCTCCACAGGGTTCCGTAAGTTATATAAAGAAAAAACCCGAGTGGATCGTAAAACACGTTTCAGGACCCACGAAACGCTCCGAAAGCTCTCTGATAACGATCCGAAGAATCCAGGATATTACATCCGGGTTGTGGGTGACTGGGTGTTGATCACGGGGTTCCCTCTGTGCTTCAGAGGAAGAGTGGACTGATCCTCTAGTTGTAAGTAACGAGGTGTTACTCACATTTCCTTTTGATCATATCAGAAGAAGAGAGGAGAGTGTTCCTTTGGGCCAAGCTGTGTGCATGTGTTACAGATTGAGTCTGCGTCTTGCATTGGGCAAGGGAAGCCTCACTCTGGTTTGAGTGAGGGGTGGACGTAGATCTGCTAGGTAGATAGAACCACCTGAAAACTCCTGTGTGCATCGTGGGTTGACCTTGTGTGTGATTGCTCCTTCTTATCTATTGTACCCCCTTCACAGGTTATGTGATCAACTTCTCATTGCCGTCACATTATGTGCCAAGTGTTTGAGAGTTGTTGTGCATGACACATTGTCTTCTTAATTTTTTTGATTAACATGTTTAGTATGAACTGATAGATCTTCTAAGTAGTTTTTCGCTGAATCTATAATCCTTTCCGTATACTACTTGGCATGATGCAATTCGAGTCATCTGTGAAAAGTCCTTGCATGCATGTTCTAGTTTGCATTCTCATCGTAGGCTAAGTGTTTAAGCTCTATCTTGTGTGGGTCGCTACATTTTAGTGTGAACTGGTATTTGCTTCACTGCGTTAGATTGAGTCAGTAATCCTTTCAACACTGCTTGGTAAGTTAAGTTGCTCTGAATTGGTAGCATACTGTAGTTCTAGTATATCTGAAAGATATCTTTGATCATTCATGTGCTACAACCTGATTAGTGAGTCGCTAGTTGAATCTGCTGTGTTAATTCTATAGTATTAGCTTCCATTGTGATTAGAATTTGGTGTGAATTGTCAATTGAGCAAATCATTGTAAGGGATCCATTCACCCCCCTCTAGATCCCGACTTTGCACCTAACAATTAGTATCGGAGCGAGACTCTGATTCATCAGATCCAACGATCTGCAGAGAGAATCCTGCTTATTTGGTGCATTCTTTGGATTACTGTCTTGATTTGATTTCGATGGCTCACCCAGCTTTGTTTAACGGTTCAAAGTTTGATTCCTGGTTAAATAGCTTGCGTAACTTCGTGAATCATGTTGATTCTGATCTATGGACTTTAATTTCACATGGACCTTATGAAATGCCTAGAGGCAAGTCCAAGTGGACTATTGTTCAGAAGTTCAAAAATGTTGATAATGTCAGAGCTCTGAAAATAATGAAATCATCAGTTGATACTAATGTGTTTTCTTTTGTCTCCAGTTGCAAGTCTAGAAAGGAGATATTGGATAAGTTGATGGCTATCCATGATCAACAAGAGGACAAATGTCTGATGGCTGATAGAGCTGATAATAGCAGTGATCAATTGGATGATTCATCATCTCAGGTAAGCTCAGGGTCAGAAGAACTCTCATTTCATGATTTGACGAATCTATATGATGAATTGCTAGATAGATATAAGAAAATGAAAGTTGAAAATAAAAATTGAAAAAGAATGTTGAGCAGAATAATTCAAACCATTCATGCAAAAATTGCTTGAAATTGAAACAATCATATGATGCATGTTTGCTTGATGAAGAATTGAATAAGGAACTAATTGGTTCCTTAAGAGATGAAAATAAAGATCTATTGATCAAAACATCTGAAATTGAAAAGGATGAAAATGACCGTAAGGAACAAATGAGATTGTTAAAAAATGAAAACCAAGAGTTTCTAAATAGAATTTCTGAACTAGAAGAAAAACTGAGTATAATGGATGATGATCAGTTCTCAGTTAATGGACAAGTTCAGATGAAGAGTTAATAAAGGAAAATGAAAAACAAAAGGAATTGCACAATGTCATGTTTGACAGATTGCTCCGTCTTGAAAGAGAGAAATCCATGATTCCTTCTCTAGAAAAAGAAATTGAATATTTTAAAAATGAAAATGACTCCTTGAAAGAAAAGATGACTGCTTGTGAAAAGGAGAAATCTAATTCAGAAATTCTTAAAGCCTCTTTGGAAAAGATTTCATCTAATTCTGTTAAAGGCAAAGAGAAAATAAAAACTCCTTTGGAAAATGAGGCCATTTCTCCAAGAGGAGGGATAGGTTATATATCTGGGAATGAAAGGGCTGTCAGAAACTAGCTATACTCCATCTTTGTGCGAAGCTCAAACGTAGCTAGCACTTATGCTATGTCTCCAAGACAGCCAGTTCAAAGAAATCAAAAACAGAATAAATTTTAGAAAAAGAAAAATCATGTGCAGCAAACACACAAAAAGACTTTTAGTAACATGCATTCTAGGACCACTCATGTGAAAAACCATGCTTCAAAGAAAATGAATGTGTTATGTCATTACTATGGTAAGCATGGACATTTTATGCATAACTGTTTTGTCATAAAAAGGAATGATAGAATGCATGCTAGGAGCTTTCATGTCAAAAATCCTACAGTTCAAAAAGGGAATATCAATTGTTTTCACTGTGGGAAAATGGGACATGTTGCTGCACAATGTTGGTTTGCTAAAGGAGAAAGAAAATTTAATTCTCATGATGAACAAGTCAAATTCTCTACACACCAGCATGTTTTTCATAGAAACAAAGTTCCCTTAAGAAATAAATCTCTTGTATGTTTCAACTGCGGGAAGCTGGGCCATAGGGCTAGTGAATGCTAGTCAGCTATTGATAGAAGAAATTATCCTTCATGTTTTCACTGTGGAAAGTATGGCCATTCAGTCAAGGACTGTTGGCATGCAAAAGAGAAGAAAAATTCTCATGATAATAGATCTGGTTATTCATAAAACTTTAGAAATCATACTTATCAGAAAAATGTGAAAAACCCAGGATGTTGTTTTTATTGTGGTCACTTTGGACATTCCATGTTTAATTGTGAATTGCTTAAATTAGATGATCTTCACATTCAAAAACTGTGGAGAGCTCCTAGTAGAGGTGTCACTAACCATGAAGGACCCAAGAATACTTTGGTACCTTTGTATTTAAAATGAGAATCTGTTTTACAGATGTGCCTTGGAGGAAGAAAAATAAAAGGGGTTCAATAAGTTAAGGCACCCTTGGTTGGTAAAGACCCCACTTTTGATTCTTTTCTGTCTTAGCTGTTGATTTACAAATTTCCCTCTTATCAGTTGCACATCATGTATAAATCTGTTAGCTAGAATCTCATGCCTTCATTTCTGACTTTACCCTGATAGTGGTACACTTAAGGGAGAGCTGACATAAATTGGACTGCATGGGTTCTCATATATACATATGACATTTGCATTATTTTCATGAGTCTTTAAATACATATGTCATCTGCATTTTTTTTGAAAGGCCAACTCTACAGAGATCTAAAAACTGGGAAAAATCTGGGGTCTGTTCATGCATACATGTTTGCATCTGCACATATATTTTGCAAAGTTATAAAAATGCATATGTTGCTCTGCTCATGAGTGCATCTTCACATATGCATATAGAATTTGCATAGTCATGAAAAACACATTTGCACTCTCATGAATAGTTGAATAACTTGCATTGCATACAGCACTGCATTGCATTTGGTATGCACATTCATGTTTGATCTCAATGGTGTATTGCCAAAGGGCAGATGAGGTCTGTCTGAAAGCTCTAACCATGCGAGAGGTGGTCTTTAGACCTAAGTTATCTACCTTGTACCATAGGTCAAAAAATGCATATAGACCAATTCAGTTAGTCATGAGTATCATTCAATAACTCCCTGCATGATATTTATTTTGAGATTGATTGTTCAATGCATTTAGATAGGGGGAGCTCCTGCATTTTGCAGTCTACTCATCTGCATTTGTTTGTCCTCATGCACACTAAATGTGTCTAAATCGTTTGCATATGAATTGTGCCAAAACTCCAAAAAGATTGAGTGAATATCTGGTGCATGTCAAATATTTCTGCACATTGAAATAAAATTGTTCTTGTTCAGAAACCATGCTCACCCTTTACACTCACTCTGTCTAGGATGAGTGAGTCGATGCAATGATCATACTGCTTCGACCCAGTGATTCAAAGCTCTCAATTTTTTTTGTGCACTGATGGGACTGCGTCGACCTCACAGTTTAAATCCTTCAAATCATTCAACTTTGCTTTTCGCTAGTAGACTTCCTAGATCAAGTTGTGAAGCTACGTCAATGCCATGAGTCCATGAGCCAAAATCTCTTCAATTCTGAGTCAATCTGAAATGCCTGATAAACTCTTCTTTACTCTCATCATGACTTAGCTTTGTTAAAATCAGTCGATGCACTAAAATTGTCACATTCTTGGAATTTCTTGCTCTCTAGCTCTTGCATTCATTCAAGGGGAGCTTTATAACTCATGTTTGTCATTCTCTTGAGTTCAATCTAGAAATAGCCACCCTAACAATCCAGATTCCTGATATCTGCTAAATTCACTTGGTTGGATTTTACTGACATACTCTTGAGTTGGTCTTCTTGAATTTCCTTCACATATATTGTCTACCCCATGAATGTGAAGTTCCCTAAAATCACCTTCTGCTTATTTTCTTTATGAAAACTCTCATCATACATTGAGCTGATATTCTTACATCTTCAATATCCTAATAACCGTGAGCATTCTTGAAATCATCCTCTGACATCATTCTTGAAAAATCCCTTGAATTATCTAAAATTCAGAAAGACTTCAATTTGCATACCATGATCATAAATCTGAACATTCAAAATTAGGAATCTTCCATTATATACCCTTATGATTGTCCAAAATAATCTTGTTGGTTTGACCTTAATGGTTTCATTGAGTTTAAGGATGAATGTCTCGAAAATATTTGTGTTCAATGTTAATAAACCTTAATCAAGTTCTTTACATGTTGTGTCTTGAATATTTTCTTCTAAAAATCTGAAAATTCTGAAATCATGACTTTCTTTGATTGAGATACTCAAGTTGAGTATTGGTTTTAAACTTCAGATATTCTGATATTTCTAAAGGCAAAAAAATTGTCAGAGCAATGACAATGGTTCACTGAGAAACCATGTCCACTAACCCTGAAGTCTAATGGACTGTGTCATGAAGTGGCATGTTAACTCTATAAAATATCTAATGAAAATCTAGGTAGAGTAATGGCTAGCTTACTGAGAAATATATCTCACTCATCAATGAAATGAGTTGAGATATGTCATGAGGTGAAAAGCCACCTCTGTACATGTTGTGGCATGATAGTCAGTCTTATTGAATACTTTGGGACACTGGTGTCTAAACAACGTTTGTCCTCTAGCTATAATGTATGTACTAGACTTGATTGTTCTTAAAAACTCTGTTGAGCATAAAAAGAATATCTGTTCTTGGTAGCTAAAACAAAATTGCTAAAACCAGGAAATAATTCAAAATTTCCATGTGTGTTTAACCTCAATAATAACTTGGGTAAATCCCAAGGGAGTCATTGAACTTGGATAAGTAAGATTGAGGAAGATTAAACAAGGTGCTAATATGAAATCTTGGTTCATTTCTATTAGAACTTGAATGCAAATCTATTTTCAAATGTCATTATTAAACTAAGAACCGATTAGGTTTAAACCATGTTGTCAAATAAGGAACATATCATAAACTGCTTATAATGGAATAGTCTACAAATTTATTAGTCTCTGATTTATGAATTTTATATCTTATTGAAAACCTTCTTGAAAGATTCACTTTCCTTGAAATCTCTACTGAAATTTATGTGTCCAATTTCTTACATCTGTTGGAAACTCATTTGTTGATGCTCATTTCATACCCACTATCTCATTGCTTTTCTACTTGATGTCAAATTCTGCTTCCTACTGTTTAACAATTTCTTGTTCATAACCGGAATCGTATTTGTTTGAGATTAGTTCCTCCCTAAAGATTAGATTATGTCCTCAGTGACTGTGTCTTTGAAAGCCTTCATTGTACTAACTCCCTTCCTGCCTTAATAATCTCTAGCTGTTACACTTCAATTCCAATCAGCTTGCTTTGACAAAGGGGGAGATCACTTGATTCGTCTGGGTAATGTATTCACTCATTAAGGGGGAGAATAGGTTGGGGGAGATAGTTTTGCATAATTCATGGCCAGGCATTTGATTCCATGTCTAAGGGGAAGCACATCTTATTTTATCAAACTATTTCCTACGGAGGAGAATATTTTTTTAATGCCTCTATCAAATCATTTATTCTTTTTGACAATGACAAAGGGGGAGAAGAGTTTGATATGAGTCATATATGAGTCAGCATGTCAGCATGTATGTGTTAATTTGGTTATAATGGTCATAATGACAAATGGTGTTGCCATCATCAAAAAGGGGGAGATTATTGTGTCCCTGTGATTTTGATGATGTCAAACACTATGAGTCATCATGAGTTATAGTGCATTGGTTGATGACTCATAGTGCATTGGTTTGCATTGGTTTTATGCTATGTTGAAGTCACATGTTGGATGCATTTTTTGATCCTATCATGATCTAATCATATACAAAAGTGTGTGTTTGAATATTGATAAGAACAGGTTGGACAGCATGGGCAGCAAGGTTGGACAACATGGACAATCAGTGATGGAGTTTATGAAGTCAAGCTAAGCATCAGCTTAAGCTCAAGGCCGTAGTGAAGTTAAAGTGAATATACGATAATTAGTACAAGGAATCTTCAACAGACCTTCAGTAGAAGTCAACAATACAAGATCAAGTCTTAAGACAAGTTTGGTTGACTGAACTGTTCATTTCGGTCAACCGAAAGTACCAGAAGAGAACTCAAGAGAATAAGAGTTCTGTTTGCCATCAGAACCTCGACGCAGGATCACCACTGCCTTGACGCAGTCACATCCACCGAAGTGATTTTTTAGAGAGTTGCATCAATGCACCACAAAGCTGCGTCGACGCATCAAGAACAAAACCAGCCATCAAGTCACACCACATCTGTAATATCCTGGATTCTTCGGATCGGAATCGGAGAGCTATCGGATCGCTTTCGTGGGTCCTGATACGTGTTTTACGATCCACGTGGGTTTTTCCCTTGTATAACTTGCGGAACCCTGTAGAGAGTTGACCATTGAGTTTTGTTACTCAAGGACGCTATAGTCGCGTTGTGCTCGTTCTGAAGATCACGAAGACAATTTTTCTATATTTTTTGAATTTACTAATTTTCGTGCAGAAAATCAGATTTTACGGAATTGCATAATTTCCTTTTTCTTTTCCTTTTAACCCCTCTCTCTCCTTCCTCTCTCCCCACCGCTGTTCTCACCCTCTCCCTTTATTCTCTCTCCTCTCTTCCTCTCTCCTGCGGGGCGCGCGACCATGGCAAGATGGACGAGGCAGGGACGTCGTGGAGGTTTTGTGAAGCGTGCTGGTGCGAGGAATGGAGCACGACGTTGGCGCGATCCCTCGGTGGATTCAAAGTCGGCGTGGGTGGGTTCGTGTGATGGTTTTTGGCATATCGTTGTCGTTTCAGCGCATGAGATCTTCGGTGGAGGTAGGGGACAGATGCCCTACTCTTTTCCTATGTTCTCTCGTGATTTGGAGCCGAATGGTGTGAGTTTGAGTGGGTTTTGCTTCGGTTGGGAGAAAAGCATGTTCGGGGGGTGTGAGCCGTGTTCGCCGTTCTGGGCGACAGTTTGTAGTTTAAATGGTTTCATTTGAACCCCTGGCATGTTGGGAATCATTTCCCGCCAGTTTTACTGAATTTGGTTGAGAATCGGTGCCGGTATGAGGCCGGTTGTCCTTGTGAGTCGTTTTGGGTTTATTCCTGGGAATCGCCCGTTTGATAGCTGTTTTGTGGTTTGTTGGCCCCTTCCGACTTGTGGAAGGCTGGCAATGTGATTAGGGTTGTTTCCCCGTCATTCTGGCGACGATTGGGGCTTGGAAAATGGGTTTTTGTGCGGAATTTTCATGTTTTGCTCCGTGACGAGAACGCGCTCGTCGTGTGCGCCGCATTCTTAGTAGAACGCGCTAGAATGATGCACCGCGTCTCGTGAAGGAGATGAATAGTTTGGTAGTTAGGAACATGACCTAGGTGATGGGCGTGATCCTCTGTGAACGCGCTCAAGGCGTTGGTTGCGATTATGCGAATGCGCTCGAGATGTTGGCCGAGTCTATGTATTGTCGCGCATGAGCTTCTTGTCGCGACTATTATCATGACCTGAGTGAGTGCCGCGTCTTTGGTCTATCTGTTATCGCGCCTGAGGTGTAGGCCGTGTCTATTAACGTGTTTTAGGTGAGCGCCGTGTTAGTGTGTTATCGCGACCCAGGTGATGGGCATGTTATGATGGCATCGCAACCCTCTGTGGGGGTGCGTTAATCATCGCAACGCAGGGTATAGGCGCGTTAATGTTTTCTATTTTCGTGTCTTATTTGAGCTATCTCGGGCTCCGGTGAACCCAAGATTCAATGCCTTGTTGGCTTTTGGCTCGATGGATGCCTTCGGTGTCTTATGAGAGTCATTTGTGTATCAAGGGATGCCAGAGGAGCAGTTTTACCCCGAGCAGTGTGTAGTGTTGTGTTCTTTCCGGTTAGTGTGGCTTTGACCCCTTGGTTAGCCCATTGTTCCGTGGATGTCTTGGACGTCCTATGAGGGCTGTGACTGTGTCATAGGGTGTCTGAGAGGGCCATTGTACCGAGTAGTGTTTTGTGTTATATCGAGGGTCATTATGGTTTCTGGTCATCCCGGTTGTGACCCAGTGGTTGACACGTGACCTCGTGAGTTTCTCGTCTATCTTGTGAGGATCGAGACATAATTTTTGGTGCTTAGAGGTAGTGTCTTGCCTCGATTTACGTGCCATGTGCTTTGAGGGTTTTGATGATCTCTCATGTTCCATGTTTCGTGCTATGCGGAATTGTGAGTCCGTTGTGTGGCTCAAGGCCGAGGACTCATTATTGTTATTATTACTGTTATGGATCCGGCTGTTCTGTGCCGTATTCCATAATTTGTTTTATCGTGATTTTGGCTTAGGGACTAGGCTGATTAACAGCGTGTTGCTGTGATGTGCGACGATCTTGACCCGAGTCTTGTGACTTAAGGATCGTTGTCAGCAGGTCTAGTTGACTGTCTTGAGATCGATGGCAGTTGTATACTGAATTGTCCTCCACAGTACGTGCAATAGGTGTGTGCTTACACTGTCTGTACTTCGGTGTTCACTGTTTTGGAGTCTCTGTGTCTAGTGAGCCTCCACTAGTCGTAGCCTGACGACACTTTCCTGTGTGTGAGCCCACCTAGGAGTGGTGGCGGGGCAGTTCCCGATAGATGGTTTTTAGGCTAATTTCTGTGGGCCCCCTTGCTTTGCGGTAGCGTCCTACAGGAGGGAAAACTAGCTAGAGGCTTGGCTCAAGGCATTGGGCTTGTGTGTGCACACGTAGTCAGGGGCAGTTAGACGAGCGCCGACGGGCGTGACCCTGACTAGTCAGTTGTTACTGTTGTACTTGGTTCTTTGTGAGTGTCTCAGTTACCGCTGTGCTAGGCGTATGTGATATACTTGAGGCATAGTGTAAGACGTCAGTGGACGTATCTGGCTGTTCTTCTAGTGAGGAGGTGCTTCTGTCACTTGACGCATGACTCTTGTGACTTGTGTTTTCCTGACTGGTTTTCATCATTATTGACGTGACTTGTCGGGTTGTTTACGTTGGCTTGACCCGCAGTCTAGTCTAGTGTAGCGTGCATGATGATGAGCTCGTGTATGTTCGTGCCTTTGACTGTGTAGGTCTTTGGTAGGCTTTACCTGTTTTGGTTGGCTTTTCACGATAGGGTTTCGTGATTCGACAATGGATCAGAAATGCCCGACTTTGTGAGATCGAGGTTCGCCTTTCTGTTGCTGTTCTACAGTCAGGAGGCGCGGTTCCTTTGGCTACCGTGTTTCTGTGTTACGGCTTTCCTCTTTACTTCTATTGTTACTACTTTGCTTTAGTGTAGCACTGCTGTTAGTACATGTTTTACGGTAGGGTTCTGCGGGATCCCTACTAAGCCAGTGATAGGAGGATCACCCCTGACTTTTCAGGTGTAGCTGTTCTACCTCCTAGCTGGAGGTTCCGCTGTGCGGTAGTTCTGCGTTGCCAACGTTTGCCAGTGTCAGACTTCCCCCGACTTGAGGGTACGGTTTCCTTTCTGTTGGATTGTACTTGTCTTTCTTTGGACTGTACTCTGTTAGTTTAATTGTTATAGAAAATGTAATTTTATTTCTACTACTTTGGCAATCCTGATCATTGAAATTTAATTGCTTATTGCTTTATCTGGAAGTTCAATATACTATCACATACCATTCTATCCCTTCGGATCTTTTCTGCTCTTGGGAGGCCTCGCAGGTTCCAAGTTGTATCGGGTTTAGCCGGTATCCGGAGTCTGGGTCGTCACAGGTGGTATCAGAGCGAGAGTTCAGAGTTGTTCGGAATTTTTTTGAGCTAGTTGAGCTTTTTTTTTGTGAAGTACATGGGAATTCAAGATATTGCAGTGTTCAGAGTCCTTAAGGTCCAGTACAGCCAGCCGTTGGCATTGGTTTTGTGATTGTTTATCACTTTACTTTCGTGTGTGGTCTTGTGCGTGCTGTGTTGGCACTGTACGAGATGGTTTTTGCTCTCGTCAAGATGTGACGGAGTGTTCTTTTTTTGTCATGGTGATTGTCTCAGTTATGCTGTACTTGGCAGAGTTCACCAGTATGCATGAATCTGTGGTGCGATGTTTGAGATTTTTCCGTGGCTTGTCTAGGTGGCTGTTTGGAACTATCGTTGGTGTGATGGCAGTACACATTCTTATGTTGTTTTAGTCGTCCCAGCTTGAGTTTGTTTAACCCCTAAGGTGTTATGGTTGCGATTGAGCTAGTCGATTGGATGCCTTGATTGAGAATGCTCAGGCGAACCTAGGATTTTTCCTTCCTAGTGAGCTACTGTTAGTCAAGCTTGATTATTCTTATCTTGTCTGGTGGCGTCGTTTTGATGTAAGCTTTGGAAGTGCTGTCTCTGTGAAGCCTTTGTCCTATGTCTGCTTAAGTGTGGACTGTGTTAGTTCTGAACCTGATGTGCTCTTGTTCGACAGTTGCTTGGCTTTGGACCCAGTTTGTGTGCTGGGAGCCGTTGTGCACCATGTTTAGCGTGCCATGTTAGGTGGATGTTGTGCTGTTAAGGTTCAATAATTATTTCAAGACGTGAGGATAAGCTGAGACAGGTGTTCCTTGTGGCTTGTGCTGAAGCTGGTGCTCTTCCTAGTTTGCACTTTGGCGACTTGTGATCGATTGTTAGTAGGATCGGTACTCGAGGCGTGGTATATTGTAGTTTTGTGAATTGCGATGGCGCCGAGTGTGTGCTGAGATGAGGATGTCAAATTATTTCTGATGCATGTGTGCGTTGTGTTGAGTGCGCAGCGGAAGCGTGTGGGCTTATAACCCACAGGTCGAGGATCGTTGGTTGGAAGATTCTGGCCGACCGAGAGGTTTGTTTCCTCGGTGTGACATTGTCTTGGCTTTGTGTGCCTTGATGCAGGTGGTTGCCGTGCAGTTGATGGAAGCATTATGATGGTTGCCACCGGTATGCATAAGGATTGGGGAAATACGTCGACATATATGCTGGTCGAGTACACTTTTCTTCTCTGTATTTTTCTTGGGAGTTATGCTCTCGGGACGGATCGTGGTCCTTGAGATGCGTTCTGCGAGATTGTTGTTGTTGTTGTTGTGGGTCCTTGTTGGTGAGCTGTTCGCAGTATGGCTTGTATGTGTTAGCCGTGTGTTCAGCTGTAATTGTGCCTTGGTGTGACCCAACTTGCAGTAGTGTCCCGTGATTCTATGTTGAGAACGGAGCTGGGATTTTACTTGTAATACCCCTAGTTATTAAATAATAAAAATTATGTGAAAATTAATAAGAAATTCCTTAAGAAATAGGATAGGTGAAAATTTGACATTTTTTTATAAAAATCTAGAAAAACTAGAATCTTGTAGAGGAGAAAATGTTTAACAATAGTGTCTTCTATGACCGGCCCAAATAAAATTCGTAAACAAGTCGAATTAACTAATTAAGGCCCAAATCACACTTAAACCTAATTAGACCTTAAAACGTGAAATTGGAGCCCATTACCTAATCATTTAGGCTGAGATCGGATCCAAATGAAAGGCTAGGATGAGAGGATCGATTCCCCTCTTAGTTGATAGGGTGCAAGCCCTGGATACAGAGGGGGGTGAATGTATCCTGCTAGAAATATCGCCCAATTAAAATTAAACTCAGAAGCTAAACACAAATCCAGAATAAAAACTAATTCAATTGAACATATGAAGAGACACTTGGAGCGCTCCTAATCAATCATCTAGCGGAAGCAAACACACAAACAAACCACTACTCAAGAGATTTTTAGGTGCTTCGGTCCAAGGACCTACGTCCACCCCTCACTCCCAACTGGAGTGAGGCTTCCACTAGCACATGCTAGAAAACTGCAGACTCAATCTGCGAACAAGATGCTGCCACACAGCTTGACCAAAGGAACAGCCTCCCCTCTTCCTCCCAACCGGAGGGACACCCCAAGTGACTCCCAGCCACTTCGAAACCAGAGACGCAAGTCTCTCTTCCTCCAGACCAGGAGGGAACACCTAGTCTTGCAACCACAAGACCAGAACCGGAGGATCAATCCTCCCTTCCTCCAAACCGGAGGTAAACCTAGAGACCTAAGTCTCTCTTCCTCTGAAACCCAGAGGGAAGCACAGGTGACACCAAGCCACCTGAAAACTAGAGGTCTCGGACCTCTCTTCCTCCCAACCGGAGGGACCCCCGGACTCGAAACCTACAAGCCCAGAACCGGAGGACCCATCCTCCCTTCCTCCAAACCGGAGGGAAACAACCGATGACTCCCAGTCAAAGGCAACCAGAGACACAAGTCTCTCTTCCTCCACACCGGAGGGAACCCGACCTCACACAAGAGAATCGGAAGAACAACTAGTGAAGGTTTAAAAGGAAAAACAAAAATGTAGCAACAGAAAGCTGGAAGAATAAAATGCACAAAGGCTCTCGCAGGAGCTGGCTGGCCTGGATTTGATCCACGGTCCAGCAGGAACTGATCTTCAGTTGAAGCTTCCTTTGCTCTAGCTCTCTCTTCTTCTCACTCTTCTTTTTCTTCTCTTTCGCAAGCTCTCTCTCTGTCTCTTCTTTTTTCTTCTTCTGCTCACTGCCTTTCTGTAACTCTATGTCGATCACTCTCTTCCTCTTTCTTATCTGATCTTCCTTTCTTATCTTCTCTTTTTCATACCATCTTCTGCTCTCTTCACTCTTCTTCTACTCTTCTCACTCTTCTTCTACTCTCTTCACTCTTCTTCTGCTCTTCTGCTGGATCGAAGTCTCTGCACTTCTACTTTTTCTTTCTCCACTTCGATCACTCTTCATCTGAAGACGAAGACTCATATATATAGCAGCAGCAGCAGCTGCCCCGGCGTGTGACCTCCACATTTCCTGCCCTAAGAATTCGGACCACGTGGCAGCATCCAGCAGGCTGTCAGTACACGTGTCCTCATCTGGGCACCTTGTCCTTCCTTGGATCACGTGCCTTCATTAGGCTTCACGAAGATTCCCTGTTAGACAAAGAACAAATTATCAACTTGGTGTCGACACTTTGTAAAATGAAATGCATTGTATAGACTTGTGAAAGCGCATGCATTGTACAGACTTAGTGAAAGGGAATGCATGTAATACAATTCTTTTAAATACCCAGAGACTAATGCGTTCTCGCACGGGAGCATATGAAGTCTCAGGGGAGCATCTATGGCCTCTGGACAGCATCACCAGTGTCAGGGGAGCATGTGGGGCACATGCTGTCTCTGGGGAGCAATCGCTGCTCCAGGGGAGCATCCTCAAAGTTAGGGAAGCATTAGCAGTCACTGGAGGGCATACTCGGTCCCAGGAGAGCATCCGGGGGGACAGGCGAGCATGCACGTCTGATGTACAGACTCTACCAATGTATAGACTTGGTGGATAGTGATGCATAGCCAAACGGATGTACAAACTTCACTGTGAATGCATGAATAGTGAATGAGTGTATAGACTTGATGTGAACGCTGCATGATCGAGCCTAACCAATGTATAGACATTACAATGCTCATCTACTGAATAGACTTCACAGTGCTCAATCAGACTTCACGATGCTCAATCAGACTTCACGATGCTTAATCACCCTTGAAGATGTGAGCGAGACAGTGTATGGACTTGGAGACCCTTAGCCAATGTATAGACTTCAAGTGAAGACCAATGTATAGACTTCACGTGAAAGCCCAATGTGCAGACTTGAGCTATGGAAGCTACAGTGTCGATGTATGGACTTTGTGAATGTTCAGACTTGAATGCTCGACCAGTGTACGGACTTGCAGAGCCGAACCCAATGTATAGGCTTGGCGAAGCACAGTCCAATGTATAGACTTTGCGAAACAGAGTCCAATGTATAGACTTGGCAGGTTGACCCACTGTACAGACTTTGAAGCCTAAGACAATGTGTAGACTTGTGAAGCTTGAGGCCAATGTACAGATTTGAAGATCCACTGTGGATGTATAGACTTGAGTGAAGTGAACGGATGTTCAGACTTTGAAGATCCACTGTGGATGTATAGACTTGAGTGAAGAGATTGGCTGTACAGACTTCAACACAGCTGCGATGTACAGGCTTTGACAAAGCAGCGTTGTACAGACTTGATGAAGCTTCAGATGAATGAATGTATAGACTTCCCAAACGAATGTACAGACTTCAGAAGATGAAGACTCTGTATAGACATGAAGAAGCTGAGTGAACAATGTATAGGCTTTGAACTCTGTACAGACTTGAAGACCCTGAGCCAATGTGTAGACTTTGCCTTAGAAACGAATGTATAGACTTGAAACAGAAGTCAGGCAAGTGTTGTGTAGACTTGGCCAGAACGTAGGGAAAGGTATGAATGTATAGCCTTGGCCAGAACGTAGGGAAAGCCGCCAATGTTCAGACTTGATCATCCAGCAGTGTATAGACTTTGTTTCGAGCAACGTAGCTAAAAGATACAATGTATAGACTTTGCACAGGAGTGCCTGAAGCGATGTACAAACTTGGAGTGCCAAAGGCATTGTATAGACTTGGCGTGCCGAAGCCATTGTATAGACTTGGCGAATGGCTTGAAACACAAGGACGCTGCTCGCTGTACAGACTTGAGGTTTCAACATAATGATGTACAGACTTGGAGAATGGCTTGAGACACATAAACGTTGCTCGCTGTACAGACTTGATCAAGGCTGCTGAACAATGTACACACTTCCAATGTATAGACTTCTCATGAACAGACCGATGTGCATACTTCCCTTCGATGCATCTACAGTGCAATGTATTGACTTGACGAACATTATGCAATGTATGGACTTGATGAACAGTGCACTGTATGGACTTTGATGAAGGGCCCAATGTATGGACTTCGCCTGAAATGCAGGAACCTGGGCGCTGTACAGACTTGAGTTTTCAACAGACCGATGTACACACTTGGAAGGCTTTGAAGGCAATGTACATACTCTACCAACATGCAGACTTTGCCTAAAATGCAGTGTGTAGACTTGAGATATGATGCATGAACAGACTGACATCAAGATATCCAGATAACAAGCAATCCAGATAACAATCAATTATGAAATACATCAGCAATAATGAAATGCACCAAAGCACACACCACACAGCCATATTTAAATGCAGCAATAATTCAGATAAGATTTTCAATGAAACATTCATATGAACCACAAACAGAATTGTATGCATTCAAATGACTTATAGTGTTTGCTATCATCAAAATCACAGGGACACAACAATCTCCCCCTTTTTGATGATGGCAACACTATGAGTACTCTAGGAGTCATACTGACTTGATCAAATATTTCTCCCCCTTTGACTTCAGCAAAAAGACATGAATTGAAGAGGATAGAATAAGACTGCATAATATAAGTGAATTAAAAACTCCCCCTTTGACTAAGCTCCCTCTTATCAGAAAACGTTTTGATGAATGAAACCCATTGAGATGAAGGGAGAATGTCAACAAAAGTACAGGGACACTCAAGAATGCTAACTAGATCTCCCCTTTAAGGAATCATGACATGGAAGCTACCCCTAATTAGATGGAGTGAAGCCAATTGATATAGTGAAGTGATGAGCATTTTCAACAATTAGTGAAAATTGAGATATTGAACTTTTCAACAAGATACCAACTTCATAGAATTAGAATTTTAAGTTCTAGATTCCTCCATCATAAAAGCTTATGAAACCTTGATTGTCAGATGTGGTTTAAGAATGATGTAAACCTAAATTTTTCAAAGAGAAGTTATACTCATATCTGAACCAACTCTTAATAAAAAGGAACTACAAGCTCATATAAGATTCTAGTTCAACCAACTTCCATCTTACTTAGTTTACTTTCCATGACAGCTTTAACAGAAACATAAGTGAATGCACCTGAATTTTAATTGTTCTTTCAGAAATTGATTTACACAAATTCAATTTTTTTTTAAATGAACAATTTTGGTTCATCAGCACCTTTTGACGTGGGGAAACACCTTGATCAGAGGCCAGAATCCCCAGTTACTCAGTGTGACAACCGTATTGCTTCTTCCATTTTAGAGAACAGAGGTAGCATTAAAAGTATCTTTGGCATGAGGATACACCTTGATCAGAGGCCAGAATCTCCAGTTACTTAATACAACTATGCCATTGCTCTGCCATATTTTCACAATAACTTCCAATCATCTCTTTAAATAGAGTTAACCATGGTACTTCATGACTCAATCCTTTGGACAGGTTTCTCAGTAACCACAGTCATTGCTCTATCCATACTTTTACTCAAAATGGATTCAGAACAAATTAGATGTTTAGGAACAACCACATACACTATATATCTCAGTCAACGTAGACATGGATATCAACTTTTCAGATTTCAGAAAGTCTTACATGAATTTACATGAAGCAGACAGTTAAAGTTTATTAAGAGGTTGAGACAGATATTTTCAAGATTCTTGTGACCAAACAAGAGTACATAAGACTTAAACCACTTCCAGTTAACAAATGTTCTTAAGCATGTATAATGGAAGGTTCCTCATTGAAGGTGTTTTAACTTTTATGAAGTAGTATTCAGGCTGAAGATTTACTTCATATCTCAGCTTAGTAATTCAAGTGAGAATATTCAACAGACAGCATGGATTCTGAAAAATTGTAGCAAAGGAGCTGCTCTTGAGCATAGAAGTTCAAGGATGACTGAATAGAAGTGAAGCTCTCCTTCAGCAGATTTAGGAGAGACAGACAGATACCTATAAGGTATGAATTCAGATTATGAACAACTTCAGAAGCAGTCAAGAAAGATCATTTGATACCACTTTGATGATGGAATCACTGACACTATAGAATTGACAAGATGAATCAAGTAGGTGGATAGGAAGAGTTCAGATAAAAACACAACTGAACGGATTAAGCATGCTCCCCCTGTCTATATGCAGTGAGACACAATCCCTCCTTTTTTTTATTTTTCAAAAATAAGTGATATGCTATGCAATGACTCCCTCTAACTAACAACACTAAATCATCCTATATGTCATGAAGACAGTGCAGATGATGAATGACTATGCAAGAATAAATTTAACATGCTATGCAGTAAATCTAAAAACAGTTGTGTGATTTCAAGAGTATGAGAAATGCTCCCCCTAAATGTATGCATTCAATCTATGCTTTTTGGCATTTTCAATGTAATGCAATGCAATGCAATTAACTGCATGTATGCACGGGCATGAAGCAACATATTCACATGAAGATGCAGACATTCTCTAATATGCAAATTTGACCCTTGGTACTTGGCGGAGAACTTGGTCTAAAAGACCATCTCACACAAAGTAAGAACCTCCAGACAGATTTCCTCTGCCCTTTAGTAGCTTACCATTTGATATACCAAAGTGGTCATGCATGACAATGCAATACCAACAGTCCTATATGCATCAGATTTTCAATGATTGTGTGTCAAGTGCATGATTATGCAATACTCATATATGCACTCAGCTCAAAGTACAAACAAGAAAACCCACAAAGCTCAATGCAAGAGTCAAACCAAACAAAAAGCATGTATGCATGAAACTATGACTTATCAGATAAACCATAAATTTCATTTGAACAGATGTGAAGAATTTACCTGAATAGGGTTTTATCAACTCGGGTGCCTTGGTTTATTTCCCCCCCCCCCCCTTTTTTTTTTATTATTCTTCAGCTTCCAAGGCACACCTGCAAGTTAGCACACTATGTTGCATGGGCAGGTACCCAAACTGTCTTGGGCCCTGCATGGTTAATAGTGACACCTTTGGCAGGTGTTCTAAACAACCTCTTAGCATGTAGGTCATCAGATCTCATCAGATGACAATTATTCATTGAATGACCTAATACACCACAATAATAGCAAGAGGCAGCAGATTTCAGATTTGATTTATGCACATTCTGATTAGTATGAGTTCTATGTGCATATGCATGAAATTTTCTGTTAACAGAATTAAGATTCTGTTTACCAACATAAGCCAGCCAACAGTCAGCAGCTCTATGGCCTGGCTTCCCACATTCAAAACATGTAAGTGTTTTCTTTTCAAACACAAATTCATTTCTATCAGAAATATTTCTATTGACAGGGAATTTACTAGATTTATTGTTAAACTTCCTTCCCTGAGTATGCCAACATTGGGCTGCAATGTGGCCCATCTTGCCACAGTGAAAGCATGAACTAGAATTTCTTCCACCAGCCCTCAGCCAGCATTCAATGACCCTGTGGCCTATCTTTCCACACTCAAAGCATGTAATGAGCTTATCTTTAAAAACAAATTTGTTCTTATTAGGACCATGTTGGCTTGCAGGAGATTTACTATGATATGAATGAGATGTTTTCTTATCATTTGCAAACCAGCATTGTGCAATCGTGTGTCCTAATTTACCACAGTGAAAACATTCAATTTTCTTTTTCTGAAATGAAGGATTTCTATCATGAAGGTTCCTAGCAGTCATATCATCATTCTCCATCAATTTACATTCATGCATCTGATGACCAAATTTATGACAATAATGGCATGACATTTTCTTTTTAGATGCATGTGAATGTGTGTGTGAACTTTGATCAACATGCCCTAATGAACCCTTTTTATTTATTTTCTATTTTCCAATCTTTTTCTGATTTTTGTTCTATTCTTCAGTTTTCTGAACAATGGGTTGTTTATCTTTTGAAGTGGTGGCTACATTTGAAGCTTTTACAAAAGATGTCATCAACTTGCTCTGAAATTCTTTCTTGTTACCATTATTGTAGCCCAGCCCTTCCTTCATAGTGTTGATTTTTACACCTAGTAGCTTGTCTAGATTTTTCTGCCCACTTACGAATTTTGACAAAGTATTGTTCAGATCATTTATTTCAGATTGAAGGGAAGAGACCTGATGTTCATAGTTGACTATATCTTCTTCACAGACCAGAATTTGTTGATGCATCACATCATTCAAAGTTTTAAGGGTATCAATTTCTGATTTCAGTTTGAGCTCATTTTGATTTTCATCAACATATTTTCCTTTTTCAAATGTTAGCAATCTCTCTAACATGGTGGAGTTCAACTGTTTTAGTTTCTCAATTTCCTCCTTTAGACTAGTGTTCTCCTGCTCAAGTTTATCATCATCAAACAAAACATCAGTTAGGAAACATGGATATTCTGATTTATAGTTTTCAAAGTTTTCCTGAAATTTTAAGTTCGCAACACTAACAGCCTTGAACTCTTCATTGATCAATTTGTTTTCATTCTCAAGACTGATTAGTTTTTGTTCAGATTCTCGACATTGGTTTCTGAGTTTAGTGTTTTCAGATTTAACATGATCAAGTTCTGATTGGATTCCATCTAGTTTCGACACTTGTCTTCTGAGAATCTCATTTTCAGTTTTCAAAATTTCAGGATTTTCAAGATTTTCAATTCCAGAAATAGGATCCCCTAGACTTGTTAACTTCTTTATCAGACTTTTATTCTTCTTCCTCAATTTTTCATGGGAGTTTAACAGATTAGCATAGGCATCTTCCCAGTCATCTAAAGTGAAACTATCGAAAGGATTGATTACCTCTTCAGCATCTTCAAATTCATCTTGATCAGTGCTATGGTCGCTCTTATCAGCCATCAGGCAGCTGTCCTCATTCATCCTCTGAGCTAGCTTCAACTGATCCAGAATGTCCTTTGCAGACCTGCAGTCATAAAAACAAAAGTGTAGAGCCTTGTCAGTAGCTTCTTTCATTAATCTCAAAACTTTCTGATTCTCTCCATTTCTTGATCTGTCACTTTTAGTCCATTTGGACTCTTCCTTTGGCAGTCGGTGAGGACCATGTGAAATTAACTTCCACAAATCCGGATCCATCAATTCCACATAATTGTGTAGACTGCTAACCCATGAATTAAAGTTAGAACCATTGTAAACCGGTGGAGAACCCATGGATTAAATCGGCAAGTAGATTTATGCAGCAGAGAGTAAATTCAAAAATGCACCAAGGGACAACAGGATCCTCTGCAGATCGTTGGATCTGATCAGACAGAGAACCGCTCTGATACCAATTGATAGGGTGCAAGCCCTGGATACAGAGGGGGGTGAATGTATCTTGCTAGAAATATCGCCCAATTAAAATTAAACTCAGAAGCTAAACACAAATCCAGAATAAAAACTAATTCAATTCAACATATGAAGAGACACTTGGAGCGCTCCTAATCAATCATCTAGCGGAAGCAAACACACAAACAAACCACTACTCAAGAGATTTTTAGGTGCTTCGGTCCAAGGACCTACGTCCACCCCTCACTCCCAACTGGAGTGAGGCTTCCACTAGCACATGCTAGAAAACTGCAGACTCAATCTGCGAACAAGATGCTGCCACACAGCTTGACCAAAGGAACAGCCTCCCCTCTTCCTCCCAACCGGAGGGACACCCCAAGTGACTCCCAGCCACTTCGAAACCAGAGACGCAAGTCTCTCTTCCTCCAGACCAGGAGGGAACACCTAGTCTTGCAACCACAAGACCAGAACCGGAGGATCAATCCTCCCTTCCTCCAAACCGGAGGTAAACCTAGAGACCTAAGTCTCTCTTCCTCTGAAACCCAGAGGGAAGCACAGGTGACACCAAGCCACCTGAAAACTAGAGGTCTCGAACCTCTCTTCCTCCCAACCGGAGGGACCCCTGGACTCGAAACCTACAAGCCCAGAACTGGAGGACCCATCCTCCCTTCCTCCAAACCGGAGAGAAACAACCGATGACTCCCAGTCAAAGGTAACCAGAGACGCAAGTCTCTCTTCCTCCACACCTAAGGGAACCCGACCTCACACAAGAGAATCGGAAGAACAACTAGTGAAGGTTTAAAAGGAAAAACAAAAACGTAGCAAAAGAAAGCTGGAAGAATAAAATGCACAAAGGCTCTCGCAGGAGCTGGCTGGCCTGGATTTGATCCACGGTCCAGCAGGAACTAATCTTCAGTTGAAGCTTCCTTTGCTCTAGCTCTCTCTTCTTCACACTCTTATTTTTCTTCTCTTTCGCAGGCTCTCTCTCTGTCTCTTCTTTCTTCTTCTTCTTTCTTCTTCTTCTGCTCACTGCCTTTCTGCAACTCTATCTCGATCACTCTCTTCCTCTTTCTTATCAGATCTTCCTTTCTTATCTTCTCTTTTTCATACCATCTTCTACTCTCTTCACTCTTCTTCTGCTCTTCTCACTCTTCTTCTGCTCTCTTCACTCTTATTCTGCTCTTCTACTAGATCGAAGTCTCTGCACTTCAGCTTTTTCATTCTCCACTTCGATCACTCTTCATCTGAAGACGAAGACTCATATATATAGCAACAGCAGCAGCAGCTGCCCCGGCGTGTGACCTCCACATTTCCTGCCCTAAGAATTCGGACCACGTGGCAGCATCCAGCAGGCTGTCAGTACACGTGTCCTCATCTGGGCACCTCGTCCTTCCTTGGATCACGTGCCTTCATTAGGCTTCACGAAGATTCCCTATTAGACAAAGAACAAATTATCAACTTGGTGTCGACACTTTGTAAAATGAAATGCATTGTATAGACTTGTGAAAGCGCATGCATTGTACAGACTTAGTGAAAGGGAATGCATGTAATACAATTCTTTTAAATACCCAGAGACTAGTGCGTTCTCGCATGGGAGCATATGAAGTCTCAGGGGAGCATCTATGGCCTCTGGACAGCATCACCAGCGTCAGGGGAGCATGTGGAGCACATGCTGTCTCTGGGGAGCAATCGCTACTCCAGGGGAGCATCCTCAAAGTTAGGGAAGCATTAGCAGTCACTGGAGGGCATACTCGGTCCCAGGAGAGCATCCGGCGGGACAGGCGAGCATGCACGTCTGATGTACAGACTCTACCAATGTATAGACTTGGTGGATAGTGATGCATAGCCAAACTGATGTACAGACTTCATTGTGAATGCATGAATAGTGAATGAGTGTATAGACTTGATGTGAACGCTGCATGATCGAGCCTAACCAATGTATAGACATTACAATGCTCATCCACTGAATAGACTTCACAGTGCTCAATCAGACATCACGATGCTCAATCAGACTTCACGATGCTCAATCACCCTTGAAGATGTGAGCGAGACAGTGTATGGACTTGGAGACCCTTAGCCAATGTATAGACTTCAAGTGAAGACCAATGTATGGACTTCACGTGAAAGCCCAATGTGCAGACTTGAGCTATGCAAGCTACAGTGTCGATGTATGGACTTTATGAATGTTCAGACTTGAATGCTCGACCAGTGTACAGACTTGCAGAGCCGAACCCAATGTATAGGCTTGGCGAAGCACAGTCCAATGTATAGACTTTGCGAAACAGAGTCCAATGTATAGACTTGGCAGGTTGACCCACTGTACAGACTTTGAAGCCTAAGACAATGTGTAGACTTGTGAAGCTTGAGGCCAATGTACAGACTTGGCATTCCACTGTGGATGTATAGACTTGAGTGAAGTGAACGGATGTTCAGACTTTGAAGATCCACTGTGGATGTATAGACTTGAGTGAAGTGAATGGATGTTCAGACTTTGAAGATCCACTGTGGATGTATAGACTTGAGTGAAGAGATTGGCTGTACAGACTTCAACACAGCTGCGATGTACAGGCTTTGACAAAGCAGCGTTGTACAGACTTGATGAAGCTTCAGATGGATGAATGTATAGACTTCCCAAATGAATGTACAGACTTCAGAAGATGAAGACTCTGTATAGACATGAAGAAGCTGAGTGAACAATGTATAGGCTTTGAACTCTGTACAGACTTGAAGACCCTGAGCCAATGTGTAGACTTTGCCTTAGAAACGAATGTATAGACTTGAAACAGAAGTCAGGCAAGTGTTGTGTAGACTTGGCCAGAACGTAGGGAAAGGTATAAATGTATAGCCTTGGCCAGAACGTAGGGAAAGCCGCCAATGTTCAGACTTGATCATCCAGCAGTGTATAGACTTTGTTTCGAGCAATGTAGGTAAAAGATACAATGTATAGACTTTGCACAGGAGTGCCTGAAGCGATGTACAGACTTGGAGTGCCAAAGCCATTGTATAGACTTGGCGTGCCGAAGCCATTGTATAGACTTGGCGAATGGCTTGAAACACAAGGACACTGCTCGCTGTACAGACTTGAGGTTTCAACAGAATGATGTACAGACTTGGAGAATGGCTTGAGACACATAAACGCTGCTCGCTGTACAGACTTGATCAAGGCTGCTGAACAATGTACACACTTCCAATGTATAGACTTCTCATGAACAGACCGATGTGCATACTTCCCTTCGATGCATCTACAGTGCAATGTATTGACTTGACGAACATTATGCAATGTATGGACTTGATGAACAGTGCACTGTATGGACTTTGATGAAGGGCCCAATGTATGGACTTCGCCTGAAATGCAGGAACCTGGGCGCTGTACAGACTTGAGTTTTCAACAGATCGATGTACACACTTGGAAGGCGTTGAAGGCAATGTACAGACTCTACCAACATGCAGACTTTGCCTAAAATGTAGTGTGTAGACTTGAGATATGATGCATGAACAGACTGACATCAAGATATCCAGATAACAAGCAATCCAGATAACAATCAACTATGAAATGCATCAGCAATAATGAAATGCACTAAAGCACACACCACACAGCCATATTTAAATGCAGCAATAATTCAGATAAGATTTTCAATGAAACATTCATATGAATCACAAACAGAATTGTATGCATTCAAATGACTTATAGTGTTTGCTATCATCAAAATCACAGGGACACAACATTAGTTTTCCCCGAAACCCTAACGCTAGAGAGCAAATTTTGGATTAGAAGGCGGCGGCTAACCCTATCCGCGCGATTCGCACACGTCCAACTTGATTGGACTCTATCTCCGTGAAGAGAAGACTCTAGACCTTGTGTGACCTATATAAATGACCCTTAGGAACCCTATTTTCGTTTGGGTGCTGTGGTGACCGACGAGAACTCAGGTGGAGGGAGCATTCCGGCGATCACCGGCAGGGTGTCCTTAGCGCGTTGTCATCCCCTCTTCTTCCTTGTTCCTTCGTTTAAGGTAGGTTATAACGAGCCAAACCTTAAGTACCCTATATGGTTAGAACCATCATCGAGTACTCTCTCTTTTGAATGTAAAAGCCCTAAAAGTTGTTTAGTATCCTGTTAGAATTTTAGCATTTAGTGGAAGCATGTTACATCTAGGGTTATACATGTTCTATCTCGTTTTAAGTAGGGATTACAGGCACAAATCTTAAATTTTTTATGCTATCTTGTAGAGTTTTTCGTGCACTTTCTTTTAAGTCCGAAAGCCCCAATTTTTATGTGTTGTATTTAGAGAATTTAATCCGTTATTGAAACCCTAGCCAACCCGCCGGAGGTGGGAAAGATGCATAAGAACTGTAACTATGTTGACTTGCGCGGCCTCGTGATAGACCGCTCATAATGGATGGACGGCCTGTTGTTGACCGCCCATATGTTGTACCTTCGATCATTTTTCAACGACAGATACCTAACCGCCCTTCTCTTTAAGCGGCATGTTTTAGACCGTGCATGATCCCCAGCGGCACATTACAGACCGCTAAAACCTAGTAGGCCTTCGGGCTGAAGGAGGGATGAACGGCCTGTCATGCGACCGCCGAGGTGATTAAGCGGCTCTGACAGAACCGCCCAAACCTTTAGAATTTGTTTGGCATGATTTCTCTTAATAGATTGATGGATAATTTGATAAGCTAGCAACCACATGATAATTGGAACATATTGAAGTAAATAAATCTTGAATTTTACTAATTTCTTTCACTTGATCTTGTTTCATCATGGCCTTAGTTATTTCATTATGTAAATTCAAACATGATGTCTTAAATGCTATTAGGATTGTTTGACAGTCGTTCTACTCCGGTAGGATTAACTGACGGTGATACTGGTTTCCGCGATTTTATTAGCTTAATTCCTTGTAATGTTTGGGACTCTCCGCCGGATATTCCTTCCGTCGGACTAGGACCTTTATTACAGGACCTCCGTAAGCCCCCGCGAGCCTGGGATTCTGACTAGGACGCCGGGCAAGTTGTACCATCAATACCTGAACCTGTGGATGCGATCGAATCGCTTGGATTATCGTATTGTGAGTCACGGCTCGACTTGGACCCCCTGAGAATTGCGCGGCCCGAAAGGGACCGTTTATCTCATTGGGCGGCCCATAATGAACCGTGCATCCCTGGCCAGGTGCCATTTATATTGGTCATTTATCCTTGATCTATCTTCGACCAAATAATGTTGGGATCGACCCAATAAGCCCTAGGTTGATTAGTGGTGAGTGGGCTGGACCCTGGTTCAGTTCTGCCCCACTGGTGGCAGCCCGGAGCCCATTTGGGTAGATTTCTAGTTGATTAAATTGAACGGACCGATTAGAATCACCCACTTTATAGAGCGGATCCTATTGGACCGTCTTTGCATTGAGCGGCTCTGTAAGGACCATTTATTTTGTTCTTGGGCCTTTAGCTCTATTAGCTGTGGGCGGCCCATTATTGACCATCCAATCCTTTGAACCGCCCAAGATGGACCGCGTATCTTTGACTCCGGGGAGGCTGATCCTCAGCCCCTTTCTATTCTGAGCGGTCCAGTGCATACCGTGTAATGCTCGAGCGGCCCAGTTCTGACCGCTTATCATCCAAAAGTGATTTCCGTGATTATTCGTGTGTGAATCCAAGGACCTGATTGGTTCTCGATAACTTGAACTTTCTGGTCAAAGTATCTTTTCAACTTAACCTTGGAATCCTCCGAGGTGAGCTATACCTTGACATCATTGGCCATTAACTTGATTAATGTCTAGACATAACTTGGGATCTTGGATCCAACAAATCAATGCCAACGCATCATAAGGGCCCGGTCTGGTCCTGGGAGGAGTGCCTGAAAAGTACTTATGCCCCGGGGAGTTTGAATGACATGGTGAGGCATTGCATCGAGTGCATGACTAGCGTGATGTCAATGACAATAATCTAATACTTGAATTTCTCTTGACTTGGTTAGTTCTTGCTTGTTGGCCAATTTCCAGTTAGATCATGTTCTTGCCTTCCTTTCATTATTTTGTTACATAGTCATTTCCTTTCGTTCTTATTTACGTGCTCAAACATGCAATTAATTGGTTAATTACTTAAACTTGCCTGTTATTACCTACTGAGCGTTCGCTCACCCAGTTGTTTCCCCCCTTTTCAGGTAGCTCAGGTGAGGACTCACAGACTGATGGGGACGGGCAAGAGTGACGACCATGGAGCGAAGTAGCCAGTCATGGTTGATTATGTCTAGTTGTGTCTTAGAATGTTTTGGAAGAGTTGTAAAATTTGAATTCCGTAAATGTAATAGTGTTAAGTGGATGTTGTTGAAGGATATGTTAAGTGAGATTATTGTGGTTTGGAACATGGATTAATTGTATGTTATTTAATGAATGGAGTGTTTCTATTTATGGTGATGTGTGATCTTTTAGCTTTAGCATATCATGTCTATAAATCAACATATTATTATTACTTGTTTCTACTGCCAGTCCCGATATTCCGCGTCGGAATGTGACATTGCTGTTGTTGTTATTGTTGGTTGGTGGTTGTGTTCAGCTTGGGAGGAGTTCCCTGTAAGTCTGATTTAGCATTGAGTCGACCGAGGTCTTGTCGGTTGGTTTTGCTATACTCTTCTACCGTGGTAGAGTTGGCATGCGACTCGAATCAGGTGTAATGTCTGAGTGAGGACTGACTTGATTGTGCTTTGTGGTCTAGTGCTATCATTGGCGTTCGGTGTGCTAGTTTCCTTATTCTTGGCGCAGAAGCCGATGTGTTATGTAGCTGTCAGTTGAGAGGACTATGTTTTCTTGTTTAAGCTGATGCTTGTTGTGTCTGCCTAGTGTGTTTTATCGGTAGCTATTTTCGTGGCATGGGTCGTGTCTCCTTTCCCTGTGAGACGTAAGCGATGTTGCCTTATTTCGAAGGTGTCGAACTTGTGTTCACTTGTGTGTCATGCTCGTTCTGTGGATCGGTGTGTCTTGAGATCCGGAGCGTGTGCCTGTGATTGTGGTCTGGCAGTATCCCTCTGAATTATGTTTTTTGAGAATTATGTTATCGTGCTTTGTGTTTGAGGTTTGGCTGATGCTTGGAGAGCGTAGCCAGTGCTTTGGGTTTGTTCTTCCCTGTTCACTTGTTAGCTCCTTGAATTTTGAGGATGAAATTCCTTTAAGGGGGGAGAACTGTAATATCTTGGATTCTTCGGATCAGAATCGGAGAGCTATCGGATCGCTTTCGTGGGTGCTGATACGTGTTTTACGATCTACGCCAGTTTTTCCCGTGTATAACTTGTGGAACCTTGTGGAGAGTTGACCATTGAGTTTTGCTACTCAAGGATGCTACAGGTACATTGTGCTCGATTCGAAGATCGTGAAGACTATTTTTTTATATTTTTTTGAATTTATGGATTTTCGTGCAAAAAATCAGATTTTACAGATGTTGCATATTTCCCTTTTCTTTTACTTTTAGCCCCTCTCTCTCCTTCCTCTCTCCCCACCGCCATTCTCACCCTCTCCCTCCGTTCTGTCTCCTCTCTTCCTATCTCCTACGGGCGTGCGACCGTGGCGAGATGGACGAGGCAGGGACGTCGTGGAGGTTTCGTGGAGTGTGCTGGTGCAAGGAATGGAGCATGGTGTTGGCACAATCCCTCGGTGGATTCAAAGCCGGCATGGGCGAGTTCGTGTGATGGTTTTCGACGTATTGTGACCGTTTCGATGCGTGAGATCTTCGGTGGAGGTAGGCGGACAGATGCCCTACTCTTTTCCTGCGTTCTCTCGTGATTTGGAGCCGAACGGTGTGAGTTTGAGTGGGTTTTGCTTCGGTTGGGCAAAAAGCATGTTCGGGGGGTGTGGGCCATGTTCACCGTTCTAGGTGACGGTTTGTAGTTTAAATGATTTCATTTGAACCCCTGGCATATTGGGAATCATTTCCTGCCGGTTTTACTGAATTTGGTTGAGAATTGGAGACGGTATGAGCCCGGTTGTCCTTGTGAGTTGTTTTGGGTTTATTCCTGGGAATCGCCCGTTTGATCGCTGTTTTGTGGTTTGTTGGCCCCTTTCGACTTGTGGAAGGCTGGCAATGTGATTAGGGTTGTTTCCCCATCATTCTGGCGACGATTGGGGCTTGGAAAATGGGTTTTTATGCGGATTTTTCATGTTTCGCTCCGTGACGAGAACGTGCTCATCGTGTGCGCCGCATTCTCAATAGAATGCGCTACAACGATGCACTGCGTCTCGTGAAGGAGATGAATAGTTTGGCAGTTAGGAACGTGACCTAGGTGATGGGCGCGATCCTCTGTGAAAGTGCTCGAGGCGTTGGTCGCGATTACGCAAACGCGCTCGAGAGGTTGGCCCCATCTATGTATTGTCGTAGCCTGATGACACTTTCCTATGTGTCGGCCCACCTAGGAGTGGTGGCGGGATAGTTGCCGACAGACGATTTTTAGGCTAGTTTCTGTGGGCCCCCTTACTTCGCGGTAGCATCCTATTGGGGGGGAAAACTAGCTAGAGGCCTGGCTCAAGGCATTGGGCTTGTGTGTATAGGTGGTCAGGGGCGGCTGGATGAGCGCCGACAGGGGTGACCCTGAGTAGTCACTCGTTACTGTTGTACTTAGTTCTTTGTGAGTGTCTCAGTTACTGCCGTGCTAGGCGCGTGCGAGATACTTGAGGCATATTGTAAGACATTAGTGGACGCATCTAGCTATTCTTCTAGTGAGGAGGTGCTTCTATCACTTGACGTATGACTTTTGTGACTTGTGTTTTCGTGACTGGTTTCCATCATGATTGACGTGACTTGTTGGGTAGTCTACGTTGGCTTCACCCGCAGTCTAGTCTAGTGTAGCGTGCATGACGATGAGCTCGTGTTTGTTTGTGCCTTTGACTGTGTAGGTCTTTGGTAGGCTTTACCTATTTTGGTAGGCTTTTCAGGATAGTGTTTTGTGATTGGACAATGGATCAGAAACACTTGACTTTGTGAGATCAGGGTTCACCTTTCTGTTGCTATTTGGAGTAGTTTAGAGGGCCGAGGTTCCTTTGACTATCGTGTTTCCATGTTACAGATTTCCTCTTTACTTCTGTTGTTACTGCATTGCTTTAGTGCAACATTGCTGTTACTACGTGTTTTGCGATAGGGCTCTGTGGGATCCCTACTGAGCCAGTGACACGAGACTCACCCCTGACTTTTCAGGTGTAGTTGTTCTGCCTTGTGGCTGGAGGTTCCGCTGTGCGGTAGTTCTACGTTGCCAGCGTTTGCTAGTGTCGAGCTTCCCCCGACTTGAGGGTACGTTTCCCTTCCTGTTGGACTATACTTATCTTTCTTTGGACTAGACTCTATTATTTTAATTATTATAGAAAATGTAATTTTATTTCTGCTACTTTATCAATCCTGATCATTGAAATTTAATTGCTTACTACTTTATCTAGAAGTTCAACTTACTATCACATACCTTTCTATCCCTTCGGAGCTTTTCCGCTCTTGGGAGGCCTCGCAAGTTCTAAGTGGTATCGGGTTTACCCGGTATCCGAAATCTGGGTCGTCACAACGTCGAAGCATCAGATTAGTGCATCGACGCACTAAGCCAAGGATCAGACTTTGAATACAACTATGTCGAAGCAACAAGTAGCTGCATCGACGCACCAAGTCGGAGGCCAGAGTTTGAAGTATGTTGTTCCAAAGGGTTCCATCTTCACTCTGCACCGATGCATCTGAGGAATGCATCGACGCACTCAGCTCTGAATCAGTAATTGGAAGTCAACAACGTCGAAGAATCAAAGAGCTACCTCAACGCACCAATGGCCATGCATTCGAAGCCAACTGATCAAAAGCCTCTTAGCTTCACTGCCTCGACGCATTAAGTAGCTTCATCGATGCAACTTCACTTTTCTCTTAAAAACGTGAGAATCCAAGTGGATCACGTGCCAGCTACCTGAATCCATTTTGGCGCATAATCCAATCCACGTGGCTGAGTTTCTGGAAGGATCACAAGAGTAAGAATATTCTCTGACACAAGTGGACCAATGGGAGAATTCCTTTTGGATAAAACCAGAAAATGCTCATTTTCTGTGCTATAAATACAAGTCTTCTTCCTCCGAAGAAGAACGCTGCTACAAGGGCTGATAAGCGACGAAAAGAAAGATAGACTGTAGAGGAAGAAAAGAGAGAGGGCTATGAAGATATGAGAGAAAAAATTATAGAGAAGATCTGAGAGAAAAAATTAGAGAGATGATCTGAGCAAGAAAAAGAAAGAGAGAAAGAATTGAGAGAATGAGAGCTTGCGAGAAGAAAAGGAATGAGTGCAGCCGGAGCATCAACTGAAGATCTGCTTGTGTCTTGACTCGTGGATCAAATCTTGAGTCAATCTGCTCCTCGAAGCTATATCTTGTTTTTTCCTTTATTGTTTTCTTATTTTGTTTTTGCATTTTCTTCTAGTTCTTCTGATACCTTGTTCTAGGTTCGGGTGCCTTCTGAGTGATCAGAAGAAGGGAGATCTGATCTCCGGTGTCCCCTCTGAGGTACCAGAGGAAGTGAGACTTAGATCTCCGGGTTGTGGGTGACTGGGTGTTGCTCACGGGGTTCCCTTTGTGCTTCAGGGGAAGAGAGGACCGATCCTCTGTGTTGGTCCCTGGGTAGGTGAGCGGACAAGAAGGGGGGTTGAATTGTCCCCCATGTGATATGACAAATTAAAACTTTCTTAAGCGGAACTAACAAGTTTAACAAGATTGAAGAAATTAAACTAAGCAAGGTAAACTTAATTCTCTCAATCTCACCATTCACACACGATCAAGATAAACAACGTTAACATGCAAACCCACAAACACACATATCACATGGACACGGTGATTTTTAAGGTGGTTTGGGACCACGGCGGGCTCCCTATGTCCACCTCTTACCAAATCGGTAAGGTTTCACTCGAGGATAAATCCCCAACACGGAGCCGAGCTCCAAACACACATAGGAAAATGCCTACACACACACACAGGGACACGCCCCAACACACACACAGAGATGGAGTCTCCACCACGATTCGACAGTGGATCCACGCACACACACACGAGCTGCAACAACCGAAGCATAATAAACACAACCGTACACAGACGGTCCACACACACGAATATATAGTTTAGAAAAATCAACACAAATATTCAAAACATGCTTAACCAAAGATATAGATCATAAAGCACATCACAAAAAACGTAGAAAGGATGTAGAAATAATCCCCCTCGATCTCCAATAGTCGGTTGAACATATTCCTTGAAGCACGAGTCGGAGGGAGAACGGATCGACACGATTTCAGCATCTTCTTGATCATCTCCTCATTCCGCTCCTTCTTTTCTTCTTCCTCGAACCCTAGAAATCACTTGAAGGAGATGAAATCTCCCTTTCTCTTGTAGCTCCACTCCTTTTCCTTATTCTTCACCTGCAAGATAGAAAGAATAAGCTCATTAGGGTTCCTCTCATTGAAATTCGGATATCTCATATGTATATATATAGAAGGGTGCAAAATACCAATAAACCCATACTAAAACCCTTTAAGAACCTAAGATATGTATCATAACCCTAGGGGCAAAGGGGGTAAGTTTAGGATCCATTTGGATAGGTTTTAATGGGTTTCGAAAGAGATTTGTGAAGCCCGTTTCGGAGTCCCGTCGGGTTCGGTCGACCGACCCTCTCATTTCGGTCGACCAAAATAAACAACAATAGAGGGTGTTATAATCTGGCAGGACTAGGAATTTCAGTCGACCGAAATGCCCAGTTCGGTCGACCGAAATCTACTACACTTCAAGCTTTTATCCAGTTCAGTCCTATAAGAGGTGGAACAATGAGATAGGAAGGGATTAGTTGATAACCCACATGACCAAGTATAAACATGAAAACTAATGATCAAGGTGCATAATAAAACTAAGGAAAACATGATTATTCACATCAAGAAATCAAGTTCATATAGCAATGCAATTTATGGATTACATGTAAGCAACTAGAAACCAAACTTCACATGAGTGAAATGAAGGTTGTGCACACTTGTCTTCTACACAAAAACATGCATAAGATGTATTGCCTTGATGCTAACCAAGCAAGGGGTCGATTCCATGATTGATGTCAAGCCATGCTCAACTAAAAAATCAACTTTATATAGCCATGCACATATGCAATTTGAATGAGCTTCATGAAGCCAAATTTCACATGATCAATTTGATCATTCTTCTCAAAGTTCAATCATAGAATGAGCTAGATGGCAAACTCTTTACAGTCCATCCATGCAACATGTATAAGTATCATTTAACCCATTTACCATCTGAACCATTAGACAATGAAGAACATAATGGCTCAGTGAGACACAAGCAAGGGGTCGGCTCCATGGAAGGATGGGTCGACTCCACAGATCATAAGTCCATGTTATCATGTAGCAAGTCTAGCAAGACTGTTCTAGATTCAGAAACATATGAATTTTCACATGCACAAGTTTGTTTTGAAATATATGAATCAAATCAATAGTGATCACGAAAGTACACTTATACATAAAGTTTAGTTATTATCAAAAGCATATGCAAGACACACAACAATCTCCCCATTTTTGATGATGACAAACTTTATGACATAGATCACAGATCAAAATACTTTCTCCCCCTTTGACATAATCAAAAAGTGGGAGGAAGACAATGAAGTTCAAATTTCAGCAAGATGAACAAAACAGTTTCATGAATCATAAAAGCTCATTACAGAATTTCAGATGATGCAATAGTAAAGCAATAACAATATATTTGGTGGAATGACTTTGAGAGACAGAAAACATAACAAGATGTTGACATACCAATTGTTGATTATCGAGATGGGAAGATGAGAAGACTTAAGACTTGCAGACTAAGTGAACAAATCAAGATGATACCATTCAAAGTCTAAAGCCCATTTAGCAAATGTAAAGCATTTGAAGTCAATTGAATTTCTGGATTTTTATTGATTTTCAGATTTTTAAATTTTCTTTTGAAATGCATGAAGCTCAATGCATATAAATGATGACACTATGAAATGCACACGATACAATCAAGTAATTACGCATATATACATGCAACACAGCTCCCACTTACTTATTTAAGAAGGGAATATGTATAAGAAAGGTGCATGAGAGTCATGACAATCGGAATGCTCATGTATAACACTTAGGAGATTGTGCAATCACACATAAGAGTTATGCAATAGTCAATGCAGTCAATCAATTTTCTGAATACATATTAAATCAAATTTCCATAGATGTAAGTGAATAACATGAAAATAGATTATTGCCATATAAATATTCAGATTTTCAGATCAACATAATGAGAGATTATATAGACTGCACTTCAATTTATGAGAATAGCGTATTGGAGGCTACGCTCTGTCATAAAGAATTTTCATCAGATTTTTTTTTTCAACTCAATCAAATCACATTGATATTCAGAATTTTTCAAGAGTGATCAAGTTCAAATAATTCTTTTTTACGTGAGGAGACACATGGAGCTCATGCCATACTCCCCGGTTACTCAGAGTATTAACCGTTTCACCTCATTTTGAGCAGTGGTACTTGAGTACAACACTTTTCAGACATGAGCCACATCACGTCTCAGGTGACGTGTATCCAGTTTACTTAGTGAGACTGAGCATTACTCTGCCATTCATTTTCTTTTCAAATTTTTTCTACAAAAATAGGCGGGCAACTTTTTCCTCAATTACCTCTTTAACATTCATGCAGCAAGTTTAAAATCTCTAGAGTGTTGAAAAGAAATTCCTATATCCTTATCTCTAACACTCATTTTCACATTTTGTACATAAAGTGTATGAATTTGATTCAGCATGTATACCGAAAATATATGAACACATAACAGTGCAGCTCCCCCTATCTGGATGCACTTATCAAAAATTTACTCTCCCTGGTGTATGACATGAAACACTCCAATGATGACTCAATTGTAATATTATTTAGCAAGAAGTATGAGGTCTTAAAAATTCCAAAGGACGGGGGTAAATAGCATATATAACATGCAAGCACACAATGAGGAAACATGCAAAATACAATACAGAATACAATATGGATGCAAAATTTCAAATTTTCACTTGAATGTCCTAAATGCATTGCAAAGTGCAAGACATATCATGCTGCAAGATGCAAGTTTTCAGTTTTTTTTTCATTTGAGTGATCTAAGTGCACATAATGCATTGAACTCTAATGCATGCAACCTATAAAAACATGAGAATGCAATGCATGATGCAAAAGCAAGATGCAAAAGTTTATTTTTCAGAACATTTTGACAGATTCCACAGAAAGGCATTCAGTTTTAAAGGATGAACAACAAGCATTTTTTATCACATGTCATTTATAAACAAGGGTGTAGAAATAGATCTGAAACATTCAATGCAACCCATTTGTTTTTAGAAACTGTTCAAAAATGGATTTTCAGTTACATTTCAGAAGTTTCAAAAACCATTCACAAGTCATTCAAAACTTTCAAGTTCTGCTACGAGGTGGAGGTGGAGGTGAAGGTCCGAAGACCCAACTCACACATAGTGAGAGCTTCCAGGTGGACATAATCCACCTTTCCACATCACACCATTTGATATACTAGATACGCAGTTAAGCTCAAATGTGCTCAAGCAATCCAAATTAAAAAACATTCAATAGTCAACAACCTCATTATCCACTCCTCAAGATTTTCAATTCCACTCAACCATTAGGCAAATTCATCACATCAGGCTAGAGAAATAATAGGTCAAGTTTTCAGAATTTATACCTGAGTTCAGCAGGCATCATCATATGCCTTTAATCATACAAGCTTAGCAATAGCCTTGAAAGAGGCTATCAGTTCATTGAAGCTATTGTCATGAGATATACTTGCAGAAAGATGAGTTAAATTCACAATGACAAGTCATCCATTAAACCCCCCCCCTTTCTAGGTGCATGAAATTCACAATTGACAATTTGATAGTAAGTCATGCATCCTATGACTTATATGAACACGTGACTCATGATACCGGGCGGAGGCACATTCTCATGCATGGTGATAGATTTCAGACAGGAATGACATGCCCTTATTTAGGTCACCATTTAATATACCATGAAGTCATGCAATGATGATCAGATGGATGAATATTCAATTTTATGAAATGCAATCATGCAATGGTGATTCACGAAAGATGCAATGCATTCTAATAACAAAAATAGATTTTTCATGATTTTTAAAGATGGATTTTAAGTTAAAACAAATTTCAGTTATTCAAAGAGAATTCAAAATTTTATTTTTCAAAACCAGTGCCTTGAGCATCCATTGTTTTCCAAGCCTTCCACTTGGACTCAAGGCATCTCTGAAACAAAGTTCTCATTTGACAGTTTTGGGTACCTAAACCTTCTTGGGTCCTAGATGATTAACATGAGCATTCAATTTCTTAAAGGCTTTCAATTCATCAAATTTCATCCAAGAGCAATCATCCATAGTATGCCCTAACTCACCACAGTAATGACAACAAATTGAAGACTTCAGATTTTTCTTGTAGAAATGAGCATGGAATTTCTGTGGATTTACAAAAATGTTATCATTTTTAGCATGGAAATGTGTCCTATTTACTTTCCAACATTATGACACATGGTGTCCTAGCTTTCCACATGAATGACAAACAGAAGGTTTCATATTTGAAAACATTTTTGGCTTCACACAAGTATTTGTCCTTTTACTTGCGCTTAGTTCATCATTTTTCAAACTAAAATAATTATTCATCTTGTGACCAAACTTTCCATAATGAAAGCAATGAACCTTGTTTTTGTTGACAACATGATTTCTTTCATAAGCATGAGAATTTTCACATGTTCCCTTTTTGTTCGAAGACTTTCTTGGCTTTTTAGAATCATTTATTTTCTTGCATGCTCTCAATTCATCATTTTTGAAAATAAAACAGTCATGCATGATGTGACCAATTTTGCCACCATAAAAAACATGAGATTTTACTTGTGGATGTATGTGTGTGTGAAGCATGATTTTGCTTCCTGGCATTGGCATTTGTATAAGAAGAATTATTTTTCAACTTCGAATCTTGGTTCAATTTCTGCTTAACATCATATTTCTGGGTTTTCTTTTTAACATGCTGAATCGAGTGAGTGTTTGAGGTACTAGTTACATCTGAACTCGAGATAAAAGATGTATACAATCTATTTTTAAATTTCATTTTGTTCACCGGATTATAGTCTAGGCCTTATTTTTAAAAGTTCACTTTGGTTCCCAAGATTTTGCCAAGATTTTCTTTCCCTTCGACAAATTTAGACAAAACAGTATTCAAATCAAGAATTTCATTTTCAAGAGATGCAATATGTAGCTCATAACTAGCTATCTCTTGTTCACTGTAAGCAACACATTCATTCAGGACTCTATTTACAGTTTTATAACTTTCAAGTTCTTGTTCTAGGACATGCAGTTTTTCACATTCATCAACAACCAAACTTTTTCCCTTTTTAAATGCAAGCAAATTTTCAGACATGGTTGTATTCAGATGTTTTAGCTTTTCATTCTCTTCTCTCATACATGAAATAGTTTCTTCATGCCTTTTGATATCAATCACGAAGGATTCATTTTCAATTTTGAATTCTAAGCATCTATCACATGAAGAATTTTCAAGATTTTTTAAATTACCTTCAAGCAATGAGATCTGAATCAACATTGCACTATGTTTCTTTTTAAAATTTTCAAGTTCAGAACATTTATCACAAGGACCATTCTCAAGGAAGGTGTTTTCAGATTTCTTTTTTAGTTTTCTATTTTCAGATTTCACCTTCTTATACTTATCAACCAATTAATCATAAAGTTCCATAAGCTCTTCGTAAGAGATTTCCTCACCTTTAGAGTCTGACTCTGAGCTTTCCTTACTTGATTTGTCGTGCTTGTCGGCCATCAAGCACTCAGTGTCCTTCTTTCCTTTATAGTTCTCGATCAGGCATTTCAATATTTCCTTGGCCGTCCTGCATGAGACTACAAGTGGAAATTTGTGAAGATCAATTGAACTTCAAAAAATATTTAAAAGCTTAGAATTGTCTTTGTATCTCTTCACATGCTCGACAGTCCACTTAGACTCATCACTAGACAACCCATATGAATCATGCTTAACTAAATCCCAGAGTTTGGGATTAATGGTTTTAACATAACGACTCATGTGTAAAAGCCATTCATTGAAATTTGAACTATTAAAACAAGGAGGAAGAGAAGACAAACAAGTATTAGACATGATGCTTAAAAAAAACTTGCCGAGGAATCTCTCTATAGGTCGTGAGACCTTAAGAAGATAGAGCTGTGGCTCTGATACCAATTGTTGGTCCCCGGGTAGGTGAGCGGACAAGAAGGGGGGTTGAATTGTCCCCCATACGATATGGTAAATTAAAACTTTCTTAAGCGGAATTAACAAGTTTAACGAGATTGAAGAAATTAAACTAAGCAATGTAAACTTAATTCTCTCAATCTCACCGTTCACACACGATCAAGATAAACAACGTTGACATGCAAACCCACGAACACACATATCACATGGACACGAAGATTTTTAAGGTGGTTTGGGACCACAACGGGCTCTCTATGTCCACCCCTTACCAAATCGGTAAGGCTTCACTCGGGGATAAATCCCCAACACGGACCCGAGCTCCAAACACTTGCAGGACGATGCCTGCACACACACACAGGGACACGCCCCAACACACACACACGGAGATGGAGTCTCCAACACGATCCTACAGTGGATCCACACACACACACACGAGCTGCAACAACCGCATCACAATAAACACAACCGTACATAGACGGTCCACACACACGAATATCTAGTTCAGAAAAATCAACACAAATATTCAAAACATGCTTAACCAAAGATATAGATCATAAAGCACATCACAAAAAACGTAGAAAGTATGTAGAAATAATCCCCCTCGATCTTCAATAGTCGGTTGAACATATTCCTTGAAGCATAAGTCGGAGGGAGAATGGATCGACACGATTTCAGCATCTTCTTGATCGTCTCCTCATTCCGCTCCTTCTTTTCTTCTTCCTCGAACCCCAAAAATCACTTGAAGGAGATGAAATCTCCCTCTCTCTTGTAGCTCCACTCCTTTTCATTCTTCTTCACCTGCAAGATAGAAAGAATAAGCTCATTAAGGTTCCTCTCATTGAAATTCAGAGCTCTCATATGTATACATATAGAAGAGTGTAAAAGACCAATAAACCCATACTAAAACCCTTCAAGAACCCTATAACACCCCGGTTAAATAATAAAATATAAAATTAAAATTTTGTAATATGTATTGGAATAAAATATGATAAATAGAAATAAATGAAGAATGTGCAGTTAATTATCGCTTAAATTATTAAATATCATGTGAAGAAATAAATAAAAGAAAATAAAATGGAATCTAATTTTTGTAAAAATAGAATGACTAATCGAATTACTAATTAAACATAAGATATATTAAAACAGATTAAAGTTATTTAACTTGCTATGATTTCAATAATTTTCTTAGTTAAAGAACATTATTTATTTTGCAAGTGGCCAAATTATAAAAATAAGAAGGAATAATTATTTTTCTACAATTACCATAAAAGTAATTTCATATTTCAAGATGTAATTGAATCTTTTCATGATAATATGAATTTAATCTGTATATAGATTAAATTAATTTAATTTCACCGTAAGCCAAAGTTTTGACCAATTTATAAAAATATAGAAAAATTATATTCTTATAGGGAACGAAATGTTAAACAATATTATCAACTGGGCCGACCCCTAATAAAAATTTAATTAGACTGGATTAAGGAATTAATGGCCAAATTCGTTATTTTAATAGATTAACTTTAATCGGCTTAATTGGAGCCCAATTCTTAACCGAACGAGCCCAAACGAGGCCCAATTGAAAAGTTAACCCTAGGAGCTCGTTTTCCCTTTGAAACCCTAGCCTCTAGAGCCTTCTCTCGATGGCGGCGGCGTGGATTTGGTCAAAGTGCAAGATTCTCGGCGAAGTTTTCCCCGTTGAACTCTTGAGTCCAATTTGATCGCTAGAACCCTCCATACACCCTATAACTAGAGGGGTTCGACAGCCCTAGACCTCTATTTGGTCTCCCAACTAGCGACGCGACCTGTGACGGCCGATCGAGGGTGAATTAGGGCGAGGATCGAGGACGTGTTCGCAGATTAGGGTTTTACGCGTCGTCCCTTTCTTCTTCAATTAAGGTAGGTTTCTCTCAGGCCCAATCTAATTAAATAACATGAATGAATAGATCTCGTCCTTAGCTTTCTTTTGAACCTCTTTCGCCCAATTTTGGCTATCTATATCATGCGTATTCCTATTTCCATGAAGGACTTGTGATTAGGGTTTTTACTCTTTTCGTTTCCGTTCGATTTACATAGATTAATCGTAGGGGAATCTTGAAATTGACCCTGCCATGTTGTGCTTTTTTAAGTTGCCTACATTTTGATAGTAAATAGCCAAATGTTCATGCCATATCCATGTTTTAATCATGCTTTCATTGGGCTGGCGTCATGTTCTTTATGAATTGGTGCTCGGGTTAGCAAAAGCGGTTCTTCCAGGAACCGCCAGGCCATAAGCGGCCGCACGATAGACCATTTTCATGGTCTAGCGGCCCCGCGACAGACCGTTTCTGGGTGGCCTAAGTCTAATTTAAAAATGGGATTTTCAAGTGCTTAGCGGCATGTCTCTTGACCGCTTACATCTTCAGGCGGTCTGTTGGACGACCGTTTTCTACCCTGTTCCAGTGACATGTATTGGTGCGTTCTGTCAAGTTTTGTCATGTTAGCACACTTGTTGATCATGTTAATTACATGGATAAACGCACTAAAACTAGGACTTATGGAATATATGAACTAAGTAACTCTTTTCTTTACAATTGCTCTATTCATGACCCTCTTTCACACATTTAGAAATAATTGAGAAAAAAGTAGATTTTTGCTCCATTAATGGGTTAAGTTGAAACTTCAAACTCGTTATTCATAGTTAGAAGTTGTTTTAAGGTCGTGCTACTCCGGTGGTGTCGATTGGACCGATCACCTCGCTTTCTGATGATTTGAACCATTGATATTGGACATCGAATGTCTCTCCGTCGGATATTCCTTCCGTCGGACTAGGTGTTCATGTTCTGAGGCCTCTGTAAGCCGCCGCGATCCTTGGATTCCCACTACGACGCCGGACAGGTTGTACCCTAAGACCTGAACCCTCTCGATTTGACTGAAATTGCGAGTATAGGATCTACCCCTGCTCTGTAAGGGTTACGGCCATGCTCAGACCGTTTTCTGGGCTTAGCGGCCCTTAGGGGACCATTTTGTTATGATAGCGGCCTTGGCTAGACCGTTTTTATAGCTTAGCGGTGTTGATGTTTATGTTCACCTTCTTTCTTTGTGTGAGAGTGTGAGAATGTGATGATATAAGCGTGTGAGTGTAGTGATGTGATGTGAATAAGTGATGCACTAACTCAAGCAATCAACATGAAATCAAAGCATATGGGCATGTCAACTCAAATATGGCAAGAATGAAAAAGGAGAAATAGAAACACACGCCGTGGGCGTGGAACAAAGGAAATGAAATAAAACACACACCAAGGGTGTGGAACAACTAAAGTAAAAGAAGACAATCAAGCAAGAGACTGAACACTGCCCAAATTAAGAATGATGTGATCGCCACCAAGGGAAATAAAATAGTAAAACTACAATAAATACCTTGGAAAGAGCCGAGTGAGACCACCCACCACGGGAGAGAGAAAACCCAGGTGTAGCAGAGGCAAACGGTCTTACGACAGACTGCCAGGAATCCGCAAACGGTCTGATGAATGACTGCCAGAGCACCCAAGACAATGAAGTGGAACTTGAATATCCACCCCTCCCGGCCGACCAGAAGAGATGGGCCTCGTGCAATAAGTCCTGTAATCCTGCAAAAGAGTGTAGAACGACCCAGTAAGCCCTTGGGACTAATGTGGTATCTATAATGCAACTAAGCTAAAGTGCATAAAAGGAAGGGGTGAATACCTGGGGGGTTGTGGTTTTTTAACCCCTGTGGGGGCATGGAAAGATAGGAGGATGTTTGAAAACGTGATATGAATGTAGAGAACGTGGAAAGAAGAAGAGGGAAGATGCTATGATGATGCAAGGGGAAAAACCAAGACCAAGAGAAAAAGACATAAAACTAAACCAAAGGAACTTGATACTCCCTTAAACAGAAGCTTTATAGACGTAGAAACAGCTTCTCCATGATTGGTACTCGCTCTAGAATGTGGCAGCACTTCGACGCGAACTCCAAAAATCTCCTCCTCAAGCCATGAAGCAGAGGAAGAACAGCAGAGTAGGACTCTCGGTCTGACCAAATGGTCTTGCGATAGACCGCAAGGGACATGAAAATGGTCAAGCAATAGACCGCTAGGCCCAGTCGTTCACAAGAAGATAAGATCAAAGAGACCCAACATGACTCTCTGCCTCCTAGAGGTCCACCAAAAGACCGCCAACGCCTACCTAACGGTCGTACGATAGACCGCTAGACTAGTAGACGTGGCAAAAGAGATAAAGACCGATAAATCTTCAAGTTAATCCACAATAAAATCCTTATAAGCCCACATCTAGGCCTAATAAGATGCAATTTCGAGAAATCAAGGAGCTAGTCCCAACCAGGGAGAATGACCCATAAATCAAGCCCAAAAAGATAACTAAAAAATAACGCAATAAGCGGCAAATAACTCGGGACATCATAAAAATGAATAAGGAAATGACCCAACTCATTGGTCATAAAATGGGTGTCAACAGATGTCCCTCCTTAACGTCCTCTTTGTAGAGGAGCGAGTGGAGGTGAAGCAAAAGTGAAATGGAACATGGAGATGAAGTGGAAATGGAGCAGAGTGGACTAAAAAGTGGGCGTTAAGGTAAACCGCCACCCGTTCTTAACCAACAAGCGATTGGAATCTTCCGAAAAACTTCGAACTAATCACAAGGAATGGCCAAACCGAATAATGCATGCCTAGAAGAACTAACAACTAAGGGAACTAAAGTCACGACCAACCTCCTCACTGGAACGCACAGCTGATAGGCGGTCGGAGGAACGAACGGAAAAGTAAAGAGACGAGCAACTGAACTCCAGACATGAATCTCAGCTAACCAACCGAGCAAATAGGCCAAAGAAAACCATCCAACTTAGAGTGGAATGACTCTCCTTACTCAAAACCATGGATACATAGTTATCCACCACCACTGAGATGCTTTAGACAAATGAGGGCTCATGAATGCTCAAAGATGCGCATGATGCATGCTGGGCTAAAATAAAGAAATCATCAAAAATGAATGCCAAGAAAGATAAGAATAGTAAGATACTCGAGAATAGTATTGCTAGACCGGATAAATCAGGGTCAAGACACTATCTGCAATCATGGCGTGCAAGATAGAACCATCGTCCCCCAACTCTTCCAACCTAATGGCCTATCCAACGATTAATCATGTGCACCTAGATCATCATCGTTTTTGTTAAAGGGGAACATCAGATCCTAGAACACATGAATGACCAACCAGTTCTCGAGATAATATATCATAGATAACATATAGTAATGCATTAAGGGACCAAGGAATCGAGATACTTACCTGACTTAACTGCCTTGTGAAATAATGATGTGACATGACGGCGTTCAAGGTTTGACAATAAGAATGTTAGCCATCAACAATTATAAACATGAGACATAATAAGACATGAACCACTCAAAATAGACAATAATCAAACAGATATTTTATATCAAACCAAAAATCTGCAACTGTGACCAAACGGTCTAGGTTAGGACCGCTAAGGAACCCTAACAGTCTAGTGATAGACCGCTACAGAAAGAGCGGTTCACATTCTTCGAGAAGCTAACCCAGGTGGGAAACGGTCTAAAGAAGGACCGCTAAGAAAACCCTAACGGTCGGGCGATAGACTGCTAGGCTCTGTGCGATTTCAAAAAATAGAACGACCGTTCCATTCATGCCATACGCTTATTTCGTTCAACCAAACCAAAACTACCTTCGGCCACTCCAGCAACTCACCCCACCGGCGACCATCGTGCATCCCTACACCCAGGCACTGCAATAGTGAAGAAGAGAGCCTTAAAACGCCTTCAACGGCGGATAGAAGCGGAGGGGACATCGCCGGCGGCGGTGGACCCACCGGCGGAGGAAGAAAGGCCGGCGTCCCAACCGGAGGAAGAAGAGATTTCCATGGCTGAAGAGGGACCTGGGGAAGCCATGGAAGAGGAGGAAGATGTCATTGCGGCCGAGGAGGCGCCGACAACGGCGACCGGATAACGGTCGTCCGAGGTAGGCCGAGGGCCCAAAAAACCTATTTTTTCTCATTTTTAATTGTTTTGAATGCATGCATGTGTATGGAATGGCAAGGGAATGGGTCTGTGGACCCATTAGAATGATTTGTAGGCCATTTAGGCCATTTCCAAAGATTGGGGAAACGGGGCAAACAATGCCCTTATGCTGGGTGCCTAGCGGTCGTTCCAGTGACCGCTAGGAGTCCAGACGGCCAAATGGGTGATCGCTTGGGAAACACAGACGGTCCATAAGGAGACCACTAGGGGATCAGAGTGTTTTTATGTTTTTGATTTTTGAATGCAATGCAATGCATGACTTATATGACCTATATGCATGACTAATGCTGGATTGTTTTATATGTGTGCAGGGGAAGAGAAAGACTAGAATTTCTTGGCTGCAAGTCTGGGCAGTCTATTTGGCATTACCCGACTATCAGAGAGATAGACTGACAACGATGGGATTTGGGGAGCTGCTTAGCATAGAGGTGATGCGGACAGACACATCATTGCTCTACGCACTCCACGAGAGATGGGACCTAATCAGCAGAGCATTCCTATTCCCATGGGGACATATGATCCTAATGCTTGAGGATGTCGCACGGATCACGGGACTAAGAGTGCACGGGGCACCAGTGACGGGGACCACTTACGTCGACTACCGAGAGATGGCGCAGGAGCTGCTTGGACTGGAGTTATTAAGACCGGGGCGACACTCGTCCATGCTGGGATGGGCGACACTTCAAGAGAGCTTAGGATTGAGGGGAGCGCTGATAGCCGTGGGTGAGCTATCGGAGGAGCATCTCGGGAGATTGATAGACAGAGCCTGAGAGAGAGTGTCAGCTGGACCAGGACCAGAGGGAGACATCACCCTCCACCGCTTCCTGATTTTGCTTTTCGGGAAGCTCTTATTCACGACGAGGGCGGATGGAGTGGGCATCAGACTCCTCCCATTATTGAGAGATCTGGACGGAGTTTGGAGAGTATGCCTGGAGAGCTGCAGTGCTAGCATTCTTGTTCGACTCCTTGAGCACCACCGACCGGCAGACGATGCTGGGCGGCTTCTCACCTCTGCTTCAGGTAAAATGCCTAACTCTAAATGCTTATGATTATGTTTATGTTTATGATATGCTATGCTGACATTTGGCTGATGCAGGTATGGAGGTACCTGTACCTCCCCGGCTTAGGATGGGGAAAGGAGGTACAGTCGGACCAGGTACCCATCGCGAGGCGATGGATGGCTGTTCGAGACACCAGGTCGCTACGATGCCTGGCGCGGGCGATCCAAGAGGACATGGACGCATTCCCTTATGCATTGGTAAACTCCTAAACTCTAAACCTTTTTAATGCTATGTAATGCTTTTATGAAATGCTGACTGACTCAAATGCATGACCTTTCAGGTGCGCTGGACACCATATTGGGACGAGGGACACAAGGGATAGCCCTGGGTGGAGGCGGCACAGGCATACGCAGGACGGGACGTGTGGCTACACTGCATGAACATCATCGAGCCACTGCACTACTGCTTGGTTATGAGGACGTGAGGCGTACACCAGCCGGACGTGGAGTTCCGGGCACGCGACGACGAGCGGGTTGGATGGCCTTCGAAGGGCCTGAGCGGAGAGATCAACAGGGTGACCCGGGCGATCGACTAGGTACGGGACTGGACGAGGAGGGGTCGGGTGGTGAGAGCCCGAGCCAGCAGCGATGAGGCCTACCTGAAGGCCTACGCCAACAGATACGGCGATCAGGTGTTTTGCGGCACTCAACGACCGGTATGACTTCCTAAACTCAGACTTCTTAAATGCATTTAATGCTTCGACACCTATGAATGATGCACTGACCATTTGACTTCTTACATGTAGCTAGACCCCCAGGGCAGGATAGCAGAGCTCTAGGGACTCCTCCACTCCACTGTGTAGCAGAGGGACGACCTCCACCGCTCTCTGGATCTTCTGGTAAGTTCCAATCCTTAGACTTAAAATACAAATGCTTATGCATGTGACTGACTAACTGGGACTTCTAAATGCAGCGAGCCGAGGGAGCAGGACGACAGGGACCTAACGCACCATCCTCGTCTTCCCAGACAGCAGGCCGAGCAGAGCGGGACGCCGACTTTGCACGAGCAGTCGCCCGGGCTGTAACGCCCGATAATTATGAAGGCTAAATTGGAATAAAAAAATATATTAACAGTTTGAAAAAATATATATATAATCTATACATGATGATATTTATATATTCTTATAAATAGTTAATAATGTTGAATAAATAAGAATTGGGTATATTGTTCCTAGAATAAATACGTGACTAGTTAAATTCCCTTTTAAATGAAAGTAAATATTTTCCTAGGATCGAACCTGCCTCTGATACCCAAGATAATAATTAATGAGGTAAATAAAGTGAAGGAAATTAGGAGAAATAAAATCCCTACATGAAGCACTACCTTAATCACACTCTCAATCGATGTCATGACCCACCTATAATATAAACTTAATACAACCCCATAGGAAACGGCCTAAGTTAAGGCTAATCGGCCTTATATGCAAATATACATACATATATATATATATATATATATACATATATATATATATATATATATATATATATATATATATATATATATATATATATATATATATATATATATGCAAAATTATTAATAAATATAAGATGCAAATGAGTTTAGTTATATATCAAGATATTTGAAATAGTAAATATAGCTCATAAATACCTGTATAAGAAGTCTAAATAACATATATATATAGCTTAACAAGGGTCTTATAAATGTAAGCCCATCTAGAATAAGGGGTTGGAATAGACTTGAGCTTTAATAATAATAATAATAATTAATAAAAAATATGTCCTAGCCCAACTAGTTAAATAAACAAAAGGAAAAGAAGGCTCCAATGCTAATCGGGTTAACATGATTCTCCTTTAAACACAGAGTTGATAATGGGTTAAGTATATACTGGTTTTTTTCAAAATACTTTATGCAGGATGCATGGAAGTATATATATGGATACATAGGGAAGTTAAACAGAATGTAGCACCCCATAAAAATAATCAAGAGTAAAATTATTCAAAAATAAATTAAAGGTCAAAGAGAAATAAATAAGTTATATACACTTAATGGGCTTTAAACATATATTAGTCTTCCATTAATACAATTATATAAAAGCCCAAACTAGAGAAATGCATTTAATGGGCTTAAAACCCATTATATATATATAACCTTAGCGAAAATAATACAATCATTTATATGCCACCCAAAACCCACATAACACACACAACCTATATATATATATATGTATATATCTAAACTAAAACCCAACCCAATAACTCATGGGAGCCTCCTTACAACGCCAACCCAAAGCCATTGTAACAGGCCTCACATACGAGCATAAAGCCCACAACCTGATTGCATGTTCGGACGTGCATCGTGTTAGCCTTAGGGTTTTCCATGCAAATGATAGCAGGCGGCTGCTAACCGGGAAGGGATAAACAATGCACGGAAGGTCTTAAAACCTTTCCGTTACAGTCATCCGAACCCTCCAAAATCGTATAAAATCAAGTTGTTCCCCGTAGCATCCTTTCCTCTGCTTGTGAACTCCTCTGCCTGCAACCCGAAGGCGTCCTCCGTGTCGCCTTTCACCCGACTGCGTAAAGAAGGCCGAAAGTCATCTTCTTCCTCTTATTGCCCGTCCAAGCCTTTCCCTTTCCTGCTGTTGGCGACGTGGAAAAGCTACGGAGAAGGCAGAGTTCCTGCAAGAAGAGGGCCGTTCTTCTTCGTCCTGCTGTGTTGGCACATGAGCTTTGTTCCCCTATCTTCCTCCTGCGACTGATACGCGAAGGAGGCTTCTTCCATTTTCTTTTTGTTGCTGCGAGGCAACTGTAAGCGTGACCTGCTGCTTCATCCTGTTGAAGAGTCATCTTCCGTTTCCCTCCATTCCTTAAGATCCAGTTCGTCGATCTTCATCTCCACTGAGGTAGGTTTTCTCTCTCCCCAGACAAAACTCTAAACCAGCGATGTTAGATTCATATTATTTGCATGGTTTACGATTTAACTTGTATTGTTTATCTTGATTAATCAATACTGCACCATGCTTTAAAAAAAATGAAAACAAATTTTATATTTAAGATCATATGCATAGAAATAATCACAAATTTTATATTATTGAAATCCTAAACTTTTCCTGTAGTTATTAACTAGTAACAGTAATTATTTAACCTATTTAATATAGTTAACGAGTTACTCGGCGAATCACCTGTTGTGCCCTGTGATTTTGATGATAGCAAACACTATGAGTTATCTGATCATCTGTGGCATGTTTTTCAACTCTATGATTTTGATGATAGCATATCATGAACATCTGATTGACTGTCTTGCTATAGGCATATATCATGTCAGTTCTACAGCTTTGCATATCATGAATCATATCATGAATCTGTGTCTGAATTATATTTCTGCTTTGGGCATATGAATGTGCTATCTTGCATTAGCAGACATTCAGTTCATACAGCATTACATTATGTCATTTATCATGTCTATACATCTCGTATGTAGTTCAGATGGCGTCAACCCATTGAGTCCACGAGGTTCACGCAGCCTTGAAATGTCTCAGATGGTTTTGAAGATAAGGCTAGATGCGTTGACGCATGGGGTCACTGCGTCGACCCACTGAACTGACCCAGATCTAACTTCACATCAGGGTGAACTGCTGCGTCGACGCTGTCACGCTGTAGCGTCTCTATGCATTTCTGAAGTCTACACATCGTTTAGTTGCACGCCATTGTGTTGAAAAAGTCTACACATCAGATTTCCTTACATCAGTGCATTAACAAGTCTATACATAGTCCATGCAACGTCTCGTGTTATCTGTACAGCTTGCATCAGCGCATTAACAAGTCTACACATTATCTGTCGCATGTCACTCATTCAGAGTCTATACATCAGTCAGCATTGCCTGTTGCATTGTTCATCAAGTCTAGACATTATGCATTCCTTCATATCAAGTCTAGACATTGCATGCCATAAGTCTACACAGTGGTCTTCACTCGTGTGCATCAAGTCTGCACATTGCCTTTGCATAAGGCCACTCAAAGTCTATTCATTGTTCACAGCATTGGCCAAGTCTACACATTGTCATCTTGCATTCAAGTCTGCACATTGGCCAAGTCTGTACAGTCAGTGTGTTTCACTCATCTAAAGTCTATACATTCCTTCCCATCTTTACCTACGTTCTGAACTGAGCAAGTCTATACATTCCTTTCCTTTGCCTACATTCAGAACACAAGTCTACACACTGTCCTGTAGCTTGCATGAGTCATTGAAGTTTGTACATCACCTTGGAGCTTTCCAAAGTCTATACATTAGCCAACAGTGCACCGTCTCATGCATCATCTCTCGCTAAGTCCACACAGCCTTTGCATTGCACTAAGTCTATACATTGCATTGTAGCATGCATCTCTCCAAGTCTGCACATCGTCACATTGTTCATGCATTGCTTAGCCCAAGTCCATACATCGGCGTTGTAGCTTGCTTAGCCCAAGTCTATACATCGGCCCTGAAGCTTGCTTAGCTGAAGTCTGTACATCCACCGCTGAACCTTCCAAGTCTATACTTCGCTGCATTGGCCAAGTCCATACATTGGACTGTTCATGCATCAGTCCATTTGGCTAAGTCTGTACATCATCCATCGTCTCAACTTGCGTCTCATGCCAAGTCTGTATAGCCTAGACATTGTTCAGAACATACTAGCCTATACAGTGTCAAGTATATTCATGCACCGTCTCAGTTGAACTTAAAGTATGTACATTCACCGTCTCCTTTAATTTGAAGTTTATACATCATGCATTGTTAAGTCTGCACATTGTGGTAAGCAAGTCTGCACAACGCCTTGTTAGGAAGTCTATACATCGCCATAGCTCGCATGCAGAGTCTAGACAGTCTTAACCAAGTCTATACATCGTGTCTGCATGTAAGCATTCAATGTCTGTACAACTTCAAGGGGTAAGTCTATATATTGGATATGGGTGAGCATCGTGAAGTCAATACACTGCTTGTGTAACTCAAGTCTTTACATCAGAGTCTATACATCTGCGCACTGTTCATGCATCAGTTCTCCAAGTATATACATCGGCGCACTATTCATGCATCGGTTAAGTCTATACACTGGCTATGGCTTGTTCATGCATCTTACCCACGCAAGTCTGTACACTGAGGTCGCTTGAAGGGCTTCAAGTCTACACACTTCAGTGCACATCTGCATCTCCTTCAAGACGAAGTCTATACACTCGTTTCCAAGACTTCAACTCTATACACTCGTTATCACCCTTCTAGTCTATACACTCAAGCTGCATCATGCCTGTACACACTTTGTTAACAGCCTGAACCAAGTCTGTACATCCATCTGATATCTTCTTATGACTGTGTGACAGGTACTGTTCGTGAAGCCTATGGAGGGCATGTGATCCGAGGTTGACACTTGGCACGTGATCCGAGGACAACGCCCTAATTGCTGCTGCTATAAATACGAAGCCTCCTCTATCTGGAGAAGACTGATCAAGTAGTGGATGAAAGACAGAAGAAAGAGTGAGATCAAGATCGAAAAAGGAGAGAGTGAACGTGCAGAAGTGATCAAGAGAGCAAGAGAGTGATCGAGATAGAAGGAAAGAGCTGCAGTAGTAGGAAAAGAAGAAGAGATAGAGAGAGAGCCTGCGAAAGAGAAGAAAAAGAAGAGTGAGAAGAAGAGAGAGATAGAGAAAAAGAAGCTTCAACTGAAGATCAGTTTCTGCTGGACCGTGGATCAAATCCAGGCCATCCAGCTCCTGCGAGAGCCACATTTTGATTTTATATTTCCAGCTTTTAGTTGCTGTATTTTCTTATATTGTTTTCTTTTCAAACTGAACATTGTTCTTCCGATTCTGTGGTTGGAGATCGGGTTCCTCCTGTGGACTCAGGAGAAGGGAGACTGTGTCTCCGGTCTGCAAGTGACTGAGTGTCGCTTGTGAGTTCCCTCTGGTTTCAGAGGAAGGGAGTCCTTGACTCCGGTTGCAGGTAGTGGTTGCTACCTGTGTGTTCCCTCCTGGTCTGGAGGAAGAGAGACCTAGTCTCTGGTTCCAAGTGGCTGGGAGTCACTTGGGGTGTCCCTCCGGTCTGGAGGAAGAGGGGAGGCTGTTCCCCTGGTCAAGCTGTGTGGCAGCAGCTTGTTTGCAGACTGAGTCTGCTTTCTAGCTGATTGCTAGTGGAAGCCTCACTCCGGTTGGGAGTGAGGGGTGGACGTAGGTCTGTGGACCGAACCACCTAAAAACTTCCTTGTGCAGTGGTTTGTTTGATTGCTTGCTTCCGCTAGATGCATGCTAGGACCGTGATCTGATTGATTATTCATGTCCTAGAGTTTAATTGGGTTTGCATCTTTTATGTTTGAGCAATTGTCCACTGATCTTGTGCTTATCATTTCATACGAATTTTAAATTGGTCAAAACTCTTCATAAGATCCATTCACCCCCCCTCTGGATCTGTGTTTATCTATCACACCTAACTATAAATTGGTATCAGAGCAGTTCTCTGACTGATCAGATCCAACGATCTATAGAGGATCCTGCTGGCTTTCGGTGCATTTCTGTCTTCTGCATCCAGTTTTAAAATTGCTTGATTGATTTGCCTTCATGGCTTCTCCACCGATTTTCAATGGCTCTAATTTTAACTCATGGGTTAGCAGTCTACATAACTATGTGAATTTGATGGATCCGGATCTGTGGAAGTTAATCTCACATGGTCCTCACAGACTACCAAAGAAAGAGTCCAAATGGACTAACAGTCACAGATCAAGAAATGGAGAGAATCAGAAAGTTTTGAAATTAATGAAAGAAGCTACTGACAAGGCTCTACATTCTTGTTTTTATGACTGCAGGTCCGCTAAGGACATTCTGGATAAGCTGAAGCTAGCTCAGAGGAGAAATGAGGACAGCTGCCTGATGGCTGACAAGAGCAACCATGGGAGTGATCAAGATGAATCCGAAGATGCTGAAGAGGTAACCAACCCTTTCTCTAGTTACACTTTAGACAGTTGGGAAGATGCCTATGCCAATCTGTTAGAATCCTATGAAAGACTAAAGAAGAAGAATAAAAAACTGATAAAGAAGCTAAAGAAACATGAGGATGCTAAATCTCGAGGTGAAAGCCCTGAAATTCTGAAAATTGAAAATGACATATTTAGAAGACAGTTAACAGATTTTGATTCTATTAGTTCAGACTTAGATCATTTGAAATCTGAAAAACAAACTCTTATGAAACAAATTGGATTACACAAAAAGGAGAATCAAGAGCTTGTTTGTGAAATTGCTGAACTAAAGGAAAGACTCAGCTCAACTGATGATGATCAGGCTCATAACAATGATGTTGTTCAAAATGAAGAACTGTTGAGAAACTTAGAGCTTGTCAACTTTGAATTGGAAAACATGAAGTCTAAAAATGAAATACTCAATAATCAGCTCAAGGAATTTGAACACAAATCAATAAATCTTGAAAAAGAAAATAGACTGATTTCTGAAAATTAGAGGCTGATAGAGTAACAAATTCAGAGATTCAAAAAAATCTTGACAAACTTCAATCTGAAAAACAACAAGAAAAGTTTTATGAATGTCAATTTTCTTCAGATGAATGGGTGCTTGATGATGAACTCCTAGAGCAGAACAGTAAACTGAAAGAGGAAATCAATAAGCTGAATCACCTAAACTCAGCAATGTCTGAGAGGCTAATCACTTTAGAAAAAGGGAAGAGTGTAAGCCTGGTGAGCTCTAGTGAGTTGCTGAATGCTGAACATGAAATTATAAATCTGAAAAACATCAACCTAATGTTGAGTGAGAATGTCACTTGCTGTGAATAAAAGATAGCTAAATATGAGTTAACAATCACATCCCTTCAACAAGAAGTTGATGATCTTTATAAGTCCCTATCTGAAGCTGACAATGAAATAAAATTAAAACAGGAAGTTGAAAAACTCAAGAGTCTGAATGATGCCCTGCATCAACAAGTCATTTCCTGTGAAACAGATCTGTCCAAATATGAAGCTAATATTTATGGCTTAAATTCTAAAATTCAAGATTTGAAAAACTCCTTGTCAAAATTTGTCAAGGGAAAGGACAATCTGAATAAGCTTCTGGGAAGGAGTGATAACTCTCAGAGAGAGGGGCTGGGTTATAGTTCAACAAACAAAATGATCAATAGCAATAAAACTTCAACAGTGTTTGTAAAAGCTTCTGATCAAAACAAACTGCTGGTTCTTCTATTTTTCAATTTACTGTACAAAAACCCACTGTCAGTCCCAAAACCGTAGGACAAACTCAAAAATTAAAAAAAGGATGAAAACCTACAGAAAAAGGACAAAGACACTCCTTTTGCTATAAAGAAGGCTGCACACAATTCACATGATCTCTCATACACTCATATTAAAAAGGGGTCATGTTATTATTGTGGGAAAGGAGGTCACATAATGGAAGATTGCAGATTGATGTTAAAGGATGAGCATGCTAGTGGAACATTACATTCTAGAAAATTTTCTGATAGAAACCATGCTACTAGGAAGCCTGATGCTTCATGTTATTATTGTGGTAAGTATGGTCATCTCATGAATGCATGCTTTATCATGAAAGAAGACGATAAACTGCATGCCAGGTCTTCCATGAATATTCATGGTCCTTATGGAACTAAACACAAGTCTAGTCAGCACATTGTGTGCTCTAACTGCAATAAGCATGGGCACAAGGCTGCTGAGTGCTGGTTTGGATTCACTTAGGGTAAAAATGGCTTTCATGGAAGAAATTCTTTTGCTTGCTCTCACTGTGGGAAGAATGGCCATACAGTCAAGAACTGTTGGCATGTTCAGAAGAACTCTGTTAACCCCTATGTTGCCAAATTCCCTGCAAAACCATTTGAAAGATTCTCATGCTATAACTGTGGAAAGCCAGGCCATAGATCTGCTGAATGTTGGCTGGTTAGGAATAAGAAACAAACTGTTCATGCATACAACAGAAAATCTTATGATCATGTTTATAAACCTCATACTGCTGTTACTATGCATCATAAGAACCAGAAGCCAGTCACATCATGTAGATATTATGGAAAGTATGGTCACTCTATGGAAAATTGTTATTTGATGGATCATGATGACCATGTTGCTAAGAAATTGTTTAGAACACCTGTCAGGGCTAGCGCAGGACCCAAAGCTGCTTGGGTCTCTGCAGGATCAAAATGATCAAAAAACTTTATAGGTGTGCCTTGGGGGCTGAAGAACAAAGAGGGGTTAATAAACCAAGGCACTCAAAAAGGAAAACCCCAGGATTCTACTCTTCAGGTCAGTTCTGAACAATATGTTTAAATTCCATCATCTGAAAATTGACCATTTGAGATGGTTAAGCATCTTGTTAATTTGATCTATGCTTAGTTGGAATTTTCTGAAATGGAATTGCTCAATCATGTTCATGGTAGCTCACTTATGTCTGAAGTGCATGGATTATATTTGAATGTCAAATTTGAAATCATGTGATGTACTTTCACGGCACATCATGCACTTAGTCAGGGGGAGCTCAATCATTCTTAATTAACCATACTGCTGCTCATGCTTTGTTGTATATTTTTAGCATCTAGTCAGGGGGAGCTTTCCTGTTCTATCTCTTCATCTCTTGAACTCTCACTGTCTAGCTATCTGATCCACTCTTGGCAAATGTGTGGTTCACTTGAATTCTCTGCTGTCTACACTTATGTAGCTGTTCTGTCTGAATTCCAGACTCAGCTATTGATTTCAAAATTGCACTATTCTAATGATTCACTCCTTGTCTCATCATGATTGCTCTTTGCTAATCTCTCAATAAAAATTCTTTGTTGGCTCCACTGATTTCCTGACAATGTCATTGATTCATCTGAATGAGGAAAGATTTTAGTTAGTGCACCCTAGACATAAATCAGATATATTCTGAAAAGAAGAAACTTCTATTATACTGGCTTAAGAATGTTTTGATGAATCAAATTGATCTAAGACTAATGTATTTAATAGGTTTTGATGTAAAAGACTTGAAAATATCTGACTCATCATGCTTAATAGATCTTAACAAATTGTCTCATGAACATCATGCAAAACCTTCTGAAATCTGAAATTCTAAAAGACATGGCTTTCTTTGGTTAAGATACATATAGAAGGTATTGTTCTTAAACATTTCAGTGTACAGAGCATTGTTTGAAAAATCTGAAAACACTTAAAAATTTAATGCAAGAGCAATGACTTTGGTCACAGAGAAACTGAGTTCTCTATCAAAGAAATGGAGTAAGCCCAAGTCATGAAGTGCCATAGTTACCTCTCCTTTCAAAAATGTTTGAAAATCTGGCAGAGCAATAGCATGGATGTGTTGAGTAACTGGGGATTCTGGCCTCTGATCAAGGTGTCTCCTCATGTAAAAAGATACTCCATTGCTAACTCTGTTCTCTTTGAGAGGTAATATGGTTGTCACACTGAGTAACTGGGTCACTTCACCTGAGAAGTGTTATGCCTCACGTAAAAAGGTGTTGACTGAACCAAACTTGCTCAGGAAAAATGAGTGCTGATCAATAGAAAATTCTGAAAATCTAAAGACATGTTCAAACACAAATATTTCTATTTAATCTCAATGTTATGTTGTGTAACTTCCATAGGAGTCATTGAATTTAAATGAGTAAGATGGAAGGAGGTTAAACATGAATATCCGATGAGTTGTTGGTTCATTTCTATTAAAAGGTGTTTCAGATATGAGTATTAAATTTTCTTGATAAACTTTGAATACATCACTCTTAAACCATGATGGTAAGTTTAAACTCATTCATAATCTATTATAATTGAAGAATCTGAAATTCGTTTATAAAGATTTATGAATTTGGTGTGCTAATGAAAATCTGTCTTCCTCAATTCATTCATTGTGCTTACAGATTGTGGTAATTCTTGAGTGCCTATGTGCTTTTGCTGATCGATGTTTCACCTCTTGTCATACCTCAACTCTATTCTGGCTTTAAGGGGGAGATTAACATCTGCATCATAGACTTGATTTATGCATGATTTTCATCTGGCTGGTATAGGAGAGCATGCATCTGAAACATTGTCTTGATTTGTGCCTCATTGTTTAACTGCCTCTGTGTCTTTCATGTCTAAATGACTGAGTCAAAGGGGGAGTATCTTTCTTTTTTCATATCATGTATACTTGTATCTCTCATCTCAAACTATTTTTCTTTTTGATGAAGTCAAAGGGGGAGAATAGTTTGACATGAGTCAGTGTGACTCATAGTGTTGCCATCATCAAAAAGGGGGAGATTGTTGTGCCCTATGATTTTGATGATAGCAAACACTATGAGTTATCTGATCATCTGTGACATGTTTTTCAACTCTATGATTTTGATGATAGCATATCATGAACATCTGATTGACTGTCTTGCTATGGGCATATATCATGTCAGTTCTACAGCTTTGCATATCATGAATCTGTGGCTTTGCATATCATGAATCTGTGTCTGAATTATATTTCTGCTTTGGGCATATGAATGTGCTATCTTGCATTAGTAGACATTCAGTTCATACAGCATTGCATTCTGTCATTTATCATGTCTATACATCTCGTAAGTAGTTCAGATGGCGTCAACCCATTGAGTCCACGAGGTTGACGTAGCCTTGAAATGACTCAGATGGTTTTGAAGATAAGGCTGGATGCGTTGACGCATGGGGTCACTGCGTCGACCCACTGAACTAACCCAGATCTAACTTCACATCAGAGTGAACTGCTGCATCGACGCTGTCACGCTGTAGCGACTCTATGCATTTCTGAAGTCTACACATCGTTTAGTTGCACGCCATTGTGTTGAGAAAGTCTACACATCAGATTGCCTTGCATCAGTGCATTAACAAGTTTATACATAGTCCATGCAACGTCTCATGTTATTTGCACAACATGCATCAGTGCATTAACAAGTCTACACATTATCTGTCGCATGTCACTCATTCAGAGTCTATACATCAGTCAGCATTGCCTGTTGCATTGTTCATCAAGTCTAGACATTGTGCATTCCTTCATATCAAGTCTAGACATTGCATGCCATAAGTCTACACAGTGGTCTTCACTCATGTGCATCAAGTCTGCACATTGCCTTTGCATAAGGTCACTCAAAGTCTATTCATTATTCACAGCATTGGCCAAGTCTACACATCGTCATCTTGCATTCAAGTCTGCACGTTGGCCAAGTCTGTACAGTCAGTGTGTTTCACTCATCTAAAGTCTATACATTCCTTCCCATCTTTACCTACGTTCTGCACTGAGCAAGTCTATACATTCCTTTCCTTTGCCTACGTTCAGAACACAAGTCTACACACTGTCCTATAGCTTGCATGAGTCATTGAAGTCTGTACATCGCCTTGGAGCTTTCCAAAGTCTATACATTAGCCAACAGTGCACCATCTCATGCATCATCTCTCGCTAAGTCCACACAGCCTTTGCATTGCACTAAGTCTATACATTGCACTGTAGCATGCATCTCTCCAAGTCTGTACATCGTCACATTGTTCATGCATTGCTTATCCCAAGTCTATACATCAGCCCTGTAGCTTGCTTAGCCGAAGTCTATACATCGGCCCTGTAGCTTGCTTAGTTGAAGTCTGTACATCCACCGCTGAACCTTCCAAGTCTATACTTCGCTGCATTGGCCAAGTCCATACATTGGACTGTTCATGCATCACTCCATTTGGCAAGTCTGTACATTGGACTGTTCATGCATCACTCCATTTGGCTAAGTCTGTACATCATCCATCGTCTCAACTTGCGTCTCATGCCAAGTCTGTACAGCCTAGACATTGTTCAGAACATACTAGCCTATACAGTGTCAAGTATATTCATGCACCGTCTCAGTTGAACTTAAAGTATGTACATCCACCGTCTCCTTTAATTTGAAGTCTATACATAATGCATTGTTAAGTCTGCACAATGCCTTGTTTGGAAGTCTATACATCGCCATAGATCGCATGCAGAGTCTAGACAGTCTTAACCAAGTCTATACATCGTGTCTGCATGTAAGCATTCAATGTCTGTACAACTTCAAGGGGTAGGTCTATATATTGGATATGGGTGAGCATCGTGAAGTCAATACACTGCTTGTGTAACTCAAGTCTTTACATCAGAGTCTATACATCGGCGCACTGTTCATGTATCAGTTCTCCAAGTATATACATCGGCGCACTATTCATGCATCGGTTAAGTCTATACACTGGCTATGGTTTGTTCATGCATCTTACCCACGCAAGTCTGTACACTGAGGTCGCTTGAAGGGCTTCAAGTCTACACACTTCAGTGCACGTCTGCATCTCCTTCAAGACGATGTCTATACACTCATTTCCAAGACTTCAACTCTATACACTCGTTATCACCCTTCAAGTCTATACACTCAAGCTGCATCATGCCTGTACACACTTTGTTAACAGCCTGAACCAAGTCTGTACATCCATCTGATATCTTCTTATGACTGTGTGACAGGTACTGTTCGTGAAGCCTATGGAGGGCACGTGATCCGAGGTTGGCACCTGGCACGTGATCTGACGACAACGCCCTAATTGCTACTGCTATAAATACGAAGCCTCCTCCATCTGGAGAAGACTGATCAAGTAGTGGATGAAAGACAGAAGAAAGAGTGAGATCAAGATCGAAAAAGGAGAGAGTGAACGTGCAGAAGTGATCAAGAGAGTAAGAGAGTGATCGAGATAGAAGGAAAGAGCTGCAGTAGTAGGAAAAGAAGAAGAGACAGAGAGAGAGCCTGCGAAAGAGAAGAAAAAGAAGAGTGAGAAGAAGAGAGAGATAGAGAAAAAGAAGCTTCAACTGAAGATCAGTTTTTGCTGGACCGTGGATCAAATCCAGGCCAGCCAACTGCTGCGAGAGCCACATTTTGATTTTATATTTCTAGCTTTTCGTTGCTGTATTTTCTTTTATTATTTTCTTTTCAAACTAAACATTGTTCTTCCGATTCTCTGGTTGGAGATCGGGTTCCTCCTGTGGACTCAGGAGAAGGGAGACTGTGTCTCCGGTCTACAAGTGACTGAGTGTCGCTTGTGAGTTCCCTCTGGTTTCAGAGGAAGGGAGTCCTTGACTCCGGTTGCAGGTAGTGGTTGCTACCTGTGTGTTCCCTCCTGGTCTGGAGGAAGAGAGACCTAGTCTCTGGTTCCAAGTGGCTGGGAGTCACTTGGGGTGTCCCTCCGGTCTGGAGAAAGAGGGGAGGATGTTCCCCTGGTCAAGCTGTGTGGCAGAAACTTGTTTGCAGACTGAGTCTGCTTTCTAGCTGATTGCTAGTGGAAGCCTCACTCCGGTTGGGAGTGAGGGGTGGACGTAGGTCTGTGGACCGAACCACCTAAAAAATTCCTTGTGCAGTGGTTTGTTTGATTGCTTGCTTCCGCTAGATGCATGCTACGACCGTGATCTGATTGATTATTCATGTCCTAGAGTTTAATTGGGTTTGCATCTTTTATGTTTGAGCAATTGTCCACTGATCTTGTGCTTGTCATTTCATACGAATTTTAAATTGGTCAAAACTCTTCAGAAGATCCATTCACCCCCCCTCTGGATCTGTGTTCAGCTAGAAAAGGATGCTAGGGCATGGTGGGTGTCATAGAAGCAACGTTGCCGGATAATCAAGTATCATGGGCAGAATTCTTAACATATTTTAATGATAAATATTTTTCCGAGAGAATTAAAGAAAGGAAGGCCACAGAATTTGCATCGTTGAAACAAAGGAGTATGTCCGTGGCTGAGTATGGGGCCCAATTCTCAAGGTTGTCTCGTTATGCGCCTCATCTAATTATTACTGAAAGAATGAAGACTAACAGATTTATGCATGGGTTAAGACTTCAGCTCATTCTCCAGTTTGCGCCAATAGATATACAATCTTGTCCGGAGATGTTTAAAAGAGCTCAATTGCTAGAGGATGTCTTGGAGATGATGGAAAGAGTTAAGGCTCAGAGAGAAAAGAAGGAGTTAGCCAGGAGAATCGAGACTAGTAGGAAGAGACCTAATGATAGCAATGGATCTTCTAATGGCAAGAAGATAGAAGGAGCACATATACAGAATGGAGTGCCACAAAAGAGATGTAAACATTGTGGGAAAAGAAATCATCGGTCAGGGGAATGTTGGTGAAAATTAGGTGTATGTCTTCGCTGTGAAAGCAAGGACCATAAGGTAGCAAGTTGTTCTCTTCCAAAGGATCAACATCTGATGGTTAAAAATCTCGATGGGGCACGACATCAAGGAAGGTTTCAACATTTGAACGAACTAACTGATGGAGTAGCGTGAGGTATCCCTTAACTTTAAGCTAGTCATATTTGTTTCTATTAGGAGAATAGATTCCATTCATTACCCTTTTCAGCATATTGTTGGTAATTAAGATCATGGTGTAATAATTTTAAGCTGTTTTAGAAGAAAAATACCATGTGAATTTGGGGACCAAATTCTTTTAAGTGGGGGAGGGTGTAACGTCCGGTAATTTTGAAGGCTAAATAGGGATAAAAGAATATATTTACGGTTTGAAAAATATATATATAATCTATACATGATGATATTTATATATTCTTATAAATAGTTAATAATGTTGAATAAATGAGAATTGGGTATATTGTTCCTAGAATAAATAGGTGGCTAGTTAAATTCCCTTTTAAATGAAAGTAAATATTTTCCTAGGATCGAACCTGCCTCTGATACCCAAGATAATAATTAATGAGGTAAATAAAGTGAAGGAAATTAGGAGAAATAAAATCCCTACATGAAGCACTACCTTAATCACACTCTCAATCGATATCATGACCCACCTATAATATAAACTTAATACAACCCTATAGGAAACGGCCTAAATTAAGGCCAATGGGCCTTATACGCAAATATACATATATATATATATCTATGTGCAAAACTATTAATAAATATAAGATGCAAATGAGTTTAGTTATATATCAAGATATTTGAAATAGTAAATACAGCTCCTAAATACTTGTATAAGAAGTCCAAATAAAATATATATATACCTTAACAAGGGCCTTATAAATGTAAGCTCATCTAGAATAACGGGTTGGAATAGACTTGAGCTTTAATAATAATATTAATTAATAATAAATATGTCATAGCACAACTACTTAAATAAACGAAAGGAAAAGAAGGCTCCAATGTTAATAGGGTTAATAGGATTCTCCTTTAAACACGGAGTTGATAAGGGGTTTAGTATATACTGGATTTTTTTTCCAATACTTTATGCAGGATGCATGGAAGTATATATATGGATACATAGGGAAGCTAAACAGAATGTAGCACCCCTGAAAAATAATCAAGAGTAAAATTATTTAAAAATAAATTAAAGGTCAAATAGAAATAAATAAGTTATATACACTTAATGGGCTTTAAACATATATTAGTCTTCCATTAATACAATTATATAAAAGCCCAAAATAGAGAAATGCATTTAATGGGCTTAAAACCAATTATATATATATATATATATATAACCTTAGCCAAAATAATACAATCATTTATATGCAACCCAAAACCCACGTAACACACACAACCTATGTATATATATATGTATATACCGAAACTAAAACCCAACCCAATAACTCACGTGAGCCTCCTTACAAGGCCAACCCAAAGCCATTGTAACAGGCCTCACATACGAGCATAAAGCCCACAACCCGATTGCTTGTTTGGACGTGCATCGTGTTAGCCTTAGGGTTTCCCATGTAAATGATAGCAGGCGGTTGCTAACCGGGAAGGGAGAAACAATGAACGGAAGGTCTTAAAACCTTTCCGTTACAGTCATCCGAACCCTCCAAAACCTTATAAAATCGAGTTGTTCCCCGTAGCGTCCTTTCCTCTGCTTGCGAACTCTACTGCCTGCAACCCGAAGGCGTCCTCCGTGTCCCCTTTCACCTGGCTGTGTAAAGAAGGCCGAAAGTCATCTTCTTCCTCTTGTTACCCGTCCAAGCCTTTCCCATTCCTACTGCTGGCAACATGGAAAAGCTACGGAGAAGGCAGAGTTCCTGCAGAAGAGGGCCGTTCTTCTTCGTCCTGCTATGTTGGCACAGGAGCTTTGTACTCCTATCTTCCTCCTGCAGCTAATACGCGAAGGAGGCTTCTTCCATTTTCTTCCTGCTGCAGCAAGGCCACTGCAAGCGTGACCTGCTGCTTCATCCTGTTGAAGAGTCATCTTCCGTTTCCCTCCTGAAGGGGCATGATCTCGCGCTTGTTCTGAGCTGGGAGGGTGATCACCGAATAATGAACTGTAGAGAAAGGGAAACGAATCAGGAGGCCCAGGGATGGTTCCCTGGGAAAAACCCTCCGATGCTTAAGTCAGTAGAGCAATGGTGGAAGGTATTGAGGGAGGTAGAAAGAGGTGCACGAGATCCCCCAACACCAAGATAGAGAAGTGGTTCCTGCTTAGGGAGTTTTAGGCCTGTATTCGCCTTACCTGCCACCGGAGGGAGTCCCTGGTTTATATAGCGAGCTCACTTGATGAGTCCCGTAAGCTGAGGAGTTTCAGGCGGGAGTTACGTCCTCATCATGGGATCGTTACGTCCTCATCGTGAGATCGTTACGTCCTCATCGTGGGCTCTTCATGGCCTTGAGGGATCATGGCTCCTTTATCCCCCTAAACTCCTGCTCATAAAGGGCTCTCAACGGCTGCATGGATAAACACTTGTCAGTCGGTCCGAGCGTAAGAGGTGCCAGCCCTATCCGGGCGATAGGCATAGCTCGGATGCTGTCAGGTCAGAGTGGGCGCAGAGCGCTCGCCTCTATCCCGATGGAGGGATAACTCGGGCGTGGGTCTTCCTCCGTTCTGATACTCGGTTCTTCCGAGCCTAAGGGCCGCCGAGGAAGGGTGGGTTCCCGAGTGATCTTTATTGGGCTTTTTGCCTAAGTGGACCCTAAGGGGCTATCACTTGGATGAGCTGAGCCTCGTTTGGTCCTGATGGGCCTAGTTCGGCTGCTCTTAGTTGGGCTATAGAAATCCCCCTCTCCACTTGTCCCCCTCCTACTCCCGAGCTTTAGTAAGCTCGGAAGAGTAGTTGTTTGGGGTTTCAGACCAGCGTGGCTCAGGTGGGTGGAGATCTGACGGTGTTAGGAAGCCACGTGTCGTGGTCACCTGGGCCCGTGTTAATGATGATCCTGACGGATTTGAACTGAAGGGGCCCCCTTTTCTCGGACGTCAGAACGACGCGCTGCCTCCCGCATGGGTTTATAGGCGTTGGGCGCTTGTTGTCATTCCAGACTCTCTCCGTCCTTAGGGTTTTGGCTCTCCTTCGTTCTTGCTTTTGGGGCTCTTCGATGCGCCGTGAGGACACGACAGAGGAGTAGAGGCTTGCAACGGCGTTTGAGGAGTTGGCGGAGATAACCGCGGAGGCAGTCCGGCAGCTTCCTCCTCCCCCAAAATCTTCAGGGTCTCGGGATCGCCTTTCCTTAGAGTCATCTCCTGATTCCATGGCGGACCAGCGCTCAGAGGTTGAGGAGTGGGAGGACGAGCCGGTGGCGGAGGGCGCCGGTCCCAAACTGCAGCGAACTGGGGGAGGCGGATGTGAGGAGGTTGGAGCACCAGTATTGCCTGCCCCACAAGTTCAGTTTTGCCACTGCTACTCCATACGAGATGAGCCTGGACTCTCGTACAGGCCACATCTGTATGTTTCTTCTGTCGTGGAAGGGTGGATTCCGCCTTCCTTTTGAACCATTCGTTCTTCAGCTTCTTGATTTTTTTCGGTTGGCGCCCATTCAGTTGGTAGCCAACTCTTATCTCCTCCTTTCCGCCTTCTGCATTCTCTGCCGCCAGTGTGGAGTTCCTCTTTCCATGGACCTCTTCCACTATTTTTTTGAGTTGAAAGCACATCCTTCGGCTGGGAAGGGCTTCTATTTCATCTAGGCGAGGCGGAATAGGAGTTGTATCTCTTTGGCAGCGAAGGATTCTTCGCATAAGGGGTGGAAGACCCAATTCTTCTAGGTGGGGATTTGTTCAGTCGAGGAAACCTGGAGGTGCCTAGTAATCCCCAATTTTCATCCTAACATCCCTCCTAGACAGGACGAGTTCCCTCCTCATGTGGAGAAGTATGCAGCCATCTTGCTGAAGCACCGCCAGTCCACCGAAGAACTGGTGACACCGCAGAATATCGAGCAGTGTCTTCTCACGCGGCTGCATCCGTCGGGCTCAGGTGCCACAACTTAGATTCTCCTTCGGATGTGGGGGTCATCTTTCTTTTCCTGAACACATCTTCTTCTTCGTGCAGACACCAGGCGGGAGCCTCTGAAGGAGGCCGCAGAGGTGATCGACCTTGGAGATGACTCGGCTGCTGATGAACCGGCTGCTCCCGTGGGTCGCTCCCGAACCAAAGATAAGGCCAAGGGAGCGGCCCAGGGCGAACCCTCCAGACCGCGGGGACCCAAGCGCAAGGACCCTGTGGAGGGTATGATCCGGGCCGCTGCGAGGGCCACGAAACGGGCTAAGAAGGCCGAGGTCATACTCGTAGTCGGAGGCGACCCTACCGCGGCTCACCCCTACGCCGGGCATGATGGGGCCGACCCTACCGGGCGGGCTCTCTCACCAGCCGAGCTAGAGGGGGCCGAGGAAGTCGGGGCTGCCCCTGCAGGCGACGACGATGCGGGCTCGGTTCCTCCTTCGGCCGGGACCGAGGGGGCCGAGGATGCTCCTGCAACTGGCAGTGGGGCCGACCCGGCTCTCCCCTCAGCCGTAGCCGAGGGGGCCGTGGCCGAAGTTGGGGATGCTGTAGTCGCGGCCGAGGCTGGCGCTTCAGGTGGTGATGCAAGTGCCGAGCCGGTCCAAGTTGAGAGGTCGCAGGAAAATCCGGCCGAGGCGAGGGGCGACCGAGGCCGAGGCTCGATCCGAGCCTCACGGTGGGGCGCCGGGCGATGGGGGGTTCTCCATTCCGGCGGCCTTGGAGAGGCTGGGTATCTCGGGCCCCCTGCACCACGTATGCCGCGGTATATCCGTGAAGGTGAGGGGGGGAGGTAGGCAGCACTCCCTGTCCACGGCTCTCGCTGGGGTTATGGAGGGCGGCCTGGCCCTGGCCCAGATGGGGGCTGTTCTGGTAGAAGCGTACGCTCGATCGGAGTGGGAGCGAGCGAACCTGGCCTGGACCCATAGTGGGTTGGATAAGAGGTTGGCTTGACTCGTCGAGGAGCGTGACGGGCTTCGGTGGGAGCTTTCCTCGATCAGGGAGCTGGTACGGTCGAGCCAAGTGGAGACCCGGGCGTTAGCCGAGTAGCTAGCCAAGGCCCGTGAATCGCTCGAGAGGAAGAACCGGCTTCTCGAAGAGGAGCATCTAGCACGCATTGAGCTGGAAGGCCGGTGGGAGACCAAGCGTGTCGACCTAGTGGACCGAGCGGAGGAAGCAGAGCGTCTTCGGCGGGAGGCCGAGGCTGATCGGGCAGAGGCGGAGAAGCAGGCGGTGGAGGCCGCAGAGCGGACGGCTGAAGCCGAGCGGAAGATCATCGAGGCAGAGCGGAGGGAGGCCGAGCTGGCTGGTAGGGTGGGATCGGCCGGGGCGGAGGCTCTCGAGCAGTACAAGAGCTCAGAGGCCTACCAGGTCGACCTCAAGGAGGCTGCCCTCCCCTACTATGAGCTAGGGCTTCACCGGGGCATCCGCAATGGATTCAAGCTGGGCTACGACCGGGCCGTCTATTACGCCGACGAGCAGGCGTCTGGGGTAGTTGACTTCCCGTCCGGGCAGTGTTATGACTCAGACTTATCATCCTCTAGTTCCTCTGCTTTGGCGCAAGATGAAGAGGGGGGCTCATCATTCGAGGAGTCGCCAACTCCAGATGCCTCCGGAGGGCACGCAACTGAGACAGTTCCCATACCGGTGGGGTCAGTGCCAGGGTCGGCCGTCACCGAGGATGCCAGGGGCAGACCGCTCGAGCCCTCTATTTCCGAGCTTCAAGGTGGGCCGGAGACCTGATGTATTTGCTTCGCTTCCTTTTTTGTATGCCCTTTTCCTTTTTGGAGGAATGAACTTCCTTTTTTGTGTAGAAATAAATAAGGCAGTAGCGTTGTGATGAAGACTTATCTGTTCCGTATCGCCATTGCCGTATCTTGTTCAGCGTATCTGCAGTGGTTGGAAAGAACCGATATTTTCTACGTGGATCTCGCCTGATGGTTGGGTGAGCGTCTGACAGGGTGTCTTTCTATTTTCTTACGCTTTAAATGCCTGGCCGCTTCATGTGTCCCGCTGGGGCGAAAGATGAGAAGTTTGAGGTGACCGTTCGTAGGAAGAAATCCTTCTGGCGTGTTTTCGAGGAGGGAAATCATTTAAGGCAAGTAGCCTCCCTTCGCCTATAAAAGGTCTGAAGGGCGTCCCTTCCTCTCCACCGCTTAGGGTTTTCCCTGACAGTCTTTCCTCGTTCCTTCTTCACGTGGCGTTGTGCCGTCGCATCTGTAGCATAGAAGACGCTCCGGAAGATGAGGCTACCGACAATGGGGGGCAGAGAGTTCTCGCTGCTTCGGATTTGAAGAGGGTTCGACGGTCGTAGAACGGAATTGAAGAGGGTTCGACGTGTGGAGGCATGTCGTCTTCCCTTTATCAGTTCCGTCGGCGCTTGCAGGGGGGAGAGATGGAGGACGGATGGGGGCATCAGACATTCCTGCCGCCCGTCCCTTCCTGCTCGCTTCACGGAGGGGAGGAGGAAGCCAACTAAGCTCCATCCCTTCCGGGCCTTCCCCTGCCTCCTCACCCAGCTCTACTGATTTCTTTTTATTTCTGGCAGCCTCTTTTTCCCTCTTCTGCTCTACTCCTCCTTTCTTTCACTCTTCGGAGGGTGCCTGCACCCTCTTTCTTCCAAAGAGTTGGTAGGTTGGCGGGAAAGATGCTTTCATATGCATTCTCTCTCCTCCTTCTCTTCCAAGCTCAACTTGGAAGGTAGCCTTCTCTTTCTTAATCCCTCTGTCACCTTTGTCTCGAGCTGCCCGAGCCAACGGAGTCAACTATCCTTTATCCGAGCCAGTTTCTACACGAGGTAGAGTCAGTGGCTGGACGCAGGAAGGTCATCCGAGTCAGCTGAGCGATGGGCTCGCATGACGGTGCCAGATGAATTTTTTACATTTTTGACATGTATCTATTTGCTTCGGCCTTCCTGATGTACAAGTGGGTTGTTTGAATAAAAGAAAGGAGCCTTTCGTTTCATCTCATGTCGTTTGCACAATACTCAGTACTCAGAAGTAGAACTTGCGTAATGTAGTTGCGTTCCAGGTCCGAGGGATGAGCTCTCCTTCCATCGTGGATAGACGGTATGCTCCTTTTCCAAGCATCTCGACCACTCGGTAGGGGCCTTCCCAATTAGGGGATAACTTGCCCACCGTCTCAAGTGGTCGAGAGGCTTCGGCTTTTCTGAGGATGAAGTCTCCCGGCTGGAAGTGTCTGTCTCGGACTTTGGCGTTGTAGTATCGAGTGAGGCGACGTCGATATTCCGTTGCTCTGATGCTGGCAATCTCTCGGACTTCATCTGCTAAGTCGAGATTTTTGAGCAGTTTCTGGTCGTTTACCTCGGACGAGAAGCAGATGACTCGAAGGGAGGGGTTTCCGATCTCCAACGGGATCACGGCCTCGGTGCCATACACTAGTTGAAAAGGACTCTCACCTGTTGCCGTTCTGGGAGTCGTTCTGTGCGACCAAAATACGTTCAGCAATTCCTCGAGGTAGCTGCCCTTGGCTTTGCTGAGCCTAGTCTTGATGCCTTTTAAGATAGTCTTACTGGCATTTTCGACCAGCCCGTTAGCCTGAGGGTAGGCGACCAAAGTGAAGTGATTGCGAATGTTGAGGTCGGCACATCTGTCTCAGAAATACCGAGAATCAAATTTTTGACCATTATCGCTCACTATCACCCGGGGGATGCCGTAGCGATAGATGATCGACTTCCAAACGAAATTCCAGACGACTATCTTGGTGATCCTCACAGTGGCTTCGGCCTCGACCCACTTAGTGAAGTAGTCGATGGCGACGATAATGAACTTCTTCTGGGCCTGGGCCGTGGGGAATGGCCCGAGGATGTCGATTCCCCAGCGAGTGAAATGATAAGGCTCGGCTAGGGTGATAAGCTCCGTTGCTGGCTGATGGACCAAGTGGTCGAATCGCTGGCAGTGGTCACAACGTTGTGTGTAGGCCGAGCTGTCACGTTGCAGGGTGGGCCACCAATAACCTTGCCGTAGCAAGATCCTGGCGAGCGACCTTCCCCCCAAATGCGCTCCGCACAGACCTTCGTGAACTTCTTCGATCGCTCGGTTGGCTTCATCGGTGCCGAGGCATTTCAAAAGAGAGCCGGAGAAGGATCTCCGGTAGAGTGCGCCATCTAGAGTGACGAATCACCGAGCTTGGTATTTCAATCTCCGGGCTTCCCGAGGGTCGGGAGGCTCTTGGGAGTCTTGAAGCCACGATAGGTAGGGGGCACGCCAGTCGCTTGGGGAGGCCGAGTCAATAGCTAGGAGTTCTGAATCGATGCTCGGGCGCTCTAGCTCTTCGAGAAGGACCGATCGAGTACCCTCTGGGTCAAGAGAGGAGGCCAACCGAGAGAGGGCGTCCGCTCGGGAGCTTTCCTCCGGAGCTATTCGGACTACCTCAAAACTCTCGAACTGTTGCGCCACAGTCTTGACCAGTTGGAGGTATTTGATCATCGGTGTTTCGCGAGCTTCATAATCGCCGTTGAGCTGGCTAGCGACCAGTTGGGAGTCGGTGTGAATCCTGACTCGGTCAGCCCCTAACAGCCGGGCCATGCGGGCTCCCGATATGAGGGCCTCATACTCGGAAGCGTTGTTGGATGCTTGGAAGTTGAACTTCAGGGCGTACTATAGCTCTGCTCCTTTGGGGGACTTCAGGAGGATGCCGGCACCACTTCCGACTGAGTGGGAAGATCCGTCGATGAACAGTTCCCAGGTCGGCCCGGGTGCAGACGGAGATCTTTCTTCAGTCGGGATGGTGCTTTCGGTGATGAAGTCAGCGAGCGCCTGGCCTTTGATAGCCGAGCGAGGCCGATACGATATATCGTAGGCCTTGAGCATGATGGCCCACTTGACGAGGCATCCTGAGGCTTCAAGATGAGCGAGGATCCTCTTCAATGGTTTGCCAGTCAGTACAGTGATGGAGTGCCCTTGGAAATAGGGTCGGAGGTGCTTGACCGAGGTAACCAACGCTAGCACGAGTTTCTCGGTTGCGGGGTACCTTTTCTCAGCCTCATTGAGCGCCTTGCTGGTGTAGTAGATCGGTCTCTCGATTCCCGAGTCATTTCTGACTAGGACCGAGCTAACCGTAGACAGAGTCGCCGAGAGATAGAGATGCAAGGCTTCACCTAGGACGGGCTTGGAAAGCACTGGGGGCGAAGTCTCACGCCCCGAGCACGGAAGGAACCCGGGAGAACGTAACGAGTTTATATCAATCATGTCAAGCAGAGCAAGTAGAATTTTGACATCAAAATAGAGTGCGCAATAAGATAAGAATTTAAAATAAGACCAAATACTGATACCCTTGACAACGACTTAAATCCAATAAACAATGTTGCCTCATATTAAGCTCCTTCTGAGAGAATAGATATTTGAGGCTACTTCTTATTTTATTTTGGCCCATTTATATCTTTTAAACGCAAAGCCCATTATCAGTTTGGGTTATTTTCTATTTATCGAATTTTTATTTTATTTAATTCCCGACCAAATTTACACAAATAGATTTTATTTATTTGAAAATCTATCTTATTCTTTTAAAATTTTCAGGGGTGCTACACCCTCCCCCACTTAAAAGAATTTGGTCCCCAAATTCAATTGCGTGAATGGAGACATGGAGGGTATAGAGTACTTACGGTTTAGAATAATTCCATATCTGGCCCTAGTAGTTGTCTTTCTTACCATATCTGGCCCTAGTCGTTGTCTGTCTTTCCCTAGTAGAACGACGTTGCCTCATATTAAGCTCCTTCTGAGAGAATAGATATTTGAGGCTCTTATGATCAGAGAATACTGTGAATTGTTCTCCGTAAAGATAGTGTCTCCAGATCTTTAGTGCAAATACTACCGCGGCCAACTCCAAGTCATGCACCGGGTAGTTTTCCTCATGCTTCTTCAACTGCCTAGAAGAGTACGCAATAACTCTTCCCTGTTGCATTAACACACAACCGAGGCCAATACCGGAAGCATCGGTATATACCTCATACTTCTCTCCTTCAATAGGAAGGGCCAAGACTGGAGTAGTGGTCAAATGGTCCTTCAACGTTTAGAAACTTTGTTCACATTCCTCATTCCACTCATATGGCACTTCCTTGCGAGTCAGCCTGGTGAGTGGTACTGCAATCTTCGAGAAGTTTTTAATAAAACGCCGGTAATACCCAGCAAGACCAAGGAAGCTCCTAATTTCTGTTGCATTAGTCGGTTGTTCCCAATTCTTCACCGCTTCGACTTTTGCGGGGTCCACTGAGATTCCATCCTTTGAAATTACGTGTCCTAAGAAGGACACTTCTTCCAGCCAAAATTCACATTTGCTAAATTTTGCATATAATTGATTGTCCCTCAATATTTGTAGTGCTATCCTCAAATGCACTTCATGCTCCTCTTCAGACTTTGAATATATCAAGATATCATCGATAAAAACCGTAATAAATTTGTCCAGATGCGGTCTAAAGATGGAATTCATAAGCTGTGTAAAAGCTGTAGGGGCATTTGTTAGTCCAAAAGGCATAGCAGTAAATTCATAATGCCCGTACCTGCTTCGGAATGCAGTTTTGTGAATATCCTCGTCCTTGATCCTCAGTTGGTGATAACCCGATCGAAGATCAATTTTTGAGAAATACTTTGCTCCAGAAATCTGATCGAAGAGTTCATCAATCCTTTGCAGCGGGTATTTATTCTTGATAGTGAGGTGGTTCAGCTGTCGATAATCGATGCAGAGTCTCATCGATCCATCCTTCTTCTTGACGAACAGCACCGGTGCTCCCCATGGGGAAGTACTTGGTCTGATAAATCCTTTCTTTAATAGCTCCATTAGTTGTTCCTTCAATTCCTTTAATTCTGCGGGGGACATTCTGTAGGGTGCTTTGGAAACAGGTCCGACACCCGGAACAAGGTCTATAGTGAATGAGACTTCTCTCTCTGGTGGCAAGCCAGGCAAGTCTTCAGGAAAAACATCGAGAAACTCCCGAACCACTTGAATGTCTTCTAGTCTAGCTACCTTAGCCTCTGTGGCAGTTACAAATGTTAAGAATGCCTCTCATCCTTTGTTGATAAGTTTGTGGGCTCGAAGAGTAGAGATGACTGGTGATCTCTTCCGGGGAGTAATGTAAGTTAACTCCGGGTAATCCACAAAAGTTACCTTTCCATTTCGGCAGTCTACCGTTGCCCGATGGGTGGACATCCAATCGGCCCCTAAAATTACATCATACTCCTTCAAGTCTAAACATATTAAATCTGCAGGTAAGTTGTGACCTTTAACTATCACCTTTCAGTTTGGGTAATGAAAAGTGACATTAGACTCATTCCCTAACGGGGTAGAAATTACCAAGTCTATCCATTCGGGTTCCATAGAGAATGAAGCAGCAAATTTCTTTGAAACAAACGAATGTGTGGCGCCAGTATCAAACAGTACTTGAGCAGATTTAGAGCAGACAGTCAAAGTACCTTCCACCAACCCACCCTCGGTTGGTTCCGTTTCTTGGAGAGCTTGTAACCGTCCTTGCTTCCTTGCCGGACGCTTCTCTTCCTTTGTCTCAGGCTCACTTTGCTCGTTCATCATTGGATAGTCGGGAATACGGTGTTCTTTACTCCCACAACGAAGGCACGCTCCGAGCCTTCTCCAGCATTCTGCAGCCTGATGACCCGGTTTGTAGCAATATTTACAATTCTCTTTTGGCGGTGCCGTGATGGAGAAAGGTTTGTTATTAGCCTTTTTGAATTTCTTCACCTTGGAGGGTTCGCCTCCATTATTGGTCCGCTTTTTGAAAGACGGTTTAAAAGTGTTGGGGCTTGTGACATTCTCCCTTTTATCCTTACCACGGATTTTGTCAGGCAGTTCCGTGGCGTCTTCTAGCAACTGGGTACGACGTACCATCTCTGAGTACACTTGAATATCCAAGGGAGCGAGCTGGGTGATATACTGGGGTCGTAACCCATTCAAGAACCTTCTTGCCTTCATCTTTTCAGTGCAAACTAAATGTGGTGCATATCTAGATAACCGAGAGAACTGGGCTTCATAGTCCGCTACCGACAGGGATCGTTGCTTCAAGGCAGCAAATTCCGCGGCCTTTTTCTCCTGAACACGGTCGGAGAAATACTTACTATTGAAGTGCTCGACAAATTCGGCCCATGTAACATGATTTTCAAGCAAGGTGGCCTCGATGGACTCCCACCAAGCACGGGCGTCCCGTTCCAATTGGAATGTGGCCAGAAGCACCCTTTCACCATCCGCGCATTGCATGACGCGGAAGATTCACTCGATCTCCTTTATCCAATTCTTCGCATCCTCGGGATTTGATGAACCTGAGAATCTCGGAGGGTTGAGATTTCTAAAGCTCCGATGGAGGTCGCCAACTCCATGATGTGCCCCACCTTGAGCCACCTGTTGCAAAGCCTGGGTCAAGCCTTGAACCGTTCGTTGCATCTCACGCCATTGTGCGCGTTCAGCAGCCACAGTCCTACAAGGAGTGAACCTTAATTAGTTTCATGTTGAAATTTGTAGTCGGATGCCCTACAAGGACTTATACCCACGGTACTACCCATCCTCACGGTTTAGGAATAGACATATCCTTGGACTTGGGTTTCCTAGGACTTGAAATCCCAGGCTCTGATACCACAAAAACTGTCATGCCCCGAGTGCGGAAGGAACCCGGTAGAACGTGACGAGTTTATATCAATCATGTCAATCAGAGCAAGTAGAATTTCGACAACAAATTAGAGTGCGCAATAAGATAAGAATTTAAAATAAGACCAAATACTGATACCCTTGACAATGACTTAAATCCAATAAACAATGTCACAACTCCAGGACTTAACAAGTCTAAATAGGCCCGCAAGCCTTAATTATTACAATTCTTGCAATGACATAAGTTCCAATAACAGGACTCCAAGAATAAACTAGGGACGACATGACACGATAGAGTGCAATAGCATGACGCTTGTAGGTTCTACGCTCGTCACTCTTGCTCCTGCCCATCTGAGTCCGAGTCAGGGTCTGCATTACCTGAAAAGTTGGGGAAAAGAACTTGATGAGCGAATGCTCAGTAGGAATTATATCTCAAGAACTAGCAACTGGTTTAAGTAATTACCTTTTTCAAATAAAAATGCAAGTCTAGCACGTCAATCATGTAAAAATGAAGTGCTATTGTAAGACCCCAAATTATTTAATTGAGCCTGATATTTTTTTTATTAAGCTTTTATTAATTGAGAATAGAATTTTATTGAATTAATAATTGAATTTTGGATTTATTAATATTTAATTCGTTAGAAATAGTATAAGTGAAAATCTGACTACCTTATAAAATTCCATAAAAATAGTAAACAGGTTAAGGTCAATGTAGATAACAACTTTTCCTTCTGGCATTAAGCCATTATAAATCCGTGGTAAGATCTATTTAGAGATTAAGCCCAAAAGTACACACTTTTTGACCCTTACCTAACCTTGGATTAAAACGTGAAATTCGACCTTAATACTCAACCAAATGATCTCAAATCAGTGGCAAATGGAAGGTCACAATGTAAGGAACATTTACCCTCAATCAATTTGAGGTAAACCTAGCCCTAAAACGTGCTGCCGACATAGCTTTGGTCGAGTCAAGGATTCCGGCGCCGTTTCTAAACACGTAACTTGCAGCACCGAATACTCCCAACTCCGAAGGCTCCAGAAGCTCCATGACCTATAGAAACGTAGCTCTTCAAGTCTACTTTCATTTGGTGGCTGTGGGGTTCGCTGAAGTTTTAGATCTAGGAAGTTCTTGTTCGATTTGTAAAGGTGTTTCGGCAGGCCGTCGGCCTCCTTCTTCCTTCTTTGATTCTTCAATTGAGGTAGGAATTCTCAACCAAAATTCGATCATGAATATATGATTTTGTTCCTCTCGACGAGATCTATCCATTGGTACTAAAAGCCCCAATTTTTATCAGGTATCTAAGGAGATATCGTGGGTTTTTCTAAGGTGCTGTCAAGCTGTTCTTCATTCTAGGGTTTCGAGTTCTCTCTTCAATTTGAGGTAGGTTTAACAGGCCAAGATCTAATTAACTTATATGATGTAATCATCATGTTATTAGCTTTCATTTAACGTAGAAAGCCCCAATTTTAATTGAGCATGCTTAGAGAATTTCGATTTTTAGTGAGAGCATGTCTAGAACTTAATTTATTTTGTGACCCTTAGAGTTAGAGCTTGATTACGGGCTGATTTTGAGTTAGATAACTTGATCCACATATAGCTTATAATACATGGTTGGATTTAGCATCAAGTCAGCTTTCTTTTGACACCAAAAGCCCCAAATTCCGTTGTGTATGTTGGGACAATTTTAAGATTTAGTAACAGCATGTCAAGGATTAGGTCTTCATGTGATCTTCATAGAATAGGTTAAGATTTAATTGATTTCTGTTGGAATTAGTGTTTCAAATCGCTTGCTTAATGACCCTAGTATGTATATTAATCACCCTAGATCATGTGGTTAAGATCCCAACTCAATTGGACCTCAATTGGGTGAGTTCATGCATTTTCCGGGGCAAAAATCCATTTCTGTTCTTGCAGGGGTCGACCCCTGGGGTCAACCTATTTTCTGGGTTGTCTGGCAGGCCCAAGGGTCGACCCCTGGGGTCGACCCATCTTGCCCCTGCAAGGGGTCGACCCATCTGCAGAAAGTGTGGGGGTCGACCCATCCAGCAGGCAGACCCCAGTTTTGCAGGGGTCGACCCCAGGGGTCGACCCATGCACCAGAAACCCGGTTTTCATCATTTTACGACCCATGGATCGATCCGGATCATTAGGGGATCGACCTAATTAACTTAGACCTATTGAAGAGTATATTCTGGAAGAACCAGTGACCTATTCATGCACCTTATGATTTCAAATTTGCTTTGGTTCCTATATTCTATCATGATGTAAAAACATGCCTTTCATCATCTTAATTGTAATATATACAATGGTCAAATAGAAACCCACATAATTAGTGGTTAATGGTGTAACTAAATCTCTGTTAATACATGCTATTTCCTTCATGTACAAGCTTGTTCCTTTACCTTATCACCTTGAATTAGCTTTTTGGTAATTGTCTTAATGCAAATGATAATGGATAATCCTTGATATATTAACTTGGTAATTAGGATTAAATTGATTGTTAAGTTGCTGTTTTAGGCCCTATTACTCCAGTAGAATGGATTACTTACACACTTGAACGGTATACTATCAGCCGTTCTTTCTTGACCCCGTGGACCGAGTTTTGGTCCAGTTCTTGTAAAGCGGCACCGAGGTGACCGTATCAACCTAGTTTTTGTCTGGAATCCAAGGACATGTTAGTCCTTAAAAACTCATACTCTTGACAGAAATTCCTCTGATTAATTGGCCATTAAAATTGACTGAATGTCTGGACGTGTGGGACTTTGGGCCCATAAAAATAAATGCCATCGCATCATAAGGGCCCGGTCTGGTCCTGGGGAGAGCGCCTGAAAAATTACTGAGCCCATGGGATGCTAATGACATGGTGGGGCATTACACCGAAATACTTGCTTGCTTGTTGCGTCTATGACAAACATCTCTTGTTACTTGTTACTTGTTACTTGATCATGAATGAATTGATATTACTTACTTGTGGCCAATTCTTTACTACTGTCTCTTGTTATATCTCCTGTTGTAAATTCTTGTACTTGTTATCTTGTTAATTCTTGACATCACATATTTCTTGACCTTGAAAGATCTTGTTATTACGTTGTTTCATTATATCGTTATCGTTATCGTCATTTATTTCTTTCTTAGTATTGCATATGAAAATGTAATTAACTTGTTAATCACGTAAATTGCCTATTATTTCCTACTGAGCGTCAGCTCATAGTTGTATTTCCCCCCCTTTCCAGGCTTTTCAGGTGACGCGCTTACCGATGGGGAAGGGCAGGAGTGATATCATGAGTGTGTCAGTTCTAGTGTGTTAGCAGTGTGTTATCTTACTTTTAGTTGTGTTTTGGAGAGCATTTAGTTTCAGTTATGTTATTGAGTTTTAGTGGTTGTTATTCCAATTGTATTAAGTTCAACTTGAGGTTATCGTATCAGTTGTGGTTGGTTAATGATCATTTAGTATTTCCATCTTGTAGCATTGTGTATTATTTTAGATAGATCTCTCTCTTGCCAGCTCGTTCCCGACTGTACGTCCCGATATTCCGCGTCGGGGCGTGACAGTTTAGTTGGTATCAGAGCCCTAGGTTTCACATTCCTAGGTTCCCTAAGTTTTAGGTTTTCTTGTATTGCATCCCAATAATCGGTATATCAAAAGGTGTTCTCCGAACGTTAGGCTACGCCTATCGGGAAGGTCGCACACTTGCGCGAGTGGTCTTCGGACCGATTACCTCCGCCAGGTACCGAGTTTTTGGTCCTGTCTAGGTGCATTAGATCCCTAACCTTGTAAAAGTCTAGGACTTGACCTGGTGAGAATGGGTAGAAACTTGGGTTAAGATCGTTTCTTAATCGTGTAATCATTTATCTTGATTAAACCTAAGTAATCTATTTCTCGTGTAGATGGCAGCCGATCGTGCTGAATGGAGGAACCTACAGCGCACGGTTCAAGGCCTTACTCAGGCCCTTCAGCAGGTAGCTCAGGCAGGAGCAGCACAGCATGGCACCGGTGATCTATACCGAAACTTCCGCGGAATGAATCCGCCTAGATTCGCTGGTTCGACTGACCCCGACCAAGCCGAGCACTGGGTAGATGAGATGAGGAGAATCTTTGAAGTTATGCAATGCACCAACCAGGAGCGTGTCCTTTTGTCCACATTTCAACTGGAACGTGATGCACGTACTTGGTGGGATTCTATCAAGGTGAATCTGGGTGACCGGCAGGTTACGTGGGAAGAGTTCGAGGAATTCTTTAACAACAAGTATTTTTCTGATAGAGTGCAAGAGAAGAAAGCGACGGAGTTCGCGGCCCTGAAACAGCGAGGGTTGTCCGTGGCAGAGTATGAGGCTCAATTTGCACGGCTTTTTCGATATGCTACACATCTTATTTCCACTGAGAAAATGAAGGCGAAGCGTTTTCTCAATGGTCTGAAGCTACATTATATCAACCAACTGGCACCGTTGGAGATTTTCACTTATTCTGAGATGGTAAGGAAAGCACAAGTTCTGGAGGATACTCTTGAGATGACGGAGAGGATCCGTGGCACAGGCATGAAGAAGGAACGACCTACGGGTTCCGGGAGTGTCAAACCCGGGTATATCAAGAATAGGCCTACGAGTGGGTCGAGCTCGTGGACCGGAGCAGGATCATGGAAGGGAAAGATGCTGAAGTATGAAGATAAGAAGCCTGGCCCTATCATTCCATACATGGGCGTTTGCAAGTTTTGTAATAATCCTGGCCACAGGGTGGAGGATTACTGGCGCAAGCTAGGCGCATGTCTGCGATGTGGAAGCAAGGAGCACCGTATCTCTGATTGCCCTCGTATGTCTGAGCAAGCTACCCCGGTAAAACTGTAAGTCTTCAAGAAACCACAAGGCAAGCTCCAAGCTCTGCATGCTGAGGAAGCGGGAATAACCGAGGATGGTGGACTCATCGAAGGTACACTTATTATACTCGACAAGCCAGCATTTGTTCTTTTCGATACTAGTGCAACACATTCATTTATTTCTCGGAGATTTGCTAAGTCCTTAGCTGTGGAACCTGTTTTGATGAATTCTCCGTTAGAGATATCAACCCCTATTGGTACTAGATCAGCAATCCAGTATTTCTATCCCTCTAGTACGGTTATGATTGGTGAACAGAACTTACCAGCAGATTTAGTCTGCATGGACATGAAGGATTATGATGTAATCCTAGGAGCAGATTGGTTGGCTCGATATGAGGCTACTGTTCACTGCAGTTCTAGCTTAGTGTCTTTTACTAGGCACCCGAGACTTTCTTTTGTGGGTGTTAAGCATCACAACTCTGTGTCACTTATTTCAGCTCTTCGAGCTGATAAGCTGATGAGACGTGGATGTGAGGCTTTTCTGGCCTTTGTCTATGCAACCCCAGAGCAGCAGATTAAGATCAAGGACATTCCTGTTGTCCGAGATTTTCTTGATGTCTTTCCAGAGGAACTACCAGGACTACCGCCTAAGCGGGAAGTTATCTTTTCTATTGATCTTATTTCTGGCACATCTCCTATTTCTAAGGCTCCTTATCGTATGTCTCCTGCGAAACTGAGAGAGTTAAAGCAACAGCTGATGGAATTACTTGAGAAGGGTTTTATTCGTCCTAGTACTTCTCCGTGGGGAGCCCCTGTGTTATTCGTTAGGAAGAAAGATTGTTCGATGAGGTTGTGCATTGATTATCGGCAAATAAACCAGCAGACTGTCAAGAACAAATATCCCTTGTCGAGGATTGACGAGTTATTTGACCAGATAGCAGGAGCTCAATATTTCTCTAAGATCGATCTTCGATCTGGATATCACCAGTTGCGGATTAAGGAGGAGGATATCTATAAATCAGCTTTCCGCAGCAGGTATGGTCATTTTGAATTTGTCGTTATGCCTTTTGGTCTAACGAATGCTCCAGCATCTTTCATGCAGTTGATGAACAATGCATTTCGGCCCTATCTTGATCAATGGGTCGTGGTCTTTATTGATGACATCTTGATCTATTCCAAGAGTGAAGTGGAGCATGCTGAACATCTGAGGATGGCATTGCAATTATTGAGAGATCATCAACTTTATGCCAAGTTCAGTAAGTGTGAATTCTGGCTGCAAGAGGTGTCCTTTCTCGGACATATCATTACGAAGGACGGTATTTCTGTTGATCCTTCGAAGGTCGAGACAGTGAAGAATTGGGAACAGCCTACCAGTGTGACAGAAGTTAGAACTTTTCTAGGCCTGGCAGGTTATTATCGAATATTTATTCAAGATTTCTCTAAGATTGCGGTACCTATGACAAGATTAACCCGCAAGGAGAACAAGTTTGATTGGTCAGATGATTGTCAGCGAAGCTTTCAGACTCTGAAGGAGTGTTTGACTACTGCACTTGTTTTGGCTTTACCTTCTGGTGAAGGAGGATTTGTTGTTTATACTGATGCTTCAGGTATTGGCTTAGGCTGTGTACTCATGCAGCATGGGAAGGTGATTGCCTATTCCTCTAGGCAGTTGAGGAAGCACGAAGAGAATTATCCTGTTCATGATTTGGAACTTGCTGCAGTCGTGTTTGCTTTGAAGATATGGAGGCATTACTTATATGGAGAAACCTTCACGGTGTTTTCAGATCATAAGAGTCTGAAATATTTATTTTCTCAGAAGGAACTCAACATGAGGCAGCGGAGATGGTTGGAGTACTTGAAAGACTTCGACTTCTCGATTGAGTATCATCCTGGCAAAGGTAATGTTGTGGCAGATGCATTAAGCCGGAAGCCGGTAGCTAGATTGTCAAGTCTCATGTTACAAGAATGGAGATTGTTGGAACAATTATCTAGTCTGGATCTTAATATTGACAATGATCGGGTCTTGATTGCTCAGATTCAACTTAAACCTGAATTATTGATAGAGATCAAGTCCTTGCAAGATAATGATCCCGAGTTAGTAGAGATCAAGGGAAGCTTGAGCAGCATACCTGACTTCATGTTGACTAATGATGGTAGATTATTATTTAAAGGCAGAACTTGTGTCCCGGATGAGGCTACAATAAAGAACAAAATTCTTGAGGAAGCTCATAGATCCAGATATACCATTCATCCTGGAGGCACTAAGATGTACCGAGATTTGAAAAGGTCCTTTTGGTGGCCGAATATGAAAAGAGAAGTTGCAGATTTTGTGAGTAGATGCTTGGTATGTCAGCAAGTTAAGGCCGAACATTTCAGACCGGCAGGGAAACTGAAACCACTCGACATACCCCAATGGAAGTGGGAAAGCATTGGCATGGATTTCATTATGGGTCTACCTAGGACTCGTGGTGGATTTGATGCGATATGGGTGATTGTCGATCGATTGACAAAGTCGGCTCATTTCTTACCAATTAAGTCCAAGTGGACGATTGATGTATTGGCTGCTTTGTATGTAAAGGAAGTGGTGAGATTGCATGGTATTCCAGTGAATATAGTATCTGATCGAGACCCCAGATTTACTTCACATTTATGGAAGGGACTGCAAGAGTCTTTGGGTACTCGTCTGAATTTCAGTACTGCTTTTCATCCACAGACAGATGGACAAACTGAAAGAACCAATCAGATAGTGGAAGATATGCTGCGAGCTTGCATGATTGATTTCGGTGGTAATTGGAGTGAGCATTTGACATTAATTGAATTCGCCTACAATAACAGCTATCAGTCTAGTATTCAAATGGCTCCTTTTGAAGCACTATATGGTAGAAGTTGTCGTTCCCCGTTGTGTTGGGACGAGGTAGGTGAGAAACAGTGGCTTGGACCAGATCTTGTTTCGGAATCATCACAGAACATCCGTATTATCCGAGACCGGTTACAAGTAGCCCAGTCAAGACAGAAGAGTTATGCCGACAACAGGAGAAGAGCATTGAAATTTCAGGTTGGCGAGCATGTGTTCTTAAAGGTCTCTTCGACAAGAGGGATCCGACGATTTGGCATTCATGGCAAGCTGAGTCCGAGGTACATTGGTCCATTCGAGATTCTAGATAGAGTGGGAGAGGTGGCATATAGATTGGCTTTACCACCGCATTTGTCTGGTGTACACAATGTTTTCCATGTGTCTATGTTACGGAAATATGTGTACGATCCCACTCATATCATTCAGCAGGTGGATTTTGAGTTGAAGGAAGATTTGACATATGAGGAAAGACCTGTCAAGATTCTGGACCGAAAGCAACAGCAACTCCGGAATCGTTCGATACCGATGGCCAAGATTCAGTGGAGTCGGCGTGGGACCGAAGAAGCTACATGGGAGTCTGAAGAGACTATGCGGAAGCGGTATCCCGACCTATTCTAAGTGAGCGATCTTTTTCCCTACTCTCAGTTTTTGTGCAGTGAATTTGGAGGACCAAATTCCTTTAAGTAGGGGAGGGTGTAAAACCCCAAATTATTTAATTGAGCCCGATATTTTTTATTAAGCTTTTATTAATTGAGAATAGAATTTTATTGAATTAATAATTGAATTTTGGATTTATTAATATTTAATTCATTAGAAATAGTATAAGTGAAAATCCGACTACCTTATAAAAATCCATAAAAATAGTAAACAGGTTAAAGTCGATGTAGATAATAACTTTTCCTACTGGCATTAAGCCATTATAAATCCGTGGTAAGATCTATTTAGAGATTAAGCCCAAAAGTACACACTTTTTGACCCTTACCTAACCTTGGATTAAAACGTGAAATTCGACCTTAATACTCAACCAAATGATCTCAAATCAGTGGCAAATGGAAGACCACAATGTAAGGAACATTTACCCTCAATGAATTTGAGGTAAACCTAGCCCGAAAACGTGCTGCCGACATAGCTTTGGTCGAGTCAAGGATTCCGGCGCCGTTTCTAAACACGTAACTTGCAGCACCGAATACTCCCAACTCCGAAGGCTCCAGAAGCTCCATGACCTATAGAAACGTAGCTCTTCAAGTCTACTTTCATTTGGTGGATATGGGGTTCGCTGAAGTTTCAGATCTAGGAAGTTCTTGTTCGATTTGTGAAGGTGTGTCGGCAGGCCGTCGGCTTCCTTCCTCCTTCTTTGATTCTTCAATTGAGGTAGGAATTCTCAACCAAAATTCGATCATGAATATATGATTTTGTTTCTCTCGACGAGATCTATCCATTGGGACTAAAAGCCCCAATTTTTATCAGGTATCTAAGGAGATATCGTGGGTTTTCTAAGGTGCTGTCAAGCTGTTCTTCATTCTAGGGTTTCGAGTTCTCTCTTCAATTTGAGGTAGGTTTAACAGGACAAACTCTAATTAACTTATATGATGTAATCAGCATGTTATTAGCTTTCATTTAACGTAGAAAGCCCCAATTTTAATTGAGCATGCTTAGAGAATTTTGATTTTTAGTGAGAGCATGTCTAGAACTTAATTTATTTTGTGACCCTTAGAGTTAGAGCTTGATTACGGGCTGATTTCGAGTTAGATAACTTGATCCACATATAGCTTATAATACATGGTTGGATTTAGCATCAAGTCAGCTTTCTTTTGACACCAAAAGCCCCAAATTCCGTTGTGTATGTTGGGAGAATTTTAAGATTTAGTAACAGCATATCAAGGATTAGGTCTTCATGTGATCTTCATAGAATAGGTTAAGATTTAATTGATTTCTGTTAGAATTAGTGTTTCAAATCGCTTGCTTAATGACACTAGTATGTATATTAATCACCCTAGATCATGTGGTTAAGATCCCAACTCAATTGGACCTCAATTGGGTGAGTTCATGCGTTTTTCGGGGCAAAAATCCGTTTCTGTTCTTGCAGGGGTCGACCCCTGGGGTCGACCCATTTTCTGGGTTGTCTGGCAGGCCCGAGGGTCGACCCCTGGGGTCGACCCATCCTGCCCCTGCAAGGGGTCGACCCCTGGGGTCGACCCATCTATAGAAAGTGTGGGGGTCGACCCCTGGGGTTGACCCATCTTCAGAAATTGTGGGGGTCGACCCATCCAGCAGGCAGACCCCAGTTTTGCAGGGGTCGACCCCAGGGGTCGACCCATGCACCAGAAACCCGATTTTCATCGTTTTGCGACCCATGGATCGATCCGGATCATTAGGGGATCGACCTAATTAACTTAGACCTATTGAAGAGTATATTCTGGAAGAACCAGTGACCTATTCATGCACCTTATGATTTAAAATTTGCTTTGGTTCCTATATTCTATCATGATAGCTTATGATTTCAAATTTGCTTTGGTTCCTATATTCTATCATGATGTAAAAACATGCCTTTCATCATCTTAATTGCAATATATATAATGGTCAAATAGAAACCCACATAATTAGTGGTTAATGGTGTAACTAAATCTCTGTTAATACATGCTATTTCCTTCCTGTACAAGCTTGTTCCTTTACCTTATCACCTTGAATTAGCTTTTTGGTAATTGTCTTAATGCAAATGATAATGGATAATCCTTGATATATTAACTTGGTAATTAGGATTAAATTGATTGTTAAGTTGCTGTTTTAGGCCCTATTACTCCAGTAGAATGGATTACTTACACACTTGAACGGTATACTGTCAGCCGTTCTTTCTTGACCCCGTGGACCGAGTTTTGGTCCAGTTCTTGTAAAGCGGCACCGAGGTGACCGTATCAACCGAGTTTTTGTCTGGAATCCAAGGACATGTTAGTCCTTAAAAACTCATACTCTTGACAGAAATTCCTCTGATTAATTGGCCATTAAAATTGACTGAATGTCTGGACGTGTGGGACTTTGGGCCCATAAAAATAAATGCCATCGCATCATAAGGGCCCGGTCTGGTCCTGGGGAGAGCGCCCGAAAAATTACTGAGCCCATGAGATGCTAATGACATGGTGGGGCATTACACCGAAATACTTGCTTGCTTGTTGCGTCTATGACAAACATCTCTTGTTACTTGTTACTTGTTACTTGATCGCGAATGAATTGATATTACCTACTTGTGGCCAATTCTTTACTACTGTCTCTTGTTATATCTCCTATTGTAAATTCTTGTACTTGTTATCTTGTTAATTCTTGACATCACATATTTCTTGACCTTGAAAGATCTTGTTATTACGTTGTTTCATTATATCGTTATTGTTATCGTCATTTATTTCTTTCTTAGTATTGCATATGAAAATGTAATTAACTTGTTAATCACGTAAATAGCCTGTTATTTCCTACTGAGCGTCAGCTCATAGTTGTGTTTCCCCCCTTTCCAGGCTTTTCAGGTGACGCGCTTACCGATGGGGAAGGGCAGGAGTGATATCATGAGTGTGACAGTTCTAGTGTGTTAGCAGTGTGTTATCTTACTTTTAGTTGTGTTTTGGAGAGCATTTAGTTTCAGTTATGTTATTGAGTTTTAGTGGTTGTTATTTCAATTGTATTAAGTTCAACTTGAGGTTATCGTATCAGTTGTGGTTGGTTAATGATCATTTAGTATTTCCATCTTGTAGCATTGTGTATTATTTTAGATAGATCTCTCTCTTGCCAGCTCGTTCCCGACTGTACGTCCCGATATTCCGCGTCGGGGCATGACATCTATGCAATTGAACATGATAACGAGAGGAAATAACTGTTGATCCAAGATAGGGAAACTTCAAGTATTCAAGATTTCAAGTATTTGAACGAGTACCAAGTATATCAATAAAGTCTTTCATGTCATGAGATAATGATTATTAGCAAGCAAGTACTTTGCCCATTCCGGGCCACGCAAGTCATGTCAAGTCAATCAAGTCTAGCACGTGAGAGAGAGATAGAGATATAGTGGAGTGTCGTAGATTCAAGTAAGTACTTCGGTGCAATGCCACACCGTGATCAATATAATTCCCATGGGCACAAGTACTTTCGAGTGCTCCTCCCAGGACCAGATCGGGCCCTATATGCGCAGGCATTGATCATGTGTTTTGACATCCACTTTTGTGTGTAGCCAATATGGAATGAAAAAGTTTATGGATATTCAAGATAGATCTTGAGAGAATAGAGTTCAAAAATATGAACTTGATGTAGAAAACGATAATAATGGTATAAACACGCGTATCATAAAACTGGGTGGAATTGGTTCCCCAATCGGGTACCATATCAAGTAAGTGCCCATACGTAGATGGTCACCCCTTTTTATATAGAATTGAGGTCCACAACAACAGCATATTAATGGCATGATGTCCTCATCCCATTAAGAATATTCCCATGATATCCACATAGCATATCTTGAGGGCCGGTATACTATATTTCTATAGAGTGACACGATAAAATAGTGTAATAGGTTTTTATGGTACAACCTACTCAGTCGGCCTTGAGGGAATCCAAGGCTCGAGGAGTCTTACGGAGGTCTCCATGACTAACTTGTTAGTCCAAAGGAACGGAATGTCCAATGGAGAGCTTGTATGTCACCGAGAATTGAGAGGTAATCGATAAAACATCGTGGAACGTGGGACTATACTCACGGAATGGAATATAGTGCCTATATATACATATATATTTATATAAAACCCTCGGTTAACAGTAAACAGCATAATATATGTACACAGGAAATTAACGTCTTAACACAAGTCACTACTTAGTAAATTAACGCCCTTCTCTGGGTCGTTATTTTGACATTTGACGACTTCTGTAACCGTCGTTCATTTAAATTTCTATTTTTGCTGAGATGTTCTTTATTCTATAATTTTGGTTAAACGCGCCCTAGCCAGGGGCGTCTCTTTCATAAAAGATGACCTACTGAGGGTCGTTAATTCCTAATGTTTTTCCAAAGATATGAATAGTAACGAATTTTCATGATAAATAATTTGCAGGGAACAATTATATGGATAGGGCTTGAAAAATACCAGGATTTCAAATCTATGATCATGCATTAAATTAGATTTATGGTTTCATAGATATTCAATTTCTAACATAAGTAATTACTAATTATCTGAAATTGACGCCTCCTCTGTCGGGCGTCAGTTCTTGAATTAGCGCCCTAGTCAGGGTCGCCTCTTACATATTTCACAGAAAACTTCATAAAACGCAGTGAAACGATGTGCATGAAATACATATATTATCATCATGTTATTAAGACGGTTTGGGGCTACAATTCTTGAGAAAACATACCTTTTGATGTGTAGAATGTGGTATAGGAAGAAGAATTTGATGCTTTTACGGTACTCTGTTTCAAACAGAGCAGCCGCCGGACGAAGAAGATCTTGAAGGAGGAAGAGGAAGATGCTCCGCCTTTCACGTTGCAGTCAACAGGAAGAAGAGGAAGAAGCCTTGGCTCCTTCTTGCTGTCAACACGACCGCAGGAGGAGGTTGAGGATGAAGAGCTTCTGCCGCTTCCTCACGTCCACAGCAACAGAAGAAAGAGGAAGAGGATGGAGCCTCTTCTTGCACGTCAGCACAGCAAGGGGATGTTGAACGAAGTAGCAGTAGGGAATCCTTCGGATGGCAACAGTAAGGTTTGCCCGTTCGACGAGGAGGCTTATTTATACGAAAGGAGAACCTTAGGAGGGGTCGAATGTCATCTAATGCAAGGCTTGAAACCTTCCATACGTTGCTCTGTGATCTGCTCACCCTTCCTTATCCACAGCTGCTTGCCATATGAAGTTGTCAAAACCCTAGACTCCCCATGCAAGGCGTCGACGTGATTGGACATTAAAGGGAAACCTAACACCAGCCATGCCTCGACCGAGCATGGTTTTCCTTATTTAACTCTCAGGGAAAAGACGTCTGAGACAAGGGCATTTTCACATTAAGTAGCGCCTTAAAAGAGGGCGTCTTTTTATTAAGTAGCGCCTTAACCTAGGTCGTCTCTTAATTTTTCTATATTTTGCCGCTTTATTTCCAATTTCCTTTGTACGAATTAGCACCCATGCTAAAAGCGTTATTTTCTTTTCTATATTTAGCCGTTAATTTTCTTGGTATGAATTAGTGCCCATATACACGGGCGTTACTATTCTAAATAGCGCCCCGGTGAAGGGCGTCTTTTTCTTCCGAATTTTCTCGAGGTAAATTAGTGTATTAATGAAAGGCGTTATTTCATTTTGGCCCATTTATATCTTTTAAACGCAAAGCCCATTATCAGTTTGGGTTATTTTCTATTTATCAAAATTTTTTTATTTAATTCCCGACCAAATTTACACAAATAGATTTTATTTATTTGAAAATCTATCTTATTCTTTTAAAATTTTCAGGGGTGCTACACGAAGCCAGGAACTCCTTAAGCTCAGCGAACGTTCTTTGGCATTCCTCGTCCCACGCGAATATAGCAGATGCCATTTTGGGCCCCCTCAACAGTTTGAAGAAGGGTAGACATCGTTCAGCCACGTGGGATAGGAATCTGCTGAGCGCAGCAATGCGCCTGATAAGGCATTGAACGTCTTTGATGCAGGTGGGTGGGCGCATGTCCATGATGGCCTGGACCTTGTCGGGGTTGGCCTCGATCCCACGCTGTGTGACTAGGAAGCCCAAGAGTTTCCTGGACCTTAATCCGAAGGCGCACTTGGCGGGGTTGAGCTTCATGTTGTACTTCAGGAGGGTGTCAAAAGTTTCTGCTAGGTCGGCGAAGTGGTCCTCGGCCTTGGGGGTCTTCATGAGCATGTCGTCAATATAGGCCTCGACATTCCGACCGAGCTGTCCCTCGAACATATGGTTGACCAGCCTCTAGTATGTGGCTCCAGCGTTCTTCAACCCGAAAGGCATCCGGGTGTAGCAGTGTACACCGAAGTGGGTGATAAAGGCGGTCTTCTCGATGTCTTCGGGGTGCATTCTGATCTGGTGGTAACCTGAATAGACATCCAGGAAGCTGAGTATTTCGTTGCCCGAGGTTGAATCAACCAGTTGGTCGATGCTCGATAAGGGATAGTAGTCCTTTGGAGTAGCCTTGTTCAAGTCAGTGAAGTCCACGCACATCCGCCACTTTCCTGAAGCTTTCGGCACCAGGACGACATTAGCCAGCCACGTCGGGTATAGGACCGGTCTAAAAAGGCCAGTCTTCTGCCCCTTGGTGACCTGCTTCTTGATAATCGCCTACTTCTCTGGCGCATGCTTCCTTCTGCGTTGTTGCACGGGCTTCATGGTTGGGTCGAGGTTGAGCTTATGCACCACCGTCTCTTCCGGTATCCCGAGGAGTTGATCATCAGACCACGCAAAGACCCAGATGTACGCGGAAAGAAACTCTTTGTATTGCTGTTGAACCTCAGATGTTAGGTCGCTCTGATCTTTACTCCTAGGGTCGGGTCGTCGTTTAGGAAAACCGCTAGCAATTCGCATCCAGGCTCGGCGGTTGCGGATTTTTCCTCGACTTCCCGAGGGCCCTTATTCTTCCCGTCCGGCCTTGTGGCTTCAACCGAGATATTGTAGCACCTTCGGGCCATTGCCTGGTCACCTCGGACTTCACGCAACCCATTTTTGGTGGGGAACTTCATCTTTTGGTGATAGGTAGAAGGCACCGCTTTCGTTCGGCTGAGGATTCCTCGGTCGAAGATTGCGTTGTATGCTATCATACCTTTGATCACTATGAAGTCCACCATGACCGTAACGATTTTGGGTGGGGTGCCAAGAGTAGCCGGCAGACTTAGGGCTCCCTCGAGATAAGTGGCCTGGCCATTGAACCCGGATAGGGGGGGTCGGATCGGGCGGAGTTTAGACGGATCCTCCCCCATCTTAAGGAAACATTCGTAGGATAATACATCAGGGGCACTTCCATTGTCAACCAGAATCCTGTCTACGTTACAATGGTTTATTGTGGCCGATATTACTAGGGCGTCGTCATGCGGGGTGCTCAGCCCCTCCAAGTCTTGGTCGAAGAAGACTATGACCTGTGGATCGCTCGGCGGGGCCCTGAGAGGCTCGCCCGCTCAGCATGACGCTTCCTTCCTCGGCCACTGTCTCCTCCTGATGCAGCTCCTTCGACGATGACATTGATGTGGACCCCTCGGGGGGCGTTGTCGATCTCCTTTGGGGAGCCTCGGTCTTCCTGGTGCCCGGCCACAAACCGGGAGAGGTGCCCCTTGTTGATTTTATTTTGCTTATCTATCTTCTTTTTCTTGGGGGGTCTTCTGTGGAGGATGAGATGAGAAGCAAGTAATCAAAGATCTGCTCTTAACCTATGCACATGTGATCATGAACCTAGGCAATCAAAGCTAGCTCTAGCATGGGCATGCTATCTCAATCAAACTAAGCTAAGGAAAAGGAAAACACACGCCGGGGCGTGGAGCAAAGAGTAAATGAAAACACACCACAAGGGGTGGAACGAGCAAGGAAATAAAAGGTATGCAATGAAGGAGAAAGCTAATGCCCAATACCAAGGAAAGTCATGATCGCCACCAAAGTAAAACAAGCCAAAGACTTGAAAAATACCTTGGAAATAGGTGGATGAAGCACCCGCCCACGGGAGAGAAAACCAAAGAGAACCTGCAGGTCAGCTAGAAGTAACGGCCAGAACCCCGTGCGTCACTTGAAAGTGACGGTCGCTCGATAGACCGTTGGAAGACTCTGACGCGCCTGCACAAGGCCGTCGTAATACCTGCAGTAGCAAAGTGTGGATCCTTTTAACTGCAACTCTTCCAGCCGGCTAGAAGACTTGGGCCTCGTACTGGTGAACCTGTAAACCTGCCAAAGAAGTGGAAGACAAGAACAAAACAACCCAAATTAGCCCTTTAGACAATATAGCATCAATTCTTCAATAAACAAAATATCATCAAAAGGAAAGAGAAATACCGGGGACTTTTGATTTTTTAACCCCTCTGGGCGTTTTAAAAGATTAGGAGGATGTTTAGATGATGAAAACCAGTGAAAAACGTGGAGAAAGGAGAGAAATAATGCTTATGATGAAAGGGAGATTGAATGGAAACTCGATATGCAATTATGAGCTTTAGAACCAAAGGAACAAATACTCCCTTCACCAGGCAGTAAACGGACGTGAGAAGCACTTCTCCTTGATCAAACGTGGCTCTAGAATGCGACATCACTTCGACGCAAACTCCAAATCTTCCCCCCTTGGCCATGAAGTTAAGGGTTCTATTTATAGACCCTCAAACCCTCAGGTCGAGCAGAGGATAATCCGGCAAGAGAAAGGGATAACTCTTAGCAAATCTTCGAAGATAATATCACCAAGAGTCCAAAGAATCAAACAGATGGTCCTGAGGATCAGATTTGGAAGAGATATCGTCAATCCAAGTTCTTATCTCGACCACGGAGTAGCAGAGAAAAGGCCTTAACTGCCAGGACTCTCTGAAGGAAGTAACGGCTACACGACAGACTGCCACTTGGAAATAACGCACCAAGGATCGTCTGTTACTTTCAACCTTATCCCAAAGAGATAAGATCAACAGGAAGAAGATCAAAACAATAGGACTCTGTAAAGAAAGCAACGGCCAAGGCATGGGGCGTCACAATGAAACAACGGCTGCACGACAGACCGTTATTATCAACGTGCAAGCGAAAAGATAAAGATTGAAACGAGACCTTAAGCCTTAGGACTCTTCAAAGAGTAACGGCCCAGGATCCACCTGTTATAAAGAAACAACGCTCCTGGAGCAGACCGTTATTATCAATGGAGTTCAAAAGAAGAAATGAAGGTTTTGCTAAGCCTTAGTCAAAATGAAATGCCACAAAAAGCCACATCCAATCAAGGAAAAGACCCAAGAAATAGGCTCCAAATCAATCAAGGAGACTCAATGAAGAGTGAATTACTCGGAGCATCATGTAGAATGAACAAGGAGATGACCCGACTTATTGGTCATAAAACGGGTGTCAACAGATGCCCCTCCTTAACGTCCTCTTTGTAGGGGAACGAGCGGAGGTGAAGTGAAAGCGAAATGGAACATGGAGATGAAGCAAAAATGAAGCGGAGTGGATCAAGAAGAGGGCGTTAAGGTAAACGACACCCGTTCTTTACCAACAAGCGATAGGAATTTCTGGAAAACTTCAAACTGATCACAAGGAAATAGTCAACCAAAGAATGCAAGTCTGGAGGAGCTAACAACTAAGGAATGGAAACACAGCTAGCCGCCGGAGGCAACGGAAAGGAAAGGGAACTGACTAAACTCCATACAGGAATCTTCAGCCAACCAAATCGAGCGACGAGATCAAAGGAAACCTTCTAATTCAGAATGGAATAATTCTCCTCATTCGAGATCAGGAACACAGCTATTCACCACCATCGGGATACCTTGAACGGATGAAGCTTCATGAATGCTCAAAGAATGCGCATGATGCATGCTGGCCTAAAGGAAAATAAATCATCAAAACGAATGCAAAAGAAAGATAAAATAGCAAGATACTCGAGAATAATATTGCTAGACCGGAGAAATTAGGGTCAGGACACCATCCGCAACCACGGCGTGCAAGATAGAACCATCGTCCCCAAACTTTTCCAACCTAACGGCTTATCCAACGATTAAACATGTGAACTTAGATCATCATCATTTTTATTTAAGGGGAACATCAGATCCCAGAACACATGAATGACCAGCCGGTTCTCGAGATAATATGTCATAGATAACATATAGTAATGCATTTAAGGGATAAGGAAACGAAATACAATACCTGACTTACCTGCCTGACGGACAGCCAAGTGTGACTTCATTCATAAATTCCTTCATGAAAGATAGGTTAGCCAAAAATAAATATGATCATGAATCAAGGCATAACCATTTGTACGTGCGAGAGACATCATCAATGAACATCTTGACAGAACATGGAACCATTTTGACATCAATTAGACCATTTAATTCATCAAGAAACTTGCAAGTTTGTAACGGTCTCATGTACGTGCGTCACATCAAGTAACGGACCACCCCTAGTCCGTCATAAACCAGGCGGTTCACATTCTTCAATAAAACAGGGCCAACACATGTAACGGTCAGTCGATAGACCGCCACATTTCCTGAGCGTTCAAAAAAAATAAAACCAAACGGTCACGACCTTCATTCAATCACCAAGCAATCAAACGCCCCCAAAAACTCCGGTGATTCCAACCCCCAACACCACCATGGCCGGCGACGAGGGTTCCCAGCCGCCTCCACAGAAGAGGGAGAGAGGAAAGAGGAAGGCAATACGGCGGTTCCACCGCCGGCTCGAACAGGAAGCAATCCCGCTGGTGGAAGAAGAACAAACGGCAAAAAGAGATCCAAGGGAGGAAGATGAAGCTCCCACGGCTGCGGAGGACCAGGAAGAAGCCCCCTTGGGTGAAGAGGAACCCAAAGAGCCAACAAAAAAGAGGAGAAGGGGCATGGACCGTGAGGTAGGCCCCCTCGCCCTAACTTCAATTTTTGATTTTTTTTATTTTTATTATGTATGCATGCGGGGTTGAAGGGTAGAAATGGGTTCACGAACCCATTAGGAATGATTGTAGGCCATTTGGCCAAGGTGAGAGACCACAGGAATGCAAAGAAAAAAATGCCAAAACGCAGACAATGTGACGGTCCTGCCAGCGACCGTCACACGCCTGACGCGCCACCCTTAGTGCGTCAGAACCAAGCAACACCCTACCCCAGGGCCGTTACATCTACCAGGGACCTAGACTGTTTTTTAGGGTTTTTCAATTTCAGATTTTTTTGTTTGATTTTCATTTTAAAATGCTTATGCAATGTTTTTATGATGTAATCAACTAACTTATGATTTAAATGACATGTAGGGAAAGCGAAGATCAAGGATCTCCTGGCTGCAGATCCGGGTAGTGTACCAGGCATTGCCCGACTTCCAGAGAGAACGGCTAGCCAGTATGGGATTCGCCGAGGTGCTTAGCATCGAGGTAATCCGGATGGACACACCATTGCTGTACGCATTGCACGAGAGGTGGGACCCGATTAGCAGGGCGTTCATCTTCCCGTGGGGCCATATGATCCCCACACTAGAAGATATAGCGAGGATTACCGGGTTGAGAGTCCACGGAGCCGTAGTGACAGGATGGACGTGCGGCGATTACCGGGAGATGGCGCAGCAACTGCTCGGGTTGGATTTGATCAGGCCGGGACAGTCCTCATCTCAGCTCTCGAGATCAGTACTGCAGGAAAGCTTGGGGCTGAGAGGAGCGGCGATCGCCGTGGGAGAGCTACCCGAGGAGCATCTGGGCAGAGTGATAGACCAGGTGCGCCCTCGCGTGGCGGCGGAGGCGGGACCAGAGGGAGACAGAGTGCTTAGACGCTTCCAGATGCTGTTATTCGGGAAGGTCCTCTTCGCGACTCGAGCGGACGTCATCAGTTGCAAACTGCTTACAATGATAGAAAATTTGCACAGAGTCGGGAGATACGCATGGGGAGCGGCGGTGCTAGCCTTCATGTTCGAGTCCCTCAGCACGACGGACCGGCAGACGATGCTGGGCGGCTTCTCGCCTTTTCTACAGGTAAATGCATTTTAAATGCTTTCTATATTACGCAAAAGAATGCTATGCAAATGATTATGCAATTTGACTGACTTGATTTCTAAAATGCAAATTTGGAGCTATATGTATCTCCCGGGCATCGGGAGAGGTACACTACTCCACCCCGGCCACATCCCGATTGCGAGGCGATGGACAGTAGCGAGGGACACAGGGTCGATCATTAGATTGACCCGGACGATCCAGGATGACCTGGACTCCTACCCACACACGTCGGTAAGTCCAGAACCCGAAATGATTTCTACATGCTTTTAAATGCTTCTAAATGCTCTTGAATGCTTCTAAATGCTTCTGAATGCTTCTAAATGCTCTTGAATGCTTCTGAACGCTCTTGAATGCTTCTAAATGCTTCTAAATGCTCTTGAATGCTCTTAAATGCTCTTAAATGCTTCTGAATGCTTCTGAATCTGATGAATGGACTGAATGCCCTTAGGTGAGATGGACCCCGTACCGCGACGAGGGTTACACGGGACAGCCGTGGGTGGAGGCGGCCTTATCATATCGGGGATGAGATATCTGGCTGCACTGCATTCACATCATCGAGCCTCTGCACTACAAGCTGATCCTGCGGACTCGGGGACTACACCAGCCCGAGGTGACCTTTCCACGCCACAGTGATGACCACCCAGGCAAGTCGGCAAGGGGCATTAGTGGCAACGTGGATTGGTGTGCTCGGAAGGTGAAGTACGTCCATGACTGGAACCGGCGGGGCCGAGCGGTGAAGGAGCGGGATGAGAGCGACGAGGCATATCTGAAGGCCTTCGCTCGACTCTACGGCGATCGGGTGTACCGAGGTACCCGATGACTGGTATGCAAATTCTAAACTCAAAACTCTTTCTATATGCAAAAATGCAATGAGCTAGATGTACTGACTTACATGCTTTCTAAATGTAGCTAGACCCTGAGGGACGGATAGCCGAGCTGGAAGGACTACTCCACTCCACCATCCAGCAGCGGGACGAGTACCGGACCGCCCTGGAGCTTCTGGCAAGATTCTAAAACTTAGACTTAAATGATTATGATTATGCAATGTAAAATGATGCTAATGTTGACTAACCACGACACCTAACCGTGATTTCTAAATGCAGCGGGCCGAGGGAGTCCAACGAGCAGGACCGGATGCCCCATCGTCTTCCTCACAGCCTGCGGGAGGCAGGGCTGAGCAGGAGGCCGAGTTTGCTCGGGCGGTTGCCCGGGCCGAGGAGGCGGAGGCCACCCTCGCGGAGCGGGTAAGATGCAAAAAAATGCTTATGCTTTATGATTGTGCCAATTAAATGCTTTATGATTATCTATGTGAAATGCAACCTACAGGCGAGAGAACTAGCCGTAGCAACGACCGAAACACAGTGACTCCGGGAGGAGCTGACTCGGTCACAGGCCGAGATCGAGTGACTCCGAGTTGGGACGGTAGATTTAGACTGCTACCGGACCGAGGCACGCGAGGCTCGGCGCCAGGCTTATGATATGAAGATCGCACTGCGGACCCTCGAGAGGACTGTCCGGATGATAGGCCGAGGACCTGAGCGGAGTGTTTCGCAGAGCGGAGCACAGAGGAGCGTCACCCAGAGTGGGACGGTGGCTGATTTCCTTGTGAGTTCCTCCGGCCAGCGGAGGAATGAGAGGGAGGAGAGAGGACAGCAGGAGGAGAGCGCCTCTATAGCACCGCCAGCAAGGAAGCCAGAGGGTGGAGATGAGGAGGGCGGCCCGGCGAACGAGCCGGCCGAATGATGCATTTCTTTTTTGTTTTTGTACATGACTATATATATATAGAAAAATGAAATTCTTTTTTTTGGCATTTTTGTTTTGTTTCATGAGTGTGAATGAATAAATATGCAGGAATGAATGAGTGAACGAATGGTTTGGCAGGTTTGAATGTGAATGCAGAAATGAATGATCGATTCAGATGATTTGAGTGCGAGAGATGTGTGTGAATGTACGAATGTATGTATGCGGAAAAAAGGAGTATGTATGAGAATGCGTGGATGCTGAATGAGTTGTAGAATGTGTGAAAGACCGCCAAGTCTAACACACGAGCAGGAAGAAATTGCCTGAATCCAACAGCAGAGAAAGTAACGGTCCAGGGCCAGACCGTCATAATCAAATAACGCACTGGCTGAGGGGCGTTATACACAACAGAGGCCAAATTTGTAATCTGGGCTGTAGGAAAAGAGACGGCCCACCTCTGGTGCGTCAGAGGGAAATAACGGCCAATGCTAGACCGTTGATCATGGCAGAATGATGGGTTGTCAGGGCAACTAGTAGGAAATGCGACGGCCCACGGGAGACGCGTCGGGATGAAATAACGGCCATATCCAAGACCGTCGGGAAAATGTTGAACCCAAAAGCCAACATCTGATCGACCGAGAGTGTAACTGATCATGGTCCACGCGTTACAAGATAACGACGGCCAAAGACTAGACCGTTAAGCTTCACAGAACAGGGTCGGGCCAAATCGAACCCACAGGCAATGCGACGGCCTAAGGATGGAGCGTTAGAGACAAATGACGGCCCCACGATAGACCATTAGAGACTGAGTTGTGTTCTGAGATGGATTGAGCCGTGAGAGCCTCAACTCAAGATTTATCCACTTGATCTCTCACTAGAACCTATCTAGATTGAAGATAAGGCCTCCTAACTCAAGTCTTATCCTTCCAAAGCCAAAATCAAGCCTTTAAAACTTGGAAACTCAACCTAAAAATCGTAGCTTTGCTAAAAACCTCTGCTCTAGGGCTGAAGAACCTCTCCTAAGGGCAGAAATCAGGATGAAGAGAAGCTTCGAGGTGATGGCTATGGAGGAGAAGGTCTACACCGGACCTAAAGCTGCCAGAAAAGAACATAGAGAGCTCCAACGGTTGACGTCAATTCCAAAGCACTTAAGCTCCAATGTTCAAAGGGTGGTAAGTTCCTCAACAACACATCCAAGTTCAGAAAATTCTGCACTTTAATTCTCTTTATGACTTCTTCTTCTTCTTCTTTCTTCAAGCCTCTTCCTGGTCCAAGATGCTACTCTAATCTGAAGTGGGTGGCTCCTATGGTAAAAGCACTCCCTATAGAAGTCACATCCATCCTTAAAGCTTGGCACCTTCAACCTCTCTTGGTTTTAGGCAAAAATTTCTAGAAATTATCCTTAGATTGGCCAAGTATTTCAGCTCTTGTAGAACTATGGCATCCACAAACTCATACTTTCATCTTCCCTTCCTTCGAAGCAACAGTCCTATTAGAAGAGGTAGAGACCTACCTAGCCCTTCATAAGACTAAGGCGGGGGATGAAGATCGGGTTTGCTATACAATAGAGCCTATTGACCCGTCCTTGATCTTGAGTGATTTCATCCATAATCCAAAGGACGTGAGGACCATGATCAGCCCACACCACATTCATTTGATACCCTTGGCACAGTGGATAGTGTCTCATTGTAAAAACAAGTGGGAGAGACACGAAGCAATAGCCAAGGCGGTGGCGGTTTGCCTATGCGGAGTCTTCCTTTTCACTACGATCGACCACCTTCTAGACACCCAAAATCTCAGCATTATTAGTGGGTTGTGGCGGGGAATGTCCATCTCTCAAGTGATCCTTTCATACCTTTATGAAGGACTCAGCTCGGCTTGCGTATGAGGACTTCTGTTCGGCTCCATGATACTCCTTGAGTGCTGGATGGGAGTAAGAGTCAAATTCCAATACAAGGAGGACCTAACTTCAACTAGCCGAATCTTTGAGAGCCACCCTCTCTTCTTCATTGGAGGGGCATTTGGATATTCTTCACAGGTTGAATGTAAGACGGCGGATAAGAAAATGTGGGATGAATGGCGCCTCTTCTTCAACACTTTGCCAATAGATAAGTTCATCATGCGACCAAGAATCCTTCGAAGCACTCTTCTTAAAATACCGCGGCGCCAAGGCCTGGACCTCCAGCTAGTGGGGAACACCACCATGGCGATCTACAACCCGCACCGGTGCCATCTTCAGATCGGACTTCCAAGAACCCAAGCCCCTGCACTATCACACTACCCTCCCCTTCTACCTAGGAAGACGGGGACCGAGGAGGATGAAAGGGTGATCCGGAATGCTCTGACCATGTGGGAGATCAGCAAGGTGCGTCCGTGGCAAGCAGAAGTAGAAGAGAACGATGAAGCACGCCGTGATTACGTGAAAGAGCTGAGAAGAATCCGTCGTCTTGCGGATAAGAAACTGAATGTACCTTGATTTCTGTTTGTTCATGAGAGATATTGTTTGTAATTGACAATCCGAGTTTGGAATTTTTATGAATTCATGTTTCATTAGGCTTGCTTGAATGAGATGAGATTGCCTTAGTTGAATGAGCATGAGCTTTGTGGTTTGATCATCTGGGATGATGTGAACAGGCAGAGCCTCTGGAGTATGTAACGGATGTGCACTGGGCCGCTACAAAGAAACGACGGCCTGACAATAGGCCGTCAGAGTGGAAGCACGAAGAACCCTGTTCTCTGAGAGATGTAACGGTCAAGACTCAGGCCGTTAGAGTAAGTAACGGTCCTAACCTTGGCCGTTAGAATGATGGCTGCTGAAAGAAAGAAAGCTTATGCAAGAAGAGGAGTGACGGTAGGGATATGATCGTTAGATGACTGTAGCGGTCTGGTGATGACGCGTTACAGCCTTTGAATCTGCATAATTGTGAGCTTCTCACTTTGATCTTGATCCTGTGTTCTGCGCACACTTTAAACATGAAACAAGTTAGATCTGTTCTTAGACTCAACCCCTTGCCTTGAAGCAAGTTAGATAATGACCGTTTCTCAATATTCGGTCAAGGGGTGGAGCCTTGTTAAATAGGCGGGAAACATAATAAAAATAATGCAACGCGTGCAATGCATATGATGGTGTTTTTCGGGGGTTTTTGGAGCATATCTGATTTTTGTGAGACTTTGAAAATATTTGATTTGTTTAGGTTTTGAAAATATTTGATGTTTTGGATTTTGGAAATATTCCGATTTTTTTTTGGATTTTTTTAGAAAATGTTTGATTTTGTTTGGATTTTGGAAACGTTCAATTTTTTTTTTGATTTTGGAAAACCAGTGCTTCCCCAGCAATGTGAGCCCTTCCTTGTTGATATCGAGAATCCTGAGGTTGGCGTGCAATGAGGTGACAATCCCTGGACAAGGTCCAATTGTCATGACGGTGTTTCTGCCAGGGCCATACTCAGAGTATTAATCTTGGTCCTAAAAGAAAAACAGAATACGGGGGGTAAGCTTTAGGCCAGATATAGAAGTTTTTAAGACTTGATTTCCTTTCCGTACAACCCATTAGAGACTTGGTCAGTTGTGCCGGGGCTTTGTGTCCGTCATCGAACCTTAATCCACCCTAGGCATGCATGCGACCGGGCTCATAACGTCCCGCGGGGAACTGTACTGCCACTCTTGTCATGCCTAGCTTTTCTTGCTTTGCCTTTCTAGAGCTTTGGAATTCATAATTCATACTATATCGACTTTGAGGTGATGCTTTTGATTTTGTCATAAAGATTGCCCCTTCACTGTCTCTTTTGCTTTTCTTGTGGCGTCAGGTCATAACGGACTGCCCCTATTTGAGACCTCCTCTCGTGAGGGTGTTTGGATCGATTATCGCCTCTTTATTCACCTCTTGCCCCTGGTTTTAGCTGAAGGAAGAAACGGACAGGGACCTTGACTTTCCCTCAAAGCATGGCCAAGGAGAAACGTTGTCCTTTCTCAACGTGGAAAACCTGACCAGGGATGTCGTGTAGTGTGTGATTGCCTTACTCGGGACTCCTTTAGTGACAGGAGGAACATCTTGCTGCCGGGGTAGCACGTGGTTAGACTCTAAGGAAAGAAACGCTTAAGATACAACCCATTCCACGGGTGAGAGAGCTCCTCACCTTCCGCATTTACCAAACGGTAAGCATTTCCTGGATAAGCTTCTTTTACGACAAACGGCCCTTCCCAATTAGGTTGTAATTTAGACCTAGGACCTGCAGACCGAATGAATTTTCGTTTTAAAACCATATCACCTTTTTGAAACTTACGTTCGATTACCTTCTTTTGAAAATAACGCGAAACCCTCTTTTGATAGATGGATACATGATCGGCCGCATTCATCCTCTTCTCATCTAAGAGTTCCAACTGAACCAGCAACGCCTCTCGACATTCATCGAGATTAAGTTCCTTATCAAGCCGCACTCTAAGGGAAGGGATCAGGATCTCATATGGGAGCACCGCCTCCATCCCGTAGGTAAGAGAATAGGGAGTTTGTCCCGTAGGGGTACGGACGGAGGTGCGGTAAGCCCATAGAGCTTCCACTAATCTTTCTGGCCAATCAGAGAACTTATGAGCTTCACATGTTTTCTTGATGATTTTAAGAAGGGTTTTATTAGTGGCCTCGGCTTGGCCATTGCCTTGAGGATAATATGGAGATGAATGATGCAATGCAATATTGAATTTCTTACAGAGGTCCTTAAGCTCTTGGGAGATGAACTGGGGTCCGTTGTCGGTGATGATGCTGCTTGGCACTACAAACCGTGAGATGATATTCTTCATAATAAAGCGGCACACCGTTGTAGCTTTGATCTCTGCATACGCCTCGGCTTCAGCCCACTTGGTGAAGTACTCAGTGGCAGTAAGGATAACGGATTTCTGCTTGATCTGGGAGTTAGGATCACCGAGTGGGCCGACAACGTCAAAGGCCCACATAGAGAATGGCCAAGGAGCGGTCATAGGATGGAGAGACGAAGCTGGAGAATGAATTTTATCAGCATGGAGTTGGCACTTAAGACACCTCCGGACATAGAGGGAGCAATCTTCCTCTAGAGTGGGCCAATAGTAGCCCTGCCTCAGGATCTTCTTCGCTAGAGCCTGTCCATTGACATGACCCCCACACTCACTAGAATGGGCTGCTTCGGCCACCTTCCAAGCTTCAACATCATCTAAGCATCTCATGAGCATCCCATTAGTAGCGCGCCTGTACAGTTCTCCTGCGACAATAGTATACCTTGCGGCGGCTCTTCGGATTGACTTGCGTTGCTCAGCAGTTGCCCCTTCTGGGAACAATCCCTCCTTACAAAACAACTCGATTTCATGATACCAAGGCAACTCTTCTTCGTCCAGGATCTCTTCTAGTTCTGTTAAAGATACTTCCTTAAGATCTCCCTTCTCAGCTCTTGCCTCTACAGATTTCCTAAGATTGATGAACCAAGGGTCCTGAAGAGAGGGTGCGTCCAATCTCTGAACGACGATAGTCTCAGTGCTCCGACTGAGAGAGAAAGATAGGGAAGAAGCAAGGGATGCCAGAGCATCAGCTAGGATGTTCTGAGAACGGGGAGTATGGATATAGATCAGCTTACGGAATTGCCTGGCAAGGAGCGTGACCAGATCTTGATAAGGCTTGATCTTGGGGTCACGAGTACGGTAAGTGGACAGAACTTGCCATAGGACGAGCTGAGAATCTTGTCGTACTCCTGGTTTTGATGATGACAATGATAAGATAAGTGATATAGACACTTAAGTTTTAATGAATGTTTAACAGGAACAAAAGGATGCAGGGTGCTCGATGCGTCAACGCCATAATGGAGCAGCGTCGACGCAGCGGCTTAAGAGACGCCAATGTACAAGGCAAGACAGGCTTTAAGTACATGTTCGTGCGTCAACGCCACCAACTGGCAGCGTGGACGCAACAGTTCAAGTATCTCCTTGCAACCTCTGGAGTACCTTGGCAGCGTCGATGCTGCAGCTCGTTGGGTCGACGCAGCAGCTTGATGGATCGACAAGGTGACCAGAGGGTGGACGCAGCTACACAATGCGTCAACGCACTCCTTGACGCAAGAAGGCTGAAGCCATCTAATTTCAGCTGCTGGAACACACCAATGCGTCAACGCAGCATGATGAGAGCGTCGACGCAACACGTCTAACTGCTAAAGACCTGATCACTAGATCACCGATGCGTCAACGCAGCAGTGGAGCAGCGTCGACGCAACTCTCAATAGAGTGGCTAGTTGCTCACTGGAACGATCAATGCGTCAACGCCATGGGTTGGAAGCGTCAACGCAGCAGATTTGAGTCTTGCTGGTAGAATGCCCTTGAAGGGTGCATCAACCCTATGAAGCAAGGCACGTGATCCGAGGTGCCTGGCTCGTAGTCCCAAGATGGACGAGGTACCAGGATGCTGACACGTTGAAGCTGGGGCCTGCTACTTCACCACGTGGACCAATCAATTGAAGCTCTCTAGGGCGTCTCTGCCCTATCCTCCGAAGCCCCTGTTATTGGTATATAAATCCCTCTTCGTCTTCAGTGAAGAGGTTAATCACTCCATGAAAGAAGTGAAGAAAAAGAGGCCATCTGAGAGCAGGAAGAGAACAGGAGAGAGATAGGCCAGCAGAGAAGAATTAGAGAGAAAAAGATGAAGATCGTGAGAGTGGAAACAGTAGAAGAAGAAAAGAGCAGAGAACAGTAAGAGTGCATGAGCTGAGAAGAAGAAAGAAGAGGAAGAAAAGAAGAAGAAGAGAGAAGCCTATTGAAGACCTGTTCAGTCTGTTCGTGGATCAAATTCAGAACGACTATTGTGTTTCATTTCCAGCTTTTGATGCTGTGCTTTTCATGTTTCGTGTTTCTTATTTTTTTCTTTGTGTTACTCCTATTGTGATTGTTCTTCCGAACCTCTGGACTGAGGTCGGATTCCTCCTGGTGGGTCAGGAGAAGGGAGATCTGATCTCCAGTTACAAGTAGTTGGGTGCTACTTGTGGGTACCCTCCGGGTTGGAGGAAGGGAGGCTAGTCCTCCGGTTCTGGTCTTGCTGGTAGCAGGTCCAGGTGTACCCTCCGGGTTGGAGGAAGAGAGACTTGGGTCTCTGGTTGCTGGTGACTGGGTGTCACTGGTGTTCCCTCCGGTTGGGAGGAAGAGGGGAGGCTGTTCCCCTGATCAAGCTGTTTGGCAGCGAGTGTTCGCAGACTGAGTCTGCAGGTTACTAGCTTGTGCTAGTGGAAGCCTCACTCCTGCTGAGAGTGAGGGGTGGATGTAGGTCTTGGTGACCGAACCACCTAAAAATCTCCTGTGCAAGTGATTGTGCTTTGTGCATTTGTTCCTTGCCTTCTACCTCCCCTTCACAGGTTGTGCATGCTTGGCTAGGTGTGTTATTTGGGAGTAATCTCTGAGCATTGTTCTCTGCTAAGTGTGCTTGGGTTGATTAGCTCTGCTTGCGAGTCTGGTGTGATCAGGTGGCTGCATTGTTGCAGTCCAACTGTTTGATCAATTGCTTGATCATCATCTCCTCTTGGTTAGCTCATTAGTTGTTATTCCGCATATCTGAGCTTTTAGTGTTCTAATTCGGGCATAATTTTTAGAGGGATACATTCACCCCCCTCTGTATCCGGGCCTAGCACCCTAACAATTGGTATCAGAGTGGTGTCTGCTTAGAAGGTCCAGCGACCTGCAGATCCGATCTTGCTGTCTTAGGTGCTAATTTGTTTCTAGTGCATCATTATTCCTGTTGCATTGTATCTACCTTCTATTTGTTCAATGGCTCCTCCACCCGTCTTTAGTGGTTCTGATTTTAATCAGTGGCACACTGCTCTCCATGCTTATGTTAATGCTGTTAATCCTGATCTGTGGAAATTAATTTCACAAGGTCCTCACACCTTACCTACGAAAGTGTCCAAATGGACCGACAGACACAGATCAAAGGACGGAGAAAATCAGAAAGCCTTTAATCTGATGAAAGCAGCTACTGACAGAGCTTTATGGTCTTGCTTTCATGATTGCAGGTCCGCTAAAGACATCTTGGATATGCTGAAGAAAATTCACAGGGCAAATGAGGACAGCTGCATGATGGCAGTCAAGATGAAGATGATGATGATAATGAGGTAAATCCCTTTGAAAACTATACTTCAGATGATTGGGAAAATGCTTATGCCGAATTATTTGAATCTCATGAACAGCTAAGAAAATAATATAAAGAATTAAAGAAAAAGGTTGATCAAAATGGCTCTGATTTATCATGTGAAAAATGTTCAAATTTGAAGCAATCTCTCAAAGCCTGTGGTTCTGATAATCAAGGACTTAAGAAACATGTTGAATTGTTAAAATCTGAAAAAGAGACTCTCAGAAAATCTGTTATTGAGAGTGAAGGAAAATGTAAGGAACTTGAGCAAGAGAAGAACCTATTTGCTGAAAAACTTAATGCCATAAAATCTGTAAATGCAGAATTGCAAAGAGATTTTGAAAAACAGCAAAAGGATTTGAAGGAATTTGAGGCTGGAAGAAAACTTGGAATTAACTCTGATGATCAGATTTTGATAACTGAATTAATTCAGAGTGACATACTAAAGGAAGAAATTGAGAAACTAAAACAGCTGAACACCATCTTGTCAGAAAGATTGCTGACATTTGAAAAAGGTAAATGTATAGTGTCCGATAATTCAAAAGAAGTTGATGAGCTGAAAAAGGAAATTGAGAATTACATAATTGCCAACAAAGTCTTGATTGAAGCTGTCAATTGCAGTGAACAAGAGACTGCAAGTTATGAGTTACACATTGCCTCCTTAGAAGAAGAAATACAAGACTTGAGGAAATCTCTGTCTAAACTTGTTAGTGGGCAAGATAATCTGAACAAACTGCTGGGAATAAAAGTCAATTTTCAGAAGGAGGGGTTAGGTTATAATCCTGTAAATAAAAAAAAGTTTGAAAATAAAATTCATACATCTTTTGTTGCTAGCTCTACTTCTCACACTTCTCAGAAATCACCTGTTTCTCAGTCCACTGTTCAGAGAACCCAAAAACAAACTATTTTTGTTAAATCTTCTGAACAGGAAAAGCCTTCTACCTCATCTACATCTCAGTACAAGGCTAAGAAAATAGGAAATCAAAATAAAAATCTTAAAACAACAAAAATTCAAAGGAACAATTTGCATGCTGAAAACTCATCAGATAAATGCCATGCTGAAAAAAAAATCAAATGGCTCCTGTCATTACTGTGGTAAACATGGACACTTTATAAGTAACTGCTTTATGATGAAACAAGATGACAAGAAGCATGCTAGAAAATCTGTTTCAATGAACCAGCATCTCATATGTTTTAATTACGACAAAATTGGTCACAAGACCTCTAAATGCTGGTCAGGTTCTTTTAAAAGAAATTCTTTCAAATGCTCTCACTGTGGAAAGCATGGCCACAAAGTCAAGGACTGTTGGCATGCTCAGGGTAGAAAATTCAATTCTAAAACTGATAAATTCCCTGCCATTAGCAAAAAGTCTTTTGCATGCTATCACTGTGGGAAGCCAGGTCATAGAGTTGCTGAATGTTGGCTGGCCGGCTTTAGTAAACAAACCTTTTTCTCTGTCAATAAAATTCATGACAACAGTAATGTGCATAAAAAGAATTTGAAATCTGCTAATTCATGCCATTACTGTGGACAAATTGGTCATTCAATGAATAATTGCTACTTGATGAAATCTGATGACCATGCTGCTAGAAATGTGGTGAGAAAACCTGCTAGGAGTAATAATGTCATCTCAGGACCCAAGACCTCTTGGGTACCTGTTTATGCAAAATAACTTTGCTTTGCAGGTGTGCCTTGGGACTGAGGAATAAAGAGGGGTAAACAAGCCAAGGCACTCAAAAATAAAACCCCATTCTCACACTGCTCAGGTAAATTCTCTGCATTTCCTATTTTGAAATTCATTACATATCTTGCTTGATGTGTTTCATGAATATTCATTTATCATCTGCCATTTGCACTGCTCTCTGATCATGCACTCTAAAATTTTTGAATATCTGGATTGCATATAGGACTGCATGTTCTAAGGGGGAGTTTAGTCGTCTTTGCTTGTTGTGTCTATCCTTCTTTCAATCATCTCAGCATGAATACTATTCCAGCTTGATACTCATTTTATTGGCTATTATAATTTTATTCATGCATGGTCTGAGGAGGAGGTTGCTTAAGATTAATTTCTCGGTAACAAAATGCTGGATAGAGTACAGAGTTATTGCTGCTGGCTGGTTAAGTGAGTTGACACTATGATGAAACTGAGTCAACGCTGTGGACAATTGGGTTCTGAAATTGAACAAATGTTTGTGATGTCTAGATGGATGAGTTGACGCAGTGAAGAGGGTGAGTTAACGCAGCTGTGCCTTACTGGAATCTGAGGGTTACATCTTCCTCTTTTGGAAACTTCCTTCTCACATCAACTTGCTCTGTCCATATATCATGTCCTTTCCGTTCTTATCCCATAATAAAGCTTCCTTGACATCCGTGTATGGGAAAAATCTCTAGTGCACTGAGATATGTAGATGATGTCTTGAATTCAGGGGGAGTTACAGTGATAAGTCCTGTGGAATATGAGATATATTCTGAATTGCTCTATGATATGTTAATGATAGGAGATCCATAATTCTTATAATGTTTGAATTCAAGATCTTTTGAACCCAATTATGCACTTTGTATGGAGCAAAAGCTGAACAATTTAATAAAACCAGGACCTCATCTTCTCTCGATCCTTATTGTTCAAAAGTAAAGAAACCAATGTGTGTAGAGGAATTTAATAATTGTATTGATGATGAACTCAGAAATTGTTTATAAACGCTAAAGATGCAATCTATTCACATGGAATATAATGCAGAGCAATGGTAGTTGTTCACTGAGAAATTAGCCCTATGCACCAAAGAAGTGCTGAAGAGCAAGTCATGAGGTGCGCTACTGTCTCTGTCTTCAAGAGAAAAACAAATCATTCCAGAGCAATGGTAACTATCAACTGAGAAACTACCTTCAAGCACTTATGAAGTGCTGATAGGCATGTCATGAAGTCAGTTGCCACCTCTGGTTAGTCAATGCAGAATAGTTTGCTATGCTGAGTAACCGGGGACTCGGGTGTCTGATAAACATGTGTACCCGTGTCAAAATGCTAGCAATACTTGACTGCAAATGAAATTGTGAAAAGAAGTTGAAAATGTTGAAAATGTGAAAACAATTAAAACATGTGAGTTTGGTTGATCTGATGCTCCTTATTCAACTGAGTCTATCTTCAATGCCTGTTAAATTTCTCTATCTTAAAGGCTTCTTAAAATTGAAAGATATAAGGGTCAGAAATGAAAATGATTCTAGTGTGAAAAGAGTTCTATTTTTTCTCCAGGCAGGTGGCTTTAGTGGTTCATGGCTTCTAATTCAATGTTTTAAGATTATTTCTTCTCTTTATCATTAAATGAATTAGAGCCTAATTACATACATCTCTTTCATGGGAACTCGATCTGCAACACGTAAAATTCCTTGAATATAAGCCTGATTATTTCACTATCTTAGCACCTTAAGAAAATCCCTTGAACGGATGTCTCTCTGGTTACTTGTCTTGCTTCTTCTGTTCACATCAGCCTCACTGCGTAGACGCAATGTCCCTTGGCGTCCACGCCTTGTGTCTTTCTGACTACTTGTCTTGTGTTTTCTGTTCACATATGCCTCACTGCGTAGACGCAATGCCCCCTTGGCGTCCACGCATTGCCTCTAATACAACTTTCTTCAACCCGGTTCACCGACTTGAACCGGCTGAACCGTTCACTAAAAGGGTCTTCGTAGCCTCTTTAAAAGAGTAGCTTGACCGCCACTCGTCTCCACTCCGTTCGAAACCCTTGGATGAGTTACCTTCCATGTTCTCCAAACACCCTCCCACACCATTTCTTGTCTCCGATCATCTTCGGCAAGGGTGCTCAGTCGGGAAAGCTGTTGATGGAGCAGAACTTGAGGGATTCGAGTGCGACACAGTTGACGATGGACTCACTCACAGAGGATGCACTTGATGCTCCAGTGGCCAACCCTCCTGAAGCGACACCATCTACAGCTATTTCCAGGAAGCGCAAAGGAAAGGAGAAGGAGAGATGTCCTCGGAGCCCTAGTCCGCCGGTCAAGAGAAGGAAGTCCTCAAAATCGATATCAGCTGAACCACGCACCTCTTCTGGTATAACGGGGAAGAAGAAATCCAGGTCTTCTGTTGTCATCAATATAGAAGAACCTCTCAAGGTTCTTATCCCCAGGTACATTGTAAGTTCCGATGAAAAGCTACTGACTGCATTTCTTGAGGTACGGCCTGCATTAGAATTTCAAGGCTGGTGGAAGTTTGTGACGAAGCACACTGTTTACTATCCTACTCTCGTTAGGGAATTTTATCAGAATTTGAAATATGAACCGAAGATTTCCAAATTGTCCTCCACTGTTAGAAATGTTCATTTTGAGTTAACTAGTGCCCTACTTGCTCGAGTTTGGAAAATACCAATGGGAGGAGCAAAGCTTCATTCGTATGAGCTAGATGAACATGAGGCGTTTGCTGTTTTGACTGGGTTAACCAAAGACCCCTCTGACGTGAAACAAACATACCTGTCCAGTCTGAAAGCTAATAGATTTATACCATCTGTCAGACTACTTCATCACATATGCACGTCTATCATCACACCTCAAAGCAGTGGTAGATAAAGAGTCACAGATATGCAGCGATTCCTGTTGTACTGCATGCTAAAGGAAGTTAAGATTTCTTTAACTGATGTTGTAGTTCAGACAATTGGAACTTGCCTTCACCACTCTAGAACACTACCTTATGCAGCACGCCTCACATCAATTTTCAAAAAGGTAGGAGTGGATTTTGGAACTGAAAAGAAACATGTTGTCCCCAAAGGAAACATATATTCCATGTCTTACGTTCAGAGATTTATGGGCTTCCAAGTCATTGACGGTAAGGCTGTTAGAATCCTTCCCAGTCATAAATCAGCTCAATCAGAGACAGGACAGGCATCAAAAATAGTCACTGTGGATGATAGTCAAGTGAACAGGACAGAGATACCAATTCCACCTGTGGTGAGAGAAGGAAGACCAGAGGGTAGTTCAGCAAGAGGAGAGCATGAGGTTGAAGAAACATTTGTGAGATCATCAAGCCCTCAGTTGGAAACTGGGGAACCCAGTGGCTCTACACCAACAATGGAAATTGGTGTTTATAGGAGGCCTTTTCCAACCTCTGATACAGCTCCACCACCAGCCACTGTTGAAGAGATGTTTGCTCACATGTCTATGATGCTACAGCGTCAGGATGCAAAGATGGACAAGCTAATGGAGTTTACAAATTATCATCTGAACAAACTGACTGCTCGGATTATACAATTTGAAGTCTCTGTCTTATCCGAGTGGCAAAAATTCCTACTCTCCAAGATGCTATCTGACCAAGCCACAAGGTCTGTCTTGAAACACATATTAGCTCTTCTTGACAAACTCTCAACACTGGTGTCCGACGTGCACAGCAACCAATCTTCATTTTGTCAATCTTTTGCAAAGATTATTGATATATGTTATGATGTGAGGATAGGTGTTGAAACCCTCAAGAGTCCTGTCAATGCACTTCCTCAATGCATAAGGGTTCTTTTAGGCAAGATTGACACTGTGACTGACACACTCAAATATCTTGAAAATCAACTGAAGAAATCTGATGATATGTCCTCTGCACTTGCACATGTGAGGACCACACTGCAACATGACTTAGCTGCTATATCTCAAGACATTCGCACTTTGGTGGGCAGCGATCAATCTACTACTCCAAGATCTCACTCTACTCCAAGTCAACCACCAAGGGCTCGCAGATCTTCTTCCAGTCATGCCAGATTTTTCAATTGAGGCCTCATACCAGATCACATATTGCCCCCTTCATGATGATGTTAAAGGGGGAGAGCAGCATGAGTTCAAATGAGTTCAAATGATAGCATATGTTTCTTTTTGTAATTAAGCATACATCAAAATGTAGCTTCATGAATTACAGATACTTGAATACAATGTAGCTTCATGAATTACAAATACATGTACTTCTGATTCACAGATAACCATGCATTTGTTTGATGCCTCATCCTTAAAACAGTCCAGAGTTGCCATCATCAAAAAGGGGGAGATTATCGTACTCCTGGTTTTGATGATGACAACGATAAGATAAGTGATATAGACACTTAAGTTTTAATGAATGTTTAACAGGAACAAAAGGATGCAGGGTGCTCGATGCGTCAACACCATAATGGAGCAGCGTCGACGTAGCGGCTTAAGAGACGCCAATGTACAAGGCAAGATAGGCTTTAAGTACATGTTCGTGCGTCAACGCCACCAACTGGCAGCGTGGACGCAGCAGTTCAAGTATCTCCTTGCAACCTCTAGAGTACCTTGGCAGCGTCGACGCTGCAGCTCGTTGGGTCGACGCAGCAGCTTGATGGATCGACAAGGTGACCAGAGGGTGGACACAGCTGCATAATGCGTCAACGCACTCCTTGACGCAAGAAGGCTGAAGCCATCCAATTTCAGCTACTGGAACACACCAATGCGTCAACGCAGCATGATGAGAGCGTCGACGCAACACGTCTAACTGCTGAAGACCTGATCACTGGATCACCGATGCGTCAACGCAGCAGTGGAGCAGCGTCGACGCAACTGTCAATAGAGTGGCTGGTTGCTCACTGGAATGCATCAATGCGTCAACACCATGGGTTGGAAGCGTCAACGCAGCAGATTTGAGTCTTGCTGGTAGAATGCCCTTGAAGGGTGCATCAACCCTATGAAGCAAGGCACGTGATCCGAGGTGCCTGGCTCGTAGTCCCAGGATGGACGAGGTACCAGGATGCTGACACGTTGAAGCTGGGGCCTGCTACTTCACCACGTGGACCAATCAATTGAAGCTCTCTAGGGCGTCTCTGCCCTATCCTCCGAAGCCCCTGTTATTGGTATATAAATCCCTCTTCATCTTCAGTGAAGAGGTTAATCACTCCAAGAAAGAAGTGAAGAAAAAGAGGCCATCTGAGAGCAGGAAGAGAACAGGAGAGAGATAGGCCAGCAGAGAAGAATTAGAGAGAAAAATATGAAGATCGTGAGAGTGGAAACAGTAGAAGAAGAAAAGAGCAGAGAACAGTAAGAGTGCGTGAGCTGAGAAGAAGAAAGAAGAGGAAGAAAAGAAGAAGAAGAGAGAAGCCTATTGAAGACCTGTTCAGTCTGTTCATGGATCAAATCCAGAACGACTATTGTGTTTCATTTCCAGCTTTTGATGCTGTGCTTTTCATGTTTTGTGTTTCTTATTTTTTTCTTTGTGTTACTCCTATTGTGATTGTTCTTCCGAACCTCTAGACAGAGGTCGGATTCCTCCTGGTGGGTCAGGAGAAGGGAGATCTGATCTCCAGTTGCAAGTAGCTGGGTGCTACTTGTGGGTACCCTCCGGGTTGGAGGAAGGGAGGCTAGTCCTCCGGTTCTGGTCTTGCTGGTAGCAGGTCCAGGTGTACCCTCCGGGTTGGAGGAAGAGAGACTTGGGTCTCTGATTGCTGATGACTGGGTGTCACTGGTGTTTCCTCCGGTTGGGAGGAAGAGGGAAGGTTGTTCCCCTGATCAAGCTGTTTGGCAGCGAGTGTTCGCAGACTGAGTCTGCAGGTTACTAGCTTGTGCTAGTGGAAGCCTCACTCCTGTTGAGAGTGAGGGGTGGATGTAGGTCTTGGTGACCGAACCACCTAAAAATCTCATGTGCAAGTGATTGTGCTTTGTGCGTTTGTTCCTTGCCTTCTACCTCCCCTTCACAGGTTGTGCATGCTTGGCTAGGTGTGTTAATTGGGAGTAATCTCTGAGCATTGTTCTCTGCTAAGTGTGCTTGGGTTGATTAGCTCTGCTTGCGAGTCTGGTGTGATCAGGTGGCTGCATTGTTGCAGTCCAACTGTTTGATCAATTGCTTGATCATCATCTCCTCTTGGATAGCTCATTAGTTGTTATTCCGCATATCTGAGCTTTTAGTGTTCTAATTCGGGCATAATTTTTAGAGGGATACATTCACCCCCCTCTATATCCGGGCCTAGCACCCTAACAAATCTCTTATGATGTTTAAATAACGCGCGCCTAGGAGGTAGGCGTGCTTCAACCCGGCCAGGAGAGCCTCATACTCAGCGATGTTGTTTGTAGCAGGAAACCGAAGTTGATAAGCAAAGGGAATGGTCACTCCCTCCGGAGTAAGCAAAACAGCACCGATCCCTCGGCCTTGAGAGTTGAGTGCCCCATCGAAGTGCAGATACCAGAAGGGGTGATGAGAGATAACGGAAAGCTGCTCATCAGGGAAATCATCCTGAATGGAATCGGTGTGAGGAATGGGGTGATGGGCAAGATGCTCAGCAATGGCATATCCTTTGACTGCCTTCTGAACAACAAAGGTGATGTCGAATTGAGAGAGGAAGCTCTGCCAGCGAGCTAACCTGCTAGAAAGGATAGGCTTTTCTAAGAGATAACGGATCAGGTCCATTCTAGAGATCAACCTAACTGGGTGGGCAAGAAAATAGTGTTTAAGCTTCTGAGCTACCCACACTAAGGCGGCACAAGTCTTCTCCATAGCGGTGTACTTGGATTCAGCTGGGTTAAACAACCGAGAGAGATAGTATGCTGCCCGCTCTTTCCCTTCATCGTCCACTTGTGCTAAGACCGCCCCTAGGGAGTCCTCAATAACCGAGATGTATAGGATTAGGGGTTTCCCAGGGACAGGAGGTTTGCAGAACCGGGGGATTGGATAGATATTCCTTAAGGTCCTCATAGGCCTTCTGACAATCTTGATTCCATTCGAACTTGACCCCCGCCTTAAGCAATTCATAAAACAGACGGCACCTTTGAGAATGCTGGGATATGAATCTTCTGATGAATTGCAATCGACCAATCAATCCTCGAAGTTCCGTAATATTCTTCAGCGGAGGCATGTCCATGACGGCCTGTGCTTTGTTAGGATCAATCTGGATTCCCCATTTGCTCACTATGAAACCTAACAGCTTCCCTGAGGAGACTCCGAACACACACTTCTTCGGATTCATCTTAAGTTTGTACTCCCTGGCTCTTTGCAGTACCTTAGCCAGAATAGAGGGGTGTTCTTCCTTAGTCCTTGATTTCACCAAAATGTCGTCCACGTAGGCTTCCATATAGATGTGCATCATGTCGTGGAAGATGGCCATCATTGCCCTTTGATAGGTGGCACCTGCGTTCTTCAGACCAAATGGCATAACCACATAACAGTACGTGCCCCAGGGCGTGGTGAAGGAAGTTTTCTCTTGATCTTCCGGAGCGAGACGGATTTGGTTGTAGCCTGAGTACCCATCCATAAATGACAGGGCTTCATACCCGGCAGTGTTGTCGACCAAAACATCAATATGAGGCAGCGGAAAATCATCCTTAGGACATGCTTTATTAAGATCCCTGAAATCGATGCAAATACGCACTTTTCCATCCTTCTTGATAACAGGGACTATGTTTGCCACCCACTGAGGATATAAAACAACTCTGATGAATCTGGCCTTGTATAGCTTATCGACCTCTTCCTTGATCCTCAAGGCCATGTGGGGGTGAAATCTTCTTGACCGTTGTTTGACAGGTGTTGCCCCTGGTTTAAGCACGAGTCGGTGTTCCACTAAGGAGGGGTCAAGACCCGGCATGTCCTCGTAAGACCAGGCGAAGGAATCACTATACTCCCTTAGAACTTTGATCAAATCTTCTTCTACTTGTGGAGGGAGATTAGCGGCAATAATGATGGGCCTTGGGTCTTCTTCAGTTCCCAAGTTGATTTCTTTCGTAGGTTTGTCCACTGCCGTCAACGGCTCGTCGAATCTCTTAAGTCCTTGTGCATACAAATCGGCAGTGTCATCTACGTCGCCGTCCTCATTAACCGGATCTTTTTCACCCAGGATTTCATAGACGCCGAGTCCGTCATCACCCCATGCCCCTTCTATTTCTTCTTCATCCTCAATCGTAATTGCCGTAGCAACAAATTCTGGACATTTTAAAAGGGCATGACAGCGCTAAGCTAGGTCTTGCAAGAACCTATCAGGAACAGATTTGGGAGGACGCGCAAGCGGGCGCGGCTCAGAGGAGGAAGGCTTGGATGACCAAGAACAAGACCCTACTTCTTTAGACCTAACTAATTCTACTTCCCTAGACTAGATAGACCCTAATCCTAACCTAGGAGAAAGGAGACCTAGTGGAAGGGAAGGAGCAGGGGACTCGTGCCCCTGGGATGAGGATGGAGACAGGGTAGCATAATATTCCACTGAAATCTCCATTTTAAATTTGACGTTTTTTTTGGAGATCAGCAGAGACTATACAGCAAGATGGAGGAGGCGACAGGGAAGATGCAGTCAAAGAAGGGATCGGAAGATGAGAACCACATCTCGTGGAGTTGGGCGTTGGGAGGAGGAGGAGTGAATAGAGCGAATAAATCAATGGGCGGGCAGTGCCCGCAAGCGCAAGGAACAAATAGAATCTCGGGCGGATCAACGAAGGATGGATTTACCATGATAGGAGGAAGACGGGGTAAGAACTCCCATTGCTAGAGGAGAGATTGAAAGCGGGAGGGAGACCAAGAAAAGACAATCGGTGAGCTCCCCTCCTCCCGTGGATCATCGTCTGGCCGCTTCTTCGGTCTCCATTGCATGAGCCGAACCTCTTGCTTCTTTTGGCAGTCTTCTTCATGAAACATCCCCTGAAGGGTTTGACCATAATCAAGCACATCATGTTCTGGCCTTTTTAGTGTCAGCGGAGGACTGGCAATCGGACATACTGTATTTCTTTCTAACGGAGCTGGCTGCAGAGCTAGCGTGCCGGGCTGGAGAGGCCCTCGGACAAAGTGCTGGCGGTAGTCCCAGGTGACTGGCCCAGAATCACCCATCATAGATAATGCGGTCTCTTTGTAGCCCAGACCTCTCCTGCCCATCTTTCTTCCCTTGGGTATGAGCTTGGTCATTCCTTGTAATTGTGCACCGAGGCCTCTCCCTAGTTGGTAGCCCAGTTTCAGTATAATGTTCCAGCCTTTTGGGTCCCGGATCTGGGGCTTCATCTTGATGTTAACTGGAGTAGTGATGAGCCTAGGCGGCGTGTAAGCCCAAGGGAAGTTTAAATCCAGCACTGATATGACGGGTCGGCTGCTTGGCCAAAGTGTAGGAAGAATCTGTTCTGAAATGGCCTTAACCGATTGCACTGTAGATAGGCTTTTGACCTTGACGACCCTCCCTTGGAAAGGGAATTTGACGCACTGATGTGCGGTGGAGGGCACGGCACCGAGCGTATCCAGCCATGGACGACCCAAGATAGCCTTAAACATAGGGTCGATGTCTAGCACATAGAATTCTACAGCCATTGTAAGGGGTCCGAGCTCTGCTTGGATAGTGACCACCCCGTAACATGCTCGCCTTGAATTGTCATATGCTGCTATAGTGGTCGGGGTAGGTCGTAATAACTCTTCGGATATGTTGCAAGCTCGTAGAGTGCTGAGTGGGCACACATTGATTGAAGCCCCTGTGTCAACTAGTGCTGCCTCAATGCTGACTTTGTTCAGAGTGATTGTAATGCAGAGCGGCATTTGCCGAGCTTCCGGAAGCGCTAGCTCGGATTCTGAAAATGTGATTGCTGGCCCCTTGGAAATAGTTGCTAGGGCCATTGGTAAGCTGTCGACTGCCATATCTTCGCTGACCATTACCTTCTGTAAGAAATCTCTCAATGCATCCTGATGAAGGGTAGACCTTTTGATCAGCTCCAGCACAGATATTTTTGCGGGCACTCGATCCAGATGATGCAGCAAGTCATATTGAGTACTCGGAAGAGGTTCAGTTTCTACCTGCTCGACTATTCGCTGAGAGGACTGGGGGTTGGAATTGGTAGGGTAATTCCGATAGAACATCTTCCCGCTTCTTAAGGCGCAACTCGTAGCAGCCGCGGCATTGGTGGATAGTACGATGGGCCCTGCGGGGTGGATGAGCGGTGTAGGCTATGCGGGGGAGATGATTTGGTGGGGTGTAAGGTTAGTGAGTGGTGGTGAGTGGATGATGGGTGAAGGATTGATGGAAGGCGGGATGGTGATGGTGGATGGTACAGATGGAGGGAGTGTTGGTGGAGGAGTCAAGACAGGTGATAGGTTAGGTGATGGCGTGATGAGGGTGGCAGAGGTAAATGGAGAAGGGTATGACGGAGTGGTGGGTGGTAGTAAATTTGTTGGAGCGGGCGTAAATGGGAGGACTAGTGGAGAGGATATTGGGTGTGAAGGAAGGACGAAGGAGGGGGTAAGAGGATTGCGGTGGTTGTGGTGAAGGGCCATGACTTGCGGTGTGGCACCATCGTCATCAAAAGACCACTCGGCACTAGTGGCCGGGGGTTGAACTACGTTCACTTGAGCCGGTGCAGGCGGCTGAGGTTGCTGCAGAGCAGGCGGATGATTTGGCATCGGATTTTGATGGATCCCCAGATCCTGAGCCTGTTGTAGTTGCTGTTGTGGTAGTGGCTGCTGCGGCTGCGGTGCTTGTTGCTACTGTGCTTGCCGCCTCGGCTACTGCCCTCTTTTCTCCTTGATTTCAACAATGGCCTGATGCGTCGCGGCCCAATCAATTCTCTGTCCCTCATGGAGATCGTATACCAGATCCCGGAACTGATAACATCCTTCGATAATGTGGCCTGGCTGCCTATGGAACATACAATATTTCGTCTGATCAACGGCTGGGTTCCAGTTAGGCCGTTCCGGAGGAAGTTGAATTGCATTCACCGACATAAGAGCCGAGAAGATATCCGTGAGGGTCTCTGGCAGTGGAGGATATTGTGCCCTCTTGGGAGCCGGGAGCTTGTTGTTTGGATTGTTGTTATAGCCGTTGGGTGGAGGGACATTATGGAATTACGGAGGTGGTGGTTGTTGCTGCGGAGCGATGAAGGCGTTTTGTGGAACGGTGAAGGCAGGCGGAGGGTTTTGTGGAGCGGCTTGAAAGTTCTGTGAAGCAGGATTTTGTGGAGTGCGGGGGTTTTGGGGGAAGCGGAATGGTGCGGCTTGGAATGGAAAGGCAACGGCTTGTACCTGTTCGTTTGTCTAGACCCCCTCGGTAACCGGCCCTTGGGGTTTCTTGTGATATTTGGGCTTTTGGTTTTCAAATAGGGCGTGTATGGGAGAATCCTTGAACTGGGTTTGTATGAAGCGCGCCCGGCTGTAGAGTTGATGCATGTTAGCTATATCATTCATTGTCATGATGTTCCTGAAGGTCGGAGTAGCATTTGAAATGAGCAACTTGACCTTCTCTTCCTCCGGAATGTGGCCAGGCACTCTAGCAGCCATCTGTCTCCACCTGTCTGCATAAGTGGCGAACTCCTCATCTGGCTTCATCTTCTCAGCTACTAGATCTGTAAATGAGTATTCCGGGCCGACCCTGTCTTGGAACCGCTGGATAAATTTGTCCTTTACTACCTTGAAACTTTCAGCTTCTTCTAGCGGCAAAGAGTAGAACCATTCCAGAGCAACACCATCCAAAGATCGGCGGAATAAGTACGCCATAAGGCGATCATCATATTGGAACTGCGCCGACTCATATAGAAAATCCCTCACATGAATGAAGGGATTACCGTTCCCGTCGTATTTGCGGTAGTTAGGGAGTTCTGATTGTGGGGGGAATCGAATATTCTGGAAGCTCGGGACAGGAACATCTGCCAAAGATTGCGGGCCAACCCGATTCTGGAGGAAATCGAGTTGTTGCTGCATGGCGGCCCATTTGTCAAGCAAGTCCTGCTCTCGGGAGGGAGCAGGGGTGGTAAAAGACGCTGATTGAATTTGAGGAGCAGATGGAACGGTTGCGGCAGAAGGTGGAAGCCCATAAGCAGGAGCGGAGGAATAAACAGTAAAGCTGGGGGGCCCATAAGAAGGATATTGGGCCTGAGGTTGGCCCAGATTAGAATGGGCTTGAGCCACCCCTTGCCGAGGGTGCAAGAAGTCTGAAGGGCCCATGAGAACTTACGGAGCTACCGGAGTAGATACGTGATGATCCATTTGAACAAAAGAGGGGATGGGCGACTTTCCCTTATCGAAGGATTGTTGGGCCGAATTGGAAGACTGACCCGTTTCCATTCCCGCGAAAGTGATGGTCCGTGGTTGGACCGGGGTGAGCTCAATTGGAGTGGGCTGAATGGGAAGCCCAACAATGGAAAGATTGGATTGATTTTTGATGATGGTAGAAGGAGATGCGTTGGACCCTTGCATGGCCTGATAAAGAGTTCGGAGTTGGGCCGGATCCAATTGGGCCATCATCTGAAGGATGGAGCCCGCGGAAGGAGTGGAGAAAGAAGGGGTGGCTTGACCACCTTCTATGGAAGTGGAGGGTAGAAGAGGGGTAGTCCCCTCTCCAAAAGAAAAGGAGGTAACCCTGGGAGGGTTTTCAAGAAGCCCTTGAGGAAGGGAGTCCTCTTGGGAACGGGGAGGATTAAAGGATGCCATGGTGGACTCGAAAAGAGGATTGGAATAGGACTTGAAGAAGGAATTGACTTGAGGAGATGAGTCGGACGGACGAAAATAACTCCACATGCAACGGACAACCTTGACAAAATGCAAACAAACAACACAAACAATCACACAATAAGTAACCAAACTCGAATGTTTTTAGAAAAAGATGTAAGTGATAAAAGGTGAAGACACTCAAAGACAACCAAGTTGTTTTAAGATGATGCAACATAATTCTTGTGATTTCTCCTTTGGAACTTTAGTGAATTGATTGAAATGTGCTCTCAACAATGGGTTCCTAACAGGAGATGGGTGTGGGACTTGGTTTGACTCTAAGTGTAATCACTCCTCACTTATGCAACCCTAGACACGGGGTGGGAAAGGTACAACCAGCCCGGCGTCCATGTGGGAATCCACGGCTCGCGGGGACTTATGGAGGTCCCTGGTGTGATTTCCTAGTCGGCCCCAAGGAATATGGAGACGAGAGGTCCGCACACCAAGGTAGGAAAATGCAATCTAGGATATGAAAAGATGAATGGTCCTATGTGCACCGGGGTGCATGCAAAGTCTAGCCTAAAATCTAGCAATCAATGATGCACACAATGATATGGAGATATGAAACAAAGCAAGGAGGAAGTCAAGTATCACCCAAGCAAAAAAGTCACAGCAGAAACTGCGGAAATAAATGCACCTGGGGCGTACCTGTCTGGAGTATAACGGTCTAGGAACCCTGCGTCAGAAGAAAATAACGGTCGAAGACCAGACCGCCAGAAGTAATTTAACGCGGGGAGGTAGGACCGTCAAATGAGCCAGAGAGCCAAAATCAACCAGAAGTAACAGGAAAAACCGTGAAAGCTCTCAGTAGAACAGATGTGGCGGTCCAATGACCCCGCATCAGAGGACTCCAACGGGTGGACACAGGGCCGTCAGAGCACTCAGAGAATCAGGATTAACAGGAAATAAGGGGAAAACGGGAGGGGACAACACAAGAGATGATGGCAGGTTTAACAGGAATCAAAAGCACGATTGGCACAAGCTTGTCCCACCGTGATCGCCAAAAAATTATCTGTTAATTTTATTTTACTTATCTATCTTCTTTTTCTTTGGGGGTCTTGTGTGGAGGATGAGATGACAAGCAAGTAATCAAAGATCTGCTCTTAACCTATGCACATGTGATCATGAACCTAGGCAATCAAAGCTAGCTCTAGCATGGGCATGCTATCTCAATCAAACTAAGCTAAGGAAAAGGAAAACACACGCCGGGGCGTGGAGCAAAGAGTAAATGAAAACACACCACAAGGGGTGGAACGAGCAAGGAAATAAAAGGTATGCAATGAAGGAGAAAGCTAATGCCCAATACCAAGGAAAGTCATGATCGCCACCAAAGTAAAACAAGCCAAAGACTTGAAAAATACCTTGGAAATAGGTGGATGAAGCACCCGCCCACGGGAGAGAAAACCAAAGAGAACCTGCAGGTCAGCTAGAAGTAACGGCCAGAACCCCGTGCGTCACTTGAAAGTGACGGTCGCTCGATAGACCATTGGAAGACTCTGACGCGCCTGCACAAGGCCGTCGTAATACCTGCAGTAGCAAAGTGTGGATCCTTTTAACTCCAACTCTTCCAGCAGGCTAGAAGACTTGGGCCTTGTACTGGTGAACCTGTAAACCTACCAAAGAAGTGGAAGACAAGAACAAAACAACCCAAATTAGCCCTTTAGACAATATAGCATCAATTCTTCAATAAACAAACTATCATCAACAGGAAAGAGAAATACCAGGGAGTTTTGGTTTTTTAACCCCTCTGGGCGTTTTAAAAGATTAGGAGGATGTTTAGATGATGAAAATCAGTGAAAAACGTGGAGAAAGGAGAGAAATAATGCTTATGATAAAAGGGAGATTGAATGGAAACTCGATATGCAATTATGAGCTTTAGAACCAAAGGAACAAATACTCCCTTCACCAGGCAGCAAACGAACATGAGAAGCACTTCTCCTTGATCAAATGTGGCTCTAGAATGCGGCAGCACTTCGACGCAAACTCCAGATCTTCCCCCCTTGGCCATGAAGTTAAGGGTTCTATTTATAGACCCTCAAACCCTCAGGTCGAGCAGAGGATAATCCGGCAAGAGAAAGGGATAACTCTTAGCAAATCCTCGAAGATAATATCACCAAGAGTCCAAAGAATCAAACAGAAGGTTCTGAGGATCAGATTTGGAAGAGATATCATCAATCCAAGTTCTTATCTCGACCACGGAGTAGCAGAGAAAATGCCTGAACTGCCAGGACTCTCTGAAGGAAGTAACGGCTGCACGACAGACCGCCACTTGGAAATAATACACCAAGGATCGTCCGTTACTTTCAACCTTATCCCAAAGAGATAAGATCAACAGGAAGAAGATCAAAACAATAGGACTCTGTAAAGAAAGCAACGGCCAAGGCATGGGGCGTCACAATGAAACAACGGCTGCACGACAGACCGTTATTATCAACGTGTAAGCCAAAAGATAAAGATTGAAACGAGACCTTAAGCCTTAGGACTCTTCAAAGAGTAACGGCCCAGGATCCACCCGTTATAAAGAAACAACGCTCTTGGAGCAGACCGTTATTATCAATGGAGTTCAAAAGAAGAAATGAAGGTTTTGCTAAGCCTTAGTCAAAATGAAATGCCACAAAAAGCCACATCCAATCAAGTAAAAGATCCAAGAAATAGGCTCCAAATCAATCAAGGAGACTCAATGAAGAGTGAATTACGCGGAGCATCATGTAGAATGAACAAGGAGATGACCTGACTTATTGGTCATAAAATGGGTGTCAACACCCCTGACGAACGAGACGCTCGATCTTATCCTGGCGCTGATGGCAATCGCCGGTATGATGCCCGTGATCACTGTGGAACAGGCAATGCTTGCTGCGACTGCGGTTCTTCAACTTCATTGGCTCGGGTTGGCGGAGGAGGCCCGAGCCTTTGATGTCTTCATAAATCTCGTACACTGGAGCGGTTAGGGGAGTGTACCGCTCGTACTTCCGTGACGGTTCCTTGCGTTCCTCGTCTCGGTTCCGCCTTTTTCCTTGGCCCGAGCTTAGCTCGGGTGCCCGCTTCTTGTCCCCCTCCCGACCTAAGCCGGTTGCATCTCGGCATGCACTGAGCACTTCTTCACACTCGGCGTGGCGCAATGCCAGAGTCACTAGCGCAGCAAGGGTCGAGGGAGGGTGGTGGACAAGCTCGCGGTGGAGGTTCTCGTCGCGGGTGCCCCCGGTCAGAGCGGTTATGGCCGAGGCGACGTCCAGGCGGGGATCCTCAGGGCTTCTGATTTGAATCAGAGAATGTAGGCCTGAAGTTTCTCCCCTTGCTCCTGTTTGAGGGCCAGAAACCCCGCTACCGACCTTGGGGGGCCGCTACCGGTGAAACTCTCCTTGAATACTCGCCCGAATTGCTTGAAGTCTCGAATGGATCCGGGGGCGAGGGCCCGGAACCATGCTTGGGCGCCTTGGACCAAGGTGGTCGTAAAGGCTCGGCACTTGATGGCGTCGAAAGCTCCGTGAAGGGTCATCAGAGCGTCGAAGCTGTCGAAGTGGTCGGCCGGGTCACCCTGGCCGTCGTAGGGCTTGAAGGTTGGGATGGAGGCTCTAGGAGATACCTCTGCCTTCAAGATATGGTCGGAGAATGGGGATCTCTCATCGTCCTCTGGTGGAGAGGTCTTCTGCAGGTCTCGTAGGGCGCGCTCCTACTCTGCGAAATGCCTCTCGAATTCTCACAGTCGGAGGGATAGCTCCGGCTGCCGCTGCGCCGTAGGACTGAGGGGGCGTGAAGGCAGGCTATCCTGGCGCTCCCTGGGGACTTCGATCTCCGGGAGGGGACGGCGTGCCCATGCCTGCCTCGCTTCGGCGTGGAGGAAGCCTCTTGCTCCGGAGGGGGGGCTTGCGAGGGTCCTCCTACTTTGTTGCGGATGAGCTGCTGTCCTCAGAGGGTGAAGCGGCCTCCGGTGGTGTGATGGGACACGTTCTCGTGGGGAGGGCTCTCCGGAGGTGCGCGTGACATCCCATCCCTGGCCGCCTGGGTCCTCATGAGTTCCACGAGGATGTCCCGTTTCGCGTTGAGGGCTTGGAAGGCGTCGGTGCCGCTGTTGAGCGGCAGCCCTACTGCCGTGGGAGGAGGGGGCGGTAGCCCGGCCGCAGGGGGAGGGGGCGGTCCATCCGCAGGAGTGCTGGCACCAGAGGGGGGGTTTTGGGAGGCTTGTGAGAGGCCTTCCCCCGCCGCCGCCGTGGCCTTTCCCCTGTCGCCGACAGACCTCCTCCCTGAACTTCTTCTCACCATACTGGCTCTTTGGTCGTTTCCCACCGACGGCGCCAGATGAAGGGGCGTGATCTCGCGCTTATCCTGAGTTGGGAGGGTGATCACCGAATAATGAACTACAGAGAAAGGGAAATGAATTAGGAGGCCCATGGATGGTTCCCTGGGGAAAACCCTCCGATGCTTAAGTCAGTAGAGCAATGGTAGAAGGTATTGAGGGAGGTAGAAAGAGGTGCACGAGATCCCCCAACACCAAGATGGTGAAGTGGTTCCTGCTTAGGGAGTTTTAGGCATGTATTCGCCTTACCTGCCGCCGGCGGGAGTCCCTGGTTTATATAGCGAGCTCACCTGATGAGTTCCGTAAGCTGAGGAGTTTTAGGCGAGAGTTACGTCCTCATCATGGGATCGTTACATCCTCATTGTGGGATCGTTACGTCCTCGTCGTGGGCTCTTCATGGCCTTGAGGGATCATGGCTCCTTTATCCTCCTAAACTCCTGCTCATAAAGGGCTCTCAACGGCTGCATGGATAAACACTTGTCAGTCGGTCCAAGCATAAGAGGTGCCAGCCCTGTCCAGGTGATAGGCATAGCTCGGATGCTGGCAGGTCGGAGTGGGCGCAGAGCGCTCGCCTCTATCCCGATGGAGGGATAACTCGGGCATGGGTCTTCCTCCGTTCTGATACTCGGTCCTTCCGAGCCTAAGGGCCGCCGAGGAAGGGTGGGTTTCCGAGTGATCTTTATTGGGATTTTTGCCTAAGTGGGCCCTAAGGGGCTATCACTTGGATGAGCTGAGCCTCGTTTGGTCCTGATGGGCCAAGTTTGGCTGCTCTTAGTTGTGCTACAGAAATCCCCCTCTCCACCTCCATTCCTTAAGATCCAGTTCATCGATCTTCATCTCCACTGAGGTAGGTTTTCTCTCTCCCCAGACAAAACTCTAAACCAGGGATGTTAGATTCATATTATTTGCATGGTTTACGATTTAACTTGTATTGTTTATCTTGATTAATCAATACTGCACCATGCTTTAAAAAAAGGAAATAAATTTTATCTATGAGATCATACGCATAGAAATAATCATAAATTTTATATTATTGAAATCTTAAACTTTTCCTATAGTTATTAACTAGTAACAATAATTACTTAAGCTATTTAATATAGTTAACGAGTTACTCGGCCAATCACCCCTAAACACTGTAGCAGTGGTTTAGAAGGTTTTGCTTTGTTCAACTTTTTCATGATCGTCGGAGCATCCTTTGACCATGAAATTTTACGAGCGTATTATTGGGGTGGAGATCGAGGTAATGAGGGTGGTGCCACCATTTTCCGTGCCCCCTATCTCAAGATCCCCCATCTCTCAACGAAAATTATTTTGAACACCCGACTAGGTAGAGTTTTTCGAGCCCGTCATTTCGATATATCATATGTGCGATTCCGACGTGGTTACGTCAAGGAACGGGAGGATTTAAGAAGTTGTCAATTTCGCTATTTAAATTGCGTACAACCCCAACCGCCGCTCAATCATTTTAATATATATATATATATATATATATATATATATATATATAACTCCTGACTATATCTTCGAAAATCCATATCTACCAAACTATATAGCATAAAATTATAAAAATTATATATTTGGAATCCTTAAATTTTTCTCCTAATTATCATATATTTTATTTGTAAAATTCTTTATTAAGTAGTATGTGTCCTTTTAAAGGGATGTTCTCTTCTAAACTTAATAATGTAAAATGACGTCTTTAAAAATAGACATAAATGTTTGTTTAATTAAAAACATCAGAAATTAACGTCCACCTATATGGACGCTATATTCTGAGAAATAAATTTAACAATTTCGGATAAAATAAAATGAACTAATGAGCATCTTCCTTGATAGACGCCAATTTAAATAGCGTCAACCTGGAAGGACGCAAATGTTTCTGACCGCTTGATTTTCCCGAGTTTCCAACCCTTAGCCACGGGTTCTTGGCACTCCTATCTCACATCCGTAGATGGAGTCCTGGTTTTTATTTATATCGTTTACCCTTAACTCTTCATGATGATTGAACCCTCCGCTGGACATTCCGTTCCTTCGGACTGGTGATTTCATCATAGAGACCTCCGTAAGTCTACGCTAGCCTTGGATTCCCTCAAGGTGGCCGAGCAGGTTGTACCCTGAAAACCCTTTACACCAATTTACTGTCATGTCCCTATGAAGAAACATGATGATCTTGCCCTCAAAGAGTGCTGTTTCTGGCATTTTTGATAAAATAGTCACTTCTTGGAATCTGCGTCTAGTGAAGTAGACGCCATTTGTGAATTGGGCCCGTGGTGGCGGACGCCAATTCTTCGTGCCTATTTATCTATTTCTAGAATAAGCGCCCATTGATACGGACGTGAATTCTGAATTGCGGCGACCATAGTGGACGCCATTTACCCAGTTTAATGTACTCCATGAGTTGATTTTTTATTAATTTTCTTTGAACTGGGCCACTAAATAACATCTAGTAAATATTGGGCCTTCGGCCGCATGAATGTTATTGTCCAGTAGGATGGAAGTCTTAAACTAATGATAAACCCACGAGGAAGACCACTGGCTCATGAGGTAAAACGAACTAATGAATAGACCCATGAGGAAGACCACTTGCTCATGCGGTATACTAAAATAAGCTATAAATAAACCCATGAGGAAAGACTACTGGCTCATGCGGTATACTAAAACAAGCTATAAACAAGCCCATGATGGAAGACCACTGGCTCATGCGGCACACTGAATGAATAATAAATAAACCCATGAGGAAGACCACTGGCTCATGAGGTTAAAGATATCATGACAACCTATGAGTAAAGACCACTGGCTCGTTAGGTGATTCTAGACTGACTTGAGTGCTTGAAAATCATGAACCTCTACCCAAGAAAGGGTATTTACTTGATGATCACTTGTCTAATACCTCGTGATATGATATGGAAACTTCTTGCTCGATATATCCTGCAACTTAATTTTTGGGCTAGATATTTCATGCATATCTCATTGCTATATTTTCTATATTTTCTCGCATTCACTCATCCATGATCATAGTACATTACATAAGATGTTAATTACTTTAAGCAATTCTGGATCGTAGAGATGTAATTCCTACTGAGCGTTCGCTCATCTAGTTTTATTCCAACATTTTTCAGGTAATCAGGTGGCTAGCGAGACCGAGACTCACACGGGAGAGACAAGTGTGCAAGCGAGCTTTGGAAATTAGTGAACCCGTGTCTTTTACTTCTCTTGAGTCTAGCATGGTGTCTCTTATTGAGATATCGTGTCTAAGTCTGTTAGTGCGTCATCCCCTTTTCTTTCAATGTGATGTAGTTGAGTCTTCAAGTTTTGGAATTTAAATTGTAAGAGACTTATATTTGAAATAAAATTTTATTATTACTTCAAATTATTTGATCTTATGCGACTGCTCTTGATTATTCACGACTGTTTAACTGCCACGTTCCGAGCAAACGACGCGTTTTGCTGCTATCGGTTTGAGGCGTGACACGGGCCGAGGAGGCGGAGGCCACTCTCACAGAGAGGGTAAGCAACTAACCGACCTCTCTTTAATGCTATATGAAAATGCAATTTGGCTAACCATGATAAATGCTGACACAGATGAGGGAGCTGACTATAGCACTTGGCAAGGCGGAGTGAGCCAGAGCCGAGACGGAGCGACTCCGAGGAGAGGTGGCTGTGGTGGCTCCTCTTCGAGCGGAGATAGAGAGATTGCGGGCAGAGGCGGCTGAGGTGGATCCTTTTCATGTGGAGGTAGAGAGACTCAAAATCGGGGCAACAGCAGCGGCAGAGCTGAGAGCCGAGATCCGAGTGCTGGAGAGGGCACTTCGGCTAGTGGGCGGACGATCCTCCCATAGCGTGTCGCAGAGTGGTGCACGCAGCGTGCACCGGGATTATCTTACAGGTTCCTCTGGCCATCGAAGGAACGAGGAGGAGGAGTAGTGGCGACGTCACCGAGAGGAGGGGAGCACCTCCAAGGCACCGCCGGTGAAGAGGCGTGAGGGGACCGGGGACAGCGGTGGTCCAGGAGAGGGACCCGCCGGGGCGTGAGTTGTACTTTTTCTTTTTCCTTCTTTATGACACATGTACATGACTCTATGTTAGTGAAATACATGATCTTTTTTGTCTTTTTCAAATGCAATGTGAATGTGAATGCTGACTTACTAACAACGACTTTTAGGACTGATAGCGAGATTAGAAGAGAGAGCGAGAAAACTTAGAGAGAGAAAGAAATTCATGCTTTAACAGGAAAACGGTCTTATAGAAGACCGCCAAGATGAAGAAAATGGTCTGCCTATACACCGTTAGAGGAACAGGTGTGAAGGCGGTGAAGGAAGGGATGAAACGGTCACCTGACGACCGTTTAGGGGAGCTTGGCGGTCGCGCAATAGACCGCTAGGGAGAAAACTCTGACAAGTCCGAGCGGGACTCTCCGTGAGAGTCCTAACTCGGGGCTAGGAGCAACTAGTCCATGATAGAACTCAATCTAAAGCTAACTAGCCTCAGTCCTAATGTGTTAGGACTAGAATTAAAGCCCTAGGAATACACCTGGAATTCGTAGCTCACAGCAATCTTCTGCTTTAAGCCTTGAAAACTCTCTCAAGTCCACCAAAATCATCATGAAGAGGAGTCTTGAAGCTAGCACCATAGGAGAGGTGGCCTATACCGGTCCAAAGGCAGCTAAAAAGGAACATGGGGAGCTGCAGCGGCTGACTACAATCCCCAAACATCTGAGCACAAGTCCTTCAAGAGAGGTAAATCCAAATTAATTTTCAAAAATTCTGAATTTTCCTTAAATCCTCTTCTCATGACCTTCCTTATCTTCTTTTTCTCTCTTTTCCTCTTTTTCTTAGCTCCTTCCTGGCCCAAGATGTTATTCTTCCTTAAAGTGAGTGGCTCCCATGATAAAGGAACACCCTTTAGAAGTTACTTCAATCCTTAGGGCATGGCATCTTCACCCTCTATTAATTCTAGCTAAGAACTTCCAGAAATTTTCTTATGATTGGCCTAGCATTTTAGCCCTTGTGTAATTATGGCACCCTCAAACACACACTTTCATATTCTCGACCTTTGAAGCCACTATCCTTATAGAAGAGGTAGAGACCTACCTAGCCCTTCCTAAGACTAAGGTGGAGGATGAAGATTTGGTGTGTTACACGGTTGAACCTATAGACCCATCACTCATCTTGGGAGATCTCATTCATAATCCAAAAGATGTTAGGACCATGATCAGTCCTCACCACATCCATTTGATACCCATGGCCCAATGGATCACTACTTATTGCAAGAACAAGAGCGGGAGGCACTAAGCCATAGCAAAAGTCGTCTCCATTTGTTTGTACGGAGTTTTTCTCTTCACTACCACCGACCACCTCTTAGATATCCAAAACCTCAGCATTATTAGTGGTTTGTGGCGGGGTTTATCCATCTCCCAAGACGTCCTTTCATAACTTTATGAAGGCCTTAGCTCAGCTTCACTAGGGGGACCCCTCTTCAGGTCAATGGTCATCCTGGAGTGTTAGGTAGGAGTTAGACTCAAATTTCAACCCAAGGAGGACTTGCCTTCAGCTAGCCGTGTATTTAGGAGCCACCCTCTTCACTTCATAGGAGGTGCATTTGGGTTCTCTTCACAGGTTGAGTGTCGTACCGCGGACAAGAAAACACAGGATGATTGGCGCCTCTTTCTCAACACTTTGTCGCTTGACAAGTTCATGATGCGACCCCGGGCTCTTCAAGGAATTACCCTCAGATTTCCTCGACGACTAGGCCTAGACCTACAACTAGTGGGGAATACAACCTTGGCAATCTACAACCTGCACTGGTGCTACTTACAAATCGGGCTTCCTCGCACTGCAGTTCAAGCACTATCACACTACCCTCCCCTTCAAGCTAGGAAGATTGGGACCGAGGAGGATGAACGGGCAATCCGGAGCGCTCTGACCATGTGGGATATCAGCCGAGTCCGTGCCTTGCAAGCGGAAGTGAAAGAAAGCAATGAGGAGTATCGTGCTTATGTGAAGGAATTGTGCAAGATCCGGCCTCACACTGATAGAAAATTGAATGTGATTTGAGCTTTGTATCATGTTTTCTGAAATTTTTTGAAATAATGATGTACTATGACTTGAATGAATAAATGAGAGCTTTGGTTTTATCGGATGTGCAATGGGTTCACAATGTGGTCTTGATAAATCAACAGAAACATGTTTCTCTGTTTCATAAAACGGTCCAGCAAAGCACCGCTAGACAAGCCTGACGGTCCAGCGATAGACCGCCAAGATAAGGACTCAGAAAAACTCTGAGTTTTTTACTCTCGGGTGAACCATACGGTCGCTCATTAGACCGCCAGGAAAGCGCTAACGGTTTGGCGATAGACCGCCACGGTGAAGGTACAGTAAACTGAGTTGTTTGTGTTCTCGGGTGAGGAAAATGGTCCATTAAATGACCGCTAGAGGACTTTAAGCGGTCTAACAGTAGACCGCTAGGAATAGAGGATAGAGAAATGCAACGAACTTTGAATCCTAAGAAAAATGGAACCTGTGTCTACACACACTTAAACAAATAATAAGTTAGATCCATTCTTAGGCCCAACCCCTTGCCTTCAGCTATTGTGCCCCTTGTGCTTTGATGATTATGTGGTGTTTTAATGATAGTAACATGAATGAGTCACCATATTGCTTTGCTAAGAAAATCACACATATGCAGACATGAATGTTTATAACTGATATGAATGTTTATAACTGATATACTCTGTGAAAAATGCATATGACTGTGACTGGTATATTATCTGGAGAATGCATGTGTTCTGTCTGCATAAGTCTATACACTGCATGGCTCGCATAGCTACAAGTCCATACATCTGCATTCTATCAAGTCCCACAGTCTATACATTCATATAGCATGTCTGCACGCCATATAGTCTATACATGACATTGCTGCATTGCTTGCATTTCAGAGTCTATACATCGTCTGTCTCATGCATTGTCTTAGGCTAAGTCTATACAGACTTCAGAGTCTCATTCAGCGTCTAAGGCAATGTCTATACACTCAACTCCTTCACACTTCAACAAGTCTGTACAGCCAAAGTCTGTACATCCTGTTCAGTGAAGTATGTACATTGCATTTACAACGTCTTCACACTTGAAGTCCATACATCGTGTTTGGACTAAGTCTGTACACTGTCCATGTTTCATACAACGTCAACTCAGTGTTTCATGTAGCATCAACGCATTGCATTGTGAATGCTTACAAAGTCTATACACTTACTCAGTGCTCATACTTGCTCATCTGCTGCTGATAAAGTCTATACACTATCTTCAGATGATGACAACAATGAAGAACATGGTCGATGGTGGGAGTTCAATGCGTCCACGCTTCAGTTGAAGAGGATTTCAGAGCTTCACCTGGCTGCGTCAACTCCATGCTACAGCAGCGTCGACGCAGTAGTTAATAAGGCAGAGTCCATAGCTCACTGGAATACTGCAGTGCGTCAACGCCATTGCAAGACAGCGTCAACGCAGCATGTCTATCCGCCAAATACATTGATCACTGGACTGCCGATGCCGATGCGTCAACGCCACAAGCAAGCAGCGTCGACGCAGCAGTTAGAGAAGCAAAGACCTTCACAGGCTATTCCACTGCGTCAACGCCACGGGTTGGAAGCGTCGACGCAGCAGTTAAAAAGGGTTGAAGATCTCTGAAGGGTGCGTGAACTCCTTGGAGCAAGTGGGTCGATGCAATCTACCTCCAGTTGCTGAGCGTACTGATGAATGGACACGTGACCTGAAGCTGGCACCTGACACGTGATTCGAGGTGGGTGCTGAGCACGTGATCCGAGGAGGAATCTTCTGGACGGAAGGCGTGGGAAGCACACGCCCTATCTCACTACTGCTGCTGGTATATAATGGAGCCTTCGTCTTCAGATGGAGGCTGATCGTGATTGAAGCCAGGGAGCAGAAGCTGAGAGAAGAATAAGAGAAAAAGGAGAGAGAGCTTCCACGATCCAGCAGAAGAAAAGAAAAAGAGAAAGAGAGAAAAGGAGAGCAGAGATCGAGAGAAGAAGAGAAGTGTAGCAGAGAAGAAAGAGAAAGAGAGAGAGTGAAGAAAGAGAGTGAGATCGAGGGAGATCTGTTCAAGAGAAGAAAAAGAGAAAGAAAGAAAAGGAGAGCAGAGATCGAGAGAAGAAGAGAAGTGCAGCAGAGAAGAAGGAGAAAGAGAGAGAGTGGAGAAAGAGAGTGAGATCGAGGGAGATCTGTTCTTACTGGACCGTGGATCAAATCCAGGCCAGCCAGCTCCTTGAGAGCCACATTGTGCTTCATCTTTTACAGCCTTCAGTCGCTGTTGTTACTTGATTTTGTTTTATCTTTTATCCTTTCTTCAAGCTGTTAGTCAGCGGTTGCAGAGGTGCTGCCTCTGGACGGCTAAGCTATATTGCCCAGCGGTTTGCAGTGGAGAACTCCACTGGACAGCAAGCTGTGTTGCTCAGCGGGGCGAGGAGGATTCCTTGGACGGCAAGCTGTGAGGCCCAGCGGTTGTATGGCAAGCTGTGATGCCCAGCTGTTCAAGCTGTGAGTCAGCAGTAAGCCACACTCGGGTTGAGTGTGGGGTGGATGTAGGTCTGCTGGACCGAACCACCTAAAAACTCCTATTGCAATGTGGTTTGATTTATCTGTTTTTGCTTCCGCTAGATGATTGCATAGGGGAACTCTAAGTGTTTGGCTTCTGATTGAGCAGAAGAGTTGATTAGTTTTCTTAGAATATTTTATTTTGTCAAGATAGCGAAATTCCAGTTGAGCTTCAGATGGTCTAATCTGTCTTGTTAGCATTCTAGTTTTTAATTGGGCGAAGGATTTTTATAGAGGTCATATTCATTCACCCCCCTCTGAATACTGCACCGAACCCAACACTTGGTATCAGAGCGGGTTGCTGTGCATAGGATCTAACAATCTGCAGAGGATCCTGCTAGATTTTTGGTGCGTTTTCAGAGTGGGTGTATTGTGCTCGTTGTTTTGTTTCACTGGTTTAGTGCTTTACCTTGCCCATCTATTTTTGCTGCATTTCCTGTCGTTTGTTTTAGTGAGTTGAATCTGTTTGCCATCTGTCCAAATGGATCGTCCTCCAATTTATGATGGTTCTAACTTTGAAAGTTGGCTAGGAGGCCTAGCTGTGTATGTAGACTCCATTGATCCCAAACTATGGAGTTTGCTATCCAAAGGCCCACATCGATTACCCAAAGATCAGACCAAATGGTCTAGTGAGGACACCTTTAAGAACCGTGATAATGTCATAATTCTTAATATCTTGAGAGCTACTGTTAATACTGATGTATATTCTTTTGCTCTCAGGTGCAACTCTGGAAAAGAGATATATGACAAGGTTATCTCTGCACATAACCAATAGAGTGATAGTTGTTTGATGGCCAACCGGGATAATGAAGATTCCTCATCCAAGGTAAATTCTGAATCTGAATCCGAAGAGATTTCAATTGATGAATTATGGGATATGTATGAGGAACGTTCTGAGAAATGTAAATACTTGAAATCTGAAAATAGAAAGCTGAAAAAGAAATGTGATCAGATTAACTCGAATGCTCATTGTGAAAAATGTCAAGATCTGAGAAAATCTCATGAAATATGCTTAGCTAATCTGAATGTGAGTAAGGAACAAATTTCTGTTCTGGAAAATAAAAATCATGAACTCACTGCCAAGATTTCTGAACTTGAAGATAAGCTGAATTCATTAGGAAATGATCAAATCTTAACTAATGAATTAGTTCAGAATGAACAAACTAGAAATGAGAATGAAGAACTGAAGCTGCTTAATTCTGCTATGTCTGAGAGACTCTTAATGTTTAGAAGAGGAAAAAGTTCAATTGAAAATGAACGTGAGAGAGTGACTGCATTAATAGAAGAGATTGATAGCTACAAAGCCATTAATGTCTTACTTAATGAAAAGATAACAGATTCTGAAATTCTCATTTCCTCTCTCAAAAATGAAATCACTGAATTGAACAATTCTCTGTCTGAGTCATTTAAAAACAAAGAAAATTCAAAGGCTGCTTCTAAGAAGAAAGTCTCTGATGGAGGCAGTAAACAGGAAGAGAGAAAAAGAATGTATACAACCTTTGTGCGTAGCTCTGAGTTAGCTAGCACTTCAGCTTCTCCTTCATGTCTGCCTGTGAATCAGATAGAAAAACAAAACAGAATAAAAATGTGTATGCTGAAATTTCTCAGGGCAAACCGTCTCATGTTAAAAGAAAGAATGTGAAATGTTTCTACTGTGGTAAATCTGGCCATGAGATGGATGTTTGCTTTGTCATGAGAGAGGATGAACTGAAATCAGATAGAATTCATGCTAGGAATTCTAAATCGAAGAAACCTTCTCATGATCAAAATAAGAGAATTCAATGCTTTTACTGTCATAGAATTGGCCACTTTATGCATGATTGTAGATTAAAGAAGCAAGATGATTTGAATGCTAAAGAGCTTCATGATAGGAATCATGCATATCTGAAAAAGAAACTTCATTGTTTCCATTGTAACAAATTGGGCCATATTGCTGCAAACTGCTGGCATGCTCAGGGAAAGAGATTCAATTCTAAACCTGTTAATTTCCATGTCAACAAAAAGATTTTTGATGGAAATGACATTGGCTCCAAAGGCAAGCACCCAAGGTGCTTCGAATGTGGGAGGCATAACCATACAGTCAAAAACTGTTGGTATGCTCAGGGGAAGAACTTTAATTCTAAATCAGTAAAATTCCCTGTTTTCTATGACTCTGCTAGAAATGTTCCTGGTTCAAAAGTTCAGCATATTGCATGCTTTAGATGTGGTAAGCTAGGCCACAAAGTTGCCAAGTGTTGGCTGGCTGATTATGGAAAAGAAAATGTTCAAGGTAATAAAAGAAACAATCATGCTTATGCTAATTCTGTGGCTTCATGCTTTAATTGTGGAAATTTTGGACACTCTATGTCGGATTGTTTTCTAATAGAATTTGATGATGATGTTGCAAAAAGAATATTTAGAACACCTGTCAGGGTAAATGCAGGACCCAAAGCTGCTTGGGTCCCTACAGGATCAAAATGATCATAGTGTTACAGGTGTGCCTTGGGTCAAAGAATAAACAGGGGTTAACAGACCAAGGCACTCAAATGGAAACCCCAGGATCCTACCCTTCAGGTCAGTTCTGAACCTTGTTTAAATCTCATAATCTGAAAATGCTGATTTGTCTGTTTTAATTTCATTATCTGAAATTATTGTTTGCACTAAATAAATGAGATTGCTTTGCACTGCATATGTCATTTGCATGACCATCATGGTATATTAAATGGAACAGTGCTGAAGGGCATATGGAGTATGTCTGGATGCTACTGCCATGTGTGAGGTGGTCCTTAGACCGAGTCCTCCGCCTAGTACCATGGGTCTAGTTTTCATATAGAGCAGTGTATTGCATATCATAAATTTGAAGAAAATAAAATTCAAAAAGAAATGATTCATTGCACATCATGCATTTTGTTAGGGGGAGCTTGTTTGCTGTTGACTGATCATCATGCTCTCCTTGTTAGAAATTGTTGCATACTGCATTTGTAGGATAGTGCATATCATAAAATTTTGAAAAATCTAAAAAGAAATTCATTGCACTTAGACAGGGGGAGCATTCCTATTTCATATCTTCTTCACCTCATGAACTCCCTTTGTTTAAGTAACCTGATTCATTCTCTTGACTATGCGCTATTCAACTGAATTCTCTGCTGGTATCTCTAAAATAGCTGATCAGTCTGTATTCCAGACTCAGCTACTGTCTGATGATAAAATCTCTTCTGATGCTCTTCTCAATTGTTGATCTACTCTTGCACCAGCCTATACTCACCTTTCACATTCTTCTCAGCTGGTGTGACTGAATTGGCTCTACTAATTGATTTGTTGGTCAGCTAAACGTATTTTTCTGATCTGAGGAACTTAAGCTGCATGTCATGCAATTCAGTCTGAGAACATTGTAGAAATTTCTATCATATAGGTTTAAGAATTATCATTGAATCAGACTGATATAAGATTAATGTATTCTCAAATTTGTAGTTAAATGAATTGAAAATATCTGAATGATAAGGTTTAATAAACTTTAACCACATGTGTCATGAAAACCTTAGACTCTCTCATCAGATATCTGAAAATTTGAATTCAGGGCTTCTTTGGTTAAGATGCATATAGTGTGTATTGTTGTTAAACACTAATTTGAAAAATGTTGACTAAATAAAAAAAAATTATGAATTCAGAGCAATGACTCGGTCACTGAGAAACTGAGTTCTTTGTCAATGAAATAAAGTAACTCATGTCATGAGGTGCCATAGTTATCTCTGATAAAAATTGAGTGAAACAAAACCTGACAGAGCAATAGCCTATTTGTGTTGAGTAGCTGGGGAGTCTGGCCTCTGATAAAGGTGTCTTCTCATGTAAAAAGACACTCATATTGCTAACTCTGCTCTCAAAGTGAGAGGCAATGATAGTTATCACACTGAGTAACTGGGTCACTTCAACTAAGACTTGTTGTGCCTCATGTAAAAAAGGTGTTGATCAACCTAAATTGCTCAGGAAAAATATAATGTGCTTCAAATGAAATTATCTTGAAAAATCTGTCAACTCATGTTCTTGAAAAAGTGTTTAACTTCTGTACTAATCTGTGTATCTTTCAAAGGTGCTATTGAGATCATATGTGTAAGATAAAAGATGATTGATTTTGGGGGTTATCTGAATATTTGGTTCACCTTTATTAAAACTTGGATTCAGATATGAGTATTGAGTTTAATTTGACAAATTTGGTATACATCAAAATTAAATCAGATTGGTTAAGTTGCCATTTCATAACCCTTTATGATAGAATAGTCTACATCTTTTAAGACTTATTGAAGTGATGTATGCATTAAAATCCCTCATGATCATATTTTCCAGATAGTTTGATCAGATTCAGTCTGATTATTCATTGAGATGTCTTGTGATGATTGTTGTCTATTATTGCCCTTCTATCACCAATCACTTTACTCTCCACACTGTTGGAATCTTCCATCTTGTTCTGCAATAAGTTCTGATTATGTGGTCTTTTCACCAGAATTCAGATTCTTTGTAAAGGCAGATTTCAGATTGATTTATTGGATAACCTGAATCCATTCCTGTGCTTCAGGGGGAGTTATGGTCTATTTGCATCTAGAGGGATAGTAGTCAATCATACATGTTGATAGGGGGAGAGCTGTTTCATTATCATAAGAGAGAACTTCATTTTAATGAACCATGATTCATTCTCCGACTTTGTGTGCTGAATTTTGTCTCAAACCATTTTTTGATTATGTCAAAGGGGGAGAATAGTTTGACGAGTCAGTGTGACTCATTATGTGACTCATTATGTTGCCATCATCAAAAAGGGGGAGATTGTTGTGCCCCTTGTGCTTTGATGACTATGTGGTGTTTTAATGATAGTAACATGAATGAGTCACCATATTGCTTTGCTAAGAAAATCACACATATGCAGACATGAATGTTTATAACTGATATGAATGTTTATAACTGATATACTCTGTGAAAAATGCATATGACTGTGACTGGTATATTATCTGGAGAATGCATGTGTTCTGTCTGCATAAGTCTATACACTGCATGGCTCGCATAGCTACAAGTCCATACATCCGCATTCTATCAAGTCCCACAGTCTATACATTCATATAGCATGTCTGCACGCCATATAGTCTATACATGACATTGCTGCATTGCTTGCATTTCAGAGTCTATACATCGTCCGTCTCATGCATTGTCTTAGGCTAAGTCTATACAGACTTCAGAGTCTCATTTAACGTCTAAGGCAATGTCTATACACTCAACTCCTTCACACTTCAACAAGTCTGTACAGCCAAAGTCTGCACATCCTGTTTAGTGAAGTATGTACATTGCATTTACAATGTCTTCACACTTGAAGTCCATACATCGTGTTTAGACTAAGTCTGTACACTGTCCATGTTTCATACAGCGTCAACTCAGCGTTTCATGTAGCGTCAATGCATTGCATTGTGAATGCTTACAAAGTCTATACACTCACTCAGTGCTCATACTTGCTCATCTGCTGCTGATAAAGTCTATACACTATCTTCAGATGATGACAACAATGAAGAACAGGGTCGACGGTGGGAGTTCAATGCGTCCACGCTTCAGTTGAAGAGGATTTCAGAGCTTCACCTGGCTGCGTCAACTCCATGCTACAGCAGCGTCGACGCAGTAGTTAATAAGGCAGAGTCCATAGCTCACTGGAATACTGCAGTGCGTCAACGCCATTGCAAGACAGCGTCAACGCAGCATGTCTATCCGCCAAATACATTGATCACTGGACTGCCAATGCCGATGCGTCAACGCCACAAGCAAGCAGCGTCGACGCAGCAGTTAGAGAAGCAAAGACCTTCACAGGCTATTCCACTACGTCAACGCCACGAGTTGGAAGCGTCGACGCAGCAGTTAAAAAGGGTTGAAGATCTCTGAAGGGTGCGTCAACTCCTTGGAGCAAGTGGGTCGACGCCATCTACCTCCAGTTGCTGAGCGTACTGATGAATAGGCACGTGACCTGAAGCTGGCACCTGACACGTGATCCGAGGTGGGTGCTGAGCACGTGATCCGAGGAGGAATCTTCTGGACGGAAGGCGTGGGAAGCACACGCCCTATCTCACTACTGCTGCTGGTATATAATGGAGCCTTCGTCTTCAGATGGAGGCTGATCATGATTGAAGCCAGGGAGCAGAAGCTGAGAGAAGAATAAGAGAAAAAAGAGAGAGAGCTTCCACGATCCAGCAGAAGAAAAGAAAAAGAGAAAGAGAGAAAAGGAGAGCAGAGATCGAGAGAAGAAGAGAAGTGCAGAAGATAAGAAAGGGAAAGAGAGAGAGTGAAGAAAGAGAGTGAGATCGAGGGAGATCTGTTCAAGAGAAGAAAAAGAGAAAGAGAGAAAAGGAGAGCAGAGATCGAGAGAAGAAGAGAAGTGTAGCCGAGAAGAAGGAGAAAGAGAGAGAGTGGAGAAAGAGAGTGAGATCGAGGGAGATCTGTTCTTACTGGACCGTGGATCAAATCCAGGCCAGCCAGCTCCTTGAGAGCCACATTGTGCTTCATCTTTTATAGCCTTCAGTCACTGTTGTTACTTGATTTTGTTTTATCTTTTATCCTTTCTTCAAGCTGTTAGTCAGCGGTTGCAGAGGTGCTACCTTTGGACGGCTAAGCTGTATTGCCCAGCGGTTTGCAGTGGAGGACTCCACTGGACAGCAAGCTGTGTTGCTCAGCGGGGCGAGGAGGATTCCTCGGACGGCAAGCTGTGAGGCCCAGCGGTTGTATGGCAAGTTGTGATGCCCAGCTGTTCAAGCTGTGAGTCAGCAGTAAGCCACACTCGGGTTGAGTGTGGGGTGGATGTAGGTCTGCTGGACCGAACCACCTAAAAACTCCTATTGCACTGTGGTTTGATTTATCTATTTTTGCTTCCGCTAGATGATTGCATAGGGGCGCTCTAAGTGTTTGGCTTCTGATTGAGCAGAAGAGTTGATTAGTTTTCTTAGAATATTTTAATCTGTCAAGAGAGCGAAATTCCAGTTGAGCTTCAGATTGTCTAATCTGTCTTGTTAGCATTCTAGTTTTTAATTGGGCAAAGGATTTTTATAAAGGTCATATTCATTCACCCCCCCTCTGAATATTGCACCGAACCCAACATCAGAAAGTTAGAGAATGACCAATTCTTGATATTTGGTCAAGGGGTGGAGCCTTATTAAATAGGCGAAATGCAATAAATAGTATGAATGCAAATGCATGCTATGTAATGATGATGGTATTTTTGGTTTTTGAAATATCTGGTTTTTATGGATTTTTGAAATATCCAATTTTTGGGGGGTTTTGAAATGTCTGATTTTTTTGGATTTTAAAATATTCAAGTTTTTTTTGAAATATCTGATTTTTTTTGGAATTTTTAAAATATATGATTGTTTGGATTTTGAAAGCTAATTCCGTCCCGGTAACGAGAGCCCTACCTGTCACACTAGGATTCTCTTGAGGTTGGCGTGCCTTTTTGAAATGGCAACCCCCGACTAGGGCCAATCTACATGATGGCTTCTGCCGAGACCATACCCAGGGTGGTGTTTCAATCCTAAAAATAAAGAAGGAACTTGGGAGGTAAGCTTAGACTAGGTATAAAGGTTTTAGGGTTTGAATCCTTCTCATGACAACCCTTTCAAAGATTCAGTCTATTGCACTGGGGCTTTGCATCCGTCATCGAACCTTTATCCACCCTAGGCACGCGTACGACCGGGCTCATAACATCCCGCGGGGAAACTATACTGCCACTCTTGCTATGCCTAGTTTCATACTTTTGGAGCTTTTGATATGTTGGACCTCAAGCTTTTGAGATGAACTTTTAATTTTGTTTTGATTTGCTCCCTTTCTTTTGATGTTACAGTTACTTTTTTCTCTTGTGGACTCAGGTCATAACGGACTGCCCCTGTTTGAGACCTCCTCTTGTCAGGGTGTCTAGATCGGTCATTGCCCCCTTATATGCCTCTTGCCCCTAGTTTCAATCAAAGAGAGAAACAGATAGGGACTTTAACTTCCCCCAAGCATGGCCAAGGAGAAACGGTGTTAACAAAATTGGGAAACCCGACCAGGGATGTCGTGAAGTGTGTGTGATTGCCGCGCTCAAGCTCTTCCTTTATAATCGAGAAAAGTGGCACCTTGCTACCGAGCTTTCATTAGCCTGACTCTATGGAAAGAAATGTTTAAGATACAACCCATTCCAGGCGTGAGACAGCTCCTCACCTTCCGCGTTGACTAAGCGATATGTGTTCCCGGGATAAGCCTCTCTTACGACAAACGGCCCTTCCCAGTTAGGTTGCAATTTGGACCTAGGACCTCTAGACCTGATGAATTTACGTTTCAAAATCATATCACCTACTTGAAATTTGCGCTCAAATATCTTTTTTAAAAATAACGCGAAACTCTCTTTTGATAAACAGACACGTGATCAGCCGCATTCATCCTCTTCTCATCAAAGAGTTCCAACTGAACGAGCAACGCCTCTCGACGTTCATCGAGATTAAGTTCCTTATCGAGTTGCACCCTTAGGGAAGGGATCGAGATCTCATATGGGAGCACCGCCTCCATCCCGTAAGTGAGAGCATAGGGGGTTTGCCCCGTAGGAGTACGGACGGAGGTGCGGTAAGCCTATAGAGCTTCCACTAAATGTTTAGGCCAATCAGAGAATTTATGAGATCCACATGTTTTCTTTATGATTTTAAGAAGGGTTTTATTAGTAGCTTCCGCTTGACCATTACCATATGGATAATATGGAGATGAATCATGCAATGAAATATTGAACTTCTTACAGAGGTCCTGGAGCTCTTGAGAGATGAACTAGGGTCCATTGTCGGTGACGATGCTGTTTGGCACTCTGAACCACGAAATGATATTCTTTAGGATGAAGCGGCACACCATGGTAGCTTTGATCATCGCGTATTGATGCGCACAAACAAATGTCGTTAAAAATGTCATGCCATAATTTAAATATTAACCAAACTCACTCACTAAAAAGATATAAAATCTAAGTAGAGTGGTAAGCATGGGTCGATCCCACGAGGAAGAAAGATTTCATTTTAAGTAAGTTGGAAAATTCTTATATTTTGGTAAGCGAATTTTTGAGTGAGTTAAAACTAATGGAAAATAAATTGTATGAAATAAAGACTATCTAAAGAATATGAAAGGGTTAAAGAAGAGAATTTAGAAAGAGAGAGAAAAGAACACAATTTTCCCCAAAACTGAATTTTATTGCTATGAAAATAAAAAGTACAACTTGAAATTAAAAGAATAAGGGAAAGAAATGAGTCGAGGATTGGAAGATTGATGCCGCCACGCCGTGCCGAGCCTTTGATCGCCGCCCCGCTTTGGAGTTAAATGCCGCCGTGAGAGGACCGAAAGAGCAACTCCGCCTTAGGGAGATTTAGATGAAAATAGAGGGGGGAAGATAGATAGAAAAGAAGGAAGGAAAATTTGTGCTATAAAATGAAGAATTAAACAAAATGAAGAAACACCAAAATTAAACTTAAATGAAAAAAACTCACAAGTGTATTATGACAAAAGTAAAATAAATTATAACATTAGAACAATAAGAAGGGTATATAGAGAGGAAAAGCCTATTCTAACACTAGCTAAGAGCTATCTGCGTAAGAGCATCTGAGAGGGAGAGAGAGCTATCCTAACATAAGAAATGATTGGGAAACATAATGGAGGATATCTACGTGAGAGTGGAAGGAGGACAAGAGGAGCCCAAGCCCCTCCTTTTATAGGCCCCAAAATAGCCTTTTGCCTCATGTGAACACCTATTGTTGCAATGTTTGACTTGGGAAAGGTGAACACCATGTGATGCACACTCTGCCATTTTTTTAGAATTTTTACCCTTCTTTTTTCATCCTTCTTTCCATCTTTTTTCTTCTGCTGTGTCTGCTGCTTGCACTCTCTCTGTCAGCCACCGCCTATGTGAAGCCGCATGCCGCATGCGTCGACGCCCGCGTTTGACCGTCGAAGCCACCTTGCACCCGTCTGTCGGCCCTCGTTGCTGACCATTACGCGTTGAAGCAGCCCTCTCTGCGTGAGAAGGCCGGCGCCCATTCACTGTTCGCCAGCTGCCTTGGCAGCGCCCGCAACCGCTGACCCCGCCTGCCAACTCTTTCGCCCGTGGAGAAGCCCTCCAGCTAGTGCCCATCTTAGCTGTTCATCACATGTGCGACCGTGCCAACCTCGCCCGCAAAGAAGCCGCTACCGCGTGTGCCTTGGCCTCTTCGCCCAGCTGCCTACATGCTACCTTGGCCTGCCGACTACCTCGTGGAGAGCTTGCTCGAAGGCCAGCTGCCAATCGCGTGAAGACCCGCGTTGACCGCTCAAGCCCTTGGCCACGTGAAGCCACCTGAAGCCTACATGTGCAGCGTAGACACTTCCATATATATGTATATATAGTTTGCATGAACGAAGCTGGCCCTCTGCCAGCAGCATATATGCATGCCAAAGCATGCAATGTGCTGTATATATATATATATATATATATATATATATATATATATATATATATATATATATATATATATATATATATATAGACATTTATTTCTCCTTTTTTTCTCTTTTTTTTTCTTCTATTTTTATAATGGACTTTGGCCCATTGTGTAAACTTATTTTTCTTGCCATCGTCTTCTGCGTTCCTGCAAAATAAGTAAATTTATTTATTAAAATCACTTAATTCTATCAAACTAAATATTTTACTCTAGATTGTGATTAAGTGTGATAAATAAACAAGGATGCATATTAAAGCTCATAAAGTGTGTTATAACATTAATTAACATATAAAAATGCACACTTATCACCCCCCCCCAACTTACTCATTGCTAGTCCTTAGCAATACTAACAATTAAAAATTTAGGACCCACAAGGGTTTGTAAAGTTCATACCTTCATATCCAACGTTTCCTTCACAGAAATAACCAAAGATTAGGAATCCGAAAATGTTAACACATACTAGCCTTAGATTTGAAAATTAAGGTACATGATCAAGAATTGAACTCAAAATTTAATAGCACTAGTGCATGTGTAAATACTAAATCCACAGCGTAAACAATTGAATCCCCTATTTGCTATTCCAAACAAGTGTCTTTCAATACTGCACCTCTTAATCAGAACACTAAGTAAATTAGCTTGTTGTCTACCTTATTGCTTCGTTCCTTAGGGATCTTTTTATTTTTCTACACACATGATGCTGCACTACCATTCACTATTTAACACGAACCTCGAAGTAGGCCCGGTTTCGCAGATCAAGGTTCCCTTTTCCTTTTGACGCTAACCTCAACACGTGTTAGGTGAAGTAGGCCCAGTTACTCAGATTCGGAGTATTTTTCATGGTGTTTTCTTTTCGTAATTTTTTTTCAATTATGCTTTTGCACTAATTTTGATAGATAACTTGGTAGAAAACTTATAAAAGATTTCTTTTTTAAGAAGTGCAGAATATCAGACAACATACCTAAAATAGCAGAAGGCTTGTCCTACATGTTTCATTAGCGTACATCGTGATTTTCATTTATCTAAAGTGCATGGGAACTTTAAAGAGATTCTTAGATCAGTTTTTCATGACTAGATTAAATAAATTTTCCATCATCCTTCTCCCTAGTCTCCTCTACTCAAGATTTTCTTTCAGCATGAATCAGGAAAACTCAGCCTTGGCCTCTTCGCCCAGCTACCTGCATGCTACCTTGGCATGTCGACTACCTCGTGGAGAGCTTGTTCGAAGGCCAGCTGCCAATCGCGTGAAGACCCGCGTTAACCGTTCAATCCCTTGGCCACGTGAAGCCTCCTGAAGCCTGCATGTGCAGCGTAGACACTTCCATATATATGTATGTATAGTTTGCATGAATGAAGCTGGCCGTCTGCCAACAGCATATATGCATGCCAAAGCATGCAATGTGATGTATATATATATATATATATATATATATATATATATATATATATAGCCATTTATTTCTCTATTTTTTCTTGTATTTTTATAATGGACTTTGGCCCATTGTGTAAACTTATTTTTCTTGCCATCGTCCTCTTCGTTCCTGCAAAATAAGTAAATTTATTTTTTAAAATCACTTAATTCTATCAAACTAAATATTTTACTCTAGATTATGATTAAGTGTGATAAATAAATAATAATGCATATTAAAGCTCATAAAAGTGTGTTATAATATTAATTAACATGTAAAAATGCACACTTATCACACCCCCCAACTTACTCATTGCTAGTCCCTTAGCAATGATAAAAATTAAAAATTTAGGACCCACAAGAGTTTATAAATTTCATACCTTCTGTAGTGTACCTAGGGTCACAGGATTAATCTCACATCGGATGTTGAGAAAGCAACCGAGTGCTTATAAAGAAGGTCTTCACCTCTTAACCCAAGAGGGCCCTTTTACAAGGATAAAACCGTAGCCGCCCTCCGGCGTGGCGGGGACAATACATCTTGGGGGCACCAAAAAGGTTCATCTCGCATCTACAAAGTGGCGCCGTCTGTGGGAACCCTGAGCTCACACTCACTTGCCTTCTCAAGGGGGGGCTTGTGTAGTGTACCTAGGGTCACAGGATTAATCTCACATCAGATGTTGAGAAAGCAACCGAGTGCTTATAAAGAAGGTCTTCACATCTTAACCCAAGAGGGCCCTTTTACAAGGACAAAACCCTAGCCGCCCTCCGGCGTGGCAGGGACAATACCTCTTGGGGGCACCAAAAAGGTTCATCTCGCATCTACACCTTCATATCCAACTTTTCCTTTACAAAAATAACCAAAGATTAGGAATCCGGAAACGTTAACACATACTAGCCTTAGATTTAAAATTTAAGGTACATGATTAAGAATTCAACTCAAAATTCAATAGCACTAGTGCATGTGTAAATACTAAATCCACAGCGTAGATAATTACATCCCCCATTTGCTATTCCAAATAAGTGTCTTTCAATCCTGCACCTCTTAATCAGAGCATTAAGTAAATTAACTTTTGTCTACCTTATTACTTCGTTCCTTATGGATCTTTTTATTTTTCTACACAAATGATGCTGCATTACCCTTCACTATTTAACGCGAATATCGAAGTAAGCCCGGTCTCGCAGATCAAGGTTCCCTTTTCCTTTTGACGCGAACCTCAACACATGTTAGGTGAAGTAGGCCCAGTTACTCAGATTCGGAGCATTTTTCATGGTGTTTTCTTTTTACAATTTTTTTTCAATTGTGCTTTTGCACTAATTTTGATAGATAACTTGGCAGAAAGCTTATAAAAGACCTCTTTTTTAAGAAGTGCAGAATATCAGGTAACATACCTAAAATAGCATAAGGCTTGTCCTACATGTTTCATTACCGTACATCGTGATTTTCATTTATCTAAAGTGCATGTGAACTTTAAAGAGATTCTTAGATCAGTTTTTCATAGCTAGATTAAATAAATTTTTCATCATTATTATCCCTAGTCTCCTCTACCCCAAATTTTCTTTCATGAGAGCATGAATCAGGAAAACTTAGCCTTGGCCTCTTCGCCCAGCTGCCTGCATGCTACCTTGGCCTGCCGACTGCCTCGTGGAGAGCTTGCTCGAAGGCCAGCTGCCAATCGCGTGAAGACCCGCGTTGACCGCTCAAGCCCTTGGCCACGTGAAGCCTCCTGAAGCCTGCATGTGCAGCGTAGACACTTCCATATATATGTATATATAGTTTGCATGAACGGAGCTGGCCATCTGCCAGCAGCATATATGTAATGCCCTTGATCCTTGGTGGATCTTTGCTGGATCCTTGGTAGGTCCTGTCGGATCTTTCGGATTGGTTTCGTTGAGTTCGGTTCGCTTTTGCGGCTTCCGAGTTGAGTTTGACGAGCCGTGTGGGCTTTTCTCACGTACTAGTTACGGAACCCTACGGTGAGTTTGTTTGTCAATTCTTGAACTCGTGGATGCTGCAGCGACGATGTACTCGTCGGGCCGGTTGTTTCGGCAATTTTTGCATATTTTTCTGAATTTGTGCATTTTCGGCGCATTTTCAGAATTTTCAGAAATTAGGAAATTTTCCTAATTTCTTTTCTATTTCTTTTCTTTCCTCTCTCCTCCTTCTCATTCGCCGTTCCTCTCTCTCTCTCCCGTTCTCTCTCGTTCTCTCCCCTTTCCGACTCCGGCTGCAGACGGAGGCGCTCGTTGGTGAGGTGGCGACGAGGTGGAGTTATCGAGGTGCGCGATAAAGTAAGGATCGGATCGATTCTGGCGCGATTCTGTTCGGTGGATTCAAAGCCGGTGAAATCGATTCGCGAGTAAATTTTGGAGGGGTTTAGTCCATTCGGGGCACGGTTTCTTCGGTGGAGGTAGGGTGACTGATCCTCACTTCGTCCTCTTCGTTTTCCCTGCCATTGCACGGCGTTCGGCAAGGAAACGACCGAGTTTGGGCTTGTTTTGCCTAAACCGTGATTTTCGTGGTTTTTAGGGTCGGCCGGTAAACGGCGACCATTTGCGGCGTAGTTAGTTTCTAACTGACCGCAGGGATGTTAGGATCCCATCCATGCTGATTTTGTGTCGTTTGGTGTTCATTCGAGGCCGGTAGAAGCCCGGGAACCTCGGTGACCCACTTAGGGTCGATTTGTCTAAATCGCCCGAATCTTGCGTTTTTGAGCTTGCATGTGGGGTTTTGAGTCCCCTGATGTTGTTATTTGTCGATTGGGTGTGTTTCCCCTACGTTTCGGCGTGAATGGGGCGTGGAACGGGCCGATCCGGCCATTCCTATGTTTTCTCGCCATGACCGATGTAACGGTCATTCTAGTGGCCGTCACTTGTATATAACGGCCCAACGACTGACCGCTGCTTTGTCTGAGGTTTTAGAGCTTTTTGGCTTCTAGGTGAGTGACGGCCCTGGGGTGGCGCGTCGCTTCCCTGTAACGCGCCTAGGTCTGCGCGTTGCTTCGCTTGTCGTTTTGGTTTTGGGGTTGAGTCGGTTGGTCTAACGCACTTGACCCAGCTCGTTAGATGGAAGTAACGTGCCCTGCCCTGGCCGTTATTTTCCGTTGACCGACGTTTGACTGTTGAGGCGGTTCCCCCGACGGATGGGTTCCCATCCATTATTTTGAGTGTAACGCGCCTGCCCCTGGCCGTTACATTCTGTTTGGCCGAGCTTGGGTGGCTATTCCCGTTGGAAGTAACGGATGTACCCCCGTGCGTCGTTATGTTATAACGCGCTCGCCTCCGGCTGTCGTTTGTTGTTTTGCGCTGGGTTGAGAGTGGATGTGCCGTTGAGAGTAACGCGCAGGCCCCTGCGCGTTGTTTGGCTCTGACGCGTCTCCCTTGCTGCGTTGTTTGTTTGTAACGCGCCTGGTGTTACGCATTACTTCGCTTTGGTTGTGGGTGGCTGTGCACGTTGTGAATAACGCGCCTGCTCCCGTGCGTCATTTGTTTGTAACGCGCTTAGGCCCGTGCGTTACATTGATGTAACGCGCTCGGCGCCGGCCGTTACATTCTTCGTGTTTGATAGGTTGGTTAGGGCGGTGTGAGTGACGGCCTGTCGTCTGACCGTCGTTTGGTGAGTAACGGCCCTGGTCTAGACCGTCACATGCTAGTAGCGGTCTAGGGGTGGCGCATTACATGCCTTGTGCTCCGTTTTCCGCAATTTCGGTTTCAGCTTGTCTTGGCTTGTCCTAGTGGTTTACCCGTTATCCCGTGGATGTTTCTTGACATCCTATAAGGGCTAAGACTACGTTGTAAGGTGGCCAGGAGTCTTCTTACTTGCGGTAGGATTGTTTATCCTACTTTTGCTTGTATTACTGTTGGGTTCAGGTCAACCCGGTGTGACCCAGTGGTTGACATGTGACCTTGTGTGTGTGTGTCTCGGTGGTTGTGCCCGGCTCGAGACACTGCTTCTGGATGCCTCGAGGTGTTACCTTACCTCGATTCGCGTGTCCAGGTGTGCTGAGGGTCTTGGTATTTCCCTCAGGCCTCCATGTGTCGTTTTCTGCGGAGCGTTGTTTTGCTGACTTAGGATTAGACCGATTGGCGGCTTGTTCCGCTGTTTGTGACGATCTTTCCTTGGAGTCGTCCGACTCAGGGATCGTTATGTTGTAGGTCTAGTTGCCTGGTCCTGAGTCTGTTGGCGGTTGTCTAGCTACCTTGGTGCTTGTTGTGCACGAGACAGGGCTTTTCTTAGCTGTCTGTGCTTTGGCACCTGTGTTTCGGAGTCTGTGCCTTGTGAGCCTCCCCTAGTTGTAGCCCTAGGCTTCTTGCCGACCCACCGGGAGTGGTGGAGGGGTTTTCCTGTTGCGTTTGGTACGTACGGTTCTTAAGCTAGTTCCGTAGGCCCCGGCCAATAGTAGCGTCGTACCGAGGGGAATACTAGCTAGAGGCCTGACCTAGGTAGAGGTCGGTGTGTGCACACGTGGTCAGGGGCTGGGGACTTGCGCCGACGGGCGTGGCCCTAACTAGTCACTCGCAGTTGGTGCTGTAGTTTCGTGCTGTGGTACCTTGTTTCCTTGGAACTGTTGTTCCTTGGACCTGGTTCTTGGTGTGTCTTGTCTTTGAGTGACATGACACTTGTGGCGCAGTGTAAGACGTCAGTGGACGCATCTGGCTGTTCTCTAGGAGGAGGGTGCTCCTGTCACTTGGTGCTGTGACTCTCGCGTTTCTTGCGCGCTGTGACCTTTGTGAGTTGCCCTCTCGTGGCTGGACTCGAGGTCTGTGTTCTGTCGTTTGCATGACGGTCTAGTCATGCGTGGGGCTATGTGCACGATGTTTCTCATCTTGTTCATTTGTCTGTGCTTGCGGCATTGGCGTCTGCCTTCGCCTTTGTTTTGGTTGACGGATTGGGTTACCCTACTGCGCGAGTTTGGGGTTGACCGTCTGTTGCCGTTTGGAGTAGCTTAGGGTGCCGAGTTCTCCTCGGTGGCCGTTGTTCTGTGTTTTACGGCCTCGCTCTTCTTTGTGGTTGAGCTCCCCTCTCCTGCCTGTTCCCTACTCCTGCTGTACCTGTTCTGTTTACAGCTTTGTAGTGTAGCTTTTCCTGCTTTGCTGCACCTGCTGTTTTTGTTGTTGCTTCTGTTGCTCAGTGCGTTTTCCAGTGGGGATCCGCGTGACCCCTACTGAGTTTCTGTTGAGACTCACCCCTGCTTTTCAGGTGGGTTTCGCCGTCTGCCTCTACTGTCCTTGGTGGAGCGCGTTCGCTGTAGCTGCCAGCTGTACCTGCATCGGGCTTCCCCCGACTCCTGTGTACGTTTCTTTTCTATAGGACTGTACTGTGTTAGACTTGTTGTCTTTCCTTGGGCTAGACTCTGGTGTATAATCGTAAAATTTGAATTATCAATGAAAATGTAGTTTTATTTCTGCTACTTTAGCAATCCAATGTAATGAAATTTAATTGCTTACTGTTATATCTGTTGGCTTCAATGTATTCCACACACTCCTTTTTCCCTTCGGCGCTTTCCCGCGCTTGGGAGGCCTCGCGGGTCCCATGTGGTATCACGTGTATTCGGTATTTATACCGGGTGCACCGGGTATCCGGAATCCGGGTCGCTACAGTTGGTATCAGAGCAGTGTTCTGAGATGTTCGGAGTTCTTTTCTGAGCTATCAGATCATTGTCGTGTGAAATACATGGAAATCCAGATATACAGTTACCAGAGTCCTTAAGGTCCAGTACAGTCTCTTGCTGGCGTAGGTGTTGCGATGGTTTATCGCGGTGCTTTTTGCGCGTGGTCTTGTGCGTGCTTGGTTGGCACTGTGCGAGATGGCTTTTGCTCTCGTCTGGGTGTGACGGGGTGCTTTGTTCGATTTTGAAGTTGGTCTCGATCGTGTTGCACTTGGCAGTGTTTGTCGGTTGGCATGAACCTGCAGTGCATTGTTCGAGCTGTTTCTGTGATTTTGCTCAGGTGGCTTATGACTTTCAGCGTTGGTGTGATGGCCATGCACGTTCTTACGTTGCTTTGGTTGTCCCAGCTTGAGTCTGTGTAGCTCTCGATGCATCGTTGTTTCGGTTGTCTCGATTGTCATGTTGCCTCGATTGAGAAGTTGCTCGAGCGAACCTAGGATTTTCCCTTCCTGGTGAGCTGTTGTTGTCGAGCTTGTTGCTTCTCGCCCTTCTTGGTGATGTTTTTTCGAGGTGAGCCTTGGAATTGCTGTCTTAGTTGTGCCTTTGTCCTGTGTCTGCTTAAGTGTAGATAGTTTTGTTTTGAGCCTGATCTGCTCCTCGTTGTACGGTTGCTTGGCTTTGGACTCCATGAGGGTGTTAAGAGCTGTCGTGTACCGTATTTTTCGTACCGTGTCCAACGGTCGATGCTTGTGAGGGCTCATTTGTTGTTCCAGGACGTGATGGTAAACTGAGATTAGCTCTTTCCGTGTGCTTTGTGCTGAAGCTGGTGCTCTTCTCCTGTTGCACTTAGGCTCCTTGTGATCGGTTGTTCGCGAGATCGGTGCTCGTGGCGTGTTAATTGCGATCTTGTTGATTGCGATGATGCCTGGTCTGTGCTGAGATGCGACTACCAAGGTTATTCTGTTTCCGTGTGCATTGTGTGTTGTAAGAGTACGCAGCGGTAGTGTGCGGGCTGGCTACCCATGGGTTCAGAATCGTGTTTTCGAGTTTCTAGCTCGTCGAGAGAATTGTTCTTTCTCGTGGTGACTTTGTCTTGGCTTCCTGTGCCTTGACATTGTTGTTGCCGTGCCGTGTTGTGACGGTTGCCCGTTTGCTGTTGGCATTGGTTTCTGCGAGTGTTGGGGAATTTGTCGGCATTCCTTGCTGATTGAGTACCCTTTGCTCTGCATTTCTTTCTTGGGTGTTATGCTCTCGAGGCGTGTTCGTAGTCCTTGAGTTGCGTTCCCCGAGATTGTTGTCGTTTCTCGTTGTTGTGGGTCTTCTCTTGGTGAGCAGTTTGATGCGTGACCTGTCTCTTGTGGTCATGTGCTCAGCTGTTTCTGTGCCTTGATGTGACCCTGCTTGCAGATGTGTTCCTTGGTTCTGTGTGTTGTGCGGAGCTGGAATCCTGCAGGTGTTGCCGTTGTGTTGTTTTTGTGAGTGCTGTTTCTTTATGATTTTGTGTCTCTGCCTTGGACCATTGTCTTGTCAGTTGGCTTGCTGTGCTCCCTTTTCTTTGGTGGAGTTAGCTTGCGACTTGATCAGATGTTATATCTGAGTGAGGACTAACTTGATGGTGTTTGTGGTCCAGTGTTGTTGTTGTCGTTGGTGTCCTGTGTGCCAGGTGTTCCCTGTTGCCTTTGGCACTGGAGCCGATGATGTTGCGAGCTGTCGGCTGTGAGGACTGTGTCTCCTTGTGTAAGCTGCTGCTTGCCGTGTTGTTGTTGTGTTTCTCGGTTGTCTGTTGTTGTGGCAGTCGTGTCTCCCTTCTTGGTGAGACGTAAACGACGTTGCCTTTGCTTCGGAGGTGTCAGATGTGTTCACTTTGGTGCCATGCTCGTGCTGTGGCGTTGTTGTCTGGGAAGCTAGAGTGTCTACCTGTAATTGTGGTCTGACAGTGTTCCTCTGAGCTGTGTTTCTCAAGATTTGTGTCATTTATCATGGTTGTATTGTTGGGTTGTTCTTCCCTGCTTCTCCTTTATTAGTCCTTAATTTCGAGGGCGAAATTTCTTAAAGGAGGGGAGGATGTAATGCCCTGGATCCTTGGTGGATCTTTGCTGGATTCTTGGTAGGTCCTGTCGGATCTTTGTTGGATCTTTCAGATTGGTTTCGTTGAGTTTCGGTTCGCTTTTGCGGCTTCCGAGTTGAGTTTGACAAGCCGTGTGGGTTTTTCTCACGTACTAGTTACGGAACCCTACGGTGAGTTTCTTTGTCAATTCTCGAACTCGTGGATGCTGCAGCGACGATGTACTCGTCGAGCCGGTCGTTTCGGTTATTTTTGCGTATTTTTCTGAATTTGTGCATTTTCGGCGCATTTTCGGAATTTTCAGAAATTAGGAAAATTTCCTAATTTCTTTTCTATTTCTTTTCTTTCCTCTCTCCTCCTTCTCATTCGCTGTTCCTCTCTCTCTCTCCCGTTCTCTCTCGTTCTCTCCCCTTTTCGGCTCCGGCTGCAGACGGAGGCGCTCGTGGGTGAGGTGGCGACGAGGTGGAGTTGTCGAGGTGCGCGATGGAGCAAGGATCGGATCGATTCTGGCGCGATCCCGTTCGGTGGATTCGAAGCCGATGAAATCGGTTCGCGAGTGGATTTCGGCGTGGTTTAGTCCCTTCGGGGCACGGTTTCTTCGGTGGAGGTAGGGTGACTGATCCTCACTTCGTCCTCTTCGTTTTCCCTGCCATTGCACGGCGTTCGGCAAGGAAACGACCGAGTTTGGGCTTGTTTTGCCTAAACCATGATTTTCGTGATTTTTAGGGTCGGCCGGTAAACCGCGACCATTTGTGGCGTAGTTAGTTTCTAACTGACCGCAGGGATGTTAGGATCCCATCCATGCTGATTTCGTGTCGTTTGGTGTTCATTCGAGGCCGGTAGAAGCCCGGGAACCTCGGTGACCCACTTAGGGTCGATTTGTCTAAATCGCCCGGATCTTGCGTTTTTGAGCCTGCATGTGGGGTTTTGAGTCCCCTGATGTTGTTATTTATCGATTGGGTGTGTTTCCCCTACGTTTCGGCGTGAATGGGGCGTGGAACGGGCCGATCCGGCCATTCCTATGTTTTCCCGCCGTGACCGATGTAACGGTCATTCCAGTGGCCGTCACTTGTATATAACGGCCCAACGACTGACCGCTGCTTTGTCTGAGGTTTTAGAGCTTTTTGGCTTCTGGGTGAGTGACGACCCTGGGGTGGCGCGTCGCTTCCCTGTAACGTGCCTAGGTCTACGCGTTGCTTCGCTTGTCGTTTTGGTTTTGGGGTTGAGTCGGTTGGTCTAACGCGCTTGACCCAGCACGTTAGATGGAAGTAACGCGCCCTGCCCTGGCCGTTATTTTTCGTTGACTGACGTTTGACTGTTGAGGCGGTTCCCCCGACGGATGGGTTCCCATCCGTTATTTTGAGTGTAACGCGCCTGCCCCTGGCCGTTACATTCTGTTTGGCCGAGCTTGGGTGGCTATTCCCGTTGGAAGTAACGGATGTACCCCCGTGCGTCGTTATGTTATAACGCGCTCGCCTCCGGCCGTCGTTTGTTGTTTTGCGCTGGGTTAAGAGTGGCTGTGTCGTTGAGAGTAACGCGCAGGCCCCTGTGCGTCGTTTGGCTCTGACGCGTCTCCCTTGCCGCGTTGTTTGTTTGTAACGCACCTGGTGTTACGCGTTACTTCGCTTTGGTTGTGGGTGGCTATGCACGTTGTGAATAACGCGCCTGCTCCCGTGCGTCGTTTGTTTGTAACGCGCTTAGGCCCGTGCGTTACATTGATGTAACGCGCTCGGTGCCGGCCGTTACATTCTTCATGTTTGATAGGTTGGTTAGGGCGGTGTGAGTGACGGCCTGTCGTCTGACCGTCGTTTGGTGAGTAACGGCCCTGGTCTAGACCGTCACATGCTAGTAGCGGTCTAGCGGTGGCGTGTTACATGCCTTGTGCTCCGTTTTCCGCGATTTTGGTTTCAGCTTGTCTTGACTTGTCCTAGTGGTTTGCCCGTTATCCCGTGGATGTTTCTTGACGTCCTATGAGGGCTAAGACTACGTTGTAAGGTGGCCAGGAGTCTTCTTACTTGCGGTAGGATTGTTTATCCTACTTTTGCTTGTATTGCTGTTGGGTTCAGGTCAACCCGGTGTGACCCAGTGGTTGACATGTGACCTTGTGTGTGTGTGTCTCGGTGGTTGTGCCCGGCTCGAGACACTGCTTCTGGATGCCTCGAGGTGTTGCCTTACCTCGGTTCACGTGTCCAGGTGTGCTGAGTGTCTTGGTATTTCCCTCAGGCCTCCATGCGTCATTTTCTGCGGAGCGTTGTTTTGCTGACTTAGGATTAGACCGATTGGCGGCTTGTTCTGCTGTTTGTGACGATCTTGCCTTGGAGTCGTCTGACTCAGGGATTGTTACGTTGTAGGTCTAGTTACCTGGTCCTGAGTCTGTTGGCGGTTGTCTAGCTGCCTTGGTGCTTGTTGTGCACGAGATAGGGCTTTTCTTAGCTGTCTGTGCTTTGGCACCTGTGTTTCGGAGTCTGTGCCTTGTGAGCCTCCCCTAGTTGTAGCCCTAGGCTTCTTGCCGACCCACCGGGAGTGGTGGAGGGGTTTTCCTGTTGCGTTTGGTACGTACGGTTCTTAAGCTAGTTCCGTAGGCCCCGGCTAACGGTAGCGTCCTATCGAGGGGAATACTAGCTAGAGGCCTGACCTAGGTAGAGGTCGGTGTGTGCACACGTGGTCAGGGACTGGGGACCTGCGCCGACGGGCGTGGCCCTGACTAGTCACTCGCAGTTGGTGCTGTAGTTTCATGCTGTGGTACCTTGTTTCCTTGGAACTATTGTTCCTTGGACCTGGTTCTTGGTGTGTCTTGTCCTTGAGTGACATGACACTTGTGGCGCAGTGTAAGACGTCACACATCTGGCTGTTCTCTGGGAGGAGGGTGCTCCTGTCACTTGGTGATGTGACTCTCGCGTTTCTTGCGCGCTATGACCTTTGTGAGTTGCCCTCTCGTGGCTGGACTCGAGGTCTGTGTTCTATCGTTTGCATGACGGTCTAGTCATGCGTGGGGCTATGTGCACGATGTTTCTCGTCTTGTTCATTTGTCTGTGCTTGCGGCATTGGCGTCTGCCTTCGCCTTTGTTTTGGTTGACGGATTGGGTTACCCTACTGCGCGAGTTTGGGGTCGACCGTCTGTTGCCGTTTGGAGTAGCTTAGGGTGCCGAGTTCTCCTCGGTGGCCGTTGTTCCGTGTTTTACGGCCTCGCTCTTCTTTGTGGTTGAGCTCCCCTCTCCTGCCTGTTCCCTACTCCTGCTGTACCTGTTCTGTTTGCAGCTTTGTAGTGTAGCTTTTCCTGCTTTGCTGCACCTGCTATTTTTGTTGTTGCTTCCGTTGCTCAGTGCGTTTTCCAGTGGGGATCCGCGTGACCCCTACTGAGTTTCTGTTGAGACTCACCCCTGCTTTTCAGGTGGGTTTCGCCGTCTGCCTCTGCTGTCCTTGGTGGAGCGCGTTCGCTGTAGCTGCCAGCTGTACCTGCGTCGGGCTTCCCCCGACTCCTGTGTACGTTTCTTTTCTATAGGACTGTACTGTGTTAGACTTGTTGTCTTTCCTTGGGCTAGACTCTGGTGTATAATTGTAAAATTTGAATTATCAATGAAAATGTAATTTTATTTCTGCTACTTTATCAATCCAATGTAATGAAATTTAATTGCTTACTGTTATATCTGCTGGCTTGAATGTATTCCACACACTCCTTTTTCCCTTCGGCGCTTTCCCGCGCTTGGGAGGCCTCGCGGGTCCCATGTGGTATCACGTGTATTCGGTATTTATACCGGGTGCACCTGGTATCCGGAATCCGGGTCGCTACAATATATGCCTGCTAAAGCATGCAATGTGCTATATACATATAAAGCCATTTGTTTCTCCTTTGTTTCTCTTTTTTTTCTTCTATTTTTATAATGGACTTTGGCCCATTGTGTAAACTATTTTTCTTGCCATCGTCCTCTTCGTTCCTGTAAATTAAGCAAATTTATTTATTAAAATCACTTAATTCTATCAAACTAAAGAGTTTACTCTAGATTGTGATTAAGTGTGATAAATAAACAATGATGCATATTAAAGCTCATAAAAGTGTGTTATAACATTAATTAACATGTAAAAATACACACTTATCACATCTCCCAACTTACTCATTGCTAGTCCTTTAGCAATCCTAACAATTAAAAATTTAGGACCCACAAGAGTTTGCAAAGTTCATATCTTCATATCCAACTTTTCCTTCACAGAAATAACCAAAGATTAGGAATCCGGAAACGTTAACGCATACTAGCCTTAGATTTAGAAATTAAGGTACATGATTAAGAATTCAACTCAAAATTCAATAGCACTAGTGCATGTATAAATACTAAATCCATAGCGTAGACAATTACATCCCCCATTTACTATTCCAAATAAGTGTCTTTCAATCTTGCACCTCTTAATCAAAGCATTAATTAAATTAACTTTTTGACTGCCTTATTTCTTCGTTCCTTGGGGATCTTTTTATTTTTCTACACACATGATGCTGCACTACCCTTCACTGTTTAACGCGAACCTCGAAGCAGGCCCGATTTCACAGACCAAGGTTTCCTTTTCCTTTTGACGTGAACCTCAACACGTGTTAGGTGAAGTAGGCCCGGTTACTCAGATTCGGAGCATTTTTCATGCTGTTCTCTTTTCGTAATTTTTTTTTCAGTTGTGCTTTTGCACTAATTTTGATAGATAACTTGGCAGAAAGCTTATAAAAGATCTCTTTTTTAAGAAGTGCAGAATATCAGGCAACATACTTAAAATAGCAGAAGGCTTGTCCTACATGTTTCATTAGCATACATCGTGATTTTCATTTATCTAAAGTGCATGTGAACTTTAAAGAGATTCTTAGATCAGTTTTTCATGGCTAGATTAAATAAATTTTCCATCATCCTTCTCCCTAGTCTCTCCTACTCCAGATTTTCTTTCATGAGAGCATGAATCAGGAAAACTCAGCCTTGGCCTCTTCGCCCAGCTGCCTGCATGCTACCTTGGCCTACTGACTGCCTCGTGGAGAGCTTGCACGACGGCCAGCTGCCAATCGCGTGAAGACCCGCGTTGACCGCTCAAGCCCTTGGCCACGTGAAGCCTCCTGAAGCCTGCATGTGCAGCGTAGACACTTCCATATATATATGTATATATAGTTTGCATGAACGAAGCTGGCCGTCATGCCAAAGCAAGCAACGTGCTGTATATATATATATATATATATATATATATATATATATAGCCATTTGTTTCTCCCTTTTTTCTCTCTCTTTTTTTTCTTCTATTTTTATAATGGACTTTGGCCCATTGTGTAAACTTATTTTTATTGCCATCATCCTCTTCGTTTCTGTAAAATAAGTAAACTTATTTATTAAAATCACTTAATTCTATCAAACTAAATATTTTACTCAAGATTGTGATTAAGTGTGATAAATAAAAAATGATACATATTAAAGCTCATAAAAGTGTGCTATAACATTAATTAACATGTAAAAATGCACACTTATCACACCCCCCAAATTTTGCATCGTCCTTCTCCCTAGTCTCTTCTACTCCAGATTTTCTTTCATGAGAGCATTAATCAGGAAAACTCAGTTGGGTTTTATTTTTTATTTTTTTTATTTTTTTAAAAAAGAAATTAGGTTGTATATGAATGTAACATGTGCAACATGATTATATGAATGCAACATGTGCAACATGATTTTCGTCCCCCCAACTTAAATGACATTGTCCTCAATGGCATGAACAATATGAAATAATAGAACAATGTAGACATGAAATTTGTGAAGGAATGTGACAACCTGATGGAAGTGAACTTCGACGGGCATCCTTGCTTGAATAACAGGTGGTACGAGGCTTTGAAAATCTGGGCAATAGAGTAAGCAATAATCTCTCTCTCCCCCCAAATTATCTTTTATTCACACCTGCAAAATAAAAATATAAACACAAGAAAAACTTGGGTTGCCTCCCAAGAAGCCATTTATTAGCACACAGAAATCACGAAAATTTTAGGTTACCTCCCAAGAAGCGCTAAATTTAACGTCTTCAGCCAGACGCATGAAAGCTCTATAACTAACGAGTTGATTTTAAAATGAGCCACCAGAGCATTTTATCCTTGTCAAAATTTTCTTTTTCATGCCCTGAGAGAAACAACTGTACTGGTGAGTATGAGGGCAAAGCATATATCGGGGTGGAGGCATCTTAAAAGGACTACCCCGATCAGAGAAGAGAGGAGGAACATTTGGAAAAATCATGTCATCAATTATGAAATATTCCTCTTGAAGGTCTGTGAAAGGTGTGAATGGAATGATGCAGACCTTGCTATCTCCTTCTAAAAAATTATTTTCCACCTCAATTTTAGGAATTTCATGAATGTTACTAAGGTGAGAATAGATTGGAGGGTAATGGATTCCCATAAATTGATCAGTGTCAAGGAGATTATCAATCTCAAGAGTCAAAGAAACATGCTCCTCAATACAATGGTCATGAGATTCAATGGGATCTGCCAATTCGGCTAGAGCAAAATTAGACCAATCGACCGTAAGAATTTCAAAAGAATCACTGTGGTCACGAATGGGTAAAAGCTCTACCCTATCCTCCAGATTGAAATTATCATGCGGCACACTCAATTCATTCAATTCCTCATTAACCCCAACTTCATTGTTCAAATAAATGTTCAATTCTTATTCCATCTTCACTTCTTCTTCCTTCTCATCTTCAAAGAGAATTTCATCAAATTCGGGGAGATCATCCACCTCTCTAGCACTCTCCTCACAAGGATAATCAAGTACATGTTGATCATTCATTAAGTCATCACCTTCATCTATTTCTTTTCCAACAAATTCCTCAATCCCCTCAAATTCCTTAGAGTTCTCATTTAAAATCTGTTGACATGATCTCTTCATAATTCCTTCATCTTCGGAATCAAAATTGATTTGAGTGTTATGATATTGAGGAATCAAAGATTGATCACAGTCAGTGCGAAGGACTTGATGAGAAGGATTGGGTCTAGAGTAATCAAAGAATTGATCTCCCTCCATGTTTTTGACTTCCTCAGTTAGCCTCTCGATTTGCTCTTGGAGGGATTGACATAGGAGAATTGGTTGATTGAATTGATCATCTGGGTTGGTATCTAAGGGTGGAAGAGATGAATAGCAAGGAGGGGAATGATTTGTATGTTGGGCCGGATCATAATAGTCATTAGAGTTTGGGGCCCAAATTTGATTTTCATTTGTCTCTTGTTCTCCCCCTAACTTAGACTCCACATTATTCTCCTTGACCATTACAAATTGAGATTCATTAGCTTCCCCCCAAATTTCCTGATATGGCTGCTCCATATTATCCTCATCATCAAAAATTATTTGAGAGTTGTTGAATTGAGGATTGATAGATGTATCATTCAATGTGATATTATAATCGTAATCAGGAAATGGATTTTCAAGGTTTTTCGTGGGGAGGCTAGCATGTTGGTCCATTTCAAGCTCTCTATCAAGTTGGTCAAGCTGGGCTTGGATAATTTGGCTCTGAGCTTTAATGGTTTGCTGATTGGCCAAGATGAGTTGAGTCATTTGAGTAAACCTGTCCTCGATATCAGACTTTGGAGGAGCTGGATAGGTTGGGTGATACTCAGATTCTGGTGAGTAACAATCAAAATAGAAGTCAGTCCGGTACTGAGGTGGTGGGGAGTAGATGGGTTGTCCATCATGTTGGGCGTGGTTGTAAGGATCATTTAAGTAAGAAGCCCAATCTGAAAAGTGTGAGTTCGAAAGACTCTGAATGGGGTCTTGATAATGTGTCCAAGAAGATGATTGTTGGTTTTCCCACCTAGGATATGGATTTGTGTGAGAGAAAGAGGTAGAAAAATCTGATGACAATTGATATGGCTCTTGGGTGAAAGATGCATTGTGAACCCCATTGTGGAAGAGTGAGGGAGTTTGATGACAATAGGTAAATAAAGGGTTTGAATTCAAATAGCCCGCATGGTTGAACATGGAAGAATGCATTAATGGGCCTGAATAAAAGTGGATGTGACAATGCAAAAAGGCTCAAGAAAGAGTGATGATTTTTTTATTTTATTATTTTATTTTTAATTTGCAAGAAAATCTTTTTATTTTGTTATGTTTTATTGAAATAATGCAATGAATTAATTTCTAAATGAATGGTTTATGTAAAAATGATGATGATTTTTTTTGAATTTTGAAGAATTAGGTTATGAATGAATTACTAAATGTAAATATTACGAATTAATCACTATATGAATACAAACATGATGTTTCTTTTTCTTTTCTTTTCTTTTATTTTATTTTTATTATTATTATTTTTTACAAAAGTAGAGTCGGGACTGCTACCAAGTTGGTTCACCAGTCAGGTAAGAGGTGGGGTTGTGGGAGGCTCGCCCTACTTTCGTAAGGACCTAATTAAATAACCACAAGTCCGCTTATGGCGTTTGCCGTTGACCTCTAGTCTTAGACACCAGTTTTTTAAAATAGCAATAAATTTTAAAACTTTTTTTAACCTTCTAAGGGCAATCTAACTCTAGGGTGCTTCTTGGTACAACCTGCCCGGCTTCCGTGAGAGAATCCACGGATGCGGGGACTTATGGAGATCTTAGAAAAGAAAATTTCAGTCCAAAGAGACGGAGTGCTCAATGAAGGGTCCTTCCAATTCTAAGAGAGGTGTGCTAATGTTGCCCTTAAAAAGGGGAAATAGAAAAGAATAGAAAGGAGAAGAAGAGGAAGATGATGATTTCTTTTTCTTTTTCTTTCAAATGATGCAAAAATAAAGAACAAATACTCAACTAAAGGCTCAATGCATGAAATTGATGTAAATAAAATGAGGATGTGATAGCATGAGATAATTTTTTTCTTTGTTTTATGATTTATGATTTATTTTTAGGAATTTTTTTTTCTTATAAGAAGAAATGAATAAACAAAATCTATGAACTAAAAATACTAAACAACATGCAAATCTAATAAACAATAAGACCTAAAATTATGTTTTTTAAGTTTTTCGGAATTTTTCATTTTTTTAGATTTTTAGAAAGTTATTTTTCTATTTTTTCCTTTTCTCAAAAAGAGAGATAGATAAAATATAAATAACAACTAAAAATACCAATTAATATGTAAACTATTGAAAAATAAAGCCTAAAATCATGATTTCTGTGTTTTTCAGATTTTCTAATTTTTTAGAATTTTTATGAATTTTTCATGAATTTTTTTGATTTTTTAAAAATTTTCAGAAATTAGAAAAAGAGAACTTGTACCTACGTTTACTGACCTTTAGCGACACTTGATTTTTCAGGAATTTTCAGAATTCTACCTTTCTGCTACAGTTCTGACTTTTAGCGACGCTTTCTGTGATAGTTTAATTTATGGGATTTTCAAATCTAAATTTTTGTGATTTTTTTTAATTTTTTTATTTTTCTTTAAAAATAAAAACAAAAAAATTAGTATTCACATATATTCATCAAACACAAGAATTTTTCAACATTAAAAATAATTTCCTCCCCGACAACGACGCTAAAAATTGATGCGTACAAACAAATGTCGCTAAAAATGTCATGTCACAATTTAAAAATTAACATGACTCACTCAAGAAAAAGATATAAAATCTAAGTAGAGTGATAAGCACGGGTCGATCCCACGAGGAAGAAAGATTTCACTTTAAGTAAGTTGGAAAAATCTTGTATTTTGGTAAGCGAATTTTTGAGTGAGTTTAAACTAATGGAAAATAAATTGTATGAAATAAAGACTATCTAAAGAATACGACAGGGTTAAAAAAGAGAATTTAGAAAGAAAGAGACAAGAACACAATTTTGCAAAAAATTAAATTTTATTGCTATGAAAATAAAAAGTATAACTTGAAATTAAAAGAATAAGGGAAAGAAATGAGCTGAGGAATGGAAGATTGATGCCGTCACACCGTGCCGAGCTTTTGATCGTCGTCCCGCTTTTGAGTTAAATGTCGCCGTGAGAGGACCGAAAGAGCAACTCCGCCTTAGGGAGATTTAGATGAAAATAGAGGGGGAAAGATAGATAGAAAAGAAGGAAGGAAAATGTGTGCTATAAAATGAAGAATTAAACAAAATGAAGAAACACCAAAATTAAACTTAAATGAAAAAAACTCACAAGTGTATTATGACAAAAGTAAAATAAATTACAACATTAGAACAATAAGAAGAGGATATAGAGAGGGAAAGCCTATTCTAACACTAGCTAAGAGCGATCTGCGTAAGAGCATATGAGAGGGAGAGAGAGCTATCCTAACATAAGAAATGATAGGGAAACATAATGGAGGATATCTACATGAGAGTGGAAGGAGGACAAGAGGAGCCCATGCCCTCCTTTTATAGGCCCCAAAATAGCCCTTTGCCTCATGTGAACACCTATTGTTGCAATGTTTGACTTGGGAAAGGTGAACACCATGTGCTGCACACTGCCATTTTTTTAGAAGTTTTACCCTTCTTTTTTCTTCCTTCTTTCCATCTTTTTTCTTCTGCCGCGTCGGCTGCTTGCGCTCTCTCTGTCAGCTACCGCCTATGTGAAGCCGCCTGCCGCATGCGTCGACGCCCGCGTTTGACCGTCGAAGCCACCTTGCGCTCGTCTGTCGGCCCTCGTTGTTGACCTTTGCGCGTTGAAGCCGCCCTCTCTACATGAGAAGGCCGGTGCCCATTCGCCGTTCGCCAGCTGCCTTGGCAGCCCCGGCAACCGCTGACCCCGCCTGCCGATGCTTGCGCCCGTGGAGAAGCCCTCCAGCTAGTGCCCATCTTAGCTGTTCGTCGCATGTGGGACCGTGCCAACCTCGCCAGCGAAGAAGCCGCTGCCACGTGTGCCTTGGCCTCTTCGCCCAGCTACCTGCATGATACCTTGGCCTGCCGACTGCCTCGTGGAGAGCTTGCTCGAAGGCCAGCTGCCAATCGCGTGAAGACCTGCGTTGACCGCTCAAGCCCTTGGCCATGTGAAGCCTCCTGAAGCCTGCATGTGCAGCGTAGACACTTCTATATATATGTATATATAGTTTGCATGAACGAAGCTAGCCGTCTGCCAGCAGCATATATGCATGCCAAAGCATGTAACGTGCTGTATATATATTCATAATATAATATATATAATATATATATATAGCCATTTGTTTCTCCTTTTTTTCTTTTTTTTTTCTTCTATTTTTATAATGGACTTTGGCCCATTGTGTAAACTTATTTTTCTTGCCATCGTCCTCTTCATTCCTGTAAAATAAGGAAATTTATTTATTAAAATCACTTAATTCTATCAAACTAAATATTTTACTCTAGATTGTGATTAAGTGTGATAAATAAACAATGATGCATATTAAAGCTCATAAAAGTGTGTTATAACATTAATTAACATGTAAAAATACACACTTATCACGTATGCTTCCGCTTCGGCCCACTTGGTGAAATACTCAGTGGCGGTATGGATGATGGATTTTTGCTTGGTCTGAGAATTGGGATCACCTAGAGGGCCGACAATGTCGAAAGCCCACATGGAGAATGGCCAAGGAGTAGAGAGAGGATGAAGAGATGAAGCAAGAGCATGGATTTTATCAGCGTGGAGTTGGCATTTAAGACACCTTCGGACATAGAGGGAGCAATCTTCCTCTAGAGTGGGCCAATAGTAACCCTCCCTAAGAATTTTCTTCGCTAGAGCCTGCCCATTGACATGACCTCCACACTAACTAGAATGGGCTGCTTCGGCCACCTTCCAAGTTTCATCATCATCGAGACATCTCATGAGCATTCCATTGAGAGCGCGCCTATATAATTCTCTAGCAATGATGGTATACTTTGAGGTGGCTCTTCTAATATCCTTACGCTGCTCGGCATTTGCCCCTTCTAGGAATGATCCATCCCTACAATACAGCTCGATTTCATGGTACCAAGGCGATTCTTCTTCTTCTAGAATCTCTTCCAACTCAGTTAAAGATACTTCCTTCAGATCTTCCTTCTCAGCTCTAGCCAGTACAGTCTTCCTTAGGTTGGCAAACCAAGGATCCTGAAGAGAAGGGGTGTCCAATCTCTAGATGACGATAGTTTCAGTGCTCCGACTGAGAGTGAAGGACATGGAGGAGGCGAGTGATGCCAACGCATTAGTAAGAATATTCTGAGATCGAGGAGTATGGATGTAGATCAGCTTACGGAATTGCCTAGCCAAGAGAGTGACCAAGTCCTGATATGGCTTGAGCTTCAGGTCATGAGTGCGGTAAGTGGACAGAACTTGTCGCTGAACGAGCTGAGAGTCTCCTATGATGTTCAAATAACGCACGCCCAAGAGATAGGCGTGCTTCAATCTGGCCAGGAGAGCCTCATACTCAACAATGTTGTTGGTAGCAGGAAAGCAGAGCTGATACGAAAAGGGGATTATAACTCTCTCCGGAGTAAGAAGAACAGCGCCTATCCCTCGGCCTTGTGAGTTGAGTGCACCATCAAAGTGCAGAGACAAAAAGGGATGATGAGTGAGAATAGAGAGATGCTCATCAGGGAAATCATTTTGAATAGAATCCGTGTAGGGGATAGGAAGATGGGCTAGATGCTCAGCAATAGCATACCCTTTAATTGCCTTTTGAACGACGAATGTGATATCAAACTGAGAGAGGAAGCTCTGCCAGCGAGCTAACCTACTAGAAAGGACATGCTTTTTTAAGAGATAACGAATTAGGTCCATTCTAGAGATCAATCTAACTGGGTGGGCTAGGAAATAGTGTTTCAACTTTTGAGCTATCCACACTAAGGCGGCACAAGTCTTTTCCATGGTGGTGTACTTGACCTCCGCAGGGTTAAACAACCTGGAGAGATAATAAGCTGCCCGCTCTTTGCCTTCGTCATCTACTTGTGCTAGGACAACTCCTAGGGAATCCTCAATGACAGAAATGTATCGGATTAGGGGTTTCCCATGGACAGGAGGTTGCAAAACTAGAGGATTAGACAAATAACCTTTCAAATCTTCGTAGGCCTTCTGACAGTCTGGATTCTATTCTAACTTGACTGCCACCTTTAACAATTCATAAAATGGACGGCACCTCTGAGAATGTTGGGATATGAATCTTTTAATGAATTGCAAACACCCAATCAATCCTCGAAGTTTCGTGATATTCTTAGGCGGCCGCATATCCATGACGGCCTTTGCTTTATTAGGATCAATCTGAATCTCCCATTTACTAACTATAAAGCCTAGCAGCTTCCCTGAAGAGACTCCAAAAATACATTTCTTTGGATTCATTTTTAGCTGATACTCCCTAACTCTCTGAAGCACCTTAGTTAAAATGGCAGGGTGTTCCTTGATAAGTGTCCATTTTCTATGATAATTCATCGCATGTACACCATTTTATGTGCATAAAATTAGGTAATTATGCATATTTCATAGTTAACCTCAACTCCGCATTTAAATTGGAGCGTTCACGCCAATTGATTAATTTGGTGATATTATTTAATAAATTAAAGTTGAGGGCCATGGGTATTAATTCTCCATTGAATAACTATGAGTATTTGAGATTCATGTGCACATTATGGTAACTTTTCTGGACTAAATCATAGTTGTGTGTGTGCAGGACATAGAAGGTAATTACAAAAGAAGCCAGGGGCAAAACGGTCATCACCACTTTGACCAAGTCAGATAAAGAATTCAAAATATTTTGGTTGGAGGGAAAAGAAAATTTAAAATTTTGAATTCAAAGTTTGAAAAGGAAGAATTCAAAGTTTAAGTTTGAAAAGGAGGAAAAGGACATTCAAAGTTTGAAAAGGAGATTAAAAGTTAGAAAGGGAGTGCCCACCTCCTTTTCCTTTTCCCCATACATCATCTTCTATCTAAATCCCAGCCATTCATCTCCTTTTGATACAATCCCCATCCTCCATTGACCCAACTTTCCCTATAAATAGTCTATGATAAGGAGGTGAAGGGGAGTTCTTCTTTTGGCAATTTTTCTCCCAACATTAGGTCACCGATTTCTCCCCCTTCGGTTCATTTTATGCTCTTACACTCTTCATGTAAGTTCTTTAGTTTTACATTCTCTACAACTTCTACTTCTGCATCATCTTCTAATTCCTTCTAGTTTTTAAGCTATTTCATGTTTTTCACTGTACTATCATGTTCATCTGCAAACCAGTGTTTCTCTCTATTGTTCTCCTTATGTCTCCCCTTTATAGTCATTTTCTCCTCTTGCTGTCTTCATAAAAGATCTTTGTTTTTAAGTATTCTACAATTTCTTCATCTACCTAATCTTCTAATTCTTTTTGGTTTGTAAGTTATTTCTCATTTTTCAACTTTCTATCCTGTGATTTTATTGTTCATCAGAGGTGCTAGCTTATGTTATTCCTCCATTTTGAAGCTCTTCTGCTCTTCTTTTCTATCTGAGTTCTTCATAAATATTCTTCCTCTCTTGTAGAGCTATATTTTATTCTTCTACCACTTTTTCTACTTTCATCACGTTTTTAAGTTATTTGTAATTCTTATTAGTTAAGTTTTTATGCACAGTTAATGTTCATCCATGCAGACCACTTCCCTTCTTCATCTGATTTCACCCTCTTCCTCACATTTTCTCTCTCTATGCCCTTCATCAAAGTTCTTTATCTCTTCCCACTCTTCAACTTCTTCTTCTTGGGCACCCCTTAATTCATCTTGGGTTCAAAGTTATTCACCCTCCAAAGGTAGTTTCAACGACGAAGGTGACTTCCTCCCGGTGTAGACGACATCTCCCGCAAGGTGGTTCGTGATCCAAGGCCAAGAGAGGACGGCACCATCATCACCATTGCTGCTATCATCTCCAAACTCCAAACTCCAGGCTTTTCTTATTCTTATTACTTTTGTGTTATTTCACTTCATTGTAATCTTGTTGCATCATTAGTGTAATCTTGTTTCACATTTCATGTACTCTTTCTTTTAAGTTAATAAAAGGAGTTGTTCTTTTGACCTAGTTCTTGCTCTTCTTCCCTCTCTACCTCTTTCTTATATCTCTTCTTTCCACTTCATGCAATTATTTTCTATAGCATAGGCGCATAGTCATAGGTGTTTTAAATTAAGTGTTTGGTTTGTTCATCAGTTCACTATTTTCTTTAAGCAAAGCCAAATCACAAGTGTTTTCCAAAGGACTTCAAGATTTTTAACTCTAAAAATCTCTTCTTCCCTGTGGAATCTACCCTTCTCGTCACCTTATTACGTCTTACTTTCATCTAGTGCGAGTTGGAATTTTTAAGATTGATACGCGTGTTTTAAATGATGAACTTTCGCGTTATCAATTTTTGGCGCCGTTGCCGGGGAAGAATGATGATTTTTGATTTAAGAACTTTGTTTTCCTTGTGTATATAAGATACTAATAAAGCTCTCTTTTCTTTTTTTTACAGGTTAAATTTTTTTAAAAAAAAATTAGAGGTAAGTTTACATTTCTTTCTTTCATCTTTTGATTTTATCATTCATTTCAAAAAAACAGAGAGAATGAGGGATTGCGCATCAAGTAAGTCTTCAAACTTATTCCTCTCATTTTGTGTCATTTCCTTAATGTTCTTGCATATTGTGGTTAGATAGGTTCACAAAAAAAAAACTCTTCACTTGAACTCAATAAAAGTCTTCATTCCAAGAGTAGAAATCACACTTTCATGTTTTAGGTCATGCATCATTTAGGATATTATTTATTTTTCCTTGTTATTTAATTGTTGTTAATTACATTGTTGAAGATTGCAGGAGGCAAGGTGAGTACTCTAACTTTTCCAAAAGTATGCTCATACATTTCCATACTTGCATAGAACCCCTTGTTTGAACTTACTTTGTTGCATATCATTTCAAAGTATCTTAAGGGAAACACCCATAAGCAAGATAAGGTGGGGATTTCATCGCCCTTCCTTAACCCACAAACCATAATTCTCTTGCATCTTTACATCATCTAGACCTTAAATAAAATCCAGTAGATGTTGGCCCTAGGTTCACACTGTAGTTCTTGTGTTATTTGGGCTTACCCTCTTATGAAAACCGGTGCCTAAGGCAAGACGGTCGAACGATAAACGCCTTAAGCGGACTAGTGGTTTGTAATTAGGTCCCTACGAAAGTAGGGGGAGCCTCCCACTACCCCACCCCTTACCTGGCCGGTGAAAATATTGAGGGTGAACTTAAGTTACACATTAGTCATTTTGTGAAACCCAATTCGTAGGTCTAGGTCACATCTAGGTCATTAGATAATTTGTGTGACAACTTGCTTGTGTTTGCATAAAAAAAATAAAAATAAAAAAAATAAAAGCAAAAAAAATTCTCCTCTTCTCTCCCTTCGTCGTTGTTAGTGTTAAAAAAAGCACAAAAAATATAAAGAAAAAAAAACAAAAAATCATATCCATGGATTGCGTTCTTAATCAAAGTAATTGCTTGACCCAAAACCAATTCATTCCTATGGTCCAAGCTCTCATACACCACCTACCTTTCAAGATGATCACACATGGGCCCGGTCGACCCATTATGTAGGTGAGTATCTGACCCAATATCCATCTTTCACCCAACTAAATGAAAGCCCATATCCCTTGTCGGCCCAACAAGAAAACCCCACACCAATGGCAGCCCAATATCCTTATCCTTCCCAAAACAAAGATCAATTTGCTCAATCCTATTTAGGGGACCATATGTCATTCCTCCCTCATGAACAAACTTCAACATGCCAAAACTTTCCTACACCTTCTTGCACTTCTATCTTTGAGTGGGGAAATCAAAATAATTTCTCTTGGCAAAATCTTCAATATCAAGTGTCATGCCCTCCCGAGTCAAACTTTCAAACTCAATTTGATCAAAATCAATATGGAGGGCATGTCACATACTTCCCTTATCAATATGATCATCAATACATTCATCCTACCCCTCCATACAATGGTCCATCAAATGAAGAAAAACTCAACCAATTGATTCAAATCATCTTGAATAATCAACAAAGTATTGGTTCCCTCCAAATCAAATTGGACCAACTCATAAAAGTCACATATGAATTGTCTATGGACCAAGTGCCTAACCCCCTTGATGTAAATTTGGAAGATCAATTCCCTCACTTTACCCAACACACTTATTCTTACCAGCAACCTATGGTTATTCTGCCAAAGGAAACTTTTGACCTAGATAATGAGGGAATTGTGAAAAAATTGTATCGAAAAGAATCTGGGGTGACGAGCAAGATGGCTTATTTGTGTGAGGAGTTCATACCCATCTATGAGGAGAGCCACAATAGGTCGGTTGAAAACAAGTTGGGAGGTGAATCAAATGATGTGCAAAATGATACTAGTCAAAACTACAAAAGTGAGAATACCCATGGGTCAATTGAGAAAGAATGTAGAACAGATGATTGTCTAGCTAAAAAGGATGATAAGGTAATGGAATGTGACCCTCCATACTTGAAAGAATATCATGAAAGGACCATATCAGAAGATTTCTCATTTCATCTCACAGTCTCACAATTGGAAAAACTGATTGACATGCTTCCTATGTTAGAACAATGTGAACACTTTGGCATCAAGAGTGTCATCATTAACTCATGTGAAGAGAAGCATAAAGAAGAAGATAATGATGATGTTGCAAACATCTTGAATGATAAATATCATGAGGAAGAGAATTGTGAAGGTCCCTTGAGTGAAAAATTCATCTCTAATTTAGATGTCCCACTTGTGGAGAATATATCTGATAATCTCATTTTGATAGACGATATTGATAACGGGGCATCACGTGAAGAACTTGAGAACATCACTCCAAACACCAAAGTCTCAATTGAGGATATATTTGAAGAGGAGGATTGCCTTGGGGTTAATAATCTTGCTGATTTAATGAAGATGAATTTTGAATACCCTCCTCTTGAAGAACATGATGACGGGACTATGTTGGAGAAGTTTACATTTGATCTACCCACCTTACCATTGAAAAATATGATTGATAATCTTCATGAGTGTGATGAAGGGGCCTTGTTGGAAAGATTTACATTTGGTCTATCCACCCCATTACTGAAAAGTTTGATTGATAAATTTCATTCGAGTGAAGAGTGTGATGAAGAGGCTTCATTAGAGAACTTCATATTTGATCTGACCCCTGAACCTTGCCCAATAAATTTTGAATTATTAGATGGGTTCACACCTTCCAATTCGATTCCCCTGCAAGTTAAGCCTCCCCAATATGACATTCTAGGACCTGAGGGAGATATGCCAACTATATTCACTTTTTATTTGACGTCTCATCAAGAAGATAAGTTCATTAGTGCCCTTATTGCTCATGAGGCTATCATTACGGGGAATGTGGCTAATAATGTCAATCTTTATAAGCCACTGATGCTTGACCGTGTTAATGTGGAGGAAATAATCAATAAAGGGATAGCCAGGTTAGAAGATACAGGACAAGGGGACCAATCGATAGATATTAGGCAGAGAGTCCATCCCGATCTTGATAGATTGATGGCCATTGATCATTACATGCCTCTTAAAGATGAAAACTGGCTCACACATATGGTCAGAGTTTAAATAAATAATGTGTAAGACCAGCATATTTCTAGCTCCAATACGTACATGCTTACTCTTGTCTTCCAGTGGCATAAGGGCTGAAATTTGAAGGAGCACAAGATCACTTGGTGGCTCATTCTAAATGCCACCCGTTTTTTAGTGAGCTACATTGCGTGTGGCTGAAGACGTTAAACTTAGCGCTTCTTGGGAAGTAACCCACAGTTTTCATGATTTTCGTGTCCTAATAAATGGCTTCTTGGGAGGCAACCCAAGTTTTTATTGTGATTTTATTTTTATTTTACAGGTGTGAATAAAGGATAAGTTGGGGGGAGAGCGAAGAATGCTTACACCTATGCCTAGCCTTCAAAAGCCAAAAATCGCCTTTCATTCAAGCAAGGATGCCCGTCGAAGTTCAATTCCGTCAGGTTGTCCCGTTCCTTGACAAATTTCATATCTACATTTGTTCTATTATTTCATATTGTTCATGTCATTGAGGATAATGTCATTTAAGTTGGGGAGATAAAAATCATGTTACACATGTTACATTCATATACAATCTCAAACATAACCTCAACCATGAAAAAATAATGGAAAACCAACAAAATAAAACCCATTGTGAGTTTCATGATTCATGCTTCTATTGAAAGTAATTCTGGAATAGAAATGACTAGATAAAGATGATGGAAAATTTATCTAATCTAGCCATGGAAAACTGATATATGATTCTTTTTAAAGTTCATGTGCACTTTATAAAAAAAAATGCACGTCGCACGCTAATGAAACAAGCAAGACAAGCCCTCTACTAGTTTTGGCATGTTGTCTGATATTCTACACTTCTTAAGAAAAGAGATCTTCTTACAAAGCTTTCTGCCAAATTATCTATTAAAAAAAGAGAGAAAAAAGAAAGAAAAAAATATCATGAAAAATGCCCCTAGTTTTAGTAACCGGGCCTACTTCACCTAAGACGTGTTGAGGTTTGCGTAAAATTGAAAAGGGAATCTTGATCTACGAAACCGGGCCTGCTTCTCCTAAGGCAAGAGCCGAGGTTCACGTTGAGTAGTGAAGGGTAGTGCAGCATCATGTGTGACATAAAAGATCCCAAAGGGACAAAGTAATAAGGCAGACAAAAATCTAATATACTTAATGCTCTGATCTAAGAGGTGCAGGGTTCAAATGCATTTACTTGGAATAGCGAATGGGGGATGCAATTGTCTAAGCTATGAATTTGGTAGTTACACATGTACAAGTGCTATTGAGCTTTGATTTGAATTCTTACTATTAAGTTCCTACATAAGGTTAGTGTGCATTAATGATTCCAGATTCCTAATCTTTTGTTGATTCTATGAAGGGAGAGCTAGATATGAGAGTATGAATTTTACAAACTCCTGTTAGTCCTAAATTTTGATTTATTTGCATTGCTAAGGGACTAGCAATGAGTAAGTTGGGAGGTGTGATAAGTGTCCATTTTCTATGATAATTCATCGTATATACACCATTTTATGTGCATATAATTAGGCAATTATGCATATTTCATAGTTAACCTCAACTCCGCATTTAAATTGGAGCTTTCACCTAAATTGATTAATTTGGTGATATTATTTAATAAATTAAAGTTGAGGGCCATGGGCATTAATTCTCCATTGTATAACTATGAGTATTTGAGATTCATGTGCACATTATGGTAACTTTTCTAGACTAAATCATAATTGTGTGTGTGCAGGATACAGAAGGTAATTACAAAAGAAGTCGGGGGCAAAACGGTCATCACCACTTTGACCAAGTCAAATAAAGAATTCAAAATATTTTAGTTGGATTGAAAAAAATTTAAAATTTTGAATTCAAAGTTTGAAAAGGAAGAATTCAAAGTTTAAGTTTGAAAAGGGGGAAAATGACATTCAAAGTTTGAAAAGGAGATTAAAAGTTGGAAAGGGGATGCCCAAAGTCCAAGAAAGGGGGTGTCCACCTCCTTTTCCTTTTTCCCATACACCATCTTCTATCTAAATTCCAGCCATTCATCTCCTTTTGATACAATCTCCATCCTCCATTGACCCAACTTTCCCTATAAATAGTCCATGACAAGGAGGTGAAGGGGAGTTCTTCTTTTGGCAATTTTTCTCCCAACTTTAGGTCACCGATTTCTCCCCCTTCGGTGCATTTTCTGCTCTTGCACGCTTCATGTAAGTTCTTCATTTTTACATTCTCCACAACTTCTTCTTCTGCAGCATCTTCTAATTCCTTCTATTGTTTAAGCTATTTCATGTTTTTCACTATACTATCCTGTTCATCTCCAAACCAATATTTCTCTATGTTCTTCCCCTTATTTCTCCCCTTTATAGTCATTTTCTCCTATTGCTGTCTTCATACAAGATCTTTGTTTTTACGTGTTCTACAATTTCTTCGTCTACCTCATCTTCTAATTCATTCTGGTTTGTAAGTTATTTCTCATTTTCAACTTACTATCCTGTGATTTGACTGTTCATCCGAGATGCTAGCTTATGTTATTCCTCAATTTGGAAGCTCTTCTGCTCTTTTTTTGTATCTAAGTTCTCAATAAAAGTTCTTCCTCGTTTGTAGAGCTAGATTTTATTCTTCTACTACTTCCTCTAATTTCATCACATTTTAAAGTTATTTTTAATTCTTCTTAGTTCAGTTTTTATGCACAGTTACTGTTTATCAATGCAGACCACTTCCCTTCTTCCTCTGATTTCACCCTCTTCCTCACATTTTCTATCCCTATGCCCTTCATCAAAGTTCTTTATCGCTTCCCACTCATCAACTTCTTCTTCTTGGGCACCCCCTAATTCATCTTGAGTTCAACGTTATTCACTCTCCAAAGGCAGCTTCAATGACAAAGGTGACTTCCTCCCGGTGTAGACGACATCTCCCGCAAGGTGGTTCGTGATCCAAGGCCAAGAGAGGACGGCACCGTCATTACCATTGCTGCTACCATCTCCAAACTGTAAACTCCAGGATTTTCTTGTTCTTATTGCTTTTGTGTTATTTCACTTCATTGTAATCTTGTTGCGTCATTAGTGTAATCTTGTTTCGCATTTCATGTACTCTTTCTTTTAAGTTAATAAAAGGAGTTGTTCTTTTGACCTAGTTCTTTCTCTTCTTCCTTCTCTACCTCTTTCTTCTATCTCTTCTTTTCACTTCATGCAATTATTTTCTATAGCATAGGCGCATAGTCATATGTGTTTTCAATTAAATGTTTGGTTTGTTCATCATTTCACTATTTTCTTTAAGCAAAGCCAAATCACAAGTGTTTTCCAAAGGACTTCAAGGTTTTTAACTCTAAAAATCTCTTCTTCCCTGTGGAATCGACCTTTCTCGCCACCTTATTATGTCTTACTTTCATCTAGTGCGAGTTGGAATTTTTAAGATTGATACGCGTGTTTTAAACGACGAACTTTCGCGTTATCATTCCTCTTTAGTCCTCGACTTCACCAAGATATCATCCACGTAAGCTTCCATGTAAACGTGCATCATGTCGTGGAATATGGCCATCATCGCCCTTTGATAAGTGGCGCCCTCGTTCTTCAAACCACACGGCATGACCACATAGAAATACGTACCCCGGGGCGTGGTGAAGGAGGTTTTCTCTTGATCTTCGGGAGCGAGACATATTTTGTTGTAGCCTGAATAACCATCTATGAATGATAGAGCTTCATACCCGGCGGTGTTGTTCACAAACATGTCTATATGAGGCAGCGGGAAATCATCCTTGGGAAATGCTTTATTAGGATCCCTGAAATTAATGCAAATGCGCACCTTTCCATCCTTCTTGATGATAGGGACTATATTCACCACCCACTGAGGATATAAGACAACTCTAATGAACTTGGCCTTGTACAGCCTATCAACATCTTCTTTTATCCTTAAGGCCATGTGGGGGTGAAATCTTCTTGATCTTTATTTCATGGGTGTTGCCCCTGGCTTAAGCACCAATCGATGTTCCACCAAAGAGTGGTCAATACCCGGCATGTCCTCGTAAGACCAGGCAAAAGAATCGCTATACTCCCTTAGAACTTTGATTAAATTCTCTTCAATCTCTAGAGGGAGATTAGCGGCAATAATGATGGGCCTAGTGTCTTCTTCAGTTCCTAGATTTATTTCCTTCGTAGGTTCATCCACTGTTGAAGATGGCTCGTCAAATCTCTTTAATCCCTGCACATACAAATCAGCAATGTCATCTACGTCACTATCCTCAAGATCAACCGGGTCCTTTTCATCCATGACTTCATAGACTCCCAATCCGTCGTCGCTCGACACCCCGCCTTGCTCCTCATCTTCTTCGATCACAATCGCCGTAGCTATAAACTCCGGGCATCTTAGGAGAGCGTGACATCGCTGAGCTAGATCCTACAAGAACCTATCAGGAATGGATTTGGAATGACGCGCCAACGAGCGCGGCTCAGGCAAGGATGGGTTGGGTGACCTAGAATAAGACCCTACTTCTCTAGACCTAACAGACCCTTCTACCCTAGACTCGACGGGCCATACGTCTAACCTAGGAGAGAGAAAATCTAAGGGGAGGGAGGCAGCATGAGCCTCATGCCCCTGGGAGGAGGATGGAGAATAGATAGCGTAATCTTCTACTGAAATCTCCGTTTCAAATTTGACGTTTTTTTGGAGATCAGTAGAGATCATGCAACAAGAGGAAGAGGAAGGCGGAGGAGGAGGAAGCCTAAGGGGATATTTGGATGGATAGAAGATGTCTAGAAAGGGATCGGAGGAGGAGAAGAAAGGAGTAGATAGATCGATCGGTGGACAGCACGTGCATGTCCGGACAATGAGGAAATCAGTTGGCATTTCAAGGAGTAGTGGATTGATCAAGATAGGAGGTGAGCGGGGTGTAGATGCCATCTTTTGAAACAATTAAAACAAGCGGGAAGGAGACCAAGTGAATATGATGGGTGAGATCCCCTTTTCCCGCGGGTGGTGAACTGGCTTCTTCGGCTCATAAAGCACAAGCCGTACCTCCTGGTTTCTCCGGCAGCTTTCTCCTTCATAAAACAACTTTTCAAATGCTTGGCTGAAATCAATCATATCATCGACCGGCCCCTTATGCAGCAATGGTGGGTTGTCGACTGTGTAAGCTGTACTTTCTTGCTTGGGTTGACTTGGCGGCGTCTTCAAAGTGCCTGGCTGGAGAGGGCCTTTAACAAAATGCTGACGATAATCCCATGTCCATGTCCCAGAGTCACCCAAAATTGAGAGTGAGGATTCTCGGTAACCCAGACCCCTCATGTTCATCTTTTTGCCTTTGGGGACCGGTTTAGTCCGCCCTTATAATTGTGCATCGAGGCCTCTCCCCAGCTGATAACCCAACTTTAGTGTCATATTCCACCCCTTTGAATCTCGTATCTGGGGCTTCACCTTGACGGTGACTGGCACAGTAATGGGCTGGCGTGGCACATAAGCCCATGGAAAATCTAGATCGAAAAAAAATTAACAGGCCGCGTGCTAGGCCACAGTGTTGGTAGAATTTTCTCGGAGACGGCCTTGACAGACTGGTGTTGGGACAGGTGCGATGGATTCAGAGGCGGGTGAATGAATCTGTCCTTCAAAATTTTTGCCTAATTTAAAAAATTAGAACACTCAGAGATGCGAAGCAAAAGACAGATTCAGTTCTACCGAATCTTAAATACTGTGACGTGTTCAATCAAACAGTAGACGTGCAATCAATGAGCTCAATGGACATATGAAGACAGATCGAGCCTAAGCATTCATCTAGCGGAATCAGATATGACAATCAAACCATAGTAGACGAAGGATTTTTAGGTGGTTCGGTCCGCAGACCTACGTCCACCCCACACTCCAACCAGAGTGTGGATTCCGCTGATACACAGCTTAACAGCTGGGCCTCACAGCTTGCCTACATCAGCTGAGCATCACAGCTTGCTTCCACTAGGCAATACAACTTATCCATCCGCTGGGCAATACAGCTTGGCCGTCCAGAGGATACCAAACCTCTGCAACTGCTGGGGACTATAGCTTAACCCGTCCAGAGGAATCCTCCTCTGCCCACTGAGCAACACAGCTTACTGTCCGAGGTATCCACCTTACCCGCTGACAAACAACTTGAAGAAAGGTTAAAAATGAAAGCAAGAAACAAGAAATAATAGCGACTGAAAGCTGTAATCAATGAAATGCAAATGTGGCTCCCATGGAGCTGACTGGATTGGATTTGATCCAGATTCAAGTGAAGATAGATCTTCTGATGGAGACTTCTCTCTTCTTCTTCACGTACTCTCTATCTCTCTTTTCACTCTCCTTCTATCTTTTTCTCTCTTTCTCTTCTCTCTATTTCTCTTCTCTCCTGATCGTTTCTTTTCTTCTCTGCTACTCTCTCTCTTTCTGTTTCTCTTCTCTCTGGATCGTGCAGGCTCTCTCTGCTTCTACTCCTCTGAAGTATATTCACGATCAATCTTTCCAAATGGAGAAGTCTTCTATTTATAGCATCAGAGAGGTGGGCGTGTGTCCTCTACAATTCCCGCCCAGAGCGCCTTGACCACGTGGTAGCATTTCAGCTCACTACATTACACGTGTTACGATCCTGAGCCATCTCTATTCTTGGATCACGTGTCCATACTAAGCTTCTTGAACATGAGTCCTGTCAGATAAAACTTGATATCAGTTCGAATCAATCTGAAGGAAAAGAAAAAGATGCATCGAGTAGGTTTGAGATTTTAAACTAAGCATGCATAGACTTGCTAGTGTGTAGTGCAGTATGCATGTAACAAAGTATGCACAATGAAGGTGAATGTACAGGCATGCCATCAAGGAGTGTATGGACTTTGCGTGCATTCGACAACGATGTATAGACTTGCTGGTGTGATGATGCATGAACTTGAACAATCATACCAGCAGTGGTATGCACACATGCACAATGAACATGGATTGCACTGACTAAGCCATGAGCTGAGCTAACGGATGTATAGACTTGCTCAGTTATCAGCGAATGGATGTATAGACTTTCTGTGCCTACGACAAGACGATGTACAGACTTTGTGTATGCGTGAAGCACAACGATGCAAGAATGTATAGACTTTGAATGCCGGGTGAAGAATGTACAGACTTTGCATGCATGCAACAAGACGATGAACAGACTTGATGATGAAATGATGCACAGACATATCAACAGAGAATGTGCAGACTTTGTATAGACATGAAACAACCGAATGCACTGACTATGCCTATGAATGTATAGACTTGCTAAGTCATCAAAGCAACCATGTGCAGACTTAGTGTATGTGCGAGACAAATCAATGCATTGACTATGTATGTGCATGAAGAGCACTGGCTGTACTAACTAGTCGAGTGAAACAACGGAGGTTGTACAAACTTGTCATCAACGAATGTACAGACTTGAGTTGATGTAGTCTAGGCAAAACTCTATACAGTCTTTATTCCTTGAACATTCATGAGTCTAGGCATTCACTAACTTATGGCCACCATGAAACATAGTTATGAAATGCATAGGCCTAGACGGTTAACCCTGCACTAACTATGTATCCATAATGAACACACATCGACTTCAAAATAAAGCACCTGATGAATGCACCGATGCAGTGTATGCATATGGCAGATATTGAACTGATGCAATGTATGCAGGAGAACTAACAGTGCAGTCTATTTACCAGATCATGCATCGACTATATGACGTGCAACAATAGTTAATGTACCGATGCAAACTACACTTGTTATGCAGGAACTAGAGTTGCACCAATGCAGATGCAGAGACAGACAATGCAATGAGATGAATGTGCCCACTCTTAAATCAATCAATCAATCATGCTCATAGTGCTTGCTGACATCAAAACAATTCATACTCATAGTGCTTGCTGACATCAAAACCATAGGGGCACAACAATCTCCCCCTTTTTGATGATGGCAACACTATGAGTCACTATGAGAAATGCAACACCAAAATATTCTCCCCCTTTGACTTCATCAAAGAAAATTTCAGATATGAACATATTAATATAACATCTCCCCCTTTGACAACATGAAGGCACATTAGAGCTATTCTCCCCCAAAATGAAGTATGCAGGATGAGCACTAGAAGAATAAAATATAAGAACTCCCCCTATCAACATGAATGTTTGACTACTCTCCCCTTAAATGCAGATGACCCAGAACTCCCCCAGAAGTGCATGAATGAATTCTGGTTAACCAAAAGCAATCTGAAATCTGCCACCTCAAGGAATCCAAAACAATAATGATTGTGGCACCTCACATATGCATGAACAGAATAAAGCAGGTGAAAAGTCCATAGAACCAAAACTAGTTACATAAAGAAGATGGAAGATTCCAACAGTGTGGAGAGGAGTACATCTCAGGAATCAATCAACTGATAAGAGAGGATTGTCAACAAAGTGCCTGTTGATCAAGTTGTCAGAGGTGAAATAAATCATGAGGAATTTTAAGGCATGCACCACTACAATAAGTCGTAACATGAATAGACTCTCCCATCATAGAGGGTTATGAATTGGCAACTTGACCAACCTGATTTAATTATGATGTATACCAAATTTGTCAATCAAAATCAGTACTTATATCTGAATTCAAGTTTTAATAAAGGTGAACCAAATAATCCGATAAAACTCAGGACCAATCATCTTTATCTTTCACGCATGATCTCAATAACTCCTTTGAGAGTTACACAGATTAGTATTGAGATTAAACACTTTTACAAGAGCATGAGTTGACAGAATTTGTAAGATATTTTCATTTGAAGCACTTTATACTTTTCTTGAGCAATTTAAGTTGATCAACACCTTTTTACGTGAGGCACAACACGTCTTAAGTGAAGTGACCCAGTTACTCAGTGTGATAACTTTCATTGCCTCTCAACTTTAAGAGCAGAGTTAGCACTAGAAGTGTCTTTTTACATGAGGAGACACCTTGATCAGAGACCAGACTCCCCAGTTACTCAACACAGACATGCTATTGCTCTGTCAGATTTTTCAATATATTTTCACCAGAGATAGCTATGGTACTTCATGACATAGAATTACTCTATTTCATTGATAGAGTATCTAGTTTCTCAGTGACCAAATCATTGCTCTGAATTCAAATTTTCAATTTAGTCAACATTTTTCAGGTTAATGTTTAAAAATAATACTCATTCTATGTGTCTTTACCAAAGTAGCCTTGATCTCATATTTTCAGAATTCAGATGAATGAGTCTAGATATTTTATGACATGGGTGGTTAAAAATTATTAAACCTTATGATTCAGATACCTTCAATCATTCAAATTCAAATCTGAGAATACATTAGGCTTATACCAATTTGAATCAGTGGACATTCTTAACTCTGTATGATAGAAGTTTCTTCTCAGGTTTCAGACATATAAACAAGGTACACAACTTAGATTTCTCAACTCAGTCCAATCAATGCAACTGAACAACTTATCCACACTAGATCACAGAATTCTGCTATGAAAGAATTTGAACAGATTTTCAAGGATTTCAGCAGTTGATTAGTCAAAAGAGAAGAATTTGAGTGAAATACACAAGTGCAAGAGAGGAATTCACATATTTGGACATGAAGAGTCTGGATTGAAAAGGATTAATAGGTCAAAAATGCTCCTCCTACCTGGATGCAATGGGTCATCTTATTAAATGAATTTTCTGAAAGACATCCATCTACTCCCCCTGACTGAATGCAGTGTATTCAATGAAAACCTAACACACCAAGTTCAGACATTACTACCCTCTTCCTGACATTATGATGCACCGACCTTCATGCTATTTGAACACAAGATGCATGGACTATATGCAAGACATGCAACTATCTACACTCAGTGCAATACATGCATCAATTTGAAACATCAACTATGCAAAGCATGCGTATGACACTCCGTTGTGCATAACAATTGTTCAAACATCAAAGCATTCTTTATTCAGAAATCAATGACAGGCTGACACAGGATAATTTTTCAAACAATCCAACTCTCAAATCAGAATGAAATCAACACACATGAATATGAAAGTGAACCGAATAGCTAGACAGGAAGGGTTCAAGAGGTGAACGACTAGTGAGACTCAAATACTCCCCTTGTCTATATGCAATGAGTTATTCCTTTTTGGATTTTTCAATTTAGATGATATGCAATGCATCACACTATATATATGCACTATGCAACGAGACTGGTCATGATCAGTAAGAACATCATGCGAAATCAATCAATTTTTCAAAAGGTTTCAATTAAGCATAGATAGATTAATATGATATGCAAGCATCTGAAGCAAACAATTTTTGATAACAAAATTTAGAACAAATTTTTAGAACTGACCTGAATAGTGCAATCCTGGGAGTTTCATTCTTGAGTGCCTTGGATTATTAACCCCTTTATTCATCAACTTCCAAGGCACACCTGCAAGGTAAGATCAATTTGCGAATTTGGGGACCCAAAGACTCTTGGGTCTTATTAGTTGAGTGACACCTCTAGCAGGTGCACTCCAGGGTTTCTAAGTCTTCCTATCATCAAAATTCAAATCATGGCAGTTATTCATGATATGTCCTATTCTCCCACAATAATGACAATTAATGGCAGAGTTCAAATTCCTTTTGATAGGATGAACATGAAAATTTTGTGAGTGGACATTCGTTAAGATATTTTTACCATGCAAATTGGTATTCCTTTTAACATGCCAACACTCAAAGGCTCGATGACCAACTTTACCACATTCAAAACATACAGGAGTTTTTCTATTAAAGACAGTTTTGTTCTCAAGGATATTCTCAGGTTTTGAACTCCTTTTTCCTCCCTGGGCATGCCAGCAATGAGCTGCAACATGGCCCAGCTTCCCACACTGGAAGCAATGGATCTTCTTTTTCTTATTGAATGCGTGGGGTTTTTCATGAATAATCTTAGCACTCAATTCATCTTGAACCATTATTCTACATTCATGCATATGATGACCAGATATGCCACAGTAATGACAAGAGGTGATTCTTGTGTGTGCATGTGACTGGATGGGGAAATATTTTGTACTATGCACTTGATCATGAGGTCTAACAGAGTCAGAAAAGGCCTTAACAGTAATAGTTGAGAGTTTGGTTTTCCTTTTACTTCCAGCCTTTTTCTGATTACTTTCATTCTTCAAGTTTTTATCCTCATTTTTAGTTCTCCGAACAGTGAATTGGAAAACTGATGAAGTAGAAGCTTTAACTTGTTCTGAGCTTTTAACAAAAACATTTTTCATTTGATTCCCTTCAACCTTCTTCGTAACTGGAATGTAACCCAATCCCTCTTTCTGGACATTCACATTTACTCCAAGCAATTTATTCAGATTAATCTTTCCTTTTAAAAATCTTGACAAGGAGTCCTTTAGGTCTTCAATTTCAGAGTTAAGAGTCACAATTTTAGCTTCGTATTTGTTTAGCTCAGATTCACACGCAATCAGCTGCTGTTGCAAAGTATCATTCAGGTTCTTCAGAGTTTCATTTTCTTGTTGAACCTTTATTTCATTGTTGTTCTCATTTTCCTTCACAACTGATTTTCTTTTTTCAAATGACAACCATCTTTCAGAGAAAACAGTATTAAGAACCATTAGCTTTTTATTTTGGTCTTTAAGATACATATTTTCTTCGATCAGCTTATCTTAAAATTGATCATTTTCCTTCTTCTGAGCCAGCAAGGAATCATTTTCTTCTTTCAAGGAAGTGATTAAGTTTTTCTGCATATTATCATCAGAATCTAAGTCTTCGATCAATTCCTTTAAGAATGCACATTCATTACACGAACCCTTATCTCCAGTTGAATAATTATTCAGGTTCTTATCTTCAGATTTTAACATGTCCAGCTCTCTTTTCAATTTCCTTTTCTCAGATTTAATTCTGTCATACTTGATCAACAAATGTTCATTCAATGCCACCAAATCTTCAAATGAAAAGTTAACAATGTCAGAGTTTACCTGTGACGAAGTTTCTTCAATTTGAATCTGATCTTCATCTGAAGCCATGAGGCATTTCACTTCGTCCCGGCTCCTGCTGACTGCTAACATCTCGACCACTTCGGTGGCACTGTAGCATTTGACTATACAAGGAAATTTATCAATATTTATCGCCCTTTTGATTAGGTCCAGGGCCCTCTGATTCTCAGAGAATTTTAGTCTGTCTAAAGTTTTCTATAACGATTTATCCTTTGGAACTTCATAAGAACTATGTGCAATGATCATCCACAGATCTGGATTAGTCTGCAACACATATTCCCTGAACTGATTGAGCCAGTTATAAAAACCTAGACCCTCATATTTTGGGAGATCAAACATCGGAGACATCCTCAGATTAAATCACAAACTTAAATGTAGAAGGGATCGAAAACAATGATAAGAACACTCATCAAACCAAAACGCACCGAAACCGAATCCAGGAACAGATCTGCAGGTCGTGTGACCCTCTGTGCAGACAACCGCTTTGATACCAATTGTTGGGACATGTGCGATGGATTCAGAGGGGGGTGAATGAATCTATCCTTCAAAATTTTTGCCTAATTTAAAAAATTAGAACACTCAGAGATGCGAAGCTAAAGACAAATTCAGTTCTACCGAATCTTAAATACTGTGACATGTTCAATCAAACACTAGACGTGCAATCAATGAGCTCAATGGACATATGAAGACAGATCGAGTCTAAGCATTCATCTAGCGGAATCAGATATGACAATCAAACCACAGTGGACGAATGATTTTTAGGTGGTTCGGTCCGCAGACCTACGTCCACCACTGTAGAGCCCCCAAAATTTATAAAAGTAATTTCTAGTTATTTAAATAATATTCTGGCATTAATTGGGCTAAATAATCAATATAAGGCCAAAATTGTGTTAATCAGTTAACCCAAACCACTTAATTAAAAGTCCAAATTATTTTTAACTCAGGCCCATTAAGTTAGGCCCACATTCTAGAAGGTAATTAAGTCTATCTACGGATATTAAGGATAAATACTAATACTATAAGATAATGATTTGGATAATTAACAAGAGAGTTTTCATAAATTGAAACTCTAAGCTACGATGACTGTAACGGTCTATCGTAAGACCGCCACAGCCAAATGACGCATGGGCACTCGACCGTTACATTCCTGTTAGTTCCGTAAGTGAAGGGACTCATGAAAAGATTGGAACTTGATGTTCCTATCCACTATGGATCGACTTGGGAAGGATTGTAAAAACTCTAAGGACTCTTAGAGATTAGGATTTGATGAAATAAGGACTCTAAACTCGATCTAATCCTCAAAACCTAGCCTAAACTCTATAAATAGGGCATAGTTCTGAACTGTGCGACCCTTACTTTTTGGGCATAAGGAAGCAAGGTAAGGAGTCATTATTTCGGGTAAGTTGTTTAGAAGTTTTTGTTCATTATACTCTAGACTAACTCCCCTCCAAATTTCACATCTCTAGGCCAAGAGAGCGTGGAGTTAGAGCCCAAGGAAGTAGCTGGAAAAGTCACAAAGGAGGGTGAAGAACTAGGGCCGGTTTCTCAACCAAATCCAGAAACTTCAACCTAAGTAAGAGGTAGGTTATCTCATGAACGGCAAAAAGAACTTGATAGGACAAAGAGCCTCTGGTTTTATGGGTTTTCTTCATGCATGATAAATCATTGATTCCATGTTTTGATAGTTCCATGCATATCATGCATCCCTTAGCCCTAATAAGAGAGGATTATAACATGTTGTTCATCTACTCACAATTACCTATGCATGTAGAAGACCTTTACTTCGTTGTCATATCTAAGAAACTCATGATATTTTGATTATAGACATGATGTGAATTGACCTCTTAGGTTTCTTATGTTGTGACCCCTCTATGTTGATGATGTTGACACTTGCTTTATTTCATTGGCAACATCATTGTTTTGATTGATTGGCAACTGCTTTTGATTTGATGAAATTGCTCTATCAGATTGACTATGTGTTCCTTGCACTTAATACACTGTAGACTGCACTTCATTTGTATTGGTTAAGTGAGTACAACGTCAACGCATCTCACTAGCTCATGTTACAGCATCAACGCACTTCATTGCATGTGTGTACAGCGTCAACTCGCCAAGTGTGTACAGCGTCAACGCATGAAGTCTGTACATCAGCCTTAATATTCTAAGTCTGTACAGCCGTTGGCTTTGAACCTCAGAGTCTGTACATCGCTTCATGTCCCCAAAGTATGTACATCCACAGTGATCTTTGAAGTCTGAACATCGTCCGTCTTTGTTAGCGTCTCAGGCATTGGGCTAAGTCTGTACAGCATTCAATGTCTAGAGTTTCATGAAGTCTGTACATCAGACTGTTACAGCAAGTCTGTACATTGTCCGTCTTCCTTAACGTCTTATTTTTTGAAGTCTATACATCCATCGTGGAGCCTCAAGTATACACATCGCCTGACTTCCTAAAGTCTGCACATCCACAGTGTTACTTGAAGTCCGGACATTGGTCTTCAAACTCAATGTCTGCACATTGTCTTTGATCCAAGTCTATTCAATGGTCTTCATACTTGAAGTCCATACATTCGATGTGCAGAGTTGATGTCTTACTGTGTCTTATGCTGATCGAGTCTGCACACTGGTCGGTGGCAAGCCTGTACACTGGTCTCAGCCTTTCAAGTCTACACATTGGCCTCCTTGCATAAAGTATATACACTGGACTGTTTGGCAAGTCTATACATCGGCCCTTGCCTTCGTGTCGTTATTTGTTCCATCGCGTGCTGAACACTGCAGCACCTCGTGCTGCTTTCTGTGCCACCTCGTGTCGCTCCATCTGTGTCACCCCTATGTCTTCGAGTCTTATTTTCGGCCGTATTACTTCGAGCCTTCTGTATTCATGTTGTTTGTCTTTTTCCAAGACACCGTGTCTTTCTTGCTTTGTGACCACACTTCGTGTCGGTTTCTGTTTTCATCTTCGAGTTGTTTTCAGCCCGTGTCGTCCTCGTTTTCGTGTCGTTCTTCGTGTTGTTTCTGTGTTTGTGTCTCCGTGTTGTTTTTATGTCTTCGTGTTGCCTCTTTCTATCTTCATCCAGGTTTCCTCTGATCGCGTGTTTTACTACCGTTTTACTCCGTGTTATTTCCTCTTTACCTCGTGCTGTTCTCATCTGACTTCGTGTCGTTCTCTTTGTAGTGTTAGCCTTGTTACTGTGGTACCTCGTGTCGTTCTCTCTTTATCTCGTGCTGTAGTCATCTTATGTACCTCGTGTCATTCTCAGTATAGTGCATCTCGTATTGCTATCACATACCTCATGCAGTTTAGCTTTTGTGGCCTTGAGTTTTAATGGTTTTAATTTCTTTGCAGGAGAAGAAGAAAAACAAAAAGAAGAAGGTGGTCCGAGGAAGAATATTCCCCAGTGTCTAGGCGGCACGTGATCCGAGGATAAGGAGAGTGCCCAGATGAGGACACGTGTACTGACAGACTGTTGGATGCTGCCACGTGGTCCAAATTGCTGGGCGAGAAACGTGGAGAGCACACGCCTGCTGCTGTTGCTGCTATATAAACAAGCCTTCTTCCACAGAAGAAAACTGATCGAAAGAAAAGAAAAGAAAGTCTATACAGCAGTGAGCCTTCGATCCACAGAGAAAAAAAAAAGAGAGAAGAAGATGATACAGATAAGAAGAAGAAGAAATAGAGAAGAAGGAGAAAAAGAGAGAGGAAGAGATCGAGAGAGATTGAGTTGAGAGAGAGAGTTGATTGAGAGTGAGAGTGAGAGGTTTTGTATCTCAGCCTCGTGGTTCAAAACCAGAGCTGAGCTTTGCTCTTTAAGAGCTACATTGCTTTTGTGTTTTCCTTTTTCGTTTTGATTCTGTCTTTCATTTCCTAACATTGTTTCTTCAAGCTGTGCGTCAGCGGTCTTGCAGTGGTAGTCTCCACTGGACGGGTTAAGCTATATTTCCCCAGCGGTTGCAGAGGATCAGATCCTCTGGTCGGCAAGCTGTAGTGCCCAGCGAAGCTGTGTATCAGCGGATTGTTTAGCCAAGCTGTAAAGCCCAGCGGACGCAAGCTGTGCTGCGCAGCAGGAAGCCATACTCGGTTGAGTGTGGGGTGGACGTAGGTCGCTGACCGAACCACCTAAAAATCGTGGGTGCATTGCGTTTATGTTTTTGTGTGATCTGTGTGCGATAGGAATTCTTGCTTAGTTTATTTGATTTCATCGCTCATGCTCATGTCTAGCATTCTTCCTTTAGCTTATTCGATATTTGCCTAAATTCTGCTTTAGAACTTACAATAGTTTTAAATTAGGTAAGTTGATCTATTCACCCCCCTCTAGATCCACACTTAGTGGAGATAGACTGCGTCCATCTAACCCAACACTTGGTATCAGAGCCTAACTCTTCTGTAGGGACTCATCGCCCGAAGAGAATAGGCAGAGATGGATGCTCGAGGGATGATTGCTGCAGGTCAATCAACATCGAAGCCCCCATTCTTTGATGGATCAAACTACGCATACTGGAAGAACCGTATGCAAGTGTTCCTCAGGGCTAAGGATTATGAGATTTGGAAGATTGTCAGCAAGGGACCTTATGAGCTGTCCCTAAATGAAGATGTATGGACCAAGGAGGAGATCAGAAGGTCCACGCTAAATTGGAGTGCTATTAATGCTATCCAGTGCGCTCTGCATCCTACAGAATTCTCCCGTGTGTCTGCTTGCAAATCAGCTAAGGAGATGTGGGATGCGCTGGAAGTAATTCATGAAGGTACATCTCAAGTAAGAGAGCAGAAGGCCAATCTTCTTGTATCTGAGTATGAAGCCTTCAAGATGAAGCAGAACGAGTCCATCAGCGAAATGTACGCTCGGCTGACTGTCATTACCAATGGCCTCAGAGGTTTTGGGAAACCTCAGGCAGAGTATGATGTAGTGAGGAAAATTCTGCGCTCCCTGACTCCCATTTGGCACACCAAAGCAACAGTGATGGAGGAGTCAAGGGACTTGCGTAATACCAAGTCTGATGAGCTGATTGGCTCACTAATGGCATATGAGATAAACATGCCAAGGACTGATGAAGCTGATAGCGCTGAAGGCTAGTTCCAGCAAATCAACAAAATCCAGCTCCAGCAGCTCTTCATCATCAGAGGAGAGCCTAAATGAATAAGAAGATGTGACTCGATCTGAGATAGCCATGATGACTAGAGAGTTCAGGCGATTTCTCAGAAAGGGAGCAGGACGGTTCGGTCAGAAGAAATACAGTGGTGGCCGGAAGGACAAAAGGTATAAATCTAAACCTACAAAGAAAAATGAAGCTAATGTATGTTATCAATGCAGGAAACCAGGGCATCTGAAAATTGACTGTCCAGACAATCAGAAATATAAGGACAGGTCAAAGAAGAAAATCAAGAAGGGAAGAGCTATGATCACCACATGGAGTGATGAAGATGAATGCTCTTTCAGCAGCAGCTCAGATAGTGAAGCCGAATCTGAACAGCCCATTTGCCTTATGGCAACAAGCTCCGAAGATAGAGAGGAGGACACAGATGAGGCAATCACTAGATTTGAAAACTTCACAATTGCTGATTGGGTAGATGCTTATCATGACATAGCTGATAGAGCTGACGATATTAGAAAAGAGAATAGGCATCTTAGAAGAAAAATCAATTCCATGCAAAATGATAAAACACTAACTGATAAAATTGCATGTTTGGAATCTGAGATTGATGAATTGAAACTCACATGCTCTGAAGAAGATGAAATCAAAAATGAGTTAAAAGCTTCTAAGGAAGAGAATCTAAGGCTTGAAAATGAAATTGATGAATGGAAGTTGAAGATTCAGAAATGTGAAAGTGAAGTCAAAATTATCTCTGAAAAATATGAAGCTGTCCTCAATGTCAACAATGAGCTGAAAAAGGCTATTGATGAACTTCAGAAAGACAATGAGGATAAAATAAAAACCATTGAGAAAATGACCCAAGGAACAGATAACTTAAATGCTTTGTTAGGGTCAAAGGTTAACTTCAGAAAAGAGGGCCTAGGATTTAATTCTAGTGCAACAAAAACATTCGGAATGAAAACAATTTCATTTGTTGCTCAAAAGGAAAAGGGACCTCTAATTAGCATGAACTCAACAAATTTAATGAACAAAAATGCTAATCTGAAAAATACCAGTGCTGAGGAGAAGGGTAAACAAAAACTCAGTGAGCCTAGTAGAGCTAGCACATCTAAACAGAATCCTAGGGCTCAGACTCAGGTTAGGGGTCAACCTACACAGTCCAGTAAACCCCAGGTCAAGGTGACCAAGTCTCCACCAACACCTCCACCTCTTAAGAAGACCCAATACAAACCTGTGTATAGGTCAGCAGGGTCCAAAGTACAAGGGAGACAAAGTGCAGCTAGGAGTCAACCCAATCATTTTTATCAACCCAGAGCTCAGACCCACTACAATGCACAGCCAACCTACTTCAGTAGGTCAGATTGGTCTAGAACTCAGGGTAGGTTTACGGGTCTTGCACACCAGGGTGCTCAATATCAAAGACCTTACAGTGGAAATTGGGTCAATGGGTATGGTTACTGGACATCTAGAAATCAATATTTTCATAGCCAGCCCAGGAACTACTATGGCCAAAATTTTGTGGACATACCCTGGCCAAGGCACTAGCACAGAAATAACAATACTGTCAATAATCATGCTGCTGCCAATAAGAAAAAGAACAATAAAAAGAAAAGGAACAACAACAGAAGAAAATCTATAGGATCCACTGAACAAAATTCATTTAAATAAATGTGGATTCCGAAACACTTGCTTTCCAGCTTTGCTTCTAGTTCATTTACATTGGAGCCCAATCAGTCTTGGGTTCCAAACTTCTCTACCTAATTGGGCATGCAGGTATGCCTGGCAGCCAAGAACAACCTGTGGTACATGGATAGCGGCTGTTCCAGGCATATGACAGGAGATAAGGCCAAATTTTGCATACTGACTGAGAAAGTAGGAGGCCTTGTCACCTTTGGAAGCAACACAAAGGGTAGGATTATCGGATCAGGTAAGGTAGGTAAGTGTTCTACCTGCTGCATTGATGATGTTATGTTGGTTGAAGGGTTAGCCTATAATCTACTTAGCATCAGCCAGTTATGTGATAAAGGGTACAATGTTTTATTTAACTCTCAATGCTGCAAGGTTTTTGAACCTGATTCTGATATTGTCAAATTTTCTGGAAAAAGAACAAATAATACTTACATGATAAATTTAGATGAAATTCAACACACTAACCTTTGCCTCACTGCCAGTAGAGAAGACATAGCATTTTTATGGTATCGTAGGTTAGGTCATGCTAGCTACACTGTTTTGCACAAATTAAATAAGCATGGCATGGTTAGAGGACTTCCTGAAGTCTCATTCAAGAAAGAAAATAAAATCTGTGATGCATGCACTCAATCAAAGATAACTAGAAAGTCATTTAAGTCTAGAACTGAAAATATGTCTTCCAAACCCTATGAGCTGATACATATGGACCTCTTTGGACCAACCAGATCTATCAGCCTATCAGGAAGGAGGTATGGGTTTGTCATGGTAGATGACTTTTCTAGGTATACTTGGGTTTATTTCTTATCTAATAAGAGTGATCCTTTCTCTGAATTTCAGGAGTTCTATGTTAAAACAAATCAGAAAATTGAAAACATTTTATCTGATCATGAAGGTGAGTTTGAAAACTCACAATTTGATGAATTCTGCAGGTCAAATGGAATCAACCACAGGTATTCCTCACCAAGGACACCTGAGCAGAATGGAGTTGTGGAGAGAAGGAACAGAACCCTAGTGGAAATGGGTCGTACTCTCCTTGTCGAAGGTGGTCTACCAAAGAAATTTTGGGCTGAAGCAGTGAACACTGCCTGCTATGTAATTAATAGAGCCATGGTAAGACCTTCTACCCTGCAAACACCATATGAGATATTAAAAGGTAAGAAACCTTCTATTGCTCACTTCAAGGTTTTTGGTTGTAATTGTTTCATTCACATAAATGATAAAAAGGACCTTGATAAATTTGAACCTAAAGGAGAACCAGGAATCTTTCTTGGCTATTCTGAAAACACCCGAGCATACAGAGTGTACAATCTGAACTCTAAAACTGTTGAAGAATCTCCACACATAGTTTTTGATGAATCCTTGGTAAATTTTCATATTGGTCAATGCAGAAATGAAAACAATGGTGAAATTCTGAAGGAAGGAGATCCTGCAGACAAATCCGAGGATGAAGAAGAACATAAAGAGCTTAATGAAGCGGAGCCTACAGTTCAGGGGGAGGTAAATCAAGTTCATGATAGTCCAATTACAAATATTAGATATCTCAAGGATCATCCTGTAGATAATGTTATTGGAAATCTGCATGACCCTCCTAGGACTAGAGGCCACTTAAGAATTCAACATGAACTGAATGCTTATGCTTTTGTATCAAATATAGAACCCAAGTCCATTGACTGTGCTCTCCAAGATGTGCATTGGATTAATGCCATGCATGAGGAGCTCAATCAATTTGACAGGAATAAGGTGTGGGTTTTGGTTCCACCTCCTGATCATGAAACAGTCATAGGGACTAAATGGGTATTTAGGAACAAAACTGATGAAGCAGGGAATGTTACTAAAAATAAAGCCAGACTTGTAGCTCAGGGGTACAATCAGGAATTTGGAATAGACTTTGAAGAGTCTTTTGCCCCTGTAGCTAGGTTAGAAGCAATAAGAATTTTATTGGCTTATGCATGTTCCCTAGGAATAAATCTTCAGCAGATGGATGAGAAATCTGCTTTTCTAAATGGGGAAATTAATGAGGATGTCTATGTGAGACAGCCTCCTGGGTTTGAATATTTAGATTTCCCTAATCATGTTTACAAGCTCAATAAAGCTCTCTATGGTTTAAAGCAAGCTCCTAGAGCTTGGTATGACAGGTTGAGCAAATTTCTCACCGACAAGAACTTCACAAGAGGTATAGTTGATCAAACATTGTTTACCAAGGTAAGCCATCCAGATATTCTTATCATTCAGATTTATGTGGATGACATTGTGTTTGGGTCAACTAACCCCAAATTATGTGAGGAATTCTCTCAAATAATGACTCATGAATTTGAAATGAGCTCAATGGGTGAGCTCAAACTATTTCTTGGACTGCAGGTTACACAAACAGAAGATGGCACTTTCATCTCTCAGTCCAAGTATGTAAAGAACTTATTGAAGAAGTACAAAATGGACAACCTCAAGGAAATAGCTACTCCAATGGGTACCTCAACCAGTTTGGATGAAGATTCTAAAGGTAAACCTGTGGACCAAAGGCTATACAGAGGTATGATCGGATCTCGTCTCTATCTTACAGCATCTAGGCCTGATATACAATTTACTGTGTGTTTATGCTCTAGATTTCAGGCCAGTCCTAAAGAAACTCACTTTAAAGCTGTGAAAAAGATTTTTAGGTATTTACTAGGCACCCAAGAACTAGGTCTCTGGTATCCTGCTAAGTGTGAGTTAGAGCTTCTAGCCTACACTGATGCAGACTATGCTGGGTGTCGAGTAGATAGAAAAAGCACCAGTGGCTACTGTCAATTCCTTGGTGACTGTCTAGTGTCTTGGGCATCAAAGAAGCAACACACTGTAGCATTATCCACAGCTGAAGCTGAGTATGTTGCAGCATGTAATTGTGCAGCCCAAGTACTTTGGATTAAGCACCAACTGGCTGATTATCAGATAAATCTGGGATGCATTCCACTTTTATGTGATAATACTAGTGCTATATGCCTTGCTAAAAATCCTGTTCACCATTCTAGGACTAAGCATATAGAGATAAAACATCATTTTCTTAGAGATGCTGTAAATAAAAATGAGATTGAAATGAATTTCATAGAAACTGAAAAACAAATTGCTGATATTTTTACTAAGCCTCTCGGGAATGAAAATTTTAAGTTTCTTAGAAGAGAACTTGGCTTATGTAAATTTCAGCATGATGAATGATTGTTTAATTGCTATGAATAAAATCTCTGATGTGGACTTGTTTTTTGATTGCTTGGATAAATCATGTGAATGTGAATGTGGATGTAGAACTGTCCTGCATTGCATATATTCAGGGGGAGCTTGTCTTTGCATATCATTCATTCATGACCTATGCATAAGCTCTCTCTCAATTAATTCTTACCATGTTGCATGCATATAGACAGGGGGAGTATTGCTAGAAATTTAGAGTGGTTTCAACTTTCTTGAAGTCATTCAACCTTTAATCTGAATACTTGTCTCTGACATTATGGCAATCTGTTGGTAAGTTCTGATTTCTAAGCAGTAGAAAATGGACTTCTTCATTTATAAGAATTTGAACTGTTCAAAGAATGACGCAATGGTTTAAATCTTATAATGATTGGAGTTTAAAGAATGCAATCAGTATGTAAGTAAGTTGAAAATTGATAAAACTCTCAACCTCTTTCTTATTTCATGTCTGACAAAGCTAATCATATCTGAAATCTGAAAACTCATCTGAAATCATGTTAGAGAGGTTAAGTATGTGTATTGTTCTTAAACAAGTCATTCTGAAACATAAAAAGGACAGCTAAGAAAGATAATAAAAAATATTGAAAATTATTGAATATACATATTGGCAGAGCAATGACTGGTAAATTACTGAGAAACTGAGTGATCCATCAAAGAAGTGGACAACACTCATGTCATGAAGTGTATCAGCTATCTCTGTATAAAATGTTCAAAATAGCAGGCTGGTTTCACTGAGTACCTGGGGGTAACTGGCGTCTGATAAACGTGTACCCTCACACAAAAAGGTGTAACTTAGTTCTGTTGCATTTGATCATAGGCAGAATGGTCCATATTGTTGAGTATCTAGGGGTATTGGTGTCTGATAAACGTATACCCTTACGCAGAAAGACTTATGGTACCTAAATGCTCAACATGATCTAATATTGATAATGCTGCTCCTTCAAAAGAAAAGTTCATGAGTGTCAATTTGTTTAGTTTCAATACATGACTTGGTTTCTCTCAAAAAAATTTATGAGACTATGAAAGTAAGATATTATGAAACTAAATCTTTCAGGCAAATGTGATTCTGGTTTATTGCTTTATCATGCACAGTGAACTTATCGATTGCTTGTAGTGCATGAACTCCAAATTTTATCATCCTTAAACCAGAACTCTTTCTGACAGTAGTTTCTAATTTCATATGACTGAAGACTCTATGCTTTAGAATGCTTATTCATGAACTACCTGTTCAGAATGCCAGTCAGTTCTTCTCTTGATTTCTCCAATGTATTTAATTTTTCCCTCCTCTTTGTTGATGGCAAAGGGGGAGAATATTGTCTAGGGGATGTCTAGGAGGAGAATATAATTCATCCAAGGGAGAATTGAATTCATTCCAAGGGAGAGTTTGAGGTAGTGAGTTGCATGCATTCATAGCATTTGCATGTCAATCTGCATGACACATCATGTCTTTCATCAAACATATATCTATAAAATAGAATGTTGCTATTCTACTTCATATGGGGTTGCCATCATCAAAAAGGGGGAGATTGTTGTGACCCCTCTATGTTGATGATGTTGACACTTGCTTTATTTCATTGGCAACACCATTGTCTTGATTGATTGGCAACTGCTTTTGATTTGATGAAATTGCTCTATCAGATTGACTATGTGTTCCTTGCACTTAATACACTGTAGACTGCACTTCATTTGTATTGGTTAAGTGAGTACAGGGTCAACGCATCTCACTAGCTCATGTTACAGCGTCAACGCACTTCATTGGATGTGTGTACAGCGTCAACTCGCCAAGTGTGTACAGTGTCAACGCATGAAGTCTGTACATCAGCCTTAATATTCTAAGTCTGTACAGCCGTTGGCTTTGAACCTCAGAGTCTATACATCGCTTCATGTCCCCAAAGTATGTACATCCACAGTGATCTTTGAAGTCTGAACATCGTCCGTCTTTGTTAGCGTCTCAGGCATTGGGCTAAGTCTGTACAGCATTCAATGTCTAGAGTTTCATGAAGACTGTACATCAGACTGTTACAGCAAGTCTGTACATTGTCCGTCTTCCTTAATGTATTGTTTTTTGAAGTCTATACATCCATCGTGGAGCCTCAAGTATACACATCGCCTGACTTCCTAAAGTCTGCACATCCACAGTGTTACTTGAAGTCTGGACATTGGTCTTCAAACTCAATGTCTGCACATTGTCTTCGATCCAAGTCTATTCAATGGTCTTCATACTTGAAGTCCATACATTCGATGTGCAGAGTTGATGTCTTACTGTGTCTTATGTTGATCGAGTCTGCACATTGGTCGGTGGCAAGCCTGTACACTGGTCTCAGCCTTTCAAGTCTACACATTGGACTCCTTGCATAAAGTATATACACTGGACTGTTTGGCAAGTCTATACATCGGCCCTTGTCTTCGTGTCGTTATTTGTTCCATCGCGTGCTGAACACTGCAGCACCTCGTGCTGCTTTCTGTGCCACCTCGTGTCGCTCCATCTGTGTCACCCCTATGTCTTCGAGTCTTATTTTCGGCCGTATTACTTCGAGTCTTCTGTATTCGTGTTGTTTGTCTTTTTCCATGACCCCGTGTCTTTCTTGCTTTGTGACCACACTTCGTGTCGGTTTCTGTTTTCGTCTTCGAGTTGTTTTCAGCCCGTGTCATCCTCGTTTTCGTGTCATTCTTCGTGTTGTTTCTGTGTTTGTGTCTCCGTGTTATTTTTATATCTTCGTGTTGCCTCTTTCTATATTCGTCCAGGTTTCCTCTGATCGCGTGTTTTACTACCGTTTTACTCCGTGTTATTTCCTCTTTACCTCGTGCTGTTCTCATCTGACTTCGTGTCGTTCTCTTTGTAGTGTTAGCCTTGTTACTGTGGTACCTCGTGTCGTTTTCTCTTTATCTCGTGCTGTAGTCATCTTATGTACCTCGTGTCGTTCTCAGTATAGTGCATCTCGTATTGCTATCACATACCTCATGCAGTTTAGTTTTTGTGGCCTTGAGTTTTAATGGTTTTACTTTCTTTGCAGGAGAAGAAGAAAAACAAAAAGAAGAAGGTGGTCCGAGGAAGAATATTCCCCAGTGTCTGGGCGGCACGTGATCCGAGGATAAGGAGAGTGCCCAGATGAGGACACGTGTACTGACAGACTGCTGGATGCTGCCACGTGGTCCAAATTGTTGGGCGGGAAACGTGGAGAGCACACGCCTGCTGCTGTTGCTGCTATATAAACAAGCCATCTTCCACAGAAGAAAACTGATCGAAAGAAAAGAAAAGAAAGTCTATACAGCAGTGAGCCTTCGATCCACAGAGAAAAAAAAAAGAGAGAAGAAGAAGATACAGAGAAGAAGAAGAAGAAATAGAGAAGAAGGAGAAAAAGAGAGAGGAAGAGATCGAGTGAGATTGAGTTGAGAGTGAGAGTGAGAGGTTTTGTATCTCAGTCTCGTGGTTCAAAACCAGAGCTTAGCTTTGCTCTTTAAGAGCTACATTGCTTTTGTGTTTTCCTTTTTCATTTTGATTCTGTCTTTCATTTCCGAACATTGTTTCTTCAAGCTGTGCGTCAGCGGTCTTGCAGTGGTAGTCTCCACTGGACGGGTTAAGCTGTATTTCCCCAGCGGTTGCAGAGGATCAGATCCTCTGGTCGACAAGCTGTAGTGCCCAGGGAAGCTGTGTATCAGCGAATTGTTTGGCCAAGCTGTAAAGCCCAGCGGACGCAAGCTGTGCTGCGCAGCAGGAAGCCATACTCGGTTGAGTGTGGGGTGGACGTAGGTCGCTGAACGAACCACCTAAAAATCAGGGGTGCATTGTGTTTGTGTTTTTGTGTGATCTGTGTGCGATAGGAATTCTTGCTTAGTTTATTTGATTTCATCGCTCATGCTCATGTCTAGCATTCTTCCTTTAGCTTATTTGATATTTGCCTAAATTCCGCTTTAGAACTTACAGTAGTTTCAAATTAGACAAGTTGATCTATTCACCCCCCTCTAGATCCACACTTAGTGGAGATAGACTGCGTCCATCTAACCCAACATCTTATTTGTTTTCTGTTAGCAGACACTGTAACGCATCCCAGTAGGACCGTCACTTGAATGTAACGCACCTACCATGATCCGTCACAGTCTCTGTATATCTTATTTTCCTCTGTTGATAATAACGCGCCACAACCGACGCGTTGCTTTCATGTAACGGCTCCTCGACAGACCGTCATATTCACTGTGACGCCCTGACCCTAGACCGTTACAATCTGTGTACTGGCAACCCTAGGCAGAATATATCATGCCACTACTACCTATGTTTATGCCTAGATATCTATGTAGCAACCTGATTTCATGATTATCAGATCGTTCATATTAGGTATTGCATGGTTGATATCTCACTTTTATTTTGAGTTTTACTAGTTTCATAAAGCCTAAATGTATAGTTTTGTACTATAAAGCATGACTTGTAAAACGGAGTTTTCATCGTGATTTCACATAGATTATATATCTCTCTCTGTCAATAGAGTCAAATTCTATAAGTACATGGCACTTACTCCGGTACGATGTCATTAGTTTACACTTTGCACTATAGGAAACTATCTTGGACATGAGGACCTCTCTATTGGATATTCCTTCCAATGGACTAGGAAATCATTATTTCAAGGCCTCCGTAAATCTCCGCGAGCCTGGGATTCCCACTAGGACGCTGAGTTGGTTGTACCAATAAAAGCCCATTAATTAGATTACACTATCGGGTTTCTGGTTCTTGAAAAATAATGGCCCTGGACTGGACCGTCAGGCCAAGTAACGGCCCAGTTCCAGACCGTCGCATTCCTCTGAGTCTATCTTTATCTTTCTGGACTCTGGTCATTGTAACGGTCCAGCATGGACGCGTTACATAATGTAACAGCCCAGACCCTGACCGCTACATACCTTGTATATGTTAACCCAAGGATTGACCAAGGGTTGATATTCCATTGATTCTAGACAAACCTTGATGCTCTAGAACTTGTCATGTTGCTTAAATGGATCTAAAAGGAATGAAAGTTAAGGAACGTACCGTTATGCTGCCGATTTATTTCCAAGAGCATAGCCTTGTTTAAATCTTTTTTTTTTGACTCATATTGTTCAAAATTGAAGCATTCATTCATTGATTATTGTTATCATGGAATTATTGGAAGTGCTATATTCTTGACCATACTTTACTGTTATACTGCGTGGAAGTAGCTTAATTTATAACTGAAGATGCGATCGAGCACTAATTGTGTTCAAGGGCTCTATGCTAGTCCCCTCGGCTGATTGCAGGAAACATACTATTTTATAAACCATGGGGTATGATGCTACTAGCATCGCATTGCGCTGGGAGTACTATTTCTATAAATAAGTGAAGATCCACGGCACAACATGACATTCTTGCTTGATATTCCACAGAAATTCACGAAGCACTTGTTCTTAAGCATAAGATGCTAAAGTGAAGAATATGTGGCTTGCTAGTACAATCTCGTTACATTCTTGTTCATGGAAGGCCAATATCATGTTCTTGTTATATTCTTGCTAATTCATTCTTGATCATTCTATCTTACATGGTTATCTTGTTTCTATTGATTTGATCGCATGATTGATTCGCATTGCATGATCTTACCTTATTTCTCTAGAGCTAAAATGCTAATTACTTTAGTAATGCCTTCATGTTGATATGAAGATACCTACTGGGTAAGTGTGCTCATGACCTATTGTTCAATGATTTTCAAGAGATGCATATAGTTCGCATTCGGATTCGGGTGATTCGAGCAGCGGGTCCGAGAGTGATTAAGAGTTGTCTTGATAAGAGAGAAGACTTAGGCAGTTTCAAGTGTTTAGATGGAGTCAATGTAATTTTTCTTATTTCTTGAGTTAATTAGTGAAGAAGTCAAAGTATGTAGTTTTGAATATTGATTGATTATGAAATAAAGTTGAGTTTTGAATATATCTTGTGCAATTACCTCTATATGTGTGATTGTCTCGCGCTCTGAATGTTCTTGCTTGCAAGAGGCTTACCATGCCGGCTGTTCGCGCTCCCCGAGCGAGTCTTCCGCTGTAAATAAAGGCTCGGGGCGTGACAGTTAAGTTGGTATCAGAGCCTAAGTCTCAGGACTTAAGGAAAAGAGTCATATCATAGGATAAGTCCAAGGTTAAGGACCCCTACCTATGAACTAAGGAAAAATTCCACACCCATGTGAGGATTGGGTAGAACCCGGGATAAGATAGCTAATTAGCTTTAAGAATTATTTTGATTCATTCCAATTTCATGAGAAATAACAAGTTGTTATTTTCTCTCAGGTACCTTATTATTCTTATCATGGCTCATCGCGTAGATTGGGACGGTATGCAACAAACTGTTGCCGGCCTCACCCAGGCACTGCAAACTATAGCACAAGGTGGTGCGGGGGCAAGGGCAGGAGGCCTTCATCGTAATTTCCGGAGTCTAAATCCTCCGCGTTTCTATGGATCTTCCAATCCAGACGAAGCATAAAATTGGATCGACGAGATGAATAGGATATTTGATGTTATTCAATGCACTGATCAAGAGAAAGTCCGTCTAGCTACGTTCCAATTAAACAAGGATGCTCGCACTTGGTGGAAATCGGTTCCGGCACCTCCAGCCGATGCGCCACATACATGGAATGTTTTTCTCACTTTATTCCGTGCCAAATATTTCTCCGAGCATGTAAAGGAAAGGAAGGCTATGGAGTTTACCTCCCTTCGTCAAGGGATGATGTCCGTGGCAGAATTTGAGTTGTAGTTTTCAAGACTAGCACCGTATGCACCACATTTGATTAGTACAGACTTATTAAAAGCAAACCGATTTATGGACGGGTTACGGCCCGGTTTCATTCAACAACTAGGGACACAGAATATCCGCACTTATGCGGAGATGGTTCAAAGGGCATATTTATGCGAGAGGACCTTAGAGAAGGTCGAAAGGAAAGGGAGAAGAATCTAGCCGGCGCTCTGATCAGCATTATAAGAAGGAGAAGTTAAGTATCACGGAACCATACAAAAGCCGTGATAATAAGAAAAGATCAAGGAATGGGAACGGTGGAAATTCTCAAAAGAGTAGTAAAAAGGTGAAGGAAGAAAGGGAGCAAGTCGCCTCAGCGTGCACCTTTTGTGAGAAATTCGGCCACTCGGCTGAAGAATGCTGGAAGCGCCTAGGTGCTTGTTTGCGCTGTGGAAGTAGGGAGCATCGTGTGCCAGATTGCCCCCTTATGAAAAACCAACCAAATAACGGAGGACGTAGGAGGCCGGCTCGCCTCAATGCAGTTATAGATGAAGAAGAAGCGTCCAGGGATCAAAATAATGGGCTCATGGAAGGTACTCTTCAAATCTGTTCTCGTACTGCATTCGTGCTATTTGATACTGGTGCTTCTCATTCTTTTATCTCCACCACTTTTGCAAAAACCTTACCAACTGCATCAGTTCACCTACCTTCAGATCTCGCTATTACTACACCTTTAGGATCTGGAACTAAGCTTACCAACTATTATCCTGATTGTGAGGTAGTGGTAGAAGGACACAATCTCCCCGCAAACTTAGTATGCCTTGACATGAAAGGATATGATGCCATTTTAGGGGTAGATTGGCTTGTAGACCATGATGCTTACATCAACTGCCGAAATAGAATTGTATATTTCCGAAAGCCCGGTCTTCCAAGATTTTCTTTTCTTGGCATCAAATACAAGAAGCATCCTACCATTATATCTTCTCTACATGCCTGCAAACTTATCTCGAAAGGATGTGAAGGTTTTCTTGCTTCAGTCATTGTCACCGAATCTAAGGAAATTATCCTAGCAAACATTCCTATTGCAAATGAATTCCCTGACGTATTCCCATCCGAACTACCTAGTTTACCGCCCGAGAGGGAAGTAAACTTTACCATTGAACTCATTCCAGGTGCAGCACCTGTTTCTATAGCCCCTTACAGGATGTCCCCCACAGAGCTCAAGGAATTAAAGAAGCAATTACAGGAACTTCTAGACAAGGGTTTTATCAGACCTAGCACATCCCCTTGGGGTGCACCGGTTCTATTTGTCAAGAAGAAGGATGGTTCTCTCAGGTTATGCATTGACTACCGGCGATTGAATCAACTTACAATCAAGAACAAATACCCATTGCCGCGTATTGATGAGCTCTTCGATCAGCTTTCGGGAGCAGAATATTTTTCTAAGATTGACCTAAGATCAGGTTATCATCAACTTAGAATCAAAGAAGAGTGTTGACACCCGTTTTTTACCGATGAATCGAATCAGTTCCTGCGTCTCAGTTATTGATGTCCCGAACAGTCAATCACATGAAAGATTATTCCTCTGGCAGTATTTTGGGCTCTTCCCAGCAAAGAAGGCCTCCCTCCCTCTCATTGGATTTAACGGTCTGTTATAAACCGTTTTTCTCAATAGAACGGTCCCCACTGGGCCGTTGTGTTCCGCTGCCCCGGGTTATTTGTATCTCGTGATACGCTTTGTATAGCGGCTCAATTCTAACCGTTATAGTCAATATAGCGGTCATCCCTAGGCCGTCATTGTTTGCCGACAAGAAAAGGGTTCAGAGGCCCGACAGTCGGTCATAGCCACGTGCTTCACGAAAAGTTGTTTGTCTGGGCGTTGACTCCTCTTTACGTATAACGGTTTTTCCAGGACCGTCATGTATATTGAACGGCCCCTCCCAGACCGTCATACATGTTTGGCGGCCTTCGTAAGACCGTCATTTTTAAGGCCACCCAGATTAGACCCCCGTGATTCCAGGCGGATTAAGAGGAGAATGTCGTTGGCAATATTGACACGATGCTCTCATTTACCGGCCTTTGACCGACCGTCATTCCCCTTAACCCCTGATTAAGCTCGAAGCCCTGGGCTCTATATATATAGCTCACGGGTTCTGACAGAAAAGGGGGGGACCATCACGAAGTGCTGTCGAACTCCAGAGGAAAGGGGGGAACCATCACGAAGTGCTGTCGAATTCCATCGCCAAATCTCATACAGCGTCCGTTCTGACAGAGGAAAGGGGGGGACCATCACGAAGTGCTGTCGAATTCCATCGCCAAATCTCACACAGCATCCGCCCGTTCGTCAGGGAGTGGGGGCCTTCTACATCCCTCGCAGGACCCCGGTGCAGGGAACTTCACGCTTCATGTTTTTGTGTTTCTAGTCCTTCTCTGTTTGCTCACCACACACACGTCTTTTATCCACTACATCACACATCACATACATCATTTCGTTGGCATTTATTATCTTTCCTACTGTTTCCGGCGCCCTAAACGGGGTTTCAAAACCTCCAGGTATCGCCGGGCCATGTTCTTCCTTTGTTTTATTTCAATTAGTACACCTACTACACTATCATTTAGCTAATCTCCGTTTATCTGTGTGTTTCACCGTTTGCTTTCAGGTCAGCAACCAAAAGCACGAGGCCCGCACCTTCTAGCCGGCCAGGAGGAGTGGAGGAACGGACCCGCATTCTCCCGTAGCTTCCGAGTCCCGGCGCTTTCACCGGGTGGCGATCACGGTCAACAGCTTCATCTTTCCTCCTTTTTTTTTTATCTCTTCAATATTATTTAACTCGAGGAGGAATAACATATCAACACCTCTCCTTTTTTTGGCGATCACGGTGGGACATCTGATGCCCGTCGTGCTTCTGGTTTGCTAACCAATCTCTGTCTCTGTGAAGTTCAGCGGTTCTGTATCAGCCGTCATTCTGTGTACAACGGTTCTCTTCCAACCGTCGTTATCTGGTATTCCCCGCAATTATCACTGCCGTGCTCTGCTCATTTAACGGCCTTCATAGTGCCGTCATACTTGTGTAGCGGTCATCATCAGGCCGCCATTCCCGTTCTGCAGCTCTGTACTTTAGCGGCTCTTTCAGAGCCGTTATAGTCATTTCCGCGGTCTCCAGTAGACCGTTATTTTGGCGCAGAGTCTGCTGCTGGCACTTGTTATCCCTAATTGTTGTTCCCAGCATTGGTCCCCCTGCTGTCCACTTGTTATTTTCTATCATATTATTGATTGCTTCATGATTTTATTATTTGAGTTCATATGTGATTGCTAGATTTCTAGGTTAGGCTTTGCATGCACTCCGGTGCACCTAGGATCATTCACTTCATACTGTAGTTGCATTTCCTACCAAAGTAGGATTTCCTCTCGTCTCCATATTCCTTGGAGCCGACTAGGGAATCTTGCCGAGGACCTCCGTAAGCCCCCGTGAGCCGTGGATTCCCACACGGACGCCGGGCCGGTTGTACCATCGCCACACCGTGTCTAGGTTCCGCATACGTGGAGAGTGATTCCCCTTGGAGTCAGCCAGTTCCCCATCATACCGTTATTAGGCTCCCAAGTGTCCGAGCGAACTCTACATTTTAATCAAAACACTAAGCCCAAGAGAAAAGAATTCTGAAAACTTGCGGTATCATTCAAAGTGTGTGCATACTTGGTTGACTCCCTTCTCGTCTCCACCTTTCATTGTGTGATTGTTTTGATTCTACTCGTGTACTTTGGTCTTAAGTCTCTCTAGCTTGTGCATCCCATTGCATGCAGCATTGTTCCCCTCCCTCGGGATCATCTCCTAGGGACGGTTCTCTACTCTCCCTCTATTGCAACCCTTTATTCAACTCATCATCATCCAGCATGTCTTCTTTCGGGTCCATCCCCGCCCGCGAGGATTCTCTTCCTCAGGGGCTCCTCGAGGACGTCTCCGGGGTCGCCTCCTCCCTGAATGGGGAGGGGTTCGTCTTTGTTCCCCCTTCCTCCATCGCTGAGGTTGCGCCACCCACGCTCCCTCAGTTTGGCTCCCCTTCGGCGAGCCAACTACTCCAACTCATGTCCCAACTTGACCAGGATCAACTCCAGATATTCAAGCAAGCCCTCGGGGCAGAGGTCCCGCCCGCTGTAACCCTTCATGTCTCTTCCACCCATCCTGCTGAGAGGTCCGGAGCACCGTCTGTTGCCCCAGTGGACCATACCCCTCTTCGCCCACAGGTCCTCCAGTTTCCAATATATCAATCTGGCCAGGCTTCTACCTCAGCCCACCCTCCTGCAGACAAAGGGAAGAGTCAAATTCCCTTATCTCCTCGTGCTAGTGCCCACGCGGCCGTCTCATCAGCACCACCGGCCCCTCTGGCCCAAGTGGATTCTACTCGGCTGCAGCCCGAAATAGCTCAACTCGCTTACGCTGATGTGGGTCCTTTTTGGACTCAACATCCATCTTACGGGCGCATGGCCCCCACTATCCATCCGGCTGTCTCCCATTATCCCTCGGCTTCTACTGTCCATCCAGCTGCCTCTCACTACCCTTCAGTTCCACCTCAAGTCCCTCTACCTCAACAAGGAAGTGACGATCGCTTGGCAGTTCTCCAACAGCAGATCGATCTCCTCAATAAGAGGGTTGGCCCACCATCCTTCGCAGATGCTCTCACTCCTAATTTCCGGGACATCCGATTCCCTTCTCAGTCAGAGCTCCCGACATACCGAAAGTACAACGGGAACGGCAACCCGTTCATCCACATCAAGGAATTCCTGTACGAGTCGGGACCATACCAGCATGACGATCACCTCCTTGCATATCTATTCCGGCGATCCCTGGACGGGGTGGCACTCGAATGGTTTTACGCTCTGCCACTGGAGGAGGTTGGGAGCTTCAAGACGATCAAGGAGAAATTCGTGCAAAGATTCCAAGATCGGGTCGGACCCGAGTACTCATTCACGGACTTAGTGGCCGAGAAGATGAAAGCTGATGAAGACTTCGCTACCTATGCCGATAGGTGGAGGCAGATAGCCTCCCGTGTGCCCGGGCAGATTCCGGAAGAAGAAAAGATCAAACTGCTCATTTCTAATGCAACCCCTCTCTTCCGGAATGTCCTAATGTTGAATGACATCACCAGTATGCATCAACTGTACAGTCGGGCCCGGTTTATCCAGACCCAGTTTAAGGACTCCCCCATTCATTCTCTCTTCGAAGCCCAGAAGCCCAAGAGTTCCAGAAAACCACAGGGCCCTGTTACCGAGGGAGTCCAAACAAACGAGCAGGTGCAGGTAGTTAGCCAGACTGCCACCTCCCACTTCCCCCAGCAAAGCAACCCCCATTTCTCCGCATCACCTCGCCCTTCCTTTCCCACGCAGCAACACCCTCAACAACAATCTCCGCCACCACCACAACAGCCCCAGCAACCACTGCAATACCATAACACTCCCCCGCCTGCTACCTACGCACCTGCTCGTCCGGTTGCTAAAAGAGCCAACTATCCTCCTCTCCCAGAGACGCTCACTAATGTCTTTGCAGCGCTGATGCATACTGGCGATTTACAATTGCCACCTGAGTGCCCGAACATGAATCCGGCCGCCGATCTGTCCCGATATTGTGTATATCACCGGCAGCCGGGGCACACCATTGAGAGGTGTTATCATTTTAGGGACCTGGTATACGACCTGCACGAAGGTCACAGGATCGATTGGGCTCAGATGAGGAAGTTGATTGAAGATCTGAGAAGAGGGCCAGCAAGGCCGCAACAGGCAGCACCACAGCAACAGCAGTTTCAGCAACAACCTCAGCAATTCCAGCCACAGCAGCCACAGCAACAGCAGCAGCAGCCAAACTTAGGGATCCACCAAAATCCCATGCCAGTACATGCACCCGCTCCTCAACAACAACAGCAGCCGCCGGCACCGGCCCAAGTCAACATGTTACGCCACCCGGCTCCTGACGCAGGGTGGACCATTGACGATCCCGCACACCTGTTAACCTTACGCCACATCCCTACGCACTCTACCTCACCCGCCGTCTTTTCCATCCTTCGGCCTTCCATGCCTTCCACAACTTCCCCCGTCATCCATCCTTCCACCATACTTACCACTCCGAGAAGCCATATTCTCTCGCCTATCCCCCCACAACATTATACTTCCCCACCTACTATACCTTCCACTATCTTGTCCACCAATCACTGCAGTCCACTAACCGCCCCTTTACCTCACCCATCGCCCATTTTACCTTCACCACAACCTTCGCTTACTATGCCTATCATATCCCCCATCACCAAGACTGCCATCCCTTCCATTCTCATTCACCCCACTGGGTCAAGCGGGAGCCCACCTACAGCCATGCCAGCACAAAACCTTGCCCTCAGGAGCGGGCGGTTATTTCAAAGGACTTACCCCTCTACCAGTGCACCTCCCCAAATACCCTCTATCTCAGCATCAGCAGCACAAGACAATGAAGTTGACCCCGCGCCCGGTTCCACATACGACCTGTTGCAACATCTTGACCGGATGCCGGCAAAGATCTCTGTCTTGGAGTTGATCAGACGTTCACCTCTACACCAAGAAGCATTAAGGACGTTTCTGCAAAAGGTCATAGTGAACGAAGATGTGGCGGTAGACAGCTTGCCGTCAGTGTTGGCTACTGTTACCAAGGGGCCCGCTATCACATTCTCTGAGGCCGAACTCGCGCCCCCTGAAGCACGCCAAATGCCGCTATGCGTCACCATCACCTTGAACCAGGTAGTGGTAGACTCAGTGCTAGTGGACACTGGGGCTTCAATAAATGTTTGTCCATTAAGTACTCTGCGTGCCTGCAACATTTCTGAAAGTATGCTGAAGCCGACACCGACAACCATTGCCGCCTATGACAATTCCAGAAGGGCATGTCACGGGGTCATCACCTTACAGGCTGAGCTAGGGCCGTTACAAATAGAGGTGGAATTCTACGTCCTAGACATAGATCCGATGTTCAAGGCTATTCTGGGTCGTCCATGGATAAATGCTCTGCAAGCGGTACCTTCCACCGCCCATCAGTGCCTGAAATTCTCCTTCCAGGGGCGGGTGGTCAAAGTCAAGAGTGTTTCCACCGTCCAGGCAGTGGACGCCATCACTGACCAGGTTCTCCCCACTCTATGGCCGAGCAATAGGCCAGTATTGTCAGTCATGGACATAAATTACCCATGGGCTTATGCGGCAGGCAAACCCATTACAACACGCAAGAATGCCGGAGCTAAGCCTAAACCCAAAAATTCTAAAGGCTGGGACATGATCATGAAGCTAGGCTATCAGCCAGGCCTTGGTCTCGGCGCGCGGTTACAGGGAAAGGCCAAACCCATCTCTGAAAGCAAGAAGATGGGTCGTCAGGGCTTAGGCTATCATAACACTACCATTCAGGCAGATTCTGGGCCACTAACCTGGGACTACCGGCAACACTTTGTAAAGGGTCCACTACAGCCCGGCACCGCAAATAAGCCACAACCCAAGGAAGAAAAGAAAGATGCTCCCATTGTTAATATTGTTGCTGACCCACCGCCGCCTCTGCAGGGGTTGGTGGGAGATCTTGAAGATTATTTTGCTGAAATGACAAGTCTGTTTACTGATCCAGCCACTCAAATGAAGGAGACAGAGATGCCCATGGTTAGGCATGCTCTGATAAGGCCACAGAAGATACAAGAGGCAGGAAGCTCCGACATTTCCTTCTTTATTCCTCCTGCTCATTTGGCCTCAACAGTTTACCCAAACTTTGTGATTCGATCCCCTCCAATACTGGTCAAACCATGTTTCACGGGGAGACCATCAAAAATTCTATTCATTCCCTCCAATTGCGGGCACTGTCCGCCCATTGATCTACTCGATCTATCTTCACCTCCTTCTCCTAATCCCCGAGTTCACGGGATGTGGTTCTCCCCTGATACCTTCCTCTCTCTCTTTCCTCAATTCTTCACAAAACAACTCCTTCCTCTACCTCCACCTTCTGATTCTGATTCTTCTTGCTCTCTTCTGGTAGTAGAAGATACCCAAAAAAAAAACGTCAACTTTCAAACTTACATTTCAGTCGAAGACTATGCTGTCTTCCGCTCATCCACTCCCCAGGGGCACCAAACCCCTGCTCCTTTTCCACTAGATTTTCTGTCTCCTAGGGTAGATGTACAGGTAGTTGAGTCTCCTAGGTTAGTCGAGTCAGTCAGGGTAGAAGCATGTTCTCCCTTAGATAGCCCATCCACCTCTGCAACGCCACCACTGGCATGTCACTCCCGTTCCATTCCCGATAGGTTCCTACAGGATCTGGCCTTGAGATGCCAGGCCCTCCTCAGATGCCCAGAATTCATAGCCACCACCGTCTCTTTAAAAGAGGATGAGGATTCAGAAGGCCGGGTGTGGAGCAATGACGGACTAGGAGTGTATGAAATTGTAGACGAGAAAGACCCAGCGGATGATGAGGAAAGTGATGTGGAGGAGATTGCTGACCTATACGCACAAGGATTGAGAAGATTCGACGAACCCTCGTCAGCAGTGGATGAACCCACTAAAGAAATCAATTTAGGAACCGAAGAGGATCCCAGGCCCATATCTACTGCAGCTGATCTCCCTCCTAAGGTAGAAGAGGAGCTCATCAAGGTTTTGAGAGAGTACAGCGATTCTTTTGCCTGGTCCTACGAGGACATGCCGGGTCTCGACCCCGCTTTAGTGGAACACAGGTTAATCTTAAAGCCAGGGGCGATTCCTGTTAAACAAAAGCTCAGAAGATTCCACCCACATATGGCCTTGAGAATGAAAGAAGAGGTGGACAAATTACATAAGGCCAGATTCATCAGGGTTGTGCTTTATCCGCAGTGGGTGGCCAATATAGTCCCGGTAATAAAAAAGGATGGCAAAGTCAGAATTTGTATTGATTTCAGGGACTTAAACAAAGCATGTCCGAAAGACGATTTCCCGCTTCCTCACATCGATGTTTTGGTAGATAATACCGCTGGGTTTGAGGCTCTCTCGTTCATGGACGGGTATTCAGGATACAACCAAATCCGTCTTGCTCTAGAAGATCAAGAGAAAACCTCCTTCACCACGCCTTGGGGCACCTACTGCTATGTCGTCATGCCATTTGGATTGAAGAACGCCGGTGCTACCTATCAACGGGCAATGGTGGCCATCTTCCACGACATGATGCACGTCTACATGGAGGCCTATGTGGATGATATTCTGGTGAAGTCGAGGACAAAAGAAGAACACCTCGCCATTTTAGCCAAAGTGTTGCAAAGGGCTAGGGAATACCAATTGAAGATGAATCCTAAGAAATGTGTCTTTGGAGTCGCATCCGGGAAATTACTTGGGTTCATGGTTAGCAAACGAGGGATTCAGATTGATCCTAATAAGGCAAAGGCCGTAATGGAAATGCCACCGCCTAAGAATCTTAAGGAGCTTCGTGGTCTGATTGGGCGTTTGCAGTTCGTTAGAAGATTCATATCTCAACACTCTCAAAGATGCCGCCCATTCTACGACTTATTAAAGGCGGGGGCCGAGTTTAAATGGAACGAACAATGTCAGAAGGCCTATGAGGAGCTTAAGGTTTATCTGTCCAACCCTCCTGTCTTGCAACCTCCTGTCCCCGGAAAGCCTTTGATCCTATACATTTCTGTCGCTGAGGATTCCCTAGGTGCTGTCCTGGCACAAGTGGATGATGAAGGAAGAGAGAGGGCAGCATATTATCTCTTCCGATTGTTCAATTCTGCCGAATCCCGGTACACTGCCATGGAGAAGACTAGTGCAGCATTGGTATAGGTAGTTCAGAAGTTAAAACACTATTTCCTAGCCCATGAGGTAAGGTTGATCTCTAGAATGGACCCAATCCGCTACCTCCTCGAGAAACCCGTCCTCTCTAGTCGATTAGCTCGCTGGCAGAGCTTTCTCTCTCAGTTTGATATCACCTTCGTCGTCCAGAAGGCCATCAAGGGGTATGCTATTGCTGAGCATCTTGCTCATTCTCCTATCCCCTACACTGATTCAATCCAGGACGAATTCCCTGATGAACACCTTGCAGTTATCTCTCATCCGCCTCCCTTTTGGTCTCTACATTTCGATGGCGCGCTCAATTCCCAGGGCCGTGGCATCGGCGCTGTCCTCCTTACTCCCGAAGGTATCACCGTCCCTTTTGCCTACCAGCTCTCTTTCTCTGCCACCAACAACATAGCCGAGTATGAGGCTCTCCTAGCTGGACTAAAGCACGCCTATCTCTTAGGCACACGATACCTCAACATCATGGGAGATTCTCAATTGGTGCTGCGTCAAGTTCTGTCAACTTATCGCACCCGTGACCCCAAACTAAAGCCATATCAAGATTTGGTCACACTCTTGGCTAGACAATTTAGCAAACTCATCTACGTTCATGTTCCCCGATCTCAAAATATTCTTGCTGATTCATTAGCATCTCTCGCTTCCTCTTTATCCTTCTCCCTTAGTCGTTCCACTGAGACCATTGTGGTCCAACGGATGGACGCTCCCTCTCTGCAAGATCCTTGGTTTGCTAACCTTAGGAAGATTATGGAAGAGAAAGCGGCTAAAGAAGAGGTTAAGGAAGTATCCTTAGCAGAATTGGAAGAAATCTTGGACGAAGATGAGTTGCCATGGTTCCATGAGATTGAGCAATATTGTCGGGATTGTTCTCTCCCGGAGGAAGCCAATGCGACACAAAGAAAAGCCATCAGAAGAGTCGCCTCGAGGTATACAATCGTTGCAGGAGAATTTGTACAGGCGCGCTCTCAATGGAGTTCTGATGCGGTGTTTAGATGACAATGAAGCTTGGAAAGTAGTGGAAGCTGCTCACTCCGGTGAATGTGGAGGTCACGTGAATGGACAGGCATTGGCTAAGAAGATCCTTAGGCAGGGCTACTACTGGCCAACCCTAGAGGAAGATTGCTCTACCTACGTCCGTAGGTGCCTTCAGTGCCAGCTCCATGCTGACAAAATCCACGCTCCTGCTTCATCTCTTCACCCACTATCCGCCCCATGGCCTTTCTCCATGTGGGCCTTTGATATTGTCGGTCCGTTAGGTGACCCTAACGCCCAAGTAAAACAGAAATCCTTCATCCTCACCGCTACAGAGTATTTCATGAAGTGGGCGGAAGCTGAAGCCTATGCAGAGATCAAAGCTACCACAGTTTGCCGCTTCATCACAAAGAACATCATCTCGCGGTTCGGGGTACCAAGCGACATTGTCACCGACAATGGGCCATAATTTGTGTCTCAGGAACTCCAGGACCTCTGTAAGAAATTTGGTATTGCATTGCATCATTCATCACCATATTATCCACAAGGCAACGGTCAAGCCGAAGCCACCAATAAAACCCTTCTTAAAATCATCAAGAAAACGTGTGAATCCCACCGGCACGCTGATTGGGCTGATAAATTGATAGACGCTCTATGGGCTTATCGCACCTCCGTCCGAACTCCCACAGGGCAGACTCCCTTTGCCCTCACCTATGGGATGGAGGCGGTACTCCCATATGAGATTCTCATCCCTTCCCTAAGAGTGCAGCTAGATAAGGAACTTAATCTCGACGAGCGTCGAGAGGCGTTACTAGCACAGCTGGAACTGTTAGATGAGAAGAGGTTAAATGCGGCCAATCACGCTTCTGTTTATCAAAAGCGGGTCTCACGTCATTTTCAAAAGAAGGTAATCGAAAGAAAGTTTGAAATAGGTAATATGGTTTTGAAAAGGAAATTCATCCGAACAGGTGGTCCAAGGGCTAAGTTGCAGCCAAACTGGGAAGGGCCGTTCGTCATCAAGGAAGTCTATCCAGGTAATGCCTATCGGTTAACGAACTCAGAAGGAGAAGAACTGGCAAATCCGTGGAACGGGTTATATCTCAAACGCTTCTATCCCTAAAAAAAAAAAAGAGTCTAACCACGTGCTTCCCTAGCAATGCAAGCTTCCCCTGTTCATGAGAATCACTGAGAGAAGCTGAACACACAAACACGACCCTTTGGTCCTGTCCCCAGTTCCGCCAAACACCGTTTCCCGGGGCCACACTCTGGAGGAAAGTTGTAGTCCCTGTACGTTTCTTGCTTCGGCTGAACCCAAGAATGAGGAGTAAAAAAAAGGAGGCAATGCCTGACCTGGGTACCCTAATACGAGATAAGTCTCAAATAGGGGCAGTTCGTTATGACCTGAAGCCACAAGAAAAAAAAAAGAAAAAGAGAGAAGAAGAACAAAAAGAAAAAAATGAATAAATGAAAATATTTGGGAAATTGGAACAACTAGGCATAGCAAGAATGACAAATGTGGTGGCTTAAGGTTCGATGACGAACACCAAAACCCCGACACAACAGACCGAAGCTTTGAGGGGCACCCAGGAAAGAATTCAAGTCTTAAAAACTCACATGACGGGTGTAAGCTTGTCTCCATAATCTTTTTCTTTTCAGGACAAAGCTGAGTACCCTGGGGGTGGCCCTGGCAGAACACCGTCAGGCAAATAAAAGTTCGGGCCAGGAGGGTCCCTTCAATCACACGCCAATCTCAGGAGGAATCCTCAGGTTACGAGGGAGGCATGTCTTGTTACGGAAGCATCGGTTTTCAAAACCCAAAACAATGAATATTTCAAAATCCAAAAACATTGAATATTTCAAAAATCCAAAAAAATCAAATATTTCAAAATCCAAAAACAACAAATATTTCAAAATCAAAAAAAACAACAAATATTTTTTTAAAAAAAAAACTTAAAACCCAAAAACATTGAATATTTCAAAATCCAAAAAAAAAAAATCTAAAAATATTCATGACTTGCATTCATGGCATGCATGCATTGCATTGTTATCATTTCTCTTTTCCTTCGCTTATTTAATAAGGCTTGCCCCTTGACCAAAAATCAAGCACTGGTTACCTCCGCACTTGTCACAAGGCAAGGGGCTAAGCCTAAAACAGATTTAACCTGTTTCATTGCTAATAATGTGCAGGACGATGGAGCAAGAAGACGAAGTAACAACAGAACAACTGCAAGGGGCAAAATCAGTCACTCCAACTTTTATTCCTGATACAAACAATTCTCACTCTCAAACAAGGCACTCTCACTTATCAAGCATCATAAAAAGGAAGGAAAAGTACAATCACTCAATCCTCCGCTGGGCATTCCCGCAGGGGCACATCTCTCTCAGTTCTCTGATATACGCCTGGCGAGTCTCGGTCGCCTCTTCCACCTCTGCTGGCAAGGCACGCACCTTGCTGATTCCCCACATCGCTAGTGCACTCCTCACACTCTGCTCATCGTGCTCAATGCCAATCTGTCTAGCCTGAAGAGAAGGGAAGTGCGACAATGGAGGAAGCAGGGTCCGCGGTACCCCGACCTGCAAATGGCACCTGTGTGGATAATACACGGCCAGTACGGTATCACTCACTAGCCTCAAATCCAGACCCTGTCCTCTGGGCAGTCTGATCTCCGTAGTCACCAAGAAGTTAGGCCGCATCACGAACCTCTCCACGGGTAGCCGACTCAGGTACCTGCGCCATTCTTCTCTGGTCCGCATATCCCCCGTACGGCACTCCACCTGCGAAGAGAAACCAAACCTGCCACCGATAAAAGAAAGTGGATGGCTCCCGAAGATCCTACTCTCAGTCTCTATGCCTGCCCTAGGGATAAACTTCAGTCTCACGCCCACCCAACACTCTAAGAGAATCATAGAACCAAATAGTGGACCACTCAGGGCAGCAGAGCTAAGCCCTTCATAAAAATAGGCTAAGATAGCCTGGGAAATAGAAAGCCCTCTCCATAAACCACTGATGGTGCTAAGGACGGGAAGATCTAGCACGTGGTCGGCTGACGGAAAGAGGATAGCACCACACAAGCAAATGGATACAGCCTTGGCAATAGCGTCATGCCACCCGCATTTGTTCTTACAATGTGCCACCACCCACTGGCTGAGAGGAAGAAGGTGAATATGACGGGCTCCCACAAAGGTCTTGATCTCACTCGGGTCTTCTATGAACTCGCTAAAGATGGCAACTGGATCTATAGGGGCAACTGTGTGACACACTAGATCCTCCTCCCCAACCCTAGACTTAGGGAGAGACAGATAAGCCTCTACTTCCTCTAAAAGGACGGTGGCCTCAAAGGATGGAAAGATAAAAGTGTGGGTCTGTGGGTGCCACATTTCTACAAGGGCTGAAATACTGTGCCAGTCAAAGGAAATCTTTTGGAAGTTACGACCTAAGAACAGCAAGGATTGTAAGTGCCAAGAACTAAGGATGTGGGTTACCCCTAGGGGCAAGGCACGAACCGTGGGAGCCACCCACTTAAGAGAAGAGTATCGGCGAGAGCCAGGAAGGAGCTAAAAAGGAGAAAACGAGGAAAGTAATGCAGAAAGAAAGAGATATTAGATGAAACAGAATCAAATGAACCAAGTTTGAAGTGATTTAAACATACCTCTCTAGAAGGATTTGAACTGAGATGTCGAGGAATAGAACCCAAACGCGCAATCTCCTCTCGCTCCTTCCTCGCAGCCTTAGGGCCTGAATGGTCTCCCTCACCCAAAGAATGCTCACCAAAACTCCTCTTCATGATGATTTGGTGGTGATTTAGAGGGAAGAAACTTAAGAAGAAGAAGAAGAGGTTGGGTTCAGGCTGAAGGCAGAGCACCCCTTACTTATAGGAGGTCTCATCCCGTGTTTCGCTCCACTGGAACGCATAATGCACGAGAGCACACCAGGATTGAATGGGCTTAAGGGAATTCAATTTGGCTTCTAAGATCGTGCTGATTGGCGGTCGTACGATAGACCGTCATTCATTTTTTTGAACGGCCCAAGGGAGACCGTCATTATCATGTCCACGGTCTACCCTGGACCGTCATTTTTAGTCGGCCTGCGCCAATTAACGGTCTACACTTGACCGTTATATTCAATGACGGCTATGGCATAGCCGTCATTCTTAAGCAACCCACGGCCCTGTCTTGGCCGTCATTCTTGCCAAAACGGTTTTTGCCTGGCCGTTGTTTTCCAAACTCATGAGCTGCCTCACCTCCACTCGCGTCACTCACCCTGAGTCGGCGTGCCTCACCTCCACTCGCGTCACTCACCCTGAGTCGGCGTGCCTCACCTCCACTCGCGTCACTCACCTCGAGTCGGCGTGCCTCACCTCCACTCGCGTCACTCACCTCGAGTCGGCGTGCCTCACCTCCGCTCGCGTCACTCACCTCGAGTCGGCGTGCCTCACCTCCGCTCGCGTCACTCGCCCCGAGTCGGCATGCCTCACCTCCGCTCGCGTCGCTCACCCTGAGTCGGCGTGCCTCACCTCCGCTCGCGTCACTCACCCTGAGTCGGCGTACCTCGCTACCTCTCACGCAGCTCACCCGAGTCTGTCATCGCCTCCCTCACCCATTGTCATTCATACATACACTCATCCATTTGCATACATTCATACATCCATACAAAAACTAAAAAAAGGGGTGCATCATATATACATATCATCATCCCAAAAAAAAAAAAATAAAAATAAAAATAAAAATAAAAATCTCATAAAAAAAAAGGAAAAAAAAGGAAGAAGTACAAAATCAGGCCTCACCCTCTGGCCTGTCACTGTCTCCACCTCCCTCCTGTCTCTTCGCTGGCGGGGCCATCGAAGAAGTCTCAGCATCATCGCGACGTCGTCGTCGCTCATCACTCTCGTTCCTCTCCCGCTGAGAGGAACTCGCCAGGTAACGTCTCACCGAGGTGTGAGTAGCCTGGCTGCCACTCGGTACGACCGATCGGCTCCTCGAACGGCTCATCGTCATACCCTGAACCTGGCCCCGCAGCACAAGGGCCTCGGTCCTGAAAGGCTCCAGCTCCGCTATCGTCACTCGGTGGCGCTCCACCTCCTCTCGGTAGCGCTCCACCTCCGCTCGGTAGCGCTCCACCTCCGCCCGGAGAAGTCCCGTCTCAAGAGCGTCGGCCGGCTGAGCTCGCGCAAGCTGCTCACGCAAATGGGCCGCCTCCCTCTCAGCCACGAGCCGCAGCACCTCTCGCTCCTGAGACGCTGCTCGCTCGCGCTTCAGCTCTGCCTGTGACTGCTCCAGCTCGGCAGTCAGCATAGGATGAAGTTCTCTCACCTTCTCCCGGAACTCGGCAGCCTCTGCCGACTGGAGCCGCCTCACGTCCTCCTGAGCCTCGGCTAACTCCGCCCTGGCTCGAGACGCCGACCTCTGGGCGCTCACAGTCGCCTCCTGGGCCCGAGCCTCAACCTGCACCAACTCAGCCCGTAGGTGGGCCACCTCCTCTCTGGCACGGGTAGCCTCCTCCATAGCAACCCTCACGTCGTCCACCTGCATGCATCAAACATTAGCACATTCCATTCATATCATGCACAAATAAACAAAGGAAAGCATCAGAAGTGTACCCGCACGGCAAGCTCGCTCTCCGCTGCCTCGGCCCGCTCCACCATCCGTTGGAACTCGGCATCCCGGGCTGCTCGGTCGGCCGGTGTCTCAACAGAAGAAGAAGAAGGAGCCTCCGCTCCACGCCTCTGAGCAGCCTCAGCTCGCTGCACCCAAATATCCCAGGACAGTCACATACATAAACATCATGTAGAAATGTAAGAGTCCAGAGTTTAGGAACATACCAGTAACTCGAGGGCTCGGCGAGCCTCATCCCTCTCCTGGATGGTGGCATGAAGGAGCCCCTGCAGCTCCGCTAAGCGTCCCTCAGGGTCAATCTGCATGTCGAAAGGAAGTCAGTACAGCATATAGAAATCATAAAGCATGTAGAATAAGTCTGAGTTTAGAATTGTACCGGTCGACGTGATCCTCGGAACACGCGGTCTCCGTAATGCCTAACGTACGCAGTCACGTACGCCGCATCACTGTCAGCACGAGCGGTCACCACACGCCCACCTGCCTGCCAGTCGGCAACCTGCTCGGCGTTCCGCGCCGCCCAATCGTACTGCTGAGTCAGCCCTCGGGTGCTCCGCGTCACCCTCTCCCTCGCGCTCTCCTGCGCCGGGAAGTCTACCACGGGCTGAGAGACGCCGGTCGTCCTCATCACCAGCCGGGAGTAAAGGGGCTCCACTACATTCATGCAGTGTAACCACACATCACGCCCGGAGAAGGTGAGAGCTCTCACCACCCACGGCTGCTCTGTCACGTCCTCATGTGCATAAGGAGTCCACTGCACCTGCATACATCAGCAATCACATCAACATCATATAAAACAAGCATTTTCCAAATAAAGGCTAAGGTTTAGAAGTCGTACCGAGGCGCGAGGAAGCATGTCGACATCGTCCTGCAGGTCGCGCACCTGCCGTGTCAGGGTCCCTGACCCCCGAATCGGCTCCCACCGTCGCAGAATGGGGAAGAGCCCAGGGCGGGACTCTAGTCCCCTGTACAGAGAAGGCAGCCGCACGTAAGCCCATGCCTGCATCATGCACAAGTCGTCAGCATCTAGAGCCTAGGTCCTAGGAAATTGCATGAGTTCTGAGTCAGAGTCGTACCTGGAGAAGGGGAGAGAAGCCCCCCAACATCGTCCGTCGGGATGTCGAGCTGAGGCTCTCAAAAAGGAAGGCGAGTACACCAGCACCCCACGCGTAGTCTCCCACGTGCTCTAGATCCTCGAGGAACGGAAGAAGTCGGCAGTGGATGACGTCCGCACGCGTAGAGAAGAGGAGCCGCCCGAACAAGAACATCAGGAACAGCCGAAGAACCATGTCCGCCTCTGCACCCGATCCTGCTGCTACTCGAGGCCGCACGCGCGTCACCAGCCGGTCCAAGTGCTCCTCTGGACGCTCGCCCACTGCAAGTCCGGACCGTCGCAGCCCTAGGCTGTCCTGGAGAGCTGCCCGCGGAAGAAGCGTGGTCTGCCGACGTGTCGTCTGGAGTGCAAGCCCTAACAGCCTCTCGGCCATGTCGCGGTAATCGGGGAAGGAGATCCCAGTCACCGGTAGACCGTGCACCTGCAAACCAGTGAGCCTGGCCACATCCTCAAGCGTGGGGACCATGTGACCCCACGGGAAGAGGAACGTGCGACTCGCCGGATCCCAGCGGTCGTGCAGGGCATAGAGAAGAGGTGTGTCAAAGCGACACACCTCAACACTGAGGAATGGGGCGAACCCCATGGCAGCCAGCCTCTCCCGCTGAAAGTCCGGCAGTGCAAGATACACTGACCGAACCTGCAGCCAAGAGATACGGGTCCGACGCTTTCCCTGCATTCATTCATTCATCTCATTAGTTTCATATTTCTTAATAACAAAAGAAGGGGGGGTTACCCTGTGATGTTCATCATTTTAGTTGTTGAGTGTTCAACGGCCTTCCCATGGCCGTTTTGTTGCCTATGACGGCCGTCCATGGACCGGCCTATCCTGTAATGTTTTGAATAAAATGGCCATTCCTGGGCCGCTGTTCCATTCACAACGGTTGTCCGTGAACCGTTGTTCTGAGGTTAGTGAATCATTCAACGGCCCTCCTTGGGCCGCGGTGCTATTTTGAACGGTCCAATGGGGACCGTATTGTTCTGAATGTTAAGGGTTGCTACGTTAGGGTCAACGGCCACTCCTGGACCGCTGTTTTGTTTGACGGTCCGTTGGGGGCCGTTTTGTTCTGAGGTGACCTCGAAGACCGGGTGTGTTTAACGGCCTCTCCTGGGCCGTTTTGGTCTGATTGGCGGCCCGATGAGGACCGTCATTCCCTCATCTCTTCCGACGACGGCGAGTTCCGCCCCGCACGCCGTGGATAGCCCCCATTCCCCCATGCTATGCAAAAATAAGGCGAGAGGGACCTACCTCCGAGCCCCGACGCCTCTTGGCCGGGCGTGGTGCTTCCGCCGCCGCATCGCCGCCGCTCGCACGATCGCCGTAGGTGCCGGTCGCGCCCTCCTCCACGAGCATGAGGGCGAGGTCGTCGACGGAGAAGTCCTCTCCGGCCGAGGTCGCCTCTGCCGCCGCTCCCGTCATCTCCTCGGCCGCCGAAGGGGTCGTCTCTGGCGAGGAATCCGTCACGTCTAACAGCCGCTCGCCGCCGTTACCACCGCCGGTCACCATCGTGAGAGAGAGAGAGAGAGAGAAAGAGAGAGAGAATGAGAGTAAGGGGCGCCGTTCCTCTTCTCCTCCTCTCTTCCTGCCGTTACGGTAGGAGGAGGGAAGGGGAAGGGGTTTATATTTTTGAACCGACGTTGAGAATGGGGGTCTAGCGATAGACCGCCATACCATAAGAACGGCTACCTGAGGGCCGTTATTCTGTAAACGGTTACTTAGCATTGAACGGCCTTCCTATGACCGTTAAAGATCCATATGGCGGTTTACCATGAGCCGTCCAATTTAAGAACGGTCCCCTCTGAGCCGTTTAACTGTTGAATGTATCATTATTGTGAAATTCATGTGCCAATGAGTTTTGATTGCAGTTAACGCTAAACAACATCAATGTCCCGCCGTTACGCCTGCACAGGTAAGTCAGGTATGGCCCTCAATCCCTCAAAACTCTTATTGCATTACTATATGGTAATAAACATCTATCTCGAGAACCAGTCGATTCTTCACGCATTCCAGGATCTGACGTTCCCCGTCAACAAAAACACATGATGATCTAGGTATGCGTGTCTAATCTTCGGAAAGGCCGCTAAGTTGGAAGAAGTCAGGGGACGACGGTTCTCTCTTGCACGCCGCGGTTGCAAGAAGTGTCCTGACCCTGACTCATTCAGTTCTGCAATAATATTCTCGAGTATTTTATATTTTTATCCTTTGTTTGCATTCGATTTTACATGTTTCTTTCTTTTAGCCCAGCATGCATCACAAGCACCTTTTGAGCATTCACGACCTACGGTCTGCCTGAGAAATGATCTTGCGTATGATTGACTGTTTTCTGTGTTCCATGTCCCACCGAAGGAATAATTCCACTCCAAAATTAGAAGGTATTTCTTTGGACCTAATTGTTCGGTTCTGATGAATTAAGTGTTTCCCTCGTCTGGAGTTTTAAAATCCATTTAATTTCGCTATTACCAGCTTCTATATCGCCTCATTTAGGACCACAGCTTGTCCGCCGACGAGGCCGCTCCTTGCTCTTTTACCTTAGTTCCTCCAGATTCAGGTTTAACACTCAGTCCCACAGTACCTTGCAAATTGGTTCGAAGGTTGCCGGAAGATTTCTATGGCTTGATATGAAACGGGTGTCGTATTGCCTTAACGCCCACTTTTGCAGTCCACTCCGCTTCATTTCCGCTACAACTCCATGTTCCATGACGCCTCCCCTACACCTCCGCTCGTTCCCTTGCAAGGCGGACGTTAAGGAGGGGCATCTGTTGACACCCATTTTTTACCGATGAATCGAATCAGTTCCTGCGTCTCAGTTATTGATGTCCCGAACAGTCAATCACATGAAAGATTATTCCTCTGGCAGTATTTTGGGCTCTTCCCAGCAAAGAAGGCCTCCCTCCCTCTCATTGGATTTAACGGTCTGTTATAAACCGTTTTTCTCAATAGAACGGTCCCCACTGGGCCGTTGTGTTCCGCTGCCCCGGGTTATTTGTATCTCGTGATACGCTTTGTATAGCGGCTCAATTCTAACCGTTATAGTCAATATAGCGGTCGTCCCTGGGCCGTCATTGTTTGCCGACAAGAAAAGGGTTCAGAGGCCCGACAGTCGGTCATAGCCACGTGCTTCACGAAAAGTTGTTTGTCTGGGCGTTGACTCCTCTTTACGTATAACAGTTTTTCCAGGACCGTCATGTATATTGAACGGCCCCTCCCAGACCGTCATACATGTTTGGCGGCCTTCGTAAGACCGTCATTTTTAAGGCCACCCAGATTAGACCCCCGTGATTCCAGGCGGATTAAGAGGAGAATGTCGTTGGCAATATTGACACGATGCTCTCATTTACCGGCCTTTGACCGACCGTCATTCCCCTTAACCCCTGATTAAGCTCGAAGCCCTGGGCTCTATATATATAGCTCACGGGTTCTGACAGAAAAGGGGGGGACCATCACGAAGTGCTGTCGAACTCCAGAGGAAAGGGGGGAACCATCACGAAGTGCTGTCGAATTCCATCGCCAAATCTCATACAGCGTCCGTTCTGACAGAGGAAAGGGGGGGACCATCACGAAGTGCTGTCGAATTCCATCGCCAAATCTCACACAACATCCGCCCGTTCGTCAGGGAGTGGGGGCCTTCTACATCCCTCGCAGGCCCCCGGTGCAGGGAACTTCACGCTTCATGTTTTTATGTTTCTAGTCCTTCTCTGTTTGCTCACCACACACACGTCTTTTCTCCACTGCATCACACATCACATACATCATTTCGTTGGCATTTATTATCTTTCCTACTGTTTCCGGCGCCCTAAACGGGGTTTCAAAACCTCCAGGTATCGCCGGGCCATGTTCTTCCTTTGTTTTATTTCAATTAGTACACCTACTACACTATCATTTAGCTAATCTCCGTTTATCTGTGTGTTTCACCGTTTGCTTTCAGGTCAGCAACCAAAAGCACGAGGCCCGCACCTTCTGGCCGGCCAGGAGGAGTGGAGGAACGGACCCGCATTCTCCCGTAGCTTCCGAGTCCCGGCGCTTTCACCGGGTGGCGATCACGGTCAACAGCTTCATCTTTCCTCCTGTTTTTTTTTATCTCTTCAATATTATTTAACTCGAGGAGGAATAACATATCAACAAAGACGACATCTACAAATCGACTTTTCGAAGACGTTATGGCCACTATGAATTCGTGGTAATGCCGTTTGGGTTAACTAATGACCCAGCAACATTCATGCAACTTATGAACAGTGTCTTCCAGTCATATTTAGATCAGTTCATCATCGTCTTCATCGATGATATCCTGATATACTCCAAGACAAAAGAGGAACATGAAGAACATCTAAGGATAGCCTTGCAAACACTTAGAGAACACAAGCTATATGCCAAACTCAATAAGTGTGAATTCTGGCTCAAGGAAGTCTCATTCCTAGGCCACATTATTTCAAAAAAGGGAATTGCTGTGGACCCTTCTAAGGTAGAAGCTGTCAGAGATTGGAGCCGACCAACGACTATATCTGAAGTTAGAAGCTTTTTGGGTCTAGCAGGTTATTATAGAAGATTCATAAAGGACTTTTCAAAGATCGCGGTTCCTTTAACTAGACTTACCAGAAAAGAAAATCCCTTCATCTGGTCGAAGGACCGTGAAAAGAGTTTTCAAAATCTTAAGAGTCATCTTACAACAGCCCCTGTTTTGTCACTACCAATAGAGGGTGCTGGATTTGAAGTATATACGGATGCATCTGGAATTGGCTTAGGGTGTGCCCTTATGCAAGATGGGAATGTGATTTGCTATTCTTCAAGATAATTGAAACGTCACGAAGAAAATTATCCTGTACATGATTTGGAATTAGCAGCAGTTATTTTCGCCTTGAAAATTTGGCGTCATTATCTTTATGGAGAAAAGTTCACTGTCTATTCGGACCATAAGAGTTCGAAATATTTATTTTCTCAAAAAGAGCTTAACATGAGGCAGAGGAGATGGTTGGAATATCTTAAAGACTTCGATTTCGCTATTCAATATCACCCTGGCAAGGTAAATGCTGTAGCAGATGCACTCAGCAGGAAACCAATTGGTATGTTATCAAGTCTCATGATTAGTATGACTAACCTTGTTCCTCAATTTGCTCAATTAAATTTAGATGTTGACATTAAGGAAGATAATTGTTTCATGGCAAATATCCGAGCTCAACCAACATTGATTGAGGATTTGTTACAAGAGAATGACCCAATTTTACTGGAAATTAAAGCCAATATTGAACAGAAACCAGATTTTTCTATATCCGAAGATAGAAGAATGCTATTCAAGGGCCGACTGTGTATACCTGATCAAGAAGGTACAAAGAAATTGATCTTAGAAGAAGCACATAAATCAAAGTATACCATTCATCCAAGAGGTACAAAAATATATCAGGATCTCAAAAGAAACTTTTGGTGGCCCAATATGAAGAAGGAAGTAGCGGACTTCGTATCTCGGTGTCTCACATGTCAACAAGTGAAGGCGGAACATTTCCGACCCGCAGGTAAATTACATCCCTTAAGCATCCTAGAATGGAAATGGGAGAGCATAGGAATGGATTTCATTATGGGACTACCTAAGACAAGAGGTAGACACGATGGAATATGGGTAATTATAGACCGATTGACTAAATCTGCACATTTTATATCAATAAAAAGTCGATGGTCTGTAGATATTCTAGCAGCACTATACATAAAAGAAATTATCAAGTTACATGGAGTCCCTGTCGATATTGTATCAGATAGAGATCCCCGATTCACATCACAATTTTGGAAGAGCCTACAACATTCACTTGGGATTAGATTGAATTTTAGCACTACTTTCCATCCACAAACTGATGGCCAAACAGAAAGGACAAATCAAGTGGTAGAAGATATGCTCAGGACTTGTGTCATTGATTTTGGAGGAAGTTGGCACGATCACTTGCCTTTGGTAGAATTTACATATAACAACAGCTATCAAGCAAGCATACAAATGGCACCTTTCGAAGCTCTATATGGGAAAAGTTATTGATCACCAATATGTTGGAATGAAATAGGGGAAAGGCAATTTCTAGGCCCCGATTTAATCAGGGATTCTATAGAGAAAATCAAGCTCATTCAGGAAAGGATGAAAATGGCACAAGATAGGCAGAAATCTTATGCTGACAATCGAAGGCGCGACTTGGAATTTCAAGTAGGAGAACATGTATATCTAAAGGTTTCTCCGGGTCGTGGTATTCAAAGATTTGGCATTAAAGGAAAGCTAACTCCAAGATTTATCGGTCCATTTGAAATCCTCAAAAGGATCGGTGAAGTGACCTATAAATTGGCTTTGCCACCACAGTTAGCAGGAGTTCATGACGTATTTCACGTCTCGATGCTGAAGAAGTATGTGTATGATCCAGATCACATTATCACTTATGACAATCTAGAGATTCAGAAGGACTTGACATATGAACAAACACCAATAAAGATTCTGGATCGGGAAGTGCGTCAACTCAAAAATAAGGTCATTCCTATGGTGAAGATTCAATGGAAGAAAGCATGGCCTTATGAAGCAACATGGGAAATCGAATCAGCTATGAAGAAAAGATTCCTGGAATTATTTAATTGTAAGTACACTCTCCTCAATCCATGAATTGAATTTGGGGACCAAATTCTTCTAAGTAGGGGAGGGTGTAGAACCCCCAAAATTTATAAAAGTAATTTCTAGTTATTTAAATAATATTCTGGCATTAATTGGGCTAAATAATCAATATAAGGCCAAAATTGTGTTAATCAATTAACCCAAACCACTTAATTAAAAGTCCAAATTATTTTTAACTCAGGCCCATTAAGTTAGGCCCACATTCTAGAAGGTAATTAAGTCTATCCACGGATATTAAGGATAAATACTAATACTATAAGATAATGATTTGGATAATTAACAAGAGAGTTTTCATAAATTGAAACTCTAAGCTACGATGACTGTAACGGTCTATCGTAAGATCGCCACAGCCAAATGACACATGGGCACTCGACCGTTACATTCCTGTTAGTTCCGTAAGTGAAGGGACTCATGAAAAGATTGGAACTTGATGTTCCTATCCACTATGGATCGACTTGGGAAGGATTGTAAAAACTCTAAGGACTCTTAGAGATTAGGATTTGATGAAATAAGGACTCTAAACTCGATCTAATCCTCAAAACCTAGCCTAAACTCTATAAATAGGGCATAGTTCTGAACTGTGCGACCCTTACTTTTTGGGCATAAGGAAGCAAGGTAAGGAGTCATTATTTCGGGTAAGTTGTTTAGAAGTTTTTGTTCATTATACTCTAGACTAACTCCCCTCCAAATTTCACATCTCTAGGCCAAGAGATCGTGGAGTTAGAGCCCAAGGAAGTAGCTGGAAAAGTCACAAAGGAGGGTGAAGAACTAGGGCTGGTTTCTCAACCAAATCCAGAAACTTCAACATAAGTAAGAGGTAGGTTATCTCATGAACGGCAAAAAGAACTTGATAGGACAAAGAACCTCTAGTTTTATGGGTTTTTTTCATGCATGATAGATCATTGATTCCATGTTTTGATAGTTCCATGCATATCATGCATCCCTTAGCCCTAATAAGAGAGGATTATAACATGTTGTTCATCTACTCACAATTACCTATGCATGTAGAAGACCTTTACTTCGTTGTCATCTCTAAGAAACTCATGATATTTTGATTATAGACATGATGTGAATTGACCTCTTAGGTTTCTTATTTGATTTCTGTTAGCAGACACTGTAACGCATCCCAGTAGGATCGTCACTTGAATGTAACGCGCCTACCATGATCCGTCACAGTCTCTGTATATCTTATTTTCCTCTGTTGATAATAACGCGTCACAACCGACGCGTTGCTTTCATGTAACGGCTCCTCGACAGACCGTCATATTCACTGTGACGCCCTGACCCTAGACCGTTACAATCTGTGTACTGGCAACCCTAGGCAGAATATATCATGCCACTACTACCTATGTTTATGCCTAGATATCTATGTAGCAACCTGAATTCATGATTATCAGATCGTTCATATTAGGTATTGCATGGTTGATATCTCACTTTTATTTTGAGTTTTACTAGTTTCATAAAGCCTAAATGTATAGTTTTGTACTATAAAGCATGACTTGTAAAACGGAGTTTTCATCGTGATTTCACATAGATTATATATCTCTCTCTGTCAATAGAGTCAAATTCTATAAGTACATGGCACTTACTCCGGTACGATGTCATTAGTTTACACTTTGCACTATAGGAAACTATCTTGGACATGAAGACCTCTCTATTGGATATTCCTTCCAATGGACTAGGAAATCATTGTTTCAAGGCCTCCGTAAATCTCCGCGAGCCTGGGATTCCCACTAGGACGCCGAGTTGGTTGTACCAATAAAAGCCCATTAATTAGATTACACTATCGGGTTTCTGGTTCTTGAAAAATAACGGCCCTGGACTGGACCGTCAGGCCAAGTAACGGCCCAGTTCCAGACCGTCGCATTCCTCTGAGTCTATCTTTATCCTTCTGGACTCTGGTCATTGTAACGGTCCAGCATGGACGCGTTAGATAATGTAACGGCCCAGACCCTGACCGTTACAAACCTTGTATATGTTAACCCAAGGATTGACCAAGGGCTGATATTCCATTGATTCTAGACAAACCTTGATGATCTAGAACTTGTCATGTTGCTTAAATGGATCTAAAAGGAATGAAAGTTAAGGAACGTACCGTTATGCTGCCGATTTATTTCCAAGAGCATAGCCTTGTTTAAATCTTTTTTTTTTGACTCATATTGTTCAAAATCGAAGCATTCATTCATTGATTATTGTTATCATGGAATTATTGAAAGTGCTATATTCTTGACCATACTTTACTGTTATACTGCGTGGAAGTAGCTTAATTTATAACTGAAGATGCGATCGAGCACTGATTGTGTTCAAGGGCTCTATGCTAGTCCCCTCGGCTGATTGCCGGAAACATACTATTTTATAAACCATGGGGTATGATGCTACTAGCGTCGCATTACGCTGGGAGTACTATTTCTATAAATAAGTGAAGATCCACGGCACAACATGACATTCTTGCTTGATATTCCACAGAAATTCACGAAGCACTTGCTCTTAAGCATAAGATGCTAAAGTGAGGAATATGTGGCTTGCTAGTACAATCTCGTTACATTCTTGTTCATGGAAGGCCAATATCATGTTCTTGTTATATTCTTGCTAGTTCATTCTTGATCATTCTATCTTACATGGTTATCTTGTTTCTATTGGTTTGATCGCATGATTGATTCGCATTGCATGATCTTACCTTATTTCTCTAGAGCTAAAATACTAATTACTTTAATACTGTCTTCATGTTGATACGAAGATACCTACTGGGCAAGTGTGCTCATGACCTATTGTTCAATGACTTTCGGGAGATGAATATAGTTCGCATTCGGATTCGGGTGATTCGAGCAGCGGGTCCGAGAGTGATTAAGAGTTGTCCTGATAAGAGAGAAGACTTAGGCAGTTTCAAGTGTTTAGATGGAGTCAATGTAATTTTTCTTATTTCTTGAGTTAATTAGTGAAGAAGTCAAAGTATGTAGTTTTGAATATTGATTGATTATGAAATAAAGTTGAGTTTTGAATATATCTTGTGCAATTACCTCTATATGTGTGATTGTCTCGCGCTCTGAATGGTCTTGCTAGCAAGAGGCTTACCATGTCGGCTGTTCGCGCTCCCCGAGCGAGTCTTCCGCTGTAAATAAAGGCTCGGGGCGTGACAACCACACACTCCAACCAGAGTGTGGATTCCGCTGATACACAGCTTAATAGTTGGGCCTCACAGGTTGCCTACATCAGCTGAGCATCACAGCTTGCTTCCGCTGGGCAATACAGCTTAGCGATCCGCTGGGCAATACAGCTTGGCCGTCCAGAGGATACCACACCTCTGCAACTGCTGTGGACTACAGCTTAACCCGTCCAGAGGAATCCTCCTCTGCCCGCTGAGCAACACAACTTGCTGTCCGAGGTATCCACCTCGCCCGCTAACAAACAGCTTGAAGAAAGGTTAAAAATGAAAGCAGGAAACAAGAAATAACTGCGACTGAAAGCTGTAATCAATGAAATGCAAATGTGGCTCCCATGGAGGTGACTGGATTGAATTTGATCCAGATTCCAGTGAAGACAGATCTTCTGATGGAGACTTCTCTCTTCTTCTTCACGTACTCTCTATCTCTCTTTTCACTCTCTTCTATCTTTTTCTCTCTTTCTCTTCTCTCTCTTTCTCTTCTCTCCTGATCGTTTCTTTTCTTCTCTACTACTCTCTCTCTTTCTGTTTCTCTTCTCTCTGGATCGTGCAGGCTCTCTCTGCTTCTACTCCTCTGAAGTATATTCACGATCAATCTCTCTAGATTGAGAAGTCTTCTATTTATAACATCAGAGAGGTGGGCGTGTGTCCTCTACAATTCTCGCCCAGAGCACCTTGACCACGTGGCAGCATTTCAGCTCACTACATTACACGTGTCACGATCCTGAGCCATCTCTATTCTTGGATCACGTGTCCATACTAAGCTTCTCGAACATGAGTCCTGTCAGATGAAACTTGATATCAGTTCGAATCAATCTGAAGGAAAAGAAAAAGATGCATCGAGTAAGTTTGAGATTTTAAACTAAGCATGTATAGACTTGCTAGTGTGTAGTGTAGTATGCATGTAACAAAGTATGCACAATGAAGGTGAATGCACAGGCATGCCATCAAGGAGTGTATGGACTTTGCGTGCATTCGACAACGATGTATAGACTTGCTGGTGTGATGATGCATGAACTTGAACACTCATACCAGTAGGGGTATGCACACATGTAAAATGAACATGGATTGCACTGACTAAGCCATGAGCTGAGCTAACGGATGTATAGACTTGCTCAGTTATCAGCGAATGGATGTATAGACTTTCTGTGCCTACGACAAGACGATGTACATACTTTGTGTATGCGTGAAGCACAACGATGCAAGAATGTATAGACTTTGAATGCCGGGTGAAGAATGTACATACTTTGCATGCATGCGACAAGACGATGAACAGACTTGCTGATGAATTGATGCATGGACATATCAGCAGAGAATGTGCAGACTTTGTATAGACATGAAACAACCGAATGCACTGACTATGCCTATGAATGTATAGACTTGCTAAGTCATCAAAGCAACCATGTGCAGACTTAGTGTATGTGCGAGACAAATCAATGCATTGACTATGTATGTGCATGAAGAGCACTGGCTGTACTGACTAGTCGAGTGAAACAACGGAGGTTGTACAAACTTGTCATCAACGAATGTACAGACTTGAGTTGATGTAGTCTAGACAAAACTCTGTACATACTGTATTCCTTGAACATGCATGAGTATAGGCATTCACTAACTTGTGGCCACCATGAAACATAATTATGAAATGCACAGGCCTAGATGGTTAACCCTGCACTGACTATGTATGCATAATGAACACGCATCGACTTCGAAATAAAGCACCTGATGAATGCACCAATGCAGTGTATGCATATGGCAGATATTAAACTGATGCAATGTATGCAGGAGAACTAACAGTGCAGTCTATTTACCAGATCATGCATCGACTATATGACGTGCAACAACAGTTAATGTACCGATGCAAACTACACTTGTTATGCAGGAACTAGAGTTGCACCAATGCAGATGCAGAGACAGACAATGCAATGAGATGAATGTGCCCACTCTTAAATCAATCAATCAATCATGCTCATAGTGCTTGCTGACATCAAAACAATTCATGCTCATAGTGCTTGCTGACATCAAAACAATTCATACTCATAGTGCTTGCTGACATCAAAACCATAGGGGCACAACAACTGGACCGTGGACATGCTCTTCACCTTGACCACCCTCCCTTAAAAAGGGGATTTGAGGCACTGATGGGCAGTAGATGGTACGGCATTGAGATTATCGATCCACGGACGACCCAAGATAGCCTTGAACATAGGGTCGATATCCAGCACATAGAATTTAATTGGCATGGTGAGAGGCCCGAGCTCGGCCTGAATGGTGACCACCCTGTGACACGCCCTCTTGGAGTTGTCATATGCTGCAATGGTAGTAGGGGTCGGCTTTAATAGATCTTCTGAAAGATTACAATCCCTTAAAGTGCTGAGAGGGCAGACATTAATAGAAGCCCATGTATCTACTAATGCTGCGTCTATGCTGACTTTGTTGAGAGTGATGGAAATGCTTAGCGGCATCTGTCGTGCCTCGGGAGGTGCCAGTTCAGTTTCAGAAAATGTGATTGCTAGCCCTTTGGAGATTGTAGCCAGGGCTGTCGGTAGGCTATCCACTGCCATATCTTCATTCACTATTACCTTTTGAAGGAAATTACGGAGCGCATCCTGGTGAAGTGTAGACCTCTTGATCAATTCCAACACAGAAATCTTGGCGGGCACCCGGTCTAGATGATGTAGCAGATCATATTGTGTCCCGGGCAGCGGATCTGCCTCCTCCTGATCGGTAGCCTGTTGTGAGGACTGGGGATTAGGTGCGGAAGCACCAGTGGAAGGATAATTCCTATGAAATAAACGCCCACTCCGTAGGGCAAGATTTTGGGTCGGCATGGCGCCAGATGGGCTTAGGATAAACGGTTTAATGGGCCCTGTGGGGTGGATGAGTGAAGGAGTAGAGGGTGTGGCGGAGGTAAGGGGGGTAATAGGAGTAGGGGTGATGGGAGTAGGGGTGGTGATGATCGGTGTTATGGGGGTAGTGGAGATGACAGGTCATGAAGGGATGATGGGTGAAGGGTTTGATGGAGGGATGGTGACGATGAGTACGAGAACTGGTGGTGGAGTAGAGAGAGGCGGAATGGTGGGGGAAGTGGATGGTAGGATGAGAGGTTTGGTGATTGCGGGTGACGGAGAGGTTTGACGGTTAAGCGGGAGGAGGAGGGGGGTAGAAGATAAAGAAGGATTGCGGTAGCTATGGTGAAGGGCCATGAGCCACTGTACTGAGGCTTCATCGTCATAGGATCACCCGGCGTCAGGAGCCGGGGGTTGAACGAGGTTAACTTGGGCCGGTGCCGGTGGTTGTGGTTATGGAGCGGGTGGATGATTTGGCATGGGGTTTTGGTGGATCCCCAAGTCCTGAACGGGCTATTGCTGCTGTGGTTGTGGCTGCTGCTGTGGCTGCGGTGCTTGATGATGCTGCACTTACTGCCTCGACGCTTGCCTTCTTTTCTCTTTGATTTCAATAATGGCCTTAAGCATTTCAGCTCAATCAATACGCTGCCCTTCATGGAGATCGTACACCAGATCTCGGAACTGATAACATCCTTCGATAGTGTGCCTGGGTGGCCTATGAAACATGCAATATTTGGACTGGTCGACGGTCGGGTTCCAATTGGGCCGTTCCAGAGGAAGTTGAATTGCATTTATTGACATAAGGGTAGAAAAGATATCCGCGAGGGTTTCGGGCATAGGAGGATATTGCGCTATCTTCGGAGCGGGGCGCTTGTTAGTGTAGCCATTGGGTGGAGGGACATTGTGGTATTGCGGAGGTTGTTGCGATTGTTGTGGCGCGGGGAAGGCATTTTGTGGCGCTGGGAAGGTAGGTTGGGTGTTTGATGGAACAGAGAAAGTAGGTTGAGGATTTTGTGGCGTAGGGATTTGGGGATTGCATGGGTTTTTCGCGAAGTGAAACAGAGTGGACTGGTTTGGGAAAGGGAATGCAACGGCTTGCACCTGTTCATTAGTATGGACTCCTTCGGTAACGGCCCCCTGAGGTTTTCTATTATATTTGGGCTTTTGGGACTCGAAAAGAGAGTGGATAGGGGAGTCCTTGAATTGGGTTTGAATGAACCGCGTCTGGCTATATAGTTGATGCATGTTGGCAATATCATTCATGGCCAATATGTTGCGGAAGGTGGGTGTGGCATTGGATATTAGCAACTTGACCTTTTCCTCCTCCGGAATGTGACCCGATACACGGGCGGCCATCTGCCTCCATCTGTCGGCGTAGGTAGAAAAGTCCTCATCTGCCTTCATCTTTTCGGCCACCAAATCTGTGAATGAATATTCCGGGCCAACCCGGTCTTGGAATCTTTGAATAAATTTTTCTTTCACCACCTTGAAGCTTTCAGCATCTTCTAATGGCAAAGCATAAAATCATTCCAATGCAACTCCATCTAGAGATCGGCAGAACAAATACGCCATAAGGCGATCATCATATTGGAATTGCGCCGATTCATACATAAAGTCCCTCACATGAATAAATGGATTGCTATTCCCATCATACTTGTGGTACATGGGGAGCTCAGACTGGGGAGGGAAGCGGATGTTGTGGAAACTAGGAGCTGGAACATCCGCTAAAGATTGTGGGCCAACCCGCTTTTGAAGAAAGTCGAGCTGTTGTTGCATGGTGGCCCATTTATCAAGAAGTTCCTGCTCTCGATATGGAGTAGGTGTAGTGAATGGAGTAAGCTCAAGGCGAGGAGCTGAAGGATAGACGGAAGGAGGAGGAGGGGGCCCATAAGAATGATATTGGGCTGGAGGATGACCCGAATTGGAGTGGATATGAGCCGCCCCTTGCTGAGGACGAGCGAGATCTACCGGGATAACAAGGGCCTACAGCATTGATAGAATAGGCCTATAAGACTCGGCCTGGGTGAATGAGTGATGAACGGTCTTCCCTTTATCATGAATTTGATGGGTCGAGCTAGAGGACTGGCCCGCTTCTAGATTTGAGAACTAGAGGGTCCTGGGCTGGACCGGGGTAAGATCCATTGGAATGGGTGAGACCCCGGGCCCATCAACCCTAGATTGTGAGATGGAAGTAGTGGACAGACCTTGTGCCATCTGTGGGAGATGGGGCATTGGACCCCTGCAAGGTCTGATAGAGGGCCTGAAGTTGGGTCGGGTCCAATTGGGCCATCATTTGCAAAATGTGGCCGGTGGGATTATTGGAGGAGAGGGAGGGTTGCGCACCCTCCATGGGGACAGAAGATGGAGGAGGGGCGGACCCTTCTCTTGATTGAAGCTGGACAACCCTAGGTGGGTCCTCCAAGAGTCCCTGGGGAAGAGATTCCTCCTGGGAATGGGGAAGATCATAAGGAGACATGTTTGACTCGAACAAGGGATTGGAATAAGAGGTGAAAGAGGAATTGCCCCTAGAAGATGACTCTAAGGATCGGAAGCAACTCAGCATGCAACGTAGCACCTTGGCAAGACAACACAAACACAGACAAACAAAAATAAGCAACTAGGTAAGAAGACTCCAAATATATGCAAACAAGAAAAGAAAGAGAAACAACCAAAAGGCAACCAAGTTGTGATGATGCACCAATTTCACTTATCTCTTCCTTTAGAACCTTAGTGATTTGAAATTAATGTGTTCTCTCCAACAATAGGTTCCTAATAGGAAGGATATTGGGGACTTGATTAACTCTAGATGTAAACTCTCCCTTACTTATGCAACCTAGACACGGGGTGGTGAAGGTACAACCGGCCTGACGTCCATGTGAGAATTCACGGCTCGCGGGGACTTACGGAGGTCCCTAATGTGGTCACCTAGTCGACTGCAAGGAATATGGAGGTGAGAGGATCACACACCAAGGTAAGAATGCAACTATGATATGAATGATGAATGACCCTATGTGCACCGGGGTGCATGTAATTTCTAGCCTAAAAACTAGCAAACAATATGCAAACAATGATATAGATATACACCACAATAATAGGAGGAGACCAGATAGCACCCAAAAATAATAACACAGTCAAAAATTGTGGAAATAACAGCAACCTCGGGATGTGTACATGTACTGGAGAAAACGGTCGTATGCGTGACCGCTAAGAATACCAGACGGTCTATCGCTAGACCGCCAGAAAGCCGGAAATGATCAGGGAGGAGACCGCCAGAGAGCCAGAGAGCAGAACACAACAGAAAATAAATGGGAAAATCGAGGAAAACACAAGGGCAACCGAGGACAACTAAGAACAGTAGGTCAAATAGAAACTGAGTACGATTGGCACTAGATGTCCCACCGTGATCGCCAAAAAATGAGGGTTGTTGATGTTTATGTTCACCTTCTTTCTTTGTGTGAGAGTGTGATAATGTGATGATATAAGCGTGTGAGTGTAGTGATGTGATGTGAACAAGTGATGCACTAACTCAAGCAATCAACATGAAATCAAAGCATATGGGCACGTCAACTCAAATATGGCAAGAATGAAAAAGGAGAAATAGAAACACACGCCGTGGGCATGGAACAAAGGAAATGAAATAAAACACACACCAAGGGTGTGGAACAACTAAAGTAAAAGAAGACAATCAAGCAAGAGACTGAACACTGCCCAAATTAAGAATGATGTGATCGCCACCAAGGGAAATAAAATAGTAAAACTACAATAAATACCTTGGAAAGAGCCGAGTGAGACCACCCGCCATAGGAGAGAGAAAACTCAGGTGTAGTAGAGGCAAACGGTCTAGCAAACGACCGCTAGAAGACATCAAACGGTCTTACGACATACCGCTAGGAATCCACAAATGGTCTGATGAATGACCGCCAGAGCACCCAGAACAATGAAGTGGAACTTGAATCTCCACCCCTCCTGGCCGGCCAGAAGAGATGGGCCTCGTGCAATAAGTCCTGTAAACCTGCAAGAGAGTGTCGACACAAAGGAAAACGACCCAATAAGCCCTTGGGACTAATGTAGTATCTATAATGCAACTAAGCTAAAGTGCATAAAAAGAAGGAGTGAATACCTGGGGGGTTTTGATTTTTTAACCCCTGTGGGGCGTGGAAAGATAGGAGGATGTTTGAAAACGTGATATGAATGCAGAGAACGTGGAAAGAAGAAGAGGGAAGATGCTATGATGATGCAAGGGGAAAGACCAAGACCAAGAGAAAAAGACACAAAACTAAACCAAAGGAACTCGATACTCCCTTAACTAGAAGCCTTATGGACGTAGAAACAGCTTCTCCCTGATTGGTACTCGCACTAGAATGCGGCATCACTTCAACACGAACTCCAAAAATCTCCTCCTCAAGCCATGAAGTCAAAGGTCCTATTTATAGGCCCTCAAACCCAAGGTTCGAGTTGGAGGGATAATGACTCAAAAATAGGCCTGAACCTGGATAAGTCTCGAAGATAATACTCCCAAGAGTCCATAGAAATAAACAGAAGCATATGAGAGCCTCTATCTAGAGAGAAATCATCAAACCAAGGACTCTAGTTCATCCACGATGAAGCAGAGGAAGAACAGTAGAGCAGGACTCTCGGTCTGACCAAACGGTCTTGCGATAGACAACAAGGGACATGAAAATGATCAAGCGATAGACCGCTGGGCCCAGTCGTTCACAAGAAGATAAGATCAAAGAGACCCAATAGGACTCTCTGCCTCCTAGCGGTCCACCAAAAGACCGCCAACGCCTACCTAACGGTTGTACGATAGACCGCTAAGCTAGTAGACATGGCGAAAGAGATAAAGACCGATAAATCTTCAAGTTAATCCACAATAAAATCCTTATAATCCCATATCCAAGCCCAATAAGATGCAATTTTCAAAAATCAAGGAGCTAGGCCCAACCAGGGAGAATGACCAATAAATCAAGCCCAAAAAGATGACTAAAAAATGACCCAATAAGCAGCGAATAACTCGGGACATCACAAAAATGAATAAAGAAATGACCCAACTCATTGGTCATAAAACGGGTGTCAACAAGCGGTCCTTTGCTGACCGTTTCACATTAAAGCCTTTCGAAAATTGATGTTTTCATGGTTTTGATATGTGTGAGCCACTCTAGCCTATCCAAGCTATTGTACCTCGAGTTTTGACCTATTGTTAGGTCTATTGATGACATTTATCCATTCTAAAGTCATTCCTTTGAATGACTATTCCTCTCGATTAATGAGCTTATTGTTTGGAATCTCAAGAAAATCAATATTCTTACGCATTTTACCTTGATTCCATGAGCTTGATCTTGGAACTCTTGGCAATTATTATTCGTGGATGTCTAGATTTCATGGGATCTATGATCCAAACAAATCAATACCAAGGCAATCATATTAAGGGCCCAATCTGGTCCTGGGAGGAGCACCCGAAATGTACTTGTACCCCGGGGAGGTGAAATGACTAGGTGTGGTATTGTCACCGAGTACTATCTAACGTGTGAGTCTGCGACATTCCACATTCTCGTGAAACTTGCCATTCATGCTTGAAAGCATGAAGTACTTGCTTGCGTGACATGACTCGACTTGACTTGACTTGAAATGACCATTTATTGGGAAGCTCTTGTTAATGGTGCTTGATATCTCGACTTGCAATATTCATTTCCATTTATCTATCGATTATCTTCTGATCTTGTTGGTTACTTAGTTTGCTTATTTGAGTTTCTCGCATTATTCATGCATTCATAAAATGGTTAATTACTTAAATGTGCCTTATGATAGAGAGTAATTCTTACTGAGCTTCTCGCTCATCCCCCTTTTTTCCATCCTTTTCAGGTAACGCAGTAGAAGGAACGTTTGTAACTGGGATCGGGTCAATGTGATCAAGTGAACCCGGAGGTGTGAGACCTAAGTCTTTTATTTTCTTGAGTCTAGTTAGTATAGTGTGTCTTGCTATTTTCTTTTCCTTATTTTCTTTTCTTTTTGAGTCTTCTATTTAAAAAAAATTGGGTTAAATTGTAATTCAATTTTCAAATATGAATAAAAAATATACTTTTCTCAAATTAATGGCCTCCATATGTTTGAATATTATTTCGTGTTTATTTATTGCTCTTGTAATCATGACTGTTTCGCTGCCATGTTCCGAGCACTGCTTCCCACTGCTATCGGTTCGGGGCGTGACAGAAGTGGTATCAACGCTTTGGTTGTTTGAGTCCTAGGTTCTTGTCCATAAGTATAGGTTACCCTAAGTAATAGGTCGTGTAATCAGTGTCATCCATTCATGTCACCCGGTGAGATTGGGTAGTGCCTTGGGTTATGTAATAAAATATGTATAAGATTACGTAGCACGACGCGTAAGGATAATAAAATTTTTAACCTTATAATTATTTTACAGGTATTTAAGCTCCTTTGACATGGAAGCGAGAGGGTCCACGAGTAAGCTAAGGATCGGTTCCGTTAAAAGGTGGCGAGTCCGTCGTAAAGAAATTCGAAGTAATAAGAAGAAAAAGAATAACCTTTCGCAAATGAAATATTTTCACTGTCGCAAAATTGGTCATCTAATCAAGGAGTGCTGGCGAAGGAGCGAAGTGTGTCTTCGTTGCGGAAATAAAGATCATATAATGGCTAATTGCCCTAAGCTACTTCCACAAGCAAAAACACAAGAAGAATTGGATCCGATTTCCATCAAATGAGGAATTATATAAGGTATCGTTCTCCCTCATCCTTAACTATAGTAAAATTCTTTTGCATTCCATTAGTTGTATGACTAACATGTTATTTTGAATAGATTAGATCATCTTAGTTTAACTATTTGAATAGTTAATGGCGATCGACGAATTTGGGGACCAAATTCCTTGAAGTGGGAGAGGATGTAACACCCCGGTTAAATAATAAAATATAAAATTAAAATTTTATAATATGTATTGGAATAAAATGTGATAAATAGAAATAAATGAAAAACATACGGTTAATTATCGCTTAAATTATTAAATCTCATGTGAAGAAATAAATAAAAAAAAGAAAAGGGAATCTAATTTTTGTAAAAATAGAATGACTAATCGAATTACTAATTCAACGTAAGATATATTAAAACGGATTAAAGTTATTTAACTTGCTATGATTTTAATAATTTTCTTAGTTAAAGAACACTATTTATTTTGCAAGTGGCCAAATTATATAAATAAGAAGGAATAATTATTTTTCTACAATTAACATACAAGGAATTTCATATTTCAAGGTGTAATTGAATCTTTTCATGATAATCTGAATTTAATATGTATATAGATTAAATTAATTTAATTTCGCCCTAAGCCAAAGTTTCGACAAATTTATAAAAATATAGAAATATTATATTCTTATAGGGAACGAAATGTTAAACAATATTGTCAACTACGCCGACCCCTAATAAAAATTTAATTAGGCTGGATTAAGGAATTAATGGCCAAATTCGTTATTTTAATAGATGAAACTTAATCGGCTAATTGGAGCCCAATTCTTAACCAAACGAGCCCAAACTAGGCCCAATCGAAAGGTTAACCCTAGGAGCTCATTTTCCCTTTGAACCCCTAGCGTCTAGAGCCTTCTCTCGATGGTGGCGACGTGGATTTGGTCAAAGTGTGAGATTCTCAGCGAAGTTTTCCCCGTTGGACTCTCGAGTCCAATTTGATCGCTAGAACCCTCCATACACCCTATAACTAGAGGGCTTCGACAGCCCTAGACCTCTATTTGGTCACCCAACTAGCGGCGCGACCTGTGGCGGCCGATCGAGGGTGAATTAGGGCGAGGATCGACGACGTGTTCGCGGATTAGGGTTTTGCACGTTGTCCCTTTCTTCTTCAATTAAGGTAGGTTTCTCTCAGACCCAATCTAATTAAATAACATGAATGAATAGATCTCATCCTTAGCTTTCTTTTGAACCTATTTCCCCCAATTTTGGCTATTTATATCATGTGTATTCTTGTTTCCATGAAGGGCATGTGATTAGGGTTTTTACTCTTTTCATTTCCATTCGATTTACATAGATTAATCGTAGGGGAATCTTGAAATTGACCCTGCCATGTTGTGCGTTTTTAAGTTACCTACATTTTGATAGTAAATAGCCAAATTTTCATGCCATATCCATGTTTCAATCATGCTTTCATTGGGCCGGCGTCATGTTCTTTATGAATTGGGGCTTGGGTTAGCAGAAGCGGTTCTTCCAGGAACCGCCAGGCCATAAGCGGTCGCACGATAGACCGTTTTCATGGTCTAGCAGCCCCGAGACAGACCGTTTCTGGGCGGCCTAAATCTAATTTAAAAATGGGGTTTTCAAGTGCTTAGCAGCCTGTCTCTCGACCGCTTACATCTTCAGGCGGTCTGTTGGACGACCGTTTTCTACCCTGTTCCAGTGACATGTATTGGTGCGTTCTGTCAAGTTTTGTCATGTTAGCACACTTGTTGATCAGGTTAATTACATGGATAAATGCACTAAAACTAGGACTTATGGAATATATGAACTACGTAACTCTTTTCTTTACAACTGCTCTATTCATGACCCTCTTTCACACATTTAGAAACAATTTAGAAAAAGGTAGATTTTTGCTCCATTAATGGGTTAAGTTGAAACTTCATACTCATTATTCATAGTTAGAACTTGTTTTAAGGACGTGCCACTCCGGTGGTGTCGATTGGAACGATCACCTCGCTTTCTGATGATTTGAACCATTGATCTTGGACATCGAATGTCTCTCCGTCGGATATTCCTTTCGCCGGACTAGGTGTTCATGTTCTGAGGCCTCCGTAAGCCCCCGCGAGCCTGGGATTCCCACTAGGACGCCGGGCAGGTTGTACCCTAAGACCTGAACCCTTTCGATTCGACTGAAATTACGAGTTTAGGATCTACCCCTGCTCTGTAAGGGTTACGGCCATGCTCAGATCGTTATATGGGCTTAGCGGCCCTTGGGGGACCGTTTCGTTATGATAGCGGCCTTGGCTAGACCATTTTTATAGCTTAGCGGTCCTTTGCTGACCGTTTCACATTCAAGCCTTTCGAAAATTACTGTTTTCATGGTTTTGATATGTGTGAGCCACTCTAGCCTATTCAAGCTATTTCACCTCAAGTTTTGACCTATTGTAAGGTCTATTGATGACATTTATCCATTCTAAAGTCATTCCTTTGAATGACTATTCCTCTCGATTAATGAGCTTATTGTTTTGAATCTCAAGAAAATTAATATTCGTACGCATTTTATCTTGATTCCATGAGCTTGATCTTGAAACTATTGGCCATTATTATTCGTGGATGTCTAGATTTCATGAGATCTACGATCCAAACAAATCAATGCCAAGACAATCATATTAAGGGCCCAGTCTGGTCCTAGGAGGAGCACCCGAAATGTACTTGTACCCCGGGGAGGTGAAATGACTAGGTGTGGCATTGTCACCGAGTACTATCTAGCGTATGAGTCTACAACATTCCACATTCTCGTGAAACTTGCCATTCATGCTTGAAAGCGTGAAGTACTTGCTTGTGTGACATAACTCGACTTGACTTGACTTGAAATGGCCATTTATTGGGAAGTTCTTATTAATGGTGCTTGATATCTCAACTTGCAATATTCCTTTCCATTTATCTATCGATTATCTTTTGATCTTGTTAGTTTCTTAGTTTGCTTATTTGAGTTTCTCGCATTATTCATGCATTCATAAAATGGTTAATTACTTAAATGTTCATGATGATATAGAGTAATTCCTACTGAGCTTCTCGCTCACCCCCCTTTTTTCCATCCTTTTCAGGTAACGCGGTAGAAGGAACGTTTACAACTGGGATAGGGTCAACGTGATCGAGTGAACCCGGAGGCGTGAGACCTGAGTCTTTTATTTTCTTGAGTCTAGTTAGTATAATGTGTCTTGCTATTTTCTTTTCCTTATTTTCTTTTCTTTTTGAGTCTTCTATTGAAAAAAAAATTGGGTTAAATTGTAATTCAATTTCCAAATATCAATAAAAATTATACTTTTCTCAAATTAATGGCCTCCATGTGTTTGAATATTATTTCGTGTTTATTTATTGCTCTTGTAATCATGACTATTTCGCTGTCACATTCCGAGCACTACTTCCCACTACTATCAGTTCGGGGCGCGACAAACCCCCTAAGATGTGTATCATAACCCTAGGGGCAAAGGGGATAAGTTTATGATCCATTTGGATAGGTTTTAATGGGTTTCGAAAGAGATTCGTGAAGCCCGTTTCGGAGTCCCGTTGAGTTCGATCGACCGACCCTCCCATTTCGGTCGACCAAAATAAACAACAATAGTGGGTGTTATAGTCTGGCAGGACTGGGAATTTCGGTCGACCGAAATGCCCAGTTCGGTCGACCGAAATCTGCTGCACTTCAAGCTTTCATCAAGTTCAGTCCTATAAGAGGAGGAACAATGAGATAGGAAGGGATTGGTTGATAATGCACATGACCAAGTATAGACATGAAAACCAATGATCAAGGTGCATAATAAAATTAAGGAAAACATGATTATTCACATCAAGAAATCAAGTTCATATGCCAATAAAGTTTATGCATTATGTAAGCAACTAGAAACCAAACTCCACATGAGTGAAATTGTAGTGCCCCAAAATTTATATAAATAATTTTTAGATTTTCTGGAATTTATTTGGAATTTATAAAGGCCAAAATAGACTAATAAATGAATCAATATTGGGATTATAAGGCCCAATTATGTTAAATAACTAATCCAGCTTTGATAATTGAAGCCCAATAGGTTTAAGGATCAAACCCGATAAGTTTGGCCCATATTCTAGAAGGTTATTTAAGTTATCCACGAAATATTGGGATAAATTCATTTTAAAAAGGATAATTTAGTGGATAATTAACCAAATAGTTTGAATCAAGGAGAATTTCTTCGCCCAGTTGATGTAACGGTCTATCGAGCGACCGTTACAGCCATGTAACGGACCAGACCTAGTCCGTTACAACCTGCTAATTCCGTGAGAAGAAGAAGTTGTAAAAAGATTGGAACTTTGGGATTCTCTTGGCTAGAGACCTACTTGGGGGAACTTGTAACATTCCCAGGGACTCTTAGGGATCAGGTTCTGGCTAACTAAGGACTCTAGAATCGATCTAATCTTCAAACTCTAGCCAAAACTCTATAAATAGAACCCAGTTCTGAACTGAGCGACCCTTAATAGCCCTATGCATTCATGCACAATCCTTAGCCTAAATCCAAAATATAAGATATATTCTCATTAATTCCATGTCACCTATGCATCTAGATGACCCTTATTTCGTTATCATGATTAGAGTAAGTTAGTCTATGGCATGTTTTAAACTATAGTTTTCTATAGTTTCTATTTTCTATCAGCAGAGGACCTAACGGTCTATCGTAAGACCGCCAGGGACGTGTAACGGACCTGCATTGATCCGTCACACCCTCTGTAAACGACTAAAGGGTTCTGTGAAACTTGACGGACCTAATCTAGACCGTTACCTTCATGTGACGCGGCCAGACTAGTCCGTCACACAACACTGCGTTCTGTCAACTTAGGATAGAATCAAGATCGGTCCAATTAATATATATGTATGCCTAGTTAACTAGATCTTAACCTATTTTTCATGGTTTTAAGTTCCAGTATTGATTCATGTTAGAAATTTGCATACTTTAGAGTTATTTTCAAGCATATGTTAATTTCATGCCAAAACTATATAGTTTGTATTAAACATGATTTTACATGTGGTATTGACGGAGTTTTATCATGGTTTCATATCGTTACATAATTCTTTTCTTATAGAGTCATTTTTTTTAGTACAAGGCATATATTCCGGTATATGGCCATTAGTTCGCACTTTGCAGTATAAGAACATAATCTTGAACTTGAGGACCTCTCTATTGGATATTCCTTCCAATGGATTAAGAAATCTTGTTTCAAGGCCTCCGTAATTCTCTGCGAGCCTGGGATTCCCACTAGGACGCCGAGTTGGTTGTACCATGAAAGCCCAATTGTTAGAAACACTATCGATATTTTCTGGTTTTAGATATGTAACAGATCCATATTAGACTGTCAGGCCTATCTAATAGTCTAAAATATGACCGTCACATTTACTGAGTCCATTTTATTGTTTCTGGATTTGGACCATTGTAACGGCCCAATAGTGGAGCGTTATGTTCCTGTAACGGCTCAGTTGTTGACCGTCACAGTTCTTAAGTACTTTAACCCGAGGTTTGACCTAAGGGTTGATAGTTCAAAGTTCCTAGATGGATTATTGACTTGTCATATTATCCAAGAGACTTAATATAATGAATGAAAGATAAGGAATGTACCATTATGCTGCCGATTTATTTCCATGGCATAACATAGTTCTAATATGTTATTGAAATTCCTTGTTCCAAATAGAAGCATTCATTCATTGAATTATTGTTATCATGAACTTATTAAAATTGTACATTCTTGGCCATATTATTTACATGCGTGGAAGTAGCTTGATTTATACTTGAAGATGCGATGGAGCACTGATTGTGTTCAAGGACTCTATGCTAGTCCCCTCGGTTGATTGTCGAAAACATACTATTATAAACCATGGGGTATGATGCTACTGCCGTCGCATTGCGCTGGGAGTACTTTCTCTCTAAATAAGTGAAAATCCACGATACACGTACATGACTTTCTTACTTGTTACATGATATTCCATAGAAATTCACCAAATACTTGCTCATAAGTAAAAGATGTTTGGGTGATGAGTACGTGACTTGCTAGTACATTCTTGTTCATGAAAGGCCATGCTACATTCTTATTATATTCTTGCTAGTTCATACTTGCTCTCATTCTATCTTAAACGATCATCTTTGTTACTTTGGTTATTCGCTTGATTTATCGCATTTCGCATGAGTTTGCCTTATTCTTTAGAGCTAAAATATTATTTACTTAAATATTGCCTTCATGTTGATGCGAAGATACCTACTGGGCAAGTGTGCTCATTACCTATTTCCAATCTTTTCTGGAGATGGAAGTGAGTCGGGTTCGGATTCGGAGTATTCAAGTAGTGGATCAAAGAGTGAATGAAGAATGAGTGAAGACTTAGAAGAGTCTATATTGTTTAGATTGAGTCTATGTAATTTTCTATTTTCTTGAGTCTAGTAAAATTGAAAGAAAATTGGAAAGTTTGTTGTATCTGAATATTTGGTTATTAATAGAATTAAGTTGAAGTTTGAGTAATATTGTGCAATTGCATTATTATTATGTATGATTGACTTGCGCTTTGGTCGTTCTTGCTTGCAAGAGGCTTACCATGCTGGCTGTTCATGTTCCTCGAGCTAGTCTTCCACTGTAATAAAGGCTCGGGACGTGACAGTTAAGTTGGTATCAGAGCCTAAGTCTCTGGACTTAGGGAGAAGAATCATGTCATATGATAAGTCTAAGGTTTAAGGACCCATACATATGAACCAAGGAAGAAATTTTCTCACCTATGCGAGAATTGGGTAGAGCCCGGGATAAGATAGTTGATTAGTTTAAGATTTACCCCTTTCCAATATTATGAGAATTAAAAGTTTGTTATTTCTCTCAGGTACCTTATTTTTGTAATGGCACATCGCGTAGATTGGGGTGGCATGCAACAAACGGTTGCCGGCCTTACCCAGGCATTGTAAACTATGGCCCAGGCAGGCGCAGGGGCAAGGGCTGGTGACTTACATCGCAATTTCTGGAGTTTAAATCCTCCGCGTTTCTATGGTTCTTCTAATCCGGACGAAGCAGAGAACTGGATTGACGAGATGAACCATATATTTGACGTCATCCAATGCACCGATCAAGAGAAGGTGCGTCTTGCAACTTTCCAACTCAACAAGGATGCCCGTTCATGGTGAAAGTCGGTTCCGGCACCTCCGGCCGATGCACCTCATACATGGGACGGTTTCCTCACTCTATTTCATGCCAAGTACTTTTCTGAGCATGTGAAAGAAAGAAAGGCTATGGAGTTCGCCTCGCTTCGTCAAGGAATGATGACAGTTGCGGAGTATGAACTTCAGTTCTCCAGGCTAGCACCTTATGCACCACATCTAATCAGTACCGATTTATTGAAGGCTAATCCGTTTATGGACGGGTTACGACTCGGTTTCATTCAACAGCTCGGGACCGAAAACATATGTACCTATCTGGAGATGGTTCAGCGGGCATATTTATGTGAGAGGACCTTAGAAAAGGTCGAGAAATTGAAAGGAGAAGGAGAAGAGTCCTGCCGACAATCAGATCAGCGCTACAAGAAAGAAAAATTCAGCACCATGGAACCCCACAAAAACCGTGATAGTAAGAAAAGATCCAGGAGCAGGAACGGTGGAAGTTCCCAGAAGAACAAGAAGGTCAAAGAGGAGAGGGAGCAAGTCACCACGGCTTGCACATTTTACGAGAAATTCGGCCATTCGGTTGAAGAATGTTGGAAGCGCCTTAGTGCTTGTTTATGCTGTGGAAGCATGGAGCATCGTATGCCAGATTGCCCCCTTTTGAAAGACCAGTCATCTGGTGGTGGACGCAGGAGGCAGGCTCGTCTCAATGCCGTTCTAGAAGAAGAGGAAGCGCCCAGGGATGGTGGGCTTATGGAAGGTACTCTTCAAATTAATTCTCGTCCTGCATTTGTGCTATTTGATACTGGTGCCTCGCATTCTTTTATCTCCACTACGTTTGCCAAAACCTTACCAATTACATCAGTTCCCCTACCTTCAGATCTCACTATTACCACACCCTTAGGTTCTGGAACAAAACTTACCGAGTATTATCCTAATAGTGAGGTAACAGTAGAAGGTCACAATCTCCCCGCAAACTTAGTATGCCTTGGTATGAAAGGTTATGATGCCATTTTAGGGGTAGATTGGCTTATAGATCATGATGCTGACATTAACTGCCGAAAAAGGATAATATCCTTTCGAAAACCCTATCTTCCAAGATTTTTTTTCCTTGGCATCAAATACAAGAAACATCCCACTATCATATCCTCTCTTCACCCTTGCAAACTTATTTCGCAAGGATGTGAAGCTTTTCTTGCTTTTGTCATTGTTACCGAGTCCAAGGAAATTATCATAGCAGACATCCCTATTGTAAATGTGTTTCCAGATGTATTCCCATCCGAATTACCTAGTTTACCACCCTAGAGGGAAGTAAACTTATCTATCGAACTCATTCCAGGAGCAGCACATGTTTCTATAGCCCCTTACATAATGTCCCCCACGGAACTTAAGGAACTAAAAAGGCAGTTACAGGAACTACTAGACAAAGATTTCATCAGACCTAGCACATCCCCCTGGGGTGCGCTAGTTCTATTTGTTAAAAAGAAGAATGGCTCTCTCAGGCTATATATAGGCTACCGACGACTAAATCAACTTACAATCAAAAATAAGTATCCGTTGCCGCGTATTGATGAGCTCTTTGATTAGCTTTTGAGAGCAGAGTGTTTCTCCAAGATAGACCTCAGGCCAGGTTATCATCAGCTTAGAATTAAATAAGAAGACATTTATAAATCGACTTTTTGAAGTCGTTATGGCCACTATGAATTCGTGGTAATGCCGTTCGGGTTAACAAATACCCCAGCATCATTTATGCAACTTCTGAATAATGTTTTCCAGCCATATCTGGACCAGTTCATCGTCGTCTTCATTGATGATATCTTAATATATTCTAAGACAAAGGATGCACATGAAGAACATCTGAGGATAGCTTTGCAAATACTTAGGGAACATAAACTTTATGCCAAGCTTAACAAGTGTGAGTTCTGGCTCAAGGAAGTTTCATTCCTAGGCCACATTATTTCAAAAGAAGGTATCGCTATGGATCCCTCTAAAGTGGAAGCTGTCAGAAACTGGAGCCGGCCAACGACTGTATCGGAAGTAAGAAGCTTTCTGGGTCTAGCTGGTTATTATAGGGGGTTCATTAAAGACTTCTCAAAGATTACAGTTCCTTTAACTAGATTCACAAGAAAAGAAAATCATTTTGTCTGGTCAGAGGAATGTGAAAAGATTTTTCAAATTCTTAAGAATCATCTTACTATAGCTCCAATTTTAGCACTACCGGTGGAAGGTGGTGGATTTGAGGTATATACGGATGCATCTGGCATTGGCTTGGGGTGCGTCCTCATGCAAGATAGAAAGGTAATTTGTTATTCTTCAAGATAATTGAAATGTTACGAGTAAAATTATCCCGTGCATGATTTAGAATTGGCAGCTGTTATTTTTACCTTAAAAATTTGGCATCATTATCTCTATGGAGAGAAGTTCACGGTCTACTCGGACCATAAAAGCTTGAAATATTTATTCTCTCAAAAGGAGCTTAATATGAGGCAGAGAAGATGGTTAGAATATCTCAAAGACTTTGATTTTGCTATTCAATATCATCCTGACAAGGCTAATGCTGTAGCAGATGCACTCAGCAGAAAATCAATGGGTATGCTATCAAGTCTTATGATTAGTATGACTAATCTTATTCCTCAATTTGCTCAGATGAATCTAGATATTGACATAAAGGAAAAGGATTGTTTTATAGCTAATATCCGAGCTCAGCCTACATTGATAACGGATCTAGTCAAGCTACAAGGCAATGATCCCGTGTTACTAGAAATTAAAGCCAACATAGAACAGAGGCCAGATTTCTCTGTTTCCAATGACGGAAGATTGCTATTTAAGGGCCGAGTGTGTGTACCAGATCATGAGAATACGAAGAAATTGATCCTAGAAGAAGCACATAATTCCAAATACACCATTCATCCACATGGTACAAAAATGTATCAAGATCTCAAAAGAAATTTATGGTGGCCCAATATGAAGAGGGAAATAGCTGATTTTGTGTCCCGCTGTCTCACTTGTCAACAAGTAAAGGCAGAACATTTTAGACCCGCAGGTAAATTACACCCCTTGAAAATTCTCGAATGGAAATGGGAGAGTATAGGGATGGATTTCATCATGGGTTTACCCAAGACCAGAGGAGGACATGATGGTATATGGGTGATCATAGACCGATTGACAAAATCGGCACACTTTCTACCGATCAAAAGTCGATGGTCTGTGGATATTCTAGCAGCATTATACATAAAATAAATTGTCAAACTACATGGTGTCCCTGTCACTATTATATCTGATAGAGATCCTAGATTTACATCACAGTTCTGGAAGGGCCTACAACATTCACTAGGGACTAGATTGAATTTTAGCACAGCATTTCACCCACAAACTGATGGTCAGACTGAAAGAACGAATCAGGTAGTAGAAGATATGCTCAGGGCTTGTGCAATTGATTCTGGAGGAAGTTGGCATGATCACTTACCTCTGGTAGAATTTACATACAACAACAGTTATCAGGCCAGTATACCGATGGCACCATTTGAAGCTTTATACGGAAGAAGCTGTAGATCACCAATATGTTGGAATGAAATCGGGGAAAGACAACTTCTAGGCCCAGACATTATCAGGGATTCTTCAGGGAAAATTAAACTCATTCGAGAAAAATTGTAGATGGCACAAGATAGGCAAAAGTCGTATGCTGATAAGCAAAGGCGTGACTTGGAGTTTCAAGTAGGAGATCATATGTACCTAAAGGTTTCTCCAGGTCGTGGTATTCGAAGATTTGGCGTCAAAGGCAAGCTAACTCCAAGATTCATAGGCCCGTTTGAAATTCTTGAAAGGGTCGGTGAGGTGGCTTATAGATTGGCATTACCTCCACAATTAGCAGGAGTTCATGACGTATTTCACGTCTCTATGCTGAAAAAAATATGTATATGATCCTAACCATGTTATCACTTACGATAATTTGGAGATTCAGAAGGATATGACGTACGAGCAAACACCAATAAAAATTTTGGAACGGGAAGTGCGTCAACTGAGGAATAAAGCTATTCCTATATATGGTCAAAATTCAATGGAAGAAATTATGGCCACATGAAGCAACATGGGAGACGGAAGAATCTATGCGTAGAAGATTCTCAGAATTATTCAATTGTAAGTACACTCTCCATAAATCTATGTATTGAATTTGGTGATCAAATTCTTCTAAGTGGGGGAGGGTGTAGTGCCCCAAAATTTATATAAATAATTTTTGGATTTTTTGGAATTTATTGGGAATTTATAAAGGCCAAAATAGATTAATAAATGAATCAATATTGGGATTATAAGGCCCAATTATGTTAAATAACTAATCCAGCTTTGATAATTGAAGCCCAATAGGTTTAAGGACCACGCCCAATAAGCTTGGCCTATATTCTAGAAGGTTATTTAAGTTATCCATGAAATATTAGGATAAATAAACTTAAAAAAAAATAATTTAGTGGATAATTTACCAAAGAGTTTGAATCAAGGAGAATTTCTTCACCCAGTTGATGTAATGGTCTATCGAGCGACCGTTACAGCCATGTAACGGACCAGACCTAGTCCGTTACAACCTTCTAATTCCGTGAGAAGAAGAAGTTGTAAAAAGATTAGAACTTTGGGATTCTCTTGGCTAGAGACCTACTTGGGGGAACTTGTAACATTTCCAGGGACTCTTAGGGATCAGGTTCTGGCCAACTAAGGACTCTAGAATCGATTTAATCTTCAAACTCTAGTCAAAACTCTATAAATAGAATCCAGTTCTGAACTGAGCGACCCTTACTTTTGGCTCGTGAAGAATCAAGGTAAGGAGTCATAATTTTGGGTAAGTTATTTAGAAGTTTTCGTTTATAATACTTGAGACTAACTACCCTCAAAATTTCATGTTAGGAGATCAAGTAACCAAGGAGATAAAGGCTTCTAAAGTCGCTAATTCTGTCATAGCAACCAAGAATTCAGAGCAAAGGACCATTGAAGATCAAGGAATTAGAGCACCAAAATGAGGTAATTAGCCTAAGTGTCTTTATGACTTTCTGTTCCCCTTAGTTTCACCTTCTTACCCTCAAAATTTCACGTCTTTAGGTCAAGAGATTGAGAAGTTAGAGCGACGTGAAGTTACTGAAAACTCACTAGAAGGAAAGAACTAGGGTGACCCTTGAAGACTCAAATTAGAAGTTTATAGCCTAGTTAAGAGGTAGGTTATCTCATGAACGGCAAAAATAACATGTTAGGGATAAAAGCCCTCTAGTTTCATTGGATTTCATGTATCATGGCTTATCAATTTCATGTTTTAATAGTCCTATGCATTCATGCACAATCCTTAGCTTAAATCCAAAATAAAAGATATTTTCTCGTTAATTCCATGTCACATATGCATCTAGATGACCTTTATTTCGTTATCATGCTTAGAGTAAGTTAGTCTATGGCATGTTTTAAACTATAGTTTTCTATAGTTTCTATTTTCTATCAGCAGAGGACCTAACTGTCTATCGTAAGACCGCTAGGGACGTGTAACGGACCTGCATTGATCCGTCACACCCTCTGTAAACGACTGAAGGGTTCTGTGAAACCTGACGGACCTAATCTAGACTGTTACCTTCCTGTGACGCGGCCAGACTAGTCCGTCACACAACACTGCGTTCTGTCAACTTAGGACAGAATCAAGATCGGTCCAATTAATATATATGTATGCCTAGTTAATTAGATCTGAACCTGTTTTTCATGGTTTTAAGTTCCAGTATTGATTCATGTTAGAAATTTGCATACTTTAGAGTTATTTTCAAGCATATGTTAATTTCATGCCAAAACTATATAGTTTGGATTAAACATGATTTTACATGTGGTATTGACGGAGTTTTATCATGATTTCATATCGTTACACATTTCTTTTCCTATAGAGTCAAAAAAAATTTAGTACAAGGCATATATTCCGGTATATGGCCATTAGTTCGCACTTTGCACTGTAGGAACATAATCTTAAACTTGAGGACCTCTCTATTGGATATTCCTTCCAATGGACTAGGAAGTCTTGTTTCAAGGCCTCCGTAATTCTCTGCAAGCTTGGGATTCCCACTAGGACGCCGAGTTGGTTGTACCATGAAAGCTCAATTGTTAGAAACACTATCAATGTTTTTTGGTTCAAGATATGTAACGGATCCATATTAGACCATCAGGCCTATCTAACGGTCTAAAATATGACCATCACATTTACTGAGTCCATTTTATTGTTTCTGGATTTGGACCATTGTAACGGCCCAATAGTGGAGCATTATGTTCATGTAACGGCCCAGTTATTGACCGTCACAGTTCTTAAGTACTTTAACCCGAGGTTTGACCTAAGGGTTGATAGTTCAAAGTTCCTAGATGGATTATTGACTTGTCATATTATCCAAGAGACTTAATATAATGAATGAAAGATAAGGAATGTACCGTTATGCTGCCGATTTATTTTCATGGCATAACATAGTTCTAATATGTTATTGAAATTCCTTGTTCCAAATAGAAGCATTCATTCATTTAATTATTGTTATCATGAACTTATTGAAATTGTACATTCTTGGCCATATTGTTTACATGCGTGGAAGTAGCTTAATTTATACTTGAAGATGCGATCGAGCACTAATTGTGTTCAAGGGCTCTATGCTAGTCCCCTCGGCTGATTGTCAAAAACATACTATTATAAATCATGGGGTATGATTCTACTGGCGTCGCATTGCGCTGGGAGTACTTTCTCTATAAATAAGTAAAAATCCACGATACACGTACATGACTTTCTTGCTTGTTACATGATATTCGATAGAAATTAAGCAAATACTTGCTCATAAGAAAAAGATGTTTGGGTGATGAGTACGTGACTTGCTAGTACATTCTTGTTCATGAAAGGCCATGCTACATTCTTGTTACATTCTTGCTAGTTCATACTTGCTCTAATTCTATCTTAAACGATCATCTTTGTTAATTTGGTTATTCGCTTGATTTATCACATTTCGCATGATTTTGTCTTATTCTTTAGAGCTAAAATATTAATTACTTAAATAGTGCCTTCATGTTGATGCGAATATACCTACTGGGCAAGTGTGCTCATTACCTATTTCCAATCTTTTCAGGAGATGGAAGTGAGTCGGGTTCGGATTCGGAGTATTCAAGTAGCGGATCCGAGAGTCAATGAAGAATGAGTGAAGACTTAGGAGAGTCTATATTGTTTAGATTGAGTCTATGTAATTTTCTATTTTCTTGAGTCTAGTAAAATTGAAAGAAAATTGAAAAGTTTGTTGTATCCGAATATTTGGTTATTAATGGAATTAAGTTGAAGTTTGAGTAATAATGTGCAATTGCATTATTATTATGTATGATTGACTTGCGCTCTGGTCGTTCTTGCTTGCAAGAGGCTTACCATGCCAGCTGTTCATGTTCCTCGAGCTAGTCTTCCGCTGTAATAAAGGCTCGGGGCATGGCAGAAATGAAGGTTATGCACACTTGTCTTCTACACAAAAACATGCATAAGATGTATTGCCTTGATGCTAACCAAGCAAGGGGTTGATTCCATGAGTGATGTCAAGCCATGCTCAACCAAAAAATCAACTTTATATAGCCATGCACATATGCAATTTGAATGAGCATCATGAAGCCAAATTTCACATGATGAATTTGATCATTCTTCTCAAAGTTCAATCATAGCATGAGCTAGATGGCATACACTTTACAGTCCATCCATGCAACATGTATAAGCATCATTTATCCCATTTATCTTCTCAACCATTTGATAATGAAGAACACAATGGCTCAGTTAGACACAAGAAAAGGGGTCGACTCCATGAAAGGATGGGTCGACTCCACAGATCATAGGTCCATGTTATCATGTAGAAAGTCTAGCAAGACTGTTCTAGATTCAGAAACATATGAATTTTCACATGCACAAGTTTGTTCTGAAATATAAGAATCAAATCAATAGTGATCATGAAAGCACACTTATACATAAAGTTTAGTTATCATCAAAAGCATATGTGTAACGCCCCAGGTTTTTCGGATCATTGTTCGGGTCAAGATCCGTGGGTTTCAGATCGCTTTCGTGGGTCCTAGATTGAGTTTTGCGGTTTACGCGTATTTTTTCCTGTCGGACCTTCGGAACACCACGTAGGGTGAACCGTTGCGTTATCCAATTCTAGGACATTGCCACAGCATTGTGTTGAACATATCCGAGTGATTTTGATGATAACAAAATCTAAGATATTTCTCTCCCTTGTATCTTGTTTTCAAGCAAAGCTTCATGCTTTAAACCTTCAATTTTCACCCCATGTCAAATGTGTGGTTATGAATCCTTCCATGTGTTTATTCAAACATAAATCAACTCATACACAAGCCCGTTTCAATCATCGAACAAATGGATAGCTTCAAGAGAGCTAACACTTGATTTTTGCAGGATTGAATATTGGCGGTCGACCTGCGGACCCCTGGCGGTCGACCTAAAATTACAGAATTGAAATTTGGAATCTGAGAAAGCTGGCGGTCGACCGCCAGGAGCTAGCGGTCGACCTATTTTTCCAGCAGCCAAATGGCTACAGGACGGCCAATGGCGGTCGACCGCTGGCCTTTGTAGGTCGACCGCCAGCCTCGAGCTGCCAAAAAATGTTGACTTTTTGTCACTTCGAGAAATGGTCTTTCTCTTGGTATTGTTTAATCCCTAAGCAACCTAACTCTCCAGAAATTGTGGATCTGGTCTGGGGGAGTCTTTGGACCATTCAAGAACCTATAAAACTTATACAAGAGGGTTTGGAAAATCCTAATGCTCAAGGAAGATCAAAGGGAGGCTGCCAAGAGGAAGAGAAGGGATTTGGCACTGTAGACGTGAACAGTGCTCCGAGAGGAAAGTTCTTCATCCTTCTTCATCCAACCAAGTGTAAATCAGTCCAAGGATTCAAGCTGCATCCAAAGCATACAATCATCCACTAAGGGGGAGCAAATCAAGATCCTTTTCTTATGTTTTGAATTCATTCTTGATCTCTCAAAGCTTCATCTGTAATCCTTGTAATCTTTAAACATTCCAGAGTGTGTGGATCCTCTTAGATCTGTGTGTGTGTGGTTGTGTGTTCTTGGTTGGAGGTGTGTGTGTGTATTAAGGTGTTCCTACACCTTCATGGGAATCCTCCTTCCTAGTGTGTGAGTGTTGTGTGTGGTTGATCTTATAACTTCCTACAAGATAGTGTGTGGTTCCTCACTGTCCGTGAGGCGTGGGCGTAGGTTGCCGTTGTGGCATCCGAACCACCTAAAATCGCTGTCTCTGTGTGGTTTGTTCCTTTTCCTCTATCCTCCTTCTGTGCAAATCGTAAGTGTGTTAGTTTAGTTCAGTTTTTATTCTCTTTTATCCTGCATAATCCTTCTTCACCTTATAAAACTTGCTTTGTCTGTGGGCTTTAATTATTTCAGGTTCTCTTGTTAGCTTCTTGTCACACATTTTATAAAAAGGCGAAAAAGTTTCATTATTTCTACCATCACCCAATTCACCCCCCCTCTTGGGTGCCATTTAATCTCGGGACTTCAATTGGTATCAGAGCCAAGGCTCTTCCTTTCACAGATCTAACAATCTAGAGCAAGATCCGATTAAATGGCAAACAAGGGTATGGTACCCGAGGGTCATTCCATCAACCGTCCTCTGTTTTTTGACGATTCTAACTACTCCTACTGGAAAAATAGAATGCATATTTTTCTGAGGGCTCAAGAGTACGAGGTTTGGAGAGTTGTGGAGAAGGGTCCTCATAAACTCGGGGCTGATGAAGAAAAATGGACACCCGAGGAAATTAAGAAATGTACTGCTAATTTTAATGCCATGAATATCATGCAATGTGCGATACACCCTAATGAATTCTCTCGTGTTTCTATGTGCAGCTCAGCCAAAGAAATGTGGGACAAGCTGCGACTCATATACGAGGGAACTTCACAGGTCAAGGAAACCAAGGCAAATCTCCTAGTCACTGACTATGAGCTATTCAAAATGAAACCTGAAGAAACCATCTCCGAGATGTTTGCAAGGCTAACAGAGATCACAAATGGTCTCAAAAGTCTCGGGAAGGAATACTCAAATTCCGACCTTGTGAGGAAGGTGTTAAGGTCCCTACCGTCAGCTTGGCACACAAAGGCCACGGTTATTGAAGACTCAAAGAACCTGTCAACTCTTACCTTGGATGAACTCATAGGGTCACTCATGACCTATGAGATAAATATAAAGAGAACAGTTGATGAAGACATCAAAAAGAAAAAGGTCATTGGACTGAAAGCTCATCAATCCGATGATGAATTTCAAGAAGGTGAATCAAGTGACGGAAGTAATGAAGAGGAAGAATTGGCGATGATAACTCGCCAAGTGAGAAAATTTCTAAGGAAGAAGAGAAACTTTCAAGGAAATTTTAGAAAAGGGTAAAGAAGGCCCACGCAGACTAAAGGCGAATCGAGCAAGCCAAGTAGCATCATATGCTACGAATGCAAGAAGCCTGGACACATGAGAGGTGAATGTCCAGATCTAAAGAAGAAATTCAAGAAGGATAACTTCAATAAACCCAAAGCCATGGTCGCCACTTGGAGCGACGAAGAAGATGAACCATCTGATGAAGAGATTCAAGAACTTGTGGAAAGCTTGTGCCTCATGGCACATGAGGATGAATCCACGGAGGTAAATTCTAACCTTGAATTCATTTCCAATGAATAATGGGAATCTGAATATGAATAGTTGTACACTAAGTACAAGAAAGTCAGATCTGAAAATAAAGCTCTTAAAAAGAAACTTGATGATTCATCACGTGAAGATATCTTTGCCGAATTTGAGAAAGTGGAACAGGAATGGTTTGAGGCTTCGGAAGAAAAGGAAAGTCTATTGCAAATAATCTCAGACTGTAATAAAACCAAAAAGGAACTATCATACAAAATAACTGAAATGGAGGAAGCATGTGAAAGGATCAAAATTGAAGAACAAACTCTAAAATCCACTAATTCAGAACTCGAAAGGAGAAATGGGATTTTGGGTGAAAGAGTTGCTGAGCTTCAGTTCACCTTGACTAAGTTTGTTAAGGGGAAACAAAACCTAGATAACCTATTGGGGGTTAAAGTCAACTTCCAAAAGGAAGGCTTGGGGTACACACCTCAAAATAAAAAATCCTTTGAACATAAGATCACCACATCCTTTATTCATGGAAAGGACGATAATCATGCTTCATGTTCTAAATCTAAACCCTAACATGCTCAGCCTAAACCACACAGATATCAAAGAACTTTTTCACATGCTAACTGATTTCATTGTGGTAGATTTGGCCATATGATTTCCAATTGCTGGTTTAGACAAAGCACACCTAACTATCATGTTCCATGGACGAAGAGAACACCCGTAAGAAGTTGGACTAACTCCTATGGACCCAAACTGGTTTGGGTACCAAAAACAATTGCATGAGAATTTTTCTTCTTGCAGATATGTCTTGAAGCCAGGGGGAGCAAATGGTATCTAGACAGCGGTTGCTCAAGACATATGACAAGGGACAAGAAAGTGTTCTCCAAGCTGCAAGAAAAAGAAGGAGGCTTAGTTGCTTTTGGCGGGAAGGACAAAGGTAAAATAATCGGAGTTGGAGACATAGGTAAGAATTCTGAAACTCTGATTGAAAATGTCCTTCTGGTGAAAGGTTTGAATCATAATCTGTTGAGCATAAGTCAATTATGTGATAAGGGTTTTAAGATTATTTTTGATATGACTCACTGTTTTGTCATGTGCAAAAATTCAAATGAAATCAAATTCATTGGTAAAAGGAGCAACAATGTGTACACCATTGATCTTCATGATGTTTCAGTTGATAATGTGTTTTTGGTAGATAACAACCATGAGAATGCATGGCTATGGCACCGCAGACTAGGTCATGCTAATTTTGGAGTGATCTCTAAGTTGTCTAGACATGACTTGGTGATAGGTCTGCCCAAATTGAAATTTAAAAGTGATAATATCTGTGAAGCTTGCACGAAAGGCAAGCAAACACGAATCTCATTCAAAAACAAAAATATTGTTTCTTCCGCTAGGCCATTGGAACTCTTGCATCTTGATCTTTTTGGTCCTACTAAAACATCTAGCCTAGGAGGAAAATCCTATGGCTTTGTGATTGTTGATGATTTCTCCAGATTCACATGGGTGCTATTTTTAGCTAATAAAAGTGATGCCGTGACAGAGTTTCAAGTGTTTTGCAGAAAAATTCAGAATGAAAAGGGTTACCTCATCACCACAATCCAAAGTGATCACGGTGGTGAATTTGAAAATCATGAATTCAGCATGTTCTGTGAAGAGCAGGGGCACACACACAATTTTTCATCACCAAGAATGCCCCAGCAAAATGGAGTAGTAGAGCGAAAGAATAGAATGTTGATAGACATGGCCTAGACCATGCTCAGTGAGAATTCTCTACCCAAGTATTTTTGGGCTGAAGCGGTAAGTACCGCATGCTACATCATCAACAGGGCAATGGTAACTTACCATTGGTAAGGCCCATTCTGAAGAAAACTCCATATGAGCTCAACAAGGGTAAGAAGCCAAACATCTCTTATCTTAAACCCTTTAGATGCCCTTGCTATATCTTGAACAACGGTAAGTCCAATCTGGGTAAGTTTGATGAAAAGAGTGATAAAGGAATTTTTCTAGGTTATGCACTCAATTCTAGAGCTTATCGATTATTCAATAAAAGGACTTTAGTTGTTGAAGAAAGTCCTCATGTTATTTTTGATGAATCCGAGTCAAAACTCACAAAGCAAATTTCTTCTATCTTGGATGCAGATGAAGACCCTAAGAACTCATCAAATGTTAAAGCCAATGATGAGCCATTGAAGACAACTTCAAGTAAAAATGAGGAAGATGAGGATCCTACAATTGAGACACTGCAAGAACCACAAGTGCAGCATCCTGATCTGCCCAGCTCCTCCACATTTCTAAAGGACCATCCAACTGTGAACATCATAGGTAATCTGGAGGATGGGGTGAAAACTAGGTCCTCTCTAAGGCAAGTTGAACAGGAGGACCTGATGGCCCTACTCTCTCAAGTAGAGCCCAAGGACATTCATGAAGCTCTTCAAGATGAATCCTGGATTCAGGCGATGCATGAAGAGCTGCATCAATTTGAAAGAAACGAGGTGTGGACTCTCGTGCCGCGTCCTAAGAACCATCCTACTATTAGAACTCGCTAGGTTTTCAGAAACAAGTTAAATGATGCGGGATTGATTGTGAGGAATAAGGCTCGGCTTGTGGCCAAGGGATACAGCCAGGAGATGGGAATTGACTTTGATGAGTCTTTTGCACCAGTTGCTAGACTTGAAGCAATCCGAATCTTACTGTCCTACGCTTGCTCTTTAAACTTTAAACTATTTCAAATGGATGTTAAATATGCATTTCTTAACGGCTATATCAAGAGGATGTCTTTGTAGAGCAGTCGCCAGGTTTTGAAGATTCCAAACATCCACGACACGTGTACAAGCTCCAAAAGGCCTTGTACGGACTAAAACAAGCACCAAGGGCATGGTATGAACGGCTTACTTCTTTTCTTGCTGAAAATGGGTTCAAGGGAGGTAAGGTTGATCAAACACTTTTCACAAGGAAATCAGGTAAGGACATTTTGGTGGTTCAAGTGTATGTAGATGATATTATTTTTGGAGCTTCTGATAATGCCTTATGCGAGGATTTTGCAATGACCATGCAAGGGGAATTCGAGATGAGCTTAATGGGGGAGTTAAATTTCTTTCTTGGATTGCAGGTGAAACAAACTTCGGAAGGAATTTTTATAAATCAAGCAAAGTATACTATGTAATTGTTGAAGAAATACGGGATGGCGGAAGCAAAACCCATATCAACTCCCATGGCCACCACCACAAAGCTGGATAAGGATGAAAATGGTAAGACAGTAGATTCCACACTGTTTCGAGGTATGATCGAATCACTACTGTACCTTATAGCATGCCGCCCTGACATTCAATTCAGTGTATGTCTCTGTGCCCGTTTCGAGTCATGCCCTAAAGAATCTCACTTATCAGCTGTTAAACGCATTTTCAGATATCTAATTGGCACTATTGACTTTGGCTTGTGGTTTCCCATTGGTAGTTCTTTTGAGTTAATTGCGTATACCGATGCGGATTACGCCGGATGCATTATAGATCGTAAAAGTACAAGTGGGTACTGTCAGTTTCTTGGCGGGTGCCTTGTTTCATGGGGCTCTAAGAAACAACATTCAGTAGCTCTCTCAACGGCTCAGGCTGAATATGTAGCCGCCGGAAGTTGTGGAGCCCAAGTACTTTGGATCAAAAATCAATTGCTTGATTTGAATATTGAAGTGGATTGTGTGCCGATCTTCTGTGATAATACGAGTGCAATTAATCTATCCAAAAATCCTGTTCAACACTCCAGAACCAAACACATTGACATTCGGCATCATTTTCTGAGAGATCATGTAGGCAAAGGGGTCTTTGAGTTCAAGTTCATTGATTCTCTTAACCAACTGGCTGACATCTTCACAAAACCTCTAAATCAGGATCAATTCAATAAAATCATGTGAGAACTTGGCATGTGTAAGGGTGAGGGCATACGCACTTAAGTCTGCATTAGGTTGTTTATCTTTTTGTTGGGTAGATCATGTGAGATGCATGCATTGTGTGTGGTTCACTTTTATTGTGTATGACTATACCTAGCATGTGTGCCTGTACTTATATTTATATACACTTATTCCTTGACATTTTTCTACAACTGAATATTCCTTGATAGATAAATGTGGACTAGTGATCTAGTGCTCTTAGCAGTCTCCATTCAAGGGTTTCCGTAGTCGACTCATGCTTGATATCATTCGTGGGTTAGCAAAAGAAAAGAAATAAAAAAAAGAAAGAATAATGATCTGTGAAAATGGGGGAGTCCAAGGGTCATGGAGCCCACTTCTATCTCCGGTAGTGGCTAGCTGGGGTTCTTCCTCTCTCTCGGGGTCCTTTTTGGGATTTAGGTCCCAGCGGTCGACCGCTGGCTTCGTGCCGGTCGACCGCCAGCGGCGAACCGGCCCGGGTCAACCACGTCCGAACCCTACTTTAAGGGGGTTTTCTTCCCCCCTTTCTCATTTTATCACTCTCCCTTCTCTCTCCCTTATACCACCTCCACTCTAGCACATCTCCCTCCCACCTTTCAAGCCCTAAAAACCCCACACCGTTTCTACCCAAGCACGATCCGGTCGATTGGTTTCCATTTCGGAATGTCTCCTCGCCGGCGTTCGTGCACTCGTGCCAACCTTCCTTGAGCTCCAGAGCGTGGAGACGATGTTCTTAGTTCTTCCCGGTGTCTCCCTCTCCATCCCAAGGTAGAGGTTCTACCTCTCTAGAGGATACTCTCTTCAGCGGGTTTCCTAGTCTAAAATGGCACCTCGAAGGAGTGCTCGGCGTCTTCTCCAAGGGGAACCTGGTGCTCAGAGACGTGATGCTCCGGCCGCACCTCCACCACAAGCTCCCGCACGTAGGTTACCTCCGAGGTCTATCATCGAGCCTCGTCTTGTTGATTTTCAAGAGTTGAATGAAATCCTGCCCGACATCTCTACAGTTTTTTCAATGCAACCGGGGTGGCTTGATTTTGTCACTAGATACAATCGCTTCTATCCCTATCTAGTACAACAGTTCTATGGGAATTTGGTTGACAGAAATGGAAGCTTGTATACAATGGTTCAAGGCATTGAGATCCGCATTAATGCAGAATTATTCCATAATGCCCTAGGTGTTTCCTCCCATGGTGCAGACATGCTTTTTGGGCATGGTGAGGTTGAGGCTAGTTTTATTGCCATGATGAGCTGTGATTTTGTTCGTGGTGTGAGTGACCTCATTGAGCTGAATGCCAACCACTTTCCCGCACTACAATGGGTTATTCATCACATGTTTACTACACTTATTTATCCCAAGAGTGGCAGCCGAGATGAAGTGACCGAAGTGCATCGTTTCCTGTTCTATCATGTTATGAATGGCGAATTGGTTAATATGGGATGGCTCATGACTCAATTGATAACTCGATGCCGTACACATTTACGGCGATCCCTGCCCTATGCCTCACAGCTCACTGGAGTGTTCATCTTTGTCGGGGTCCCATTGGAGAATGAGCAGTTTGTTCTAGTCCGCCATGATGACATTTACAATGAGCATAAGCTTTTCTCCGATATGGGATATTACAGGGATGCAAATGGTGAAATTCGCCGTGCTGTCCCAGTTTATGGGGAAGAAATTGGTAGTGAAGAAGAACAAGAGCCGGACCCACAGCAAGATAACCAAAATGCACCTGCACCAGTTCAGCCTGCAGATGTGCCTCCTCTAGCGGATCTCCCTCCTCCACCGCAGCACTTTCATGGGGAGTCTTCTACTCAGGGTGCTGGGCATTCCACTTGGAGGGACTATGAGGCTCTTGACAGGCGCCTTTTAGGCATGGAAACTCAGCTTGACTCCTCCCTTGGGCATTTGGATACTTTTATGGACACCATGACTGGACGAATGGATACCTTCACTCTTGCTCTGGATGATCTTTCTCTCCACATAGCCACTCTCTTTGCCAACCATGAAGATAACCGTGAGGCCTTTCGCACCACCAACCATACCGTTCTTTCCCTCCGTAACCAGCTCCGTCATTATGATGACATTCTCCATAACCTTGAGGATCATCTTCCTCCTGCTCCTGCTCCTACTCCTGCTGGTTCCCCCCATGGTGATGGTCCACCGGATGGTGTTCATGGCGAGGAAGCTGAGGATCACCATGCTGTGTAGCTGCTTTTTGGGTCTCTAGTGTCCCTTTTGTCCACTTTTTATATCCCCTCCCTCTCCTTTTTGCTGATGTCAAAGGGGGAGAATTACGCTATTAGGCTTATATATATATATGCTCTGTGTGTTTGGTGTTTGCCTGCTTGCATGCCTGTCTATCTCTTGCATCGTAGTTTGAGCATATTGTATGCATTAGTGGTTGCATTCCTTAGCGTGTCAAGCTCATTTCTCCCTTCTGCATTCAATGTACCTTGTATGGATCAAATGAAAATGAATGGAAGAATGCACTCTTTGACGTTACAAGATTGGCTCCTTTCCTTCTCACCTCTTGTCAATACGGCAAATAAGTATTGAATGGTTGGTATGAATTCGTTGACATGCTTGTGTTGGTAGTGATATGTTTGGTGATATGAGCATTTCGAATGCCTTCAAATCGTGAGTTTAGAAGATTCAACTTGATGGATTTCCACGTATCTCATATGTGATTGCCGAAGCTTCTAAAACTCTTTCAAAGGCACATTTGTGAAAATGCAATTCTACTGCCTAGGTTTTGTCATCATCAAAAAGGGGGAGATTGTTGAACATATCCGAGTGATTTTGATGATAACAAAACCTAAGATATTTCTCTCCCTTGTATCTTGTTTTCAAGCAAAGCTTCATGCTTTAAACTTTCAATTTTCACCCCATGTCAAATGTGTGGTTATGAATCCTTCCATGTGTTTATTCAAACATAAATCAACTCATACACAAGCCCGTTTCAATCATCGAACAAATGGATAGCTTCAAGAGAGCTAACACTTGATTTTTACAGGATTGAAGATTGGCAGTCGACCTAAAATAACAGAATTGAACTCTGGAATCTGAGAAAGCTGGCGGTCGACCGCCAGGAGCTAGCGGTCGACCTATTTTCCCAGCAGCCAAATGGCTACAGGACGGCCAATGGCGGTTGACCGCTGGCCTTTGTAGGTCAACTGCCAGCCTCGAGCTGCCAACAAATGTTGACTTTTTATCACTTCGAGAAATGGTCTTTCTCTTGGTATTGTTTAATCCCTAAGCAACCTAACTCTCCAGAAATTGTGGATCTGGTCTGGGGGAGTCTTTGGACCATTCAAGAACCTATAAAACTTATACAAGAGGGTTTGGAAAACCCTAATGCTCAAGGAAGATCAAAGAGAGGCTGCCAAGAGGAAGAGAAGGGATTTGGCACTGTAGACATGAACAGTGCTCCGAGAGGAAAGTTCTTCATCCTTCTTCATCCAACCAAGTGTAAATCAGTCCAAGGATTCAAGCTGCATCCAAAGCATACAATCATCCACTAAGGGGGAGCAAATCAAGATCCTTCTCTTATGTTTTGAATTCATTCTTGATCTCTCAAAGCTTCATCTGTAATCCTTGTAATCTTTAAACATTCCAGAGTGTGTGGATCTTCTTAGATCTGTGTGTGTGTGTGGTTGTGTGTTCTTGGTTGGAGGTGTGTGTGTGTATTAAGGTGTTCCTACACCTTCGTGGGAATCCTCCTTCCTAGTGTGTGAGTGTTGTGTGTGGTTGATCTTGTAACTTCCTACAAGATAGTGTGTGGTTCCTCACTGTCCGTGAGGGGTGGACGTAGGTTGCCGTTGTGGCATCCGAACCACCTAAAATCTCTGTCTCTGTGTGGTTTGTTCCTTTTCCTCTATCCTCCTTCTGTGCAAATCGTAAGTGTGTTAGTTTAGTTCAGTTTTTATTCTCTTTTATCCTGCATAATCCTTCTTCACCTTATAAAACTTGCTTTGTCTGTGGGCTTTAATTATTTCAGGTTCTCTTGTTAGCTTCTTGTCACACATTTTATAAAAAGGCGAAAAAGTTTCATTATTTCTACCATCACCCAATTCACCCCCCCCCCCTCTTGGGTGCCATTTAATCTCGGGACTTCGCATTATGCATTTTTCGAGGATCATGGGAAGTATTTTTTCCTATTTTTGGTATTTTTTGGAATTTTTAGATTTTCTATATATTAAAACCCCATTTCTCTCTCTCCCCATCTCCCATTTCTCTCCCTCACCCTCTCTCTTCTCTCACGCTCTCTCTCCTTTCCCCCTCTGTTCTCTGGGCGGTCGACGGAGGTAGACGAGGACGGGGCTGCGATGCTCGTGGGGTGTGGAGCGACGGGCATGGGACGAGGATCGCGATGGTGGAGGCGGTTCGTCGGATCTCGAGCCGACGAGGGTTTAAATGGAGTTTTCTTGGCAGATCGACATCCTCGGCGCGCAGAATCTTCGCTTGAGGTAGGGGGACGGATCCTTAACCCCTGTACTTCCTTTCCCGCTAGTTTTGTACGCCGTGGTGAGTTGAGCGGGATTATTTTCATATTTTGGGGAAAAGTGCATGTTTTGGGGTGTCAGTCGGATCGGGTGTTTTGACCGTATTTTTGGAGTTTAAATGGGTCCTCTTGGTGCTGGAGTGGTTGGGGACTAGTTTCCCCTTGTTTTCCCCTTCACATGGGTTTGAATGGGGAGTGGAATGGGATTTTTTGCGAAGTTTGCCATTTTTGCGCTCGTGACGATCTAGCGGTCCTTCCAGATACCGCTAGGGGATGAGGCGGTCCTCTGGAGACCACTAGGGGTCCCCTATGTCGGTTAGAGCATTGCGGTCACGCGATGGACTGCCAGGAGATCGTAGTGGTCTGGTGAAGATAGCCAGGCAGTGCCTTGCGGTCAGGGCATGACCATTTTTCATTTCTCGGTCGTTCAAGGTTGGGTGGGGCAGCGGCCTTGCGACTGATCGCTAGGCGAGGGGTAGCGGTCAGGCAAAGGTCCGACACCCTGCTAGGTGGTCTGGGAGTGACCGTCTGCGGTTCAAGTGTCTTCGGGGCTTGCGGTCCTGGCTGGACCGCTAGGCCATGCCTTGCGGTCCTAGCTAGACCGCCAGGCGCTATGATGGTCCAAAGAGGACCGCCACGTGATTTTTTGTGCTCGCCGTGTTCCGTTCGCGTTGTGTGGGCCCCAGTTGACCCAGTTTTGACCCAGTGGTCGACCTTTGGTCTCGCGGATGTCTCGGACACCCTGTGGGTTCTGTGTCCATGTTTCTGGGGTGTCTGGAGATACTGTGTTACCTCGATTAGCATGCCCATACGTTTAGTGGGTCCGGGTGAACCCATGTGTTCCGGGCTTTTGTGTTATCGTGTGATTGAGTCACCGTGAGTCGGCATAAGTGCGGTGGGCCTTCCCCGCATGGCGTGAGTTTTTCCAGAATGTGGCTTCGGAGTGGGCCATGTGCGTGGCCTTGGACTGTGAGTCCAGTCAACCAGCCTAGGGCTGGAGGTTTTTCGTGTGTCCCTGAGACGAGGGATTAACCCGGTGGCTTGTGAGCTACCTCGGTATTCATGCCACCGTGGTTTCAGACCTAGGGATTAGACTAGATTAATGCGATGTGCCATCACGTGTAGCGGTCTTGACCCGAGTCATGCGACTCAAGGACCGTTGGGTTTATTAGGTCTAGTGGACCATCCAGAGTCGGTTGGCTTCGGGCCACCCGTTACTCCGTGTTACTTGCGATGGGTGCGTGTGTGGCTTTCCGTGTTCAGGTTGAGTGACCTGCCACTAGTCATAGCTTTCCTGCGCACGCATATGCGAACCCACTTGGGAGTGGTGGAGAGCGTGATCCGAAGGGAGATGGTTTTTAGGCTGGTTACCATAGGGCCCCTCACCTTTGCAGCCTGCGTCCGGGCTGGTGGGAAGAACAAGCTAGAGGGCCTGACCTAAAGTGCATGGTCTGTGTGTGCACGCGTGGTTGGGGACGTCAGACCTACGCTGACGAGCGCGGCCCCTGCTAGCCCTTATTTTGTGTTCCTGGTTACTTGTACGGTGTCTCGGTCTCCGCCTGGGGCGTCGCAGCGAGACACCTGAGGCTGTAGACTAAGTCATCAGTGGACGCATCCGGCCTTACTTCTGGTGGGCAGTTCTCCTGTCATGTGACGTGAGGTTCTAGTGACTCATGTTCCGTTTCACGTCTGCGAGACGTGATTTTACTAGTAGTTTCTAGGTTGTTTTCTGAGGTAGAGGTCGAGGGTTCCGGCGAGCGTCACCGAGGGTTTTTCCTAGGTAGTGTTCGATCCACAATAGGGTTGTCGTGATGTTTCCCGTGGTAGTGTTACCAGGGAGGTTTGTAGTCTAGTGGTCCCCTAACTGTGAGATCGGGACGTGTTTTCTGGTATAGTAGGAGTAGCTGTAGTGATGAGTTTGTACCGGCCACCGGTTTGCTGTTCCTGCTGTAGTTACTACTTTCTGTTACCGCCGTTGTTTACGGTTGGGGTTCCGCAGGATCCATATTGAGCCTGTGACAGGAGGCTCACCCCTACTTTTTAGGTGCGCCAGTTCTTCCTCGAGGTTTGAGGGTGCTGTGCGGAGGTTCTTAGTTACCAGCTTGCTGGGCTTAGTGTTCACTTGGCGTTGGGTACGTTCTTCTGCCTTAGACTGTACTTTTGTTGGACTGGACTCTGCTGTAGTTGTTTATTTATTTTTGTTAATTGTTGAATTGTCCTGCTTTATTTCCTATTTCCTTGTACCTCCACACACCTTTTAGCCCTTCCTAGCCCTCCGGCTCGTGGGTGACAGGCCAGGATTCTAATGGTATCGGGTTCTTCCCGGTATCCAGATCTTGGGTCATTATAGTTGTTATCAGAGCGTGGTTGTGGACGTACATGGGAATTTGAGATATTACAGTGATCAAAGTCTGTAAGGTCCAGTACAGTCGGCAGCTGGAATAGGATTTTGTGCTTGTTTTCCGCTTGGTTTCTCGTGTAAGAGCTTGAGTGTGTGGTGTTGGCGCTGTGAATGTGGTTGCCGTTCTGTTGGAGTGCCGGTGTGAGGCCCGAGGGATGTGATAGAGAGATTTCTTCCCAACGGGTGGTGGCCCTAGTCATGCAGCATTGGGCAGAGGTTGCCAGCAGGTGTGAGGTTGCATGTTGCAGTTCACGGAATTGCACTAGTGGAGCATCGGGAGATGCTGTGATCGTGGTCTGACGGAACACTTGGTGAGTGTTGTTGGAGGAGCTGACTTGATGATGGTAATGGTTTTCCTGGTGCTGGAAGGTGATGTTCCCAGCATGCGCAAGGTTCGAGGTCAGGTTGAGCATGGAGATTTTTCATTGGTCGGAGGTGTGATTGGGTTCTCCTTTTGTCGAAGAGAATCGCATTTTGGCTAAGGTTCATTGTCTTGCATCATGTGTCCGGATTCGTTGGCCTTTGTGTGTGCCATGAAGTCTGTGGGAGACACGTCCTGTGTTTTGGCAAGGTGGTTGCCTGTGAGAAGTTGTGCCCGTTCCCTGATGTGTAAGAGTGTTGGCACTATTCTGGAAGGACAAGTGCTAGTTGGGTGGTGTTCGTGAGAGTTTGTGGCTGGTGTTGTGGATTTCGATGTGCTGAGAATTGGACCCTGTGGAGTTGCAGAGGATTGCCAGGTTAAGAGAGAGAATCTATGCTCGGGGTTCGAGGTAATGGTGCTTTCCTCACCCTATTTTTGGAGTTAACTAGCCGAGTTGAGGATCGTCGGGATGGTAGATCCCGAGTCATCTATGTTGGCTGTGCATGTGGATCAGAGTGCGTAGCGGAAGCCTGGTGGGCTCATGAGCCACAGATACATGATTGTAGTGTTGGTTGCTACGAGTGGATTCCTGAGGATGTGTAGGATGGCGGAGGATTGTTGTCGTGCCATTGCTTGAGATATTGTGGTTCATGGCACTGGCAGGATAAAGAATTGATAAAATATGTTGGCAAGTGCGCTGCATGAGTACCCTATTCATGTGTTAGAAGTCATGTCCTTGGAGGAGATCGTGTTCTGGAGAAGTGATCTCTGAGAGATTATGGGTCCCAATTGGTTGCTGTGAGCGGCTGGTAAGGTTGACCGAGTGGTCGACCATGGTAAGATGTGTATTGTTTGGGGACCCATGTGCATTGGTCGCGATGTCGTCGACCAGGTTGCTGTGATAGCAAGTGGCACTTGGTTGCCTTGGAGTTGTGTGTGGTGAATTGCTCAGGTTGTGTCCCATGACTCTGTGATAAGAGCGGAATCAAGATTGGCAGGCGTCCACTTGGAGTAATTGAGATGAGATAGGATTTGATGAGACAGGACGGTGGTCGATGCCTGTGCTAGGTTCTTGATGGGACGTTGGCGTCAGAATGGTGGTCCTTGGTCTGGTGACCAACATGGGAGGATTCCCCTGTAAGTCTGAGCCGAGTGAGGTGAGGACCAAAGATTCCGGGATCTTGTCATTTGGTTTCACCGTGCTCCACTGAGAGGGTAGAGTTGGCATGAGGATAGGTCTGGATGTGGTGCCTGAGTGAGGATCAGTTCGTGATGTAGTGTTGGTCTGTATGAGAGTCAACGGATGGCTCGTCGAGATTTGGAATGTGCCCTTCGGATCTGGTGAAGGACCAGGAAATAAGGAAGAAGCTGAGTGAGTCAAGGGTTTCCCGTTGACGAGTGTCTGGTGACCGGTGATTGGTCTTTCACAGATAGAAGATGCTGGTTGTAGCGCTTCGAGAATGGTGAGAGTTGTGTGTAAGCGAGGCCTTTGGCGGCCGTTTCCATGATGTGTTTTTGCTTGGATTGGATCTAGGAATTGTTGAAGTTTGTCTTCTAGCAGAGTTGGTTTCCGTGCAGCTGAGGTGATACCATACTTGTGTTTTTATTGTATGCCAGCTCTGATGATCGATGTGTGCGGTGTGCGGAGCGAGGCATTGCCCATGATTAAAGTCTGGCCATATCCCTCATGATCTATGTTTTTGTGAGAATCGAGGTTTTCTGTGCTGGGGCTCTGACAACGTTGTCAGTTGGTTAAGATGTCTTTCCCCTGTGGCTTGGTGCTAGTCCTGACTTTTGAGGATGAAATTTCTTTAAGGGGGGAGGGCTGTAATGCCCCGGGTTTTTTGGATCATTGTTCGGGTCAAGATCCGTGGGTTTCGGATCACTTTCGTGGGTCCCGGATTGAGTTTTGTGGTTTACGCGTGTTTTTACCAGTTGGACCTTCGGAACACCGTGTAGGATGAACCATTACGTTCTCCGACTCTAGGACGTTACCACCGCGTTGTGCATTTTTCGAGGATCGTGGGGAGTATTTTTTCATATTTTTGGTATTTTATGGAATTTTTAGATTTTCTATATATTAAAACCCCTTTTCTCTCTCTCCCTATCTCCCATTTCTCTCCCTCACCCTCTCTCTTCTCTCACGCTCTCTCTCCTTTCCCCCTCTCTTCTCCGGGCGGCTGACGGAGGCAGACGAGGACGGGGCGACGATGCTCATGGGGCGTGGAGCGATGGGCACGGGACGAGGATCGCGATAGTGGAGGTGGTTTGTGGGATCGCGAGCCGGTGAGGGTTTAAACGGTATTTTCTTGGCGGATCGGCATCCTTGGCGCGTGGAATCTTCGGTGGAGGTAGGGAGACGGATCCTTAACCCATGTACTTCCTTTCCCGCGAGGTTTGTAGGCTGTGGTGAGCTGAGCGGGGTTATTTTCACATTTTGGGGAAAAGTGTATGTTTTGGGGTGTGAGCCGGATCGGGTGTTTTGATCGCGTTTTTGGGGTTTAAATGGGTCCTCTCGGTGCTAGAGAGGTTGGGGACTAGTTTCCCCTTGTTTTTCCCTTCTCATGGGTGTAAATGGGGTGTGGAATGGGTTTTTTTTTTTTGCAGAGTTCACCGTTTTCACGCTCGGGATGACTTCGCGGTCTTTCTAGAGGCTGCTAGGGGATGAGGCGGTCCACTAGAGACCGCTAGGGGTCCCCTATGTCGGTTCAAGTGTTGTGGTCGCATGATGGACTGCCAGGAGAGCTTAGCGGTCTGGTGAAGACCGCCAGGCAGTGCCTTACGGTCAGGGCACGGTCGTTTTCCATTTCTTGGTCATTCGAGGTCGGGTGGGGTAGCGGCATTGCGACTAGCTGCTAGGCGATATCTAGCGGTCAGGCAAAGAACCGCCTCCCTGCTTGGTGGTCTGGGAGTGACCGCCTGTGGTTGAAGTTGTTGTGCCTCTATGATTTTGATGATAGCAAACACTATAAGTCACCATGTGTTTGCATGAAAGATTGAATGAAAGATTGAATGTTTATGCATCTGCTCATGCTTGCTGTGCATTGCTTAAGTTAGTGCTGGTGAATAATTGTTGTATGCATCATGAGTATAATTGCTATATGCATCACGAGTTTGATGAGCATTTCATGGGTATGCTTGTGCATGTATCACACTGAAGAAGGTCAGTGCATTTTCTATTTCGGTGCAAACTCTGCATACTTATATAGCATAGTCAGTGCATGTTTTACTTCGGTGCATATGTGCACTCGGTGCAATGTTGGTCGTGAACACATCATACTTGGGTCGGTGCATATAGAAGATTGGTGTAAAAGTTTTGCCTCGGTGCATATTGTGTTCATGCTTACATTAAGGTCAGTACAACCCTGTTCATTCAGCAGAGCATCCGTGCATGTTTCATCTTATGTGACCGAGCATAAGGTCGGTGCAACCTTTGTTGGTGCACGCTGGATAGGTCGGTGCAAGGCATCCTTTGCACGCACTCAAGTCGGTGCATTCTCTTGGCTGCTCATACACAAGGTCGGTGCAGAATTCCAGTTTGTGTAGACTAAAGTTAGTGCATATCTTTGTCAGTGCATTGATCTGTTCGCGTATTTGAGTCCGTGCTCTTAGCAATATTAAGTCGGTGCAAGATTTGGTTTCAAAGGATCAACGTCGGTGCAATGCCTTTAGCACATTAGGTACGTCTGTGCAATATTTCTCATAGCATTCACTGAGTCGGTGCAACACTTGCACCAAGTAATTAGAGTTTGTGCATCCCTCTAATACTCGCACACACGGAGTCCTTGCAAGGCTGCTCACGACCCGAGTAGGTCGGTGCAATGCTTGCACATTGCATACACATAGCTAGTGCATCCGTTAGTCTTGTGCTGTAATTAAGTCTGTGCACATCTAGCTTATTCACCTATTGACTCCGTGCAGTCCTGTTTAACTCTTTACTATATGTATAACTGTCTCGAGCTGATATTTCTTTCTGACTGTATGAGAGGTATTTTTTTGAGAAGAATAAGAATGACACGTGATCCAAGAGTGGAGGAGGTGCCAGGATCGTGACAAGTGGAAAGCATTGAGCTAGGATGCTGCCATTTGGGCGGGAATCGTGAAAAGCACACACCCTACATCTGTTGCTCATATAAAAAGGAAGCCTCTCCTTCCTGAGAAAGTGATCAAAGTAGAAAGATCTAGAGCTAGCACGATCCAGAGAGGAAGAGGAAGAAAGAGAGAGAGCTTTTGAGAGCAGAGATCGAGAGAAGAAAAGAGAGAATAGAAGAGAGGGAAAAGAAGCGGAAGAAGAGGAAGAAAGAAAGAGAGTGAAGAAAGATCTTGAGAAGAAGAAGATAGAAGAATTTCCTGAAAGATTAGTTCCACTGGAATCTGGATCAAATCCAGGCCAGTCAACTCCCTGAGAGCCACATCTGTGTTGCTATCGTTTACAGCTTTCAGTTGCTGTGTTTCCTTTGTTCTTCTTATTTTTCTTTTGAACCTTTATTCAAGCTGTTAGTCAGCGGAGCAAGCTGTGTTGCTCAGCGGTTGAAGAGGAGGATTCCTATGGTCGACTAAGCTGTATTGCCCAGCGGGTCAAGCTGTTAGGCAGCGGATGGCTAAGCTGTACTGTCCAACGGAAGCAAGCTGTGATGCTCAGCGGTTGTAGGCAAGCTGTGAGGCCCAGCGGTTTAAGCTGTGTATCAGCAGAATCCACACTCAAGTTTGAGTGTGGGGTGGACGTAGGTTTGCGGACCGAACCACCTAAAAATCTCTTGTCTCCGTGGTTTGATTGCTTATCTGATTGTCGCTAGATGAATGGCTAGGAGTGTTTCAAGTGAGTATTCTGTCTGAATGCTTTAAGGCACACGCTGTTCTTATTTGACTCTGTCTACGGACTAGACTTGGTTAGGTGTCTACATTTTAACTGTCCAACTGATTGATCAAGTGCTTCTTTGAATCTCTTATTTGGAAGAGCTCAATTGATTTCTATTCCGTAACTCTGATTGCTTTAAGTGTTAATTGGGTGAAGTTTTAAAGGGGAGATTCATTCACCCCCCTCTGAATCCATCGCACCAGTTACAACAATTGGTATCAGAGCGGGTCTCTGACTTCCCAGATCCAACGATCTGTAGAGGATCCTGCTATCCCTTGGTGCATTCTCTTGTTGTTGCGGACTGCTGGTTTTAGGTGCTTCGTAGATTGTGCTGAGTTTATTGTTTGAACTGTGCTTGATAAGCGTTTGACAAATGGCTTTTCCCGTGGCTTTTGATGGTTCCAATCTTAGCTCCTGGCTAGGAGGCCTTTGCGTTTATGTGAACTCCATTGATCCTAAATTATGGAGTCTTCTATCTAATGGCCCACACCAAATACTTCATGATCAGACCAAGTGGTCTAGTGAGGACAGATTAAAGAACCGTGATAATATCACAGTTCTTAATATTTTGAGAGCTGCAGTTAATACTGACATATTTCCTTTTGTTCTCAGGTGCAATTCTGGAAAGGAAATCTTGGACAGAATGACTGCCGCTCATGTGAACCAAGAAGGTCTATGTCTAATGGCCAATCGGAGTGATCACAATAGTGATCAAATGAATGGGACATCGTCTCAGGTGAGCTCTGAAATAGAAGAAATTACTTTTGATAAATTGGTATGCATGCATGAAGAACTTAATGACAGATATAAGAAAATGAAAAATGAAAATAAAAAATTGAAAAAGAAGCTTGAACTAAATAATTCTGATCATATTGAAAATGAAGCTTTGAAAGCTGAAATTGACAAACTCAAAATGAAATTGCAAGAGTTTAACAATGAGAAATCTGAATTGAATACTTTGAAGTCTGAGAATGATAGTCTTAGAATTAAACTCCTTGAAACTGAAAACTTAAGCAATAAATGTGTCTTTCTAAAAGAATTGAATGATGATCTTAATTCTGATGTTGAAATGCAAAAAAATCTGATTGTTTCTTTGAAAGAAGAAAACCATTTGTTGCTTGAAAAGAAAAGGGAAGTTGAACAATCTGAAGAAATTATGATGGAAGAAAATGACAATCTGAAAGATCAAAATAAAAAGCTTATGGTCCTCAATACTGTTATGTCTGATAGATGGTTGAAAATTGAAAAAGGAGAATGTATTTTGAAGGAAAATGAAACCAACAATGAAAAGGAACAAAAACTTCAAAATGAAATTCAAGTTCTTAGAAGTCTGAATGATGCCTTGCATCAACAATTAACTTCCTGTGAAACTGATTTGTCCAGTTACGAAGCTATTATTATTGGTTCAAATTCTGAGATTCAAAATCTTAAAGGTTCTTTGTCTAAGTTTGTCGATGGACAAGAAAATTTGGACAAGATGTTAGGACTCAAGGTCAACTTCAGAAAAGAAGGGCTGGGCTACAAGCAAGTTAATAAGAAATCCTTTAAAAATAAACTGAAAACATCTTTTGTTAAAGCTTGTAATGAAGCCACTTCCTTGAAGCCCGAACAACCTATTGTTCAGAAAATTCAAACACAGAATAAAAGTGTGAAAAAGAAAACTTTCAGAAAGAAGCAAAGTAAATTGCATGCTGAAGAATCTCAGGCCAAGACATTTTCTGTTAAAAAGAAAAAGGTTAAATGTTTTTATTATGGAAAATTTGGTCATGAGATGGTTGATTGTTTTGCTATGAAAAAGGATAATCTGAAGTGTGATAGCATTCATGCTAGGAATTTTCATGATGAGAAACATTCTTTTGTTCAGAATAAAAGGTCTCAGTGTTTTTACTGTCATAAAACTGGTCATCTAATGCATGAATGTAAACTAATGAAACAAGATGACCTGAATGCTAAGAGACCTCAAGTTAAAAATCATGGTTTTCAGAAGAAGAAAACTCATTGTTTGTGTTGTGGCAAAATGGGCCATATTGCTGCACAGTGTTGGCATGCTGAGAGAATAACATTTAATTCTAAACCTATAAAATTCCCTGCTCCCAATAATGTTGGTAGTGATAAGCTATTTGATAAAAGAAAAAATATTACATGCTTTAACTATGGAAAGCCAGACCACAGAGCTGCTGACTGTTGGCTGGCTGGCAATGAAAAGATAAATTTTCATGTTAATAATAGAAACAACCATGTTCATTCACACCAATTTCATGTTCATGCTAACTCATATAAGAAGAACATGGAATCTGTTAGTTCTTGCCATTATTGTGGACAGTTTGGTCATTTGATGCCTAATTGCCATTTGATGAAGTCTGATGACTCACTAGCTCAAAAATGTTTGAGAGCACCATTCAGAGGTGCCACTGTCATTTCATGACCCAAGACTTCTTGGGTACCTGCTTGTGCAAAATAACCCAGCAGTTGCAGGTGTGCGTTGGAGAGGAATAAAGTGGGTCAATAAACCAAGGCACTCAAGAATGAAAACCCCATGATTACGCGGTACAGGTTAGTTCTAAAAACTTTGCTTAAATTTTGTGTTCTGAATTTGTCTGCTCTAAATGCCGGCGCATCATGTTAATTCTTTTATGCATTATCCAACTGAATCTCTTTGATAGTTTGAAATGCACAGGGAAATAATTGTAGTTTAACTCTGAATGCATTGCATATCTATGGCATAATGAATTGTTGTCAAACTCCCTGCATGTTGAAATTTCATATGTTGCTTTGAAAAACCTCATTCATTGCATAGAGTCAGGGGGAGTTCAGCTGCCTCTGCATGATGGTCATGACTCTCATGTTTATGTTTAGGAAATACTCTTAGAAGAGTCATTACAGGTGCATACATGTAGTGATTGCATTGCACATCACTTATTTCGAAAACTCCAAAAAGAATGTTTAAATTCATGCATTCAGGGGAAGCTCTCGTGTACTCATCACTCATATATGTCAGTCTTCTGATTATGACATATACTCTCTTGACATCTCATGGCATCTAGACAGGGGGAGCATTTTAGACTCATTAGTCTTGTTCAATCTGAACCCTTCCTGTCTAGTCATTCAAATCACTCTCCTATTCTTGTGTGTTGATGATTGAATTTTAATCAGCTGAAATCTCAACTATTTTGAAGTTGAAATCTATGTCTGCTACTCCTTAAATTGCTGAAGGAGAGCTTTGCTTGAATATTTTTTTTGTCAAACTTGTCAAGCTGATCCGTCTGTATTCCAGACTCAGCTATTGGTTTCTTGTAAATCTATCTGATGCATATTGATCATACCTGTTGCAAGCATGAGTTCCATTTGTCTTACTCTCTATGCATGGTTGTCAAATGTCTCTTGCTGCTGAATGCTTTGTCTATGTTAAACGTACAGAGAAGTGAAGTAATATCAGTTTGTATACCCTTTCACAAATCTGAAATCACCTTTAATGAAGAATCTTCTATTATACAGGTTTAAGAATGTTTGTTGATTTGAATTGGTTTAAGTCTGATGTATTCCTAAGTTTGAATTTGAAGGACCTGAAAATGTCTGAATCAGTTTTTTAATAAACCTTAACTAATTGTCTCATGTAAGTTCATGTAAGATCTTCCGACATCTGAAAATTGAAACCTTGATTTACTTTGGTTGAAATGCATGAAACCGGTATTGTTTTTAAACAAGTCACTTTGAAAATTAAAAGGGCAGCAACAGCAAAATAATTGTAAAAGAAATGAATATTATGGCAGAGCAATGACTGAATTGCACTGAGAAACTGAACCCTCAATCAAAGAAATGGAGAAGAATTTATGTCATGAAGTGCCTCATGTTACCTCTGTTCATATGGTCAAATCTATAGGGCTGGTTTCACTTAGTAAATGGGGGTACTGGCGTCTGAAAAATGTGTATCCTTAATGTCAAAGGTGTAAATCACTTGTGTAGTTTTTGATCAGAGACAGATATGGTAGTTTATGCTTAGTAACTGGGGGTACTGGCGTCTAACTCACGTGTACCCTTAATGTCAAAGGTATAAATGACACATGTCTGGTCACCAAGCTCAATGTTAAAAGCAAAAGTGAAAAAGACTTGCTGTAACCCTTGTAATTCAAAATTCACTGAGTGTTACTTTGTTTAACCTCAATACTCTTGACTATTTTTCCTATAGAAATCAATGGAATTAATTATGTAAGATGAAAGGAGTTTGAACTAGAATGTTATATGAGAAATTGGTTCATCTTTATTAAAAAGTTGCTTCATATATGAGTATTGTATTTTATTGACAAACCTTGTGTACATCATTCTTAAACCATGCTTGTCAATCAAAGCCATTTCATAAGCTTTTATAATAGAAGATTCTGAAACTTTAAACATGGATATATGAATTGGGTACCCCACTGAAAATCTTTTCTTCTCATGTACTTTGGCTTGGAGATCACACCTGCTCAGATTCTGCTCACTTGAAACTCATTGTGCTTATCTTCTACACTATTTCACAGTCCACAAATCAAGTTGTGCTTCTGTTAATTTTTTCAATCTGTCATGATCCGAACTGCTATATCAATGTACCAGGTATCAGACTTCCAATCTCACAGATCATGTGGTTGCTGATCATTCATGATCCTCTTGTTGCATTCATGTTGTGTCATTAAGGGGGAGAATAGCTTTTCTATGCCTTCATGACTTAGTCTAAGGGGGAGTTTTTACTTCAATCATTTCCTGCATGCTTGTATTTCTCTTTCAAACTATTTTCTTTTTGCTGACGACAAAGGGGGAGAATAATTTGCCATGAGAGTCAATGTTGACTCATAGTGTTGCCATCATCAAAAAGGGGGAGATTGTTGTGCCTCTATGATTTTAATGATAGCAAACACTATAAGTCACCATGTGTTTGCATGAAAGATTGAATGAAAGATTGAATGTTTATGCATCTGCTCTTGCTTGCTGTGCATTGCTTAAGTCAGTGCTGGTGAAAAATTGTTGTATGCATCACGAGTTTGATGGGCATTTCATGGGCATGCTTGTGCATGCATCACACTGAAGAAGGTCAGTGCATTTTCTGTCTCGGTGCAAACTCTGCATACTTATACAGCATAGTCAGCGCATGTTTTACTTCGGTGCATATGTGCACTCGGTGCAATGTTGGTCGTGAACACAACATACTTGGGTCGGTGCATATAGAAGATCGGTGCAAAAGTTTTGCCTCGGTGCATATTGTGTTCATGCTTACATTAAGGTCAGTACAACCCTGTTCATTCAGTAGAGCGTCTGTGCATGTTTCATCTTATGTGACCGAGCATAAGGTCGGTGCAACCTTTGTTGGTGCACGCTGGATAGGTCGGTGCAAGGCATCCTTTGCACGCACCCAAGTCGGTGCATTCTCTTGGCTGCTCATACACAAGGTCGGTGCATAATTCCAGTTTGTGTAGACTAAAGTCAGTTCATATCTTCGTCAGTTCATTGATCTGTTCACGTATTTGAGTCCGTGCTTTTAGCAATATTAAGTTGGTGCAAGATTTGGTTTCAAAGGATCAACGTCGGTGCAATGCCTTTAGCACATCAGGTACGTCTGTGCAATATTTCTCATAGCATTCACTGAGTCGGTGCAACACTTGCACCAAGTAATTAGAGTCTGTGCATCCCTCTAATACTCGCACACACGGAGTCCTTGCAAGGCTGCTCACGACCCGAGCAGGTCTGTGCAATGCTTGCACATTGCATACACATAGCTAGTGAATCTGTTAGTCTTGTGCTGCAATTAAGTCTGTGCACATCTGGCTTATTCACCTATTGACTCCGTGCAGTCCTGTTTAACTCTTTACTATATGTATAACTGTCTCGAGCTGATATTTCTTTCTGACTGTATGATAGGTATTTTTTGAGAAGAATAAGAATGGCACGTGATCCAAGAGTGGAGGAGGTGCCAGGATCGTGACACAGGGAAAGCATTGAGCTAAGATGCTGCCACGTGGGCCAAGGCATTTGGGCGGGAATCGTGAAAAGCGCACGCCCTACATCTGTTGCTCATATAAAAAGGAAGCCTCTCCTTCCTGAGAAAGTGATCGAAGCAGAAAGATCTAGAGCTAGCACGATCCAGAGAGGAAGAGGAAGAAGGAGAGAGAGAGCTTTTGAGAGCAGTGATCGAGAGAAGAAAAGAGAAACTAGCAGAGAGGGAAAAGAAGCCGAAGATAAGGAAGAAAGAAAGAGAGTGAAGAAAGAGCTTGAGGACAAGAAGATATAAGAATTTCCTGAAAGATTAGTTCCATTGGAATCTGGATCAAATCTAGGCCAGTCAGCTCCCTGAGAGCCACATCTGTATTGCTATCGTTTACAGCTTTCAGTTGCTGTGTTTCCTTTATTCTTCTTATTTTTCTTTTGAACCTTTATTCAAGTTGTTAGTCAGCGGAGCAAGCTGTGTTGCTTAGCGGTTGCAGAGGAGGATTCCTCTGGTCGGCTAAGCTGTATTGCCCAGCGGGTCAAGCTGTTAGGCAGCGGATGGCTAAGCTGTACTGCCCAGCGGAAGCAAGCTGTGATGCTCAGTGGTTGTAGGCAAGCTGTGAGGCCCAGCGGTTTAAGTTGTGTATCAGCAGAATCCACACTCAAGTTTGAGTGTAGGGTAGACGTAGGTTTGCGGACCGAACCACCTAAAAATCTCTTATCTCCGTGGTTTGATTTCTTATCTGATTGTCGCTAGATGAATGGCTAGGAGCGTTTCAAGTGAGTATTCTGTTTGATTGCTTTAAGGCACACGCTGTTCTTATTTGACTCTATCTACGGACTAGACTTGGTTAGGTGTCTACATTTTAGCAGTCTAACTGATTGATCAAGTGCTTCTTTGAATCTCTTATTTGGAAGAGCTCAATTGTTTTCTATTCCGTAACTCTGATTGCTTAAAGTGTTAATTGGGCGAAGTTTTTAAGGGGAGATTCATTCACCCCCCCTCTGAATCCATCCCACCAGCTCCATCAGAAGTGTCTTCGGGGCTTTCGGTCCTGGCTGGACTGCTAAGCCAGGCCTTGTAGTCCTGGCTAGACCGCCAGGCGCTGTGACGGTCCAAGAGGACCGCCACGTTGTTTTTTGTGCTCGCCGTGTTCTGTTCGTGTTGTGTGGGCCCCGGTCAACCCGGTTGTGACCCAGTGGTCGACCTTCGGTCTCGTGGATGTCTAGGACATCCTGTGGGTTCTATGTCCATATTTTTGGGGTGTCTAGAGGTACCGTGTTATCTCGATTAGTGTGCCCATATGTTTGGTGGGTCCGGGTGACCCCATGTGTTCCGTGCTTCTATGTTATCGTGTGATTGAGTCGCCGTGAGTCGACATTGTTGAGTAGTGGACAACGGATCTAGAGGGGAGGGGTGAATAGATCTGCCCCTCTTTTCACAATGTAACCCTCTATATAGCTAGATAAAATAAATCGCAGCGGAATATAACTAGCTTATCGAAGAACACTATGATTCGCTTGGCAAGATGAGCAACTAATATATCAATTTGAACCAAAGCATGCATCTAGAGCGAAGTAATCACATAAACAAATCACAACACAACAGATTTTAAGGTGGTTCGGACTGAATCCCCAGTCCTATGTCCACCCCTCACCAAATCCGGTGAGGCTCCACTAGTGCCACGCATTGAACCGTAAATCAGAAAAACCTCCGATTGCCTTCCTACTAACCACCGGTAGGGACGTCAATCACCATAGATCGGAGAACTTCCGATTGCCTTCCTACTAACCACCAGTAGGGACGTCAATCACCGCAGATCGGAGAACTTCCGATTGCCTTTCTACTAACCACCGGTAGGGACGATCTTTAGTTTCGATTGTTTGAAAGAAATGGAAAGAGAACAAATAGAAATCACTCAAACAAGATATAGAATATGCTCAAAGTAAAAAGATCTTGTCTGAGTTGCAGGAGCTTGAATCTGATGCTTCGATGATGTCTTCTTCCTTGAGAGATGATCTTCCTTGAGTTGATGAAGAAGACTATGGATGTAGTTTTGATCTTCCCTTTGATCTCCTTGAGTTGATGAAGAGTTTGATGCAGTTTAGATCACCCTTGAGAGCCTTGATTGCTTCTTGCTTCCTTGCAGGTTGAGATAGCTTCAGATCTAGGCTTGAATCCCATGGAATGGATGAAGATCTCTTCACGAAGTACTGCTCATGGCTACAGTACCATCTCCCTTGAATAGCCTCCACAAGCCTCCCTTGATCTCCTTTGATCCAAATGAAGCCTTAGGGTTTCTAACCCTCTTGTATGTGTTTTATAGACTTTGGATGGTCAATAGAAGCCCCCCAGACCAGATCCACATTTTGTGGGTGATTGGGTGACTTTAGGATTAAAGAAATACATGGAGAATGGCCCTTCTCGAAGTGGAAAACAAAGTCAGCAATGAAGGCTCGGGGCTGGCGGTCGACTTGTGGCTTCTGGCGGTCGACCGCTACTGAGAAAATTGCAAACGAATGATCCCTAGAATTTCTGGTCGATCGCTACTGGGCTGGCGGTCGACTACCACTGAGAGAGCTGCAGCCTGGAGGTTGCTGGCAGGGGCGGTCGACCGCCCCTGTGCTGGCGATCGACCGCCAGCTGGGCAGACCCCGAGTTTTCCCAGGTCGGTCCGTTAATTGCTTTAGCTCCGTCGCTTAAGTTCTTTAGCACCCCATTCATGTCTGTAGCATCACCCTTGATAGTCTAGAAGGTGTCAACTGAGTCTTTGACTTTGGGTTCTCTTGGTTATGCTTCTTTGTGCATCGACCTTAACTATATTTGAGCTTTCACTTTTGCCAACTCCACTCCATTCCTTGTCCATTCATTTGCACATCTGTCATGAACAAAACATCACGTATGTCTGTCATATAAGAGTGAAAAACAACAATGACTAATAGTGTTTAGCCATTATCAAAACCAAGAATGTCAAATAACTCAAATGATCACATGATGATGTCGAATGACCCAAGTGACCGCAAGATGACTCAAATGACCATAGGGGCACAACATTCTCCCCCTTTTTGATGATGGCAACACGGTGAGTCATTATGTGGCAGTAATATCCAAGATGGCAAAGTTTATGACATATGCAACAAGTGCAACTCAAGATCCATGATAGTAATAGCATGTGAATGCAATTATGAATGCAGATATGAGTGTTATGCAATTATGCAAACCCCATCACATACACATAAGAGATACACAAAGCGCACAAAGGATTCTCCTCCTTTGACTCTCCCCCGTACACAATTCACTCATCCCCCAATGACAACTCACAAAGCAAAGGATGACTCACAACTAAAAATTCTCCCCCTTTGACAGTAGCAAAAAGGAGGGATAAGTTAGAGAAGCGACAAATGTCGGTGAGACCAGTTCTTAAAGGGGTGGAGAGCAAGCCATTATATGTAAACCTAAAACATACCGCGAGCAACATATATGGTTCAAAGCTAATGAAATCCGAGATCATCAACAGAGTTCGAAAAGCAGCTACATCCAAGATTTAATAGAAATGAACCAAAGGTGCATATCATGGCAATGTTTAACCTTCCCTTGTCTTATACATCCATATTCAATAACGACAAAGGGAATTGCACAAAAACTAGTATTGAGGCTAAAGAAGCATGAGTAAATCATGGAATTGTATGATTGCAGCATGTTTGATTTTTCAGGAACTTTTGTATTTGAAGGCACAAGACTCATATTTTACGAGCAATCAAATCTAGTACATGCCTCCTAGCCATAAGAATACACGTTGTTTAGACGCCAGTATCCCTAGGTATTTGGCAAGACTGACGATTATGCTTCAAAATGAACAGAGATAGCAAACTCACGTCATGACATATCCAATCTCATTTCTTTGATGAGAAGATATATTTCTCAGCAATTATGCTAGTGCTCTACCTAGAATCCCAATATAATTAAGACAGAGATAACAGGGGCACATCATGACATATCATTCGTCACTTGATTTGATGACGTGACATATTTCTCCGTGTAACAATATCATTGATCTGTCAAATTGATTTCTAAGAATTCCAGCTCATCAAGATGTTTAGAAATAATACTAAGCTCTAGAGTATCACCAAGATTGTCATGACGTTTGGATTTTCAGATATCAGGATAGTCATGCAAAGCACAATATGTAATCTCTAGTTAAGTTCTATTAAAATCACAGAACATAGATGATTTCAGAATAAATATTTTTGAACTTCAAGGAAATCATTAAATCTGAACCATTTTCATTGGATGTACAATCATCAGGGCATATAATAGAAAGCTCTTATGCCGTAGTTCTGCCAGTGAAGTGCAGATTGCAAGAGGTTAAGAGAATCAACAAAACTCCCCCTAAGGATATGCAATGGATGCACGAAGGAGTTATGTTTGCAAGCGAGTTGAATGACAAATGAGGTTGACCTAGTCACTCTGAAGGTGGCAGAGATGAAATGTATGACCCAACACATGGTTGTACACTTATTAAATGCAACAGAATGAATATGAAATATATGCAAGAATACGTCAAAGAGATAACTCCCCCTTACTATATGGCTTATATGCGACAGTGACGCATGGTACTTGGCGGAGGTGAAACATCACGCATATTGAGTGCTTCTAGGCAAGTATAACATGTCCTTCCATACATCAACATTTGATATATCATGGCCATGCAAGAATGATGCTACACCAATCATGCAAGGCATCGTGAACATGAATTCAATCTTTATTATGCATCATGACTACATGCAATGCGACACCATATGCAAAATGACATATATATATATAGACAATGCATGGACACAAATCTGTAAAAACACACAACTAAATTGAACAAAATCATCATTTCAATTTTTATTGGCCTGAGGTCGGCAAAGACCAAGCTCACTTCTGAGTGTTGAAAACATGTCATTACACAAGGGCTTGGTGAAAATATCAGCAATTTGATTTAGAGTATCAACAAAATGCAGTTCAAAATTTTTCTTACCGACCTCATCTCTAATGAAGTGATGCCTAATCTCAATATGCTTAGTCCTAGAGTGTTGGACTGGATTTTTTGCAAGGTTGATGGCACTAGTGTTATCACACAGAATTGGGACACAACCAAGATCCACTAAGTAGTCTTGGAGTTGGTGTTTAATCCACAACACTTGGGTGCCACATCTCCCCACAGTAACATATTCTGCCTCTACGGTTGAGAGGGTAACCGAGTGTTATTTCTTGGAGGCCCAAGAAACTAAACATCCGCCCAGAAACTAGCAGTAGCCACTAGTACTTTTACGATCCAGCTTACATCCAGCATAGTCCGCATCAGAATAAGATATAAGAGATAAATCACATGATGACGGATACCACAATCCCAAATCTTGAGTGCTGGTAAGATATCTAAGGATACGTTTGACGGTAGTCAAGTGGGATTCTCTAGGACTAGCTTGAAACCTAGCACAAAGGTATACACTAAACTGGATATCTGGTCGGGATGCAGTCAAGTAAAGCAAAGAGCCGATCATACCTCTATAGATCTTTGCATCCACTAATTTACCATTTTGATCCGAATCCAGTGATGTTGTGGTGCTCATAGGAGTTGCAATGATTTTATTGTTCGTCATGTCAAATCTTTTCAACAGCTCCTTGATGTATTTGGCTTGACTTATGAAGCACTCATCTTGTCCTTGGTTGACCTACCAATCGAGAAAGAATTGGAGTTCTCCCATTAGGCTCATCTCAAATTCGCTAGTCATGAGGTTAGCAAATTCCTCACACATTTCAGATTTAGTAGAACCAAACACAATATCATCAACATAAATTTGAACAATCAAGATGTTCTTACCTTGCTTCTTGGTGAAAAGTGTTTGATCTACCTTACCTCGTGTGTACCCTTTTTCAATGAGGAACGAGCTTAGTCTCTCATACCAAGCTTTTGGTGCTTGCTTAAGTCCATAAAGCGCCCTGTCTAGCTTGTATACAAAATCTGCATGGTTAGAATTCTCAAAGCCAGGGGACTGCTCAACATAGACTTCTTCTTTGATCAAGTCATTCAAGAAAGTACTTTTTACATCCATTTGATACATCTTTATTCTAAGGCAGCATGCAAAGGCAAGTAAAATTCTGATGGCTTCGAGTCTAGCAACTGGGGCATAAGATTCATCAAAGTCTACCCCAAACTCTTGATTATACCCTTGATCCACCAATCTAGCCTTGTTTCTTATTATCTTGTCATCCTCACTGAGTTTGTTCCTAAAGACCCATTTAATGCCAATGATAAATTGTGATGAAGGTCTAGAAATAAGATGCCAAACTTTATTTCTTTCAAACTGGTTTAACTCGTCTTGCATTGAATTTATCCAGTTTTCATCTTTTAATGCTTCATCAATATTTTTGGGTTCAAGCTGAGAGACAAGAGCAAGTTGATCTAATTCTTCCACAATTTTAAAATGTGACATTGTTCTAGGTTGGTCATTCAAGCTACTAATGACATTTTCTAAATGATGATCCTTAAGAATTGTAATGTTTGTAGAATCATTACCTTCTCCTGGAGCTTGATCCCTTGCATTGTTTGATTCTGCTCGGTCACCATCTTCTTTTATTTCTTCTTGTGGAGGATCACTCTTGTCCTTCATGCTTAGGAATTTCCCATCTTCATCATTTTTCCTGCAAGAGTTATCATTATTAGAATCATCATGATATTCATCAAAGGAAACATGGAGTGATTCTTCCACAGTTTGACTCTTAACATTGTAAACTCTATAAGCCCTAGATCTACCAGAATATCCAAGGAATATACCTTCATCGCTCTTGGGCTCGAATTTATCTAAGTCTCTTTTATCATTATTGTGGATGAAGCATTTAGATCCAAATACTTTCATGTGTGTGAGAGATGGTTTTTTACCTTTCAGCAACTCATAAGGAGTCTTTTTAGTGTGTGGCCTTACCATAGAGCGGTTGATAATGTAACATGTCGAGTTTACCGCTTCAGCCTAAAATTTCCTTGGGAGTTACCGTTCGGCAAGCATTGTTCTTGCCATCTCTATGAGTGTTCGATTCCTTCTTTCAACTACACCATTTTACTCTGGGGTTCTTGGTGAAGAAAACCGGTGTGAAATGCCTTCAGCCCTGCAAAGATTATAGAAGTCAGCATTTTCAAATTCACCACCATGATCAGATTGAATGTTGGAAATCTTAAACTCACCGTCTTGCTTTATCTTCATATAGAGTGCCTGAAACTCATCAAAAATATCATTTTTATGTGTGAGAAAGAAAACCCATGTGAACCTAGAGTAATCATCCACCAAGACATATCCATATTTTCTACCACTTAAACTAGCAGTTCTGGTTGGACCAAACAAATCCATATGAATCAGCTCAAGTGGTTTAGATGACACGTTTGCAGATCTAGCCTTGAAGGATTTTTTTGTTTGTTTACCTAGGGCACATGCATCACACAATTTGTTTTCTTGTCTAAAAGAAAGTTCAGGCAACCCATTCACCATTGAATGCTTTAATAGTTTATGTAAGACATTGTAGCTAGCATGTCCTAGTCTACGATGCCATAACCATGCAAGCTCAGATTTTGGTGCAGCAAGACAAAGATTTAAATTAGCAGGATCATCTAAGTCAATCATGTAAACATTGTTGACTCTCTTACCAGAAAATTTTATCTTGTCAAATTTTTGTTCAAGGATCCTACATTACATGTTCTAATGATTTTTCCCTTGTTGTTCCCTCCAAATGTGACATATCCTCCTTCCTTTTCCCCCAAGAGACAAAATTTCATTTTTTCTCCAGTCATGTGTCTTGAACAGCCGCTATCAAGGTACCACCTGTTATGCATGGCTGCAAGACACTCCTGCACAAGTAATTAAGCAATTGTGTTTGGAACCCAACCAAATTTGGGTCCCATCAAACTTTTCAAATTTTCAAAACATGAAACCATTTCTTTTGGAATCCAAACCTTCCTAACATTCATGTTTTGTTTGCTTAGAGCAGGAATTTGGTTTTTCTTTTCAACCTTGACATTCACTTTTTGTTTAGAAGCTCTTTGTTGGATTTTACGGAAGTTTGAGGGAGTTTGCTTCTTAAACCATTGAGGCCGTTGGTTGGTTTTGGGTTAAAAGTGATTGTTTTACCACCTAGGGGATTGAGACTTATAAGATTGGTGAACACATGAATCACAATTTCCCCAAAAGTAGGGTGGTGTTGGCCTATATGAATGTGCAATCCAGTTATGGTGATATCTGGAAGATTGAGCATGCAATGGCCAAGGAAGTGTTGACCTGTGCTGCGGGGAAGGTCGACCTTTCTTAGGCTTTTGGACAGACTTTTTGGGAATTTCAGTGACTGCCTCTTCAATCTTTTCTTTCCCTTTCTCCTTTTGTTTTTGCTGGTTTTGTGTGGGAGTTGTGTTTGAGGTGGAAGCTTCGGAAGATGAAACAAATGTGACAATTTTTAGCCCAAATGGCCTTTTGTTTGTTGGATCAAAACCCAACCCATCTTTGTTGTGGTTCATTCTAGTTCCTAGCAATGCATCTAGATTTTATCTTCCATCCACAAACTTTTCTAAAGATTGTTGTTTATCCTTCATCTCTTTTTGTAGGTTTTCAATATTTTGAAGAAGTTGAATGTTGACTTGTTTGACAGCTTCATACTTTTCATTGTTCAATTTGCTATCCTTTTCATATGTTTGTATTTTTAGCTTCATGCTATCAATCTCATTTCTCAAATCTTCATTTTCAGTTTTCAAGTCAGCCATTTCTTTTCTTCCTTCCTCCAAGTTCTCAATCATTTTCTTAAGATCTTCAATTTCAGTTTCAAGTAGAGCATTCTTATCATTCATATCATGATCATGCACAAAGAAGTTAATTTTCTTTTTCAATGATTTATTCTCCTTTTTGTACATGTCATATTTTTCCATGAGCTGTATATATGCTTCCTCCCAATCATCAAGTGTGTAATTTTCAAATGGAGAGTTTACCTCAGTTTCTTCGTCACCTTTGGCCATGAGACAAAGACCTTCTTTTTCCTTATCCGAGGAGCTAGTTCCACCATCACTTTCTTCATCATCACTCCAGGTGGACACCATGACCTTGTTCTTATTTTTGCCCTTCCATTTGTCAGCATTTTTGAATCTGTTAGGATAATCAGTCTTGAAATGCCCTGGTTTGTTACAAGAATAACAAATGATTTTGTCAGATTTCTTAAAGTTTTCAGAATTAGATTGGAAACCATTTCTTACCTTTGACCTTCCTCTCATGAAGCTCTTACCTTCCTTTCTCAGAATTTTTCTGAACTTACATGTGAGCATGGCTACGTCATCCTCATCTCGCTCACTTGCCGAATCCTCACCTTCATCAGAAGTGCCTTGACCGCTAGGTCCTACTTTAAGAGCTAGGGACTTCTTCTTAGGTGCCTCAGCTTCTTTATTCTTAAGGTTGATCTCACAGGTCATCAATGACCCAATGAGTTCATCTACCTTAGTAGTTGCGAGATCTCTGGATTCTTCAACCACGGTTGCCTTCGTGTGCCATGCTGGAGTCAATGATATGAGAATTTTTCTTACAATTTCTTGCTCTGAATATTTCTTTCCCAAATCAGTCAAACTATTTGTAAGCACAGTTAATCGAGCATATATATCTTGAATTGACTCATCAGGCTTCATGCGGAACATTTCATATTCGGAAACTAAAATATTGGCTTTTGTTTCTCGTACCTGAGAGGTTCCTTCATAAATTACCTCTAAGTTGTCCCACATTTATTTTGCCATTGCGCAGGTAGCCACTCTTGAGAATTCTACTAGATGGAGTGAGCACTACATGATATGTTTAGCACTCCAGTTGACAGTGGATTGTCTTATTTGTTCTTTGGTCCACAAATCCTCATTATCCGTAAGCTCATACGGACCTTTGTTGATTACTCGCCAAAGTTCATAGTCTTGGGCGCGAATGAACACCTGCATGCAATGTTTCCAATAGGATAATTAGTTCCAGTAAAATAAGGAGGCCTATTCACAGAATGTCCTTCAGGTAAGAAACCTTTGGACGCTAATCCACCATTTCCCTCAAGGTCGTTGGACCCCATAATGAGAGATTAGGCTCTGATACCACTTGTTGAGTAGTGGACAGCGGATCTAGAGGGGAGGGGTGAATAGATCTGCCCCTCTTTTCGCAATGCAACCCTCTATATAGCTAGATAAAATAAATCGCAGCGGAATATAACTAGCTTGTCGAAGAATACTATGATTCGCTTGGCAAGATGAGCAACTAATATATCGATTTGAACCTAAGCATGCATCTAGAACGAAGCAATCACATAAACAAACCACAACACAACGGATTTTAAGGTGGTTCGGACTGAATCCCCAGTTCTACGTCCACCCCTCACCAAATCCGGTGAGGCTCCACTAGTGCCACGCACTGAACCGCAAATCGGAAAAACCTCCGATTGCCTTCCTACTAACCACCGGTAGGGACATCAATCACCGTAGATCGGAGAACTTCTGATTGCCTTCCTACTAACCCCCAGTAGGGACGATCTTCAGTTTCGATTGTTTGAAAGAAATGGAAAGAGAACAAATAGAAATCACTCAAACAAGATATAGAATATGCTCAAAGTAAAAAGATCTTGTCTGAGTTGCAGGAGCTTGAATCTGATGCTTCAATGATGTCTTCTTCCTTGAGAGATGATCTTCCTTGAGTTGATGAAGAAGACTATGGATGTAGATTTGATCTTCCCTTTGATCTCCTTGAGTTGATGAAGAGTTTGATGCAGTTTAGATCACCCTTGAGAGCCTTGATTGATTCTTGCTTCCTTGCAGGTTGAGATAGCTTCAGATCTAGGCTTGAATCCCTTGGAATGGATGAAGATCTCTTCACGAAGTACTGTTCACGGCTATAGTACCATCTCCCTTGAACAGCCTCCACAAGCCTCCCTTGATCTCCCGAGTTTTCCCAGGTCGGTCCGTTAATTGCTTTAGCTCCGTCACTTAAGTTCTTTAGCACTCCATTCATTTCTGTAGCATCACCCTTGATAGTCTAGAAGGTGTCAACTGAGTCTTTGACTTTGGGTTCTCTTGGTTATGCTTCTTTGTGCATCGACCTTAACTGTCATTAAACTTTCACTTTTGCCAACTCCACTCCATTCCTTATCCATTCATTTGCATATCAGTCATGAACAAAACATCACGTATGTCAGTCATATAAGAGTGAAAAACAACAATGACTAATAGTGTTTAGCCATTATCAAAACCAAGAATGTCAAATAACTCAAATGAGCACATGATGATGTCGAATGACCCAAGTGACCGCAAGATGACTCAAATGACCTTAGGGGCACAACAGACATGAGTGCGGTGGGGCTTCCCCGCATGGCGTGAGTTTTTCCAGAAGGTGGCTTTCGAGTGGGCTATGTGCGTGGCCTTGGACTATGAGTCCAATTAACCAGCCTGGGGCTGGAGGTTTTCCGTGTGTCCCTGAGATGAGGGATTAACCCGGCGGCTTGTGAGTTGCCTCGGTATTCATGCCATCGTAGTTTCAGACCTAGAGATTAGGCTAGATTGACGCGTTGTGCCGTCACGTGCATCGGTCTTGACCCGAGTCATGCGACTCAAGGACCGTTGGGTTTATTAGGTCTAGTGGACCTTCCAGAGTCGGGTGACTCCAGGCCACCCGTTACTCCGTGTTAGTCACGATGGGTGCGTGTGTGGCTTTCCGTGTTCACGTTGAGTGACTTGCCACTAGTCATAGCTTTCCAGCGCATGCGTGTGCGGACCCACTTGGGAGTGGTGGAGAGCGTGACCCCGAGAGAGATGGTTTTTAGGCTGGTTATCATAGGGCCCCTTGCCTTTGTAGCCTACGTCTGGGCTGGGGGGAAGAACCAGCTAGAGGGCCTGACCTAGAGCGCATGGTCTGTGTGTGCACGGGTGGTTGGGGACGTCAGACTCGCACTGACGAGCGTGACCCCAGCTAGTCCTTATTTTTTGTTCCTGGTTACTTGTATGGTGTCTCAGTCTCTGCCTGGGCTATCGCAGTGTGACACCTAAGGCTACGGACTAAGGCGTCAGTGGACGCATCCGACCTTGCTTCTGGTGGGCAGTGCTCCTGTCACGTGACGTGAGGCTCTAGTGACTCGAGTTCTGTTTTACGTCTACGAGACGTGGTTTTACTAGTAGTTTCCGAGTGGTTTCCCGAGGTAGAGGTCGAGGGTTCCGATGAGTGTCACTGAGGGTTTTCCTAGGCAGTGTTCGGTCCACGACAGGGTTGTCGTGATGTTTCCCCTGGCAGTGTGACTAGGGTGGTTTGTAGTCTAGTGATCCCCCGACTATGAGATCAGGGCGTGTTTTTCGGTACAATAGGAGTAGCTATAGTGCCGAGTTTTTACCCGCCCCTGGTTTACTATTCCTGCTGTAGTTACTGCTTTCCGTTACCACCGTTGTTTACAGTTGGGGTTCCGCGGGATCCCTACTGAGCTAGTGACAGGAGGCTCACCCCTATTTTTCAGGTGTGGCGGTTCTTCCTCGAGGTTTGAGGGTGTTGTACGGAGATTCTTAGTTGCCAGTTTGCCGGGCTGATTGTTCACTTGGCATTGGGTACGTTCTTCTGCCTTAGATTGTACTTTTATTGGACTGGACTCTACTGTAGTTGTTTATTTATTTCTGTTAATTGTTGAATTGTCCTGCTTTATTTCCTATTTCTTTGTACCTCCACACTCCTTTTAGCCCTTCCGAGCCCTCCGACTCGTGGGCGGCGGGCCAGGATTCGAATGGTATCGGGTTCTTCCCGGTATCCAGATCTTGGGTCGTTACAATATGCAAGGCACACAACACTCTGGTTGTGATTAACGGGGTGTTACTCACGTTTCCTTCTGATTCTATCAGAAGAAGAGAGGAGAGTGTTCCTCTGGGCCAAGCTGTGTGTCAGCATGTGTTGCAGACTAAGTCTGCGTCTTGCATTAAGCAAGGGAAGCCTCACTCTGGCTTGAGTGAGGGTTGGACGTAGATCTGCTAGGCAGATCGAACCACCTAAAAACTCCTATGTGCATCGTGGGTTGACCTTGTGTGTGATTGCTCCTTCTCATCTACCCCCTTCACAGGTTATGTGATCAACTTCTCATTGCTATAGCATTGTATGCCAAGTGTTTGAGAGTTGTTGTGCATGGCACAGTGTCTTCTTAATTGTTTTGATTAGCATGTTCGGTATGAACTGATAGATCTTCTAAGTAGATTTTGGCTGAATCTACAATCCATTCCGCATACTACTTGGCATGATGCAATTCGAGTCATTTGTGAAAAGTCCTTGCATGCACGTTCTAGTTTGCATTCTCATCGTAGGCTAAATGTTTGAGCTCTGTCTTGTATGGGTCGCTACATTTTAGTGTGAACTGGTATTTGCTTCACTATGTTGGATTGAGTCAGTAATCATTTCAGCACTGCTCGGTAAGTTAAGTTGCTATGAAGTGGTAGCATACTGTAGTTCTAGTATACCTGAAAGATATCTTTGATCGATCATTCATGTGCTACAGCCTGATCAGTGAGTTGCTGGTTGAGTCTGCTGTGTTAATTCTATAGTATTAGCTTCCGTTGAGATTAGAATTTGGTGTGAATTGTCAATTGAGCAAATCATTGTAAGGGATGCATTCACCCCCCCCTCTCGATCTCGGCTTTTCACCTAACAAGTCCGCAAGGACAGAACAATCACCCAAGGGTGTCGACTCTAGGAGTCGACCCCTACAGGAAAGGGTAAGAAAAATGCTTTTCCAGCCTATTAAAAGCTCATTTTTCATAACTAAAAAATAGAAGGATATTACCATGTATCCATGTGATATTTGGGTGTCTTCCAACCAATTCTCTCCTGCAAAACCAAGATAGAACATGAGAACTACATGGATATCAAAATCAAGGAGTTCAACCCTTTGAAACATAAATTCAACCATGATTGATATAAAAGAGTTAAACACATTATGAGCGTCAAAAACCATGAAGGAAATGCATGTAAACCACATTAGCAATTTGATCATTCTTCACAAGATTCAATCAAAGCAAGAGATAGATTACATGAGCAATTTAAACAATCTTCAATGAGCATGCTCAATAAGATCTGAAACACATTACAATGCATTCATGCAACATGTATGAGCATCATTCAAACCAGTTACCATCTGAATTTATAAGAATATCTCAACCATATTAGACACTCAAAAACACATGAGGAATATGCATATTTACACATTGGCTCAATGCATAACGAGCAGGAACACAATGGCTCAATGTAACACATGCAAGGGGTCGACTCCGTCCTTTGATGGGTCAACTCCATGTCGAGGAAATCCACAAGAGAAACCATGAATTACTTTCACCATGCAACAAGGCTTCTAGATACCGAATCATATGAATCATAGCAATGAACATGAATGCACACTCATACATAAAGTTTAGTTATCATCAAAACTATATGCAGCAATCTCCCCCTTTATGAATGCACACTCATACATAACGTTTAGTTATCATCAAAAACATATGCAAGGCACACAACACACTGTGCCGACGTGCTTCTTTGCTGCCGTCCTGGCAGTCGGAGTGCACTTCGTTCTTGTATCGATGTGGTGGATGTAGCAGCCCACCACCTTCCCTTCTTCGGACATCGCCTTTGCAGTGGCGACAGGCTCGACCTCTTGGGACTCCAAGATGTTTACAAACATAACCCCCAAGAAGTTGTGGAACCCAACCACCGAAGGGAAGTCTCCAAATCTGGTTGGCACGGTGAGGTATCCGTGCTCGGCATGGCTTGCCACAACCAAAGGACCGAATGTGACGGCCATTGCGCTCGTTCGAAACTCGTCCCCCCCTGCAATTTTAGATGGAGGATATCAGAATCTTAGGAGGAGGCTATAAGGCCCTAGATCTTGACAAAAGGATGAAAGGTGGTCCAGTCCCACCGGGCGTGCCAACTTGTTGGACGCACTTTTTTCTTATATTATTGTTATATCTTTTATTGGTTTATCAAGTGCAAGGGTGTGCCAGTCACATAGTGACAACGTGTTTACGCTTCGAGACTAGAGTGGTCTGAAGCTTGCGGTGCACTCCATCTGACTAGTCAGACGATTATGGGTATCAGGTCGGGACTGGAGACCCGTCGTGCCATGAAGGTCACGGCGTTAATTACATCCCCTTGGAGAGGAGAAAACCTTTGATTAATTTCCAAGATAAGGGGCTTTATGGCCTAGAAATCATTTTTTATGAAATGAGCGAAAGATATGTTAAAGAGCATTAAAGTCCCCCATATTATGGTGCAAAAGGGTATTTGAAATCATGTCGGTCATATATTGACCATTTCATGTTCGGACACAAGTCCGTATTGAAGATATCCCTAGTATACGTATAATACCGGGATAGATGTACGCCGAGATACAGCAAATTTGATATTTGAGTCATTGGGTAATGATTCAAAATTAGTGAGATATTTGCCTGGGGTAAGGTCCGTCTGTAGCAATGATTGGGTGCTACCCGAGGGCCAAGCACGACTTACAGGGCATCTTTGGTATCTCCCTCAAGCCGGGCTTGAGGAAGTGAGGTCTTCTGGATCAAACGCCATTAAACCCCTTAATGAGGATGGTTTTTTAGGTTTGTCCTTTTTTGTTGATATCCATAGTTTATCATTCATTCTTTTATTGTCGCTTTGTTGATTTTTTTTTGTTTGATTCTTGTTATTGATTATTAGTTTGTTGACCAATTATTTTTTTGCCTTATTATTATCATTATTTTCCCCTTTTTTTATCTGACAAAGACTGAGTCGACGCAGGGATCGCCCGCTTCGACGCAGTGCACAAAGGGGGAGCAGCCTGGGAGCGGCTACGTCGACGCAGGAGTCATGCTGTGTCGACGCAACCTACCCAAAAGGTAGCTACGCTCGGTGAGCCTCTATCACGTAGAAGTGGGGGCAGCGTTGCGTTGACGTCGCGCCCTAAAAATTCACCCAGAAGGGCATTGCATCGACGCAGGGCGCCCGGGGGATCGACGCGGCAATTGCACCATGCGAGCCCAAGGTCGCTTGCGTCGACGTAGGGCCCATCCCGCGTCAACTCCATGATCTTAAGCAAGCTAAACCTCTTGCTTGAGCTTGTTTTCCTTATTTAGCTTCTTTTATCTAGTAGATTGAGGTTTAAACTCTCCATCTTTCGGTGTTTGTTTGATTTATTTCACCTTCTTACTATTCTTTTTTTTTGTCACATGTCCAAAGCATGCATATAACATGTTCAGTTTTGAAGGATGAATGAAAGGGTAGATATGCCTGTGCTCATGCAAGTTCAGTGGAAATCTAGTAGGAATCAGTGTGCACATGCAAAGTTTGATGACTTTCAAGAGACCCCAAAGGATTATCATGCAGATCTGCCCGATATGAGGGATGCTCGAGCAAAGGCTCGAGAGGCCTAAAAGGAGCTCTTATAAAATTTTGATGCATATGCGATGCTTGATGGTTTTCTTGAAAACATGAATATGCCAAATATGTCATGTGCATGTAATGCCTGATTTCTCTCTTTTCTTCTTTCTTTTTTTTTATCAAAGTCAGACTGGATGTCCAAAGGGGGTTAGACTCGCTGCAATGAGAGATCAACAGGCTGGGCAAGTTGACTTGGGGCTGGCCCAAGTCGACTTTTCCCAAAGCCAGTGAATAAATTTCTATTTTCTCTTCCCTTTAAAGATGGTATGAAAGGCATCAATGCATATCTTGATTATCATGTAAGGTTTTCATCACGCATTTATGTAGGGTACTCCTCGGTACAAGGTTGAGCGTTTCACTCACGCATGGTGAAAGTTTTCACCCGGACGTAATTCGACTTTCTACAACTCACCATTTGATATACCAAGGGGGTAAGTTTTCATATATTAAGGCAGATATGGAGCTTGGGGTACAGGCATGAATCAGTATACAAACACATGCAAGTGTGGGGTTCATGCTTTTGAAAAGAACAATGGGAGGGCAAACCTGCCCAAGCATATGCACACACAACACAAATCTGGGGGGAACCATAAAACTGCCATGAGTGATCATTTCATGTAAATTCAATGGAGTTTTGTGGTATTCATGCAACATAAAGGAGTTTCTGATGTAGAAATCATTATGTGTGTGCACACTTGCTCTCCTCGATTTTTATCTGAGCATAGAGCCCCATTTTTGTTTCTTCTATTCATCTTTCTCCTCATTTTGTTTGTTTAATTTGTTCATCTTCACCTTTGGCAATTTTTTGAAAGTTAGAGTTGACAGTGCATATTTGTTCTTCTGTGTGTTCATCTTCATGTTCAGCAGGCCCTGGAGTTGTCTTTATCATTGGATGAGTTTCTTGGTGTCGATAATTCCACATATACTGCTCATCAGTTCGTAGAGACTTCTAACTTAGTTCCATTATCATAATCAGTTTTCATTTCATTTCTTCATTCATCCTTTTTCTTTAGTTTTATTATTGGTTCAAATTTCACGGCAAAAATCCAGCAGCACCTCCCCTAGACCCGAAGCTTTGGGGGGTGTGAATCGGGTACTCATCCACGGAGAAACTCTGAGACGGCCCCAAAAATGAGAAGGGTGCGCACAGAAGTGGCAACATCTTAAAGCCCAAATTGGTCCTGGAAAATCTTGAGGACGAGCCTACAAGGGATTCCATTAACCCAAGGGGTGCCACAATCACGATTCCAGGACGTGGTCTTGAACTATTGCCAAACCATGTGGCTGTTAATGTTTACCCTTTAAAGGGGAATCACCTGGGGTTCATGCTATAAAGGAGTGAGCCCCCGGGGATCCAAGAGTAATTAAAACTTCGGGGGAGGTTGAGGGAGTTGAAGAAAACTAGGGAGGCAGCCGGATGGGAGCCCGGGAGGGTATGGACTCCAAAGCCTACTCTTGGGTTTATATGAACCCAGAACCCTTCCTTGGAGCTATCATCTCCCCTTTGAGAAGAACGGTAAGAAAGAATTTCTAAAATGCTCAATCTGGGGTAGAACCCATATCTCTCACCCTATTGGTATCATGGCCATGGAACCGACCAAATGCCAAAGCAGGGTCTTGAGAGAGGACGAAGATCATTACGAAAGAGGAATTAATTGGGTTCCCGGTGGTTGGCAGCCCAGAATCATGTCCATGAATGTGGACAAACTCTGGGCCAGTGGCCACTAGGATGACAACTAGACTGTCATATGAACGGTGTGCTAAAAATCAGAGGAGGGGGAGGGTCGACCTGCCTACTGATAGAACAGAATTAAACGGAGCAAAGACAATATATCATACATATAGATATGGGAGGAGAAGACATCATACTCATACTATAAAAAAATCAGGGGGAAAGGCCCTGCATTTTATTCATCTCTTGAAAAAGAGAACTACATCGGAGGGAAGAAGCCCTGCATAATACAAGAGAAAGGAAAGAATGAGCAAGAAGACACCCACCCTTTCTTTTTTCCCTCAGCTATCTATCTCCCCTTTCACCCTTTTTACAAGAAGAGGAAGATCCCAGCCATAAAAGAGAGAGCCAAGAGCATGTTAGTGTTGGTGTGCTACAGGCTAATTTCGGGTCAGGTAGGCCCAATAGTTGTACGATCTTGTTCGTTATTAATAAAGTGGTATTTGAGCGTAAATATGCGATTGTGTTACTTTACGTTGTCCCTAGGATATGTGGTTGTAAAGTCAGCTCGAGATGGGATCTCGAACATGAAATTGACTTTACATGTACACATACCTTAAACTGTTCCTGGTTGTAGGGTAATCACTCGGGGACTTTGATTACCTATTAAACCAGTACACATGATGTGTCAGTGACTAGTCTCATAGTCATTGGTGTGGGGCACCAACACATATGTGTAGGTGTATGTCCTTGGAGGATGTACACTGAACTGATCCGCTATTGGATCTTCAGATGGTTGATTATACCTAATGTCAACTAAAGATCTAACTGTCTCAGTAGCATCGTTGGTCCTTTGACCTGAGGCATTGATCGGATCTTACACGAGGATTGGAATAGTTTAATCACTTGGCTAAGTGACTTTAACCATAAGTCATGAGTTGCCGAGTCGTTAACCACTCCAGGATACGTGTGAAGATCATCAATGGTCAAGAAGGGATCGCTCACTGTCGGGTATATATCAGACAGTTAATGGGTCATGACATTGACGCTCCGTTAAATCCCTGGCCAGGGTCGTATGAGTTCGTTTAGGACGAACGTCATACACTTTAAGGATGTCATAGTCAAATGGCACGATCATGGGGTTTGACAAGAACCATACCCTCGATCGTACCAGACTCATAGAAGGAGCGAGGGATTATATCGATGCGGTAGCTGTGGACTTACAGGTACCAGACAGGCTGGTTTAAACCCGGCGTCCTCTAGGATCACGCGGATTTGCTTGACCCAACGTGATTGTAGGTTCGGAATGAATTAAACCATTATTCGGCTCTTGTAGAAGCGAATAATACGTTTAATTTACTTCTAATTAGGAATTAGAAGTTAATGGGCCTTAAACTAGAGTGACTATAGGCCTAGAGGATCACACACAATGGATTCTTGGGTGACGGATAATTATTATACAAATGTATGTATTATTTCCTTTTAATTCCTTTTGGAAAGGAGTGTAAATGGAGTTTAATACATATGTATAATATGAGATAGGATATATATACAGTTTCGGTCTTTTGGTGCCCTTTTCTAATAAGCCTAAACTCTATATATAGCCATCTACGTGAGTTCATTCGAACTCTTAAACTCTCCCTTCCAACCCCCCCTTAATGCTAATCAAGCATTAAGCATTAAGGAGAGGATTAGCCTCCCCCCTTTCTCCCCCTTGCTCTCTCTCTCTCCAGAAGGTGTTAGAGCCGGGGAAAGTTGTGCCGGGGAGGTATCGTCGCTGCGCAAGGGTCCGTGTGGATCTGCTCTAGAGGCCGTACGCTGTGCGGCTCGTTATTCTGCATCGGGCATCGCGGACAGCGTCGTTCCGCGCAAGGTGAAACACGCAACCCGTAATTAGGGTATTAGAAACACCGATTAGAGCACAGATTAAGCTTTCCATAACACCGGAATCGGGCAAATTAAATTTTTGTTATCCGCTGCGTCGCCCGTAGGTGCTGTGCGAAACCTTACAGTGGTATCAGAGACAGGTTCGCGCTCTGGTCGATGTTTTTATCGCCGTTTAGAACCATGCTTTAGGGGCATATTAAATCTTCAATTATAATTTGTAGAAAGAGATTTGGACATCTCTGTTCTTCCTGGATGCTGGACATCCAAACAGTAATTTTTTTTAAAAAAAATTAAATAAAAACATTTTTTTGGGGCTCCCGCACTGCGCCGCTCGGCGCAATGCGCCGGCGGGCGCACCCGCGTGGGCGGGCGCCGCCCACGCGCAGTGCCTGTGTGGCAGGCGCCGCCCATGCGGGGCGTCCGCGTGGCGGGCGCCCGCAGGCGGAGCCCGCGGGCGCCCTCAACGCGGGTCGCCCGCGTTGCGGGCGCCGCAACGCGGGTCGCCCGCGCGCGGGGTTGACCCGGCAGTATTAAAAAAAAAGGTTTTTTTTTAAAAAAATTGTTTTTAACCCTTTTAATTTACTGTGCTCTAGTAACATTAATATATATATTAGATATATATATGAAAATGTACAGTAAATTAAATAGAATTTTATCTAGTAGGTTAATTGTGTTATCTCGATGGTAAATGTCAAAAGCTAATTTCTATTTAACCGTGTTGAATTTACCGAGGTGAGATAATTACTATTTACCTTGAGATAAAATGGTAATAATTGAAGTTACTTCAGTAAAATTTAAGTTTTTAAATTTTTAATTATTAGATAATTAGAAAATTCAAATTTTAAATTTTATTGAAGTTAAATGTAGAAAATTCAATTATTTAAATTTTAATTATTAGATAATTGTTAAATTCAAATTTTGAATTTTAGAAAATTACTAATTGAGGATAATTACATTATTTTAAATTTATTTTCAAACAAAATTATTGGATAATTAGTTTGAATTTAAATTTAAATTATTGGCATGTTTAAATTTTGAATTTAAATTTGATTATTGGATAATTAAATTTAAATTTAAATTTAATTAATTATCTCAATTACATGCCCCTATAGAAAATGATGGTTCTTTACGTGCTTTACTTTATTTACCTTGTGTTGGCCTGCTTGTGTGTTTAATTTTAGTTAATCATGCTTTGATTTTTAAAATTAAACAAAGCTAGCCTATTTTTGTTTGCACATCCAATTTTTAAATTCAAAAGTAAGGATTATTTTCAGAAAATAACCATTGATTGATTTTACTTGAATGGGTTGGCAAGTGATCATGGACTTGGATTAATGTAATTAATTAGGGCCTGCGAACCTCCTTTCTCTCTCTATTAAAATTCCAATGTACTTCTATCTTCCTCCATTGTTGTACTCGCCCTAAGGGCTGCTGGAATTTGAGTCACATGTAATTTAATTTTTCCGGCCTGCGTGCCGTGTAAAAGTTGTAATTGATGCGGCGTCGGAGTTTGAAAGCGCGGAGCACACCCGACGAGGACGATCCAGCTACTTTGGAAGCGGGCCGGATGTCTTAGTTACATTAGGGTTAAAGTCCATGATCACTTGCATTTATTTTTGCATTGGATGCATTTATTTTGTGCAAACTACTAGGTACGGTAAATATATTGGATATATTTATATTACCACCTAGGGTGAGATCAAGATAAAATTGAATTCCCTCGCGATTAAATTTTAGATCTGGTAAGCGTGGCTCTAGGAGTCATCGTGGCCCTCCATCATTATGGAGTGAATGAACGTCTTCATTTCATAGATTTGTTGTGCTTTCCACAAGGTCCATGAGTTTGGGGGCGGGATTAAACTTCAAGGCTCGGCCTCGATGGGGTAAGGAATTGAACTCGGCCTTGTTGTGCTTTCCACAAGGGTCGGGTCATGAACTCATTGCTGTGTAGTAATGATGGTTAGATCTAACCGAGAATATCCTTTGTTGTGCTTTCCACAAGGGGATGTTTTCTCGGGGGCCGAATATCGGATATTGCATTAGATGCAAGTGCTTGTTGACTGCCCTTGAGATGGTGTATGGCTTGTTGTGCTTTCCACAAGGTCGTACATCAGTCTCGTTGGGATTCCGACCCACTAGGTTGATCTCGTTGATCTCCCGTTCTATATACTGAGGGTTATATAGTTCGATCGAAAAATAGTGGGACTAACTAAGATAGAAAACCACATCTAAGTTAGAATTTGAACACATGCTAAGTTGTCTTTTATTTCTTATCCAGATTACAATGTCGTCGTCCAACCCCCTCCGCGGCATCTTGGATGCAAATAGATTAACTGGACCGAATTACTCGGATTTGCTGCGTAATCTACGCATAGTCCTTACCGCCGAAAATATTACGTACGTGTTGGACACGGTTCATTCTGAGCCAGCTCCTGATGCCGATGAGGGCGAGTTACTGGCTTATGCCAAGTGGTCTGAGGACTCCTCCCTTGCCCAATGTTACATGTTGGCCTCTATGGCTCCCGAGCTACAGAGGTAATTTGAAAAGACTGATTGTAGAAGTATACTTCTCAATCTACGCCAGCTCTTCGGGGAGCACGGTAGGATTGAGAGGTATGACATCTCCAAAAGGCTTTTCAGGACACGGATGTCTGAGGGTTCTTCAGTACAGGCTCATGTACTGAAAATGATGGAGTGGATTGAAAGGCTCAATACATTGGGGTTCAAGTTGGATCTTGAACTATGCATTGATCTTATACTCCAGTCATTGCTCGATTCATTTTCTTCCTTCATCATGAACTTTAACATGAACAGGATTGAAGCAACTCTCTCAGAGCTGCTCAATATGTTAAAGAGTGCTGAAGGAACCATGCAGAAAGATAAACCATCTTCGTCTGTAATGATTGTTGGCCGGGCCAACAAGAAAAGGAAGGCCTCTCAAATATCCACCACAAGTAACAAAGGGAAGGGAAATAAAAAGGCCACGGGTAAGCAACTCGCCAAAGTTGACAAAGGGAAGGGCAAGAAGAATGAAAATGAAGATGAATGTTTTCGATGCGGGGAAATTGGGCATTGGAAAAAGAATTGCAAGGCAATTCTAAATGAAGGTATTTTTGTCATAGACCTTAATTTGTCATATATGTAATCCACATCATGGGTATTGGATACTGGATGTGCATCCCATATCTGCAATTCTGTGCAGGTGCTGGCAAATAGAAGGCGATTGGGCAAAAAGGAGATTGAACTGAGGATGGACAATCTCTGGCTTGTATAACATTGGATATACATTGACTTTTAATAGCACTGGGTGCTCTATAATGAATAATGGTTTGATTATAGCCAATGGTTCATTAGTCAATGGTCTTTATGTATTAGATACACGTTCTAATGTTATGCAAATTTCTAATGCTGATGAAGTGAATTCTGCATATCTATGGCATTGCAGACTTGGTCATGTAGGTGAGAAAAGAGTCTCTCACTTACACTCAAATGGGTATTTGAATTCGTTCGAATATAAGCCATTTGATACCTGTGAGTCGTGTCTCATGAGGAAAATGACCAAGGCTCCCTTTGGTGGACATGGTGAGAGGGCTGTTGACCTTCTCGAGCTCATACACTCGGATGTGTGTGGACTCATGTCCATAGAAGCAAAAGGGGGTTACCTCTATTTCATTTCTTTTATTAATGACTTCTCTAGATATGGCTATGTGTATTTAATGAGACATAAGTCACAAGCTTTTGAGAAGTTTAAGGAATATAAGAATGAAGTAGAGAAACAGACTGGCAAAAGTAGTAAGGCTCTTCGATCGGATCGAGGAGGTGAATACTTAAGCCATGAATTCACTTCTTATCTTAAAGACCATGGAATAGTTTCTTAGTAGACTCCACCGTATACACCACAGCATAATGGTGTATCCGAGAGGAGAAACAGGACCTTGTTAGACATGGTCCGATCCATGATGTCTATGTCAGGACTACCTTTGTCTCTCTGGGGCTATGCATTAGAGACTGCAGCATATTTATTGAATAGGATCTCAAGTAAATCAGTTCCTTCTATACCATATGAGATATGGAAGGGCAGGAAACTAAATTTTAATCATATTAAAATTTGGGGGTGTCCTGCTCATGTAAAGAAGAACGAGAGTGATAAGCTTGAGTCACGGACCGATAAGTGTAGGTTTGTGGGATATCCAAAGGAGACGTTTGGATATTATTTCTATCACCCTTCTGAGCAAAGGATCTTAGTGGCCAAGAGAGCTGTATTTCTGAAAAGAGAATATCTACTCCAGAAAAATAGTGGGAGCCAGATAGAATTGGACAAGGTCCAAGAACCACAACCCAGAGACACACACTCATTAGATGAGACTGTATCGGTTGATCCTATTCAAGGTGAAACACTGACACTACGGAGATCTGGTAGACTACCGAGAGAACCTGAGAGATAAGTTGGACATGTCTCAGAGGGGTCCTCTAAGGTATGTATCGATGAGGATGATGATCCTCAGTCGTACCAGGAGGTGATCCATAGTGTAGACTCCGAGAAATGGCAAGAGGTAATGGATTCAGAGATCCAGTCCATATACACCAATAAAGTTTGGAACTTGGTTGATGTACCCGAAGGGAAGGTCCCTATCGGCTGCAAATAGATTTTCAAAAGGAAAATCGGTGCAGATGGACAGATTGACACATACAAGGCTAGACTAGTGGCGAAAGGATATCGTCAAAGGCAAGGCATTGACTATGACGAGACGTTTTCGCCGGTAGCCATGGTTAAGTCAATCAGAATCCTCCTTGCCATTGCTGCATACCTGGATTATGAGATCTGGCAAATGGATGTGAAGACAGCTTTTCTTAATGGAAACCTGTCAGAAGAGGTGTACATGGTACAGCCTGAGGGATTCACCTCCAAGCCACATCCTAATAAGGTATGCAAACTTCAAAGGTCCATTTATGGATTAAAGCAGGCATCTAGAAGCTGGAACTTAAGATTTGACGAGGCTGTCAAATCTTTCAACTTCATTCGGAATGAAGATGAACCCTGTGTTTACAAGAAGGTCAGTGGGAGCTCAGTGACCTTCTTGGTCCTTTATGTTGATGACATCTTACTCATTGGGAATGATGTAGGGATGTTGACATCAACTAAGTCTTGGTTGTCTAAGACCTTCTCCATGAAGGATTTAGGAGAAGCATCCTATGTGCTGGGCATAATAATCTATCGAGATAGATCTAAAAGGATTCTAGGATTATCTCAATCCATGTACATAGACACTATCCTCAAAAGGTTTAGGATGGAAAATTTCAAGAGAGGTGTCATTCGCATGAGACATGGAATTTACCTATCCAAGGGGATGAGTCCTAAAACTTCTGAGGAGGTGGCACACATGAATAAAGTACCCTATGCTTCGGCGATAGGGTCAATCATGTATGCAATGCTATGTACATGGCCTGATGTTGTCAATGCTTTAAGCATTGTCAGTAGATATCAGGCAAATCCAGGCGAAGAACACTGGAAGGCAGTAAAGGGTATCCTTAAGTACCTGCGAATGGCTAAGGATCTTTTTCTGCTTTATGGAGGAGAGGACCTACAGCTTAGAGCTTACACAGATTCTAGTTTCCAGTCAGATCCAGATAATTGCAAATCCATGTCTGAATTTGTATTCATGTTGAATGGAGGGACAGTCAGTTGGAGAAGCTGTCTGGATGAAGAAATTCATCTTGGAACTTGACATAGTTCCCGAGATAACACCTCCCATCCCATTATTTTGTGATAATAATGGGGCCATCGCCCAGGCGAAGGAACAGAGATCTCACCAAAGGTCAAAGCATATTCTCAGGCGCTTTCACCTTATTCGGGAGATTGTTGATCGTGGAGATGTGATGGTAGAACGTGTACCGTTAGAAGACAACATAGCAGATCTACTGACTAAGCCTTTGACACATACTATATTTGAGCGTCATCGGGATAAGATGTGCCTCAAAGTTGTGGGCAATTGCCTGTAGTTCAAGTGGGAGATTGTTAGTGTTGGTGTGCTACAGGCCAATTTCGGGTCCGGTAGGCCCAATAGTTGTACGATCTTGTTCATTATTAATAAAGTGGTATTTGAGCGTAAATATGCGATTGTGTTACTTTACGTTGTCCCTAGGATATGTGGTTGTAAAGTCAGCTCGAGATGGGATCTCGAACATGAGATTGACTTTACATGTACACATACCTTAAACTGTTCCTGGTTGGAGGGTAATCACTCGGGGACTTTGATTACCTATTAAACCAGTACACATGATGTGTCAGTGACCAGTCTCATGGTCATTGGTGTGGGGCACCAACACATATGTGTAGGTGTATGTCCTTGGAGGATGTACACTGAACTGATCCGCTATTGGATCTTCAGATGGTTGATTATACCTAATGTCAACTGAAGATCTAACTGTCTCAGTAGCATCGTTGGTCCTTTGACCTGAGGCATTGATCGGATCTTACATGAGGATTGGAATGGTTTAATCACTTGGCTAAGTGACTTTAACCATAAGTCGTGAGTTGCCGAGTCGTTAACCACTCCAGGATACGTGTGAAGATCATCAATGGTCAAGAAGGGATCGCTCACTGTCGGGTATATATCAGACAGTTAATGGGTCATGACATTGACGCTCCGTTAAATCCCTGCCCAGGGTCGTATGAGTTCGTTTAGGACGAACGTCATACACTTTAAGGATGTCATAGTCAAATGGCACGATCATGGGGTTTGACAAGAACCATACCCTCGATCGTACCAGACTCATAGAAGGAGCGAGGGATTATATCGATGCGGTAGCTGTGGACTTATAGGTACCAGACAGGCTGGTTTAAACTCGGCGTCCTCTAGGATCACGCGGATTTGCTTGACCCAACGTGATTGTAGCTTCGGAATGAATTAAACCATTATTCGGCTCTTGTAGAAGCGAATAATACGTTTAATTTACTTCTAATTAGGAATTAGAAGTTAATGGACCTTAAACTAGAGTGACTATGGGCCTAGAGGATCACACACAATGGATTCTTGGGTGACGGATAATTATTATACAAATGTATGTATTATTTCCTTTTAATTCCTTTTGGAAAGGAGTGTAAATGGAGTTTAATACATATGTATAATATGAGATAGGATATATATACAGTTTCGGTCTTTTGGAGCCCTTTTCTAATAAGCCTAAACTCTATATATAGCCATCTACGTGAGTTCATTCGAACTCTTGAACTCTCCCTTCCAACCCCCCCTTAATGCTAATCAAGCATTAAGCATTAAGGAGAGGATTAGCCTCCCCCCTTTCTCCCCCTTGCTCTCTCTCTCTCCAGAAGGTGTTAGAGCCGGGGAAAGTTGTGCCGGGGAGGTACCGTCGCTGCGCAAGGGTCCGTGTGGATATGCTCTAGAGGCCGTACAGCTGTGCGGCTCATTATTCTGCATCGGGCATCGCGAACAGCGTCGTTCCGCGCAAGGTGAAACACGCAACCCGTAATTAGGGTATTAGAAACCCCGATTAGAGTACAGATTAAGCTTTCCATAACACCGGAATCGGACAAATTAAATTTTTGTTATCCGCTGCGTCGCCCGTAGGTGCTGTGCGAAACCTTATAGAGCAGCCCCTAGCGAGTAGTGGCGAGAGATTACAGAATCAACCGGAGGAGGAAGAGCCAGAGAGCAGAGAGCACCAAACCGAAGAGCTTGTTCTTCACCGCAGTGAGGTTTTTATAGGGGATTGGAGGCCCCTTGTTTGGAGATGACTTCTGCTCCTTCTTCCTTGTTCCTCCCGCGGCAACCGTGGCTGCTGCTATTGGCTGGCGCTGCTGCAGTCGTTGTTTCTTCACAGGGGCACGACAGAGCATGGGAATGACTTTCCGCTTGTTAAGGGGCCATGCGCCTACCTTCGTCATTGGCTGGTAGAGGCTTTGTCGAAAACGTGTTGTGCGCCATTGCTGTCTCGGGCGAGGACCTGTGAGCATTCAATGCTCAGGAGAGGCGATGAGGGGCTGCCGTTCGAGCAAGCATGAAGGTCCTCCAGGTGCTGCGGTGGCCTGCTGGCCAACGTCCTGGCCTGTCGGTCACCTGCATGGGCTGCCGGGTGCTACGGCACCTCTATCGGACAAAGCACAAAGGGCAAAAGCGCAGGGCAGGAAGGGGACACGGGGGGAGAGACACAGACACTCCCTGGGATTTTCCTCCTATTTGTCTCTTTTTTAAATTCCCTCTCCCCTTTTTCAATGCCCCTCATCTTATCTCTATTGCATATCTGTCATTTGCACCCCTTTTCTTCTCCCCCCCCCCTTTTCTCTTTTTTTCTTTTATTTTTATATTGCCAATAGGTACGGGTCCTAGAAGGCGAGTGTCTTCATGCCGGAGAGTTGAAGCTGGTCTCGGGAATGTTACTTCTGGGCTAGGGTCCGGCTAACTTGGGTCAATGGTTGGGACCATCGGTGGCTGGCTCGGGGCGAGCGGCGGGCACGTGGTCCCATGGCGGGGGCAAATTCGACATTATGGCGTGCGTGTTGTTATCATAACGCGCTATACGCGGGCGGACCTGATGCGCGGATGTGTTCATCCTTATCATAACGCCTCATACGTGAGGGGATAGACTTGAGTGAAACAACTAGACATCTTGTAAGGAGAGTACGTTCGACATACCCTCGACGTATACGAGCCGATAAACAAGCCACCCAACACGCTTCGCTCCTCGCATCTTTGTCGGAAGCCTTGGGGCTTGAGTCCTTGAGTGCCTGTAGGAGAGTCCTTGCTTGTATGCCTCTTGTGTATCTATGTATATGTGCCCCTTGAGTTTCTAAGGGGGGTTTTATACTAGAAGATGAAGGGTTGGGGGGGGGGGGTTTATAGCAGAAATAGGGAAAAAATGGCAATTGATCATGTAGATGATCCTGGTCACTGCCCAAATCCATTGGATACGCCTGATGAGTACATGGGTGGTTTCTGTGCTTTCAACTTCACTACAGGCCCTGCTATAGGTAAATTTTGTTGGGACCGACAACCCGATTATAGTGCATACAAAGAGAGTAGTTTTGGCCATGGAATTCTAGAGGTATCTTTTTTTTCTTGGATTCTCTTTTATATGTAAGCGAGGGATCACAGATTTAGGAGCTTGTGTTAATCTATTGTTATTGGTCTGCAGGTGAAGAATGAGACCATTGCTTTGTGGACATGGCACCGCAACCAGGATTTGTACAGCAGTGTTGGAGATCAGATTTACATTGTTAGGTAGCCTGACGAGTGCCCTGTCAGACCCAGGGCTGGGAATCATTTGATAAGGGACGTCCTAAACATGCTCTTCAGAAACTAGAAATTGTTACACATTTTTTTCTCTATTCTTAAATTAGAATTACTAGTACGGGGTGGAGGATCCTACAGCTCCAGTGAAGGAAAAAAGAATGTTGGTAGTAGGGAAGCACTATTATTTGAGAAGTGGGGAAAAGAAGCAAACATATAAGAGTAGAGGATAGTTGAGGGTCGAATTATGGTGATCTTGTATCTACGTAATAGCACACGTGACATTTACAAGTAGTTAAGCATTTTCACATCATGGGAGAGAACGATGGCGCTAACCCTGATTGACAACTGGTGGTTCATATCTACAAATGCCAACATGATATCTAGTGCTTCTACTCTTTGATGCCTCCGATGAATGGCTACTGAGATGCTAGTCATTCTGACAGCACATGGGATCTTTTTATCTTGCCTTGTAACAGAGAACATCTCTGTTCACTAGGGTAGGCATTGGGAGGGAGTTATCCCTGTGTTAACTCCAATGTAATCTGGAGCTAATCCAGTTGCTAGTTTGGTAGTCGGGTTGTGTTAACCCAGAATAAAAGTGGGTTAACTTTGGGTTTTGAAACTCACCTCTGGTTAACTCCCCAAGTAATGTCATCGGGTGTTGTGCCTCTCTCTCTCTCTCTCTCTCTCTCTCTCTCTCTCTCTCTCTCTCTCTCTCTCTCTCTCTCTCTCTCTCAGTCTCAGATCATGCTTTCCATGCCTTGCCTTGCCTTGCCTTGCCTACCCCCGGCTCCACCTTGATTCGGCGCGAGGGTAGCGGATGTCTCTAACGCTGCTCAAGGATGCGCCCCCTTGGCTTGTCCATTGGCCACCCACCCTGTCGTTGGCCCCCCCTCTCTCTCTCTCTCTCACTCAATTCGGAGAAGATGACACTATAGCAATAAACAATGTTGCAAAAATTTTGATCATGTAATTTATCATAAAAAGTAATGAGTTAACCTGACTGAGTTAAGCTCTCTCCATTAAAAGAAAAGTCGCATAAGTAAGGGGGAAGTTGTCTCACTTAAGTTAACCCGATTTTAACATTGGCCTGTCTATTCTCCTGACCCAGTGATATTCCTTGTCCCCAACACGCCTACAGGCCCAACCATCCCTACCAAACTTCGGCATGGCTATAAGATCACTGCATAAAAAGCAAGAAGAATGTTAGCAACACATACAAATGTTGCTAGCATGAGAAAAAAAGGTACAACAAACTTATACACTACAACATGAAAAATAAAAGATCATGGGCTGTCCGCCCTCGTCTTCAATGCGGATGCACATCCCGTGGGGGGCATTTATTGTACGCAAATATTTTTCCTAAAAAAAATCCAGATTTAAGGGTGTGGGACCACTCCTGAGCACCTTGCGGAGGCAATTTCTTTAGCGTCTTTATAGCAGTCCGGACCCGACTCCAGACTAGAATCAACTTGTCGCACCCCACGACAACTTCAAGATAAAGTGGGAACCACCCCCGACCACCTAGGATACGGTATTGCCCCACCAACACTTAGTCGTGCCTAGGCCAACCCGGTGACTTGTAGCAACATACCGCATCGGGCGGTACTCAATAATGAGGCCAAGAATTACCCCAAGATGCCTCTTCCTAGAAAACTAACACTAATAGGTCCCAAGTCTACGACTTCATTTTGAGGCTCGGGTCAAAGCCTAGACTCCAAAGCACATTATTAATCATTCTACCTAACAAAACAAGAAAGATAAACCCCAAGGCCACCCCAAAACAGCCTTTGTTTGGGGGTGCGCCCAACTCCAGGACCGGTCTCGGGTCCTGGGGCGCCACTTCTAATACTACTCGGCATGGATCCCAGTCCTATCCCAGATGTCGTTCAAAGGAGAGTCAGCTTACTGCATGAGGAATCTGCTCTGGGGGTGCGAGGATTGTCCAAGGCAAAGCACAAGGCACGAGGACCAGTCCGAGTAGCCTCAAGCACAAGCTAGCCAACCTGGGCCATCCAGGTGTACAAGGTAATCCACGTGGGTCATGAGAGGGGCCCTAGGGGTTTTATATTTATCTCCCCCCTCTCTCTCTCCTACTGGCCAACTTAACCCCCCCAAGGGGGGTTTACGTGGACTAGGCAACCTGGTCGCCCTTCCACGTAAACCCCCATGTGAGGGGGGTTTAGGCAGACTGGGTTGCCCAGCCCACCTAAACCCCTGGTCTGCCTAAACCCAACGCAAAATGAGAGAGAGAGAGAGAGAGAGAGAGAGAGAGAGAGAGAGAGAGAGAAGAGAGCCAGCCCACCAAAACCCCAAAGGGTTTAGGTAGATCAGGCTGCTTGGTAGCCTAGTCCATGTAAACCCAAAGGGGTTACGCAGACCAGGGTGCCCCTCTCGGCCTGGTCTTCCTAAACCCATATTTGGGGTTACGCAGACTAGGGTGGCCCTCTCGGCCTGGTCTGCCTAAACCCAGATCCAACCCCTTCTAGCCCCTTTCAGCCCCTTTACGTGGGCCAATCCCAACCCTCAACCCGTTTACATGGGCCAGTCTCATCCCCCCTTCAACCTTGAGCCTATAAAACCCCTTGGGAGGCCAAGGGTCAATAGAGGCCCTGGCATACACACAGACACAAATATATGTTGTGTGCCTTGCATATGGTTTGTTTTGATGATAACTAAACTTTATGTATATGGTTTTGTTGATAACCAAACTTTCTGTATGATTGTGCATTCATGATCATGGCTTTAATTCATATGTTTCAGAATTTCACATGTTTCATGAAAAGACTTGCTTCATGCTATCATTGATGCATATACCTATTTTGGACTTTCATGCATATCCTTTCATGTGTTCTTAACTGTGATGATTATAGATGATTGTACTACATGCATATGATGGGGGCATCACTTACCCCTCCACATTTTTCAAAGCTCTGATGGATCGTCGGTTTGCGCCATTGTGTTCTCCACATTTTTCTGTGTCAATCCATGTAATTTTCATGTTTTATTTGAGTCATGAATTATGTAATTTTCCCTTTATTTGAGTCTGGTACCTAGGTATATAAGGGTCATTTACCTAAGTCTTGAGTCATTTGGTTACTTAAGTAGTCTAATGGGTCCAACTAATGAGCTAGGCCCAAGGGCGCCCCTCCCTGATCTGTCTGGTCATTGTGTCAATTGTCTAGGGTGTGTTTGGTCATGTGAAAAGTCCAGTCCTTATAAATACCCCCCTTCACCCCCTCATTTGTAATCTTTGGTCAATCAAAAAAATTGAGTGTATTTTAGTGTAATTGGAGTGGATTCTCTATCTCTCTCTCCCTCTCTCTAAGGGGTGGATTCCCCTCTCTCTCATATCTCTCTCTCTCTCTAAGGGAGGCGCCCCCTTTCTCTCTCCTCCCCTCCCAACCACTTTCTCTCTCCCTTCCCCCTCCATTAAAGTCACTCCAACTCCCCACAACCCCTCTCTTTACTCCACCCCATCCCCAATGTAGCCTCCACCTATCCCTACTCCACCCTCCAACCACCAACCACCCACTCCCCTTCCCCAAGCACCTCTCTCATCTCCCAAGGGAAAATTCCCCACTCCCCAAGCATCCTTTCCCTTCCCCACACACCTCTTCCCATCCCCAAGACCATAAATTAATCCCTCCCTTAAACCCATTTTCAAATACTTCTTCCCTATCTCCCTCCCAACACCAAATTCGCAGCTTCCTCTCCCTCCACCTGCTAGACCTCCCTCCATCCCCCATTTTGCCACTCCCTCACCTTGAATCACCCCCTCCCAGACCCCCTCATAGCTAGGGTTCACCCCACACTCATCCACCCCCATTTCGCCCCCCTCCTACTCCATTTCCCATCGGCAAGTTGCAGACCCTGCCTCAGTTCGCAGGCAGCAGAGGAGTGCCCACTTGCAGAGACTGCCACGTCATCATCAAGAAGCTTCAGAGAGAAAATCATATACCGGTGGATTTGTCATCCAGTCAGCTTCGCAACGATAGCAGCCCCGCCACCATCCGACCTCGGAGCTGCCCGGAGGAGCAAATCTCAGCGACCTACGCAGCTCCTCCCAGGCAGACAACCAGAGAAGGATTACAGAGGCTCCCACGGTCTGATTCCTGTGATTCTAGGAGTGCCACTTTGCTGAGGGCTTCCCCTACAAGTCCTCTGTCATCTCCAAGAAGTAGAGCGAATTTAGGACCTCGGCATCAAAAGTTCCAAATTTTCTCCCTCCGGTGCACTGATCAGTTTCCTCTGGAACTAGTCTGATACCCCGGCACTGGTCGGGTCCTCGTCATCTGCTCCGACCTCCACCGGTGTCCCTACTGGTCCCCAATCGAAGAGGACTCAACCAAAAATCCAACGTTTCTAGCCACGCCTGAATAAGAGCTCGGGAGCGTCCGTGGTGGCTTCATCTTCCTACTGCAGAGGTGCAGAAGCTACCATAACCAGCAAACAGAGACCCTGTTCGCGCCTCTGCCCCAACGAACGCCATCAACCAGGAATTCCCCAAAAATTCTGACGACCTCGTGAGCAAACCCCGGAGGATTTGGCGCTGGTTTCTTCCACAACGGAGTTCGGGAGAGCCCGAAGCGGAGACAAAAGTGACTGCCTATCAAGCTGTTCTAGAGCGGGCAGAACCGCACACTTCGGCTTCTAGTGTAGTTTTCCGCACCCCGCCTGACCGGCTGACCGCTCCTCCCTGTATGGAGGTACGTTTTGGTTGTAAAACTAATCTCCACCCCTAGTCTAACCCTTTTTCAAGGGGCGTAGTGCATGTAAATTGAAAATTTCATGTTCGAGCTACATCGACGCGGCGTGCGGGTACGTACCCACGCCTGCCCGCTCGCCCTCGTCTCTGGCCAGGATCGGTGTATTCATGCCGATCAGGTGAGCTTCGGAACACTTCTCACTGCTGGCATTTAATTGCTTAGTTTAGTATTGCTTTTAGTTGCTCCGTCGGTGGTGAGAGAGTGCTTGATGCGCTCTGCAACCGTCGTTTAAAAATGTCGTGCCACACAATTTCAAAATTAACCGAACTCACTCACTAAATAGATATAAAATTTAAGCAGAGTGGTAAGTACGGGTCGATCCCACGAGAAGGAATATTTTCATTTGAGCATGAGTTAGAAAATTCTTATGTTTGGAAGCTCCGAATTTTTGACTGAGATTAAACTAATTGAAAAGTAAAATTACATAAAAATAAATGAATCTAAAGAAATAACAAAATTAAATGTGAAATAAAATAGATGAATTGGGATAGATTTGGTGCGGTCGTGGTGTGATAACGGCGTCGTCTCCTCGAGCCTTTGATTTACGAGTCGTCGGGAATGACCACGTACACTCGACCGGATCAGAACCGCATCTCTTGGCCGTCTTTGGAAGAATTTCTGAAAATGATCGAGAAAGAATTTTGAATGTACCATAGAGAGATGGAGAGAGATTATGCAAAATATTAAAACATGAATTAATGCAAACTCACAAGTGGATAAAAGTTACAACAAAATAAATAAATTACAACACACTAGAACAATAACAAAAATAAAATGGAGAAGCCTAATGAAGGGGAAGAATGCTACATAAGAGAGGGAGAGAGCTATCTACGTTATGTGCCTACTATCTATTGCCTATTAGGGAGATTAAGCCTTCCCTATGTCCTCCTTATACAGCCTCCAGAACAATCCCTGTGCTCTCATGTGAATACCAAAGGCCACTTTCTTTAAAACACATTTTCTTCTCATATTTGTTTGCCACTGCGTGCATCACGGCACCCCCCTTGCTTTTGGCCTTGTCGACTCTCTCTTTTCTCTTTGCGTGTGAAGGTCGGCTGTGTGTGAAAGCTGGCCTTTTGGCCTTGTCGACAGCCGCAAGAAGAGCTTGCTGTGAAGACTGCAACCGATTTGAAGAAGGTGACGTTAAGAGCTTGCCGCAATGGCCTGCGATGTTCTGTTTTCTTGACCGCTGCTCACCTTGGTGCATATGGAGGGTGGCCCGCCTTGTCTGTTTGTTTGGCCGACGTGAAGACCTGCCAAAGCTTTTAATGTGTTGATCGACCTCTCAAGCATGGATGGAGCCTTGTTCGTGTGAATTGTGGCCCCAGCCGACGTGTCGCTTTGAATTGCCTTTGCATGTGTTGTTGAAGCTGCCACGCAGCTCACGTGGACCCGCCAACCTTTGGCCGTGTGGAGCTCGCGTTGAAGACGAGTGTGCATGCAGTGGCCGCTTTGGACCCATTTGCCAACGTGAAGGAGCCTTGTTGCCTGACTTTTACATGGCTGCCCCACCACCACGTAAAGATGTTGAAGGGCCCTTGCATGCCTTTGATGTCTTAACTATTGCACCCGAAGCCCATGTGTATGCCTTGTGTTGTTTGTGAAGGCTTTTCTCCCTGGTTTGTTGAAGCTATTTGTGCATGCATTTGTGACATGTGGACCTACGTGATGCACTCTCCTCCTTTGTATGGCCATTTGAAGAGCCCCACCATGTGAAGACCTTTGTGTTGCATGTGTTCGTACCAAAGCCAATTAAAGATGCTCCACGTGAAGATGCTTGTATATTATGTATTTATATATGCTATATATATATATATACTATATATATATATATGGTTATGGGTATAACAATATATATATATATAGTATATATGTTATACATATATATACGTATCTATATATCATATATCAATATATATATCTTATATATCTGTATATATATCAAATATATATATATATATATCTATACATATATATATATATATCAAATATATATATATATATCTATATATATATATCTAATATATATATATCATATATATCTAATATATATATAATTATTTTGCTTTTCTTCTTTTTTTTTCTTCTTCTTTTTCTTTTGTTTTATTTGGACAAAACTTGGGCTTGGTCGGCACGGGCTTTTGGGTGTGTTCTTCTTTGTACCTGTAAAATAGAATCAAAATTTAATTAAATCAGACAATTAAATATTTTGATCTAAAATTAAAATTAAGTGTGATAAATACATAGTGGTGCATATTAAAGCTCATAAAGGTGTGTTATAATATTACTTAACATGTAAATTTACACATTTATCACACCCCCAACTTACTCATTGTTAGTCCCTTAACAATGCAAATAATTTTAAATTTTAGGACCAACAAGAGTTTTGCAAAGTTCATACCTTCATATCAAGTTCTTCCTTCATAGAATTAACTAAAGATTAGGAATCTGGAAGCATTAACACATACTAGCCTTATGTAGGAAATTAAGACACATGATCAAGAATTCTAATCAAAATTCAGTAGCACTTGTGCATGTGAATTGCTAAGTCCACAGTGAAGATAATTGCATCCCCCATTTGCTATTCCGAAAAAGTGCCCTTCAACCCTGCACTTCTTAATTAGAGTATTAAGAATACTAGCTTTTTGTCTGCCTTATTACTTTGTCCCTTGTGGGATCTTTTTATTTTTCTACACACATGATGCTGCACTACCATTCACTGTTTAACGCGAACCTCGACTCTTGCCTTAGGAGAAGTAGGCCCGGTCTCGCAGATCCAGGTTCCCTTTTCCTTTTGACGCGAACCTCAACACGTCTTAGGTGAAGTAGGCCCGGTTACTCAGATTCGGAGCATTTTTTCATGGTGCTTTTTTCTCAATTTTTTTTCTTTTCAATTGTGCTTTTGCACTAATTTTTGATAGATAACTTGAGAGAAAGCTTATAAAATATCTCTTCTTCAAGAAGTGCTGAATATTAGACAACATACCCAAAATAGTAGAAGGCTTGTCCTACTTGTTTCATTAGCGTGCAAGAACTTTAAAAAGATTCTTAGATCAGTTTTCCATGGCTAGAGTAGTTAAATTTTTCATCATCCTTAGCCAGTCATTTCTATTCCAGAATTACGTTCAATGGAAGCATGAATCATGGAACTCGAAAATGGGTTTTATTTTGTATGTTTTCTAAATTTTTTTGTTTCATTTTATTTGGGTTTGAAAGAAAATGAGGTTGTATATGAATGCAACATGTGCAACATGATTGCCGTCTCCTCAACTTAAATGACATTATCCTCAATGGCATAAACAATAGAGAATAATGAAAAATGTAGATATGAAATTTGTGAAGGAACAGTACAACCTGACGGAAGTGAACTACGACGGGCATCCTTGCTGACTAAAGTTGGTACTTGGCTTTGAAAATCAGGGCAATAATGCAAGCAATCATCTCTCTCTCCCCAACTTATCTTTTATTCACACCTGCAAAATAAAAACACAAACACACGAAAAACTTGGGTTGCCTCCCAAGAAGCCATTTATTAGCACACAAAGAAATAAAAAATATTGGGTTACCTCCCAAAAAGTGCTAAGTTTTACGTCTTCAGCCAGACCCAAAGCTCTATAACCAACGAGTTGATTTTAGAATGAGCCACCAAAGAATTTTGTTCTTATGAAAATTTCCTTTTTCATGCCCTGAAGAAAACGGATGTAACAGGTGAGTGCAAGGGCAAGACAGATATCGGGGTGAGGGTTGCTCAAAAGAATCACCCTAATCAGAGAATAGAGGAGGAACATTGGGAAAAATCATGTCATCAATTATGAAATATTCCTCCGGAGATGCCGTGGGATCAGATAAATCAGTATGCAAAGCAAGATTAGACCAATCGGCTGGAGGAATTTCAAAAGAATCACCGTGATCAAGAATTGGCATAAGCTCTACCCTCTCCTCTAGATTGCAATTATCATGCGGCACACTCAAATCAGTCAATTCCTCTGTTACTCCAACTTCATTGTTCAAATAAATGTTCAATTCTTGTTCTATCTTCACTGCTTCTTCCTTCCCATCTTCAAAGAGAATTTCATCAAATTCGGGGAGAGACATGTGATTAAAGATTTGAGGTTCACTATACTCTTCCTCTCCCCCTAACTGGAGATCATCCACCTCTCTAACATTCTCCTTATGAGGGCAATCAAACAGAGGCTCCTCAAATTCAATTTTAGGATGGGGAATATGATCATTCATTAGTTCATCACCTTCCTTTATTTCTTATCCATCAAATTCTTCAATCTCCTTAAATTTTCTAGGTTCCTCATTCAAATTTTGCTGACAAAATCTCTCCATAATTCCTTCATGTTCTAAATCACAATGGATCTGAATATTATGATAATTAGAAGTCAAGGATTGATCATAGTCATCATAAGGAAGTTGATCAGTAGACATGGAACCAGAGTAGCTAAGCACTTGCTCTTCCTCAATCCACTTGATCGCCTCAGTCTTCCTATCAATTCGTGCTTGGAGAGATTGACTTTGAAGCATCATTAATTGACAGTGTTGATTGAGTGTCATTTCTAAATTGGAATTTTAGAGTAGAGGAGATGAATAGGGAAACATAGATTCAATGGAATAAGGTGAAGAGTAATCAGTAGAAGGTGGTGACAAGGACATGGGCCATCCCTCTTTATGCTGGGCTAGATCATAATAATCATTAGAATTTGGGACCCAAATTTGATTTTCATTATTCTCTTCTGCTCACCCCAACTTAGACTCCTCATTATTTTTCTTGGCCAGTACAAATTGAGATTCATGAGCTTCCCCCCAATGTTCCTGATATGGGTGCTTCATATTATCCTCATCATCAAAAAGTATTTGAGAGTTGTTGAATTGAGGATTGATGAACGAATCATTCAATGTGATATTATAATCGTAATCAGGAAATGGATTTTCAAAGTTTTCCGTGGGGAGGCTAGCACATTGGTCCATTTCAAGCACTTTATCATGTTGGTCAAGTTGGGCTTGAATAATTTGTCTCTATGCTTGAAGGGATTGCTGATTGGCCAAGATGTGTAGAGTCATTTGATTGAACCTATCCTCGAAAGTAGACTTCGGAGGAGCGGGATAGGTTGGGTGGCACTCAGACTGTGGTAAGTAACAATCAGAATAGAAATCAGTCTGGTACTGAGGTGATGGAGAGTAGATGGGTTATCTTTTATATGGGGCTTGATTGTAAGGATTATTTGAGTACGAAGCCCAATCTTAAAAGTGTGGGTTTGAAGGACTTTGCATAGGGTCTTGATAGGGTACCCCAGAAGAAGATTGCTGATTTTTCCACCTAGGATATGGGTTTATGTAGGAGAAAGAGGTGGAAAAATCCGATGAAAATTGGTGTGGCTCTTGGGTAAGAGATGAATTGTAAACCTCATTGTGGAAGAGTGAATGATTTTTATGATAATAGGCAAATGAAGGAGTTGAATTCAAATTATCCGCATGGTTGAACATGAAAGAATCTATTAATGGGTCTCAACAAAATTGGATGTGACAATGCAAAAGACCCAAGAAAGAGTGATGTTTTTTTAATGAAATTTTTTTGTTTTGATTTTTTATTTTATTTTGCAGGAAAATCTTTTTGTTTTGTTTTATTTTTTTTTGCATACACAAACAAGTTGACACACAATTGCCTAATGACCTACATGTGACCTAGACCTACAAATTATGTTTCACAAAATGACTAAAGTGCAACTTAAGTTCACCCTCAAAATTTCCACCGGCCAGGTAAGGGGTGGGGTAGTGGGAGGCTCCCCCTACTTTCGTAGGGACCTAATTATGTCAAACCACAGTCCCGCTTAAGGCGTTTACCGTCCGACCGTCTTGCCTTAGGCACCGGTTTTCACAAGAGGGTAAACTCAAATCGTACTAAAATCACAGTGTGATCCTAGGGCCAATGTCTATTGGCTTTTATTTATGACTTAGGTCATGCAAAGATGCAAGGGGAATGTGGTTTGTGGGCTAAGGAAGGGTGATGAAATCCCCACCGTATGTTATTTAGGGGTATCACCCTTCAAATATTTTAAAATGAATTGAACACCACAATTTCAAACAAGGGGTTCTTATGCAATATGCATGCTAGAATATGATAAGTAGAACGTACATTGTCTCTTGCAATCTCTAAAATGTAATGACAAAAATTAAACAAGGAAAAATTCTATGCTAAATGATGCATGACCTAGAACATGGTGGGTGTGATTTTTATTCTTGAATGAAGTCGTTTATTTTTTTGTGCAAGTATTTTTTTTTTAGTTAATGAACCTATCTAGTCAGTACAATTTTTTTTGTTTTGATTTTTGATTTTTTTGAATTTGTCAATAAGAGATGAATGCAAGAAGCTATAAATAATAAAATGACCAATACATGCAAATTTAGTACAAAATGAAGCCTAAAATATTATTTTTGTGTGTTCTGATTTTTTCTGATTTTTATAAATTTCTCAGGAATATTTTTAGATTTTTCAGAAATCGGAAAAATAGAACATGTTCCTACGTTTCAGCCCTTTAGCGACACTTCACTGTTATAGTTCCAAGCTTTCAGCGACGCTTCATTTCTGGGAATTTTAGGATTGATTTTCCACTTTCTTTGATTTTCTAATTTTTTTTCCTATAAAATAAAAAATCAAAAAATTAATATACAAATATACACATCAAACATAAGAATATCCAACTATAAAAATAATTTCCTCTCCGGCAACGGCGCCAAAAATTGATGCTCTCGGCAACCGTCGTTTAAAAATGCCGTGCCACACAATTTTAAAATTAACCGAACTCACTCACTAAAAAGATATAAAATCTAAGTAGAATGGTAAGTACGGGTCGATCTCATAAGAAGGAATATTTTCATTTGAGCACGCGTTGGAAAATTCTTATGTTTGGAAGCTCCGAATTTTTGAGTGAGATTAAACTAATTGAAAAGTAAAATTACATAAAAATAAATGAATCTAAAGAAATAACAAAATTAAATGTGAAATAAAATAGATGAATTGGGATAGATTTGGTGTGGTCGTGGTGTGATAACCGCGTCGTCTCCTCGAGCCTTTGATTTACAAGTCGTCGGGAACGACCACGTACACTCGACCGAATCAGAACCGCGTCTCTTGACCGTCTTTGGAAGAATTTCGAAAAATGATCGAGAAAGAATTTTGAATGAACCTTAGAGAGATGGAGAAAGATTATGCAAAATATTAAAACATGAATTAATGTAAACTCACAAGTGGATAAAATTTACAACAAAATAAATAAATTACAACAAACTAGAACAATAACAAAAATAAAATGGAGAAGCCTAATGAAGGGGAAGAATGCTACATAAGAGAGGGAGAGAGCTATCTACGTTATGTGCCTACTGTCTATTGCCTATTAGGGATATTAAGCCTTCCCTATGTCCTCCTTATATAGCCTCCAGAACAATCCATGTGCTCTCATGTGAATACCAAAGGCCACTTTCTTTAAAACACATTTTCTTCTCATATTTGTTTGCCACTGCGTGCATCACGGCGCCCCCCTTACTTTTGGCCTTGTCGACTCTCTCTTTTCTCTTTGCTTGTGAAGGTCGGCTGTGTGTGAAAGCTGGCCTTTTGGCCTTGTCGACAGCCGCAAGAAGAGCTTGCTGTGAAGATTGCAGCCGCTTTGAAGAAGGTGCCATGAAGAGCTTGCTGCAATGGCCTGCGATGTTCTGTTTTCTTGGCCGCTGCTCACCTTCGCGCATATGGAGGGTGGCCCGCCTTGTGTGTTCGTTTGGTCGACGTGAAGACCTGCCAAAGCTTTTAATGTGTTGATCGACCTCCCAAGCGTGGATGAAGCCTTGTTCTTGTGAACCGTGGCCCCAGCCGATGTGCCGCTTTGAATTTCCTTTGCATGTGTTGTTGAAGCCGCCATGTAGCTCACGTGGACCCGCCAACCTTTGGCTGTGTGGAGCTCACGTTGAAGATGAGTGTGCATGCAGTGGCCGCTTTGGACCCATTTGCCAATGTGAAGGAGCCTTGTTGCCTGACTTTTACATGGCTGCCCCACCACCACGTGAAGATGTTGAAGGGCCCTTGCATGCCTTTGATGTCTTAACTGTTGCACCCAAAGCCCATGTGTATGCCTTGTGCTATTTGTGAAGGCTTCGCTCCCTGGTTTGTTGAAGCTATTTGTGCATGCATTTGTGACATGTGGACCCACGTGTTGCACTCTCCTCCTTTGTATGGCCATTTGAAGAGCCCCACCATGTGAAGACCTTTGTGTTGCATGTGTTCCTGCCAAAGCCAATTAAAGATGCTCCACGTGAAGATGCCTGTATATTATGTTTTTATATATGCTATATATATACTATATATATATATATATATATATATATATATACATATATATGGTTATGGGTATAACAATATTTATATACTATATATGTTATACATATATATATGTATCTATATATCATATATCAATATATATATATCTTATATATCTGTATATATATCAAATATATATATATATATCATATATCAATATATATATATATATCTTATATATATGTATATATATCAAATATATATATATATCTATCTATATATATATATCATATATATATATATCACATATATCTAATATATATATAATTATTTTGCTTTTCTTCTTCTTTTTTTCTTCTTTTTTTTATTTTTTTTTATTTGGACTAAACTTGGGCTTGGTCGGCACGGGCTTTTGGGTGTGTTCTTCTTTGTGCCTGTAAAATATAATCAAAATTTAATTAAATCAGATAATTAAATATTTTGATCTGAAATTAAAATTAAGTGTGATAAATACATAGTGATGCATATTAAAGCTCATAAAAGTGTGTTATAACATTACTTAACATGTAAATTTATACACTTGTCAGTGTCCGGTCCCAAATTGCTAATATGTGAGTATCCACCGCGGGTGAGTTGTGAGCGAGATCAATTTACCTACGCCCTCGGCGTGCTGACCGCCCGTGAATTTGGGCAACCCCTGGCCCTTAGGGGTCCTCTCCAAGCCAGCCATACCCTTGTAAACCTCCGGGTCTAACCTCAGACCCTCACCCCATCGCCGGTCCACCTACGGACCCGGGTGTGCGCGACGCGGGTGAACCCGCTTGAGTTAATCCGCCGATCGATTTGGTTGCTTGCGAATTTAGGTCTAAGGTGGTGTCACATCAGCATATTTCTCATAGGGTCTTTATGCTAGCTACAAAGTTTGAATTCCTCGTGCAAACCTTGGCATAAAACTATTGAATCATTCTCTCACACTTGTATGGAGCTTGTTTTCACATGTTGATCTCAAGCATGGGCCTTCATGCCTTTTTCATAGAGCCGACCCATCAAGGGATCGAGTCGACCCCATGCTCTCTAAGTATCATACCAACATATTTCATACTTGGTCTTGTAAAGAAAACATGTGCTCAGATCATTCATATCACTCATATCACTCATGTGAATTTGGTTTATCATGCTCATTCTAAGTGCAAAAAGTTCATGGCTATATGATCTTCATATTAGGTTGTGGTTGCTATGTTTCCCAAAGTGTTTTTATGCACATTGAATATGGATTTTAATGTATGTGCTTTGTGCACTTTCTTCATGGAGCTTTTTAGCTTGAAAGTTGATTAAATCATGTGAATCATGGTAAAATTACTTTTGGTGTTGGAAATTGGTTTGACAAGGCTTAATAGACTCCTAAGACACCAAAAAATTGATTTACTTTTAGATGGCATCGAAGTGAATGAACTTGCATGGATTTAATTTCATTTACTCTATTATGCAGGTTTAGAAAGTAATGCCAATCCCATATGCAAAGGTATGATAAATCATGGTGAAAACTTGGCACTTTGCATGTATATGTTTTTGGGAGAAAATGGTAAGTTTACATTAGGAGTTTTTAATCTTGATGGAAGAGGTTAGGATGTGTTTATACATTGTTTAATACCAAGGAACACTTGGTTGATTGTTTTCATCAACTAACCATTTCATTCTTACATCGGAGTTTTAATACATTGCACTGAACTTCTGCAATTCTGTGAATTGCAGAGTTCGGTCGACCGAACTGGGCAGTTCGATCGAACGAACTCAGCAGAGTGGTCCGCATGTAACATGTTTTGTTCTATTATTTTAGGTCGACCAACCTCTATCTTCCGGTCGACCGTTTACGGCGAATACCAAAATACGTGGATCCGAAACCCATGTAAACCCAATCCATTTGTGCTCAAACTTTACCCATTTGCCCCTAGGTTTAATATACACATCTTAAGGGGGTTTTACAAGGGTTTTGTGAAGGGTTTAAGGGTCTTTTCTTGTCTTCTATATATATTCTCATGTGACCTCCGAATTTGACAAGAAATCTCCATTTGAGCTAATGTTTTCTATCTTGTAGGTCAAGAAAGAGGAGAAGAAGAGAAAGGGGAAAAGATGGGGAGATTTGATCTTCGTCTAAGAGGTTTTGAAGATCGTGGAAGAAGGAAAAGTGCAACGGATTGATGAGAGGATCTATAGGACGTTTAAATCGTCACCATCCGACTGGAGCTTCAAGCTACCATTTCTATTTGTCTTGGAAATCAAAGGGGGAACAATCTCTACATCCTTTAGTTGTTGTTTTGTGATGTTTGCCATGTGTTCTATTTCGATCTGAGCATATATTATTATTTGTGCTTATTTTAAAAACCTAAAAATACATTGTGTGTGTGACCATGTAATACCCCGATTTTTCAAGAAATTAATTAGAAATTCGAAATTAATTAGAAATTTATTAGAATAATTCTTTAATAAATAGAATAAGTTATATTTTGACTATTTTGTAAAAATCCATAAAAATTATATTCTTGTAGGGGATAACACGTTTAACAAACTTATCTTCTGTGACCAACCCAAATAAAATCTGTAACTAGGTCGAATTAGTGGATTAAGCCCAAATTAAACACTTGGTTAACCATACCTTAAAATGCCAAATTCGAGCCCAATACTCCATCAAATGAGCCCAAATTGGTGGCAAATGAAAGGCCAGGATGAGAGGATCATTTACCCTATCTTAATATCTCGAAACCCAAACCCTAGGAGATGCATTCGGCGGAGTTTGGATCGAGTGAACGATTGCGGCGGCGTTCACATTAACCCAACTTGCGTGGATGAATACTCCGCGCATAGAACCCTCCAAAAGGTGTGAGACCTATTAAAATGAAGCTCTCTAACCCTAGAATCGTTTAGAACCAGTGGCGGCTGCAGAGGAGCTGGATCGAGGGAGATCTCCAGTGATTAGTGGCTGCGTGTACCGACGTCTTGGGTTTTCTTTCTCCTTCCTTCTTCATCCGATTCAGGTAGGTGATAGCAAGCCAAACCCTACAAATAATATATGGTTGGAAGCAGCATCGTGTCAGCTTTTCATTGATGTAGAAAGCCCTAAATTTTATTAAGTGTTCTGCGAGAATTTTAGGTTTTAGTAGAAGCATGTAAGAACTAGGGTTATAATTGTTCCCTTTCGATTAAGTAGTAATTTCAGGCTGTAAACATAAAATTGATTCATGTATCTTGTATAGTTTTTCATGCTCTTTCTTTTGGTAGTAAAAGCCCCAAAGTCCATGCTTTATATCGTGCAAATTTCATGTTTTAGTTCTGACCCTAAAAATCTCGCCGGAGTCGGGCAAGGCAAAGGGGCAGCGACCTGTCTGGCCTTGTGCGGCCAGACGATAGACCGCACATCCAAGACAGGCGGCCTTCTCTTGACCGTTTATATTTTTCTATATATGATCGTTTCCTTGGTACGTGCGGCCGGATACCAACCGCATGTCTGTCCTGCGGCCAGTTCCAGACCGCACATCCCTTCCAGCGGCACCCTACCGACCGCCTGAGGGGGCATGAGCGGCCTGTCTGTGACCGTATATGGCGATGTAAGGTCCAGAACCGACCGCACATCTATAATAGAACAAATTAAATTGTCATTTCAGCATGTTATGTTAGTAGATTAATGGTTAATGGCATGTTAGCAACACACCTAATAAACTATAATTCATGACAGTAAATAATTCTTGCTGATTTATTTAATTTGAGCTTGATCTTGATTCATCTTTCCAATGAATGTCAATCTTAATTATGAATCATTTATAATTGAAATGGCTATTAGGTTTACACTTGTATAACATTAATCTTGAACCATTATTATCCCCTAAATTTGAATTTGGACTCAATCGAATTGCTGTGATTTGAGTTAGTCCGAATTGGACTAGCAGGGACATGCGCGGCCGTTAGTGGACCACATATCTATTGACACCCGTTTTATGCCTACAAGTCGAGTCCCTTTCTTATCCACTTAATGATGTCCCGAGCTATCCATCGCTCTGAAATATTTCCTTGATGGGGTTGTGAGTTTATTTCTTCATTATCAAGCTTCTTACTCCCTATACGGGGTTTGTTTGGGGTCAATCTTTCCTTGGCATGCATTTTGATTGAAGCGGTTGACACTAGACCGCTATCACGCGGTTGCGGTCCTGAGAGGACCGCGTCTATCCTATGACCCAATCCTTTGTGTTGACTCAGTCAAACCTTATTCTCGCGCATGGTCGCGGTCTTCACCAGACCGTTTCCACTGATAGCGGTCGTGCGATAGACCGCGTTAGCCACCCGAGCCCAGTTCCGTCCGAGCTCCGTTTTCTTCGGCCAGGAGAGTCTTAGGACTCTATCTTTGGAAGAGTTATCGCCTCGGGGGGGCGGTGGACTCTCTGGGATGATTATCCTTCGATTTTTCATGATATTATCTCTGGGAAAACCCTGGAATTTGCCCCGGGGAACCCTAACTCGACCTAGGGTTTCTAAAGGGTCTTTATAAAAGGGTTAGCTTTTGCCTCACTTCGGGGGGGGGGGGGGGGGGGGGGACTTTTGGACATTCACGCCGAAATGCTGCCGGTTCAGGGAGCGATCTTCAGTCAAGGAACCTTACTTTCCACATCCTAAACATGTTCGGTCCAGGGAGTATTTAATCTCTATCAATCAAGTCTTCTTTCTTTCCCCCCGTTTCTTTTCATTGCATCATTGTTCTTTCATCATTTCGTGTTGTTCTATCACGTTTTTAATCATTCATTGCATGTTTAAACATCCCTCCCACTATTTATCACACCCCACAGGGGTTAAAAACCACCAACCCCCAGGTATTTGACCCCCCTTTTATGTGTTTTGATTATTATAGCTTGATAGATATTGCACTACTTTTAGATCTAATCGGGTTTATTTTCTTTGTGTTTTCACTCTCCCCTGCAGGTTTACAGCACGTTCAGCACGAGGCCCCTCTCTCTTGGCCAGCTGGGAGAGAGGGAGGATCGAGCCCATGACACATGTTTCTGGGTGATGGTAGTGGTCATGGGTGAACCGCGTTAATTATATCGCGGACGTGTGACAAACCGCGTTCATTGTCCAGCATCCCGCTCGCGAGTGCCGCTATGTTTCTCCTTTCCAAGACTTGTAGCTCGGTCTCCCTGAGGTATTAGTCTTGGTGGCGATCACGGTCAGTTCTCTACTCCTCGTCCCCCCTTTCGTTTCATGCAAGTTCATGTCTATCAGCATGCTTACATTGTTTAGTTAGGGGGCAGGGTAGATTGAAACATTTACAAATCTACACCCTTTTTTGGCGATCACGGTGGGACGCCACTGCCAATCGTGCTATGTGTTGTATTACCTGCTGTTCATTGTTTCTTGTCATTGTTGAGAACCGCTGTGGGGGTTTCCAGTTTCTGCTCTGGGTGTTTCTGTTCTCTGGAATAGAAGCGGTCTGGTCACAGCCGCCTACATGTTGTAGCGGTCATCGCCAGACCGCGAAACGAGAATCAGGTGCGCACTCCAAAATCTTCTACTGCAGCTCATCATCTATCACGTTCTGGAGTGTTATTCTATGATGTCCACTCGTCTATCTATTGTTCTTGTTACTGTTAAGATTATTGCAGCTGACATTTCATCTACTGATCACGGTTCCCTTCGGAGTTTCTGCTCCTGCCTGGCCACTTGCTGCTCCCTGACCTAACGCGGTTCAGGGTAGACCGTTTACACTTTTTAGTGGTCTTGATAGAACCGCGACTAACTACTCAGGTACGCACCCCAAGGCCTTTCTCTGCAGCCCATTATTTCATTATCTTTCAGGGTTCTGAGTGCTGTTTGCCCCCCTTCCTGTTACGGTAATTGTTCATATTATGGTGTTCATCTTGATTGCTAGTCTCTTAGGTTAGGACTTGCATGCACTCCGGTGCACATAGGACTCATGCATTTCACTCACATTTAGTTGCATTCCTACCGAGGTAGGGTTTCCTCTCGTCTCCATATTCCTTGGAGCCGACTAGGTGACCTTGCCGAGGGCCTCCGTAAGCCCCCACGAGCCGTGGATTCCCACACGGACACCAGGCAGGTTGTACCGTTGCCACCCCCAGTCTAAGGTCTGCATTCATGAGAGAGAGGGTCCTCTAGGGTCTGCCAATTTCCCGTCCCCCACCCTGTTTAGATGCCTTGTTGTTAAGTACATTCATATCTTAATTAATCCACTAAGGTTCTAAAAGGGAACTTATAAAAATTCTCGCGCATCATTTGAAATTTGATTGGATAATTGGTTAATTCTTTTCTCATCTCTCCCCTCCATTGTATGTTGCAGTGTCATCATTTGCATCATTTTGGGCAGATTAGGGTCATTTGGGCTAGTTCACCCCGGTGTGTCTCCATCTAGCTGCATTTGTCCAAGGTTCATGTCCCTCCTTGTATTTAGTTGAAATTCACTATATAAAGTCTCCATTCCCTCCCATGGAGCATTTTTCCCCTGTACCTTATTCCTATGCTTCTCCATCCTCTTACCCCCGCGTGGACTCCTCTTCCCATGCGGGCCCATCTCCTTGTTCCTCCATTGGATCCTATCCTTTTAACGGGCCTTCTTGTCCCGCCTGTGCTGCTGCTAGCTCAATTGATTCTTATTCCCACATTCGCGATCCTTCCAGGCCCACATATCCTTCTACTCTCGGAATGGGCTTTCCTTCTTCTCAGGCCGGATCCCTTTATCCGGCCCATCAACATTATCCTGGTCTAGATTTATCATCTCTTGCTCAAGCTGGCCCATATCTTTCTGAGACTCTTCCTACCGAGGAGATGATCGCCCAGGTCCAACGCCAGCTTGATGAATTACAACAACGAATCAACCATCAGACTTCCTTGGATGTCCCATTTGTCTTTCAAGGTCTTCAACTCCCGCCATGTCAACAGATTCTTGCATATCGTCGCTATGGTGGAATTGGTGACCCTTATGTCCATTTAAAGGATTTCTTATATGAGTCGGCCCGGTTCCAGCATGATCAACACTTGATGGCCTATTTGTTTGGCCTTTCTTTAGAGGGCGCGGCCAAGGATTGGTTCTTCACATTGTCACGAGAGCAGATGATGAATTTTCAAGCCATTCAGGCAAGATTCATTCAGCAGTATCAGGATCATGTTGGGCCCAGACATTCTATGGTTGATCTGGCCCAAGAGAAGATGAAGCCCGGCGAGGAGTTCTCAACCTTCGCCGACCGCTGGCATCGCCTAGCCGCGCAAGTCCCGGGGCATATTCCTGAGGGCGAGCAGAACAAAATGGCTATTTCTAATGCAACGCCCGAGCTTAGGTGCATCTTAGCCCTGAATGATATCACTTCATGGCAGCAACTTTACGGTCGGGCCCGCTTCATTACCCAACAACTCTTAGTTTCCTTTGACCATGAGCCTCCTCCACCTTCGCCTTCCACATACCCTTTTTCTTCCCCGTCCACCACGAGTCCACCCTCCACCTCATATCCTTCCACGAGTCAACCCCCCGCTTTCCCACACCCATATACCCCCATATATGCCTCCACCTCACATCCCTCCACGAGTTAACCGTCCGCTATTTTATCACACCACACCTCTCCACCTCCGGTCAGGGAAACACTGCACCCAGAGCGGGTAGATGCCGTCCATTACGTTCCCACACCCTCCACATCTCCACATCATTTCAGTCCTTCACCTTCGCCTATGCAATCCCCTTTGCCTACGCAACCTCCGCTCCCATCTCCATTACCTCATCATACCCTTCGGCATCCACCTTGCCCGAAGCAGGCCTCCCACTCTTCGATGCCAGAATCCTTCGCAGATGTTTTCAGGGCTTTGATCGCCACCCACGCGTTACAGCTCCCTCTGGTTATACCTTGCCGACCTGCGGTCGGGAACTTGCTCCATTTCTATGAATTCCATCGTCAACAGGGGCATTCAGTTGAGGATTGTCCCGAGTTCCGAGAACTTGTTTACAACTGGGAGGACAAGAATATGATTGATTGGACTGTCATGCACCAAGTTATTTCAGACCTCGGTGGCAAACAACAGCAGTTGCAAGCCGTGCCGCCTAAGCAACCGTCTCCACCTCAAGACCAGGGGCACCCTGGTGTTTCTTCAATTGATGAAGAACCTGCTCCGTTACCCACTCCTTCCTCCATTTCACCTCCTCCACCACCTTTACCTACTCCAGCCCCTGCTCGGGCAACCTCTCTTTCACCCTTCGTTTCCACCACCACTCCTATTCCCACCGCCTCTCGACGTGTTGTAAAGATACGCCGAGGAGCGCCACCACCTGCCACTTTCCCCATTACGCCACTACCTTCCTCTCCTCCTTCTTCACCACCCCTACCTTCACCTCCTTCCTCTTCACCCTCACCATCTCCATCAACCACATCACCCCCTCTACCATCACCGTCCCCACCCCCATCTTTGCCGCCTCCGTTGGCCACATCTCCATCACCACCTTCTCCATTATCCCCTTTACCTTCACCATTGTTTTCTTCACATCCCCTCGTGACGACCCTTGTTCCATCACCTTCACCACCATTCCCGCTACTGACGCCGCCTCATTCGCCATCATCCTCTAAGCCCGAGCAGGCCGACCCTAAACCCATACCTCCACTTTTGTTTTTACCTCCACCCATGACCATCATCGTCATCATTCCCCCACCACTTGCACTATCGCCACCCGCACCCTTCAAATCCCCTCCTTCTAACCGCCCTCTACTACTTCCCACTTCGCGGAGCAGGTACCCGCTACCTTTGGTGCCCCTCGGGTCTAGCCCCCAGGAAGAAAAGGTGCCGAGCCAGGTTTTGGTTATTCACAATAAGCTTCAAGATTTCGTGCGCCGCATGCAGGGCCGAGTCCTGATCCCTGGCTGTTTTAGGGACAATGAGCCTGCATTTTCAGAAATGTTTGCAAAGAAGAGTGCCCTTGCACTAGTGCCAGTTTCTTCACAAGCAAGGCCGGTGGCAATCTCATTGCTCGCTGGAGGATTTGCCATTGAAGCTATTATTTCTCCTCGCTCCATTGCTATTCAGTTCGCTGGCCAAGAGGGGTTCTCTACCCAGATGGTGCTCACCCATGCGGCCGCCAAGAGCCTGATGAATTCTATATGCAAGGGGCAGTTGGCCGTGTTTTCTGCATTCTCTAAGGACATTCTGCATCTGTTATGCAATCTCCCTCGGTTTATTGGTGAGGCGGCCACATCAACGCTACGCATCACCCTCCCTCAGTTCCATCCTGCACTTCTAGCAAGGGAGTTATGCTTCATGCCCAGCTGTCGAGTGGAGATGCCAAAGTTCCAAGTTCTAGTGTCAAACGATAAAACTCCATTGCTTCCTAATGTTCATCACAAGGAGTTGACTGTTCTGGAACGTCCTTCTATGGTTAGCACCGCACAGCTAGGGGCAACCGCCCCGATGAAGCTACATATTCACAGTCGAGCTAGGTCGTCTGCCAGGTGGGCCCGTTATTTAAGAAAGTATTACAGATTGAGAAGTCCAAAGGTCCGGGTCCACGCCAGGTGGCGTTGCTTCAAGAAGATTTCTGCCAAGAAGAAGCAACGACATAAGTTCAAGGGCCGACAATTGTGCATTCGGGGGTCCACTTTCACCTCTCATTCTCCTATCCATTCATCTTTTCTTCTGCTCAGTTCCTATCAGTGGGTAGTGTACGTTCCACCACCTGGCCATATTTCTACCATTTCCTCCTATCCTCACCATTCTAGGCCTCGGCCTATGTCGTCCCCTTCCCCTAATCCAGGGGCATCTTCTAGCTTTCCTCCCCGGACACGTTCGGATTTCACTTCTCACCTCTTTCCCTTGACCCCATTGGGGATTCCTCATACTCATCCTCATTTTTCTGATCTTTCCCCGACTTTGTTGGGTGGTTTTTACTTCTTGTCCCCGGCCTCCTCGGGTGTTCATGCATTTTCTTCCCAGCCTTCGGCGGGTGATCGCTACTCTCCTTCTCTGACCATGTCGGATGATTCTTCTCCTCGCCTTTCTATTCTTTCCTCCTCACCCTTTCGGGGTTCTCACCCTTTTTCTTGCTGTTTTCGAGGCTTTAGCCCACCTTGATCTCAGTTAATCCCTGTTTATTCTGTATCTGGTTCCTTGTTATCAGGGCCTCAGTGCCTTAGCGAGGGAGTTCTAGCCCTCGTCTCTCTTCCTTTTTATCCCTTCTCCATCCAGTATATGTCCGCCACTCCTCTATGTCGAGGAATCCAATCCTTTGCTCTCCTTTCATCCTTTATCCCGACAAGCAAGAAAAATAAAGTTTGCACTCCTCAAAGCTTGATGATCGAAATCGCTTCAGGAGGCCGATTTCCACGCCATGGATTTGCAAAGGTATCTTTGATTTTGTGCCGAAACATGTTATCATTGCTATTACTCTGTTATTTCTGCACGCGCTTATAATGTGAGCTCCTTAACATGATTGAGTGGCTTTAGGAGTCTTTGTTTAATTAGATCTTAACTTTGTGTCAAATAAAAAGTTAGCTTCTGCAGCATCCTTAGGCTGGTGATAGCTCCGCGCTAGGAGTCTAGTTTCTTTCCTCGATTGTTGAGGGTGACCTTTTGTATGGGTTTTTTTCACACACTACACGACGAGCCATAGCCGATTCCTCCAAAGACACACCGTTGCTGCTTTGGCCATACTTTGGGTATGCACGAAGGCCTTTTTTTCTCTTCTCTACTCGGCCAAGTGCAGGGGCAAGAGATTGATGGGTAAGATGACTAACGTAGGCGCTCCCTAATACGAGAGAGGTCTCAAATAGGGGCAGTCTTGACCCTCAAAAGTAAGCTTTCATGTTATACCTAGCCAATAAGGGCTGCCAAAATAAGAAAAATGAAACAATACAAAAGTATTAATCAAAGGCATGGCAAGAGTGCCAATACAGTTCCCCGCGGGACGTCATGAGCCCGGTCGCATGCGTGCCTAATAAATATGGGTCTAAAAATCAAAGACACCAAGTCCCGGCGCAACAGACCTACTCTTTGAGGTGTAGTGCCCTGGAAAGAAGTTGAGTCTCGATATCTCCCATCCTGCACGAAGCTTGTCTCCAATTTTTCTTATGCTTCTCCCTCTTAGGCTGGGTTGTATCCCGGGTATGGCCTTAGTAGGGGCACCGTTCTTTAGAGATAGTTGGCTATGGTAAGCTACCATCACATGCACACCCTGCTTAAGGGAAGTCTTTGGTGAGAGGGGTAGGAACGACGATCCCTAGTCAGTAGTTTGAGCCCGTTTTTAGATGCTGCAGATTATTATGTCAAAACCACAAAAAATCAAATACTTCAAAATCAACATCAAAACAAAAAATCAAATAGTTCAAAAAAATAAAAAAAAACAAAAAAAACTAAATCAAAAAAAAAATGAAATATTAGTGAAAATAAAAAAAATCATAAAATTACAAAAAGCCAAAAATGTGTCTTTTATGCATTTGCATTTGTTTTGAGGACAGATCCGTGATCTATTTGTTAAGTGTGCAGGTTGCAGGCGCTTCAAGATTCCCGACTCTGTCTCTCATCTTGCATCTCGTCTACATCTTTGACCTGTTCTCTCCTTCAAATCATGTCTCTCGATCTGTTCTGATGCTTATGTCCTTCTCAAACTCTTACTTCCTCTGATCATATCTATATGAGAGGGTTTTACCTCACGATTATAAACCTGGCAGTTCTACTTCATTCTGATCTTAAGCTTTGATTGAAGAGTGTATTTGTCACATCTTTGTCCCGCATGTGTTATTCTGTCCCATGAATTGTGTAGTCGTGCATGCGTCGTGTTCCCCTTGTTGTGTCACATTGCGTCTACCCTGGTCAAGCGTGCTTACTTTCTTCAGGATGCGGTCGGTCGCGCGACCGCTACTCTATCTGGCAGTTGTCATGGAACCGCGACTGAGTTGCTGAGCCCGCACACCCCTGCCTTTGTTAGTCGCGTCTCACCCTCACACCATTTTCTCTCTCCTTCGTGAGTCGATTGTGTAAGGCATTAGTAGATTGACAAGCTCCATGGTTGCACACAAACATTCGCATTCATTTAAAACAAAACTCGTGGCATCAAATATATATATCAAGGGTCTCCATGTACACGTAAGGTGCCAACAGAATGAGAAAAAGAAACAACAAAGCATAGTCAGGCCCGGCCCTCTCCAGGTCCCTCACTCTCACCCCCGCCCTCTCACCTCTTCTCCGGAGGACCCATGGCTGTGCTACCCTCCTCTCGGCGTCGGCGCCTCTCCTCCTCCTCATTCCTCCGACGGCCGGAGGAACCGGTGAAGTAGTCCCTGACAAAACCGCTGTGTGCGCCACTCTGGGAAGCACTCCGCTCGGGGCCTCGTCCCATCATGCGAACTCTCCTCTCCATGGTCCGTAGCTCGATCTTGAGGTCGTGGATCCGCTGTCGGGCCTGCTCTGCCTCCTAGCGATAGCGGCCCGCTGCCGCTGCCTCCTCCCGTAGCCGGGCAATCTCCTGCATCGTTGCCTCCAACTCCATTGCCTACATTATGCATTCCATTGGTGAATAGCCATTCATAGAAAAGATCATTGAAAGGAGGCTGTGTCACTCACCCTCTCGGCAAGTGAAGTCTCGGCCTCGTCGGCCCGTGCAACCGCCCTGGCAAACTCAGCATCCCGTTGGGCCCGGTCTGCTGGTGTCTGTGTGGAGGAAGAAGGGGCATCTGAGCCATGGCGCTGGGCTCCCGTGGCACGTTGTACATTGAAGTCAGTCAACCTCATAAGCATCATAGCATAATCGCATTTCTAAGTCTAGAAAGCAGTAAAGGCTCACCAGGAGATCCAAAGAGCGCTGAAGCTCATCCCGCTGCTGCACGGTCGAGTGGAGTAAACCCTGGAGCTCTGCGATGCGCCCCTGCGGGTCAAGCTGCATTCAGAAGCATCAACATGTCAGCATAATAGGAAAAGCACTAAGTTTAGGAGTTCTTACCGGTCGTCGGGTGTCGCGGAAGACCTGATCCCCATAGCATCGTGCATAGGCCTTCAGGTAGGCCTCATCTGTGTCAGCTCTAGCCCGTACCTCGTGTCCGCGACGCACCCAGTCTCGGATCTGCTCCTCCGCTCGAGCGATCTAGTCCACTGAACCAACTAGCCCGCGCGAGTGTCGCCCCACGCGCTCCTCCTCGGCGCTCTCCCGGGTCGGGAATGCCACGTCCGGCTGATGCACTCCCCGGGTCCTCATGATCAGGCGGTAGCGGAGTGGCTCCACCATGTTCATGCAGTGTAGCCAAATGTCTCGACCAGAGTACGCCAGCGCTACATCCACCCAAGGTTGGCCCTCGAATCCCTCATCTCGGTAAGGTGTCCAGCGAACCTGTGAAGAGGAGTCAAGGTAAGCATACATTTCCACATTTGCATTTTAAGCTCTGGGTTAGGAACTCACCGATGCATAAGGGAGAGAGTCGATGTCGTCCTGAATCGCCCGCACCTGGCGTTTGAGCGATCCCATGTCCCGTCTAGTCACCCACCGCCTCGCGATGGGTAGACAGTCTGCATGAGCCTCTAGCCCTCTACCGAGGTGAGGCAGGTAGATATAGGCCCACACCTGCATTCCACACATGCATTAGTCAGATAATCATATAAGCACAAGCATGCAAATCTAGATCGTTCGAATTATAAGCATAAGCATTCAAATTTAGTGCATTCAAATTGAAATCATACCTGAAGAAATGGAGCAAAGCCGCCAAGCATCGTCTGGCGGGTAGTGGTGCCAAAGGAGTCGAATAGAAAAGCTAACACGGCTGCGCCCCATGCATATGATCCCACGCCCTCGAGGTCCTCCAGCAGCGGTAGCAGCCGGCAGTTCACTGCATCTCCTCTCGTAGCAAAAAGTAGCCGCCCAAAGAGCAACACCAAGAACCTCCTCATTACCATGTCTGCCTCGGGTCCTGGCTCGGCAGACACTCTCTCCCTCGCTCGGTCCCTCAGTCGCCCCAAGTGCTGCTCGGGTAGCTCCCCGACTGAGATCTCGGCACCTCTCAAGCCCAGGCTGTCCTGTAGTCTGCCTCGTGGTAGTAGGGACGACGGCCGTCCCGGCCTATCCAGCTCCAGCCCCAACAGCCGTTGTGCCTGCTCTCGGTAGTCTGAGTGGGTGAAGCCGCTCACCGGAGCCCTGTGCACTCGAAGCCCTGTAATCTGCGCCATATCCTTGAGTGTGGGGATCATGTGTCCCCATGGGAACAAAAACGCCTTGCTGACTGGATCCCATCTGTCCTGAAGCGCTAGCAGTAGTGCGGCATCGGTCTGGAGTACCTCCACGCTCAAGAACTCCGCGAACCCCATCGCTGCTAGCCTGGTCCGCTGAAACTCGGGCAGAGCAAGATATACGGCCCAGACTTGGAGTCACAAAATTCTAGTCCGGCTCTTCCCCTGTAAAGGCATTTCATCATTTAAGGATCAGCATAATACAGATAAACATTTCTAGGTAAGAAGAAATTGAAATTTTCAAATCAAAAGGGGGTCTGGGATGGTCGCGGTCCTTGGGGAACCGCTACTATAGGTAGCGGCTACTGGTTGACCGTGACCTTCTCGCCATGACGGGCTGGGCCATCCCCGTTTCTAGCTTTGTCCGTATGGGATGTTTAGCCCTACATTCTATCACCTTGGGATCTTAGACCCCGTTCTAACCGCATGCAACGAGAAAAATTAAAATTTAAAGGGGGAAAATGAGGGGTTTTCGCCGCCGGCTTACCTCCGACGGTGGCGCCCCCGGGGCTCTCTCTTCCTCGCCGTCCCCCTCGGTTCCTTCGTCGGCCTCTTCGGCGGCCTCGCCAGGTTCTTCGGGGGCGGCGGGAGCCGCCTCTTCTTCCATCGCCTGCGGCGGCGGTTGGTCATCTTCCACCGGTCGCTCCGTGGAGGGCGAAGCGCCCACGTCCGTCTCCATGATCCTCCGGAGGAAGCGGCGGGTGAGAAGCTTCCTAGGCATCCTTCCGGTAGAAGGAGAGGCTTGAGAAGAAAGGGGGGAGAGATGGAGGGTGGCTTGGGTCGGTGTTTGTGAAATGGTAGTGTGGGGAGGGAATGAAATGGCCGCCGAAGGGGCGGCCATTATTTTTCAAAATCGGGTTGAGTGGATGCGGTCTGTCGAAGACCGCTACCTGGTGGTAGCGGTCTACGGATGACCGCATACGGTACAAGGCCCATTTGCTCTCTTGTTCAACTGCTTGTTCGCTGATAATCACGCGTATGCCTTGTTTGTTTCATCACTATGGTGAAGTTTGTTCGTTGCATTATATATACTGTTCATCTTTGTCATTATATTCTGCTTTGTTCATATCTATCTGCTCATGATTTTATCACCTTGAAAAGGTCATAAAAATTCAAATATCCAAAAAGAAAAAATGCCGTTTCGCTTGACAGGTGAGTCAGGTATGGCTTTCTATCCCTCCTCATTGTTGCATTACTATATGGTAGCTACATTACTATAGCTTCTCAAGGACCAGTTGGTTTCTCGCGTGTTCCAGGGTCTGATGTTCCCCTTCAAAAAAAATAATGATGATCTAGGTTCACGCGCTTAACCTCCGGATAGGCCGCTAGGTTGGGAAAATCCGGGGAGGATGGTTCCATCCTACACGCCGTGGTTGCAGATGGTGTCTTGACCTTGGTTATCCCTAGGCTAGCAATATTATCCTTGAGTATTTTCTATTTTGTGTTTTCTTTGCATTCGTTTTTATGATTTCTTTATTTTAGCCCAGCATGCATCATGTCATCTTTTGAGCTCTCGCGTCTCGTGGTCCCTTCAAGGTTTCTCGTCAGCAATGGATAACTGCACATGATTTCTCTTGGATAAGAGATTCCTCATTCCACTCTGAATTTGAACGATTTCTCTAAACTACCTGCTTAGTTTGGTTGGCCAGCGTGATTCCTGTCTAGATTTTATCCCTGTTACACTTTTCTTGCTTTTTACGTTGTGTTCCTTTCCGACCCCCTCATCGTCTATGGATTGTGTCCCCGATGGGCCTGGTCGTGCCTCCTTTTTTCCTGTTAGTTTAGTTCTCCAGACATGTCTCATCCTTGTCATTAATTCCTTGTGGTTAGTTCGGCATTTTGGGAAAATTCCTGTCACTTGTTGGTTGAGACGGGTGTCTTTTGCCTTGCTGCCCGCTTATCTGTTCACTTCGCTTCATCTCCGTGTCATCTCCATTTCACGTCGCTGTCACCTTCGCTCAATCTCCTTTCCACTTCGCCTCCATGTCGCTTCAGCTCGCTCCCTTGCAAAGCGGACATCAAGGAGGGGCATCTGTTGACACCCGTTTTATGCCTACAAGTCGAGTCCCTTTCTTATCCATTTAATGATGTCCCGAGCTATCCATCGCTCTGAAATATTTCCTTGATGGGGTTGTGAGTTTATTTCTTCATTATCAAGCTTCTTACTCCCTAGACGGGGTTTGTTTGGGGTCAATCTTTCCTTGGCATGCATTTTGATTGAAGCGGTTGACACTAGACCGCTATCACGCGGTTGCAGTCCTGAAAAGACCGCGTCTATCCTATGACCCAATCCTTTGCGTTGACTCAGTCAAACCTTATTCTCGCGCATGGTTGTGGTCTTCACCAGACCGTTTCCACTAATAGCGGTCGTGCGATAGACCGCGTTAGCCACCCGAGCCCAGTTCCGTCCGAGCTCTGTTTTCTTCGGCCAGGAGAGTCTTAGGACTCTATCTTTGGAAGTGTTATCGCCCCGGGGGGGCGGTGGACTCTCTGGGACGATTATCCTTCGATTTTTCATGATATTATCTCTGGGAAAACCCTGGAATTCGCCCCGGGGAACCCTAACTCGACCTAGGGTTTCTAAAGGGTCTTTATAAAAGGGTTAGCTTTTGCCTCACTTCGGGGGGGGGGGGGGGGGGACTTTTGGACATTCACGCCGAAATGCTGCCGGTTCGGGGAGCGATCTTCAGTCAAGGAACCTTACTTTCCACATCCTAAACATGTTCGGTCCAGGGAGTATTTAATCTCTATCAATCAAGTCTTCTTTCTTTCCCCCCGTTTCTTTGCATTGCATCATTGTTCTTTCATCATTTCGTGTTGTTCTATCACGTTTTTAATCATTCATTGCATGTTTAAACATCCCTCCCATTGTTTATCACACCCCACAGGGGTTAAAAACCACCAACCCCCAGGTATTTGACCCCCCTTTTATGTGTTTTGATTATTATAGCTTGATAGATATTGCACTACTTTTAGATCTAATCGGGTTCATTTTCTTTGTGTTTTCACTCTCCCCTGCAGGTTTACAGCACGTTCAGCACGAGGCCCCTCTCTCTTGGCCGGCTGAGAGAGAGGGAGGATCGAGCCCACGACACATGTTTCTGGGTGATGGTAGCGGTCATGGGTGAACCGCGTTAATTATATCGCGGACGTGTGATAAACCGCGTTCATTGTCCAGCATCCCGCTCACGAGTGTCGCTATGTTTCTCCTTTCCAAGACTTGTAGCTCGGTCTCCCTGAGGTATTAGTCTTGGTGGTGATCACGGTCAGTTCTCTACTCCTCGTCCCCCCTTTTCGTTTCATGCAAGTTCATGTCTATCAGCATGCTTACATTGTTTAGTTAGGGGGCGGGGTAGATTGAAACATTTACAAATCTACAATATCTCCTTGAACGGCCCTCTGGAGACCGTTCATCCCTGGCTAATGCCAATTAGTCTTGGCCGATTATCCTTGATCTATCTTCGGCCAATTCCTGATTTGATCAGCCCAGTAGACCCTAGGCTGACCAGCAGACAGTGGGCTGGACTCTGGTTCAGTTCCACCCTGCCTATGGCAGCCCGAGAGCCCACTTGGGCGAATTTCTAGATTTTTGTTAGGCCTTGTGTTGTGCGGCCAGTAATGGCCTGTACAACTTATAGGCGGCCCTGAGTGGACCGTTCAACTAATGAGCGGCTCTGTCAGGACCACATATCCTGTACTCAATTTTGAAACCTTCTGGCCTTATGCGGCCCCATCCTTACCGTTTATATAGAAGAGCGGCCCTTTATCAACCATTCAATCTTGACCCCCGAGGGCTAAACCTCAGCCCAGTTGCTGTTAGTGTGGCCCAATCTCGACTGCACAAGTCTTGAGCGGTCCATCAGGAACCGCATATCATCCAGAGATGAGTTTTCTCCGTGTTTTAGTGTTTTGAATCCAAGAACATGATGGTTCTTGATAATTTGAACTCCTGGACAGAAATTCTGGACAGTATCTCTTCAACTTAGCCTTGGGATGTTCCGAGGTAAGTTTGTACTTGATTATACATGGCCATTTTAACTTGATTAAAGTCTAGACGGAACTTGGGATCTTGGATCCAATAAATCAATGCCAACGCATCATAGGGGCCCGGTCTGGTCCTGGGGAGAGTTCCCGAAAAGTACTTGTGCCCATGGGAGTTCGTAATGACATGGTGAGGCATTGCACCGAGTGCATGACTAGCGTGATGTCTATGACAATGATCTCTTACTTGAATCGTGTTCTACTTGGTTATATTCTTACTTGTTGGCCAATTTCCTACAATTCATGTTTTTTATATTGTTCATAAACTTGAAATTCTTGTAATTATGTCATCCTGTCATATTGTTATTCCATTCCATTCTTTAACACTTTCTTTTATTATGTTGTTTCATTCGATCGTTATTTCTTTTCTTTCCGTTTCATACATGTAATTAATTGGTTAATCACTTACACTTGCCTGTTGTTACCTACTTAACATTCACTCATATAGTTGTTTTCCCCCCTTTCTGGGCAGCTCAGGTGAAGATTCACAGATGGATGGGAATGGGCAAGAGTGATGACTTGGAGTGTATCATCTAGTCGTTATGTTGAGATTGTTATAGTTGTTTTACATCTAGCTATGCCTTAGAACTTGTGTTAGTTATTGTAATGGAGTCGAGTAGAGATTATGCTTGATTATGTTTAAGTCAGTTTGATGGTTATTGTAATAGATTGGAGTTGTTTCTGTTCATGACGTTACGTTAATTCTTAGCTTAGCTTGTTATCTTTACTAGTGTTTTCTACTGCCGGTCCTGATATTCTGCGTCGGGGCATGATAGTTTGGTGGTATCAGAGCGTAGGTTTTCTGATATCCCTAGGTTCTCTAAGTTCTAGGATCCTAAGTGATACCGTAGGACCTATAACCTTGTTATGAGTCTAAGGACCCAACCTGGTGAGATTTGGGTAGAAGACTGGGGTTGAGTTAATAATCTCATTGCACGATTATCCATTCTTAATTGAACCTAACTTAACCTATTCCACGTGTAGGCTTTTGCAATGGCCGGAGAATGCGCAGAATGGAGAAACTTGCAGCGTACGGTTCAGGGACTTACTCAGGCTTTGCAACAAGTGGCCCAAGGAAGAGCTGCAAACCCTGGCACTGGCGACCTTTATCGAAACTTTCGTGGGATGAATCCCCCGCGATTTGGAGGCTCGACTGACCCTGATGAAGCCGAGCACTCACTTGAAGAGATAGGGAGGATTTTTGAAGTGATGCAATGCAGCGATCAAGAACGTGTCCTCTTGTCGACCTTTCAACTTGAACGTGATGCGAGGACATGGTGGGACGCAGTGAAGGCTACCCTTGGTGATAGACAAGTCACATGGGAAGAGTTCGAGGAATTCTTCAATGGTAAATATTTCTCTGATAGAGTACAAGAGAAGAAGGCGGCTGAGTTTGCTACTTTGAAGCAACGAAATCTTTCTGTAGCTGAATATGAAGCTTAGTTCTCTCGGTTATCTCGTTATGCTACTCACTTGATATCTACTGAGAAGATGATGGCTAAGCGTTTTCTTAATGGGCTGAAGCTGCAGTATATCAACCAGTTGGCACCGATGGAAATTCAAACTTATTCCGAGATGGTGAGAAAGGCTCAAGTGTTGGAAGATACTTTAGAAATGAAAGAGAGAATCCGCGGGAAGAGTGTTAAGATTGAACAACACCATACTGATTCTGGGAGTATCAAGCCTGGTCATGGCAGGAAGAGGCCCATTAGCGGGTCTGGTTCGTGGAAGGGCAAGATGCCAAAGATTGAAGACAAAAATCCTAGCCCTATTGTTCCATTCAAGGGCGTATGCAAGTATTGTGACCGTCCACATCACAAGATGGAGGAGTGCTGGCGCAAGTTGGGTGCCTGTTTACTTTGTGGCAGTAGGGACCACCGTATTCCCGAGTGTCCCTTTTTATCTGAGCGAGCTACCCCGGTGAAACCGCAAGGAATCAAGAAGCAGCAAGGCAAGCTCCAGGCTCTACAAGAAGACGAGACAGGACCCGCTGGGGAGGGTGGACTCGTCGAAGGTACTCTTATTATACATGATAAATCAGCTTTTGTTCTTTTTGATACTGGTGCCACACATTTTTTTATTTCTCGGAGATTTGAGAAGTCTTTAGCTGTGAAGCCAATTTTGATGAATTCTCCGTTAGAGATTTCGACCCCTATTGGTTCCGGATCAGCAATGAAGTATTTCTATCCTTCCAGTAAGGTCTTGATCAATGAACAAAACCTGCCAGCTGATTTAGTTTGTATGGACATGAAGGATTATGATGTAATCCTAGGAGCAGATTGGTTGGCTAAGTATGAGGCCAATGTTCAATGCAGATCTAGTTCTGTGTCTTTCACTTGACACCCTGGACTTTCTTTTATAGGAATTAGACACCATAAGTCCGTTCCACTTATTTCGGCTCTTCGAGCTGATAAGCTGATGAGGAGAGGATGTAAGGCTTTTCTAGCCTTTGTTTATGTGACCCCTGAGCAGAAGATTGAGATTGAGGACTTTTCTGTCGTCCGAGATTTTCCAGATGTCTTTCCTGAGCAACTACCAGGACTTCCTCCTGAAAGGGAAGTTATCTTTTCTGTTGATCTAATTCTTGGTGCGACTCCTATTTCCAAAGCTCCTTATCGTATGTCTCCTGCGGAGCTAAGGGAACTAAAGCAGTAGTTGATGGAATTGCTTGAGAAAGGGTTCATTCGTCCTAGTACTTCCCCGTGGGGAGCCCCTGTATTATTCGTTCGGAAGAAAGATGGTTCGATGAGGTTGTGCATCGATTATCAGCAATTGAACCAGTTGACTATCTAGAACAAATATTCATTGCCAAGGATTGATGAGTTATTTGATCAGATAGCAGGAGCTCAGTATTTTTTAAGATCGACCTCCGATCTGGATATCATCAGTTATGAATTAATGAAGAAGATATCTATAAAATAGCCTTCTACAGCAGGTGTGGGCATTTCAAATTTGTAGTAATGTCTTTTGGGCTAACGAATGCACCTGCAGCTTTCATGCAGCTGATGAACGATGTGTTTCGGTCCTATCTTGATCAATGGGTCGTGGTGTTCATTGATGACATCTTGATTTATTCTAAGAGTGAGGAGGAGCATGCTGAACATTTGAGGATAGCATTGCAACTATTGAGAGATATCAGTTATATGCCAAGTTTAGTAAGTGTGATTTCTGGCTGCAAGAGGTGTCCTTTCTAGGGCATATCATCACAAAAGAAGGTATTTCTGTTGATCTTTTGAAGGTAGAGGCAGTAAAGAATTGGGCTAAGCCTACTAGTGTGACTGAAGTGAGAAGTTTCCTAGGCCTAGCAGGTTACTACCGAAGGTTTATTCAAGATTTCTCCAAGATTGCGGTACCTCTGACAAGATTAACCCGCAAGGAGATCAAATTTGATTGGTCAGAAGATTGCGAGCGAAGCTTTCAGACCTTGAAGGAATGTTTGACTACTGCACCTATTTTGTCTTTACCTTCTGGTGAAGGAGGTTTTGTAGTATACACTGATGCTTCAGGTATTGGTTTAGGGTGTGTACTCATGCAGCATAGGAAAGTGATAGCCTATTCTTCTAGGCAGCTGAGGAAGCATGAAGATAATTATCATGTTCATGATTCGGAGCTAGCAGCAGTGGTGTTCGCCTTGAAGATATGGAGGCACTACTTGTATGGAGAAGCATTCACGGTGTTTTCAGATCATAAGAGTTTGAAATACTTGTTTTCTCAGAAGGAACTCAATATGAGGTAGCGAAGATGGATAGAGTATTTGAAGGATTTCGATTTCTCCATTAAGTATCATCCTAGAAAAGGTAATGTTGTGACAGATGCCTTAAGCCGCAAGCCTATAGCTAAGTTGTCAAGCCTCATGTTACAAGAGTGGAAATTGTTGGAGCAGTTAGCTAGTTTGGATCTTAACGTTGACAAGGGTCGGATTATGATTGCTCAGATTCAACTTAAGCCCGAATTATTGATGGAAATCAAGTCTTTGTAAGATGTTGACCCAGGGAAGATGATGGAAGATTTTTATTTCAGGGAAGAACTTGTGTACCCGATGTAGCTGAGATAAAGAGTAAGATCCTCGAGGAAGCTCATAGATCCAGATACACCATTCATCTTGGAGGTACTAAGATGTTTAAGGATTTGAAAAGATCTTTTTGGTGGTCGAATATGAAAATGGAAGTGGCGGACTTCGTGAGTAGATGCTTGGTTTGTCAGCAAGTCAAGGCGAAGCATTTCAGACCAGCAGGGAAATTGAAACCCCTTGATATACCCCAATGGAAGTGGGAGAGCATTGGCATGGATTTCATTATGGGTCTACCTAGGACTCGTAGTGGATTTGATGCAATATGGGTGATTGTCGACAGATTGACAAAATCGGCTCATTTCTTATCCATTAAGTCTAAATGGACAGTTGATGTTTTGGCTGCTTTGTATATGAAGGAAGTGGTAAGACTACATGGTATACCAGTTAGCATTGTGTCTCATAGAGACCCCAGGTTCACTTCTCATTTTTGGAAAGGATTGCAAGAGTCCTTGGGAACTCGTCTGAATTTCAGTACTGCTTTCCATCCACAAACAGACTGACAGACTGAAAAGACCAACCTGATAGTGGAAGATATGCTTAGAGCCTGCATGATTGACTTTGGAGGTAGTTGGAGTGATCATTTGGCATTGGTTGAATTCGCCTACAAGAATAGTTACCAGTCCAGCATTCAGATGGCTCCATTTGAAGCTTTGTATGGTAGAAGCTGTCGATCCCCGTTATGTTGGGACGAGGTAGGTGAGAAGCAATGGCTTGGACTAGATCTCATTTCTGAATCGTCTAAGAACATCCGTATTATCAGAGATCGGTTGTAAGTAGCACAATCAAGACAGAAGAGTTATGCCGATACCAGGAGGAGAGCATTGGAATTTCGGGTTGGTGAGCATGTGTTTTTAAAGGTTTCTCCTATGAGAGGAATTCGAAGGTTTGGTATTCAAGGCAAACTGAGTCTAAGATACATTGGTCCATTCGAGATTTTAGACAGAGTGGGGGAGGTTGCTTACCGTTTGGCACTACCACCTCAGTTATCTGGAGTACACAATATTTTCCATGTGTCTATGTTACGGAAATATGTGTATGATCCCACCAACATTATTCAGCATATGGACTTCGAATTGAAGGAAGATCTGACTTACGAAGAAAGACCGATCAAGATTCTAGATCGGAAGCAACAGCAACTCAGGAATCGTTCCATACCGATGGTTAAAGTGCAGTGGAGTCGGCGTGGAACTGAAGAAGCTACTTGAGAGTCAGAAGATACTATGCGGAGACAATACCCTTACTTAATCTAGATGAGCTATCTCACTCCCTCTTTTTATTATTAAGTGCATTTAATTTGGAGGACCAAATTCTTTAAGTGGGGGAGGGTGTAATATCCCGATTTTTTGAGAAATTAATTAAAAATTTATTAGAATAATTCCTTAATAAATAGAATAAGTTATATTTCGACTATTTTGTAAAAATCTATAAAAATTATATTCTTGTAGGGGATAACACGTTTAACAAACGTGTCTTCTGTGACCAACCCAAATAAAATCTGTGAGTAGGTCGAATTAGTGGATTAAGTCCAAATTAAACACTTAGTTAACCATACCTTGAAACGCCAAATTCGAGCCCAATACTCCATCAAATGAGCCCAAATCAGTGGTAAATGAAAGATCAGGATGAGAGGATCATTTACCCTCTCTTAATCTCTCGAAACCCTAACCCTAGGAGATGCATTCGGTGGAGTTTGGACTGAGTAAACGATTACGGCGGCGTTCACATTAACCCGACTTGCGTGGACGAATACTCCGCGCATAGAACCCTCCAGAACATGTGTGACCTATTAAAATGAAGCTCTCTGACCCTAGAATCGTTTAGAACCAGTGGCGGCTACAGAGGAGCTGGATCGAGGGAGATCTCCAGCGATTAGTGGCTGCGTGTACCGACGTCTTGGGTTTTATTTCTCCTTCCTTCTTCATCCGATTCAGGTAGGTGATAGCAAGCCAAACCCTACAAATAATATATGGTTGGAAGCAACATCGTGTCAGCTTTTCATTGATGTAGAAAGCCCTAAATTTTATTAAGTGTTCTGCGAGAATTTTAGGTTTTAGTAGAAGCATGTAAGAACTAGGGTTATAATTGTTCACTTTCGATTAAGTAGTAATTTCAGGCTGTAAACATAAAATTGATTCATGCATCTTGTATAGTTTTTCATGCTCTTTCTTTTGGTAGTAAAAGCCCCAAATTCCATACTTTATATCGTGCGAATTTCATGTTTTAGTTCTGACCCTAAAAACCTCGCCGGAGTCGGGCAAGGCGAAGGGGCAGCGACCTGTCTGGCCTTGTGCGGCCGCACGATAGACCGCACATCCAAGACATGCGGCCTTCTCTTGACCATTTATATGTTTCTATATCTGATCGTTTCCCTGGTACGTGCGGCCAGATACCAACCGCATGTCTGTCCTGCGGCCAGTTCCAGACCGCACATCCCTTCCAGCGGCACCCTACCGACCGCCTGAGGGGGCATGAGCGGCCTATCTGTGACCGTATATGGCGATGTAAGGTCCAGAACAGACCGCACATCTATAATAGAACATATTAAATTGGCATTTCAGCATGTTATGATAGTAGATTAGTGGTTAATGGCATGTTAGCAACACACCTAATAAACTGTAATTTATGATAGTAAATAATTCTTGCTGATTTATTTAATTTGAGCTTGATCTTGATTCATCTTTCCGATGAATGTCAATCTTAATTGTGAATCATTTATAATTGAAATGGCTATTAGGTTTACACTTGTATAACCTTAATCTTGAACCATTATTATCGCCTAGATTTGAATTTGGACTCAATCGAATTGCTGTGATTTGAGTTAGTCCGAATTGGACTAGCAAGGACATACGCGGCCGTTAGTGGACCACATATCTCCTTGAACGGCCCTCTGGAGACCGTTCATCCCTGGCTAATGCCAATTAGTCTTGGCCAATTATCCTTGATCTATCTTCGGCCAATTCTTGATTTGATCAGCCCAGTAGACCCTAGGCCGACCAGCAGACAGTAGGCTGGACTCTGGTTCAGTTCCACCCTGCCTATGGCAGCCCGGGAGTCCACTTGGGTGAATTTCTAGATTTTTGTTAGGCCCTGTGTTGTGCGGCAAGTAATGGCCCGTACAACTTACAGGCGCCCTGAGTGGACCGTTCAACTAATGAGCAGCTCTATCAGGACCACATATCCTGTCCTCGATTTTGAAACCTTCTGGCCTTGTGCGGCCCCATCCTTACCGTTTATATAGAAGAGCGGCCCTTTATCAGCCGTTCAATATTGACCCCCGAGGGCTAAATCTCAGCCCAGTTGCTGTTAGTGCAGTCCAGTGTCGACCGCACAAGTCTTGAGTGGTCCATCAGGAACCGCATATCATCCAGAGATGAGTTTTCTCCGTGTTTTATGATTTTGATTCCAAGAACATGATGGTTCTTGATAATTTGAACTCCTGGACAGAAATTCTGGATAGTATCTCTTCAACTTAGCCTTGGGATGTTCCGAGGTAAGTTTGTACTTGATTATAATTGGCTATTTTAACTTGATTAAAGTCTAGACGGAACTTGGGATCTTGGATCCAATAAATCAATGCCAACGCATCATAAGGGCCCGGTCTGGTCCTCGGGAGAGCGCCCAAAAAGTACTTGTGCCCATGGGAGTTTGTAATGACATGGTGAGGCATTGCACCGAGTGCATGACTAGCGTGATGTCTATGACAATGATCTCTTACTTGAATCATGTTCTACTTGGTTATATTCTTACTTGTTGGCCAATTTCAAGCAATTCCTGTTAGTTATATTGTTCATAAACTTGAAATTCTTGTAATTATGTCATCCTGTCATATTGTTATTCCATTCCATTCTTTAGCACTTTCTTTTATTATGTTGTTTCATTCGATCGTTATTTCTTTTCTTTCCGTTTCATACATGTAATTAATTGGTTAATCACTTACACTTGCCTGTTGTTACCTACTGAGCGTTCGCTCATATAGTTGTTTTCCCCCCTTTCCCGGTAGCTCAGGTGAAGATTCACAGATGGATGGGAATGGGTAAGAGTGATGGCTTGGAGTGTATCAGCTAGTCGTTATGTTGAGATTGTTATAGTTGTTTTACATCTAGCTATGCCTTAGAACTTGTGTTAGTTATTGTAATGGAGTCGAGTAGAGATTATGCTTGATTATGTTTAAGTCAGTTTGATGGTTATTGTAATGGATTGGAGTTATTTCGGTTCATGACGTTACATTAATTCTTAGCTTAGCTTGTTATCTTTACTAGCATTTTCTACTGCCGGTCCTGATATTTCACGTCGGGGCATGACAGACCGTCTGTGTATACGGTCGTGTTTGATCACATGTGTGCGGTCGTGTGTGTCGTTGTGCTGCATTTGTTGCAGCATGTGTGTGTGTGTGTGTTGTGATCCGCTCGTCGGATCATGTGGGAGACTTCGTCTCCGGTCGTCGGATCGTGTGGGAGAAATTAGTTATCTTGTTTAGATAATATCTTCAATCTCGTTAATATTATTAATTTCGCTACGTAGTAAGTTTTGAATTTGCCATCTACTGTGGGGGACAATTCAACCCCCCTTCTTGTTCACTCGCCTACCCCGGGGACCAACAATATACAAGCATATAGGCATAGAAAAGTGACACTTGTGGAAACAAACGCGACACTTGTGGAACGTGGAGTCTTGTTGTTGTTTTTACATTCTTGGTTAAGCACACGCTAATGGTATATCAAATCAGCACCCCTCAAATGGCATCTAGCTGACTTGCAAAACTCTCTGTCGAACATGATGTGTAAGGGTTAATACACCCACACAGACATCATATATCACATAGCAGGCAGAGATGTCTTCAAGATCTCGACAAGACCCGAGGACCGCTATCAATGTCAGAATTGTCCCATGGCTTGCACCTCTTGTATTTGGGCCTTTAGCTCCCCTTTGTAATGCATTTTACGGCACCCTCTAATGAAGTATACTTAGAAAACCGACTCCTTTTTTGGACTCACTCTTGGGCTTTTGCTCCCCCCCAGACCCTGACCTGTCTAGTACTCGAGCCAGTACCTACTAGCTCCTTGTCGAATCAATGTTAACCGCTCATCCTTTCAAGCCAGTACCTATTATCTCTCCATCGAGCCAGTGCCTACAACCCTTCTTTCGAGCTCATGTCTTGCCTAGCCAAAGCTAGAAGCCTATCTCGCTATTCCCTATCTGCTCAGCTAAATGGTTGTATTGCAGAGACAGCGTGAGCAAAGCCCTCTAAACGTCTGGGCTTCTAGGCTATCTAGTCCCTTTTCAGCAATAGAAACAAAGGTGTTTGGACCTTTGGTCCGATATAAATTAATACGTGCTGTGGTTGAGAGGCTCAGTCAGTGGGGAATCATCCTGCACTTGACCCCCACATCGTCTGATACACCTACAACCGTGGAATCGAACTTGCGGTAGCTATGCAAACATCTACCATGTGTACGCAGACCCTCCTCTATGTGTCATCCATATGTCCCCGCATACGTGCCGTGTCCTAGAGGCACATCCCAGTTGAACTTAAATTCCATGGCAATTGTTGAAACTTGATTAGTAGGCCTGCAGAACACATACGCCCAAGAACTCAAAAATCAACCAACAAATCACCGGCCACAACTTACACCTCTTTTCTTTTATTTTCCCTATTTTTATTTTTATTTTATTATCCTCCCACCACTTCCGCGTGTGCGCAATGAAATAAGTTGGCACGCCCGGTGGGACCATTCCTGCCTTTCTTCTTTCTGCTGAAAAGGAGCTAATACCCGCTTTGAGGCCGTGATGCCCTTTCCTCTTTCTTATAGGTGGGGTAGAGGAGGGCACGACTTCTAGCTCACATTTTTTCCATTCGAGCTGCCAGTAGGTGGTCGGTCTGCATCCAATGTTCGCCCTAACAAATTTACAACCAGCAGCTTAGCAACAATGACGGCCATCACTTATGGCCCCATCGTCATTGTCACCCACGCCAGGGTGGGTAACTTGGTGACGCCGATTGTTGTCGGTGACTTCGCCCAAGTTGTTGGCTTGCCTTATTTCTTGGGAGTGGTCACCATGGTTGCCCCGCAACCAGCCCCAACTCTTTCCCATGCAGCCAATCAACCACGGGCTACTCCCGCACTAGTGACCCGTGCAGGCACTTGGTCCAGGGTCTCCATCGTAGTCCCCGTAGGGGTCCCACACCTGCAACTACCCAGGCGAGTGTTAACTCTCAGGTCCACAACCAGCCGACTCCCAATGTGGGCATCACGCCCTAGGCCTCGGCCACTTCTCTAGATACTCGCTTATGTTTTCAATCCTAGGGTCTAGTCAAGTCGACACCTAACACAGACCTCCAGCCCCAGGTTCAACGCTTCCCAACACCCAATACGGGCTCACAGCCCCATGTCCCAGCCAAGCTGATACCCAACACGGGCCTCTAGCCTCGGGTTCAAGGCTTCCCAACACCCAACACGGGCTTGTAGCCCCGGGTCCCAGCCAAGATGACACCCAACATGGGCCTCCAGCCCTTGGTTCAAGGCTTCTCAACATCCAACTTGGGCTCGTAGCTCCAGGCTCCAGCAAGGTCGGGTCCCAACACAGGCTTTTTGACCCTGGCTTCCGACATCCCAACATCCTAATAGGACTTCTGGCCCTAGGTCTCAACACTGCCAGTCCCCAACATGGGCATTCAGCCTCAGGGCATGTCAACTCCAACACCCAACATGGGCTTCCAGCCCTTGGTCCTAGCAATGCTGACTCCCAATACGGGCCTCCAGCTCAAGGCTTTCGACACCCTAATACTCAAGACAAGCACCTTGTCCCGGGATCTTTGCAACATCGGCTCTCAACACAGGTACACTACCCTGAGTGCATGCAGCACCTTCTCTGACTCATGTAGATACCAACTCTCGAGTTACCTAGATTTTGGCTCCCAACACGGGCACTATGTCCTGGGTGCCGACTCTAGTAATATTTTCCAAGGGTGTCACACCTCAGGCAATGGTGGGCCAAGTCTTCTTGGTATACCACCTAGGGGCTGAGTCTTCTTCAGCTCCTCAAAAGAAGCATCGCAGTGACCGTAGAAGTAGGCAACCCGCTGCTACAACCAACGACTCTGGCAAGACTATTCTTGTCGGTGATCTCAAGATCCGACTCGATGGAGGCAAGCCGATCATACCTCGGGACCAGCATGTACCGATGGTCCCGACTTCTAACCACTTTAATCTTCTACCACATATATGGGAGGATAGAGCGGAACTAAAGGAAATTGGTGCTCCGGTGGCACACTAGGGGCAGTCTCGACAGTCCAAAGTCAAGGCTCCTATAATGTCTCCGGGTTTCAGATCGTGTTTCCGTAGGATGCGGATCGTGTCCGTGTTGGTTTTCAAAAGTTAATATTGAATTTTCAGACTCTTAAATGATATTTTTGGGAATTATTTCGGGTCTACGGTGGGGCGTTGTGTGGTCTTACTTTTTTCTGACTCAAAATATATTTTTTGAGAATTTTTTAGACTTAAATGAATTTCTAAAGATAATAAAGAAAAATAGAAAAATAGAAAATCAAAATTCTTAATAAACCCCCTTCCCCCTCCATTTCCCTCATCTATCTCGTGTCTCTCCCTCTTCCCCATTCTCTCGTCTCCCTCTCTCTCTCCCCATTGGGTAGTTAACGAGGGCGAGAGGGGCAAGCATTGGAGCGACGACGGTGACGTGTGGCAAGAATGAGGTGGCGGTGAGTGGTCCCGGTCGTGGGAGTTGACCATAGGGAGGATCAACATTTTCTAGCATCTCTGGCGGTTTGAGTCTTCGAAAAGGTAGGGGGATGGATCATTTCTCTTCCTATGTGTTTTCCCCTCCATTCCGTGTCACGGTGAGGCCAAGAGCGAGAGTATTTCATATTTTGGGGAATATCCATGTTCGGGGAGGAGTGATGGTTTTGGCCATTTTGGGCCTTGATTTATGGTTTAAAGGTGATTTTATGGATGTATGAATGTTTGGGGATTGATTCCCCTTTGTTTCCCCTTTGTCCCGAGGTAAATGGGGCATGGAAAAGCCTTCGTGCGACTTTCCAGTTCGCTGAAACCCAGCAGAAGGTGACTAGGGTTCTGGCTACCTGGTGTTTTGCTGGGCGGCCAAGGGTCCGGCCGCCCAGGTCTTCTAGGCGGCCAGTGATAAGTGTTTAATTTTACATGTTTATCCATGTCACACACATTATCTTATGGGCTTCAACGTAAATAATTATGCAATATTTTTAGTTAATTTAATCTCACATTAAATTCAAGTTTTCATGAAATTAATTGATTTTTAGCCATAAAATAAATATGTGGGATTCAAAATGCATAAAAGATAAATAACATAAATATATTATTATATATATCTATAATAATATTTTTATTTTATTTATTTTATTTTTTGTAGGGAAGAGCATAAAAATAACGTAAAATGGAGACGTTATTTTGTGAAGTCGTGTCAATGCCGTTGATTGTAGTTTGGTCAAACGTCAAACCTATTTGACGTGTTCTGGAAGTGTATGAATTAACGTCAGCTGCCTTGGAGGTCAAATACCTTTGACGAAATTTTAGGAAAAAATGGCATGGTGCTTTAACGTGTTTTGGCATGTCGTTGCATGGGGCTATGGCGTGTATGTTTTCGAGAAGGAAACAGAAGCCTGTGGCATGCATGGTCCGGTGCCCTGTTCGCAGCAGGACTTGTGAGATGGTGCCCCTATTCTTATAGAAAATGACTCGCGTACATGGGAAGCTTCAATAGGATAAGGCTGGCATTTTGTGAAGGAACAAGGACTCTTGGTGGCGGTGTTGCAGGGGAGCTCTCCCCTATATGAGGGCCCTTCTCTTCCTCTCTCTCCCCTTCTTCTTCCTCTTCCTTCCCTTCTTCCTCTCCCTTACTTCTCCTTCTTCCTTTCCCCTCTGCAGAAGTTCCTCCCTTTCTTCTCCCTCCATCTCCTCCTCCTTTCCTCCTCTTCTCCCTGCGTTCTCCCCTCTCCCTGCTAGCCTCCACCGCGGCGCCCCCGTGCCCTCTTTACATCCACCGTCCTCTCCCTCTCCCTCTCCTCCTCTTCTTCCCTTCTCCCTATAGACACGTCATTTTCGACATTATATTGAGTAAATTTCATATCACACTATGACACCCCAAAGTGGCTCTCACCTTTGATTTATCTGAGTAATGTTCCTTAATTTTTAATATTTTACCTTTTTAGAAAATTTTCGGGGATGATCTTAAATGTGGCGGGGGTAATGGATGCCTTTTTAAATACGTGTCACCCTGACATGATGCATTCATAATTAATTAAAAAATTATCTTGCTTATGACGTGTCTTCGCCATTAGACGCGTATTTTAAACGTGTCATGGATAGCAGACGCCCTCTTGAGTCAAAGTTCGGCACCAACCTCGTCGTTTTATTCAAAAATTTATAAAGAACATGCCTTGCTGACTAGACTTGTCTCTCAAGTCAAGGTTAGGCACCAAAATTTTCTATTTTCAACGCGTGCATCGCCGTTTGGTGCCGTGTCTAGTGCTGAGAGGAAAGTGGGCATGTCCGCCATTGGGGACGTGTCTAAAGAAGACGTCTCAACCAGTAGATTCGTCTGAGGAAAAAAATATTATTTTGTTAAATAGATATGTGTCCTGTTAGGGGGATGCTTTCTTATGAAGGTGTCTCCTGAGGAAGACGCCTTCTTTACAAATTTTCTTATGAATAGAGCACCCCCTCCCACGAACAAAGGGCTTTGAAATCCTTTCAAGAGATGGGGGAAATGCTGGCCAAATCGCTTCTGAGCTCGTGAGAGATCAAGGGGAGGTTCTGCCGGATTTTTAGGTGCTCGTCCGCTCGAGAGAAAAGGCCATCTCTTCCCACCGCCCGTGCACATCATCCTTACGCTGTCGAAGCCCTCCTTGAAGCCTGCCATCTACGCCGCAATAAGCAATTCTTTCTCTTATTCTTCTAGTGTTTTTGCTTCCGTTAATTGCACACATCATCCTTTATTTTTGTTTGGATTACATTTCTCTCCTTAAGAGAGTTCTACATCTGTGCATTTCTGCACTGTCATGCCCCGAGCACAGAAGGAACCCGGAGATGCGTGATGAGTTTATATCGATCATGTCAATCAGAGCGTAAGTGTATTCGACACACATAGACAGAGCGCGCACAAGTAAAGATAACCAAGTCCTTTATTAATCATAAACTTTCAAAGTACTTCTATTACAACTCTTGAGGAAAGCACTAGGACTCAATATAAGAAAAAGTATAATGGATGACTCAAGAAAATAGCAAAGACAGGACTAGATAACACTTTGACGGTTGGAATGGCTCTAAGCTCTTCACTCTTGTCCGTCCCCACCCGAATGAGTCTCGTCATCGAAATTACCTGAAAAATAGGGGAAAACACTAGGTGAGCGAACGCTCAGTAGGAATTATATCTCAAGTGCTAGCTTGCTTTAAGTAAATTACATGTTACATGAATGCAAGTAAATCTATGCATGTTCGCATGAAACGACAATAGAGAGAGTGTATAGCAAAAGATAACTTAGAATGAACCAGCAAGATATCCAAGATTTCATGTAATTATATCAAGATAGGCAAGCATGTACATTTATCAAGTCATGTCACGAATTGGCTATCACGTTATCAAGCAAGCAAGTAAATACTCTTTCTGGGCCACGCAGGTCATGTCATGTCAAGTCAAGTACAAGTATAAGATTATGGAATGTCATTTATCTAGAACGACCAGTACTTCGATGCAATGCCACACTGTGATCAATAATAGCTCCCATGGGCACAAGTACTTTCGGTTGCTCCTCCCAGGACCAGATCGGGCCCTATATGCACAAGTATTGAGTCATGTATTTTCGACATCCACTATAGTTATAGCCAATATAGAATTCCAAAGGAATACTCTTGTAGGAATTTTAAGGTAGATCTTGTGGAATAGAAACTCAAGGATAGAACTTGTTATGTAGGGATGTACTACGATCAAAATGGTACAATCACGATACTCATTGAAAAATGGGTGGATTTGGCTCCCTAGTGGGTGCCATGATATCAAGAATAAGCGCTCATATACATATGGTCGCTCGTTCTTTATACATGATAAGGTAGAAATAATCTATGTCTACATAGAGGCACATAATCCTTAATTGATAGAAATGATATAGTTTCCCATTCCATTAACTCAAGAAACATTCTCACGGTATCCAAATAGCATACCATGAGGGCCGGTATACCATGTTTCTTTAGAGTGATATGGCAATCAAAAAAGTGTCATGGGTTTTAAGGGTACAACCTGCTCGGCAGCACTGAGGGAATCCAAGGCTTCGCGTAGACTTACGGAGGTCTCTATGATAAAGTCACCAGTCCAAAGGAAGGAATATCCCGTGGAGGGCTCTTCTATCACTGAGAAATAGTGGGGTAATCGTGAAGCCATCAAAAAACGCGGGACCATATCTACGGACTGAGATATAGTGCCATATAGATACCCACTAACTTGGGTTACAGGAAAACATCAAGGAAAAATAGTGAACAGGTAACATGGCGCCTGAGGTAGTGTCTTCATTTCATTAAATAAAGTCTTGTAGTTAAGGCGTCAAATTCAGAATTATACCTTTATATATATATATATATATATATATATTATATATATTAGATCCTGGAGTTTTCTCCATAGATGATATAGCGCCCTCTGGAGGAGTCTCCATTTTAGGATATGGCGCCCTGGATAGGGGTGCTATATCTTGAAGGGTGACTTAGGTTCAGACGTGGTTCTCTTCATGTGAATTTGAACGTGAACAGTCGTACTTTTTCAATAAAAAGAATTTTGCAAGAATGAATATATGGGCAGGTAGAGGAAAATAGCAAGATTCTAGTAGTGTACTCATGCATCAATTTAGACATCAGGATTTATGGTTATTAAATTTTAAACATGATGAATTTACTAATTACGTATGATTATAACGACTGTGTGCAAAGTCGTTTGATTATTAGGGTGCCCTGGGCAGAGTCGCCCTTTTTACTGAGGTTCTGAAAACGCAACATAAATCCATTGGAAATAATACTAAGACCTATATGCATGCTCATGATCTGGATTTATTAGATTGGGCTTGGTACTTGAGAACACCTACTTGATTGGGTGATTTGGTTGACGGACAGAGAAGGTAATAAGAGGAAAAATGGCAAGTTCAGCCCCAACGGAGCAGAGGAACAGATACTCAGCAATGACAGATGCAGAGGAGGAAGAAGAAGAAGCAGCTTGTCTTCTTCTTGTAGCAGTATTCGTCCGGGAAGCAGAAGATTAAGAAGAAGTGGAGGATGCCCTTCTTCTCGTACAGTCGTCGGAGGAAGTGTATTGACAGAGGATGAAGAAGTTCTTCGCGGTGGCGACGACGCTACAGAAAACCCAGAGGCAATAACTTTTACAAGGTTTCAGAGGGATATATTTATAGGGAAAAAGAGCCTAACGGGTTTAGAATGCTAATGAGATTAAAATTTCCCATGTACGAATCCCACTTGAGCTAAACCTTCCCGAACGGCAGCCATTATCCCAGTTAGAACGAAACACAGCAATCGGGTTTTCTATAATTAATCCTGAAGAAAATAGCACCCATTTAAAGGGGTTCATTTCATGAAATAGCGCCTTAAGCAAGGGCGCCCTTTACTTGGCCCATTTGGGTTTAAGTGTAAGGCCCAATTATGTATGTGGTGTTGTGTATGTGATCTGGGTTTTGGCTAATTGTTTGTTTTAATTTATTTAGGATTTCTATTCCTTCAATTTACCAGGGTTGCTACATGCACAAAATCTCATCCCATCATAACATATTTCTACCCTTTGCATCCTAAAGGGGTTTAAACAATACCAATGAGGTGTGTATTTATTCATGATTTCACTGCTTTCATCACAAGGGATTGATACTACACTACTTTTATTCTAATTGATATTTTGTGTTTATTTCATTTTTTGCAAGGGTAATCAAAAAGAAAACTCTCTTCGTCGGCCAGCCAAAGGAAGAGAAAGAAGGAATCCACACAAATCTCCCGCATCCAAGGTTTACTCGCGATCACTTACTCCTTCTATTTTTGGGGTCCCCGAGCCCTAGTGATCACACATCATGCATCACACACGCACTTACGTGTGATTTGATTCCTTTTAGTTATTTTCCGTTGGAACCCATGGAGAGCAACTCTCGCGGTCTTGGTTCACCCCTGCGTGCACTATATTTTCTTTTCCATTTTGTGACGTCGTTCACTTCTTTTGGCGATCATGGTGGGACTTCATTTGCTTTCTTTTGATTACTCGTGTGTTTTTGGCACCCACGTGTGCGCCTTCTTTTGGCACCTATACGTGCACCTCCTTATTGCGCCTTTGCGCGCTACATTCGTGCTCCTAGTAGCACTTTTATTTTCATTCCTCGTGCATCACGTGGACTCCCCTACTGTCCCTTGTGATTCCTCAAGAGGATTTCATGTTTTAGAATGAAAAAAGAGGGGTTTAAAAGAGCATTTCATTATTTAGTTGGGTGCCATGTTTGGATGTGCATGATTTGTGAGAGTTCATTCCTATTCTTCCTTTATGTGAAAAGTGGGTTCTGGTCTGATAATGCGTCTGTGACTCAAGAAGCGTATATGTATACGTGTCCACCTGGGTAGATGCATCTTGATGATAAAAAAAACTCAGAATTGATTAAAAGGTGAGTTTAATGGGAGAACCGAAGTTTTTCCTTGGTTTATAGATTTGCCAAACATCAGAGGGAAGCTTCATCACTCAGGCAAAATATATCAGGGATCTATTGAAGAAGTACAAGCTGGAAAATCTTAAGGCTATCATTGCACCAATGGGTACATCAACTAGTCTTGATGCTGACCCAGAAGGTAAATTGGTTGATTCCAAGATATATAGAGGTATGATTGGATCCTTGCTTTATCTTACTGCATCTTTACCAGATATTCAATTCTCCATGTGTTTATGTGCTAGATTTCAGGCTAGTCCTAGGGAATCACACATGAGTGCAGTGAAAAGGATTTTTAGATATCAATCTGGCACCCTTGACTTAGGTCTATGGTATCCTGCTAGATGTGAGTTTGAACAGGTAGCTTACACTGATGCAGACTATGTAGGGTGAAGAATAGATAGAAAAAGTACTAGTGGGTATTGTCAATACTTAGGTGGTTGCCTAGTGTCTTGGGCATCTAAGAAGCAACACACTGTTGCTCTTTCAACTACTGAAGTTGAGTATGTTGCATCAAGAAATTGTGTTGCCCAGGTTCTCTAGATCAAACACCACCTCATGGACTATCACATAAAATTTAGATGTATTCCTATTCTTTATGACAATACTAGTGCTATATCCTTGACTAAGAATCCTGTTCATCATTCCCGGACTAAGCACATTGAGATAAAACATCATTTCTTGAGAGATGAAGTAAGAATGAAATTGAACTAAATTTTGTAGAATCAGAAAAATAGATTGCTGATATATTCACTAAACCTCTTGGCAATGAAAGATTTAAATTCTTAAGAAGATAACAAAGTTTATGGAAATTTTCAGCATGATAACTGACTGCCTGAGTGTTCTCACATGGAATAAATATTCTATGTTTTTCTTATCATGTTGCTAGTAGAAGTAAAATAAGAATGATGTTGCATACAATGCATTGCATAAAGTCTATATTGATCCCAAAGGTATATCAAATGGTATGTTGGGAGAAGGGCAGATCTCTTCTATCTGAAAACCCAAGCTATGTGTAGAGGCTAGACCTCCGCCAAGTAACTTGGGTCAAGAGTGTATCTTGGTCTTGCATTCCATTATCTGTAGTCATGCTAGTCAAAAAATTTCATGTGCTTTAAATGTTGTGTCCAGCAGAAGTGCACATAGACAGGGGGAGTTAATGTCAAAAATATTTTGTGTCCATCTCATTGTCTTGCATATTAATAGGGGGAGTTTATGATAGGTTGTTAAAAGGTTGAGTCAGATCAAGTTCATGTTGCTGCATATAGGCAGATGTGAGTGTCTCTTGAAGAATGTCGACACCCTAAGTCGACACCTTTTTGCATAAGTTCTATCTATTACTTCCTTTGTTTTTGATTCCTATTCTGACATGTTTTCGTCAACCAGAATTTTCACTACTCTTGAGTGAAATGATCTCATTTGGGCCAGTGTCTTTACCCGTTTATCTAACTTGACTCCTTGACACTTGGCATCAATTTCTTTCTCACTGCAATGTCTTGCAAATCCTGTACTTCCTTCTAAACATGAATTAATGACAATCTGATCTTCAGTTCATTATTTTTAGCTATTGAAACTCAAAGAATCTTTCATATAAAGTTCTATGATACACCATGAAAAATTGATGGTTTAAGTCAAATGAGTCAAAGAATTTAAGGATTGAACTCAATGAAAAGGATGCAGTTCACACTTAATAGTCCTCAACCACATCTAACATGATATGTCTTGTAAAATCTCTCAGAATCTGAAAGGTTAAAATTCATGATAAACTTGGGCTAAGTATTGTTCTTAAACAAAAAGTTTTCTGTAAAACAAAAAGGTAGCCATGTCAAAATAATGAGCCAACAACTCTATAGGCAGAGCAATGGCTGAGTCCATCGAGAAACTGGGTCCTTCATCAAAGAAAAGAAGAAAACCTATGTCATGAAGTTCTTTAGTTATCTCTGTTCAAAAATTAAAATAGAATGATAAATTCTATTGAGTAACTAGGGGTACTGGCGTCTAATCAATGTGTACCGATACGTCAAAAGGTATGGATTATACCTGACTGTTCTGAGAATTGTGGGCAAAGTAAAAGAAAAGAAAAATCATGCTTGAAGAGGGGCGATCTCACGCTACTCCTGAGCGGGGAAGAGGATGACCACGTACGCTTGAAGTATGAACTGCAAGGAGGGAAACAAGTCAGAGGTGCCCAAGGATGGATCCCCGGGGAAAACCCTTTGATGCTTAAGTCAGCAAGAGTAGTAGAGCACTGGTGCGAAGGGAGGAGTTAGGAGGGAGATGGGGGCGTGAGATCCCTCTCCAGCAAAAGGTGAAGTGGTTCATGCTCAGGGTTTTCTTTGGCTTACCTCCGCACAGTAGGGCTCTTCCAGCTTAAATAATGGCTCGTTGAGTGCATGATCCTTGTAAGCTGAGGCGTTTTAGGGGGGGTTACGTCCTTCTTCCGGGCTCTTTATAGCACGCGGACTCTTGATCTCCCTTATCCTCTTGAGCTCCCAGCTTTTAAAGGGCTCGTAATTGCCGTACAGATAAGCTTCCATCAGTTGGCCCGAGCATGAGGCACTGGCCCAGGAGATGCCTCCCGAGTGATGAGCACGTGGTTTGGGCAGGGAATACTGGGCTCCGAGGGAGCTTTCCCGATCAAACTGATGCTCGGACTTCCCAACCCGAAGGCCTCCTAGGAAGTGCTTGATCCGAGTGAGTTATTAGGCTTTATATTAAGTGGGCCTTGGGGCTGCCACTTCAAGGAGCTGGGCCTTGTTGGGTCCGGTCGGACCTCGTTTGGCCTCTCCGTTCGGGCGGTTAGATTTCCCCTCTCCACTTGTCCCCCTCCTACTCCCGAGCCAAAATTAGGCTCGGACGAGTAGCATTTGGGTTGGACTTTGTGTGGCTCTAGTTGGGTGGATATCTCTCTCTGATAGGGGCCACATGATGTGGCTTGCCTTGAGAATACGCCCATCATGATGATAATTCTGAAAGTTCTTGCAAGAAGGGCCCTCTTCGGAAGATCGGAACGCCGCGCCGCTTCCGGCTAGGGGTTATAAGCATTGCGCATTGTTTGCGTCCCTTTATATCTGGGGCTTAGGGGTTTGCCTTCTACTGCATTTATATTTGAGGGGGGCTCATGCGCCGCGAGAGCAGTTCGGAAGAACGGAGAATCGCAGCGGCTTTTGCAGAGCTAGAAGAGTTCTCCACAGCGGTGATCCGTCAGCTTCCTGTTCTTCCAGGGTCCTCTGGTCTAGAGCTTTCCCCTTCTTCTTCCAGTTCTTCGTGTTCTATGGCGGACCAAAATCCTGAGGTTGAGGGGCAGGGAGAAGAACAGGCCCCAAGGGCTTTTTTGGTACCGTCGGAGCCTCTTTGCAGCGAGCTGGGTGAGGCTGATGTGAAGCGACTGGAGAATCAGTATGGGCTGCCTTGGCCATTCCAGTTCTTCACGCCTGAACCCCACGAGTCTATTCTGGCCACTCGTTCCAGTGGCTTTTGTTCTTTTCTCTTGGCCTGGAAGTGCGGCTTTCGCCCATCCCTCCATTCCTTTGTCACCGATTTGCTTCGGTTCTACCGGCTGGCTCCTGTTCTGCTGGTCTCCAACTCTTATACGCTTATCTTCTCCTTCATTTTCCTCTGTTGCCAGAGTGGGGTGAACACCTCATTGGACCTCTTCCATCATTTTTTTGAGTTTAAGGAGAACCTTTATGCGGGGAAGGGCTTCTTCTTCATCCAGGCGAAGCAAAAAAGGAGCTGCGTGTCCCTTTCCATGAAGGACTCCTCTCACAAGGGGTGGAAGACCCAATATTTCTGGGTGGGCGCGTCTGTGATCAGTGTGGTCTGGGATTTCCCTACGGTGCCCAATTTTCACCCGAACGTTCCTCCGAAGCAAACAGAGGTCTCCCCGAAGGTGGAGAGGGATGTTGTTATCCTTCTGCAGAATCGCCGGATGACTGCTGAGCTGGTGACCCCATCCAACATTGAGGAGTACGCTTCTCGAGTGTTGTTGTTGATAGGTGAGGGTCTCAGGGGCTTGTTATCTTTCTCATCAAGTAAGTGCCTTCCTTCTCTCAATTTGCTCGCCTTCGTTCAGACCTGAGGCGAGCGACTGAGGAGGAGGCACCGCCAACCGAGCTGGAGGTCATCGACTTGGATGATACGCCGGCTCCGAGTGATCTTCAAGCTTCGGAGGGCTCATCCTGCCCCCGGGATAAGGGCAAGCGGGTCGTCCGGAATGGCGCTCACGATTGCCGAGGTGTCAAGGGTAAGGATCCCGTGGCAAAGTTTCTGAGGTCTTCGATGCAGGCCCTGTCTGCCGAGAAGAAGTGGGCGAGGAAGGAGGAGGTCGCCCGCCCGGCCGATGAGGTTCGTCTATTGCCTTCTCTCTCTATGGAGCAAGATGGAGTAAAAGACGAAGGGGCCGTGGCCGATGTCGGGGCACCGAGCGAGACAGAGGGGGCGCAAGACGGAGGGGTCCAGTCCGAGCCGGTCGAGGCTGGAGGGTCGCAAGATGAAGCGACTCAGTTGTAGCCGATCGAGGCCGTGGAGGTACGCGGCGAGGCAGCCCAGCCCGAGCCAACAGGTGGGGCCCCCGAGGCAAGGTCGCTCGGGGGAGGTGTCCCAGTCCCGGTAGCCCTGGAGAGGGTCTCCCCTCCCTCGACTAGTACCTTCAACGTCCGAGATCCTTTATACCGGAGGTGCCACTCCATAGCTTTGGGAGCTGTGCGAGGAGAGATCTGGAAAAGTCCCCCCTCCGCGCTTCTCGAGCAAATTATGGAGGGTGGTCTAGTCTTAGACCAGCTAGGGGCTGAGGCGGCGGACGCGTATGCTCGGGCAGAGTCGTAGAGGGAGTCTCTTTCATGGGCTCGTGGTGCGCTTGATCGGAAGATCAAGCGTTTGACCCTCAAACTTGGGTACCTTTATCGGGAGGTGGCCCCGCTCCTTGCACAGGTACGGTCAAGCCAAGGAGAGGCCTGGTCGTTGGTTGAGCAGCTGGCCCAGGCCCATCGTATGGTCGATCTGAAGAATGAGCTCCTGGAGGTAGAGCGCAGAGCTCAGGTCGAGCGCGACGAGCTATGGAAGGTCGAGTAGGAGGGGCTCGAGGACTGAGTCCAGGCGGCCGTGGATGCACGGATCGAGGCCGAGAGGAGGCTGTCTGAGTCGAAGCAGAGGATAGCCAAGCTTGAGAGGAAGGCGGAGCTGGCTGGGGTGGAATCGCTCGAGCAATATAAATGCTTAGAGGCTTACCATGCAGCTCTTCATATGACTACCTTCCCCTACTATGAGTCGGGCTACCATCGGGGCCTTCAGAAGGGCTTCTCCCAGGGCTTCCATCGGGCCATCATAGAGGCGGAGGCCCAAGCGTCTGGGCTCGTCTTCCCTATCGGGCAACGCTATGACTCGGACTGGGGTTCTACTGATTCCTCCCACTATACGTCGAGCGAAGAGGAGAGTCGGGGGGGCTCGACCTCATCCGAGCGATTGCCAACTCCAGCAGCCTTGAGAGGGCACGCGACCGAGACAGTTCCCACACAGTTGGGGTCAGAGCCTGGGTCGACCGTCGCCGAGAGTACCGGGGGTGGATTATCTGGTGTCGAGGGGCCCTCGTCTACTGAGCCTCGAGATGGGCCCGAGGCCTGATGTACCAGCTCTTTCTTTATTTCTCCTTCTCTTATGTAGTTGTGAAAACCTTTTTTGGGAAGTATAGCAGCAGCGATATTAAGTGCTGAATTGATTATTTCTTACCACCTTTGGTGTGATTTGACTATCGTATTCATAGTTGTTGGGGAAGGCGCCAATTTTCCCTATAGATATTGAAGGGGCGTGATCTCGCGCTTGTCCTGAGCTGGGAGGATGATCACTTAGTAGTGAACTGTAGAGAAAGAGAAACGAATCTGGAGGCCCAGGGATGGTTCCCCGGGGAAAACCCTCCGATGCTTAAGTCAGTAGAGCAATGGTGGAAGGTATTAAGGGAGGTAGAAAGAGGTGCGCGAGATCCCCCAACACCAATGTGGTGAAGTGGTTCCTGCTCAGGGATTTTTTAGGCGTGTGTTGGCCCTCTTCCACTGGAGGGAATCCCTGGTTTATATAGTGCGCTCACCTTATGAGTCCCGTAAGCTGAGGAGTTTCAGGCGGGAGTTACGTCCTCATCATGGGATCGTTACGTCCTCATCGTGGGATCGTTACGTCCTCATCGTGGGCTCTTCATGGCCTTGAGGGATCATGGCTCCTTTATCCTTGTAAACTCCTGTTCATAAAGGGCTCTCAACGGCTGCGCGGATAAGCACTTGTTAGTCGGTCCGAGCATAAAAGGTGCCAGCCCTGTCCGGGTGATAGGCATAGCTCGGATGGAGTCAGGTCGGAGTGGGCGCAGGGTTCTTGCCTCTATCCCAATAAAGGGATAACTCGGGCATGGGTCTTCCTCCGTTCTGACGCTCGGGCCTTCCGAGCCTAAGGGCCGCCGAGGAAGGGTGGAATCCCGAGTGATCTTTATTGGGCTTTTTGGCCTAAGTGGGCCCTAGGGCACTGTCACTTGGCTGAGCTGAGCCTCATTCGGCCCTGATGGGCCTAGTTCGACTGCTCTTAGATGGGCTACAGAAATCCCTCTCTCCACTTGTCCCCCTCCTACTCCCGAGCTTTAGTAAGCTCGGAAGAGTAGCTGTTTGGGGTTTCGGACCAGCGTGGCTCAGGTGGGTGGAGATCTGGCGGTGTCAGTAAGCCACGTGTCATGCTCACCTGGGCCCGTGTTAATGATGATCCTGATGGATTTGAACTAAAGGGGCCCCCTTTTCTCAGAGGTCGAAACGACACGCAATCTCTCGCGTGGGTTCATAGGCGTTGGGCGCTTGTTGTCGTTCCATACTCCCTCCGTCTTTAGGGCTTTTGATGTGACACCACTTTGGGGTGATAGTCACAAGACCAATGCTTCCTCGAACCTAAGTATGCAAGCACAACCACAAGGCTAAGAAGCCTATGTAAGCGGACCTTCGTATGGCGCACACACTCAACCCGGGGGTAACTCGGGGATGCCGAGTCGAGGAAGTGGGACAAGACCCTTGTTGGTAGAGGGCCAGCAACATCCAAGGTAAACCTCTTCTTGGGGAACGAAAATCCAACTCAATGAGTCGGCAATGGCCAAAGGGCACGGGTCACTCACTCACACCCACGGTGGTCGCACAAAGACGGTGGAGCCTTAGGATCGGGCGCTCTCTCTCTAATCGACGGCGCAATTGGAGAATATTAAATGAACAAGCATAAATGAGAGCAAGGGACGAGTTCTCACCTAGCCGGTTTGAAGAAACCGACTCCGGTCGGAGACGTGGGCGAGCGGCGAAGCGTGGGTTCCCCACACGCCGCGCCGGAGAAGCTTGACCTGCTCAAGTTATTACAATACTACACCTCTCGTAGGAGGGGGGACCTTGGGGTGGGGGTTAGCAGATATTACATCCAAACTACCTCCACACAGGGAGGGGCCTTCAGCCGGCCAAGCGGGGAGGGGTGGAACCGAACTCGCAATCAATAAGGGGACCGATGTCGGCTCTGCCCACTTTTTGTGAGTGCTGACAGAAGGTCGAAGAAGTAGCTACTGTGACTTCTCCCGAATTTTGTTAAGGACGAGACCACCTGGAAATTCTTCGTAGGAGGATGGGGAAGTCGTCCAAATTTTGTTGATTTCTTATGGTATCAATGCTGGTCTGGGTGGAGGCTCGAACAGGGTGGCAGTTCTTCGGATCTGACTGCTTCAGGTTCCCAACAGCAGGAAGAAGGGGATGCAACGACCGCTCCTGAGCTCAGAATCAGGTGCCGCCAGAGTCATTGGAACTGTGAACGAGTCCTCTTCGAAGAAAGACTGACGGGGAAGCCAAATGTTGTCGGAGAAGACCAGTAGGCTCTGAACACTGATAAGAGATCGGTGCAGACTGTGAGGAAGCAGAACAGCACACCCGGGGGAGAAAATTGAGAACTCCTGGATCCGGATGCCAAACTGAGCTCTGCCTTTTGGGGATGAAAGAAGACTCAGAGTATAATACTTTTGATGAAGAATTATTTCTCAGATTCCCATTAGGATGGCCGAAGTCGTGCTTCTCATCAGGTTCAGGTGCTCTGCCGGGGTAGCTTCGCGCAGTCGAGGGAGAACAGCTCTCTCGGGCAACACGGTGCTCAGATGACGACGAAACCATCACGCTTGGTTAGCTCTCTGAATGACCTTTCCATAAATATAGGACTTGCCACTAGAAGAATTGGGGAATAAAAGTAGAATATGCTGCTTTTAGGACCCTACTTGCTGCCTGCGAACTGGAAACTACAGGTTGAATTTGATGGGGGGGGAAATGGGATATACGGGAGGGGAAATGGGGTGGAGGGGTGTGGGAGTGACCCCCAGCTGTGAGGGGGCCTGGGAAGGGGTGTTCCAAGGTGTGGGAATGATAGAATGGGGGCTGGAAGGGGGTGTTTTCTGTGGGTGAGAGAGGAGCTGCGAATTTGGGGCTTGGAGGGAGAGGGGGAAGGTGAGGGGGAACAAGTGAGTGAAGGGAATGTGAATTTGAATTTCTCTTAATAGGGGGTAATCAAAGGTGGTCTTAGGGATGGGAAGAGGTGCCTTGGGAAGGTGGAGGGTTGCTTGGGGAAGGAGGATGGGTAGTTGGTGGTTGGATGGTGGAGCTAGGATTGGGTGGGGGTCTATTGGGACTAGGGGTGGAGTAATGTTGAGTGTGGGGAGTTGAGGAGGTATTAATGGAGGTGGTTGGTAGGGGAGGAGAGAGAAAGGGGCGCAGCCCCCCCTTATGGCCTTGTGGGGAGAGAGAGAGAGAGAGAGAGAGATATGGGAGCTTCTCACTCCTAGGGCATCTCACCCTATGGGTTGGCTTCTCACCAAGGGAACACACAAAATTGAAATCTGGAAATTCTTCAAATATTCATTCATTCGTTCAAAATGAGGGGAATGGGGCCCTATATATAGGCAACCCACATTTTACAAAAAGACCCTGACATTTGACTCAAAGACGAATAACCAAGGGGGTAGGGGGCGCCCTTGGGCCTAGCCCAATGAATTGGGCCCAATAGCAAACTAAACAACCTAATGACACTCAAACTTAGGAAAATAAACCAAAGACCTAGATACATGACTCTAATAAAAGAGAAATTACAACGATATGACTCAATAAAAATAAAGAAATACAACACAGGACTCATAATAAATGGCTAGACCATGACGTGCGCCTCCGGGATGACGAGACGGGCCGAGAGTGCCAGGACGGATGGTGATGACCCCATCATACTCCCGGGGTGCGGAGGACTCGACTCTGTCGAGTAAGAGTCCTTCCCTCTTCGGAAAGGTGCAGAAGTGGTACCGCTCACATGTCTTCCGAAAGAAGCCGGTTCTTCCACCTAGTGAGGTAGTGCCCGTACACCTTGCTCCGAGTGATGATTTCCTGTTCATCCAATATTCTCTCAAGTTGCTTACGTCGGGCTTCTCTGGGCTGACGGTGCTCTCAAGGGGAGGGGTGGGTGCTCTCTCAAGGGAGGAAGGGGGCTTGAAATCCTCACTTGGTGCCACCGTGGGTCCCTTGTATGGCACAAGGCCTTCCACATTGAAACTGAAATTAACTCTGTATCCCTCGAGGAGGCCTAACTTATGAGTAGTGAGGCTAGTGCACCTCAAAAAATGGAAGGGGCTAATCCCACAAAACCTCAATCCTGAGTTGTCTCTATGTGAGAGCCTCTCATTCCTCACCATCCCGGAATCACCCATTTGGATTTCTTGGTGACGCCATTGAGTCGGCCTACCTTTTGTAAATTTCATGGCTCTTGTTGATGTGCTTGCAAGGTTGTCATGCAATTTTGTGAATGCTGACCTTCTAGTGGTTATGGGTGGACCTGGACAACCATATGTAGACCAGTCATGCCATGATGCCATATGGACCTTGATGAGCCTTAGTTGGCCGGGACAACCAAATGTGGCCCTATCATGCATGGACTCTCTAACAAAGGTTGGAGGGCCGGGGCATCCATAGGTGATCCGGTCATGTATGAGGGTGACAAATGCCGGGGACCCGGACATCCAAGAATACACCTATCATGCTTAAGACTCATGATGAGTGAAGGTGGACCATTACATCCGAATTTGGACCACTCATGCTTTCTACTTGACATGTGGGTGGTATGAATGAATGGACCCAAGATAAGGTTCATGCCAATTGGTGTAGTAAGCCTAGACACATGTATGTTTTTCCCAAAGGTGACTTCCATGTGTATAGATGTGGGACAACATTTGAACTCCCATTGGAAAGGATCGAATGGATCTAAGAAGGTGGTCATCATGGGGTTGGTCACAACCTTATTACCTAGGGATATGTGGCCCAAGGTCATGGCTCCCAAGGTGTAACCCGGGTCATAGATGAGATGGATTTGGCCCAATATGGTGGGTGAGGGTAGGAAATGGTGGGTGGTGGGTAAGATGGTTGGGCCACATGGGTATAGGAAGGGGTCAAAGGGATCGTGGAAATGGTTACCTAGAGAGAGGAACTCCACATCCTCAAAGCCCCAAAAATATGGGTCATCCTCCTCCAAGATAATTGGGCCATGGTTGTTAGTGGGTTGGCCGACCAAAGCACTTGGGATCTCAATGGTAGGGGAGTGGACCGAGATGGGTTCTTCCACCATAGGGAGAAGGAAAAGAAGGTCGCTAGTGTAGCAACAAATGGTGCAGACCGAGGTGATAGACCCATCACAAGGGTGGATGAGACTAAGGTTTGTTGGGTGGGCCATCCCTAAGGTCAACAAGCAAGTCAACTCTAGCTGCCATTCTAGGCCTTTAAGGAGATCATCAAAACCCTCTACTTCGTAGTAGGATTGGATTGTTGTGTGAGGAGTGTGGATGGGCACTAGATGGTGGTCTTGCTTCATGGGTAGATAGGTATGGGTCATGATTTCTCTAATCAAGCTCTCCCTTAGCCACCTAACAAGAGACTATTCTAAGATGAATTCGACCCTATCTAGAGGGGGTGGTGTAGGGTGAAGATCCTCGTGCGAGGCTTCCTCTTCAATTGGGACATGGGTGCTGTCCATGGAGGGGATAGGTTCCCGAGGGTTATTTGTCTTCATGTGGCAAAGCGGGTGGATTACTTCTTCCAAAGCTAATGGAGTGGGAAGGTTCTTTGATGGTGGGGTGATGATGGCCGGAGTATGGTGCACCCGGGGTAGTGAACAAGGGCGGGATTCCCGCGGGTGGGAGAATACAAGGTTATTGAATTTAAAGGTTCCCGAAAGGTGTTGCGGATGCACTAGGCAAGTCCGACGTGTTGGGTTGATGTCGGCATTCCTTTCATCTAACCATTTCTTACCTAGGATTATACATGGACCCGCCAATGTTCCCTCTTGACACCAAGCTCCATCCAAATACTTAGTCTTCCCGAACCATTTATGGAATTCAATAAAGACTTGGTCTCCATTGTGCACAATTTGTCCGGTCCTACAAAGAGAGGTAATGATATCGGGGGACACCCAATTTTTAGATTCTAGGTCAATGAAATCAATTTCTACGGGCTCTCCATTAGGTAAGCATGCATGGGATATGATTGGGAGAGGGGCCATGTGACCCAAGACTCAATGTTAACAATGATGGGTTGACAATGCACGGTTCGGACAAGAATGCAAGCATGCCCTAGGACTTGACTTGATAGAGACAAGTCAATGACTTGCTATGATACCACTTGATGTGACACCACTTTGGGGTGATAGTCACAAGACCAATGCTTCCTCGGACCTAAGTATGCAAGCACAACCACAAGGCTAAGAAGCCTACGTAAGCGGACCTTCGTATGGCGCACACACTCAACCCGGGGGTAACTCGGGGATGTCGAGTCGAGAAAGTGGGGCAAGACCCTTGCTGGTAGAGGGCCAGTAACATCCAAGGTAAACCTCTTCTTGGGGAACGAAATCTAACTCAATGAGTCGGCAATGGCCAAAGGGCGCGGGTCACTCACTCACACCCACGGTGGTCGCACAAAGACGGTGGAGCCTTAGGATCGGGCGCTCTCTCCCTAATCGACAGCGCAATTGGAGAATATTAAATGAACAAGCATAAATGAGAGCAAGGGACGAGTTCTCACCTAGCCGGTTTGAAGAAACCGACTCCGGTCGGAGACGTGGGCGAGCGGGGAAGCGTGGGTTCCCCACACGCCGCGCCGGAGAAGCTTGACCTGCTCAAGTTATTACAATACTACACCTCTCACAGGAGGGGGGACCTTGGGGTGGGGTTTAGCAGATATTACATCCAAACTACCTCCACACAGGGAGGGGCCTTCAGCCGGCCAAGCGGGGAGGGGTGGAACCGAACTCGCAATCAATAAGGGGACCAATGTCGGCTCTGCCCGCTTTCTGTGAGTGCTGACAGAAGGTCGAAGAAGTAGCTGCTGTGACTTCTCCCGAATTTTTTTAAGGACGAGACCACCTGGAAATTCTTCGTAGGAGGATGGGGAAGTCATCCAAATTTTTTTGATTTCTTCTGGTATCAATGCTGGTCTGGGTGGAGGCTTGAACAGAGTGGCAGTTCTTCGGATCTGACTGCTTCAGGTTCCCAACAGCAGGAAGAAGGGGATGTCACGACCGCTCCTGAGCTCAGAATCAGGTGCCACCAGAGTCGTTGGAACCGTAAACGAGTCCTCTTCGAAGCAAGACTGACGGGGAAGCTTAATGTTGTCGCAGAAGACCAGTAAGCTCTAAACACTGATAAGAGGTCGGTGCAGACTATGGGGAAGCAGAACCGTGCACCCGGGGGAGAAAATTGAGAACTCCTGGATCCGGATGCCAAACTGAGCTCTTCCTTTTAGGGATGAAAGAAGACTCAGAGTAGAAGACTTTTGATGAAGAACTCTTGCTCAGATTCCTAGTAGGATGGCCGAAGTCTTGCTTCTCATCAGGTTCAGGTGCTCTGCCGGGGTAGCTTCATGAAGTCGAGGGAGAACATCTCTCCCGGGCAGCACAGTGCTCAGATGATGACGAAACCACCACGCTTGGTTAGCTCTCTAAACGACCTTTCCAGAAATATAGGACTTGCCATGAGAAGGATTGGGGAAGAATAGTAGAATATGCTGCTTTCAGGACCCTACTTGCTGCCTGTGAACTAGAAACTACAGGTTGAATTTGATGGGGGGGAAATGGGGTATACGAGAGGGGAAATGGGGTGGAGGGGTGTGGGAGTGACCCCTTGCTGTGAGGGGGCCTGGGAAGGGGTGTTCCAAGGTGTGGGAATGATAGAATGGGGGCTGGAAGGGGGTGTTTTCTGTGGGTGAAAGAGGAGCTACGAATTTGGGGCTTGGAGGGAGAGGGGGAAGGTGAGGGGGAACAAGTGGGTGGAGGGAATGTGAATTTGAATTTCCCTTAATGGGGGGTGATCAATGGTGGTCTTGGGGATGGGAAGAGGTGCCTTGGGAAGGTGGAGGGTTGCTTGGGGAAGGGGGATGGGTAGTTGGTGGTTGGATGGTGGAGCTAGGATTGGGTGGGGGTCTATTGGGACTAGGGGTGGAGTAATGTTGAGTGTGGGGAGTTGAGGAGGTATTAATGGAGGTGGGTGGGAGAGAGAGAGGTGGTTGGGAGGGGAGGAGAGCGAAAGGGGCGCAGCCCCCCCCCTTATGGCCTTGTGGGGAGAGAGAGAGAGAGAGAGAGAGAGATAGGAGCTTCTCACTCCTAGGGCATCTCACCCTATGGGTTGGCTTCTCACCAAGGGAACACACAAAATTGAAATCTGGAAATTCTTCAAATATTCATTCATTCGTTCAAAATGAGGGGAATGGGGCCCTATATATAGGCAACCCACATTTTACAAAAAGACCCTGACATTTGACTCAAAGACGAATAACCAAGGGGGTAGGGGGCGCCCTTGGGCCTAGCCCACTGAATTGGGCCAAATAGCAAACTAAACAACCTAATGACACTCAAACTTAGGAAAATAAACCAAAGACCTAGATACATGACTCTAATAAAAGGGAAATAACAACGATATGACTCAATAAAAATAAAGAAATACAACACAGGACTCATAATAAATGGCTAGACCATGACGTGCGCCTCCAGGATGACGAGACGGGCCGAGAGTGCCAGGACGGATGGTGATGACCCATCAGTTTTGGCTCTCCTTTGTTCTTGCTTTTGGGGCTCTTCGTTACGCCGTGAGGACGCGACGGAAGAGCAGAGGCTTACAGCGGCGTTCGAAGAGTTGGCGGAGATAACTGCGGAGGCAGTCCGGTAGCTTCCTCCTCCCCCGAAATATTCAGGGTCTCGAGATCGCCTTTCCTAAGAGTCTTCTCCTGATTTCATGGCGGACCAGCGTTCGGAGGACGAGGAGTGGGAGGACGAGCCAGTGGCGAGGGTGCCGGTCCCAAACTGCAGCGAACTGGGGGAGGCTGATGTGAGGAGGCTGGAGCACCAGTATCGCCTACCCCACAAGTTCAGCTTTGCCGTAGCTTCTCCATACGAGACGAGCCTGGACTCTCGTACATGCCATATCTGTATGTTTCTTCTGTCGTGGAAGGGTGGATTTCGCCTTCCTTTCGAACCTTTTGTCCTTCAGGTTCTCAATTTCTTCATGTTGGCACCCATTCAACTGGTAGCCAACTCTTATCTCCTTCTTTCCGCCTTCCGCATTCTCTGTCGCCAGTGTGGGGTTCCTCCTTCCATGGACCTCTTTCACTATTTTTTTGAGTTGAAAGCACATCCTTCGGCTGGGAAGGGCTTCTATTTCATCAAGGCGAGACGGAATAGGAGTTGTATCTCTTTGGCGGTGAAGGATTCTTCGCATAAGGGGTGGAAGACCCAATTCTTCTGGGTGGGGAGTTGTTCAGTGGAGGAGACCTGGAGGTGTCCAGTAATCCCCAATTTCCACCCAAATATCCCTCCCAGGCAAGATGAGTTCCCTCCTCATGTGGAGAGGTACGCAGCCATCTTGCTAAAGCACCGCCAATCCACCGAAGAGCTGGTCACGCTGGAGAATATCGAACGGTGTCTTCTTACGTGGCTGCATCTGTCGGGCTCAGGTGCCACAAACTAGATTCTCCTTTGAATGTCGGGGTCATCTTTGTTTTTCAGAATATGTCTTCTTCTTCGTGTAGACACCAGGCGGGAACCTTTGAAGGAGGCCGCAGAGGTGATCGAGCTTGGAGATGACTCGGCTGCTGACGAACTGGCTGCTCCCGTGGGTCACTCCCGAACCAGAGATAAGGGCAAGGGAGCGGCCTAGGGTGAATCCTCCAGGATGAAGGGATCCAAGCGCAAGGACCATATGGAGGGTATGATCCGGGCCGCCGCGAGGGTAAGGAAGCGGGCCAAGAAGGCCAGGGTCGAACCCGCGGTTGAAGGCGGCCTTGCCGCAGCTCGCCCCTCCGTCGAGCATGATGGGGCCGACCCTACCGGGCGAGCTCTCCCACCAGCCGAGCTAAAGGGGGCCGAGGATGTCCGGGCTGCCCCTGCGGGCGGCGACGATGCGGGCTCGATTCTTCCTTCGGCCGGAACCGAGGGGACCGAGGGTGCTCCTGTAGTGCCCCAAAATTTATATAAATAATTTTTGAAATATAAGATAATTTTCTAGAATTTATAAAGGACTAAATAAATTTATAAATAGATTGGTAGAATTATAAGTCATTATAAGGCCCAATTGTTGTGTCCCTATGATTTTGATGATGTCTCACACTATAAGTGCATTTCTATGCATTATTATTCTTGAGCATTCTGCATATTGATAGCAACATGAATGATGATGTCTAGCATTGATGGCATTTGCTCTTTATATATGTGCATTGCATTCTGTCAGATATCATGTCTCTGCATATATCATGTCTGGGTAGCAAAGTCTATACACTGGACTGTGTAATTGTGCATCATGCAAGTCTATACATTGGACTCTCGTTCAAGCCTATGCATTGTCTTAGGCTAAGTCTGTACAGCCGTGTCTTATGCTCCTAAGTCTATACATTGGTGTTGGTCTTCAAAGTCTGTACATCGCTTTCAATCTTCAAGTCTATACACTGGCTTATTCTTCAAGTCTGTACATCCACAGTTAAACTTAAAGTCTGCACACTAGTCTTCACTGTCAAGTCTGCACATTGGTCTTCGATTTCAATGTCCATACATTGGACTGTTCATCAAAGTTTGTACATCAGACTGGTATAGTAAGTCTGCACAGTGAGTGATTCATTGGTGAAGTCTGTACACTCAACTGAACTTCAAGTCTAGACATTGCACTGTAGCATCATTGTCTTCGTGTTGCTTTCCCTCACCAACACGAAATGATTTCGTGTCGTCTGAGCGTACAACACTCCGTGTTGATTTCCATGCTTGAAAGGAAAACTCGTATGAGGTAATACTTCGTGTTGTTTTATCCTTGTGGTCTCTGTCTTCGTGTTGTTTCTCTTTGTCGCTTTGTGACTTCACCTCGTGTAGGTTTCAATTTTGGTTTTCGTGTTGTTTTACTCTTTAGACTTCGTGTCCTTCTCGCCTTGACCACACTCCGTGTCAATTCTGCATCATGTCTTCGTGTCGTGTTTCTGAAGCAGCTCTAATAGTTCTGATGAACTTCGAGTCGTTTCCCTGTAGACCTCGTGTCGTTCCTGTTTAGTAACCACACTTGGTGTCAGTTACTGTTGTCTCTGTGTCTTCGTGTCGTTTCTGTGTGAACCTCGTGTCGCTTCTCTCTGTCCTCTAGTTGCATCTCGTGTCATCTTTTATGTCTTGCTTGTTGTTGCAACTACTTCGTGTCGTTCTTCTTTTTACCTCGTGTTGTTTTCAACTCGTGTCGGTTACTGTTTTGTCTCCATGTTGTTCTCGTGCCATTCTCATTACTGGTTATTATTTCATGATGTTTTACTTCGTGCTGTAGTCATCATATGTACTCCGTGTCGTTCTTGTTTCACTTCGTGTCGTTCTCCTCGTTGTGTCTGTTCTGTTACAGTGTACCTCGTGTCATTCTTTTCCTATCTCGTGTACTGGTCACGTCATGCTATTATCATATACCTCATGCAGCTTTAGTTTTAGTGGCCATACTGCGTGATAATGGTTCTTATCTTCTTACAGGTACGAGGAAGATTATTCCCTAATAAAGGGGGTGCACGTGATCCAAGACAAAAGGAACCAATCCAATAAGGTCACGTGGCAGGAAGGTTCTAGATCGAGCGTGGGAGGCACACGCGTTTTGTGCCCTATCCACCTGATGCCGCTATAAATAGAAACCTTCGTCCATCGATGAAGGTGATCAGAGCCAAGAAAGAAAAGGCAGTATTGCAGAGAGCTCGATCCACTAGTAAAGAGAAAGAAAAAGAGAGAAAGAAAAAGAGAGATAGCAGTGAAGAGAGAAAGAGAGTTTGCAGTATCGGGTTTCTGAAATTACTTCCCAGGAAGCTACATTTGTATTAACTCTCAGTATCAAATGTTTTCTCGATCAGTCTTTAGTTCCTTTTCTGATTTTCTTTATGTGTTCTTCGTCTATTTCTGATTTGTTCCCCTCCGGTGTGTGGAGGAAGGGAGTCTATCTCCGGTTTCCCTCTGGGTTGCAGAGGAAGAGAGATCGCTGATCTCTGGTGTTGCTGGTGACGGGTTGTCATTAGCAGGTTCCCTCCGGTGTGTGGAGGAAGGGAGAGGCACTCTCCGGTTCTGTTCATGCTGGGTGCTAGAACAGGTTACAAGCTCTGTGGGTAGCAAAGCTTGGTTGAGGGATTTGTCTCCCTTGGGTTTTCAAGCTGTTTGGCAGCAAGTTGTTCGCAGACTGAGTCTGCTGTGCTCTAGCAGTGGCTAGTGGAATCCTCACTCCAGGTGGATGTAGATTGCGGACTGTAGTCGAACCACCTAAAAACCGGTTGTCTTCTCTGTGGTTTGCGATCTTTATCAGCGCTCTCTATCTGCTTGTCTCTTCGTCTAGTTGTGTGTTCAGATCTTATCATCATTTTCTTATTCGATCTTGATTGGTACCTGCATTTGCAATTCTTTGTGTGCTAGTTTAGAAGGGGCATAAGCGGTAGATTTATTTTCTCGCCTAAGCTTTGCAAACTGGGAGTGATCTATTCATCCCCCCCCCCTTCTATATCACTCTCGCTGCGCTAACATTTGGTATCATAGCAGGTTTACGCCATGTGGACGAACGGTCAAGGAAATGGTGGTGGTCCTAGAACCTTCATGGCCGAAGGTCAATCCATTAGTCGCCCTCCTTATTTCGATGGTAGTAACTATCTGTTTTGGAAGAACAGGATGGAAGTGTTCATCAGAGCTCAGAGTCATAAATTGTGGAAAGTAATCACGGTGGGGCCATATGAGCTGCCGCCAAACGAGGATGCTTGGACAGATGATCATGTGAAGCTCTCGTCACTCAACTGGACGGCGCTGAACATAATCCAGTGTGCTGTTCATCCAGAGGAATATGCTCGTATATCTGCATACAGAACTGCCAAGCGAATGTGGGATGAGCTGCAATTAATTTATGAAGGTACAGCTCAAGTGAAAGCCTCAAAGGTAAATCTCTACACCTCCAAGTATGAAATGTTTAAGATGAATGCAGATGAGAATATAACCGAAATGTATGCCAGGTTATCCTTGATCACTAACACTCTTAAAGGGCTAGGGAAGGATCTTGCTGAGGCAGATATAGTCAGGAAAATTCTTAGATCTTTATCCCCGGCATGGCACACTAAGGCCATTGTGATTGAGGAGTCAAAAGATTTGACTGTCTTAACTGTGAATGAACTCATACGATCCCTGATGACCTATGAGATGAACTTCCAAGGAGGTGGAGAAGGTAGTGAGAGGAAGGGTAAAAATGTAGCTCTAAGAGCTTCTCGCAACAAGGGTAGTAAAAGTGGGAGCAACAGCAGTAGCCCCGAGTCTGAGTCCGAGCTTGAAGGTCTTTCAGATCTCGACCAGGGGGAGCTGGCTATGCTCACTCTTCAGTTCAGAAAGTTTCTGAGGACAAAGGGGAAGACCTTCAGGAAGAAGAACCCACACTCTTTTAACAAGAAAGCTGAGTTTACCAATTACAGGGATAGAAATCCTAAGAAACTGACTTGTTTTAACTGTAACAAACAGGGACACATGAAAGGCGAATGCCCAGAACTCCAGAAGAAAGGTCCCTATCTTCAGAAGAAGTTCACAAAGGTGCAGAAGAAGAAAAAGCCACAGGCGATGATCTGCACATGGAGCGAGGAAGAAGAAAATTCCGAAGACACTTCCTCGGAGGAATATGAAGAAGGAATTTATCTTATGGCAAACAGTGAAGAGGAGGTAATAAACGTTTTTGAAAATTTCTCAATTGATGACTTGGAGGATGCTTATGGTGACTTGCTAGATAAATTTAATTCACTTAGCAAAGAGCACAGAGTTCTGAAAAGAAAATTTAACACAAATGTTGAAGAACAAACTCTGGTCTGTGAGGAAAATGCAAAGCTAAAAGAACAACTAGAAGAAATGACCTCACAAAGGAAAGAGAATGATAAGCTTAGGGGAGAAATCCAAGAAAGTAAAAAATAGCTCAATGAATTCAAAACTAAAATTGAAGAAAGCATGAGTGAAATCAGAATGAATTCAGAGAAATATGAAGCTGTGAAGAAAGTAAATGCTGAACTCCTAAAGAATTCAGAGTTTCTTCAAAAGGAGCTGGAAGACAAACAGAAAGTCTTAGAGAAGTTTGTCCAAGGAAAGACTAGCCTAGATGCTATACTAGGAACTAGGGTCAATTTCAATAAGGAAGGTCTAGGCTATGACCCAACCAACAAGAGACCCTTGCAATTCAAGACTATCACCTTCTGTCCAGAGAAGGGAAAAGAAAAGCTGGACACACCATCCAGCTCAAACAGCTCTAAGAAAACTCAAAGTCCTAAAGAGAACACAACAACCAGTACTGGACAACCATTCAAGATTGGAATGAACTTTATGAAGAATAACATTAAGTCCATTCACCAGAACACAAATGGTAGCTGGACCAAAAAAACAAATCAGAATAAAAGTTGGAATTATAACAATCAGATGGGTCCAAACAAGACCTACTGGAGGAACAACTTTCATGGTCAAAGATATACCAATCAACAAGCCTACAGGAAATTTCCTAGGAATAGGAAGACCGATGAAAGGAATAGAACTCATTTCTCCAGTTTAGCTGGATTAAACTTTAATAAACCTGAAAGAAGGGTGCCAAAGAAAACCATGCTGAAACAAATCTCGGTACCCAAACACTTGATCAGAGATTTAAACAATGTACTTGGACCCAACTCATCTTGGGTTCCAAATCACTCTGCTTGATATACTTGTGTAGGTCGGCCTGGCAGCTGAAGACAACAAGTGGTACCTCGACAGTGGTTGCTCCAGGCATATGACAGGAGACTGATCCAAGTTCAGTAAGATAGAGATGAAGCCAGGAGGTCTGGTCAAGTTTGGAGGAAAGAACAAAGGTAAAATAATTGGAGTTGGCATAGTAGGTAAGTCTTCCACAAACTCCATTGAAAAAGTCTTACATGTGGAAGGGCTACAACATAATCTAATCAGCATCAGTCAGTTATGTGACAAGGGTCACAAGGTTATTTTTGATGATACTTCATGCAAAATCTTTGAAATAAATTCTGATGAGGTTAAATTTGTAGCCAACCGATTAATAATGTCTACATTGTAGACTTAAATGAGAATCTGACTCTACTATTTGTTTGTCTGCTAACTCTGAAATTGATGCTTTTGAATGGCATAGACATCTAGGTCATGCTAGCTTTTCTACTTTAAATAAACTAGTCAAACTTGATTTAGTTAAAGGCATGCCTAAAATTAAATTTAATTCCATTTCAAAATCATGTGATGCCTGTGCTCTAGGCAAACAGACCAGAAACTATTTCAAATTAAGATCTGAGCCATTGTCTTCTAGACCAATGGAACTTCTTCATATGGATCTCTTCGGTCCAACCAGAACTCAGAGTCTTAATGGTAACAGGTTTGGCTATGTCATCATAGATGACTTCTCCAGATATTCATGGATATTTTTCTTAGCAAATAAGAGTGATGCATTTCAAAAGTTTAATCTATTTTTCAATAAGGTCAAACAAGAAGGAAAGTTCAAGGTTAGTTCTATTCAATCTGATCATGGAGGTGAGTTTGAAAATTCCATGTTTACTGAACTTTGTGACAAAGAAGGACTAACTCACAGGTTTTCCTCTCCCAGGACACCTGAACAGAATGGGATCGTGGAAAGAAGAAATAGAACAGTGGTGGAGATGGCCCGAACCATGTTGATTGAAAGTAAGTTACCTAGAAGGTTTTGGGCAGAAGCGGCCAATACAGCAACCTACATAATCAACAGGGCCATGGTAAGACCCATACACAAGAAAACACCCTATGAGCTTCTAAAAGGTAAGAAACCAAACTTGTTTCATTTCAGAATTTTTGGAGCAAAATGTTTTATCCATAACAATGATAAGAAAGATTTAGACAAGTTTGAAGCCAAGAGCTCACCTGGAATATTCTTGGGTTACTCAGAAGTGTCAAGGGCATATAGGGTATTTAATGTATCAGATCAGAAAGTGGAAGAATCTCCACACATTCTTTTTAGTGAAAAGAAAGATGTTTATAATATTGAAAATCTTGACAGGGACTCCAATCATGGTGGAGATTTTCTGGAAAACCAACAAGAAGAAGAGAAGACTCAGCAGAATGGAGAAACAAATTCCTAAAATCAGGAAGGTCAAAGAGAAACAGGTGAGTCTTCAACAAATATTAGATTCCTTAAAGACCATCCGTTAGATAATGTCATAAGCAATCCTGAAGAACCTCTAAGGACTAGATCTCATTTTAGAAATGTGAATAATGACGACCTAATTGCTTTAGTCTCACAAATTGAACCCAAAACAGTAGAAGAGGCCTTAGCTGATCAAGGTTGGGTAAATGCTATGAGTGAGGAACTAGGTCAGTTTGAAAGGAATAATGTCTGGGAGCTTGTCCCAAGACCAAATGGTATTAATGTCATAGGAACCAAGTGGGTGTTCAAAAATAAGATAAATGAAGATGGAATCATCTCGAGGAACAAGGCCAGACTAGTAGCCAAAGGCTATTGTCAGGAATTCGGTGTAAACTTTGATGAATCTTATGCACCAGTTGCTAGGATGGAAGCCATAAGATTGTTGCTTGCCTTTGCATGCTCAAAGAACATTAAACTACAACAAATGGACGTTAAAAGTGCCTTTTTAAATGGAGTTATTAAAGAAGAAGTCTTTGTTGAATAACCTCCTGGATTTCAATTTTCTCCTCAACCTAACCAAGTTTTCAGGTTAAACAAAGCCTTGTATGGTCTAAAGCAGGCTCCAAGAGCTTGGTATGAAAGATTATCTGAATTTCTGATTAGCAAGGGCTACAAAAGAGATAAAGTTGATCAGACTTTATTCACCAAGGACATGAGTAAAGATCTCATCATAGTTCAGGTATATGTAGATGACATTGTATTTGGATCAACTAGCCATGAACTATGTGATGAATTTTCTACCATGATGTGATGGAGGCATCACCCACGACTCCCTTTGGCTCGGGTCCACTTCTTCACACTCGGGAGCTGGTTGAGTTTGGGCCTCACTCTATAAAGGCCCCTTATCCATTTTGTAGCTTTATTTTGAGTCATTTTGATGTATTTCCATTTTATTTGAGTAATTTACCTTGGTCTAGCACTTATTTTTCTATGTTCTTGTATCATCATGCTGTCTAATGTGGCTATTGGGCCCCAATTCGTTGGGCTAGGCCCATTAGCACTCCCACCCCCCCTTGGTTATTTGTAGTTGTTTATTTTATCAGGGACTTATTGTAAAGAGTGGGTTGCCTATATATAGGACCCCACTCCCCTCATTTGAAGTTAATGAATGAATGAATCCTTTTGAGTTAAACTTGCCATTTGAGTTCAAATTGGAGTGATTCCTCTAGTTTTTTGGGTGAGAGACCCTAGGGGAGAGATTCCCCACCCATTCCCCTCTTAATCTCTCTATTTCACCCCTCTTTCTCTCTCCTCCAACCCCAATTCCGAATTTCCTTCTCTCTCCTCCCCTCCCAACCACCTCCACTAGCCACCCACCTCCTTTAATGCCCTCCACTTCCCCATGGCCTCCTTTACTCCACCTCCTAGTTCCTAGGTAGGAATCTCCACATTCCAACACCATTCTCCACCTTCCAACCAAATCTTCCCCATTCCAATACAAGCATCCCACTCTCCCACATAATCCCCCACCTTCCAAGGCCATTTTAAAATTTGAAATCCCTTCCCTCCACTTGCCTTGGCCGCCCCCTTCCTTTACCCTCCCCCAAGCCAAGTTCGCCCCCCCCACTCCCCATTCCCTCTCTCACATCCTCACCCTCCTCCTCCACCTGCTAGCCCCTGCTCTCAGCCATTCTCCCCTCATTCTCCAACCCCTATAGCTCTCCACTCCACCCCACAAGAACCCCCATTCATCCTTAGGCCACCCCTTCACTTCCCCTTCCACCAAAGAAGCCACCCCTCCCTCTCATTTCTTCTTGCAGGTTGGAGCTGTGCAGACCAGCAAGTCAGCCCCTGTTGCAGCATCTCCCACGGCTTCATCCTGGAGATCCTGAAGGCGTAGCCTACATTTCTGGAAAGGTCCCTCTGTCTTCTTCGCAGGCAAGGTGGAATCAACTTGTTCCGAGGTCGGGGCCAACCGTAGAAGCCGTTCTCCCACGACTGCGCAGAGAGGTCTTCATCCTGGACCAAGGCCTGAGAGTTCATTCTGCCACGACGAACCCCAGCGGATTCAGGCTGAAGTTCCTTCATCAAAGTTCTCCCTCTGCCAGTCCTCTTCCAAGATCAAGAAACAGAACCTCGTTTGTCTGCCGGAGGAAGGAGTTACGAATTTTATCCCCCAAGCTCTCCAGTTCTGTCTCCTGCTGCCTACTCCGACCAGTGCCCACTCTTCAGGGTACACCGACCGCCCTCGACCTCTGAATGCAGCCCCGTCACCTCCTGCTGAAAGATACTTCAACCACGAAGACAATGCCGCCAGTTTCGTGCTGATCGGAGCTCGGGAGGGTGCACAGTGACCTCTGCAATTTGCTCTTCTAGTCCAGACTGAACCTGCGGCCAGACAGAGGAGTCTCCTTCCTGTTGCTGGTGCGGCCACCTCCGACCCTCTGAGCATCCCCAAAAATTCTGGAGTCTTCCCTCTCAAGTCAGGAAGCTTTAGAAGGTGATTGAACTCAATTTGGAGTCCGTACGAGTCCGAGGCAGCCGGCACAGCGACTTCCTATCCAGAATTCAGACTGCAGCTGCAAGTTCCCTAATCTCCCATTTCTCTTCACTTCGGTCCGATATCCCCACCCCGCTTGGCCGGCTGAAGGCCCCACCCTGCGCGGTGGTAGTGTTTGAATGTAAGACCTTAACCCCTACCCCAAGATCCCCCCCTCCTGCGTGAGGTGTAGTTTTGTAATTGGTTTGGGCAGGTCAAGCGACACCGCCGCGGCGTGTGGGGAGCCACCGCCTCCCCGCTCGCCCTCGTCTCCGATCGGGACCGGTTTCTTCAAACCGGTCGAGTAAGTGCCTCTTCCTTGCTCAATTAGTGTTGCTCTTTCAATACTTGATTCATGCGCCGTTGCATTTGTGAGGAGCGCCCGATCCTCAAGTCCACGACTTAAGAGTGATCGCCGTGGGATAGTGTGAACCGGTGCCCTTGTGCACTTTGTCGGCCCTAATTAAATTGGGCATCCACCCTTGGGGAGTCGATCCTTGGCATTGCTGGCCCTCTACCAGCAAGGGCCCATTCCCATAATTCACTCTTGGCATCGCCAAGTCACTCCGGGTATAGAGTGCGACGGGAGAGCGGTGGCCCATTAAGGCCCATTTGAATGCTTAATTGTGCTTGTTTGCCTAAGTCCAAGGTCGTGTCACATCAAGTGGTATCAGAGCAAGTCCTTGACTTGTCTCTATCAAGTCTAAGTCCTAGGACCTTTGCATAGTGTGTCCAACCACTTTGGCCCTTTGTCTTGCATGTCCACCCGTAGTGGTGCTAGCTATCAACCCGGTTCATCATCTTCGGCTCCACCAATGGATCCCAATCCTCACCAACTCAACCAAGATGTTCCTAGGGAGGGACCCCAAGGCCACATGGATAGGGTAGATGCTGCCCTCACAACCATCCTTGCCCAACTAGAGTCCAGTACCAACCGAATTGCTCGGTTAGAAGACCAAGAGTTCCGCCCAAGGAACAATGAGCCTAGGATTCCCCCTCCGCATGATGAGCCTCATAGAGAAGATCCTCACCCAAGGATCAATGAGCCAAGAGCCCCTCCACCACATGGTGAGTTCCATAGGAATGGTTTTCCCCAAAGGAACCAAGGCCCAAGAGTCCACCCTCCACATGTAGAGCCTCATAGGGATGAGTTCCACCCAAGGAACAATGGCCCAAGAGCCCATCACCCACATGCTGAATTTTATAGGGAGGATATGGACCATGACCATTATTATGACAATGAGAGGCCTCGCCCCCATCAAAACCATGACCGGCGTCCACGGGATGATCCGGATGACCCCCTTTTAAGGATGATCAAGGTAGAGGCCCCAAATTTTGACGGTTCACATGAACCTAGTGTTTACCTAGAATGGGAGACCGCCATGGACCAATACTTTGAATGGTACCCCATGTCCGACCAAAGGAGAGTTAGATTGGCTAAGATGCATCTCACTAAGTTGGCCAAAACTTATTGGCTAAACCAAGAGGGTCTAAGACGGGTTAGGCGGGAAGAGCCTATTGACACTTGGGCGGACATGAAGAACCAACTTAGGAACAAATACCTCCCCCGAACCTACCACCAAATGCTCCTAGATGAATGGCAAAGCCTCACCCAAGAAGGTAAGACCGTGGTAGAGTACATTGAAAAATTTGACTCCTATCTTCTAAAGTGTGGAGTCCATGAGGATCCGGATGTCACCTTATCCCGTTTTAGGAATGGGCTTCAAAGCCACATCAAGAGGGAACTATTCATGAGGGACGTTGATAACCTTGAGCTAGCTTACCAAATAGCTAGAGATGTGGAAAGGTTTTCTAGGAATTCCCGATTTATCCCTCCCCGACCCACCGACCCCAAAAACTTGGGAACACGTCCCCTTCCACCCACTCCCATGAGAGCTCCTAGCCCAAGTGGGAATGCCCCTTTAAGGTCCTACAATCCTCCCCCACCCATCACTCCAAACAAGTCCGCTCCTAGTCACCCTCTCCCACGGAAGGATGACAACCCCAAAGGCCCAAGTGTAGGAACCACCTCGGGAAGTGGGCGCCAACAATGCTATAAGTGTCATGGGTATGGTCATTTTACGGGGCAATGTCTATCTAAAGGGTTATCTAGTTTGCTTATTGAGGAAGAAGTTCAACCCCAAAAGGAACAAGAAAATGACGTTGAGGAACATGAAGCCTCACTAGATTGGGAAGAGGAGTATGAAGCCCAATATCTAGAGTCGGGTCTAGATCACTCCACTCCTTCAAACAACTCCCATCTAGGAGTCATTAGGTGCATCCTCACCCAACCTCAAGAAGAGGATTGGCGTCGGACCACAATCTTCCACACCTTTATCAAGATAGAGAACCATGTGAGGAAAGTGATCTTGGATAGTGGTAGTTGTGTTAATGCCGTGTCACCCGACACCGTCAAGCTCCTTGGGCTTACTCTCACTCCCCACCCAAGTCCATACCGGGTCTCATGGATCAACAACAATTCCATCCCGGTCAACACCCAATGCCTAGTGCCTCTCACTTTCTCTTCCTACCATGGCCAAATATGGTGTGACGTCATACCCATGGAAGTGGGTAGCATTCTTTTAGGAATACCTTGGCTCTATGATGTGGATGCCACCATTCTAGGAAGAAGCAACATATGCACCTTTGAGCATGAGGGTAAGACTATCCGTCTTAACCCCTCCCCACCTCGACCCATGCCCAAGAGGGACACTCTCCCTCAAGGATCACACCCCACCACTCCACAAGTCTCGGGGAACTCCACTCCTCCAACCCAAGCCCTTATCCAAACCCCAAAATAAAGTAGAACCACGGGGTTGACCAAAGGAATTCATCTCATCACTAGGAAAGAGCTTGAAGAGGAAATTGCTCAAGGGGTGCCTTTGTGTGCGGTTGTCATATGCTTAGGGGAACCTACCCCTTCTAACCCCCATCCCATAGAGATCCAACAACTTTTGGAAGAATTCCATGATGTGTTCCCGGAAGAGCTCCCGGACCAACTCCCTCCCATGCGTGGTGTGTAACACGCAATCGATCTAGTGCCGGGAGCCACCCTTCCAAACCTTCCTCATTATCGCCTCAATCCCACGGAACATGCCGAACTTAGGAGGCAAATAGAGGAACTCATTAGGAAGGGCTTCATCCACATTAGTAAGAGTCCATGTGCCGTCCCGGCCCTTCTTACCCCCAAGAAAGATGGATCATGGCGGATGTGTGTGGATAGCCGGGCCATTAACAAGATTACCGTCAAGTATAGGTTCCCCATCCCTAGGCTTGATGACATGTTGGATATGCTAGCCGGAGCCACCATCTTCTCTAAGATAGATCTCAAGAGTGGTTACCACCAAGTTAGGATAAGGCCCGGGGATGAGTGGAAAATGGCCTTCAAGACCAAGGATGGTCTCTTTGAGTGGTTAGTCATGCCATTTGGGCTTTCTAATGCCCCAAGTACTTTCATGCGTCTTATGACGGAAGCACTTAGGCCTTTCATTGGGAACTTTCTAGTGGTATACTTTGATGATATTCTCATCTATAGCCAAACCCATGAGGCCCACCTTGACCACCTTAGAAAAGTTTGCACCGTCCTCCGGCAAGAAAGCTTATTTGCCAACCTAGGGAAGTGTCATTTCATGACCACTACCATCACCTTCCTAGGATATGTGGTGTCAACCAAAGGAGTCTCTATGGACCCTGACAAGGTCCAAGCTATTCTAGATTGGTCGGAGCCCCACACCCTTCATGAGGTTAGGAGTTTCCATGGGTTGGCCACATTCTATAGGAGATTCATTCGAGGGTTTAGCACTATCACCGGCCCAATAACTGATTGTCTCAAGAAAGGAACCTTTGTTTGGACCAAAGCCGCCTCTAAAGCCTTCCTTGAGCTTAAGGAAAAGTTGACTCAAGCCCCGGTCCTATGCCTTCCCGATTTCTCCAAAGTCTTTGAGGTCACTTGTGATGCATCCGGGATAGGGATAGGAGGGATTCTTAGTCAACAGGGACACCCGGTCGCCTACTTTAGTGAGAAGCTATGTGATGCTAGGACTAGATACTCCACCTATGACAAGGAGTTCTATGCCGTGGTTCAATCCCTCCGACATTGGAGACATTACTTGCTTCCCAAAGAGTTTGTCATCTTTTCCGATCATGAGGCCCTCAAATACCTCAACTCCCAACAAAAGTTGAATGCCCGACATGCCCGATGGGTTGAGTTTATCCAATCCTACACCTTTGTCATCAAACACAAGGCCGGGAGTGAGAATAAGGCCGCGGATGCTCTTAGTAGGAAGATGTCCTTGCTATCCACTATCCAAGTGGAAGTGATTGGCTTTGACAAGGTCAAGGATGAGTACCCTAGTTGCCCCGACTTTGGGCAAATCTATGCCAATTTGACCACTCATTCTAGCAAGGAGCATGAGGGATTCATGTTAGAGGATGGGTTCCTCTTCAAGGGGCCAAGGCTTTGCATTCCCCGAACCTCTCTTCGAGACTTCTTGGTTTGGGAATTACATGCCGGAGGGTTAGCCGGTCATTTTGGGGTCCACAAGACCATTGCCTTAGTTGAGGGTCAATTTTATTGGCCAAGTCTCAAAAGAGATGTAGGCAAAATAGTAGGGCAATGTCGCACATGTGCTTCGGCCAAGCAAGTGAAACAAAATACCAGCCTATACACCCCACTTCCCATTCCCGACCGACCATGGTAAGATTTGAGCATGGACTTTGTCCTAGGCTTACCCAAGACCTCTAGGAAGCATGACTCCATCTATGTGGTGGTTGATAGATTTTCCAAAATGGCCCACTTCATCCCATGCTACAAAACATCCGATGCCTCCCATATAGCCCGGTTATTCTTTGATGAGGTAGTCCGCCTCCATGGGCTGCCCAAGACCATAGTCTCCGATAGGGATGTCAAATTCACTAGCTATTTTTGGAAGACTCTTTGGCACATGATGGGTACCCTCCTCAAATTCTCCACTGCCTACCACCCCCAAACGGATGGTCAAACTGAAGTGGTCAACCGGAGTCTAGGGAACCTCCTTAGGTGTCTTGTTGAGGATCGGCCAGGAAATTGGGATCTCATCTTACCACAGGCTGAGTTTGCATACAATAATTCCGTCAATAAGTCAATAGGGATGAGTCCATTTGAAGCCGTGCATGGGTACAAACCAAGAAAGCCATCCGACCTCATTCCCCTTCCCCAGCATGCTAGAGTGTCCATGTCTGCCGAGTCTTTTGCACAACATATTAGGGAATTGCATGAGGAAATTCGCAAGCACATTGGCATGAAAAATGAGGCATATAAAAGGTTGGCCGATTCTCACCGGCGTCACTTAGAGTTCCAAGTGGGTGACTTTGTGATGGTAAGGACGGAGAGGCTCTCCCCAGGAGCCCACTCCAAGTTGAGACCACGTGGGACTGGGCCCTTCCAGGTCTTGAGGCGCGTTGGTGCAAATGCTTATGAGTTAGATCTCCCCGAGGATTATGGGGTAAGTCCGACGTTCAATGTCGCCGACTTAGTGTCTTACAAGGGCCCCTCGGTGAGACCTAGTGAGGAGATTGAGCCTACTTCTTCCTTTGAGAGAGCACCCACCTGTGAGAAGAGTCCACTAGCCAAGAGAGCTCAGCGCGATCGCATTGAACGAATATTGGATGAGCAAATCACTACCACCCGGAGCAAGGTATATGAGCGCTATCTCGTCAGGTGGAAGGATCGGCCTCCGTCGGATGACTCATGGGTGAGTCGGGAGGACCTCCAGCGATTGGATCCGGACCTCCTCGAGCGGTACCTTAGCCGGATGGACCCTTACTCGACGGAGTCGAGCTCTTCGCGGCCCAGGGGATTTGATGGAGGCATCACCCACGACTCCCTTTGGCTCGGGTCCACTTCTTCACACTCGGGAGCTGGTTGAGTTTGGGCCTCACTCTATAAAGGCCCCTTATCCATTTTGTAGCTTTATTTTGAGTCATTTTGATGTATTTCCATTTTATTTGAGTAATTTCCCTTGGTCTAGCACTTATTTTTCTATGTTCTTGTATCATCATGCTGTCTAATGTGGCTATTGGGCCCCAATTCATTGGGCTAGGCCCATTAGCACTCCCACCCCCCTTGGTTATTTGTAGTTGTTTATTTTATCAGGGACTTATTGTAAAGAGTGGGTTACCTATATATAGGACCCCACTCCCCTCATTTGAAGTTAATGAATGAATGAATCCTTTTGAGTTAAACTTGCCATTTGAGTTCAAATTGGAGTGATTCCTCTAGTTTTTTGGGTGAGAGACCCTAGGGGAGAGATTCCCCACCCATTCCCCTCTTAATCTCTCTATTTCACCCCTCTTTCTCTCTCCTCCAACCCCAATTCCGAATTTCCTTCTCTCTCCTCCCCTCCCAACCACCTCCACTAGCCACCCACCTCCTTTAATGCCCTCCACTTCCCCATGGCCTCCTTTACTCCACCTCCTAGTTCCTAGGTAGGAATCTCCACATTCCAACACCATTCTCCACCTTCCAACCAAATCTTCCCCATTCCAATACAAGCATCCCACTCTCCCACATAATCCCCCACCTTCCAAGGCCATTTTAAAATTTGAAATCCCTTCCCTCCACTTGCCTTGGCCGCCCCCTTCCTTTACCCTCCCCCAAGCCAAGTTCGCCCCCCCCACTCCCCATTCCCTCTCTCACATCCTCACCCTCCTCCACCACCTGCTAGCCCCTGCTCTCAGCCATTCTCCCCTCATTCTCCAACCCCTATAGCTCTCCACTCCACCCCACAAGAACCCCCATTCATCCTTAGGCCACCCCTTCACTTCCCCTTCCACCAAAGAAGCCACCCCTCCCTCTCATTTCTTCTTGCAGGTTGGAGCTGTGCAGACCAGCAAGTCATCCCCTGTTGCAGCATTGCCCACGGCTTCATCCTGTAGATCCTGAAGGCGTAGCCTACATTTCTGGAAAGGTCCCTCTGTCTTCTTCGCAGGCAAGGTGGAATCAACTTGTTCCGAGGTCGGGGCCAACCGTTGAAGCCGTTCTCCCACGACTGCACAGAGAGGTCTTCATCCTGGACCAGAGCCTGAGAGTTCATTCTGCCACGATGAACCCCAGTGGATTCAGGCTGAAGTTCCTTCATCAAAGTTCTCCCTCTTCCAGTCCTCTTCCAAGATCAAGAAACATAACCTCGTTTGGCTGCCGGAGGAAGGAGTTACGAATTTTCTCCCCCAAGCTCTCCAGTTCTGTCTCCTGCTGCCTACTCCGACCAGTGCCCACTCTTCAGGGTACACCGACCGCCCTTGACCTCTGAATGCAGCCCCGTTACCTCCTGCTGAAAGCTACTTCAACCACGAAGACAATGCCACCGGTTTCGTGCTGATCGGAGCTCGGGAGGGTGCACAGTGACCTCTACAATTTGCTCTTCTAGTCCAGACTGAACCTGCGGCCAGACAGAGGAGTCTCCTTCCTGTTGCTGGTGCGGCCACCTCCGACCCTCTGAGCATCCCCAAAAATTCTGGAGTCTTCCCTCTCAAGTCAGGAAGCTTTAGAAGGTGATTGCACTCAATTTGGAGTCCGTACGAGTCCGAGGCAGCCGGCACAGCGACTTCCTGTCCAGAATTCAGACTGCAGCTGCAAGTTCCCTAATCTCCCATTTCTCTTCACTTCGGTCCGATATCCCCACCCCGCTTGGCCGGCTGAAGGCCCCACCCTGCGCGGTGGTAGTGTTTGAATGTAAGACCTTAACCCCTACCCCAAGATCCCCCCCTCCTGCGTGAGGTGTAGTTTTGTAATTGGTTTGGGCAGGTCAAGCGACACCGCCGCGGCGTGTGGGGAGCCACCGCCTCCCCGCTCGCCCTCGTCTCCGATCGGGACCGGTTTCTTCAAACCGGTCGAGTAAGTGCCTCTTCCTTGCTCAAATAGTGTTGCTCTTTCAATTCTTGATTCATGCGCCGCTGCATTTGTGAGGAGCACCCGATCCTCAAGTCCACGACTTAAGAGTGATCGCCGTGGGATAGTGTGAACCGGTGCCCTTGTGCACTTTGTCGGCCCCAATTGAATTGGGCATCCACCCTTGGGGAGTCGATCCTTGGCATTGCTGGCCCTCTACCAGCAAGGGCCCATTCCCATAATTCACTCTTGGCATCGCCAAGTCACTCCGGGTATAGAGTGCGACGGGAGAGCGGTGGCCCATTAAGGCCCATTTGAATGCTTAATTGTGCTTGTTTGCCTAAGTCCAAGGTCGTGTCACATCATGATGTCTGCTGAATTTGAGATGAGCTTGGTTGGTGAACTAAAATATTTTCTTGGATTGCAGGTACAGCAGCTAGAAGATGGGTTCTTCATCAACCAAACCAAATACACAATGGAATTGTTCAAAAGGTTTGGCATGGAAAACTTAAAGCACATTACTACACCCATGGGCACCAATACATCATTGGATGCAGATGAGACAGGTAAAGAAGTAAATGCCAAACTTTATAGAGGTATGATTGGATCACTTCTTTACTTAACAGCCTCTAGACCTGATATACAATTCAGTGTAGGAATGTGTGCAAGATATCAGTCTAGACCCACTGAACTACACTTAGCTGTAGTTAAAAGAATCTTCAGATATTTGTCAGCTAGTCACTCCCTTGGTTTATGGTTTCCTGCTTCTCGCACATTGAATCTAGTAGCATACACAGATGCTGACTATGCAGGCTGTAAACTAGACAGGAAAAGCACAAGTGGCCATTGTGAATTCTTGGGTGGGTGTTTAGTATCTTGGGGCTCCAAGAAACAACATTCTGTAGCCCTCTCCACTGCAGAAGCTGAATATGTGGCTGCAGGGAGTTGTGGAACACAAGTAATATGGATTAAACACCAACTTTAGGACTACCAAGTAGACCTGGGGTGCACACCTATTTACTGTGATAATACAAGTGCCATCAATCTTGCTAAAAATCCTGTTTTGCATTCTCGAACAAAACATATAGAGATAAGACATCATTTTATAAGAGATGAGGTGTCTAAGAATAACTTTGAACTAATTCATGTAGGAACAGATAATCAGATAGCTGATATTTTCACAAAACCTCTGGATAATGAAAAATTCACTACATTAAGAAGAGAGTTAGGCTTATACAAAGTGTCTTAATTATGAAGCCTGTTCCTGTTGTGAGGGGGAGGTCTGTCTATCTGTTGGTTAGCCTTCTTGCTTGCTGGTTTAAGGGGGAGTTCGGAATGCTCACTGGTTAGCTTTCAGGAATGCTCTAATTTGGGGGAAGCCTTGAGATTTTGCTGAAATGCTTTATTGAGGTATGCTATGTCTTAGGGGGAGCTAAGTTGTAATGTGAGAAGAGAAGTGCTTTGACAAATTCAAAAGGAGTGTCCGGATGAGTATCTCTGCTGGTTTTTCATGACTAATCTAGTGTAGTTCTCTCAGACAGTAGAGTGTCACTTATCTCTTAAGTCAATAAGTCAGTGTCTCTAAAATCCAATTAGAATCTTTTCTTTGGCACTCACACAGAGACCTGGACTAATTGCATAAAGTATATCTTCCTACATTGTCATTGATTATGGTTCAGGCCTAAAAACACGTATGTCTTGATATCTGACTCAATCAACTTGAAATCTAGACCTCAAGACTCAATACAAGAAAAGTACTTCTCTTTTGGTATTATCTTCAATCATTCTATCTCTTTAACTCAAGGGCTTAACTGAACAAACATGTTCTATTTTTGATCACTGAGAAACTGGGAGCTTCATCAATGAAATGAATATTTCTCCCAAGTCATGAGGTGTCAGATACTTAAAACAAATGAAAAGTCATGACAGAGCAATGGTGGCTTGCTGGTGAGTAACTGGGGACTCTGGCCTCTAGTCAAGGTGTCTCCTCATGTCAAAAGCCACAGTTACTAACTCTGTTCCTTAAAAAAAAGAGGGGGGAAGTAATGAGGAACTCACTCTGAGTAACTGGGGATTCAGGCCTCTGATCAAGGTGTCTCCCTAATGTCAAAAGAAGTGATCTACCAATTTACTCATTGATCTTCTTGGAAATCATCTCCAACTAACATTCCTTGTTGTTATACAACTAATGGATTGCTTGTCCTCAATACCTTGAGAACACCTCTCTGATTTAGACTCTTGCTGTCTTGTGGAATAGTTGAATGATCGGCTCCATTTGGCCATACTTGTCAACTCCTGCTCTACATCATACACTATGTATGCTGATATACTCTTCATAATTCTATCTCTCCATTGTGTACTGAAGCTTAAAGAATCTTCTCTTGATGTTAGAACCTCACTTATTTTCTTAAGATCTATTCGTGACTTTCTGCACTAAGATCGTTACTGCACTTCTTCCTCATGTCTCTAGCATTGTTATGTCTTCTGCATTTCTTTTTGCTGCTGTCAAAGGGGGAGAGAGGTTCTGCTATATCAATGACTTAATCAGTTGGTTGTGGTTAGTCGCCTAGGGGAAGTTCCTGATTATGAGTTGTGGGGGAAATGAGAGTGAGTGAATGAGAGTGAGTTGTAGGGTTTGTCTAATTCATTTGCATGAGCATGCCTTGAAGTTAATATGTTGTTGCAGCTGGCATTGATTTTATGTTAAATCTTGATAAACCTTGATATTGCCTGATTCATAGTGTTGCCATCATCAAAAAGGGGGAGATTGTTTGTCCCTATGATTTTGATGATGTCTCACACTATAAGTGCATTTCTATGCATTATTATTCTTGAGCATTCTGCATATTGATAACAACATGAATGATGATGTCTAGCATTGATGGCATTTGCTCTTTATATATGTGCATTGCATTCTGTCAGATATCATGTCTCTACATATATCATGTCTGGGTAGCAAAGTCTATACACTGGACTGTGTAATTGTGCATCATGCAAGTCTATACATTGGACTCTCGTTCAAGACTATGCATTGTCTTAGGCTAAGTCTGTACAGCCGTGTCTTATGCTCCTAAGTCTATACATTGGTGTTGGTCTTCAAAGTCTGTACATCGCTTTCAATCTTCAAGTCTATACACTGGCTTATTCTTCAAGTCTGTACATCCACAGTTAAACTTGAAGTCTGCACACTAGTCTTCACTGTCAAGTCTGCACATTGGTCTTCGATTTCAATGTCCATACATTGGACTGTTCATCAAAGTTTGTACATCAGACTGGTATAGTAAGTCTGCACAGTGAGTGATTCATTGGTGAAGTCTGTACACTCAACTGAACTTCAAGTTTAGACATTGCACTGTAGCATCATTGTCTTCGTGTTGCTTTCCCTCACCAACACGAAATGATTTCGTGTCGTCTGAGCGTACAACACTCCGTGTTGATTTCCATGCTTGAAAGGAAAACTCGTATGAGGTAATACTTCATGTTGTTTTATCCTTGTGGTCTCTGTCTTCGTGTCGTTTCTCTTTGTCGCTTTGTGACTTCACCTCGTGTAGGTTTCAGTTTTGGTTTTCGTGTTGTTTTACTCTTTAGACTTCGTGTCCTTCTCACCTTGACCACACTCCGTGTCAATTCCGCATCATGTCTTCGTGTCGTGTTTCTGAAGCAGCTCTAATAGTTCTGATGAACTTCGAGTCGTTTCCCTGTAGACCTCGTGTCGTTCCTGTTTAGTAACCACACTTCGTGTCGGTTACTGTTGTCTCTGTGTCTTTGTGTCGTTTCTGTGTGAACCTCGTGTCGCGTCTCTCTGTCCTCTAGTTGCATCTCGTGTCATCTTTTATGTCTTGCTTGTTGTTGCAACTACTTCGTGTCGTTCTTCTTTTTACCTCGTGTTGTTTTCAACTCGTGTCGGTTACTGTTTTGTCTCCATGTTGTTCTCGTGCCGTTCTCATTACTGGTTATTATTTCATGATGTTTTACTTCGTGATGTAGTCATCATATGTACTCCGTGTCGTTCTTGTTTCACTTCGTGTCGTTCTCCTCGTTGTGTCTGTTCTGTTACAGTGTACCTCGTGTCGTTCTTTTCCTATCTCGTGTACTGGTCACGTCGTGCTGTTATCATATACCTCATGCAGCTTTAGTTTTAGTGGCCATACTGCGTGATAATGGTTCTTATCTTCTTACAGGTACGAGGAAGATTATTCCCTAATAAAGGGGGTGCACGTGATCCAAGACAAAAGGAACCAATCCAATAAGGTCACGTGGCAGGAAGGTTCTGGATCGAGCGTGGGAGGCACACACGTTTTGTGCCCTATCCACCTGCTGCCGCTATAAATAGAAACCTTCGTCCACCGATGAAGGTGATCAGAGCCAAGAAAGAAAAGGCAGTATTGCAGAGAGCTCGATCCACCAGTAAAGAGAAAGAAAAAGAGAGAAAGAAAAAGAGAGATAGCAGTGAAGAGAGAAAGAGAGTTTGCAGTATCGGGTTTCTGAAATTGCTTCCCAGGAAGCTACATTTGTATTAACTCTCAGTATCGAATATTTTCTCGATCAGTCTTTAGTTCCTTTTCTGATTTTCTTTATGTGTTCTTCGTCTATTTCTGATCTGTTCCCCTCCAGTGTGTGGAGGAAGGGAGTCTATCTCCGGTTTCCCTCTGGGTTGTAGAGGAAGAGAGATCGCTGATCTCTGGTGTTGCTGGTGACGGGTTGTGATTAGCAGGTTCCCTCCGGTGTGTGGAGGAAGGGAGAGGCACTCTCCGGTTCTGTTCATGCTGGGTGCTAGAACAGGTTACAAGCTCTGTGGGTAGCAAAGCTTGGTTGAGGGATTTGTCTCCCTTGGGTTTTCAAGCTATTTGGCAGCAAGTTGTTCGCAGACTGAGTCTGCTGTGCTCTAGCAGTGGCTAGTGGAATCCTCACTCTAGTTGGAGTGAGGGGTGGATGTAGATTGCGGACTGCAGTCGAACCACCTAAAAACTGGTTGTCTTCTCTGTGGTTTGCGATCTTTATCAGCGCTCTCTATCTGCTTGTCTCTTCGTCTAGTTGTGTGTTCAGCTCTTATCATCATTTTCTTATTCGATCTTGATTGGTACCTGCATTTGCAATTCTTTGTGTGCTAGTTTAGAAGGGGCATAAGCGGTAGATTTATTTTCTCGCCTAAGCTTTGCAAACTGGGAGTGCTCTATTCATCCCCCCCCTTCTATATCACTCTCGCTGCGCTAACACCAATTAGGTTAAAATAGTTAACCTAGCCTATCTAATTATTATCCAAAAGGTTTAAGGACCAAGCCCATTAAGTTTGGCCCATGTTCTAGAAGGTTATTTAGCTTTTTTATGGATTTTTAAGGATAAAGACTAATTATCTAAGATAATTATATGGATAAATAAATAAAAGAGTTTTATTTATTTGAAACTCTATATACGTTGAATGTAACGGTCTAGCGCGCGACCGTCACATGCTTGTAACGCATGGGTCTACGACCGTTACACTCTGTGAATTCCGTAAGTTGAAGAACTTATAAAAAGATGGGAACTTGATGATCTTATCCACTAGGGATCAACTTGGGAAGATTTATAACATTACTAAGGACTCTTAGAGATCAGGTTTTAGCAGATTAAGGACTCTAGAATCGATCTAATCTTCAAACCCTAGCTAGAACCCTATAAATAGGACCTAGTTCTGAACTGCGCGACCCTTACTTTTGCTCGCGTGGAATCAAGGTAAGGAGTCATAATCTCGGGTATGTTCTTTAGAGGAATTTGTTTACAATACTTTAGACTAACTACTCTCAAAATTTCACATCGTTAGGTCAAGTGGTCGTGGAGTTAGAGCCTAAGGAAGTTGCTGAATTATCACAGGAAGTACAAGGATCAAAGAGTAGCACCTAGCACCAAATTCAAAGGTTAAAGGTCTTAGAAGAGGTAGGTCATCTCATGAACGGCAAAAACATCTTGATAGGACTAAAAGCCCTCTGATTTGACTGAATTCATGCATCATAGTTCATCAATTTCATGTTTTCATAGTTCCGTGCATTTCATACATTTCTTAGCCTTAAATAGAAATAAAAGAAGTTATCTTGTCTATTCACTAGAACCCATACATATAGATACCCTGTACTTCGTTATCATGCCTAGAATAGACATGGTATTTGATTTAGACATGATGTGAGTTGATCTCTTAGGTTTCATATCATTTTCTGTCAGCAGATACTGTAATGCACCATAGTAGGACCGTCACACTCAAGTAACGGCCATACGATGGACCGTCACAGTCCCTGGTTGCCTATTGATTTCTCTGTTGACTCTGACGCATCTATGCAGGAGCGTTACATTCTGTAACGGTTGCTCGATAGACCGTCACACTCCCTGTGACGCGCCTTGGCTAGACCGTCAGGTGCCTGTGTACTGTCAACTCAAGACAGATTGGAAACCTGCCAGATTTAATTATTATTATGCCCAGTTACCTAAGTTTTAACCTGATTATGTGACTTTGAGATTATTTAATCATTCATGATAGGTATTGCATGTTTTGGTATCTCACTATTACTGTAAGTTATGTTAATTTCATGAGCCCAAAACTCTATAGTTTTGTAATTAGAAACATGATTTTGAATGATGTATTGATAGAGTTTTTATCATGATTTCACATCGATATATATCTATATATATTCTTTCTCTATCAATAGAGTCATTTCTATAAGAACATGGCACATACTCCGGTATGTTGACCATTAGTTCACATTTTTCACTATAAAAACATATTCTTGGACATGAGGACCTCTCTATTGGATATTCCTTCCAATGGACTAGGAAATCTTGTTTCAAGGCCTCCGTAATTCTCTGCGAGCTTGGGATTCTTACTAGGACGCCGAGTTGGTTGTACCATTAAAGCCCATTAACTAGAATACACTATCGTTGTTTTCTGGATCTAGTAATGTAACGGCCTTACATTGGACCGTCAGAATCACGTAACGGCCCATTGCATGACCGTCACATTTCTCTGAGTCTATTTTAATAGTTCTGGACTCTGATCATTGTAACAGCCCTCTACTGGAGCGTCACATGATGTAACGGCCCAGAGAACGACCGTCACATTGCTTAAGTACTTAACCCAAGGTTTGACCCAAGGGTTGATATTTCAAAGGTTCTAGATGAACTAATGATAGTCTAGAACTTATAATATTAATCAAGAAACTTAATATAAGGATTGGAAAGAGAAAAGAATGTACCGTTATGCTGTAAATTTATTTTATGAGCATAACCTTGTTTAATGTCATTCTTGAATTTCTCATATTCAAATTGAAGCGTTCATACATTGATTTTCATTATTTGATATATCTATATTCTTGGACATACTTTATTATCATGCGTGGTAAGAGCTTGATTTATACTTGAAGATGCGATCGAGAACTGATTGTGTTCAAGGGCTCTATACTAGTCCTCTCGACTGATTGTCGGAAACATACTATTTTATAAACCATGGGGTATGATGCTACTGGCGTCGCATTGCGCTGGGAGTACTTTCTTTATAAATAAGTGAATTATCCATGGCTCGTGAAGTGAAAAATCACAACGCGATGCAGCATGATCAAGTTCTTGTACATGACTTTCTTGCTCGATATTCCACAGAAATTCACGAAGCACTTGCTCATAATCATAAGATGCTGGGGGTTGATTATGTGACTTGATAGTGCATTCTTGTTACATTCTTGTTCATGAAAAGGCCAATATCATGTTCTTGTTATATTCTTGATAAGTTCATTCTTGCTCACTCTATCTTACATGCTTATCTCGTTACTATGGTTTAATGGCGTGATCATCGCATTGCATGATTTTGCCTTATTTCTTTAGAGCAAAAATATTAATCACTTTAATAGTACTTTCATGTTGATGCGAAGATACCTACTGGGTAAGTGTGCTCATTACCTATTTTCTAACATTTTGCAGGAGATGGAAGTAGTTCAAATTCGGATTTGGGCTATACTAGTGGCGGGTCCGGAAGTGAGTGAAAGTCTTGTAAAGCTACGAGCGAAGACTTAGGAAGTCTATAATGTTTAGATAGAGTCAATGTAATTTTCTTATTTCTTGAGTCTAGTAGAATGAAAGGTGATTATTGTAAAGGAATAGTTTGATCATTTATGAAATAAAGTTAGAGTTTGATTAAATTCTGTGCAATTGCATTTATGTGTGTGATTGTCTCACGCTCTGGTCGTTCTTGCTTGCAAGAGGCTTACCATGCCGGCTGTTCGCGTTTCTCGAGCGAGTCTTCCACTGTAATAAAGGCTCGGGGCGTGACAATTAAGTTGGTATCAGAGCCTAAGTCTCAGGACTTAGGGAAAGGAATCATATCATAGGATAAGTCCAAGGTTTAAGGACCCCTACCTATGAACTAAGGAAGAAATTCCATACCCATGTGAGGATTTGGGTAGAGCCTGGGATAAGATAATTAATTAGCTTTAAGGTTGATTTTCATGAGAAATAACAAGTTGTTATTTTTCTCTCTCAGGTACCCTATTTTACAAATGGCTCATCGCGTAGATTGGGACGGTATGCAACAAACAGTTGCCGGCCTCACTCAGGCATTGCAAACTATAGCACAAGGTGGTGCAGGGGCAAGGGCTGGTGACCTACATCGCAACTTCCGGAGTCTAAATCCTCCACGATTCTATGGATCTTCAAATCCCGATGAGGCAGAAAATTAGATCGATGAGATGAATAGGATATTTGGCGTTATTCAATGCACTAATCAGGAGAAGGTGCGTCTTGCAACATTTCAACTAAATAAAGATGCCCGTACATGGTGGAAGTTGGTTCCGGCACCTCCGACCGATGCACCTCATACATGGGACGGTTTTCTTACTTTATTCCGTACCAAGTATTTTTTCGAGCATGTAAAGGAAAGGAAAGCCATGGAGTTCACCTCCCTTAGACAAGGGATGATGTCGGTGGCAGAGTATGAACTACAATTCTCAAGGTTAGTACCGTACGCATCACATCTAATCAATAACGATTTATTGAAGGCAAATCAATTTATGGACGGGTTACGACTCGGCTTCATTCAGCAGCTCGGGACCCAAAACATCCGTACCTATGCGGAGATGGTTCAACCAGCATATTTGTGTGAAAGGACCTTAGAAAAGGTCGAGAAGTTAAAAGGGAAAGGAGAAGAGTCAAGCTGACGTTCTGATCGGTGTCATAAGAAGGAGAAATTTAGTATCACGGAACCCTACCAAAGCCGTGATAATCAGAAAAGATTTAGGAATGGGAACGGTGGGAGTTTCCATAAGCAAAAGAAGGTTAAGGAGGAGAAGGAACAGGCCGTCACGGCTTGCACTTTCTGTGAGAAATTCAGCCATTCATCTGAGGAGTGTTGGAAGCGTCTCGGTGCTTGTTTACATTGTGGGAGCAGGGAGCATCGCATGCCGCATTGCCCCCTTATAAAGGACCAGTCATCTGGAGGGCGCAGGAGGCAGGCTCGCCTCAATGCCGTTCTAGATAAAGAGGAAGTGCTCAGGGATGATGGACTTATGGAAGGTACTTTTCAAATTTGTTCTCATCCTGCATTTATGCTATTTGATACTGGTGCCTCTCATTCTTTTATTTCCACTACCTTTGCAAAAATGTTGTCAATTGCATCAGTCCCCTTACCTTTAGATCTTGCTATTTCCACACCCTTAGGATCTGGAACTAAGCTTACCAACTATTATCCTGATAGCGAAGTGGTAGTAGAAGGTCACAATCTCCCCGCAAACCTCGTGTGCCTTGACATGAAAGGTTATGATGCCATTTTAGGGGTAGATTGGCTTGTAGACCACGATGCTTATATCAATTGCCGAAATAATATAATATCCTTTCGAAAACCTGGTCTTCCGAGATTCTCTTTTCTTGGCATCAAATACAAGAAACACCCCACTATTATATCCTCACTTCACGCTTGCAAACTTATCTCGCGAGGATGTGAAGCTTTCCTTGCTTCTGTCATTATTTCAAAATCCAAGGATATTATTATAGCAGACACCCCTATTGTAAATGAGTTCCCAGATGTATTTCCATCCGAACTACCCAGTTTACCACCCGAGAGGGAAGTGAACTTCACAATCGAACTCATTCCAAGAGCAGCACCTGTTTCTATAGCCCCTTACAGGATGTCCCCCACAGAACTCAAGGAACTGAAAGGGCAGTTGCAGGAACTACTAGACAAGGGTTTCATCAGACCTAGCACATCCCCTTGGGGTGCGCCGATTTTATTTGTCAAGAAGAAGGATGGTTCTCTCAGGCTATGCATCGATTACCGACGACTGAATCAGCTGACAATTAAAAATAAGTATCCATTGCCGCGTATTGATGAGCTCTTCGATCAGCTTTCGGGTGCAGAATATTTATCTAAGATTGACCTCAGATCAGGTTATCATCAGCTTAGAATCAAAGAAGAGGACATTTATAAATCGGCTTTTCGAAGTCGTTATGGCCACTATGGATTCATGGTAATGCCATTTGGGTTAACTAATGCCCCAGCAGCATTTATGCAACTTATGAACAGTGTCTTCCAGCCATACCTGGATCAATTCATTATCGTCTTCATCGATGATATCTTGATATACTCCAAGATAAAAGAAGAACATGAAGAACATCTAAGGATAGCTTTACAAACACTTAGAGAACACAAGCTTTATGCCAAACTCAATAAGTGTGAATTCTGGCTCGAGGAAGTCTCATTCCTAGGCCACATTATTTCAAAAGAAGGTATTGCTGTGGATCCTTCTAAGGTAAAAGCTGTCAAGAATTGGAGTCGGCCTACGACTGTGTCTGAAGTAAGGAGCTTTCTGGGTCTAGCTGGTTATTATAGAAGATTCATTAAGGACTTCTCAAAGATAGCAGTTTCTTTAACTAGACTCACCAGAAAAGAAAATCCTTTTGTCTGGTCATAGGAATGTGAGAAGAATTTCCAAACTCTTAAGAATCATCTTACAGCAGCCCCTGTTTTGTCACTACCAATGGAGGGTGGTGGATTCGAAGTGTATACGGATGCATCTGGCATTGGCTTAGGATGCGTTCTCATGCAAAATGGAAAGGTAATATGTTATTCTTCAAGACAACTGAAACGGCACGAGGAAAACTATCCTGTGCATGATTTAGAATTGGCAGCAGTTATTTTTGCCTTGAAAATTTGGCGTCATTATCTTTATGGAGAAAAGTTTATGGTCTACTCAGACCACAAGAGTTTGAAATACTTATTTTCTCAAAAAGAGCTTAACATGAGGCAGAGGAGGTGGTTAGAATACCTCAAAGACTTCGATTTTGCTATTCAGTATCATCCTGGCAAAGCTAATGCTGTAGCAGAAGACCAATGGGTATGCTATCAAGTCTTATGATTAGTGTAACCAACCTAGTGCCTCAATTTGCTCAATTGAACTTAGATATTGACATAAAGGAAGAAGATTGTTTCATACCTAATATTCGAGCTCAACCTACATTAATAGAGGACTTGGTCAAGTTACAAGATGATGATCCTATATTACTGGAAATTAAGGCCAATGTTGAACAAAGGCCGGATTTTTCTATTTCCAATGACGGAAGATTGTTATTTAAGGGCCGAATATGTATACCAGATCACGAGGCTACGAAGAAACTAATTCTAGTTGAAGCACATAAGTCCAAGTACTCCATTCATCCAGGAGATACAAAGATGTATCAAGATCTGAAAAGAAGTTTCTGGTGGCCCAATATGAAGAGAGAGATAGCTGATTTCGTGTCTCGTTGTCTAACCTGCCAATAAGTTAAAGCTGAACATTTTAGACCCGCAGGTAAATTACATCCCTTGGATATTCCTGAATGGAAATGGGAGAGTATAGGGATGGACTTCATTATGGGTTTACCTAAGACCAGAGGAGGACACGATGGCATATGGGTAATCATAGATCGATTGACTAAATCTGCACAATTCATACCAATAAAGAGTCGATGGTCTGTGGATATTCTAGCAGCATTATACATAAAGGAAATTGTCAAATTACATGGTGTCCCTGTCTCTATTGTATCTGATAGAGATCCGCGATTCACATCACAATTCTGGAAGAGTCTACAATATTCACTAGGGACTAGATTGAATTTCATCACATCCTTTCATCTACAAACTGATGGTCAGACGGAAAGAACAAATCAGGTGGTAGAAGATATGCTCAGAGCCCGTGCTATCGATTTTGGAGGTAATTGGCATGATCACTTGCCTTTGGTAGAATTTGCATATAATAACAGTTATCAGGCTAGCATACAAATGGCACCTTTTGAAGCCCTATATGGTAAAAGTTGTCGATCACCAATATGTTGGAATGAAATAGGGGAAAAATAATTTCTAGGCCCCGACCTTATCAGAGATTCTACGGAAAAAATCAAGCTCATTCAAGAGAGAATGAAAATGGCACAAGATAGGTAAAAGTCTTATGCTGACAATCGAAGACGTGACTTGGAGTTTCAGGTAGGAGATCATGTATATTTGAAAGTTTCTCTAGGTCGTGGTATTCGAAGATTTGGCATTAAAGGAAAGCTAACTCCAAGGTTCATTGGCCCATTTGAAATTCTTGAAAGGGTCGGTAAAGTGGCTTATAGTTTGGCTTTACCTCCACAATTAGTAGGAGTTCATGACATATTTCATGTCTCTATGCTGAAGAAGTATGTATACGATCCTGACCATATTATCACTTATGACAATCTGGAGATTCAGAAGGATATGCCATATGAGCAAAAGCCAATAAAGATTCTGGATCGGGAAGTGCGTCAATTAAGGAATAAAGTTATTTCTATGGTCAAGATCCAATGGAAGAAAATATGGCCATATGAAGCAACATGGTAAACAGAGGAATCTATGCGTAGAAGATTTCCAGAATTATTCAACTGTAAGTACACTCTCCATAATCCATGTATTGAATTTGGGGACCAAATTCTTCTAAGTGGGGGAGGGTGTAGTGCCCCAGAATTTATATAAATAATTTTTGAAATATAAGATAATTTTCTAGAATTTATAAAGGCCTAAATAAATTTATAAATAGATTGGTAGAATTATAAGTCATTATAAGGCCCAATTAGGTTAAAATAGTTAACCTAGCCTATCTAATTATTATCCAAAAGGTTTAAGGACCAAGCCCATTAAGTTTGGCCCATGTTCTAGAAGGTTATTTAGCTTTTTTATGGATTTTTAAGGATAAAGACTAATTATCTAAGATAATTATATGGATAAATAAATAAAAGAGTTTTATTTATTTGAAACTCTATATACATTGAATGTAACGGTCTAGCGCGCGACCGTCACATGCTTGTAACGCATGGGTCTACGATCGTTACACTCTGTGAATTCCGTAAGTTGAAGAACTTATAAAAAGATGGGAACTTGATGATCTTATCCACTAGGGATCAACTTGGGAAGATTTATAACATTACTAAGGACTCTTAGAGATCAGGTTTTAGCAGATTAAGGACTCTAGAATCGATCTAATCTTCAAACCCTAGCTAGAACCCTATAAATAGGACCTAGTTCTGAACTGCGCGACCATTACTTTTGCTCGCGTGGAATCAAGGTAAGGAGTCATAATCTCGGGTATGTTCTTTAGAGGAATTTGTTTACAATACTTTAGACTAACTACTCTCAAAATTTAACATCTTTAGGTCAAGAGGTCGTGGAGTTAGAGCCCAAGGAAGTTGCTGAATTATCACAGGAAGTACAAGGATCAAAGAGTAGCACCTAGCGCCAAATTCGAAGGTTACTCTTAGAAGAGGTAGGTCATCTCATGAACGGCAAAAACATCTTGATAGGACAAAAAGCCCTCTGATTTGACTGAATTTCATGCATCATAGATCATTAATTTCATGTTTTCATAGTTCCATGCATTTCATACATTTCTTAGCCTTAAATAGAAATAAAAGAAGTTATCTTTTCTATTCACTGGAACCCATACATATAGATAGCCTATACTTCGTTATCATGCCTAGAATAGACATGGTATTTGATTTAGACATGATGTGAGTTGATCTCTTAGGTTTCATATCATTTTCTGTCAGCAGATACTGTAACGCACCATAGTAGAACCGTCACACTCAAGTAACGGCCATACGATGGACCGTCACAGTCCCTGGTTGCCTATTGATTTCTCTGTTGACTCTGACGCATCTATGCAGGAGCGTTACATTCTGTAACAGTTGCTCGATAGACCGTCACACTCCCTGTGATGCGCCTTGGCTAGACCTTCAGGTGCCTGTGTACTGTCAACTCAAGACAAATTGGAAACCAGCCAGATTTAATTATTATTTTGCCTAGTTACCTAAGTTTTAACCTGATTACGTGACTTTGAGATTATTTAATCATTCATGATAGGTATTGCATGTTTTGGTATCTCACTATTACTTTAAGTTATGTTAATTTCATGAGCCCAAAACTCTATAGTTTTGTAATTAGAAACATGATTTTGAATGATGTATTGATAGAGTTTTTATCATGATTTCACATCGATATATATCTATATATATTCTTTCTCTATCAATAGAGTCATTTCTATAAGTACATGGCACATACTCCGGTATGTTGACCATTAGTTCACATTTTTCACTATAGAAACATATTCTTGGACATGAGGACCTCTCTATTGGATATTCCTTCTAATGGACTAGGAAATCTTGTTTTAAGGCCTCCGTAATTCTCCGCGAGCCTGGGATTCCCACTAGGACGCCGAGTTGGTTGTACCATTAAAGCCCATTAACTAGAATACACTATCGTTGTTTTCTGGATCTAGTAATGTAACGGCCTTACATTGGACCGTCAGAATCACGTAACGGCCCATTGCATGACCGTCACATTTCTCTGAGTCTATTTTAATAGTTCTAGACTCTGATCATTATAACGGCCCTCTACTGGAGCGTCACATGATGTAACGGCCCAGAGAACGACCGTCACATTGCTTAAGTACTTAACCCAAGGTTTCACCCAAGGGTTGATATTCCAAAGGTTCTAGATGAACTAATGATAGTCTAGAACTTATAATATTAATCAAGAAACTTAATATAAGGATTGGAAAGAGAAAAGAATGTACCGTTATGCTGTCAATTTATTTTATGAGCATAACCTTGTTTAATGTCATTCTTGAATTCCTCATATTCAAATTGAAGCGTTCATACATTGAATTTCATTATTGGATATTACTATATTCTTGGCCATACTTTATTATCATGCGTGGTAAGAGCTTGATTTATACTTGAAGATGCGATCGAGCACTGATTGTGTTCAAGAGCTCTATGCTAGTCCCCTCGGCTGATTGTCAGAAACATACTATTTTATAAACCATGGGGTATGATACTACTGGCGTCGCATTGCGCTTGGAGTACTTTCTTTATAAATAAGTGAATTATCCACGGCTCGTGAAGTGAAAAATCACAACGCGATGCAGCATGATCAAGTTCTTGTACATGACTTTCTTGCTCGATATTCCACAGAAATTCACGAAGCACTTGCTCATAAGCATAAGATGCTGGGTGTTGATTATGTGACTTGATAGTGCATTCTTGTTACATTCTTGTTCATGAAAAGCCCAATATCATGTTCTTGTTATATTCTTGATAAGTTCATTCTTGCTCACTCTATCTTACATGATTATCTCGTTACTATGGTTTAATCGCGTGATCATCGCATTGCATGATTTTGCCTTATTTTTTAGAGTAAAAATATTAATCACTTTAATAGTGCTTTCATGTTGATGCGAAGATACCTACTGGGTAAGTGTGCACATTACCTATTTTCCAACATTTTTCAGGAGATGGAAGTAGTTCAGATTCGGATTCGGGCTATACTAGTGGCGGGTCCGGAAGTGAGTGAAAGTCTTGTAAATCTACGAGCGAAGACTTAGGAAGTCTATAATGTTTAGATTGAGTCAATGTAATTTTCTTATTTCTTGAGTCTAGTAGAATGAAAGGTGATTATTGTAAAGGAATAGTTTGATCATTTATGAAATAAAGTTGGAGTTTGATTAAATTCTGTGCAATTACATTTATGTGTGTGATTATCTCACGCTCTGGTCGTTCTTGCTTGCAAGAGGCTTACCATGCCGGCTGTTCGTGTTTCTCGAGCGAGTCTTCCGCTGTAATAAAGACTCGGGGCATGACAGCTCCTGTGACTGGCAGCGGGGTTGACCCAGCTCTCCCTTCGGCAGGACCCGAGGGGGCCGTGGCCGAAGTGGGGGATGCTGGGAGCACGGTCGAGGCGGGCGCTTCGGGCGGTGGTGCAGGTGGCGAGCCGGTCCAGGTTGAGAGGCTGCAAGAGAATCCGATCGAGGCGCGAGGGGCGACCGCGGCTGGGGCTCGATCCGAGCCGCACGGTGGGGCGCCGGGTGATGGGGGGCTCTCCGTTCCGGCGGCCGTGGAGAGGATGGGAATCTCGGGCCCCCTGCACCAGGTATGCCGCGGTATATCCATGAATGTGAGGGGGGAGGTAGGCAGTACTCCCCGTCCACGGCTCTCGCCAGGGTTATGGAGGGCGGCCTGGCCCTGGCTCAGATGGGGGCTGCTCTGGCGGAAGCGTACGCTCGGTCGGAATGGGAGCGAGTGAACCTGGCCTGGCCCCTTGGTGGGTCGGACAGGAGGTTGGCTCGGCTCACCGAGGAGCGCGATGGGCTTCAACGGGAGCTCTCCTCCATCAAGGGACTGATGCGGTCCAGCGAGGTGGAGACCCGGGCACTAGCTGAGTAGCTAGCTAAGGCTCGTGAATCGCTCGAGAGGAAGAACAAGCTTCTCGAAGAGGAGCGCCATGCACGTGCTGAGCTTGATCACCAGTGGGAGACTGAGCGTGCCGAGCTGGTGGACCGTGCGGAGGAAGCCGAGCCCCTTCGGTGGGAGGCCGAGGCTGATCGGGTCGAGGCAGAGAAGCAGGTGGCGGCGGCCGAAGAGCGGACTGCTGAGGCCGAGCGGAAGTCAGCCTAGGCGGAGAGGAGGGTGGCCGAGCTCGCTGGTAGGGTGGGATCGGCCGGGGCGGAAGCTCTCAAGCAGTACAAGAGCTCAGAGGCCTACCGGGTCAACCTTAAGGAGGCTGCCCTACCCTACTACGAGCTAGGACTTCACCGGGGCATCCGCAAGGGGTTCTAGCAGGGCTACAACCGGGCCATCTCTTATGCCGAGGAGCAGGCGTTTGGAGCAGTCGACTTCCCGTCCGGGCAATGTTATGACTCGGACTTGTCATCCTCCAGTTCCTCTACTTCGGCGCAGGATGAAGAGGATCACGAGGGCTCATCGTCCGAGGGGGCGCCAACTTCGGATGCCTCGGGAGGGCACGCAACCGAGGCAGTTCCCACGCCGGTGGGGTCAGTGCCAGGGTCAGCCGTCGCCGAAGCTGCCGGGGGCAGACCGCTCGAGCCCTCTACTTCCAGGCTTCAAGGTGGGCCAGAGGCCTGATGTATCTGCTTCGCTTCTTCTTTTTGTATGTGTTTTTCCTTTTTGAAGGAAAAAACTTCCTTTTTTGTGTAGAAATAAATAAGGCAGTAGTGTTATGATAAAGACTTATCTGTTCCGTATCGCCATTGCCGTATTTTGTTCAGCGTATCTGTGGTGGTTGGAAAGGGCCGATACTTTCTGCGTGGATCTCGCATGATGGTTGGGTGAGCGTCTGACAGGTGTCTTTCCGTTTTCCCATGCTTTGAATGCCTGGCCGCTTCGTGTATCCCGCTGGGGCGGAAGATGAGAAGTTTGAGGTGACCGTTCGTAGGGAGAAATCCTTCTGGCGTGTTTTCGAGGAGGAAAATCATTTAAGGCAAGTAGCCTCCCTTCGCCTATAAAAGGTCTGTAGGGCGTCCCTTCCTCTCCACCGCTTAGGGTTTTCCCTGACAGTCTTTCCTCATTCCTTCTTAACGTAGCGTTGTGCCGTTGTATTCAGAGCATGGAGGACGCTCCGGAAGATGAGGCTGCCGACGACGGGGGGCAGAGAGTTCTTGCTGCTTCAGATTTAAAGAGGGTTCGACGGCCGTCGAACAGAATTGAAGAGGGTTCAACGTGCGGAGGCACGTCGTCTTCCCTCTATCAATTCTGGCAGCGCTTGCAGGGGGGCAAGATGGAGGACGGATGGGGGCATCAGACGTCCCTGCCGCCCGTTCCTTCCTGCTTGGTTCACAGATGGGAGGAGGAAGCTAACTAAGCTCCATCCCTTTCGGGATTTCCCCTGCCTCCTCGTCCAGCTCTGCTGGTTTCTTTTTCTTTCTGGCAGCCTCTTTTTCCCTCTTCTACTCTACTCCTCCTTTCTTTCACTCTTCGGCGGGTGCCTGCACCTTTTTCTTCCAAATAGTTGGTAGGTTGGCGGGGAAGATGCTTTCATATGCATTCCCTCTCCTCCTTCTCTTCCAAGTTCAACTTGGAAGGTAGCCTTCTCTTTCCTAATCCCTCTGTCACCTTTGTCTCGAGCTACCCGAGCCAACGGGGTCGACTATCCTTTATCTGAGCCAGTTTCTACACGAGGCAGAGTCAGCGGCTGGACGCAGGAAGGTCATCCGAGTCAGCCGAGCGATGGGCTCATATGACGGCACCAGATGGATTTTTTACTTTTTTGACATGTATTCTATTGGCTTCGGCCTTCCTGATGTACAAGTGGGTTGTTTGAATAAAAGAAAGGAGCCTTTTGTTTTATCTCATGTCGTTTGCACAATACTCAGTACTCAGAAGTAGAACTTACGTAATGTAGTTGCGTTCCAGGTCCGAGGGATGAGCTCTCCTTCCATTGTGGATAGACAGTATGCTCCTTTTCCGAGCATCTCGACCACTCGGTAGGGGCCTTCCCAATTAGGAGATAACTTGCTCGCCACCTCAAGTGGTCGAGAGGCTTCGGCTGTTCTGAGGACGAAGTCTCCTGGCTGAAAGTGTCTATCTCAGACTTTGGCGTTGTAGTATCGAGTGAGGCGGCATCGATATTCCGTTGCTCTGATGCTGGCAATCTCTCGGACTTCATCTGCTAGGTCGAGGTTTTCGAGCAGTTTCTGGTCGTTTGCCTCGGACGAGAAGCATATCACTCGGAGGGAGGGGTTGCCAATCTCCAACGGGATCACGGCCTCGGTGCCGTATACCAGCTGAAAGGGGCTTTCACCGATTGCCGTTCTGGGAGTCGTTATGTGTGACCATAGTACGTTCGGCAAGTCCTCAAGCCAGCTGCCCTTGGCTTTGTCGAGCCTAGTCTTAATGCCTTTTAAGATAGTCTTATTGACATTTTCGACCAGCCCGTTAGCCTGAGGGTGGGTGACCGAAGTGAAGTGATTGCGGATGTTGAGGTCGGTGCATCTGTCTCGAAAATACCGAGAATCAAATTGCCGACCATTATCGCTCACTATCACCCGGGGAATGCCATAGTGACAGATGATCGACTTCCAGATGAAATTTCAGATGACTGTCTCGGTGATCCTTGCAGTGGCTTCGGCCTCGATCCACTTAGTGAAGTAGTCGATGGCGACGATAATGAACTTCTTCTGGGCCTGGGCCGTGGGGAATGGCCCGGGGATGTCGATTCCCCAGCGAGCGAAAGGATAAGGCTCGGCTAGGGTGATAAGCTCCGTTGCCGGCCGATGGACCAAGTGGTCGAATCACTGGTAGCGGTCACAACGTTGCGTGTAGGCCGAGCAGTCGCGCTGCAGGGTGGGCCACCAATAACCTTGCTATAGCAAGATCCTGGCGAGCAACCTTCCCCCTAAATGCACTCCGCACAGACCTTCGTGAACTTCTTCGATCGCTCAGTTGGCTTCGTCGGTGCTGAGGCACTTCAAGAGAGGGCCGGAGAAGGATCTCCGGTAGAGAGCGCCATCCAGAGTGATGAATCGCCAAGCTTGGTACTTCAATCTTCGGGCTTCCTGGGGGTCAGGAGGCTCTCGGGAGTCTTGAAGCCACGACAGGTAGGGGGTGCGCCAGTCGCTTGGGGAGGTCGAGTCAACAGCTAGGAGCTCCGAATCGATGCTCGGCCGCTCTAGCTCTTCGAGAAGGACCGATCGAGTGCCCTCGGGGTCAAGAGAGGAGGCTAGCCGAGAGAGGGCGTCTGCTCGGAAGTTTTCCTCCCGAGCTATTCGGACTACCTCAAAACTCTTGAACTGTTGGGCCACAGTCTTGACCAGTTGGAGGTATTTGATCATCGGTGCTTCCCGAGCTTCGTAATCGCCGTTTACCTGGCTAGCGAACAATTGGGAGTCAGTGTGAATCCCGACTCGCTCAGCCCCTAACCGTCGGGCCATGTGGGCTCCCGATATGAGGGCCTCATACTCGGAAGCATTGTTGGAGGCTTGGAAGTTGAAGTTCAGGGCGTACTGTAGCTCTGCTCCTTCAGGGTACTTTACGAGGGTGTCAAAGGTCTCTGCTAGGTCGGCGAAATGGTCCTCGGCCTTGGGGGTCTTCACGAGCATGTCGTTAATATAGGCCTCGACGTTCCGACCGAGCTGTCCCTCGAACATATGGATGACTAGCCTCTGGTACGTGGCCCCAGCGTTCTTCAACCCGAAAGGCATCTAGGTGTAGCAGTGTACGCCGAAGTCGGTGATAAAGGCGGTCTTCTCGATGTCTTCAGGGTGCATTCTGATCTGGTGGTAACCTGATGATGCGGGACGGGACCACGGACACGACAAGCTCGCGATCGTCCCTTAACGAGGGAAGCGTCGGACGTGCACGGTTGAGAAACCGGCAAGAGCTAGGGTGGTCGGCTCGCACTTTCGTGCCCGGATCGGGTCACGGGACGGTCTCGCACTCTCTCGCAGCAGCAGTGATATGATAAATTAAAAGCGAGCTAGGTAACCCTACAAATGCTCTCTAGCAGCGGCATAAACAAGCATATATAGAAATAAGCGGAATGCCAAGCAAGGAGCGAATACGATACCTCCACGCGCTCGGCGTGGCGAAGATGGCACCCGGCCGAAACTCGTACTCCCGGGAACTTAATACATTAAGATTACAGCAATACAAGTAAGCCCACTCCACGCAGGGAGGTAACGGGCGACACAAGGGGACCCGGGAGGACCAATTCCGGGTTGACGGGCGGTTTCCGGGCACGGCTTCGGCTTCGCGCGTACTCGTGCTAGTGGGGCCCACGTGTGGACCGGAGGGGTCGTGTGGGACCTGATGCCTCCTCTGGTGTGGGTACACTTGGGAAGCGCTCCCCTAGGATGGCGAGTTGCTGGAACGACCGCCGGACGCCGGGCGGCCCTCGGACGACGCTCGCGGGAAACCGGCCACAAGTCTGCACTTGCTGTCTTCTCGCGCGCTGTCCGGCGAGATCGGCTGCTGTGATCAACCCCGTCGTCGGAATGCAACGAGCTCGGCGCCGTTGGAAAGAGGACTCCAAATACTTCGACGTAGGGGCCTTCAGAAAAAATAATCAGATACGTATATCTGACTTATGGAATTTACACCCTTGCTGTAAACAGGCCAGAACTGCAGGGGCAGGTTCTGACTTCTCTGAAAATCACCGTTGACCAGTGGGAGGACCTTGGAATATGGAGATGAGTTCTTCAGAAAAGTTGAAGATCTCTGAGATAGAAAACCGGGACTATTTTTGGTTTTTGATTTGGATAGGAAATGGATTTTATGGGATTTTTTGAGTGGACCTGGGTCGGATCTGGGACACTGTGGAAAAATTGCTCACAGGAACTGGTACGAATTTTGACAAATACCTAGAAACCTTATCAAAAATTAAGAAAATTCATGGTGGTATACATATGTGGACATAAGTCTCAGTAATTTTTAGAGCCCCAAAAAAATTCAAAACATGGGTCGAACAAGGTAGACTCAGAACTGATGAACAGTAGACAGAACCTGGACAGAACTGAAATTTGAACTTGGACGAAAATCTAAAAATATCTAAAGGACGAATTTTTGCCTGAAATTTTTTTTGGAGGTAAGGGTTCAAGAGGGGAACCAACCCTGAAAATTGGAGCTTCAGAAGATGAGGGAATAGAGAGGGACAATTCGGAGAAGAGAGGTCTGTCTAGAGTGGACAGAAAACCGAATTCGTTGGTGAAGACGCGTCGGCGGCGAGACGGCGGCGGCGGCGATCACCGGAGCTGCTTCAGAAGTTGGAGGGGATCAAGAGGGGAGGGATCTCACTCTATAACTGGGCTGGAGGTGGAAGAACACCAGGGAGAGAGGGGAGAGGGGCACAAGCTTCAAGGAGGCAAAATGCTAATTTCTTCTTCATTAATTCTTTCCATAAGAAAATACAAGTATTTATATGAAAGGGTTCTAATCTAATATGAGCCCTTGGATCAAGGGTTGAAGAATGGAGGGTTGAGATGTGGTGTGAACACCACATTAAACTCAAATAAACTAATAGGTCCGCCCCCCCTTAAAGAGGACAATTTGGAATTGTCTTCTTTATTTAATTCATGGTCCAAGTCCAAATTTGGACCATGGACCAGCCACCTTGGACCCAAGAGTCCATGTGGACCAATAAGGAGGAGGGAGGGGGCCCCTGCAGGGCCTACAAGCATATTTGCAAACAAACCCAATGGCCTTTTGCAAATAAACCCACTAAGACCTACTATTGTGTACGCATATATCACAAGGGCGTACATACAAATACAAAAGGACATAAATGCAAACACAAAGTGAGCTGGTTGTCGCTGATGTCCCCATCAATTCTCCCCGGGTGGGAGGAACTCGACCCCGTCGAGTAAAGGGTGCGGCTGCTCAGGTCTCCGGCGGATCCGTCACCGTGCCAAGTAGCGCGGGTATGCTCCACTCCAAGTGATCGGCACCTGCTCATTCCACATATACTCGATATGCGCACTGCTATGGCCAAAGGTGGTCACTCCGAAGGGGCACTCTCAACGGAAGGAAACAGCTCAAAGACTCACTAGGAATCACTGCTGAGTCCCTATAGGTGACTGATCCGGGTATAGAAGTAAACCGATCCCATACTCGTCAAGTGAATCGACTCGCTTCACACTCATTCGGGAACGACACGAGCTTGCACAAGACACATGCAGACTCACCATGCACTGACACACGAATGCAAACCATGCAAACAATCGACTCAAAATCACCACACAAACAAACCACACAAAGAAAGCACACTGACTCATGCACGACTCTAGACTAAGGTGGTAGCATCAAACCCACTAGGTGGCGACATCCTGGACGGCAGAAGGGTCGCCCAGCTCTTCCCCCATGGCATAGTATTCATTGGCCAGTGCCTCGTCGGCCTCGTAATCGACATGCTCAAGCTCGGGAGGTGCGGATCCTCCAACACCTAAGGCTAGGGTGGTGCGAGCGGGACACTCACTAGCAATGTGGCCGTACCCGTGACAGTGGAAACATTGTATTCGCGATCGACTACTCTCCCCGATAAGAGGGGCCTTACCCTTATCATCCCGCCGGGTAGGGGGTGTAGGCAACAATGGGGGAGGTGTAGGTGCCTTGGACAAGAGTGGCGGGGGTGCCGGTGCCAGAGGACGGGCTATAGGAGCTGGGGGACGGGCAAAGGGTGCCGGTGGTTGGGATGGAAATAGATCCCGGGGTGGAGGAGGGCGAGGCCGTGGAGCGAAGTGCTCCTGACGGGTGGACTCCTGAGGTCGAGCCATGGGAGGCCGCTGATGTGGGCCTATAGAGTGACGGGGCTCGGTACTACGGAGAGGGGTGGGGCCCAACCGATGGCTAGACTCGAACTCTCCCTCAAATTGCTCCATCTCGAGAGCAACCTGATATGCCTCTTCCAACGTCTTGGCATTGCGGCGGAAAAGCTCATACTGGTAGTGTGGCCGCAAACCACGTCGAAAACGGGACACGGGCATGGTACTCTCCTCCGTGACACCACATCGTAGAAAGTACTCATCAAACTCCGCGATGTATTCGGAGACGGACCGGTCTCCCTGGCTAAGACTTTGCCATCTATCGATGAGTCGCTGGCGGTATGTGGGAGGAAGGTACTTTTGCCGAAGTTTATTCTTCATCTCGGCCCATGTGTCAATCGGGGGTTCTAGCCGCTGAAGTAACAGGCTCTCCACATTCTTCCAATAGGTTTGTGCCTGCCCCATGAGTTTCATGGTGGCAAATCGGACCCTTCGACGCTCCGACATATCATACCATTCAAAATAACGGTCCATGCCAAACTCCCAATCTAGGTAGACTTTCGGATCCAAAGACCCGTAAAAAGCGGGAGGATCCGCTCGCACGGTCTTAAGGACCCGATCATCATCCTCATCTCGTTGGGGCTGAAAACCACGACGGCGTTGACCATACCCCTCGTAGGCATTGTCGGACCCATAGTCCTCGAGACCAAGGTCACGGTGTGATAGTTGGGGAACCCGAGGAGGGGCGGGTGGAGGAACCAGTGGTGGCTGGTTTTGGGCCGCGGGAGCGGCCTGGACTTGGGCCATGGGAGCGGGTTGGACTTGGGCCCCCGCGGGAGGAGGTGCGGGTGGACCTTGGGCTGCCCCAGGAGGGTCCCCGTGTGACATCCTATCTAACCGCCCAACGAGGTCTTGGACCGACCTATCGGAGTTCTCCATGCGTCCTTCCATGGCCCTAAGGCGACCATCCATATTCTCGGAGAAGGTCCGAAAGTTAGCATCGGATTGGTCCAACCTAGCCATAATGGCCATCATCGCCTCTTGTAGGGAGTGGAAGTCTCCCGAGGTATCCCGTGGGTTGGGCATAGGTGGGGGTGGGGGTGAGTACTGAGTACCCCGACGAGTGGGCATGCAAACACACCGACTAGAGGACACCGACTAAAGCAAAACACACTAATGCAAAATGATGCCCCTAGACTTAACCAAAACTCGGTACGCGGCGGAGATAATTGACCCGAAGGTCACTCGCACAAGTGTGCGGCCTTCCCGATAGGCGTAACCTAACGGTCGGACAACACCTTTTTATATACCGAGTAAAGGAATGTATGCGACCCAAAAATGACTCTTTTTGTTGTTTTAAAAATATGATGATCCTAAACACGACTTAGACTGACTAATGACTAGACGTAAATGTCACTCTTTTTTTTTTTTGCTTTTTGACACCCTAGACTCAAACTCGCTCTGATACCAAATTGATGCGGGACGGGACCACGGACACGACAAGCTCGCGATCGTCCCTTAACGAGGGAAGCGTCGGACGTGCACGGTTGAGAAACCGGCAAGAGCTAGGGTGGTCGGCTCGCACTTTCGTGCCCGGATCGGGTCACGGGACGGTCTCGCACTCTCTCGCAGCAGCAGTGATATGATAAATTAAAAGAGAGCTAGGTAACCCTACACATGCTCTCTAGCAGCGGCATAAACAAGCATATATAGAAATAAGCGGAATGCCAAGCAAGGAGCGAATACGATACCTCCACGCGCTCGGCGTGGCGAAGATGGCACCCGGCCAAAACTCGTACTCCCGGGAACTTAATACATTAAGATTACAGCAATACAAGTAAGCCCACTCCACGCAGGGAGGTAACGGGCGACACAAGGGGACCCGGGAGGACCAATTCCGGGTTGACGGGCGGTTTCCGGGCACGGCTTCGGCTTCGCGCGTACTCGTGCTAGTGGGGCCCACGTGTGGACCGGAGGGGTCGTGTGGGACCTGATGCCTCCTCTGGTGTGGGTACACTTGGGAAGCGCTCCCCTAGGATGGCGAGTTGCTGGAACGACCGCCGGACGCCGGGCGGCCCTCGGACGACGCTCGCGGGAAACCGGCCACAAGTCTGCACTTGCTGTCTTCTCGCGCGCTGTCCGGCGAGATCGGCTGCTGTGATCAACCCCGTCGTCGGAATGCAACGAGCTCGGCGCCGTTGGAAAGAGGACTCCAAATACTTCGACGTAGGGGCCTTCAGAAAAAATAATCAGATACGTATATCTGACTTATGGAATTTACACCCTTGCTGTAAACAGGCCAGAACTGCAGGGGCAGGTTCTGACTTCTCTGAAAATCACCATTGACCAGTGGGAGGACCTTGGAATATGGAGATGAGTTCTTCAGAAAAGTTGAAGATTTCTGAGATAGAAAACCGGGACTATTTTTGGTTTTTTATTTGGATAGGAAATGGATTTTATGGGATTTTTTGAGTGGACCTGGGTCGGATCTGGGACACTGTGGAAAAATTGCTCACAGGAACTGGTACGAATTTTGAAAAATACCTAGAGACCTTATCAAAAATTAAGAAAATTCATGGTGGTAGACATATGTGGACAGAAGTTTCAGTAATTTTTAGAGTACCAAAAAAATTCAAAACATGGGTTGAACAAGGTAGACTCAGAACTGATGAACAGTAGATAGAACCTGGACAGAACTGAAATTTGAACTTGGACGAAAATCTAAAAATATCTGAAGGACGAATTTTTGCCTGAAATTTTTTTTGGAGGTAAGGGTTCAAGAGGGGAACCAACCCTGAAAATTGGAGCTTCATAAGATGAGGGAAGAGAGAGGGACAATTCGGAGAAGAGAGGTCTGTCTAGAGTGGACAGAAAACCGAATTCGTTGGTGAAGACGCGTCGGCGGCGAGACGGCGGCGGCGGCGATCACCGGAGCTGCTTCAGAAGTTGGAGGGGATCAAGAGGGGAGGGATCTCACTCTATAACTGGGCTGGAGGTGGAAGAACACCAGGGAGAGAGGGGAGAGGGGCACAAGCTTCAAGGAGGCAAAATGCTAATTTCTTCTTCATTAATTCTTTCCATAAGAAAATACAAGTATTTATATGAAAGGGTTCTAATCTAATATGAGCCCTTGGATCAAGGGTTGAAGAATGGAGGGTTGAGATGTGGTGTGAACACCACATTAAACCCAAATAAACTAATAGGTCCGCCCCCCCCCTTAAAGAGGACAATTTGGAATTGTCTTCTTTATTTAATTCATGGTCCAAGTCCAAATTTGGACCATGGACCAGCCACCTTGGACCCAAGAGTCCATGTGGACCAATAAGGAGGAGGGAGGGGGCCCCTGCAGGGCCTACAAGCATATTTTCAAAGAAACCCAATGGCCTTTTGCAAATAAACCCACTAAGACCTACTATTGTGTACGCTTATATCACAAGGGCGTACATACAAATACAAAAGGACATAAATGCAAACACAAAGTGAGCTGGTTGTCGCTGATGTCCCCATCACCTGAAGAGGCATACAGGAAGCTGAGTATCTCATTGCCCGAGGTTGAATCAACCAGTTGGTCGATGCTCGGTAAGGGATAGCAGTCCTTTGGAGTAGCCTTGTTCATGTCGGTGAAGTCCACGCACATCCGCCACTTTCCCGAAGCTTTTGACACAAGGACGACGTTAGCCAGCCACGTTGGGTACATGACCGGTCTAAAAAGGCCAGTCTTTTGCCCCTTGGTGACTTGCTCCTTGATAATTGCCTACTTCTCTGGTGCGTGCTTCCTTCTGCGTTGTTGTATGGGCTTCACGGTTGGGTCGAGGTTGAGCTTATGCACCACCGTCTCTTCCAGTATCCCGGGGAGTTGATCATCAGACCATGCAAGGACCCGGATGTACGCAGAAAGAAACTTCTTGTGTTGCTGTTGCACCTCAGATGTTAGGTCGGCTCCGATCATTACTCCTAGGGTCGGGTCGTCGTTTAGGAAATCCGCTATCAATTCACCTCCAGGTTCGGCGGTTGCGGATTTTTCCTCAACTTCCCGGGGGCCCTTGTTCTTCCCGTCCGGCCTTGTGGCTTCAACCGAGATATTGTAGCACCTTCTGGCCATGGCCTAGTTGCCACGGACTTCCCCCAACCCATTTTTGGTGGGGAACTTCATCTTTTGGTGATAGGTAGAAGGCACCGCTTTCGTTCGGCTGAGGATTTCCCGGCCGAAGATCGCGTTGTATGCTATCATACCTTTGATCACTATGAAGTCCACCATGACCGTAACGGTTTTGGGTGGGGTACCAAGAGTAACCGGCAGGCTTAGGGCTCCCTCAGGATAAGTGGCCTGGCCATTGAACCCGCACAGGGGGGTTCGGATCGGGCGGAGTTTAGACGGATCCTCCCCCATCTTAAGGAAACATTCGTAGGATAATACATCAGGGGCACTTCCATTGTCAACTAGAATTTTGTCTACTTAACAATGTTTTATCGTGGCCGATATGACTAGGGCGTCGTCATGCGGGGTGCTCAGCCCCTCCAGGTCTTGGTCGGAGAAGACTATGACCTGGGGCTCACTCGGTGGGGCCCTGGGAGGCTCGATGGCTCGGCTTGCCCGCTCTGCATGACGCTTCCTTCCTCGGCTGCTATCTCCTCCTGATGCAGCTCCTCCGACGATGACGTTGATGTGGACCCCTCGGGGGGCGTTGTCGATCTCCTCTGGGGCTCCTCGGTCTTCCTGGTGCCCGGTCACGAACCGGGAGATGTGTCCCTGACGAACGAGACCCTCGATCTTGTCCTGGAGCTGATGGCAGTCGTCGGTGTGATGCCCGTGATCGCTGTGGAACAGGCAATGCTTGCTGCGGCTGCGGTTCATCGACTTCATTGGCTCAGGTTGGCAGAGGAGGCCCGAGCCTTTGATGTCTTCATATATCTCGTACACTGGAGCGGTTAGGGGAGTGTACCGATCGTACTTACGTGACAGTTCCCTGCGTTCCCCGTCTCGGTTCCGCCTTTTTCCTTGGCCCGAGCTTGGCTCGGGTTCCCGCTTCCTGTCCCCCTCCCGACCCGAGCCGGTTGCATCTCGGCATGCGCTGAGCACTTCTTCACATTCTGCGAGGCGCAATGCCAGAGTCACTAGCGCAGCAAGGGTCGAGGGAGGGTGGAGGACAAGCTCGCGGCGGAGGTTCTCATCGCGGGTGCCCCCGGTCAGTGCGGTTATGGCCGAGGTGACGTCCAGGCGGGGGATCCTCAGGACATCCGATTTAAATCGGAGAATGTAGGCCTGACATTTCTCCCCTTGCGCCTATTTGAGGGCCAAAAGCCCCGCTACCGACCTTGGGGGACCATTGCCGGCGAAACTCTCCTTGAATACTCTTCCGAATTGCTTGAAGTCTCGGATGGATCCGGGGGCAAGGGCCCGGAACCATGCTTGGGCGCCTTGGACCAAGGTGGTCGTAAAGGCTCAGCACTTGATGGGGTTGGACACTCCGGGAAGGGTCATCAGGGTGTCAAAGCTATCGAAGTGATCGGCTGGGTCACCCTGGCCGTCGTAGGGCTTGAAGGTTGGGATGGAGGCTCTGAGAGATACCTCTGTGTTCAAGATATGGTCAGAGAATGGGGATCTCTCCTCGCCCTCGGGTGGAGGGGTCTTCTGTAGGGCTCGCAGGGCGCGCTCCTGGTCCGCAAAATGCCTCTCAAATTCTCGCAGTCGGAGGGATAACTTCGGCTGCCGGTGTGCCGTAGGGCTAAGGGGGCGCGATGGCAGGCTGTCCTGGTGCTCCCTGGGGACTTCGATCTCTGGGAGGGGACGGCGTGCCCCATGCCTACCCCGTTTCGGCGTGGGGAAAGCCTATTGCTCCGGAGTGGGGACTTGCGAGGGTCCTCCTGCTTTGTTGCGGATGAGCTGCTGCCCTCGGAGGGTGAAGCGGCCTCCAGTGGTGTGCTGCGACACGTTCTCACGGGGAGGGCTCTCCAGAGGGGCGCACGACCTTCCATCCCTGGTCGCCTGGGTCTTCATGAGTTCCACGAGGACGTCCAGTTTCGCGTTGAGGGCTTGGACGGCGTCAGCGCCGCCGTTGAGCGGTGGCCCTACCGCCGTGGGAGGAGGGGGCGGCAGCCCTACCGCAGAGGGAGGGGGCGGTCCGTCGGCGGGAGTGCTGGCATCGGAGGGGGGGTTTTGGGAGGCTTGAGAGGGGCCTTGCCCTGCCGCCACCATGGCCTTTCCCCTATCACCGGCGGACCTCCTCCCCGAACTTCTTCTCACCATACTGGCTCTTTGGTCGTTTCCCACATACAACACCAGATGAAGGGGCGTGATCTCACGCTTGTCCTAAGCTGGGAGGATGATCACCTAGTAGTGAACTACAGAGAAAGGGAAATGAATCAGGAGGCCCAAGGATGGTTCCCTGGGGAAAACCCTCTGATGCTTAAGTCAGTAGAGCAATGGTGGAAGATATTGAGGGAGGTAGAAAAAGGTGCGCGAGATCCCCCAACACCAAGGTGGTGAAGTGGTTCCTGCTCAGGGAGTTTTTAGGCGTGTGTTGGCCCTCTTCCACTGGAGGGAATCCCTGGTTTATATAGTGCGCTCACCTTATGAGTCCCGTAAGCTGAGTTTCAGGCGGGAGTTACGTCCTCATCATGGGATCGTTACGTCCTCATCGTGGGATCGTTACATCCTCAGCGTGGACTCTTCATGGCCTTGAGGGATCATGGCTCCTTTATCCTTGTAAACTCCTGTTCATAAAGGGCTCTCAACGGCTGCACGGATAAGCACTTGTTAGTCGGTCCGAGCATAAAAGGTGCTAGCCCTGTCCGGGCGATAGGCATAGCTCGGATGGAGTCAGGTCGGAGTGGGCGCAGGGCGCTTGCCTCTATCCCAATGAAGGGATAACTCGGGCATGGGTCTTCCTCCGTTCTGACGCTCGGGCCTTTCGAGCCTAAGGGCGGCCGAGGAAGGGTGGAATCCCGAGTGATCTTTATTGGGTTTTTTGCCTAAGTGGGCCCTAGGGGGCTATCACTTGGCTGAGCTGAGCCTCATTCAGCCCTGATGGGCCTAGTTCGGCTGCTCTTAGATGGGCTACAGAAATCCCCCTCTCCAGATATCGCGCGTGCCGATCTGTCAGATAACTGACATGGCGTCAATGCCTTTCTACTTTTCCATGCCGCCCTAAATGACTTGCCGCTTCGTGCGTCCCGCTGGGAGGGATGTTGGGAAATGAGGTAACCGTCTCAGGGAAGGCTTCTTTAGCGTGTTTTTAAGGGGAGAGACATTTAAGGTAATCAGCTCCCCCTTCGGCCTATAAAAGGTCGGAGGGGCGTCTCCTCTTCCTTCCATCGCTTAAGGCCATCCTTGACGGTTTCTTCTTCCCTTTCTGCGAAAGCGTTGTGCTGTCAATCTCAGTAGATCATGGAAGGTGCTCCAGAAGATGATGATGCGGATAGCAGTAGAAGGGAAGCTCTTGCTACTCCAGTTTGGAAGAGGGTTCGACAGTCGGAGGACGTTTTAGGAGAGGGTTCGACATGCAGGAGCATGTCGCCTTCATGCCCCCGGCCTGCCGACACTATCCTGAGGGGAAGGGGAGCTCTTCAAGCTTCCTCCTCACCTTAGCCCACTCCTCCCTCCTCTTCCATCTCCGCCGTTTATTTTTCTTCCTCTTTTTTCACTCTTTGAGGGGGCCTTTATACTTACTCGCACCACTTGAGGGTGCTTATTTTCTGTTCGGCTTCCGTCCTCCTTCCAAAGAGTTGGCAGAGGAGGCCTTATCATGTTTTCCTTCTTCTTCTTCCAATCCCTCTAACACCTTTCTTTCGAGCTTCTCAAACTAATGGGGCCAGCTATCCTTTATCCAAGCCAGTTTCTGCGCTAGGCAGAGTCAGTGGTTGGACGTAGGAGTGCCTACCGAGTTAACCGAGCGCTCTACTCGTGTCATAGTACCAGTGGATGTAATTTTTTGTTTGCTGATATGTATATTGTATTGGCTGCGGCCTACTTGATGTACACCAGAGTTTAATGAAAAGAGAGGAATGGCGTTTATTCCACATTGCTTACATGTGCGTGCTTGCGAGATGATCAAAAGTAGAACTTGCAAAGTGTTGTCGCGTTCCATGTCCGAGGGATGGGTGCTCCTTCCATGGTGGACAATCGATACGCCCCTTTCCCGAGCATCTCGACCACTCGGTAGGGGCCTTCCCAGTTAGGGGCTAGCTTCCCCGCCGCTTCCAGTGGTCGAGAGGCTTCAGCCTTTCTCAGGATAAAGTCCCTTGGCTGGAAATGTCTGTCTCGGACTCTGGAGTTATTTTATCGAGTGACGCGCCATTGGTATTCCATTGCTTGGATATTTGCAATCTCTTGGATCTCGTCCGCTAGGTCGAGTTTTTCCAACAGTTTCTGCTCGTTCACCTCGGGCTTGAAGTGGATGACTCGGAGAGAAGGATTGCTGACCTCCAATGGAATCACAGCTTACGTGCCACATACCAGCTGAAACGGTGTTTCACCGGTGGCCGCTCTCGGAGTAGTTCGATGCGACCATAGTACGCTCGGTAATTCCTCGAGCCAGCTTCCCTTGGCCTTGCCGAGCCTAGTTTTGATGCCTTTTAAGATAATTTTGTTGGCATTCTCGACCAGTCCGTTGGCCTGAGGGTGGGCTACCGAAGTGAAGTGATTGCGAATGTTTAGGTCGGCACATCTTTCTCTGAAGTAATGAGAATCAAATTGCCGACCGTTATCACTCACGATTGTTGATTATTATTTGTGATTGGTGTGGTGATTCCTTTATTGCAAGATGAGGTGATCAATTATGCAGATATGTGAATAAATGTAATCAATCAACCAATAGGCATGGACAACATACGCCTATGCAACCATCATGACCTCTAAGCATGGGCAAGCAATCTCAAGCAAGGAACTAAACTAAAGAAGAAGTAAAAACACACGTCGAGAGTGGAGCAAGAGGAATAGAAAAACACACCGCAAGGGGTGGAACATGCAATTAAAGGAAAAGATGTGAAGAGAGAGAGAGCTATTGCCCAACTAAGAAGGAACGTGATCGCCACTAAGGTAAATAACAAGCCAAGGACTTGGAACGTACCTTAGAATAGGTGGATGAAGCACCCACCCGTAGGAGAGAGAAAACCAGGAACTGTAATCTACAACAATGTGAAGTGTAACGGACTAGTGTAGATGCGCCAGATAAGCGTAACATGCCTTCCTTGATCCGTCAGAGATCTGCAGAAAAGGAATTGGGAATCTTTGAATCTCCACACTTCCCAGCCGGCCAGGAACCTTGGGCCTCGTGCCTTAACCTTGGAAAACCTGCAAAAGAATGTAGACAACGAAGGAAAACACCCAGATTAGCCTTTGCAAAGTGTAGTAACTATAAATCAAAAGAATTGAATAACATGCAAAAGGAAAGAGGAATACAGGGGGTGGTTGATTTTTTTTAACCCCTCTGGGGTGTTTAAAAGATGGGAGGAGGATTTAGATGCATGCAGCAAGAGAAAGAACGTGGGAGAAGGAGAGGGAACATGCCATGGATGATAGAAGATGGAAGAACAACTAAAAGATTGAACTTGACTGAACTAGCCCCTTAAAGCTAATACTCCCTCGACTTAGGACAACAATGGACATGGGATGCAGCCTTCCTTGGTTGGTTCTAGCTCTAGGATGCGACAGCACTTCATCGCGAACTCCAGAAATCTCCTCTTCAAGCCATGAAGTCAAGGGTTCTATTTATAGACCCCCAAACTCTTGGGTCGGATTGGAGATGATCTAGCTAAAAGGAGGAGGTTTCTTAGCAAACTCTTGAAGATAATACTCCCAAGAGTCTATAGAAACAAACAGAAGGTTCTGAGGATCAGATTTGGAAGAGAAATCATAAGATCAAACTCTTAATTCGGCCATGGAGTAGCAGAGAAAGAGCAGTTCTACTAGAACACTACGATGGATGTAACAGTTGCACGATAGACCGCCACAAGAAGGTAATGCGCCAGGACTAGTCCGTTACACAACCTTATCCCCTAAGAGATAAGACCAACGGGTGAAGTTTTCGAAGAGAGGACTCTGGAAGGCGTAACGGATCAAGGTAGACGCGTCACAATGAAGGTAACGGCCGCACGATAAACTGTCACACTCAACGGATAGACCAATAGATAAACTTTAAAAGAAGCCTTAGACTTAAGGACACTGGGATGATGTAACGGTCAAAGGTAGATGCGTTAGGATACCATAACGCGCTAAGAGAGGTGCGTTAGAGACCAAAAATATGACAAATGGAGTGGAGAGTTCGCCAAGCAACGTCCAGCTAACGAAGATGAAGAACCAAACCCAACCAAGTAGGAAATGACCCATGAATGAAACCTCAAAATGACCAAGATGACTCAACAAAAGTGAACAACTCGGAGGATCATATAAGATGAATAAGGAAATGACCCAACTCATCGGTCCTAAAATGGGTGTCAACAGATGCCCCTCCTTAACGTCCTCTTTACAAGGGAGCGAGCGGAGGTGAAGCGAAAGCGAAATGGAACATGGAGATGAAGCGGAGATGAAGCGAAGTGGACTGAAAAGCGGGCGTTAAGGCAAATGACACCCGTCCTCAACCAACGAGCGATAAGAATTTTCTGGAAAACTTCGAATCAATCACAAAGAAATGGCCAACCAAATGACGCATGTCTGGAGGAACTAACAACTAAGGAAAGGAAAACACGGACAGCGGCCGGAGCAACGGAATGGAAAGAGACAAGCAACTGAACTCCAGACATAAATCTTCAGCTAACCAGACCAAGCAAGCAGACAGAAGGAAACCTTCTAACTCAGAGTGGAATGACTCTCCTTTCTCGAGATCACAGAACACAGCTATTCACCATCACTGAGACACCTGGGACAGATGAGGCTCATGAATGCTCAAAAATGCGTATGATGCATGCTGGGCTAAAGGAAAAAGAAATCATCAAAATGAATGTAAAGAAAGATAAAATAGGAAGATACTCGAGAATAGTATTGCTAGACTGGAGAAACTAGGGTCAGGACACCATCTACAACCACGGCGTGCAAGACAGAACCATCATCCCCAAACTTTCCTAACCTAACGGCATATCCAACGATTAAACATGTGCACTTAGATCATCATCGTTTTTGTTTGAGGGGAACATCAGATCCCAGAACACATGAATGACCAGCTGGTTCTCGAGATAATATATCTTAAATAACATATAGTAATGCATTAAGGGATAAGGGATCGAGATACAATACCTGACTTACCTGCTCGGCCAGCGGCAAAGCGTGAGAGCTTAATGATATTCATGATTTTCATTAAGAAGGATAACCACTTAAGAAATATACAGAGCATAACCATTCAAATAATCATTAACTGCATTTACATAATATCAGGCATAATAAGCACAATAATGATTATATTTCTCCCAAAATGTTGTAACAGATTATGAAAGATGCGCTACAACAATGTAACGGATTTATGTTGATCCGTTATAGTGCACCGGTTCTCATTTTTCAACAAAGAATGACCTAGTCTTCTGGCGGACTCAATATAGAACGTTAGAGGACTGTAACGGGCTCACGATAGACCATTACATTTCTTGGGTTTGCAAAAAAAACAAACCGAGCCATGTTTCGATCTCATTTGTGCTAATCACGCCCTAAACCCAAAACCAAGTGATGCGGGACGAGACACGGACACGACAAGCTCGCGATCATCCCTTAACGAGGAAAGCGTCGGATGTGCACGGTTGAGAAATCGGCTAGAGCTAGGGTGGTCAATTCACACTTTCGTGCCTGGATCGGGTCACGGGACGGTAACGCTCTCTCTCGCAGCAGCGGTGATATAAATATAAAGCGAGCTACGATCCTAGAATATGCTCTCTAGCAGTGGCATAAACAAGTATATATGAAAATAAGCAAATGCCGAGTGTAGGAAGCGAGAACGATACCTCCACGCGCTCGGCGTGGGGAAGACGGACCCGGCCGAAACTCGTACTCCCGGAACAATAATACATAATATTACAGCAATACACGTCGCTGCCCACTCCACGCAGGGAGGTAAAGGGCTACACAATGGGGTCCGGGAGAGCCGAATTCGGGTTGACGGGCGGCTTCTCGCGTTGATTCGGCAACACCCGAACACATGACGGTGGGGCCTACGTGCTATCTAGAGGGGCCGTGTGGGACCCGATGGCACTGCTGTAGTGGAGGATGCCTGGAAGGGCACTCCCTGGAGTGGAGGCGCGCTGGTTCGCCGGCCGGAGGCCGAACGGCTCTGATCGGCACCGGTCGGAATCACCGGCCGCGGATCTGCAGCTTCTGGTTTTCAGTGCGCGTCCCGCCGAGAACGGACGCTGTATCTGCTCGGATCTTGGCCTTAATGAATTTTTGAGTTGCTGTTGTACAGTGACCGGATTCTCAGATCTGCAGAGAACTTGTCTGAGAACTGCCTTTGACCGATATGTGAACGTTTGAATCTGAAGTGGTGGTCTTCAGCAAAGTTGTAGAAAATCAAGCTAGGAAAACGAACATAGTTTTTATGAAAGGTTTGGAGGCGGCTGTGAGTTGTTATGATTTTTGAACTGGAAGGTGGTCGGATCTGGAACTTGGCTAAAAGCACTATAGCAGAGATAGAACACGAATTTTGAAAAATAGATAGAGGGTGGATCAAAAATCAAGAAAAATGGTGGATGTAGGGGATGATGGAGAGAACTCCCAGTAAAATTGGTAGCCCTAACAAAAATAAAAAAGAAGGTCAGAGATGGGAAACTCAGAGCTGCTGTCACGGTAGACAGAGACAGGATAGATCTGGGAGTGATTGAAGACCGAAATTGCAAAAATATCAAACGAAGGATTTTTGACCTGAATTTGTTTGTAGATGATGAGATGGAAGATAGGAACACACCATAAAAATTACAAACCACGAAGAGGCCGTGGCTAGTATCAGGAATTTCGGGAAGACACCTCTGTCCAGCAGGATAGAAAACCGAAGACGGATTCGCGGCGGCTCGAAGGCGGCACGAACGGCGGCGGCGGCGGCACCAATGAATATCAGAGGTTGAGAGGGGGAGATAGAAGATTGAAACACTCTAGAATGGGGGGTTTGAGGAGAGGAAACCAGGGGGAGAGAGTAAGGGGGCGCACCAAGCTCCAAGGATTCCAACAATTTTCTGATTTTTTCACCAATTTTCACATGAAAATACAAGCTTATATATGCTTCCAACCAAATCCAACCTCAACCCTTGGATCTAGGGATGGGAGATGGAGGGTCTGGATGGCATGCCACAAACACAAAAAAATACAATAAAAAATTGAAGGGGGGGCGGCCTATTGACTATGGAGTGGCAAGGGAGACAATTTGACTTGGTAGGTAGCCTACCAAGGAAAAATCACCCCCTTTGTCTACCCATGTGGCAATTGACATTCAACTCATCTAGAAGGCCACCTAGGCTGGTTGACCAGCCCCACATGGTCTAGGTGGACCAATGGGAAAGGGCTGAGGGCCCCCTTGCTGGTCCTACCGGCAAATTACATAGAAACCCACACAATCTACGGGAGTGACGCATTGGCTGATAAAGCCGGACAATTACGCGTATACTTTCCCGTGGATATAAAAATAAACTAAAGGACATAAATGCAATATGAAAAGTACTTGCTCGGCGTCGATTCCCATCAACTCTCCCCGGGTGGGAGGAAGTCGACCCCGTCGAGTAGGGTATGGATGCTCGAGTACTCCGGCGGATCCGTCACCGTGCCAAGAGCGCGGGTATGCTCCCCTCCAAATGATCGTCACCTGCTCATTCCATATATACTCGATATGCGTGAACTACTATGGGCTAAAGGTGGACACTCCAAGTGGGGCACTCTCAAAAGGGAAGGAAGCAGCTCGAAGACTCACTAGGAATCACCGCTGAGTCCCTATAGGTGACTAGATCCGGGTGTAGATATAGAACCGATCCCATACTCATCGAATGAGTCCACTCGCCTCTCACTCATAAGAGAACGACAACGAGCTTGCACAAGACACATGCAGACAAACGACACACAAACCATGCAAACAAACCACACAAACAAACCACACAAGGAAAACACACTGACTCATGCACGACTCTAGACTAAGGTGGTGACATCAAGCCCACTAGGTGGCGGCATCCTGGGCGGCCGAAGAGCCGTCCAACTCTTCCCCCCAAGGCATAGTACTCATCGGCTAGTGCCTCATCAGCCACGTAATTGACATACTCAAGCTCGGGAGGTATGGATTCTTCAACACCTAGGGCTAGGGTGGTGCGAGCGGGACACTCGCTGGCAATGTGGCCAAACCCGTGACAGTGGAAACACTGCACTCTCGACCGACTACTCTCTCCTATAAAAGGGGCCTTACCCTTATCATCCCGTCGGGTAGGGGGTGTAGGCAGCAATGGGGGAGGTGTAGGTGCCTTGGACAATAGTGGAGGAGGTACTGGTGCCAGAGGACGGGCTATAGGAGCCGGGGGACGGGCAACGGGTGCCGGTGGTTGGGGTGGAAATAGATCCCGGGGTGGAGGAGGGCGAGGTCGAGGAGCAAAGTGCTCCTGACGGGCGGGCTCCTGAGGACGAGCCATGGGTCCCCTCGGGTATGAACCTAAGGAGCCACGGGAATCACTACGGGGAGGAGCGGGACTCCACCAAAAAATAGACTCAAACTCTCCCTCGAATTGCTCCATCTCGAGAGTAACTTGATATGCATCCTCCAACTTGTCCACCTTGTGGCGGAGAAGCTCATACCGTAGGTGCGGGCGTAGACCACGCCGAAACCGAGAGACGGTAAGGGAATCCTCCTCCGTGGCATCACATTGCAAGTAGTATTCATCAAATTCGGCGATGTAATCAGAGACGGACCGGTCTCCTTGGGTGAGGCTTTGCCACCTCTCGATAAGACGCTGGCGGTAGGAGGTAGGGAGATATTTCTTCCTAAGCTTCTCCCTCATATCGGTCCATGTATCGATCGGGGGTTCTTGACGATGAAACAATAGGTTCTCCATGTTCCTCCAATAGGTTTGTGCTTGGCCTAAAAGTTTCATCCTAGCATACTTGACTTTTCGTTGGTCCGACATCTCGAACCACTCAAAATATCGGTCCATACCAGCCTCCCAATCAAGATAGACCTTTGGGTCTAAGGACCCGTCAAAGGTGGGAGGGTCGGCCCGAACGGTCCGAATGGCCCGTTCATCCATATCTTGGTCGTGGGTACGCCGTGTATGGCGATGATCACGACCATGCCCCCGATGCTCATTATCGGACTCATAGTCATGCACCTCGGGGACTTCGTGCCTCCTAATAGCTACCCCTTGAACCCTTGGAGTCGCGGGTTGGTGATCTGGCTCTGGTTGACCTTTGGTAGGTAGGATGGGTGCCTGGGCTGTTCCTTTCTCTAGTGTGGCAACTCTCTCGACCAATCCCTGAACGGACTGGTTCGACCCGGCGGCCCTATCCTCTACGGCCTTCATCCTCTCTTCTAGGCGGGTGCCTAGGCCATTCACCTGAGTACTCAACCAATCCATTTTCCTCATAAGAGTTCGGAACAATGTGGCCACTTCATCGGAACTATAGACTCGGGATTCCGCCATAGGTGGTGGTGGGGGTGAGTATTGAGTACCTCAACGAGTGGGCATGCAAGACACGTAGTAGGAGACACCAACTAAGGCAAATGCACACTACAAGATGATGCACCTAGACGTAACCAAAACTCGGCATGTGACGGAGTTAATCGATCCGAAGATCACTCGCGCAAGTGTGCGGCCTTCCCGATAGGCGTAGCCTAACGTTCGGAGAACACCTTTTGATATACCGGGTTATTGGGATGCAATGTAAAAGACACTTTTTTTGTTTGTTTTAAAACAATGATGACCCTAAACACGACTTAGACGTAAATGACTAATGAATGACACTCTTTTTGTTTGACACCCTAGACTCAACCTGGCTATGATACCAAATTGATGCGGGACGAGACACGGACACGACAAGCTCGCAATCGTCCCTTAACGAGGAAAGCGTCGGACGTGCACGGTTGAGAAACCGACAAGAGCTAGGGTGGTCAATTCACACTTTCGTGCCCGGATCGGGTCACGGGACGGTAACGCTCTCTCTCGCAGCAGCGGTGATATAAATATAAAGCGAGCTACGATCCTAGAACATGCTCTCTAGCAGTGGCATAAACAAGTATATATGAAAATAAGCAAATGCCGAGTGTAGGGAGCGAGAACGATACCTCCACGCGCTCGGCGTGGGGATGACGGACCCGGCCAAAACTCATACTCCCGGAACAATAATACACAATATTACAGCAATACACGTCGCTGCCCACTCCACGCAGGGAGGTAAAGGGCTACACAATGGGGTCCGGGAGGGCCGAATTCGGGTTGACGGGCGGCTTCTCGCGTTGATTCGGTAACACCCGAACACGTGACGGTGGGGCCCACGTGCTGTCCGGAGGGGCCGTGTGGGACCCTATGGCACCGCTGTAGTGGACGATGCCTGGAAGGGCGCTCCCTGGAGTGGAGGCGCGCTGGTTCGCCGGCCAGAGGCCAGATGGCTCCGATCGGCACCGGTCGGAATCACCGGCCGTGGATCTGCAGCTTCTGGTTTTCAGCGCGCGTCCCGGCGAGAACGGACGCTGGATCTGCTCGGATCTTGGCCTTAATGAATTTTTGAGTTGCTGTTGTACAGTGACCGGATTATCAGATCTGCAGAGAACTTGTCTGAGAACTACCTTTGACCGATATGTGAACGTCCTAATCTGAAGTGGTGGTCTTCAGTAAAGGTGTAGGAAATCAAGCTAGGAAAAGGGACATAGTTTTTATGAAAGGTTTGGAGGTGGCTGTGATTTGTTATGATTTTTGAACTGGAAGGTGGTCAGATCTGGAACTTGGCTGAAAGCACTGTAGCAGAGATAGAACACGAATTTTCAAAAATGGATAGAGGGCGGATCAAAAATCAAGAAAATTGGTGGATGTAGGGGATGATGGAGAAAACTCCCAGTAAAATTGGTAGCCCTAAAAAAAATAAAAAAGAAGGTTGGAGATGGGAAACTCAGAGCTGCTGTCACGGTAGATAGAAATAGGACAGATCTGGGAGTGATTGAAGACCGAAATTCAAAAAATATCGAACGAAGGATTTTTGACCTGAATTTTTTTGTGGATGATAATATGGAAGATAGGAACACACCATAAAAATTATAAACCACGAAGAGGCTGTGGCTGGTATCAAAAATTTTGGGAAGACACCTCTATCCAGCAGGACAGAAAACCGAAGATGGATTCGCGGCGGCTCGAAGGCGGCACGAACGGCGGCGGCGGCGGCACCAATGAAGATCAGAGGTTGAGAGGGGGAGATAGAAGATTGAAACACTCTAGAATGGGGGGTTTGAGGAGAGGAAACTAGGGGGAGAGAGGAAGGGGGCGCACCAAGCTCCAAGGATTCCAACAATTTTCTGATTTTTTCACCAATTTTCACATGAAAATACAAGCTTATATATGCTTCCAACCAAATCCAACCTCAACCCTTGGATCTAGGGATGGGAGATGGAGGGTCTGGATGGCATGCCACAAACATAAAAAAAAATATAATAAAAAATTGAAGGGGGGGCGGCCTATTGACTATGGAGTGGCAAGGGAGACAATCTGACTTGGTAGGTAGCCTACCAAGGAAAAATCACCTCCTTTGTCTACACATGTGGCAATTGACATTCAACTCATCTAGAAGGCCACCTAGGCTGGTTGACCAGCCCCACATGGTCTAGGTGGACCAATGGGAAAGGGCTGAGGGCCCCCTTGCTGGTCCTACCGGTAAATTACATAGAAACCCACACAATCTACGGGAGTGATGCATTGGCTGATAAAGCCGTACAATTGCGCGTATACTTTCCCGTGGATATAAAAATAAACTAAAGGACATAAATACAATATGAAAAGTTCTTGCTCGGCGTCGATTCCCATCACCAAGCACCCAAAAACCCTCTCCCTCCAAAACCCCTCCGGTGACCACTGACGACTGGCGACGATGACGCGGGAGAGTAGGAAAAAAAGGCTGGCTATCAAGCGCCTCCAGAAGCGTATGGCTAGGGAGGAGGATCCTCCGGTGGCGTGCTCGCCGGAGGAGGGGGAAACAACGACGGCGGCGGCCCAAACGACGGGAGAAAACCCCCCATTGGCCCTAGAAAGCGCGGTGGAGGAAGAAGAAGAGGCCGAAGAAGCTGCCGGCGGCGAGGAAGAGCCCGTTGCGCCGGAGAAGAAGAAACACGGCCAAGACCTCGAGGTAGGCCAAATCGCCCCAAACCCAAATTTTTTTTAATGGATTGCATGCGTATTTAGGGGGAAGAAAATAGGTCTGGGGACCTATGGGGATACTTTGTAGGCCATATGGGCCATTCCCATGGGCTGGAAGAACAAAGAAGACAATGCCTGTTTCAGGGCACGTAACGGTCGTTTCAGTGACCGTTACACCCCCTGACGCGCTACCACTTGTGCGTCAGGGGAACCAGAATCAGGAAATGTCATTTTTTAGTTTTTTTCTTATCTGATTTTGTTGTTGTTTTTGTTTATGTTAAATACAATGCAATGTATGACTAAATGACTAACTTATGACTCAAATGTGTGCTGGGGAAGAGGAGAACGAGAATTACATGGCTCCAAGTATGGGCGGTTTACTTGGCATTGCCGGAATACCAAAGGGAGAAACTAGCTGCCATGGGCTTCGGGGAAGTCCTCAGCATTGAGGTGACGAGAGTGGACACATCCCTCTTGTACGCGCTGCACGAGAGGTGGCATCGGATTAGCAAAGCCTTCATCTTCCCATTGGGGCACATGATCCCAACCTTGGAAGACATGGCGCGGATCAGCGGCTTGAGGGAAGGGCATCCGTCGTCCCAGCTATCACGATAGGTGCTATAGGAGAGCTTGGGACTTCGGGGAGCGACCATCGCGGTTGGAGAACTACCCAAACAACACATCAACCGAGTGGTCGAGCAGGTGCACCTGAGTGTGGCGGCGGAGGCAGGACCGGATGGAGATAAAGTGCTGAGGCGCTTCCTGATGCTACTATTCAGAAAGCTCCTATTCCCGACCTGAGCCGACCTCATCAGCTGCAGGCTCCTTCCGCTACTAGAAGACCTGGATAGAGTGGGTAGATACGCGTGGGGAGCGGCTGTCTTGGCCTTCTTATTCGACTCCCTCAGTGCGACAGACCGGGAGACCATGCTAGGCGGCTTCTCACCTTTTCTACAAGTAAATGTCCTGAATGCTTGTAAATGCTTTCTATATGCTTTCTAAGTGCTTTCTAAATGCTTATACTGATGCATGTTGCAAAATGCAGATCTGGGTCTTCCTTTACCTACCCGGGATCGGGCGAGGGGCCGAGCTATATCCGGGGTAGATTCCCATCGCGAGGCGGTGGTCGGTAGCTCGAGACACGGGGTCGATCAAGAGATTGACCCGGGCGATCTAGGATGATATTGACTCATACTCACATGCATCGGTAAATTCTCAAGCTTAAACCTTTTCTATATGCTTCTATCTGTTTCTAAAATGCTGACATGAACTTAACTGGCCTTTCAGGTGCGTTGGACACCGTACCGGAATGAGCGACACGAGGGGCAGCCGTGGGTGGCGGCTTCCTTAGCCTACGGAGGATGAGACATTTGGCTGCATTGCATCAATGTGATTGAGCCTCTCCATTACCGCTTGATTATGAGGACACGAGGAGTGTATCAGCCGGAGGTGACGTTCCCTCGCCGAAATAACGAGTGACCGGGGAAATCTTCCAAAGGGATCAATGGCAATATAAATTGGGGCGGCCATGCGAAAAAGTATATTGATGACTGGAAGCGGAAGGGTAGGGTAGTGACCGAGCAGGCTGATAGCGATGAGGCGTACTTGAAGGCCTACGCCCAGCGGTACGGCGACCAGGTTTTCCGCGGTACCTGACGACCGGTATGAACTCAGACTTTGCTATATGCCATGATTTATTTCTATATGCCTTGACACTTTTTAAACTTCTAAATGCAGCTAGACCCGCGGGGACGCATAGCCGAACTCGAGGGACTACTCCTTGCCACTGTCCAGCAGTGGGATGAGTACCGGGCTGCACTGGAGCTTCTGGTAATTGACTTCCTAACCTTGGAAAATGAATTGTTCATGTTCATGATAATTGACTGACTCTGACTTCTAAATGCAGCGGGCCGAGGGATCCCAGAGGACCAGACTAGACGCACCATCCTCCTCTTCACAGCCTGTCGGGGGACGGGCTGAGCGAGATGCGGAGTTTACCCGAGCCGTAGCTCAGCCGAGGAGGCCGAGGCTACCCTCGCAGAGTGGGTAAGAATCTAAACCCTCAAACTTAAAATGCTTTATGATGTATGCAAACGCTGGCCATGATGCAAATGCAAAAATGCAGGCGAGAGAGCTGACTACGGCATTGGCCGAGACAGAGCGAGCCCGAGCAGAGACCGAGCAGACCCAAGCGGAGCTAGAGCGGTCCCGAGAGGAGGTGGGGTGCCTTCAGGCAGAGGTGGCCCGGCTGAGCGGATAATTAGAGCGAGCATCTACCCAGAAAGAAGACCTTGAGAGATACCGGACCGAGGCTCGGGAGGCGTGACTCCAGGTTCATGATTTGAAGACCGATCTCCAGGCTGTAGAGCGGACAGTCCGGATGATAGGCCATGGACCTGATTGGAGCGCATCCCGGAGTGCTGCAGCGGGAGGTACGCGGAGTGGAGCAATGAGCGGCTCGGTAGGAAACTACCTGGCTAGTTCTTCCGATCGGCGGAGGAACGAGGAGGCAGACCGGAGATGACCATGAGAGGAGGAGCAGAGTGAGATGGACCCACCTGCCAAGCGACAGGAGGGCGCCGGAGATAGTGACGGCCCGGGAGATAAACCAGCCAAGTGATGTGTTCTCTTTTTGTTCTTTTGTTCTTATTTTTCCTTTTTATCACACATGTATATGACAGTTAGTGGAAATGCAAAAATAGAATGGAATTTTGTTTTTTATTATTTTTAGTGCGTGAATGTGTGGATGTGATGTGTGTGAATGGAATGGATGCGATGTGTGTAAATGAGACTGGCAGGGGAATGTATGTAAATGAGACTGGCAGATTTGGCCAGGGAGAGAAATGAATTGATCTCCAGCGAGTAGCAGACAATGTAACGGACTACTTCAGACCGTCAGGGTGCGTAACGGACCAGGCTAGAGCCTTTAGAACTGACAGAGAAAAACAGGTGAACACATGGTGTGATGGACCTGTTGTGCCCCTGTGGTCTTGATGATTGGTTTTGATGATAGCAAACACTATAAGTCACCATATGCATGTGTGCATGAAAGACCTTGTTGATTCAGTTAAGTGCATTCATATGTGTTCATGGATTTGTGAATGTGAGCTTGTGAATGACATTCCACTATATTTATCTGACATCTGGTCGATGCATTCATATAACAGAGTCAGCACAATTACATTGAGCATACAGTCAGTACACTGCATGCAAAAGTGGGTCGACCCCTTTCTTAGATGGGTCGACCCCTCCTAGACTTCCAGGTCTATACACTGCCAGCACACACGTTCAAAGTCTCTACATTTGAAGTCTACACAGCTGTAAGCACTTCAAAGTTCACACACTGCATTGCATGCAAGACCTTAAGTCTGTACATTGGTCCGTTGTCGTAGACTAAGTCTATACACTGCTTGCAGCCTCTTCAAGCCTGTACATTGGTCTTGGCATATGCATTCATAAAGTCTATACACTCTTCGGTTGGCTTCAACTGAAGTCTGTACATCGGCATGCATTACTTCAAGTCTGTACAGAGCCGTTTACGTTGTTCATAAAGTCCATACATTCACTGTAGCTTGCTTAGCTGAAGTGTGTACATCCATCGTCTCATGAAGTGTGTACATTGCGTCACATTGTGCTTTGAAGTTGCATCAAGTCTAGACACTGTCCTTTGCATTTCATGTCATATGCAATCCAGATTTTCAGTGAGCTATGCAACAATTGATAGGATCGGTGCGCTGGAAAGCTTTTCGCTCAATGAAAATTAGAACACTAACTATAACAAGATAGACAAACTGGATAACTAATCAGAATCTCTTTTGAACCGAAGAACAAACATCTATCTCGCGCCTAAACAATCAACTAGGGGAAGCGGAAGAAGGTAATTAACCTACTGCAAGATAGCAATATGAACGCTCAGACAATCTGTGAAAGGTGGTTGAAGACATGGAGCTAACGCACAAGGCAAACCACTGCACATATAATTTTTTAGGTGGTTCGGTCCTCCAGACCTACATCCACCCCTCGCTCCCAACCGGAGTGAGGCTTCCACTAGCACAAGCTAGAAACTACAGACTCAGTCTGCGAACAGAATGCTGCCACACAGCTTGACCAGGGGAACAGCCTCCCCTCTTCCTCCACACCAGAGGGACACCCCAAGTGACTCCCAGCCACTTGGAAACCATAGACCGAAGTCTCTCTTCCTCCAGACCAGGAGGGGACACACCAGTGACTCCCCGTCACCAGCAAACCAGAGGTCACAGACCTCTCTTCCTCCAGACCAGGAGGGACCCGACCTCTATCCAGATAATCGGAAGAACAAAGATAACCAAATGAAAAGGGAAAAATAAAAAAGGAAAAATACACAGCGATCAGAAAGCTATAAAGAAAGATAACATAGATGTGGCTCTCATGGAGCTGACTGGCCTGGATTTGATCCACAGTCCAGTAGACAGATCTTCAGTCGAGACTTCTTTCTTCTTCTCCACGAACTCTCACTATCTCTCTTCTCCTTCTCTTTTTCTCTTTTTTTTATGACACTCGATCGTGCAGGCTCTCTCTGTCTCTTCTTCTTCTTTTTCTTCTTCTGCTGCTCTCTGCCTCACTTCTTCTTCACTCACAGTCTCGATCAGCCCTCTTCTGTTCTTATCAGTCTCCTTCTGAGGAAGACGTCTTCTATATATGTAGCAGCAGCTTAGGGCGTGTGCTTTCCACTTCTCCCGCCCAATTGATGCTACCACGTGTCAGCATTGTGGAAGCCGCGGAATCCACTCAAGGAGAAGAAAATGAACTACTCTACGGACTATCAAGCGACTAAAAATTAAGAAGGATTATGAAACGTGCCAATATGAGGAAAGAGCATACGTAGGATGCTAAAGGGGTGTGATCGCCAGAGGGGTTACCTCAAATAAATGAAATGATCGCGTGTACCTTGTATTGAGCGCAGAGATTGTGACTCCTCGAGAGCGGGAAATGGCAGGTTGCTTCTTCCTCCCCCTTCGGCCGGCCGACAGAGAGGGCTTTCCTCAGGTACCCTGGTTGGTATTGTCTTTTAAACCCTTCTCGGACACGAGTAGGAGGAAAATGCTTATGATGAATGGCAATTATTCCGACGTAGAAACGGAAAAAGACTCCCTCATAAAAAGGGGGGGGTAGAAGATATGATATGATGAATGCAAGATAACTAGGAAAGAAGAGGAGAGAATGGCTTATTGGATGGTCGATGGCGAGATCCAGCGGAGCTTCGGCAGCGTAGGGACAACGAGGTACCGCGGCGGGCGAAGGCGGCCTCTCTCCTGCGAGCACTGGCACCCGAGGATCCGGTAGGACCTCCCCTACAAAACACCCACGGGTTAGGAATAGAATCCGGCAGCCTCTCGACGCTCTTTTTTTGACCTCTGAATTGAGGGGGGTAAGTCTCTATTTATAGAGGTCAGGATGATGGGGGCGTCCAGAGGCCTGGACGCCTCCATAACTTGGATTTTCTTCAAACGCCAGACTGAGCCACGGTCAGTCGATGGTCGGGGGGGGTCGCCCGTGAGCTGGTTGATGGAGGCGTCCAGGGGCCTGAACGCCTCCATATCTTGGATTTTCTTCAAACGACAGACTGAGCAACGGTCATTCGAAGGCCGGGGGTCGCCCGTGAGCTGGTTGATGGAGGCGTCCAGGGGCCTGGACGCTTCCATAACTTGGATTTTATTCAAACGACAGGCTGAGCAACGGTCAGTCGATGGCCCGGGGTCGCCCGTGAGCTGGTTGATGGAGGCGTCCAGGGGCCTGGACGCTTCCATAACTTGGAGTTTATTCAAACGACAGGCTGAGCAACGGTCAGTCAATGGCCCGGGGTCACCCGTGAGCTGGTTGATGGAGGCGTCCAGGGGCCTGGACGCTTCCATAACTTGGATTTTATTCAAACGATAGGCTGAGCAACGGTCAGTCGATGGCCCGGGGTCACCCGTGAGCTGGTTGATGGAGGCGTCCAGGGGCCTGGACGCTTCCATAACTTGGATTTTATTCAAACGATAGGCTGAACAACGGTCAGTCGATGGCCCGAGGTCGCCCGTGAGCTGATTGATGGAGGCGTCCAGGGGCCTGGACGCTTCCATAACTTGGATTTTATTCAAATGACATGCTGAACAACGGTCTGTCGATGGACCGGGGTCGCCCGTGAGCTGATTGATGGAGGCGTCCAGGGGCCTGGACGCTTCCATAACTTGGAGTTTATTTTTTTGTTCAATCTTATATATATATATATATATATTTTGTCATTATTTTGTATTGATGGAGGCGTCCAGGAGCCTGGACGCCTCCATGATGACCCCTGAATTCCCCCGAAAAGGGCGTCGGAAGTCGTCCGTTAGGCATTTTCCTGGTCCCGACAACTTTTGATGCATGCGATTGATATTGATGCCGTTCGAATGCCGCATGATTTCCACAACGAGGCGGTTTCCGGATGCCGAAGGAGCGTTACGCTACTCGCCCAGAAGACGAGAGAAGACTGAAAGATAGGAAACACTCAAGTGATTCAAAATGCATAAGCTGCTGCAGGGCGTCGCGTGGTAATATGAGATTTTCTCAGGGGGCGTCAGGAATAGCGTGTCTATAGCTGCCCCGCCTTGGCGTTTGCTTTGCAAGGGAGTGACACATAATGGAATGGTATCGAAGTGAAGTGAAATGGAGTGGGAATGGACTGATAAGTTGATGCCAAGGTGTGATGAGACGCGCTTTTGACATGACTGTTTGGAATCTTTCCTGTAGTTTCAATGAGGCGACCTTGAAGAAGGTCTTTCAAATTTGACGATTGTTTGGATGAAAATCAAATAAGGGAGGGTGTGATGTGCGCTCAGGCACGAAGATAAAGGAGACCAACTTCTCGGTGTGGAAGTACCTGGGTCATAAACCTGCAGGTTTCACCATTGGGGAGCGGTTACCAGCCAATGTGGAAGTGCTGCGGCCAAGGTGGGTCAAACAAGGTAAAAAGCAAAGGAATATCTGAGGGTCTGTCCAAACAAGGGTCTCGTTGGGAAGAGCAGCGTAGGGCCGTTTCAAGGAAACTCAGTATTTCATTCAGAATGGAATATCTCATATTTGTAAGAATTGAAGCACAACGGCTTTCGCAATCGAATCACTTGAATGATCTTCCGTAATAGACTCAAAGTCCTATATGAATGCATGCTGGGTTTAAAGAAAAATTTAAAACAAACTAGAATAGAAAATAGCCAAGGATAATATTGTCAACTCGTTAAGAATGGGTCAGGATACCGATCCAGTGAGCTGATACTGAGCTGGGGCCCGTTTATCCACGCACCGACTCACTGAATGGAACCGTCGTTCCCACGCTATCACCAGTTAACGGCCTATCCGTACAACCCAAATTCTTCTGGAATCATCACTGTTTTTGTTGAAGGGGAACTCAAATTCCAGATTCGTTCGGGTCGCAAGGTCCTTGACGTGTTCTAATAGCGTAAATATCATATAGTATGATGCATGACACGGGGGACCGAACACTGAAGGATGGTATACAAGATAGGGTGAAAAACGTCCGTTGGTAAAACCTGCACAGACCATCATAGATTAAATAATCAGAAAGCAGCAGAAATATAACAGAATCGTGCCACAGTACAAGGATAAAACACTGACGACTTGACCACTCATGTGACACGTCCCGTCCCGTAGCACCTCTCCTTTCCTATAAGTACCTCCCTTAGGCTAGTTTATTCAAATGTACCAAGGGGAGTTTTGAAAGTTCAGGAGGAGGAGAAGAGGAGGGTCTAGGGATTTCAGGATGGAAGGAGAGTCTTCCCGCCTTATGAAGAGGGGCAGGCCTAGCAGTGAGATCAGGCGGCTTTCCGACCTCGAGGGTCATCTGAGTGGGACGATCCAGTCGCATATGGTAAGTTGATTTATTTCAAATTTATTGCATGGACTCTCTCCTCACTTTCCTTCCTTTCTCTTCTTCATTCCAGCCGTATCCACTCTTTCCGGGCCCGAGGAAGTTTTCCAAACTGCCATGGCTTTCAAAGCTAACTTCCAACATCTCCATTGGCATGAGGGTTGTACTGTCGAAGTGGCATCTTCAGGGGCTCCTTATTCACGCCAAACACTACGAGAGAATCCGTATGGACTGGGCGGCTATAGGCGCCTTAGTGTGTTAGGGTGCTAGGCCCAGATACAGAGGGGGGGTGAAAGTATCCTGCTACGAATAATGCCCAATTTAAAAACTCAGATGCTAGGCAAGATCCGAAATTAAGCAAATTCGATTAAACAAAATAACAAGCAGATGGAGCGTGCCTATTCAAGCATCTAGCGGAAGCAAATCAAGCAATCAAACCCCTGCTCAATAGATTTTTAGGTAGTTCGGTCCTCCAGACCTACATCCACCCCTCACTCCCAACCGGAGTGAGGCTTCACTAGCAAACGCTAGAACCAAACAGACTTAGTCTGCAAACAGTTGCTGCCACACAGCTTGACCAGGGGAACAGCCTCCCCTCTTCCTCCCAACCGGAGGGACACCCAAGTGACTCCCAGCCACTTGGAAACTAGAGACCGAAGTCTCTCTTCCTCCAGACCAGGAGGGAACCCACCAGTGACTCCCAGTCACCAGCAAATCAGAGGTCGAAGACCTCTCTTCCTCCAGACCAGGAGGGACCCCTGGACTTGCAACTCACAAGCCCAGAACCGGAGATCAGATCTCCCTTCCTCCAAACCGGAGGGAACACACAAGTGACTTCCAGCCACTTGCAAACTAGAGGTCGCAGACCTCTCTTCCTCCAGACCAGGAGGGACCCGACCTCAGTCCAGAGGATCGGAAGTACAAGGCTAACCAAATGAAAAAGGAAAAATTAGAAGGGGAAAATACACAGCGATCAGAAAGCTGCAAAGAAAGATAACACAGATGTGGCTCGCATGGAGCTGACTGGCCTGGATTTGATCCACGGTCCAGTAGACAGATCTTCAGGTAAGCTTCTCTTCCTCTTCTCTTCTCTCTCACTTTCTTTTTCTCTTAACCCTCACGAGCTCTCTCGATCTCTTTTTCCTCTATTCTCTTCGGCTCACACTCTCTGCTCTTCTCTCTTCTTCTCTTTTTCTTCCTCTTTTCTTTTTTTTCTGGATCGAAGGACTTTTTGCACTCCAGGCTTCTTCTTCGATAGTCCTCATCTGTTGGATGAAGGCTTCCTTTTATAAGCAGCAGCCAGTAGAAGGGCAGCACTGGGCGCGTGTGGCTTCCTCATTTCCCGCCCAGAACTTGTGGACACGTGTCAGTCTCTTAGCCAGCTTGAGCACACGTGTCACAATCCTGTCTGCCCTTCCAGCCTCGGATCACGTGCCTCCCATTCACTGAGGAATATTCTTCCTCGGACCACCTTTTTCTTTTTGTTTTTCTTCTTCTCCTGCAAAGAATTAAAACGATTAAAACTCAGGGTCACAAAAACTAAAACTGCACGAGGTGTGTAGGAACAACAATAGGTGCACTATACTGAGAACGACACGAGGTACGGAGAAGGAAATAACACGGAGTAAAAACGATAGAAACACGCGATCAAAGAAACCTTGGACGAAGATAGAAAGAAACAACACGAGGACATAAACACAAGAATAACACGAAGACACGAATACAAACGCAACACGAAGACACGAATACAAAATAACACGACATAACAAACAGCAAAGAGAACGACACGAGGTGAAACGACACTTTACTAAAAATAGTTGAATACACAGGAAAATAGCTCGAGTACTAAGTTGCTCGAACGTACGAACGACTCGAAGACGAGGACGACACGGGCTGACAACAACTCGAAGACGAAAATAGAAATCGACACGAAGTGTGGTTACAAAACAAGAAAGATACGAGGTCTAGGAAAAGCAACACGAAGATAGAAATAACAAAGAAACGACTCGAACTAAGGACGACATGGAGACAACACAGTCAGACTCAACTTGAAACACTCAAAGCTTGAATTTAGAGAAGAATGCATGAAGTAAAATCAACACGAAGACAGAAGACAGACACGGCTATCACAACACGTGATGAAGCAGTGAAACCAAGAAAAAATGACTCGAGGAACAACAGTAAGTGACACGAAAATACAAGAGCAAACATAAAGGATGACTCGAGATGAGCAACTAAATACTGAGGAAACGACACGAGGTTCACAGGAAATTGACTCGAAGTTCATCAGAAGAATTCGAGCAGCTTCAGTAAACAACACGAAGACAATCAATAAATATAGTTGGAACAACACAACGTACAAAAGGACAACACGAAGTGTAATAAACACAAACAACACGAGGTATGAAAGGAATAGTACGGACATACAAGGTACTACCTCATAGCAGTTTTCCTGTTAATGATGGAAATTTCAAATGCATAACATTACGCAAGATATCTGATTAAAATGAGAATATTTAACATAGTGATGCTCATCATCAAAACACTAGGGAAGTCACAAACAAGAAAGCTGTGAACAACAGGGCATGTTGTACAGACTTCAAACAATATGCATCAGACGACTGTGTATGGACTTGAAGACCCTTAGTCAATGTATAGACTTCAGGTGGAGACCAATGTGTAGACTTCTCGAGAAACCCCAATGTGCAGACTTCACGCTGTACAGACTTTCAAAAGAGAACGTAACGCTGTACAGACTTGAACTGAAGACCAATATATGGACTTCAAAACAGATGCTAAGGCCAAGAGGAGTGTATAGACTTTCACGATGTATGGACTTGGTCTCAAGAAATGTAAGCGATGTACACACTTAGCCAATGTGTAGACTTTGCCTTAGACGCTAAATGAGACGCTAAAGTCTGTGTAGACTTGAAGAACCTGAAACAAAGTGCGTACTCACAGCGTTGAGCTGCAGACTTGAGATCTCTCACAGCGTTGACGCTGCAAGAGACGTAGGCTGTACAGACTTAGCCTAAGACAATGTATGAACATATCAGCAGAGAAGCAATGCACAGAACAGAAATCAAGCACACACATGCATTCTTCATAATTCAGACATGTCACACTTATGCAATCTCCTACAGAAAAGGTCAGACAAATTCAAGATAATGTGGTGACTCATTCATGTTGCTATCATTAAAACACCACATCATCAACAAAGCACAAGGGGCACAACAATCTCCCCCTTTTTGATGATGGCAACATAATGAGTCACACTGACTCATCAAACTATTCTCCCCCTTTGACATAATCAAAAAGAAGGGAAATGGTTTGATAGTCAAATGCAGCACAACAATGCAGAGAATGAGTCAAGGTTCTTTAAAATGAAGATCTTCCTCATGACAATGAAATAGTTCTCCCCCTATCAACATGCATGATTGACTACTCTCCCCTTAGAAGATAATAAACCATAACTCCCCCTGAAGCACAGGAATGGACTCTGGTTATCCAATAAATCAAACTGAACAGCCATTACAAAGAATCTGAATTCTGTTGAAGATACCACAGAATCAGAACTTATTTCGGAACAAGATGGAAGATTCCAACAGTGTGGAGTGAAATACAACTCAGGAATCAATCTGAAATTTACCATCATAAAGATTCTGAGGTTCAGAAGGCTGCAAGTGAACAAGGTAATAATGGGAGTGGCACCTCACATTTGTATGGTCAGAAAAATGCAGATGGAATCCGTCAACTGATAAGAAAGGAGTTGACTATATAGTTTTTGTTGATCATGCATAAATCTGATCATGAGGGATTTGAATGCAAGGTCACAAATGATATGAACATGATTCAGTATGACAAGGAATGCTCCCCCTCAATAAGTGGAATCTTATGAGATGTATAACAAGGAGAGGTTCAGGTCAAAGAATCAACGATATTGAGCAGAAAAGTTTCAAGTAGCAGATTTTTCAAAGAAGCTTCAATTACAAGAAATGCAGTCAGATTTTCAGAGAGATATCAATCTCATAAATCTAAAACATAAGTTTTCAAAGTCTTCCATTATAAGGGCTTATGAATGAGCTTTATTGAACAACATGGTTTAAACATGATGTATGCAGAGTTTATCAGTAAAATACTGTATTGATATCTAAAATCATGGTTTAATAAAAAAATGAACCAAGCCCTCATATTTATCTTGATAAAACTCCCTTTCTCTTACACAATCAAATTTATTGACTTCTTTCGGAATTACATGCATCAGTATTGAAATCAAGCGATTATGAAGTCATATGATTTTGTCTAGGGTTGTAGCAATTTGATTTTAGCATCAATATTCAGATATTTCGATTTGTTCAACAATTTTCATGCTACAAATTTTTACGAGCACTCTAGTTCAGTGCACATCTTGTAACTAGAGGATATACCTTGATCAGAGGCCAATATCCCTAAGCACTTAGTGTGACTAACTGTCATGCTTTATATGAACAGAGATAGCATATACACATCATGACACACTGCAAATCATTTCTTGATGAGTGAATTGTATTTCTCAGTGTGCATGCCATTGCTCTGCCTGAATTTCAATGAATTCTTAATCAGAGTTAACTATGGTACCTCATGACACAGTCCTTTGGACATGTGTTTCTCAGTGACCAAGGTCATTGATCTCACATATATTACCCTTTAGACTTTTCAGAAAAATTCATTGCTTCAAGTCAATAATAATTTCATGTACTTAAACAGTTGAAGTCATGTATTCAAGAGTGCAGATTTCAGAAGTTTTCACAAGACTCAACATGAACCAGATGGTTAAGGTTTATTAAACATGCTTCAGATATGTGAAGAGATTTTAAAGTTAAACTCCATGAATACATTAAGCTTAAACTACATGAGTTATTTCAGACATTCATAAAAATGTATAATAGAAGATTTCTAGTTCAAAATTTTCAGATTTATGATCGAGATAGCCCATTGAAATCTTCATGAAGGATTGATGGAATTCTGAACCCAATTGATACCAATTGATAGGTGAAATACCAATTGTCAAGAGAGATTGTGAAGCTCAAAGTTTTTCAGAATATGATTAAGGTTTGTCAACAAAACTAGTAAGAACAGATATGCAATGAGTTCTGACACATGTATGCATTTGACAACCTATATGCAATGCATTGACTCCCCCTCACAATATGCTTCAAACTCTCTTTTTGGCATTTTCAATATAAGGAAATGCAATGCACTATATGTATGCAGGGACATGCAAAGACTCACATTGAATGCTATGCAAGGATATGCAACTAGCTCCCCCTGAAAACATGCAATGTTTGCATTGGAAACTGAACATATGATACCAAATGATTCATGCACATTCAGACTGTCCTAATCAGCAAGGTGACCCATGGTACTAGGCGGAGCACTTGGTCTAAAAGACCACCTCACACATAGTAAGAACCTCCAGACAGACCTCCCTGCCTTTTGGTACCTTACCATTTATATATCATTGAGGTCATGCATAATTATCCGATATGCAGTCCTATATGCAATTCAGAATTTCAGTGAGCTATTGCAACACACAAGTTTCAAGTCACACTCATAAGCAGTTCAGATTTTTCAGAAAATTTGAAATGCAATTTATTTTCAGAGTTATGCATAACAGAATTATCAAGCAATTGCAATTAGCCTATATATGCATTTGATAATGACAACCCCTTTTTTTTAATCTGATATTTGCACAGAACTCTCAGCAAATGCATGATCAGAAAATAATGCACATGGCAGATGATGAATGAAAATGCAAGAACAGATTTAACTTGCTATGCATTAAAACTAAAAGCAAGAAGAGCAGGAAGTTTACCTGAAAAGTTCAGTATGGGGTTTTCTTCTTGAGTGACTTGGATCATTACCCCTTATTATTCCAGTCCCAAGACACACCTGCATAGCAATGTTATTTTGCACAAACAGGTACCCAAGAAGTCTTGGGTCCTGACAAAACAGTATTACTCCTAGCAGGTTTTCTCAGCACATTTCTAGGAGCAGTTTTCAGATCTGATTTATGCACATTCTTGTTAGCATGAATTCTATGTGCATAAGCATGAGATTTCTTGTTAACAGAATAAAAATTATGTTTGCCAAAACCAGTTTAGTTTTGATATCCTGCCAGCCAACAGGTTGCAGCCCTGTGACCTGGCTTCCCACAGTTATAACATGAAAGTTTTACAAATTATCTTATAGGGAATTTAGCATGTTTGAGATTCACATTTCTACCCTGAATATGCCAACAGTCCTTGACTGTATGGCCATACTTCTCACATTTGAAGCACTCATTGTGCTTGCCTCTAAAAACATTACTTCCAAAAATATTTCCATTTGCAGGGAGTTTAACAGTTTTAGAATTGAATTGTCTACCTTGAGCATGCCAACAGTGGGCTGCAATGTGGCCCATCTTGCCACAGTGAAAGTATGAATTAGAACTTTTCTTACCAGCATTCAGCCAGCATTCAAATCTCTTATGACCCAATTTTTCACAATTAAAGCATGTCATATGCTGGTTTATTGGAACAGACATGTTCTTGTTAAGAGCATGATCATTTGCATGAAATTTATTCTTATCACTAATAAACCAGCATTGTGAAATTTTGTGTCCTAGTTTACCACAATGAAAGCACTCAATTCTCCTTTTCTGAGATGAGGGATTTTTATCATGATATCTCCTCGCATTCTTATCATCCTTCTCCATCAACTTACACTCATGCATCAGATGTCCAGTTTTATGACAGTAATGACATATAATCTTCTTTTTAGATGCATGTGAGTGTGTGTGAGGACTGTGATCAGCAAACACTGATGAACCCTTCTTATTTATTTTCTGATTTACAGTCCTTTTCTGATTTTTATCCTCTTTTCTTGTTTTCTTAGCCTTGTACTGAATTGGAGATGTAGTAGAAGGCTTTTCCTGTTCAGAAGATTTAACAAAAATAGTTTTCAAGTTGGATCCATCGACCTTCCTCATGACTGGACTATAGCCCAGTCCCTCTTTCTTAAAGTTATCCTTTGCTCCCAACATTTTCTGAGCAATGGGCTGTTTGTCTTTAGAGGTGGTGGCTACATCTGAACCACTTACAAAGGATGTCATAACTTTGTTCTGAAGTTCCTTCTTGTTTATCTTATTGTAGCCCAGCCCTTCCTTCCTAGAGTTGATTTTTATACCTAGTAGCTTGTCTAGGTTTTTCTGCCCATCAACAAATTTAGACAAAGAGACTTTCAAATCCTGAATTTCATCTTCCAAAGAGGAAATATGTAACTCATAACTGGCAATCTCTTGTTCAGTGCAATTCACACATTCAGTTAACACCTTGTTAGCAGTTTTATATTTTTCAATTTCATTTTCCAGATTGCTCAGTTTATCAGAATCCTCCATGCAAACAGTTTTTCCTCTTTCCAAAGTAAGAAGTCTTTCAGACATCCCACTGTTTAACAGCTTCAATTTTTCAATTTCCTTTTTAAACTTATCATTTTGAACCAATTCATTTTTTAGAAGTTGATCTTCTGAATTGACTTCATACTTTCTTCCATTTTCAATTTCCTTCATATCTTTTTGCTGTTTTTCAAGATCTTTCTGTAATTCTATGTTTACAGACTTTATGGCATTAAGTTTTTCAATCAGCAATTTGTTCTCCTGTTTAAGTTTCTCTGATTTTTCATCATCTTCTTTGGAGAGTTTTCTGAGAGAGTCATCTTCAGATTTTAGCTTGTTTAGTTCAGAGTAAACACATTCAAGTTCCTTCTTCAGTTTTGCATTCTGATTTTTATACATATGATTATCAGACAGGCATGCATCATGAAATTGCTTCGTACTTGAACAGTTTTCACATGAAGAGCTAGAACTATCTATCCCAGTACCCTTCTTCAACCTTTTATACTGTTTTCTTAAGCTCTCATGTGACTCTAACAATTCAGCATATGCATTCTACCAATCATCAAGAGAAAAATTCTCGAAGAGATTTACCTCATCATCATCATCTTCATTTTGGCTGCTGCTTTGATTGCTTCTTTCAACCATCATGCAGCTGTCCTCGTTTACCCTGTGAAATTGCTTCAGCCTATCCAGGATGTCCTTTGCTGAACTGCAATTATGAAGACAAGACCATAAGGCTCTGTCAGTAGCTGCTTTCATCAGGTTAAACGCTTTCTGATTTTCTCCATCCTTTGATCTGTGTCTGTCGGTCCATTTGGACACTTTCGTTGGTAAGGTGTGAGGACCTTGTGAAATTAATTTCCACAGATCAGGATTAGCAGAATTAACATAAGCATGTAATGCAGTGTACCACTGATTGAAATCAGAACCACTAAAGACGGGTGGAAGAGCCATTGAAACCAAATACCGAGTAAATTCAAGGCAACAGGAATATTTATGCACTAAGAACAAATTAGCACCTAAGACTGCAAGATCGATCTGCAGGTCACGGGACCTTGTATGCAGAAACCTGGCTCTGATACCAACTGTTAGGGTGCTAGGCCCGGATACAGAGGGGGGGGTGAATGTATCCTGCTACGAATAATGCCCAATTTAAAAACTCAGATGCTAGGCAAGATCCGGAATTAAGCAAATTCGATTAAACAAAATAACAAGCAGATGGAGCGTGCCTGTTCAAGCATCTAGCGGAAGCAAATCAAGCAATCAAACCACTGCTCAATAGATTTTTAGGTGGTTCGGTCCTCCAGACCTACATCCACCCCTCACTCCCAACCGGAGTGAGGCTTCACTAGCAAACGCTAGAACCAAACAGACTTAGTCTGCAAATAGTTGCTGCCACACAGCTTGACCAGGGGAACAGCCTCCCCTCTTCCTCCCAACCGGAGGGACACCCAAGTGACTCCCAGCCACTTGGAAACTAGAGACCGAAGTCTCTCTTCCTCCAGACCAGGAGGGAACCCACCAGTGACTCCCAGTCACCAGCAAACTAGAGGTCGAAGACCTCTCTTCCTCCAGACCAGGAGGGACCCCTGGACTTGCAACTCACAAGCCCAGAACCGGAGATCAGATCTCCCTTCCTCCAAACCGGAGGGAACACACAAGTGACTTCCAGCCACTTGCAAACTAGAGGTCGCAGACCTCTCTTCCTCCAGACCAGGAGGGACCCGACCTCAGTCCAGAGGATCGGAAGTATAAGGCTAACCAAATGAAAAAGGGAAAATAAGAAGGGGAAAATACACAGCGATCAGAAAGCTGCAAAGAAAGATAACACAGATGTGGCTCGCATGGAGTTGACTGGCCTGGATTTGATCCACGGTCCAATAGACAGATCTTCAGGTAAACTTCTTTTCCTCTTCTCTTCTCTCTCACTTTCTTTTTCTCTTAACCCTCACGAGCTCTCTCGATCTCTTTTTCCTCTATTCTCTTCGGCTCACACTCTCTGCTCTTCTCTCTTCTTCTCTTTTTCTTCCTCTTTTCTTTTTTTTCTGGATCGAAGGACTTTTTGCACTCCAGGCTTCTTCTTCGATAGTCCTCATCTGTTGGATGAAGGCTTCCTTTTATAAGCAGCAGCCAGCAGAAGGGCAGCACTGGGCGCGTGTGGCTTCCTCATTTCCCGCCTAGAATTTATGGACACGTGTCAGTCTCTCAACCAGCTTGAGCACACGTGTCACAATCCTGTCTGCCCTTCCAGCCTCGGATCACGTGCCTCCCATTCACTGAGGAATATTCTTCTTCGGACCACCTTCTTCTTTTTGTTTTTCTTCTTCTCCTGCAAAGAATTAAAACGATTAAAACTCAGGGTCACAAAAACTAAAACTGCACGAGGTGTGTAGGAACAACAATAGGTGCACTATACTGAGAATGACACGAGGTACGGAGAAGGAAATAACACGGAGTAAAAACGATAGAAACACGCGATCAAAGAAACTTTGGACGAAGATAGAAAGAAACAACATGTGGACATAAACATAAGAATAACACGAAGACATGAATATAAAAGCAACACGAAGACACGAATACAAAAATAACACGACATAACAAACAGCAAAGAGAATGGCACGAGGTGAAACGACACTTTACTAAAAATACTTGAATACACACGAAAACAGCTCGAGTACTAAGTTGCTCGAACGTACGAATGACTCGAAGACGAGGACGACACAGGCTGACAATAACTCGAAGACGAAAACAGAAACCGACACGAAGTGTGGTTACAAAACAAGAAAGACACGAGGTCTAGGAAAAGCAACACGAAGACAGAAATAACAAAGAAACGACTCGAACTAAGGATGACATGGAGACAACACAGTCAGACTCGACTTGAAACACTTAAAGCTTGAATTTAGAGAAGAATGCACGAAGTAAAATCAACACGAAGATAGAAGACAGACACGGCTATCACAACACGTGATGAAGCAGTGAAACCAAGAAAAAATGACTCGAGGAACAACAGTAAGTGACACGAAAACACAAGAGCAAACATAAAGGATGACTCGAGATGAGCAACTAAATACTGAGGAAACGACACGAGGTTCACAGGAAATTGACTCGAAGTTCATCAGAAGAATTCGAGCAGCTTCAGTAAGCAACACGAAGACAATCAACAAACATAGTTGGAACAACACGACGTACAAAAGGATAACACGAAGTGTAGTAAACACAAACAACACGAGGTATGAAAGGAATAGTACAGACATACAAGATACTACCTCATAGAAGTTTTCCTGTTAATCATGAAAATTTCAAATGCATAACATTACGCAAGATATCTGATTAAAATGAGAATATTTAACATAGTGATGCTCATCATCAAAACACTAGGGAAGTCACAAACAAGAAAACTGTGAACAACAGGGCATGTTGTACAGACTTCAAACAATATGCATCAGACGACTGTGTATGGACTTGAAGACCCTTAGTCAATGTATAGACTTCAGGTGGAGACCAATGTGTAGACTTCTCGAGAAACCCCAATGTGCAGACTTCACGTTGTACAGACTTTCAAAAGAGAACGTAATGCTGTACAGACTTGAACTGAAGACCAATGTATGGACTTCAAAACAGATGCTAAGGCCAAGAGGAGTGTATAGACTTTCACGATGTATGGACTTGGTCTCAAGAAATGTTAGCGATGTACACACTTAGCCAATGTGTAGACTTTGCCTTAGACGCTAAATGAGACGCTAAAGTCTGTATAGACTTGAAGAACCTGAAACAAAGTGCGTACTCACAGCGTTGAGCTACAGACTTGAGATCTCTCACATCGTTGACGCTGCAAGAGACGTAGGTTGTACAGACTTAGCCTAAGACAATGTATGAACATATCAGCAGAGAAGCAATGCACAGAACAGAAATCAAACACACACATGCATTCTTCATAATTCAGACATGGCACACTTATGCAATCTCCTACAGAAAAGGTCAGACAAATTCAAGATAATGTGGTGACTCATTCATGTTGCTATCATTAAAACACCACATCATCAACAAAGCACAAGGGGCACAACATAGTGGAGATCTGGCATCCCCAGACCCACACTTTCATCTTCCCGACGTTCGAGGCGACCATTCTCCTCGAGGAGGTGGAACTTCTGCTCGGATTGAAGAAATTCAAGAGTGACGGGAAGGTGAAGGCTATGCGGATGCTAACCCAGGGGACTTCCGAGAGCGTCCTTGGAAGCTTCATGCCGTCCGACGCAGTCAGAAAGGTCCGCACTCAAAAGGGAATTGACTTGCAAAGGCTCGCGGTATGGGTTATGGATGCCTTGAAAGGGTCACCAGATGATGAACATTTGGAAAGAATTATGAGAGGGTTCACCATCTGTCTGGCGGGTGCTCTCTTGTTCCCTTATACTGACAACATAGTGGAAGAAACCCAACTGAGTGCCATCTGCGGGATCTGGAGTGGAAAGAGGGTAGGACCCGCCGTCCTTGCCTACCTTTACAGCGGTCTTACCGCCTCGAGCATGGGTAGGCCTCCTTTTGGTTGCGCACTTGTTATGAGTTGCTGGGTCGATTTACACTTCAAATTCGACCACTGTGAGGGTATGCCGACTGCTTCGAAGCTTTTCCAACAAAGCCCCCTTTATCACATAGCCGATGTGTTAGGCTTCGGTGGCACTGTGGCGAACCGTGTTCCGTGGCTGAAGAAACGGGAAGACAGGCGGTCTCACTTTCGAACCATGACACAAAGCTTCTTCACTTGCGCACCGGCATGTCTACTCTCACTTGAACTCCTCATGAGGTCTTCTCCTGAAGCTGAACTCCAACTGATCGGCGTGACGGAGTTTGTCCTTTATAACGCGCATCGGTGCTGCCTCCAGATCGGCATTCCACGCCACTCGTTCCCACTGCTGACCGGCATTATCCCTTTGAAGAAGAGGGAGTTGGGCACGGAAGCGGACGCGAGGGAAGCGAAGGCCGTTAAAGCACCCTGGAAGACAAGTGTTGCGGGAAAGGCCTTAGCGCACGTGGGGGAAGAATGTGAGCTGTGGAGAGCTTATGTAACCGAACTGGGGAAGCTGAGGCCTAGAGTGCCTAAGCCCTTGATGTAGCCCGCTCTATTTTCTGATGGAATAAAATCTGGCATTTGGCATTTTGGACCATTGTTCCCTGAATTATTATTTTTTTATGATTTTTATTTTTCTTTTTGCTTTTTGTGTTTTCTCCTTTATGTCCTGGTTTATTCATATCATGGTTATATATATATATATATATACATATATATATATATATATATATATATATATATACACACACACACATTTTTATATGCTTAAATGGGGGCGTCCAGGGGTCTGGACGCCCCTATATTTTCTTTTTCAATTTTTTTATTTTTCAGTTATGGGGGCGTCCAGGCGCTTGGACGCCCCTAAGTTTTTTTTTTTAATAAAATAAAAAAGTGGGGGCCTCCAGGATCCTGGACGCCCCAAATCCTGGTGATTTTCTATATAAAGGGGGTCTCACCCCCTGTTCTCTTCTACTATTCATTCTAACGACCCATTTCCAGTTCCCAATGGAGCAAGAAGGCCCGAGCCAGGGTGGAGAGAGGCAGAAACGACGGGCTCGTAGTCCGAGGAGGTCAAGGGATCATGCCGAGGAGGCTGCCGTGGGAGAGGAGATTGCCGCGGAAGAGGAGATTGTCGAGGAACAGGAGGCGCCTCCTTTGGCCGTGGGGCGTCCTGCGGGTGCTGGCGACGCCGGAGAGGATGAGCATGACCCGGTAAGCCCCTCAGAACTCTAATTTGTTGGTTTATAGGCTAAACAGGCGGGCAAGAGATGGTGTGGAGAAGGCCGGTGAGTGGGGGAAGGAGGCGTCCAGGGGCCTGGACGCCTCCAACTTTTCTTTTTTTATTTTATTTTATTTTTTTGAGTTATTACGTAAATAATAAAATAAAATTAAAAATGAGGAGGCGTCCAATGAGTTGGATGCCTTCATGATAATATATATTATTTTTATTTTATTTTTTTATTTGTTTTTGTTTTGCTAAGATAAAATATAGGAAGTAAAAATGAAAGCATCCAGGGGGGTGGACGCCTTTAAATATATATATATATATATATTTAAAATAAAAAAATAAATAAATATTATGTACAGTGTTGTTGTTTATTGTTATCCATGATGCTGATGTGTTTCTTTTCTTTTCTTATCTTTTTTTTGTTTTTTTTGTGGTGTGCAGGGCGTGATGAAGAGTCGGATCAGCTGGTCCCTGGTGGTGGCAGCGTACCGTGGGCTGCCGGACTTTCAGAGGGCGCGGGTGGACGCCATGGGTTTTGGAGCTTTTCTCAGGATCGAGCCCTTCCGGCTTGACCTTCCTCTTATTCAGGCGTTGAGGGAGCGGTGGCACGCGCCGAGCCGGGCGTTTCTGATGCCCTGGGGGCACATGGTGCCGACACTGGAGGACGTGGCTCGGATCACCGGGCTACGAGTTCACGGAGAGGCAGTCAGCGGGGTCACTTACCCCGATTACCGAGAGAGTGCCTTGGACCTGCTGTGGCTAGAGACGAGCGCGACTGACAGAGACAGCAGGGTAGTCGGCCGAGTGGAGATCATGGAGGCGCTCGGATTCGGTGACCCACGCCAGCGGGTTAGCCAGACTAGAGAGGAGTTTCTGGCACGATTGGAGGGAGACGCTCGTGCAGCTTTCACCCAGGACCCGAGCGAGCGGGAGCTAGTGGATCTAGACCTCCGGCGGTTCCTCTTCCTCTTCCTAGGCCGCCTCCTGCTGGGGACGAAGGGTGACGGCATCCACTGCCGCTTCCTCAGGATCCTGGCGGATCTGGACAGAGTGGGGGACTATGCGTGGGGAGCGGCTCTGCTTGTCCATTTGATCGCCGATCTCTCCCAGACCTCAGAGAGGGAGACGACAGTCAGTGGCTTCGCACCTTTCTCTAGGTAAACATTTTATTTATGGATTTTACCGTAGCTAAATATGTAATTAGTCGGGCTAATGATGTGTGATGGATGCAGGTGTGGAGCTACTGCTACTTCCCGATGGGAAGAGCCAGACAGGGGAACAGGAGAGCCGTGCCTCTGGCGCGACAGTGGAGGCCGGTCATGGTCGCGGCACCCCACGGCTACCAGCTGGCATCGCTTCGTCGGGAGCTGAGCGGGTACCCCGAGGCTATGGTATGATGCGTATGATTTTTGGTGTTTTTATGCATGCGATTTAATGGCAACTGACATGACGTATGTATGGTGATGCAGGTGGTGTGGAGGCCCTACCTGGGCATGGCCGACGCTGGCCAGCCTTGGGTCGTAGCAGGTTGTCCTCGTTTTGGGCGGGACGTGTGGGTCCATTGCCTGAACGAGATCGAGCCACTTCAGCTCAGGCTGGTTATGAGAACGTTGGGGCTAGCCCAGGAGTGGGTCGACATAGACGAGCCGGTCCGCGTCGGGCGGAAGACCAAGGGGAAGGCAAAGATCGTGGACTGGCGTACGCGCTTTCCCACACAGTACCAGGACTGGCAGCAGGGCGGGGTCCCAGTGGTGTCCCATGTACCGGACAGCACTGACTACCTGAGACGGTATCGAGCCACGTACGGGGAGCATCTCTTTCTTGGTGGTGCGGCAGGGGTAAGCGAAAATTTTTTTTCCTTTTCTACATGTATGCATATGTGACACTAACTTATATGCAATGCAGGATGCTCATGACAACATGATTGCCGACCTGCGGGCCCAGCTGGCAGACTCCAGGCGGCAGTTGGTGGCCATTCGACAGGAGTTGGAGACCCTGGTGAGTCTATGAAATGCATTTTTTTTGTGACCTAGATTTTTGATACTTAGCCTCTGACTGTCATTTCCTTTGTGTTTCAGCGGGCCCACCTTACAGCGATAGCCGAGATGGCTGGTGGAGCGGGTTCCAGTTCGTGGGGCCCTCCTCCGGAGGTTTCTGCCCTTCAGGAGCAGTTGGTGTACGTGGTGGCCCGGGCTGAGGAGGCCGAGCGTGACCGTGCGGCTCGAGTGAGTCCTGCTTGACCCTGACTTCTTTCCAGTTGCTCTTCTTCTTTCACTGCTCTCTTACGATGCATGTGGATTTTGGCAGGTGGCCGAGATTCGAGAGGCCCTGGCCCGTGCTGTTCGTGCCGAGCAGGAGCGCGACGCCTGGGCGGCAGAGCGTGACGCCCGGATTGCGGAGCTGGAGGAGGAGCGGCGACGGGAGGCTGAGGAGCTCCCTCGCGACGTGCGGGATTTGCGTTTTGCCCTCGAGCTGTCGAGGAGAGAGGCGATGCGGGAGAGAGAGGAGAGGGAGAGAGAGGACAGAGAGAGAGAGGGAGGACAGGAGGGCGGAGCGACTGCGAGAACGGGACGAGAGGAGAGCTCTGGAGGCCCAGCTGACGGAGCTCCGATTGAGTCTCAGCACGGCGGAGGGGAGGCTTCGGGAGAGCGAGGAGCGGTATCAGAGGGCGAAGGAGCGCGGGGCGCGACTTCGTCAGTCTGGTTCTTTCTCCATGGGCAGCTTTCTGGTTTCTTCGGCCGAGGAGCGTCGCCGAGCCTTCGAGGCTGGCGTGCCACCACAGGGTGAGGCGAGCACCGCCTCTCAGAGTTCGCGGAGGCCCTCTAGGGATCCCCGTCAGAGGAGGGAGGAGAGAGATGATCAGGAGGGTGGTAGCGAGAGTTAGAGAGTTGCTTGTACACCCCACCTTCCTCACTTTATGATGTATGACTGACTATTTACTTATGTGCAATGAGATGGTTCCTTTTATCGTATGCACTTTCCCTTTTCCATGCTTCTTCTTTTGCACCGAGTTGTTTTGAGGCACGCTTCACGAGACCTTGCCCTAAAAAGTAGGGAACTACGCCTCGCACGGAGAGATCATCCTTTTTTTTTGGCGCGTCCTGGCGCGAGGATGCCTCTTATCCTTCGAATTCAAATTTAAAGCACCAGGCGGCCTTTCTTTCTTCGTGCCTTACCCGCAAACGAACCCGCCTCTTGCCGAGATTCGCTCGTCTTCGTCTTCTTCCCTTGATGGAGTTCGGTGGGCCAGATCGTGGCGAGGGGAGAGAGGGGCGAGGGACTCCTCGCCCGAGGAGGGATGCGCCCGAGCATGGAGAGGCGTCGACGGAAGTGGAAGGGCCTTTTATAGCACTCGTGGGACCCGAGGGGCCCGGTGGCGGGGAAGGAGGCGAACGCGGCTGGGTGAGTGCTTCGATTCCCACCTCTATGACTTGTTTTGAGTCTGGAGCGAGTGGTGTGGGAGTGGAAGGGGTTTGGGGAGGGCGGCACTCACATGATGGGGGCATCCTCAACAGGGGACGCGTTCTCGTTAACTGACGGGGGACCTCCCTCTTTGATGCAGGGTACGGTGAGAATCCCGGGCTTGGCTGACGAGTGGGCGAGCGCGGATGAGCCGAGCCGTGTCAGGAAGGAGAGTCGCGACAAGGCGAAGCTCGAGGATCGGCCCGTACATTCCCCTGGATAACAAGGGAGCGCACCGGTGCAGGGCAGTGGCGGCCTCCTACAGCAGCGGAGGGGGGACCGAGCGGGGGCTCCTCAGCTTGGGAGACGGACGAAGGTGACAATAGGGCCTCAAAAAATTTTATTCTTGTCATGAAATTCCAGAATTTAACCAACGACCGTTGTCTATCTATTTTTTTTATGTACTCAGCAGGAAACGGTGGTAGGGATGGCTAGCGGATCGTCCTCCAATCCTCAGGCTCTTTTTCTAGAGATCGCCTCCCTCCCGGAGCAACTTGCCAGTGCGGTGGCCCGTGCGGTTCGTGCTGAAGAGGAGCGTGATGCCTGGGCCGCAGCTGTGGCAGAGCTGCAGCGTCGAGGTGAGGGGAGGCCCTCTCCAGACATTCTGGAGTTAAGGGTCCTTCTCCAGGTGACGAGGAGGGAGGCAGAGAGAGAGGGAGAGGAGAGAAGGGCCGAGCGACAGCGAGACTAGGCCGAGAAGAAGGCCTTGGAGGCCCAAGTGAGGGAGCTCCAGCTAGGCCTTCACGTTATGGCGCAGAGGTTAGGAGCGATGGAGACGCGCTACGAGAGAGCACGAGAGTTAGGGGCGCTACTTCGCCGGTCCGGAAGCTTTTCTGCTGGTGGCTTCCTCGCCACGCCAGAGGAGGAGCAGCGAGCCACTGCTGTGGAGCAGGCGCCGCGAGGTGAGGCGAGCGCTGCACAGGGGTCCAAGAGGCTTCCAAGGGATCCTCACCTCGGAGGAGAGGAGAGGGACGCCTAGAGGGATGAGCATGAAGATGATATCGAGAGTTGGCGAGTCAGTGAACCCGCCTCCTCTCTATGATTGTAATGTTTGTGACAGCTTATGTAGACTTATAAGCGATTTGATTTTTTGTTGTTTGTTTGTTTTCTTGCACGTCCCTTCTTCCCTACGCTTCTTTGTACTGTTCACATGTGATGTGTCTGCCGACATCCTGCCCTAGACGGAGGATGGCATCTTGCTGCGACTATTCTTTCACGGGGATCTGTCGTCAAGGTCAATGATGACAGCTTGGGCCTCTTCTCCCGGATGATTTTTCAAACTTTGCGGATGGCCTCCACGTTATGACAGGGCGCCACAGGGAGCAGGTCATCGTATTACACCGTCCAATCCATCACCTTGTGCGGGTGGTGAAGTGACTCATGGGACCGCAGGGGAGGCGCCCTATTGTGAGGGCTATCGTTGGAGGCAATCTTGGCCCACCCTTCTCCCATTTCTATATATACCTTCCTCTTTTGTTCTTCGAGGGGCATCGAGGGCCAACTTGAAGGGTACTAGGAGGAACTCAGAATTTCGGATGGAGGGCGAATCTTCCCACTCCTCGAAGAGAAGCAGATCCAGCGGTAGCAGTTCCAGGAAACTCTCGGACCTCGAAGGGCAGTTCAGCGAGCGCACCCAGTCGCAACTCGTAAGCTGAGCTTTCCTGCCCTTTTCTCATTCTTTCTTCCTTCCTCTTGACAACACCCTTCTCCATTTCTTATGCACGCACAGAGTGTGATGAAATCACACATTTCATGGGAGTTAGCAGTGGCCGCATACAGGGGTCTCCCAGATTTTCAGAAGGCCAGGCTAGACGTGATGGGATTTGGTGCCTTTCTTCGGATCGAGCCGATCCAACTCGACCTGGCCCTTATCCAAGCCTTGTGCGAAAGATGGGACCCAGTAAGTCGAGCATTCCTGATGCCATGGGGGCACATGGTGCCCAGTCTAGAAGATGTGGTCAGAATCACGAGCCTCAAAGTGGATGGTGAGGCAGTGACCGGCGTCACCTATGCGGATTATCGAGAAGGCACCCAGAAGCTACTGGGGTTGGACTTAGACAGTCGGAAGCACAGATCAGTAGCTAGGGCGTCTATCATGGGGGCATTAGGGCTCACTGATACTCGTCGATGGGACGACGAGTCCTCAGAAGAATTTATGGAGAGGATGGAAAGGGGATGTCGTGCTATGTTTTGCACAGATTTTGACAATTGGGAGAGATCTAATATGGATTTGAGGAGATTTCTCCTCTTTTTCCTGGGGAGATTGATACTGAGCTCGAAAGGAGACGGCATCCATTGTCGTTTCTTAGGGCTGCTATCTGACCTCGAAAGAGTAGGACAGTACACCTGGGGAGCTGCCATGCTAGCGCACTTGTTTACGGGCCTGTCCCAAGAGGCAGATCGTGAGATGACTGTGAGTGGGTTCACACCACTTATCCAGGTATTTTTTTGTTTATTTTTATTATATATTTTTGTGTTTATTTGTAATAGTCCACTTGAGGCATTGACGGCATATGATGATGTAGCTGTGGAGCTATTATTACCTCCCAATGGGGAGAGCTCGGCATTGGCGACCAACGATGGTGCCGTTAGCCAGGCGGTGGCAACCGATCATGGGTGCAGCGCCTGTAACCTACCAGCTGATGGTGCTAAGGCGCGAGCTACATGAATTCCCTGCAGCGATGGTGGGATTTTTTATTATTATTATTTTTTTTATTGTATATATATATATATATATTTTTTTTCTAACCAGTTAAACGGGTATGTACAACCTCACCTAGGTAAACTGGAGACCCTACTCAGGCATGGTCGATGCCGATCAACCATGGGTTTTAACAAGTCGCGCTCGGTTCGGACGGGAATTGTGGATACACTGCCTAAATGAAATTGAGCCGCTTCGGCTACGATTGGTTATGAGGACCCTAGGGCTGGCCCAGGAATGGGTGGATACGACTGCGCCACCTCGCGTTGGAAGAAAGACACGGGGACCGGCAACTTGCGTTGATTGGCGTGTGCGGTTCCCCGAACAGTATGAAGATTGGCAACGAGGTGGCACAATCGTGGAATCATATGCGCAGGATATTGAAGACTATCTGCGTCTGTATAAGACAATGTACGCAGAGCGGCTCCAACCCCGGGGACTTGTGGAGGTGGGTCTCCTTTTTCCTCTTTTCTCCTTTCCTCCTCTCCTCTCTGTGGATGGTGACTCCTATGGTTGTAGGATGTCCGTGATACCATGATAGCTGACTTGCGATCACGCCTGGAAGAAACGGAGCAACAATTGGGCGATACCCGTGGAGCCTTGAGCGCTTCGGTAGGTGTATGTACAATGCGCACTCCTAATTAAAACTCTAGATTGATGGCGTTCGGCCGCTAATTTTCATCCCATGTGGTTATAGCGCGCTCAGATCGACGCGACTCCGTCAGCGATGGGAGGAGGCGACGTCTCTTCCAGCTTATGGATCCCCGCCTCAGAACTTGATTTGCTTCACGAGCAACTTGCTCGGACTATGCAGCGTGCCGTGGAGGCAGAAGGAATGCTCTCTATACATGTAAGAGTTTCAGTGTTGAGTTCTCCCTGTTTATGCCTTGCCATATATCTGAGATAGTATATCTGGCAGGAAAAGGAGACGCGAGAGGTACTTGCCCATGCTGCACAGAGAGAGGCTAGAATAGCAGAGCTGGAGGAGGAATTACGGCGTCGTCCCGATGATGATTCTTCCAGGGATGCCATGGAGCTGAGAATCACCCTTCAATTGGAGAGGGAAGACCGTGAGAGAGAACGAGCAGAGAAAGAGAGGGACAGAGAAAGAGAGAGAGCCGACAGATTAGCTGAAAGGGAGGAGCGAAGGGTCATGGAGGCCCAGTTGTTCGAACTCCGAACTAGCCTTGGCCTCGCTGAACAATGGCTGAGAGATGGTGAGGAGCGCTACCGAAGAGCACGAGAGCGTGGCTTTCGTGTCAGTAGCTCCTTTGCTGCTCCCACGGATCAGCACCGGGGTGTGGGAATGGGAAGAGGTGTACAGAGCGGTAGAAGTACCGCTTTTCGTAGTTGGGTAGCACCCTTGAGGGCGTTTTGCCCGGAGAGTGGCGGGACAAGTAATGTAGAGAGAGAAGGTGGAAATTAATGTATAATTCCTTATTTTAAGAACAGAATAAAAGGTATGATTTTGTTTGATTTTCATCTCACTCTTGCTATCTTGAATCCCTACACGCATCACTGAAACAAACAGGTCAGTATCTCTGTTCTGACTTGGCCCCTTGCTCAATAAGCAGGTGTTCACTTCAATTGTCCTTGATAATGGGTCAAGGGGCCAAGCCTTTATTAACGAAGGCAAGGGAAAGATGCGATAATGATGAAAGTGACAGACAAGCACACTAATGCAAGCGGAATTTAAAAGTGAGATGCTGCATACAAATGCAATCATGCGAGATGATTTTTTTTATTTTTTGTTATTTTTTCTGGCAATTTTTTTTGTTGTCTTTGTTATCATTCTATTTTTTTTTGTTTTCCAAATATCTAAGTCTTCTCTCTTTTCTTTTTTTTTTATCATTTTTTTTCGCTAAAGCCTGATGAGCACCCATATGGCACCTTACCTTCATGAGAACAGGGGTTTCTTACTAACCTCCCAGGTATCCTAAGTGCACATCTAGGTTGATTTGGGCCTCTAGACCCCTCGAATGATGATCCCGCCGACTAAGACTTATCCTGATGACAATACCGTCATGCCATGCTTAGGCTCCCAGTTGCTTCCGACCGCAGGGATTCACCCAAAAAGTGTTCGAGGTAAATGATTTGCCCGACCCGGGTCTAATTCCTCATAACTATAGATGATATATGATGGCCAACCGCGCGACGTTGACCCGGAATCAGACGCCGTCGCACCCATAGGTGACGCGCTTGCATTGGTCCAAGCCCGAGGTTAGGCTAAGAATACATCAAGATGGTAGATATGGGTCTTGACCGGCCAGAAACACGAAGACCCCTTCGCGGCATCGACTTTTGCTTTTCGAAATAGACAACCATATGTTTGTATTGAAAGGAGGTTGCAGGCTTTGGCGAGTTTCACCCTTCGGGAACTCCATTGAGCCTTCGTCTTCAGAAGAAGAAGGAAGAATGTAGGGGGTAAACCTCCTGAGAGGACCGGCAAAACCGTTAACCCGGCGAGCATGTAGGGGCGCACTTAACTTCCCCTTTCGGGTAATTTCAGACCAAATCTCGAGCATTTATAACTCATGACCTCTTTTGTATAGAATTTGACTTTCAGTCAAAGGAGTTTCATTTGTGGGATCAGGCACGGTCACGACCAGGCTTTTCACTTTGATTTTGTTCTTCTTTTCTGATTTTTCTTGACAGATTTTTACGAGGGACATAGTATTTTGACATTATGGAATCCCTCTCGGATGCCTGCGGGGACACTGCCCTCTTCTCGTGCTCTGATCGATGCTCGAGGAATTTGATCCTACTCTTACCCTGGGGGTGTTCGTGTTTCCCATGCTCAGCGTTTTAAGGGCGCCGGGTGTCTCATTCGATCGAGAAGAGAGAGAATAAAGATTTGAGCTTTCTGGAGACCTTCTGGGTGAGGCCCCACCATAAGCACTGCTATCGATTTTTATAACACACACGTATATGTGCATGTTGCCTTCTTTTGAGTGGGCATAGGCCGAACTGGCCGGACAGGGGTCTCCACGGTTTTGGCAAACCAAGACCTGAGATCTACCAAGTCTTAATAGGCCCTATCCCAACATGGAGGTTGAATACAATGACTTAACTACATGGTGATCTCCCAGCATTGGCATTTTGAATTTTCTATTTTTTTTCTTCTTTTCATTTTTTTCCATTTTTTTGTTGTTGTTGTATATATACATATTTTTGTTGTTTTCATTGTTTTCTATTTTTTTTGTTGCTTTTTTCATTTCATAATTTTTGACACTATGTACACCTATCTAAGGGTAGTACTTCTTAAGATGAAGCCCATTCCAAGGGTGGGATAACTCGATCCCCTCAGTATTGACTAGCCTTTAGGCGTTACCAGGATGCATAGCTTGAACCACGTATGGTCCTTCCCAATTGGGTTGGAGCTTAGAACGCGGTCCACCAGGTTTTACAAAAATTCTTTTCACTACCATTTCACCAACTTTGAATTTTCCTTTCAATGACCTTCTTTTGATAAAAACGCGTGAGTCTGTTCTGATATACACGTGCATGCTCGGCAGTGGCCAGCCGTTTCTCATCTAAGAGTTCCAATTGGGCAAGGAGTGAATCACGACGTTCGTCGAGGGGAAGCTCCTTGTCCAACTGTACCCTGAGAGAAGGAACCAAGATTTCATACGGAACTATCGCATCCACCCCATAAGTAAGGGCGAACGGAGTTTGCCCAGTGGGAGTATGGATTGAAGTGCGATAGGCCCATAAAGTCTCAATCAGCTTTTCTGGCCAATCCGAGAACTTGTTTGACTCACAGGTCTTTTTTATGATTTTAATCAATGTTTTGTTAGTGGCCTCTGCTTGGCTATTACCTTGTGGATAAAAAGGTGATGAATGATGCAATACAATTTTATACCTTTTGTAGAGATCCTGAAGGTCCTGAGAAATAAATTACGGCCCATTGTCGGTGATGATCATGCTTGGGACGCCGAACATGGCGAAGATGTTCTTCATGATGAACTTGCAGACTGTTGACGCCTTAATTTCCGCGTAAGCTTCGGCTTCGCCCATTTGGTGAAGTATTCCGTCGCAGTAAGGATGAAAGATTTCTATTTGGTGAGGGAATTGGGATCACCTAGGGGACCGATGATGTCGAATGCCCACATGGAGAAAGGCCATGGGGAGGATATTGGATGGAGTGACGAAGATGGTGAATGGATTTTATCGGCGTGAAGTTGACACTTGACACACCTACAGACATAGATGGCACAATCCTCTTCCATAGTGGGCCAGTAAAAGCCTTACCTAATGATCTTCTTAGCGAGCATCTGGCTATTCACGTGGCCACCGCACACACCCGAGTGTACTTCTTCTACGCATTTCCAAACCTCATTGTCGTCAAGACACCTTAACAGAACGCCAGTAAGGCTCCTCCTATAGAGTAGACCTCCAACCAATGTGTATTTCTGAGCCACCCTTCTTATGGCTTTCTTATCTTCTGTGGTGGCTCCTTCAGGATAAGACTGATCTTTACAATATTTGACAATTTCGTAGAACCATGGTTTCTCATTGTCAGCCAGCTCTTCTTCGACTTCTGCCAGCATGATCTCCCTCTTCTCAGGGATTTCTCCCTTCTAGATCTTCTGTAGGACTCGTTCCTTGATCTTTAAGAGGTAAGGGTCCTGAACGGCAGGGACAAGACGCTTGTAGAGAATGATGGATCTAAACCATGCACCTAAAGGAAATTTGAAGGATGACGCCAAGGAGGCGAGGGCATCGGCCAGAATGTTCTGTTCGCGAGGAACATGGACAAAGATCAGCTTGGTGAACAATTTGGCATAGGCGGAGACCCGCTCCTGATAGGGTTTGAGCTTGGGATCGAGGGTGCGATATTTGGTAAGCACTTGGCGGAGAACAAGTTGACTATCACCCATGACTCGCAACTCAGTGATATAGAAAGAACGGGCTAGTTCCAGGCCAGCTAGAAGAGTCTCCTATTCAGCGATGTTGTTGGTGACTGGGAACGCGAGCTGAAATGCCTCTGGGATGGTAACACCTTCAGGCGTTAGAAGGACAGTGCCGATACCCTTCCCTTGGCAATTTAGAGCTCCATCAAAATATAATGTCCACATTGGCTTATCGGATTGGGCGATGGATATTAGTTCCTCATCTGGAAACTCTGATTGGACAGGGTCAAACTTGGGGAGAGGATGGTGGGCGAGATACTCGGCTATGGCATAGCCTTTAATTACCTTTTGCTGGATGTAGGTGATGTCGAACTGGGAAAGAAAACTTTGCCAGCGTGCTAGCCTATCAGTAAGGACGGATTTCTCCAGAAGAAACTTGATAGGGTTCATGCGAGCAATCAAGTGGACCTCATGAGCCAAGAAGTAGTGCTTCAATTTCTGCACCACCCAAACGAGGGCAGCACAGGTTTTCTCCATGACTGTGTACTTCTGCTCACAAGGATTGAGAAGTTTGGACAAGTAATAGGTTGCCCGTTCCTTGCCTTCTTCATCAACTTGTGCGAGGACAGCTCCCACGGAGTCGTCCAAGACGGAGATGTAGAGGATCAGAGGTTTTTCTGGTTTGGGTGGAATGAGAACGGGTGGACTAGCCAGATATTCCTTTAACCCTTCAAAAGCTTTTTGGCATTTAGAATCCCAGTGGAATTCTACTCCTGGCTTGGTCAACTCATAGAAAGGTCTACACCTTTGTGAGTGCTGAGACACAAACCGATGAATAAACTACAACCTCCCGATTAAACCTCGGACTTCCCTCAAATTCTTGGGAGGTGGCATATCCCTGATGGCCTTAGCTTTGTCAGGATCTATCTCGATCCCTCTTTTACTCACAATGAAGCCCAGTAATTTGCCCGATGATACACCAAACACACACTTCTTCGGGTTCATTTTTAATTGGAACTCCCTTGATCTCTGCAAGACCTTAGCCAAAACCCTTGGATGTTCGATCCTGGTCCTTGATTTCACCAATAGATCATCCACATAAACCTCCAGATATATGTGCATCATGTCGTGAAATATGGCCATCATAGCTCTTTGGTAAGTAGCTCCAGCATTCTTTAACCCAAACGGCATGACCACGTAACAATAGGTTCCCCAAGGTGTAGTGAATGATGTCTTCTCTTGATCCTCTTCTGCCAAACGAATTTGATTATATCCTAAAAATCCATCCATGAATGAGAGGGTCTCATACCCCGCTGTGTTGTCGATCAACACATCAATGTGAGGCAAGGGAAAATCATCCTTTGGACACGCGCGGTTAAGGTCCTGGAAGTCGATGCAAATCCCGACTTTCCCATCTTTCTTCATGATCGGGACAATGTTTGCCACCCATTGAGGATAAAGGACGACTCTAATAAACCTGGCTTTATGGAGCTTGTCGACTTCTTCTTTCATTTTCAAAGCCATTTGAGGGTGGAAACGCCTTAACCTTTGTTTTACCGAGACGGACCCTGGTTTTAGGGTTAAATGGTGTTCGACCAGGGTTGAATCCAGACCCGGCATATCCTCGTAGCTCCATGCAAACGTGTCCCTATATTCCTTGAGAACTTCAATTAATGCCTCTTCTTCAGAGGGTGGTAGATTATCACTTATGAGAATGATCCTAGGGTCTTCCTCAGTTCCCAAGTTGACTTCTTTGGTGGACTCTTCTACGGCGATTGACGGCTCGTCGAATCTCCTTATTCCACTAGCATACGCGCCAGCCGCATCCTCATATTCTTCACCCTCATCTTCAGTAGGGTATTCTTCATCTGTGATCTCGTAGACTCCATACCCCTCATTAATTGTGCAGTTGCCCTCACATTCTATTTCCGGTAACTGGATGGGATTTTCTAGCAACTGAGGGACGGCAAGAAGGGCCTGACACCTGGCGGCTAAATCCAGAAGGAATCAACGAGAGATCTGCCTACCCTTGGATTTCTTCCTAGGTACTACCTTTGACTTATTATTCCTAGATTGACTGACATTATTTACAGAAGAAGAAAAAGATGAAGAGGATGGTGAAGAATGTACAGGGGAAGACCCCTCAGAGGAGGGGTAGAAAAGGTTGCTCATCGGACCTTGGACGGGTGGTCCGCAGGGCGGGGCGCACCCGTGGGAGATGTAGGAAGTTTCCTCAACGAAGACGTGTTGTTGAGGAGTTTGGAAATTGACGTTTTTTTTTCGTTTTCATTTTTGATGACAAAACAGTGGAAAGAGATCGGGGGAGAGGAAAAAGTGGTTATGGCTAGAGGATTGGGAGGCTCGTAGAGCAGATCATGATTGAAGGTCTGGCGCAGGTTGAGAAACCCGTGCAGGTATGTGAGTAGAGAGGGGGATCTGGGAAGATCATCAGACAACCGTCTAGCCCAAGAAAATGACAGCAACAAAGGTTGCGGCGAGTGAATGGAGAATGTTAAACCCCCTCCTCATGTATATGACTTATGATTTTTGATGATGATCAAATGGTTTTGTATGAACTGAAAATGAGCATACCTACGTTCTGGAAACGCACACATCAATTGAAGACATGATACTTGAGAAGGCTCAAGCACAACAACTCATTGTAAGTATTTTGGTTTCAATGTGCAACATGTGGAACTAATTCCAATTTTGTTCTTGATAGGCCAAAGCTCTTAAACGACTGAAGGACGATTGGTGAGATCGATCATAATCTCCTCTATTACACTGTTAGAACTTATGTCTAGATGTGGAACATTCTTGTTTTAAAACCCCAACTTGAACCCCCTGCACTTAGCCTTGTTTTATCTTCATTTTTAGAAAGTGCAGGAAAAAGGGTCGACCCTAAGGGTCGACCCATTGCTGCCAGGCAGAACCCCATTTTAATGGGTCGACCCCTGCCTGAGGAATTGAATTCCAGAACCGGTTTCTTCATGGGTCGACCCCAAGGGTCGACCCTTTTCCCTCAAACTGTTTAGGGTCCAGAAAGGGTCGACCCCAAGGGTCGACCCCTGTAAAACTCCAGAAGCCCATTTTTTGAAGACAGCAACCGTTCCTGAAAGGGTCGACCCCAAGGGTCGACCCATGCTGCCAGGCCCATCTGGCCCCTCACGAGGGTCGACCCCAAGGGTCGACCCTTTCTGGTCTGGGCGGCGCCGTGAATGTGGACTCTTGTCCATGCGAGCTGGTTGACAAACCACACTTGTGTGGCTGTCCTTAAACTACTCCTTGATGTGCGGATCTTGTCTCCTAGACATCCCTTGACCGCCCTTAGGATATATATAATCCTATTGAGATGAAAAACCGAAGTAGAACTCGTATCTTCCTGAAATTGGTTTTTTGTTCTAACCTTGTGAATGCAGGTCGCAACCAGAAGCTACAGCCTTTCTTCTACCTTGTTGTGTGCGTGAAAGGGAAGAAAAGAAGAGGGATTCAAGCCTCCAAATCAACATCCTGCTGGTTGGCTGCGTGGAGATCAAGATCATACCTCTTCCGAGCATAATCATCAAGAACGTTCAACGGGCTGCACCAAGTGCTCAACGAAATTCGCTGAAGTGATAGGAGGAGCTTCGATCAGGATAAATCATCTTCTAAACTTCTCATATAGAATCATTTGGATTGATCTTGAATATTTGTGTAATCATAAACTCAAGATTCTTGTGTGTGGTGTTCGTGTTCGAAAACACGAACGTGTGTGGGTGTTTGTGCGCTTGTGCGCTTTTGGCTACCAGATCGGAAGCCGTGTGTGTGTGTGTGTGTGTTTGCTGTTCTAAACAGCGTGTGTGTGTGATTCACTCGATAGTGAAGCTTTAATCCTCAAGTGTGAGGGGTGGACGTAGGGGACACGGCTGTGTAACCGAACCACCTAAAAATTTGTGTGTCTCATGTGTTGTGAATTTTTCGATTCTTGTCGAGTGGGATTCACGGTGAGTTGAGATATCACTACACCAGCTTTTCAAACACATTCCGCACGCATTCACGAGTGTGATCCAGTTCGTGCGAGTATTAGTAGTTGTTTGTTTAATCAACATCGTTTTCCTAAGGGTAGCAATTTTTTTTTAGCCAATCAATTCACCCCTCCCCTCTTGATTGCCACATTTGGGACTCAACAATTGGTATCAGAGCTCTGGTCTCTGTTTAGTCTCGACCACATGGTCGCAGAGTTTGATCCCGTTCACATGGCAAACAAAGGGATGATGCCCGAAGGGCATTCAATTCAAAGACCTCCGTTCTTTGATGGATCAAACTATCCCTATTGGAAAAATAGAATGTACGTTTTCCTACGTGCCCAGGACTACGATGTCTGGCGTGTCATAAGTAAGGGTCCATATGTGTTATCTGAAAAAGAAGATGAATGGGATGAAGAAGATATAGAGAAGTGTTCAACGAATTTTAAGGCTATGAATATAATTCAATGTGCGGTTCATCCTAACGAATACTCACGAATATCTATGTGTTCCTCTGCGCAGGAGATGTGGGATAAGCAGCGGCTTATATATGAAGGAACATCGGAAGTCAAGGAAACAAAAGCCAATCTCTTAGTTCAGGACTATGAGTTGTTCGCAATGAAGCCAGAAGAATCAATTTCTGATATGTTTGCAAGGCTAATAGAAATTACCAATGGACTAAAGGGACTTGGCAAGGAGTATTCTAACAAGGAACTCGTCAGAAAAGTCCTAAGATCCCTTACTCCACAGTGGCATACAAAGGCCACTGTAATTGAAGACTCCAAGGATCTAAGTACTTTAACTCTGGACGAGTTAATTGGCTCGCTGATGACTTATGAGATAAACATCAAAAGGAGCGAGGAGGATCACAAGAAAAAGAAAGTTGTTACCACAATGGCTCTGAAGGTGAATCCACACGATTCAGAGGGCAGTGAAAATGAATCAATAGGCAACACTGAAGATGAAGAATTAGTTGCCATGATCACACAAAGAGCAAGACGGTTTGTGAAACGAACCAGAAATTTTGGTGGTCAGTTCAGAAAAGGACCGAGAAGGCAAGGTCCAAACAGAGGAGAAAATAGCAAGAGAGAAGAAGTGATTTGCTATGAATGCAAGAAACCCGGCCATATGCGGGGTGAGTGCCCCGATCTCATTAAGAAGGTGAAGAAAGGCAAGTTCAGAAAGCCCAAAGCCATGATGGCCACATGGAGTGATGAAGATCAGGAGGAATCCGGAAATGAAGATGGATTAGATGAGCTAGTCCAGAATCTATGCCTCATGGCAAATGACGACGAAGGAAATGAGGTAGATTCTGAAACTGAAACACTTACTTGTGAACAATGGCAAATTGCATATGAGTCTTTATATGAAAAATGTAAAAGATTCAAATCTGAAAACAGAAATTTGAAAAATAAAATTGATCATTTTGTGCATACTAAAAGATCGTGTGAAGAGTGCCTTGCCTCAAAAACAGTCAATGAAAACTTGAAAAATGAAAATGAAATTCTTGCATCCAAAATTGAACTGTTTGAAGAGGAAATATCATGCATGAGAGAGGAACAATCCACATATCTGAAAATGCATGAAGAATTGGAAAATGAAATGGAACAAGAAAAGCTTCAAAGCTCAGCTTGTAATGAAGCCAAAGAAAAGGCTGAAAAACAAAGCCAATCTCAATTGGCTGAAATAAATATGTTGAAGGATGCCCTTGCCATCCTTGAAAAATCAAAAGTTCAAACAACCCATTGGGCCTCCATAAGTTCAGCATCATCCAAACCAAAGAAACACATGCACAACTCCTCTTCAAATGTTAGAAGAAAGGGAAAAAGAGATAGAGCCATCACTTGTTTCTATTGTGGTAAAATGGGTCATGACATGTATGATTGTAGAATTCTGAAATATGATGAAGAAAATTCTGTTGGATTCAGAAATAGATCATATATGCATCATGCCTCTAACCATCATGGACCCAAGCTAGCTTGGGTACCAAAATCTCCATAAGAACTTTGGTTGAATTGCAGGTCTACTCAAGAGCTCAAAGGAACAAATGGTATTTGGACAGTGGCTGCTCTCGGCATATGACGGGAAACAAGGAATGGTTTGTGGACCTACATGAAAAGGATGGTGGGACGGTAGCATTCGGTGGTAAGGACAAAGGTAAAATCATCGGAGAAGGTAAGATAGGTAAGAATCAAAATCATACCATTGATAATGTATTACTTGTGAAGGGTTTGCAACATAATCTCTTAAGCATAAGCCAACTTTGTGATAAGGGATGCAATGTGATTTTTGATTCTAACCACTGTACTGTTTTGAACAGGAATACTCATGAGATAAAGTTCATTGGTTTCAGGTATAACAATGTTTATATGATAGACTTGAATGATTCATCTCATGAGAATTTATGTTTAATTGCAAGGAACAATGATGATGCTTGGCTCTGGCATCGCCGGCTTGGGCATGCTAGATTCAATGTATTGCTGAAATTATCAAGAAATGATTTGGTAATTGGATTGCCCAAGTTGAAGGCCATTGATGATGGAGTTTGTGGAGCTTGTAGCATGGGCAAACAAACAAGGACATCATTCAAGTCCAAACAAGATGTGACCACATCAAGGCCTCTTGAACTCATCCACATTGATCTCTTCGGACCAAGTAGAACTCACAGCTTGGGTGGTAAACTATATGGATTTGTGATTGTGGATGATTATTCAAGATTCTATTGGGTGTATTTCCTTTCTCATAAAAATGATGCTCTGACAGAATTTGAAGCATTTTGCAGATTTGTTCAAAATGATAAAGGGTATTGCATCAAAGCTGTGCGGAGTGATCACGGCTGAGAATTTGATAACCATGAGTTCAGCAATTTTTGCAGGGCTCAAGGCTACATGCATGACTTCTCCGCACCAAGAACTCCGGAACAAAATGGAGTTGTGAAAAGGAAGAACAGAACGCTAGTTGAGATGGCAAGAACCATGCTGAACGAGAATAAAATACCGAGGTACTTTTGGGCTGAAGCAGTGAACACGGCCTGCTACATCATAAATCGAGCCATGGTAAGACCATTGTTGAAGAAAACTCCGTATGAGTTATACCGAGGTAAGAAGCCAAATATTTCATACTTGAGACCGTTTGGCTCAATATGCTACATTCATAACAATGGTAAGAAGGACTTGGCTAAATTTGATCCCAAAAGTGACAAAGGCATATTGCTTGGGTACTCTTTCAATTCGAGAGCATATCGAGTGTATAACTTGAGAACTCTCGTAGTTGAAGAAAGCCCACATGTTATTATTGATGAATCATCTCCATCTAGAACTGATGAAAAATCTATCTTGCAGGATGATGAGTTGATAGATGACAATATCAAGAAGAAGGAAGGAAATTCAGAAAAACAAGAAGAGGAAGAACCAAAAGAAGAGGATGAAAATCAGGAAACTCAACTTGAACAGGAGCTACCAATACAATGGACATTTGCAAAGGACCATCCGCTGGAAAATGTATTGGGCAATATACAAGAAGGGATAACGACACGAGCCTCCTTCAGGGAAGTTGAAACTCATGACTTATTAGCCTTGCTCTCTCAATCTGAACCTCACTCCATTGAAGAGGCCTTGAATGATGAGTCATGGATCATGGCCATGCAAGAAGAACTACACCAGTTCCAAAGGAACAAAGTGTGGTTCCTCGTACCGTGTCCTAAGAATCACTCCGTGATCGGAACCAAATGGGTGTTTCGAAATAAAACAAATGATCAAGGAGTGGTAATTAGGAACAAGGCCAGGCTAGTAGCCAAGGGCTATAGCCAAGAATTAGGAGTTGACTTTGATGAGTCTTTTGCTCCAGTAGCAAGACTTGAGGTAGTGAGGGTTCTCTTAGCATTTGCATGTTGTCATAATATCAAATTATTTCAAATGGATGTTAAAAGTGCATTTTTGAATGGCTATATCCAGGAGGACGTGTATGTGGAGCAACCACCGGGGTTTGAAGACACAAAGCACATAGACCATGTGTACAAGCTGGACAAGACTCTTTACGGTCTGAAACAAGCACCCCGTGCATGGTATGAAAGGTTAAGTGAATTCCTCATTCAACATGAATTCAAACGAGGTAATGTTGATCAAACTCTCTTTACAAAGTTGAATGGTAAGGATATCTTAATTGTTCAAGTTTACGTTGATGACATTATTTTTGGCTCTACTAAAGATGCTCTCAGCAAAGACTTCGCCAATTTGATGCAAAGTGAGTTTGAAATGAGTCTTATGGGAGAGCTAACTTTCTTCTTGGGATTACAGGTGAACCAGACGATTGATGGGATGTTCATACATCAAAAGAAGTATGCAATGGAGTTGCTGAAAAAGTTCAATTTGATATCAACAAAACCACAACCAACTCCTATGTCTACCTCAATAAAAATTGATCAAGATGAGACAGGTAAATCAGTGGACCAAAAACTCTTCAGAAGCATGATAGGTTCACTATTGTATTTAACTGCCAGCCGGCCCGACATACAGTTTGCTGTTTGCATGTGTGCTAGATTTCAATCAAACCCAAAAGAATCACACATGTCGGCCGTTAAACGAATTTTCAGATATGTTGCTGGTTCAGTTAATTTCGGACTATGGTTTCCGCGTAATTCGAGTCTTGATTTAATTGCTTATTCTGACGCCGATTATGCGGGTTGCAAAGTGGATCAGAAAAGCACTAGTGCGTATTGCCAGTTTCTTGGGGGCTGCGTGGTTTCATGGGCCTCCAAGAAACAAAATTCAGTGGCATTGTCTACTGCCGAAGCCGAATATGTGGCTGTCGGTAGTTGTGTAGCCCAGGTGTTATGGATCCAACAACAATTGATTGATTATGGCATAACTTTTAAAAACACCTCAATTCTTTGCGACAACACCTCTGCCATAAATTTGTCCAAAAACCCTGTTCATCACTCTAGAACCAAGCATATTGAAATTCGACATCATTTCATTAGAGATCATGTAAGTAAGGGTCATGTAGAAATCAGTTTCATTGAGACCGATCGTCAAATTGCCGACATTTTCACCAAACCTCTAAGTGAAGACAAGTTCACTACTTTTAGAAGAGAACTAGGGGTTTGTAGGATAGAAGAGTGATTCATACCCATGTGCATCATGTATATATATGTCACTTCATTACATGTAATTGCATTAGTTTCATGCATATAATATTTCTCTTGTCATGCATATGCATCATGTTTTGTGAAAAACAAAAGAAAAATCAAATTGTGTGAAAAATCACTTTGGTGTGCTTCTACGTTTCTACTATGTATATTGTATTCACCCATGTTCATTGTTATTTCTATGGCCAAAATCACCTTGGATAAAATTTTCTGCCCACAAAGGAGCTCATTTGTTCAAAATCAGAAATCTGGATAAAAAGGACATTACACGTCTCATATATTCCCAAATTTCAACTAACAATACCCCAATTGCATACATCCCAATTTTTATCCAAAAATCTTTGATTTCATACTTTTTTCAATTGGGGACTCGAGCCGAACATTCCTTGATTTTTTCTTCGGGTTAATTCTTCTTTCCGCTGAAAACCAGTAAAAGGGTCGACCCCAAGGGTCGACCCTCGCGCATCCGGTTTGGCCCGGGGGTAAGAGACCCAACGGGTCGACCCATTGGGTCGACCCAAACCGGCGGGGTGGCTAACCCGCGCCCAAGCCGATCCAACAAGGGTTCCAACCATAAGTTGGAACCCTCCCATGGCTATAAAACATCTCTTGCCCCCCTCCTAGCCTTGCTACCACCCCTTGCAAGCCCTAAAACAACCTTTCCTTGGCATCCAAGATCTCAAGCCATAGCCGCAGTTCTCCGGGTGGCATCCGCGCGAACACTTCTCCTTGTGGCTTAAAGCGTCATCCTTTGATCTTCATTCCCTTGAGGTAAGCTTCTGATGTCTGTGGAGGATCATAGATTCAAACTTCTCGCATTTCTCTTTGGTTGAACCATCAAGATCTATACCACATTGGTGGATTCTTTCGGTTTGTGTTTTAGATGGCCCCGAAGAGGCGTATTTCTCGCAGAGGTGAGGAATCGAGCTCCAGGCAAGGGCGTCGATCTCATACCGCCGCATCACAGCCCGCAAGCAAAATCTTGGATCGGACCGTTCTACGTCCACGGGCGGTAAACTTTGAAAATCTTAGTCGCCATCTACGTGGATTAGTTGATCTCATATGCAGCCAGCCAAACTTGCATATTTTCATGTCTGCACATCGCCGCATTTACCCCAATCTGGTACATCAATTCTATAGCAATTTGGGTGTTTCGGGTGATGTTCCAGTTACCACGGTTAATGGAAAGGAAATTGTTCTATCACCACACTTGTTGGGAATTGCCTTTGACTTACTGAATGAAGGATTTGCATTTGGTGATGTAGAAGTCTCCGATGCCACTGTTTACAGCTATATGACTTCTGAAGAAATAGGTGACCGGTCGGTTGCCGGATTAAATGCAAACCAATTCCCTCCTTTGCAACGTATACTTCCCCGCATGATTACAACTATTATTTTGCCACGTGGAGGAGGACATGACAAGGTTACGGAGAAACACATGTTCTTGTTTTCATGCTTATTCGGTGGAATTCCCATTCAATTTCCACAGCTTATTCTTGATCACATATGTTCAAGCATGACGCACAAGCATCGTACTTTGCCATATGCTGCGGCCTTAACAGCCATCTTTGCTTATATGGATATAAATTTGTCAAGAGAAGCATCTCAAACTATCCGTGACGCCGATATCTACACCTATCAATCTATTTGTCACCACATGGGGTTTGAAGAGCAAGATGGTGTGTTAGTTCGTCAAATCAAAAGGGCAGTACCACTAGACAGTTCGGATGATAATGAGATTGACAATGAAGAGCAGGCTGAAGATGCTCATGTTCCTGTAGCAGGACTGCCTTCTGAGGAGGCACAGCTAATCATGGACCGGTTGGATTCTATTGATGATCGGTTAGACGAGTATGGGGAGACCATGGCAGCTATGCAACTTGAACTATCCGATCTGAAACTTTCTCACCAGGAGCACTCTCGCTACGTCACTGATGCTTTGGCCAACCAAACCCACTTGTTGGAAGAACTTTCGGGGTATATTAGGCGTCATCCACGTCCCTCCACTCCGGATGATAATGATGATTAGACTATGATGCTCCTTCGACTTGGCATCCATATTTCACCCCCTCTTTTTTGATGATGTCAAAGGGGGAGAAACTCTTGGCCTATATGTGCCCCGGCTATTATATGTTATTGTAGGATGTGTGCTTGCATGCATGTGTGCTTTTATCATGTTTCTAGTTCATTAGTTCTGTTGCATTTCCTTTGCGTTTTCATGCATTGCATCTTGTCTTTTGTATTCCAAACCTTACTCCTTTTCCACTCTTTGTCGGCAAGAAAACTTTGGGAATATGCCACATGATGATCAATCTTATATTTGGATTTCTGTTTGACCATGTTCTTGAACTGATGGTTTGATTTATGTAATTGAAATGGTGGATGCTTTACAATGTGGTTTCTATTATTTTGTCATCATCAAAAAGGGGGAGATTGTTGAACCCCCTCCTCATGTATATGACTTATGATTTTTGATGATGATCAAATGGTTTTGTATGAACTGAAAATGAGCATACCTACGTTCTGGAAATGCACACATCAATTGAAGACATGATACTTGAGAAGGCTCAAGCACAACAACTCATTGTAAGTATTTTGGTTTCAATGTGCAACATGTGGAACTAATTCCAATTTTGTTCTTGACAGGCCAAAGCTCTTAAATGACTGAAGGATGATTGGTGAGATCGATCATAATCTCCTCTATTACACTGTTAGAACTTATGCCTAGATGTGGAACATTCTTGTTTTAAAACCCCAACTTGAACCCCCTGCACTTAGCCTTGTTTTATCTTCATTTTTAGAAAGTGCAGGAAAAAGGGTCGACCCTAAGGGTCGACCCATTGCTGCCAGGCAGAACCCCATTTTAATGGGTCGACCCCAAGGGTCGACCCCTGCCTGAGGAATTGAATTCCAGAACCGATTTCTTCATGGGTCGACCCCAAGGGTCGACCCTTTTCCCTCAAACTGTTTAGGGTCCAGAAAGGGTCGACCCCTGTAAAACTCCAGAAGCCCATTTTTTGAAGACAGCAACCGTTCCTGAAAGGGTCGACCCCAAGGGTCGACCCATGCTGCCAGGCCCCTCTGGCCCCTCACGAGGGTCGACCCCAAGGGTCGACCCTTTCTGGTCTGGGCGGCGCCGTGAATGTGGACTCTTGTCCATGCGAGCTGGTTGACAAACCACACTTGTGTGGCTGTCCTTAAACTACTCCTTGATGTACGGATCTTGTCTCCTAGACATCCCTTGACCGCCCTTAGGATATATATAATCCTATTGAGATGAAAAACCGAAGTAGAACTCGTATCTTCCTGAAATTGGTTTTTTGTTCTAACCTTGTGAATGCAGGTCGCAACCAGAAGCTACAGCCTTTCTTCTACCTTATTGTGTGCGTGAAAGGGAAGAAAAGAAGAGGGATTCAAGCCTCCAAATCAACATCCTGCTGGTTGGCTGCGTGGAGATCAAGATCATACCTCTTCCGAGCATAATCGTCAAGAACGTTCAACGGGCTGCACCAAGTGCTCAACGAAATTCGCTGAAGTGATAGGGGGAGCTTCGATCAGGATAAATCATCTTCTAAACTTCTCATATAGAATCATTTGGATTGATCTTGAATATTTGTGTAATCATAAACTCCAGATTCTTGTGTGTGGTGTTCGTGTTCGAAAACACGAACGTGTGTGGGTGTTTGTGCGCTTGTGCACTTTTGGCTACCAGATCGGAAGCCGTGTGTGTGTGTGTGTGTGTTTGCTTTTCTAAACAGCGTGTGTGTGTGATTCACTCGATAGTGAAGCTTTAATCCTCAAGTGTGAGGGGTGGACGTAGGGGACACGGCTGTGTAACCGAAACACCTAAAAATTTGTGTGTCTCATGTGTTGTGAATTTTCCGATTCTTGTCGAGTGGGCTTCACGGTGAGTTGAGAGATCACTACACCAGCTTTTCAAACACATTCCGCACGCATTCACGAGTGTGATCCAGTTCGTGTGAGTATTAGTAGTTGTTTGTTTAATCAGCATCATTTTCCTAAGGGTAGCAAATTTTTTTTAGCCAATCAATTCACCCCTCCCCTCTTGATTGCCACATTTGGGAATCAACAGAGAAGATGACGGCTAATGAGTCGTCGGTGGTGATGGTGATGGCGGATGAAGATCCGCTGGTGATAGGGTCCTTCTAGTGAGGACGAGGATAGTTTGGGACCTTGGCAACAGTAATGATATTTTTTGGCATTCCGGAGATCAACGGCGGTCCTTCAAGCTGGAGAGACGAGAACATACTTTCCAGTGCAACGGAAACGTCCCGTTTATCAAACCATTTGTCCCATTCGCATTTCGGGTCTTTGATCTTGCCTCTTTTGGTGACCCTCGGATATTTTTCGGCTGAATACACAACATGCGACCCCCCATGTGCTTCCTGTGGATAATCCCCCATCTGAATAAAGGGCCCTTTGTTGAAGTGGTTTGATAGGGTCCATGTGAGGGGCTTCCAATCCGCTTTGAATGGTCCTTTGAAGCCTAGGCCAAACCTGCGGTTCGGCCTAATCTCCTTTGGTGGTTTCAACCTTCCTTGTAGCTGTGCACCCAGACCTTTGCCCTGTTGATAGCTGATGTTTCTCATAATCTCCCATCCTTTGGAGTGAAAAGGGAGATATGGCGTTGTTGCCTTGATCGGCTTCTTTGGTGCTAGCGGAATGTGAGATGAATCGCACACGTCCAGCAATGACAATATGGGCCGATGAGACGGCCAAACAGAGGGCAGAGAGGTATTGATAGCATCCACCGTGTGAAGGACAGGTGTGCTGACTACTTTAATAATTCTTCCATTGTAAGGAAACTTCAAGCACTGATGGTTGGTGGAAGGCACAACATCTATGGCTTCAATGTAAGGGCGACCCAGTATGGCCTTGAATGTGGGGTCCATGTCAAAGACATGGAATTCCGTGGGGACTGACATAGGACCTAGCTCAACCCTTAGAATAATCATCCCTTGTGGCGGCCTTTTGCTATTGTCATAAGCCGTGACTGTGATTGAAGAAGGTCTTATCTGTTCCTGTTCGACCCCACACAACTGAAGGGTGCTCATGGAGATCACATTTATGGACGCACCCGTGTCTACAAGGCATGGGTTTATGGATACCCCATTAATTTTTATTGAAACACACAATGCATATTTCCGCGCTTCCTTGGGAGCGAGCTCGTAGTTGTGAAACATGATGGCCGGTTGTATGTCCGTTGGGGTCAGGACGGCAGAAATCTTTTCTATAGGGAGGTCCTCATTCACCATGACCTTTTGAAGATACTCCATTAAGGCTGCCTGATGGGATGTGGATCTCTGAAGCAGCTCCAGGATGGAGATCTGAGCAGGCATCTTGTCCAAGTGTTTCAACAAATCATACTGTGTTCCAGGGATAGATCTTTCCGGTTGTTCTCCATCGTCCCTCTCTGGCTGAGACTGCTCGAGATTCTGACTATTATGGGGGAAAATCCTGTGGAAAATTCTTCCACTCCAGAGCACCATTGCCTGTGGCTTTTGTACCTCTATAGGGGTAGCAGTGGGTTTTAACAGAGATTTGAAAGGTAGTGGCGGAGGGATGGTTGATGAAGCAGGGGTGATGATGGGAGCATGGATTCTGATGAGGGGTTTGTAAGGTGGAGGCATGGTGGAGGTAGAGGGGATATCGCACGGGTTATGAAGGATAAGGGGCCTGGAAGGTGGAGGTGGAAGCAAAGTGGAAGTGGGTAAGGTTTGGAGCGGGTAATGGTGTTGAGATGTATGGTGGATGATGAGTGGTTTTGAGGGCATTGGCGGTGGTATGGTGGAGATAGGCGGGGTTACGCACGGTGGACGAGTGATAAGGGGCTTAGAAGGCATAGGGGCAAATGCAGTAGAGGTGGATGGTAAAGTGGGGGAGTGAGAGAAAATGAGAGGGTGTGAGGGTGTAATGAAGGGTGTTGGCTGATAGGTCATTGGGGTGCGAATGAGAGGGCGTGATGGCAGTGGGAATGGTGAAGGCAGTATTAACGCGGGTTGATGAGAGAGAGGTGCTACCCGGGCAAGGCGAGGGGGTTGCATGATGATGGGGTTGGCGGTAGAAAGAATAGAGGTACTCTCTGGATGCCACACCTGCTCTCTCCCGACTTCCGGGAAGGAGGAGATGGGGTTGACCTGATGATTGGGATGTTGGTGCTCCGGTAATGGATTCTGGATTATGCCCATGTTGGGCTGTTGTGGTTGGGCCTGCTGAGGCTGTTGTTGTTGTTGTGGTTGTTGCTGTGGCTGCTGTTGTAACTGCTGCTGTTGTTGCTGGAACTGTGGCCTAGGAGGAGGTCTCCTAGCCTTGAGAGTGGCAACGTATCGCCTCATTTCATCCCAGTCAATCCCGCCTTCATCATTCGTATCGTGGATGTAATCTTTAAACTGAAAGCAGTTGTCCACTATGTGTCCTGCCTGCCTGTGATAGACGTAGTATCTGGAGGTATCAACATTCGGGGGCCACATGGGCCTTTCCCTGGGTAGGATGAGTGTGTTTGAGGCCATGAGGGCGTTGAAAATATCCGCCAGAGTTTCTGGCAATGGTGGGTAATAGGCTCTCTTAGGACCAATCGGCCTTCTTTGTTGTTGTGGGGGACCGTAATTTACTGGGGGTGGAACTTGATTGTACTGAAGTGGTGGTTGTTGTTGCTGGTGTCGAGGTTGTTGCTGGGGTTGAAGTAGTTGAGGCATGTTGTTCTGAGGTGGAGGACGAGAGGGGAAGGGACCTGGTTGGAGGGGAAGTCGGGGCATTTGTGGAAGCCTTGGGTTGGCTGCATAGTTGGCGTTGTTGACCGCACTTACTTGCTCATTTGTTACGACCCCTTCTGTTGCTCCACCTGGGACACCAGCGCCTGTCTTTCTGACCACTTTGGGCTTCGGCGGCTCAAACATGTTCATAATGGGGGAGTCTGTTAACTGGGTTTGGATGTACCGGGCTCTTTCATAGAGCTCTTCCATGGTGGTGAGCTTATTCATGGCCAAGACATGCCTGAACTGTGGGGTCGCATTGGATACGATCATCTTTACTTGTTCAGGTTCCGAGATGGTATCTCTTATTCTTTCTGCCAGAGACCTCCATCTATCAGCATAGCAGACAAAATCCTCGTCGGACTTCATTTTTTCGGCCACTAGGTCAGTAATGGAGAGAGAGGGACCGACCCTATCCCGATACTTTTGCAAGAACCTTCTCTGGACTGTTTCAAAATTCTCGGCCTCGCGGGGCTCCAAAGAATAGAACCACTCTAGCGCAGGACCGTCCAATGACCTCCGAAAGAGGTATGCCAGGGATCTCTGGTCGTTTTGCCAATAGGATGACTCATACATGAAATCCTTGAGGTGAATGAAGGGGTTGCCAGTGCCATTGTACCTGCGGTACGTGGGCATTTTGGAGGGGGAAAGATGGATGACCGGAAGGATTGGCAAAGCAACCTCCGCGGTGGATTTCACGTCCACCATTTTCTTCAAATTCTAAAACTGCTCGTCCATCCTATTGAACTTATTGAGGAGCGATTGGGCGAGCTCCTCGGGCGGTGAAGGTGGCACTTGCCACTGGGGAGGAAAATGTCTCCCGGAGACTTGAGGGGGAAACCCTAAATGAGAGGGAGCTGCCGGGCCGCCGATAGTTGGCCCCGACTGAAGCGGTATGTGGGGAACAACAGGGGTTTGAGATTGCGAAGGGAACTGGAACGAGGGTGGTTGTTGGCTTGCTTGCCCTTGAAGCGAGGGAGATTGGATGGCTTGTGCCAGCGAAGGAGATGGAATGGCCCGCACCAATTCTTGGAGAGGTGCGATGGCCGGAGTTGATTCCTGGGGAGCGGGGGAAACAGATTTCCCCTTCAGAATGGCCTGGAAGGCCCGAAGCTGCTCAGAGGTAAGCTCCGTGTTGGCGAGGACACCTAGCAAAGAGGAGATGTCCTGTGGCGGGGATGTGTCCCCTGTGGTAACCTGCACCTCACGTGAGGGCTCATGGGAAGGACCCGCGTCCATAGCATGGACTCGCGGCTCGACTGACTCACCACGACCAGGGTGGTTCTCCTCAAAAGACTCGTGAGCCATGCTCACAGTTTTCCCGGAACGCAAAAACATATACTAGCAAGCAAATAGCAGAGATTATCAAACAAGTGGATGCCTTTACGCCCCTTTTTATGTTTTGATTTTGATGATTTTTTTTGTGTTTTTAACAAGATCCGAAGTTCACACAAAATAGGGACCCTAGTTCGTTTTTGTTTTTACCACCGTGTCAGCTAGGGGCTCTCGTCTCACCACGAATGGGTCGACTAACTCCGGGGAACTTCAATGGTACAACCGGCCTAGTGAACGAAGAGGAGATTCTTCGATGTCGGGGACTTACGGAGGTCCCAGTGGTGGAGATTCTAGTCCGTCGAGAGGAATTCTCGAATGGAGAGTCCTTCCTTCACCGAGAGAGGGTGATCCTTAGAAAAGAGTAAAAAAAGGAAAGAAAAGGGGGTAAATGCATGAAATGCGGTGCTGGATAAAAGATATGTAACACACAGATGGAGCAGAAATAAGCACACAAATATAACATATGTATAGCAGTGATATAACAAGAATATAACAACAATAAACAGATAGAGGAAGATATAGCCGTTCTACTTTCCAAGACAACACAGACTTAAAAATGACAAAAGAGGGGACTAAGGGGCGTGCACGTGGAGCACGAAGGGGATGACACAGCGCACGCGGGCGCAATAAGAAGGGGGACACACGAGGGTGCCAAGTGGAGGGAGCACATGTGGGTGCCGAGTGGAGGGGCACATGTGGGTGCCGAGATAACACAGACCTCGAAGTAATCACAAAGGACCGGGGGAGAGCACGTGGTGCACGAGGGAAATGATGTAGCGCACGTGGGCGCAATAGGGAGGGGCACACGCGGGTGCCGAAAGAAGGGAGGCACACGTGGGTGCCGAGAGTTCAAAGGTAACCCAAAAAAGTAAAAAGATAGTCCCACCGTGATCGCCAATCTGTGGAAGCCGCGGAATCCACTCAAGGAGAAGAAAACGAACTACTTTACGGACTATCAAGCGACTAAAAATTAAGAAGGATTATGAAACGTGCCAATATGAGGAAAGAGCATACGTAGGATGCGAAAGGGGTGTGATCGCCAGAGGGCTTACCTCAAAGAAACGAAATGATCGCGTGTACCTTGTATTGAGCGCGGAGATTGTGACTCTTCGAGAGCGGGAAATGGCAGGTTGCTTCTTCTTCCCCCTTCGGCCAGCCGACGGAGAGGGCTTTCCTCATGTACCCTGGTTGGTATTATCTTTTAAACCCCTCTCAGACACGAGTAGGAGGAAAATGCTTATGATGAATGGCAATTATTCCGACGTAGAAACGGAAAAAGACTCCCTCATAAAAAGGGGGGGGTAGAAGATATGATATGATGAATGCAAGATAACTAGGAAAGAAGAGGAGAGAATGGCTTATTGGATGGTCAATGGCGAGATCCGGCGGAGCTTCGGCAACGTAGGGACGACGAGGTAGCGCGGCGGGCGAAGGCGGCCTCTCTCCTGCGAGCACTGGCACCAGAGGATCCGGTAGGACCTCCCCTACAAAACACCCACGGGTTAGGAATAGAATCCGACAGCCTCTCGGCGCTCTTTTTTCGACCTCTGAACTGAGGGGGGTAAGCCTCTATTTATAGAGGTCGGCAGGATGGGGGCGTCCAGAGGCCTGGACGCCTACATAACTTGGATTTTCTTCAAACGCCAGACTGAGCCACGGTCAGGCGATGGTCGGGGGGGTCACCCGTGAGCTGGTTGATGGAGGCGTCCAGGGGCCTGGATGCCTCCATTTCTTGGATTTTCTTCAAACGACAGACTGAGCAACGGTCAATCGAAGGCCGGGGGTCACCCATGAGCTGGTTGATGGAGGCACCCAGGGGCCTGGACGCTTCCATAACTTGGATTTTATTCAAACGACATGCTGAGCAACGGTCAGTCGATGGCCCGGGGTCGCCCGTGAGCTGGTTGATGGAGGCGTGCAGGGGCCTGGATGCTTCCATAACTTGGAGTTTATTCAAACGACAGGCTGAGCAACGGTCAGTCGATGGCCCGGGGTCGCCCGTGAGCTGGTTGATGGAGGCGTCCAGGGGCCTGGACGCTTCCATAACTTGGATTTTATTCAAACGACAGGCTGAGCAACGGTCAGTCGATGGCCCGGGGTCGCCCGTGAACTGGTTGATGGAGGCGTCCAGGGGCCTGGACACTTCCATAACTTGGATTTTATTCAAACGACAGGCTGAACAACGGTCATTCGATGGCCCGGGGTCGCCCGTGAGCTGATTGATGGAGGCGTCCAGGGGCCTGGACGCTTCCATAACTTGGATTTTATTCAAAAGACAGGTTGAACAACGGTCAGTCGATGGCCCGGGGTCGCCCGTGAGCTGATTGATGGAGGCGTCCAGGGGCCTGGACGCTTCCATAACTTGGAGTTTATTTTTTTGTTCAATATTATATATATATATATATATTTGTCATTATTTTGTATTGATGGAGGCGTCCAGGAGCCTGGACGCCTCCATGATGACCCCCGAATTCCCCCGAAAAGGGCGTCGGCAGTCGTTCGTTAGGCATTTTCTTGGTCCCGGCAACTTCTGATGCATGCGATTGATGTTGATGCCGTTCGAATGCCGCATGATTTCCATAACGAGGCGGTTTCTGGATGCCGAAGGAGCGTTACGCTACTCGCCCAGAAGACGAGAGAAGACTCAAAGATAGGAAACACTCAAGTGATTCAAAATGCGGAAGCTGCTGCGGGGCGTCGCGTGGTAATATGAGATTTTCTCAGAGGGCGTCAGGAATAGCATGTCTACAAGCATCTCAGCTTCTTGGATCACGTGCCAGGTGCCTACCTCGAGTCACGTGCCCAGACACATTAACCTCGTCCAACAATCCTGTCAGTTAATCAGTCGAAGACAGTATCAGCTTAAGGCAATGTTCAGACTTCATTCAGCAAGCAAAGCAACCATGGATGGCTATATAGAGTTGATCGTGTGAGGCAAGACAAGTGTACATACTTCTTACCACATGCTGTAATATGCATATATGATGCAGTGTATAGACTTGCTGACACATGCTGCAGTATGCGTATGGTGCAGTGTATAGACTTGAAGAAAGCAATGCATACACAGTGATGCAATGTTCAGAGTTTGATCATATATGAGGAACATATGCTATACAGACTTGCTAATGGGTAACGTAGAATGCATCAAGGAAGATAATGCATGAAGACCATTGTGCATACATGCTGGCAAATGGATGTACAGACTTCATGTATGCAAGTCTGTGGCATTGTACAGACTTTGTGGATGCAAGGCTGAAGCAATGTATAGACTTCAATGAATAGACTTCGATGAGAACAATGCATGAACGTAGTGTATAGACTTGCTGAATGCCTAGCTATCGTGCGGATGTATAGACTTATGTTATGCAGCCTAAGTATGTACAGACTTGATGAGGTGCTAAGTGACAGAGCTGGCTATACAGACTCTGAGGAAACACAAGCAGCGTTGTATAGACTTGAAAAACGCTAGATGCACGATGTATAGACCTTGCCAAAGGAAATGGCTGTACAGACTTGATCAAGGCAAAGCAATCGAATGTATGGACTTTCACAAGGTATAGACTTGCCAAAGAACTAGACGATGTACAGACTTGAACAAGGGAAAGTCTGTACAGACTTGAAGGTTCACAACGTATACACTTTGGCAAGACAATGGCTGTACATACCTCAACTCGAGCAATGTATAGACTTGCAGGTGCAACGTAGGTAAAAGTACCAATGTATAGACTTGCGAGTGTAACGTAGGTAAAGGTACCAATGTACAGACTTCGAAGTTGAACAGGTTGATGTACAGACTTCACTTCGTGCAAACTACAGTGTAGTGTACAGACTTTAGACATGATGCACTGTATAGACTTCAAATGAGACTGTACAGACTTGGTTCGATGTACAGTGCAATGTATAGACTTTCGTTCAGCAGAGACGTTAAGAGAGACTGTACAGACTATGACTTCAAAAGAGACACTCTCTATGAGACGGACGATGTATAGACTTCTAGACACTGTAGACTTGAACAGCGTGAGACGTTAACTAAGACGGATGAGAATGTATATACTTTAATGAAGAATGCACACGATGCAAAGGACTCTGTACACACTTGGCCAATGTACAGACTTAGCAGTAGCATGATGGCGAGTGCTGTACAGACTTCGTGTGCAATGGCCAATAATGTGCAGACTTGGCCCAACTAAGAACCGATGGATGTATAGACTTTACGAGCACAGTCCAATGTATAGACTTTGCGAAGCACAGTCCAATGTATAGACTTTGCGAGATGCAGACTGGGCAATGTACAGGCTTGAAGATGTGAACGACATAATGTATAGACTTGGCCCCTTGACGAATGTACAGACTTGGCTTCGTGCTTGCTACAGGACAATGTCTAGACTTGATGCAACTTCAAAGCACAATGTGCAGACTTTAACAATGTGACGCAATGTACACACTTCATGAGACAATGGATGTACACACTTCAGCTAAGCAAGCTACAGTGAATGTATGGACTTTATGAACGACACAAACGGCTCTGTACAGACTTGAAGTAATGCATGCCGATGTACAGACTTCAGTTGAAGCCAACCGAAGAGTGTATAGACTTTATGAATGCATATGCCAAGACCAATGTACAGGCTTGAAGAGGATGCAAGCAGTGTATAGACTTAGTCTACGACAACGGACCAATGTACAGATTTAAGGTCTCGCATGCAATGCAGTGTGTGAACTTTGAAGTGCTTACAGCTGTGTAGACTTCAAATGTAGAGACTTTGAACGTGTGTGCTGGCAGTGTATAGACTTGGAAGTCTAGGAGGGGTCGACCCATCTAAGAAGGGGGTCGACCCACTTTTGCATGCAGTGTACTGACTGTATGTTCAATGCAATTGTGCTGACTCTGTTATATGAATGCATCGACCAGATGTCAGATAAATATAGTGGAATGTCATTCACAAGCTCACATTCACAAATCCATGAACACATATGAATGCACTTAACTGAATCAACAAGGTCTTTCATGCACACATGCATATGGTGACTTATAGTGTTTGCTATCATCAAAACCAATCATCAAGACCACAGGGGCACAACAATCTCCCCCTTTTTGATGATGGCAACACTATGAGTCACACTGACTCAAGTCAAAACATTCTCCCCCTTTGACTTCAGCAAAAAGATATTAGTTTGAGAGAGGAAAAATAAGCAGATATGAAACAATTGAAATAACATTTCTCCCTTTAACTACATGAAAGCACATTCTTCCCCAAAGAGCAATATGACTCAAATCAATTTCTCCCCTTTTGTTTAAAAAATCATGCAGAGGTATGAATGCAGAGATGCAGATGCAACAAGAAATGCAATACCTCCCCCTAAGAATATGAATGCATGGTCACAATTGATATGAACATGATTCAATATGACAAGGAAGCTCCCCCTGAATATATACCAATTGATATGCATCTGTTGCATTTCTCCCAATTGATGTGGTTGAGAGGGAAACCACAGTGGCATTCAAGGGTAAGTTCAGGTCAATGAACCAAGGACAGTGAGGAGAAGAGTTTCAAACACAAGAAGTTCAAAACAAGATTTTCAAGGAGATATCAATCTCATAAATCCAAAACATAATTTTTCAAAGTCTTCCATTATAAGGGCTTATGAATGAATTTTATTGATCAGCATGGTCTAAACATGATGTATGCAAGGTTTATCAATAAAATTCTGTATTGATATCTAAAACCAAGGTTTAATAAAAATGAACCATGCCCTCATAATTCTATCTTGATTATCCTCCCTTTCTCTTACACAATCAAATTTATTGACTTCTTTCAGAAATACATGCACTAGTATTGAGATCAAGCAATTATGAAGTCATGAGATTTTGTCTAGGGTTATAACAATTTGATTTTTACATCAATATTTAAATATTACAATTTGTTCAACAAATTTTCATGCTACAAATTTTGCGAGCACTCTAGTTCAGTGTACACTTTGTAACTAGAGGATATACCTTGATCAGAGGCCAATATCCCTAAGCACTTAGTGTGACTAACAGTCATGCTTTATATGAACAGAGGTAGCATTTACACTTCATGACACACTACAAATCATTTCTTTGATGAGTGCATTGTATTTCTCAGTGTGCATGCCATTGCTCTGCCTGACTAACAATCATTCTTGAGCAGAGTAACTATGGCACCTCATGACACAGTCCTTTGGACATGTGTTTCTCAGTGACCAAAGTCATTGCTCTGACTGAAATTAACCCTTTAGACAATTCAGACAAATTCATTTGCTTCAAGTCAATAATAATTTCATGTACTTAGCCAATTAAAGCCATGTATTCAATAGTGCAGATTTCAGAAGGTTTTACAAGGCACATCATGAAAAAGTTGGTTAAGGTTTATTAAACATGATTCAGATATTTTTAAGAGAATTACAGACAAACTCCATGAGTACATTAAACTTAAACCACATGAGTTATTTCAGACATTCATAAAATCGTATAATAGAAGATTCCTAGTTCAAGTGTTTTCAGATTTATGATCGAAATAGTCCCATTGAAATCTTCATGATGAACTGATAGAATTCTGATACCAAATGATAGAAGAGATTTTGAAGCTCAATGTTTTCAGAATATGATCAAGGTTTGTCAACAAAATCAATAAGGAATGATATGCAATGAATTTTGACAAGTGTATGCATTTGACAACCTACATGCAATGCATTGACCTTCCCTCACAATATGCATTCAGTCAATCTTTTTGGCTTTTTTAATGTAGTGAAATGCAATGCTATTAACTACATGTATGCAAAGACATGCAAGGACTCAACGTTGATTGCCATGCAAAGACATGCAATTAACAACCCCTGAAAACATGCAATGTTTGCCATGAAAGCAGAACATATGGATTTATGATTCATGCTCATTCAGACTGCCCTATCAAGCACTATGACCCATGGTACTGGGCGGAAAACCTGGTCTAAAAGACCATCTCACACATAGTAAAAGCCTCCAGACAGATTTCCCTGCCTTTGCATTGTGTCGTTCACATCTTCAAGCCTATACATTCCCCAGTCTGCATCTCGCAAAGTCTATACATTGGACTGTGCTTCGCAAAGTCTATACATTGGACTGTGCTCGTAAAGTCTATACATCCATCGGTTCTTAGTTGGGCCAAGTCTGCACATTGTTGGCCATTGCACATGAAGTCTGTACAGCACTCACCATCATGCTACTGCTAAGTCTGTACATTGGCCAAGTGTGTACAGAGTCCTTTGCATCGTGTGCATTCTTCATTAAAGTCTATACATTCTCATCCGTCTTAGTTAACGTCTCACGTTGTTCAAGTCTACAGTGTCTAGAAGTCTATACACGTCTTGATATAAGCTTGAACTAAACTAATTCGATACATTCCTTTTGTCTCTGCCTGCAGATGATTCAAGCTGATGATTGGGCACGTGATCCGAGGTGCTCTCTGGGCGGGAACCTGAAGGACACACGCCCAACATCTGTTATATATATGGAGCATCCTCTTTCAGTAGAAGTCAGATCATGAAGGAAAGAGTAGAAGGCATTCTCGTGAGGCTGCACGATCCAGAAAAGATAGAGAGCAGAGAATTCCAGTTCATCCAGATCTGAGAGGAAAATGTTTGAGAGAGAGAGAGCAGTATCTGTGGTTTGAAGAATTGCTTCTTCGGAAGCTACATTGTTTCTTGTTTTCAGAGAAGATTTTATGCTTTGATTTTCAAATTTTCATTTTTCATTTCATCTTGCTTATTGGATATTGTTACCCTCCAGTGATCGGAGGAAGGGAGGAATGATCCTCCAGTTTGCAAGTGACAGGGAGTCGCTTGTGGGTTCCCTCCTTGGTGGAGGAAGAGAGACCTCGATCTCTAGTTTGCTAGTGACTGTTGTCACTGGTTGTATCCCTCCGGTTGGGGAGGTTGTTCCCCTAGTCAAGCTGTGTGGCAGCAATTGTCTGCAGACTGAGTCTGCTTGTCTAGCATTAGCTAGTGGAATCCTCACTCTGGTGTGGAGTGAGGGGTGGATGTAGATTGCGGACTGCAATCGAACCACCAAAAAACTGACTGCCTCTTCTATGGTTTGCTGTTATCGTTTGCGCTCTCTATCTGCTTGGCATTTTGCTTTCATGTGAACAGCTCCTTCAATCGCACTTACCTATTCTGTCTTGGCTATTTACTGCGTTAGCAATACTCTTTGTGCTGGTTCTGTAGGGTTATAAACCGTAGATCTAATATCCCGTTGAAGTTTTTAAAATCAGGAGTGATCTATTCATCCCCCCCTTCTATATCACTCTTCGCTGCACTAACAGGACCAACTAGGGTGCATCAGGAAAACTTAACGGACCAAACGGGGCCGTTAGAAACAACAGAGTGAAAGCGGCGGTTGACAGAATGTGACGGACCAACCATGGCACGTCAGGAAACTGTGACGGTCCCTCGATAGACCGTCATACTAAACAGCAGCATAATCTGAACGGGACTCTCTCAAGATCATCCGAAGTTTGATGGAAAGCGGCTAAATCCATGCTAGGACTCTCTTGGACCTAGGATAAGACTTCCTAACCTTAGTCCCCATATTCTAACACCGAAATTAAGGCTTTATAAGTAGGATCAAGCCCTAAATTCGCAACTCACCTTGTTCCTCTGCTGCAAGTTCAGAAAACTCATCAAATAGCCAAGAACATCCTGAAAAGAAGCTTCGGGGCCTTTACCATGGAGGAAAGGGTCTACACTGGGCCCAAAGCTGCTAGAAAAGAGCATGGGGAGCTACAAAGGCTAACCTCCATCCACAAACACCTTAGTTCAAATCCATTAAGAGAGGTAAGTTTGCAAGTTCAGTCAAAAGATTCAATTTTTCTGCACTTTCTTATGATATCTCTTCTCTTCTCATGTTCTCCTTCTTTCTTTTAGCATTTTCCTGGCCCGAGGTGCTATTCCAACCTGAAGTGGGTGGCTCCCATGATTAAGGAACTTCCAATATATGTTATCTCCATCTTAAGGGCATGGCACCTTCAACCCTTAGTTGTCCTAGGGAAGAACTTCCACAAGCTGTCCTTAGATTGGGCAAGCATCTCAGCCCTTATAGAACTATGGCATCCCCAGACTCATACTTTCCTCTTTCCTTCCTTTGAAGCCACAATCCTTTTGGAGGAGGTAGAGACCTACTTATCACTTGCTAAGACCAAAGTAGGGGATGAAGACTTAATATGCAACACGGTTGAGCCCATAGATCCTTCACTAATCTTAAGTGATTTCATACATAGCCAAAAAGATGTTAGGACCATGATTAGCCCAAAGCACATTCACTTGATACCAATGGCACAATGGATAACCGCTTTTTGTAAGAAAAAGAGCGGTAGATTCGAAGCCATTGCTAAAGCTGTGTCGGTGTGCTTGTGCGGGGTCTTTCTTTTTCCTACCACTGACCACCTTATTGATATCCAAAATCTGAGCATTATAAGTGGGTTGTGGCGGGGAATGTCCATTTCACAAGCGGTCCTCTCATACTTGTATGAAGGACTTAGCTCAGCTTGCCTAGGAGGACCTCTCTTCGGCTCCATGATGCTACTTGAGTGCTGGATGGGAGTGAGAATTAAATTTCAACTCAAGAAGGACTTGACCACAATTAGCCGGATCTTTGGGAGCCACCCTTTATTCTTTATCAGAGGTACCTTTGGGTTTTCTTCACAGTTGGAGTGCCGAACAGCAGACAAGAAAACACGTGATGAATGGCGCCTCTTCCTCAACACAATGCCAATGGAACGGTTCAAAATGCGGCCAAGCGTTCTTCGGAGAATCATACTTAGAGTACCACGGCGGCCTAGCCTAGACCTACAGCTAGTGGGGGACACTACCATGATGATCTACAACCCTCACCATTGCTACCTTCAAGTTGGGCTACCCCGAACCGAAGTTCCTACACTTGCATACTACCCTCCCCTTCTAGCTAGAAAGGTGGGGACCGAGGAGGATGAGAGAGCGATCCGGAACGCGCTGACCATGTGGGAGATCAGCAAAATGTGCCCGTGGCAAGAGGAAGTGGGAGAAGACGACGAGGCGCGTTGTGCTTACGTGCAAGAGCTACGCAAGATCCGGCCTCATGCGGATAGGAAAATGAATGCACTTTGAATTTTGTTCTTAATGTAATGAAGAGTATGAGTTTTATCAACCACTTGATGTATAATGAGTTTAGTTGAAATGAAACAAAAGTTCTGTTCTTGAAAGATAAGGAATTGATTACACAATGGAGCCGAACTTGTTCGTGCAAAACAGAGTTTCTGTGTAATGTAACGGACCTGAGGAGGGTCGTCACCAAATCATAACGGACTGAAGATCATCCGTCAGACGAAGGACCCAGAAAAACTGTGTTCAGGGGACCATAACGGTCTAACATTGGACCGTTATAAGAGTTTAACGGACTAAGATAGACGCGTTACAGAACAATATTTATGAGAACTGGGCCGAACGAAGGTGATGGGCCAGTATTGGTCCGTTAGGACATGTGTGACGGTCCATTGAAGGCGCGTCACAGTGCCAGAAATTATCAACTCGTGGGTTTTGAATCTTCGGGCTTTGAACCTGCATTCTGCACACACTTAGACAAAAAACAAGTTAGATATGTTCTCAGACTCAACCCCTTGCCTTCAGCAAGTTAGAATTTGATCATTCTTGATATTTGGTCAAGGGGTGGAGCCTTATTAAATAGGCGGAAATGTAATGAAAACAATGCAATGCATGCGATGCACATGATGGTATTTTTGGAGTTTTGCGTTTATTTGAATTTTTGTGAGATTTTGAAAATATCTGATCTTTTTTGTATTTTTTGAAGTATATGATTTTTTTTTGGATTTTGAAATATTGGATTTTTTTGGATTTTGAAATATATGATTTTTCTGGATTTTGAAATATATGATTTTTTTGGATTTTGAAATATATAATTTTTTTGGATTTTGAAAACCAGCGCCCTCCCCTAGAAACGCGGGTCCTCCCTATTCCATTGAGAGTGCCCGAGGTCGGCGTGCGATAGAGGTGACAACCCCTGGCTAGGGCCCAATTTGCGTGACTGTGCTTCTACCAAGGCCATACCCAGGATTTTTTGTCTTAGTCCTGAAAAGAAAAAAAGAATGCGGGGGTAAGCTTAGGCCAGACATAGAAGTTTTTAGGGCTTGAGTTCCTCTCATAGGCAACCAATTCAGAGACTTGGACTGTTGCGCTGGGGCTTTGTGTCCGTCATCGAACCTTTGTCCACTCTAGGCACGCATATGACCGGGCTCATGCGTCCCGCGGGAAACTGTGCTGCCACTCTTGCCATGCCTAGGTTTTCTTATTTTTCTTGGAGCTTTGGAATTATAACTGATGGACTTTCAAAATAAACTTGTGCTTTTGTCAAGAAGATTGCTCCTTTGCTTCACTTTTCTTTTCTTTTGTGGCGTCAGGTCATAACGGACTGCCCCTATTTGAGACCTCCTCTCGTTAGGGTGTCTACATTGGTCATCGCCTCCTTTATTTATCTCTTGCCCCTGGATTCAGTCGAAGAGAGAAACGGACAGGGACTTTGACTTTTCCCTAAGCATGGCCGAGGAGAAACGGTGTCTACAGAGTGGGAAACCCAACCAGGGACGTCATGTAGTGTGTGATTGCCGTACTCGGGGTCCTCCTTCAGGGTGAAAGGGAAAAGGACACCTAGCTATTGGGGTGGCACTGGCTTAGTTTTTTTTTTTAAAGGAAAGAAATGCTTAAGATACAACCCATTCCAAGCGTGAGCGAGCTCCTCACCTTCGGCGTTCACTAAGCGATAAGCATTCCCTGGATAGGTCTCTTTGACAACGAACGACCCTTCCAAGTTAGGTTGTAATTTAGACCTAGGACCTGCAGACCGAATGAATTTACGTTTCAAAACCATATCACCCTTTTGAAATTTGCGCTCAATCACCTTCTTTTGAAAATAGCGTGAAACTCTGTTTTGCTAAATGGATATGTGATCGGCCGCGTTCATCCTCTTCTCGTCTAAGAGTTCCAACTGGACTAGCAGCGCCTCTCGACGTTCATCGAGATTAAGTTCCTTATCGAGCTGTACGCTTAGGGAAGGGATCATGATTTCATATGGGAGCACCGCCTCCATCCCGTAAGTGAGAGCATAGGGGGGTTTGCCCCGTGGGAGTACGGACAGAGGTGTGGTAAGCCCATAGAGCCTCCACTAATCTTTCTGGCCAATCAGAAAATTTGTGAGATTCACATGTTTTCTTTATGATTTTAAGAAGAGTTTTATTAGTGGCTTCGGCCTGGCCGTTGCCTTGCGGGTAATATGGAGATGAATGATGCAATGCTATATTGAAGTTCTAACATAGGTCCTTGAGCTCTTGAGAGACGAACTGGGGTCCGTTATCGGTGACGATGCTACTTGGCACTCCGAACCGCGAGATGATGTTCTTCATGATGAAGCGGCACACCGTGGTAGCTTTAATCTCTACGTATGCTTTGGCTTCAGCCCACTTGGTGAAGTACTCAGTGGCGGTAAGGATGGATGATTTCTTCTTGGTTTGAGAATTGGGATCACCGAGCGGGTCGACAACGTCGAACGCCCACATAGAGAATGGCCAAGGAGCAGATAGCGGATGAAGAGATGAAGCGGGAGCATGGATCTTATCAGCATGGAGTTGGCATTTAAGACATCTCCAGACATAGAGGGAGCAATCTTCCTCTAGAGTGGGCCAATAATAACCCTGCCTAAGGATTTTCTTCGCTAGAGCCTGGCCATTAACATGACCTCCACACTCACTAGAATGTGCTACTTCGGCCACCTTCCAAGCTTCATCATCGTCTAAACATCTCATGAGCATCCCATTGGTAGCGCGCCTGTATAGTTCACCTGCAATGATAGTATACCTTGAGGTGGCTCTTCTTATTGACTTGCGCTACTCGGCATTCGCCCCTTCTGGGAATGATCTATTTTTGCAATACAACTCGATTTCATAATACCATGGCAATTCTTCTTCCTCCAGGATCTCTTCTAACTCCATCAAAGATACTTCCTTAAGATCTTCCTTCACAGCCCTCGCCTCTACAGTCTTGCTAAGGTTGGCATACCAAGGATCCTGAAGAGAGGGTGCGTCCAATCTCTGAACGACGATAGTCTCAGTGCTCTGACTGAGAGGGAAAGATAGAGAGGAAGCAAGGGATGCTAAAGCATCGGCTAGAATGTTCTGAGATCGAGGAGTGTGGATATAGATCAACTTGCAGAATTTCCTAGCGACGAGCGTGACCTGGTGTGCACCGACTAGTGTCGTTAAGAAAGCCGTGCCACAATTTTAAAATATTCACACTCACTCACTTTAAAAGATTGAAAAATCAAATTATATAGTGGTAAGCGGAGTCGATCCCACGAGGAGGAAAAATCCTTATTTTATCAAGTTGGAAAAACACCTTATGCTTTGAAAATCGAATTTTGAGTGAGATTAATCTAAGGAAAGACAAATTGCATGAAAACTATTTAAAGAACATGAGAGGGTTTAAGAAGAGAAATTAGAGGAGATAGAGAGAGAAACACAATTTCATAAATGATGAATTTCATTAAGATGATAGTGGAAAGTCACACTAGAAAAATAAGAATTACAACATGGGAACATCAAAGAGAAAAGATAAGAAAATATAGCCAATGCATGAAGAATAACGCCGCCTCCTTGCCAAGCCTTGGATGAAGATCGCCTCGCCCTGGATGCCGACGTCGTGAGAAGACTAATAGATGAAGATCCGCCTTGGGATATGAGAGGAAAATAGAGGAAGAAAGAAATAGATGGAGGAAATTTGAAAACAATGCAAAAGGGTGTGTGTGTGTTGGTGTGTTTTGAGAAGAAACAGTGAAAAACTAGATTGAAAATAAAGAGTGATTTGGAGGAAGAATAATTTTAAAATCAGAAGGAATTAGGAAAAGTGGAAAACATGAAAGTTGTAGAGATTGAGAATATGAAGAAGATTGATGAAGACTTCAGAGTTTAAAAACGAAAGGAAGATGGAGAAAATAGAGGATGAACAGGAGGTGGTCACGGATGAACAGTGCAGAAAAGACACAGGACAGAACGTTAGAAAATTGATTATAGTTTCAAAACTAAGAAGAATCAGAAGAAGGTGAAGAATAAGAAGATGTAGATCATTAAAAAATGAAGAACTTTGATGAAGACAACAATCTGAAAAGAGGAGAGGAAGAGGGTGAAAAACTAAGAAGAACAGGAGGTGGTGCGTGGATGAACAGTAAACTTAAAAACTAAACTTTGAAAAACTGATTGTAGCTTGCAAACGGTGACGATTTGGAAGAAGTGGTAGAAGAAGAAGTTGAAGAACTTTCAAAAACGCACAACTTTTATGAAGACAGCAAAAAGAGATGAGGATCGGAAGAGGGAGAAAAATGATTAAGAATAGAAAGTATGAAAATCAGGTGAACAGTAAAAACCGTAGATAGAGCTTTGAAAAACTAATTATAGCATAAAAATGAAAAAGAATTAGGAGAAGAGGAAGAAGAAGAATTTGTAGAAGACTAGAAAACGAAGAACTTTGATGAAGAACTTAACTGCAAAAGATGAAAAGAAAGGCTTCGAAATTAATCCCTAAGACAGATCTCCAAACTGTTCTCCCCATAACCCTGCGACCATGGCATCCTTTTATAGGGTTTTTGGTCTCTCACGATCGTGGACTTCCCAAATCCACTCAAATCCAGGTTTTTAGCAATACAACTTCACCCAATTAGACTTCTTTCCATCCTTGGAGTCCTCCTTTCCTTGAATATGGCTTGGATAAGGTTGAAAATTGGAAGGAGAATTCGATCGGGAAACTGCAGTTGCCTTTTCTGGTTCAACTTTGAATAGCGACTTATATTGGCGCGTCTTTTCTTTAAATAACGCCTTAATCTAGGGCGTCCTTTCTTGAAGTAGCGACTGCATCTCGAGCGTTAGTTTCTTTAATTCCTCATTTGCTATTTCCACATTTTTCGTAAAATAGGAATTGACGACCTTCACTTTGGGCGTCCTTTCTATGATTAGCGACCTCCTCTCGGGCGCTAATTCTTTTATGTCTTTTTTTATTCTTTTTCCACTTTCTTTTATCAACTGAATTGACGCCCTTGGAGCTGTCGCTTATTGCTGAAGACGCGGTCTTGAATCTGTCGTTATTTAAATAGCGCCTTGGTCTAGGTCGCTTTTTCCTGAAAATTAAAATATCAATCTATTTAATTCCAAAATAATTGTGCAAATATTTAAATATTTCTCACATGGTCTTTTAAGCTCAAAAAGATGATAAAATGCATGAAGACTCAAATAATGTGTGAGAATGTAATTAATGCTCATGTTGCATAAATATACTCAAATAATGCTCAAAGATGATGGATGTGATGGAAATTATGATGTAAAATATAGCACTTATCACACCCCCCAACTTACTCATTGCTAGACCCTTAGCAATTAAATCAATCTTAAGGACCAACAAGAATTCATAAAGATCACACTCTTATATCCAGCTCTCCCTTCATATAATCAACCAAAGATTAGGAATCCAGAATCATTAATGCTCATATTAGCCTTAGATTGGAAATTAAAGCACATGACTTAAAAATACAAGTCAAAGTTTAATAGCACTTGTGTATGTGTAATTCCAAATCTGCAGTTAAGACAATTGCATCCCCCATTTGTTATTCCAAGTAAGTACCTTTCAACCCTGCACCTCTCAGATCAGAGCATTTAAGCATACTAGCTTTTGTCTGCCTTTTCCTTTTGTTCCTTTGGAACTTTTTTTCTCATTTGCACAACCATAATGCTGCACTACCCTTCACCTTTTTGCGCGAACCTCAACACGTCTTAGGTGAAGCAGGCCCGGTTACTCAGATCAGGGGTATTTTTCATGGCGTGATCTTTCTATTTCATCATTTCTTTCTTCTTCAACAATATACCTTTGCATTTTCTTTTCTTTTTTCTATAAAACTTGGCAGAAAGCTTTTTCTTGAAATAGATCTCCTCCTCAAGAAATGCAGAGTATCAGATACAGTTCCCAAAATAACAGAGGGCTTGTCTTATTTTGCTTCATCAGAGTGCATAGTGAATATTTTTCTAATAGTGCGCATGAACTTTTAAAAAGATTCTTATATCAATTTTCCATGGCTAGATCGAACTTAATTTTCCTTCAACCTTTTCCCTAGCCTTTTCTAATCCAGAATTACTTTCAATTCAAGCATGAAATAATAAAACTCAGTCGGGAATTTAATTTTTTTCATTTTCATGCAAATTGCAATAATTTTATGTAAAAACCCTACCAAATTGTATTATATGCAATGATGAAATTTTTCTCTGCCCCCCCCCCCAACTTAAATGACATTGTCCTAAATGACATGGAAAGTTGAAATGAAAGAACAATGTTAAAATAAAGTTTGCTGAGCAAGAAAGAAACAACCTAGTGTGCGGGGCAGAATCTCTTTTGGCGATAACTTCCTCTCCTTGGCTTGAATCTAATAACTAAAACACACTGAAACAAAAGCATCAAATAACAAAAATCTTGGGTTGCCTCCCAAAAGCGCTAAATTTTCCGTCTTCAGCCAGACGCATGAAGGCTCACAAATAATTACTCCAAATCACACAAAGCAATTGATTCTTTTGCAGTTAACTGTTCATTCTCCAAGTAAGGTTTTAATCGTTGACCGTTGACAGTGAAAATGTGACCACTTTTAGGATCCAAAATTTTAACAGCACCATGGTCAAAAACTTTAACAATAATGAACGGTCCATCCCATCTGGACTTTAGCTTACCGGGGAACAAACGCAGCCTTGAATTAAATAGCCAAACCTTTTGATTTTCTTGAAAACACTTTCTGTGAATGTGCTTATCATGAAATGCTTTGGTTTTAGCTTTATAAATCTTCGCATTTTCATAGGCTTCGTTCCTTAATTCCTCCAGTTCATTAATTTGTAGAGCTCTTTGGGCACCAGCTTGATTAAGATCAAAATTAACTTGCTTAATAGCCCAATAAGCTCTATGTTCCAATTCTACGGGCAAATGGCAGGCTTTACCAAAGATCAAGCGATATGGTGACATACCAATGGGAGTTTTGAAAGAAGTCCTATAGGCCCATAATGCATCATCTAGTCTCTCGGACCAGTCTTTTCTATCTGGCCTAACAGTTTTATGCAGAATATTTTTAATCTCCCAATTAGAAACTTCAACCTGACCACTAGTTTGGCGATGATATGGGGTAGCAAGCTTGTGAGTGATACCATACTTACGAAGCAAAGCTCGGAATTGAAAATGAGTGAAATGAGAACCCCCATCACTAGTCAGAGCTCTAGGACAACCAAACCTAGAAAAGATATTCTTCTTCACAAATTTCATAACCACCTTATGGTCATTTGTCCTAGTAGCAATGGCTTCAATCCATTTGGAAACATAATCGACCGCCACCAAGATATATTCATTACCAAATGAAGATGGAAACGGTCCCATGAAATCTATTCCCCAAACATCAAAAATTTCAACCACCAAAATGGGATTTAGCGGCATCATATCTTTCTTCGAATTATTGCCCACAGCTTGGCATCTCAAACATGATTTGGAGACTTCATAAGCATCTTTAAATAAAGTGGGCCAATAGAATCCACTTTGTAGCACTTTTGTCGCTGTCTTCTTTCCAGAGAAGTGTCCCCCACAAGCTAAATTATGACAAAAATTCAATACTGATTGTTATTCTTCTTCAGGGACACATCTTCTAATGATCTGATCGGGACCCATATAAAATAGCTCAGGGTCCTCCCTGAAATAGTGTTTTACTTTAGAAAAGAAATGATCCTTCTCCTGCTTAGTCCACCCTCCCGGGATCTGACCTACCGCCAGGTAGTTAACAATGTTAGCATACCAAGGAGTTGAAGAATGAGAGAGGGAAAGAATCTATTCATCGGGAAAAGAATCGGACATTGGAGTACTTTCAGGGATCACTATCCTGGATAAATGATCAGCAACTACATTGGCCAACCCCTTCTTGTCTCTAATTTCTAAATCAAACTCTTGTAATAATAGAATCCATCTAATGAGACGGGGCTTAGCATCCTTCTTGGAAAGTAAGTATTTTAAGGCAGAATGATCGGAGTAAACAATAACCTTAGCCCCTAAAAGATATGATCAAAATTTTTCTAGGGCAAACACAACAGCTAGCAGTTCCTTCTCCGTGGTGGTGTAATTCATCTGAGCATCAGCAAGGGTGCGACTTGCATAATATATTACCATGGGCTTCTTATCTACCCTTTGTCCTAGGACAGCTCCAACAGCATAGTCTGAGGCATCACACATAATCTCGAAAGGAAGTGACCAATCTGGAGATTGAAGAATCGGAGCTTGAGTAAGGGCCGCTTTCAAAGAATTAAAGGCCTTGAGACAAGAATCATCGAAATGGAATGGAGTATCTTTAGCAAGCAACTGTGTGAGGGGACGAGCAATGGTGGAGAAGTTCTGAATAAATCTTCTATAAAATCCAGCATGGCCAAGAAAGGATCTGATTTGCTTGACAGATGTAGGGGGAGGAAGATTGAAAATCAAGTCTACTTTGGCTTTATCGACCTCTATTCCCCATTCCGAAATCACATGGCCTAAAACTATGCCTTCCCTCACCATAAAGTGGCTCTTTTTCCAACTCAGCACAAGATTAGCATCAATGCACCTCTTCAAAACCTGAGTCAAGTTTTCTAAGCACCCCTCAAAAGAATCGCCAAACACCAAAAAATCATCCATGAAAACTTCCAAAGTCTCCCCCACCATGTCAGAAAATATCGACATCATACATCTTTGAAAAGTGGCGGGAGCATTACAAAGCCCGAAAGGCATCCTTCTAAAAGCAAACGTGCCATATGGGCACGTAAAAGTGGTTTTTTCTTGATCCTCCGGATAGATAGCAACTTGATTATATCCGGAATAACCATCCAAGAAAAAAAAATATTGTTGCCCAGCCAATCTCTCTAGAATTTGATCAACAAATGGGAGTGGAAAATGATCTTTCTTTGTTACTGAATTTAATTTCCTGTAATCAATACAAACCCTCCATGCATCCTGTCTATAATCGCATGGGCACCTCTTCTCCTTTTTCATTTGTAACCACTGTCAGCCCCGACTTCTTAGGAACCACTTGTGTCGTGCTAACCCATTTGCTATCAGAAATAGGATAAATTATCCCAGCATCTAACCACTTAACAACTTCCTTCTTCACCACCTCTTTCATATTTGGATTCAGCCGACGTTGCATCTCTCTACTCGGCTTGGCATTGTCCTCTAAATAAATATAATGCATGCATACATCTGGACTTATACCCTTCAAATCTGCCACAGACCATCCTATCGCCCCCCTATGCTCCTTAAGAACATCTAAAAGTTTAGATTCCTGAGCAGAGGTAAGATTAGAAGCAATGATTACAGGCAAGGTATGATCCGGGCCTAGATAAGCATATTTCAACGAGTCCGGCAGAGGCTTAAGTTCCAAAACGGGTGGCTGATCAAGAGATGGAAGAACTGGTTCAGCTTGAAGTGGAGGGAGTGGTTCAACTCTAGAATAGGGTGCATAAGAAAGAGGTGAATCTTGAAGCAAACTACCTTCTTCAATCACATCCTCATTCATATCCGCATTTTCTTCAATTATTTCATCAAAAATATCAATGACATTACATTCTCCCTCATGATCTGGGTATTGTGAAGCTTTAAAAACATTCAGTGAGACCTTCTCTCCTCCAAAGGTAATATCCATCATCCCTATGGCACAATTAATATTGGCCTTCACCGTAGCCAAAAACGGGCGTCCCAAAATGATTGGTGTATGTTTTAACTCTTGGGATGAGGCCATATCCAAGATTAAAAAGTCCACTGGGAAATAACATTCATGAATTTTCACTATCACATCCTCCAACAAACCCTTTGGTGTTTTAACAGACCGATCCGCTAGTTGAAGGATAATAGAAGTGGGCTTTAATTCCCCTAAATCAAATTGCTCATAAATGCAGGTGGGTAACAAATTAACACTTGCTCCAAGATCTAGCAAAGCTTTATCAAATGTCACCCCACCTATATCACATGAAATTAATGGAGCACCAGGGTCCTTCAACTTCTTTGGTAAAGAATTCATTAAAACAGCACTAACATCTTCAGATAGACGGATCTTCTGTGTTGCTGCCTTCGGCTCCCTTCTTGGTGTACAAAGCTCTTTCAAAAACTTAGCATACGCCGGCACATGTTTAATAGCATCTAAGAGTGGAATATTAATATTGACTTGTTTAAATAATTCCAACATCTCTTCTTGTTGGACCGGCTTCTTTTGAGCTTTTGGCTTTAATGCATCCGGAAAAGGGATCTTAGGAACATATCCTTGCAAACCTTCATCAACCTTGACCTTTCCTTTGTCCATTATCTTCTCTCCCCCATCCGGCTTCTTTTTCTCTTGAACAATTATCGGCTCTTCTTCCTCATTATCACTTTCCTCTCGGGCATCTTGGCCCGAACTACTACCCACATCCTTAGCCTGATATGGATCATTAAGAACTTTCCCGCTTCTAAGGGTAGAGATAGCTTTGGCATTCTCGAATTGAGGAACGATAGGAGGGGGTGGCTGAGGTTGATTGGGCTGATTTGGAGGGGGAAGAATAGGAGCTCTTTGCTGAAAACCCGGAGGTTGTTGATTGCGGGGATTAGCTATGGGTTGACTAGGTAGCTGCCCAACATCTCTCCTCATATTACTAGCTGCCAACTGACCTATTTGACCTTCTAACTTAGCAATTGATTGTTGCTGAGAGAGAATAAGTTGCTGAAGTTGGTCAAATTTATCCTCAAAATGAGGCTGAGGGGGTTGAGGAGGCGGTTGATAAGGAGCTTGAAACGGGGCTTGAGGTTGATAACGATGTGATGGAAATTGATTATATTAGCCCTGAAATGATGAAGCTTGTTGATATGGGGCCTGAGCATGATGGAATGACGATTGCCTAAAATGGAGGTTGTTGTTGTTGATTATGTTGAAAAGGATTTTGAAGATGTTGGTGACACTGGTTCGGAACTTGAAAAGATTGTTTTGGAATTGAGGGATTGACTTGAGTAGATGGACCTTGTTGTGATTTCCAAGAAACATTTGGATGATTTCTCCAGCCCGGGTTATAGGTATTGGAATATGGATCATATGTGGGCTTAGAGACACCCCGAGCAGCAAAGACTTGTTCTTGGATAAATGGGGGAAGTTGGGCTGCTGTGGGGCAATCAATGACAGCATGATTTGGGCTAGAACATAGAGCACAAAGTTCTTGAAGGTTGGAATCTGAGAAAGATTGATTTTGTTGGATAGAAGGAAAAGAATGTTCTTGTTTATTCATGGATAACAATTGATCTAGTTTTTGTGCTACCAAATCTACCTTCTCCATCCTTTGCGCCAACAAGTCCACTTTATTCAACTTTTGAGTAAGTGCATTAATATCCATCATATTCTCCAACTCTCTTTGACTTTTGACTTCATATAGCCCACCCTTCTTGGAAGGTCCAATCATCCTTTCATAGGAGGAAAGTGAAGCATGACTAATAGAATTTTCACTTAACATATCAAATAAATCATAAGCTTCATCCTCACTTTTACTCATGAAAGCACCCCCACATGAGGCATCTACCATTTGTCTATAGTTTTCTGTTAATCCCTCATAAAAGGCTTGAACGATTTGCCATCTAGATAGGCCATGATGGGGACATTTTCTCAATAGATCTTTCAACCTGTCCCAAGCCTCATGAATTTGTTCCCCAGAATTTTATGTAAATCCAGTGATGGCCCTTCTCATGGTATTAGTCCTACCAATGGGGTAGAATTTCTTCAAGAACTCCTTTTGCATCTCTCCCCCATGTGTCAATTGTTCTACCCAAGGCTCCCAACCAATATTTAGCTTTGTCCTTAAGGGAGAATGGGAAGAGAGTAAGCTTAAGGGCATCATCTGAGAAGTTTTGAATTTTGACAGTTGAACATATCTGGAGAAATTCATCGAGATGTTTATATGGATCTTCATTAGTATTGCCATAGAAGGATGGCAACATCTGAATGGTGCTGGATTTAATTTCATAATGAACGGCCTGGTTCTAAGGTGCTTGAATATAGAAGGACGGTTGATATTGATTAGGAATGAAGTAGTCCTTCATTTGCTTAGGAATTTGTTGGTTTTGATTTTGATTCTCCATGAGGTTAGGTTGGGGTTGGGACTTAGAATGTAATAACCTTTCAACTTCACTAATGGGTCCTATCAAATGAGGGTGGAGGGATCTCCTACCTTGCATGCAATGTAAAGGGCCCAAAAGGTAATGATGATTTTTTTTTCTTCAAAATGCAAAGAATTCCTATTGAATGGGTTATGCAAATGCAAGGATTAACTATATGAATGCAAGAATGATGATTTTTTTTTTGAAAACCTATTAAGGGCACTCTAACTCCAAGGTGCTTCGTGGTACAACCTGCCCGGCGTCCGTGAGGGAATCCACAGGTACAGGGACTTGTGGAGGTCTTAGAAATGGAATTTCAAGTCCAAAGAGACGGAATGCTCAATGGAGTGTCCTTCCAAATCCAAGAGGGGTGTAATGATCCTAATGCCCTTAAGGAGGGGAAATAGATGAGAAGAGAATTTTTTTTTTCAAAAGATGTTGTGAATAAAGAATGAAAAATAAAAAGAGCAACTAAATGCACAAATGCATGAAAGTAATGCAACTAAGATGGAGATATGCTAGCATGATGAATTTTTTTTTGTTTATGTTTTTTGATTTTTATTTTATTTTTGGAGAATTTTTAGATTTTTTTTTCAATTTTCAAATAGAGATATGAATGAAATAGTCTATAAACTAAAAATACCACACAATATGCAAAACTACTGCAAAATAAAATCTAAAAGCATGTTTTTTTGTGTTTTCTGGATGTTTGACTTTTTTGAAATTTTTCAAAATTTTTCTGATTTTTTCAAAAAAATTTAGAAATTAGCAAAACATGAGCTTTACCTACGTTTCTGAACTTTCAGCGACGCTTGATTTTCTCAGATTTTTCTGAATTTCTACTTTCTGTGACAGATCTGGGCTTTAGCGACACTTCCTGTGACAGATTTTTTTCCTTAGATTTTCAGGTCCGAATTTCTTTGAATTTTCTGATTTTTTTACTTTTTCCTGCAAAGTAAAATAGAAAAATAAGTAAAACTATATACAAATCAAACACAAGGAATTTCCCAACATAAAAATTAATTTCCTCCCCGGCAACGGCGCCAAAAATTGGTGTGCACCGACTAGTGTCGTTAAGAAAGCCGTGCCACAATTTCAAAATATTCACACTCACTCACTTTAAAAGATTAAAAAATCAAATTATATAGTGGTAAGCGGAGTCGATCCCACGAGGAGGAAAAATCCTTATTTTATCAAGTTGGAAAAACACCTTATGCTTTGAAAATTGAATTTTGAGTGAGATTAATCTAAGGAAAGATAAATTGCATGAAAACTATTTAAAGAACATGAGAGGGTTTAAGAAGAGAAATTAGAGGAGATAGAGAGAAAAACACAATTTCACAAATGATGAATTTCATTAAGATGATAGTGGAAAGTCACACTAGAAAAATAAGAATTACAACATGGGAACATCAAAGAGAAAAGATAAGAAAATATAGCCAATGCATGAAGAATAACGCCGCCTCCTTGCCAAGCCTTATGAAGATCGCCTCGCCTTGGATGCCGACGTCGTGAGAAGACTAATAGATGAAGATCCGCCTTGGGATATGAGAGGAAAATAGAGGAAGAAAGAAATAGATGGAGGAAATTTGAAAACAATGCAAAAGGGTGTGTGTGTGTGTTGATGTGTTTTGAGAAGAAACAGTGAAAAACTAGATTGAAAACAGAGAGTGATTTGGAGGAAGAATAACTTTAAAATCAGAAGGAATTAGGAAAAGTGGAAAACATGAAAGTTGTAGAGATTGAGAAGATGTAGAAGATTGATGAGGACTTCAGAGTTTAAAAACGAAAGGAAGATGGAGAAAACAGAGGATGAACAGGAGGTGGTCACGGATGAACAGTGCAGAAAAGACACAGGACAGAACGTTAGAAAATTGATTATATCTTCAAAACTAAGAAGAATCAGAAGAAGGTGAAGAGGAAGAAAATGTAGATCATTAAAAAATGAAGAACTTTGATGAAGACAACAATCTGAAAAGAGGAGAGGAAGAGGGTGAAAAACTAAGAAGAACAGGAGGTGGTGTGTGGATGAACAGTAAACTTAAAAACTGAACTTTGAAAAACTGATTGTAGCTTGCAAACGGTGACGATTTGGAAGAAGTGGTAGGAAAAGAAGTTGAAGAAATTTCAAAAACGCACAACGTTTGTGAAGATAGCAGAAAGAGATGAGGATCGGAAGAGGGAGAAAAATGATTAAGAACAGAAAGTATGAAAATCGGGTGAACAGTAAAAACTGTAGACAGAGCTTTGAAAAACTAATTATAGCATAAAAATGAAAAAGAATTAGGAGAAGAGGAAGAAGAAGAATTTGTAGAAGACTAGAAAACGAAAAACTTTGATGAAGAACTTAACTGAAAAAGATGAAAAGAAAGGATTCGAAATTAATCCCTAAGGTAGATCTCCAAACTGTTCTCCCCGTAACCCTGCGACCATGGCATCCTTTTATAGGGTTTTTGGTCTCTCACGATCGTGGACTTCCCAAATCTACTCAAATCCATGTTTTTAGCAATACAACTTCACCCAATTAGACTTCTTTCCATCCTTGGAGTCCTCCTTTCCTTGAATATGGCTTGGATAAGCTTGAAAATTGGAAGGAGAATTCGATCGGGAAACTGTAGTTGCCTTTTCTGGTTCAACTTTGAATAGCGACTTATATTGGGGCGTCTTTTCTTTAAATGACGCCTTAATCTAGGGCGTCCTTTCTTGAAGTAGCGACTGCATCTCGGGCGTTAGTTTCCTTAATTCCTCATTTGCTATTTCCACATTTTTCGTAAAATAGGAATTGACGACCTTCACTTTGGGCGTCCTTTCTATGATTAGCGACCTCCTCTCGGGCGCTAATTCTTTTCTCTCTTTTTTAATTCTTTTTCCACTTTCTTTTATCAACTGAATTGACGCCCTTGGAGCTGTCGCTTATTGCTGAAGACGCGCTCTTGAATCTGTCGTTATTTAAATAGCGCCTTGGTCTAGGTCGCTTTTTCCTGAAAATTAAAATATCAATCTATTTAATTCCAAAATAATTGTGCAAATATTTAAATATTTCTCACATGGTCTTTTAAACTCAAAAAGATGATAAAATGCATGAAGACTCAAATAATGTGTGAGAATGTAATTAATGCTCATGTTGCATACATATACTCAAATAATGCTCAAAGATGATGGATGTGATGTAAATTATGATGTAAAATATAGCACTTATCTTGACCAGATCTTGATATGGCTTGAGCTTAGGGTCACGGGTGCGGTAAGTGGACAGAACTTGCTGCAGGACGAGCTGAGAGTCCCCTATGATATTCAAGTAACACGCACCTAAAAGATAGGCGTGCTTCAATCCGGCTAGGAGAGGTTCATACTCGGTGATGTTGTTGGTAGCAGGAAATCGGAGTTGATAAGCAAAGGGAGTCGTCACCCCTTCCGAAGTGAGCAGAACAGCGTCTATCCCTCGGCCCTAAGAATTGAGCGCACCATCGAAGTGCAGAGACCAAAAGAGATGATGAGCAAGGATAGAGAGATGCTCATCAAGGAAATCGTCCTGAATAGAATCAGTGTGAGTGACGGGGAGATGGGCAAGATGCTCAGCGATGGCGTATCCTTTGACCACCTTCTGAACGACAAACGTGATATCGAACTGAGAGAGGAAGCTCTGCCAGCGAGCTAACCTACTAGAAAGGATAAGCTTCTCTAAGAGATAACGGATCGGGTCCATTCTAGAGATCAACCTTACTGAGTGGGCTAGGAAATAGTGTTTAAGCTTTTGAGCTACCCACACTAAGGCGGCACAAGTCTTCTCCATAGAGGGGTATTTGGCCTCAACCGGGTTAAACAATTTGGAGAGGTAATAAGCTGCCCGATCTTTCCCTTTATCGTCTACTTGTGCTAAGACCGCCCCTAGGGAGTCCTCAATGATCGAGATGTATAGGATTAGGGGTTTCCCAGGGACAGGAGGTTGCAAAATCGGGGGATTGGATAGATAGACCTTCAAGTCCTCATAGGCCTTTTGACAGTCTTGATTCCATTCAAATTTGACCCCCGCCTTTAGCAATTCATAAAACGGGCGGCATCTCTGAGAATGTTAGGATATGAATCTTCTGATGAATTGCAATCTACCAATCAGTCCTCGAAGTTCCGTAATATTCTTAGGTGGAGGCATGTCCATGACGGCCTTTGCTTTATTAGGATCAATCTGGATTCCCCGTTTGCTAACTATAAAGCCTAGCAGCTTCCCTGTAGAGACTCCAAAAACACACTTCTTCAGATTCATCTTTAGCTTATACTCCCTAACTCTTTGCAATACCTTAGCTAAAATAGAGGGGTGTTCTTTTTTGGTTCTCGATTTCACCAAGATGTCATCTACATATGCTTCCATATAGATATGCATCATGTGGTGGAAGATGACCATCATCACCCTTTGATAGGTGGCACCTGCGTTCTTCAGGCCAAACGGCATAACCACGTAGCAATACGTGCCCCAGGGCGTGGTGAAGGAGGTCTTCTCTTGATCCTCTGGAGCGAGACAGATTTGATTATAACCCGAATAACCATCCATGAATGACAAAGCTTCGTACTCGGCGGTGTTATCCACCAGGACATCTATGTGAGGCAGCGGGAAATCATCTTTGGGACATGCTTTAGTAAGATCCCTGAAATTGATGCAAATGCGCACCTTTCCATCATTCTTGATAACAGGGACTATGTTTGCCACCCACTGAGGATATAAGACAACTCTAATGAACCTGACCTTGTATAACTTATCGACCTCTTCTTTGATCTTCAAGGCCATGTGGGGGTGAAATCTTCTTGACCTTTGTTTTACGGGTGTTGCCCCTTATTTAAGCACGAGTCGGTGTTCCACTAAAGAGGGGTCAAGACTCAGCATGTCCATATAAGACCAGGCGAAAGAATCACTATACTCCCTCAGAACCTTGATTAGATCTTTTTCCACTTGCGGAGAGAGGTTAGCGGCAATAATAATAGGCCTTGGGTCTTCTTCAGTTCCCAAATTTATTTCTTCGGTACGTTCATCCACTGCCGATGATGGCTCATCGAATCTCTTTAATCCTCGCGCATACAGATCGGCAGTGTCATCTACATTGCCATCCTCATCATCAATTGGGTCCTTTTCATCCAGGACTTCGTATACACCTAGTCTGTCGTCGCTCCACACCCCTTCTTGCTCCTCTTCATCTTCTATCATAATTACCGTAGCGACAAATTCCGGGCACTTCAAAAGAGCATGACATCGCTGAGCTAGATCCTGCAAGAACCTATCGGGGATGGATTTGGAATGACGCGCAAGCGGACGCGACTCAGAAGAGGAAGGGTTGGACGACTTAGAACAGGACCCTACTTCTCTAGACCTAACTGACTCTACTTCTCTAGACTCGACGGACCCTACGTCTAACCTAGGAGAAAGAAAATCTAGTGGAAAGGAAGGAACAGGGGACTCGTGCCCCTGAGAGGATGATGGAGATAAGATAGCGTAATCTTCCACAGAAATCTATGTTTCAAATTTGACATTTTTTTTGGAGATCAGTGGAGATCACATAGCAGGATGGAGGAGATGATGGAGGGGGAAGTTGGAGAGGAAAGAGAGAGGAATAGAGAAGGTTGAGGGGAGAATCAAATGAGGAAAAGATAGAAGAGAGAGAATTAAGAGGTGGGGAATACCCACAAGGAGAGTGACTTATTGAGAATTCCATCGGCAGGTCATATCGGAATGGAGATATTGGGCAAAGTGGATCAATCACAATTGAAGGAGGACGTGGAATAAAGTCCAGCATATGAAACAATGCGCGTAGGCGGGAAGGAGATAAAGAAATGACAATTAGAGAGCTCACTCTTCCCCGTGGACAGTATGCTGGCTTTGGCTTCCACTGAACAAGCCATACCTCCTGATCCTTCTTCTGACCATAACCATCTGGCTTGCTGAACATTCTGGCAAATGACTGACTGAAATATGGCATATCATCAACATGCCCTTTTGGTAGTAGAGGCGGACTGGCAACTGTGCAGGCTGTATCTTTCTTCTCTGACTATGCTGGCTATGGCTGAAGTGTCCCTGGCTGGAGAGGGCCTTTAACAAAGTGTTGGCGATAGTCCCATGTAAGCGGTCCTGAGTCATCCATCATTGAAAGTGCAGACTCTCGGTAGCCGAGACCCTGTCTACTCATTTTCCTTCCTTTAGGAATGGGCTTAGTTCGCCCTTGTAATTGCGCGCCGAGGCCCCTCCCCGGTTGGTAGCCCAATTTCAAAATAATATCCCAGCCCTTGGAATCTCGGATCTGGGGTTTCGCTTTGATGTTGACGGGTATAGTGGCGGGCTTGCGTAGTGCGTAAGCCCAAGGGAAATCCAAATCTAGGACAGAGATAACGGGCCTACTACTGGGCCATAGTTTAGGCAGAATCTTATCTGATATAGCTTTGACAGACTGGACTGAGGATAAGCTTTTGACTTTAACCACCCTCCCTTGGAAAGGGAACTTGAGACATTGATGCGCGGTGGAGGGCACAACACTGAGAGTATCGATCCATGGATGACCCAAGATAGCCTTAAACATAGGGTCGATGTCTAGCACAAAAAATTCAATGGGCATAGTAAGAGGCCCGAGCTCAGCTTGAATGGTAACAACCCCGTGACATGCTCTTCGTGAATTGTCATAAGCAGCTATAGTAGTGGGGGTCGGCCTTAGAAGTTCCTCTGATAAGTTACAAGCCCTGAGAGTGCTTAGTGGGCACACATTGATAGATGCCCCTATATCAACTAGTGCCACATCAATACTAACTTTGTTCAAAATAATCGAAATACAAAGCGGCGTTTATCGAGCTTCTGGTGGTGCCAGCTCGGTCTCAGAGAAGGTTATTGTTGGGCCCTTGGAGATAGTTGCCAGTGCTATAGGTAAACTGTCAATGGCCATGTCTTCACTAACCATCACCTTTTGAAGAAAATTCCTGAGTGCATCTTGGTGAAGGGTAGACCTTTTGATAAGCTCCAGCACAGATATTTTGGCGGGCACCCTATCCAGGTGATGTAGCAGATCATATTGGGTACCTGCCAGTGGCTCGATCTCCTCTTGCTGATCTGCAGCCGGTTGGGAAGACTGGGAACTGGAGGTAGAAGGATAATTGCGGTGAAACATGTGCCCGCTCCGTAGGGTGAAGTTATAGGCTGCCGCGGCCTCGGATGGGCTCACGATAAGTGACTTAGTAGGCCCGGTGGGGTGGATGAGTGGTGCGGAAGAGGGCGAGGTGGAAATGATGGGAGTGGGAGAGGGGGTAGCGGGTTGTGATGAAAGGATGATGGGTGGAGGGTTGGTGGTAACGGGTGTGAGTGGAAGTGGGGGTGTGAAGGTAAGCGGAGGGGTAATGAACGGAGGGTTAGATGGGGGCGTGGTGACAGCGGGGGTGAGCAATGTGCGAGAGACGAGTGGTGGAGTAGAAGTGGATGAAAGGATAAGTGGTCTAGCGGGCGGAGGAGGGTTTTGGTATGTGGGCGTAAGAACGGTGGGGGTGGAATGAGTGGGGTAGTTGTGGTGGAGGGCCGAGACTTGGCGTACTGAGCTGTCGTCATCAAAGGACCACCCAGCATTGGGGGCCGGGGGTTGAACCACATTGACCTGAGCCGGTGTCGGTGGTTGAGGCTACGGAGCGGGAGGATGGTTCGGCATTGGGTTCTGATGGATCCCCAAATCTTGAACTGGCTGCGGTTGCTGTTGTGGCTACTGCTGCGACTGCGGTGACTGTGATTGATGTACGTGCTACCTCGGCGGCTGCCTTCTTTTCTCTTTAATTTCAACAATGGCCTTGTGCATTTCGGCCCAATCAATTCTCTGTCCTTTATGGAGGTCATAGACCAAATCCATGAACTGAAAACATCCTTCGATAGTATGTCCTGGCTGCCTATGGAACATGCAGTACTTTGTCTGATCAACGGCCGGGTTCCAGATGGGCCGTTCCGGAGGAAGTTGGATTGCACTAACCGACATGAGAGCCGAAAATATGTCCGTGAGGGACTCGGGCAAAGGATGGTACTGGGCTCTCTTGGGTCCCGGGCGCTTATTGTTGTTATTATAGCCGTTAGGTGGAGGGACATTATGGTATTGCGGAGGCTGTGGAGGTTGTTGTGGAGCGACAAAGGTATTTTGTGGAGCGGCGAAGGTAGGCAAAGGATTTTGTGGAGTGGGTTGAAAGTTTTATGGAGCGGGACTTTGGGGAGTGCGGGTGTTTTGCGGAAAGTGGAATGGAGTGGCTTGGAAAGGGAAGGTAACGGCTTGTACTTGCTCGTTGGTCTAGACCACCTCGGTGACAGGCCCTTGAGGTTTCTTGTGGTATTTTGGTTTTTGGTTCTCGAAGAGCAAGTGGATGGGGGAGTCCTTAAATTGTGTTTGAATAAATCATGCCCGGCTATATAGTTGGTGCATGTTGGCTATATCATTCATGGCAAGGATGTTAGGGAAGGTCGGGGTAGCATTAGAGATGAGTAGCTTGACTTTCTCTTCCTCCGGAATGTGGCCTGGTACCCTGGCAGCCATCTGCCTCAATCTATCAGCATAAGTTGCAAACTCCTCATCTGGCTTCATCTTCTCGGCCACCAAGTCTGTGAAGGAATATTCTGGACCGAGCCTGTCTTGAAACCGTTGGATGAACTTGTCTTTCACTATTTTGAAACTCTCGGCATCCTCTAGTGGCAGAGAGTAGAACCATTCCAGTGCAACACCATCTAATGATCGGCGGAATAGATACGCCATAAGGTGATCATCATACTGAAACTGAGCCGATTCATATAAGAAGTCCCTAACATGAATAATAGGATTACCGTTCCCATCATACTTGTGGTAATTGGGGAGCTCGGATTGCGGGGGGAATCGGATATTTTGGAAGCTGGGGACCGGAACGTCTACCAAAGATTGTGGGCTAACCCGCTTCTGGAGGAAATCGAGTTGTTGTTGCATGGTGACCCATTTATCGAGTAATTCTTGCTCCTTGGACGGAGTAGAGATAGTGAAAGATGGAATCTGAGGAGTAGAGGGATAAACAGGAGGAGGTGGCCCATAAATTGGATATTGGGTCGAAGGAAGACCCATGTTGGAGTGGACTTGGGCCGCCCCTTGCTGAGGGTGCATGAAATCATTCGGGACAATAAGGACCTATGGCGTAGATGGGCCAGACATATGATGATCTGCTGGAAAAGAAGGAGGGACAATGGTCTTACCCTTATTCGAGAATTGCTGAGCCGAACCAGAAGACTGGCCCGCTTCCAGACTAGAAAACCTGAGGGTCCTAGGTTGGACTGGAGTGAGATCGATTGGAGCGGACTGGATGGCAGGCCCGTCGGCCCTAGACTGAGCATTGGAAGGATTGGACTGACCTTGCATGATGGTGGAAGGTGAAGCGTTAGACCCCTGCATGGCCTGATAGACGGCTTGAAGTTGAGCCGGATCAAATTGGGCCATCATTTGGAGGATGGAATTTGCGGAAGGAGTAGGAAGAGACGGAGTGGATTGAGTACCCTCCAAAGGGACGGAGGACGGAGGGGGGATGTGCCCCTCCCCGGGATGGAATGAGATGACCCTAGAGGGGTCTTCTAGAAGCCCTTGAGCAAGAGACTCCTCTTGGGAACGGGGGAGATCAAAAGAGGCCATGGTGGTCTCAAAAAAAGATTGGAGTAGAGCTTGGAAAAGGAATTGCCCCTAGGTGATGAAGCCTCTAGAGAGCGGAAGCAACTCCACATGTAACGAAAGACCTTAACAAAATGCAAACAACACACAACAAACACACAATGAGTGACCAAACCTAGATGACTTTAACAAAGATGTAAGTGAAAAAGATACGACAACACTCAAGGTCAACCAAGTTATGTAGATGATGCAACAAGATTCTTATGATTTTCTCCTTTGGAACCTTAGTGACTTAACCAAAATGTGCTCTCAACAATAGGTTCCTAATAGGGGAAAGATATGTGGCTTGGTTTGACTCTAAATGTGGTCACTCCTTCACTTATGCAATCCTAGACATGGGGTGGGAGCGGTACAATCGGCCCGGTGTCCATGTGGGAATCCACAACTCACGGGGACTTATGGAGGTCCCTGATTTGATTTTTTAGTCGGCTCCAAGGAATATGGAGCCGAGAGGTCCACACACCAAGGTAGAAGAATGCGATCTAATGTATAAAAATATGCATGAACCTATGTGCACCGGAGTGCATGCAAATTCTAGCCTATAATCTAGTAATCAAATATGCACACAATGATATGAACATGTTGTGTATGTGATTTTGATGATTACAAAATGCCTTTGTTGCTTGGCCTTGTGCGTGAATGGTTATTCATGTCTTCATGTGTATGAAATTTGAAATGGTTGTGGAAATGATCACAAACTACTTTTATTGGGATATCATGTCGATGCATTTGTGACTCTATAAGGCTCATATGTGCTTTGATGTTAGCACATGGCATTGTGGAAAACATGCTTGGATAAATGTCATATTGAGCCTCATGTCATGCATGGTAATGCTAAATGATTGATTGAGATGTAAATACCATTGCTAGCCCCCAAGGTAATGATGTGTGGATTGATGAGAGTTTGGATGATGATCAAACTGAATGTGACTCAATATTATTTTATGTGGCTTGGCTCCTTACTCTTTGAATTCCAAATTTATACTATCATTCAATGGTGAATGATATTTAGAATTTCATAACTCTGTGTATGAATGATTCAACCAATCAACAAGAAATGTGAACTCAGGTAAAACAATGAAGTAAGTGTTGCTATATGGAGTTAAATGGATATCTCATTCCTCCTTCACTCTTGGAATATGTTCAATGATCTATTTTATTATGAACATGTTCATAGTGTTAATGCTTGATGTAAAGATCTTGATTTTCAACTAACCTCTTGCTTTATCATGTTTTTCAGGATGAAAAATCATAGTTAATCTTCATGGGATTATGGTAATATTTAATCAATTGTTTCCCATCGATTTGATGGAGGTTTTAGTTATTTTTCAGGCTTAAACAAGAAGGGGTCGACCCATGGGGTCGACCCTCTCAGGTTCTGTTCAAAACAGAACCAATCGTTTGAACCCTGCCTGAAAGAGTCGACCCCTGGGGTCGACCATGGGGTCGACCCTGGGGTCGACCCCTGTAACCCAGAACCATATTTTATGTTATGTTTGGCTTCTGCCCGAGGGTCGACCCTGGGGTCGACCCTTTCCAGTCGGACGCCCAGCCGCGACTTTTGACCGCCGTTTTCTTGCTCCTAAAGTCTTTCAATTCGAGTCCAACTTCCACAAATCACTCCACAAAGTGTGGATCTGGTCCCTAGGCTGTCTCTTGACCGACCTAAACACTTATATACATCTCTTGGGTTGTAAACCCTAAGGATGAGGATGCTAGATCTGAAAATCATTTTTCTTCTAACCCTTGTATGTGCAGGTCGTAAGTAGCGGCTCCATGGCTTCTCCCACGTTCTTCTGAGATTGTATGTGAAAGGAAGAAAGTGGATTCAAGTCTCCATTCGATCCCCTACTGGAAGCTGCGTGGGAAATCAAGTTACAACCTCATCTTTGCAAGAATCGTTCATCTTATTTCAAGAATGTTCTTCATCCTGCAGAAGCATTCAAATACGGTTGAAGAAGAGAAAGGGGGAGCTCTAATCATTGCAAAATCTTCCTTATTCTGATCTTTGTTGATAGAGCTTGAAAATTTGCTTTAAGGCATTTTAGGAGGGCTTCATATGTCCTCTCTCTTGCATATATATATGAGTTGTGATCTTTGTGGTACAATAATTCTAATGCTTATATATTCATCTTTCGTATAGGTCAAGAAAAGGGAGAAAACGAAGTGAAGCTCCTACCATCGTGAGGATCTGGAGCTCGTGGAAGAAAGAAAAGAGGAGCGGTACGAGGAGAGGAAGAAGATGATGTTAAAATCATGATCATCCGTCAATGAGCCTAGAAGAATCAGATTTTGTTGATAAAGGGGGAATCTTACTCTTGATGCAACTTTCCAGTTTTCATCTATATAATTTATTTGGAGGGTCATAGCATATGTTTATCATTGCTTCATAAACATTTGAGAGAATACTTTGTGTGGGTGTTCAGAGAAAGGGGTCTCCGAGTGTGTGTGTTGTCATATGTGTGTCGATTTGTGCGGAGTATATCCGCGTGTGTGGTTGGGAGTTTTCTCCCGTGTGGTTGTGTAGGCATTGCCCTACGTGTGTGTGTGGACGGAGCTGTGTCTCCGTGTGAGGTATTTTGTTCGGGGTGTGTTCCCCAACTCTGTGTGTGTGTGTGTGCTGCTGTGGCAGTAGTTTGAGGCAAGGCCTCGTGTGTGGTTTGCTGCGAAAGCAGCGTGTGTGTGTTGGGGTTCATCCCCGTGTTGCTACATTTTGTAGCGTATAGTGAAGCCTCACCGGTTTGGTGAGGGGTGGACGTAGGGAGCCCGTCGTGGTCCCGAACCACCTTAAAAATCCCTGTGTCCTGTGGTTTGATTCTTGTGTTTGTGTGTTCTCTATCCTATCTGTTTGTGCATTCGAGTGAGCTCGGTGAGATTGAGTGAATCTAGTTTAAACCTGTTTAGATTAAATTACTCAATCTTGTATATTCTGCTGTGTGCTAGTTGTGTTTTTAATTGGACATAGTTTTTAGTAAAAGGATCTATTCACCCCCCCCTCTAAATCCGTGTTCCTGCACTACAGGACCCAACAATTGGTATCAGAGCGAGGCTCTGTTGTCCCTAGATCTTGCGATCTACAGAGTGATCCCAGTGCATTCTACAATCATGAATTTTTCTGTTGAACATGTCTCAATGAATTATTTGCCAATCTTCACTGGTTCGGATTTTGATTCATGGCTAGACAAACTCTGTATGGTGATCAATTCTATTAATCCTAGTCTATGGAAATTGATTTATCATGGTCCACACATATTACCTCTAGATGAGACCAAGTGGTCTAATCAGGATAAAATGATGCATCATGATAATGTTACTGCTTTGAGTCTATTGAAAGCTTCTGTAAGTACTAACAAGTATCCATTTGTATCTTCTTGTAGGACGGCAAAGGAGCTTATGGACCGGTTGATCAAAGCTCAAGAGAAGGAAAGGTAAAAATGTCTCATGGCCGATGATGCAGATCAACAAAGTGACAAAAATGCAGAAGAGGTAAATTCTGATTCTGAAGAATTTACTCTTGATGATCTTGTTGAAGCTTATGATGAGTTGGAAAAATAATATAAGAAAGTCAAGTCAGAAAATAGAAAATTGAAAAAGAAATCTGAAAACTTGTTCTATGAAAATGGTTCTTGTGATAAATGTTCTGAGCTTGTTAACTTCAATGAAATTTTAGAGCATGATGTTGAATGTCACAAAGAAACCATTGCTTGTTTGAGAAATGAAAATATTGTCCTCAAGAATAAAATCGATCAATTGGAGAAAACTGAAAAAGATCTAAGAAACAAAATGGAATCAAACTCAATTGATTAGGATAGTTGCAATGAATTGATTATGAATGATAAACTTGTAAATGAAAATGAAGAACTTAAAAAAGGAAAATAGTGCGATGCTAATTCAGATCTCCCTGCTTGAAAGTAGATTGTAAAATCTTGAAAAAGGGAAATCTGTGATTGTTGATGAATCTGACAAGATGCATGTGCTTGAACAAATGATGGAGAGCTACAAAACCATCAATGCCCAATTGAATGAAAAAGTCATTTCCTGTGACAATGAGATCATTTCCTATGAATTGCATATTTCATCACTTAAAAAGGAAATTCTTGATCTGAATACTTCTTTGTGTAAGTTTGTGAATGGGGAAGAAAATCTGAACAAGATATTGGGGACTAAGGTGAATTTCCAAAGAGAAGGGTTGGGCTATAATCCTGTGAACAAAAAGAATTTTGAAAATAAAGTCTATACATCTTTTGTCCATACAAACATAGCCAGCACATCAAATGGGTCTCCAAATCAATCTGTTCCTCAAACAACAAAGAGATCAAATGAAAGTCTGAAAAAGAAACAAAACTTGCATCAAAAGGCTAAAAATGTTGTTGGTGTCACGATGAATGCCATGAAAAATCATGTTGCACACACATGCATCCACAAAGAAAATCTCATATTTTTATTGTGGTGAACTTGGTCATATGATGCATGATTACTTTTTGATGAAATCTGAAGATCTAGATGCATGCAAGAAAATGAATGGCTTCACAAAGTCAAGAAAGTTTCTGAACATAAAAAGAACTTTTGATAACTCTTATGTTCATGCAAGAAGACCATTTGAAAGATTTGCTCCATGAACTATTTTCGTTGTGGAAGGTTCGGTCACATGATGAACAATTGCTTTATTTTGAAAAATGATAACATCTCTACAAACCCACAAAAATTTCATACTCATCCTGTTGTGAAGAAGAGAAATTTCCATGCTTATAATGATAACATTCATGCTAAATCACAGAAATTTGATTATCATGTTTATGAGAATTCTGTGAAGTCTCTTGGTTGTTGTCATTATTATGGTGAGTTTGGGCATACCATGCATGATTGCTCCTTAATATATTTTGATGATATGCATGCCCAAAAACTGTGGAAGGCACCCACTAGAGGTGCAACTAACCATCCTAGACCCAAGAAGGTTTGGGTACCCAAAACAACCAAATGAGAACTTTGTTGCAGGATTGCCTTGAGGCCAAGAGAAAGGCCTTAAGTCGACTTGGCCAGTTCGGGTGTGATGCCTTGGTTAACATAGACTTGTCCTTGACTTCACACTGATTTTGCAGGTTTGATAATCACCATCAACCCTTGAAATCATGGAGAAAAAGAAAGGAGCTTGAGAGGATTTCAACACCAGATTTGATCCACTTCCATTGAGATTTGTAGCTTGTTGATGAAGAAGACAACAAGGGGAATAAAGTAAAGAATCTGAAAATGTCAATAAAGGTAACTCAAGATAAAGGTGAGAAAATAAAGTGTTTGTTTGAAGCTCTTTGGTCTTGATGTTAGTGCCATATCTTGACAGACAGTGATTTTGAAGTTTTGAATACCCCTTGGTTACTTTTGACAATGTGGATAATGAATGCTTGGTTGAATGGTATTGAAACATCTGAGCAGTATATATGAGAGTGTAGCCATTGAATACTTTTTGCTAAACCCCCGATGTCAAATGAGAATACTTTTGATTCTGATCATCATTTGAATGATTACATAGTATATAAAATGATGACATGTGGAAGGGCAGGTCAAGCCTGTCTAAAAGCTATCACCATGCGTGAGAATGTGTCTCCGCCCGGTACCATGAATCATCTGTGTATATGGCATCAAACTTAAATGAATTTTTTAAAATCATGCATTGATTATGGGGGAGTCTTGCAAGCTAAAAATTTTGAGATTGATGATTTCCATTCTCTCAGCATGATGATTTTGTTCTGCGGCTAAACATTTTGAGGACTGAATTTGATCAATGTTCCATGGTCTTTACCAATGTGCCACTCATCTTTTTGGATAAAAGCACAACTGTTTTCAAGAAAAGTTCACATGTGATGATTTTGATACTTTGCATGAATTTTCTGAATTCTCTTTTCAAAATAAAAATGTGTGCTCACATTTTAACATTTGGTAATGCATGGCATGCATCAGTTGCATTAGGTGCATATAGAGTGTCATGTGAAATCTGAAATCTTGCATCACATTGCATATTTGCATATCACTCTCTGCATATCATTCACATAGTGCTTTTGGAAGATGAAGCTCATCGTGGGTCTTGTTGCATAGTTGGCATTGTCAGCATACATATAGTGCATAATTTGAAATGCATCATTTTGAACATTTCATGTTGCATAAATGCCAAAATGGATACTTTCAACAGTGGCACCATATCTTTGGAGCCAACATTTCAAGAACTGAGATTGCATACCTTTTCATTCTGCATTGCATATTGCATATATTCTCATCGTATGCTTGCATATTATTATATGCTATTCAACTCCTTCCTTGAAACTTCTAAGACCATATACTCCATTGATAAATAATGTTGCATCTGAGTCTTAACAAGTGTGTTTCATGTCAAACTCTCAGGGGGAGCATTTCATGCTTATTGCATTTACATAGGGGGAGCTACACTATCCTGCTCTAAGTTAAATTTTTTCCATACATGTTAAATCAAATTCGTACACTTCATGCACTTTAATGTGAAATTGAGTGTTATTCATAAGGATATAGGAATTTCATTTCAACACTCTAAAGTAATTCAACTTGCTGCATGGATGATAAGAGACAGTTGAGGAAAAAGTTACCTACCTCCACATAAAAAAAAAATAGTTGACATGAAAGGCAGAGCAATGCTAAGTCTCACTGAGTAAACTGGGCACATGTCACCTAAGACGTGATGTGGTTCATTTCTGAAAAGTGTTGACTAAAGTATCTCTGTTCAAATGAGGTGACAAGGTTCAGTATTCTGAGTAACCGGAGATTCTGGCATGAGCTCCATGTGTCTCCTCACGTAAAAAGGAATTATTTGAACATGATCCTTCTTAGAAAAATTCAGATTGTCTGTGTGAAAATTACTGATGATAATTTGATGAGGAAGAGCGAAGCCTCCAATACGTTGTTCTCTAGATTGAAATGTAGTTTGTGAACTTACTATTGTATTTACTTGAAAATCCGGTTATCCATATGGCTAAGATTTATACTCATGTTACTCACTTACACATGCTAATTTGATTTGATATGTATTTTAAAAATTTGATTGATTGCTTGACCTGCTGTACGCCTTCTTCTATTTATCTACACAATCCTCTAGGTGTAATCATGAGCATTCTGAACTTAATTACTGTGGAAGCACTTTTTATTTATTAATTAAGATCTATGGTTATTGGGTTTGTTAAGTGCGTGGGTGTGCCAGTCACAAAGTGACGATTTATTGTGCGCTCGATCTGACTAATCAGATGATTGTGTGGTTCGTGTCGGGACCGGAACCCGCCGTGCCATAAAAGTCACGGTGTTTTTTATATCCACTCAGAGAGGGGAACACCCTTGATTAATCACCGGGAATCAGGGCCTCATGGCCAGGAAATTATATCGAGAGAAACTAGCCGATAACGATCTCGAATCAATCGGAAAGCCTGATGTCTAGGGAAGCAAGCATTCGAAATACGTCAGTCACTCAAGGGACCATTTCGATATTCGGACGAGCGTCCGGCTTCAGAAAATCGTGATTGTCACGGGGAAAACTGGAGCATATGTATGCCGGGGTACGGCAAATTTATTGTTCAAAGGGGCGGGAAACGTTCAGTTAAATCCCGGTTAGAGCGGTCGAAAACCGATAAGTTTGTCGGCCCGGTGCAAGATCAAGCTACGACCATACTACGGTGGGCCCCCCGTGGTCGAAGTCGGGCTCGCGTAGGCATCGTTAATATTTCTGGTGCCGAAGGGCAGCGGGAAAGTGTTCCGGGACCATATTCAAAAACAGAGATGTGTACAGAGATAGCTGGCTATAGGCCTAGGATGTGGGTCAGGCGATGACCATGGTTGGGGTGAACCCGAGGTCCGAGCGTGACTCACGACGGTCTTATCGATGTTCCCATGCATAGGGTTCGGGGAGGATGAGAGCCGTCTCGTTCCATTCGGATTTGTCGGTCATTCATGGACCATTTTATGTTCGGACAAAGGTCCGTATAGAAAACAAGACGGCGATGGGAGCGAGTCCGTGCAAATGTCTGCCGTGAGTACGGCAAGTTTAATGCAAGCACGTGATTAGATCCCGGCGTATATGTCGGTCACTAACGGACCATTCATTATTTGGACGGAAGTCCGTATTAGTAGCGTCGAGGACGACGATAAAACCGTGCGGATGTCTACCGTAGGTGCGGCAAGTTTAATGTGGGTGCGAGATCGGATCCCGATGAAGACGGGTCGAGCTAACAAACTATCGGCCTGGGATAAGTTTGGATCATGGTCACGTCCGGGCGGGGGCTCCCGAGATCCAAGTCCGATCTAGTGGGGCATCATTACTTTTCTCTTCACCAAACCGTATGAATGTCTGCCATGAGTATGGCAAGTTTAATGCAGGTGCGGGATTAAATCCCGGTATATATGTCGGTCACTAACGGACCATTTCTTATTTGGATAGAAGTCCGTGTTTGTAACATAAAAGACGGTGACAAAACCGTACGAATGTCTACCGCAGATACGGCAAGGTTAATGTGGATGTGAGATTGGATCCCGATAGAGGTGAGTCAAGCTGATGATCTATTGGCCCGAGGTGGTTCCGGACTATGGCCATATCGGGGTTTCCGATGACCACGTTTGATGCCACGGGGCGTCATTGCTTTTCTCTTCACGCACAGTCCGGGGAAGTGAATTGTCAAGTGTGAAGCCCGAACTCGCCAACGTGCGCCCTCGCACGCGGATCGACCTGCGCGGTCAGGTCGCGGGGGTCAAGGGGGCAGCGCCCCTTGCGGGGGTTTCCGGGGGCGGAGCCCCCGGAACAAAAATTTGATTATAAGAGTGATTCATTATGTTGTTTATTCTCATGAGGGTGATTCATGTTCTTTCGTTCTCATTCATTAGTTTAGGTTCCTTCTTTTGTTTTATTCATTAGTTTCAACCCTTTTCTTCTATTTAGCTAACTGATGTTTTCTTTTATGGGGCACGCTGGTTTAAGGAAACAAATGGGCACGCCGGATAAGGGGACGCCAAGGGGCACGCCGGTTTAATGGGTGCAATAGGGCGCGCCGGTTAAAGATGTTAAGGGGGGGGGGCGTTGGTTACATGGCAAGAAGGAAGAGGGGCCAGGGGCGCGCCGGAATAGGGTAATGAATAGTGAGGCGCGCTGGTTAAAGGGGGGCTATTCAAGGGGGCGCGCCGGATAAAGGGATGCCAAGGGGCGCGCCAGATAGAGGGATGCCAAGGGGCGCGCCGGTTAATGGCCAAGAAGGAAGAGGGGCGCGCCGGATAAGTGTCAGGAAAATAGAGGGAGTTTTGAGTGTGAAGCTAAACCGGCGCGGGGGGGGGGGGGGGTACCGTGCCGGATTAGGAGCATGCCGGGATAGGTTCTATGAGGTTTTCTTTCATTCTTTTGTGCTCTGTTTCTTCTTTCTTTCACCCGTGAGCTACTTTGATGATTGATTTATTCATCTTATTGGTGGATTAAGCTTGTGGAGAGAAAGTTTAAGTGTTTTAGTTGTTTATTAAGGTGGATTAGCATGAAGATTCTAGTGTTTTATTAGAAGAGTTCGTTGTGTAGGGCAGTTCAGTTTACTTCAGAGGCAGCTTCAGAGTTGGGCAGTTCCTGGCAGGAAGGAGTCCAGCTAGTTCATTTATTCCTGGCGAGAATTGGGCAGCACCTCCCCCTGACTGAAGCTTGCCAGAGAAGAATGGGGAACACCAAATGGATTACTTCGGGGTGAACCTAAAAACTCAGAGTAAGGCCTCCGTTAACCCATAAGTGATGCGGAGACTCGAGGACAAGCCTTCAAGAGTTCCAGCAGCTTACAGGTGATGATTTTGTGGGCGGGACGAATGTGTGCCACGAGAGGCTTTAGATGTTCATCCCTTCGATGGGTTCCCCTGAAGGCCGTGCCACAGGGAGGCAGGTCTCCAAGGTCCCTGGATGACAAAAGAACCGGGAGAAAGGGGAGGAGATCAAGGCAGTAGAACACTACTCATGCCCATCAAAAATCATTCCTTTTATTCATCCGCAAGGGAAAGGGGGAAAAGAGATACATGCGGGGATCTACCCTGAAGCAAGGAAAACACATCAGAGAAAGAGGAAAGAAATACATCGGTGGGGGAGGGGGAACGAAGCACAAGCTACCTCTCACTCTCACTCTCCTCTCTTCTCTTCTCTTCTCCGGCACAGGGACGAAGCTTCTTTCTTCTCTTCGGGTGGCCCTCTCTTCTCTTTTTTTGTCGCCCTCTGGGGGTTGGTTCTCCCCTCTCTTCTTCTTTCACCCACCTATATATAGGACATGTTGCGTTTCTTGTAGAAATGGTCAGTGGGGGAGAATTCCCGCCACCTCTGCCTTGCTCGCAGCAACGCTGGGAGTTGACTCATTGCATTGGATGCTACTGGTTCGTGCCGTACCCTGCTGCTCGTCTGAGGATGGGATGTTCACGGATTTACCGGGGCCTGCTTCGCCGTTGCCGCTTCTGTGCTGTCGAACGGATGTGGAGGCATAGCTTGGTAGCATTGAATGCTATGCCCCCTTGAACCTGCACCTAAATCCGATAGGAGAACAGAGTATCGGTTGACAGATGGGACATAATGGGGTTAAACCGGTGCGGTGTTGTGCGCGCCGGATTAAACCCAAATGCAATTAGCCCGCAGTATCACCAAATGAATAGGGGCGCGTCGGATCAGCAAAGGAAGAGGGGGCGCGTCGGTTTAAGGACCATGCAAGGGCACGCCGGTCTAAGGCTATTGGAAGGGGCACGCCGGTTTAAGGACCATGCAAGGGCGCACCGGTTTAGACTTCATCTCGGCTTCACGGCTATTCGGATGGACGCTTGTCCTCCCGTATTGCTTTAGTCGTAATGCACTACCGTCAGGGTGTTTAGTTCAGGGCCTCTGCATCTCGATTTGGAACTTCGAGAGATCCCCGACGCGTGCCGAACACGTGCTCGAATTCCCGAGTTTCTTTTGATTCGGCCTTTGGCAATGCCGACTGGAGAGCCGGGGCTATCTCTTCAACACGAGGGGATTCTTTGTTGGGTGGCGGAGCACCGGGTAGGTATTTGTCCTGCTTGGAGGAGGCATAGGGTTTACTCGGCCCTTCCATCTTCGACTTGCTCTCGAGTGCTGAGATGTGCATGCCGCATGATCATTATCATTTTTTTAACGTCCACAATGACTCACTTGCACTTTTCCTACACCTATCCCCTCACTGTAAATCAATTGGTATCACTTCTTGTGAAGGAGTTATGTTGCATGTATCTATAGATATCTGCTTGATTACATTGTATGCATTTCATGTCTCATCATTTTCATACATCCTGTTTCATGCATTTCACAAGAAAACTAAAAATCAAAAATTTGAAAATCAAAGTCAGTCATCTAATGTGTCAATGTCAAAGGGGGAGCTTTGCATGTGATCTTATCTGCTTAACTCATCAGGACTTGCATGAGTCAATACCTTTCTATGGTTGTTTGAGTGCTTGTTTGCTTCCTCATTATTGTCATGCCATACACCATTTCCAATTGCTGCAACTCGTGAGCATTTGTATATCGGTTTGACGTCTTGCATTCTACATGACAATATTGTCCACATTTGCATTTCCAATTTCACCAATTGGTATCAAACAGTTTTGCAATTCGTCCATGCATATTGTGCATATTGGTTCTCTTCATAAACCCAGTGTCCATAGGTTCTTGCCATTCTGGACTCCCCATCATGCTCCCCATTTCTGATTATGTCAAAGGGGGAGAGAGCATTATAGCATAAATATTTTGTCATCATCAAAATGGGAGAGATTGTTGTGTATGTGATTTTGATGATTACAAAATGTCTTTATTGCTTGGCCTTGTGCGTGAATGGTTATTCATGTCTTCATGTGTATGAAGTTTGAAATGGTTATGGAAATGATCACAAACTACTTTTATTGGGATATCATGTCGATGCATTTGTGACTCTATAAGGCTCATATGTGCTTTGATGTTAGCACATGGCATTGTGGAAAACATGCTTGGATAAATGTCATATTGAGCCTCATGTCATGCATGGTAATGCTAAATGATTGATTGAGATGCAAATACCATTGCTAGCCCTTAAGGTAATGATGTGTGGATTGATGAGAGTTTAGATGATGATCAAACTGAATGTGACTCAATATTATTTTATGTGGCTTGGCTCCTTACTCTTTGAATTCCAAATTTATACTATCATGCAATGGTGAATAATATTTGGAATTTCATGACTCTGTGTATGAATGATTCAACCAATCAACAAGAAATGTGAACTCAGGTAAAACAATGAAGTAAGTGTTACTATATGGAGTTAAATGGATATCTCGTTCCTCCTTCACTCTTGGAATATGTTCAATGATGTATTTTATTGTGAACATGTTCATAGTGTTAATGATTAATGTAAAGATCTTGATTTTCAACTAACCTCTTGCTTTATCATGTTTTTCAGGATGAAAAATCATGGTTGATCTTCATGGGATTATGGTAATATTTAATCAATTGTTTCCCATTGATTTGATGGAGGTTTTAGTTGTTTTTAAGGCCCAAACAAGAAGGGGTCGACCCATGGGGTCGACCCTCTCAGGTTCTGTTCAAAACAGAACCAATCGTTTGAACCCTGCCTGAAAGGGTTGACCCCTGTAACCCATAACCAAAACTGGTTCTATTTTGGGTTCTGGAAACATGAGGGTCGACCCCTGTAACCCAGAACCATATTTTATGTTCTGTTTGGCTTCTGTTTGCCCGAGGGTCGACCCTGGGGTCGACCCTGGGGTCGACCCTTTCCGGTCGGATGCCCAGCCGCGACTTTTGACCGCCATTTTCTTGCTCCTAAAGTCTTTCAATTCGAGTCCAACTTCCACAAATCAATCCACAAAGTGTGGATCTGGTCCCTTGGCTGTCTCTTGACCGACCTAAACACTTATATACATCTTTTGGGTTGCAAACCCTAAGGATGAGGATGCTAGATCTGAAAATCATTTTTCTTCTAACCCTTGTATGTGCAGGTCGTAAGTAGCGGCTCCATGGCTTCTCCCACGTTCTTCTGAGCTTGTATGCGAAAGGAAGAAAGTGGATTCAAGTCTCCATTCGATCCCCTACTGGAAGCTGCGTGGGAAATCAAGTTACAACCTCATCTTTGCAAGAATCGTTCATCTTCTTTCAAGAACGTTCTTCATCCTGCTAAAGCATTCAAATACGGTTGAAGAAGAGAAAGGGGGAGCTCTAATCATTGCAAAATCTTCCTTATTCTGATCTTTGTTGATAGAGCTTGAAAATCTGCTTTAAGGCATTTTAGGAGGGCTTCATATGTCCTCTCCCTTGCATATATATATGAGTTGTGATCTTTGTGGTACAACAATTCTAATGCTTATATATTCATCTTTCGTATAGGTGAAGAAAAGGGAGAAAACGAAGTGAAGCTCGTACCATCGTGAGGATCTGGAGCTCGTGGAAGAAAGAAAAGAGGAGCGGCACAAGGAGAGGAAGAAGATGATGTTAAAATCATGATCATCCGTCAATGAGCCTAGAAGAATCAGATTTTGTTGAAGAAGGGGGATTCTTACTCTTGATGTAACTTTCCAGTTTTCATCTATATAATTTGTTTGGAGGGTCATAGCATATATTTGTCATTGCTTCATAAACATTTGAGAGAATACTTTGTGTGGGTGTTCGGAGAAAGGGGTCTCCAAGTGTGTGTGTTGTCATATGTGTGTCGATTTGTGCGGAGTATATCCGCATGTATGGTTGGGAGTTTTCTCCTATGTGGTTATGTAGGCATTGCCCTACGTGTGTGTGTGGACGGAGCTGTGTCTCCGTGTGAGGTATTTTGTTCGAGGTGTGTTCCCCAACTCTGTGTGTGTGTGTGTGTGTGCTGCTGTGACAGTAGTTTGAGGCAAGGCCTCGTGTGTGGTTTGCTGCGAAAGCAGCGTGTGTGTGTTGGGGTTCGTCCCCGTGTTGCTACATTTTGTAGCGTATAGTGAAGCCTCACCGGTTTGGTGAGGGGTGAACGTAGGGAGCCCGTCATGGTCCCGAACCACCTTAAAAATCCCCGTGTCTTGTGGTTTGATTCTTGTGTTTGTGTGTTCTCTATCCTATCTGTTTGTGCAATCGAGTGAGCTCGTTGAGATTGAGTGAATCTAGTTTAAACATGTTTATATTAAATTACTCAATCTTGTATATTCCGCTGTGTGTTAGTTGTGTTTTTAATTGGACAAAGTTTTTAGTAAAAGGATCTATTCACCCCCCTCTAAATCTGTGTTCCTACACTACAGGACCCAACAGAACAGATGAAGCAACTAAGGAGGAGACCAAGTAGCACCCAAGCAGGGGAAACACACCAGAAACTGCAGAAATAAAATGCACCTCGGAATGCATACCTGTAACTGGAGTAACGGTCGTATACACCCGCGTCAGAAAGCCTAATGGTCTAGGAATGGACCGTTACAATAATGTGACGCACTAGGAGAAGATCGCCACAGAACCCAGGGAACCAGAAACAACATGAAATAAAAGGAAAATCCGGGGGAAACACGGGCAAAAGAAGGAACAAATGGATGGCAGGTTTAACAGAGATCAAAAGGCACGATTGGCACTAGTTGTCCCACCGTGATCGCCAAAAATTTCTGTTGATTATTATTTGTGATTGGTGTGGTGATTCCTTTATTGCAAGATGAGGTGATCAATTATGCAGATATGTGAATAAATGTAATCAATCAACCAATAGGCATGGACAACATATGCCTATGCAACCATCATGACCTCTAAACATGGGCAAGCAATCTCAATCAAGGAACTAAACTAAAGAAGAAGTAAAAACACACGCGGAGAGTAGAGCAAGAGGAATAGAAAAACACACCGCAAGGGGTGGAACAAGCAATTAAAGGAAAAGATGTAAAGAGAGAGAGAACTATTGCCCAACTAAGAAGGAACGTGATCGCCACTAAGGTAAATAACAAGCCAAGGACTTGAAACGTACCTTAGAATAGGTGGATGAAGCACCCGCCCGTAGGAGAGATAAAACTAGGAACTGTAATCTACAACCCTGTGAAGTGTAACGGACTAGTGTAGATGCGCCAGATAAGCGTAACGCGCCTTCCTTGATCCGTCAGAGATCTGCAGAAAAGGAATTGGGAATCTTTGAATCTCCACACTTCCCAGCCGGCTAGGAAGCATGGGCCTCATGCCTTAACCTTGGAAAACCTACAAAAGAATGTAGACAACGAAAGAAAACACCCAGATTAGCCTTTGCAAAGTGTAGTAACTATAAATCAAAAGAATTGAAGAACATGCAAAAGGAAAGGGGAATACCAGGGGTGGTTGGTTTTTTTTAACCCCTCTGGGGTGTTTAAAAGATGGGAGGAGGATTTAGATGCATGCAGTAAGAGAAAGAACGTGGGAGAAGGAGAGGGAACATGCCATGGATGATAGAAGATGGAAGAACAACTAAAAGATTGAACTTGACTGAACTAGCCCCTTAAAGCTAATACTCCCTGGACTTAGGACGATGATGGGTGTGGGATGCAGCCTTCCTTGGTTGGTTCTAGCTCTAGGATGTGGCAGCACTTCGTCGCGAACTCCAGAAATCTCCTCTTCAAGTCATGAAGTCAAGTGTTCTATTTATAGACCCCCAAACTCTTGGGTCAGATTGGAGATGATCTAGCTAAAAAGGAGGAGGTTTTTAGGAAACTCTTGAAGATAATACTCCCAAGAGTCCATAGAAACAAACAGAAGCTTCTGAGTATCAAATTTGGAAGAGAAATCACAAGATCAAACTCTTAATTCGGCCACGGAGTAGCAGAGAAAGAGCAGTTCTGCTAGAACACTCTGATGGATGTAACGGTTGCACGATAGACCGCCACAAGAAGGTAACGCGCCAGGACTAGTCCGTTACACAACCTTATCCCCTAAGTGTTGTGTCCCTGTGATTTTGATGATAGCAAACACTATAAGTCTTATGAATGCATACAATTCTGTTTGTGGTGCAGATAAATGTTTCATTTGAAAATCTTATCTGAATTATTGCTGCATTTTAAATATGGCTGTGTGGTGTGTGCTTTGGTGCATTTCATAATTGCATTTATCTGGATTGTTTGATGTCATATGTGTTTACTTATGTTTTGATGATAACATAGTTTACGTGTGTTTTGATGATGACAAAGTGATGTCATATGTGTTTACTTCATTTAGAACTGCTCATTCAGAACTTGGTACATTGCTTAACTGTGAGCATGGCATAGACTGTACACTCGTCTGTCTGCATGAGTCACCAAGTCCACACATTGCATCGTGTGTTTTTCATGAAGTCTATACATTGGCAGCCAGCGTCTCAAGAAGTATGTACATCCTCTTCAAGCATTTCAAAGTCTATACATCGCTTGGAGTTCTTTCAAGTCTATACTTTGCTGAGCGTCTCACTGACTGTCTCATGCAAGTATATACATTGGCATATGCATTCACTGTAAAGTCTATACATTCATAGCGTCCAGTGTCTAGAGTTTCATAAAGTTTGTACATTGGAAGTATGTACAACGGACTGTACATGCATCAATCTTCAAAGTCCATACATTGTATAATGTTCGTCAAGCCAATACATTGCACTGTAGATGCATCGAGGGGAAGTATGCACATTGGACTGTTCATATGAAGTCTGTACGTTGGAAGTGTGTACAGTGTTTAGTTGCCTTCTCATAAAGTCTATACATTAGACCGTGGCCTGCTTAGCTGAAGTCTGTACATCGCCTTCAGACTTTCAAGTCTATACACTCCATGCTCATTCAAGTCTATACATCCACAGTATAACTTCAAAGTCTAAACACTCGTTCTTAAGGCTTCAAGTCTATACATTGGACCGTGGTTCGCCAAGTCTATACATTGCTGAGCTATTCGACAAGTCTGTACATTGGCTTCAATTCCTCAAGTCTATACATTGGGTTCGGCTCTGCAAGTCGGTACACTGGTCGAGCATTCAAGTCTGAACATTCACAAAGTCCATACATCGACACTGTAGCTTGCATAGCTCAAGTCTGCACATTGGGCTTTCACGTGAAGTCTATACATTGGTCTTCACTTGAAGTCTATACATTGGCTAACGGTCTCCAAGTCCATACACTGTCTCGCTCACATCTTCAAGGGTGATTGAGCATCGTGAAGTCTGATTGAGCATCGTGAAGTCTGATTGAGCACTGTGAAGTCTATTCAGTGGATGAGCATTGTAATGTGTATACATTGGTTAGGCTCGATCATGCAGCGTTCATTTCAAGTCTATACACTCGTTGGCTAAGTCTTCAAAGTCTATACATTCTATCCTTCACACTAAGTCTGTACATCAGACGCGCATGCTCGCCTGTCCCCCCTGATGCCCTCCTGAGACCGAGTATGCCCTCCAGTGACTGCTAATGCTTCCCTAACTTTGAGGATGCTCCCCTAGAGCAGCGATTGCTCCCCAGAGATAGCATGTGCTCCACATGTTCTCCTGACGCTGGTGATGCTGTCCAGAGGCCATAGATGCTCCCCTGAGACTTCATATGCTCCCGTGCGAGAACACACTTTACATTACAAGTCTATACACCATGATCATCTTTACAAGACTACACAGAGCTCTTCACTTAACCTGATATTCCGATACTCTGTCTGACAGGTGCTCTGCTCGTGGAGGCTAATGAAGGGCACGTGATCCGAGGCTGGAAGGCCTGACCAGATGATGACACATGGACTGACATCCTGCTGGATGCTGCCACGTGGTCCGAATACTTAGGGTTGGAAATGTGGAGGTCACACGCCAGGGCTGCTGCTGCTGCTGCTGCTATATATATGAGCCTTCTTCCACAGAAGAAGACTGATCGAGTTGGCGAGAGGTAAAGTCCATACAGAGAGCCACGATCCAGATAGAGAAGAAGAAAAGGAAAAGAAGAAGAGAAAGAGAGTGAGAAAGAGAAAGAAAGAGAGATTGAGTGAGAGATCGAGATAGCAGAGTGTGAAGAGAAGAAGAGGAAGAAGAACAGAGAAGAAGAGAGAGCTAGAGTGATAGAAGCTTCAACTGAAGATCTGTTCCTGCTGGGCCGTGGATCAAATCCAGGCCAGCCAGCTCCTGCGAGAGCCACAGTCTGAGTTTACTTTTTCCAGCTTTCTGTTGCTGCGTTTTTTGTTTTTCTTTTCAACTATTCACTAGTTGTTCTTCCGATTCTCTTGTGTGAGGTCGGGTTCCCTCCGGTGTGGAGGAAGAGAGACTTGCGTCTCTGGTTGCCTTTGACTGGGAGTCATCGGTTGTTTCCCTCCGGTTTGGAGGAAGGGAGGATGGGTCCTCCGGTTCTGGGCTTGTAGGTTTCGAGTCCAGGGGTCCCTCCGATTGGGAGGAAGAGAGGTCCGAGACCTCTAGTTTGCAGGTGACTTGGTGTCACTTGTGCTTCCCTCTGGGTTTCAGAGGAAGAGAGACTTGGGTCTCTAGGTTCCCCTCCGGTTTGGAGGAAGAGAGGATTGGTCCTCCGGTTCTAGTCTTGTGGGTTGCAAGACTAGGTGTTCCCTCCGGTTTGGAGGAAGAGAGACTGTGCGTCTCTGGTTTCCAAGTGGCTGGGAGTCACTTGGGGTGTCCCTCCGGTTGGGAGGAAGAGGGGAGGTTGTTCCCCTGGTCAAGCTGTGTGGCAGCATTTGTTGCAGACTGAGTCTGCTATGCTAGTGTTACTAGTGGAAGCCTCACTCCAGTTTGGAGTGAGGGGTGGACGTAGGTCTGTTGACCGAACCACCTAAAAATCCTAGTGTCCCTTGTGGTTTGATCTTCTTATATGTTCACTTAACTGTTGCGCATTAGATGCTTGCTTAGGATCGTTTGAGGCCTTCTTGAGTTGTTGTCTTGCTTTGATCCTTCTAAGTTTCCTCAGTTTATTTCTGCAACAGTTTTAATTCCGCATAACTGAGCTTTATAGTTTTAATTAGGCTATATTTGTAGAGGGAGACATTCACCCCCCTCTGTATCCGGGCCTTACATCCTAACAATTGGTATCAGAGCAGGTTCTTTGATTGATCAGATCCAACGATCTGCAGAGTATCCTGTTGTCCCTTGGTGCATTTCGGATTTTACTCTTTGCTGCATTAATTTGCTTACCGATTTATTCAATGGGTTCTCCACCGGTTTTTAATGGCTCTAACTTTAACTCATGGGTTAGTAGTCAACATAACTATGTGAATTTGATGAATCCGGATTGGTGGAAGTTAATCTCACATCACAGACTGCCAAAGGAAAAGTCCAAATGGACTAAAAGTCACAGATCGAGAAATGAAGAGAATCAGAAAGTTTTGAAATTAATGAAAGAAGCCACTGACAAGGCTCTACATTTTTGTTTTTATGACTGCAGGTCCGCTAAGGACATTCTGGATCAGCTGAAGATAGCTCAGAGGATGAATGAGGACAGCTGCCTGATGGCTGACAAGAGCAACCATGGCAGTGATCAAGATGAATCCGAAGAATAGGAAGATGAGGAGGTAAACCCTTTCGAGAATTTTTCTTTAGATGACTGGGAAGATGCCTATGTCAATCTGACAAGATCCTATAAAAAACTAGGGAAGAAGTATAAAAGTCTGAAAAAAGAGCTAAAGAATCATGAGAATGCTAAATCTCGAGGTGAAAGCCCTGAAATTCTAAAAACTGAAAATGAAAATTTTAGAAGACAACTACAAGATTTTGATTCTATTACTACAGATCTAGATCATTTGAAATCTGAAAAATAAACTCTTGTGAAACAAATTGGTTTACACAAAAAGGAGAATCAGGAGCTTGTTTGTGAAATTTCTGAACTAAAGAAGAGGCTTAGTTTAATTGATGATCAGGTTCATCACTATAATGCAGTTCAGAATGAAAAATTGGTGAGAGAATTAGAGTGTGTCAACTCTGAACTTGAAAAAATGAAATCTGAAAATGCTTGCAATGCTTGTGCAGCTTTAAGAGACTTGATAAATGAACTTGATTCTGATGATAAACTTCAAAATGATTTAATCAAATCTCTGAAAGAAGAAAACAAATCATTGCTAGAAAAGAAAACTGAAGCTGAAGATATGAAATCTGAAAATGAAAGAATCAAAAACCAGTCCAAGGAATTTGAACACAAATTGATGAGTCTTGAAAAAGAAAACAGATTGATTTCTGAAAAAATGGAGGCTGATAGAATAATGAATCTAGAGCTTCAGAAAAATCTCAACAAACCACAATCTGAGAAACAATAGGAAAACTTTTATGAATGTCAGTCTTCCTTAGATGATTGGATGTTTGATGATGATCTCCTAGAGAAAAATAGGAAATTGAAAGAGGAAATCAACAAGCTAAATCATCTAAACACCCAACTGTCAGATAGGCTATTGACAATTAAAAAAGGCAAGGGTGTGAGCATAGATAATTCTGATAGGTTGATGAATGCTGAACAAGAAATTGAGAGTCTAAAAACCATCAACCTAATGTTGAGTGGAAATGTCAAATGCTGTGAAGAGAAGGTAGCTAATTATGAGCTCACTATCACATCCCTTCAACAAGAAGTTGATGATCTTTATAAGTCCCTATCTGAAGCTGACAATGAAACAAAGCTAAAACAGGAAGTTGAAAAACTCAAAAGTTTGAATGATGTCTTGCATCAACAACTCATTTCCTGTGAAACAGATTTATCCAAATATGAAGTTAAAATTTCTGATTTGAATTCTGAGATTAAAGATTTGAAAAATTCTTTATCAAAATTTGTCAAGGGAAAGAACAATCTGAATAAGCTTCTGGGAAAGAGTGATAACTCTCAGAGAGAAGGGCTGGGTTACAGTTCAATAAACAAAAGGATCAATAGCAATAAAACTTCAACTGTGTTTGTAAAAGCTTCTGATCAAAACACAACTGCTGGTCCTTCTGTTTTTCAATTCACTGCACAAAAGTCCACTGTGAAACCCAAAACTGTGGAACAAACTCCAAAATAGAAAAAGGGTGAAAATTCATAGAAAAGGGAAAAAGACACCCCTGTTGTTATAAAGAAGACTGCACACAATTCACATGATCTCTCACACACTCACATTAAAAAGGGGTCATGTTATTATTGTGGGAAAGGAGGTCACATAATGGAGGATTGTGGATTGATGTTAAAGGATGAGCATGCTAGTGGAACTTTACATTCTAGAAACTCTTTTGATAGAAACCATGTTGCTAGGAAGCCTGATGCCTCATGTTATTATTGTGGGAAGCATGGTCATCTTATGAGTGAATGTTTTATCATGAAAGAAGACAATAAACAGCATGCCAAGTCCCCCATTCATGTTCATGGTCCATATGGATCTAAACATAATTCTAGTCAGCACATTGTGTGCTTCAACTGCAATAAGCCCGGGCACAGGGCCGCTGAGTGCTGGTTTAGATCCACTTGGGGTAAAAGTGGTTTCAAAAGTAAGCAAACCAGATGCTTTGAATGTGGGAAAAATGGGCATACAGTCAAGGACTGCTGGTATGTTCAAAAGAACTATGTTAATCCCCATTTTATCAAATTCCCTGTAAAATCATTTGTGAAAATTTCATGCTATAACTGTGGGAAGCCAGGGCATAAATCTGCTGAATGTTGGATGGTTAAGAACAAGCATCAAACTGCTCATGCATATAACAGAAAATCTTATGAACATGTTTATAAACATCACCCTGCTGTTAATATGCATCATAAGAATCAAAAACCAGCCATTTCATGTAGATACTGTGGAAAATTTGGACATTCTATGGATGACTGTTCACTGATGAAATTTGATGATAATGTTGCTATGAAAATGTTTAGAATACCTGCTAGAGGTAAGGCAGGACCCAAAGCTGCTTGGGTCCCTGCAGGATCAAAATGATCAATATTTTGCAGGAGTGCCTTGGACTGAAGAATAAAAAGGGGGAAATAAACCAAGGCACCCAAGTTGATAAAACCTCATTCAGGTAAATTTCTCAAATCTGTTCAAATGAAATTTATGGTTGAGCTGATAAGTCATAGTTTCATGCATACATGCTTTTTATTTGATTTGACTCTTGCATTGAGCTTTGTAGACTTTCTTGCTTATACTGTGAGCTGTGTGCATATATGTTAATTGCATATCATGCACTTTGTAAGGGGGAGTTTGATTGATGCTTGCATAATCATGACAATCTCATTTGCTGAATGCATACATGTAGTTAGTTGCAATTGCATTTCCTTACATTAAAAAAAATGATTCATTGCATCTAGATAGGGGGAGCATTCCTGATTCATCTCTTTACCTCTTGAACTCCTTCTGTCTAGCAATCTGATCCATTCTTGGCAAATGTGTGGTTCACTTGAATTCTCTGTTGTCTACACTGATGTAGCTCCATTGATTCTGTCTACTATGAATTCAATTGATAACTTGTTACTATCATACACATTTCTTCATATCTTGTCAAGACTGGCCCAAGCTAATCTGACTGAATTCTAGTCTTTAAGGCTTGCTTCTGAATTGCTCAATTCTCTCAACTATTGGTATCTGAATTGGTCTCTGCTAATTTCTCTTGACAATGTCATTGATTCAGCCGAATGAGGAAAAATTTAATCAGTGCACCCTAGGCATAAATCAGACATTCTGAAAAGAAGAATCTTCTATTATACTGGCTTAAGAATGTTTTGATAAATCAAATTGATTTAAGCCTAATGTATTTTCTAAGTTTTGATGTAAAAGACTTGAAAATATCTGAATCATCATGCTTAATAAGTCTTAACCAACTGCCTCATGAATTTCATGCAAAACTTTCTGAAACCTGAAATTTTAAAAGACATGGCTTTCTTTGGTTAAGATACATGTAGAAAGTATTGTTCTTAATCATTTCAAGTGTACTGAGCTTTGTTTGAAGAATCTGAAAATAGTTAAAATTTAAAGCTAGAGCAATGACTGTGGTCACAGAGAAACTGGGTTTTCTATCAATGAAATAGAGTAAGTCCATGTCATGAAGTGCCATAGTTACCTCTTTTCAATATGTTTGAAAGTCTGGCAGAGCAATGACATGGATGTGTTGAGTAACTGGGGATTCTGGCCTCTGATCAAGGTGTCTCCTCATGTAAAAAGATACTCCACTGCTAACTCTGTTCTCTTTGAGAGGCAATACGGTTGTCACATTGAGTAACTGGGTCACTTCACCTAAGACGTGTTGTGCCTTATGTAAAAAGGGTGTTGACTGAACCAAAATTGCTAAGGAAAAATAAGTGCTTCTCAATTGGTATTAGAAAATTCTGAAAATCTAAAGACAAGCTCAATCTCATTTATTTCTGTTTAATCTCAATATGATCTTGTGTATTTTCCATAGGAGTTACTGAATTTAAATGAGTAAGATGGAAGGAGGTTAAACATGAATATCAAATGAGTTGTTGGTTCACCTTTATTAAAAGGTGTTTCAGATATGAGTATTGAATTTTCTTGATAAACTTTGAATACATCTCTATTAAATCATGATGGAAAGTTTAAACTCATTCATAATCTAATATAATTGAAGAATCTGAAATTCGTTTACAAAGATTTATGAATTTGGTGTGCTAATGAAAATCTGTCTTCCTAATTTATTCACTGTGAATACAGTTTGTGTTTTGCTGATAGATGCTCATCACTTCACTATACCAAATTGGCTTCACTCCATCATCTAAGCAGGGGGAGCTTTCCTATCTTACTGAGTGTCTTTCTTAAAGGGGGAAATCTAGTCAGCATTCTTGAGTGTCCCTGTGTTTTTGTTGATATTCTCCTTTCATCTCAATTGGTTTCAACCTTCAAAACGTTTCTGATCATATTGCCCTCTATCAATGTATTTTGATTGACATTGGTTCTCATTCATCTGAGGTACATCTCTCAGTATAATCTGTCTACTGGATAACTAGAGTTCATCCTTGTAGATCTCTCTTGCATCATGGATCATAAGGGTAGAATTCTCTGGTCTGTTTGAGAGACTATATGTATAAGGGGACAATATGTCAGATTGCCTGATCAATTTGTTTGTCTGCAATAGCTCTATATCTTCTGCCATGTCAAAGGGGGAGTATTTGTTGCATATGCATGACTGCATAAGTTGTTTGACTAAGGGGGAGAATTGATTTAAATGATTCTGATATTGTTTATCAAAGTTTTTTTTTGATGAAGTCAAAGGGGGAGAATACTTTGATGAGTCTAGTCTGAATACTCCATTTATTTCATTCATAAGACTCATAGTATTGCCATCATCAAAAAGGGGGAGATTGTTGTGTCCCTGTGATTTTGATGATAGCAAACACTATAAGTCTTATGAATGCATACAATTCTGTTTGTGGTGCAGATGAATGTTTCATTTGAAAATCTTATCTGAATTATTGCTGCATTTTAAATATGGCTGTGTGGTGTGTGCTTTGGTGCATTTCATAATTGCATTTATCTGGATTGTTTGATGTCATATGTGTTTACTTATGTTTTGATGATAACATAGTTTACGTGTGTTTTGGTGATGACAAAGTGATGTCATATGTGTTTACTTCATTTAGAACTGCTCATTCAGAACTTGGTACATTGCTTAACTGTGAGCATGGCATAGACTGTACACTCGTCTGTCTGCATGAGTCACCAAGTCCACACATTGCATCGTGTGTTTTTCATGAAGTCTATACATTGGCAGCCAGCGTCTCATGAAGTATGTACATCCTCTTCAAGCATTTCAAAGTCTATACATCGCTTGGAGTTCTTTCAAGTCTATACTTTGCTGAGCGTCTCACTGACTGTCTCATGCAAGTATATACATTGGCATATGCATTCACTGTAAAGTCTATACATTCATAGCGTTCAGTGTCTAGAGTTTCATAAAGTCTGTACATTGGAAGTATGTACAACGGACTGTACATGCATCAATCTTCAAAGTCCATACATTGCATAATGTTCGTCAAGCCAATACATTGCACTGTAGATGCATCGAGGGGAAGTATGCACATTGGACTGTTCATATGAAGTCTGTACGTTAGAAGTGTGTACAGTGTTCAGTTGCCTTCTCATAAAGTCTATACATTAGACCGTGGCCTGCTTAGCTGAAGTCTGTACATCGCCTTCAGACTTTCAAGTCTATACACTCCATGCTCATTCAAGTCTATACATCCACAATGTAACTTTAAAGTCTAAACACTCGTTCTTAAGGCTTCAAGTCTATACATTGGACCGTGGTTCACCAAGTCTATACATTGCTGAGCTATTCGACAAGTCTGTACATTGGCTTCAATTCCTCAAGTCTATACATTGGGTTCGGCTCTGCAAGTCTGTACACTGGTCGAGCATTCAAGTCTGAACATTCACAAAGTCCATACATCGACACTGTAGCTTGCATAGCTCAAGTCTGCACATTGGGCTTTCACGTGAAGTCTATACATTGGTCTTCACTTGAAGTCTATACATTGGCTAAGGGTCTCCAAGTCCATACACTGTCTCGCTCACATCTTCAAGGGTGATTGAGCATCGTTAAGTCTGATTGAGCATCGTGAAGTCTGATTGAGCACTGTGAAGTCTATTCAGTGGATGAGCATTGTAATGTGTATACATTGGTTAGACTCGATCATGCAGCGTTCATTTCAAGTCTATACACTCGTTGGCTAAGTCTTCAAAGTCTATACATTCTATCCTTCACACTAAGTCTGTACATCAGATGTGCATGCTCGCTTGTCCCCCCGGATGCTCTCCTGGGACCGAGTATGCCCTCCAGTGACTGCTAATGCTTCCCTAACTTTGAGGATGCTCCCCTGGAGCACCGATTGCTCCCTAGAGACAGCATGTGCTCTACATGCTCTCCTGACGCTGGTGATGCTGTCCAGAGGCCATAGATGCTCCCCTGAGACTTCATATGCTCCCGTGCGAGAACGCACTTTACATTACAAGTCTATACATCATGATCATCTTTACAAGACTATACAGAGCTCTTCACTTAACCTGATATTCCGATACTCTGTCTGACAGGTGCTCTGCTCGTGGAGGCTAATGAAGGGCACGTGATCCGAGGCTGGAAGGCCTGACCAGATGATGACACATGGACTGACATCCTGCTGGATGCTGCCACGTGGTCCGAATACTTAGGGTTGGAAATGTGGAGGTCACACGCCGGGGCTGCTACTGCTGCTGCTGCTATATATATGAGCCTTCTTCCACAGAAGAAGACTGATCGAGTTGGCGAGAGGTGAAGTCCATACAGAGAGACACGATCCAGACAGAGAAGAAGAAAAGGAAAAGAAGAAGAGAAAGAGAGTGAGAAAGAGAAAGAAAGAGAGATTGAGTGAGAGATCGAGATAGCAGAGTGTGAAGAGAAGAAGAGGAAGAAGAACAGAGAAGAAGAGAGAGCTAGAGTGATAGAAGCTTCAACTGAAGATCTGTTCCTACTGGGCCGTGGATCAAATCCAGGCCAGCCAGCTCCTGCGAGAGCCACAGTTTGAGTTTACTTTTTCCAGCTTTCTGTTGCTGCATTTTTTGTTTTTCTTTTCAACTATTCACTAGTTGTTCTTCCGATTCTCTTGTGTGAGGTCGGGTTCCCTCCGGTGTGGAGGAAGAGAGACTTGTGTCTCTGGTTGCCTTTGACTGGGAGTCATCGGTTGTTTCCCTCCGGTTTGGAGGAAGGGAGGATGGGTCCTCCGATTCTGGGCTTGTTGGTTTCGAGTCCAGGGGTCCCTCCGGTTGGGAGGAAGAGAGGTCCGAGACCTCTAGTTTGCAGGTGACTTGGTGTCACTTGTGCTTCCCTCTGGGTTTCAGAGGAAGAGAGACTTGGGTCTCTAGGTTCCCCTCCGGTTTGTAGGAAGGGAGGATTGGTCCTCCGGTTCTAGTCTTGTTGGTTGCAAGACTAGGTGTTCCCTCTGGTTTGGAGGAAGAGAGACTGTGCGTCTCTGGTTTCCAAGTGGCTGGGAGTCACTTGGGGTGTCCCTCCGGTTGGGAGGAAGAGGGGAGGCTGTTCCCCTGGTCAAGCTGTGTGGCAGCATTTGTTGCAGACTGAGTCTGCTGTGCTAGTGTTACTAGTGGAAGCCTCACTCCGGTTTGGAGTGAGGGGTGGACGTAGGTCTGTTGACTGAACCACCTAAAAATCCTGGTGTCCCTTGTGGTTTGATCTGCTTATATGTTCACTTAACTGCTGCGCATTAGATGCTTGCTTAGGATCGTTTGAGGGCTTCTTGAGTTGTTGTCTTGCTTTGATCCTTCTAAGTTTCCTCAGTTTATTTCTGCAACAGTTTTAATTCCGCATAACTGAGCTTTATAGTTTTAATTAGGCTATATTTGTAGAGGGATACATTCACCCCCCTCTGTATCCGGGCCTTACATCCTAACACTAAGAGATAAGACCAATGGGTGAAGTTTTTGAAGAGAGGACTCTGGAAGGCGTAACGGATCAAGGTAGACACGTCACAATGAAGGTAACGGCCACACGATAAACCGTCACACCCAACGGATAGACCAATAGATAAGCTTTGAAAGAAGCCTTAGACTTAAGGACTCTGGGATGATGTAACAGTCAAAGGCAGATGCATTAGGATACCATAACGCGCTAAGAGAGGTGCGTTAGAGACCAAAAATATGACAAAGGGAGTGGAGAGTTCACCAAGCAACGTCCTGCTAACGAAGATGAAGAATCAAACCCAACCAAGGAGGAAATGGCCCATGAATGAAACCTCAAAATGACCAAGATGACTCAACAAAAGTGAACAACTCGGAGCATCATATAAGATGAATAAGGAAATGACCCAACTCATCGGTCATAAAACGGGTGTCAACAACAATCACTCGGGGGACACCGTAATGACAAATGATCGACTTCCAAATGAAACTCCATACGACTGATTCGGTGATCCTGGTGGTGGCCTCGACCTCGATCCATTTGGTGAAATAGTCGATGGCGATGATGACGTACTTCTTCTGAGCCTGGGTCGTGGGGAATGTCCCCAAAATATCGATCCTCCACCATGTGAAGGGGTATGGCTCGGCAAGGGTGATGAGCTTCGCGACAGGTTGGAGGATCAGATGGTCGAATCGCTGACATCGGTCGCACTTCGGTACATAGGTTGTGCAGTCGCGCTGGAGAGGGGGCAACCAGTAACCTTGCCGAAGCAAGATCTTGGCGAGCGATCTTCCTCCTTGGTGCGCACCACAGATGCCTGCGTGTACTTCCTGAACCGCTCGGCTGGCTTCATCGTCGCTGATGCACTTGAGGAGGCGACCGGAGAAAGATCTGCAATATAAGGCATCGTCCAGCATGACGAAACGCCGAGCTTGGTACTTAAGTTTTCGAGCCTCCCGAGGGTTGGGGGGCTCTTGAGAATCCCGGAGCCAAGATATGTAGGGGGTCCGCCAGTCGCTCGAGGGTGCCGGGTCAATGGTCATGAGCTCAAATTCAATGCTCGGTCGCTCGAACTCTTCCAGGAAGACCGATCGAGTACCTTCGGGGTCGAGGGAGGAGGCCAGGCGAGAGAGGGCGTCCACCCCGGAGTTTTCCTCCCGGGCTATCTGAACTACCTCAAAGCTCTCGATGAGTCAGGCCATCTTCTTGACCACCTGGAGGTACTTGATCATTTGTCCTTCCCGAGCTTCGTAATCACCATTAACCTGGCTAGCGACCAATTGGGAGTCGGTGTGGATCCTGACTCGCTCGGCCCCCAGTCATCGAGCCTTTCATGTCTTCGTAGATTTCATAGACGGGAGCGGTAAGGGGGGTATACCACTCATACTTTCGGGACGGCTCCTTGCGGTCTCCGTCCTAGTTCTGCCTTTTTCCTTGGCACGTCCCTTGCTCGGATGGTCACTTCTTGTCCCCCTCCCAACCCGAGCCTGTCGTGCCTCGGTAGGCGCTGAGGACTTCCTCGCACTCTGTGTGGCGCAGTGCCAGGGTCATTAGCTCGACGAGGGAGGTGGGAGGATGAAGCACTAGCTCACGCCGTAGACATCTCAGGTACCCCCGATTAATGCGGTGATGGCCGAGGCAACATCTAGGTGGGGGATGCGCAGGGCTTCCGATTTGAATCGGTTGATATAAGTCCGTAGCTTCTCCCCCTGTTCCTACTTGAGGGCCAGTAATCCCGCCACTGACTGGGGAGGACCGCTGCCGGTGAAGCTTTCCTTGAACACTCGCCCGAACTGCTTGTACTTGTGGACGGTGCCTGGGGCGAGGGCCCTGAACCATGCCTGAGCGCCCTGAACCAGAGTGGTCACGAACGCTCGGCACTTAATCACGTCAGACGCCCCATGCAAGGTCATTAGGGCGTCAAAGCTGTCGTAGTGATCGGCCGGGTCTCCCTGGCCGTCATACGATTTGAAGGTCGGAAGTGAGATCCTGGGGGAAATCTCGGCCTTCAAGATATTAACGGAGAACGGGGATCGCTCCTCGTCCTCCACAGGAGAGGTCTTCTGCAAGGCGCGGAGGGCGTGCTCTTGCACTGCGAAACACCTCTCAAAGTGTCGCAACCGGAGAGATAGCTATGGCTGTCGTTGACCCGAGGGGCTGGGGGGCGCACTTGCATGCTGTCCCGGCGCTCTTCGGGGGCCTCAGTTTTTGGGAATGGTCAGCGTGCTCCGGACTTCTCCCTCCTTAGGGTGGAGGAGGCTTCTTGCTCTGGGGGAGGGAACGTGCGATGGTCCTCCTGACTGGTTGCGGATCAGCCGCCGCCCCTGGAGGGTAAAATGGCCTCCAGCGGTTTGCTGGGAGCCATCTCCGTGGGAGGGGGGGGGGTCTTCCGAGGGAGATGCGATTTCTCCTCCTTGGCCGCCTGGGCCCTCATGAGATCCACGAGGACATCCAATTTTGCATTGAGGGTTTAGAGAGCATCGGTACTACCGCCAGGAAGCTATTCCCCCGCCACCGACGGAGGTATTTCATTGGCGTGGTTGCTCAACGGGAATTCTCCGTGGGGAGGGAATGTGCACCTTCCATCGCCAGGGCCTTTCCCTTGTCACCGATAGTTCTCCTACTAGAACTTCTTCACACCATGATGGCTCTTTTTAAGTTTCCCATAGACGGCGCCATATGAAGAGGGGCGATCTCGCGCTACTCCTGAGCAGGGAAGAGGATGACCACGTATGCTTGAAGTATGAACTGCAAGGAGGGAAACAAGCCAGAGGTGCCCAGGGATGGATCCCCGGGGAAAACCCTCCGATGCTTAAGTCAGCAAGAGTAGTAGAGCATTGGTGCTAAGGGAGGAGTTTGGAGGGAGATGGGGGCGTGAGATCCCTCTCCAGTAAAAGGTGAAGTGGTTCCTACCCAAGGTTTTCTTTGGCTTACCTCCGCACAATAGGGCTCTTCCAGCTTAAATAATGACTCATTGAGTGTATGATCCCTGTAAGCTGAGGAGTTTTAGGGGGGCTTACGTCCTTCTTAAGGGCTCTTTATAGCACGCGGACTCTTGATCTCTCTTATCCTCTTGAGCTCCCAGCTTTTAAAGGGCTCGTAATGGCCGTACAGATAAGCTTCCATCAGTTGGCCCGAGCGTGAGGCACTGGCCCAGGAGATGCCTCCCGAGCTATGAGCGCGTGGTTTGGGCAGGGAATACTAGACTCCAAAGGAGCTTTCCTGATCAAACTGATGCTCAAACTTCCCAACCCGAAGGCCGCCTAGGAAGTGCTTGATCCGAGTGAGTTATTAGGCCTTATATTAAGTGGGCCCTGGGGCTACCACTTCAAAGAGCTGGGCCTTGTTGGGTCCGGTCGGACCTCGTTTGGCCTCTCCGTTCGGGTGGTTAGATTTCCCCTCTCTAATGCTGTAACCCTGAAGTAAAAAGAAATCAGAACTATCAAGTTTGTTTAATCTCAATACATGTCATGAGTTACTCTTAAGAACTTCCATGAGTTTAAATGAGTAAGATGAAGGGAGATTGAACATAACATTTTCATGTACTTCTGGTTTATTGCTATTAACTGTTAATGCAAAATTATTCAAAGAGTTTGATTACTGAACTCTACATTCATCTTTCTTAAACCAAATATCTATCATGGTTGCATTATATGAATTCTTATTGAAAGCAGAATCTAAATTTCATATGCTAATCTAATGAAGGTTGAATCAGTTTATCTGGTTAAATATTCCTGAACTTTCCCTACTTTGAAACTTTCTGTCATCCTCTTGTCCAACTCTAATTGTTTCTATCAATTTCTTTTTGTTGATGGAAAAGGGGGAGAGTAAGTGAAGTTTGTCTCATATTTGGTTTCTGTCTCGTATTTGTGGGGGAGAGTAAGTGAAGTTTATGTCTATCTGCCTGGTATATGGTCAAGGTCAAATTATTTTTATGGGGGAGAGAATGTTGCTTGTGTGCTTGGTAAGTTCTGTCTGAAATATGAAGTGTGGTCTGGTCACCATCTTGTATGAGGGAGAGTTAAGATACAGAAAACTCATAAGGGACGTGAATGCACTTGAATTGTACATATTCTGACTCACAGTAATTGTAGCACCCCTGATAAAGCAATTGTGAAAAATTTAAAACTTCTTCCTAAAATAAAGCATATGAAGGCCTTACATAAAGAACCCAACCTCATGAGGGCTATAATATAAATATATAAGCCAACATCACTTTATGCCATAAAGAATCATGAAGGCTTTATGTAAAGAACCAAACCTTATGAGGACTAGTATATAAATGTACAACCCACCACTTTATGCATAGTACGTAATGAACTCTTCTTAAAAGAATCCTATATGGAGGCCTTATATAAAGAACTAAACCATAGGAGGACCAGTATACAAATGTGCAAGCCAACTTTATGCCACATGGGTAGTACGTAAGTGGGGTGTCTTTTCCACCACCAAGAGAATGGGCGCCCCTTACCAGGGTGTCATTCAACAAATTGAGGACTATATGAAGAGGGTCCAATTCCCTCGGGGCCACCATCCCATTATAGTATTAATATATATATATATATATATATATATATACCATGAAGGCCAACACGTGAAAGTGGTAGTTTTGTCTAAAAATTAATGCCCTCTTGCAAGGGCATCATTCTCATGAATAGGGCCACCCAGATTAATAGACGCCCTCATGCAGAGGCGTCATTTACATGAATAGGACCACCTAGATTATTTGACGTCCCCTTACAAGGTCGTTATTTCATTTGTGTTTCTAGAAGGTTGAGACACGAACAACCCCATTTAGCTGGCAAAGCACCATGTCTACTCAACCGGACCTGCAAGGCAATAAACCAATACTTTGTGATTCCCTATAACTAATTCCCTCCGTAGCACCGGCAGAGGCTACTACCATCATCAGTGCTGCTTGTGGAAGGGAATATTTCCCTTCGTTCCCTCGGAAAACGTGAAGTCTACATCCTGTTACTGGAGCTTTACAGCGGCGAAGAACGTGTGGCTTCATCCTTGAATTTCTATTCTGTCATCTGTACCTCGTAATCACGTCAAAAGGTAGGTGTTCTCAAGATCTGGCTTAACTAGTAGTTAATATAGGTTAACATGCATGCTAGTTAAATCTGGTCATTTGAGGTAGGGGTATATCAAAAGGCTTAGTGGGAATGTTAGGCCACGCCTATCTAAAACACTAAATCTTGCGTGAGTAGATTCTCCGCCAAGTACCCCCTCTACAGCACACGGTTTATACTCATAATCTGTCCCGATTCTTGTAAATTAATCCATGTTTAAAAATTGATATCTATAAAATTAAACTCAGAAATTGTTGCATGAGCATGATCGTACAATCCTGCAAATTTTCATGTCGATCTATGTCCTTGCTTCCTGATTATGTGAACGTGTTATAAATCATGAACAGTAAGTACGTGATTAGTAGTCACCATGTTCAGAAATTTATATCTATTGAACCAGACCATAAAATTCTTACATGAACATTGTTCTGTGATCTCAATATTTTTCTCTACCTGCCCGTGTCCTTATTTCCTGATTCGGAGAAACTTTGAAAATATGAATAGTAACTAACCACCGTGTTCAGAAATTTATATTTATTGAACCAGACCATAATATTCTCGCATGAAAATAGTTATGTGATCCTGATATATTTCTCTACCTGCCCATGTCCTTATTTCCTGATTCGGAGAAACTTTGAAAATATGAATAGTAACTAACCACTGTGTTCAGAAATTTATATTTATTGAACCAGACCATAAAATTCTCGCGTGAAAATAGTTCTGTGATCCTGATATTTTTCTCTACCTGCCCATGTCCTTACTTCCTGATTTAGAGAAACTTTGAAAATATGAATAGTAACTTGTATCTCAGAATGTACCTCTCTGATGTGAAGCATGACTCACTTGAAAATGGCCCAATTGGTGACTCTCCGCAGTGACGTCAATTAATTGAAGACACTACAAAGGGGCACCAATTGACCAGGGGCGCCAATGACCAGGGCCTTTACATCAAATAGCGACACCCCTAGGTGTCTTCAATTAAATGCTCATGCCAATTCCATTTTTGAAAAAAATATAAACACCATATTAAAAAATTTATATCTATGGAATCAAAACCCAATAATTTTGCATGAGCATTTGAGCATGATTCTGAACTCCCGAGAATTTTCTCTACCTGTTCATATCCTTGCTTTCTGTTTCTGAGAAACTTTTACAGTATGTATAGTATATTAATAGTGTTTTGAGTCGCAGAATGTACCTGCCCGGTGTAAATCACCCCAATTTATTAAATAGCGAAATCTAATAATTTTGCATAAGCATGATTCTGAACTCCCGAGAATTTTCTCTGCTTGTTCATATCATTGCTTTCTGTTTCTGAGAAACTTTTACGGTATGAATAGTGTATGAATAGTGTTTTGAGTCACAGAATGTACCTGTCCGGTGTAAATCACCCCCAATTCATTGAATGGTGATACCCCGGAAGACTTCAATTCTTCAATTAGCGACACTCGGGGTGACTTCAATTAAATGAAGACCCCTAAGAGAGACGTCATTTACTTTTGTTATTTTTTTATTTGTAAATAGTGCCCACCCCTTATGTCGCGAATTCCTTTTCTATTTTTTTATTTTTTGATTTTCCTGGTGAAGGTGCTTCTGGTTGAGACGATTCCAAATATATTTTTTTCTGGAACCCGAAAGGCCACCAAAATACCTCAGAAATGGCGAAAGAATTAGAGAACATGATATAACTGAAACCCATTATTGATTTAAATGAAGACACCCCAAAGAGGCGTCATTTCCATTTGTATTTTTTTATTATTTTTATTATTTTTGAAATAGCGCCTCCCACCTTGTCGCTAATTCTTTAAAAATCTGGAAAAATGGAGAAAAATACCCAGAAAATCCAAAAAAAATGGAAAAATAGGAAAAAGTATAAAAAGATGAGAAACCCAAGAAAAGTGGGAAAAATCACTCAAACAAGGTCAATTTGAGGGTCAAATTGGGGTATTATGAGGTAATATGAGATGTACTCACAGTCATGTCAATTTTAGCGTGTCTACAATCCCCAAGCGTAAATTCAGTCTGTTAGCTGCCAATCTTCGTTCTGATTATTGATTTGTCTCGTGATTTGTACCAATATAAGCCTAGTACATGTTCCTGCATTATATATGCCCTTGAACTCTATTCTTGGAATCTACCTTATACTCTTACAATGGCAACCCTTGAAATTCTATATTGGCTATAAATGAGAGTGGATGTCAAAAGAAATACATGAAATGCTGTAAATATAGGGCCCGGTCTGGTCCTGGGAGGAGCGCCCGAAGGTACTTATGCCCATGGGAGTTTATTGACCATGGTGTTCGGCATTGCACCGAACTACTTGCTTGACTCGACTTGCTTGGCCCAGAATGGGCAATACTTGACTTGCGTGGCCCAGAATGGGCAATACTTGACATGAGGCCCGCAGAAGGGCGAAAGTACTTACTTGCTTAACTTGAGACATTCCACACTTACTCTCTCTCTACTTGCTTGACTTGACTCACGTGGCCCGAAAAAGGGCAATTACTTGCTTGAATGAAATGAATGAAATAGCCAATTCCATTACACTACTTGTTATTACATGAACTTGAGATTACTTGCTTGAATATTGCTTATTATCTTCTTGGAAAGACTCGCTTGAATATCGATTTCTTGAAAAGACTTGTGCAATCACTTGGCAATTACTTGCTAGTTCCTTATTGATACATCTTATTGATATTCATGTGATACTCTCTTGATATAATTCTTGATACTCTTGCTTTATCCAACATGCATCATTATACCGCATGAACTTGTAATTAACTTAAAGATTGTTAGAACTTGAGATGTAATTCCTACCGAGTGATTCGCTCATCCAGTTGCTTCCTATGATTTTCAAGTAATTCGGATAGCGACATCCACCCGAATGGGAATGAGACCGAGTGAAGAGTGCTAGAGTCACCGATCGTCTACCGTCAGCTAGTCGTGTCTTTTGATCTTCTTGAGTCTCCTTTTGTATTTTCTAGTTATGTTTGGTCTAGTTGATTAAATCCTTGTTAAGATATGTCGCCTAGTATTTGGATTTTAATTTGGAATTATCATGGACTAGCTTTATCATCTTTTGATTAATCGTTTAGTTGTCACTTTGGACTATTGAGATCATTAGATATTATCAGTCTTTTGCGCACTCCGTATTTATGTATGTCAAATTTTATCATTCTAATGACACGATCTATATAGACGCATCACGCATCCGAGTATCTTCCACGCTCGGGACGTGACAGTCTTCGTGGTATCAGAGCCTAGGATTTTAGTTTCCTAGGTAAAACCTGAGTCCAAGGATAGGTAAAACCCGAGTCCAGGGATAGTTGTACCTTACCCGGTGAGATGGATAGAGCCATGGGTTAAGTTCTGTAATGACTTTTGACCTTGTAATTAAACCTGATCTTTATTATGCTTAAACCCTTTTGTAGGATCATGGCCACTGAAAGAGCACAATGGCGCGAGATGCAGTGCACCGTGCAAGGCCTTACACATGCACTACAGCAAGTGGCACAAGGCGGAGCTAACCGTGGAGTCGGTGATCTCCACAGGAGTTTCCGTAACATGAACCTACCAAGGTTCACGGGTTCGTCTAACCCCAAGGATGTCGAGAATTGGTTAAAGGAGATGGAGTGAATTTTTCATGTGATGCAATGCACGGACGAGGAGAAGGTTCCACTGGCCGTATTCCAACTAGAGCGGGACGCTCGATGTTGGTGGGAATCCATAGAAGTAACACTGCCAGAAGGCCATGTCACATGGGATGAATTCACGGAGCATTTTAATAACAAGTATTTCTCCGACCATATCCAAGAAAAGAACGTCGCAGAATTCGCCATTCTAAAACAACAGGGCTTGAAAGTGGCCGAGTATGAGGCCCAGTTTTCGAGACTGTCAAAGTATGCACCCCACTTGGTGTGTACGGGAAAGATGAAGGCTAGAAGGTTCCTCAACGGGCTTCGGCCCCACTATATTACACAACTTGCACCGATGGACATCCAAGTCTACTCGGAGATGGTTCGGCGTGCTCAATTGCTAGAAGACGCCACTGAATTATCTGAAAGGATTCGAGGAAGGGACAAGAAGGAACTGTTGGCACTCAAAATATAATCCTTCGGTGACCAAGCCGCAAAGACGAATGATACGGCCCACTGAAGCACAGAAGCCGACGAAGACTAGCTTACTGAAGGCTCTTCAAGCTCCCAGAGCCCCGAGCCACCTTGAAGGGAACACCGGGGACTTCACCTTAGGAGAGTCGGAATGAACCCACAACCAACCGGCAGCGTGACCAAGCCTGCCCAATGATCCGGCATCGACCTCGTCATGCCGTTACCCCACATCTGTCGCCCGACCAAGGATGACGGTCTACCCAATGGCTCTCCTGAGGGGGAAAAACATCCTCGGCCGTCCATAACAAGGGGCCGAAGGTTCTGTCAGTAGAGGGCCCCGATCACCCGACATGGGTTCGGCTCCTCGTCATAATGGGCCCTTTAGTGGCCAATTGATCGCCATTCAAGGCAGAATCATCCGAGATGCAACACCGTCCGGCAAAAAAGCCTCGAGCACGAGTCCGTCTCGACCAGAAGCACAAATCATAGTGTCGGAGGCCGTGCCAACAGGTTACCTGTATGCTCGGGCCAGACACACGCGGAGGTCTGATCAAGGCCGTTCGTCATATCGAGAGCTTCCTCGACACCACGTCAAGGTTTTTCAAAGGCCAGGGTGAAAGGAACAGTCAACTGGAGTCTCCGGAATCATCCCCGGACCCACCGGCCGGCCCGCGCCAAGCAAACAAGTCAAAACGGCGCGTGAAGGGTCACCGGCGCCGCTTAAAACGGCGCCATCAGAAAACGGCGCGCCCATTGTCATCGAGGGACTGCTTCCCGACGCAGTCAAAAACGGCGCGCCCTCTCCCCAGGGCGCCGGATCGACAAGGCTATATATATAGCCTGCCTTTGAAACAAAAAAAGAAAAGAAACGAAAAAGCAAGAGAAATAAAAAAGGAAGGGAAGAGAATCAAAGGAAAAAGGGGAATCATAGGGTTTTCTTCGTGGCGAGTGGAGAGCCCTTTCTCTGAGAGTTCGTTGGCCGCCGCCGCCGTCCCCTGAGCTGCTCTGCTCAAACCTCCCGGTGTCGGAGAGGAAGATCGACTACTTCTTTATCTTGTAGGTGGGTCACCGTCGTGTTCCCCGTCGATTTCCCCCTTCTGATTTTCTGTTTTCGTTCCCCCTGCTGCAATGTAAGTGAGGAAGAGGGGGAGGGGCGATGATACGAGCCTTTCCTCCCCCCTTCTCTCACCATTACTTCTTCCCCTCTGCTTCATCTGTGATGAGCCTCTGTTAATGTAAACGGTGGCCGAGCGACAACGTCGGCGCCGGAATATATATGCTGTGTACATACCCATGCTGTTCACGGGATGAATGGAATGCTATTATGGTTGATGCTCTATCCTTTCTCCATGCCTTCTCTAATCTCTTCTCGAATGTGCATTTGATGATTTTACGGCATATGTACTCCCATGTAATCGTTTCCCCGACGATGGATGCTTCCTGGGCTATATGAATCATTCTCCCCCTCCCGAGGCTTTTCTTTCTTGATTTTTAGTATAATGGCCGAGCTTTGCACCGTATGCGCCATGGATCCTGTGATCGGAGACGCACATCTGTGCGCATCTCTATCTATCTCTATCCGGGAAGCACGTCCTCACCGCCGATGTGCCTCTTCTCATAGGCCAAACTGGGGGGGATTACCTCTGTCTTTCTTTCCTCTTCTACGGCGAGCCCTCACTGGTTTGTTTCCGAACGTGATATGTATATATCTCCTCCCCGGGCCCTCATGCTAATCTCATAGCATGCCGGCATCAACTCACTTAGCCCGCGGGTTTCACCGTCTTGCGCTACTCTTTCCGCCCCGCTCGGATCTTCACAGTAGTATGCTCTGTAGCATCACTCCAGTGCCCGAGGAGGGGAACATTCCCCCAATCTTCTACATCAGTCATTCGACCGGTAGAGGGTTCATCCATTGATGACGAATATCCCCACGGGCTATTGAATGCACAACAATGGGCCCACGCCCTACAGTTCAAATCCACGGTCCTTAATGGATTTCGTGGTGGCCGTGGGTTGTGTCTCCCTTGTAGGCTAGCCCTCGGGAGTTCCTCTATTGGTCATCCCGATTCGAGTGTTGTGGTGACTCAAGTCGCGTGCCCCTCGTAGGCTAGCCCTCGAGGTTTTCGCTCCCATATTGAGTCGCCTCATTCACTTACTGTCGCCCACGGACTCGGTGCCCCTAGCAGGCTTGCCCTCGGGGTCTTCCTTTCCGTTCGGGTTTGCCGGTCGCCGTTGCGCCACCCAACTCTCAGGGGTTGCTCCGCCACGTGAGCACTCCCCGCTTCTCCCCGACAATCCTCCGGGATGGGGAGATGCTGCCGAAATTCCAGCTCGAACGAGTCTAAACTCGAAACGACCGCCGCGCTCGAGTCTGAACCTCGCGCGAGCCCGTGATTTGACTTTTTGGATGGCTTGGGACCGATCCACGAATAATCAACTCAATCAACTTTCAAAATCTCCCAAAACATTTTAATAAATCCATAAATAAACAAACAAAAATCTTGGTGTCCGAGAAATTGGGCTAAATCGACGCCATTCATGCATGGCACACCTTAAACGGCGGGCCTTAAAATGGCGCGCCCTTCCCGGCGCGCCTTAAAATGGCGCGCCCTTCCCTGGCGCGCCCCAATCAGGCCGCGCCGGTTTAACACATCTTTTCCATTTACCTACGATTTTCGGCGCCGTATTAAGCCATTTACCTACGTTTTAGGGCACCGTTTCAAGCATTTTAACCCCTGTCTTCGCAAGCGTTGCATCGGTTTCACGTCGAATCATGTCATTGTGTCGTTCCAGTCTCTTCCCCGCTCCCGGGATGATTTCTGGTGTCAACCATAGAATGAAGCAAACTCTTTGATCAGTGAACTGAATAAATTAGCTTGTTCGAGCTTGAATTGATATGTCTCGGGTTTTCACCGTTATGCCCTAGTTCAGGCATTCAGGTCGCGTCAATGCATGCTTGAGTGTGCACCTCCTCGGTATATCAAATGACATTGCCGGAAGGTCAGGCTACGCCTGATCGGAGGTCTTGTTACGCTTGAAGGTGGCCTTCGGGCCTAAGTCCTCCGCCATGTACCGAGGCCCACCCAAATAAATCGTGTGTAGTCAATCATAGCATCTCGCATGATCACTCGCATGCTCTGTATCCCTTATTCCGGCCTCGACAGCCCATCATCTCGGCAATTAATCAAAGGTGTTCCCTCCTCGTGGGGGATGTAATTAACGCCATAGCCTTTATGATATGGCGGACTGCTGGTCCCGACCGAACCTCACATTCGCCCGACACGGGTCAGAATGAGCGCATCATAAAATTGTCACTCATGTGACTGGCATGCCCGCGTCGTCAATTGATCATCCGACCACCAGTTGGTCAGTTGGTCGGTCGACCCGCGAGCGAGAGAAGAAAAAAAAAAGGTTCGCGAACAAGTCTGGCACGCCCGGTGGGACCAGTGTCACCTTTCATCTCTTTGCCGAGATACTTGGGCTTCGAGGCCCTCCCAGAGGCTACTGAAGTTTGGCTTGTTTATTTCTTACAGGCGGACAATGACAACCAATGGGATAACTGGCGTCGACTTCGATCTTTCGATAGTCGCTGGACACGCACAAGGGTACCTGGTGGTACCCATGGAATTCGACAGCTCCCCTGCCGTTGTGGGCTTCCCCAACTTTTTAGGTTTAGCCTTTGTAGATATGCTGGAGGTCGAAGCCCCAGAACCTGTCAAGGAAGCTGTGGAGAAAATGGAGCCTCTGGGGGTTCCCTGCTGCAAAGACTTGTCTGAAAGTCTGGCCCCGGCCGCTAGCTATCTGGTGCACCATGTCATACGTGGGACCCATCCCAATGTCATCAACAAACACCCTGGAGGACGCCAGCGTCGCCAGGCCCGCAAGAATGCTGCTGTAGTCATCGGAACTCTGTTTCAGTCCGGGAAATCTATGCTAGTCGGGGGTATGCGCGTCTTCCTCGACGGACGCACTGCACGGGTGACCCCAGACCGAGTAATCCCCAACATTCCTATTTACAATGCCTATCAAGCTCTCGCTGGAAGGAGGGCAGAAATAGAAGAAACCGGTCATTATGGCCAGGGAAGCCCGACACCCAGGCTGAGGAAGTTTGAACAGGTGTGGGTTCCCAAGCGGACCCGACCTGCCCACCAGCTAACACCCATCCGCCGTCGTTTTGTGAGCGACGAGGCGGAAGTGAGAAGAGAAAGGGGCCTGCCCCCGAAGAAGGAAGAAGAGGTGGTCGCGGATCCTCCGCGCCACAGAAGTCTCCGGGCTGCGGCCCGTCAAGCCAACGTCCCTGCTGTGGGACGAAGATTCCAACAACCGGCCGACAGAGCTCGGCTGGCCTATATCCCTCCTGCTGGAGGTCGACAATCACCCCCCGTCCTATATCAAGAATGGGGTCAAGAAGAGATGACCTGCTTGGTCAGAAATTATTTTCGAGGCTTAGGAAATCCCTCACTCGGATAGCAGCGACTGATGCAGACAGTCGCCACTGACGAAGATTACTGCCCATCAGCGACAGAGGAAGGAAATATGGGAGATAGAATGATGGTGTCGTCAGTCGACGATAATGGATATAATGACGGCTTCGAGGTCGAAGCCGATGAAGCCTTCCCCGAGCAGGAAGAAAGAAGAAGAGTTTCTGTGTTCGAAAGGCTGACCTTTCCGCAGCAAGCCAGAAGGAGGGTCTATCAACAAAAGAAAAGGATGCAGGTTCTCACCTGCAACATGGCTGGTATATCCAGCTGATATGGGGAGCTTCCTGAAGACCCCCAAGAATTGGCTCAATTGGCCGCACGACCGAGGCCAACTACCCGCAGAACAGAAGCAGCAAGAGAGCTTCTGATGATGGTTAAAGGGAAACAACCCCAGGTCTATCCCCACTGGGATGACAAGGCCCCCGTCTTGACCGCTAATGTGGTGACGACGGAAGAAGAAGACGACGTCCTCCTTGACATCCTGCCTGAGGGTACGTCCGGGGAGACAACAGAGAGTATCCCCACTACTATAGACCCATCAGTTCTGATGCTGCTACAAAAATATCAACGGGAGATAGACTCTCTGAAGAAGCAGCTGGTGGAAAAGACTGAACATTCATCAGCGTCTAAACCACCCGAAGTCCAGGGTGAGTCATCTCGGGGAGCGGCTCGTCATGACGACCCTCCACCACTCTATACACTATCCCAGCCGTCAGAGCCAAGCATGGCGACAGCACAACAGCGGCCACCACAGTCTCAGCCACTGCTACCTCCGGTGCTCCCTCAGGTGCACCCGACACCCCCGCTGCTGCGTCCTCCACAAGCGACCACCCTGGTCACCCCGTACCTGCAGCCAGCGCACTTCTATCCAGAACCGGTTGACCCCACGGTCGTAAACCGGATGATGGTGGAGAGAATGATCGAGCTGAAGCTCACAGAGAAAAGTGAAGGCGACTACGTCGCATTTGATGCCTATCGGGTGCCCTACCCGCAACACCATGCGGCTAAACGACTTCCCTCGGGGGTCAACAAGCCGCCTAAGTTTGACAAATTCAACGGGAAAGGGTCCCCTAAAGAGCATATTGCATATTACATGACCGTTATGGATGATCTGGCCACCGACGAGTCATATTTGCTGAAGTTCTTCGGGTCCTCGCTGTCAGGGCTCGCATTTGAATGGTACTCTAGCCTCTCGGTTGGGTCAATCAGTGATTGGTCGGATATGCAGAGAAAGTTCAGAGAAAGATTTCATGTCACAGAGAGGGAGGTCACAGTGGCCGAACTCTACTCAACAAAACAAAGGGCAGATGAGACAGCCCTTGATTACATTAAGAGGTGGAGGAACCTCGGAATGAGATGCAAGCGGCCCCCACATCAGGAGGACGCGGTACAAATATGCAAACAAAACCTCAGGAGGGAGGTCCTGGAGAAGATGATTGGAATGGAAATACGGTCGTTCGACTGGCTGAATAATGTAGTGGCCGAAGTGGAGGCTTTCCTAGCCAAGCCTGTCCCGGCGTCAGCTGCCAGCACAGCCCAGAAAGGCAAGGCTGCAGAACGGCGCCCCACACCTAAAGAAGCGAATGCGCTTGATATCAAGGCGTTCGAACAGCAGATAGAGAAAGGCAAGAAGGCGGCTCCCCCGCAGCCTGCAAAAGCTCCGGATGACAAAGAAGGTCCTTCGCTGAGGGACAAGATGAAGAAAGCCTACTCCTTCCAAAGGACAAGACCCGAGTCCTGTTCGACTGGGTAACAGAATACAACATGGTCACTTTGCCTGAGCCAAGGAGGCCGGAGGACCTGAAAAGAAAAGACAGTCCAAGATTCTGCCCTTACCACCCGATGTTGGGACATCCAATCGAAGACTGTTATGTTTTTAAAGATGTCATCGAAGGAATGGTAAAGAAGAATGAAATAGAGCTGGGAGAGTACAAAGTAGATCCTCCTCAGCCACATGAAGCCCCTCTCAGGAGAGCAGCAGTAAATATGATCTCCCTCTACCAGGATTTACCTGAGGAGATCTCTGAAGCAAGCACACGGAACACCTACGAAATCCATTTCCTGGAGCCCGTGAAAGAACAACAGGGGTGGCAGCAGATCCCTGTGAAGCACAAGAAGAAGAGGGCACCCCGCCCGAAAGAGGGGGCACATATCCGTGGCATTACACCCCGGCCTTCTCCGCCAGTGGTAGCACCCGTATGGGTCACTCCATCTACAGCTGTCAGAATACATACACCTAACAGGAGGAGACAAACTCCGCTGCCAGTAATCAAGGAAACCAATCCTGGAGTCCTTCGACTGCAGCACCTGATTGAAGGGCTAGATGAATATGTACAGCCCGAATTGAAACCTCTGCTGGTACGGGACCACGTCCCATGGCAAGAGCTGGAGCAACTCTCACTCAAACAGGTGGAGGAAGCCGAAACAGCACCCCCTGAAGAGGGTAGCCTGTTCTGGGGGCAGGCACCCGCAGAAACCAAAAAGAAGAGAAAGCAAAAGAAGAAGAAAAGAAAGGCCGCTGGGGCCAATAAAACACAGGTTGTCTCCTGCAATACCCTGTCAACACTCTTCAACCTGCCCAGAGAAGAGGAAGAAGAAGAAATTTGCTTCACACCCCATGCTGGGGGAGGCAAAGCCGAGGCCGCAACTGCTGCGCATGCCACTCGGTCGGGCCGAAAATGGGGGCGCCAGCCACCACCCAACCACAACATCATGTTCAGAGGGGAGCAACCCTACAAGACACCTCCGCTGAAAGTTAAGGGAGTTCAAATCCCTCCTCCGTCAGGCCTATACAACAAGAGTGGGGGCAAGGCAGCCCCTTCATTCCTTGAATTTATGAAAATGTCAAAGGGGAAACAGCCCTGTCAAGAGGCTAACCCTACACCCGGGGCCATTCACCCGCAGACAGCGCAATCTACTGAGAATGCAAATGCAGATGGAGCTTGCCCTACAGCAGCTAATAAAGAAGACCCGACAGTCGGTGCCAGCCAAGAGGATGCCGAGTTCGAGGAAGATGAAGCAGGTCCGTCTGGGCCCACAAATCAAAACCTCCCCAAGCCCAGATGGGCTGAAGAGATGAAGCTCTCCAATGTCCGGGCTGGGAGCCGAATAATGAAGTTGCTCAAAAAGCTCTCCGCTCGATTTATGATCTGGGAAATTCTCTCTTTGAGTGAAGAAACTCGACAGGCGATCATCACTGCTCTGCAGACGCCTGCTCATTTTGAAGCCTGCATAGCTGAGGCTATACCAGAAGCCAGTATGACCTTCTCTCCAGAAGACATGCTACTACCTACTGCCAGCCACAACAGGCCGCTATATATGAAAGGGCACCTGAATGTGAGAGAACTGAACCGGATCCTGGTCGATCCTGGTGCAGCAGTCAACATCCTGCCATATAGAATATACGAGAGGTACCACTTTAATGTGCATCTCGAGAAAGTCGGGGATATGCGTATCACTGGCTTCAACCAAAAATGTGAAGTATCTATGGGAGTGGCAGAGTTCACGCTGACCCTGGCAGATTTCACTACAACGGTACAGTTTCATGTCATTGACTCTCGCACCTCCTACAAAGCGCTACTCGGCCGCCCATGGCTGCATGAAAATATGGTGGTGCCCTCCACGCTCCACCAATGCATCAAATACAGCCTCCAGGGGAAGCAGGAGAGGATATTTGCTGATATCCACCCGTTCGAGGTGTTTGAATGTCACTTGGCGGATGCCAACCTATATACGGGGCCTCCCCGGAAGGTTTCTGAAGCCGAAGCCCCCGTAGGGGCGTCGAAGAATATATCGGGTGACGGTTGGTATCCACCACCGCCACGCGGATATGTCAAGCCGAAGGTGGTCTCCTACATCACCGCTTCTGGAGATGTCGGCAGGGTAACACCCCCAGCATTATATCCCAAAGCTAAGGAAGTGCAGGTCAATCGATAGCACGACCGCATCGGAATCTCGGCCGGCCTCACCAAGCCAGTCCTCGGCCTCAATGATCCCACTGTCGAACCTTTCAAAGCCTGGGAGGTGATACAGGAAGATGGGCCCCGCAGTTTGTTCTATACAGCTGAGGAGCATCCCACTCGGGAAGACACAGACTGCAGCCTCCCCGAAGATCTAGCCAACCCGCGGGTTCCTGTTCAAGGCATGGCATTTACAACTGATCGGATGGCCAAGATGTTTCAGAAGCAACACATTCCTCTCGATCAGTCTCAAAAGTGCAAAGAAGCTTTCCAGAAGATGTGGCATCCTACAAATCTGGATAAGGAAATGAGACATGTCTCTCGACATCCAGGGTTGGGCTTCACCTTGGAGGAATATTATTACAGTGGGCGGTACGAGGTGGATACTATCTCCGCCCTCTATCCTACTGAAGATAGCCCTCTGGGGGCAACCTTTGATGAGTATCCGGTGGAAGCCGAATATCTTGAACTGGCTCGGTCTGGGAATCGAGAAGCGGAAACCTCAGCCCCTTGCCGATGCTGGGAGCAGGTTCATCCTGAAGAAGCGGCCCTTCAAGCCGAATTTGATACGGCTAGCAGCAGCGAAGCCGAAGACATTCAAGAAGCAGGAGTCTCTCCCTCCATAGGGGTCGTACTAATGACAACTTCAACACCCTTTCTGCCAATCAGGGAAGCCTTGGTCAACTCCAATCAAGGGGAGCTAGCTACCAGGAAAGAAAAAACCACTTCTGCGGAAGATACAATTGTCCCAGAAGGCGAAACTTCCTCAACTTCTGCTGCAAAATCAGCATGCTGTCCGAGCCTGGCAGTAAACAGTTACCAGCCCGTCATGGCTGTAATCTCATCTGCAAACACTAAAGCTGCTCTCTCATCCTTGGGAGCTGCGACGGTAATGGATTGGCTAATAGAACAATCCACTCAGCCGCTAGCACAAGAGACAAAGAAACCTCAAGAAGCTCTGGTGGTGTCTGACGAGGAAGTCGAAGTACTCGACCCGCAAGATGGTATTCCGGACTTCGTCGACCTCCAACCGGCACCTCCGGAAATAGAAGACGGAGGCCAAGCCACAGTCGATGAACTGATAGAAGTCCACTTGGGAGATGATGAGGACCCTAGGCCTACCTTCCTCAGTGCCCAACTATCCCCAGAAGAACGGGAGCTGTACACCCAGCTGCTGCTAGAGTACCGGGATTGCTTCGCCTAGACTTACAAAGAGATGCCAGGTCTAAGCCCCGCTGTCTCACAACATGAGCTAACAATCAGCCCTGAGGCCGAACCGGTGAAGCAACCACCGCGGCGCATGAGGCCAGAGCTCATCACCCAAATTTGTGCTGAAGTCGACAAGCTCATTGACGTGGGATTTGTTGAAGAAAACCAGTACACCACGTGGCTGGCGAATATCGTCCCCATGAAAAAGAAGAATAGACAGATCCGGATATGTGTCGACTTCCGGGATCTAAATAAAGCTTGTCCCAAGGATGACTTTCCGGTGCCAATAACCGAGGTCATGATTGATGCTACAACCGGCCATGAAGCCTTGTCATTCATGGATGGGTCGTCCGGCTACAATCAGATTTGGATTACGGAGCATGACCGAGTCCATACAGCTTTCCGAACCCCTAAAGGCATTTATCATTACAAGAGAATGCCGTTCGGACTGAAGAATGCTGGCGCAACCTATCAGCGCGCGATGACCAAAATCTTTGATGAGCTGCTCTACCACAAGGTTGAATGCTACATAGATGACCTGGTGATCAAAACCAGAAGAAAAGAAGATCATCTGCAAGACCTCCGGATTGTCTTTCAGAGGCTAAGGCAGCATGAGCTGAAGATGAACCCTATAAAATGTGCGTTTGGAGTGTCGAGCGGAAAATTCTTAGGCTTCATCGTCCGATATCGGGGAATCGAGATAGACCCCGCAAAGATCAAGGCAATTCAGGGGTTACCTCCGCCAAGGAACATCTCCGAGCTGAGATCACTACAGGGCCGCTTGGCTTATATCCGGCGGTTCATTTCCAATTTGTCAGGGCGATGCCAGCCCTTCCACAAGCTAATGATGAAAGATGTCCCCTTTTACTGGGATGAAGATTGCCAGGCAGCCTTTGACAAGCTAAAAGACTACCTGAAAACTCCTCCAGTGTTGGGCGCACCGGTGAAATGACGACCATTGATACTGTATATAGCAGCTACACATAATTCTCTGGGGGCAATGCTGGCCCAGAATAATGAAGAACGGAAAGAGCAAGCCCTCTATTACCTCAGTCGGAGACTGGTCAGAACTGAAGAGAAATATACTTATATTGAGAAGATCTGTCTGGCACTGGTCTTCGTAGTCACGAAGCTCCGACAGTATATGTTGTCGCATGAAATCAGCTTGGTATCCAAAGAGGATCCCCTGAAGTACATCATGTCTCAACCGGCACTCAAAGGCCGCCTGGGTAAATGGGCGGTAATCCTTATGGAATTTGATATCTCCTACGTGCCGCGCAAGGCTGTCAAGGGCCAAGCTATTGCAGACTTCTTCGCTGAGCACCCAGTGCCCGAGGATTGCCCGTTGGAGCCGGAACTTCCTGAAGATGAAACCCTAGAAGCCGTTCAAGTAGAACCCGCCTTATAGCAGCTATACTTTGATGGCGCTTCCAGAATTGACGCCCCTGCCACTGGATCAGCTAGAGTCAGGGCAGGAGCAGGCATAGTCCTGAAATCCCCAGAAGGAGAAGTGGTGCATACATCTTGTTCCATAAACAAGCAATGCACAAACAATGAAGCAGAATATGAAGCCCTGATAATCGGGTTGCAAATTGCTCTGTCCATGGGAATTCAGATGCTGGTAGCATTCGGAGACTCCATGCTAATTATAAAACAGCTGGAAGGAGAGTTCGATGTACGAAAGCAAGAGCTCCTCCCCTATCACCAGTTGGCAACTCACCTGATGTCAAGATTTTACTTCATCAGCATCAAGCACATCAATCGAGGCCGGAATGCTCAGGCAGACGCCCTCGCTAAGCTGGCCAGTTCATTGGCGGTCCCGCCAGACACAAGCCTGAATATAACAGTGATCAACCGCCGACAGGTCCCTGTTAAGGGTGCAAGCCCTGGGTACAGAGGGGGGGGTGAATGTACCCTGCTGGAAATATCGCCCAATTAAAAACCTCAGAAGCTAAACACAATACCAGAATAGAAATTAATTCAATTGAACAAATGAAGAGACACTTGGAGCGCTCCTAATCAATCATCTAGCGGAAGCAAACACACAAACAAACCACTGCTCAAGAGATTTTTAGGTGGTTCGGTCCAAAGACCTACGTCCACCCCTCACTCCCAACCGGAGTGAGGCTTCCACTAGCAATGCTAGAAAGCAGACTCAGTCTACAAACAAGAGCTGCCACACAGCTTGACCAGGGGAACAACCTCCCCTCTTCCTCCCAACCGGAGGGACACCCCAAGTGACTCCCAGCCACTTGAAAACCAGAGACGTACAGTCTCTCTTCCTCCAAACCGGAGGGAACACATAGTCTTGCAACCCACAAGACTAGAACCGGAGGACCAATCCTCCCTTCCTCCAAACCGGAGGGGAACCTAGAGACCCAAGTCTCTCTTCCTCTGAAACCCAGAGGGCAGCACAAGTGACCCCAAGTCACCTGCAAACTAGAGGTCTCGGACCTCTCTTCCTCCCAACCAGAGGGACCCCTGGACTCGAAACCTACAAGCCCAAAACCGGAGATAAATCTCCCTTCCTCCAACCCGGAGGGAAACAACCGATGACACCCTGTCAAAGGCAACCAGAGACGCAAGTCTCTCTTCCTCCACACCGGAGGGAACCCGACCTCACACAAGAGAATCGGAGGAACAACTAGAGAATAGTTGAAAAGAAAAACAAAATGCAGTAACAGTAAGCTGAAAAATAAAATGCACAAAGGCTCTCGCAGGAGCAGGCTGGCCTGGATTTGATCCACGGTCCAGCAGGAACTGATCTCCAGTTGAGGCTTCCTTTGCTCTAGCTCTCTCTTCTTCTCACTCTTCCTTTCCTTCTCTTTCGCAGGCTCTCTCTCTCTGTCTCTTCTTCCTTCTTTCTTCTTCTTCTTCTTCGTTCTCTGTATCGTGGAGGCACTCACTGCTCTTCTATTTTTTCTTGATGGCTCACTATGTTTCCATCTTACTCAGCCGATGGAGGAAACTCCATATTTATACTAGCAGCAGGCAGCTAGGGCGTGAGCTCTCGACGATTCCCGCCCAGCTGGTTTGGTCCACGTGTCAGCATCTCAGCCTCTAGGATCACGTGCCAGTCTTAATAACCTCGTCCATTAATCCTATCAGATAATCAGTCGAAGACAGTATCAGATGATGTATATACTTGAAAGTTAACTGAGTGTACAGACTTCGTGTGAAATAAGAGTGTATAGACTTGAGCTTGATATCGAGTGTATAGAGTTGAAGCTTATCAAATGAATGCATAGACTTCATGTTAGCGAACGAGTGTAGAGACTTAGTGTTAACGTGCCAGAGAAACCAGTGTACAGACTTCATGTTGTACAGACTTGATGTTGATCAAAAGACCTTTGGACATCAGCCCAAGGCGTCAACGCTTCCATCGTGCAGCGTCGCCTCAGCTCCTCAAGCGAGATGCTCACTCCCTTGGCAACTGGCCAATGCGTCAACGCATCCAGTGTCAGCGTCGATGCAGTGAACAAGACAGAAAGTGAAAGACGCACAATTGCGTCTACGCAGTCAACCAAGTGCGTCAACGCACTAAAAGCACAGAACCCATGAAGACAGACAGGCTGTACAGACTTTGATGCTCAAAGACGATTGTATAGACTTGGAACGGCTTCAAGGCAACAATGTACAGACTTTGAAATAAAGAGTGTACAGACTTGAAAGTTCAAGGCCACGATGTATAGACTTTACCCAAGGAAACGAATGTATAGACTTTGCCACAGTCTAATGTACAGACTTTGCAAAAGTGAACGAGCCAATGTATAGACTTCAAAAGAAGCAGTCCGATGTACAGACTTGGTTGCAAGCTGAACAGTCGGATGTACAGACTTGCTGAAACAGTCCGATGTACATACTTCAAGAACTCTAGACAACGGACGCTGTACAGACTTCAGCTAAGTAGGCCACAGGCCGATGTGTAGACTTGGCCAATGTGCAGACTTTGGCTTGGAACGAAGGTAAAGATGAGGCTGTATAGACTTGGCCAGAACGTAGGGAAAAGCACCAATGTGCAGACATGAACATCCAGCAGTGTATAGACTTTCACACAAAAAATAGACAAAGCAGCATGGCGTCAACCCAGCTATTCCACTGCGTCAACGCAGTAAGTAAACCAGCAACTACTGCGTCAACGCAGTGTCCTTGTAGCGTCAACGCAGCTAGTGAGCAGACAGCCAATGCGTCAACCCAATCTCCAACTACGTCAACGCACTGCATGAACAATTAGCCACTACGTTAACCCAATCTAGCCATATTCATGAATTAGCTATTCAAGCAAACAATCAGATATTTAAGCAGTCAAACAATCATCTAAATTAATTAGCACACCTCAGTGTGACTCATGGTGTGTCAGCCATCATCAAAACCACACAGGGGCACAACAATCTCCCCATTTTTGATGATGGCAATACTATGAGTTACACTGACTCAGATTAGATTCTTCTCCCCCTTTGCCTTCAGCAAAAACACATGAGTTGAAGAGGAAAGAATGAGACTGTATAAAAAGAGTGAATTAAAAGCTCCCCCTTTTGACTAATCTGCCCCTTTTACTTTAGCAAAACGAATGATCCAGAGATGTCATATGAGATGAGGATAACTTAATATCAGAAGCAATTAAATCAAATCTCCCCCTTTGTTAAGCAACTTATGCAGTGATGCATATGCAACAAATACTCCCCCTTTGACATGGCAGAAGATATAGAGCTAATGCAGACAAACAACATGATTAGACAATCTAGCACATTGTCCCCTTATGCAAATAGTCTCTCAAACAGACCAGAGAATCTTGCCCTTATGATCTATGATGCAAGAGAAATCCATAAGGATGAACTCTGGTTATCCAAAAACTGCAAGTACACATGGTAAACTGAGAGAAGTGCTTCTCAAAAATGACAACCAGTCTAATACCACTGAATCAAAACACAGTGATAAAGAGCCATAGGATGAGCAGATTCAATAGTTAGTGAAAATTGAGATATTGAACTTTTCAGCAAGATACTAACTTCATAGAACAGAATTTTTAAGTTCTAGAGTCCTCCATTATAAAAGCTTATGAAACCTTGATTTTTAGATATGGTTTAAGAATGATGTAAACAAGTTTTTCAAAAATAATTGTACTCATATCTGAACCAGCTCTTAATAAAAAGGAACTACAAGCTCATATAAAATTCTAATTCAACCAACTTCCATCTTACTTAGTTTACTTTCCATGACAGTTTTAGGAGATACATAAGAGAATGCAACCGAATTTTACATTGTTCTGTCAGAATTTGATTTACACTTGTTCATAATTTTCTTTTTAAATGAACAATTTTGGTTTATCAACACCTTTTGACATGGGGAGACACCTTGATCAGAGGCCCGAAACCCCTGTTTTTCAGTGTGACAACCGTATTGCTTCTCCCATTTGGAGAACAGAGGTAGCATTGGAAGTATCTTTGGCATGAGGATACACCTTGATTAGAGGCCAGAATCCCCAGTTACTCAATACAACAATGCCATTGCTCTGCCAAATTTTCACAGTATTTTCAATCATCTCTTTAAGCAGAGTTAACCATGGTACTTCATGACTCAATCCTTTAGACAGGTTTCTCAGTAACCACAGCCATTGCTCTGTCCATACTTTTACTCAAAATGGATTCAGAACAAATTAGATGTTTAGGAACAACCACATACACTATATATCTCAGTCAGCGTAGACATGGATATCAACTTTTCAGATTTCAGAAAGTCTTACTTGAATTTACATGAAGCAGACAGTTAAAGTTTATTAAGAGGTTGAAACATATATTTTCAAGTTCCTTGTGACCAAACAAGAGTACATAAGACTTAAACCAGTTCCAGTTAACAAATGTTCTTAAGCATGTATAATGGAAGGTTCCTCATTGAAGATGTTTTAACTTTTATGAAGTAGTATTCAGGCTAAAGATTTACTTCATATCTCAGCTTAGTAATTCAAGTGAGAATATTCACTAAACAGCATGGATTCTGAAGAATTGTAGCAAATGAGCTGCTCTTGAGTAAAGAGGTTCAAAGTTGACTGAATAGAGGAAAAGCTCTCATTCAGTAGATTTAGGAGAGACAAACAGATACCAACAAGGTATGCATTCAGATTATGAACAACTTCAGAAGTAGTCAAGAAATCATTTTAAATGATGGAATCACTGACACTTCAGATATGACAAGATGAATCATATAGCTGGAGAGGAACGGATTAAGCATGCTCCCCCTATCTATATGCAGTGACATTTCCCTTCCTTTTTTTTTTGATTTTTCAAAGAAGTGATATGCTATGCAATGATTCCCTCTAACTAAAAACACTGAATCATACTATATATCATGCAGACAATGTAGATGATGAATGACTGTGCAACAACAGATTTACATGCTATGCAGTAAATCTAAAAACAGTTGAGTGATTTCAGATGTATGAATAATGCTCCCCCTAAATGTATGCATTCAATCTATCTTTTTGGCATTTTCAATGTAAAGGAATGCAATGCAATTAACTTCATGTATGCAGGGGCATGAAGCAAAATATTCACATGAGGATGCAGACATTCTCTGATATGCAAATTTGACCCTTGGTAGTTGGCGGAGAACTTGGCCTAAAAGACCATCTCACACATAGTAAGAACCTCCAGACAGATTTCCTCTGCCCTTTAGTAGCTTTCCATTTATATACCAAGTGGTCATGCATGACAATGTAATACAAACAGTCCTATATGCATCAGATTTTCAATGATTGTATGCCATGTGCATGTTTATGCCATTCTCATATATGCACACAGTTCACAGTACAAACAAGAAAGCCCACAAAGATCAATGCAAGAGTCAAACCAATTAAAATAAAACATGTATGCATGAAGCTATGACTTCTCAGATCAACCATAATTTTCATTTGAACAGATTTGAGAAATTTACCTGAATGGGGTTTTATCAACTTGGGTGCCTTGGTTTATTTCCCCCTTTTTATTCTTCAGCTTCCAAGGCACACCTGCAAGTTAGCACACTATTTTGCATGGGCAGGTACCCAAACAGTCTTGGATCCTGCATGGTTAATAGTGACACCTTTGGTAGGTGTTCTAAACAACCTTTTAGCATTTAGGTCATCAGATCTTATCAGATGGCAATTATTCATTGAATGACCTAATATACCACAATAATAGCAAGAGGCAGTAGATTTCAGATTTGTTTTATGCACATTCTGATTAGCATGAGTTCTATGTGCATTTGCATGAAATTTTCTATTAACAGAATTAAGATTCTGTTTACCAACATAAGCCAGCCAACAGTCAGCAGCTCTATGGCCTGGCTTCCCACATTCAAAACATGCAAGTGTTTTCCTTTAAAAAACAAATTCATTTTTATCAGAAATATTTCTATTGACAGGGAATTTACCAGATTTATTGTTAAACTTCCTTCCCTGAGCATGCCAACATTGGGCTGCAATGTGGCCCATCTTGCCACAGTGAAAGCATGAACTAGAATTTCTTCCACCAGCCCTCATCCAGCATTCAATAGCCCTGTGGCCTGTCTTTCCACACTCAAAGCATGTAATGAGCTTATCTTTAAAAATAAATTTGTTCTTATTAGGACCATGTTGGCTTGCAGGAGATTTACCATGATATGAATGAGATGTTTTCTTATCATTTACAAACCAGCATTGTGCAATTGTGTGCCCTAATTTATCACAGTAAAAACATTCAATTTTCTTTTTCTGAAATGAAGGATTTCTATCATGAAGGTTCCTAGCAGTCATATCATCCTTCTCCATCAATTTACATTCATGCATCAGATGACCAAATTTATGACAATAATGGCATGACATTTTCTTTTTAGATGCATGTGAATGTGTGTGTGAACTTTGATCAACATGCCATAATGAACCCTTTTTATTTATTTTCTGTTTTCCAATCTTTTTCTGATTTTTGTTCTGTTCTTCAGTTTTCTGAACAATGGGCTGTTTATCTTTTGAAGTGGTGGCTACATTTGAAGCCTTTACAAAAGATGTCATCAACTTGCTCTGAAATTCTTTCTTGTTACAATTATTGTAGCCCAGCCCTTCCTTCCTAGTGTTGATTTTTACACCTAGTAGCTTGTCTAGATTTTTCTGCCCACTTACAAATTTTGACAGAGAATTGTTCAGATCATTTATTTCAGATTGAAGAGAAGAAATCTGATGTTCATAGTTGACTATATCTTCTTCACAGACCAGAATCTGTTGATGCATCACATCATTCAAATTTTTAAGAGTTTCAATCTCTTGTTTCAATTTGAGCTCATTTTGATTTTCATCAACAGATTTTCCTTTTTCAAATGTCAGCAATCTCTCTGACATGGTGGAGTTCAACTGTTTCAGTTTCTCAATTTCTTCCTTTAGACTTGTGTTTTCCTGCTCAAGTTTATCATCATCAAATAATACATCAGTTAGGAAACTTGGATATTCTGATTTACAGTTTTCAAAGTTTTCCTGAAATTTTAGGTTCGCAACACTAATAGCTTCAAATTCCTCATTGATCAATCTGTTTTCACTTTCAAGACTGATTAATTTTTGGTCAGATTCCTGACATTGTTTTCTGAGTTTAGTGTTTTCAGATTTAGCATGATCAAGTTCTGATTGGATTTCATCTAGTTTCGATAGTTGTCTTCTGAATATTTCATTTTCAGTTTTCAGAGTTTCAAGGTTTTCACCTTCTAGTTTTTCCAGCTTCTTTTTCAGTCTTCTATACCTCTTACTCATTTTTTCATGGGAGTGTAACAGATCAGCATAGGCATCTACCCAGTCATCTAAAGTGAAGCTAGAGAAGGGGATGATTACCTCTTTAGCATCTTGGAATTCCTCTTGATCACTGCTATGGTTGCTCTCGACAGCCATCATACAGTTGTCCTCATTCATCCTCTGAGCTAGCTTCAGCTGATCCAGAATGTCCTTAGCGGACCTGCAGTCATAAAAACAAGAATGTAGAGCCTTGTCAGTAGTTACTCTCATCAGGTTAAAGGCTTTCTGATTTTCTCCATATTTTGACTTGTGACTTTTAGTCCATTTGGACTTTTCCTTTGGCAATCTGTGGGGACCTTGTGAAATTAACTTCCACAGATCCGGATTAATCATTTTCACATAATTGTGAAGACTGCTAATCCATGAGTTAAAGTTAGAGCCATTGAAAACCGGTGGAGAACCCATTGAATAAATCGGCAACCAGATTAATGCAGCAAAGAGTAAAATCAAAAAAGCACCAAGGGACAACAGGATCCTCTACAGATCGTTGGATCTGATCAATCAGAGAACCGCTCTGATACCAATTGTTAGGGTGCAAGCCCTGGGTACAGAGGGGGGGTGAATGTACCCTGCTAGAAATATCGCCCAATTAAAAACCTCAGAAGCTAAACATAATACCAGAATAGAAACTAATTTAATTGAACAAATGAAGAGACACTTGGAGCGCTCCTAATCAATCATCTAGCGGAAGCAAACACACAAACAAACCACTGCTTAAGAGATTTTTAGGTGGTTCGGTCCAAAGACCTACGTCCACCCCTCACTCCCAACCGGAGTGAGGCTTCCACTAGCAATGCTAGAAAGCAGACTCAGTCTGCAAACAAGAGCTACCACACAGCTTGACCAGGGGAACAACCTCCCATCTTCCTCCCAACCGGAGGGACACCCCAAGTGACTCCCAGCCACTTGGAAACCAGAGACGTACAGTCTCTCTTCCACCAAACCAGAGGGAATACCTAGTCTTGCAACCCACAAGACTAGAACCGGAGGACCAATCCTCCCTTCCTCCAAACCGGAGGGGAACCTAGAGACCCAAGTCTCTCTTCCTCTGAAACCCAGAGGGCAGCACAAGTGACCCCAAGTCACCTGAAAACTAGAGGTCTCGGACCTCTCTTCCTCCCAACCAGAGGGACCCCTGGACTCGAAACCTACAAGCCCAGAACAGGAGATAAATCTCTCTTCCTCCAACCCGGAGGGAAACAACCGATGACACCCTGTCAAAGGCAACCAGAGACGCAAGTCTCTCTTCCTCCACACCGGAGGGAACCCGACCTCACACAAGAGAATCAGAGGAACAACTAGAGAATAGTTGAAAAGAAAAACAAAACGCAGCAACAGTAAGCTGAAAAATAAAATGCATAAAGGCTCTCGCAGGAGCAGACTGGCATGGATTTGATCCACAGTCCAGCAGGTACTGATCTTCAGTTGAGGCTTCCTTTGCTCTAGCTCTCTCTTCTTCTCACTCCTCCTTTCCTTCTCTTTCGCAGGCTCTCTCTCTCTGTCTCTTCTTCCTTCTTTCTTCTTCTTCTTCTTCCTTCTCTGTATCGTGGAGGCACTCACTGCTCTTCTATTTTTTCTTGATGGCTCACTATGTTTCCATCTTACTCAGCCGATGGAGGAAACTCCATATTTATACCAGCAGTAGGCAGCTAGGGCGTGAGCTCTCGACGATTCCCGCCCAGCAGGTTTGGTCCACGTGTCAGCATCTCAACCTCTAGGATCACGTGCCAGTCTTAATAACCTCGTCCATTAATCCGGTCAGATAATCAGTCGAAGACAGTATCAGATGATGTATAGACTTGAAAGTTAACTGAGTGTACAGACTTCGTGTGAAATAAGAGTGTATAGACTTGAGCTTGATATCGAGTGTATAGAGTTGAAGCTTATCAAACGAATGCATAGACTTCATGCTAGCGAACGAGTGTAGAGACTTAGTGTTAACGTGCCAGCAAAACCAGTGTACAAACTTCATGTTGTACAGACTTGATGTTGATCAAAAGACCTTTGGACATCAGCCCAAGGCGTCAACGCTTCCATCGTGCAGCGTCGCCTCAGCTCCTCAAGCGAGATGCTCACTCCCTTGGCAACTGGCCAATGCGTCAACGCATCCAGTGTCAGCGTCGACGCAGTGAACAAGACAGAAAGTGAAAGACGCACAATTGCGTCTACGCAGTCAACCAAGTGTGTCAACGCACTAAAAGCACAGAACCCATGAAGACAGACAGGCTGTACAGACTTTGATGCTCAAAGATGATTGTATAGACTTGGAACGGCTTCAAGGCAACAATGTACAGACTTTGAAATAAAGAGTGTACAGAGTTGAAAGTTCAAGGCCACGATGTATAGACTTTGCCCAAGGAAACGAATGTATAGACTTTGCCACAGTCTAATGTACAGACTTTGCAAAAGTGAACGAGCCAATGTATAGACTTCAAAAGAAGCAGTCCGATGTACAGACTTGGTTGCAAGCTGAACAGTCGGATGTACAGACTTGCTGAAACAGTCCGATGTACAGACTTCAAGAACTCTAGACAACGGACGCTGTACAGACTTCAGCTAAGTAGGCCACAAGCCGATGTGTAGACTTGGCCAATGTGCAAACTTTGGCTTGGAACGAAGGTAAAGATGAGGCTGTATAGACTTGGCCAGAACGTAGGGAAAAGCACCAATGTGTAGACATGAACATCCAGCAGTGTATAGACTTTCACACAAAAAATAGACAAAGCAGCATGGCGTCAACCCAGCTGTTCCACTGCGTCAACGCAGCAAGTAAACCAGCAACTACTGCGTCAACGCAGTGTCCTTGTAGCGTTAACGCAGCTAGTGAACAGACAGCCAATGCGTCAACCCAATCTCCAACTGCGTCAACGCACTGCATGAACAATTAGCCACTACGTTAACCCAATCTAGCCATATTCATGAATTAGCTATTCAAGCAAACAATCAGATATTTAAGCAGTCAAACAGTCATCTAAGTTAATTAGCACACCTCAGTGTGACTCATGGTGTGTCAGCCATCATCAAAACCACACAGGGGCACATTAGTCCCCAGCGTAACAGAGGTCCTAGCCGACGAACAAGAGATGGAAGTAGCAGTCATCGAAGGGGTTCAGCAGCCCGATTGGCGAGAGCATCTCCCACGCTGGTTTCAACACCAGCAACTTCCAAAAGAAAAGGAACAAAGAATGAAGCTCCTGAGGATCAAGGATTCTTACGAGATGAGAAGCGGGACCTTGTTTCGAATTATGGCAGATGCAAAGTCCTACTCCGTTGCTTATCTTCAGCAGAAGCAAGACAGGTGATGCAGGAGGTCCATGCCGGATCAGCTGGAGCACACCAGGCTGGCCCGAAGATGAAAATTGAGATAAAGAAGCTGGGTTACTATTGGCCCACTATATTTGATGATTGCTGCAAGTTTGCCAAAGCTTGTCAGAATTATCAAGAACATGCTAATGTGGCAAGGAGACCTCCAGTGCCATTGCATCCCACCCTACCAAGCTGGCCGTTTGCTCAGTGGGGCACGGACGTAGTAGGGCCGCTACCAGCATCTTCATCAGGGTGCAGATACATCTTAGCAGCTACGGACTACTTCTCCAGATGGGCGGAGGCAATAGCACTAAGAGATGTGACGGGAGAACTAGTTGAAAGATTCTTCCAGCAGAATGTAATATTTCGGTTTGGGATCCCCAGCCGAATCATCTCTGATAATGGCAGTCACTTTAGGAACCAGAAGGTTTATCGGCTGGCCGACAAATACAAAATCGACTGGAGGACATCGTCCCCCTACAACCCTTAAGACAATGGACTCGTAGAAGCCTTTAACAAGACCTTATGCACGCTGCTGGCGAAGACTGTCAAGTCTAATAAAAAGGATTGGGAAGAAAGGATGTACGAAGCACTTTGGGCCTATCGTACTGTCTACAAGACCCCAAATAGCTGTTCACCTTTCTCCCTCGTTTATGGGTCGGAAACTGTAGTGCCCATTGAACTTGAAATTCCTTCCTTACGAGTTGCCGTCCAGCATGGACTAGTCAGTGGTGAACAGGCCAATGCAGAAAGAAGATTGGAGGAGCTCGCCGAGCTCGAAGAAAAACGCCTCCGGGCACAGTAAAACATCCAACTCTACCAAGCTCGCATGGCCCGTGCTTTTGACAAGCTAGTCAAGGGTCGAGAATTCAAGAAAGGAGACCTGGTAATGGTCAAAAGAAAAGAAGTGATGGCCTCCAACCCCAAAGGGAAGCTGGTCGAAACTGGGTCGGGCCGTATATCGTCCGCCGAGTATATGAAGGGGGTGCCTACGTCCTTGTAGACCACAAAGGAGTCATTCAGTTCTCTCCCCTCAACGGAAAACACATTAAGCTGTATCATGCAGCGCAGCCGACATGTCCTGAGTGATCGGTCGAAGCTACCCTTACCTCGGTTTAGTGGCACTTCGCCCTAACTGAGCTACCCTCCTCCTTGGTTTAGTGGCACTCCGCCCTAACCGAGCTACCCTTTTCTTGGTTTAGTGGCACTCCGCCATAACCGGGCTACCCTTTTTCTTGGTTTAATGGCATCTCGCCCTAACCGAGCTACCTTTTTCTTAGTTTAGTGGCACTCCGCCCTAACTGAGCTACCCTCCCCTTGGTTTAGCGGCACTCCGCCCTAACCAAGCTACCTTCCCTTGGTCTAGTGGCACTCCGCCCTAACCGAGCTACCCTTACCTCAGTTTAGTGGCACTCTGCCCTAACCGAGCTACCCTCCTCCTTGGTTTAGTGGCACTCCGCCCTAACTGAGCTACTCTTTTCCTGGGTTTAGGGGCACTCCGCCCTAACCGAGCTACCCTCTCCTTGGTCCAGTGACATTCCGCCCTGATCGAGCTACCTTTTCCTTGGTTTAGTGGCATTCCGCCCTAACCGAGCTACCTTCCTTTGGTCCAGTGGCATTCTGCCCTGATCAAGCTACCCTCTCCTTGGTCTAGTGGCATTCCGCCCTGATCAAGCTTCCAAAAGAATACGCCACACCACCATTACGAGCCCTACGTTCGGATTGGCACGAAAGCCCTTCCTTGTGTTAGCATTATCTTCCCGCTAACGAATAAACCCGAGTCGGTTGGAGATTTTGTGTTCTAGCTGGCATTCTCACATTGTTGCCACTGCGGGCCATCTACGGTCAACCAGGAGTCGAATATCACGCTTCGATCTGCTACCCTATACAAATAAAAAAAAGAAAGATAAGAAAAATGGGGTTAAAAATAGAGATACCCCGCCAGACTTGCTCCTATATTAGGACAAGTGTAAAAATGGCTATAACCCAGCTGTGGCGAAAACCCGAAGGGGCGCTGCAGGCAAAATCGGGTACCCCGCCGCGTGAAAACCCGAAAGGGCGCGCGGGCAAAAGCAAGAGGGTGCTGGCTCCGGCGAAAACCCGAAAGGGCGCTTGAGTCAGTAAATTGGTAATTTCCAAATTCCTGTCCTATTCTCCACCCAATGGAATTCCGAAAGGGACAATCATCAAAGACCCACCGGAAATCCTTTAACAAACCCGGTTCGACCCTCGTCATCATCGGCGAGATCGGTCGATCTCTACCCTCAACTTGGACCTTACGTCCCTGTTGATAATCCCATCCTTGTTTCGGCAATAACCTATGCCGATGAATAAACCCACGTTCGACCCTCGTCATCGTCGGCGAGATCGGTCGATCTCTACCCTTAACTCGGATCTTACATCCCTGTTGATAATTTGATGGAGGCATCATCCACAATTCCCTTTGGCCAGGGTCTTCCTCACACTCCGGCATCGTTTGAGTTCGGGCCTCTCTCTATAAAGTCCCACTTATCCTTTTTATGCTATTTACTTGAGTCATTTGATGTAATTTTCAGTTTATTTGAGTCATATCCCTAGGTCTTGCATTTATTTTCCTAAGTATTGAGTGTCATTAGATTGTGTAATGTGCTATTGTGCCCAATTCTTCAGGCTTGGCCCATGAGCCCCCCTACCCCTTCGGTTATTTGTTATTGAGTCTTTTGTAAGGGACTTATTGTAAAATGTGGGTTTCCTATATATAGGGCCCCATTTCCTTCATTTGGAGGTAATGAATGATTCAATACAAAAGATTTTCATTTGAGTGTTCAAACTTAGTTCTAGTGGAGTGAATCCTATAGTTGGGTGAGAAGCCCTAGGGGAGTGATTCCCCACCCCACCTCTCTCTCTATCCCTCTTTCTCTCTCCTAGGTTCGCCCCTTTCCTCTCTCCTCCTCCTCCCAACCACCTCCAACCCCCACCTACCTCCATTAAGGCCCCTCCACTTCCCCACACCCCATTTACTTCCCCCCTAGTTCCAAGGTAGAGCCCTCCCCATTCCAACACCATCTCCCCCATTCCAACACAATCACCCCTCTTCCACACACCATCTCCCATCTTCCAAGACCATTTTGAATTTGAATTCCCCTTCCCTCCAAGTCTTTGGCCGCCCCCCCTCCCATCTCCATTAGGCTAGGTCGCCCCTTTCTCCACCCATTCTCCACCACCCTTGCATACCCCACCCCTCTTCCTCCAGCTGAAAACCTGCGACCTCCCCTTCTTCCTCCACCTCCCCTCAACCATTTGCACCCCTCCACACCTCCCATACCTCCCCCACCATTCTTCATCCACCCCTTCACCATATACTATCCCCTTCTTCTTCTTTTAGGGTCACTTGGAGGCTATGTCAAAGCTGATGTTTGCAGTCCAGAAGTAGTAGCTGAATCAGAAACTTGCAGCGGCCACCACGACCTCCTCCGGATGAGTTTGAAGACCCAAGAGCCACCGTTGGAAGCGTCTACCAGTCTCCTTTTCAACAGAAGTGGTTTCGTCTTCTTCCGATCTGTGTGCTGCTTAGAAGCTCCGTTCTCCCACGATAGCGCATAGTTGTCTCTGCTGAGTACCAGAACCGGATTAGAAGCTCTACCACGATGAACCTCAGAGGAATCAGACCACAAGCTCTTCTACAAAGTTCCTCTCCTTCCTGTCTAATTTCAGAATCAAGAAGCAGAATCCCGTTCGGCATTCGGTAGAAGAAGTTATCATTTTCTCCCTCAGCTCCGTCATCCTGCTACCCAAAGTCTGCAACGACCAGTCGCCATTGTTCTGCATCCCCTAGTCTTCTCCGACATCGGTTGGCTTCCCCGTCAGTTTTTCTGTGAAGAGGACTCGTCCATGATTCTAAGAACTCTGACAGCGCTTGATTCTGAGGTCGGGAACTGCCGGGACATTCTCTGCAATCTGCTGTTAGAAGTCTGCAACTGCAGGTCCGAGAATCTGAAGCTCTGTTCAAACCTCCATCCTGGTCAGCAGCGGCTCCAGAAGAAATTAAAGAAATTCTGAGGCATTCCTTTCCTAGCTACGAAGAGTTCCACACTAGTCTCGCCCTTGGAGAAATTCCTGATCGAGTTCTGCAGCTTCAACACCATCTGTCAGTCTCCTATTGCAAAGGGCAGATAGATTTGGCATCACCACTTCTATATCGTTTTAGCCCTAGTTTTCCCCACCCCGCTTGGCCGGCTGAAGGCCCCTCCCTGTGCGGAGGTAGTTTTGATTGTAATCCATTAACCCCCACCCCAAGATCCCCCTCCTGCGAGAGGTGTAGTATTGTACTCATTTAGGCAGGTCAAGCTACCCCGGCGCGGCGCGTGGGGATCCACCCGCCTCCCCACTCGCCCTCGTCTCCGACCGGGACAGGTTTCTTCAAACCGATTGTGTAAGTGCTCTAAACCCTTGCTCATTGTGCTTGTCTTTCAATATTAGTTCTTAATTCCGCTGGTTATGCGAGTGAGAGCCCGATCCTCAAGCCCCGTTGTCTTGAGTGATCACCGTGGGAGAAGTGCAACCGGTGCCTTTGGCACTTTGTCGGCCCCCTTGAATTGGGCCTCCACACCCATTGGGAATCCCATCTTGGCCTTGCTGGCCCTCTACCAGCAAGGGCCCAACCCCTCAACCTCACCTTGGCATTGCCAAGTAACCCCGGGCTTGGGTGAGTGTCGATAGAGCGGTGGCCCAATTCGGCCCATTTGAATACGATTGTGCTTGCTTGCATTAGGTCCAAGGTTGTGTCACATCAATTGGTATCATAGAAAGTCATTGACTTGTCTCTATCAAGTCTAAGTCCTAGGACCATTGCATTGTGTGTCCAACATCTTTGGCCCCTTGTCTTGCATGTCCACCCGTAGTGGTGCTAGTTACCGATCCGATCCTTCATCTTCAAATCCACCCATGGATCCCCATCCTCAACTCAATCAAGATGCTCCTAGGGAGGAACCTCAAGGTCAAATGAATAGGGTAGATGCTGCCCTTACCAACATTCTTGCCCAACTTGAGTCCCTTACCACTCGAATTGCTCGGCTTGAAGAGCATGAGTTCCACCCAAGGAACAATGAGCCTAGAGTCCACCTTCCACATGTTGAGCCTCCTAGGGAAGACCCTCATAATGAGCCAAGAGTTCATCCACCACATGGTGAGTTGCATAGGAATGAGTTCCATCCAAGGAACAATGACCCAAGAGTCCACCCTCCACATATTGAGCCTCATAGGGATGAGTTCCATCCTAGGAACCATGGACCAAGAGCCTATCATCCACATGCTGAAATTTATAGGGAGGACTTGGATCATGACCCTTACCATGACCATGAGAGACCCCGACACCATCCCATTCATGAAAGGCGTCCACGGGACGACCCGGATGACCCTCTCTTAAGGATGATTAAAGTAGAGGCCCCAAACTTTGATGGTTCCCATGAACCAAGTGTCTACTTAGAGTGGGAAACCACCATGGACCAATACTTTGAATGGTACCCTATGTCCGACCAAAGGAGGGTAAGGTTGGCCAAAATGCATCTCATCAAATTAGCCAAAACTTATTGGTTAAACCAAGAGGGTCTAAGAAGGATTAGGTGGGGAGAGCCTATTGATACTTGGGAGGGTATGAAGAATCAACTTAGGAACAAATACCTTCCCCAATCCTACAATCAAATGCTCTTAGATGAATGGCAAAGCCTCACCCAAGAAGGGAAGACCGTGGTAGAATATATTGAGAAGTTTGACTCCTATCTTTTGAAGTGCGGAGTTCATGAGGACCCGGCCGTTACCTTGTCTCGCTTTAGGAATGGACTTCAAAGTCACATCAAGAGAGAACTTTTTATGAGAGATGTTGATAACCTTGAGCTAGCCTATCAAATAGCAAGGGATGTAGAAAGATTCTCTAGGATCCCTCGATTTGCTACTCCCCGACCGGTCGATCTCAAAAACATGGGACCACGACCCATTCCGGCCACCCCCATGAAAGCCCCAAATCCAAGTGGGAGTACCCCATTATGGCCTTACAACCCCCCTCCCACCATCACTCCAAACAAGCCCACCCCTAGTCACCCTCTCCCACAGAGGGATGACAATCCCAAAGGCCCAAGTGTAGGAAACACTCCGGGTAGCGGGTGACAACAATGCTATAGGTGTCAAGGGTCTGGCCACTTTGCGGGGCAATGTCCATCCAAGGGATTATCTAGCTTGCTTATTGAGGAAGAAGCTCCCCCACCCCAAAAGGAACTTGAGAGTGTTGTTGAGGACCATGAAGCCTCACTAGATTGGGAAGAAGAGTATGAGGCCCAATACCTTGAGTCGGGTCTAGATCACACCACTCCATCTACCAACTCCCATCTAGGAGTGATTAGGTGCACCCTCACCAAACCCCAAGAAGAGGATTGGCGCCGAACTTCAATCTTTCACACCTTTGTCAAGATAGGGAGCCATGTAAGGAAAGTGATCTTGGATAGTGGGAGTTGTGTCAATGCCGTATCCCCCCCGATACCATTAAGCTTCTTGGGCTTACTATCACTCCCCACCCAAATCCCTATCGGGTCTCATGGATCAACAACAACTCCATCCCGGTCAACACCCAATGTCTTGTGCCCCTCACCTTCTCTTCATACCATGATCAAATATGGTGTGATATCATACCCATGGAAGTAGGTAGCATCCTTCTAGGAAGACCTTGGCTCTATGATGTAGAAGCCACCATCTGGGGTAAGAGCAACATGTGCACCTTTGAACATGAGGGAAAGACTATCCGTCTTAACCCCTCCCCACCTCATCCCATGACCAAGAGGGACACTCTCCCTCAAGGACAACACCCCATCACCTCACATGTCTCGGGGAACTCCACCCCTCCAACCCCATCCCTCACCCAAACTCCCAAACAAAGTGGGACCTCAGGGTTGACCAAGGGTCTTCATCTCATCACTAGGAAAGAACTAGAAGAAGAGATAGTTCAAGGAGTACCTCTATGTGCGGTGATTATTTGTCTAGGAGAGCCCACTCCCACCAATCCACATCCTATAGAAATCTAACAACTCCTAGAAGAATTCCATGATGTATTCCCAACGGAGCTCCCGGACCAACTCCCTCCCATGCGGGATGTGCAACATGCAATTGATCTAGTCCCGGGGGCCACTCTCCCAAACCTTCCTCATTATCGCCTCAATCCCACGGAACATGCCGAACTTTGGAGGCAAATAAAGGAACTCATTAGGAAGGGCTTCATTCGCATTAGCAAAAGCCCATGTGCCGTCCCGGCCCTTCTAACTCCCAAGAAGGATGGGTCATGGCGAATGTGTGTGGATAGTAGGGCCATTAACAAAATCACCGTCAAGTATAGGTTTCCTATCCCTAGGCTTGATGACATGCTTGATATGTTAGTCGGAGCCACCATTTTCTCCAAAATTGACCTTAAGAGTGGCTATCACCAAGTTAGGATAAGGCCCGGGGATGAGTGGAAAACGGCTTTCAAAAACAAAGATGGTCTCTTTGAATGGTTAGTCATGCCTTTTGGACTTTCAAATGCCCCAAGTACTTTCATGCGTCTTATGATGGAGGTCCTTAGGCCATTCATTGGGATCTTTCTAGTGGTCTACTTTGATGATATACTCATCTATAGTCAATCCCAAGAGGCCCACCTCGACCACCTTAGGCAAGTTTGTACCATCCTTCGAGAAGAGAGCCTATTTGCCAACTTAGGAAAGTGCCACTTCATGACCACCTCCCTCACTTTCCTAGGATTTGTGGTGTCCACCAAAGGCGTCTCCATGGACCCCGACAAGGTCCAAGCTATTATTGATTGGCCGGAACCCCACACCATTCATGAGGTTCGAAGTTTCCATGGATTGGCAACATTCTATAGGAGGTTTATTCGTGATTTAGCACTATCACTGGCCCAATCACCGATTGTCTCAAGAAGGGGACTTTTGTATGGACCAAATCAGCCTCTAAAGCCTTCCAAGAACTTAAGGAGAAGTTGACCCAAGCCCCGGTCCTATGCCTTCCCGATTTCTCTAAAGTCTTTGAAGTCACATGTGATGCATCCGGGATAGGGATAGGAGAGATCCTTAGTCAAGAGGGACACCCGGTAGCCTTCTTTAGTGAGAAGCTATGTGATGCTACGACTAGATACTCCACTTATGATAAAGAGTTCTATGCCGTGGTGCAGTCCCTCCGACATTGGAGGCACTACTTATTACCCAAAGAATTTATCATCTTTTTTGACCATAAGGCCCTCAAATACCTCAACTCCCAACAAAAGCTAAATGCCCGACATGCCCGATAGGTTGAGTTCATCCAATCCTACACTTTTGTCATCAAACACAAAGCCGGGAGTGAGAATCGAGCAGCGGATGCCCTTAGTAGGAAAGTTTCCTTGTTATCCACTATCCAAGTGGAAGTGAGCGGATTCGAAAGAATCAAGGATGAGTACCCTAGCTGCCCCGACTTTGGGCACATCTTCACTACCTTGACCACCCATTCTAGCAAAGAACATGAGGAGTTTGTCTTAGAGGATGGGTTCCTCTTCAAGGGACCCAAGCTTTGCATTCCACGGACCTCACTCCGAGATTTCTTGGTTTGGGAATTACATGCGGGAGGGTTAGCCGGTCATTTTGGGGTTCACAAGACCATTGCTCTAGTTGAGGGTCAGTTTTATTGGCCAAGTCTCAAGAGAGATGTAGGCAAAATAGTGGGTCAATGTCGCACATGTGCTTCGGCCAAACAGGTGAAGCAAAACACTGGCCTATACACCCCACTCCCCATTCCCGACCGTCCATGGCAAGACTTGAGCATAGACTTTGTGCTAGGATTACCCAAGACTCAAAAAAGGCATGGCTCCATCTATGTGGTGGTTGATAGATTTTCCAAAATGGCCCATTTCATCCCATGCTCCAAAACCTACGATGCCTCCCATGTGGCTCGATTGTTCTTTGATGAGGTAGTCCGTCTCCACGGGCTACCTAAGACCATAGTCTCCGATAGGGATGTCAAATTCACTAGCTACTTTTAGAAAACTCTTTGGCACATGATGGGTACCCTCCTCAAATTCTCCACTGCCTACCACCCCCAAACAGATGGCCAAACCGAAGTTGTCAATCGGAGTCTAGGGAACCTTCTTAGATGTCTTGTTGAGGATCACCCCAGAAATTGGGATCTCATCTTACCCCAGGCCGAATTTGCATATAACAACTCCATCAATAAGTCCATAGGAATGAGTCCATTTGAAGCCGTGCATGGATACAAACCAAGAAAGCCTTCCGATCTCATTCCCCTCCCCCAGCATGCTAGAGTGTCCATTTCAGCTGAGTCTTTTGCACAACATATTAGAGAATTGCATGAAGAAATTCGCAAGCACATTAGCAAAAAGAATGAGGCTTATAAAAGGTTGGCCGACTCTCATCGGCGTCACCAAGAATTCCATGTGGGTGACTTTGTGATGGTAAGGACGGAGAGGCTCTCCCCGGGAGCCAACTCTAAACTGAGGCCACGTGGGGCTGGTCCCTTCCAGGTCTTGAGGCGCATTGGTGCAAATGCCTACGAGTTAGATCTCCCTGAGGAGTATGGAATAAGTCCCACATTCAATGTCGCCGACCTAGTGCCATATAAGGGGCCCACGGTGGTACCTAGTGAGAAGATTGAGCCTACTTCTTCCATTGAGAGAGCACCCACCCGTGAGGAGAGGCCACCAACCAAAATAGCCCAGCGTGAACAAATTGAACAAATATTGGATGTACAAGTCACTACCACTCGGAGCAAGGTATATGAGCGCTATCTCGTCAGGTGGAAGGATCGGCCTCCTTCGGAGGATTCTTGGGTGAGTCGGGAGGATCTCCAACAGTTGGATCCAGACCTCCTCGAGCAGTACCACAGCCGGATGGACCCCTACTCGACGGAGTCGAGCTCTTCACAGCCCAGGGGATTTGATGGAGGCATCATCCACAATTCCCTTTGGCTAGGGTCTTCCTCACACTCCGGCATCGTTTGAGTTCGGGCCTCTCTCTATAAAGGCCCACTTATCCTTTTTATGCTATTTACTTGAGTCATTTGATGTAATTTTCAATTTATTTGAGTCATGTCCCTAGGTCTTGCATTTATTTTCCTAAGTATTGAGTGTCATTAGATTGTGTAATGTGCTATTGGGCCCAATTCTTCGGGCTTGGCCCATGAGCCCCCCCTACCCCTTCGGTTATTTGTTATTGAGTCTTTTGTAAGGGACTTATTATAAATTGTGGGTTTCCTATATATAGGGCCCCATTTCCTTCATTTGGAGGTAATGAATGATTCAATACAAAAGATTTCCATTTGAGTGTTCAAACTTAGTTCTAGTGGAGTGAATCCTATAGTTGGGTGAGAAGCCCTAGGGGAGTGATTCCCCACCCCACCTCTCTCTCTATCCCTCTTTCTCTCTCCTAGGTTCGCCCCTTTCCTCTCTCCTCCTCCTCCCAACCACCTCCAACCCCCACCTACCTCCATTAAGGCCCCTCCACTTCCCCACACCCCATTTACTTCCCCCCCTAGTTCCAAGGTAGAGCCCTCCCCATTCCAACACCATCTCCCCCATTCCAACCAAATCTTCCCCATTCCAACACAATCACCCCTCTTCCCCATACCATCTCCCATCTTCCAAGACCATTTTGAATTTGAATTCCCCTTCCCTCCAAGTCTTTGGCCGCCCCCCTCCCATCTCCATTAGGCTAGGTCGCCCCTTTCTCCACCCATTCTCCACCACCCTTGCATACCCCACCCCTCTTCCTCCAGCTGAAAACCTGCGACCTCCCCTTCTTCCTCCACCTCCCCTCAACCATTTGCACCCCTCCACACCTCCCATACCTCCCCCACCATTCTTCATCCACCCCTTCACCATATACTATCCCCTTCTTCTTCTTTTAGGGTCACTTGGAGGCTATGTCAAAGCTGCTGTTTGCAGTCCAGAAGTAGCAGCTGAATCAGCAACTTGCAGCGGCCACCACGACCTCCTCCGGATGAGTTTGAAGACCCAAGAGCCACCGTTGGAAGCGTCTACCAGTCTCCTTTTCAACAGAAGTGGTTTCGTCTTCTTCCAATCTGTGTGCTGCTCAGAAGCTTCATTCTCCCACGACTGCGCATAGCTGTCCCTGCTAAGTACCAGAACCAGATTAGAAGCTCTACCACGACGAACCTCGAAGGAATCAGCCCACAAGCTCTTCTACAAAGTTCCTCTCCTTCCTATCTAATTTCAGAATCAAGAAGCAGAATCTCGTTCGGCATCCGTTAGCAGAAGTTATCATTTTTCTCCCTCAGCTCCGTCGTCCTGCTACCCACAGTCTGCAATGACCAGTCGCCATTGTTCTACATCCCCTAGTCTTCTCCGACGTCGTTTGGCTTCCTTGTCAGTTTTTCTGCGAAGAGGACTTGTTCACGATTCCAACAACTCCAACGGCGCTTGATTCTGAGGTCGGGAGCTGCCAGGGCGTTCTTTGCAATCTGCTGTTAGAAGTCTTCAACTGCAGGTCCGAGAATCTGAAGCTCTGTTCAAACCTCCATCCTGGTCAGCAGCGGCTCCAGAAGAAATTAAAGAAATTCTGAGGCATTCCTTTCCCAGCTACAAAGAGTTCCCCACTGGTCTCGCCCTTGGAGAAATTCTTGATCGAGTTCTGAAGCTTCAACACCATCCGTTAGTCTCTTATTGCAGAGGGCAGACAGATTTGGCATCACCACTTCTATATCATTTTAGCCCTAGTTTTCCCCACCCCGCTTGGCCGGCTGAAGGCCCCTCCCTGTGCGGAGGTAGTTTTGATTGTAATCCATTAACCCCCACCCCAAGATCCCCCTCCTGCGAGAGGTGTAGTATTGTACTCATTTGGGCAGGTCAAGCTACCCCAGCGCGGCGCGTGGGGATCCACCCGTCTCCCCGCTCGCCCTCGTCCCCGACCGGGACCGGTTTCTTCAAACTGGTCAAGTAAGTGCTCTAAACCCTTGCTCATTGTGCTTGTCTTTCAATATTAGTTCTTAATTCCGCTGGTTATGCGAGTGAGAGCCCGATCCGCAAGCCCCGTTGTCTTGAGTGATCACCGTGGGAGAAGTGCAACCGGTGCCTTTGGCACTTTGTCGGCCCCCTTGAATTGGGCCTCCACACCCATTGGGAATCCCATCTTGGCCTTGCTGGCCCTCTACCAGCAAGGGCCCAACCCCTCAACCTCACCTTGGCATTGCCAAGTAACCCCGGGCTTGGGTGAGTGTCGATAGAGCGGTGGCCCAATTCGGCCCATTTGAATGCGATTGTGCTTGCTTGCATTAGGTCCGAGGTTGTGTCACATCATAATCCCATCTTTGTTTCAGCAGTAACCCACGCCGATGAATAAACCCACATTTGACCATCGACATCATCAGCGAGACCGGTCGATCTTTACCCCTAACTCGGATCTTACATCTTTGTTAATAGACCATATCCTTCGCTTCGACATCTAGCCGGTGTCGACGAACCAAAGCAGGATCCAATCCTCGTCATCATCGACAAGGCCAGCCAACATTTTCGTGGTCCAGTTCTTTTGCATCCCGAATTCAAAAAAAAAAGAAAGAAAGAAAAGAAAATGGGGTTAAAAATAGAGATACACCGCCAGACTTGTTCCTATATCAGGACAAGTGTAAAAATGGCTATAACCCAGCTGTGGCAAAAACCCGAAAGGGCGTCGCAGGTAAAATCGGGTACCCCGCCGCGTGAAAACCTGAAAGGGCGCGCGGGCAAAAGCAAGAGGGGGCTGGCCTCAGTGAAAACCCGAAAGGGCGCTTAGGTCAGTAATGTGAATAAAAAATGAATGATGAATAGTGATGAACCATCCTCCGTCCAGAAGGCTATTTGCAAGGCCGAAGCGGAACCTTCATCCGATATCCCACTTATACACCCTTTTCGACCCTTGTCATCATCGGCAAGATCGGTCGCTACCCTTTCCGGTTTTTGTCATCATCGGCAAGACCGTCCACCCTTTTCGACCCTTGTCACCATCGGCAAGATCGGTCGCTACCCTTTCCGATTTTTGTCACCATCGGCAAGACCGTCTACCCTTTTCGACCCTTGTCATCATCGGCAAGATCGGTCGCTACCCCTATCCGGTTTTTGTCATCATCGGCAAGACCGTCTACCCTTTTCGACCCTTGTCACCATCGGCAAGATCGGTCGCTATCCCTATCCGGTTTTTGTCATCATCGGCAAGACCATCTACCCTTTTCAACCCTTGTCACCATCGGCAAGATCGGTCGCTACCCCTGTCCGGTTCTTGTCACCATCGGCAAGACCGTCTACCATTTCGACCCTTGTCATCATCGGCAAGATCGGTCGCTACCCTTTCCGGTTTTTGTCATCATCGGCAAGTCCGTCCACCCTTTTCGACCCTTGTCACCAACGGCAAGATCGGTCGCTACCCTTTCCGGTTTTTGTCACCATCGGCAAGACCGTCTACCCTTTTCGACCCTTGTCATCATCGGCAAGATCGATCGCTACCCCTATCCGGTTTTTGTCATCATCGGCAAGACCGTCTACCCTTTTCGACCCTTGTCACCATCGGCAAGATCGGTCACTACCCCTATCCGGTTTTTGTCATCATCGGCAAGACCGTCTACCCTTTTCGACCCTTGTCACCATCGGCAAGATCGGTCGCTACCCCTGTCCGGTTCTTGTCACCATCGGCAAGACCGTCTACCATTTCGACCCTTGTCATCATCGGCAAGATCGGTCGCTACTCTTTCCGATTCTTGTCACCATCGGCAAGACCGTCTACCCTTTTCGACCCTTGTCACCATCGGCAAGATCGGTCGCTACCCTTTCGACCCTGGTCATCATCGGCAAGATCGGTCGCTACCCTTTTCGATCATTGTCATCATCGGCAAGATCGGTCGCTACCCTTTCGACCCTCGTCACCATCGACGAGCCCGGTCAACTACCCCCTAACCTGGGCCTTCCGCCCTCGTTGATCAACAAAACGTCATTGCGTCGACATTTGACCCATGTCGATGGTTATAACACACCTCTCATCACCAGCGGCAAGGTTCGCTAGGTGCATCTGCCTACGCTACCTATGTCCCACCTTGGCAAAGGCCCTGTTCCGGGAACGGCTACGTCGTGGTGGAGCGAACACCTCACCCCTTCCCTGAAGGCGTGAGCTCTCTCCTGCGCCATCGGCAAGTATCCCCAGGTTCGGGTGATCAGCCAGGAGAAAGAAAAGAAGGAAAGAAAGAAGTCGCGATCGAGGTGACAAAAAGAGATGTCTTCATTAATATGACTTGTCGGAATACATTTACGCCTGGAACATCCCCCGGGGGTACGTAAGCTCCAAAAAAAAAAGGGAAGCGGGGCCCGATCAAGGAAGAAAAAAAAACAAATGAAATCACGGCAAAGGACACCGGAAGATATCTGCCAACTCCAAGAGGCCCAGTGAGGAGTGTCGGGTAAATTCTTACAGCCGGGCCTCTGTAACTGTCAGCTGCGATAACCTTTTGTCCAATGAGGCAAGTTGTCCTTCGGCCAGATCAGCTTCTTCTCTTGACTGGATTTCGAGGCGCTCGCCTTCCTGCAGTTCGGCTTCGACCTCGGCAAGCTCAGCGCGCAACTCTGCCTCCCGTGCCGTGAGGAGCAGCCGGCGTTCTGAGATATTGCCGGCAGCGTTTCTCAGCTGTTCCATGGTCACCCTCAAAGAAGAAGCAGCAGTGCGGCAATCTGCCCTCTCCAGCTTCACAGCCATCAGCTGATCAGAAACCTCTCGGCTCAGGAACTCCCGCCTGTTGGCGTGCTTTAATAGCATTACAATCCGCGGAGTCCAATCATCCATGGGGCAGCCGAATGCTAATAACGACCGGGAGAGGTGCTCTACCAAGCTCCTCAGCTGCACATAGGTCAGGTCCGGAGAAGCTGACATAGCCCGCTGGAGATTGTCCAAAGACTGCCATACCATGTCATCAGAGAATCGTAGGCCTAGTGGCGAAGTCTCAGGGAGCTGAAAATCCACCCTGCTATCTATGTCGGCCCAGATGTCATCGGCCACCCCGAGGGACGTCGATGGCAGGGTCTGTATGACGCCGACTCCTGGCCCAACAGTTGCGGTTACGGCTGCCAAGGGGCCCTCTATGACGGCAATTTCCTTTCCTGCCCTTTGGGGCGAAGTCATGACGGCCGTCTCAGCGGCTGGGGGTGCTTGCTCCTCCCGAGCAGTCTCACGGGTCGTCAACAGAGGGGAGCTGTCTATAACCGATAAGGCTTCGGCTTCTTCCGCAATAATTTCTCCCTCTTCTACTTCCGGGAGAGCACTTGGCTTCAGCAGTGGCTCTTCGCCGGCAACCAGGGCTTGAGTCCCCGCAACCTCGATCAGGCCGCCAACCTCGGCAGTCACACCGGGCTCCCCTGAGGCCGCTGCAGCAGCATAGGTCTGTGGAAGCCGCAGGGCGATGGGCCTCACAACAGGTGGAAGAGCCGATTGACTAATATCCACGCCAGGAAGGGGTATGCGGATCATTATAGCTGGTGATACCGCCTCAGCCTGCATTGCACATACGTACATCAGCCAGTTGGCTTGGAAATAAAAAGAAGTGCTGCAGGCGGGAATCAGAATACTTCCTACCTCAACCGGCACTATATTTAGGCCTCCAAAAGTGGCCTCTGAAGATTCTGGCCCTTCTCCTGCAATCGGGTATGATGGCCCGTGCTCGGCTCCCAATAGCCTCGGAGGGCTAAACGTCAACAGATCACTCTCATAAGCTGAAGAAGCCCCGGCGTCCTCAGCCTCGGTGTTGACCATTGGGAACCCCTCGTCGTCGCCGGAGCCGCCACCATAATCAACTTGTTCAGAGGAGGATGATTCTTCTGCTTGTTCTCGGACCTCCGATACCTGAGCGGGAACCGTGCTGCTAGGAGGAAGCCCTCTATCCAGAATCTCCTCAGTGGTCTCCGCCTTGGGAGCATCCGTTGGTGGAATATGCAGGGGCTGGTCCCTTGGAAGCCCTTGCTTTCCGATGGCAACCCCTGCCGTGGCACCGACCTCAGGGAGCAGCGTGGGTCGAACATCGACTGGAATTGAAAGACAATAAATAGTCAAGACCCGACTGAAACCACAATATGCCACCAAGCTCTATCGGCATGCTGCAAATTACCTTCTATTTCTCGATGGGATGTCGGTGAAGGCAAGCCACCCTCAGCGGAGGCCGAGGGGGCTTCCTCCTCTCTCTCCCCAGCAGCAGCTCCGGTTGCCGCCTCCAACCCAACAACGGCGGAGGTAGTGCCAGCAGCTACTTAAAGGAAAGATGATCAGCCAGGGCGGCGGAAATAAACAAACAAGCCAGGCAAGAATAAAAAGTCACCTTCACCCTCAGGCCCTTGCGTCCAGGCGGCCTCAAATTCGGAGAATGACGGAACCCGAGGAAGGGGAACTGTGGACTCCTCTTCAACAGCCTTCCTCCGACGTGCCCAAGTAGCACGGGACTCTGCCCTCTTGCCTTTCTTGGCCCTACTGATGGCCTCCCTGACCTGGGACCTGGTTCGCTTTCGCGAATCCCCAGGGGGTAATGGTGTCGTAGTCGGAGCTGGCTCTGGAATATTAAAATATGAAGGCTTCTGCGCCTTAGATATCAACTCCCTACAGTGTCGGGTCGCCTCCATAGAAAGGTGAGCTACAAAAGCATATAAGTGAGAAGATGCACACTGACTATAGAAGAAGCAGCTTCAGGGCTGAAGAAGAAAACAAGCATTACCTGGCAGCCCCGTATATCGAGGACTAAGCGGCCAGTAAAGCAATACTGGCGCCTTGTCCCGGGAAGCCGCCTCGCGGATAAGCCAGCACACATCACCAATTGTTTCACTTTTCTCCGACAGTTGAGCCAAGTCTTCATGGCCACAGGATGACAGGTGATGATATAAGCTCAAGTGGTCGAATCCCCAGCCATCGACATACTTGAAAGATATCAGAAGCTGATGGTCCCGGATGGCTTCTAACGGACTAGAAATTGAAAGTCCATGAGAATGAAGCAGGGCGAATATCCAGGGGGTGTTGGAATATAAGTCAGCCCGCCTGTCTTCCCTCCTGATGAAGGTCCGTTAGGGATGAAAACTGTCGATTTCTGGGCGCCAGCCCGCCACAGTAGGAAGGGGTTCTTCCACCGGAAGGGGGATTGTCTGAAGAGCAATCCGGTCACTGCTGACCCGGCACAACCCCCAGAGGGTCTTCACGTAGTCATCCTTCTTGATCTCTGGCATCCTCAGGTCGGCCTTGGGTGACCTACCCTTCACAGCTTTCCTGGCCTCTATATATGCCATCACCTCGGTGTTAGACCAGGACTTCAGCTTCTTCAAATAGGAGGGGTCAATATCCAGAATGGGTTCCCGCTGGGAGTCTAAAAAGCAGCATTCAGCAACATGCCAGCAGTCCTTCCGGAAGTTCCGATAGAAACCCGTTCGTGCATTCCACCACTTGATGAAGTTTGGAGTCACTCGGGGCAGACGGGCCGAGATTGGCACCCTGAATGATACGTCCTCCCGACGATGGAAGTAGTCCCACCATGTGCGGGCTTCCTCCACAGTCGTCTGACCGGCCCGATGTCTGTTCGGAAGACTGAACCGGGCTGAAGAAGAAGGAATTTGCTGGTCATATCCAAAATTCTGGCCGAAATGAAAGGGATAATACATCTAGCCACAGTAAGCCGCTCTTTCTAAATACAAGAACACTGGGGCAGATAGACAGTGCCCAATCGACCAGTTCTGGCTCCAAGATGGGCCGTGTGCTCTTGGACCTGGTGACCTGGTAATGAATTCCTCTGTCTCAAACAACCGGCACTACCGCATCCTATTGACTAGAGGACTGGAGCTGGCAGCCAAGCTCCAAAAGTGCAAAACTCCTGGGGAATCTGCCGGAACCGTAGTCAGCTTCCCCCGAATAGCAAAAAGCTGATCTGCCAGTGAAGACGGTTCAGCGCTAGCAAACTCGATCATCCGTGGCAAAGGATGATCTGACTGCATCGACCGGGGAGCTGCTTCTGGAAACAGGGTGCAGACCTAGGCGTTAAAGAAGTGGACGGGACCAACTATCCGGGAATTCCTGGGGATGCGCGACTTGTGCAAGTCCCCCAACATTTTATATATGAGGCATAGAGCCACTGGGCACAGAGACAACTTTGTCCCCCAGGCCATCAAGCAGGCGGGGTAAATCGCTTCCGGCCTGATCACCGTCTCGTCTCCTTGAGGAAGGGTGAATGAACAAAGCCAATAGGTCAGGTACGCAGCACAATGTGTAACTGCGTCAACTCCTGTGGGATTCGGGCCGACTTGCTGCCCTCTCCCTGAGACAGCGGGATATGTCGCTTGGCGTCGAGCCCTCTTCTTCCGAGCCACCGCTGTCGGAACCACCATGGGGAAGTACTCATAGTGCTGCTCCCCACCAAAGAAATATTGAAGCCACGTGCCCATCCGCACGCGTCTCTTTTCGCCAGGCTTTCGCGCTTCCCGCGGATCAAGCATCAGGCGCAACAGGGTGCGTTACGCCTTCATCAGATAACGGTAGGCGAAGCCCGTGAAATATCTACCTTCGCCATCCGTCTGGTCTTTCAGCCAGTCTGGAAAACAAACTTCTTCATACGGCTCCCCGTCTATGGGCAAGCCGCTCAGCTGGGAAAGACTCCAGAGATCTAGTGAAGTCTCACCCTCTGCAGTGTAAAAAATGTTGTATTCTGGGCAGAAAACTTCAATCATCTCGCAGCACAGACCTCGGGAGATCGGGTACCTATATCGGGAAGCATATACACTCTGGTATACACCAGCATGTACCAAGATGGGGGCGTACTGCCGTAACACAAAGTCTGTGAATTCGACTGCCCCCGGTCTAAAGGCGTGAGCATCGGTGGCTTTGAGTTCTCCAAACCTCCCCACTGAAATCTGATGCTTAAACTAGACCGCCAAGCAGTCTAAAAGGAAAGGCTCATCTCGGTATCCCAGTGGAGCGGGGCGAGGAATAAACCGTATACGGGCTTCTCCCTGTCAACGCGTCCGGCAGTTTCATTCCAGCGAGCTGGTGTATACTGCGGTGCTCTCGTCAGCATCCCGGCCTCGGGGGATAACTCCTGCACTCCAAGCACGGCCCCCCATTTCCTGGGCTCGCCCGGGATATACATAGGCATACCATGAGTAACTGACTCAGTCAGACTGTCTCGCTCCGCCAGTAGAGCTCCTTCCGCTCGACGGACAAGGATTATATCGCGCTTCCCGCCAAGGTTGAAGCGCTCAAGGAATGCTATCAAGTGCTTATCTTTGGGATGGTCCAGCCTGACGCCGTCCCCTCGATCATACCTGAACTGGTTGCCATCAAGAATCAATAAGTGGCCAGTGTCGACAGTGTCGGTCTCTGAGTCCGAGGACTCGGCCACCACAGCTACATGTCGAGGCCCCCGGTCAAGGGATTGCACATTCCCCCAGGTCACAGCGACCCGGGATGCGGAAGAAGATGATCCAGATGCCATATTATCTGCAAAACAACGCCCAGAGGCGAACAAGCAGAGTCAGAAATCAGTTGATCGAAGCAATATTTCTGACAAAATTCCGGCAGCATCTCCCCAGCTCGGGGGTTTGCCGAAAGAAAAACGGAAGCCGTCCACAGAGGGAGCGGCCCCTAAAAGTAGCCATAAGCATTAAGCTAAGGCCGAATGGGACACCCGAAGGATTTAGCTCCGAGGACAAGTCCTACTAGGAGCCTCCCGGGGCCCGAAGAGCGGGTTCAAAACCCAAAGCATAATAGTGACTCAACTCACCGGCTCGCTCAAAACCCAGAGCCCACTCGACGCCGCGGGAGGAGGAGAAAGGGAGGAGAGAGAAAGAAGATTTGCAAATGAGAAGTTGTGAAGAAAAAATGAAGAAGAATTTGATTTATAGGGGGGGCTCCACCCCTGTTAAAATGGCGCGCCCCGGGGCGTGCCGTTTTAAGCCATTTGCGCGCCACTTTTAGCGGCGCCGTTTTAACTTCGAAAGCCCAGGGCGCGCCGGATTTGGCCGCGCCGTTTTAACCATGAAGAAATGCCAAGCCATTTTAAACGGCGCCGTACAAGTCTCCTGCCTCGCCAGATTAGCATCCGAAGCCAGAATTAAGTGCCGTTCGAGTTTCTGTCAACCAAACGAAGCTCATCCGTAGGCCTTGCCACATTCCTGCCTCACTTGCACCGCCTATGTCTGGGGGGCATTTGTTGGCACTCAAAATATAATCCTTCGGCGACCAAGCCGCAAAGACGAATGATATGGCCCACTGAAGCATAGAAGTCGACGAAGACTAGCTTACTGACGGCTCTTCAACCTCCCAGAGCCCCAAGCCACCTTGAAGGGAACACCGGAGACTTCACCTTAGGAGAGTCGGAATGAACCCACAACCAACCGGCAGCGCGACCAAGCCTGCCCAATGATCCGGCATCGACCTCGTCATGCCGCTACCCCACATCCGTCGCCCAACCAAGGACGGCGGTCTACCCAATGGCTCTCCTGACGGGGGAAAACGTCCTCGGCCGTCCATAACAAGGGGCCGAAGGTTCTGTCAGCAGAGGGCCCCGATCACCCGACATGGGTTCGGCTCCTCGTCATAATGGGCCCTTTAGTGGCCAATTGATCGCCATTCAAGGCAGAATCATCCGGGATGCAACACCGTCCCGCAAAAAAGCCTCGAGCACGAGTCCGTCTCGACCAGAAGCACAAATCACAATGTCGGAGGCCGTGCCAACAGGTTACCCGTATGCTCGGGCCAGACACACGCGGAGGTCTGATCAAGGCCGTTCGTCATATCGAGAGCTTCCTCGACACCACGTCAAGGTTTTTCAAAGGCCAGGGCGAAAGGAACAGTCAACTGGAGTCTCCGGAATCATCCCCGGACCAACCGGCCGGCCCGCGCCGAGCAAACAAGTCAAAACGGCGCGTGAAGGGTCACCGGCGCAGCTTAAAACGGCGCCATCAGAAAATGGCGCGCCCATTGTCATCGGGGGACTGCTTCCCGGCGCCATCAAAAACGGCGCGCCCTCTCCCCAGGGCGCCGGATCGACAAGGCTATATATATAGCCTGCCTTTGAAACAAAAAAAGAAAAGAAACGAAAAAGCCAGAGAAACAAAAAAGGAAGGGAAGAGAATCAAAGGAAAAAGGGGAATCAGAGGGTTTTCTTCGTGGCGAGTGGAGAGCCCTTTCTCTGAGAGTTCGTTGGCCGCCACCGTCGTCCCCTGTGCTGCTCTGCTCAAACCTCCCGGTGTCGGAGAGGAAGATCGACTACTTCTTTGTCTTGTAGGTGGGTCACCGTCGTGTTCCCCGTCGATTTCCCCCTTCTGATTTTCTATTTTCGTTCCCCCCTGCTGCAATGTAAGTGAGGAAGAGGGGGAGGGGCGATGATACGAGCCTTTCCTCCCCCCTTCTCTCACCGTTACTTCTTCCCCTCTGCTTCATCTGTGATGAGCCTCTGTTAATGTAAACGGTGGCCGAGCGACAACGTCGGCGCCAGAATATATATGCGGTGTACATACCCGTGCTGTTCACGGGATGAATGGAATGCTATTGTGGTTGATGCTCTATCCTTTCTCCATGCCTTCTCTAATCTCTTCTCGAATGTGCATTCGATGATTTTCCGGCATATGTACTCCCATATAATCGTTTCCCCGACGATGGATGCTTCCTGGGCTATATGAATCATTCTCCCCCTCCCGGGGCTTTTCTTTCTTGATTTTTAGTATAATGGCCGGGCTCTGCACCGTATGCGCCATGGATCCTGTGATCGGAGACGCACCTCTGTGCGCATCTCTGTCTATCTCTATCCGGGGAGCACGTCCTCACCGCCGATGTGCCTCTTCTCATAGGCCAAACTGGGGGGGATTACCTCTGTCTTTCTTTCCTCTTCTACGACGAGCCCTAGCTGGTTTGTTTCCGAGCGTGATATGAATATATATCCACTTCGGGCCCTCATGCTAATCTCATAGCATGCCGGCATCAACTCACTTAGCCCGCGGGTTTCACCGTCTTGCGCTACTCTTTCCGCCCCGCTCTGATCTTCACAGTAGTATGCTCTGTAGCATCACTCCAGTGCCCGGGGAGGGGAACATTCGCCCAATCTTCTACATCAGTCATTCGACCGACAGAGGATTCGTCCATTGATGACGAATATCCCCACGGGCTATTGAATGCACAGCAATGGGCCCACGCCCTATAGTTCAAATCCACGGTCCTTAATGGATTTTGTGGTGGCCGTGGGTTGTGTCTCCCTTGTAGGCTAGCCCTAGGGAGTTCCTTCCTCTATTGGTCGTCCCGATTCGAGTGTTGTGGTGACTCAGGTCGCGTGCCCCTCGTAGGCTAGCCCTCGGGGTTTTTGCTCCCATATTGAGTCGCCTCATTAACTTACTGTCGCCCACGGACTCGGTGCCCCTAGCAGGCTTGCCCTCGGGGTCTTCCTTTCCGTTCGGGTTTGCCGGTCGCCGTTGCGCCACCCGGCTCTCAGGGGTTGCTCCGCCACGTGAGCACTCCCCGCTTCTCCCCGACAATCCTCCGGGATGGGGAGATGCTGCCAAAATTCCGGCTCGAACGAGTCTAAACTCGGAACGACTGCCGCGCTCGAGTCTGAACCTCGCGCGAGCCCGTGATTTGACTTTTTGGACGGCTTGGGACCGATCCACGAATAATCAACTCAATCAACTTTCAAAATCTCCCAAAACATTTTAATAAATCCATAAATAAACCAACAAAAATCTTGGTGTCCGAGAAATTGGGCTAAATCGGCGCCATTCAAGCATGGCACGCCTTAAACGGCACTCCTTAAAACGGCGCGCCCTTCCCGGCGCGCCCCAATCAGGCCGCGCCGGTTTAACACATCTTTTCCATTTACCTACGGTTTCTGGCGCCGTATTAAGCCATTTACCTACGTTTCAGGGCACCATTTCAAGCATTTTAACCCCTATCTTCGCAAGCATTGCATCGGTTTCACGCCGAATCATGTCGTTGTGTCGTTCCAGTCTCTTCCCCGCTCTCGGGATGATTTCTGGTGTCAACCATAGAATGAAGCAAACTCTTTGATCAGTGAACTGAATAAATTAGTTTGTTCGAGCTTGAATTGATATGTCTCGGGTTTTCGCCGTTATGCCCTAGTTCAGGCATTCAGGTCACGTCAATGCATGCTTGAGTGTACGCCTCCTCGGTATATCAAATGACATTGCCGGAAGGTCAGGTTACGCCTGATCGGAGGTCTTTTTACGCTTGAAGGTGGCCTTTGGGCCTAAGTCCTCCGCCATGTACCGAGGCCCACCCAAATAAATCGTGTGTAGTCAATCATAGCATCTCGCATGATCACTCGCATGCTCTGTATCCCTTATTCCGGCCCCAACAGCCCATCATCTTAGAAATTAATCAAAGGTGTTCCCTCCTCGTGGGGGATGTAATTAACGCCATAGCCTTTATGGTATGGCGGACTGCTGGTCCCGACCGAACCTCACATTCGCCCGACACGTGTCAGAATGAGCGCATCATAAAATTGTCACTCATGTGACTGGCACGCCCGCGTCGTCAATTGATCATTCGACCACTAGTTGGTCAGTTGGTCGGTCGACCAGCGAGCGAGAGAAGAAAAAAAAAAGGTTCGAGAACAGGAACCCGTCACAAGCCCAGGAGAATTCAAACAATCATTCACTAAGAAGCAGTTCTTCATGGGAGGGGGGCCCTTCAGGGAAAAGAAATTCTAGAAGAATGACAGGCCATTCTCCACCGTCACACCCTCTAAGGAGATTTGTAAGTATTGTGATAAAGCTGGTCATAAGACCGAGGAATGCTGGAGGAAGTTAGGAGCGTGTCTTCGATGTGGGAGCCGAGAGCATCGAATCCCAGACTGCCCATTGACGAAGGAGTAAGTCACCAAAGACGAGAAGGGTCCGGTAAAGAAACAAGGCCGTCTGCAAGTTCTCCACGAGACGGAACCCACAGAAGGTGAAATTATGGAAAGTACTCTCACTATTTGTTCTAAAACTGCTCAAGTTTTATTTGATACCGGAGCAACTCATTCATTCGTTTCCATGAAATTTACTGCTTCATTTTCTAAGAAACAAGAACTATTAGATTTGTTCATATCTACACCTTTTGGGAATGAGTCCGATATCACTTATCACTATCCAAACCGTGAAGTGATGATTAAAGGAAATAATTTACCTGCTGACCTAATATGCCTAGATATGAAGGGTTATGATGTCATACTAGGTACTGATTGGTTATCCACATACCAAGCAACTGTAGATTGTCGGCATGGTAAGGTAACTTTCGTGGATTTCCTAGAGCTGGTTTACACTAGCCCTCAGAGTAGATCACCTCTTATATCAGCCCTCTGAGCTAGTAAGCTTATGGATAAGGGATGTAAGGCTTTCATAGCATTCGTGACTGCCATGGAAGTCAAGGAGATTAAACTTGAAGACATTCGTGTAATTCGGGATTTTCCTAACGTGTTTCTAGAAGAATTGCCTTGCCCGGCTTACCCCTGGAAAGGGAAGTGTCGTTCACAATCGACCTTGTCCCTGGTGCTGGTCCTCTTTCCAAGGCACCGTACAGAATGTCCCCCGCTGAGCTGAAAGAGCTAAAAGAGCAGCTAATGGAGTTATTGAAAAAGGGTTTCATCAGGCCAAGTACTTTCCCATGGGGAGCACCCGTGCTATTCGTCAAAAAGAAGGACGGATCGATGAGACTATGGATCGATTATCGACAGCTAAATCACCTTACAATCAAGAACAAGTACCTGCTGTCGAGAATTGACGAGCTGTTCGATCAATTATCTAGAGCTACATATTTCTCCAAGATTGATCTTCATTCTAGTTATCACCAACTGAAGATGAAAGAAGAGGACATTCATAAAACTGCATTCCGAAGCAGGTATGTGCATTATGAATTTATTGTTATGCCTTTCGGACTAACGAATGCCCCCGTAACTTTTATGTAGTTAATGAACAGCATATTCAGGCCCTACTTAGACGAATTTATTGTGGTCTTTATTGATGATATTCTGATCTATTCAAAGACCGAAGAGGATCATGAAGAACATCTGAAGAAGGCATTGGAGATATTGAGGGAAAATAAATTATATGCCAAATTCAGCAAATGCGAGTTTTGGCTGAAGCAAGTGTCCTTCTTGGGCCATATAATTTCGAAGAACAGAATTGTTGTTGACCCATCAAAGGTCAAAGCCGTGAAGAACTGGGAACGACCCACAAATGCAACGGAGATTCGAAGCTTCTTGGGTCTAGCTGGTTACTACCGGCATTTTATCAAGGACTTCTCCAAGATTGTTGTTCCTCTGACCAGGTTAACCCGCAAGGAAGTGCCTTATGAGTGGAATGAAGACTATGAAAAGAGTTTCCACACTTTGAAGAATCTCTTGACCACTACTCCAGTCTTATCATTACCAATTGAAGGAGAAAAATACGAGGTATATACTGATGCTTCTGGTATTGGCCTCGGATGTGTATTGATGCAAAATGGAAGCGTCATTGTATACTCTTCTCGACAATTGAAGAAACATGAAGAGAACTACCAGGTGCATGACTTAGAACTGGCCGCGGTAGTATCTTCCTTGAAGATCTGGAGACACTATCTCTACGGAGCACAATTCACTGTATACTCCGATCATAAAAGCCTCAAGTATTTATTCTCCCAAAAGGAGCTGAGCATGTGGCAAAGGCATTGGCTCGAATATCTTAAGGATTTTGACTTCACTATACAATACCATCCTGGCAAGGGTAATTCCGTAGCTGATGCCCTTAGTCGAAAGCCGAGAGCAATATTGGCCAACTGTATGAGACAAGAGTGGAAGTTGCTAGAGAAATTCTCTGAGCTTGATATCAATACAGATGAGTAAAATGGGTGTATTATTTTATCTCATATGAGTCTACATCCAGATTTGCTACCTGAAATTAAGAAGCTTCAAGAAGAAGATCCCGCACTAGTAGAGATAAAAAGCAAGCTGGACGAGAGACTTGATTTCAAGCTGGCACCTGATGGTAAATTACTATTTCATGAACGGACATGTGTGCCCGACTGTCCTGAATTGAAGAAGAAGATTCTTGAAGAAGCTCATCGATCGAGGTACACGATCCACCCCGGAGCCACTAAGATGTACCAAGATTTGAAAAGAACTTTCTGGTGGTCTAACATGAAAAGGGAGGTAGCATACTTTATATCTCGTTGCCTCACATGCCAACAAGTGAAGGCGGAACATCAAAAACCTGCCGGAAAGCTACATCCTCTAGATATTCCCAAGTGGAAGTGGGAAGATATTGGCATGGACTTTATCATTGGTTTGCCCAAGTCTAGGAGCGGACATGATGGAATTTGGATAATCATCGATCGCCTAACTAAATCGGCCCATTTCTTGCCTATCAAAAGCCGATGGTTAGTCAATGTACTTGATGCCCTGTATATTAAGGAGATGGTTAGATTACATGGAGTTCCCATGTCAATTATATCTGACCGAGACCCACGTTTCACCTCTCATTTCTGGAAAAGTCTACAACACTCTCTGGGGATGAAACTCAACTACATCACTGCATACCATCCCCAGACAGATGGATAGACGGAACGGACAAATCAGGTTGTGGAAGATATGTTAAGAGCATGCATTATAGACTTCGGCGGAAGCTGGCATGACCACTTACCCCTAGCCGAGTTTGCATATAATAACAGCTATCAAGCCAGTATACAAATGGCACCCTTTGAGGCACTTTATGGCAGAAGTTGACGATCTCCAATATGCTGGGATGAAGTTGGTGAAAAACAAATTCTAGTCCCAGATATAGTAAGAGATTCTACCGAGAAGATACACCTTATTCAAGAAAGGCTAAAGATAGCACAGTCCAGGTAGAAATCTTATGCTGACAACAGATGACGAGATCTGGAATTTCAAGTCGGAGATCATGTTTTTCTCAAGGTATCTCTCGGCCGAGGTATTAAAAGATTCGGTGTTAAGGGCAAGCTAACACCAAGGTTTATTGGTCCATTTGAAGTGCTGGAAAGAGTAGGCGAGGTGGCTTATCGCATCGCCCTACCTCCGCAACTATCAGAAGTACACAACGTATTCCATGTTTCTATGCTGAAGAAATACGTGTACGATCCTTTCCATGTCATTGACCACAATGACTTAGTGATACAGAAGGACCTTACCTACGAGCAGAAGCCAATAAAGATCCTCGACCGAGAAGTTCAAGTTCAAAGGAACAAGATGACCCCTATGGTGAAAATCCAATGGAATCGATGCTTAGAACGAGAAGCTGCATGGGAAACTGAAGAGTCTATGAAGAGAAGATTTCTGTGAAGTCTCGCGATCAATGTCACCCAAGAGGGGGGGGTGAATTGGGTGATAACAAATTTTAAGAACTTTTAACAAAATTAAAATATATATGAAGAGCAACTAACAAACAAGAATATATCTGAAGAAATCTAAAAAGGATCTGGCTAAAACAACCCCTATAGCAGTTCTTTGGTACCAAGCGGAGTCCCGGAATCTGAAGATTCTCTCACACAAGATATCTTCCTCCCGATAGGATTAACCGTGTCGATCAGAAGGTACCTTTTGATATACCAGAGATCTCCCATAGAAGGTTAGTAAAGCTAGATGTAAACAAGGGAACTATGTGATAACGCAATATGCAACTGAGCTAGAGCAGAATCGAGGTAGGAGATAAGGAGCAAACCACGCAGAACACCACGATTTTTAGGTGGTTCGGATGCAACAACTGCAACCTACGTCCACCTCTCACACAAGGTGAGGATTCACACACTATCTTGTAGGAAGTTACAAGATCAACAACACACACACACACATGTGAAGAGTATAGAACTCCCACGAAGGTGCAAGACCACTAACACACAAGAACGGTGAAGAACAATGAAGAACTTACACACACACGGATCTGTCTAGATCCACACACACACAAGTGATTGAAGGTTACAAGAAGACACAACTCAGCTCAAACAAGAATGGACGAGGAAGAATAAAAAGAATGGAAACACAAAACAAGCTCCCCCTTAATAGATGAAGGTGATATGGGATGAAGCTTGATCTCAGCTCGATCTCCACTTGATTTGGATGCAGATTTGCCCTTGAAAGCTTCAGCTCCTGGATGAAGAATTCCCCATGAATCACTGTTCGCGGCTACAGTACCAGCTCCTTCTTCCTTGATAGCCTCCCCTTGTTCTTCCTTGAAAAAGCCTTAGGGTTTTTGACCCCAATGAGATCTTTTATAGATCTTGGAAGGTCAGAGGACAAGCCCCAGACCAGATCCACAAATCACTTTTTGATTGAGGGTAATGGGCTTAAACAAATAGGGGAGAGAATCTCTCCTCGTGCTTGGATTGGAAGGTCAACAAAAGGGGCTTCGAAAGGGTCGGTCGACCGGCAGCACTGGAGCGGTCGATCGAAACCTGCAAAATTTGGAGTTTTTCATTTTTGGAAATTCTGGTCGACCGGCCTCAGCCTATTGGTCGATCTAAACCTACAAAGTTGGGAATTTCTCGTTTCTGGGAGTTCTGGTCGACCGGCCTTCGGAAGTTGGTCGACCGAAATGGCCCAGTCCTACAAAATTGAATTATTAGCCCAATGAAATATATCAAAATGACAATGGCTTTAAGCGAATGATTGTTTCATGCATTTTGGAGTTTGTTTTGACATAATTAACTCAGTTTGAAAAACATAGATTCGAATAGAACTTATGAGCTTTTCACATAATATTTAAACTGAACCTTGAACCCCCTTGACTCGTGTTTTGAATCCATTGACACGGACCGAGATAAAACCTTAACTCTGAGTTTTGTTATCATCAAAATCATTCAAGGAGACTCAACAATATCTCCCTTTTTGATGATGACAAAACACGAGTAGAAAAGAGCATAGACAAGTCAACCAAGAAACAATTCATTTGAATCATTCATATATGCCCATATGTTGATATGAAATAGAACAAGTGGAGCCAATAGGTGGCCAATACGAAGTGCAGTTCATCATTTCATTCCAGTGCATTGATCTAATACAAGGATTGACACACTGCAAGGACTTTCAACAAGACTCACAAGATGCAAGGCACGAAATGCAAGCTAACAAGATGCAAAGGAACATACAAAGACTCAACTCACAATGATTCAAGCATTCAAGCAAACAAACAACATGCATAACATATATAAGACCTGACATAACTACTTCTCCCCCTTTGGCATTATCAAAATGGGGAGTGGGTACAGGACTTGTGGACATAAGTGACATGTCGGAAACACAAGGATAGCTAAGGAGCGGGGTGATCCAGAGTCCCCTAGCGAGCATCATCATCCGAAGCACCATGATCTTCGCCGGAGCCTGTAGCAGGAAGAGCAGAAGCAGGAGGTTCAGGAGTAGGAAGACGGTCCTCAATTCGATGTAGAAGTTCATCATGATGATAAAGCTGTCTACGAATGCTAAGAAGGGCACGATTGTTCATCTGGAAGGCTTCGCGGGTATCCTCGTGGCTAGCACAGAGAATGGCCATGTGGGTAGAAAGATCATCCAGAGCAAGGGTGAAAGAGTCCATTCTTTCAATCATAGTGTCCACGAAGGTGTCCAGCCACCCAAGGGATGAGTAAAGTCAGGTTTCCATGCCCAAGACACGTCTATCAAGAGCCTCATAATCCTCCCAAGTAGGATGACCAGCACCCTGAGTAGAGGACTCCCCGTGAAAAACCTGTGGAGGAGGTGGCATCTCCTGATCCATATGATGAGGTGAAGGTGGGGGAGGCTGATCCTCCGCCTGAACGGGAGGGGGTGCATCCCCATGATCCTGCTGTTGTTGTGGTTCTTCTTCATTTGCAAACTGTTCAGCATAAGTGGGAATATCCCTTGTAAGCTCACCATCTTCATTCCAGTAATATCCAAGATTGAAAAAGATCTTGTGTTCATTGTAGACATCATCTTGGCGAACTGGAAGTGACATATCATTTGCCAAATCTACCCCAACATAGATGAAGACTCCTGTCAACTAGGATGCATAAGGTAAAGATCGCCCCAAGTTGGTTCGGCATGAGTTAATCAAATCAGTCATGAGCCGACCCATATTCACGGAGTTCCCATTCATGACATGGTAAAAGAGAAACCTATGAACCTCTATCACTTCATTTCTACTTCCACCTTTTGGATAAATTAAAGTAGTAAACATGTGGTGTAGAACACACTGCAATGGGGGAAAGTGATTGGCATTTAGCCTGATGAGATCACTCACTCCCCGAACATAATCACAACATGTCATAGCAAGGAAAGTATCCTCCACTTCACCATGTCCAAAAGACATATCGGCCCCTCAGGATGAGACTCCTAAGGCATGCCAAAAAAGGTCGGGTGCAATATGTATCTCAATATCCTGAACAACTGTGAATAATGCTCCATTTCTCTCAACTAGATTCCCATAAAATTGCTAGACTAGGTGTGGATAATACCTAGTATATCTTGAGACAAAATCATTCCATCCTTCTTGAATCGAAAAGAGTGCAAACAAATCTGGCAAAATCTCATTCACCTCCTGCAAATCAACCAAGCGAGGGTTAATGATGGGCCGTGGAGGTAGACGAGGTGCCGGTGCCTACTGTGGATGAGCCGGGGCCTCCCGACTCTGACTACTGGCTTCCCCTTGAGTGGAACGCAGAGAGCTCCGTCTAGGCGGCATCTTAGACTAGGTAACCCGCTGTGAATCCCTTCCGAACAGAGTAGACTCAACCCGTGGGATGGAAGTGGACTAAGGAACACTTCTGGAGGCTTGGACAGACTTTCTCCACGCTATGGAATATAGGAAGAGGCTGTATGATAGCACAAGCAACCATGGAGAACGCGTCGCGGGATGGTGACGAATCCGATGAGGGTTGTGCGGATGAAAGAACGGTGGGGTTTTAGAGCTTTTGGAGAGGGGGTTTTGTGGTTTAGGGTTAGGGAAAAGTATGGGAGAGAGAAGGGATGGGTTAGAATGAGAGAAGAGGGGGAGAAAACCCCTTAAGTAGGGGGTCGGCCGGGTCCCGGTCAGACCAGTTCGCCGGTTTTGGTCGACCGGTACGGGTGGGCCGGTCGACCGAAATGGTCGATTAGACAAAATAAGTTGATTGAAGAAAAGAAGTTGATTGAAGATCACTCCAAATCTCCTGCCTTATTCGAGCTCCCTTCAGTGGTTGATATTCATCCCCTTTTTTATGTTTCTTTCCTTTCTTTCCTTTTTTCTTTTTTTATTCCTTTTTTTTGCTTCTTTGGGGAGAATTTCAGTAAATGACTTCTGATGAATCAACGAACGAGGTTTTTCTGAAAGCTCCACCTCAGTTACTGCCTAGTGTCCCTTGGTCATTTGTCTACATTTATTTGTCAAGGAGTATTGGGTTTTAGAATTTTTTCAAGGAGGGGTATATATATATATATACAATCACGCATGCTAGATGATATAATACATAAAAGAATAAAAGCACACAATATGATGATGCATGTCACACTATCTACCCTTTATGCTTCTGAAATGTATCACTCATCTTAATGCAGACCTAATTGTGTATGCCCTCACCCTTGCACATGCCAAGTTCCCTTCTAATCTTGTTGAATTGCTCCTGGTTTAAGGGCTTGGTGAAGATATCGGCCAATTGGTTATGGGAATCAATAAAATTCAGCTCAAAGACACCCCTTTGCCTACATGATCCCTCAAGAAATGGTGCCGAATGTCTATATGCTTTGTCCTAGAGTGTTGAACATGGTTTTTGGACAAACTGATTGCACTAGTATTGTCACACAAAATTAGAACACATTTTATTTCAACATCCAAATCAAGCAATTGATTTTTGATCCAAAGTACTTGGGCTCCACAACTTTCGGCAGCTACATATTCAATCTCGATCGTTGAGAGAGCTACTGAATGTTGTTTCTTAGAGGCCCATGAAACTAGGCAACCACCAAGAAACTGACAGTACCCACTAGTACTTTTGCGATCAACAATGCAACCAGCATAATCGACATCGGTATATGCAATCAAATCGAATGAACTGTCGATCGGAAATCACAAGCCAAAGTCTAGTGCACCAATCAAATACCGAAAAATTCGTTTAACAGCCATTAGATGATATTCTTTTGGACATGATTGAAAGCGAGCACAAAGACATACACTGAACTGAATATCAGGGCGACATGCTGTTAAATATAGTAGTGATCCGATCATACCTCGAAACAGTGTAGGATCTACTGTTTTACCATTTTCATTTTTGTCCAACTTCGTGGTTGTGGCCATCAGAGTTGATATGGGTTTTGCTTCTGCCATCCCGTATTTCTTCAACAGCTCCATTGTATACTTGGCTTGATTTATGAGGATGCCCTCGGGTGTTTGTTTTACCTGCAATCTAAGAAAGAAGGTTAGTTCACCCATTAGACTCATTTCAAACTTTCCTTGTATTATTCTTGCAAATTCATCACATAAAGTATTGTTAGTAGCTCCAAAAATTATGTCATCAACATACACTTGAACTATCAATATATCTTTACCTGATTTCCTTGTGAAGAGTGTTTGATCAACCTTACCTCTTTTGAACCCATTTTCAGTCAGAAATGAAGTGAGCCTTTCATACCATGCCCTTGGTGCTTGCTTGAGCCCGTACAATGCCTTCTGGAGCTTGTACACATGTCGTGGGTGCTTGGAATCTTCAAAGTCTGGAGGTTGTTCTACAAAAACATCTTCTTTGATATATCCATTAAGAAAGGCAGATTTAACATCCATTTGAAACAATTTGAAGTTCAATGAGCAAGCAAATGACAATAAAATCCGGACTGCTTCTTGCCTAGCAACCGGGGCAAAAGACTCATCAAATTCAATCCCCATCTCCTGGCTATACCCCTTGGCTACAAGCCGGGCCTTATTCCTAATAACCACACCCGTATCACTCAGCTTGTTCCTAAAAATCCATCGGGTTCCTATTACGGGTTGATTTCTAAGATGTGACACAAGAGTCCATACCTCGTTTCTTTCAAACTGGTGCAACTCTTCATGCATAGCCTGGATCCAAGATTCATTTTGCAAGGCATCATGAAAGTCTTTGGGCTCCTCTTGTGAGATTAAAGTAATCAAATCGTCCTCTTCAACTTTCCTTAGAGAAGATCTAGTTCTTATCCCATCTTCAGGATTACCTATGATATTTTCAGGAGGGTGATCTTTCAGAAGAGTGGATGATCTTGGCAATTCCGGGTATTGCACTTGCTGTTCTTGAAGTGTTTCAATTGAGGGGTCCTCATCTTCTTCACTTTTACTGGATCCCCCTTCAGTTGGCTCATCCTTGGCCTTGACATCATTCGGACTTTTGGAATCCTCATCTGCATCCACAATTTGAATAGATTGGTTTGTTAGTTTTAACTCAGATTCATCAAAAATCACATGAGGACTTTCTTCAACAACCAAAGTCCTCTTATTAAACAATCGGTAGGCTCTAGAGTTAAGTGCATAACCTAGGAAAATTCCTTTGTCACTTTTCTCATCAAACTTTTCTAGATTTGTCTTACCATTATTCAAGATGAAACATGAGCATCCAAAGGATTTAAGATGAGAAATGTTTGGTTTCATACCCTTGTACCGCTCATAAGGAGTTTTCTTTAAGATGGGCCTTACCATTGCCCTGTTGATGATATAGCGTGCTGTACTCACCGCCTCAACCCAAAAGTATTTGGGTAGGGAATTCTCACTTAACATGGTCCGTGCCATGTCTATCAGGGTTCTATTTTTCTTCTCCACTACTCCATTCTGTTGAGGCATCCTTGGTGATGAAAAATTATGTGTGTATCCCTGCTCTTCACAAAACTTGCTGAAATCATGATTCTCAAACTCTCCACCATGATCACTTTGAATGGTAGTGATAAGATAACCTCTATCATTCTGAACTTTCCTTCAAAAAACTTGAAATTCCGTCATGACATCATTTTTATTGGCTAAAAAGAGCACCCATGTAAATCTGGAAAAGTCGTCAACAATCACAAAACCATAAGATTTTCCTCCTAGGCTGGAAGTCCTAGTTGGACCAAAAAGATCAAGGTGTAGCAATTCCAAGGGCCTAGCGGTAGAAACAATGTCTTTATTTTTGAAGGAGATTCATGTTTTCTTATCTTTTATGCAAGCTTCATATATTTTAACACTTTCAAACTTTAATTTTGGCAATCCATTCACTAAGTAATTGTTGACACCCATTTTTTGCCGATGAGTTGAGTCATTTCTCTTACTATCATTTATTGATGCCTCGAGTTGTCCATTACTCATTGGGCCATTTTCAGGCATGGCCTTGGGCCTATTTTATGGGTACCTCCCTCCCTGACTAGGTCTGCTTCAATTCGGGGCTTAATGGGCCTTAATTTTACTTGATTTATCACATTTTATCAATTTTAAGCGTCCAACTTTTGCACGGTCAATCGCTGTCTGTTCAGTCAATGAGCGGTTAATAGTGAGCCGTTCATCTATTTATCGGGCATTTAGGTGATTTTTTGAATTTCCACCGACAAGCTGTTAAACGATTCTTGTATGACCGTCCAAATTAATGGAACGGTGTTCATATGGCCATCCACTTCCCAGATTCCCCAAGGCGTGAATTTTTTAGATAATTATCTATTTATCTACTTTATTTAAATTTATCACTGACAGGCTCTGAACGGTTGGCCCTGGGCCGCCCCATTAATTGAGTGGTCTATCATTAGACCGTTCAATCCATAAGAGTCCAACGTCGAAATATTCGGTCAGTTCGATAGATAATTGGATTATTTCTTGGTTTATTTATTTTCCACCGATAGGGTTGAATGGTCTGGCATCAGACCGTGCAGTGGTCTGGATGGCCTATCGAACGACCGTGCAATGGCCCGATTTCTGAAAAATTTAGGGTTTTTCTCTCTCCATCTGTGGTTTTATCCTCAACTTATTCCACCCATTTCTCCGCGGATACTCCACCAAATGGGGTGCTGTTTGCCCTGGTTGGAACATAATTCATTTATCTACAGATTATCTTTTAATATCTCGTTCTAATTTTCACTGGAAACCCTAATTCCGGGGCTGACTTTATGGGCTCTATATATAGACCCTAAGGCCAAGCTTTGAAAAGGGTGGGATTTTTTTAAGGTCACGGCGAAGCCCTTTCGAATTCCAGAGTGACCTACAGTCAGGGAGGGAGGCTTTCTTCGTCCACATAAGCCTCCGATTCAGGGAGTATTTGTTGTTTTGAGTCTTTGTTCTAGTAGTTCCACCCTCCTTTTCTTCACTGCATGCATCATTTCCTTCCCCTTTTATCACGTTTTTTCACTCTTGCATGTCATTCACATACCCTCCTATTATTTTCCACGCCCCTAGGGGTTTAAAAAACTCCCAGGTATCCCCCATTCCAATTTATTATGTCTAATTTTATTCTTCCTTATAGTTGCTACACTTCGCAGTTCTGATCTTGGGTTTTCCTTTGTGTTTTCCACTAGTTTTGCAGGTCAGCAGCATACTAGCACGAGGCCCATCCCCTCTGGCCGGCCGAAAGGGGTGGCAGTTTAGATCTCACGATTTGAAGCTTGGTGGTATTGGACGGCTTCCTTACGTCCGTGCGAAGGATTGAGCGGTTATATCCTATCCGTTCATCTTCTTCCCGCGGCTGATTCTGGACCGTTCTGTTGCCGAGCTATTCTTCGTCCCACGTTCATCCCAGCACTGTCGAGCGGTCTGTCGATTGACCGTTCACTAGTAGGGCGGTTCTCCCCGAGCCGTTTATTACTGCAGTGCTGTTAACAGGCGAGTGTCTTCCTATTCCAAAGTACGGGTGTATTCATTTTACATTTCGGAACCTTGGTGGCGATCACGATCACAATTGCGTCCTTCCACCCTGCTATTTTCGGTTCGTTGTTCCTTGCATTGATATAGTAGAGGGATTGAAGGGATACAAGAAGGAAGGAAAAACATGTCTACACCTTTTTTGGCGATCACGGTGGGACACCTAGTGCCCATCGTGTTAGTGGTGTGCTGACCAATTTCTGTTCTTGTTAAGGGTTTGTGTTTGAGTGGTTTAAGGATGTTATTTCGTCATCTCCCGTTTCTGTCCTCTAGATGTTTCACGATTCCTTCAGCGCCGTCCAAGTGTCTATGCGGCTGAGAAGTGACCATTCTGTTCTGACTGCCGGTGTTGTTTCTTCTGCGAGCCTGCTACCTTCCGCGATCTCATTCCGCCCGCTCGTTGATCCTACGATCCCCCAGAGATCGTCCGGCACCGCTTGCTTAGGTACACCTCTGCCCATACGCTGGTGGTTTTACTGACATTCGGTGGTTGCCTCAGGTCCGTTTCGGAGTGTGCACGGTCTGTCGAAAGACCGTTCATCCAGGTACACCCCTGTTTCCCAACTTTAGTTCATTTTAGTATTCTGTGATTTTTGTCAGGTTCTGTCATTACTCCCTTCTGTCGAACGGTCCACCCAGGACTGTTGCCCTCCCTGAGCGGTCTGTCACAGACTGTCTATTCGTGCTACAGTGCACCCGAGCCCTTTACTTTGATTACCATTTCACATCATTTCATGCTAACTTGGTGCTATTGATCTCCCCTTTATTGCATGATTGATTTCATACTTTTCATATTTGATTGATCATTGATTATTAGACCTAGGCTAGATTCTTGCATGCACTCCGGTGCACGTAGGGGCATACATACTTTTCATATTAGTTGCATTCCCACCTAGGTAGGGGATCCTATCGTCTCCATATTCCTTGGAGCTGACTAGGTGACCTTGCCCAGGACCTCCGTAAGTCCCCGTGAGCCGTGGATTCCCACACGGACGCCGGGCAGGTTGTACCCTACCACACCAGTCTAAGGTTTGCATCCGAGAGAGGGAGTGTCCCTTAGAGTCAGCCAGTCTCCCATTTCTACCATTGATAGGTACTCTTGTGGTTGAGTGAACTCACATCTTAATTAATCCACTAAGGTCCTAAAATGAAATTCATAAAATCTTCGACGCATCATTCATAACTTGGGTGATTACTTGGTTGTCTTTCTTCGCATCCCTTCCCTCTCTTGTGTGCATTATTGGTTTATTTGTTTTAGACCTTTGTTAGGGTTGTTTGCTTTCTCTCCCTAGGTGTTTGGTGCATGTGGAGTTGCTTCTTCCCCACAGGATCGTCAACTAGGGGCAACTCCCATTTCATCTCTTATTTCAATCCCCTGTTCGATTCCTCTCCAGTTATGTCATCTTATAACTTCTCTCATACCCATGAGGACTCCCTTCCTCAAGGGCTCTTGGAGGACCCACCTAGGGTCATTTCTCTCCAGGGGAGAGAGGGGCTCGCCCCTCCTCTTCCGTCTGCCACTATTGAGGGTGTCCAACTCTCCCTCTCTGATTCGTCCACTCACAACTCGGCCAGTCAGGTTCTCCACATGATGGCCCAGTTAGGCCCTACACAACTCCATCCACTGAAACAAGCTTTGCTAGGGGCAGATGCCCCGCCTTCAGTGCTCTCTTCTGGCGTGACTACTGCCGCGACTTCTATATCTCCGATTGCTGGGTTAGGGGCCACCTCTGCGGCCCCCATCGACCTTACTCCAATTTATCTTCAGGTTCTTCGATTCTCCAACATGGAAGTGGGCCAGGCTTTTACCTCGGCCCATCAGCCTCTTGACAAGGGGAAGGCCCAGATCCCCGTGCCCTCCTATTCCGATCCCTATGCTACCATCTCTCCAACGTCGCAGGCCCTTGTCGCCCCGACCAATTTAGTTCGCCTCCAGCCAAAGGCTGCCCAGCTTGCTTACTAGGACATGGGCCCTTCCCTGGCCCATTATTCTTCCTATGGGCTTCCCCTTCCATCGGTCTATCCATCTGCTCCATGCCCAGGTTCTGCTCTTCCTGCTCCGTCTCCTCCATCCCGGGAACGGGAGATTCTTGAAAAGTGGGCTACCATGCAGCAGCAAATCGATCTTCTTCATAAAAGGGTCGGCCCACAATCCCTTGCCGATGTCCCCATTCCTAACTTTCGGGACATTAGTTTTCCTCCCTAGTCTGAGCTCCCCGTATACCGTAAATACGACAGGAATGGCAACCCATTCATTCATGTCAGGGAGTTCCTTTATGAATCGGCATAGTTTCAATTCCACCGATCTTTGGACGGGGTGGCACTTGAATGGTTCTATACCTTGCCTTTGGAGGAGGTAGAAAGTTTCAAGATGGTGAAAGAGAAATTCATTCAGAGATTCCAAGACCGAGTAGGCCCGGAGTACTCGTTTACAGACTTGGTAGCAGAGAAGATGAAGGCAGACGAAGACTTTGCTACATATGCTGACCGATGGAGGCAGATGGCCTCGCGTGTGCCCGGGCAGATCCCGGAAGAAGAAAAGGTGAAACTGTTGATTTCGAATGCAACCCCTACGTTCCGGAACATATTGGCAATGAACGATATTTCAAATATGCACAAGTTGTACAGTCGGGCCCGTTTCATCCAGACCCAATTCAAAGACTCCCCTATCCATTCCCTGTTTGAGGCCCAGAAATCCAAAACCACCAGAAAGTCCCAGGGCATAGTTACTGAGGGAGTTCAAACCAATGAGCAGGTCCAGGCTGTTCAATTCCCTAACCAGTCCGCTCAACCCCGCTTCCAACAACCCCCACGCAACCACCAGTTCTCCGCCCCGCAGGCTCCCCGACCTTCCTTTCAAACCCCTCAACACCCACAACAACCACCACCACCACAATAGCCTCAGCAGCCACCCCAGTACCATAATGTTCCTCCTCCTGCTAGTTATGGGCCTGCTCGGCCGGGACGAAAGAGAGTCAACTATCCACCACTTCCAGAAACACTCCCTGACATTTTCTCGGCCTTAATGTACACTTGTGACATACAGTTGCCTCCGGAACGTCAGAACTGGAACCCGGCAGCCGACCAGTCAAGGTATTGCATATACTATCGGCAGCCCGGGAACACGATAGAGAGGTGTTATCAGTTCAGGGATCTAGTCTATGATTTGTATGAGGGCCAGAGGATTGATTGGCCCAAATGCATAAGTTAATTGAAGATATAAAAGAAAGGAGAAGACAAGCAAGGCCACAGCAGGTGGCACCTCAGCAGTAGCAGTTCCAACAACCTCCCCAACAACAACCTCCACAGTAGCAGCAGCAACAGCAAGACCTCAGGATTCATCAGAATCCCATGCCAGAACATCCGCCCGCTCCTCAACAGCAACAGTAGCTGCCGGCACCGGCTCAAGTAAATGTTGTTCACCACCCGGCCCCTAATGTTGGGTGGTCTTTTGACGATGAGACCACCGCTCATCTTTTGGCCTTCCACCACGCATACGCCAACTCCCACGCACCTTCTGTTCCTTCTATCCTCCGGCCCACCACCTTGACTACCGCTCCACCCACTATCCCCTCCCGATCACCCATCGCACCCGCCACGTTCCCCACTATTCCGCCGATCCTTCCACTATCACCCGCCATACCCTCCATCGTTATCCCCCCACTCAACCCTTCACCAATCACCACTCCACCAGGGCCCGCTAGACCAGCCTCCGCCATCCTCACCCCTATTTCTACCCCTTCCACTCACCTCACTGGGCCAATTGGGGGTCCATTTAAGGCCGTACCGGCACGACACTGCGCCCTCCGGAGTGGGCGTCCATTCCATAGAAGTTACCCTTCCACCGGTGCACCTGCACCCAACCCCTCAATTCCTTCATCAACAGTTGAAGCAGAAGAAGTAGACCCTATGCTTGGCACGAAGTATGCTTTGCTACAGCACTTGGACCGGATGCCGGCCAGGATTTTGGTGCTGGAGTTAATTAAAAGGTCCACGCTACACCAAGATGCCCTGTGAGCTTTAAGCAAAAAGTTATGGTTAGCGAGGACGTGGCGGTAGATAGTTTGCCGTCGGTGTTGGCAACAATTACGAGGGGGCCTTCCATTTCATTTTTTCAATCAGAATTGGCACCTCCAGAGGCACAGCAGATGCCACTCTGCATTACTATTTCCTTAAATAAAGTGGCGGTTGAGTCAGCCCTTGTGGACATGGGAGCGTCAATAAATGTGTGTTCATTAAGTACACTGCGTGCCTGCAATATTTTGGAAGACATGCTTAGGCCAACGCCAACCACGATTGCGGCATATGATAACTCCAGACGAGCTTGCCATGGTTGTGACAGTTCAGGCCGAGCTAGGGCCTTTGGTGATGGACGTGTAATTTTATGTACTGGACATAGATCCGATGTTCATGGCAATTCTGGGTCGTCCATGGTTAGACAGTCTGAATGTCGTGCCCTCAGCTGCCCACCAATACCTTAAGTTCCCATTTCAGGGCTCGGTAGTTAAGGTGAAGAGTATCTCCACAGTCCAATATGTTGATGCAATTGCAGACAAGATCCTTCCTACTTTGTGGCCAAGTAACAGGCCAATTCTTTCTGTTATGGACTTAAACATTTCATGGGCATATGCGTCACGCAAGCCCGCCACTGCGCCAGTAAATGTCAGAATTAAGTCCAAAATTTGAGACTCAAATGGGTGGGATATGATTTTGAAGTTAGGCTATCAGCTGGGCATGGGCCTCGACGCACAATTATAGGGACGGACTAATCCCATCCCCAGGGGCAGAAAGATGAGCCGAAGAGGCCTTGGCTACCGAGAGTCGGCACTGTCTATACTGAGAGATTTTGGGCCACTGACGTCAGATTACTGTCAACATTTTATGAAAGGCTCGTTATAGCCTGGTACTCTGAAGAAGCCGCCGCCCTGTGTTGATAAGAAGACCGATGTCGCTTATGTTGTTGCTGAGCAACTGCCGCCTGTTGGCACTCAAAATATGGTCAACGGTGATCAAGCCATAAAGATGAATGATATGGCCCACTGAAGCATAGAAGCCGATGAAGATCAGCATATTGAAGACTTCCCAAGCTGCCAGAGCCTCGAGTCACCGGGAATGAACACCGGGGACTTCACCTCGGGAGAGTCAAGATGAATCCACAACCAACTGGCAGCGTGACCAAGCCTGCCTAATGATCCGGCATCGACTCCATCGTGCCACTACCCCACACCGGTCGCCCGACCAAGGACGACGGTCTACCCGGTGGCTCGCCACCTCAATGAAGACTCTCCTGAGGAGGAAGAACGCCCTCGGCCTCTCAAAGCAAAGGATCGAAGGTTCTGTCAGCAGAATACCCCGACTACCCAACACGGGTACGACTTCTCAGCACATTGGGCCCACTGGCGGCTAGATGATCGCCCGGTTGAGGCGAAAACACCCCGGGCGACATATCACTACCCGTGGGAGCTACCAATGCAGGTCGAGATGAGCCAGCAGTACATGTTGAGTCTTGTAGAATCTTTACATGTTTTGATGATGACAACATGATAAGTCTTAGTGGTCTTCAAAAATTATGTCTATGTGAAAATTTAACAAAAATATTGTTTCTGTGAAAAAATGAACAAAGAACATGTTTGTTGAAGAATGAACCTTCATTTCACTTCAGGTATTGTTCAGGGACTGTATTCGTGTTGATTGGCACTTCGTCATGTTTGTATATAACACCTCGTGTTGAACTGTTTGTCTTCGTGTCGTTTTTTTTTTCTCTGAAGTGTTTGTTTTGATTCAGTAACATTTTCGTGTCATTTGATCCTTACTTCGTGTTGTTTTCATCGTCTTCGTATCATTCTCCATGTAGTGTGTGGTTCTGTCAGAATTCACTTCGTGTCTGTCTTATGTTGAAACCACACTTCGTGCTGGTTTCTGTTTTGATGAACTTCGAGTCGTTTTCCAGTGAACCCCGTGTTGTTTTGTCCTCCTGCGTCATCCTTGTTTTCACTCCGTGTCTATTTTCTGTTCTCATCATACTTAGTGTTGTTTTTCATTTCATGTCAACTTCACTTTGTGTGGTTTTCAACCCGTGTCGATTATTGTTACGACTTCGTGTTGTTTTCAGTATGTGTCAACTCTGTCTTCGTGTCGTTTTTCACCTCGTGTCATGTTACCCCGTGTCAATTACTGTTTCGACTTCGTATCGTTATCAGTCCGTGTCTCTCTTATGTTGAAATCACACCTCGTGCTGATCACTGTTCTTACTTCGTGTTGTTTCTTTGTATTCTGTCTTCGTGTTGATCTTTCGTTATTTAGACTTCGTGTCTTTATCACTTTGATCACACTCCGTGTCGCTTCTCCTCTCATAACTTCGTGTCGTGTTTCTCTACACCTCGTGTCGTTGTCTCCTTGTGTCTTCACCTCGTGTTTATTTTCGTCTCTTCGTGTCGGGTTTGTTCTAGTGCGTACAGGACATCGCAGCACTTCATGTTGCTTCCTGTTTCACTTTCGTGTCATTTGTTTTGTTGTATCTTCGTGTCGTTTTTATTCTTCCTAGTCCTCGTGTCCTTCTTGTATTGAAACCATACTTAGTGTTGGTTTCTGTTCTTGTCTTCGTGTCTTTGCGTTGTTTGTCTGTCTACCTCGTAAGATTCTCTTAGTAATGTTCATTGTGTCACCACCTTATCTCGTGTCGTTCTCTGTTTAGTATCTCTTGTCGTGTCCACTAACCTCATGCAGTTCTAGCTATTTATGACACTCAATACTAATGGCTCTTATCTCGTTGCAGGTCCGAGGAAGAACATTCACCAATGTCCGGGTGCACATGATCCGATGCTAAAGGAACAAATACAAAGAGGGCACGTGGCAGGAAGGTTCTAGGATCGAGCGTGGGAGGCACACGCGTTCAGTGCCCTATTCATTTGCTGCGGCTATAAAGAAAAACCTTTCGCCCACCGATGAAGGTCGATTAGAGCTAAGAAAGAAAAGGCAATGTTACATAGAGCTCGATCCAGCAGAAGAAGAAAAAGAAAAGAGAGAGAGGTAGTGCTCGTGTGAAAGAGGAAGAGAGTGTAAGAGAAAGAAAGAGAGATAGAGAGTGAGTGAGAGAGCTCGTGGAGAAGAAGAAAGAAGTTTACCTGAAGATCTGTCTTCACTGGACCATGGATCAGATCCAGGCCAGTCAGCTCTGTTAGGAGCCAAATTGTGCATTTCGTGTTTCAGCTTCTGCTTGCTGAAGTTATTTTCGTTTATTATTTTTTCCTTTGTTTTCTGGTTTGGTGTGCTTTCCGATCCTCTGGTCTGAGGTCGTGTTCCCTCCGGTCAGGAGGAAGGGAGATCTGATCTCCAGTTGCAAGTAGCTGGGAGCTACTTGTGGGTTCCCTCCAGGTCTGGAGGAAGAGAGACCGTGTGTCTCTGGTTTACTAGTGACTGGTGTCACTAGTGGTTCCCTCCGGTTTGGAGGAAGAGGGGAGGTTGTTCCCCTGGTCAAGCTGTGTGGCAGCAACTGTTTGCAGACTGAGTCTGCTTGGTTCTAGCGTTTGCTAGTGAAGCCTCACTCCGTTGGGAGTGAGGGGTGGATGTAGGTCTGAAGGACCGAACCACCTAAAATCTATTGAGCAGTGGCTTGATTGTCTGGTTTTCTTCCGCTAGATGCTTGAATAGGTGCGCTCAATGTGATTGTATTTGAGTTGAATAGAATTGGTTCCGTTCTGTTTCCTTATCTAGCATCCGGTTTTAAATTTAGCCATTATTCGTAAAAGGATTCATTCACCCCCCCCTCTGTATCCGGGCCAAGCACCCTAACAGTTGGTATCAGAGCAGGTGTCTGCTTACAAGGTCCAGCGACCTGCAGATCGATCTTGCAATCTTAGGTGCTTATTTCTTTTTGTGTTTCAATATTCTTGTGCGTTAATCTGTGTGTTCTCATGGCCCATCCACCGATCTTCAGTGGTACGCATTTTGATGCATGGTTCGCTGTTTTGAAGAATTATGTTAAATCTGTGAATCCAGACCTGTGGAAAGTAATTTCACATGGTCCTCATGAACTACCTAAGAAAAAGTCCAAATGGACTGACAGTCACAAATCCATGCATGAAGAAAATCAGATAGCAATAAATTTAATGAAGGCAGCTACTGATAGAGCTTTTCATTCATGTTTCTTTGAATCCAGTTCTGCTAAAGATATTTTGGATGCACTGAAGCGAACTCAGGAGATAGATGTGGACAGATGCATGATGGCCAACAGAAGAAGTCAAAGTGCCAGCGATCAAGGCAGCAATCAAACTAAAGAAGATGATGATGATGAGGTAAATCTCTTCGAGAACTTCTCTCTAGAAGATTGGGGGAATGCATATGCTGAACTATTTGAATCTCATGAACTGTTAAGAAAACAGTATAAAAAGTTGAAGAAGAGTACTCGGGTAGATAGTTCTAGCTCTCCATGTAAAAATTGTTCAAGTACGAAGCAATCACATGATGCATGTCTGTCTGATAATCATATGCATAAAAACCAGAATGCAGAACTGAAGATGGAACTTAAACGTGTCTACTCTGAACTGAACAATCTAAAATCTGAGGATGACTCTCTCAGAAAGTTCTCTGAAGAACAATTAGAGAAACTTAAACGAGAGAATAAGTTGCTGATTGAAAATTTTAATGCCATAAAATCTGTGAACATAGAATTACAGAAAGATTTTGAAAAACAACAAAAGGATTTGAGGGAGTTTGAAGCTAGGAGAGAAACCATGGTTAACTCAGAAGATCAGCTTCTAATAAATGAGTTAATTCAAAATGGTAAGCTTAAAGAAGAAGTTGAAAAATTAAAACTGTTAAACAGTGCCATGTCTGCAAGACTTCTCACATTGGAAAAAGGGAAAGCTATCTGCACAAACGAGACTGTAGAGGTAGATGAGCTAAGAAGGGAAATTGAAGAATACAAAACAGCTAACAAGGTTTTGAATGAAGCTGTAAATTGTGGTGAACAAGAGATCACTAGTTATGAAATACACATTGCATCTCTTGAAAATGAAATTCAGGATTTGAAAGCTTCCTTGTCTAAATTTGTTGATGGGCAGAAAAACCTAGACAAGCTGCTAGGTGTAAAAGTAAATGTCAAAAAGGAAGGGTTGGGCTACTATAATCTCAATAAGAAGGCCTTGCAGAACAAAGTAATGACATCCTTTGTAAATACTTCAAATGTAGCCACTACATCAAAAGACAAACAGCCCATTGTTCAGAAAATTCTGGGAACAAAGATTAATTCTAACAAGGAAGGACTGGGTTACAGTCCAGTCATGAGGAAGGATGATGGAGTCAACCTGAAAACTGTCTTTGTCAAATCCTCTGAACAGGAAAAACCTTCTATCTCATCTCCACCTCAGTACAAGGCTAAGAAAACAGAAAAACAAAATAAAAATCATAAAACATCAAAAATTCAAAGGAACAATCTGCATGCTAAGAACTCATCAGATAAATGCCATGTTTTAAAGAAATCAAGTGGCTCGTGTCATTATTGTGGTAAGTATGGACATCTTATGAGTAATTGTTTTGTGATGGAAAAAGATGACAACAAGCATGCTAGAAAATCTGTGTCTGGTCAGAAAAGGAATGTCAAATGCTCTAATTGTGATAAAGTAGGACACACTACTGCTCATTGTTGGTTTGTAAGTAGTAAGGAAAAATCATGCTCATATTATACAAAACACTTTGTAAATCAGCATGTCTTTAAGAAGAACCAGCACATTATATGTGTTAATTGCAACAAAATTGGTCACAAGGCCTCTGAATGCTGGTCAGGTTCCTTTAGAAGAAATTCTCTCGTTTGCTCTCACTGTAGAAAACATAGCCACACAGTCAAGGACTGTTGGCATATTCAGGGTAGAAATGTGAATCTCAAACATGCCAAATTCTCTGTAAAAGAATCAACAAAAACTTCATGTCATCACTGTGAGAAGTCAGGTCACAGGGCTGCAACCTGTTGGCTGGCAGGATATCAAAACCAAACCAGTTTTGGTAAACAGAAATTTTACCCTGATAACAGAAAATCTCATGTGTATGCACATAGAATTCATGCTAATAAAAATGTGCATAAATCAGATCAGAAAACCACTCCTGGAAATGTGCTGAGAAAACTTGCTAAACATAATAATGTCATGTCAGGACCCAAGACCTCTTGGGTACCTGTTTGTGCAAAATGAACCTTGTTTTGCAGGTGTGCCTTGGGACTGGAATAAAAAGGGGTAATGATCCAAGGCACTCAAGAATGAAAACCCCATTCTCACAATTTTCAGGTAATCTCTCTACATGTCCCATTTTGAAACTTACTGCATATCTGGTTTGATGCATTCTTGCATATCCTGCTATTAGTTTCATCTAGTGCATGCATATTAAATCTGGTTTTGAATATTCATTCATCATCTGCAAGGTGCATTATTTTCTAGAACATGCACTCTGAAATTTCTGAAATCTTTAACTGAAAGCGAATGCTGGTTGAAAACTGTATGTTGCATAATTCTTTCTTGGCATACACTGCATTCATTAAATAATTAACACTTCTAAGAGTCGTGTGTGAGATGTCCTTGAGTGGACTGAAGAGGAGCTTGTCAGGCTATTTGGTTTCTGAAGATTTTTGTCAGCCGATGCAGTTAATGTGGTTTTAAGATCAGTCATCTCAAGAGGTTGCAGTTTGTTGTCCAAGAGTTGCTCTGGATGTGAGACTGAACTACTTCAAATACTATATTTGGATATGTCCTTAGTGCTTAATGTCTTGAGTGATCTCTCACTTGTTGGCTTGCTGATAGGAGTGCTGCTCATCTCATTTCATCTTTCTCTATTAAATCAGCCACCTCATTATCTCTCACCTCTCTATATTGGTTCAGATTCTCTCTCGAAGAAATTGTGGTTTCAGTCTTCTTGCTCTTATCAGATAAGATCTGTATACCTTAAACCACCCTATATCAAGTGTAACAATCTACACCTGTTAATAAAGAATTTCAATGTTTGGGGGTTATATTTGGTCCTTGATCCTTCTAAGTTATCTTCTCAAGTGTTGGTCAACATATTATAAAACTTCCTGTTAAATGAAAAAAAAAACTTATTGAGGATCTCGACTTAACTGAAACTTATGTAAAGAGAGCTCTGAGATAAAAATTATGTTAAGTAAGATTTTTTTTAATCATGAGAAGTGCTTCCAGGGAATACGCCATTATTTGTGGCAGAGCAATGGCTTTTGTGGAGAAATAGACACTCTAGATCAATGAAGTCCAGAGTATCTGTCATGATACAATTAGCTATCTCTGTGTAGAAATGTTAAAAATAAAAAAAAAGGGGAAAAGGAAAAAGTCCTCAAAGAAAAAAAAATATCTTTGGCATAAAGGTAGTTCGTCCTGAGTAACCAGGGTTTCTGGTGTCTGATAAACATGTCTCCTTGTGTAAAAAGGGACTATACTACCTTGTGTTCATCAAATTGGTTGACTCTGTATGCCTTCTCGTCCATTAAATGAAGAAATGATTTCTGCTTGACATTAATGTGTTATTTCGTTGCTTGACAAACATAAGGTACAAGTTAATCGTGTCTCTCTCTAGGTTAAGCAACTTTAACAGCTAATTTTGTGATTATGCTGATTTAATATCTTGAGTTAACTGACCTTGGTTTTTGGAAGAATATAACCCGTCCACATATTGAAGGGCTAACTTAATATGGTGTAGCTGCGTTACATCTGAACTAAGGGTATTTTGGGTATTTACAGAAATAAGTGTGATAAGAGTAAAAAGCTACTCGACAATACCTCTTGTTTTGTTCACACGTCTTCAACCTCAAACCCTCATTTCCCCTTGTCGATTCCTATTCATCCTCGTGCCGCTCCACCTTGAGCGTCTTCTTCAAACCTATCTCCATCTCTTCCCGCTCACCTTCTTCCCCCCACAGAGGTCCATTCCTCTCTTCAGTCTAGCATCGCGTCCAACAGCAGCCTGCAAGAGAGAGTTGATACTCTGAAAGTTCCGGCAGATGGATCAGCAGAGGTCAGCAGCTCCGGGTGACAGGAAGAGGAAGGGAAAAGAAATTGTTGAAGAGCCTTCATCTAAACAACAGAGATGTGTTGAGCCAGAACCTGCTGCGGAAGTCTCTTCAGAACAAGGTACCAGGTTTTCTCAGTCTACCGTGTTCTTAGAAAGTGGGAAAATCATTCCTCCTAGAATAATAGATTTCGGAGATGAAACCTTGGTCTCGAAGTTTCCAGAATTGTTGAAAATCTTTGAGTTTCAGGAGTGGAGAAATTTCTTAGAAAATCACCGTGTCTATTACCCTAGGCCGGTAATGGAATTTTACAATAACTTGTCCTTAAGCCGAGACAAGTCTACCTTGTTATCATCTGTTAAAAGGGTCGAGATAACTGTTACTTGTGACTCCCTTCACAAAGCTCTCGGTATTCCAGATAAAGGGGAGGTAGAGGGAAGCTTTCGATATAGTCTCCATGAAGCTTTCTCAGTCATTACTGGTAAACCCAGTAATATTCATGATACGGGGCAGTTAAAGCTAAAAGCTTATCAGACATCGTCATTTCCTCCTCTTCACAAGCTCCTTCAGAATGTCATCGCTTCCATTATCACTCCACAGACTGGGGCTAGAGGAAGAATTACAGACACACAGAGATTTCTACTGTTTTGTCTGATTCAAAATGTAAAGATTTGTCTGCCAGAGATTATCTTTTCGGTCATGAAGGGATGCATTGGATCCAAGAGACATCTTCCCTATGCCGCCCATCTGACTGAGATATTCAAGCACTCTGAAATTTGCTTGGATGGAGAGGCCGCAACAGAAGTGAAGGCCAGAAACATTTTTAATATGAACTTTGTTTCAGTATTCTTGGGGTTAGAGGACTCCTCTATGGTGGGGCAAGTTAAGGTCCATAAGGCCAGGGAATCACAAACTCAGGGGGAGCATTTGGAAGAAATTCAAGTCTTAGCCCCAACTGGTGAGCAATTAGTTACTGAGATTGATCATCAGGAAACACCAGCTGGACAACCAGAGTCCATCTTGTCAGCTGCACCCACCGAAGTATCCTTCTCCTTTCAGAGGCTAGTTGAGGCTGCATCTGAGGACATCAGATTGTCTGACGAAAGCATTCAGACAGATCTAGATGCAACTATTGCTGGGCTATTTGATTCTTTTGGGAAGTCATCTGAAGAGGTAATAGTGCCTGAAGAACAGCCAGCTAAAGAGCAAGACAGTACTGATCAAGATCTTGCTGTTTTTGTTAATGAAATTTTAAGAGAAACTGTTGAGCGAAGCTTGGAAGAGGCTACCAACTTGGTCGTATCTGAAAGTCTTGAGCAGGCCTTAGTTGGCAGCCCTGCAGATCAGGAACTCACAGAAGATAGAGAAAAGGTTCCTGTCATAGAACTAGATACAGAATCTTCAAGTGAAGAAGAGGAACCTGAAGATATATTCCCTCAGAAAGAAACTCAAGCTGCAGATGAAGTTCAAGTCCCAGCTGAGAGCAGTCAAATGCCAGTACAGGAGGAAGCAGCTGAGAGAACTGCACCTGACAGTGAATTTTTTGGTACACCTCTAGGTCCACCTAGACTTCTATCTGCAGAGGCACCCAACATTGAATCTACTCGGGCGCCCAACATTGAAGAGCTTCTCATAAACCTGACTCAGCAGATGCAAAGACAAGACAAGAAATTAGATGATCTGCTTACATTTGTCACTCTCAACATTAATCAGGTACATACCAGATTACTGAAGCTTGAGATATCTCTCCTCACTGAATGGAGACGATTCCTTCTAAACAAAAGGGCTTCAGATGATGCAAACAAATCCTTGATGGAAGGATTACAGGAGATTTGTTCAAAAATTGCAAAAGCTCTGAGAGAGTCACATGATGTTAGTATTTCCTCCTTCAAAATGTCTTCTACCATAATAGATCATTGCTATGAGATCAGAACAGCTTTAGAATTGTTGAAGAAGTCTTCAAGTGCCCTAGGTCCAGGCATTCAGCAAATCTATGATAAGTTGATCACCTTCTTATCAGAAATGACAACTCTGACTGACAGATATGAAACGGTCAATGTTCGCCAAGAAGACATTATTTCTGAAGTGGCAAATGTCAGAAGCACTGTGGCGTATTGGCTTGCTGAACTATCAAATGATTTAAAGGAATTTCAGTCTATCTTGGGTTCAACACCTGGTCACGCCTCTTCCAGCAGAACTCCACCTCAAGAACATTCTTCTGCTTCTCCAAGGGGGAGACCACCACAAGGCAGGACGCGTGGCCCCTCTAGCAGACAAGCAAGATACTTTTCTTGAAAAGTTGATGCTCTGTATTTTTGTTGCCCTTTTGAGGCCTTCTCCCTCAGACTCTTGGACAAATTAACTTAACTCATATCATTTGCGTTGTTGCATTCTTCTTGTTTTCATTTTTTTTGATGATGTCAAAGGGGGAGAAATCAGAAAAGAAAAATGTTTAATGTTTGTGTTTGTGATATTCATTGCGAATGGCTATCTAGTGTTTTTTCCTTCTCTGCACAGACTCAAGACTCATAGTGTTGCCATCCATCAAAAAGGGGGAGATTGTTGAGTCTTGTAGAATCTTTACATGTTTTGATGATGACAACATGATAAGTCTTAGTGGTCTTCAAAAATTATGTCTATGTGAAAATTTAACAAAAATATTGTTTCTGTGAAAAAATGAACAAAGAACATGTTTGTTGAAGAATGAACCTTCATTTCACTTCAGGTATTGTTCAGGGACTGTATTCGTGTTGATTGGCACTTCGTCATGTTTGTATATAACACCTCGTGTTGAACTGTTTGTCTTCGTGTCGTTTTTTTTTTCTCTGAAGTGTTTGTTTTGATTCAGTAACATTTTCGTGTCATTTGATCCTTACTTCGTGTTGTTTTCATCGTCTTCGTATCATTCTCCGTGTAGTGTGTGGTTCTGTCAGAATTCACTTCGTGTCTGTCTTATGTTGAAACCACACTTCGTGCTGGTTTCTGTTTTGATGAACTTCGAGTCATTTTCCAGTGAACCCCGTGTTGTTTTGTCCTCCTGCGTCATCCTTGTTTTCACTCCGTGTCTATTTTCTGTTCTCATCATACTTAGTGTTGTTTTTCATTTCATGTCAACTTCACTTTGTGTGGTTTTCAACCCGTGTCGATTATTGTTACGACTTCGTGTTGTTTTCAGTATGTGTCAACTCTGTCTTCGTGTCATTTTTCACCTCGTGTCATGTTACCCCGTGTCAATTACTGTTTCGACTTCGTATCGTTATCAGTCCGTGTCTCTCTTATGTTGAAATCACACCTCGTGCTGATCACTGTTCTTACTTCGTGTTGTTTCTTTGTATTCTGTCTTCGTGTTGATCTTTCGTTATTTAGACTTCGTGTCTTTATCACTTTGATCACACTCCGTGTCGCTTCTCCTCTCATAACTTCGTGTCGTGTTTCTCTACACCTCGTGTCGTTGTCTCCTTGTGTCTTCACCTCGTGTTTATTTTCGTCTCTTCGTGTCGGGTTTGTTCTAGTGCGTACAGGACATCGCAGCACTTCATGTTGCTTCCTGTTTCACTTTCGTGTCATTTGTTTTGTTGTATCTTCGTGTCGTTTTTATTCTTCCTAGTCCTCGTGTCCTTCTTGTATTGAAACCATACTTAGTGTTGGTTTCTGTTCTTGTCTTCGTGTCTTTGCGTTGTTTGTCTGTCTACCTCGTAAGATTCTCTTAGTAATGTTCATTGTGTCACCACCTTATCTCGTGTCGTTCTCTGTTTAGTATCTCTTGTCGTGTCCACTAACCTCATGCAGTTCTAGCTATTTATGACACTCAATACTAATGGCTCTTATCTCGTTGCAGGTCCGAGGAAGAACATTCACCAATGTCCGGGTGCACATGATCCGATGCTAAAGGAACAAATACAAAGAGGGCACGTGGCAGGAAGGTTCTAGGATCGAGCGTGGGAGGCACACGCGTTCAGTGCCCTATTCATTTGCTGCGGCTATAAAGAAAAACCTTTCGCCCACCGATGAAGGTCGATTAGAGCTAAGAAAGAAAAGGCAATGTTACATAGAGCTCGATCCAGCAGAAGAAGAAAAAGAAAAGAGAGAGAGGTAGTGCTCGTGTGAAAGAGGAAGAGAGTGTAAGAGAAAGAAAGAGAGATAGAGAGTGAGTGAGAGAGCTCGTGGAGAAGAAGAAAGAAGTTTACCTGAAGATCTGTCTTCACTGGACCATGGATCAGATCCAGGCCAGTCAGCTCTGTTAGGAGCCAAATTGTGCATTTCGTGTTTCAGCTTCTGCTTGCTGAAGTTATTTTCGTTTATTATTTTTTCCTTTGTTTTCTGGTTTGGTGTGCTTTCCGATCCTCTGGTCTGAGGTCGTGTTCCCTCCGGTCAGGAGGAAGGGAGATCTGATCTCCAGTTGCAAGTAGCTGGGAGCTACTTGTGGGTTCCCTCCAGGTCTGGAGGAAGAGAGACCGTGTGTCTCTGGTTTACTAGTGACTGGTGTCACTAGTGGTTCCCTCCGGTTTGGAGGAAGAGGGGAGGTTGTTCCCCTGGTCAAGCTGTGTGGCAGCAACTGTTTGCAGACTGAGTCTGCTTGGTTCTAGCGTTTGCTAGTGAAGCCTCACTCCGTTGGGAGTGAGGGGTGGATGTAGGTCTGAAGGACCGAACCACCTAAAATCTATTGAGCAGTGGCTTGATTGTCTGGTTTTCTTCCACTAGATGCTTGAATAGGTGCGCTCAATGTGATTGTATTTGAGTTGAATAGAATTGGTTCCGTTCTGTTTCCTTATCTAGCATCCGGTTTTAAATTTGGCCATTATTCGTAAAAGGATTCATTCACCCCCCCCTCTGTATCCGGGCCAAGCACCCTAACAGTACAAGCCGTGATGCTAAGAGCCGTTTTAGTAGAAAACCCGTGTGTTCGAGCTTATGGTACACGAGTTCCGAAAGCAGCCATTTGGCGGCCCAGAAGTCTCGTCTATAGTATCTTCTATGCCTCGACAAGACCACGAAGAGATGAAAGGTCACAGCAACCCCCGAGGTCAGTCCGAAACCTGTTATCAGACCCGTGTCGGGTTAAGGCGATCAAATGGTTCGAATCTGGTGTGCTCCTTCTAAACCGGTGCACCCCCTCAAATCCGGCACGACCTCTTAATCTTGGGTAGCCTTCTAAACCAGCGCGCCCCGTTTAACTCGAATCCGGCGTGAGAAATGGTTATAAACCGGCGCGCTAAACCCCACGCCAGATTGAGCTCGTTCGAAGGTTTCCTATATAAGGGGGCCTTATGTCCGAGAACAAAGGAGAGGAGGATCATCAGAAAAGAGGAAGGGAGGAAGAGAGTAACATCAGAAGAGAAAAAGGAGAGAGAAGAGAGCTTGGAGAAGAAGAAAGGGGAGCAGAGAGCCTGTTTCATTCTGATACACTGTGCTTCCTCCGATTCTCTGCTGCGAAGTTCCAAGGTTGGTTGGCGAGTCCGACGGCGTCTGCCTCTGCTAGTCTCTTTTTCTTTCTCTGCTAATGTAGCTCCATAGAGCATTACCCCTAAGGGTGATGATATGAGCTCGAGGCATTCCTCGAACTCCCCCTCTCTCTGGTCGACTCTATTTCTCTGTTCTTTTTTCTTTTCGAGAATGGAATCGGTCTCAGGCGACAACACCGGGCCAAATATATTGTAGTGTTTCACTATACGATTGAATGAGTGAAAGGGTGTGTTGTTGCTATCTTGTAGTCTATCTTTCATTTGGGTTTTCCACCGCCGAATACGCCTCAGATCTTTAAGGCAATATCAATAGTCCCCTTCCCCGGGGTTCTTTTGTTGTCGTATAGACGATGTGAATGAGTCAATGTGCTCAGATGTTCCCCCTGGCCGGAGGGATTCTTATCATTGCATCATCCTTTGCCCCGGAGGTGGCTCCGCAGTCCGTCCCTGTTCATGGTTCAGGGTTAGGACAGTGAACATCTCCGCCGCTCCCATCATGTAGCTGTTCGTACTGGAGATGTTGTCTTGCTATTCGACCATGTGCCTCTTCCAGGAGCTCAGTCTGCTGGCCGACCTCTGCGTTTTAAGTCCGGTCTACCGGCTCCCCTTCTAGCTTGCCTCTTCATTGAAGGTGTACGTATATGGTCATCTGATGTTCGCTCCATAAGCCAATGTATTCCGGTTACAGCACTCTTTAGTGATTTATCCTCTCGAAGAGCTCACTGCCCGGGGAGGGGAATATTCCCCATCAACTTCAATCATTGTGGAGCCACAGAGTCATATCTTCTAATGGTATGCAGTCTATGTCTCACCTAATGAACACCAATGGGGTTGACCCGACATCAAATCCACCTTCTTCTTGAGGGAGGGGTGGTGGCTGTGAGAAGATCACCTCTCGTAGGTTGGCCCTCGAGGTTATTTCTCATCTCAGCCGTCCCTTGATTAGTTTGACTCGTTGAGTTGGATACCTCTAGCAGGCTAGTCCTCGAGGTCTTTCCTCTCCAATGAAGTCTGCCGGTCACCGCTTGGCACTCCCGGCCTTAAAGGAGCATACCCCTAATTCGTGGGACTATCTCCGCTTCGCCCCTGCAACCCCCCCAAACCAGGGGAGGTGCTGCCAAAATTTGGACTGATAACTTAGTCGAATTTGCACTTGTTATGCTTTGATACATCTATTAAAGACTATGCTTGAGTAGGAACCTCGCATAAGTCTACAATTGCCTCGATTACAATGCTTCTGAGGCCAAAACAAATCTTCCAATCTTCTAAAAATATCAACAAAGTCTCAATAAAAGTGCGCAAGATTCAATCGAATTCGAATAAACCTAAAGCCTCCCTAATCCGACGCGGCCCAAATCCGGCGTGCCAGTTTTCGGCATGCCCCCCCTCGCGCCGTTTTAGCATTAGACATGTAAGTTGTTTAAACTTCTTGAGCCCCTATCCGACGCGCCCAGGTCACTCCGTATTAGCCCCCTTTTGCAAGCGTGCCGTATTAACCTTAGCTGACCATCGCGCCGTTTTAACCCCATTTGGCAACCGCGCCATTTTAGCGTTCATATGCGTGTCACGCCGTTTTAACCCATCCCTCGTACCTACGTTCCAGTGGCGCCGTTTTTGGCTTTTACCCACGCTTCCCACGCAGTTTCAAGTTCTACACCTACGCGTACTGCGTCGGTTTCGCTCTGAATCATGTCGTTGTGTCATTTCGATGCTCTCCTCATCTCCGGGGTGATCTCCAATGCTAATGACGGAATTAAATGAACTCTGTAAACAATAAGCCAAATAAATCGGTTTGTATAAACCTGAATTAATCAGTCTCATAGCTTCATCACCGTGATTGAGTTTAAGCATTCACATCGCATCAATGTATGCTTGAGTGCGCGAGCCCTTGGTATATCAAATGGCACTGGCGGAAAGTTGGGCAACGCCCGATAGGAAGGTCTTGTTATGCGTGATGATGGTCTCCGGGCCTAAGTCATCCGCCACGTATTGAGGGTTTCACCCTAATGAACTGTGCATGACAGACTAGAATATCTTGCATGATCATCTGCAGGCTTTGCATTCTTTATTTCGGCCTCGACAGTCCATTATCTCGGCAATTAATCAAAGGTTTTCCCTCCTCGTGGGGGATGTAATTAACGCCATAGCCTTTATGGTATGGCGGACTACTGGTCCCGACCGAATCTCACTCTCGCCCGACACGGGTCAGAATGAGCGCACCATAAACTCATCACGTACGTGACTGGCACGCCTGCGTAGTCAATCAGTCAGTTAATTACCGGTTAGTTAATTGATTGATCGACGTGTAAATAAACCAAATAAACCTAAAATAATTGTTTTTAATTAAAAAAAAATCATCAAGAAATCCCATCGTTGAAACAGTCTGGCACGCCCGGTGGGACCAGTGTCACCTTTCATCTCATTGCCGAGATACTTGGGCTTTGAGGCCCTCCCAAAGGTTGCTAATCATCGACTTGTTGGTCTTTTCAGGCGAACGATGATGACTACTACTAGACTGACTGGCGTCGGCTTTGGCCCTGCGGTTGTAGCCGGTCATGCGCAAGGGTACCTTGCGGTGCCCATGGTATTCGGCAACTTCCCTGCCGCTGTTGGCTTCCCCAACTTCTTGGGGCTAGCCTTCGCAGATATGCTGGAGATAGAACCCTCGGAGCCCGTCGAGGGAGCTGCAAAGAAGATGGAGCCTCCGAAGGCTCGATGCTGCAATGACTCATCTAGGAGTCCAACCCTAGTCGCCAGCTGCCTGGTGCACCATGCCATCCATGGAGTCCACCACGATGCTGTCAACAAGAACTCTGGAGGTCGTCAGCGCAAGCAACTCCGGAGGGGTACTGCTGTGGTTACCGGATCTCTCTCACAGTCCAGTAAATCCATGATGGTTGGTGGTATGCGCATCTTCCTCAACGGACGCGACGCACGGATAGTCCCGGACCGGGTCGTCCCTGCCATCCCTGTCCGCAACTCATATCAAGCCCTCGCTGGAAGGAGGGCGGAAAGAGAAGAAGTCGGCCACTACGGCCAATAGAAGTTGGCCCCCAGGCCAAAGAAGTTCAAACAGGAGTGGGTCCCCAAGAGGGTCCAGCCTATCCACCAAAATGCACATGTCCGTCGCCCTGCTCGCGACATAACGGAAGGTAGGAAGGAAAGGGGCCTACCCCCGAAAGAAGAAGAAGTGGTTGCGGACCCTCCGCGCCACGAAAGCTTCCAGGCCTGCGCCCGCCAAGCCAACGTCCCTACTGTGGGACAAAGATTTCAGCAACCGGCCAACATGGCTCGACTGGCTTACATCCCTCCTGTGGGAGGTTGACAACCGTCCTCCGTGCTGCATCAAGAACGGGGTCGAGAAGAGATGACCAATTTGGTCAAGAACTATTTTTGAGGGCTAGGCAACCCCTCGCTTGGGCAGCAGCGGTTGATGCAAGTAGCCGCAGCCTATGAAGACTACTGCCCATTAATGGCAGTTGAAGAAGATGTACGAGAAAGAATGATGGTGTCGTCAGTTGATGACAATGGCTATGATGACGGCTTTGAGATCGAAGTCGATGAAGCCGCCCCTAGGCGGGAAGAAACAAGAAGGACTTCTGTGTTCGAAAGGCTGACCTTCCCGAAGCAGGCTCAGAGGAAGGTTCATCAATGGGGGAGAAGGATGCATGTCTTCACCTGCAATATGGCTGGCACATTCGGCCGATATGGGGGACTTCCCGAAGACCCCCGCGAGTTGGCTCAACTGGCCGCGAGGCCGGGGCCGAATACTCGAAGGACAGAAGCCGCAAGGGAGCTCTTGGCGACAGCTAAAGGAAAACAACCCCTGGGCTGTCACCGGTGGGATGATGAAGCTGCTATACTGACCGCCAATGTAGTGACGGTGGAAGAAGAAGATGATGTCCTCCTCGACATCCTACCCGAGGGTACGTCCGGGGAAGCAACAGGGGCCATCCCCAGCACAGCAACTATGGACCCGTCAGTCCTAATGCTACTTCAAAGATATCGGCAAGAGATAGACTTGCTAAAGAAACAGCTGATGGAGAAGACTGAACAGTCATCAACTTCCAAGCCACCCGAAGTCCAGGGCGAATCATCCCGGGGAGCGGTCCATCATACCGACCCTCCGCCGCTCTACACCTTGCCTCAGTCATCAGAGCCGAGCATGGCAACGACTCAGCAACGGCCACCACAGTCACAGTCGCTGATGCCGCCAGTGCTCCCTCAAGTGCATCAGACACCCCCACTGCTGCGTCCTCCACAGGCGACCACTCTGGTCACCCCGTACCTGCAGCCAGCACTGTAAGACCCCAGAACTTATGTAAATAATTTTTGAATTTATAAATAATTTTCTAGAATTTATAAAGGCCTAAATGTATTAATAAATGGATTCTGAGACTAATAAGTCATTATAAGGCCCAATTAGGTTAAATAATTAACCAAGCCTATTTGCACATCATCTAAAAGGTTTAAGGCCCAAAACCATTAAGTTTGGCCCATGTTCTAGAATGTTATTTAGCTTATTTACGGATTTTAAGGATAGAGACTAATTATCTAAGATAATTATATGGATAAATGAATAAAAGAGTTTTATTTATTTGAAACTCTATATACGTTGACTGTAACGGTCTATCGCGAGACCGTCACATTCACCTAACGCGCCTGCGTTCGACCGTTGCACTCTGCAGATTCCGTTAGAGGAAGAACTTATAAAAAGATGGAAACTTGATGATCTTATCTACAAGGGATCAACGTGGGAAGAGTTATAACATTACTAAGGACTCTTAGAGATCAGGTTTTAACAAATTAAAGACTCTAGAATCTATCTAATTTTTAAACCCTAGCCAAAACCCTATAAATAGGACCTAGTTCTGATCTGCGTGACCCTTACTTTTGCTCGCGTGGAATCAAGGTAAGGAGTCGTAATCTCGGGTAAGTTCTTTAGAAGTATTTGTTTGCAATACTTTAGACTAACTCCTCTCCAAATTTCACATCTTTAGGTCAAGAGGTCGTGGAGTTAGAGCCCAAGGAAGTTGCTGAAAAGTCACAGGAAGAAGGGAACTAGGGCTCGGTGTTCAGACCATAATTGGAAGTTTAAAGCCTAGACAAGAGGTAGGTCATCTCATGAACGGCAAAAACATCTTGATAGGACTAAAAGCCTCTGATTTGACTGAATTTCATGCATCATAGATCATCAATTTCATATTTTCATAGTTCCATGCATGTCATACATCTCTTAGCCTTAAATAGAAATAAAAGAAGTTATCTTGTCTATTCACTGGAACCCATGCATATAGATAGCCTATACTTCGTTATCATGCCTAGAATAGACAAGGTATTTGATTTAGACATGATGTGATGTGATCTCTTAGGTTTCATATCATTTTCTATTAGCAGATACTGTAGCGCACCATAGTAGGACCGTCACACTCAAGTAACGGCCATACGACGGACCGTCATAGTCCCTGATTGCCTATTGATTTCTCTGTTGACTCTGACGCATCTATGCAAGAGCGTTACATTCTGTAACGGTTGCTCGATAAACCATCACACTCCCTGTGACGCGTCTTCGCTAGACCGTCAGGTTCCTGTGTACTGTCAACTCAAGACAGAATAAGACTTATCAATGTTACTTACTATTAAGCTTAGTTAATTAAGTTTTTACCTGATTATGTGACGTGAAGGTTAATTACTCATTCATGATAGGTATTGCATGTTTTGGCATCTTATTGTTACTTTAAGTTATGTTACTTTCATGAGCCCAAACTCTATAGTTTTGTAATTAGAAACATGATTTTGAATGATGTATTGATGGAGTTTTTATCATGATTTCACATCGATATATATCTATATATATTCTTTCTCTATCAATAGAGTCATTTCTATAAGTACATGGCACATACTCCGGTATGTTGACCATTAGTTCACATTTTTCACTATAGGAACATATTCTTGAACATGAGGACCTCTCTATTGGATATTCCTTCCAATGGACTAGAAAATCTTGTTTCAAGGCCTCCGTAATTCTCCGCGCGCCTGGGATTCCCACTAGGACGCCGAGTTGATTGTACCATTAAAACCCATTAACTAGAATGCACTATCGTGTTTTCTGACTCTAGTATTGTAACGGCCTTACATTGGACCGTCAGGCTCACGTAACGGCCCATTGCATGACCGTCACATTTCTCTTGGTCTATTTTGTCTTTCTGGACTCGGATCACTGTAACGGCCCACTACTGGAGCGTCACAAGATGTAACGGCCCAGTAGATGACCGTCACACAGCTTGTATATTTTAACCCAAGGTTTGACCAAAGGGTTGATTTTCTAAGGTTCTAGATGGACTAATGATAATCTAGAACTTATCATATTGATCAAGGAACTTAATATGATGAATGAAAAATAAAGAATGTACTGTTATGCTGCCGATTTATTTCCATATGCATAGCATAGTCTAAGTCATTCTTGATCTCATATATTCAAGTTGAGGCGTTCATTCATTGATTTTCATTATTTGGAATTGATATATTCTTGGCCATACTTTACTGTTACATGCGTGGAAGTAGCTTAATTTATACCTGAAGATGCGATCGAGCACTGATTGTGTTCAAGGGCTCTATGCTAGTCCCCTCGGCTGATTACCGGAAACATACTATTTTATAAACTATGGGGTATGATGCTACTGGCGTCGCATTGTGCTGGGAGTACTATTTCTACAAATAAGTGAAGATACACAACACGACATGACATTCTTGTACATGACTTTCTTGCTTGATATTTCACAGAAATTCACGAAGCACTTGCTCATAAGCATAAGATGCTAAAGTGTTGATTATGTGGCTTGCTAGTACATTCTCGATATATTCTTGTTCATGAAAGGCCAATATCATATTCTTGTTCTATTCTTGCTAGTTCATTCTTGTTCTCATTCCATCTTATATGATTGTCCTGTTACTTTGGTTTAATCGCGTGATCATCGCATTACATGATTTTGCCTTATTTCTCTAGAGCTAAAATGTTAATTATTTTAATAGTGCATTCATGTTGATGTGAAGATACCTACTGGGCAAGTGTGCTCATTACCTATTTTCAAATATTTTTCAGGAGATGGAAGTAGTTCAGATTCGGATTTGGGCTATACTAGTGGCGGGTCCGGAAGTGAGTGAAAGTCTTGTAAAGCTACAAGCGAAGACTTAGGAAGTCTATAATGTTTAGATTGAGTCAATGTAATTTTCTTATTTCTTGAGTCTAGTAGAATGAAAGGTGATTATTGTAAAAGAATACTTTGATCATTTATGAAATACAGTTGGAGTTTGATTAAATTCTGTGCAATTGCATTTATGTGTGTGATTGTCTCGCGCTCTGGTCGTTCTTACTTGCAAGAGGCTTACCATGTCGACTGTTCGTGCTCCCCGAGCGAGTCTTCTGTTGTAATAAAGGCACGGGGCGTGACAAGCACACTTCTATCCAGAGCCAGTTGACCCCGCGGTCATGAACCGGATGATGGTGGAAAGGATGATCGAGCTGAAGCTCGCAGAAAGGAGTGAAGGTGACTATGTCGCATTTGATGCCTATCGGGTGCCTTACTCGCAACACCATGCTGCCAAGCGGCTTCCCCTAGGGATCAACAAGCCGCCCAAGTTCGACAAGTTCAACTGGAAGGGATCCCCGAAAGAACATGTCGCATATTATATGACTGTCATGGGTGATTTGGCCACCGATGAGTCATACTTGCTGAAGTTTTTCGGGTCCTCACTGACGGGGCTCGCATTTGAATGGTACTCCAGCCTCCAGGCCGGGTCGATCAGCGACTGGTCGGACATGCAGAGGAAGTTCAGGGAAAGATTCCATGTTACAGAAAGGGAGGTCATAGTGGCCAAACTCTACTCAACAAAGCAAAGGGCAGATGAGACAGCCCTCGACTATATTAAGAGGTGGAAGAACTATGGAATGAGATGCAAGCGGCCCCCGCATCAGGAGGACGCTATACAAATATGCAAACAGAACCTCAGGAGGGAAGTTCTGGAAAGGATGATTGGATTGGAAATACGGTCGTTTGACCGACTGAACAATGTCGTGGCCGAGGTGGAAGCCTTCCTGGCCAGACCTGTCCCTGCATCTACTGCCAGCACAACCCAGAAGGGCAAGGCAGTGGAGCGGCGCAAGGCGCCTAAAGAAGTAAACTCTCTTGATATCAAGGCGTTCGAACAGCAAAAAGATAAAGGCTAGAAGGCGGTCGCCCCATAGCCTACAAAAGCCCCGGACGGTAAAGAAGGTCCCTCGCTGTGGGACAAGATGAAGAAAGCCTACTCCTTTCCGAAGGACAAGACCAAGATTCTGTTCGACTGGGTAACGGAGTATGACATGGTCACCCTGCCAGAGCCGAAGAGGCCAGAGGACCTGAAGAAGAAGGACAATCCAAGATTCTGCCCCTACCACCAGATGCTGGGGCACCCAATCAAAGACTACTACGTTTTCAAGGACATCATCGAAGGGATGGTGAAGAAAAATGAAATAGAGTTGGGAGAGTACAAAGTGGACCCTCCTCAACCGCATGAAGCCCCTCCCAGAAGGGCAGGAGTCAACATGATCTCCCTGTATCAGGCATTGCCCGAGGAGATCTCTGAAGCAAGTACGCGGAGCACCTATGAAACTCATTTCTTGGAGCCCGCGAAAGAACAGCAGGGATGGCAGCAGGTCCCTGTGAAGCATAGAAAGAAGAGGGCACCCCGCCCGAAAGTGGGGGCACATATCCATGGTGTTACACCACGACCTGCTCCGCCGGTGGCAGCACCTGTGTGGACCACTCCATTTGCAGTCATCAAGATACCTATAAGCAATCGGAGGAGACAAGCTCGACTACCGGTGGTCAAGGAAACTAGTCATGGGATCCGCTGACTACAAGACCTTATTGAAGGGCTAGATGAGTACGTGCAGCCCGAATTGAAACCCTTGCTGGTGCGAGACCATGTCCCATGGCAAGAACTGGAGCAGCTCTCACTCGAGCAAAAGGAAAAATCTGATGCAACATCTGACAAGGAGGGTAGTCTGTTCTGGGGGCAGGCGCCTGCTGAAGCAAGGAAGAGAAAGAAGCAAAAGAAGAAGAAGAGAAAGGCCACTAAGGCCGATAAAGTGCAGGTTGTCTCCTGCAATACTCTATCCGCACTCTTCAACCTGCCCGGAGAGGAGGAAGAAGAGGACATTTGCTTCATGGCCCCTATCGAGGGAGGCAGGGCTGAGGCCGCAACTGCTACACATGCAACCCGGTCAGGCCAGAAATGGGGGTGCCAGCCGCCACCCAACCACAACATCATGTTCAGGGGAGAGCAACCCTACAAGACAGCTCCGCCGGAGATCAAGGGAGTCCAGATCCCTCCTCCGCCAGGCCTATATTACAAGAGTGGGGGCAAGGCCGTCCCTTCCTTTCTTGAATTCATGAAGATGTCTAAGGGGAAGCAGCCTTGCCAGGAGGCTAACCCTGCACCCGGGGATGTTCACCCACAGCCAGCACAATCTGTCGAAGCTCCGAATGTAGATGGAGCTTGCCCTGCAGCAGCTAATGAAGAGCACCAAGGATCCGGTGCTAGCCAGAAAGGCGCCGAGTCCGAGGCAGATGAAGCAGGTCCGTCAGGGGCCGTAAATCAAGACTCTCCCAAGCCCAGGTGGGTTGAAGAGATGAAGCTTTCCAATGTCCGTGCTGGGAGCCGCATAATGAAGCTACTCAAGAAGCTCCCTGCTAGATTCATAATTTGGGAGATCCTCTCTTTGAGTGAAGAGACTCGGCAGGCGATCATCACTACTCTATAGACGCCTGCTCATTTCGAGACCTGCTTGGCTGAAGCAATGCCAGAAGCCAGCATGACCTTCACTCCAGAGGATATGCTGCTACCTACCATCAGCCACAACAGGCCGCTATACATGAAGGGGTACCTGAATGGAAGGGAGCTGAACAAGATTCTGGTCAATCCCAGTGCAGCTGTCAATATTCTTCCCTATAGAATATACGAGAGGCACCACTTCAATGTGCATCTCGAGAAAGTCGGGGACATGCGTATCGCCGGCTTCAATCAAAAATGTGAAGTGTCGATGGGGGTGGCAGAGTTTACACTTACCCTGGCAGATTTCACTACGACGGTGCAGTTCCATGTCATCAACTCCCGCACCTCGTACAAGGCGCTTCTCGGCCGCCCATGGCTGCATGCAAACATTGTGGTCCCCTCTACGCTCCACCAATGTATCAAATACAGCTTCCAACAAAAAGAGGAGAGGATATTTACTGACCTCCACCTGTTCGAGGTATTTGAATGTCACTTGGCGGACGCCAACCTATATGCGGGGCCTTCTCAGAAGACTTCTGATGCTAAGACCCCTACGAGGGCATCAAGAGGCGCATCTGGCGACAATTGGTATCCACCACTGTCGCGCTGATATGTCAAGCCCAAGGTGTTCTCTCATATCATAGTATCCGGGGACGTGGGCATAATAGCATCCCCAGCATTATACCCTAAAGCTAATGAAGTTGAGGTCAGTCGGCAGCACGACCACATTGGAGTCCCGGACGGCCTCACCAAGCCAATTCCCGGCCTCGATGACCCCACTGTCGAACCTTTCAAAACTTGGGAGGTGACATAGATAGATGGACCCAGCAGTTTGTTATACACGGCTGAAGAGCACCCTACTCGGGAAGATACAGACTACTGCCTCCCCGAAGGTATAAGCAATCCGCCAGTCCCCGCAAAGGGTCTGGCATTCACAACCAGTCGGATGGCCAAGATGTTTCAGAAGCAACACATCCCCTCCGATCAGCCTCAGAAGAGCAAGGAAGCATTCCAGAAAATGTGGTATCCCGCAAGTCTGGATAAGGAAATGAGACGCGTCTCTCAGCACCAGGGGTTGGGCTTCACCTTGGAAGAATATTATTACAGTGGGTGATACGAGGTGGATACCATCTCCGCCTTCTACCCTACTGAAGATAGCCCACTGGGGGTAACTTTTGATGAATACCCAGCAAAAGCTGAACACGCTAACCCAGCCCAGCTTGAAAATCAAGAAGCAGAGACTGTGATTCCTTGCCGATGCTGGGAGCAGGTCTGTCCCGGAGAGACGGCCCTTCAAGCCAAATTTGATACGGCTAGCAGCAGCGAAGCCGAAGATGATGAAGAAGCAGGGACCTCTCCCTCCGGTACAGTCCTACTGATGATGACCTCGGCACCTTTCACGCCAATCGGGGGAGCCTCAGCCGACTCCGACCAAGAGGGATATGCTGCCAAGAAGAGGAATGCCACTTCTATTGAAGATACAACTGCCCCAGAAGGCGAGACCTCCTCACCCTCTGCTACAAGACTGGGTTGCTGTTCCAACCCAACAACAAGCAGTCACCAGTCTATCACGACTGTAACCCCAACTACAAGAGCTGAAGCTGCTCTCTCACCCTTGGAAACTATAACAGCGGTGGATATGTCGAGAGAAAAAAATGCACGGCCGCTATTGAATGAAGCAGAGGACCTTCGAGAGGCTCTGATGATGTAAAATGAGGAAATCGAGGTCCTTGACCCCGAAGATGGTATTCCAGATTTTGTTGACCTCCAGTCGGCACCTCCGGAGATAGAAGGCGGAGGCCAAGCCACGGTCGATGAGCTGATAGAAGTCAATCAGGGAGATGAGATAGACCCCAGGCCTACCTTTCTTAGTGCCCAATTATCATCAGAAGAACGGGAGCTGTACATCCAGCTGCTGCAAGAGTACCGGGATTGCTTTGCCTAGACTTACAAAGAAATGCCAGGTCTGAGCCCTACAGTCTCGCAACATGAGCTGGCGATCAGTCCTGAAGCCGAGCCGGTGAAGCAACCACCATGGCGTATCAGGCCAGAGCTCATCACTCAAATCTGTACAGAAGTCGACAAGCTCATTGACATGGGATTTGTCAAAGAAAATCAGTACACCACATGGCTGGCGAATATCGTCCTTGTGAAGAAGAAGAATGGACAGATCCGAATATGTGTTGACTTCCGAGATCTGAATAAAGCCTGCCCCAAGGATGACTTTCTGGTGCCAATAACGGAAGTTATGATTGATGCTACAATCGGCCATGAGGCATTATCATTCATGGATGGGTTGTCCGGCTACAACCAGATATGGATCGCGGAGCATGACTAGGTCCACACCGCCTTCCGAACCCCCAAAGGCATCTATCACTACAAGAGGATGCCGTTCGGACTAAAGAATGTTGGCGCAACTTATCAACGCGTAATGACCAGAATATTTGATGAATTGCTCTACCACAAGGTTGAGTGCTACATAGATGATCTGGTGGTCAAGACCAGAAGAAAAGAAGACCATCTGCAAGACCTCCGGATCATTTTTCAGAGGCTGAGGCAGCATGAATTGAAGATGAACCCTATGAAATGCGCGTTCGGAGTGTCGAGCGAAAAATTCTTGGGTTTCATTGTCAGATACCGGGGAATCGAGATAGACCCCGCAAAAATCAAAGCAATTCAGGAGCTACCTGCACCAAGGAACCTCTCTGAGCTGAGATCACTACAGGGCCGCTTGGCTTATATCCTGCGGTTCATTTCCAATTTATCAGGGCGATGCCAGCCTTTCCACAAATTGATGATGAAGGATATTCCCTTTTACTGGGATGAAGATTGCCAGATAGCCTTTGACAAGTTGAAAGACTATCTGAATACTCCTCCAGTGTTGGGCGCACCGTTGAAAGGACGGCCGCTAATATTATATATAGCAACCACACATAACTCTCTGGGGGCAATGCTGGCCCAGAATAATGAAGAAGGGAAAGAACAAGCACTCTACTACCTCAGTCAGAGGCAGTCAAGAAGCTTCAACACTATATGTTGTCACATGAGATCAGCCTGGTATCCAAAGAGGACCTGCTGAATTATATTATATCCCAGCCGGCACTCAAAGGTCGCTTGGGCAAATGGGCGGTCATCCTTATGAAGTTTTATATCTCCTACGTGCCGCGAAAGGCCGTCAAAGGCCAAGCTATTACAGACTTCTTCGCCGAGCACCCGGTACCAGAAGACTGTCCACTGGAACCGGAACTTCCTGAAGATGAAATCCTAGAAGCCGCTCAAGTGCAACCCTCCTTGTGGCAGCTATATTTTGACCGCGCTTCCAGAATCGACACCTCGGCCACTGGGTCAGCCAGGGTCAGAGCAGGGGTAGGCATAGTCTTGAAGTCTCCAAAAGGAGAAGTTGTGCACACATCTTGCTCGATAAATAAGCCGTGCACAAATAATGAAGCAGAGTATGAAGCCCTAATAATTAGGTTGCAGATCGCATTATCCATGGGGATTCAAATGATGGAAGCATTCGGGGACTCCATGCTAGTTATAAAACTACTGGAAGGAGAGTTCGATGTGCAGAAGCAAGAGCTCCTCCCCTACCATCAGCTGGCAACCCGCTTGATGTCAAGATTCTACTTCATCAGCATCAAGCATGTCAACCGAGGCCAGAACGCTCAGGCGGACGCCCTCGCTAAATTGGCTAGTTCTTTGGCAATCTCGCCAGACACAAGCCTGAACATAACAGTGATCAACCGCCGGCAGGTCCCCAGTGGGACAGAGGTCTTTGCCGAAGAACAAGAGAATGAGGTGGAAGCCGTTGAAGAGGCTCAATAGCCCGATTGGCGAGAACATCTCCTACAGTGATTTCAGCACCAGCAGCGCCCAAGTGAGAAAGATCAGAGAATGAAACTCCTGAGGGTCAAAGACTCTTACGAGATGAGAAGCGGAACCCTATTCCGAATAATGGCGGATGCCCGAAGAAAAGTTCTACTTCGTTGCTTGTCTTCAACAGAAGCTAGGCAGGTGATGCAAGAAGTCCATGCAGGTTCAGTGGGAGCGCATCAGGCCGGCCCGAAGATGAAAATTGAGATATAGAAATTGGGTTACTATTGGCCCACTATATTTGATGACAGCTGCAAGTTCGCCAAGGCTTGTTAGAAATGTCAAGAGCACGCCAATGTGTCAAGAAGACCTCCAATGCCACTACAGCCTACCTTACCAAGCTGGCCTTTTGCTTAGTGGGGCACGGACGTGATAGGGCCACTGCCAGCATCTTCATCGGGGTGCAAATACATCTTAGCAGCTACAGATTACTTCTCCAGATAGGCAAAGGCAGTAGCGCTGAGAGAAGTGATGGGAGAATTGGTTGCAAGGTTCTTTCGGTAGAACATAATATTCTGGTTCGAGATTCCTAGTTGGATCATCTCTAACAACGGCAGCCATTTCAAAAACTAGAAGGTTTATCGGCTAGCTCACAAATACCAGATTGATTGGAGGACATCGTCTCCCTACAACCCTCAAGCCAATGGACTTGCAGAAGCCTTCAACAAAACACTATGCACGTTGTTGGCAAAGATTGTCAAGTCTAATAAAAAAGACTGGGAAGAAAAGATGTACGAGGCACTCTGGGCCTATCGTACCGTCTATAAAACCCCAATCGGCTGTTCGCCATTCTCCCTCGTGTATGGGTCAGAGGCTGTGGTGCCGATTGAATTAGAAGTCCCCTCATTACGAGTCGCCATCCAACATGGACTAGTCAGCGGTGAACAAACTAACGCAGAAAGAAGATTGGAAGAGCTCACTGAGCTCGAAGGGAAGCGCCTTCGTGCACAACAAAATATTCAACTCTACCAAGCTCGCATGGCCCGTGCTTTCGATAAGCTGGTCAAAGGTCGAGAATTCAAGAAGGGAGACTTGGTAATGGTCAAAAAAAGGGAAGTGATGGCCTCCAACCCCAAGGGGAAGTTGGTCGAAAATTGGGTCGGACCATATATCGTCCACCGAGTATATGAAGGGGGTGCCTAAATCCTGGTAGACCACAAAGGAGTCATCCAGTTCTCTCCCCTCAATGGAAAGCATATAAAGCTGTATCACACGGTACAACTGGTGTTCCCTGAGTAGTCATGATACCTATACCTTGGTCTAGTGGCACTCCTCCCTGATCGAGCTACCCTTACCTTGGTCTAGTGGCACTCCGCCCTGATCAAGCTACCCTTCCCTTGGTCTAGTGGCCCTCCGCCCTGATCGAGCCACCCTTACCTTGGTCTAGTGGCACTCCGCCCTGATCGAGCCACCCTTACCTTGGTCTAGTGGCACTCCGCCCTGATCGAGCTACCCTTACCTTGGTCCAATGGCACTCTGTCCTGATCGAGCCACCCTTACCTTGGTCTAGTGGCACTCCGCCCTAATCGAGCTACCCTTATCTTGGTCCAGTGGCACTCCGCCCTGTTCGAGCTACCCATACCTTGGTCTAGTGGCACTCCGCCCTGATCGAGCTACCCTTACCTTGGTCTAGTGGCACTCCGCCCTGATCGAGCCACCCTTACCTTGGTCTATTGGCACTCCACCCTGATCGAGCTACCCTTACCTTGGTCCAGTGGCACTCCGCCCTGATAGAGCTACCCTTACCTTGGTCTAGTGGCACTCCACCCTGATCGAGCTACCCTTACCTTGGTCCAGTAGTACTCCGCCCTGATCGAGCTACCTTCACCTTGGTCTAGTGGCACTCCGCCCTGATCGAGCTACCCTTACCTTGGTCTAGTGGCACTCCACTCTGACCAAATTACCCTTACCTCGGTCTAGTGGCACTCTGCCCTAACCGAACTCGCGTAACATCAACAACATTGCCATTGCGGGCCTTACGCCTGAATCGGCACAGATCTCTCCTTTGCGTTAGCATTATTTCCTTACCGACGAATAAACCCTTTCTCCTCGGCACAAGACTTTATGTCCTAGCCGGTCCTTATACAACATTGCCATTGCGGACCCTACGCCCGAATCAGCACATATCTCTCCCTTGTGTCAGCATTGTCTCCTTGCTGTCGAATAAACCCCTTTTCCTTGGTACAAGACTTCGTGTCCTAGCCGACTCTCTCAACGTCCTTCTGTTATATGAGTCCAAAAAAAGAGAGAAAAGAAACAAAATGGGGTTAAAAAATAGAGATACCCCTCCGGACTTGTTCCTGTATTCGGAACAAGGGCAAAAATGGCTACAACCCGGCTGTGGCGAAAACCTGAAAGGGAGTTGCAGGCAAAATCGGGTACCCCGCCATGTGAAAACCCAAAAGGGCACGTGGGCAAAAGCAAAAGGGGGCTAGCTTCGGCGAAAACCTGAAAGGGCGCTCAGGTCAGTAAAGTGGTAATCTAAAAAGTTCGTCTTTATTCTCCTCCTAATGAAACTCCCAAGGGACAACCATCAAAAGTTCCACCGGAGATCCCCTACTAAACCCATGCTCGACCCTCGTCATCATCGGCGAGATCGGTCGATCTCTACCTTTAACTCGGACCTTTCGTCCCTGTTAATGAACATACCCTTGCTTCGACATGTAACCCATGTCGATGAATAAACTCGTGCTCGACCCTCGTCATCATCGATGGGATCGGTTGATCTCTAGCTTTAACTCGGACCTTTCGTCCCTGTTAATGAACTGTGGACGTCAAAAAATGATGATGATCATGCGGCATGCACGTCTCAGCACTCGAGAGCAAGTCGAAGACGGAAGGGCCGAATAAACCCTATGCCTCCTCCAAGCAGGACGAATACCTACCCGGTGCTCCGCCACCCAACAAAGAAGCCCCTCGGGCTGAAGGGATGACCCCGGCTCTCCGGTCGGCATTGCCAAAGGCCGAATCAGAAGAAGCTCGGGAGCTCGGACACGGGTTTGGCTTATGATGGAAAGCACGCAAAGCCCAGGACCGGGACTCAAAGACTTCGAACTAAATACCTCGGAGCAAGAGCATTGCTGCTGAAGTTCTTCGGGAGCATAATTGTTCACCTGAATGGCCACGAAGCCGAGACGAAGTCTAAATCGGCACGGCCTGCACTTAAACCGGCGCGCCCTTGCTTGGGCCTTAAACCGGCGTTCCCTTGTATGGTCCTTAAACCGATGCACCCCCTCTTCCTTTGCTGATCCGGCGTGTCCCTATTCACTTGGTGATACGACGGGGTAATTGCATTTAGGTTTAATCCGGCGCACTCATCCCCCTCGCCGGTTTAACCCCATCTGTCCCGTCGACATACCGATGCTCTGTTTAATGATGTGCAGAGAACATTGAATGCCCGACGCTCTGTCTCTGCCTCCGTTCGACAGCACAGAAGCGGCAACGATGAAGCAGGCTCCGGCAAATCTGCGAACATCCCATCCTCAGATGAGCAGCAGCGTACGGCACGAATCAACAGCATCCAGTGCAGTATGTTGAGTTCAGAGCTCGTCGCGTATGAGGTGGAAGTGGCAGGAACTCTCCTCCATGCCCATTCGATAAAAGGGCAAGTCTGGAGAAAGAAGAGGGGGGGCTTTTTCTTTCAGAGGGATCTTCCTCTCCAGAGGTCTTCTCGAGAGGTCTCCAGCATCTGAAGAGAAGAAGAAGTTCCATCCGTTCACGCCTGCAAGGTGAAGAAAAGAGAGAGAGAGGGTCCGTGAGAGAAGGGAGGTGAGCCCCGAGAGGAAGAGCTTGTGCTCTATTTCCCCCACCTTAGTTTCAAGTCCTCCTTCTCGGCTGTATCTTTCTTTCTCTACTCTGGGGTAAATCCCCTCCTATATCCCTTTTCCCCTTTCCCACAGGAATGAATAAAAGAGTGACTTTTGTGGGAGTAAATAGCATTCTATTGCTCTGATCCTTTCCCCTTTTCTTCTGTTTTCTTCCTCCCAATTTTCAACATCACCTGGGGTCCTCGGAAGCTTGCCCTTCTGTGGCATGAACTCTGAGGGAACCCGTTCGAAGGGTGAACATTCATGGCCACCTATGGCCTACATCTGTCCTTTTCCATGAAATCATCACCCGTGAGTTGTGAGAGCTCTTGAAGGCTAGTCCTCGAGCTTTTCAACACTCACATCTGGGTTATCGGACCGCCGTGAGGTCTGGATTTGAGGTTCACCCCGGAGTTATCCGTTTGGTGTTCTTTATTTTCTCTGGCAACTCCCAGTCCGAGGGAGATGCTGCCCAAATTTCGCCAAGACAAGTACACTTAAGAACAAATGAACATACCAAGTTCTCTGAGCATAAGAATAGCGTGTGTCCGAAGCCTCTGAATCAAAACTGAATTCATGAGTCCCTGCATAACAAACCCTTCCAGTAAAACATTCAATCATACGTGCTCATTCACATCAACAAGTGATAAGAATCACTCCATTGATTTAAAGTGTCGATTAAACGAACAATCCAACCATTCAACCAATCTGCAGATCAAAGAAACAAGAAAAGAAGCAACAAGAATGAAATAAAACCTCATAGAAGCCATCCCAGCGTGCTCCTAATCCGGCGTGGGCTAATCCGGTGCGGTACCCCCCCCCCCCCGCGCGGGTTTAGCTTCACACTCAAAACCATCTCAAAATCCTTGGAATGAATAGTGCTTATTCCGGCGCGCCATACTGTTCATTGGCCTTAATCCGGCGCGCGCCCCCTTGTGCTGCCCTATCCGGTGCGCCCCACTTCTTCTTGGTCCTAAACCGGCGCGCCCCAACTTGCCACCTTAAACCGGCGCGCCTCCTCCCTTGGCCTTAAACCGGCGCGCCCCCCCTTCTTGTGGCTAAACCGGCGCGCCCTCCTCTTGATTCTAATCCGGCGTGCCTCATAAAAGGACAATTAACCAAATAAAAGAAAACAGAAGGCTTGAGGTTAGTAGAAAGAAAAGAAAGCATATAAACCATTTCTGTGAGAACAAACCATATAATTTAACAATTGGAACAATGATAATAAAAATGCTATAACCAAGTCAGCACACCCCAAGTCATGGTACAAAGACAATATCGCCTCTGTTATAATCAAAATTTTATTCCGGGGGCTCCGCCCCCGGATCGAAACCCCCGCAAGGGGTGCTGCCCCCTTGACCCCCGCGACCTGACCGGGCAGGTCGAACCCCGCGACTTGACCACGCAGGTCGATCCGCGTGCGAGGGTGCACGATGGCGAGTTCGGGCTCCACACCGAACAGTTCGCTCCCTCGGACTGTGTATGAAGAGAAAAGCAACGATGCCCTCATGGTATCAGATGTGGACCTCGGAATCCCCGACATGGCCATAGTCTAAAACTGTCTCGGGCCAATAGTCCATCAACTTGACCACTTCTATCGAGATCCAATCCCGCAATCCCATTAAACTTGCCGCACTCGTGGCAGACATTCGTATGGTTTATCGTCATCTTCGATGCTTCAAATGTGGAATCTCGTCCGAATAATGAATGGTCCGTTAGTGACCGATATATATACCGAGATCTAATCCCGCACTTGCATTAAACTTGCCGTACTCACGGCAGACATTTACACGGATTCACTCCCGTCACCATCTTGTTTTCTATACGGAGCTTTGTCCGAACGTAAAATGGTCCTTGAGTGACCGACAAAATATGAATGGAACGAGGCGGCTCTCATCCTCCCCGAACCCTACACATGGGAATATCAATAAGGCCTCCATGGGCCACGCTTAAACCTCGGGTCCGCCTCGATCATGGTCATTGCCTGACCTATATCCTCGGCCTATAGCCCGCTCCCTTTGAACGCACATTGGTTCTCAGATCTGGTCCCAGGACATCCTCCCGTTGCCCACTTGGCACCAGAAACATTGACGATGCCCACGCGAGCCTGACTTCGACTACGGGGGCCCCACCGTAGTATGGTCGTAGTTTGATCTTGCACCGGGCCGACAAACTTATTGGTTTCTGACCGCTCTAACCAAGATTTAACTGAACGTTTCCCCTTCCTTTGAACAATAAATTTGTCGTATCTCGACGTACACATGTTCCGATCTTCCTGCAACGATTATGCTATTCTCAAGCCGGACATTCGTCCGAACATTAAATGGTCAACACATGACCTACATGAGCTCAGATACTTTTTCACGCCCTCGTACGAGGACTTCAGCATTTCTTAATAGGTTTTTATGCAATTAATTTTCAGGCCATCGGGCCCCTTTTCCTGGCAATCAATCAAGGGTTTTCCCCTCTCCGAGGGGATGTAATTAACGTCGTAGCCTTTATGGTACGGCGGGTTCTCAGTCCCGACACGAACCACACAATCGTCTGATTAGTCAGATCGAGCGCACAATAAATCGTCACCTTTGTGACTGGCACGCCCACGCACTTAATAAACCCAATAACCATAGATCTTAAATAATAAATAAAAAGTGCATCCACATGAACATACCCTTGCTTCGACATGTAACCCATGTCGATAAATAAACCCATGCTCGGCTCTCATCATCATCAGTGAGACCGGTCAATCTCTACCTTTAACTCGGACCTTTCGTCCCTGTTAATGAACATGCTCCTTGCTTCGACATGTAACCCATGCTGATGAACAAACTCGTGTTCGACTCTCGTCATCATCGGCGAGACCGATCGACCCCTATCCCTTAACTTGGGCCTTTCATCCTTTTTAAGAACTATATAGCCTTTGCTTCGGCATTCAACCTATGTCGATGAACCAAACCAGGGTCCGACCCTTGTCTTCATCGACAAGGTCGGCTGGCATCCTAAGCAGACAAGTTCTCCCATGTTCCGGATTCTCCGTGGAATAAAAAAGAAAGGGAAAGAAAGAAATAAAATGGGGTTTAAAATAGAGATACCCCGCCGGCCTTGTTCCCAATCTAGGACAAGGCCAAAAAATGGCTATAACCCGGCTGTGGCAAAAACCCGAAAGGGCGTTGCAGGCAAAATCGGGTACCCCACCACGTGAAAACCCGGAAGGGCGCGTGGGCAAAAGCAAGAGGGGGCCGACTTCGGCGAAAACCCGAAAGGGCGCTTGAGTCGGTAAGGTGATAAAATAATAAAAAATAAAATGAGATGATGATGTAGTAACGAGGTTACCCTCGTTCATCATTCCACTTGCATCTACCCTTTCGGTCCTTGTCACCATCTGCAAGATCGATCGCTACCCTTTCGATCCTTGTCACCATCGACAAGATCGGTCGCTACCGTTTCGGTCCTTGTCACCATCGGCAAGACCGTCTACCGTTTCGGTCCTTGTCACCATCGGCAAGACCGTCTACCCCTTCGGTCCTCGTCACCATTGGCAAGACCGGCTACCTTTTTGACCCTTGTCACCATCGGCAAGATCGGTTGCTACCTTTCGGTCCTTGTCACCATCGGCAAGACCGTCTACCCCTTCGGCCCTTGTCACCATCGACAAGATCGGTCGCTACTGTAGTGCCCTAGAATTTTATATAAATAATTTTCTAGAATTTATAAAGGCCTAAATATATTAATAAATGGATTCTGAGACTAATAAGTCATTATAAGGCCCAATTAGGTTAAATAATTAACCAAGTCTATTTGCACATCATCTAAAAGGTTCAAGGCCCAAAACCATTAAGTTTGGCCCATGTTCTAGAAGGTTATTTAGCTTATTTACAGATTTTAAGGATAGAGACTAATTATCTAAGATAATTATATGGATAAATGAATAAAAGAGTTTTATTTATTTGAAACTCTATATACGTTGACTGTAACAGTCTATCGCGAGACCGTCACATTCACCTAACGCGCATGTGTTCGACCGTTACACTCTACAGATTCCGTAAGAGGATGAACTTATAAAAAGATGGAAACTTGATGATCTTATCTACTAGGGATCAACATGGGAAGAGTTATAATATTACTAAGGACTCTTAGAGGTCCGATTTTAATAAATTAAAGACTCTAGAATCGATCTAATCTTCAAACCCTAGTCAAAACCCTATAAATAAAACCTAGTTTTGATCTGCGCGACCCTTACTTTTGCTCGCGTGGAATCAATGTAAGGAGTCGTAATCTCGGGTAAGTTCTTTAGAAGTATTTGTTTGCAATACTTTAGACTAACTCCTCTCCAAATTTCACATCTTTAGGTCAAGAGGTCGTGGAGTTAGAGCCCAAGGAAGTTGCTGAAAAGTCACAGGAAGAAGGGAACTAGGGCTCGGTGTTAAGACCATAATTGGAAGTTTAAAGCCTAGACAAGAGGTAGGTCATCTCATGAACGGCAAAAACATCTTGATAGGACTAAAAGCCTCTGATTTGACTGAATTTCATGCATCATAGATCATCAATTCCATGTTTTCATAGTTCCATGCATGTCATACATCTCTTAGCCTTAAATAGAAATAAAAGAAGTTATCTTGTCTATTCACTGGAACCCATGCATATAGATAGCCTATACTTCGTTATCATGCCTAGAATAGACATGGTATTTGATTTAGACATGATGTGATGTGATCTCTTAGGTTTCATATCATTTTCTGTCAGCAGATACTGTAACGCACCATGGTAGGACCGTCATACACAAGTAACGGCCATACGATGGACCGTCACAGTCCCTGATTGCCTATTGATTTCTCTGTTGACTCTGATGCATCTATGCAGAAGCGTTACATTCTGTAACGGTTGCTCGATAAACCGTCACACTCCCTGTGACGTGCCTTGGCTAGACCGTCAGGTTCCTATGTACTGTCAACTCAAGACAGAATAAGACTTATCAATGTTACTTACTATTAAGCTTAGTTAATTAAGTTTTTACCTGATTATGTGACGTGAAGGTTAATTACTCATTCATGATAGGTATTGCATGTTTTGGCATCTTATTGTTACTTTAAGTTATGTTAATTTCATGAGCCCAAACTCTATAGTTTTGTAATTAGAAACATGATTTTGAATGATGTATTGATGGAGTTTTTATCATGATTTCACATCGATATATATCTATATATATATTCTTCCTCTATCAATAGAGTCATTTCTATAAGTACATGGCACATACTCCGGTATGTTGACCATTAGTTCACATTTTTCACTATAGGAACATATTCTTGAACATGAGGACCTCTCTATTGAATATTCCTTCCAATGGACTAGGAAATCTTGTTTCAAGGCCTCCGTAATTCTCCGCGCGCCTTGGATTCCCACTAGGACGCCGAGTTGGTTGTACCATTAAAAGCCATTAACTAGAATGCACTATCGTGTTTTCTGATTCTAGTAATGTAACGGCCTTACATTGGACCGTCGGGCTCACGTAACGGCCCATTGCATGACCGTCACATTACTCTGGGTCTATTTTGTCTTTCTGGACTCGGATCACTGTAACGGCCCACTACTGGTGCGTCACAGGATGTAACGGCCCAGTAGATGATCGTCACACAGCTTGTATATGTTAACCCAAGGTTTGACCAAAGGGCTGATTTTCTAAGATTCTAGATGGGCTAATGATAATCTAGAACTTATCATATTGATCAAGGAACTTAATATGATGAATGAAAAAAATAAAGAATGTACTGTTATGCTGCCGATTTATTTCCATAAGCATAGCATAGTCTAAGTCATTCTTGATCTCATATATTCAACTTGAAGCGTTCATTCATTGATTTTCATTATTTGGAATTGATATATTCTTGGCCATACTTTACAGTTACATGCGTAGAAGTAGCTTAATTTATACCTGAAGATGCGATCGACTACTGATTGTGTTCAAGGGCTCTATGCTAGTCCCCTCGGCTGATTGCTGGAAACATACTATTTTATAAACCATGGGGTATGATGCTACTGGCGTCGCATTGTGCTGGGAGTACTATTTCTATAAATAAGTGAAGATACACGACACGACATGACATTCTTGTACATGACTTTCTTGCTTGATATTCCACAAAAATTCACGATGCACTTGCTCATAAGCATAAGATGCTAAAGTGTTGATTATGTAGCTTGCTATTACATTCTCGATATATTCTTGTTCATGAAAGGCCAATATCATATTCTTGTTCTATTCTTGCTAGTTCATTCTTGTTCTCATTCCATCTTATATGATTGTCCTGTTACTTTGGTTTAATCACGTGATCATCGCATTACATGATTTTGCCTTATTTCTCTAGAGCTAAAATGTTAATTATTTTAAAAGTGCGTTCATGTTGATGCGAAGATACCTACTGGGCAAGTGTGCTCATTACCTATTTTCCAACATTTTTTAGGAGATGGAAGTAGTTCAGATTCAGATTTGGGCTATACTAGTGGTGGGTCCGGAAGTGAGTCAAAGTCTTGTAAAGCTACAAGCGAAGACTTAGGAAGTCTATAATGTTTAGATTGAGTCAATGTAATTATCTTATTTCTTGAGTCTAGTAGAATGAATGGTGATTATTGTAAAGGAATACTTTGATCATTTATGAAATAAAGTTGGAGTTTGATTAAATTCTGTGCAATTGCATTTATGTGTGTGATTGTCTCGCGCTCTGGTCGTTCTTGCTTGCAAGAGGCTTACCATGCCGACTGTTCGCGCTCCCCGAGCGAGTCTTCCGCTGTAATAAAGGCTCGAGGCGTGACAGTTAAGTTGGTATCAGAGCCTAAGTCTCAGGACTTAGGGAAAGGAATCATGTCATAGGATAAGTCCAAGGTTTAAGGATCCCTACCTATGAACTAAGGAAGAAATTCCATACCCATGTGAGGATAGGGTAGAGCCCGGGATAAGATAATTAATTAGCTTTAAGGTTGATTCTCATGAGAAATAACAAGTTGTTATTTTTCTCTCTCAGGTACCCTATTTTACAAATGGCTCATCGCGTAGATTAGGACGGTATGTAACAAACAGTTGTCGGCCTCACTCAGGCATTGCAAACTATAGCACAAGGTCGTGCAGGGGCAAGGGCTGGTGACCTACATCGCAACTTTCGGAGTCTAAATCCTCCGCGATTCTATGGATCTTCAAATCCCGATGAGGCAGAAAATTGGATCGATGAGATGAATAGGATATTTGACGTTATTCAATGCACTGATCAGAAGAAGGTGCGTCTAGCAACATTTCAACTAAATAAAGATGCCCGTACATGGTGGAAGTCGGTTCCGGCACCTCCGGCCGATGCACCTCATACATGGGACGGTTTCCTTACTTTATTCCGTACCAAGTATTTTTCTGAGCATGTAAAGGAAAGGAAGGCCATGGAGTTTGCCTCCCTTCGTCAAGGGATGATGTCGGTGGTAGAATATGAGCTGCAGTTTTCAAGACTAGCACCATATGCACCACACCTTATTAGCACGGAATTATTAAAAGTGAATCGATTTATGGACGGGTTACGGCCCGGTTTCATTCAGCAACTTGGGACACATAATATTCGCACTTATGCAGAGATGGTTCAGAGGGCATATCTATGCGAGAGGACCTTAGAGAAGGTCGAAAAGTTGAAAGGAAAAGGAAAAGAATCAAGCCGACGATTTGATTGGCATTATAAGAAGTAGAAGTTTAGCATCACGGAGCCATACAAAAGCCGTGACAGCAAGAAAAGATCAAGGAGCGGGAACGGTGGAAGTTCCCAGAAGAATAATAAAAAGGTTAAGGAAGAGAAGGAGCAAGTTGCCTCGGCATGCACTTTTTGTGAGAAATTCGGCCACTCGGCTGAAGAATGCTGGAAGCACCTCGGTGCTTGTTTGCGTTGTGGAAGTAGGGAGCATCGTGTGCCAGATTGCCCCCTTATGAAAGATCAATCAGCTAATGGAGGACGTAGGAGGTAGGCTCGCCTCAATGCCGTTCTAGACGAAGAGGAAGCACCCAGGGATGATGGGCTTATGGAAGGTACTCTTCAAATTTGTTCTCGTCCTGCATTTGTGCTATTTGATACTGGTGCCTCTCATTCTTTTATTTCCACTACCTTTGCAAAAACATTGTCAATTGCATCAATCCCCTTACCTTCAGACCTTGCTATTACTACACCTTTAAAATCTAGAACCAAGCTCACCGAGTATTATCCTAATAGCGAAGTGATAGTAGAAGGTCACAATCTCCCCGCAAACCTCGTGTGCCTTGACATGAAAGGTTATGATGCCATCTTAGGGGTGGATTGGCTTGTAGACCATGATGCTCATATCAATTGCCGAAATAGGATTATATCTTTTCGAAAGCCCGGTCTTCCAAGATTTTCTTTTCTTGGCATCAAATACAAGAAACATCCTACCATTATATCTTCTCTTCACGCTTGCAAGCTTATCTCGCAAGGATGTGAAGCTTTTCTTGCTTCAGTCATTATCACAGAATCTAAGGAAATTATCCTAGCAAACATTCCTATTGCAAATGAGTTCCCAGACGTGTTCCCATCTGAACTACCTAGTTTACCGCCCGAGAGGGAAGTAAACTTTACCATCGAACTCATTCCAGGAGCAGCACCTGTTTCTATAGCCCCTTACAGGATGTCCCCCACAGAACTCAAGGAACTAAAAAGGCAGTTGCAAGAACTACTAGACAAGGGTTTCATCAGACCTAGCACATCCCCTTGGGGTGCGCCAGTTTTATTTGTCAAGAAGAAGGATGGTTCTCTCAGGCTATGCATCGACTACCGGCGACTGAATCAGCTGACAATTAAAAACAAGTATCCATTGCCGCGTATTGATGAGCTCTTCGATCAGCTTTCGGGAGCAGAATATTTTTCTAAGATTGACCTCAGATCAGGTTATCATCAGCTTAGAATCAAAGATGAAGATATTTATAAATCGGCTTTTCGAAGTCGTTATGGCCATTATGAATTCGTGGTAATGCCGTTTGGGTTAACTAATGCCCCAGCAGCATTTATGCAACTTATGAACAGTGTCTTCCGGCCATACCTCGATCAATTCATTATCGTCTTCATCGATGATATCCTGATATACTCCAAGACAAAAGAAGAACATGAAGAACATTTGAAAATAGCTTTGCAAACACTTAGAGAACACAAGCTTTATGCCAAACTCAATAAGTGTGAATTCTGGCTCGAGGAAGTCTCATTCCTAGGCCACATTATTTCAAAAGAAGGTATTGCTGTGGATCCTTCTAAGGTAGAAGCTGTCAAGAATTGGAGTCGACCTACGACTGTGTCTGAAGTAAGGAGCTTTCTGGGTCTAGTTGGTTATTATAGAAGATTCATTAAGGACTTCTCGAAAATTACGGTTCCTTTAACTAGACTTACGAGAAAAGAAAATCCTTTTGTCTGGTCAGAGAAATGTGAGAAGAGTTTTCAAAACCTTAAGAATCACCTTACAACAGCTCCTATTCTAACACTACCGATGAAGGATGGTGGATTTGAAGTATATACGGATGCATCTGGAATTGGCTTAGGATGTGTCCTTATGCAAAATGGAAAGGTGATTTGCTATTCTTCAAGACAATTGAAACGTCACGAAAAAAATTATCCTGTACATGATTTATAATTGGCAGCGATTATTTTCGCCTTGAAAATTTGGCGTCATTATCTTTATGGAGAAAAGTTTACGATCTACTCAGACCACAAGAGCTTGAAATATTTATTCTCTCAAAAAGAGCTTAACATGAGGCAAATGAGGTGGTTAGAACATCTCAAGGACTTTGATTTTGCTATTCAATATCATCCTGGCAAGGCAAATGCTGTAGCATATGCACTCAGTAGAAAACCAATGGGTTTGTTATCAAGTCTCATGATTAGTGTAACTAACCTTATTCCTCAATTTGCTCAGTTGAATTTAGATGTTGACATTAAGGAAGAAGATTGTTTCATAGCTAATATCCGAGTTCAACCTACATTAATAGAGGATTTGGCCAAGTTACAAGAGGATGATCCAGTTTTACTAGAAATTAAGGCCAATATTGAACAAAGGCCGGATTTTTCTACTTCTAATGATGGAAGATTGCTATTCAAGGGCCGAATGTGTATACCGGATCATGAGGATACAAATAAATTGATCCTAGAAGAAGCACATAAATCAAAGTACACCATTCATCCAGGAGGTACAAAAATGTATCAAGATCTCAAAAGAAACTTTTAGGTGGCCCAATATGAAGAGGGAAATAGCTGACTTCGTGTCTCGTTGTCTAACCTGCCAACAAGTTAAAGCTGAACATTTTAGACCCGCAGGTAAATTACATCCCTTAAATATTCCCGAATAGAAATGGGAGAGCATAGGGATGGACTTCATTATGGGTTTACCTAAGACAAGAGGTGGACATGATGGCATATGGGTAATCATAGATCGATTGACTAAATTTACACACTTCATACTAATAAAGAGTCGATGGTCTGTGGATATTCTAGCAGCATTGTACATAAAGGAAATTTTCAAATTACATGGTGTCCCCGTCACTATTGTATCAGATAGAGATCCTCGATTCACATCACAGTTCTGGAAAGGTCTACAACATTCACTAGGGACCATATTAAATTTTAGCACAGCCTTTCATCCACAAACTGATGGTCAGACGGAAAGAACAAATCAGGTGGTAGAAGACATGCTCAGGGCTTGTGTCATTGATTTTGGAGAAAGTTGGCATGATCACTTGCCTCTGGTGGAATTTACATATAATAACAGCTATCAAGCAAGCATACAAATGGCACCTTTTGAAGCTCTATATGGGAAAAGTTGTCGATCTCCAATATGTTGGAATGAAATAGGGGAAAAGTAATTTTTAGGCCCCGACCTTATCAGGGATTCTACGGAGAAAATCAAGCTCATTCAAGAGAGAATGAAAATGGCACAAGATAGGCAAAAATCTTATGCCGACAATCGAAGACGTGACTTGGAGTTTCAGGTAGGAGATCATGTATATTTGAAAGTTTCTCCATGTCGTGGTATTCGAAGATTTGGCATTAAAGGAAAGCTAACTCCAAGATTCATTGGCCCATTTGAAATTCTTGAAAGGGTCGGTGAAGTGGCTTATAGATTGACTTTACCTCCACAATTAGCAGGAGTTCATGACGTATTTCACGTCTCCATGCTGAAGAAATATGTATACGATCCTGACCATATTATCACGTATGACAATCTGGAGATTCAAAAGGATATGACATATGAGCAAACACCAATAAAGATTCTGGATCTGGAAGTGCGTCAACTAAGAAATAAGGTTATCCCTATGGTCAAAATTCAATGGAAGAAAACATGGCCATACGAAATAACATGGGAAACCGAAGCAGCCATGAGAAAAAGATATCCAGAATTATTTAACTGTAAGTACACTATCTACAATCCACGTCTTGAATTTGGGGACCAAATTCATCTAAGTGGGGGAGGGTGTAGTGCCCCAGAATTTTATATAAATAATTTTCTAGAATTTATAAAGGCCTAAATATATTAATAAATGGATTCTGAGACTAATAAGTCATTATAAGGCCCAATTAGGTTAAATAAATAACCAAGCCTATTTGTACATCATCTAAAAAGTTTAAGGCCCAAAACCATTAAGTTTGGCCCATGTTCTAGAAGGTTATTTAGCTTATTTACGGATTTTAAGGATAGAGACTAATTATCTAAGATAATTATATGGATAAATGAATAAAAGAGTTTTATTTATTTGAAACTCTATATACGTTGACTGTAACGGTCTATCGCGAGACCGTCACATTCACCTAACGTGCATGCGTTCGACCGTTACACTCTGCAGATTCTGTAAGAGGAAGAGCTTATAAAAAGATGGAAACTTGATGATCTTATCTACTGGGGATCAACGTGGGAAGAGTTATAACATTACTAAGGACTCTTAGAGATAAGGTTTTTACAAATTAAAGACTCTAGAATCGATCTAATCTTCAAACCCTAGCCAAAACCCTATAAATAGGACCTAGTTCTGATCTGCGCGACCCTTACTTTTGCTCGCATGGAATCAAGGTAAGGAGTCGTAATCTCGGGTAAGTTCTTTAGAAGTATTTGTTTGCAATACTTTAGACTAACTCCTCTCCAAATTTCACATCTTTAGGTCAAGAGGTTGTGGAGTTAGAGCCCAAGGAAGTTGCTGAAAAGTCACAGGAAGAAGGGAACTAGGGCTCGGTGTTAAGACCATAATTGGAAGTTTAAAGCCTAGACAAGAGGTATGTCATCTCATGAACGGCAAAAACATCTTGATAGGACTAAAAGCCTCTGATTTGACTGAATTTCATGCATCATAGATCATCAATTCCATGTTTTCATAGTTCCATGCATGTCATACATCTCTTAGCCTTAAATAGAAATAAAAGAAGTTATCTTGTCTATTCACTGGAACCCATGCATATAGATAGCCTATACTTCGTTATCATGCCTAGAATAGACATGGTATTTGATTTAGACTTGATGTGATGTGATCTCTTAGGTTTCATATCATTTTCTATTAGCAGATACTGTAACGCACCATGGTAGGACCGTCACACACAAGTAACGGCCATACGATGGACCGTCACAGTCCCTGATTGCCTATTGATTTCTGTGTTGACTCTGACGCATCTATGCAGGAGCGTTACATTCTGTAACGGTTGCTTGATAAACCGTCACACTCCCTGTGACGCGCCTTGGCTAGACCGTCAGGTTCCTGTGTACTGTCAACTCAAGACAGAATAAGACTTATCAATGTTACTTACTATTAAGCTTAGTTAATTAAGTTTTTACCTGATTATGTGACGTGAAGGTTAATTACTCATTCATGATAGGTATTGCATGTTTTGGCATCTTATTGTTACTTTAAGTTATGTTAATTTCATGAGCCCAAACTCTATAGTTTTGTAATTAGAAACATGATTTTGAATGATGTATTGATGGAGTTTTTATCATGATTTCACATCGATATATATCTATATATATATTCTTCCTCTATCAATAGAGTCATTTCTATAAGTACATGGCACATACTCCGGTATGTTGACCATTAGTTCACATTTTTCACTATAGGAACATATTCTTGAAAATGAGGACCTCTCTATTGGATATTCCTTCCAATGGACTAGGAAATCTTGTTTCAAGGCCTCCGTAATTCTCCGCGCGCCTGGGATTCCCACTAGGACGCCAAGTTGGTTGTACCTGTTGTGTAGTGGACAGCGGATCTAGAGGGGAGGGGTGAATAGATCTGCCCCTCTTTTCGTAATGCAGCCCTCTATATAGCTAGATGGAACAAATTACAGCGGAATATAACTAGCTAAACGAAGGACACGACGATTTGCTTAGCAAGATGATTACTAATATATCGATTCGAACCTAAGCATGCATCTATAACGAAATAAACACACAAATATACCACAACACACGAGATTTTAAGGTGGTTCAGACTGAATCCCCAGTCCTACGTCCACCCCTCACCAAATCCGGTGAGGTTTCACTAGTGCCACGCACTGAACCGTAAATCGGAAAGACCACCGATTGCCTTCCTACTAACCATAGGTAGGGACGATCTTCAGTTCCAAATGTTTGAATGAAATGGAAAAGAACAAGATATGAAAATACTCAAACAAGATATGAAATAAGTTCAAAGAGAAAAGATCTTGTCTGAGTTTGCTGGAGCTTGAATCTGATGATTCACTTGGCTTGGAGTTGATCTCCTCTTGAAGTAGCTTGAATCACTTGGAGATATGATGAAGAACTTCTTCCCGGAGTACTGTTCACAGCTACAGTACTTCGAACTCCTTTCCCTTGAACACACCCTTGCAGCTTCTATGGATCACCTTGAGATGAGGAAGAGGAAGATTGATGTGACACAACCTAGGACTCAACAAGTAAGCACAATTAAGCATTCAAAACGGACCGATAATGGCAACCGCTCACCCGATGCTCACTAAGACCCGGGGTAACTTGGCAATACCAAGGGGAGGTTGTGTGGGCTGGGCCCTTGCTGGTAGAGGGCCAGCAAGGCCAAGGTTTGATTCCCCAAGGGTATGGCTGCCCAAATCAAGGGTCCGACGAAGTGCCAAAGGGCACGGGTTCCACTCTCTTCCCACGATGATCACTTATACCAAATGAGCTTAAGGATCGAGCTCTCGTCACGGCGAGCGGAGTTTATGAACTAATATTGAAAGAACAAGCATGAATTAGAGCAAAGTTTTGGAGCACTCACTCGACCGGTTTGAAGAAACCGGTCCCGCTCAGAGACGAGGGCGAACAGGGAAGCGTGGGTTCCCCACACGCCGCGCCGGGGTAGCTTGACATGTTTAAGCTATTACAACACTACACCCCATGCAAGGGGGGGATCGTGGGGAAGAGAAGATGATAGTTACATCCAAACACTACCTCCACACAGGGAGGAGCCTTCAGCCGGCCAAGCAGGGAGGGGAATTTGAGAAGGGAACACCGAAGATGGGAGATTGCCGATTCTACCCAATTCTATGGGTGCTGATAGGAAACTGATGAATTGACTGCTGCAACTGCTACAGAATTTTGTTGGGGACGAAACCACCTGGAAAATATTCGTAGTAGGTCGGGGAAGTCGTCCAAATTTTATTAATTTCTTCTGTCGTCGATGCTGGTCTGGGTGGAGGCCCGAACAGGGAGGCAGAGTCTCGGACTGGCAGCTCCTGGTTTCCAACAGCAGGTTACAGAGGTTGCCCGACAGCTTACGAACTTAGAATCGAACACCGTCTGAGTCGTTGGAACCGTGAACAACTCCTCTTCGCAGAAAAATGGACGGGGAAGCCAAACGATGCCAGAGAAGACCAGGGGACTCTGAACAATGACGACAGGTCGGTGCAGACTGTGGAAAGCAGAACCGCATGGCTGAGGGAGAAAATTGATAACTCATGCTACAGGATGCTGAACGGAGTTCCGCTTCTTGATTCTGAAAGTAGACAGAAGGAGAAAAAACTTTTCAGAAGGGCTCTTGTCTTGATTCATGCTGGATTTGTCGTGACAGAGCTTCCAATAATGTTCAGGTGCTCTATCAGGAGAGCTTTGCGCAGTCGAGGGAGAACGGCTCTCCCGGGCAGCACAGTGCTCGGACGACGACGAAACCACTTCCGTTGTGAAGAATACAGGCAGACGCTTCCGACAATAGCTCCTGGACCTCCAGGCATGCCAGGGGGAAGATGAGGTCGCTGCTTCACTCCATTGGTTCTCTGTAGGCTCTCAGCCAAGGTGGAGGAAGGGTTATGGGGTGGCTGCTCTTGGTAGAGTGGAGTGGAGGGAAGGGGATGGGGGTGGCCTACTCAATGGGGAAAGAGTTGGGCGACTTTGGGCTATGGAGGGAAGGGGATATTCAAATTCAAATGGTCTTGGGAGGTGGAGGGTTGCATGGGGGAGAGGGAAGGGTGCTTGGGAAAGGGATGAGGTGGTTGGAGGGTGGCTTAGTGATTGGGGATGCTCCCTTGGGACTAGGGGGTGGAGTAATGGGATGTGTGGGGAAGGGGAGTGGCCTTTAATGGGGGTAGGTGGGAGAGTGGTGGTTGGGAAGGGAGGAGAGAGAAAATTTTCGAAATTGGGTGTGGAGGAGAGAGAAAGGGGAGTGAAAGAGAGAGATTAAGAGAGGGATGGGTGGGATTCTCTCCCTAAGGCTTCTCACCTCACTAATGGATTCACTCCACCATAAAAATAAAGATAGAACTCACAAAATGGTAATTTTTCATTGATTGATTCATTACCTTGAAATGGGGGGAATGGGGCCCTATATATAGGCAACCCACATTTTACAATAAGACCCTGACAATTGACTCAATGACAAATAACCGGGGGGTAGGGGGGAGCCCTTGGGCCAAGCCCAATGAATTGGGCCCAATAGCTAACTAGACAACCTAATGACACTCAAACTTAGGGAAATAAACACAAGACCTAGGAACATGACTCAAATAAAAGGGAAAATACATCAAATGACTCAAATAAAAATTACATAGGACTCAAAATTAAATAACTAGACCATGCAGGATGCAACCGGGGCGAGGAGACGAGCTGTGAACATGGGCATGGGAGGTGATGTCCCCATCATACTCCCGGGGTGCGGAGAACTCGACTCCGTCGAGTATGTGTCCTTCCCTCCTTGGAGGGTGTAGAAGTGGTACTGCCCTCAAGTCTTCCGAACGAGGCCGATCCATCCACCTGCCGAGATAGCGCTCGTATACCTTGCTCCTGGTGGTAGTGGCATGTTCATCCAATATTCGTTAAATGCGCTCACGCTGGGCTCTCTTGGCTGGTGGACTCTCCTCACCGGTGGGTGCTCTCTCAATGGAGGGAATAGGCTCAATATCCTCACTAGGTACCACCGTGGGTCCCTTATATGGCACTAGGTCGGCTACATTGAATGTAGGACTCACTCCATACTCCTCGGGGAGATCTAACTCACAGGCATTAGCGCCAATGCGCCTCAGGACCTGGAAGGGACCAGCCCCACGTAGCCTCAATTTGGAGATGACTCCCGGGGAGAGCCTCTCCTTCCTCACCATCACAAAGTCACCCACGTGGAATTCTTGGTGGCGCCGAAGGGAGTCATCCTGCCTCTTATAGATCTCATTTTCCTTGCTTATGTGCTTGCACAGGCTTTCATGCAATTTTATCAATGTTGACATTCTAGGGGTGATGGGTGGACCTGGGCAACCAAAAGTAGATCAATCATGCTTTGACGCCAGGAAGACTTTGATGGAATAGGGAGGACCGGGGCATCCATAGGTGATCCGGTCATGCATGGGGGTGACAAACGCTGGGGGACCCGGACATCCATGAATACTCCTATCATGCCTACGACTCATGATGAGTGAAGGTGGACCACTACATCCGAATTTGGACCACTCATGCTTTCTACTTGACATGTGGGTGATATGAATGAATGAACCCAATATAATGTTCATGCCAATTGGTGTAGTAAGCCTAGACACATGCATGCTTTTCCCAAAGGTGACTTCCATGTGTATAGGTGTGGGACAACCCTTGAACTCCCATCGGAAAGGATCGAATGGATCTAAGAAGGTGGTCATCATGGGGTGGGGCACAACCTTATTACCTAGGGATATGTGGCCCAAGGTCATGGCTCCCAAGGTGTAACCCATTTCTAGGATGGGGTGGATTGGGTCGAACATGGTGGGTTGGGATAGGGAAAGGTGGGTGGTGGATAAGGTGGTTGGGTCCCATGGGTTCTTTGACCCCCATTGGAAGGGATCATAAAAAGGGTTATCGAGGGGGAGGGGCCCTATGTCCTCAAGATCCTCAAGTGGCGGTGGGTCATCCTCCTCTAATGAGATAATTGGGCCGAAGTTCTTTGTGAGGGGGTCGACCATGAGGGAAGGGCTTGACTTTCCACCCGATATAAGAAGCTCCAAATTGAGGAGAAGGTCGGGCTCCTCGGGTGTGGGGAGGAATAGAAGGAGATCACTAGTGTAGCATCCAATGGTGCAAACCGAGGTGATAGACCCGACACAAAGGTGTAGGAGGTCAAGGCTCCTAGATTGGTGGGCCATGGGGGTCCACAAGCCGGTCAACTCATATTGCCAAGCTAAGCCCTTAAGAAGGTCCTCTAAGGTTTTCACTTGGTAGGATGTTTGGATTATGGTGTGATAGGAGGAGATGTGCACTATGGGAAGGTTTTCCTTTATGGGAAGGCAATCGTGGGCCGTGATCTCTCTTATTGGGCTCTTCTTTAGCAAACTAATAAGGGGTTCCTCTAAGATGAGTTTGGCCCTAACTAGAGAGGGTGGTGTAAGGTGAAGGTCACCATGTGATGCTTCTTCTTCTTCTTGGTCATGGGTTTCCTCCAAGGTAGGGAGTGGATTTGGAGTGTTCACCACTATTGGATCGGGTATGGGTTCCTTCTCTAAGGTGGTGAGAGAGTCTTTTGGTGGTATGGTGATGAGGGTTGGTGTATGGCGCACCCGGGGTGGAAGGTAAAGGGAAACTTGGTTTGGGATAGGGAGGGGAAGTAGTGGGGGACTAGGACATGGGAGTTTTGGGGGAGGGAGTGGGAGATGGGTTGGTTGGGGTGTGGGGATCCTCATGGGATTTGGTGGAGAGGTGGATGCTTGGTTTATTTGGGTCTTAAGGGAGAGGACTTGGTCGCGAAGTGTAGCTATGATGGTTGAGAGGTGATTTGTTGGGAGTGGTGGGGGTGGAGACCAAAGGGTGGTCTCAAGTTGTCCGGGTGCGGATGGAGGAGTGGTAGTACTCCTCGGGTTAGGGGTGCTTGAGTAGGAGGGGTGGGAATGTTTGGGGATGTAGATCTTTCTAAGTTCTAGCTTCATCTCTTCCCATGTGTGAATAGGTTCTTGGCTTCCAACCCTCCTTAAGCCCTCTATGTGTTCCCACTTACTCTTGGCTTGACCCCGAAGTCGTCCCTTGGCCTTTCGGACTCTCGCCGGTCCATATACCCAAGTCTTTTCAAAGTACTTTTCTATGGTAGCCTCCCACCTAAGATAGTCACTAGAATGTGATCCGTCAAAGGTAATATCCCTATCTAGGATGAAGTCCATGGGTGGCGAGTAGGCTAAGTAGGAGGTGGCCATGAAGATCGGGGGGATAAATGCAAGGGTCGGACTGATGAAGACTCCAATGCAAACGTGCCCTAGGACTTGACTTGATAGAGACAAGTCAATGACTTGCTCTGATACCAATTGATGTGACACAACCTAGGACTCAACAAGCAAGCACAATTAAGCATTCAAAACGGACCGATAATGGCAACCGCTCACCCGATGCTCACTAAGACCCGGGGTAACTTGGCAATGCCAAGGGGAGGTTGTGTGGGCTGTGCCCTTGCTGGTAGAGAGCCAGCAAGGCCAAGGTTTGATTCCCCAAGGGTATGGCTGCCCAAATCAAGGGTCCGACGAAGTGCCAAAGGGCACGGGTTCCACTCTCTTCCCACGATGATCACTTATAGCAAATGAGCTTAAGGATCGGGCTCTCGTCACGGCCAGCGGAGTTTATGAACTAATATTGAAAGAACAAGCATAAATTAGAGCAAAGTTTTGGAGCACTCACTCGACCGGTTTGAAGAAACCGGTCCCGCTCGGAGATGAGGGCGAGCGGGGAAGCGTGGGTTCCCCACACGCCGCGCCGGGGTAGCTTGACCTGTTTAAGCTATTACAACACTACACCCCATGCAAGGGGGGGGTCGTGGGGAAGAGAAGATGATAGTTACATCCAAACACTACCTCCACACAGGGAGGAGCCTTCAGTTGGCCAAGCAGGGAGGGGAATTTGAGAAGGGAACACCGAAGATGGGAGATTGCCGATTCTACCCAGTTCTATGGGTGCAGATAGGAGACTGATGAATTGACTGCTACAACTGCTATCGAATTTTTTTGGGGACGAAACCACTTGGAAAATCTTCGTAGTAGGCCGGGGAAGTCGTCCAAATTTTATTAATTTCTTCTGTCGTCGATGCTGGTCTGGGTGGAGGCCCGAACAGGAAGGCAGAGTCTCAGACTGGCAGCTCCTGGTTTCCAACAGCAGGTTACAGAGGTTGCCCTGATAGCTTCCGAACTCAAAATCAAGCACCGTCTGAGTCATTGGAACTGTGGACGAGTCCTCTTCGCATAAAAACTAACGAGGAAGCCAAACAATACCGGAGAAGACCAGGGGACTCTGAACAATGATGATAGGTCGGTGCAGACTGTGGGAAGCAAAACCGCATGGCTGAGGGAGAAAATTGATAACTCCTGCTACAGGATGCCGAACGGAGTTCCGCTCCTTGATTCTGAAAGTAGACAGAAGGAGGAAAAACTTTACAGAAGGGCTCTTGTCGTGATTCACGCTGGATTTGTCGTGGCAGAGCTTCCAATCACGTTCAGGTGCTCTGTCAGGAGAGCTTCGCGCAGTCGAGGGAGAACGGCTCTCCCGGGCAGCACAGTGCTCGGACGATGACGAAACCACTTCCGTTGCGAAGAAGATAAGTAGACGCTTACGACGATAGCTCTTGGACCTCCAGGGACACCTGGGGGAAGACGGGGCACTGCTTCACTCCACTGGTTCTCTGCAGGCTCTCAGCCAAGGTGGAGGAAGGGTGATGGGGTGGCTGCTCTTGGTAGAGTGGAGTGGAGGGAAGGGGATGGGGGTGGCCTACTCAATGGGGAAAGGAGTTGGGTGACTTTGGGCCATGGAGGGAAGGGGATATTCAAATTCAAATGGTCTTGGGAGGTGGAGGGTTGCATGGGGGAGAGGGAAGGGTGCTTGGGAAAGGGATGAGGTGGTTGGAGGGTGGCTTAGTGATTGGGGATGCTCCCTTGGGACTAGGGGGTGGAGCAATGGGATGTGTGGGGAAGGGGAGTGGCCTTTAATGGGGGTAGGTGGGAGAGTGGTGGTTGGGAAGGGAGGAGAGAGAAAATTTTCGAAATTGGGTGTGGAGGAGAGAGAAAGGGGAGTGAAAGAGAGAGATTAAGAGAGGGATGGGTGGGATTCTCTCCCTAAGGCTTCTCACCTCACTAATGGATTCACTCCACCATAAAAATAAAGATAGAACTCACAAAATAGCAATTTTTCATTGATTGATTCATTAAGTTGAAATGGGGGGGAATGGGGTCCTATATATAGGAAACCCACATTTCTACAAAAGTCCCTGACAATTGACTCAATGACAAATAACCGAGTGGGTAGGGGAGAGCCCTTGGGCCAAGCCCAATGAATTGGGCCCAAAAGCTAACTAGACAACCTAATGACACTCAAACTTAGGGAAATGAACACAAGACCTAGGAACATGACTCAAATAAAAGGGAAAATACATCAAATGACTCAAATAAAAATTACATAGGACTCAAAATTAAATAACTAGACCATGCCAGATGCAACCGGGGCGAGGAGACGAGCTGTGAACATGGGCATGGGAGGTGATGTCCCCATCAAAGATGATTGCAGCTTTTTCTTCACTTGGCTTGGAGTTGATTTCCTCTTGAAGTAGCTTCAATCACTTGAAGATTTGATGAAGAACTTCTTCCCGGATTAGCTTGATTTCCTTCTTGAAACACCCTCCTTGTGGCTTCCTTTGATCACCCTTCTTATCCTTGAGTGCTTCTAGCTTTGGTGGAGGTTGCTTGCTTCAGATCTCACCTTGAAACACCTTGGATGGATGAAGAACTCCAGCCTGAAGTACTGTTCACGGAGGTGCTACAGTACCTCAAAAATGGACTCCCTTGATCTCCCTTGAAGCCTTGAAGCCCTTATCTTTCTAATCCATCAAGTGAGAGTTTTATAGACCTTGAATGGTCTATAGACAAGCCTCAGACCAGATCCACAATTTGTGGGTGATTAGGTGACTTTTGGATTAAAGAAATCCATGTTGAATGGCCCTTTTCGAAGTTGGAAACAAAGTTAACATTGAAGGCTCGAGGCTGGCGGTCGACCTGCAGCTCCTGGCGGTCGACCGCTACTGTGAAATGCTGTAGACGAATGGCCCCTGGGATTTTCGGTCGACCGCCACTGGCTGGCGGTCGACCGCCACTGAAACATCTTCGGCCTAGGATTCCCTGGCTGGGGCGGTCGACCGCCCCTGTGCTGGCGGTCGACCGCCAACTGGGCAGAACCCGGATTTTCCCGGGTTGGTCCGTTATCTATCTTAGCTCCGCCGCTTAAGTCCTTTAGTAGTCCGTTCATGTCTGTGGCATCGCCCTTGACAGTCTTGAAGATTTTATTATTGAGTCTTCAATCAAATTTTTGTTCCGCATGCGAGGGCGCAACATTGAGCTTTCAGTTGTCCATTCATTTACAAATCTGTCATGAACACAACAGCACATATGTCAGTCATATAAGAGTGAAAAATAACAATGACTAATAGTGTTCAGCCATTATCAAAACCAAGAATACCACAGAATGCATATGACCATAGAATGATGTCGAATGACCCAAGTGACCACAGAATGACTCAAATGACTTCAGGGACACAACAGTACCATTAAAACCCATTAACTAGAATGCACTATCGTGTTTTCTGATTCTAGTAATGTAACGGCCTTACATTGGACCGTCAGGCTCACGTAATGGCCCATTGCATGGCCGTCACATTTCTCTGGGTCTATTTTGTCTTTCTGGACTCGGATCACTGTAACGGCCCACTACTGGAGCGTCACAGGATGTAACGGCCTAGTAGATGACCGTCACACAGCTTGTATATGTTAACCCAAGGTTTGACCAAAGGGTTGATTTTCTAAGGTTCTAGATGGACTAATGATAATCTAGAACTTATCATATTGATCAAGGAACTTAATATGATGAATGAAAAAAATAAAGAATGTACTATTATGCTGCCGATTTATTTCCATAAGCATAGCATAGTCTAAGTCATTCTTGATCTCATATATTCAAGTTGAAGCATTCATTCATTGATTTTCATTATTTGGAATTGATATATTCTTGGCCATACTTTACTGTTACATGCGTGGAAGTAGCTTAATTTATACCTGAAGATGCGATCGAGCACTGATTGTGTTCAAGGGCTCTATGCTAGTCCCCTCGGCTAATTGCCGGAAACATACTATTTTTTAAACCATGGGGTTTGATGCTACTGGCGTCGCATTGCGCTGGGAGTACTATTTCTATAAATAAGTGAAGATACACGACACGACACGACATGACATTCTTGTACATGACATTCTTGCTTGATATTCCACAGAAATTCACGAAGCACTTGCTCATAAGCATAAGATGCTAAAGTGTTGATTATGTGGCTTGCAAGTACATTCTCGATATATTCTTGTTCATGAAAGGCCAATATCATATTCTTGTTCTATTCTTGCTAGTTCATTATTATTCTCATTCCATCTTATATGATTGTTTTGTTACTTTGGTTTAATCACGTGATCATCGCATTACATGATTTTGCCTTATTTATCTAGAGCTAAAATGTTAATTATTTTAATAGTGCGTTCATGTTGATGCGAAGATACCTACTGGGCAAGTGTGCTCATTACCTATTTTCCAACATTGTTCAGGAGATGGAAGTAGTTCAGATTCGGATTTGGGCTATACTAGTGGCGGGTCCGGAAGTGAGTGAAAGTCTTGTAAAGCTACAAGTGAAGACTTAGGAAGTCTATAATGTTTAGATTGAGTCAATGTAATTTTCTTATTTCTTGAGTCTAGTAGAATGAAAGGTGATTATTGTAAAGGAATACTTTGATCATTTATGAAATAAAGTTGGAGTTTGATTAAATTCTATGCAATTGCATTTATGTGTGTGATTGTCTCGCGCTCTGGTCATTCTTGCTTGCAAGAGGCTTACCATGCCGGCTGTTCGCGCTCCCCGAGCGAGTCTTCCGCTATAATAAAGGCTCAGGGCGTGACAGCTACCTTTTCGACCCTTGTCACCATCGGCAAGATCGGTCGCTACCTTTCGGTCCTTGTCACCATCGGCAAGACCGTCTACCATTTCGGTCCTTGTCACCATCGGCAAGACCATCTACCCCTTCGGTCCTCGTCACCATCGGCAAGACCGGCTACCTTTTCGACCCATGTCACCATCGGCAAGATCGGTCGCTACCCTTTCGGTCCTTGTCACCATCGGCAAGACCGGCTACCTTTTCGGTCCTTGTCACCATCGACAGGACCGTCTACCCCTTCGGTCCTTGTCACCATTGGTAAGACCGGCTACCTTTTCGACCCTTGTCACCATCGGCAAGATCGGTCGCTACCTTTTCGACCCTTGTCACCATCGGCAAGATCGGTCACTACCCTTTCGACCCTTGTCACCATCGGCAAGATCGGTCGCTACCCTTTCGACCCTTGTCACCATCGGCAAGACCGTCTACCGTTTCGATCCTTGTCACCATCGGCAATACCATCTACCTTTTCGGTCCTTGTCACCATCGGCAAGACCGTCTACCCCTTCAGTCCTTGTCACCATCGGTAAAACCAGCTACCTTTTCGACCCTTGTCACCATCGGCAAGATCAGTCGCTACCCTTTCGACCCTTGTCACCATCGGCAAGATCGGTCGCTACCCTTTCGACCCTTGTCACCATCGGCAAGATCGGTCGCTACCCTTTCGGTCCTTGTCACCATCGGCAAGACCGTCTACCCTTTTGGGTCCTTGTCACCATTGACAGACCCGTCTACCGTTTTGGTCCTCCCCTATCACCATCGGCATGACCTGTTGATGTCCCCTTAACTCGGGGTTTGCCTACTTTGCATCGGTGTATCCGATGTAGATGAATGAGTCACTACTGACCCTCGTCATCATCGATGAGATCGATCGGTATTTCCTTCCAATCCGGACCTTATGTCCGTAGTTATAAGCAAACTCCCCTCTACCATGAACATTTGCCCCCTTCGACAAAAGCTACAAATAAACCTCTATTCCTATGTTTCGGTCCTTGGCGGCCCCTCAACCTTCCCTCCTTATTCTCCGAAGCTTGGCTCAGACGGATCGATAGTCCCGAGGAGAGGTTGCGTCGTGGTGGAGCAAACCCCTCGACCCTTCTCTGAAGGTGCGAGCGCTCTCCCACTCTAGCGACTGATATACTCCAGACTAGATGAATCGATTCAGCAGGCCGATATGCAAAGTAAAGGAATGAAAGTTTCCATTCAAATAGCGAAAAAGGGGGATACATGTTACCGGAGGCATAAATCCCCCGGAATACGTGAAAGTTCACAAAAAAGGGGAGAGGGGGATAAAATGACAAGGCTATTGCAACGAACGGCGGAAGATATCCTCGAATTCCGGTAGCCCCAGAGACGGGAAGCGGGCCAGCTCCTGTAGACGGTCTTCCGCATCTCGCAGTCGCGCCAACTTCTCCTCGAGGGACGCGACTTGCCCTTCTGCCAGCTCAGTTGCCTCCGTGTGTTGGACCCATAGTTGCTCTTACGATGCTAGCTCCTCCTCAGCTTAGTCATGTTTAGCGTGAAGTTCAATTATCCGATTCTTCAAGAAAGTCCGGCGCTGGCCAGAATCATCAGCGGCATCTCGCATCTGCTGGGCAGTTCCTCTCAATGATTGGAGGGCGGCCTGACACTCCGTCCTTTCAAGCTTTGCGGCCGCCATTTGATCTAGCAAGCTGCGGCCCATAAATTCCCTCATGTTCACATGCCTTAGGAGCAAGACTACCCGCTGCACCCAGTCCTCCATGGGGCAACCGAAAGCTAGCAAGGTGCGGGAGAGATGCTCGGCAAGGACCCTCAGCTGTGCATATGTTAGCTCCGGGCGAGCCGTCACGGTCTCCCGCATTGTCTCCAGATACTGCCACACTAGGTCGCTTGAGGATTGCGGACCAACTGACGGCGTATCTAGAAGCTAAAATTTGACCTGGCTGTCGACGGTGGCCCAAATATCGTCACTCGGAGAAGAAGACGGGGATGGCATGTCTTGCAAAGTGCCCGCACCTGGACTGGCCTCCGCGGATAATGCAACAGCAGAATTGTCAATGACTCACACTTCTCTCCCAACCTCGGGCGAGAGCATCACGTCTGAGCCTTGGATGACGGGGAGCGGTTGGTCACCAATTCCACCCCCCCCAGCTACCATCAGTGGTGATTCGGTGGCAGGGGTAAGAGTCGGCGAACTCCCGATCACTCCTTCCACAATTTCTCCGTCCTTTGCCCCAGGAAGGCCCTCGTCCAGTTGAAGTGGCTCGTCAACAACGATAAGCTGCTGCTGCTCCGGAGCCGCAGCCGACGGCTCGGATCCGACAACCATATCCAGTACCTCTGAGTCCGCCACCATCATATAGTCCTTTGGATACCTCAGGGCTATAGGCCTCAGGACCGATGGGAACAGGGGCGGATCTACAGTGACAGGCGACAGAGGTACCCTCACGGTTATCACCGGTGGGGCGACCTCGCCCTGTCTAGCAGGAGCCTGCAAAAGGAAAGGGAGCATAAGAATCTCGGAAGACCAGCACAATGGTCGGACGAGAATGAACACAAGATCGGGAAAGTGCAGTTCTTACCTCAGCTGGCACTAAGCTCAGGTCTGCAACAGCGGGAGCCACTGTCTCCATCCCTTCTGACCCTTCCCCTACTAAAGGACCCGATGGTCCGAAGCTACTCGGCGTCAACCTTGGAGGACTAAAGGTCGCAAAGTCGCTTTCATAAACAGAAAACACCGCGGCATCCCCCGCCTCGGTGCCCGTAAAAAGGAAATCTTCATCACTCGAGTCGCTGCCGTAGTCCAAATGCTCCGACGAGGATGAACTTTGAACCACCAACAGTTCTTTCTCTCTCAACGCCGGTGGTCCTCCACCTAGAGGGCTTCCTACCGAAGCTTCTGGCTCGATGGGGACCTACTCAACAGACTCGGCGGCAGGGATGACGGGCGAACTGGCTTCGGGGATAGATTGGCTCCCTGGAATCATCCCCGGTGCTGTGGAGATTCCCTCAGTCAACTCCACGACAGGGGGAGAGGGTGGTCGAATCTCGACAGAAGCTGAAGAAAATGAAGCACCCATGTAAGCACAAGGGACAACGGACTGTAAAGTCTACAACTAGATGGGCCATCAATTACCTTCTATTTCATGACTGGGCATTGGAGAAGGCAGGTCTGTCTGCACTGCATCCTCTCTCTCTCTGGCTCCCATTGAGGGGGCGGCCGCTTGCGCGGCCATTGTAGATGAAGCATCTGCATTTGCAAGAATGAGAACTGATCTATGTGGCAAAGGCGACGACTGGAAGCAGGATAAGAGGCATACCTCGGGTCACGCGAGCTGAAGGACGACAGGCCTCGAATTCCTCAAACGAGACAACTTTTGGAAGAGCGACCGCAGGTGTTGCCTCCGCAGTCTTCTTCCGACGAGCCCGCTTCGCTTGGGTAATGGCCTCCCGTACCTGGGACCTCGTCCGCTTCCGGGAATCACCTGGAGGAAGTGGCGTTGTGGTCGGGGGAGCTTATGGGACTTCAAAATGTGCTGGCTTCTGTGCCTTTATCAGCAGCTCCCTAAAATGCTTGGTCTCCTCCGAAGAAAGCCGCACTGCACACAGGCAAGAAGAGATGACGTACACGGCAGCAGAAGGGAAAAGCATGAGGCTGAAGAAAAGGGAAGGGAGAAATATACCTGTCGGTCCTGTATAAAAGGGATAAAGCGGCCAATAGAATAGCGAAGGCTCTTTGTCCCTGGAAGTAGCCTCGCGGACTAGCCAACATATGTCTCCTATCGCTTCACACTGTTCGGCCATCAACCCAAGGTCCTCATGGCCGCGTGAAGATAGATGGTAGTATAAGCTGAGGTGGTCCAGCCCCCACCCGTCTACATACTTGAAAGTCAAAAGAACAGGTTGGCCCAATATGCCTTCACTGGGGCCACCCACTTAAATCCCATGGGAACGCAGCAGCACGAACAACCAGGGGGTGCCATCATAAAGCTCCAACCTTTGGTCTTCTTTCCTGATAAAAGTTCAGTATGGATAAAGCCAATCGCTCTCAGGATGCCAAGAAGCTGTAGAAGGCGTCGGCTCCTCCACCGACAAAGGGATTTGTTGGAGGACCAGTCGTTCACCGCTCACACGGCACATGCCTTGGAGCATCTTCAAAAAGCCATCTTTGCTGATCTCCAGTAGCTTTGGCTCGACCTTGGACGTACCCTATTTGGCAGCCTTCCTCACCTCCAGGTAGTTCGATACTGAAGCGTTCGTCCGGGATTTCAGTCGCATCAAATAAGCTGGGTCGATGTCCAGAGCCGGCACTGGTTGGGAGTCCAAAAATTTCCATTCTGCAACAGCCCAGCACTCTCTCCTCGAGTTCCTGTAGAAGCCTGTACGCGCATTCCACCACTTGATGTACTCCGGAGTCACCCGGGGAAAGCGCGTAAAGACTGGAACTCTGAACGAAACCACCTCTCGACTGTGAAAGTAATCCCACCAAATGCAGGCCTCATCATTGGATACTTGGCCGGCTCGAGCCCTGTTCGGCAACGCAAATTGGGTGGAAGTAGCTGGGATATGCTGGTCATAGCCGAAATTCTGACTGAATCGGAAAGGATAATAAGGCTCCAGCCACAAGAGCCCGCTCTTGCAAAAAATTAGAACACTTGGTCTTATAGATAGCGCCCAATCGATCAACTCTGACTCCAAGATCGGCCTTGTACACTTGGCATCAGAAATAGGGTGGACATACTCTTCCACCTCGTTCATGTAGCACTCCCTCATCCTGTTCACTAGGGGGCTAGAATGAGCCGCCAAACTCCAAAAGTGCAGGACTCCCGGGGAATCCAGTGGAACCTTTGTAAGCTTTCCATGTATGGCAATAAGCTGGTCCGCTACTCGTGTCGGCTCAACACTGGCGAACTCTATCATCCTGGGGACCAGCTGTGCTGACTGAAGCGACTGAGGAGCAACCTCTGGAAATAGGGTACAGACCCAGGAGTTGAAGAAATGTAGCGGGCCGACCCTCCACAGACTCCTGGGAAGACGCGAGCGGTGCAGGTCTCCCAGTAACATGTATATCATGCATAGTGCAACAGGGCAAAGCGAGAGCTTCATGCCCCAAGCCATCAAGCAGGCGGGATAGATAGCCTCCGCCCAAATCACGCTCTCGTCACCATGCGGCAGAGCGAAGGAACAAATCCAATAAGTAAGAAAAGCAGCACAATGAGTGATTGCGTCTACACCCCTGGGGTTGGGGCCTCCGGGCTGACTTCCCTCCGAAGTCGAGGGGTAAGCAATCTGCCGCCGGACCCTTTTCTTCCGCTGAACCGGAGCCGGTGCCACAGAGGGAAAATTTATATATTTCTGCTCTCCCCTGAAGAAATACTGAAGCCATGTGCCCATCTGCACATGCCTCTTCTCTCTAGGCTTCCTCGCCCCCTTCGCCTCATGAGAGAAACGGCAGAGGTTGCGGTACGCCTTCATCAAGTAGCGATAGGCGAAACCCATCAAGTATCGCCCTTCTCCATCTGTCTGGTCCTTCAACCAGTCTGGCCAGCAGACTTCTTCATACGGCTCACCGTCTATCAGGAGGCCACTCAGCTGCGAGAGACTCCAGAGGTCTAAGGACGTCTCTCCTTCCGAAGTATAGAAGGTGTTGTACTCCGGGCAAAACACCTTGATCATGCCGCAACAAAGACTCTTCGAGATGGGGTAGCGGTATCTGGATGCGTATACACTGTGATATACACCCGCCCTGATCAGAATGGGTGCACACTGCTGCAAGACAAAGTCGGTGAATTCAACTGCTCCCGGCCTAAAAGCGTGGGCGTCGGTGGCCTTCAAGTCAGCAAACCACCCCATGGAGATCTGATGCTTGAATCAGACCGCCAGGCAGTCTAACAAGAAAGGCTCGTCTCTGTATCCCCACTTGAGCGCAGCCAGGAATAAACCAAAAGATGGCTTCTCCCGGTCTACCCGACCCATAGTCTCGTTCCACTTAGCCGGAATGAATTCAGGGGCTCTGGTCAGCAGCCCGTCCTATGGAGACAGCTCCTGAAGCCCGAGCACAACGCCCCACTTCCTCGGTTCACCGGGTAGATAAATGGGTCTTCCCATTACAACGAAGTCATTAAGACTGTCCCGTCCCTCGAGCAGTGCTAGCTCGGCTCTGCGAATAAGGAGTAGGTCCCACTTCCCTTGAAGGTTGAACCGCTTCAGAAAGGACATTAGATGCTTGTCCTTAGGATGGTCCACCCGGGAGCAGTCGGGGCGTTCATATTTGAAGGAATCGCTTCCAATGATCAACAGGCGATCGGTATCCACTGTGATGGGAATCGACGCCGAGCACTGCCATTTTTCATTTATATTTGTGTCCTTTTGTTTGCTTTTATATCCTTGGGAAAGCATATGCGCAATTGTAAGGCTTTATAAGCCAATGTGTCATTCCCTTGGATTGTTTGAGTTTTTGTGCAAAATGTCAGTAGGTCCAGCAAGGGGGCCCTCACTCCTTCCCCATTGGTCCACATAAGCCATATGGGTCCATGTGGGGATGTTCAAAGTCCTAGGTGGCATCTATAAGGTCAATTGGACACATGGGAGACAAGTTGTTGAAAATGTCAAAGGGAGGCCACCTACCTTACCTACCTTGTCAAAGGAGTGCCCCCTCCATATGTAATTTATTTATTTTGGGTTTTTGACCACATGGGGGAAGAAAATGGCCTCTTTCCCACGAAATTTTCAGCCCCCCACCCCTTGCCATTCTCTATATAAGCCTATGTATAGTGTCATTAGAGAATTAATGAAGAGAAAAAAATTGTGAAATTGGCTTGAGCCATTGAAGGGTGTGCCCTTGTTCCTCTCTCCCTCCCCTTCTTGCAGATGGATTTATGCTAAATCTTGGGTGTGATACCCTTCTATGTTCTTCTTAGCCCCTCTGAATTCTATTTCTACCGCCGCCGCCGCCGCCATCGCACCGCCGTCGCGCCGCCGCCACTATCATCGGAGTTCTATCTCCATTAGGATAGAACCTCCTCTCCGAAATTGTATCTCTAGTTCTTGTTGTCTGATTGAGCCCTAATTTTGAGGGTTTGTTCTGTCCATCTCCCCTAACCTTCAGTTAAAATTTTGTGTCATTTGGAGTCCATTTGATATTTTCCCCGTATTTTTGTTTGTCCTCTGAGTAATCTGCCCTTTTGCAGATCTACGGGACAGAGTCTCACAATTTCCCCACCCACATAGAAAATTTTAGAAAATCCACACAAATTCCCTAATGTTCCTCACGTATACCCCCTTCCACCATAATTTTCGTTGAGTCAACAAAAACCATTTAGCCCTCAGTCAAAGGTCTGTTTTAGGTAGGTTCATCTCTGCCCTATGTGTCTGTCAGTCCGGGTCAGAAAAAAAAGTCAGTTTGTAGTCATTTTTATTTTTAATTCGTTCTGTCGATGGAGCCACCAAAAATATATGTTGTAGATCTCTGAGTCCTATATCCATCGGTACCTCTTGTGCATCAATCCGACATCGGATCTGGTCGTAGGAATTCTTTTTGTGAAGGTGTGCAGAGCAGATCCGAATTCAGCCAGCACAACTCAGTCCGGGAGAAAATTCAGAAATAAATATCAAAGGTCAACTTCAGTGACCGCCCCTTCAGAGAGTCGATCAGGGACATCCCGCCATCGTCCCAGCCAAGCGGCGCCTCCGGAAGATCTCAGGAAGGTGACGTTCCTTTGGAAACCATTGCTTGCTGTCTAGTGAGTCAGTCACCGAGTTAGCGCAGCACCGAGTTGGAATAGTGCCGAGTCAGACCAGCAGGCCGAGTTCATGCCGTACGCACCTCCAGATTTGTGCCCGTCAACCCAGGGTCGGTCCTCCCAGGCCCCACTTGTAGCCCTTTACCTCCCCGCGTGGAGTGGGTAATAAAATTCACTGTTGTAATTAACTTTTACCGTTGTACCGGGAGTTATCGTACTTGGCCGGGAACGTCTTCCCTACGCCCGGAGCGTGGAGGTACACTCGCTACCCTCCTCATAGAGATTACTTTACTCGTATATTTTTATATATGCCGCTGCATGAGTGATAGATTATCTAGCTTGTTATCATTTTATCACCGCTGCGAGAGTGACAGTGAGTGACTGTCCCGTGACTCGACCTGAGTTAAAGCGGAGAGGCCGATACCCGAGACTCACTACCGGTTTCTCAACCGCGCACGGTCCCACGTCTTCCCTCGCATAGGGACGATCGCGAGCTAGAGTCCCAGGTCACGTGTCCGTCCCGCATCACACTGTCTCAGTCTCGGAGTCAGAGGATTCAGCTACGATGGCTAGCTTGCTGTGACCCCTGTCCAAGGAGTGAACATCCCTCCACGTTACTATAGAACAGGAGGAAGAAGATCCAGATGCCATGATATCTGCACAAAAGGCAGCCACAAACAAAGCAAACAAAGTCAGAAGGCCTGTTCAAGATGAAGTCTTTTCCGACAAAAATTCGGCAGAGTCTCCCCAGCTCGGGAGATTGCCAGGGCGAAGCGGGAACTCGTCCACTAAGTGACGATCCCTATAAAAGGCCGTAGGCGTCACGCCAGGGCCAAACAGGACACCCAGGGGATAGCTCTGAGGACAAGCCTACAAGGAGCCTCCCGGGGCCTTGGAAAATAAGGGGTTGCACCCCAAAATCCCTCTACTCACCCCTCTGCCCTCGCCGCTGCGCTCTGGAGAAGGAGGAGAAAGAGAGAGAAAGTGAAACTGCAAATGAAGTTGAAGTGAAGGAAAAGAAGAAGGAAGAAAAAGTTATAGGGGAAGGCTCGATGGGCCTAATCCGGCGCGCTAAAAGGTGCACTGGATTAACGTTTCCCCCTCAGAAAATGGCAGACTCAAGCTAATCCGACACGCTAATTAGCGCGCCGTATTAGGTCCACATCTAAAAGGGGCGCGCCGAATTAGGCCCCATTCAAATGAAAAAGGGCGCACCGAATTAGGCCCCCCTTTCAAATGAAAAGGGCGCGCCGTTTTAACACAAGTCCCATGGCCGCGCCGGATTAACCATCGCGCCGTATTCGAGGGCCATTCCAAGACCGTGTCAAGTCAGACAGGAATCTGCCCAGATGAAGCTCATCCACGGGCCCCGCTTTGCCCGTACCTCGCTCGCAGCACCCGGGGCTGGGGGGAATTTGTTGGCACTCAAAATATGGTTAACAGTGATCAACCCGTAAAGATGAATGATACGGCCCACTGAAGCATAGAAGTTGATGAATATCAGCATATTGAAGACTTCCCAAGCTGCCAGAGCCTCGAGTCACCTAGAATGAACACCAGGGACTTCACCTCGGGAGAATCAAGATGAATCCACAACCAACTGGCACCGCGACCAAGCCTGCCTAATGATCCGACATCGACTCCGTCGTGCCGCTATCCCACACCCGTCACCCGACCAAGGACGACGGTCTACCCGGTGGCTCGCCACCTCAATGAAGACTCTCCTAAGGAGGGAGAACGCCCTCGGCCCCTCAAAGCAAAGGATCGAAGGTTCTGTCAGTAGAAGACCTCGATTACCCAGCACGGGTACGGCTTCTCAACACATTGGGCCCATTGGCAGCCAGATGATCGCCCGATCGAGGCGGAAACACCCCGGGTGGCATATCACTACCCGTGGGAGCTACCAATGCAAGTCAAGATGAGCCAGCAGTACAAGCCGTGATGCCGAGAGCCGTTTCAACAAAAAACCCGTGTGTTTGAGCTTAAGGTACACGAGTTCCGAAAGCAGCCATTTGGTGGCCCAGAAGTCTTGTCTATAGTCTCTCCTATGCCCTGACAAGACCATGAAGAGACGAAAGGTCACAGCAACCCCTGAGGTTAGTCTGAAGCCTGTTATCGGACCCAGGTCAGGTTAAGGCGATCAAATGGTTCGAATCCGACGCGCTCCTACTAAACCGGCGCCCCCTCAAATCCGGTGCGACCTCTTAATCTTGGGTAGCCTTCTAAACGGGGGTGCCTTGTTTAACTCAAACTTGGCGCGGGAAATGGTTGTAAACCGGCGCGCTAAACCCCGCGCCGGATTGAGCTCGTTCGAAGGTTTCCTATATGAGGGGGCCTCATGTCCGAGAACAAAGGAGAGGAGGATCATAAAAAAAGAGGAAGGGAGGAAGAGAGTAACATCAGAAGAGAAAAAGGAGAGAGAAGAGAGCTTGGAGAAGAAGAAAGGGGAGCAGAGAGCCTGTTTCATTCCGATACCCTGTGCTTCCTCTGATTCTCTGCTGCAAAGTTCCAAGGTTGGTTGGTGAGTCCGACGACGTCTGCCTTTGCTAGTCTCTTTTTCTTTCTCTCCTAATGTAGCTCCATGGAGCATTACCCCTAAGGGTGATGATATGAGCTTGGGGCATTCCTCGAACTCCCCCTCTCTCTGGTAGACTCTGTTTCTCTGTTCTTTTTTCTTTTCGGGAATGGAATCGGTCTCAGGCGACAACGTCGGGCCAAATATATTGTAGTGTTTCACTATACGATTGAATGAATGAAAGGGTGTGTTGCTACTATCTTGTAGTCTATCTTTCATTTGGGTTTTCCACCGCCGAATACGCCTCAGATCTTTGACATAATATCAATAGTCCCCTTCCCCGGGGGTTCTTTCGCTATCTTATAGATGATGTGAATGAGTCAATGTGCTCAGATGTTCCCCCTGGCCGGAGGGATGCATATCATTGCATCATCCTTCGCCCCGGAGGTGGCTCCGCAGTCCGTCCCTGTTCATGGTTCAGGGTTAGGAGAGTGAACGTCTCCGCTGCTCCCATCATGTAGCTGTGCGTACTGGAGATGCTGTCGAGCTATTTGACCATGTGCCTCTTCCAGGAGCTCAGTCTACTGGCCGACCCCTAGGTTTTAAGTCCGGTCTACCAGCTCCCCTTCTAGCTTGCCTCTTCATTGAAGGTGTACGTATATGGTCATCTGCTGTTCGCTCCATAGGCCAATGTATTCCGGTTACAGCACTCTTTAGTGATTTATCCTCTCGAAGAGTTCACTACCTGGGGAGGGGAATATTCCCCATCAACTTCAATCATTGTGGAGCCACAGAGTCATATCTTCTAATGGTATGCATTCTATGTCTCACCTAATGAACATCATTGGGGTTGACCCGACATCAAATCAACCTTCTTCTTGGGGGAGGGGTGGTGGCTGTGAGAAGATCACCTCTCGTAGGCTGGCCCTCGAGGTGATTTCTCATCTCAGCCGTCCCTTGATTTGTTTGACTCGTGGAGTTGGATACCTCTAGTAGGCTAGTCCTCAGGGTCTTTCCTCTCCAATGAAGTCCGCCGGTCACCGCTTGGCACTCCCGGCCTTAAAGGAGCGTACCCCTAATTCGTGGGACTGTCTCCGCTTCGCCCCTGCAACCCCCCCAAACTAGGGGAGGTGCTGCCGAAATTTGGACTGATAACTTAGTCGAATTTGCACTTGTTATGCTTTGATACATCTATTAAAGACTATTCTTGAGTAGGAACCTCGCATAAGTCTACAATTGCCTCGATTACAGTGCTTCTGAGGCCAAAACAAATCTTCCAATCTTCTAAAAATATCAACAAAGTCTCAATAAATATGTGCAAGATTCAATCGAATTCGAATAAACCTAAAGCCTCCCTAATCCGGTGCGGCCCGAATCCGACGCGCCAGTTTTCGGTGCCCCCCCCCTCGCGCCATTTTAACATTAGACACGTAAGTTGTTTAAACTTCTTGAGCCCCTCTCCGACGCGCCCAAGTCGCTCCGTATTAGCCCCCTTTTGCAAGCGCGCCGTATTAACCTCAGCTGATCGTCACGCCATTTTAACCCCATTTGGCTACCGCACCGTTTTAGGGTTCATATGGGTGTCGCGTCGTTTTAACCCATCCCTCGTACCTATGTTCCAGTGGCTCCGTTTTAGGCTTTTGCCCACGCTTCCCGTGCCATTTCATGTTTTGCACCTACGCGTACCGTGCCGGTTTCACTCCGAATCACGTCGTTGTGTCGTTTCGATGCTCTCCTCGTCTCCGGGGTGATCTCCAATGCTAATGACGGAATTAAATGAACCCTGTAAACAATAAGCCAAATAAATCGGTTTGTCTAAACCTAAATTAATCAGTCTCATAGCTTCATCACCGTGATTGAGTTTAAGCATTCGCATCGCATCAATGTATGCTTGAGTGCGCGAGCCCTTGGTATATCAAATGGCACTGGCGGAAAGTCGGGCAACGCCCGACAAGAAGCTCTTGTTATGCGTGATGATGGTCTCTGGGCCTAAGTCATCCGCTACGTATTGAGGGTTTCACCCTAATGAACTGTGCATGACATACTAGAATATCTTGCATGATCATCTGCAGCCTTTGCATTCTTTATTTCGGCCTCGACAGCCCATTATCTCGATAATTAATCAAAGGTTTTCCCTCCTCGCGGGGGATGTAATTAACGCCATAGCCTTTATGGTATGGCGGACTGCTAGTCCCGACCGAATCTCACTCTCGCCCGACATGGGTCAGAATGAGCGCACCATAAACTCGTCACGTACGTGACTGGCACGTCTGTGTAGTCAACCAGTCAGTTAATTACCGGTTAGTTAATTGATTGATCGACGCGTAAATAAACCAAATAAACCTAAAATAATTATTTTTAATTAAAAAAATCATCAAGAAATCCCATCGTCGAAACACCGCCGCAGAAGGGGCTGATGGGTGACATGGATGATTTTTGCAGCTGTTTTGAGAGAATGTTCCATGAAGAAGAGGTTTGTACGAAGAAGGTGGAGATGCAACTGGTGAAGCATTCTCCGATTGAGCCAATTTACCGGAGGCCGCAGGGAGTGGGGAGCTCCATCACTACTCTTTCTTTGTCCCTGTCCCTCCTTGCCTCCTTGTTTCAGCAATTGGGGTTTATTCCCCGTTCCCCTCCGATTATGATCAACCCGTATTCTACGAAAAGACCACTGGAAATTCTGTTTGTTTCTTGCGCATGTGGGCGCTGCCCACCCCTTGATTTATCAACTCTGTTTACTCCTCCCTCCCCCACTGCCGAGCTCCATGAAATGTGGTTTTCATCTTCCGACCCCTTTTTTGATTGTCCCTTCCCCTCTCTGTTTCCCATGCAACTTCCTTCTCCTCCTTCTTCCTCTAGTCCCTCTTGCTTCATGATTTCCTCCGACCTCCAAAAAAATGTCAATTTTAAAATGGAGGTTTCGATGGAGGATTACGCTATGTTCCGCCCATCTTCACAAGGGCATGAGACACCAACTCCTTTCCCTGTAGATTTCTTGTCTCTTAGGTTAGATGTACAATGTGCAGAGTCTCCTAGGGTAGTAGAGTCAGTCGGGGTAAAGTCTAGCTCTAGTGTTGTCAGCCCGTCCACGTCTGCGGCGCACCCTGTGATGCGTCATTTCCAATCTGTCCCAGATAGGTTTCTTCAAGATTTAGCCCAGAGATGTCATGCCCTTCTCAAATGCCCTGAGTTTGTAGAGATCGTAATAGTTTTAGAGGATGATGAGGAAGTAGAAGGGATGTGGAGCAGTGACGGATTAGGTGTATATGAGATCATAGATGAGAAGGACCCAGCTGATGATGAGGAAAGCGATGTGGATGACACTGCCGATTTGTACGCGTAGGGACTAAAGAGGTTTGATGAGCCGTCATCGGCAGTGGATGAACCCACTAAAGAAATTAATCTTGGGACCGAAGAGGACCCCAGGCCCATACTTACTTCTGCTAATCTCCCTCCTCAGGTTGAAGAGGAGCTGATCAAGGTTTTGAGGAAGTACATCGATTCCTTTGCCTGGTCCTACGAGGACATGCCGGGCCTTGACCCCGCTTTGGTTGAACACGAACTTATTCTTAAACCAGGGGCAACACCCGTTAAACAAAGAGCGAGAAGGTTCCACCCTCAAATGGCCTTAAGGATCAAGGAGGAAGTTGATAAATTACATAAGGTCAAGTTTATTAGAGTTGTTATATATCCGCAATGGGTGGCGAATATAGTCCCGGTAATGAAAAAGGACGGAAAAATATGAATTTGTATCGATTTTAGGGACTTAAATAAGGCATGTCCGAAAGATAATTTCCCGCTTCCTCACATTGATGTACAGGTGGACAACACGGCTGGGTATGAGGCACTCTCATTTATGGATTGGTATTCTAGTTATAATCAAATCTGTCTTGCTCCCGAGGACCAAGAGAAGACCTCATTCACCACGTCCCGGGGCACATACTGCTATGTTATCATGCCATTTGGATTAAAGAATGCAGGTGCCACATATCAGCGGGCAATGATGGCTATCTTCCACGATTTGATGCATGTGTATATGGAAGCATACGTGGATGATATTTTGGTGAAGTCGAGGTCCAAGGAAGAGCACCCCGCCATTTTAGCCAAGGTGTTGCAAAGGGCTAGGGAGTACAAATTACAAAAGAATCCAAAGAAATGTGTGTTTGTAGTTGCATCAGGGAAACTACTAGGGTTCATAGTTAGTAAACGGGGGATTCAGATCGATCTGAATAAAGCAAAGGCCATAATGGACATGCCCCCACCGAAGAATATCACTGAACTGCGATGTTTGATTGGGCGTTTGCAATTCATCAGGAGATTCATATCTCAACATTCACAAAGATGCCGCCCATTCTATGATTTGTTGAAAGCAGGGGCCAAATTTGAATGGAATGAACAGTGTCAAAAGGCCTACGAGGAGCTTAAGGTTTATTTATCTAATCCCCCGGTTCTGTAACCTCCCGTCCCTGGTAAACCCCTAATCTTGTACATTTCTGTTATTGAGGACTCCCTAGGAGCTGTCCTGGCTCAAGTAGATGACGAAGGGAGAGAAAGGGCAGCATACTACCTTTAGAGGTTATTTAATCCCGCTGAATCTGAGTATACTGCCATGAAGAAGACCTGCACATCGTTAGTATGGGTAGCTCAGAAACTCAAGCATTATTTCCTAGCCCATGAGGTTAAGTTGATCTCTAGAATGGACCCAATCCATTACCTCTTAGAGAAACATGTCCTTTCTAGCAGATTAGCTCGCTGGCAGAGCTTCCTTTCTCAATTTGATATCACATTCGTTGTCCAAAAAGCGATCAAAGGATACACGATTATTGAACATCTTGCTCATTGTCCTATCCCTCACACTGATTCAATCCAGGATGAGTTCCCTGATGAACATCTTGCTGTACTTAATCATCTCCCCTTCTAGTCTTTGCACTTTGACGGTGCATTAAATTCTTAGGGCCATGGAATCGGCGCCGTTCTCCTCACTTCGGAAGGAGTAACCATCCCCATCGCTTGTCAACTCTCTTTTTCTGCCACGAATAATATAGCCGAGTATGAGGCTCTCCTTGCCGGACTAAAGCAAGCCTACATCATGGGCGCGCGATACCTAAATATCATAGGAGACTCTAAATTGGTGCTGCGTCAAGTTCTGTCAACTTACCGCACCCGTGACCCCAAGCTTAAGCCTTATCAAGATTTGGTCACACTCTTGGCTAGGCAATTCCGCAAGCTCATTTACATTCACACTCCTCGTTCTCAGAACATCATGTCCGATGCTCTTGCATCGCTCGCTTCTTCTCTTTCCTTCCCCCTCAGTCGCACCACTGAGACCATTGTGGTCCAGCGGTTGGACGCTCCTTCCCTTCAGGATCCCTGGTTTGACAACCTTAGGAAGTCTGTAGAAAGGAAAGCCGAGAGGGAAGATTTGAAAGAAGTTTCATTGACTGAGCTTGAGGAGATTATAGAAGAAGAAGAATTGCCGTGGTATCATGAAATAGAGCAATATTGCAGGGATGGATCCTTCCCAGAGATGGTGAATGCTGAGCAGCGCAAGGCCATTAGCAGAGCCGCCTCCAGATACACCATTATTGCAGGAGAATTGTATAGGCGGGCTCTTAACGGTGTTCTAATGAGGCGTTTGGATGATGATGAGGCTTGGAAAGTTGTAGAAGTAGCTCATGCAAGTGAGTGCGGAGGGCACGTTAATGGACAAGCGTTGGCGAAGAAGATTCTTAGGCAAGGCTATTACTGGCCAACCCTAGAAGAAGACTGTTCCACCTATGTCCATAGGTGTCTTCAACGCCAACTTCATGCCGACAAAATCCATGCTCCTGCTTCTTCTCTCCATCCTCTTTCTGCTCCCTGGCCAGTCTCCATGTGGGCTTTTGATATTGTAGGCCCACTAGGTGATCCGAACTCCCAAGTTAAACAGAAGTCTTTCATTCTGACTGCTACGGAGTACTTCACCAAGTGGGCGGAAGCTGAAGCTTATGCAGAAATCAAAGCTACCACAATATGCCGCTTTATTATCAAGAATATCATCTCGCGGTTTGGAGTGTCAAGTGATATCGTCACCGACAATGGGCCCCAATTTGTGTCTCAAGAACTTCGGGACCTCTGTAAGAAATTTAATATTTCATTGCATCATTCATCACCATATTATCCTCAAGGTAATGGCCAAGCTGAGGCCACAAACAAAACCCTTCTTAAAATCATTAAGAAAACATGCGAGTCACACAAATTTGCTGATTGGGTCGAAAAATTGATAGAAGCTCTATGGGCTTATCGCACCTCCGTCCGTACTCCCACGGGGCAAACTCCTTTTGCTCTCACCTATGGGATGGAGGCGGTACTCCCGTACGAGATCTTGATCCCTTCCCTAAGAGTGCAGCTGGATAAAGAACTTAATCTCGACGAACGTCGAGAGACGTTATTAGTCCAACTGGAACTCTTAGATGAGAAGAGGCTTAACGCGGCCAATCACGTCTCAGTTTATCAAAAATGTGTCTCACGGTATTTTTAAAAGAAGGTTATCGAAAGAAAATTTCAAGTGAGTAACATGGTTTTGAAGCGCAAATTTATCAGATTAGCAGGTCCGAGGTCTAATCTGCAACCCAACTGGGAAGGGCCGTTTGTGATTAAAGAAATCTATCCGGGTAAAGCATACCATCTTGTTAACGCGAAAAGTGAGGAATTGTCAAATCCGTAGAATGGGTTGTATTTAAAACGTTTTCATCTATAGAGTCGAGTCAGCAACGGCCCGGTGGCAGGGTGTTCCTCCATTTGATCATGAAAGGGGATCCCCGGTTCAACATTCACACACTACACGACCCCCCCGTGGTTTGGTTTTCCTTTTGCGCAACAACGTTTCTCCCTGGGCCATGCTTAGGGGAAAGTGAAAATCCTTGTTTTTTCTCCTCTTTTGGCTGAAAATGGGGGCAAGTGGTGAATAAGGGGGCGAGAACTGATCTAGACACCCCAATAAAAGAAGAGAGGTCTCAAATAGGGGCAGTCCGTTATGACCTTATTTTGCGTTCATGAAAGTAGAAGAAAGAAATAAAGAAAAGGGGCAACATCAGAGGCAAAAGCTAAAAGCTCATTCAAAAGCTCGAAGCTCAAAAGTCCAAATACCCCCAAAAGAGTGAAACTAGGCATGGGAAGAGTGGCAGTATAGTTTTCCCGCGGGACGTTATGAGCCCGGTCGTATGCGTGCCTAGAGCGGATGTAGGTTCGATGACGGACATAAAGCCCCGGCGCAACATACCAAATTCATTGAAAAGGGGTTGTCATGAGAAGAACTCAAGCCCTAAAATCCTCTATACCTATCGCCGGCTTTCCTACCAAATTCTCCTTTTATTTTACAAGGACTGGATCATACCCCGGGTATGGCCTTGGTAGAGGCACTGTTAAGCAGAAGCGGACCCCGGCCATGGGCGGTCACCATCGATGCACATTGAACTTGGGAGACCCCCTAATGAGATACGAGGTTCCCCGTCGTCGGGTTTAAGCCGGTTCCAAAATCAAAAAAAAATTTCAAAAAAAAATCAAATATTCTAAAATCCAAAAAAATCAAATATTCCAAAACCCAAAAAATCAAATATTCCAAAATCCCAAAAAATCAAATATTCTAAAATCCAAAAAAATCAAATATTCCAAAATCCAAAAAAATCAAATATTCCAAAATCCAAAAAAAAGTCAAATATTTCAAAAGCCTAAAAATCAAATATTTCAAAATCCAAAAAAATCAAATATTTTCAAAAACCACAAAAAAGGATTTTCATCAATCATGATCTACATTCATGGCATGCATTGCATTCATTTTCCTTTCGTGTTATTTATCTATTTAATAAGGCTTACCCCCTTAACCAAAGATCAAGAACATGTCATTTCCTAACTTGCTACAGGCAAGGGGTTAAGCCGAAAATAGATTTAATCTTGTTTTTGTTTGTGTGTGTGCAGGGGCAGGTTGAAGGTAAGGTCCAGCAGTTCTACCCATAAACGGTCCTCTTACGACCGTTCTATCATTCACACGGTCCGGTTCGGGCCGTTCCATTCTCTAGCACTCTCATGGTTAAACGGTCTTCATTAAGACCATTCATAATCCACAACGGTGCACTTCTGACCATTCTATCCTTTACACGGTCCTGCGATATGCCGTTTATCTCTCATAGGGTCCCTATTCTTAACTATGTCGTTGATCTGGTACACGGCTCTGGTCTGGCCGTTCAATTCATAGCGCGGTTAGATTCTAGCTGTTTATTCAACCGAGCGGTCTCTTAATGGCCGTTTTCATTTTTCATCATGAGACCCTACATCAAGCTCATTCAACCATGTGCAAAGAAGAGGCCCAAAACTCAAGCTTTATTCATTCAAACCAATCCATTCATTCATATCTCAAATTTTTAACATATGTCAACATCATGAAAGAAGAAAAATCACTCCATCCTCCGTGGGCATCCCCGTAGGGATGTATCTCTCTCAGCTCTCTAACATAAGCCTAGCGCGTCTCTGGAACCTCTGTAACCTTCGCTGGAAGAGTAAGCACCCTGCTCACCTCCCACATGATCAGGGCACTCCTGACCGCCTGCTCGTCCTCCTCCGTACCAATCCTCCTCGCCTGTAGCGCGGGAAGGTGGGGTAGTACTGGAAGTACAGTACTGGGTAGTCCAACCTGTAGGTAGCACCGGTGCGGGCTGTACATCGCCAATGCGGTGTCACTCACAAGCCTCAGATCCAAGCTTGGCCTCCTAGGTAGCTTGACAGTGGTGTCATGGAGGAAGTCAGGGCGCATCACGAACCAATCTAGGGGCAATCTGTCGATGTACAGTCGCCACTCATCCCTGGTATTCTTTTCTGCTGTCCTGCACTCTACCTGTGGGGAGAACCTGAAGGCGCCACCTATGAAGAAAAGGGGATGGCTCCCGAAGATCCGACTGGCTAAAGAGATATCCTCCCTATGAATGAATTTCATCCTGACACCCATCCAGCACTCTAGAAGTATCATGAAGCCGAAGAGTGGACCTCCTAAGGCTACTGAACTAAGGCCCTCATACAAGTAGGCGAGGATGGCCTGGGAGATAGATAGACCCTACCACAGACCACTAATGGTACTAATGATAGGAGTATCTAGCACATGGTCGGCAGAGGGGAACAGGATGGCCCCGCACAGGCAAATAGACACGGCCTTAGCTATGGCCTCGTACCATCCACATTTATTCTTACAATGAGCAACCACCCACTGACTAAGGGGAAGAAGATGGATCTGGCGTAGGCCTACGATGGTGCGGATGTCCTTGCTATCTGGTATAAACTCTCCCAAGATAAGGCTAGGGTCTACTGGGGCCATGGTATGACACACTAAGTCTTCCTCACCAACCTTGGACCAAGGAAAAGAAAAGTAGGTCTCTACCTCCTCTAGTAGGATAGTGGCATCAAAAGATGGGAAAATGAACGTATGAGTCTGAGGATCCCAGATTTCTACCAAGGCTGAGATGCTATGCCAGTCTAAGGATAACTTCGGGTAGTTTTGGCCTAGTATCAAGAGTGAGTGTAGGTGCCAAGACTTCAGGATGGATATTACCGCTAGGGGCAATGCACGGATCATCGGAGCCATCCACTTCAAGGTGGAGTAGCGCCTGGAGCCAGGAAGAAGTTGAAGTAGAGGAAAAGAAAATAAAAATGAGAAAGAGAGGAAAACATGTAAGTAATGGAATGAATCGAATTAAATGAACTTATGGCAACTTACCTCTCTCAGTGGGCTGGAGCTCAGATGTCGTGGGATCGCAGTCAGCCGTTGGAGCACTTCACGCTCCTTTCTTGCCGGTCTGGGCCCTTCAAAGATTGCTCCCTCCATGGAGCTCCCTTCAAGAGCCCTTTTCATGATGATTTGGTGAAGAGAAACAAGAGTTTCAAGGTTTGGAAGAAGTTTGAGGTGTGAGTCACGAATTTAGAGCCCCCCCTACTTATAGGGCTTGGTTGGAGGCCTAAACCCATTAGAAGTGAGGTAGGATAGGCCTAGATCGGGTTGAGATAGGGCTTGGGTCGGTTTAGCATGTCTATCTTCGGTTTGGGACTCTCCAAGAGAGTCCCGTTCGAACTCTCAGGGAGTGCGTTTGCGCAGTCGTGTGATAGACCGCCCTAATCAATGAACTGTCTAATTAAGACTGTCCATCAAGCTTCTACACGCTTCGGATGCTAGAGTTGGCACGGTCGATAAGAGACCGTTCTATTTATCACACGGTCACGTATAAACCGTTCTGTTCTTTTGGCAGGCAATAATGGACCGTCTAATGGCCCCTGTGGGTTTTTAACAGCGTTGCTTTCAACGGTCTAAAGGAAGGCCGTGTAGTGTGATTGAGCGGTCCTATGGATGACCGTTTAGAGATCTGAAACCTTATTTTTAACCTGTTTGCACCTGTGTCACTCAATCTGTGGTCGTGGCGTCTCTCTCTCACTCATTGTTTGGCATCTCTCTCACTCATTGTTTGGCGTCTCTCTCACTCATTGTTTGGTGTCTCTCTCTTACTCATTGTTTGGCGTCCCTCTCTCACTCAAATTTGGCGTCCCTCTTTCACCCACTTGGAATTGTCTCTCGCCTACTCACTTGACCACTCGGAGTCATCTCTCCCACTCACTCGTGTCGTGTCCGTCTCTCTCGCCTGCTCACTCGCTCACTCGTGTCGTCTCTCTCCCGCACGTGTCTGTCTCACTCGTGTCGAGTTAGTAGTCATAGTTAGTTAGTTGATGTCAAGCATTCGCATTTATTCATACATTCATACATTAAATCAAACCAAAAACATGTCATATCACTATCATGTCCGTATGTACAAAAGTCGAGTCGTAGTACAAAAGTCAAGCCGGTCCCTCTCCCTCCGGCCTGTCACTGTCTCCGGCCAGCTCATGCCCCTTTGATGGTGGAGGCATCACTGAGGTCGCCTCCTCGCGGCGTCATCGGTGCCGCTCCTTGTCCTCATTCCTCTGATGGCCGGAGGAACCTGTGAAGTAGCTCCTAACGGAGCCGTGTGTAACGTGCGTGCTGCCGCTCGTGGTCCCGCTACGCTCTGGCCTCCGGGTCATTTTCTCAAATGCCCAAACCTCGCCTCTCAGCTCGACCACCTCTAGCCGAGCCCGCTCCGCCTCGGCGCGGTATAGGTCTACCTCCGCCGCCCGAGCCCGTAGAAGCTCCATCTCCACCGTCCCAGCGCGGGAACGCTCCATCTCAGCATAGAGGCGCGAAGCCTCTGTCACATCTGCATGTAAAGCTGTGCCCTCGGCACGGAAGCGCTCCATGTCCTCCCGCAGTCGAGCGGCCTCGCCCAGTGACGCAGTCAGCTCGGTCGTCTGCATATGCATACATCATGGTCAGTCAAGGGCATTTCATAATCATAATCTTAAGCATTAATGGAAAGTGTAGTGGTTGCGTACCCTCTCGGTGAGAGCCGCCTCAACTGCCTCAGCTCGTGCAACCATCCTCGCGAACTCGGCATCTCGCTCGGCTCGGTCGGCTGGGGTCTGTGAGGAAGAAGGAGCATCGACTCCCTGTCGCAGAGTCTCCTCGGCTCGCTGCATCCAAAACTCTAGGTCAGTCGACATTTGCATAATTAAGAGTTTAGGGTTTAGAAAAACTCACCAGTAGGGCCTGGGCCTGCCTGGCCTCATCGCGCTCCCAGATCGTGGAGTGGAGGAGCCCCTGCAACTCCGCAATTCGTCCCTCAGGGTCAACTTGCATTTAGGAAGTCCAAATATCAGTGCATAATCATATAGAAAGCATATTAGAAAGGCATCAGAGTTCAGAAGTCATACCGGTCGGCGGGCACCACGGAACACCTGGTCCCGGTAGTGTTGGCGTATGCTGTGTAGTACGCTGCGTCGCTCTCCACTCGGGGGTTCATAACCCGCCCGAGTGCTATCCAGTCAGCGATCTGCTCTGCAGCTCGCTCAATCTAGTCTAGGACCGTCGCCACACCTCGCGGGTGACACCCCACGTGCTCCCCCGGCTTCTCCGGTGTCGGGAACTCTACTGCTGGTTGGTGGACGCCGATCGTCCTCATCACCAGTCTAAAGTGGAGTGGCTCCACTACATTCATGCAGTGAAGCCACACATCATGCCCAGAGAAAGCAAGGGCCCCTGCTACCCAGGGCTGGCCCTCATGCCCCTCGTCTGCATAAGGAGTCCACCGTACCTATCTAGATAAGAAGTCACATCAGCATCACAAACATGTAGAACTGCATTTAATTGAAAGTTCTAAGTTTAGAATCGTACCGAGGTGTATGGTAGGGTGTTGATGTCATCGTGGAGCTCTCGGACCTGTCTCCGAAGGCCTCCGCTCTCCCGAGGTGTGGTCCACCTCCTAGCAATCGGTAGGAGCTCAAGGTGAGTCTCCTCGCCTCTCCCAAGCCCACGGAGTCGCAAGTAGGCCCACACCTACATTGCATTTCACCAAACATTAGCATGTAGCAAATGTAGGAAGCATATAGGAGTTACATAACTAGTTGAGTCGTACTTGGAGAAGAGGTGAGAAGCCACCGAGCATCGTGCGTCGGCTGGTGCAGCTCAAGCTGTCGAACAGGAACACTAAGGCCGCAGCTCCCCACGCATAGTCATCCACGTGGCCTAGGTCCTCGAGCAGCGGAAGAAAGCGACAGCTGATCACGTCTGCACGCGTCATGAAAAGGAGTCGTCCGAACAGTAGCATAAGGAATCGCCTCAGCACTCGATCTGCCTCCGGTCCCGCCTCTACCGCAACTCTCGGTTTGACCCGGTCTACCAGCCTCTGGAGGTGCTGCTCGGGCAGCTCCTTTGTCACGATCCCCGCACGTCGTAGCCTGAGGCTGTCCTGCAGCCTCGCCTGAGTGAAGGTCGTGGACTGCCGCTCTGGGTGAAGCAGTTCGAATCCCATGAGCTCCTGGGCCATCTCCCGGTCGTTGGGGTATGCCCGCCCGCTAACTGGGGACCCGCGCACGCACAGACCCGTGATCCGAGCCACGTCCTCTAACGTGGGGACCATGTTCCCCCACGAAAAGAGAAACGTGTGACTCACTGGGTCCCAGCGGTCGTGCGGAGCATAGAGTAGCGGTGTGTCAAACCGACTCACCTCTATGCTCAGGAACTCCGCAAAACCCATGGCTGCCAGCCTCTCACGCTGGAAGTCGGGCAGTGCAAGATACACTGCCCGTACCTGCAGCCAAGAGATGCGGGTCCTGTGCTTTCCCTGCATTCATTCACATAATTGCATACATTTAATAACAGATTCATATAAATGAATAAAAGAAAGAAAAAAAATGCATTCTGCTCACATAGCGGTTCCTTATGAACCACTCTATATCTAACATGGCCCGATATGGACCGCTTAGTTTTCCAGGTTTCTACCTAATAAGCGGCTTCTTTTAAACCGCACATTTATCTCACGGTTTTATCCTCACCGTTTAATTGAACCCCGTTTCAGATGATCGCGGCCACATCTTGGCCGCCCAGTTTATTGCACGGTAGCCAGGTAACCATGCTGCCCCCTCTCAACCCTCTCATTTTCTAGGTTAGAACGGTTAGACCCTAATCGTGTTATGGTTCACAGACCGATATGGATCGTTCAGTTCTAAATCATTTCATTTTCTGAGCAGACCAAAGTGGCCCATCCCACTGTATCATGATTTCCCCAAACCGTGCTAGTGCTCATTCACCTGTCCGTTCGTATCCCCCAAAACGGCCACCCATGGGCCGTGCTTGTGGTGGGCGGCTCTATGTGAGCCGTTCTATTTTATGGCGCGGCTCCTGTTAATCCGCCCAATCATCGTCGTTCCCAATCAATGTGAACTCCCTCCCCGCCGGCGGTGAAGCCCCCATGGCCTCCCAACCGGCCCTTAAAGGGGTCATGAGCCCCTTCTCTACCCATCTAATCTACATGCGTGGTTTTAAATCAAAAATGGAAGGGGTTTTTGGCTTTTATGCAGTTAATGAACAGCATATTCAGGTCATACTTAGACCAATTTATTGTGGTCTTTATTGATGATATCTTGATCTATTCAAAGACCGAAGAGGATCTTGAAGAACATCTGAAGAAGGCGTTGCAGATAGTAAGGGAAAACAAATGATATGCCAAATTCAGCAAATGCGAGTTCTGGCTCGAGGAAGTGTCCTTCTTGGGCCATATAATTTCAAAGAACGGAATTGCTGTTGACCCATCAAAGGTCGAAGCCGTGAAGAACTGGGAATGACCCACAAATGCAACAGAGATTCGAAGCTTCTTGGGTCTAGCTGGTTACTACCGGTGTTTTATTAAGGACTTCTCCAAGATTTCTATTCCTCTGACCAGGTTAACCTGCAAGGAAGTGCCTTATGAGTGGAATGAAGACTGCGAAAATAGTTTCCAAGCTTTGAAGGATCTCTTGACCACTGCTTCAGTCTTATCATTATCAATTGAAGGAGAAAAATGGAAGGTATATACCGATGCTTCTGGTATTGGCCTCGGATGTGTATTGATGCAAAATGGAAGAGTCATTGCATACTCTTCTCGACAATTGAAGAAACATGAAGAGAACTACCCGGTGCATGACTTAGAACTGGCCGCGGTAGTATTTGCCTTGAAGATCTAGAGACACTATCTCTGTGGAGAATAATTCACTGTATACTCCGACCATAAAAGCCTCAAGTATTTATTCTCCCAAAAGGAGTTGAACATGCGGCAAAGGCGTTGGCTCGAATATCTTAAGGATTTCGACTTCACTATACAATACCATCTTGGCAAGGGTAATTCTATAGCAGATGCCCTTAGTCGAAAGTCGAGAGCAATATTGGCCAACTGTATAATACAAAAATGAAAGTTGCTAGAGAAATTCTCTGAGCTTGATATCAATACAGATGAGAAGAACGGGTGTATTATTTTATCTCTTATGAGTCTACATCCAGATTTGCTACCTGAAATTAAGATGCTTCAAGAAGAAGATCGCACTAGTGGAGATAAAAAGCAAGCTGGATGAGAGACTTGATTTCAAGCTGGCACCTGATGGTAGATTACTATTTCATGAACGGACATGTGTGCCCGACTGTCCCGAATTGAAGAAGAAGATTCTTGATGAAGCTCATCGATCAAGGTACATGATCCACCCCGAAGCTACTAAGATGTACCAAGATTTGAAAAGAACTTTCTGGTGGTCTAACATGAAAAGGGAGGTAGCAGACTTTGTATCTCGTTGCCTCATATGCCAACAAGTGAAGGCGGAACATCAAAAACCCGTCGGAAAGCTACATCCGCTAGATATTCCCAAGTGGAAGTGGGAAGATATTGGCATGGACTTTATCATGGGTTTGCCCAAGTCTAGGAACAGACATGATGGAATTTGGGTAATCATCGATCGCCTAACTAAATCGGCCCATTTCTTGCCTATCAAAAGTTGATGGTCAGTTGATGTACTTGCTGCCCTGTATATTAAGGAGATGGTTAGATTGCATGGAGTTCCCGTGTCAATTGTATCTGACCGAGACCCACGCTTCACCTCTCATTTCTGGAAAAGTCTACAACACTCTCTGGGGATGAAACTCAACTACAGCACTGCTTTCCATCCCCAGACAGATGGACAGATGGAACGGACAAATTAGGTTGTGGAAGATATGTTAAGAGCATGCATTATAGACTTCGGCGGAAGCTGGAATGACCACTTACACCTAGCCAAGTTTGCATATAATAACAGCTATCAAGCTAGTATACAAATGGCACCCTTTGAGGCACTTTATGGTAGAAGTTACCGATCCACAATATGCTGGGATGAAGTAGATGAAAAATAAATTCCAGGCCCAGATATGGTAAGAGATTCTACCGAAAAGATACACCTTATTCAAGAAAGGCTAAAGATAGCACAGTCCAGGCAGAAATCTTATGCTAACAACAGACTACGAGATCTGGAATTTCAAGTCGGAGATCATGTTTTTCTCAAGGTATCTCCCAGCCGAGGTATTAGAAGATTTGGTGTTAAGGGTAAGCTAACACCAAGGTTTATTGGTCCATTCGAAGTGCTGGAAAGAGTAGGCTAGGTGGCTTATCGCATCGCCCTACCTCCGCAACTATCAGAAGTGCACAACGTATTCCATGTTTCTATGCTGGAGAAATACGTGCACGATCCTTTCCATGTCATTGACCACAATGACTTAGTGATATAGAAGGACCTTACCTACGAGGAGAAGCCAATAAAGATTCTCGATCGAAAAGTTCGAGTTCTAAGGAACAAGACGATCCCTATGGTGAAAATCCAATGGAATCGATGCTTAGAATGAGAAACTACATGGGAAACTGAAGAGTCTATGAAGAGAATATTTTCGTGAAGTCCCGTGATCAATGCCACCCAAGAGGGGGGGTGAATTGGGTGATAATAGATTTTAAGAACTTTTAACAAAATTAAAATATATATGAAGAGCAACCAACAAACAAGAATAGATCTGAAGAAATCCAAAGAGGATCTGGCTAAAACAACCCCTATAGCAGTTCTTTGGTACCAGGTGGAGTCCGAGAATCTGAAGATTCTCTCACAAAAGATATCTTCCTCTCGACAGGATTAACCGTGTCGATCAGAAGGTACCTTTTGATATACCAGAGATCTCCCGTAGAAGGTTAGTAAAGCTAGATCTAAACAAGGGAACTATGTGATAACGTAATATGCAATTGATCTAGAGCAGAATAGAAGTAGGAGATAAGGAGCAAACCACGCAGAACACCATGATTTTTAGGTGGTTCAGATGCAACAACTGCAACCTACGTCCACCCCTCACACAAGGTAAGGATTCACACACTATCTTGTAGGAAGTTACAAGATCAACAACACACACACACACACACACGTGAAGAGTATATAACTCCCACGAAGGTGCAAGACCACCGACACACAAGAACGGTGAAGAACAACGAAGAACTTACACACACATGGATCTGTCTAGATCCACACACATACAAGTGATTGAAGGTTACAAGAAGACACAACTCAGCTCAAACAAGAATGGAAGAAGAAGAATAAATAGAATGGAAACACAAAACAAGCTCACCCTTAATGGATGAAGGTGATATGGGATGAAGCATGATCTCAGCTCGATCTCCACTTGATTTGGATGCATATTTGCCCTTGAAAGCTTTAGCTCCTGGATGAAGAATTCCCCACGAATCACTGTTCACGGCTATAGTACTAGCTCCTTCTTCCTTGATAGCCTCCCCTTGTTCTTCCTTGAAAAAGCCTTAGGGTTTTTGACCCCAATGAGATCTTTTATAGATCTTGGAAGGTCAGTGGACAAGCCCCAGACAAGATCCACAAATCACTTTTTGATTGAGGGCAATGGGCGTAAACAAATGGGGGAGAGAATCTCTCCTCGTGGTTGGATTGGAAGGTCAACAAAAGGGGCTTCGAAAGGGTCGGTTGACCGACAACACTGGAGCGGTCGACCGGAACCTGCAAAATTTGGAGTTTTTCATTTCTGGAAATTCTGGTTGACCGGCCTCAGCCTATTGGTCGACCGAAACCTGCAAAGTTGGGAATTTCTCGTTTCTGGGAGTTCTGGTCGACCGGCCTTCGGAAGTTGGTAGACCGAAATGGCCCAGTCCTGCAAAATTGAATTATTAGCCAAATGAAATATATCAAAATGACAGTGGCTTTAAGCAAATGATTGTTTCATGCATTTTGGAGTTTGTTTTGACATAATTAACTCAGTTTCAAAAACATCGATTCAAATAGAACTTATGAGCTTTCCACAGAATATTTAAACTCAACCTTGAACCCCCTTGACTCGTGTTTTGAATCCATTGACACGGACCGAGATAAAACCTTAACTTTGAGTTTTGTTATCATCAAAATCATTCAAGGAGACTCAACATTCCGAAGTTATTCTCGTTGTAAGTACTTCGCATCCTTTCTATTCCCGCATAATACAGTTGAATTTGAGGACCAAATTCTTTTAAGTGGGGGAGGGTGTAGCACCCCCGATAAAGCAATTGAGAAAAATTTAAAACTTCTTCCTAAAAGAAATCATACGAAGGCCTTACATAAAGAACCCAACCTCATGAGGGCTATAATATAAATATACAAGCCAACATCACTTTATGCCATAAAGAATCATGAAGGCTTTATGTAAAGAACCAAACCTCATGTGGACTAGTATATAAATGTACAACCCACCACTTTATGCATAGTACGTAATGAACTCTTCTTAAAAGAATCCTATACGGAGGCCTTGTATAAAGAACTAAACCATAGGAGGACTAGTATACAAATGTGCAAGCCAACTTTATGCCACATGGGTAGTACGTAAGTGGGGTGTCTTTTCCACCACCAAGAGAATGGGCGCCCCTTACCAGCGTGCCATTCAACAAATTGAAGACTATATGAAGAGGCGCCAATTCTGTTGGGGCCACCATCCCATTATAGTATTAATATATATATATATATATATATATATATATATATACCATGAAGGCCAACACGTGAAAGTGGCAGTTTTGTCTAAAAATTAATGCCCTCTTGCAAGGGCGTTATTCTCATGAATAGGGCCACCCAGATTAATAGACGCCCTCATGCAGAGGTGTCATTTACATGAATAGGACCACCTAGATTATTTGACGTCCCCTTACAAGGTCGTCATTTCATTTGTGATTCTAGAAGGTTGAGACACGAACAACCCCATTTAGCTGGCAAAGCACCATGTCTACTCAACCGGACCCGCAAGGTAATAAACCAATGCTTTGTGATTCCCTATAACTAATTCCCTCCGTTGCACTGGCAAAGGCTACTGCCATCATCAGTGCTGCTTGCAGAAGGGAATATTTCCCTTCGTTCCCTCAGAAAATGTAGAGTCTACGTCCTACTGCTGGAGCTTTACGGCGGCGGAGAACGTGTGGCTTCATCCTTGGATTTCTATTCTGCTATCTGTACCTCGTAATCACGTCAAAAGGTAGGTGTTCTCAAGATCTGGCTTAACTAGTATTTAATATAGGTTAACATGCATGCTAGTTAAATCTGGTCATTTGAAGCAGGGGTATATCAAAAGGCTTAGTGGGAAGGTGGGCCACACCTATCTGAAACACTAAATCTTGCGTGAGTAGATTCTCCGCCAAGTACGCCCTGTACAGCACACGGTTTATACTCATTATTTGTCCCTATTATTGTAAATTAATCCATGTTTAAAAATTGATATCTATGAAATTAAACTCAGAAATTGTTGCATGAACATGATCGTACAATCCTGCAAATTTCCATGTCGATCTTTGTCCTTGCTTCCTGATTCTGTGAATGTGTTATAAATCATGAATAGTAAGTGCGTGATTAGTAGCCACCATGTTCAGAAATTTATATCTATTGAACCAGACCATAAAATTCTCGCATGAACATAGTTCTGTGATCTCAATATTTTTCTCTCCCTACCCATATCCTTATTTCTTGATTCGGAGAAACTTTAAAAATATGAATTGTAACTAACCACCATGTTCAGAAATTTATATTTATTGAACCAGACCATAAAATTCTCGCATGAAAATAGTTCTGTGATCTTGATATTTTTCTCTACCTGCCCATGTCCTTATTTCCTGATTCGGAGAAACTTTGAAAATATGAATAGTAACTAACCACCGTGTTCAGAAATTTATATTTATTGAACCAAACCATAAAATTCTAGCATGAAAATAGTTCTGTGATCCTAATATTTTTATCTTCCTGCCCATGTCCTTACTTCCTGATTCGGAGAAACTTTGAAATATGAATAGTAACTTGTATCTCAGAATGTACCTCTCTGATACGAAGCATGACTCACTTGAAAATGGCCCAATTGGTGACTCTCCGCAGTGACGTCAATTAATTGAAGACACTGCAGAGGGGCGCCAATTGACCAGAGCCTTTGCATCAAATAGCGACACCCCTAGGTGTCTTCAATTAAATGAAAACACCTTGAGGGGGCGCCAATTCCATTTTTGAAAAAAAAATATAAACACCGCATTAGAAATTTTATATCTATGGAATCAAAACCCAACAATTTTGCTTGAGCATGATTCTGAACTCCCGAGAATTTTCTCTACCTATTCATATCCTTGCTTTCTATTTTTGAGAAACTTTTACGGTATGAATAGTATATGAATAGTATTTTGAGTCACAGAATGTACATGCCCGGTGTAAATCACCCCAATTTATTGAATAGCGAAACCCAACAATTTTGCATGAGCATGATTCTGAACTCCCGAGAATTTTCTCTACCTGTTCATATCCTTGCTTTCTGTTTCTAAGAAACTTTTACGGTATGAATAGTCTATGAATAGTATTTTTAGTCACATAATGTACCTGCCCGGTGTAAATCACCCCCAATTCATTGAATGGCGATACCCCAGAGGACTTCAATTCTTCATTAGCGACACCCGGGGTGGCTTCAATTAAATGAAGACCCCTCAGAGAGACGTCATTTACTTTTGTTATTATTTTATTTGTAAATAGCGCCCACCCCCTATGTCGTTAATTCATTTCCAATTTTTTTATTTTCTGATTTTTCTGGTGAAGGTGCTTCTGGTTGAGACGATTCTAAATATTTTTTTTCATATTTTTCTGGAACCCGAAAGGCCACCAAAATACCTCGGAAATGGCGAAAGAATTAGAGAACGGGATATAACTGAAACCCATTCTTGATTTAAATGAAGACACCCCAAAGAGGCGTCATTTCCATTTATATTTTTTTATTATTTTTATTATTTTTGAAATAGTGCCACCCACCTTGCCGCTAATTCTTTAAAAATCTGAAAAAATGGAGAAAAATACCCAAAAAATCTAGAAAAATAGGAAAAAATAGAAAAAAGTATAAAAAGGTGAGAAACCCAAGAAAAGTGAGAAAAACCACTCAAAAAAGGTCAATTTGAGAGTCAAATTGGGATATTATGAGGTAATATTAGATGTACTCACAGTAATGTCAATTTTAGCGTGTCTACAACCCCCAGACACCAATTCAGTCTGTTAGCTGCCAATCTTCGTTCCGATTACTGATTTGTCTTGTGATTCATACCGATATAACCCTAGTACATGTTCCTACATCATATATGCCCTTGAACTCTATTCTTGGAACCTACCTTATACTCTTACAATGGCAACCCTTGAAATTCTATATTGGCTATAAATGAGTGTGGATGTCAAAAGAAATACATGAAATGCTGTGCATATAGGGCCCGGTCTGGTCCTGGGAGGAGCGCCCGAAGGTACTTGTGCCCATGGGTGTTTATTGACCATGGTGTTTGGTATTGCACCGAACTACTTGCTTGACTTGACTTACTTGGCCCAGAATGGGCAATACTTGACTTGAGGCCCGCAGAAGGGCGAAAGTACTTACTTGCTTGACTTGAGACATTCCACACTTACTCTCTCTCTACTTGCTTCACTTAACTCACGTGACCCGAAAAAGGGCAATTACTTACTTGAATCAAATGAATGAAATAGCCAATTCCATTACACTACTTGTTATTACATGAACTTGAGATTACTTGCTTGAATATTGCTTATTATCTTCTTGGAAAGACTCGCTTGAATATCGATTTCTTGAAAAGACTTGTGCAATCACTTGGCAATTACTTGCTAGTTCCTTATTGATACATCTTATTGATATTCATGTGATACTCTCTTGATACAATTCTTGATACTCTTGCTTGATCCAACATGCATCATTATACCGCATGAACTTGTAATTAACTTAAAGATTGTTAGAACTTGAGATGTAATTCTTACTGAGCGATTCGCTCATCCAATTGCTTCCTAAGATTTTCAGATAATTCGGATAGCGACATCCACCCGAATGGGAATGAGATCGAGTGAAGAGTGCTAGAGTCACTGATCGTCTACCGTCAGCTAGTCGTGTCTTTTGATCTTCTTGAGTCTCCTTTTGTATTTTCTAGTTATGTTTGGTCTAGTCGATTAAATCCTTGTTAAGGCATGTAGCCTAGTATTTGGATTTTAATTTGGAATTATCATGAACTAGCTTTATCATCTTTTTATTAATCGTTTAGTTGTCACTTTGGACTATTGGGATCATTAGATATTATTAGTCTTTTACGCACTCCGTATTTTTGTATGTCAAATTTTATCGTTCTAATGACACGATATATATAGAGGCGTCACGCATCCGAGTATCTTCCGCACTCGGGATGTGACAGTAATATCAGTACTACTATGAAAGTGTAACATTATTGCCATCATCAAAAAGGGGGAGAATGTTGTGCTCCTCTAGTTTTGATGTTGGCAAAACTGTTGTACCCCTTTCCTTTTTAATGCTTTCCTTAATGAAAATGCTTGCCTGGCGGTCGGGGTAGTGTGTTCATCTTCTTCCGTAATGAAGGGATGAACCCCCTCCCCTCTATACCACCCTGCAAGTATTGACTTGAGTTAAAAAAAAAATTGTGTCGAATTAGTTTTGATTCTGGCAACACTGTGATGATTTGAAGTTCTTACTTTAGTCAGAATAGGTCTTGTTCATATCAAGGTCGATGCATCTTTCATCATCATATAACATCAGGTCAATGCACATTCATGCATTTAGAAAGGCAGGTCGATGTATATATGCATTCTGGTCTAGAAGGTCGATGCAGCTGTAGAAGTCTTGCACTATCAGGTCAGTGCACTTTGTACATAGGTCGATGCTGCTAGGCACTATATGCTAGATGTTGCATCATCAGGTCGATGCACACTATAGACTGGTCGATGTTGAGCCAGCGTTTGCAGTGTAAGGTCGGTGTGATAAATGTCATTTTTATAAGGTCGATGCACCTTGTGCATATGCGTTGAAGACAAGTCGATGCACTATGTATGTGCATCAATGCAGATACCGTCCTTCTGACTGAATGAGGTCTACTTGTGTAATACACTGCTCGATGTTCTTTTGACATACTGATGCATTTTTATCTTCACGTCAGTAAGGCAGGTCGATGCACTTTTGATTGTGCATCGATGCATGTGCATATATTCACACACAAATTCATATGATTTGCCTGTTCTTATGAAACATCTGAGCCTGCAATTTCTTGATACTTACTACTTGTTTCATGAGTCACATGATGCTGAGATTGTTAATAAATTTCTACCTTTGTTTTGGTAGGAAAAACAAAATCATCAAGGAGTAATTTAGATTCATGCTCGAACACCCAGATGCATAAAGGTATGAGAAGACATGCCAAGCTCAAGTTCAGTGATAAGTTAACGGATAAAGCTTTCTTGTTGCGAAGCAAATTCATTAATCAACTGGAGGCAGTATTTCTGACTATCACATGGGTTCGAAAGTGCAACTGTTGAGGGCACGTGCTCTGAGGTAATCTCCCAGTACTTTGGAGATTTCTAATGAAATAACTGTTCCACGTGGCTGCAACTTAAAGGATCTTCAACTCTTCATCCGACACGTGGCCAAGCTTTTTCCAAAAGCCTTGGGCGAGAGCGTTTGTTCCACACGCCTAAATAAAATCTTGTGGGGACCACAAGAACTCTTGTTCGCGAGGATAAATAGAGGCCAGAGCTCGAGCGGCAATAAGAGAGAGAATCTACATCTATATCTGAGAAGAAAATCAAGAGAGGAGGGAAGAGAAAAAAAGAAAGGGAGAGATCGAAGAGAGAAGGAGAAGCTATGGAAGTGTGTAAGAGCCACTCCGAGCCTGGAAATTTAAAGTGCAGAGAAGAGAGATAGAAAGCAGACTATCGGAAGAGGAAGAGAAATTCTGAGAGAAGAGAGAGCCTGTGAAGAGTCTAAGTTGGTCTCGACGCCTGGATCAGATCCAGAGTCGAATTGAGCTACGGCTGTTTTATTTTTACTATTTTCTCTGTTTCATTTTTTGAATCGTTTCTGAATCATTTGTAAGCTGTGTAATCAGTGGATGAAGCTGTGAGGCAGCGGCGAGGAGTGTTCCTCGGACAGCAAGCTGTGAGGTTCAGCAGTCTGTAAGCTATGAATCAACAGTTTCTAAGCTGTGTTCAGCGGAGGCCTCACTCAATCGAGTGAGGGGTTGATGTAGATCTCAGGATTGAGATCGAACCACCTTAAAATTACTTTGCAGTGTGTGTGTGATTGTTTGGCTCTTCATTGATTCGTATAGATGTATGGCTAGGACCGCTCTTGTCTGGAATCTGATGTTTCTGATATTTTCATTCATAAAATGTGCATGAGTCATCAACCAAAGAGTATATAGAAAGGCTTGGCTGGAAAGATAGATTAAGCCTATCCGCAATGCCACACCTTGCGTGAGGAGCTCTTGGATTAAACCTCCACCCAGTACTGAACTTGGTTCCTATTTTTCTTCTGCAATTCTGTGTGATAATTCATCTAGAATTGTCATTAGCCGGAATTAGATATACTCTCTATTAATTCAGTTTCAATTGATTGCTCGTTTCACAGCAAAGTTTTCATTCCGCATTTATTCACTGCTGTAGAATATAAATTTGGGGTAGATCTATTCACCCCCCCTCTAGATCTGTAGTTCATCCATTCTCATCAGGGTCGACCCCTCTATTTCCATTACCGATTTAGTGGCTGAAAAAAAGAGGCTGGATGAAGACTTTGTCCAGTATGCCTGTAACGACACAAGTTTTGAATACCGAGAAAACCCCGATATTCTTGGATCTTGGCCCGCCACCCACGAGCCTGGAGGCTCGGAAGGATTAGAAAGGTGTGTGGAGGTACATTAGAATATGAGATAAGCATGCAACATTATATATTTAACAATTTAAATGATAGCGATAAATTACATTTACAATTAATAAATAAACTATAGAGTCCAGTCCAAATAAAGTATAGTCTACAGGGTAAAACAACGTACTTAATACCGAGTGAATACTTGGCCCGGTGAGTTGGCAACTATGAACCTCTGCTCTCCACCTCCTCGCCTCGAGGAGGAACCGCCGCACCTGAAAAGCAAGGGGTGAGCCTCATCTCATTGGCTCAGTAGGGGTCCCGCGGATCCCCAACACTAAACAACGACAGTAAGGAATGTTGGATATAGTTTTGTTTTGATGATGTCAATGCAACATGAAGTCATTTGTGTTGTGCCCCTTAGGGAGAATGGCAAAAGCATGTACTATGTTGATTTGATGATAGCAATGCTATTTTGTTTTGATGATAGCAAAGACAGTGAGTGCATTCGTTATTGTGTTTTGATGATAGCAACATGAATGCATATGACTGTGACTGATATATCATCTGGAGAATGCATGTGTATGACTAATATATTATTTGTGTTAGACTTCTGGTATGTGCATAGTCTATACATTGTGCATCTCATTGATAAGTTTGCACATTCATGAAGTCTGCACACTGGTCTTGTTCACGCATCTAAAGTCATCTAAAGTCTGTACAGTCTATTGTCTCAGCCACCGTCTCATTCAGCATACACTCACAAAGTCTATACATTCACTGTAGCCTGCTCAGCTGAAGTATGTATATCCATCATCTCACGAAGTGTGTACATTGCATCATATCATTAAAGTCTGCACATTGGCTAAGTGTATACATCGTGTCCGTCTCAGTCAGCGTCTTAGGCATTTTGTTAAAGTCTGTACACTGGTCGAGCTTTGAAGTATATACATTGGCACATGCATTTACTGTAAAGTCTAGACAGTGGACCGTCTTATTCAGCGTCTCAATTGGACTAAGTCTACACAGCATAAGTCTGGACATTGGACCGTCTCTATTTGCGTCTTATGCCAAGTCCGTACAGTGTCCATCAGCATTTAGAAGTCTATACAGTCCACCGTCTTCATCAGCGTCTCATGCATATAGCAAGTCTAGACATTGCACTGTAGCATGCATTTCTTTAAAGTCTATACATTGGGTTTTTACCTACGGTGCTTGAAACGAAGTCTACACACTGGTTGTACTTCATAGTCTGTACAGTGTCTCTAGTTGGCTAAGTCTATACACCGAGGACGTTGAAAGCTCTCAAGTGTATACATTCTCACAATGTTCATACTTGCTTCCTGTTCCAAGTCTATACAGCCTTTTGCTTCGCCAAAGTCTATACAACCATCAATGATCTCCCAAGTATGTACATCCAACTATTCATCTTTAAAGTCTGTACATTGGCTTCAAGACTTTCAAGTCTATACACTGACGGCTGAACTGAGAACTCTATACATCGTCTGTCTGCATTAGAGTCTCATGGAGTCCATACATTGCACAGCGTTCATAAGTCTATACATCGTGCTGTTTCACGCTAAGTATATACATTGCTTCAACTCTGCTTTCACAACGCCAAGTCTGTACATTGCCTTGTTATGCATATGAACGTGAAGTCTATACATTGCTTCATAAACATGAAGTCTATACATTGCACTCATGTTTCACAAGTATATACATTGCATGCTCTTTTAATAAAGTCCATACACTGAGCAAGTACATACATTGTCTGTCTGTCGATTGAAAAGTCTATACAAAGTTCTTCACTTAACCTGACAATCCGATACTCTGTCTGACAGGGATTCTTACCAAGATTGATGACCTGGCTCGTAATCCCAGGAGGACGAGGTGTGCAGATACTGACACGTGGATGGAATTGCCTCGGATCTGCCGAATTCTTTGGGCGGGAAAACGTGGAAGCCACGCGCCCTTATCCACCTGCTACTGCTGCTGCTGCTATATATGTAAGTCTTCATCTTCTGTTGAAGGCTGATCGAGTGTGGCAAGTCTATACAGTGAGACTAAGTCTGAAGCCGCAGCCACCGAGATCCAGAGAAGAAAAGCAGAGAAGAAGATACAGAGAGAAAAGAGAGATGTGTTGAGAGAGTTTGAGAAGAGAGAGATGAGTTGAGAGGAGTCCATTGAGAGGTTGTAAGTCAGTCTCTTGGTTCAGAAACCAGAGCTGACTCTGCTCATACTTGAGCTACATTTGTCTGGTTTTCTTCATTTCTTTTGTTTCTGATTTTCTTGTGTTCGATACTATTGTTCTTCAAGCTGTGTATCAGCGGATGCAGTGGAGGTTTCCACTGGACAGGTAAAGCTGTAATCCTCAGCTGGCGAGACTTGGGCTCGGACGGGTTAAGCTGTATTTCCCCAGCGGTTCGTAGAGGTGTATCCTCTGGACAGCAAGCTATGTTGCTCAGCGGGCAGTGGAGGATTCCACGTAGCAGTAAGCCATACTCGGTTGAGTGTAGGGTGGATGTAGGTCATTGACCGAACCACCTAAAATCTTGTGTGCATTGTGTTTGTGAGTTTGCTCGTACGTGACTGAATCTCTTGATTATCTTCACAGATCGCTTGTGTTTTTGCTAAGTTTAGACACTCGAGTCAGTGTTTTAGTAGATCTGCCTTTATTCTGCATTTGAACCTCCAACTGGTTTTAAATTAGGCTGTAGATCTATTCACCCCCCTCTAGATCCACACTTCGTGGAGATAGACTGCGTCCATCTAACTCCAACAATTGGTATCAGAGCCTAACTCTTCTACAGGGACTCATCGCCCGAAGAGGAAAGGCAAGATGGATGTTCGAGGGATGATTGCTGAAGGTCACTCAACTACAAAGCCCCCGTACTTTGATGGATCCAACTACGCATACTGGAAGAACCGTATGCAGGTCTTTTTGAGGGCTAAGGATTACGAGCTTTGGAAGGTAGTCAGCAAGGCACCTTATGAGCTGTCCCCGAATGAGGAAGTCTGGACCAAGGAGGAAATCAGATGGTCCACGCTCAACTGGAGTGCAATCAACGCAGTCCAATGTTCTCTGCATCCCACTGAATTTTCTCGAGTATCAGCCTACAATTCAGCTAAGGAGATGTGGGATGCACTGGAAGCAATTCATGAAGGGACTTCTCAGGTTAGAGAGACGAAGGCCAATTTGCTTGTGTCTGAATATGAAGCCTTCAAGATGAAACCCAACGAGACCATCAAGGAGATGTATGCTAGATTGACAACTATTACTAATGGCCTCAGAGGATTCGGGAAGAAGTATTCTGAGTATGATATAGTCAGGAAGATCTTGCAATCCTTGACTTCAATTTGGCACACCAAGGCCACCGTCATGGAAGAGTCAAGAGATCTGCACAATACAAGGGCAGATGAGCTAATTGGATCTCTAATGGCATATGAGATGAATCTGCCGAAGGTAGATGAAGCTGAAGAGAAGAGGAAACCGATCGCACTGAAGGCTGGTGCTAGCAAATCCAGCAAATCAAACCGATCCAGCTCTAGCAGATCATCATCCGAGGAGAGCTTGAATGAACAAGACATAACTCATACTGAGATGGCTATGATGAATAGAGAGTTCAGGCGGTTCCTCAAGAGAGAAGGAGGACAATTCAACCGAAGGAACCATAGTGGCGGCCGACAGGACACAAGGTATAAATCTAAACCTGCAAATCAATATGGAACTTACGTGTGTTACCAATGTAGGAACTCTGGCCATCTGAAAGCTGACTGTCCGGAGAACTAGAAGCACAAGGACAAATCAAATCGAAAGAACACGAAAGGAAGAGCCATGATCAGTACATGGAGCGATGAGGATGAAGGTTGTCTCAGCAATACTTCGGATAGTGAAGTTGAAGCTGAAAAACCCATCTGTCTCATGGCAACTAGCTCTGAAGACAGAGAGGAAGATTCAGATGAGGTAACTTCTCCATTTAATAATTTTACTATTGTTGAGTGGGTAGATGCCTATCATAAACTAGCTAATCAAGTAGATGATATTAGAAGGGAAAATAGGCATCTAAAAAGAAAAATCAATTCCATGCAAAATGATACCTCATTGTCTGATAAAATTGCATGTCTTGAAGCTGAGAATAATAAACTCAAACTCACATGTTCTGAATCAGAGGAAATCAAGAATGAGTTAAAAACTTCTAGGGAAGAGAATGTGAGGTTAGAAAAGGAAATTGATGAATGGAAATTGAAAATTCAAAAATATGAGAGTGAGATGAAGCTGGTGAATGAGAAATATGAAGCTGTCCAAATTGTAAATACTGAACTTAAGAAATCTGTTGAAGATATTCAAAAGGACAATGAGGACAAGCTTAAGACCATTGAAAAAATGACCCAAGGTACAGAGAATCTAAATGCTTTGTTAGGGTCAAAGGTTAATTTCAGAAAAGAGGGCCTAGGATTTAATTCTAGTGCAACAAAAATATTTAGGATGAAAACAATTTCATTTGTTGCTCAAAAAGAAAAGGGACCTCTAATTAGCATGAACTCAACCATTTCAATGAACAAAACTGCTAATCTGAAAAAGCTCAGTGCTGAGGAGAAGGGCAAACAAAAGATTAATGAGCCTAGTAGAGCCAGCACATCCAAGCAAAATCCCAAGGCTCAATCACAGGTTAGGGGTCAACCTAAACAGTCCTATAAACCCCATGTCAAGGCCACCAAGTCTCCACCATTACCATCACCTCTGAAGAAGACCCAATACACACCCATGAATATGTCTGCAGGGTCCAAAGTACAGGGGAGACATAATGCTGCCAGGAGTCAACCCAATTATTTCTATCAACCCAGAGCTCAGACTTACTACAATGCACAGCCAACCTATTTCAATAGGTCAGGTTGGACTAGAACTCCGGGAAGGTTTACAGGTCTTGCATATCAGGCTGCACAATATCATAGACCTTACACTAGAAATTGGGTTAGTGGGTATGGCAATTGGTCACCTAGAAATATGCATTATTTCAGTCAGCCCAGGAACTACTATGGCCAAAACTTCGTGAACACACCCTGACTAAGGCACTGGCAAAGAAACAACACTATCAATAATTATGCTGGTGTAAATAAGAAGAAAAATAACAAAAATAAAAGGAACAACAATAGAAAGAAATCTGTAGGATCCACTGAACAAAATTCTTTCAAATAAATGTGGATACCAAAAAGTCTGTTGTCTTGCTTTACTTCTATTCCATCTTCTCTGGAGCCCAATCAGACTTGGGTTCCAAACTCATCTACCTGATTGTGTGTGCAAGTATGTCTGGCAGCCAAGGACAAATCTGTGGTACTTGGATAGTGGCTGCTTCAGGCATATGACAGGAGATAAGGCCATAAATTCAAAAGCTAAAAGAGATTTGAGGCCTTGTCAACAATCTGATGGAACACTAAGGGTAAAAATAAATCAGTCAGGTAAAACAAGTAAGTGACTTATCTTCAGAATTGAATTGAGAAAGTAATGTCGATTTGATTGGTTAATTCCTGACTTTCTCTTCTTATCTAGCTGATCAGTCTGCATTCCAGACTCAGCTACTGAATTTAAATTTTGCACAAAAGCTGATGATTCTCTTCTCTTTGCATACTATTGCATTGTGTACACTGAATGCTAGAAACTGAACTATCTTGAAGAATTGATTGCTCCCGAATGATGCTCTCTGAATGAATAAACTCTCTGATGGTTTTGTGAATGCTGGATGTTGCAACAGACTCATGATCATGCATGACATTCATATCTTCGTGATCATCATTGCATATCATTTAGTCATGAATGTGGCTAAAATCACATGCATATAAAACTACTTTGAACTGCATTTTTCTGCTACTAAAGGGCAGGGAAATATGTCTGGAGGTTATTACCATGTGTGAGATGGTTCTTGAGACCAGGTTCTCCGCCTAGTACCATGGGTTATATTGATTGATAGGGCAGTCTGAATGAGCATGAATTTCAAAATCCTTTGTTCAGTTTTCAGAGAAAACATTGCATGTATTCAGGGGGAGTTTGTTGAGTCTTTGCATGCCTTTGCATATCATTCATTCATGACCTATGCATAAGCTCTATCTCATTTAATTCTTGCCATTCATTAGCAAAATTGCATGCATATAGACAGGGGGAGTATTGTTAGAAATTCAGAGTGGTCATCAATTCTATTGAATTATTTCATCCTTGACTCTAAATGATTGAGTCTGACATATGGCAATCTGTTAGTCAGTTCTGATTCCTAAGCAATAGAAAACAAATTTCTTCTCTTATAAGAATTTTAAATTACTTACAGACTGACTTAATGGTTTAAATTTTATAATCATTGAAGTTTAAAGATTGCAATCAGTAAATAAGAAAGCTAAAAATTGATAAAACTCTCAACCCCTTTCTTATTTCATGTCAGACAAAGCTAATCATCTCTGAAATTTGAAAACTCATCTGAAATCATGTTAGAGAAGCTAAGTATGTGTATTGTTCTAAACAAGTCATTCTGAAACATATAAAGGACAGCTAAGAAAGATATTGAAAAATATTGAAAATCATTGAAAATTAACATTGGCAGAGCAATGACTGGTAAATCACTGAGAAACTGAGTGATCCATCAAAGAGGTGGACAACACTCATGTCATGAAGTGTATCAGCTATCTCTGTATAAAATGATCAAAACAGTAGGCTGGTTTCACTGAGTACCTGAGGGTAACTGGCGTCTGATAAACGTGTACCCTCACACAAAAAGGTGTAAATCAGTTCTGTTGAATTTGATCATAGGCAGAATTGTCCATCTTGTTGAGTATCTAGGGGTATTGGCGTCTGATAAATGTATACCCTTACGCAGAAAGACTTATGGTACCTGAATGCCCTAAATGAACTAATATTGATAATGATGTTCCTTCAAAAGAAAATTCATGGATGTCAATTTGTTTATTTTTAATACATGACCTAGCATCTCTTAACAACTTTTAATGAGTATACGAAAGTAGGATATTTTGAAACTGAATCTTTCATGCAAATGTGATTCTGGTTTATTGTTTTATCATGCACAGCCAACTTCTCCATTGATTGTAGTGCATGAACTCAAAATTTATAACCTTTAAACCAGACTTCTATCTGAAAGTAGTTTCTAAATTCATATGACTGAAGACTCTGTGCTTTAGAATGCTTATTCCTGAACTACTTGTTTAGAATGCCAATCAGATGATTTCTTGATCTTTCCCTTTGTATATCTGATTTCTTGATCACAATATCCCATTTCATAGGGGGAGAATTCATTCAGGGGGAGTCCTATCTTCAGGGAGAGTTTCTTGTTCTAAGGGTATTTGCATTCATATTGCCATGTTGTACTCATGTTCATACTGCTTTTCTCTTTTTGATTATGTCAAAGGGGGAGAAAATTTTGATGCCTCACTGCCACTTTGTTGCCATCATCAAAAAGGGGGAGAATGTTGTGCCCCTTAGGGAGAATGGCACAAGCATGTACTATGTTGATTTGATGATAGCAATGCTATTTTGTTTTGATGATAGCAAAGACAGTGAGTGCATTCGTTATTGTGTTTTGATGATAGCAACATGAATGCATATGACTGTGACTGATATATCATCTGGAGAATGCATGTGTATGACTGATATATTGTTTATGTTAGACTTCTGGTATGTGCATAGTCTATACATTGTGCATCTCGTTGACAAGTTTGCACATTCATGAAGTCTGCACACTGGTCTTGTTCACGCATCTAAAGTCATCTAAAGTCTGTACAGTCTATTGTCTCAGCCACCGTCTCATTCAGCATACACTCACAAAGTCTATACATTCACTGTAGCTTGCTCAGCTGAAGTATGTATATCCATCATCTCATGAAGTGTGTACATTGCATCATATCATTAAAGTCTGCACATTGGCTAAGTGTATACATCGTGTCTGTCTCAGTCAGCGTCTTAGGCATTTTGTTAAAGTCTGTACACTGGTCGAGCTTTGAAGTATATACATTGGCACATGCATTTACTGTAAAGTCTAGACAGTGGACCGTCTTATTCAGCGTCTCAATTGGACTAAGTCTACACAGCATAAGTCTGGACATTGGACCGTCTCTATTTGCGTCTTATGCCAAGTCCGTACAGTGTCCATCAGCATTTAGAAGTCTATACAGTCCACCGTCTTCATCAGCGTCTCATGCATATAGCAAGTCTAGACATTGCACTGTAGCATGCATTTCTTTAAAGTCTATACATTGGGTTTTTACCTACGGTGCTTGAAACGAAGTCTACACACTGGTTGTACTTCATAGTCTGTACAGTGTCTCTAGTTGGCTAAGTCTATACACCGAGGACGTTGAAAGCTCTCAAGTGTATACATTCTCACAATGTTCATACTTGCTTCCTGTTCCAAGTCTATACAGCCTTTTGCTTCGCCAAAGTCTGTACAGCCATCAATGATCTCCCAAGTATGTACATCCAACTATTCATCTTTAAAGTATGTACATTGGCTTCAAGACTTTCAAGTCTATACACTGACGGCTGAACTGAGAACTCTATAAATCGTCTGTCTGCATTAGAGTCTCATGGAGTCCATACATTGCACAGCGTTCATAAGTCTATACATCGTGCTGTTTCACACTAAGTATATACATTGCTTCAACTCTGCTTTCACAACGCCAAGTCTGTACATTGCCTTGTTATGCATATGAACGTGAAGTCTATACATTGCTTCACAAACATGAAGTCTATACATTGCACTCACGTTTCACAAGTATATACATTGCATGCTCTTTTAATAAAGTCCATACACTGAGCAAGTACATACATTGTCTGTCTATCGATTGAAAAGTCTATACAGAGTTCTTCACTTAACCTGACAATCCGATACTCTGTCTGACAGGGATTCTTACCAAGATTCATGACCTGGCTCGTGATCCCAGGAGGACGAGGTGTGCAGATGCTTACACGTGGATGGAATTGCCTCGGATCTGCCGAATTCTTTGGGTGGGAAAACGTGGAAGCCACGCGCCCTTATCCACCTGCTGCTGTTGCTGCTGCTATATATATAAGTCTTCATCTTCTGTTGAAGGCTGATCGAGTGTGGCAAGTCTATATAGTGAGACTAAGTCTGAAGCCGTAGCCACCGAGATCCAGAGAAGAAAAGTAGAGAAGAAGATACAGAGAGAAAAGAGAGATGTGTTGAGAGAGTTCGAGAAGAGAGAGATGAGTTGAGACGAGTCCATTGAGAGGTTGTAAGTCAGTCTCTTGGTTCAGAAACCAGAGCTGACTCTGCTCATACTTGAGCTACATTTGTCTGGTTTTCTTCATTTCTTTTGTTTCTGATTTTCTTGTGTTCGATACTATTGTTCTTCAAGCTGTGTATCAGCGGATGCAGTGGAGGTTTCCACTGGACAGGTAAAGCTGTAATCCTCAGCTGGCGAGACTTGGGCTCGGACGGGTTAAGCTGTATTTCCCCAGCGGTTCGCAGAGGTGTATCCTCTGGACAGCAAGCTGTGTTGCTCAGCGGGCAGTGGAGGATTCCACTAGACAACAAGTTGTGTTGCTCAGCGGTTTGTAGGCCAAGCTGTATTGCCCAGCGGACGCAAGCTGTGTTGCACAGTAGTAAGCCATACTCGGTTGAGTGTGGGGTGGACGTAGGTCATTGACCGAACCACCTATAATCTTGTGTGCATTGTGTTTGTGAGTTTGCTCGTACGTGATTGAATCTCTTGATTATCTTCACAGATCGCTTGTGTTTTTGCTAAGTTTAGACACTCGAGTCAGTGTTTTAGTAGATCTACCTTTATTCCGCATTTGAACCTCCAACTGGTTTTAAATTAGGCTGTAGATCTATTCACCCCCCTCTAGATCCACACTTCGTGGAGATAGACTGCGTCCATCTAACTCCAACAATTTGGTCATTTCAGTTCTAAGTCTGAAAATACATAAATGCAATTCTGCATAACTTGTTCTTAATGTTCCACACATATTTTATTGATTTTTAGACTACAATTGTTTAATAAATGATGTTTTCAGGTTGTTTGCGTGTTGAAAATATACTGTTAGACATTTGATGTTTGAAAGGAGGTGCTACAAGAAAGATCCATGAAGAGGAAGTCAACTTGAGGAATCATGTAGTCGACTTGAGCTCTGCCAGAACAGCCGATTGCTCAAGGGTCAATAGCTACGGATTAGTGGTGACAAATAGGTGGCTAGCGGTGTAAAATAGATGATAAGGCTAAAAAACAAGTCAGTAATGGTGAAAAATAAGTGGTAGCGTTGAAAACCTTCAAATGCGAAGGGGAGTCGACCCATGGAGTCGACACCAGAGCCACTCGCTAGAAGACGCATCTATAGCGACAGAATAAAGGTGACAAATATCTTCTAGCGGTAACAAATAGGTCCCTAAGGGTGTAAAATGCCTTGTAAGGGTGAAAAATGGGCAATAGGGCTGAAACTGTTGAAAACATGAAGAAGTGATTGTTGTCCCAAAGGTTCTTGTATGGACAAGAAGGGGGGTTGAATTGTCCCCGCCAAGCACGATGGTAATTTTTCAAATTTAACGCATCAAATTAAATAACTATCAACGCAAATGATGATTGGATGAAATATAAGCTATGAAGAAATTAATTCTCTCAAGCTTACCATTCTCACACGATCAACAAAAAGGATGTAAACAAGCAAACCACAATCAACAATAGTACGAGACATATTTTTAGGTGGTTCGGGACCGCGACGGGCTCCCTACATCCACCCCTCACCAAAACGGTGAGGATCCACTCACTTCAAATGAAGCACACGGAGCTTCCGCTCCAAGAGACACGGAGATGACGTCTCCTACACGATCCACGAAGGATCTAGCCACAAACACAAGCTGCAACACCGCAACACCACAAATGACTACTGTTCACCGACGGTTCAACACACACACAAGGTTGGAGTTCAGAAAAATGAAGGATATGTTCAATACATGCTTGTGAATCAAAGGAAAATGACTCAAACAAATCTAAACAAGATGTAATAGTGAATGCCCAAGAGTATGAAAGGGTTGTAGAAGGTCTTCTATATACCTCAAGTCGGAGGGTGGCCGGATGTCGACGATGAGAACGTCCCCGCGTTCCCCTTCTCGTTCCGCTCCTTTCTTTCTTCAGCCACGAACTCCAGAAATGAGTGGAAGTAGATCAAAACCATGGATCTTTGCTCAGCTCCACTCCTTTTTCCCTTTCTTCTCCTACAAGATGAAAAACAAAGCATATTAGGGTTCACAATCCACAAATTTGGATCTCACATTAGCATATATAGAGGACTAACGCAAAGACCCAAATACCCCTCCCAAAGTGTGTTAGAAACATCCATTTAAGCTTAGGAACCATTGGGGGGTATTTTGGTAAAGTTTGGAGAGGTTTAGAAATAGTTACAATCGGATTCGCAAATCCCGTGTCGGAATGGGTCGACCCCTGGACAACCAGAGGGCGGGCAGATAAGAAGTGGAAACTCGGTTTCCAGGGGTCGACCCCATGGGTCGACCCATGCAGACTGACTGCATTTTTAGCCTTCGGTCCGGTCTAGAAACACTGGGGGTCGACCCATAGGGTCGACCCATGCTAGTGGGAGTTAGAAAATACCATTAAATCAACATGAAATCATGGGGAAATAAATGTTTAAATATTACCATAACACCATGATGATCAACCATGATTTTTTTTTACCTAAAACACATGATGAAACAAACTGTTAGTTCATAATCAACATTTGAGCATCAAATTTGACATTTTGAGCTTGTTCATCCAAATAAACTACAATAAGCACACTTCACCAAGATTTTGACTTCCATTCTCAACCAACAAAAGTGTTTGACAAATATAAGATCATGGAGACTTAATTATGCAAATGACATTCTTGAACCTCTCATATGCTCAATACAAGAAAAGCCTCAAATGAGGAATATTCATTCGCACATGAGTGAGCATCTTTGTTGATCATTTTAAGTCCTTCCAGAAATATGAAAAACATGATTATTCCATTTAAAAACCATACACTCACACAATCAAATAAGAAGTATTATTCCATCACATTTCAACATCAGAATGCAACCAAATGTCATTAAGAACACATGCTCTTCCAAACACACAATGTTTTGAATTCATTAAGCCACACAATAGTTGTTATCATCAAAACTAGGGTCAAAAATAATGTGAGAACACATACCCAACAATCTCCCTCTTTTTGATGATGATAAAATATTGTGATAATCTAAACATTTTCCTCCCCCTTTGGCATGATCAAAAATGGGGAACACAAGAGCTGGAGCATTTTACATGAAAACCAACCATATCAATGAAACGGGATACTCATGCACGCAAGCAAGCAAGCATGAGAGACAAGCATGCATGTACATATGTATATCTCCCCCTCAATGGGATAGAAAGATACGAAAAGAGTATTTGATTCAAGTCATAGTGTAGAGCATGAGGCATAATCAAAAGAGGTAGTGCATGCATATGTTAGAAGCACTGCATAAGCCATGATAAGAACAAATTCAAGCTATACAAACATCACAATAATACCCGAGTGAAATATGTGAAAATGGGTAATGAACTTCAGAAATATATGGATATTGACAGAATTTCTAGAGAACACTAGAGGGTTATTTCCCTTCTACAATTCAATTAGATCCTCGACTTTTGGTAGCTTCGCACAACCCCTTTATTATTTATTTATTATTTTTATAATTGAATTTTACCATTCGACGTGAGTCACCTCATGTGTCTCAATGGGATTTCCCGGCTACTAGGATTCATCACAATTTTGAATCTTGTGGATTTTAGCTTCACTTTATCGACGCGAGTTTTCTCATTTGTTTCAGTGGGGATTCCCGACTACTCAGTTCCACATTCCACTTATTGATTGGGGTTGACAGCTTTTTCCTCACGATTACTCTTCATTTCCATGTAGAAATTTGATTCCCCTTCAAGTGTGAAAAAGAAGTTCCGAAATCCTTATTAAGTAAAGTCATATGCATCATCTTGTGCAAGGTGTGTGGGTAATTGCTATGTATGTAGAACATATATTTATGATACTATAGCTATGACTCCCCCTAAATGTATGCACAATGGGAAATAGTTCCTCCTCTTTTGTATATGTCATGATTCACAAATGATCAAAATCAAAGCATCTTATTTAACAAGGAGGTGAGGTCATAGAAGATTTTCAAGAAATGATTTTATATATACATGCAAACAAGCAAGGATAGTGTAATATGTACAATCATGGCATGCAAGTACAATCACTCATTCAAACCGCAAATTCCAAGTTCTCTTCTTATTTGCGTGAATTTTTCAGGAGTTAAGGGTTTTGTGAAAATGTCTGCAAGTTGATTTTCTGTATTTACATGCACAAGCTGAAAATGACCCTTACTCACATGATCTCGCAAGAAGTGATGTCTAATCTCTATGTGCTTTGTGCGAGAGTGCAAAACAGGGTTTTTGGAAAGATTAATTGCAGAAGTATTATCACATAGAATGGGCGTGTCATTCAAAGAGATACCAAAATCAACAAGTTGTTGTTGGATCCAAAGCACTTGGGCTGCACAACTGCCTGCCGCCATGTACTCAGCTTCGGTAGTTGACAATGCCACAGTATTTTATTTCCTAGAGGCCCATGAGACCATGCAACCTCCAAGAAATTGACAGTACCCGCTCGTGCTCTTACGATCCACTAAACACCCAGCATAATCGGAATCCGTGTAAGCTACCAAATCAAAAGTGCAGCTACGTAGAAACCAAAGACCAAGATCCGTGGTGCCTAGCAAATATCTGAAAATCCTTTTGACTGCTAACATGTGTGACTTTTTAGGATCAGATTGAAATCTTGCACACATGCAAACACTAAACATGATATCTGGCCTACTAGCAGTCAAGTACAATAAGGAACCAATCATTCCTCTAAAGAGTTTCTGATCGACAGACTTATCTTCTTCATCTTTATTCAATTTCACTATTGTTGACATAGGCATCTTGTGTTGCTTTGCATTGTCGAATTTGAACTTTTTGATGAGCTCCTTTGTGTATTTCCTTTGATTGATGAAGATGCCATCTTTTACCTGCTTCACCTGCAAACCCAAAAAATATGTCAATTCTCCCATCAAACTCATCTCAAACTCTCCCTGCATCAATTTTACAAAATCATCATTCAATGAATCAGAAGTGGCTCCAAAAATAATGTCATCAACGTATACCTGAACAATAAGCATGTGTTTATTGTTACTTTTAATGAAAAGAGTTTGATTGATATTACCTCTCTTGAAGCCTTTTTCTGAAAGAAAAGTACTTAGCCTTTCATACCATGCACGGGGGGCTTGTTTCTGACCATAAAGTGCTTTGTCGAGTTTGAATACATGGTCCGAATGCTTCTCATCTTCAAATCCCGATGGCTGCTCAACATAAACGTCTTCTTTCACTACACCATTCAAAAATGCCCTTTTAACATCCATTTGAAAATGTTTTATGTTCCTAGAGCATGCAAAGGCAAGTAGTGTTCTAACAGCCTCAAGCCTAGCCATGGGTGCAAATGATTCATCAAAATCAATTCCTAATTCTTGACTATAGCCTTGGGCTATAAGTCAGGCCTTATTCCTAATCACCACCCCTTGATCACTAAGTTTGTTTTGAAAAACCCACTTAGTTCCTATCACCGGGTGGCTCTTAGGTCTACGCACAAGAAACCACACCTCATTCCTTTAGAATTGGTGTAATTCCTCTTGCATAGCCAAGATCCAAAAATTATCATTTAATGCTTCATTTATAGATTTTGGCTCAATAGTAGAAAGAAATGCAAGATTATCAAATTCTTCAACTTCCCTGATTGAAGCCCTTATTTTTATGCCTTGTTCCACATCTCCTATGACATTGTCTTATGGATGGTCCTTGTGGAACGTCCATTGCTTGGGGAGCTCCTCATTTTGGGTTGGAGCTTCATCATTCTTGTTGCAATCCTCATTTTGGGTTGGAGCTTCATCATTTTTATTGCTCGACTCTGCTTGATCCACATCTTGATTTTTCTTGTCTTCCTTTTCTTCTCCATCTTCATGCCTTATATCAAGAAAATGATGATCTTTGTCAGACATTCTTAATGTGTATTCATCAATGATAACATGAGGGCTTTCCTCTACCACAAGAGTACGTAGGTTATATACTCGATATGCTCTAGATGATAAGGAATAACCAAGAAATATACCTCTATCACTCTTCGTGGCAAATTTCTCCAAATGTTCTTTAGAGTTATTCAAGATAAAACATGGAGAACCAAAAGGTTTAAGATATACAATGTTAGGTTTCTTACCTTTATACAACTCATATAGAGTTTTCTTGAGTATGGGTCTTACCATGGCACGATTGATGATGTAATAAGCCCTGCTCACTGTCTCGGCCCAAAATACCTTGGTAACCCATTTTTAGAAAGCATTGTCCTCGCCATCTCCACGAGTGTCCTATTCTTTCTTTCCACGACTCCATTTTGTTGTGGGGTTCGAGGTGCCGAAAAGTTGTGTGTAAACCCCTGTTTCCTGCAAAAATCATCAAAGTCATGGTTATCAAATTCTCTTCCATGATCACTTCTAATTACTTTAATTTGACACCCCTTATCCGTTTGTAAGTTCCTGCAAAGATCTTCAAACTCCTGCAAAGCAACATTCTTATGGGTTAAAAATAATACCCAAGTGAATCTTGAGTAGTCATCTACAATAACAAACCCATAAAGTTTCCCTCCAAGACTGTGTGTCCTAGTGGGACCAAATAAATCTAGGTGAAGAAGTTCAAGGGGTCTAGTGGTGGTGACAATGTTTTTGGATTTGAAAGACACTCTTGTCTGTTTTCCCATAACACATGCATCACATATTTTATTTGCATCAAAATTCAATTTTGGTAAGCCTCTTACCAAATCTTTTCTAAACAGTTTAGAGAGAACACTAAAACTGGCATGACCAAGTCGTCGATGCCACAACCATGCATCATTTGATTTATTTGCAACTAAACAAAGATTTTTATTTTGAGAATTTTCAAGATCAACAGAGTAGATGTTTCCATCTCTAACACCAATGAACTTTATTTCATGAGACACCTTATCTACAATGGAGCAGTGTGTGTTTTCAAAGATGACTTTGTGACCCTTGTCACAAAGTTGACTGATGCTAAGCAAACTGTGATTCAAACCATTCACAAGCAAGACATCCTCAATGGATTGATTTGAATCCTTACCTATTCATCCAATTCCCACAATTTTACCTTTGTCGTTTCTGCCAAAAGTAACCAGTCCATCATCCTTTTCCTTCAGGTTTGAAAAGAGTTCCTTATTTCCCGTCATATGTCTGGAGCATCCACTGTCTAGGTACCATTTGCTCCATTTGGCTCTTAGACAGACCTGCACAATCAAAATAACTCTCAAGTTGATTTAGGTACCCAAGCAAGCTTGGGTCCCGAAGTGTTAGTCCTACCATAAGAGAAATGCATTCTATTTCTTCTTTCAAAATATTCATCATCAGCCTTCATCAAATCACAAACATACATTGAGTGGCCGAACATTCCACAATAGAAGCATGTGACATTTGGCTTTCTAAACCGACTCCTATGCATGTAAGATTTATCAACAAAAGAGTTCATGCATGAGTCAATATGATTAAAGCCATATGAATCAAATGATTTTTGAACTTTTTTATTCACAAATGAATTTTTCTTTGTAGGTGAGCGTCCCACAACAATTCTTTCATTCCTAGCGTTTTCATTGCTAGCCTCACCATGTTCAACAATTTTCTATTTTCCTTTCAATTGTTTTTGAGCAACATCTTTCAAACTTTTCAATTCAACATGCATGGTTTCAAAGTTGGTTTCTAACTCTTTCTTTGATTTCTCACATTCACTCAATCTCAATTTCAAATCATCCAACTCCTTAGTCATTTGATCATTCTCATTTTTTGATTTTTCAGCATTTTCATATGCATGATGTTTTTCTGCCTCCAAGCACTCTAGTTCATCCATGTACAAGGTTAGCTTAGATTGAAACTCTTCTTTTCTTCCTTGAATTTTTCAATTTGCATTTCATAAAAGCTACATTTATCACATGGATTAGTAGAGTTGAACATGTCAAAAAATCTCTTCTTCATTTTCTTAACATCATGTTTTGATTTCTTGTACTTCTGAAACAAATCAACATAAGCTAAATGCCATTGTTCAGGAGTAAAGTTTTCAGAATCAGAGTTTACCTCAGAATTATCCTCATCCGCCATAAAACAAAGATTTTGGAATTGCTCGTCCAATCCTTTCTTATCACTTTCGGATCTTGAGCTATCTGAGTCCTCATCACTCCATGTTGCCTTCATTGCTTTGCCTTTCTTTTGCTTGTCCTTGTTCAGCTTCTTTTAGATCTCGGGGCACTGACCTCTCATATGCCCAGCCTTCATACACTCATAACAAATGATTTCTTCCTTCTTGCTCGATTCTCCTTTCTTGTTGAAGTTTCTCCTCATGAATTTTCTGGGAAGATTTCCATCTCTTATGAAATTTTTTCGGACATTCCTTGTTACAAGAGCCATCAATTCTTCCTCATCGATGTCCATAGATGAGCCTCCATCACTATCTTGCGACGATTCTGGGTATGCCTTCAATGCAATGGATTTCTTCTTCTTGCTCTCCTCCTCAGCTGGCTTCATGATGTTGATTTCATATGTCATCAATGATCCGATGAGTTGATCCACCGTGAGTGTGGTGAGATCCTTCGAATCTTCGATGACAGTCACCTTGGTGTGCCATTGAGGTGTGAGAGACCGCAACACCTTCCTCACCAAATCTTGATTAGAATACTCTTTTCCCAAGGCCTTCAAATTATTTGTTATCTCACTCAGCCTTGCATACATTTCCGAGATGTTTTCCTCGGGCTTCATAGCAAACAGCTCATATTCTCGCACCAATATATTTGCTTTTGTTTCTCAAACTTCTGAAGTGCCTTCATAGATGACCGTGAGCTTGTTCCACATTTCCTGTGCAGATGAACACATAGAGATTCGTGAGTACTCATTAGGATGTATTGCGCACTGAATAATATTCATAGCTCTATAATTAGCACATGATTTCTTAATATGCTCTTCCTCCCATCCATCCTGATTGGGAGGTAACACATAGGGACCTTTGTTAATGACCTTCCAACTATCATAGTCTTATGCTCGCATGAACACAATCATCCAGTTTTTCCAATAGGGATAATTAGTCCCATCAAAGAAGGGAGGTCTATAAACCGAATGTCCCTCGGGGAGCATTCCCTTGTTGGCCATACTAAGGGATCTTTTCTCTACAACCGCGAGGTTGTCCTAAAATCAGAGACCTCGCTCTGATAGCAGATTGTTGTCCCAAAGGTTCTCGTATGGACAAGAAGGGGAGTTGAATTGTCCCCGCCAAGCACGATGGTAATTTATCAAATTTAACGCAGCAAATTAAATAACTACCAACACAAATGATGATTGGATGAAATATAAGCTATGAAGAAATTAATTCTCTCAAGCTTACCATTCTCACACGATCAACAAAAAGGATGTAAACAAGCAAACAACAATCAACCACAGTACGAGATAGATTTTTAGGTGGTTCGGGACCGTGACGGGCTCCCTACATCCACCCCTCACCAAAATGGTGAGGATCCACTCTCTTCAAATGAAGCACACGGAGCTTCCGCTCCAAGAGACACGGAGACGATGTCTCCTATACGATCCACGAAGGATCTAGCCACAAACACGAGCTGCAACACCGTAGCACCACAAATGACTACCGCTCATCGATGGTTCAACACACACACAAGGTCGGAGTTCAGAAAAATGAAGGATATGTTCAATACATGCCTGTGAACCAAAGGAAAATGACTCAAAAAAATCCAAACAAGATGTAGAAGTGAATGTCCAAGAGTAGGAACGGGTTGTAGAAGGTCTTCTCTAAGCCTCAAGTCGGAGGGTGGCCGGATGTCGACGATGAGAATGTCCCTGCGTTCCCCTTCTCGTTCCGCTCCTTTCTTTCTTCAGCCACGAACTCCAGAAATGAGTGGAAGTAGATCAAAACCATGGATCTTTGCTCAGCTCAACTCCTTTTTCCCTTTCTTCTCCTACAAGATGAAAAATAAAGCACATTAGGGTTCACAATCCACAAATTCGGATCTCACATTAGCATGTATAGAGGATTAACCCAAAGACCCAAAGACCCCTCCCAAAGTGTGTTAGAAACATCCATTTAAGCTTAGGAACCATTGGGGGGTGTTTTGGTAAAGTTTGGAGAGGTTTAGAAATGGTTACAATCGGATTCACAAATCCCGTGCCTGAATGGGTCGACCCCTGGACAACCAGAGGGCGGGCAGATAAGAAATGGAATCTCAGTTTCCAGGGGTCGACCCCATGGGTCAACCCATGCAGACTGACTGCATTTTTAACCTTCGGTCCGGTCCAGAAACACTGGGGGTCTACCCATAGGGTCGACCCATGCTAGTGGGGGTTAGAAAATACTATTAAATCAACATAAAATCATGGGGAAAGATATGTTTAAATATTACCATAACCCCATGCTGATCAACCATGATTTTTTTTGACCTGAAACACATGATGAAACAAGCGGTTAGTTCATAATCAACATTTCAGCATCAAATTTGACATTTTGAGCTTGTTCATCCAAATAAACTACAATAAGCACACTTCACCAAGATTTTGACTTCCATTCTCAACCAACAAAAGTGTTTGACAAATATAAGATCATGGGGACTTAATTATGCAAATGACATTCTTGAACCTCCCATATGCTCAATACAAGAAAAGCCTCAAATGAGGAATATTCATTCGCACATGAGTGAGCATCTTTGTTGATCATTTTAAGTCCTTCTAGAACTATGAAAAACATGATTGTTCCATTTAAAAACCATACACTCACACAATCAAATAGGAAGTATTATTCCATCACATTTCAACATCAGAATGCAACCAAATGCCATTAAGAACACATGCTCTTCCAAACACACAATATTTTGAATTCATTAAACCACACAATATTTGTTATCATCAAAACTAGGGTCAAAAACAATGTGAGAACACATACCCAACAGTGATGTTGATGGAGTCGACACAATAAGGCTCTTGGGTCGACGCAGGAATGTCAAGGCTCATGAAGGTGAAAAATAGCTTGTTAGTGGTGACAAAGCTATTTAGTGGTGACAAATAGTTATTTAGTGGTGAAAAATGACTGTTACCAGTAACAAATAGATCATAGCTGCTTCAAGTGGAGGGAAACAAAGCCAGTTCGATCAAGACCAAGAAGAGAAGAAGAAGAAGAAGGGTTGAGTCAACGCCACGACAGTCAAATGACTTTACTCAAAGTCAACTCAGCCAAAGTTGACCAAGTCAAGATCAACTTCAGTGAAGATCAATGCTAGTCAGATGACTAGTCAAAGTCAACAAAAGCTTCATAAAGAGTCAACACAAGAGCAAGCTAGTGGACTCTGTCAGCTAAAGGAGCAGCGGTGACAAATGCGCAGTATGGGTGAAAAATGAGCTACTAACGGTGACAAATAACTTAGCGTGATGGCTCAAGCTCAAAGGAAGAGGATCTAAGGCGACAACTATTAAGGGTGACAAATAGCTGATATGTCTGACAAATGGGTCCTTAATGGTGAAAAATACTCTGCCAATGGTGACAAATAGGTAGGCGCGTGGAAGACTTACAGAAGTCAGGTGTCTTCATCTCTAAATCATTGGCACATGATCCCAGGCACCTAACAGGCTCCGTACGAGGCTGAAATGTCTGAATATTCCCTCCAAAACTTTTGGACGAATGAATTTTTCAAATTAAAGGAAATGCCAGGTCGAAGATTCAAATGATCATCTATATATATACCAAGTGTTCATGTTGTTCAAGAAAAGGAAGGCGAGAGAGCTAATATCTGAATTTGCTGTGAGCTGAGAGGCTGTTCTTCAAAAGAAAGGGTGAGAGCTGATCAAGAAGAAAGAGAGAGCCATCTTCATGAGCTATAGAAAGAGAAAGAGAGAGAGAAATAAGAAAAAGAAGAGAGATTGAAGCAGCTCGAGAAGGATTTTTTAGAGAAAGCTCTTGAACCAAGTTCAGAGCTACATTTGGTTTTCTCTACTACTGTATTTTACCTTATGTTCATTGTATTTTGCTTTTGTCCTTCGATTCTATTTGCTTGGTAGTTCTCTGATAGTGCATTGGTACACTGATCGGAGGTGTGATCAGTGGTTTATTGATCACGTTCTGGTTTGCATACCAGGGTACGAGGGAGTTCCTCGTGTGCTGCCTTTGTGCAGTGTTTCTAGCTCTACTGGGTAGAGTTAGGGGTGTGTTCAATGGACTGTTGAACACAGTTCTTCCCATTGGGTTGTCAGAGGAAGGGAGGAGGTTGTTAGTCCGGTGTCAAGATGTGTATCAACTGGTGTAACGGACTTGGTTCGTGCTTGCTAGTGCAAGGAAGCCTCATCTGGATTGGGTGAGGGGTGGACGTAGATTGCTGGAAGCAATCGAACCACATAAAAAATCACAGTGCAGTGTGTTTGATTTCCATTTCATCTACCCCATTCTTATCTGGACTAGGTATATAAAAAGGTGCTACACCTTGCGTGAGGAAGTCCTCGGGCTTGTCCTCTGCCTCGTACCAGTCCTAGCATACAGTTTCATTGTGGGTGCACATTGAGTGTTTGTGAGTGTGTCTACTCGATAGCCTTAACTAAACCCATTATAAATTTTTTTTTCCAAAACCCTGCCTAGGGGTAAAATGTAGAGTGCTCCTCGGAGAAGGAACATTTCGCCATTTGACCACTAGGAGGTTGATTTTATTAAGATAAACAACAAATGAAAATTACATGATGCGGATGCTAGGCATCCCTAGCTTATCCAACCGAGCTGCACCCTTGATCTTCGTGGGTAGCTCATGTGAGAAAAAGAAAGAATTACAATTATTGGTGCAGGCTAGAGAGGCTAACAAATCAGCAACAACATTTGCTTCTCTGAAGATATGAGTGACTGAGTCCCTTGGAGTGAGTAATTCCCTGATTTCTCTGACATAAGTAAGGATGGACCATGGGCATTGATCTTGCTTGTTGATAGATTGCACAAGGATTTTGGAATCACTTTCAATCAATGCCGGATGAGAAGATACCATTCTAAGGTATTTAAGTCCATCTAAAAGAGCTCTGGCTTCAGCAATAATACTGGTAGTAGCCCCGTAGAAATGGGAGAAGGCAATGACAATTTCACCTTTAGCATCTCGGATTAGACCACCCCCACCTGATGTGCTATGATTCTTGCTGGCTCCGTATGTATTCAATTTAAGCAAAGGCCATGGCGGACAAACCCATTTGACAATTTTCAGTATGGGATTTATAGTGCTTCCTCCTTTTATTCCAAATTGTGAGAGAATTCGCTTCCTGCTTGGGTTGTCTTCTCTTAAATCCGACAGTTCACAAATTGTTTTGGCTTGGGTGACAATGCTATGGATAAGACTTTGCTTGGAGATGTGCTTGCCTTCATATTTGGCCAAGTTTCTTGCAGACCAAAGTTCCCACATTGTGTAGCCGATGACAGCCAAAGAGAGTAAACCATGCTTAGTTTTCAGATTTATCATAGAAACCGATCTGATAATCCTGAACCTAGCAGAATTTCCTTCAAACTGTAGTCCCATGGCCATAAGGGAAGACCATGTAGAAGAGGCTATTTCGCTGTCAATAAAGATATGTTGCAGTGTTTCTACTTGGGGCTGTAGGCAGCATTGACATTTAGAGCATATCTGAATACCCATAGCCTGAACATTGTAGTCTGTGGGTAAGCAGTTCCATACAATCTTCCATAGTAGCACAGATATTTTGGTTGGCAGCCATTTAGACCAGAGAAATCAGGCTAGTTTTAAGCTAGTTTGTTTTAAAAGGGGGCTGATCTATTCACCCCCCCTCTAGATCCACATTGCCATTCTCAATAGGTGGTATCAGAGCTAGGCTTCCCACAATGTGGTCCACTGACCAGGGAAGAGCTGAAAATGACAATGGTAGTAGTTTCATAGCCGAGGGTCATTCTATTAATCGACCGCCATTTATTGACGGATCAAATTATGTTTACTGGAGAAACTGAATGGAATTATTTTTGCAAGCATAGAGCCATGAATTTTGGAGGGAGATCAGCCATTGTCCATTTCAACTACCTGAAGATGAAAACGTATGGACCAACGAACAAGTTCGACTGTCAACTGTCAATTGGGACGCGATGAATGTGACGCAATGTGCTGTTCATCCAAACCAGTATTCTAGAATGTTTTCATGCCGATTAGCTAAGCAAATGTGGGACAAGCTAGATTTAATATATGAGGGAACGTCCCAGGTAAGTGCGACGAAGGTAAACATCCTGATCACTGAATATGAAATGTTCAAGATGAAACATGATGAGACTATCAGTGAAATATTTTCTAGACTGTCAGAACTTACTAATAATCTTAGGGCATTAGGCAAGGATTATTATGATAGTCATATTGTTAAGAAAATACTCAGGTCCCTTCCCCCAGCGTGGCACACTAAGGCCACTATCTTTGAAGATTCCAGGGATCTGATAACCATGTCGATAGATGATCTAATTGGCTCTTTGATGACATACGAGATCAACTTCAAACCAAATGGAGAAGAACACAAGAAGAAGCCAATAGCTCTCAAAGGGTCTGAGAGCAATGAAGAAGGTAGTGACTATTCTGAAAACCTTTCTGATTTAGACGATTATCAACAAGCCATGCTGACCAGACATTTTCAAAAGTTCCTCAAATCCGGAGGTAAGATTTTTAGGGAAAAGGTGCCACAACAGAAAGGTAAATCTTCAAACCTCAAGTCTGATAATAATAGAATTTTTGATAAGATCACTTGTTATCACTGTAAGAAATAGGTCACATGAAAGGAGAGTGTCCTAAGTTGCTGAGGAAGAACCCCAAGGGCAAGAAGAAGCAGCCTCAAGCCATGGTGTGTACCTAGAGTGATGAGGAGGAAATCACTGAAGGGGAATCTTCTGAAGGAGATGAAGAAGGACTGTGCCTTATGGCGCAAAGTGATGAGGAGGTAAGCAACTTCTTCGAAAATTTTACTATTGATGATTGGGAAAATGAATATGGTGAGCTTCTTGCTAAGTTTAATTTTCTGAGTAAGGAACATAGAGCTCTAAAGAGTAAGTTGAATGTTGTTGTTGAGGATAAGGACAACATTCAAAAAGAAAATGAAAATCTCAAAACAGAATTGGAAGAGCTAAGCTCACTTAGAAAAGAAAATGATAATCTGAAATTAGAAAATGAAAGAATCCAGAAAATGTTTGATGAGTTTAGATTGAAGGTTCAGGAAATACAAAATGAGAACAAGTTAATCTCTAAGAAAAATGAAGCTATAAATGGAGTTAACTCCGAACTTCAGAAAACATGTGAAAAACTTCAAAAAGACCTGAAAGATAAATAGGAAACACTTGAGAAATTTGTTTAAGGGAAATCCAACCTAGACACCATGCTAGGGATGACGGTGAACTTCAACAAAGAAGGTCTAGGTTATGATCAATCAAATAAAAAACCTTTTGAATTTAAGACAATCACCTTTTGTGCTAGCAAAGGTAAAGAGAAGCGGGACATTCCATCCAGCTCAACTAGTAGCACTCATAGCTCTGAAGTTAAAAATACTGCTAACCCAAAGAAGGTTGTCAATAGGAACAGCCAAAACACCAAAGCTCAAATTCCACAGAGTAAAAATAGCCCAACACTTCACAATGCAAATAACAGAAATTTCAATGTGCCCAAACCAACAAGGACCCACTCCAATCACCATCAAATTGCCTTCAATGTCCACAACTCTTATAAGGCAAGGGAATTTGTTAACAGGCACAAAAATAATTTTGGGCAGCAGAATAACCAACACATCAAAAATCATCAAGCCAAATCAAACCCAAGGGTTGCTGCCAAAAGGAATGACAGTAATAAGAAACTGAATAATCATGCCAATCAAAAGAAAACTATCAGGCAAATTTGGATTCCAAAAGATTTTTTGAAGAGTCGTAAAGAAGTATGTGGACCCAACTTGTCTTGGGTTCCAAAAGTTTTTGCATAAATTATTTTGCAAGAGAGCCTAGCAGCCATGGACAACCAGTGGTATCTTGACAGTGGTGTAGACACGCTATTCCTGACATCTCCTGAGAAAATCTCATATTACTATACGACGCCCCGCAGCGGCTTTCGAATTTTGAATCGCTTGAGTGCTTCCTATTCTTAAGTCTTCTTCCGCCTTTTCAGCATCCGAAAATCGTCTCGTTGCGGCATTCGGACGGCATCATCACCAATCGGACGCACCGGAAGGTTCCGGAACCAGGAAGAATATCTGGCAGGCGGCTGCCGACACCTTTTCAGGGGACCCGGGGGGGTCTTCATGGAGGCGTCCAGGCCCCTGGACGCCTCCATGATTTTAATATATATTTAAAGCCAAAAAACACATAAAAATAATAAAATTAATGGAGGCGTCCAGGCCCCTGGACGCCTCCATGAAAACAAAATATAAAATATAAATAATATTAATCATGATAAAAGACAAAACAAAAAAAAATAATATATTTATGGAGGCGTCCAGGCCCCTGGACGCCTCCATCAACTTGCCCACGGGCGGCCCCCGTCCGACGGTCTGTTTGACGTTTGAGAAAAAATCTAAAATGTGAAGGCGTCCAGGTGCCTGGACGCGCCCATACTCCATATACGGACAATCCCGACACGCCGGTCGGTTTGACTAATCGAAAAAATCCAAAACGTGGAGGTGTCCGGAAGACTGGACGCCTTCATTTCACCACATCCAGACAAGCCCGACGCGCCGCTCAATTTGACGTCTCAGAAAAGTCCAGAATATAAGGGCGTACTGCCAGCCAGATGCGCCCACTTGTGAGTCACGGGCGCCGGTCAAAAAAACACGTGTTTTGCCAAACCGCGTGCGGCTTTCGGCGGATTCCGGTGGGCTGTTATAGAGGCGTCCAGTTGCCTGGACGCCTCCATTAAAATATTCAAAATAAAAATTAATAAAAATTAATAAAAATTTTCTAAGGCCTTGATGAAGGCGTCCTGGGTCCTAGACACCTCCAAAAGGAGGCGTCCAGGCCCCAGGACGCCTCCATCGTCCGGGACTCTATAAATAGCAGCCCCCCCTCAGTCCGAAAGGGGGCATTTTTGAGAGGTCCGACAGGCTGCCGGAATGCCGAGGCTACCGGATCCTTTTCTAACCCTTAGGTTCCTTTCAGGAGGAGGTTCTGCCGGCTTCTCGGGTGCCCATGCTCGCGAGAGGAAGGTCGCCTTCATCCACCGCGCTTCCACATCGTCCCTACGCTGCCGGAGCGCCGCCGGATTTCACCATCGGCACATCCAATAAGCCAATCCTTTCCTTTTCTTCGTAGTTCTTTTGCATTCATCATCTCGCATCCTCTATCCCCCTTCATAAGGGCGCCTCTTCTTATATACTACTTGCATCCATCATCGCATTTTCCTCCTACTCGAGTCTAAGAGGGGTTTAAAACCACACCAACCAGGTGTGTGTCCTGCCGCGATTTCGTTATTTTCATCAAGGGGGATTGATACTACACTGCCATTTTCTAATTCTGTTTATCTATTGTCTGTTATTTTGCAAGGGTAACTGAAGAAAACCCTCTCCGTCGGCCGGCCGAAGGGGGAGGAAGAAACAACCCGCCACTTCCTGCTAGTGAGGTAGGCGCGATCATTTCCTTATTTTGGGGTCTCTGGCCCCTGGCGATCACATCATATTCTCGAGGCCGCGGCGAGTCACTTCCCCGATGGCCGTTTAAATTTCCGTTCTTATATTCTCTTTATATTCTGTTATATTCTTATCTGCTCATATTCTCGAGGCCGCGGCAAGTCACTTCCCCAATGACCGTTTAAGGTCCTGTTCTTATATTCTCTTTATATTCTGTTATATTCTTATCTGCTCATATTCTCGAGGCCGCGGTGAGTCACTTCCCCAATGGCCGTTTAAATTTCTGTTCTTATATTCTCTTTATATTTTGTTATATTCTTATCTGCTCATATCCTCGAGGTCGCGGCGAGTCACTTCCCGCAATGGCCGTTTGAATTCTGTCCTTTCTCTTGTATATCTTGAATTGCTGCTATATCTGCTATACTCTCGAGGCCGCGGTGTGTCACTTCCCGCAATGGCCGTTTCAATTCTTGCTATTTGATTTCTGCATCATTCCCGTCCCCCCGAGGCCGTGGCGAGTCACTTCCCGCTATGGCCGTTTAACCCCCATATCTTGCTATATTGCATTTGTCCCGCTCGCCTCGCCGGAGCAATCTCCCGTGGTGGGCCCTTCTCTTTTCTCTTATTTCTATGTTGCAACAAACAAAATGAGCCCGCGCGCTCCGCGTTTTTGTTTCTCAAACCGCGTGACGTCGCTCACAGATTGGTGATCACGGTGGGACTTCTGTTGCTTTCTTTCAATTACCCATGCAATTTCTTGTAATTTGCTTTACTATCTCTTGTGTGTTGTTATATCCTGATTGTTTCATTGTTCTGTTGTGCTCCATATATCTGTCAGCATTTCATTGCATACATCCATCCCTCGTTTCTATTCTTTTTCATTTTTTAAGGATCACCCCCTCTCGGTGAAGGAAGGACTCTCCATTTGGGAATTCCTCTCGATGGACTAGAATCTCGTCCACTAGGACCTCCGTAAGTCCCCGACATCGAAGAATCTCCTCTTCGTTCACTGGGCTGGTTGTACCATTGAAGTTCCCCAGAGTTAGTCGACCCATTCGTGGTGAGACGAGAGCCCCTAGCTGACACGGCGGTGAAACAAAAATGAACTAGGGTCCCTATTTTGTGTGAACTTCGGATCTGGTTAAAAACACACAAAAAATCATCAAAATCAAAACACAAAAAAGGGCGTAAAGGCATCCACTTGTTTGATAATCTCTGCTATTTGCTTGCTAGTGTATGTTTTTGCGTTCCGGGAAAACTGTGAGCATGGCTCACGAGTCTTTTGAGGAAAACCACCCTAGTCATGGTGAGTCAGTCGAGCCGCGAGTCCATGCTATGAACGCAGGTCCTTCTTATGAGCCCTCGCATGAGGTGCAGGTTATTGTAGGGGACACGTCCCCACCACAGGACATCTCCTCTTTGCTGGGCGTCCTCACCAACACGGAGCTTACCTCTGAACAGCTCCAGGTCCTACAGGCCATTCTGAAGGGGAAATTTGTTTCCCCCGCCCCCCAGGAATCAACTCCGGCCATCGCACCTCTCCAAGAATCGGTGCAGGCCATTCCATCTCCTTCACTGGCGCAAGCCATCCAATCTCCCTCGCTTCAAGGGAAAGCGAGCCAACAACCACCCTCGTTCCAGTTCCCTTCGCAATCTCAAACCCCCGTTGTTCCCCACATACCGCTTCAGCCGGGGCCAACTTTCGGTGGCCCAGTAGCTCCCTCTCATTTGGGGTTTCCCCCTCAAGTCTCCAGGAGACATTTTCCTCCCTAGTGGCAAGTGCCACCTTCACCTCCCGAGGAGCTCGCCCAATCGCTCCTCAACTGGTTCAATAGAATGGACGAACAGTTTCAGAATTTGAAGAAAATGGTGGACGTGAAATCCACCCCGGAGGTTGCTTTGGCAATCCTTCCGGTCATCCATCTTCCTCCCTCCGAAATGCCCACGTACCGCAGGTACAATGGCACTGGCAACCCCTTCATTCACCTCAAGGATTTCATGTATGAGTCCTCCTATTGGCAAAATGACCAGAGATCCTTGGCATACCTCTTTCAAAGATCATTGGACGGTCCTGCGCTAGAGTGGTTCTATTCTTTGGAGTCCCGCGAGGCCGAGAATTTTGAAACAGTCCAGATAAGGTTCTTGTAAAAGTATCTGGATAGGGTCGGTCCCTCTCTTTCCATCACCGACCTAGTGGCCGAGAAAATGAAGCCCGACGAAGATTTCGTCCGTTATGCTGATAGATGGAGGTCTCTGGCAGAAAGGATAAGGGATACCCTCTCAGAGCTTGAACAAGTGAAGATGATTGTATCCAATGCCACCCCACAGTTCAGGCATGTCTTGGCCATGAACAAGCTTACCACAATGGAGGAACTCTATGAAAGAGCCCAGTATATCCAGACCCAGTTAAAAGACTCCCCTATTATGAACATGTTTGAGCTGCCGAAGCCCAAGATGGTCAGAAAGATAGGCACTAGTGTCCCAGGCGGAGCAACAGAAGGGGTCGTAACAAATGAGCAAGTGAGTGCGGTCAACAACACCAACTATGCAGCCAACCCAAGGTTCCCACAAATGCCTAGACTTCCCCTCCAGCAAGGTCCTTTTCCCTCTCGTCCTACACCCCAAAACAATCCACCCCAAAACAACATGCCTCCACCATTTCACCCCCAGCAACAACCTCAACCTCAGCAACAACAACCACCACCTCCATACCACCAAGTTCCACCCCCAGGGAATTATGGACCCCCACAGCAACAAAGGAGACCAATCGGCCCCAAGAGAGCCCATTACCCACCGTTGCCAGAAACTTTAGCAGATATTTTCAATGCCCTCATGGCCTCAAATACACTCGTCTTACCTAGGGAGAGGCTCGCATGGCCCCCGAATGTCGACACTTCTAGATACTGCGTCTACCACAGGCAGCCAGGACACACAGTGGACAACTACTTTCAGTTTAAAGATTACATCCATGATACGAATGATGAAGGCGGGATTGACTGGGATGAAATGAGGCGATACGTCGCCACTCTCAAGGCTAGGAGACCTCCTCCTAGGCCACAGTTCCAGCAACAACAGCAACAGTTACAACAGCAGCCACAGCAACAACCACAACAACAACAGCAGCCTCAGCAGGCCCAACCGCAACAGCCTAACATGGGCATAATCCAGAATCCATTACCGGAGCACCAACGGCCCAATCACCAGGTCAACCCCATCTCCTCCTTCCCGGAAGTAGGGAGAGAGCAGGTGTGGCACCCAGAAAGTACCTCTATTGATGTGACACCACCCTTGGACCTATTTTTCAAGCATACAAGTTGGGCAGCGGACTCACACTAGCGAGCTCACTCGCTTGGCGCACATTAGTGCCCGAAGGCAACTCGGCGATGATGGAGAGGGTCCGAGGCGGGACCTTGAGGCTCCAAAGGTTGGCTAGCTTGGGGAGAACCCCAAATGGGCCTGAGATGCCCAAATCATGGGTGGCCAGCACACCAAGGGTGTGGGATGTAATGGTTCACTCACAACTCACCCACGGTGGTCACTCACGGCACTAACAATTTAGGGCCGAGCTCTCATTCACCGTCCGATGAAACAATGGTGATAATACTATGCTAGCAATGAATTGAAACCAGCCAAGAGAGGGACCGAGGCTCACCTAGCCGGCGTGAAGACGCCGACTCCGGCCGGAGACGGGGGCGAGCGGGGAGGCGTGGGTATGCACCCGCACGCCGTGTCGACGGAGCTTCAAACCTGCGACCTGAAATAATACATGAACTACACCTCTCGCAGGAGGGGGATCTTAGGGTGGGGGTTAACTGAGATTACACCCAAAACTACCTCCACACAGGGAGGGGCCTTCAGCCGGCCAAGCGGGGAGGGGGTGAGACCGACGAAAGATGAAATTGGACGCCAATGTTGATTCTGCCCACTATCTGCGCTTCTGGACAGACAGTCGCTTCTCTGGACGCTGCGGCCACTCCAGATTTTTGCTGAAGACGTAACCAGTGGGAAAATCTTCGTAGCTGGACCGGAAAGACACCAAAATTTTCTGGCTTTCTTTTGGTACCTCTGCTGGTCGGGGTAGGGGCTTGAACATGGAAACATGTCCTCTGTTCTGACAGCTGTAGGTTCCTAATAGCAAGAAGCAGAGGGTGCCACGAATGCTCCCGAGCTTAGAATCAGATGCCGTTAGAGCCTTTGGAACCGCTGATGGGTCTTCTTTGAAGCCGAACTGACGGGGATGCCAAATGAGGTCGGAGTAGTTCGGTGGCTTCTGAACACTGAAGGAGGGTCGGTGCAGATAGAGTGGAAGCAGAACTGCACAATCTGGGGAGAAAATTGATAACTTTCTGGTCCGGTCTCCAAATTGAAATCTGCTTCTTGGTGATGGTAGAGGACTCGAAGTAGAAGACGTTTTCTGAAGAACTCTCGATCAGATTCCCAGTAGGTTCGTCGCAGAAGAGCTTCCACTGCGGCTCTGGCCTCCTGCCAGGGAAGATTCGCACAGTCGGGGGAGAAAGGATCTCCCGGGCAGCACCTTGCTCGGACGAAGATGAAACCACCGCTGTTGCGAAGAGGACAGGTAGACGCTTCCAACGGTACCTCTTGGGCCTTCAGATTCGTCGGGATGTGGTCGGGGTCGCCTCTGCAAGCAGGTGGTCTTCTGCAGGTCGCCAACTGCTTGGAGGATCTATCAATGGAGGTGGGAGAGGTGATGGAGAAGAGCAAGGGAGAATGGTGGAGATGAGAGAGAGAGGGGGGGCGACCCTAACCAAGGGGTGGGGTCTTGGGGGTGCCCTAGGGCTGTAGAGGGAAGGTGGATTTGAATTCAAATGGCCTAGGGAAGTGGTGGGTTGTATGGGGGAGAGGGAAGGGTGCTTGGGGAAGGGAAGAGGGTAGTTGGTGGTTGGAGGGTGGAGCAAAGATTGGAGGATTCCACCTTGGGGTTGGGGGGGAGTTAAATGAGCGTATGGGGAACGGGGAGGGGTCTTAATGATAGGTGAATGGGGAGGAGAGAGAAAATTTTGAAATTGGGGTGAGGGGAGAGAGAGAGAGGGGGGGACCCCTTAGAGAGAGAGAGAGAAAGAGAGAGATCTAGAGGGATGTGGAATTTTGGATTTCAATATTCATGCCAAAGTTGTTACATATGAGAGGAGTGGGGGCCTATTTATAGGCATTGGACTTTTCTTAGGACAAAAATGACCCTGACTAAACAACTATTGACCAAACACTCCAAGGGAGGGGCGCCCCTGGGCCTAGCCCATTAGTTGGGCCCAATAGCCTAACAAACCAACATAACGACACAAGACTTTGGTAGATAACCTATTAACCTAGGTACATGACTCAAATAAAGGGAAAATTACATGATGATGACTCAAATAAAATATAAAAATTACATGACTAGACTCATAAAATTATGACGAACATAATGGCGCACGCTGATGAGCAATCCGAGCCTCAAAAAAAAGTGGAGGGGCGAGGGATGCCCCCATCATACCCCCGGGGTGGGGAAAACTCAACCCCATCGAGTATGGGTCCACCGGGGAAGTAGTACACCAACATGCAGCTCCGGGCGAACCACGATCTCCAAACTCAACCTTCGCTCATAGCCGGAGAAGGGCGCTTCAGCTCGTCAAAGTGGCTCGGACACACCCTCATGTTGGCGATGGGATCTTGCTTGCCTAGTATTACCGCCGTGTGCTCACGTCAGGCTCTCAGGCTAATTTGTGGTGGCACTCCGAGGGTGTCTCTCGCAAGGATAGGTGTAAGCTCAAGGCACTCACTAGGATCCACCGCGGTGCCCTTAGAGGGTGCCGGATCCGCCACATGAGAAATGGGGTGAATCCCAAAACCCATCAGTAAGTCCAACCCGCAAGTCGGGTTGCCAAAATCATTCGGAACTTGGCAAGGTCCAAGTCCTCGTGCCCTCAAATTGGAGGTGACCCTAGGGTAGAGCCACTCCAAAGTCATCATCATCAAGTTACCAACTTGGAATTCCAAGTGGCGCCCATGAGTTTTTGCCCGCTTGTTGTGAATCTCACCGCTTGTTGCTTGATACTTGCTCGGATGCATATGCCATGCACTATGATGCGGTGTCAGTGGACAATGTAAGGTATGCAAAGGTGGTCCAGGGCAACCACATATAGACCTATCATGCATTGATGTTATGAAGACTTTGAATGATTTGGGAGGACCAGGGCATCCATAGGTGTCCCTCTTATGGGTGAGTGTGATGAATGTTGGAGGACCCGGACACCCATGTAGGTTCCTAGCATACATAAGACCAATGGTGAATTGGGGAGGACCGTTACACCCAAATAAGGGCCACTCATGCTTCCTACTTGACATGTGGGTGGTGTGAATGAATGGACCCGATTTTCTAATCATGCCAAGTGGTGTGTTGTGCCAAGACTTATGCACTCCTATCCTAGAGATGACTTCCATGTGCATGGGTGTGGGGTGGCCCTTGAGTTTCCACTCGTATGGATCAAAGGGATCTAAGAAGGTGGGCATTATGGCGAGGAGCTCTTCCTTGTTTCCTAGGCATATATTGTTTATGGCGATGGTTCCCTTTGTGGGGCCCGAGTCTTGGAAGTGGTGGTTTTGGTCCAACATGGTTGGTTGGGGTAGAGAAAGGTGGGTTGTGGGTAAGGTGGGTGGGTCACATGGGTAACTAGGCTTCCATTGGAAGGGATCAAAGGGGTCATGGATTGGACTTCCTAGAAGAAGGAACTCTATGTCCACAAGGTCCATACAAGGTGGGTCATCCTCCTCTAATGAAGTAATTTGGCCGAAGCTCTTGGGAGGTAGATCGACCATGAGGGGAGGACTTGGCTTTCTACCCGAGATATGAAGCTCCAATTTGAGGAGAAGGTCGGGCTCATCGGGTGTGGGGAGGAATAATAGAAGGTCACTAGTGTAACAACCAATGGTGCACATTGAGGTGATAGACCCAACACATAGGTGTAGGAGGTTAAGGCTCCTAGGTTGTTCGGTCATGGGGGTCAACATGCCAGTCAACTCTAATTGCCATGCTAAGCCCTTGAGAAGGTCCCCTAGTGTCTCCACTTGATAAGATGATTGGATGGTGGTGCGATAGGAGTTGAAGGGCACTATGGGGAGGTGTTGCTCCAAGGATGGGTAGGCCATGGTCTGGTGAGCTGGGCCTTCTTTTAACCATCTACCCAAGGACCCACTTATGATGAGTTCACTCCCTACTAGAGGAGAGGGCATAGAGTTAAGATAGTAATGCAAAGCTTTGTCCTCATCTTGGGCATGTGTTTCTTTCAAAGTGGGGGTTGGATCCGGGGTGTTCACCACTATGGGGTCGGGTGTTAGGATTATGGGTTCTTCTACCAAGGAGGTGGGTAGGTACTTTGTGGGTGGGGTGATGATGATCGGGGCATGGTGCATCCGGGGTGGTGAACGAGGTCGGACTTGGAGTGGGGTTGGGAGTAGTGGTGGCCTAGGTTTTGGTAAGATTGGGGTTGGAAGAGGAAGGCGGGGTGGGTGTGGAGGCTTGGTTTGATTGGTTTTGGGAGGTGTGTCCTTTTTAGGGGGTGAAGGAATTGAAGGGTTCCTTGGGCTTTGGTGATCCGAATAGGAAGGGGACACATATCTAGCCCTAAGGTGTTCCTTCATGTTTTCCCAAGTGGTGATGGGATCTTCCCTTCTAATTATCCTTAAGCCTTCAATTTTCAACCAATGAGTTTGAGCCCTTTTGGTTAGTTGCATTTTGGCACATCGAACCTTCCTATCCTCGGACATGGGATTCCTCCCAAAGTAATGGTCCATTGATGCCTCCCAATCTAAATAGTCATTTAGATGAGTTCCATCAAAAGTTGGAGGTGGGGGACATGTCCTTCTATTGTCCGTACTTGGGGCGGGCCCATTTTCTCCAAGTTGGTTGAGTCGACCCGATATGTTATCAAGCCGCTCATTGGCATAGGTCAAGGCCTTCATGAGGTAGTTGACATGGCCAGGGAGGTCATGTGGGTTAGTGGTAGGCATCCCTTGGTGGTTTGGACTTATGGAGAGGGCCGATTGGTAAGGTTGGTATGAGGTGGCCATACTAGTGGACAAGAGCGATGCACTGGAAGACTCTAAATGCATATGCGCGCCCTAGGACCAACTTGATAGAGACAAGATGTGAACTTGCTCTGATACCACTTGATGTGACACCACCCTTGAACCTATTTTGCAAGCATACAAGTTGGGCAGCGGACTCACACTAGCGAGCTCACTCGCTTGGCGCACATTAGTGCCCGAAGGCAACTCGGCGATGATGGAGAGGGTCCGAGGCGGGACCTTGAGGCTCCAAAGGTTGGCTAGCTTGGGGAGAACCCCAAATGGGCATGGGATGCCCAAATCATGGGCGGCCAGCACACCAAGGGTGTGGGATGTAATGGTTCACTCACAACTCGCCTGCGGTGGTCACTCACGGCACTAACAATTTAGGGCCGAGCTCTCATTCACCGTCCGATGAAACAATGGCGATAATACTATGCTAGCAATGAATTGAAACCAGCCAAGAGAGGGACCGAGGCTCACCTAGCCGGAGTGAAGACGCCGACTCCGGCCGGAGACGGGGGCGAGCGGGGAGGCGTGGGTATGCACCCGCACGCCGCGTCGACGGAGCTTCAAACCTGCGACCTGAATTAATACATGAACTACACCTCTTGCAGGAGGGGGATCTTAGGGTGGGGGTTAACTGAGATTACACCCAAAACTACCTCCACACAGGGAGGGGCCTTCAGCCGGCCAAGCGGGGACGGGGTGAGACCGATGAAAGATGAAATTGGACACCGATGTTGATTCTGCCCACTGTCTGCACTTCTGGACAGACAGTCGCTTGCGGCCACTCCAGATTTTTTCTGAAGATGAAACCAGTGGGAAAATCTTCGTAGCTGGACCGGGAAGACACAAAAATTTTATGGATTTCTTTTGGTACCTCTGCTGGTCGGGGTAGGGGCTTGAACAGGGAAGCAGGTCCTCTGTTCTGACAGCTGCAGGTTCCTAACAGCAGGAAGCAGAGGGTGCCACGAACGCTCCCGAGCTCGGAATCAGGTTCCGTCAAGGCCTTTGGAACTGTTGACAGGTCTACTTCGAAGCCAAACTAACGGGGATGCCAAATGAGGTCGTAGTAGTCCGGTGGCTTCTGAACACTAAAGGAGGGTCGGTGCAGACAGAGTGGAAGCAGAACCGCATGATCGGGGGAGAAAATTTATAACTTTCTGGTCCGGTCTCCAAATTGAACTCTGCTTCTTGGTGATGGTAGAGGACTCGACGTAGAAGACCTTTTCTGAAGAACTCTCGATCAGATTCCCAATAGGTTCGTCGCAGAAGAGCTTCCACTCCGGCTCTGGCCTCCTGCCAGGGAAGATTCGCGCAGTCTGGGGAGAAAGGCTCTCCCGGGCAGCACCTTGCTCAGACGAAAATGAAACCACCGTTGTTACGAAGAGGACAGGCAGACGCTTCCAACGGTATCTCTTGGGCCTTCAGATTCGCCGGGATGTGGTCGGGGTCGCCTCTGCAAGCAGGTCGTCTTCTGCAGGTCGCCAGCTGCTTGGAGGATCTATCAATGGAGGTGGGAGAGGGGATGGAGAAGAGCAAGGGAGAATGGTGAAGATGAGAGAGAGAGGGGGGCGACCCTAACCAAGGGGTGGGGTCTTGGGGGTACCCTAGGGCTGTGGAGGGAAGGTGGATTTGAATTCAAATGGCCTAGGGAAGTGGTGGGTTGTATGGGGGAGAGGGAAGGGTGCTTGGGGAAGGGAAGAGGGTAGTTGGTGGTTGGAGGGTGGAGCAAGGATTGGAGGATTCCACCTTGGGGTTGGGGGGGAGTTAAATGAGTGTATGGGGAAGGGGGAGGGGTCTTAATGATAGGTGAATGGGGAGGAGAGAGAAAATTTTGAAATTGGGGTGAGGGGAGAGAGAGAGAGGGGGGGGACCCCTTAGAGAGAGAGAGAGAAAGAGAGAGATAATGAGAGAGAGATCTAGAGGGATGTGGAATTTTGGATTTTAATATTCATGCCAAAGTTGTTACATATGAGAGGAGTGGGGGCCTATTTATAGGCATTGGACTTTTCCTAGGACGAAAATGACCCTAACTAAACAACTATTGACCAAACACTCCAAGGGAGGGGCGCCCCTGGGCCTAGCCCATTAGTTGGGCCCAATAGCCTAACAAACCAACATAATGACACAAGACTTTGGTAGATAACCTACTAACCTAGGTACATGACTCAAATAAAGGGAAAATTACATGATGATGACTCAAATAAAATATAAAAATTACATGACTAGACTCATAAAATTATGACGAACACAATGGCGCACGCTGATGAGCAATCCGAGCCTCAAAAAAAAGTGGAGGGGCGAGGGATGCCCCCATCATCTATTCTTTCAACCGCCAACCCTATCGTCATGCAACCCCCTCGCCTTGCCCGGGTAGCACCTCTCTCTCATCAATCTGCATCAGTACCGCCTTCACCATTTCCACTGCCATCACGCCCTCTCATTCGTACCCCAATGCCCTATCCGCCAACACCCTTCATTACGCCCTCACACCCTCTCATCTTCTCTCACTCCCCCACTTTACCATCCAACTCTACTGCATTTTCCCCTATACCTTCTAAGCCCCTTATCACCCGTCCACCGTAAGTAACCCCGCCTGTCTCCACCATACCACCGCCAATGCCTTCAAAACCACTCATCACCCACCATCCATCTCAAAACCATTACCCGCTTCAAATCTTACCCACTTCCACTTTGCCTCCACCTCCACCTTCCAAACCCTTTATCCTTCATAACCCGTGCGATATCCCCTCTACCTCCACCATGCCTCCACCTAACAAACCCCTCATTAGAATCCCTGCTCCCATCATCACTCCAGCTTCACCAACCATTCCTCCACCACTACCCCTCAAACCTCTATTAAAACCCACTACTACCCCTATAGAGGTACAGAAGCCGCAGGCAATGGTGCTCCGGAGTGGAAGGATTCTCCACAGGGTTTTCCCCCAGAACAGTCAGAATCCTGAGCAGTCTCAGCCAGAGAGGGACGATGGAGAACAACCGGAAAGATCTATCCCTGGAACATAGTATGATCTGTTGAAACACTTGGACAAGATGCCTGCTCGGATCTCCATCCTGGAGCTACTTCAGAGATCCACATCCCATCAGGCAGCCTTAATGGAGTATCTTCAAAAGGTCGTGGTGAATGAGGACCTCCCTGTAGAAAAGATTTCTACCGTCCTGACCCCAACGGACACGCAACCGGGCATCATGTTCCACAACTACGAGCTCGCTCCCAAGGAAGCTCGGAAATATGCATTATGTGTTTCAATAAAAATTAATGGGGTATCCATAAACCCATGCCTTGTTGACACGGGTGCGTCCATAAATGTGATCTCCATGAGCACCATTCAGTTGTGTGGGGTCGAACAGGAACAGATAAGACCTTCTTCAATCACAGTCACGGCTTATGACAATAGAAAAAGGCCTCTGCAAGGGATGATTATTCTAAGGGCAGAGCTAGGTCCTATGTCAGTCCCCACGGAATTCCATGTCCTCGACATGGACCCCACATTCAAGGCCATACTGGGTCGCCCTTACATTGAAGCCATAGATGTTGTGCCTTCTACCAACCATCAGTGCTTGAAGTTTCCTTACAATGGAAGAATTATTAAAGTGGTCAGCACACCTGTCCTCCACACGGTGGATGCTATCAACACCTCTCTGCCCTCTGTTTGGCCGTCTCATCGGCCCATATTGTCATTGCTGGACGTGTGCGATTCATCTCACATTCCGCTAGCACCAAAGAAGCCGATCAAGGCAACAACGCCATATCTCCCTTTTCACTCCAAAGGTTGGGAGATTATGAGAAATATCGGCTATCAACAGGGCAAAGGTCTGGGTGCACAGCTACAAGGTAGGTTGAAACCACCAAAGGAGATTAGGCCGAACCGCAGGTTCTGCCTAAGCTTCAAAGGACCATTCAAGGCGGATTGGAAGCCCCTCACATGGACCCTATCAAACAACTTCAACAAAGGGCCCGTTATTCAGATGGGGGATTATCCGCAAGAAGCACATGGGGAGTCGCATGTTGTGTATTCAGCCGAAAAATGTCCGAGGGTCACCAAAAGAGGCAAGATCAAAGACCCGGAATGTGAATGGGACAAATGGTTTGATATACGGGACGTTTCCGTTGCACTGGAAAGGATGTTCTCGTCTCCCCAGCTTGAAGGACCGCCATTGATCTCCGGAATGCCAGAGAATGTCACTACTGTTGCCAAGGTTCCAAACTATCCTCGTCCTCGCCAGAAGGACTCTGTCACCGGTGGATCTTTATCCGTCATCAACATTGCCATCGACGGCTCATTAGGCACCGTCTTCTCCATTCACTCATCTCAACCTTTACTGATATCTTCTTCCTGGGTCAGATGGTTGTCTGATGACCTTCCCAGATCCCCCTCTCTACTTACATACCTGCGCGGGTTTCTCAACCTGCGCCAAGTCTTCAATCATGATCTGCTCCACGAGCCTCCCAATCCTCTAGCCATAACCACTTTTCTCTCTCTCCCGATCTCTTTTCACTGTTTTGTCATCAAAAATGAAAACGAAAAAAAAAACATCAATTTCCAAACTCCTCAACAACACATCTTCGTTGAGGAAACCTCCTACATCTCCCACGGGTGCGTCCCACCCTGCGGACCACCCGTCCAAGGTCCGATGAGCGACCTTTTCTACCCCTCCTCTGAGGGATCATTCCCTGTACATTCTTCACCATCCTCTTCATCTTTCTCTTCTTCTGTAAATAATGTCAGTCAATCTAAGAATAATAAGTCAAAGGTAGTACCTAGGAAGAAATCCAAGGGTAGGCAGATCCCTCGTCGGTTCCTTCTGGATTTAACCGCCAGGTGTCAGGCCCTTCTTGCCATATATCCCTCAGTTGCTAGAAAATCCCATCCAGCTACCGAAAATAGAATGTGAGGGCAACTGTGCAATTGATGAGGGGTATGGAGTCTACGAGATCATGGATGAAGGATACCCTACTGAAGATGAGGGTGAAGAATATGAGGATGCGACTGGCGTATATGCTAGTGGAATAAGGAGATTCGACGAGCCGTCAACCGCCGTAGAGGAGTCCACCAAAGAAGTCAACTTGGGAACTGAGGAAGACCCTAGGATCATCCTCATAAGTGATAATCTACCACCCTCTGAAGAAGAGGCATTAATTGAAGTTCTCAAGGAATATAAGGACACGTTTGCATGGAGCTACGAGGATATGCCAAGACTGGATTCAACCCTGGTCGAACACCGTTTAACCCTAAAACCAGGGTCCGTCTTGGTAAAACAAAGGTTAAGGCGTTTCCACCCTTATATGGCTTTAAAAATGAAAGAAGAAGTCGACAAGCTCCATAAAGCTAGGTTTATTAGAGTCGTCCTTTATCCTCAATGGGTGGCAAACATTGGCCCGGTCATGAAGAAAGATGGGAAAGTCAGGATTTGCATCGACTTCCGGGACCTTAACTGCGCGTGTCCAAAGGATGATTTTTCCTTGCCTCACATTGATGTGTTAATCGACAACACAGTAGGATATGAGACCCTCTCATTCATGGATGGATTTTCAGGATATAATCAAATTCGTTTGGCAGAAGAGGATCAAGAGAAGACATCATTCACTACACCTTGGGGAACATATTGTTACGTGGTCATGCCGTTTGGGTTAAAGAACGCTGGAGCTACTTACCAAAGAGCTATGATGGCCATATTTCACGACATGATGCACATATATCTGGAGGTGTATGTGGATGATCTATGTGTGAAATCAAGGACCAGGATGGAACATCCAAGGGTTTTGGCTAAGGTCTTGCAGAGATCAAGAGAGTTCCAATTGAAAATGAACCCGAAGAAGTGTGTGTTTGGTGTATCATCGGGCAAATTACTGGGCTTCATTGTAAGTAAAAGAGGGATCGAGATAGATCCCGACAAAGCTAAGGCATCAGGGATATGCCGCCTCCCAAGAATTTGAGGGAAGTCCGAGGTTTAATCGGGAGGTTACAGTTTATTCATCGGTTTGTGTCTCAGCACTCACAAAGGTGTAGACCTTTCTATGAGTTGACCAAGCCAGGAGTAGATTCCACTGGGATTCTAAATGCCAAAAAGCTTTTGAAGGGTTAAAGGAATATCTGGCTAGTCCACCCGTTTTCATTCCACCCAAACCAGAAAAACCTCTGATCCTCTACATCTCAGTTTTGGACGACTCCATGGGAGCTGTCCTCGCACAAGCTGATGAAGAAGGCAAGGAACGGAAAACCTATTACTTGTCCAAACTTCTCAATCCCTGTGAGCAGAAGTACACAGTCATGGAGAAAACCTGTGCTGCCCTCGTTTGGGTAGTGCAGAAATTGAAGCACTACTTCTTGGCTCATGAGGTCCACTTGACTGCTCGCATGAACCCTATCAAGTTCCTTCTAGAGAAATCCGTCCTTACAGATAGGCTAGCACGCTGGCAGAGTTTCCTCTCTCAATTTGACATCACCTATATCTAGCAAAAGTCGATTAAAGGCTATGCCATAGCCGAGTATCTCGCTCACCATCCTCTTCCTAAGTTCGATCCTGTCCAATCAGAGTTTCCAGATGAGGAACTAATGCCCGTCACTCAGTCTGACAAGCCAATGTGGACATTATATTTTGATGGAGCTCTGAATTCCCAAGGGAAGGGTATCGGCATTGTCCTTCTAATGCCTGAAGCCGTTACTATCCCAGAAGCATTTCAGCTCGCGTTCCCAGCCACCAACAACATCGCTGAATACGAGGCTCTTCTAGCTGGCCTGGAACTAGCCCGTTCTTTCTATATCACTGAGTTGGGAGTCGTGGGTGATAGTCAACTTGTTCTCCACCCGGTGCTTACCAAATATCGCACCCTCGATCCCAAGCTCAAACCCTATCAGGAGCTGGTCTCCACCTATGCCAAATTATTCACCAAGCTGATCTTTATCCATGTTCCTCGCGAACAGAACATTCTGGCCGATGCCCTCGCCTCCTTGGCGTCATCCTTCAAATTCCCTTTAGGTGCATGGTTTAGCTCTATCATTTTCTACAAGCGTCTTGTCCCTGCCGTTCAGGACCCTTACCTCTTAAAGATCAAGGAACGAGTCCTACAGAAGATCAAGAAGGGAGAAATTCTTGAGAAGAGGGAGATCATGCTAGCAGAAGTCGAAGAAGAGCTGGTTGACGAGGAGAAACCATGGTTCTATGAAATTGTCAAATACTGTAAAGATCAGTCTTATCCTGAAGGAGCCACCACAGAAGATAAGAAAGTCATAAGAAGGGTGGCTCAGAAATACACATTGGTTGGAGGTCTACTCTATAGGAGGAGCCTCACTGGCGTTCTGTTAAGGTGTCTTGACGATAATGAGGTTTGGAAATGTGTAGAAGAAGCACACTCGGGTGTGTGCGGTGGCCACGTGAATAGCCAGATGCTCGCCAAGAAGATCATTCGCCAAGGCTTTTACTGGCCCACTATGGAAGAGGATTGTGCTGTCTATGTCCGTAGGTGTGTCAAGTGTCAACTTCACGCCGATAAAATTCATTCACCATCTTCCTCACTTCATCCAATATCCTCCCCATGGCCTTTCTCCATGTGGACATTCGATATCATCGGTCCCCTAGGTGATCCTAATTCCCTCACCAAGCAGAAATCTTTCATCCTTACTGCGACAGAATACTTCACCAAATGGGTCGAAGCCGAAGCCTACGCGGAAATGAAGACATCAACAGTCTGCAAGTTCATCACGAAGAACATCCTCGCCAAGTTCGGCGTCCCAAGCATAATCGTCACCGACAATGGGCCATAGTTCATCTCTCAGGACCTTCAGGACCTCTGCAAAAGGTACGCAATTGCATTGCATCATTCATCACCTTATTACCAACAAGGTAATGGCCAAGCGGAGGCCACCAATAAAACATTGATCAAAATCATCAAAAAAACCTGCGAGTCTAGTAAGTTTTCAGACTGGTCAGAAAAGCTTATCGAAGCTCTATGGGCCTATCGCACTTCAATCTGTACCCCCACCGGGCAGACTCCGTTTGCCCTTACTTATGGTATGGAAGCGGTAGTTCCGTACGAGACTCTGATCCCTTCTCTCAGGGTACAATTGGATGAGGAATTTCCCCTCGACGACCGTCGTAATTCACTCCTCGCCTAGTTGGAACTCTTGGATGAGAAGCGGCTGGCCGCTGCCGAGCATGCGCGTATGTATCAAAATAGACTCGCTCGCTTTTACCAAAAGAAAGTCGTTGAGAGAAAATTCAAAGTCGGTGAGATGGTCGTAAAAAGAATTTTTGTCAAACCTGGAGGGCCGCGTTCTAAGCTCCAACCTAATTAGGAAGGACCATTTATGATTCAAGCCGTGTACCCTGGCAACGCCTACAAACTAGTCAACACCAAAGGGACTGAGTTATCCCACCCTTGGAATGGGCTTTATCTTAAAAAGTACTACCCCTAACATAGTGCCAAAACGTCAAAAAACAAAAAAAATGATGAAAAGATAGAAAACATCAAAAATAACAAAAAAATATTGAAAATCACTAAAAATATGGAAAATTCAAAATGCCGATGCCTGGTGGTCACCATGTAGTTAAGTCCCTGCATCCAACCTTCATGTTAGGATAGGGCCCATTAAGGCTTGGTAGGCACCGGGTCTTGGTTTGCCAGAACCGTGGAGATCCCTGTCCGGCCACATCGGCCTATGCACGCTCAAAGGAAGCCAACATGTACTCACTTACGTATTTTATCCAAAAAAGTTGGTAGCATCACCTACGGTGGGGCCTCACCCAGAAGATCTCCAGAAGCTGTAATCTTTATTCTTTTCTCTTCGACCAAATGAGACAGTTGGCGCCCTTAAAACGCTGAGCATGAGAAACCAAAACTCAAACCCCTTAAGGCAAGAGTAGGATCCATTTCCTCGAGCCTCGATCAGAGCACGAGAAGAGGGTCGTGTCCCCGTAGGCATACAAAAGGGAGCCCACAACGTCAAACGACTATATCTCCCTCGCAAAAAGAAACACAAAATCAAAATCAAGAGAAAAGCCTGGTCGTGACCGTGCCTGATGCGATAAATGAAATCCCTCAAGGCAAAAAGTCTAAATCCACAAAAGGAGTTATGGAATGTAAATGCTCGAGATTTGGTCTGAAGTTGTCCGAAAGAGGAGAGTTAATGGGCCCTTATTGGCTCGTCGGGTTAACGGTTTTGTCGGTCCTCTCAGGAGGTTTACCCCATACACTCTTCCTTCTTCCTTTGAAGATGAAAGCTAGACGGAGTTTCTGAAGGGTAAAACCCGCCAAGGTCTACGACCTTATTTTAATATAAACGTACGGTTGCCTACTTTGAAAAGCAAAAGCTATCGCTGTGAAGGAGTCTCTGTGTTTCTGGCCGGTCAAGACCCCTGTTTACCACCTTGATGTCTTCTTATTTAATCTTGGGCTTAGGCTAATGCAAGCGCGTCACCTATGGGTGTGCCGGCGTCTGATTCCGGGTCAGCGTCGCGCGGTTGGTCGTTAGGGTTCTAGGGTGTTCCATCATATACCACCTAGGGTTGTGAGAAAATAGACCCGGGTCGGTCAAATCATTTACCTCAAAAACCTTTTGGGTGAATCCCTGTGGTCGGAAGCGATTGGGAGCCTAAGCATGGCATGACGGTATTATCATCAGGGTAAGTCTTAGCCGGCGGGATTATCATTCGAGGGGTCCAGAGGCCCAAATCAACCTAGATGTGCACTTAGGATACCTGGGAGGTTAGTAAGAAACCCCTGTTCTCATGTAGGTTAGGTGCCATTTGGATGCTTGCCAGGCGTTATCAACAAAAAAATAAAATGATAAAAATAAAAAAAAAGAAAAGAGAAAATGTACATATTTGCAAACAAAAAAATTGAATATAATAAAACAACAAAAAAATGCCAAATATAAAAAGAAAAACAAATCAATTTTACATGATTACATTTGTATGCAGCATTTCACTTTTTAATCTCGCTTGCATTCGTGTGCTTGTCTGTCGCATTCATCATCACCACATCTTTCCCTTGCCTTCGTTAATAAAGACTTGGCCCCTTGACCCGTTATCAAGGATAGTCAAAGTGACCATCTGCTTATTGAGCAAGGGGCCAAGTCAGAGCAGATATTCTAACTTGTTTGTTTAAGTGATATATGCAGGAATTCGAGAAAGTAAGAAAGAGGTAAGAATCCAAGAATCAAACATTTTATTCCTTTCCAAAAACAAAAAAAATAAAAAAAAATTATATCAAGTTCCACCCTCTCTCTCTGCATTACTTGTCCCGCTACTCTCCGGGCAAGACGCTCTCAAGGGTGCTACCCAACTACGAAAAGCGGTACTCCTACCGCTCTGTACTCCTCTTCCTACACCCCGACGTTGATCCGTGGGGGCAGCAAAAAAGCTACTAACATGAAAGCCACGCTCTCGTGCTCTTCGGTAGCGCTCCTCACCATCTCTCAGCCACTGTTCAGCCAGACCAAGGCTGGTTCGAAGTTCGAACAGCTGGGCCTCCATGGCCCTTCGTTCCTCCCTTTCAACCAATCTGTCGGCTCTTTCTCTCTCTGTGTCTCTTTCTCTCTCTGCCCGTTCTCTCTCACGGTCTTCCCTCTCCAACTGGAGAGTGATCCTCAGCTCCATGGCATCCCTAGAAGAGTCGTCATCTGGACGACGTCGTAGTTCCTCCTCCAGCTCTACTATTCTAGTCTCCCTCTGTGCAGCTTGGGAAAGTGATTCTTGCATCTCCTTTTCCTGCCAGTTATACCATCTCAGATATGCGGCAAAGCATAAACAAGGAGAACTCAACACTAAGGCTCTTACCTGTATAGAGAGCATTCCTTCTGCCTCCGCGGCACGCTGCGTGGCACGAGCAAGTTGCTCGTGAAGTAAGTCAAGTTCTGAGGTAGGGATCCATAAGCTGGAAGAGACTCCACTGGCCCCCATCGCCGATGAGCCCGCGTCAATCTGGGCGCGCTGTAATCATGAGATGATAGTTAGTGTCCGAACACCATGAATCTAGGGCCCTGATTCGGAGCGTGCACTGTATACACATACCGAGGCACTCAAGGCTTCACGTGTGTCACCCAATTGTTGCTCCGTCTCTGCCAGGCAAGATCGCTAGTTTGCTATCATGGTATCACGGACATCCTGCAGCCATAAGAGTCAGCATTTCCACAACAAAAACCAAAAGAGAGAAAGCAAGAGAGAAAGGAGACCTACCTCCACAAGTTTCCGGGGTTGGAGCCGCTCTGCATACATTGTCTTATACAGACGCAGATAGTCTTCACTATCCTGCGCGTGCGATTCCATAATTGTGCCACCCCGTTGCCAATCTTCATACTGTTCAGGGAACCGCACACGCCAATCAATGCAGGTTGCCGGTCCCCGTGTCTTTCTCCCAACGCGAGGTGGCACAGTCGTATCCACCCATTCCTGGGCTAGCCCTAGGGTCCTCATAACCAATCGTAGCCGAAGCGGCTCGATTTCATTTAGGCAGTGCATCCACAATTCTCGTCCGAACCGGGCACGACTTGTTAGAACCCATGGTTGGTCGGCATCGACCATGCCTGAGTAGGGTCTCCAGTTTACCTAGGTTAATACATACCCGTTTAGCCGGTCAAAACCAAAAAACAAAATGAAAATAATTCAAAAAAAAATCCCACCATCGCTGCAGGGAACTCCTATAGCTCCCGCCTTAGCACTATCAGTTGGTAGGTTAGGGGTGCCGCACTCATGATGGGTTGCCACTGCCTGGCTAGCGGCACCATCACTGGTCGCCAATGTCGAGCTCTCCCCATCGGGAGGTAATAATAGCTCCACAGCTGCTTTAGCACATGTCGTCAGTACCTTAAGTGGACTATGAGAAAAAAAACAAAAATAAACAAAAATAAACAAGACAAAATCAAAAATACCTGGATAAGTGGTGTAAAACCACTCACAGTCATCTCACGGTCTGCCTCTTGGGACAGACCTGTAAACAAATGCGCCAGCATGGCAGCTCCCCAGGCGTAGTGCCCTACTCTTTCGAGGTCTGATAGCAGCTCCAGGAAACGATAATGGATACTGTCTCCTTTCGAGCTCAGTATCAATCTTTCCAGCAAGAAGAGGAGAAATCTCCTCAAATCCATGTTGGATCTTTCCCAATTGCCAAAATCTGTGCAGTACACAGCACGACATCCTCTTTCCATCCTCCCCATGAATTCTTCTAAGGACTCATCGTCCCGTTGATGAGTATCAGTGAGCCCTAATGCCTCCATGATAGATGTCCTGGCTACTGACCTGTTCTTCCATCCATCTAGGTCCAAACCCAGTAGCTTCTGGGCACCTTCTCGGTAGTCCGCATAAGTGACTCCGGTCACTGCCTCGCCATCCACCTTGAGGCTCATGATTCGGGCCACATCTTCCAGGCTGGGCACCATGTGCCCCCAGGGCATCAAGAATGCCCGACTCGCTGGGTCCCATCATTCACGCAAGGCTTGGATCAAGACCAGGTCGAGCTTGATCGGCTCGATCCGCAGGAAGGTACCAAATCCCATCACGTCTAGCCTGGCCTTCTAAAAATCCGGGAGACCCCTGTATGCTGCCGCTACTAACTCCCATGAAATGTGCGATTTCATCACACTATGCGCATGCATAAGGAATGGAGAAGGGTGTTGTCAAAAGAAAGGAAAAAAGGAAGGAAGGAAGAAAGAATGAGAAAAAGGGCAGGAGAGCTCAGCTTACGAGTTACGATTGGGTCCTTTCACTGAAGTGCCCTTCAAGGTTCGAGAGCTTCCTGGAACTGCTACCATTGGACCTGCTTCTCTTCGAGGAATGGGAATATTCGCCCTCCATCCCGATCTTAGAACTCTGAGTTCCTTATCTTTCGTGAAAATTTGTACTCTTCGAGTTGGCTCTCAATGTTCCTTCGATAACGAAAGAGACATGTATTTATAGAAATGGGAGAAGTGTGGGCCAAGATTGCCTCCATCACCTTTAACGATAGCCCTCGCGATAAGACGCATGTCCTGCGGTCCCATGTGTCACTTCACCGCTCACGCGGGGTGATTGATTGGACAACACCCTCCCTATACCGTTAGGGATGCCCTGTTACGATGTAGAGGTCATCCGCAAAGGTTGAAAGATCACCCGGGAAGAGGGGCTAGGGTTGTCATTGTTGACTTTCGCGGTTGATTTCCGCATGGAAGACGATCAGAGCAAGATACGATTCCCCGTTTCGTACAGGGTCTCGACGAGCATATCACATGGGGACAGTGTAAAGAGAAGAAGCGTAGGAAGGAAGGAACGCGCAAGAGGACAAATGAGCAATAGGAAACAACAGATCACTCCATTCATAAGTATACATAAACTATCATAAACATCACAATCATAGAAAGGAGGCGTATGCTAGCTCGCCAACTCTCACCGTCACCTTCACATTCATCCCTCTAGGCGTCCCTCTCCTCTCTCCTGAGGTGAGGGTCCCTCAAGGGCCTTCTGGGGCTCCGTGAAATAGCAGTCCCCTCGCCTCGTGGCGCCTGCTCCACAGCGGTGGCTCGCTGCTGCTCCCCTGGCGTGGCAAAGAGGCCACCGATAGAAAAGCGGCTAGACTGGCGGAGTCGCGCCCCGAACTCTCGCGCTCTCTCATAGCTTGCCTCCATGCTCTCTAGCCTCTGTCCCATAGCTCGAAGGCTTAGCTGGAGCTCCCTCACCTGGGCCTCCATGGCCCTTCTGTCCTCTCTCTCCTTCGGCCCTTCTCTCCTCCCTCTCTCTTTCCGCCTCTCACTTGGCCACCTGGAGGAACACCCTCAACTCTAGGATGTCCGGATGTGGGCTCTCCTCACTGTGACGCCACAGCTCCGCCACAGTCGCTACCCAAGCATCACGCTCCTCTTCAGCCCGGGCCGCACGGGCCACCGCACCGGCGAGTTGCTCCCGGAGGGAGGCAATCTCAAGAAAAGGGGCCGAGGAGCTGGAAGATGCGCCACCGCCAGTCCCACCATCGCTGTCTGCTGGGCACACTGGAACAAACAAACAATGGCTGTCAGCTAAGCTCCAAATTAAAAAAAAAGAAGGAATGCAGTACTTAACTTACCAGGATCGATAGTTCCTGTTGAGTGACGGCCAGCTGCCGCCTGGCCTCTGCCAGTTGGGCACGCAAGCCGTTGATGTCGCGCGCATCCCTGGGTTGGAGAGGTCCCACATGACTCTCCCGTCGGTGCCGTAGGAAGTCGGCACTGTCCTGCACCAATACGCTCCCTTGATGTCTAGGGAGACGTATGCGCCAGTCCTCAAGCTTCGCCTTGCCGCGACTCTCCTTCCTGACACGGCTCGGCTCATCCGTGCTCGCCCATTCATCGGCCAAGCCCGGGGTCCGTGCCATGCCCTACATCAAGAAAGGGGGGTCTTGCGTCAGACAATGAGAATGCGTCTCCTGTCAAGGACGCGTCCATCATTTGAGTGCAACACTCACCGAACCCTCTTCCCCCCTCGCGTGGCTCACTTCAAAACTCAAAACGGATCAAAGAGGAGGAGATCGAAGGACCTACCAGACCGTGTTCACCTCCCTCCGCGTCCTCAGGTCCCTCAGGTGCCCGAAGCGGCCCTTCTGCTTCCATGGACGCCTCTCTATGCTCTTGCGTGTCCCTCCTCGGGCGAGGAGTCCCCCGTCCCTCTCCACCTTCACCATGGTCCGACCTATCAAACTCCATCGATCGAGAGAGGAAGCAGACGAAAAGGGGCGAGCAAATCTTGACAGGAGGAGGGCTCGTTTGCGGGTAAGGCACGAAGAAAGAAAGGCCGCCTGGCGTTTTAAATTTGAATTCGAAGGATAAGACGCGTCTTCGCGCCAGGACGTGCCCAAGAAGGAAGAAAAGAAAGAAGGATGATCTCTCCGTGCAAGGCGTAGTTCCCTGCTTTTTAGGGCAAGGTCTTGTGAAGCGTGCCTCGAAACAACTCGGTGCAAGAGAAGAAGCGTGAAAAAGGGAAAGTGCATACGACAAAAGGAACCATTTCATTGCACATAAGCAAATAGTAAGTTATACATCATAAAGTGAGGAAGATGGAGTGTACAAGTAACTCTCTAACTCTCGCTACCACCCTCCTGATCATCTCTCTCCTTCCTCCTCTGACGGGGATCCCTAGGGGGCCTCCGCGAACTCTGAGAGGCGGTGCTTGCCTCGCCCTGTGGTGGCACGCCAGCCTCGAAGGCGCGGTGATGCTCCTCGACCGAAGAAACCAGAAAGCTGCCCATGGAGAAAGAACCAGACTGACGAAGTCACGCCCCGCGCTCCTTCGCCCTCTGATACCGCTCCTCGCTCTCCCGAAGCCTCCCCTCCGCCATGTCGAGACTCAATCAGAGCTCTGTCAGCTGGGCCTCCAGAGCCCTCCTCTCATCCCAGTCTCACAGTCGCTCCGCCCTCCTGTCCTCCCTCTCTCTCTCTCTGTCCTCTCTCTCCCTCTCCTCTCTCTCCCGCATCGCCTCTCTCCTCGACAGTTCGAGGCCAAAACGCAAATCCCGCACGTCGCGAGGGAGCTCCTCAGCCTCCCGTCGCCGCTCCTCCTCCAGCTCCGTAATCCAGGCGTCACGCTCTGCCGCCCAGGCGTCGCGCTCCTGCTCGGCACGAACAGCACGGGCCAGGGCCTCTCGAATCTCGGCCACCTGCCAAAACCCACATGCACCGTAAGAGAGCAGTGAAAGAAGAAGAGCAACTGGAAAGAAGTCGGGGTCAAGCAGGACTCACTTGAGCCGCGCGGTCACGCTCGGCCTCCTCAGCCTGGGCCACCGCGTACGTCAACTGCTCCTGAAGGGCAGAAACCTCTGGAGGAGGGCCCCACGAACTGGAACCCGCTCCACCAGCCATCCCGGCTGTCGCTGCCTGGTGGGCCCGTTGAAACACAAAGCAAACGATAGTCAGAGGCTAAGCATCGAAATCCAGGTCACAAAAAAATGCATTGCATAGACTCACCAGGATCTCCAACTCCTGTCGGATGGCCACCAACTGCCGCCTGGCGTCGCCAGCTGGGCCCGCAGGTCAGCAATCATGTTATCACGAGCATCCTACATTGCATATAAATTAGTGTCACATGCATATACATATAGAAAAGGGAAACATTTTTCATTTTACGCTTACCCCTGCCGCACCAGCAAGGAAGAGACGCTCCCCATACGTGGCTCGATACCGTCTCATGTAATCGGTGTTGTCTGGTACATGGGACACCACTGGGACCCCGCCCTGCTGCCAGTCCTGGTACTGTGTAGGGAAGCGCATACGCCAGTCCATGATCTTTGCCTTCCCCTTGGTCTTTCACCTGACGCGGACCGGCTCGTCTACATCGACCCACTCCTGGGATAATCCCAACGTCCTCATAACGGGCCTAAGTCGGAGCGGCTCGATCTCGTTCAGGCAATGGACCCACACGTCCCGCCCAAAACGAGGATGACCCGCTACAACCCAAGGCTGGCCGGCATCGGCCATGCCCAGGTAGGGCCTCCACACCACCTGCATCACCATACATGCATCATGTTAGTTGCCATTTCGCTCAATTAAGTCACATGCATAAAAACACCAAAAAAAATCATACGCATCATACCATAGCCTCGGGGTACTCGCTCAGCTCCCGACGAAGCGACGCCAGCTGGTAGCCGTGGGGTGCCGCGACCATGACCGGCCTCCACTGTCACGCCAGAGGCACGGCTCTCCTGTTCCCCTGTCTGGCTCTTCCCATCGGGAAGTAGTAATAGCTCCACACCTGCATCCATCATACATCATTAGCACGACTAATTGCATATTTAACTACGGTAAAATGCATAAATAAAATGTTTACCTGGAGAAAAGGTGCGAAGCCCCTGACTGTCGTCTCCCTCTCTGAAGTCTGGGAGAGATCGGTGATCAAATGGGCAAGCAGAGCCGCTCCCCACGCATAGTTCCCCACTCTGTCCAGACCCGCCAGGATCCCGAGGAAGCGGTAGTGGATGCCGTCACCCTTCGTCCCAAGCAGGAGGCGGCCCAGAACGAAGAAGAGGAACCTCCGGAGGTCTAGATCCACCAGCTCCCGCTCGCTCGGGTCCTGGGTGAAAGCTGCACGAGCATCTCCCTCCAGTCGTGCCAGGAACTCCGCTCCAGTCTCGCTATCCCGCTGGCGCGGGTCACGGAATCCGAGCGCCTCCATGATCTCCACTCGTCCGACTACCCTGCTGTCTCTGTCAGTCGCGCTCGTCTCTAGCCACAGCAGGTCCAAGGAACTCTCTCGGTAATCGGGGTAAGTGACCCCGCTGACTGCCTCTCCGTCAACCCGTAGCACGGTGATCTGAGCCACGTCCTCCAGTGTCAGCACCATGTGCCCCCAGGGCATCAGAAACGCCCGGCTCGGCGGGTGCCACCGCTCCCTCAACGCCTGGATAAGAGGAAGGTCAAGCCGGAAGGGCTCGATCCTGAGAAAAGCTCCAAAACCCGTGGCATCCACCCGCGCCCTCTGAAAGTCCGGCAGCCCACGGTACGCTACCACCACCAGGGACCAGCTGATCTGGCTCTTCATCACGCCCTAAAAAACAAAAAGGAACACATCAACATCATGGATAATAATAAACAACAACATTGTACATAATATTTACTTATTTTTTATTTATTTTAAATATATATTTAAAGGCGTCCACCCCCCTGGACTCCTTCTTTTTATTTTCTTTATTTTATTTTAACAAAATGAAAAAACAAATAAAAAATAAAATAAAAAAATAATATATATTATAATGAAGGCGTCCAACTCAGAGGACGCCTCCTTAATTTTAATTTTATTTTATTTACGTAATAACCCAAATAATAATAATAATAACAGAACAAAATAAAAAAAGAAAGGATGGATGCGTCTAGGCCCCTGGACGCCTCCTTCCCTCACTCCCCGGCCTTCTCCACACCATCTCTCGCCCGCCTGTTTAGCCTATTAAACCAACAAATTGGAGTTCTGAGGGGCTTACTGGGTCGTGCTCATCCTCTCTGGCGTCGCCAGCGCCCGCAGGACCCTCCACGGCCAAAGGAGGCGCCTCCTCTTCCTCGGCAATCTCCTCTCCCGCAGCAATCTCCTCCCCCGCGGCAGCCTCCTCTGCATGATCTCTCAACCTCCTCGGACGACGAGCCCACCGTTTCCGCTTCTCTCCACCCTGGCTCGGGCCTCCTTGCTCCATTGGGGAATGAGAATGGGTCGTTTAGAGTGAATGAGTCGTCAGAATGAACAGTAAAAGTGGAAGGGGGGTGAGGCCCCCTTTATATAAGAAAATCACCCTTTTTGGGGCGTCCAGGCGCCTGGACGCCCCCACCTTTTTTATTTTTTAAAAAAATTCGAAAAAAACTAGGGGCATCTAGACGCCTGGACGCCCCCAAAATAAAAAAATTCAAAAAATAAAATAAAAAAGAAATTATAGGGGCGTCTAGGTCCTTGGACGCCCCCAAAACAAAAAATTCAAAAAAATAAAAAAAAAACTAGGGGCGTCCGGGCGCCTGGACGCCCCCAAAACAAAAAATTCAAAAAAATAAAAAAGAAATTATAGGGGCGTCCAGGCCCCTGGACGCCCCCAAAACAAAAAATTCAAAAAAATAAAAAAGAAATTATAGGGGCGTCCACGCCCCTGGACGCCCCCAAAATAAAAAAATTCAAAAAAATAAAAAAGAAATTATAAGGGCGTCCAGGCCTGTGGACGCCCCCATTAAAATAAAAAGTGTATATATATATAAACGAGAACAAAAAAAGGGGGAGAGAGAAAACACAAAAGAAAAAGAAAAAATAAAAATCATAAAAAATAATAATTAAGGGAACAATGGTCCAAAATGCCAAATGCCAGATTTTATTCCATCAGAAAGCAGAGCGGGCTACATCAGGGGCTTAGGCGCCTTAGGCCTTAACTTCCCCAGTTCGGTTACATAAGCTCTCCACAGCTCACATTCTTCCCCCACGTGTGCTAAGGCCTTTCCCGCAACACTTGTCTTCCAGGGTGCTTTAACGGCCTTCGCTTCCTTCGCATCCACTTCTGTACCCAACTCCCTCTTCTTTAAAGGGACGATGCCAGTCAGTGGTGGAAACGAGTGGTGTGGAATACCGATCTGGAGGCAGCACCGATGCACGTTGTAAAGGACAAACTCAGTCGCGCCGATCAGTTGGAGTTCAACTTCGGGAGAAGACCTCATGAGGAGTTCAAGTAAGAATAGACATGCCGGTGCGCAAGTGAAGAAGATTTGTGTCATGGTTCGAAAGTGAGACCGCCAGTCTTCCCGTTTCTTTAGCCACGGAACACGGTTCGCCACGGTGCCACCGAAGCCTAACACATCGGCTATGTAATAAAGGGGACTTTGTTGGAGGAGCTTCGAAGCAGTCGGCATCCCCTCACGGTGGTCAAATTTGAAGTGCAAATCAATCCAGCAATTCAGAACAAGTGCGCAACCGAAAGGAGGCTTACCCATGCTTGAGGCAGTAAGGCCACTGTAAAGGTAGGCAAGGACGGCGGGTCCCACCCTCTTTCCACTCCAAATCCCGCGGATAGCACTCAATTGGTCCTCCTCCACTATGTTGTCGGTATAAGGAAACAAGAGAGCACCCGCCAGACAAATAGTGAACCCTTTCATGATTCCTTCCAAATAGTCATCGTCTGGTGACCCTCTCAGGGCGTCCATGACCCATTCCGCGAGCCTTTGCAAATCAATTCCCTGTTGAGTACGGACCTTTCTGGCTGCGTCGGGTGGCATGAAGCTTCCAAGGACACTCTCGGAAGTTCCCCTTGTCAGCATCCGCATAGCCTTCACCTTCCCGTCACTCTTGAATTTCTTCAATCCGAGCAGAAGTTCCACCTCCTCGAGGAGGATGGTCGCTTCGAAGGTCGGGAAGATGAAAGTGTGGATCTGAGGATGCCAGATCTCCACTAGTGCGCCCATAGCCGCCCAGTCCATGCGAATCCTCTCATAGTGCTTGGCATGAATAAGGAGCCCCTGAAGATGCCACTTCGAGAGTATGGCCCTCATGCCGATGGAGATGTTGGAAGTTAACTTTGAAAGCCATGGCAGTTTGGAAAACTTTCTCGAGCCTGGGAAGAATGGATACGGCTGGGAAGAAGAAGAAAAAGGAAGAGAAGTGAGAAGAGAGTTCACACGGAGAATTTGAAATAAGTCAGCTTACCATATGCGACTGGATCGTCCCACTCAGATGACCCTCGAGGTCGGAGAGTCGCTTGATCTTGCTACTAGGCTTGCTCCGCTTCATAAGATGGGAAGACTCTCCTTCCATCTTGAAATCCCTAGATCCTCCTCTCCTTCTCCTCCCGAGCTTTCAAAACTCTCCTTAGTGCATTTGGTTGAACTAGCCTAAGGGAGGTACTTATAGGAAAGGAGAGGCGCTAGTGGACGAAACACGTCACATCAGTGGTCAATTGTCAGGGTTTTGTCTGGATCCCCTTGTACTGTGGTACGATTCTGTTATAATTCTGCTACTTTCTGATGTTACTAATATATGCTAGTCTGTGCAGGTTTTACTAACGGACGTCTTTGTCCTATCTCCTGTCCCACCTTTCAATGGTTGGTCCCACCATGTCATGCATCATAGTATATGATATCTACGCTACTAGAACATGTCAAGGACCTTGCGGCCCGAACGAATCTGGGATTTGAGTTCCCCTCCAACAAAAACGATGATGATTCTGGAAGAATTTGGGTTGTACGGATAGGCCGTTAACTTGTGGTGGCATGGGGACGACGGTTCCATCCAGTGAGTTGGTGCGTGGATAAACGGGACCCAGCCCAGTATCAGCTCAGCGGATCGGTATCTTGACCCATTCTTAACAAGTTGACAATATTATCCTTGGCTATTTTCTATTTTAGTTTGTTTTAAATTTTTATTTTAAACCCAGCATGCATTCACATAGGACTTTGATTTACTACGGAAGATCATTCAAGTGATTCGATTGTGAAAGCCGTTGTGCTTCAATTCTTACAAATATGAGAAATTCCACTCCGAATGAAATACTGAGTTACCTTGAAACGGCCCTACGCTGCTCTTCCAAAGGAGACCCTTGTTTAGACAGACCCTTAGATATTCCTTTGCTTTTTACCTTGTTTGACCCACCTTGGCCGTAGCACTTCCACACTGGCTGGTAACCGCTCCCCAAAGGTGAAACCTGCCAGTTTATGACCCAGGTACTTCCACACCGAGAAGTTGGTCTCCTTTATTGTCGTGCCTAAGCGCATATCTCACCCTCCCTTATTTGATCTCCATCCAAGTAATCGTCAAAATTTGAAAGACCTTCTTCAAGGTCGCCTCATTGAAACTACAAGAAAGATTCCAAACAGTAATGTCAAAAGCGTGTCTCATCACGCCTTGGCATCAACTTATCAGTCCATTCCCACTCCATTTCACTCCACTTCGATACCATTCCATTATGTGTCACTCCCTTGCAAAGCAGACGCCAAGGCGGGGCAGCTGTAGACACGCTATTCTTGACGTCTCCTGAGAAAATCTCATATTACTATACGACGCCCCGCAGTGGCTTTCGCATTTTGAATCGCTTGAGTGCTTCCTATTCTTGAGTCTTCTTCCGCCTTTTCGGCATCCGGAAATCGTCTCGTTGCGGCATTCGGACGGCATCAACACCAATCGGACGCACCGGAAGGTTCCGGAACCAGGAAGAATGTCTGGCAGGCGGCTGTCGACACCTTTTCAGGGGACCCAGGGGGGTCTTCATGGAGGCGTCCAGGCCCCTGGACGCCTCCATGATTTTAATATATATTTAAAGCCAAAAAACACATACAAAATAATAAAATTAATGGAGGCATCCAGGCCCCTGGATGCCTCCATGAAAACAAAATATAAAATACAAATAATATTAATCATGATAAAAGACAAAACAAAAAAAATATAATATATTTATAGAGGCGTCCAGGCCCCTGGACGCCTCCATCAACTTGCCCACGGGCGGCCCCCGTCCGACAGTCGGTTTGACGTTTGAGAAAAAAGCCAAAATGTGAAGGCGTCCAGGTGCCTGGACGCGCCCATACTCCATATACGGACAATCCCGACACGCCGGTCGGTTTGACTAATCGAAAAAATCCAAAACGTGGAGGTGTCTGGGAGACTGGACGCCTTCATTTCACCACATCCGGACAAGCCCGACGCGCCGCTCAATTTGACGTCTCAGAAAAGTCCAGAATATAAGGGCGTCCTGCCAGCCAGACGCGCCCACTTGTGAGTCACAGGCGCCGGTCAAAAAAACACGTGTTTTGCCAAACCGCATGCGGCTTTCGGCGGATTCCGGTGGGCTGTTATGGAGGCGTCCAGTTGCCTGGACGCCTCCATTAAAATATTCAAAATAAAAAAATAAAAATTAATAAAAATTTTCTAAGGCCTTGATGAAGGCGTCCTGGGTCCTGGACATCTCCAAAAGGAGGCGTCCAGGCCCCTGGACGCCTCCGTCGTCCGGGACTCTATAAATAGCAGCCCCCCCTCAGTCTGAAAGGGGGCATTTTTGAGAGGTCCGATAGGCTGCCGGAATCCCGAGGCTGCCGGATCCTTTTCTAACCCTTAGGTTCCTTTCAGGAGGAGGTTCTGCCGGCTTCTCGGGTGCCCACGCTCGCGAGAGGAAGGTCACCTTCATCCACCGCGCTTCCACGTCGTCCCTACGCTGGCGGAGCTCCGTCGAATTTCGCCATCGGCACATCCAATAAGCCAATCCTTTCCTTTTCTTCGTAGTTCTTTTGCATTCATCATCTCGCATCCTCTATCCCCCTTCATAAGGGTGCCTCTTCTTATATACTTCTTGCATCCATCATCACATTTTCCTCCTACTCGAGTCCGAGAGGGGTTTAAAACCACACCAACCAGGTGTGTGTCCTGCCGCGATTTCGTTATTTTCATCACAAGGGATTGATACTACACTGCCATTTTCTAATTCTGTTTATCTATTGTCTGTTATTTTGCAAGGGTAACTAAAGAAAGCCCTCTCCGTCGGCCGGCCGAAGGGGGAGGAAGAAGCAACCCGCCACTTCCTGCTAGTGAGGTAGGCGCGATCATTTCCTTATTTTGGGGTCTCTGGCCCCTGGCGATCACATCATATTCTCGAAGCCGCAGTGAGTCACTTCCCCAATGACCGTTTAAATTCCCGTTCTTATATTCTCTTTATATTCTGTTATATTCTTATCTGCTCATATTCTCGAGGCCGCGGCGAGTCACTTCCCTAATGGCCGTTTAAATTCATGTTCTTATATTCTCTTTATATTTTGTTATATTCTTATCTGCTCATATCCTCGAGGCCGCGGCGAGTCACTTCCCGCAATGGCCGTTTGAATTCTGTCCTTTCTCTTGCATATCTTGAATTGCTGCTATATCTGCTATACTCTCGAGGCTGTGGCGAGTCACTTCCCGCAATGGCCGTTTCAATTCTTGCTATTTAATTTTTGCACCATTCCCGTCCCCCCGAGGCCGCGGCGAGTCACTTCCCGCTATGGCCGTTTAACCCCCATATCTTGCTATATTGCATTTATCATGCTCGCCCCGCCGGAGCAATCTCCCGTGGTGGCCCCTTCTCTTTTCTCTTATTTCGATGTTGCAGCAAACAAAACGAGCCCGCGCGCTCCGCATTTTCGTTTCTCAAACGGCGTGACGTCGCTCACAAGTGGCTGCTCAAGGCACATGACTGGAGACAAGGCCAAATTTAGCAAGCTAGAAATGAAAGCTAGTGGAACACTTAAGTTTGGAGGGAAGAACAAAGGTAAGATCATTGGCTTCGGCACTGTTGGTAAGTGTCCCTTCAACACAATTGAGAATGTTTTACTTGTTGAGGGTCTTGAACATAATCTACTAAGCATTAGTCAACTCTGTGATAGGGTCACGGGGTCACTTTTGATGACTATGAATGTAAGATTTTTGAACTCAATTCTGATTCAATAAAATTTGTAGGCCATAGGGTCAACAATGCTTACATAGTGAACATAGATGAAAATTCTGTATCAAATCTTTGTTTGACTACCAACTCTGAAAATAATGCTTTCCATTGGCATAGGAAGTTAGGCCATGCTAGGTACAATATCTTGAGTAGATTAGTCAAGCATGAGTTGGTTAGAGGCATGCCTAAAATAAATTTCAAAGCAAACACAAAAATTTGTGATGCATGTGCCTTAGGGAGGCAAATGAGGAAATCTTTCAAAATAAGGCATGAACCTTTATCTTCTAAACCATTAGAACATCTACATATGGACTTGTTTGGTCCTACTAGGACTCGAAGTCTAACTGGTAAGAGATTTAGGTATGTCATTGTAGATGACTTCACTAGGTTTACATGGATATTCTTTTTAGCTCACAAGAGTGATGCATTTGATGAATTTCAAATATTCTTTAACAAAATAAAACAAGAAAATAAGCACAAGGTGTGCATCATTCAATCTGATCATGGGGGGGAATTTGAAAATACATTATTTTTTGATTTCTGTAATAAAGAAGGACTGACTCATAAATTTTCATCTCCTAGGACCCTAGAGCAAAATGGAGTTGTAGAGAGATGGAATAGAACAATCATGGAGATGGAAAGAACCATGCTAATTGAGATCCAACTCCCACGGAAGTTTTGGGCAGAAGCTGCAAACACTGCTTGTTATATACTTAACAAGGCAATGGTAAGACCTGTCCACTTGAAAATTCCATATTAACTTTTAAAGGGTAAGAGACCAAACCTGTCTTATTTCAAAATCTTTGGTTCTAAGTGCTTTATTCATAATAATGATAAAAAGTACCAAGATAAGTTCGAAGCTAAAAGTAGTCCAGGAATCTTCTTGGGGTATTCTGAATTGTCTAGAGCTTATAGGGTCGTTAACATTCATGACCAGTCAGTAGAGGAATCCCCTCATGTAATATTTGATGAAACTCTTAATTCTACTGATATAAATGATGATGACAAGAAGGAAAAAGAAGATGGTGAATTTTTGGAAGAGAAGCTAAATGAAGAAGACTCCAATCAGCAAGAACAAATCTCTCCAGCACAAGGTCAGTCGACCGAACAAGGTGAGTCTTCAAATAACATCAGATTTCTTAAGGATCATCATGCACATAATATAATAGGAAATCTGCATGATCCTCCTAGGGCTAGGTCTTTTCTTAGAGATGTCAATAACCAGGACCTAGTGGCACTAGTTTCACAAATTGAACCCAAATCCATATAAGAAGCTTTAAAAGATGAATCATGGATTAATGCAATGCATGAAGAATTGGGTCAGTTTGAAAGAAATAAAGTATGGACCTTGGTTCCCAGACTTGAAAATTCTTCCATCATTGGAACTAAGTGGGTATTTAGAAATAAAATGAATGAGGATGGAATAATCTGTAGAAATAAGGCTAGCTTGGTAGCTAAGGGGTATTCTCAGCAATTTGGGGTGGACTTTGATGAATCCTATGCACCAGTGGCTAGGTGGCGGCTATTAGAATTCTTATAGCCTTTGCATGCTCTAACAACATAAAACTTAAACAAATGGATGTGAAGAGTACCTTTTTAAATGGCATCATAAAAGAGGAAGTTTATGTTGAGCAACCCCCTGGATTTGAATCTATTGACCTGCTTAACCATGATTTCAGATTGAATAAGGCCCTATATAGACTAAAACAAGCCCCTCGGGCTTGGTATGACAGGCTGACTGAGTTTTTGATCAGTAAAGGGTATTGCAGAGGTAAGGTTGATCAGACTCTCTTCACTAAAAATGTGGATTAGAAATTAATCATAGTTCTTGTATATGTTGATGACATTATTTTTGGTTCCACATGTCCTGAACTTTCTGAAGATTTTGTGAGTCTAATGTCAAAAGAGTTTGAGATTTGTCTAGTAGGTGACTTACAATATTTTCTTGGTCTTCAGGTTAAACAAACAATGGAAGGATGCTTCATCAGTCAGACCAAGTATGCATCAGAAATTATGAAGAGGTTTGGCATAGACAAGTTGAAGCATATGTCTACACCAATGGGAGCAAATACATCATTAGATGCTGATGAGTTAGGTAAACCAGTGGACACAAAACTCTATAGAGGTATGATTGGCTCATTACTCTACATTACTGCTTCCAGACCTGATATCCAATTTAGTGTGTGCTTGTGTGCTAGGTTTCAAGCTAATCCAAAAGAATCACACTTGTTTGTTGTTAAAAGAATTTTTAGATACATTGTTGGCACACACAATTTAGGCTTATTTTTTCTTGCATCATGACACTTAGAGTTAAATTCATATACTGATGCAGACTATGTTGGGTATAAACTTGATAGGAAAAGTACTAGCGGTTATTGTCAATTCTTAGGAAGGTGTCTGGTTTCTAGGGCTTCCAAGAAATAACACTAAGTAGCTTTGTCCACCACAAAGGCTGAGTATGTAGCTGCTGGTAGCTGTGGCACACAAGTCATATGGATTAAGCACCAGCTACAAGACTATAATGTGGATCTTGCTTGCACACCTATCTATTGTGATAACACAAGTGCTATAAATCTGTCTAAAAATCCAATTCAGCACTCACGAGCTAAGCATAGAGACATTAGACACCACTTCATAAGAGATGAAATTTTAAAGAAAACATTTGAATTTATTCATGTAGGCACAGCACAACAAATTGCAGATATTTCCACTAAGCCACTAGATCATGAAAAATTTTCAAACTTGAGAAGAGAATTGGGTCTTTTCAGACTAACCTGAATTTGCAATCTCTCATTGACATCAGTTCATCTGTCGTAGTCTGTAGATGCAATAAGTAAGGGGGAGCTAGTCCCATTGTCCAATTCTTGGATTGTCATGTCTCTTATATTCTTCCATTGCTTAGAATAAACAACCCTATGGTATATCAAATTGTGGTCTCCTGAAAGCAGATCAAGTCTGTCTGGAAGTTGTCACAATGCGTAGAGTGTTATAACTCCGCCAAGTACCAAGGGTAGTAAATGCATCTAGTAAGGGGGAGATAAAAGTCATTGATTCATACCTTCATATTCTTGTGTCAATAAACTCTCATTGTTAGGGGGAGCAGTCTCAGTCATTTAAATTTTTTGTCAGCCATTCCAATTCTTTCTATATCAATCATTTCAGTTGTCTTGGACATGCGCATAAAATTCTTTGTGAGATCTCTCTGAGTCTCCAATAGTCTTTTTACAGACTTAAAGCCTTCTGCATTCAGGACATTCCTAAATCGACCAAGATTAAGTATGTTGGCCATGCTAAGTCTGGTGGTTTAAGATTCATAACTCTGCAAGACCAAAATAAAAGATTTCTGAAGAACACCTCTATACAAATTTAATGGGTTAAGAACATCTTTGAATACAGTGTCCTAAAATCTTTTAAAGCTTGAAATTCAATAATAAGGGGGCAACATTGGTTGAAAATCTCTAAATTAAGTATTGTCTTCAAACACTAGAATAATCTTATGAATTCAAAAAGGGGGAAACAAGATTTTAGAGCAATGGTCTTGGTTTACTGAGAAACCAATTATTCTTCACCTTGAAGTGAAGTACATTGTGTCATGAAGTTCCAAACTATCTCTGATTAAAAATTATGATTCTGAAAAATCTTGACAGAGCAATGGCATAGTATGGTGAGTAACTAGGTCACTTCACCTGATACGTGTTGTGCTTCATGTAAAAAGTCATTACTATTGTTAACTCTGTAAACTCAAAGGCAAAACGGTTAACACACTGAGTAACTGGGGATTCTAGCATCTAAACAATGTGTCTCCTCACGTCAAAAAGTGTGGATTGAATCAAACTGCTCATGAAAAAAAAATCTGCAGTAAATATCAATGTTTGAAAAGAAAATCACAAATAATGACCCCCAACAATAAATTCAATATGGATAGGTTTCAGGTGTTTGTCCTCAATACTAATTGTAGATCTTCCTAGAGAAGTCCCTGAACTATTGATCAGTGAAGCTGTAGATAGATTGCCAAGACACTAAAATCAACTTGTTCATTCCTCATTACTTGTATATATAATGACTTCAGACTTTTTTTTCTCTTGTGTCTTTCTGAGTTATCAATCATAAACCATGCAACTTGCTTAAGCTAACACATTGATCTCTCTCAAGGATAGTTTTTGATGGCAGTCAGATTCATGGTCTATAACACTACTATTTTTGCCACTCAGACCTTCATCTCATTTGCAGTTCTCTACACTACATCCTCCCCATTGTCTCTATTTTTTTTGATGATGTCAAAGGGGGAGAGTTTTTGTGGGGTTGTGTGTGAGTCATTGTTGTCATTGAGCATACTTTGCATATTTTGTTGCACAGTCATTGCATCATTCTCTCACTCAATGTCATAACACTCTCTAATAAGAATTCCAGTCAATGTCTCATATCAATTCACCAAGTTGGTAATTCAATCTAGTTGGTACTGCATTTCACGCTCATTGCATCGTTGATCCAAATGTCTTTCTCAAGAATCACTAATTCTTTTAAATCAATTTTCATACAATAAGCTCAATGACTCATGTGGTTGCCATCAACAAAAAGGGGGAGATTGTTGGGTATAGTTTTATTTTGATGATGTCAATGCAACATGAAGTCATTTGGTCATTTCAGTTCTAAGATTGAAAATACATAAATGCAATTTTGCATAACTTGTTCTTAATGTTCTGCACATATTCTATTGATTTTTAGACTGTAATTGTTTAATAAATGATGTTTTCAGGTTGTTTGCATGTTGAAAATATGCTGTCAGACATTTGATGTTTGAAAGGAGGTGCTACAAGAAAGATCCATGAAGAGGAAGTCAACTTGAGGAATCATGAAGTCGACTTGAGCTCTGCCAGAACACCCGCTAGCTCAAGGGTCAATAGCTATGGATTAGTGGTGACAAATAGGTGGCTAGCGGTTTAAAATAGATGATAAGGCTGAAAAATAAGTCAGTAATAGTGAAAAATAAGTGGTAGCACTGAAAGCCTTCAAATGCGATGGGGAGTCGACCCATGGAGTCGACACCAGACCCACCCGCTAGAAGAAGCATCTATAGCGACGGAATAAGGGTGACAAATAGCTTCTAGCGGTAACAAATAGGTCCCTAAGGGTGTAAAATGCCTTGTAAGGGTGAAAATGGGTGATAGGGCTGAAACCGTTGAAAACATGAAGAAGTGATGTTGATGGAGTCGACGCAATAAGGCTCTTGGGTCGATGTAGGAATGTCAAGGCTTATAAAGGTGAAAAATAGCTTGTTAGTGGTGACAAATAGCTATTTAGTTGTGAAAAATGACTGTTACCAGTAACAAATAGATCATAGCTGCTTCAAGTGATGGGAAACAAAGCCAGTTTGATCAAGAGCAAGAAGAGAAGAAGAAGAAGAAGGGTTGACTCCAATCAACGCCACGATAGTCAAATGACTTTAGTCCAAGTCAACTCAATCAAAGTTGACCAAGCCAAGATCAACTTTAGTGAAGATCAATACTAGTCAAATGACCAGTCAACATTGACCAATCAAAGTCAACAAAAGCTTCACAAAGAGTCAACGCAAGAGCAAGCCAGTGGACTCTGTCAGCTGAAGGAGCAATGGTGACAAATGCGCAGTATGGGTGAAAAATGAGCTACGAATGGTGACAAATAACTTAGCGTGATGGCTCAAACTCAAAGGCAGAGGATCTAAGGCGATGGCTATTAAGGGTGACCAAGAGCCGATATGTCCGACAAATGGGTCCTTAAGGGTGAAAAATACTCTGCCAAGGGTGACAAATAGGTTGGCGCGTGGAAGACTTAAAGAAGTCAGGTGTCTTCGTCTCTCAATCATTGGCACAAGATCCTAGGCACCTGACAGGCTCCGTACGAGGCTGAAATGTCTGAATATTCCCTCCAAAACTTTTGGATGAATGAATTTTTCAAATTAAAGGAAATGCTAGGTCGAGGATTCAAATGATTAGCTATATATATACCAAGTGTTCATGTTGTTCAAGAAAAGGAAGGCGAGGGAGCTAATATTTGAATCTACTGTGAGTTGAGAGGTTGTTCTTCTAAAGAAAGAGTGAGAGCTGATCAGGAAGAAAGAGAGAGCCATCTTCGTGAGCTACAGAAAGGGAAAGAGAGAGAGAAAGAAGAAGAGAGATTAAAGCAGCTCGAGAAGGTTTTTCAGAGAAAGCTCTTGAACCATGTTCAGAGCTACAATAGATTTTCTCTACTACTGTATTTTGCCTTTTGTTCATTGTATTTTGCTTTTGTCCTTTGATTCTATTTGCTTGGTAGTTCTCTGATAGTGCATTGGTACACTGATCGGAGGTGTGATCGGTGGTTTACTGATCACGTTCTGGTTTGCATACCAGTGTACGAGGGAGTTCCTCGTGTGCTGCATTTGTGTAGTGTTTCTAGCTCTACTAGGTAGAGTTAGGGGTGTGTTAAACGGGCTGTTGAACACAGTTCTTCCCTCTGGGTTGTCAGAGGAAGGGAGGAGGTTGTTCCTCCGGTGTCAAGCTGTGTATCCATTGGTGTAACAGACTTGGCCCGTGCTTGCTAGTGCAAGGAAGCCCCATCTAGATTGGGTAAGGGGTGGACGTAGATTGCTGGAAGCAATCGAACCACCTAAAAAATCACAGTGCAGTATGTTTGATTTCCATTTCATCTACCCCATTCTTATCTGGACTAGGTATATAAAAAGGTGCTACACCTTGCGTGAGGAAGTCCTCGGGCTTGTCCTCTGCCTCATACCAGTCCTAGCATACTATTTCATTGTGGGTGCACCTTGAGTGTTTGTGAGTGTGTCTGCTCGATAGCCTTAACTAAACGCATTATACTCTCTTCCTGTTTGCATCTATCGAATTCGAGCTTGGCGCGAAGGTTTTAAGCTAGTTTGTTTTAAAAAGGGGCTGATGTATTCACCCCCCCCTCTAGATCTACATTGCCATTCTCAACAAGGAAAAGCAACGCTAAAGGAAATAACAATAACAGCAATGACGGGAGTAGCAAAGGCAAGAACAATGACGAAAACACGGGTCGTGGCATATAAAGCGAAAACAACGACCAGAGAACCTATGACCCTACGAGCTACTCCTAATAACAACGGAACGAAATCCTGATCTCACAATCAGGAACTAGACCACCCTAACACCACTTCTACTGAGGGAAAACTCACGACAACTCTACCATGGAGGCCTATCCTCACAGACAAGGCCAACTGGGACCACAGGGTCCAAGGGTACAGTCACGACCTCGTTGTCATGAACCCAACCTTGTCAAGAGGTGAAGCCTCGGTAACCCTACCGGGCACCCCCGACCTCTACCTTGAGAAAAAACATAGAAACGGTATGGAAAACCACGTCTCGCAGATGGAAAATGGAAACTCGAGTCACGTATTGCGTGATAGGAGTACTTTTCCACTAGAAGCAAGGCCGGATGCATCCACTGACATCTTAATCCGTGCCCCAGGAGTCTCCCTCGCCCCAGGCGACACTGGTACACCGTACAAGTAACAAATGACAAGGGTCTAGTCGGGGTCGTGCTCGTGAGCACGTGTCCGTAGTCCCTAACCACGTGTGCATACACTGACTAACTGCGCTACGTCAGGCCCTCTAGCTAGTTTTCCTCCCAGCCTGGACTCGAGCCGCCACAGTGGGAGGCCCTACCGCAACTAGCCTAAAACCGTCTCTCCCAGGTGTAGCTCTCCACCTACTCCCTGGTAGGTCAGAACCAGAGTGTCCAGGCAAGCTACGACTAGTGGGGAGTCACTGAAAGTGAACTCTCTGTAGAGGGAAAACACTAACGGTCACGCACGCACCCATTACGAGTAACACGGAGTAACAGGTGGCTCAGGGCCACCAGACTCTGGACAATCATCTAGACCTACCAAAGCAACGGTCCTTGAGTCATGAAGACTCTGGTCAAGACCGTCGTACAACACGACACCATGCCGTCAATCTGCCCTACACCTAGTGTCAGAAGTTGCGGTCCATGTTAATTCTTGAGGTGGTTCATAACCACCAAGACCATTCCCTTTTAGAGGGAATACCTGAGAAACATCTAGCCCTAAGCTGGGTGACTGAAATCACAGTCCAAGGGCCATACACATGGCCCATACGGAAACCACTTCCAAGAAAGCTAGCGACGTGCGGGAATAGCCCTCCGCACTCGTGCCGATCCATAGCGACTTGATCAAGCATAAAATGAAAGCCCGGAACACATGGGGTCACCCGGACCCTCAAAACCCATGGGCACATCAATCGAGGTAATACGGTAACTCTAGACATCGAAAAATATGGTCACGGTACTCACGGGGTGTCTGGGACATCCATGGGGCCATAGGTCGGCCCACGGGTCACAACCGGGTCGACCCAAGGCCAAAACGGGCAAAAGAGCCCCATTTTGGTCGACCAACCCACAAGGGTCGGTCGACTAACAGGGGTCGGTCGATCGGACCTGGCTGGCTGGTAGACCGGCCCATAGCAGAGCAGAACCCTGCTCAGGTCAGTCGACCGAATCGGGCAGGTTGGTCAACCGAACTTGCCAAGGATTGATCCCGGGGCGAACACCGTTGGTCGATCGAAAATGACAGATGACCGATCGGAACCACCCTAGGGTTTTGGTTTCCACGCCCAGTCGACCCCGGTTAAGGGGGAAAACATCGGGGACCATTTCCTTGGTCCTAAAACACTCGGATGCATCAAAATAAACGGAAAACCCCGATCCAGCGAAATCGTCACTCGCCCTAAAAATATGAATTTTTACCCCGGCGTGAAATAAACCCCACTTGGCTCATTTCAGCCTACCAAATCTGCGAGAAAGGAAACACATGGGTCAAGGAACCATCCCCCTACCTCATCCGACGATTTCCCACGTCGAGGACGCCGATTCCACGTTAAAACTCCGTTTAGAATGCCGTCGGGCTCATGAACTTGCGAACTGCCACTGCCACCTTGATCATCGTCCCTTTTGTGCCGCTCCTCACCCCACGAACCTCGCCGCCTCACCCTCGTCCACCTCCGTCGGCTGCCCGAAGAAGAAAGGGGAAGAGGAGAGAACGTGAGAGAAAAGAGAGAGAGGGAGAGATGAGAAATGAGATATGGGGAGAGAGAAAAGGGGGTAGGGGTTATTTATAGAAAATATAGACTTTTAAAAATATAAAAAATAGGAAAAAATCATCCCCCTTACCTTCAGAAAGCGCACAAGGCGTTGGTAAACTCCCGGAGCTAGAAAACACGGCAGTTTACCCTACACTAGTTCCGCAGGCTAATCAGTCGAAAACCTGAATAAACCGTAAAACACACTCTGAGACACACGAAAGTGATCCGAAACCCACGGATCCTGATCCAAACAATATTCAAAAAATCTGGGGCATTACAACCCTCCCCCCTTATAAAAATTTCATCCTCAAAATTTAGGATAGACACTAAGACACAGGGGGAGAATGCCTTATCTTACTGACAACGCTGTTAGAGCTCCAGCTAAACCTCAATTCTCACGAAAATACAATTCCTGAAAGATACAACCAGACCATGATCACGAACAGAATCATCTCGCTTTTCACCACAATTCACACAAATTCCACGGCGAGCATAGCACATGAAAAGATACGAGTCTGGCATCACCTCAATCGCCTCAGAACTCCGATCATAACATCGCTGCCACCATCTCGCATATCGAGAAAACACATCCGCGTCATGGAAAACCTGCCACTGATAACATCCATGCTAGATGGTCCAACCAACCATCAACTTCTCAATCTACTAACGATTCTCATGCCCTTCACAAGGGACAACCAAGCCTGAGCTTCGAACAGCTCACGCAATCACCTCGACTGACCGCCACAATTCCGTCGACTCCAAACCACGAGCCATCTTTTTCTTGGCAATTCGAATGCCAACATTAGCACGGGACCAGCTCCGGTCCAACCACAAACTTTCAACAAATCCCAAATCCAACTCCGGAAAGAAAGCATACCTCATAATCGGCCACCAAAGGCCTCACTTGCACACGACACTCGCCGTTCTTGATTCACTACAACTGACATCCTCTGTCTGTGAAAGACCATTCACCGGTTATTCATCAACCGGAAACCCTCACTTGCTCCTTCATCAGGCCCAACAAGCACATCCCATATCATGATAGGCCATCCGTTGACTATTACACTAACCAATACCACTTCTTGGGCCGGTCCTCACACGGATACTGCATCCGATCTTGATTCTCATGCCAGCTCTACCCTCTCAGGGGAGCACGGCTAACCAAATGACATGACTCCACAATTCTCAGTCCACAACAGCACTAGACTCAGACTTATAGGGAAATCCTCCCATGCTGGTCACGAGACCAAGGTTCTCATCTGACAGCATCCCTCCAGGTATTTCCGAACATAGGCATCACCCATTACACATTCTCATTGAATCCTTCGTCTTGATTATTCCAAATGGGCACCTGCCATTCACAGCTCTGCTCTCTCCACAGAGTCACAAGACACAGCCTGAATACTCTGTTGCATCCCTACGGTTTTGATGATGTCTCACACTATAACTCAATTTGTTTTATCGTAGTCTTGCAATAAAGGTCCATGCATTTTTCTATTCATATGCATTCAATAGATCAGTGCATGCATTGTCTTGTTCATAAGCTTGCTCGGTGCAAGTTTCTCCAAGTTTTGCATTTCTCGCATAAAGTCCTTGCCTTGGTGCAAGTTCTTGTTCATGCATTGGTTCTGTCATTCATATTCTGTCTCAGTGCATTTTACTAGGTCGTGTGCACCAAGGTCCGTGCATATCATGTCTCTGCATCTAACCTCTCGAGGTTGGTGCAATATCTGGGTCAGTGCTATTCTTGACTAGAATGTGTTGTTTAGTCTGCTCATTTCCATTATCTCAGTGCAAATCCAACTCGGTGCAAGTCTATCTTGCATCTCTCATTGTTCTGCACATTTCTCTCTGCCATCTCGGTGCAGCTCTTGCTTGGACTGCATATCCCGACTCGGTGCATTCTTTCTCTTTCTGAAAAACATGAAGTTGGTGCATCTTTTTATTGCATTAACATATTCGGTGCAAGGTTTGGTCTGCACCTAGTCGGCGCAACTTTTGGTTAGACGTAGATATAGGAACTCAACTCGGTGCATACTTTGCTTAAGATAAAAACATGATCAGTGCATAGCCAAGTCTATACAACTCACTGTACCTGTCTATGCACGTTTTGCTCCATGCACACCAAGTCTATACAAATCCCTACAGCAACGAGCTCGGTGCAGTTCTTGTTTCAGGTCTATTAGACTCGGTCCAAATCTTGTAGGTAGCTAAATTAGATTGGTGCATCTTCTGCTTCTTTCCGCATCGGTGCTTTTCCTGCCAGACTTAGTCGGTTCGTGTTTCCGACTCGGTGCAAACTTTCCTTTTTGGCAAAAATAAAGTCAGTGCATCTTTGTGCTTTATGGATTCTTGTCGATGCATATCTGTTGCACGATTGGACTCTATGGTCCGTGCTTATGACGTCATCCATTTTCACAAGTCAGTGCATCTCACATTTTTGCTCACTTCAACTTGGTGCAACCTCTTGTTCACCTTGTAGTAAGTCAGTGCATTAGTTGACTTGGAAATTTCTACTTAGTGCAGTTTATGTTTACTTACTCGCTACGTCAGTATGACTTGTGCTAAGTGTGTGACAAAATGTTTATTCATTTTCTTACAGTCTGTCTAGGCATTCATCAGGTGGATGGCACGTGATCCGAGGAAGATAGAGGTCCAGAACATTCTGACACGTGCCCCATCCTTTCAGGCAGGAAACGTGGTATCCATACACCCAAGTTTCTGGAACAGACATATAAATACTGAGGAGGGAAGAAGGCAAACTAGCGATCATGGAACAGTGGATGGAATAGTGAAAAAGGAGAGAAGAGTGAGAGTAGTGCTGTGGATCAAGAGAGAAAACCAGAGATAAACCATTCCATCAAGAGCAGAGAGAAGATTCTGAGAGAGAGCTATCTGTGAATCTGAAGATCTGCTTCTACGAAAGCTACATTGCTTTGATTTATAGATAATTGTTTTCCATTGATCTTTTATTTTCGAGTTTCCTTCATTTTCCTTTCCATTTTTGTCACCCTCCAAGCTTGCTCGGAGGAAGGGAGAAGTTCTCCGGGTTCCCTCCATTATTCTTGGAGGAAGAGAGGTTTGATTCTCTAGTTTTGTGAGTTACTTGGGAGCAATTTCACAGGGTTCCCTTAACTGTGTGCAAAGGAAGGGAGATTTTTTCTCCAGTACTTCTTCTGGTTGATCAGAAGGCTGAGGTGGGTGTTCCTTAGGGCAAGCTGTTTGGCAGCGGTTGTCGCAGACTGAGTCTGCTGTGTGCGATTGATCATTGCAAGGAAACCTTACTCTTCTGAGTGAGGGGTGGACGTAGATTGCGGGTAGCAATCGAACCACCTAAAAAATTTTGTCTCTCTTGTGGGTTTGCCAGTCTACTTTATGCTTGCTCTCCATCTACTTGATATATTGCTTCATCGTGAATTTCCTTCTCGATCTCAATCCATAGTCTAGATATCTCTATTACCTATCTCCGAAGTTTTTCTTCACTGCATTTTGAAGGGTTGAGTAATTGTTTCTGAGTTTATCGAATTTGGGAGTGATCTATTCATCCTCTCCCCTTCTATCTCACTTTCCACTGTGCGTATCAATTGGTATCAGAGCGGGTTCTCACTATGTGGTCCAATGGCCAGGGTAACTCTAGATCTAATGCTCCTCGGAGCTTCATGGCTGAGGGACAATCTATCAGTCGCCCTCCGTTCTTCGATGGTAACAATTACTTTTTTTGGAAAAATAGGATGGAGGTATTCATAAGGGCGTAGAGCCACAAAGTTTGGAGGGTGATCACCACAGGGCCATATGATCTGCCACCGAACGAAGATGCATGGACAGATGATCAAATCAAGCTTTCATCACTCAAATGGATGGCCCTGAACATCATCTAATGTGCAGTTCATCCAAGCGAATACGCCCGCATCTCAGCATGCAAAACGGCCAAGAAAATGTGGGATGAGTTGGAGTTAATCTACGAAGGTACATCCCAAGTGAAAGCAACGAAGGTAAATCTCATCACCTCTGAATATGAGCTGTTTAAGATGAAATCAGAGGAGACCATAACTGAGATGTATGCCAGACTGTCATTGATTACGAACAGTCTTAAGGTGTTTGGGAAAGAGATATATGATGGAGATATAGTTAGGAAGATACTTAGATCTCTAACCCCTACATGGCACACTAAGGCCATTGTGATAGAGAAGTCTAGGGATCTGTCGAGAATGACAGTCACCGAACTTATAGGATCCCTAATGACGTATGAGATGAATTTCAAGAGGAATAGTGAAGGAAGCGACAAGAAGGGCAAGAATATTGCCCTCAAGGTGTCCCGCAGCAAAGGCAGTAGCAGCAGCGGGAGTAGTAGTTGCGAGTCTGACGGGCTGTCAGACCTCGACCAGGAGGAGCAAGCAATGCTCACTCGTCAATTTAGGAAATTCTTGAGGACTAAGGGAAAGACCTTTAGAAGAAAGTGGTCATATCCCTATGGTAAGAACTTTGATTCCAGCAATGATAAGAATAGGAATGCAAGAAAATCACATGTTTTCAGTGCAGGAAACCTGGACACATGAAAGGGGATTGCCCTGATCTTCAGAAGAAGGGTTCCGACTTTCAAAAGAAGAGCTCCAAGGTGCAGAAGAAGAAACCACAAGCAATGGTCTACACGTGGAGCGATGAGGAAGAAGATCCAGAAGCCAACTCCTAAGAGGAGGACGAATGAGGAATTTTCCTGATGGCAAATAGCGATGAGGAGGTAACCAACATTTTTGAGAATTTTTCTATTGATGATTGGGAAGACGCCTATGCTGAACTATTAGATAAGTTCAATTCACTGAGTAAAGAGGTTCTGAAAAGAAAATTCAATGCTAATATTGAAGAACAAACTCAAATCAGTAAGAAAAATCAGAAATTAAAGGAACAATTAGAAGAAATGACTTCTCTGAAGAAGGAAAATGAAAAGCACAAATCAGAGAACCAGGAAGTTCACACACAGCTCAACGAACTCAAGATAAAACTTGAAGAAAGTCTGAATGAAAATAGTGTGATCACTGAGAAGTATGAAGCTGTTAAGAAAGTGAACACTGAGCTTATAAAAAATTGTGAGTCTATGCAAAGAGAGCTGGAAGACAAACAAAAAATCTTAGAAAAATTTGTTCAAGGGAAAACAAATCTGGACTCTATCCTAGGAACAAGGGTAAATTTCAACAAAGAGGGTTTAGGCTATAACTCGACAAATAAGAGACCCTTTGAGTTCAAGACCACTACCTTCTGCCTAGAGAAGGGAAAAGAAAACCCGGACACACTATCCAGCTCCAACAATAATGAAAATATTCAGCATCCAAAGGAGAAAGCAGCAAACCATGCTGAACAACATCTTAAAACAGGGAAGAACTTCACTAAGCCCATTCACCAGAACAGAAATGGTAGCTGGACCAGGCAAATGTATCAGAATAGAAGTTGGAATTACTATAAAAGAATGGGCCCGAACAGAAGTTACTGGGGAAATACCATACATCCTCAAAAATTCGGTAATCAACATGCGTACAGAAGATACCCCAGGGATGAAAGGTCTAATAACTGGAATAGATTCCATTTCTCTAGACCAGCTGGACATAATTCTGGTGACAATTTCAATAGACCTCAAAATAAGATGCAAGAGAAAAACAAGCTGAAACAATTTTGGATTCCAAAACACCTGCTTAAAGATTTAAATGATGTCCTTGGACCCAACTTATCTTGGGTTCCAAACCACATTGCTTGATTTCTTCTGTGTAGGTTTGACTGGCAGCTGAGAACAACAAATGGTACCTTGACAGTGGCTGGTCCAGGCACATGACAGGAGACCGATCCAAGTTCAGCAAGCTAGAAATGAAGGTAGGGGGTCTGGTCAAATTCGGAGGAAACAACAGAGGTAAGATCATTGGGGTTGGCACAGTTGGTAAGTCCTCCACTAACTCAATTGAGAAAGTTTTACTTGTGGAAGGTCTTCAACACAATCTGATTAGCATCAGTCAATTATGCGACAAGGGTCACAGGGTTGTGTTTGATAATTACTCATGCAAAATCTTCGAAATAAATTCTGATCTTGTTAAATTTGTAGCCAACAGGACCAATAATGTCTACATGGTAGACTTAGATGTTGAGTCTGAATCTAATCTCTGCTTATCTGCTAATTCTGAAAATAATACTTTTGATTGGCATAGACGTTTAGGCCATGCTAGTTTTTCTACCTTGAATAAATTTATCAAGCATGATTTAGTTAGAGGCATGCCTAAAATCAAGTTTAATTCAATCTCAAAAATCTATGATGCATGTGCACTAGGCAAGCAAACTCGCAAGTCATTTAAGCTCAGATCTGAGCCTTTATCAACCAAACCAATGGAACTCTTGCATATGGACCTTTTTGGTCCAACCAGAACTTTGAGCTTGAATGGGAAAATATTTGTGATGTGACACAACCTAGGACTCAACAAGCAAGCACAATTAAGCATTCAAAAATGGACCGATAATAGCAACCGCTCACCCGATGCTCACTAAGACCCGGGGTAACTTGGTAATGCCAAGGGGAGGTTGTGTGGGCTAGGCCCTTGCTGGTAGAGGGCCAGCAAGGCCAAGGTTTGATTCCCCAAGGGTACGGCTGCCCAAATCAAGGGTCCGACGAAGTGCCAAAGGGCACGGGTTCCACTCTCTTCCCACGATGATCACTTATAGCAAATGAGCTTAAGGATCGGGCTCTCGTCACGGCCAGCGGAGTTTATGAACTAATATTGAAAGAACAAGCATGAATTAGAGCAAAGTTTTGGAGCACTCACTCGACCGGTTTGAAGAAACCGGTCCCGCTCAGAGACGAGGGCGAGCGGGGAAGCGTGGGTTCCCCACACGCCGCGCCGGGGTAGCTTGACCTGTTTAAGCTATTACTACACTACACCCCATGCAAGGGGGGGGATCGTGGGGAAGGGAAGATGATAGTTACATCCAAACACTACCTCCACATAGGGAGAGGCCTTCAGCCGGCCAAGCGGGGAGGGGAAACTAGTGCTAAGAGTGATGAAGAAGTGATGACACCGAATCAGCCTTCTCTCTGTAATAGCTGACAGACAGAGGGTGTGGAGGCCACAGAACTCTCTCTGGAATTTTGCTGAGGGTGAGACCAGTGGGGATCTCTTCGTCTCTGGAACAGGAGTACCTCTGAATTTTGCCAATTTCTTCAGTGGTTGCTAGCGGCCTGGGCGGGAGTACGAACAGGGTTGTTGAATCTCAGATTGTCTGCAACAGACTATCAACAGCAGGAAGACGCGGCTGCCCCGACCGTTCCCAAACTCCGAATCAGTCGCCGTTGGAACCGTTGGAACCGTGGGTGAGTCCTCTTTACAGCAGAATAAACGTGGATGCCAAAAAATGTCGGTGAAAATCAGAGGACTCAGAAAAGTGAGGAGTGGTTGATGCAGACAGTGGGAAGAAGAGTCGAACGCCTGAGGAAGAAAATTGGTAACTTCTGCTACAAGATGTCGAACGGAGTTCTGCTTCTTGGTTCTGAAAGTAGACAGGGAGAGGAAGAACTTTACAGAATAGCTCGTGGCCTGATTCCTCTGGGGTTTGTCGTGGTGAAGCTTTCTCTCCGGATTAGGATCTCTACAGAGCTAGCTCCTGGTTTCCAATAGTAGGTTGCAGAGGATGCCCCGACAGCTCCCGAACTCGGAATCGAGCACCGTCAGAGTCGTTGGAACCGTGGACAAGTCCTCTTCACAGAAAAATAGACAGGGAGGCCAAATGATGTCAGAGAGGACCAAGGAACTCTGAACACTGTTGATAGGTCGGTGCAGACTGTGGGTAATAGGACTGCGAAGCTGAGGGAGAAAAATAATAACTTCTGCCACCGGATGCCGAACGGGATTCCGCTTCTTGATTCTGAAAGTAGACAGGAAGGAGACGAACTTTGTAGAAGAACTTGTGGGCTGATTCCTCCGAGGTTCATTGTGGCAGAGCTTCTAATCCGGTTCTGGTACTCAGCAGGGACAGCTATGCGCAGTCGTGGGAGAATGGGCTTCCTGGGCAGCACCGAGCTCCGATGGGGACGAGACCACTGCCGTTGCGAAGAAGACAGGCAGATGCTTCCAACGATGGCTCTTGGGCTTCTAGGAACGTCTGGAGGAGGTCGAGGTCGCTGCTGCAAGCTTCAGGTCTTCTGCAGGTCCTCTTACTCTAGATGGTAGAAGGTGGGGGTGATGGAGGGGAACAAGGGAAGATGGAGAGGATGAGAGGGGGCCGCCCCTAACCAAAGGGGAGGGGTCTTGGGCGCCCTAGGGCTATGGAGGGAAGGGGATTTATGAATTCAAATGGCCTAGGGAAGTGGAGGGTTGCATGGGGGAGAGGGAAGGGTGCTTGGGAAAGGGATGAGTTGGTTGGAGGGTGGCTTAGTGATTGGGGATGCTCCCTTGGGACTAGGGGGTGGAGTAATGGGATGTGTGGGGAAGGGGAGTGGCCTTTAATGGGGGTAGGTGGGAGAGTGGTGGTTGGGAAGGGAGGAGAGAGAAAATTTTCGAAATTGGGTGTGGAGGAGAGAGAAATTGGAGTGAAAAAGAGAGGTTAAGAGAGGGAAGGGTGGGATTCTCTCCCTAAGGCTTCTCACCTCACTAATGGATTCACTCCACCATAAAAATAAAGATAGAACTCACAAAATGGTAATTTTTTCATTGATTGATTCATTAACTCAAATGGAGGAAATGGGGTCCTATATATAGGCAACCCACATTTCTACAAAAGTCCCTGACTCTTACTATAATGACCAAAGACCAAGGGGGTAGGGGCACCCCTGGGCCTAGCCCAAAGAATTGGGCCCAATAACCATGCTAAACAATCTAATGAGCCTAATGACACACAAACTTAGGAAAGACCTAGGGACATGACTCAAATAAAAGGGAAAATACATCAAATCACTCAAATAAAAATTACATAGGACTCAAAATTAAATAACTATACCATGCCGGATGTAACCGGGGCGAGGAGACGAGCTGTGAACGTGGGCATGGGAGGTGATGTCCCCATCATACTCCCGGGGTGCGGAGAACTCGACTCCGTCGAGTAAGTGTCCTTCCCTCCTTGAAGGGTGTAGAAGTGGTACTGCCCTCAAGTCTTCCGAACGAGACCGATCCATCCACCTGCCGAGATAGCGCTCGTATACCTTGCTCTTGGTGGTAGTGACCTGTTCATCCAATATTCGTTCAATGCGCTCACGCTGGGCTCTCTTGGCTGGTGGACTCTCCTCACGGGTGGGTGCTCTCTCAACGGAGGGAATAGGCTCAATATCCTCACTAGGTACCACCGTGGGTCCCTTGTATGGCACTAGGTCGGCGACATTGAATGTGGGACTTACCCCATATTCCTCGGGGAGATCTAACTCATAGGCATTTGCACCAATGCGCCTCAGGACCTGGAAAGGACCAGCCCCACATGGCCTCAATTTGGAGATGGCTCCCGGGGAGAGCCTCTCCGTCCTTACCATCACAAAGTCACCCTCATGGAATTCTTGGTGACGTCGATGAGAGTCGGCTCGCCTTTTATAAGTCACATTCTTCTTGCTAATGTGCTTGCGAATCTCTTTATGCAATGTTGTGAATGCAGATATTCTAGGGGTGATGGGTGGACCTGGCAACCAAAAGTAGACCTATCGTGTAATGATGCAGTGTAGACTTTGGTTAGCCTAGGTGGGCCGGGGCACCCGTAGGTGGCCCTATCATACAGATTGGTGATAAATATTGGGAGACCCGGACATCCGTAGATGCCTTTGACATGCTTAAGACCTATGATGAATGAAGGTGGACCATGACATCCGAATATGGACCACTCATACTTTCTACTTGACATGTGGGTGATATGAATGAATGGACCTAACATAGTGTTCATGCCAAGGGGTATGGTAAGCCTAGACACATGCATGCTTTTCCCAAAGGTGACTTCCATGTGTATAGGTGTGGGACAACATTTAAACTCTCATTGGAAAGGATCGAATGGATCTAAGAAGGTGGTCATCATGGGGTGGGGCACAACCTTATTACCTAGGGATATGTGGCCCAAGGTCATGGCTCCCAAGGTGTAACCCGGGTCTAGGATGGGGTGGATTGGGTTAAACATAGTGGGTTGGGATAGGGAAAGGTTGGTGGTGAGTAAGGTGGGTGGATTATATGGGATTCTAGGCTCCCATAGGAAGGGATCAAAGGGGTCATGGGAAGGGCTACCTAGAGGGAGGGAGTCCATGTCCTTAAGAACCTCACATAGTGGCAAGTCATCCTCCTCTATTGGAATGATTGGGTCGGTGTATTGAGTGGATGGGTTGGCCAATGTTTTTGAGATCTCAATGGTAGGGGAGTGGATCGAGATGGGTTCTTCTACCATAGGGAGAAGGAAAAGGAGGTCACTAGTGTAGCAACCAATGGTATAGACCGAGGTGATTGACCCGATGCATAGGTGTAGGAGGCCAAGGCTCCTAGGTTGTTCGGCCATAGGGGTCAACGTGCTAGTGAACTCAATTTACCATGCTAAGCCTCTAAGAAAATCCTCTAAGGTCTCTACTTGATAAGATGCTTGGATTGTAGTGTGATAAGAGGAGATAGGCACTATGGGATGGTTTTCCTTCATGGGTGGGAAATCGTGGGCCGTGATCTCTCTTATTGGGCTCTTCTTTAGCCAACTAACAAGGGTTTCTCCTAAGATGAGATTGACTCCAACTAGAGATGGTGATGTAAGGTGAAGACCCTCGTGTGTTGTTTCTTCTTCAATTTGGGCTTGGGTTTCCTCCAAGGTGGAGAGTGGGTTTGGAGTGTTCACCACTATGCGGTGGGGTATGGGTTCTTCTTCCAAGGAGGTGAGAGGGGCTTTTGAGGGTGTGGTGATGATTGGGGCATGGTGTATCCGGGGTGATAGGTAGTGTGAAACTTGGGTTAGGATAGGTGAGGGTAGTAGTGGAGGCTTTGGTGGGAGTTGGATTGGGGTAGGGAGAGGAAGATGGGTGGGTTGAAGGGGTTTGGGTTGATTTGTTTTGGGAGGAGTGTCTCTTTTTGGGGGTGATGGAGAGGTAGTGGTGGGGGTTACCATGGGCCTAGGTGGAGAGTTGGCCATGGGGCCCAATTGGGTATGGGTAGATAGGTTTGCGGAAGGAGGTTTTGGTTGGAGTGTGGGGATCCTCATGGGATTTGGTGTAGATGTGTTTGTTTGGTTTATTTGGGTCTTAAGGGAGAGGACTTGGTCGCGAAGTGTTGTTATGATGGTTGAGAGATGAATTGTTGGGGTGGTGGGGGTGGAGACCAAAGGTCGGTCTCAAGTTGGCCGGGTGGGGATGGAGGAGTGGTAGTGCTCCTCGGGTTAGGGGTGTTTGAGTAGGAGGGGTGGGAATGTTTGGGGATGTAGATCTTTCTAAGTTCTACCTTCATCTCTTCCCATGAGTGAATAGGTTCTTGTCTTCTAACCCTCCTTAAGCCCTCTATGTGTTCCCACTTACTCTTGGCTTGACCCCGAAGTCGTCCCTTGGCCTTTCGGACTCTCGCCGGTCCATATACCCAAGTCTTTTCAAAGTACTTTTCTATGGTAGCCTCCCACCTAAGATAGTCACTAGAACGTGATCCGTCAAAGATAATATCCCTATCTAGGATGAAGTCTATGGGTGGTGAGTAGGCTAAGTAGGAGGTGGCCATGATGATCGGGGGGATCAATGCAAGGGTCGGATTGATGATGACACCAATGCAAGCATGCCCTAGGACTTGACTTGATAGAGACAAGTCAATGACTTGCTCTGATACCAATTGATGTGACACAACCTAGGACTCAACAAGCAAGCACAATTAAGCATTCAAAAACGGACCGATAATAGCAACCGCTCACCCGATGCTCACTAAGACCCGGGGTAACTTGGCAATGCCAGGGGAGGTTGTGTGGGCTAGGCCCTTGCTGGTAGAGGGCCAGCAAGGCCAAGGTTTGATTCCCCAAGGGTACGGCTGCCCAAATCAAGGGTCCGACGAAGTGCCAAAGGGCACGGGTTCCACTCTCTTCCCACGATGATCACTTATAGCAAATGAGCTTAAGGATCGGGCTCTCGTCATGGCCAGCGGAGTTTATGAACTAATATTGAAAGAATAAGCATGAATTAGAGTAAAGTGTTGGAGCACTCACTCGACCGGTTTGAAGAAACCGGTCCCGCTCGGAGACGAGGGCGAGAGGGGAAGCGTGGGTTCCCCACACGCCGCGCCGGGGTAGCTTGACCTGTTTAAGCTATTACAACACTACACCCCATGCAAGGGGGGGATAGTGGGGAAGGGAAGATGATAGTTACATCCAAACACTACCGCCACATAGGGAGGGGCCTTCAGCCGGCCAAGCGGGGAGGGGAAACTAGTGCTAAGAGTGATGAAGAAGTGATGACACCGAATCAGCCTTCTCTCTGTAATAGCTAACAGACAGAGGGTGTGGAGGCCGCAGAGCTCTCTCTGGAATTTCGCTGAGGGTGAGACCAGTGGGGATCTCTTCGTCTCTGGAACAGGAGTGCCTCTAAATTTTGCCAATTTCTTCAGTGGTCGCTAGCGGCCTGGGCGGGAGTACGAACAGGGTTGTTGAATCTTGGACTGTCTGCAACAGACTATCAATAGCAGGAAGACGCGGCTGCCCCGACCGTTCCCGAACTCCGAATCAGTCGCCGTTGGAACCGTTGGAACCGTGGGTGAGTCCTCTTTACAGCAGAATAAACGTGGATGCCAAAAGATGCTGGTGAAGATCAGAGGACTCAGAAAAGTGAGGAGTGGTTGATGCAGATAGTGGGAAGAAGAGTCGAACGCCTGAGGAAGAAAATTGGTAACGTCTGCTGCAAGATGTCAAACAGAGTTCCGCTTCTTGGTTCTGAAAGTAGACAGGGAGAGGAAGAACTTTGCAGAAGAGCTCATGGCCTGATTCCGCCGGGGTTTGTCGTGGTGAAGCTTTCTCTCCGGATCAGGATCTCTACAGAGCTAGCTCCTGGTTTCCAACAGCAGGTTGCAGAGGATGCCCCGACAGCTCCCGAACTCGGAATCGAGCTCCGTAAGAGTCGTTGGAACCGTGGACGAGTCCTCTTCACATAAAAATAGACGGGGAGGCCAAATGATGTCAGAGAGGACCAGGGAACTCTGAACACTGTTGATAGGTCGGTGCATACTGTGGGTAATAGGACTGCGAAGCTGAGGGAGAAAAATGATAACTTCTGCCACCGGATGCCGAACGGGATTCCGCTTCTTGATTCTGAAAGTAGACAGGAAGGAGACAAACTTTGTAGAAGAACTTGTGGGCTGATTCCTCCGAGGTTCGTCGTGGCAGAGCTTCTAATCCGGTTCTGGTACTCAGCAGGGACAGCTATGCGCAGTCGTGGGAGAATGGGCTTCGTGGGCAGCACCGAGCTCCGATGGGGACGAGACCACTGCCATTGCGAAGAAGACAGGCAGACGCTTCCAACGATGGCTCTTGGAATTCTAGGAACGTCCGGAGGAGGTCGAGGTCGCTGCTGCAAGCTTCAGGTCTTCTGCAGGTCCTCTTACTCTAGATGGTAGAAGGTGGGGGTGATGGAGGGGAACAAGGGAAGATGGAGAGGATGAGAGGGGGCCGCCCCTAACCAAAGGGGAGGGGTCTTGGGCACCCTAGGGCTGTGGAGGGAAGGGGATTTTTGAATTCAAATGGCCTAGGGAAGTGGAGGGTTGCATGGGGGAGAGGGAAGGCTGCTTGGGAAAGGGATGAGGTGGTTGGAGGGTGGCTTAGTGATTGGGGATGCTCCCTTGGGACTAGGGGGTGGAGTAATGGGATGTGTGTGGAAGGGGAGTGGCCTTTAATGGGGGTAGGTGGGAGAGTGGTGGTTGGGAAGGAGGAGAGAGAAAATTTTTGAAATTGGGTGTGGAGGAGAGAGAAAGTGGAGTGAAAAAGAGAGATTAAGAGAGGGAAGGGTGGGATTCTCTCCCTAAGGCTTCTCACCTCACTAATGGATTCACTCCACCATAAAAATAAAGATAGAAATCACAAAATGGTAATTTTTTTATTGATTGATTCATTAACTCAAATGGAGGAAATGGGGTCCTATATATAGGCAACCCACATTTCTACAAAAGTCCCTGACTCTTACTACAATGACCAAAGACTAAGGGGGTAGGGGCACCCCTGGGCCTAGCCCAAAGAATTGGGCCCAATAACCATGCTAAACAATCTAATGAGCCTAATGACACACAAACTTAGGAAAGACCTAGGGACATGACTCAAATAAAAAGGAAAATACATCAAATGACTCAAATAAAAATTACATAGGACTCAAAATTAAATGACTATACCATGCCGGATGTAACCGGGGCGAGGAGACGAGCTGTGAACGTGGGCATGGGAGGTGATGTCCCCATCATACTCCCGGGGTGCGGAGAACTCGACTCCGTCGAGTAAGTGTCCTTCCCTCCTTGGAGGGTTTAGAAGTGGTACTGCCCTCAAGTCTTTCGAACGAGACCGATCCATCCACCTGCCGAGATAGCGCTCGTATACCTTGCTCTTGGTGGTAGTGACCTGTTCATCTAATATTCGTTCAATGCGCTCACGCTGGACTCTCTTGGCTGGTGGACTCTCCTCACGGGTGGGTGCTCTCTCAACGGAGGGAATAGGCTCAATATCCTCACTAGGTACCACCGTGGGTCCCTTGTATGGCACTAGGTCGGCGACATTGAATGTGGGACTTACCCCATATTCCTCGGGGAGATCTAACTCATAGGCATTTGCACCAATGCGCCTCAGGACCTGGAAAGGACCAGCCCCACATGGCCTCAATTTGGAGATGGCTCCCGGGGAGAGCCTCTCCGTCCTTACCATCACAAAGTCACCCTCATGGAATTCTTGGTGACGTCGATGAGAGTCGGCTCGCCTTTTATAAGTCACATTCTTCTTGCTAATGTGCTTGCGAATCTCTTTATGCAATGTTGTGAATGCAGATATTCTAGGGGTGATGGGTGGACCTGGCAACCAAAAGTAGACCTATCGTGTAATGATGCAGTGTAGACTTTGGTTAGCCTAGGTGGGCCGGGGCACCCGTAGGTGGCCCTATCATACAGATTGGTGATAAATATTGGGAGACCCGGACATCCGTAGATGCCTTTGACATGCTTAAGACCCATGATGAATGAAGGTGGACCATGACATCCGAATATGGACCACTCATACTTTCTACTTGACATGTGGGTGATATGAATGAATGGACCTAACATAGTGTTCATGCCAAGGGGTATGGTAAGCCTAGACACATGCATGCTTTTCCCAAAGGTGACTTCCATGTGTATAGGTGTGGGACAACATTTAAACTCTCATTGGAAAGGATCGAATGGATCTAAGAAGGTGGTCATCATGGGGTGGGGCACAACCTTATTACCTAGGGATATGTGGCCCAAGGTCATGGCTCCCAAGGTGTAACCCGGGTCTAGGATGGGGTGGATTGGGTTAAACATAGTGGGTTGGGATAGGGAAAGGTTGGTGGTGAGTAAGGTGGGTGGATTATATGGGATTCTAGGCTCCCATAGGAAGGGATCAAAGGGGTCATGGGAAGGGCTACCTAGAGGGAGGGAGTCCATGTCCTTAAGAACCTCACATAGTGGCAAGTCATCCTCCTCTATTGGAATGATTGGGTCGGTGTATTGAGTGGATGGGTTGGCCAATGTTTTTGAGATCTCAATGGTAGGGGAGTGGATCGAGATGGGTTCTTCTACCATAGGGAGAAGGAAAAGGAGGTCACTAGTGTAGCAACCAATGGTATAGACCGAGGTGATTGACCCGATGCATAGGTGTAGGAGGCCAAGGCTCCTAGGTTGTTCGGCCATAGGGGTCAACATGCTAGTGAACTCAATTTGCCATGCTAAGCCTCTAAGAAAATCCTCTCAGGTCTCTACTTGATAAGATGCTTGGATTGTGGTGTGATAAGAGGAGATAGGCACTATGGGATGGTTTTCCTTCATGGGTGGGAAATCGTGGGCCGTGATCTCTCTTATTGGGCTCTTCTTTAGCCAACTAACAAGGGTTTCCCCTAAGATGAGATTGACTCCAACTAGAGATGGTGATGTAAGGTGAAGACCCTCGTGTGTTGTTTCTTCTTCAATTTGGGCTTGGGTTTCCTCCAAGGTGGAGAGTGGGTTTGGAGTGTTCACCACTATGGGGTGGGGTATGGGTTCTTCTTCCAAGGAGGTGAGAGAGGCTTTTGAGGGTGTGGTGATGATTGGGGCATGGTGTATCCGGGGTGATAGGTAGTGGGAAACTTGGGTTAGGATAGGTGAGGGTAGTAGTGGAGGCTTTGGTGGGAGTTAGATTGGGGTAGGGAGAGGAAGATGGGTGGGTTGAAGGGGTTTGGGATGATTTGTTTTGGGAGGAGTGTCTTTTTTTGGGGTTGATAGAGAGGTAGTGGTGGGGGTTACCATGGGCCTAGGTGGAGAGTTGGCCATGGGGCCCAATTGGGTATGGGTAGATAGGTTTACGGAAAGAGGTTTTGGTTGGAGTGTGGGGATCCTCATGGGATTTGGTGGAGATGTGTTTGTTTGATTTATTTGGGCCTTAAGGGAGAGGACTTGGTCGCGAAGTGTTGTTATGATGGTTGAGAGATGAATTGTTGGGGGTGGTGGGGGTGGAGACCAAAGGTCGATCTCAAGTTGGCCGGGTGGGGATGGAGGAGTGGTAGTGCTCCTCGGGTTAGGGGTGTTTGAGTAGGAGGGGTGGGAATGTTTGGGGATGTAGATCTTTCTAAGTTCTACCTTCATCTCTTCCCATGAGTGAATAGGTTCTTGTCTTCTAACCCTCCTTAAGCCCTCTATGTGTTCCCACTTACTCTTGGCTTGACCCCGAAGTCGTCCCTTGACCTTTCGGACTCTCGCCGGTCCATATACCCAAGTCTTTTCAAAGTACTTTTCTATGGTAGCCTCCCACCTAAGATAGTCACTAGAACGTGATCCGTCAAAGGTAATATCCCTATCTAGGATGAAGTCCATGGCTGGTGAGTAGGCTAAGTAGGAGGTGGCCATGATGATCGGGGGGATCAATGCAAGGGTCGGATTGATGATGACACCAATGCAAGCATGCCCTAGGACTTGACTTGATAGAGACAAGTCAATGACTTGCTCTGATACCAATTGATGTGACACAACCTAGGACTCAACAAGCAAGCACAATTAAGCATTCAAAAACGGACCGATAATAGCAACCGCTCACCCGATGCTCACTAAGACCCGGGGTAACTTGGCAATGCCAAGGGGAGGTTGTGTGGGCTAAGACCTTGCTGGTAGAGGGCCAGCAAGGCCAAGGTTTGATTCCCCAAGGGTACGGCTGCCCAAATCAAGGGTCTGACGAAGTGCCAAAGGGCACGGGTTCCACTCTCTTCCCACGATGATCACTTATAGCAAATGAGCTTAAGGATCGGGCTCTCGTCACGGCCAGCGGAGTTTATGAACTAATATTGAAAGAATAAGCATGAATTAGAGCAAAGTTTTGGAGCACTCACTCGACCGGTTTGAAGAAACCGGTCCCGCTCGGAGACGAGGGCGAGCGGAGAAGCGTGGGTTCCCCACACGCCGCGCCGGGGTAGCTTGACCTGTTTAAGCTATTACAACACTACACCCCATGCAAGGAGGGGATCGTGGGGAAGGGAAGATGATAGTTACATCCAAACACTACCGCCACACAGGGAGGGGCTATCAGCCGGCCAAGCTGGGAGGGGAAACTAGTGCTAAGAGTGATGAAGAAGTGATGACACCGAATCAGCCTTCTCTCTGTAATAGCTAACAGATAGAGGGTGTAGAGGCCGCAGAACTCTCTCTGGAATTTCGCTGAGGGTGAGACCAGTGGGGATCTCTTCGTCTCTGGAACAGGAGTACCTCTGAATTTTGCCAATTTCTTCAGTGGTCGCTAGCGGCCTGGGCGGGAGTACGAACAGGGTTGTTGAATCTTGGACTGTCTGCAACAGACTATCAACAGCAGGAAGACGTGGCTGCCCCGACCGTTCCCGAACTCCGAATCAGTCGCCGTTGGAACCGTTGGAAACGTGGGTGAGTCCTCTTTACAGCAGAATAAACGTGGATGCCAAAAGATGCTGGTGAAGATCAGAGGACTCAGAAAAGTGAGGAGTGGTCGATGCAGACAGTGGGAAGAAGAGTCGAATGCCTGAGGAAGAAAATTGGTAACATCTGCTGCAAGATGTCGAACGGAGTTCCGCTTCTTGGTTCTGAAAGTAGACAGGGAGAGGAAGAACTTTGCAGAAGAGCTCATGGCCTGATTCCTCTAGGGTTTGTCGTGGTGAAGCTTTCTCTCCGGATCAGGATCTCTACAGAGCTAGCTCCTGGTTTCCAACAGCAGGTTGCAGAGGATGCCCCGATAGCTCCCAAACTCGGAATCAAGCACCGTAAGAGTCGTTGGAACTGTGGACGAGTCCTCTTCACAGAAAAATAGACGGGGAGGCCAAATGATGTCGGAGAGGACCAAGGAACTCTGAACACTATTGACAGGTCGGTGTAGACTGTGGGTAATAGGACTGCGAAGCTGAGGGAGAAAAATGATAACTTCTGCCACCGGATGCCGAACGGGATTCCGCTTCTTGATTCTAAAATTAGACAGGAAGGATACGAACTTTGTAGAAGAACTTGTGGGCTGATTCCTCCGAGGTTCGTCGTGGCAGAGCTTCTAATCTGGTTCTGGTACTCAGCAGGGACAGCTATGCGCAGTCGTGGGAGAATGGGCTTCCTGGGCAGCACCGAGCTCCGATGGGGACGAGAAGGTCGCTGCTGCAAGCTTCAGGTCTTCTGCAGGTCCTCTTACTCTAGATGGTAGAAGGTGGGGGTGATGGAGGGGAACAAGGGAAGATGGAGAGGATGAGAGGGGGCCGCCCCTAACCAAAGGGGAGGGGTCTTGGGCACCCTAGGGCTGTGGAGGGAAGGGGATTTTTGAATTCAAATGGCCTAGGGAAGTGGAGGGTTGCATGGGGGAGAGGGAAGGGTGCTTGGGAAAGGGATGAGGTGGTTGGAGGGTGGCTTAGTGATTGGGGATGCTCCCTTGGGACTAGGGGGTGGAGTAATGGGATGTGTGGGGAAGGGGAGTGGCCTTTAATGGGGGTAGGTGGGAGAGTGGTGGTTGGGAAGGAGGAGAGAGAAAATTTTTGAAATTGGGTGTGAAGGAGAGAGAAAGTGGAGTGAAAAAGAGAGATTAAGAGAGGGAAGGGTGGGATTCTCTCCCTAAGGCTTCTCACCTCACTAATGGATTCACTCCACCATAAAAATAAAGATAGAACTCACAAAATGGCATTTTTTTCATTGATTGATTCATTAACTCAAATGGAGGAAATGGGGTCCTATATATAGGCAACCCACATTTCTACAAAAGTCCCTGACTCTTACTACAATGACCAAAGACCAAGGGGGTAGGGGCACCCCTGGGCCTAGCCCAAAGAATTGGGCCCAATAACCATGCTAAACAATCTAATGAGCCTAATGACACACAAACTTAGGAAAGACCTAGGGACATGACTCAAATAAAAGGGAAAATACATCAAATGACTCAAATAAAAATTACATAGGACTCAAAATTAAATGACTAGACCATGCCGGATGTAACCGGGGTGAGGAGACGAGCTGTGAACGTGGGCATGGGAGGTGATGTCCCCATCAGTTTGGGTTCGTCATTGTAGATGATTACACTAGGTTTTCATTGCTATTTTTCTTGGAAAATAAAAATGATGTATTTCAGAAGTTTGAACATTTCTTCAATAAAATCAAACAAGGAGGTTCTCACTGTATTTTAATAATTCAAACTGACCATGGAGGTGAGTTTGAGAATTCTTTATTTTTTGACTTCTTTAATAAAGAGGGACTGACTCACAAATTCTCTTCTCCCAGGACTCCAGAGCAAAATGGAATTATTGAGAGAAGAAATCGGACAATTATCGAAATGGCCAGAACTATGTTGGTTGAAAGTCAACTTCCCAGGAGATTTTGGGCAGAGACAGCCAACACAGCCTGCTACACAATTAACGGAGCAATGGTAAGACCTGTCCATAAGAAAACTCCCTATGAACTCCTTAAAGGTAAAAAGCCAAATGTCTCATATTTCAGAATTTTTGGTTCAAAATGTTTCATCCATAATAATAATAAAAGGGACCTAGATAAATTTGATGTTAGAAGCACTCTAGGAATCTTTCTGGGATACTCTGAAACAATTAGGGCCTATAAGATTTTCAATGTAACAGACCAAACTGTAGAGGAAACTCCTCATGTGATAATTGGTGAATCAACAGATGCTAACAACCTTGATGATGCTGACAGGTCTTCAAAGCATGATGGAGAGTTTCTTAAGGATAAATTGAAGGATGAAAATGAGCAACCCGAAGGACAAACCGATCAGAATCAAGTAAGCTCAACCGAACCAGGTGAGTCCTCAACCAATGTTAGATTCTTGAAAGACCAACCTGAGAATAATATCATAAGAAATTTAAGGGATCCCCCTAGGACCAGGTCTCATTTCAAAAGTGTTCAAAATCAAGATTTAATTGCTTTAGTTTCTCAAATTGAACAAAAATCAGTAGATGAAGCCTTAAACGATGCATCTTGGGTCAATGCCATGTCTGAAGAGTTAGGTCAATTTGATAGAAACAATGTCTGGGAACTTGTTCTAAGACCTGAGAACACTGATGTGATAGGAACCAAATGGGTGTTCAAGAATAAAATGAATGAAGATGGAATTATTTCTAGAAATAAAGCCAGACTAGTAGCCAAGGGATACTGTCAGGAATTTGGAGTTAACTTCGATGAGTCGAACGCACCTGTTGCTAGGATGGAAGCTATAAGAATATTATTAGCATTTGCATTCTCCAGAAATATAAAACTCCAACAAATGGATGTGAAGAGTGCGTTCTTAAATGGAATTATCAAGGAAGAAGTTTTTGTTGAACAACCCCCCCGGTTTCCTATTCTCCACTAAACCTAACCAAGTTTTCAGATTGAATAAAGCCCTGTATGGTTTAAAGCAGGCCCCTCGAGCCTGGTATGAGAGATTAACGGAATTTCTGATCAGCAAGGGCTACCAAAGAGGTAAGGTAGATCAAACTTTTTTTACAAAAGGCTTTAATGAAGATCTCATCATAGTCCAGGTATACGTAGATGACATTGTCTTCGGCTCAACAAGTACTGATCTATGTAATGAATTTTTAAAATTGATGTCAGCAGAATTTGAAATGAGTTTGGTGGGTGAACTGAAGTACTTTCTTGGCCTGCAGATACAATAGTTGGAGGAAGGATGCTTCATCAACCAGACCAAGTATACATTGGACATTCTCAAGAGGTTTGGCATGAACAACTTGAAGCACATTACAACACCAATGGGTACTAATACCTCATTGGATGTAGATGAGACAGGTAAAGAAGTAGATGCCAAGCTCTACCGAGGTATGATTGGATCTCTACTCTATTTGATAGCTTCAAGACCTGATATACAGTTCAGTGTAGGAATGTGTGCAAGGTATCAATCTAGACCCACTGAATTGCATCTAGCTGCAGTAAAAAGAATTTTCAGATATCTGTCTACTACACACACCCTTGGTTTATGGTTTCTTGCATCACACACTCTAGACTTAATTGCATACACAGATGCAGACTATGCCGGGTGTAAACTAGATAGAAAAAACACTAGTGGTCATTGTGAATTTTTAGGTGGGTGTTTAGTATCTTGGGGTTCCAAGAAACAATATTTTGTGGCCCTCTCCACTGCAAAGGCTGAGTACATGGCTGCAGGGAGTTGTAGTACACAAGTCATTTAGATTAAACACCAGCTTTAAGACTATCAAGTAGACCTGGGGTGCACACCCATTTACTATGATAATACTAGTGCCATCAATCTAGCCAAGAATCTTGTCTTGCATTCCCGCACCAAACACATAGAAATAAGGCATCATTTCATAAGAGATGAGATTTCTAAGAACGCCTTTGAATTGATTCATGTAGGCACTGCCAATCAAATTGCTGATATCTTCACCAAGCCTCTAGACAATGACAAATTCACCACATTAAGGAGAGAATTAGGCTTATTTAAATTATCTTAATTACTATTCTCCTGATATTTTTTTTAATCTTGGCAAGAGGTTGTGTGAGAAGCCTGTCCTAACCGTGAGGGGGAGTTCTGAGTGTCTGCTGATTAGTTTCCTACTGTGCATCGATTGAGGGTGAGCTAGGCAGTTAGTGAAGTTTGACTGATTCAAAAGTTTGACCAGAAGTGTGTCATTGCTGGTTCTCATGATTGAATGAGTGCAGTTCTCTCTCAGACAGTAGAATCTCATTCATCTCTTAAGTCTATAAGTTTGTGTAACTAAAGTCTAGATAGAATCTTTTCTCTAGTAGACTATCAGAGACTTGAATTAAGTGTCTGAAGTTTATCTTCCAACATTGATCATGATTCTAGTTCAGGCTAAAACTTGTATGTCTTGATATCTGTCCAGAACAACTTGAAATCTAGACTTCAAGATTCATTTCAAAGAAACAATTCTTCTGGTATTGTCTTCAAACACTTCATCTCAACAATATAAGGGATCAACCAAATGAACAAAGGTCTATGATTTGATCACTGAGAAACTGAGAGCTTCATCAATGAAATGAAGTCTTTCCTATGTCATGAGGTGTCAAATTCAAAAAAAAATTGTAAAATAAACTTAATGTTTCTGACCATCACAGAGCAATGGTGACAAGGTGGTGAGTAACTGGGGACTCTGGCCTCTGATCAAGGTGTTTCCTCACGTAAAAAGCCATAGTTACTAACTCTATTCTCTAAGACGGGAGAGGTAATGAGGTTCTCACATTGAGTAACTGGGGATTCCGGCCTCTGTTCAAGGTGTCTCCCTAATGTCAAAGATGTGATTTACCAACTTACTTACTGGTCTTCTTGAAAATCTCTATAATATCCTTTATATTTATGTAAATTACTAGAATGCTTGTCCTCAATACCTTGAGCACACCTTCTCTGCTTTTGTCTCTTGTCGTCTACTTAGTATAGTTCCTTGATCAGCTATGTCTTGTCATACTTGTTCATCCCTGCTCTACATCATATACCCTGTATGTGGATAAACTTCCCTCTCATTCTAATTCTCTATTGCTTACCAGAGTTAAAGAATCTTCTCTTGCGTTTAGCACCTCACATATTCTCTTAAGATATGCTCATGAGTCTTTCTACACTAAGAAGCCACTGTACTTCTTCCTCATGTCTCCAGCAACTGCATATATCTTTCCTTTCCTTTTGATGATGTCAAAGGGGGAGAGAGGTCATCTGAGAGGTTCAGGGCATCTGAGGCATCTGAGAGCGAGTTGTAGGGGAGCGGATTTGGAGAGAGAAGAGGTTCAGAAGATGGTGTCTCTGGGAGAGGCTTTCTGGTTTGTCAATATGCACATTTTGGTTTGCTCTTGATTGTTTTTGATCTCCTTTGAATGCCCTGACATTGCTTGATTCATAGTGTTGCCATCATCAAAAAGGGGGAGATTGTTGCATCCCTACGGTTTTGATGATGTCTCACACTATAACTCAATTTATTTTATCACAGTCTTGCAATAAAGGTCCGTGCATTTTTCTGTTCATATGCATTCAATAGATCAGTGCATGCATTGTCTCGATCATAAGCTTGCTCGGTGCAAGTTTCTCCAAGTTCTGCATTTCTCGCATAAATTGCTTGCCTCAGTGCAAGTCCTTGTTCATGCACAGGTTTTGTCGTTCATATTCTGTCTCAGTGCATTTTACTAGGTCGTGTGCACCAAGGTCCATGCATATCATGTCTCTGCATCTCACCTCTCGAGGTCGGTGCAATATCTGGGTCGGTGCTATTCTTGACTAGAATGCGTTGTTTAGTCTGCTCATTTCTTTTATCTCAGTGCAAATCCAACTCGGTGCAAGTCTGTCTTGCATCTCTCATTGTTTTGCACATTTCTCTCTGCCATCTCGGTGCAGCTCTTGCTTGGACTGCATATCCTGACTCGGTGCATTCTTTCTCTTTCTGAAAAACATGAAGTCGGTGCATCTTTTTATTGCATTAACATACTCGGTGCAAGGTTTGGTCGGCACCTAGTCGGCGTAATTTTTGGTTAGATGTAGGTATAGGAACTCAACTCGGTGCATACTTTGCTTAAGATAAAAACATGATCGGTGCATAGCCAAGTCTATACAACTCACTGTAGCTGTCTGTGCACGTTTTGCTCCATGCACACCAAGTCTATACAAATCCCTACAGCAACGAGGTCGGTGTAGTTCTTGTTTCAGGCCTATTAGACTCGGTGCAAATCTTGTAGGTAGCTAAAGTAGATTGGTGCATCTTCTGCTTCTTTCCACATCGGTGCTTTTCCTACCAGACTTAGTCAGTGCTTGTTTCCGACTCGATGCAAACTTTCCTTTCTGGCAAAAATAAAGTCAGTGCATCTTTGTGCTTTATGGATTCTTGTCGGTGCATATCTGTTGCACGATTGGACTCTAGGGTCCGTGCTTATGACGTCATGCGTTTTCACAAGTCAGTACATCTCACGTTTTTGCTCACTTCAACTCGGTGCAACCTCTTGTTCACCTTGTAGTAAGTCAGTGCATTGGTTGACTTAGAAATTTCTACTCAGTGCAGTTTATGTTTACTTACTCGCTATGTCAGTACGACTTGTGCTAAGTGTGTGACAAAATGTTTATTCCTTTTCTGACAGTTTGTCTACGCATTCACCAGGTGGATGGCACGTGATCTGAGGAAGATAGAGGTCTAGAACATTTCGACATGTGCCCCAACCTTTCAGGCGAAAAATGTGGTATCCACACGCCCAAGTTTCTGGAACAGACATATAAATACTGAGGAAAAGGGTTCGTAAAGTAGTGGATGGAATAGTGAAAAAGGAGAGAAGAGTGAGAACAGTGCCATGGATCAAGAGAGAAAACCAAAGACAAGCCATTCCATCAAGAGCAGAGAGAAGATTCTGAGAGAGAGCTGTCTGTGAATCTGAAGATCTGCTTCTACGGAAGCTACATTACTTTTATTTAGAGATAATTGTTTTCCATTCCTCTTTTATTTTCGAGTTTCCTTCATTTTCCATTCCATTTTTGTCACCCTCCAAGCTTGCTCGGAGGAAGGGAGAAGTTCTCCTAGTTCCCTTCATTATTCTTGGAGGAAGAAAGGTTTGATCCTCTAGTTTTGTGAGTTGCTTGGGAGAAATTTCATAGGGTTCCCTTTGCTGCGTGCAAAGGAAGGGAGATTTGTTCTCCAGTACTTCTTCTGGTTGATCAGAAGGCTGAGGAGGGTGTTCCTCAGGGCAAGCTGTTTGGCAGCGGTTGTCGCAGACTGAGTCTGCTATGTGCGATTGATCATTGCAAGGAAACCTTACTCTTCTGAGTGAGGGGTGGACATAGATTGCGGGTAGCAAACGAACCACCTAAAAAATTCTGTCTCTCTTGTGGGTTTGCCTGTCTACTTTGTGCTTGCTCTCCATCTACTTGATATATTGCTTCATCGTGAATTTCCTTCTCGATCTCAATCCATAGTCTAAATATCTCTATTACCTATCTCCGAAGTTTTTCTTCACTGCGTTTTGAAGGGTTGAGTAATTGTTTCTGAGTTTATCGAATTTGGGAGTGATCTATTCATCCCCCCCTTCTATCTCACTTTTCGTTGTGCGTATCATACTAAATGGAACAAATCTCATGGCACAAATATCCAAGGCAGACAGGTGCCATCTTATCACCATAGCAGGCTGGCTAACGATGCACCAACCAATCCGGACAGATCTCCAAAATATCACAGATCCTTGCCACAGTTGGGTCCCTTCACAACGTTCCGAGGCTTCTAGACTCAACTGAGCCCATCACAAACATTCTCATAGCCGACCAATCGGCTATCCTCATCATCTGCTCACAGCTATCAAATGTGACCCACAATCATCTCTTGGAGATCACATCTCGACGACCACGATTCCAGCCCGAGGACACAATTCCCAACACAAGTCGAGTACCTTGCTCATCGACTCTGACCATCGTGTGCACGACCTCCGTCAGGCTATTTCCTTTACAACTTCAACCGGGTCCACTACTGACTGTGTCACGCCCCGAGCGCGGAAGGAACCCGGGAGAACGTGACGAGTTTATATCAATCATGTCAATCAGAGCAAGTAGAATTTCTACATCACAACAGAGTGCGCAATAAGACAAGAATTTTAAAACTTAACCATATACTGATACCATCGATAACAACTTAACCATTAAACAAAGTCACATAACTCCAAGACGATACAATTCTAATCAGGCCCACAAGCCTTAAATGTAACAACTCTTGACATAACAAAATATCTAACGACAAGCCTCCAAGGAATAAACTAAAGACGACTCGACATGATAAGGTGTAGCAGCATGGCGCTTGCAGATTCTACGCTCGTCACTCTTGCTCCTGCCCATCCGAGTCCGAGCCAGGGTCCGTATTACCTGAAAGGTTTGGGGAAAAGAACTTGGTGAGCGAACGCTCAGTAGGAATTATATCTCAAGAACTAGTAATTGGTTTAAGTAATTACCCCTCTTCCAATAAAAATGCAAGTTTAGCATGTAAAGTATAAAAAAAATAGAATGCTATGGAATTGAACATGATAACAAGAGGAAATAACATGTACTATTGATCCAAGATAGGGAATTCCAAGTATTCAAGATTTCTAAGTTTTTGAACGAGTACCAAGTATATCAATAAAGTCTTTCATGTCATGAGATAATGGCTATTAGCAAGCAAGTACTTTGTCCATTCCGGGCCACGCAAGTCATGTCAAGTCAATCAAGTCAAGCACGCGAGAGAGAGGGATAGAGATATAGTGGAGTGTCGTAGATTCAAGCAAGTACTTCGGTACAATGCCACACCATGATCAATATAACTCCCATGGGCACAAGTACTTTCGGGTGCTCCTCCCAGGACCAGATCGGGCCCTAAATGCGCGGACATTGTTACATGTAATATCTAGACAACCACTTTAGTGATAGCCATGGATTTCCAAGAACAAACTCATATAGGATATCAAGGTAGATTCGTGGATAGGTTCCACGGAATTCAAGGAAGAACATTAGATGGACAATGATAAAACCAACGAGAATCATGATGTGTCGATAACCTGGGTAGAGACGGTACCTTAGCTAGGTAGCCGAGATAACTTGAGTGGATGACTAGACCTGTCACCAATCAAGGGACATGAATCAAGCTGATTGACCCAATCTATAAGGGACTCAATCCAAGATATCGCCTAGTGGAATATCATCATTCCATTGGCAAAGATTATTCTCTCATGGACCAAGATGGCGACATGAGAGGGCCAGTTTACCACAAGTCGTGGCAATCAAAAAGGTACAAGGTGTTTAAGGTACAACCAGCTCAGTCGGCCTTGAGGGAATCCAAGGCTACGAGGAGACTTACGGAGGTCCCAATGACTAACTCGCCAGTCCAAAGGAACGGAATGTCCAATGGAGGGCTTGTATGTCACCGAGAGTTAGTGGATAATGCGACAAATCATCGTGAAACATGGGACTATACTCACGGAATGGAATATAGTGCCGATATACATATATACATACATATATATATATATATATATATATATAACCCTCAGTTCACAGAAAGCCGTGGAAAATAAATATGCAGGAAATTCGCGACTTACGCCAAGTCACTATTTAATAAATTCACGACCTTCTCTGGGCCGTTTCTTTACTAACTGACGACTGCTGGAACAGTCATCCCATCTATAATTTCTATTATTGCTGCAATTTACCCAATTCTGTATTTCAAGAAAACGCGCCTTAGGCAGGGGCGTTATTTCACAGAGAAGTGACTTGCACTGTGTCGTTAATTACCATTTTCCAGAATTTAATAACTTTTAGAAATTTCAGGAAAGTAACGACTTATCCTAAGCCATTAATTTAAAATAGCACCCTTGGGTGGGGGGTCACTTTCATAAAAGATGACCTACTGGCTGTCGTTAATTCATTCCTTTCCAGGATAAACATGAGTATTTATCAATTTCTTAAAATTAACGACTCTTGGGCCGGGCGTCAGAACATGAATTAGCGCCCTAGAAAGGGTCGCCTCTTTCCAAAATTTCCAGAAAACTTCTAAATCGCAGTAAAACTATATGCATGAATTACAGATGATATTATCATAAATTTTTATGCTAGTTTAGGCTACAATCCTTGAGAAAACCTAGCTCTTGTTGAAGATTAAACGGCGAAAACGATACTCTGTTTAAAATAGAGTATGTCGTCTGCTTGCAGGATGAAGATGGAGGAAGATGATGGAGGCTCCCACGTCCGCCAACAAGATGAAGAAGAGGAAGAATGAGAGGACGCTCTCCTTCTTGCTCAGCAGGATGAAGAACGGGGGAAGAAGCTTCACACTTCACGTGTCCGACCGGTAGGGAGAAGGAGGAAGAAGCTTTCTGTAACCACAGCAGGATGAAGATAGGATGCAGAGTGTTGCAGGATGTAGCAGGACCTCCTTCGAAGCAGCAGTTACTTAGAAAAATCAGCCTGTTCGAGGGGGTGTGGTATTTATAAGACTCTCAACGATCTGGAGGGTTCTATTGTTGGATTATGGAAGGGTTACGATCAAGATTGGTAAGTTTTTAAACCTACTATGCATGGTCCAACCCTTCCAGGATAGCAGCCGCATGCTCCCATTTGCATAGGGAGAACCCTAATACAGGCCATGCAGCGAACGAGCATGCCTTAATTTAATTCCCAGGGAAAAAGACGTCTGAGACTGGGGCGTTTTTCATCAAGTAGCGCCTTAACAGGGGGCGTGTTTTCATTAAATAACGCCTTCACAAAGGGCGTCTTTTACATTTCTATATTTTGGGCGCTCTATTCCCAATTTCATTGGTAAGAATTGACGACCGTTTTGATGGGCTTCAAAAAAAGAATTAACGCCCATGATAAGGGCGTTATTACTTTAATTAGCGCCTTAAGGAAGGGCGTTATTTTATTTTGGCCCATTAGTTATACATACTTTAGGTGTAAAGCCCATTTATCGGTTTAAGCTATTTCTACCAATCGAATCTTTTTGTTTTAATTTAGAATCTATTTTATTCTCTTTAAAATTTCCAAGGGTGCTACACCCTCCCCCACTTAAAAGAATTTGGTCCCCAAATTCAATTGCGTGAAATGGAGACATGGAGGGTATAGAGTACTTACGATTTAGATCAATTCCGGATATCTCCTTCGCATAGATTCCTTAGTTTCCCATGTAGCTTCTTGCTCTAAGCATTTGTTCCACTGCACTTTTACCATGGGAATGGCCTTGTTTCTTAAGACTCGGACCTCTCGATCAAGAATCTTCATTGGTTTTTGTTCATAGGTGAGGTCCCTTTGAATCACTAAGTTACTATGATCAATGACGTGGAAAGGGTCGTGCACATATTTCTTCAGCATGGAAATGTGGAACACATTGTGCACTTCCGATAGTTGAGGAGGTAAGGCAAGACGATAGGATACTTCGCCAACTCTTTCCAATATTTCGAATGGGCCAATGAATCTCGGTGTGAGCTTGCCTTTAACTCCGAACCTTCTTATTCCTCGACCGGGTGAGACCTTGAGGTAAACATGGTCTCCAACTTGGAACTCTAGTTCCCTTCTTCGATTATCTGCATAAGATTTCTGCTTGGATTGTGCTACTTTGAGTCTTTCTCGGATAAGTTCAACCTTTTCCGTTGTGTTTCTTACCATATCTGGCCCTAGTAGTTGCTTCTCGCCAACCTCATCCCAGCATATAGGAGATCGGCAACTCCTGCCGTACAAGGCTTCAAATGGAGCCATCTGTATACTGGCTTGATAACTATTGTTGTATGCAAACTCGGCTAGGGGTAAATGATCATGCCAACCTCCGCCAAAGTCAATAATGCAAGCTCGTAACATGTCTTCAACTATTTGGTTTGTTCTCTCGGTCTGACCATCGGTCTGGGGGTGGAAAGCAGTACTGAAATTGAGCTTTGTCCCCAAAGAGTGTTGTAGACCCTTCCAGAAATGAGAAGTGAAGCGAGGGTCTCGGTCAGACACGATCGATGTTTGGACTCCGTGCAATCTCACGATTTCCTTAATATACAATGCGGCCAAAACATCAGCTGACCATCGACTTTTAATTGGTAAGAAATGCGCCGACTTGGTCAGTCGGTCGATGATTACCCAAATACCATCATGTCCGCCTCTAGACTTAGATAATCCCATGATGAAATCCATACCAATTCCTTCCCATTTCCATTTAGGAATATCCAGGGGGTGTAACTTTCCGGCGGGTCTTTGATGTTCCGCTTTCACTTGTTGGCACGTGAGACAGCGAGATACAAAGTCCGCTACCTCCCTCTTCATGTTCGGCCACCAAAAGGTCCTTTTTAAGTCTTTGTACATCTTAGTTGCTCCAGGATGAATGGTATACCTAGAGCGGTGAGCTTCATCTAGAATCTTCCCTTTCAACTCAGGACAGTCCGGGACACATGTCCTTTCCTGAAACATTAGTCTTCCATCAACTGCCAGCTTGAATTCGGTCCTTTGATCTAGTTTCTCCCTGATTTCAATCATTCCAGGATCTTCATCTTGTAACCTTTTGATTTCGGATAGCAAGTCCGGATGCACACTCATGTGAGAGAGAGTAATACACCCGTCTTTCTGGTCCGTGCTTATATTTAATCTGGAGAATTCCTCCAATAATTTCCATTCCCGTATCATACAGCTGGCCATAAGGGCTCTCGGCTTCCGACTCAAGGCATCGGCTACCGAATTCCCTTTTCCGGGGTGATATTGAATAGTGAAATCAAAATCTTTTAAATATTCCAGCCATCAACGTTGCCTCATATTAAGCTCCTTCTGAGAGAATAGATATTTGAGGCTCTCATGATCGGAGAATACTGTGAATTGTTCTCCGTAGAGATAGTGTCTCCAGATCTTTAGTGCAAATACTACTGCGGCCAACTCCAAATCATGCACCGGTTAATTTTCTTCATGCTTCTTCAACTGCCTAGAAGAGTATGCAATAACTCTTCCCTGTTGCATTAATACACAACCGAGGCCAATATCGGAAGCATCGGTATATACCTCATACTTCTCTTCTTCAATAGGAAGGGCCAAGACTGGAGCAGTGGTCAAACGGTCCTTCAATGTTTGGAAGCTTTGTTCACATTCCTCGGTCCACTCATACGGCATTTCCTTGCGGGTCAGTCTGGTGAGTGGTACCGCAATCTTCGAGAAGTTTTTAATAAAACGTCGGTAATAACCCGCAAGACCAAGGAAACTCCTAATTTCTGTTGCATTCGTAGTTCTTTACTGCTTCGACCTTTGCGGGGTCCACTGAGATTCCATCCTTTGAAATTACGTGTCCTAAGAAGGACACTTCTTCAAGCGAAAACTCGCATTTGCTAAATTTGACATATAATTGATTATCCCTCAATATCTGCAATGCTATCCTCAAATGCACTTCATGCTCCTCTTCAGACTTCGAATATATCAGGATATCATCGATAAAAACCACAATAAATTTGTCCAAATGCGGTCTAAAGATGCTATTCATAAGCTGCATAAAAGCTGCAGGGGCATTTGTTAGTCCAAAAGGCATAACAGTAAATTCATAATGCCCGTACCTACTTTGGAATGCAGTTTTGTGAATATCCTCGACCTTGATCCTTAATTGGTGATAACCCGATCGAAGATCAATTTTTGAGAAATACTTTGCTCCAGAAATCTGATCGAAGAGTTCATCGATCCTCGGCAGTGGGTATTTATTTTTGATAGTGAGGTGGTTCAGCTGCCGATAATCGATGCACAGCCTCATCGATCCATCCTTCTTCTTGACGAACAGTACTGGTGCTCCCCATGGGGAAGTACTTGGTGGGATAATTCCTTTCCGCAATAGCTCCATAAGCTGCTCCTTCAATTCCTTCAATTCTGCGGGGGACATTCTGTAGGGTGCTTTGGAAACAGGTCCGGCACCCGGAACAAGGTCTATAGTGAATGAGACCTCTCTCTCTGGTGGCAAACCAGGAAAGTCTTCAGGGAAAACATCGGAAACTCCCGAACCACTTGAATGTCTTCTAGTCTAGCTACCTTAGCCTCCGTGGCAGTTACAAATGCTAAGAATGCCTCGCATCCTTTGTTGATAAGTTTGTGGGCTCGAAGAGCAGAGATGACTGGTGATCTCTTCCGGGGGGTAATGTAAGTTAACTCCGGGTAATCCACAAAAGTTACTTTTCCATTTCGGTAGTCTACAGTTGCCCGGTGGTTGGATAGCCAATCGGCCCCTAAAATTACATCGTACTCCTTCAAGTCTAAGCATATTAAATCTGCAGGTAAGTTGTGGCCTTTAACTATAATCTTGCAGTTTGGGTAATGGAAAGTGACATCAGACTCATTCCCTAACGGGGTAGAAATCACCAAGTTTATCCATTCAGGTTCCATAGAGAATGAAGCAGCAAATTTTCTTGAAACAAAAGAATGTGTGGCGCCAGTATCAAATAGTACTTGAGCAGATTTAGAGCAGACAGATAAAATACCTTCCACCAACCCACCCTCGGTTGGTTCCATCTCTTGGAGAGCTTGTAAACGTCCTTGCTTCTTTGCCGGACGCTTCTCTTCCTTTGTCTCCGGCTCACTTTGCTCGTTCATCATTGGACAGTCGGGAATATGGTGTTCTTTACTCCCACAACGAAGGCATGCTCTGAGCCTTCTCCAGCATTCCGCAGCCTGATGACCCAGCTTGTCGCAATATTTACAATTCTCCTTTGGCGGTGCCGTGATGGAGAAAGGTTTGTTATTGGCCTTCTTGAATTTCTTTTCTTTGGAGGGTTCACCTCCATTATTGGTCCGCTTCTTGAAAGACGGTTTAAAAGTGTTGGGGCTTGTAACATTCTCCCTTTTATCCTTACCATAGATTTTGTCAGACAGTTCCGTGGCGTCTTCTAGCAACTGGGTACGACGCACCATCTCTGAGTACACTTGAATATCCAAGGGAGCGAGCTGGGTGATATACTGGGGTCGTAACCCATTCAAGAACCTTCTTGCCTTCATCTTTTCAGTGCAAACTAAATGTGGTGCATATCTAGATAACCGGGAGAACTGGGCTTCATAGTCAGCTACCGACAGGGATCGTTGCTTCAAGGCAGCAAATTCCGTGGCCTTTTTCTCCTGAACACGGTCTGAGAAGTATTTGCTATTGAAGTGCTCGACAAATTCGGCCCACGTGACATGATTTTCAAGCAAGGTGGCCTCGACGGACTCCCACCAAGCACGGGCATCCCGTTCCAGTTGGAACGTAGCCAGAAGCACCTTTTTCACCATCCGCGCATTGCATGACGTGGAAAATCCGCTCGCTCTCTTTTATCCAGTTCTCTGCATCCTCAGGATTTGATGAACCTAAGAATCTCGGAGGGTTGATGATGGAGGCATCACCCGTGACTCCCTTTGGCTCGGGTCTTCCGCACACTCCGGCACCATTTGAGTTCGGGCCTCTCTCCATAAAGGCCCAATTGTCCTTTTTGTGCTTTCTATTTGAGTCATTTGATGTAATTTTCATTTTCTTGAGTCATGTCCCTAGGTCTTGTGTTTATTTTCCTAAGTTTGAGTGTCATTATGTTGTTTAGTTAGCTATTGGGCCCATTTCATTGGGCTTGGCCCAAGAGCCCCCCCTACCCCCTCGGTTATTTGTCATTGAGTCTTTTGTCAGGGTCTTATTGTAAAATGTGGGTTGCCTATATATAGGGCCCCATTCCCTTCATTTAGAACTAATGAATCAATCAATGAAAATGCCATTTGAGATTTCAAACTTAGTTTAGTGGAGTGAATCCAATTGGGTGAGAAGCCCTAGGGTGAGAGATTCCCCACACCCCCTCTTCTCTCTCTTTCTCTCTCCTCCACTAAGGGGTTCGCCCCTTTCTCTCTCTCCTCCTCCTCCCTCCCAACTTCCAACCCCCACCTACCCCATTAAAGTCCCTCCACTTCCCATAGCCACCATTACTCCACCCCCCTAGTTCCAAGGTAGCATTCCCCCATTCCAACACTATCTACCCCATTCCAACAATATCTTCCCCATTCCAACACACTCACCCCTCTTCCCCACATAAATTTTCAACTTCCTAGGTCATTTCAAATTTGAAAAGCCCTTCCCTCCACTTGTTTTGGCCGCCCCACTGATGCGGGACGAGACACGGACACGACAAGCTCGTGACTGCCCCTTAACGAGGGAAGCGTCGGATGTGCGCGGTTGAGAAACCGGCTATGAGCTAGGGTGGTCGGCTCTCACTCGTGCCCGGATCGGGTCACGGGACGGTAACGCTCTCTCTCGCAGCAGCGGTGATATAAATAGAAAGTGAGCTAATTACCCTATCATGCTCTCTAGCAGTGGCATAAGCAAGCATATATGAAAATTAAGCAAAATGCCAAGTAAGGGAGCGAATGCGATACCTCCACGCGCTCGACGTGGGGAAGACGGGCCCGGCCAAAAATCGTACTCCTGGAACAATATTACACAATATTACAGAAATGCAAGCCGCTGCCCACTCCACGCAGGGAGGTAAAGGGCTACACAATGGGGTCCGGGAGGACCGAATTCGGGTTGACGGGCGGCTTCTTGCGTTGATTCGGCAACACCCGAACACGTGACGGTGGGGTCCACGTGTTGTCCGGAGGGGCCGTGTGGGACCCGGTGGCACCGCTGTAGTGGTGGATGCCTGGAGGGTCGCTCCTTGGGATGGCGGCACGCTGGTTCACCGGCCGGAGGCCCGGCGGCTCCGTTCGGCACCGGTCGGTACCCGATCGGAAATCTACCGGTTCTGTATTTCGGCGCGCGCTCCGGCGAGAATGGGCGCTGCGATCAGCCCCGATGTCGGATCGACATGAGACTGGCGCCGTTGGAAAGCTAGCTTGAAGCTCTTCAACCGAGGCCCAAAGATCTGGCCTGGATCTACTCGGATCTTGACTTATGGAATTTTCAATCTCCTGTTGTACAGTAACCGAAGACTCAGGCCTGCAGAGAACTTGACTGTGAATTGCCTTTGACCGCAAGGTAGACGTCCGTATCTGGGGTTCTGTTCTTCAGGAAAGTTGTTGGAAATTGGGTTGGGCAGACAGAAAAATTAGTTTGGACACGTTTGGATGTGTCTATGATTTTCTGTGATTTGTTTACTGGATGAAGGTCGGATCTGGGATCTGACTGAAAGTACTGTAGCTCTGGTAGAACATGAATTATTAAAAATAGGTAGAAGGATGATAAAAATTTAAGAAAAAATTGTGGTGGTAGGGGACGATGGACAGAATACCCAGTTAAATTGGGAGGTCTAACATAAATCAAAAGGGTGGTTGAAGGTGGAGAACTCAAGGCTACTGTCACTGTAGACAGTGACAGAACAGATCTGAGATTGAGAGTTGAACGAAATGGTAAAGATATGAAACGGTGGATTTTGAACCTGGATTTTTGTGTGGAGAATGGGATAGATAGGAACCAACCCTCAAAATTTCAAATCGATCTGAGCTTGTGGCTGGCTTCAAGAATTTACGAACTGCACCTCTATCTAGCAGGACAGAAAACCAAAGACGAACGGCGGCGGCTCGTAGGCGGCACGAACGGCGGCGGCGACGGCACCAATGAAGATCAGAGGTTGAGAGGGGGAGATAGAATATTGATACACTCTAGAACTTGAGGTTTGAGGAGAAGAACACTAGGGAGAGAGAGGAACAATGGCACACCCTTCAATGGCTCAAGCCAATTTTACAAATTTTTCTTCATTTCTTCATTAATCTCTAATGACACTATACATAGGCTTATATAGAAAATAGCAAGGGGTGGGGGGGGCTGATAATTTCATGAGAAATATGTCATTTTCATCCCCCATGTGGTCAAAACTCAAAATAAATAAATTACATATGAATGGAGCACTCCTTTGACTAGGTAGGTAAGGTAGGTGGCCAACCTTTGAAATTTTAACCCCTTTGTCTCCCATGTGGTCAATTAGCATTCAAACCTTCTATATGGCCACCTAGGATGGTTGACCAGCCCCACATGGATGAGGTGGACCAATGGGGAAGGGGAGGGGGCCCTCTAGCTGGACCTACTACACATTTGCACAAAAACCCAAACAATTTTAGGGAATGACACATTGGCTTACCAAGCCTTACAATTGTACATATACTTTCCCAAGGATATAAAAGTAAACTAAAGGACACAAATGCAAAATAACAATGTCAGTGCTCGACGTCGATTCCCATCAATTCTTCCCGGGTGGGAGGAACTCGACCCCGTCGAGTAGGGGTATGGATGCTCGAGTACTCCGGCGGATCCGTCACCGTGCCGAGTAGCGCGGGTATGCTCCACTCCAAGTGATCGTCACCTGCTCAATCCATATATACTCGATATGCACAAGCTGCTACGGGCTAGAGGTGGACACTCCGGGTGGGGCACTCTCAAAAGGGAAGGAAGCAGCTCGAAGACTCACTAGGAATCACCGCTGAGTCCCTGTAGGTGACTGATCCGGGTATAGATGTAGAGCCGATCCCATACTCATCGAGTGAGTCTACTCGCTTTCACACTCATAAGGGGCTGACATCGACGAGCTTGCACACGACATATGCAGACTCACCATGCACTAACACACATATGCAAACCACACAAATAATAAACCGACTCATACATGACTCTAGACACACCTATTGTTAGTCCGACCCGTACATAGGTGACGGCGGACCAGGACACCCGAATGTGTGCCATGCATGCATGTTATGTAACCGGAGATGGGTGGTATGGGGAACACCTAAACATCCAAGTATGACCCAGTCATGCATGGACGGCCCTTTGGATTTGGGGGACTTGAGAGGGCTAGGAGGGCCGAATGTTGTTGTATCGTGGACGGGCTTGGTGGGTGTAAATGACCCGGCCCGTGGGGTAGGAGTGTGATAGTGGACTCCCTTGAAGAAATGAACTATATAAGGTGGGTCATGGGGTCCACTAAGGAATGGGTCAAAGGGATCGAAGAAGGTATGACCCCTTGTGGTGGGCTCCCCCAAGTCACGGTCCCACGTGTAGAAGTTTTGAAGGTGTGGATAGTCACCTTCTTACATTGTGATGGGTGGGACGGGGACCGTAAGCAAGAAGTATGATTCCTCCCTCGGACAAAAGGGTATGGATTCGGGCTCGGCCGGTAAGGGAAAGAGTAAGAGGATCTCCGTGGTGACACAACCCACGGTGCACTCGGAGGTAATGGACCCATAGGCCGGATGGGTGAAGCTAAGACTAGCGGGTTGGTCGAAACCTCGGGCCAATAAATGTGTAAAGGTCAACTGCCGGTCTAACCCTTTAAGAAGGTCGTCCAATGTGTCCACATAGTGACGAGACCGGAAGGTGGTATGAAATGAGTTGCTTGACACTAGTGGTAGTGTGGGGTCCATTGATGGGAAGGGAGGTGGGACCAAGCCATCCTTGAGCCAACTAAGAAGCGGCTCGGCTATGAAAAGCGTACCCGTTAGAAATACGGGTGGCTCGGGCCTTGGTGGTTCCAAATGAGAGGATTCCGAATCAAATTCGGAAATAGAGATGGATGACATTGGAACTCTCTCGAGTGGTGAAGGCCATGGTGTAGGCGGCTGGGAGGTGGATGCTTGTTGAAAGCCACCATACTGAGAGAAGTGTGACTCAAATGGTTCGACCACTAGAGCGACCGTATAGGATTCCGCTAGAGAGAATGCATTGCGGATAAAACATTCCAATTGGAAGTGAAGGCGCAAACCTCTCCGGAACTGAAATGCGGCCGTTTTGCTCTCCTCTCCCAAGCCATGTTCCAACCAATACTTATGATATGCCCGAATGTACTCGGACACGGACCTATCACCTTGGATGGGTCGACATGGGTTGACCATAGTTGCCAAAATACGGGAATGGATCCCTAGGAATGGATATGCAAGGCCATTTGGGCAAGACACTAGACACGACCCTAAGTAATGCAAAGTTGGAATGCATGCACACTAAGGACCCTAGACGTAAACCAAGACTCGGTACGTGGCGGAGATAATTGACCCGAAGGTCACTCGCGCAAGTGTGCGGCCTTCCCGATAGGCGTAGCCTAACGTTCGGACAACACCTTTTGATATACCGAGTAAAGGGATGTAAATACAAAAAGACACTTTTTTTTGTTTTGAAACAATGATGACCCTAAACACGACTTAGACAATGACTAATGACTAGACGTAAATGACACTTTTTTTGTGTGAATGCAAACACCCTAGACTCAACCTGGCTCTGATACCAAATTGATGCGGGACGAGACACGGACACGACAAGCTCGTGACTGCCCCTTAACGAGGGAAGCGTCGGATGTGCGCGGTTGAGAAATCGGCTGTGAGCTAGGGTGGTCGGCTCTCACTCGTGCCCGGATCGGGTCACGGGACGGTAACGCTCTCTCTCGCAGCAGCGGTGATATAAATAGAAAGCGAGCTAATTACCCTATCATGCTCTCTAGCAGTGGCATAAGCAAGCATATATGAAAATTAAGTAAAATGCCAAGTAAGGGAGCGAATGCGATACCTCCACGCGCTCAGCGTGGGGAAGACGGGCCCGGCCGAAAATCGTACTCCCGGAACAATATTACACAATATTACAGAAATGCAAGCCGCTGTCCACTCCACGCAGGGAGGTAAAGGGCTACACAATGGGGTCCGGGAGGACCGAATTCGGGTTGACGGGTGGCTTCTTGCGTTGATTCGGCAACACCCGAACATGTGACGGTGGGGTCCACGTGCTGTCCGGAGGGGCCGTGTGGGACCCGGTGGCACCGCTGTAGTGGTGGATGCCCGGAGGGTCGCTCCTTGGGATGGCGGCACGCTGGTTCGCCGGCCGGAGGCCCGGCGGCTCCGTTCGGCACCGGTCGGTACCCGATCGGAAATCTGCCGGTTCTGTATTTCGGCGCGCGCTCCGGCGAGAATGGGCGCTGCGATCAGCCCCGATGTCGGATCGACACGAGACTGGCGCCGTTGGAAAGCTAGCTTGAAGCTCTTCAACTGAGGCCCAAAGATCTAGCCTGGATCTGCTCGGATCTTGACTTATGGAATTTTTAATCTCCTGTTATACAGTAACCGAAGACTCAGGCCTGCAGAGAACTTGATTGTGTATTGCCTTTGACCGCAAGGTAGACATCCGAATCTAGGGTTGTGTTATTCAGCAAAGTTGTGGGAAATTGGGTTGGGCAGACAGCAAAATTAGTTTGGACACGTTTGGATGTGTCTATGATTTTCTGTGGTTTCTTTACTGGACGAAGGTCGGATCTGGGATCTGACTGAAAGTACTGTAGCTCTGGTAGAACATGAATTATTAAAAATAGGTAGAAGGATGATAAAAATTTAAGAAAAAATTGTGGTGGTAGGGACGATGGACAGAATACCCAGTTAAATTTGGATGTCTAACATAAATCAAAATGGTGGTTGAAGGTGGAGAACTCAAGGCTACTATCACTATAAACAGTGACAGAACAGATCTGAGATTGAGAGTTGAACGAAATGGTAAAGATATGAAACGGTGGCTTTTGAACCTGGATTTTTTTGTGGAGAATGGGATAGAAGATAGGAACCAACCCTCAAATTTTCAAATCGATCTGAGCTTGTGGCTGGCTTCAGGAATTCACGAACTGCACCTCTATCCAGTAGGATAGAAAACCGAAGATGATCCCGTGGCGGCTCGTAGGCGGCACGAACGGCGGCGGCGGCGGCACCAATGAAGATCAGAGGTTGAGAGGGGGAGATAGAAGATTGATACACTCTAGAACTTGAGGTTTGAGGAGAAGAACACCAGGGGGAGAGAGGAACAATGGCACACCCTTCAATGGCTCAAGCTAATTTTACAAATTTTTCTTCATTTCTTCATTAATCTCTAATGACACTATACATAGGCTTATATAGAAAATAGCAAGGGGTGGGGGGGCTGATAATTTTGTGAGAAATATGTCATTTTCATCCCCCATGTGGTCAAAACTCAAAATAAATAAATTACATATGAATGGAGCACTCCTTTGACTAGGTAGGTAAGGTAGGTGGCCAACCTTTGAAATTTTAACCCCTTTGTCTCCCATGTGGTCAATTAGCATTCAAACCTTCTAGATGACCACCTAGGATGGTTGACCAGCCCCACATGGATGAGGTGGACCAATGGGGAAGGGGAGGGGGCCCTCTAGCTGGACCTACTACACATTTACACAAAAACTCAAACAATTCTAGGGAATGACACATTGGCTTACCAAGCCTTACAATTGTACATATACTTTCCCAAGGATATAAAAGTAAACTAAAGGACACAAATGCAAAATAATAATGTCAGTGCTCGACGTCGATTCCCATCACCCACTCCCTTTCATTAGGCTAGGTTCGCCCCCTTCCTCCCCTTCACCCTCCACCCTCCTCTCACCCTCCCCTTAGGCTGAACCAGAACACCTCCTTGCGCCACCTCCTCCTCCAGCCCCTCCACTACCCTTAGCCACCTTCCACAACTCCCCTCCATCCCCATCCACCCCTTATTCTTATCCCCTTAACCATATGCCCCCTTCTCCTTCTTCTTCCCTATTCATTAGAAGCTATACCTAGGTTGCTGCTAGCAGTTCAGAAGTTGCAGGTGAACCAGCAACTTACAGGGGCCACCACGACTTCTTCCGGACGAGTTTGAAAACCCAAAAGCTATCGTTGGAAGTGTCTACCAGTCTCCATCGCAACAGAAGTGGTTTCGACTTCATCCGAGTTGTGTGCTGCCCGGGAGCTCCATCCTCCCACAGCTGCGCAGTGGTGCCTCTGCTGAAGACCTGATCCTGAGTAGAAGCTCTGCCACGACAAACCCCATAAGAATCAGTTCGAAAGCTCTTCTGAAAAGTTCTTCATCGCCTTGTCTACTTTCAGAATAAAGATACGGAACTTCAATCGGCATTCGTGAATCAGAGTTATCATTTTTCTTCCTCAGCTGCGCCGTTCTGCTACCCACAGTCTGCACCGACCAGTCATCCTTGTTCAGAGCCTCCAAGTCTTCTCCGGCATCTTTTGGCTTCCCCATTAGTGTTTTTGCGAAGAGGACTCATCCACGGTTCCAACGACTCTGACGGTGCTTGATTCCGAGTTCGGGAGCTGTCGGGGCGTCCTCTGCAACCTGCTGTTAGAAGTCTGAAGCTGCCATTCCGAGGATCTGGTGCTCTGTCCAAACCTCCACCCAGGTCAGCAGCGGCTCTAGAAGAAATCAAAAAAATTCAGAGGTGTTCCAGTACCAGTCCCGAAGAGTTTCCCACAGGTCCCGCCTTCAGCAAAATTCTTGAGCAAGTTCTGCAGCAGCAACATCGACTATCTGTCCCTGTTCAGAGAGAGTAGGCAGAACCGGTGTCTTCACCTCTTCAATACTTTTAGCCCTAGTTTCCCCTCCCCGCTTGGCCGGCTGAAGGCCCCTCCCTGTGCGGAGGTAGTTTTGGTTGTAATCCATTAACCCCCACCCCAAGGTCCCCCTCCTGCGAGAGGTATAGTGTTGTAACTTATTTGGGTAGGTCAAGCTACACCGCCGCGACGTGTGGGGATCCACTTGCCTCCCCGCTCGCCCTCGTCTCCGAGCGGGACCGATTTCTTCAAACCGATCGAGTAAGTGCTCACACCTCACTCCATTTAGTACTCGTCTTTCAATATTAGTTCTAGTTCCGCTGGTTATGCGAGTGAGAGCTCGATCCTCAAGTCCCGTTGCCTTGAGTGATCACCGTGGGAATAAGTGCAACCGGTGCCTTCGGCACTTTGTCGGCCCCATTGAATTGGGCTTCCACAATCATCAGGAATCAAATCTTGACATTGCTGGCCCTCTACTAGCAAGGGCCCAACCCCACATCCTCCACTAGGCATCGCCAAGTCACCCCGGGCTTGGGTGAGCGACGGGAGAGCGGCGGCCCAAAATTGGCCCTTTTGATTGTGAATGTGCTTGCTTGCCTAAGTCTTAGGTTGTGTCACATCAATTGGTATCAAAGCAAGTCATTGACTTGTCTCTACAAGTCAAGTCCTAGGGTATGCTTGCATTCTTGTCCGAACCGTGCATTGTCAAACCCATCATTGTTAACATTGAGTCTTGGGTCACATGGCCCCTCTCCCAATCATATCCCATGCATGCTTACCTAATGGAGAGCCCGTAGAAATTGATTTCATTGACCTAGAATCTGAAAATTGGGTGTCCCCCGATATCATTACCTCTCTTTGTAGGATCGGACAAATTGTGCACAATGGAGACCAAGTCTTTATTGAATTCCATAAATGGTTCGGGAAAACTAAGTATTTGGATGGGGCTTGGTGTCAAAAGGGAACATTGGCGGGTCCATGTATAATCCTAGGTAAGAAATGGTTAGATGAAAGGAATGCCGACATCGACCCAACACGTCGGAATTGCCTAGTGCATCCGCCACACCTTTCGGGAACCTTTAAATTCAACAACCTTGTATTCTCCCACCCGCGGGAATCCCGCCCTTGTTCACCACCCCGGGTGCACCATACTCCGGCCATCATCACCCCACCATCAAAGAACCTTCCCACTCCATTAGCTTTGGAAGAAGTAGTCCACCCACTTTACCACATGAAGACAAATACCTCTCGGGAACCTATCCCCTCCATGGAGAGCACCCATGCCCCAATTGAAGAGGAAGCCTCGCACGAGGATCTTCACCCTCCACCACCCCCTCTAGATAAGGCCGAATTCATCTTGGAAGAGTCCCTTATTAGTTGGCTAAAGAAGAGCCCAATAAGAGAGATCACGGCCCACGATTGCCTTCACATAAAGGAAAACCTTCCCATAATGTACATCTCCTCCTATCACACCATAATCCAAACATCCTACCAAGTGGAAACCTTAAAGGACCTTCTCAAGGTCTTAGCTTGGCAATATGAGTTGACCAGCTTGTTGACCCCCATGGCTCACCAATCTAGGAGCCTTGACCTCCTACACCTTTGTGTCGGGTCTATCACCTCGGTTTGCACCATTGGTTGCTACACTAGCGACCTCCTTCTATTCCTCCCCACACCCGATGAGCCCGTCCTTCTCCTCAATTTGGAGCTTCTTATATCGGGTGGAAAGTCAAGCCCTCCCCTCATGGCCGACCCACTCACAAAGAACTTCGGCACAATTATCTCATTAGAGGAGGATGACCCATCACCACTTGAGGATCTTGAGGACATAGGGCCCCTCCCCCTCGATAACCCTTTTTATAATCCCTTTGATCCCTTCCAATGGGGGTCAAAGAAACCATGGGACCCAACCACCTTATCCACCACCCACCTTTCCCTATCCCAACCCACCATGTTTGACCCAATCCACCCCATCCTAGACCCGGGTTACACCTTGGGAGCCATGACCTTAGACCACATATCCCTTGGTAATAAAGTTGTGCCCCACCCCATGATGACCACCTTCTTAGATCCATTCGATCCTTTCCAATGGGAGTTCAAAGGTTGTCCCACACCTATACACATGAAAGTCACTTTTGGGAAAAGTATGCATGTGTCTAGGCTTTCCACACCCCTTGGCATGAACACTATGTTGGGTCCATTCATTCATATCACCCACATGTCAAGTAGAAAACATGAGTGGTCCAAATTCAAATGTAGTGGTCCACCTTCACTCATCAAGAGTCGTAGGCATGATAGGAGTATTCATGGATGTCCGGGTCCCCCAGCATTTGTCACCCCCATGCATGACCGGATCACCTATGGATGCCCCGGTCCTCCCCATTCCATCAAAGTCTTCTTGGCATCAAAGCATGATTGGTCTACTTTTGGTTGGCCAGGTCCACCCATCACCCCTAGAATGTCAACATTCACAAAATTGCATGAAAGCCTTTGCAAGTACATAAGCAAAAAGAATGAGGCTTATAAGAGGCGGGCCGACTCTCATCGGCGTCACCAAGAATTCCATGAGGGTGACTTTGTGATGGTAAGGATGGAGAGGCTCTCCCTGGGAGCCACCTCCAAATTGAGGCCACGTGGGGCTAGTCCCTTCCAGGTCCTGAGGCGCATTGGTGCAAATGCCTATGAGTTAGATCTCCCCGAGGAATATGGGGTAAGTCCCACATTCAATGTCGCCGACTTAGTACCATATAAGGGACCCACGGTGGTACCCAGTGAGGAGATTGAGCCTATTCCGTCCCTTGAGAGAGCACCCACCTGTGAGGAGAGACCACCAGCCAAGAGAGCCCAGCGTGAACGCATAGAGCAAATATTGGATGAACAAGTCACTACCACTCGGAGCAAGGTATACGAGCGCTATTTCATCAGGTGGAAGGATCGGCCTCCTTCGGAGGATTCATGGGTGAGTCGGGAGGATCTCCAGCAGTTGGATCCCGACCTTCTCGAGTAGTACCATGGACCCCTACACGACGGAGTCGAGCTCTTCGCAGCCCAGGGGATTTGATGGAGGCATCACCCGTGACTCCCTTTGGCTCAGGTCTTCCTCACACTCCGGCACCATTTGAGTTCGGGCCTCTCTCCATAAAGGCCCAATTATCCTTTTTGTGCTTTCTATTTGAGTCATTTGATGTAATTTTCATTTTATTGAGTCATGTCCCTAGGTCTTGTGTTTATTTTCCTAAGTTTGAGTGTCATTATGTTGTTTAGTTAGCTATTGGGCCCATTTCATTGGGCTTGGCCCAAGAGCCCCCCCTACCCCCTCGGTTATTTGTCATTGAGTCTTTTGTCAGGGTCTTATTGTAAAATGTGGGTTGCCTATATATAGGGCCCCATTCCCTTCATTTAGAACTAATGAATCAATCAATGAAAATGCCATTTGAGATTTCAAACTTAGTTTAGTGGAGTGAATCCAAGTGGGTGAGAAGCCCTAGGGTGAGAGATTCCCCACCCCCCTCTTCTCTCTCTTTCTCTCTCCTCCACTAAGGGGTTCGCCCCTTTCTCTCTCTCCTCCTCCTCCCTCCCAACTTCCAACCCCCACCTACCCCATTAAAGTCCCTCCACTTCCCATAGCCACCATTACTCCACCCCCCTAGTTCCAAGGTAGCATTCCCCCATTCCAACACTATCTACCCCATTCCAACACACTCACCCCTCTTCCCCACATAATTCCTCAACTTCCTAGGCCATTTCAAATTTGAAAAGCCCTTCCCTCCACTTGTTTTGGCCGCCCCACTCCCTTCCATTAGGCTAGGTTCGCCCCCTTCCTCCCCTTCACCCTCCACCCTCCTCTCACCCTCCCCTTAGGCTGAACCAGAACACCTCCTTGCGACACCTCCTCCTCCAGCCCCTCCACTACCCTTAGCTACCTTCCACAACTCCCCTCCATCCCCATCCACCCCTTATTCTTCCTCTCTTAACCATATGCCCCCTTCTCCTTCTTCTTCCCTATTCATTAGAAGCTATACCTAGGTTGCTGCTAGCAGTTCAGAAGTTACAGGTGAACCAGAAACTTGCAGCGGCCACCACGACTTCCTCCGGATGAGTTTGAAGACCCAAAAGCTATCGTTGGAAGCGCCTACCAGTCTCCATCGCAACAGAAGTGGTTTCGACTTCATCCGAGTTGTGTGCTGCCCGGGAGCTTCATCCTCCCACAGCTGCGCAGTGGTGCCTCTGCTGAAGACCTGATCCTGAGTAGAAGCTCTGCCACGACAAACCCCAAAAGAATCAGTTCGAGAACTCTTCTGCAAAGTTCTTCATCGCCTTGTCTACTTTCAGAATCAAGAAACGGAACTTCAATCGGCATTCGTGAATCAGAGTTATCATTTTTCTCCCTCAGCTGCGCCGTTCTGCTACCCACAGTCTGCACCGACCAGTCATCCTTGTTCAGAGCCTCCAAGTCTTCTCCGGCATCTTTTGGCTTCCCTGTCAGTTTTACTGCGAAGAGGACTCATCCACGGTTCCAACGACTCTGACGGTGCTTGATTCCGTGTTCGGGAGCTATCGGGGCGTCCTCTGCAACCTGCTATTAGAAGTCTGAAGCTGCCATTCCGAGGATCTGGTGCTCTGTCCAAACCTCCACCCAGGTCAGCAGCGGCTCTAGAAGAAATCAACAAAATTCAGAGGTGTTCCAGTACCAGTCCCGAAGAGTTTCCCACAGGTCCCGCCTTCATAAAAATTCTTGAGCAAGTTCTGCAGCAGCAACGTCGACTATCTGTCCCTGTTCAGAGAGAGTAGGCAGAACCGGTGTCTTCACCTCTTCAATACTTTTAGCCCTAGTTTCCCCTCCCCGCTTGGCCGGCTGAAGGCCCCTCCCTGTGCGGAGGTAGTTTTGGTTGTAATCCATTAACCCCCACCCCAAGGTCCCCCTCCTGCGAGAGGTGTAGTATTGTAACTTATTTGGGCAGGTCAAGCTACACTGCCGTGGCGTGTGGGGATCCACTCGCCTCCCCGCTCGCCCTCGTCTCCGAGCGGGACCGGTTTCTTCAAACCGATCGAGTAAGTGCTCACACCTCACTCCATTTAGTGCTCATCTTTCAATATTAGTTCTAGTTCCTCTGGTTATGCGAGTGAGAGCTCGATCCTCAAGCCCCGTTGCCTTGAGTGATCACCCTGGGAATAAGTGCAACCTGTGGCTTCGGCACTTTGTCGGCCCCATTGAATTGGGCTTCCACATCCATCGGAAATCAAATCTTGGCCTTGCTGGCCCTCTACCAGCAAGGGCCCAACCCCACATCCTCCACTTGGCATCACCAAGTTACCCCGGGCTTGGGTGAGCGACGGGAGAGCGGCGGCCCAAAATTGGCCCTTTTGATTGTGAATGTGCTTGCTTGCCTAAGTCTTAGGTTATGTCACATCAGTTGAGATTCCTAAAACTCCGATGGAGGTTGCCGGCTCCATGGTGTGCCCCACCTTGGGCCACTTGTTGTAAGGCCTGGGTCAAGCCTTGAACAGTTCGTTGCATCTCACGCCATTGTGCGCGTTCAGCAGCCATAATCCTACAAGGAGTTAATCTTCATTAGTTTCATGTTGGAATTTGTAGTTGGAAGCCCTACAAGGACTTATACCCATGACACTACCCGTCCTCACCGTTCTAGGGATAGACCTATCCTTGGACTTGGGTTTCCTAGGAATTGAAATCCTAGGCTCTGATACCACAAAAACTGTCACGCCCCGAGCGCGGAAGGAACTCGGGAGAACGTGACGAGTTTATATCAATCATGTCAATCAGAGCAAGTAGAATTTCTACATCACAACAGAGTGCGCAATAAGACAAGAATTTTAAAACTTAACCATATACTGATACCATCGATAACAACTTAACCATTAAACAAAGTCACATAACTCCAAGACGATACAATTCTAATCAGGCCCACAAGCCTTAAATGTAACAACTCTTGACATAACAAAATATCTAACGACAAGCCTCCAAGGAATAAACTAAAGACGACTCGACATGATAAGGTGTAGCAGCATGGCGCTTGCAGATTCTATGCTCGTCACTCTTGCTCCTGCCCATCCGAGTCCGAGCCAGGGTCCGTATTACCTGAAAGGTTTGGGGAAAAGAACTTGGTGAGCGAACGCTCAGTAGGAATTATATCTCAAGAACTAGCAATTGGTTTAAGTAATTACCTCTTCCAATAAAAATGCAAGTTTAGCATGTAAAGTATAAAAAAATAGAATGCTATGGAATTGAACATGATAATAAGAGGAAATAACATGTACTGTTGATCCAAGATAGGGAATTCCAAGTATTCAAGATTTCCAAGTTTTTGAACGAGTACCAAGTATATCAATAAAGTCTTTCATGTCATGAGATAATGGCTATTAGCAAGCAAGTACTTTGCCCATTCCGGGCCACGCAAGTCATGTCAAGTCAATCAAGTCAAGCACGCGAGAGAGAGGGATAGAGATATAGTGGAGTGTCGTAGATTCAAGCAAGTACTTTGGTGCAATGCCACACCGTGATCAATATAACTCCCAAGGGCAAAAGTACTTTCGGGTGCTCCTCCCAGGACTATATCGGGCCCTAAATGCGCGGACATTGTTACATGTAATATCTAGACAACCACTTTAGTGATAGCCATGGATTTTCAAGAACAAACACATGTAGGATATCAAGGTAGATTCGTGGATAGGTTCCACGGAATTCAAGGAAGAACATTAGATGGACAATGATAAAACCAACGAGAATCATGATGTGTCGATAACCTGGGTAGAGACGGTACCTTAGCTAGGTAGCCGAGATAACTTGAGTGGATGACTAGACTTGTCACCAATCAAGGGACATGAATCAAGCTGATTGACCCCATCTATAAGGGACTCAATCCAAGATATCGCCTAGTGGAATATCATCATTCCATTGGCAAAGATTATTCTCTCATGGACAAAGATGGCGACATGAGAGGGCCGGTTTACCACAAGTCGTGGCAATCAAAAAGGTACAAGGTGTTTAAGGTACAACCAGCTCAATCGGCCTTGAGGGAATCCAAGGCTACGAGGAGACTTACGGAGGTCCCAATGACTAACTCGCTAGTCCAAAGGAACGGAATGTCCAATGGAGGGCTTGTATGTCACCGAGAGTTAGTGGGTAATGCGACAAATCATCGTGAAACATGGGACTATACTCACGGAATGGAATATAGTGCCGATACACACACACACACACACACACACACACACACACACACACACACACATATATATATATATATATATATATATATATATATATATATATATATATATGTATATGTAAAACCCTCGGTTCACAGAAAGCCGTGGAAAATAAATATGCAAGAAATTCGCGACTTACGCCAAGTCACTATTTAATAAATTCACGACCTTCTCTGGGCCGTTTCTTTACTAACTAACGACTGCTGGAACAGTCGTCCCATCTGTAATTTCTATTATTGCTGAATTTACCCAATTCTGTATTTCAATAAAACGCGCCTTAGGCAGGGGCGTTATTTCTCAAAGAAGCGACTTGCACTGTGTCGTTAATTACCATTTTCCAGAATTTAATAACTTTTAGAAATTTTAGGAAAGTAACGACTTATCCTAAGCCATTAATTTAAAATAGCGCCCTTGGGTGGGGCATCACTTTCATAAAAGACAACCTACTGGCTGTCGTTAATTCATTCCTTTCCAGGATAAACATGAGTATTTATCAATTTCTTAAAATTAACGACTCTTGGGTCGGGCGTCAGAACATGAATTAGCGCCCTAGAAAGGGTCGCCTCTTTCCAAAATTTCCAGAAAACTTCTAAATCGCAGTAAAACTATATGCATGAATTACAGATGATAATATAATAAATTTTTATGCTAGTTTAGGCTACAATCCTTGAGAAAAACTACCTCTTGTTGAAGTTTAAACGGCGAAAATGATACTCTGTTTAAAATAGAGTATGTCGTTTGCTTGCAGGATGAAGATGGAGGAAGATGATGGAGGCTCCCACGTCCGCCAACAAGATGAAGAAGAGGAAGAATGAGAGGACGCTCTCCTTCTTGCTCAGCAGGATGAAGAACGGGGGAAGAAGCTTCACACTTCACGCGTCCGACCGGCAGGGAGAAGGAGGAAGAAGCTTTCTGTAACCACAGCAGGATGAAGATAGGATGCAGAGTGTTGCAGGATGTAGCAGGACCTCCTTCGAAGCAGCAGTTACTTATAAAAATCAGCCCGTTCGAGGGGGTGTGGTATTTATAAGACTCTCAACGATCTGGAGGGTTCTATTGTTGGATTATGGAAGGGTTTTATGATCAAGATTTGTAAGTTTTTAAACCTACTATGCATGGTCCTCACCCTTCCAGGATAGCAGCCGCATGCTCCCATTTGCATAGGGAGAACCCTAATACAGGCCATGCAGCGAACGAGCATGCCTTAATTTAATTCCCAGGGAAAAAGACGTCTGAGACTGGGGCGTTTTTCATCAAGTAGCGCCTTAACAGGGGGCGTGTTTTCATTAAATAACGCCTTCACAAAGGGCGTCTTTTACGTTTCTATATTTTGGGCGCACTATTCCCAATTTCCTTGGTAAGAATTGACGACCGTTTTGATGGGCTTTAAAAAAGGAATTAACGCCCATGATAAGGGCGTTATTACTTTAATTAGCGCCTTAAGGAAGGGCGTTATTTTATTTTGGCCCATTAGTTATACATACTTTAGGTGTAAAGCCCATTTATCGGTTTAAGCTATTTCTACCAATCGAATGTTTTTGTTTTAATTTAGAATCTATTTTATTCTCTTTAAAATTTCCAGGGGTGCTACAGACCGCCTGACATTACTTCCAAGGGAGAGCAGGGTACTCATCCGACACACTTCCCAACTCTCTATTCCGCCGGCGCCACCAATCACAATGCCCCTAGCAATGGCACGGCAACGACATGGCTCGCCCAGCCAAAGGCAATCTTAGGTCGGGAAAATGACCTTCTCACACAGGTCAGAAGCCTCCGGCATTTCACCAAATCTCTGGAATCTCGATCCTGGACCTATGGGTTATGGGCCCACCGGCTTCTGCGGCGCACTCCACATAGCATGCACAATCCAGATCGCAACTCGACATCTGCCCCTAGATCATATCTTGGCATGGCTAGTTAATTCCAAAAAATAAGGTGAGGAAAGCTACAATACCTCAACCCCAGAGCACAGATTCTCTCTCTTAATCTAGCGATCCTCCTACAACTCCGCAGGCTCCGATCTACAATGCATCAAAAAATCCAACACCAGCCACGAGTGCTCGAAAACACAGTCCAACTAGCGCTCATCCTTCCAGAATAGCACCAACACACCCTTACGCGACAAGGGGATGGGCACGAAGTCTCATGGGCAGTGGCACTGCCAATACACAACATAACACACGTCTCACACGAATTCCCTAGCACACAAGAGAAGCCAACCAATCTGATCACGCATCACGAGATAGTGAAATCCATCCAAAATGTAGTTCTCTCAATCCAAGGAGACAACAATATACCTCCAACATGCAAGGGGCGTCTCCACACTTGACCTGACCTCAAATCTCACACATGCTGGGCACCTCACCTACCAATGTTGTGTCCCTGTGTTTTGATGATGTCAACACTATGACTCATCATTGAGTTTCATGTGTTTTTGATCCTTGAATTTCATACGTCTTTGAACCTTGAGTTTCATACATTTTTTGCTCTTTGAGTTTCATACATTTTGATTCTTGAGGTTCATATGTTTTTGATGCTATCAAATGTTTTAAATAATGTTAATCCATGAATATCCATGAGTTTTTGTGAAGTCGGGATCGTTTTTGATCAAAGGAATGGCCAAATGCACAAAATCAAGTCAGGTGCATGAAAATCAAGAAGGAGAGTCAACTCCATGATGGACTGGAGTCGACTCCGCCAAGCAGATGACTCCGCAAGATATCGCTATCACATGTTCACATAAGGGTGACAAATGCCGGTTAGTGGTGACAAATAGGTCCACAAAGGTGAAAAATAGCTCATGAGGCTGAACTATGGACTAAGGAGCTAAGTAGAAGGTTTCATGAAGGTTGCGTCGATGCCAGAAGCCTTTGCGTCAACGCCAAGGCCACTGGCTAGCCAAAACAACATTGATGACGGCTAAAGGCAAATAGGGGTGACAAATAGGTGAGTGTTGGTGACAAATGGCCGATAAAGGTAACAAATGGCTCTGTATGGGTGAAAAATAAGTGACAGTGCTGAAAGCTTTGAAAAGCTTAGAAGTAGTGTCGATGCAAGCTCAAGTGGAGTCGACTCAACCCCGTTAAGTTGTCAAAAGGCAAAGAAGTTTCCAAAGGCGACGGCTAACCAGCAGCTAAGGGTGACAAATAGCTGCCTAAGGCTGATAAATAGCCGATATCCGTGACAAATAGCTCCATAAGAGTGAAAAATAACTCTTAGCAGTGAAAAATGAAGGGTGATCAAGCCTATTCGAAGGATTTAACTGTGTAGGGGTTTTCAAACCTCATCACCTCAATTCTAGAGCTATTTTGAGCATTGGACAACCTTGATAAACATCATCCAAGATCAAGAGACGATTAGTGAAAGATTTCTTGAGTTCTTGCCAGCACCTGCAAAGAAGATAAAAGGAGCTTAGAAGAAGAACAACGAAAGCAACGTTGACATAGTGCTTCACAGCGTCAACGCAGCCAAGCTGTAACATCAAGGGAGACAATGGTATCAAGCGTGAAAAATATCTTTCAAGGATGACAAATAATCCTTAAGGCTAACAACGATGAAAAATGGACAACGGCGATGGCTCTCAACTGAAGTAAATGAACAAAGGCGACGGCTCTTAGTGGTGACAAATAGAGTCTAAAGGTGACAAATGCCTAGCAGCGATGACAAATGGTTGATAACGGTGACAAATAAATCACCCAAGCTGGAAAAGAGCCAAACTCACTTAAGTGATCTTCGTGCCTTCGAACTCGTGACTGGCACATGTTCCTAGGCCATGTGGCACCCTTCCAGAAGAACTCTTGTGGATAATATTTCCTGATTTCAACTAGACCAATCAAAGAACTCCTGGAAACGATTTTTGTCTGAACATGCACCTTGCCTTTTAGGAAAAAGCTTCAAACCGTCGTGTAGTGCATGAAGAGGATTGGCAGGCCAATGGGATGGCACCGTACCTTATCTCCGTCGAGCCAGTCAGTGGCCACTCTTCTTAAGATCTAAAAGTTCCTATGGATTTGGATGGTCTAGATTTCCAGCTACCAGATCAAGAGCTACATGCTTTGTACCCTGCATGCAGAAAAGGAAGTTTTCTGCACGTAGGATATGATATACAAGGGAGCACGAGCTGATGGAAGAGAGAGATAGAGAGTTGAAAAAGGAGAACTGTGGAGAGCACGCTCGGGCATAGAAGGTTCGAATAGAAGCCCAGCTCGTCCAAGAGAAGGAGATAGAAGAGAAGAAGAGTACGACCATCCCCGTGAAGACCTGAAGCAGGAGGACATCTGCACCTTCACTCTTCTTCATTCTGGAAGGAGAAGAGTCTCCAGCTTCATGTGGCAAAGGAGAAGCTACTCTCCAAGGAAGCAGCTAATTTGGGAGCAACCAAGAGTGCCCTCCAGATTTCAGACAGGGATATTTACATCATGTTTAAGTTTCCTATGTCCTGTCTAAGTTTTATGTTTTGTTATCTTTTTCACTTTGAACATCTCTCTGTTGGAACTGTGAACCATCGCTACCGGTTGTAGTAGGTAGACAAACAGAGGTTGTGCTCTGATCTGTGGTGAACCGTCCCTACCGGTTGTAGTAGGAAGATAGACAGAGGTTGTGCTCTGATCTGTGGTGAACCGTCCCTACCGGTTGAAGTAGGAAGACAGATAGAGGTTGTGCTCTGATCTGTGGTGATCTATCCCTACAAGTGATAGTAGGAAGATAGACTGAGCTTGTACTCTGATCTGTGGTCTGGCCTTGTGTGCCTTTAAGCTGTGTATCAGCAGTTTAGTGTAGTTGCACTAGGGAAGCCCCACTCAGTTGAGTGAGGGGTGGATGTAGGACTCTAGGTAGAGTCTGAACCACCTTAAAATCTTTGTCTTGTGGTTTTCTTGTGTGATTGTCTCTCGCTAGATGCTTGATTAGGCTTGTTTACATACTTATGATTGCATCTACCATGTGAGGTTCTTCCTTTGTGTAAGGATCTTTTATATTCCGTTGTGTTATCTCAAAAAAAGGGGCAGATCTATTCACCCCTCCCCTCTAGATCAGCCATTCCTACACAACACGTGGTATCAGAGCCAATCTCTCATGATGTGATCCAATGACCTTCAGAGAAATGGTGGAATGGCATCTAAGGGTCACATGCCCGAAGGCATTCAGTTAATAGACCACCCTTCTTTACTAGATCTAACTACCTATATTGGTAAAACCGCATGCAGGTGTTCATCCGTGCCCAAGATCATGAAATCTGGCATATTGTAAGCAAGGGTCTTTATGAGCTGCCCGAAGATGAAGATACTTGGACCAGCGAGCAAATCTGGAAATCAACACTCAACTGGGGTGCCAAGCATATAATGCAGTGCTCTCTCCACCCTGTGGAGTTTTCAAGAGTATCAACATGTACCACGGCCAAGGAGATGTGGGATCGTTTAGAGGTAATATACAAAGGCACCTCTCAGGTACGTGAAACCAAGGCCAACATGCTGATTTCAGAGTATGAAATGTTTAGAATGAGGCTAGATGAATCTATATGTGACATGTATGCTCGTTTGACTCTGCTTACTAATAGTTTAACTAGTTTAGGAAAGAGTTACACAGAGCAGGATATTGTGAGAAAGATTCTTAGATCATTAACCCCGGCCTGGCATACAAAAGCTACTGTGGTTGAAGAATCTAGAGATCTATATATCAACCACCAAGGTGGAAGAACTCATAGGGTCTCTCATGACCTATGAGATAAATCTCAAGATCAAGGAAGTGGAGGTAAGCAAGAAAAAGCCCTTAGCTCTAAAAGCTGGACCAAGCAATCAAGAAACCTCTGAAGAAGGTGAGTCATCTAGCAGTGATCAAGAGGAGGATGAGGTAGCTATGCTCACCCGGAATTTCAAAAAATTCTTAAGAAAAGAAGATAAAGGCTTCAAGAAATGGAGGCCTCAGGTAAAGAAATCTTTCAGATCAAAATTTGAAAATTTGAAGAAAACTGACAGAATTATTTGTTACTCATGTAAGAAACCAGGGCATATCAAATCTGAGTGTCCTAAAGGAGTGTAGAAAGATTCCACAAAATGGAAAGGGAAAAAGAACAAAGTTATGGTGACTACGTGGAGTGATGAAGAAGAAGATGAGGAAGAAACTAGCTCCACGGAGGAAGAGAAGGAAGACTGGTGTCTTATGGCCAAGGGAGATGAAGGGTCTGAGATACACTCTCCCTTTGAACATTTCTCTACTAGTGATTGAGAAGAGGCTTATCTTCAACTCATGGACAAACATGATATGTACAAGAAGGAAAATAAAGCCCTAAAGAAGAAAATCAACACCACTATGCATGATCATAGCATGAGTGAAAAGAATGCCTCCCTGGAATTTGAAATTGAAAATCTGAAGAAATTGGCTGAAGATCTGGAATATGGAAGGACTGAAATGATTGACTTGGAAACTAAAAATGAAAGTCTAAGAAATGAGATTGATGATCTAAAGTTGAAGATGCAAAGCTATGAAAACGATAGCAAAGTGACTAATGAAAAGTATCAAGCTGTCAAACAAGTTAACAATCAACTACAAGAAAATGTTGAAAAGCTCCAAAAGGAATTGGAAGATAAACAAAAATCACTGGAGAAATTTATGGATGGAAGTGAGAATCTTAATGCCTTGTTGGGAATCAAAATGAACTTTAATAAGGAAGGGCTGGGTTACAATCCCACTTAAAAGAAAGAAATTGGGATGAAAACTCACTTTTGTGTCTTCTTCAAGTGCTACTAGCTCAAACACAAAACCCATCCAAAACCAAGGAAAATCAAAGGATAAAGGAAAAGAAAAAATTGAAATACCTCAAAGGAAAAATTTGAAATTCCTAAGAAACCTCCTCAGAAATCCCAATCAAATCAACACAAATCTCAATCGAGGTCAACCCACACTAAGGTTGGAAATGGTCAAAAGGGTAGTATAGGTCGGCGCCCAGCTTATAGAGAGTCTATGCAATTGCCTCACAGAAGGCATTATAACTGGGAGGAACAGGGGATAGGTCGACATAGGTTCCCATGTAGGTCTACACCGTCTGTTGTTTGGCCCCATTACAACTCTTACACCTACAGACCTGGTCATACCTACTTCCCTATGAGCTATAACACTTTTTATCAATCAAGAACGAGTCATTGGAACCAAAATAAACCATTTTCAAACTTCCACAAAAAATCAAAGGCTAAAAGTATTCTGAAACAAAAAGGCAATGTGAAAATGGAAAATAAGAACATGAATTCTCCATCAAGAAAGGAAATCAAAAAGGAGAAGAAAATCTAGATTCCTAAGTCTATGGTATCATATGTTGTAGAGATGAATGGTTTGATGGGATCCAATTGTGTTTGGGTTCCAAAAATTGTTGCTTAATTTGCCATGCAGGAATGTCTTGCAGTCGTACATAACTGATGGTACCTTGATAACGGCTGTTCAAGCCACATGACAGGGACAAAGCTAAATTCTATCTTTTGGTAGAAAGAGAAGCTGGACATGTTACCTTTGGAGGGAACAACAAGGGCAAGATCACTGGTTCAGGTAAAGTAGGTAAGAGTCCCTTCAATTCAATTAAAAATGTATTGTTGGTTGAAGGTTTGGAGTAGAACCTGCTAAGTATAAGTCAATTGTGTGACAATGGATGTAGAGTGATCTTTGACTGTCATGAATGTAGAATCTTGGAGCCAAAATCAGATAAAATTAAATTTTCTGGTAGGAGAGTCAACAATGTATACATGATTGACTTAGATGATCCAGCTCATGTGAATCTCTGTCTTGCTGCACCCAAATCTGATCTAGCATGATTATGGCATCGTAGATTAGGACATGCTAGCTACAATGTCTTACATAAGCTCATGAAACACTCTATAGTGAAAGGTTTGCCTGAACTTTCTTTTAAGCAAAATAATAAAATTTACGATGCATGCACCCTAGGCAAACAGACTAGGAAATCATTCAAAAATAGAACTGAAAATTTCTCATCTAAACCACTTGAACTAATACATATGGACTTGTTTAGGCCATCAAGAACTACTATCTTAAGTGGTAGAAGATATGGCTATGTGTTAGTGGATGATTTCTCTAGATACACATGGGTGTTCTTTCTTACCCATAAGAATAATGCTTTTATTGAGTTTCAGGCACTCTATATGAAGATAAAGCAAGATGGTGAGTTCAAAATTTCCAACATCTTTTTTGACCATGGTAGTGAATTTGACAATGCTGAATTTGATGATTTTTGCAGGAGTGAAGGAATAACTCATAAGTTTTCATCACCAAGGACAAATGAACAGAACAAAGTGGATGAGAGGAGGAATCGAACACTCATAGAGATGGCTAGAACAATGCTAGCTAAAAGATAACTCCCAAGGAGATTTTAGGCAGAAGCGGTAAATACAGCTTGCTATGTCATAAACCGCTCTATGGTAAGACCATTCACCAAAAAGACTCCTTATGAGTTGCTCAGAGTTAAAAAGTCCTCTCTCTCACACATGAAAGTGTTCAGATCTAAATATTTTATTCATAACAATGATAAAAAGGATTTGGATAAATTTGAGCCCAAAAGCGATGGAGGTATTTTTCTTGGTTACTCTGATAGATCTAGAGCTTATAGAGTTTATCATCTCAAAAATCAAATTGTGGAAGAATCACCCCATGTCACATTTGATGAATTCAATGACAAATCTGATAATGACAAGTCTTGTAGGAAAGACGATAATGGGGAGTTCTTAGTAACAAATGAAAAACCCGATCTTCCACATGAGGAGACAAGAGGAAATGATGACCCAGGGGAATCAAGCAATTCAAGGGTCATGGCTACCAGTGAAGGTAACAATACTTCTAACATTAGAGCTCATAAAGACCATCCTTTAGAAAATGTCATTGGTAGCCTGCATGATCCACCTAGAACAAGATCACATTTTAGAATAGTTGAAGAATTGGATCAACTTGCTCTTGTCTCACAAATTGAACCAAAAAATGTTAAAGAAGCCTTAAAAGATGAAAACTGGATAAATTCCATGCAAGATGAATTAAATCAGTTTGAAAGAACTAATGTTTGGCATCTTGTTCCCAAACCCACATCAAAATCCGTCATAGACACTAAATGGGTATTTAGGAACAAACTTAGTGAAGATGGAAAAATAATAAGGAATAAGGCTAGACTGGTGGCTCAGGATTACAACCAAGAGTTTGGAGTAGACTTTGAAGAATCATTTTCTCCTGTAGCCCGATTAGAAGCCATTAGGATTTTACTTGCCTTTACATGTTCACAAAAAATAAAATTACAACAAATAGATGTGAAAAGTGCATTTTTAAAATAGGCTAATAAAAGAAGAGGTTTATGTAGAATAGCCACCTGGTTTTGAATGTTCTCATCATGAAGATTATGTGTATAAGTTGGACAGGGCACTTTATGGCTTGAAGCAAGTACCCAGAGCTTGGTATGATAGGCTAAGCTCCTTCCTCACCGAAAAAGGCTACACAAGAGGTCAAGTAGATCAAACACTCTTCACTAAAGAGCAAGGTAAAGACATCTTGTTAGTTCATATCTATGTTGATGACATTGTGTTTCAGTCTACTAAATCTAAAATGTGTAAGGATTTTACTATCCTTATGACTAGTGAGTTTGAGATGAGCCTAATGGGTGAGCTTCAGTTCTTCCTCGGCTTGCAGGTCAATCAAACTGATGAATGATGCTTTATAAGTCAAGCCAAATATATCAAGGAGCTGTTGAAAAGGTTCGAGATGACAAACTGTAAGATAATTGCAACTCCTATGGGGACTACTACATCACTAGATGCGAATGAAAGAGGTAAACTGGTGAATGCAAAGAACTACAGAGGTATGATTGGTTCATTACAATATTTAACTATATCTAGACCAGACATCTAGTTTAGTGTTTACCTTTGTGCTCATTTTCAGGTTAGTCCTAGAAAATCCCACTTGATTGCCGTCAAGTGTATCTTTAGATACCTTGCCCGGACTCAAGAATTGGGATTGTGGTATCCGACATTTTGTGAGCTTTCTCTCATTTCTTATTCAGATGCGGACTACGCTGGATGCAAGCTGGATCGCAAAAGCACGAGTGGATATTGCCAATTTCTGGGTGGGTGTTTCGTCTCTTGGGCCTCCAAGAAACAACACTCAGTTGCCCTATCTACTACAGAGGTAGAATATGTTGCTGCAGGGAGGTGTGGCACTCAAGTATTATGGATTAAACACCAACTCCAAGATTACTTAGTGAATCTTGGATGTGTCCCGATCTTGTGTGATAACACAAGTGCAATCAATCTTGCAAAAAATCGGTCCTGCACTCTAGGACAAAGCACATTGACATAAGGCATCACTTTATTAGAGATGAAGTCATTAAGAAAAACTTTGAACTGCACTTCATTGAATCAGAAAATCAGGTTGCTAACATTTTCACCAAGCCATTGTCCAATGACAAGTTCTCAACTCTAAGAAGAGAGTTAGGTCTGTGTAGACCTCAATTTCAACAGGTTTGAGCTTATTGATAACTCTCTTACTGGATACTTTTTTTTGAATGCTTGCAATAATACCTATTTTTTGAAATGCTTTGTTGATTCACTGAATCTTTTCCATATGTTGTTTTTATTTTCATATATCAATTTGCATAGTCATGAATAATCTGAAAGGCCATTGTTCATATCTGATCGCACTGCATTGGTTAAATGCATCTTCATGCACGACTGTGGTATATCAAATGGTGAATTGTGGATAGGCAAGTTAGGCCAGTCAGGAAGCATTCACTATGCGAGAGGTTATGCCTCCGCCCAGTACCATTGATTAATGTTACATTGAGGGCCATTCAGACAGGGGGAGTAAAATGCATACCTTGAACTGTTCATGCATACATGTTTTCTAGGATTAGCTGCATATCAATTGAGTCAAAAAATTCCAAAATTTTATTCAAAATGCATGCATACACTCAGGGGGAGTTAGTTTGGGCTACATCTGTTTTCAGCCATTCTGGTAACTCCTTCATCTTCAGGCAATTCTACTCTACTTGTTGCACAAGCTGAATGCTTCTAACACATCCCTGAATTTTCTGAAATTCAAAGATTCCAATCTGGGTACCATGATCATAAATCAGAATGCGCTCTAACTTCAGAATCAGCTAATCATCTTATGATCATCCAAAATAATTAGCTGGTTCAAGCTTAATGAACTCATTGGGTTTAAAGATAAATATCTTGAAATTATCTGTGTTCTATGTTAATAGACCTTAACCATCTTTTGCAATGTTGTGCCCTGGATAAAAATTTTCTAAAATCTACAAATTCTAATAACATGGCATCTTAGGTTAAGATACATGAATTGAGTATTATTTTTAAACATAAGGATAATCTGAAATTCCTAAGGGTTAAAATTTTGACAGGGCAATGACTTTGGTCCACTGAGAAACCATGTCCGTTAACCTTGAAGTTTAGTGGACTATGTGTCACGCCCCGAGATTATGTAGTGGAAACCAATCGGGGACGTGAACAATCGGCTAGTACGCCGCAAGCGAGCAATATAACTAAAGCGCTAATACATCCACCCATAAGAATGAATGCATAACAATTGGACAAAACCTTGGCTTTTATTGAATAATAATCAAACTTTTACAACAGAGAACATGACTTGACTCCTTGACACACTTCACTCAATAAAAATGAAAATTACATAGTAGGACTCAATAAAGTAGAAATTACATGATATGACTCCAACTAACATAAGGACTCATGACACTCTAAGTCTTCTCTCGGGCCTTTAATCATCACTCTCAGATCCACCATCGGAATACTCAAAATCCAATCCACTAGAGTTTCCTGAAAAGATTAGAAAAGTAGGGTAATGAGCACACTTGCCCAGTAGGTATTGTCACGCCCCGAGTCTTTATGACAGCGGAAGACTAGCTCGAGGAACGTGAACAGTCGATATGGTAAGTCTCTTGCAAGCAAGAACGATCAGAGCGCAAGACAATCACACATAAGAAGGCAATTTGCACAATAATTTAGCAAACTCCAACTTTTACTTCATTATCAATCAATATTCAAATACAACCACCAATTCAACCTTTTTTCTCGTACTAGACTCAAGAATAAGAAAAATTACATAGACTCAATCTAAACAATATAGACTTCCTTAGTCTTCACTCATTCTTCATTCACTCTCGGATCCGCTACTTGAACACTCCGAATCTGAACCCGACTCACTACCATCTCCTGAAAAATTTAGAAATAGGTAATGAACACACTTGCCCAGTAGGTATCTTCGCATCAACATGATTAGCAATATTTAAGTAATTAGCATTTTCTCTCTAAAGCAAATAAGATAAAATCATGCGAATACGATCAAGCACGTGATTAAACCAAAGTAACAAGATGATCATGTAAGATAGATTGAACAAGTATGAACTAGCAAGAATGTAACAAGAGTGTAGAATGGCATTTCATGAACAAGAATGTATCGAGAATGTACTAGCAAGTTCACATACTCCTCACCCAACATCTTTTGCTTATGAGCAAGTATTTGGTGAATTTCGGTGAAATATCATGTAACAATCAAGAAAGTCATGTAACGTGTACGTGTATCATGGATTTCACTTATTTATAGAGAAAGTACTCCCAGCGCAATGCGACGCCGGTAGCATCATACCCCATAGTTTATAATAGTATGTTTCCGGCAATAAGTCGAGGGGACTAGCATAGAGCCCTTGAACACAATCAGTGCTCGATCACATCTTCAAGTATAAATCAAGCTATTTCCACGTTTCAAGCAATAAAATTATGGCCAAGAATGTAAATAAGTTCATGATAACAATAATCAACAATGAACGTTTCAATGAAGAAATGTGGGGTCAAGAATGACTTAAAACAAGGTTATGCTCATAGAAATAATTCGGTAGCATAACGGTACATTTATTGTCATTCATAATTTAAACTAAGTTTCTTTGGACAATATGACAAGTCCTAGACCATCAATAATCCATTTAGGAACTTTAGAATATCAACCCTGGGGTCAAACCTCGGGTCAAAGAATTGTGACGGTCTAATGCTGGGCCGTTACACTATCGTGATGCTCCAGTCTCAGGCCGTTACAATGGCCAAATCCAGAAACAATAAATATGATTCAGTTAATGTGACGGTCATAGATTGGTCCGTTAGACGTACCTGACTGTCCAACATTGATCTGTTACATATCCAGAACCTGAAAACATCGAAAGTGCTTTCTAACAATCGGGTTTTAATGGTACAACCAACTCGGTGTCCTAGTGGGAATCCCAGGCTCGCAGAGAATTACGGAGGCCTTGAAACAAGATTTCCTAGTCTATTGGAAGGAATATCTAATAGAGAGGTCCTCATGTTCAAGAATATGTTCCTATAGTGCAAAGTGTGAACTAATGGACATATACCGGAATATATGCCATGTACTTAAAGAAAATAACTCTATAGAAGAGAATTGTATGTGTAACGATGTGAAACCATGATAACACTCCGTCAATACAATACTTAAAATCATAGTTTAAATTCAACTATAGAGTTTAGGCAAAGAAATTAACATATGCTTTAAAATAACTCAAAATTCTTAGAACATGAAATTTCTTATCATGAATCAATTAGTAAACTCCAAGTCATGAAATAAGGTTAAAACTTAGATAACTAGGCTTATTTATAAGTAAGTTTGACTGTCCTCAGTCCTGTCTCGGGTTGACAGAAAACAGTACTCTGACGGTCTAGTATGGGCGCGTCACAGGGTTGTGACGATTTATCGGGGGGCCGTTACAGTATTGTAACGCACTTATTTTGGTCCGTCAGAGACAACTGGGAAATTGAGATATAACAGAGGATGTGACGGCTGATCCTAAGATCGTTAAAATCGTGTGACGGTCCTACGTTAGTCCGTCAGAGCTTCTGCTGATGAAAAGGATAAGGAACTATGTCCCATGCAAGAAAAATCACAATAACCAACTATTCTAGCCATGATAACAAAGTAAAGGTCATGAAGATGCATAGGTTTCAATGAATTAACAAGATAGTACCATTTTATTTTCCATTAAGACTAAAGATATGTATGTATGCATGTCCCTACTTAAACCTGGAATTCATGACATATAGTGCATGTAATCAAGCAAAATCAGAGGGCTTTTATCCTTAACATGTTATTTTTGCCGTTCATGAGATGACCTAACTCTTAACTGGGCTTTAGACTTCCAATTTGGTCTTCAAGATGCGCCCTAGTTCTTCCCTTCCTGAGATTTTTTAGCAACTTTACGTCGCTCTAACTCCTCAGTCTCTTGACCTAAGGACGTGAAATTTGGAGGTTAGGAAGATGAAACTATTGGGAATAAAAAGTTCTAAAACATCTAACTATAATTACCTCGTTTAGTTTCTCTAATTTCCTGATCTTCAGCACCCCGTTGCATAGTTTCCTGGGTTGGCGTGATGAAACCAGCAACTTTAGAAGATCCTAACTCCTTAGATACTCAACCTCATATCATGAAATTTTGAGAGTAGTTAGTCTAAAGTATTAAGAACAAAATACTCTAAAGAACTTACCCGAGATTCTATCTCCTTACCTTGTTTCTTCATGAGCCAAAGGTAAGGGTTGCTCAGTTCAGAGCTGGGTCCTATTTATAAGTTTTTGGATAGGGTTTGAGGATTAGATTGATTCTAGAGTCCTTAGTTGGCCAGAACCTGATCCCTAAGAGTCCTTAGTAACCTTACACATTCTTCTAATTAGGTCTGTAGTAGATAGGAACCCAAAGTTCGAATCTTTTTGTTTTTTCCCTCATTCACGGAGCTAACAGAGTGTAACGGTCGTAGCCTAGTGCGTTACGTGACTGTGGCGGTCGCACGATAGACCGCTACATCCACTGTGTATAGAATTTAATAAAATTCAAACTCTTTTGTTTGTTTATCCTTATAATTATCTAAATAAGGGGTAATTATCCTTTAAAATCCGTGAATAGACTAAATAACCTTCTAGATTATGGGCCTATCTTAATGGGCTTGGTCTTGTAACCATTTGGGTTTTAGATTAAATAGGCTAGGCTAATTATTTAATACTATTGGGCCTTATAACCCATTTATTACTCCCTTTATTAATTTATTTAGCCCTTATAAATCTCAAAAAATTCCATAAATAATCCAAAAATTATTATATATAAATTTTGGGGCACTACACCCTCCCCCACTTAGAAGAATTTGGTCCCCAAATTTAATACATGGATGGAGAGTGTACTTACAATCGAATAATTCTAGGAATCTTCTACGCATAGATTCTTCCGTTTCCCATGTTGCTTCGTGTGGCCATTGCTTCGTCCATTGGACTTGGACCATAGGAATAGTTTTATTCCTTAGTTGACGCACTTCTCATTCTCGAATCCTGACTGGTTTCTGCTCATATGTCAGGTCTTTTTGGATCTCTAAATTATCGTAAGTGATAACATGGTCAGGATCATATACATACTTCTTCAACATAGAGACGTGAAATACGTCATGAACTCCTGCTAATTGTGGAGGTAAAGCCAGTTTATAAGCCACTTCACTGACCCTTTCGAGAATTTCAAATGGGCAAATGAACCTTGGAGTTAGCTTTCCTTTAATGCCAAATCTCCGAATACCACGGCCTGGAGAAACTTTCAAATATACGTGATCTCCCACCTGAAACTCCAAGTCGCGTCTTCGATTGTCAGCATAAAATTTCTGCCTATCTTGCGCCATCTTCATTCTTTCTTCAATGAGCTTGATCTTCTCTATAGAATCCCTGATAAGGTCGGGGCCTAGAAATTGATTTTCCCCTATTTCTTTCCAACATATTGGTGATCTACAGCTTTTTCCATATAAAGCTTCAAAGGGCGACATCTGTATACTGGCCTGGTAACTGTTGTTGTATGCAAATTCAACCAGAGGCAAGTGATCATGCCAACTTCCTCCAAAGTCAATAGCACAAACCCTGAGCATATCTTCTACTACCTGATTTGTCCTTTCAGTTTGGCCATCAGTTTGAGGGTGAAATGATGTGCTAAAATTCAATCTAGTCCCTAGTGAATGTTGTAGGCCTTTCCAGAATTGTGATGTGAATCGAGGATCTCTATCAGATATAATAGTGACAGGGACACCATGTAATTTGACAATTTCCCTTACATATAATGTTGCTAGAATATCCAAAGAACATCAACTTTTTATGGGTAGAAAATGTGCAGATTTAGTCAATCGGTCTATGATCACCCATATACCATCGTGTCCTCCTCTGGTCTTGGGTAAACCCATGATGAAATCCATCCCTATACTCTCCCATTTCCATTCGGGAATATTCAAGGGGTATAATTTACCTGCGGGTCTAAAGTGTTCTGCCTTGACTTGTTGGCAAGTGAGACAGCGGGACACGAATTCGGCTATTTCCCACTTCATATTGGGCCACCAGAAGTTTCTTTTGAGATCTTGATATATTTTTATACCTCCTAGATGAATGGCGTACTTGGAATTATGTGCTTCTTCTAGGATCAATTTTTTCGTATCCTCATGATCCGGTACACACACTCGGCCCTTGAATAGCAATCTTCAGTCATTAGAAACAAAGAAATCCGGCCTTTGTTCAATATTGGCTTTAATTTCCAGTAACATGGGATCATCATTTTGCAGCTTGACAAGATCCTCTATTAATGTAGGTTGAGCTCGGATATTGGCTATAAAACAATCCTCTACCTTTATGTCAATATCTAAGTTCATCTGAGCAAATTGAGAAATAAGATTAGTCATACTAATCATAAGACTTGATAGCATACCCATTGGTTTTCCGCTGAGTGCATCTGCTACAGCATTAGCCTTACCAGGATGATATTGAATAGCAAAATCAAAGTCCTTGAGATATTCTAACCATCTCCTCTGCCTCATATTAAGCTCTTTTTGAGAGAATAAGTATTTCAAGATTTTGTGATCCGAGTAGACCATGAACTTTTCTCCATAAAGATAATGTCGCCAAATTTTTAAGGCGAAAATAACTGCTACCAATTCTAAATTATGCATGGGGTAATTTTCCTCGTGACGTTTCAATTGTCTTGAGGAATAACAGATTACCTTTCCATCTTGCATGAGAATGGATCCCAAGCCAATGCCAGATGCATCCGTATATACTTTGAATCTGCCACCTTCCACCGGTAGTGCTAAAATAGGAGCTGTAGTAAGGTGATTCTTAAGAATTTGAAAACTCTTCTCACATTCCTCTGACCAGACGAAATGATTTTCTTTTCTTGTGAGTCTAGTTAAAGGAACCGCAATTTTTGAGAAGTCTCTAATGAATCTCCTATAATAACCAACTAGACCCAGAAAGCTTCTTACTTCTGATACAGTCATTGGCCGGCTCCAATTTCGGACAGCTTCTACCTTAGAAGGATCTACATCGATACCTTCTTTTGAAATAATATGGCCGAGGAATGAAACTTTCTTGAGCCAGAACTCACACTTGTTAAGCTTGGCATAAAGTTTATGTTCTCTAAGTGTTTGCAAAGCTATCCTCAAATGTTCTTCATGTTCCTCTTTTATCTTGGAATATATCAAGATTTCATCAATGAAGAAGACAATAAACTAGTCCAGATATGGCTGGAAAATTTTGTTCATGAGTTGCATAAATGCTGCTGGGGCATTTGTTAACCCAAACGATATTACCATGAATTCATAGTGGCCATAACGACTTCGAAAAGTCGATTTATAAATGTCTTCTTCTTTAATTCTAAGCTGATAATAACCTGATCTGAGGTCTATTTTAGAAAAATACTCTGCTCTTGAAAGCTGATCGAAGAACTCATCAATACGCGACAACGGATACTTGTTTTTTATTGTAAGTTGATTCAGTGGCCGGTAGTCAATACATAGCATGAGAGAACCATCCTTCTTCTTGACAAAAAGAATTGGCGCACCCCAGGGGGACGTGCTGGGTCTGATGAAGCCCTTATCTTGCAATTCTTGTAACTACCTCTTTAGTTCCTTAAGTTCCGTGGGGGACATCCTGTAAGTGGCTATAGAAACAGGTGCTGCTCCTGGAACGAGTTCAATAGTGAAGTTTACTTCCCTCTCGGGTGGTAAACTGGGTAATTCAGGTGAAAACACATCTGGGAACTCATTTACAATAGGAATGTCTGCTAGAATGATTTCCTTGGACTCGGTAACAATGACAGAAGCAAGAAAAGCTTCACATCCTTGCGAGATGAGTTTGTAAGCATGAAGAGAGGATATGATAGTGGGATGTTTCTTGTATTTGATGCCAAGGAAAGAAAATCTTGGAAGACCTGATTTCTGAAAGGATATAATCCTATTTCGGTAGTTAATATCAGCATCATGGTCTACAAGCCAATCTACCCCTAAAATGGCATCATAACCTTTCATATCAAGGCATACTAAGTTTGCGGGGAGATTGTGACCTCCCACTATCACCTCACTATCATGGTAATACTTGGAAAGCTTTATTCCAGAACCTAGAGGTGTGGTTATAGCAAGATCTGAAGGTAGGGGAACTGATGCAATTGGTAATGTTTTGGCAAATGTAGAGGAGATAAAAGAATGAGAGGCACCAGTATCAAATAGCACAAATGCAGGATGAGAATAAATTTGAAGAGTACCTTCCATAAACCCACCATCCCTAGGCGCTTCCTCTTCTTCTAGAACGGCATTGAGGCGAGCCTGCCTCCTGCGTCCACTACCAGATGACTGGTCCTTCATAAGGGGGCAATCCGACATGCGATGCTCCCTACTTCCACAGCATAAACAAGTGCCAAGACGCTTCCAGCACTCTTCAGCCGAGTGGCCGAACTTTTCACAAAAAGTGCAAGCCGTGACGACTTGTTCCTCCTCCTTAATCTTCTTATTCTTTTGGGAACTTCCACCGTTCCCGCTCCTGGATCGCTTCTTACTATCACGGCTTTTGTGAGGCTCTGTGATACTGAACATTTCTTTCTTATAACGCCGATCAGATCGTAGGCTAGACTCTTCACCTTTTCCTTTCAATTTCTCAACCTTTTCTAAGGTTCTTTCACATAAGTATGCCTGCTGAACCATCTCCGCATAAGTACGGATGTTTTGGGTCCCGAGCTGCTGAGTGAAACCAGGACATAACCCGTCCATAAATCCATTGGCCTTCAATAGATCGGTACTGATTAGATGTGGTGCATGAGGTGCTAGCCTTGAGAATTGCAGTTCATATTCTGCCACTGTCATCATTCCTTTTCGAAGAGAGGCGAACTCCATAGCCTTTCTTTCTTTCACATGCTCAGAAAAATATTTAGCACAGAACAAAGTGAGAAAGCCATCCCATGTATGAGGTGCATCGGCCGGAGGTGCCAGAACCGACTTCCACCATGTACGGGCATCCTTATTGAGTTCGAAAGTTGCAAGATGCACCTTCCCTTGATCGGTGCATTGGATGACGTCAAATATACGGTTCATCTCGTCAATCCAATTCTCTGCTTCGTCCGGATTAGAAGAGCCATAGAAACGTGGAGGGTTTAAACTCCAGAAATTGCGATGTAAGTCGCCAGCCCTTGCCCATGCGCCTGCTTGGGCCATAGTTTGCAATGCCTGCGTAAGGCCGACAACAGTTTGTTGCATGCCATTCCAATCTACACGATGAGCCATTTGTAAAATAAGGTACCTAAGAGAAATATAACAACTTGTTATTTCTCGTGGAATTGGAAGAAAATCAATCTTAAAGCTAATTAATTATCTCATCCCGGGCTCTACCCAATTCTTACATGGGTATGGAAATTTCTTCTTTAGGTCATAGGTAGGGGTCCTTAACCTTGGACTTATCCTATGACATGATTCTTCTCCCTAAGTCCTGAGACTTAGGCTCTGATACCAACTTAACTGTCACGCCCCGAGTCTTTAGGACAGCGGAAGACTAGCTCGAGGAACGTGAACAGTCGGCATGGTAAGCCTCTTGCAAGCAAGAACGATCAGAGCGTAAGACAATCACACATAAGAAGGTAATTTGCACAATAATTTAGTCAAACTCCAACTTTTACTTCATTATCAATCAATATTCAAATACAACCACCAATTCAACCTTTTTTCTCGTACTAGACTCAAGAATAAGAAAAATTACAAAGACTCAATCTAAACAATATAGACTTCCTAAGTCTTCGCTCCTTCTTCATTCACTCTCGGATCTGCTACTTGAATACTCCGAATCCGAACCCGACTCACTTCCATGTCCTGAAAAATTTGGAAATAGGTAACGAGCACACTTGCCCAGTAGGTATCTTTGCATCAACATGATTAGCAATATTTAAGTAATTAGCATTTTCGCTCTAAAGCAAATAAGGTAAAATCATGCGAATGCGATCAAGCACGCGATTAAACCAAAGTAACAAGATGATCATGTAAGATAGAATGAACAAGTATGAACTAGCAAGAATGTAACAAGAGTGTAGCATGGCCTTTCATGAACAAGAATGTATCGAGAATGTACTATCAAGTTCACATACTCCTCACCTAACATCTTTTGCTTATGAGCAAGTATTTGGTGAATTTCGGTGAAATATCATGTAACAATCAAGAAAGTCATGTAACGTGTACGTGTATCGTGGATTTCACTTATTTATAGAGAAAGTACTCCCAGCGGAATACGATGCCAATAATATCATACCCCATGGTTTATAATAGTATGTTTCCAGCAATCGGCCGAGGGGACTAGCATAGAGCCCTTGAACACAATCAGTGCTCGATCGCATCTTCAAGTATAAATCAAGCTATTTTCACGTTTCAAGCAATAAAATTATGGCCAAGAATGTAAATAAGCCCATGATAACGATAATCAACAATGAACGTTTCAATGAAGAAATGTGGGGTCAAGAATGACTTAAAACAAGGTTATGCTCATAGAAATAATTCGGTAGCATAACGGTACATTTATTATCATTCATAATTTAAATTAAGTTTCTTTGGACAATATGACAAGTCCTAGACCATCAATAATCCATTTAGGAACTTTAGAATATCAACCCTGGGGTCAAACCTCGGGTCAAAGAATTGTGACGGTCTAATGCTGGGCCATTACACTATCGTGATGCTCCAGTCTCAGGCCGTTACAATGGCCAAATCCAGAAACAATAAATATGATTCAGTTAATGTGACGGTCATAGATTGGTCCGTTAGACGTACCTGACTATCCAACATTGATCCGTTACATATCCAGAACCTGAAAACATCGATAGTGCTTTCTAACAATCGGGTTTTAATGGTATAACCAACTCGGTGTCCTAGTGGGAATCCCAAGCTCGCGGAGAATTACGGAGGCCTTGAAACAAGATTTCCTAGTCTATTGGAAGGAATATCTAATAGAGAGATCCTCATATTCAAGAATATGTTCCTACAGTGCAAAGTGTGAACTAATGGACATATACCGGAATATATGCCATGTACTTAAAGAAAATAACTCTATAGAAGAGAATTGTATGTGTAACGATGTGAAACCATGATAACACTCCGTCAATACAATACTTAAAATCATAGTTTAAATTCAACTATAGAGTTTAGGCAAAGAAATTAACATATGCTTTAAAATAACTCAAAATTCTTAGAACATGAAATTTCTTATCATGAATCAATTAGTAAACTCCAAGTCATGAAATAAGATTAAAACTTAGATAACTAGGCTTATTTATAAGTAAGTTTGACTGTCCTCAGTCCTGTCTCGGGTTGACAGAAAACAGTACTCTGACGGTCTAGTATGGGCGCGTCACAGGGTTGTGACGGTTTATCGGGGGGCCGTTACAGTATTGTAACGCACTTATTTTGGTCCGTCAGAGACAACTGGGGAATTGAGATATAACAGAGGATGTGACGGCTGATCCTAAGATCGTTAAAATCGTATGACGGTCCTACGTTAGTCCGTCAGAGCTTCTGCTGACGAAAAGGATAAGGAACTATGTCCCATGCAAGAAAAATCACAATAACTAACTATTCTAGCCATGATAACAAAGTAAAGGCCATCTAGATGCATAGGTTTCAATGAATTAACAAGATAGTAACATTTTATTTTCCATTAAGGTTAAAGATATGCATGTATGCATGTCTCTACTTAAACATGGAATCCATGACCTATAGTGCATGTAATCAAGCAAAATCAGAGGGCTTTTATCCCTAAGATGTTGTTTTTGCCGTTCATGAGATGACCTACCTCTTAACTGGGCTTTAGACCTCCAATATGGTCTTCAAGATACGCCCTAGTTCTTCCCTTCCTGAGATTTTTCAGCAACTTCACGTCGCTCTAACTCCTCAGTCTCTTGACCTAAGGACGTGAAATTTAGAGGTTAGAAAGATGAAACTATTTGGAACAAAAAGTTCTAAAGCATCTAACTCTAATTACCTCGTTTAGTTTCTCTAATTTCCTGATATTCAGCACCCCGTTGCATAGTTTCCTGGGTTGGCGTGATGAAACCAGCAACTTTAGAAGATCCTAACTCCTTGGATACTTGACCTCCTATCATGAAATTTTGAGAGTAGTTATTCTAAAGTATTAAGAACAAAATACTCTAAAGAACTTACCCGAGATTCTATCTCCTTACCTTGTTTCTTCACGAGCCAAAGGTAAGGGTCGCTCAGTTCAGAGCTGGGTCCTATTTATAGGTTTTTGGATAGGGTTTGAGGATTAGATTGATTCTAGAGTCCTTAGTTGGCCAGAACCTGATCCCTAAGAGTCCTTAGTAACCTTACACATTCTTTTAATTAGGTCTCTAGTAGATAGGAACCCAAAGTTCGAATCTTTTTGTTTTTTCCCTCATTCACGGAGCTGACAGAGTGTAACGGTCGTAGCCTAGTGCGTTACGTGACTGTGGCGGTCGCACGATAGACCGCTACATCCACTGTGTATAGAATTTAATAAAATTCAAACTCTTTTGTTTGTTTATCCTTATAATTATCTAAATAAGGGGTAATTATCCTTTAAAATCAGTGAATAGACTAAATAACCTTCTAGATTATGGGCCTATCTTAATGGGCTTGGTCTTGTAACCATTTGGGTTTTAGATTAAATAGGCTAGGCTAATTATTTAATACTATTGGGCCTTATAACCCATTTATTACTCCCTTTATTAATTTATTTAGCCCTTATAAATCTCAAAAAATTTCATAAATAATCTAAAAATTATTATATATAAATTTTGGGGCACTACACCCTCCCCCACTTAGAAGAATTTGGTCCCCAAATTTAATACATGGATGTAGAGTGTACTTACAATCGAATAATTCTAGGAATCTTCTACGCATAGATTCTTCCATTTCCCATGTTGCTTCGTGTGGCCATTGCTTCGTCCATTGGACTTGGACCATAGGAATAGTTTTATTCCTTAGTTGACGCACTTCTCATTCTCGAATCCTGACTGGTTTCTGCTCATATGTCAGGTCTTTTTGGATCTCCAAATTATCGTAAGTGATAACATGGTCAGGATCATATACATACTTCTTCAACATAGAGACGTGAAATACGTCATGAACTCCTGCTAATTGTGGAGGTAAAGCCAGTTTATAAGCCACTTCACCGACCCTTTCGAGAATTTCAAATGGGCAAATGAACCTTGGAGTTAGCTTTCCTTTAATGCCAAATCTCCGAATACCACGGCCTGGAGAAACTTTCAGATATACGTGATCTCCCACCTGAAACTCCAAGTCGCGTCTTCGATTGTTAGCATAAAATTTCTGCCTATCTTGCGCCATCTTCATTCTTTCTTCAATGAGCTTGATCTTCTCTATAGAATCCCTGATAAGGTCGGGGCCTAGAAATTGATTTTCCCCTATTTCTTTCCAGCATATTGGTGATCTACAACTTTTTCCATATAAAGCTTCAAAGGGTGACATCTGTATACTGGCCTGGTAATTGTTGTTGTATGCAAATTCAACCAGAGGCAAGTGATCATGCCAACTTTCTCCAAAGTCAATAGCACAAGCCCTGAGCATATCTTCTACTACCTGATTTATCCTTTCAGTTTGGCCATCAGTTTGAAGGTGAAATGATGTGCTAAAATTCAATCTAGTCCCTAGTGAATGTTGTAGGCCTTTCCAGAATTGTGATGTGAATCGAGGATCTCTATCAGATATAATAGTGACAGGGACACCATGTAATTTGACAATTTCCCTTACGTATAATGTTGCTAGAATATCCAAAGAACATCAACTTTTTATGGGTAGAAAATGTGCAGATTTAGTCAATCGGTCTATGATCACCCATATACCATCGTGTCCTCCTCTGGTCTTGGGTAAACCCATGATGAAATCCATCCCTATACTCTCCCATTTCCATTCGGGAATATTCAAAGGGTATAATTTACCTGCGGGTCTAAAGTGTTCTGCCTTGACTTGTTGGCAAGTGAGACAGCGGGACACGAATTCGGCTATTTCCCACTTCATATTGGGCCACCAGAAGTTTCTTTTGAGATCTTGATATATTTTTGTACCTCCTGGATGAATGGCGTACTTGGAATTATGTGCTTCTTCTAGGATCAATTTTTTCGTATCCTCATGATCCGGTACACACACTCGGCCCTTGAATAGCAATCTTCAGTCATTAGAAACAAAGAAATCCGGCCTTTGTTCAATATTGGTTTTAATTTCCAGTAACACGGGATCATCATTTTGCAGCTTGACAAGATCCTCTATTAATGTAGGTTGAGCTCGGATATTGGCTATAAAATAATCCTCTACCTTTATGTCAATATCTAAGTTCATATGAGCAAATTGAGAAATAAGGTTAGTCATACTAATCATAAGACTTGATAGCATACCCATTGGTTTTCTGCTGAGTGCATCTGCTACAGCATTAGCCTTGCCAGGATGATATTGAATAGCAAAATCAAAGTCCTTGAGATATTCTAACCATCTCCTCTGCCTCATATTAAGCTCTTTTTGAGCGAATAAATATTTCAAGATTTTGTGGTCCGAGTAGACCATGAACTTTTCTCCATAAAGATAATGTCGCCAAAATTTTAAGGCGAAAATAACTGCTGCCAATTCTAAATTATGATGCATCCGTATATACTTTGAATCTGCCACCTTCCACCGGTAGTGCTAAAATAGGAGCTGTAGTAAGGTGATTCTTAAGAATTTAAAAACTCTTCTCACATTCCTCTGACCAGACGAAAGGATTTTCTTTTCTTGTGAGTCTAGTTAAAGGAACCGTAATTTTTGAGAAGTCTCTAATGAATCTCCTATAATAACCAACTAGACCCAGAAAGCTTCTTACTTCTGATACAGTCATTGGCCGGCTCCAATTTCGGACAGCTTCTAACCTTAGAAGGATCTACATCGATACCTTCTTTTGAAATAATATGGCCGAGGAATGAAACTTTCTTGAGCCAGAACTCACACTTGTTAAGCTTGGCATAAAGTTTATGTTCTCTAAGTGTTTGCAAAGCTATCCTCAAATGTTCTTCATGTTCCTCTTTTATCTTGGAATATATCACGATATCATCAATGAAGAAGACAATAAACTAGTCCAGATATGGCTGGAAAACTTTGTTCATGAGTTGCATAAATGCTGCTGGGGCATTTGTTAACCCAAACGATATTACCACGAATTCATAGTGGCCATAACGACTTCGAAAAGTCGATTTATAAATGTCTTCTTCTTTAATTCAAAGCTGATGATAACCTGATCTGAGGTCTATTTTAGAAAAATACTCTGCTCTTGAAAGCTGATCGAAGAACTCATCAATATGCGACAACGGATACTTGTTTTTTATTGTAAGTTGATTCAGTGGCCGGTAGTCAATACATAGCCTGAGAGAACCATCCTTCTTCTTGACAAAAAGAATTGGCGCACCCAAGGGGGACGTGCTGGGTCTGATGAAGCCCTTATCTTACAATTCTTGCAACTACCTCTTTAGTTCCTTAAGTTCCGTGGGGGACATCCTGTAAGTGGCTATAGAAACAGGTGCTGCTCCTGGAACGAGTTCAATAGTGAAGTTTACTTCCCTCTCGGGTGGTAAACTGGGTAATTCAGGTGAAAACACATCTGGGAACTCATTTACAATAGGAATGTCTGCTAGAATGATTTCCTTGGACTCGGTAATAATGACAGAAGCAAGAAAAGCTTCACATCGTTGCGAGATGAGTTTGCAAGCGTGAAGAGAGGATATGATAGTGGGATGTTTCTTGTATTTGATGCCAAGGAAAGAAAATCTTGGAAGACCTGATTTCCGAAAAGAATATAATCCTATTTCGGTAGTTAATATCAGCATCATGGTCTACAAGCCAATCTACCCCTAAAATGACATCATAACCTTTCATATCAAGGCATACTAAGTTTGCGGGGAGATTGTGACCTTCCACTATCACCTCACTATCATGGTAATACTTGGTAAGCTTTATTCCAGAACCTAGAGGTGTGGTTATAGCAAGATCTAAAGGTAGGGGAACTGATGCAATTGGTAATGTTTTGGCAAATGTAGAGGAGATAAAAGAATGAGAGGCACCAGTATCAAATAGCACAAATGTAGGATGAAAACAAATTTGAAGAGTACCTTCCATAAACCCACCATCCCTAGGCGCTTCCTCTTCTTCTAGAACGGCATTGAGGCGAGCCTGCCTCCTGCGTCCACTACCAGATGACTGGTCCTTCATAAGGGGGCAATCCGACATGCGATGCTCCCTACTTCCACAGCATAAACAAGTGCCAAGACGCTTCCAGCACTCTTTAGCCGAGTGGCCGAACTTTTCACAAAAAGTGCAAGCCGTGACGACTTGTTCCTCCTCCTTAATCTTCTTATTCTTTTGGGAACTTCCACCGTTCCCGCTCCTGGATCGCTTCTTACTATCACGGCTTTTGTGAGGCTCCGTGATACTGAACTTTTCTTTCTTATAACGCCGATCAGATCGTCGGCTAGACTCTTCACCTTTTCCTTTCAATTTCTCAACCTTTTCTAAGGTTCTTTCACATAAGTATGCCTGCTGAACCATCTCCGCATAAGTACGGATGTTTTGGGTCCCGAGCTGCTGAGTGAAACCAGGACATAACCCGTCCATAAATCGATTGGCCTTCAATAGATCGGTACTGATTAGATGTGGTGCATGAGGTGCTAGCCTTGAGAATTGCAGTTCATATTCTGCCACTGTCATTATTCCTTTTCGAAGAGAGGCGAACTCCATAGCCTTTCTTTCTTTCACATGCTCAGAAAAATATTTAGCACAGAACAAAGTGAGAAAGCCATCCCATGTATGAGGTGCATCGGCCGGAGGTGCCAGAACCGACTTCCACCATGTACGGGCATCCTTATTGAGTTCGAAAGTTGCAAGATGCACCTTCCCTTGATCGGTGCATTGGATGACGTCAAATATACGGTTCATCTCGTCAATCCAATTCTCTGCTTCGTCCGGATTAGAAGAGCCATAGAAACGTGGAGGGTTTAAACTCCAGAAATTGCGATGTAAGTCGCCAGCCCTTGCCCATGCGCCTGCTTGGGCCATAGTTTGCAATGCCTGCGTAAGGCCGACAACAGTTTGTTGCATGCCATTCCAATCTACACGATGAGCCATTTGTAAAATAAGGTATCTCAGAGAAATATAACAACTTGTTATTTCTCGTGGAATTGGAAGAAAATCAATCTTAAAGCTAATTAATTATCTCATCCCGGGCTCTACCCAATTCTCACATGGGTATGGAAATTTCTTCTTTAGGTCATAGGTAGGGGTCCTTAACCTTAGACTTATCCTATGACATGATTCTTCTCCCTAAGTCCTGAGACTTAGGCTCTGATACCAACTTAACTGTCACGCCCCGAGTCTTTAGGACAGCGGAAGACTAGCTCGAGGAACGTGAACAGTCGGCATGGTAAGCCTCTTGCAAGCAAGAACGATCAGAGCGTAAGACAATCACACATAAGAAGGCAATTTGGACAATAATTTAGTCAAACTCCAACTTTTACTTCATTATCAATCAATATTCAAATACAACCACCAATTCAACCTTTTTTCTCGTACTAGACTCAAGAATAAGAAAAATTACAAAGACTCAATCTAAACAATATAGACTTCCTAAGTCTTCGCTCCTTCTTCATTCACTCTCGGATCCGCTACTTGAATACTCCGAATCCGAATCCGAACCTGACTCACTTCCATGTCCTGAAAAATTTGGAAATAGGTAACGAGCACACTTGCCCAGTAGGTATCTTTGCGTCAACATGATTAGCAATATTTAAGTAATTAGCATTTTCGCTCTAAAGCAAATAAGGTAAAATCATGCGAATGTGATCAAGCACGTGATTAAACCAAATTAACAAGATGATCATGTAAGATAGAATGAACAAGTATGAACTAGCAAGAACGTAACAAGAGTGTAGCATGGCCTTTCATGAACAAGAATGTATCGAGAATGTACTATCAAGTTCACATACTCCTCACCTAACATCTTTTGCTTATGAGCAAGTATTTGGTGAATTTCGGTGAAATATCATGTAACAATCAAGAAAGTCATGTAACGTGTACGTGTATCGTGGATTTCACTTATTTATAGAGAAAGTACTCCCAGCGGAATACGATGCCAATAATATCATACCCCATGGTTTATAATAGTATGTTTCCAGTAATCAGCCGAGGGGACTAGCATAGAGCCCTTGAACACAATCAGTGCTCGATCGCATCTTCAAGTATAAATCAAGCTATTTTCACGTTTCAAGCAATAAAATTATGGCCAAGAATGTAAATAAGCCCATGATAACAATAATCAACAATGAACGTTTCAATGAAGAAATGTGGGGTCAAGAATGACTTAAAATAAGGTTATGCTCATAGAAATAATTCGGTAGCATAACGGTACATTTATTATCATTCATAATTTAAATTAAGTTTCTTTGGACAATATGACAAGTCCTAGACCATCAATAATCCATTTAGGAACTTTAGAATATCAACCCTGGGGGGGTGAGGACACGCGCCGCATTACTCGACGGAGCACACGGAGCACGCCAGCATCCCTTTGGCTCGGCGATCACTTGGCGGACTAGCGGAGTTATCTTCATTTATTTTATACTTTAGGCCATGCTGGGCCTTGGTTTAGTCCCTGCGTGGACACTTTTTATTATTATGGACCTTTGTAGGCCAATTGGGGCCAATTAGGCTTCCATTGGGTGATGTTAGGCTTATTAGTTAGGCAATGGGGAGAGTGGGCCACCTTGTGATCCACCCTTTTTGGCCCATTTGGGCTGACAACCTTCCCACATGAGTTGGCCCATTGGGATTTGTGCCCCCCCCCTTGTGGGCTAGGGTTTGGGCGCCCCCTTCATCTCCTCCAAGAGGAGGAGGTGGCAGCCGCCCCCACTCCTACTTTCTAGGAGTGGAGTGCGCCCCCCCTCCTTGATTCAAGGAAAGGAGCGCACCCCACCTTCCCTAAGAAAGAAGTGCGCCCCTTTTTGTTTGAATTTTCCCCCCCTTGCTAGGGTTTTGAACCCTAATTCCCCTCCCCACATCTAAAACCTCATGTATTTTTCTTTGGAGAATAATTATGAATGAAAGAAAATTGCTGATTCTCCTTGAAGGTGGCTACGCCCTCCTCCCTGTTCCACCTTGCTCCTACGACGGGAGCAAGCCCGGGGTGTGACTCCCCACCCCTCGGTGCGACGCCGAGGTTCCCCCTCTCTTCCTCATTGATCTTGCGACGGGATCAACCCCCGGGGTGTGACTCCCCATCCCTCGGTGCGACGCCGAGGTTCCCTCTCCCCTTATCTCCTTCATAGGTGCACGGATCTGCTCGCCAGATTTCTACCCCGAGTTGCAGTGGCGCCCCCATCCGGTTCTGGTCGAATCTGAGCCTCTCCCTTTTTCTGGATAGACTTCAATGAGTCGGTGACGTGTGGGCTTTGGTTTTGTCTCGATCCGAGGTCTACATCGCCGGTGGCGATTTTCTTCGTGAGCTCACGCAGGACCCTCTCTCTCTGCGAGCCAGGTTCTGTCCTTCCTCTTGCGAAAATTCCACAGGGCGGACAACTTAGAGTTTGGACGCTGGATCTTCAGGGATCGTACCTCTCTTCGTCCCCTTTCCAACGCCGCCGACCTCACCTCATTTCGACGTCGGTGCTGAGCGTGGCGTCAATTCTCGTGGGACCGCGCAGATCAACCTGTGCAGTCCGACCCCAGGATCAGCAACGACTTGCAGAGGTTCTCCCGGCCAACCTCGAGCAGATCTGACCGAGCCCTTTGGTCGGGACCTGATGCTCTGTGTCCCCGACGTCCTCCATCAAGCGGCGTCCCATTCGCCCACCGGAACAATGAGTTCTCAATTTTCCCGCTCGAGTGCGCTGTTCTGTGTGCAGGAAACCAGTCACGACTTGCAGATGACCTCACGGTCACCTCGTTGCCAATATGAGCGCCCCCTTTGGCCGAGGCTTCCTCCAGTGACCTAGCTGCGCGCCCTCACTGACGGCGCCTCAATCGGACACCGGACCAGGCCGTGGGAGCGTTCACCGCCGAGTCGCGCATTGCTGCGAACCTGCCGACTGCCGCCCGGGTCCTCCTCGCGGCCACCCCTTCACCGAGTGCCACCCGTCAGCCCGTGCATTGGCAGCCCCGAATCCATATGTTGTAGCCTGTTATCTCCCTGCGAGGAGTGGGCATTTTTTGGTTGGAGTTGTATTATTATTCACCTTGTGTATCGGGGTTGTTGATCTCGGCCGGGGTTTCTTCCTAGCTAGTCTTTTAGTCACCGCGTGACTGTGAGTTGAGAGCACCCATTCCGTGGCCCTAGTCGAGCGCCGAGCTCAGACTAGATTCCCTTAGACGTACGGCGGTTCCTTAGCCGCTGAGATCCCCGCGCTTCCCTCTTAGGGACGGTCGTTGGGCTTGGATTTCTTGTTGAGAGACGCCTCCACCTGGAGGAACGCTACGGAGGTCAGCCGCCCGGCTTGCCTTTGGCGTGCGAGTGCTGGCCGCACTTCGTTGTAGTCGTAGGTCTTAGCCCATTCAGTCCCGTTCCGCATCAAGAATGTTGTGCCTCTTAGGCACAAGCATGTGCTATGTTGCTTTGATGATAGCAATGCTATTTGGTTTTGATGATAGCAAGACAGTGAGTGCATTTGAGTGCATTTGATATTTTATTTTGATGATAGCAATGTTATTGTGTTTTGATGATTGCAATAAACAAAGTGCATTTCTGTGCATTCTTATTCTTGAGCATTCTGCATATGATAGCAACATGAATGATGATGTTTAGCATTGATGGCATTTGTTCTTTATATATATGCATTGCATTCTGTCAGATATCATGTCTCTGCATGTATCTACAGTCTGAACAGTAGTGGGTCGACCCATCCTTGCTGATGCGTCGACCCATCAGAACATTGATTGTTTGGGTAGCAAAGTATATACACTACAGGGTAAAGCCCAATGTCTAGGCATTGCTGCATCGCTTGCATTTCAGAGTCTATACATTGGTTTTGTCATGCACATAGACTTCCAAGTCTATACATTCCTGCATTAGTGTGCTTCACGCTTTGTTCATGGCTGAGAGTCTATACACTGGGCTTGAAGTGTATACATTGAGCGTCTCAATGAGCATCTCATGTAAGTCCATACATTCATAGTGCATTACATTGGCTAAGTATATACAACGTCAGTTCATGCATGTCTTAGGCTAAGTCTATACAGCGTCTTAGGCTAAGTGTGTATAGTGTCAGTCGCTTACATTGTCTTAGGCTAAGTGTGTACATCGTCTTAGGCAAAGTCTGTACAGCGTCAACGCATTTCACTGGCTCATGTTACAGCGTCAACGCATTAAGTCTGTACACTCGACTCACCTTTGAATTGGTCAAGTGTGTACACTCCTTCACTGTAGCTTTCACGTTTCCAAGTCTACACATCGTGAAAGTCTATACACTCATCACCTACCTTCGTTCAAGGTAAAGTCTATACACTGGGGTCTTTCCCTACGTTTCTTAGGTAAAGTCTGAACATTCGATTCTGAAGCCTGAAGTCTATACACTCCAGCCTATTCCTACATTCAAGGCTTCAGCTACACATCAAGTCTATACATTGGGCTTCACTCATTCAAGTCTATACATCCACAGTGGATCTTCAAGTCTGTACATCCATAGTGGAACTTTAAAGTCTGTACACCGCTTGAGCCTCAACAAGTCTGTACACTGGTTCAAAGTCTACACAACGCCTCTTTGATTCTAAGTCTTTACATTCGTTTTAAGGCAAAGTCTGTACATTGCCTTTGTGCTTCAAAGCCTGTCGATTGAAGAGTCTACACATTGGTTGTTCACACGTTCCTACAGTCTGAAGTCTCTACATTGCTTTCGCCTATTTTTCATCTAAGTATCATAAAGTCTGTACGTTGCTTTAGCCTTTACCTTCACAGCAAAGTCTATACAATGCAATGCATAAACTTAGAACTGATGACTTCATTTCATCTGTCTGACAGGGACTGAAGAGGCTAATGAACCCCTTAAAGCAAGAGGGCTGAAGCCATCCAATTTCCGCTGCTGGAACACACCAATGCGTCAACGCCTTGATCAAGTGGTGTGAACGCAGTAGTTCAAACAATCAAGAAAGAAGCTTGTGGATTACTCTAGTGCGTCAACGCATTGATCAAGTAGCGTGGACGTAGCAGTTCAAGTATCCCTTATTGCAGCCTCTGGAGTACATTGGCAGCATTGATGCTGCAGCTCCATGCGTCAACGCAGCATGCTGAGAGCGTCAACGCAGCACGTCTATCTGCTGAAGACCTGCTCACTGGAACGCATCAATGCGTCAACGCCACGGGTTGGAAGCATCGACGCAGTAGTTAAAAAGGGTTGAAGATCTCTGAAGGGTGCGTCAACTCCTTGGAGCAAGTGGGTTGACGCCATCTAACTCCAGTTGCTGAGCGTACTAATGAATGGGCACGTGACCTGAAGCTGGCACCTGACACGTGATCCGAGGTGGGTGCTGAGCACGTGATCCGAGGAGGAATCTTCTTGACGAAAGGCGTGAGAAGCACATGCCCTATCTCCCTAGCTGCTGCTGCTGCTGCTGCTATATATACGAGTCTTCATCCTCTGTAGAAGACCGATCGTGATCGAAGCCTGGGAGCAGAAGAAGAGAAGAAAAAGCAGAGAGCAGAAGCTGAGAGAAGAAAACGGGAAAAAGAAGAGAGAGCTTCCACGATCCAGCAGAAGAGAAGAAAAAGAGAAAGAGAGAAAAGGAGAACAAAGATCGAGTTGGCGGGAGGTGAAGTCCATACAGAGAGCCACGATCCAGACAGAGAGAGAAGAAAAGAAGAGAAGAGTAGAGAGTGAAAGAAGAGCAGAAGAAGAAGAGAAAGAAGAAGGAGAAAGAGATAGAGAGCTCGAGCAGAGTGTGAAGAAGAAGAAGAGAGAGAGAGAAAGAGAAGGAGTTCGTTCCTCAGATCTTTGGTTCAAAACCAGATCTGAGGTTGCTCATTGTTAGAGCTATATTTCGTGCTTCATTGTTCAGCCTTTAGTTGCTGTGTTTCCATCTTTTCTTGTTTTCTTTTTATACTTTCTTATCAAGCTGTTTGTCAGCAGATGCAGTGGAGGTCTCCACTGGACAGGTAAAGCTGTAATCCTCAGCTGGCGAGACTTGGTCTCGGATGGGTTAAGCTGTAATCCCCAGCGGGTTCAAGCTGTGAGTCAGCGATGGCTAAGCTGTATTGCCCAGCGGAAGCAAGCTGTGATGCTCAGCGGATGGCAAGCTGTGAGGCCCAGCTGATGTAGGCAAGCTGTGATGCCTAGCTGTTCAAGCTGTGAGTCAGCAGGAAGCCACACTCGGGTTGAGTGTGGGGTGGATGTAGGTCTGCAGGACCGAACCACCTAAAAACCCCTCTTGCATTGTGGTTTGATTGCTTATGGTTTGCTTCCGCTAGATGTTTGCATAGGGGCGCTCCAAGTGTTTGATCACAGGTTCATTAGATGATTTGATTAGATTTTGTTTTAAGCGTTTAATCTGTTGAGTGAGTGAAATTCTAATTGAGCGAAATTTTATATTGGGTGAAAGTTTTTATAGGCTATATTCATTCACCCCCCCCTCTGAATACTTGCACTGAACCCAACACACGCATGCCAGTGCCAACCACGACAATGCCTCAAGCAATGGCATGGCAACCAACAACATCAAGGCACACATAGCCAAGATGATACTACATCGAGGAAATAAACTTCTCGGCCGGCCAGAATCTTGCAACCAATGATCCTCGACCTATGGGTTATAAGACCACACGCATCCGCTGCGCACTCACACAACGCACACAGGCATCATAGATAACTCGGCATCCGCATCTCAGCACACACTCGGCACCATCGCAATTCATGAAACTGCAATATACCAGGCCTCGAGTACCGATCTTGCTAACAACCGATCATAAGTTGCCAGAGTACAAACAAGGAAGAGCACCAGCTTTAGCACAAAGCACAAAGAACACTAATCTCAACTTATCCTCATGTCCTGAAACAATTACTGAACCTTCATAGCACAACAGCCTCCAAACACGGCACATCGAACATAGTGCATAACGGCCCCCAAACACAAACTGGGTCCAAGGCCAAGCAACCGCCGAACCAAGAGTAGATCTGGCTCAGAACTAACAAAGTCCACACCTAAGTAGACACTGGACAAAGGCTTCACAGAGATAGCACTCCCAAATCTTACCTCGAAAAGATGCCACAAAACAAGATAAGAGAATCAAGCTCGTCCTCTCACTCAATTGCCTTCCAAGGATACTCTTTTCATTCTTGATTATTCCTATCTTGAGGCATTTAATTCCTTGAAAGCGGCCTTAACTCAAGCTCCGATTCTTCAATCACCGGATTGGTCGCTCCCTTTTGAGATTACGTGTGATGCTTCAGACTACGCTATTGGAGCTGTCTTGGGACAAAGGATAGATAAAAAGCCTGTGGTGATCTATTATGCGAGCCGCACCCTCGTCGATGCACAGTTGAACTATACCACCACGGAGAAGGAATTGTTAGCTATTGTATTTACCCTGAAAAAGTTTCGCTCATATTTGTTAGGGGCTAAAGTCATTGTTTACTCCGATCACTCGGCTTTGAAATATTTACTTTCCAAGAAGGATGCTAAACCCCGTCTCATTCGGTGGATTCTGTTGTTGCAAGAATTTGATTTGGAGATAAGAGACAAGAAGGGGTTAGAGAATGTAGTAGTTGATCATCTATCCAGGATAGTGATACCTGAAAGTGCTCGTATGTTAGATTCTTTTCCTGATGTACAAATTCTTTCTATCTCTCACACTTCAACTCCTTGGTATGCTCACATTGTCAATTACCTGGCGGTAGGACAAAGTCTGGGAGGGTGGACTAAGCAGGAAAATGATCAATTCTTTGCAAAGGTTAAGCACTATTTTTGGGAGGACTCAGAGCTGTTTCATATGGGTCCAGATCAGATTATAAGAAGATGTGTCCCTGAGGAGGAGCAACAATTTGTTTTGAACTTTTGTCATAATCTTGCTTGTAGGGACATTTTTCTGGAACGAAGACTACGGCGAAAGTGCTACAAAGTGGATTTTATTGGCCCACATTGTATAAAGATGCTTACAAATTTTTAAAAATATGTTTGAGGTGTCAAGCAGTGGGTAACAATTCTAAGAGAGATATGATGCCGCTTAATCCCATTCAGGTTGTTAAAATCTTTGATGTTTGGAGAATAGATTTTATGGGACCATTTCCACCTTCATTTGGCAATGAATACATTTTTGTGGCGGTGTACTATGTTTCAAAATGGATTGAAGCTGTTGCTACTAGGACTAATAACCATAAGGTAGTAATGAAATTTGTCAAGAAAAACATCTTTTCCAGCTTTGGTTCTCCTAGAGCTATCATTAGTGATGGGGGTTCTCACTTCACGAATTCTCAATTCCAAGCTTTGCTTCATAAATTTAGCATCACTCCTAAGCTCGCTACCCCCTATCATCCCCAAACGAGTGGCCAAGTAGAAGTGTCAAATAGGGAAATTAAGAGCATTCTGCATAAGACAGTTAAGTCGGATAGGAAAGACTAGTCTGAAAGACTAGATGATGCATTATGGGCCTACAGAATTGCATTTAACACTCCCATTGGCATGTCGCCTTACCGCCTTATTTTTTGAAAAGCCTGCCACTTCCCTATAGAACTGAAACATAGAGCATATTGGGCCATTAAGCAAGTCAACTTCGATCTAACTCAAGCTGGGTCCTAAAAAGCTCTACAACTCAATGAATTGGAGGAACTAAGAAATGAAGCCTATAAAAATTCAGAGATTTATAAAGCTAAAACAAAAGCTTTCCACGATAAACAAATACACAGGAAAATTTTTCACGCAAATCAAAAGGTTTGACTTTTTAATTCAAGACTGCGCTTGTTCCCTGGTAAGCTCAAGTCCAGATGGGATGGACCATTTATTATCGTTAAAGCTTTTAATCATGGTGCTGTCAAAAGTTTGGATCCTAAAATGGTCATATTTTCACTGTCAATGGTCAAATATTAAAATCTTATTTGAAAAATGATCAATTGCAAAAAGAATCCATTATTTTGAGTGATTAGGAATAAAAATCTTCGTGAGCTTTCATGCGTCTGGCTGAAGATGAAAAACTTAGCGCTTTCGGGAGGCAACCCAATGTTTTTGTTATTTAATGTTTTGTTTTAGTATGTTTTCAGTAGTAAGGTCCAGTGAAGAAGGAGCCGTCATATATCAATAATGGTGCAATTCGCCCCACACGCTAGGTTGTATCCTTCCATCTCAACCATATTTTCTGTTGCATTGTTCTATTGCTTTCAATTCTATATGCCATTGAGGGTAATGTCATTTAAGTTTGGGGGGGGAGAGAAAAAATTCTCAAATTTCCATGCACAACCTGATATCTTGCATTAATCATATTACTTTACATGAAAATGAATAGATGAAATCTCCAAAATGAGTTTTGTTGATTCATGCTTAAAATTGAAAGTAATTCTAAATTAGAAAAGGCTGGAGAGAAGGATGAAGGAAAATTTATTCAAATCTAGCTATGGAAAATTGATGTAAGAATCTTTTTAAAGTTGATGTGCACTTTAGAAATAGAAATCATTTTGCACGCTAATGAAATAAGTAGGAGAATCCCTCTGTTATTTTAGGTATTGCGTCTAATGCTCTGCACTTCTTAAGGAAGAGATATTTTTAAGCTTTCTACTATGTTATTTATCGAATAAGTGCAAATAGCACATTGAAAAAAAAAGGAAAAAAAGTGAACAAACACCATGAAAAATGCTCATAATCTTAGTAATCGGGTCTACTTCACCTAAGACGTGTTGAGGATCACGTCAAAAGGAAAAGGGAATATTGATCCGCGTAACTAGGCTTGCTTCTCCTAAGGCAAGAGTCGAGATTCATGTTAAGCAGTGAAGGGTAGTGCAGCATCATGTGTGTAAAAAAAAAGATCCCAAAAAGGGATAATAAAATAAGGCAGACAAAAAGCTATTGAGTTTAATGCTCTGATCTAGGAGGTGCAGGGTTGAAAGGCACTTGCTTGGAATAGCAAATGGGGGACGCAATTATCTATACTGTGAATTTGGTAGTTACACATGCACAAGTGCTATTGAGCTTTGATTTGAATTCTTGATCATATCCCTTAATTTCCAATTTAAGGCTAGTGTGTATTAATGCTTCAGAATTCCTAATCTCTGGTTGATTCTGTAAAGGATGAACTCGATATAAAGGTATGGATTTTAAAACTCTTGTTAGTCTTAAATTTTAATTTATTTGTATTACTAAGGGACTAGCAATGAGTAAGTTAGGGGGTGTGCTAACTACTATATTTTATTTCATAAGTTGTATCACATTCATCATCTGTGAGCATTAAATGAATAAAGATGTGCATTAATATGGACAAATCTCATTCTCACCATTATTTGAGTCTGCACACATTTTATCTTTTTGAGCGTAAATGACCATGTGACAAATATTCAAGAATTTACACAAATATTTGAAAGCCATTTTGAGAGGAAATATATTGATATTTTAAATTTTTTGGATTTTTAGGAAATAGCGACCGGATGGTCAGATGTCATTTTTAAAAGATTTTTATGAAAATAAGAAATAACGACTGACCGAAAGGACGCCAATTTATTTTGCTAAAAAAGGGGGGAAAGAAATGAAGAATTCGCGATTGAGTGTAGAGGCGCACATTTATTTATGAAAATAGAAAAAATAGAAAAGCTGGAAAATAGAAAAGAATGTGCAACAGCCCACGAAGGCGCTAGTTCTTTTGGAAAAGAATCTGCGACTGTTCAAGAAGGTGCCTATTCATTTATACTGAAAATCAGGGTAAAATGAAGGAAATGAAAAAACAAATTAGCAATTTTCTGTAAAGCCGCCATTTTATGGATTTATGAAAAAAAGAAAATATCAAAAAGAGAAAATAAAGAATGGGCGACCTCGTGAGCAGTCACTATTTTAAATTGCGCCCGATGCCCCCAATCGCCATTTTCAGAAGAGTTTGAAACGGAAATGGGAGTCGCCCGATCGTTGTTATCTTCCAAATTTTGAGCTTATCTCCTCTTGTTTGAGGAAAGGAGGACTCTAATCATGGCAAGTTATCTCTTTGGATCAATCTCTGCTGCTGAGCTAATCTGGGAAGGTCACGATCGTGTGTTCTCTACACAGTATAAATACCGCCCGAGAGCACCGTGGGAAAGGAGTTAGCTGCTTAGCCCTTTTTCTAGCCTTGTTTTCATGCACTTCTGCTCTTCGTTTTAATTTTCTTTCTTCTTCAAAGTTCTGCATTTTTAAGTGTTCTTCAAATCACTCTTCTTCCTCTTCCTCTAAGTCTCTCTCATTTTTAAGTTATTCTCAATTTTTCAAAGCACTATTTTTCTATTTGTACTGTTCATCCGCGTAGGTAGACTTTCGTTCATCCTAGTTTTTCACCTTCTGCCTCTGCATTGTTCAAGAACATTCTTCCTCTCTTCGCCCTCTACAACTTTCTTTTCTTCTACTTCTTCTAAATCTCTCTTGTTTTGAAGTTATTTTATTCCCAATCTCCCTCTATTTTTACCCTTTCTACTGTATTTTTACTGTGCTTTTTATTTTCTTCACCCACCGTCACCCCTCTCTCTTCATCTCTACCTTTATTCTCTGTTTAAACACACACTTACGCACACACATGCCTTTTTAATTGTTTTTAAAAGCTTCTTCCTCCACCTATCTATCTCCCTCTTTCACTATTTTCTTCATACATCCCTTTGGCGGATCTTCTTCCTTTGGTCCTCTCGGCGGCGTCTACTTCCACGGCGGGGTGAAATTCCATGGCTCGGCATGGAAAGGAGACGGCGACGTTCATCATCCAAATATCTTGGCTCCACTTCTTCTTTCACTCTTTTATTTTCAGTCATGTTGTAATTTCGTTTTCTATAGAGTTGTACTTGTCACCTTTCATATTAATAAAATTCAGATTTTAGAAAATTGTGTTCTTCTCTCTCCATCTTATAAATTTCTCTTCTTTTACCCTCTCATATTCTTTACTTAGTTTATTTTCATGCAATCTTATTTTCATTAGTTTAATCTCACCCAAAAATTCGGATCTTCTCAAATATAAGGATTTTCCACCATGTTCAATTGAAAACATTTCTTCTCCGTAGGATCTACCCGTATTCACCACTTTGCTTAAATTCATATATTCTTAAGTGAGTGAGTTCGGTTAATTTTGAAATTGAGGCACGGCTTTTGACGACAAGTTTTGTGGCTATTAGAGTACTACTCTGAACTGAAATGATTGAAGTTCACATAAGCATGCAAATGTGAAAGTGAATAATAATGTTGATGGCAATTAACCAATAAACGGCCAGCACTTAATTGACACAGTACTGAACAGTTCAAACCGAGTTACTATCATGAGATCTACACTCGGTCAGATTAACATGATGAAGGAAAAGATTCATGACAAATCGCATACAGATGAACTCCAATTATAAACCACACTAGCTACCTTAGAATGAGGATAAAAGATATGGAAAGGTACGCAAGACAAACCACGGCACAACGAATTTTTAGATGGTTTGGTCTACTACCATAGACCTACGTCCATCCCCCACTCAAACCCGAGTGAGACTTCTGCTGACTCACAACTTGAACCGCGGAGCATTACAGCTTGCTTCCGCTGAGCATCACAGCTTGCTTCCACTGAGCAACATAGCTTGCTTCCGCTGAGCATTACAGCTTGCTATAGCTGAGCATCACAGCTTGCTATCCAGAGGAACCAATCCTCTACAATGCTGACATACAGCTTGATAAAACCAGAAATGGAAAAACAAAAAACAAAAATGAAAACGGAAAGATATAGCTCTCGCAGGAGCAACTTGGCTTGGATCTGATCCAGAGGCCAACACTGATCTGATCTTCAAGAATTTTTTGAACTCTCACGATCTCCTTCTCTCTCTGAACTACTCTCACTTTTCTTTTAATCTAACACTCACTCACTGGCTTGCCTTCTTCTCTGGTGGCCTCTCTCTCTGTCAGATGGCTACCCTTCTATTCTTGACAGCACTAATTCGGCATTACTCACTGATACTCTCACTACTACCTCTCTATTTCTTTGTTTCCTTTTCTCTGGAGCTCGTGCTATTCAATTCTCATTTTTCCACACATCAGCTCTCTTCTTTTGGAAAAAGATGTTCCCTATTTATAGAACAGGGGTGCTGGAATCTTCTTCTCAAAATGGCCTGATTAGAGTGGTCCCCACATCATTCTTTGAGGGTGTGTGGAGGGAACACTCCCGCCTAAAGAATTCTGGAAGGTGATTTAATCCGAGGTTCCACATGTCAGACATAGGGGTGAGAAACTTCCACGTGGCAGATCATTTTTGCTAGACTGTTAGCCTCGAATCGTGTGACTATCATTCACTGCCTGGGATCACGTGCCACTCAACATCTGTGCTTTAGAGCCACGTGTCAGTTCTGCACTTTTCTCACCAATTGATATGCTCCCTTGAAGGCAAGAGTGATTCGTACTCAGGGGATTTTGATAAAATTGACTTGGCCCTTTAATTCTGAACCTGATGTACAAAGTGTTTGAATAAACGACATAGTCATTCTGGATATTCCTTCTTTGATATTCCTGTCATGACAAAAATTGCAACTGATCAGACAGACTCAAGCATTGTTATGAAGATAGTTTAATAAGTGAATCTAGTTAAGATGCTACCAGAGTTGTTTACCTTTATTTCACACAGGTTGACCTGTTGTTATAATGTATGCATGAATATGTATAAATGCATCGACCCTCATGGACATGTGCATTGACCTCTCTATCTAAAGTGATGAGCATATGCAGTGTGAAGGTAGACACACCATCGACCAATGTAAAGCACATGTAGAGTTGTTGTTGTAATGTATGCATGAGGATGTATAAATAGATCGACCTTCATAGACATATGCATCGACCTCTAAGACAAAATGCTTGAATATGCATCGACCATACTTAATACAAGATCCTCTAGTGTACCTACCTAAATGACTGAAGAAGTACACATGCATCAACCCAACATACTACATGCATAGTGTGCTCCGACCTAAAGGTTCACGACATCAACAGCTGCATCGACCTTCTAGACTAGAATGCATTAACCTATGCAACAGTCGCTAGCTCACTAGCATCGAGCTTACAATGCAAGACATCTATCGCTACATCGACCTGATAGACCAGTCAGCTTATATGCATCGACCTGATAATGCAGGACTTCTACATATGCATCGACCTAACATGCCATAATGCAAATGTGCATCGACCTTAATATGCATCGGTCTGAATATGCGTCGACCTTGATATGCATCAGGCTAAAATGTGCATCGACCTTACCAGATAAAGAGAATGTATATCCACCGACCTATATTCTTCAGACTGAAATGTGAATCGACCTTACCTGATAAAGAGAATGTATATGCACCGACATATATGCTTCAGAATGAAATGTGCATCGACCTTACCTAACAAAGAGAAGGTATATGCACCGACCTTTCAATGAAATTACTGACTCACAGTTGAACAGCAGCGTTTGACCTGTTGTCACTTCAGTTTAACAGTAGTGACTATCTTTTCATGACATTTTGAGTCATCTTCAAAACCTGTTATGACATAATTCATACTTCTATGTATATGATAAGATCATTATTAAATGCATCAAGGTTATATCATCAAGGTTATATATATAATGACACATAATAATTGACATCATCAAAACCTAGTTGACATCATCAAAATCATAGGGACACAACAATATCCCCCTTTTTGATGATGACAATATTATGAGTCATTTGCAAAAAATTCATCATGATGATCAAAGTGTCAGTCATGCAACACAGCATCTGAAAAAATTACTAATGACTCACATATTCTCCCCATAGAAGAGCATGCAACACAACCTCTGACAGAATTACTAATGACTCACATATTCTCCCCCTTTGACAACATCAAAAAGGAAGGAAGAGTAAGCTAAACAAGCAGACTATTTCCTGGACAGAGAAGAGGTATTAAAGTGAAAGATATATCAGCAAAAACACAGAGATAATCCCACACAAGGACAAGTGAGATGTACTCTCAAGGATTCTCCCCCTTGTTACAAAATGACGCTGACTGAATAATGTTCCCTTTATAATTATGCACATTGATTCTCTTTTGACTATACTCCCCTTGAACAGATAATCTCCCGCTTTGACAAAGAGTGGAATGAAAATTTTATCAGCAAACCACAGGGACAATCAAGTTTAAGCAGATCAAGCTGACTAATAAGATGCTGATGAAGCAATTCTCCCCCCTTTGACTAGACAGAGGGATTGGAATGGAAGTAAATCATCAGACTTACAGATTTAAACATACACAGGTTCAATGAAAGTATCAGCAAAATCACATGAACAATCATAGATGAGTTCAGGTCATGACGGATTGCATCAAGAACAGTGAGTAGAATCTGATTTTGAATGTGTAGATGAAATGAGCATACTGAAGAAAGAATTTCAACAGAAAATGGAAACTGAGCACAGGGATTCCAAATGAGTTTCAACCAAAAAATGGGTAATTCAAAAAGGTTTTCAATGTGATACCAATTTCATAAATCTAAGAATAGAAAAGTTTCAGAGTCTTCCATTATAAGGGCTTATGAATCTTTATTGAACATCATATTTTAAATATGATGTATACACAGTTTGTCAATAAAGTTCTATACTCATATCTGAAATCAAATCTTAATATGACTGAACCAAGCCCTCATATGATAGTCTTGTTAAACCTTCTTTCATCTTACTTACTCAAAGTTCAATGACCCCTTTAGGAGTTACAAGAAGTAGTATTGAGGTTAAACAATCATGAAATCATTTGATTTTGTCTAGGGTTGCAGCAATTTATCTTTTGCAACAATTTTCAGATATTTCATTTGTTCAATAATAATTTTCATGCTAAGAATTTTAAGCAATCTAGTTCAGCACATACCTTGTAACTAGAGGATATACATTGTTTAGACGCTAATATCCCTAAGCACTTGGTGTGACTGACAGTCATGCCTCATATTGAACAGAGATAACTAGGACATTTCATAACATAGGTTAACTCCATTTCTCAGATGAAGAACCCAATATCTCGGTGCAACCTAGTCATTGCTCTGCCATGAACTTTCAAATATATTTCAGCAGAGATAACCGTGGAACTTCATGACATAGTCCTTTAGACATAGTTTCTTAGTAACCAAAGTCATTGCTCTGAATAAATTGACCCTTAGACATTTTAGAAAAATCAGATGTTTAAAGACAATACTTACTACATATATCTCAACCAAGGACAGTCATGATTTCTAGGTTTTTAGAATTCAGATGATTTTACATGATATAACATGAGGCATTTGGTTGAGGTTTATTGAAAAGAGATTCATATATTTTCAAGATATTCATATCCAAACACAATGAATACAATAAACTTAAACCAATTTGATTCTTCAGACATTCATAGACCTGTAAAATAGAAGATTCCGTAATGACAAGGTTATCAGATTTATGATCAAGGTACACGGATTGAAATCTTATTAATTTTCAGGTCAAAGAAGTTTTAAGAACATTCAGTTATCAACATCAACAGGAACATGCATTATGTGTGAGAAAAGTTTTCAGATGTGCAACAGAGATGTCCAAGAGTGCTTCAGTCAGATATGAATTCAAGAGATACAATAATTGAATCCTGATCAGGAAGCAGATAGATCAATGATTTAGCACTGAAAATCAAGCAGGTAAAGATGGCAATCTCCCCCTCAGTAAATAAAGGAGCAGCAGATAGTAGATTCCATAACAGATAAGAACGAAAATCAGATGAAGCTTGAATAAAGAATCAATCAAGAATAAAGTGAATTTTACTTCACTTGCATTAAGAAACATCAAGGTTTAAAGAGTAACCAAGAGAGATTCAGACTGAAGAAGGAACAGCTCAATCCAAAGATGTAAACAGCGGTTGACCGAAATGAGTGGTTTGGTCGACCGAAATAGATAGTAATAAAATGAGAGACAAATAAAACATTTCAGATCAAGACATGAGCTCCCCCTAAAAGTATGCATGACAATTAATCTTTTTGGTATTTTTAATATGAATGATATGCAATCAACACATGTATGCATATGCAATGACTCCCCTTAACTAAATGCGTTGAACCATCATATTTGACATGAAAACCATGCTGGGAACTTAATCTAAACAAATATGCATGTAACACAAGAGTTACTTTGACTGACTTTTCTTGACTTTATTGCACTATATGACTAAATTCTGAGTGCAATGTATGCAATGAAAAATATATGAGGAGTTTGATGACTCATTCTCATGAACATGTTGACTGCCAAAAAAATATGCAAGACTCAAGATACACACTTGACCCATGGTACCACGTGGAGGACTTAGATCCTAGGATCACCTCTTGCATGGTGAAAGCTTACAGACAGGCTTAACATGTCCTTATTCATGTCACCATTTATTATACCATAAAGTCATGCATGAAAATGTAGTGCAGATTCAGTCCTCTATGCATCTTAAATTTTGATGTCCTTTTGGCAATCATACATGTATGCAGATGAAAAATATATGCAACAGATTTTCAGTGACGATAAATTCTAAAATTAGTATATGCATGATAACATATGCACATGAGTAAACTATGAAATGCAGGGACTCCCCCTATGTATGTTCATTTATGACTGAGCTTTATATGCAATAAAACTATGCAGAGAGTTTAATGAATTGTGCTCATGATAGTCTAGACTGCTCTATGTGTAATGTTGACCTATGGTACTAGGCAGAGGACTTAGTCTAAAGACCACCTCACACGTAGTAAGAACCTTAAGACAGATTACATCTGCCCTTTAGTATCTCACTATTTATATACCATTGAGGTCATGTAAGACAATGTATTATACATGTAGTCCTATATGCATCTCAATTTTTTATGACAATTTATCAAGCACATGTGTATACAGATATCAAACTTATGCACTTCAAATCTTTCAGGTTCTGTGCAAGATGTGCATTATGATATATACATGCATTTAAACAAATGCAATGGACTTATGCAAGTATCAAACTCATTCAATAATGTAAGGATGTAAACAAGTATGCATGAAATTCGTATTAACACATCAACCATGAAATGCATCTTATCTAAAAAGAATTATTAATAGCTCAAATAATTAAACCTGAAGAATGCAGAAGTGGGGTTTTTACCATACTCAAGTGCCTTTGTTTATTGAACCCCTTTTATTCCTCAGCCCTAAGGCACTCCTACAAAATAGATTCTCATTTTGCATATTTAGGTACCCAAGTCTCCTTGGGTCCTGAAGGGTCAGTGACACCTCTGAAGGGTGCTCTCCAAGATTTCAGGGCATTAATATGATCAAATTTCAACATGAAGCAATTTAACATGTTATGCCCAAATTGACCACAATAATAACATGAGCCTGACTTTTTCACAGGTTTCAGATAAACATGATTTTTCAATTTCTGTGAATATCCAATGTTGTTATGATGAGAGTTTTTCTTTTCTTTTACATGCCAACAATTCTTGATTGTATGGCCATGCTTTCCATAATTAACACATGATATTACAGTCTTTGAGTTCTTTTTGTACACATTAGAATTAGCATGGAACTTATGTGCACAAGCATTAGTGTTTCTACTTTTATCAGGGAAATTTTGTCCTTTATTATTAGCTAGCAAACAATCCACATCTTTGTGACCTGGCTTTCCACATTCAAAACATGCAATGGATTTTCTTTTAAAGATAAATTCATTTCTACCAGCAACCTTTTTGTTGACAGGGAAATTTAAATGTTTAGAATTAAATTTTCTTCCCTGAGCATGCCAACAGTGAGCAACACGGTTCCTGCTTTGCCACAGTTATAACATGAAGAATAATATCTTATTTCATCATTCAGCCAACATTCAATTGCCATATGGCCTAACTTTCGACAAGTGAAGCACACTACATGCTGGCCTATTGAAACCAATTTATTTCTATTAAAGACATGCTGGTTCATATGAAAATTGACATGGTTGGCATGAGAATGAAATTTACTTTTACCCTTAGCAAACCAGCATTGTGCAGCAACATGTCCCATTTTCCCACAATGAAGGCATTGAATTTTTCTCTTCTAAACAATAGGATGTTTTTTATAATGAAAATTCCTAGCATGCATTTCATCATCCCTCTTCATGACAAAGCAATTATGCATATGATGTCCATGCTTACCACAGTAATGACATGATGCATTCACTTTCTTTGAGACATGATTTTTCACATGAGATTTTCTAGTATGCAATTTACCATCATGCTGTTCATCTTTAGAGGTGGTGGCAACATTTAAAGCTTTTACAAAAGATGTCATGAATTTATTTTCAAAAGCTTTCTTGTTAACTAGTTTGTAGCCTAGTCCCTCTTTTTTAAAATTTACTTTAGTTCCTAACAGTCTGTCTAAGTTTTCTTGCCCATCAACAAATTTTGACAATGAGTTTTTCAGATCATGAATTTCATTTTCTAGAGATGCAATGTGTATCTCATAACTAGCAATCTCTTGTTCACTGCAATTAACGCATTCATTCAATACTTTGTTTACAGTTTTATAATTTTTAATTTCTTGTTCCTGATTGCACAATTTTTCAGACTCATCTGTATAGATCAATTTTCCTTTCTCCAAGACAACAATCCTTTCTTTCAGGGATTCATTTTTATTTTTAATTTCTTTCTCAAGAGTGATCATGTTATCAATATTGTCAGAAATCACACATTTTTCTTTCTCAAGAGACATAAGTCTTTCAGACATGACAATATTCAATACCATCAGCTTTTTATTTTGTTCCTTCAAATTTTCATTTTCTTTCATGATCTTTTCATTCTGAACAAGATCATTGATTAAGATTTGATCAACACCTAATGACTTCAGTTTGTCTTCCAGTTCAGAAATTTTATTTACAAATTCTTGATTTTTATTTTTCAGCAAATAGATTTGTTTCTTATACATATGAACATCAGACAAGTAGATATCATGAAATTGTTTCAATTTCAGACAATTTTCACAAGAAGAATTTGAAGTATTCTGATCAATTTTTTTTAATTTTTTATTTTCAGATTTCATTTTCTATATCTATCAGAAAGCTCTTCATACATTTTCATCAATTCATGAACAAAAAGTTCTTCAGATCCGGAGCTTACCTGAGATGATGTTTCATTCATTTGATCACTGCTGTGATCACTTCGATTGGCCATCAAGCATTGTTCCTCTTGCTTCTCATGGATGGCAATCACTTTGTCCAAGATTTCCTTCCCAGACGTGCATCTATAGACAGAAGGATATATGTCAATATCAACTGTAGCCTCCAAGATATTAAGAACTGTGATATTATCATGGTTCTTCCAATTGTCCTCATTAGACCACTTGGTCTGGTCATGAGGCAGTTGATATGGTCCATTAGAGACAGGGGTCCATAGACTAGAATCAATAGTATTCATGAAAACACATAGACCACCAAGCCACTTATTGAAATTAGAGCCATCAAAAATAGGTGGATAAGCCATTGACACAGATCAAAACCAATCCAAAGCAATAGACTAAACACAGACAAAAATGCACCTAAAATCAGCAGGATCCTCTGCAGATCGTTGGATCTGATGAATCAGAGCTAGCTCTGATACCAATTGTTGGGATTTAGGTGCTAGCTAATAAGCGCACAGCTAAGATCCAGAGGGGGGGTGAATGGATCCCCTTTAAAAATTTAGGCCTCAAAATAAAACTCGTCCTACACAAACTGAAATAAGGAAGATTAAATGAAACAGATGGCTCACACTGAACAATCTTCAAACACTTAGCATATAACAAAGAGTACTACTCTGAACTAAAATGATTGAAGTGCACATAAGCATGCAAATGTGGAAGTGAATAATAATGTAGATGGCAATCAACCAGTCAACGGCCAGCACTCAATCGACACAGTACTGAACAGTTCAAACAGAGTTACTATCATGAGAACTACACTCGGTCAAATTAACATGATGAAGCAAAAGATCCCTCACAAAACAAATAAAGATGAACTCCAATTATAAACCATACTAGCTACCTTAGAATGAGGATAGAGGATATGGAAAGGTACGCAAGACAAACCACGACACAGAGAATTTTAAGATGGTTCAGTCTGCTACCACAGACCTACGTCTATCCCCCACTCAAACCCGAGTGAGGCTTCTGCTGACTCACAACTTGAACCGTTGAGCATCACAACTTGCTTACACCGTTGAGCATCACAGCTTGCTTCCGAGGAGCAACACAGCTTGCTTCCACTGAGCATTACAGCTTGCTACAGCTGAGCGTCACAGCTTGCTGTCTAGAGGAACCAATCCACTACAACGTTGACACACAGCATGATAAAACCAGAAATGGAAAAATAAAGAATGAAAATGAAAATAGAAAGATATAGCTCTCGCAGGAGCAACTTGGCTTGGATCTGATCCAGAGGCCAACACTGATCTGATCTTCAAGAATTTTCTGAACTCTCACGATCTCCTTCTCTCTCTGAACTGCTCTCACTTTTCTTTTAATCTCGCACTCACTCACTGGCTCGCCTTCTTCTCTGGTGGCCTCTCTCTCTCTCAGATGGCTACCCTTCTTTTCTTGACAGCACTAATTCGACATTACTCACTGCTACTCTCACTACAGACTCTCTATTTCTTTGTTTCCTTTTCTCTGGAGCTCATGCTATTCAATTCTCATTTTTTCACACATCAGCTCTCTTCTTTTGGAAAAAGATGTTCCCTATTTATAGAACAGGGGCGCCAGAATCTTCTTCTCAAAATGGCTTGATTAGAGTGGTCCCCACATCATTCTTTGAGGGCGTGTGGAGGGAACACTCCCGCCTAAAGAATTATGGAAGGTGCTTTAATCCGAGGTTCCACATGTCAGATGTAGGGGTGAGAAGCTTTCCACATGGCAGATCATTTTTGCTAGACTGTTAGCCTCGAATTGTGTGACTATCATTCACTGCCTAGGATCACGTGCCACTCAACATCTGTGCTTTAGAGCCACATGTCAGTTCTGCACTTTTCTCACCAATTGATATGCTCCCTTGAAGGCAAGAGTGATTCGTACTCAGGGGATTTTGATAAAATTGACTTGGCCCTTTAATCCTGAACCTGATGTACAAAGTGTTTGAATAAACGACATAGTCATTCTGGATATTCCTTCTTTGATATTCCTGTCACGACAAAAATTGCAACTGATCAGACATACTCAAGCATTGTTATGAAGATAGTTTAATTAGTGAATCTAGTTAAGATGCTACCAGAGTTGTTTACCTTTATTTCACACAGATTGACATATTGTTGTTATGTATGCATGAATATGTATAAATGCATCGACCCTCATGGACATGTGCATCGACCTCTCTATCTAAAGTGATGAGCATATGCAGTGTGAAGGTAGACATAGCATCGACCAATGTAAAGCACGGGTAGAGTTGTTCTTGTAATGTATGCATGAGGATGTATAAATGCATCGACCTTCATAGACATATGCATCGACCTTCATAGACATATGCATCGTGACCTCTAAGACAAAATGCTTGAATAGGCATTGACCTTACTTAATACATGGTCCTCTAGTGCACTGACCTAAATGACTGAAGAAGTACACATGCATCAACCCAACAGACTACATGCACAGTGTGCACCGACCTGAAGGTTCATGACTTCAACAACTGCATCGACCTTGTAGACTAGAATGCATTAACCTATGCAGTAGTCGCTAGCTCACTAGCATCGACCTTATAATGCAAGACATCTATCGCTACATCAACCTAATAGACCAGTCAGCTTATATGCATCTACCTGATGGAACATGTTGCAATGCTTGCATCGACCTGATAATGCAAGACTTCTACATATGCATCGACCTTACATGCCATAATGCAAATGTGCATCGACCTTAATATGCATCGGTCTGAATATGTGTCGACCTTGATATGCATCAAACTAAAATGTGCATCGACCTTACCAGATTAAGAGAATGTATATGCACCGACCTATATTCTTCAGACTGAAATGTGCATCGACCTTACCTGATAAAGAGAATGTATATGCACCAACCTATATGCTTCAAACTGAAATGTGCATTGACCTTACCTAACAAAGAGAAGGTATATGCAACGACCTTTCAATGCAATTGCTGACTCACAGTTGAACAGTAGCGTTTGACCTGTTGTCACTTCAGCTTAACAGTAGTGACTATCTTTTCATTACTTTTTGAGTCATCTTCAAAACCTGTTCTGACAGAATTCATACTTCTATATATATGATAAGACCATTAGTAAATGCATCAAGGTTATATCATCAAGGTTATATATATAATGACACATAATAGTTGACATCATCAAAACCTAGTTGACATCATCAAAACTACAGGGACACAACACACTATTGGTTTTCTAAACCATATCTTTTGCTTGTCTTTGCTTGTCTTTCAAGGGTAATCAAGATAAAAACCCCCTTCATCGGCCGACCGGTAGAAGGAGGAAGTTGAACTCACACCATACCCCACTTGCAAGGTATTCTTCGCGATCATCCTATTTTTTTGAGGTAACCCCTCTAGCAATCACACTCCTAGAGTAGCATCTCATGCTCCCCCCCACCTTCTTTTTATTTCATCATCTTTTAATCAACACACTTTCAGTTAATTAATTTTTCTTTTTCTCTCTTTTTAATGTCTATATGACACGTTCACATTATGGAGTTGGTAGTTCAGGTTGGTTCTTTAGAACTTTTTATTTACCTTACTTTTATATAACTCCCCTCCAAATTTCATGCTAGGAGGTCAAGCATCTAGAGAGTTTGAAGCTCCCGAAGTTGTTGTTCCTCTGTAAGGCGCTCAGGAACCAACGTGTCGGTCCAAGGAAAATCTGAAGATTAGAAGCCCTAATCAAGGTATTTAGATGTTCATCCTTTGGAACAAAGTGTTAACATTTATATCTTCTACCTATCCTCCAAATTTTGTGGATTTAGGTCAAGAGGTTAAGGAGAACGAGGGACGAGAAGTTGCTGGTTTGGCACAGTACGTGCAGAAAACTAGGTCGTTCCCCCAATCTAAAATTTGAAGTCTAAAGCCTGTAACAAAGGTAGGTTATCTCATGAATGGCTAAAACAAAGTGTTTGGAGTTAAAGCCCTCTGGTTTCATGCAATTTCATGCTCTATACACGACATATTTCATATTTTACTGTCACTGCGCATCTAGGTTATTTCTGCATGCATGCTTCCTACCCTTAATGGAAAAGATGATAATCTTGGCTTAATCTATGTAAACCCATACATCTCCATGATTTAACTTTGTTATAGAACGTCTTATCTTTGTACCAGCATGCTTTCCATACATTTATTGGCTTAGAATAGACCTTGTATACACCAACTAAGCTTCTGCCTGTAGCAGGCAGGAGGTGGTTTCACAGAAACTGCTACTGTCTAGTAGCAGTTCCCAAACGACCGCTAATATGTAGAAGCGGTTCTAGAAAGACCGCTACTATGTTCTATTTTTTGCACTTTGTTAACTCTAAATAGATTACAGATCGACCCTTATAATTATATGTTAAGCCTAATTATATAGGTCTTATTCCTAGTTACATCATTACATTTCTGTTAATGGTTACATTGTGCATCCATCATGATATATTTCACGACCTACATGTCTTAGAAACTTATTTTTTCACTTATTTTAATTTCATGCCAAAACCATATACTCTTGTATTAAAGTTAAACTTCACATGCTTTAAATGAACTTATTCTATTGATGATTTGATCATTGTTTCTCACGATTTCACTCTCATCTAAAGTCTTTCTTAAGTATATGGCACGTATCCCGGTACGATGTCATTAGTTACACTTTACACGTGATAGGAACACTCTCTTAGACTTGTGAACCTCTCCACCGGATATTCCTTTTGTCGGACTAGGGGATCATGTTTCAAGGCCTCCGTAAGTCTCCGCGAGCTTGGGATTCCCACTTGGACGCCGAGCTGGTTGTACCCTCAAAGCCCAATGGATTAGAAAGCACCTATCTTACTGACGTTTCTGCAACCTGGTTAGATAGTGGTTCTCATCTGACTACTACTTCATGATAGCGGTTCCAGAATGACCGCCTTCTGCCAGACTGAACCCTACGTCGACTCTTCTTTGTTCATGCATCGACTCTACCTGATTACGGCCATCCCAGAACCGCCACCTTCAGGTTACGGTTAGGACATGACCGCTATTTCAGAAAATGGCTCAGATATGACCGTTTCTATCTCAGCCGTGCTTAACCTGAGGTTTTGACTGAAGGGTAGATTTCCATATGTTCCTAGGTGATCTATTGATTATCTAGACCATAAAACCTTAATCAATGAGTTACTAATGAACTATGAAAATTATTAAATGTACCGTTATGCTATCAAATTCTTTTTGTGGCATGACCTTATTCCTAATTCATCTTTGAACTCTCATGATTCATCTTTGGTGCATTCTTACCTTGATATTGTTATCATGAAACTATCATTGGAACCTTGCATTATTGGCCTACTTTATTGATATTTCTTATGGAAGTAGCTTGATTTATAACTTGAAGATGCAGATCAGGCACTGATTGTATCCAAGGGCTCGACACTAGCCCCTCGGCTGATTGCCGGAAGCATGCTATAAACCATGGCGTATGATGAATACTGGCGTCGCATTGGGCCGGGAGTACTTTTTTTATAGACGAGTGAAAGACCACGAGGCTCTACATGAAATCATTACATTCTTGTTACATGACTTTCTAGTGCATACCCTTTATGGTTATGAAAACTACATTCTCAATACATGCAAGTACATTCTTGTTACATGAAAGGCCACTTTACCATCTTGTTTTATCATGCTCTCACTCTACTTGAAATCTCATATCTCTATAGTCTATATCTTGTTACTTACGGGATAATTTTGATTTTATTCGCATATTTCATCGTATGCATTTAACTTCCTTTCTAGAGCTAAAATGCTAATTATTTAAACATTACCTTCATGTTGATACGAAGATACCTGTAGTGCCCCAAAATTTATATATAATAATTTCTGGATTATTTATGGAATTTTTTGAGATTTATAAGGGCTAAATAAATTAATAAAGGGAGTAATAAATGGGTTATAAGGCCCAATAGTATTAAATAATTAGCCTAGCCTATTTAAATTAAATGGTTACAAGACCAAGCCCATTAAGATAGGCCCATAATCTAGAAGGTCATTTAGTCTATCCACATATTTTAAAGGATAATTACCCTTTATTTAGATAATTATAAGGATAAACAAACAAAAGAGTTTGAATTTTATTAAATTCTACAGACAGTGGATGTAGCGGTCTATTGTGTGACCGCCACAGTCACGTAACACACTAGGCTACGACCGTTACACTCTGTCAGCTCCGTGAATGAGGGAAAAAATAAAAAGATTGGAACTTTGGGTTCCTATCTACTAGAGACCTAATTAGAAGAATGTGTAAGGTTACGAAGGACTCTTAGGGATCAGGTTCTGGCCAACTAAGGACTCTAGAATCGATCTAATCCTCAAACCCTAGCCAAAAACCTATAAATAGGACCCAGCTTTGAACTGAGTGACCCTTACTTTTGGCTCGTGAAGAAACAAGGTAAGGAGATAGAATCTCAGGTAAGTTCTTTAGAGTATTTTATTCTTAATACTTTAGAATAACTACTCTCAAAATTTCATGATAGGAGGTCAAGTATCCAAGGAGTTAGGATCTTCTAAAGTTGCTGGTTTCATCACGCCAACCCAGGAAACTATGCAACGGGGTGCTGAAGATCAAGAAATTAGAGAAACTAAACGAGGTAATTAGAGTTAGATGCTTTAGAACTTTTTGTTCCAAATAGTTTCATCTTTATAACCTCTAAATTTCACGTCCTTAGGTCAAGAGACTGAGGAGTTAGAGCGACGTGAAGTTGCTGAAAAATCTCAGGAAGGGAAGAACTAGGGCGTATCTTGAAGACCATATTGGAAGTCTAAAGCCCAGTTAAGAGGTAGGTCATCTCATGAACGACAAAAATAACATCTTAGGGATAAAAGCCCTCTGATTTTGCTTGATTACATGCACTATAGGTCATGGATTCCATGTTTAAGTAGGGACATGCATACATGCATATCTTTAACCTTAATGGAAAATAAAATGTTACGATCTTGTTAATTCATTGAAACCTATGCATCTAGATGGCCTTTACTTTGTTATCATGGCTAGAATAGTTGGTTATTGTGATTTTTCTTGCATGGGACATAGTTCCTTATCCTTTTCGTCAGCAGAAGCTCTGACGGACTAACGTAGGACTGTCATACGATTTTAACGATCTTAGGATCAGCCGTCACATCCTCTGTAATATCTCAATTCCCCAGTTGTCTCTGACAGACCAAAATAAGTGCGTTACAATACTGTAACGGCCCCCCGATAAACCGTCACAACCCTGTGACGCGCCCATACTAGACAGTCAGAGTACTATTTTCTGTCAACCCGAGACAGGACTGAGGACAGTCAAACTTACTTATAAATAAGCCTAGTTATCTAAGTTTTAACCTTATTTCATGACTTGGAGTTTACAAATTGATTCATGATAAGAAATTTCATGTTCTAAGAATTTTGAGTTATTTTAAAGCATATGTTAATTTCTTTGCCTAAACTCTATAGTTGAATTTAAACTATGATTTTAAGTATTGTATTGACGGACTGTTATCATGGTTTCACATCGTTACACATACAATTCTCTTCTATAGAGTTATTTTCTTTAAGTACATGGCATATATTCCGGTATATGTCCATTAGTTCACACTTTGCACTATAGGAACATATTCTTGAACATGAGGACCTCTCTATTAGATATTCCTTCCAATAGACTAGGAAATCTTGTTTCAAGGCCTCCGTAATTCTCCGCGAGCCTGGGATTCCCACTAGGACACCGAGTTTGTTGTACCATTAAAACCCGATTGTTAGAAAGCACTATCGATGTTTTCAGGTTCTGGATATGTAACGGATCAATGTTGGACAGTCAGGTACGTCTAACGGACCAATCTATGACCGTCACATTAACTGAATCATATTTATTGTTTCTGGATTTGGCCATTGTAACGGCCTGAGACTGGAGCATCACGATAGTGTAACGGCCCAGCATTAGACCGTCACAATTCTTTGACCCGAGGTTTGACCCCAGGGTTGATATTCTAAAGTTCCTAAATGGATTATTGATGGTCTAGGACTTGTCATATTGTCCAAAGAAACTTAATTTAAATTATGAATGATAATAAATGTACCGTTATGCTACCGAATTATTTCTATGAGCATAACCTTGTTTTAAGTCATTCTTGACCCCGCATTTCTTCATTGAAACGTTCATTGTTAATTATTGTTATCATGGACTTATTTACATTCTTGACCATAATTTTATTGCTTGAAACGTGAAAATAGCTTGATTTATACTTGAAGATGCGATCGAGCACTGATTGTGTTCAAGGGCTCTATGCTAGTCCCCTCGGCTGATTGTCGGAAACATACTATTATAAACCATGGGGTATGATATTATTGGCGTCGTATTCCGCTGGGAGTACTTTCTCTATAAATAAGTGAAATCCACGATACACGTACACGTTACATGACTTTCTTGATTGTTACATGATATTTCACCGAAATTCACCAAATACTTGCTCATAAGCAAAAGATGTTAGGTGAGGAGTATGTGAACTTGATAGTACATTCTCGATACATTCTTGTTCATGAAAGGCCATGCTACACTCTTGTTACATTCTTGCTAGTTCATACTTGTTCATTCTATCTTACATGATCATCTTGTTACTTTGGTTTAATCGCGTGCTTGATCGCATTCGCATGATTTTACCTTATTTGCTTTAGAGTGAAAATGCTAATTACTTAAATATTACTAATCATGTTGATGCAAAGATACCTACTGGGCAAGTGTGCTTGTTACCTATTTCCAAATTTTTCAGGACATGGAAGTGAGTCGGGTTCGGATTCGGATTCGGAGTATTCAAGTAGCGGATCTGAGAGTGAATGAAGAAGGAGCGAAGACTTAGGAAGTCTATATTGTTTAGATTGAGTCTTTGTAATTTTTCTTATTCTTGAGTCTAGTACGAGAAAAAAGGTTGAATTGGTGGTTGTATTTGAATATTGATTGATAATGAAGTAAAAGTTGGAGTTTGACTAAATTATTGTGCAAATTGCCTTCTTATGTGTGATTGTCTTACGCTCTGATCGTTCTTACTTGCAAGAGGCTTACCATGCCGACTGTTCACGTTCCTCGAGCTAGTCTTCCGCTGTCCTAAAGACTCGGGGCGTGACAGTTAAGTTGGTATCAGAGCCTAAGTCTCAGGACTTAGGGAGAAGAATCATGTCATAGGATAAGTCCAAGGTTAAGGACCCCTACCTATGACCTAAAGAAGAAATTTCCATACCCATGTGAGAATTGGGTAGAGCCCGGGATGAGATAATTAATTAGCTTTAAGATTGATTTTCTTCCAATTCCACGAGAAATAACAAGTTGTTATATTTCTCTGAGGTACCTTATTTTACAGATGGCTCATCGTGTAGATTGGAATGGCATGCAACAAACTGTTGCCGGCCTTACGCAGGCATTGCAAACTATGGCCCAAGCAGGCGCATGGGCAAGGGCTGGCGACTTACATCGCAATTTCTGGAGTTTAAATCCTCCACGTTTCTATGGCTCTTCTAATCCGGACGAAGCAGAGAATTGGATTGACAAGATGAACCGTATATTTGACGTCATCCAATACACCGATCAAGGGAAGGTGCATCTTGCAACTTTCGAACTCAATAAGGATGCCCGTACATGGTGGAAGTCGGTTCTGGCACCTTCGGCCGATGCACCTCATACATGGGATGGCTTTCTCACTTTGTTCTGTGCTAAATATTTTTCTGAGCATGTGAAAGAAAGAAAGGCTATGGAGTTCGCCTCTCTTCGAAAAGGAATGATGACAGTGGCAGAATATGAACTGCAATTCTCAAGGCTAGCACCTCATGCACCACATCTAATCAGTACCGATCTATTGAAGGCCAATCGATTTATGGACGGGTTATGTCCTGGTTTCACTCAGCAGCTCGGGACCCAAAACATCTGTACTTATGCGGAGATGGTTCAGCAGGCATACTTATGTGAAAGAACCTTAGAAAAGGTTAAGAAATTGAAAGGAAAAGGTGAAGAGTCTAGCCGATGATCTGATCGGCGTTATAAGAAAGAAAAGTTCAGTATCACGGAGCCTCACAAAAGCCGTGATAGTAAGAAGCGATCCAGGAGCGGGAACGGTGGAAGTTCCCAAAAGAATAAGAAGATTAAGGAGGAGGAACAAGTCGTCACGGCTTGCACTTTTTGTGAAAAGTTCGGCCACTCGGCTGAAGAGTGCTGGAAGCGTCTTGGCACTTGTTTATGCTGTGGAAGTAGGGAGCATCGCATGTCGGATTGCCCCCTTATGAAGGACCAGTCATCTGGTAGTGGACGCAGGAGGCAGGCTCGCCTCAATGCCGTTCTAGAAGAAGAGGAAGCGCCTAGGGATGGTGGGTTTATGGAAGGTACTCTCAAATTTATTCTCATCCTGCATTTGTGCTATTTGATACTAGTGCCTCTCATTCTTTTATCTCCTCTACATTTGCCAAAACATTACCAATTGCATCAGTTCCCCTACCTTCAGATCTTGCTATAACCACACCTCTAGGTTCTGGAATAAAGCTTACCAAGTATTACCATGATAGTGAGGTGATAGTGGAAGGTCACAATCTCCCCGCAAACTTAGTATGCCTTGATATGAAAGGTTATGATGCCATTTTAGGGGTAGATTGGCTTGTAGACCATGATGCTGATATTAACTACCGAAATAGGATTATATCCTTTCGGAAATCAGGTCTTCCAAGATTTTCTTTCCTTGGCATCAAATACAAGAAACATCCCACTATCATATCCTCTCTTCACGCTTGCAAACTCATCTCGCAAGGATGTGAAGTTTTTCTTGCTTCTGTCATTGTTACCGAGTCCAAGGAAATCATTCTAGCAGACATTCCTATTGTAAATGAGTTCCCAGATGTGTTTTCACCTGAATTACCCAGTTTACCACCAGAGAGGGAAGTAAACTTCACTATTGAACTCATTCCAGGAGCAGCACCTGTTTCTATAGCCACTTACAGGATGTCCCCCACGGAACTTAAGGAACTAAAGAGGTAGTTGCAAGAATTTTAAGATAAGGGCTTCATCAGACCCAGCACGTCCCCCTGGGGTGTGCCAATTCTTTTTGTCAAGAAGAAGGATGGTTCTCTCAGGCTATGTATTGACTACCGGCCACTGAATCAACTTACAATAAAAAACAAGTATCCGTTGTCGCGTATTGATGAGTTCTTCGATCAGCTTTCAAGAGCAGAGTATTTTTCTAAAATAGACCTCAGATCAGGTTATCATCAGCTTAGAATTAAAGAAGAAGACATTTATAAATCGACTTTTCAAAGTCGTTATGGCCACTATGAATTCGTTGTAATACCGTTTGGGTTAACAAATGCCCCAGCAGCATTTATGCAACTCATGAACAAAGTTTTCCAGCCATATCTGGACTAGTTTATTGTCTTCTTCATTGATGATATCTTGATATATTCCAAGATAAAAGAGGAACATGAAGAACATTTGAGGATAGCTTTGCAAACACTTAGAGAACATAAACTTTATGCCAAGCTTAACAAGTGTGAGTTCTGGCTCAAGAAAGTTTCATTCCTCGGCCATATTATTTCAAAAGAAGGTATCGATGTAGATCCTTCTAAGGTAGAAGCTGTCCGAAATTGGAGCCGGCCAATGACTGTATCAGAAGTAAGAAGTTTTCTGGGTCTAGTTGGTTATTATAGGAGATTCATTAGAGACTTCTCAAAAATTGCGGTTCCTTTAACTAGACTCACAAGAAAAGAAAATCCTTTTGTCTGGTCAGAGGAATGTGAGAAGAGTTTTCAAATTCTTAAGAATCACCTTACTACAGCTCCTATTTTAGCACTATCGGTGGAAGGTGGCAGATTCAAAGTATATACGGATGCATCTGGCATTGGCTTGGGATTCATTCTCATGCAAGATGGAAAGGTAATCTGTTATTCCTCAAGACAATTGAAACGTCACGAGGAAAATTACCCCGTGCATAATTTAGAATTGGCAGCAGTTATTTTCGCCTTAAAATTTTGGCGACATTATCTTTATGGAGAAAAGTTCATGGTCTACTCGGACCATAAAATCTTGAAATACTTATTCTCTCAAAAAGAGCTTAATATGAGGCAGAGGAGATGGTTAGAATATCTCAAGGACTTTGATTTTGCTATTCAATATCATCCTGGCAAGGCTAATGCTGTAGCAGATGCACTCAGCAGAAAACCAATGGGTATGCTATCAAGTCTTATGATTAATATGACTAACCTTATTTCTCAATTTGCTCAGATGAACTTAGATATTGACATAAAGGTAGAGGATTGTTTTATAGCCAATATCCGAGCTCAACCTACATTAATAGAGGATCTTGTCAAGCTGCAAAATGATGATCCCGTGTTACTGGAAATTAAAGCCAATATTGAACAAAGGCCGGATTTCTTTGTTTCTAATGACTGAAGATTGCTATTCAAGGGCCGAGTGTGTGTACCGGATCATGAGGATACGAAAAAATTGATCCTAGAAGAAGCACATAATTCCAAGTACGCCATTCATCCAGGAGGTACAAAAATATATCAAGATCTCAAAAGAAACTTCTGGTGGCCCAATATGAAGAGGGAAATAGCCGAATTCGTGTCCCGCTGTCTCACTTACCAACAAGTCAAGGCAGAACACTTTAGACCCACAGGTAAATTATACCCCTTGAATATTCCCGAATGGAAATGGGAGAGTATAGGGATGGATTTCATCATGGGTTTACCCAAGACCAGAGGAGGACACAATGGTATATGGGTGATCATAGACCGATTGACTAAATCTGCACATTTTCTACCCATAAAAAGTTGATGTTCTTTGGATATTCTAGCAACATTATACGTAAGAGAAATTGTCAAATTACATGGTGTCCCTGTCACTATTATATCTGATAGAGATCCTCGATTCACATCACAATTCTAGAAAGGCCTACAACATTCACTAGGGACTAGATTGAATTTTAGCACATCATTTCACCCTCAAACTGATGGCCAAACTGAAAGGACAAATCAGGTAGTAGAAGATATGCTCAGGGCTTGTGCTATTGACTTTGGAGGAAGTTGGCATGATCACTTGCCTCTGGTTGAATTTGCATACAACAACAGTTACCAGGCCAGTATACAGATGTCGCCCTTTGAAGCTTTATATGGAAAAAACTGTAGATCACCAATATGTTGGAAAGAAATAGGGGAAAATCAATTTCTAGGCCCCGACCTTATCAGGGATTCTATAGAGAAGATCAAGCTCATTGAAGAAAGAATGAAGATGGCGCAAGATAGGCAGAAATTTTATGCTGACAATCGAAGACGCGACTTGGAGTTTCAGGTGGGAGATCACATATATCTGAAAGTTTCTCCAGGTCGTGGTATTCGGAGATTTGGCATTAAAGGAAAGCTAACTCCAAGGTTCATTTGCCCATTTGAAATTCTCGAAAGGGTCGGTGAAGTGGCTTATAAACTGGCTTTACCTCCACAATTAGTAGGAGTTCATGACGTATTTCACGTCTCTATGTTGAAGAAGTATGTATATGATCCAGACCATGTTATCACTTACGATAATTTGGAGATCCAAAAAGACCTGACATATGAGCAGAAACCTGTCAGGATTCGAGAATGAGAAGTGCGTCAACTAAGGAATAAAACTATTCATATGGTCCAAGTCCAATGGACGAAGCAATGGCCACACGAAGCAACATGGGAAACGGAAGAATCTATGCGTAGAAGATTCCTAGAATTATTCGATTGTAAGTACACTCTCCATCCATGTATTAAATTTGGGGACCAAATTCTTTTAAGTGGGGGAGGGTGTAGTGCCCCAAAATTTATATATAATAATTTTTGGATTATTTATGGAACTTTTTGAGATTTATAAGGGCTAAATAAATTAATAAAGGGAGTAATAAATGGGTTATAAGGCCCAATAGTATTAAATAATTAGCCTAGCCTATTTAATCTAAAACCCAAATGGTTACAAGACCAAGCCCATTAAGATAGGCCCATAATCTAGAAGGTTATTTAGTCTATTCACGGATTTTAAAGGATAATTACCCCTTATTTAGATAATTATAAGGATAAACAAACAAAAGAGTTTGAATTTTATTAAATTCTATACACAGTGGATGTAGCGGTCTATCGTGCGACTGCCACAGTCACGTAACGCACTAGGCTACGACCGTTACACTCTGTCAGCTCCGTGAATGAGGGAAAAAACAAAAAGATTCGAACTTTGGGTTCCTATCTACTAGAGACCTAATTAGAAGAATGTGTAAGGTTACTAAGGACTCTTAGGGATCAGGTTCTGGCCAACTAAGGACTCTAGAATCAATCTAATTCTCAAACCCTATCCAAAAACTTATAAATAGGACCCGGCTCTGAACTGAGCGACCCTTACCTTTGGCTCGTGAAGAAACAAGGTAAGGAGATAGAATCTCGGGTAAGTTCTTTAGAGTATTTTGTTCTTAATACTTTAGACTAACTACTCTCAAAATTTCATGATATGAGGTTGAATATCTAAGGAGTTAGGATCTTCTAAAGTTGCTGGTTTCATCACGCCAACCCAGGAAACTATGCAACGGGGTGCTGAAGATCAGGAAATTAGAGAAACTAAACGAGGTAATTATAGTTAGATGCTTTATAACTTTTTATTCCCAATAGTTTCATCTTCCTAACCTCCAAATTTCACGTCCTTAGGTCAAGAGACTGAGGAGTTAGAGCGACGTAAAATTGTTGAAAAATCTCAGGAAGGGAAGAACTAGGGCGCATCTTGAAGACCAAATTGGAAGTCTAAAGCCCAGTTAAGAGTTAGGTCATCTCATGAACGGCAAAAATAACATGTTAAGGATAAAAGCCCTCTGATTTTGCTTGATTACATGCACTATATGTCATGAATTCCATGTTTAAGTAGGGACATGCATACATACATATCTTTAGTCTTAATGGAAAATAAAATGGTACTATCTTGTTAATTCATTGAAACCTATGCATCTTGATGGCCTTTACTTTGTTATCATGGCTAGAATAGTTGGTTATTGTGATTTTTCTTGCATGAGACATAGTTCCTTATCCTTTTCGTCAGCAGAAGCTCTGACGGACTAACGTAGGACCGTCATACGATTTTAACGATCTTAGGATCCGCCGTCACATCCTCTGTTATATCTCAATTCCCCAGTTGTCTCTGACGGACCAAAATAAGTGCATTACAATACTGTAACGGCCCCCCGATAAACCGTCACAACCCTGTGACGCGGCCATACTAGACCGTCAGAGTACTGTTTTCTGTCAACCCGAGACAGGACTGAGGATAATCAAACTTACTTATAAATAAGCCTAGTTATCTAAGTTTTAACCTTATTTCATGACTTGGAGTTTACTAATTGATTCATGATAAGAAATTTCATGTTCTAAGAATTTTGAGTTATTTTAAAGCATATGTTAATTTCTTTGCCTAAACTCTATAGTTGAATTTAAACTATGATTTTAAGTATTGTATTGACGGAGTGTTATCATGGTTTCACATCGTTACACATACAATTCTCTTCTATAGAGTTATTTTCTTTAAGTACATGGCATATATTCCGGTATATGTCCATTAGTTCACACTTTGCACTATAGGAATATATTCTTGAACATGAGGACCTCTCTATTAGATATTCCTTCCAATAGACTAGGAAATCTTGTTTCAAGGCCTCCGTAATTCTCCGCGAGCCTGGGATTCCCACTACGACACCGAGTTTGTTGTACCATTAAAACCCGATTGTTAGAAAGCACTATCGATGTTTTCAGGTTCTGGATATGTAACGGATCAATGTTGGACAGTCAGGTACGTATAACGGACCAATCTATGACCGTCACATTAACTGAATCATATTTATTGTTTCTGGATTTGGCCATTGTAACGGCCTGAGACTGGAGCATCACGATAGTGTAACGGCCCAGCATTAGACCGTCACAATTCTTTGACCCGAGGTTTGACCCCATGATGCGGGACGGGACTGAATGGGCTAAGACCTACGACTACAACGAAGTGCGGCCAGCACTCGCACGCCAAAGGCAAGCCGGGCGGCTGACCTGCATAGCGTTCCTCCAGGTGGAGGCGTCTCTCAACAAGAAATCCAAGCCCAACGACCATCCCTAAGAGGGAAGCGCGGGGATCTCAATGGCTAAGGAATCGCCGTACGTCTAAGGGAATCTAGTCCGAGCTCGGCGCTCGACTGGGGCCACGGAATGGGTGCTCTCAACTCACAGTCACGCGGTGACTAAAAGACTAGCTAGGATCCTAAACACTCACGCGGCATACTAGAAAGTATACTAGTAAAGCAAATGCCAACAAGGGGAGCGTCGCACGTACCTCCACTCCTAGGCGTGGGGAAGAAACCCCGGCCGAGATCAACAACCCCGATACACAAGGTGAATAATAATACAACTCCAACCAAAAAATACCCACTCCTCGCAGGGAGATAACAGGCTACAACATATGGATTCGGGGCTGCCAATGCACGGGCTGACGGGCGGCACTCGGTGAAGGGGTGGCCGCGAGGAGGACCCGGGTGGCAGTCGGCAGGTTCGCAGCAATGCGCGACTCGGCGGTGAACGCTCCCACGGCCTGGTCCGGTGTCCGATTGAGGCGCCGTCAGCGAGGGGGCGTAGCTAGGTCACGGGAGGAAGCCTCGGCCAAAGGGGGCGCTCAGATTCGCACCGAGGTGACCGTGAGGTTATCTGCAAGTCGTGACTGGTTTCATGCACACAGAACAGTGCACTCGAGCGGGAAAATTGAGAACTCGTTGTTCCGGTGGGCAAACGGGATGCCGCTTGAGGGAGGACGTCGGGGACGCAGAGCAGCAGGTCCCGACCTCGGTCAGATCTGATCGAGGTTGGCCGGGAGAACCTCTTCAAGTCGTTGCTGATCCTGGGGTCGGACTGCACAGGTTGATCTGCGCGGTCCCACAAGAATTGACGGCACGCTCAGCACCGATGTCGAAACGAGGCGAGGTCATTGGCGTTGGAAAGGGGACGAAGAGAGGTACGATCCCTGAAAATCCCGCATCCAAACTCCAAGTTTTCCGCCCTGTGGAATTTTCGCAAGAGGACGGACAGAACCTGGCTCGCAGAGAGAGAGGGTCCTGCGCGAGCTCACGAAGAAAATCGCCACCGGCGATGTAGACCTCGGATCGAGACGAAACCAAAGCCCACGTGTCACCGACTCGTAGAAGTCTCTCCAGAAAAAGGGAGAGGCTCAGATTCGACTAGAACCGGATGGGGGTGCCACTGAAACTCGTGGTAGAAATCTGGGGAGCAGATCCGTGCACCTGTGAAGGAGATAAGGGGAGAGGGAACCTCGGCGTCGCACCGAGGGATGGGGAGTCACACCCCGGGGGTTGATCCCGTCGCAGGATCAATAAGGAAGAGAGGGGGAACCTCGGCGTCGCACCGAGGGGTGGGGAGTCACACCCCGGGCTTGCTCCCGTCGCAGGAGCAAGGAGGAACAGGGAGGAGGGCGTAGCCACCTTCAAGGAGAATCATCAATTTTCTTTCATTCATAATTGTTCTCCAAAGAAAAATACATGAGGTTTTATATGTGGGGAGGGGAATTAGGGTTCAAAACCCTAGCAAGGGGGGGAAAATTCAAACAAAAAGGGGTGAACTTCTTTCTTAGGGAAGGTGGGGTGCGCTCCTTTCCTTGAATCAAGGAGGGGGGGGCGCACTCCACTCCTAGAAAGTAGGAGTGGGGGCGGCTGCCACCTCCTCCTCTTGGAGGAGATGAAGGGGGCGCCCAAACCCTAGCCCACAAGGGGGGGGGCGCAAATCCCAATGGGCCAACTCATGTGGGAAGGTGGTCAGCCCAAATGGGCCAAAAAGGGTGGATCACAAGGTGGCCCACTCTCCCCTTTGCCTAACTAATAAGCCTAACATCACCCAATGGAAGCCTAATTGGCCCCAATTGGCCTACAAAGGTCCATAATAATAAAAAGTGTCCACGCAGGGACTAAACCAAGGCCCAGCATGGCCTAAAGTATAAAATAAATGAAGATAACTCCGCTAGTCCGCCAAGTGATCACCGAGCCAAAGGGATGCTGGCGTGCTCCGTGTGCTCCGTCGAGTAATGCGGCGCGTGTCCTCACCAATTCTCCCCGGGTGGGAAGAACTTGACCCTGTCGAGTAAGGGTCACCGTCGCTCAAGTGGCGCTCTAGCAAGTCGGGGTCGATCCTCTCTAGCTCTCCTCGTGTGATCCAGGTGTCGTCTGTCGCAGGGCGCCCTCTCCAACGCACTAGGAAGCGTTGGTAGGCTCCGCTCCTGGTAGTGGTCACCTGCTCATCCAGTATGCAATCTATATGCTCGCGTTTCTGTAATGGGGCTGGAGGAGGTGGACGCTCAGTAGGTGTAATACTCTCAACAGGAGGGGAGGGCCCAAAAAGCTCACTGGGAATCACCGCGGGATCCTGATATGCCACCAGATCTGAGACATTGAACGTCGAACAGATCCCATAGTCGTCTGGCAGCTCAATCTCATACGCATTCGACCCAATTCGCTTCAAGACTCAGAAGGGTCCAGCACCGCGGGCCTGGAGTTTCTTCACGGTCCCCGAAGGAAACCGTTCAGGTCTGACCCTGATCATGACGAACTCTCCTTCTCGGAACTCACGGGTGCGTCGATGCGCATCAGCTAACTCCTTATGACGTGCGTTGCTGGCCTCAAGGTGGTGATGATGCAGACTCCGAATAAGATGGGTAGACTCATACCTACGTGAATGCAGGGGTGGTCCTGGACATCCAAATATGGATCTAATATGCCTATGACATCTACCAGACTTGACAACATGGGGACGACCTGGACAACCAAAGTATGACCTATCATGCACATGTGTCCTACTAGATATGGTAGACTCAGGAGGACGAACAACTCCAAACTCACTCATGACATTACCCCTATATGATGAGGGACATGGTGAAACATGAGAGAGATACATGTGTCCCTGGCCTCCTAAACTCTGGCGTCTGGGTGTATGCAAGGTGAGGTGTTGACTAGCAGGTATGGATGGGGTGTGATAATGGACCTTCTCGACATGGTGGGGAAAAGAATACGAGTCGAGAGGCTCACTAGGGAGGGGATCGAATGGGTCAAAGAAATGATGACCCCTCCTGACAGGTCCCTTTACTATACTTGCCCATGTCTGACATTCACCCAGGTGCAGATGATCACCTTCAGGCGCTCTAATGTATGGGGCAAGAGGCTCATGAGGGAGGCAAGGAAAGCTAGGTTCCTCCCTCGGGACCGTGACACCATAAGAGGGGACAAAATCAACCTCCACGGGTATGGGAAAGAATAAAAGGACCTCGGAGGTGATATGTCCTATGGTGTAGACCGAGGTAATAGACCCCAAAGCAGGGAGCATGAATCTATGACTATAGGGTTGGTCAGACCCTAAGGTCAACATATATGTCAACTCCCATTGACAATCTAAACTCCTAAGGAAGTCCTTCACATTTTCAAGAAAGCAGAAGGACCGAAAAGTGGTGTGAAAGGAGTTAAGGGGTACTATTGGGAGGGCTGGTCCCATGGGTGTATAGCAAGGAATGGAGACATCTAGAAGTGGACCCTTCCTTAACCCGCTGGCTAAAGACTCTCCCATGACAAGTTCACCCTCAGGAGGCAAGAATGGCTCTAGATGAGGGTCGAAGGGCGAAGCATCTCCCTCATGTGGGGAAAAGGAATCCTTTATGAAATAGATGGGACCTTGGGTCATGATCGAGGGTGCTGGGCTGAGAGTGTCAGCCCTAACCCCTGTAGGTTCTGGCACGACTTCATCCTGGCTTGAGGGTGGGCTAGGGGAAGTCGGTGATCTCATAGGAGTGCTCATCCTTTCTAGTTTCTCTCTAAAAATTTGCAGGAGTTCGGCGAGGGGGAGATCTCTCAAGATAGAGGCATTCGGGGAGACTTGCTGGTAATCATGAGACTTAGTCTCGGGCCTAGACTCACACACAGGTGGCACCTTGCTCCTCCAACTATGATGTTCTCGGTTGGGGGTAAGAGGTGATGGGCGTTGCGGAGGTTGAGCCCTTATGGTGGCCTTGGACTGGCCGAGAGAGAAAGGAGGAGTGGTAGTGCTCCTCGAGCTATGGCTCTCCGAGTAGGAGGGGGAACATTGGGGAGCATAGATCTTCCTAAGTTCTACCTTCATCCCCTCCCATGAGTGTATGGGCTCTTGCCTCCAACCTGCCCTAAGACCCACTATGTGATTCCACGCTTCCATGGCTTGAGGTGAAAGTTGCCCCTTGGCAATGTTGACTCTCTCGAAACCATATATCCAATTCTTCTCAAAGTATTTTCCCATGGTAGCCTCCCACTTTAGATAGGCACTAGGGCTCGATCCATCAAAGCGAAGGTCCTCATCTAGAATGATGTCCAGGAATAGAGGGTCGGTCGGACCCTTGTGGAGGGCCGAGTTGTATGGAGTTGACCAAGTAGGGATAGCCATGATGATGCACCTGAGGACTCTAAATACACATGCATGCCCTAGGACTATGGAAGGGACATGTAGGACAACTAATGGATGGGACTAAACACGACTCAAAATGGTGATGGAAAAAGGGGAAGAAAGCGGACTCAAATGCACCCAAAAAAAACCTAATGACTCACATGCAACTTAGACAAATCTAATGCCTCAATTGCACCCTAGACAACCTAAAGACTCAAATGACCTAAGACCCCAATTTGTTAGAACAAACTGGTTCCCTAAGCTCTGATACCAATTTGATGCGGGACGGGACTGAATGGGCTAAGACCTACGACTACAACGAAGTGCGGCCAGCACTCGCACGCCAAAGGCAAGCCGGGCGGCTGACCTCCGTAGCGTTCCTCCAGGTGGAGGTGTCTCTCAACAAGAAATCCAAGCCCAACGATCGTCCCTAAGAGGGAAGCGCGGGGATCTCAGCGGCTAAGGAACCGCCGTACGTCTAAGGAAATCTAGTCCGAGCTCGGTGCTCGACTAGGGCCACGGAATGGGTGCTCTCAACTCACAGTCACGCAGTGACTAAAAGACTAGCTAGGATCCTAAACACTCACGCGGCATACTAGAAAGCATACTAGTAAAGCAAATGCCAACAAGGGGAGCGTTGCACGTACCTCCACGCCTAGGCGTGGGGAAGAAACCCCGGCCGAGATCAACAACCCCGATACACAAGGTGAATAATAATACAACTCCAACCAAAAAATGCCCACTCCTCGCAGGGAGATAACAGGCTACAACATATGGATTCGGGGCTGCCAATGCACGGGCTGACGGGCGGCACTCGGTGAAGGGGTGGCCGCGAGGAGGACCCGGGCGGCAGTCGGCAGGTTCGCAGCAATGCACGACTCGGCGGTGAACGCTCCCACGGCCTGTTCCGGTGTCCGATTGAGGCACCGTCAGTGAGGGCACGCAGCTAGGTCATGGGAGGAAGCCTCGGCCAAAGGGGGCGCTCAGATTTGCACCGAGGTGACCGTGAAGTCATCTGCAAGTCGTGACTGGTTTCCTGCACACAGAACAGCGCACTCGAGCAGGAAAATTGAGAACTCATTGCTCCGGTGGGCGAACGAGACGCCGCTTGAGGGAGGACGTCGGGGACGCAGAGCAGCAGGTCCCTACAGAAGGGCTTGGTCAGATATGATCGAGGATGGCCGGGAGAACCTCTGCAATTCGTTGCTGATCCTGGGGTCGGACTGCATAGGTTGATCTGTGCGGTCCCACGAGAATTGATGCCACTCTCAGCACCGACGTAGAAACGAGGCGAGGTCAGCGGCGTTGGAAAGGGGACGAAGAGAGGTACGATCACTCAAGATTCCGCATCCAAACTCCAAGTTTTCCACCCTGTGGAATTTTTGCAAGAGGATGGACAGAACCTGGCTCGCAGAGAGAGAGGGTCCTGCGCGAGCTCACGAAGAAAATCGCCACCGGCGATGTAGACCTCGGATCGAGACGAAACCAAAGCCCACGCGTCACCGACTCATAGAAGTCTCTCCAGAAAAAGGGAGAGGCTCAGATTCGACCAGAACCGGATGGGGGCGCCACTGCAACTCGGGGTAGAAATCTGGCGAGCAGATCCGTGCACCTGTGAAGGAGATAAGGGGAGAGGGAACCTCGGCGTCGCACCGAGGGATGGGGAGTCACACCCCGGGGGTTGATCTCGTCGCAGGATCAATGAGGAAAAGAGGGGGAACCTCGGCGTCGCACCGAGGGGTGGGGAGTCACACCCCGGGCTTGCTCCCGTCGCAGGAGCAAGGAGGAACAGGGAGGAGGGCGCAGCCACCTTCAAGGAGAATCATCAATTTTCTTTCATTCATAATTGTTCTCCAAAGAAAAATACATGAGGTTTTATATGTGGGGAGGGGAATTAGGGTTCAAAACCCTAGCAAGGGGGGGAAAATTCAAACAAAAAGGGGTGAACTTCTTTCTTAGGGAAGGTGGGGTGCGCTCCTTTCCTTGAATCAAGGAGGGGGGGGGGCGCACTCCACTCCTAGAAAGTAGGAGTGGGGGCGGCTGCCACCTCCTCCTCTTGGAGGAGATGAAGGGGGCGCCCAAACCCTAGCCCACAAGGGGGGGCACAAATCCCAATGGGCCAACTCATGTGGGAAGGTGGTCAGCCCAAATGGGCCAAAAAGGGTGGATCACAAGGTGGCCCACTCTCCCCTTTGCCTAACTAATAAGCCTAACATCACCCAATGGAAGCCTAATTGGCCCCAATTGGCCTACAAAGGTCCATAATAATAAAAAGTGTCCACGCAGGGACTAAACCAAGGCCCAGCATGGGCTAAAGTATAAAATAAATGAAGATAACTCCGCTAGTCCGTCAAGTGATCGCCGAGCCAAAGGGATGCTGGCGTGCTCCGTGTGCTCTGTCGAGTAATGCGGCGCGTGTCCTCACCAATTCTCTCCCTTTTTGATGATGGCAACACAATGTGACAGTGAGTCACACACAAGATTTTCTCCCCCTTTGACATGATCAAAAAGAGAAAAACAGTAAAAATAAGAGTGCAAAGTGCATTATGCATGCAAATTCCTCTAGAATATTCTCCCCCTGAATGTAAGACTCCCCTGAATTATTTCTCCCCCTAAATAATAGCTCCCCCTTTGAGAAGGAATATGAACAGATAAACAAGGAAGAGAAGGTAGGAGGGTCACTTGACAACAGCTGAATCATAGGTTCAGAAAGGAAGCATGATTATAAATAACTGTTAAAGTATAAGAATCAGCAACATACAATTTTCCAAAATTCAACTTTAACAGTGATAAATCTAGAGTAAAACACCTGACCCCTGAAAAAAAGTTTATAGACTCCATTTATAGCAATGAATCTAGGGCACATGGTCTTAATAGATAAGTCAGAAATAATACCCTTTTGTGATTAAACAAGGAAATTCAAGAGAGGCAACTTGAACATGTATTGATAAAAATAATTTTCACTCATTGACTTTTGATTTTTCGAAAGGTTACAGTAGTTTGATTTTCACTTTTGAATTTTTCAGAACCTGAACTAAGTAAATAGATCAGTGGCATTTATGCTGTTGACATTGGGTGTACACCTTGATCAGAGGCAGGTACCCCCAGTTACTAGGCATAAACTACTAGACCTATTTCAGATCAAAACCCACAAAGAATAGTCTTCACTTTTGACATTAAGGGTGCACCTTGATTAGAGGCTAGTACCCCCAGTTACTTGGTGAGAACTCCCCCTATAGATTTGACCCTTTGAACAGAGATATTCTGAAGCACTTCATGACTATGAGTTCTCCTGCTTCATTGGAGGAGATCACAATTTCTCAGTGCAATTCAGCCATTGCTCTGTCACTATGTTCAGTTCATAGCATTTATGATCTTATTTACTGCTGCCCTTATCTCTTTTAGAGTGATTGTTTGAAAAACAGTACACACTCTTATTCACCTTTTCTAAAAATTTCCAGATCAACACATTAGGCATTACAAAAACTTTTTCTAATCTTACCATGAGACAAAGATTAAGAGCTATAAAAGTTTTTCTTTTATCTCAGATTCTGAAGGCAGACATTTGACTCTTCAATTTATAAAGGTTAAACCTTTAGTTCTTTTCAATTTGTGAGAGTGATTCTTATAAAAGAACAATTGAAATAATCACAACTAAATGTACTAAACCAGAAACAGAACTGTTGTTCAGTGAAGGTTAGGGAAATGATAGCAATAGGCATTGAGTTCCTGGAGCATCTGATGTGAAAAGATATGAAAGAACTAGATGGGGACAGTGAGAAGTAGCAAGGATTCAATGAATTGAACAGAAAAACTCTCAGCTCCCCCTGACATCATGATGCAAAGATTATGCTATGCACTAGGCTGTTCTACATGCAGACTATGCAATAATGAAACATGAGGCAATTATGCAATCAATTTAAGTTTATGCATCTAACAACAAGCATGCAATGCATTAACATAAAGTCTATATAGTGCATCAACTGTATACACTAAAGAAGCATTCAAATTCAGTTCAACATATAGCAAGAGCATCAGATATATGCAAAGTAAAACTCAATAGCTGAGTCTGGAATGCAGACTGATCAGCTTGACAAGAAGAGATCATCACAAATCAATCAAGCAAAAACAACAATTTCCGATGATGAAGTTAAAGCAGACAAACAGCATTTTCAGATGATGAAATTTAAAACAAAGTTCAGAACTGACCTGATAGGTAGGATCTTGGGGTTTTCTGTTGAGTGCCTTGGATCATTAACCCCTTTATTCATCAGCTTCCAAGGCACACCTACAAGATAAGATCAAGTTGATCCTGCAGGAACCCAAGAAGTCTTGGGTCCTAAATTAATCCTAACAGGTGTTCTAAACATTTTCTTAGCAACATGATCATCAAATTTCATCAGATAGCAATTATTCATGGAATGACCAAACTTTCCACAGTATCTACATGATATAACAGATTTTCTGGTCCTATGGTGCATGTCAACAGCAGCATGAGACCTATGATCATAAGCATGAAAAGTTCTGTTATATGCATGAAATTTTGACTTACCATTACCTGCCCACCAGCATTCAGAACCTCGGTGGCCAGATTTTTCACATTTAAAGCATACAGGTGTCTTTCCTTTAAAATCAGATTTATTTTTATCAGCATCATAATGATCAGGGAATTTTTTAGATTTAAAATTCAATCTATTTCTGTGTACAGGGAATTTAATAAATTCAGAGTTAGAATTATTTCCCTGAGCATGCCAGCAATTTTCAACCATGTGGCCCAATTTTCCACAATGAAGACATTGAATGTTCTTTTTATGAGATGCATGATTTTTAGCATGGAACAGTTTATCATGCATTCTAACAGCAGATAGATCATCTAATTTCATTTGTCTACAATCATGCATGAGATGACCTATTTTATGACAATAAAAACATTGATGCCTTTTGATGTGAGCAGAAGAAGGTTTCTTCACAGTAGGCTTCCTAGCATGAATTCTATCATACTTCAATTCATCCTTCTTCATCACAAAACAATCAGCCATCTCATGGCCAAACTTTCCACAGTAAAAGCATTTGACATTTTTGACACTAGATTTGTTGGCCTGAACTTTCTTAGAATGCTGATCGTTATCATTCTTTTTCAAAACTTTTCTTTTCTCCTTTGTTTTCTTATTTTCCTGATTGGCATGCATATTTAAAGAGGAGCCTGAAGTGCTAGCTAACTCAGAGCTACGCACAAAGGTTGTGTGCTGTCTTTTTCTTTCTTCCTGATTACTGCCTCCATCAGAGACTTTATTCTTAGAAACAGCCTTTGGATTTTCTTTATTTTTAAATGACTCAGACAGAGAATTGTTTAATTCAGTGATTTCATTTTTGAGAGAAGAAATGAGCATTTCAGAATATGTGATCTTTTCATTAAGTAAGACATTTATGGCTTTGTAGCTATCAATCTCTTCTATCAATGTACTCACTCTCTCATATTCATTTTCAACTGAATTCTTCCCTTTTTCAAATATTAAAAGTCTCTCAGATATAGCAGAATTAAGCAGCTTTAGCTCTTCATTCTCATTTCTAGTTAGTTCATTCTGAACTAGTTCATTAGTTAAGATTTGATCATTTTCTAATGAATTCAGCTTATCTTCTAGTTCAGAAATCTTGTCTGTGAGTTTCTGATTTTTATTTTCCAAAACAGAAATTTATTCCTTACTCACATTCAGATTAGCTAAGCATATTTCATGAGATTTTCTCAGATCTTGACATTTTTCACAATGAGCATTCGAATTAATCTGATCACATTTCTTTTTCAGCTTTCTATTTTCAGATTTCAAATATTTACATTTCTCAGAACGTTCCTCATACATATCCCATAATTCATCAATTGAAATCTCTTCGAATTTAGATTCAGAATTTACCTTGGATGAGGAATCTTCATTATCCCGGTTGGCCATCAAACAACTATCACTCTGTTGGTTATGCGCAGGGATAACTTTGTCATATATCTCTTTTCCAGAATTGCACCTGAGAGCAAAAGAATATACATCATTATTAACAGCAGCTCTCAAGATATTAAGAATTATGACATTATCACGGTTCTTAAAGGTGTCCTCACTAGACCACTTGGTCTGATCTTTGGGTAATCGATGTGGGCCTTTGGATAGCAAACTCCATAGTTTGGGATCAATGGAATCTACATACACAGCTAGGCCTCCTAGCCAACTTTCAAAGTTAGAACCATCATAAATTGGAGGATGATCCATTTGGACAGATGGCAAACAGATTCAACTCACTAAAATAAATGATAGGAAATGCAGCAAAACCAGATGGGCAAGGTAAAGCACTAAACCGGTGAAACAAAACAACGAGCACAATACACCCACTCTGAAAACGCACCAAAAATCTAGCAGGATCCTCTGCAGATTGTTAGATCTGTTAAGTCAGAGACCGCTCTGATACCAATTGTTGGGTTCGGTGCAAGTATTAAGAGGGGGGGGGTTAATGAATATAGCCTATAAAAACTTTCACCCAATATAAAATTTCGCTCAATTAGAATTTCACTCACTCAACAGATTAAACACTTAAAACAAAATCTGATCAAATCATGTAATGAACCTGTGATCAAACACTTGGAGCGCCCCTATGCAAACATCTAGCGGAAGCAAACCATAAGCAATCAAACCACAATGCAAGAGGGGTTTTTAGGTGGTTCGGTCCTGCAGACCTACATCCACCCCACACTCAACCCGAGTGTGGCTTCCTGCTGACTCACAGCTTGAACAGCTAGGCATCACAGCTTGCCTACATCAGCTGGGCCTCACAGCTTGCCATCCGCTGAGCATCACAGCTTGCTTCCGCTGGGCAATACAGCTTAGCCATCGCTGACTCACAGCTTGAACCCGCTGGGGATTACAACTTAACCCGTTCGAGACCAAGTCTCGCCAGCTGAGGATTACAGCTTTACCTGTCCAGTGGAGACCTCCACTGCATCCGCTGACAAACAGCTTGATAAGAAAGTATAAAAAGAAAACAAGAAAAGATGGAAACACATCAACTAAAGGCTGAACAATGAAGCACGAAATATAGCTCTAACAATGAGCAACCTCAGATCTGGTTTTGAACCAAAGATCTGGGGAACGAACTCCTTCTCTTTCTCTCTCTCTCTTCTTCTTCTTCACACTCTGCTCGAGCTCTCTATCTCTTTCTCCTTCTTCTTTCTCTTTTTCTTCTGCTCTTCTTTCACTCTCTACTCTTCTCTTCTTTTCTTCTCTCTCTGTCTGGATCGTGGCTCTCTGTATGGACTTCACCTCTCGCCAACTCGATCTTTGTTCTCCTTTTCTCTCTTTCTCTTTTTCTTCTCTTCTGCTGGATCGTGGAAGCTCTCTCTTCTTTTTCCCTTTTTCTTCTCTCAGCTTCTGCTCTATGCTTTTTCTTCTCTTCTTCTGCTCCCAGGCTTCGATCACGATCGGTCTTCTACAGAGGATGAAGACTCGTATATATAGCAGCAGCAGCAGCAGCTAGGGAGATAGGGCGTGTGCTTCCCACGCCTTCCGTCCAGAAAATTCCTCCTCAGATCACGTGCTCAGCACCCACCTCGGATCACGTGTCAGGTGCCAGCTTCAGGTCACGTGCCCATTCATCAGTACGCTCAGCAACTGGAGTTAGATGGCGTCAACCCACTTGCTGCAAGGAGTTGACGCACCCTTCAGAGATCTTCAACCCTTTTTAACTGCTACGTCGACGCTTCCAACCCATGGCGTTGACGCATTGATGCGTTCCAGTGAGCAGGTCTTCAGCAGATAGACGTGCTGCGTTGACGCTCTCAGCATGCTGCGTTGACGCATGGAGCTGCAGCGTCGATGCTGCCAATGTACTCCAGAGGCTGCAATAAGGGATACTTGAACTGCTGCGTCCACGCTACTTGATCAATGCGTTGACGCACCAGAGCAATCCACAAGCTTCTTTCTTGATTGTTTGAACTACTGCGTTCACGCCACTTGATCAAGGCGTTGACGCATTGGTGTGTTCCAGCAGCGAAAATTGGATGGCTTCAGCCCTCTTGCTTTAAGGGGTTCATTAGCCTCTTCAGTCCCTGTCAGACTGATGAAATGAAGTCATCAGTTCTAAGTTTATGCATTGCATTGTATAGACTTTGCTGTGAAGGTAAAGGCTAAAGCAACGTACAGACTTTATGATACTTAGATGAAAAACAGGCGAAAGCAATGTAGAGACTTCAGACTGCAGGAACGTGTGAACAACCAATGTGTAGACTCTTCAATCGACAGGCTTTGAAGCACAAAGGCAATGTACAGACTTTGCCTTAAAACGAATGTAAAGACTTAGAATCAAAGAGGCGTTGTGTAGACTTTGAACCAGTGTACAGACTTGTTGAGGCTCAAGCGGTGTACAAACTTCGAAGTTCCACTGTGGATGTACAGACTTGAAGATCCACTGTGGATGTATAGACTTGAATGATTGAAGCCCAATGTATAGACTTGATGTGTAGCTGAAGCCTTGAACGTAGGAATAGGCTGGAGTGTATAGACTTCAGGCTTCAGAACCGAATGTTCAGACTTTGCCTAAGAAACGTAGGGAAAGACCCCAGTGTATAGACTTTGCCTTGAACGAAGGTAAGTGATGAGTGTATAGACTTTCACGATGTGTAGACTTGGAAACGTGAAAGCTACAGTGAAGGAGTGTACACACTTGACCAATTCAAAGGCGAGTCGAGTGTACAGACTTAATGCGTTGACGCTGTAACATGAGCCAGTGAAATGCGTTGACGCTGTACAGACTTTGCCTAAGACGCTGTACACACTTAGCCTAAGACAACGTAAGCGACTGACACTGTACACACTTAGCCTAAGACGCTGTATATACTTAGCCTAAGACATGCATGAACTGACGTTGTATATACTTAGCCAATGCAATGCACTATGAATGTATGGACTTACATGAGATGCTCATTGAGACGCTCAATGTATACACTTCAAGCCCAGTGTATAGACTCTTAGCCATGAACAAAGCGTGAAGCACACTAATGCAGGAATGTATAGACTTGGAAGTCTATGTGCATGACAAAACCAATGTATAGACTCTGAAATGCAAGCGATGCAGCAATGCCTAGACATTGGGCTTTACCCTGCAGTGTATAGACTTTGCTACCCAAACAATCAATGTTCTGATGGGTCGACGCATCAGCAAGGGTGGGTCGACCCACTACTGTTCAGACTGTAGATACATGCAGAGACATGATATCTGACAGAATGCAATGCATATATATAAAGAACAAATGCCATCAATGCTAAACATCATCATTCATGTTGCTATCATATGCAGAATGCTCAAGAATAAGAATGCACAGAAATGCACTTTGTTTATTGCAATCATCAAAACACAATAACATTGTTATCATCAAAATACAATATCAAATGCACTCAAATGCACTCACTGTCTTGCTATCATCAAAACCAAATAGCATTCCTATCATCAAAACAACATAGCACATGCTTGTGCCTAAGAGGCACAACAGCGTGAGGATTGGAAGAATATGTCGACATATATGCTGGTCGTGTACCCTTTTCTTCTTCTATATTTTTCTTAGGAGTTGTGCTCTTTGGGACGGATCGTGGTCCTTGAGATGCTTTCTCCGAGATTGTTGTTATTGTGGGTCCTTGTTGGTGAGCTGCTCGCAGTATGGCTTGTATGTTTTAGCCGTGTGTTCAGCTGTAATTGTGCCTTGATGTGACCTAGCTTGCAGTTGTGTCCCATGGTTCTGTGTTGAGAACGGGAGCCAGGAATTTTGCAGGTGTTGTTGTTGTTGGTTGGTGGTTGTGTTGAGCTTGGGAGAAGTTCCCTGTGAGTCTGATTTGGCATTTGTGTGGACCGAGGTCTTGTCGGTTGGTTTTGCTGTACTCTTATATCGTGGTAGAGTTTGCATGCGACTCGAATCAGATGTAACATCTGAGTGAGGACTAACTTGATTATGCTCGTGGTCCAGTGCTGTCGTTGGCGTTCGATGTGCCAGTTTCATTGTTATTCTTGGCGCGGAAGTTGACGTTGTAGAGCTTTCAGCTGAGAGGACGGTGTTTCCTTGTTTAACCTGATGCTTGTTGTGTCTGCCGTGTGTTTTATCGGTAGCTGCTTCATGGCATGGATCGTGTCTCCTTTCCCTATGAGACGTAAGCGATGTTGCCTTGTTTCGGAGGTGTCAGACTTGTGTTCACTTGTGCGCTATGCTCGTTCTGTGGACCGGTGTGTCTTGAGATCCGGAGCGTGTGCCTGTGATTGTGGTCTAGCAGTGTCCCTCTGAATTGTGTTTTTCAAGAATTACGTTATCGTGCTTTGTGTCTGAGGTTTGGCTGATGCTTGGAGAGCATGGCTAGTGTTTTGGGTTTGTTCTTCCCTGTTCACTTGTTGGCTCCTTGAATTTCGAGGATGAAATTCTTTAAGGGGGGAGGACTATAATATCTTGGATTCTTCGGATCGGACTCGGAGAGCTATCGGATCGCTTTCGTGGGTCCTGATACGTGTTTTACGATCCACGCGGGTTTTTCCCTTGTATAACTTGCGGAACCCAGTGAAGAGTTGACCGTTGAGTTTTGCTACTCAAGGATGCTACAAGTGCATTGTGCTCGTTCTGAGGATCGCAACGACTATTTTTCCATATTTTTATGAATTTACAGAGTTTCGTGCAGAAAATCGGATTTTACAGAAATTACCTAATTTCTTATTTCCTTTTCCTTTTTCTTCCTCCACCTCTCTCCTCTCTCTTCTCTCGTCGTTCACTCTCCCCCCCTCCATTCTCTCTCCTCTTTCCACCTCTACTCTGGCTGCAGATGGAGGAGGCTCGGGGATGACATGGAGATGCCGTGGAGATGTCGTGGAGCATGCTGGCGTGAAGATTGGAGTGTGGTGTTGGCGCGATCCCGTTCGGTGGATTCAAAGCTGATGGGTGAGTTCGTGTGATGAATTTCGGCGTATCGTGGTCGTTTCAGCGCGTGAGATCTTCGGTGGAGGTAGGGGGACAGATGCCCTACTCTTTTATTGCGTTCCCTCGCGATTTGCAGTCGAACGGTGTGAGTTTGAGCGGGTTTTACTTCGGTCGGGCGAAAAGCATGTTCGGGAGGTGTGAGCTGTGTTTGCCGTTCTAGGCGATGGTTTGGAGTTTAAATGGTTTCATTTGAACCCCTGGCATGTTGGAAATCTTTTTCCGCTAGTTTTACTAAATTTGGTAGAGAATCGGAGTCGGTATTAGCCCGGTTGTCCGTATGAGTCATTTTGGGTCGATTCGTGGGAATCACCCATTTCTAGCGATTTTGCGCGTGGTTTGGCCCCTTCCGGCTTGTGGAAGGTTGGCAATGTCATTGTAGATGTTTCCCCGTCGTTCTGGCAATGATTGGGGCATAGAAATAGGTTTTTGTGCGGCTTTTCTGATTTTCACTCCGTGACGAGAACGCGCTTGTCGTGTGTGCCGCATTATCAGTGGAATGCGCTATAATGATGCACCGCGTCTTGTGTCGGAGATGAACAGTAGGGCGGTTGGGAACGCACCCCATGTGATGGGTGCGATCTCGGTTAACTCGACCTAGGTGGGTGGCACGTTAATGTTGTCATCATTTTTATTGTCGCGCTCGAGCTTCTGGCCGCGACTATGATCGCGACCTATGTGAGTGCCGCGTCTCTAGGTTATCGCAACTCAGGTAAGCGTCGCGTTATGATGACATCGTGACCTAAGGTAGGGGCGCGTTAATCATCGTGACGTAGGGTATAGGCGCGTTAATGTCTTTTATTTTTCATGTCTTATTTGAGCTGTCTCGGGCTCTGGTGAACCCAAGATTCAATGCCTTGTTGGCTTTTGGCTCGATGGATGTCTTCGGTGTCCTGTGAGAGTCATATTTTTATCAAGGGATGCCAGAGAAGCGGTTTTATCCCGAGCAGTGTGTAGTGCTGTGTTCTTTCCGATTTATGTGGCTTTGACCCCTTGGTTAGCCCACTGTCCCGTGGATGTCTTGGACGTCCTATGAGGGTTGTGACCATATTATAGGGTGTCTAAGAGGGCCATTGTACCGAGTAGTGTTTTGTATTATCGAGGGTCATTATGGTTTCTGGTCAACCTGGTTGTGACCCAGCGGTTGACACGCGACCTCATGACTATCTCATCTATCCTGTGAGGATCGAGACATGGTTTTGGGCATCTAGAGATGTTTTCTTACCTCGGTTTGCATGCCATGTGGTTTGGGGGCCTTGGTAATCCCTCATGTTCTGTGTTTCGTGTTATACGAAATTGTGAGTCCGTTGTGTGGCTCGGAGGCCGAGGACTCATTGTTAATGTGTTTTTTTCATGAATTTTGACTTAGGGACTAGGCTGATTAACAGCATGTTGCTGTGATGTGCGACGATCTTGACCCGACTCTTGTGACTCAAGGATCGTTGTCAGCTGGTCTAGTTGACTTTCCTGAGTCTGGTTGCATTGATATACTGCATTATGCTTTGTAGTACGTGCGACAGGTGTGTGTTTACACTATCTGTACTTTGGTGTTCGCTGTTTTGGAGTCTCTTTGTCTAGTGAGCCTCGACTAGTTGTAGCCTGACGACACTTTCTTGTATGTCGGCCCACCTAGGAGTGGTGGCAGGGCAGTTCCCGACAGACGGTTTGTAGGCTAGTTTTCGTGGGCCCCCTTGATTTGCGGTAGTGTCCTACTAGGGGGAAAACTAGTTAGAGGCCTGGCTCAAGGCATTGGGCTTGTGTGTGCAAAAGTGGTCAGGGGCGATTGGATGAGTGCCGACGGGCGTGACCCTGACTAGTCACTCGTTACTGTGGTACGCTTGTACTTGGTACTGTTGTTCCTTGTACTCGGTTCTTTGTGAGTGTCTTAGTTGCCCCCGTGCTAGGCGAGTGCGAGATACTTGAGGTGCAGTGTAAGACGTCAGTGGATGCATATGGTTTTTCATCTAGTTAGGAGGTGCTTCTGTCACTTGACGCATGACTCTTGTGACTTGTGTTTTCGTGACGGGTTTCCGTCCTGATTGACGTGACTTGTCGGGTAGCTTGTGGTTGGCTTTACTCGTGGTCTAGTCCAGTCTAGTGTAGCGTACACGACGGTGAGTTCGTGTATGTTTGTGCCTTTGACTGTGTAGGTCTTTGGTAGGCTTTACCCGTTTTGGTAGGCTTTTCACGATAGGGTTTCGTGATTTGACAATGGATCGGTAACACTCGACTTTGTGAGATTGGGGTTCGCCTTTCTATTGTTGTTTGGAGTAGTTTTGAGGGCCGAGGTTCCTTCAGCTACTGTGTTTCTGTGTTACGGCTTTCCTCTTTACTTTTTTTGTTTCTACTCCTGTTGTTACTGCTTTGCTTTAGTGTAACACTGATGTTACTTCGTGTTTTGCGGTAGGGTTCTACGGTATCCCTCCTGAGCAAGTGACACGAGGCTCACCCCTAAATTTTCAAGTGTCGCTGTTCTGCCCCATGGCTGGAGGTTCCGTTGTGCGGTAGTTCTGTTTTGCTAGCATTTGCCAGTGTCGAGCTTCCCCCGACTTGAGGGTAGGTTTCCCTTTCAATTGGATTGTACTTGTCTTTCTTTGGACTGGACTCTGTTAGTTTTAATTTGTTACAAAAAATGTCATTTTATTTCTGCTACTTTAGCAGTCCTGATCATTGAAATTTAATTACTTACTGCTTTATCTGGAAGTTCAATGTACTATCACATACCTTTCTATCCCTTCGGAGCTTTTCCGCTCTTGGGAGGCCTCGCAGGTTCCAAGTGGTATCGAGTTTACCCGGTATCAGGAGTCTGGGTCGCCACAGGCCTGAGCGGCTTCAAGGAGAACATAGTACTCAATTTGGAATGGAATATCTCATGTCAACTTAAATCAAGAGTTAGTGGCCCTCATTACTGACTTAATATGAGGATTTTTCCATCATTAAGGCTCAAAGTCCTACATGATGCATGCTGTCACGCCCCGAGCCTTTATTACAGCGGAAGACTCGCTCGGGGAGCGCGAACAGCCGGCAGGGTAAGCCTCTTGTAAGCAAGAATCAATCAGAGCGCGAGACAATCACACAAGTAAATGCAATTGCACAAGATTTAATCAACTTCAACTTCATATCATAATGCTTAATATTCAAAGATACAATCACTAATTTGATTTTCATTCTACTAGACTCAAGAAATAGGAAAATTACATTGACTCAATCTAGACATTATAGACTTCCTAAGTCTTCGCTCATCTTTAATCGCTCTCGAATCCGCTACTTGAATAATCCGACTCCGAACCCGACTCACTTTCATTTCTTGAAAAATATTAGAAATAGGTAATGAGCACACTTGCCCAGTAGGTATCTTCGCATCAACATGAAGGCACTATTAAAGTGATTAACATTTTCGCTCTAAATAAATAAGGTAAAATCATGCAATGTGATGATCATGCGATTAAATCAAAGTAACAAGACTATCATATAAGATGGAATGAGAACAAGAATGAACTATTAAGAATAGGACAAGAACATGATATTGGCCTTTCATGAACAAGAATATATCGAGAATGTACTAGCAAGCAACATATTCCTCACTTTAGCATCTTATGCTTATGAGCAAGTGCTTCGTGAATTTCTGTGGAATATCAAGCAAGAATGTCATGTCGTGTCGTGGATCTTCACTTATTTATAGAAATAGTACTCCCAGCGCAATGCGACGCTAGTAGCATCATACCCCATGGTTTATAAAATAGTATGTTTCCGGCAATCAGCCGAGGGGATTAGCATAGAGCCCTTGAACACAATCAGTGCTCGATCGCATCTTCAGTTATAAATTAAGCTACTTCCACGCAGTATAACAGTAAAGTATGGCCAAGAATATAGCACTTCCAATAATTCCATGATACTAAAATCAATGAATGAATGCTTCAACATAAGAATGTAGGAGTCAAGAAATAGACTTTAAACAATGTCATGCTCATAGAAATAAATCGACAGCATAACGATATTTTCCTTAACTTCCATTTCATTTAGATCAATTTAAGCAATATGACAAGTTCTAGATCATCAAGGTTTGTCTAGAATCATTGGAATACCAACCCTTGGTCAAACCTGGGGTTAACATAAACATGCTATGTAACGGTCGTTAACTGGGCCGTTATACTATGTAACGCGCCACTAATGGGACGTTAAAATGATCAGAGTCTAGAAAGATAAAAATAGACTCAGAGGAATGTGACGGTCTGGCACTGGCCGTTACGTGAGCCTGACAGTCCAGTTCAAGGCCGTTACATTTCAAGAATTAGAAACCATGATAGTGCATTCTATTTATTGGGCTTTAATGGTACAACCAACTTGGCGTCCTAGTGGGAATCCCAGGCTCGCGGAGAATTACGGAGGCCTTGAAACAATGATTTCCTAGTCCATTGGAAGGAATATCTAATAGAGAGGTCCTCATGTCCAAGATTGTGTTCCTATAGTGCAAAGTGTGAACTAATGACAACATACCGGAATATGTGCCATGTACTTAAGGAATTGACACTATTGACAGAGAGAGATATGTATAATCAATGTGAAATCATGATGAAAACTCCATCAATATAATGTTAAAAAGTCATTCTTTATAATACAAAACTACATAATTTGGCTTCAAAAATTAACATAACTCAATAAAAGTGAGACCACAAAACATGCAATACCTATCATGAATGATCAAATAACCTTAAAATCACATGATCAGGTTAAAACTTAGGTAACTAGGCTTTAACAATAATAATATTGGCAGGTTATATTCTGTCTTGGGGTTGACAGAACACAGAGTATAACGGTCTGGAGATGGGGCGTCACTATGATTGTGACGGTCAGGACCCAGCCGTTACATGAATGTAACGCGTCTGTCCAAGCGCGTTATAATCAACCGTGAAACCCAAACCCAATCAGGGAGTATAACGGTCTGTCGTGGGGCCGTTACATGGAAGTGACGGTCCTTCTGTGATGCGTTACAGTCTCTGCTAACAGGAAACAACTATAGAAGCTAAGAGATCAACTCACATCATGTCTTTTATCAAAACATCATGAGTTCCTTGATATGTTAACAAAGTAAAGGTTGTCTATATGCATGGGTATTGATGAATAGATGGATAGTCAAGTCTTTAATCTTTAGTTAGGGCTTAGGGAAGCATGATATGCATAGAACCAATAAAACATGAAATTGATGATCTAGCATGCATGAAATCCCATCAAAATAGAGGCTCTTAGTCCTATCAAGTTGTTTTTGTCGTTCATGAGATAACCTACCTCTTACTTAGACTGTAGTTCCTAAATTTGGTAGAGAACCTTGCCCTAGATCTCCTCCTTCTCTTGTGACTTTTCCAGCAACTTCCTTGGGCTCTAACTCCACGACCTCTTGACCTAAAGATGTGAAATTCGGAGGGGAGTTAGTCTAAAGTATTGTGAACAAATTATTCTAAAGAACTTATCTGAGATAATGGCTCCTTACCTTGCTTCCTTACGCCCAAAAAGTAAGGGTCACACAGTTCAGAACTATGCCATATTTATAGAGTTTAGACTAGGGTTTGAGGATTAGATCGAGTTTAGAGTCCTTATTTCAAATCCTAATCTCTAAGAGTCCTTAGCAATATTACAAGCCTTCCCAAGTCGATCCTTAGTGGATAAGATCATCAAATTCTGATCTTTCTACTTGTTCTTTCTTTTACGGAACTAACAGTATGTAACGGTCGTCATCCCGTGCGTTAGAGATATGTGACGGTCTCACGATAGACCGTTACATATCTTGTTTCCAGAGTTGAACATGCCTCAAACTCTTCAACTCACAGAGTACACATAGTGTAACGGTCTATCTCCCACGCGTTACAAGTATGTGACGGTCGGGCTGTAGACCGTTATATTCGTCGTGGACAGAGTTCAAATAAATTAAAACTTTTTTGATAACTATCCATTAACTTATCTTATTAAGTGATGTTTATCTTTAAAAATTCAAGAATAGGCTTAAATACCTTCTAGAATATGGGCCAACTTAATGGGCCTGGTTTAAAAACCCTTTAGACTTTAATTAAGTGAGTTGGGTTAATTGATTAACACCATTTGGCCTTATATTGATTTATAACTTCAAATTAGTCCCTTTAATTGCTAATAATGCCATAAAATTATCAAATAAATTCTGGGGCACTACACCCTCCCCCACTTAAAAGAATTTGATCCCCAAATTCAATTCATGGATTGTGGAGAGTCTACTTACAGTTGAATAATTCTGGGAATCTTTTCTGCATAGCCGTTTCAGTTTCCCATGTTACTTCATATGGCCATGTTTTCTTCCATTGGATCTTGACCATGGGAATAACTTTATTTCTTAATTGACGCACTTCCCGATCCAGAATTTTGATCGGTGTTTGCTCATATGTCAAGTCTTTCTGAATCTCTATATTGTCATAAGTGATAATGTGGTCTGGATCATATACGTACTTTTTCAGCATAGAGACTGAAATACATCATGAACTCCTGCTAACTGTGGAGGTAAGGCCAATCTATAAGCCACTTTACCGACCCTTTCAAGAATTTCAAATGGGCCAATGAACCTTGGAGTTAGCTTTCCTTTAATGCCAAATCTTCGAATACCACGACCTGGTGAAACCTTCAAATACACATGATCTCTTACCTGAAACTCCAAGTCACGTCTTCGATTGTCAGCATAAGACTTTTGCCTATCTTGTGCCATTTTCATTCTTTCCTGGATGAGCTTTATTTTCTCTGTAGAATCTCTGATAAGGTCGGGGCCTAGAAATTACCTTTCCCCTATTTCATTCCAACATATTAGTGATCGACAACTTTTCCCGTATAGAGCTTCAAAAGGTGCCATTTGTATGCTTGCTTGATAACTGTTGTTATATGCAAATTCTACCAGAGGCAAGTGATCATGCCAACTTCCTCCAAAATCAATGACACAAGCCCTGAGCATATCTTCTACCACTTGATTAGTCCTTTCTGTCTGACCATCAGTTTGTGGATGAAAAGCTGTGCTGAAATTTAATCTAGTCCCCAGTGAATGTTGTAAACTTTTCCAGAATTGTGATGTAAAACGTGGATCTCTATCTGATATAATAGAGATAGGGATACCATGTAGTTTAACAATTTCTTTGATGTATAATGCTGCTAGAATATCCACAGACCATCGACTTTTTATTGATATGAAATGTGCAGATTTAGTCAATCGGTCTATGATTACCCATATTCCATCATGTCCACCTCTTGTCTTAGGTAATCCCATAATGAAATCCATTCCTATACTTTCCCATTTCCATTCGGGAATATTTAAGGGATGTAATTTTCCTGCAAGTCTGAAATGTTCCGCCTTCACTTGTTGGCATGTAAGACAACGAGATATAAAATCAGCTACTTCCCTCTTCATATTGGGCCACCAGAAGTTTCTTTTGAGATCTTGATACATCTTGGTATCTCTTGGATGGATGGAGTACTTTGATTTATGTGCTTCTTCTAAGATCAATTTCTTCGTATCCTCATGATCCGGTATACACATTCGGCCCTTGAATAGCAATCTTCCATCATTAGAAATAGAAAAATCCGATCTTTATTCAATATTGGCCTTAATTTCCAGTAAAATTGGATCATCCTCTTGTAACTTGGCCAAATCCTCTATCAATGTAGGTTGAGCTCGGATATTAGCTATGAAGCAATCTTCTTCCTTAATATCAACCTCTACTTTCAACTGGGCAAATTGAGGAATAAGGTTAGTCACACTAATCATGAGACTTGATAACATACCAATTAGTTTTCTACTAAGTGCATCTGCTACAGCATTCGCCTTGCCATGATGATATTGAATAGCAAAAATCAAAGTCCTTGAGATGTTCTAACCACCTCCTTTGCCTCATATTAAGCTCTTTTTGAGAAAATAAATATTTCAAGCTCTTGTGGTCTGTGTAGATCGTGAACTTTTCTCCATAAAAATAATGACGCCAAATTTTCAAGGCGAAAATAACTGCTGCTAATTCTAAATCATGTACATGATAATTTTCTTTGTGACGTTTCAATTGTCTTGAAGAATAGCAAATCACCTTTCCATCTTGCATAAGGACACACCCTAAGCCAATTCTAGATGCATCCGTATATACTTCAAATCTAGCACCCTCTATTGGTAGCGACACAACAGGGGCTGTTGTAAGATGATTCTTAAGACTTTGAAAACTCTTTTCACAGTCCTTCGACTAGATAAAAGGATTTTCTTTTCTAGTAAGTCTAGTTAAAGGAACCGCGATATTTGAGAAGTCATTTATGAATCTTCTATAAAAACCTCCTAGACCCAAAAAGCTTCTGACTTTAGATACAGTCGTTGGTCAGCTCCAATCTCTGACAGCTTCTACCTTAGAAGGATCCACAACAATACCTTCTTTTAAAATAATGTGGCCTAGGAATGAGACTTCCTTGAGTCAGAATTCACACTTATTGAGTTTGGCATATAGCTTGTGTTCTCTAAGTGTTTGCAAAGCTATCCTTAGATGTTCTTCATGTTCTTCTTTTGTCTTGGAGTATATCAGGATATCATCGATGAAGACGACGATGAATTGGTCTAAATATGGCTGGAAGACACTGTTCATAAGTTGCATAAATGCTGCTGGGGCATTAGTTAAACCGAACGGCATCACCACGAATTCATAGTGGCCATAACGACTTCAAAAAGCCGATTTATAAATGTCCTCTTCTTTGATTCTAAGCTGATGATAACCTGATCTTAGGTCAATCTTAGAAAAGTACTCAGCTCCCGAAAGCTGATCGAAGAGCTCATCAATACGCGGCAATGGATATTTATTTTTGATTGTAAGCTGATTCAGTCGCCGGTAATCGATGCATAATCTGAGAGAGAAAAATAACACTCGTTATTTCTCATGAAACCAAATCTTAAAGCTAATTAATTATCTTATCCCGGGCTCTACCCAATTCTCACATGGGTACGGAATTTCTTCCTTAGTTCACAGGTAGGGGTCCTTAACCTTGGACTTATCCTATGACATGACTCTTTTCCCTAAGTCCAAAGACTTAGGCTCTGATACCAACTTAATTGTCACGCCCCGAGCCTTTATTACAGCGGAAGACTCACTCGGGGAGCGCGAACAGCCGGCATGGTAAGCCTCTTGCAAGCAAGAATCAATCAGAGCGCGTGACAATCACACAAGTAAATGCAATTACACAAGATTTAATCAACTTCAACATCATATCATAATGCTCAATATTCAAAGATACAATCACTAATTTAATTTTCATTCTACTAGACTCAAGAAATAGGAAAATTACATTGACTCAATCTAGACATTATATACTTCCTAAGTCTTTGCTCATCTTTAATCGCTCTCGAATCCGCTACTTGAATAATCCGAATCCGAACCCGACTCACTTTCATTTCCTGAAAAAGATTGGAAATAGGTAATGAGCACACTTGCCCAGTAGGTATCTTCGCATCAACATGAAGGCACTATTAAAGTGATTAACATTTTCGCTTTAAATAAATAAGGTAAAATCATGCAATGCGATGATCATGCGATTAAATCAAAGTAACAAGACTATCATATAAGATGGAATGAGAACAAGAATGAACTATTAAGAATAGGACAAGAACATGATATTGGCCTTTCATGAATAAGAATATACCGAGAATGTACTAGCAAGCAACATATTCCTCACTTTAGCATCTTATGCTTATGAGCAAGTGCTTCGTGAATTTCTGAAGAATATCAAGCAAGAATGTCATGTCGTGTCGTGGATCTTCACTTATTTATAGAAATAATACTCCCAGCGCAATGCGACGCCAGTAGCATCATACCCCATGGTTTATTAAATAGTATATTTCCGGCAATCAGTCGAGGGGACTAGCATAGAGCCCTTGAACATAATCAGTGCTCGATCGCATCTTCAGTTATAAATTAAGCTACTTCCACGCAGTATAAAAGTAAAGTATGGCCAAGAATATAGCACTTCCAATAATTCCATGATACTAAAATCAATGAATGAATGCTTCAACATAAGAATGTAGGAGTCAAGAAATAGACTTTAAACAATGTCATGCTCATAGAAATAAATCAACAGCATAACGGTATTTTCCTTAACTTCCATTTCATTTAGATCAATTTAAGCAATATGACAAGTTCTAGATCATCAAGGTTTGTCTAGAATCATTGGAATACCAACCCTTGGCCAAACCTTGGGTTAACATAAACAAGCTATATAACGGTCGTTAACTGGGCCGTTACACTATGTAACGCGCCACTAATGGGACGTTAAAATGATCAGAGTCTAGAAAGATAAAAATAGACTCAGAGGAATGTGACGGTCTGGCACTGGCCGTTACGTGAGCCTGACGGTCCTGTTCAAGGCCGTTACATTTCAAGAATCAGAAACCATGATAGTGCATTCTATTTATTGGGCTTTAATGGTACAACCAACTCGGCGTCCTAGTGGGAATCCCAGGCTCGCGGAGAATTACGGAGGTCTTGAAACAATGATTTCCTAGTCCATTGGAAGGAATATCCAATAGAGAGGTCCTCATGTCCAAGATTGTGTTCCTATAGTGCAAAGTGTGAACTAATGACAACATACCGGAATATGTGCCATGTACTTATGGAATTGACTCTATTGACAGAGAGAGATATGTATAATCAATGTGAAATCATGATGAAAACTCCGTCAATACAATGTTAAAAAGTCATTCTTTCTAATACAAACTATATAATTTGGCTTCAAAAATTAACATAACTCAATAAAAGTGAGACCACAAAACATGCAATACCTATCATGAATGATCAAATAACCTTAAAATCACATGATCAGGTTAAAACTTAGGTAACTAGGCTTTAACAATAATAATATTGGCAGGTTATATTCTATCTTGGGGTTGACAGAACACAGAGTATAACGGTCTGGAGATGGGGCGTCACTGTGATTGTGACGGTCAGGACCCAGCCGTTACATGAATGTAACGCGTCTGTCCAAGCGCGTTATAATCAACCGTGAAACCCAAACCCAATCAGGGAGTATAACGGTTTGTCGTGGGGCCGTTACATGGAAGTGACGGTCCTTCTATGATGCGTTACAGTCTCTGCTAACAGGAAACAACTATAGAAGCTAAGAGATCAACTCACATCATGTCTTTTATCAAAACATCATGAGTTCCTAGATATGTTAACAAAGTAAAGGTTGTCTATATGCATGGGTATTGATGAATAGATGGATAGTCAAGTCTTTAATCTTTAGTTAGGGCTAAGGGAAGCATGATATGTATAGAACCAATAAAACATGAAATTGATGATCTAGCATGCATGAAATCCAATCAAAACAGAGGCTCTTAGTCCTATCAAATTGTCTTTGCCGTTCATGAGATAACCTACCTCTTACTTAGACTGTAGTTCCTGAATTTGGTAGAGAACCTTGCCCTAGATCTCCTCCTTCTCTTGTGACTTTTCCAGTAACTTCCTTAAGCTCTAACTCCACGACCTCTTGACCTAAAGATGTGAAATTCGGAGGGGAGTTAGTCTAAAGTATTGTGAACAAATTATTCTAAAGAACTTACCTGAGATAATGACTCCTTACCTTGCTTCCTTACGCCCAAAAAGTAAGGGTCGCACAGTTCAGAACTATGCCCTATTTATAGAGTTTAGACTAAGGTTTGAGGATTAGATCGAGTTTAGAGTCCTTATTTCATCAAATCCTAATCTCTAAGAGTCCTTAGCAATATTACAAGCCTTCTCAAGTCGATCCTTTGTGGATAAGATCATCAAATTCTGATCTTTCTACTTGTTCTTTCTTTTACGGAACTAACAGTATGTAACGGTCGTCATCCCGTGTGTTAGAGATATGTGACAGTCTCACGATAGACCGTTACATATCTTGTTTCCAGAGTTGAACATGCCTCAAACTCTTCAACTCACGGAGTACACATAGTGTAACGGTCTATCTCCCACGCGTTACAAGTATGTGACGGTCGGGCTGTAGACCGTTATATTCGTCGTGGACAGAGTTCAAATAAATTAAAACTCTTTTGATAATTATCCATTAACTTATCTTATTAAGTGATGTTTATCTTTAAAAATCTGAGAATAGGCTTAAATACCTTCTAGAATATGGGCCAACTTAATGGGCCTGGTTTAAAAACCCTTTAGACTTTAATTAAGTGAGTTGGGTTAATTGATTAACACCTTTTGGCCTTATATTGATTTATAACTTCAAATTAGTCCCTTTAATTGCTAATAATGCCATAAAATTATCAAATAAATTCTGGGGCACTACACATGCTGGGCTAAAAGAAAAATTAAAGCAAACTAAAATAGAAAATACTCAAGGATAATATTGTTAAGCTGTCTAGACTAGGTCAGGAATCTAATTATCTGAGCTGACACTAAGCCGAACCCCGTTTGTCCACGCACCAACTCAGAAAGTGGAACTGTCGTTCCAAGCCTTAGACCACTCAACGGCCTATCCGTGCGATCAAGACTCCCCTGGAATTATCAATATTTTTGATGAAGGGGAACTCAAATTTCAGGTTCATCAGAAGCACAAGGTCCTTGATGTGCTCTAATAGAGTAGATACATATAGTAGAAATGCATACAGGAGGGGATATAATGGAAGAGAGATGTCACCAAAGAAGAACTCCGAGCGCCTTGGTAACCTGCATAGCTTGTTCTTTCCTGAGCTCAAAGATCATTAGCACAACAAGAAATTGATAAGTACGATGAAGTATATATGATGAATGTAAGCTCGTTGGATCATTAATTCATGCAATTCATACATTAAACACGATTATCAAACTCATTGAAATGCATTAAACATAATTATCAAGCTCATTAAAATGCTTAACAAGTACAAGCTCATGACAAGTCTTGCATATATAAAGCCAACCATCGTAATTCATGTAAAATTCAGAGATAGCACTATTTGAAGAATAGGCGACCGCCAGAAGAGGCACTCAATTAAGAATTGGCGACCATATGATGGGCGCTATTCAAAGAATCAGCGGACACTATAACGGTCGCCAATTCTTCACGATTCCAGAAACCCGTTTCCTGCTCAGAAACTGAACTTTTAATCCAAATCAAGCTCAAATTCTAGCTATTCCAACGAATTGAAGCCTCCTCCTTATAAATAGTACCTCCAAGACTCCTCCTTTCATCAAATAAAAGATCCAAAGGTTCCAAGGAAGTCCTAGATCAAGATTTGAGTGAAGAAATCAAGAAAACCAGGGGAAGATAGAGATTTCAAGCTTTTATCATGGAGAACCTTATGCAACATCCATTGAAGAGATCGAGGTGTGGATTTGCAAGAATCACGGAGATTGATGGGCATATTAGCAGAAGGATCGCAGCAAATCAAGTAAGCATTCAAGAAAGATCTTAGTTCTATTTAATTCTCTCCAATTCTATCCAAATTCTGATAGCATTCTACCTTCTCTTCTTTTCTTTTTTCTCTTTTCTAATTTTTAGGATTATCCACTCATCCCGGGAGTTAGGAGATACACCAAGATCCAATGGCTCCCCCTACTTCTTTCCAAAATCACCCTCGACATGAGATCCTATCTCTCTAGATGGCACCTCTTAGGCTTAGTCACACATGCAAAGCACTGTAATGATGTACACTTTGATTGGGCTGTCATGGGAGCCCTTATAGAGATATGGCACCCTCACACCCATACTTTCCTATTCCCCACCTTTGAAGCTACCATACTCCTAGAGGAGACGGAAATGCTACTAGGATTGAAGACCTTGAAGCAAGGAGATGAGGAAAAGATGGCTGACATGCGTGAGCCAATAAGCGCACTAGAAATGTTGGCAAGCCTTATCCCAAGTTTAAAAATGATAGATCAAATCTAGGCCACAAAAGGGATCAACTTGATGAAGCTTGCAGCATGGGTGTACAAAGCCTTGGGAAAAGCCAAAGAGGAGGATATGGAGGAGATCATGAAAGCTTTTGTGATATGCATCGCGGGAGCATTTCTTTTCCCTTCGGCGGATGACTTCTTGAAAGAGGAGCAACTGAGCGCCATATGCGGAATTTGGGAGGGAAGGAGAATTGGGCCGGCGGTCCTAGCTTACCTCTATAGTGGGCTCACCTCGGCGTCTATGGAGAGGCCCCTATATGGATCTATGCTTCTATTCACAAGTTGGGTGGACCTCCACTTTAAATTTGATCCATGTGAGGAGTCCCAACAAGCCTCTAGGATATTCTCTAAGAGCCCACTCCACTATATGACGGGCACACTAGGATTGAATGAAAGAGTTACTAACCGGGTACCCAAGCTTAAGAAGCGAGTGGATTGGCGTGGACATCTCAAAGTAATGCCTCAAAATGCATTCACATGCGCTCCGGGATTCCTTAATACTCAAGACCTCCATGCACGGCTCTCCTCCGGGGTGGAGCTACGGCTAATCGGCGCTACCGAGTTCGTGCTTTATAACTCCCATCGGTGCCTCTCACAACTTGGCCTTCCCCGTCATCTCTTTGAAGAGACTTCTCATCTCCCACCAATCAAGAAGAGAGAATCGGGCTCAAAGGGTGATGAAGAGGAGATCAAGACAATACAAGCTTTATGGCAGGTCAGCAAGCTTCACCGGCCCAAAGAGCGAGTAGAGGAAGACAAAGATCAATGGAAGACTTATGTAATAGCTCTTAGGAAATTGAGGCCCAAAGTGACTCACTAAGTATGTAATGATCATTTCCTTTAATGAATAAAAGATTTTTCCTTGATTGAGCCAATTAACAGTGTCTAAAGTGATCAAATCTTCCAAAATCTCTCAATTCTGTCTAAAAAATGAAACTCTGTAAGAAATCGTGACTGCCACAGAGGGCGTTAATTCTTAGTTCTGCACCTTTCACACCGTCGCCAATTCATTTATCCTCTTTTTTCCAAAAAAATAGAAATTACTTAATTGGCACCCTTCAAATAGCGGCTCATTTATATATGGACGCCCCTTCAAATGGGCGCTTATTGCTATATCTTAAAATCTAATAAAGCACAGAAATTCCAAAATTCCTTTAAATAGCGCCCGCTCGCAGAGCCGTTCATTTATGAAATAACGCCCTTGTACATAGTCGTTCAGTCTAAAGAAATTCTCAATAAAAATGTTAATGCCCTTCATGATTGCCTGACAATTTTGCGGATTCCAACGCCTCTTAAGAAATGGCGACCCTGTGCGAAGTCACTCAATCCTGAAATGACGCCCGATGAAGAGGTGGCTGATTCCTAATATTTCTAAAAAACTGAAATTCCAAACAATGGACGCCTTCTTAAAAGGTCGTTGATTATAAAATGACGGCATAGATACGGGCATCAATTCTTTTGAATTCACTGCCATAAAATCTTTCCGTTAATCCTTCTTTCCTTGCTTTGAAACCCTCTTTCTCATTCCCTTCATTTCGCACATTTCGTTCCTCCCTGTACTTCTTTTCTCCCTTCTATTCTCTACAACTCTTACCGGCGTCGACGACCACCACGGCAACCACTCTCTCTAACACTCTCCATTCTTATCTCTCCATGGCTTACGTGAGCGGCTCTGGCGTCGGGAAGAGACAACGGGTGATGGCACCCGCTGTAGTCCACATCGATGAGGAGGACGCCGGCGAGGAACCTCCTCCCGTGGCGGCAGAAGCTCCGACGACGAAGCACGAAGAAGATGAAGGAGAAGAAAATGGAGACGAAGACGGCAACGACAACGACGATGGTGAAGATGATGAAGATGAAGAAGGTGGCGATGGCGATGGCAGGGAAGAAGACGAAGGCAGTGATAAGGAAGACGAAGATGGAGGTGACGGCGAGGAAGAGGAAGAAGAAGAAGCAGAGCAACCCCCTCCCCTCCGTCGGTCACTGCGGGGAGGCCTCATGGAGCCCGTTCACACTGCTGCTATTATTATTATTATTATTATTATTATTATTATTATTATTATTATTTTGGAGTAAAACAAAAACCATGGCAGGTGAAAAAGAAAAGGGATGCCGTAGGAATTGACGGCCAGACATATGGCGTCAATTCCTCAGTATTTATTTTTGAGAAAATAGTTTAAGAAATGGCGTCAGATCAAAATTCGCAGGTTCATTTTAAAATTTTTTTTGAAAATGAATGACGACCGGAGAACTGACATAATTTTGAAACATTTTTTTAAACAAATATAAAAGGTTTTATTATTTTTTGTTATTATTTCTTTTTTTTCGGGATAAACAAAAATCACCAAAGAATTGGCGCCCGACTTCTGGGCGTCAAATTCAAAACCCTAAGGAATTGGCGGCCTAGCCTTGGGCGCCCAATCAGAATTGATGCCCACTGCATTGTCGCCAATTAAAAATAGTGATTATTATTATTATTTTTGTTTTTTTTTTGTTTTTTTGTTTTTATTGGTCAATTGGTTAACTAATATGCTGGTTATTGGCATATGTTTTTTTCCTCTCTCTTTTTTGTTGTTGCAGGGGTTGATACAGACTCGTATTTCCTGGGTTTAGGTGCTGGCTGCATACCATGGGTTGCCCAACTTCTAGAGGGCGAGGGTGGAGGCGATGGGATTTGTACCCTTCCTCAGCATCGAGCCGGTACGTCCTGACTTGATTCTGATTCAGGTGCTGAGAGAGAGATGGGACCGAGCTAGTCGGGCATTCTTGATGCCCTGGGGGCACATGGTGCCGAGCCTGGAGGACGTGGCGAGGATCACCGGATTGAGAGTAGATGGAGAGGCAGTGAGCGGGGTGACCCTCCCAGATTACGGTGAGCTAGCTCAGAGGCTCTTGGATTTGGAGACAGTAGCTGATACCTCGAGGGCGTGTAGGATGGTATATCGCACTGAGTTGACGAGGGTCATGGTGTTAGGAGACTCTCGACAGAGTTTGGGGGAGTCTTTAGGGGAGTTCGCAGAGAGGCTGACTGCGAGAGCTCGTGCCGCTTACTGCCAAGACACGGCTCAGAGGGACAGAGTAGATAGGGATCAGAGGAGGTTTCTATTCTTGATGCTCGTGAGGTTGCTATTGGGGACAAAGGGGAATGATTTGAACTGCAGATTCCTGGGCATCTTGGAGGACCTAGATGGAGTGGGGCGATATGCATGGGGTGCTGCCCTACTGGCGCACTTGATAGCTGACTTGTCCATGGGGATAGGTCGTGAGACTACTATCAGTGGCTTCTCACATTTTCTTCAGGTACTCTTTTTTTTCGTTATTTAAATGATTATTAATATGATTATACTTATGAATGCTAATGATGATTGTGGATGCAGGTGTGGAGTCACCTCTACATGCCCATGGACCGAGCTAGCCGCTGACCTGGAGATGCAGATGCCTACCCTTTGGCGCGACGGTGGCTGCCGTGCTTGACTGGGGCGCCTCATGCCTATGAGTTACGAGTACTCAGGCGGGAGTTCCTTGACTACCCTGCTTCACTGGTACGTGCGTGAATATGATGCAGTTATGCTTTTATTTCCTACTTTATAAAGATATGATGATATAATGATATGCATGCAAGTGGTGTGGAGACCATACCAGGGGATGACCGATGAGGGTCAGCCTTGGGTCGCAGTGGGCTTACCTCATTTTGGGCGTGAGATCTGGGTTCACTATCTGAACGAGATCGAGCTATTGCGGCTAAGGCTGGCGATGAGGACGCTCGGCCTACACCAGGAGTGGGTCGAGGTAGCAGAGCCACGCGAGATTGGGAGGAAGACCCGAGGGCATACCATTGCGACCGACTGGCGGCTTCAGTTCCCAGAGTAGTTTGCAGACTGATAGAGAGGTGGGACCCCAGTCGTCTCCCATGCGCTGGATAGTTCGGCGTATTTTCAGCGCTACTGGGAGACGTAAGCTGGTCGACCTCAGATAAGGGTAGTGGGGGTACGTATGAATGCATATTTTCTAATGTTAAAAACTATATGCTTATTAAGATATGCAACTAATATGTGACAAATGTACGATGCGCCGGATGCAGTGGTGGTGGACATGCAGGTCCATCTCCACAGTGTGGAGGCCCAGCTTGCGACTACACGAGCGGACTTAGGGGCCCAGGTGAGTGTACTTAACTATCTGCAATTAATTATGTCACGCCCCAAACCGATAGCAGCGGAACGTGTCGTTCGGAATGCGACAGTGATACAGTCGTGAATAGTCAGAGCATACATAAGACACAAAAATTACAAACTCTACAATGTGGGCCAATTTAACCTTTATTGATATTAATATATTCGAATTACATACCTTGACTCAACTTACATAAGTAAAGAAAGGACTCACTATTACATTTTAATAAAAATAAAAGACTCAAATACTTTATAAAGGGAAAAGACTCAAGGATAAGATAAGACTCAAGAAAACTAAAGACACCGACACGATTCTCCATAACGCTCATCACTCTTGCCCTTCCCCATCTGATGGACTATCTTCAATGTCGTTACCTGAAAAACGTTAAAGATAGGCAGGTGAGCGAAATGCTCAGTAGGAATTACATCTCTCATCAAGCAAAATATAAGTGATTAACCAATTACTCATGTTCATGACAAATGAAATGCAGGAACTAGGAAATCATGATGATCAATCTAACAGGACAGATGAATATTAAAGTCAAAGGCAGTTACGAGCTTAAGAGAAATAGGGATGAATTCCCATGCGGAGTCAAGGACAAGCTATCAGAATATAACAAGGATAGATACGCGGATGAACATAACTTCAGAATTGGCCAGAATATACAGAGTTTCAATAAATATAGGCAGAATTAAACATTCAAGCAGAATAACTAAATTATCAGAATAACTGAACAACAAAATATCAGAATAACAGAATTAACAGAATTTACAGAGTTTACAGAATAACAGATATAACAGAATAACAGAATATGACAGATGTACAGAGTTTGGTGCAATGCCACACCCATAAGTTTACCATGGTTTACAGAATTGGACTTCCATCCTACCTGGCACTGAAAAGTCGCGGACCCAGAGCCCTTTAATATTTCAGAATCAGATTTGGCCAAATACAGAGTCAAAGGGTTATGTTCTCAAATTGATGACAAGAAGATTCCAAAAGGAGTAGAGTGTCAAGATTAACGGAAAACCAAAGTGACACGGATCGGATCTGAGGGTTTTAAGGTACAACCAGCTCAGCTGCCTTGAGGGAATCCAAGACTAGCGGAGACTTACAGAGGTCTCAATGACTAACTTGCCAGTCCGAAGGAACAGAATGTCCAACGGAGGGCTCGTATGTCACCGAGAGTTGAGGTGTATGCGTGAACCAATTATGAAACAGGGACTCCATCTACGGACGTGAGATGGGAGTGCCAGAAGACCCGCGGTATGGGTCAAAATCGTGAGAAAACGGTGAGAACATGAATGTGTTAATTATAGAATTCATGTCTATCCAATTCTATAATTAACTATAATTAAATAAACTTATATTATTTGATGCCCGTGAGTGGCGTCATTTATTAATTAGCATCCTCTTGGAGGGACATTAATTTTATGATTTATAACTGAATTTATTTAACAAGAATTCACATTTATATCTATTTATCTGAATAATTTCAAAAACACGCATTTCAAGACACATTGATTTATTTAAAATAATTTACGGAAATAGAATATATGATAATTAGGAGAAAAATACAAGGATTCCAAATATATATTTTTTATAATTTTCTGTTACATATTTTAATAATTATGGATTTTCAAAGATATGCATACATGATATATGTATATATATATATATATATTTATATATATATGTGTGTGTTAAACTGACGCCTATGAACAGTGGCGTCCAATTGTATTTTGACGACCGTTTGTGGGTCATTAATTCAAAAAGGTCCGATTTTCAACCCTCTCGTTTCTCGACGTAACTATGTCGGAATTGAGCCTATAATATGTCGAAATGACGGGCTCGAAAAACTCTATCTAACCAGATGTTCAAAATAATTTTTCGTTGAGAGACGGGAGATCTTGAGATAGGGGGCACGAAAAATGGTGCAACCACTTTCACTACCTCGGTCTCCACCCCAATAGTACGTCCATAAATTTTCATGTCCAAAGGACACTCCGGCGCCCACGAACAAATTGTCAAAGTAAAAACTTATAACTAACATGTTACAGTAAAGTTCATGATTCGCCGAGTAACTCTATAATTTCATATATTAGTTAATCAATTTGTTAACTAGTTAATATTATTGTATAAACATATGAAAATTTAAAGAAAAATATGAAGATTCAAATCATATCCATTATATGATTTTTTTGATACGTGAGTTACATGGATAAAATTATTAAATCATGCATTAACTTTGTTAACCTCACGTGAAACTACAGAAAAACATAAAACATGCAGATTTAACTCATAGTTTGGCTTGATAGAGAGAACACCTACCTCGGTTGTTGATTGGATTGACAGATGATGAAAAGGCTATAGAACTCCGATACTCTGTTTCCAACAGAGACAGCAGCAGTAGAAAAGATCAGTTTGGACGAAATCAACAAGAAACGGCTTGGGTGAAACAATAAGAGCAACGGCTCTTATTAATAACAGCAGCAGCAATAGCCCTCCGGGAAAATTAGAGAAAATTGTTACAGAACGAAGGTGCAGCCGGAGGAAACGAAGTTTCTGCTGCCTAAAACCCTATTGTAGTCGACGAGAGAAAAATTTCGTTTAATGGCTCGAAGGGTTGGTATTTATAGGGTTTTAGAGACCTCAAAAGGTTGGAGTTCGATTGGGAAGAGCATTCCTAATATCAATCTATTTGCATTAAAATTTCCATTACAATTCTTTTCGAAACACAACACTTCCTAATTTCAGTGAAATGGAAAAGACGACGTAGGTTGGGTCGCCCTTTTATAAATTGACGCCTATATCTAAAGTCTTTAATTGTTTAAATAACGCCTTCCCACAGGGCGTTACTTCATTAATTAACGCCTCCTATTATGTCTTTAATTTCATAAAACGCGCCTTCATCTGGGGCGTGTTTATACTTCTATTAATATTTGACGACTTGAACAAAGTCGTTTGTTTTAACCGATTACGTTTTTAACGTTAATTTAAAGAGTAACAATCTTTAAGGATTTTTATCTTTTTTATCTGATGGGATATCGACATGAAATTTTATGGGTATACATTTTCCATTTTTCTCTATTTTTTTATATAATCAGTTTTATGAAATTCTTTTAATATAAAAAGCGGCACTATTCACTATTACTATTCACTAAATAAAATAACGACTTCTGATAAGTCGTTGGTTCTTTAAGTAACGCCCATGAACAAGGCGTTAATTCCATTTTTTGCATCTTTTAGTACCACCTACAAAAGACCTAAATTGCTTATATACTCATTCCTTTACCATTTACTCATCTTTAATGGATTAAATCTTGTTAATACACCTTATTCCTTCAACTAAAAATATAATATAATAAATGTGAAATAATAAATTTTCTAAATTATTAATAAAAATCTAAATTAGCATTTTCTCCAAGATTTGTTTTATTATTAATGGAATATGATATGACTTTAAATGCCTACTTAAAATGACTCTATATTCCCAATCCCTTAGAATTTTAGGGTAGGGTCTATAAGATCCTCTTGTAAGGCCCATTTGGAAATCTCGGGGTTGTATACAAGGTTTGGCCCTGATTATCTATTGGTTTTAAATTTATTTAGACTTTCTGTTCCTTAAATTTACCAGGGTTGCTACAAATTATTCCAGAATTCTTGATGTTCGGCCACTGACAATCTCAATAAATGCAACGTGCCTAGTAGGGAGCTGTAGCAGGAGGGACAGGAGGCGCCTCTTCAAGCATGAGAGATCATAACGCTGAGGTTTTGCAGGAGCGACTCGCAGGAGTGGTAGCGCGTGCTGAGGCGGCGGAGCGTGACCTAGCCGAGCGGGTAAGTGTTCAAATGATATTTACGCACTACACATTATTTCTTTACAAAAATAAAAGGTTCCATTATGCTTATGAAATGCAATGAATTACACAGGCCATAGAGTTGTAGGAGGCGCTCACTCGGGCAGCACTAGTAGGCACCAAGCTCGCGATCCGAGATCAGCGGGTCGCGGAGTTAGAGGAGGAGAGGAGGAGCCTAGGGACAGCGGTGCTTCCCCAAGAGGTAGTGGAGTTGCAGATCCTTCTTGAGGTGGAGAGGAGGGAGCGTGGTCGAGAGAGGGAGGACCGGCTGAGGGAGTGTGAGGAGCGGCTTGAGCGCGAGCGAGAGCTGTCAAAGCTGAGGCTCTGCCTTGGCACAACCGAGGAGCGTGCTAGAGCAGCAGAGGAGTGCTACCGACGAGGCCGGGAGCAAGCACAGCGCGAGGGGCGAGCCAGCGCTTATTCTAGCACAGGTTATCTGGCGGGTTCCGCTACTCAGCAGAGGAACGAGGCAGAGGTACGAGCTTGAGCCGGGAGGTCAACTGCCACCCAGAGTTCGATGGGGCCCCCACCGCCTCTGGCCCAGGGCAAGGATGAGAGAGGAGAGGCAGAGAGTAGGAGGGTGGAGGGTGGCGGTGAGAGCTATGTAGATTACCTTTGTACACCACCTCCTGCATTTTGTACGCACATATATATGAGCATGTTTATAGAAATGAAAAGCATGTCTGTTACCTGAGTTTGTCTTTTTTGTGCGCTTGTGTACCTGTGTCCTCTACTTTGTTCTGTCCCTATATTTCACACTTAACCAAACATATTAGTTAATCTGTCTGGCTTGGCCCCTTGCTCGATAAGCAAGGGGATATTCTTGTTGACCTTGACAAAGGGTCAAGGGCCCAAGCCTTTTAATAAAATAAGGCAAATTACAAAGAATAGAGGAAAATGCAACATGTAGGCAGGCAAATGCAAATTGGAATTGAAAAGACGATGACATAAAATGCAAGCAAGCAGATGATAATTGCGGATAGATTAAGCAGGGCATTCTGTGGGAATTGGCGACCAGACAGGTGACACCAATTCTTGAATTTTATTTTATTTTATTTTATTTTTGAAATGATGACCATACAGGTGTCTTTATTTAAGAAACTGGCGTCCTCTGATTAGGCGGTAATTGAAAACAATTTTTTTATTTTTTATTTTTTTATTTTTGAAAAAATGATGACCAGATAGTTGTCTCTAATTAAGAAAATGACGCCCTCTGATTGGGCGCTAATTGCATTTTTTTTGAATTAGCATGATACATAGGTCCTAAAACCTTACACATTCACCATCTTAAATTCATTAATCATTCTTAAATAATTTAACAAAGGATCAACGGGTTTGAAGTTTGTGCTTTCACTCATAGCCTCATGTGGCCCATCCTCCTAAGTCCGTCTTTGCCATTCTTCAAGCTTTTGACATACCATGGAGGGGGAATGGAAGAAAATGTTGGGGAAGTTCACGAGGGGTTTCGAAAGATCAAGAAAACTCCCCTCCCCTACCCTATTGCCTGTTGGGGTTCGGTCTTTGGCTTAGGAAAATTTTTGTTACCTTTTTCCCCTTTTAAGATGCATGCTTACGACCAGGGTTTTCTCTGCGGGGACTTTGCCCTCTTGACATGCTTTTCCTTTGATTTGATTTAATTTTTTCTCTCCTTTTTTTGATTATTTGAAATATAGACCTAATTGTACTTGAACTTTTATGGCATATGTTCCCTTTTGGGTCCTGACTTCCACCTACTAGGGCGGCGGGTAGGTTTGGTGGTCTAACTAGAGTCTGACTTCCCCCCTCGTGAACCAAAGAGAAGAGAATGGGTAAAGTCTTTACACTCTTAGTTTGACTTTAACTTTTCTTAGATTCTGCACCGCTTGAGTTTAAGAGCTAAGCATGTTGTGTGTGTGTATTGACCCAAGGTTAAATTATCAAGACTGAATAATGAATTAGAGATTTTGATTTTTCGAGCTTCTTGGCCCACGTATCATGCCAGCCCATTTTTTATTTATTTTTATTTTTTTATTTGTGTTTTGAGACTTAAGGGTAGTATTTCTTAAGATATAGTCAATTCCATAGATGAGCCAATTCTTCCCCTTCAGCATTAGTTAGTTTATAAGTATTATCAGGATAAACTTCTTTTATTACATAAGGCCCTTCCCAGTTTGGTTGAAGTTTTGAACGAGGTCCACCAGGTGTTACGAAGATTCTCTTAATTACCATTTCACCAACTTTGAGTTTTCTCTCAATTACTTTCTTTTGATAGAAACATGAAAGCCTGTTTTGATAAACTCTTGCATGTTCGGCGGCGGCCAAAGGTCTCTCATCTAAGAGTTCCAATTGTACAAGGAGAAATTCATGGCGCTCATCAATCGAGAGCTCCTTGTCCAATTGTACTATAAGAGAAGGTATAAGAATCTCATAGGGAACTACTGCTTCCATTCCATAAGTAAGGGCGAATGGAGTCTACCCAGTAAGTGTACGAATGGAAGTATGGTAGGCCCATAGAGCTTGTACGACCTTCTCTGGCCAATCTACAAATTTATTAGCTTCACACGTTTTCTTGATAATTTTAATAAAAGTTTTATTCATTGCCTCTTCTTGACCATTGCCCCTGTGGATAATAAGGAGACGAATGATGCAATGCAATGTTATACCTGTTGCAGAGGTCTTGAAGCTCTTGAGAGATGAACTGTGGCCCATTGTCGATGATGATGGTACTTGGTATGCCGAACCTGGCGATGATGTTCTTCATTATGAATTTGCATACTGTTGATGCTTTAATTTCCACATAAGCTTCCGCTTCTGCCCACTTGGTGAAGTACTCCGTGGCCATGAGTATGAATGATTTTAGTTTTGTGAGGAGGTTTGAGTCACCAAGAGGTCCGATAATATCGAAAGCCCACATGGAGAAAGGCCATGGGGAGGACATAGGATGGAGTGAAGAAGCAAGAGAATGAATTTTGTCGGCGTGCAGTTGGCACTTAACACACCTTCGAACATAGATAGAACAATCCTCTTCTAGAGTAGGCCAATAGAACCCTAGCCTAAGGATCTTCTTGGGTAACATGTAGCTATTGACATGACCCCCACAGACTCTTGAATGTACCACTTTCACGACCTTCCAAGATTCATCATCATCGAGACACCTGAGAATAACACCAGTGAGACCTCTTCTATAGAGCATGCCTCCAACCAGAGTGTATCTTTGGTTGACTCTCCTGATTGCTTTCTTTTCTTCCGCCGTGGCCTCTTAAGGATACGACTGATCTTGACAATATTTGGCAATCTTGTAATACCATGGCTTCTCCTCATCAGCCAATTCTTCTTCTAGATCGAGTAGCATGATCTCTTTATTCTCAATGATTTCTCCTTCCTTAACCTTCCTGAACAACTCCTCCTTAACCCTAAGGAAAGCTAGATCTTTAATAGCAAGAGTGAGACGCTTCTGAATGATAACAGAATGAAAATCCCAGTCGGGGAGAAAAATCAAGGAGGAGGCAAGTGAAGCAAGAGCGTCAGCTAAGATGTTCTACCTGCGAGGAACATAGACAAAGATCGGCTTAGTAAAGAGCTTGGCATAAGCAGAAGCAAGTTCCTGATAGGGTTTGAGCTTGGGATCGAGTGTAAGGCATTTGGCGAGCACTTGGCGAAGAATAGGCTGACTATCACCGACCATTCGCAACTGGGTGACACCAAATTGATGAGCGGCCTCAAGTCCGGCCAGAAGAGCCTCATACTCAGCTATATTATTTGTAACAGGGAAGGTGAGCTGAGAGGCAAGTGGGATGGTGATACCCTTAGGTGTTAAAAGAACCATGCCGATCCACCTACCATGAGAATTCAGAGCTCCATCAAAATGCAATGTCCACATGGGATCTGAAGGTTGATTGATGGACATTAATTCCTCATCTGGAAACTCCGAGCGAACAAGATCAAATCGAGGAAGAGGGTGATGAGCAAGATGTTCTACTATGGCATAGCCTTTAATCGCTTTTTGCTGAATGTAAGTGATGTCGAACTGAGAAAGAAAGCTTTGCCATCGCGCTAATCGGTCAGTAAGAATAGATTTTTCAAGGAGGAATTTGATGGGATTCATGCGAGCAATCAGATGAACCTCATGAGCTAAGAAATAATGCTTCAATTTTTGAACTACCCAGACTAAAGCTGCGCAGGTCTTCTCCATAGCCGTATACTTCTGCTCACATAGGTTGAGGAGCTTAGACAAGTAGTAGGCTTCCCTCTCCTTACCTTCTTCATCAACTTGCACAAGGATAGCACCTACTGAGTCATCCAGGATGGAAATATAAAGAACGAGTGGTTTTCCTGGAACCGGTGGCCTCAAGACAGAAGGATTAGACAGATAGTCCTTTAATCTGTCAAAAGCCACCCGACACATGTCATCCCAATTAAATTTAACTCCCAGCTCAGTAAGCTCATAAAATGGCCTACACCTTTGTGAGTGCTGGGAGATAAATCGGTGAATGAATTGCAACCTCTCGATTAGTCCTTGAACTTCTTTCAAATTCTTGGGAGGAGGCATATCTCTTATTACTTGTGCTTTATTGGGATCAATCTCAATACCCCTCTTGCTAACAATGAATCCAAGCAATTTATCGGACGACACACCGAACACGCACTTCCTGGGATTCATTTTCAAGTGATATTCTCGCGCTCTTTGCAAGACCTTGGCTAGAACCCCAAGATGCTCGATCCTCGTCATTGACTTCACTACCAAGTCATCTACGTACACCTCGATATAAATGTGGATCATATCATAAAAAATAGCCATCATGGCCCTTTAGTAGGTGGCTCCAGCGTTCTTAAGTCCAAATGGCATGACCACATAGCAATACGTACCCTAAGGTGTAGTGTAGCGACCCAATATCCGGATACCGGGAAAGGAACCCGATCCCATTCGAATCCTAGCCCGCCGCCCACAAGTCGGGGCTCCGAAGGGCTAAAAAGGAGTGTGGAGGTACAAAGAAATAAGAAATAAAGTAGGATAATTCAATAATTAATAAAAGTAAATAAATAACTACAACAGAGTCTAGTCCAACAGAAAGTATAGTCTAAGGCAGAGAACATACCCCGCGCCAAGTGAACACTCGGCCTGGCAAGCTGGCGACTAAGAACCTCAGCACAGCACCCTCGAACCTCGAGGAAGAATCGCCGCACCTGAAAAGCAGGGGTGAGCCTCCTGTCACTGGCTCAGTAGGGATCCCGCAGAACCCCAACCGAGAACAACAGCGGTAACAGAAAGCAGCAACGATAGCAAGAATAGTAAACCGGTGGCCGGTAGAAACTCGGCACTACAGCTACTCCTACCGAAAAGAAACTCAACACCCCGATCCCACAGTCGGGGATGACCAGACAATGAACCACCCTAGTCACGCTACTAGGAAAATGACCACCCGTCGGGAACTCGACGTTGTCTAGGGGAAAGCCCTCGGAGACCCTCACCGGAATCCCTAGACCTCGACATCGGAAGACACCCGGAACTCCACGCAAAATCACGTCTCACAGATGGGAAGCGGAACTCAACTCACGAGGAAACTCACGTCACGTGATGGCAGTACCTGCCCACCGGAAGCAAGGTCGGATGCATCCACTGACAACTTAGTCCACAGCGTCAGGTGCCTCGCTGCGACGCCCCAGGCGGAGACAAAGACACCGTACAGTAACGAGGAACACAAAATAAGGACTAGCTGGGGTCGCGCTCGTCAGCGCGGGTCGAACAGCTCCCAACTAAGTGTGCACACATAGACCATCTGCTCTAGGTCGGGTCCTCTAGTTGGTTTTCCCCCCAAGCGGACTCAGGCTACAAAGGCGAGGGGCCCTACGGAAACCAGCCTCAAAATCGTCTCTCTCGAGTAAGCTGCTCCACCACTCCCGGGTGGGTCAGCACACGCGTGCCGTAAGAAGGCTATGACCAGTGGGAGGTCACTAACATGAACATGGAATGCCACTCACACACCCATCACGAGTAACATGGAGTAACAGGTGGCACGACACCACCAGACTCTGGATAGCCTACTAGACCTACTAAATATAACGGTCCTTGAGTCATAAGACTCGGGGTCAAGACTGTCGTACAAGGACAGCTCCACGCCGTCAATATGGCCTATCTCTAGGTCTAAAACCATGGTAACACGGTTCCCAAGGCAACCCACAAGCCACCGTGTTACTCCCTCACCCAAGGGACACGCGGGGAACCTCCAGTCCCAGGCTGGTTAATTGGACTCACAGTCCAAGGCCAGACACATAGCCCACCGGGAAACTACATTCCCTGAGAATCACACGATGTGCAGGAATAGCCCTCCGCACTCGTGCCGACTCACGACAACACGATCTAATGCAAACACAAAAGCCCGGAACATGTGGGGTGACCCGGACCCTCTAAACACACGGGCATGCTAATCGAGACAATGTGGTGTCTCTGGACACCCCCAGAAACATGAACACAGGTCCCACGGTGTCCGGGACTTTCACGAGGCCGAAGGTCAACCACTGGGTCACCGTCGGGTTGACCGGAGACCAACATAATGCGAAACGGACACGGCGAACATGAAAAACTACCTAGCGGTCTACCCCTAGACCGTTAGGGAGCCTAGCGGTCTACCCCTGGACCGCTAAGGCCAACCTAGCAGTCTACCCCAGGACCGCTAAGCTCTAGGAACTCGCAAACCCCTAGCGGTCACTTCTCGGACCGCTAGGCAGAGTGGCGGTCCTTTGCCTGACCGCTAGGTGATGCCTAGCGGTCAATCGCAAGACCGCTACCCCACTGACCTCTAACTGACCAAAACACAGTCAAACGGTCACCCCTTGGACCGCCAGGCAGAGCCTAGCGGTCCAACGCGCGACCGCAAGGCTCGAACCGACATACGGGGACCCTAGTGGTCCCATACATGACCGCCTGGCGCCCTAGTGGTCACTGGAAGGACCGCTAGGTCGTCCCGAACCCGAAACCAGTGAATCGCACAGAAAACTTCATTCCACACCCCGTTCACGCCCACGTGAAGGGGAAAACAAGGGGAAACTAGTCCCCTACCTCTCTAGCACCGAGAGGACCCATTTAGACCCAACAAATGCGATCAAAACTCTAGATCGGGCTCACACCCCAAAATCATGCATTTTCCCCAAAACATGAAAATAAACCTGCTTGGCTCATCACGGCCTACAAAACTCACGGGAAAGGAAGTACACGAGCTGAGGGTCCATCTCCCTACCTCCACCGAAGATTTGATGCCGTTAAACCCTCGCCGGGACACGAACTCGCACCCGAGCTTCCACGCGCCTCCACCACCTTGATCCTCGCCCATCTTCACTCGTGCCTCACCCACGTCATCCCCGCCTCGCCCGTGCCGCGCTCCATCAGCCGCCGGAGAGAGAGCGAGAGAGGAGAGAGCGTGAGAGAGGTGAGTGAGAGAGTGAGAGAATGAGAGATGGCGAGAGAGAAAAAGGAGGTTAATATATATAGAAAAACCCAAAAATTCCAAAATTTCAAAAAATTATGAAAAATTACCTCCGTGATCCTCGGCAAGGGCACAACGCACTGGTCACGTCCCGGGGTCAGAGAATGCCACGGTTCACCCTGCATAGTGTCCCGAAGGCACATCAGGGAAAAATACGCGTAAAGCGTAAAACACACTCTGGGACTCACGAAAACGATTCGAAACTCACGGATCCTGACCCGATAAATGATTCAAAAAATTTGGGGCGTTACATGTAGTGAATGAAGTCTTCTCTTAGTCTTCTTCAGCCAGGCGAATCTGATTATATCCGGTGAAGCCATCCATAAAAGAGAGGGTCTCCAACTCTGCCATATTATCAATCAAAATGTCTATATGAGGGAGGGGGAAATCATCTTTAGGACACGCGTGGTTAAGGTCCCATAAGTCTATGCAAATTCTGACTCTCCCGTCCTTCTTCATAACCGGGACAATGTTAGCCACCCAATTAGGGTAGAGGATGACTCTAATGAATCTAGCCTTATGGAGCTTATCGACCTCTTCTTTCATCTTTAAAGCCATATGAGGGTGGAAACGTGTTAACTGTTGCTTAATCGGGATGGACCCTGGCTTAAGTGTTAAGCGATGTTCAACAAGCGCGGGATCCAGACTCGACATATCCTCGTAACTCCATGCAAACGTGTCCTTGTATTATTGGAGAACCTGGATAAGCGCCTCTTCTTTAGATGGAAGCAAATTCTTGCTTATGAGGACTATCCTAGGGTTTTCCTTGGTTCTCAAGTTAATTTCTTTGGTAGGCTATTCTACTGAGGCTGACGGTTCGTCGAATCTCCTTATACCGCTGGCAAAAGCGTCAGCCTTGTCCTCATATTCGTCATACTCTTCACCCCCCTCTTTGATAGGGTCTTCATCATTCATGATCTCATAAACACCAAACCCTTCGTCTAAAGCAAAAGCTTCCTCACATTCTAAATCCGACAGGAGAATCGGATCCTCTATGAATTGGGGAATTGCTAAACAAGCTGGACACCTCCTGGCTAGATCTAACAAGAACCTACAGGGAATCTGCTTACCCTTGACTTTCTTAGTGGCAACTACCCCAAGACTCTTACCACTAGAAGAACTAGAAGAACAACTGGCCTGATCACTAGAGCCTAAAGAAGAGGAGGAACAAGAAGCGGGTATAGAGGAAGGAGGTACAGAAGAAGCCTCCTCATCAGAGTAAAAGAAGTCTGCTAACGGACCTTGAATGAGCGGCCCTTGGGTCTGGGCACTCATGAACAAGATAGGAGGTCTCTTCAACAGAGATGGAAGATTGAAAAGTTTAAATTTTAGCATTTTTTTTTCATTTTCAAGAATGGAAAAGCAATGAGAGGGAGGAGTTAAGGATGAAGTTGAAATCGAGAGATTGGAGAAGGACTGAACAAGAGATTGCCCGAGCGAGGGCGTGATGGAGAGTTTAGATAATTGCTCGATGAGTAGAGGGGGAATTGAGGGGATTCATAGGAAATCAAGAGATAAGGAGATCAGGACCGCGGGTGGTCTGGCGATGTTGGAGGTAAAAAGTTTGGAGCACCAAAAGGTAATGAGTGACGGGTGGAAGGAATCAACAAGGTAAAGTCCGGCCCATAGTTTATCTATGGTGAAGCCTTCTTCAAACGGCACATTAGGTTCTCCCGTATCAGTGTAGTTGCTCAATAGCTGTCTCTTGTTGGTGATTATTGCTGGCTTCTCAATCAACTCATGAATAAGTGGTGGCCATTCCAGATCAAATGGCATAAACAGTCTGCTTAAAGCAATAGTAATATCATTCATGTCAAACCATCTATACCACTCACACTCAAGGCCATTCATCTTTCTTCTTTTGAACGGCCTCAGAGACTCCAAGGCTTTATAAGTGACCAGTGGTGCTAAATGGCGGGCAAATTGGTGTGAATGCACATCTTGATGATCTAATAGTGAAGTAATCACTGTAGTCTGCTCTTCAGCCAGTTTAGTGGGCCCCTTCACAAAATGTGTGTAAAGAGACCATGTGAGTGGCTGTCTGTCTCTCTTGAGAGTGGAAGTCATAGTAGCCCATGGCTCTTCTTCATTTTTCATAGATTTTCATCTACTTGGCCCTTTATACCCCAGGCCGCCTCAAGGAATGAGTTTGTGATTCTTAATGGGCTTAACTCTGCCTTGGAGACTGGTGCCCAGACCTTTGCCTGATCTGTACCCCATTCCCATCATAATGTTCCAACCCGGGGTGTTCATCATGTCCTTCTTTTTCTTGCCCTTTTGAGGTAGCGGTGGTGTTGGTGCTGAAACTTGTCGCCTTAACAAGTCATGCCGCAGGTCGGCAAGATCTAACACAGATAACAAGGGCCTATTGGCCAGCCATATGGAGGGCACCGATGTGGCAGAGTGTATGTCAATTGATGGCAAAATGGGCATACTAGTGACTTTGATGATGCGCCCCTTATGTGGAAACTTTATGCATTGATGATTTATGGAGGGTATAGCATCAAGCACTTGGATGTACGGATGACCCTGAATACCATTAAAAGTCAGATCCATATCTAAAATGTGGGAATCTGCTGTAACTAACACTGGACCCAACCCGACTTTCAAAGTGATCATGCCCATGGGCGACTTTTTCGTATTATCATAAGCGGTAACTGTAATGGTAGACGACCGTATCTCATTGTCCTGAATGCCACACATTTTCAAAGTGCTAGGAGGCAACACATTTATGGATGCGCCAGTATCCACCAAACATTGACTGATAGCCACTTTGTTAATATCAACAGTAATGCACAAAGCATATTTCCTGGCTGGCTTTGGAGCAAGTTCATGTTCATAAAAGACAATAGCCGGTTGGTCACCTGCCGGAGTTAAGACTGAAGTGATCTGCCCAACTGGAATATCCTCATTTACCATCACCTTCTGTAGATACTGCTTTAAGGCCCTTGGGTGAGTGGTGGATCTCTTAATTAAGTCCAAAATAGAAATCCTAGCCAGGGTCTTGTCCAAATGCTTTAATAAATCATATTGGGTGCCCGATATGGATTCTTGTTCTTGTTCTTACTCCTCTTGCCCCTGTGCAGGCTCTTGCTCCCGCTGCGGAAACACACGGTGGAATATCTATCCACTACGGAGCACCCTGGTTTGTGAAGATCACGCCTCTGTCGGATTTTGTGTAGGCAGAGGATTGGTAGATGTGGAAAGGATGTCAGGGTTGACAGGTATTGGAGATGGAGTGACCAAAGAGGGAACCCTTATGAGAGGCCTTGTCGGCTAAGGATTAGTGGAAACTAGGGTATTGGGTAGCGAAGGTCCAATGGGAGAGGGACTGGAAGGTGCAGGCGGCGCCTGGGCGGTTGGAGGAGGTGTAGGCTGAATGAGGATGGGCCTAGGTGGAGGTGAGGGATTTACGAGCAGTATAATGGATGTTGGTGAAGGTCGGAGTAAGGGGGTCCTTGTCGGTAATGGGTTAATGGTAGCGGGAGGAGGAACAGGTGTCGGTGAGGGGCAGATGAGAAGTGGCCTAGACGGTAAGGGATTTATGGAAGGAGGAGGAGTTTGCGGTAAGGAAGGGTTTGCGGGGGTGCGAATGAGGAGCGGCCTAGCTCGCAAGGGATTTATAGAAGTAGGAGGGGTTTGTTGTAGTGCGGGAGAAGGTGGAAGGCAAATAAGAAGTGGCCTAGATGGAGGGTTGGTGATGGTGGAGGGAACTTGGTTGGTGGTGCGTAAGAGGGGACGTGAAGGTGGAGGGAAAGGTGTTGGTTGGGAGGTTGTTCTTAGTAAACATGGTGGTTGGTTTGAACTTTGGTTTATAGTCCCGACAGAGGCATTTTCTTTATGCCACCCTTGCCCTCTCTCCACTTCATGGAAGGAGGTGACAGGGTTTCACTGTTGAGTAAGTGTTGGGTGCTCCGATAGTGGATTATGGATAATCCCCATGTCCGGTTGTGGTGCGGGAGCTTGTTACGGCGGAGGAGGTTGTTGAACTTGTTGTTGAGGTGGCTGCTGAGCCTGCTGCTGTCGAGGTGGTCTTCGTGCTTTCAAAGTTGCAATGAACTGCCTCATCTCATCCCAGTCAATACCGCCCTGATCATTCATATCATATATGTAATCCTTGAAGTGAAAGTAATGATCTACGTTGTGACCGGGCTGCGGATGGTACACACAATACCAAGAGGTATCCACGTTTTACGGCCAGATCATCCTCTCCTTTGGCAATGCGAGCACGTTGGCGGCCATAAGGGCGTTAAATATATCAGGAGGCTCTCGGGTAATGGAGGGTATTGGGCTCTTTTGGGGCCCATGGGTCTTCTTGGTTGTTGAGGGTCATAATTGGCGGGAGGTGGCACCTGGCGGTATTGTTGGGGGACTTGTGGGTTTTGTGGAATAGCTTGGTTTTGTGGAGGTGGCCAGAACGCCTGGGGAGAGTTGTTTGCTTGGAGGGGAATTTGGTTAAGGAAGGAGGGTTGTTGTTGTTGTGGGGGTCTCGGGTTGGAAGGATTGCGGAAAGGTTCAGGATTGCCAACCATGCCCACTTGCTCATTGGTAACGGTACCCTCGGTTGTCCCACCATTGATATTGACATTATTGCTCTTCCTCATCATTCTCAGCTTTTGCTCAAACATGCCCATGATGGGCGAATCCTTCATTTGAGTTTGAATATATCTGGCTCTTTCAAAAAGTTCCTCCATTGTATTTAGTTTATTCATGGCCAGAATGTGACAGAATTGCGGAGTAGCATTTGATACTGTCATTTTAACCTACTCCGGTTCTGATAGGGTATCTCTTAACTTTTCGGCCATTGACCTCCATCTATCGGCAAATTGTGTGAAGTCCTCCTCAGGCTTCATTTTCTCAGCAACTAAGTCCGTAATAGACAAAGAGGGACCCACTCGGTCTCTATACTTTAGTAGAAATTTCCTTTGAACAACATCAAAATCATCGGCTTCTGCAAGCTCCAAAGAGTAAAACCATTCAAGGGCAGGGCCATCAAGGGACCTTCTAAATAAATAAGCTAGGGATGCTTTACTATTCTGCCAGAAGGATGCCTCGTACATGAAATCTTTTAAGTGAATGAGCGGGTTGCCCGTTCCATTGTAGCGCCGAAAATTTGGCATTTCCGACGGAGGCAAGTGAAAAATCGGCAGAGTAGGGAGAGTGACCTCCAGAGCATCTTTAGGGGCTGTGACCTTCTTGAGTTTTTCCTCCATGCTAGCAATCTTTTGGAGGAGAAGAATGTTGGTGTAAGACTCGGCCGGGGCCGAATTGGTAAGGAACGGGTTTGGCATAGGCCTTCTCAAAAATTGGGGAGGTGGTGGGCGTTGTGGCCTAACAGCGGAATGACTTATCGGTTGGGCCGGCGCAACGATAATAGGAGTTCATGGACGGGATGGAATCTTTTGTGAGACCGCTTGGTCATTAGAGGTGTTGATTTGAAGGCCACCCGCGGCTTGAGGGGGATTTGACGAAGAAGAGGGGACAACTTTCCCCTTGAGAGCGGCTTGGACCGCTTGGCGTTGAGTATCGTCTAGTTGGGATAAGGCATTGATGAGATCATTCAAATTGAAAGTCGGGGAGGCCTCCCCGGATGTGAATTGAGTGATGGGTTGGGCTTGAGAGGAAGGCTCAACCACTTGAGTGGTGGTGTCCACCGCATAGACTTGAGGGTATTGAGAATGAGGATGGTTCCTCTCATATTGAACGAAGCCTTGAGGAGGGACCTCATAGGATTGGTCAAATTGACCCTCCTCACAACCATCATATGAATACTTATAGTTGGCCATGTTGACAATTCTACCTGACCGAAGCATCATGATTATTATAATGAACTATTTCACACAAATAAGTATGGGTAGCAAACAAGCACTCAAGTAAGTTGTCAACCAAGTTATGATGATTGCGCAAGGTTTTAATGTTCTTTGATATTTAGACAAGGATGGATTTTAAGAGAATAGTTGTCTCTCTTGAATGTAGATCCTAGTTTCAATTTGAATGTAATCTCTGGGTCAACTAGGTTCTTTCTTTCTCTTCACAAGCGTGTGGGTTAGCTAAACTCGAGGTGCTTCAAATGGTACAACCTTCCTGGCGTTCGTGAGTGAATCCACGGTGCGGGGACTTATGGAGGCCTTGGTTAGGGAATTTCCTATCCAAAGAGACAGAATGCTCAATGGAGGGTGTTAGGATAGATGCGATTGATTCACAGGAGGGTGAATGAATCCCTCTCTAGAATTTTTCGACCAATTTAAAATTTAGATTCAGGACAACTTGATCAGGACCCCCAAAACTGGTGCAAGAGTTACTTCAACTAGGCGTATGCATTGAAGCCTTGCCTACCATGCATCTAACGATGAAAAATCACACAATCAAACCACAAGGAACACCAAGGATTTTAGGTGGTTCGGTCCTTCAGACCTACATCCACCCCACACTCAACTGAGTGTGGCTTCACTACTGCCTAACAGCTTGCCGCTGACCTACAGCTTCGGGGACGAATCCCTACAACCCGCTGAGCTTCACTGCTTGCTGTCCAGAGGAATCCTCCTCTGCAACCGTTGAGGATTACAGCTTAACCTGTCCAGAGGAATCCACCTCTACCCGCTGAGGATTATAGCTTAACCTCCACTGACAAACATCTTGAACAAAGATGAAAAGGAATACAAGAACGATAAAAATTAGCAACTGAAAGCTGGAAGTAAAGCTCAAAAAATATATCTCGCTCTTGGAGCAATGTAGCTTGGATTTGATCCAGAAGCTACATATCTTCTTCCTCCTTGATTCCACTTCTTCTGCTCCTTTTTCTCTCACGCTCTGCTCTTCTTCTATCTCTTTTTCTTCGTTATCTCTTCTCTCTTATCTTCACTGCTATCTCACTCTATCTGCTTGCTTTCTCTCCTTTTTCTTGCTCTTACTCAGATATTCAAAAATCTTCTCTTCAAAATCTCATCATCAGTCTTTTTCTGCTAGCATAAGAGGAGTCTTATATATCTTCAGTCAGGGACCCACGAGCTCACCCACTGGGCGTGTGGAGGGAACATTCCTGCCAAATGATTTCAATAAGCTTTCAGCCACTTATCCAATTCTGAGCACTGTAGCTTTCCTCGTGGTAGTCCTTTGTCAGAGACTATCTACCTTGGATCGCGTGCCCTTGTTAAAGATCTCGAGTAGTTGACCTGTTAATATGTCAAAGCATACGATAGTCATACAAATATGAATATTGCACAGACCTGCTAAGAATATGTTTGACAGTCCATAAAGCACACATAGGCAGACTTAGTATGCACAAACTTAATGCATACAATGGAAGGTTCTACACAAGCCATCAGTGTGCACAAAGAAGTATGCATAGACTTATTATGGCTGTAGGGCTAGGAGATGCACAGACTTCGTGTGTGCATAAGGCAGACAATGCAACGACCCTATATGCCAAACCTTAAGTTGCACAGACTTTGCATAGCGCAAAGACTAGAGTTGCATCGACTTAGTTGCACGAAATGCACGGACTTTGATTTCGCTAGCACAGAATGTGCACAAACTTAATAAGGCAAAGGAAGAGTGTGTACAGACATGGTCTGTGCAAGGTGCCAGGGATGCACAGACCCAAAGCATCATAAGCAAATCATGCACAGACGTTGCATGTGCAAGGAACAAAAAGATGCACTGACCTTAAGTATGGAATGAACATGAACTTCACCGACTTAGCATGAACGAAAGGAAAACATGCACCGACTATGAATGTAAACAACTAAGACATATACCGACATTATCTGACAGATAACGTGGTATGCACAGACTTAACTAAAAGGTGCACCGACTTTCTATACATGAGAGACAGAACACACACCGACTTTCAATGCACAAACAAAATATGCACGGACTTCTTTTATGTTTGAGGTAACGCTGCACAGACTTTATCAACATATGCATGGACTTCGTATGCGACAGATGCAAGGTGCACAGACCTTGTAAGCTAAATGACGCAACAATGCACAGACTTAATAATATATGCAATGGTGAACTATAGGCAGATTTATGCATTTCAATCTCACATGACTCATAGATTGTCATTATCAAAACCAGGGTTCCAACAATCTCCCCCTTTTTGATGATGACAACTATAAGTCATGTATGATTTATTTGCTAACATTCATAACAAAGATACCATACAAAATAAACCATGCATTCAACACAAGTATGCACTATGTATTAATTACATTTCTGTGTACAGTAAGAGAATACAAGGTAGTGTTTGAGTGAAAAATCTCATTCAGCAGAAAAATCTCATTCAACATTTTCTTTACATCAGAAAATTGAAAATTGTTCATCAGAAAATTGAAAATTGTCCACCAGTAAGCTGTAAGCTGTAAGCTTTCATTCACACACTCTACCACAATATTCTCCCCCTTTGTCATTATCAAAAAATGGGGAACTGGAAGAAATCAGTAACCTCTGTAACTCCCCCTGTCTCTTGGATGTTGTGTAGAGCTTGAACCAGGGGCTGAAATGCTGTTCATCACAGAGGTGTGAAAATCTCTAATGAAGTTTGACAACTCATCTAGTCTGTGATGCATTGTGCTCCCCAGTCTGTCCACTAAGGAGGAGTTAAAATCTTGTTTTGTGAGAGTTTGTCTAATGTTCTCCGAGAGGTTCTGCAATTGAGACTGGACAACTTTAAACTTGTTAATGATTTCAGGCTGACTGGCTGCAATTTTGTTCAATGTAATCTTTATCTTTTCAAACTCTATCTTCAGATCAAAGGTGTGGTCAAGAATTTGAGCGAGCTTGCTGAATGATGAAAGTTGGGTATCTTGTAACTTGCTCATGATTTCACTAACTGTATTGCTTACTCCCATAAAAGATTCCAAAATCTCTCGAATTGCTGCATCAGATTTTTGTTTGTCTGACATGAACTGAGTCCCATTGAGATTTCACAATATTTTCCATATGTTGCATTCTGGCATTTACTCTGTTCATGTGAAAGTTTGTGAAAAGAAACTGTGAATTCATAAATTCGTTCTGATTCATTACTATCTCTGTCAAATTAGGAATCATTTGTGCAATGTTAGGTTCAGCATTGGTTCCAGGTGAACTAAATGTAGAGGCACTAGAGTCTGGAAATTCAGTGTGGTAAGCAGGCTGCTGTTCAGGAGATGGAGGGGTGGTATACCAAGACTAGTCACTCCCCCGAAATGTGGACCATATGCAGGAGCTGGAGCAAAGGATATTCTTGGATACATTCTGTACTAAGGAGCAGGACCCATAACATATTCTTGTGTGTCTTCCTCAGCTACCCCTGGAGCTGGAGCTAGTGGTTGTTCCTGTGGAACTTCTTCAACAGATACTTGAGCTCCCTATGCTTCATCCTCATGTTCATTGACCACTGACACAGAAATTTCTTCATAAATTTTTCAGCATGTTCTTTCATAATCTGTGACACCATTTCATCTAATAATTCTTCATCTGATTCAGTTTCTTTTTCCCTTTCCTTTTCATGAAGGAATTCAGTTCTTTCCTCTTCCACACTTGCCTCTTGTTCTTGTTGATCTGTGTGTTGTTCCTGCTTAGATTGTACTCCAAATTTATCAAATAACTGGTTAATGCTTTGATCCAATTATTGTATTATTTGAGCATCAGTTAGATTCAACTCATGGACTTCTTGTTCTAATTGAAGATCCTTGAGATTCTTCTCAGTAGACTCAGCAGTAATTTCTTCTTGTTGTTCAGCAGTTGATTGACCTCTTTTAGGTGACATAAGAGGAACTTCTTCATGAGGAACTTGAGGATGCTGTTCTGATGATGTATCAACTTAAATTTTCTTTTTCTTCTTCAAAGGAGCTGGGTGCTGTTCTTTTGTCTCTTCTTGATCTTTTCCTAGACTGACCTGAGGCTGTTCACTTTGTTCTTTGGCATCATTCACCTTACTGCCTTTGGATGATTTCAACCTCAAGTACTTGTTAATGAAATCCAAGTTATAAATATTTACTTTGGGAATATCTTTTGAGGATTCCTTTTCTAGTGGAATTTTCATTTTTCTGAAGATTGCTGTCAGATGAGCTGCATAAGGTAGATTTCTCTTTGACTCCTTGAAAGTGCTCATTATCTGAATTATTATTACTGGTAGAGAAATCTTGACACCCTTGAGTAGGCAAAAGAGAATAAATCTCTGAGAATCGGTCACTCTCCCTCTACCTCCAACTTGTGGAGTTATCATAGTTGTAAGGATATGATGTAACAATCTCCTTAGAGGGGAAAATTTACATGCATTGAACTGAGTGAGATAAGTCTGTTTCTTTGGATCTCTGGGGTCTCTAGGCAGTTCTGTAATGAGGGAGTAGGCCTCATGCAAGTTTACATCAAATTCACCTTCTACTTCCCCTCCGTCTGGAATTCGAAAGATTTTATGTAGAGAGTGCCTAGTTAAATCAATCTTGACCCATTTAACTACAGACTGAACTATAGACCTTTCAGAGTCACATCTCAGATTGCAGTAAAATTTATCAACCAGTCTAGGATAATATGCCATATGCTTACTCAAGAATTTCTTCCATTTCTGAAACTCAAAAATTTCCAATAATTCAGGGAATGCAAAAATCATGGGTTGGTCGGCAAAATCAACGTACCAGGGAAGTATGATCTTTCCTACTTCCAATATCACCTCAACCTGTGTAGAAGACTTAGCAGGGACCGCTTCTTCTTCAGATTCATACTTAGCAGCTTCTGAAGCATCCGTCTTGCACCGCTTGGAGGAAGTTCCTTCTATCTTTTCTTTCCCTTTTTCCTTCTTTTGTTGAGATACCTCTCTGGGCATATCTGCTGGCAGCTGCTCTCTCGAAGGATCCTCTGGCTGAACTTCCATTTCCTTCCTCTTCCCTTTTACTGACTTCTCCTGAACTGATTCCAAAGTGCCTCCCTATGCATGTGCTTCCTTTGACCTACGCTCATAGCACTGAGTCGTAGGTTGCTGCTCTTCCATGACTTTCTTCTTCCCTTCACTCACGGTGGACGGAGAGGACATGGTGGAAACAATGAGGAGAGAAGGACGAAATGTAGAGAAGGAATGGATGAGATGAGAAGAGGGAAGGTTAGAGAGGCGCTTGCTCGCTGAAATCGAGAGAGGAAAACACGAGAGCGGGAGGTCGCTTCGGCTTCAAAGGAAAGGGTATGATAGGTAAAACAAGTAGGGTTACGTATATAAGAAGCACTGCCAACTTTACCAATATTCAACAGTTAATACCCAAACTACCCCTTACTTTAAAATAAAATACCTTTCTACGCAGAAATGCGATTTCCGGCATATGAGATTATATCTTAAAATGTCATTCTCCACACATTAACCTTATGAATCAATGGAAGTGAAACAGCTTAATCAAAGAAATAACCCAGTCAAAGAGATCCTTAATCTTACTAGCCCCTTTCATTAGCCAATAATTGATTGAAAAACCTAATTTTTATATTTACTTTAAATCAGTATAAATTTACTGAAGGAACCATAAGGTCAACCATATTTTTCATTGATTATTTGCAAAATTTTGATTGAACATTTCAGTATAACTGCACCTTTTTACTTAAGGAAACATGTTGATCAAACACCAGAGTCCCTGGTTACTCAGTACAGTTTACATTTATGTTTCATAATTCTTGAATAGAGATAGCATTCATTTTTATGACTTGACCTCTGAATTTCTTTGAAGCAGATGGTCAGTTTCTCAAATAATATGCCATTGCTCTGCCATAATTAATTTTTATTTAATGGCGTATTCCCAGGTCCTTTATAAGAATTTTTTTTTGGACATGACTTAAAGACCATATAAACCTTAGATTTCTTATCAAATTGGCTTTTTACTAAAGACTTTCAGATTTTAGACGCCCTACTGAGCAATTTCCAATTTGAACTATTTTAAGACCATTGAGGTATCATTCAAGGTTAATTGAGAAAACTTTTCAGATAATATTTAATATTCATATACTGAAAATCACATCTCAGTTAAGATCAATAATTTTGTTCTTAGTTTAGGGTGATCTCAGTAGTTAATTATTGAAGATAAGTAAAGGTGACAGTGATCAGATATTACTCCCCCTGACTAATACATTCAATGAACTTCTTTGAAGATAGATGTGGAGAAGGAGAGGAGACCATGAACAAAGTGATGTAGGTGAAGACCACTCATGAGCAGGGTTAAGACTAAAGGCCAGATGGCATAAATCCAAAAGCACAACCTTAGAGACCAACATCAGATAGCCACTCATATCTTAGATAGCCACTCATCTCAGATAGCCACTCATCTCTTATAAACCAGCAAACATTCAGCCTTGTGGAAAATTAGTGTATCCAAAAATCCAATCCTCAATCAATTGGCCTCTCATCTTATATCAGACTCAAGCAAACTCCAAAGTCAATATCACAACAGCAGTACCTTACAGCTCAGCAAACATAAAAGACTGACTGTCTAAGCAGCAAGACATCATTAACCCAAACATGCATTGAATCTCTGATAAGTTCAGCTCCCCCTCAGAACGTGCAGAGATATCAAACAATCACTATTTGATTTTCTTAAAGTACACAGATATGTATGTGTTCTACATGAACATACAGACCCATATTTGTCATTACACACAAGACTGCACCGACTTCATCTGACTCGAGGCAAGGGATGCACCGAGTTTATATGCATGCATCTAATAAGTGCTCCGACCTTGTTACGCATATGGGAAAAGTCTGCACAGACATAGTGGATGTGCACCGACATGCATGCATGCAGCAACAATACTTGCGACGACTTTGTGAACATACTAGCTAAGCATGCACTGATGTAATATGCAGACACATTTAACTGTGCACAGACTTGGTAATGCAATGTGCAAGTGTATCTATTTGATAAACTAAGAGGTCAAGTAGATGGATGCATCTACTCATTATCATGAATTACATTCATCAACATGTATTATTCTTAAAAAGATAGCATCAATCATCAGGTTTGTCTAAACAATCATGCAGCATTCCAAAGAGAGTATTATTCAGACAAAATTAACAAAAATGAAAGGTGGAGTTTGACTAACCTTTGTGCTCTGAATTTATTGAGCCCCACTTTTATTTTATCTTCAGGAGCACTCCTGCAGTCAAAATGTTATTTGAACAATCTTGGACCCCAAGGATTCTTGGGTCCAACAGGATGAGTAGCACCCCACATTGGTGCTCTCCAGTTATTCCAATAGTAGTCAAAATTAGTGTGACCTAACCTTCCCCATTTGTTGCATATGGGAGGTTTGTGCATGAAGACAGGATTCTGAGCTCTCCTTGATGCAAGATGATTCATGTGAGCAGGATAGATTTTATTGTTTTTCAAAAACCAGCATTCAGATATAACATGCCCAAATTTTCCACAGTTAAAATAATTGACTCTTTGATTTTGAGAGTTTTTCACATGCTTCTTTTCATAACTGTTTCTGTAATTTTGATCTTCTTGTTTCTTTAAATAACAGTTATGCATGAAGTGACCCTTTTTGCCACAATAAAAGCATGCATTGGATATATCTCTATCAGACCTTTTCACATATTTATTTTGAACTGCATTAACATGTTTGCATGCATCTAAATCATCCTTTTCTAAAACTATGCAATCGTCCATAACATGCCCTTTTCTACCACAGCAGTGATATGAAACATTTCTTCTATTGTGAACATGCACTGTTGTGACAGGTTTATCATTTGCATGTTCATGTGAGTGTGTATGAAAATCATTAGCAACTTGCATAGAAGAATCAGATGCAGATTTGAATTTATTTGAAACAACATTTTTTTCTGTTTTTGAGTCTTTTTAAGATTTTTAGTTAAACTTTCTATTTTCTTGGCAGTGAATTGAAAGACAGATGAGCTAGATGGTTTTTCTTGTTCAGAACTTTTTACAAAAATAGTGGAGTTTCTTTTTATATCAATCTTCTTATTAACAGGATCAAAACCTAAGCCTTCTTTCTAAAAATTCACATTTGACCCAAGCAATTTATTCAAGTTATCTTTCCCTTTCACAAATTTTGAAAGAGAGTTTCTTAGATCTTCAACTTCAGCTTGCAGAGTGGTAATTTCATTTTCACAAGAGATAACTTGTTGATGCAGACAATCATTGAGACTTTTCAATGATTCATTTTCTTGTTGAAATTTTGTTTCATTGGTTGTTTGCTTCTCTTTCAAAATAGATTTTCCCTTTTCAAAAGCCAGCCATCTTTCAGATAGGACAATGTTAAGAACCATCAACTTCTTATTTTGCTCTTTCTAATTTTTGTTTTCATCCATCAGAGATTCTTCAGATTCTTCTACTTCCTTTTTCTTTTCAAGCAACAGATACTTTTAATCTTTTAAGGAAGCATTCAGATTTTTCAGCATATCAATATCAGAATAAAGATCTTCAGTCACTTCTTTTAGAAAAATGCATTCATCATTTTCTTCTTTTGAACACGTGTTGCAAGCTGCCTCCATGGAACAAATGTTTGAAGCTTCTTTCTTGATTTCTTTTATTCTAGCTACAAGGTTTTCATTATCCTTCTGAAGTTCTGCATTCTCAATTTTTAGTTTATCCTCTTCAGAATTAACCTTACTTAACTCTTGCAACTTCATCAGATGTTCATCATTTTTAACATTCAGTTTGTCTTCCAATTTAATTATCTTGTTCAAACATTCTTGATTCTCATTTTTCAGTAAACATATTTGTTTCATGTTCGAGTGAACCTCAGATAGACAAGCATCATATGAATGGTTCGTTTTCAAGTAATTTTCACAAGATGAGTTGAGACCATTCTGATCAGTTTTCTTTTTCATCTTTTTATGCTGTTTTCTTAATTTTTCAAAAGAATCAAGCAAATCATTGTATGTAGCAATCCAATCATCCACAGTATAATTGTCAAATTCAGAAGGTACCTCATCTTCATCTTCTTCTTCATTTTCTTCTTGCTGTCCATCATTATCAACTATCAAACGTGTGTTGCGATTCCTGGTAAGCTTTAATTTCTCCAAAATCTCCTTGGCATACCTACAGGAAGAAACACTTGATATTAGAGCTCTATCAATTGATGTCTTCATCAGATCTAATGCTCTAGCGTTTTCAAATTCTTTCAATCTATCCTTATTAGTCCATTCAGATTTATCTTTTGATAATTTATGTGGACCATGAACCATTACCTTCCAAAGATCAGGATCGATTGATCTTACGTACCGATGCAAGTTTTTCAGTCATACATCAAAATCATTACCTCTGAAGATCGGTGGATGAGCCATTGAAGAATGACTAACCAAGTATAGATCTAAGGGAAATCTATGAGAAATGCACCGAAATCAAACAGAAGCAATGCGAGACACCAAAAGAGCTAGGCAAAGCACCGAACACAAGGCTTCAGAGACCCACTCTGAAATGCACCACAGAAGTTGTAGGATCTACTGCGGATCGTTAGATCCGTTGACAAAGCAACCTGGCTCTGATACCAATTGTTAGGATAGATGTGATGGATTCAGAGGGGGGTGAATGAATCCCTCTCTAGAATTTTTTGACCAATTTAAAATTTAGATTCAGGACAACTTGATCAGGACTCCCTAAACTGATGCAAGAGTTACTTCAACTAGGCGTATGCATTGAAGACTTGCCTACCATGCATCTGACGATGAAAAATCACACAATCAAACCACAAGGAACACCAAGGATTTTAGGTGGTTCGGTCCTTCAGACCTACGTCCACCCCACACTCAACTGAGTGTGGCTTCACTATTGCCTAACAGCTTGCCGCTGATCCACAGCTTCGGGGACGAATCCCTACAACCCGCTGAGCTTCACAGCTTGCTATCCAGAGGAATCCTCCTCTACAACCGCTGAGGATTACAACTTAACCTATCCAGAGGAATCCACCTCTGCCCGTTGAGAATTACAGCTTAACCTCCGCTGACAAATAGCTTGAACAAAGGTGAAAAGGAATACAAGAACGATAAAAATCAGCAACTAAAAGCTGGAAGTAAAGCTCAGAAAAAATAGCTCGCTCTTGGAGCAATGTAGCTTGGATTTGATCCAGAAGCTACAGATCTTCTTCCTCCTTGATTCCACTTCTTCTGCTGCTTTTTCTCTCACGCTCTGCTCTTCTTCTATCTCTTTTTCTTCGTTATCTCTTCTCTCTTATCTTCACTGCTATCTCACTCTATCTGCTTGCTTTCTCTCCTTTTTCTTGCTCTTACTCAGATATTCAAAAATCTTCTCTTCAAAATCTCATCATCAGTCTTTTTCTATTCGCAGAAGAGAAGTCTTATATATCTTCAGTCAGGGACCCACGAGCTCACCCACTGGGTGTGTGGAGGAAACATTCCCGCTAAATGATTTCAGTAAGCTTTCAGCCACTTGTCCAATTCTGAGCATTGTAGCTTTCCTCGTGGCAGTCCTTTGTCAGAGACAGTCTGCCTTGGATCACGTGCCCTCGTTAAAGATCTCGAGCAGTTGACCTGTTAACATGTCGAAGCATACGATAGTCATACAAATATGAATATTGCACAGACCTGCTAAGAATATGTTTGACAGTCCATAAAGCACACATAGGTAGACTTAGTATGCACAGACTTAATGCATACAAAGGCAGGTTCTACACAAGCCATCAGTGTGCACAAAGAAGTATGCACAAACTTATTATGGCTGTAGGGCTAGGAGATGCACAGACTTCGTGTGTGCATAAGGCAGACAATGCAACGACCCTATATGCCAAACCTCATGTTTCACAGACTTTGCTTAGCGCAAAGACTAGAGTTGCATCGACTTAGTTGCACGAAATGCACTGACTTTGATTTCGCTAGCACAGAATGTGCATAAACTTAATAAGGCAAAGGAAGAGTGTGTACAGACTTGGTCTGTGCAAAGTGCCAGTGATGCATAGACCCAAAGTGTCATAAGCAAATCATGCACAGACGTTGCATGTGCAAGGAACAAAAAGATCCACTTACCTTAAGTATGGAATGAACATGAACTTCACCGACTTAGCATGAACGAAAGGAAAACATGCACCAACTATGAATGTAAATGACTAAGACATATACCGATGTTATCTGACAGATAACATGGTATGCACAGACTTAACTAAAAGGTGCACTGACTTTCTATACATGAGAGACAGAACACGCACCGACTTTCAATGCACAAACAGAATATGCACGGACTTCTTTTATGCTTGAGGTAATGCTGAACAGACTTTATCAACATATGCATGGACTTCGTATGCGACAGATGCAAGGTGCACAGACCTTGTAAGCTAAATGATGCAACAATGCACAAACTTAATCATATATGCAATGGTGACCTACAGGCAGATTTATGCATTTCAATCTCACATGACTCATAGATTGTCATTATCAAAACCAGGGTTCCAACAGAGGGTCCTTCCCTTCCCAAGAAAGTGTAGGAGATCCTAAGGGTGTAGAGAGAGGAGGTCTCTCAACCGAATGCCCTAGAATGCAAGCTAATGCAGGTAGGATCAACAACAATACATATATAAGCAATAATCAAACCACACAAGCCAAGGCAGCTGCAAAGAAAGCAATTATGTGAGAACAGAAAGAAATGGTGGCCATACAGTGGTCGCTGTATCATGAAATAGCGACTGGTCGACAGCCGCTGATCATGTAACTGGCATGGAGGGGATAGCAACTTATCCTTCTCCGTGAAGGAGACGGTGGCTGTGAAGGCTTCAAAGGCCGCTGTCTTCATTTCCGCGACATGCGCCTCGTAAGCTTCTGGTTCCGGGAGTATTTTTATGAGAGTTTCTCTTAGGTCTTTACTCCAGGTGATGGTTTCCCAGATCGTAATGCTGGCAGGGAAGCGCTTCATCTGGTGGAGGACCTTTCGGTCGGCTCGGGCCTGAGCATCCTCCAAGGAGCGTAGTATGTCAGGCTGAGCTTTCTGCGAGCAGCCGTGCGGCTCCCCGTTGGGAAGTTGCATTGCCTTGCCTTTATCGTTGTGATGTGGCACAGCCCAGGGATGATGAAGTATGACTTAATGAGCCTAGGACCTAGACCACAAACATATAAGCACATTCAACGAACTCACGCTAGCGGCTCACTCGCACGGCACATACGATCTCCCGATGGTTTCAGGGGATGATGGTGAGGGTCCGAGGTGGGACCCAAATATTCTAAGGAACTTGGTTGGCTTAGGCTGACCCCTAATGGTCTGGGAGTCCCAACTTCATGGGAGGCTGGCACATCGGGGCGTGGGGTTGGGTGGCTCTCACTCAATCTCTGTGGTGGGCACACAAAAGAGAATTACGGGTCCGGGCACTCCCTCACCATCCGACGGGCATAAGGGACAACACTAAACTAGCAAAATATAGACCATAAATGGAGGGACCAGTCGCTCACCTGATCGATGTGAAGATACCGATCCCGATCGAAGACGAGGGCGAGCGGGGAAGCGTGGGTACGCACCCGCACGCCGCGTCGGTGCCGCTTGACCTGAAAAAATTTGGTTACAACACTACACCTCACACAGGAGGGGGGTTCTCGAGGAGGGGGTAAAGAGATTTACAACCAAACACTACATCCACGCAGGGAGGGGCTGTAAGCCGGCCAGGCGGGGAGGGGAAGTGAAGCTAGAAATCGATGTGCCGAGCTCTGCCGGTTCTGCCAGCTTCTGGAACAGCCGGACAGACAGTCGAAGATGGTGCCACCACGGTCTCTGCCGAGCTCAAAAAAGGTTGCAACTAGTGCCGAATCTTTCTGACATGATTGATGGGGACATCCCCAGCCACTCCATCTTTTTTGAGACTCTGGTTGCTCGCCATCGGCACATCATCATCTCCATCACTTAATTTTGAGCGGTAGCATGTAATTTTCATTTTATTTGAGTCATAGATGTGTAATCTTTCTTTATTTGAGTCAGTTAATAGGTTAATGTGTCAGTTTGATAGTCAATTGGGCCCAACTAGTGGGCTAGGCCCAGGGGCGCCCCTCCCTTTGACCTGTCTTGTCATTAGTGCATTTGGTCAAGGTTAGTTTGGTCATATGGAATTATGTAAGCCTATAAATAGGCCCCCACTCCCCTCATATGTAACAACCTTTGATGAAAATTTGAATAGAAAGAAACCCCATGTGAGAATTTTCTTCCCCTGGAGTGAGACTCTCCACATCCCCCCTCCCTCTCTCTCTCTCTCTCTTCTCTCTCTCTCTAGAGGGCTGCATCCCTTTTCTCTCTCCTCCCCCTCCCACCTATTTTCTCTCTCTTCTCCCCTCATTCAAGAGGCTCCCCAACTCCCCACAACCCCTCTTCACTCCTTCCCAACCCCAAGGACTCTTCCACCAATCCTTGCTCCACCCTCCAACCACCAACCACCCACTCCCCTTCCCTAAGCACCTCTCTCATCTCCCAAGGGAGAATTCCCCACTCCCCAAGCACCCTTTCCCTTTCCCACACACCTCTTCCCATCCCCAAGGCTAGAAATTAATCCCACCCTTAAACCCATTTTCAAATACTCCTTCCCTATCTCCCTCCCAACACCAAATTCGCAGCTCCCTCTCCCTCCACCTGCGAGACCTTCTTCCAGCCCCTATTCTCCCCCTCTCACACCTTGGTTCGACCCCCCATTAACCCCCTCACAGCCAGGGGTCACCCCCACACTCATCCACCCCCATTTCGCCCCCTCCTACTCCATCTCCCATCGGCCAGTTGCAAACCCTACCTCTGTCCGCAGGCAACAGAGGAGTGCCCAGTTGCAGAGCCTGCCACATCTTCATCCTGGAGCTCCTTGAAGCACAGGAGGTGTCGTTGGAAGCGTCTCCTAGTTCTCTTCGCAACGGTGGTGCTCACATCCCAATCGAAGTTCGTAGCTGCCCGGAGGAGCCATCTTTGCCGGACTGCGCTTCTTCCTCTTGATAGTCAACCTGAAGCCAATTGCAGAGACTGCCATGGCCATCCTCTTGAGGATCTGGAGGCAGGGGTTGGCTGAGTTCTTCATCGATGAGTCTACTTCCAGGAACAAGAAGCGGAACCCCGATCGGCATCCAGAGCTAAGAGTTATCATTTTTCTCTCTCGGGTGCGATGTTCCGTCCACTCTGGGACTGAATAGACACCGGATCACTGTTTGGGCTGTCCTTGTCTACTCTGATGTCTTCCAAAATCCCTCCAAAAATCATTTCAAAGAGGACTCGACAACGAATCCAACGACACCAGACACGCTTGAATCAGAGATCGGGAGCGGCCGTGGTGACCACTTCTTCCTGCTGCATTGGTGCTTAGACAGTCAGAACCAGAGAACAGAGTCTCTGCTCACGGCCCCGCCCCGACCAATGCCAGCCACCATAATTCCTACCAAAATTCAGATGTCTTCCTGGACCAACCCAAGAGATTTTTCCACTTGTCTCGTCGACAACGGAGCTCGGGAGCGGCCGCAGCGACAACAACATCACCCGTCTATCCCATGTTCCAGAGAGCGGGCAGAACCGACATCCACCGTCCGTTTAGTTTCTAGTTCAGCTCTTCCCTCCCCCACCTTGTCGGCTTACAGCCCCTCCCTGCATGGAGGTAGTGTTTGACTGTATCACATTATCCCCAACCCCTTGTCCAACCCTCCTGCGCGAGGAGTAGTGGTGTACTTTATAAATTTTCAGGTCAAGCGGCATCGACGCGGCGTGCGGGTGCATACCCACGCCTCCCCGCTCACCCTCGTCTTCGGCCAGGATCGGTGTTCTCACACCGATTAGGTGAGCTCCGGGACACATCCCTCGTTGGTTTACTATTGCTTATTTAGTATTGTCTTTTAGCTCCGTCGGACGGTAAGTGAGCGCTCGATCCAAATTTCCCACCAATTGAGTGGCCACCGCGGAGTGAGGCGAGAACGACCCTACAACCCATGCCTTTGGCGTGCTGGCCGCCCACAAAATTGGGTATCCCATCCCTTTAGGGGGTCAGTCATATCGAAGCCAAGCCTCGGAACGTTAAGGTCCCACTTTGGACCCTCCCCACCATCGCCAATTTGCCCACGGGCAATAGTGACCGCTACGTGAGTGAGCTCGCCCGAGTAATTTCATTGTCAAAGTTGCTTGCTTGCGAGTCATAGGTCCAAGGTGCATTGGCCTTGTGGCTATCACCCCACGGTGGTGTCACATCAAGTGGTATCAGAGCAAGTTTTAGACTTGTCTCTACAAGTCTAGTCCTAGGGCGCATATGCATTTCAAGTCACCCGGTACCTCTCCCTTACCCACTAGAATGGCCACTTCACACCCGTCATACCCAGCCCCATCACCTTTCCCAAGAGGCACTAATCCTCATGGAAGCTCCGCTGCCAACAAAGTGGGCGGCATCTTAGAAGCTCTGCCTAATGTCCTTGATCGGCTTGAAGACATCACGTTCCGACTCGACCGACTTGAGGGAAATGGTTGTGCACCGAGAGTGAATGAGAGTGACCTTAGGGAAAATCTAGAAACCCTCTTTTTGGAACACTTGAAAGCCAAAACTGTTGTGCCTCTTAGGCACAAGCATATGCTATGTTGTTTTGATGATAGCAACACAGTGAGAGTATCACAGGTGCATCCATAACAGTGAGTCAGTATAGATGCATTGCATTCTGTCAGTTAGCTTCAGTTCAATATCTGCTTTGTGCAAACATTGCATCAGTACACTTAGATGGGTCGACCCCCAGATTCGCATGTCTATACATCGCGCTTTCTGAAGTGTGTACAGTCAGTGCATCAAGTCTACACAATGCACACACACAAGTCTACACACTCAATGTCTATACATTGGCAAGTCTGTACAGCCAGTGCATATGTAAAGTCTATACATTGCACTATTTGCAGACTGTTCATGCTCTCACTTCAGCAAGTATGTACATTGCTCACCGTCTCACTGAGCGTCTCAAGTGGACACCAAGTGTGTACACTGCCATCTTGCAGCACAGCATAAGTATATACACTGGACCATCTCAATTAGCGTCTTATGCATAGGCAAAGTCTTCACATTGAAGCATGCATTGTTTTCAAGCATGTACAGCGCCCAGTGTCTCACTGTTAAAGTCTGTACAGACTTCATCGTCTCATTCACCGTCTCATGCAAGTCTATACATTGGTATATTTTACCTACGTTGCAACTAGCAAGTCTACACTGGTGATTTTACCAACGTTGCACTTGCAAGTCTACACATCGTGAAGTCTATACATTCAATTGCTTTGCTTTGCTCAAGTCTGTACAGTCTTTCCCTTGGCAAGTCTATACATCATTTGTCTGCATTTAGAAGTCTATACAGTCTTGGCTGTTTAGCGTCTCATGCATCATCTTGGTGGAAAGTCTGTACAGCCATCCGTCTCATCTTCCGTCTCAGTTGAACATTGCAAAGTCTATACATCCGTTACATGCATCATTCTTCATGTCCATACACTGCACTGTAGCTGGAACTGTGCAAGTCTGTACATCATTGCATTGGCCAAGTATATACAATGCCTTTTGTTCATGCATGTTAGCAAGACTGTCTAAGTCTATACATTGGTTCATTTATCAAGTCTGCACATCCCTTACAGCAAGTATACACATTCGTTGTGCATAGTCTTGAGCATATAGAAAGTATGTACATCGAGTATGTCTGTACATCGTGCAACTATTGATTCGAAGTCTGTACAGCATATGTTTTTCAAAGTCTTCACATTGCATCGTGTGCTTCATCATTCAAGTCTGTACAGGGTTTGCCTAGAATGCATTGTTCATCAAGTCTACACACTCTATGTGTCTGCATCGCATTCATCAAGTCTATACACTCTTGTATTTGCATTGCATTCACGCTAAGTCCATACACTGCATTTGGGCATTATTCTTCACAGCAAGTATGTACATTGTTCAGAACGCCAAGTCCATACAGCCATTGTGCATACTTCATCTTGTGCATCACTGCACACACTGTAAAGTCTATACATTGTCTTCGCATTATCAAGTCTACACATTGCTTGATGCATCGATCAAAGTCTATACAATGTGTTGACATTAAACTAATAATTCTCTGTCTGACAGGCTCTGTTCGTGAAGCTTAATGAAGGGGCACGTGATCCGAGGCTGGAAGGGCTGATAGGATGACACGTGGCCAAAACACTTGGGCGGGAAATGTGGAAGACACGCGCCCAGTGCTGCTCCTGCTGTGACTGCTTATAAAAGGAAACCTTCGTCCACAGATGAAGATTGATCGAAGCAGAAGGAGAGAAGGAGAAGAGCAGAAGTAGAGAGAAAGAATAGAGAGCTGTTCGATCCAGAGAAAAGAGAAGAAGAAGAAAAGAAAGAGAGAAGAAGCAGAAGAGAAAAAGTGAGAGATAGAGCAGAGTGTGAAGAGAATAAGAAGAGAGAGAGAGAGAGAAGGAGTTCGTTCCTCAGATCTTTAGTTCAAAACCAGATCTGAGGTTGCTCACTTGTTTGAGTGATATTCCCTGTAGGGATACATTTCCTTTTTATTTCGTTTGTCTTTTGTTTTGTCTTCCAAAACTCTTGTGTTCAAGCTGTGTGGCAGCACTTGCAGTGGTGGATTTCACTGGACGGCTAAGCTGTATTGCCCAGCGAGTTTTGTAGAGGAGGATTCCTCTGGATAGCAAGCTTTAAGGCTCAGCGGGCGAGGAGGATTCCTCGGACAGCAAGCTATGAGGCTCAGCGGGCAAGGAGGATTCCTCGGACAGCAAGCTGTGAGGCCCAACGGTTCAAGCTGTGAGTCAGCAGTAAGCCACACTCGGGTTGAGTGTGGGGTGGATGTAGGTCTGGAGGACCGAACCACCTAAAAACCTTTGTCTACTGTGTGATTGTTTGGTGGTTTGACTTGCTTCTATATTCCTATCTTCATGCAGTAGATGTATGCTTAGGACGGTTCTTCATCTGTTCTGGGTGGTTTTCGCTTTGTGCCCACTATCTGTTCAGTAGAAGTTTTCATTCCGCATTTGATTCTGCTGCAGTAATTTTTATAGGGTGTTTGATCTATTCACCCCCCTCTACATCACCCTTTAGCGTCCCAACAATTGGTATCAGAGCCTAACTTTTTGTGCATGACTAACATCCTAAAGAGGATCGGCCATGGATGCTAGAGGGCTAACAGCAGAGGGTCAGTCCACTACGAAGCCACCTTTCTTCGATGGTTCCAACTTCCCATATTGGAAGAACCGGATGCAGGTCTTCCTCAGAGCCAAAGATTACGAGGTATGGAAAATTATGAGCAGAGGTCCTTATGAGCTACATGAGAATGAGGAATTATGGACCAGAGAAGAAGTCTGGAAATCTACTCTGAATTGGAGCGCTATCAACGCCATTCAGTGTGCACTCCATCCCACTGAATTTGACAGAGTGTCATCTTGCAAGACAGCGAAGGAGATGTGGGATACCCCAAAAGTTATCTATGAGGGAACATCTGAAGTGAGAGAGACGAGGGCAAATATGCTAGTGTCAAAGTATGAAGCATTTCGGATGAAGCCTGGTGAGACAGTGACCGAAATGTATGCTCGTCTGACCATCATCACAAATGGTCTAAGAAATCTGGGAAAGAGTTATATTGATCATGAAGTTGTAAGGAAGATCCTTCGATCATTGACTCCTATATGACATACCAAAGCAACTGTGGTTGAGGAGTCAAAAGATCTACAAAAGATGAAACCCATGAGCTGATAGGTTCCTTGATGGCGTACGAGATGAATTTACTACAAGCTGAAGAGCTCGAAAATAGGAAGCCTATTACTCTGAAGGCCAAGCATAGCTGCTCAAAACAGTCTAGCAGCATTGGATCATCCAGTGATCGGAGTTCATCTGGATCAGATCTTGAAAAGGATGAAATAGCTATGATCACAAAAGAGTTCATTAGATTTCTTAAAAGAGAAGGGAAGAATCTCTACAGAAAATACCACAGCAGGAAGCAAAACAAGTATAAATTTAACCCTACTGAAAAATCTGATGTTAATGCTTGTTATCATTGCAGGAAGACAGGTCATATGAAGGCTGATTGTCCAAAGTTACAGAAAATGAAAGGAAGACCATGGAAGAAGGCGCCAAAGGGAAAGGCCATGGTCAGTACATGGAGTGATAAGGAAGAAGGCACGCTGAGCACTTCCTCAGATAGTGGAAAATCAGAAAAGGACATCTGCTTGATGGCCAGAAATGGAGAAGAAGAAGAAGAGTCTGATCAGGTATCATCCCTTTTCGAACATTACACTATTTCTGATTGGGCAATGCTTATGGAGATCTGTTAAATAAAGCTAATGATATTAGGAAGGAAAACAGACTCTTGAAGAAGAAAATGAACTCTCTAGTTAATGATAAAACTCTTTCTGATAAGGTTGCATGCTTACAATCAGAGAATGACAAATTGAAAAATACATGTTCTGATTTTGATGAATTAAAGCATGTTGTGATTGATTGTAGGAAAGAAAAAGAATTGCTGAAAAATGTTGTTGATGAATTAAAATTGAAAATTCAGAAGTCTGAAAAAGAAATAAAGATTTCAAATGAAAAATATGAAGCTATCTTGTCAGTGAATGTTGAATTGAAGAGAACTATTGAAAAATTGGAAAATGAAAATTCTGACAAAATGAAAATCATTGAAAGTATGACCCAAGGAACAGAAAATCTAAATGCCTTGCTAGGGTCAAAAGTTAATTTCAGAAAGGAGGGTCCCGGCTTTAATCCCTCAGCTAAAAAGAGCTTTGAATTGAAAACTATTTCATGTGTGGGAGAAAAGAATAGAGGACCACTCATAAAAATGGTCAATGAAAAATTTGCCTTCAATAATGTTAAATCAAAAGTGTCCAGTGCTAAGGACAAGGGAAAGCAGAAAGTTGTAGAGCCTAGAGCTGCATGCTCTTCTTCCAAGGATAAGTCCAAGGCTAGGGGTCAGCCAGCTAGCACATCAAAACCCCAGCCCAAGGCTGCTAAGTCTCCATCACCATCAACTGCTCAGAAAAAGACCCAATATAAGTCAGTTCAGAAACCTAGAGGGTCAAAGGTGGCAGGGAGACCAAGTGCAGCTAGGAACCCATTTGCTCATCCCTATTTCCCTAGAGCCCAAGTCTATCATAACATTCATCCTCAACCACTTAATAGGTTTGGGTGGAACCCTGGATACATGAGGTCTAGGTATCAGAATTTCCCCATTTGGTATCAGCCCTATAGACCTCAGCCAGCTAGGAGATGGGATAGTCATTTTAGGACATGGAGTCCTAGTCACCAAGGGTTTTTTCATCAGCCTAGGACCAATTTAGGCCACAACTTCTAGTACATTCATTGGCCAAGGCACTGGCAGAAAAACAAAAATGTTTTTAATAAAATGAATGCCAGGACTACACAACAACCATCAAAGCACCAGAAAAAGAAAACTAAACCTGTTGGTGCTGAGAAAAAGAAAAATAACAAAAAGAACTCTCAAGCTGCAGAATCCACCAAACCTTCCACCTTTACACAAATGTGGATCCCTAAATAGCTGTTGTCATGTTTTCACTCTCAAGTGTCTGGTTCTGTCTTGGGGCCCAAAATATCTTGGGTTCCAAAACCTGCTCCCTAAGTGTGTTTGTAGGTATGTCTGGTAGCCAGGAACAAACTGATGAAACAGAAAAAGCTACTTCAGGCATATGACAAGAGGCAGGGCCAAAATCCTAAAAGCTGAAAGAAATTGGAGGCCTTGTCAAAAATCTGATGCAACACCAAGGGTAAAAATAAATCAATATGGTAAAGCAGGTAAGTGATTTACCTTCAGAACTGAATTGAGAAAGTCATGTTGATTTGATTGTTTGATGTCTGATATTCTATTCTTGTCTAGCTGATCTATCTGTATTCCAGACTCAGCTATTGAATTTAATTCTGCTCAAATTCAATGCTATTCTCTTGCCAGTTATTGCATGTGTACATAAGATGCTAGATGCACTACACAACCATGTTCATAGTCAATGCATGTGTCTAATGTTTGCATATATCATTTGCATGACTATCATTTGCTTATTGTTGTAGTCTGCATGTCGTGTAATGCATATCATCATATGTTAAAAAATCTGAAAAGGATAAAAATGTTCATGACTTGGGTGCATAAACTTGAAATGATTGCATATCATCATTGTCAGGTTTGGATTTTCTGAACTCTCCTCATACATGATTTGCATATAGATGATTGTTTGAAATTGCATATGCATACATGTTGATTTGTTGGTGCTAAACTGAAGCTTCTGAAATATGAATTGAACAATAATGCTAATGGTAATTCTCTTCTGTCTAATTTGCATGAATCATATCTGAATTCAAATTTTGATATCATGTGATGTGATTTCAATACATTTCATGCATATAGACAGGGGGAGCTTGTATGCTGTCGCTTGGTCATCGTTATCAGATTTGTTGCATAGTCTGCATGTAGAACAGTGTATTGCATATCATATCTTTTGCATCTTGGTGTCAGGAGGAGCTGAGAGTTCTGTTCAATTCTTTGAATCTTTTCACTTCTCATTGTCCCCATTCAATTCATTCACATTCTTTTACATCAGATGCCATTGGACCTTATTGCCTATTGCTATCACTGTTTATCAATTGCCATCATTTCCCTAACCTTGACTGAACAACAATATTGCTTCGGTTTATACATTGAGCTGTGATTATTACAATTGTTCACTTATAAGAATCACACGTACAAATTGAAAGGAACTGAAGGTTTAACTTTTATAAATTGAAGAGTTTACTGTCTGCACTTCAGAAATTGAGATAAAAGAAAACTTTTATAGCTCTTAATCTTTGTCTCGTGGTTAAAATAGAATAAATTTTTTTTTTGCCTGAAAGTGTTAGACTGGAAATGACTAGAAAAGGTAAATGAGAGTGTGTACTGATTTTTTAAATAATCACTCTAAAAGAAATAAGGGCAGCAGTAAATAAGATCATCAATGCAAAGAGCTGATCATAGTGACAGAGCAATGGCTGAATTGCACAGAGAAATTGTGATTTCCTCCAATGAAGCAGGAGAATTCATAAGTCATGAAGTGCTTCAGATTACCTCTGTTCATAGGGTTAAATCTATAGGGGGAGTTTTTCACCAAGTAACTGGGGGTACTGGCCTCTGATCAAGGTGTGCCCTTAATGTCAAAGGTGAAAATTATTCCTTGTAGGTCCTGATCTGAAATAGATCTAGTAGTTTATGCCTAGTAACTGGGGGTACCTGCCTCTGATCAAGGTGTACACCTAATGTCAAAAGCATAAATGCCACTGGTCTATTCACTTAGCTCAGTTTCTGAAAATTAAAAAGTGAAAAACAAACTGATGTAACCCTTTGAAATCAAAAGTCATTGAGTGAAAATTATTTTTCTCAATACATATTCAAGTTGCCTTTCTTGAACTTCCATGTTCAATCACAAAGGGTATTATTTCTGACTTCTCTATTAAAAACATGTGCCTTAGATTCATTGCTATAAATGGAGTCTAAAACTCTTTTTCAGTGGTCAGCTGCTTTACTCTATTTTTATCACTGTTAAACCTGAATTCTTTCAAGACTGTATATTGCTGAATCTTATACTTTAACAGTCGTTTATAATCATACTCATTTTTCTGAACCATTGCTTCAGCTGTTGTGTAATGACCCCTTATTCTCTTCATGTTCCTTCCCTACCTTTGATCATTTGTTTCATCGGTCCACATTCCTTCTCAAAGGGGGAGCCATACTTCAGGGGGAGTCAGTACTTCAGGGGGAGAATATATGAGCATGTATTCTGCATGTTGCACTCATGTGTTTCTTTCTTTTTGATCATGTCAAAGGGGGAGAATATATGACTCACTGTCACTTTGTTGCCATCATCAAAAAGGGGGAGAATGTTGTGCCTCTTATGCACAAGTATATGCTATGTTGTTTTGATGATAGAAACACAGTGAGAGTATCACAGGTGCATTCATAACAGTGAGTCAGTATAGATGCATTGCATTATGTCAGTTAGCTTCAGTTCAATATTTGCTTTGTGCATACATTGCATCAGTGCACTTAGATGGGTCGACCCCCAGATTCGCATGTCTATACATCGCGCTTTCTGAAGTGTGTACAGTCAGTGCATCAAGTCTACACAATGCACACACACAAGTCTACACACTCAATGTCTATACATTGGCAAGTCTGTACAGCCAGTGCATATGTAAAGTCTATACATTGCACTGTTTGCAGACTGTTCATGCTCTCACTTCAGCAAGTCTGTACATTCCTCACCGTCTCACTGAGCGTCTCAAGTGGACACCAAGTATGTACACTGCCATCTTGCAGCACAGCATAAGTATATACACTGGACCGTCTCAATTAGCATCTTATGCATAGGCGAAGTCTTCACATTGAAGCATGCATTGTCTTCAAGTATGTACAGCGTCCAGTGTCTCACTGTTAAAGTCTGTACAGACTTCATAGTCTCATTCACCGTCTCATGCAAGTCTATACATTGGTATATTTTACCTACGTTGCAACTAGCAAGTCTGTGCACTGGTGATTTTACCTACGTTGCACTTGCAAGTCTACACATCGTGAAGTCTATACATTCAATTACTTTGCTTTGCTCAAGTCTGTACAGTCTTTCCCTTGGCAAGTCTATACATCGTTCGTCTGCATTTAGAAGTCTATATAGTCTTGACTATTTAGCGTCTCATGCATCATCCTGGTGGAAAGTCTGTACAGCCGTCCGTCTCATTTTCCGTCTCAGTTGAACATTGCAAAGTCTATACATCCGTTACATGCATCATTCTTCATGTCCATACACTGCACTGTAGCTGGAACTGTGCAAGTCTGTACATCGTTGCATTGGCCAAGTATATACAATGCCTTTTGTTCATGCATGTTAGCAAGACTGTCTAAGTCTATACATTGGTTCATTTATCAAGTCTGCACATCCCTTACAGCAAGTATACACATTCGTTGTGCATAGTCTTGAGCATATAGGAAGTATGTACATCGAGTATGTCTGTACATCGTGCAACTATTGATTCAAAGTCTGTATAGCATATGTTTTTCAAAGTCTTCACATTGCATCGTGTGCTTCATCATTCAAGTCTGTACAGGGTTTGCCTAGAATGCATTGTTCATCAAGTCTACACACTCTATGTGTCTGCATCGCATTCATCAAGTCTATACACTCTTGTGTTTGCATTGCATTCACGCTAAGTCCATACACTGCATTTGGGCATTATTCTTCACAGCAAGTATGTACATTGTTCAGAACGCCAAGTCCATACAGCCATTGTGCATACTTCATCTTGTGCATCACTGCACACACTGCAAAGTCTATACATTGTCTTCGCATTATCAAGTCTACACAATGCTTGATGCATCGAACGAAGTCTATACAATGTGTCGACATTAAACTGATAATTCTCTGTCTGACAGGCTCTGTTCATGAAGCTTAATGTAGGGGCACGTGATCCGAGGCTGGAATGGTTGACAGGATGACACGTGGCCAAAACACTTGGGCGGGAAATGTGGAAGACACGCGCCCAGTGCTTCTCCTACTGTGACTGCTTATAAAAGGAAACCTTCATCCACAGATGAAGATTGATCGAAGCAGAAGGAGGGAAGGAGAAGAGCAGAAGCAGAGAGAAAGAATAGAGAGCTGTTCGATCCAGAGAAAAGAGAAGAAGAAGAAAAGAAAGAGAGAAGAAGCAGAAGAGAAAAACTGAGAGATAGAGAGCTCGACCAGAGTGTGAAGAGAAGAAGAAGAAGAGAGAGAGAAGGAGCTCGTTCCTTAGATCTTTGGCTCAAAACCATATCTGAGGTTGCTCACTTGTTTGAGCGATATTCCCTGCAGGGATACATTTCCTTTTTATTTCGTTTGTCTTTTGTTTTGTCTTCCAAAACTCTTGTGTTCAAGCTGTGTGGCAGCACTTGCAGTGGTGGATTCCACTGGACGGCTAAGCTGTATTGCCCAACGGGTTTTGCAGAGGAAGATTCCTCTGGATAGCAAGCTGTGAGGCTCAGCGGGCGAGGAGGATTCCTCGGACAGCAAGCTGTGAGGCTCAGCGGGCGAGGAGGATTCCTCGGACAGTAAGCTGTGAGGCTCAGCGGATTGTAGGTAAGCTGTGAGGCCGAGCGGTTCAAGCAGTGAGTCAGCAGTAAGCCACACTCGGGTTGAGTGTGGGGTGGATGTAGGTCTGGAGGACCGAACCACCTAAAAACCTTTGTCTACTGTATGATTGTTTGGTGGTTTGACTTGCTTCTATATTCCTATCTTCACGCAGTAGATGTATGCTTAGGACGGTTCTTCATCTGTTCTGGGTGGTTTTCGCTTTGTGCCCACTATCTGTTCAGTAGAAGTTTTCATTCCGCATTTGATTCTGCTGCAGTAATTTTTATAGGGTGTTTGATCTATTCACCCCCCTCTAGATCACCCTTTAGCGTCCCAACAAAAACCCCCGCCTTTGTTGGATCCTACAGCCCAAGCCTTTATCTAGATTGGGAGGTTTCCATGGACCAATTCTTTAAAAGGAGCCCCTTGAACGAAGGAAGGATATTGAGGCTAGCCAAGGCGCACCTCTCCAAACGAGCTAGAAGTCATTGGTTAGTTGTGGACGGTTTAAGGAGAATCCACGGGGAGGCCCCGATTAGCACTTGGGAAGAGATGAAAACCGAGCTTAGGGAAACCTACACTTCTCGACCCTCTCCTTCCTACTCAGAGAATCACCACCCGAGGAGCACTCCCACTTCCCCTCCACAACCGGCCGATCCAAAGGGCAAGAGACCCCCAACCAACCTGGTTCCCCCCATGAGGGCCACCACCCCCCAACCCAAAATCTCCCACCAAACCCATACCCTACAAGCCCCCTTGGTCTGAACCACTACCCCTCCATCGTCCCCTAAAAGAGACACCCCCCCTAAGACCAACCAAACCAACCCTCCTCACCCAACCCATCTCCCACTCCCTACCCCAACTCTACCATGTCCTTGGCCTCCACTACTTCCCCTCCCTATCCTAACTCAAACCTCCCATTATCCACCACCCCGGGTGCACCATGCGTCGACCATCATCACCCCTCCCACAAAAGTCTTTCCCATCCCCTTGGTAGAGGAGACCGTCTCCCCCACCCCACATATCTCAGACCTTCAAGAACCACAACCCATCACACATGGCACCATAGTCATAGATGGGCCCTTGGCTAGATGGCTAAGAGAGAGACCAACTCACCCCATCATGTCTTATGTCTACCCTCCCATGGTGCTAAACCTCCCCATAGTACCCTTCTCCACCTATCGCACCACCATCCAATCATCTTACCAAGTGGAAACTTTAGGGGACCTCCTCAAGGGTCTAGCTTGGCAAGTGGAGTTGACTGGCATGTTGACCACAGTGACCGACCGACCAAGGAGCCTTGACCTACTACACCTATGTGTCAGGTCTATCACCTCAATGTGCACCATATGTTGCTACACTAGCGACCTTCTTCTATTCCTCCCCACACCCGATGAACCCGACCGTATCCTCGAATTGGAGTTCCTAATATCATGTAGAAATCCAAGCCATCCCCTCATGTCTGACCCACCTACCAATAACTTCAGCCCAATTATGTCATTAGAGGAGGAAGACCCACCACCATATTATAAGGACCTTGAGGTTGATAAGATGGATTTAGAGCTCCTTTTCCATGGGTACACTTATGATGACCCCTTTGATCCCAACCAATGGAAGCCTAGATACCCTTGCGACCCACCCACCTCACTCACCACCCACCTTTTCCTACCCTCACCCACCATGCTGGACCAAGTCCATCTCTCCCAAGACTCAAGTTACACCATGGGAGCCATGACTTTGGGCAATATACACTTAGGGATTGAGAAAGTGCCCCACTCCATGCTATCCACCTTTCATGATCCCTTCGACCCTTTCGAGTGGAAGTCCAAAGCCCACCCCACACCCATGCACATGAAAGTCATCTTTAGGATAGGAATGCATGTGCCTAGGCATACCGCACCACTTGGCATGATTCATAAGTCGGGTCTATTCATTCATATCACTCACATGTCAAGTAGGAAGCATGAGTGGTCCATATTCGGATGTAATGGTCCACCTTCATTCATCATGAGTCTTAAGCATGACAGGAGCATACATGGATGTCTGGGTCCCCCGACATTTGTCACACCCATGCATGATAGGTTCATCTATGGATGCCCCGGCCCTCCTAAGTCTGTCAAAATCTTCATGGCATCAAAGTATGATCGGTCTACATTTGGCTGCCCCAGTCCACCTTTGCACACCATACTTTTCACACCAACACCGCATCGTAGTGCATGGCATACACATTCACGCAAGCATCTAGCAACGAGCGGTGAGGATCACAAAGAGAGGGCAACAGCTCGTAAGCGCCACTTGGGATTCCAAGTAGGAAACTTGGTAATGGTGACATTGGAGTGGCTCTACCCTAGGGCTATCTCCAAATCGAGGGCACAAGGACTTGGACCTTCCCGAGTTCTGAGTGGCATTGGCAAACATGCTTTTGATCTGAACTTACAAAAGGATTCTGGGATACACCCGACTTCTCGTGTGGTGGATCTAGCACCCTATGAGGGCCCAGCGGTGGAACCTAGCAAGCATCTCGAGCCTACACTTACCTTTGTGAGTGACACCACCGGAGAGCCTCCACATATCAGCCCGAGGGCCCAACGTGAGCTCATAGAGGCGATACTAGATAAGCAAAGTACCATCACCAGGAAGAGGGTGCGCCCGCGCTATCCTGAGAAGTGGAAGAGCCATCCCTCGTGTAACGACCCGAGAATTCGATTACCGGGAGAGACCCAATAACCCAAGACTCGAACTGCCGCCTACGAGCCGGGAGGGCTCGGAAGGGCTAAAAGGAGTGTGGAGGCACAGAGAAATAGGAAATAAAGCAGGAAAACCAACAACAACAAGTAGAAGTAAAAGAACAACTACAGCTACAACATAGTCCAGTCCAACAAGAAGTATAGTCTAAAGCAGTAAAAACGTACCACATGCTGAGTGAACACTCGGCCCGGCGAGCTGGCAACCGAGAACCTCCGAACAACACCCTCGATCCTCGAGGAAGAACCGCCACACCTGAAAGGCATGGAGTGAGTCTCCAAAATAGAGACTCAGCAGGGATCCCGCGGAACCCCACCAAGAACCAACGGCGGCACAGAAAGCTGTAACTACGGGAGCAACAGTAACAGCAGGAACAGTAAATCCAGTGGCCGATCAAAACACGGCACTACAGCTACTCCTACTATACCAGAAAGCACACCTCGATCTTGCAGTAGAGGCTACCGAACCACACTAGTACCACCTATCGAAGCAAAAGCCCACGGTAATCACACCGCAGGGGCCTGTCTCCCAGGACACGGCCAACCTGGACACGCTGTCCAAGGTGCAACCCCGACCATCTGGTCACGGGTACCGCACATCAAGACATAACCTCGGTAAAGCTACTAGCACTAGTCTCACGGCACGAGAACCGACACACGTGCCACGACGAGACAACCGAAACTCAACGATCAACACGACCAAAACCCGAAGGTCAAAGTCACAGAGACTGACAGTCTGACACTTTCGTCTCGACAGGAGTACCTCCCACCAGAAGCACAGCCGATAGCGTCCCCTGACGTCTTACACCGCACCGCAGGTGAACTGCCTAACGTGGTAGCTCCTACCAAAGGCACGAACACCGCACAAGTAACCACAAACGAGTGACTAGCTGGAGTCACGCCCGTCGACGTGGGTCCAATCGCCCCCAACCACGTGTGCACACATAGACCGTACGTCCTAGGTCTGGCCTCTAACTGGTTTTCCCCTCAGCCGGACTCTGGCTGCAAGACGTGGGACCCGACGAAAACCAGTCCACAAACCATCTCTAAGGGTAAGCCTCTCCACCTACTCCTAGGTGGGACCACACGCGTGTAAGCAGGCTATGACTAGTGGAGGGTCAATGAAGGAGTAGACTCTCAAGTCAACGGAACACAACGTTCGAATCCGACGACGTACGGGGACCATCCCGCGTACCGGCACCGTCGCACGACGACCATAGTCGGAGAAGGAACAGGACTTGCAGCCCACGGCCACACACGCACTCTGTGCGAGAGTCGAGAAAACCCAAGTGACGCTAAGCCACTGGACTCTGGATAGTCCTCTAGACGCACTATAGCCAACGGTCCTTGAGACAGAAGACTCGGGGTCAAGACCGTCACACGCAACAGCACAAGGTCGTCAATCTAGTCCAATCTCTAGGTCTAAAACCACTGTAGCATGAGTATCGAGGTAGCTCACGAGTAGCCGAGACCATTCCCTCGAGAAGGGAGCTCACGGGACTAAGGCCACACACACGGCCCACGCGAAAAGCACAGAAGCACGATTCCCAAGGCAACTCACACACCGCCAAGCTGTAGCCCAACTCAAGGAGAAGAGGGAAGCCTCCAACCCCAGATTGGACAATTGGGCAGGCAGCCCAAGGCCTCACACGGGACCCACTCGGGAATCGCTTTCCGGAGAAACCGACGACACACGGGGACTCTCACCGCACGCACGCCAACACACGGTGACACGAGTCGGGAACGCTACACCCGAGACTACAATGTACCACGACACCTGGCCCCGACGACGTGCACAGCATCCGTCAGGCCATGGGTCGGCACGTGGTTTAAGAACCATACACCCGGGACTCGAATCGGTCAAAATGGAAACACCGGGTTAGACTAACACATGTGCGGTTCACCCTGGGCCGCTCAAGGGACGTGCGGCTGGGGCACAGCCACTCAAGAGACATGCGGTCAGGCAAGAGCCGCACAAGGCCCTGATCGGACTAACCCTAAACGGAGGATGGACTGTTAGGGCTGGACCGCCCAAGGGGATGTGCGGCCAAGGATCGTCCGCACAACCCAACCGACCTACTCCAGTGCCGGTCAAAATGGTTTTGACCAAACCGCACAACCCAACCGACACTAAACTGTTGACCAAGGGTCAACTGGGATGAATGGCCAGCGCCTGGCCGTACAAGCCCACGGAAGGACAGACGGCTGGGGACCAGCCGCCCATGGCAGAGACATGCGGTTTTCACCTGGCCGCACATCACATGTGTCATCTATCGCCAGATCGCACAACCCCAAAACCAAGAGAAGATGAACGGACCGAAGTCAGCCGCCCATACGATGGACGGCCCTAGTTCGACAGCCCAACCATCACGGCGGGTAAACCCAAGGGGTCGCCCGATCGCGGCCTTTCCATGCCATGTTCGCGCCGAAACGAAGGGGATACAGCCACAACCACCCTAGCAATCACATGGACTCCGATCGGAGTCAAAATGACACACGAATCACGAGAAATGAGCGATTCTACCGAAGTTACCCAAAAAGGGTTTTCGGGCTTCCCGGAGCCCTACCGGTACAACGGGACCACCAATCGAGATGAAATCAGAGAGAAAAGAATGCCCTCGCCCAAAGGAATCCATTGACAGTAACTGGTCTGGAAACCGTCGCCGTTTCTCGACCGACCCTACGAAACCTACAAAACCACGATTTTGCTAGAACGGACCCAAACACAGCCATTTCTGCGCTGAACGACGTGCAATGGCAGGAAAAATGAGTAGAACGCAGTAGTGTTCCGTCACCCTACCTCCACCGAAGAAACCACGCGCCGAAGCGACTAATCCATGCCGAAAACCGCCCGTAACGCGAACGACGCCATCTCGGAATCCACCGAGGGATCACGCCCGCAACCACCTCGATCCTCGCCCATTCTCGCCCGCGTCCTCACCCGCGCCACCTCCACCTCGCCCCCGCCTCGCTCCATCGGCCATCGGAGAAGAGAGGGAAGAAGGAGAGCGTGAGAGAAGAGAGAGGGGAGTGAGTGAGAAATGAGAGGGAAGAGAGAGAAAGGGAGTTTATATAGGAAAATCTAGAAATTCTGGAAAATACCAAAAAATAGAAAATCACGTTTCCGCGATCCTCGGAACTCACCGATCGCAACGGTACCACTTGCGCCCAGGTGAACGGCCCGGTTCACCCGCAACGAGGTTCCGAAGGAATTACCGAAACACACACCGGGAATCGGAAAACACACGCAGAAAAGCTACGGAACGCTTCCGGGCCTCCGAAACAACTCCGGATCGCGCCGATCTGAACACGAAAGATGTCTGAAATGAAATTTCGGACACAACAGAGTTGGACACTATGAGAAACCAGATATGGGACCCACAAACAAGGATCCAAAAAATCCGGGGCATTACACCTCGGCTACGGACGCAGGGTTGAGCTGGGAAGACGTTCCTCACCCGGATCCGCTTTGGTGTACTGCTACCCTGGTTGACGTACACTCGACGGGGTCAAGTTCTCCCCACCCCGGGGGTATAATGGGGACATCCCCAGCCACTCCATCTTTTTAGAGACTCCGATTGCTCGCCATCGGTGCATCATCATCTCCATCACTTAATTTTGAGCGGTATCATGTAATTTTCATTTTATTTGAGTCATAGATGTGTAATCTTTCTTTATTTGAGTCAGTTAATAGGTTAATGAGTCAGTTTGATAGTCAATTGGGCCCAACTAGTGAGCTAGGCCCAGGGGCGCCCCTCCCTTGGACTTGTCTTGTCATTAGTGCATTTGGTCAGGGTTAGTTTGGTCATATGGAATTATGTAAGCCTATAAATAGGCCCCCACTCCCCTCATATGTAACAACCTTTGATGAATATTTGAATAGAAAGAAACCCCTTGTGAGAATTTTCTTCCCCTAGAGTGAGACTCTCCACACCCCCCTCCCTCTCTCTCTCTCTCTCTCTCTCTCTCTCTCTCTCTCTAGAGGGGTGCGCACCTTTTCTCTCGCCTCCCCCTCCCACCTATTTTCTCTCTCTTCTCCTCTTATTCAAGAGGCTCCCCAACTCCCCACAACCCCTCTTCACTCCTTCCCAACCCCAAGGACTCTTCCACCAATCCTTGCTCCACCCTCCAACCACCAACCACCCACTCCCCTTCCTCAAGCACCTCTCTCATCTCCCAAGGGAGAATTCCCCACTCCCCAAGCACCCTTTCCCTTCCCCACACACCTCTTCCCATCCCCAAGGCTAGAAATTAATCCCACCCATAAACCCATTTTCAAATAATCCTTCCCTATCTCCCTCCTAACACCAAATTCCCAGCTCCCTCTCCCTCCACCTGCTAGACCCCCTTCCAGCCCCTATTATCCCCCTCTTACACCTTGGTTCGACCCCCCATTGACCCCCTCACAGCCAGGGGTCACCCCCACACTCATCCACCCCCATTTCGACCCCTCCTACTACATCTCCCATCGGCCAGTTGCAGACCCTACCTCGGTCCGTAGGCAGCAGAGGAGTGCCCAGTTGTAGAGCCTGCCATGTCTTCATCCTGGAGCTCCTGGAAGCACAAGAGGAGTCGTTGGAAGCGTCTCCATGTTCTCTTTTCAACTGTGGTGGTCTCGTCCCGATCCGAGTTTGTAGCTGCCCGGAGGATCCATCTTTGCCGGACTGCGCTTCTTCCTCCTGACAGTCAACCTGAAGCCAATTGTAGAGACTGCCACGGCCATCCTCTTAAAGATCTAGAGGCAGGGCTTGGATGAGTTATTCTACGGAGAGTCTACTTCCAGGAACAAGAAGCGGAACCCCGATCGGCATCCAGAGCTAAGAGTTATCATTTTTCTCCCTCGGGTGCGCTGTTCTGTCCACTCTGAGACTGAATAGACACCCGATCACAGTTTGGGCTGTCCTTTCCTACTCCGATGTCTTCCGGCATCCTCGTAGGAATCATTTCGAAGAGGACTTGACAAAAAATCCAACGACACCAGACACGCTTGAATCGGAGTTCGGGAGCACCCGTGGTGACCACTTCTTCCTACTGCATTGGTGCTAAGACAGTCGGAACCAGGGAACAGAGTCTCTGCTCACGGCCCCGCCCCGACCAACGCCAGCCACCAGAATTCCTACCAAAATTCAGACATCCTCCTGGGCCAACCCAGGAGGTTTTGCCACTGGTCTTGTCAACAATGGACCTCGAGAGCAGCCGCAGCGACAACAACATCACACGTCTGTCCCATGTTCCAGAGAGCGGGCAGAACCGACATCTGCCGTCCGTTTAGTTTCTAGTTCAGCTCTTCCCTCCCCCGCCTTACCGGCTTACAGCCCCTCCCTGCATGGAGGTAGTGTTTGACTGTATCACATTATCCCCAACCCCTTGTCCAACCCTCCTGCGCGAGGAGTAGTGGTGTACTTTATAAATTTTCAGGTCAAGCAGCATCGATGTGGTGTGCGAGTGCGTACCCACGCCTCCCCGCTCACCCTTATCTTCGGCCGGGATCTATGTTCTCACACCGATCAGGTGAGCTCCGGGACACATCCCTCACTAGTTTACTATTGCTTATTTAGTATTGTCTTTTAGCTCCGCCGGACGGTAAGTGAGCGCCCGATCTAAATTTCTCACCAATTGAGTGGCCACCGCGGAGTGAGGTAAGAATGACCCTACAACCCACGCCTTTGGCGTGCTGGCCACCGACAAAATTGGGTATCCCAGCCCCTTAGAGGGTCAGTCATAGTGAAGCCAAGCCTCGGAACGTCAAGGTCCCACTTTGGACCCTCCCCACCATCGCCAATTTGCCCACGGGCAATAGTGACCGCTACGCGAGTGAGCTCGCCCGAGTAATTTCATCGTCAAAGTTGCTTGCTTGCGAGTCATAGGTCCAAGGTGCATTGGCCTTGTGGCTATCACTCCAAGGTGGTGTCACATCATTGACCCAGGATGACGTCTGAATTTTTGTGGAATTTCCTGACGATGTCGCTGGCTGGGGCAGGGTTTGGAACCGGGCTGGACCACTCTGGCTCTGGGTGCTCCCAGAGTGATACTGCTATAAGATGGGGGCGCCACGAATAGTCCCGTGCTCTGTTAAAGGTGAAACTGGAGCCGTTATGAGTGTGGTCGAGTCTTCTTCGATCCGAGACCAACGGGGCCATCGGCAGATGTCGGAGCTGATCGCGAGGGCCGGAACAGTGGGGGGGTGTCAGTTCAGGCTCTGGGAAACTAACCTTGCGCACCTTGGAAAGAAAATCAAGAACTTCTGACTCCAAGGTCCAAAAATGGCTATGTTTCTTGGAGATGACAGAGGACTTAAAGGGGAAGATCTCAGCCAAGTGGTGCTCCAAGATTCCCATAAATCCGATCATGGGAGCCTCTGCAAGCCTCCTCTGGTTGTCTACCCAGGAGGAAGTGCACAGGTCGCCAAGATTTGCTTCTTTGGACAACTCCAAGATTGGACGATGGCGGGGCTGCACTCGTTACGAAGCTGACTAGACGATGATTCCAACGGTATAAGGTACGCCTTCTGAAGCCTCACGATGACGCTGTGGCACTCTCTTCAATCTGCTGGTACTCTGCTGCCTACAACCCAGAGCTGGGGCTGATTGTGGAGGGGATATGGGTGAGGGTTTGGTAATGGGATGAAGGCTGGTGGCTGTGGGAGGTGGGGGGCGTGGCTGGATGCTCCTAGGGGCTGAGAGGGCAGGGATGGGGGCTGAGCTTGCAGGAATGGCTGGAAAGGTGAAGGGGGAAGGCTGGGTGCGCCCAAGGGAGAAGGTGGAATGAGGGAGGAAGGAGGCTGACCAAGGGCTGGGTGGTGGATGGGAGGGGCGACCAAGGGTTGATAGGGGGGTGGAGAGATGGGATGGTACAGCCCAAAGGGGAGGGAAATTCAAATTTTAGGCCTAGGGTGAAGCTCCTTCAGCCTTGGGGAGATGGAAGGTTGCTTGGGGAATGGGAGTGGGTGGTTGGTGGTTGGAGGGTGGAGTGGGGAGTGGTGGATGCTACCATGGGGTTGGGGTGGAGTTATGGAGGGGTGTGGGGAAGTGAGGAGGCTCTTGAATGATGGGAGGGGGAGAGAGAAAGTAGGTGGGAGGGGGAAGGAGAGAGAAAGGGGCGCAGCCCCCCTTGTGAGAGAGAGAGAGAAGTTGAGAGAAAATTAGGGAGAGGAGGAAATACAAGGGATTTCTTCTATTTCAATATTCATGCAAAAGTGAAGTACATGGGGGAGAGATGGGGCCTATATATATGCATCCACTCTTTTCATGACCAAAATACCCTTGACAAACATACAAAAGACCAAGACCATCCTGGACTCAACCTATGGGCCCAAACTAAGGTACTAAGGCCCCTACAAGCACAAATAAGGTAAATAGACTATAACTACATGACTCAATAAAGGAAAATACATAACATGAAACTCAAAAAATGAAGATAACATATGAAGATCATAGTCGGTCCTCATCAAGGTAGTGCAGGCGACCCGAGCCAGAGGGAGTGTCGTGAGATGTCCTCATCAAATCCCCCGGGGCGGGGAGAACTCGACCCCGTTGAGTATGGGTCCGCCTGAGTGTGGTAGTGCTCCAAAGTGTCTGGGTCAAGGCGCATCAGGTCCTCCCGGCTCACACAAGTATCCTCAGTCGGGGGACGGCCCTTCCACCTCACTAGGTAATGCTGGTATACCCTGTTCCTGGTAATGGTACTCTGCTCATTCAGTATTGCCTCCACCTGCTCACGTCGGCCTCTCAAGCTAGGATGTAGAGTCACACCGTGGGTGTCTCTCTCAAGGGAGGGAAAAGGCTCGAGCTCCTCACTGGGTCCCACCGCGGGGCCTTTGTAGGGTACCAGGTCTGCCACGTTGAAGGTAGGGTGCACCCCAAAACCCTCAGATAGGTCCAGCTCATAAGCGTTACTACCAAGTCATCTCAGAACTCGAAAAGGTCCCGACCCACGTGCCCTCAACTTGGAGGCAGGCCCCGGAAGCAGCCACTCCGTCCTCACCATCACCAAGTCTCCCACTTAGAACTCGCAGTGGCGCCGTCGAGCATCTGCCTACCTTTTATAAGCCTCATTGCTCTTCCCTATATGCTTGCGGATGTCATCATGCAACTCTTTGATATGCTGTGCAAAGGACTTGGCTGAGACTAACACTCTAGCATGCGGGGGGAGGGGAATAAGATCTGAGGGTTTTCTAGGCCTATAACCATGCACGACCTCAAATAGACTCTTGCCTATGGACTTATTGATGGAATCATTGTAGGCAAACTCAGCCTGAGGAAAGAGGAGATCCCAATTCCCGGGGTGGTCCCCAACTAGACAACGGAGCAAGTTCCAAAGGCTTCGATTGACGACCTCAGTTTGACCGTCAGTTTGAGGTTGATAAGCAGTGGAGAATTTGAGGAGGGTTCCCATTAGATGCCAGAGAGTCTTCCAAAAGTAACTGGTGAATTTCACATCCTAGTCAGACACAATGGTCTTAGGAAGTCCATGGAGTTGGACTACCTCATCAAAGAATAAGCGGGGGACCCTAGAAGCATCTGAAGTCTTGGAACATGGGATAAAGTGGGCCATCTTAGAGAACATGTCAACAACTACAAAGATGGAATCATGTTTGCGCAAGGTCCTAGGTAGGCCAAGGATAAAGTCCATGCTTAAGTCCTCCCAAGGTCGATCTGGGAGGGGAAGGGGTGTGTAAAGCCCAGTGTTTTGCCTCACTTGCTTGGCCGAGGCATAAATGCGACATGGTCCCACAATGTTGGCCACATCCTTCTTGAGACTGGGCCAATAGAATTACCTCTTAACTAGCTCTATGGTCTTTTGGACCCCAAAGTGACCAGCTAGGCCACCACTATGTAACTCCCAAACTAAGAAGTCCCGAAGTGAAGTCCGGGGGTATGCATAGCTGTAAGACCCCAGAATTTTTATAAATTATTTTTGGTATATTTAATTATTTTTTGGGAATTTTAAAGACCCAAAAGGATTAATAAATAAATATTAGATTAAATCAATCATTATAAGGCCCAATTTATGTTAAGTAATTAATCTAGCTTTGATAATTGAAACCCAATAGGTTAAATGACCAAGCCCATTAAGTTTGGCCCATATTCTAGAAGGTTATTTAATCTATTTACGTATTTCAAGGAAAAATACTATTTTTATGAATAATAATATGGATAATTAACAAAAGAGTTTGATTTATGTTGAACTCTGTGCACGTTGGATGTAGCGGTCTATCGTGCGACCGCCACAGCCACGTAACACACCTAGACTGATGCGTTACACCCTGATAGTTCCGTGAATAGAAGAACGAGTAGAAAGATTGGAACTTTGGGATCCTATCTACAAGAGACCTAATTGGGAGAGCTTGTAAGGTTACTAAGGACTCTTAGGGAATAGGTTCTGGTAAATTAAGGACTCTAGAATTGATCTAATCTTCAAACCCTAGCCAAAACCCTATAAATAAGACCTAGTTCTGAACTGAGCGACCCTTACTTTTGACTCGTGAAGAATCAAGGTAAGGAGTCATAATTTATGGTAAGTTTTTTAGAAGATTTTGTTTGGTATACTTTAGACTAATAGTTCTCTAAATTTCGTGCTAGGAGATCAAGTAACCAAGAAGATAGGGGCTTCTAAAGTCGTTGATTCAGTCATAGTAGCCCAGAATTCAGAGCAAAAGACCACTGAAAATCAGGGAATTAGGACGCCTAAACGAGATAATTGAGTTCAGTCCTTTAGAACTTTTTGTTCCCCTCAGTATCATCTTCCTAACCTCCAAAATTCACGTCCTTAGGTCAACAGATTGGAGAGATAGAGCGACGTGAAGTTGCTCAAAAACCTCAGGAAGGGAAGAACTAGGGCACGGTTTTCAGACTCAAATTAGAAGTTTAAAGCTCAGTTAAGATGTAGGTCATCTCATGATTGGTAAAAATATCTTGTTAGGGATAAAAGCCCTCTGATTATGATTTATTTCATGCATGATAGATCATAAATTTCATGTTTTAATAGTTCTATACATACATGCGTCTCTTAGCCCTAAATGGAAAGTAAAAGATATTATCTTGTCTATTCACTAAAACCCATGCATGTAATTGGCCTATACTTCGTTCATCATGTCTAGAACAGTTGTAGTATTTTGATTTCTAGGCATGTTATGTTTTCATAAACCTTTACTTTATTTTACTGCCAGCAGATGATCTGACGCATCAAGGTAAGACCGTCACAATGATCTAACGGCCTTACGAAAAGCCGTCACACCCTCTACTGCATCTTAATTACTCTATTGTCTCTGACGCACCTTAACAGGAGAGTTACACTACTGTAATGGCCCTACGATAAACCGTCACAAGACTGTAACGCGCCCATCGTAGACCGTCAGACACTGTGTTCTGTCAGCCCGAGACAGAATGATAACCAGTTAAAGTAACCTATAAGTAAGCTTAGATAGCAAAGTTTGGACTTGTTATCATGACTCTAAGTTTAGTTACAGATTCATAATCGAAAGTGCATGATTAAGGTGTCTTAAGTTATTTTAAGTTATGTTAATTTCATGTGCCAAAATTCTATAGTTTTGTATCTAAATCATGGTTTTTAAAGATGTATTGACGGAGTTTATCTTGGTTTCACGTTGCTACACATTCTCTCTCTATCTATAGAGTCATTTCTTTAAGTACATGGCACATATTCCGGTATGTTGTCCATTAGTTTACACTTTGCACTATAGGAACATTATTCTTGGACATGAGGACCTATCTATTGGATATTCCTTCCAATGGACTAGGAAATCTTTTTTCAAGGCCTCCGTAATTCTCTGCGAGCCTGGGATTCCCACTAGGACGCCGAGTTGGTTGTACCATTAAAATCCAATTGATTAGAAAGTACTATGGATGTAATCTGGTTCTAGCAATGTAACGGATCTATATTGGACCATCAGGCCTATATAACGGCCCAATATACAACCATCACATTTAGCTGAGTCCAATTACTGTTTCCGGATTCAGTCTTTCTAACGGATCAAGGCTCGACCGTCACGTTAACGTAACGGCCCAATACAAGACCGTCACATTGAATTGAGTCTATTTTTTTCTTTCGGGATTCAGACCATTGTAACGGCCCAACACTAGAGCGTCACATAAGTGTAACGGCCCAGTACTTGACCGTCACAATGCATGAGCTAGTTAACCTGAGGTTTGACCCAAGGGTTGATATTCTAAAGTTTCTAGATGGCTTGATAATGGTCTAGGACTTATCATATTGATCAAGAAACTTAATATAATGAATGGAAGTTAAAGAAATGTACCATTATGCTGCCGATTTGTTTCCATAAGCATAACATTGTCTTAATTCATTCTTGATCTCTCATATTCTTAATTGAAGCATTCATTCTTTGATGATTATTGTCACGAGCTTATTGATTGATTTGTTATATTACTAGCCACGCTTTATTGTTACACTCATGGAAGTAGCTTGATTTATACGTGAAGATGCAGTTCGGGCACTTATTGTGTCCAAGGGCTCTATGCTAGTCCCCTCGGATGATTACCAGAAACATACTATTATAAACCATGGGGTATGATGCTACTGGCATCGCATTGCGCTGGACGTACTTTCTTTATAAATAAGTGAAATCCATGAGCACTCGTGAAAATCTAGTGAATTGCTACATGATTGACGTTCTAGTGCGTAACCTTTATGGTTATGAAAGTGAAAAGTGAAAGTGCATTCTCGTTACATTCTCGTTCTTGAAAGGCCATGCTACATTCTTGTACATTCTTGTTATATTCTTGCTAGTTCATATTTGTTCATTCTATCTTACATGATCATCTTGTTACTTGGTTTAATCGCATGATTGATCGCATTCGCATGATTTTACCTAAATTCTTTAGAGCTAAAATGCTAATTACTTAAATATTGCTAATCATGTTGATGCGAAGATACCTACTGGGCAAGTATGCTCATTACCTATTTCAATCTTTTTCAAGAAATGAAAGTGATACGAATTCAGATTCAGGTTATACAAGTAGCGGGTCCGAGAGCGAATGAAAGTCATATCAAATGGAGAGTAAAGACTTAGGAAGTCTACAATGTTAGATCGAGTCTTTGTAATTTCTCATTTCTTGAGTCTAGTGGAATGGAAAATGATGAAAAGGTTATTGTAAAAGAATATTTTGATCATTTATGAAATAAAGTTGGAGTTTGACTAAATTATTGTGTAATTGCATTTAGGTGTGTGATTGTCTTGCACTCTGATCATTCTTGCTTGCAAGAGGCTTACCATGCCGGCTGTTCACGTTTCTCGAGTGAGTCTTCCGCTGTCATAAAGGCTCAGGGCGTGACAATTAAGTTGGTATCAGAGCCTAAGTCTAAGGACTTAGGAAGAAGAGCCATGTCATAAGATAAATCCAAGGTTTAAGGACCTCTACCTATGAACTAAGGAAGAAATTTCCCCACCTATGTGAGAATTGGGTAGAACCCAGGATGAGATAGTTATATAGCAATTATCTTAGGGTAAATCTACCCGACCCTAAATAACTAAAATGTCCATGATTCTCAGGTACCTTGATTCTCAATGACTTATCGTGTGAATTGGGACGAGATGCAGCAAGCTGTTGCGGGACTTACTCAAGCCCTACAGACAGTGGCCCAAGCTGGTGGAAGCGCTGGCGCGGGTAACTTGCACGGCAAGTTTTGAAGTTTAAATCCTCCACGATTCTCTGGATCTTCTAACCCGGATGAAGCGGAAAATTGGATCGACGAAATGAATCGAATATTCGATGTCATGCAATGCACCGACCAGGAGAAGGCTCGACTTGCCACGTTCCAACTCAACAAGGATGCTCCTACATGGTGGAAATCTATTCCAATGCCACCTGCAGACGCACCTCATACGTGGGAGGGTTTTCTTACCCTGTTTCGTGCCAAGTACTTTTCCGAGCATGTAAAGGAGAGAAAAGCTATGGAATTTGCCTCCTTAAAATAAGGCGCGATGTCTGTGGCAGAATATGAATTACAATTCTCTCGACTAGCACCATATGCTCCTCACTTGGTAAGCACGGATTTATTGAAAGCCAACCGATTTATGGATGGTTTAAGGATCGGATTTATCCAACAACTTGGAACCCAGAATATCCGCACCTATACCGAGATGGTACAAAGAGCGCATCTATGTGAAAGAACCATGGAGAAGGTGGAGAGACTCCGAGGAGAGAGGTCAAGCCAAAAACATGATAGGCAAGAAGAGAAAGAAGTGTATGAGGATGAAGATCGTCACATTAAGAGGTTCTGTAATGGGAACGTTAATGGAAAAAGAAATGGAAAAAGAAATGGAAAGAATGAGAAAGTTAAAGAAGAGAAGGAGCAAGCCGTGGCACCTTGCTCATTTTGTGAAAAGTTTAGGCACTCGGCAGAACAATGTTGGAAGCGTCTCTGCGCTTGTCTCAAATGTGGAAGTCGGGAACATCGCTTGCCCCTATGTCCTTTCATCAACGGACAATCATCAAGGGATAGCAACGGATGCGGGAAGCGAGGTCGATTAAATGCCATTCTAGACGAGGGAGGTGAGATGATAAAAGGTACTCTCTTAACCTATTCACCTTACGTTAATTCTTAATACATTAAAATACGTACACTCTCCATAAAAACTCATATATTCAATTTGGGGACCAAATTCTTTTAAGTGGGGGAGGGTGTAAGACCCCAGTATTTTTATAAATTATTTTTGGAATATATAATTATTTTTTGGGAATTTTAAAGACCCAAAAGGATTAATACATAAATCTTAGATTAAATCAATCATTATAAGGCCCAATTTATGTTAAGTAATTAATCTAGCTTTGATAATTGAAACCCAATAGGTTAAAGGACCAAGCCCATTAAGTTTGGCCCATATTCTAGAAAGTTATTTAGCCTATTTACGTATTTTAAGGATAAATACCATTTTTATGGATAATAATATGGATAATTAATAAAAGATTTTGATTTATGTTGAACTCTATGCACGTTGGATGTAGCGGTCTATCGTGCGACCGCCACAACCACGTAACGCACCTAGACTGATGCGTTACACCCAAATAGTTCCGTGAATAGAAGAACGAGTAGAAAGATTGGAACTTTGGGATCCTATCTACAAGAGACCTAATTGGGAGAGCTTGTAAGGTTACTAAGAACTCTTAGGGATTAAGTTCTGGCAAATTAAGGACTCTAGAATCGATCTAATCTTCAAACCCTAGCCAAAACCCTATAAATAGGACCTAGTTCTGAACTGAGCGACCCTTACTTTTGGCTCGTGAAGAATCAAGGTAAGGAGTCATAATTTCGGGTAAGTTCTTTAGAAGATTTTGTTTGGTATACTTTAGACTAATAGTTCTCTAAATTTCGTGCTAGGAGATCAAGTAACCAAGAAGATAGGGGCTTCTAAAGTCGCTGATTCAGTCATAGTAGCCTAGAATTCAGAGCAAAAGGCCACTGAAGATCAGGGAATTAGGACTCCTAAACGAGGTAATTAGAGTTCAGTCCTTTAGAACTTTTTGTTCCCCTTAGTATCATCTTCCTAACCTCCAAATTTCACGTCCTTAGGTTAAGAGATTGGAAAGATAGAGCGACGTGAAGTTGCTGAAAAACTTCAGGAAGGGAAGAACTAGGGCACGATTTTCAGACTCAAATTACAAGTTTAAAGCTCAGTTAAACTATAGGTCATCTCATGATTGGCAAAAATATCTTGTTAGGGATAAAAGCCCTCTGATTATGATTGATTTCATGCATGATAGATCATAAATTTCATGTTTTAATAGTTCTATACATACATGCGTCACTTAGCCCTAAATGGAAAATAAAAGATATTATCTTGTCTATTCACTAAAACCCATGCATGTAGTAGGCCTATACTTCGTTCATCATGTCTAGAACAGTTGTAGTATTTTGATTTTTAGGCATGTTATGTTTTCATAAACCTTTACTTTATTTTACTTCCAGTAGATGATCTGACGCATCAAGCTAAGACCGTCACAATGATCTAACGGCCTTACGATAAGCCGTCACACCCTCTACTGCATCTTAATTACTCTGTTGTCTCTGACGCACCTTAATAGGAGTGTTACACTACTATAACGGCCCTACGATAAACTGTCACAAGACTGTAACGCGCCTATCGTAGACCGTCAGACACTGTGTTCTGTCAGCCCGAGATAGAATGATAACCACTTAAAGTTTACCTATAAATAAGCTTAGATAGCTTAGTTTGGACCTGTTATCATGACTCTAAGTTTAGTTACTGATTCATAATCGAAAGTGCATGATTAAGGTGTCTTAAGTTATTTTAAGTTATGTTAATTTCATGTGCCAAAATTCTATAGTTTTGTATCTAAATCATGGTTTTCAAAGATGTATTGACAGAGTTTATCTTGGTTTCACGTTGCTACACATTCTCTCTCTATCTATAGAGTCATTTCTTTAAGTACATGGCACATATTCCGGTATGTTGTCCATTAGTTTACACTTTGCACTATAGGAACATTATTCTTGGACATGAGGACCTCTCTATTGGATATTCCTTACAATAGACTAGGAAATCTTGTTTCAAGGCCTCTGTAACTCTCTGCGAGCCTGGGATTCCCACTAGGATGCTGAGTTGGTTGTACCATTAAAACCCAATTGATTAGAAAGCACTATCGATGTTTTCTGGTTCTAGTAATGTAACGGATCTATATTGGACCATCAGGCCCATATAACGGCCCAATATACAACCATCACATTTATCTGAGTCCAATTACTGTTTCCAGATTCAGTCTTTCTAACGGATCAAGGCTCGACCGTCACGTTAACGTAACGGCCCAATACAAGACCGTCACATTAAATTGAGTCTATTTTCTTCTTTCGGGATTCAGACCATTGTAACGGCCCAACACTGGAGCGTCATATGAGTGTAACGGCCCAGTACTTGACCGTCACAATGCATGAGCTAGTTAACCTGAGGTTTGACCCAAGGGCTGATATTCTAAAGTTTCTAGATGGCTTGATAATGGTCTAGGACTTATCATATTGATCAAGAAACTTAATATAATGAATGGAAGTTAAAGAAATGTACCGTTATGCTACCGATTTGTTTCCATAAGCATAACATTGTCTTAATTCATTTTTGATCTCTCATATTCTTAATTGAAGCATTCATTCTTTGATGATTGTTGTCACGAGCTTATTGATTGAATTTGTTATATTACTGGCCACGCTTTATTGTTACACTCTTGGAAGTAGCTTGATTTATACGTGAAGATGCAGTTCGGGCTCTGATTGTGTCCAAGGGCTCTATGCTAGTCCCCTCTGCTGATTGTCGGAAACATACTATTATAAATCATAGGGTATGATGCTACTGGCATCGCATTGCGCTGAGAGTACTTTCTTTATAAATAAGTGAAATCCACGAGCACTCGTGAAAATCTAGTGAATTGCTACATGATTGACGTTCTAGTGCGTAACATTTATGGTTATGAAAGTGAAAAGTGAAAGTGCATTCTCGTTACATTCTTATTTTTGAAAGGCCATGCTACATTCTTGTACATTCTTGTTACATTCTTGCTAGTTCATACTTGTTCATTCTATCTTACATGATCATCTTGTTACTTGGTTTAATCGCATGATTGATCGCATTCGCATGATTTTACCTAAATTCTTTAGAGCTAAAATACTAATTACTTAAATATTACTTATCATGTTGATGCGAAGATACCTATTGGGCAAGTGTGCTCATTACCTATTTTCAATCTTTTTCAGGAAATGAAAGTGATACGAATTCGGATTCAGGTTATACAAGTAGCGGGTCCGAGAGCGAATGAACGTCATATCAAATGGAGAGTGAAGACTTAGGAAGTCTATAATGTTAGATCAAGTCTTTGTAATTTCTCATTTCTTGAGTCTAGTGGAATGGAAAATGATGAAAATGTTATTGTAAAAGAATATTTTGATCATTTGTGAAATAAAGTTGGAGTTTGACTAAATTATTGTGAAATTATATTTAGGTGTGTGATTGTCTTGCGCTCTGATCATTCTTGCTTGCAAGAGGCTTACCATGCCGGCTGTTCACGTTTCTCGAGCGAGTCTTTCGCTGTCATAAAGGCTCGGGGCGTGACAATAGCCTAGCTCCCTTGAAAAGATACCCCTCTTGGAGTATGAATCCCTTATATTCCCTGTGGGGCTGAGTGGAGAGGATGCTGTAGTAAGTCCCAAAGTCGGGGCAATTTGGATATTCCTCTTTGATTCTCTCAAACCCCGTGACTTCCACCTGGACAATGGAAAGTAAGGCTACCCGCCTACTCAGCGCATCGGCGACATGATTCTCACTACCCATCTTGTACTTGAGGACAAAGGTATAGGCCTGAATGTATTCTACCCAACGGACATGATGGGCATTGAGCTTTTGTTGGGTGTTGAGGTACTTCAAGGCCTCGTGGTCCGAGAAGATCACAAACTCCTTGGGTTGGAGATAGTGTCTCTAATGGCGAAGGGATTGAACCACGGTGTAAATCTCCTTGTCATATGTGGAGTACCTAGTCCTAGTCTCACAAAGTTTCTCACTAAATTATACTACTGGGTGACCCTCTTGGCTAAGAATTCCTCCAATCCCTACCCCAGATGAATCACAAGTGACCTCGAAGACTTTAGAGAGGTTGGGTAGGTAAAGGACCGGGGTTGGGTCATCTTTTCCTTGAGCTCTAGGAATGCTTTGGAGGCTACCCTAGTCCAAACAAAGGTGCCCTTCTTGAGGCAATCTGTGATAGGAGTGGTGATAGTGCTAAACCCACGAATGAATCTCCTATAGAAGGTGGCTAGCCTGTGAAAGCTTCGAGCCTCATGGAGGGTCTTGGGCTCGGGCCACTCAAGAATGGCTTGGACCTTCTCGGGGTCCATGGACACCCCTTGGGCTGAGACAATAAATCCTAAGAAGGCTAGTTGATTGGTCAAGAAGTGACACTTCCCGGGGTTGGCAAAGAGGCTCTCCTTCTTAAGAACGATGCACACCTATTTGAGGTGATCGAGGTGGGATTCCTTGGATTGGATATATATGAGAATATCGTCAAAGTAGACGACAAGGAAGATGCCAATGAAGGGCCGGAGGACCTCGGTCATGAGGCGCATGAAGGTGCTTGGTGTATTGGAAAGGCCGAAGGGCATGACAAGCCATTCATAGAAACCGTACTTCGTTTTGAAGGCGATCTTCCACTCGTCCCTGAGCCTAATGCAAACTTGGTGGTAGCCACTTTTGAGATCGATCTTGGAGAAGATGGTGGCTCCAGCAAGCATGTCTAGCATGTCATCTAGCCGAGGGATGGGAAACCTATATTTGACCGTGATCTTGTTGATGGCCCAGCTATCCACACACATGCGCCAAGTTCCATCCTTTTTGGGTGTGAGAAGAGCCAGGACGGCACATGGGTTTTGCTAATGCGGAGGAAGCCCTTCTTGATGAGCTCCTCAATTTGCCTCCTAAGCTCGGCATGCTCGGTGGTATTAAGGCGGTAGTGGGGAAGGTTGGGTAAGGTAGCTCTGGGCACAAAGTCGATGGCATGTTGCACATCGCGTATTTTTGGTAGCTTATCCGGAAGTTCGTCGGGGAATACATCATGGAAGTCCTCAAGGATTTGTTAAATTTCTATTGGGTGTGGGTCGGTTGGAGTGGATTCCCCAAGGCAAATGACAATGGCACACACTTGTCCCCCTTGGTTGACTTCTTCTTTAAGTTCTTGCCTAGTGATGAGGTGTATGCTCCTAGTAGTCCCAATGGTCAAACTAGGACTAGGACTTGATGGGGTGGGGTTTGGTGGGTTTGGAATAGAGGGAGAGGTAGGGGATTTCTCAAGGGAGGGAGATGCCTTCTTGGGAAGGGAGTGGGGTGGAGAGGGGTTGAGTTGGATTCTCTTCCCCTCATGGGTGAAAATGCAAGTGTTCGTCCTTCCAAGGAAGGTGGCATCTACATCATAGATCCAAGGCCGCCCTAAGAGTATGCTCCCTACTTCCATTGGTAGAATGTCACACCATACTTGGCCTTGGTAGGTCTAAAAGGTGATGGGGACAAGGCAACGAGTGCTAACGGATACGAATGTGGCATCAATCCAAGCTACCCGATATGGGTGTGGGTGTGGGGAGATGGTAAGGCCCAAAAGTTTGACGATGTCAGGTGACACCACATTCACACTACTCCCATTGTCCAAGATGACTTTTCTAGCATAGTTCCCTATCCGGATGTAGGTATGGAAGATGGTGTTTCTCCTCCAATCATGTTCTTGAGCTTGAGTGAGGGTGCACCTAACCACTCCAAGGTGAGGGTTGGCGGATGGAGGGGTTTATTCTTGATTGGTCTCCATGTAGTGGGTCTCCTACTCTTCCTCCCATTCGGGAGAGGCCTCATAAACCTCAACCACTTCCTCAACTCCAGCTTGGGGTAGGGGGTTTGTCTCCTCAATGAGCAAGCTAGATGCACCCTTGGTGGGATATTGATTGGCGAAATGTCCATACCCAAGGCACCTAAAACATTGCTGCCCACTTTGGTGGTTTGGGGCAGCCCTAGTGTGAGGGGGAGTAGGTGCCAGATTGGGTCTATTGGGAGTGGGGTTGGGGGGCCCACTTGTGGGGCGAGGGGGAGGGGTGCCACTAGGAGGGGCCGCCTGGGTGGGAGGAGCTCCCATGGGGGTGGGAAGGATACCTCGTTGAGGAGGTGGGGGTTGGTCCGAGGTGCCATGGATTTTGGGTCCATCCCCCGAGGGGGAACCATTCGGGTGTATCGAGAGAATTTCTCGGCATCTCGGGCTACTTGGTAGGCTTGCTCTAGAGTGGCAACTTGACGCATGAAGAGCTCCGTTTTTATGTGGAATTGAAGCCCATTTCTAAAGCGGGATAGTGTGACGGCGGAGTCCTCTTGGACTCCACACTTAAGAAGGTAGTAATCAAATTTCTCAATGTACTCCATAATGGTCTTCCCTTCTTGGGTTAGGGCTTGCCACTCATCTAGGAGGTTTTAATGATAGGAGGGTAAGACATATTTGAGTTTGAGTTGTTCTTTCATGGCCCCCCATGTGGTGATGGGAGCTTCCCTCCTAACTATCCTTAATGCCTCAATGTTCATCCAATGGGTCTTAGCTAACTTGGTAAGTTGCATTTTGGCAAGCCGGAGTCTCCTATCCTCAGTCATGGGGTACCAATCGAAATATTGGTCCATAGCCGCCTCCCAATCTAAGTAGATGCTTGGGTGATGGGACCCATCAAAGGTGGGGGCATCGACTTTCACAAGTCTCATAAGGTGGTCATCCGGGTTGTCCCGAGGGGGTCTCTCATTCCTCCTAGGGTGTGGGTCTCTTTCCGGATCTGGAGGATGGTCAAGGTTGAGCTCTCCTATGGCTGGTTCCTCATGTGGGGGAGGTGCCCTCCTATCACCCACCCTTGGGGCGGGCCTATTCTCCTCAAGTTGCTCAAGTCGGGCCGTTATGTCATCAAGCCGCCCTAAGATACTAGCCGTACCCTCCACAAGGAATCTCATGTGATCGGGAAGCTCATGCTCGTTGGGGGCAGGATTCCCTTGAGGATTGGGATTCATTGGAGAATTGGAAGAGGATGGATTGGATTGATAATGAGCTCCACTACGGGTGGTCATGCAAAGTTGGGTGGGCTATGCACGGGGGGGGGGGGGGTGCGGGTGCACCTATGAATGACTTAGTGTGAAGACGCCCTAAGACTAGACTTGTGAGAACAAGCCTATGACCGCTCAGATACCACTTGATATGGCACATCCCAGGGATGATGAAGTATGACTTAATGAGCCAAGGACCTAGACCCGCAAGCATACAAGCACATTCAACGAACTCATGCTAGCGGCTCACTCGCACGGCGCAAATGATCTCCCGATGGTACCGGGGGATGATGACGAGGGTCCGAGGTGGGACCCAAATAATCTAAGGGACTTGGTTGGCTTAGGCTGACCCCTAAGGGTCTAGGAGTCCCAACTTTGTGGGAGGCTGTTGACACCTAAAATATACAAAAAGAATCCAAAGCAAGCTCAGGGCTCTGAAGACCAATCAAGGGTGCGGCTTCTGTGCCATCCTTGGAAGTTCTGAGAATCCGAATAGAAGAGATCCACTACCCCTGACACTTTGATCGGCTGAAGCCATCTCTGGCTAGGCTGCTACCCAGCACGGCTATCATTCAGATAGTCAGGCTGATAAAAACTATGACAAACTCCAGGCAATCATCTGCCTGCCAAAGAGGATCTTCGGACAATTCTGATACTCATAAAAAAATGGGATTCACATTGCCTCGCACATGTTCGTGAATGTAAGGTGTTAAGCAAGCATCGGGTAGAACAAATATCTATTCTAAGATGTTCATAAGACCAATGAAGAAAAGCCCATTAGATGAGCCCATGTCCGGTGCCGAATGCTAATCAAATGGGCCAAGCCCAACACAAGATGAGACGCGCCGAGGTGCTGGATGCAGGCGCGCCAAGATGCTCCATGTTGGGCACGCCGAGGAGCTCGTGCCGGAAGCGGGAGGCCACCCCTTTATAAAAGCTGCTACCTTGGACAAAAAGAGAGGGAGAACACACACAGAGAAGAGAAAAGGAGAGGGAGCCACTGAAAGAAAGAGAGCCCACTAAGGGATCTGAAGAGAGAAAAGAGTTACAGAAGTCCGGAGGAGAGATTCAAGGTGGGATCGGTTCCAAGATGCCCTGAGGGGCTATATTCTCCCCCATCCCCTTCTTTTATTTGAATCTAGCTCTTCTTTTTCATTTCTGTTCTTCCACTCTATGCCTGAGCGATGTTATTTTGATGATGTCAAATGTTAGCATAGCCCGGTTGTAAAGGGGCACCATCAGTATTCAGATCTTCGTAGTCTGCTTCCTTTTTTGTCTCTTTTTTTTTTGCTGTGCTGAATGTACGAGTCATTTGCAGTGAAATGAAATATGGAGAACCAAAGCCATCTTCCCCCTCTCTGTCACTTCAAAGTCTACTGTATTTGGTAGCTATGGCGAATAGATTTTGCTTCACTGCATGCATACCCTTCGGATCGCCCGAGCGATTTCTGTTGAATCGTTTCTGCAGTTTTGACCCAGCAATAGCGGTGAGAGCCTGAGACAGCCCATCTCAAGGCTTCTAACTCACAAAGATAGCTGGAAATATGTTTGTACCAAAGTCTACATGAGTCAGTCCATGTCCCGACTCCCAGTGAGACCCCAGAGTGAAGACCCTCTTCTCTTTGGAATAGCTTCCTTCCCCAAGGGCCATCTCAAGATCCCTCGAATAAAACTCCCCAAAGCTTTAGGTGAAATACCTCAAAGTCCTTGAATAGACCCCCCTCAAGACCCTCAAAGAACCATCTAGAAATCTTCAGCTCCTAACCCCTCTGAAACTCCTTGAAAACCCTGATACTAAAGCCCCCCGGCGCGGCCCTCCCTCGGCACGAGTCCCGCGCCGAGTGCTACCTGTTAGACAGGAGGACGGTGAGCTAGAAGGGGAGGGGATGAATAGATCACCATTTAAAAAATATTTGACTGAGTCGAGGCAGGACCCTTAACCAATATAACGTAATTCACGAGCGCAGAACATAAATCATTCAAAATTTCATCAGCACATATGCACAACCACCTAGCGAGTAGTCAGACCAAGGTTTCGATCATCAACATTCACATTTACTTAATGAAGCTAGACAGAAGCATAAGGAAAATAGATGCGCACAACCATACCACGGAGAACAAGAGATTTAGATGGTTCAGTCTGCAACCTGCAGACTTACGTCCATCCCTCACTCAAGGCAGAGTGAGGCTTCCCTTTCACAAGAAAGAACCGCAGACTCAGTCTGCCAACAACATGCTGATCCACAGCTTGGGGATCGAAATCCCTACAGACGCTGAACCCACAGCTTGCACCTAGGTCTCACACCACAAGACCGGACCCGGAGATAACTCTCCCTTCCTCATAGACATAAGGGAACCCAGCAGTGACCCACCCTCACTGCAATTCAGAGACGCTGTCTCTCTTCCTCCTCAGCCGGAGGGAAGAACCCAGGTAGCCTTCTCACTACCAGAATAGAAAACCCCGGAGTACTCCTCCCTTCCTCTGATCTAAATCAGAGGGAAACCACACTGCGACCCAGAGGATTCAGCTCTCTTCCTCTACACCTAGAGGGAACGAAAACAGAGTATCGGAATTTGAGAACGAACAAACGAAGACATAAAGAAATATTGAAAGACAATCGAACGGAGAAACAATGTAGCTTCTTAAAGAAGCATAGACAAAATGTAGCAGAAAACCATCCTCTCCTTCATCACTCTCTCTCTTCCAGGTACGCTCAACGAATGGATCAGGATGGCTTCTCCTCTCATTCCTCTCGCTCTGGCCTCACCCTTTTTCTTGTGGCTTCATCAGCTTTTCAGGAGCAGAAACCTTCCTTTATATCCAGACTCACGAGAGACTGAGGGTGTGGGAGTCACGCGCGAAGAAGATGCTTCCAGATGAGCCGAGCCACGTGTTAGATGATTATTCCCTCAAATCATGTGCTCACATGATTGGAATAAAGTTCCAATTTATCTTTTAAGTCCCTGTAAGGTTTCAGAGAACATTCAGTCAATCTCAGAAATATTCAAGTCATACATTTGTTCACACAGATTGCACGGGACTTATCAAAGGACTGAAGAACGCGTCAACGCAGTAAAGCCAAGGTGTTAACGCAATGAGTTTATAATCGAGTTATAATGGAGGGCAGGTCCCTTGACAAAGCACCCAGATGCGTCAACACATCAGTTGACAGCGTCGACGCTTCTGCTTGGTGGTTGATCAAAAGAACCTTTGGTCATAAACTCAAGGCGTCGACGCTTCCATTGTGTAGCGTCGCCTCAGCTCCTTGGGCAAGACGCACAATCTCTTGGTAACAAGCCAATGCGTCAATGCTTCAAGTGACAGCGTCGACTCAGCTTCATAGGCGAGACGCTCAAGCCCTTGGCACCAAGCCAATGCGTCAACGCTTCCATCGTGCAGCGTCGACGTAGTGAACAAGACAGCAAGTGACAGATGCACAATTGTGTCTACGCGGCCAGCGAAGTGCGTCAACGCACTCAGAGCACGGAACCCATATATAAATGAAGATAGATACGACCAGATGGGTGAACAAGTTAGGATTTTTAACAGTTATTCAGAAGCAACAAATACTTTGATTCATAGTGTTAGTCATCATCAAAACTATAGAGATTCAACAATCTCCCCCTTTTTGATGATGGCAACACCATGAGTCAAATTTAGTGAAAGAAGAAACACCATCTTAAAGCAGTATCAATAAAACAGCAAGGGTGACCTCTCAAAACCTGATTTCACAGCACTCATTATTTTTACCCAGACCCCACATCTCAACACAAAACACCTTTCCTAAACTCCCTTTCTTCAGACTTAATTTTTTTTTCAGAAACTCCCAAAAACTCCCTTTCACTAGCCACTAGTTCAACCTTCTCACTAACAACCTCTTCACTCCCCCTTTCACTAGCCACTAGTTCAACCTTCTCACTAACAACCTCTTCACTCCCCCTTTCACCCTTCTCCCCCTTTGACATCATCAAAACAGAAGAGAAAAAGAGATGTTGACGCTGGATTGATGAGAAAAGATGGAGAGAGTCCCAACAGTAGAAACTCAGTGTCAAATCTTAGATGCTTAAGTGGAGCTTTAAGGTCAGTGAAGAATCTTGGAGTTCTGGTAAGAGAAAGAGATTCAGAAGAAGCTTGAAGTTTATCAACTTACAATGAATGTGAAAGAAGAGCAAGTGTCAACAAATATGACTGAGGTAGCTGTTAAGGCTCGTCAAAAGGACAACAAGAATTTGAACCATGAAAACAGCCTGTAGGCGCTGAGGACAAACATTCCAAGGAGAGAAAGCACTGTTGTAAAGTGTATTTGGCCAGTTACACCTTTGACATTAAGTATGCACCTTGGTCAGAGGCCAGCATCCTCAGTTACTCAGTGTAAGAGCCTCATACCTTCTCAGTTAGAGAACAGAGATAGTGACTATTGGTTTTTACATGAGGAGACACCTTGATCAGAGGTCAGAATCCCCAGTTACTCACCACATGGCATCATTGCTCTGCCAACCATAAATTTTGAATTGAATTTCTTTCTTTTGTTTTTTGTTTATGAGAACTGATACTTCATGACTTAGAAGGTTCCCATTTCATTGATGGGATTCCTAGTTTCTCAGTATACAGTTTTAAACACTGATCAGTTTAACTAGCTCTTCAAGAAGGTTGTTTGAAGACAAAGCCAGGGCAATTACTCGTGGTCTTATCACGAAATCTAATGAAAAGCGTATAACAGAACCCATTTCATATGAGTCTATCTTGTTCATCAGTCAAGAAATAAAGTAAGAGGATATACTTGTGAAGGTTAATCTTAGCCTCTTAAGACTTACTAGAGGAAGATTCTGGCTGGACTTTAATTGCACAAACTTAAGAATGTAGGAAATGAACGAGGTTCTACTAAAAAGGGATACTCAAGATCAATTCTGACAATTAATCCAGCAACAACAACCATCTTTCAAACATTTTTAATTAGTCAAGCTCCCCCTCTCTAGTAGCTCTATCTCCCATTCTACCCTGATAACAGAAGAGAAACAGACCTGATACCTATCAAATCTCACACCCGCTCCCCCTCACATAGTGACCCCATCAGAAAAAGTAACACAGAACTGTTTCTAAAAACATGGAAAGACATAAAACTGAATTCATTGCCACAGATCAGTCAGAGTTTGTAAATACCAAGTTCTCTTCTCAATGAAGTGAATTTTTCACTATCTAAAGGTTTTGTAAAAATATCAGTAGTTTGATTTGCAGTCCCAACATGAATTAGTTCAAATGTTTTATTTGCAATTTCATTTCTAATAAAGTGGTGCCTGATTTCAATGTGTTTTATTCGTGAGTGTAAAACAGGATTCTTTGCAATGTTTATGGCACTCGTGTTGTCACAAAAAATGGGAGTGCATCCTGTCTCTACTTGGTAATCCTGAAGCTGATGCTTAATCTAGATAACTTGAGTGCCACAGCTGCTTGTAGCCACGTATTCAGCCTCAGCAGTGGAAAGGGCCACTGAATGTTGTTTCTTTGAACTCCAAGAAACTAGGCATCCTCCTAAGAATTGGCAGTGGCCACTGGTGCTCTTCCTATCTAATTTGCATCCAGCAAAGTCTCCATCAGTGTATGCAACTTAATCTAATGTGCGAGAAGCAGGATACCATAATCATAATGTGTGTGTGGCAGACAGATATCTAAAGATCCTTTTTACAGTAGACAAATGAAGTTCAGTAGGCCTAGACTGATATCTTGCACATAAGCCAACACTGAATTGTATGTCTGGCCTAGAATCTGTTAAGTACAAGAGGGATCCAATCATACCTCTGTAGAGTTTTTCATCCACTTGTTTACCTGACTCATCAGCATTAAGGGCCATGCTTGTGCTCATTGGGGTGGATATTTGCTTCAGGTTAGTCATCCCAAACCTTTTTAGGATATCCAGCGTGTACTTGGTTTGGTGGAAGAAACAGCCATCTGACATTTGATTTATCTGTAAGCCAAGAAAATAAGTTAGTTCTCCAACTAAGCTCATCTCAAATTCAGCTGACATAAGTTGTGAGAATTCATTACATAGTTCAAGATTTGTTGATCCAAAGATGATGTCGTCTACGTATACCTGAACTATGATGAGATCTTGTCTTGAATTCTTAGTGAATAAAGTTTGGTCAACATTACCTCTGTTATATCTTTTATTCAGTAAGAAACTGGTCAGCCTTTCATACCAGGCCCGAGGAGCCTGCTTTAGTCCATAAAGAGCTTTATTTAACCTGAAAACTTGATCAGGTTTAGTCAAAAACTGAAAACCTGGAGGTTGTTCAACATAAACTTCTTCTTTTAGAATTCCATTCAAGAAAGCACTCTTAACATCCATTTGTCGAAGTTTTATGTTGTTTGAACAAGCAAATGCTAATAGAATTATGATAGCCTCCATTCTAGCTACTGGAGTAAAGGATTCATCGAAGTCTACTCCATACTCCTGACTGTAGCCTTTAGCTATAAGTCTAGCTTTATTCCTAGAGATGACACCTTCTTCATTCAGTTTGTTCTTAAAAACCCATTTTGTTCCTATTACATTGAAATTTTCAGGTCTAGGTACAAGTTCCCAGACATTGTTTCTATCAAATTGCCCTAGTTCTTCACACATGGCAGTTACCCAATTCTCATCACTTAAGGCTTCTTCAATGGTCTTAGGCTCAATTTGAGAAACTAAAGCAATTAAGTCCTGATTCTGAACATTTCTGAAATGGGATCTTGTCCTAGGGGGATCATGAAGACTACCAATAATATTGGTCACAGGGTGGTCTTTTAAAATTCTGACATTTGTTGAAGACTCACCTTGTTCGGCTGTACTTACTGGGTTCAGATCAGTGGGTTCTTCAGCCGGTTGTACTTCCTCCTCTTGCATTTGATTCAGGAACTCTCCATCATGACTTGTAGACCTGTTATCATCATTTAGACTGTTAGATATTTTTGTTTCATCAAAAATGACATGAGGGGTTTCCTCTACAGTTTTATCAGTTTTATTAAAGACCCTGAAGGCCCTAGATGTTTCAGAGTATCCTAGGAATATTCCTGGAATACTTCTAGCATCAAATTTATCTAAGTCTCTCTTGTTGTTATTATGAATAAAGCATTTTGAACCAAAAATTTTGAAATATGAGACATTAGGCCTCTTATCTTTCAGGAGTTCATATGGTGTTTTCTTATGTATGGGTCTTACCAAAGCTCTATTAAGTATATAACAGGCTGTGTTTGCTGCTTCTGCCCAAAAACTCTTCGGTAGCTGACTCTCCATTAGTAATGTTCTTGCCATTTCCACTATTGTTCGATTCCTTCTCTCCACAATTCCATTCTGCTCTGGGGTCATGGGAGAAGAAAATTTGTGAGTCAGTCCCTCCTTGTCACAAAAACTAGAAAATGAGGAGTTCTCAAACTCTCCTCCATGATCTGATTGGATAACAGTGATCTTGTGGCCTACATGTTTCTGCTTATTAAAAAAATGTGCAAATTTTTGAAAAGCATCACTCTTATTCGCCAAGAAAAACAACCATGCAAATCTAGAGTAGTCATCGACAATGACAAAACCAAATCTCTTACCATTTAGGCTCTGGGTTCTGGTAGGACCAAAGAGATCCATGTGCAAGTGTTCCATAAGCTTGTTTGACAAGCTCTCAGTCCTTATTTTAAAAGAAGCTCGGGCTTGCTTGCCTAGAGCACAGGCATCGCAAGGCTTAGAGAATGATTTGAACTTCAAGCTAGGCATGCCTCTAACTAAGTCAAATTTAGCTAATTTATGCAAGGTGTTAAAGCTAGCATGACCTAGTCGCCTATGCCAGTCAAACATGTTATTCTCTGAATCAGCAGAGAGACACAGATTAGACTCAGACTCAACATCAAAATCCACAATATAGACATTATTGACTCTATTTGCAATAAACTTTATTTTATCGGAGTTTGGTTCTAGAATTTTGCAAGCATGCTCATCAAAAAGGACCTTGTGACCCTTGTCACATAACTGACTAATACTCAATAAGTTGTGTTGTAGACCTTCGACCAACAATACTTTTTCAACAGAGTTGGAGGTTTTCTTACCGATGGTTCCGGTCCCAATGATTTGGCCTTTGTTTTTACCTCCAAACTTTACTGTCCCTCCTGCTTTCAATTCAAGCTTGCTGAACTTTCTTTGATCCCCTGTCATATGCCTCGAGCAGCCACTGTTGAGATACCACTTGTTATTCTCGGCTGCTAGGCTCACCTGCACAATAACAATTTAAGTAGTGTGCTTTGGAGCCCAAGGTAAGTTGGGTCCAAAAATACCGCTCAAATGATTAAGCATAGTTTTGGGGATCCAGATCTGCTTCACCCCTTTTTTCTTTCTGTGCTGAGAATTGACAGTTTTGCTATTGATGTGCATTTCAGTTGTTTCCTTTTGTTTCTCAAAGTGTGTCCAGTTTCTGTTGATAAGAGCTTGGGTCCCAGCCAAACCATAATTTCTAAACTGTCTAGATGAAGGTATTTTATTGACAGTATTCTGTGTGTAGTTAGACCTTCTCATGTTTCTTTCAAAATAGCCCATTCTTTGATTAGAGTCATAGTTGTTGAATTGACAGGCACTTTGCTTCTGGTGCGTGGGCTTGTTGAATTTTTTAAAGACATCTTTTCCAAAATCAGGCTGTTGTTTATGGATGTTCTTTTGTTGTTCAGTACTTTTGGAACTGGATGGGATGTCCAGTTTCTCTTTTCCTTTCTCAGTGTAAAATGTGGTGGTTTTTATCCCAAATGCTTGCTTTTTATTTGGGTTGAAACCCAACCCTTCTCTGTTAAAGTTTACTTTGGTGCCTAACAAGGCATTCAAATTACTTTCTCCCAAAACAAACCTCTCAAGAGTTTTCTTCTTATCTTTCAACTCCTTCCACAAAGATATGTTGTTTTCCAGCAATTCATCATTGACCTTTTTAACAGCTTCATACCCTTCCTTGAGTAAGTCATTTTGTCTCAGGTTTTCTTCAGTATGTTGATTGTTTTCATCAAGCTGTTTCCTAAGTTTTTCAAGCTCATTCTTAACAAGATTATTCTCATTTCTTACATTTTTCATCTGAGCTAATTCAGCTATCAGTTTGGAATTTTCTATCTTGATGAGTTCTTGTTCTTCATTAGCCACATTGAGTTTTCGTTTGATGGCTCCGTGTTCTTTAGCTAAGGCATTGTACATATCTAGCAGTTCACCATATTTATCTTCCTAGTCATCAATAGAGTAAGTTACAAAGGGATTGGTTACCTCATTTTTATCGTCGGCCATCAGACATACTCCTTCAGTCTTCTCTCCTGAGGAATTAGTCTCTGATTCTTCCTCTTCATCGCTCCAAGTGCATACCATGGCCTTTGGCTTTTTCTTGTACACTTTGGAGCCTTTCTTGTGGTAGTCCGGCGTCTTCTTCTGAAGCTCAGGGCAATCTTGCTTCATGTGCCCAAAGTTCCTGCAATGATAACACATCACACCTTTAGCATTCCTATCCTTGTCATTGCCATTGTTCGGATATTTACCTGATGAGTAGTTTCTTCTTTTCCTATATGAATTTCCCTGCATTTTCAGGAATTTCCTGAACTGACGTGTGAGCAGTGCTTTTTCACTTCTGTCAAGGTTTGGAATTCCATTAGACTCTCCGCTGCTGCTGCTGCTGCTGCTGTGTCGTTCAACTTTAAGAGCAACATTCTTGCCCTTTCTGTCATTTCCTTCTCCTATTTTCTTGAGATTCATCTCATAGGTCATAAGAGACCCTATGAGTTCAGTGACGGTCATGGTTGTTAAATCCTTTGATTCCTCTATCACAGTAGCTTTTGTGTGCCACGCTGGAGTCAAGGATCTTAAGATCTTTCTGACTATATCCCCTTCAGATATTTCCTTTCCAAATCCCTTGAGGCTGTTTGTGATCAGTGACAGCCTAGCGTACATATCAGTCACGCTCTCCTCTGACTTCATCTTGAATAATTCATACTCAGAGGTTAGGTAGTTTACTTTGGTAGCTCTGACCTGAGAGGTACCCTCGTAAATCAGCGCTAGTTCATCCCACATCTTCTTAGCTGTCTTGCACGCCGAAATTCGGGCATATTCTTCAGGGTGAACTGCGCACTGGATGATGTTGAGCGCAGACCAGTTATGTCTGGATAATTTGACTTATTCTTCAGACCACATCTCCTCATTCGGAGGTAAATCATAAGGTCCAGTTGTAATGACTCTCCACTGCTTGTGGCTCTGAGATCGGATGAAAACTTCCATCCTGTTTTTCCAAAAGAAATAATTAGAACCATCAAAATATGGGGGACGGGAGATTGACTGTCCTTCAGCTATGCAGCTGCGAGGACCACTGGTTCCAGGATTACCCTGGTCGTTGGACCACATCTCGGGTAAACCCTCTCTGATACCAACTGTTAGACAGGAGGACGGTGAGCTAGAAGGGGAGGGGATGAATAGATCACCGTTTAAAAAATATTTGACTGAGTCGAGGCAGGACCCTTAACCAATATAACGTAATTCACGAGCGCAGAACATAAATCATTCAAAATTTCATCACCACATATGCACAACCACCTAGCGAGCAGTCAGACCAAGGTTTCGATCATCAACATTCACATTTACTTAATGAAGCCAGACAGAAGCATAAGGAAAATAGATGCGCACAACCATACCACGGAGAACAAGAGATTTAGATGGTTCAGTCTGCAACCTGCAGACTTACGTCCATTCCTCACTCAAGGCAGAGTGAGGCTTCCCTTTCACAAGAAAGAACCGCAGACTCAGTCTGCCAACAACACGCTGATCCACAGCTTGGGGATCGAAATCCCTACAGACGCTGAACCCACAGCTTGCACCCAGGTCTCACACCACAAGACCTGACCCAGAGATAACTCTCCCTTCCTCTTAGACAAGAGGGAACCCAGCAGTGACCCACCCTCACTACAATTCAGAGACGCTGTCTCTCTTCCTCCTCAGCCGGAGGGAAGAACCCAGGTAGCCTTCTCACTACCTGAACACAAAACCTCGGAGTACTCCTCCCTTCCTCTGATCTAAATCAGAGGGAAACCACACTGCGACCCAGAGGATTCACCTCTCTTCTTCTACACCTAGAGGGAACGAAAATAGAGTATCGGAATTTGAGAACGAACAAACGAAGACATAAAGAAATATTGAAAGACAATCGAACGGAGAAACAATGTAGCTTCTTAAAGAAGCATAGACAAAACGTAGCAGAAAATCATCCTCTCCTTCATCACTCTCTCTCTTCCAGGTACGCTCAACGAATGGATCAGGATGGCTTCTCCTCTCATTCCTCTCGCTCTGGCCTCACCCTTTTTCTTGTGGCTTCAGCAGCTTTTCAGGAGCAGAAACCTTCCTTTATATCCAGACTCACGAGAGACTGAGGGTGTGGGAGTCACGCGCGAAGAAGATGCTTCCAGATGAGTCGAGCCACGTGTTAGACGATTATTCCCTCAAATCACGTGCTCACATGATTGGAATAAAGTTCCAATTTGTCTTTTAAGTCCCTGTAAGGTTTCAGAGAACATTCAGTCAATCTCAGAAATATTCAAGTCATACATTTGTCCACACAAATTGCACGGGACTTATCAAAGGACTGAAGAACGTGTCAACGCAGTAAAGCCAAGGCGTTAACGCAATGAGTTTATAATCGAGTTATAATGGAGGGCAGGTCCCTTGACAAAGCACCCAGATGCGTCAACGCATCAGTTGACAGCGTCGACGCTTCTGCTTGGTGGTTGATCAAAAGAACCTTTGGTCATAAACTCAAGGCGTCGACGCTTCCATTGTGTAGCGTCGCCCCAGCTCCTTGGGCGAGACGCACAATCTCTTGGTAACAAGCCAATGCGTCAACGCTTCAGGTCACAGCGTCGACTCAGCTTCATAGGCGAGACGCTCAAGCCCTTGGCACCAAGCCAATGCGTCAACGCTTCCATCGTGCAGCATCGACGTAGTGAACAAGACAGCAAGTGACAGATGCACAATTGCGTCTACGCGGCCAGCGAAGTGCGTCAACGCACTCAGAGCGTGGAACCCATATATAAATGAAGACAGATACGACCAGATGGGTGAACAAGTTAGGATTTTTAACAGTTATTCAGAAGCAACAAATACTTTGATTCATAGTGCCAGTCATCATCAAAACTATAGAGATTCAACACTACCCGTGCCGGTTAAGCTTTTACCATCACGCCGAGACCCGCCTTCCCTACCGTGCCGACCTCCATCCATGTCGATAGCCTCGTGCCGACGCCCTCGGTAGTTCCAAGCCCTATGATCCATGGTCATAAGACCCTATCACTCCGAGGAGAAGCAATAACCTTCACTCAACCCTCATGAGAGCTAAATCAATGGGGCTAAACCCCCCTACATTCTGTAACCCTGTTGGCTCAAGGAGTTCTGCCACTGCATGCTCTCCTGTGGCCTCTGCAAGAGGATATTAATACATACCATGATGAGTGGATATTGTCCCGTCGGATTGCGATGCTTTTGGATCTCAGGCTACGCCCATTTCTCCTTTGGCTTCCATCCCGGCACTCCGTGGGTGGATGACCTATACTCCCCTATTGGCACAGTCCAAAACAAGGGGAGATGCTGCCAAAAGTCATTCACTATTTTTACTTTATCGCATCGTGTGATGTTTTCATTAAATCGATGAACCAACCCCACTTGGTGTGGCCAAAACCCTGAGAAAGACTATCTTGGGGCTTTTCGATCACTGTAAGAGGGGAACATAATCATTACGGTTACATGATCTCCCTGAACCTTATGTGGATGAGTTTACCCCCACCCTCCAGCCTATATGAATATCACCATTTGTGAGCCCATGAAACCCTCACTAAACATAAGAGATCCCCTCAATAGAATCCATCCAAAACTCATGATCTCATAGAGCCTCCAAAACACATAAAACCTCAAGAAGGATTTCTTGTCGGTGCCATACAACCTCCCTGCGCAGCCCTCTCTCGGCGCGAGTTCCGCGCCGGGTGGTTAGCGCGCCGAGGCAATAGTCGCACCGGCCATGCCGATGCCCTCCTCACCGCGTCGAGACCCCACCGCGCCGATTCATCCCAACACCGACTACCATTCAAACACTCGACTTTCAGTAGTCTTAATGAGCCCTAAATTCAGTCTAAACCCAATGCCCCAACCTTGTTAGCCTTCGTGCTCACCTTTATCATATTATGGGGGATCATGGTTCTTCATCCAACTCTAAGGGAGCTAAATAAAGGGGGTTTCACCCCTACATCATATCATTTGACCACAATGTTATCCTCTAACCCTGCTGACTCTTGGAGTTCTGCCACTGCATGTCCTTCAATGGTTTCTTAAAGGGCTATCAATAAATACCATGATAATGGATATTGTCCCGTCGCATCTAGATCCTCTTGGATCTTGGGCCACGCCCATCCTTCCTTTGACTTCCATCTCGGCACTCCGTGGATGGATGACCTATATTCCCACTTGGCATAGATCAAGATAAGGGGATATGCTGCCAAATTTATTCCGCAAAATATTATCATATCTTGCATTGCATGATTATCCACACATATTGCACATCCTGCGAATGAAGTCAGCATCGTAGTCTTATCTTGTCTTGCCCCTAGGGCATCCTCTCTTGGTAATTAATCAAGGGTTGTCCTCTTTCTTAGAGGACGTAATTAACGTCATAGGTATGACGGACTCCGAGTCCCGACACGAACATCACAATCGACTGACCAAGTCGGATCGAGGGCATAATAAATTGTCACTCCGGTGACTGGCAAGCCTAATAAAAAAACAACTAATAAATAAATAAATCCATATAAATAAATAACCAATAAATATAAATAAAGAGTGGAAAAAACCATCCCCACAAGTTTGGCATGCCAGGTGGGACTGGAGTCTCCCTTCATCTCTTTGCCAAGAGAGGATGCCTTCGGGGGCTTCCCCCAAGAATACTAACTGTTTCTCTATTTATCTCAGGTTAACGATGACGTCATCAGGACTTACCGGTCTTGACTTCGGCCTCGCGATCGTCGCTGGCCACGCTGAACACGGGTACCTGGCGGTACCCATGGCTTTCGGCTCCTTCCCACTAGCTGTAGGCTTCCGTAACTTCTTGGGGTTGGCCTTTGCCGACATGCTACAGACGGAACCCTCAAAGCCCGTAGAGGAGAAGATTGCAGAGAAGGTCGGGGCCCTGAAGGGTCGACGCTGTGCTAGCTCGCTTACGAGCCCAATTCAAGTCGCCAACTGCATGGTGCATCATATTGCTCACGGGGCCCGCCCCATCCCTGCCAATAATTTCGGGAGGCGCCAACACCAGAACCCCCGAAGGAAGGTTACTGCTGCTGTGACCGGACATCTCTCCATGTCCGGCAAGTCCATGCTGGTCGGGGGGTCCGCATCTTTCTGGATGGACGCCCAGCTCGAGTGAGCCCGGATCGGGTGATCCCCACAGTACCAGTCTATAACTCTTATCAGGCTCTTTCTGGAAGGAGAGTCGAGGAGGAAGAAGTCGGCCACCATGGCCAGAGAAGGTTGGCACCCAAGCCAAGAAGATTCAAGTAGGTTTGGGTCCCCAAGAAGGTCCAGCCTGCCTACCAAGATGCACCAGTCCAACACCGCTCCAGATTCACTAGAGTAGATGAGAACAAGCAGAGGGGCCTCGCCCCGAGGAAGGAAGAGACGGTCGTGGATCCTCCACACCGTGGAAGCTTTAGGGCCTGTGCCCGACAGGCCAACATCCCCGCTGCGGGAGGAAGATTTCAACAAACTGTCGAAATGTAGAAACCCGATAATTTAAAATGAGAAATAATTTTTTTCAAATAAATTATACAATTAAATTTTTTTAAGAAATGATTAAATTACAAACTAGAGTAGTGAAGATTAGTGAATTTACTGGAAATTACTTGAAGTAGATTGAAATTAAATACTTTAACCCTTAGATAAATCATAGGAAGCCCAATAAAAGTCCACATAATGGACTCTGATTACAATTGGCCCATTGGATAATCTATAATGGGTTGGATTAAAGGATTTATTAAAGGATAATTAGACCAAAATTCGTAACACATGTTTAATATGGTATTTAAGAGATTATAATAACCCAGTTTCTAGAAGATTGGCTCAAAAATCAACCCTTATCTAATAGCCCACCTTGGACTAGCTGTTTTCACATTATTTTCACACCAAAGATGGGCTAGATTAAGAAGAGAAACGGAATTTTTCTTCTAATTCGGACTTAATGGGTTAGGTAAAATTAGGTGAGGAATCTTGAAAAAATTAGCCAAGTTTTGGCTATAAATAGAACATCAATCAACCCACAAACCATCCTTGGAGGCTTAAGCTATGCTGGTGTGAAGATTGAAGGAGATTTGAAGGAAGATTTGAAGAATCAAAGGCTTTTTATTTATTCTGAATTATTTTCCCCCTTTTCTTTGGAAGTAATTAAAGGTAGGTATCTCTTAGGCTAAATTCTAATTAAAGCATTCCAGATTGTTCCTTTTTCAATGCTCTTTCCATTGATACCTTATTCATTAAATTTCATTGAGAAATGAGTGAGTTATAGCCATTTTAGTGAAGAAAAATTAAAAGTAGCAGAAAAAGTGTCGACCTATAAGGTTGACACTTGGGATCACGATTTCTGTCAAAGAATCGAAAACTTAGTGTAAAGAGTCGACCTCCCGGGTCGACACTTTTTCATGACTGAAAAGTGTAGACCTCCTAGGTCGACAGTTTTTCACGGCCGTTCTGTTTCAAGAACAAAATCGCACAGGAAATAAGTGTCGACCTCCCAGGTCGACACTTTCATCCCGCAAACAAAAGTTGACCCCAAGGGTCGACACTTTTCCTGACTTATAAAAAAGTGCACAATTATACCATACCATACCAAACCACGGCACGGCACAAATAAGCACGGCACGGCACGGCACAAATAAATAAATATACTAAGATTTTCGTATCAATTCAATTCAACTCATAACTTGAGCCCACATCCTATGCCCCTTGGATCCTGACCCAAGGGTGAGCTCTCCAACATATAAAGCTATGAAAGTTTTCAAAACTTCCAATGTGGGACTAAAGATTAGTCACTATACAATAGAAATTATAACATTTAGAAATCAACATTAATTGTAAGTATTTAGTCACCAAAAATAATAAAAGGTAATATTAACATGTTTTAATTCTTACAACATTTTAAAAAATTATTTTTTGTAGAATAAAATTATTTTTTTGCATGTAAAAATCTATTTTTAACCATATTAGTAAATTAATGCATGAAAAATATTTCCAGCATCTTAAAAATGACTTCCAACATGATAAAATTATTTTATACATATTGAGATATAAAAGTTTTTTTCAGCATGTTAAAATCTATTTAAACTATTTTTTGTGCATGCTAAACCTAATTTCTTATTAAATAATTAGTAAATTGATGCATAAAAATTACTTCCAACATGATAAAAATTTTTCCACCATGATAAAATTATTTCTAGCATGTTATAATTATTTTTAGCATGTTAGAATTATTTTCAGTATATTAAACTATTTTTCAGCATGATAATTCTATTTTTCCTATCAAATAATTAATTAATAAATATAGAAAAATAATTTTCAGCATGATAAAAATTATGTTGTTATCATAGAATCTCAGTAATCAGCATGGTAAACTTATCTTTATCACCTTATCAGTAAATCAATGTGTGAGAATTATTTTAGGATGTTGAGTATTGATTTTAGCATGTTAAAAATTAAATCCAGCATGCAAAATTTATTTTTATCATCTTATCAGTAAAGTAACATATGAAAATCATTTTCAGCATGTTAAATTATTTTCAGCAAGATAGAATTATTTCTGCATAAAAATCTATTTTTATAACAAAATTCTAATTTTTATAATAATAAATCACCGTTTTGATTAAACTAATGCATCTCTAATATACAAATGCTTCTTGAAAATATGTCTAAGTATTTGTAAACCAAATGCACACAAGATTAAACTATGGAATTAAATTAATTCTATTAAACTCCAATTACTTTAATTTTCTTCCTAGTTATCGTTCTTTCTTGAATTCCACGACTTAATGTCGTTAAACATGAAGTCTTAAAATTATTATTTACTCCTCTTGCTACTTTTGATATTTTTGCCAGATCTGTACTTATTTACAAAAAGTTTATTTCTTAAAATTCATTGGCCATATATGTGGAATTAATCAAGTTAAATGTCAGGGACTATGGGTCCCAATTAAATGACATTTAAATACTATTGTATAAATGAGGGGTTCTGATCTGATCCCACGGGCGAGACAAAGTCCAAATATAAACCGATATTATAATGATCAGGTGATGGCATTCACCAATGCAGGGTCTATTACAATTAGGGGAAATCATACCGTCGTGAGAACCCCTAAGTGTGTAGCCAAATAGTGATGTTCCATGAGGGGCTGTCATATCGTCATGATCTCCCCTAGTGTATTGGCCAATCCTATTGAGTGTTGGTAGAAGTGATTATTCTACTTCTATATTGTTTAAAGTTCAAGTGATTGCTCTACTTCGATTTTGCTTAAAGTTCGTCATGAATGTTCTTGAATTGTCTTAATGATAGTACCAATCATCTCATCATGAAAGCTCTTGATATATTTCTGGAAATGACCACCGTCTTGTCTACTATCATGATCTTGAAATTACTTGGAAATTCCTTATACAAAAGACTTCATACTTGAAATTCATGATCAACTACTTCCGGACACAAATTGTTTAAATTGTTAAATACTTAAAGATTGCTTGGCTTTAGAGATATAAAATCCTACTGAGCTCTTTGCTCACCCTACATTTTGATTATTTGTTTCAGGAAAGGAAAATAGACAAGGGAATGGACAAGAGTGAAAGAGTGATTTACCTAGGTTTATGTAGATCAATAGTTACTCTTACAAGAATCATGAAATTCAGAAAATTGTATCATGCCTTTTTAAGGCTTATGAATGATTATGTAAAACCTTATTTGATGGAATAAAAGAGTTATTTACCTCTATCTCTTTGCCTTAGAATTAAATTTGTTAATGCTCTGATCGATACGAGTGCCTCGAAACTGCTCGCGCCTCCGATTTTCTGCGTCGGGATGTGACACGAAAGAGCTCGACTTGCTTACATCCCTCCGATGGGAGGTCGACAACTATCCCCGACCCTGCATCCAGGCCGAGGGCAAGAAGAGATGACCAATCTGGTCAGAAGCTATTTTAGGGGATTAGGCAACCCCTCCTTGGGCCAACAACGGCTGTTACAAGTAGCCGTGGCTGAAGAAGACCACTGCTCATGAATGGCAGTGGAAGAAGAAGAAGACAGAAGAATGACGTCATCGGTCGATGACAACGGTTATGAAGACGGCTTGGATATCCAAGCCGGTGAAGCTACTCCCCATCAGGGGGAAGAGAGAAGTGTCTATGTGTTTGAAAAGCTCACCTACCCAGAAATTGTAAAAATGAGGGTTTGCAGACAGAGAAGAAGGATGCATATTCTCACTTGCAACATGGCTGGGGTGTCTGGCCACTATGGAAGATTGCCTGAGGAACCTCAGGAGCTGGCTCGGCTGGCCGGAAGGCCGAGGCCAGATACTCGAAGGGCGGAAGCCGCAAAAGAAAAGCTGGCGGCAACCAAGGGAAAGCAAGCCCAGGCCCACCTCCAACAACATGATAAGGCCGTTATTCTAACCGTAAATGTGGTGACGGTGGAAGAAGAAGAAGATGTTCTACTTGACATCCTACCTGAGGGTGCACCTGGCGAGACGACAGAGACTATCCCCAGCACTACAACTATATACCCAACCGTACTGATGATACTCCAAAGGTACCGCCAAGAGATAGAGCAGCTGAAGAAGCAATTGATGGAGAAGACATAGCAGTCTTTGGCATCCAAGCAGCCTGATATGCAGGGTGAGTCATCACGGGGAGCCGTCAACCAAAATGACTTCCCACCACTCTACACCCCACCTCAGCAGGCAGAACCGAGTTTGGCGACAACTCAGCAACGCCCACCACAGCCGCTGATGCCGCCGGTGCTGCCACAGGTGCACCAGGCACCTCCATTACTGCGCCCTCCTCCGCAGGCGACCACCCTAGTCACCCCCTACTTTCAATCGGCACATTTCTACCCAGAACCAGTTGATCCGACCCCCTACTTCCATACCCGCCGCATCATGCTGCCAAGCGGCTCCCTCCTGGGATTAGCAAGCCGCCAAAATTTGATAAGTTCAACGGTAAGGGATCCCCAAAAGAACATGTCGCCTACTACATGACCGTCATGGGTGACCAGGCCACCGACGAGTCATATTTGCTGAAATTTTCTGGGTCGTCACTCACGGGGATCGCATTTAAATGGTACTCCAACCTCTTAGCCGGGTCGATCAGCGATTGGTCGGACATGCAAAGGAAGTTCAGAGAAAGATTTCATGTCACAGAGAGGGAGGTCACAGTGGCTGAACTCTATTCAACAAGACAGAGGGCAGATGAGACAACCCTTGACTACATCAAGAGGTGGAGGAACCTCGGAATGAGATGCAAGTGGCCCCCGCACCAGGAGGACACTGTACAAATCTGTAAGCAAAACCTCAGGAGAGAGGTACTAGAAAAGATGATTGGCATGGAAATTCAGTCGTTCGATCGCCTAAATAATGTTGTGGCCGAGGTAGAAGCCTTCCTGGCGAAACTTGCCCCGACAACAAATATTGCCACTGCACAAAAGGGCAAGGCAGCAGAGCGGTGCCAGGCACCTAAAGAAGCAAACGCCCTTGATATCAAGGCCTTCGAACAACAAAAAGACAAAGGAAAGAAGACGGCTGCTCCTCAGCCTACTAAGACCGAGGATGGCAAAGAAGGTCTGTCACTCCAGGACAAGATGAAGAAGGCCTACTATTTCCCGAAGGAGAAGACCAGGATCTTGTTTGACTGGGTTACCCAGTATGACAAGATCACCCTACATGAGCCAAAGAGGCCGGAGGACCTGAAGAGAAGAGACAGCCCAAGATTTTTCCCTTACCACCAGATACTGGGACATCCGATTTAAGACTGTTATGTTTTCAAGGATATTGTCGAAGGCATGGAAAGAAAAGAAGAAATAGAGTTGGGGGAGTACAAGGTTGACCCTCCACAACCACATGAGGCGCCTCTAAGAAGAGCCGCCGTCAACATGGTCTCTCTATATCAAGCACTGCCTGAGGAGACCGCAGAAGCCAGTACTCAGCACACCTATGAAGCCTAATTTCTGGCCCCAATGAAAGAACAAGAGGGATGGCAGCAAGTCCCTGCAAGAACAAAGAAGAAGGGCACATCTCTCCCAACAGTGGGGGCACATATTCGTGGCATCACACCACTACCCCCTTTGCCAGCGGCAACACCTGTGTGGACCAACCCACCTGCAATCATTAGAATACCTACCCACAATCGGAGGAGGCAGACTTTGTTGCCGGCAGTCAAGGAAATTAGTCCAGAATCCCGGCAGCTACAGGACTACATAAACGGGCTCGATGAATATGTCCAACCTAAGCTAGAACCTTTACTGGTACGGGATCATGTCTCATGGTAGGATCTAGAATAGCTTTCACTGAAGCAGGAAGAGGAAGCTGACAAAGCATCAGACAAGGATGGCAGCCTGTTCTGGGGGCAAGCGCCAGCCAAAGAAAAGAAAAGAAGACGAAGAAACAAAAGAAGGGCCAGCAAGGCCACAAAGGGTATAATCCTTTCTTGCAACACCCACTCTGCTCTGTTCAATTTTCCTGGTGAGGAGGATGAAGAAGAGATATGCTTCACACCCACTGCTAAGGAAAGTCAGGCCGAAGCTGTAATCGCTGCACATACAACTCGATCAAGCCGACGATGGGGGCGTCAACCGCCCGCCAACCACAACATTATCTTCAGGGGGGAACAACCCCATAAAATACCCCCTCCGGAGGTTAGGGGAGTCTAGATCCCTCCTCCGTTAGGCCTATACAACCAGAGTGGGGGCAGCACTCCCACTCCTTCCTTCCTAGAATTTGTAAAGATGTCAAAGGGAAAGCAACTATGTCGGGAGGTCGAACCAGCAATTGGGGGCATTCACTCGCGAATCCAGTAATCTTCTGAATTGCCGGAATAAGCAGAAGCTCGCCCGGCAGCAGCCAGTGAAGGACAGCAAGGAGATGACCCCAAGCAGAAGGGTGCAATTTCCGAGTCCGATGAAGCAGGCCCATCAGGGGCCACAGTCCAAGACTCTATCCAATGTCCGAGCAGGAAGTCGGGTGGTCAAGCTGTTGAAAAAGCTCCCGGCAAGATTCACTGTTTGGGAAATCCTCTCTCTGAGTGAAGAGACCCGACATGCGATTATTACTGCTTTGCAGACGCCTGCTCAATATGAAGCCTGCCTAGCTGAGTCACTACCGGAAGCCAGTATGACCTTCACTCAGGAGGACATGTTGCTCCCCACTACCAGCCACAACAGACCTCCGTATATGAGGGGACATCTAAATGGCCGAGAGTTGAACAGAATCCTGGTGGATCCCAGGGCGGCTGTCAACATCCTGCCCTACAGGATATATGAGAGGCACTACTTCAACGTGCGTCTCCAAAAAGTCAGGGATATGCGTATTGCCGGCTTCAACCAAAAGTGCGAAGTGTCGCTAGGAGTAGCAGAATTCACACTCACTCTATTGGACTTTGTTACGAAGGTGCAGTTTCATGTCATCGATTCTCACACCTCGTACAAGGCGCTGCTCGGCCGTCCTTGGCTACACGAGAATATGGTGGTGCCCTCCACGCTCCACCAGAGCATCAAATATAACCTGGAAGGAAAGGAGGAGAGGGCATTTGCTGATCTCCACCCGTTTGAAGTGTTCGAGTGCCACTTGGAGGATGCCCCTCTGTATGCAGAACGGTCACAGAAGGCCCCTGAAGCAAGGACCTCTTCCGGCACAACAAAAAGCACCTTCGGAGCCAAATGGTTCCCTCCGCCGCCGCGTGGATATGTTAATTCCAAGATGGTCTCGCACATCACTGTCACCGGGGATGTGGGCCGGGTAGCACCTCCCGCCATCTACCCCGAAGCTAATAAAGTAAGGGTCAACCAGTAGCACGACCACATCGAGATCCCGGAGGGCCTTACCAAGCCAATTCTTGGTCTCGATAATGCCACTATCGAGCCTTTCAAAGCTTGGGAAGTGGCGCAGATAGATGGCCCCAGCAGCTTGTTCTACACAACTGAGGAGCACCCTACACAGGAGGATACTAATTGTCATCTGCCTGAAGATATAGAAGATCTGTCAATGCCCATACAGGGGTTGACATTTATAATGAGTCGAATGGCCAAGATGTTCCAGAAGCAGCACATCCCCTCTGACCAGCCTCGCAAGAAGAAAGAAGCATTCCAGAAGCTGTGGTATCCCCCGAACCTGGATAAAGAAATGAGGTGCGTATCTCAACACCTAGGGTTGGGCAGCAAAAGTTGAATACACTGAGCCAGCTCAACCAAGAAGTCTGGAATCAGAGGCCATATTCCGCTGCCGGTGCTGGGAACAGGTCTACCCTAAAGAAGTAGCTCTTCTAGCCAAATTCGACACAGCTAGCAGTAGTGAAGCTGAATATATTGAAGAAGCAGGGCTGCCTCCCTCCAGCAGCCCTCCTCTGATGGCGATGCCAGCACTTCTTGAACTAGCCAAGGGAGCTTCTCCCAAGCCTGATCAAGAGATAGATGTTGCTAGAAAAGAAAAAGCTACCTCCACTGAAGATATGGTGACCCAAGGGACTGAGACCTTCTCGCCCTGTACCAGGAAGCTGCAATGCTACCCTGACTCAATGACAAACAATCACCAGTCCCTAGCGACTGCAACCCCCTCAATAAGGGGATGAGGCAATCGACTCACCCCTCGAAGCTGCTATTGAGGTAGATTTGTTGGCAGAGCAATTCATACAGCCACTACCAGCCGAACCAGAGATTCCTGACGCACCTCAGAAAAGACAAAATGAAGAGATCGAGGTCCTCGACCTCGAAGATGATATACCAGACTTTGTCGACCTTCAGCCTGCACCCCCGGAGATAGAAGACGGAGGCCAAGCAATATTCGATGAACTAATAGAAGTCAACTTAGGAGACGAGGATGACCCCAGGCCGACCTTCCTCAGTGCCCAGTTATCTACTGAAGAACAGGGGCTGTATATCTCGCTGCTACAGGAATATCGGGATTGCTTTGCCTGGACCAACAAGAAAATGCCAGGATTGAGCCTCGCAGTCTCACAGCATGAGCTAACCATAAACCCTGAAGCCGAACCGGTGAAGCAGCCGCCGCGGCGCATGAGGCCAGAGCTCATCACTCAAATATGAAAGGAAGTCGACAAGCTCATCGATGTGGGTTTCATCAAGGAAAATCAATATACCACATGGCTAGCCAATATTGTGCCCGTGAAAAAGAAGAATGGACAGATCCGGATATGTGTTGACTTTCGAGATCTGAATAAAGCCTGCCCCAAAAATGACTTCCCAGTACCAATAACGGAGGTCATGATAGATGCAACAACCGGTCATGAGGCCCTATCATTCATGGATGGGTCATCCGGCTACAACCAGATATGGTTCACGGAACATGACTGGGTCCACACTGCCTTCCGAACTCCCAAAGGCATTTATCATTACAAGAGAATGCCGTTCGGATTAAAGAACGCCGGCGCAACTTATCAGCGGGCGATGACTAGAATATTTGATGATCTGCTCTACTATAAGGTCGAGTGCCACATAGACGACCTGGTAGTCAAGACCAGAAAGAAAGAAGAACATCTGCAAGACCTCCGAGTTATTTCTAGAGGCTGAGGCAGTATGAACTGAAGATGAACCCTATGAAGTGTGCGTTCGGAGTTTCGAGCGAAAAGTTCTTGGGTTTCATTATCAGATATCAGGGAATTGAAATAGACCCTACAAAGATCAAGGTAATTCAGGAGTTACCCTCTCCAAGGAACCTCTCCGAGCTGAGATCTCTTCAAGGCCGCATGGCTTATATCCGGCGGTTCATATCCAACTTGTCAGGGCGATGCCAGCCCTTTCACAAGCTAATGATGAAAGATGTACCCTTTTACTGGGACGAAGATTGCCAGACGGCCTTTGACAAGCTCAAAGATTATCTGAAGACTCCTCCAGTGCTGGGCGCACCGGTGAAGGACGGCCGCTGGTTCTGTACATAGCAGCCACATGCAACTCCCTGGGGGCAATGCTGGCCCAAAATAATGAAGAAGGGAAGGAACAAGTCCTATATTACCTCAGTCGAAGAATGGTCAGAACTGAGGAGAGGTACACCTACATCGAGAAGATCAGCCTGGCATTGGTCTTCACGGTCAAAAAGCACCGACACTATCTGCTTTCACATGAAGTTAAGCTGATTTCCAAGGAGGATCCGCTTAAATATATCATGTCCCAACCGGCCCTCAAAGGTCGCCTAGGCAAATGGGCGGTGATTCTTATGGAGTATGATATCTCCTATGTACCGTAAAAGGCCATCAAAGGCCAAGCTAATGCAGACTTCTTTACTGAGCATCCAGTACCTGAAGATTGCCCCCTGGAACCGGAACTTCCTGAAGATGAAACCTTAGAGGTCGGCCAGGTGCAGCCCTCTCTATGCCAGCTGTATTTTGACGGCGCTTCCAGAATTGACACCTCAGCAGCTGGATCAGCCAGAGTCCGGGCGGGGGCGAGCATAGTCCTGATATCTCCAGAAGGAGAAGTCATACATACATCCTGTTCAACAAACAAGCCATGCACAAACAATGAAGCAGAATATGAAGCCCTCGTAATCGGGTTACAGATTGCTCTGTCCATGGGGATTCAAATGCTAGAAGCATTCGGGGACTCCATGCTGGTTATAAAGCAGTTGGAAAGGGGGTTTGATGTGCGGAAGCAAGAACTCATTACTTATTAACATCTGGCTCTCCGCCTAATGACAAGATTCTATTTCATTAGCATCAATCACATCAACCGAGGATAGAATGCTCAAGCTGACGCCCTCGCAAAGTTGGCCAGTTCTTTGGCAGTCCCGCCTGATACAAGCCTGAGTATAATAGTGATTAACCGGCGGCAGGTCCCCAGGGTGACTGAAGCTCTAGCCGATGAATAAGCAAATGAAGTGGTAGCTGTAGAAGCAATCCAGCAGTCCGATTGGTGGGAGCACCTCTTGCATTGGTTTCAACACCAGCAACTCCCGAAAGGGAAGGAACAGAGAATGAAGCTCCTGAGAGTCAAAGATTCTTACGAGATGAGGAATGGAACGTTGTTCCGGATAATGGCAGATGCCCAATAGAAGATCTTACTTCGCTGCTTATCCCCAGGGGAAGCTAGGAAGGTAATGCAAGAAGTCCATGCCGGGTCAGCTGGGGCACACCAAGCCGGCCTGAAAATGAAAATTGAAATAAAGAAACTAGGGTACTATTGGCCCTCTATGTTTGACGATTGCTGCAAGTTTGCCAAAGCCTGTCAGAGGTGTCAAGAACATGCCATTGTGTCAAGAAGGCCACCTATGCCACTGCATCCTACTATCCCAAGTTGGCCGTTCGCTCAATGGGGTACGGACGTGGTGGGGCCACTACCAGCATCTTCATCAAGATGCAAATATATCTTAGCAGCTATAGACTACTTCTTCAGATGGGCAGAGGCAGTGGCACCGAGAGAAGTGACGGGAGAACTGGTCACCAGATTCTTCTGACAAAATATAATATTCTGGTTTGGAGTACCCAGCCGAATCATCTCTGACAACGGCAGTCACTTCAAGAATCAGAAGGTATACCGACTAGCTGACAAATACAAGGTTGATTGGAGGGCATCATCTCTCTACTACCCTCAAGCCAATGGACTTGCAGAAGCCTTCAACAAGACGCTATGCACTCTGCTAGCGAAGACTGTCAAGTCTAATAAAAAGGACTGGGAAGAAAGGATGTACGAAGCACTCTAGGCTTACCGTACAGTCTATAAAACCCCAACTGGCTGCTCACCCTACTCCCTCGTGTACGGGTCGGAGGCTGTGGTGCCAATTGAGTTAGAAGTCTCCTCGTTACGAATCGCCATCCAGCATGGATTGGTAAGCAGTGAGCAGACCAACATAGAAAGAAGACTGGAGAAGCTCGCCGAGCTCGAAGGAAAGCGTCTCCGTGCGTAACTAAATATCCAACTCTATCAAGCCCGCATGGCCCGTGCTTTTGATAAGCTGGTCAAAGGACGGGAATTCAAGAAAGGTGACCTGGTAATGGTTAAAAGAAGAGAAGTGATGACCTCCAACCCCAAAGGGAAGTTGGTCAAAAACTGGGTTGGACCATATGTCATCCACTGAGTATATGAAGGGGGCGCGTATGTCCTTGTAGATCACAAAGGAGTCATTCAGTTCTCTCCCCTTAAAGGAAAATACTTGAAGTTGTATCACGCAGCTCAACCTACATTCTCAGAATGACCTATACCCACCTTGGTCTAGTGGCATCCCGCCCTGGCCGAGCTCTACCCACCTTGGTCTAGTGGCATTCGCCCTAACCAAGCTTCATCTGCCTTAGTCTAGTGGCATCCTGCCCTAGCCAAGTTTTACCTGCCTTAGTCTAGTGGCACTCTGTTGACACCTTGAAAATGAGCAAAGGGGGAAACAGAATTGAAAAGAATATTAGACTAACAATGAAAAATTAATGGTAAAGCTCGTCAACCATCTACCCGGCTGAAGCCTTTTCCGGCCAAGCTGATGTCCGGTTTCGTTGTCAGCCAGACGGCGACACTGATGAAATAGCAGTCACTTGACTGATGAGACCTCCTATCACGCTTTAACAAGAGCTATATTACTGCCTCGTCCGGAAGTCTACAGGTAACATATCCGACTAAGTCAGATGTTAACTTGTTGACGGATGAGATATGAGCAAAGACAAAGATGAAATCAGAACCGGTAAATGAAGATTATGAAAACCTCTGCAAAGTCGTAACGGAAGAACACCCTTCTCCATGGGCTATATATACCTAGCTGAAGTCTTCTCAGGCTAAAGCTGATATCCGGTTTTGTCATCATGCGGGTGACAATGCTAATGAAATGATGTCATGTTCTGTCATCGTTCAGGTGACGATGCTGATGAAATCCCAGTCCACTGACTGATGAAGGTCTCCATAATCCCACTAAGACCCGGTTCCACCAACAAAAGGCCTGCTGCGGTTCTAGTATATTCAGGGAGATAGCAAGTTCATGTGAAGCCTTAAAAAAGGGCCTAAATGGGCCTATGAAATGGGCTCACGAAGGTGGCGTCGGGATACTCTACGGATGTCTACCGCGCCGGGAGCTGCTGCACTCGACAGAGGCGCGCCGTGAAGAGGAAAAGTCACGCCGACTCCCATCTGCCGAGAGGTGAGGAGGGGCTGGGTCTATATAAACCCACTCACTCGAAGAAGAAAAAAAAGGGCCGGCAACCTCATCTAGAAAGAAAGAGAAAAAAAGAGAATAGAATGAGTGGAAGAGAAGGGCTTCGAAGAGGAAAGAGACCAACAGAGAGAGAGAGCCTCCTCCGCTGAGAAAAGAAAGAAGAGATCAACCCAAAGAAAAAGGGAGAAGAAGCTCCAGGTGGGCAGGCAGCTTGGGAGGGAGAGGAGTCAATGCTCCGCCCTCCCCCATGTTTCTTTTCTTTTCTCTTTATGTATTCCTATGAGTTTCATCTTGATTCACCGGATGTAACCGGGATATCCGGGCCTCTGTTCATCTCCCTTTCCCTCACTCCCTCCTTGTGATTGGTGTGAGTCTTGGGATGATGTGATGAAATGAAATGCTACAATGGCCTATTTGGGCGCTGGGTGATCGAAATATCTGCCATCTATATCTCCGTCTGATGCTGTGTTTTTCCTTCGTATGTTTTCATTTTTAGCTCAACTGAAGCGCACTTGATTCTCTGATGGGTCTTCGGGCTCAATTGTCTTCAGTAGAATAAATGTAGCTCTAGTTATACCGATGTTCCTCGCCGTTCGGCGTCGTTTGCATAGAGTCTCCCAGGCTTGCCCCAGGACCAGAGACAGACCATCTCTTGGCTTCTGGGGCAGTCTGCTACCGATATTGGCAGTACCTTCAATGGCCGCTGCTCTGAGATTCTGTAATTCTAGATGCTATGGTTTTGCCTATTGACACTATCGAAATCATCCCTGGGTCCAAAGACAGCCATCTCTTAGCTCTCAGGATGATGAAAGATGACATCAAGCTGTCCCCGGACTCTGCACAGCAATGGTGACACGGGTTCTCTGTACCCTGATTTTTCTTTCCCAATTTCCTCTTCGATCTTGGACTGCCTTTGAAACCTAAGCCAAATCCAGTTGAAACCCGATGAATTGATTCACTTTGACCTCACAGGACCTATTTACCTTGGCCTGAATCGTCAAGAAACCCCTGAATCATCAACAGACCCAAAAACAGGGTGCCGAAAAACCTCAGAACCCATCTCGGCTCCATGCACAGTAAAAGGAATGAATAGTTCTCGGCGCAAGTCTTCCGGCGCCGAGAACCCCATCCCCTGGTCTCCCTGCGCGCCGAGAACCCATCTCCTAGCTGTTTTACCTACGCGCCGGGAACCATGGCCTCTTTGCCTTCGCGTCGGGAACCCTTGGCCTCTTTGCCTTCGCACCGGGAACCCCCCTTGCCACCTTGTTCCCGCGCCGGGAACCTCCTTTGCCAGCTCCCGGCGCCCAGAATTGTGCCCACGAAGAAACCTTCCCGGCGCCAAGAATAGTGCCTTATGAAGAACCCTTCCCGGCGCGGTGGTTCTTGCACCTGGAACTACCCCCTTGTGCCATAAGCCCCTTTATGCTATGAATGCTCCATCCCTTGAGTCACCAGACCTGCCCCCGGGGATAAATCCAAAGGGAGACCAACTCCCTTATGTTCCACCGTCCCGCGTCAGATTTACAAGTAACCCCTTTAGCTCGGGAGGTCTCTGCCGCTGCATGAGTTCCACCGGCTTCCTTAAGGGAAAATCGAACGTTGCCCCCATGGCAGACATATGCAGTTCGGGAGGTCCGGCCTCTCTTTCTCTCAGCTTTCATCCCGGCACTCCGTGGATGATAGCCTATTTCCCCCTGGGCATAATCCAGATTAAGGGGAGATGCTGCCGAAATATCGATTGATGCTTTAACCCCGACAAGCCCCGGGAAATGTGTATCATACGCCTCCCGTCTGGCTCAATTCTTCGGGGGATACAAATACTTCGAGGCCCTTGGCCGGATGAGAAACGTGAAAGGGGACATGTCTCCGATGATCGTCCAGGCCCCGCCCCACCACTGGATGGACGGTGTCCTATCTCTGCCCGGTACGACCCACACAAAGGGGTCATGATGATTTAATAATTTGTCGTTTATTCAATTACCTTCTTAGAATAACAAGAACTTCAATGTTATGCACCGTCATTTTCAACCGCCCCAAGTGGCCTCCTATTTTGGCATTTAATCAAGGGTTGTCCTTCTTAGGAAGGGCGTAATTAACGTCATAGCCTTTATGGTATGACGGACTTCTGATCTCGACTCGGACTTCACAATCGACCGACCAAGTCAAGTCGAGCGCATAATAAAAATTGTCACTCTAGTGACTGGCACGCCTAATAAATCCAACCAATGAAACATTCCAAGACGGAAAAGAATCCGCGTCCACAAGTCTGGCACGCCCGGTGGGACTTTAGTCTCCCTTCATCTCTATGCCAAAATAGGAGGCCCGGTGGGCCCCCCCTCAAATTTCTGATTCTGTGTGCTTTCTCCATTTCCAGGAAGCTAGAATGACGGCTGGAATCATGTCTGAGTGCTTTGACCAGCAAGCGGTCGAGGCACATGTTCGAGAAGGCTACCTGGCGATACCTCTTTCATTCGGATCGATGCTGCCTACTGTCGGAATGCCCAACTGCCTGGGCCTCATTTTCACTGATCTGCTCGAGATTGACAACCAGGAGCCAAAAGCTGTTGTCGAGACGTCGCCGCAAGCTACCGGTCCCAAGAAGAACCCGGTGATGAAGAATACTCCTGGGGTCGTGTCCTGCTTTGTCCATCATGAAGCAAGAAGGAGCGTACCCTCTGCTGCTGCTGGAAAAGGAAGAAGATCCGACCGGAGAGTCCGATCCACTGCTGCGGGTCGTCGGATATCCAATTCAGGGAAGACAATGCTGATTGGAGATATCCGGGCGAACCTCAATGGTTTCCCAAGGGAGGTCAAGCCGGATGTGATTGTCCCAATGGTACCTACCACCAATAGGTTCCGAGTACTGGCTACTAGGAGGGCCGGCATGGAACATGGAGATAGAAGGCCACTGGCACCAAAGCCGCTCAAATTCAGGCAGATCTGGCGGCCGAAGAAAATCCAGAGCTGGGCCCCAGCTCAAGATGAAGAAAAAATTACTGATGCTGCTATTGCCCGCTTCAGAGCAGGGAGCAGAAGAGGAGAAAGAAAAGATGAAAGATAGGCTGTTACTGTTCACCCCAGGGCTCGGGGTAGGAGAGATGAGAAAGAGAATGAAGGAAGGAATATGACTGCTACTCGCCCCAGGATGAGGGGCAGAAGATATGAGAAAAAAGAAGACCTCATGGTCACCCACCCCATGGCCGGGGGCAAAAGATGGGAAAGGAAGAACTATGCTGTTGCTACCAACCATCGCCAGGATGGGAGCAGAAGGTCCAGGGAGGAAGAAAAAATGAGAATAAGTGAACCAGTCACTGTTACCATTTCAAGAAGATCGAGAGCCTGTGCTAGACAGGCCGACATATTCAAATACTCCAAAGCCGAGCATCTGACTGCTCAGGTGGCAAGACTGGCTTGTCAGCGGAAAGGCCAGGAAAGACTGATGCCCCGACCAGAGCCACGAGGGCACAGTCAAGAGGAGATGAAACAAATGGTTCAAGACTACTTTCACTACCTGGGGAATTCTTCCCTCAGGCAGCAAAGATTATCCCGTGCCTTGGGCACCATAGATGAAGAAGAAGAAGCCTTTCAAGAAGCAATGATCGGAGTCTCCTCCTCCGATTCCAACGACTATGAAGAGGGCCACAGAGCCAGATATGAGGAAGGGGACCTGCACAGGGAAGAAGCTGAAGAAAGAATATCGGTCTTCGACCGGCTTAAATATCCCGACCAGGTGAAAAGGAAAGTCTACACGCAGAGGGAGAAGATGAAGATCTTCGCCTACAATATGGCCGGACTTGTCAAAAGGCGGGACATGTTACCGACTCCGCCAGATGAGCTGCTCAGACTGGCAACCAGACCAGGCCCCGTCACAAGGAGAAGTCAGGCGGCCAAAGAGAAAATAAAGACTGATGATGAAGCCCGCAAGATCACCACCATGACAGTTAATGTGGTGACAGCAGAAGAGGAAGACAATCCCTTCATCGATGACGTTGAAGGGACTTCAGAAGAGATACAGATCCCGTCAACCCTGGATCCCATGATCCAGATGATGTTTAGAAGATATCAACAAGAGATCAGTGCTCTCAGAAGATAGCTGAATGAGTGGCAGGAAGCTACACCGGTCTCCAAGCAAGCCGAGCCTGTGGGGCAGACTTCCAGCTCAACAGAAATGGCTATCCCAGCTAATCCTCTCCCGGCCGATAATGGCAAGGCACCGAGCCAACCTGTTCTACAGCAAACAGCATCTCATCCCTCTGTGTCTCAGACACAGCCCACCGTGCCCACCTTGCGCGCAACGGTGATGACAACTCCTTACAGTCAGCAACAAGCTCACTTCTTCCCGGAGAACATAGATCCAGCCGTAGCCCACAAGCTGATGATTAAAAAGATTACGGAGATGAAGCTGTCTGAAAAGACTGGTGATGGTGCTGGTACCTACGATGTGTACAAGGTACCGTATCCTCCCCAGTATGCTGCTAAGAAACTATCGCCAGGCGTCAATAAGCCACCGAAGTTTGAAAAATTTAATGGCCAGGGCTCCTCCAGGGAGCACATAGCTTACTATACCACAATTATGGGCGACTTGGCAGCTGATGAAGCTTATCTGCTTAAGTTCTTTGGCTCATCCCTCACTGGGTTAGCCTTTTAATGGTATTCAAGCCTGCCGGCTGGATCAGTGGCCGATTGGCCTGATATGCAAAGGAAGTTCCGCGATAGATTTCATGTCACGGAAAGAGAAATTACAATAGTAGAGCTATATGCAACCAGGCAAAGGCAAGATGAAACAGCACTGGACTACATCAAAAGGTGGAGGGACTTAGCTATGAGATGCAGAAGACCTCCTCATCAAGAAGATGCAGTGCAAATATGTAAGCAGAGCCTCAGGAGAGAGGTACTAGAAAAGATGATCGGTGCAGATGTCAGAACATTTGACCGGCTAAAGAATATAGTGGCAGAAGTTGAGACGTTCCTGTCCAAGCGTCTGACTGCCAATGCTCCCACTATGCCGAAAGGTAAATCTAATGATCGACGACCATCGCACTCTGAGGCTAACACCGTCGATTTCAGAACCTTCGAACAACAGAAAGGGAAAAAGGGGGCAGATGAAGTTCCCCCGCCAGCAGACACAGCAGAAAGAAAAGATAAGGTCTCTTTGAGAAACAAAATGAGAAAGGCATACTCTTTCCCGAAAGATAAGACAGCCGCGCTATTCAACTGGGCATACAAGTTCAACAAAGTAACATTGCCTGAGCCAAAGAGACCCGAGGACGCGGCAAAGAAAGGTGATCCACTGTTCTGTCCATATCACCGTGCGCTGGGGCACGCAATTGAAGATTGTTACGTCTTCAAAGATATTATGGAAGGCATGGTCAAAAAGGGCGAGCTACAGCTGGGAGATTACCAGGTAGAGCCACCTCGTCCACATGAGCCTCCGGCCTTAAAAATGGCCGCCAATATGATTTCAGTCTACCAGCAGCTGCCTAAGGAAGCCGTCGAAGAATGCACCAGGCATACTTATGAAGCTTGCTTCCTCACCCCACTAAAGGATCAAGAAGGATGGCACATGAAACCAATAAAGAATAGAAAGAAAACTCCCGCAGCTAATACCAGTGGAGCAGTTATTCGCGGTGTCACACCAAGGCCCGAACCACCTCCAGTAAAGCCAGTATGGCACACAGCTGAGACAGGGCCAGTCATCCGGATCCCCACTCATAACCGGAGAAGACAAGTCCCCCTACCTGCACATAAGGAAGTAAGTCCTGCAGCCAGGCGTTTACAACAGTATATTAATGGGCTCGATGAATATGAACAGAAAAAGCCCGGGCACCTGCTGGTGAAAGACTGTATACTCTGGGAACAGCTCGAAGAATTGAAAATTAAAGAGCAACCGGGGGCAGAACAGGGAGAAGATGAGGCTGAGCCTTTCTGGGGGCAAGAGCCAAAGAAGCCAAATTCCCAAAAGAAGAAGAGACGATCCAAATGCAAAAAGGAAAAGGGAGTCATGACAGTACAATGTAACACCCTGTCGGTACTCTTTACCTTGCCCGGGGAGAATGATGAGGCTGAAACATCAAATGCCCCGCTAGAAGCCAACCATGCCGAGGCCTCAACCTCAGCACATGCAACACGCTCCGGAAGAAGGTGGGGGCCCCCACCGCCGGCCAATCATAACATTATGTTCAGAGGGGAACAACCCTACCAGATTCCTGAACCAGAGGTGCGGGGTGTTCAGATTCCTCCCCTTGCTAGCTTGTACCAGGAAGAGAAGAAAGAAGGTCAGGCTCCAACATTTCTGGAATTTCTGTCCAGTCTGGAAAATGAGCAGTCAACGTAGGATAGGCCGGATAAAGGCAAGAGACCTCAGCAGTCAGCATCTGTAGCCTAAAAGCAGAATGAGAAAGAGGAGGATAGCCCTCCAAAAACACCAGGGGCCATTGTCACAGAAAAAGCCCCCCAAGCAGCCGGTCAATAGAATGAAATCAGCACTGGGCAACAGAGGCCACAGGCATCACATGAACCTCCAAAACCCCAATGGGTGGAAGAAATGAGACTGTCTAATGTCCGGGTGGGCAGTCGGATCATGAAAATGCTAAAGAAGCTCCCTACCAGATTCTCCATCTGGGAGATTCTCTCTCTGAGTGAAGAAGCTCGCCAAGCGATTGTTGATGCCTTGCAGTCGCCGGCACAGTATGAAGCACTCTTGACAGAAGTGAATTCTGGGCCGTCAGTCACATTCACAGAGGATGATATGCTGATTCCGAATTTCGGCCATAACAGACCGTTGTATATGAGGGGCTCCCTGAACTGTCAGCCACTGAGCAGGATACTGATAGATCCCGGGGCTGCTGTGAACATTCTCCCATACCGCATTTACCAAAAATATTACTTTGATCTGCAGCTTACCAAGGTCAGAGACATGAAAATTGCGGGATTCAACCAGAAATGTGAGACGCCCCTTGGGGTGGCTGATTTCAACCTCACATTGGGGGACCTCACTACCATGGTGCGATTCTATGTAATCGACTCCAACACCACATATAAGGCCCTGCTGGGGAGACCGTGGCTGCATGAATATCAAATAGTGCCGTCCACGCTGCATCAGTGTATTAAATACTACCACGAAAGAAAAAGAAGAAAGGGTGTTTGTGGATCTGCATCCCTTCGAAGTATTCGAGTGTCACATGCTCGATGCATCCTACTACACGGAGGTGTCGCAAAAGGGTGAAGAGAAAGAGGCTGTGGTCAGCCAGAAGAAGCCGGTGACGAAGGCAAGAAATTGGTCTCCACCGCCACCAAGGGGTTATATTAAGAAACATGAAGTATCTCACATTTCTTATGTTGGTGACTTTACTCGGATCACCCCTCCTAGCATCCACCTAGATGATACTGACGAAGAAATGAAAGAAAAGTACATACAGGTGGGGGTTCCGCAGGGTTTAGTCAAGCCCATTGCCAGCATAGAATACCAGACGGTGCTACCATTAAAAACTATGGAGCCTCCTATCATATTCTACACCGGGGAGCTAGTCGAAGATGATGATCAAGACTGCATGGTCCCTGAAGAATCTACAAACTGGATGGTGCCGATCACGGGCTTGGACTATACTACCCAACGGGTTTCGCATATGTTCTCTAAGATGCAGATGCCATCATTACAACCTGTTGCCCAAAAGAAGGCGTTCCAGGAGCTATGGGATCCGCCCCGAGATAATAAAGAACTGAGGAAGATCACTCAGCACCCGGGATTGGGTTATACCCTTCAAGAATTCTATGAAGCCGAGGTGGACGCCATCTCTGTCTCCTACCAGCATGAAGACCCTCCCGAGGTGGGATATGACAAGTACCCCTCGGAAGATGAAGAAATCATTTATCAATCCGTAATGAACAATGAAGCCCCAGACAGTCAGCCAGAGACGGGGACATCTGATGAAACAAAGAAAGGTTGGTGCTGGGAAGACCTACCTTGCAAAGAGGATCTGTTCCATGCTAAAGCAAAGTTTGATACGGGAACCCCGGATGAAGACCAAATAGCCAACGAGCTAAGAGAATGCCTGGAGTTTGAGCGCATTCTAGAAGAAGTCCGGGCCCTACAGAATAATGATTTCTCAGGGGGGCCTGCACCAGAAGAACCTCTAGGGGCGGAGGAGTCCACCTTTGGGTTTCCTGCTGAACCCGTCACATCCTCGGGGTAGACCGAACAGAATCCAACAGCCTTATATGATGAGCCAACATCCGCCGATGACCAGTATGACGGAACCAAAAATCATGAGATCGAAGAGGATTATATCCCAAGAGGCTTTATTGACTTGCAAGAAGCCCCGCCCGAAGTCGAAGATGGTGGCCAGGCCACCGTTGATGAGCTCGTGGAAATAAATCTAGGGACGGCAGATGAGCCCAGGCCGACATTCCTCAGTGCACTGCTAGAGCCAGCTGCCAGGGAACAGTATATACAGTTCTTGAAAGAATTCCGAGACTGCTTTGCATGGACATATGATGAAATGCCGGGACTGAGTTCTGATGTGGCACAGCACCGATTAGCAATAAACGCAGAGGCTAACCCTGTAAAGCAGCCGCACAGGAGAATGCACCCTGAGTTGATAAATCAAGTTAATAAAGAGGTCGACAAGCTGATTGATGTAGGCTTTGTTGAAGAAAATCAGTATACTACATGGCTAGCCAATATAGTGCCCGTAAAGAAGAAAAATGGGCAGATCAGAATATGTGTTGATTTCCGGGACCTTAATAAGGCTTGCCTGAAAGATGATTTCTCAGTGCCAATCACTGAAGTAATGATTGATGCGACTACTGGTCATGAAGCCCTATCATTCATGGATGGGTCATCCGGATACAACCAAATCTGGATTGCTGAAGAAGACAGAGTGCACACTGCATTCCGCACTCCGAAGGGGATATTCCACTACAAAAGGATGCCGTTTGGCCTCAAGAATGCCGGCGCTACCTACCAAAGAGCTATGACAAAGATCTTTGATGATTTGCTCTTCAAGAAAGTAGAGTGCTACATTGATGATATGGTAGTGAAAACCACCAGAAGAGAAGACCATTTGCAGGACCTGAGGATAGTATTCCAGAGGTTGCGCAAATATGAACTCAAGATGAATTCTATGAAATGCGCCTTTGGCATGTCCAGCGGGAAGTTCCTCGGGTTTATTGTCCGGCATAGGGGCATTGAAATTGACCCATCCAAGATTAAGGCTATCTAGGAGCTTCCTCCACCAAGGAGTCTGCTCGAGCTAAGATCTCTGCAAGGGCGTTTGGCCTATATCCGACGATTTATATCGAATCTGTCGGGAAGATGCCACCCCTTTCACAAGCTCATGATGAAAGATGTACCGTTCCTCTGGGACGATGGATGTCAGGAAGCCTTTGAGAAGCTAAAAGAATATCTCAAGACCCCTCCAGTGCTGGGGGCACCAGTTAAGGGTAGGCCCTTGATACTGTATATCGCGGCCACACACTGTTCCCTGGGGGCAATGCTGGCACAGATAAATGAAGAAGGCAAAGAGCAAGCCTTGTACTACTTGAGTAGGAGGCTGATTAGAACTGAGGAGAGCTACAGCTACATAGAAAAGACATGTTTGGCACTAGTCTTTGCCATCAAGAAACTCTGGCACTATATGTTGTCACATGAAGTCAGATTGATATCTGTAGCAGATCCGCTCAAATACATATTGACTCAGCCAGTACTGAAGGGCCTGTTGGGAAAATGGGCAGTGATCCTGATGGAATTCGATATTACCTATACACCCCAGAGGGCGATAAAAGGACAGGCCATGGCTGATTTCTTCGCAGAGCATCCTGTGCCGAAAAATGACATGCTAGGGACTGAGTTACCCGATGATGAGATACTCGAAGCTTGCCAGGCTCGGCCAGTTATGTGGCAGCTATTCTTTGATGGAGCATCTAGAACAGAGATAGACTCCGATGGAAAGACCAGAATACGGGCCGGGGCCGGTATTGTGCTGAAGTCGCCAGAAGGGGAGGTTGTGCATACATCTTGTTCTATAAGCAAGCCCTGCACCAATAATGAAGCTGAGTACGAAGCTCTGATAATCGGTCTGCATATCAGCCTCAACATGGGTATCCAGATGCTTCAGGTATTCGGGGATTCGATGTTGATAATAAAACAAATCCAAGGGGAGTTCGAAGTGCGGAAGCCAGAATTGAATCCCTACCACCAGAAAGTTGTGCGCCTTATCGCAAAATTCTATCATATTGAGCTCAAGCATGTGGGCCGTGGGCACAATGCCCAAGCTGATGCACTGGCAAAGCTGGCCAGCTCACTAGCAGTCCCACCAAATGAGACACTGAACATTGTTGTTATGAACTGGCGACAAGTCCCCAGCATGCTAGAAGGGTGCCCCGAAGAAGGCGAAGTTGCTACTGTCAGCACGGTATAGGCGTCTGATTGGAGACAGCACTTGCTGCAGTGGTTTCTACACCAACAGCTGCCGCAGAAAAGAGAAGAAAAGATGAAACTTCTGAGAATCAAAGATTCTTATGAGTTCAGGAATGAAACTTTGTTCCGAATAATGGCAGATGCACGCAAGAAGATTCTACTCCGCTGCCTGTCCACTGAGGAAGCTTGGCAAGTAATGAAAGAAATACATGCCGGAACAGCAGGTGCCCACCAGGCTGGTCCCAAGATCAAGATAGAAATCAAGAAGTTGGGCTACTATTGGCCCACCATGTTTGAAGACTGCTGTAAATTCGCAAAGTCCTGCCAGAAATGTCAGGAGCATGCTACCGTGACTAGAAGGCCTCCTACGACTCTACACCCTACAGTTCCCAGTTGGCCATTTGCACAATGGGGAACTGATGTAGTCGGGCCACTGCCGACTTCCTCGGCCGGACATAAGTACATATTGGCCATAACAGATTACTTCTCCCGATGGGCGGAGACTGTAGCATTAAGAGAAGTGACTGGTGAGCTGGTCGCCAGATTCATCAAGCAGAATATTATCTTCCGGTTCGGGATCCCCAATCGAATAATATCTGATATTGGAAGCCATTTCAAAAATTAGAAGGTCTATCGGCTTGCCGAGAAGTATAAAATCGAGTGGAGGACTTCCACTCCTTACAATCCACAGGCAAACGGGTTGGCGGAAGCTTTTAACAAGACTTTGTGCACCTTGCTGGCCAAGGTCGTCAGTTCCAACAAAAAGGACTGGGAAGAAAAAATGTATGAAGCTCTGTGGGCATACCGCACCATCTTCAAGACACCTATAGGATGCTCACCATACTCACTGGTATACGGCTCAGAGGCAGTGGTTCCGCTAGAGCTGGAAGTCCCGTCACTCAGAGTGGCAGTCCAATATGGCCTGGCCCGTGGCGAACAGACCAACGCAGAAAGAAGATTAGAGGAATTGGCTGAATTGGAAGGGAAGCGCCTCCAAGCTCAGAAGAATATCCAAATGTATCAGTCCCGCATGGCTAATGCATTTAACAAACTCGTAAGAGGACGAGAATTCAAGAAAGGTGACCTCGTCATGGTCAAGAAGAAAGAAGTCATGGCGTCCAACCCAAAAGGGAAGCTGAATGCTAATTGGGAAGGTCCTTATGTGATACAGAGGGTCTACGAAGGAGGAGCCTACGTGGTTGTCAGCCATCGAGGGGAAATTCAATTCTCACCGCTCAACGGAAGGCATCTAAAGCTGTATCATACATCACAACCGATATTCCCCAAGTAATCGGGCAAGCTACCCTTTTCTTGGTCTAGCGGCACTCCGCCCTAGCCGAGCTACCCTTCTCTTGGTCTAGCGGCACTCCGCCCTAGCCGAGCTACCTCTTTCTTGGTCTAGTGGCACTCCGCCCTAGCCGAGCTACCCCTTTCTTGGTCTAGCGGCACTCCGCCCTAGCCGAGCTACCCTTTTCTTGGTCTAATGGCACTCCGCCCTAGCTGAGCTACCTCTTTCTTGGTCTAGTGGCACTCCGCCCTAGCCGAGCTACCCTTTTCTTGGTCTAGCGGCACTCCGCCCTAGCCGAACTACCCTTTTCTTGGTCTAGTGGCACTCCGCCCTAGCCGAGCTACCCTTTCTTGGTCTAGTGGCACTCCGCCCTAGCCGAGCTACCTCTTTCTTGGTCTAGTGGCACTCCGCCCTAACCGAGCTACCCTTTTCTTGGTCTAATGGCACTCCGCCCTAGCCGAGCTACCTCTTTCTTGGTCTAGTGGCACTTTGCCCTAACCGAGCTACCCTTTTCTTGGTCTAATGGCACTCCGCCCTAGCCGAGCTATCTTTTTCTTGGTCTAGTGGCACTCCATCCTAGCCGAGCTACCCTTTTCTTGGTCTAGCGGCACTCCGCCCTAGCCGAACTACCCTTTTCTTGGTCTAGCGGCATTCCGCCCTAACCAAGCTACCCTTTTTCTTGGTCTAGTGGCACTCCGCCCTAGCCGAGCTACCTTTTCTTGGTCTAATAGCACTCCGCCCTAGCCGAGCTACCCTTTTCTTGGTCTAGCGGCACTCCGCCCTAGCCGAGCTACCCTTTTCTTGGTCTAGCGGCACTCCGCCCTAGCCGAGCTACCCCTTTCTTGGTCTAGCGGCACTCCGCCCTAGCCAAGCTACCCTTTTCTTGGTCTAGCGGCACTCCTCCCTAGCCGAGATACCCTTCTCTTGGTCTAGCAGCACTCCGCCCTAGCCGAGCTACCCCTTTTCTTGGTCTAGCGGCACTCCGCCCTAGCCGAGCTATCCCTTCCTTGGTCTAGCGGCACTCCGCCCTGGCCGAACTACCCTTATCTTGATCTAGTGGCATTCCGACCTGTCACTCTCTAAAAAAAACAGAATAAAAGAAAGTAAAAATGGGGTTAAAAATAGAGATACCCCTCCAGACTTGCTCCTATATTAGGAACAAGTGCAAAAATGGCCCAAAACCCAACTGTGGTAAAAACCCGAAAGGGCACTGCAGGCAAAATCGGGTACCCCGCCACATGAAAACCTGAAAGGGCACGTGGGCAAAAGCAAGAGGGGGCTGGCTCCGGCGAAAACCCGAAAGGGCGCTTAAGCCAGTAACATGGTAATTTAAAGTTCCCTTTTTGACCTTTCCTGATAAAACTCTGAGAAGGACGATCATCATAAAGTCCCACCAGAAATCATGTCCAACAATTTCTTGTCCCTTGTCATCATCGACAAGATCGGCCGGTCTGTTTCTTTAACCTGGACTCTTCGTCCCTGTTAAGCTAGTCTACATTCCTGGCAGCAGCTTCATGCCTGGGCCGCCATCCACCGCATGTCCCACTGATGATGAAACCCCGTTGATCGCAAGGCATATTGCCTCGATCAATGCTAAAAAGCCCACCTCGTAATAGACCTTCCATCTGTTCTAATAAAGCATTTCCACTTGTTTTTGTCTGAGATCCACCACGATGAATCCCATCCAGTCTAGATCTTACATCTATTCTGATAAAACCTACCATACGTCCCGCCGTGATGAAACCTGCTGTTGATCGATTGGCGCACTACCTGATCAACGATGAAATCTATCCGGTTTAGACCTTACGTCTATCCCGATGAAACATATGAAATCCTTGCATTGGTATGAACCCAATACCGATGATGAAACCCGCTATTGGTCGATCGGCACACCGCCCGATCAATGATGAAACCGGTCCAGTTTAGACCCTACGTCTATCCTGATGAAGCCCATGAAATCCTTGCTTCGATATAGACCCAATATCGATGATAAGAGCAGCTACTAATGGAGCGGTACGCCGCCTGACCAATGCTAAAACCAGTCCGGAATAGACTTTCCGTCTGCTCTGATGAAGATGCTACCCACATTCTCAAAGTCAATCTGGACCTTCTGTCTGGATGGATGATGAAATCCGATTCCCTTGCATTGATGGTAATCCCCGCATCAACGATGTAGCCAGGCTCCCGGCAAACGGCTTCGCGCCTAAGCCGCAAAACACACTCAAGTTGACCCAGGCTCTCCGCTTAGGTGGACGATGAAACCATATGCCCCTTGCATTGGTGTTGGCACCCACATCAATGATGATACACACAAGCTGAGCACATGGATTACAAAGCCAAAGTAAAAAAAAAAGAGAGAGAGAGAAAATGGGGGATAAAAATAGAGATGCCCCGCCAGACTTGTTCAGGCACTCTGAGCAAGGGCAAAAATGGCCAAAACCCAGCTATGGTGAAAACCCGGAAGGGCACTGCAGGCAAAATCGGGTACCCCGCCACGTGAAAACCTGAAAGGGCGCGTGGGTAAAAGCAAGAGGGGGCTGGCTCCGGTGAAAACCCGAAAGGGCACTTGGGTCGGTAATGTGGTGATTCAAAGTTCCATGCCAACCGGCACGCTGCCTTCACCTCCCCTTCACTTATGAAGCCTTCCGTCGATCAGCTGGCTCCACGCCCCACCGATGATAAAACCTTTCCAGGGCAGACCTTACGTTTACCCTGATGAAATCTACATACCCTCTTGCCCATGTCCCACCGACAATGAAACCCATCACCATTCTGATGAAGCCTGGCCAGCTCAGACCTTACGTCTGTCCTGATGAAACTCTTAAACCTTCCCTTGATCGATCAGCATCTCGCCTGATCGATGATGAAACCCTACCCAGTCTAGACCTTACGTCTATTCTGATGAAACCTATGAAACTTCTTTGCATCGATATAAACCCAATATCGATGATGAAACCAGCTATTGATCGACCGGCACCCCGCCCGATCAATGATGAAACCCTATCCAGTTTAGACCTTACGTCTATTCTGATAAAACTTATGAAATCCTTGCGTCAATATAAACCCAATATCGATGATGAAACCAGCTATTGATCGACCGGGGCATCGCCCGATCAATGATGAGACCCTACCCAGTCTAGACCTTACGTCTATTCTGATGAAACCTATGAAACTTCTTTGCATCGGTATAAACCCAATATCGATGATGAAACCAGCTATTGATCGACCGGCACTCCGCCCGATCAATGATGAAACCCTATCCAGTTCAGACCTTACATCTGTCCTAATGAAAACCACGCACCCTTCAATGTCTTACCTAAGGTAACATCTGTCCAGTTTAGACCTTACGTCTATTCTGATGAAACCTATAAAACTTCTTTGCATCAATATGAGCCCAATATTGATGATGAAATCATGCACTGGTCGATTGGCACACTGCCCCGACTGGCTCTGAAACCTACCCGGGATGGACCATTCGCCTGTTCCGGATGACGCTCTAGGCCTCTTCATTCACATTCCCGCAAACCGTCTCCCTTGCGGCACATATGGCCGAAGAAGATGCTTGCTACTACCAACAGAGTTCGATTTAATCACACCCTCCCCGGAGGCCGTCACGCGGTGGAGCGAGTTCCCCATCCTTTCTATGAAGGGGTGGACGCTCTCCTGCCAAGTACGGGCCATTCACAGAAGGGACTGCTAGAACCACTACCCCACTTCCCAAAGTGATGAAACCACATGGAAAAGATAATGGATACACATGAAGCCGAAGATTCCTTTTCATTAAAAGAGGAGTACACAAAGGGCCCCGAGGGGACATTGTATCACAAAAGAAGACAAAAAAAAGAGAGAAAAAGAAGAGATAATTCAAGGCCGCCGGAAGATATCTTCAAAGGCCAAAAGACCCACATGAGGAGCGGCTCCCAGCTCATAAAGGCGTGTCTCCTCCTCCTGAAGCCTCACGGACGTACCCTGGAGAGACATCACCCATCCCTCCAACAAGGCCACCTCCTCGGTGGACTGCGGCCGAATGAAGGATAATTGTTGCAGCTCGGCTCGAAATCCGGCGAGTTCTGCTTCCAGAATCGCTACCCGGTCCTGGATAGCTTCCTCCCGCTGAACAACACTCTGTAGCGCGGCCCGGCGTTCATCAAGTGCAAGCGTCAGCTTCTCCAGCTCAGATTTACACTCTGACCTCTGCAATTTCAGTGCCGTCAGCCTGTCCACCATGGTCCGTGCTAGGAAGTCTCTTCGATGCACAAATTTCAGCAGAAGTAGGACCCGCTGAGCCCATATGTCCAAAGGGCAGCCCATGGCTTGTAGGCCAGCGGTGAAGCGATTGGCAATTTCCTTCAGTTGCGGATATGTCAAGCCAGGCTGGGATTCCACTAACTGGTGTAGCATGTCCAAATGTTGCCAGACGAAGCTTTCAAAAGAAGCAAAGCCAAAGGAGGCAGATGAGACGACCTCAAAAGTCACCTCGCCGTCAATATCTACCCACAGTGCAATATCCGGCTGAGAGGATGAAGATGGCAGATCTGTTGAAACAATGGACTGGTCTCTCTCCACGCTTTCCTGTGAAATTAAGGATTCCTCCGCTACCGCCGTCTCGGGAGTTATGGCCTGAGCACCCACAGGTAGAGGATCAATGAATGCTGGAACTGTCTCTTCACGGGTCTCCTGAGCAGGAGCTTCATCTCTAGCTGCTCCTTCTGGCAATGGGGACGAAGGTGCTCCAACTGGTAGAGGCAGAAATCTGGTCTCCGTAGCCACTGTGGCAGGGACCGCTGACTCGGGAGCAATGGACATTACTGCGGCCGGTATGAAAGCAGAGCTTCTGGCCGGGTCCGCCTCAGTCCTAAAATCTGAGGCCCTGACAGAGACGGAACTTTCTCCTGAGGCCCCCAAGTCCAATGATGTTAAGTCAGTTGAAGATTGTATCCTCACTGGCACAGGGCGAATAACCTCAGAAATTCCCATGCAAGTTAAAGGTAAAGTAGGGATAATGGCCAAGTCTGCGGATGAAATAGCCATAGAAACTACGGCCCCGTCTGAGCTGGTGATGACAGGGCCCTGAGGACAAAGCAAAATGACCTTCAGTAATGAATGAAAGAAAATAAATAGAACAGCAAACAAAAAAGAGAAGCTTACCTTCAAGGCGAGGTCTATACCCTCGAAATGAGGCAAAAGGGGAGAAAGCTCCGTAGTTGAAGCAGCAAACGGAGGGGTTATGTCAACCTCGGTGTCGAGCCCGGCAAACTCCTCTTGAAATTCCTCCTCAGAAGATAACACCAGCAGCTTGGGAGGCAGGAAAGGCGGAAGACCCTTTGCAAATACGGGCAAGGCTTCTAATTTAAAAACTTCCTCTTCACTGCCACTGAAATTAACTTCCTCCGCATTATCAGAGACGGTCTCGGAGCTGCCCGAGGATATCTCCACACTAGCTATATGCTGCGGACCAGCCTCTAGAGCATGCCGGGATGCAGACCGGGTGATTATGTGTCTGGCCGGAATAACGCTCCATTTTGTTGGAGTCCCGTGACTCTCCTGCGGTTGAGGTGACTCTCTCGCTGCTATCATGGCCTCAGTCTGCTCCCTGACTGCCACCTCAACAAAAGGGGACCTCTGAGGGATATAACAGAAAAACAAGGGAAGTATAAAGAAAAGATGAGAAAGCACATTTACCCTCCTCCTCGCCAGCCGGGGTAGGAGAAGGCAGCCTCGTGTCCCTTTCCACAGGCACTGCAACCTGCTCCTGGGCTGTATCAGATAAAGAGAAGCTCAGTCTCGAAGAACTCCTTAAAAGATCAGTCAATAAGACAATGAAGATTGCATCTACAAGCTATTACTGCCACTCTCGGTAGATTCCTGGGCGGCCTCCCTCTGAGATCTGAACTCGTCAAATGAGGGGATGTCTGGAAGAGGGGTCCCGGCATCCGTCACAACCGGAGCTGATTGATGGACCCGAACAACCTTGGCCCTCTTGGCCTTGGCAACTGCAGCTTTCACCACAGAAGGCTTCCTCTTCTTGCCCGGAGGCAAGGGAGTGGTCGTAGGTGCCGCTGCAGGAATTTCAAAGTAGGCAGGCTTCTCAGCTTGAGCAATAAGCTTCCTATAAAGCCCCAGCCGCTTTATGTCTGGTCTCTCTGTGCAAGACACAAGAAAGGCAGCCATAGTCGACAGATGCAAAGCATAACAATAAAAGAAAAATGCCATGATCGGACAGGAAGAGTCATACCTGCTGGGCCATCATAAAATGTGGAAAGCGGCCAATACAGGTAAGCCACCTCCTTCGATCGGGACGCAGCCTCCTTCACTAGCCAGCATATGTCACCAATGGTCTGGCACTTCTCTATCAAGGCAGCCAAGTCTTTATGCCCGTGGAAGTCGAGGCAATGAAACAGGCCAAGGTAATCTATACACCAAGCATCGACATAATGAAAAGAAACAAAAAGCGACTTATTCAGAATGCTAGCTATCGGGTTCTCCACTGATAGCCCGTGAACATTTAGCAGTACAAAAAGCCAAAAAGTGTGCTGATAATATGTTTGGGTGCGGTCTTCCCTCCGCACAAATGTCCTGTAAGGGTGAAACCTGTCCACCGGACCCCTCCAGGGGGCTGCTATCGGGAGAGGTTCCTCCGGGGGGAACGGATATTGTACATCCAAATGAACACCCCCTATATGGCCCAACTGCCTCAGATCCTTTGTAAAAGCGTCTTCATTAATTTCAGAGAAGACAGGAGTGGGTGGTTCAGAACCTTCCTCTTTCAAAGACCGACGCGTGGCAATATATGTTTCTGCCTCCTTCTGGTGCTGTGAATAGAGCCTTTTCAGATGGACCTCATCAATTTCAAACACAGGCCCTGATTGCCGCTTTAAGAAAGAGCGCTCGGCCACGTCCCAAAAGGCGCCTCTGCCATCTTTATAGAGGTTGGTGCGTGTATTCCACCACTTAATGTATTCTGATGTGACACGGGGAATACGATTAGAAACGGTCGGGACCCTGAAAGTTACGCCCTCTCGGCGATGGAAGAAATCCCACCATGTTCGACCGTCACTGGCGACGGTGGACCCATGCTTGGCCCGGCTTTCCAAAGGAAACTGAGCAACCGATGGAAGAATGTGCTGATCATAACCAAAGTTTCTGCTGAAGCGAAACGGATAATAATGTTCCAGAATGAGTAGGCCTCCCTTCCTGAAAACCAATACACTGGGCCGAATAGCCATAGCCCACCTGACCAGTTCTGGTTCTAATATGGGCCGGGTGGCATTGAACCCCGAAACAGGATGGACATAAGTTTCTACCTCCTCCATTTTACATTCCCTCTGACGGTCCACTAAAGGAGCCGAACCTGCTACCAAGCTCCAAAAATGAATGCTGCCAGGAGCGTCTACAAGCACTCTTATCAACCTGCCCCTTATCTTAAACAGTTGCTCTGAGAAAGGACCAGGTTCGGCGCTAGCGAATTCGATCATCCGAGGAAGCAATGTGTCCCACTGTAAAGTCCTCGGGGCCAGCTCAGGGAAAATACTGCAGACCCAGGCATTAAAGAAATGAAACAGACCCACGGTCCTTAAGGAGCGGGGAACCTGATGTCTATGCAAATCCCCCAATGATTTGTAAACTAAGCACAAAGCCACTGGGCACAGAGACAGCCTCATCCCCCAGGCCATCTGACAGGCCGGATATATAGCTTCCGGCCTGATAGTCGTCTCGTCCCCTTGAGGAAGAGCGAAGGTGCACAGCCAGAAGGTCAGATAAGCTGCACAGTGAGTGATAGGGTCAACCCCTGCTGGGTTCGGGCCATCTGCACCTGCTCGGCGCAGTGAAGCTGGCAATGCTGATTTGTAACGAGGGTTCCTAATTTGCTTGCCAGAAGTCGGTCCCACAGAAGGGAAGTCCTCATATTTCAAGGGACCCCCAAAGAAGTATTGTATCCATTGTCCTACATGGACTCTCAATCTGCTGCTCTTTTCCCGGGGTTGATAGCCTTTGGAAGATCCCCTGCTATAGGCCAGACAAATGGTACGATAAGCTTTCATTAAATACCAGTATGCATAGCCGAAAGAATATCTACCCTCTCCATCGGAGGTGTCCTTTACGGAGTCATCTAGGCAGACCTCCTCATATGGCTCCCCATCAATAGGCAGACCTAAAAGCTGCGAAAGACTCCAGAGATTGAGAGATACTTCGCCTTCCGCTGTATAGAATGTGTTAAACTGTGGGCAGAATACTTCAAACATGCCGCAACATAGTCCTCGAGAAATGGGATAGCGAAATCTGGATGCGAATACACTATGATAGACCCCAGCTCTCATCAATAAAGGGGCATACTCCTTTAAGACAAATTCGGTAAATTCCACTGCTCCTACCCTGAAGAGATGGGCATCTGTCACTCTGGCATCTCCAAACCAGCCAGTGGCTAGCTGATATTTAAATTGGACAGCCAGACAATTCAGAACAAATGGCTCATCCCTATAACCCCACTTCACAGGCGCTAGGAAGAGTCCAAAGTTGGTCTTCTCTCGGTGGACACGACTGGCTACATGGTCCCACCTCGCCGGAGTGAACTCTGGAGCCCGGGTCAACATCTTCTTCTCCGGCTCTAACTCAGAAACACCTAGCACGGCATTCCAGTCCCGCGGCTCGCCTGGAAGATATATAGCTCGGGCACGATAAACAAAACCCTTCATGCTGTCTCTGTCAGTAAGTATTGACGCTTCCACAGATCGAGCAAGCAGAAGATCCCTCATTCCGCCTATGGTGAAAGTCTGGATAAATGGCAACAGATGGCGATCCTTCGGTAGGTCCGGGCGATAGTCAGCAGCTCTTCTGAAGTCAATACCTTCTATGGAAGAATAAACCCCGGAAGTCAGCACGGTGTCAGTCTCAGAATCAGAGGACTCGTCAACAGTAGCAATCTGGTGATAGCCCAAGCTCAGGCTGTTCACATTCATCCAGTTGACTGAAGCCCGAGATATATCCGGCTGAGCCGATGAGCTCGCCCCTACAATCATGGGAGCCGCAGCAGTAGGGCCGGAAGCCATGTCAGCACCTGCAATCAAAGAAAAATGAGAAGATAAGCCTCGAGAAGATGAATGGGTCTGTAAGGACTAAGTAAATGATGCCGGTTAAATTTTAGCAGCATCTCCCCTTATCCGGGGTCTGCCCAAGAAGAATAGGGAGTCCCCCACCAAGAGGGAGTGACTCCCGTACATAAAGTGGGATTCAATCCTGAAATAATGTCCTACCGAGCAAAGTATATGCAGGCGGGAAGAAAATGGAACGGCCGAGAGGGGGGAGAAGCTCGCGCCGATGAGAAGAGATTGAAGAGAGAGGAAACTCTGGTGAAAATGAGAAGAAAAAGCCCTCCCGACGCCATAAATAATGGAGATAGAAGAGGGGCTCTCGGCGCGGCATTTAGCGCGCCGAGAACCCTCCTCCTTCTAGTGTAAAAGGCGCGCCGAGAAGCAGCCTAATCCCCGCGCCGAGAAGGGCCGGGCCGAGACCAGGGCGCGCCGAGAACCTGCACAGTGTCTGCGCCGAGAAGCCGCCCAATCCTCGCGCCGAGAAGCCCATGAACGTCATGCCGAGAGGGCTCCAAAGTGCTGAAAATAGAAAAAGAATTAGAAGAATATGGAAAATAAAAATTATGCATGTCGAATGATGCTACAGCAATATGATCAAGCTGAAGGACAATATCAAAGAGAAATTGAAGAAGATAGCCTCGAATGCTAAAGAGGCACCTGCAAACCCCGTGACGCTGTTCCTGTGCTTACGTCATCCGCAGGTGGGGGCCATTTGTTGACACCTTGAAAATGAGCAAAGGGGGAAATAGAATTAAAAATAAGATTAGACTAACATTGAAAAATTAATGGTAAAGCTCGTCAACCATCTACCCGGCTGAAGCCTTTTCCGGCCAAGCTGATGTCCGGTTTCGTTGTCAGTCAGACGGCGACACTGATGAAATAGCAGTCACTTGACTGATGAGACCTCCTATCACGCTTTAACAAGAGCTATATTACTGCCTCGTCCGGAAGTCTACAGGTAACATATCCGACTAAGTCAAATGTTAACTTGTTGACGGATGAGATATGAGCAAAGACAAAGATGAAATCAGAACCAGTAAATGAAGATTATGAAAACCTCTGCAAAGTTGTAACGGAAGAAGACCCTTCTCCATGGGGTATATATACCTAGCTGAAGTCTTCTCAGGCTAAAGCTGATATCCGGTTTTGTCATCATGCGGGTGATAATGCTGATGAAATGATGTCCTGTTCTGCCATCGTTCAGGTGACGATGCTGATGAAATCCCAGTCCACTGACTGATGAAGGTCTCCATAATCCCACTAAGACCCGGGTCCACCAACAAAAGGCCTGCTGCGGTTCTAGTATATTCAGGGTGACAGCAAGTCCATGTGAAGCCTTAAAAAAGGGCCTAAATGGGCCTATGAAATGGGCTCACGAAGGTGGCGCCGTGATACTCTACGGATGTCTAGCACGCCGAGAGCTGCTGCACTCGACAGAGACGCACCGTGAAGAGGAAAAGTCACACCGACTCCCATCTGCCGAGAGGTGAGGAGGGGCTGGGTCTATATAAACCCACTCACTCGAAGAAGGAAAAAAAAGGGCCGGCAACCTCATCCAGAAAGAAAGAGAAAAAAAGAGAATAGAACGAGAGGAAGAGAAGGGCTTCGAAGAGGAAAGAGACCAACAGAGAGAGAGAGCCTCCTCCACTGAGAAAAGAACGAAGAGATCAACCCGAAGAAAAAGGGAGAAGAAGCTCCAGGTGGGCAGGCAGCTGGGGAGGGAGAGGAGTCAATGCTCCACCCTCCCCCATGTTTCTTTTCTTTTCTCTTTATGTATTCCTATGAGTTTCATCTTGATTCACCGGATGTAACAGGGATATCCCGGCCTCTGTTCATCTCCCTTTCCCTCACTCCCTCCTTGTGATTGGTGTGAGTCTTGGGATGATGTGATGAAATGAAATGCTACAATGGCCCGTTTGGGCGCTGGGTGATCAAAATATCTGCCATCTATCTCTCCGTCTGATGCTGTGTTTTTCCTTCGTATGTTTTCATTTTTAGCTCAACTGAAGTGCGCCTGATTCTCTGATGGGTCTTCAGGCTCAGTTGTCTTCAGCAGAATAAATGTAGCTCTAGTTATACCGATGTTCCTCGCCCTTCGGCGTCGTTTGCATAGAGTCTCCCAGACTTGCCCCAGGACCAGAGACAGACCATCTCTTGGCTTCTGGGGCAGTCTGCTACCGATATTGGCAGTACCTTCAATGGCCGCTGCTCGTGAGATTCTGTAATTCTAGATGCTATGGTTTTGCTTATTGGCACTGTCGAAATCATCCCTGGGTCCAGATACAGCCATCTCTTGGCTCTCAGGATGATGAAAGATGACATCAAGCTGTCCCCGGACTCTACACAACAATGGTGACACGGGTTCTCTGTACCCTGATTTTTCTCTCCCAATTTCCTCTCCGATCTTGGACTGCCTTTGAAACCTAAGCCAAATCCAGTTGAAACCCGATGAATTGATTCACTTTGACCTCACAGGACCTATTTACCTTGGCCTGAATCGTCAAGAAACCCCTGAATCATCAAGAGACCCAAAAACAGGGTGCCGAAAAACCTCAGAACCCATCTCGGCTCCATGCACAGTAAAAGGAATGGATAGTTCTCGGCGCAAGCCTTCCGGCGCCGAGAACCCCATCCCCTGGTCTCCATGCGCGCCGAGAACCCCATCTCCTAGCTGTTTTACCTACGCGTCGGGAACCATGGCCTCTTTGCCTTCACGCCGGGAACCATGGCCTCTTTGCCTTCGCGCCGGGAACCCTTGGCCTCTTTGCCTTTGCGCCGGGAACCCCCCTTGCCACCTTGTTCCCGTGCCGGGAACCTCCTTTGCCAGCTCCCGGCGCCCAGAATTGTGCCCATGAAGAAACCTTCCCGGCGCCAAGAATAGTGCCTTATGAAGAACCCTTCCCGGGGCGGTGGTTCTTGCACTGGGAACTACCCCCTTGTGCCATAAGCCCCTTTATGCTATGAATGCTCCGTCCCCTGAGTCACCAGACCTGCCCCCGGGGATAAATCCAAAGGGAGACCAACTCCCTTATGTTCCACCATCCCGCGTCGGATTTACAAGTAACCCCTTTAGCTCGGGAGGTCTCTGCCACTGCATGAGTTCCACCGGCTTCCTTAAGGGAAAATCGAACGTTTCCCCCATGGCAGACATATGCAGTTCGGGAGGTCCGGCCTCTCTTTCTCTCGGCTTTCATCCCGGCACTCCGTGGATGATAGCCTATTTCCCCCTGGGCATAATCCAGATTAAGGGGAGATGCTGCCGAAATATCGATTGATGCTTTAACCCCGACAAGCCCCGGGAAACGTGTATCATATGCCTCCCGTCTGGCTCAATTCTTCGGGGGATACAAATACTTCGAGGCCCTTGTCCGGATGAGAAACGTGAAAGGGGACATGTCTCCGATGATCGTCCAGGCCCCGCCCTGCCACTGCGTGGACGGTGTCCTGTCTCTGCCCGGTACGACCCACACAAAGGGGTCATGCTGATTTAATAATTTGTCGTTTATTCAATTACCTTCTTAGAATAACAAGAACTTCAATGTTATGCACCGTCATTTTCAACCGCCCCAAGTGGCCTCCTATTTTGGTGTTTAATCAAGGGTTGTCATTCTTAGGAAGGGCGTAATTAACGTCATAGCCTTTATGGTATGACGGACTTCCGGTCCCGACTCGGACTTCACAATCGACCGACCAAGTCAAGTCGAGCGCATAATAAAAATTGTCACTTTAGTGACTGGCACGCCTAATAAATCCAACCAATGAAACATTCCAAGATGGAAAAGAATCCGCGTCCACACACTCTGCCCTAGCTAAGTTTTACCTACCTTAGTCTAGTGGCACACTGCCCTAGCTAAGTTCTACCTGCCTTAGTCTAGTGGCACTCCGCCCTAGCTAAGATCTACCTATCTTGGTCTAGTGGCATTCCGCCCCGACCGAGCTCTACCTACCTTAGTCTAGTGGCACTCCACCCTAGCTAAGTTTTACCTACCTTAGTCTAGTGGCACTCCGCCCTAGCTAAGTTTTACCTACCTTAGTCTAGTGGCGCCCCGCCCTAGCTAAGTTCTACCTACCTTAGTCTAGTGGCACTCCGCCCTAGCTAAGTTCTACCCACCTTGGTCTAGTGGCATTCCGCCATGGCTGAGCTCTATCCACCTTGGCTTAGTGGCACTCCGTCCTAGCCGAGCTCTGAAAAATATATATATACACATATAATGACATATAAAAAATAAAAAAATAATAAAAAACAACAACATTGCCATTACGGGCCTTACGCCCGAGTCGGCTCAAATATGTCCTTTGCGTTAGCATTGCCTTCTTGCTACTGAATAACCACTCTTTCTCAGCGCAAGACTTCATGTCCTTACCGACCCTTCTACATCATTGCCACTGCGGGCCTTACGCCCGAATCGGCGCCAATCTATCCATTGTGTTAGCATTACCTTCTTGCTGACGAATAAACCCCGTTTCTCGACGCAAGACTTCGTGTCCTAGCCAACCTTTCTACAGAATTACCATTGCGGGCCTTCCGCCCGAATTGGCACAAATCTATCCCTTGCGTCAGCATCACCATCTTGCTGACGAATAAACCCTTCTTCTCGGCGCAAGACTTCGTGTCCTAGTCGACTCTCTCAACGTCCTTCCGTTATATGAGTTCAAAAAAAATATGAGAATAAAATTATCATAAAAAAAATGGGGCTTAAAATAGAGGTGCCCCGCCGGCCTTGTTCCTACATTAGGGCAAGGGCAAAAATGGCCATAACCCGGCTGTGGCGAAAACCCGAAAGGGCGTCGCAGGTAAAATCGGGTACCCCGTCAGCCCGTGCATCGGCAGCCCCGACTCCTCTGTTTGTAGCCTGTTACCTCCCTGCGAGGAGTGGGCATTTTGGGTCAATTGTGTATTATTACTTCTACGTGTATCGGGGTTGTTGGTCTCGGCCGGGGTTCCTTCCCCACGCCTAGGCGTGGAGGTACGTGCGACGTTCCTTCCCTTGGCATTTGCTTTGCTAGTATGCTCTCGATTATGCAGCGTGCGAGTGTAGGATCCTAGCTACATATTCAATTCACCGTGGGTTTTGCGAGTTGAGAGCACCATTCCATGGCCCTAGTCGAGCACCGAGCTCGGACTAGACTCCCATAGTTGCGCGTCGGCTCCCTTTGCCGCTTTGATCCACTCGTTTCCCTCATAGGGACGGCCGTGGACTTGGGTTTCTTGTTGAGAGACGCCTCTCTTCGGAGGAATAGTACGGAGGTCGATCTCTCGGCTTGCCTTGTCACGTGTGAGTGCTGGCCGCACTTGGTCTTCATAGTAGGTCCAGTCCTTTTTAGTCCCGTTCCGCATCAGCGCGTGGGAAAAAGTAAGAGGGGGCTGACTTTGGTGAAAACTCGAAAGGGCATTTAAGTTAGTAATGTGGTAATTTAAGTTCCGCCTCACCCTCATTCTAGTAAAACCCCAAAAAGGGTGATCACCCCGATCCCCATCAAAGATATTTCTTAACTTACTTCTGACCCTTGTCACCATCGACAAGATCTATCAGCTTCCTTCCGACCCTTGTCATCATCGGCAAGATCGGTCGACTTCCTTCTGACCCTTGTCACCATTGGCAAGATCGGTCGACCTTCTTCTGACCCTTGTCACCATCGACAAGATCGGTCAGCCTCCTTGCGACCCTTATCATCATCGGCAAGATCGGTCGACCTACTTCTGGCCCTTGTTATCATCAACAAGATCGGTCAACCTCCTTGTGACCCTTGTCATCATCAGCAAGATCGGTCGACCTACTTCTGACCCTTGTCACCATCGGCAAGTTCGGTCAGCCTCCTTGCGACCCTTATCATCAACGACAAGATCGGTCAACCTACTTCTGACCCTTGTCACCTCCTTGCGACCCTTGTCATCATCGGCAAGATCGTTCAACCTACTTCTGACCCTTGTCACCATCGGCAAGATCGGTTAGCCTCCTTGCGACCCTTGTCATCATCAGCAAGATCGGTCAACCTACTTCTGACCCTTGTCACCATCGACAAGATCGGTTAGCCTCCTTGCAACCCTTGTCATCATCGGCAAGATCGGTCAACCTACTTCTGACCCTTGTCACCATCTGCAAGATCGGTCAGCCTCCTTGCGACCCTTGTCATCATCGATAAGATCGGTCAACCTACTTCTGATCTTTGTCACCATCGACAAGATCATTCAGCCTCCTTGCGACCCTTGTCATCATCGGCAAGATCGGTCAACCTACTTCTGACCCTTGTCACCATCGGCAAGATCGGTCAGCCTCCTTGCGACCCTTGTCATCATCGACAAGATCGGTCAACCTACTTCTGACCCTTGTCACCATCGGCAAGATCGGTCAGCCTCCTTGTGACCCTTGTTATCATCGGTAAGATCGGTCAACCTACTTCTGACCCTTGTCACCATCGGCAAGATCGGTTAGCCTACCTTGCGACCCTCGTAATCATCGACAAGATCGATCAACCTACTTCTGACCCTTGTCACCATCGGCAAGATCGGTCAGCCTCCTTGTGACCCTTGTTATCATCGGTAAGATCGATCAACCTACTTCTGACCCTTGTCACCATCGGCAAGATCGGTCAGCCTACCTTGCGACCCTCGTCATCATCAACAAGATCGATCAACCTACTTCTGACCCTTGTCACCACCGGCAAGATCGATCAGCCTCCTTGTGACCCTTGTCATCATCGACAAGATCGGTCAACCTACTTCCGACCCTTGTCACAATCTGTATGATCGGTCAGCCTCCTTGCGACCCTTGTCATCATCGATAAGATCGGTCAACCTACTTCTGACCCTTGTCACCATCGGCAAGATCGATCAGCCTCCTTGTGACCCTTGTCATCATCGACAAGATCGGTCAACCTACTTCTGACCCTTGTCACCATCGGCAAGATCGGTCAGCCTCCTTGCGACCCTTGTCATCATCGGCAAGATCGGTCAACCTACTTCTGACCCTTGTCACCATCGGCAAGATCGGTCAGCCTCCTTGAGACCCTTGTCATCATCAAAAAGATCGGTCGACTTCCTTCTGACCCTTGTCACCATCGGCAAGATCGGTCGACTTCCTTCCGACCCTTGTCACCATCGGTAAGATCGATCAACCTACTTCTGACCCTCGTCACCATCGGCAAGATCGGTCAGCCTCTTTGCGACCCTTGTCATCATTGGCAGGATCGGTCAACTTCCTCATGGCCCTTGTCATCATCGGCAAGGTCGGCCAGCATCTCCACAAGCCTGGCTTTACCCCGAGAATTGAGTTCAAAAAATGATGATTAAAAAATGAGGCTTAAAATAGAGGTGCCTCGCCAGTCTTGATCCTATACCAGGACAAGGGAAAAAATGGCTCTAACCCAGCTGTGGTGAAAACCTAAAAGGGCACCACAGGCAAAATCAGGTACCCCACCACGTGAAAACCCGAAAGGGCGCGTGGGCAAAAGCAAGACGGGGCTGGCTCCGGCGAAAACCTTAAAGGGCGCTTGGGTCAGTAATGTGGTTACTATAACATGAAAACATATGCTATACCTCTTGGTGACACTTCCATCAGTTGTCCCACCGGTAATAAAACCTATCCAGAATAGACCTTCTGTCCGTTCTGATGAAACTCATCAATTCCTATGCATTGGCATAAACCCAATGACAATGATGAAACCCACTGTCGGTCCTAAGGCATCATCACCCAAGCCGATAATGAAGCCCACCCAGAGTAGGCCCTTTGTCTACTTTGATTAAACTCACCCACTTTATACTATCCTGAGTCCCACCGACGATAAAACCTTCTGTCGGTCACAAGGCATCATCGCCTAGGCCGGTAATAAAACCTATCCAGAATAGACCTTTCGTCCGTTCTGAGGAGACTTATCAATCCCCTTGCGTTGGCATGAACCCAATGCCGATGATAAAACCTTCTGTCGGTCGCAAGGCATCATCGCCTAGGGCGACATTGAAACCTATCTAGAATGGACCTCTTGTCGGCTAGCAGTCGTACTTTCGGCACTTCCGGCCAATGGGACTTACGTTTGTACCAATTTGGCAACCTCTGGAACCCCGGCACGCGGTGGAGCGAGGCCCCCATCCTTTCCTTGAAAGGGTGGACGCACTCCTACGGTACAGACACGGGTATGCTTCCATACATGGCACCAAATGAAAAGACATGCCGAGACCAGTGTTGCGTCGATATGAAGCCCGCGCCGGTTGTATGCCGCGCCAAGATGGGCGTGCCGAGACCGTCAACCGTGTCGGCTTGTTCACCCTGGGATGTTGCAACCATGAAATTAAACCTAAAAGGTTGGTATCTATCCGAGCGTGCTTACAAAGTACTGGGATTATACAAACAAAATGAAGATTCCAAGCTATGAAATGCACTATGAATAGGAGCAGGCCTGAAGAGAAGTACATGGTATGATGCAATGTACACCCGCAGGTCCCGTGTCATTCATTCTTTGCTTACGCCACCCGCGGGTGGGGGGCATTTGTTGACACCTAAAATATACAAAAAGAAGCCAAAGCAAGCTCAGGGCTCTGAAGACCAATCAAGGGTGCGGCTTCTGTGCCATCCCTAGAAGTTCTGAGAATCAGAATAGAAGAGATCCACTACCCCTGACACTTTGATCGGCTAAAGCCATCTCTGGCTAGGCCGCTGCCTAGCACGGCTATCATTCAGATAGTCAGGCTGATAAAAACTATGACAAACTCCAGGCAATCATCTGCCTACCGAAGAGGATCCTCGAACAATTCTGATACTCATAAAAAAATGGGATTTACATTGCCTCACACATGTTCGTGAATGTAAGGTGTTAAGAAAGCCTCGGGTAGAACAAATATCTATTCTAAGAAGTCCATAAGACTAATGAAGAAAAGCCCATTAGATGATTCCCTGTCCGATGCCGAATGCTAATCAAATGGGCCAAGCCCAACACAAGATGAGACGCACCGAGGTGCTGGATGCAGGCGCGCCGAGATGCTCCATGTTTGGCGCGCCGAGGAGATCGTGCCGGAAGCGGGAGGCAACCCCTCTATAAAAGCTATTGCCTTCTGTTGAGTAGTGGATGGCGGATCTAGAGGGGAGGGGTGAATAGATCTGCCCCTCTTTTCACAATTCAACCCTCTTTATAGCTAGTTAAAAAGAATCGCAGTGGAATATAACTAGCTAAACGAAGGACACAATGATTTGCTTAGCAAGATGAACAAGCAATGTAGAAATTAAACCTAAGCATACATCTAACACAAAGCAATCGCACAATCAAACCACAACACAAGAGATTTTAAGGTGGTTCGGACTGAATCCCCAGTCCTACGTCCACCCCTCACCAAATCCGTTGAGGCTCCACTAGTGCAACGCACTGAACCGCAAATCGGAAAGACCTCCGATTACCTTCCTACTAACCACCGGTAGGGACGTCAACACCGCAGATCGGAGAACTTCCGATTGCCTTCCTACTAACCACAGGTAGGGACGTCAACAATGTAGATCGGACAGCTTCCGATTACCTTCCTACAAACCACCGGTAGGGATGATCTTCAGTTTCAAATGTTTGAATGAAATGGAAAGAGAACAAGTTTGAAAACACTCAAATAAGATATAGAATATGCTCAAAGTAAAAAGATCTTGTCTGAGTTTGCTGGAGCTTGAATCTGATGCTTCAATGGTATCTTCTTCCTTGTGAAAAGATCTTGCTTGGATCACCTTGAGTTGATGAAGAAGATGAAGGATGCAGATTTGATCTCCCTTGAGAATGGGCTTCTTTGGATCACCTTGGGATGATGAAGAGGATGATGGTTGCAGCTTTATCTTCACTTGGCTTGGGGTTGATCTCCTCTTGAAGTAGCTTGAATCACTTGAGGATTTGATGAATAACTTCTTCCCGGAGTACTGTTCACAGCTATAGTACTCGAACTCCTCTCCCTTGAACACACCCTTGCAGCCTCCTTTGATCTTCCCTCTTAGCCTTACTTGCTTCTACTCTTCCTTGGAGGTTGCTGGATTGAGATATGAGCTTGAATCACCTTGAGTTGATGGAGAGAGTGTTGGACGTAGCTTTGATCTTTCTTTTGATCCTCTTGAGTTGATGAAGAGGTTTAAGGATGCAGCTTTGATCACCTTTGAGAATCTTGATTGCTTCTAGCATCTTTGGAGGTTGCTTGCTTCAGATCTATGCTTGAATCACCTTGATATAGATGAAGAACTTCTGCACGGAGTACTGTTCACGGCTACAGTACCTCTTCTTCCAACCTCCTTCTCTAGCCTCTCTTGATCTCTCTTTGATTCCTCTTGAAGCATTAGGGTTTCTAACCCTCTTGTATGTGTTTTATAGACTTTGAATGGTCCGTAGACACCCCCCAGACCAGATCCACATTTTGTGGGTGATTAGGTGACTTTAGGATTAAACAAATACAAGGTGAATGGCTCTTTTTGAAGTGGAGAACAAAGTCAACTTTTGTTGGCTCGGGGCTGGCGGTCGACCTGTGGCTTCTGGCGGTCGACCGCTACTGAGAATCGCTGTAGACGGATGTTCCCTGGGATTTTTGATCGATCGCTACTAGCTGGGGGTCGACCGCCACTGAGAAGACTGCAGACGGTGAGCTGCTGGCTGGGGCGGTCGACCGCCCTTGTGCTGGCGGTCGACCGCCAGCTGGGTAGAACCTGGGTTTTCCCGGGTCGGTCCGTTAACTGCTTTAGCTCCGCCACTTGAGTCCTTTAGCAGCCCGTTCTCATCTGTGGCATCAACCTTGACTGTCTTGAAGATTTCTGTTGATTATATTGCTCCTATAATCAAAATTTTGTTCCGGGGGCTCCGCGCAGGTCGATCCGAGTGCGAGGGCACAACATTGAGCTTTCACATTTGCCATCTCCACTCCATTCCTTGGATTATCTTGTAGCATGCTATCAAGAAGTTGCACCGACCTTGAACCATCCATAAGGCAAGATATGCACTGACCATATGAGGAATATGCAATGACCTTATGTGTGATGCCATTCAGCTTGATTTCTATGCTTGAAACATGCTAGATTTCCGTGCCTCCAATATTATCATATGCCTTGATATCTGTGAATCCAGTTGCCTAGATTTATTTGCCATTCTTGATATTTTACATTGGGAGTATAATGACCACCAATATGTATTGTCATATGCCTTGATATCTGTGTACTAGAAGTATGATGACTTGAAATGTATGAATATTAACATTATCAAATGCAGCTATAGTTCATTAATGACTACAGAGGCAGACATCATCAAAACCATAAAATTAATCATGTTGCACACATGTTCAACATTCTCCCCCTTTTTGATGATGGCAACTATGAGTCATTCTGAACTATGAGTCATTATAAATTCACATGCATTAGTAATTCACATGGAAACTATGAGTCAAAAACATTCATAAGAAGAAGAAGAAGAAGAAGAAGAAGAAGAAGAGTGGATTCTTTGATTAATGACTCACATAAACTTACTACATTCTTTGATTAATGACTCACATAAACTTCTCCCCCTTTGACAACATCAAAAGATCCAGAAAAGAGACCGAGAGACTCACACAAAAAGACTTACAGGAAGCTCTGGAATCTCCTATGTGACATCATTACAAGCAACCTTAATAAGTGTACAATTCGACAAAAAGAGAGGGAGAACACACAGAGAGAAGAGAAAAGCAGAGGGAGCCACTAAAAGAAAGAGAGCCCGAGAGCCCGCTAAGGGATCTGAAGAGAGAAAAGAGTTACAGAAGCCCGGAGGAGAGATTCAAGGTGGGATCGGTTCCAAGATGCCCCGAGGGGCTATATTCTCCCCCATCCCCTTCTTTTATTTGAATCTAGCTCTTCTTTTTCATTTCTATTCTTCCACTCTGTGCCTAAGCGATGTTCTTTCAATGATGTCAAATGTTAGCATAGCCCGGTTGTAAAGGGGCGCCATCTGTATTCAGATCTTCGTAGTCTGCTTCCTTTTTTGTCTCTTTTTTTTTGCTGTGCTGAATGTACGAGTCATTTGCAGTGAAATGAAATATGGAGAACCGAAGCCATCTTCCCCCTCTCTGTCCCTTCAAAGTCCACTGTATTTGGTAGCTATGGCGAATAGATTCTGCTTCACCGTATGCATACCCTTCGGATCGCCCGAGCGATTTCTGTTGAATCGTTTCTGCAGTTTTGACCCAGCAATAGCTGTGAGAGCCTGAGACAGCCCATCTCATGGCTTCTCACTCACAAAGATAGCTGGAAATATGCTTGTACCAAGATCTACATGAGTCAGTCCATGTCCCGACTCCCAGTGAGACCCCAGAGTGAAGACCCTCTTCTCTTCGGAATAGCTTCCTTCCCCAAAGGCCATCTCAAGATCCCTTGAATAAAACTCCCCAAAGCTTTAGGTGAAATACCTCAAAGTCCTTGAATAGACCCCCCCTCAAGACCCTCAAAGAACCCTCTAAAATCCTCAACTCCTGACCCCTCTGAAACTCCTTGAAAACCCTGATACTAAAGCCCCCGGATGCGGCCCTCCCTCAGCACGAGTCCCGCGTCGAGTGCTACCCGCGCCGGTTGAGCTTTTCCCATCACGCCGAGACCCGCCTTCCCTGCCGTGCCGACCTCCATCCATGTCGATAGCCTCATGCCGACACCCTCGATAGTTCTGAGCCCTATGATCCATGGTCATAAGACCCTATCACTCTGAGGAGAAGCAATAACCTTCACTCAACCCTCATGAGAGCTAAATAAATGGGGCTAAACCCCCCTACATTCTGTAACCCCGTTGGCTCAAGGAGCTCTGCCACTGCATGCTCTCCTGCGGCCTCTGTAAGGGGATATTAATACATACCATGATGAGTGGATATTGTCCCGTCGGATTGCGATCCTTTTGGATCTCGGGCTAAGCCCATTTCTCCTTTGGCTTCCATCCCGGCACTCCCTGGGTGGATGACCTATACTCCCCTATTGGCACAGTCCAAAACAGGGGGAGATGCTGCCAAAATTCATTCACTATCTTTAGTTTATCGCATCGTGTGATGTCTTCATTAAATCGATGAACTAACCCCACTTGGTGTGGCCAAAACCCTGAGAAAGACTATCTTGGGGCTTTTCACTCACTGTAAGAGGGGAACATAATCATTACGGTTACATGGTCTCCCTGAACCTTATGTGGATGAGTTTACCCCCACCCTCCAGCCTATCTGAATATCACCGTTTGTGAGCCCATGAAACCCTCACTGAACATAAGAGATCCCCTCAATAGAATCCATCCAAAACTCATGATCTCATAGAGCCTCCAAAACACATAAAACCTCAAGAAGGATTTCTTGTCGGCGCCATACAATCTCCCGGCGCAGCCCTCTCTCGGCGTGAGTTCCGCGCCGGGTGGTTAGTGCACCGAGGCAATAGTCGCGTCGGCCATGCCGATGCCCTCGTCACCACGTCGAGACCCCACCGCGCCGGTTCATCCCAACACCGACTACCATTCAAACACTCAACTTTCAGTAGTCTTAATGAGCCCTAAATTCAGTCTAAACCCAATGCCCCAACCTCGTTAGCCTTCGTGCTCACCTTTATCATATTATGGGGGATCATGGTTCTTCATCCAACTCTAAGGGAGCTAAATAAAGGGGGTTTCACCCCTACATCATATCATTTGACCGCAATGTTATCCTCTAACCCTGTTGACTCTTGGAGTTCTGCCACTGCATGTCCTCCAATGGTTCCTTAAGGGGATATCAATAAATACCATGATAATGGACATTGTCCCGTCGCATCTAGATCCTCTTGGATCTTGGGCCACGCCCATCCTTCCTTTGGCTTCCATCTCGGCACTCTATGGATGGATGACCTATATTCCCACTTGGCATAGATCAAGAGAAGGGGATATGCTGCCAGATTTATTCGGCACATTATTACCATATCTTGCATTGCATGATTATCCACACATATTGCACATCATGCGAATGAAGTCAGCATCGTAGTCTTATCCTATCTTACCCCTGGGGCATGCTCTCTTGGCAATTAATCAAGGGTTGTCCTCATTCTTAGAGGACGTAATTAACGTCATAACATTTATGGTATAACGGACTCCGAGTCCTGACACGAACATCACAATCGACTGACCAAGTCAGATCGAGCGCATAATAAATTGTCACTCCGGTGACTGGCACGCCTAATAAAAAAAATATAACTAATAAATAAATAAATCCATATAAATAAATAACCAATAAATATAAATAATCAGTGGAAAAATCCATCCCCACAGAGGCCGGCACACCGGGGCGTGGGGTTGGGTTGCTCTCACTCAATCTCCGCGGTGGGCACACAAAAGAGAATTACGGGTCCGGGCACTCCCTCACCGTCCGACGGACATAAGAGACAATACTAAACTAGCAAAATATAGACAAGCAAGGGAGGGACCAGTCGCTCACCTGATCGGTGTTAAGACACCGATTCTGATCGAAGACAAGGGCGAGCGGGGAAGCGTGGGTATGCACCCGCACGCCGCGTCGGTGGTGCTTGACCTGAAAACAATTTGGTTACAGCACTACACCTCGCACAGGAGGGGGGTTCTCGAGGTGGGGGTTAAGAGATTTACAATCAAACACTACCTCCACGCAGGGAGGGGCAGTAAGTTGGCCAGGCGGGGAGGGGGAGTTAAGCTAGAAACCGATGTACCGAGCTCTACCGTTTCTGCCAGCTTCTGGAACAGTCAGATAGACAGTCGAAGATGGCGCTGCCACGGTCCCTGCCGAGCTCAGAAAAGGTCTCAACCGGTGCTAAAGCTTTCTGACTTGACTCAGGATGACGCTTGAATTTTTGTTGAATTTCCTGACGATGTCGCTGGCTGGGGCAGGGTCTGGAACTGGGCTGGACAGCTCTGGCTCTGGGTGCTCCCAGAGTGATGCTGCTGGAAGATAGTGGTGCCAGGAACAGTCCCGTGCTCTATTGAAGGCAAAACTGGAGCCGTTGTGATCGTGGTCGAGTCTTCTTCGATCCGGGACCAAGGGGCCATCGGCAGATGTCAGAGCTGATCGCGAAGGCTAGAACAGTGGGGGGGTGTCAGTTCGGGCTCAGGGAAACTAACCTTGCGCACCTTGGAAAGAAAATTAAGAACTTCTGACTCCGAGGTCCAAAAATGGCTCTGTTTCTTGGAGATGATAAAGGACTTGAAAGGGAAGCTCTCAGCCAAGTGGTGCTCCATGATTCCCAGAAATCCGATCGTGGGAGCCTCTGCAAGCCTCCTCTGATTGTCTGCCCATGAGGAAGTGCGTAGGTCGCCAAGATTCGCTCCTCCGGACAACTCCAAGATCGGACGATGGCGGGGAGGCCCTCATTATGAAGCTTACTAGATGACGATTCCAACGGTATATGGTACGCCTCCTGAAGCCTCACGATGACGCCTTGGCACTCTCTTCAATCTGCTGGTACTCTGCTGCCTGTAACCCAGAGCTGGGGCTGATCGTGGAGGGGATATGGAAGGTGGAGATGGGTGAGGGTTTGGTAATGGGTTGAAGGCTGGTGCCTGTGGGAGGTGGGGGGGCGTGGCTGGATGATCCTGGGGGCTGAGAGGGTAGGGTTGGGGGCTAAGCTTGCAGGAATGGCTGGAAAGGTGAAGGGAGAAGGCTGGGTGCGCCCAAGGGAGAAGGTTGAATGAGGGAGGAAGGAGGCTGACAAAGGGCTGGGTGGTGGATGGGAGGGGCAACCAAGGGTTGATAGGGGGTGGAGAGATAGGATGGTACAGCCCAAAGGGGAGGGAAATTCAAATTTTAGGCCTAGGGTGAAGCTTCTTCAGCCTTGGGGAGATGGAAGGTTGCTTGGGGAAGGGGAGTGGGTGGTTGGTGGTTGGAGGGTGGAGTGGGGAGTGGTGGAAACTACCTTGAGGTTGGGGTGGAGTTATGGAGGGGTGTGGGGAAGTGAGGAGGCTCTTGAATGAGGGGAGGGGGAGAGAGAAAGTAGGTGGGAGGGGGAAGGAGAGAGAAAGGGGCGTAGCCCCCCTTGTGAGAGAGAGAGAGGGAAGTTGAGAGAAAATTAGGGAGAGGAGGAAATACAAGGGATTTCTTCTATTTTAATATTCATGCAAAAGTGAAGTACATGGGAGAGAGATGGGGCCTATATATAGGCATCAACTCTTTTCATGACCAAACTACCCTTGATAAACATACAAAAGACCAAGACCATCCTGGACTCAACCTATGGGCCCAAACTAAGGTACTAAGGCCCAAACAAGCACAAATAAGGGAAATAGACTATAACTACATGACTCAATAAAAAAAATACATAAGATGAAACTCAAAAAATGAAGATAACATGTGAAGATCATAGTCGGTCCTCATCAAGGTAGTGCAGGCGACCTGAGCCAGAGGGAGTGCCGCGAGATGTCCTCATCAGTTGGGATCAGGCTGACCCTGATCACCGGTGGACTCCTGGAACAGGGGTGCCAAGGATGGCTCTTCTAGGGGTAACTGGCGGGCTGGCCCATCCTTGACGGACGGTCCCGCTTGTTCCATAGAAAAAGCCTGAGCTGGTGCAGAGACCGGGAGGCCGGCGGGTACCTCTTCGATGCCGGCAGGATCAAAGATGCCAGGTCCTTTCCGAATTTCTACCTCCGGAATGGGGGCAGGTTCCTCTCCTTGAAACAGGATGATTCGCTCCGGGTCGAAGGTGAACGGAGAGAGGGGTAACTTAGGGGTTGTCCCGCGGCCTCTACCACATCCCCGGCCACGACCTCGGTCGCGGCCTGTGTGTTTTGGAGCTGGCTGTATCCCAAGCGGGGTAGTTGTTCTTTGTCTTGTTCGGGAGGCCATAGGCTCGCCTCGCCGAGAAGCGTTGATGTTATCAGGAGGTGGGATGGCCACCATGTTGTAGGTGCAGTCTCGAAGCATTTCTTCTAGCTGCTCTATTGTGATCTCCTTGTCCTTATAGCACAAGGAGAGCTCCTCTGGGATCAGGAGTCTTTCGCCATTCTTAAGCTTTTGGATCATCTCTTGGACCCAATTTCTGAGGTGGGCTCATTTCTGCAATTTCTTCCCACGGGATATAGCTATCGAGTGGGAGAGCCCTAGTAGGACGAGGAGGAACGTATTCCTCCAGGTCATCAATGAGCCGCTGGAGCCTTTGGAGAGGTGTTGGCTCAGCTGGTAATTGTAGGGCGGCTGCCTGTTCAGCTGTTTCTTGAGCCACCTCCTGAGGTTCTTCCTCCTATTTTTCTCTCGTCTCTTGGCGATAGCTGCCTCCAAGGGAGTAGGATGGAGAAGCGCTAGGGTCGGAGTTGATAAATTCCCACGAAGATGTCCCCGAGGTAGTGCCTTGGTGGGGCGAGGTCGATGACTCTTCTTCGCCCGAATTTCAATCCAGGCACCTTCCGCTTGTTGTATCTGGAAGGTGGCGTTGATCGCCTACTCGATTACCTCGAGCGGCAACTCCTGGTATGTCAGAATACTGGGACTAGCGTTCAAAGACGTGTGCGCAGTTTGATGCCTTAGCCGCGGTGCCGACAAGAGCTTATGAGGAGTCGGTAGACTGGTGCTGGCGTCCGAAGACGTATGTGCGGTTTGATGCCTTAGCTATGGTGGCGACAGCTTTTGTTGAGAAGCGGACAGAGGGATGCGCTTATTGTCCTGCTCCTTAGCCTTGCCCTTGTGATCACGCTGAGGGCCAGGTCTAGTGACAACTGAAGGCGCCGTGGGATATTGTTGCTGTGCACAGTTACCCCGACTCTGCGGACTGGCTGAGCCTTGTGGCGGTGGGCCCGCCGCTTGAATCGAAGCCGCTGAACACTCCGAAGATGTCTTCTTTGTACTTCGGATTGTGTTAAAGGGTAGGTGGAGAGGACCTGACTACCCATCCGCTGAGGGGGCGTGACACGGTTGAGCCGGGACCTCACCATACTTTTGCTTTCCCTTCCTATCCACGGACACCAGAGATGGAGATAGGATGGGGGGAGGACAAGAGAGAGCTGACGAGCCCGCCGTTGTCTCACCCACCAGAACGTCCTCTCGACCGAGGAGGACCCCGAGGAGCCTGGCGGTGTCTTCTTCAGGGAAAGGGAGAGACTCTAGCTCCCGCCAAGACAGCCACCGCACAGCCAAAGTGGCTGGGGTTGGCTAGCCAGATGCTGATGTTTGGGAGCCTGCAGGGGCCGGAGGACCAGGAGAATGGATGACGTTGATCGAGAAGTCGGTCGGCTCCGTCTCTTGACTGGCATCCTGCTCTCTATGCCTTTGCAATCGCTCGAGCGCTTCTTGGTTGTCGGCCCAGAACTCGAGCCATTCTGGGGGATGCTGGTAAGGCAGTCTGTGCCCATTTTCTTGAGGGGAGTCTGGCCGCTCTGGCGCATCCCTGGCGGTGCTCAGGGTTTCTTCGACAGCTTGCCGAAGCCTGACAAGTGACATAGAGTTCCCCTCCGCATCGATCTGCTCCCACTAGATCTGTTCTTGGATGAGGTATTGAACTTCCTCACAGGACTCGATCGGGTGGCAGATTCTAGCGTGGAAGGGGCAGTATTGGGGGTGACTAAGGTCCCAATGGGTGTAGTTGGCAGGCGAATCGTGGGGCATGATTTGCCCCTCTCGATGAGGATATCGAAGAGTCACCGAGTTCTCTCCCTGGAGAAGGAGAGGGGTCTGTGATCATGCAAGGGCCTCCACCCCGGATACCAGAGCGAATGTTCGCCGTGACTGGTGCTGAGTTCCCCCGCTTCGACATCAGAGAGAGAGAACGCAACCATCATATGGATCACGTTGGCCAGGTAGTGGACCAAGCGTGCTGCCTTAGCTGGTCTACACCACGTATGTGGTTGCGGGGGATCGACGAGGCCGCTCTTAATTTTAACGAGGCCGTCTCGGATCAGCTTCTGCGCCTGGGTCTTGAAGACATAGCAATCTTCAATTGAGTGGCCTAGCATGCGATGATACGTGCAATAGTTAGGATCGTCGGTCTTCAGGACCTCATCTGGCTTGAGGATTTCTGGCAGCTCGACAATCTTTTGGGCCATGCAGAGGTCGAAGAGCATCTTCGTATGTTCCTTCTTGAATGAAAAGGGTGTCTTCATGCGCAATAAGAAGGAAGGAAGGGCCGGCTTGTCCGCTGGCTTTTTGTAAGAGCCAGGTGGTTCTGCCTCTTTATCGACTTTGGCGATAGGGGTGAATTCAACAATATTCACCTCCTTATCGGACTGGCATTCTCGCGCTTGCTTACCCTTTATTGTAGTATAGCTCAGGTTGTCGACGAAGAACATCTCTATTTCGGTGACTGCCGAATTGAGTTGGTCGAAGCCTTTGATGTTGGTGACGAGGAGCTTCTCACTGACCTCGGCCGCCAAACCCCACCGGCATATAGTAATGGCATCTTCCTGGACTGGCGGGTTGACACACCTCATGCTGAGGTCTTGCCACTTCTTGATGAAGTCGAGGGCGCTCTCACCCTTCTTTTGTCGGAGAGAGCATAGCTCGGCCAAGGAGATCTTTCGCTCGGCTGTTTGAAAGTGGTCGAGGAACTTCTTCTGGAGATCCGCCCAGTCGACGATAGAGCCGGGCTTCAGGCGGGAATACCATTGGAAGTCCGTTCCCATAAGTGAAGTAGCGAAGTAGAGGAGGAGGTATGAATCATCCAACGCTAACTCGCCCATGGCCGTAACATAGAAGGCCAAATGTTCATGTGGCGACCCCTGCCCGTCGAACTTTTACAGCTTCGGGGGCTTGGCGAACTCTAGAGGAAGCTTTTTCAGCTGGTGGTGAAGCGGGTAGGGCACACTATACAGATCTATTATGACAACCCCGTCACTATACTATGTCTCGACAATACGCTCGATCATCTGGCGTTGTGCCAGGAGATTTTCTGGCATTGGCGTATGGGAGGCTTGTGGCTGACCCTCAACCGGGGGTGTGCCAAACCCAGTTGCCAATGGGGTTCGGGTGATCGCCGCTGAGGTGTTGGCAGTCTCGCGGGCAGCCGGCGGTGCTGGTGCCTCGGCCGGAGGCCGGGTAGGTTGCTGAGGATGAAGGTCCCGTTCCTGGAGGAGGTCTTGCAGGAGGGCCTTCAGATGTTGGTTCTCCTTCATGAGAGTATCGAGGGTCACTTCTTGAGCCTCGTTTGCAGGAGGGTCGTTGTTGACCGACTCTGCGTTGATAGGAGGGTCACGGTCTGATGGGAATCAACTCCGAGTATGTATATTTTATTTTTGTATTTGTGTCCTTTTATTTATTTTTATATCCTGGGGGAAGTAGATTCGCAATTGTAAGGCCTTATGAGCCTATTTGTTCTTCCTTAGGATTGTGTGGGTTTATGTGCAAAATGCCAGTAAGACCTGCAAGGGGGCCCCCACTCCTTCCCCATTGGTCCACCTCATCCATGTAGGGCTGGTCAAAAGCTATGGTGGCATATAGAAGGTTTGACAAGTCAATTGGACACATGGGGAGACAAGTGGTTTAAAATGTCAAAGTTGGCCACCTACCCTTACCCCTTGGTCAAGGGGGCGCCCCCCCATTAGAAATAATTAGAAATTTTATTTTTTTTGTTTCACATTTAAATGTGAAGTCCCTTAAGTACCCCTCCTGACCCTAGATCTAAGGGTAGATTAGGTCATTTGTCATTTATTATAAGCACCTTGTATTTCTATTTTTGAAGAATTAATTAGAAGAAAATTGTGTATTGTGCCAAGGAGCCTGGTGCACCCCTCCCCTCTCTCCTCTTGGTTTCTCCTTCTTTCCTCTGTATTTCAGGGTTGAGAACCCATTCTACCTAAGCCCCTCTATCTCTGATTTCATCTCTGGTGCCGCCGCCGCCGTTCGTGCCGCCATCGAGCCGCCACGAAGCCGCTTCCTAAGTGCTGTCCAAGGTTCTGTTCTGTTGGATAGAGGTTCACTCCGACATTTTTATCTCCCAACTCCGACAACATCTGGAGTTGACATTTTTAGGGTTGGTTCCTCTCTTGATTCCCAAGCTCCAGTAAAAACATAACGTCCTTTAGACTTCCTTTTATATTTTTTCATTTTCGTGTCTTTCTCTCTTCCTGATCTGGCCCTTTTCAGATATATGTAGCAGAAGCTTAGTTCTTCCCCCTTTCGACCCCCTTCTTGATTTTTTTTTGAATGCCAAAATTTATTGGAGGATCTGTCCACCATCCCCATCCTCCACAAATTTTCATCGAATTTCAAAACCGCTCTACCTATTTTTAGAAAATGTGTCTTTCACTAAAATTTAGTTCTGTTTCTGCTGTCCAGATCCGACCCTGAGTCAGTATCAAATCCCCACAAAATCGAAACTTCCACCAAACCTTTCATACAATATATCCCCGTTTTCCTCTCTTCGGCCTCTACAACTTTCATGAATGGCTCAAAAGCTGAATCGAAGGTCTACAATACGGTCAATGCCAACTCTCAGGAAAACTTGGTTCTATCCTAAGTTTTTAGATCTTGTGAGCCAGTGTAGCAACCCTGGTAAAATAAAAGGAAGATTTCAAGAAAGATTAAGTAAGTAAATGATAAGAACCAAAATGAATAAATAATGAGTCAAATGTAAATAACGCCTCTCAACAAGGCGCGATTTAAATAAGAAACGCCTTCACCTGAGGCGTTAATTCAAAAAGTGACGCCTATACCAAAGGGCGTCAAATTTCAAAAACGTCCAAAACGAATAAAAGGAAAGAGAAAGAAACGCCCTCTTCTTGGGCGCGAATTACAAAAGAAACGGCACAGGTCAAGACGTCAATTAGAATTAACGCCCTAACCTAAGGCGTTAATTGCATTGGTGTTCCGTGCGAACCAGGAGAATATCCAGGGTAAGTTTTAGGATTGGTACGTGTTCGATTGATTATGGTAAGGACTCTATCACGGAAACTAGAGTTCTAATCAAATTCCAACCCTAAAGGATTCCTGGAACCCTATAAATACCCATTCCAATCGAACCCTAATGGCTATTTTTTCGAAGGAAGGCCTGCTGCTGTCTCGTGTGTGAAGAACAGGTATGGTCTTCTTCCTTTTTATCTTCAGTCAGGGAAGCATGAAGAATATTAATGCTTCTTCCTCTTCTTTCCCTGTAGGTGGCCTGCCTCGTGAAGGTGTTCCTGTATAGCTGAAGAACGTGGGTTCTTCATCAACATCATTTTCCCAGAAGGCTCTGTTTAGAAGAGAGTATCGTTTTCTCTTCACATCCTTCACGTTCCTTCACCCAGATCATCATCAGGTAGGTTTTCTCAAGAATTGTAGCCCAAACTAGCGTAAAATTTATGCTATTATCATATGTTAGATCATGCATATAGTGTTACTACGATTTTGATGTTTTCTGTGAAACTTTGGAAAGAGGCGACCCTCTCTAGGGCGCTAATTCAATTTCTGACGACTGACAGAAGTGTCGTCAATTCAATATAATTAGTAAATACCCATGTTTAAAAGTTAATATCTATGAAACCTGTAGTTAAATCTAATGCATGATCATATATCTCGAATCCTGATATTTTTCTTGTCCTGACCATGTACTTTGTTTCCTGAAAATTATTATCTTGGAAATTACCACTGTTCAGGATAAATCCTGGAAAAGAATGAATTAACGACCTCCAGTAGGTCGTCTTTTATGAAAGTGACGCCCCTGGCTAAGGCGCGTTTTTATCAAAAATACAGAATTAAGAAAATTTCAGCAAAATAGAAATTTATAATGGACGACTGTTCCTGAAGTCGTCAAATTGAAAATAAACGACCCCGTGCAGGGCGTTAATTTATTAAGTAGTGACTTATGTTAAGTCGCTAATTTCCTGTGTTATTATACTATTTTCTGTGAACCGAGGGTTTCATATATGTATATATATATATATATATATATATATATATATATCGGCACTATATTCCATCCCGTGAATATAGTCCCATGTTCCACGATGTTTTACCGATTACCCCTCAATTCTCGGTGATAGATGAACCCTCCATCGGACATTCCGTTCCTTTGGACCGGTAACTTTATCATAGAGACCTCCGTAAGTCTCCTCGTAGCCTTGGATTCTCTCAAGGCCGAGCGAGCGGGTTGTACCATAAAAATCCTTTACACTATTTTGCCATGTCACTCTATAGAAATATGGTATACTGGCCCTCATGATATGCTATGTGGATATCATGAGAATATTCTTAATGGGATGTGGAAATCATGCCCTTATTATGATGTTCTTGTGGACCTCAATTCTATATCAAATGACATGACCATCTATATATGGACACTTAATTGTCATGGTACCCAATTAGGGAACCAACTCCACCCACTTTTATCGATACTCGTGTTTATATCGTTATTATCGTCCTTATACATCAAGTTCAATTTTGAACTCTACTCTATCTTGAATATCCACAAGCTTTTTCTTGAAATTCCATATTGGCTATACTATAAAGTGGATGTCTAGATCTATCTTTAATGCTGTGCATATAAGGGCCCGATCTGGTCCTGGGAGGAGCACCCAAAAGTACTAGTGTCCATGGGAGCTGTAATGATCATGGTGTCTAGCATTGCACCGAAGTACTTTCTCTTTTGATCTTTGACATTCCACACTCTCTCTTTCCTGTGTGCGTGACTCGACTTGCGTGACTTTACTAGCATGGCCCGACACGGGCAAAGTACTTGCGTGAAATAGCCAATAATCTATAAAGTCTCTCATGAATATTTCTTGTTTAAGACTCGCTTGGATGTTTTACATGACGTGTTATTCTATTGATTAGTTATTTCTACAGGCATAGCCATATTACATTTACATGTGATAAATTATAATTACATAAACCCATTGCTAGTTCTTGAGATATAATTTCCTACTGAGCGTTCGCTCACTCAGTGTTTACCTACTTTTCAGGTAAGTCCGACGACGAGACTCAATCGGACAGGGAAGGTCAAGAGTGAAAGAGATTAGAGCTTCTCAAAGCGTCAGCTAGTCTTGTCTTTTCTATATTTTCTTGAGTCAATTTTGTACTTTTCTTTTATTAAGTTTAGCATTTTCAAGGGATTGTAATAGAAATACTTTTGTGAAGGAATAAAAGGATTGGGTTATCTTTACTCTTGCGCATCTCTGATTTGGTGTCGAATACACTAATACTCTGATTGACATGATCGATATAAACTCATCACACGTCTCCGGGTATCTTCCGCACTCGGGGCGTGACAGTTTTTGTGGTATCAGAGCCTAGGGTATTCAATTCCTAGGAAACTCAAGTCCAAGGATAAGTCTGAACCTCTAACTAGTGAGATTGGGTAGAACCAAGGGTTAAAGTCAACATAGAATTAAAAGCTTTTTAACACAATCACATACTAATATAGCTATTGTAATTTTAGGACAATGGCTGCCGAACGTGCTCAATGGCGCAACATGCAATGCACTCTTCAAGGCATAACCCAGGCATTTCAACAAGTGGCACAAGGAGGTGCACATCGTGGAGCAGGAAATCTCCACCAAAGCTTCAAGAACATGAACCCTCCCAAGTTCATGGGATCCACTGATCCAGATGATGCCGAGCACTGGATCCGAGAGACGGAACGTGTTTTTAGAGTCATGCAATGTTCGGACCAAGAGAAGGTCCTGTTAGCCACATTTCAACTAGAAAGAGACGCCCGATGCTGGTGGGAGTCGGTAGAAGCCACATTAGATCAAGGACAAGTTACTTGGGAGGAGTTTGTTGAACATTTCAACAATAAATATTTCTCAGATCGAGTTCAAGAGAAGAAAGCTGCTGAATTTGCCGCACTTAAGCAACGATCTTTGTCGGTGGCTGAATATGAAGCGTAGTTCTCAAGGCTGTCTTGGTACGCTAAACACTTAGTTAGTACTGAGAAGATGAAAGCTCGAAGTTTCCTTAATGGGCTCAGGCCCCAATATATCACACAACTGGCACCAATGGACATACAAGTCTATTCGGAGATGGTTCGACGAGCCCAATTACTAGAAGATGCCACGGAACTATCTGATAGGATCCGTGGGAAAGACAAGAAGGAGAATGTTACTAGCTCCAGCACCTTCAAACCCAATTTCAAGAAGAGGGGAAGTAATGGAGGTACTCCCTCCCAGGAGCAAAAGTTCAAGAAGACCAAACCTTTCTCCATCACCACTACACCTTCTAAGGTGGTATGTAAGCACTGTGATAAGGCCGGGCACAAGGCCGAAGAATGTTGGAGGAAACTTGGAGCGTGTCTCCGTTGTGGGAGCCGTGATCATCGGATTCCCGACTTTCCCCTACTCAATGATCAAGCCGGTGATGGAAAGCGCCCGGTGACAAAGAATGCTCGTCTCCAAGCTATTAAGGAGGCGGAACAAGACGAAGGCGGACTAGTAGAAGGTACACTGAAAGTTTGTTCCAAGTCTGCACATGTCTTATTTGATACGGGTGCATCACATTCTTTTATATCCCAGAAGTTTGCTGACCCACTACCTATGGAACCGGAATGGATGAAAATATTTTTATCTACTCCTCTCGGAAACGAAACCGATATTACTCACAATTATCAAAACTGTGAAGTCTTGGTAAAAGGAAGAAATCTTCCTATCAACCTCATATGTTTAGACCTAAAGGAATATGATGTCATATTTGGAGCAGACTAGTTATCTAGGTATCAGGCAACCGTGGATTGCCGTAATAGCAAAGTGACTTTCAAGGACTTTCCAGAACTAGTCTATTCTAGCCCTAAGAGTCGGAGCAAGTCACCTCTTATTTCGGCTCTCCGAGCTAGCAAGCTAATAAGGAAAGGATGTGTATCTTTCCTTGCATTTGTCACCATTAAGGAGACTAAGGAGACTAAGCTAGAAGACATCCCAGTTGTGCAAGAATTTCCGGACGTGTTTCCGGAGGATTGTCTGGATTACCTCCACAAAGAGAAGTGGCCTTCACCATCGACTTGGTCCCTGGTGCTGGACCAGTTTCTAAGGCACCATATAGGATGTCCCCTGCCGAACTCAAGGAGCTGAAGGAGCAATTGATGGAACTTCTCAAGAAGGGATTTATTAGGCCAAGCACTTCCCCGTGGGGAGCACCTGTGCTATTTGTAAAGAAGAAAGATGGATCCATGAGGTTATACATCGACTATCGACAGTTGAATCATCTCACTCTCAAGAATAAGTATCCACTGTCGAGAATCGATGAGTTATTTGATCAAATATCTGAATCCATGTATTTTTTGAAGATTGATCTCAGGTCGGGATATCACCAACTAAGGATCAAAGATGAGGACATTTATAAGACCGCGTTCAGAAGCAGGTATGGGCACTATGAATTTGTTGTTATGCCTTTTGGACTAACAAATGCCCCTGCTGCCTTTATGCAGTTGATGAATAGTATATTCAGGCCTCATCTAGATCAATTCATAGTGGTTTTCATTGATGATATACTGATCTAATCAAAGACCAAGGAAGAGCACAAGGAGCATTTGAGAATAGCATTACAAATATTGAGGATGAATCAGTTATATGCAAAGCTCAGCAAATGTGAATTTTGGTTAGGAGAAGTAGCTTTCTTGGGACATGTTATATCAAAAGACGGTTTATCCGTAGATCCATCAAAGGTTGAAGCTTTAAGGAATTGGGAAAGACCGACCAATGCTAGCGAGATCCGTAGTTTCTTGGGTCTTGCGGGCTACTATCGGCGATTCATCAAGGATTTCTCCAAGATAGCCGTACCACTCACTAGGCTAACTCGCAAGGAGATACGTTATGAATGGAGTGAGGAATGTGAAAGAAGCTTCCAAGCTCTCAAAGATCATCTAACTACTGCCCGGGTTTTAGCTTTACCAAATGAAGGCGAGAGATTCGAAATATATACCGATGCATCTGGCATTGGCCTTGGATGTGTTTTAATGCAACAAGGGAAGGTTATAGCCTACTCTTCTCGCCAATTGAAGAAACACGAGGAGAACTACCCAGTTCATGATTTAGAATTGGCTACGGTAGTATTTGCACTGAAGATATAGAGACATTATCTGTACGGAGTGCAGTTTATTGTATACTCTGACCATAAAAGTCTTAAGTATCTCTTCTCTCAGAAGGAATTGAATATGAGGCAAAGACGTTGGCTAGAATATCTTAAGGACTTCGACTTCACTATACAATATCATCCTGGAAAGGGTAATCCCGTAGCCGATGCCCTCAGTCGAAAGCTGAGAGCACTATTAGCCAATTGTATGATTCAGGAGTGGAAGTTGCTAGAACAATTCTCTAAACTCAATATAAGCATGGACAAGGACAGTAGGTGTGTCACCTTATCCCATATGAGCATACAGCCAGACTTGCTATCCGAAATACAAGGACTTCAAGGTAGTGACCCCGTACTAGTGGAAATCAAGGGCAAAATGGAAGAATAACCTGATTTCAAATTAGCACCAGATGGAAGATTGATGTTCAGAAATAAAACATGTATACCGAATTGCCCAGAGCTAAAGAAGAAAATCTTAGATGAAGCTCACAGATCAAGGTACACGATTCATCCAGGATCAACTAAGATGTACCAAGATTTGAAAATGACCTTTTGGTGGCCCAATATGAAAAGTGAAATAGCGGATTTTGTGTCTCGCTGTCTCACATGTCAACAAGTCAAGGCAGAACACCAAAAGCTTGCCGGTAAGCTACATCCTCTAGATATTCCCAAGTAGAAGTGGGAGGATATCGGTATGGACTTCATTATGGGTCTGTCCAAATCAAAGGGAGGATATGACGGAATATGGGTTATCATCGACCGATTGACCAAATCGGCACACTTCTTGACAATCAAGAGTCGATGGTCAGTTGATGTTCTTGCTGCATTATACCTTAAAGAGATAGTCAGGTTACATGGAGTACCTGTCTCAATCGTGTCTGACAGAGACCCCTGTTTTACTTCTCACTTTTGGAAGGGTTTACAACATTCACTGGGGACGAGACTTAACTTTAGTATAGCTTTTCATCCGCAAACGGATGGTCAGACCGAGAGAACTAATCAGGTGGCTGAAGATATGCTCAGAGCTTGCATCATTGATTTTGGTGGAAGCTGGCATGATCACTTTCCTTTGGTTGAATTTGCATACAATAACAGCTACTAGGCAAGTATACGAATGGCACCTTTCGAAGCTTTATACGGAAGGAGTTGCCGATCGCCTTTGTGCTGGGACGAAGTTGGTGAAAAACAACTATTAGGTCCAGACATGGTAAGGGATACCACTTCAAAGATTCAGTTGATTAGAGAAAGACTTCAAGTTGCTCAGTCTAGACAAAAGGCTTATGCTGATACACGAAGAAGAGATCTCGAATTCCAAGTGGGAGATCACGTATTTCTCAAGATATCACCTAGACGTGGAATAAGGAGATTTGGTGTTAAGGGCAAGCTTACACCAAGGTTTATCGGACCTTTTGAGATACTAGAAAGAGTTGGCGAGGTTGCTTACCGCGTCGCTTTACCTCCTCAATTGTCCGAAGTTCATAATGTATTCCACATATCAATGTTGAAGAAATATGTGCATGATCCGTCACATATCATTGATCATGGAGACCTGGTGATTCAAAGGGATCTCACTTATGAACAAAGGCCCATGAAGATCCTCGATCGCGAGGTACGAACATTAAGGAACAAAATTATTCCTGTGGTTAAGGTGCAATGGAGTAAATGTTTAGAACACAAAGCCACATGGGAGACCGAGGAGTATATGAGGAAATGATTCCCAGACTTATTCTAAAAAGGTATATATTCTTCACTCTCCACGTTTATATGTGATGGAATTTGGGGACCAAATTCTTTTAAGTGGGGGAGGGTGTAGCAACCCTGGTAAAATAAAAGGAAGATTTCAAGAAAGATTAAGTAAGTAAATGATAAGAACCAAAATGAATAAATAATGAGTCCAATGTAAATAACGCCTCTCAACAAGGCATGATTTAAATAAGAAACGCCTTCACCTGAGGCGTTAATTCAAAAAGTGACGCCTATACCAAAGGGCGTCAAATTTTAAAAACGTCCAAAACGAATAAAAGGAAAGGGAAAGAAACGCCCTCTTCTTGGGCGCGAATTACAAAAGAAACGGCACAGGTCAAGACGTCAATTAGAATTAACGCCCTAACCTAAGGCGTTAATTGCATTGGTGTTCCGTGCGAACCAGGAGACTATCCAGGGTAAGTTTTAGGATTGGTACGTGTTCGATTGATTATGGTAAGGACTCTATCACGAAAACTAGAGTTCTAATCAAATTCCAACCCTAAAGGATTCCTGGAACCCTATAAATACCCCTTCCAATCGAACCCTAATGGCTATTTTGTCGAAGGAAGGCCTGCTGCTGTCTCGTGTGTGAAGAACAGGTATGTTCTTCTTCCTTTTTATCTTCAGTCAGGGAAGCATGAAGAATATTAATGCTTCTTCCTCTTCTTTCCCTGTAGGTGGCCTGCCTCGTGAAGGTGTTCCTGTATAGCTGAAGAACGTGGGTTCTTCATCAACATCATTTTCCCAGAAGGCTCTGTTTAGAAGAGAGTATCGTTTTCTCTTCACATCCTTCACGTTCCTTCACCCAGATCATCATCAGGTAGGTTTTCTCAAGAATTGTAGCCCAAACTAGCGTAAAATTTATGCTATTATCATATGTTAGATCATGCATATAGTGTTACTGCGATTTTGATGTTTTCTGTGAAACTTTGGAAAGAGGTGACCCTCTCTAGGGCGATAATTCAATTTCTGACGACTGACAGAAGTGTCATCAATTCCATATAATTAGTAAATACCCATGTTTAAAAGTTAATATCTATGAAACCTGTAGTTAAATCTAATGCATGATCATATATCTCGAATCCTGATATTTTTCTTGTCCTGACCATGTACTTTGTTTCCTGAAAATTATTATCTTGGAAATTACCACTGTTCAGGATAAATCCTGGAAAAGAATGAATTAACGACCTCCAGTAGGTCGTCTTTTATGAAAGTGACGCCCCTGGCTAAGGCGCGTTTTTATCAAAAATACAGAATTAAGAAAATTTCAGCAAAATAGAAATTTATAATGGACGACTGTTCCTGAAGTCGTCAAATTGAAAATAAACGACCCCGTGCAGGGCGTTAATTTATTAAGTAGTGACTTATGTTAAGTCGCTAATTTCCTGTGTTATTATACTATTTTCTGTGAACCGAGGGTTTCATATATGTATATATATATATATATATATCGGCACTATATTCCATCCCGTGAATATAGTCCCATGTTCCACGATGTTTTACCGATTACCCCTCAATTCTCGGTGATAGATGAACCCTCCATCGGACATTCCGATCCTTTGGACCGGTAACTTTATCATAAAGACCTCCGTAAGTCTCCTCGTAGCCTTGGATTCCCTCAAGGCCGACCGAGCGGGTTGTACCATAAAAACCCTTTACTCTATTTTGCCATGTCACTCTATAGAAACATGGTATACTGGCCCTCATGATATGCTATGTGGATATCATGAGAATATTCTTAATGGGATGTGGAAATCATGCCCTTATTATGATGTTCTTGTGGACCTCAATTCTATATCAAATGACATGACCATCTATACATGGACACTTAATTGTCATGGTACCCAATTAGGGAACCAACTCCACCCAATTTTATCGATACTCGTGTTTATATCGTTATTATCATCCTTATACATCAAGTTCAATTTTGAACTCTACTCTATCTTGAATATCCATAAGCTTTTTCTTGAAATTCCATATTGGCTATACTATAAAGTGGATGTCTAGATCTATCTTTAATGATGTGCATATAAGGGCCCGATCTGGTCCTAGGAGGAGCACCCAAAAGTACTAGTGCCCATGAGAGTTGTAATGATCACGGTGTCTAGCATTGCACCGAAGTACTTTCTCTTTTGATCTTTGACATTCCACACTCTCTCTTTCCTGCGTGCGTGACTCGACTTGCGTGACTTTACTAGCATGGCCCGACACGGGCAAAGTACTTGCGTGAAATAGCCAATAATCTATAAAGTCTCTCATGAATATTTCTTGTTTAAGACTCGCTTGGATGTTTTACACGACGTGTTATTCTATTGATTAGTTATTTCTACATGCATAGCCATATTACATTTACATGTGATAAATTGTAATTACTTAAACCCATTGCTAGTTCTTGAGATATAATTTTCTACTGAGCGTTCGCTCACTCAGTGTTTCCCTACTTTTCAGGTAAGTCCGACGACGAGACTCAATCGGACAGGGAAGGTCAAGAGTGAAAGAGATTAGAGCTTCTCAAAGCGTCAACTAGTCTGGTCTTTTCTATATTTTCAGTCAATTTTGTACTTTTCTTTTTATTAAGTTTAGCATTTTCAAGGGATTGTAATAGAAATACTTTTGTGAAGGAATAAAAGGATTGGGTTATCTTTACTCTTGCGCATCTCTGATTTGGTGTCGAATACACTAATACTCTGATTGACATGATCGATATAAACTCGTCACGCGTCTCCGGGTATCTTCCGCGCTCGGGGCGTGACAGCCAGCATCTTGAGAATTCTATAAAGACCATCAACAGGAAATTCAAATTTCTTTCTATGGCCATAGATCGAAGAATTTCAAGTCAGCTTTCCATCGGTACCTCTTGTGCGTCGATCCGATGTCAAGAGTGACCGCAGCAGTAGATTTCGTCAGGATGCGCGGGTCTGAAATAGAATTCAGATCCGTGGGTAGCAACTCCGGCGAGTGAAGAACGGAGCCGCCCGGCCTCTGGCCGGCGAACCAGCGTACCACCGTCCCAGGGAGCGCCCCTCAAGACGTCCCCACCACAGTGGTGCCACCCCGGTCCCACACGGCCCCTCGGACCAGCACGTGGGCCCCACAGTCGTGAGTACGTGTGCCACCGAAGCAACACAAGAAGCGGCCCGTCAACCTGAAACCACTACTCCCGGGTCCCATTGTGTCACCCTTTACCTCCCTACGTGGAGTGGACAATAATTTGTCATGCTGTAATTATTGTGTATTTACTGTTCCGGGAGTACGAGATTGCCGGGAAGTCTTCCCCACGCTCGGTAGCGTGGAGGTATCGTATTCGCTCCCATCTCGGCATTTACTTTATTTCGTATATATTTCTTTATGCCGCTACTAGAGAGCATGCTAGGATCGTAGCTCGCTATACTTTTTATATCACCGCTGCTGCGAGAGAGAGCGAGACCATCCCGTGACCCGATCTGGGCATGAATTTGTGAGTTGACCACCCTAGCTTTTTGTCGGTTTCTCTACCGTGCACGTCCGCACGCTTCCCTCGTTAGGGACGATCGCGAGCTTGCTTAGAGTCCGAGGATCGCATATCCATTTAGAGTCGAGTCGCCTGTCTGTCCCGCATCAGTTTGGTATCAGAGCGAGTTTACGTCTAGTGTAGTCATTAGTCTTTGCTTAACAAAAAAAAAGAGAGTCATTTAAGTCGAGTCCAAGTCTAAGTCGGTCTAAGTGTCACATCTGCATACCATTGTTTGGTATATCAAAAGGTGTTGTCCGAACGTTAGGCTACGCCTATCAGGAAGGCCGCACACTTGCGCGAGTGATCTTCGGATCGATTAACTCCGCCACGTACCGAGTCTTGGTTTAAGTCTAGGGTCCTTAGTGTGCATGCATTCCAACCTTGCATAGTCGGTCTAGTGTCTTATCCAAATGGCCTTGCATATCCACTCCTAGGGATCCATTCTCATCTTTTCGGCACCTATGGCCAACCCATGCTGACCCGTCCAAGGTGATAGGTCCATGTCCGAGTACATTCGGGACTATGATAAGTACCGATTGGAATATGGAGTTAGAGAGGAGAGCACCACGACTGCTTTTAAGTTCCGGAGAGGTTTGTGGCTTTACTTTCGAATCCATTGTCTTGTCCGTGATGCATTCTCTCTGGCGCAGTCCTATAAGGTTGCTCTGGAGGTCGAGCCATTTGATTCTTGATTTAATAATGACCTACAACCCGCCGATGCTGCCCTGGCTACCCTTCGGTAAACATCTACCTCCCAACCGAGTCTCGAGCCGATCAGACTGCCTACCCCATTGCCTTCACCACCGGTGAGTGCTCCATTACCACTCTCTACTTCCGAACTTTATTCGGAACCATCTTATTGGGAGCCACCTCAGCACAAGCCACCCGTGTTTCTAACGGGTACGCTATACATAGCCGAGCCACTTCTTAGTTGGCTCAAGGATGGCTTGGTCCCACCCCCTTACCCCTCCATGGACCCCACCTTACCCCTAGTGCCTGTCAACTCCTACCACACTACATTCCGCTCTAGTAACCATGTTGACACATTGGGTGACCTTATTTTGGGTTTAGGTTGGCAATGGAAGTTGACGCATATATTGGCCCGAGGCTTCTACCAACCCGCTAGTCGTAGCTTCACCCATCCGGCCATAGGGACCATTACATCCGTGTGCACCGTGGGTTGTGTCACCACGGAGATTCTTCTATTCCTCCCGATGCCGACTGAGTCTGACTTCGTTCCCTTTTGCCCAAGGGAGGAATCCTATTTTCTAGGCATGACCGTCATCCTACTGATCACAATGTATGACGGTGATTATGAATTCTTAACTTGGGACCGAGTCATGGGAGAACCCACTTCATGAGGCCATACCTTCTTCGACCCTTTTGACCCCTTCACTAGTGAACCTCCCGAGCTTTCATATTCACTCCACTTCTTCCGCGGAGTTCACTATCACGCCTTTTCCACTCGGGCCAAGCAACCTCCACATAGCAATACATCCGAACCATCATTTGGGGGTAATGAAGACTTTGGTTTCCTCGGCCCACCTCAGCCCATCCTCGATACACCCACACCCGGCTCTTCCACACTCGGCTCTCCTAGCCCTCTCAAGTCTCCCAAATCCAAAGGGCCATCCATGCACAACTGGGTCATACTTGGACGTTTAGGTGTTCCCCATGTCACCCATCTCCGGTTACATAACATGCATGCATGGCACACATTCGGGTGTCCTGGTCCGCCGTCACCCATGTACGGGTCGGACTAATAATAGGTTTGTCTCGAGTCATGCATGAGTCAGTTTCTTCTTTGTGTGGTTTGCATACGTGTGTTAGTACATGGTGAGTCTGCATGTGTCTTGTGCGAGCTCGTTGTCGGTCTCTTATGAGTGAGAGGCGAGTGGACTCGCTCGATGAGTATGGGATCTGCTCTACATCTATACCAGGATCTAGTCACCTATAGGGACCCAGCGGTGATTCCTAGTGAGTCTTCGAGCCGCCCCCTTCCCTTTGAGAGTGACTCTACCCCGGAGTGTCCACCACCGGCCTTGTTCCCACAGCAGCTTGTGCATATCGAGTATATACGGAATGAGCAGGTGACGGTCACGTGGAGTGGGACGTACCCGAGTTACTTGGCACGGTGAAGGATCCGCCGGAGCGACTCGAGCAGCCGTACCCCTACTCGACGGGGTCGAGTTCTTCCCACCTGGGGAGAATTGATGGGAATCAACTCCGAGCATGTACATTTTATTTTTGTATTTGTGTCCTTTTATTTATTTTTATATTATGGGGGAAGTAGATTCGCAATTGTAAGGCCTTATGAGCCTATTTGTTCTTCCTTAATTATGATTGTGTGGGTTTATGTGCAAAATGCCAGTAGGACCTGCAAGGGGGCCCCCACTCCTTCCCCATTGGTCCACCTCATCCATGTGGGGCTGGTCAAAAGCCAAGGTGGCATCTAGAAGGTTTGACAAGTCAATTGGACACATGGGGAGACAAGTGGTTTAAAATGTCAAAGTTGGCCACCTACCCTTACCCCTCGGTCAAGGGGGCGCCCCCCCATTAGAAATAATTTGAAATTTTATTTTTTTGTTTGATCACATTTAAATGTGAAGTCCCTTAAGTACCCTTCCTGACCCTAGATCTAAGGGTAGATTAGGTCATTTGTCATTTATTATAAGTACCTTGTATTTCCATTTTTGAAGAATTAATGAGAAGAAAATTGTGTATTGTGCCAAGGAGCCTGGTGCGCCCCTCCCCTCTCTCCTCTTGGTTCCTCCTTATTTCCTCCACATTTCAGGGTTGAGAACCCCTTCTACCTGAGCCCCTCTATCTCTGATTTCATCTCTGGTGCCGCCGCCGCCGTTCGTGCCGCCATCGAGCCGCCGCGAAGCCGCTTCCGAAGTGCTATCCAAGGTTCTGTTCTGTTGGACAGAGGTTCACTCCAGGATTTTTATCACCCAACTCTGACAACATCTGGAGTTGAGATTTTCAGGGTTGGTTCCTCTCTTGATTCCCAAGCTCCAGTAAAAACATAACATCCTTTAGACTTCGTTTTATATTTGTCCATTTTCGTGTCTTTCTCTCTTCCTGATCTGTCCCTTTTTAGATCTATGTAGCAGAAGCTTAGTTCTTTGCCCTTTCGACCCCCTTTTTTGTTTGAATCCCCAAATTTATTGGAGGATCTGTCCACCATCCCCATCCTCCACAAAGTTTCGTCGAATTTCAAAAGCCCTCTACCTATTTTTAGAAAATGTGTCTTTCCCCCAAATTCAGTTCTATTTCTGCTGTCCAGATCCGACCCTGAGTCAGTATCAAATCCCCACAAAATCGAAACTTCCACCAAACCTTTCATAAGATATATCTCCGTTTTCCTCTCTTCGGCCTCTACAACTTTCATGAAGGGCTCAAAAGCTGAATCGAAGGCCTACAATACGGTCAACGCTAACTCTCAGGAAAACTTGGTTCTATCCTAAGTTTTCAGATCCTGTGAGCCAGCAGCTTGAAAATTCTATAAAGGCCATCAACGGGAAATTCAAATTTCTTTCTCTGGCAATAGATCGAAGGATTTCAAGTTAGCTTTCCATTGGTACCACTTGTGCGTCGATCCGACATCGGGAGTGACCGCAGCAGTAGATTTCGTCGGGACGCGCGGGTCTGAAACAGAATTCAGATCCGTGGGTAGCAACTCCGGCGAGTGAAGAACGGAGCCGCCCGGCCTCCAGCCGGTGAACCAGCATACTGCCGTCCCAAGGATCGCCCCTCAAGGAGTCCCCACCACAGTGGTGCCACCTCGGTCCCATACGGCTCCTCAGACCAGCACGTGGGCCCCACGGTCGTGAGTACGTGTGCCGCCGAAGCAACACAAGAAGCGGCCCGTCAACCCGAAACCGCTACTCCCGGGTCCCATTGTGTCGCCCTTTACGTCCCTGCGTGGAGTGGGCAGTAATTTGTCTTGCTGTAATTATTGTGTATTTACTATTCTGGGAGTACGAAATCGGCCGGGAAGTCTTCCCCACGCCCGATAGCGTGGAGGTATCGTATTCGCTCCCATCTCGGCATTTGCTTTATTTCGTATATATTTCTTTATGCCACTACTAGAGAGCATGCTAGGATCGTAGCTCGCTATACTTTTTATATCACCGCTGCTGCGAGAGAGAGCGAGACCATCCCGTGACCCGATCCGGGCACGAATTTATGAGTTCACCACCCTAGCTCTTTACCGGTTTCTCAACCGTGCACGTCCGCACGCTTCCCTCGTTAGGGACGATCGCGAGCTTGCTTAGAGTCCGAGGATCACATATCCATTTAGAGTCGAGTCGCATGTCAGTCCCGCATCATGTTCTTCCACCGGGGCCTCTTCTACGTATTCCGACAACTGCGGTCCGACAGAAGTGCCGATGTGACCTGTTGGGGGAAGCGGCGGAACCTGATGGCACGGCCTCCTAAAGTGGGACAGGGGCTGATTCTGGTCATCAGACTGGGTGTCCGACTGGTGTCCGGTGGTGTAGCACGCGAACACTTGAACCGCGTCGTTGATGAACCGGGCCGTCTGCTTCCTGCAGGGGTGCCGCTCAGGGCGAACAGGTGCCCCTAGTCTGTCAAAGTCCGAGGTGAGTTGCAGAGGTGGCTCACTCTCGATATCGGTCGGAGGAGAGCCCGGGATAGGCTGCTGGAGGGCCTGGGAGCGGCCTCACCTTTGCCTCCGCTTACTTGTGCGGGGGACATTAGACGACTGGGTGTCGTCAGACGATCCTACTATGAGGCCAGTCGCATCCCGCCCAATGCCGCGTCTGAGTGCTCGCAGGGGGTTTCTAATACGCACCCTTCAAAAGGCTTGAGCTTCCTCCGGGGTGACCCAGATTCTCCTCAAGTCAGATTACTGGTCTCCCTTGTCACCGTTTTTTCGACGAGTTATCTTGGGAGCCCGTGTATCGGGCTACGGTGGATGCCCCCGAACTACTGCCGAGGAACCCGCTCCTCTGAGCTTTGCCTCATCCTCTCGCGTTTGTCGCAAGAGGTTAAAACGGTTGGAGGTAGAGATGGTGGGAACAGTCCGTTCCAGGGGTATGATCGGTTCACCCCCATCGATGCGAATCTGCAAGTCACCAACAAGAATAGTCCTGCCGGAGTTGCAAGTCGCAGCGACGATCCGTCTACCTTTGCGGCCATGGCGACGCTTCTTCTGGGGAGCGGAGGAAGACTCCGCCCCGAGATGGTGGACCGAGAAGACCCAGCCTGCGGCGACCGACAGCGTGGAGCTATCAGTCAGAGATACTGGGACCAGCCCCCAAGGTACAAGGCCCACGTCGGGAGTCGATGACTGGGCCACTCGGGTATAAGCCCTTGCCCGCGCCGATAGAAGTGGTGTCGATGCTCAAGATGACACTCTTGCACCGGGAAGCGATGCCATCGAAAGTGCCTAGGTGCCGACGAACCGAGGTCGAGGACCCGCGGTGAGTGTCGGCGTAGTTCGAACTCGGGTCGGGAGGCCCGAGGAAGGTGCTGAGGAACCTTGCCCCCTGGGTATGAGGCATGCGGGAAGAGCCGGTTCCGCTGGAGCTCGGGATCGGGATCCTGAGTAAAATGTCAGAGAACTGGGGACTCGGGACCGAAATCCCGTATCGTGTGTTGGCTTTACTGGGGCTCGGGCCTGGGAGCCCGAGGAGGGTGCTGAGAAGTCATAAATCCATGGCTGGGAGCCCATGTCGGGTGCTGGATTTACTGAGGCTCAGGGTTGGAGGCCTGAGGAAGGTGCTGAGAAGTCGTGAACTCGGGGTTGAGAGCCCGTATTGGGTGCCGGCTTTGCTGTGGCTTGGGGTTGGAGGCCCGAGGAAGGTGTTGAGAAGCAGTGAACCCGGGGCTGGGAGCCTGTGTTGGGTGCTGGCTTTACTGTGGCTTAGGGTTGGAGGCCCAAGGAAGGTGCTGAGAAGCCGTGAACCCGGGGCTAGGAGCCCGTGTTGGGTGCCGACTTTACTGTGGCTCGGAGTTGGAGGCCCGAGGAAGGTGCTGAGAAGCGGTGAACCCGGGGCTGGGAGCCTGTGTTGGGTGCCAGCTTTGCTGTGGCTCGGGGCTGGAAGCCCAAGGAAGATTCTGAGGTAGCTATCGAAATTCGGGGCGCGAGGCCCGTGCCGGAGATCGGATGAGGCTGGCCTCGGGAGCTAACGCTTACCCGGGCCGGTGATGATCTGGGGCCTTGCAGGGGCCAGTGGTGGCGGTCCGGTGCCTGCTGCTTAGGTGGGACATCGGTGTTGGAGGTGCACGTGGCGCATTGGCCACCGGAACCGGTGGAGAAATTGGGATTGACTGAGAAGCAGCCATAGTGATGACGCCCAAAAAGTAGGGCGATCCGATGACAGCGGCGAAGCTACCGAAAGTGATCGACGTCGCCAAGCAACCCACCAGTGCATGGGTGGCGATGACAAGGGGACCATAAGTGACGGCCGCCATAGTTACTGGAGTGCTGAGTGCTGCTGAGGCGGTTGCTGACAGTCGCCAAGCGAGGTCCGACTGGGGGCCGCTAGGGAATGCGCGTGCGAGTACCCTCCTCTACCTATCCTGCAAGGACAGGGAAAGGGCACGAGGGCTGGCATAGGCTTTTCTTCAGCAAAAAGAAGGATGGCGGGAGACGTCCCACCGGGCGTGCCATCCTCTCTATTGTGGGTGTTTTTTTTCTTTTTTTATGCCGATGACCAGGGTGAAGGTAGGAATATAGTTGGGAAAGAAAAATACGGGAGTTTGATATTTCTTGGGTATTCTCCCTTACGGTTGTAAGCCTTTAACGGTGGTACCGGGCACTCTCCTTTTTACGAAAAGTCGAAAAGGGTCAAATGGCACGGGAATGTAGGGGTGTAGATTAATTGGAACGGGTGCGGGCGTGCCAGTCGATTTCTTGACAATCACCTATGGAACCAAATGTTTTACAGGGAAGCGCCACCAGGACATGGCATGTGGGCTCGAGAGGTCGGGCGACACATGGATCGAGGGGGTTCCAAGGGTGCGAGTGCGTAGGCAATTGTGGGAATCATGTACTAGACGTCTTTCCCCACCGACCGCAAGCGATCTATATTTATTTACATCGGATTGAATCCGAACACTTTCGTTCTATGCTGAAGAGAAGCCTGTTTGTATCTGAAGTCCTGGGCGGAGAGCAGGGGGCACTCGGCAGCTGTGGGTTCGCGCTAGATAGGACGATGTTGGCTGGGGTCAGAGGGGCTGTGGATTTACACTAGGCGACATAAAAAGGGGCTGAGGGCCAGAACGTGGATGCGAGCACATTCATTCAAATGGCGGTATAATTTCTCAGAGCTATATGGCTTTATAGGAGGGCCATAGGGGCCGAGGTACAACAGGCGCAAGCCGCGGGAGAATTTTGACATGATGGTCTGTCCCCGGGTCAATGAGTGACAAAGTGGGTATCCACATGTTTTACAGAGGATTCCTCTCGTGGCGTAGGCCATGTTTGCTTCGTCGAGCGAGGGGCTACAACTGAATAGCTGGAGAAAGCATCAGACTGGCGACTAGGCGAGGGTCGATCACGGCTCGGGTCGAGCGGTCGGACATGGCCTCACGACTACGGGGAAACATGACGTCATGGTGCGTGCGTAGTTGCGGTCAGCGAGCATGCGAGGGGAGATCGCGGCATAAGGGGGCGTTCACCCTTGTCATAACGTCTCATATGTGGTGGGGATAGACTTGTGTGTCATGGCGAAACACCATGGGAGAGGAGTACAAGCGACATACCCTCGGAGTCCTTAGCCGACGACCAAGTCACCCACACACAATTCTCCTTGTCGGTTGCCTTGCCGCTGCTTGAAGCTTGGAGCCTTTGATCACTGGAGGCCTCGATTGATGTATATCTCTCTCACCCCTTGAGCTTCAAAGGGGCTTTTATAGGGAATTTGGAAGGTCAGTGAAGGGTTTAGGAGGGCTAGGGTGAAGGGTTCAGCCTAGCCTGGGTAAACCATTGGGGGAAAGGGTTTAGGCCGACCAGCCCATAGGGCTGGTCTGGGCCGCCTAAACCCTCACAGAGGGGTTTTTTCATAATTAAAAAACCTTTTTTTTGACGGGAATGGGTTTAGGCGGACCAACCTCAGGGGGTGAGGCTGGTCCGCCTAAACCCCTCCTCTAGGGGGTATAGGCAGACCAACCTGGGGGTCCAGGCTGGTCCGCCTAAACCCCACCCCAGGTGGGTTTAGGCGGGCTGGCGGGCTTCTTTAATAAATTTAAAAACCTTTTTTTTTTGTTTTACGGAGGAGGTTTAGGCGGACCAGCCCAGAGGGATGGTGGTGCGGACACCAGAGCACTCGATTGGCACGAGTCAGCGAGCCCCGATACCGTACGCGGAGCACCACCCGAGCAACAGCGGCTTCCATCTGGCTCGGAGATGGCCTGGAGACTCCCCCTTGAGTCTCCCGTTTATCATATTTAGTTAGACATTATTTTTGTATAATGTGTGTTTGTTTCATTTTATTCGGTATGTAAGTTTGATTGTAATAAGGGCCTATGTGCAATTCGGACCCCGTGGGCCCCACGGGCCCCACCCCATTGGGCCACCTCAGCCTAGGGTCCCACGTGGGGCCAGTCAACATGCCACTTGGGAGCATCTAGAAGTTTGAATGGGAATTGGACACATGGGGGACAATGGACTTGAAAAGTCCAAGGAGGCCACCTACCCCCACCTACCAAGTCCACATTCTACATCTAGTCCAAGGGCCGCCCCCCTCCCCATAGTTTTTTATTCTTTTTGTGTGTGTGTCACATGCCATCCCAGCCCTTCATTCCTATCCCCTAGATCCAATGGTTGTGGATGGATGTGAGATGTAAGGTATTTAAACTTGTATTTTCCATTTTACTTGAATTAATGCCATTTGATTCACACAAATTCAAGAGTAAAGGGCTGGTGCGCCCCCCTCCTCTCCCCTCCCTCTCCCCCTTGGATGCTGTGAAGGCTTCCATTCTGAGGTGTGAAGCCTCATTTATCAGTTCCGACGATCGCCGCCGCCGCCACGAGCCACCACCGCAGCGCCATCGTCTGCATCGGAGTTCTGCCCGCGCAGTACCACAGCAACTTCCATGAAATTTATGTCTCAGCCACGAGCTCACATAGATCTGGGAATTTTACTAGAGGTTCCAGAGGTGTCAAGGATATCCCATAATTTTGTTTTTGTCATTCAGATCTCGTTTCATAATTTTTGATTTTCGTCCACCCTTCTATTTCAGTTCTGCCAGAGTTCTGTCCAGATTCATATCCGCCCTGTGTTTCATGTCTTAGGTCCGTATTTTGATTTCTGTTAGTCCCATAAATTTTACTGGAGTTTCCTTCCATCCACACCTTCATCCAAAATTTTTCTAAATTTCTGGTTCGCCCATTTCATATTTTCTAAAAATTGTTCTCAGTCCCATCTATAGTTCTATCCACCTGTTCCCAGATCCGACCACCAGTCACTCAAAAAATCATATCAAATCGCCACCACCTCTAAATCCAATTTCAAAAATTGTCCCAGTTTCGTGGTTTGATTCCCTACAACTGTGAAGAAGAGATCGAAGCCTGATTCTAACGGCAAATAGGCGGTCAATGGCCATTTACAGAAAACTCATATGCTGATCTGATATTTCGAGAGCTGTGCAACAGAGGATTGAAAAATAGTTAAATCCTAGGTCCGCAGAGTTTCAGAAGATTCCAATGGCCCTAGGTTGAAGGATTTTTAATCCTCTTTCCAACGGCGCTGATTTCATTGCATTCCGAAGACAGGGCTGATCGCAGCGGCCATTTTCGCCGGAGCGCGCGCTGCTAAAACAGCAACCTCAGCTCGTGGACAGCAACTTCAAAGCTTGGAGATCGGGACCGATCGACCCCCGATCGGTGTTCCCGGCCGACCGCCGTCCGTGGAGGCGCGCCACCAGGGGTCCCCATCACAGTGGGTCCCACCCCCGCAGATCTGGAGGACATCGCCATCCGTGGGCCCCGCGGGCCCGCAGAACCCGCCGTTCGGAAAGCACGAAAACGCGGAGTTCGACACCGCCGGGCGACATCAAGATGTTGCCTGTCAACCCAATTCGCGTGATTCTCAGACCCCACATGTGACCTTTTACCTCCCTGCATGGAGTGGGTCAAATTATTATACTGCTGTATAATTGTGTTAACCGGGGGTCCGTGATTGGCCGGGGTTGTCTTCGCCACGCCGGGTGCGTGGAGGTAATAGTCCGAACTTCTTGGCGTTACATTGCTTAGCTAGTATACGGTCTTAGGCCGCTGCTGAGAGTGATAGGTACTAGCCCATGTGTTCATGTCACCGCTGTGAGAGTGAGAGTGACCCGTCCCGCCACTCGATCCGAGTCCGGAAGTTGAGTCGGACTACCCTTGACCTCCGCCGGTTCCTTAACCGCGCACGGTCCGCGCTTTCCCTCGCTTGGGACGACGAGTGAGCTTCCACTTCTGTTAGCGACGTTTTGCCACTAGGAGCTCGTAGTGTCGGGCTTAGTGTCTCCCTGGTGTGTGCTGCTGGTCGCGTCTTCATTTAGAGTCCGGGGGTGGCACCTAATAGTGTCGTCTCCCGTATCCGTCCCGCATCAGTTTGGTATCAGAGCGAGTCGAGTCTAGGGTAGTCATTGCATAAGTCATGCATCATGGTCTAGGTCGAGTCTAGGATCATCCTTATTTTCAAAACAACAAAAAAAGGGTGTTTTCAAATTGCATTTCACCCAATAGCTCGGTATATTAAAAGGTGTTGTCCGAACGTTAGGCTACGCCTATCGGGAGGTCGCACACTTGCGGGAGTGATCTTCGGATCGATTAACTCCGCCCCGTACCAGATATTGGTTTAGGTCTAAGTGCATCATTTAGTGTGTGTTTGCATTAGTTAGTGCATTCCAACCTTGCATAGCCGGTCTAGTGTAGTGTCCAAGTGTCGGCATGTCCAACATATAGTCCCCCCCCCAATTTCCCATGGATTCCCAATCACCCGGGCATTATGGCCGTTGGTCCACCCATGGGCTTGGCAACCACCCACTCCACTTCCGTAGGCCCGAAGCCTCAGATTTTTATGGCTCCAATGGCCCAAGCGATTATCTCAAGTGGGAGGCCGCCATGGACACATACTTTGATTGTTATACTATGTCCGAGGCAATGCAATTCTCTTTCGCCAAAGAGCGGCTTCTTCATGAGGCTACCGAAAAGTGGGATTACATCAAAAGAATGTGAGAGGTTAGGGGGCAATGGCCCATCGAGTCATGGTGGGACATGAAGAGAGAGCTTAGGAAGGTCTACGTGCCCCAACCGGTCACCTCCAACCGGCCCCATCCAATCACTTCCAACCAAGTGGGTCCTAGTCGGAGGCAAAGATCCCCACACGTAAATGAGCCAAGACCCAATCCTAGGACGGTTGACTACGTGCGAGTCCACTAGGATATCCCTATTCCAACCCACTCCGTTGCCGAACTTATGCAAATGATTTTGGACCGGTTGGATGGGGTGGATAGGACACGTACTCCTAGTGATGTACTCCTACCCGAGCCTAAGGAGGTCATCGCCGGTAGTCTTAACCCGGCCCTATCAACGGAGTCCCCAAGTCCTCTCCCAATCATAGTGGATCCTCCTTCCCCACCCATGAGAGCTCCATCACACTCACCTTCCAATCTTAATTCGGAACCATCTCATTTGGAGCCACCCAAGTCCGAGCCACCCGTATTTCTAACGGGTACACTTTACATAGTCGAGCCACTACTTAGTTGGCTCAAGGATAGCTTGGTCCCACCTTCCTTCCCATCTATGAATCCTATCCTACCTCTGGTGCCAATCAATTCATTTCATACCACCTTCCGGTCTAGTCACCATGTGGATACATTAGATGATCTTCTTAAAGGATTAGACCGGCAGTTGACATTTACGCACTTGTTGGCCCCACGCTTCGACCGACCTACAGGTCATAGCTTCACACATCCATCCTTAGGGTCCATCACCTCCGTGTACACTGTGGGTCATGTTACCACGGAGGTTCTTCTACTCCTCCCTATGCCGGCCGAGCCCGACTTCATTCCCATTTGCCCAAGGGAGGAATCTTACTTTCTACCTATGACTGCCGTCCCATCTCTCACAATGAATGAAGGTGATCATTTGCACCTCCAAGATTTCCAAATGTGGGACAGTGATTTGTGGAAGCCTAGTCTGAGGGGTCATACCTTCTTTGATCCATTCGACCCATTCTCTTGTGGACCCCGTGACCCACCATATTTACTCCACCTTTTTGGGAGAGTCCACCTTCATACCCCTACCGTCTCATCTTCCTCCATGGATGAAGGAGACCAACAACACCTTCTAGACTTCCACACATGGGATCTTGAGATGAGGGAATCCATATCGAGGGATCACACATTCTTTGATCCCTTCGATCCCTTTCTTAGTGGGCCCCTTGGTCCACAATCTCCATTCCACCTCTTTAAGGAAGTCCACTATCACACTCCTCCTACTCGGGCCTGGCAACCTTCACATGGCAATATGTCCGAACCGTCATTTGGGGGTAATGAAGACTTTGGTTTCCCCGGCCCACCTCAACCACCCAAGCCTCCCGGACTTCCCACATCCAAACCCCATGTCCATGGTTGGTGCATCGTAGGATGTCTAGGAGTCCACCATGACATCAACCTCCGGTTATGTCAAATGCATGCATGGCATACATTCGGATGTCCTGGACCACCTTGCATATGATTGGGTTTTACTAACTGTAGGGTTGTTTAGGGTCGTGTGTGCATCCGTGTGTTTCTTTTCTTTTGGTAAGCATGTTAGGTCGTGTGTGCATCCTGTGTTTCTTTTCTTTTGCTAATCATGTTAGGAGTCTGCATGATGATGTCCGTCGTCACAGTTGAGGCCAGCAATGCACGGTACAAGGAGTTAGCCGATGCCCACCGACACCACCGAAAGTTCCAGGAGGGCGAATATGTCATGATCAGGGTAAGACCTGAACGGTTTCCCTCTGGAACCGTTAAGAAGTTGCAAGCTCGCGGAGTCGATCCATTTAGAGTGTTGAAACGCGTTGGATCCAATGCGTATGTTGTGGACCTGCCCGAGGAATATGGTATATGCTCTACCTTCAATGTATCGGATCTTGCTGCATATAGGGACCCAGCGGTGATCCCTAGTGAGCCTTTTGAGCCATCTCCTCCCCTTGAGAGTGATCCCACACCTGAGTGTCCACTTCCACCTCCAGCCCCTTTTTCACGACAGCGTGAGCATATAGATCGTATACTGGACGAGCAAGTGACAGTTACCAGGAGTGGATCTTACCCGCGCTACCTAGTGCGATGGAGAGGACGGCCCGCTACTGAGAACACATGGATCACACATGGCGAGTTGCAGCGGATCGATCAGGACCTTCTGGAGCGATATAGGAGCGATACAGACCCTTACTCGACAGGGTCGAGTTTCTCCCACCCGGGGAGAATTGGTGCGGACACCAGAGCACTCGATCGGCACGAGTCAGCGAGCCCCGATACCGTACGCGGAGCACCACCCGAGCGACAGCGGCTTCCATCTGGCTCGGAGATGGCCTGGAGACTCCCCCTTGAGTCTCCCGTTTATCATATTTAGTTAGACATTATTTTTGTATAATGTGTGTTTGTTTCATTTTATTCGGTATGTAAGTTTGATTGTAATAAGGGCCTATGTGCAATTCGGACCCCGTGGGCCCCACGGGCCCCACCCCATTGGGCCACCTCAGCCTAGGGTCCCATGTGGGGCCAGTCAACATGCCACATGGGAGCATCTAGAAGTTTGAATGGGAATTGGACACATGGGGGACAATGGACTTGAAAAGTCCAAGGAGGCCACCTACCCCCACCTACCAAGTCCACATTCTACATCTAGTCCAAGGGCCGCCCCCCTCCCCATAGTTTTTTATTCTTTTTGTGTGTGTGTGTCACATGCCATCCCAGCCCTTCATTCCTATCCCCTAGATCCAATGGTTGTGGATGGATGTGAGATGTAAGGTATTTAAACTTGTATTTTCCATTTTACTTGAATTAATGCCATTTGATTCACACAAATTCAAGAGTAAAGGGCTGGTGCGCCCCCCTCCTCTCCCCTCCCTCTCCCCCTTGGATGCTGTGAAGGCTTCCATTCTGAGGTGTGAAGCCTCATTTATCAGTTCCGACGATCGCCGCCGCCGCCACGAGCCACCACCGCAGCGCCATCGTCTGCATCGAAGTTCTGCCCGCGCAGTACCACAGCAACTTCCATGAAATTTATGTCTCAGCCACGAGCTCACATAGATCTGGGAATTTTACTAGAGGTTCCAGAGGTGTCAAGGATATCCCATAATTTTTTTTTTGTCATTCAGATCTCGTTTCATAATTTTTGATTTTCGTCCACCCTTCTATTTCAGTTCTGCCAGAGTTCTGTCCAGATTCATATCCGCCCTGTGTTTCATGTCTTAGGTCCGTATTTTGATTTCTGTTAGTCCCATAAATTTTACTGGAGTTTCCTTCCATCCACCCCTTCATCTAAATTTTTTCTAAATTTCTAGTTCGCCCATTTCGTATTTTCTAAAAATTATTCTCAGTCCCATCTATAGTTCTGTCCACCTGTTCCCAGATCCGACCACCAGTCACTCAAAAAATCATATCAAATCGCCACCACCTCTAAATCCAATTTCAAAAATTGTCCCAATTTCGTAGTTTGATTCCCTACAACTGTGAAGAAGAGATCGAAGCCTGATTCTAATGGCAAATAGGCGGTCAATGCCCATTTACAGGAAACACATATGCTGATCTGATATTTCGAGAGCTGTGCAACAGAGGATTGAAAAATAGTTAAAGCCTAGGTCCGCAGAAGTTCAGAAGATTCCACTGGCCCTAGGTTGAAGGATTTTTAATCCTCTTTCCAACGGCGCTGGTTTCATTGCATTCCGAAGACAGGGCTGATCGCAGCGGCCATTTTCGCCGGAGCGCGCGCTACTAAAACAGCAACCTCAGCTCGTGGACAGCAACTTCAAAGCTTGGAGATCGGGACCGATCGACCCCCGATCGGTGTTCCCGGCCGACCGCCATCCGTGGAGGCGCGCCACCAGGGGTCCCCATCACAGTGGGTCCCACCCCCGCAGATCTGGAGGACAGCGCCATCCGTGGGCCCCGCGGGCCCGCAGAACCCGCCGTTCGGAAAGCACGAAAACGCGGAGTTCGGCACCGCCGGGCGACATCAAGATGCTGCCCGTCAACCCAATTCGCGTGATTCTCGGACCCCACATGTGACCTTTTACCTCCCTGCGTGGAGTGGGTCAAATTATTGTACTGCTGTAAAATTATGTTAACCGGGGGTCCGTGATTGGCCGGGGTTGTCTTCGCCACGCCGGGTGCGTGGAGGTAATAGTCCAAACTTCTTGGCGTTACATTGCTTAGCTAGTATACAGTCTTAGGCCGCTGCCGAGAGCGATAGGTACTAGCCCGTGTGTTCATGTCACCGCTGTGAGAGTGAGAGTGACCCGTCCCGCGACTCGATCCGAGTCCGGAAGTTGAGTCGGACTACCCTTAACCTCCGCCGGTTCCTTAACCGCGCACGGTCCGCGCTTTCCCTCGCTTGGGACGACGAGTGATCTTCCACTTCTGTTAGCGACGTTTTGCCACTAGGAGCTCGTAGTGTCGGGCTTAGTGTCTCCCTGGTGTGTGCTGCTGGTCGCATCTTCATTTAGAGTCCGAGGGTGGCACCTAATAGTGTCTTCTCCCATGTCCGTCCCGCATCAGATGGGCTGGTCCGCCTAAACCCCTCCCCCAGGGGGTTTAGGCGGACTGGCCTCGGGGTCCAGGCTGGTCCGCCTAAACCCCTCCCCAGGGGGGTTTAGGCGGACTGGCTTCTAGGGAAAGAGGGGGGTGGTCCCCACCCTATAAAATCCCATTTTTTGTGTGTTTTTCTTCCTAAATTAGACTAAGAAGAAAAAGACAGGTGCTGGAAGGATACGTGGAGCCTTGTGAGCGTGTTGACTGTCGATGACCAATCCTCTATGCTATTGCTTCGTGCTTCCGCGTGTTGTTCCCACGAACTGGTACGAACGAACGATACGAACCCTTCACCCCGGAGGGATGGCCCCCAGGCAGGCCGCAACCCCGAGGGATGGCCCCCGAGGGTCTTCTTTCATCGTCTGGGAATGTCGTTAGAGGGACACTGGGCTTCAGGATACTGGGATGGCCCTGGTGGTTGTTGTTCTTCGAGTCGTAGTAGCCGCTCGCAAGGTGTTCGGTTAAATGCCCGACACACGCCGGGTTGTCAAGCGGCTTGGGTAACTAGCTGAGGGGCCTCAGGATGGGCCTTGGGCTGAGGATGAGAGCTCGTGGGTGCTAAGGAGAGGCACTTTGGGCTCATGGGCTGTGCCTCGGCCTACGTGCCATATTGCATGGCGGGTTGGCGGGGTAGCCTCGAGTTGGCCCTAGAGCTAAAGATAGGTGGCTCGTCGCCACGTGTCTGAGGGTCGGGGTGGCCCCGGCATGCTGGGAGGTCATTGTAGAACCTCATTAGCGTATTGGAACCATAGGGCGGCCCGTGGTTTGGTGTAGAGGGCTGGAATATATGTGCCCACAGGGTGTTCAAAAAAATGCCGAACACACCCGTGTGAGCCATATATGCATGCAGCGGGCCTCCAAAGCCTGTGGTTGGCCTAATTAGGTCTCCCTTTGACCTTGAAGGGTTGGAAGTAAGTGTCTCAGGGTGGGCCCTCGGCCTTTTCACTGGGTGCCATGTGGCATGGCTCGAAGTCGGAGCGCCCCCGGGTTGGCCCGGGCGGCCATGTGGAGTACGGACAAAGCCCGTAGGTGAGTGGCTGGGATCGGTCCCGGTTAGTCGCTCGTGTATCCGCATGTCACGGCAAACTGGTTAGGGCCCCTGGTGAGGTCCCAAGAGTTGTAGGGATGGCTGGGTAGCTTATGCCTTAAAGGTGTTCGGGAAAATTTCCGAACCCTTATTTCTTGTTATTTTGCTAGGAAATCGTCCAAGTACAACAGCTGTGGTTTGTCTTGTGTGATTGTCCATATCCTCTACTTCCTTCACAGGGCCAGTCATTTGTTTGGTTGAGTGCAATATGTTCGATATCAGCTTTTCTGAACCATCTATTCTGCGGAGAGAATCTTGTTCTTCACTGAAATAGCTTTTATACGCTAGGAGTTTGACCGTGTGTGGTTGATCATTCTCATATACTTCAAGTTCACAGGTTGTGTGTGCGCTTAGGTATTTCAGTTTATCGTTGTGAAATCAGTTCGGTACTTCTGTGGTCTTTAAATGTCCAATGTTACCTCTATTGAAAGAGTCTATTTCGTAAGTGTGTTCCACATCTCAATCGTATAGTTCAACTATTCATTTTATTCTAGTTTAACTTAGTGGGCGAGAATTTTTAATCGAAGCTAATTATTATAAAGGGGATCTATTCACCCCCCCTCGTGATCCCGACCTTGCACCCTAGCAATTGGTATCAGAGCAACCATCACTTTGAAGGTCCAACCTCGCTGTTCCAAAAAGTCGCTACAACTGTTGGGACAGCCCTTCCGAGCCACCACGTGCCAAAAGCCCCACCTGACAGCACCTGCGGCACGTCCCAGCATTAGAGACAACCTCTAGAGTCTGAGGCAAACCCTAGACACACACCCACATAGACGTAATTTGAGGAGGAATCATAAAAATAGTCAAAAGTTGAATAGAAGTAGAAATCATACCTTTCGTACGCGAACACCTAGGCCAAGATCAGAATACGATCACACGCCTCCCCATGCCTCGTCGAGACCACCAAAAAGGATGGTCACCGCTGAGGTGGCGGTTGGGGACACTCACGAAGCATGTGCCCGACCTGGCCGCACTTGAAATGTCACGCCCCGAGCGCGGAAGGAACCTAGTATGCGTGACGAGTTTACATCGATCGTGTCAATCAGAGCACGAGGAAAAAACTTCAACACGAAGATAGAGTGCGCAAAAGACATTGCACTAAAATAACATTCATAATTAAATTCCACAACTTAATTAATTGTCCATAATGATAATACTCCCAATCCATAATATCAACCATCCAAACTAAACCACAAGGCTTCAAGCCTTATCAAGTTTCCAACAGCTAGATAGGACTCAATAAAAGGACAAGACACGACTCGGCAGCAGCTCGACATTTGGAAGCTCTACTCTTTTCACTCGATCTCATTCCCATCCGATTGGTTGTCGCTATCCAAGTTACCTGAAAAATGTTGGAATGAAACTGGGTGAGCGAATGGTCAGTAGGAATTATATCTCAAGAATAAGCAATTCTTTAAGTAATTACATGCTGCGTGCAATGCAGGTATAGCTATGCATGATGAACGAGCAAGATATCAAGAACTTGAGAGATGAATTACGCATGATTTTAAGCTAACAATAAGGTACTATCAAGTATTTGCACTTTATTCAAGAGAGACAACATTAGGTGAATCAAGCAGGTAAATAGCAAGTCTTATCATGAAATTTGGCTATTAGTCAAGCAAGTACTCGCCCATTCCGGGCCATGCAAGTCAAGTCAAGTCAAGAAGTTCAAGAGAGAGTGGGATGCCATAAATCTAGAACAACAAGTACTCCGGTGCAATGCCACACAGTGGTCAATCAATTCCCATGGGCACAAGTACTTTCGGGCGCTCCTCCCAAGACCAGACCGGGCCCTATTAATGCCAGACATTGAGTCATGTAAAGTATCTTGGACATCCACTATGTTCCTTAGCCAATAGAATTCCAAGGAATAAGCTAATGTAAGATGATAAGGTAGATTCTTGGAATTCAAGGAGTTCAAGGACAGATTGTTACGAAGGGATGGACTATGATTAGACTACGTAAAAACACATGACAAGTTAGAAATCTGGGTAGAATTGGCACCCTTCTAGGTGCCATCACTTTAAGAATTGGCACCCTGGAAAGGGGCGCCCATTTTGTGAAACAGAACAAGACATAAGAATTGGCACCAATGATAGGGGCACCCACTCAAATGGTGACTTCTGAGCGGGTCGCCCATTACAGAAGTACAGGAAGTACATGCTCACATATGCCAAACAACGCACTGTGAGGGCTATGCTACCATATTTCTTTGGAGTGACATGGCATTCAAAGGGGATCATGAGTTTTAATGGTACAACCTGCTCGGCTACCTTGAGGGAATCCAAGGCTAGCGTAGACTTACGGAGGTCCCAATGATGAAATCGCCAGTCCCAAGGAAGGAGTATCCCGCGGAGGGCTCAAGCATCACCGAGAGTTGAGGGGCTATGCGAGAAACATCGTGAAAATGTGGAACTGTATCTACGGAATGAGATACAGTGCCAAGATGTCCCGTAATATGGGCCAGAAAACACGAAGAAAACTATGATGCAGAACATCAATCCTCAGGAAATTGGCGCCCTAGAAGGGGGCGCTCATTCACAAAACTTCAGGGTTTACAGTTCAGCCCCTGGAATTGGCGCCCTTGCACAGGGGCACCCATTCCTTGGGTTGACCAGTCAAATTGAAATGGACGCCCTCTCAGAGAGGTGCCCATTCTTTTCCAATTTCTCTTTTGTTACTAATTTTTACACAGAAGATAAATCGTGGTAGTTTCATGTCTATAAAGCGACTGTTCACACAGTCGTCCATTCTGGTAGCAATGGTTATCACGTAAAATAATTATAACATGTCCCAATTCCATAATTGATAGCTTTTACAGGGGTTTATTATTAAAAAAACCAGACGGAATTGGTGCATGTATGCTGGTCTTCAATTAATGGACGCCTGCACTATGGGCGCCCATTCAAGAATGGGCACCCATGGGTTGGTCGCCCATTAATTGATGGCAGTCTGATGGGCGCTAATTCATTTCAGTAGCGAAATGACGAACAGTGATCAGAGTGCTCCAGTGATGAATAAACAACTAGATTGAAATCGTTCATGCAATCTAATATTACTACGTGTTGGGCTTTGTTTTGAGAAAACCTACCTTTAGTGCTTGGATATTGTAGACAGGAGGAAGAACGGAGGATGAGGACGAAGGTGTACAGCACAGCAATTGCAGCAATAATCAAGGAAGAAGATGCACCAAACTTCCCCCCATAGCAGTAGTAGGAGGAAGAAGTTCCACCTGTAGGAGGAAGTAGAATCTTTCGAACACAGTAGCAGCAATAGCCGCTGCCTATTCGACAGGGGGGGTTTTTATAGGGTAGGAAAAACCTTAGGGGGATCGAAGGCCATCTAATGCAAGTTTTAAAAACCTTCCATACATTACTCCCCATCCTTCTTATTCAACAGCCGCTCTCCTTGTTTTGTTTTAAAAACCCTAAAGCTATTATCCCATGCAACGTCGAACGTGAGGGGTTAAGGTTTTAGTCTTGCCAGGAGACCTTGGTGTTTATGTATTTGCATATGGTGTCCTTTAGTCCATCGAAAGGCCCAATTTGGCCATTGAATTTTCTGAGTTATATATATATATATATATGTATGTATGTATGTATGTATGTATGTATGTTTTCATTGGGTTGGTTCATAGAGACATTGGAGTGGAAAAGAATTAGCGCCCTAGAATTGGGGCGCTCATTCCTTATGTTTGACCAGTCAATGGAAATGGCGCCCTTACTGGGAGGCGCCCATTCTTTTATATATAAATTTTTACACATTCATCTAATACAAGTGGTGGAATATACATATATATACATTTTTTTTCTTTGATGTTGGGCCCCCATCTTATTTTTCTTGGAAAACTTATTTTGATTTATTTAGGATATTTCACTTTCCTATAAGTTTTATCCGGGGTGTTACACCCTCCCCCACTTAAAAGAATTTGGTCCCCAAATTCAATTGCATTCATGAAGACATGGAGGGTGCAAAATGCTTACAATTTAGAATAGGTTCGGAAATCTCTTTCGCATAGACTCCTCGGTCTCCCATGTGACTTCTTGTTATAAGCACTTATTCCATTAGACTTTTACCATGGGAATGGTTTTGTTTTCTCAAAACTCGGACCTCTCGGTCAAGGATCTTCAATGGTTTTTGCTCATAAGTAAGGTCCTTCTGTATCACCAGGTTGTCGTGGTCGTTGACGTGGAAGGGATCGTGCACATACTTCTTTAACATGGAAATGTGAAACACATCGTGCACTTACGACAGTTGTGGGGGCAAGACAATGCGATAGGCCACCTCGCCAACTCTCTCCAAGACTTCAAATGGACCTATATATCTCGGTGTAAGCTTTCCCTTAACACCGAATCTTCAAATACCTTATCCAGGAGAGACCTTGAGGAAGACATGGTCTCCAACTTGGAACTCTAGGTCTCTTCTTCTATTGTCAGCGTATGACTTCTGTCTGGACTGAGCCATCTTGAGCATTTCCCGAAGAAGGTGTACCTTCCCGGTTGTATCTCTTACCATATGTGGGCCCAGAAACTATTTTTCACCGACTTCATCCCAGCATATCGGTGAGCGGCAACTCCTGCCATAAAGTGCCTTGAAAGGTGCCATTTGGATACTAGCCTGATAGTTATTGTTATAAGCAAGTTCGGCTAGGAGCAAGTGGTCATGCCAGCTTCCATCGAAATCGATAACACACGCTCTTAACATGTCTTCTATAATCTGGTTGGTTCTCTCGGTCTGACCATCTATTTGGGAATGGAAAGCAGTGCTAAAGTTGAGTTTCGTCCCCAGAGAGTGTTGTAAACCCTTCCTGAAATGGGAAGTGAAGCGCGGATCTCGGTCAGACACAATTGACACAGGAACTCCATGTAATCTAACGGTCTCCTTGGTATATAAGGTAGCAAGGATATCAACCGACCATCAGCTTTTGATAGGCAAGAAATGAGCCGATTTAGTTTGACGGTCGATGATTACCCAAATTCCATCATGTCCACCCCTAGACTTAGGCAAGCCCATGATGAAGTACCATGCCGATATCTTCCCACTTCCACCTAGGAATATCTAGCAGATGCAGCTTTCTGACGGGTTTCTAATTTTTTGCCTTCACTTGTTGGCATGTCAGACAACGAGACACGAAGTTCGCTACCTCCCTTTTCATATTAGGCCACCAAAAGGTTTGCTTCAAGTCTTGGTACATCTTCGTTGCTCTAGGGTGAATTGTGTATCTTGATCGGTGAGCTTATTCAAGAACCTTCTTCTTCAACTCGGGACAGTCCGGTACACATGTCCTTTCATGAAATAGCAATCTATCATCGGACGCCAGTTTAAAGTCGGGTCGATCCTCTAGCTTGTCATTTACCTCTACCAGCATCGGGTCTTCCTCTTGTAACTTCTTGATCTCAGATAGTAAATCCGGATGTAAACTCATATGGGATAGAGTAATACACCCCTTCTTCTTGTTTGTGCTTATATTAAGCTCGGAGAATTTCTCCAATGACTTCAATTCTTGGATCATGCAATTGGCCATTAATGCTCTCGACTTTCGACTAAGGGCATCGGCTATAGGATTACCCTTACCAGGGTGGTATTGAATTGTAAAGTCAAAATCCTTGAGATATTCGAGCCAACGCCTTTGTCTCATGTTTAGCTCCTTTTGGGAGAATAGATACTTGAGACTTTTATGATCGGAGTACACAATGAATTGTTCTCCATAGAGATAGTGTCTCCAAATCTTTAAAGTAAACACTACCGCGGCCAGCTCTAAGTCGTGCACCAGGTAGTTCTCTTCATGTTTCTTCAATTACCGGGAAGAGTATGCAATGACTCTTCCATTTTGCATCAACACACACCCGAGGCCAATACCAGAAGCATCGGTATATACCTCGTACTTCTCTCTTACAATTGGCAGTGCTAAGACTGGAGCAGTAGTTAGGTGATCCTTCAAAGCTTGGAAACTCTTCTCGTAGTCTTTGCTCTACTCATAAGGTACTTCCTTGCGAGTCAGCCTAGTGAGAGGAGCAATAATTTTGGAGAAGTCCTTGATGAAACGTCGGTAGTAACCAGCCAGACCCAAGAAGCTTCGAATTTCCATTGCATTAGTCGGCCGTTCCCAATTCTTCACAGCCTCGACCTTCGAGGGATCCATGGAAATTCCGTTCATAGAGATCGCATGGCCTAAGAAGGAGACCTCCATGAGCCAGAACTCACACTTGCTATATTTGGCATATAATTGGTTTTCCCTTCATATTTGTAATTCCATCCTCAAATGCACTTCATGGTCTTCCTCGGAATTTGAATAGATTAAAATATCATTAATGAAGACCACAACAAAATGATCTAAATGCGGTCTGAAAATACTATTCATTAATTGCATAAAGGCTGCAGGGGCATTTGTTAGTCCAAAAGGCATAACAGTAAATTCATAATTCCCATACCTACTTCGGAATGTAGTTTTATGAATGTCCTCCTCCTTGATTCTTAGTTGGTGATATCCTGACCTGAGGTCAATCTTGGAAAAATATTTTTCTCTAGATATTTGATCGAATAGCTCATGAATCCTCGGCAGTGGGTATTTATTTTTGATAGTGAGATGGTTCAGCTACCAATAATCGATGCAGAGTCTCATCGATCCGTCCTTCTTCTTAACGAACAATACAGGCGCTCCACACGGGGAAGTACTTGGCCTGATGAAACCCTTCTTCAATAGCTCCATCAATTGCTCCTTCAGTTCTTTCAATTCAGCAGGGGACATTCTATAGGGTGCTTTCGAAACAGGACCAGCACTAGGGACAAGGTCGATTGTGAATGACACGTCCCTCTCCGAGGGTAAGCCGAGCAAATCTTTCAGAAAAATGTCGGGGAATTCCCGAACTACACGAAGGTCTTCTAATAGCTGTGCACGTCGTACCATCTCCGGATAGACTTGGATGCACATCGGCGCAAGTTGGGTGATGTATTGAGGTCGAAGCCCATTGAGGAACCTTCTTGCCCTCATCTTTTCGGTACACACCATGTGGGGCGCATACCTTGATAGCCTTGAGAACTGGGCCTCATTCTCGGCCACTGATAAGGTCCGTTGCTTCAACGCAGCAAACTCCGCGGCCTTCTTCTCTTGGATGCGGTCAGAAAAATACTTGTTGTTAAAATGCTCAACAAATTCGGCCCATGTGATACGATCGTCAGGCAGTGTTGCTCCTACAGACTCCCACCAACATCGAGTGTCCCGCTCCAGTTGGAATGTGGCCGGCAAAACTCTTTCCTCATCTGTGCATTACATTACATGGAAGATTCTTTCTATTTCCTTCATCTAGTTCTCGGTGTCGTCAGGGTCGGACGATCCCGTGATCTTTGGTGGGTTCATTTTACGAAAACTCCGATGGAGCTCGCCTGCTCCATGATTGGCTCCGCCTTTCGACACCTGTTGTAGCGCCTGGGTAAGGCCTTGCACCATGCGCTACATCTCGTGCCATTGTGCTCTTTCAGCGGCCATGATCCTACAAGAGATATCAAGTTTGATTAATTGCGTGTATGACTATAAGGTCGGACGTCAACATAGGACTTAACCCACGGCTCTACCCATCTCACCGGGTGTAAGAAGTAGACCTATCCTTAGACTTGGGTTTCCTAGGAATTTGAAATCTTACGCTCTGATACCACAAAAATTGTCATGCCTCGAGCGTAGAAGGAACCCGGTACGCGTGACGAGTTTATATCGATCATGTCAATCAGAGCACGAGGAAAAAAATTTGACACGAAGATAGAGTGCGCAAAAGATAATGCACTAAAATAACATTCATAATTAAATTCCACAACTTAATTAATTATCAATAATGATAATACTCCCAATCCACAATATCAATCATCCAAACTAAACCATAAGGATTCAAGCCTTATCAAGTTTCCAACAGCTAGATAGGACTCAATAAAAGGACAAGACATGACAAGACACTACTCGGCAGCGGCTCGACATTTGGAAGCTCTACACTCTTCACTCGGTCTCATTCCCATCCGATTGGTTGTCGCTATCCGAGTTACCTGAAAAATGTTGGAATGAAACTAGGTGAGCAAACGCTCAGTAGGAATTATATCTCAAGAATAGGCAATTCTTTAAGTAATTACATGTTGCGTGCAATGCAAGTATAGCTATGCATCATGAACGAACAAGATATCGAGAACTTGAGAGATGAATTACGCATGATTTCAAGGTAACAATAAGGTACTATCAAGCATTTGCACTTTATTCAAGAGAGACAACATTAAGTGAATCAAGCAGGTAAATAGCAAGTCTTATCATGAAATTGGGCTATTAGTCAAGCAAGTACTCGCCCGTTTCGAGCCACGCAAGTCAAGTCACGTCAAGTCAAGCCAAGCACTAGTTCAAGAGAGAGTGGATGCCATAAATCTAGAACGACAAGTACTCCAGTGCAATGCCACACCATGGTTAATCAACTCCCATGGGCACAAGTACTTTCGGGTGCTCCACCCAGGACCAGACCGGGCCCTATTAATGACAGGCCTTGATTCATGCAAAGTATCTCGGACATCCACTATGTTCCATAGCCAATAGAATTCCAAGGAATAAGCTAATGTAAGATGATAAGGTAGATTCTTGGAATTCAAGGAGTTCAAGGATAGATTGTTATGAAGGGATGGACTATGATTAGACTACGCAAAAACACATGACAAGTCAGAAATCTGGGTAGAATTGGCGCCCTTCAAGGTGCCATCACTTTCAGAATTGGCGTCCTAGAAAGGGGCGCCCATTCTGTGAAATAGAACAGGATAGAAGAATTGGCGCCCATGACAGGGGTGCCCATTCAAATGGTGACTTCTGAGAGGGTCGCCCATTCTAGAAGCACAGGAAGTACATGCTCACATATGCCAAACAACGCACTGTGAGGGCTATGCTACCATGTTTCTTTAGAGTGACATGGCATTCAAAGGGGATCATGGGTTTTAATGGTTCAACCTACGCGGTTGCCTTGAGAGAATCCAAGGCTAGCGTAGACTTACGGAGGTCCCAATGATGAAATCGCCAGTCCGAAGGAAGGAGTATCCTGCGGAGGGCTCAAGCATCACCGAGAGTTGAGGGGCTATGCGAGAAACATCGTGAAAATGTGGAACTGTATCTACGGAATGAGATACACTACCAATATGGCCCGCAATATGGGCCAGAAAACACGAAGAAAACTATGATGCAGAACATCAATCCTCAGAAAATTGGCACCCTAGAAGGGGGCGCTCATTCACAAAACTTCAGGGTTTACAGTTCAGCCCCTGGAATTGGCGCCCTTGCACAGGGGCACCCATTCCCTGGGTTGACTAGTCAAATAGAAATGGGTGCCCTCTCAGAGAGGCGCCCATTCTTTTCCAATTTCTCTTTTGTTACTAATTTTTCCACAGAAGATAAATCGTGGTAGTTTCATGTCTATAAAGTGACTGTTCACACAGTCGTCCATTCTAGTAGCAATGGTTATCACGTAAAATAATTATAACATGTCCCAATTCCATAATTGATTGCTTTTACATGGATTTATTATTAAAAAAACTAGAGGGAATATTGGTGCATGTATGCTGGTCTTCAATTAATGGACGCCTGCACTATGGGCGCCCATTCAAGAATGGGTGCCCATGGGCTGGTCGCCCATTAATTGATGGCAGTCTGATGGGCGCTAATTCATTTCAGTAGCGAAATGACGAACAGTGATCAGAGTGCTCCAGTGATGAATAAACAACTAGATTGAAATCGTTCATGCAATCTAATATTACTACGTGTTGGGCTTTGTCTTGAGAAAACCTACCTTTAGTACTTGGATATTATAGACAGGAGGAAGAACGGAGGATGATCCAAATTTTCGTCCCAAATTTCTATCCCAAATCTCGCTTTTTCTTGTAGTGATGAAATCGCCAGCCCGAAGGAAGGAGTATCCCGCAGAGGGCTCAAGCATCACCGAGAGTTGAGGGGCTATGCGAGAAGCATCGTGATAACGTGGGAATGTATCTACGAAATGAGATACAGTGCCAAGATGGCCCGCGATATGGGCCAAAAAACATGAAGAAACTGTGAGGCAGAAAATCAATCCACAGGAAATTGGCGCCCCAGTGTTGGGACTCCTCTGGTTTAATAAGCAATATGTGCACTGCTTTGTGCTGAAATATTTTGATGATTGACAAATAGTTGTTTTGATGATTAGCAACAGTATTGGGTGACTTCGTTGACTGCATAGTTGACTTTGTTGACTTTATATTGACATTATGATGTGTGTATTTTGATGACTTTTATATGTCAGATAATCATATAAATGTTGTCTGCATGTTTACACTTAGGCTTTGCATTAGAGTGAAGTCAGTGCAATACCAAGTCAGTCTGCATTGAGTTCGTGCATAGAGTGCATTTCCAGTACATCAAGTCCATGCATGCATATATAAAGTCGGTGCAAGCCATGTTGCTGCACACGACCAAGTCGCTGCAAAGGTCATCCATGCATTATGCAAGTCGATGCATTGGTAGTTGTTGCACGAGACCAAGTCCGTGCAAGCTTAGCTCAAGGCACACTAAGTCGGTGCAACACTTCACATTGCACGCTATCAAGTCAGTGCAACCCTTGCTGCTGCACACGACCAAGTCAGTGCAAGGGTCATTCAAGCATTAGTTCAGCACGTAACTAAGTCAGTGCATCCTTATGTCTAGGCACACAAAGTTCATGCAATACATCTTAGGCAACTTGGTGCATAAGAGCTCATGCATTTAGTGTTTGCACATTAAGTCTGTGCAAGTCAAGTATGTTGCAGAAGTAAGTCTGTGCAACCTTTGCATGCCACATGATTAAGTCTAAGCAAGGTTGGTCACACACACACATAAAGTCCATGCATCTTATACTTTGGTCTGTACATACCATGTTATTTGGAAGATAACGTAGGTATATGTCTTAGTCTTTTGTACATCCAGGATCGGTGCATTGCATCCATAGTCGGTGCACGTTCTACATCTTGCATATGAAAGTCTGTGCATATCCTGCATTGCATAGTGACAAAGTCTATGCAACTCTCATCTTTTTCATGCATAATGTCTGTGCAAGGTTGGTAATGGCACAAGCTGGTCAGTACAACGTCTGCATTGTGCACACATCAAGTCTGTGCACATTTAGTTCAAAGCTCTAATTAACTCTGTGCATCTTTCTACTATCTTTTTAGATTGCTTCAAGTTGACATTAAGTCTGACCTTAACAGGATATTTACTCGAGGAGTTTAAGAAAGGCACGTGATCCAAGAATGGAGGAGGTGCCAAGATGATGCCATGTGGCCTGACCACTCCAGATCTGGATAAGGCTCTGGGCGGGAATTATGGCGAGCACACGCCCTACCTTTTGCTACTTCCTATAAATAAGGAGAGTCTTCAGGAGAAGACTGATCGTGATTGTGACATTGAGAGAACAAGAGCAGAAAGAGCAAGAGCAAGCATGATCTAGAGAGAAGAAGATAGAACAACTGATCTGAGAAGAAAGCCTGAGAGTGGGAGATTTGAGAGTTTGAGAGAGAGCTTTGTTGATCAGTTTCCTGGTTCAGAACCGGAACTGAGTTTGCTCATTGTTGAGCTACATTCCCATCATGGGTTTTTCTGTTTCTTCATTTGTTTTCCTTTCATTTTTACAAACTCTTGTTCAAGCTATTCGTCAGTGGAGGTAAAGCTGTAATTCCTCAATGGGTAAAGGTGTGGTATCTTCTGGATGGGTGAAGCTGTAATTCCCCAGCGGTTACAGAGGAGGATTCCTCTGGTCGGCGTAAGCTGTAAGGCCCAGTGGTTTGTAGGGTTTTCACCCCGAAGCTGTGGATCAGCAGGTTAAGATGTGTATCAGTGGGAAACCACACTCTAGTTGGAGTGTGGGGTGGACGTAGACCTCGGGTTTGAGGTCGAAACACCTTAAAAATTCACTGTCTACTGTGTGATTGACTTGTGGTTTGTGCTCATCTTTATCTTAGTTTCATCGTCTAGTAGATGAGTGCTTAAGACCGCTTGTGTTCTGATCCTCTAGACCCGCGATGCTCAATTGCTGTAGTGACCTGAGAATCTGATTACCGGGAGAGACCCGATAACCCGAGACTCGAACCGCCGCCCACGAGTCGGGAGGGCTCGGAAGAGCTAAAAGGAGTGTGGAGGCACAAAGAAATAGGAAATAAAGCAGGGCAATTCAAAAATTAACAGAAATAAATAAATAACTACAGCTACAACAGAGTCCAATCCAACAGAAAGTACAGTCTAAAGTAGTAAAAATGCACCACATGCCAAGTGAACACTCGACCCGGCGAGCTGGCAACTGAGAACCTCCGCACCGCACCCTCGAACCTCGAAGAAGAAGAACCGCCACACCTGAAAAGCAGGGAATGAGTCTCCAAAACAGAGACTCAGCAGGGATCCCGCGGAACCCCAACCGGAAACAACGGCGGTAGCGGAAAGGAGAGCTACAACTACAGCAGGAACAACGAACCGGTGGCCGGTCAAAACTCAACACTACAGATACTCCTACTGTACCAGAAACACACCCCAGACTCACGGTCGGGGGCTACCGAACAACACTAATACCGCTTACCGAAGTAAAAACCCACGGCAACCACGCCGTAGAGGCCTGTCTCCCAGGACATGGCCAACATGGACACGCTGTCCAAAGTGCAACCCTGACACCTGGTCACGGGTATCGCATGACAAGACGCGACCTCGGTAAAGCCACTAGCACTAGTCTCACGGCGCGAAAACCAACACATGCGCCACGGCGAAACAACCAAAAACTCAATGGTCGACACGACCGAAAACCCGAAGGTCAAAGTCACAGAAATTGACAGTCTGACACTCTCTGTCCAGAACAGGAGTACCTCCCACTAGAAGCAAGGCCGAATGCGTCCACTGATGTCTTAGTCCGCGCCTTAGGTGTCTCCCTCTGGCCCAGCGGGAATTGAGACACCGTACAAGTAACCACAAACAAGTGACTAGCTGGGGTCACGCCCGTCGACGTGGGTCCAACCGCCCCCAACCACGTGTGCACACACAGACCGTCCGTCCCTGGTCTGGCCCTCTGACCGGTTTTCCCCTCAGCCAGACTCTGGCTGCTAGACGCGGGGCCCGACGAAAACCGGTCCACAAACTGTCTCTAAGGGTAGCCTCTCCACCACTCCCTGGTGGGACCACACGCGTGTAAGCAGGCTATGACTAGTGGAGGGTCACTGAAGGAGTAGACTCTCAACTTAATGGAAAACAACGTCCAAACCCGACGACGTACGGGGACCATCCCACGTACCAGCACCGTCGCACGGTGACCACAGTCGGAGAAGAAACGAGACTCACAGTCCATGGGCCGCACGCTTGGCCACGCAGAAACGCAGAACCACATTTCCCAAAGTAGCTCATAGGCCGCCAAACCAAATCCCACTCTCAGAGAAAGGTGGAAACCCTCCAGCCCCAGGCTGGCAACTGGACTCGCAGTCCAAGGCCATACGCATGGCCCACGCAGAAAGCACAGAAGCATGATTCCCGGGGCAATGAACAAGCTGCCACACCGATAACTGGACTCACAGTCCAAGGCCAAACACATGGCCCACTCGGGAATCATCTTCATGGAAAACTCACGGCATGCGGGGGAGACCCCACCGCACCCCCACCGATACACGGTGACTTGAGCTAGCGTAACACGAAAGCCCGACACGCGAGAAGTCACCCGGACTCTCAAACCCACGGGTACTCTAAACGAGGTAGCACGGTCCTACCAACACCCTCAAAACACGGACACAGAATCCCACAGGTGTCTATGGCACTCACGAGACCGCAGGTCGACCACTGGGTCCCAACCGGGTCGACCGGGGATCCACACATCGCTGAACAAGGCGGAGAATATGAAAACTCACCTCGGCGTAACACAGAGCCTGACGGTCTAACCTTGGGCCATCACAGTCTGTGACGGTCCAAGCCTCGACCGTCACAACCACTCTGACGCACCAATAAAGGGCCGTCAGACGCTCGGTGCAAACCGGTTGTGACGCGCCTACCCTGGTGCGTCACGGTCTCTGACACGCCAGCCCTAGTGCGTCACAGCCTGTGACGCGCCAGCCCTGATGCGTCACAATTGCGTTTAAGTGTTCTTCTTCATCCAACAGCAGCTTGATTTTATTCCGCAAGTGTTTCTGCTGTAGTCAATTTGTATTGGGTGATCGATCTATTCACCCCCCTCTAGATCATCAATAGAGTCTCGTCTATTGGTATTAGAGCACCATCTTAGATTCATTTGACTCGTCAGTTGGTATCAGAGCCTAACTCTTCTACAGGGATCAACGTCCTGAAGAGAAACGGCCATGGATGCAAGAGGGATGACGGCTGAAGGACATTCCACCACGAAGCCCCCATACTTTGACGGTTCGAACTACGCATACTGGAAGAATCGTATGCAAGTCTTTCTGAGGGTGAAAGACTATGAGATTTGGAAGGTGGTTAGTAAAGGACCATTTGAGTTGCATCCTAATGAGGATATATGGACGAGAGAGGAGATCAGGAAATCTACTCTCAACTGGAGCGCCATCAATGCCATTCAGTGCGCTCTACATCCCACGGAATTTTCAAGAGTTTCTTCGTGCGCCACAGTGTAAGAGATGTGGGATAAGCTGGAGGTTATCAACGAGGGAACCTCTCAAGTAAGGGAGACCAAGGCAAACTTGCTGGTCTAAGAGTATGAAGCCTTTAGGATGAAGCCCAGCGAGACCATCACCGAGATGTACGCACGTCTTACCCTCATCACCAATGGTCTCAGAAGTCTGGGGATAAATTATTCTGATTATGAAATCGTGAGGAAGATTCTTCAGTCCCTGACTCCAGTCTGGCACACGAAAGCTACTATTATAGAGGAGTCAAGGGATCTTCAGAACATGAAGGTAGATGAGTTGATTGGCTCGTTAATGACCTACGAGATGAATCTTCCCAAGACCGAGGAGCTGGAGAAGAAGAAAAAGCCCATTGCTCTGAAGGCCAACTCCTGTAGATCAAGCAGATCCAGCCATAGTGGATCATCGAGCGATCAGAGCTTCTCTGGGTCAGAAATTAAAGGAGATCAGCTTGCAATGATGACCAGAGAGTTTAGAAGATTTTTGAGGAAAGAAGGAAGAAATTTTGGCCGGAGACAGTATGGTGGCAGGAGACAAACGAGGTATAAATCTAACCCTGCCAAGAAAATTGATACTAATATTTGCTATCATTGCAGGAAGGCCGGCCACATGAAGGTAGACTGTCCGGAGCTCCAAAAGCTCAATGAGAAGTCAAAGAAGAAAGCTTCCAAAGAAAAGGCGATGGTGAGCACATGGAGTGACGAGGACGAGGGCACATTAAGCTGCACATCTGAGAGCGAGGATGAAGAAAAGCCCATCTGCCTGATGGTAAAAGATGATGAAGAAAAGGAAGAAGACTCTGATGAGGTATCCTCTCCATTTGAGCATTACACCATTTCTGATTGGGAAGATGCCTATGAAGATTTGCTAGATAAAGTTGATGACATTAGAAAGGAAAATAGACACTTAAAGAAAAAAGTTAATTCTATGATGAATGACAAAACCATGTCTGACAAAATTGCATGTTTACAATCAGAGAATGATATGTTGAAAAGTGCATGTTCTGAATTTGATGATCTGAATATTGATTTGATTAATTCTAGAAATGAAAATGAGTCTCTGAAAAATGTGATTGATGATTTAAAATTGAAACTGCAAAAATTTGAAAACGAAATGAAAATTGCTAGTGAAAAATATGAAGTTGTTTTGTGTGTCAATGCTGAGTTGAAGAAAACAATTGAAAGATCAGAAAAAGAAAATGCTGACAAGAAGAAAATAATTGAGAATATGACCCAAGGCATTGAGAACCTGAATGCTCTGTTGGGGTCTAAAGTGAATTTCAGAAAAGAGGGTCTCGGGTATAACCCCACAACTAAAAAGAGTTTAGCAATGAAAACAATTTCATTTGTAGCTGAAAAGGAGAAGAGACCTCTCATTAAAATGTCAAATGTAAATTCTGCTGTTAAAAATGTTAATTGCAAAATGCCCAGTGCTCAGGACAAGGGCAAGCAGAAGATAGGCGAGTCTGGCCATGATAGCACATACTGCCCTACTCCTCAGGATAGAGTTCAAGTTAGGGGTCAACCTTCACGCACACCTAAACACCCGGCTAGGGTCACCAAGTCTCCACCAGCTGTTCAGAAGAAGATTCAACCTACACCCATGCAGAAGTCAGATGGGTCTAGGGTGCAAGGGAGACAGAATCCAGAAAGTGGTCAATCCAGCCAATTCTACCAACCTAGAGTCCAGACCTACCATCGTGTGCAGCCACAACAATTCCATAGGTCTGGATGGAATAGAGTTCAAGAGAGGTCTAGATATCAGTCATATTCCACATAGACATATAGATCTCAGGCTAACAACTGGGTTAGGCAGTCTAGAACATGGGCTCCCAGAAAATAAACCACCTATAGTCAGCCTAGGACCAACATCGGCCACAATTTCTTGAATGCTCATTGGCCTAGGCACTGGCACAAACAAAATCAATTTGCTAAAAACAATGGTGCCAGTACACTAAACATAAAAGGAGGGACTAAGAATGTTAATGCTGAGAAGAAGAAAAATGACAAAAATAATGTTGAGAAATCCACTAAACCAATAATGTTCTAACAAATGTGGATTCATAAGGATTTGTTGTCTTGTTTGAGTAGCTCTTCATTTTTGGGTTCCAAACTTTTCTCCATGACTGTGATTGCAGGTATGCCTGGCATCCAAGCACAACATGTGGTACCTGGATAGTGGCAGATCCAGGCATATGACAGGAGACAATGCTAAATTTTGCATGCTGACCGAGAAGAATGGAGGCCTTGTCACCTTCGGAGGAAATACTAAGGGTAAAATCATCGGGTCAGGTAAGGTAGGTAAGTGCACTACCTGCTGCATTGAGGAAGTTATGCTGGTTGATGGTCTTGCTTATAATCTGCTCAGTATCAGCCAGCTATGTGACAAAAGGCATAGATTTGTTTTTGATTCCCAATGCTGCAGAATTTATGAACATGATTCTGATGTAGTTAAATTTTCTGGTAAGAGAGTAAATAACCTCTACATGGTAGATTTAGATGATATTGCTCACTCTAATCTATGCCTCACAGCTAATAAAGATGATTTAGCATCTCTGTGGCATCGTAGATTAGGACATGCTAGTTACACTATCTTGCATAAATTGAATAAACATAGCATGGTTAGAGGACTCCGTGAAATTTCATTTAAGAAGGAAAATACAGTCTGTAATGCATGTACACAGTCCAAGCAAACTAGGAAGTCATTCAAGTCTAGAACTGAAAACATGTCTTCCAAACCTTATGAGCTGATACACATAGACCTTTTTGGACCAACTAGTTCAGTCAGCCTATCAGGAAGGAGATATGGGTATGTATTAGTGGATGACTTCTCTAGATATACTTGGGTCTTTTTCATTACACATAAAAATGATGCATTTTCTGAATTTGAGGAGTTCTACTTGAAAATAAACCAGAAAAATGAAAATTCAATTGAAAATATTCTGTCTGATCATGGAGGTGAGTTTGAAAACTCACAATTTGATGAATTTTGCAGGGTCAATGGGATTACTCATCGGTTCTCCTCACCAAGGACACCAGAGCAAAATGGAATGGTGGAGAGGACGAATCGGACGCTTGTGGAGATGGCCCGTACACTCCTAGTTGAAGGAGGCCTACCAAGAAAGTTTTAGGCGGAGACAGTCAACACTGCATGCCATGTAATTAACCTAGCCATGGTAAGGCCGTTCACTCATAAAACACCTTATGAGATTCTAAAGGGTAAGAAGCCTTCGATTGCTCATTTCAAGGTCTTTGGCTGTAAGTGTTTTATATATGTTAACGATAAAAGAGATCTTGATAAATTTGAACCTAAAAGTGATCCAGGAATCTTCCTTGGATAGAAAATACTAGAGCATATAGAGTGTACAACTTGAATTCTAAAACTGTTGAGGAATCTCCACACATTATCTTTGATGAGTCCTTAAATAAGTCTGATGATGGTCTATGCAGGAAAGAGGATGATGGAGAAATTCTGAAGGAAGGAAACTCTGCAGACAAATCAGAAAATGAAGGAGAACCTGAAGAAAACAATGCAGAAGAGCCTGTTGTTCAGGGGGAGGTAAATGAAGGTCAAGGTAACCAAGTTATCAATATCAGATTTCTAAGAGATCATCCAATAAATAATGTCATTGGTAACTTAAATGAACCCCCTAGGACTAGAGGCTACTTTAGAGCACAACATGAATTAAATGCATATGCATTGGTTTCTCATGTAGAACCCAAATCCATTGACAGTGCCCTCAAAGATGTGCATTGGATCAATGCCATGCACGAGGAGTTTAATCAATTTGACAGGAACAAGGTGTGGCATCTGGTCCCACCTCCTGATCATGGGACTGTCATAGGGACAAAATGGGTTTTCAGAAATAAAACTGATGAGCTAGGTAATGTAGTTAAAAATAAAGCCAGACTTGTTGGTCAGGGGTACAATCAAGAATTTGAAATTGACTTTGAAGAGTCATTTGCCCCTGTAGCCAGGTTAGAGGCAATTAGAATACTTTTGGTCTAGCACCCCCGATAAAAACCATTGAGTAAATTTAAAACTTCTTCCTAGAAAAAATCATACTTGAAGGCCTTACATAAAGAACCCAACCTCATGAGGACTATAATATAAATATACAAGCCAACCTTACTTTATGCCATAAAAGAATCATGAGGGCTTTATGTAAAGAACCAAACCTTAGGGGGCTAGTATATAAAATTACAACCCATCACTTTATGCATACGTAATCTACTCTTCTTTAAAGAATTCTAGGTTTTGTTTAAAGAATTAAACCATAGGGGGACTAGCATACAAATGTGCAATCCAACTTTATGCACATGGGTAGTAAGAATCATACATGGAAGGTCTTGTACAAAGAAACAAACCATGAGAGGGTTATTATATAAATGTCTAAGACAACTTTAAACACATGGGCCATGGGTTGTACGTAAGTGGTTTTCACCTTTTCCAACTTCCAAATTGAAGACCCCTTACCAGGGCGCCAATTTCAATATTGAAAACCATGTATGAAGGCGCCATTTTCAATAGGACCCCATCCCATTATAATATTAAAATATATATGTACATCTTGAATGCTAACACGTGAATGTGGCAAGATTGTCTAAAAATTAATGCCCTCTTGCAAGGGCGTCATTTTCATGAATAATGCCACCTAGACTAATGACGCCCTCATGCAAGGCGTCATTTATGTGAATAGTACCACCTAGATTAATGAACGACCCCTTACAAAGGCATCATTTAAACCTATGTTTCTAGAAGGTTGAGACACTAATAACCCATTTTAGCTGGCTAACACCCTACCCACTCAGCATGACCCGCAAGGCATTAAACCAATGTCTTACGATTCCCTATAACTAATCCCCTCCGTAGCACTGACAGAGGCTACTGCCGCCATAAGTGCTGAAGGAGCATCTTCTTCCCGAGTCTACGTCCTGTTGCGATCCTGCTGCAGCTTCTTTATTCTGAACCTCGTATCATACGTCAAAAGGTAGGTGTTCTCAAATCCTTGCCTAACTAGTAGCTAAATAAGTTAACTTATGCATGCTTAGAGTTAGATTAACTCATTATCCATGCTATATATATATATATATATATATATATATATATATATTACCTGGCTTTACCATGATTAAGAAATAATACCATGTTATACATATTTATAATAGCTTATTACACCTGTCGCATATGATTCTATACATACTGTTACCATGATCTTTATGAGTTTGAACTTAGTTTGTTAGCATGATTTCATGAGTTTTTGAACATATTTTATCACACTAGTTTTACAGTCTTAATAACTATGTTTTAAACCTTAATATATAGCCTCTGTTACACAGAATACGTTCATATTTTAAAAACCCGGAGGGTCCCACCTCTCAAGTAAATGGCGCCCCAGACCAGGGCGCCAATTACCAAATTGAAGACCCCTCATGGGGGCGCCAATTTGACAATTGAAGACCCAGTGGGCACCAATTTTAAAATTGAAGACTCCGCGAGGAGTCGTCAATTAAATGAAGACACCTTACATGTCGTCATTTCTATTTCCGTAATTTCCTGTAATTGATAATTCAACACATTCAAAAAGCCATAACTATCGAACGAAAGCACGAAATTTTCACATGAACATGTTTCTAGAATCCTGGCATCTATCTCAACATGCTCGTACCTTTACTTCCTGATTCGGAGCATTTTGATACTGATGAATAGTGCACACTCACCTGTAAATGGCGCCCCTGACCAGGGCAACAATTTCAAAATTGAAGACCCCCCGGGGAGTCGTCAATTAAATGAAGACATCTCACATGTCGTCATTTATATTTCTGTAATTTCCTGTAATTGATAATTCAACACATTCAAAAAGCCATAACTATCGAACTAAAGCACGAAATTTTCACATGAACATGTTTCTAGAATCCTGGCATTTATCTCAACCTACTGGTACCTTTACTTCCTGATTCGGAGCATTTTGATACTGATGAATAGTGCACACTCACCTGTAAATGGCGCCCCTAACCAGGGTGCCAATTTCAAAATTGAAGACCCCCCGAGGAGTCGTCAATTAAATGAAGACTTGTGCAAGGACGTCAATTCCATTTTCTGGAATTTCCAAAAATCAGTAAATCAACGCATTCAAAAATCTATAACTAATAAACTGAACCATGAAAATTTTACCTGAATATACTTCCGTGACCCTGAGATTTTTCTCCACATGACCATGTCTTCGGATTCTGATTCAGAGAAACTTTGGAAAAATGAATAGTAGCTTGTATCACAGAGTGTACCATTCTGATACGAAGCACAACCCACTTGAAAAATAACTCAATTGGTGACCCTACGCAGTGTCGTCAATTCGAGTTGAACCTGTACTTAAATTGAAGACACCCCGGAGAGTCTTCAATTAAATGAAGACTACTCACAAAGTCTTCAATTCGTTAAATAGCGACAGCCAACAAGTCTTCAATTCGTTAAATAGCGGCAGCCAGCAAGTCTTCAATTCGTTAAATAGCGACAGCCAGCAAGTCTTCAATTTATTAAATAGCGGCAGCCAGCAAGTCTTCAATTCATTAAATAGCGGCAGCCAGCAAGTCTTCAATTAATTGAAGACTACTTATAGGGGCGCCAATTCTTTAATTATATATATAATTTCAAAAAAAATACCCTATGCAATTGGCGCCCCAAGCCAGGGCGCCAATTACTTAAATGACGGCGGCCATGTCGTTTTCAATTAAATGAAGGCTCCCTGGAGGGTGCCAATTTGATATATATATATATATATATATATATAATTCTAAAAATTGAAAATTTGAAAGATTGGCAAACCCCCAGATGCCAACTTATTGATTACAACTTCTGATATTGATTTATCTCGTGATTTGTGCAAACACAACCCTAATCCATGATCCTGAATATCCTGAGTTCTTGAACTCTATTCCATGAAAATCTACTTTGTGTATATCCTATATGGTCAAACCTTGAAACTCTTAAACTACCATTTGGGAGTGTTGGAGCTAAGTGCCATGTAGGGAAAATTGCTACATTGTGGGAGCCACCTCTTGAGGCCGTACGGCGCAAAGTGCTACACGACGAGAGCCACCTCTTGAGCCTATAGGGGCCACCTCTAGAGTCCTTCATAACCAAATGACTAGTTAATCTTGTTTGTAATACTACGTTTCTTAATTCTTGAAATTCCACATTGGCTATAAACAAGAGTGGATGTCAAAGGTAATACATGAAATGATGTGCATATAGGGCCCGATCTGGTCTTGGGAGGAGCACCCGAAGGTACTTATGCCCATGAGAGTTTATTGACCATGATGTTTAACATTACACTGGGGTACTTGCTTGACTTGAGATACTCCACCCCTACTCTCTCTCTCCTTACTTACTTGACTTGCGTGGCCCGAGACGGGCAATACTTGACTTGTGGCCCGAGAGAGGGCAAAATACTTGCTTGACTAAATTAGCCAATTCTACTGATACGTACTTGACATTACTTGCTTGAATTGAATTTTTACTTGCTCGTACCTGAGATATACTTGTACATGAGTTCATTCTCGTACTTGCGTTCATACTTGTACATGAATCCCTACTTGCCCCGAAGTGGCATTTACATCTGTAAATTCTTGAAATACTGCTTGTCAAATACTTGAAATTTGATATACTCTCTTTATACAGTTCTTGATCTCTTATTGTTCATCATGCCTAAATTTATCTGTATACCTGATTTTCTTATACGTACATCATGCATAGCCATACTGATAATACATGCAAATTGTAAACCACGTAAAGATTGCTCAAATTTGAGATGTAATTCCTACTGAGTGATTCGCTCATCCAGTTGCTTCCTAACATTTTTAGGTGATTCGGATAGCGACAAGAATGAGGTTGAGACCGAGTGAAGAGTGCTAGAACACGAGTCACCTATCATTAGCTAGTCGCGTCCTTGAATTTTATTTGAGTCCTACTTTGTATTCCAGTATGTCAGTTTACTTGTCCGAACCATGTTAAGGCACTTAGCATAGTGTTGTTGATGAGGGACAGAAGTGGGGGGTCTTCTTCTTTCTGCCCATAGTCGCGCTATAGCCTCCTAGCGCCTTCTTGAAGAACGCGCTATATCACCCTAGCGCATTCACAGACGTTGGCAGAACGACGAACCTTGACGTTGGGGCGCCCGTGGATGACTTCGGGGGAATGAATCACAGGGGAGAAACACATTGGAAGGTGGGTAATACACGAGGGATCCCAAACAGACACATGAGGGACCCTAAACAGGGATTAAACTAACCTAATACTACCTAGGATAAGTTGGTGAAGGTGGCTACGGGGGTGGGTGACGGGGGGGGGTAAAGATGATGTGATGGAGCGAGCTAGGGCCGTGATGGGGCTTGACTGGGGCCTCTCTCCCGGACCCATCGCAGGACCGGTGCAACCGAGCTCCATCTTGGCCTTGGTAGCGTCCTCTGCGATGGTGGAGGAAGGTGAACGGCGGTGGAGGAAGAACGGAGCTCCGAATGGAGCCCCACACTCGACCCTGTCTCAGGGCCGGTACATCCGGGGCTTCGATCGTCCTCCATTGAAGGGGAAAAAGAGAGAGGATCAGGAGAAGGGAATTGGGCATCGCACCCGGAGAGGGGAGGAGGAAGGGGGTTTCCAAAGATTGGGGAAGATAGCCATGCTATACTCATAAACTCTTTCATAGATTCATTGCTTCCTTATCTAATCAAACGAGATGAGATACATATATAGGGGAAAGGGAAGACAAAACAACGCTAAAACATCGATTACAACCATGAAAAATAGTGCACATTGAAGACTTTGGGAGTTTCGGCACCGGGAAGTTGGACCGTCTGCAACTGCATTCTGTCTGAGATCGCGCAAGGCAAACCTAGCGCCTTCTTCCAGATCGCGCTACCCACAACTAGCGCGTTCATCTTCAGCTCGGTAGCTTCCACGATCTGCTTCGGCCAGGCAGCTTATTTGATTCCCATCAAACCCCTCCACTTTGGAAGGTTCGTCCTCGAACCTTGTAGCTCAAGATCCCAGTCTATGAGAACAGCCTGGTTCCCTAAGCTCTGATACCATTTGATGCAGGATAGAAGTGGGGGGTCTTCTTCTTTCTACCCATAGTCACGCTATATCATCCTAGCGCCTTCTTGAAGAACGCACTATATCGTCCTAGCGCGTTCACAGACGTTGGCAAAACGACGAACCTTGACGTTGGGGTGCCCGTGGATGACTTCGGGGGAATGAATCACACGGGAGAAACACATTGAAAGGTGGGTAATACACGAGGGATCCTAAATAGACACACGAGGGACCCTAAACAGGGATTAAACTAACCTAATACTAGCTAGGATAACTTGGTGAAGGTGGCTACGGGGGTGGGTGACGGGGGGTAAAGATGATGTGATGGAGCAAGCTAGGGCCGTGATGGGGCTTGACTGGGGCCTCTCGCCCGGACCCATCGCAGGACCGGTGCAACCGAGCTCCATCTTGGCCTTGGCAGTGTCCTTTGCGACGGTGGAGGAAGGTGAACGGCGGTGGAGGAAGAACGGAGCTCCGAATGGAGCCTCACACTCGACATCGTCTCAGGGCCAGTACATCCGGGGCTTTGATCGTCCTCTATTGAAGGGGAAAAGAGAGAGGATCAGGAGAAGAGAATTGGGCATCGCACCCGGAGAGGGGAGGAGGAAGGGGGGGTTTCCAAAGATTGGGGGAGATAGCCATGCTATACTCATAAACTCTTTCATAGATTCATTGCTTCCTTCTCTAATCAAATGAGATGGGATACATATATAGGGGAAAGGGAAGACAAAACGACGCTAAAACATCGATTACAACCATGGAAAATAGTGCACATTGAAGACTTTTGGGAGTTTCGGCGTCGGGAAGTTGGACCATCTGCAACTGCGTTCTGTCTGAGATCGTGCAAGGCAAACCTAGCGCCTTCTTCCAGATCACGCTACCCACAGGTAGCGCGTTCATCTTCGGCTCAGCAGCTTCCACGATCCACTTCGGCCAGGCAGCTTGTTTGATTCCCATCAAACCCCTCCACTTTGGAAGGTTCATCCTCGAACCTTGTAGCTCAAGATCTCAGTCTGTGAGAACAGCCTGGTTCCCTAAGCTCTGATACCATTTGATGCGGGACAGAAGTGGGGGGTCTTCTTCTTTCTGCCCATAGTCACGCTATAGCCTCCTAGCGCCTTCTTGAAGAACGCGCTATATCGTCCTAGCGCGTTCACAGACGTTGGCAGAACGACGAACCTTGACGTTGGGGCGACCGTGGTTGACTTCAGGGGAATGAATCACAGGGGAGAAACACATTGGAAGGTGGGTAATACATGAGGGATCCTAAACAGACACATGAGGGACCCTAAACAGGGATTAAACTAACCTAATACTAGCTAGGATAACTTGGTGAAGGTGGCTACGGGGGTGGGTGACGGGGGGGGTAAAGATGATGTGATGGAGCGAGCTAGGGCCGTGATGGGGCTTGACTGGGGCCTCTCGCCCGGACCCATCGCAGGACCGGTGCAACCGAGCTCCATCTTGGTCTTGGCAGCGTCCTTTGCGGCGGTGGAAGAAGGTGAACGGCGGTGGAGGAAGAACGGAGCTCTGAATGGAGCCTCACACTCGACCCCGTCTCAGGGCCGGTACATCCAGGGCTTCGTTCATCCTCCATTGATGGGGAAAAGAGAGAGGATCAGGAGAAGAGAATTGGGCATCGCACCCAGAGAGGGGAGGAGGAAGGGGGGGTTCCAAAGATTGGGGGAGATAGCCATGCTATACTCATAAACTCTTTCATAGATTCATTGCTTCCTTCTCTAATCAAACAAGATGGGATACATATATAGGGGAAAGGGAAGACAAAACGACGCTAAAACATCAATTACAACCATGGAAAACAGTGCACATTGAAGACTTTTGGGAGTTTCGGCGCCGGGAACTTGGACCGTCTGCAACTGCGTTCTGTCTGAGATCACGCTAGGCAAACCTAGCGCCTTCTTCCAGATCGCGCTACCCACAGGTAGCGCGTTCATCTTCGGCTCGGCAGCTTCCACGATCCGCTTCGGCCAGGCAGCTTGTTTGATTCCCATCAATTGTCTTTCTAAATTTGGAATTTGTCATGGACTATCTTTAATTCCTTTGGTTAATCAAATAATCATCACTTGGACTATTGGGATTATTAGATTTTATTAGTCAATTGTGCACTCCGTAATTATGTATGGCAAAAAATTTATCGCTCTAATGACACGATCTATATAGACGCGTCACGTACTCCAAGTATCTTCCGCGCTCGGGGCGTGACATTTGGCTTATGCATGCTCATTAGGAATAACTCTCTAGCAGATGGATGTTGAATCTACTTTCCTCAATGGAGAAATAAAAGATGATGTCTTTGTGAGACAACCCCCTAGCTTTGAATGCTTAGATTTCCCTAACTATGTTTATAAGTTGAATAAAGCTCTTTATGGCTTGAAGCAAGCTCCGAGAGCTTGGTATGACAGGCTCAGTAAATTCCTTACCGAGAAGAAGTTCACAAGAGGTGAGGTTGACCAAACGTTGTTCACCAAAGTAAGTCATCCAGACATTCTCCTTGTTCAGATTTATGTGGATGATATTGTATTTGGGTCAACTAACCCCAAATTGTGTAAGGAATTTTCTGATTTAATGACACAAGAATTTGAAATGAGCTCAATGGGTGAGCTAAATTTTTTTCTTGGACTGCAGGTGGCACAGACCAAGATGGAACATTCATCACCCAGTCCAAGTACATAAGGGACCTGCTGAAGAAATTTAAATTTGAGAACCTCAAGGACACTGCAGCACTAATGGGTACTTCAACAAGTCTTGATGAAGACCCCAAAGGTAAAACAGTGGATCAAAAGCTGTATCGAGGTATGATCGTATCCCTTTTGTACCTTACTACATCTAAGCCTGATATACAATTTGCAGTGTGTTTATGTGCTAGATTTCAGGCTAGTCCTAAAGAGTCTTATTTTAGTGCAGTGAAAAGGATCTTTAGGTATCTTTCAGGCACCCAATAGCTTGGTCTTTGGTACCCTGCTAAGTGTGAGCTGGAGCTTCTAGCATATACTGATACAGACTATGCTGGGTGTCGGATAGATAGGAAAAGCACTAGTGGCTATTGCCAATTCCTAGGTGGCTGCCTAGTATCTTGGGCTTCAAAGAAGCAACACACAATTGCCTTGTCTACTGCAGAGGCAGAGTATGTCACTGCAGGGAATTACACAGCTCAGGTACTATGGATTAAGCACCAACTTTCAGATTATCAGATAAAATTGGGATGTATTCTAATTTTATGTGATAATACTAGTGCTATCTGCCTAACTAAGAATCATGTTCACCACTCTATGACTAAGCATATTGAGATTAAACATCATTTTCTTAGAGATGCAGTGAGCAAGAGTGAAATTGAATTAGTCTTTGTTGAAACTGAAAAACAAGTTGTTGATATTTTTACTAAACCCCTTGGAAATGAAAGATTTAAATATCTAAGAAGAGAATTGGGGCTTTGTAAATTTCAGCATGAAAATGACTAATTTCATTCTTGAATTGTCGTCTAAGTTTTTTGAATAAAGGATGTTTGATGTTAGAATAATTACTTGTGCACTGAGTATATGAGTTGCTGCACGTCTTGCACAAATAATCTCTGAAGTCGATGCAAGGTTGTGCATATAGTTGATGCATTGAGCTAGCACTTGTTTCCCTTACTTACGTTGTATAGAGTTCAAGTTGATGCATGTTTTACACTTAGTCGGTGCATGATTTCACCTGGTGTATAAGTTTTTAGCATGTAGTCGATGCATCGTGTGTTTAAACAGCATGAAAGTCGGTGCACCTTATGTTCAAGTTGCACATAGGTCAGTGCATCCTGCATATTACATATGTCAGAGTCGGTGCATCTTAATACCATCTGCATACATAGTCGATGCATCTTAAGTCAGTACATCATGATGTCAGGGGGAGTGCAGTTGAGTCTGATTTTAGTTCAACTTCTCTTATTCTCTCCTCCTTCTCAGAAATCTTTATCTCATGACATCATTCACATTTAGTCTATTCTTGGAAATCTTTTGAGCTGCTCCTATGCTTCATTGTCTACTTCTCTCACTCTGATTGGCTAACAGTCTTGTAACTGGTTCATTACTTTGAGCATCAGGCACCTCAATTCCTTTAAGAATCACGTGTGTTTCTTGAATGAACTAAAGGTTTAATTTTAATAGACTGTAGAGTCAAAGAACTGCTCTTCAGAAAATAAGGTGATAGAAAACATTTATAGCTCTTAACTTTCGCCTCATGATTTCAATGAAAAGGTCTTTACTGTATCTAAACTTTTCAGACTTAGTGAAGTCTAGGTTGGGAAAACCAGAATAAGTATTGTTTTTGAAAAAGTATCTCTAAAAAGTTATAAGGGCAGCATCAATAAAATCTTTAATGAAAAAGAATTGAACAAAGTGGCAGAGCAATGACTGAATTGCACTGAGAAACTGAACCCTCCATCAAGGAAGTGGAGAGGACCTTATGTCATGAGGTGTTTCATGTTATCTCTGTTCACATGGTCAAATCTATAGGGTTGGTTTCACTGAGTAACTAGGGGTACTAGCGTCTGATAAACGTGTACCCTTAATGTCAAAGGTGTAAATCATCTTGGTAGTTTTTGATCAGAGGCGGATATAGGAGTTTATGCCTAGTAACTGGGGGTACTTGCGTCTAACCCACGTGTACACCTAATGTCAACAGCATAAATGACCCTTATATGTTCACTAAGTTCAGATTAGAAGTGGAAAAGAAATGTTGTAACCCTTCGAGTGCAAAATGTTCTGAAACATCAATTAGTTCATCTCAATACAAATTCAGGTTACTCTCCTTGATATTCATTATTTCTGAAATAAGTAAGATATAGTCTTGACCGAGTCTGTATAGACATGTGACTTAGGTTACTTGCTATAAACGGACACTATGACCATATTTCAGAAACTCAGTGATTTAACTCTACCTTCTATAACCGTTAAACCTGAACTTACTCAAGAATGCATACTGATTGATTCTTATGAATAAAAGTTGTTCATGATCTGCTTATATTCTGAACCATTGCATAGAATGTTATCTAGTCTATCTCTTCTACCCTTCCACTATCTCCCTTCCTCCTTACTTGCTGATGGCAAAGGGGGAGAGTTTATTGTCTCCCTTTTCCTTCCTTCTGACTAGGGGAGAGATTGCATTCTGTTGGCAAAGGGGGAGTAAGTATAAAGGTGAGTCAGTCTATGATAGTCTTTAATGATGTTTGAGAGAAGGGAAGAGACAGAGAGAGTCAGAAATTCAGGGGGAGCGCATCTTAAAGGATTCATTCAGGGAGAAAGTCTGTGGATAGTGTCTGCACTTGCATGCATGTCATCTGACTGTGATTAATGTCTCATCAAAATACATCATTTCATTGTATTCATTCTTTGGGTTGCCATCTGGGTTGCCATCATCTAAAAGGGGGAGATTGTTGGGACTCCTCTGGTTTGATAAGCAGTATGTGTACTACTTTGTGCTGAAATGTTTTGATGATTGACAAATAGTTGTTTTGATGATTAGCAACAGTATTGGTTGACTTCGTTGACTGCATAGTTGACTTTGTTAACTTTATATTGACATTATGTTGTGTGTATTTTGATGACTTTTATATGTCAGATAATCATATAAATGTTTTCTGCATGTTTACACTTAGGCTTTGCATTAGAGTGAAGTCGGTGCAATACCAAGTCAGTCTACATTGAGTTCGTGCATAGAGTGCATTTCCAGCACATCAAGTCCGTGCATGCATATATAAAGTCAGTGCAAGCCATGTTGCTGCACACGACCAAGTCGCTACAAAGGTCATCCATGCATTATGCAAGTCGATGCATTGGTAGTTGTTGCACGAGACCAAGTCCGTGCAGGCTTAGCTCAAGGCACACTAAGTCAGTGCAACACTTCACGCTGCACGCTATCAAGTCGGTGCAACCCTTGCTGCTGCACACGACCAAGTCAGTGCAAGGGTCATTCAAGCATTAGTTCAGCACGCAACTAAGTCCGTGCATGCTTATGTCTAGGCACATAAAGTTCATGCAATACGTCTTAGGCAACTCGATGCATAAGAGCTCATGCATTTAGTGTTTGCACATTTAGTCTGTGCAAGTCAAGTATGTTGCATAAGTAAGTCTGTGCAACCTTTGCACGTCACATGATTAAGTCTAAGAAAGGTTGGTCACACACACACACAAAGTCCATGCATCTTATACTTTGGTCTGTGCATACCATGTTATTTGGAAGATAACGTAGGTATATGTCTTAGTCTTTTGCACATCCAGGATCTGTGCATTGCATCCATAGTCGGTGCACGTTCTACATCTTGCATATGAAAGTCTTTGCATATCCTGCATTGCATAGTGACAAAGTCTACGCAACTCTCATCTTTTGCATGGATAATGTTTGTGCAAGGTTGGTAATGGCACAAGCTGGTCAGTACAGTGTCTGCATTGTGCACACATCAAGTCTGTGCACATTTAGTTCAAAGCTCTAACTAACTCTGTGCATCTTTCTACTATCTTTTCAGATTGCTTCAAGCAGACATTAAGTCTGACCTTAACAGGATATTTGCTCGCGGAGTTTAAGAAAGGCACGTGATCCAAGAATGGAGGAGGTGCCAATATGATGTCACGTGGCCTGACCACTCCAAATCTTGATAAGGCTCTGGGCGGGAATTATGGCGAGCACACGCCCTACCTTCTGCTACTTCCTATAAATAAGGAGAGTCTTCAGGAGAAGACTGATCGTGATTGTGACATTGAGAGAACAAGAGCAGAAAGAGCAAGAGCAAGCACGAACAAGAGAGAAGAAGATAGAACAACTGATCTGAGAAGAAAGCCTGAGAGTGGGAGATTTGAGAGTTTGAGAGAGAGCTTTGTTGATCAGTTTCCTGGTTCAGAACCGGAACTGAGTTTGCTCATTGTTGAGCTACATTCCCATCGTGGGTTTTTCTGTTTCTTCGTTTGTTTTCCTTTCGTTTTTATAAACTCTTGTTCAAGCTGTTCGTCAGCGGAGGTAATGCTGTAATTCCTCAGCGGGCAGAGGTGTGGTATCCTCTAGACGGGTGAAGCTATAATTCCCCAGCGGTTGCAGAGGAGGACTCCTCTGGTCGGCGTAAGCTGTAAGGCCCAGTGATTTATAGGGTTTTCACCCCGAAGCTGTGGATCAGTAGGTTAAGCTATGTATCAGCGGGAAACCACACTCTGGTTGGAGTGTGGGGTGGACGTAGACCTTGGGTTTGAGGTCGAACCACCTTAAAAATTCACCGTCTACTGTGTGATTGCCTTGTGGTTTGTGCTCCTCTTTATCTTAGTTTCATCGTCCAATAGATGAATGCTTAAGACCGCTTGTGTTCTGATCTTCTAGACCCGCTATGCTCAATTGCGTTTAAGTGTTCTTCTTCGTCATACAGCAGCTTGATTTTATTCCGTAACTGTTTCTGCTGTAGTCAATTTTTATTGGGTGATCGATCCATTCACCCCCCTCTAGATCATCAATAGAGTCTTGTCTATTGGTATCAGAGCATACCATCTTAGATTCATTTGACTCATCACCTAGAAAGGGACGCCCATTCACAAAACTTTTGGGTTTACGGTTCAACCCCTGCAATTGGTGCCCTTGCACAGGGGCACCCATTCCCTGGGTTGACCAGACAAATAAAAATGGGCTTCCTCTCAGAGAGGCGCCCATTCTTTTCCAATTTCTCTTTTGTTACTAATTTTTCCATAGAAGATAAATCATGGTAGTTTCATGTCTATAAAGCGACTGTTCACACAGTCGTCCATTCTGGTAGCAAGGGTTATCACGTAAAATAATTCTAACATGTCCCAATTCCATAATTGATAGCTTTTACAGGGATTTATTATTAAAAAAACCAGAGGGAATTGGTGCATGTATGCTGGTCTTCAATTAATGGAAGCCTGCACTATGGTCGCCCATTCAAGAATGGGCGCCCATTGGTTGGTCGCCCATTAATTGATGGCAGTCTACTGGACGCTAATTCATTTCAATAGCAAAACGACGAACAGTGATCAGAGTGCTCCAGTGATGAATAAACAACTAGATTTAAATCGTTCATGCAATCTTATATTACTATGTGTTGGGCTTTGTCTTGAGAAAACCTACCTTTAGTGCATGGATATAGTAGACAAGAGGAAGAACAGAGGATGAGGACGAAGGTGTGCAGCACAACAACTGCAGCAATAATCAAGGAAGAAGATGCACCAAACTTCCCCCCATAGCAGTAGTAGGAGGAAGAAATTCCATGTGCAGGAGGAAGTAGAATCTTTCGAACATAGCAGCAACAATAGCCGCTGCCTGTTCGACAGGGGGGGTTATTTATAGGGTAGGAAAAACCTTAGGTGGATCGAAAGCCATCTAATGCAATTTTTAAAAACCTTCCATACGTTACTCCCCATCCTTCTTATTTAACAGCCGCTATCCTTGTTTTGTTTTAAAAATCCTAAAGCTATTACCACATGCAACGTCGAACGTGAGGGGTTAAGGTTTTAGTCTTGCCAGGAGACCTTGGTGTTTATGTATTTGCATATACACCTTTAGTCCATCGAAAGGCCCAATTTGGCCATTGAATTTTCTGTGAGGTATATATATATATTTAAGGAACATATATATATTCATATATATGTACGTTTTTGTTGGGTTGGTTCATAGAGACATTGGAGTGGAAAAGAATTAGCGCCCTAGTACTGGGGCGCTCATTCCTTGTATTTGACCAGTCAATGGAAATGGCACCCTTATTGGGAGACGCCCATTCTTTTATATATATATTTTTACACATTCATCTACTACATGTGGTGGAATATATATAAATATACATATATACACATATATATTTATTTTTCTTTAATGTTGGGCCCCCATCATATTTTTCTTGGAAAAGTTATTTTAATTTATTTAGGTTATTTCACTTTCCTATAATCTTTATCCGGGGTGCTACATGAAACAGCTCGATCGCTCCAGACAATCACGAACCAGGTGCCCCGTTCGATCATAAAAGAAGCACCTCCGCTCCACTACGGCCACCGCTGCCTACTACGCATACTCTTCTGAGGCCTGCGCCTGAGCCTCCAACTGAGCCTGCTCCCACACCTACCGTCGATGCCTATGCTCCTGGCGTCGCCTAAAACCTTGCTGAGCCGCCTGCCTGAAGCCTTTCTGAGCCACCTGCCTGTCCTGCCTGCGCCTATACCCCCGCTCGACCTGTAGCAGGATCCCACGAGCAGGAGAAGATGATGCGGCTGGCTGCTCTTGAGACACCTGAGGGACACCTTCCTAAAACTGCATCGCCCGGACCTGCCCTTGGGCACACAAAAGTTCTGCTTCCACAGCCTTCGCCGCACGTAAAGCCACCTCCATGTTGGTCACCTCTGCCACCATGAGTGTCCAATGAATCTCTGGCCTCAACGTGGCGATGAATCGCTGTGCCAACAACCTCGGACTCGCCAAGGCGGACAGCACGTACCGGCTCAAGTCCACGAACCTTGCCCAGTACAGGGCAACCGACAATGCACCTTGGGCCAATGCCAAAAACTCAGTGGACAGATCAGAAAATTTCGTTGACCTTGGCGCACCCAGAGCCACCACAACCAGAGGAGGCGGTGCTCCACCCTGTGCCTCTTGGGTCACCACGGCCAACTCTACCCGGGACCGCGCCCCCCTTCTTAGCACCATCGTGGGTCCTTAAACACACAAGGAAAATAACACGGTAAGAAACGAAACAACCTAAGCCAATTGTTGACTGTACTGGACTCTCTGGACTGTTAAACACTATATTTGCTCTACATTTCTGTACTCCACTGTAACCTCACTCTGATACCAACTGTAACGACTCAAGATCCGGATACCGGGTCATACCCGATACCATTCGGATCCTGCGCCACCACCCACAAGCTGAGAAGCTCGGAAGGGTTCCAAAGGTGTCACGGGTATGTACAGAAATGTAAAGCTAATGCAGGAAACAAGGTGCTAAAATTAAAATTTATCATTTAATTAATTAAATTTACACATTTATACAATGCACCAGTCCAGATATACACAAGTCCCAAGGTATAACTCAAAAAGAAAAGTACAAAGCCTCTGGGGCATACCCCGGCTGACAAAGCTAGCAACGCTAAGACCACAATGCTGCTCGAAACCTTCGGGTGATGAGGAGACACGCTAACCTGAAAAGGGAAGGGGTGAGCCTTACATCAAAGGCTCAGTAGGGGGTCCCGCAGATCCCCACCATAAAATAAATAACAAAACAGTAAATAATAAAATATAAAGGACAGTAAAGCAGTAAGGTAGAAAGGACAAGGCCACAACAAAAATAACACACATAAACAACTAACTACCTAAAACCTACACGTCATTGGGGTACCTTGTATAACGGTCGGAATCTGTACCAAAGCGAATTCTTAGAATCTAAATCACATGCGAAGGAACCCACTAACTTGTCTCGGAATGCCTCTCCTAGAACACGGGCACTAGGATCTAGGCTGACTGGCAGACCCACCCTTGGTCTACCGAGAAACACGGTTGCACAGTCGGACAGGACTCTCGAAGACCTATAGGAACCATGTCTCGTTCACGAGTAACGAGGACACCGAGTAACCCAAACACTGAACCTCGGTAGTTGAAAATATGAGTCAGAACCCTAAGGTGATAGGAGCACTACCCACTAGAAGTAAGGCCAGATACGTCCACGGGCGGCTTAGTCTGCGTCTCAGGTGTCTCACTACTCGCCCCAGATAGAAATTGAGACACCATACCAAGTAACCACAAAACAAGGACTAGCTGGGGTCGCGCTCGTCAGCACTGGCCCGAAGTCCCCAGCCATGTGTGCACACACAGACCATGCACTCTCGGTCAGGCCCTTTAGTTTGTTTTCCCCCCAGCCCGGACTCAGGCTGCAAAGACGAGGGGCCCTACGATAACCAGCCTAAAAACCGTCTCTCCCGGGAAGCCTCACCACCACTCCCAGGTGGGCCGAACATACGCGTATCGATAGGATACGACTAATGGGATAGGTCACGACAGGTACAGACTCACTGACTAGCGAAAACCACCATCTGAGACACTAGTAGAGTGCAGGTACAACCCTCTGCACCAACACCGACTCACGGTGACATGACCTAGCAGATGCAGAAACCCAAGGCATACAGGGTCCCTCAACCCCTTCAACCAAGCGGGCACGCTAGACGAAGTAAACCAATCCTTCTAGGCCTCCAAAGGCCCGATCACGACTCGCATAGGATGCCCAAGGCATCCACGAGGTCAATGGCCAACCCTGTGGCCAAAACTGGATCAATCGTAGACTAAAATGACTCAAATAAAATAGGGCAAAAGGGGGAAACAAGAACACGGTCGTCTCAACCACCGCGATAACTATAATAGAATGTGGCCATTACCATGGTCGCGACATGAAACAGAACGCGGCCATTATTATTGTCGCGACATGAAGCGGAACGCAGTCAACCCTAGGATCGCTATAAAAGAAGGTGGCCCCAACGAGGGCCACGACCAGAGACCGAACGCGGTCCTCATCATGACCACGACCTCGCTAAAAATGTGGGGGTCAGCTCCACCATGACATTATCGTGGTTTCCCCATTGACCGCGACCACAACGAATCACTCAGATGAGTCGAAGCATACTCACAAGGAAACATGGTTGGGGAGACAACCGCGATATAAACGTGGTTACCTCCCTGACCGCGACTCTAAAGAACGTGGTTGGTCTGCCAACCGCGACCAACAACCACCTTACTGTTCTTCTTCTCCAATGAACGCGCCCTATCGAAGCACCGCATTCCTCAAGAACACGGCCCCTACTGTAGCCGCGATAAAAACCCGAGCCTACTTATGGAACCACGCCTAAAAAACCTCGATCCACTCCCCAATCACCCCCAAGTGACGGGGAAAACAAAGGGAAACTCTTCCCCAACCCTTCTAGCATCCAATGATGCTATTTAGACAGCAAAAACCATCAAAAAATCACAAATCCGATGCTCAAACCCCAAATCATGCATTTCCCGATCTCGGCATAGAACATGCCCCTCTCGGCCTCTCCACGGCCTAAAAATCACGGGAAAGGAAATACAAAGAGCAGGGATCTGTCCCCCTACCTCAAAGATGCGAAAAACCTCCAAAATTGACCCCAAATCGATTCCTCGCACGAACTCACGAACGTAGACGAACTCGCCACAAACCACCGTCCTCACGCTCATCTCGTCACCGTCGTCGTCACCGTCGTCGTCACCGTGGCCTCCTTGGCTCACCGTCTGCAATCGGAGAGGAAGGGGGGCGCCACTATCACGCCCTGAGATATATGTGTACAGTTGAAGTAACTCGGGGAAACGTGGACAATCGGCAATACGCCTCAAGCTACTAATATAATCAGAGCGCAAATCATTCACACATAAGATGAATGCACAATAATTGACCAAAAATCTAACTTTTATTGATAATAATCAAAAGTACATGAATATTTGATTCTCTTTTGACGTAATGACAACTAGACTCAATAAAAATGAAAATTACATAGTATGACTCAAATAAATAAAAATTACATAATGTGACTCTAGACTACTTAAAGGCTCATGACACTCTAAGTCTTCTCTCATGCCTTTAATCATCACTCTCGGACCCATCACTAGCATAGTCCGAATCCGACTCACTTGAATTTTCTGAAAAGATTTAAAAAGTTAGTATGAGCACACTTGCCTAGTAGGTATCTTCGTATCAACATGAATGTAATGTTTAAATGATTAACATTTTAGGTCTAGAAAGTAAGATAAGGAAAAATGTGATACTCATACGCATAAAACCAACATAACACAACAACATGATATGAGTAAGTAAGAGATTTGAGAAGATATACGAGCATGATCAAGCAAGAATGTAACATGGCCTTTCATGTAACAAGAACGCACTTGCATGTAACGAGAATGTACTTTTCATAACCATAACGGCTATGCAGTAGAAAGTCATGTAACAAGCATGTAATAATTTCATGATAGTCCTCGTGGTTTTCACCCGTTTATAAAAAAATTACTCTCGACATAATGCGACACCAGTGTTCATCATACCCCATGGTTTATAGCATGTTTTCGACAATCAGCTGAGGGGACTAGAGTCGAGCCCTTAGACACAATCAGTGCCCGTTCTGTGTCTTCAAGTTATAAATCAAGCTACTTCCACGAGATATAACAATAAAGTATGGCCAAAATGTAACAAGTCAAACAATAAGCTCATGACAACAAGATCAAGGTAAGAACGTACTAAATATGATCATGAGAGTTCAAAGACCGAATTAAAGACAAGGTTACGCCACGGAAAGAAATCGGCAGCATAACGGTACATTCTTTATCTTCCGTAATTTATTAGTTATCCATTTTAACAAGGTTTTGGGTTCCCTATGATCAAAAGACCATGTAGGAACTTAGGGAAATCAACACTTGGGTCAAACCCCAAGTTAAGAACACTTGAGACAAAAATGGTCATGCCTGGGCTATTTTCTTCAGATAGCAGTCTTAGCCTGGCCGTAACAAAAAGGTAGCGGTCTTGGGATGGCCGCAACTAGATAGAGTCGACGCCAGAAAGAAAGAAGGGTCGACGCAGTGAAAACTCTGGGAGATAGCTAGCGGTCATGGGAAGGCCGCTAGCTGGCAATAGCAGTCTCCTTGATGGCCGCTACTAGCCAAGACACAGAAAAACACTGGTCATGTGAGTGCTTTCTAGACAATTGGACTTTCAGGGTACAACCAGTTCGGCGTCCTAGTGGGAATCCTAGGCTCGTGGAGACTTACGAAGGCCTTGAAACATGATCCCCTAGTCCGATAGATGGAATATCCGGCGGAGAGGTTCACAAGTCTAAGAGGTGTTCCTATCACGTGCAAGTGTAACTAATAGTCACATACCGGGATATGTGCTATGTACTTAACCAGAAAGAAAGTAGATGAGAGTGAAGTGCGTGAAATAACGATCAACACATCACAATAAACCTTGTTCTATGAGCATAGAGAAAATGATTTAAATACAAACTATAGGGGTTTTGGCATGAAATTATCATAAGATTAAAATAAGCATTTAAAATATGTAAGACATGCAATATATCAAGGATGATGCACAATATAACCAATATCACGAATATGTAGTCAAAACTAGGAATAAAACCTATTTACCTAGTCGTAACATGTATTTAATAGGGCTGATCTGCGCACTATTTAGAGTTAACAGTGTGCAGGTCACAGAAACATAGTAGCGGTTCAGACATGGCCGCTATAATTAAATAGCGGTCTATCGGGCGGTCGCTATCAAGAAATAGCAGTCTTTCTTTAGACCACCTTCCGTCTCTCAGACAGTAGGTAAAACCCAGTGTGGGCAGGCCTATTTTAGGGCAATAGATAAATGGAAACCATGCTAAACAGAGGACTAAGACATGATAGATCATAAGAAACTCATGGAGATGCATGGTTTACATGAATTAAGCCAAAAAATATTTACTTTTCTTATTAAAGGCATGATTCATGCATGCAGTGATAACCTAGATGCACAGTCAAAATATAACATCAAATTCTCTAAGTACAGTGCATGAAATTACTAGAAACCAAAGAGCTTTTGTTCCTAACACGTTAATTCGGCCATCCATGAGATAACCTGCCTCTAGAAGTACTCCTAAAGATCGAATTTTTGACTGGATGTCACTGCTGGCTCCAGCACGTCCTGCGTGGAACTGCCTATTTCCTGGCCTTCTAACTCTTCAACCCCTCATCCTAAGTTCATGAAATTTGGAGGATATGTAAAAGATAGAAAGGACATCAATAAGTTCTAAATACACAACTCGAACTAACCTCGTCTAGGGCTTCTAATTTCCTCTTCTTCCCTAGACGATCGTACTGTTTCCTGTGCAGATGGCAGCGAAACAGCAACTCCTAAGGCTTCTAGATCCTTAAAGTCTTGACCTCCTAGCACGAAAATTAGAGGGATGTTAGACAATATGAAGGAGAACAAAATCTTCAAAAGGCATTACCTGAGATAGTCTCTCCTTACCTTCGAAAAATGTGATCCAACATTAGGGTTCACGCGGGTCAAAGTTGGGTTTACTTATAGGGTTTGAGTTAGGGATACTAGATTAGGTTGGAATAGAATCCTATTTTGGGTTCCAATCAATCCTGAAGAGTCTTAGACAGGATTCCTTAGAAGATAGCTTTTATCCATGGCGATTGGGGCATGAAAAATCTAATCTTTCCACGTTTCTCACTGTTATGTTCACGGAAGATGGTAGTGGTCTGTCTGAGACCGCTATATGGAGGTAGTGGTCGTGCGATAGACCGCTATCATCCAGGGCACCAGAAATTTGAATTTCAATCAAATTCCTCTACATTTATCCCCTAAATTATCTAATTTAAATTGGAGAATTATCTTAGGACGGTTCTAGAATTGAGCTTCGGCTTATTTGGTTTAGGAATTGCTCTATGGGCCTAACTTAAGTGGGCCAAAGGGCTTGGTTATCAATTGGTCTTCCAAATTGATTTAATTAACCCAAAAATGCATTTAAAAGCCCATTAATGCCTAATAATTCCTCTTTAATTGCTAATTAATCCCAAAAAACTTCTAAATTTTCCAGGGGTGTTACACCCTCCCCTACTTAAAGAGAATTTGGTCCCCAAATTCAACACTTGGCTTTACGGATAGTGTATTGTACTTACAATTGAATAGTTTGGGGAATCGTTTGCGCATGGCTTCTCCCATTTTCCATGTGGCTTCATAATCTAGGCACTTATTCCATCGGACCTTTACCATGGGAATAGTCTTGTTGCAAAGCTGACGTACCTCTCGATCAAGTATTTTGAGTGGTCTTTGTTCGTACATCAAATCCTTCTGCATTACCAGATCCTCATGACTTATAATATGAAAAGGGTCATAGACGTACCTCTTGAGCATGGATATATGAAATACGTCATGGACACCAGACAATTGTGGAGGTAACACCAATCGATAAGTAACCTCGCCAAGCCTTTCAAGAATTTCAAAAGGGCCAATGAATCGCGCAGTAAGCTTGCCTTTAATGCCAAATCTTCGAATTCCTCGACATGGGGAAACCTTGAGAAATACATGATCTCCCACTTGAAACTCCAGGTCTCTTCATCTGATATCAGCATAAGTCTTTTGTCTATCCTGAGCCATCTGGAGTGTCTTTCTCTGATCAGCTTCACTTTTTCTGTCGTATCCCGAACAAGATCAGGGCCTAGAAGTTGTCTTTCTCCAACCTTATCCCAACATTTAGGTGAACAGTAACTCTTATCATACAGTGCCTCGAACGGTGCCATTTGAAGGCTAGATTGATTGCTATTATTGTAGGTAAACTCCATTAGAGGCAAGTGGTCGTGCCAACTTCCACCAAAATCAATTGCACAGGCCCTGAGCATATCTTCCACCACCTGATTGGTTCTTTCAATTTGACCATCGATTTGTGGATGAAATACAGTACTGAAATTCAACCGGGTCCCTAATGAATGTTGTAGACCGTTCCAGAATTGAGACGTGAATCGAGGGTCTCGATCAGATATAATAGTGATAGGGACTCCATGTAGTCTCACAATTTCCTTCATATACAAGGCAGCCAAAATATCCACGAACTATCGACTTTTAATAGGTAGAAAGTGACCAATTTGGTCAAGCGATCAATAATCACCAATATACCATCATGTCCTCCTCTTGACCTAAGTAGACCCATGATGAAATCCATTCCTACACTCTCCCATTTCCACTCGGGGATCTCCAAGGGATGTAACTTTTTGACGGACTTTTGATGTTCTGCCTTAACTTTTTGGCAAGTGAGGAAGTGTGATACATAGTCCGCCACTTCTCTTTTCATATTGGGCCACCAAAATTTCATTTTAAGATCTTGGTACATCTTGGTAGCACTAGGGTGAATGGCATACCTTGATTTATGTGCTTCATCCAAAATCAACTTTTTAGTATCCGCATGATCCGATATGCAAATTCAACCTCGAAATAGCAACCTTCCGTCAGTTGCCATAGAGAAGTCTTGCCGTTGATCAACATCATCCTTGATTTCCATTAGTGTGGGGTCATTCTCTTGCAACTTGATCAGGTCTTCCATGAATGTAGGTTGTGATCGGATATTGGCAATAAAACACTCTTCTTTCTCTGCATTAATATCTAGATTTAATTGGAAAAATTTGACAATAAGATTAGTCATACTATTCATGAGGCTTGATAACATTCCTATTGGTTTTCTGCTGAGTGCGTTGGCTACAACATTTGCCTTGCCTGGATGGTATTGGATGGCAAAGTTGAAATCTTTGAGATATTCCAGCCATCTCCTTTGCCTCATATTTAACTCCTTTTGAGAGAAAAGATACATCAGATTTTTGTGGTCTGAATACACCGTAAACTTCTCCCCATAAAGATAATGTCTCCAAATTTTCAGAGCAAATATAATGGAAGCTAGCTCCAGATCATGAATCGGATAATTTTTCTCGTTCCACTTTAGTTGTCTCGAGGCATAACAAATCACTATCCATTTTGCATAAGGATGCACCCAAGGCCAACACCTAATGCATCCATGTATACTTCAAACCCACCGCCTTCGACAGGCAGTGCCAGAATGGGTGCAGTGGTGAGATGTTCTTTGAGAGTCAAGAAACTCTCCTCACACTCTATGGTCCATACAAACAGATTTTCTTTTCTAGTAAGCTGTTGCGCGGGTTTTTTATGCCGAATAACCGGGGTAAAGAAAGGGAAACAGCGGAGAAGGAAGACATGGGAGTTTGATATATCTCGGGTATCCTCCTTACGGTTGCATGCCTCTCACGGCGGTATCGGGCGCTCTCCTTTTACAGAAAGTCGAAAAGGGTCGAATGGCACAGGAATGTAAGAGTACAGATTAACCGGACAGGGTGCAGGCGTGCCAGTCGATTTCTCGACAATCACCCATGGAACCAAGGGTTGACCGGGGAAGCGTCACCAGGACGCGGCACGTGGGCTCGGGCGATCGGGCAACACGTGGAGAGAAGGGGTTCCACGGGTGCGAGTGCGTAGGCGGTGGTGGGAATCGTGTACTGGACGTCTTTCCCCACCGGCAGCAAGCAACCGGGGTTTATTTACATCGGATTCAATCTAAACACCTTCATTCTGAGCTGAAGAAAAGTCTGTATATATGCTTGAAGTCGTGGGTAGAGGGTCGGGAGCATTCCACAGTTGTGGATGCGCTTTCGACTGAGGGGTGTTTACTGGGGTTAGGATGTTAGGCACGGATGCCGAGTGGTGTAGGTAGAAAGCTGGGGGCCCGAATGTGGATGTGAGAGAATTCGTCCAATTGGCGGTGTAATTTTTGAGATATACATGTCTTTACAGGTAGGCCGTAGTGGCCAAGGTACAACTGGTGCACGCCACGGGACAATTATGATGTGATGATCGGTCCCCAGGTCAATACATGACAGATGAACACATGTGTGTTTTACAGAGGGCCCCTCCCATGGCGTGGGCCACGGTGGCGATACCGAACGGGGGGCTTATGACTGGACGACTGGAGGGATGCATCGATCTGGTGTCTGGGCGAGGGCAGATCACGACTCGAGTAGAGCGGTCGAACATGGCCTCATGACTGCGAGGGAGCGTGATGTCATGGTACACGCGTGGTTGCAACCGACGAGCACATGAGGGGGAATCCCGATATGAGGGGACGTTCGCCCTTGTCATAACGTCTCACGCATGGTGGGTGTCGACTTGTGTGTTACGGCTAAATACGGCGTGAGGGGAGTGCAAACGACATACCCCCGGCGTACTAAGCCGGCGAACAAGTCACCCACACACAATTCTCCTTAGCTCATTGCCTGGAGCCGCTTGAAGGCCGGATGTCTTCTTATCTTGGATCTCCAATCTCTCTTTTTTTTCCTTTTACCACTTGAGCTTCTAAGGGGTTTTTATAGAGAAGTTGAAAGGGTTAGAATGGGTTTAGGAGGACTAGGTTGATATGTTCAAGCTAGCCCGCGTAAACCCAAGTGAATAGTGCACGGGAGAAAGGGTTTACGCGGACCAGCTCATAGGGTTGAGCTGGGCCGCGTAAACCCCTCCCCTGGTGGGGTTTAGACGGACCAGCCCAATGGGCTGATCTGGTCCTCGTAAACTCCTTCACGAGGGTGTTTTTTAATAAAAAATGGGCTGGGAAGGGTTTAGGTGGACCAGCCTCAGGGGGTGAGGCTGGTCCGCCTAAACCCCACCCCGGGGGGGTTTAGGCGGGCTGGTTTTGGGCTTTTTTAATTTAAAAAAAACAAATTTTTTTATTGAATGGAAGGGGTTTACGCGAACTAGCCCGGGGGACTGGGCTGGTCCTCCTAAACCCCACCCCGGGCGGGGGGGTTTAGGAGGATTGGCGCTAGGGTGAAGGGAGGCGGTCCGAGTGCTGGAGTTAAGTGGCTTTTTGCCACTTGTCTGAGTGTCGGGGTTGGCCCTGACTTGTCAGGGGGTCATTGTAGGACCCAATTGATATGCTGGAACCACGGGGAAGCCCATGGTTTGGTGTAGATGGGGTGGAATACACGCGCCCACAAGGTGTCCAATAGAATGCCGAACACACCCGTGCGAGCCGTATATGCGCGCGGTAGGCCTCCAAAGCCTATGGTTGACTTAGTTATGTCTCCCTTTGACCTTGGAGGGTTGAAAGAAGTGTCTCGGGGTGGGCCCTGGGCCCTTTCACTGAGTGCCACTTGCCGTGGCTTAACGTTGGGGCGCCCACGGGTGGTCCCGGGTGGCCATGCAGGATACGGGCAAAGCCCGAATGTGAGTGGCCGGGGTTGGCCCCGGACAGTTGCTTATGTCGCCGCGTGTCGCGGCAAGCTGGTCAGGACCCTTGTAGGGACCCACAGGGCTGTGGAAAGGGCTAGGTAGCCCATGCCTTAAAGATATTCAGGGAAATGCCCAAACCCCTATTTCTTGTTATTCTACCGAGAAATAGTCTGGGTACAACAAATGTCCCCCACGGGGCATGCGTCGGAGGCGGTGACGAGGGCGTACGGCCTGTGGGACCCATGTTCCGGGATGTTGTGCTTGTATTTTGATACTTCATGTGCCTTTATCTTGTTGTGCTATGTATGTTGATTTTCTGGTATTCTGACTATTTTTTGGGTGCCCTATCTTGTAGCTATGGCATGATTCGGCAGAGATGGGCGGGTCCCGAGGCGTGTGGCTCGGGAGGAGGACCACTGGGTGCGGCGGACTGAGCGGCCGATGCCTCCTCTTGGTCCACTGGTGGTTATTGTGGCTAGTGTGAAACGGCTGGATTCGGGGCATACAGCAGTAGCAGAGGGCCCCGTTGGTGAGAGGGCAGCTGAGTTGGGACCGTAGAGGTGGCTCGGATTTTGGGGGCAGGCGGTCTGTATACCTATGGCCGGAGCGGAGGTTATCCTTTGGAGTTCCCCCTGGATCGCCATCTGTTTGAGTTTACCAGGAGCTATGTCCCTCCCGGCATGGAGGAGGGTGACACCTAGATTCTGGGAGCCCGTCGCCGGCTTGAGCGGGCTATCTTGATTGGCAGGGATAGCCTGCAAGGTGTAGCATTCTACAGTTACCCGAGCTTTTCTGAGGATTACTGGAGGCAGCATCAGTTCCCCAGTGTTGAGTGCCTAGGGTTCTTTTCTAGAGCAGACAAGTCTGGTGTCAGAGTTGGGCAGCTGGGCACTGCTTCCAGGGACTTGCACTGTCACCCCCGCGTAGAGACAGAGGGGACCGCTGGGTTGGTGCTGGAGCCGGCGGGCTCGTAGTTTGCTGGGGAAGGCTATGACGACCACAGTATCCTGGATGGAGTTATGCGGCAGACAGTCATCAGCTAGTATGGTCGCTGGGCAGTGATCTCGTCACACTACTACCGTCAGGGTGCCAATGAGTGGCTGATGCGGATTGTTCACCACTACCGGGTGCTGCTAGATCGGGCTGGGATCAGGTACGCAGTGACTACTGCTTTGTACATGTACCCATGCTACACAGGACTGCTACAGGGATTGCTAGAGAGCTTCAATCGTCGATGGAACATGGTGGCGACAGCAGAGGGAGAGACCACCTTTGACTTGTGGTCTCTGTTCTGGATTTCTGGGTTGCCGATCATCAACGAAGTGTATGAGGAGGTGGTACTGGATGACCTCTACCGTAGTCATACCGACGGACAGGGGCGATACCGGGTACCTTGTAGTTATCGGTATCTTCTGAAGACCAGGAGGGACCTGGCCCTAGCCGGGAGAGACAGAGCTACACAGTCTCCCAAGCTGCCGCTAAATGTGTGGGTCCGCCACTTCTACAACAGACCCTTCTGCTTCTATCAGGGATTCGCCAGGAATCAGACTCCGTGGGAGGAATATACTGAGGTGGAGCTACAGTTTCGGACGTACTCCCCATACATATATGCTCCACAGGAGGGGTGGAATCCCCACGGCTTACCGGACGTGACACATCTTGCCGCCTACTTGGCATACTGGTTAGCGACATTTGTGGTCCCGCATGGAGAGGATGGTCTGTTGAGGGCCGAGTTGCTGTGGCCAGCCTGTTTGTTGGTGGAGGGGAGACTGATGTGACATGCCTAAGGATGATGATGCTCTGATACCATTTGATGCGACACGACCCCTCGGACTTAAATTTGCAAGCAATCGAACCGAACGGCGGACCCACTCAAGCGGATTCACCTGCGTCGCGCACACTCGGGTCCGTAGGTGGACCGGCGATCGTGGTGAGGGTCCGAGGATGGACCTCGCCTTTCCGGGGATTTGAATAGCTTGGGATGAACCCCTAAGGGCCTAGGATGCCCAATTCCGTGGGCGGCCAGCACGCCAAGGGCGTGGGATGTAGTGCCTCTCTCACAACTCACCCCGCGGTGGACATTCGATTTGATTGATTTTGGATCGGGCACTCCCTCGCCACCGACGGAACTAAGAAGCAATACTAGTTAAGCAAGAAGTGCTAACCAAGAGGAGCGCAACCAGGAGCTCACCTGATCGGCGTGAAGACGCCGATCCTAGCCGGAGACGAGGGCGAGCGGGGAAGCGTGGGTTACCCGCACGCCGCGCCGATGAAGCTTCGGCCGATGACTTGCTAATACATGCACTACTCCTCATGCAGGAGGGGGAACTTGGGATGGGGAGAGTAGGGTACAAGCAAACACTACCTCCACGCAGGGAGGGGCGCTAAGCCGGCTAGGCGGGGAGGGGAGATTAGCGTGGATCGCGCCGATGTAGCACCTTGTCGATTCTATCCCGGTCTGGAACAACAGAACAGGGGGGTCGGAGTGGTCACCGCCGTGCACTCCTCTGAACTCAGAATTCAACGAGACTGGCGCCAAAACGTCACTGACAGACCCAGGTATGTCTGTGAATTTTTTTTGGCGCTTCTGAAGTCAACACCGGCCGGGACGGGCTCTGGAACAGGGTCCCTGTGATCAGACTCGGACTGCTCCCTGGTTGTAGCAGCAGATGGATGAAGTCTCCACGGCAGCTCCCGAAGTCCAAACATGGCAGGACCAAGTCGAGGACGACCGTGGATGAGTCTTCTCCGAGCAGCAATGAAGATGGCCATCAGACAACGTCAGCGTGGCAAGGAGAGGTCCGTTGAGTGAGGGGGGGTCAGGACAAGACCTTGATGGCCTGTTCTGCGCACCTGGGAGTGAAAAATTGGAAACTGCTCTTCCTGATGCCGAACGGGATGCTACTTGTTGGTGATGGTAGATGCCTTGTAGTAGCAGCTCTCGGCCAAGTGGCGCCTTCAGAAGTTGTGGGGTGTGTCCGTGGTAGCTTCTGCACTGCAGCTCTGGTCCAGGTTCTGGTCCCGGTTGCACAGTCGGACGAGAATGGGCACCACGATCTGTAGGGAAGTCGGAATGAGACGATTCCACCTCGCTTGCGAAGAAGACTGGAAGACCTTTCCAGCGATGTATGGTTCACCTCCAGATGATGTCAGACAGCACCGGGGAAATCTCTGCAATTGGAGCTTCTTCTGCTGCCTGTGAACTGGATAGAGTAGGTTGGTGAATGAAGTTGATAGTGGTGGGAGGGGTGAAGGGGCTGCAATGGGGAGAGGGCTAATGGCTGTGGGGCTTGGATGGAGGTGGATAGAGGTGGTGGAGAGGCTGGAGAAGAGGGCTGGGTCGCAGCTAGCAGGTGGAGGGGGAGGGGGTTGCGGCCAAGGGTGGAGGGTGAGAGAGAGAGGGGGGGGGCGCAAGTGGCTTGGAGAGAGAGGGAAATTTGAACTGAGTTTAATGTAGGGTTGGTTAATGTGGCCTTGGGAAGGGGAGGAGTTGCCTTAGGGAGGGGAAAGGTTACTTGGGAGAGGGGATTCTCTCTTGGGAAAATGAAGGGTTGTATGGGGAAGGGGAAAGGTTGCTTGGGAGGAGGGAGAGGTGCCTAGGAGAAGGGGCTTCCACCTAGGGGTTGGAGGGGGATTAAATGGGAGGTATGGGAAGGGGGAGGGGTCTTAATTAGAGGTGAATAGGGAGGAGAGAGAGTGAATATCGAAATTTGGAGAGAGAGAGATAGAGAGAGAGAGCTAGAGAGAGAGAGAGATGCACAAATGCTTTGGCAAACTTTTATCAATACTTCATTAGCCTCCAAATGAGGGATTGGGGTCCTATTTATAGGAATCCCACATTTTCACATAAGTCCCTGACTTTTGGACTACTAACACTTAACCAAGGAGAAGGGGGTGCCCCTGGGCCTAGCCCATATAATTGGGCCCATTAACCAACATAATGACTCTAGACTTAGGTAAATAGCTACCTAACCTAGGTGTTGGACTCAAATAAAAGGAAAAGTACATGATAAGAAAATGAAAATTACATCATATGACTCGAAATATAGTGGCGGGCAAGATGTAGCATAGCTGGCGAGCATCTGGATCCTCGAAAAAAGGGGAAAGCTGGTGATGTCCTCATCATACTCCCGGGGTGCGGAGAACTCGACTCCGTCGAGTATGGGCCCACCGGGGGAGCGGTCCTCCAAAGCAGCTCAGGGCGACCCTCAACCTCCAAACTCAACCCGCATCTGCGACCAGGGGACGGTCCTTCATCCTCTCAAGGTGGCTGGGGCACACCCTCTTGCTGGCGATGGAACCCTGCTTGCATAGTATTGCCCCTATGTGCACACGTCGGGCTCTCAAGGCTATTTTGTGGTGGCTCTCCGGGGTGTCCCTCTTAAAGGAAGGTATAGGCTCAAAGCACTCACTAGGATCCACCGCGGTGCCCATATAGGGTGCCGGGTCTGCCACGTGAGAAGTGGGGTATATCCCATAACCCATTGGTAAATTCAATCCACAAGCTGTGTTGCCAAAGCCATTAGGAACAGGGAAAGGTCCAAGTCCTCGTGCCCTCGAATGGGAGGTGACCCTAAGGTAGAGCCACTCCGATGCCATCATCACCAAATCGCCTACTTGAAATTCCAAGTGGGCTCGCGAGCTCTTATCTGCTCTTTGTGAACCTCACCGCTTATTGCGAATTGCTTGCGTGTATGCGTATGCCATGCACTATGATGCGGTGTGGGTGTGAAGAGCTTGGTGTGTAAAGGTGGACCGGGGCAACCGTAAATTGACCTATCATGCTGTGATGCCATGTGGACCTTGATGAACTTAGGTGGACCGGGGCAACCACTAGTGGCCCTATCATGCATGGGCTTCATAACAATGGTGGGAGGGCCATGGTATCTGTAGGAGAACCTATCACACAAAGTGGTGATGAATGCCGGGGGACCTGGACACCCGTAGATGCTCCTAACATGCATATGATCAATGATGAATGAGGGAGGACCAGCACATCCAAATGTGAGCCAGTCATGCATTGGGCCTAAAGTGTGCGTGACATGTATGAGATGACTGGGCTTACTAGCCCTACCAAATGATGCAAAATGTAGTGGCACATGCATTCCCATCCAAATGGTTTCTCTTATGTATATGGCTTGGTGTGAGAGTTTCCACTCATAGGGGTCAAAGGGGTCTAGGAAAATGGAGTGGGCTTGGTCCAATAAGGTCGGTTGGGGTAGGAAAAGGTTGGTGGTGAGTAAGGTGGGGGGGTATAGGAGGGGATTGAAGGGGTCATGGTAAGGGTCACCTAAGGAGAGGAACTCTAGGTCCTCATGGTCCTCACAACCATTTGATGGCGGACTCTCCTCCTCTAGTAAAGTGATTAGACCAAAGTTTTTGGTGGGATGGTCGGCCATGAATGGAGGACTAGATGTTCTACCCGAGACAATCAACTCTAGTTTGTGGATAGCAACGGGCTCGTCGGGTGTAGGGAGGAGTAAAAGAAGGTCGCTAGTGTAGCAACCCACAGTGTAAATGGAGGAGATGGATCCGACACATAGGTGTAGGAGGTCAAGGCTCCTAGGTCGGTCTGCTACTGTAGTCAACATGCCAGTTAGTTCCATTTGCCAAGCTATACCCTTAAGTAGACCCCCTAATGTTTCCACTTGATAGGATGATTGGATTGTGGTGTGATAGGTGGATAAGGGTACTATGGGGAGGTGTTGTTCCATGGAAGGGTAAGCAAGGGGCAGGATAGGGTGAGCCTGGTTTTCCACAAGCCATCTAACCAAGGGCCCACTTATGATCAGTTCACTCCAAATTGGGGGTGGCATGAAAGGTGAAGTTTCTTCCTCTTTTTGGCCATGACTTTCCTCCAGGATGGGGAGTGGTTCTGGGGTGTTCCCTACTAGGGGGTCGGGTGTGGGGATCATGGTTTCCTCTACCAAAGAGGTGAGTAGGTCCTTTATGGGTGGGGTGATGATGACTGGCATGTGGTGCTCTTTGGGTGGTGGGTATCTAGACAGTTATGAATCTTGTTGATGACAGTGTCAAATTAGACCATGGGTACTTGGGGCATCTCCCTAGGGTGGTCATGCAATGGAGTGATGGAAATCATGATGCAAGGGAGACTCAAATGTCAATGCCCTAGGACTAGACTCATAGAGAGAAGTCTAAAACTTGCTCTGATACCAAATTGATGTGACACGCCTAAGGATGATGATGCTCTGATACCATTTGATGTGACACGACCCCTCGGACTTAAATTTGCAAGCAATCGAACCGAACGGCAGACCCACTCAAGCGGATTCACCCGCGTCGCGCACACCCGGGCCCGTAGGTGGACCGGCGATCGTGGTGAGGGTCCGAGGATGGACCTCACCTTTCCGGGGATTTGACTAGCTTGGGATGAACCCCTAAGGGCCTAGGATGCCCAATTCCGTGGGCGGCCAGCACGCCAAGGGCGTGGGATGTAGTGCCTCTCTCACAACTCACCCCGCGGTGGACATTCGATTTGATTGATTTTGGATCGGGCACTCCCTCGCCACCGACGGAACTAAGAAGCAATACTAGTTAAGCAAGAAGTGCTAACAAAGAGGAGCGCAACCAGGAGCTCACCTGATCGGCGTGAAGACGCCGATCCCAGCCGGAGACGAGGGCGAGCGGGGAAGCGTGGGTTACCCGCACGCCGCGCCGATGAAGCTTCTGCTGATGACCTGATAATACATGCACTACTCCTCATGCAGGAGGGGGAACTTGGGGTGGGGAGAGTAGGGTACAAGCAAACACTACCTCCACGCAGGGAGGGGCGCTAAGCCGGCTAGGCGGGGAGGGGAGATTAGCGTGGATCGCGCCGATGTAGCACCTTGCCGATTCTGTCCCGGTCTGGAACAGTAGAACAGGGGGGTCGGAGTGGTCGCCGCCGTGCACTCCTCCGAACTCAGAATTCGACGAGACTGGTGCCAAAACGTCACTGACAGACCCAGGTACGTCTGTGAATTTGTTTTGGCGCTTCCGAAGTCGACACCGGCCGGGACGGGCTCTGGAACAGGGTCCCTATGATCAGACTCGGACTGCTCCCTGGGTGTAGTAGCAGATGGATGAAGTCTCCACGGCAGCTCCCGAAGTCCAAACGTGGCAGGACCAAGTCGAGGACGACTGTGGACGAGTCTTCTCCGAGTAGCAACTAAGATGGGCACCAGACGACGTCGGCGTGGCGAGAAGAGGTCCGTTGAGTGAGGGGGGGTTAGGACAAGACCTTGATGGCCTGTTCTGCGCACCTGGGAGAGAAAAATTGGAAACTGCTCTTCCTGATGCCGAACGGGATGCCACTTGTTGGTGATGGTAGATGCCTTGTAGTATCAGCTCTCGGCCAAGTGGCGCCTTCAGAAGTTGTGGGGTGTGTCCGTGGTAGCTTCTGCACTGCAGCTCTGGTCCAGGTTCTGGTCCCGGTTGCACAGTCGGACGAGAATGGGCACCACGATCTGTAGGGAAGTCGGAATGAGACGATTCCACCTCGCTTGCGAAGAAGACTGGAAGACCTTTCCGGCGATGTATGGTGCACCTCCAGATGATGTCGGACAGCACCGGGTGTAATACCCTGATTATTTATTAAGTTTTATTGAGCTTTTATTAATTAAAAATTGAATTAAAATGAATTAATGTTTGAATTTCGAAATATTAATATTTAATTCATTAGAAAATAGAACCTATAAAATTCGACTACCTTAGAAAAATCTGTAAAAATAGTAATTGGGTAAAAGATCATTTTTATAGTAATTTTATCTTCTGGACTTGACCCAAATTAATTGCGTAACCTTGTCTAATTAGATGATTAATCCCAAAATTGACATTTACCTAACCTTTACCTAACCGAAACTTAAAACGTGAAATTCGAACTTAATACTCAACCAAATGATCTGAAATCAAGGGTAAATGGAAGGCCACGAGGTAAGGAATATTTACCCTCAATCAATTTGAGGTAAACCTAGCCCTAAAACGTGCTGCCGACATAGCTTTGGTCGAGTCAAGGATTCCGGCGCCGTTTCGAACACGTAACTTGCAGCGCCAAATACTCTCAACTCCGAAGGCTCCAGAAGCTCCATGACCTATAGAAACGTAGCTCTTCGACTTTAGTTTCATTTGGTAGCTAGGTCAGCCGACGAGGAGTCCAGATCTGGGAGTATTCGTCGTTTTGGTGGAAGAAGTTGGTAGTTCATTGTTCTTCATCTCCAGCCCTTTAATCCGTCGATTAAGGTAAGTACCCTTAACCAAATGAGACTTGTGAATATAGTATCTCGATCAGCTCGACGAGATCTTTCCAATGATAGTAAAAGCCCCAATTTTTATTGGGTATTCAGGGAGATTTAGAGGCATCTTTGGAGGGTATTTCTGGATCGGGTTTAATTCTAGCTTCGATCTTCAATCTTCAATTCAGGTAGGTGATAATGGACCCAACCTAATTACCATATATCAATGAAATCTGTATCATGTTAGCTTCATTTTGACATTGGAAGCCCTAATTATTATTGATCATGCTCATAGAATTCCTGAGTTTTCATAAGAGTGTCATGTCGATGTTCCAGCAGCATTAACTTGACTTATCTCACGATTTTGAGTGACCAAATGAATTATTCATATGGCATATCTTACATGGTTGGAATCCTTATCCTGTCAGCTTTCCGTTGATATATAGATCTCTAAATTTCATTAAGTATAGTAGGAGAATTTTGAGTTTTAGTCACTGCCTGTCCAAAACTAGGGTTTCGGTGTTCCAGTAGTTATAAATTCTAATTACAGCAAGTAATCATGTAATTGACACTTCTGTTAGATAGTATTCTCTGTTAGCTTTCCATTGACACCAAAATCCCCTTATTTGGAGTTCATTTCCATTAGTTATTAGCATTTTAGTGTAACCCTAGCAAACCCCCACTTCCCGGCGTTCACCGGACGCGGCAGGGATGACCAGAGACGACCCAGAGATGGACGGTCTTACGATAGATCGCCCAACTCAGGCCTAAACTTTGACCATTTTTGACTCTGGTATAACCATAGATGAACGGTCTTTCAGGAACCACACATCCCAGGATGAACGGTTCCTCACGAACCACATATCAGGATATAAGGTCCCGGAGCAACCACACAACTTGAACGGCCCTGAACTGGCTGCACAACCCAGGGGATGGGCGGCCATCCCAGGATCGCCCAACCCTTTGGGCGGCCTAGACAGAGCCGCCCAAGACCATGGGCAACCCAGACAGGACCGCCCATCCCCCTGCTCAGCCTCTTGACCCCTATTCAGCCCTGTAATGCCCAGCAGGATGTAAGGTCCCCAGAGGACCGCACATCTGGCAGCCCTAGAGGATGGACGGTCCTTAAAGGACCACATAAGTTGGGTGGCCCCTCAGGAACCGCCCAAGAACATGGGCGGCCCTCAGGGAGCCGCCCAACCCCCTGGCTTGCCCAATTGAACCCCGTTCAGCCCCTTTTGCCCCCGTTCAGCCCTGTTAAGCCCCAGGGGATATAAGGTCCACCAGGAACCGTTTATCCCCTCTGAGAATGACTTAGTATTGGTTCTAATGCATTCATTTGCACGTCGTTAATGGTAATTAGTGAAATAGAAACCCACTTAATAAATGTTTAATTATGCAACTAAATTCCTGTTAAAAGCTTGTTATCCGTGCCTACGCGACTTACGTGATCTTGTTCATTAGCTTATCATCTTGAATCATTCTTTTTGGCATCTTGACTTAATGTAAAACTAAATTCTTATTAATTTGTCTTGGAATTAAGATTAATATGTTGATTAACTTGCTGGATAGCTGCTGTACTACAGTAACATAGCACGATTACTTTCCCAACTTCTAGTAAGTCGTTAAGGCGTTAAATAGCATGTTACCTCCGGAAAACTTGATCTGGCAGAATTACCATTAATTCGCATGTTTAATATCCCTGTTTAGAAATCCATTGATTAAGTGGTAATCTATTCCATTAAAGTTATATATGTAACTCTTATTGTGATTTGGTTATCGATCTTCTTGATGATTGTGCTTACCTTGAAATTCTGAAATGAATCTTCTTCCTACTTGAAATTGTTATTGCTACATAGCTTAAACCTTGGAATTCTGGCCATAAATTGTGGAAGTCTAGATTCGTGGGATCTTTGATCCAAAGAAATCAATGCCTGGCAAACAATTAAGGACTCGGTCTAGTCCTGGGAGGAGCGCCCGAACACTACGTGTACCCCCAGGGAGGTGAATGACTAGGTGTGGCATTTGGCACCAGTACTATGACATGTGTTAAATCTAGGACTGTCCACTACTCTCTACTATTCTCTACTACCTTTCACTTTTCACTCTTCACGGTTCTATACTCTACTTGCTGTTACTTGGACGTGAAAATGAAATTACATACGTGCTTGACATGACTTGAATCGTCTTGATATGGCCAACTCTTTATCGTTATCTCCTGTAGTAAATTCTTGTCCTTGTTATTCCTTTTAAGTATTACCATTCTGTTCATTTATATTTCTTGACCTTGCAAGATCTTTAAACTTTGTTTTACTATATCATCATTATCCTCTTATTGCATTATCCTTTGTAGCATGATATTTTGAAAATGTAATTAAACTGTTAACCACCTATATCTATCTGTTATCTCCTACTGAGCGTTAGCTCACACCCCGTTGTTTCCCCCTTTCCAGGCTATACAGGTGATGACACCCACACCGATGGGGAGGGACAAGAGTGATTACACCTAAGTGTACCATTGCTTCTAGTTATGTTTTGGAGTTGTACTAGTTGTACTAGATTTCATCAGAAGTTATGTTTGAGAGTGTCTTAGTAGTTTGATGAATGTTGTAATAGATTGGGATTTTCCATGTTTAATAAATTTGTTCTTTTCCATTGCCTTGTGTTAATCATCTAGTTTAGTATTTCAACTTTATTTCAGCTAGCTCGCCTCTAACCGTACGTCTCGATATTTCCGCCTTGTTCGGGGCGTGACAGTTTAGTTGGTATCAGAGCCCTAGGTTTCACATTCCTAGGTTTTTCTAAGTCATAGGTTTTGCCTTGCATCCCAATAACCGGTATATCAAAAGGTGTTGTCCGAACGTGATGGGGACATCGCTTACCACTTCTCACTTCTCCACGGGACCGGATGATTGCCATTATGTTTAGCTTGATTTCCGAAGTCTAGCTATGTATTTTTTATCTTTCCTTGAGTCATTTTGATGTACTTATCTTTATTTTGAGTCATGGTCCTAAGTCGTCACATTATCTATCTAAGTATGTTAGGCTAGGAAGTCGTTTGGGCCCAATTAGATGGGCCTGGCCCATGGGCAACCTCTTCTTTCCTCAACCCCCTTGCTTATTTGCTTTTAGTAGTTTATCCAAGGACTTTTTGTAAATGTTGGGATTCCTATAATAGGACCCCAACTCCACTTGAGTTCAATAATGAAGTATTAAGCAAAATTTGAGCCATTGAGTGCATCTCTCCTCTCTCTCTAAGTCTCTCTCTCTCTCTCTCCTAGGGGCGAACCCCCTCTCTCTCCTCTCTCTCTCTCTCTCTCTAAATTCTGAATTCCCCTCTCTCCTCACCTCTTGCCACCTCACTTGCCACCTAGGCAAGCCTTTTCACCTCCCAAGACTCCCATTACTTCACCATTAACCACTCCACCTCCCCAAGCACCCTTTCACCTTCCCAAGGCATCCCTCCCCCTTCCCTAAGCAACCTTCCACCTCCCAAGAGCCCTTTCCCCTTCCCTAGAACCCCTTTCACCTCCCAAGGTCGTCCACCACCTTCCCCTCCCTCCTAGGGTCGACCCCTCCACCCCATTCCACCTCCCATTGCTTGGCCGACCACCTCCTTCCCCTCCCTCCTTGCTAGTCTGCAGGTAGCAGAACTGGGTACGTGTTGCAGAAGCTGCCCCAAGTTCATACGACAACGTCTGAGGGCGTGGCATACCATTCTGGAAAGGCCTCCCTGTCCTCTTCACAGGCGAGGTGGAATCGTCCAATTCCGAGTTCGTGGCCGCCCGTGAGAGCAGTTCTACCCCGACTGCGCCAGACCCCACCTGCAGACAGCCTGATCCTGGTTGGAAGCAGCTTCACGGCCAACACCGAAGGATTCAGGCTGAAGACTCTTCTTCAACATTCTTCCTCCATCTGTCCACGACCAGAAGCACAAGACGGAACTTAATTCGGCATCCGAGGGCCGGAGTTGTGACGTTTTTCCCTCAACTGCTCGGGTCTGCCTCGGGCAGTCTGCAGCGACCAGGACCCCTTCTTCTGGGTACCACGATCAGCCTCGGCATCGGATTGCAGCTCCGTTGACTCCGTATGAAAGCTACTCCGACCACGGAGACGACGCCACTGGTTTCGTGACAATTGGAGTTCGGGAGCGCCCGTAACGTCATCTGCAACCTGCTGCCACAGAACCAGGGCTGACTTGGTGCCGCCCCTGCCAGAGGATCAGACTCACCTTGCAGACTCTGGCACGGCGAACCACGGCTGAATCAGACCAAAGGTCCTGCATCAAAGATATTCCTCCCCCTGTCCCCGATCAGGATCAAGAAGCAGAACTACATTCGGCATCGGGGAGCCCAACTTCCGAATTTTCTTCCTCAGTCGCGCGGGTCTGCCTCCTGCAGTCTGCATCGACCAGGTCCCACTCAACGGCCTCCCCCTGTCCACCCCGACCTCAGAAGGTGTTTCTGTCAGTTTTTCTGTGCAGAAGCCTTGTCCACGGACACAACGACTCTGACGGTTCGATATTCGGAGTTCGGGAGCCCAAGGTACAACTTCTGCATCCTACTGCATCCATTCTGAAGCTGCCAACCCCAGATTCCTACGTCCTGTTCGAGTCTCCACCACGACCACCGGCGACGATAGAAGAATTGGATAAAAATCAGAGGAGTCCCCATCCCTGTTACGAAGCCTCTCCCTCAAGTCTCGTCATCAGCAAAATTCTAGAGGACGAGATACGACTGCAACAGCGGCAACCTGTCCCCTTGCACAGCAAGTGAGCGGATCCACGTCGGCTTCCGTTCCGTCTTTCTCGGCGACTTTCCCCCTCCCGCCTGGCCGGCTTAGCACCCCTCCCTGCGTGGAGGTAGTGTTTGATGTAATTTTGATTCCCCCACCCTTAATCCAACCCTCCTGCGTGAGGAGTAGTTCATGTAATTAGCAGCTCAAGCTACATCGGCGCAGTGTGCGGGATCACACTTCCCCGCTCGCCCACGTCTCCGAACGGGGTTGGTTTCTTCAAACCAACCAGGTGAGCTCTAAACTTTGCTCCAGCAATTTTAGTGTTTGTTCATCTAATATCCGTAGACTTAGCTCCGTTGCGCATGTGCGTGAGTGCTCGTTCCCGCAGCCACCATTATAGTGTGGTCACCGTGGTGATAGTGAGAGAGTGGGACCTAGTGCCCCAATTGGCACCGGCCAGCCCCAAAGGTGTGGGCCACATATCCTCGGGAGGGCAACCCTAGCCCTGCTGGCACTCTACCAGCAAGGGTCTTGATCCATCACCTCTTTCTAGCATCATATAGTCACCCGGGGCTCGCGTGTGTGCGACGGTGTTTCGGTCCCGATTTATCATCTTAATTGCTGTGTGTTTGTGAATGCGGATTAGATCTTAAGTTTTTTTGTTTGCTTGCTGCCTACCCCATATTGGTGTCACATCAAATTGGTATCAGAGCAAGTTCTAGACTTGTCTCTACTAAGTCTTGTCCTAGGGCGCATAAGCTTTTAGAGTCTTCATTGGGCCACCCCGTGCAACATCATGTATACTCCCCATTGGTCAAGTCCCCCCAACATGGCCTTCCACAAGGATCCGATTGACCCTCTCCTCATGGACATCATCCTAGAAGGGGACCTTAGTTTTGATGGATCTAATCCCAATGCCTACCTAAAATGGGAGACTACCATGGATAAACACTTTGATAGGACTTGGATCTATGGACATGCTAGAGTCCGCAGGGCCACGGGGTGTCTTCGGGGACAAGCCAAGAAGATGTGGGAACACAAAGAGAGGTTCAGAAGAGTTTGGGGGCAAGAACCCATTCACTCATGGGATGACATGAAAAAGGAACTTAGGAAGACCTACGCTCCCCGACCCGACCACTCCTACCATGAGGACTACAACCTGAAGAACACTCCCACTACCCCGTTTCCGCCCAGTCTATCTAGAACCTCCACTAGGACCAACACTCCACCACCCAAAAGACCCCAAGATTCGCCAGAAGAACTAAGGATTGAGTTTAAGGAGATCTTCACCTCCCTCAGGGCTCAAACTCCACCACCCCAAATAAGTCCAACTTACACCACCCCATCGCCAAAAGGCCTTCCCATTTCCTTAGAGAGCAAGACCCCTACACCACAAAGGGATGAGATTGAGGTTGAGGAATATGAGGCCTCCCCCGAATGGGAAGAAGAATATGAATCACAAAACCATGGGTTAGGCCAAGAAGTTCCCATCCCAAGAGGAGAAAGCATCATGGCTCACTCCACCCACACCATTCCAACCCATGTGGACCCCATGTCCACTTCCCCTAGGCCCATGATGGCCACCACCCTCCCTCCCAAAACTGATCAACCCAGTCCGTCTCAACCCATCCATCTTCCACTACCAACCCCTATCCAACCCCAACCTAGGCCTCCACTTCTCCCCTTACCGACCCCAAACCAAGTTCCCCTTTACCTCCCACCCCGGGGGTACCACACACCTACCCTCATCACTCCACCTTCAAAGGACCATCCCACCTCCTTGGGAGAGGAACCCATGACTCCCACACCCGACATCATAGTGGTGGACACCCTAGAACCGCTCCACACCTTGGAGGAAACCCTTGCCCAAACCAAGGGAAGAACTTCACCTTTTACACCACCCTCTCTAAATAGGAGTGAACTCGTCATAAGTGAGCCCCTGGCTAAATGGCTAGAGGAAAGTCCGGTTCACCCTATCCTGCCCCATGTCAACCCTCCCATGGAACAACACCTCCCCATACTACCCTTCTCCACCTATCACACTACCATCCAATCCTCTTACCAAGTGGAAACTCTAGGAGACCTCCTAAAAGGCCTCGCATGGCAAGTAGAGTTGACGGCTATGTTGAACCCTATGGTCGACCAACCCATGAGCCTTGGTCTTCTACACCCATGTGTTGGGTCTTTCACTTCGGTCTGCACGGTTGGTTGCTACACCAGCGACCTCCTTCTCTTTCTTCCCACACCCGATGAGCCCGAGGCCATCCTTAAATTGGAGCTCCTCATTTCAGGGAGAAAACCCAATCATCCTTTCAAGGCTGACCCACCCACCAACAACTTTTGCCCAAAAATCTCAATAGAGGTGAATGACCCCCACCCACATGTGGACCTTGAGTTTCTAAGTGACCCATACCATGACACATTCGATCCCTTCCTATACCCACCCACCATACCCAACACCATCATTTTCCTACCACAACCTACCATTTTAAGCCAAGACTACCTCTCCCAAGACCATGAGGACCAAGAGTTCTCTCCCCTAGATGACCCATTCCATCCCTCCCAATGGAAGCCAAAGAACCCATGGGACCTAGTCTCATTACCCACCCCCACCCACCTTTTCCTACCCTCACACACCATGACAAACCTAACCCACCCATTCCAAAACTTAGCCCACACCATAGGAGCCATGACCAAGGGTGACATCCACCTAGGAAGTGAGGAATCTACCCATCCCAAGATGTCCACTTTCTGGGACCCCTTTGATCCCCATGAGTGGAAACCCCCAAATCTCACAGATAGGACCATCTTGATAGGAATCCATGTGTCACAATCTTTTACATCATGTGGTCAGGCTAGTCACCTCATTTGTGTCACTCACGCACTAGGACTGATGCATGATAGGTTCACATCTGGGTGTCTAGGCCCCCCCTTTGCAGTCAACCATGTTAGGGATCACTCACAAGTCAGAACCCCATTTGAATATCCAGGACCCCCGGCATCGAACACTCCTTTACATGATAGTCTCATCTATGGATGTCCCGGTCCCCCTAGGTCCATCAGAGTCTACATAACACCATTACATGATATGTCCCTATTTGGTTGTCCAGGACCCCCTTTATCCACTAGTGAACCAACATCCACAAGGTTGCATGAGGAAATCCGCAAACGCATTAACAAAAGCAATGAGGTTTATAAAAAGACAGCCGATTCCCACCGCCGCCGCCAGGAGTTTCACGTAGGTGATTATGTGATGGTAAGAACTGAGAGGCTTTCCCCTGGGAATGTCTCCAAGCTGAGGTCGCGTGGATCAGGCCCCTTCCAGGTCCTAAAGAGGATTGGCACGAACGCTTACGTGTTGGACCTCCCCGAGTAAGTCTCACATTCAATGTGGCTGACTTGGTGCCATATAGGGGTCCCACGGTGACACCTAGTGAGAATGTTGAGCCTGTTCTACTTCTTGAGAGAGTCACTACCCATAAGAGAGTTCCACCCACCCAGAGGGGCCAACGTGAGCAATTGGAGCGGATATTAAATGAACAGGTTACTGCCGTCTGGAGCAAAGGGATGGTCACTACCTTGCTTGGTGGAAAGGACCAGCTACCTTTGGTGGACTTGAGAGCAACCTCGCTATGGCTTCCTCCGCATACGATGGATTTTTACTCGACAGAGTCGAGTTCTCTGCAGCCCGGGAGTATGATGGGGACATCGCTTACCACTTCTCACTTCTCCACGGGACCGGATGATTGCCATTATGTTTAGCTTGATTTCCGAAGTCTAGCTATGTATTTTTTATCTTTCCTTGAGTCATTTTGATGTACTTATCTTTATTTTGAGTCATGGTCCTAAGTCGTCACATTATCTATCTAAGTATGTTAGGCTAGGAAGTCGTTTGGGCCCAATTAGATGGGCCTGGCCCATGGGCAACCTCTTCTTTCCTCAACCCCCTTGCTTATTTGCTTTTAGTAGTTTATCCAAGGACTTTTTGTAAATGTTGGGATTCCTATAAATAGGACCCCAACTCCACTTGAGTTCAATAATGAAGTATTAAGCAAAATTTGAGCCATTGAGTGCATCTCTCCTCTCTCTCTAAGTCTCTCTCTCTCTCTCTCTCCTAGGGGCGAACCCCCTCTCTCTCCTCTCTCTCTCTCTCTCTAAATTCGGAATTCCCCTCTCTCCTCACCTCTTGCCACCTCACTTGCCACCTAGGCAAGCCTTTTCACCTCCCAAGACTCCCATTACTTCACCATTAACCACTCCACCTCCCCAAGCACCCTTTCACCTTCCCAAGGCATCCCTCCCCCTTCCCTAAGCAACCTTCCACCTCCCAAGAGCCCTTTCCCCTTCCCTAGAACCCCTTTCACCTCCCAAGGTCGTCCACCACCTTCCCCTCCCTCCTAGGGTCGACCCCTCCACCCCATTCCACCTCCCATTGCTTGGCCGACCACCTCCTTCCCCTCCCTCCTTGCTAGTCTGCAGGTAGCAGAACTGGGTACGTGTTGCAGAAGCTGCCCCAAGTTCATACGACAACGTCTGAGGGCGTGGCATACCATTCTGGAAAGGCCTCCCTGTCCTCTTCACAGGCGAGGTGGAATCGTCCAATTCCGAGTTCGTGGCCGCCCGTGAGAGCAGTTCTACCCCGACTGCGCCAGACCCCACCTGCAGACAGCCTGATCCTGGTTGGAAGCAGCTTCACGGCCAACAGCGAAGGATTCAGGCTGAAGACTCTTCTTCAACATTCTTCCTCCATCTGTCCACGACCAGAAGCACAAGACGGAACTTAATTCGGCATCCAAGGGCCGGAGTTGTGACGTTTTTCCCTCAACTGCTCGGGTCTGCCTCGGGCAGTCTGCAGCGACCAGGACCCCTTCTTCTGGGTACCACGATCAGCCTCGGCATCGGATTGCAGCTCCGTTGACTCCGTATGAAAGCTACTCCGACCACGGAGACGACGCCACCAGTTTTGTGACAATTGGAGTTCGGGAGCGCCCGTAACGTCATCTGCAACCTGCTGCCACAGAACCAGGGCTGACTTGGTGCCGCCCCTGCCAGAGGATCAGACTCACCTTGCAGACTCTGCCACGGCGAACCACGGCTGAATCAGACCAAAGGTCCTTCATCAAAGATATTCCTCCCCCTGTCCCCGATCAGGATCAAGAAGCAGAACTACATTCGGCATCGGGGAGCCCAACTTCCGAATTTTCTTCCTCAGTCGCGCGGGTCTGCCTCCTGCAGTCTGCATCGACCAGGTCCCACTCAATGGCCTCCCCTGTCCACCCTGACCTCAGAAGGTGTTGCTGTCAGTTTTTCTGTGCAGAAGCCTTGTCCACGGACACAACGACTCTGACGGTTCGATATTCGGAGTTCGGGAGCCCAAGGTACAACTTCTGCATCCTACTGCATCCATTCTGAAGCTGCCAACCCCAGATTCCTACGTCCTGTTCGAGTCTCCACCACGACCACCGGCGACGACAGAAGAATTGGATAAAAATCAGAGGAGTCCCCATCCCTGTTACGAAGCCTCTCCCTCAAGTCTTGTCATCAGTAAAATTCCAGAGGACGAGATACGACTGCAACAGCGGCAACCTGTCCCCTTGCACAGCAAGTGAGCGGATCCACGTCGGCTTCCGTTCCGTCTTTCTCGGCGACTTTCCCCCTCCCGCCTGGCCGGCTTAGCGCCCCTCCCTGCGTGGAGGTAGTGTTTGATGTAATTTTGATTCCCCCACCCTTAATCCAACCCTCCTGCGTGAGGAGTAGTTCATGTAATTAGCAGCTCAAGCTACATCGGCGCAGTGTGCGGGATCACACTTCCCCGCTCGCCCACGTCTCCGAACGGGGTTGGTTTCTTCAAACCAACCAGGTGAGCTCTAAACTTTGCTCCAGCAATTTTAGTGTTTGTTCATCTAATATCCGTAGACTTAGCTCCGTTGCGCATGTGCGTGAGTGCTCGTTCCCGTAGCCACCATTATAGTGTGGTCACCGTGGTGATAGTGAGAGAGTGGGACCTAGTGCCCCAATTGGCACCGGCCAGCCCCAAAGGTGTGGGCCACATACCCTCGGGAGGGCAACCCTAGCCCTGCTGGCACTCTACCAGCAAGGGTCTTGATCCATCACCTCTTTCTAGCATCATATAGTCACCCGGGGCTCGCGTGTGTGCGACGGTGTTTCGGTCCCGATTTATCATCTTAATTGCTGTGTGTTTGTGAATGCGGATTAGATCTTAAGTTTTTTTGTTTGCTTGCTGCCTACCCCATATTGGTGTCACATCAGAACGTTAGGCTACGCCTATCGGGAAGGTCGCACACTTGCGCGAGTGGTCTTCGGATCGGTTATCTCCGCCAGGTACCGAGTTTTGGTCAAGACTAGGTGCATTAGACCCCTAACCTTGTTAAAGTCTAGAAACTGACCTGGTGAGATTGGGTAGAAACTTGGGTTGAGCAATACCTCGATTGTTGTATTATCTATCTTAATAGCCCTAAATGATTTACTCTACTTGTAGGTAATTGAAATGGCAGCCGAGCGTGCTGAATGGAGGAACCTACAGCGTACAGTTCAAGGCCTGACTCAGGCGTTACATCAGGTAGCTCAAGCTGGAGCAGCGGGTCATGGCACCGGTGACTTATACCGGAACTTTCGAGGAATGAACCCGCCAAGATTTGCTGGTTCGACTAACCCCGACGAGGCCGAGCATTGGCTCAATGAAATGGGGAGAATTTTTGAAGTCATGCAATGCACCGACCAAGAGCGTGTCCTTCTTTCTACCTTCCAATTGGAGCGGGATGCACGTACTTGGTGGGATTCCGTCAAGGCAACTCTAGGCGATCAACAAGTCACATGGGAAGAGTTCGAGGAATTCTTCAACGACAAATATTTTTCTGATCGTATACAAGAGAAGAAGGCGGTGGAGTTCGCGGCTTTAAAGCAGCGAAGCTTATCGGTGGCCGAATATGAAGCACAGTTCTCTCGGCTTTCGCACTATGCTACTCACCTTATCTCCACCGAAAAGATGAAAGCTAAGCGATTTCTCAACGGGTTGAAGCTTCACTACATCAATCAACTGGCGCCGATGGAGATCCCTACTTATTCTGAGATGGTGAGAAAGGCACAAGTTCTAGAAGATACCCTAGAGATGACAGAGAGGATCCGTGGGAAAGGCATGAAGAAGGAACAACCAACTCCTAGACCCGGACCTCGTGCTAGCAAGAAGAGGCCCATGAGTGGGTCTAGTTCGTGGATCGGAACGGGAACGTGGAAAGATAAGATGCCGAGAAATGAAGAGAAGAAACCCGGCCCTATTGTTCCATTCAAGGGCAAGTGCAGGTATTGTGATCGTCCAGGTCACAAGATGGAGGAATGCTGGCGCAAGCTAGGCGCGTGTTTACGATGTGGGAGTAGGGAGCACCGTATCCCTGACTGCCCTCTTCTATCGGAACAGGCTACCCCGGCAAAACCTCAAGCTACCAAGAAGCCGCAAGGAAGGTTCCAAGCTTTACATGCGGATGAAACTGGGATTTCTGATGATGGCGGACTCGTCGAAGGTACTCTTACTATAATCGACAAGCCTACATTTGTTCTCTTTGATACTGGTGCAACACATTCTTTTATTCCTCAGAAATTTGCGAAGTCATTATCTGTGGAACCTATTATGATGAATACTCCATTAGCTATATCAACTCCTATTGGTTCTGGAGCGGCTATTCAATATTACTATCCTTCTAGTAAGGTTATTATTGATGAACGGAACTTTCTAGCCGACTTAGTTTGCATGGATATGAAGGATTATGATGTAATCCTTGGAGCAGATTGGTTGGCCAAGTATGAGGCTAATGTTCACTGCAGTTCTAGCTCAGTGACTTTTACTGGACATTCTGGTTTGTCTTTTACGGGAATTAAGCACCATAACCCGGTATCACTCATCTCGGCCCTTCGAGCCGACAAGCTGATGAAGCAAGGTTGCGAGGCTTTTCTAGCCTTTGTCCATGCTACACCGGAGCGGCAAGTTGAGATAAAGGACACTCCTATTGTCCGAGAATTCTCCGATGTCTTTCCGGAGGAACTACCAGGACTTCCGCCTAAGCGGGAAGTTATCTTCTCCATTGATATCGTTCCTGGCACGTCTCCTGTTTCTAGAGCTCCTTACCGTATGTCCCCTGCAGAGCTACAGGAATTAAAGCAACAGCTGATGGAATTGCTCGAGAAAGGCTTTATTCGTCTGAGTACTTCACCTTGGGGAGCTCCTATATTATTCGTCAGGAAGAAGGATGGTTCGATGAGGTTATGCATCGATTATCGGCAACTGAACCAGCTTACTATCAAAAATAAATACCCATTGCCGAGGATCGATGAATTATTCAACCAGATAGCGGGAGCACATTATTTCTCTAAGATCGATCTTCGATCGGGATATCATCAGTTGAGGATTAAGGAAGATGATATTTATAAAACGGTTTTCCGCAGCAGGTATGGTCATTTTGAGTTTGTCGTTATGCCTTTTGGTCTAACGAATGCACCAGCAGCTTTCATGCAGTTAATGAATAATGCATTCCGGCCTTATCTTGATCAATGGGTCGTGGTATTCATTGACGACATATTGATTTATTCCAAGACTGAAGAAGAGCATGCTGAACATCTGAGAATGGCATTGCAGATATTGAGAGATCATCAACTATATGCCAAATTCAGTAAATGTGATTTCTGGCTGCAAGAAGTGTCCTTCTTAGGACATTTCATCACCAAAGAAGGTATTTCAGTTGATCCTTCGAAAGTGGAGGCAGTAAAGAATTGGGATCAGCCTACTACAGTGACCGAGGTGAGAAGCTTCCTAGGCCTGGCAGGTTATTATCGGAGATTTATTCAAGACTTCTCCAAAATTGCAGTACCTCTCACTCGATTGACCCGCAAGGATAATAAGTTTGAATGGTCCGAAGAATGTCAGCGGAGCTTTCAAACATTGAAGGATTGCCTCACTACTGCACCCGTATTGGCCTTACCTTCTGGCGACGGTGGTTTCGTGGTCTATACCGATGCTTCTGGTATTGGCTTGGGCTGTGTACTCATGCAGCATGGGAAGGTGATTGCCCATTCTTCTAGGCAGCTGAGGAAGCATGAAGAAAATTACCCCGTTCATGACTTGGAACTTGCAGCAGTTGTATTCGCTCTGAAGATTTGGAGGCATTACTTGTATGGAGAAACATTCACAGTATTTTCAGATCATAAGAGTCTGAAGTATTTATTTTCTCAGAAGGAACTCAACATGAGGCAGAGAAGATGGTTGGAATATTTGAAGGACTTCGACTTCTCTATCGAGTATCATCCGGGTAAAGGTAATGTCGTGGCAGATGCATTAAGTCGGAAGCCTATGGCTAAATTGGCCAGTCTCATGCTACAAGAATGGAGGCTACTAGAACAATTAGCTAGCCTGGATCTTAATGTAGAAAATGATCGAGTGATGATTGCACAAATCCAACTTAAGCCTGATTTGATGATAGAAATTAAATCCTTGCAAGACAATGACCCTGAGCTGGTGGAAATCAAAGGAAACTTGAGCAACAGACCGGATTTCATGATGGCTGATGATGGACGATTGTTATTCCGAGGGCGAACTTGTGTACCCGATGTAGCCGAACTCAAGAACAAGATTCTTGAAGAAGCTCACAGATCCCGATACACGATTCATCCTGGAGGCACCAAGATGTTCAAGGATTTGAAAAGATCCTTCTGGTGGCCGAACATGAAAAAGGAAGTGGCAGATTTTATGAGCAGATGCTTAGTGTGTCAGCAGGTCAAGGCTGAGCATCTCAGACCGGCAGGGAAGTTGAAACCGCTTGATATACCCCAATGGAAATGGGAAAGCATCGGCATGGATTTCATTATGGGTCTACCTAGGACTCGTGGTGGATTTGACGGGATATGGGTGATTGTCGACCGATTGACAAAGTCGGCCCACTTCTTATCTATTAAATCCAAATGGACAGTCGATGTTTTGGCAGCATTGTATATGAAGGAAGTAGTTCGACTTCATGGCATTCCAGTTAGCATTGTGTCAGACAGAGACCCTAGATTCACCTCACATTTCTGGAAGGGACTGCAAGAGTCCTTGGGCACACGTCTGAATTTCAGTACGGCCTTTCATCCACAGACTGATGGACAGACGGAGAGGACTAATCAGATAGTGGAGGATATGCTGAGAGCCTGCATGATTGATTTCGGAGGCAGCTGGAATGATCATTTAGCATTGATTGAATTCGCCTACAATAATAGATATCAGTCCAGTATACAAATGGCTCCATTTGAAGCTTTGTATGGAAGAAGCTATCGTTCCCCGTTGTGTTGGGACGAGGTGGGCGAGAAGCAATGGCTTGGACCAGATCTTATTTCGGAGTCGTCACAAAATATCTGTATCATCCGAGACCGGTTACAAGTGGCACAATCAAGACAGAAAAGCTATGCTGACAACAGGAGAAGGGCATTAGAGTTCCAAGTGGGTGAGCATGTACTTCTGAAGGTCTCTCCTACGAGAGGGATTCGAAGATTCGGCCTTCGCGGCAAGCTAAGCCCGCGGTATATCGGTCCGTTCGAGATTCTGGATAGAGTGGGCGAGGTGGCTTATCGATTGGCGTTACCGCCTCAGTTGTCTGGCGTGCACAATGTCTTCCATATTTCTATGTTGCGGAAGTATGTGTACGACCCCACTCATGTTATTAAGCATGTGGATTTCGAGCTGAAGGAGGATCTGACCTACGAGGAAAGACCGATAAAGATTCTGGACCAGAAGCAACAGCAACTCCGGAATCGCTCTATATCGATGGTCAAGATTCAGTGGAGTCGGCGTGGGACCGAAGAGGCTACTTGGGAATCGGAAGATACTATGCGGAAGCGGTATCCCGACCTATTCTAGGTGATCTATCTTTTCCCTACTCTCCGTATATAGTGCAGTGAATTTGGAGGACCAAATTCTCTAAGTAGGGGAGGGTGTAATACCCCGATTATTTATTAAGTTTTATTGAGCTTTTATTAATTAAAAATTGAATTAAAATGAATTAATGTTTGAATTTCAAAATATTAATATTTAATTCATTAGAAAATAGAACCTATAAAATTCGACTACCTTAGAAAAATCTGAAAAATAGTAATTGGGTAAAAGATCATTTTTATAGCAATTTTGTCTTCTGGACTTGACCCAAATTAATTGCGTAACCTTGTCTAATTAGAGGATTAATCCCGAAACTGACATTTACCTAACCTTTACCTAACCGAAACTTAAAACGTGAAATTCGACCTTAATACTCAACCAAATGATCTGAAATCAAGGGTAAATGGAAGGCCACGAGGTAAGGAACATTTACCCTCAATCAATTTGAGGTAAACCTAGCCCTAAAACGTGCTGCCGACATAGCTTTGGTCGAGTCAAGGATTCCGGCGCCGTTTCTAACACGTAACTTGCAGCGCCAAATACTCCCAACTCCGAAGGCTCCAGAAGCTCCATGACCTATAGAAACGTAGCTCTTCGACTCTAGTTTCATTTGGTAGCTGGGTCAGCCGACGAGGAGTCCAGATCTGGGAGTATTCGTCGTTTTGGTGGAAGGTGTTGGTAGTTCGTTATTCTTCATCTCCAGCCCTTTAATCCGTCGATTAAGGTAGGTACCCTTAACCAAATGAGACTTGTGAATATAGTGTCTCGATCAGCTCGACGAGATCTTTCCAATGATAGTAAAAGCCCCAATTTGTATTGGATATTCAGGGAGATTTAGAGGCATCTTTGGAAGGTATTTCTGGATCGGGTTTAATTCTAGCTTCGATCTTCAATCTTCAATTCAGGTAGGTGATAATGGACCCAACCTAATTGCCATATATCAATGAAATCTGCATCATGTTAGCTTCATTTTGACGTTGGAAGCCCTAATTATTATTGATCATGCTCATAGAATTCCTGAGTTTTCATAAGAGTGTCCTATCGATGTTCTAGCAGCATTAACTTGACTTATCTCACGATTTTGAGTGACCAAATGAATTATTCATATGGCATATCTTACATGGTTGGAATCCTTATCCTGTCAGCTTTCCGTTGATATATAGATCTCTAAATTTCATTAAGTATAGTAAGAGAATTTTGAGTTTTAGTCACTGCCTGTCCAAAACTAGGGTTTCGGTGTTCTAGTAGTTATAAATTCTAATTACAGCAAGTAATCATGCAATTGACACTTCTGTTAGATAGTATTCTCTGTTAGCTTTCCATTGACACCAAAATCCCCTTATTTGGAGTTCATTTCCATTAGTTATTAGCATTTTAGTGTAACCCTAGCAAACCCCCACTTCCCGGCGTTCACCGGATGCGGCAGGGATGACCGGAGACGACCCAGAGATGGACGGTCTTACGATAGACCGCCCAACTCAGGCCTAAACTTTGACCATTTTTGACTCTGGTATAACCATAGATGAATGGTCTTTCAGGAACCACACATCCCAGGATGAACGGTTCCTCACGAACCACATATCAGGATATAAGGTCCCGGAGCAACCACACAACTTGAATGGCCCTGAACTGGCCGCACAACCCAGGGGATGGGCGGCCATCCCAGGACCGCCCAACCCTTTGGGCGGCCCAGACATAGCCTCCCAAGACCATGGGCGGCCCAGACAGGACCGCCCATCCCCCTGCTCAGCCTCTTGACCCTTATTCAGCCCTATAATGCCCAGCAGGATGTAAGGTCCCCAGAGGACCGCACATCTGGCAGCCCTAGAGGATGGACGGTCCTTAAAGGACCACATAACTTGGGCGGCCCCTCAGGAACTGCCCAAGAACATGGGCGGCCCTCAGGGAGCCGCCCAACCCCCTGGCTTGCCCAATTGAACCCCGTTCAACCCCTTTTGCCCCCGTTCAGCCCTGTTAAGCCCCAGGGGATATAAGGTCCACCAGGAACCGTTTATCCCCTCTGAGAATGACTTAGTATTGGTTCTAATGCATTCATTTACATGTCATTAATGGTAATTAGTGAAATAGAAACCCACTTAATAAATGTTTAATTATGCAACTAAATTCCTGTTAAAAGCTTGTTATCCGTGCCTACGCGACTTACGCGATCTTGTTCATTAGCTTATCATCTTGAATCATTCTTTTTGGCATCTTGACTTAATGTAAAACTAAATTCTTATTAATTTGGCTTGGAATTAAGATTAATATGTTGATTAACTTGCTGGATAGCTGCTGTACTACAGTAACATAGCACGATTACTTTCCCAACTTCTAGTAAGTCGTTAAGGCGTTAAATAGCATGTTACCTCCAGAAAACTTGATCCGGCGGAATTACCATTAATTCGCATGTTTAATATCCCTGTTTAAAAATCCATTGATTAAGTGGTAATCTATTCCATTAAAGTTATATATGTAACTCTTATTGTGATTTGGTTATCGATCTTCTTGATGATTGTGCTTACCTTGAAATTCTGAAATGAATCTTCTTCCTACTTGAAATTGTTATTGCTACATAGCTTAAACCTTGGAATTCTGGCCATAAATTGTGGAAGTCTAGATTCGTGGATCTTTGATCCAAAGAAATCAATGCCTGGCAAACAATTAAGGACTCGGTCTAGTCCTGGGAGGAGCGCCCGAACACTACGTGTACCCCCGGGGAGGTGAATGACTAGGTGTGGCATTTGGCACTAGTACTATGACATGTGTTAAATCTAGGACTGTCCACTACTCTCTACTATTCTCTAATACCTTTCACTTTCCACTCTTCACGGTTCTATACTCTACTTGCTGTTACTTGGACGTGAAAATGAAATTACATACGTGTTTGACATGACTTGAATCATCTTGATATGGCCAACTCTTTATCGTTATCTCCTGTAGTAAATTCTTGTCCTTGTTATTCCTTTTAAGTATTACCATTCTGTTCATTTATATTTCTTGACCTTGCAAGATCTTTAAACTTTGTTTTACTATATCATCATTATCCTCTTATTGCATTATCCTTTGTAGCATGATATTTTGAAAATGTAATTAAACTGTTAACCACTTATATCTATCTGTTATCTCCTACTGAGCGTTAGCTCACACCCCGTTGTTTCCCCCTTTCCAGGCTATACAGGTGATGACACCCACACCGATGGGGAGGGACAAGAGTGATTACACCTGAGTGTACCAGTTAATAGATGGAGTCGTCTTGTTATTGCTTCTAGTTATGTTTTGGAGTTGTACTAGTTGTACTATATTTCATCAGAAGTTATGTTTGAGAGTGTCTTAGTAGTTTGATGAATGTTGTAATAGATTGGGATTTTCCATGTTTAATAAATTTGTTCTTTTCCATTGCCTTGTGTTAATCATCTAGTTTAGTATTTCAACTTTATTTCAGCTAGCTCACCTCTAACCGTACGTCCCGATATTTCCGCCTTGTTCGGGGCGTGAAACCGGGTAAATCTCTGCAAGTGGAGCTTCTTCTGCTGCCTGCGAACTGGATAGAGTAGGTTGGTGAATGAAGTTGATAGTGGTGGGAGGGGTGAAGGGGCTGCAATGGGGAGAGGACTAATGGTTGTGGGGCTTGGATGGAGGTGGATAGAGGTGGTGGAGAGGCTGGAGAAGAGGGCTGGGTCGCAGCTAGCAGGTGGAGGGGGAGGGGGTTGCGGCCAAGGGTGGAGGGTGAGAGAGAGAAAGGGGGGCGCAAGTGGCTTGGAGAGAGAGGGAAATTTGAACTGAGTTTAATGTGGGGTTGGTTAATGTGGCCTTGGGAAGGGGAGGAGTTGCCTTGGGGATGGGAAAGGTTACTTGGGAGAGGGGATTCTCTCTTGGGAAAATGAAGGGTTGTATGGGGAAGGGGAAAGGTTGCTTGGGAGGAGGGAGAGGTGCCTAGGAGAAGGGGCTTCCACCTAGGGGTTGGAGGGGGGTTAAATGGGAGGTATGGGGAAGGGGGAGGGGTCTTAATTAGAGGTGAATAGGGAGGAGAGAGAGTGAATTTCGAAATTTAGAGAGAGAGAGGGGAGGAGAGAGAGAGGGGTTCGCCCCCTTTAGAGAGAGAGAGAGATAGAGAGAGAGCTAGAGAGAGAGAGAGAGATGCACAAATGTTTTGGCAAACTTTTATCAATACTTCATTAGCCTCCAAATGAGGGATTGGGGTCCTATTTATAGGAATCCCACATTTTCACATAAGTCCCTGGCTTTTGGACTACTAACACTTAACCAAGGGGAAGGGGGCGCCCCTGGGCCTAGCCCATATAATTGGGCCCATTAACCAACATAATGACTCTAGACTTAGGTAAATAGCTACCTAACCTAGGTATTGGACGCAAATAAAAGGAAAAGTACATGATAAGAAAATAAAAATTACATCATATGACTCGAAATATAGTGGCGGACAAGATGTAGCATAGCTAGCGAGCATCTGGATCCTCGAAAAAAGGGGAAAGCTGGTGATGTCCTCATCAGAGACAGTTGGACCTAGCTCCTGCTACACTCGCCAACATATATCAGGAACTGGGAGTTCTGGCGGTGCACCCGGCGCCGAGAGAGAGGAGCATACTTCTGCCGACCCACTATCTCAGTGTGTGGGCCGGGCTACTGTTTCCGGGACTGGTGACGCGAGGGACCGGGGTGAACCTAACGGCACCACTTTTGCTTAGCTTCACTGGACAACCTGACGGGGATGCAGAGGCATAGTTGGAGGGGGCCAGGAGAGCTCTTTGCTACCTGCTCGCCCGAGGCGAGGAGGGACTGCCTTTTAACAGCGCTGCGAGGGACTCCAGCCTTTTCTTGGGGGCTTTAGACGGAGGGGCGATCAGCGCCCACCCGGGTCAGGGGGCGGCAGATGCAGGGCCACAGACTGAGTGGGTACTGAGCACCCGGTCGGTAGTGCTGATGTTACACCGGTCGGCGACGAGTTCCTTCGAGCCGTACTACCCGTATCGGTTTGCAAGGAACTTCGGATACGACCAGGGGATCCCGCCGAATCGAGAGTTTCCTCTGACTGGCAGGCAGTACAGGGGCAGGGATACCCACCTACTTGCAGCAGCATGGTGGGACTTTTACTATCGCAGGGAGCCCGAGCGACTCCCGATGCTGGGACAGGGACGTCGAGGGAGATTCTACGTACACTACGCCAGGTGGTGGTTCGAGCACAACCACCTATACCGGCAGAAGACCTCCGCGATCAGGAAGGCGGAGGAGAGTCGCTTACTGAGGGAGGATTTGCCTTCGATTGCACTAGATGAGGGGTACCTAAGGACCCGCGTTGCTCAGATCCACTGGGAGATCGAGCGACTTCTGGAGTAGTGGCCCCGGAGCAGGCGGGGCTCGTCATCCGGGAGCCGAGGCAACGGAGGGGCACTGAAGCCCCCTGAGACAAGTACCGAGAATAGCGGCGATGACTGGGGCGAAGGTGCCTCGACCGAGGGCACCTAGGACCTGGTGGGCCCAGTTCCTGGCCGATTGCGGCTTCCAGAGTAGAGGTTCGTTGGACCGGGTGCTTCCCGAAGGGAGCTTTGTCGACACGACGACCGACGACTAGAGGCGGCACATCGGTCACGCAATCGGGTCAGCCGGGCCCATGGAGTTCGTGTCCGAGGTCGAGTGTGCTCGCACTCTAAGGGACATTCGGGAGGCCATCGTGAAAGCGGCCCGGGTGCTGGCGCTGAGACCGGAGCAGTTACTACCCTTACCGTTGACCCCCTTCGTAGCTTCAGGTAAGGCTTTCTTCTTTCTAACATGTGCCCCTCCCCTTTTTATCTTGTTTACAATGTCATGTTTGTTGACAGGTTCTTTAGCAGAAGGAGATCACCCTTCTACGGAGGTGTGATGCGGGACGAACACGCTACCAGGGACTCTAGCTCATGATCATCCCTAAGCGAGGGATGTGTGGGACCGTGCGCGATTGAGAAACCGGCAGTGAGTCTCGGGTATCGGCTTTCTGCGTGTACTCAGATCGAGTCACGGGATAGGTCACACTCACTCTCTCGCAGCGGTGATAAAAATAGATATCGAGCTAGTTACCTATCACATGCAATGGCATATACGAATAAATACGAGTAAAACAAACGCCAAGTAAGAGAGCGAACACGATACCTCCACGCTCCGGGCGTGGGGAAGACGACCCCGACCAGTTACGGTAACTCCCGGTACAATGGTAAAAACTTAATTACAACAGTGAATTTTTTTACCCACTCCACGCAGGGAGGTAAAGGGCTACAAGTGGGGGCCGGGAGGATCAACCCTGGGTTGACAGGCAGCAAACTGGGAGGGTTCTCGGGGTGAACTCGGCTTGCTGGTCCGACTCGGTCCTGCGCCGACTCGGTGCTGACTCGCTGGATAGCAAGTCGTGGCCTCCAAAGGAACGTCGCCTTCCTGATATCTTCTGAAGGCACCGCTTGGCTGAGACGATGGCAAGATGTCCCTGAACGACTCCCTGAAGTGGCGGTTCCAGAAGTTGACTTTTGGTATTTATTTGTGAATTTCTCCCGGACTGCTATTTCAGACCTGCACAGGGAACATATTTGCGCGCCTCGGCGGTAAGAATTAATTCTCTCAGATTCGAAATCAGATAGAAGTGAGACCAGAGGCGTTGGAAAAAGGACTCCCAGATCTACAACATATTATTTTTTTAGGTAGATCCAACAAAGGGATGAGAAATGGGAGGCTCTGCAACAATGTGTTTTTTTTTGTGGATCTGATTACTGACACTCAAGATAGAAAGGGATCTGCCTGAAACTGACCTTTGACCGATGGGTAGGAGAATTTTATGGGTGCTGAAAAACTTACTGGTAGAAGGAGTGGATGTTAGGAACACCTGACAATTTTTATGGATTTTCTGAAAATTGATAAGGGGTTGGGAAAAATATGAAAAGGGAACACTATCCCGTGGATCTGCAGAATGGCATATTACAGGGGGGAACAAGAAACATGGGGAAAATACTAAACGATGTCCAAATGGCACAAAATTTAAACGTGATACTAGGGGAAATAGATAGAACAAGCCCTCAAAGTTTGGGCTCGATCAGACAATAAGAACAAAAGATAAAATTCTGGAGTTGAGGTTTTGTCTTGATTTGGACAGAACTCCGACGATGGTGGCGGCGGTGCGATGGCGGCGGTGGCAGAAACAGAAATCAGAGGATAAGAGGGAGAGATAGAATGGGTCTCACACCCTGGAATGGCAGAATTCCATCTGCATTGGGGGGGAGGAGAGAGGAGGAGGGCACACCCTTCTTTGGCTCCAACCAAATTCACAAATTTTTCATCATTCATCATTAAACCTTACAAAACACTATACATGGGTTTATATAGAAGGGGAGGAAGGGGGAGGGGGTTGGAATTTCGTGTGAGAGAGGGGAGGGGTGGCATTTTCTTTCCCCATGTGGTCAATTGGCCTAAAAAATGAAAATTCAAAATGTCATTTTAATGGGGGGGAACCCCCTTGACTTAAGGGGAGGTATCTTGGACATTTTTCACCCATTGTCCCCTTGACTTGTCCAAAAATGAAAGAATCCTTCTAGAAGCCACCTTGGCATTTGACCAGCCCCACATGGACCCCTAGGGCTTAGGTGGACCAATGGAGAAGGAGTGAGGGGGCCCCTTGCTGGTCCTACTGGACTTTTGCACAAAAACCCACTAAAACCTAAAGACTCACAGTTTGGCTTATAAAGCCTTACAATTGCACATATGTTTTCCCAAAGATATAAAAATAAACTAAAAGGACACAAATATAAATTAAAAATGTCAGTGTCCGGTGTTGATTCCCATTAATTCTCCCCGGGTGGGAAGAACTCCACCCCGTCGAGTAAGGGGTGCGGCTGCTCGAATAGCTCCGGCGGATGCGTCACCGAACCTGGAAGTGCGGAGTACGCTCCACTCCAAGTAATCGACACCGGCTCATACCGTATAGATTTGATATGCACACGCTGCTAGGGAGGAGGCTAGAGGTGGACACTCCGGGGTGGGGTCACTCTCAAATGAAGGGAGACAGCTCAAAGACTCACTAGGAATCACCGCTGGGTCCCTATATGTGACTAGATCCGATTATGTTGAGATAGAGCGGATCCCAAAGTCTGACAAGTCTCATACTCGAAAGGGACTAACAACACGAGCGTACAAAAGACCGACTCGACTCGACACATGCATGTACAAATACATGAGACCCTAGACACATCTAATGTTAGCCCGACTCATGCATATGCAAAGGTGGACTAGGACACCCGAATGTGTGCCATGCATGCATTTGACGTAACCGGTGGTTGGCGGAATGTGGTACTCCTAGACATCCTAAGGTGGACCATGCATGCACATTGGATTTGGATGTGGGGGGTCCTGGAGTACCAAATGCATCTTCTTCCTTTCCCCTATATGATGGTGTATCTCGTAAGTGAACGGGCTTGGTGGGTGTAGACGACCCGGCCCGTGGGAAGGGGTGAGGTAGTGGACTCCCTCAAAGAAGTGAAGTATATATGGTGGGTCTAGGGGTCCACTAGGGAATGGGTCAAAGGAATCAAAGAAGGTATGACCCCTTGTGGTGGGTTCCCACAAGTCACGGTCCCATGTGTGGTAGTCTTGAAGGTGTGGATGGTCACCTTCATGCATTGTGGTAGGTGGGACGGTGATCATGTGTAGAAAATAAGATTCCTCCCTTGGGCAAAAAGGAATGAAGTCGGGCTCGACTGGCATGGGGAGGAATAAGAGAATCTCCGTGGTGACACAACCCACGGTGCACACGGAGGTAATGGACCCTAAGGCCGGATAGGTGAAGCTAAGACTAGTGGGTTGGTCGAAGCCTCGGGCCAATGAGTGCGTCAACTTCCATTGCGAGTCTAATCCCACAATAAGGTCATCCAATGTATCAACATGGTGACTAGACCGAAATGTGGTATGGAATGAGTTGACCGGCACTAATGGTAGGGTGGGGTCCATGGATGGGTAAGGAGGTGGGACCAATCCATCCTTGAGCCAGTTAAGAAGTTGCTCGGCTATGTATAGCTTCTCCGTTAGAGGTACGGGTAGCTCTGGCTGAGGTGGGTCCAAATGAGAGGGCTCGAAAATAAGATCGGAAGGTGAGGGTGATGATAATGGAGCTCTCATGGGTGGGGAGGGAGCATGTGTCCTTTCTATCCTATCCAACAGGTCCGTAAACATTTTCAAGAGTTCGGTAAAGGTGCGGGTTGGAGTAAGGGCCTCGTGGTGGACTCGCTCTTCGTCTCTCGGCCCGGGTGTGGAACTAGGCTCGACTATAAGTGGGACTTCCACTTGGTTGGAGGTGCTTGGGTGGGATGGGACGGAGGTGTCAAGGGGAAGTTGGTTGGAGGCGACTGGGCGGGCCACTTGATTGGGAGTGCTTTGGTGGGTTTGGATGGAGGTGAAGGGGCGGGGTTGGTGGGAGGTGTGGCCCACTTGATTGTGGGTGAGTTGGTGGGGTTGCTTAGTGGTATGACCCCCGTGGTTGGAGGTAGGTGGGCGGGGAAGGTAGACCCTCCTAAGCGCTCTCTTCATATCCCACCATGACTCGATGGGCCTTAGCCTCCGATCTTCCCGGAAGTATTTGATGTCCCTCCATGTTTCGGCGGCTTCATAGAAAAGTCACCCTTTGGCAAAGTCAACTTGCATGGGACCGGACATAATGTACACCTCAAAGTAGTCGTCCATAATGGCTTTCCACTCTAGGTAGTCACTCGGGTTTTCGGAGCCATAGAAGTCCCGGGATACGGGTCTCCGGGGGTGGTCCGGGTGGTTCTCCCATCTTAGATAGTATCGCCACCATGCATAAGATGCGGGCCCTTAGTAATCCATGGGACACGGGGAAGCTAGTGGATGGCCATGCCGACACTCGGACAAAACACTAGACATGACCCCTAACTAATGCAAAGTTGGAATGAGACTCGACCACCAATCTAGACACAACCAAGATCCGGTACAAGGCGGAGGTTCGATCCGAAGAACTCCTCACGCAAGTGAATCACCTCTCCGATAGGCGTACCCTAACGGTCGGGCGACACCTTTTAATATACCGAACAATGGTATGCAAATGAGACACCTAGACTTAAACACTTTTTTTTATGTTTTTGTTAAGAAATGACTAATAACTACCCTAGACTCAACTGGCGCTCTGATACTAAATTGATGGGGGACGGACACGCTACCTGGGACTCTAGCTTGCGATCGTCCCTAAGCGAGGGATGTGTGGGATCGTGCGCGGTTGAGAAACCGATAGTGAGTCTCGGGTATCGACTTTCCGCAGGTACTAGGATCGAGTCACGGGATGGGTCACACTCACTATCTCGCAGCGGTGATAAAAATAGATATCGAGCTAGTTACCTATCACATGCAGCGATATATATGAATAAATACGAGTAAAGCAAACGTCGAGTAAGAGAGCGAACACGATACCTCCATGCTCCGGGCGTGGGGAAGACGACCCCGGCCAATTACGGTAACTCCCGGTACAATGGTAAAAACTTAATTACAACAGTGAATTTTTTTCCCCACTCCACGCAGGGAGGTAAAGGGCTACAAGTGGGGGCCAGGAGGATCGACCCTGCGTTGACAGGCAGCAAACTGGGAGGGTTCTCGGGGCGAACTCGGCCTGCTGGTCTGACTCGGTCCTGCGCCGACTCGGTGCTGACTCGCTGGATAGCAAGCCGTGGCCTCCAAAGGAACGTCGCCTTCCTGAGATCATCTGAAGGTGCCACTTGGCTGGGACGATGGCAGGATGTCCCTGAACGACTCCCTGAAGTGGCGGTTCCAGAAGTTGACTTTTGATATTTATTTGTGAATTTCTGTCGGACTGCTATTTTGGACCTGCACAGGGAACAGATTTGCACGCCTCGGCGGCAAGAATTAATTTTCTCAGATCCGAAATCAGATCGAGGTGAGACCAGAGGCGTTAGAAAGAGGACTCCCTGATATACAACATATAATTTTTGTAGGTCGATCCGACGAAGGGATATGAAATGGGAGGCTCTGCAACACTGTGTTTTTTCTGTGGATCTGATTGCTGACACTCAGGATAGAAAGAGATCTGCCTGAAATTGACCTTTGACCGGTGGGTAGGTGAATTTTATAGGTGCTGCTAAAATTACTGGTGGAAGGGGAGGATGTTAGGAACACCTGAGAATTTTTATGGATTTTCGGAAAATTGATAATGTGGTGGGAAAAATACGAAAAGGGAACACTGTCCCGTGGATCTGTAGAATGGCAGATTACAGGGGGGGCAAGAAATATGGGAAAAATACTAAACAATGTCCAAATGGCATGAAATTTAAACTGGAGATTAGGGAAGATAGGTAGAACAAGCCCTCAAAGTTTGGGCTAGATCAGACGACAAGAACAAAAGATAAAATTCCAGAGTTGAGGTTCTATCCTGATTTCGACAGAACTCCGGCGATGGTGGCGGCGGCGCTATGCGATGGCGGTGGCGGCAGAAACAGAAATCAGAGGATAAGAGGGAGAGATAGAATGGGTCTCACACCCTGGAATGATAGAATTCCATCTGCAAGGGGGGGAGGAGAGAGGAGGAGGGCACACCCTTCTTTGGCTCTAATCAAATTCATAATTTTTTCATCATTCATCATTAAACCTTATAAAACACTATACATGAGTTTATATAGAAGGGGAGGAAGGGGGAGGGGGCTGGAATTTCATGGGAGAGAGGGGAGGGGTGTCATTTTCTTTCCCCATGTGGTCAATTGGCCTAAAAAAAGAAAATACAAAATGTCATTTTAATGGGGGGCACCCCCTTGACTTAAGGGGAGGCATCTTGGACATTTTTCACCCATTGTCCCCTTGACTTGTCCAAGAAGGAAAGAATCCTTCTAGAAGCCACCTTGTCATTTGACCAGCCCCACATGGACCCCTAAGGCTTAGGTGGACCAATGGAGAAGGAGTGAGGGGGCCCCTTGCTGGTCCTACTGGACTTTTACATAAAAACCCACTAAAACCTAAAGACTCACAGTTTGGCTTATAAAGCCTTACAATTGCACATATGTTTTCCCAAGGATATAAAAATAAACTAAAAGGACACAAATGTAAATTAAAAATGTCAGTGCCTGGTGTTGATTCCTATCAAGGTGTCTTCAGGAAGTGGGGACACAGGTCTGCATCCCAAGCAGAAACGCCCTCGTGTGGGGGCTGCGGAAGCCGAGACTGGTGGGTCCTCTGGCGGACCCGAGACTGGCGAACAAGCCAAAGCAGAGATAGCTTTGAGTAAGTGTTGCTTCGACCTCTTTACTCCTGTTTGATTTAGCCAAGGTGGCTGGCTAACCTTCTCTTGTTGGATTTGTCTCTGCAGCTCCGCTGGAGACTGGTGTGGAGGTGGCTTTCTCGCCCCCTCGGGAGGTGGACCCTCTACCTGAGGAGGGGGACAAGTACGAGATAGATATGGAGGGGCTCCTTCGTCTGATGGATGAAACTGCCCCCAATATTGAGACCTTTCCTGATTTCGAGTCGTGGAAAGCTGCGGGAGGAGCCCGTTCAAGTAAGGGCTTCTCATGCTTGGTGTGAGCTACGATTTCGCTTGCTTCCGGTTACTGACATACCCGTCTGGATTGTGCAGAGGAAGCAGAGGCATCGGGGGCCAAGGCCCCTACTGAGGTACTGAGCGGAGCACCTGAATAGGCGTAAGAGCCAGCACCCACGGTGGCTAGTAGCTGTCCGGGTAAGTGTCCAATTACTGTTGAGGGAATCTTCCCGTTGTTGTTGGACTTTTTCAGCAAGCCGAAATTATTGTCTTGATTTGAGTTATTTGTTTGGCAGGTGGGGATGCGGCGGCCACCTTGGAAATGATCTAGGAGCTGGTTGACGCTGGCCCCCCAGTGGTTCTACCATCCTTTGCTGGCGAGCCCAGGCAGGTGACTTCTGTGCCCCCACCCATTGTTGAGGGCACGCTGGGTGGGATGCCATAGTCACTGGCAAAGGTACCTCTCCCCACCTGTGCTGACCGTAGTATCGACTTGCACGGTGGGGCTGGAAGAGTCCTTCAGTGTGGGACCATCATGTATGTAGTTGAGTACTTGGTCATTTCATGGTGGATTGCTCTGCTTTACCCACCCGTGTTGAGCTTTCATCGGGGTTGATTGCCGGTACCTCTTCCCCTCTGGAGGTTGGACAGCTTCCCCCGGACAAGGCCCGGGTAGCAGGAGACGAGCCTGCTATCGTAGCTTCTACTGGGGGCGACGAGGAGTTCATCGACATTGAGGGGGTTTTCGAAGGGGACGCCCCAGCTGGTGAGCTTCTTGCCTAACACCTCTGGCTAGGAACTTATCTTCATGTGAGGCTGGATTTGGTAGTAGCCCGACTTGGCTTCTTGATGTGCAGGTGCCTCTGATTTGCCTGCGGCCGGGGGTTCATCAGAGACCTCGTCTGGTTCTTCCAGCAGTGGCAGCGCAACGATGGAGACTGACAAGAGCTCGAGCTCTCCTCCCTCTGAGGCCTCTTCCACCGGGGATGCTGAGATGGACACGATTTTGGAAGGTATATAGAGGTCCTTCCCTCCTCCCCATTGGCTTTGGTTTAGAGTTTATAGCGGGATGTTGATGCCATCATGTTGTGTCCAAGCTTGGAATCTGAGGGGGAGTGCGTGTCGGCTCCCGTCGAGGATGACCAGGGAGAGCCCTCCATCTCCCCGATGGCAGCTAGGGATGGTCGGATTATCGGAGAGGCCCTACCCTCCCCGACTGTAGTGGGGGATGCCGCCGACGTGGGGGAGAGGTTACCCTCACTGACCCCGAGCGGGGATGTTGCAGGCGTGGCGGGAGCCACACCAGGTGAGTTAGGGCCTTTCTCAGTTTTTTGACCTTGTCTTGTCACAGGAAAGTCCCAGATGTTGCTGACTGTTTGATGGGATTGTGCAGGTCCTTCCGGTGTTCTGGCTGAGACGGGCCACTCTTCCCTGGAGCTGGGGATCGAGTGGCCTATGTCTGTTTCGCCACCAGAGTCGCTGTTGGACTCCAACGTGGGTGCGGCCTTGCTCCAGCGAGCCAGAGGGTACCTAGGAGGTGACCCACTGCCTTCTCCGGAGGAGCTTCGGTAGCGGTTGAGGGACTACACCCAGGGCTACCACGGCCTTGGCTTCCCACGCGAGCTCTAAATGTCTGGCTTGGCCGGCATCTGGGCGGGGTACCTGCGGCTTCTAGAGGCTCAGGAGCAGGGGGCTCAGCGGCTGGCGGCCATTCGAGAGGTGCAGGAGCGGTGGGCTCTGCTCGCGTTGGCGGCTGTCGAGCAGAGGAGGCGTACTAATGCGGCCGTATCGCTTGCTAGGGATCACGCTATGCATCTGAGCGAGGCAGAGAGCAGGGCCGAGGCCTTGCAGAAGGCCTTGGAGGAGCAGCGACAAGCCGTAGAGCTTGCCAGGGTTGAGTGGCGGACTGTCGAAGCTGGGGCCGAGGCTAGTGTTCAGCTTGCGTCGACCTTGGAGGCAAAGCTCGCGGCTGCGGAGTCTCGCCTGACGGCACTAGAGAGGGGCGAACCTGGGATATGATTGTATCACCTCCCTTTCTCCTTTCTTTTTTTTTATCATCCGGACTATACGTCGTTTGTTACCCCAAGGGCATGTCTTGGGCTCCCTTTTATAGATTATCAATGACAAAGTCCGGATTTTGGTGTTGTTGTTTGCTGAGTTGTTCTTCTTCCCAGTCTATAGGATAGGGTTGGGTACAAGGGATGGCGACCACTTACTATCGGTCGTGCTTGATTGTTTTAACATGTACCGATGTAGGGGGCAGGGGACTGGGTTTACCCGACTTTCAAACATTGGAATAAAAGACTGGGTAAGAGGAACGGTGTAACTGGATTTCGAATACTAGGAGCTGAGTGCTGGTTACTAGGAAGTAGGGGAAAAGCCCTAGTGCAGGGTTGGTGTAGGCCCGTCAGGGCGTGGCGACCTACTGGGTTAGAGTCGGGAACTGACTCTGGAATGCATCAGTTGTGGGTTGATGCCTGGGCATTAGGTGTTTGTATGTCGTTAGACGGTAATGTAGCTCTTCTTGATTTGAGAAACTAGGGCTGGGTTGGCCGAAAGGCCACAAAAGGTATCACAGCCGAAGGCCAGGATTAGGGGCTGGGACTGGTTGGCCGACCTGTGAAGGGATTGTGGTCGAAACTGGAGCTGGGAGCTGGCGGCTGGCCTGTGAAGGCGTTGTAGCCGGGGACTGGGGTTGGAAACTGGCGGCTGGCCTGTGAAGGTGTTCTAGCCGAAGACTGGAGTTGGAAACTGGCGGCTAGCCTGTGAAGGCGTTGTAGCCGAAAACTGGAGTTGGAAGCTGGCAACTGGCCTGTGAAGGCGTTGTAGCCGAAAACTGGAGTTGGAAGCTGGCGGCTGGCCTATGAAGGCGTTGTAGCCAAAAACTGGAGTTGAAAGTTGACGGTTGGCCTGTGAAGGCGTTGTAGTTGAAAACTAGAGTTGGAAGCTGGCGGCTGGCCTGTGAAGGCGTTGTAGCCGAAAACTGGAGTGGAAAGCTGACGGCTAGCCTGTCAAGGCGTTGTAGTCAAAAACTGGAGTTGAAAGCTGGCGGCTGGCCTGTGAAGGCGTTGTAGCCAAAAATTGGAGTTGGAAGCTGGCGGCTAGCCTGTGAAGGCGTTGTAGCCGAAAACTGGAGTTGGAAGCTGGCGGCTGGTCTGTGAAGGCGTTGTAGCCAAAAAATGGAGTTGAAAGCTAGCGGCTAGCCTGTGAAGGCGTTGTAGCCGAAAATTGGAGTTGGAAGCTGGCGGATGACCTATGAAGGTGTTGTAGCCGAAAACTGGAGTTGAAAGCTGGCGGCTGGCCTATGAAGGCGTTGTAGCCAAAAACTGGAGTTGGAAGCTGGCGGCTGGCCTGTGAAGGCGTTGTAGCCGGTAGCTAGAACTGGAGACTGGAGCTGGCCGGTTAGCCTGTGAAGGCGTCGTAGCCGGAGATTGGAACTGGAGACTGGAGCTGGCCGGCTCGCCTGTGAAGGCGTCGTAGCCGGAGACCAGAACTGGAGACTGGAGCTGGCCGGCTAGCCTGTGAAGGCATTGTAGGCAGAGACTGGAGCTGGTCAGCTAACCGTTGAGGGGTGTAGCCAAAAACCGGGGCTGGAATTCGCGATGACCGACCCTCGGGGGTGTAGTGGCCACCATTATCGAGGAGTGATGTGAAGGTCGCCGTCAGCGAGGTGTCACGGTTGACAGCTTTCATTAGTGAAGAGTAGAAAGGGAGAGAGAGTTTTTTTTTTCTTACCATCCCTACCGACCTTGCGGGTTTTCGCCAGAGCTGGCCCCCTTTTCCTTTTTCCGGTGCGCCCTTGCGGGTTTTCACACCGAGGGGTTACCCGATTTTGCGTGAGGCGCCCTTTAAGGTTTTCACCTCAGCTGGGTTATTGGCAATTTTTGCCCTCAATAATCATGTAGAAGGAATCAACTGAGGCCGCCGGGGTATCTCTATTTTTAACCCCAATTTTTCTCATATATACCTTTTTTTTGAGATTGCTCTCCATAGCGTGTTGCCGTCAGGGGACGTAACCTGAAACTGGAAGGTGTGGGTGGTCGGATATTGTTCTGCCATTAATAAGGGTTTTTATACATTCTCGTGTCATGGTGGCGAAGGGCCACTTTGTTATGGCAAGATATTACTGGAGTTAAGGCTGGTGGATCAGGGATTGTAGGAGAGAACTGGGATTATAATGAATCTTGAAAGCTCTGGATTTGCAGGGGATGTAGGGTGTAGTGACGTAGAATGACAGGTGTCTAGGGATGTGCTTGGACATAAGTCTACTAGAATGGTGACTGGTGTTGACACCTATTTTTTGCCGATAAGTTGAGTCGTTCCTCTTACCCCCATTTGTTGATGCCTCGAGTTGTCCATCACTCGTTGGGACTATTTTCAGGCATATTTTGGGTCAGTTTTATGGGTAGCCTCCCTCCATGACTAGGTTTGTTTCAATTCAGGGCTTAACGGGCCTTGGTTCTGGTTAATCGGGCTTTTCTATGAATTCCAAACACCCATGTACATGTACGGTTCATCTCTGGCCGCCCAATCAATGTGCGGTTTCCTATGGACCGTCCATCTATTTTTGGAATATTTTGCTTAATTTTCTTAATTTCCACCGACAAGGGCTTATGCGGTTGAATCTTAGCCGTTCAACATGATGAACGGTCTGGAATGAACCGTTCCTATTTCAGAGTCCTAAAGCCTAAATATCTCTCAGATAACTATTTATTTTATTCATTTATCACCAACAGGAGTTAAATGGATAGCACTTGGCCGCTCATTATTGTGGACGGTTAATTACATACCGTTTATCTATGAGAGTCCAACGGCGACCATTTCGGTTGGTTAATGGATAATTGATGGATGATTATCCTATTTTTAGAATTCACCGTCGGAGTTGGACGGTCCTTGACGGACCGCCCAACTGGTTGAGCGGTCTATCGTGAGACTGTTTAACCCTGCAAACTCTGAAGAATTTAAAGATTTTCTCTCTCTATCCGTGGTTAAACCCCTCAACTTTGTCCTCGGTTTTCTCCATGGATTCTAAACCAAATCGGATGAGATTTGATCCTAACAAAAGCTGATGATATTATCTTCGCTTTATCTTTTGATATATTGGATTAATATCCACTGGAAACCCTAATTTCGGGGCTGGCTTTCTAGGCTCTATAAATAGACCCTAAAGGCTACCTTTGAAAAGGGGGGGATTTTGGTTGACAGCGAAGCCCTGCCGAATCCTAGAGTGACCTACGACCAAGGAGGGAGGCCTTCTACGTCCATACAGGCCTCCGGTCCAGGGAGTAACTTTCATTTTGAGTCTTTTTTTTCTATCTTTGATATTCCATCATTCCCTATTGGGTTGCATGCATCATTCTCCCTCATTTTTCTTCACTGCTTGCACTACCATTCACACATCCTCCCACGTTTTTGACGCCCCCAGGGGTTTAAAACTCCCCAGGTATCCCCCACTCCATTTAGTTATGATCATTCGTCTCTGTTTTAGCATATACTACACTCTATAGTTCTAACTTGGGTTTTCTTTTTATGTTTACACTCTGTTTCGCAGGTCAGCAACTCACTAACACGAGGCCCATCCCCTCTGGCCGGCCAGAGAGGGTGGAGGTTGGACCCCTTTGTGACTTCTGGCTTGATGCTCTTATGCGGCTCTTCCAGGACCGTTCGATGGTATGTGCGGTGCATCTTCGACCGTCCTTCACCTCTTGTAGTTGTTTCTAAACCGCCCATCAGCCAGTAGTCCTACGTCTCGCGTCCCCTACAGCACTGAAGAATGGTCTATCGTGTTGCCGTCCAACACCACAAGCGGTTCTTCACGGGCTGTTCATCCCTTGCAGTGCTGATTTTAAGGCGAGTGTCTCCCTCTTTCCAAGGTACGACGTGTTCATCGCGTACGGCGCCACAATTCTTTACTCTCTTATGTTCTCCTTCTACTGTCCTATTTTATTTTACATATTGATTTATTAGAAGGAGAGAAGAGATCTTTCAAGCCGGTATTAAAGAGAAATAGAGTAGAAAAAAACATATCAACATCCCATTTTTTGGCGATCACGGTGGGACACCTAGTGCCCATCGTGTTAGTGATTTGTTGACCCCTTCTTTCGTTGTGTTAGTCTTCTTCTTGAGGTGATTGCAGGTTGGGATGTGTTTTCTGCCTTCTGGAACGTGAACGGTTCTCCCAGAGCCGTTCATCCCCTGTGCGGCTACACGTCCACCGTCCCTCTCTGCAAACAGTGCCAATTCTCCTGCAAGCGTCCTGCCATAAATGGCTTCCTATCGACCGTCCACACTTTTGAACGGCCTATCCCTGGCCGTCCATCTTTCTGGCACATGTACGCTTCTGGTTGGTCTGGTTGCAGGTATACGGTTTCTGGAGATCCGTTCTATAGCTTACGCGGCTATTCACAGACCGCTCTTCCTGGTACGTTTCTCATCTCTGTCGTCCTTCATTTCCAGCATTTTTTGATTTTTGCAGTTATTCTGTCGTTACTTTGTCGTTACTCCCTGGCTTATGCGGTCGACTACAGACCGTCTATCTTGTTGTGCGGTCTCCCCCAGACCGTCCTTCTGATGCCACAGTGCACCCGAGGTTGCTTTGATTTCCATATCTATATTGTCTTTCTTCTCCTTGGTGCCAGTTATTGATCTTCCCCTGGTTATATGTTGTTGCTGCCTATTTGCTTTCATCCTCGCATGTTTATTTTGGTCATTGGTTGCTAGTTTCTAGGCTAGATTTTGCATGCACTCCGGTGCGCATAGGATTCATGCATTTCATCCATATTTAGTTACGTTCCTACTGAGGTAGGGTTTCCTCTCATCTCCATATTCCTTGGAGCCGACTAGGGGACCTTGCCGAGGACCTCCGTAAGCCCCCGTGAGCCGTGGATTCCCACATGGATGCCGGGCAGGTTGTACCATACCACCTCCTAGCCTAGGGTCTTCATTCGTGCGAGAGAGAGTCCTTTAGAGTCTGCCAGTTCTCCATTCTCACCCTATTTAGGTACCTTGTGGTTGAGTGAACTCACATTTTTAATTAATCCACTAAGGTCCTAAAAGAGAACTTATAAGAAATCTCCGCGCGTCATTTGGAATTTGTTTGGGTAATTGGTTGATTCTTTTCTCATCTCTCTCCTCCATTGTATGTTGCACAGTGTCATCATTTGCATCTTTTTTGTCAGATTAGGCTCATTAGGTCTAGCTCATCTTCGCGTGTCTCCATTTAGCTGCATTTATCTTAGGTTCATTCCCCTCCTTGTATTCATTTGAAATTCACTGTATAGAGTCTCCATTCTCCCCATGGAGCACTTCTCCCATGTACCTTATTCCTATACTTCTCCATCTTCTTACTCCCGCGTGGATTCCTCTTCACATGCGGGCCCATCTCCTTATTCCTCCGTTGGACCCTATTCTCTAAACGGGCCATCTTATCCCGCCCGTGCCGCTGCTAGTCCAATCAATCCTCATTCCCACGCACATAATCCGTCCAGGCCCATGCATTCCTCCATTCTTGGAATGGGCTTTCCTTCTTCTCAGGTTGGGTCCCCTTATTCGACCCATCATCATTATCCTGGTTTAAATTCACCATCTCTTGCTCGGGCTGGCCCATATCCTTCTCGGACTCTTCCTACCGAGGAGATGCTCGCTCGGGCCCAACACCAGCTTGATGAATTGCAACGACGAATCAATCCTCAAACTTCTTTGGATATCCCACTTGCCTTCCAAGGTCTTCAGCTTCCACCACGTTCACAGATTCCTACTTATCGTTGCTACGGTGGAATCGGTGACCCCTATGTCCATTTAAAGGATTTCCTCTATGAGTCGGCCTAGTTCCAGCATGATCCACGCTTGATGGCCTATTTGTTTGGCCTATCTTTAGAGGGCTAGGCCAAGGATTGGTTTTTCACATTGCCGCAAGAGCAGATAATGAATTTTCAAGCTGTTCAAGCAAAATTTATCCAACAATATCAAAACCAGGTTGGGCCCAGATATTCTATGGTTGATTTGGCCCAAGAGAATATGAAGCCTGGTGAGGAATTCTCCACGTTTGCCGACCGCTGGCGTCGCCTAGCCACGCAAGTCCCGGAGGATATTCCGGAGGGCGAGCAGATCAAGATGGTTATTTCTAACGCAACACCCGAGCTCATATGTATCTTATCCCTGAAAGATATCACATCCTGGCAACAGCTTTACAATCGAGCCCGCTTCGTTAGCCAACAACTCCTAGTTTCCTTTGACCATGAGTCTTCTCCATCGTCACCTTCTACATACACTTTCCCTCCGCCCTCCACCGCAAGTCAGCCCTCCACCTTATATCCCTCCACGAGTCGGCCCTCCGCTCCCACATACCCCTATACCTCCATGTGCTCCACCGCATACCAACCCTCCATGAGTCAGCCCTCCGCTATTTCATCTCACCACAACCCTCCACCTCCGGTCAAGGAAACACTGCACCCAGAGCGGGTAGATGCAGTCCATTATGTTCCCACTCCCTCCATGCCTCCACGTCATTTTATCCCTCCGCCTTTGAAGTCCCGCGATCAATGACACCCAAGAGGGGGGTGAATTGGGTGTTTACCAATTTTAAGGAAAACTTTTAGCTTTTTACAAAATATGTGATAAACGATAATTAGCAGTAGAAAACTGATTAACCAATTCTCTCAAACTCACCGATCCCACATGACCAAACAACGAAAACAGTCAAACCACACAAACACACACAATGCACAATGGTTTTTAAGGTGTTTCGGATGCAACGACGGCAATCCTACGTCCACCCCTCACCAAACCCGGTGAGGCTTCACTCGGGGATAAATCCCCAAACGGAGATGACGCTCCAACCACACACACAGGACGACGCCTGCCCACACATACGGGGACACACCCCAACACACAACATACACACACAGAGATGAAATCTCCAACACGATCCAACAACTGGATCACCAACACAAACACCCGCTGCCACAAGTGCAGCAAACCACACACACGAGACAACAGATCTAAAAAGACCCCCACACACAGAGACGCAGATCTAGGAAGATCCACGCACACACATGAATCAAATACGACACACACACAAATGACCACGGATCCAACAACGATCCACACACACACACGAGTTTGTAGTTTATAAGAAACATAAATCTGAAACTTAAAACACAATAAGGCACAGTTGAGAAAAACTCCTGATTTGGCTCCCCCTGAATGTATGCTGATTGATCTTTGAATGATGCTTGCTTCTTCAGTTCATTGGAAGTTGATGGCTTCAGATGGACCTTGAATCTTCAGCTCCTGGATGAAGAGTTGATTCACGGATCACTATTCATGGCTACAGTAACCGTTCCTTCTTCCTTGGATAGCTTCCTTGATCTCCTTGATCCTTGCTTGCTTCATATCTTCCTTTGAGATTGCTGGCTTTCGATGGAGCTTGAATACCTTCAGATGGATGAAGAGGTTGCTGGACGAAGTACTGTTCACGGAGGGTTGTAGCAGCCTTCTTCTTCCTTTGATAGCCTTCCCCTTTGATCTCCCTTTGAGCTCTCTTGATTCCTTTGCTTGCTTGCTTGCTTGCCTATCCTCTTGATTGGAGCTTTGTTGGCTTCAGATTGAGCTTGAATGGCTTCAGATGGATGAAGAAATTGTTGGACGGAGTACTGTTCACGCAGCTCTTCTTGCTCTTGCAACAGCTCACTTTCCCCCTTGATAGCCTCTATTAGATCTCACATTAGGTGCTTAGGGTTTATGACCCTTTAGGTTGGTTTTATATCTCTTGAAAGGCCCTTGGACAACCCCTAGACCAGATCCACGAATCCTGGTGTAATTGGGGGTAAAAGGATTAAATAAATGGCGTGAAACCCCTCTTCTTGAGCTTGACACAAAAGTCAACAAAAGTGGGCATCGGGGCTGGCGGTCGACCGGAACCTGTAAATCCTCGAACTTTTAGGCTCTGGCAAAATCGCTCGACCGGACGCCTAGGGGCGGTCGACCGCTACCTGTAGAATCTGGAATTTTTAGGCTCTGGCAATTCAGGTCGACCGGCCAAGGCGTGTAGGTCGACCGGAAAGACCTATACCTGCAAAAATGAAGTGTTAGACCAATGAAACATGTCCAAAAGTCAAGAGCTTCAAGTCCATACCAAATCCATGCATTTAGGGGTTGGATTCACTTGGTTTATGCATTTGAAACGTCTAGACCATTAGAGCGTTTCTAAATTTGTTCCGGGGGCTCCGCCCCCGGAAACCCCCGCAAGGGGCGCTGCCCCCTTGATCCCCACGACCTGACCGCGCAGGTCGATCCGCGGGCGAGGGCACACGATGGCCAGAAGGGTTTCATGTTGAATGTGCATGGATGAGGTGTATACATAAGATACACAAGATGAGATCGATGCTAAGCATGAGATACACAAGGTAAGAATCTCACCAATGGTTCTTGATAGTAAATGACATATACCACCTATTTTGGATTGTAGAGGAGCAGGGTGCTTATCCACAAGTTTAGTTCACCAGGTGACTGCCATGTGTTTGATCCTGCAAGCAAGATAGTTAAGGTTAATACCATGCTTATTCATAATAAAGAGGTTATGAAACCTCTTGCCTCTTGCAAACCCAACATAAATAGCAAGATGAATGAACACAATCATCAAGAACATGTGTAATCAACCACAGGTTTAGTTATCATCATTAAAGCACACATTAAGTTTAGTTATCATCAAAACCATAACTTAACAAACACACCAATCATCAAAATCATAACTCAACAGCCTTCCCCTTGCCTACGCAACCCCCGCTACCATCCCCACTACCTTCTCACACCCCTCGACATCCACCTTGCCCGAAGCGGGCTTCTCACTCTTCATTACCAGAATCTCTTACATATGTTTTCAGGGCTATGATGGCCACCCATGCATTGCAGCTCCCTCCGGTTATGCCTTGCCGGCCCGCGGTCGGGAATTTGCTCCAGTTCTGTGAGTTCCATCGTCAACAGGGGCATGTGGTCAAGAATTGCTCCGAATTCCAGGAACTCATTTACAGTTTGGAAGATAAGAAGATGATTGATTGGGCTACCATGTGCCAAGTTATTTCAAATCTCAGCAGCAAGCAGCAGCAGCAAGCTGTGCCACCTAGGCAACCGTCTCCACGTCAAGACCAGGGGCACCCTGGTGTTTCTTCAGTTGATAAGATACCTGCTCCGTTACCCACTTCCTCCTCTATCCCATCTCTTCCATCACCTTTACCTACCCTAGCCTCCGTTCGGGCAACCTCTCTTTCACCCTCCGTTTCCACCACCACACCTGTTCCCAATGCCTCTCGACGTGTTGTAAAGATACACCGAAGAGCGCCATCACCCGCCACTTCTCCCAATACGCCACTACTTTCCTCTCCTCCTTGTTCCCCACCCCTACCGTCATCTTCATCATCCCCATTGCCTTCACCATCCCCATCACCCCCTTTACCACCCTCATCACCTTTGCTACCACCGTCACCTTCACAACCATCCCCGTGACCGATGCCACTTCTTTCGCCATCGTCCTCTGAGCCCAAGCAGGCCGACCCTAAACCCATACCTCCACTTTTGCCTTTACCTCCACCCATGCCCATCATCATCAGTATTTCTCCAGCACTTACACTAACGCCACTCGCGCCCTTCAAACCTCCTCCTTCTAACATCCCTCTACCACTTCCCACTTCGCGGAGCAGGTACACGCTACCTTTGGTGCCCCTCGGGTCTAGTCCCCAGGGAGATAAAGAGCCAAGCCGGGTTTCGATTGTGCATTTCAAGATCCAGGATGTTATTTCCTGCATGCCGATACGAGTCCTATCGCTTGGCTGTTTTGGGAACAAGGAGCCTGCATTTACTATGAAGACGGTTGCAAAGAAGAGTTCCCTTGTGTTGGTGCCAGTTTCTTCAAAGGCGAGGCCGGTAGCAATCTCTCTGCTTGCCGGGAAGTTCACCATTAATGCTGTTATTACCTCGCGCTTGATTGTTGTTCAGTTCACTGGCCGAGAGGGGTTCTCTACTCGGATTATTCTAACACATACGGCCGCCCGGAGCCTGATGGATTCCCTATTCAAGGGGCAATTGGCCATATCTTCTGTACTTTCCAAGGACATTCTGCACTTGTTGTGCAATTTCCCTCAATTTATTAGCATGCCGGCCACATCAACGCCGCACATTGATCTCCCTCAGCTTTGTCCTGCTCTTCTAGTATGGGAGTTATGCTTCAAGTCTGAGTGCCGAGTGGAGTTGCCGAACCTCTATGTTCTAGTGCCAAGAGACAAAACTCCGTGGCTTCATGATATTCATTCAGTTGAGAAGCTGTTTGCTCAAGAATGTCCACCTATGGTTAACACTGGGAGTCTAGGGGCAACTGCCCCGATGAAGCTGCATATTCGCAATCAGGCCAGGCCATCTGCCAGGTGGGCCCGCTATTTGAGAAGACGTTACAGATTAAGGAGCCCGAGAAGCCAAGTCCGGGCCAGGCGGGTCCATCACGAGGCAGTTTCTGCTAAGAAGAAGAAGAGGCGGCGACATAAGTTCAAGGGCCGTCAGTTATGCATTTTGGGGTCCCCTTCCTCCTCTCCTTCTTCCGTCCATTCATCTTTTCTGTTGCTCAGTTCTTATCTTTGGGTGGTGTACCTTCAACCACCTGACCATATTTCCACCATCTTCTCTTATTCTCACCATTCTAGGCCTCGGCCTATGTCCCCCTCTTCCCCTGATCCAGGGGCATCTTCTAGCTTTCCTTCCCGGACACGTCCGGATTTCACTTCTCGTCTCTTTCCCCCAACCTTGTTGGGGATTCCTTGCGCTCGTTCCCCGACATTGTCAGGTGGTTTTTCTGATCCTTCCCCAACTTTGTCGGGTGGTGTCGATTTCTTTTCCCTAACCTTGTCGGGTGTTCATGCATTTTCTTCCCCGTCTCTGGTGGGTGATTGCTACTCTTCCTCTCCGACCACGTCGGATGATCATTCTCCGTATTCCTTATCTTCGCAACTATCCTTTCATCGTCTTTCTATTCTTTCTGTCTCACCCTTTCGGGGTCATTACCCTTTTTCGTGCTATTTTCGAGACTTTAGCCCGCCTTGATCTCAGCTAATCTGGTTTCTTCTGTATCTGGTTCTTTATTATCAGGGCCTCAGTGCCTTAACGAGGGAGTTCTAGCCCTCGTCTCTCTTCCTTTTTATCCCTTCATCGTCCAGTATGATGTCTGCCACTCCTCTGTGTCGAGGAATCCAATCATTTGCTCTCCTTTTATCCTTTATCCTGTCAAGGAAGGAATACAAAGCTACTCGCGCTCCTCAAAGCTTGATGATCGAGATCGCTTCAGGATGCCGATTTCCACGCCATGGATTTGCAAAGGTATCTTTATTTTGAGCAAAGAAACATGCTTTCATTTCCATTATTTCTATTGTTTCTGCACACGCTTATAATGCTATTCCTCAACCTGGTTAAGTGACTTATAGAAATTTGCTTAGTTCATTTAGGTCACTTAAAATGAGTTCGCTTCTGCAGCATCCTTAGGCCAGTGATAGCTCTGCGCTGGGAGTCTAGTTCTTTCCCCGATCGTTGAGGGTGACCTTTGAGCATGGGTTTTTCACACACTTCACGGCGAGCCATAGCCGATTCCTTTTAGCAACACCGTTGCTGCTTTGGCCATACTTTGGGTATGCACAAAGGTCTTTTTCTCTTCTCTGCTCAGCCAAGTGCAGGGGCAAGAGATGGATGGATGAGATAACTAACCTAGGCGCTCCCTAATACGGGAGAGGTCTCAAATAGGGGCAGTCTTGACTCTCAAAAGTGGGCTTTTATGTTATATCTGGCCAATAAGGGCTACCAAAATGATAAAATGAATCAATGTAAAATTATGAATCAAAGGCATGGCAAGAGTGGCAGTACAGTTCCCCGCGAGACGTCATGAGCCCGGTCGCATGCATGCCTGATAAATATGGGTCTCAAAATCAAAGACACAAAGTCCCGGCGCAACAAGCTATCTCTTTGAGGGGTAGTGCCTTGGAAGGAATTCAAGTCCTGATGTCTCCCATCCTGCATAAAGCTTATATCTAATTTTTCTTCTATTTCTCCCTCTTAGGCTGAGTTGTATCCCGGGTATGGCCTTAGTAGGGGCACCGTTCTTTAGAAGCGGTTGGTTATGGTAAGCCACCCTCACATGCACGCCCTGCTCAAGGGAAGTCTTTAATGAGAGGGGAGGGGCGGCGATCCCTGGCCAGTAGTTCGAGCCTGTCTTTGGGTGCTGCGGATTGCTATTTCAAAATACCAAAAAAATGAGATATTGTCAAAAATCTAAAAGATGAGATATTTTCAAAAATCTTGAGATATTGTCAAAATCCAAAAAATGAGATATTGTCAAAAATCCAAAAAAAAATGAGATTAAAAAAAAAACAAAAAAAAATCTAAAAAAATCAAGAAAATTGAAAAATCTAAAAATATTTATCTTTGATATTATATTTTGAGAACATATACGTAATCTGTTTGCTAAGTGTGCAGGTTGCAGGTACTCAGGCATTCCTTGCTATATCTTTTTGCTCTGCCTCCTGTCCACATCTTTGATCTGTTCTTTCCTTCTTCGATCCACTCTCTCGATCTGTTCTGAAGCTCATGTCCTTCTCAACTTTTGTTTGTAAGGATCATATCTATATGAGAGGACTTTACCTCATGATTATGAACCTGGCGGTTCTGCTTCATTCTGATCTCGAGTTTCGATTGAAGAGCATGTTTTGTTTATGTCACTTTTGTCCCACCGTATCTTTGTCTCATGTCCATGTCCCACCGTGTCATCCCAGGCTTGATTGTTTTGTTCCTCACCACATGTTGTTAGTTATCTTGCACATGTCGATGGTCATCTTTCCGTGTTCCATGTGTTGTCCCAACCATACGATCCGTCATGTTCTTATCTCAACCGTGTGTTGTCCCGCCGATTGTTGTCTTGTCACTCCATGTTCATGTATACGTATTGTCTGTTTATGCTTTTACCTATGTGCTTATTCATCTTGTTGTGTTGTTTCCATTCGTTATGTTATGTCATGATGTTTGTCATTATGTTAATCGCTATGTTTATCTCATTTGTCTTATTCATGGAAATACATAAAAATCCGAAAAAGAAAATCTAAAAACTTGCCGTTTCACCTGCACAGGTAAGTCAGGTATGGCCTTTTAACCTTATCACCCTTATTGCATTATTATATGGTACTATAATATATTATCTCGAGAACCAGTTGGTTATCTACGGGTTCCAGGATCTGATGTTCCCCTTTAACAAAAATGATGATGATCCAGGTTCACGTGTTTAATCTTCGGATAGGCCGTTAGGTTGGGATATCATGGGGAGGATGGTTCTATCCCGCACGCCATGCTTGCGGATAGTATCTTGACTCTGATTTTCCCAGCTTAACAATATTATTCTCGAGTATTTTATATTTTAATCTTTCTTCGCATTTGTTTTAACGATTACTTTTATTTTAGCCCAGCATGCATCATACGCATCTTGTTGAGCTTTCATGCCCCATGGTTTGCTTGAAGAATGTCCCATCAGTGATGGTTAGCTGTGCGTTCAGTGTTTGAGTAAGAGGAACTAATTCCACTCCGAGTTGGAAGGTTCTCTTTGGTCGATTCGTTTGGTTTGGTTGATTAAGAGGTCCCCGTCTAGAGCTTTAGCCTGTTTCCTTTACTTTTGTTGCCTACTTTTGGCCACCTCATTGGACCGCGAGATTGTGTCCCCCATGAGGTTGGTCTTGTCGATTTATTTCATTTAGTTTAGTTCCTCCAGACTGGTGTCACTTTTGGTTTTATCATTCCTTGCGTTTGGTTCAGAGATTTTCGGAAGGTTCCCATCGCTTGTTGGTAAAAACAGGTGTCATTTTACCTTAACTCCCGCTTTTCGGTCCGCTCCGCTTCATTTCCGCTCCATCTCCATGTTCCATGTCACTTTTACTTCACCTCCGCTCGCTCCCCTGCAAAGAGGACGTTAAGGAGGGGCATCTGTTGACACCCATTTTTTGCCGATAAGTTGAGTCGTTCCTCTTACCCCCATTTGTTGATGTCTCGAGTTGTCCATCACTCGTTGGGGCTATTTTCAGGCATGTTTTGGGCCAGTTTTATGGGTATCCCAAGCTAGGTTTGTTTCAATTCAGGGCTTAACGGGCCTTGGTTCTGGTTAATCGGGCTTTTCTATGAATTCCAAACACCCATGTACATGTATGGTTCATCTCTGGCCGCCCAATCAATGTGCGGTTTCCTGTGGATCGTCCATCTATTTTTTGAATATTTTACTTAATTTTCTGAATTTCCACCGACAAGGGCTTACGCGGTTGAATCTTAGCCGTTCAACATGATCGACGGTCTAGAATGAACCGTTCCTATTTCAGAGTCCTAAAGCCTAAATATCTCTCAGATAACTAATTGTTTTATTCATTTATCACCGACAGGAGTTAAACGGATAGCACTTGGCCGCTCATTATTGTGGACGGTTAATTACATACCGTTTATCTATGAGAGTCCAACGACGACCATTTCGGTTGGTTAATGGATAATTGATGGATGATTATCCTATTTTTAGAATTATCACCGCCGGAGTTGGACGGTCCTTGACGGACCGCCCAACTGGTTGAGCGGTCTATCGTGATACCGTTTAACCCTGCGAACTTTGAAGAATTTAAAGATTTTCTCTCTCTATCCGTGGTTAAACCCCTCAACTTTGTCCTCGATTTTCTCCGTGGATTCTCAACCAAATCGGATGAGATTTGATCCTAACGAAAGCGGATGATATAATCTTCACTTTATCTTTTGATATCTCGGATTAATATCCACTGGAAACCATAATTTCGGGGCTGGCTTTCTAGGCTCTATAAATAGACCCCAAAGGCTACCTTTGAAAAAAGGGGGATTTTGGTCGACGGCGAAGCCCTGCCGAATCCTAGAGCAACCTACGACCAAGGAGGGAGGCCTTCTACGTCCATACAGGCCTCCGGTCTAGGGAGTAACTTTCATTTTGAGTCTTTTTTTTTCTATCTTTGATATTCCATCATTCCCTTTTGGGTTGCATGCATCATTCTCTCTCATTTTTCTTCACTACTTGCACTATCATTCACACATCCTCCCATGTTTTTGACGCCCCCAGGGGTTTAAAACTCCCCAGGTATCCCCCACTCCATTTAGTTATGATCATTTGTCTCCGTTTTAGCATATACTACACTCTATAGTTCTAACTTGGGTTTTCTTTTTGTGTTTACACTCTGTTTCGCAGGTCAGCAACTCACTAACACGAGGCCCATCCCCTCTGGCTGGCCGGAGAGGGTGGAGGTTGGACCCCTTTGTGACTTCTGGCTTGATGGTCTTGTGCGGCTCTTCTAGGATCGATCGATGGTATGTGCGGTGCATCTTCGACCGTCCTTCACCTCCTGCGGTTGTTTCTAAACCGTCCATCAGCCAGTAGTCCTACGTCCCGCGTCCCCTGTAGCACTGAAGAACGGTCTATCGTGTGGCCATCCAACACCACAGGAGGTTCTTCACAGGCCGTTCATCCCCTGCAGTGCTGATTTGGAGGCGAGTGTCTCCCTCTATCCAAGGTACGGCGTGTTCATCGCATAGGGCGCCTTGGTGGCGATCACGGTTCTTTACTCTCTTCTGTTTTCCTTCTACTATCCTATTTTATTTTACATATCGATTTATTAGAAGGAGAGAAGAGATCTTTCAAGCCGGTATTGAAGAGAAAGAGAGTAGAACAAAACATATCAACAACTGGGAGCTTGACTGTCACAGGGACTGGTTGACATGTGGTGTCGAAGCAAGGGCCTAAGGTTGGCCGAACTGAGTGGGTGTAGTGCAAGGCCAACTGGGAATTATAGGGTTCATGCTCTGGCAGTGTAAGTTGATTGAAGACTGGCTTTGGGTGAGGCTAACGGCTCACCGAGGAGTGGGTGGAAGGCGTTCTGACTGGTGGGGAGAGGAAGTTTTTCTCATTCTCGGCTCTACCGCCCTTTTGGGTTTTCACTAGATCCAACCCCCTTTAGCTTTTTCCGACGCGTCCTTGCGAGTTTTCACGTCGAGGGGTTTCCCAATTTTGCCTGAGATGCCCTTTCGGGTTTCCACCTCAGTCGGGTTGTTGACCTTTTTGCCCCCAGTCGCTCCCCCATGGTGAGGATGACTGGGTCTGCCGGGGCATCTCTATTTTTAACCGCATTTTTTTTGACTTATCTGGGAGCCTGACGGCTAGACTGGTGCCGGTGTAGAAGTGCTCGCGCTCTCGTGGTGACGGGAATGAGGGCAAGAGATTAGTCCCCAAGGATGCCCGGCGGCGATTCTGGGGAGCTGGGCTGGCTGGTTGACTGGGAATTGAAAACTGGGAGGACTGGCCGGTTAGATCCCTCACGGGGAAGGACCGGCCTTACTGGTAGTAGCTGAGACGTGCCCCTTAGTCTGGCTGGCACGCAAACTCGTGTTCCGGTGCATAATATAGCTTCATATGTTTGCTGTTGAGAGGCGGGAATGGTCTATGACCTTTGTGGTTGACAACCGTGTAGGCCCCACCCTCATAGACATTTAGGATAATGTATGGACCTCGCCAATTTGATTGTAATTTTTCACTGGAGCGCCCTGCCATGACTTCCTTTTCCTTGATCATGACAAGGTCGCCTTGCTTGAAAGCTCACTGCTTGACAAGCTTATCATAGGCTCGGGCCATGCGGGCCTGGTATACTTGCAGGTGTTTGTAGGCTTCGAGCCATTTTCCTTCTAGATCGGCGAGCTCTTCTAGCCTTCTCTGGTACTCACTTTTGTCAGGGCCGGCAAGGCCGGTGTGGATCGCCACACGATAAGAGGCTAACTGGACTTCGATGGGGATAACTACTTCTATCCCGTAAGCAAGGGAGAATGGCGAGCACCCCGTGGGGGTTTTGTAGACCGTTCGATAGGCCCATAATGCTTCGAAGACCTTCTCACCCCAATCACGTTTTTGGTGGCTAACCATCTTAGCCAGGAGCTTGCAGAGGGTCTTATTGAAGGCTTTCACTAAGCCATTAGCCTGGGGGTTGTAGACCGAAGAGGTTCTCCACTCGATGTGGAATTTGGCCGCTAGTTGGTATACGGCCTTATTCTTGAATGGTGTCCCATTGTCGGACACTATGCGACTGTGAGTACCGAATCGGTATATGATGTTGTGCCGGACGAATCTGGCAATGATTTCCCCGATGACCTCTCGCAAGGGAAGGGCCTCCGCCCAGCGAGAGAAATAATCAGTGGCGGCCAAAATGTATTTCTGGCCCTTAGAAGATGGCGGGAAAAGCCCCGCGATGTTCATGCCCCACGCAGCAAATGGCCAGGTGGGGGCTGTAGGACGCAATGGATTAGGAGGTCTTCTAGGTACTGAACCAAAGGCTTAGCATTGATGGCATGTACGGGCATACAGGATGCAATCCACGTACATGGTTGGCCAGTAGAAGCCTTTGAGCTTGATGTTGTGCTTCATTCGATCTCCGGCCTGGTGTGCGCCGCACAACCCAGAGTGGACCTCCTGCATGACGGCTCGAGCCTCCGCGAGGGAGACATATCTCGGAGAATAGACTTGTCCTTCTAGTGGACGAGTCGATACAGGGAGTCGCCAATCAACTCGTAAGAGGTTGCTCGGCGGAGTAGCTGGACCCTTTGAGCCCAGTCAGGAGGGAGCCACCCCTTCTTGAATTTGATGATGGGGGCACGCCAATCATCCTCTTCTGGAGGCGCGCTCTGGTCAAGGTCATGGACCTCGTAAATGGTGAGGTCGGTGTTGCCTTCGAGTGAGCTCGGCACCAACCTTCTGTGTTTGATGACGATGTCGACCTCGCCCTCAAGCGGGAGCTTGATGGCCGCGGCCAATTTTGCTAAGGCATCCGCCTGAGCGTTGCTACTTCTGGGGATATGATCTATTTCGAAGAAATAGAACTTCTGGGTTAATCTGGTGACGGTGGTATGGTACGGAACCAACTCTGACTTTCGCACGTCATAGATGCCGAGGACCTATCGGACTATCAGCTGGGAGTCCCCGTAGGCTTTTAGACATTTAATGCCCATATGGAGAGCCATTTGGAGCCCAATAAGTAGATGATGTGGGACGGACCACGGACTCGAATCCTCAGACTCTAGACTGTTGTGCCCCTTGTGCTTTGATGATTATGTGGTGTTTTAATGATAGCAACATGAATGAGTGATGCGGGACGGACCACGGACACGACTCAAATGAGGAATGCAGTCCTCGGACTCTAGGTGAGCTCATGATTGTCCCTTAACGAAGGAAGCGTCAGACGTGCACGGTTGAGAAACCGGCAAGAGCTAGGGTGGTCAATTCGCACTTTCGTGCCCGGATCGGGTCACGGGACGGCTTCGCTCTCTCTCGCAGTAGCGGTGATATGAAAATATATAGCATGCTAGGTCCTAAAACATGTGTTGTGCCTCTTGTGCTTTGTTGATGATGTGGTGTTTTAATGATAGCAACATGAATGAGTCACCACATTGTCTTGAATATGTCTGACTTTTTCTGTGGGAGATTGCATAAGTGTGCCATGTCTGAATTGTGAAGAATGCATGTGTATGCTTGAGTCATGCTGTGATATATTGGCTTGTGCTTGATTTCTGTTCTGTGCATTGCTCCTCTACTGATATATTCATGCATTGTCTTAGGCTAAGTCTGTACAGCCTACGTCTCTTGCAGCGTCAACGCTGTGAGCATTCTTAAGTCTGCAGTGTCAACGCTGTGAGTATGCACTTTGTTTCAGGTTCTTCAAGTCTATACAGACTTTAGCGTCTCATTTAGCGTCTAAGGCAAAGTCTACACATTGGATAAGTGTGTACATCGCTTACATTTCTTGAGACTAAGTCCATACATCGTGAAAGTCTATTCACTCCTCTTGGCCTTAGCATCTGTTTTGAAGTCCATACATTGGTCTTCAGTTCAAGTCTGTACATCATTACGTTCTCTTTGGAAAGTCTGTACAGCATCAAGTCTGCACATTGGGGTTTCACGAGAAGTCTACACATTGGTCTCCACCTGAAGTTTATACATTGGCTAAGGGTCTTCAAGTCCATACACAGTTGTCTGATGCATATTGTTTGTAGTCTGGACAACATGCCTTGTTGTTCACAGCTTTCTTGTTTGTGACTTCCCTAGTGTTTTGATGATGAGCATCACTATGTTAAATATTCTCATTTTAATCAGATATCTTGCGTAATGTTATGCATTTGAAATTTCCATGATTAACAGGAAAACTGCTATGAGGTAGTACCTTGTATGTCTGTACTATTCCATTCATACCTCGTGTTGTTTGTGTTTACTACACTTCGTGTTGTCCTTTTGTATGTCGTGTTGTTCCAACTATGTTTGTTGATTGTCTTCGTGTTGTTTACTGAAGCAGCTCGAATTGTTCTGATGAACTTCGAGTCAATTTCCTGTGAACCTCGTGTTGTTTCCTCAGTATTTAGTTGCTCATCTCGAGTCATCCTTTATGTTTGCTCTTGTGTTTTCGTGTCACTTACTGTTGTTCCTCGAGTCATTTTTTTTCTTGGTTTCACTGCTTCATCACGTGTCGTGATAGCCGTGTCTGTCTTCTGTCTTCATGTTGATTTTACTTCGTGCATTCTTCTCTAAATTCAAGCTTTAAGTGTCTCAAGTCGAGTCTGACTGTGTTGTCTCCATGTCGTCCTTAGTTCGAGTCGTTTCTTTGTTATTTCTGTCTTCGTGTTGCTTTTCCTAGACCTCGTGTCTTTCTTGTTTTGTAACCACACTTCGTGTCGATTTCTATTTTCGTCTTCGAGTTGTTGTCAGCCCGTGTCATCCTCGTCTTCGAGTCGTTCGTACGTTCGAGCAACTTAGTACTCGAGCTGTTTTCGTGTGTATTCAAGTCTTTTTAGTAAAGTGTCGTTTCACCTCGTGCCGTTCTCTTTGCTGTTTGTTATGTCGTGTTGTTTTTGTATTCGTGTCTTCGTGTTACTTTTATATTTGTGTCTTCGTGTTATTCTTGTGTTTATGTCCTCGTGTTGTTTCTTTCTATCTTCGTCCAAGGTTTCTTTGATCGCGTGTTTCTATCGTTTTTACTCCGTGTTATTTCCTTCTCCATACCTCGTGTCGTTCTCAGTATAGTGCACCTATTGTTGTTCCTACACACCTCGTGCAGTTTTAGTTTTTGTGGCCCTGAGTTTTAATCGTTTTAATTCTTTGCAGGAGAAGAAGAAAAACCAAAAAAAAAAGAAGGTGTCCGAGGAAGAATATTCCTCAGTGAATGGGAGGCACGTGATCCGAGGCTGGAAGGGCAGACAGGATTGTGACACGTGTGCTGAAGCTGGCTGAGAGACTGACACGTGGCCACAAGTTCTGGGCGGGAAATGAGGAAGCCACACGCGCCCAGTGCTGCCCTTCTGCTGGCTGCTGCTTATAAAAGGAAGCCTTCATCCAACAGATGAAGATCATCGAAGAAGAAGCCTGGAGAGCAAAAAGTCCTTCGATCCAGAAAAAGAAAAGAGTAAGAAAAAGAGAAGAAGAGAGAATAGCAGAGAGCGTGAGCCGAAGAGAATAGAGAAAAAGAGATCGAGAGAGTGAAAGAGTAGAAGAAGAAAAGAGCTGCAGTAGAAAGCAGAAGAAGGAGAGAAGAGAAGAGGAAGAGAAGCTTACCTGAAGATCTATCTACTGGACCATGGATCAGATCCAGGCCAGGCAGCTCCGTTGAGAGCCGCATTGTGCATTTCATTTTTCAGCGTTCTGTTTGCTGAAGTTATTTTCATTTCGTGTTTCTGTTTTTCCCCTTTTTGTTTGGTTATCCTTGTTCTTCCGATTCTTAGTAGTGAGGTCGGGTTCCTCCTGTGGATCAGGAGAAGGGAGATCAGATCTCCGGTTGCAAGTAGCTGGGAGCTACTTGTGGGTTCCCTCCGGTTGGAGGAAGGGAGACTTGTCTCCGGTTCTGGGCTTGCGGGTTGCAGGTCCAGGGGTCCCTCCTGGTCTGGAGGAAGAGAGGTCTTCGACCTCTGGTTTGCTGGTGACTGGGAGTCACTGGTGTGTTCCCTCCGGTTTGGAGGAAGAGAGACTTTGCGTCTCTGGTTTCCAAGTGACTGGGAGTCACTTGGGGTGTCCCTCCGGTTGGGAGGAAGAGGGGAGTTTGTTCCCCTGGTCAAGCTGTGTGTCAGCACCTGTTGCAGACTGAGTCTGCTTGGTTCTACCATTGGCTAGTGAAGCCTCACTCCGATTGGGAGTGAGGGGTGGATGTAGGTCTGGAGGACCGAACCACCTAAAAATCTATTGAGCAGTGATTTGATTGCTTGTTTTGCTTCCGCTAGATGCTTGGATAGGCACGCTCCATGTGTTTGTATTTGAGTTAAATCGAATTGGTTCTATTCTATGTCTATCTCTAGGATCCTTGTTTTAATTTGGCCATTTTACATAGAAGGATACATTCACCCCCCTCTATATCCGGGCCTAGCACCCTAACAGTTGGTATCAGAGCGGTGTCTGCATACAAGGTCCAGTGACCTGCAGATTCGATCTTGCAGTCTTAGGTGCTAATTTGTTTTTAGTGCATCAATATTCCTGTTGCATTAATCTGATTTGTTTTCAATGGCTCATCCACCGATTTTCAGTGGTACGCATTTTAATGCATGGTTCGCTAGTCTGAAGAATTATGTTAAATCTGTGAATCCAGACCTATGGAAAGTAATTTCACACGGTCCTCATGAACTACCAAAGAAAAAGTCCAAATGGACTGACAGTCACAAGTCTAAGCATGAAGAAAATCAGATAGCTATAAATCTGATGAAGGCAGCTACTGATAGAGCTTTCCATTCATGTTTCTTTGATTGCAGTTCGGCTAAAGATATTTTGGATACACTGAAGCGAATTCAGGAGATAGATGTGGACAACTGCATGATGGTCAACAGAAGCAATCAAAGTGGCAGCGATCAAGGCAGCAATCAAAATGAAGAAGATGATGATGATGAGGTAAATGTCTTCGAGAATTTTTCTCTAGAAGATTAGGAGAATGCATATGCTGAATTATTTGAATCTCATGAACTGTTAAGAAAACAATACAAAAAATTGAAGAAAAGTAGTAGGTCAGACAATTTAAATGTTGATTGTAGAAATTGTGTTGAATTGAAAAATGCTCTTAATGCTAATATGTCTGATACTCAAATGCTGAAAGAAGTTGAATGTGTTAAATCTGATCTAAACAAGCTGAAATCAGAAAATGATTCTCTTAGAGGGTTCTCCAAAGAAAATGAAGAAAAATCAGAGAAACTTAAACAGGAGAACAAATTACTGATTGAAAAACTTAATGCCATAAAGTCTGTAAACATAGAATTACAGAACGATCTTGATAAATAGCAAAAAGATATGAAGGAAATTGAAAAAGGAAGAAAGTATGAAGTCAATTCAGAAGATCAGCTTCTAATAAATGAATTGGTTCAAAATGATAAGCTTAAAGAAGAAATTGAAAAATTGAAGCTGTTAAACAGTGGCATGTCTGAAAGACTTCTTACTTTGGAAAGAGGAAAAACTGTTTGCATTGAAGATTCTGATAAACTGAGCAATCTGGAAAATGAAATTGAAAAATATAAAACTGCTAACAATGTGTTAACTGAATGTGTGAATTGCAGTGAATAAGAGATTGCCAGTTATGAGCTACATATTTCTTCTTTGGAAGATGAAATTCAGGATTTGAAAGTCTCTTTGTCTAGATTTGTTGATGGACAGAAAAACCTAGACAAGCTACTAGGTATAAAAATCAACTCTAGGAAGGAAGGGCTGGGCTACAATAAGATAAACAAGAAGGAACTTCAGAACAAAGTTATGACATCTTTTGTAAGTGGCTCAGATGTAGCCACCACCTCTAAAGACAAATAGCCCATTGCTCAGAAAATGGTTGGAGCAAAGGATAATTTTAAGAAAGAGGGATTAGGCTATAGTCCAGTCATGAGGAAGGTCGATGGATCCAATTTGAAAACTATTTTTGTTAAATCTTCTGAACAGGAAAAGCCTTCTACTTCATCTTCACCTCATTATAAGGCTAAGAAAACAGAAAAACATGATAAAAATCAGAAAATGATTGGAAAATAGAAAATAAATAAAAAGGGTCCATCAGTGTTTGCTGATCACAGTCCTCACACACACTCACATGCATCTAAAAAGAAGATTATCTGTCATTACTGTCATAAAGTTGGACATCTGATGCATGAGTGTAAGTTGATGGAGAAGGATGATAAGGATGCTAGGAGATCCCATGATAAAAATCCTTCACCTCAGAAAAGGAGTATCACATGTTCTAACTGTGGCAAATTAGGACACTCAATTGCTCATTACTGGTTTGCTAGTGGTAAGAAAACCTTTTATTCATATCATGCTAAATTCCCTGCAAACCAACATGTTTTTAATAAAAACAAATCTGTTTCAATGAACCAGCATATCATCTGTTTTAACTGCAACAAAATGGGTCACAGGGCCTCTGAATGCTGGTCAGGCTCGTTTAAAAGAAATTCTATTTCATGCTTTGAATGTGGAAAGGATGGCCACATGACCATTGATTGTTGGCATGCCCAAGGAGGCTATGGCAATAATGAACTCAATTTTAAAAAGATTGCCTCTTATTGCTCTCACTGTAGAAAGCATGGCCATACAGTCAAGGACTGTTGGCATATTCAGGTAGAAATGTGAATCTCAAACATGCTAAATTCCCTGAAAGACAATTTGCAAAACCTTCATGTTATAACTGTGGAAAGCCAGGCCACAGAGCTAGAAATTGTTGGCATGTTCAAAATAACCCTGCTAAACTCCATGTTGCGAAATTTACATGTCATCATTGTGGGAAGCCAGGTCACAGGGCTGCAACCTATTGGCTGGCAGGATATCAAAACCAAACTGGTTTTGGTAAACAGAATTTTTATTCTGTGAACAGAAAATCTCATGCATATACACATGGATTTCATGCTAACAAGAATGTGCATAGATTAAATCTGAAATCTGGTGCATCTTACTATCATTATAGTAAACAGAACTCTCTCTCTGCCAATAAACTTCATGACAACAGTAATGTGCATAAGAAGAATTTGAAATCTGATAATTCATGTCATTACTATAGTCAAATTGGTCATTCAATGAATAATTGCTACTTGACGAAATCTGATGACCATGTTGCTAGAAATATGCTGAGAAAACCGGCTAGAAATAATACTGTCATGTCAGGACCCAAGATTTCTTAGGTGCCTGTTTGTGCAAAATAAACTTTGCCTTGCAGGTGTGCCTTGGAATGGAATAAAAAGGGGTATTAATCCAAGACACTCAAGAATGAAAAAAACCCCTTCTGAACTGTTCAGGTAAATTCTCTTAATGTTCCATTTTTGAAACTCATTGCATATCTGGTTTGATGCATTCTTGCATATCCTATTCTTAGTTTCATCTAGTGCATGCATATTAAATCTTTTCTTGCATATTCATTCATCATCTGCCAGTTGCATTATGTTCTAATCATGCACTCTGAAATTTTTGAAAATCTGAACTGAATGTGAATATTGTTTGAAATTTGCGTGTTGCAATAGCTCACTGAACATTTTGAATTGGATATAGGATTGCATGTTGAATTATTATGCATGACCTCATCAGTGTCTCATGACAAACATTGTATGTTGTCAGGGGGAGTCAATGCATTGCATATAGGTTGTCAAATGCATCCTCATGTGAAAATTCAGTGCATATCCTTTCATTGATTCTCTTTGACCAAACCTTGAGCATATTTTTGAAATCATTAAGCTTCAAAATCTCTCCTATCAATTGATAACAATTGGTATCATTTGGTATCAGAATTTCTATCAGTCATTCATGAAGATTTCAATAGGACTATCTCGTTCATAAATCTAAAAATTCTTAAACTAGAAATCTTCTATTATATATTTTTATGAATGTCTGAAATAACTCATGTGGTTTAAGCTTAATGTATTCATGGAATTTAACTTTAAAATCTCTTAATATATCTGAAGCATGTTTAATAAACCTTAAGCATCTGGTTCATGTTGAGTCTTGTGAAAACTTCTGAAATCTGCACTCTTGAATACATGACTTCAACTGATTAAGTACATGAAATTATTATTGACTTGAAGCAATGAATTTTTCTGAAAAGTCTAAAGGGTAATATCTATCAGAGCAATGACCTTGGTCACTGAGAAACACATGTCCAAAGGACTGTGTCATGAGGTACCATAGTTAACTCTGATTAAGAATTCATTAAAATTCAGGCAGAGCAATGGCATGCACACTGAGAAATACAACTCACTCCTCAAGAAATGATTTATAGTGTGTCATGATGTGTAAATGTTAACTCTGTTCATATAAAGTATGACAGTTAGTCACACTAAGTGCTTAGGGATATTGGCCTCTGATCAAGGTATATGCTCTAGTTACAAGGTGTGCACTGAACTAGAGTGCTCGTAAAATTTGTAGCATGAAAATTGTTGAACGAATTGAAATATCTGAATTTTGATGCAAAAATCAAATTGCTACAACCCTAGACAAAATCATATGACTTCATAATTGCTTGATTTCAATACTGATGCATGTAATTCTGAAAGAAGTCAATAAATTTGATTGTGTAAGACAAAGGGAGGATAATCAAGATAAATATGAGGGCTTGGTTCATTTTTATTAAAACATGGTTTTAGATATCAATACAGAATTTTATTGATAAAATCTACATACATCATGTTTAAACCATGCTGTTCAAAAAGCTAATTCATAAGCCCCTATAATGGAAGACTTTGAAAACTTATGTTTTGGTTTTATAAGAATGACATTTCCTTGAAAATCTGACTGAAATCCTTGTAGTTGAAGCCTCTTTAGAAATCTGCTAATTGAACCTGTTCTTGGCTCATTGACCTGAACTTCTCTTTGTTTGCCCCTGTGGTCTCCTCTCATCTATCTCATAAGATTCCACTTATTGAGGGGGAGCTTCCATGTCATGCATCACTTGCATATCAATTGGCATCTATTCAGGGGGAGTATTCCTTGTCATACTGAATCATGTTCTTATCAGTTGTGACCTTGCATTCAAATCCCTCATGATCAGATTTATGCAAGATCAACAAAAACTGTATAGTCAACTCCTTTCTTATCAGTTGACTGATTCCATCTGCATTTTTCTGACCATACTAATGTGAGGTGCCACTCCCATTATTACCTTGTTCACTTGCAGCCTTCTGAACCTCAGAATTTTTGTAATGGCTGATTTCAGATTGATTCATTGGATAACCAGAGTCCTTTCCTGTGCTTCAGGGGGAGTTATGGTTTATTATCATCTAAGGGGAGAGTAGTCAATCATGCATGTTGATAGAGGGAGATCTGTTTCATTGTCATAAGGGAGATCTTCATTTTAAAGAACCTTGACTCATTCTCTGCATTGTTGTGCTGCTTTTAACTATCAAACCATTTCCCTTCTTTTTTGATTATGTCAAAGGGGGAGAATAGTTTGATGAGTCAGTGTGACTCATTATGTTGCCATCATCAAAAAGGGGGAGATTGTTGTGCCTCTTGTACTTTGTTGATGATGTGGTGTTTTAATGATAGCAACATGAATGAGTCACCACATTGTCTTGAATATGTCTGACTTTTTCTGTGGGAGATTGCATAAGTGTGCCATGTCTGAATTGTGAAGAATGCATGTGTATGCTTGAGTCATGCTGTGATATATTGGCTTGTGCTTGATTTCTGTTCTGTGCATTGCTCCTCTGCTGATATGTTCATGCATTGTCTTAGGCTAAGTCTGTACAGCCTACGTCTCTTGCAGCGTCAACGCTGTGAGCATTCTTAAGTCTGCAGCGTCAACGCTGTGAGTATGCACTTTGTTTCAGGTTCTTCAAGTCTATACAGACTTTAGCATCTCATTTAGCGTCTAAGGCAAAGTCTACACATTGGATAAGTGTGTACATCGCTTACATTTCTTGAGACTAAGTCCATACATCGTGAAAGTCTATTCACTCCTCTTGGCCTTAGCATCTGTTTTGAAGTCCATACATTGGTCTTCAGTTCAAGTCTGTACAGCGTTACGTTCTCTTTGGAAAGTATGTACAGCGTCAAGTCTGCACATTGGGGTTTCACGAGAAGTCTACACATTGGTCTCCACCTGAAGTCTATACATTGGCTAAGGGTCTTCAAGTCCATACACAGTTGTCTGATGCATATTGTTTGTAGTCTGGACAACATGCCTTGTTGTTCATAGCTTTCTTGTTTGTGACTTCCCTAGTGTTTTGATGATGAGCATCACTATGTTAAATATTCTCATTTTAATCAGATATCTTGCGTAATGTTATGCATTTGAAATTTCCATGATTAACAGGAAAACTGCTATGAGGTAGTACCTTGTATGTCCGTACTATTCCTTTCATACCTCGTGTTGTTTGTGTTTACTACACTTCGTGTTGTCCTTTTGTACGTCGTGTTGTTCCAACTATGTTTGTTGATTGTCTTCGTGTTGTTTACTGAAGCAGCTCGAATTGTTCTGATGAACTTCGAGTCAATTTCCTGTGAACCTCGTGTCGTTTCCTCAGTATTTAGTTGCTCATCTCGAGTCATCCTTTATGTTTGCTCTTGTGTTTTCGTGTCACTTACTGTTGTTCCTCGAGTCATTTTTTTTCTTGGTTTCACTGCTTCATCAGGTGTCGTGATAGCCGTGTCTGTCTTCTATCTTCGTGTTGATTTTACTTCGTGCATTTTTCTCTAAATTCAAGCTTTAAGTGTCTCAAGTCGAGTCTGACTGTGTTGTCTCCATGTCGTCCTTAGTTCGAGTCGTTTCTTTGTTATTTCTGTCTTCGTGTTTCTTTTCCTAGACCTCGTATCTTTCTTGTTTTGTAACCACACTTCGTGTCGGTTTCTATTTTCGTCTTCGAGTTGTTGTCAGCCCGTGTCGTCCTCGTCTTCGAGTCGTTCGTACGTTCGAGCAACTTAGTACTCGAGCTGTTTTCGTGTGTATTCAAGTCTTTTTAGTAAAGTGTCGTTTCACCTCATGCCGTTCTCTTTACTGTTTGTTATGTCGTGTTGTTTTTGTATTCGTGTCTTCGTGTTGCTTTTGTACTCGTGTCTTCGTGTTATTCTTGTGTTTATGTCCTCGTGTTGTTTCTTTCTATCTTCGTCCAAGGTTTCTTTGATCACGTGTTTCTATCATTTTTACTCCGTGTTATTTCCTTCTCCGTACCTCGTGTCGTTCTCAGTATAGTGCACCTATTGTTGTTCCTACACACCTCGTGCAGTTTTAGTTTTTGTGGCCCTGAGTTTTAATCGTTTTAATTCTTTGCAGGAGAAGAAGAAAAACAAAAAAAAGAAGGTGTCTGAGGAAGAATATTCCTCAGTGAATGGGAGGCACGTGATCCGAGGCTGGAAGGGCAGACAGGATTGTGACACGTGTGCTGAAGCTGGCTGAGAGACTGACACGTGGCCACAAGTTCTGGGCGGGAAATGAGGAAGCCACACGCGCCCAGTGCTGCCCTTCTGCTAGCTGCTGCTTATAAAAGGAAGCCTTAATCCAACAGATGAAGATCATCGAAGAAGAAGCCTGGAGAGCAAAAAGTCCTTCGATCCAGAAAAAGAAAAGAGGAAGAAAAAGAGAAGAAGAGAGAATAGGAGAGAGCGTGAGCCGAAGAGAATAGAGAAAAAGAGATCGAGAGAGTGAAAGAGCAGAAGAAGAAAAGAGCTGTAGTAGAAAGCAGAAGAAGGAGAGAAGAGAAGAGGAAGAGAAGCTTACCTGAAGATCTGTCTACTGGACCGTGGATCAGATCCAGGCCAGGCAGCTCCGTTGAGAGCCACATTGTGCATTTCATTTTTCAGCGTTCTGTTTGCTGAAGTTATTTTCATTTCGTGTTTCTATTTTTCCCCTTTTTGTTTGGTTATCCTTGTTCTTCCGATTCTCAGTAGTGAGGTCGGGTTCCTCCTGTGGATCAGGAGAAGGGAGATCAGATCTCCGGTTGCAAGTAGCTGGGAGCTACTTGTGGGTTCCCTCCAGTTGAAGGAAGGGAGACTTGTCTCCGGTTCTGGGCTTGCGGGTTGCAGGTCCAGGGGTTCCTTCTGGTCTGGAGGAAGAGAGGTCTTCGACCTCTGGTTTGCTGGTGACTGGGAGTCACTGGTGTGTTCCCTCCGGTTTGGAGGAAGAGAGACTTTGCGTCTCTGGTTTCCAAGTGACTGGGAGTCACTTGGGGTGTCCCTCCGGTTGGGAGGAAGAGGGGAGTTTGTTCCCCTGGTCAAGCTGTGTGTCAGCACCTGTTGCAGACTGAGTCTACTTGGTTCTAGCATTGGCTAGTGAAACCTCACTCCGGTTGGGAGTGAGGGGTGGATGTAGGTCTGGAGGACTGAACCACCTAAAAATCTATTGAGCAGTGATTTGATTGCTTATTTTGCTTCCGCTAGATGCTTGGATAGGCACGCTCCATGTGTTTGTATTTGAGTTAAATCGAATTGGTTCTATTCTGTGTCTATCTCTAGGATCCTTGTTTTAATTTGGCCATTTTACATAGAAGGATACATTCACCCCCCTCTGTATCCGGGCCTAGCACCCTAACAACATGCTCTCTAGCAGCGGCATATAAAGCATATATGGAAATAAGTGAAATGCCAAGCAAGGAGCGAATACAATACCTCCACGCTCCCGGCATGGGGAACACGGACCCGGCCGAAAACCGTGCTCCCAGAACAGTTAATACATGAAGATTACAACAATCAGTTACTGCCCACTCCACGCAGGGAGGTAAAGGGCTACACAAATGGGCCCGGGAGGACCGAATTCGGGTTGACGGGCGGCTTCACGCGTAGCTTCGGCCGCAACCGTACTCGCGACCGTGGGGTCCACGTGCTGTCCGGAGGGGCCGTGTGGGACCCGGTGGCACCGCTGTAGTGGGGACACTTGGGGAAGCGCTCCCCAGTATGGCGGCACGCTGGTTCGCCGACTGGAGGCCGGGCGGCTCCGATCGGCACCGGTCGGACTAACCGGCCACGGATCTTCCGGTTCTGTTTTCAGGCGCGCGCTCCGGCGAGAACGGACGCTGCGATCAGCCCCGATGTCGGTTCGACACGAAACTGGCGCCGTTAGAAAGCTGCTTCGAAGGGATTCAACCCTATGGGATTACAGAAAAATGAACAGCTCTGTACTTCTTGTTGGCGAATTTTGATAGCTGATTTTGTATAGTGACCGAATTCTTAGATCAATAAGGAACTTGTCTGAGAACTGGCATTGACTGATAGGTAGACCTCCGATTCAGTAGTTGTGTTCTTCATAAAAGTTGTCGGAAATTGAACAAGGAAGAAGGAAATATTTTTTGTGACAGGTTTGGAGGTGGTTACGAATTGTTATGATTTGTATACTAGCAATGAGTCGGATCTGGAAACTGGCTGACAGCACTGTAGATGGCTCTGAAAACGAATTTTGCAAAATGGATGGATGGCTGATCAAAAATTAGGAAAATTCATGGAGTGAGGGGACGGTGGACAAAACTCCTAGTAAAATTGGGAGGGTTTGGAAAAATCAACAAGATGGTCGGAGGGGGGGGTAACAGGGGTGCTGTCACACAGATCTGAAACTGGACAGAATTGAGAAACAGAAACACACGAAATTTGAAAAATAGTAAATGATGGAATTTGGATGGGATTGTTTTTGTGGTGGTGGGGATTGAAGATAGGAACACACCATAAAATTGTTAGATCAAGAAGAGCTCGGGGCAGACTGCAGAATGTCGTGGAAGGGGCTGCTGTTGGCTGAAGATAGAACTTCGACGGTGGCTCGATGGCGGTCCGATGGCGGCACGAACGGCGGCGGCGGCGACACAGATCACAACCAGAGATTGAGGGGAGGGGATAGAGATGAAACCACTCTAGAATTGGGGGTTGGAGGAGATGAAACCAGGGGGAGGGAGCTGGGGGCGCAAGAAGCCTTCTTGGCATTCAACAAAATTTTCCAACTTTCATTAATTTCCAAATGAAAATACAAGATTTTATATGACTCTCATCAAATCAAATGTAGACCCTTGGATCTAGGGATGGGGAATGGAGGGCTGGGATGAAGTGTGAACAACACACAAAAAATACAATTAAATAAAAAGGGGGGGCGGCCTATTGACTATATGAAAGGCAAGGGGGACAAGTGGACATGGTAGGTAGCCTACCATGGAAATTCTTACCCTCTTGTCTACCCATGTGGCATTTGACATTCAACCCTTCTAGAAGGCCACCTAGGATGGTTGACCAGCCCCACATAGGTGACATGGCCCAATGGGAAAGGGCTGAGGGCCCCCTAGCTGGACCTACTACACAATTGCATAAAAACCCACGCAATCCAAGGGAATGACGCATTGGCTTACAAAGCCGTACAATTGCGCATATACTTTCCCAAGGATATGAACACAAACTAAAAGGACATAAAGGCAAAAGAAAAGGTACATGCTCGGCGTCGATTCCCATCAACTCTCCCCGGGTGGGAGGAACTCGACCCCGTCGAGTAGGGGTATGGATGCTCGAGTACTCCGGCGGATCCGTCACTTTGCCAAGTAACGCGGGTACGCTCCACTCCAAGTGATCGTCACCTGCTCATCCCATATATACTCGATATGCGTGAACTGCCATGGGCTAAAGGTGGACACTCCGGGTGGGGCACTCTCAAAAGAGAAGGAAGCAGCTCGAAGACTCACTAGGAATCACCGCTGAGTCTCTATAGGTGACTGATCCGGGTATAGATGTAGAACCGATCCCATACTCATCGAGTGAGTCCAATCGCCTCTTACTCATAAGAGAATGACAACGAGCTTGCACAAGACACATGCAGACAGACATACCACACAAAGAAAAAGCACACCGACTCATCTATGACCCTAGACACACCTAATGTTAGTCCGACCCGTACATGGGTGACGGCGGACCAGGACACCCGAACGTATGCCATTCATGCATCTGACGTAACCGGTGGTTGACATCATGCGGAAATCCTAGACCTCCTAAGGTGGGCCATGCATGCATATGGGATATGGATGTGGGAGGACCAGGAGTATTACCCCTAGATGATGGTATATCTTGTAGGTGTACGGGCTTGGTGGGCGTAGATGACCCGGCCCGTAGGGTAGGAGTGTGATAGTGGACTCCCTCTAAGAAGTGAACTATATATGGAGGGTCTAAGGATCCACTAGGGAGTGGGTCAAAGGGATCAAAGAAGGTATGACCCCTTGTGGTGGGTTCCCACAAGTCACGGTCCCACGTGTAGAAGTTTTGAAGGTGTGGATAGTCACCTTCTTGAATTGTGACGGGTGGGACGGGGATCGTAGGCAAGAAGTATGATTCCTCCCTCGGACAAAAGGGTATGAATTCGGGCTCATCCGGTAGCGGGAGAAGTAGAAGAACCTCCGTGGTGACATAAACAACGGTGCACTCGGAGGTAATGGACCCGAAGGCCGGATGGGTGAAGCTAAGACTAGCAGGTTGGTCAAAGCCTCGCGCCAAAAGATGCGTCAACTTCTATTGTGAATCTAATCCCATGACAAGATCGTCCAATGTGTCAACATGGTGACTAGATCGAAATGTGGTATGGAAGGAGTTGACCGGCACTAAAGGGATGATGGGGTCCATGGATGGAAAGGGAGGTGGGACCAAGCCATCCTTGAGCCAACTAAAAAGCGGCTCGGTGATGTATAGTGCACCCGTTAGAAATACGGGTGGCTCGGGCCTTGGTGGCTCCAAATGAGATGGTTCCGAATCACGTTCAGACATAGAGGGTGGTGGCATTGGAGCTCTCGAGGGTGAAGAAGCTCTTATCCTTTCCAACAAATCCGAAATCATTTTCTCGAATTCCTCAAAGGAGCGGGTTGGAGTAGGGACCTTGGGGTGGACTCGCTCCTCGTCCCTCGGCCTAGGTGTGGTCCTAGGCTCGGCTATAAGTGGGGCTTCCACTCGGTTGGAGGTACTTGAGTGGGTTGGGATGGGGGTGCCAAGGGGAGGCTGGTTGGAGGTGACTGGGCGGGCCACTAGATTGGGGTCGCCTTGGTGGGCTTGGACGGCGGTGAAGGGGTGGGATTGGGTAGAGGTGTGGCCCACTTGATTGTGGGTGAGTTGGTGGGGTTGGTGAGTGGTATGACCTCCGTGGTTGGAGGTAGGTGGGCGGGGAAAGTAGACCCTCCTAAGTGCTCTCTTCATTTCCCACCATGACTCGATGGGCCTTAGATTCATATCCTCCCTCCAATATTTGATGTCCCTCCATGTTTCGGCGGCTTCACCAAAAAGTCACCTTTTGGCAACATCGACTTGCATGGGCCCGTACATATTGTACACCTCGAAGTAGTCGTCCATAATGGCTTCCCACTCTAGGTAGTCACCTGGGTCATCGGACCCGTAGAAGTCCCGGGTTTCGGGCCTAGTGAGGTGGTTCGGGTGGTCCTTCCATTTGAGATAGTATCACCACCATGGATAAGATCTAGGTGTTTGGTAATCCATGGGACACGGGGAAGCTAGAGGATGGCCATGCCGACACTAGTAGATAAACCAACTAGACAATGGACTACAACCCTAGACATGACGACCAAGACTCGGTACGTGGCGGAGCTAACCGATCCGAAGATCACTCGCGCAAATGTGCGGCCTTCCCGATAGGCGTAGCATAACGTTTAGACAACACCTTTTGATATACCGACTAATGGTATGCAAATGCAACTCCTAAGACCGACTTAGACACTTAGACTTAAATGACACTCTTTTTTTTTGACACCCTAGACTCAAACTCGCTCTGATACCAAACTGATGCGGGACGGACCACGGACACGACTCGAATGAGGAATGCAGTCCTCGGACTCTAGGTGAGCTCATGATTGTCCCTTAACGAAGGAAGCGTCGGACGTGCACGGTTGAGAAACCGGCAAGAGCTAGGGTGGTCAATTCACACTTTCGTGCCCAGATCGGGTCACGGGACGGCTTGCTCTCTCTCGCGGCAGCGGTGATATGAAAATATATAGCAAGCTAGGTCCTAAAACATGCTCTCTAGCAACGGCATATAAAGCATATATGGAAATAAGCGAAATGCCAAGCAAGGAGCGAATACGATACCTCCACGCTCCCGGCGTGGGGAAGACAAACCCGGCCGAAAACCGTGCTCCCGGAACAGTTAATACATGAAGATTACAGTAATGAGTTACTGCCCACTCCACGCAGGGAGGTAAAGGGCTACACAAATGGGCCCGGGAGGATCGAATTCGGGTTGACGGGCGGCTTCACGCGTAGCTTCGGCCGCACCCGTACAAGCGACCGTGGGGTCCACGTGCTGTCCGGAGGGGCCGTGTGGGACCCGGTGGCACCGCTGTAGTGGGGACACTTGGGGAAGCACTCCCCGGGATGGCGGCATGCTGGTTCGCCGGCTGGAGGCCGGGCGGCTCCGATCGGCACAGGTCGGACTAACCGGCCACGGATCTGCTGGTTCTATTTTCAGGCGCGCGCTCCGGCGAGAACGGACGCTGCGATCAGCCCCGATGTCGGATCGACAGGAAATTGGCGCCGTTAGAAAGCTGCTTTGAAGGGATTCAACCTTATGGGATTACAGAAAAATAAACAGCTCTGTACTTCTTGTTGGCGAATTTTGATAGCTGCTGTTGTACAGTGATCGAATTCTCATATCAACAGGGAACTTGTCTGAGAACTGGCGTTGACTGATAGGTAGACCTCCGATTCAGTAGTTGTGTTCTTCAGAAAAGTTGTACAAAATTGAACAAGGAAGACGGTAATAATTTTTTTGACAGGTTTGGAGGTGTTTACGAATTGTTATGATTTGTATACTAGCAGTGAGTCGGATCTGGAAACTGACTAACAGCATTGTAGATGGCTCTGAAAATGAATTTTGCAAAATGGATGGATGGCTGATCAAAAATCAGGAAAATTCATGGAGTGAGGGGACGGTGGACAGAACTCCCAGTAAAATTGGGAGGGTTTGGAAAAATGAACAAGATGGTCGGAGGGGGGATTACAGGGGTGCTATCACACAGATCTGAAACTGGACAAAACTGGGAAACAGAAACACACGAAATTTGAAAAATAGTAAATGATGCAATTTGGATGGGATTTTTTTTGTGGTGGTGGGGATTGAAGATAGGAACACACCATAAAATTTTTAGATCAAGAAGAGCTCGGGGCAGACTGTAGAATGTCGTGGAAGGGGCTGCTGTTGGCTGAAGATAGAACTTCGACGGTGGCTCGATGGCGGTCCGATGGCGGCACGAACGGCGGTGGCGGCGACACATATCACAACCAGAGATTGAGGGGAGGGGATAGAGATGAAACCACTCTAGAATTGGGGGTTGGAGGAGATGAAACCAGGGGGAGGGAGCTGGGGGCGCAAGAAGCCTTCTTGGCATTCAACAAAATTTTCCAACTTTCATTAATTTCCAAATGAAAATACAAGGTTTTATATGACTCTCATCAAATCAAATGTAGACCCTTAGATCTAGGGATGGGGAATGGAGGGTTGGGATGAAGTGTGAACAACACACAAAAAATATAATTAAATAAAAAGGGGGGGCGGCCTATTGACTATATGAAAGGCAAGGGGGACAAGTGGACATGGTAGGTAGCCTACCATGGAAATTCGTACCCTCTTGTTTACCCATGTGGAATTTGACATTCAACCCTTCTAGAAGGCCACCTAGGATGGTTGACCAGCCCCACATAGGTGACATGGCCCAATGGGAAAGGGCTGAGGGCCCCCTAGCTGGACCTACTACACAATTGCATAAAAACCCACGCAATCCAAGGGAATGACGCATTGGCTTACAAAGCCGTACAATTGCGCATATACTTTCCCAAGGATATGAACACAAACTAAAAGGACATAAAGGCAAAAGAAAAGGTACATGCTCGGCATCGATTCCCATCAATGAGTCACCATATTGTTTTGCTCACATGATTGCATATGACTGATCTGTTCTGTGGAGAATGTTGAGTGTGCTATGTCTGATCTGTTCTGTGGAGAATGCATAAGTTTATACATTGCATATGTTTGTGCACACTCAAGTCTATATAATGCATGCTCGTTCATTTAAAGTCTGCACATCACAGTTGTTACTGCATAGTCTGCATCACTCCTTTGTTAAGTCCATACACTTGTTGCTGGCTAGTCTATACATCACTGCATCATTTGTTTGAAGTATGTACATTCTTCAGATGCATCATCTCAGCAAGTCTATACATTGGACTTGAGCATATAGGAAGTCTGTACATCATCCAGTTGCTGCATGCGTTCAGAGTCAGTACATTGCTTAAGTCTGTACAGGGTATTTCATGCATGCTATCAAGCCAGCACAAGTCCATACATCCGCTTGCTTTCAAGTCCACACAGTCTATACACTCAAATAGCATGTCTGCATGCTATAGAGTCTTTGTAGTGTCTGGCTAGCAAGTCCATACATTGCTCATGCATACATGGCAAGTCTGTACATTGCTTCTTACCAAATTTGTACACTGCATTGTCTTGCACAACATGCACTAGTAAGTCTGCACATCACAGACAAAGTCTATACATTCGCCACCATGCATTAAGTCTCAAAGTTTGTACAGCCTTTTACATTGGACTTAAAGTCTATACATTGGTAAGTCTGTACATCGGCCTATTCATGCAGCGTCTTATGTGAAGTCTATACATTGCATCTTTACCTACGTTCTGAACTGAGCAAGTCTATGCACTCCTTATCTTCACCTACGTTCAGTTCAGCAAGTCTGTACATTGGGCTATCACTTAAAGTCTATACATCGCTGCATTGGCCAAGTCTATACATCGCTACTTGTTCATGCATGTTAGCAAGTCTATACATTGACTGTGCATTCATTTGTATGGCTGCAGAACACTAAGTCTACACATTGCACTGTAGCATGCACGAACTTCAAGTCTATACATCGTTCGTCTCATTTAGCGTCTCAGGCATATGCTAAGTGTATACATTGCATCTCTGTTGTTGAAGTATGTACAGCCTATCTGCGTCTCATGCAGCGTCTCAAGTGGACTTGAAGTCTATACATTGGACCGTCTCTCTTAGCGTCTATGTGCATAGTCCATACATTGCTGCATTGCTTGCACTTGTGAAGTCTATACATTGGCAGTTGTCATGCAGCGTCAACACAAGTCTTTACATCTATTGCTTCCGTTCAATACCTGCTATCTGCATGCATTGCATCGGTGCATTGCTTCCTCTGTGCATATACTGCATCAGTGCATCCATCAGGCATACAGTCTATACACTAATGCATGTGAGGTCCTGTCTGCACGATAATGTCTATACATGCATGCAGGCAGTCAAGTCTATACATTACAGCTCACACATCCAGCAAGTCTGTACATTGAGTTCGCTTGTTAGCTTTCAAAGTCTACACATTGTGGATGCAGAGTCTATACATTCGTTTGCCATTGCATTGCATGGAGTCTGCACATTCCACGCCAGCAAGTCTGTACATTCGTTGCAGTTTAGTGTCTCATGCAAGTCTATACAATGCATCAGACTAAGTCTGTACATTGTGCACTTTACATAGGCTAAGTCTGTACATAGTCCTATTGCATCGCATGGACATTTCGTCAAGTCTATACATTTGCTGCATGCCTGCACTTCAGTCAAGTCTATACATTGATTTGTGCATCACTATACTCAACACACTAAGTCTATACAGAGCTCGTAAAGTCTGTACATTCCTTAGCGTCTTGTGCATGCATTGTTTAGCAAGTATGTACATCGCTCACTTGCATGTTCACGAAGTCTGCACATGCCATAGCACTGAACATGAAGTCTATACACGCTTCAAGGGGTAAGTATGTACATTGTTCAGAACGTAAGTCCATACAGCCATTGTGCATTCGTTCATACAGCCACTGTGCATTCGTTCTTGATGTACATACTTTGCTTTGCATTCACATACATGAAGTCTATTCATGCTGCAGCTTAGCATTCACTGAGTCTATACATGCTCATAGTCTGCATACGTGAAGTCTGTACATGCTTCAGTGTCACATTCACTAAGTCTGTACACGCTTCAGTCTCGCATACACGAAGTCTGTACACGCCTTACAATGCCACAGTCCTGCATGCGTGAAGTATGTACAAGGCCAAAGCACTGCATATATGTAGTCTATACATGGCATTGTTCTGCATTCACCAAGTCTATACAATGCCATAGCCACACATTCATAAAGTCTGAACATTGCATTGCTTCACATTCATGAAGTATGTACATCGCTTATGCAGTGCCTTCATTAAGTCTGTACAAGGTTTTAACCTTATACTGATAACTCTGTTCGAATGTCTGACAGGGACACTTTGCAGAGACTGATGATTGGCACGTGATCCGAGGCTAGAAGGGCTGACAGGAAGATGACACGTGGCCAAAAGTTCTGAGCGGGAAATGTGGAAGACACACGCCCTATCTGCTTCCTACTGCTCTATATATATGAAGCCTCTCCCATCAGAAGAAGTAAATCGACTGAAGCAGAGGATAGCATGCACGATCCTGTGAGAAAGAAAAGAGAAGCAGAAGAAGCAGAGAAGAAAAAGAGAAAGAGAAGAAGAGCAGAAGAGAAAGAAGAGAAAGAGAGAGTTAGAGAGCTCGAGCAGAGAAAGAGAGAGTGTGATTAGCAGAAGAAGAAAAAGAGAAAGAAAGATAGTGAGATCGAGAGAGATCTGCCTTCACTGGACCGTGGATCAAATCCAGGCCAGTCAGCTCCTTGTGAGCCACATTCGTGCTTCATTGTTTACAGTTTTCGTTGCTGTAGTTTCTTGTTTTTGCTTTCCTTTTAAACCTTTCTTCAAGATGTCTGTCAGCAGTGCAAGCTGTGATGCACAGCGGCGAGGTGGATACCTCGGACGGGTTAAGCTGTAGTCCCCAACGGATGGCAAGATGTGTTGCCCAGCGGATGGCAAGTTGTATTGCCCAGCGATTGTATGGCAAGCTGTGATGCCCAGTTGTTCAAGCTGTGAGTCAGCGGAATCCACACTCGGGTTTGAGTGTGGGGTGAATGTAGGTCTGGAGGATCGAACCACCTAAAAATCCTTTGTGCACTGTGGTTTGAATTTTCTTATCTTATTAGCGCTAGATGAATGCTTAGGTACGATATGGTTTGATTGCACACTGTGTGTTCGATTGTAGCTTTGAGAGTCCTTTGACATTGTTCCTAAGTCACTAGTCAGTTCATCTATAAGCATTTCACTTGACTTAGTGAATCTGAATTCTGCAATTGCTTACTGGACTTCTGTTAGTATCAGGAAGAATTTTTTTAATTGGGCAAAATTTTAAGGGGAGATTCATTCACCCCCCTCTTAATCTACTGCACCGAACCCAACAATTGGTATCAGAGCCGGTTGTTGTGCATAGGATCTAACAATCCGCAGCAGATCCTGCATTTCTGGTTGGTGCATTGCAGAGTGGGCTTCCTGTGTTCTGTGTTTTGTTTCACCGATTTAGTGTCTTGATTTGCTCATCTGACTTCAGTGTATTCATAATATCTCGATGGCTAATCCTCCGATATTCAGAGGTAATAACTTTAATTCTTGGTTAGGCAATTTCCATCGGTATGTAAAATCTACTGATCCAAATCTTTGGAAGGTAATAACTCATGGTCCACATAAATTATCAAAAGATAAATCTAGATGGACTGAGAAGGACAAATTGAAAGACTCTGTCAACACTAGAGCAGTAGTTTCAATAAAAGAATCAATTGACAGACCTCTAATCGAATGCATTTCTTCTTGCAGGTCTGCCAAAGAAATTTTGGAAAAACTAAAGCTAATCAGGAATCACAGCAAATGCTTGATGGCTGATCGGAGAAATGATGATGATGAAACCTCATCTCAGGTAAGCTCTGAATCTGAAGAACTTTCGATTGATGATCTATGGAATATAAATGAGGAACTTAATGATAGATGTGAAAGATTAAAATCTGAGAATAAAAGATTGAAAAAGAAATGTGATCAGATAAATTTGAAAGCTTCCTGTGAAAAATGTCCAAATCTGAAACAATCTTATGATGCATGTATGTTAGATGTTCAGAACTTTAAGGAAGAAAATGGTTCTCTAAAACTTGAAAATCAAACATGTCTGGACAAGATATCTGAACTGGAGAATCAGCTTATTAAGATGAAAAATGAGCATCTAAAAGGCATGTAAGAATTGATTGAGATAAATTCTGTAATGGACAAACTGAAGTCTGAAAATGTTGAGGTTCAAAAGCATAATGAAGATCTCAAGGCTAGTCTGAATAAAATCAACAAGGAAGCAATGCATATTTCATCTGTAGAGTCAATATGCAATATGTGCTCAGCTCTAAGAGAACATAATGAAGATCTTTTTAGTGAGAATGAATGGCTGAATAAGTAAATTGCCTCGTTTAAAGAGGATCACAAAAATCTGATTATTAAGAAAACTAAAGTGGAAGAAAGAGAAGTGGAACTAATTGAGAAGTTGGAGCTGATGTCTGGAAGAGAAAATTGTAATGAAGGAGTCAAGAAGCTAACTGAAGAAAACAAAGAACTGAGGGAACAAAACAAGAAACTGATGGTTTTAAATACTATTTTCTCACAGAGGTTTCTGACTATCGAAAAAGAGAAATCCATTTTTAAGGAAGCTCAATCTCAAAAATTTGAGAAGGAAAACACTGAACTGAAATCTGAAATTGAAAAGTTAAAGTTGTTAAATACTGGCATATCTGAAACACTTCTCACCTTAAAAAAGGGAAAGTTCACTTGTGATGGAGAATCCCAAATGTTGAACAGTCTAGAACAAGAAATTGAGAAGTATAAAACTGCAAACAAAGTGCTAAGCGAATGTGTTAATTGCAGTGAACAGGAGATAGCTAGTTATGAACTTCACATTGCTAGCTTGGAAAATAAAATTCATGATCTAGAAAATTCAGTAATTGAGTCTGCTAAAATAAAAGGAAAAATGACATCTGTCATGAAAGGTAAGGATGAAAATTCAAGAGAAGGGATAAGTTGCAATTCTGATGTTAAGGAAATCACTAAAAACCAGCTATACACCACTTTTGTGTAAAGCTCTGATGTAGCTGGTACCTCAAGTCAATCCCCAAAATAAAACAAAAGTCTGAAATCACCTCCATCATCTGTCTTTCAATTTAAGGCACAGAAAGTTGAAAAATCAACAAGAATTGTAAACAAAGTTAAACAATTGAACAAGAATGCAAAGAAAGATGGGGTTAAAAATGTTCCTACTTGTGTCATGAAATCAGTTAGCTCGGCTGAATTTGATGGGTCAATGCAAAATGCTCATGCCTCATGTACTCATTCGCATGCATCTAGGAATTCATCTGATAGAAATCATGCCCCTAGGAAATCTGATGCTTCTTGCTATTACTGTGGTAAGCATGGTCATATCATGGATGCATGTTTCATCATGAAACAAGATAATAAACTGCATGCTAGATCTTCTGATCATCATGGGTACAACAGAAACAAACTTAAGTTTAACCAGCACATCACATGCTACAATTGCAACAAGCCAGGGCATAAGGCAAATGAGTGCTGGTCAGGAAATCATTGGGGAAACAATGACTCAAGAGGTAAGCACCTAAGGTGCTATGAGTGTGGAAAGTATGGCCATACAGTCAAGGACTGTTGGCGTGCCCAAGGAAGCCATGTTAATGACAAATCTTTTAAATTCTATGCCAAAAGACCTGTGAATTTTTCATGTTATAACTGTGGCGAGTCAGGTCACAAGTATGTTAAATGTTGGTTATCAGGTAATAAGAAACGAACTGTCCATGCATATAACAGAACATTTCATGCATATGGTCATGGGTCTCAAACTGTTGTTAATATGCATTATAAGACCAGAAAACCTGTTGCTTCATGTAGATATTGTGAAAAATCTGGTCATTCCATGGATAGTTGTTACATGATGGGTAATGATGATAATATTGCAAAAAGACTGTTCAGAACACCTGTCAGGACTAATTCGGGAACCAAGGCTGTTTGGGTCCCTGCAGGATCAAATTGATTAACATGTTACAGGTGTGCCTTGGAATGAAAAAGAGGGGTAAATAAACCAAGGCACTCAACATGAAGACCCCAGGATTCTACTTTTCAGGTTTGTTCTGAATACTCATCTTAAATTCCATCATATGAAATTGTGAACTTGAAATGATTGCATATCATGTTAACTCTTTTGTGCATCATCTAACTGAATCTAATTGAAAATCTGAAATGCACATGGAAATAATTGTAGTTTATCTCTGAATGCATTACATATCTATGTCATGATGCATGATATGTCAAACTCCCTGCATGTTGTATTGCACTGATTTGCATGACCATCATGGTATATTAAATGGAACAGTGCTGAAGGGCAGATGGAGTATGTCTGGATGCTACTGCCATGTGTGAGGTGGTCCTTGGACCAAGTCCTCAGCCTAGTACCATGGGTCAAGTCATATAGAGTAGTGTATTGCATAACATGTTGATCTGTTGGTGCTAAACTGAAGTTTTCTGAAATATGAATTAAACAATCATGCTTATGATAATTCTCTTCTGTCTAATTTGCATGAATCATATCTGAATGCAAAATTTGATATCATGTGATGTGCTTTCAATACATTTCATGCATACAGTCAGGGGGAGTCCAACTGTTTTTGTTCAATCACATTGCTGCTTATGTTTTATCCTTCACATCATGCACTTAGTCAGGGGGAGCTCAACTTGTCTTGACCAACCATCCTGCTGCTCATGCCTTGCTATTGTCATGATGAATCTAGACAGAGGAAGTTTTTTTTGATTATCTCATTCACTTTCACCTGAAATCCTCCTGTCTAGTTTATTGGATCCTCTAATGCTCTCAGTTTGGTTCAATTGAATTCTCTGCTGTCTTCACCAAAACAGCTGATCAGTCTGAAATTCTAGACTCAGCGACTGCTTGTTGATAAACTCTCTTTTAATGCTCTTCTCTATTAGTGATTGACTCTTCCACCAGCTTATACTCATCTTTCACATACTTCTTAGCTGGTGTGACTGACTTAATTCTATTGTTGACTTGTTGGTCAGTTATTCTTTCGATTTGATCTGAGGAACACAAATTGCATGTCATACAATCTAGTCTGAATCATGTAGAAATTTCTATCATATAGGTTTAAGAATAACCACTGAATCAGACTGATATAAGAATTATGTATTCTCAGATTTGTACTTAAATTTCTTGAAAATATCTAAATGATAAGATTTAATGAACTTTAACCACTTGTGTCATGAAAACCTTAGACTCTCTCTCATCCGATATCTGAAAATTGGAAATCAAGGCTGCTTTAGTAGAGATACATAGAGTGAGTACTGTGGTTAAACATTAACTTGAGAAATGTTGACAAATTGAAAAACTGTGAATTCAGAGCAATGACTTAGTTACTGAGAAACTGAGTTCTTCATCAATGAAATAAAGTAACTTATGTCATGAAGTGCCATAGTTATCTCTGGTAAAAATTTATTGAAAAACCTGACAGAGCAATGGCATAATTATGTCAAGTAACTGGGGAGTCTGGCCTCTGATCAAGGTGTCTCCTCACATAAAAAGACATTTGTATTGCTAACTCTGGTCTCAATGTTGAGAGGCAATGACAGTTATCACACTGAGTAACTGGGTCACTTCACCTAAGACGTGTTGTGCCTCATGTAAAAAGGTGTTGATAAACCTAAATTGCACAGGTAAAGTAAAATATATTTCAAATAAAAATATTTTGCAAAATCTATCAATTCATGCTCCTGTAAAAAGTGTTTAATCTCAATACTAATCTGTGCAACTCTGAAAGTAGTCATTGAGATCTTGTGTGTAAGATGAAGATGATTAGTCATGGTTATTATCTGGTTATTTGGTTCACCTTTATTAAAACTTGACTTCAGATATGAGTATTGAATTTAATTGACAAATTTGGTATACATCATAATTAAATCAGATTGGTTAAGTTGTCATTTCATAACCCTTTATGATAGAAGAGTCTATTCTTCTTAAGACTTATTGTAGTGGTGCAAGCATTAAAATCTCTCATCGTCAGATTCATTCATGATCAACAGAAACTGTATTGTCAACTCCTCTCTTATCAGTTGACTGATTCCATCTGCATTTTTCTGACCATACAAATGTGAGGTGCCACTCCCATTATTACCTTGTTCACTTGCAGCCTTCTAAACTTCAGAATCCTTATGGTGGTGGATTTCAGATTGATTCCTGAGATGTACTTCTCTCCACACTGTTGGAATCTTCCATCTTGTTTTGCAACTAGTTCTGGTTCTGTGGTCTTTTCACCTGTTTCATTCTGTTCATGCATATGTGAGGTGCCATAACCAGAATTCAGATTGATTTATTGGATAACCAGAGTTCATTCCTGCGCTTCAGGGGGAGTTATGGGTTATCTACTTTTAAGGGGAGAGTAGTCAATCATGCATGTTGATAGGGGGAGAGCTGTTTTATTGTCATAAGGGGGAACTCCATTTCAATGATTCATTCTCTGTATTCTGAATTTGTGGGGGAGATTGTTGTGTGCTGAATTTTATCTCTCAAACCATCTCCTTTTTGCTTATGTCAAAGGGGGAGAATAGTTTGACGAGTCAGTGTGACTCATTATGTTGTCATCATCAAAAAGGGGGAGATTGTTGTGCCCCTTGTGCTTTGATGATTATGTGGTGTTTTAATGATAGCAATATGAATAAGTCACCATATTATTTTGCTCACATGATTGCATATGACTGATCTGTTATGTGGAGAATGCATGAGTGTGCTATGTCTGATCTGTTCTGTGGAGAATGCATAAGTTTATACATTGCATATGTTTGTGCACACTCAAGTCTATATAATGCATGCTCGTTCATTTAAAGTCTGCCCATCACAGTCGTTGCTGCATAGTCTGCATCACTCCTTTGTTAAGTCCACACACTTGTTGCTGGCTAGTCTATACATCACTGCATCATTTGTTTGAAGTCTGTACATTCTTCAGATGCATCATCTAAGAAAGTCTATACATTGGACTTGAGCATATAGGAAGTCTGTACATCATCCAGTTGCTGCATGCGTTCACATTCAGTACATTGCTTAAGTCTGTACAGGGTATTTCATGCATGCTATCAAGCCAGCACAAGTCCATACATCTGCTTGCTTTCAAGTCCACACAGTCTATACACTCAAATAGCATGTCTGCACGCTATAGAGTCTTTGTAGTGTCTGGCTAGCAAGTCCATACGTTGCTCATGCATACATGGCAAGTATGTACATTGCTTCTTAGCAAGTTTGTACACTGCATTGTCTTGCACAGCATGCACTAGCAAGTCTACACATCACAGACAAAGTCTGTACATTCGCCACCATGCATTAAGTCTCAAAGTCTGTACAGCCTTTTACATTGGACTTAAAGTCTAAACATTGGTAAGTCTGTACATCGGCCTGTTCATGCAGCGTCTTATGTGAAGTCTATACATTGCATCTTTACCTACGTTCTGAACTGAGGAAGTCTATACACTCCTTATCTTCACCTACATTCAGTTCAGCAAGTCTGTACATTGGGCTATCACTTAAAGTCTATACATCGCTGCATTGGCCAAGTCTATACATCGCTACTTGTTCATGCATGTTAGCAAGTCTATACATTGACTGTGCATTCATTTATCTGGCTGCAGAACACTAAGTCTACACATTGCACTATAGCATGCACAAACTTCAAGTCTATACATCGTTCGTCTCATTTAGCGTCTCAGGCATATGCTAAGTGTATACATTGCATCTCTATTGTTGAAGTATGTACAACCTATCTGCGTCTCATGCAGCGTCTCAAGTGGACTTGAAGTCTATACATTGGACCGTCTCTCTTAGCGTCTATGTGCATAGTCCATACATTGCTGCATTGCTTGCACTTGTGAAGTCTATACATTGGCAGTTGTCATGCAGCGTCAACACAAGTCTTTACATCCATTGCTTCAGTTTAATACCTGCTATGTGCATGCATTGCATCGGTGAATTGCTTCCTCTGTGCATATACTGCATCAGTGCATCCATCAGGCATACAGTCTATACACTAATGCATGTGAGGTCCTGTCTGCACGATAATGTCTATGCATGCATGCAGGCAGTCAAGTCTATACATTGCAGCTCACACATCCAGCAAGTCTGTACATTGAGTTTGCTTGTTGGCTTTCAAAGTCTACACATTGTGGATGCAGAGTCTATACATTCGTTTGCCATTGCATTGCATGGAGTCTGCACATTCCACGCCAGCAAGTCTGTACATTCGTTGCAGTTTAGTGTCTCATGCAAGTCTATACAATGCATCAGACTAAGTCTGTACATTGTGCACTTTACATTGGCTAAGTCTGTACAAGGTCCTGTTGCATCGCATGGACATTTCGTCAAGTATATACATTTGCTGCATGCCTGCACTTCAGTCAAGTCTATACATTGATCTGTGCATCACTATACTCAAGACACTAAGTCTGTACAGAGCTCGCAAGGTCTGTACATTCCTTAGCGTCTTGTGCATGCATTGTTTAGCAAGTCTGTACATCGCTCACTTGCATGTTCACGAAGTCTGCACATGCCATAGCACTGAACAAGAAGTCTGTACACACTTCAAGGGGTAAGTATGTACATTGTTCAGAACGTAAGTCCATACAGCCATTGTGCATTCGTTCATACAGCCATTGTGCATTCGTTCTTGATGTACATACTTTGCTTTGCATTCACATACATGAAGTCTATTCATGCTGCTGCTTAGCATTCACTGAGTCTATACATGCTCATAGTCTGCATACGTGAAGTCTGTACATGCTTCAGTGTCACATTCACTAAGTATGTACACGCTTCAGTCTCGCATACACGAAGTCTGTACACGCCTTACAATGCCACAGTCCTGCATGCGTGAAGTATGTACAAGGCCAAAGCACTGCATATATGTAGTCTGTACATGGCATTGTTCTGCATTCACCAAGTCTATACAATGCCATAGCCACGCATTCATAAAGTCTGAACATTGCATTGCTTCGCATTCACGAAGTCTGTACATCGCTTCTGCAGTGCCTTCATTAAGTCTGTACAAGGTTTTAACCTTATACTGATAACTCTGTTCGAATGTCGGACCGGGACACTTTGCAGAGACTGATGATTGGCACGTGATCCGAGGTTGGAAGGGCTGACAGGAAGATGACACGTGGCCAAAAGTTCTAAGTGGGAAATGTGGAAGACACACGCCCTATCTGCTTCCTACTGCTCTATATATATGAAGCCTTTCCCATCAGAAGAAGTAGATCGACTGAAGCAGAGGATAGCCTGCACGATCCTGTGAGAAAGAAAAGAGAAGCAGAAGAAGCAGAGAAGAAAAAGAGAAAGAGAAGAAGAGCAGAAGAGAAAGAAGAGAAAGAGAGAGTTAGAGAGCTCGAGCAGAGAAAGAGAGAGTGTGATTAGCAGAAGAAGAAAAAGAGAAAGAAAGATAGTGAGATCGAGAGAGATCTGCCTTCACTGGACCGTGGATCAAATCCATGCCAGTCAGCTCCTTGTGAGCCACATTCGTGCTTCATTCTTTACAGTTTTCGTTGCTGTAGTTTCTTGTTTTTGCTTTCCTTTTAAACCTTTCTTCAAGCTGTCTGTCAGCAGTGCAAGCTGTGATGCACAGCGGTGAGGTGGATACCTCGGACGGGTTAAGCTGTAGTCCCTAGCGGATGGCAAGCTGTGTTGCCCAGCGGATGGCAAGCTGTGTTGCCCAGCGGTTGTATGGCAAGCTGTGATGCCCAGCTGTTCAAGCTATGAGTTAGCGGAATCCACACTCGGGTTTGAGTGTGGGGTGGATGTAGGTCTGGAGGACCGAACCACCTAAAAATCTTTTGTGCACTTTGGTTTGAATTTTCTTATCTGATTGGCGCTAGATGAATGCTTAGGTACGATATGGTTTGATTACACACTGTATGTTCGATTGTAGCTTTGAGAGTCCTTTGACATTGTTCCTAAGTCACTAGTCAGTTCATCTATAAGCATTTCACTTGACTTAGTGAATCTGAATTCCGCAATTGCTTATTGGGCTTATGTTAGTATCAAGAAGAATTTTTTAATTGGGCAAAATTTTAAGGGGAGATTCATTCACCCCCCTCTGAATCTAATGCACCGAACCCAACATAGACGTGTTGTGCCCCTGTGATTTTGATGATAGCAAACACTATGAGTCAGCATTGCATATCATGAACATCTGTGTCTGAATGATAGTTCTGCTTTGGGCATATGAATGTGTTATCTTGCATTAGTGCAGACATACAGTTCATACAGCATTGCATTCTGTCAAATATCAAGTCTATACATTGCATATGTTTGTGCATCAGTGCATTAACAGAGTCTATACATTGTCAGGTATTGCATATGTTTGTGCATTAGTACATTAATAGAGTCTATACATTGTCAGGTTGCTTGCACGTAGAGTCTATACATTCGTTAGAGCTCAGCTCGTGGCTTAGTCTGTTCATCCATGTTCATTTTGTATGTGTGTATCCCTCAGCAAAGTCTGTACATTGCATCGCATGCTCACAAACTCGCAAGTCTATACATTGGCTGCTGCATGCTCACATAGTCCATGCGTTCATTCATTGATCAAGTCTGAACACAAGTCTGTACATCGCTACATTGCATGTTGGCCAAGTCTGTACAGAGTCTTTTGCATCGTTCATCAAGTCTATACATCGTTGTGGCTTGTGCATGCATCATCTATCAAGTCTATACATTGCATGCAGGCAAAGTCTGTACATTAGCAAAGTCTGTACATCGTTGGCTTGTGCATGCATCGTCTTTCAAAGTCTGTACATCGGTCAGTCCCACTCAGCGTCTCATGCTATCAAGTCTATACATCGCATGCATTACACACAACAAGTCTGTACATCCACCGTCTCACTTAGCGTCTCTATGCATATTTGAGTCAAAGTTTGTACAGCCTGTGGTCGCAAGACCAAGTCTGTACATTGTTATGTTTCAGGCACAAGTGAAGTCTGTACAGAGTTTGCTGTCTGCACGTAGCTTGATGACTTAGCAAGTCTATACACTCGTTATCGTGCATTCAATGTCTACACACTCTGCTGATATGTTTGTGCATCATGATAACAGTCTATACACTGTCTTGTTGCGGGCATAAAAGGTCTGTACATCCCTTGACAGCATGCCTGAGCATTCATCCTGTACATACCTTGCATGCCTGAACATTTATGTTTGTTGTGCACACTTTACTATATGCATATTGCATTAAACTGTCTTGCATGCAGAGTCTGCACACATGACACATAGCAAGTCTGCACATCACACACAAAGTCTGTTTTGCTGCACAAACACTAAGTCTACACATTGTTGTATGCAGAGTCTGTACATTCATTTGGCATGTCAGTGCATCCATTTGTAATGTATATACCTTGCTATCTGCATCTGTGCACTCCTTCACTCTAAGTCTATACATTGCTTCATGCATTGCACGAACTCTGCACATTATGTGTTGCTATGCTCATACATCTTTTTAGTAAGTCTGCACAATGGTGCACGTTGAGTCTGCACATTCATTTGGCATGTCAGTGCATCCATTTGTAATGTATATACCTTGCTATCTGCATCTGTGCACTCCTTCACTCTAAGTCTATACATTGCTTCATGCATTGCACGAAGTCTGCACATTGTGTGTTTCTATGCTCATACATCTTTTTAGTAAGTCTGCACAATGGTGCACGTTGAGTCTACACATTCATTTGGCATATCAGTACATCCATTTGTCATGCCATAGTCCTGCATACGTGAAGTCTGTACATGCTTTAGCTTTGCATTCACAAAGTATGTACATGCCATAGTCCTGCATACGTGAAGTCTGTACATGTTTTAGCGTTGCCTTCATAAAGTATGTACAAGGTTTCAACCTTAAACTGATAATTCTCTATTTGACAGGTATATCCTTCGAGAAGAAAGATGTCTGGGCACATGATCCGAGGTTGGCACCTGGCACGTGATCTGAGGTTATCTCTGGACAAAGAGGGTACAAGCCCTGCACACGCCCTAGCTGCTGCTGCTATAAATACGAAGCTTCTTCCTCAGAAGAAGACTGATCGTGGTCGAAGGAGAAGTAGAGACCGAGTCTGCACGATCCAGAAAAAGAAAGACAGTGAGAGAGAAGAGAAGAGTAGAGAAGAAAAAGAGAGGCAGAGTACGAAAGCAGAAGAAGAAGAAAGAAGAGGAAGAGAGAAAGAGAGAGAGAGTTCGTGAAGAAGAAGAAAGAAGAATTTATTGAAGATCTGTCTACTGGACCGTGGATCAAATCCAGGCCAGTCAGCTCCATGGGAGCCACATCTTGTTATTATTCTTTACAGCTTTCAGTTGCTGTGGTTCTATCTTTTGTTTTCTTTTTCCTTTTCATTTGATCACTATGTTTTCCGATTCTCTGGTTTGAGATCGGGGTTCCTCCTGTGGTCTCAGGAGAAGGGAGATTTGTTCTCCGGTTGCAAGTGACTGGGTGTCACTTGTGGGTTCCCTCTGGGTTTCAGAGGAAGGGAGACTTGGTGTCTCCGATTGCAAGTGGCTGGTGTCACTTGTGGGTTCCCTCCTGGTCTGGAGGAAGAGAGACTTCGGTCTCTGGTTGCTAGTGATGGGTAATCACTAGTGGGTTCCCTCCTGGTCTGGAGGAAGAGAGACTTCATCTCTGGTTTTGCTAGTGACGGGTAGTCACTAGTGGTTTCCCTCCGGTCTGGAGGAAGAGGGGAGGTTGTTCCCCTGGTCAAGCTGTTAGGCAGCACCTGTTTGCAGACTGAGTCTGCGGTTCTAGTTGTTGCTAGTGGAAGCCTCACTCCGATTTGGAGTGAGGGGTGGACGTAGGTCTATGGACCGAACCACCTAAAAAATCTTCTGTGCAGTGGTTTGATTGCTTTCCTTTGCTTCCGCTAGATGAATGCATAGGGACGATATGGTTTGATTGCACACTGTGTGTTTGATTGTAGTATTGAGCGAAATTTTTAAGGGTGGGATTCATTCACTTGTGAAGTGAGCGAATTTGTTAGAGAGCGGTATTTTAATTCGGGTAATTTCGAAGAGGGATACATTCACCCCCCCCCCTCTGTATCCGGGCCTTGCACTCTATCAGTTGGTATCAGAGCAGGTCTCTGACTTTCCAGATCCAACGATCTGTAGAGGATCCTGCTGGCTTTCGATGCATCACTGTCTTCTGCATACAGTTTTGAAATTGCTTGATTGATTTGCCTTCATGGTTCATCCACCGATTTTCGAAGGTACAAAGTTTAATGTGTGGTTTAAAAACTTGCATATGTTTGTTACGACTATCAATCCCAATCTGTGGAAACTAATTTCACAAGGTCCTCATATATTACCAAAGAAATAATCCAAATGGACTGACAGTGACAGATCAAGGCATGAAGAGAATCAGACAGTTATGAATCTAATGAAAGCAGCTACTGACAAGGCCTTACATTCTTGCTTTCATGACTGCAGTTCTGCTAAGGATATTATGGATATGCTGAGGCTAGCACACAGAAGAAATGAGGACATCTGCATGATGGCTAACAGAAGTAATCAAAGTGGCAGCCAAAATGAAGAAGAGGATGATGATGAGGTAAACCTCTTCAAGAATTTTTCTTTAGATGATTGGGAGAATGCATATGCTGAGTTGCTTGAATCTCATGAACATTTAAGAAAACAATACAAGAACTTGAAAAAGAAAAGTGATCGGGGTAGTTCAAGTTCTCCATGTGAAAATTGTTCAGATACGAAGCAATCTCATGATGTCTGTTTGTCTGATATCCATATGCATAAAAATCAGAATGAAAAATTAATGAAGGAACTTGAATGTGTTTGCTCTGAACTAAGTAGGCTAAAATCTGAAAATGACTCTCTTAGAAAATCTGTTAAATAAAATGAAGAAAAATTTGGAAAACTTGAGCAAGAGAAGAATTTGTTTGCTGAAAAATTCAATGCCATAAAATCTGTAAATATGGAATTGCAGAAAGATCTTGAAAAACAGCAAAAAGAATTGAAAGAGTTTGAAGCTGGGAGAGAAAGCAAGGTTAACTCAGAAGATCAGACTCTAATAAATGAGTTAATTCAAAACAATAAGCTTAAAGAAGAAGATGTCGACTTAAAAGATCAGAACAAGAAACTGATGAGAGATTTAGAGTGTGTCAGTTCTGAATTGGAAGACATGAAATCTGAAAACGAAAAAGTTAAAAATCAGTCCAAAGAATTTGAACACAAATCAATGTATCTTGAAAAAGAAAATAGACTGATTTCTGAGAAATTGGAGGCTGAAAAAGCAATGAATCTAGAGCTTCAGAAAAATCTCAACAAACCTCAATCTGAGAAACAACAGGAAATGTTTTATGAATGTCAGTTCTCCTTAGACGATTGGATGCCTGATAATGAACTCCTAGAGCAAAACAGTAAACTGAAAGAGGAAATTAATAAGCTGAAACACCTAAACTCAGTAATGTCTGAGAGGCTAATCACCTTAGAAAAAGGGAAGAGTGTAAACCTGGTGAGCTCTAGTGAGTTGCTGAATGCTGAACAAGAAATTGCAAACATAAAGACCATCAATCAGATGTTAAACGAAAAGGCTGTGTGCTATGAAGATAAAATTGCTAACTATGAACTTCATGTCTCCAAACTGCAATCTGAAATTTCAAGTTTGACTGAATCTTTGGCTAAATTTGTGAGTGGAAAAGAAAATTTAGATAAGCTCCTTGGTAGCAAAATTAATTTCCAGCACGAGAGTCTGGGCTTTAACCCAGCTAATAAAAGGGGTTTGACAGTAAGCTTCACACTTCATTTGTGCATAGTTCTGAGTCAACCAGCACATCTTGTGTACCTATCTTCCGATTCAGTGCTCAGAAAAACCAAAAACCCACTGTCAGTCCCAAAACTGAAGAACAAACTCAAAAACTGAAAAAGAATGGAAATTCACATAAAAAGGATAAAGATGCTCCTGTTGGTACAAAGATTGCTACACGCAAGTCACATGATCTCTCACACACTCATACTAAAAAGGGGTCATGTTATTATTGTGGGAAATTTGGTCATGAGATGGCTGAGTGTTTTGTGATGAAGAAGGATGATCTGAAATTTAACAGAAGTCATGCTAGGAATTCTCAGGTTAAGAAATCATCTTTAGCTCAGAATAAAAAGAAAAGAAACAATTTGAATGCTGAAAAATTTCAAGCAAATCCATCTGCTGTTAAAAAGAATGTCAAATGTTTTTACTGTCACAGACTAGGTCATCTTATGCATGAATGCAACTTAATGAGAACTGATGACCTAAATGTTGTTAAACAAAAAACTCATGCTAGAAATTATGCTTCTAGGAAAAAGAATTTGAATTGCCTTCGATGTGGGAAGTTTGGACACACTGCTGCTCAGTGCTGGAATGCACAAGGTTTAAATGGCAACTGTAAATCAGGCGATTATGTTGCTGAGAGAAATAAAGCTATTTTTAAAGAAAAGATTCTTGCATGTTTTGAATGTGGAAAACCTGGCCACCGAGCTTCTGAATGCTGGTGGGCAGGTAATGGTAAATCAAAATTTCATGCAAGCAACAGAAATTTCTTTGCCAACTTACATAGATTCCATGATTATAAGAATGTCCACAAAAAGAATTCAAGGGCTGTTACATCATGTAGATATTGTGGGAAGTTTGGTCACTCTATGAATAATTGCTACCTGATGGATTATAATGATAATGTTGCTAAAAGATCATCCAGAACACATGTCAGAGTTAACTCGGGACCCAAGGTTGTTTGGGTCCCTGCAGGATCAAGTTGATAAACATGCTATAGGTGTGCCTTGGTATGAAAAAGAGGGGTAAATAAACCAGGGCACTCAACAAGAAGACCCCAGGATCCTGCTCTTCAGGTTTGTTCTGACCATCCAGTTTAAATTCCATTATATGAAATTGTGAACTTGAAACGACTGCATATCATGTTGATCTGTTGGTGCTAAACTGAAGTTTTCTGAAATAAGAATTGCACAATCATACTTATGGTAATTCTCTTCTGTCGAATTTGCATGAATCATATCTGAATGTAAAATTTGATATCATGTGATGTGCTCTCAATACATTTCATGCATATAGTCAGGGGGAGTCCAACTGTTTTTGATCAATCATATTGCTACTTATGTTTTATCCTTCACATGATGCATCTAGACAGGGGGAGCATTTAAATTGGGGTTTAGTTTGTCACACTCTGAACACCTCTTGTCTAGGAATTGAATAACTCTCATCTGATTTCATACTCTCTCTCTTGATGATGAATTCTGCCTTCTATTCATTAAGTTTTTCGAAGAAGAGCTTCTCTCAAGTTTCTTCATGGCACTCCTGTCAGCTGATCTGTCTGTATTCCAGACTCAGCTATTGATTCTGTCTGCTATGAGTTCAATTGCTAGCTTGTTCCTATCATTCACATTTCTTCACATCTTGTCAAGACCGGTCCAAGCTAATCTGACTGGATTTTAGTCTTTAATGCTGGCTTCTGAATTGCACTGTTCTCTCAATAAAATGTTTTGTTGATTCATCTGTATGAGGGAAGATTTTTGCTTGTGTACCCTAGTCATAAATCAGACATATTCTGAAAAGAAGAATCTTCTATTATACTGGCTTAAGAATGTCTGATGAATCAAATTGATTTAAGACTAATGTATTTATTAGGTCTTGATATAAAAGACTTGAATATATCTGAATTATTATTTTAATAAATCTTAACCAATTGTCTCATGCAACTTCATGCAAAATCTTCTGAAATCTGAAATGTTAAAAGACATGGCTACCTCTGGTTAAGATACATGTAGAAAATATTGTTCTTAAACAATTAAGTGTACTGAGCTTTGTCGGGAAAACTTGAAAATAAGAGAAAGAAAAGAATGCAGAGCAATGACTTTGGTCACAGAGAAACCGAGTTCTCTATCAAAGAAATAGAGCAAGCCCATGTCATGAAATGCCATAGTTACCTCTCTTATAAAAATGATTGAAAATCTGGCAGAGCAATGGCATGGTTGTGTTGAGTAACTGGGGATTCTGGCCTCTGATCAAGGTGTCTCCTCATATAAAAAGACACTCCAAATTGCTAACTCTGTTCTCTTTGAGAGGCAATATGGTTGTCACACTGAGTAACTGGGTCACTTCACCTAAGACGTGTTGTGCCCCACGTAAAAAGGTGTTGACTGAACCAAACTTGCTCAGGAAAAATAAGTGCTGATCAATAGAAAATTCTGAAAAACTAAAGACAAGTTCAGACACATTTATCTCTGTTTAATCTCAATTTTATCTTGTGTAACTTCCATAGGAGTCATTGAATTTAAATGAGTAAGATGGAAGGAGGTTAAACATGAATATCAGATGAATTTTTGGTTCATTTCTATTAAAAGGTGTTTCAGATATGAGTATTGACTTTTCTTGATAAACTTTGAATACATCACTCTTAAATCATGAAAGTAAGTTTCAACTCATTCATAATCTATTATAATTGAAGAGTCTGAAATTTGGTTATCAAGATTTATGAATTTGGTGTGCTAACGAAAATCTTGCTTCCTCATTTATTCATTGTGCTTACATATTGTGATAATCCTTGAGTGCACATGTGTTTTTACTGATAGATGCTTATCACCTCTTCCACTGCAACTCCTCTGCTTTGTCAGACAGGGAAATTATCACATCAGCACATTTCTGGCTTTAAGGGGGAGATTAACCTGCTTGTCACTTCTTGGCTATCCTTCATATGTTGTGCATGATCTTATCTGGCTGATATAGGAGAGCATACATCTGCAACATAGTCTTGATTTGTGCTTCAATGTTTAACTGCCTCTGTGTCCTTCATGTCTAAATGACTAAGTCAAAGGGGGAGTATTTGATTTATTCATGTCATGTATGTTTGTATTTCTCATCTCAAACTATTTCCTTTTTGTTGAAGTCAAAGGGGGAGAAAAGTTTGACATGAGTCAGTGTGACTCATAGTGTTGCCATCATCAAAAAGGGGGAGATTGTTGTGCCCCTGTGATTTTGATGATAGCAAACACTATGAGTCAGCATTGCATATCATGAACATCTGTGTCTGAATGATAGTTCTGCTTTGGGCATATGAATGTGTTATCTTGCATTAGTGCAGACATACAGTTCATACAGCATTGCATTCTGTCAAATATCAAGTCTATACATTGCATATGTTTGTGCATCAGTGCATTAACAGAGTCTATACATCATCAGGTATTGCATATGTTTGTGCATCAGTGCATTAACAGAGTCTATACATCGTCAGGTTGCTTGCACGTAGAGTCTATACATTCGTTAGAGCTCAGCTCGTGGCTTAGTCTGTTCATCCATGTTCATTTTGCATGTGTGCATCCCTCAGCAAAGTCTGTACATTGCATCGCATGCTCACACACTCGCAAGTCTATACATTGGCTGCTGCATGCTCACATAGTCCATGCGTTCATTCAGTGATCAAGTCTGAACACAAGTCTGTACATCGCTACATTGCATGTTGGCCAAGTCTGTACAGAGTCTTTTGCATCGTTCATCAAGTCTATACATCGTTGTGGCTTGTGCATGCATCATCTATCAAGTCTATACATTGCATGCAGGCAAAGTCTATACATTCGCAAAGTCTGTACATCGTTGGCTTGTGCATGCATCGTCTTTCAAAGTCTGTACATCGGTCAGTCCCACTCAGCGTCTCATGCTATCAAGTCTATACATCGCATGCATTACACACAGCAAGTCTGTACATCCACCGTCTCACTTAGCGTCTCTATGCATATTTGAGTCAAAGTCTGTACAGCCTGTGGTCGCAAGACCAAGTCTGTACATTGTTATGTTTCAGGCACAAGTGAAGTCTGTACAGAGTTTGATGTCTGCACGTAGCTTGATGACTTAGCAAGTCTATACACTCGTTATCGTGCATTCAATGTCTACACACTCTGCTGATATGTTTGTGCATCATGATAATAGTCTATACACTATCTTGTTGTGGGCATAAAAGGTCTGTACATCCCTTGACAGCATGCCTGAGCATTCATCCTGTACATACCTTGCATGCCTGAACATTTATGTTTGTTGTGCACACTTTACTATATGCATATTGCATTAAACTATCTTGCATGCAGAGTCTGCACATATGACACATAGCAAGTCTGCACATCACACACAAAGTCTGTTTTGCTGCATAAACACTAAGTCTACACATTGTTGTATGCAGAGTCTGTACATTCATTTGGCATGTCAGTGCATCCATTTGTAATGTATATACCTTGCTATCTGCATCTGTGCACTCCTTCACTCTAAGTCTATACATTGCTTCATGCATTGCACGAAGTCTGCACATTGTGTGTTGCTATGCTCATACATCTTTTTAGTAAGTCTGCACAATGGTGCACATTGAGTCTACACATTCATTTGGCATGTCAGTGTATCCATTTGTAATGTATATACCTTGCTATCTGCATCTGTGCACTCCTTCACTCTAAGTCTATACATTGCTTCATGCATTGCACGAAGTCTGCACATTGTGTGTTGCTATGCTCATACATCTTTTTAGTAAGTCTGCACAATGGTGCACGTTGAGTCTGCACATTCATTTGGCATATCAGTACATCCATTTGTCATGCCATAGTCCTGCATACGTGAAGTCTGTACATGCTTTAGCTTTGCATTCACAAAGTTTGTACATGCCATAGTCCTGCATACGTGAAGTCTGTACATGCTTTAGCATTGCCTTCATAAAGTCTGTACAAGGTTTCAACCTTAAACTGATAATTCTCTTTTGACTGTTTGACATGTATATCCTTCGAGAAGAAAGATGTCTGGGCACGTGATCCGAGGTTGGCACCTGGCACGTGATCCGAGGTTATCTCTAGACAAAGAGGGCACAAGCCCTGCACACGCCCCAGCTGCTGCTGCTATAAATACGAAGCTTCTTCCTCAGAAGACGACTGATCGTGGTCGAAGGAGAAGCAGAGACAGAGTCTGCACGATCCAGAAAAAGAAAGACAGTGAGAGAGAAGAGAAGAGCAGAGAAGAAAAAGAGAGGTAGAGTACGAAAGCAGAAGAAGAAGAAAGAAGAGGAAGAGAGAGAGAGAGAGAGTTCGTGAAGAAGAAGAAAGAAGAATTTATTGAAGATCTGTCTACTGGACCGTGGATCAAATCCAGGCCAGTCAGCTCCATGGGAGCCACATCTTGTTATTATTCTTTATAGCTTTCAGTCGCTGTGGTTCTATCTTTTGTTTTCTTTTTCCTTTTCATTTGATCACTAAGTTTTTCGATTCTCTGGTTTGAGATCGGGGTTCCTCCTGTGGTCTCAGGAGAAGGGAGATTTGTTCTCCTGTTGCAAGTGACTGGGTGTCACTTGTGGGTTCCCTCTGGGTTTCAGAGGAAGAGAGACTTGGAGTCTCGGGTTGCAAGTGGCTGGTGTCACTTGTGGATTCCCTCCTGGTCTGGAGGAAGAGAGACTTCGGTCTCTGGTTGCCAGTGACGGGTAATCACTAGTGGGTTCCCTCCTGGTCTGGAGGAAGAGAGACTTCGTCTCTAGTTTTGCTAGTGGCGGGTAGTCACTAGTGGTTTCCCTCCAGTCTGGAGGAAGAGGGGAGGTTGTTTCGCGGGTCAAGCTGTTAGGCAGCACCTGTTTGTAGACTGAGTCTGCGGTTCTAGCTGTTGCTAGTGGAAGCCTCACTCCGGTTTGGAGTGAGGGGTGGACGTAGGTCTGTGGACCGAACCACCTAAAAAATCTTTTGTGCTGTGGTTTGATTGCTTTCCTTTGCTTCCGCTAGATGAATGCATAGGGACGATATAGTTTGATTGCACACTGTGTGTTTGATTGTGGTATTGAGCGAAATTTTTAAGGGTGGGATTCATTTACTTGTGAAGTGAGCGAATTTGTTAGAGAGCGATATTTTAATTCGGGCAATTTCGAAGAGGGATACATTCACCCCCCCTCTGTATCCGGGCCTTGCACTCTATCAAGACGAGCTCGCGATTGTCCGTTAGCGAAGGAAGCGTCGGACGTGCGCGGTTGAGAAACCGGCAGTGAGCTAGGGTGGTCGGCTCTCTCTTGTGCCCGGATCGGGTCACGGGGCGGTCACGCTCTCTCTCGCAGCAGCGGTGATATCACAATATATAGTGAGCTACGATCCTAGCATGATGTCTAGCAGCGGCATAAACAAGTATATATGAATAAAGTAAATGCCAAGTGTAGGAGCGAACACGATACCTCCACGGTCTCGGTGTGGGGAAGACGGACCCGGTCGAACACGTACTCCCGAGACAAGTAATACACAAATATTACAGCAAAGAACTACTGCCCACTCCACGCAGGGAGGTAAAGGGCTACACAAGTGGGCCCGAGAGGATCGATTCCGGATTGACGGGCAGCTTCTTGCGACGTTTCGGCAACACACGTACTCGCTACCGTGGGACCCACGTACTGGTCGGAGGGGCCGTGTGGGACCCGGTGGCACCGCTATTGTGGGAAGGCCTGGAGGGATGCTCCCTGGGACGGCGGCACACCGAACCGCCGGTCGGAGGCCGGGCGGCTCCGATCGTCACTCGCCGGACTTTACGGCCACGGACCTGTAGGTTCTGTTTTCAGGCGCGTGACCCGACGAGATCGCTTGCTGCGACCAGCACCGATGTCGGAATGCAACGAAACCGGCGCCGTTGGAAAGCTGCTTCAAAGGGATTCGATCCTATGGAATCCCAGAGAAATCACCAGCTCTGTATTTCTGGTGGACGAATTTTGAAGGCTGCTGTCCCCCGTTTCAGATCTGCTCCGGCAGAAACTGATTTTCATGTAAATCTACGTTGCCCAGTGGGTAGATCTCCGAATCTGAAGTGGGGTTCTTCAGAAAAGTTGTGGATGATCAAAAGAGAAAACTAGGGATATTTCTAGATCTGGAAATTATGGAGGTTTGGATTTTCTAGAGAGTTTAGACTGACGAAGGGTCGGATCTGGACTGAGGTAGGCAAAACAGATTTAGGAACTTGGGAGAATTTTAGAAAAAATATGGAGGGACGAAAAAAAATCAATAAAATTCTTGGTGATAGGGGAAGGTGGACAGAACTTCTAGTAAATTTGGGAGCTCTTGGAAAAATCAAAAAGTGGTCGGGAGATGGAAAACTCAGGGTTGATGTCACTGTAGATTGAAACCTGACAGAACTGGAATGAAAGGTTGGACGAAAATGTAAAAATGGATTTCGGAGACTAGAGGCCAAACTAATTTTTCTGGGTTGAGGTGGGAACCTCTGGAACACACCCTAAAAATTCCAGCTCAATAAGATCTCAGAGGTGTGAGCAGAAATTTGTGGAAAATGCTACTATCCTGAATGGATAGAACTCATACGAAGGCTTCGCGGCGGCTCGATGGCGGCACGAACGGCGGCGGCGGCGGCACAGATCAAAACCGGAGATAGAGGGGAGGGAATAGAAGGGATACCACTCTAGAAATGGGGGTTGGGGAAGATGGAACCAGAGGAGAGAGGGAGGGGGGCGCAAGAAGCTCCAAGGCTTACAATAATTTTTCTCTTCATTTATTCCACAAAATGATAAATACATGCTATATATAGTAAAGGGAAAAAGACCTCTAATGCCCCTAGATCTAGGGTTTAGAACTAATTTGTTCTAATAACATTTTTACAAAAAAAATAAAAGGAAATAGGGAGGGGGGCTCCCCCTTGACCAAGGGGGGGACAAGGTGGAAATGGTAGGTAGCCTACCTTTGAATTTTTAACCCACTTGTCTACCCATGTGTCAATTGACATTCAACCCTTCTAGAAGCCACCTAGGAGGGTTTGACCAGCCCCACATGGCCTAGGTGGACCAATGGGAAAGGGCTGGGGGCCCCCTTGCTGGACCTACTGGCAAATTACATAGAAACCCACACAATCCAAGGGAATGACGCATTGGTTTACAAAGCCTTACAATTACACATATATGTAGACACGCCAAAATTGACGTTTTGTTGATCAAATCTTATGTGATTATATAAATACCCCAAGTGGACTTCAATATTCCTATAACATGAAGTTTTTCTATTTTTGTGAGTTTTTCTGCATTTTTCCTGTATTTTTGTGATTCACGACTTGATTAAGGGCGTTAATTTTAAAAGTAACGACCTGTGGTAGGGCGTTTTAAAAGAAAGGACGACCGTATGTGAGGGCGTCAATTCCTGGTGTTATCCCTTAATTTCTGGGATTATCTATTTTCAAAATAAAAGGCTTTTTATGAGTAACGCCTTCTCTCAGGGCGTTATTTTAATTAACGCCGTTATCTCGGGCGTGTTATTTGAGCTTTCAAACAAGGCAAGGTTTCGTTTCCAAAATTAAATCCAGGAAGAAACGCCCTGTCCTAGGTCGTGTTTCAAGAAGACGTCTTTGTGAAGGTCGTCAATTCAGAAAAGACGTCCTGTATTAAGGCGTGTTTCACTCCCGAGTCCTTCCTTTTTCAATCTTTCCCTCACAGTTCCCTGCTGTCTTTGGACTCTTGCTCGATCTTGATCCTTCCCTGGATGCCTCATTGCCTGTTCTTATCCTTCCTTGGTTTGATCACATCCGTTTGAGGCATTATAAATTAAAAACTTGACCGATCGTGCAGAAGGTTAAGCACCTTTGGTATTCGGCGGATTGAGCGCTCAGAAGTTTCCTTTCATCACGGGCAGAAGCTTTCTTCATCCCTTGCTGCCTCCCCTCTCTGCATCCCTTTGAGCTACATCCGGTGCTTCATCCATCACTATTCGGTTTCTTCCCTTTACTGTCGCCAGGGACAGCAGGGTTCTCATCTTTTCTTCTATTTTGTTTTTATTTTATTCATACCATCATCCCTCTGTCCTTTATATTTCTATTCCTTGTTCACGTTCTGTTGCATTTTTTATCATCAAACTCCCCTTCCCTTAAGTCTTCTTAAGGGGTTTTAAAAGAAAACAAAAAAGAAGGTGCGCATGTTGAGGTCTTTTCATTATTTTTATGTTAGTTTTTGACTGATACTACTGCACTTTGGCTGATCCCTTTTCTTTTACTTGTCTTTATTGTCTTTTTTTTTACAAGGTAATCAATCAAGAAAACCCACTTCGTCGGCCGGCCGATTGGAGTTGGAGGAAGAGATCCACATTTATCCCGCATCACATCTTTCACCAGGTACATGCGATCTTATTTTTTTTATTTATTGAGGTAAACCCTCTGGCGATCACACACTCTCCACATTAGCACCTCGTGCTATCTTATTGCTTTCATCATATCTATTGCTTTTTTATATTTAAGTGTGGATTTTTCTTAGAATCTACAAATTGGCGATCACGGTGGGACATCCACTGTTTTCTTTGTTGATTACCATCTCCATTGACACCCTCGTGTGTCCTTTCCCATTGACACCCTCGTGTGTCCTTTCCCTTTAGGCACCCTCGTGTGCCCTTTCCCCTCGGTACCCTCGGTACCCTTTCCTTTGTGCCCCTGCGGCATCTTCCATTGTGCATTCTGCACACTCACTGGATCAGTCAATTGTTGCTTATTAACGCCTTCGACGAGGGCGTCTTTTGATTTAACGCCCCTCACAGGGACGTGTTTTCGTGAATTAACGCCCCCTTCAAGGGCGTGTCTTTATTGCATCTGCTTGCATGATCTCTATTATTTTCTCGTCTGATATTTAGCGCCCCTTACAGAGACGTGTTTCATTAATTAACGCCCATCTCCAGGGCGTATGTTTCTATAACTGCGGTGTGCTGCATGCTGATTATACTGTCTGTGGAATTAACGCCCCTATCAGAGGCGTTTTATTTATTTTCAGCGCCTTCCATCAGGGCGTGCCTCTGAGTTTTGACGCCCTCACTGGAAGGCGTCCTTTATTTATAAACGCCTAACCCTAAGGCGTGTTTTTCCTACGGTCTGTGAGCCCCTCACAGAATTTACGACAGCCACGCTGCCGTGTTTTCATTTAGTCACGACCTACCACAGGGCGTGTCTTTCCTCTTCCTGTGAACACGACCTTTCCCAGGGCGTGTCTTTACTGTTCTTTTTCACAGATTGGCTATTATTCATTGCTTAGCATTTGTCTTGACATTATATTATTGCTTGGATCATCTTGGTTTGCTGGCTTGGTTGAGAGACCTCCTCTCTCTATCCTAGGACCCACACACTCTTCTTGGAATCGGGACGACCCTCCATTGAGCATTCCGTCTCTTTGGACTGGAAATCCCTTTTCCAAGACCTCCATAAGTCCCCGCACCCATGGATTCCCTCACGGACGCCGGGCTAGTTGTACCCTCGAAGTACCTGGAGTTTAGAGAACCTATACGTTGTTAAAAGAGAGAAGAACTTAGTTGACCCGGAGGTTACATTTGGATCAAACTAGGTCTCATTTGGCAAAAGAGTGAACCTTCACAAATAATCCACCCTAAATTCGAACATCAAACATTAAAATCTTGCGTTTCTTGCCAACCTTGTTTGCATAAACGTAGTTGAGTGATTTGATTGTCTTGTTTGGATTGTATATTTTGTGACGGTTCCTTCATTGAACATCCTCTTTCTTAAGAATGAAGCTCCGTTCAGGTAAAACCATCAACATGTCAGGCCACGGGTACTCCTATGATGATGAGAATGAGAACATATTTGGTCAATATGAGGACCCTCCTCAGGATTCTTTTTATTATGAGGGGAACTACCTTCCTCCTCACCCCCATCACTCACAAGTTCATGTGGTCGATACCACTGTCCATGAGGCGGACCCTTCGTCTCAAGTTCCATCTTCCAACACTTCGGGGAACCCTTCCCCATCCATTAATGTCTCCGATTTGATCCAAGCTCTCTCCCAGTTAGACGACTCCCAACGGCAAGCCATTCAGGCCGCCTTAAAGGGGAAATCCGTCCTTTCTTCTTCTTCTAATCCCCCTCCGGCCGTGAGTGGCCATCAAATCATTAATGACCAGGCGGTCTTGCATCCTCCCTCCTCTCGTCCGCAAACACCTATTGCGGCCATGCCGGCCCAGCAGGCGAGCTATTCAGCGATCAGGCATCAATCCTACCAACCTCCTCGGGTTCTACGAACGCCTATGCCACATTCTTTTATTCAAAACCAGGCCCCAGTCGAGCCCGATACCAACACTCTTTTGCTTCAGAAGCTAGCCAGCATGGAGGAGCAGCTCAAGAAGGTTACAGCAACTAAGAATGCTCCGGAAATTTCTCTTCCTACGTTACCAGTGTTCCATTTACCACCTTCTGAAATGCCGAATTTCCGGCGATATAATGGGACCGGTAACCCCTTCATTCATTTAAAGGACTTCCGATATGAGACTTCTTTCTGGCAAGACAATAAGGCATCTCTGGCCTATTTATTCAGAAGATCTCTTGAGGGACCCGCCCTCGAATGGTTTTATTCTCTAGAGCCAGCTGATGCCGGTGACTTTGATGTTATCCAAAGGAAATTCTTGCAAAAGTACAGAGACCGGGTGGGACCTTCCCTTTCTGTTACAGATCTGGTCGCTGAGAAAATGAAGCCCGATGAAGACTTCATTATATTTGCTGACAGGTGGCGGTCTATGGCCGAGAAATTGAAGGACACATTGTCGGAACAAGAGCAAGTAAAAATGGTCATTTCTAATGCAACTCCTCAATTCCGGCACATTTTGGCCATGAATCGGCTGACAACGATGGAAGAGCTCTATGAAAGAGCTCATTATATACAAACACAAATGAAGGATTCGCCCATCATGGGCATGTTTGAGCCGAAGCCTCGGCTGTTTAAAAAGAATGTAAATGTCAACAGTGGGCCCACGACTGAGGGCACTGTCACAAACGAGCAGGTTGGCGTAGTTGGTCACCCCCACCACCAGTCAAACCCACGACCTCCGCCATCCCCACAGCAGAACCCCCATGTTACCTCTGCTCCACAGCGCCACTTCACACCCCAACCTTCTTTTGCTCCATCACCGAGCCAAGCGCCTCGCACCGACCCTTCAGCACCACCACAATACCACCAGGTTCCCCCACCTTCCAACTATAGCCAACAACAACGGAGACCACCACTAGGCCCCAAGAGGGCTCATTATCCACCACTCCCAGAGAGTCTCCCTGACATTTTTAATGCTTTGATGGCCGCCAACCTGCTCGTCCTACCAAAAGAAAGAACGGTGTGGCCCGACAATGTTGACACATCCCGTTACTGTGCATTTCACCGCGCCCCTGGTCACAACCTTGATCGTTGTTTCCATTTCAGAGATCATATTTATGATTTGAATGACCAGGGTGGCATTAATTGGGATGAAATGAGACAAGTCATCGCCACCATGAAAGAGAGAAGGCCGCATCGGCAACAGCAAAATCAACAACAGCCAGCTCCGCAGCAAGCTCCGCCACAGCAAGCTCCAGCACCCCAGCAGGATATGGGGATTGTCCGTAATCCATTGCCGGAGCACGCTCCTAATCAACACGTGAACCCTGTCACGTCTCTCTACGAGGTGGAGAGAGGGCAGGGATGGCACGAAGAAAACGCCTCTGTCGGGGCATTACACCATGATCCAAACCAAAATCAAACTACTCCGCGCCTTTTGCGCGTTCCTCCTTCTCCTTCTAATCTCCTATCGGGACGTTCTCTTTTACGCCCCGTCAACCCACCTACCACCACCAATTCCGCGACCTTGCCGGCTCGCTCTCTTATTAACCGCTTACCACCACGGCAACATGCCATTTCACCTTCCACCACCAATCCTACATCCGCAACCTCCAGGCCACTCCTACTCCGCTCACCGACAGCACCTGCTACCCCCTCTACCACCCCTACACCGACAAGAGTTCCTCCACCGCCAGCACAACCATCTTTTGTGCCACGATCTCTCCTTATTCCACCACCTGCCAATACCCCTCGCATTCGGATATCCCTTTCTTCTGTCACGCCTCCGGCGAGGGCACCTTCTTCAAATACTCCTCCCATGCCTCCCGCGGGGGCATCTTTATTAAACACCGCTACTACGCCTCCTATGGGGGCGCCCCTTTTACTGAATTCCCCTTTGGTATCCCCTAGCAGGATCTCTACTACCGACATTCCTTCCTCTTCTTCCAACCCTCCCCCTAATGTTGCCCCGACAGAGGCGCGCCAAGGCGTAGCGCCGCTCCGTAGTGGACGGATGTTCCACCGTGTTTTCCCACAGAGAGAGCTAGAGCCGGTGCAGGGGCCACAAGAGCAAGAGCAAGAACAAGATTCAGTGCCGGGAACTCAGTATGATCTGTTAAAGCACCTGGATCGCACTCCAGCCAGAATCTCCATTCTTGAATTAATCAAGAGGTCCACCACTCATCAACTGGCCTTGAAGGAATACCTGCAGAAGGTTATGGTCAATGAGGACCTCCCGGTTGAACAGATAATTACAGTCTTAACCCCTACCAGCAGTCAGCCGGCAATCACATTCCATGAACATGAGTTAGCACCTCTACCGGCAAGAAAATATGCCCTATGTATCACGGTTGATATCAACAAAGTGGCCGTTAAGCAGTGTCTGGTAGACACCGGTGCATCTATCAATGTGTTGCCTCCGAGCACTCTGAAGCTATGCGGTATCCCTGAGAGCCAGATACGGCCATCCACCATTACTGTCACTGCATATGACAATACAAAGAAACCCCCTCTGGGTATGATTACTCTCAAAGTCAGTTTAGGTCCAGCCACCATTACGGCAGATTTCCATATTCTGGATATGGACCCGACCTTTAATGGCATCCTGGGTCGCCCTTATATTCAGCAGCTTGACGCAGTGCCCTCTACAAACCATCAGTGCCTCAAGTTTCCGCACAAGGGCCGCATCATCAAAGTGACCAGCGTGCCGATCTTACCAGAGGAGGACATACATGTAGCTTCGTCAGTTCCTTCCATATGGCCAGCCAATAAGCCATTATTATGTGTGTTGGACATTCACTGTCCACGACCGATGCTATCTGAGACTGTTACCACCGTTGCCATGACACCCCTGCCTTCTAAGGGGAAGAAGAAAAAGAAAAATATGATGAATACCCCCGGCTGGAACATTCTGATAAGGATGGGATATCAAGATGGCAAGGGCCTGGGCGCCAAACTCCAGGGCAAGATTAGGCCCATTAAGCCTCAAAAAGTGATTGCACGAGGCGGCTTAGGCTACAAAGCACCGGACAAGAATGAAGGAGAGCCGTGGGCTGTTATGACATCCACCTTCAAGCCAGATCGCCAGCCACTCACCTGGACTTTAAAGACACATTTTGTCACCGGTGGCGTTCAGAACAATGAACAAACTACCGTCATTACATCATTGCTTGATTCTCAGGATGTGCACGCTAGACAGTTTGCGCAGCACATTGCCCCACTGGCCACTTACAAAGCCTTGGAGACTTTAAGGCCAGATAAAAGAAGAAAAATGGGTGACCCGGAATGTGACTGGTACAGGTGGTTTGACATGAATGATATCACTTTCTCTTTAAGCCGCCTGTTCATGCCGACAGATCCAGAATGGCCACCATTGATTCGAGAACTGATTGAAATGCCTGCCGCAATCACAGATAAAAGGCAGATGTTAAGTGACTACACAGATACGGGAGAGCCAGATGTCCCCTTTGAAGAAGGATTCTCTGTGGATAGGTTGTGGGCTGGCCTTTTCTCCCTCACTTCTGTGCATCCGTCTGTGTTGGTCTCTCTCTATTCCCGGGGGTTTGGTCACGTGCCGCGACCACCACCGATTTCCATCAACTTATCTCCCAATTCAATTCAGATTTCCTTCCCTATTGACCTTTCGCTCCTCGAGCAATTTTCTGAAATCTCCATCTCGCCCCCGTATGGGCCATCTTTGATTGAATCTTTCTCCAAACTTGCAATCTCCACTCCCCCTGCTATTCTCCCTTCACAGTGCTTTTTACTTGAAAAAGAAAATAAAAACGACGGAAAAGATAAAAATGAAAAAAAAAAAAACGCCGATTTCCCAATTTTCCAATCCTCCATTTCTGTTGAGGAGACCTCATACTTTTCTCCCGAGCACGTCCCGACCCAGGGGCCGCTCTTCCAAGATTCCTTGGTAGGTCTCTTCTCCCCCTCCGATGAGGGGCCCTCCCCTGTATCACCTCCTGTATCCACTTTTTCACCTCCTTCTTTCCCTTATAATCAAGCTAATTGCTCTTCCTCCCCTTCTTCCTCTAATAAAATTCATGGGGTAGATTCACACAAGAAGGCCAAGGGTAAGCAGATTCCTCGCAGATTTTTGTTGGAATTGGCCGTTAGATGCCAAGCTTGTTTAGCTCTCCCTGAGTTCGTGGAAGATCCGATTATCCTGCCAGAATTAGAAATTGAAGATTTTGTTGCTTCTTATGAGGGTTTGGGCGTTTATGAAATCATGAATGATGAAGACCCTATTGAAGAAGGGGATGAAAGTTATGAAGAATATGAGGACGAGGCTGATGCTTTTGCTAGTGGTATAAGAAGATTCGACGAACCATCAGCCTCAGTAGAAGAACCTACCAAAGAAATCAACTTGGGTACCGAGGAAGACCCTAGGATTGTCCTCATAAGTAAAAATTTGCCGCCCTCCGAAGAGAAGGCGCTCATCTTAGTTCTTCAAGAATACAAGGACACGTTCGCATGGAGCTATGAAGATATGCCTAGATTAGACCCTGCGCTCGTTGAACACCGTCTTACACTTAAGCCAGGATCTGTCCCGGTAAAACAACGGTTGAGGCGTTTCCACCCTAGCATGGCTTTGAAAATGAAAGAAGAGGTCGATAAACTCCATAAGGCTAGATTCGTTAGAGTCGTCCTCTATCCCAATTGGGTGGCTAACATTGTCCCGGTTATGAAGAAAGATGGAAAAGTTCGAATTTGCATAGATTTTCGGGACCTCAACCGGGCGTGTCCTAAAGATGACTTCCCCCTCCCTCATATTGATGTGCTGATTGATAACACGGCAGGATTTGAGACTCTTTCTTTCATGGACGGCTTTTCAGGCTACAATCAGATTCGTCTAGCTGAAGAAGACCAGGAGAAAACTTCATTCACTACACCATGGGGCACATATTGTTATGTGGTTATGCCCTTTGGACTTAAGAATGCTGGAGCCACTTATCAAAGGGCCATGATGGCAATTTTTCATGACATGATTCATACTTATATTGAGGTGTATGTGGACGACCTGGTTGTGAAATCAAGGACAAGGATTGAGCATCCTGGGGTTCTTGCTAAGGTTTTGCAGAGATCACGAGAATTTCAATTAAAAATGAACCCCAAGAAGTGCGTATTTGGCGTTTCTTCGGGGAAATTACTTGGATTTATTGTTAGCAAGAGGGGAATTGAGGTTGATCCCAACAAGGCAGAGGCCATTAGAGATATGCCTCCTCCCAAGAATCTGAAGGAAGTTCGAGGATTAATCGGGAGGTTGCAATTCATTCGCCGCTTCGTTTCCCAGCATTCACAGAGATGTAGGCCGTTTTACGAGCTTACTAAGCCGGGAGTCAAGTTTAATTGGGATGATAAATGTCAGGCAGCCTTTGACGGATTGAAGGATTATTTGGTCAATCCCCCTGTCCTGAGGCCGCCAATTCCAGGCAAACCACTTATTCTTTATGTTTCAGTCCTGGATGACTCCGTAGGTGCTGTCTTAGCTCAAGTGGATGAGGAAGGTAAAGAGAGGGCAGCATACTACTTATCTAAACTCCTTAACCCCTGTGAGCAGAGATATTCAGCTATGGAAAAGACTTGTGCAGCTTTGGTTTGGGTAGTTCAGAAGTTAAAACACTATTTTCTAGCTCACGAGGTTCACCTCATTGCTCGCATGAATCCAATCAAATTCCTCCTTGAAAAATCTGTCCTTACTGATCGATTAGCACGCTGGCAAAGCTTCCTTTCTCAATTTGACATCACTTACATTCAGCAAAAAGCTATCAAAGGTTATGCCATTGCCGAGCATCTTGCTCACCACCCTCTCCCACGCTTTGATCCTGTCAATTCAGAGTTCCCAGATGAAGAATTAATGTCCATTAATCAATCCCATGATCCTATGTGGACGTTACATTTTGATGGAGCTCTTAATTCTCAAGGAAGAGGGATCGGCATGGTTCTCTTAACACCCGAAGGAGTCACCATTCCATTTGCTGCTCGGCTCACTTTTCCCGTCACCAATAACATAGCCGAGTATGAAGCTCTTTTGGCTGGTCTTAAAACCGCTCATCAATATGGTGTCACTCATTTGCGAATTGTCGGTGACAGTCAGCTTATTCTACGCCAAGTGTTGGTCAAGTGCCGCACTATCAATCCTAAGCTCAAGCCCTACCAAGAACTCGCTTCAGCTTATGCCAAACTCTTCACTAAATTGATTTTCGTTCATGTCCCGCGTAGCCAGAACATTTTGGCCGACGCACTTGCTTCTTTAGCCTCCGCTTTAGTCTTCCCCCCTGAGCGTGATTTTCATGTCCCCCTGATTCATCAGCGTGATACTCCAGCCATTAGGGATCGTGCTTTTCTTGATATTAGGGATCAGGTGCTTGAGAAGGTTAGACGGAAAGAGGCTCTTGAAGGCAGAGAGGTCATGCTATTGGATTGGCAAGAAGAGTTGGCTGACGAAGAAAAGCCTTGGTATTATGAGATTGCCAGATATTGTAATGATCAGTCTTATCCCGAGGAAGCCACTGCCGAAGAAAAGAAAGCAATTAGGAGAGTGGCTCAACGTTATACTTTGGTTGGAGGTGTGCTCTACAGAAGAGGGCTCACCGGTGTTTTGTTGAGATGCCTCGATGATGATGAATCTTGGAAAGTTGTGGAAGAGGCGCATTCTGGTGTGTGTGGTGGTCATGTAAACAGCCAGATGCTAGCTAAGAAGATTCTTAGACTAGGGTTCTATTGGCCCACTCTCGAAGAGGATTGTTCTATCTATGTCCGAAGGTGTGTTAAGTGCCAACTGCACGCCGACAAGATTCATTCTCCTGCTTCTTCACTCCACCCTACGTCCTCCCCATGGCCTTTTTCCATGTGGGCTTTTGATATCATTGGACCTCTTGGTGATTCGAACCTCCTGACCAAGCAAAAATCATTCATTCTCACGGCAACGGAGTACTTCACCAAGTGGGCGGAAGCAGAGGCTTACGTGGAGATTAAAGCATCAACCGTCTGTAAATTTATCATGAAGAACATCATCACGAGGTTCGGCATCCCAAGCACCATCGTCACCGACAATGGACCTCAATTTATCTCCCAAGATCTCAAGGATCTCTGCAACAGGTATAACATTGCATTGCATCATTCTTCTCCCTATTATCCGCAGGGTAATGGCCAAGCAGAGGCCACTAATAAAACTTTAATCAAGATTGTTAAGAAGACGTGCGAGGCTAATAAATTCTCGGACTGGCCAGACAAGCTGGTTGAAGCTCTTTGGGCCTACCGCACTTCCATTCGAACCCCCACTGGGCAAACTCCTTTTGCCCTTACTTATGGAATGGAGGCCGTAGTCCCTTATGAGATTCTTATCCTGTCTCTGCGAGTACAATTGGATGAGGAGCTCTCTATCGATGAACGTCGTGATTCACTCCTTGCCCAATTGGAACTCCTAGATGAGAAGCGTCTGGTCGCCGCTGAGCATGCGCGCGTTTACCAAAACAGGCTCTCACGTTTTTATCAAAAGAAGGTAATTGAGAGAAAATTTAAGGTCGGTGAAATGGTAATCAAAAGAATTTTTGTAAAGCCGGGTGGCCCTCGTTCAAAGCTCCAACCAAATTGGGAAGGGCCGTTTGTCATAAAAGATGTTTATCCTGGCAATGCTTATAAACTCGTTAATGCTGAAGGAGAGGAATTAACTCACCCCTGGAATGGCTTGTATCTCAAGAAATATTACCCCTGAACAAAAATCCAAACAAAAATTGAAAACTTCACAAAAATCCAAAGAAAATAGAAATCTCCCAGATAATCCAAAAAAAAAGAAAATCTAAATATTTCCAAAATCCAAAACAAAAGAGTTTTCTTTCATGGTCCTCCCCTTTGGGCTGACATAACATGCAAAGGTCACCGGTCCGAAAGGTCAAAATCCAAAATCCATTTGTCAGTCTTGCTAATTTAAAATGGGAATTGACCCCGCACACACTACACACTTTACTCTTGAGCTCAAGCAGTGCAAAATCTGATGGAAAGTCGAAATCAAACTAAAGGTGAAAGACGGTATCCATTCTTTTCTTCTTCGGCCCACAAGGGAGGAAGAGAGGTCTTGAGGTAGAAACGCCAAACCTATCCACCGCTTTAGTAGGAGGAAGTCAGGGCCCAAAAGGGAACAAATGCCACAAAAGCCCAAGTACAATTAGGTTGTTCATCAGTTCAAATCTATTCAATGCAAATCAATTCCGAAGTGAAAGTCAAATGGTGGAAAAGAAAAGCATGTCAAGAGGGCAAAGTCCCCGCAAGGAAAACCTTGGGCGTATGCATGCATTATGAAGAGGCAAAAAAAAAAAAAAGAAAAAAAAAAGGCAACAAAGCGTCCCTACGCCAAAGACCGAACCCCAACAGGCATAAGGATAGGGGAGGTAGCTTTGCCTCAGGCATCTTTGAATCTTTTGTGAGCTTCCTTATAGCTTCTCTTTTATTTTTGAAAAGTCATGAACCAGCAGAATGGTCGAGACAAACTGAAGAGAATGCACTGTACGAAATCTTGTGTATAAGTTTAACCATATTCACGCCAATTCCCCTTTTAATTATTCAAGAAAGGTTAATGGAACTTAGAAGATGACCAAGTAGGGCCCACCACCTTGATTTCTTTATCAGCCCAATTTGGGAGGAATAAAAATTAACGCCTTTGTTTAAGGCGCCTTTATGCTGATTCACGCCTAGATCTTAGGCGTTGCTTTAAAAATAACGCCTCTTGGAAGGTCGTGTTTTAAACAAAATCAAAAAAAAAAAAAACTTTTCACAGTAGCGCCGTCTCCGAGGGCGTCTTTTAAGAGAGTAACGACCTAATCTAAGGCATGTTTTTTAGAAAAATCCTCAAAAAAAATATATATACATACTGAAAAGAACAAAAAAATAAATTCTTCATGTTACATGAATTGCATTCTTGCCTGGACATCTTTTAATTATTGTTTGCATACGTGTGATTGCATGAGGCATCCCCGAGTTTTGATTATTTCATTTTGCCTTATTAAAGGCTTGGCCCCTTGACCCATTATTAAGGTCAAAATATTTACACCCTTTGCTCACCGGGCAAGGGGCCAAGTCGAACAGATGAATTAACCTGTTTGTTCAAGTGAAAATCGCAGCTGCAGATGCAGGGCAAAGTAAAGCAAACACGAGGAACGTGGAAAGAAAAAGTACACAGACACAAGTCCACAACCATACAAGTACTCAGGTAACAAAAGCTCAAATCTTATATATATATATCATCATGTCTATCATGTACAGGTGTGAAGGTGGAGGAGTACAAGTACAAAACTCTCAGCTCTCGCCTCCACCCTCCTCTACTCTCCTGCTCTCAACCTCCTCCTCACCGTCCCGAGCTGGCGCTGGTGGAGGAGGCATAGGCCCCCGCGAAGAAGCCGGAACCCGAACGTGTCCCCCTGCCTCGCTCCTCTCTCGGAGGGAAGAACCCGCCACGAAGGTGGAGCTGGTGAAGGAGTACCCCGCAGCCCGTGCTCGCTCACGGCCTCGCTGCAACCGCTCCTCGGACACTCGAAGCCGCTCCTGGGAAAGGATCAACTGGGTCCTCGAGTCCGCCAGCTCACGCTCTCGTGCCAACAACTGCTCCTGGAACCGGGCACGCTCCGCCTGGTGCTCCTCGCGCTCCCGAGCACGCTCCCTCCTCTCCAGCTCCAGGGCAACCCGCAGCTCGGCCACGTCCTGAGGAAGCTCACTGCGCTGCTGCAAGGCCCGCTGAAGCTCTACGATCCGCTGATCACGGATCGACAACTCGGTACGTATCGCCTTCAGCTGAGCAGCCTACAAACAGGTAAACAAATCATCAGTTCCACAGTTCAACAATTCATGAAATGAAATAACAACATGTGACTAAAGGTAGGTCACGCACCTGTGAGCTCGTCGCTCGGAAGCCCTCATCTACGCAGATAAGAGTGGCTCGAAGCTCTTCACTCTGTAAAAAAATGAATTTTTATCAGCGCACAATTTATATCTAATCATTTGAATGAAGTTTCAAGTTCAGAATTTACCCGTGAAGCAAGGTCACGCTCCGCCACCTCGGCTCGCGCTATCGCACCAGCCAACTGCTCCATGAGTGCAGTCACCTCTGCACTAGGCCCCCTCGAGCTGGAGGCCTCCCCTGGATCTCTCCTCGCTACTCCCTGCTGGGCACGCTGCATTCATTAAGACCGTCAGTGGCTAATCATTAATTCAACACAGCAAAAGAAAAAAAAATTCATTTGCATATAGGAATAATTTAAACACTCACCAGGGTCTCCAAGTCTGCCCGTGTGGCAGCTAGCTGGTCCTCCAGGATGTGGAGGTGGGCCTGTGCATCTATCGCCGCTATGTCCCTCGCATCCTGCATTCATTACATGTTAATCGCATAATAGTTACATAAGCATTTGCATTTAATTTAGAAATAAGTGCATTCATACACACCCCTAAGACCCTCATCTGAGGTCTGCCGGCGTGAACCTCCCAGTAGCGCCGGAGGTACTCGGAGCTGTCAGTCGCGTGGGAAACGACTGTGGTCCCGCCTCGCTGCCAGTCGGCGTACTGCTCCTCGAATCGCACCCTCCAGTCGGTCGTCTTGGTGCGACCGCGGGTCTTCTTGCCAATTCCTCGAGGCTCTCCGACCTCGATCCACTCCTGGGGCAGGCCCAGGGTCCTCATCACCAGTCGAAGCCGTGACGGCTCAATCTCGCTCAAGCAGTGTAGCCACAACTCACGCCCGAAGCGAGGTCACCCCGATATGACCCAAGGCTGGCCCTCATCAGTCATCCCCTCATATGGTCTCCACTGCACCTGCATTCATGAACACGCATCATTATCATTTCATCATATTCAAATAAACAACAAAAGAAATGCATATCATTCATTCATACATACCAGCGAGGGAGGGAAGTCGCGGAACTCTCTCCGTAGAACCCACAACTCGTAGTCAAGTGGGGCGCCAAAGATAACAGGCACCCAGCGTCGCGCCAGAGGGAAGGATCCCTCAGCTCCTGGCCGTGGGTCAACGCGCCCCATCGGCATGTATAGGTGGCTCCACACCTGCATACATGCATTGCAATTAGTACTATATTCACATGCATCATAACAAAGAAAAGATAAGAAATGAGAAATTGCATACCTGAAGAAGAGGTGAGAAGCCACTGACGGTCGTCTCACGGCCTGTCCCCGTGGACAGATCGGCCATCAAATGCGCCAGCAGGGCCGCTCCCCAAGCATATGTGCCAACCGTCTCCAGATCCTCAAGGATGCCTAAGAAGCGGCAGTTGATGACATCGGCTTTCGTCCCCAGCAATAATCTCCCGAGCAGCAGCAGCAGGAACCTCCTCAGGTCTCGGTCCGCTCTCTCATGGTCAGTCGGGTCCTGGCAGCATGCCGCTCTCACCCCGTCGGTCAGTCGCTGAGCAAACTCACCTAAGGTCTCCCCCGACCTATGCCTAGCGTCTCCTAGACCCATCACCGTAGTCAGGTCCGTACGGAAAATGGTCCTACACTCGCTAGGTCCCTCGTAGACCATCTCAAGCCCTAGTAGCCTCTGGGCCATCTCTGAATAGTCGGAATAGGTGAACCCACTCACAGCCTCACCATCTACCCGTAAACCTGTAATCCTGGCTACATCCTCTAAACTAGGAACCATATGCCCCCAGGGCATCAGAAAAGTCCGGCTAACCCTATCCCATCTCTCCCTCAAAACCTGGATCAGTGCTAGGTCGGGTCTAAAAGGCTCGATGGATAGAAAAGCCCCAAACCCCATGGCCTCTACTCTAACCCTCTGGAAGTCGGGGAGACCCTGGTATGCTGCCCAGACCATGACCCATGAGATACGGGTCCTCATCAACCCCTGCATGCATTAAAAGAGAATTTTTCTTAATTATTTGAGTATCCATGTGAAATTGCATTTGATTTAGGTTAAATATTGAATTTTAGCATTTTTTTGAATTCACGGCCACCCTCAGGTCGTTTCTTGATAAATTCACGCCCCTGTGGGGGGCGTTTTTCAAAGTGAACTTTAATGTAACGCCCTTATTAAGGACGTTTTTTATGTTAATCACGCCTCAGTCTTAGGCGTTCTTTGGTGGTTGTTTTGCTATTTCTGAAATATACTTTTAGTCACGCCTCGGTGTTAGGCGTTTCTTGTTGGATTAACGCCCTGTGGTAGGGCGTTTTCCTAAAGGTGGTTAATTTTTTGGTCGTTAATGGATGAAGCGACGCCCTCTGGTTTGGGCGTCTCTTGTTGAATTAACGCCCTTCTGGAGGGCGTGGGTTTCTCAAATTAACAGAAAAATCAAATAACTGACAGCATGCGAAATAATTCATGAAAATATTTTTGGAAATTGTTTAATGAGCATGGAATTCATGAAAAATCATAAGTTTTAAGAAACGACATGCTTCAGGGCGTTTTTCACGAAGGATAATTAATTTTCAGAAACTAAAAATAATTAACGCCCTGGATCAGGACGTTTCGTTTGAGTAACGCCCCCATCGGAGGCGTGTTTTTTCTGAGTTGCAGGTTTAATGCCCGAAGGCCATGAAAAATCATAAAAAAAAAATATAAATAAAATAAAAAAAATTGGATTTGGGGAGGGGGAACCTACCTTCTTGTGCTTCTGGGGTTGTGGCCGTGGCAGCGGCCGTCTGGGCCGCCGGAGTTGCCCCCGGGGAACGACCGCCGCCGTGGGCGGTGGTCCTTCTTCTTCTCCATCTCCTTCTTCTCCATCTTCCCCTTCTTCTTCTCCACCTTCTGCATCTTCTGTTGCTTCGCACGTTGCTCCGTCGGCCTCGTCGCCGCCGGCCGTCGCCGGCTCCTCTTCAAAAGCCACGACGGCGAGCTCCTCCACGGAAATTTCTTCTTCTTGGGCGTGGGAGGCGTCGAGGTCAACCACGTCTGGGGCACTAATTCTTTGGCGTTTGGCCATGGCTAGGGTAGGAAGTGAGACAGAGAGAGACAGAGGGAGATTGAGAGAAGAGAACGAGAGAGAGAGAATGGGCGGTTTCGGTTAGGGTTTGTAGAAAGGGCAAAATGAAAACGGAAGGAGGAAGAAGAAGGGGCCCGATGGCTTTTGGGTTTCGAAAAGAAGACACGCCTTCGAACAAGGCGTTTATAATTGAATTCACGTCCACCCTTTGGGCGTTTTATGGAAATTGACGACGAGGATTAAAGCGTTAATTTATTTTGCATGGGGAACGATAACCGTCGTCAGACGCATTGAATGGGCGTTGATTGATGTAAGAGAAGTCATTATTGCTGTCATTCGAAGTAACGCCTCTGGTAAAGGCGTGTTATTCTTGAAACGTGACTATGGAAAAGGTGTTATTTTGATGAGTTAACGATTATATTCTTTTGGGGTTTGAATCTGGTCACGCCTTTCTTGAGGTCGTCATTCAAAGTAACGCCCACTCGTGCAGGCGTCAATTGTTGACGAAGGGCCCGTTAAAGCGCCTTGAAATAAGGCGTGTACTTATTAATTCACGACACTCTTGGAGGCGTTTTTCACAACAGAAACACATGTTTTTTGATGATTTGGTTCATAATCACAGTGGCAGTTGGCTCAATCAGAGGACAATCTTTATTATTTTGAAAAGAGGAATTACAATGACTAATGAGCCACTTTGGGCCTTATTTTTCTCAATGAAGTTACATAATTTTTCCACTGTTCCTTGTCTTCATCCAAGTCTTCTACAGGTTGATGAAGCTTGCTTAGCCTCCACAAAGCTTGAATGGTGATAACCTCCTCACCATCTTCGTTATTGCCTAGATCCCTTGACTTGATTGGAGGAAGATGAGAGACGTCCTCTAAGTGTTGCCTTGGGAGCCCAAGCTGAGGAAGGCACCGGTGTGCATTATATAAAACGAAGTCCGAAGCGCCAATAAGACGAAGGTCCGTCCCGATGGAAAAGCGTGCACGAAGTTCCTGCATTTTAAATACACCCGGGGCGCAAGTAAAAAGATTCTTTGGCATTACCTTTAGGTGCTCCCTCCAATCCCCTCTCTTCTTGATTTGAGGAATTCGGTTGGTCACTCTATTGCTTATACCTAATGAGCCGGTTATATATGAGAGTGGGCTCTTTGAGAAAATTCTTGAGGGTTGTTGGGCTTCGTGGCATGAGTCGAATTTGAAGTGTAGATCAACCCAACTTGAGAGTGCTAGCATGCACCCGAAAATGGGCCTTCCCATGGACGCCGCTGTGAGCCCGCTATAGAGATATGCTAGGATCGCTGGTCCAACTCTCTCTCCTTCCCATAAGCTCACCACTGCGCTCAATTGGGACTCCTCTAGAAAGTCTTCCGTGGATGGGAATAGGAGTGCTCCTGCCAAGCACACCATGAAGGCTTTGGTCACTCTTTCTATCTCCTCTTCCTCTTTAGCTTGATCCGCTCTCTTGTACACCCATGAGGCGAGCTTCAAGAGGTTAACTCCTTTAGTGACCTTAATTTGGTTCACTATATTCGGGCTAGGTATCAACGAGGTTAGCAACTCGTGGGAGGAGATGGGTTTTGGCATGATGGCCATCTTTTCTTCTTCTCCGTGCTTCATCTTTCTTAAGCCTAGGATCATCTCTACTTCCTCCAGCAAGATGGTGGCTTCAAAAGTGGAAAATAAGAAGGTATGGGTGGAAGGATGCCATGTCTCAATCAATGCTCCTATGGCAGCCCAATCTATGTGGATTTGATCATAATGCTTGGCATGGGTTATCAACCCCAAAAGATGCCATCTGGCTACATATACCCTCATGTCTGATGTGAATTTGGAAAGGATGAGGGGCAACCATTTGATTTGGACATATCTTCTAGCCCCTGGAAGATTTGGGTACTCCTGTGAGAGGAGGGGAAGAAAACAAAAGAAGAGGTACATGAGCATATGACATGAGCATGTGAGCAGTTCGCCGGAACAGTATGCACAATAAGAAAGTTAAACTAACCTGATTCATGCAAATCCTGTTGCTTATATGACCTTGGATATCGTTAATCCTGGGGGTTGAGTTTTTTTGTCTTTTCAGCGCCCTGTCCATCGTCGGGAGAGGCTTGGACGATGCAACCTGCAAGCAGATGAAGAAGAAGAAAGGCAAGAACGGGAATATAGAGTTTCGGCGGCTGCAGGGTTGAGATTGTTTATGTTGAAGGAGGGGCTCCTATTAATAGAGATCTAGAGAGTTGTAAGGCTGCTGGAAGATAGAAGTTCGATTGGGTTAAGGACTGTGCTGTTGAACAAGGAAACGGAAGTTCGTGCTGAATTAACGACGTTGGTTAGGGCGTCGATTTTTAAATTGACGACCTGACTGACGGCGTTTTTTATTTAACGCCCTGGAATGGGGCGTGTTTTTATAAGCCTCCATTACTGTTTACGCCTTTGTGTAGGGCGTGTTTTAAATGATTAACGACTTATGGTCAGGCACTTTCATGATGTTAACGCCCTATTCTTAGGCGTGTTTTATTGGATTATGAATTTTGATCTCTCCATGCTTTGATGCTTCTAATGAACCTAAGTGCTATTATTGTGATAAAATTGTCTATGATTAAGCACTTATGATCATGTCATATTCTGAATTGACGGAAAAAGGCTAACAAGTTTAAAAGTGCAGAAGTTTGCAGGATTCGAGACGTTTGGATCACTCATAGGAGCAACATCTTGCCACCGTATATCTGTTTCTTGTAAGCATTGTTACTATATGATATCTACGCTAGTATATTATGTCAAGGACCTTGTGGTTCTGATGAACCTGAAATTTGAGTTCCCCTTTATCAAAAACGAAGACGATTTCAGGAGAATCATGATCACACGGATAGGCCGTCGAGTTGTTAAAGCTTTGGGACGATGGTTCCACTTTCTGAGTTGATGCGCGGACAAACGGGCTTCGGCTTAGTGTTAGCCCAGAAATATGGATTCTTGACCAGACTTAAACAGCTTGGCAATATTATCCTTGATTATTTTCTATTTAGTTTGTTTTAACCTTTTCTTTTAGCCCAGCATGCATCATGTAGAACTTTGAGTTTCATGCTGAAAAAATCTTCATATTATGGCAATAATGAAGTTCACTCGTTCTCGATTGAATTGACATGAGATATTCCACTTTAAATCAAGTACTTCATTCTATTTGAAGCCATTCAGGCTGATTCCTTGAAAATGTTCCTTTTGTTGGATCTCTATCCCAATTCTTTTTACTTTTCTGCAAAATTTACCTTGGTTGCAGCACATCCACATTGGCTGGTAATCGCTCTCCAATGGTCTTTCCCTGCCGTGCCCACGCGCACACCCTTTATTATTTAGTTTAACCTCCTTTTATCCAACAAATCGATTGTTTCCTTGGAACCACTCAGAGTTGTTTCATTTAGAATCTTGGAAAGATTTCCAATGCTTAGTGTCTGAGGCGTGTCACATCACACCTTGGCGTCTCCTTATCAGTTCGTTCCATTTCGTTCCTTTCATTACACTTCGCTCCATTTTTGTCTCACTCCCTTGCAAAGCAGACGCCAAGGCGGGGCAGCTGTAGACACGCCAAAATTGACGTTTTGTTGATCAAATCTTATGTGATTATATAAATACCCCAAGTGGACTTCAATATTCCTATAACATGAAGTTTTTCTATTTTTGTGAGTTTTTCTGCATTTTTCCTGTATTTTTGTGATTCACGACTTGATTAAGGGCGTTAATTTTAAAAGTAACGACCTGTGGTAGGGCGTTTTAAAAGAAAGGACGACCGTATGTGAGGGCGTCAATTCCTGGTGTTATCCCTTAATTTCTGGGATTATCTATTTTCAAAATAAAAGGCTTTTTATGAGTAACGCCTTCTCTCAGGGCGTTATTTTAATTAACGCCGTTATCTCGGGCGTGTTATTTGAGCTTTCAAACAAGGCAAGGTTTCGTTTCCAAAATTAAATCCAGGAAGAAACGCCCTGTCCTAGGTCGTGTTTCAAGAAGACGTCTTTGTGAAGGTCGTCAATTCAGAAAAGACGTCCTGTATTAAGGCGTGTTTCACTCCCGAGTCCTTCCTTTTTCAATCTTTCCCTCACAGTTCCCTGCTGTCTTTGGACTCTTGCTCGATCTTGATCCTTCCCTGGATGCCTCATTGCCTGTTCTTATCCTTCCTTGGTTTGATCACATCCGTTTGAGGCATTATAAATTAAAAACTTGACCGATCGTGCAGAAGGTTAAGCACCTTTGGTATTCGGCGGATTGAGCGCTCAGAAGTTTCCTTTCATCACGGGCAGAAGCTTTCTTCATCCCTTGCTGCCTCCCCTCTCTGCATCCCTTTGAGCTACATCCGGTGCTTCATCCATCACTATTCGGTTTCTTCCCTTTACTGTCGCCAGGGACAGCAGGGTTCTCATCTTTTCTTCTATTTTGTTTTTATTTTATTCATACCATCATCCCTCTGTCCTTTATATTTCTATTCCTTGTTCACGTTCTGTTGCATTTTTTATCATCAAACTCCCCTTCCCTTAAGTCTTCTTAAGGGGTTTTAAAAGAAAACAAAAAAGAAGGTGCGCATGTTGAGGTCTTTTCATTATTTTTATGTTAGTTTTTGACTGATACTACTGCACTTTGGCTGATCCCTTTTCTTTTACTTGTCTTTATTGTCTTTTTTTTTACAAGGTAATCAATCAAGAAAACCCACTTCGTCGGCCGGCCGATTGGAGTTGGAGGAAGAGATCCACATTTATCCCGCATCACATCTTTCACCAGGTACATGCGATCTTATTTTTTTTATTTATTGAGGTAAACCCTCTGGCGATCACACACTCTCCACATTAGCACCTCGTGCTATCTTATTGCTTTCATCATATCTATTGCTTTTTTATATTTAAGTGTGGATTTTTCTTAGAATCTACAATATACTTTCCCATGGATATAAAAATAAACTAAAGGACATAAGTGCAAAATAAAATGTACATGCTCGGCGTCGATTCCCATCAACTCTCCCCGGGTGGGAGGAACTCGACCCCGTCGAGTAAGAGGTGCGGCTGCTCGAGTACTCCGGCGGATCCGTCACCGTGCCAAGTAACGTGGGTATGCTCCACTCCAAGTGACCATCACCTATTCATTCCATATATACTCGATATGCACAAGCTGATATGGGCTAGAGGTGGACACTCCGAGTGGGGAACTATCAAAAAGGGAGGTGGAGGCTCGAAGACTCATTAGGAATCACCGCTGGGCCCCTGTAGGTGACTTGATCCGGGTATAGAACTGATCCCATACTCTTCGAGCGAATCCACTCACCTCTCAAGGGACAGACATCAACGAGCTTGCACAAGACACATGCAGACTGACCATGCACTAACACACGTATGCAAACAACATAAACAATTAACTCAAAACACACCACGCCAACAAACCACACAAAGAAGAAACATGCTGACTCATATATGACCCTAGACTTAAGACGGTAACATCATCCCCACTAAGTGGCTGCATCCTGGACTGCAGCGGACTCCTCTAGAGCTTCCACTTCATAATACTCATCGGCTAGCGCCTGATCGGCCTCATAAGATACAAGCTCAAGTCCAGAAGGCAAGGCCTCTTCAACCCCTAAGGCTAGTGTGGGACGAGTGGGACATTGGTTGGCGATGTGGCCAAACCCATGACAATGGAAACATTGCAGCCGTGACCGACTGCTCTCTCCGATAAGAGGGGCCTTACCCTTATCCTCCTGACGGGTAGGTGGTGTAGGCAACAAGGGTGGAGGTGTAGGTGCCGTGGGTAATAGTGGAGGAAGTGTCGGGGCCAGGGGACGGGCTATGGGTGCCGGGGGACGGGCAACGGGTGCCGATGGTTGGGGTGGAGGCAGATCCCGTGGTGGGAGAGGTCTAGGTCTAGGGGCGAAAGGCTCCTAACGGGCGGGCTCATGTGGACGAGCCATGGGTCCTCTCGGGTATGAGCCTAAGGAACCACGTGTATCAGCACTCCGGGGAGGAGCGGAGCCCCACCGTGGGATAGACTCGAACTCTCCCTCAAATTGCTCCATCTCGAGAGCAACTTGGTATGCATCCTCCAATTTATCCACCTTGCGGCGGAGAAGCTCATACCGTAGGTGCAGCCGTAGACCACGCCGAAATCGGGAGAAGGTGAGGGAGTCTTCCTCCTTGGCATCACATCGCAAGTAGTATTCATCGAACTCGGCGATGTAGTCAGAGACGGACCGGTCTCCTTGGGTGAGACTTTGCCACCTCTCTATGAGACGGTGACGGTAGGAGGTAGGGAGGTACTTCTTCCTAAGCTTTTCCCTCATCTCGGTCCAAGTATCGATCGGGGGTTCATGACCATGAAACAATAGGTTCTCCATGTTCCTCCAATAGGTTTGTGCTTGGCCTAAAAGTTTCATCCTGGCGAACTTGACCTTTCGTTGGTCCGACATCTCGAACCACTAAAAATATCGGTCCATGCCAACCTCCCAATCAAGATAGACCTTTGGGTCTAAGGACCCATCAAAGGTGGGAGGGTCTGCCCGAACGGTCCTAAGGTTTCGTTCATCCATATCTTGGTCGTGGGTACGCCGTGTAGGGCGACGATCACGACCATGTCCCCGATGCTCATTATCGGACTCATAGTCATGTACCTCGTGGACTTCGTGCCTCCTAACAGCTACCCCTTGAACCCTTGGAGTCGCGGGTTGGTGAACTGGCTCCTGTTGACATTGTGTAGGTGGGATGGGTGCCTGGACTGGGGCAATCGGGTGTGCCTCGACTGGGCCTCTCTCTAGTGCGGCAACTCTCCCGACCAATCCCTGAACGGACTGGTTCGACCCAGCGGCCCTATCCTCTACGTCCTTCATCCTCTCTTCTAGGCGGGTGCGTAGGCCATTCACTCGTGTACTCAACCCGTCCATCCTATCCATTCGAGTACTCAACATATCCATGCGATCACTCATCCCATCCATTTGCGTACCCAACCCATCGATACGTATATTCAACCCTTGCATTTGTCCCATAAGGGTTTGGAACATTTCGGCCACAGCTGATGCATCGAGACTAGTGACTCGGGGATCTGCCATAGGTGGTGGTGGGGGTGAGTACTGTGTACCCCTACGAGTGGGCATGCAAACACATGGACTAGGAGACACCGACTAATGCAAATGCACACTACAAGAGGATGCACCTAGACTTAACCAATAGCCGGTACCTGGAGGAGATAATCGATCCGAAGATCACTCGCGCAAGTGTGTGACCTTCCCGATAGGCGTAACCTATCGTTTGGATAACACCTTTTGGTATACCAGGTTATTGGGATGCAATGCGACCCAAAAAACACTCTTTTTTTGTTTTAAAAAAAAATATGATGATCCTAGACTCGACTTAGACCGTGCAATACTTATGCAATGACGGATGCACAGACTACCCTAGACTCAACCTGCTCTGATACCAAATTGATGCGGGACGAACCACGTACTCGAATCCTCAGACTCTAGACGAGCTCGCAATTGTCCCTTAGCGAGGGAAGAGCCGGACGTGCGCGGTTGAGAAATCGGCAGTGAGCTAGGGTGGTCGGCTCTCTCTTGTGCCCGGATCGGGTCACGGGGCGGTCACGCTCTCTCTCGCAGCAGCAGTGATATCACAATATATAGCGAGCTACGATCCTAGCATGATGTCTAGCAGCGGCATAAACAAATATATATGAATAAAGCAAATGCCAAGGGAAGGAGTGAACACGATACCTCCACGCTCTCGGCGTGGGGAAGACGGACCCGGCCGAACTCGTACTCCCGGGACAAGTAATACACAAATATTATAGCAAAGAACTACTGCCCACTCCACGTAGGGAGGTAAAGGGCTACACAAGTGGGCCTGGGAGGACCGATTCCGGATTGACGGGCAGCTTCTTGAGATGTTTCGGCAACACACGTACTCGCTACCGTGGGGCCCACGTACTGGTCGGAGGGGCCGTGTGGGACCAGGTGGCACCGCTGTAGTGGGGAGGCCTGGAGGGACGCTCCCTGGGACGGCGGCACGCTGAACGGCCGGTCGGAGGCCGGGCGTCTCCGATCGTCACTCGCCGGACTTTACGGCCACGGACCTACAGGTTATATTTTCAGGCGCGCAACCCGACGAGATCGCTTGCTGCGACCAGCACTGATGTCGGACTGCAACGAAACTGGCACCGTTAGAAAGCTGCTTCGAAGGGATTCAACCCTATGGGATCCCAAAAAAATCACCAGCTCTGTATTTCTGGTGGATGAATTTTGAAGGCTACTGTCCCCCGTTTCAGATATGCTCAGGCAGAAATTGATTTTCATGTAAATCTACGTTGACCGGTGGGTAGATCTCTGAATATAAAGTTGGGTTCTTCAGAAAATTTGTGGAGGATCAAGAGAGGAAACCAGAGATATTTCTAGATCTGGAAATTATGGAGGTTTGGATTTTCTAGAGTGTTTATACTGGCGAAGGGTCGGATCTGGACTGAGGCAGACAAAACAGATTTGGGAACTTGGCCGAATTTTAGAAAATATGTGGAGGGATGAAAAAATCAATAAAATTCTTGGTGATAGGGGAAGGTGGACAGAACTTCCAGTAAATTAGGGAGCTCCTGGGAAAATCAAAAAGTGGTCAGGAGATGGAAAACTCAAGGTTGCTGTCAGTGTAGATAGAAACCTGGCAAACAGGAATGAAAGGTTGGAGGAAAATGTAAAAATGGATTTTGGAGACTAGAGGTCAAACCAATTTTAATGGGGGGAGGTGGGAGCCTATGGAACACACCCTAAAAATCCCAGCGCAAGAAGATCTCGGAGGTGTGAGCATAAATTCGTGGAAGATGCTACTGTCCTGAATGGACAGAACTCTGACGAAGGCTTCACGGCGACTCGATGGCGGCACGAATGGCGGCGGCGGCGGCACATATCAAAACCTGAGATAGAGGGGAGGGAATAGAAGGGATACCACTTTAGAAATGGGGGTTGGGGAAGATGGAACCAGAGGAGAGAGGGAGGGGGGCGCAAGAAGCTCCAAGGCTTACAATAATTTTTCTCTTCATTTATTCCACAAAATGATAAATACATGCTATATATAGTAAAGGGAAAAAGACCTCTAATGCCCTTAGATCTAGGGTTTAGAACTAATTTGTTCTAATCACATTTTTACAAAAAAAATAAAAGGAAATAGTGAGGTGGGCGCCCCCTTGACCAAGGGGGGGACAAGGTGGAAATGGTAGGTAGCCTACCTTTGAATTTTTAACCCACTTGTCTACCCATGTGTCATTTGACATTCAACCCTTCTAGAAGCCACCTAGGAGGGTTTGACCAGCCTCACATGGCCTAGGTGGACCAATGGGAAAGGGCTGGGGGCCCCCTTCCTGGACCTACTGGCAAATTACATAGAAACCCACACAATCCAAGGGAATAACGCATTGGCTTACAAAGCCTTACAATTGCGCATATACTTTCCTATGGATATAAAAATAAACTAAAGGACATAAGTGCAAAATAAAATGTACATGCCCGGTGTCGATTCCCATCAACTCTCCCCGGGTGGGAGGAACTCGACCCCGTCGAGTAAGAGGTGCGGCTGCTCGAGTACTCCGGCGGATCCGTCACCGTGCCAAGTAACGCGGGTATGCTCCACTCCAAGTGACCATCACCTGTTCATTCCATATATACTCGATATGCACAAGCTGCTATGGGCTAGAGGTGGACACTCCGAGTGGGGCACTCTCAAAAAGGGAGGTGGCGGCTCGAAGACTCACTAGGAATCACCGCTGGGCACCTGTAGGTGACTTGATCCGGGTATAGAACTGATCTCATACTCTTCGAGCGAATCCACACACCTCTCAAGGGACAGACATCAACCAGCTTCCACAAGACACATGCAGACTGACCATGCACTAACACACGTATGCAAACAACATAAACAATCGATGCAAAACACACCACGCCAACAAACCACACAAAGAAGAAACATGCTGACTCATATATGACCCTAGACTTAAGACGGTAACATCATCCCCACTAAGTGGCTACATCTTGGGCTGCGGCAGACTCCTCTAGAGCTTCCACTTCATAATACTCATCGGCTAGCGCCTGATCAGCCTCATAAGATACAAGCTCAAGCCCAGAAGGCGAGGCCTCTTCAACCCCTAAGGCTAGTGTGGTACGAGTGGGACATTGGTTGGCGATGTGGCCAAACCCATGACAATGGAAACATTGCAGCTGTGACCGACTGCTCTCTCCGATAAGAGGGGCCTTACCCTTATCCTCCCGACGGGTATGTGGTGTAGGCAACAAGGGTGGAGGTGTAGGTGCCGTGGGTAACAGTGGAGAAAGTGTCGGGGCCAGGGGACGGGCTATGGGTGCCGGGGGATGGGAAACGGGTGCCGATGGTTGGGGTGGAGGTAGATCCCGTGGTGGGGGAGGTCGAGGTCTAGGGGCAAAAGGTTCCTAACGGGCGGGCTCATGTGGACGAGCCATGGGTCCCCTCGGGTATGAGCCTAAGGAACCACGTGTATCAGCACTCCGTGGAGGAGCGGAGCCCCACCATGGGATAGACTCGAACTCTCCCTCAAATTGCTCCATCTCGAGAGCAACTTGGTATGCATCCTCCAATTTATCCACCTTGCGGCGGAGAAGCTCATACCGTAGGTGCGGCCGTAGACCACGCCGAAATCGGGAGACGGTGAGGGAGTCTTCATCCTTGGCATTACATCGCAAGTAGTATTCATCGAACTCGGCGATGTAGTCAGAGACGGACCGGTCTCCTTGGGTGAGACTTTGCCACCTCTCTATGAGACGCTGACGGTAGGAGGTAGGGAGGTACTTCTTCCTAAGCTTTTCCCTCATTTCGGTCCAAGTATCGATCGGGGGTTCATGACGATGAAACAATAGGTTCTCTATGTTCCTCCAATAGGTTTGTGCTTGGCCTAAAAGTTTCATCCTGGCTAACTTGACCTTTCGTTGGTCCGACATCTCGAACCACTCAAAATATCGGTCCATGCCAACCTCCCAATCAAGATAGACCTTTGGGTCTAAGGACCCGTCAAAGGTGGGAGGGTCTGCCCGAACGGTCCTAAGGGTCCGTTCATCCATATCTTGGTCGTGGGTACGCCGTGTAGGGTGACGATCATGACCATGTCCCTGATGCTCATTATCGGACTCATAGTCATGTACCTCGGGGACTTCGTGCCTCCTAACAGCTACCCCTTGAACCCTTGGAGTCGCGGGTTGGTGAACCGGCTCTAGTTGACATTGTGTAGGTGGGACGGGTGCCTGGACTGGGGCAATCGGGTGTGCCTCGGCTGGGCCTCTCTCTAGTGCGGCAACTCTCTCGACCAATCCCTGAACTGACTGGTTCGACCCAGCGGTCCTATCCTCTACGGCCTTCATCCTCTCTTCTAGGCGGGTGCCTAGGCCATTCACTCGTGTACTCAACCCGTCCATCCTATCCATTCGAGTACTCAACTTATCCATGCGATCACTCATCCCATCCATTTGCGTACCCAACCCATCGATACGTATATTCAACCCTTGCATTTGTCCCATAAAGGTTTGGAACATTTTGGCCACAGCTGATGCATCGAGACTAGTGACTCGGGGATCCGCCATAGGTGGTGGTGGGGGTGAGTACTATGTACCCCTACGAGTGGGCATGCAAACACACGGACTAGGAGACACCGACTAATGCAAATGCACACTACAAGAGGATGCACCTAGACTTAACCAATAGCCAGTACCTGGCGGAGATAATCGATCCGAAGATCACTCGCGCAAGTGTGCGATCTTCCCGATAGGTATAACCTATCGTTTGGACAACACCTTTTGGTATACCAGGTTATTGGGATGCAATGCGACCCAAAAAACACTCTTTTTTTGTTTTAAAAAAAATATGATGATCCTAGACTCGACTTAGACCGTGCAATACTTATGCAATGACGGATGCACTGACTACCCTAGACTCAACCTGCTCTGATACCAAATTGATGCGGGACGGACCACGGACTCGAATCCTCAGACTCTAGACGAGCTCGTGATTGTCCCTTAGCGAGGGAAGCGTCGGACGTGCGCGGTTGAGAAACAGGCAGTGAGCTAGGGTGGTCGGCTCTCTCTTGTGCCCGGATCTAGTCACGGGGTGGTCACGCTCTCTCTCGCAGCAGCGGTGATTTCACAATATATAGCGAGCTACGATCCTAGCATGATGTCTAGCAACGGCATAAACAAGTATATATGAATAAAGCAAATGCCAAGTGTAGGAGAGAACACGATACCTCCACGCTCTCGGCGTGGGGAAGACGGACCCGGCCGAACTCGTACTCCCGGGACAAGTAATACACAAATATTACAGTAATGAACTACTGCCCACTCCACGCAGGGAGGTAAAGGGCTCCACAAGTGGGCCCGGGAGGACCGATTCCGGATTGACGGGCAGCTTCTTGCGATGTTTCGGCAACACACGTACTCGCTACCGTGGGGCCCACGTACTGGTCGGAGGGGCCGTGTGGGACCGGGCGGCACCGCTGTAGTGGGGAGGCCTGGAGGGATGCTCCCTGGGATGGCGGCACGCCGTACCGCTGGTCGGAGGCCGGGCGGCTCCGATCGTCACTCGCCGGACTTTACGGCCACGGACCTGCAGGTTCTGTTTTCAGGCGCGCGACCCGACGAGATCGCTTGCTGCGACCAGCACCGATGTCGGAATGCAACGAAACTGGCGCCATTGGAAAGCTGCTTCGAAGGGCTTCGACCCTATGGGATCCCAAAAAAATCACCAGCTCTGTATTTCTAGTGGACAAATTTTGAAGGCTGCTGTCCCCCGTTTCAGATCTACTATGGCAAAAACTGATTTTCCTGTAAATCTGCGTTGAACGGTGGGTAGATCTCCGAATCTAAAGTTGGGTTCTTATGAAAAGTTGTGGAGAATCAAGAGAGGAAACCAGGGATATTTCTATATCTGGAAATTATGGAGGTTTGGATTTTCTAGAGAGTTTATACTGGCGAAGGGTCGGATCTGGACTGAGGTAGACAGAATAGATTTGGGAACTTGGGAGAATTGTAGAAAATATGTGGAGGGCTGAAAAAAAATCAAGAAAATTCGTGGTGATAGGGGAAGGTGGAAAGAACTTCCAGTAAATTAGGGAGCTCCTGGGAAAATCAAAAAGTGGTCAGGAGATGTAAAACTCAGGGTTGATGTCACTGTAGATTTAAACCGGGCAGAACTGGAATGAAAGGTTGGACGAAAATGTAAAAATGGATTTCGGAGACTAGAGGCCAAACCAATTTTTCTGGGGGGAGATAAGAACCTCTGGAACACACCCTAAAAATCCCAGCTCAAGAAGATCTCGGAGGTGTGATCAAAAATTCATGGAAGATGCTACTATCCTGAATGGATAGAACTTCGACGAAGGCTTCGCGGCGGCTCGATGGCGACACGAACGGCGACGGCGGCGGCACATATCAAAACCTGAGATAGAGGGGAGGGAATAGAAGGGATACCACTCTAGAAATGGGGGTTGGGGAAGATGGAACCAGAGGAGAGAGGGAGGGGGGCGCAAGAAGCTCCAAGGCTTACAACAATTTTTCTCTTCATTTATTCCACAAAATGATAAATACATGCTATATATAGTAAAGGGAAAAAGACCTCTAATGCCCCTAGATCTAGGGTTTAGAACTAATTTGTTCTAATCACATTTTAAAAAAAAAATAAAAGGAAATAGGGAGGGGGGCGCCCGCTTGACCAAGGGGGGGACAAGGTGGAAATGGTAGGTAGCCTACCTTTGAATTTTTAACCCACTTGTCTACCCATGTGTCATTTGACATTCAACTCTTCTAGAAGCCACCTAGGAGGGTTTGACCAGCCCCACATGGCCTAGGTGGACCAATGGGAAAGGGCTGGGGGCCCCCTTGCTGGACCTACGGGTAAATTACATAGAAACCCACACAATCCAAGGGAATGACGCATTGGCTTACAAAGCCTTACAATTGCGCATATACTTTCCCATGGATATAAAAATAAACTAAAGGACATAAGTGCAAAATAAAATGTACATGATCGGCGTCAATTCCCATCAACTCTCCCCGGGTGGGAGGAACTCGACCCCATCGAGTAAGAGGTACGGCTGCTCGAGTACTCCGGCGGATCCGTCACTGTGCCAAGTAACGCGGGTATGCTCCACTCCAACTGACCATCACCTATTCATTCCATGAATACTCTATATGCACAAGCTGCTATGGGCTAGAGGTGGACACTCTGAGTGGGGCACTCTCAAAAGGGGAGGTGGCGGCTCGAAGACTCACTAGGAATCACCGCTGGGCCCCTGTAGGTGACTTGATCTGGGTATAGAACTGATCCCATACTCTTCGAGTGAATCCACTCACCTCTCAAGGGACAGACATCAACGACCTTGCACAAGACACATGCAGACTGACCATGCACTAACACACGTATGCAAATAACATAAACAATCGACTCAAAACACACCACGCCAACAAACCACACAAAGAAGAAACATGCTGACTCATATATGACCCTATACTTAAGACGGTAACATCATCCCCACTAAGTGGCTGCATCCTGGGCTGCGACAGACTCCTCTAGAGCTTCCACTTCATAATACTCATCGGATAGCGCCTGATCGGCCTCATAAGATACAAGCTCAAGCCCAGAAGGCGAGGCATCTTCAACCCCTAAGGCTAGTGTGGTACGAGTGGGACATTGGTTGGCGATGTGGCCAAACCCATGACAATGGAAACATTGCAGCCGTGACCGACTGCTCTCTCCGATAAGAGGGGCCTTAGCCTTATCCTCCCGACGGGTAGGTGGTGTAGGCAACAAGGGTGGAGGTGTAGGTGCCGTGGGTAACGGTGGAGGAAGTGTCGGGGCCAGGGGACGGGCTATGGGTGCCGGGGGACGGGCAACGGGTGCCGATGGTTAGGGTGGAGGTAGATCCCGTGGTGGGGGAGGTCGAGGTCTAGGGGCGAAAGGCTCCTGACGGGCAGGCTCATGTGGACGAGCCATGGGTCCCCTCGGGTATGAGCCTAAGGAACCACGTGTATCAGCACTCCGGGGAGGAGCGGAGCCCCACCGTGGGATAGACTCGAACTCTCCCTCAAATTGCTCCATCTCGAGAGAAACTTTGTATGCATCCTCCAATTTATCCACCTTGCGGCGGAGAAGCTCATACCGTAGGTGCGGCCGTAGACCACGCAAAAATCGGGAGACGGTGAGGGAGTCTTCCTCCTTGGCATCACATCGCAAGTAGTATTCATCGAACTCAGAGATGTAGTCAGAGACGGACCGGTGTCCTTGGGTGAGACTTTGCCACCTCTCTATGAGACGCTGACGGTAGGAGGTAGGGAGGTACTTCTTCCTAAGCTTTTCCCCCATCTCGATCCAAGTATCGATCGGGGGTTCATGACGATGAAACAATAGGTTCTCCATGTTCCTCCAATAGGTTTGTGCTTGGCCTAAAAGTTTCATCCTAGCGAACTTGACCTTGCGTTGGTCCGACATCTTGAACCACTCAAAATATCGGTCCATGCCAGCCTCCCAATCAAGATAGACCTTTGGGTCTAAGGACCCGTCAAAGGTGGGAGGGTCTGCCCGAACTGTCCTAAGGGTCCGTTCATCCATATCTTGGTCGTGGGTACGTAGGGCGACAATCACGACCATGTCCCCGATGCTCATTATCGGACTCATAGTCATGTACCTCGGGGACTTCGTGCCTCCTAACAGCTACCCCTTGAACCCTTGGAGTCGCGGGTTGGTGAACCGGCTCCGGTTGACATTGTGTAGGTGGGACGGGTGCCTGGAGTGTGGCAATCGGGTGTGCCTCGGCTGGGCCTCTCTCTAGTGCGGCAACTCTCCCGACCAATCCCTGAATGGACTGGTTCGACCCAGCGGCCCTATCCTCTACGGCCTTCATCCTCTCTTCTAGGCGGGTGCCTAGGCCGTTCACTCATGTACTCAACCCGTCCATCCTATCCATTCGAGTACTCAACATATCCATGCGATCACTCATCCCATCCATTTGCGTACCCAACCCATCGATACGTATATTCAACCCTTGCATTTGTCCCATAAGGGTTTGGAACATTTCGACCACAACTGATGCATCGAGACTAGTGACTCGGGGATCCGCCATAGGTGGTGGCGGGGGTGAGTACTGTGTACCCCTACGAGTGGGCATGCAAACACACGGACTCGGAGACACCGACTTATGCAAATGCACACTACAAGAGGATGCACCTAGACTTAACCAATAGCCGGTACCTGGCGGAGATAATCGATCCGAAGATCACTCGCACAAGTGTGCGACCTTCCTGATAGGCGTAACCTATCGTTTGGACAACACCTTTTGGTATACCGGGTTATTGGGATGCAATGCGACCCAAAAAAGACTTTTTTTTTGTTTTAAAAAAAGATATGATGATCCTAGACTCGACTTAGACCGTGCAATACTTATGCAATGACGGATGCACTGACTACCCTAGACTCAACCTGCTCTGATACCAAATTGATGTGGGACGGACCACGGACTCGAATCCTCGGACTCTAGATAAGCTCGCGATTGTCCCTTTGCGAGGGAAGCGTCGGACGTGCACGGTTGAGAAACCGGCAGTGAGCTAGGGTGGTCGGCTCTCTCTTGTGCTCGGATCGGGTCACGGGACGGTCACGCTCTCTCTCGCAGTAGCGGTGATATCACAATATATAGCGAGCTACGATCCTAGCATGATGTCTAGCAGCGACATAAATAAGTATATATGAATAAAGCAAATGCCAAGTGTAGGAGCGAACACGATACCTCCACGCTCTCGGTGTGGGGAAGACGGACCCGGCCGAACTCGTACTCTCGGGACAAGTAATACACAAATATTACAGCAAAGAACTACTGCCCACTCCACGCAGGGAGGTAAAGGGCTGCACAAGTGGGCCCGGGAGGACCGATTCCGGATTGATGGGCAGCTTCTTGCGACGTTTCGGCAACACACGTACTCACTACCGTGGGACCCACGTACTGGTCGGAGGGGCCGTGTGGGACCGGGCGGCACCGCTGTAGTGGGATGGCCTGGAGGGACGCTCCCTGGGATGGCGGCGCGCCGAACCGCCGGTCGGAGGCCGGGCGGCTCCGATCGTCACTCGCCGGACTTTACGGCCACGGACCTGCAGGTTCTGTTTTTAGGCGCGTGACCCGACGAGATCGCTTGCTGCGACCAGCACCGATGTCGGAATGCAACGAAACCGGCGCCGTTGGAAAGCTGCTTCGAAGGGCTTCGACCCTGTGGGATCCCAGAGAAATCACCAGCTCTGTATTTCTGGTGGACGAAATTTGAAGGCTGCTGTCCCCCGTTTCAGATCTGCTCACGCAGAAACTGATTTTCATGTAAATCTGCATTGACCGGTGGGTAGATCTCTGAATCTGAAGTTGGATTCTTCAGAAAAGTTGTGGAGAATCAAAAGAGGAAACCAGAGATATTTCTAGATCTGGAAATTATTTAGGTTTGGATTTTCTAGAGAGTTTATACTGGCGAAGGGTCGGATCTAGACTGAGGCAGATAGAACGGATTTGGGAACTTGGGAGAATTGTAGAAAATATGTGGAGGGCTGAAGAAAAATCAAGAAAATTCATGGTGATAGGAGAAGGTGAAAAGAACTTCCAGTAAATTAGGGAGATCCTGGAAAAATCAAAAAGTGGTCAGGAGATGTAAAACTCAGGGTTGATGTCACTGTAGATTTAAACCGGGCAGAACTGGAATGAAAGGTTGGACGAAAATGTAAAAATGGATTTCGGAGACTAGAGGCAAAACTAATTTTTCTGGGGGGAGGTGGGAAAGTCTGGAACACACCCTAAAAATCCCAGCTCAAGAAGATCTCGGAGGTGTGAGCAGAAATTCATGGAAGATGCTACTATCCTGAATGGACAGAACTCCGACGAAGGCTTCGCGGCGGCTCGATGGCGGCACGAACGGCGGCGGCGGCGGCACATATCAAAACCAGAGATAGAGGGGAGGGAATAGAAGGGATACCACTCTAGAAATGGGGGTTGGGGAAGATGGAACCAGAGGAGAGAGGGAGGGGGGCGCAAGAAGCTCCAAGGCTTACAACAATTTTTCTCTTCATTTATTCCATAAAATGATAAATACATGCTATATATAGTAAAGGGAAAAAGACCTCTAATGCCCCTGGATATAGGGTTTAGAACTAATTTGTTCTAATCACATTTTTACAAAAAAATAAAAGGAAATAGGGAGGGGGGCGCCCCCTTGACCAAGGGGGGGGACAAGGTGGAAATGGTAGGTAGCCTACCTTTGAATTTTTAACCCACTTGTCTACCCATGTGTCATTTGACATTCAACCCTTCTAGAAGCCACCTAGGAGGGTTTGACCCGCCCCACATGGCCTAGGTGGACCAATGGGAAAGGGGTAGGGACCCCCTTGCTGGACCTACTGGCAAATTACATAGAAACCCACACAATCCAAGGGAATGAGGCATTGGCTTACAAAGCCTTACAATTGCGCATATACTTTCCCATGGATATAAAAATAAACTAAAGGACATAAGTGCAAAATAAAATGTACATGCTCGGCGTCGATTCCCATCAGTGGAGCTTCATACTCAGCTTCGTTGTTGGTCAAGGATTTCATGAGGGCACAAGAGTTGTATAAAACTCCGCCCTGAGGAGTCAGGAAAACAATGCCGGCACCTGCCATAGTGGCTGGATCCTTGTTGCTCCGAGTGATCCCTTGGGAAGCGCCATTGAAGTAGAGCTCCCAGCAAGGCACGCTGGTTGTGAGAGCATTCTGCTACTAGTAATGCAAGACATCTCCGCTCTGTTTAACTGGTTGTTGTGATTGAGCATCAAGGGATTCCTCGTCCGAGAGCTCCGAGCTGAAAGGTGAGTCGCCTGGCACTGGATGGGCTACCAAGAATTCAGCCATACCATGTCCCTTGATTGCTTTCATGGGGACATAAGTAATGTCATACTCCATCAGCAGGAGAGCCCACCTTCCTAATCTGCCTGAGAGGACAGGTCGCCGAAGGAGATACTTTAGGGGGTCGTGCTTGGATATAAGCTCGACCTAATGGGACAGGAGGTAATGTCGCAGCTTCTTAACTGTGAACACCAATGCCAAGCAAACCTTCTCCATAGGGGAGTAGCGGTACTCGGCACCGATTAGCTTCCGGCTGAGGTAATAGAGGGGCTGCTCTTTACCTTCCTCATTGATTTGCGCCAGTAGAGCTCCTAGCGAAGCGTCTATTGTAGCAATATAAAGAATGAGGGGTTTACCCTTGATCGGTGCCCCCAGGACTGGGGGAGTAAGGAGGTACTCCTTAATTTGCTCGAAAGCCGCCTGGCATTTCGAGTCCCATGTAAACGGGGCGTCTATCTTCATCCGCTTGCCGAAAGGTGCACATCGACCGCAGAGGTTAGAGATAAACCACCGAATGTAGGCCAGCGTCACTTGGAAGGACCTGAGTTCGGTGATGTTGCTGGGTGGTGGGAGCTCCCAGATTGCTTTGATCTTGTTGGGATCCACCTCGATTCCTCGGTACCTAACGATGAAGCCGAGAAATTTACCACTGGATACTCCAAAGGCGCATTTCATGGGGTTCATTTTGAGCCCGTATTACCAGAGACGCTCAAAGACTTGGCGGAGGTCGCGCAAATGGTCTTCACGCCTTTTAGTTTTGATGACGAGGTCATCGACATAGCATTCGACGGTGTTGTGCAGCATCTCATTGAATATTTTGGTCATGGCCCTCTGGTAAGTAGCCCCGATATTCTTCAAATCGAAGGGCATGCGCTTGTAGTTGAAAATCCCCTTGGGGGATCTAAAAGATGTATGGTTCTTGTCTTTAAGAGACATCCGGATTTGATTATAACCAGACGACCCGTCCATGAAAGACAAGGCCTCATGACCTCTGGTCATATCAACCATTATTTCTGTGATCGGGACTGGGAAGTCATCCTTCGGACAGGCTTTGTTGAGGTCCCGAAAGTCGACGCAGATGCGAACTTGACCATTCTTCTTCTTAACTGGGACTATGTTGGCGAGCCAATTCGGGTAGATACACTGCTCGATGAAATTGACCTCCACCATTTTATGGACTTCGGTCGAAACCTGGAGCTCCAGCTCATGGCGCATGCGCCGCTGTGGTTACTTAATCACAGCGATTGAGGGAGAAATGGCTAGCTCGTGCTCCGCTATGGAGGGGTCTAGCCCTAGCATCTCCTTGTATGTCCAGGCGAAGCAGTCTTTGTATTCGAGCAGGAGTTGCTTGTAGTCCTGCCTTTCTATCTCGGTGAGGAGAGCACTGACGAATGTAAGCTAAGGGGCTTTATCTTCACCCAGGTTGATCTCCACGAGATCATCAACGGTTGCCTGGCCGCCGTCCTCCAGCTCGGGAGGAGCAGGTTGAAGGTCGATGAAATCTTCATCATCGGTGTCGGCTTCAAGCATTTCTTGGTTCTTGAAGCCACCGGTTGATGTTGAGGGGACTGGAGAGTGGTTGTTGCTGGGATCCATCGAGGATTGATCTGGGCCACCGGATCCTAGCCAGCAGTTGTCAACCGGGGATGCTGAGGTCTCCCCGGGGTTGCCTGGTGAATCTGACAATCATTCGCAGTTAGGACCAGAGATATCCCCCCCCCCCTCAGGAGGCTTTGTTGAACTGGGTCCTTCGACTGGCTGAGAGACCGGAGGAGCTTCTTCTCCCCCTTTGTCTTGACAGGGAGGCGAGGAAGGTTCCTCGATGACTTGAGCCGGAGTTCCGGCCTTGACGGGGATCGAGATCAGAATTTCTTCTTCCTCATCCCCGGAGCTGTCGAATTTGGCTTCAACTCTAGCTCGGTCGTCGGCTGGTTGTGCCAAGCCTATGACATTGGCCGCGTAGTAGACATAAAAGTCAGGGTCTTGGTCGTAGCCAAGTCCCCTGGTGTCCTTATAGAAGGACGGGGGTTGCCCCCGGACCTGGGAAGGGGTCCACAGCTGACGGAAGTATCTTTGTTGTGCAGAAGTTTGCCACAGGGGAATGTGTTGCTTCAGACACATTTCTTGAATATGCGGCGGCAGATCGCCCCACACCTGAATTGCTTCAGGGCTATCATCGGCTTGTCTGGACCAGCCGAAGTCATCATCTGGTGGGACTTGAGGGGCCATGTCTCCCTTATAGAAGATAATAGGTTTGTCCATGTTAGCCTTCTTCTTGTTTCGGTGTTGTCGCTTGAAGGTGACAATGAATGTCGTCAGCGACTCGACGCTGCACTTCTCGGATGCACATGGGAGCTGGATGCAGTTTGGTGGCAAGCATATACTCTTGCCGATAGCTCAGCTAATAAGATTAGCCTCAAAGTCGATCTGGCGCCTCTCAGGGCGATCTGGGGTTGACTTGGAGCTGAGGCGCAGCCGATGAAGCTTAGACTTTTCCTCGTCAATAGAGAAGAGATCATCATTGTCTTCCTCTGAGAGCCAACCATTGCTCTTGCTCTTAATCACGGGGTACAGACTAATCCCCTTGAAGTAGAGCATGGCGTCGGCCAGGTTGCATTCTGCGGGTGTGAACAGTGACAGGTCTGCAAAGACCGTATGTTGCTCCCCGTCCTTGGCATGCTTGATGCATTGGTGGAGAGTCAACAGGACGACCCAATTTTTATCAGGGTCTGCCCAGTAGCATCTTATAAGATGTGTTGGAGTCGATGATGTAGAATGTCACCTTGGAGGTGAAATCATCGAGCACCAGATCAACATCCACCTGGCCGAGGACATCCTCGGTGTTCTGGTTGAAGCCGGATATCTTGACCGCCTGAACCTTCTGGAGGTATGGGGTCAGATATAGAGTCTTAATGTCTTGAGCGCCATGATGTTAACAGCGGCACCAGCGTCCACCAGGATCTGGTTCACATCATGCCCGTTGATCTTCCCCTTCATGTAGAGAGGACGGTTGTGGCACGGAGGGGAAAGCAGTATGTCTTTCTTTGTGAAGGATATGGTGGCTGTGAAGGCTTCATAGGCAGCCGCCTTCATTTCTACAGCATGTGCTTCATAGACTTCCAGCTCTTGGAGTATTTTGATAAGAGTTTCCATTAAATCCTTACTCCAAGCAATGGTTTCCCAAATTGAAATACTGGCAAGGAAGCGTTTCATCTGGTGGAGGACCTTCCGGTCAGCTCGGGCTCGAGCATCCTCCAAAGAGGGTAGTATGTCAGGCTGAGCCTTCTGCGAGCTGCCTTGCTATTCCTCGTCTGGAAGTTGCACTGCCTTGCCCCTACCATCGGGATCAGACTGACTTTCATCGCCAGCAAACTCCTGGAACAGGGATGTCAATGATGGCTCTTCTGGGGGTGACTGGCGAGCTGGCTCATCCTTGTCGGATGGTCCCGCTTGCTCTGCTGTAGAAGCTGGTACTCGTGCAGGGGCTGGAAGGCTGACAGTAGCCTTCTCAACACCGGAAGGGTCGAAGATACAGGGTTTGTTCCGAATCTCTACTTTCGGAATGGGAGCCGGTTCCTCTCCTCGAAAGAGGATAATTCGCTCCGGGTCGAAGGTGGACGGAGAGAGGGGTAACTTAGGGGTTCTCCCACGGCCTCTAATCGCGTCCCCAGCCGCAACCTCGGCCACGACCGGTGTGCTTTGGAGCTGGCTGTAGCCTAAGAGGAACAATGGTTCTCTATCTTGTCCGGGAGGCTACTGGCTCGCCCCGCCGAGAAGCGTTGATATTGTCAGGAGGTGGGATGGCCACCATGTTGCAGGTGCAGCGCCGAAGCATTTCTTCCAGCTACTCTGTGGTGATCTCCTTGTCTTTATAGCACAAGGAGAACTCGTACGGGATCACGAGTCTTTCTCCGTTCTTGAGCTTTTGGATCATCTCTTGGACCCAATTTCTGAGGCAGGCTCGTTTCTACATTTCTTCCCACGGGATATAGCTGTCGAGTGGGAGAGCTCCAATAGGACGAGGAGGAACATATTCCTCCAGGTCATCAATGAGCCGCTGGAGCCTTTGGAGAGGCGTTGGCTCAACTGGTGACTGTAGAGCAGCCGCTTGTTCGGCCTGTTTCTTGAGCCAGCTTCTGAGGTTCTTCCTCCTATTTCTCTCTTGTCTCTTGGCAATAACGGTCTCCAAGAGAGTAGGAGGGAGAGGTGCTGGGGCCAGAGTTGATAAATCCTCATGAGGATACCTCCGAGCTGGTGCCTTTGCAGGGCGAGGTTGTTGACTCTTCCTTGCTCGGATTTCGATCCAGGCGCCTTCTGCTTGTTGTATCTGGAAGGTGGCGTTAATCGCCTGCTCGATTACCTCGAGCGGCAATTCTGGGTATGCCGGAATACTGGGATTGGCGTCCGAAGATGTATGCGCGGTTTGATGCCTTTCCCGCGGTGGCGATAGCTTTTGAGGAGTCGGCTGACTGGTGCTGGCGTCCGAAGACATATGCGCGGTTTGATGCCTTAGCCACGGTGGCGACAACTTTTGAGGAGTCAGTTGACTGGTGTTGACGTCCGAAGACATATGCGCGGTTTGATGCCTTAGCCGCGGTGGCGATTGCTTTTGTTGAGAAGCGGACCGGGGGATATGCTTGTTGTCCTGCTCCTTAGCCTTGCCTTTGTGATCACACCGAGGGCCAGGTCTAGCGACAACTGACGGCGCTGTAGGATATTGTCACCCTGCATAGTTATCCCAACTCTGCGGACTGGCTGAGCCTTGTGGCGGTGGACCCGCCACGTGAATCAAAGCCACTGAAGACTCCGAAGATGTCTTCTTTGTACTCCAGATTATGTTAACCGGTAGGCAGAGAGAATCTGATGGCTCATCCGCTGAGGGGACGTGACAAGGCTGAGGCAAGGCCTCACCCTACTTTTGCTTTCCATTTTTATCCACGGCTGCCGGAGACGGAGATAGGACGGGGGATGATGAGAGAGAGCTGAAGAGCCCGTCGTCGTCTTGCCCACTAGAACGTCCTCTCGGCCGAGAAGGACCCGGAGGAGCCTGGCGGTATCTTCTTCAGGAAAAGGGAGAGACTTTAGCTCCCGCCAGGACCGCCACCGCACGACCGAAGTGGCTGGGGTTGGCTGGCTAGGTGCTGATGTCTGGGAGCCCACAAGGGCCGGAGGAGCAGGGGAATGGATGATGTTGACCGAGAAGTTGGTCAGCTCTGTCTCTTGACTGGCATCCCGCTCTCTACGCCTCCGCAATCGCTCGAGCGCTTCTTGGTTGTCAGTCTGAAACTCAAGCCATTCTGGAGGATGCTGATAAGGCAGCCCGTGCCCATTTTATTGAGGGGTGTCTGGCCGCTCTGGCGCACTCCTGGCAGTGCTAAGGGTCTCTTCGACAGCTTGCCGAAGCCTGACAAGTGACATGGAGTTCCCCTCCGCATCGATCTGCTCCCATCGGATCTGTTCCTGGATGAGGTGTTGAACTTCCTCACAGGATTCGATCGGGTGGCAGATTCTAGAGTGGAAGGGGCAGTATTGGGAATGACTACGGTCCCAATAGGTGTAGTCTGCCGGCGGGTCGCGGGGCATGATCTGCCCATTCTCGATGAGGATATCGAAGAGTCGCTGGGTTCTCTCCCTAGGGAAGGAGAGAGGTCTCTGATTGTGCCAGGGCCTCCACTCTGGATACCAGATTGAACGTCCCCTTCGACTGGTGCTGGGCTCCTCTGACTCGTCATCAGAAAGAGAAAATGCAACCATCATGTGGATGACATTGGCTGAGTGGTGAACCACGCGTGCTGCCTTAGCTAGTCTGGTCCACGTATGTGGTTGCGGGGAATCGACCTGAACAATCTTCATTTTAACGAGGCCGTCTCAGATCAACTTCTGCACCTGAGTCTTGAAGACGTAGCAATCTTCAATTGAGTGACCCAGCATGTGATGATACAGACAATAGCTGGGAGCATTGGTCTTCAAAGCCTCGTCTGGCTTGCGGATTTTTGGCAACTCGACAATCTTCTGGGCCATGCAGAGGTCGAAGAGCATCTTTGTGTATTCCTTCTTGAAGGAGAAGGGTGTCTTCATGCGCACCGAGAAGGAGGAAATAGCCGGCTTGTCCACTAGCTTTTTGTCAGAGCCGCTCAATTCAGCCTCCTTACTGGCGTTGGCGGTAGGGTGAACTCTATGATATTTACCTCCTTACCAGACTGGCGTTCTTGCGCTTGCTTACCCTTTGCTGCAGTATAGCTCAGGTTATCGACGAAGAACATCTCTATTTCGGCGACTGTCGAATTGAGTTGGTCGAAGCCTTTGATATTAGTGCCAAGAAGCTTTTCACTGATCTCGGCCGCCAGACCTCGACGGCATATGGTGATTGCATCCTCTTGAACGGGTGGATTGACACACCTCATACTGAGGTCTCGCCACTTTTTGATGAAGTCGAGGGCGCTCTCGCCCTTTTTCTGCCGAAGAGAACAGAGTTCAGCTAGGGAGACCTTTCGCTCGGCCGTTTGGAGGCGGTCGAGGAATTTCTTCTGGAGATCCGCCCAGTCGATGACTGAGTTAGGCTTCAGGCGGGAATACCATTGAAAGGCCATTCACGTAAGCGAAGTAGCAAAGTAGCGGAGGAGATATGATTCATCCAGCGCTAACTCGCCCATGGCCGTAACAAAGTAGGCCAAGTGTTCATGTGGCGACGCCTGCCCGTCGAACTTTTGCAGCTTCGGGGGCTTGGCGTACTCTGGAGGAAGCTTTTTCAACTGGTGGTGAAGCGGGTAGGGTACACTGTAGAGATCTAATGTGACAACCCCTTCACCATACTAGGCGAGCTTTGTCTTGACAATACGCTCGATCATCTGGCATTGCGCCAGGAGATTTTCCAGCACTAGCGTATTGGAGGCTCGTGGCTGAGTCTCAACAGGGGGTGTGCCAAACCCAGTTGCCAACGGGGTTCGGTCAATCACCGCTGAGGTGTTGGCAGGATCGCGGGCCGCCGGCGGTGCCGGTGCCTCGGCCTGGGGCCTAGCAGGTTACTGAGGATGAAGGTCCCGTTCTTGGAGGAGGTCCTGCAAGAGGGCCTTCAGATGCTGGTTCTCCTTCATGAGAGTGTCGAGGGTCACTTCTTGAGCCTTGTTCGTAGGAGGGTCATTGTTGACCGGCTCTACGTTTATAGGAGGGTCGCGGTCTTCTACCGGGACTTCTTCCACGCGTTCCGACGCCTGTGGTCCGGCAGAAGTGCCGATGTGACCTGTTGGGGGAGGCGGCGGAGCCTGATGGTGCGGCCTCCTGAAATGCGACAGAGGCTGGTTCAAGTCATCAGACTGGGTATCCGACTGGTGTCCGGCAGTGTAGCACGCGAACACTCGGACCGCGTCGTTGATGAATCGGGCCGTCCGCTTCTGGTGCGGGTGCCGCTCGGGGCGGACAGGCGCCCCTAGTCTGTCAAATATCGAGGTGCATTGTAGAGGGGGCTCACTCCCGATATCAGCCAGAGGAGAACCCTGGACAGGTCGCTAGAGGGCCCAGGAGCGGGCTCGCCTTTGCCTCCGCTTGCTCGCGTGGGGGACATTAAACGACTGGGCGTCGTCAGACGATGCTACTATGAAGCCAGTCGCATCCCGTCTGATGCCGCGTCTGAGTGTTCATAGGGGGTTTCTAATACGCACCCTTCGAACGGCTTGAGCTTCTTCTGGGGTGACCCAAATTCTCCTCAAGTCAGGTTGCTGGTCTCCCTTGTCACTGCTTTTCCGACGAGTTGTCTTGGGAGGCCGTGTGTCGGGTTGTGGTGGGTGCCCCCGGGCTGTTGCCGAGGAACCGGCTCCTTTAAGCTTCACACCGTCCTCTCGTGTTTGCCGCAAGAAGTCAAAATGATTGGAGGTGGGGATGGTGGAAACGGTCCATTCCTGGGGTATGATTGGTTTACCCCCGTCGAGACGGATCCGCAAGTCACCGACAACAGTCGTCATGTCGGAGTTGCTAGTCGCAGCAGCGAGCCGCCTACCTTTGCGGCCATGGCGACGCTTCTTCTGAAAATTGGAGGAAGACTCCGCCCTGAGATGGTAGATCGAGAAATCCCAGCTTGGAGCGACCGACAGCGTGGAGCTGTCAGTCGGACGTACTGGGACCGGCCCCCGGGGTATGAAACCCACGCCGGGAGTCGATGACTGGGCGACCCAGGCATAAGTCTATGCCCGTGCCGATAGGAGTGTTGCCGATGCTTGAGATGACACTCTTGCACCAGAAAGTGACTCAGTTGAAAGTGCTGAGGTGCTGACGCCCGTGGGTCGAGGACCCGCAGTAGGTGCCGGCGTAGTCCGGGCTCGGGTCGGAAGGCCCGAGAAGGGTGCTGAGGAACCTTGCCCCCTTGGCAGGAGACCCGCGGGGAGAGCCGGTTCAATTGGAGCTCGGAACCGGGGTCCCTAGTGCAATATCGGAGAGCAACGAACTCGGGGCCGGGAGCCCATCTCGAGGGTCGGCTTTACCGGGGTCCAGGCCTGCAGGCCCGACGAATGCGCTGAGGAGCCGTGGACCCGAGGCTGGAAGCCCGTGTTGGGTACTGACTTTACTGGGCCTCGGGACTGGAGACCCGAGGAAGGTGCTGAGAGGCCGTGGACCCGGGGCTGGGAGCCCGTATTGGGTGCCGACTTTGCTGAGGCTATGGGTTGGAAACCCGAGGAAAATGCTGGGAAGCCGTGGACCTGGGGCTGGGAGCCCGTGTTCGGTGCCGGCTTTACTGCAGCTCGGGGCTGGAAACCCAAGGCAGATGCTGAGGTAATGACCGAAGTCAGGGGCACGGGGCCCGTGCCGGAGATCGGACGAGGATGGTCTCGGGAGCTAACGCTTACCCGGGCCGGTGTTGATCTGGGGACCCTGCAGGGGCCAGTGGTGGCGGTCCGATGCCTGGGGCTTAGGCGTGACACTTGTGCTAGAAGTGCGCATGGCGCATTGGCCATGGGAGCCAACAGAGAAACTGGGGTTGGCTGAGGAGCAGCCACAGGGATCACGCCCAAGAAGTAGGGCGATCCGATGACAGGGGTGAAGCTGCCGAAAGCGATCGGCGTCGCCAAGTAGCCCACCCGTGCGTAGGTGGCAATGACGTTGGGACCGTAGGTGACGGCCACCATGGTTGCTGGAGAGCTGTGTGCTGTGGAGGTGACGGTTGTTGAGAGTCGCCGAGCGCGGTCCTACGGTCAGAACGTGATCCGGAAGCTGTTGGAGAATGCGCGCACGAGTACCCTCCTCTGCCTCTCCTGCAAGGACAGAGAAAGGGCACCAGGGCTTTAGGGCTGGCACAGACTTTTCTTCAGCAAAAAGAAGGAAGGCGGGAGACGTCCCACTGGGCGTGCCATCCTATTTGTTGCGTGGGTTTTTTATGCCGAATAACTGGGGTGAAGGAAGTGATACAGCGGGGAAGGAAGACATGGGAGTTTGATATATCTCGGGTATCCTCCTTACGGTTACATGCCTCTCACGGCGGTATCGGGCGCTCTCCTTTTACAGAAAGTCGAAAAGGGTCGAATGGCATGGGAATGTAAGAGTACGGATTAACCGGACAGGGTGCGGGTGTGCCAGTCGATTTCTCGATAATCACCCATGGAACCAAGGGTTGTTCGGGGAAGCGTCACCAGGACGCGGCACGTGGGCTCGGGCGATCGGGCGACACGTGGAGAGAAGGGGTTCCACGGGTGCGAGTGCGTAGGCGATTGTGGGAATCGTGTACTGGACATCTTTCCCCACCGGCTGCAAGCAACCGGCGTTTATTTACATCGGATTGAATCCGAATACCTTCGTTCCGAGCTAAAGAAAAGACTGTATATGTGCCTGAAGCCGTGGGTAGACGGCCGGGAGCATTCCGCAACTGTGGGTGCACATTCAACTCAGGGGTGTTTACTGGGGTTAGGATGTTAGGCACGAATGTCGAGTGGTGTACGTAGAAACCTGGGGGCCCGAACGTGGATGCGAGAGTATTCGTCCAATTGGCGGTGTAATTTTTGAGATATACATGTCTTTACAGGTAGGCCGCAGTGGCCAGGGTACAATTGGTGCACTCCACGGGACAATTCTGATGTGATGATCGATCCACAGGTCAATGCGTGACAGATGAACACATGTGTGTTTTACAGAGGGCCCCTCCCGTGGCGTGGGCCATGGTGGCGACACTGAACGGGGGGCTTATGACTAGACAACTGGAGGGATGCATCGATCCAGTGTCTGGGCAAGGACCGATCACGACTCGAGTAGAGAGGTCGAACATGGCCTCGTGACTGCAAGGGAGCGTGACGTCATGGTACGCGCGTGGTTGCAACCGACGGGCACGTGAGGGGGAATCCTGGCATGAGGGGACGTTCGCCCTTGTCATAACGTCTCACGCATGGTGGGTGTCGACTTGTGTGTTACGGCTAAATACGGCGTGAGGGGAGTGCAAACGACATACCCTCGGCGTACTAAGCCGATGAACAAGTCACCCACACACAATTCTCCTTAGCTCGTTGCCTGGAGCCGCTTGAAGCTTGAAGGTCGGATGTCTTCTTGTCTTGGATCTCCAATCTCTCTTTTTTTTTTCTTATACCATTTGAGCTTCTAAGGGGTTTTTATAGAGAAGTTGAAAGGGTTAGAATGGGTTTAGGAGGACTAGGTTGATATGTACAAGCTAGCCCGCGTAAACCCAAGTGAATAGTGCACGGGAGAAAGGGTTTACGCGAACCAGCGCATAGGGTCGAGCTGGGCCGCATAAACCCCTCCCCTGGGTGGGGTTTAGGCGGACCAGCCCAATGGGCTGATCTGGTCCGCGTAAACCCCTCCACGAGGGTGTTTTTAAAAAAAAAAATGGGCCGGGTTGGGGTTTAGGCAGACCAGCCTAGACCCCCCAGGCTGGTCCGCCTAAACCCCCAGGGGGAGGGGGTTTAGGCGGACCAGCCTCAACCTCAGGGGGTTGAGTGGAAGCGGTTTACTGGGACCAGCCCGGGGGGCTGGGTTGGTCCGCGTAAACCCCCCACAGGGGGTTTAGGCGGACCAGCGTGGCGGTCCAGGTTGGTCCGCCTAAACCCCACCCCCCACCCCCCCCCCCGGGGGGGGGGGGGGGTTAGGCAGATTGGCACTAGGGTGAAGGGAGGCGATCCCCACCCTATAAAATCCATTTTTTGGTCTATTTTTCCCTAAATTAACTAAGAAGAAAAGGACAACTCGGCTAGGAGGATACGTGGAGGCTTGCAGAGGCTTGTGTGAGCATTGACTCGAGGAATCTTCGGGCCATTGTGCCGTTGCTTTCCAGCGTCCATGTAACACCCGAGAATTTTAAAATAGAAATATACAAATATATATATATATATATATATATATATATATATATATATATATATAATTATTGAACTCATATTCTAATTCTATTTATTTAACCAATTAAACCATTTAATTACCAATAGATGCTTTAGAAGATGCCAAATTATATTTTAGGAAATGCCAATTTATATTTTCAATCACTTAGGAAATTAATATTACACTATTCCAAAGAAATAGGAAATAGGTTATATAGATAGTATTTTAAAGGATAAACATCACTTTTATAAGATGCCAATTCATATTTTCATAATTTAGAAATTTTCATATTTCAACTTTTTCATTATATCATTATTTTGAAGAAATAAGGGTACATAGATGAAGTGTTAAAGGATAAACATAATTTAGAAAGTGAGAAAGGGTATATAGACACTTTTGGTTAGAGTAGAGTGAATACAAAAATCTCTGTTCAAAATAACGACATATGTTAAGTCGTTATTTCCTAAACGTGAATAGTGACATGAATAGTGCCACTTTTTATTTAAAAAGAATTTTTCAAAAAAAGTTATATGTAAAAATAGAGAAAAATGTAAGGGTCTCACCCCTGAAATTTCACAAACAAATTCCATCAATTTTTAAAGATAAAAATCTTTGAAGTTTAATATGAAAATCTTAACTTATGAAATATACGACCTTCTTTGGGGCGTCATTTATTTTCCGACAATTATCACGATCATTCTATCCCTCCAGCCTGTGTTGGCTGTCAACCCACTAAATACCCTATAATTCTGGATCTTGTCTCCCATCCTGTCGACTCTAAGGTTATAAAATACACTCTATTCTCCCTATTTGGTTAGTTCGACGGCTAGATACGGGAACAAGTTCTAAAGAGTTGCAGAGGAAGGGAAGGGCTGCTTCTTCCTCTCATGTCAACTCCTGTCACTCCACAGAGGTAGGTGTTCTCAAATCCTTGCCTAACTAGTAGCTAATAGGTTAATTGATTCATGTTTAGAGTTCGATCAACTAGTCAACCATGCTATATATATCATCTGGCTTTACCGTAATCAAGCAATAATCATGTATGTATCATGTTATTTTGATAGCCTATTACATATCACCATGATCTTTAAGAGTTTAAACTTAGTTTGTTAGTATGATTTTTATGAGTTTTTGAACATATTTTATCACACTAGTTTTACAGTAATAATAACCATGTTTTAAACCTTAATATATAGTCTCTGTTAACATAATATGTTCATAGTTTAAAGACACGGAGGCTCCCAGCCCTCTGGTAAATGGCGCCCCTGACCAGGGCGTCATTTTCAAAATTGAAGACTGTTCGCACAGTCGTCATTTAAATGAAGACACCACCAAGGTCTTCAATTCGATTTCTGTAATTTTGAGTAATTGATAATTCAACACATTCAAAAATTCATAACTATCAAACTAAAGCACGAAATTTTTGCATGAACATGTTTCTAGAATCCTGACATTTTTCTCAACCCATTCGTGCCATTACTTCCTGATTCGGAGTTTTTTTCACACTGATGAATAGTGACACCTCTCTGTAATTGGCGCCCCTGACCAGGGCGCCAATTTCAGAATTGAAGACTGCTCGAAAGGGCGTCAATTAATTGAAGATATGCACCATGTCGTCAATTCCGTTTTCTGGAATTTTCAGAAATCAATAAATCAACGGATTCAAAAATCTATAACTAAAAAATCGGACCTTGAAAATTTTGACAGAATATACTTCTGTTACCCTGAGATTTTTCTCCATCTGACCATGTCTTCGGATTCTGACTTGGAGAAACTTTTTTTGAAATGAACAGTGATTTGAGTCACAAAACGTATCTGCTAGGTGAAAATCACTGAATTGAAGACGGCCCTTAAGTCTTCAATTTTAGAATTGAAGACGGCCCTTAAGTCTTCAATTACTGAATTGAAGACGGCCCTTAAGTCTTCAATTTCAGAATTGAAGACGGCCCTCAAGTCTTCAATTAATTGAAGACTGCTCAGAGGGGCGTCAATTCCGTTTCATGAGTGTTATGCGCAGCGAAGAGTGATATAGAAGGGGGGGATGAATAGATCACTCCCGATTTAAAAAACTTCAGCTGAAGATCACTACTTCGAATTTCAACCCTTCAGATATAGCGAAAGAGTATTGCTAACGCAGTCAACAACAAAGACAGAATAAGTAAGTGCGATTGAAAAGGCTGTTCACAGTCAAACAAAATGCCAAGCAGATGGAGATCACAAACGATAACAGCAAACCACAGAAGAGACAAGTATTTTTAAGGTGGTTCGATTGTAGTCCACAATCTACATCCACCCCTCACTCCAACTAGAGTGAGGCTTCCACTAGCCACGGCTAGAAACAGCAGACTCAGTCTGCGAACAAAATGCTGCCACACAGCTTGACCAACCAAGGGAAATAAATCCCTCAACCCAAACTCTACTACCCACAGAGCTTGACACCTGGACCTGCTGCCCGCAAGACCAGAAGTGGAGATGAATCTCCCTTCCTCCAAACTGGAGGGAACCTGCTAGTGACAACCCGTCACTGGCAAAACTAGAGATCACAGATCTCTCTTCCTCTGCAACCCAGAGGGAAACCGGAGTATCTCTCCCTTCCTCCAAACACTGGAGGGTAACAATATGGAATCAGAAATATGAAGAAAGAAACTGAAAAATAAGACAATCGATGAAGACAATCGTTTCTGAAAACCAAAACAATGTAGCTTCCGAAGAAGCAAATTAGACACTTCTCTCTCACTCAGACTTTTCTCTCAGAACAATACTCTCAAATCATTTCTCTCTATCTTCTCTCTGGAACGTGGAGGCTCTCTCTTTTCTTCTTCTGCTCAGGGATTCTTCTTCTCAGCTTTTTCCTACAGTTCTCCTTTTGTTCGCAGAAGACACCTTTTATATAGCATCCGACCTGAATACCATGACTTCACACGAGTGGGGCTCGTTCCCTCCTTTTCCAGAGCATCCTCGGATCACGTGCCAAGCATCATCCTCGGATCACGTGCCCAATCATCAACCTGAATCATCTGCAGGCAGAGACAAAAGAAATGTAACTAGTTAGTTCAGGCTTTTAACACAGCGTGTATAGACTTTAGAAGCAGCAAATAGGCGAGTGTGTACAATGTGAGAGTGTGTAGACTTGAAGCCCTTCAAGCGACCTCAATGTACATACTTGCGGAATGATGCATTAACATAACAGAGAGGAATGTGCAGACTTCAGTGTAATGCATGAAGCAATCGAATGTATAGACTTGCAAACAAGGGAGTGTATAGACTTGATGAATGCGTGCATGGGAAGGCAGTGTACAGACTTGAGAAGAATGATGCATTAGCATAACCAATGTATAGACTTTGATGTAAAGGCTTGAGTTACACAAGCAATGTATAGACTTCACGATGCACACCCATATCCAATGTATAGACTTACCCCTTGAAGATGTGAACGAGACAATGCATAGACTTGGCCCTTGAAGAATGTACAGACTTTGAAGACTCGAAGCCCCACGATGTATAGACTTTGAAGCATGTGAACATGGGGACAATGTACAGACTTTGCTTCGTGCTAGCTACAAGATAATGTCTAAACTTGATGCAGCTTCAAAGCACAATGTGCAGACTTTACCAATGTATAGACTTTATGAAAGCATACGCCAAGGCTGTACATACTTGAAGAGACGCAAGGTGAGACAGAGCTGACTGTACAGACTTTGGATGACGATGCACTGTACGCAAACGTTGTACAGACTTGATAGCTTGAAGGCCATTGTACAGACTTGGAAAGCTTGAAGGCCAATGTACAGACTTGGAAAGCCTAAACCAATGTAGGTAATGATTGTAATGTGTAGACTTAGTGTGTAGCTAAAGCAGCGAACGTAGGAAAAGGTTGGAATGTATAGACTTACATTCGATCAGCAATGTATAGACTTTACAGTGTGCATGCTATGCGTGCGATGTACAGACTTAGTGGCGCAATGTCTGCGATGTACAAACTTAGTGGCGCCTGCATTCTATGCAATGTACACACTTTGAACGCCTGCATGATATGCAATGTATAGACTTCGAGGACTGCATGTTGTGCGATGTATAGACCTACCACCACTGCAATGTGTAGACTTGATGAGCGCCAAGGCGATGAATAGACTTCAATGACTCATGCAGTGAAAGCACAGACAATGTACAGACTTAGTGCAAACAGGATGTGCGGACTTGTAGTATGCAATGTCCAGACTTGATATGAAGGGATGCAAAATGTCTAGACTTGCTATGAGGGAATGCACTGGCTGTACACACTTGAAGTAATGCATGCTGGAGATGATGTACAGACTTGGTCTTGCGACCAGGGGATGTACAGACTTGATGTGCAGACTATGTGTGTGTGTGCGAGACAATGTTTAGACTTAATAGATGAATCATGCATTGATCTAGAGATAGAAACAGATTGATTTATAGTGTGAGACATCATCAAAACCGTAGGGATGCAACAATCTCCCCCTTTTTGATGATGGCAACACTATGAATCAAGCAATATCAAACTTAAAAAGAAATCAACAGCAGCTTTAACAATCAAGGCAAATTCAAACCAAGTGCATGCTGAGCCAAAATAAACACTACTGCTGAAACACTTCTTTCTCCAAAACCACTCCCCCAACAACTCACTCTCAGCTCCCCCACATCTCACTCTCAGATATTGCCATGACAAACTATTCTCCCCCACAACTCATGACAGCAAATGATCTACTGATATTGTAAAACCTCTCTCCCCGTTTGACATCAGCAAAAGGAAATGCAGAATATATGAAAGTGTTGGAGACATGAGGAGGAAGTATTGTAACATCTTAGTGCAGAAAGGCACGAGCAAGTCTTAAGAGAATAAGTGAGGTGCTAAACTCAAGTGAAGATTCTTGAACTCCAGTAAACAATAGAGAAATAGAATGATAGAAAAGTTTATCAGCATACATAGTGTATGATTTAGAGCAGGATTTAACAAGTATGGCATGATTTAGCTGAACAGGCAACTATCCTAAAAGACAACAAGAGACAAAGTCAGAGAAGGTGTTCTCAAGGTATTGAGGACAAGCAATCCATTAGTGCATAACAACAAGGGATTTTTGAGATGATTTTCAAGAAGACCAATGAGTAAGTTGGTAATTCACTCTTTTGACATTAGGGAGACACCTTGATTAGAGGCCTGAATCCCTAGTTACTCAGTGTAAGTACCTCATTACCTCCTCCCTTTTTTTTTTAAAGGAACAGAGTTAGTAACTGTGGCTTTTGACATGAGGAAACACCTTGATTAGAGGCCAGAGTCCCCAGTTACTCACCAGCTAGCCACCATTGCTCTGTCATGTCTTTTCATTCATTTTAAGCATTTGACACCTCATGACATAGGAGAAAACTTCATTTCATTGATGAAGCTCACAGTTTCTCAGTGACCAAAACAAGACATGTTTATTCAGTTAAGCCCTTGTGTTGAGGAGATGGAATGATTGAAAACAATACCGGAAGGACTATTTCTTGAAGTGAATCTTGAAGTCTATATTTCAAGTTGATTGGGTCAGATATCAACACATACAGGTTTTGGCCTGAACCAGAATCATTGATAATGTAGCAAGATATACTTTATACAATTAATCCAGATCTCTGAAGGAATACCAAAGGAAAGATTCTAGCTGGACTTTAGTATCACTGACTTATAGACTTAAGAGATGAGTGAGATTCTACTGTCTGAGAGAACCACACTAATTCAGTCATGAAAACCAGCAATGACACACATCTGGTTAATCTTTTTGAATCTGTCAAAGAACTCTCCCTCTCATAGCTCAACCAGCTCCCCCTCAAACATAGCATTACAGAAAGCTAACCATCAGTCATACAGAACTCCCCCTCACAAAAGGAACAGACTTCACAATTAAGACAACTTGTATAAGCCTAATTCTCTTCTCACTGTAGTGAATTTTTCATTATCCAGAGGTTTAGTAAAGATGTCAGCAATCTGATTATCAGTGCCTACATGAATCAGTTCAAAATTGTTCATAGAAACCTCATCTCTTATGAAATGATGCCTTATCTCTATGTGTTTGGTGTGTGAATGCAAAACAGGATTCTTGGCAAGATTAATGGCACTCGTATTATCACAATAGATAGGTGTGCACCCCAGGTCTACTTGGTAGTCCTGAAGCTGGTGTTTAATCCAAATGACTTGTGTACCACAACTCCCTGCAGCCACATATTCAGCCTCTGCAGTGGAGAGGGACACAGAATGTTATTTCTTGGAGCCCCAAGACACTAAACACCCACCCAAAAATTCATAGTGACCACTAGTGCTTTTTCTGTCTAGTTTACACCCTGCATAATCTGCATCTGTGTATGCAACTAAATTAAGTGTGTGTGATGCAGGAAACCATAAACCAAGAGAATGTGTAGCTGACAAATATCTGAAAATTCTTTTCACTGCAGCTAAATGTAATTCAGTGGGTCTAGACTGATACCTTGCACACATACATACACTGAACTGTATATCAGGTCTAGAGGCTGTCAAGTAAAGAAGAGATCCAATCATACCTCGATAGAGTTTGGCATTTACTTCTTTACCTGTCTCATCTGCATCCAGTGAGGTGTTGGTACTCATAGGTGTTGTAATGTGCTTCAGGTTGTTCATACCAAACCTCTTGAATAGTTCCATTGTGTATTTGGTCTGGTTGATGAAGCATCCATCCTCTAACTGTTGTACCTGCAAGCCAAGAAAGTACTTTAGTTCACCGACCAAACTCATCTCAAATTCAGCAGACATCATTTTAGAGAATTCATCACATAGTTCATACTTAGTTGATCAAACACAATGTCATCTACATATACCTGAACTATGATGAGATCTTTATTTGTACCCTTGGTAAATAAGGTTTGATCAACTTTACCTCTTTTGTAGCTCTTGCTGATCAGAAATTCAGTCAATCTTTCATACCATGCTCGAGGAGCTTGCTTTAGACCATACAAGGCTTTGTTTAACCTGAAAACTTGGTTAGGTTGAGGAGAGAATTGAAATACAGGGGGTTGTTCAACAAAAACCTCTTCCTTAATAACTCCATTTAAGAAGGCACTTTTAACATCCATTTGTTGGAGTTTTATATTCTTGGAACATGCAAAAGCTAGCAAAATTCTTATTGCTTCCATCCTCGCAACAGGTGCATAGGATTCATCAAAATCAATACCAAATTCCTGACAGTAGCCCTTGGCTACTAGTCTGGCCTTATTCCTAGAAATGATTCCATCTTCATTCATTTTATTTTTAAACACCCACTTAGTTCCTATGATATTGACACTATCTGGTCTTGGAACACGCTTCCAGACATTATTTCTTTCGAACTGACCTAATTCCTCACACATAGCATTGACCCAAGCTTGATCAGCCAAGGCCTCTTCTACTGATTTGGGTTCAATTTGTGAGACTAAAGCAATTAGGTCTTGATTATTAACATTTCTAAAATGAGGCCTAGTCCGAAGAGGATCTTCGGGGTTGCCTATGACATTATCTATCGGATGATCTTTAATAAATCTAACATTTATTGAAGACTCACCTGTTTCTTCTGGCCCTTCCTGGTTGGGAGGATTTGATGTTCCACTCGGCGGAGTCTTCTCTTCTTCTTGGTCTTCTAGGAATTCCCCATCGTGATTGGAATCCCTGTCAATATTTCCAATGTTAGTAAGACCTTTCTTTTCACTAAAAATGATGTGTGAAAACTCTTCAACTTTCTGGTCTGTTGTGTTAAAGACCCTATATGCCCTTGACACTTCAGAGTATCCTAAAAATATTCCAGGGGAGCTTTTAGCTTCAAACTTATCTAAATCTTTCTTGTCATTGTTATGAATAAAGCATTTAGCTCCAAAAATTCTGAAATGAACCAAGTTTGGTTTCTTACCTTTTAGTAGCTCATAGGGTGTTTTCTTGTGAATGGGTCTTACCATGGCCCTGTTGATTATGTAAGTTGCTGTGTTGGCCGCCTCTGCCCAGAACTTCCTTGGTAGTTGACTCTCAATCAGCATGGTTCGGGCCATCTCGACAATAGTTCTATTTTTTCTCTCCACAATTCCATTCTGTTCAGGTGTCCTGGGAGAAGAAAATATGTGTGTTAGTCCCTCTCTTTCACAAAGATCAGAAAACATGGAGTTTTCAAACTCACCTCCATGGTCAGCTTGAATTGTACAAATCTTGTATTTTCCTTCTTGTTTGACCTTATTGAAAAACTGGTTAAACTTTTGAAAAGCATCACTTTTATTGGCTAAGAAAAAGATCCATGAAAATCTAGAATGGTCATCAATGATCACATAGCCAAACCTATTCCCATTAAGACTCTGAGTCCTAGTAGGACCAAAGAGGTCCATATGGAGAAGTTCCATTGGTCTAGAGGATAATGGCTCAGATCTTAGCTTGAAAGAATTCCTGGTCTGTTTGCCTAGAGCACAGGCATCACATGATTTTGAAATAGAATTGAACTTAATTCTAGGCATGCCTCTAACTAAATCATACTTGACCAATTTATTTAAAGTAGAGAAATTAGCATGGCCTAGACGTCTATGCCATTCAAAAGCATCATTTTCAGAATTAGCAGATAAACAAAGGTTAGGTTCAGATTCAGCATCTAAGTCTATCATGTAGACATTATTCACCCTGTTGCCTACAAATTTAACCACATCGGAATTTATTTCAAAAATCTTGCATGAGTTATCATCAAACACAACCCTGTGACCCTTGTCACATAATTGACTAATACTAATCAGGTTGTGTTGAAGACCTTCCACAAGTTGAACATTTTCAATGGAGTTTGTGGAAGACTTACCTACTGTGCCAACTCCAATGATCCTACCTCTGTCCTTTCCTCCAAATTTGACCAGACCCCCTACCTTCATCTCTATCTTGCTGAACTTCGATCGGTCTCCTGTCATGTGTCTGGAGCAGCCATTGTCGAGGTACCACTTGTTGTTCTCAGCTGCCAGGCAGACCTACACAAACAAAGTCAAGCAAAGTGATTTGGAACCCAAGATGAGTTGGGTCCAAAGACATTATTCAAATCTCTAAGAAAATGTTTAGGAATCTAGATTTGCTTCAACATGATTTTCTCTGGCACCTTTACTTCTGGTTTATTGAAATTATAACTGGGGTTATGTCCAGCTGGTCTGGAGAAGTAAGCTCTATTCCAGTCATTAGGCTTCCCATTCCTGGGATATCTTCTGTGAGCTTGTTGATTAGCAGATTTTTGAGGATTATAGTTATTTCTCCAGTACATCCTGTTTGGACCCATCTGTTGGTAGTAATTCCAACTTTTCTTCTGAACCACTTGCTTGGTCCATCTACCATTTATGTTCTGGTGAGTGGGCTTAGTGAAGTTCTTTATAGAATTCATTCCCATTTTAAATGGTCGACCAGCATTGTTTGTTGAACTTTCTTTCTGGCATTGAGCTCTTTGACTACTATTTGAGCTGGATGGTGTGTCCAGGTTCTCTTTTCCCTTCTCTAGGCAGAAGGTGATGGTTTTGAATTGTAAGGGTCTCTTGTTAGTTGGGTCATAGCCTAGACCCTCCTTATTGAAGTTAACCCTAGTCCCTAGTATAGCATCCAGACTAGTTTTTCCTTGGACAAATTTTTCCAAAACTTTCTGTTTGTCTTCCAGCTCTTTTTGAAGAGACTCAGAATTTTTTAGAAGTTCAGCATTGACTTTCTTAACATCTTCATATTTTTCTGAGTTCACTCTACTTTCATTCAGGCTTTCTTCAATTTTGATTTTAAGTTCGTTGAGCTGGGTTTGATTCTCTTGGTTTTCTCCCTTGAGCTTTTCATTTTCTTTTCTAAGGGAAGTTATTTCTTCTAACTCTTCTTTTAGTTTCTGATTTTCCTCACAGACTTGGGTTTGTTCTTCAACATTGGTATTGAATTTTCTCTTCAGAACCCTATGCTCTTTACTAAGTGAATTGAACTTATCTAATAATTCAGCATAGGAATCTTCCCAGTCATCAATAGAAAAATTCTCAAAGATATTTGTTACCTCCTCTTCGCTGTTTGCCATTAGGCAAATTCCTTCTTCATCTTCCTCCGAGGAAGTGCTTTCCGGATCTTCTTCCTCATCGCTCCACGTGCAGACCATTGCCTGTGACTTCTTCTTTTTCTGCACCTTTGAGCTCTTCTTCTGAAGGTAGGGACCCTTGTTCTGGAGATCTGGGCAGTCCCCTTTCATGTGTCCCTATTTATTGCAATGAAAACAAGTCACTCTCTTAGTATTTCTGTTCTTATTATTGCTAGATTCAACGTTCTTGCTAAAGGAGTATGGCTTCTTCCTCCTAAAGATCTTCCCCTTATTCCTTAAAAATTTACTGAACTGTCGAGTGAGCATTGCCTGCTCCTCCTGGTCGAGATCAAACTCATCGGACTCACCGCTACTGCTGCTGCTACTGCTGCTACTGCCCTTGTTGCGGGATGCCTTGAGAGCAATATTCTTGCCCTTCCTGTCACTTCCTTCACCACCTCTTTTAAAGGTCATCTCATAGGTCATGAGGGATCCTATGAGTTTAGTCACTGTCATAGTCGTCAAATCCTTTGACTCTTCTATCACGATGGCCTTAGTGTGCCATGCTGGGGTAAGAGACCTAAGTATCTTCCTGACTACATCTGCTTCAGCCATCTCTTTCCCTAGCTCCTTAAGAGTATTCGTGATCAAAGATAATCTGGCATACATTTCAGTGATGTTCTCCTCTGGTTTCATCTTAAACAATTCATATTCAGAGGTGTAGAGATTTACCTTCGAGGCTCTCACCTGAGCTGTACCTTCGTAGATTAGTTGCAGCTCGTCCCACATTCGCTTGGCCGTCTTGTAGGCTGATATGCGGGCGTATTCATCTGGGTGTACAGCACACTGGATAATGTTCAGCTCCGTCCAGTTAAGTGAAGATAGCTTGACATGATCATCTATCCACGCGTCCTCGTTCGGTGGCAGATCATACGGTCCTGTAGTAATTACCCTCCACATCTTCTGGCTCTGTGCCCTGATGAACACCTCCATCCTATTTTTCCAGAAAAGATAGTTATTACCATCAAAGAATGGAGGGCGACTAATGGATTGACCTTCAGGCATGAAACTTCGAGGACCATTAGAATTACCCTGACCATTTGTCCACATGATGCAAACCTGCTCTTATACCAAATGTTATGTGCAGCGAAGGGGGGGATGAATAGATCACTCCCGATTTAAAAAACTTCAGCTGAAGATCACTACTTCCAATTTCAACCCTTCAGATACAGCGAAAGAGTATTGCTAACGCAGTCAATAACCAAGACAGAATAAGTAAGTGTGATTGAAAAGGCTGTTCACAGTCAAACAAAATGCCAAGCAGATGGAGATCACAAACGATAACAGCAACCACAGAAGAGACAAGTATTTTTAAGGTGGTTCGATTGTAGTCCACAATCTACATCCACCCCTCACTCCAACTAGAGTGAGGCTTCCACAAGCCACGGCTAGAAATAGTAGACTCAGTCTACGAACAAAATGCTGCCACACAGCTTGACCAACCAAGGGAAATAAATCCCTCAACCCAAACTCTGCTACCCACAGAGCTTGACACCTGGACCTGCTACCCGCAAGACCAGAACCGGAGATGAATCTCCCTTCCTCCAAACCGGAGGGAACCTACTAGTGACAACCCGTCACTGGCAAAACCAGACATCACAGATCTCTCTTCCTCTGCAACCCAGAGGGAAACCGGAGTATCTCTCCCTTCCTCCGAACACTGGAGGGTAACAATATGGAATCAGAAATATGAAGAAAGAAACTGAAAAACAAGACAATCGATGAAGACAATCATTTCTGAAAACCAAAATAATGTAGCTTCCGAAGAAGCAAATTAGACACCTCTCTCTCACTCAGACTTTTCTCTCAGAACAATACTCTCAAATCATTTCTCTCTGTCTTCTCTCTGGAACGTGGAGGCTCTCTCTTTTCTTCTTCTGCTCAGGGATTCTTCTTCTCAGCTTTTTCCTCCAGTTCTCCTTTTGTTCGCAGAAGACACCTTTTATATAGCATCCGACCTGAATACCATGACTTCACACGAGTGGGGCTCGTTCCCTCCTTTTCCAGAACATCCTCGGATCACGTGCCAAGCATCATCCTCGGATCACGTGCTCAATCATCAACCTGAATCATCTGCAGGCAGAGACAAAAGAAATGTAACTAGTTAGTTCAGGCTTTTAACACAGCGTGTATAGACTTTAGAAGTGGCAAATAGGCAAGTGTGTACAATGTGAGAGTGTGTAGACTTGAAGCCCTTCAAGCGACCTCAATGTACAGACTTGCGGAATGATGCTATGAGGGAATGCACTGGCTGTACACACTTGAAGTAATGCATGCTGGAGACGATGTACAGACTTGGTCTTGCGACCAGGGGATGTACCGACTTGATGTGCAGACTATGTGTGTGTGTGCGAGACAATGTTTAGACTTAATAGATGAATCATGCATTGATCTAGAGATAGAAATAGATTGATTTATAGTGTGAGACATCATCAAAACCGTAGGGATGCAACAATGTGGAATTAAAGTTATAACATTATAAAATTCATATCTGTGAAACCATAACTCAGTAATTATATCTGAACATATTTCTGGACTCCCAAGGAATTATACTAAGTATTCATATCCTTATTTTTAAATTTTGAGAAACTTTTTCAAAATGAATAGTGCTTTGAGTCACAAAACGTATCTGCCAGGTGAAAATCACAGAATTAAACACGGCACTTAAGTCTTCAATTTCAGAATTGAAGACGGCCCTTAAGTCTTCAATTTCAGAATTAAAGACGGCCCTCAAGTCTTCAATTAATTGAAGACTGGGTAAAGGGGCTCCAATTTCATATATATATATATATATATATATATTTGAAAAATCAAAATTTTGAAAGATTGGGCAACCCCCAGGCGTCAATTACTGAATTGAAGACGGCCCTTAACTCTTCAATTTCAGAATTGAAGATGGCCCTTAAGTCTTCAATTTCAGAATTGAAGACGGCCCTCAAGTCTTCAATTAATTGAAGACTGGATAAAGGGGTGCCAATTTCATATATATATATATATAGTTTTTTTGAAAAATCAAAATTTTGAAAGGTTGGGTAATCCCCCAGTCGTCAATTCTTTAAATGACGACTTCCAAGACGTCTTCAATTAAATGAAGACATCCTGAGGGGCGCCAATTTGATACATACATATATAAATTTCTAAAAATTAAAAATTTGAAGGATTAGCGAACCCTCAGATGCCAACTCAGTAATTACAAGTTCTGATCATGATTTATCTCGAGAATTATGCAAACATAACCCTAATCCATACTCCTGCATATGATGAGTTCTTAAAATTCCGTTCCATGAAAAATCTAATTGTGTATACCCTACATGGTCAAACCTTGAATCTCTTAAACTACCATTTGGGAGTGTAGGAACTAAGTGCCATGCAGGGTAAATTGCTACGTTGTGGGAGCCACCTCTTGAGGCCGTACGGCGCAAAGTGCTACACGACGGGAGTCACCTCTTGAGCCTGTAGGGGCCACCTCTAGAATCTACCATAACCAAATGACTAGTTAATCTCGTCTGAAATACTACGTTTCTAAATTCTTGAAATTCCATATTGGCTATAAATGAGAGTGGATGTCAAAGGTAATACATGAAATGTTGTGCATATGGGGCCCAGTCTGGTCCTGGGAGGAGCACCCGAAGGTACTTGTGCCAATGGGAGTTTATTGACCACGGTGTTTAGCATTACACCGGAGTACTTGCTTGACTTGAGACACTCCACCCCTACTCTCTCTCTCCTTACTTACTTGACTTGCATGGCCCGAAACGGTCAATACTTGACTTGTGGCCCGAGAAAGGGTAAAATACTTACATGATAATAGCCAATTCTACAGATACGTACTTGACAATACTTGCTTGAATTGAATGTTTACTTAATATACTTGTACTTGAGTTCCTTCTCATACCTGCGTTCATACTTGTACACGAATCCCCGCTTGCCCGAAGTGGCATTTACATCTGTAAATTCTTGAAATACTGCTTGTCAAATACATGAAATCTTGTTATACTCTCTTTATACAGTTCTTGATCTCTTATTGTTCATCATGCCTAGATTTACCTATATACCTGATTTTTTTATTATACGTACATCATGCATAGCCGTACTGAGAATACATGCAAATTGTAAATCACGTAAAGATTGCTTGTATTTGAGATGTAATTCCTACTGAGCGATTCGCTCATCCAGTTACTTCCTAACATTTTCAGGTGGTTCGGATAGCGACAAGAATGGGTTTGAGGCCGAGTGAAGAGTTCTAGAACGCCATCCATTTATCATTAGCTAGTCGAGTCTTTGAATTTATTTGAGTCTACATTGTATTCCCATTTATGTCAGTTAGTGGTATAAACTTTGTGTTAAGTCGTGTAGCCTAATGTTTGGCTTTCTAAATTTGGAAATTTGTCATGGACTATCTTTATTTTCTTTGATTAATCAAATAAATATCACTTGGACTATTGGAATTTATTAGATTTTTAGTCATTTGCGCACTCTGAAATTTTGTATGTTAAAATTCTTATCGCTCTAATGACACGATCTATATAGACGCATCACGCATCCGAGTATCTTCTGCGCTCGGGAAGTGACAGTCTTCGTGGTATCAGAGCCTAGGTTTTCAAACCTAGGGAACTAGAAGAAATAAAAGGTTCATTGAAATCTAAGTAAAAACTTGAGTCCAAGGATAGTTAAAACCCAAGTTCAAGGATAGATATACCCTACCCGATGAGATGGATAGAGCCATGGGTTAAGTTCTATAATGACTTTCGACCTTACAAGTAAACCCGATCTTTATCATACTTAACTCTTTTGTAGGATCATGGCTGCGGAAAGAGCACACTGGCGCGAGATGCAGCGCACCGTGCAAGGCCTCACACAGGCACTACAGCAAGTGGCCCAAGGCGGTGCAAACCGTGGAGTGGGAGATCTCCACTGAAATTTTCGTAACATGAACCCACCGAGGTTCACGGGTTCGTCCGACCCCGAGGATGCCGAGAATTGGCTAAAGGAGATGGAACGAATCTTCCGTGTGATGCAATGCTCGGATGAAGAGAAAGTTTTATTGGCCGTATTCCAACTAGAGCGGGACGCTCGATGCTGGAGGGAATCCATAGAAGTAACACTGCCAGAATACCATGTCACATGGGATGAATTCACGGAGCAGTTCAACAACAAGTACTTCTCCGACCATATCCAGGAGAAGAAGGCCACAGAATTCGTCGTTCTAAAACAACGGGGCTTGAAAGTGGCCGAGTATGAGGCCCACTTCTCAAGATTGTCAAAGTATGCACCCCACTTTGTGTGTACAGAGAAGATGAAGGCGAGAAGATTCCTCAACGGGCTTCGACCCCATTATATCACACAACTTGCCCCGATGGACATCCAAGTCTATTCGGAGATGGTTCGGCGAGCTCAACTGCTAGAAGACGCCACCGAATTATCCGAGAGAAATCGAGGAAGAGACAAGAAGGAACCTGTCACAAGCCTAGGAAAATTCAAACAATCATTTAACAAGAAAAGGATCTTCATGGGAGGGGAGCCCTCCAAGGCAATGAAATTCCAGAAGAATGACATGCCATTCTCCACCACCACACCATCAAAGGAAATTTGTAAGTATTGTGATAAAGCTGGCCATAAGACCGAGGAATGTTGAAGGAAGTTAGGAGATTGTCTTCGATGCGGGAGCCGAGAGCATCGGATCCCAGACTGCCCACTGATGAAGGAACAAGACACCAAAGACGAGAAGCATCTGGTAAAGAAACAAGGCCGTCTGGAAGCTCTCCGAGAGACGGAATCCACTGAAGGCGGAATTGTGGAAGGTACTCTCACTATTTGTTCAAAAACTGCTCAAGTTTTATTTGATACCGGAGCAACTCATTCATTCATTTCCAAGAACTTTGCTACTTCATTTCTAAGAAACATGAACTGTTAGATTTGGTCATATCTACACCTCTTGGGAATGAGTCTGATATCACTTATCACTATCCAAATTGTGAAGTGATGATTAAGGGAAGCAATTTACATGCTGACCTGATATGCCTAGATATGAAGGGTTATGACGTCATACTAGGTGCCGACTGGTTATCCACATACCAAGCAACTGTAGATTACCGGCATGGCAAGGTAACTTTCGTGGATTTTCCAGAGCTAGTTTACAATAGCCCTCGGAGTAAATCACTTCTTATATCAGCACTCCGAGCTAGTAAACTTATGAATAAGGAATGCATGGCTTTCATAGCATTCGTGACTGCCACAGAAGTCGAGAAGGTTAAACTTGAAGACATCCGTGTAATTCAGGATTTTCCCGATGTTTTTCTAGAAGATTTAATCGGCTTACCCTCGGAAAGGAAAGTGTCGTTCATAATCGGCCTTGTCCCTGGTGTTGGCCCTGTCTCTAGGGCACCATACAGAATGTCCCTTGCTGAGCTGAAGGAACTAAAGGAACAACTAATTGAGTTATTGAAAAAGGGTTTCATCAGGCCGAGTACTTCCCCTTGGGGAGCACCCGTGCTGTTCGTCAAAAAGAAGGATGGATCGATGAGACTATGCATCGATTATCGGCAGCTAAATAAGCTTACAATCAAGAACAAATACCCGCTGCCAAGGATTGACGAGCTGTTCGATCAGTTATCAGGAGCTTCATATTTCTCCAAGATTGATCTTCGTTCTAGTTACCACCAATTGAAGATCAAAGAAGAAGACATTCATAAAACTGCATTCCGAAGCAGGTATGGGCATTACGAATTTACTGTTATGTCTTTCGGACTAACAAATGCCCCCGCAGCTTTTATGCAATTAATGAACAGCATATTCAGGCCCTATTTAGACCAATTCATTGTGGTCTTTATTGATGATATTCTGATCTATTCCAAGACCGAAGATGATCATGAAGAACATCTCAAGAAGGCACTGCAGATATTAAGAGAAAACAAGCTATATGCCAAATTCAGCAAATGCGAGTTCTGGCTCGAGGAAGTATCCTTCTTAGGCCATATTATTTGAAAGAATGGAATTATTGTTGACCCGTCCAAGGTCGAAGCCGTGAAGAACTGGGAACGACCCACAAATGCAACGAAAATTCGAAGCTTCTTGGGTCTAGCTGGTTACTACCGACGTTTTATCAAGGACTTTTCCAAGATTGCCGTTCCTCTGACCAGGTTAACCCGCAAGGAAGTGCCTCATGGGTGGAATGAAGACTGTGAAAAGAGTTATCAAGCTTTGAAGGATCTCTTGACCACTACTCCAGTCTTATCATTACCAATTGAAGGAGAAAAATATGAGGTATATACCGATGCTTTGGGTATTGGCCTCGGATGTGTATTGATGTAGAATGGAAGAGTCATTGCATAATCTTCCCGATAATTAAAGAAACATGAAGAGAACTACCCGGTTCACGACTTAGAACTGGCCGCGGTAGTATTCGCTTTGAAGATCTGGAGGCACTATCTCTATGGAGAACAATTCACTATGTACTCCGATCATAAAAGCCTCAAGTACTTATTCTCCCAAAAGGAGCTGAACATGCGGCAAAGGCGTTGGCTCGAGTATCTCAAAGATTTTGACTTCACTATACAGTACCATCCTGGTAAGGGTAATTCCGTAGCTGATGCCCTTAGTCGAAAGCCGGGAACAATATTGGCCAACTGCATGATACAAGAATGGAAGTTGCTAGAGAAATTCTCTAAGCTTGATATCAGCACAGATGAGAAGAACATGTGTATTATTCTATCTCATATGAGCCTACATCCATATTTGCTACCTGAAATCAAGAAGCTACAGGAAGAAGATCCCTCACTTGTGGAGATAAAGAGCAAGCTGGACGACAGACTGGATTTCAAGTTGGCACCTGATGGCAGATTGCTATTTCATGAACGGACATGTGTGCCCGACTGTCCCAAATTGAAGAAGAAGATTCTTGAAGAAGCTCATCGATCGAGGTACACGATCCACCCTGGAGCCACTAAGATGTACCAAGACTTGAAAAGAACTTTCTGGTGACCTAACATGAAAAGAGAGGTAGCAGACTTTGTGTCTCGTTGCCTCACATGCCAACAAGTGAAGGCGGAACATCAAAAACCCGCCGGAAAGCTACATCTGTTGGATATTCCCGAGTGGAAGTGGGAAGACATTGGCATGGACTTTATCATGGGTTTGCCCAAGTCTAGCAGTGGATATGATGGAATTTGGGTAATTATCGACCGGCTAACTAAATCGGCCCATTTCTTACCCATCAAAAGCCGATGGTCAGTCGACGTACTTGATGCCCTGTATATTAAGGAGATGGTTAGATTGCATGGAGTTCCCATCTCGATCATATCTGACCGAGACCCGCGCTTCACCTCTCATTTTTGGAAGGGTCTACAACACTCTCTGGGGACGAAACTTAATTTCAACACTACTTTCCATCCCCAGATAGATGGTCAGACGGAAAGGACAAATCAGGTTGTTGAAGATATGTTAAGGGCATGTATTATAGATTTCGGCGGAAGCTGGCACGACCACTTATCCCTATCCGAATTTGCCTATAATAACAACTATCAAGCTAGTATTCAAATGGCACCTTTCGAGGCACTTTATGGCAAGAGTTGTCGTTCTCCAATATGCTGGGAAGAAGTCGGTGAAAGATAAATTCTAGGCCTAGATATGGTTAGAGATTCGACTGAGAAGATACACCTTATCAGAGAGAGACTCAAGGTAGCTTACTGCAGGCAAAAATCTTATGCTGATAATAGAATGAGAGATTTGGAGTTCCAAGTTGGTGACCATGTATTTCTCAAGGTATCTCCTGGCCGAGGTATTAGAAGATTCGGTGTTAAGGGCAAGCTTACACCGAGGTTTATAAGTCTATTCGAAGTATTGGAAAGAGTGGGCGAGGTGGCCTACCGTATTGCTTTACCTCCTCAACTCTCGGAAGTGCACAATGTATTTCATATATCTATGCTGAAGAAATATGTACACGACCCTTCTAACGTCATCGACCATGATGATTTGGTGATTCAAAGAGATCTTACTTATGAGCAAAGGCCGATGCGGATCCTCGACCGCGAAGTCCGAGTTCTAAGGAGCAAGATGATCCCTATGGTGAAAATCTAATGGAATCGATGCGCGGAACAAGAAGCAACTTGGGATACCGAAGAATCTATGGAAAGAAGATACCTAGAATTATTCTAAATTGTAAGTATTTTATACTTTCCACAATATCCTTATACAGTTAAATTTGGGGACCAAATTCTTTTAAGTAGGGGAGGGAATAACACCCGAGAATTTTAAAATATAAATATACAAATATATATATATATATATATTTAATTATTGAACTCATATTCTAATTCTATTGATTTAACCAATTAAACCATTTAATTACCAATAGATGCTTTAGAAGATGCCAAATTATATTTTAGGAAATGCCAATTTATATTTTCAATCACTTAGGAAATTAATATTACACTATTCCAAAGAAATAGGAAATAGGTTATATAGATAGTGTTTTAAAGGATAAACATCACTTTTACAAGATGCCAATTCATATTTTCATAATTTAGAAATTTTCATATTTCAACTTTTTCATTATATTATTATTTTGAAGAAATAAGGGTATATAGATGAAATGTTAAAGGATAAACATAATTTAGAAAGTGAGAACGGGTATATAGACACTTTTGGTTAGTGTAGAGTGAATACAAAAATCTCCGTTCAAAATAACGACATATGTTAAGTCGTTATTTCTTAAACGTGAATAGTGACATGAATAGTGCCACTTTTTATTTAAAAAGAATTTTTTAAAAACAGTTATATGTAAAAATAGATAAAAATGTAAGGGTCTCACCCCTGAAATTTCACAAACAAATTCTATCAATTTTTAAAGATAAAAATCTTTGAAGTTTAATATGAAAATCTTAACTTATGAAATACACGACCTTCTTTGGGGCGTCATTTCTTTTCCGACAATTATCACGATCATTCTATCCCTCCAGCCTGTGTAGGCTGTCAACCCACTAAATACCCTATAATTCTGTATCTTGTCTCCCATCCTGTCGACCCTAAGGTTATAAAATACACTCTATTCTCCCTATTTGGTTAGTTCGACGGCTAGATACGGGAACAAGTTCTGAAGAGTTACAGAGGAAGGGAAGGGCTGCTTCTTCCTCTCCTGTCAGCTCCTGTCACTTCACAGAGGTATGTGTTCTCAAATCCTTGCCTAACTAGTAGCTAATAGGTTAATTGATTCATGTTTAGAGTTTGATCAACTAGTCAACCATGCTATATATATCATCTGGCTTTACCGTAATCAAGCAATAATCATGTATGTATCATGTTATTTTGATAGCCTGTTACATATCACCATGATCTTTAAGAGTTTAAACTTAGTTTGTTAGTATGATTTTTATGAGTTTTTGAACATGTTTTATCACACTAGTTTTACAGTATTAATAACCATGTTTTAAACCTTAATATATAGTCTCTGTTAACATAATATGTTCATAGTTTAAAGACACGGAGGCTCCCAGTCCTCTGGTAAACCTGACCAGGGCGCCCTTTTCAAAATTGAAGACTGTTCACACAGTCGTCATTTAAATGAAGACACCACCAAGGTCGTCAATTCGATTTCTGGAATTTTGAGTAATTGATAATTCAACACATTCAAAAATCCATAACTATCAAACTAAAGCACGAAATTTTTGCATGAACATGTTTCTAGAATCCTGACATTTTTCTCAACACATTCGTGCCATTACTTCCTGATTCAGAGTTTTTTTCACACTGATGAATAGTGACACCTCTCTGAAATTGGCGCCCCTGACCAGGGCGCCAATTTCAGAATTGAAGACTGCCCGAAAGGGCGTCAATTAATTGAAGACATGCACCATGTCGTCAATTCTGTTTTCTGGAATTTTCAGAAATCAATAAATCAACGCATTCAAAAATCTATAACTAATAAACCGGACCTTGAAAATTTTGACAGAATATACTTCAGTTACCCTGAGATTTTTCTCCATCTGACCATGTCTTCGGATTCTGATTTGGAGAAACTTTTTCGAAATGAACAGTGATTTGAGTCACAAAATGTATCTACTAGGTGAAAATCACTAAATTGAAGACGGCCCTTAAGTCTTCAATTTTAGAATTGAAGACAGCCCTTAAGTCTTCAATTACTGAATTGAAGACGGCCCTTAAGTCTTCAATTTTAAAATTGAAGACGGCCCTTAAGTCTTCAATTTCAGAATTGAAGACGGCCCTCAAGTCTTCAATTAATTGAAGACTGCTCACAGGGGCGTCAATTCCGTTTCATGAGGAATTATAGTTATAACATTATAAAATTCATATCTGTGAAACCAAAACTCAGTAATTATATCTGAACATGTTTTTGGACTCCCAAGGAATTATACTAAGTATTCATATCCTTATTTTATAATTTCGAGAAACTTTTTCAAAATGAATAGTGCTTTGAGTCACAAAACGTATCTGCCAGGTGAAAATCACATAATTGAAGACGGCCCTTAAGTCTTCAATTTCATAATTGAAGACGGCCCTTAAGTCTTCAATTTCAGAATTGAAGACGGCCCTTAAGTCTTTAATTAATTGAAGACTGGGTAAAAGGGAGCCAATTTAATATATATATAGTTTTTTTGAAAAATCAAAATTTTGAAAGGTTGGGTAATCCCCCAGTCGTCAATTCTTTAAATGACGACTTCCAAGACGTCTTCAATTAAATGAAGACATCCTGAGGGGCCCCAATTTGATATATACATATATAAATTTCTAAAAATTGAAAATTTGAAGGATTAGCGAACCCTCATATGCCAACTCAGTAATTACAAGTTCTGATCTTGATTTATCTCGAGAATTGTGCAAACACAACCCTAATCCATACTCCTGCATATGATGAGTTCTTAAAATTCCGTTCCATGAAAAATCTACTTGTGTATACCCTACATGGTCAAACCTTGAATCTCTTAAACTACCGTTTGGGAGTGTAGGAACTAAGTGCCACACAGGGTAAAGTGCTACGTTGTGGGAGACACCTCTTGAGGCCGTACGGCGCAAAGTGCTACACGACGGGAGTCACCTCTTGAGCCTGTAGGGGCCACCTCTAGAATCCTCCATAACCAAATGACTAGTTAATCTCGTCTGAAATACTACGTTTCTAAATTCTTGAAATTCCATATTGGCTATAAATGAGAGTGGATGTCAAAGGTAATACATGAAATGTTGTGCATATAGGGCCCGGTCTGGTCCTGGGAGGAGCACCCGAAGGTACTTGTGCCCATGGGAGTTTATTGACCACAGTATTTAGCATTGCACCGGAGTACTTACTTGACTTGAGACACTCCACCCCTACTCTCTCTCTCCTTACTTACTTGACTTGCGTGGCCCGAAACGGGCAATACTTGACTTGTAGCCCGAGAAAGGGCAAAATACTTACATGATAATAGCCAATTCTACTGATACGTACTTGACAATACTTGCTTGAATTGAATTTTTACTTAATATACATGTACATGAGTTCCTTCTCATACTTGCGTTCATACTTGTACACGAATCCCCGCTTGCCCGAAGTGGCATTTACATCTGTAAATTCTTGAAATACTGCTTGTCAAATACATGAAATCTTGTTATGCTCTCTTTATACAGTTCTTGATCTCTTATTGTTCATCATGCCTAGATTTACCTGTATACCTAATTTTTTTATTGTAGGTACATCATGCATAGCCATACTGAGAATACATGCAAATTATAAATCACGTAAAGATTGCTCGTATTTGAGATGTAATTCCAACTGAGCAATTCGCTCATCCAGTTACTTCCTAACATTTTCAGGTGATTCGGATAGCGACAAGAATGGGTTTGAGGCCGAGTGAAGAGTGCTAGAACGCCATCCATTTATCATTAGCTAGTCGAGTCTTTGAATTTATTTGAGTCTACATTGTATTCCCAGTTATGTCAGTTAGTGGTATAAACTTTGTGTTAAGTCGTGTAGCCTAATGTTTGGCTTTCTAAATTTGGAAATTTGTCATGGACTATCTTTATTTCCTTTGATTAATCAAATAAACATCACTTGGACTATTGGAATTTATTAGATTTTTAGTCATTTGCGCACTCCGAAGTTTTGTATGTTAAAATTCTTATCGCTCTAATGACACGATCTATATAGACGCGTCACGCATCCGAGTATCTTCCGCGCTCGGGACGTGACAGTCCACGTGTCGACTTCACGAATTGGTACGGCACACGAACCGCGTCGTAGGATCGCAGACTGGACGAACTGGGGCTGAGTGGGGCCATTGGGCCACCGGACTGGAGGAAGGGCGTGACCCCCAGGGAGTTCGCCCTCCCTGGGGGAGCGCAGCCGTGCCCCGAGGTGAACTGGCCCCGGGGCCGATCGTGACCCCGTGGGATGGCCCCCGGGGTCTCCTTGTGTCTTTTGTAAGTGTCCTTTGAAGGACGTTAAGCTCCGAGAAACTGGGATGGGCCCGTGGGGGCCGTTGTTCTTCGAGTGGTCATAGCCGCTCGCAAGGTGTTCGGGTAAATGCCCGACACACCCAGGATTGCCGAACGGCTTGGGTAGCTGGCCGAGGAGCCGCACGGTGGGCCTTGGGTTCAAGATGGGAGCTCGTGGGAGCTAAGGGGAGGCATCTCAGGGATGTGAGTCATGCCTCGAGCTACGTGCCATGTTGCACGGTGGGTTGGCGGGGTAGCCTCGGGTTGGCCCGTGTGCTAGAGTTAAGTGGCTTGTTGCCACGTGTCTGAGTGTCGGGGTTGGCCCTGACTTGTCGGGGGGTCGTTGTAGGACCCAATTGATGTGCTGGAACCACGGGGCAGCCCATGGTTTGGTGTAGACGAGGCGGAATACACGCGCCCACAAGGTGTCCGATAGAATGCCGAACACACCCGTGCGAGCCGTATATGCACGCGGTAGGCCTCCGAAGCCTGTGGTTGACTTAGTTATGTCTCCCTTTGATCTTGGATGGTTGAACGAAGTGTCTCGGGGTGGGCCCTGTTGATGCAGGACGGACAGCGGACTCGACTCCAAGTTGATATGCGATCCTTGGACTCTAGACAAGCTCGCAATCGTTCCTAAGCGGGGGATGCATGGGACCGTGCGCGGTTGAGAAATTGGCAATGAGTCGGGTAGTTGGCTCTTCCGCGTGTACTCGGAACGTGTCACGGGACGGGTGTCGCTCTCTTTCTCGCAGCGGCGATATAAAAATATACGAGCTAGGAACCTATCACTCGCAGCGGCATATACAAATGAATACGAGTAAGGCCAATGCCGAGTAAGAGGGAGACGAGTTTACCTCCACGCTCCAGGTGTGGGGAAGACGATCCCGGCCAAGTACGGTAACTACCGGTACAATGGTAAAAAGTTAATTACAGCAGTGAATTACATTGCCCACTCCACGCAGGGAGGTAAAGGGCTACAAGTTGGCCCGGGAGGACCGATTCTGGGTTGACGGGCAGCAAGCCGAAAGGGCTCTCAGGGCAAACTCGGCCTGCTGGTCCGACTTAGTACTGTGCCGACTCGGTCTTGAGTTGCAGGATAGCAAGCAACGGCTTCCAAGGGGACGCCTTCCTCCTGAGATATTATGAAGGCTCCGCTTGGCTGGGACGTTGGCAGGACGTCCCTGATCGACTCCTGGGAGCGACGGTCGCTGAAATTGAGTTTTGGTATTTTTGCAAGAATTTTCCACGGACAGCTCTTTTGGGCCTGCACAAGGAACAGAATTGCGTGCCTCGGCGGCAAGAATTGTTGTGCTCAGATCCAGAGGTATGATGTGGTTGGTGCCGTTGGAAAGAGGACTCACAGCTATACAACATATATTTTTGTCCCATCGATCCAGATAAGGGATTAGAAATGAGGATCTCTACAAACGATGGGTTTTCCTGTGGATCTGGTTATAGACTATCAGGACAGAAAGGTATTTCCTTGAAGATGATTTTTGACCGGAGGGTAAAAGAATTTTCTGGGTGCTAGGAAAATTACAGGTGGAAGAGGTGGATGTTAGGAACACTTGGTAATGTTTATGGATTTTCTGAAAATTGATAAGAGAGTGGGAAAATTACAACAAGGGGACACTATCCCACAGATCTGCAAACTAGCAGATTATTGAGGGGAAGAACAAAAATATGGGAAAAATACCAAACGAAAGCCAAATGGCACAAAATTTAAACTGGAGACTAGGGGAGATAGGGAGAACAAGCCCTCAAAGTTTGGGTTCGATCAGACAACAATAGAAAAAGATAAAATTACGGGATTGAGGTTCTGTCCCGATTTAGATAGAACTCCGGCGATGGCGGTGGCGGCGCAATGGCGGCACTAACGGCGGCGGCGGCGTGATGTGACACCACCTCAGGGTGATAGTCGCAAGATCGATGTACCTTGGATCTTAACAAGCAAGCACAATTTGCAAAAGAAATGGACCGATATCGGCGGCCACTCACCCGACACACACCCAAAACCCGGGGTAACTCGGCGATGCCGAGTGGAGGTTGTGAGGGCTGGGCCCTTGCTGGTAGAGGGCCAGCAAGGCCAAGGTTCTTCCCAAGGGTATGAAGGCCCAATTCAACGGGGCTGACTTTGTGCCGAGGGCACGGGTCACGCACTCTTCCCCACGGCGGCCACTCGAAAGCAACGGTGCTAACGGGATCGGGCGCACACTCTCTCGGGCCAGCGGAGCTATGAACTAATATTGAATGAACAAAACACCAAATGAGAGCAAGGAATAGAGCACTTACTCGACCGGTTTGAAGAAACCGATCCCGCTCGGAGACGTGGGCGAGCGGGGAAGCGTGGATTCCCCACACGCTGCGCCGGTGTAGCTTTAACCTATTTAAGGGATTACAACACTACTCCCCATGCAAGGGGGTTGAACTTGGGGAAGGGAAGTCAAAATTACATTCAAACACTACCTCTCACAGGGAGGGGCAGTAAGCCGGCCAGGCGGGGAGGGGAGAATGAACTGAGAACTAACTAAACGGAGGGTGTCGGTTCTGTCCGCGCTCTGGAACAGAGGACAAGCAGTCGATGTCGGCGCAGCTACGATCACTCCCAAATTTTGTTGTCAACGAGACCAGTGGCAAATTCTTTGGGATTGGATCAGGATGACGTCCAAGTTTTTTGGAATTTCCTGGTTGGCGGTGCTGGTCGGGGAAGGGCCCGAACAGGGTCCCTGAGTTCTGGTTTTGACTGCTACGGTACCACAGCAGTAGGAAGAAGAAGTCACCACGGGCGCTCCTGAGCTCTGATTCAGGCAGGGCGGGAGTCGCTGGATTCGTTGTCGAGTCCTCTTCGAACGGAGATCTGCGGGGACACCAGAGGAGGGCGGAGTAGACAGAAACAGCTTGAACAGTGATCGGGGGTATGTTCAGTCCTAGAGTGGACAGAACTGCGCACCCGGGGGAGAAAAATGAGAACTCTTAACTCCGGATGTTGAACGGGGTGCCGCTTCTTGATTCAATAAGTAGACTCATCGTAAAAGATCTCAGCCAAGCCCCGCCTCCATATCTTCAAGATGATGGCCGTGGGAGCCTCTGCAAATCGCTTCAGGTTGGTAGTCTGGAAGAAGGCGCGCAGTCTGGGGAGATTAGCTCCTCCGGGCAGCCACGAGTTCAGAATGGAACGAGACCACTGCCATTGCGAAGAGGACGGAGAGACGCTTCCAAAGGTCACTTGGACTTCCAAGGATGACGGGATGACATCGTGGCCGAATCTGCAAGATGCTGGTACTCTGCTGCCTGCGAACTGAGAAGTGCAGGTTGGAGATGGGAGGTGGGAGATGAGGTAAATGGGAGGGGAAAAGGGGTGGATGGGTGTGGAGGCAACCCTTGGGTGTTAGGGGGTATGGAAGGGGGCAAACCAAGGTGAGGGAGGGGGAGAATGGGGGCAGGGAGGTGGTCTAGCAGGTGGTGAGAGAGTGAGCTACGAATTTGGGACTAGGAGGGAGGGGAAGAGGGGTGATGGTTTCCCTATTTGGGGTGGTCTAGGGCTTGTGGGAGGAGATAGTGGAGGGGAAAATATTCAAACTTCTCTTGGGAGTTGGAAGATTGCATTGGGAAGAGAGAGGATTGTGTTGGGGAGAGTGGGATTGTGTTGGGAAGAATAATATTCTCCTAGGGAGGGGAGATATTTGGTGGGATTTGGTGGGAGGAGAATGATAGCACCTAGGGGAGTGGAAAAGTAGTGGAGGTGGAAGCTTGGGTGGAGGATGAGGTGGAGGAGAGAGGTGGGATTTGAATTTGGGGAAGGGGGGAAAGAGAAAGAAAGGGGTGGGTGGGATTCTCTCCCTAGGGATTCTCACCCCACTAATGGATTCTCTCCACAAGAAACTTGAATTTTGAACTCACAAAATGGCAACTTTCATTAACATAAAATTGGGGGAATGGGGTCCTATATATAGGCAACCCACATTTTACAATAAGTCCCCGACTCTTGATACAATGACAAATAACCAAGGGGGTAGGGGGCGCCCTTGGGCCTAGCCCAATGAATTGGGCCCATTAACCAACTAACCAACCTAATGACACTCAAACTTAGGTAAATAAATCAAAGATCTAGGGAAATGACTCAAATAAAAGGAAAAATACATCAAATGACTCAAATAGAAAGCTAAAAATGGATAATTGGGCCCACATAGAGTGATGCCCAAGCTCACACAACTCCGGAGTGTGACGATGACCCGAGCCAGAGGGAGTCGTAGGTGATGCCTCCATCAAATCCCCTGGACTGTGAAGAGCTCGACTCCGTCGAGTAGGGGTCCATCCTGCTGTGGTACTGCTCGAGAAGGTTGGGATCCAGCTGCTGGAGATCTTCTCAACTCACCCACGAATCCTCCGAAGGAGGTCGATCCTTCCACCTGACGAGATAGCGCTCGTACACCTTGTTCCTGGTGGTAGTGACCTGTTCATCCAATATTCGTTCAATTCGCTCACGCTGGGCTCTCGGGCTAGTGGACTCTCCTCACGAGTGGGTGCTCTCTCAATGTGAGAAGTAGGCTCAATATCCTCACTAGGCACCACCGTGGGACCCCTATATGGAACTGGGTCGGCCACATTGAATGTGGGGCTCACTCCGTACTCCTCAGGAAGATCTATCTCATAGGCGTTAGTGCCAATGCGCCTTAAAACCTGGAAGGGACCAGCCCCACGAGGCCTCAATTTGGAGGTGGCTCCAGGGGAGAGCCTCTCCGTCCTCACCATCACAAAGTCACCCACATAGAATTCTTGGTGGCGCCGATGAGAGTCAGCCTGCCTCTTATAAGTCTCATTCTTCTTGCTGATGTGCTTGCGAATTTCTTCATGCAACTTTCTAATGTGTTGGGCAAATGACTCAGCTGAAATTGACACTCTAGCATGCTGGGGAAGGGGAATGAGGTCAGAGGGTTTCCTTGGCTTGTACCCATGTACAGCCTCGAATGGACTCATCCCTATGGACTTGTTAACAGAGTCATTGTATGCAAATTCAGCCTGAGGTAGAATGAGATCCCAATTCCCTGGACGATCCTCAACAAGACACCTAAGGAGGTTCCCTAGACTCCGATTGACAACTTCGGTTTGGCCATCAGTTTGAGGGTGGTAGGCCGTGGAGAATTTAAGGAAGGTACCCATCAAGTGCCAAAGGGTCTTCCAAAAATAGCTGGTGAACTTGACATCCCTATCGGAGACTATGGTCTTGGGTAACCCATGGAGACAAACAACCTCATCAAAGAATAATCGGGCCACTCGGGAGGCATCGGAGGTTTTGGAGCAAGGGATGAAGTGGGCCATCTTGGAGAATCTATCCACTACCACAAAGATCGAATCATGTTTCCTTTGGGTCCTAGGTAGGCCTATACAAAGTCCATGCTTAAGTCTTGCCACGGACGGTCGGGGATGGGGAGAGGGGTATAAAGGCTGGTGTTTTGCTTCACCTGTTTGGCTGAAGCACATGTACGACATTGGCCCACTATCTTGGCTACGTCTCTCTTAAGACTTGGCCAAAAGAATTGACCCTCAACTAGAGCGATGGTTTTATGAACCCCAAAATGGCCTGCTAGTCCCCCGGCATGTAACTCCCAAACCAAGAAGTCACAGAGTGAGGTCCGTGGTATGCAAAGCTTTGGCCCCTTGAAAAGGAACCCATCCTCCAAGATAAAACTCCCATGTTCCCTACTAGAATGGGTGGTCAAGGTGGTATAGATGTGCCCAAAGTCGGGGCAGCAAGGGTACTCATCCTTGAGCCTCTCAAATCTGGTAACCTCCACTTGGATAGTGGACAACAAATAGACCCTCCTACTGAGTGCATCCACTGCGCGGTTCTCACTTCCTGCCTTGTGTTTGATTACAAATGTGTAGGATTGGATGTACTCAACCCAGCGGGCATGTCGGGCATTCAACTTTTGCTAGGAGTTGAGGTATTTTAGGGCCTCATGGTCGGAAAATATGACAAATTCTTTGGGCAACAAGTAGTGCCTCCAATGTCGGAGGGACTGAACCACGGCATAGAACTCTTTGTCATAAGTGGAGTACCTCGTCCTAGCATCACATAGCTTCTCACTGAAGAAGGCCACTGGGTGCCCTTCTTGGCTAAGGATCCCTCCTATTCCTATCCCGGATGCATCACATGTGACTTCGAAGACTTTGGAGAAATCGGGTAGGCATAGGATCGGGGCTTGGGTCATCTTCTCCTTAAGCTCTTGGAAGGCTTTGGAGGATGGTTTGGTCCACAAAAAAGTCTCTTTTTTGACAGTGATAGGGGCGGTGATGGTGCTAAATCCCTGGATAAACCTCCTATAGAATGTGGCCAACCCGTGGAAGCTTCGGACCTCATGAAGGGTGTGGGGTTCTAGCCAATCAAGAATAGCTTGGACCTTCTCGGGGTCCATGGAGACACCCTTGGTAGACACCACAAATCCTAGGAAGGTAATGGACGTGGTCATGAAGTGACACTTTTCTATGTTGGCAAATAGGCTCTCATGTCGTAGGACGGTGCAAACTTGCCTAAGGTTGTCAAGGTGGGCCTCTTGGGACTCACTATAGATGAGAATATCATCAAAATAGACAACTAGAAAGACCCCAATGAACGGCCTAAGGACCTCCATCACAAGACGCATAAAAGTACTTGGGGCATTTGAAAGCCCAAATGGCATGACTAACCACTCATAAAGGCCGTCCTTGGTTTTGAAGGCAGTCTTCCACTCATCTCCGAGCCTAATCCTAACTTGGTGATAGCCACTCTTAAGGTCAATCTTGGAGAAATAGTGGCTCCAGCTAGCATGTCAAGCATGTCATCAAGCCTAGGGATGGGGAACCTATACTTGACGGTGATCTTATTAATGGCCCGGCTATCCACACACATCCGTCATGATCCATCCTTCTTGGGAGTGAGAAAGGCCGGTATGGCACATGGACTTTTGCTAATGCGGATGAAGCCCTTCCTAATGTGCTCCTCTATTTGCCTCCAAAGCTCGGCATGTTCCGTGGGATTGAGGTGATAATTAGGAAGGTTGGGAAGGGTGGCTCCCGGAACTAGATCAATTACGTGTTGCACATCACGCATGGGAGGGACTTGGTCCGGGAGTTCCTCCGGGAACACATCATGAAATTCTTCTATGAGATGCCGGACTTCTATGGGATGGGGGTTGGAGGGAGTAAGCTCTCCTAAACAAATGACCACCGCACATAAAGGTACCCCTTGAGCTATTTCCTCCTCAAGCTCTCTCTTGGTGATGAGATGAAGACCCTTGGTCAACCTCGATGTCTCACCTTGGTTGGGATTTTGGGTAAGGAATTGTGTTGGAGGGGTGGAGTTCTCCGAGGCTTGTGGTGTGGTGGGGTGATGTCCTTGAGGGAGTGTGTCCCTCTTGGGCATGGGATGTGGCGGGGAGGGATTAAGACGGATAGTCTTTCCCTCATGCTCAAAGGTGCATGTGTTGGTCCTAACCAAGATGGTGGCATCCACATCATAAAGCCAAGGTCTCCCTAGTAGGATGCTACCTACTTCCATGGGGATAACATCACACCATATTTGGCCATGGTAGGAAGAGAAGGTAAGGGGCACAAGGCAACGAGTGTCAACCGGGATGGAATTGTTGTTGATCCATGAGACCCGGTATGGACTTGGGTGGGGAGTGATAGCAAGCCCTAGGAGCTTAACGGTGTCGGGGGACACGGCATTGACACAACTCCCATTATCTAAGATCACTTTTCTCACATGACCCCCTATCTTAAAAAAGGTATGAAAGATTGAGGTTCGACGCCAGTCCTCCTCTTGGGATTTGGTGAGGGTACATCTAATCACCCCTAGATGGGAGTCAGTGGATGTCATGGTGTGGTCTAGACCCGACTCATAGTATTGGGTCTCGTACTCTTCCTCCCAATCTAGTGAGGCTTCATGGACCTCAATCGTGCTCTCATGTTCCCCTTGGGGTGGGGGAGTCTCTTCAACTAGCAAACTAGGCAACCCTCTAGATGGGCATTGCCCCGCGAAGTGTCTAAATCCTTGACATCTATAGCATTATTGGCGTCCACTACCCGGGGTGGTCCCTCCTACATTTGGGCCTTTGGAACTCTCTTCCCTCCGTGGAGGAGGGTGGCTAGGGGTGGCCTTGTTTGGAGTGGTGGTGGGAGGGGGATAGTAAGGCCGTTATGGTGCATTTCCACTTGGGCTAGGGGCCTTCATAGGGGGGGGCAGGGGTGGTTCGGGGCCCCATGCTTTTGGGGTCGGTCGGTCGAGGAGGGGCAAACCTAGGGATTCTAGAGAATCGCTCAACATCCCGAGCTATTTGGTAGGCTTGTTCAAGGTTGTCGACATCTCTCATGAAAAGTTCCCTCTTGATGTGATTTTGGAGCCCATTCCTAAATCGGGATAAGGTGACGGCCGGGTCCTCATGAACTCCACACTTCAAAAGATAGGAGTCAAATTTCTCAATGTATTCGACCATGGTCTTCCCTTCCTGGGTGAGACTTTGCAACTCATCTAGAAGCATTTGGTTGTAGGATAGGGGTAGGTACTTGCTTCTAAGTTGGTTCTTCATACCTTCCCAAGTGTCAATACGCTCTTCCCGCCTAACCCTCCTTAACCCCTCTTGATTTAGCCAATAAGTCTTGGCTAATTTGGTGAGGTGCATCTTGGCCAACCTCACTCTCCTTGGGTCGGACATAGGGTACCATTCAAAGTATTGGTCTATGGCGGTCTCCCATTCTAAGTAGGCACTTGGTTCATGAGAACCGTCAAAGTTTGGGGCTTCTACCTTGATCATCCTTAAGAGAGGGTCATCCGGGTCATCCCGTGGACGCCTTTCATTATATTGGTGGTGGCGATGCCTCTCATAGTCATGGTAGGGGTCAACATTCCTATCCTCCCTGTCAATTTCAGCATGTGGAGGGTGGGCTCTTGGACCATTGTTCCTTGGGTGGTCGTCCCGTGGACGCCTTTCATTAGTTTGGTGGTGGCGAGGCCTCTCATAGTCATGGTAGGGGTCAACATTCCTATCCTCCCTATCAATTTCAGCATGTGGAGGGTGGGCTCTTGGACCATTATTCCTTGGGTGGGGCTCATGCTCTTCTAACCGAGCAAGCCGAGTGGAAAGGGACTCTAGTTGGGCAAGGATGGTGGCAAGGGTGGCATCCACCCGGTCCATTTGACCTTGGGGTTCCTCCCTACGGGCATCTTGATTGAGTTGGGGATTGGGATCCACGGGGGGAACCGAAAAGGATGGATCGGGTCGATACATGGCTCCACTACGGGTGGACATGCAAGGGAGGGGAAAAACTTGACGGATGGTTGACTCAATGCAATGGTCCTAGGACTTAGGCTTGATAGAGACAAGTCTAAACTTGCTCTGATATCAATTGATGTGACACCACCTTGGGGTGATAGTCACAAGATCGATGTACCTTGGATCTTAACAAGCAAGCACAATTTGCAAAAGAAATGGACCGATATCAGCGCCCACTCACCCGACACTCACCCAAAACCCAGGGTAACTCGGTGATGCCGAGTGGAGGTTGTGAGGGCTGGGCCCTTGCTGGTAGAGGGCCAGCAAGGCCAAGGTTCTTCCCAAGGGTATGAAGGCCCAATTCAACGGGGCTGACTTTGTGCCGAGGGCACGGGTCACGCACTCTTCCCTACAGCGGCCACTCGAAAGCAACGGTGCTAACGGGATCGGGTGCACACTCTCTCGGGCCAGCGGAGCTATGAACTAATATTGAATGAACAAAACACCAAATGAGAGTAAGGAATAGAGCACTTACTCGACCGGTTTGAAGAAACCGATCCCGCTCGGAGACGTGGGCGAGCGGGGAAGCGTGGATTCCCCACACGCTGCGCCGGTGTAGCTTCAACCTGTTTAAGGGATTACAACACTAATCCTCATGTAAGGGGGTTGAACTTGGGGAAGGGAAGTCAAAATTACATTCAAACACAACCTCCCATAGGGAGGGGCAGTAAGCCAGCCAGGCGGGGAGGGGAGAATGAACTAATAACTAACTAAACGGAGGGTGTCGGCGCCGCTGCGATCACTCCCGAATTTTGTTGTCAACGAGACCAGTGGCAAATTCTTCGGGATTGGATCAGGATGACGTCCATTTTTTGTGGAATTTCCTGGTTGGCAGTGCTAGTCGGGGAAGGGCCGTGAACAGGGTCCCTGAGTTCTGGTTTTGACTGCTATGGTACCACAACAGTAGGAAGAAGAAGTCACCATGGGTGCTCCTGAGCTCTGATTCATGCGGGGCTGGAGTCGCTGGATTTGTTGTCGAGTCCTCTTCGAACGGAGATCCACAAGGACACCAGAGGAGGGCGGAGTGGATAGAAACAGCTTGAACAGTGATCGGGGGTATGTTCTGTCCTAGAGTGGACAGAACAGCGCATCCGGAGGAGAAAAATGAGAACTCTTAGCTCCGGATGCCGAACGGGGTGCCGCTTCTTGATTCAGGAAGTAGACTTGTCGTAGAAGATCTCAGTCAATCCTCACCTCCAGATATTCAAGATGATGGCCGTGGGAGCCTCTGCAAACCGCTTTAGGTTGGTAGTCTGGAGGAAGGCACACAGTCTGGGGAGATCAGCTCCTCCGGGCAGCCACGAGCTCCGAATGGAACGAGACCACTGCCGTTGCGAAGAGGACGGAGAGACGCTTCCAATGGTACCACTCGAAAGCAACGGTGGTGAGAGAGTGAGCTACGAATTTGGGACTAGGTGGGAGGGGAAGAGGGGTGATGGTTTCCCTATTTAGGGTGGTCTAGGGCTTGTGGGAGGAGAGAGTGGAGGGGAAACTTCTCTTGGGAGTTGGAAGATTGCATGGGGAAGAGAGAGGATTGTGTTGGGGAGAGTGGGATTGTGTTGGGAAGAACAATATTCTCCTAGGGAGGGGAGATATTTGGTGGGATTTGGTGGGAGGGGAATGATGGCACCTAGGGGAGTGGAAAAGTAGTGGAGGTGGAAGCTTGGGTGGAGGATGAGGTGGAGGAGAGAGGTGGGATTTGAATTTGGGGAAGGGGGGAAAGAGAAAGAGAGGGGTGGGTGGGATTCTCTCCCTAGGGATTCTCACCCCACTAATGGATTCACTCCACAAGAAACTTGAATTTTGAACTCACAAAATGGCAACTTTCATTAACATAAAATGGGGGGAATGGGGTCCTATATATTTGCAACCCACATTTTACAATATGATGTGACACAACCTAGGACTTAAACAAACAAGCACAATCGCAATCAAATGGACCGATGTCGGCGACCGCTCACCCGATGCTCACCAAGACCCGAGGTAACTTGGCAATGCCAAGTGGAGGTTGTGTGGGCTGGGCCCTTGCTGGTAGAGGGCCAGCAAGGCCTAAGTTGATTCCCAAGGGTAATGGCAGCCCAATTCAAGGGAGCCGACATCGTGCCGAGGGCACGGGTTCCACTCTTTTCCCACGGTGATCACTTATAGCAAAGGAGCTTAAGGATTGGGCTCTCATTCACGGCCAGTGGAGTTTATGAACTAATATTGAAAGAACAAGCACAAATTAGAGCAAAGTTTGGAGCACTTACTCGACCGGTTTGAAGAAACCGGTCCCGCTCGGAGACGAGGGCGAGCGGGGAGGCGGGTGGATCCCCACACGCCGCGTCGGGGTAGCTTGACCTGCCCAAATGATTACAATACTACACCTCTCGCAGGAGGGGGATCTTAGGGTGGGGGTTAAGTGATATTATAACTAAAACTACCTCCACATAGGGAGGGGCCTTCAGCCGTCCAAGCGGGGAGGGGAACTTGAGAGAGGAACACCGAAGATGGGAGGTCACCGGTTCTGTCAACGTTCTGTGGGTGCTGACAGATGATCGAAGAAATGGTTGCTGCGACTGATGTCGAATTTTTTTGGGGATGAAACCACCTGGAAAATCTTCGTAGGAGGCCAGGGAAGTCGTCCAAATTTTTTTGATTTCTTCTGGCGCCGACGCTGGTCTGGGTGGAGGCCCGAGCAGGGAGGCAGATTCTTGGACTGGCAGCTTCTGGCGGCCAACAGCAGGTTGAAGAGGATGCCCCGTCAGCTCCAAAACTCAGAATCAAGCACTGCTGGAGTTTTTGGAATCGTGGACGAGTACTCTTCGCAGAAAAACTGACAGGGAAGCCAAACAATACCGGACAAGACCAGGGGACTCTGAACACTGATGATAGGTCAGTGCAGGCTGTGGGAAGCTGAACCGCGTACCCGAGAGAGACAAATGATAACTATGGCCCACGGACGTCGATAGAAGTTCCACTTCTTGATTATGAAAGTAGACAGGAAGAGGAACAACTTTGCAGAAGAACTTGTGGCCTAAATCTTCTAAGGTTCATCGTGGAAGAGCTTCTACTTTGGCTCAGGTGCTCAGCAGGGGCAGCTCTGCGCAGTTGCAGGAGAACGGATCTCCCGGTCAGCTCGGAGCTCGGAAGGGGACGAGACCACCGCCGTTGCGAAGAAGACAGGTAGATGCTTCCGTGGATACCTCTTGGGCCTTCAGATTCTCTAGGATGTGGTTGGGGTCATCTCTGTAAAATGCTACTCTTCTGCTGCCAACGAACTGAAAACTGGACGTTGAAGATGGTGGGGGGAAATGGGGTATATGGGAGGGGAAATGGAGGTGGATGAGTGTGGGGAGAACCCTGGCTGTGAGGGGGTCTAGGAGGGGGTGTTCCAAGGTGTGGGAGGGGAAGAATAGGGTCTGGAAGGGGGTCTAACAGGTGGTGGGAGGAGGAGCTACGAATTTGGGCTTGGAGGGAGAAGGAGGAAGGTGGGGGGGCACAAGTGGGTGGAGGGCATGTGAGTTTGAATTTCCTTTAATGTGGGGTGGTCAATGGTGGTCTTGGGGATGGGAAGAGATGCCTTGGGAAGGTGGAGGGCTGCTTTGGGTAGTGAGAAGGGTGCTTGGGAAAGTGGGTGGGGTAGTTGGGGGTTGGGAGGTGGAGCTAGGATTGGTGGAAGCTCTCTTGGGACTAGGGGGTGGAGTAATGGGATGTGTGGGGAAGGGGAGTGGTCTTTAATGGGGGTAGGTGGGAGAGTGGTGATTGGGAAGGGAGGAGAGAGAAAATTTTCAAAATTGAGTGTGGAGGAGAGAGAAAGGGGAGTGAAAAAGAGAGATTAAGAGAGGGATGGGTGGGGAATCTCTCCCCTAGGGTCTCTCACCCAAAAAATAGAATCTCTCCACTAGATAAGAAGTGTAAACTCTCAAAATGACAAGTTTTTCATTCATTGATTCATTAGTTCAAATGGAGGAAATGGGGTCCTATATATAGGCAACCCACATTTCTACAAAAGACCTTGACTCTTAACACAATGACAAATAACCAAGGGAAGGGGGGTGCCCTTGGGCCAAGCCCAATGAATTAGGCCCATAAACTAATCTATCAACATAATGACACTTAACCTAGGTAAATGACTCCTTAACCTAGGTACAAGACTCAAATAAAGGGAAAATTACATAATTATGACTCAAAGAAAATATGAAAGTTACATGAATTGACTTAGAAAAATGTGACGGATGTAATGGAACCATGCTGGCGGGCAACCGGGGCTTTGAAAATATATGGGGTGAGAGATGCCCCCATCATACTCCCGGGGTGCGGAGAACTCGACTCCGTCGAGTAAGAGTCCTTCCCTCCTCGGAGGGTGTAGAAGTGGTATCGCCCACAAGTCTTCCGAACGAGACCGATCCATCCACCTGCCGAGGTAGCGCTCGTATACCTTGCTCCTGGTGGTAGTGACCTGTTCACCCAATATTCATTCAATGCGCTCACGCTGGGCTCTCTTGGCTGGTGGTCTCTCCTCTCGGGTGGGTGCTCTCTCAACAGGAGGAATAGGCTCAATATTCTCACTGGGTACCACCGGGAGCCCCTTATATGGCACTAGGTCGGCTACATTGAATGTGAGACTTACTCCATAATCCTCAGGAAGATCTAACTCATAGGCATTAGTGCCAAGGCGTCTCAAAACCCGGAAGGGACCAGCCCCATGATGTCTCAACTTAGAGATGGCTCTCGGGGGGAGCCTCCTCGTCCTCACCATCACAAAGTTACCCACGTGGAATTCTTGGTGCCGTCGATGAGAGTTGGCTTGCCTTTTATGAGTCTCATTCTTTTTGCTTATGTGCTTGCTAAGGCTTTCATGTAATTTTGTGAATGCTGACATTCTAGGGGTGATGGGTGGACCTGGGCAACCAAAAGTAGACCAATCATGCTTTGATGCCAAGAAGACTTTGATGGAATTTGGAGGGCCGGGGCAACCATATGTGGACTTATCATGCAATGTTGTCATGTAGACTTTGGTGGGCCTAGGTGGGCCGGGGCACCCGTAGGTGAACCTATCATGCAAAGTGGTGATGAATGTAGGGGGACCCGGACATCCGTAGATGCTTTTGACATGCTTAAGACCCATGATAAATGAAGGTGGACCAATACATCCGAATATGGGCCAGTCATGCTTTCTACTTGACATGTGGGTGGTATGAATGAATGGACCCCTCATGGTGTTCATGCCAAGTGGTGTGGTAAGCCTAGACACATGCATGTTTTTCCTAAGGGTGACTTCCATGTGTATAGGTGTGGGACAACCTTTGAACTCCCATTGGAAAGGATCGAACGGATCTAAGAATGTGGTCATCATGGGGTGGAGCACAACCTCATTACCTAGGGATATGTGGTCCAAGGTCATGGCTCCCAAGGTGTAACACAGGTCTAGGATGGAGTGGATTGGGTCAAACATGGTGAGTTGGTGTAGGGAAAGGTGGGTGGTGGATAAAGTGTTTGGGTCACACGAGTCTCTTGACTCCCATTAGAATGGATCATATGGATCATAAAATGGGTTACCTAGGGGGAGGAACTCCATGTCCTCAAGATCCTCAAAAGGTGCTAAGTCATCCTTCTCCATGATAGTTGGGCCAATGTTCTTGGCAAGTGGGTCGGCCATGAGTGGAGGGCTTGGTTTTCTACCCGAGATAAGAAGCTCTAAATCGAGGAGAAGGTTGGGCTTATCGGGTGTATGGAGGAATAGAAGGAGGTCACTAGTGTAGCAACCAATGGTGCAAACCGAGGTGATAGACCCTATGCATAGGTGTAGGAGGCTAAGGCTCCTAGGTTGTTCGACCATAGGGGTCAACATGCTAGTCATCTCTAATTGCCATGCTATGCCCTTGAGAAGGTCCTCTAAGGTTTCCACTTGGTAGGAGTTTTGGATTATGGTGTGATAAGAGGAGATGGGCACTATGGGATGGTTTTCCTTCATGGATGGGAAATTATGGTCCATGATCTCTCTTATTGGGCTCTTCTTTAGCCAACTAACAAGGGGTACTCCTAAGATGAGCTTGGTCCCAACTAGAGAGGGTGATGTAAGGGGAAGACCATCGTGTGATGTTTCTTTTTCAACTTGGACTTGGGCTTCCTCCAAGGTGGGGAGTGGGTTTAGAGTGTTCTCAACTATTGAATCGAGTATGAGTTCTTCTACCAAGGAGGTGAGAGGGTCTTTTGGGGTGATGAGGGTTGGTGTGTGGTGCTCCCGGGGTGGAGGGTAAAGGGAAACTTGGATTGGTAGGGTGGGGTTTGGGAGTGGAAGTAGTGGAGGCCTAGGTTGGGGTAGGATTGGGGTTGGAAGTGGAAGGTGGGTTGGGTGACGAGATTTGGGTTGATGGGTTTTGAGGGGGGTACCTCTTTTTGGGGATGATGGAGGGGTAGTGGTGGGGACCAAGGGGAGATGTGGGGTATGGGTTTGGTGAGGGATTGTGGAAGGGGGTTTTGGTTGGAGTGCGGGGACCCTTAGGGGATTTGGTGTAGAGGTGGATGCTTGGTTTATTTGGGCCTTAAGGGAGAGGACTTGGTCGCGAAGTGTAGTTATGATGGTTGAGAAGTGATTTGTTGGGAGTGGTGGGGGAGGAGGCCTAAAGGTGATATCAAGTTGGTCGGATGGGGATGGAGGAGTGGTAGTGCACCTCGGGCTAGGGGTGTTAGAGTAGAAGGGGTGGGAATATTTGGGGATGTAGATTTTTCTATGTTCTTTCTTCATATCATCCCATGAGGAAATGGGTTCTTGTTTCCTAACGTCCCTTAAGCCCACTATGTTCCTCCATTTTTGCTTGGCTTGACACCGAAATTGCCCCATGGCAACGCGGACTCTTGCGGGTCCATAAACCATAGTTCTCTCAAAGTGTTTTTCCATGGTGACCTCCCACTTTAGGTAGGCACTATAGCATGATCCATCGAAGAGGAGATCCTCAAAAGAGATTATGTCAAATGGAGGGTTGATCGGTCCCTTATGGGGGGTCGAGTGGGATGAATGTGACCAAAGAGAGGTAGCCATGTTGATGAATGCAAATGTGCCAAAGGACTAGACTTAGTAGAGACAAATCTAAAACTTGCTCTGATACCAATTGATGTGACACAACCTAGGACTTAAACAAACAAGCACAATCGCAATCAAATGGACCGATGTCGGCGACCGCTCACCCGATGCTCACCAAGACCCGGGGTAACTTGGCAATGCCAAGTGGAGGTTGTGTGGGCTGGGCCCTTGCTGGTAGAGGGCCAGCAAGGCCTAAGTTGATTCCCAAGGGTAATGGCAGCCCAATTCAAGGGAGCCGACGTCGTGCCGAGGGCACGGGTTCCACTCTTTTCCCACGGTGATCACTTATAGCAAAGGAGCTTAAGGATCAGGATCTCATTCACGGCCAGCGGAGTTTATGAACTAATATTGAAAGAACAAGCACAAATTAGAGCAAAGTTTGGAGCACTTACTCGACCGGTTTGAAGAAACCGGTCCCGCTCAGAGACGAGGGCGAGCGGGGAGGCGGGTGGATCCCCACACGCCGCGTCGGGGTAGCTTGACCTGCCCAAATGATTACAATACTACACCTCTCGCAGGAGGGGGATCTTAGGGTGGAGGTTAAGTGATATTACAACTAAAACTACCTCCACATAGGGAGGGGCCTTCAGCCGGCCAAGCGGGGAGGGGAACTTGAGAGAGGAACACCGAAGATGGGAGGTCACCGGTTCTGTCCACGTTCTGTGGGTGCTTATAGATGATCGAAGAAATGGTTTCTGCGACTGATACCGAATTTTGTTGGGGATGAAACCACCTGGAAAATCTTCGTAGGAGGCCAGGGAAGTCGTCCAAATTTTTTTAATTTCTTCTGGCGCCGACGCTGGTCTGGGTGGAGGCCCGAGCAGGGAGGCAGATTCTTGGACTGGCAGCTTCTGGCGGCCAACAGCAGGTTGAAGAGGATGCCCCGTCAGCTCCAGAACTCAGAATCAAGCACCGCTGGATTTTTTGGAATCGTAGACGAGTCCTCTTCGCAGAAAAACTGACAGAGAAGCCAAACGATATCGGAGAAGACCAGGGGACTCTGAACACTGATGACAGGTCGGTGCAGGCTGTGGGAAGCTGAACCGCGTACCCGAGAGACAAAAATAATAACTATGGCCCACGGACATCGATAGAAGTTCCACTTCTTGATTATGAAAGCAGACAGGAAGAGGAACAACTTTGCAGAAGAACTTGTGGCCTGAATCTTCTAAGGTTCATCGTGGCAGAGCTTCTACTATGGCTCAGGTGCTCAGCAGGGGCAGCTCTGCGCAGTTGTAGGAGAACGGATCTCCCAGTCAGCTCGGAGCTCGGAAGGGGACGAGACCACTGCCGTTGCGAAGAAGACAGGTAGACGCTTCCGTGGATACCTCTTGGGCCTTCAGATTATCTGGGATGTGGTCGGGGTCGCCTCTGCAAACTGCTACTCTTCTACTGCCAGCGAACTAAAAACTGGAGGTTGAAGATGGTGGGGGGAAATGGGGTATATGGGAGTGGAAATGGAGGTGGATGAGTGTGGGGAGAACCCTGGCTGTGAGGGGGTCTAGAAGGGGGTGTTCCAAGGTGTGGGAGGGGAAGAATAGGGTCTGGAAGGGGGTCTAACAGGTGGTGGGAGGAGGAGCTACGAATTTGGGCTTGGAGGGAGAAGGAGGAAGGTGGGGGGGCACAAGTGAGTGGAGGGCATGTGAGTTTGAATTTCCTTTAATGTGGGGTGATCAATGGTGGTCTTGGGGATGGGAAGAGGTGCCTTGGGAAGGTGGAGGGCTGATTTGGGTAGTGGGAAGGGTGCTTGGGGAAGTGGGTGGGGTAGTTGGGGGTTGGGAGGTGGAGCTAGGATTGGTGGAAGCTCTCTTGGAACTAGGGGGTGGAGTAATGGGATGTGTGGGGAAGGGGAGTGGTCTTTAATGGGGGTAGGTGGGAGAGTGGTGGTTGGGAAGGGAGGAGAGAGAAAAATTTTGAAATTGAGTGTGGAGGAGAGAGAAAGGGGAGTGAAAAAGAGAGATTAAGAGAGGGATGGGTGGGGAATCTCTCCCCTAGGGTCTCTCACCCAAAAAATGGAATCTCTCCACTAGATAAGAAGTGTAAACTCTCAAAATGGCAAGTTTTTCATTCATTGATTCATTAGTTCAAATGGAGGAAATGGGGTCCTATATATAGGCAACCCACATTTCTACAAAAGACCTTGACTCTTAACACAATGACAAATAACCAAGGGAAGGGGGGGTGCCCTTGGGCCAAGCCCAATGAATTGGGCCCATAAACTAATCTATCAACATAATGACACTTAACCTAGGTAAATGACTCATTAACCTAGGTACAAGACTCAAATAAAAGAAAAATTACATAATTATGACTCAAAGAAAATATGAAAGTTACATGAATTGACTTAGAAAAATGTGACGGATGTAATGGAACCATGCTGGCGGGCAACCGGGGCTTTGAAAATATATGGGGCGAGAGATGCCCCCATCACAATAAGTTTCCGACTCTTGATACAATGACAAATAACCAAGGGGGTAGGGGGACGCCCTTGGGCCTAGCCCAATGAATTGGGCCTATTAACCAACTAACCAACCTAATGACACTCAAACTTAGGTAAATAAATCAAAGACCTAGGGAAATGACTCAAATAAAAGGGAAAATACATCAAATGACTCAAATAGAAAGCTAAAAATGGATAATTGGGCCCACATAGAGTGATGCCCGGGCTCACACAACTCCGGAGTGTGACGACGACCCGAGCCAGAGGGAGTCGAAGGTGATGCCTCCATCACGGCGGCGAAGCTGAGCGTCGCACTCAAGGAGGTGGTGGTGGAGAGGCTTTACACCTCTGAAAGGAGAGCTCTCATAGCTCTAGAGGGGGAGAGAGGGGCACCCTTGGGCCAATTGAGCACAAATGGATTTTTTTCTCACATTAATGCTAAGTAAATCACAAAAAACAAGGTATATATAGAAAGTGTAAAAAGACCGAAACTAACCTCAGATCTAAATTAGGGGAGGGGTAAAAGGGGGAGTTCACATTTAATTCCCCATTTGTTTTGACTCACGTAAAATAAAAATACAAAACCTATTAAACAAATATAAATGGGGATGGCATCTTGGACTTTAAGAGTTGGAATATTAGACTTTTTAATCCAATTGTCCCCTTGAATGGTCAAGCCATCTAGAAGCCCACTTTGGACCTTTGACCAGCACCACATGGGACCTATGGCTTAGGTGGACCAATGGGGAAGGAGATGAGGGGGCCCCGCTGGACCTACAGGACTTTTACAGAAAAACCCAAACATCTTTGGGGAATGACAAATTGGCTTATAAAACCTTACAATTGCAAACCTACTTCCCATGGATATAAATACAAACTAAAAGGACATAAATATAAAAATAAAAGTTAGTGCCCGATGTAGATTCCCATCAATTCTCCCCGGGTGGGAAGAACTCGACCCCGTCGAGTAAGGGGTGCGGCTGCCCAAGTAGCTCCTGCGGATCCGTGACCGAACCTGGAAGCGCGGAGTACGCTCCACTCCAAGTAATCGACACCTGCTCATCCCGAATAGATTCGATATGCACTCGCTGTTGGGGAATGAGGTTAGAGGTGAACACTCCAGGGTGGGGTCACTCTCAAATGAGGGAGGCGGCTCAAAGACTCCTTGGAATCACTACTGAGTCCCTATATGTGACTAGATCCGAGATAGAGAATGGTCGAGCCGATCCCACATGCTGACAAGTCTCGCACTCGAAAGGGACTGACAACGCGAGCGCATAAAAGACCGACTCAACTCGATGCATGCAGACTCACTATGCACTCCTAATATGCTGGACACACACAAGACCCTAGATAAACCTACTGTTAGTCCGACCCATACATGTGTGACGGCGGACCAGGACACCCGAATGTGTGCCATGCATGCATTTGACGTAACTGGAGGTTGACATCTTAGGGAACTCCTAGACATCCTACGATGCACCAATCATGGACATTGGGCTTGGATGTGGGAGGGCCAGGAGAACCGAATTCACCTTCTTCCTTACCCCGATGAACGGACTCCGTGCACAGTATAGGTTGACTAGCCTGCGGGGTAGGGGTGTGATAGGCGGCTTCCCTAATGAGGTGGAATGGATAAGGTGGGTCACTAGGGAAGGGATCGAAGGGATCAAAGAAGGTATGACCCCTTGAATTGGGCTCCCATAAGTCATGGTCCCACCTTTGGAAATCTTGAAGGTGTAGATGGTCACCTTCATCCATGAAGGGAGATGGGACGGTGATCTTATATAAGAGGTATGGTTCCTCCTTCGGGCAAAAGGTATGAAGGTTGGCTCGGCCGGCAAGGGAAGGAGTAGAAGGACCTCCGTAGTGACAAGACCCACGGTGTATACAGAGGTAATGGACCCTAAGGATGGATGTGTGAAGCTACGACCTGTAGGTCGGTCGAAGCCTAGGGCCAACAAGTGCGTAAACATCAACTGCCGGTCTTACCCTTTAAGAAGGTCATCCAATGTATCCACATAGTGACTAGACCAAAAAGTGGTGTGAAATGAGTTGCTTGGCACTAGTGGTAGGGTGGGGTCCATGGATGGGAAGGGAGGTGGGACCAAGCCATTCTTGAGCCAGCTAAGTAGTGGCTCGGCGAAGAAAAACGTTCCCGTTAGAAACACGGGTGGCTCGGGCTGAGGTGGCTCCAAATGAAATGGCTCCGGATGAGGATCGGAAATGGGTGGCAAAGGATCACTAGGGGAAGGGCTCCCAGGATGGGGTGGGGGAGGGATGTCCACTAGGAGGGGCAGAGGCTCTTGGGACCCCGTAGGTGGGGCCGGGTTGGGACTACCGGCCATGACCTCCCTAGGCTCGAGTATGGCTACCTCCTGCCTCGGAGGTGGGCAAGGGGAGACCAGTGACTCAAAATAAGCGCACCTCCTATCCACCCGTTCCAAAATCATTTGCACAAGTTTGGAAATGGTATGGGTTGGAGTAGGGGTATCGCGGTGGACTCGCCCGTAATCAACCGGCCTAGGCTTGGGTCGGGGCTCATCTAAGTGCGGGGCTCCTTGCCTCCCAATATGACCCACTTGGTTGGAAGTGAGTTGGTGGGGTCGGCTGGAGGTGTGACCCACGGGGTTGGAAGTAAATGGGTGGGACGAGTTGGAAGGGATCGATGGGGAAGGTAGACCCTCCTAAGCTCTCTCTTCATGTCCCACCATGATTCGATGGGCCATTGCCTCCTAACCTCTCTCAAGCCTTCGATGTCTCTCCACTTTTCAGCCGCCTCGTGGAGGAGCCTCTCCTTTACAAAATAGAATTGCTCGGCTTCGGACATGGTATAACAATCAAAATATGTCTCCATTGCGGCCTCCCACTTGAGGTAGTCGCCCGGGTCATTGGAGCCATAAAAATCTGAGGCTTCGGGCCTACGGAAGTGGAGAGGATGGTTGGCAAGCCCATGGGTGGGCCAACGGTCATATCGCTTGGGCGATCGAGATTCTATTGGAAATGGGAAACTACAAGACGGACATGCTGGCACTTGGACAAGACACTAGACACAACTATGCAAGGTTGGAATGCACTAACAAATGCACACTAAGGACCCTAGACTTAAACCAAGATCCGGTACCTGGCAGAGTCCGGGGATCCGAAGATCCTCTCACGCGAGTGAATCACCTCCCCGATAGGCGTAACCTAATGGTCGGGTGACACCTTTTTAGATACCGAATAATGGTATGCAAATGTGACACCTAGACTTAGACACTTTTGTGTGTGTGTTTGTTAAGCAATGACTACCCTAGACTCAACCTGTCTCTGATACCAAATTGATGCGGCACGGACAGCGGACTCGACTCCAAGTTGATATGCGATCCTTGAACTCTAGACAAGCTCGCGATCATTCCTAAGCGAGGGATGCGTGGGACCGTGCGCGGTTGAGAAACCGGCAATGAGTCGGGTAGTCGGCTCTTCCGCGTGTACTTGGAACGTGTCACGGGACGGGTCTCTCTCTCTTTATCGCAGCGGTGATATAAAAATATACGAGCTAGGAACCTATCACTCGCAGGAGCATATACAAATGAATATGAGTAAAGCAAATGCCGAGTAAGAGGGAGACGAGTTTACCTCCACGCTCCGGGCGTGGGGAAGATGATCTCGGCCAAGTACGGTAACTCCCAGTACAATGGTAAAAACTTAATTACAGTAGTGAATTACATTGCCCACACCACGCAGGGAGGTAAAGGGCTACAAGTGGGCCTGGGAGGACCGATCCTGGGTTGACGGGCAGCAAGCTGAAAGGGCTCTCGGGGCGAACTCGGCCTACTGGTCTGACTCGGTACTGCGCCTACTCGGTGCTGCGCCGACTCGGTCCTGAGTTGCAGGACAGTAAGCAATGGCTTCCAAAGGGACGTCATCCTCCTGAGATCTTCTGAAGGCACCGCTTGGCTGGGACATTGGCAGGACATCCCTGATCGACTCTTAGGAGCGGCGGTCGCTGAAATAGAGTTTTGGTATTTTTTCAAGAATTTTCCACGGACTGCTCTTTCTGGCCTGCACAGGGAACAGAATTACGCGCCTCGGCGGTAAGAATTGTTGTGCTCAGATCCGGAGGCGGATCGAGGCGTGGTTGGTGCCGTTGGAAAGAGGACTCATAGCTATATAACATATATTTTTGTCTCGTCGATCCAGAGAAGGGATTTGAAATTAGAATCTATGCAAACTACAGGTTTTCCTATGGATCTGGTTACAGACTATCAGGACAGAAAGGGATTTCCCTGAAGACGATTTTTGACTGGAGGGTAAAAGAATTTTCTGGGTGCTGGGAAAATTACAGGTGGAAGGGGTGGATGTTTGGAACACTTGGCAATGTTTATGGATTTTTTAAAAATTTATAAGGGAGTGGGAAAATTACGACAAGGGGACACTGTCCCGCAGATCTGCAAACTAGCAGATTACTGAGGGGAAGAACAAAAATATGGAAAAAATACCAAACGAAGGCCAAATGGCACAAATTTTAAACTGGAGACTAGGGGAGACAGGGAGAACAAGCCCTCAAAGTTTGGGCTCAATCAGACAACAATAGAAAAAGATAAAATTATGGGATTGAGGTTCTATCCTGATTTGGACAGAACTCCAGCGATGGCGGTGGCGGCGCGATGGCGGCACGAACGACGGTGGCGGCGGCGGAGTTGAGCGTCACACTCAGGGAGGTGGTGGTGGAGAGGCTTCACACCTCTGAAATGAGAGCTCTCACAACTCTAGAGGGGGAGAGAGGGGCACCCTTGGGCCAATTGAGCATAAATTGATTTTTTTCTCACATTAATGCTAAGTAAATCACAAAATACAAGGTATATATAGAAAGTGTAAAAAGACCTAAACTAACCTCAGATCTAAATTAGGGGAGGGGTAAAAGAGGGAGTTCACATTTAATTTCCCATGTGTTTTGACTCACGTAAAATAAAAATACAAAACCTATTAAACAAATATAAATGGGGATGACATCTTGGACTTTAAGGGTTGGAATATTGGACTTTTTAATCCAATTGTCCCCTTGAATGGTCAAGCCATCTAGAAGCCCACCTTGGACCTTTGACCAGCCCCACATGGGACCTATGGCTTAGGTGGACCAATAGGGAAGGAGATGAGGGGCCCCCGCTGGACCTACAGGACTTTTACACAAAAACCCAAACATCCTTGGGGAATGACAAATTGGCTTATGAAGCCTTACAATTGTAAACCTACTTCCCATGGATATAAATACAAACTAAAAGGACACAAATATAAAAATAAAAGTTAGTGCCCGGTGTAGATTCCCATCACCTAGGCCCTTTCACTGAGTGCCACTTGGTGTTGCTTAACGTCGGGGCGCCCACGGGTGGTCCCAGGCGGCCATGTAGGATACGGGCAAAGCCTGTATGTGAGTGGCCGGGGTTGACCTCGGACAGTTGCTTATGTCGCCGCATGTCACGGCAAGCTGGTTAGGACCCTTGTAGGCCATAGGGCTGTGGAAAGGGCTCAGTAGCCCATGCCTTCGGGGAAATGCCCAAACCCCTATTTCTTGTTATTCTACCGGGAAATAGTCCGGGTACAACATAAGCCTTGTTAGAGGGACGGCGATTTTGAAAAAAATCCTTGATAAACCGCCGATAGTAACCAGCCAGACCAAGGAAACTTCTTATTTCAGATATAGTCATTGGTCGGTTCCAGTTCTTGACAGCTTCTACCATAGAAGGATCCACGGCAATACCTTCTTTGGAGATAACATGGCCAAGGAAGGAGACTTACTTTAACCAGAACTCACATTTATTTAACTTTGCATATAGTTGATTTTCCCTTAATGTTTGCAAGGTAATTCTCAAATGTCCTCATGTTCTTCCTTTGTCTTGGAATATATAAGGATGTCATTAATGAATACGACCAAAAATCGATCAAGATACGGCCTGAAAACATTATTCATGAGTTGCATAAATGCTGCAGGGGCGTTGGTTAACTCGCACGACATAACCACAAACTCATAATATCCGTATCTACTTTGGAAAGCTGTCTTGTTAATGTCTTCCTCCTTAATCTTCAATTGACAGTAGCCAAACTTGAGGTCAATCTTGGAGAAATACTTCGCACCAGAGATCTGGTCGAACAGCTCATCAATATGCGGCAGTGGGTACTTGTTTTTGTTGGTAAGTTGATTTAACGGTCGGTAATCAATGCATAGCCTGAGAGATCCATCCTTCTTCCTGACAAATAGTACCGACGCACCCCAGGGGGATGTGCTTGGTCGAATGAAGCCTTTCTCCAGTAACTCCTGAAGTTGCTTCTTCAGTTCCTTGAGCTCCGTGGGGGACATCCTGTAAGGGGCCTTTGACACAGGTGCTGCTCCGGGTGTGAGTTCAATAGAAAAATTGAATTCCCTTTTGGGTGGTAGACCAGGTAAGTCAGAGGGGAAAACATCAAGAAATTCTTTTACAACGAGAATTTCTTCTATAAGGATTTCCTTGGACTCGGTAATAACTATAGAAGCAAGAAAAGCTTCACAACCTTACGAAATGAGTTTACAGGTGTGGAGAGAGGAAATAAGAGCAGGGTGTTTTCTATATTTGATTCCAAGGAAAAGGAATTTTGGAAGATCAGGTTTATGGAAAGAAATTCTCATATTGCGATAATTAATCTCGACATAGTGTTCGACAAGCCAGTCGATACCTAGAATAGCATCATAACCTTCCATGTTAAGGCATACTAAGTTTGCGGGGAGGTTATGGCCTTCTGTTGTTACCTCACTATCTAGGTAGTAAGTTGTTAATTTAGTTCCCGAACCTAAGGGTGTACTTATGCCTAGGTCCGAAGGTTGAGGAACTGGTGCAATTGGGAAGGTTTTTGCAAAAGTAGTAGATATGAAAGAATGAGAGGCACCAGTGTCGAATAACACAAATGCAGGATGTGAATAAATGTGAACAGTACCTTCCATTAGCCCATCATCCTTGGGCGCTTCTTCATCAAGAACAGCATTAAGACGCGCTTGCCGCTTGCGTCCACAGCTAGAAGATTGGTCCTTCATGAGAGGACAGCCCGGCATACGATGCTCCCGACTGCCACAGCGTAAGCAAGCGCCTAGACGCTTCCAGCATTCCTCGGCCGAATGGCCGAATGTATCGCAGAATGAGCAAGCCTCCATGACCTACTTGTCTTCCTCCTTCGCCTTCTTATTCTTTTGATTGCCACTACCACTCCCATTTTGGGACCTCTTCTTATTATCACGGGATTTGTAAGGCTCCGTGATGCTGATCTTCTCTTTCTTTCCTCGCTGATCTGACTTCCGACTGGACTCTTCACCCTTGCTTTTGTACTTTTCGACCTTCTCTAAGGTCCTCTGACATAGATATGCCCGTTGGACCATTTCCGTGTATGTACGGATATTTTGCGGTCCTAACTGTTGAATAAAACTGGGCCTTAAATGGTCCAAGAACCGATTTGCCTTTAAGATATCTGTGCTCACTAGATGTTGGGCATAAGGGGCCAGGCGGGAGAATTATAGTTCATATTCTACCACCGACATCATGCCTTGGCGTAGAGAAGCAAATTCCGCAGCCTTTCACTCCTTAACATGCTCAGAGAAGTATTTTGCTCGGAAGAGTGTTAAGAAACTCATCCCATGTAGGCTGGGCATTTTGAGGTTGTGCCGAGGTAGCCTTCCACCAAGTACGCGCATCTTTGCTCAGTTGGAATGTGGCGTGGCGGACCTTCTCTTGGTCAGCACATTGCATAACGTTGAAAATCCTCTCCATCTCGTCTATCCAATTTTTTGCTTCATCCGGATTAGAGGAGCCAGAGAATCGTGGAGGATTTAAGCTCCGAAAGTTACGGTGCAGATCGCCAGCACCAGCCCTTGCGCCAGCTTGGGCCATAGTCTGCAGGGCCTGGGTAAGACCCACAACGGTCTGTTGCATCCCGTCCCAGTCAACACGGTGTGCCATTGTGAGAATAAGGTACCTGAGAGAATAATCAATTAGTTAATCCTTACGGAATTAATGGGGATTATCCTAGGGATAAATTCCAATTCAACTATCTCATCCCGGGCTCTACCCAATCTCTCATTGGTGAAAATTTTATTTCCTTAGTTAATAGGTGTGGGTCCTTAAACTTTGGACTTAGCCTATGGCATGACATTTTCCTAGGACTTACTTATGCCTAGGCGCTGATACCAACTTAATTGTCACACCCCGAGATATATGTATACAACAGAAGTAACTCAGAGAAACGTGGACAGTCGGTAATACGCCTCAAGCTACTAATATAATTAGAGCACAAATCATTCACACATAAGATGAATGCACAATAATTGACCAAAAATCTAACTTTTATTGATAATAATCAAAAGTACATGAATATTTGACTCTCTTTTGACGTAATGACAACTAGACTCAATAAAAATGAAAACTACATAGTGTGACTCAAATAAATTAAAATTACATGATGTGACTCTAGACTACTTAAAGAGTCATGACACTCTAAGTCTTCTCTCATGCCTTTAATCATCACTCTCGGACCCATCACTAGCATAGTCTGAATCCGACTCACTTGAATTTCCTGAAAAGATTTGAAAAGTAGGTATGAGCACACTTGCCCAGTAAGTATCTTCGTATCAACATAAAGACAATGTTTAAATGATTAGCATTTTAGCTCTAGAAAGTAAGATAAGGAAAAATGCGATACTCATACGCATAAAACCAACATAACATAACAACATGATATGACTAAGGTAAGAGATTTGAGAAGATATACGAGCATGATCAAGCAAGAATGTAACATGGCCTTTCATGTAACAAGAACACACTTGCATGTAACGAGAATGTACTTTTCATAACCATAACGGCTATGCAGTAGAAAGTCATGTAACAAGTATGTAATAATTTCATGATAGTCCTCGTGGTTTTCACTTGTTTATAAAAAAAGTACTCCCGGCGCAATGCGACACCAGTGTTCATCATACCCCATAGTTTACAGCATGTTTTCGACAATCAGTCGAGGGGGCTAAAGTCGAGCCCTTCGACACAATCAGTGCCCGTTCTGCATCTTCAAGTTATAAATCAAGCAACTTCCACGAGATATAACAATAAAGTACGGCCAAAATGTAACAAGTCAAACAATAAGCTCATGACAACAAGATCAAGGTAAGAACATACCAAATATGATCATGAGAGTTCAAAGACTGAATTAAAGACAAGGTTATGCCACGGAAAGAAATCGGCAGTGTAATGGTACATTCTTTATCTTCCGTAATTTATTAGTTATCTATTTGAACAAGGTTTTGGGTTCCCTATGATCAAAAGACCATCTAGGAACCTAGGGAAATCAACCCTTGGGTCAATCCCCGGGTTAAGAACACTTGATAAAGAAACGATCATGCTTGGGCCGTTTCTTCAGATAGCGGTCTTAGCCTGGCCGCAACAAAAAGGTAGCGGTCCTAGGATGACCGCAACTAGATAGAGTCGGCGCCAGAAAGAAAGAAGGCTCGACGTAGTGAAAACTCTGGGAGATAGCGGTCATGGGAAGGCCGCTAGCTGACAATAGCAGTCTCCTTGATGGCCGCTACTAGCTAGGATATAGAAAAACACCGGTCATGTGAGTGCTTTCTAGATAATTGGGCTTTGAGGGTACAACTAGCTCGGCATCCTAGTGGAAATCCCAGGCTCGCGGAGACTTACGGAGGCCTTGAAACATGATCCCCTAATCCGACAGAAGGAATATCCGACGGAGAGGTTCATAAGTCCAAGAGGTGTTCCTATCACGTGCAAGTGTAACTAATAGTCACATACCGGGATATGTGCTATGTACTTAACTAGAAAGATAGTAGATAAGAGTGAAGTGCGTGAAACAACGATCAACACATCATAATAAACCTTGTTCTATGAGCATAGAGAAAATGATTTAAATACAAACTATAGGGGTTTTGGCATGAAATTATCATAAGATTAAAATAAGCATTTAAAATATATATAAGACTTGCAATCTATCAAGGATGATGCACAATATAACCAATATCACGAATATATAGTCAAAACTAGGTATAAAACCTATTTACCTAGGCTTGCCATTTATTTAAAAGGGCTGATATGCGCACTGTTTAGAGTTAACAGCGTGCAGGTCACAGAAACATAGTAGCGGTCCAGACATGTCTGTTATATTTAAATAGCGGTCTATCAGGCGGCCGCTATCAAGAAATAGCGATCTTTATTTGGACCACCTTCTGTCTCTCAGACAGCAAGTAAAACCCTGTGTGGGCTGGCCTATTTTAGGGTATTAGATAAATGAAAACCATGCTAAACAGAGGAATAAGGCATGATAGATCAAAAGAAAAGCATGGAGTTGCATGGTTTACATGAATTAAGCCAAAAATATTTACTTTTTTTATTAAAGGCATAGTTCATGCGTGCAGTGATAACCTAGATGCGCAGTCAAAATAAAACATTAAATTCTCTAAGTGCAGTGCATGAAATTACTAGAAACCAAAGGACTTTTGTTCCTAACACGTTAGTTCAGCCATCCATGAGATGACCTACCTCTGGAAGTACTCTTAAAGATCGAATTTATTACTGGAAGTCAATGCTGGCTCCTATGCGTCTTTCGTGGAACCGCCTATTTCCTGGCCTTCTAACTCTTCAACCTCTCCTCCTAAGTTCATGAAATTTGGAGGATAGGTAGAAGATACAAAGGACAGTAATAGGTTCTAAAGATACAACTCGAACTAACCTCGTCTAGGGCTTCTAATTTCCTCTTCTTCCCGGGACGATCGCACTATTTCCTGTGCAGATGGCATTGAAATAGCAACTCCTGGGGCTTCTAGATCCTTAAAGACTCGACCTCCTAGCACGAAAATTGGAGGGATGTTTGACAATATAAAGGAGAACAAAATCTTCAAAAGGCATTACCTGAGATAGTGTCTCCTTACCTTCTAAAAACGCGATCCAACATTAGGCTTCGCGCGGGTCGAAGTTGGGTTTATTTATAAGGTTTGAGTTAGGGTTACTAGATTAGGTCGAAATAGAATTCTATTTTGGGCTCCAATCAATCCTTAAGAGTCCTAGACATGATTCCTTAGAAGATAGCTTTTATCCAAGGCGATTGGGGCATGAAAAATCTAATCTTTCCATGTCTCTCATTGTTACGTTCATGGAAGCTAGTAGCGGTCTGTCTGAGATCGCTATATGGAGGTAGTGGTCGCGCGATAGACCGCTATCATCCAGGGCGCCAAAAATTTGAATTTCAATCAAATTCCTCTACATTTATCCCCTAAATTATTTAATTTAAATTGGGCAATTATCTTAGGACGGTTCTAGAATTGGGCTTCGGCATATTGGGTTTAGGAATTACTCTATAGGCCTAATTTAAGTGTGCCAAAGGGCTTGGTTATCAATCGGTCTTCCAATTTGATTTAATTAACTAATAAATGCATTTAAAAGCCCATTAATGCCTAATAATTCCTATTTAATTGCTAATTAATTCCAGAAATTTACTATATTTTCCAGGGGTGTTACAGCCACGCTCGCGATCGGGGGAGGGAAACGGCCGCGTGAAGGAAGAGGGGGGGTTCGATGGGGGAAGAAGAAAAAGGTTGTGGGATTTCTCTCCAACCTCACAAAATCCAAAATTGTATATATGCCCAAACCTTTTTAATAAAAAGCTGTTTATTCACGAAGAAATCTCGAAAAATCACGATTGATGTCAAAAAAAAATTTGAGAAAAAGCAAGGCCGCTCATCCCAATGACACGGACCCAAAATGATCCGCGAAACCTCCATCCAGGGGTTTGAAAACCCAGAATTAAAGTCCGAAATTCACTCAGACACGATCCGCGACCCACGGAAAAAGATCTGAAAAGATCCAAAAAACCCGGGACATTACACCGAGTGTTGTGATCTTTGAGAGATCAGAGTGTTGTCGGATTAGGACTTTGGTCTTGAGTGGACAATTGTAAGGCCATGCCTTACATACCTTCCTTTTCCTGAGTTGGACTTGGGATGGTAAGAGGTGTGCGTCGGGACCGGAGTTGGTCCGATCGTGTTCTCGGCATTCAGGTGGTTGAGCATGAGAACGTTGTAGCATGGAGCCAACGGAATTGTGGTGTGAGCAAGCTGAGGCTCAGCATCGGTTGTCCTTTGTGAAGTGTGTCAGATGCGTCAGCATGATGAGAAGCTAATGTTCTGATCTTTCTGCCAGGCATGGTTTCTAGTAGTGGCAGGATTGTGTTGTGGTTTGTGTTTCCTCGATGTGTGGGGTGGTGGCAGCGATACCATGAGTGGGCTTCCGTTGTCACTGAGGTGTTGCCAGATCTGTACTCTTTTGTGTGTCATGCTCGCTCTGAGAACCAATGTATGGTGATATGGAGCGGGATGATTCCGTTCTTGATTGCAGTCTGGCTGTGTTCCTCAGCGATTATGTTTCTATGGAATTTGAGGTTTTCTTGGAGTTTTGACAAGCGTTGTCAGTCTGGTAAGACGCTCTTCCCCTGTGGCATGATGGTTGCCTTAAATTTAGAGGATAAAATTTCTGTAAGGGGGGAGGGATGTAATTGTAGCAATCCCGAAAAAAAAATTATATATATATATATATAATATTAGTTATATAATAATTATGAAAGATAAAGTTTTGATATAAGTAAAATAGAAATAGCTAAATTAGATGATGGGATTTAATATTTAATTTGTGGGCTTTGAAACCCACTACAAATAAATCTTAAATATAAAATCACCACAAATAACCCTTAAACAATAGTCCAACCCAAATAAAAATTTAAAGGCCTTAAACCTCAAAATGGACTTTGAGGGCTTTAAATATAGAAGGCCATTAGTTAAATAATGGGCTTTTGATACAAGGAAAACTCGTATAAACCCATCAGTAGCACTAAAACCATTAAATGGGCCTTTTAAACACAACCCCTTTACGTAATAGCATGTGGGCCATAGGCCTTAATGGGCCTTTATGACAAAACTAATACCAACTAGTTAAACATGTGTGCTCTATTCGAAGGGTTGACCTATGCATAGTAGGAAATTGTAGGGTTATGGCAATCAAACAAGGACAACAACGTTGAATGAGGTAGGGCCATCACGTTAGCATAGAAAATGGGCTTCAAGAGTTTTATTTAACCCATATACAAATTGGGTTTTCCCATAAGATGGAGTGAAGGGTTCACCATTTAGAGAATTGGCTTCCTGTAGGATGGGTTGAGGGCTTTATAACAAACACCTACATGTATAATAAGCTTCCCATTTAAACCTATATCGATGCTAAAAGGGCCCTTAGCAAGTGGGCTCCCTTGATTAAACATATAACTGTTAAGAGGCCATTATCTTTATATTTAACACATATAATGGGCTTTATACGACAAACTGTAGTAAGACTCTTAGGGGATTTATCCTATAAATAAGACCCCTTCGAAGTAGCATAACCCTATTACTGCGAAGGGAACGTTGTGCGAGGCGGCTCTCCTGCATGGGTTTATCGTTCTGCATGCACAGTTTTCCCTCTGTCGCTAGTTCCTTTGGTTAATTAATAATTTCACCATGTTTAAAATTTTATATCTATGGAATCATGTAACTAAAATCTATGACATGCATATTTTTGAAATCCCCACATTTTTATCTTATTTTCCATGTATTTAGATCCATGAAAAAATTGAGGATTGAAAAGTGATATTGTTCATTGAGTAAAACTCTGCTTGAACTTTAGGGATTTTTATCTTTTAAACCAGAGAAAATAAAATTATGATATTTCATGGCTAAACTCTTTAGATTTTTCTCTTATTTATCATATAATTTATTTTACTAAATACTCACTATTTAAAAAGTGGCACTATTCATTCAAATGAATAGTAACCTGAGAAATGAATAGTAACGCTTGAGTCTGCAAGTGTACCAAGGGTATGTTGCAGTGGATAAACATTAATAGTTTTGGCAATAACTATACTATCTTTAAGAATATCTATGTCTAATGCAAAAAAGATATGATTATAATATACAAGCTATTGTCATTTCTTAATACCTTGTTATACGGCGAATCACGGCGAATACTATACAGGTAGTTAGATTTCTTGACTTTGACGGCTTGTTTGTGAGCGCCGGAGTAGGTTTTCTTCTAACCTAGACAAAACCCCATAAAACACCTGCAAGCTAAAAGACCATGCATCTTGTTCTGTATGAAGTCTTACGTTTTCTGCGGACGTAGTTTCATAGCCATATAGCATGTTAAAAGTTTTTATATCCATATAACCATGTATCTAAAAATCATAAAATGCAGATTTTTACAATTCTCATAATTTTTTCTTAATTTTCATATTTTTAGATCCATGAAAAATTTCATATATTAAAAGTGACATTGTTCAATGAACAATAACGATCTTGTTACATCGTATGAACATACCCACCTTTAAAATTTTATATCTATTAAATCGGGCAAGATAAAATCTGGATATGCATAGGGTTAGAATCCTTATATTTTTCTTTTATTTTTTATATATTTAAATTTATTAAATTCTCACTAATTAAAAAGTAGTACTATTCACTCTAAATGAACAATAATGTGTTAAATGAATAGTAACCGTGACTTTTGATCACACCTCCACCATAGGATGCACTCCCACCTTTTTAGAAGTTCCACCTAACCTTACTATACACCTATTTATCTTTATGCCTTATGTATTCTTTTCTATTGTTCTCTTTATTCTTTAAAAACCCTCAGCTCTACCATTAATCTCTCAAATATATATATCTATATATATATATATATATATATATAATATAAATATTAAATACGCGTCCATACTCGTGACACCAATTAAAATAAGCATCCTTTTAAAGAGACACTATTTTTCTAAGACTTTTAAATTATATGGAAATAAATATGAATTGACGTCTTTACAAAGAGACGCGTATTATTAGAAATTCCTTAAAGAAAATAAAATATGATAATGATAAATGACGAATTAATGTCCAAACACATCGACACTATTTTAAGAACTGGCGTCTCCTTATACGGACCCAATTAATATAATTTTATTTAATTATAAGAAATGCTAGAATTGGCATCTCTCTAAGGAGACGCTAATTTTTAAATTAACGCCTGCTTGCATAGACACGATTTCGCTATCTCTTAGGTTTTATGTGATTTATCGCAAGGTCATCTCTATCCAAAGTTCTGTCCTTGAATTGCTTGAAATCCGTGAATCTACCTTAATGTTCCTACAATGGCTTATTCCTTGGAATCCCTTTGGTCATTATACATGATATGGATATTGTCTGAAAATTTATACGGGGCTATGGGTCCAAATTTGACATTCAATGCTAGAACGTTACTTGATAGGGGCCCCAATCTGGTCCCAGGGACGAGGAAAAGCCCAGACATATAGCGGTACTATGAATGATCGGGTGTGACATTGCACCAATGATAAGCAAGATTTGATCTAGACAATTCCAATATGATATGATATGTTCTTCACTTGATATGATACGATATTCACAATTCTAGCTCATTACAGCCCATAGAAGCCTTATCTTCAAGGCCCCCATGCCCCAAACTACTCAACACCTTCACAGCAAGCCGCTGTGCACTGCAGGAGTATTACTGTAGTGCCCCAAAATTTATATAAATAATTTCTAGATTATCTTAAGAATTTTTTGGAATTTATTAGGAATTATAAAGCTTAAATTGATTATAAGGCCCAACTATGTTAAAATATTAATCCGGCTTTGATAAATAAAACCCAAAAGGTTAAGGACCAAGCCCATTAAGTTTGGCCCATGTTCTAGAATGTTATTTAGCTTATTCACGAATTTTACGGATAAATACTCATTTATTAGATAATTATGTGGATAAAATAATAAAGAGTTTGAATTTCGTTGAATTCTGCAAACGGTGAATGTAGCGGTCTATCGTGCGACCGCCACAATCATGTAACTCGCCAATACATGATCGTTACACGCTGTCAGTTCCGTGAATGGAAGAACAAGCAAAAAGATTAGATTTTTACTAGTTTATCTCTTAGGGATCGAGATGGGAGGACTAGTAAATGTGTTAAGGACTCTCTGAAGTCGATCTAAGCCTTAACAAGGACTCTAGAATCGATCTAATCCACAAAATCTTAGCTAAAACCTATAAATAGACCCTAGTTTTGACCTGCGCGAACCCTTACATTGGCTCGCATGGAACTAAGGTAAGAAGATAGTATTTCGAGTAAGTTCCTTAGAACTTTTTGTTCCTTATACATAGGACTAATCGTCCTCAAAATTTCATGCTAGGAGATCAACCACACAAGGAGTTTGAAGCTTCCAAAGTTGCTGGTTCGACCATAGCAACCCAGGAATCTGAGCGAAAGTCTACTGAAAATCAGGAGATTAGAACACCAAAACGAGGTAATTAGCCTAAGTGTCTTTAGAACTTTATGTTCCCCTTAATTTCACCTTCTTAATCTCAAAATTTCACGTCCTTAGGTCAAGAGATTGAGGAGTTAGAGCAACGTGAAGTTGCTGAAAAATTACAGGAAGGGAAGAACTAGGGCGTGGCTTGCAGTCACAAATTGGAAGTTGAAAGCCCAAGAAAGAGGTAGGTCATCTCATGAATGGTAAGAATAGCATGTTAGGGATAAAAGCCCTCTGGTTCTACTTGATTCCATGCACTATAGACCATAAATTTCATGTTTTATTAGAATCATACATACATACATACATACATACATACATACATACATACATGTCTTTATCCTTAAATGAAGATAAAAGATATTCTCTTGTTCATTCACTGCAACCTATGCATCTAGATGGACTATTCTTCGTTTTATCATGACTAGAGTAGTTAAGTCTTTTCAAAACATGACATGTTTTCAAAGCATAGTCTTTATCTTTTTACTTTCCTGACAACAGGACTCTAACGGCCTATAGTTAGACCGTCAGAGGGACGTAACGGCCTTACGATAAGCCGTCACACTCCCTGTTATACTTAAGATTTTCTGTTAACGCTAACAGACCATAACCGGAGTGTTACAACACTCTAACAGCTCCATGATAAACCGTCATAGCCCTGTGACGCGCCCATGTTCGACCGTCAGAATAACTGTGTTCTGTCAACCCGAGAAAGAGTTAAAAATAGTCAAGTTTACTTATGAATAAGGCTAGTTATCTAAGTTTTGACCTATTTTTCATAACTTTGAGTTTATAAATTGCTTCATATATGTTTAAAGCACTTTGAGTTATTTTAAAGTACATGATTAACTTCATTACTAAAACTCTATAGTTTTGTATTAAAACATGATTTTTACTGATGTATTGACGGAGTTTTATCATGGTTTCACATTGTTGCACATTCTTTCTGTCTATAGAGTCAATTCTCTAAGTACATGGCATATATTCCGGTATATGACTATTAGTTCGCACTTTGCACTATAGGAACATATTCTTGAACTTGAGGATCTCTCTATTGGATATTCCTTCCAATGGACTAGAAAATCTGGTTTCAAGGCCTCCGTAATTCTCCGCGAGCTTGTGATTCCCACTAGGACGTTGAGTTGGTTGTACCTTTAAAGCTCAATTGTTTAGAAAGCACTATCGATGTTTTCTGGTTTTAACTATGTAACGGTCTAATACTAGACCGTCAGGCTCATATAACGGTCCAGTATACAACCGTCACATTCACTGAGTCCAATTATTCTTTCTAGATTCAATCTATTGTAACGGCCCAATTATAGACCGTCACGATCATGTAACGGCCCATTAATTGACCGTCACAGTTCTTGAGTGATTTAACCCGAGGTTTGACCCAAAGGTTGATATTTCAAAGTTCCTAGATGGATTATTGATGGTTTAGGACTTATCATATTATTCAAAGATACTTAATCTTAAATTATGAAAGTTAAGAAACGTACCGTTATGCTGCCGATTTATTTTCATGGCATAACCTAGTTTTAATATGTTCATTGAAATTCTTTAAATCATATAGAAGCATTCTTGTGATAGATTACTTTATCTTGAACATATCCTTTGAAATTGTACATTCTTGGCCATATTATTTACATGCGTGGAAGTAGCTTGATTTATACTTGAAGATGCGGACCGAGCACTGATTGTGTTCAAGGGCTCTATGCTAGTCCCCTCGACTAATTGTCGGAAACATACTATTATAAATCATGGGGTATGATGCTACTGGCATCGCATTACGCTGGGAGTACTTTCTCGATAAATAAGTGAAGATCCATGGCATCGTGAAGTGAAAATCCACGACACGATATATACACGTACATGACTTTCTAGCTTGTTACATGTTATACCATAGAAATTCACGAAGTACTTGCTACTAAGTGAAGAGTACATTCTTGATTGATACATGACTTTCTAGTACATTCTTGTTCATGAAAGGCCATATCATATTCTTGTTACATTCATACTTGCTCATTCTATCTTACATAATCGTCTTGTTACCTTGGTTTAATCGCATGATTGTACCTTATTCTTTTGAGCTAAAATCTTAATTACTTAAATATTGCTAATCATGTTGATATGAAGATACCTACTGGGCAAGTGTGCTCATTACCTATTTTCTAATCTTTTCAGGAGATGGAAGTGATACGAATTCGGATTCGAGTTATACAAGTAGCGGGTCCGAGAGCGAATAAAAGTCATATCAAAATGAGAGTGAAGACTTAGGAAAGTCAATATTGTTTAGATTGAGTCTTTGTAATTTCCTTTTTCCTTGAGTCTAGTGGATTATTGAAGGTTGAAAGCTATTGTATTTGGATATTATTGATTATTAATGAAATAAAAATTGGAGTTTGATTAAACTATTGTGCAATTGCATTCTTATGTGTGATTGTCTTGCGCTCTGATCGTTCTTGCTCGCAAGAGACTTACCATACCTGCTGTTCACGTTCCTCGAGCTAGTCTTCCGCTATAAATAAAAGCTCGGGGCGTGACTGTTAAGTTGGTATCAGAACCTAAGTCTCAGGACTTAGGGAAAAGAGTAACGTCATAGGATAAGTCCAAGGCTTAAGGACCCATACCTATGAACTAAGGAAGAAATTTCCTCACCATGCGAGGATTGGGTAGAGCCCGAGATAAGATAATTAATTAGTTTCAAGATTAATCTCTTTCTAATTCCATGAGAATTAACAATTATTATTTCTCTCAGGTACCCTTCAAATTTGTTCCCGTCCTGCATTTGTGCTATTTGATACTGGTGCCTCTCACTCTTTTATCTCCACTACTTTTGCAAAAACATTACCAATTGCATCAGTTCCCTTACCTTTAGATCTTGCTGTTACTACACCTTCAGGTTTTGGAACAAAACTTACCGAGTATTATCCTAATAGTGAGGTAATAGTGGAAAATTACAATCTCCCCGCAAATTTAGTATGCCTTGACATGAAAGGTTATGATGCCATTTTAGGGGTATATTAGCTTATAAAGCATGATGCTGATATTAATTGCCGAAATAGGATTATATTCTTTCGAAAACCCGATCTTCCAAGATTTTCTTTCCTTGGCATCAAGTATAGGAAACATCCTACTATCATATCCTCTCTTCATGCTTGCAAACTTATCTCGCAAGGATGTGAAGCTTTTCTTGCTTCTGTCATTGTTACCGAGTCCAAGGAAATCATCATAGCAGACATCCCTATTGTAAATGAGTTCCCAGATGTGTTCCCATCCGAATTACCTAGTTTACCACCCGAGAGGGAAGTAAACTTCACCATCGAACTCATTCCAAGAACATCACCTGTTTCTATAGCCCCTTATAGGATGTCTACCACGGAACTTAAGGAACTAAAAAGGTAGTTGCAGGAACTACTAGACAAAGGTTTCATCAGACCTAGCACATCCCCCTGGGATGCGCCAGTTCTTTTTGTCAAGAAGAAGGATGGCTCTCTCAGGCTATGCATCGACTACCGGCCACTGAATCAACTCACAATAAAAAATAAGTATCCGTTGCCGCGTATTGATGAGCTCTTCGATCAACTTTCGGGAGCAGAGTATTTCTCCAAGATAGACCTCAGGTCAGGTTATCATCAGCTTAGAATTAAAGAAGAAGACATTTATAAATTGGCTTTTCGAAGTCGTTATGGCCACTATGAATTTGTGGTAATGCCGTTCGGATTAACAAATGCCCCAGCAGCATTTATGCAACTTATGAACAATATTTTTCAGCCATATCTGGACCAGTTCATCGTTGTCTTCATTGATGACATCATGGTATATTCCAAGACAAAAGAGGAACATGAAGAACATCTGAGGATAGCTTTGCAAACACTTAGAGAACATAAACTTTATGCCAAGCTTAACAAGTGTGAATTCTGGCTCAAGGAAGTTTCATTCCTAGGTCACATTATTTCAAAAGAAGGTATCACTGTGGATCCTTCTAAAGTAGAAGCTGTCAGAAACTGGAGCCGGCCAACGACTGTATCAGAAGTAAGGAGCTTTCTTGGTCTATCTGGCTATTATAGAAGATTCATTAAGGACTTCTCAAAAATTACTGTTCCTTTAACTAGACTCACAAGAAAAGAAAATCCTTTTGTCTAGTCAAAGGAATGTGAAAAGAGTTTTCAAACTCTTAAGAACCATCTTACTACAGCTCCTATTCTATCACTACTGGTGGAAGGTGGTGGATTTGAAGTATATACGGATGCGTCTGGCATTGGCTTAGGGTGCGTCCTCATGCAAGAAGGAAAGGTAATCTGTTATTCTTCAAGATAATTAAAACGTCACGAGGAAAATTATCACGTGCATGATTTAGAACTAGCAGCTGTTATTTTCGCCTTAAAAATTTGGCGCCATTATCTCTATGAAGAGAAATTCACGGTCTACTCGGACCACAAAAGCTTGAAATACTTATTCTCTCAAAAGGAATTAAATATGAGATAGAGGAGATGGTTAGAATATCTCAAAGATTTTGATTTTACTATTTAATACCATCCTGGCAAGGCTAATATGGTAGCAGATGCACTCAGTAGAAAACCAATGGGAAAGTTATCAAGTCTCATGATTAGTATGACTAATCTTATTCCTCAATTCGCTCAGTTGAACTTAGATATTGACGTGAAGGAAGAAGATTGTTTCATCGCTAATATTCAAGCTCAACCTACACTAATAGAAGATCTGGTCAAGCTGCAAAATAATGGTCCCGTATTGCAGGAGATTAAAACCAACATAGAACAAAGACCGGATTTTTTTATTTCCAATGACGGAAGAGTGCTATTTAAGGGCCAAATATGCGTACCAGATCATGAGGATACGAAGAAATAGATCCTAGATGAAGCACATAAATCCAAGTACACCATTCATCTAGGCGGTACAAAAATGTATCAAGATCTCAAAAGAAATTTCTGGTGGCCCAATATGAAGAGGGAAATAGCTGATTTCGTGTCTCGCTGTCTCACTTATCAACAAGTAAAGGCAGAGTATTTTCGACCCGTAGGTAAATTACATCCCTTAGATATTCCAGCATGGAAATGGGAAAGTGTAGGAATGGATTTCATTATGGGTTTACTAAAGACAAGAGGTGGACACGACGGTATCTGGGTAATCAAAGACCGATTGACAAAATCTGCACATTTCATACCAATCAAAAGTCGATGGTCTGTGGATATTCTAGCAACCTTATACATAAGGGAAATTGTCAAGCTACATGGTGTCCCTATCATTATCATATCTGATAGAGATCCTAGATTCACATCACAATTTTGGAAGGGTCTACAACATTCACTAGGGACCCGACTAAATTTTAGCACGGCATTCCATCCACAAACTGATGGCCAGATGGAAAGAACAAATCAAGTGGTGGAAGATATGCTCAGGGCTTGTGCTATTGACTTCGGAGGAAGTTGGCATGATCACTTGCCTCTGGTAGAATTTGCATATAACAACAGTTATCAGGCCAGCATACAAATGGCACCTTTTGAAGCATTATATGGAAAAAGCTATAGATCACCGATATGTTGGAATGAAATAGGGGAAAGGAAAATTCTAGGCCCTGACATTATCATGAATTCTTCAGAGAAAATTAAGCTCATTCGAGAAAGATTGCAGATTGCTCAAGATAGGTAGAAATCTTATCCTGATAATCGAAGGCACGACTTGGAGTTTCAAGTAGGAGATCATGTGTATCTGAAGGTTTCTCCGGGTCGTGGTATTCGAAGATTTGGCATCAAAGGCAAGCTAACTCCAAGATTCATTGGCCCATTTGAAATTCTTGAAAGGGTCGGTGAAGTGGCTTATAGATTAGCTCTACCTCCATAATTAGTAGGAGTTCATGACGTATTTCACGTCTCTATGCTGAAAAAGTATATATATGATCCTTACCATGTTATCACTTACAATAATTTGGAGATTCAGAAGAATATGATGTACGAGCAAACACCAATAAAGATTCTGAATCGGGAAGTGTGTCAACTAAGGAATAAATCTATTCCTATGGTCAAAATTCAATGGAAGAAATCATGGCCATCCGAAGCAACTTGGGAAATAGAAGAAGCTATGTGAAAAAGATTCCCAGAATTATTTGACTGTAAGTACACTCTCCATATAATCCATGTATTAAATTTGGGGATCAAATTCTTCTAAGTGGGGGAGGGTATAGTGCCCCAAAATTTATATAAATAATTTCTGGATTATCTTAAGAATTTTTTGGAATTTATTTGGAATTATAAAGCTTAAATTGATTATAAGGCCCAACTATGTTAAAATATTAATCCGGCTTTGACAAATAAAACCCAAAAGGTTAAGGACCAAGCCCATTAAGTTTGGCCCATGTTCTAGAATGTTATTTAGCTTATTCACGAATTTTAAGGATAAATACTCATTTATTAGATAATTATGTGGATAAAATAATAAAGAGTTTGAATTTCGTTGAATTTTGTAAACGGTGAATGTAGCGGTCTATCGTGCGACCGCCACAATCATGTAACGCGCCAATACACGACTGTTACACGCTGTCAGTTCCGTGAATGGAAGAACAAGCAAAAAGATTAGATTTTTACTAGTTTATCTCTTAGGGATCGAGATAGGAGGACTAGTAAATGTGTTAAGGACTCTCTGAAGTCGATCTAAGCCTTAACAAGGACTCTAGAATCGATCTAATCCACAAAACCTTAGCTAAAACCTATAAATAGACCCTAGTTTTGACCTGCATGAACCCTTACATTGGCTCGCGTGGAACTAAGGTAAGAAGATAGTATTTTGGGTAAGTTCCTTAGAACTTTTTGTTCCTTATACGTTGGACTAATCGTCCTTAAAATTTCGTGCTAGGAGATCAACCACACAAGGAGTTTGAAGGTTCCAAAGTTGCTGGTTCGACCATAGCAACCCAAGAATCTGAGCGAATGTCTACTAAAAATCAGGAGATTAGAACACCAAAATGAGGTAATTAGCCTAAGTGTCTTTAGAACTTTCTGTTCCCCTTAATTTTACCTTCTTAACCTCAAAATTCCACGTTCTTAGGTCAAGAGATTGAGGAGTTAGAGCAACGAAGTTGGTAAAAAATTACAGGAAGGGAAGAACTAGGGCGTGACTTGCAGTCACAAATTGGAAGTTGAAAGCCTAGGAAAGAGGTAGGTCATCTCATGAATGGCAAGAATAGCATGTTAAGGATAAAAGTCCTCTGGTTCTACTTGATTCCATGCACTATAGACCATGAATTTCATGTTTTATTAGAATCATATATACATACATGTCTTTAGCCTTAAATGAAGATAAAAGGTATTCTCTTGTTCATTCACTGCAACCTATGCATCTAGATGGACTATTCTTCATTTTATCATGACTAGAGTAGTTAAGTCTTTTCAGAACATAACATGTTTTCAAAGCATAGTCTATCTTTTTACTTTCCTGACAACAGGACTCTAACGGCCTATAGTTAGACCGTCAGAGGGACATAACGGCCTTACGATAAGCCGTCACACTCCCTGTTATACTTAAGATTATCTGTTAACTCTGACGGACCATAACCGGAGCGTTACAACACTCTAACGGCTCCACGATAAATCGTCACAGCCCTGTGACGCGCCCATGTTCGACCGTCAGAATAACTATGTTCTGTCAACCCGAGACAGAGTTAAAAATAGTCAAGTTTACTTATGAATAAGCCAAGTTATCTAAGTTTTGACCTATTTTTCATAAATTTGAGTTTATAAATTGATTCATATATGTTTAAAGCAATTTGAGTTATTTTAAAGTACATGATTAACTTCATTACTAAAACTCTATAGTTTTGTATTAAAACATGATTTTTACTGATGTATTGCAGGAGTTTTATCATGGTTTCACATTGTTGCACATTCTTTCTGTCTATAGAGTCAATTCTCTAAGTACATGGCATATATTCTGGTATATGACCATTAGTTCGCACTTTTGCAATATAGGAACATATTCTTGAACTTGAGGACCTCTCTATTGGATATTCCTTCCAATGGACTAGGAAATCTGGTTTCAAGGCCTCCGTAATTCCCCGCGAGCCTGGGATTCCCATTAGGACGTCGAGTTGGTTGTACCTTTAAAGCCCAATTGTTTAGAAAGCACTATCTATATTTTCTGGTTTTAACTATGTAACAGCCTAATAGTAGACCATCATGCTCATATAACGGTCCAGTATACAACCATCACATTCACTGAGTCCAATTATTCTTTCTAGATTCAATCTATTGTAATGGCCCAATTATAGATCGTCACGATCATGTAACGGCCAATTAATTGACCGTCACAGTTCTTGAGTGATTTAACCCGAGGTTTGACCCAAGGGTTGATATTCCAAAGTTCCTAGATGGATTATTGATGGTCTAGGACTTGTCATATTATTCAAAGATACTTAATCTTAAATTATGAAAGTTAAGAAACGTACCGTTATGCTGTTGATTTATTTTCATGGCATAACCTAGTTTTAATATGTTCATTGAAATTCTTTAAATCAAATAGAAGCATTCTTGTGATAGATTACTTTATCTTGAACCTATCCTTTGAAATTGTACATTCTTGGCCATATTGTTTACATGCGTGGAAGTAGCTTGATTTATACTTGAAGATGCGGACCGAGCAATGATTGTGTTCAAGGGCTCTATGTTAGTCCCCTCAACTGATTGTCGGAAACATACTATTATAAATCATGGGGTATGATGCTACTGGTGTCGCATTGCGCTGGGAGTACTTTCTCGATAAATAAGTGAAGATCCACAGCATCGTGAAGTGAAAATCCACGACACGATATATACACGTACATGACTTTCTAGCTTGTTACATATTATTCCACAGAAATTTACGAAGTACTTGCTACTAAGTGAATAGTACATTCTTGATTGATACATGACTTTCTAGTACATTCTTGTTCATGAAAGGTCATATCATATTCTTGTTACATTCATACTTACTCATTCTATCTTACATAATGGTCTTGTTATCTTGGTTTAATCGCATGATTGATCGCATTTGCATGATTGTACCTTATTCTTTAGAGCTAAAATGTTAATTACTTAAATATTACTAATCATGTTGATGCAAAGATAGCTACTGGGTAAGTATGCTCATTACCTATTTTCTAATCTTTTCAGGAGATGGAAGTGATACGAATTCGGATTCGAGTTATACAAGTAGCGGGTCCGAGAGCAAATGAAAGTCATATCAAAATGAGAGTGAAGACTTAGGAAAGTCAATATTGTTTAGATCGAGTCTTTATAATTTTTTTTTCCTTGAGTCTAGTGGATTATTGAAGGTTGAAAGCTATTGTATTTGGATATTATTGATTATTAATGAAATAAAGTTGGAGTTTGATTAAACTATTGTGTAATTACATTTTTATGTGTGATTGTCTTGCGCTCTGATCATTCTTGCTCGCAAGAGGCTTACCATGCCGGCTGTTCGCGTTCCTCGAGTTAGTCTTCCATTGTAAATAAAAGCTCGGGGCGTGACAATTACTGCACATATCCATATATGTTTCTACAGAGGTGCATATAGATTGAGAAAGCCTGCCCTTTGGGCCGAACTCCCTTTTTTCCCAGCCCATTTAGATTTTTCTAAAGCTCCTTTTTTTACAAGCCTAATAAAAGTTGGAAATATCTACAGAAAAGTAGGCTGCTCGTTCTGGTGTGCCGGCGGAGTACCGATCTCAGCAGATGTTGGACCTCCAGTCCAGCAGCGGCGCCAGCAGGTGCTCCTCCGCCACCGCCGGCTTCCAGAACGAGACAATGTGGCTACTTACCATGTACGTCGTCACCTGCTCCAACACCCGGACGTCCTCCATCCGCATCTCCCGCAGTCGCTGGGTGTACTCCGGGGCGCACACCAGGTCCCACACCACCCCCACGCCACCCGACTTTAGCACCCGCACCACCTCCCCCAGCCCCCTCCGCCGCTGCGGCAGATGATGACAACGGATCCCTCCCGTCCTTCCCCATCCCGCTCAGGTGCACCACCGACACCACCACGTCGAAGTAGCCATCCGCGAAGGGCAGGTGCCGGGAGTCACCGTCTCGGCAAGTTACGTACTCCCCGACACCCTCCGCCCACGCCGTCCGTAGCGCCGCCACCGTCGCCTCCTGCCGCGACGCCAGGCTGACCACGCGCCCGCACCCGCCCTCCTTCTTCAGCCGGGTGGCCACAGCATTGAGAAGGATCCCGCTTCCATACCCGACGTCCAGCACGGTACGCACCGCAGACCAATCCGACACCGCCGCGAGCATCCGCTGGCCTGGAAAGGGAAAAACTTCGTTATTGACAATTATCGAATGGTTATACAGTTTCATGATACCTTATTCGCATTACATCTTCTATATGTTGTATATGCCTTGCATATGTTTTTGATGATAACTAAACTTTATATTTGCTTGCACATGTTCTTGCCTGCACATGTTCTTGATGTCAGTGTGCACTCATGTTGTTGTTCAAATATGGTTGAGATGGCAAATGGCTTTTGAGGCAGGCTCAAACATATTGGTTAAATGCATTGCTATATGGTCTTGATTTTTGGTTGAAATTGTTAGTTTTCGAAGAGGTTTCATAGCTCTTAACTGTGAACAAAGTCTTTGTACATCTCATGATGTATTAACATTGACTATCTTGAATTGTAGGATCAAACCTCATGGTGGTCGCTTGGAAGGTAAAAATATTTGGATAAGCACCTTGCTATCTACAACTAAAACAGGTGGTAAACCATGTCTACATTCTTCAAGAGCCTTTGGTAAGGCTATAGAAGTCTCAAATCTGGTAAAGCAAGTAAAGTCGACTTGCCTTCATGGGAAGTTGACTTGGTCTGATGTGAAAAGATTCTTTTATGCCTAAACATGTAGATTTGATTATTGATAGATGTATTGACTTAACCTTGATCAATAGATTGGAAGCTGATACTTAGGCTTTCAAAGGTTTCTCATACATATCTTTTCATGTGCTCTTAATGCGTTGAACTTATTCCTTGCATTTCCACAAAGGGTCCTTTTGAAATGAGATTTCATGGGTCTTTTGCATAGTGTTGAATGCATTTCGTGCATAATCAAAGCCAGATTAAAACCAAAATGCATGAATTGAACGAGGATATGAAGCTCAAAAGGATCGTGTTTCAAAAGCCTAGAGTGAGTCCAAGCCAACTCAAATTGAAAGGAACAAAGTGTGGTCTTACAGTATATTCTATAATGATATGATCCATGGGCTGACAATCTTATTTCTGCAGGTTTTTCAAAGTTCGGTCGACCTGGCCAGCAGGGGCGGTCGACCTAATCTCCCAGAACTAAAAACTCTGTAACATTACAGAGTTCGGTCGATCGCCCACACTGGACCGGTCTACCGATCCTCCTAGCAACGAAATCTTCAAAACCTGTAAAAGTTAGGTCGACCGCCCTATGTCTCCCGGTCGACCGAACCCCCCGAGGCAGCCAAGTTTGACTTTGTTTTTCACCAACGTGTTCAAGCCTCTCTTGTGGACTTTTCAGTCCTCTAGCATCCAAATTCGCCAGGAAATGTGGATCTATGTCTGGGGATGTTCCTTGACCAACCCAAGACATATAAAAACACCTCTTAGGGCAAAGAAATGTGTGGGAATCCAAGGATTGAAGGAGAGGCTGCCAAAGGAGAAAGAAGGCTACTATAGCTCCGTGAGCAGTAACTCGTGCAAGATTTCTTCATCCATCTCCAAGCACTTCAAGCTCCATCTGAAGCCAATCAATCTCCATTCAAGTGAAGAAGCAAGCCTTGTTCAAGATCTGCATCATACACTCAGGGGGAGCCTAAATCAGGAGTTCTTACTTCTGTGCTTCATTTCTTTTTATTTTTTAAGCTTCAAGTTTGTGTTCTTTGTAATCTGCAAACATTCATGTGTGTGTGGATTAGTTCAGATCCGTGGTCGTACATGTTGTCTTGTTTAGATCCGTGTGTGTGTGCGTGGATCTTCTTAGATCTGCGTGTGTGTGTGGGGATCTTTCCAGATCCGGTTGTACCAGTGTTTAGAGTACTACATCTGTTATAGTGTGTGTGGGTGTTGTTAATCCGGCCGTTGGATGGTGTTGGAGACTCCGTCTCCGTGTGTGTGTGTGTATGTTGGGGTGCGTCCCCGTGTGTGTGTTGGAGCGTTGCTCCGTGTTGGGATTTATTCCCGCGTGTGTTGGAGCTTTGCTCCGTGTTGGGGAGTCTTCCCCGTGCTGGTTTTCCAACAGTGAAGCCTCACCGGGTTTTGGTGACGGGTGGACGTAGGTTGCCGTCATTGCATCCGAACAACCTTAAAATTCCTTCTATCTTATGGTTTGAGCTGTGTGGTTTGATTCATTTCTTCTACCCCATTCTGTGTGATCGTTTGTGTTTATTATTCTTCCGCATTTGATCTTTTAGATCTAACATAATCGATCTTTTCTATAAGTAGATCTTTGGTATATCGAAAAGTGTTTTTGAATTGACAAGGCTAGTCTTGTCAAGACGATAGCACCTTGCGTAAGCAGAATCCTTGGATTCATACCTCCGTCTAGTACTGAAAAATTATCGTGGCGATAGATTTTGATAGATCTAATTTGTAATTATACATATCTAAAATTCTATTTGCTACTTTATCACATCTGTTTTAAATCGGGTAAAAGTTTTCTTAAAATATTGAATCACCTAATTCACCCCCCCTCCTGGGTATCATTGATCACGGTTCTTCAATTGGTATCAGACCTAAGGCTCTATTTTCATAGATCTAACGATCTAAAGCAAGATTCAGAGCAATGACTACCAAAGTGTTTACTATGGATTCTCTACCTGTGTTTGATGGTTCTAACTTTGATTTGTGGTTAGGAAGAATGTGCAGTCTTGTCAATTCATATGACCCTAAGCTATGGAAGCTTATCTCACATGGTCCTTATGAGTTACCTTAAGACGAATATATCTTGAGTGCAGATTATGAGTCAAAACATGATCAAAATTGCTTAGTTCTAAGTTTACTCACTGCCGCAGTTGATGCTAATCGTTTTCCTTTTGCTTCCAACTGCAACTCCGCAAAAGACATACTGGATGGATTGGTTGGATCCCATGAAGAGAATGAGGACAAATGTCCTATGACAGGTATGAGTGATCATGACAGTGATCAGCAGAATGGATCACCCTCGGAGGTAAATTCAGATTCTGAAAATATATCTCTTGATGAGCTATGGGATGCATACAGTGTTCTTGCAAGTTAATATAAGAAGCTAAAATCTGAGAATAAAAAATTGAAAAAGAAGGTTGAACAAAACAACTGTGATTCCTCCTATAAAAATGCTTACATTTAGAGGAATTGATTGAGGCTCATGTGTTTGACATTGAATTTCATAAAGATCAAATTTACTCCTTAAGAAATGAAAAAAAAAAGAGATGAAAGAAAAAGTAAATTCAATGGCTAATGATCAAACTTTGATAAATGAATTCATTCATGATGAAAAGCTTGCAAGAGAAAATGAGAAAGTGAAGGAATTGAACACGGTCATTTCTGAAAGGTTCTTGGTTCTTGAAAAAGGGAAATTTGTGGCTGTAAGTGAATGTGAAAATGTGGATGAATTAAAATAAGAAGTTGAATGCCTTAAGACTACCAATGCAATGTTAAATGTCAGTCTTACTACTTGTGAAAAAGAACTTTCTGATACTGAATTCCATATCACATCTCTAGAAAGTGAAATCCAGGACTTGCATAATTCATTGTCTAGATTCGTGAATGGTCAAGACAATCTTGATAAACTTTTAGGCATGAAAGTTAATTTTCAAAGGGAAGGGCTTGACTATAATCCTGTAAAGAAGAAGTCTTTTGCAAATAAATTAACCACTTCTTTTATTCAAAGTTCTAGTATGGCCAGTACCTCTAATTCAACTCCAAAGTAGTCTTCTGTCCAAGTGATTCAAAAAGAAAATAAAAATCAAAAAATCAATCTGCATCAAAAAATCAAAAATGCTACTAGCACCACTATGCATGTTAAACATACCTCTGCCACACACACACATACATCTAGAAAGAAACTTTTATGCTTTTATTTTGGAAGACATGGACATGCCATGTGTGATTGTTTTATTATGAAGAATGATGATTTGGAAGTATGCAGGAATAGAATGCACAATGGAAAAGCAAGGGTAGGTCGACGCACCCCAAGGCTAAATATCACTACCAACCAATGGTATCAACACATCATGTGTTCTGGACCTATTATCCTCAGCCAAAACCAAGGGAAGGTCGACCTAGGATCTCTAATGTGTTTAACATACCTCTTGCCAATTGGAAACAAGATTGGAACAAAAAGTCACATGCTTCAAATAATCTTCATGCTCTTAAGTTTTCAAAGTCATATTGTCATTACTGTTCTAAATCTGGGCATAACATGCATGATTGTCGTCTGAAGAAAAATAATGAATTGAATGTTGTCAAGAAGTGGAAGCCAGGTGCTAAGACTGCTGCTAACCCACAAGGACCCAAGATGGTTTGGGTACCTAAGGATGTAAAATGAGAAATCTATTTTGCAAGTGTGCCTTGGGAATAAAAAGTATGAAATATGCATTCAATCAAGAAGGTAAGGCACACGGGCCAAGCGGCATAAGTCAAATTAAAAGAAAATCCAAAAACTGAAATCTGAATGCTCAGGTGATATCCCTCTCACTTCTCTAGAAAAGGTGTTGTCTTGTTTTGCTTTGTGCTAAATCTCATATGCTAATGCATATGTCTATACATGCATTCCAGCCATAGTTGTCTGCATATCTCTATGCGTATCACCTGTCAAATAGCATCTTGTTGAAGGGGAGCTAGAAAATTTTCAAATTAAATTTCACTTCATACATTGAGTTTGCATATACTTTCGCATTCTGTCATGCAAAAGTTGAACATTGTGAATTCATGTCATAATGCATTGCAATCCTCCTGCCTTCATCACATCCACGACTACATAGTATATCAAATGGTGACATGTGGAAGGGCAGGTTAAGCCTGTCTGAAAACTATCACCACGCATGAGGTGATCTTTGGATCTAAGTTCTCCGCCCGGTACTATGAGTCAATTACTTAAAGGCTGCATATGGCATTAAAATTTCACTAAACATTTCACATTCTTGCACATTAAGGGGGAGTTGCCAGTCTAGTCATCTGAACTTAGTGCCTAGGCTCATTCCTGAGTTATGCATTTAAGTCTAGAGTTCTTAGGGTCACTTTAGTTGCTAAAGGAAGTCCTCATGTTATTGCTATTAAATCTGAATCGAAATTAACCAATTAAATCATTTCAACTTTGGATGCAGATCACACTCCAAAGAATCCAAGTGATGTTGGGCCAGCTATGGCTATGTTTGAATCAACTGAAGGAGTATCTTGCAAGGATGAAGATGATGAGAATTCCCTCAACTGCTACCAGGAGATGGGCAATGACCTTAATGAGTTCCCTATACCGGTTGCTAGATTGGAAGCAGTCCGTACTCTCCCGTCCTAAGCTTGTTCAGTGAATTTTAAATTATCTTAAATTGGATGTCAAATCTACCATTTTTATTGGGAACATCAAGAGGATGTTTTGGTAAAACAACTTCCAGAATCCAAAACATCCTCAATATGCGTACATGCTGTAGAAAGTCTTGTACGGACTGAAGCAAGCACCAAGGGCATGGTATGAGAGGCTCATCTCATTATTACCTAAAAATTGACTCACGACAGGTAAAATTGATCAGACCCCATTCACAAAAAATTCAGGTAAAGACATGCTAGTGGTTCAGGCTTATGTAGACGATATCATCTCTTGAACTATTAACAATGTCTCATGTAATGAAGATGTCTAAATCTGTTTTTGAACAATTCTTTATTGGAACTGTATGTTTGATAGTTTTTTTTTTGATAGAAAGCCCTACCTAGTGGTGATATGGAAAGTGCATCCAATTCGGACTACACTTTCTATGTCACACCTAGGGGGTATTTTATTAATCAATGAAAAAGAAATATTACACTTTTTGATAGTTAATTTGAACTTAACTGCATTTCTGGTATATCAAATACTGAGTAGTGAAAAGGTGGATTACGTCCACCTGGAAACTCTCACTATACGTGAGTTGGTCTTTGGACCAAAGTTCTCCGCCTCGTACCAGAACATGAAGAAATTGAATGATTGGCTTTGAATGAATTTTCTGATGCTATTCTATGCTCCTTTGTTAGTTAGCCCTATGTCATAAGAGAATACATTGCACTTTCACTGAATTTTTCTAAAATTCATGTATTTGTCAAGGGGGAGTCTTGCTAGCTAAATAACTTGAAATGAATGATGTTTCATTTTCTATTGACTGAGCGACCTCCAATTGTAACATGCAACATGCTTATGATGAATTACTTCAAACTTTCTGAAATTGATCCTTAATGATGTGAAAAGTTCTGCAATGGAAATGTCAATTCCTGAATGGCTTGTGAATGTCTTCAAAACTTTTGAAAAGTGATTGAAAATCTGCTCTTGAACAATTTCTAAAAATAAATGGATTGCATTACATGCTTCAAATGATTTCTGCACCCTTGCATATAAAGCTCATGTGATGAAAAATGTCCCATGCTCATCTTTCAAATCTGAATGTTTTCTTGTAAGTTCTGTCATAATGCATCTTGCACTACATTTTCATATAGGTGATGGGTTGTATTGCATTGGAATTCATACATTAGGTGCATTTAGTTCATTCAAATGAAAAACAAAATAAAATTCACATTTTTGCACCCATGTTAAATTTTGCTATGTAATTGGAACTTTTAAATACAATTCAAAATCTTGCATCACATTGCATGCTTGCATATAATTTTTTGCATATCATGCATATAATGCATATCTCGAAATGCACCATTTTGAACATTGTCCATATTGCATACTTGCTAAAATGAATTCTTCCAACATTGGTATTGTCACGCCCCGACACGGAATATCGGGACTGGTAGTAGAAAACGCTAGTAAAGATAACATGCTAAGCTAAAAATTTACATAACGTCATGAACAGAAATAACTCCAAATCTATTACAATAACCATCAAACTGACTTAAACATAATCAAGGATAACCTCTACTTGACTCCGTTACAATAACTAACACAAGCTCTAAGGCATAGCTAGATGTAAAACAACTATAACAATCTCAACATATCTATTAGCTGATACACTCCAAGTCATCACTCTGGCCCATTCCCATCCATCTATGAATCTTCACCTGAGCTGCCTGGAAAGGGGGGGGGAAACAACTATATGAGCGAACGCTCAGTAGGTAACAACAGGCAAGTGTAAGTAATTAACCAATTAATTACATGTTACGGAAAGAAAAGAAATGACGATCGGATGAAACAACATAAAAAGAAAGTCCTAAAGAATGAAATGGAATAACAATATGGCAGGATGATATAACTACAAGAATTTCATGTTTATGAACAATATAAATAACAGGAAATTGTAGGAAATTGGCCAATAAGCAAGAATATAACCAAGTCAAACACGATTCAAGTAAGAGATTAAGAGATCATTGTCATAGATATCACACTAGTCATGCACTCGATGCAATGCCTCACCATGTCATTACAAACTCCCATGGGCACAAGTACTTTTCGGGCGCTCTCCCCGGGACCAAACCGGGCCCCTATGATGCGTTAGCATTGATTTATTGGATCCAAGATCCCAAGTTGTCTAGACTTTAATCAAGTTAAAATGGCCAATTACAATCAAGTACAAACTTACCTCGGAACATCCCAAGGCTAAGTTGAAGAGATACTATCCAGAATTTCTATCCAAGAATTCAAGTTATCAAGAACCATCATGTTCTTGAATTTAAAACCATAAAACACGGAGAAAACTTGTCTCTAAATGATATGCGGTCACTACTGGACTGCTCAAGTACTGTGCGGTCAACTCTGGGCCGCACTAACAGGAACTGGGCGGAAGTTTAGCCTTCGCGAGGTCAAGGTTGAACGGCTGATTAAGGCCCACTCTTCAACAGGAACGGTAAGTATTGCGCAGCACAAGGCCAGAAGTTTTTTAAAATCGAAGACAGGATATGCGGTCCTGACAGAGCCGCTCATTAATTGAATGGTCCATTAAGGGCCGCCTGTAAGATGTACGGGCCATTACTGTCTGCACAACACAGGGCCTAACAATAATCAAGAAATTCGCCCAAGTGGGCTCCCGGGCGGCCATAGGCAGGGTGGAACTGAACCAGAGTCCAGCCCACTGTCTGCTGGTCGGCCTAGGGTCTACTGGGCTGATCAAATCAGGAATTGGCCGAAGATGGATTAAGGATAATCGGCCAAAACTAATTGGCATTAGCCGGGGATGAACGGTCGCCACAGGGCCGTTCAGGGAGATATGCGGTCCACTAACGGCCGTGCATGTCTCTATTAGTCCAATTCGGACTATGACTTATATCACAGCAGTTCGATTGAGTCCAAGTTCAATTCTAGGGGATAATAATGGTTCATGATTAACGGTTCAAGTCTAAGGTTATAGCAAGTGTAATCCTAATAGCCATTTCAATTATAAATGATTCACAATTTAGATTGACATTCATTGGAAAGATGAATCAAGATCAAGCCCTATTAAATAAATCAGCAAGAATTATTTACTGTCATGAATTACAGTTTATTAGGTGTGTTGCTAACATGTCATTTACCACTAATCTACTAACATAACATGTTGTAATGACAATTAATCTATTCTGTTATAGATGTGCGGTCTATTCTGGACCTTACATCTCCATAGACGGTCACAGATAGGCCGCGCATGCCCCCTCAGGTCCGAAGGCCCGCTGGAGATGGACGGTCGGTAGGGTGCCGCTGAGGACGTTGAACGGTTGAAGACTGGCCGCTCTTAGGTTGAGCGGTCAGAGATCTGCCGCGTGCCTCTGGAGACGTAACAGCATTAAAATAGTAGAACGGTCAAAATTCGGCCGCTTATATGGATACGCGGTCTATCGCGAGGCCGTCTAAACCAAAATCGGGGGGGAGGGGGGGTCATGGAAACGATCAGAGATCGAAGCCTTGGACGGTCCTTAACTGGCCGCCTAGATGGTTGGGTGGTCTATCGGGAGGCCACGCAACCTCAACAGGTCACTACCCCTTCTGCCTTGCCCGCCTCCGGCGAGGTTGGCTAGGGTTGGGATAAAACAAAAAATTTGCATGATATAAAGCATTAAATTTGGGGGTTTTACTACCAAAAGAAAGAGCACGAAATACTCTACAAGATGTATGAATCAATTTTGTGTTTACGGCATGAAATTACTACTTAATTGAAAGGGAACAGTTATAACCCTAGATGTGACATGCTTCTACTAAAATTAAAAATTCTCACAGATCACTTGATACAATTTAGGGCTTTCTACATCAATGAAAAGCTGACACGATGATGCTTCCAACCATATATTATTTGTAGGGTTTGGCTTGCTATCACCTACCTGAATCGGATGAAGAAGGAAGGAGAAGGAAAACCCAAGGTGCTGGTACACGCAGCCCCTAATCGCTGGAGATCTCCCTCGATCCAGCTCCTCTGCAGCCGCCACAGGTTCTAAACGATTCTAAGGTTAGAGAGCTTCATTTTTATAGGTCACACACCTTCTAGAGGGTTCTATGCGCAGAGTATTTGTCCACGCAAGTTGGGTTTATGCAAACGCCGCCGCAATTGTTGACGCGATCCAATCTCCATCGATTGTTTCTCCTAGGGTTAGGGTTTCGAGAGATTAAGATAGGGGAAATGATCCTCTCATCATGGCCTTTCATTTACCACTGGTTTGGGCTCATTTGATGGAGTATTGGGCTCGAATTTTACGTTTCAAGGAATGGTTAACTAAGTGTTTATTTTGGGCTTAATCCACTAATTCGACCTATTTACAGAGTTTATTTCGGTTGGTCATAGAAGATAAGTTTGTTAAAAGTGTTATCCTCTACAAGAATATAATTGTTTTGGATTTTTATAAAATGGTCGAAATTTAGCTTATTCTATTTATTAAGAAATTTCTAATTAATTTCTTCAAAAATCAGGGTATTACAGGTATCATATCTTTGGGACCAACAAGAATTGCATATTTCTTCATCTTGTACTGCATAATTGCATATACTCCTTCTGTGTGCTTGCATGTTATTATATGCCATTCACCCCCATCCTTGAAATTTTTATGACCTTATGTTTTCTTGCTACATAATGCTGCATTTGAGTCATCACTGGAGTGTTTATTGTCATACACTCAGGAGGAGTAAACTTATGATAAGTGCATCTATTTAGGGGGAGCTGCACTATTATGTGTTCATAATATTTTCGGTGTATATGTTGAATCAAATTCGCACACATCATGCACAAAATGTGGAAAATAGTGTTAAAGATAAGGATATAGGAATTTCTTTTCAACACTCTAGAGATATTAAACTTGCTGCATGTATGTTAAAGAGGCAGTTGAGGAAAAAGTTGCCTGCGCAATTTTTGAAGAAAGAATTTGAAAAGTAAAGGCAGAGTAATGTTTAGCTTCACTGAGTAAATTAGATGCACATCACCTGAGATGTGATGTGGTTCATTTTTAAAAAGTATTGACTAAAGTAACTCTGTTCAAAATAAAGTGAAATGGTTCAATATTCTGAGTAACCGGGGATTCTGGCATGAGCTCCATGTGTCTACTCGCGTAAAACGGAATTATTTGAACCTGATCATTCTTAGAACAATTCTGATTATCTTTGTGAAATCATTGAAAAATTTGATGTAAAAAAATTTATTGAGGTAGAGCGTAGCCTCCAATACGCTGTTCTCAAAATTGAAGTGCAGTCTGTAAAATGTCTCCTTGTGTTGATCTGAAAATCTGCATATCCATATTGCAACTATCATTTTTCTTGTTACTCACTTACACTTCTGAAAATTTGATTTATTATGTATTCAGAAAATTGATTGACTGCTTTAGCAATTCTATGAATCTCCTATATGATTGCACAATCTCCTATGTGCTACACATGTGCATTCCGGTTGTCATGACTCATGCATTTTTCTTATACCCATTCCCTTCTTAAATAAGTAAGGGGGAAATATGTTGCATGTATATATATACGTAACTGTCTGGTTGCATTGTGTGCATTTCATATGTCATCATTTGTATGCATCTAGCTTCGTGCATTTCAAGAGAAAATGTAAAAATCTGAAAATCAATACAATTCTAAATATTTATACTTCAAATTCTTTACACTTGCTACATGGGGTGTTGGCTTTGAATGGTATGATCTTGATTTGTGAATCTTGGTCTGCAACTCTTAAGACTACACACCTTCCTCTCTCCATAATCAACAATTGAAATCATAAAGAATCAACATGTTTTTGTTCCCCATATCCTTGCCTTGCTATTGCCTCATTTGAACTTCTGAAGTGGGCTCTTATTGATTTATGAATCTGCTTGCTGAAATTTGAACGGCATTGCCTTCCTCCCACTTTTTGATCATGTCAAAGGGGGAGAAGAATATGATCTTGTCTATGTCAGTCATAAAGTTTGTCATCATCAAAAAGGGGGAGATTGTTGTATATGCCTTGCATATGTTTTTGATGATAACTAAACTTTATATTTGCTTGCACATGTTCTTGCCTGCACATGTTCTTGATGTCAGTGTGCACTCATGTTGTTGTTCAAATATGGTTGAGATGGCAAATGGCTTTTGAGGCAGGCTCAAACATGTTGGTTAAATGCATTGCTATATGGTCTTGATTCTTGGTTGAAATTGTTAGTTTTCCAAGATGTTTCATAGCTTTTAACTGTGAACAAAGTCTTTGTGCATCTCATGATGTATTAACCTTGACTATCTTAAATTGTAAAATCAAATCTCATGGTGGTTGATTGGAAGGTAAAAACGTGTGGATAAGCACGGTGGTTGATTGAGGGTTTGACTGGGGGTTGATTGAGGGTTTGACTGGGGGTTTGACTGGGGGTTGATTGAGGGTTTGATTGGGGGTTTGACTGGGGGTTTGACTGAGGGTTGACTAGGGGTCCTGAGTCGAGCTCCGACTTGCTGTAGAGTGGCTGGAGCATATGCACCTACCAGGTGCTCGGGGAAACTCCCGACACGCGTGTGTGGACAGTATAAGGTTGCTGTGAGCTCCTGAAGCGTGTGGCTGGCCCAGATGGGTTTTCCTCTGACTTTAGAGGGCTGAAGGGAGGCGACTCGAGGGTAGACCCCAGCCTCGTTGCTGGGTGCCATGTGGCGTGGCTTGTAATCAGGGCGCCCCCGGGTTGGCTCGGGTAGCTGTGTTGAACGCGGGTAAACCCGCAAACTTAGTGATCGAGGGTGGGCCCAATCAATTTTTGATGTTACCACGGGTCGTCGCTAGCTGGTTAGGACACTTGCTTGGGCCCGGTGACTAGGGCGTCGACATGATGATGCCGTTTGTCTGGTGGTCGGGGTGACCCTCGCTCCTTGGCGAAGAATCGTATCATGCGGCAGGCTGTTCTGAGCCCCGAGTTAACCCGGTTGTTGAAGCATCGGTGGTATAATACCGTATGTAGGGTGTCCGGGGGTGATCCCTGAATCTTCACAGAGTGCCGTAAGGTACGGTAGGTTGTCCTGAATCCTGAAACTGACCCGGTTGTCGAGAAACTTGCTGGCATAGTGCCATTTGCTCGGGGCCGATGCCCGGTTGTTATGTTGCGCCGCTTGACCCAGTGTCACGTCTCAATTTTCAAGCATAAATTGACAGGTAGAGCAACTTTGGCGATGTGCAGTTTTGCTCCATTTAGGGACTATTTCCCTATGCTTAATCCTTGATTAATTCGAGAAAATAAGTCGGTGCCAACAAATGCCCCCCACGGGGGGTGCGTCGGAGGTGAAGATGACGGCGTGCGGCCCGTGGGCCTTTCAAGCTTGATTTCTCCCGACCTTATTGGCATGTGGGAGTTACTTGTTCTGAGGGTTGATGCTCCCGTTGCGATCTTTCATGCGACGGTGGTGCGTTTGCAGAAGACCGTTGAACCAGGGAGGTTGTAGAGCTGGATTTCGGAGGGATCTGAGTGGCTGGATACACGCGTGGTGCTTGAAGTTGTAGCCCGCTATCCGTGACTTGGGAATTTTATTCCCGTTTTTCTCGCGTGTTGGGCTTGTGGCAGAGGTACGCAGGGCCCGCATCGCGGGAGCAATCTGGTCTGGACGCCGAACTCACTATACAGGTGGCCACTTCGGCGATTGATGATATGACTGGGATGGATGCCAATGCCGATGGCATAAAGAGGCTAGGGGAGCCCGGCATAACAATGCTTCTGCCTTTGTTGCCTATGTCTGGGGCCTGCCTTGCGCAGCGGGCTTTATGGATTTTTTGAGTAGAGGCTGCTCAGTGGAAAGGACCCTTCCCCCATTACAAATCTGAGACAGGGGTAGGCCAGGACTGTCGAATCCATCCCACCTCGTAGGGTGGCTGGCGAGTAATGGGAGACCACTTGTGGCTCCCCTTTCATTATCTGGGGTTACATTGGCGGGAGTCATGTCTTGCCCCCAGAGGTGGACTTGTAGACTGAGATTTATGTTTTCTCAGGTTTTCCACCTTGTCTAAGTCAAGGAGTGCTTTGAGCATTTTTCACTCCCTGGCATGTTCCCCTTTGGTCGTGACCGTAGCCGATGATGCTGTGTAAGGGGGTTCGAGACTTCCCTGTCTTGGGGATTGGAGGGCCACCTATCCCTCAGCCCTTGGGATTGCTGGTTGGCGACAAGATGACCACCGCTCTGACCAGGGCTTTGTGGCAAAGCCTGTGATCGATCGTTAGCAGCCTACCACTACTGTGGTGGCTGATTCTTCTTGTGGGATGCTGGCATCATCTGTTGACAGCCCATGGGGGCGCATTTGCCAAGCTTGGCGCCCACCGTCCTATGGGACGAGCTGGTCACAACTCTGAAGCATTGTAGCTGGAGTTGTGTTGTAGGGCTCTCGCAAGTCATCAAGTTATGATGTTGGAGGCCACCTTGTCATGGCTGGATGTGACTGGGATTATAGCTGGTGGGTCAGGGGTTATAGGGGAACTGGGATTATAATAGGGCTTTAAAGTTGAGAGATTCCAGCTCCTTCCAAGGCCGTCATTGCACGGTCGAAGTGGTAGGGGTCGGCTGGTTGGCTGGTGGTGTCAGAGAATCCGGAGAGGCCGGAGTAACAGGGGGATGAATGATGGTAACTGAGAAGTGGGCAGCTGCAGAGCAGCCACGGGGACCACACCCAAGAAGTAGGGTGATCTACCGACTGAGGCGAAGCTGCCGAAGATAATCGGTGCCGTAGGTGCGTTGGTATGATGCTGCTGGAGGCAAGATCCGGCGAGACATGTAGACCTGGTGTTGCTAGGGATCAACCTCGACAAGGTATCTTGGCTTGATGTTACTGGAGGCCTGCCTCGATGAGGCGTCTTGGTCTGAAGTTACTAAAGACCTGTATCGGCGAGACGTCTTGGTTTGAGGTTGTTGGAGACATGCCTCGATGAGACAACTTGGTCTGGAGTTGTTGGAGACCTGCCTCAGCGAGGCGTCTTGGTCTGTAGTTGCTGGAGACCTACCTCGGCAAGGCGTCTTGGTCTGAAGTTGCTGGAGACCTACCTCGACGAGGCGTCTTGGTCTGAAGTTGTTGAAGACCTTCCTCGGCGAGGCGTCTTGGTCTGCGGTTGTTGGAGACCTACCTCGGTGAGGCGTCTTGGCCTAGAGTTGCTAGAGACCTGTCTCGGCGAGGCGTGTTGGTCTGCGGTTGTTGGAGACCTGCCTCGACGAGGCGTCTTGGCCTAGAGTTGCTGGAGACCTGCCTCGGCGAGGCGTCTTGGCCTAGAGTTGCTGGAGACCTGCCTCAGCGAGGCGCCTTGGTCTGGAGTTGCTGGAGACCTACCTCGGTAAGGTGTCTTGGTCTGGAGTCGTTGGATTTGCGCCCAGAGAGGGGTGTTGGCTTGGAATCATATTCGGCCGATCCTAACAGTGTATGGCCAAATGTTGATGCTATCGGCTGTTAATGTGCTGGTTGACCGCCGAGGTGTATCGACTAGGAAGTCCACTCGGCTGATTGCTGAGGTATATTGATTGGGAGCCACGATCAGCTGATCACTGAGGTGCCGCCGAAGGCGTGGTTGCTGGATGACCATTGAGGTGTGATGGTCGGAGCGTGGTAAATCGACCCCTGGGGGTATGTTGGTCTGGAGCTACTGTAGACTGGCCTTCAAGGCGTGCTAGTCTGTAAGGTGTCTGGATTTGTTCATGTGGTTGTTGTTGATGATCAGCCTATGAGGTGTAGTGGCCTATTGCCAAAGACTGGGAACTGGATACTGAAGGTCTGCATGAGTAAGGCGTATTAGCCTGTTGTCGGCAGCTAGGAGTTAGAGGCTAAAAACCTGGACACTTAGACTGGAGACCCGACTGGCTAAGGCATGCTGGTCTATTGATGAAAATTGGAGGTCAGAAGCTGGAGACTGGAAGGCAAGGATTGGATCCTGGGACTGGAGATTGTGACCCAGATACGGGAGATAAAGTACCGGGGCTAGAGACTGGGAATCAAGAACTGGACATCAGGACTGGATGCTGGGACTGGAGACTGGAATCTGGCCACTAGGTGTTGGGATGGAAGGCTGGGACTGGGAACTGGTTGTTGGATATGGCAACCGGTAATTGGGATAGTGGGTGCTGGGACTGGAGGCCTACCCCTATGAGGCGTGCTAGCCTATTGTGGGAAACTGGAATTGGAAATGGGAAATGGGAAATTATATGCTGGGAACTGGGCATTGGAATCAGAGGCTGGAACTGGAAGCCGCAAGCGGAGTACTGGTGCTGGATACTTGGAATCGGGGTACTTGAACTGGATGTTGGAGGCTGGGTACTGGAACTAGACATTGGAAACTGGATACTGGAAGCTGGATTTTAGAGCTGGGTATTAGACATTGGATACTGGAGGCTGGATACTGGAAGCCGAGTACTGGAAATTGGGTACTAGAAGCTGGATATCAAAGGCTGGGTGCTGGAGGCCTGCCTGAATGAGGCTTGTTGGCCTGGATGGCTGGAGACTGGAAGCTGGAGGATAATCCATAAGGCGGTGTGGACCCAGAGGACTGGGAACTGGGAACTGGAAGCTGGTGGCTGACTCGTGAGAGTGCATTGGCCGGTGTAACTGGGAACTAGAAACGGGAGACTGGAGGCTGACCCGTAAGGGTGCGTTGCCCCATATTGCTGTAGGGTGAAGGCTGGGGGCCGGCCCGTGAGGGTATGTCGGCCTATGTTGCTGGGGACTGGAGGCCGGTGGCTGGAGGCCTACCCGTGAGGGTGTTTTGGCCTACATTGCTGGTGACTAGAAGCCGGAGGCTAACCCGTGATGGTGTGCTGGCCTATGTGGCTGGAGACTGTAGGCCGACCCGAGAGGGTGTGCTGGCCTATGTTGCTGGTATTGTTTAGTCTGGGGAGTTGGAGTTGAGGTTGGGGTTGGCTGGCACGCTGCCATGGTAACATAGCCAGAGACTAGGACTGGGACGGGAGCTGGAGCTGGGAGGCTGACCATTGAGGTGTTGTAGCCAGAGACTGAGACCGGTGACTGGAACTGGAACTGGGCGGCTAGCCTGCGAAGGCGTTGTAGCCGAAATACTGGGACTGGAAACTGGAGCTGGAACTGGGCGGCTGGCCTGTGAAAGGCGTTGTAGCCGAAATTAGAACTGAAGACTGGGCGGCTGGCCTGTAAAGGCATTGTAGCCGACACTGGGACTGGAGACTGGGTGGCTGGCCTGTAGAGGCGTTGTAGCCGAAACAGGTACTGGAGATGCTGGACGGCTGGCCTGTAAAGGCGTTGTAGCCGAAGCTGGGACTGGGGATGATGGGCGGCTGGCCTGTAAAGGCATTGTAGCCAAAATTGGAATTGGAGGCTGAGCGGCTGGCCTGCAAAGGCGTTGTAGCCGAAACTGGGACTAGAGACTGGGCGGCTGGCCTGTAAAGGCGTTGTAGCTGAAACTGGAACTGGAGACTGGGCGGCTGGTCTGTAAAGGCGTTGTAGCCGAAACTGGAACTGGCGGTTGGCCTATGAGGGCGTTGTAGCCGAAACTGGAACTGGGAGCTAGCGGCTGGCCTGTGAAGGCCTTGTAGCCAAAACTGGAACTGGCAGCTGGCAGCTGGCCTGTGAAGGCCTTGTAGCCAATATTGGAACTGGGAGCTAGCAGCTGACTGCTGGTGTGTAGTAGCTGGAATACTGGAGCTGGTCAGCTAACCGTGGAGGTGTATAGCCAAATACTGGAGCTGGAATTGGCGATGGCTGACCCTCGGGGGTGTAGTGGCCACCGGTGTTGTGGAGTGATGCTGAGGTCACCGTCGACAGGATGTCGTGGTCGACGGCTTTCATGATTGATGAGTAAAGAGGAAGATAGTTTTTTTTTATCTTTACCAGCTCTACCGCCCTTGTGGGTTTTCGCTAGAGCTAGCCCCCTTTTGCTTTTTCCGGTGCACCCTTGCGGGTTTTCACACCGAGGGGTTTTCCGATTTTGCCTGAGAGGCCCTCTTGGGTTTTCGCCTCAACTGGGTTGGTGGCAATTTTTGCCCCCAGTCGCCTCCTTGTGATGAGGATGATAGGGGCCGTCGGGGTATCTCTATTTTAACCCCATTTTTCTTGACCTGGGATCCTTGTGGCTGTCGTCCGTAGCGTGCTGCTGTCAGGGGACGTGACCTGGAGTTTGTGTTGTTGACGGCTTGTGACCGTTGTAGCCATGGTAGTGGCTTTGGCTGGTTACAGAGTAATATGAAGTTTGACTGGTGATCTGGGAACCTGTGAGCCTTGGTGGCATATTGCTGGAATCATGACCGAGATTTGGGAACTAGTATGCCTTTACGGCACATTGCTGGAGTGATGACTGGGTTCATGGTGACTTGACCATGACGAGTAGGTGACTGGGAATCATGGGCTTATGGATCCTCACGATAGATGGATCTAAGGTTGATGTGGTTTAAAAGCCAACCGAGGTGGCGTGTAGGCTGAGGTTTGCTGGAATGAATGACTGGACTAGTGCATGAATTGCTGGTGTATATGAGCCGACCATGGAGGTGTGAGGCCGGAGGAAGTGTGAGCCAACTGGGGTGGTGTATGGCTAAATGAGGAGTGTATGATCAACGAGCTAGAGAGGTGTACTAGCCAGGGACTGGTATAGGCCACCAAGGGAGGGGAGTGGCCTGGGGAGGTGGTTTAGGCCGAACGTGAAGGTATATGGCCAACAGGGAGGTGCAGAGTTTATAAACTGGAGCAGGGGATTAGTCAAGGACTGGTGCAGGCCAACTGGCCGGGGATATGGTTGTTGAAAGGTGGGTAGCTGGTTTCCCCCAGCTGAGGGAGAAAAGAAATTTTATTTTTGTTCTCTTTACCAGCTCTACCGCCCTTTCAAGTTTTTGCCAGAGCTGGCCTCCTTTTACTTTTTTCGATGCGCCCTTGCGGGTTTTCGCATCGAGGGGTCACCCAATTTTGCCTGAGGTGCTCTTGCGAGTTTTCACCTCAACCGGGTTACTGGCCTTTTTACCCCTAGCCGCCTCCTTGAGAAAGAGGACGGCTGAGTCCGTCGGGGTATCTCTATTTTTAACCCCATTTATTCTTTTTTTTTTTGTTTACCTGAGAGCCTTTTGGCTTTTCGGTGACTGGTGCTGGGTGTCCTCAGCTTGCTGCTGTCGAAGGACATAGCGGTGGGATCGTTGCTGTTGATCCATTGTGTTGGTGCTGGAGTTCCTCGCTGAGGCTTGGCTGGTTGCCAAGCAATCTGGAGCTTCATGTAGACCTTTAGGCTGGCTGATCCGTGTAGCTTGTAGCTGGGGCTTGGACTGAAGCTTGAATAGATCGGCTTTGATGATGCAAATGTTGAAGTTCTGGGTTGTGGTGGCATATAGGCCAAGAGTGAACGTAGGCCAACCGAAGAGGGATATTGGCCAAAGGTTAAGGATTTAACCGACTGAGAAGGTGGATCGGTTAGGAACTGGGTGATGTGTAGTCCAAGCATTGTGGTATTTTGACCAGAGATCAGGTGTTGGATTGACTGTGGAGGTGTTTAGTCAAGGGTATGTGTAGGTCGACTGTGAAGGGGAATGACCAAAGTGGAGGCTTGACCGACCGTGGCGGCATATAGGTCAAAAGGGTAGCGACAAACAGGGATAGTGTGAGACTAGGAGGAACAGGTAGGTCGACCATGATGGTGTATTGACTTGGATGCTGGGTGGTGACCAACCATGATGGTGTATCGGTCAAAGACTGGGTGTAGGCCGACCGGTGTGGCATGATGGCTAGTAGAAGGTATACTGACCCATTATTGTGGTGGACCGGTCAGTGATTTAGGGCGAGTTGGTTGGCTATTTCTAGAGAGGAAGAGAGATTTTTCTTTTTCTCTTTACCAGCTCTATCGCCCTTTCGGGTTTTCACCAGAGCTAGGCCCCTTTTGCTTTTTCCAGTGCACCCTTATGGGTTTTCACACCGAGGGGTAACCCAAGTTTTCACCTCAGTTGGGTTTGTGGCCTTTCTGCCCCCAGCCGCCTCTTAGAGAGACTGGCTGAGTCCGCTAGGGCATCTCTATTTTTAGCCCCTTTCTTTGTTTTTTTTTTGTTGTTTTTTTTGGTACCTGCGAGCCTTGCGGCTGTCGTCCTTAGCTTGTCGCTATCAGGGGACGTTGCCTGTAGGTTGCGCCATTGGCGACTTGTTGCTGTTGTAGAAGCGACTGTGGATCGACCCTCAACCGAGTAGCTCGGGACTTTAGGGTGGACCCAGAGAATGGCTGGTCTTTGCTGTAGGTGGTTGGGACTTTGACTGGGATCTGGGTGGCTCAGCCTTATTGAACATGATGACCGAAGCCACGCTTGTACAGGGTGTCCGCCTGGGCGTTGCTACGCCTTGGGACATGGTAAATACCGAAGGGATAGACTTCCTGCCAGGGTTTGCTGGTAGCCACTGGTGTGGACCCGACGGAGCTTTGCTGGTGTCATCAGTTGGCGTTGCTCGGGATTCCACCGAGTCGTTAGCTGACGCATGCGGAGTTTCTTTGGAGCTACTGGGCGGGTGTCGGCGGGATTCACCCTCTTTCACTCTGCTGGCTTTTGAGCTTGGTACCATTCTGGTGAGTGGAAGGACCTCTTGACTCGGGACCTCCGAATGGGTTGGGCCTCTTTTCTAATGACCCATATTCATTCGAGGGAGGACGAATGCTCCTCCTTGGAGTTGCCCCCATTGTTTGGGCTTGGAAGGCTAGATACTGGACCGGGGTGATTGCCCCCAGTGTGATACTGGTGCATCGGCTTCTCTGAGCCTCACCTAGTCTTCTGGAGGCAGGGGTGGCGGCGGTGGGTCCCCCATTTTTTCAGCCGCTATGGCACCCCTTTTTTGTTTGCAGGGCCGAGGTTGACTCAGCACCAATGTGGTGGACCGAACGAACCCGGTCCGGGGTTGTCTGGAGCATGGCATTTCTGGTGAGTGTTAGTGTAGTTAGAACTCAGGAGTGCAGTGCCCGAGCTGGGGTCGACAAAACGGTGACTTGGAACTTGGTGTTCACTTGGGCTGTCGGAGTTGTTGCCAGAACTCCGGGTTCGTGACCCATGTTGTGAACTGAAGATGTCAGAGGGATGGTGACCCAGAGCTTGACGCCCGTACTGGGTGTTGGAGAAGCTAGTGCCCGAGGCTGAAAGCCTGTGTTGGGAGCTGATGAAGCTGGGATCTGGGACTAGAAACCCAAACTGAGTGCTTGACGACGCTGGGTTCCAGAGCTAGAAGCCTGTCTTGAATACTGATGGTGTTGGGACCCAGGACTGGATGTCATTCTTGGGCATTGTCGAAACTGGAACCCGGGGCTGGAGGCCCGTCTCGGGTGCTGATGAAGCTAGGACCCGAGGCCGAATGCCTATCTCGGGTGTTGATAAAGCTGGGACCCGGGGCTGAACGCCCGTCTTGAGTGTAGCTGAAACTGGGACCTGGGGCTGAACGCCCGGTCTTAAGTGTTGGTGGAACTGGATCCCAGGGCAGAACACCCATCTTGGGTATTGATGGAACCGGATCCCAGGGCAGGCGACTTGTCCTGGGTGTTGATGGAGCTGGAAGCCGGGGCTGAACGCCCACCTTGGGTGCTGTTGGAGCCAGATCCCAGAGCTGGACGGCCCCTTTCTTTTTTTGGTATTATCGGAGCTGGAACCCGGGGCTGAACGCCCGTCTTGGGTGCTGGTGATGCAGGAATACTGGGACCCAGGGCGGAGCGCCCATCTTGGGTATTGATGTAGCTGGGACCCAGGGCGGAAAGCCCGTCTTGGGTGTTGATGTAGTTGGGACCCGAGGCCGAATGCCCGTCTCGGGTATTGATGTATCTGGAACCCGGGGTTGAACGCCCGTCGTGGGTGTTGCTGGAGTTGAGACCCAGGGCTAGACGCCCGTCATGGGTGTTGCTGGAACTGAGACCCAGGGCTAGCCACCCATGTTGGGTGTCGATGGAACTGAGACCCAGGGCTAGACGCCCATCTTGGGTGTTACTGGAACTGAGACCCAGGGCTAGACGCCCAAAAAGACACACCACATCTCTTCGCGTAGGGTTTGCATGGCTGCCTAGCCATGGCGGCCCCCCCCTCGGGGGATGGTGAACTCCATCCCCATCCCCCTCCGTCCTCTCCAAAGCCTTCCTTCCTTCAAACTCTAGCCCGCGCCCTCTCCCCTACAAAGGTTTCTATTGGTATCAAGCCTCCAGCCTTTACAGATGATGGCCATGCTGCGGTTTTCTTCTCCAAACAGGAAGTCCTGCAGTCCTACAGGCCACTAGAGTTCGCCATCATCGCCAGATGCTCCTATGGCAGGCCGTCGATACCGGAGATCAAGAGTTTTCTTTCCCAACGTCTTAACCTTCAGGAAGATTTCTTACTGAGTGCTCTCAATCCTCGACATCTCCTGCTGCATTTTTCGTCGGATGAGGAATTCCTGAAGGTTTTGCTTCGCAAGAACATCTATGTCAAAGGCTATCTCTTCCGGTTCTTCCGATGGACTGCTGATTTTAACTTCAATACTGATCCTTCCATCATGCCGATATGGGTTAGTTTCCCTGCTCTTCCCGTAAATTTTTATGGTGAGGATTTCCTCTGTTCGATAGCAGGCAATCTTGGAAAGGTTCTGCGGATTCATGAATCCACTTTAGCCTGGACTCATACTGCTGAGGCTTTTGTCTGTGTTGAACTTGATATTGAAAAGCCTCTTGTGGAGAGCATATGGATTGATTGTGGGGGCTCTGGTTTCTGGCAGAGCATCAAATATCATCGCATACCTCACCTATGCTCTGCTTGTCATAAGATAGGTCATGAAACAAAGGATTGTGCGAGGAGAATTGGCACTTCAACTGTTAAACTTGATGACAAAACACAGAAACCACTTTCGGGCGATACTGCAATTGCCAAGACAAATAAGGCTTGGGTGCCTGTGGGCCCGAAATCTCCATGCTCTGCTACCCACTTGCAGAAGACAACTGGATGTGAAGAAATTCCACTCTGCAACACTTTTCAGATTCTTCGGCAACTTGATGACCCCAATAAGGATGAGGCGAATCCTTCATCTTCGGAGATGCACCTCCTCCCTTCGGAGCATTTACCTCAGCAAACTAAGGACCCTATCAAGGAAAAGGCTGATGCTTCCTCTCTTGAGATGCACACTATTTCCTCACAGAAGACTGCGAAGTCCCTGGAATTCAGTCAACTGAGATATCTCATAGTCCAGCACCTCGGAACACTGAGATTCCAACAATTAACAGTTTGGACAAAACCAGAAATGAAGACTGCGGCAACACATTGGAGACTGGCATCAATACCAGTATTCAACAGGAGATGCATCATCTAAATGTTCCCCTTTCGCAGGAGGAGCTGCAAGATTGCAGAAATAACATAGTTCTCCAAGCAGAGATTGACAACATCATAGCTATTCATAATGACAGACCGGGAGTCACTACCAAAGGAATGAAGAGGATAGGATCTGAAGGCAAGATCCAATCCAAAACCCTTCTCTAAATGACTTTTCTTATTTGGAACATCAGGGGCATTGGGAACGACCTTTCTGTGGGTCGTGCTAAGCTCTTAATTAAAGAACACAGAGCTGACTGCTTTGTCATTCTTGAGCCTAAAATTAATAACAGCAACATGGATAGAATTTGCAAGAAGCTAGGTATGGACAAATGTATTGCAAACAAAGATGAGCAAGCCCACATCTGGATTATGTGGAAAGGACAGTTGAATTTTGATATTGTTTGTCAACATGATCAACAAGTTACTATCAAACAGACCTCTCAAAATTTGCCTGAATTCTATGCTTCCTTCATTTATGCCAAATGCACTCCAGCGGAAAGACTCCTATTATGGGATTCTCTTACTCAGGCCAATTCTCTTATTAGTGGCCCGTGGATTGTGGCTGGAGACTTCAACAGCATCATGGCAGTTGAGGAAAAATTGGGGGGTAATATCCCTTCATTAAGGTCCATGAATGACTTCAAGGATTGTATGAATGACTGTGGTCTAATAGATGCTGGTTTTATGGGCTCCAAATACACTTGGCACAATCAGCAAATAGGTTCCAAAGGCATTTGGGCTAGGCTTGATAGAGTCCTCACAAATAACTCATGGATGAACTCTTTTCCCATTACTGTGGAACACCACTCTAGAGAAGCTTCGGACCATGCCCCCCTTCTAGTCAAATTGGCTAGACAAAACAATGCAAAAAGCAGGTTTTATTTTCAGCAAATGTGGACAAAGCATGACTTATTCCTTACAGCAGTGGAGCAGTCCTGGAGAACCAGTCCGTTAGCCTCCTCTGCTATTACCACTCTGATTCTCAAGCTTAAATCATTGCGGTATTTCCTTCGGGATTGGAACAAGAATGTATTTGGAAATGTTCACAAAAACTTGATGGAAGCAGAAGATATGGTTTTAAAGGCAAAATTCACCTATGACCAGCAACCCTCCCCAACTACATTGTCATCTCTAGAAAGTGCCAAAAACATTCTCATAGAAAGAATTTTACAGCAGGAAATTTTCTGGAAACAAAGGTCCAGGATCAGGTGGTTGGCAGATGGAGACAGAAACACTAAATTTTTTCATGCAACTGCTTCAGCTAATAGAAGAAAAAACTCTATCATCCACCTCAAGACAGCCACGGGTGACCTTACATCAGACCCTCAGAAGATGAAGGATATTGCAGTCACCCATTTCCAAACTACTTTCACTTCCCAACCCCACTATATTGACATGGACAGTCTGAACTGCATTCCAAATAATGTGACCCAGGATGACAACAGACTGTTAAATGCTATCCCAACGGCTGTGGAAATAAAGGATGTTGTCTTCTCTATATCCCCTGATAGTGCTCCTGGCCCGGATGGCTACACTGGTAGTTTCTTCCAAAATGCTTGGCATGTAATTGCAGACATTGTCATCAAGGCCATTCAGGAATGTTTCACTGATAGAAAACCCCTTCCAAGATGTTTCACAGCCACAGTCATAGCCCTTATTCCAAAGACAAAGAATGCAAATGACATTTCAGAATACAGGCCGATCAGTTTATGTAACTTCTCACATAAAATCAGCTCTAAAATCCTAAGCAACAGAATGAGCAGAATTCTTCCATCACTCATTTCAAAGCAACAAACTGCTTTTGTCAAAGGCAGGCACATCATTGAGAATATTGCTTTGGCCCAGGAGCTGGTTCAAGAATTAGGCAGGAAAACCAGAGGTAGCAATGTCATTCTCAAATTGGACATGGCCAAGGCATATGACAGAATTGAATGGGATTTCCTGGCTGCAGTCATGAAGAAGTTTGGTTTTGATACTCATTTCATTAATATGATTGAAAGATTGATTACTAATTGTTGGTTCTCCATAGCTTTAAATGGAGATTTAGCTGGCTTCTTCAAATCAACCAGAGGCATTAGACAAGGTGACCCCATTGCCCCCATTCTTTTTATTCTAGCCCAAGAATCTCTCAGCAGGTTGCTTAAGGACCAATTTGACAAGGGGAAAGTGGGCTGGTATTCTGGCCCTAGGAGGTGCCCATCCATATCCCACCTCCTTTTTGATGATGACACTTTAATTTTTGCTAATGCAAGTGCCACCTCCCTCCGAAATCTCATGCACACATTAAAAACTTATGAGGAAGCATCAGGGCAACTGATAAATATTAGCAAGAGTGGCTTTCTTCTTCACTCAAACAGCAGCTCCATTCTTAACAGAAGAATAGAAAACATAACAGGCTTCTCTAGACAAACCTTTCCACAAAAATACTTGGGTTACCCTCTAGTTTTGGGCAGAACTAAAAAAGTATTTTTTGTTGGCATCATCACCACCATTCAGAAGCGTATAGAAGGATGGCAAGCCAGATTACTTTCTCAGAGTGCTCGTTTAATCTTGATCAAACATGTTCTGTCGTCCATCCCAATTTATATTCTAGCATCCACCCCTCTGCATGCTGGCATACATCAGATGATGGACAGATCCTTTGCTAATTTTTTCTGGGGCTCCTCGAATTATGGCAACAGGAAACACTGGAGATCTTGGAAATCTGTATGCAAAGCTATTGAGCAGTGCGGTCTTGGGATCATGTCCCTAAGACATATGGACCTTGCCCTACGGATCAAAATGCTGTGGAATGGTCTACATTCTCAATCCCTCTGGGCAGAGTTTTTCAGGGCAAAGTATATTCAGAATGCACATCTTTCTGAGGTAAATTTCAAAGGCATGAAGGGCATCAACAAAAGCAGCTGGACTAAAGCAAAAACAATCATTCTGCACAATCAGAGGGTCATACTGGGTGATGGGGCTCTAACAAATTTCTGGCAGGACACATGGCTGGGAAACAGAACACTTGCTTCTTATATATGCAGTGATAGTATCCCCAATAAAAATGCAACTGCTAGAGACATAATCATGAATCCTAGCCCGGAGGACACTCATGTCATGGAACTGCACCTACCAGCAGATATCAGGAGAACTTTGACACCAACCATTTTGACTCCATATTCAGATCAGTTCATCTGGTCATTATCAGGAAATGGGAACTACACTGTCTCCTCCATTTATAAAAAAATGATGCATACCCAACACTCACAACTAATGGAGATGAATATCAACTGGAATCGCATTTGGTCCCCATGGATTCCAACCAAAATTTCACTGCATATCTGGAAAGTATTTTTCAACTGTCTGCCCACTGATCAGAATATAAAAGCTTGTGGTATCCCTATATGCTCCAAATGCAAATGCTGTCAGAACCATACTGAAGAGGAAAATGACCATCTCTTTATTCAGAGTGACTGGGCTGTGAACATCTGGTCCTTCTTTCAAACTAAAGGACTGGAGATAGGAGGTAGGACAGCCAGAGAACTCATTTCCAAAAATATTCAAACTGTTGCTGGTAAATCTCTGTTTGGTCTCTTCATTATTGCTGTGACTGGTTTCAGCTTGTGGGAGATGTGGACTACTAGAAACTCTGTCATCCATGAGGGCAAGCCTCCAAAAATTCAGAACATGATCCAAAAAATTCTCTCCCAGGTAAAGCAATCACTTGCGCTGTCAAAGCTTCTGGAAGATAAACATGAAAGGAAAACAGTCTTAGCTGCATGTAGTATTCAGTCCATCAGGAACAACAATCCAAAGAGGAAACTTATCAAATGGCAATTTCCTCCTTGGCCTTACATTAAACTGAACACGGACGGTGCTTCCAAGCTTGCTCAGGTTTCGGGTGGGGGTGGAGTTATCAGGGACTCTCATGGGACAATCATCTTGGCCTTTTCCCATTTTTATGCTCAAGCTAGCAGCATGATGGCAGAAGCTAGAGCTCTAAAGGATGGTCTAAAATACCTGAGAACCATCACTTCACATCCGAGCAACATTGAATGTGATTCCCAAACTCTGGTCCAAGTTATTAATCACAAGATTCCTTGTCCCTGGGAGATACTGAAGTATGTGAGGGAAATTCGGGCCCTTCTCTCAGCTAATGATACCATCACTCATATCTTTCGTGAGGCGAATAAGGTGGCAGATTCTCTGGCCAATCTAGCTTGCACAAACAAATGTAACTTTTATTTTTCCTCCCAGCAGCAGCTTCCAAGTATTATTAGAGGCGCTGCCCATTTGGACAAGCTAGGAATGCCTAGCATCCGCACAATGTAATTCTTTAGACTCATCTATATGAATAAAATTTCACCTCCTAGCTGTGCATTGGTCCTCTAATGCACCTAGGAAAGGTTTTTGATAAAAAAAGGGCTAGACGCCCGTGTTGGGTATTACTGGAGCTGAGACCCAGGGCTAGACGCCCATCTTGGGTGTTGAGGTGGCCTTGTCCCAAAGAGGAAACCCTTTACTGGGAGTTGGCATTGCTGGATCATAAGGGTAAATACCCCGTCATAGAGCTAGGAGGCTAGGGGCACAGTGCGGAGAGTCTGCATCAGGGACCGACCTTGATGAGACCCGGGGTCATCTACCCGAGCCAGATGTTGGGGAGCCTCGAACTCGGGGTTGAAAGCCCGTATTGAGTGCCGGCTCGTCGGAGACTCGGGTCGAGAGGCCCGAATAGGATGCTGGGAGGCCTTGACCCTGGGGTCAGAAACCCGTGCTGGGGGTAGGCTTGGCTGGGACTCGGAGCTGAGAGCCCGAGTGAGGTGCTGAGGAGCTGCGGACCGGGGGCAGAAAGCCCGTGTCGGGTGTTGGCGGAGTTGGGGACTCAGGGGTCAATGACCGCATGGGTCTCTGTTGCTGGAGGAGAAGAGGGGCCAGCTACCTGTATGGGCAGTCGCTAGACTGGGCTGCTTGTCGGCCACGGCAATGGCGCCCGAGGATCAGGGCGAGCCGAAAGTCGAAGCAGCGTTGCCGAACAAGGTTGGTGTTGCCAATCGTACGTGCCCGACGTGGATGGCGATGAGGATTGGACCGCAAGCCACTGTCGCCACCGGTTTGTTGTTGCTATTGCTGGTGTAGGTTGGTCGCTCGATGACGACCGGCCGCATGTTGCATACTGGATGGGGGCCCACCTCTTCCTCTCCGATAAGAAAAGGTGAGGGCGTTGCGGCGTACACTTGGCAGGTGTGACTCTTCTTCGGCAGAAAGAAGAAAGGTAGGAGACGTCCCATCAGGCGTGCCATCCTTGTTTGCGACCACGGGGAGTCACTTGTCGTTTTATCCTCGCGGCGGGGGTGTAGAATCGCCTTTTACGGAAGGCCGAGATAGGTTGACTGGGCACGTGGGGATTCCGGGGGTATTGAGAAGAAGGCAGAGAGAACGATATGAACACACTGGCAGGGATGGTGTATGGTTCATCATTCTGGGAGACTAGGACAGGGATGGCTGGGTGAAATGCGGGCGTGATAGTCGATTTCTCGACAATCACCTATGGAACCGAGGATTGACCGAGGAAGCATCGCCAGGACACGGCACGTGGCTTGAGGGATCGGGCGACACATGGATAAAAAGGGTTCCACGGGTGCGAGTGCGCAGGTGATTATGGGGATTCGTGTACTGGACGTCTTTCCCCACCGGTCGCAAGTAACCGGTGTTTATTTTACAACGGATTGAATCCGAATACCTTTGTTTCTTCTGCCAAAGAGAGAGTCAGGGACCTTGGTAGCCGCAACATCGGGAGGGTTTAGTCCGTGCAACAGCGACAGGGCAACAACAACACAATAGGGATAACTGGGGGTAGAGAGACTGGTTCCAGCGACGAGGGTGACCCGCTTCCTGACTGGATTACATGACTTATATGCCATGAAAGGCATTTTTATGGGGGCGTGAGTGCCCGATTACAAGTGCTTGCAAGCTGCGGGACAATTCCGTCATCTGTGACGATCCCCGGGTCATTGCGTTATTGTGCGGGTATTTCCACATTTGTACGTGGCATCCATCAGAGGACCTGTGACTCAGCAGGATGGCGCTCGAGGGGCGTCGCAATGTGTTCCCGACATGAGACAGTGTTGAGGTCGGGGCAATAGGGGTGCCATAGGCACCGTTGTGCTGGAGCAGTTGGGCGGTCGGGTGCTGCGGGCCCCGATGTGACTGGAGTAGCTGGCAGTCGGGTGTCGGGGGCACCGTTGTGACTGGAGTTGTTGGCAATCGGGTGCCGGGGGCGCTGTTGTGACTAGAGTTGTTGGCAGTCGGGTGTCGGGGGCACCACTGTGACTGGAGTTGTTGGGTGATCGGGTGCCCCGGGGCACCATTATGACTAGAGCTGTTGAGTGATCAGGTGCCGCGGGCCCCGATGTGACTGGAGTAGCTGGCAGTCGGGTGCCGGGGGCACCGTTGTGACTGGAGTTGTAGGCAGTCGGGTGCCGGGGGCACCGCTGTGACTGGAGTTGTTGGGTGATCGGGTGCCCCGGGGCACCGTTGTGACTGGAGTTGTTGAGTGATCGGGTGCCGCGGGCCCCGATGTGACTGGAGTAGCTGGCAGTCGGGTGCCAGGGGCACCGTTGTGACTGGAGTTGTTGAGTAATCGGGTGACGCGGGCCCGATGTGACTGGAGTAGCTGGCAGTCGGGTGCCAGGGGCACCATTGTGACTGGAGTTGTTGGCAGTCGGGTGCCGGGGGCACCGGTGTGACTAGAGTTGTTGGCAGTCGGGTGCCGGGCGCACCGCTGTGACTGGAGTTGTTGGGTGATCGGGTGCCCCGGGGCACCGTTGTTACTGGAGTTGTTGAGTGATCGGGTGCCGCGGTCCCCGATGTGACTGGAGTAGCTGGCAGTCGGGTGCCGGGGGCACCGTTGTGACTGGAGTTGTAGGCAGTCGGGTGCCGGGGGCACCGCTGTGACTGGAGTTATTGGGTGATCGGGTGCCCCGAGGCACCGTTGTGACTGGAGTTGTTGAGTGATCAGGTGCCGCGGGCCCCGATGTGACTGGAGTAGCTGGCAGTCGGGTGCCAGGGGCACCGTTGTGACTGGAGTTGTAGGCAGTCGGGTGCCGAGGGCACCGCTGTGACAGGAGTTGTTGGGTGATCGGGTGACCCGGGGCACCGTTGTGACTGGAGCTGTTGAGTGATCGGGTGCCGCGGGCCCCGATGTGACTGGAGTAGCTGGCAGTCGGGTGCTGGGGGCACCGTTGTGACTGGAGTTGTAGGCAGTCGGGTGCTGGGGGCACCGTTGTGACTGAGTTATTGACAGACGGGTGCCGGGGGCACCATTGTGACTGAGTTATTGACAGTGGAGTGCCGGGGGCACCGTTGTGACTGAGTTATTGACAGTCGGGTGCCGGGGGCACCGTTGTGACTGAGCGAGCTGGGCGCCGTGAGACCTCGGTGGTCATGCCCGGGGCCCATTTGCGGAGGTAGGGGCCTGACACTTCATCTTGCGTCGTGACTTGTAAAGTATGCCCATTATCCCAGTGATAGTGCTGAGGGCACGCTTCTCGAGGCAGAGGATCCGGCTGGGTGCCTCGGTCGAGCCATGTCCGATGGTGTGCGACCATTGGGACAGAGACTGCGCAGGATTCTCTCATCAAGCCACGTCTGAGTCATGCACGAATGTCGAGGCAGAGATTGAGCAGGGTGCCTCGATCGAGCGATCATTGATGGTACACGATCATTGAGGCAGGGACTGTGCATGGCGCTCTTACGAAGTGACATCAGGGTCGTGCATGAGTATCGAGATAGGACCCGGGCAGGGTGCTTTCACCAAGAAAAAGTTGGGGTCATGCACGATTATCGAGATGACATGTCACAATAGGGGGCCGGAGGTGAGTGTTTGGGCTAGACGCCGTATGAGGGATGCTCATGCGGCATGCCCTCGATGTGAGCCTAGCAAAAACACACACAAATATCCTGGAGACGGGTGTTTGGGCTAGACGCCGTATGAGGGATACATATGCGGCATGCCCTCGGCGTGAGCCTAGCAAACACACACAATTCTCCTTAGCGCGCCCTCGTATTCCGGGGCTGAGCTCCTTAGGCGCTTGATGCATTTGGTGCTTCATCCATGAATTTGGGCTCCCAAAGGGGGGCTTTTATAGTGGAAGGTGAAGGGTCACAGGGGGTTTACGTGGACCAGCCAAGGGGGCCTGAGCTGGTCCGCGTAAACCCCCCTTGGATGGGGGTTTACGCAGACCAGCCAGGGGGCCTGGGCTGGTCCGCGTAAACCCGCCTTGAGGGGGTTTACGCAGGCTGGTTCTTTTCTCTTTTTTATAAAAAATTAAATTTTTTTAATTGAATGGGGGGTTTACGTGGACTAGCTTGGGGGGGTGAGCTGGTCAGCCTAAACCCCCTCCCCAGGGGGTTTAGGCAGACCAGCCTGGGGGTCCAAGCTGGTCCGCCTAAAACCCCACCAGGGGGGGTTTAGGCGGGTTTGACCAGGGGTTTACCGCGGGTTTGACCGCGGTTTTGACTGGGGGTTTGACTGAGGGTTGACCGAGGGTTTGACTGGGGGTTGATTGAGGGTTTGACTGGGGGTTGACTGATGGTCTGACTGGGGTTTAATTGAGGGTTTGACTGGGGTTTGACTGAGGGTTTGACTGGGGGTTGACTAAGGGTTTGACTGGGGGTTTGATTGGGGTTTGACTGAGGGTTTGACTGGAGGTTGATTGAGGGTTTGACTGGGGGTTGATTGGGGGTTTGATTGGGATTTGACTGAGGGTTGACTGAGGGTTTGATTGGGGGGTTGATTGAGGGTTTGACTGAGGGTTGACTAGGGGTCCTGAGTCGAGCTCCGACTTACTGTAGAGTGGCTGGAGCATACGCACCTACCAGGTTCTTGGGGAAACTCCCGACACGCGTGTGTAGATAGTATAAGGTTGTTGTAAGCTCCTGAAGCTTGTGGTTGGCCCAGATGGCTTTTCCTCTGACTTCAGAGGGCTGGAGGGAGGCGACTCGAGGGTAGACCCCGGCCTCGTTGATGGGTGCCACGTGGCATGGCTTGTAGTCAGGGCGCCCCCGGGTCGGCTCGGGTAGCTGTGTTGAACGCGGGTAAACCCACAAACTGAGTGATCGGGGGTGGGCCCGATCGATTGCTGATGTTGCCACGGGTCGCAGCTAGCTGGTTAGGACCCTTGCTTGAGCCCGGTGACTGGGGCGTCGACATGATGATGCCGTTTGTCTGGTGGTCGGGGTGACCCTCGCTCCTTGGCAAAGAATCATATGATGCGGCAGGCTGTTCTGAGCCCCGAGTTAACCCGATTGTTGAAGCATCGGTGGTATAATACCGTATGCAAGGTGTCCGGGGGTGATCCCCGAATCTTCACAGAGTGCCGTAAGGTACGGCAGGTTGTCCCGAATCCTGAAACCGACCCGGTTGTCGGGAAACTAGCTGGCATAGTGCCATTTGCTCGGGGCCGATGCCCGGTTGTTATGTTGCGTCACTTGACCCGGTGTCACGTCTTGATTTTCGAGCACAACTCGACTGGTAGAGCAACTTTGGCGATGTGCCGTTTTACTCCATTTATGGAGTATTTCCCTATGCTTAATCCTCGATTAATTCTAGAAAATAAGCCGGTGCCAACAGTCATCAATAAACACCACGACCCATTGATCAAGATAGGACCGGAACACGCTATTCATCAACTACGTGAAAGCTGCAGGTGCATTTGTTAGTCCAAAAGGCATTACTACAAATTTGAAATGCCCATACCTGCTACGAAAGGCCATTTTAAAGATATCCTCATCCTTGATTCATAACTGATGGTATCCTGATCGAAGGTCGATCTTAGAAAAATATTGGGCTCCTGCTATCTGGTCAAACAGCTCGTCAATCCTCGACAATGGGTACTTGTTCTTGATAGTAAGTTGGTTCAATTGCCGATAATCGATGCATAATCTCATCGAACCATCCTTCTTCCGGACGAACAACACTGGGGCTCCCCACGGGGATGTACTTGGATGAATGAACCCCTTCTCAAGCAACTCCATCAATTGTCGTTTCAATTCCCTCAGCTCCATAGGAGACATACGATACAGAGCCTTTGAAACAAGAGAAGCGCCAGGGGTTAAATCAATAGAGAAGACAACCTCCCTCTCAGGCGGTAGTCTTGGCAATTTCTCAGGAAAGATGTTTTGAAATTCTCGAGCAACAGGAATGTCCTTTATCTCAATCTTCCTCTCAGGGGTCACTGAAACAAAGGCTAGAAAAGCCTGACATCCCTTCCTCAACAACTTCTCAGCTCGAAGGGCAAAAATAAGCGGCACAGACTTAGAGTGCCTAACCCTTACAAAAGAAAGCGCAGGATGTCCAGAAAAAGACACCGAGCTAGTGCTGTAGTGAACATTGGCCTCATACTTAGCCAACCAATCAGCTCCCAAGATTATAACATAATCCTTCATATCCATACAAACTAAATTTGCTGGCATATTTTGCTCATTAATCATAACCTTACTAGAAGGATAGAAATATTTGATTGCAGATCCGGAACCAATAGGGGTCGAAATTTCTAATGGAGAATTCATCAACACATGTTTCACAGCTAATGACTTAGCAAATTTTTGAGAAATGAAAGAATGAGTTGCTCTGATATCAAATAGAATAAATGCTGGCTTTTCATGTATAATAAGTGTACCTTCAACGAGTCCACCCTCCTCGGTGGTTCCCGCATCATCTTCCTGTAGGGCTTGAAGCTTGCCCTACTGCTTCCGATTTCCTTGCGGCTTAGTCGGTGTAGTTTGATCTGACAGGAGGGGGCACTCCGGAATACGATGGTCCCTACTTCCACAGTGCAGACAGGTGCCCAACTTGCGCCAGCACTCCTCCATCTTGTGACCTGAACGATCACAATACTTGCACAAGCCTTTGAATGGTACTATCTGCCCGGACTTCTTATCTTCATTCTTCGACACCTTGCCCTTCCATGAACTAGACCCACCATTGGGTCTTTTCTTGCCATTGCCGGGTTTAGAGTTCCAAGAACCAGTAGTTTGTTCCTTCTTGGAATTCTTTCCACGAATCCTCTCGGTCATCTCTACGGTATCCTCCAGAACTTGAGCCTTTCTCACCATCTCAGCATAGGTCTGAATTTCCATTGGGGCTGTAATGCCCTGGATCCTTGGTAGGTCTTGTTGGATCTTCATTGGATCTTTTGAATTTGTTTCGGTGAGTTTCGGTTCACTTTTATGGCTTCCGAGTTGAGTTTTACGATCCGTGTGGGTTTTTCTCTCGTACTAGTTACGGAACCCTACGGTGAGTTTACTTGTCAGTTCCTCGACTCGTGGATGCTGCAGTGACGATGTACTCTTCGAGCCGGTCGTTTCAACTATTTTTGCGTATTTTTTGGAAATAGGGCCAGAAATTGGATTTTTCAGAAATTAGGAAAATTCCTAATTTCTTTTCCTTTTTCTTTTCCTTCCTCTCTCCTTCCTTCTCATTTCACCGCCGCCGTCTCTCTCTCTCCCGTTTTCTCTCCTCTCGAGCCTCCTCGGCTCCGGCTACAGACGGGGTACCTAGAGGCACGTGTTGGGGATGCTGTGGAGTTGGCTGGGTGCGCGACGGGACGAGGATCGAGATGGATTTGGCGTGATCCCGAACGGTGGATTCAAAGCCGACGTTTGAGCTCGCGGTGTGGTTTTCGGCGCGGTTTAGTCCCTTCGGGGCACGGTTTCTTCGGTGGAGGTAGGGTGATGGTTCCTCACTTCCTCCTCTCCGTTTTCCCTGCCCTTACACATCGTTTGGCGCGGAAACGGCCGAGTTTGGGCTTGTTTAGCCTAAACCGTGATTTTCAGGTGTTGTAGGGTTCGCCGGAGAACGGCAACCATTTGTAGCTCGGTTAGTGTTGAACTGACCGTTGGGATATTAGGATCCCATTCATGCTAGTTTCGTGTTGATTGGTGGTCATTCGAGGCCGGTAGGAGCCCGGGAACCTCGTTGACTCGTTTAGGGTGGATTTGTTAGAATCACCCCGATCTTGTGTTTTTGTGTTTGCATGTAGGCTTTTTAGCCTTCTAATGTTATTTTTCATCGTCGAGGGTTGTTTCCCCTGCGCTTCGGCGTGAATGGGGCGTGGAACGGGCCGATTTGGCCAACCCTCTGTTTTCCCGCCGTGACTGGTGTGGCGGTCGCTCCAGGAACCGTTACAGTCCCTGACGGCCCCACGACAAACCGTCACAGCGTCTGGGCGATTTTTAGTTCTTGGTGGTTTTGAGGGTGTGACGGCCCAAGGGTGGCGCGTCACAGCCTCCTGACGCATCCGGTGCGATGCGTTACGCCTATCTTGTCGTTTAGTAGTTTGGTTAAGTCGGTTCCCCTGACGCGCCTGCCCCTGTGCGTCAGGTGGGAGTAACGCGCTCGGTGTAGGCCGTTACATTCTGTTTGACTTTGTGTTTGACCGTGAGTCGGTTTGTGTAACGGTGGTGTCTTCGTGCGTCACAGCGTTGTAACGCGCCTGCCCCAGGCCGTTACGTGCTGTTCTGGCTGAGTTGGGTGGCTGCGTCGTTGGCTCGAACGGCCACGCCCCCATGCATTAGGTGTCTGTAACGCGTCCGTGATGGACCGTTACGTGCCTGTCGGCCAGTGGTTTTCTTGACTTGAGCCTGTTGGCCCTGACGTGTCTGCCTTGCGACGTTAGGCTGTGTAACACGCCTAGTCTAGCGCGTTACGTGGTTCAGGTGTCATTTTAAGTTGAGGTTTGTTTGCCCTGACGGCCCGGGTCGGGCGCGTCAGAGCGGTGTAACGCACCTGGTGTAGGCCGTTACGTGCCTTGTGTGTTCTAGAGGTTGGTTAGGGCGGTGTGTGTGACGGATCTCCTCCTCACCGTCACGTGATTGTGACGCGTCTGCTTTAGACCGTCACGGTTGGAATGTAACGGCCAGCGCCAGACTGTCACGTTCGTGCAATGGTCTAGGGGTGGTGTGTTACAGTCCTTCTGCTCCGATTTCCGTCGTTTTGGTTTCTGCTTGTCTTGGCTTGTCCTTGTGGTCTGCCTGCTGTCCCGTGGATGTCTCCTGACGTCCTATGAGGGCTAAGACTACGTTGTAAGGTGGCCAGGAGTCTTCTTGCTTGGGGTAGGATTCTCTATCCTACTCTTGTGTGCGTCTTTGTCTGGTTCCGGTCAACCCGGGGTGACCCAGTGGTTGATAGGTGACCTTGTGTGGGTGTCTTGGCGGTTCTGTCCAGTCCGAGACACTGGTTCTGGATACCTCGAGGTGTTGCATTACCTCGATCCGTGTGTCCAGGTGTGTTGAGGGTCTTCGGTGTCCCCTCAGGTCTCCGTGAGTCGTTTTCTGCGGAGTGTCATTTCTTGTGGCTTAGGAGTAGACCGATTGGCGGCTTGTTCTGCTGTTTGTGACGATCTTGCCCTTGAGTCATTTGACTCGGGATCGTTACCTGGTAGGTCTAGTTGTCTTGTCCTGAGTCTGTTGGCAGTAGTCGTACTGCCATTGGTGCCTCGGAGTACGTGTCGTGGGCGTTCTTGCCTGTTTGTACTTCGACACTTGTGTTTTAGAGTCTCTGTGTCTCGTGCACCTCCATTTGTTGTTACCCTAAGGCCTTTGAGTGCCGACCCGCCTGTGGATGGCGGAGGGGTATTCCTGATATACGGTTTGTAAGCTAGTTCCGTGGGCTCCTGTGTGGTAGTAGCGTCCGCTACGGGGAGAAAACTAGCTAGAGGCCTGGCTTGGGCATAAAGCTTGTGTGTGCACACGTGGTCAGGGGCGGTTGGACTGACGCCGATAGGCGTGACCCTGACTAGTTACTCGTCATGTTGGTACTGCGGTCCCGCTTTGCGTAGGGTGCCGTTGTTTCTCCTTGGACTCGGAACGGTGGTTCCTTGGACTTGGTTCTGTAGGGTTCTTGTCCCTGTCGGTTCTTTGGGACGACAGCGTCGACTAGATGCTTGTTGGCACAGCATAAGACGTCAGTGGACGTAGCTGGTTGTTCCTCTTGCGAGGAGGAGGTGCTTCCGTCACGTGGCACGTGACTCTCAGCGTTTCTTACGCGTCGTGACCTTTCTGGGTTGGCCTTTCCGTGGCTGTGCCCGTGGTCAGTGTTCTATCACATGCATGATGTTCTGGTCGTGCGTAGGATAGTGTGCCCGACGTTCTAGTCGTGTGTGTGCCGTCGAGCTTGTGGGTCTTTTCTAGACCTTTTTGTCTGGTTTGGCAGGTCTGTGCCTTAGACTTGGTGTCGTGTCGACAGATCGATAACTTCTGACTTTGTTAGATCAGAGTCGCCCTTCTGTCGCTGCTTGGAGTAGTTTGGGGTGCCGAGGTTAGTTCGGCCGCCGCTTGTCTGGCGTGGGTTCTTCCCCTTCCTTGCTTGTTCCCTACTCCTACTTCCTGTCTGTTTACTACTGCTTGTAGCGTAGTTTTACAGCTTTGTAGTGTAGTTTTCCTGCTTTGCTACACCTGCTATTTTGTTGTTGTTGTTCCATGTTACTGCGTGTTTTTCAGTGGGGATCCGTGTGACCCCTACTGAGCCAGTGACACGAGACTCACCCCTACTTTTCAGGTGGGGTGACGTCTTTCGTTCTACTTCCGCGAGGTTCCTGGTGCGCTTGCTCGTAGCGTGTCGTTGTGGCCAGCTGGTACCTGCGTCGGGCTTCCCCCGACTTCTCGATACGTCTTTCTTTTCTATCGACTGTACTGTGCTAGGCTTGCTGTCTTTAGCTTTGGACTTGACTCTGGTGTATAATTGTTAAAATTGAACTGTTAATTAAAAAGTAATTTTATTTCTGCTACTTTAGCGATCCGATCTAATGAAATTTAATTGCTCCTGTTATATCTCTATGGCTTCAATGTACTCTACACATGCCTTTTTCCCTTCGGAGCTTTCCCGCTCTTGGGAGGCCTCACGGGTTCCAAGTGGTATCACGTGTATTCGGTAGTTCTACCGGGTACATCTAGTATCCGGGATCCGGGTCGCTACAGTTGGTATCCGAGCAGTGTTCTGAGATGTTCGGAGTTCTTTTCTGAGCTGTCAGAACGTTGTTGTGTGAAGTACATGGGAATCCAAGATATACAGTATCCAGAGTCGTAAAAGTCCAGTACAGTCTTCAGCTGGCTTCGGTTTGTGATTCTTTGTCGCGTTATTTTCGGTGTGTTGTCTTGTGCGTGCTGTTTTGGCACTGTACGAGATGGTTCTGCTCTCGTCAGGATTATGACGAGGTGTTTCTTTTCATCGTTGTATTTGTTTCGATCATGTTGTACTTGGTAGTGTTCGTCGGAAGGCTTGAATCTGTAGTATATTGTTCAGGTTGCTGTTGACCTTTGGCCTTGGTCTGATGACCGTACACGTTCTCACGTTGTCTTGGTCATCCCGGCTTGAGTCTGTTCAGCTCCTGATGTGTTTCGCTTCTGTTGAAGTGCTCGATTAGATTCCGTGTTGGAGAAGTTGCTCAGGCAAGCTAGGATTTTCCCTTCCTGGTGAGCTTTTGTGATTGAGCTTCCTACTTCTCGTCCCTTCTGGTGGAATCTTTTCGAGGTTTGCCTTGGAATTGCTGTCTTGGTGATGCCTTTGTCCTGTGTCTACTTAAGTGTGGACAGTTTTGTTCTGAGCCTGATCTGCTCTTTGCTATACGGTTGCTTGGCTTTGGACTCCATGATGGTGTTAAGAGCTGTCGTGCACCGTGTTTTGTCGTGCCGTGTCCAGCGGCCGGTGTATTGTGAAGGCTCATTTATCATTTTCAGGACGTGAAGGTAAACTAAGATCGATGCTTTCCTTGTGCTTTGTGCTGAAGCTGGTGCTCTTCTCCTGTTGCACTTAGGCTCCTTGTGATCGGTTGTTTGAGAGATCGGTAGTCGTGGCGTGTTGTTTGCAATCTTCATTGGTTGCGAAGGCGTCTGGTGTGTACTGAGATGCGGATATCGAGGTCTCTTCTGATGCCTACGTGCGTTGTTGAGTATGCAGCTGAAGCGTGTGAGTTGGCTACTCACTGGTCGAGAGATTTGCTTCTTCTCGATGTGACTTCGTCTTGGCTTCCTGTCCCTTGACGTTGTTGTTGCCGTGCAGTTGCTGGTGTTTGTCTGGTCTTGGCATTTGCGAGTGTTGGGGAATTTGTCGGCATTCCTGCTGATTGAGTACCCTCTACTCTGCATTTTCTTTTTTTGGGTGTTGTGCTCTCGAGGCGTGTTGGTAGTCCTTGAGATGCGTTCCCCGAGATCGTGGTTGTTGTTTTGGCACTGTTTCTCTATGATTTTGTGTCTCTATTTTGGACCAGGTCTTGTCAGTTGGCCTTGCTGTACTCTTTTTCCTTAGAGTTAGCTTGCGACTCGATCAGATGTAATACCTGAGTGAGGACTGACTTGGTTGTGCCTATGGTCCAGTGTTGTCATTGGTGTCCTGTGTGCCAGGTGTTCTCTGTTGCCTTTGGCACTAGAGCCGATGATGTGGTCGAGCTGTCAGCTGACAGGATTGTGTCTCCTCGTGTAAGCTGTTGCTTGCCGTGCTGCCGTTGTGTTTCTCGGCCAGTTGTTTGTGGTTGTGGCAGTCGTGTCTCTTTCCCCTGTGAGATGTAAGCGACGTTGCCCTTGTTTCGGAGGTGTCGGACTTGTGTCCACTTGTGCCGTTCTCAATCCAGAGCATGTGCTCGTGATTGTGGTCTGACAGTGTTCCTCTGAGCTGTGTTTCTCGAGATTTGTGTTGTTTCCGTGGTGATGTTGTTGGGTTGTTCTTCCCTGCTTCTCCTTTGTTAGTCCTTAATTTCGAGAGTGAAATTTCTTAAAGGAGGGGAGGATGTAATGCCCTGGATCCTTGGTAGGTCTTGCTGGATCTTCATTGGATCTTTTGGATTTGTTTCGGTGAGTTTCGGTTCGCTTTTGTGGCTTCCGAGTTGAGTTTTACGATCCGTGTGGGTTTTTCTCTTGTACTAGTTACGTAACCCTACGGTGAGTTTACTTGTCAGTTCCTCGACTCGTGGATGCTGCAGCGACAATGTACTCTTCGAGCCAGTCGTTTCGACTATTTTTGCGTATTTTTCGGAGATAGGGCCAGAAATCGGATTTTTCAGAAATTAGGAAAATTCCTAATTTCTTTTCCTTTTTCTTTTCCTTCCTCTCTCCTTCCTTCTCATTTCGCCGTCGCCGTCTCTCTCCCCCGTTTTCTCTCCTCTCGAGCCTCCTCGGCTCCGGCTGCAGACGGGGTACCTAGAGGCACGTGTTGGGGATGTTGTGGAGCTGGCTGGGTGCGCGACGGGACAAGGATCGAGATGGATTTGGCGCGATCCCGAACGGTGGATTCAAAGCCGACGTTTGAGCTCGCGGCATGGTTTTCGACGCGGTTTAGTCCCTTCGGGGCACGGTTTCTTCGGTGGAGGTAGGGTGATGGTTCCTCACTTCCTCCTCTCCGTTTTCCCTACCCTTGCACATCGTTTGGCGCAGAAACGGCCGAGTTTGGGCTTGTTTAGCCTAAACCGTGATTTTTGGGTTTTGTAGGGTTCGCCGGAGAACGGCAACCATTTGTAGCTCGGTTAGTGTTGAACTGACCGTTGGGATGTTAGCATCCCATTCATGCTAGTTTCGTGTTTATTGGTGGTCATTCGAGGCCGGTAGGAGCCCGGGAACCTCGTTGACTCGTTTAGGGTGGATTTGTTAGAATCGCCCCGATCTTGTGTTTTTATGTTTGCATGTGGGCTTTTTAGCCTTCTAATGTTATTTTTCATCGTCGAGGGTTGTTTCCCTTGCGCTTCGGCGTGAATGGGGCGTGGAATGGGCAGATTTGGTCAACCCTCTGTTTTCCTGCCGTGACTGGTGTGGCGGCCGTTCCAGGAACCGTCACAGTCCCAGACGGCCCCACGACAGACCGTCACAGTGTCTGGGTGATTTTTAGTTCTTGGTGGTTTTGAGGGTGTGACGGCCCAGGGGTGGTGCGTCACAGCCTCCTGACGCGTCCGGTGCGACGCGTTACGCCTATCTTGTCGTTTAGTAGTTTGGTTAAGTCGGTTCCCCTCACGCGCCTGCCCCTGTGCGTCAGGTGGGAGTAACGCGCCCGGTGTAGGCCGTTACGTTCTGTTTGACTTTATGTTTGACCGTGAGTCGGTTTGTGTAACGGTGGTGTCCCCGTGCATCACAGCGTTGTAACGCGCCTTCCCCAGGCCGTTACGTGCTGTTCTGGCTGAGTTGGGTGGCTGCGTCGTTGGCTCTAACGGCCACGCCCCCATGTGTTAGGTGTCTGTAACGCATCCGTGATGGACCGTTACGTGCCTGTCGGCCAGTGGTTTTCTTGACTTGAGCCTGTTGGTCCTGACGCGTCTGCCTTGCGACGTTAGGCTGTGTAACACGCCTGGTCTAGCGCGTTACGTGGTTCAGGTGTCGTTTTGAGTTGAGGTTTGTTGGCCCTGACTGCCTAGGTCGGGCGCGTCAGAGCGGTGTAACGCGCCTGGTGTAGGCCGTTACGTGCCTTGTGTGTTCTAGAGGTTGGTTAGGGCGGTGTGTGTGATGGCTCTCCTCTTGACCGTCACGTGATTGTGACGCGCCTGCTTTAGACCGTCACGGTTGGAATGTAATGGCCAGCGCCAGACCGTCACGTTCGTGTAACGGTCTAGGGGTGGTGCGTTACAGTCCTTCTGCTCCAATTTTCGTCGTTTTGGTTTCTGCTTGTCTTGGCTTGTCCTTGTGGTCTGCCCGTTGTCCGTGGATGTCTCCTGACGTCCTATGAGGGCTAAGACTACGTTGTAAGGTGGCCAGGAGTCTTCTTGCTTGGGGTAGGATTCTCTATCCTACTCTTGTGTGCGTCTTTGTCTGGTTCCGGTCAACCCGGGGTGACCCAGTGGTTGATAGGTGACCTTGTGTGGGTGTCTTGGCGGTTCTGTCCAGTCCGAGACACTGGTTCTGGATACCTCGAGGTGTTGCCTTACCTTGGTCCGTGTGTTCAGGTGTGCTGAGGGTCTCCGGTGTCCCCTCAGGTCTCCGTGAGTCATTTTCTGCGAAGTGTCGTTTCTTGTGGCTTAGGAGTAGACCGATTGGCGGCTTGTTCCGCTGTTTGTGACGATCTTGCCCTTGAGTCATTCGACTCGGGATCGTTACCTGGTAGGTCTAGTTGTCTTGTCCTGAGTCTGTTGGCAGTGGTCGTACTGCCTTTGGTGCCTCGGAGTACGTGTCATGGGCGTTCTTGCCTATTTGTACTTCGGCACTTGTGTTTTAGAGTCTCTGTGTCTCGTGAGCCTCCATTTGTCGTTACCCTAAGGCCTTTGAGTGCCGACCCGCCTGCGGATGGCAGAGGGGTATTCCCGATATACGGTTTGTAAGCTAGTTCCGTGGGCTCCTGTGTGGTAGTAGCGTCCGCTACGGGGAGAAAACTAGCTAGAGGTCTGGCTTGGGCATAAAGCTTGTGTGTGCACACGTGGTCAGGGGCGGTTGGACTGACGCCGATAGGCGTGACCCTGACTAGTTACTCGTCATGTTGGTACTGCGGTCCCGCTTTGCGTAGGGTGCCGTTGTTTCTCCTTGGACTCGGAACGGTGGTTCCTTGGACTTGGTTCTGTAGGTGTCTTGTCCATGTTGGTTCTATGGGACGACAGCGTCGACTACATGCTTGTTGGCGCAGCATAAGACGTCAGTGGACGTAGCTGGCTATTCCTCTTGTGAGGAGGAGGTGCTTCCGTCACGTGGCACGTGACTCTCGGCGTTTCTTGCGCGTCGTGACCTTTCTGGGTTGGCCTTTCCGTGGCTGTGCCCGTGGTCAGTGTTCTGTCACAAGCATGATGTTCTGGTCGTGCGTGGGACAGTGTGCACGACGTTCTAGTCATGTGTCTGCCGTCGAGTTTATGGGTCTTTTCTAGACCTTTTTGTCTGTTCCGGCAGGTCTGTGCCTTAGACCTGGTGTCGTGTCGGCAGATCGGTAACTTCTGACTTTGTTAGATCAGAGTCGCCCATCTGTCGCTGCTTGGAGTAGTTTGGGGTGCCGAGGTTAGTTCGGCCACCGCTTGTCTGGCGCGGGTTCTTCCCCTTCCTTGCTTGTTCCCTACTCCTACTTCCCGTCTGTTTACTACTGCTTGTAGCGTAATTTTACAGCTTTGTAGTGTAGTTTTCCTGCTTTGCTACACCTGCTGTTTTGTTGTTGTTGTTCTGTGTTACTGCGTGTTTTTCAGTGGGGATCCGCGTGACCCCTACTGAGCCAGTGACACGAGGCTCACCCCTACTTTTCAGGTGGGGTGACGTCTTTCGTTCTGCTTCCGCGAGGTTCCTGGTGCGCTTGCTCGTAGCATGTCGTTGTGGCCAGCTCGTACCTGCGTCGGGCTTCTCCCGACTTCTCGGTACGTCTTTCTTTTCTGTCGACTGTACTGTGCTAGGCTTGCTGTTTTTAGCTTTGGACTTGACTCTGGTGTACAATTGTTAAAATTGAACTGTTAATTAAAAAGTAATTTTATTTCTGCTACTTTAGCGATCCGATCTAATGAAATTTAATTGCTCATGTTATATCTCTGTGGCTTCAATGTACTCTACACATGCCTTTTTCCCTTCGGAGCTTTCCCGCTCTTGGGAGGCCTCGCGGGTTCCAAGTGGTATCACGTGTATTTGGTAGTTCTACCGGGTACATCTGGTATCCGGGATCCGGGTCGCTACAGGGGCCAATTGGTTGATATATTGCAACTTCAACCCATTAAGAAAGCGCGTGGCCTTCATCTTCTCGGTGGATACTAGGTGAGTTGCATAACGAGATAATCGGGAAAACTGAGCCTCATACTCAGCAACAGAGATGTTCCTCTGTTTTAAAGCAGCAAACTCCGCCGCCTTCTTCTCTTGGACTCTATCAGAAAAGTACTTGTCATTGAAGAGTTCCTCAAACTCCTTCCATCTGACTTGCTTGTCTCCTAGAGTAGCCTTTACTACATCCCACCAAGTTCTCGCATCTCGTTCTAGTTGGAAGGTCATCAGAAGGACACGTTCTTGATCACTACACTGCATGACTTCAAAGATTCGCTCCATCTCCTTCAGCCAGTGTTCGGCTTCGTCTGGATCTATCGAGCCACCAAATCGTGGGGGATTCATCCCACGGAAATTATGATGTAGGTCCCTTGCTCCTTGGTGTGCTGCTCCTCCTTGCGACATTTGCTGCAATGCCCGAGTTAGTCCTCGAACTGTTTGCTGCATATCCCTCCATTGCGCATGTTCGGCTGCCATTTAAATACCCTACACGTGGAGTGGGTCAACTTAGGATTACTTAGAAGGAATTGTTTTAGAATTAAATTGTTAACTCAACCCAAGTCTCTACCCAAATTTTCACTTGGTTGGATTCTTAGACTTGTAACGAGGTTATAGGTCCTATGACATCACTTAGAATCCTAGAACTTAGAAAATCTAGGAATATTAGAAAAACTTGGCTCTGATACCACCAAATTGTCACACCCCGACGCGGAATATCGGGACCGGCTGTAGAAAAATTAATAATAATATGTTGATTTCCAGACATGCTATGACCTGTGCTAGAGAATCTATAACATTCACCACAATACCAAGGACAGATAATGATTCTACCAATCTAATAATTATTAATTGAACCATAAAACAAGTTTACATCGTTTCCAACCAAGAACTTAAGAAAACATTCAAAACACTCATCAGCTTGACACTATTACAATCACTGACTCTATTACAACTTCACTTGACAACACTCTAAATCACAATTAGACTCGAGATATCTATGAATAAGTCCACACAGTCTTTTAACTGGCTCGCTCCAGGTCTTCACTCTTGCCCATCCCCCTCAGTTTGCAAGTCCTCACCAGGGCTACCTGAAAAAGGGGGGAAACAACTGGGTGAGCGAACGCTCAATAGGTAATAGCAGGAAAGGTTAAGTAATTAACCAATTTGCATTTATGTTGTACGAGAAGGAAAAAGAAATGACAATATAAATAACAGAATAAGGATAGTAAGAGAACATGAACAAAGTATAACTGAAAATGGCCAATCAAGCATGAAATAACCAAGTAATGTAAATACGTGAAGGAATCGTGTAAAGGAATATGTCATAGACATCACGCTAGTCATGCACTCGGTGCAATGCCTCACCATGTCATTACAACTCCCCGGGGCACTAGTACTTTTCGGGCGCTCCTCCCAGGATCAGACCGGGCCCTTATGATGCGTTGGCACTGATTTAATGGATCCAAGATCCCAAGTTATGTCTAGACATTAATCCAGTTAAATGGCTAAAAATTCAAGGTATAGAACTTACCTCGAAAAATTCCAAGGGTAAGTTGAAGTAGACATCATGTCCAAAAAGTTCAAGTTATCTAGAACCAACATGTCCTTGTATTCCAACACCAAGAATCACAGAAATCATTTCTGGAAGATACACGGTCCATATTGGGCCGCTCAGAGGATGAACGGTCTCTAACTAGACCGCTCTAGAAGGATTGGGCTGAAGAACAGCCTAACAGAAGCCAAGGATGAACGGTCCATTATGGGCCGCTCCAATTACAGAACGGTCAAAAATGGGCCTTTTAACAGATCTGGATGGTCCAATTTGGGCCGTTCACGATAGAAAAGATTTGAAGCCCAAGATGAAAGTAAGCGGGCCGGATTGGGCTGCTCAAGAACTGAACGGTCCAAGAGTATCCTTTCAACAAACTGGACAGGCATGTCCAGTCCGTTCAATAATGGGCCTTACAAGACACGAGGAATCCACCCAAATGGGCTCCTGGGCTGCCATAGGCGGGGTGTCACTGAACCAGGGTCCAGCTCACTGTCCATTGGTCAGCCTAGAGGCTTTTTGGGTCGACTATAACATGACTAGGTCGAAGAAGAACAAGGGCAATCGAACAACAAGAAATGGCATCCTGCCAGAGTTGCACGGTTCATATTGGGCTGTCCTGTGATCACACGGTCCGAAACTGGCCGTGTGATGACTCAGACAGTCCAACATGGCTCGTGGCTAAAACCAGGGTAATCCAAGTGATTCAATCGGGTCAACAGGTGCAGGACTTGTGCTACAACCTGCCCGGCATCCTAGTGGGAATCCCAGACTCGCGGGGACTTACGGAGGTCTCATAATGGAGGTCCTAGTCCGACGGAAGGAGTATCCGGCGTAGAGTCCCAACCATTACAAGAAATGAAGGCTAGAAAAACATCGGAAAACAAGTATATAGTGGTAAGTCAATTCTACCGGAGTGGAATGACTGTCAAAACAACCCTAGTATCATTAGTTCATTTTCATTATAACATGTTTGAGACTAAACTCCATTGAAATGATGAACAACGTCATGATGAGCATAATCAAGCAAAGAAATTATTAATTCTAATCTCTCATGTATTCCAATTTTCATGTAGGTTGCCAGCCTATTATTAACATTAATTAACTAAGATAATCATGCTAGAATCGGAAAAAAAGGGTAACTCTGCGAGACGGAACGGTTCTGCCAGAACTGCCCAAGGGGCCTCCGCAGTAGCTCGACAGCCCGTTCGATCCCTACAGGCCAGGGCCAGACAGGGTCTGAGCGGTCTATCGAGGGGCCGTGGGGGTCACTGAACAGTTTGGATTTGGCCGTCCTGTTCATGAAGAATTTTAATGCAAGAGCAATTAGGCGATCAAAAACTAGCCGTCGATATCGACCACATGGTCTATCGAGGGGCCGTTCAGAACAGAGCGGTTCCTGATGGACCGCGCTAAGGTCGCCCTGCCTGACTCCGGCGAGCTCGGCTAGAGTTAGCAAAAATGATCATTTACTCCTCATGTAAAGCATGAAAATTGGGCAAACACCCATCAATAGAACGAGAACAAGATGATGTACAATATGGCATGATCAATTTAACATTTAAGCCTGCTAATCCCTACATTAATCAAGGTTAAACAAAGGAAACCCTAGATTGACATGCTCTTACTAACTTGATTAATACGCACAAGATACTTAATCAGAATTTGGGGCTTTAGGTATCATTGGAACGAGGACTCAGAGACGAGTTCAACAGTATATAGCATTTAGGGTTTGACCTGCTAGAACTTACCTAACGAAGGAAGAAGATCATCGATCGCGCACGAGACTCCTCTCTGATGATCGCCAGAATTCACCCTCATCCGCGCTCCTCGTCAGCCGCCACAGCATCCAATCTATTCTAGGTTGACTAAGGTTTGTATTTATAGGGTTAATTGCTTTCTAGAGGGTTCTATGGGGAGGATAGAGTCCTTCCACCGTGGGCGTGCGCGAATCGCGTGAAACCAAGCCGCCACCACCGTTCTCCTCCAAATACTCTCACTAGGGTTAGGGTTTCACTGGAGAATCAAAGTGGAAATGACAGCTAATCTAGGCCGTTCATTCGGGTCTGATTTGGGCTTAAATGATCAAGAATTGGGCTCTCATTTCGCGATTTAAGGTATGGTTAGATTAATTGTTGATTTGGGCCTTAAACTTCTAATTCGGCTCACTTAGGATTTAATTTTGGGCTGGCTATAGAAGACAAATTCGCTAAACTATTAGTCCTTTTCATGATTATCATTTTTTAGGATTTTTATAATTTGGTCAAGTTTTTTTACTTATCGTATTTCCCGCAGAATTCCTTGTAAATTTTCTTATTATTTTATTCAATTTAAATACCGGGATGCTACATTTGCTATGCGTGAGGGTGATCTTTGGACCTACATCCTCTGCCATGCATCGAGGGTTTCCAGCTTAATAAATCATCTCTCTCTTGCACGACAGATAAAAGCATTTCATGTGACCTCGTCACATTCGTTCTTTTGCATCTTATTTCGGCCTCGGACGGCCTACTATCTCGGCAATTAATCAAAGGTTTTCTCCCTTATGGGGGATGTAATTAACGTCATAGCCTTTATGGTATGGCGGATTGCTGGTCCCGTCCCGAATCTCACTCTCGCCCAACACGGGTCAGAATGAGCGCATAATAAATCCGTCACGTATGTGACTGGCACGCCTGTGTGGTCAATTAATCGATTGATTATTGATTAATTAATCGGTTGTTCGACCCGAACAAAATGACAGAACAAATCCCATCGCAAACATGCGTCTGCAGGCGGTGCTGGAATAGACTTCCACCATGTACGCGCATCCTTGTTAAGTTGGAACGTGGTGAGATGAACCTTTTCTTGGTCGGCACATTGCATGACCTCGAATATACGGTTCATTTCATCGATCCAATTCTCTGCTTCATCTGGATTGGAAGAGCCAGTAAATCGTGGAGGATTTAAACTTCGGAAGTTGCGGTGCAGATCACCAGCACCCGCCCTCAAGCCAGCTTGGGCCATATTCTGTAAGGCCTAGGTGAGACATGCGACAGTTTGTTGCATTCCACCCCAATCAACACGGTGAGCCATTGTAAGAATAAGGTACCTGAGAAAAGGGAATGATTTGTTAATTCCAATGGAATTTGTGGTGTTAATCTGAGAGATAATCGCAAATTACTATCTCATCTCGAGTTCTACCTAATTCCTCTCTTGGGTGTAGAATTTCTTTCCTTATTTCATAGGTGTGGATCCTTAAACCTTGGACTTAATCTATGACATGAGATCTTTCCTAGGAATAAGTGAGTCCTTAGACCTAGGTTCTGATACCACTTTAACTGTCACGTCCCGAGCTTTTATTATAGCAGAAGGAATTTCAGGAACATGAACAGCCAGCATGGTAAGCCTCTCGCAAGCAAGTAATCAGAGCGCAAGACAATCACACAAAGTAATTGCACAAGTAATTTCTCAAAACTCTAACTTTATTTCATAATCATAATCAAAATTACATAAAGTCACTACTTGACATCCTTTCAACACTATGACTCAAGAAAAATCAAAAATTACAATCTGACTCGACTAAACACTTGTCAACTAGGGCTTCTCTCATTTCCAATTGACCTTCAATCACTCTCGGACCCGCTACTCGCATAATCTGAATCCGATTAACTAGTATTTCCTGAAAATATAAGAAAATAGGTATGAGTACACGTGCCCAGTAGGTATCTTCGTATCAACATGAAGGCATTATTTAAGTGATTAATGCTTTAGCTCTAGAATCAAGGTAAAAATGAGAATGTGATAAATCATACGACATACACCAAAATAACCAAGAATCAAGAGTCATGAGATATCTGAGCAAATAGACATAATTGAGCAAGATTTAATCATGTAGATATACATTTGGCCTTTCATGAACAAGAAAGTACGAGCATGTATCGAGAAAGTACTTACACAACCTTGTACTAGAAAGCCATTAACAAGCATGTAATTTCCATTTGAGCCTCGTGGTTCTTCACTCATCTATAAAAAAGTACTCCCGGCGTAATCCGACGCTAGTATTCATCGTACCCCATGATTTTCAGCACGTTTCTGACCATCGGACGTGGGGGCTAGTGTCGAGTCTTTGGACACAGTCCGTGCCTGCTCTTGCATCTTCAAGTTACAGATCAAGCTAATTCCACGAGATAACAATAATTTCGGCCAATAATTTCAATTTCAAATAACATGTTTCATGATCAAGTAACCAGGGAATAGAACGCTCAAAAAAATGATATAAGATTCCAAAGAAGAGTTAAGAGAACATTATGCTACAGCGACATTCCGGCAGTATAACGGTACATTAATTAAGTTCCATAACTTAACCTTAACTTATTAGACATAGTTTTTGGTTCCAGATAATCAATAGACCATCTAAGAACACATTTAGAACAACCCTTGGGTCACATCCCGGGTTAGATGCTTGACAGAAAGAGACGGTCATCTACTGGGCCATTTCAGGAAGAAAACGGTCACAGCCAGGCCGCTAAATTCATAATAACGGTCCAATTAAGGCCGCAACTAGACTGTGTCAACCAGAATGAAAGGAAAGTTGACACTTAATGAATTCTGGATAATAACGGTCGCCAGAGGGCCGTTTTATGAAACAAAACGGTCTGAGAAAGACCGCTAAGTAACAGAGACGATCTCATATAGGCCGCAATTTACCAGAGTATAGAAAGTAAAACACCGATCATGTGAGTGCTTTCTAGATAATTTGGGCTTTTAAGGGTACAACGAGCTCAGCGTCCTGGTGGGAATCCCAGGCTCACGGAGTCTTACGGAGGCCTTGAAACATGATCCCCTAGTCCGACAGAAGGAATATCCAGCGGAGAGGTTCACAAGTCCAAGAAGTGTGCCTATATGTGCAAAGTGTATCTAATGGTCGCATACCGGAGCATACGCCATGTACTTAAGAAAATAACTCAAGAGGTGAGAGTGGATCGTGTGAAAACAGCGATCAAAATAATGTTCTAAATACCACGATAAATCATGTTTCATAAACATAAGAGGAAATATTTAATTACAAAACTATAATAATTTTGGCATAGAATTATATAATAAGGAAAAATAAAGTTTTAAACATGCTCATGCTGAACAGGGCATCTACAAGAATTAAAACATGATTGTATGAGAAATATTATAACATTAGTAATATGAGAAATTAGCTAGGTTGAATTGGTTCATAGAACCATATAGCGGTCAGGTTTTGGCCGCATGGGTGTTATAAACGGTCTCGCGATAGACCGCTGTTAAATGGGGTGGTCCGGTTATTGATAGTTTCTGTCTGACAGACAGAAGCTATAAAATAGTGAAATAAAACGCTAATTCTAGGGTATATTATGCATGGAAAACGATGTAACCACATAGCTAAAATATGATAGAAGGTATTTAGGCCATGAACATGTATTGGTTGTGAAAAATAAATAAGAAATTTCTATTTTTATCTTATTAGGGCTAGGTGCATGCAAAGAAATGAACTTACTGCGCAATCTCAATAAAACGTAAAATACTCCACGTACAATGCATAAAAATGACTGGAAATTGAGGGTTTTTACTCCTAACATCAAGATTAAGCCGTTCATGAGATAACCTACCTCTGGACTGGGCTTTAAACATCAAATTTAGGGCTGGAAGCCGACCCTAGTTTCTACTTGTCCTGAACCGAACCAGCAACTTCTCGCCCTTCCAACTCTTGACTCCCTTCACCTAAGACCACGAAAATTGGAGGGTAGGAAGATGTTACTAAGGTGAAGAAATAAGTCTAAAGAACTAACTTCTAATTACCTCGTTTAGGGCTTCTAATTTGTAGATCTTCCTGGGTCCGTTGCACAAGTTCCTGGGTTGCTTGCTCTGAACCAGCGACTTTGCAAGCTTCTATCTTCCTGATGGCTTGATCTCCTAAGACGAAATTTTGAGGATAGTTAGTCCTCACTATTATGAACAAAATACTCTAAAGAACCTACCTGAAATAATGTTTCCTTACCTTAGTTCCACGCGAGCCAAAAGTAAGGGTCGCGCAAGTTGGACTTAAGGGCTATTTATAGGGTTAGCTAGGGTTTCAAGGGTTTGAGCGATCCTAGAGTCCTAATTAGGACTTATAATCGACCCTAACACATTCTACACCCTTCCAACTAGTAGATAGCATCGATCCCTAGTGATTAGGCTTGAAGAAAACTAAGATTTCCATGTTTCTAAACTGTTCGCGATCGGACGGATAATAGCGGTCGTGTGGAGATTGTTTTATACCTGAGGCGGTCCCTCGATAGACCGTTTTTATCCCTTGGCACCGAATTTGAACTATTTCAAACTCTTTCTTATTTATCGGTTGATTTATCTGATAATTGGTATATGTATCCCCTACATTTCGTAAATAGCCTATTTTAAGCTTCTAGAATATGGGCCAAGTCTTGTGGGGTTGGATTTGGGCCACTTGGGCTTATTTAAAAGGGCTTGATCAATCAATAAATATTGGGTCTTAATATTTTATTTTAATTAACCCAAAATTTAATAATCTATTTATTTCTAGAAAAATCTTAAAAAATCTGAAAAAAAAATTCTAGAAAAAAATTTCTAAAATACTTTACATAAAATTTTGAGGTATTATAGGTACGAGGCCGTTTGCCCTCGTGGCTCATTTTGGGTCGATTCATGGGAATCGCCCATTTTTAACTATTTTTTGGTTGGTTTGATTCCTTCCGACTTGTGGAAGGTTGATATTGTGGTTATGGGTGTTTCCCCATCGTTTTGGGATGATTAGGGCGTGGAAAGATTGGGTTTTTAGCTCTCCTATGGTTTTCGCACCGGTAGGAAGTAGCGGTCAAACCAGAGACCGCTACTTGATAAGGCGGCCCTAAGTGGACCGCCACTTAATGAAACGGTCTCAGAAGGAGCGCTATCTGGTTTTAACTATTTTAAGTCGGTTCAGGGTCGCGGTCTTGCTCCCGACCGCAATTTGGTAGTAGCGGCCCTAGGGTGACCACAATTTGGCTTTTAAGTCGGCTAGGTCGATTTATGTTGGTTTGCAAATAGCGGCCTTGCGACTGACCGCCACTTGAGTTAGCGGTCAGAGGGAGACCGCCACTTGCTTGGCCTATCGTGCATATTTGGAGGCAACTTGGAGATAGCGGTCTTGCCTTGACCGCCACCTCCAAGAGGCGGCCCTGTTAGGACCGTCACTTCCAAGAGACGGCCCTGGGCAAACCATTTCCTGCCTATTTAGTTCTGCGAGTAGCGGCCAGGCTTTGACCACCATTTCCTATTTACGGCCATAGAGGTGACTGCCACTTTCAAGTAGCGGCCAAGGTTAAGACCGCTATTTTTATAGGCTATTTAGTAACGGCCAGAGAGATGACCGCCACTTGCCCATAGTGTTCTTTCGCGTTAGTTTGGCTTCCGTTTGTTGTGGCTTCGACCCCTTGGTTAGCCCATTGTTCCGTGGATGTCTTGGACGTCCTATTAGGGCTGTGACCGTGTTATAGGGTGTTCGGGAGTGCCATTGTACCATGCAGTATTCCGTGTTATTTCGAGAGTCATTTTGGGTTTCTGGTCAACCCGGTTGTGACCAGCGATTGACACGTGACCTCGTGAGTGTCTCGCCTATCCTGTGAGGATCGAGACCTGGTTTTAGATGCTTGGAGGTATTATCTTACCTCAGTTTACGTGTCCACATGGTTTGAGGACTTCGGTGATCCCTCATGTTCTGTGTTTCGTGCTATGCAGAATTGTGAGTCCGATGTGTGGCCTAAGGGCCGAGGACTTCCGATTGATGTAGATCCGGCTGTTATGTGTCGCTTCCATATGTTTTATCGAGGCTTTTGACTTAGGGACTAGGCTGATTGGCGGCATGTTACCGCTTTGTGTGATGATCTTGACCCAAGTCTCGTGACTCAAGGATCATTGTGTTAGCAGGTCTAGTTGGATATCCTGAGTCTGGCGGTAGTTCTGTGTGCTACCTTGTGCTTCGTGGTACTTGCGACATGTGCGTGTTTAGCTTGCCGTACTTCGGTGTTTCTGTTTGAGAGTCTCTGTGTCTAGTGAGCTTCCACTAGTCGTAGCCTGATGACACTTTTCGTGTGTCGGCCCACCTGGGAGTGGTGGCGGGGTGAGTTCCCGATTGAGACAGTTTGTAGGCTGGTTGTCATGGGCCCCTTTGTCTAGCCGTGAGAGTCCTACGGGAGGGGAAAACCAGCTAGAGGCCTGGCTCAAGATATTAAGCTTGTGTGTTCACACGTTGTCAAGGGCGTTTGGACCAGCACTGACGGGCGTGACCCTGACTAGTCACTCGTTACTGTTGTTCCTTGGTTCTTGTTCAGTGTCTCAGTTATCACGTTCAAGGTGAGTGGGAGACGCTTGAGGCGCAGTGTAAGACGTCAGTGGATGCATCTGGATTTCTTATAGTGAGGAGGTGCTTCTGTCACATGACACATGACTTGTGGCTTTCGTGATTGGTTTCCGTCATGGTTGACGTGACTTCTCGGGTAGTCGGTGTTTGGCTTTACCCAAGGTCAGTGTAGCGTACATGATGGTGAGATCGTGCATGTATTGGTGCTTTTAGACCGTGTGGTCTTGAGTTGGGCTTTTGTCTTTGTAGACAAGCCTGCATGACTGAGGTGTCGTGATGTTGTCCTGGCCATGTAGCCAAAGTTCCTTGCATTGGTTTAGTGATTCTCGACTATAGGTCTGGGGATCCGTGTCCTAACCGATTAGGAGTAGTTTAGAGGGTCGAGGTTCGATCGGCTGCCATGTTTCTGTTCAGTGCGGCTTTCCTCTTTACTTTTGTTGCTCCTACTCCTGTTCCTGCTTTTGTTGTTGCTTTTATTGTACTGATGTTACTGTGTTCATTTCATGGTAGGGATCTGCGGGACCCCTACTGAGCCAGTGAGACGAGGCTCACCCCTGACTTTTAAGGCGTTGCTATTCTTCCTCGTGCTTTGGAGGTGCAGTGTGGCGGTTCTTAGTTGCCAGCTTTGCCAGTGTCGGGCTTGCCCCGACTTGAGAGTACGTTCTCTTTCCTGTTGTACTGTACTTTAGTTAGATTGGACTCTGTTAGCTCTGTAGTTTAATTTGTTTAATAGAAAACGTAATTTTATTTCTACTATTTTAGCAATCCTGGTCATAATAATTAATTATTTACTGCTTTATCTGGAAGTTCAATGTACTTGCACACACCTTTTTATCCCTTCGGAGATTTTCCGCTCTTAGGAGGCCTCTCAAGATCCAAGTGGTATCGGGCTTACCCGGTATCCGGTGTCTGGGTCGTCACAATATGAAGCTCTAATTATCGCCCTCCAGGTTGCTCTCTACATGGAGATCCGCATGCTTCAAGTGTTTGGGGATTCGATGCTGATCGTCAAACAAATCCAGGGGCAGTTTGAGGTCTGAAAGCCCGAATTACTCCCCTACCACGCTAAGGCGAAGCAACTCATGGATAAATTCTACTTTATTAAAATAAACCATGTCGGTGTGGGTGTAGAAATATGGAACGTGGCGTCACAAGTCACATGAACAAGAATATGTGCATGAGTGATGACATAATGTGCCAATCAAGTGAATAGTATGAATATGTGACTATGTGAACATGGTAGCATGATCATACAGCAACAAAAAGGTGACAAAAGATGTAGAAGAATACCGTGATCGCCACCAAGGAAAGACAACGCCAAAGAATGTGAAAGAAGATTGTGCGCGTTGTGTACCTTGGAAAAAGAATATGATCGCACTCAATATAAGTAATGTGGGGATAATGTGGATTACCTCTCCTCGCCTTCCAGCCGGCTAGAAGGTAAGGGCCTCGCTTTCCATGCTTTCCTGCGAAACAAAGATAACACAAGAGGTAAAACCCATTAGAAAATGATGTGTAGAAATCTGCCCAAATGCATGAAGTAGCATGAAAGATTGAGGGCAAACTCACCGGGGGTTTTTAACCCCTGCGGAAGGGTGGAAACAATAGATGTGTATATTGTGATGAGATTAAAATATAGAGATTGATTTAATATGCCATAATTAACAAAGATAAACAAGGTGCAAAAGTGCATGCCACAAGAGAAACTATGCAAACTGTTCAAACAGGGTGCAAATACTGATGATATAGTAGGGCAAACGAAGTCCAAACAGGGTGAAAATTGGGATGACAGAAGACTTTAATATGGTGAACAAGCAGGAACAAGAATCACATCAAAAGGAGGTCTGGACAGAAAGTTATAGCACCGGAGATTTGGCGAAAAATACAGACAATGCAGAAAATACAGAACAGTGCACAAAATGGACTCAAAGAATGATGAATATCTCACAGAATAAGACACCAAAAAGGGAAAGAAAGGATGATATGGAAAGGTGGGAGTATTGTGATAAAACTAGCGCAAAAAGAAGGGTTTAAAATAGGGAATACAATAGTGAAAAATGGGGTAAAAAATAATAGAAAACGAAGGGTGCAGAACAGGGTAGACAAATGACTAAGTATGAAAACTGTGTGAAAGTGCAAAATGATGGACAAAAATAAGTATAAAGAGGACGAGATAATGAGCTCAGAATGGGGGAAAACGAAGAGTATACTTCCCTTAAGAGCCTGGAGTTTGAAAAGAATGATCAGAGGTACACCATGGCCTCGCCCCAGCGATGCAAAAGTGTCCCCTTCGCAAGAAATCTGGGTTTCAGATTGGCAGAACAGAATGGTGAAACCTGAAAAGTTGGGGATTGGGAATAAGGAAAAGAATGAAGAAAAGGACACCCAAATATAATTAATACGAAGTTAATACTCCCCTCTTTAAGATAGGGTCAAAGGAAGATGAAGACGATGCAGCATAACTCTGTCCCGGCTTGAAGAACAGGCCCCCGTCGCGAAGTTGTAGCAGAAAACCAGAAATCTGTGATGATTTGCCAAAAGTAGGGGCGAAGAAAAGAAGGTAAACGATGATGAAATAAAGCCTAAATAGAACCAACGCGAAGCTAATACTTCCCTCTTCATGCTAGAGTTGAAGAAGGATGAAGACAATGCGGCATGGCTTCGCCGTTGCCTCAGAAATGCGCCCCCGTCGCGCAGTTCACACAGGGTTCTTTATATAGAAACTGCATAAATTCTAAACTTTCTTCCACGATTGCAAGAGATAGAGTCCAACAAATCTCGAGATCTATGGATCAATCTCGAGATAATAGTTAGGATGAGAAGTAGGAACAAGCGGGACTCAATTTGGTGGAGGATTCTAGAAGATATTCGCGTCGCAAGAAGGGCCCGGAGCCTAATCAGGTGGAGTTTTGACTTGAACTGGGATTGCATAAATCCCAAACTTTCGGCCACGTTTCCAAGCAAAATAGTCCACCAAAATTCGAGTTCTATAGACCAAACTCGAGATAATAGTAAGAACAAGAGATGGGAACAAATGGAACCCAATTTGGTGGAGAATTCTAGAAGCTAGAGGCCTTAGAAGAAGCCCCAGACGCACAAAATAGAGTTCTGAACACTTGGGATGACAGCCAAGAAACGGTCAATTTTAGAAAGTGGAGAATATCTCGAAAATGGTGTAGAACTAGTGAAAGGTGTAGAAGAAGACATTGTAGATAACAAAAATTTGAACAACTTTCATGAAGGGATCAAGATGATAAGACGAGTAGAAGAGGGAGAAAATAGGGCAAGAACAGAGAAAAATGCGAGGACTTGAAAACGGTGGAGAACTGGCTAATGGCGAAGAAGAAGAAAATCTAGGGCTTTAAAAGACAAACAACTTTCATGAAGGACACTTAATAAATAGAAGAAAATAAGGGGATGAAAAAGGGCCACGTTCAGGACTGCACAACGAAAGGAGCCGAATGCTAGATGGAAGTCGACCTAAATGGGCCATAAGTCGACTTGGAAGGCCGGAAGTTGATAAAATAAGCCCTAGCACTCTAAGAAATCATAATCTCCGAAGTCCAAAGGCTAGGGAATAATGAAATGGGCTCAAAATTTATCCAAGGAAGACTCCAAAATAATGGGTAATTTGGGACATCAAAAATGATGAATAAGAGAAACGACGCAACTTGCGGGCTAAAAACGGGTGTCAACAGATGCCCCTTCTTGATGTCTGCTTTGTAAGGGAACGAGTGAAAGCGACGTGGAGGTGAAATGGAACAGAGATGGAGCGAAACCGATAGCGATGAGGAATGAAGATGACGTAGAGAAGGAGCAGAGAGAACTAAAAAGTGGGCATCAAGGTAAAAGACACCCGTCACAACCAACAAGCGACATGAATTCTCCCAAAAATGCCGAACTAACCACCCGGAATGGATGACAAGGATGAGACATGTCTGGAGAGCTAACTAAAGGAAAAGAGAAGAAAACACGACCAACCTCATCAGGGGACACAATCCACGATCAACGAGGGGATCAGAAGAACACAACTAAAAAGATGGAAAAGAGAAATTGAAACTGAGATAAAATTCAGACAGGAATCACACTGGCCAACCAGATCGAGCGGGAAGATCAAAGAAGACGTTCAAATTTAGAGTGGAATGAGGATCTCTTATCCAAGAGAACTGAAATGTAATTAACCATTTCTAAGGAGAAACTTTGAACGGATCACGAGACGTGAGTGCTCAAAAATGACATGATGCATGCTGGTCTAAAATAAAGAAATCATCAAAACGAATGTAAAGAAAGCTAAATAAAAAATACTCAAGGATACTATTGCTAGACTGAGCAAGACGGGGTCAAGAGTCTCCTTGCAACCACGGCGTGCGAGACAAAGTCCCTCGTCCCCCACCCGGCTCAAACGAGCGGCCTATCCAACGATTGACCGTATGCTCCTAGATCATCATCGTTTTTGTTAAAGGGGAACATCAGATCCCAGAACACACGGACAATCAGCCGATCCTTGAGAGGCTATAGTAAAGTAGATAACATATAGTAATGCAACAGAGAGCAGGGATAGAGAGCCATACCTGACTTACCTGCCAAGCGAAATGGCATTTTTTTAGATTTTATGGTTTTTAAATTTTTTTAAAATTTTCAAATAAGACAACCAACAACATGAATAAACAAGCATGAACATAACGAAGATAACATAACGATCAACTGAACAACAGACAACACAACATAACATAACGATCAAACGAATGGAAAATAATATAACAAGACAAACAAGCACATATGTAATGGCATGAACAAACCACATGTATGCACGATGAATATGGTGGGACAAGATAACAACGCGGTGGGGTAACACACGGTTGGGACAAGAATATGAGGGATGACCACACGGTTGGGACAACAAACCATGGGGGATAAAAGACACGTGTGGGACAACACGGAGGGACATAGAGGGACGACTAACAACATATGTAAGACAACTAACAACACGTGGTGAGGGACAAAATAACATACGTGGGACGACGCGGAGGGACATAAACACGTGACAAGGACACGGCGGGACAAAAGACATGACAAATACGCCCTTCAATCAAAGCCCAAGATCAGAAGAAGCAGAACCGTCAGGTTCATAATCGTGAGGCAAAGTCCTCTCATGAAGATATGATGAAGCGATACAATAGTTGAGAAGGACATGAGCTTCAGAACAGATCGAGAGACAAGACCGAAGAAGAGAGAACAGATTGGATAGATGAGTGTGAACAGGAGACAGTGCGAAAGATAGGGAGCAAGGAAACTCGAACAGTTGTTACCTGCACACTGGGCAAACAGATCACGTACCTGTCCTCAAGACCAAAAAAAATGCATAAAACAAAAGATAAATATTTTTTCGATTTTTTGTTTTGATTTTTTTGATTTTTTTGGAATTTTTTCAAATATTTGTTTTTTTGGATTTTTGAACAATATTCAATTTTTTTAGTTTTTTTACATTATTTGATTTTTTTTAGATTTTTGACATATTTAATTTTTTTAGGATTTTTGACATATTCGCCTTTTTTTTGATAAAGCTATCTGCAGCACACACGGACAGGCTCAAACTACTAGCTAAGGGTCATTGTTCCTCCCTCTTTCATCAAGGACTTCTCTTGAGCAGGGCGTGTATTTGGAAGTAGCTTACCATAACCAATCGCCCCTAAAGAACGGTGCCCCTACTAAGGCCATACCCAGGATACAACCCAGCCTAAGAGGGAAAAATGGAAGAAAATTAGAGACAAGCTTCATACAGGATGGGAGATATTAGGATTTGACTTCCTTCCAAGGCACTACCCCTCAAAGAGTAGGTCTGTTGCGCCGGGACTTTGTGTCTTTAATTTCATAATTTTGCAATGATTTTCATATATGATTTTGTCATAGCCCTTATTGGCCAGATATTAAAATAAAGTTCACTTTTGATTTTGATACACACATGATGTTGCACTACCCTTCACCGTTTTACGCGAACCTCAACTCTTGCCTTAGGCGAAGCAGGCCCGGTTACTAGGATCAGGGGCATTTTTCATGGTATTTTTCATTCATTTCTTTTTCTAAGACTACCCATATTTGAGACCTCTCCCGTATTGGGGAGTGCCTAGGTTGGTTATCTCATCCGTCAGCCTCTTGCCCCTACACTTGGCTGAGCAGAGAAAAGAAAAGGCCTTCGTGCATACCCATGGTATGGCCAAAGTAGCAACGGTGTTGCTTTAGAGAGATCGGCTATAGCTCACCGTGAAGTGTGTGAAAAACCCATACTCAAGATCACCCTCAACAATTGGGGAAAGAAACTAGACTCCCAGTATGGAGCTATCACCAGCATGAGATGCTGCAGAAGCAAACTTTTTTATTTGACACAAAGTTAAGATCTAATTAAACAAAGACTCCTAAAGCCACTCAATCATGTTAAGGAATTAACATTATAACCATGCGCAGAAATAATAGAAATAATATAAATAATAGAAATGAAAGCATGTTTCTTGTACAAAATAAAGATACCTTGCAAATCCATAACATGAAAGTAACATCCTGAAGTAATCTTTATCAGCGAGCTTCGCGTAGCACGAGCTTTTATATGTCTTGCTTGATAGGAAAAGGAAAGGATAACAAGGATCGAGATTCTTCAGCACGGAGGAGCGACGAACACCAAACTGGACGAAGAAGAATATAAAGGAAGAGAGACGAGGGCTAGAACTCTCTTGTTAGGATGCAGAGACCTTGATAACAAGGAACCAAATACAGAAGAAACATAGATTAACTAAGATCAAGGCGGACTAAAGCCTCGAAAATAGCATGAAAAATGGCAATGACCCCGAAAGGGTGAGGAATGAATAGGAAGATGAGAAGAAAAATCATCCGACGTGGTCGGAGAAGGAGAATAGCGATCACCCGATAGAGGCGGGGAAGAAGAAGAAAAATCACCCGACAAGGTCGGAGAAGGAAAATAGGAGACACCCGACAAGGTCGGGGAAGAAGAAGGAGAATCATCCAACAGAGTCGGGGAAGGAGAACGAGAGACAGAACCTGGAGATACCGGAGGAGGGGAATCAGAAGAAGTCCCAGGATCGAGATGATGAGAGGGCATAGGCCAAGGCCTAGAATAACGAGAATAAAAACCCGGATGCTCCGAATGAGAAGAAGAAAAGCGGGGGTTCACGGACCCGAGAAGAGAGGAGAAGATCATAGATGTGGGATTGGAATAAGGAAGGTACACCACCCAAGGGTGGGAGCTGAGTAGAAAGAAAGATGAATAAAAGGAAGAAGTGGAAAGTGAAGTGGACCCCTGAGTGCACAACTAACGGCCCCTGAACTGGTGCCGCAGCCTCTTCTTGGCAGAAACTTGCTTGTACTGGACCCACCTGGTGTGGACTTGGACCTTTGGGCTTCTCGACTTGAAATATCTTCTCAAAGTGCGGGCCCATCTAGCAGACGGCCTGGCCTAATTATGAAAATGCATCCTCCTTAGGGCGGTTGCCCCTAGACACCCGGTGCTAATAATATGTGGACATTCCTGAACAGATAACCCCTCAAATGAATGAATATCAGAAAACCACAGGGTTTTGTCACTTGGCACTAGCAGCATGAGATTCGGCATTTCCACTCGGTAATCGGGTATGAAGTACAACTCCCTTACTAGAAGAGCGGGATGAAGTTGATGGAGTGTAATGCGCGGCGTTGACGTGGCCGACTTACCAATAAACCGAGGAAGATTGTATAACAAGTGCAGAATATCCTTGGAAAATCTTGAGAATACGGCCAATTGCCCCTTGAACATGGAATTCATCAAGCTCTTGATGGCCATATGAGTTAGCAAAATCTGAGTAGAGAGCCCCTCTTGGCCAGTAATCTGAATGGCTGTGGAGTGAGGAGAAATAACAGCATCAATAATCGAACCTCTGGTAAGCAATGAGATTGCCACCGGCCTCACTTGTGAATAAACTGGCACTAATGGGGAGGGGCTCTTCTTGGCAACCGTCTTCAAAAGTGTAGGCTCATCATCCCCAAAATAGCCAGGGACTAGGACGCGGATAATCATCCGGCAAATGAAATCTTGAATCATGAAATGCATAGCCGGCACTGACTCATCCTGAGTGGGCTCATCATCTCCCTGGAGACCAGACCCGAGGGGCACCGTAGGTAGCGCACACTCGCTCCGAGGAGTGGAAATGGATGGAGAAGTGGAGGTAATAGGTTTGGAAGGCAGAGGCGAAGGTTTAGAAGGCGTAAGTGGGGGTAAAGGCAATGCGAGTGGTGGAGGGATAGCGGCAATGACAGGCTCAGGTGGAGGCAAAGGAAAAGGTGGAGGTGTAGGAGGGGGTAAAGGTGTAGGTGTAGGAGTAGCTTGCTCAGGTTTGGGTGAGAAGGGTAATGGTGGAGAAGGAGACGGCGGTGGAGATGGTGCTGACAAAAGTGGTGGAGATGGTGGAGACGACGAAGGCGAAAGTAATGGGTTAGGCGATTTGGGGAGAGGAGCTGGCGAAAATGATGGAGGGTTAGGCAATGGTGAGGATAGAGGAGATGGTGATGCAGGCGATGAGGGTAGTGGAGGTGGTGGAGATGGATAGGGTGAAGGGGAGGGTTGCGGTGCCCACCGTCGACGTATCGACACAACGCGCCTAGCGGCGTTGGGAGTAGAAGTGGGGGTAGAAGGAATGGGAGTAGAAGAAGTAGAGGTACTCGCCTGAGCAGAGGCTTAGGTAGGTGGAGGAGATGGAGACGGGGTAGGAGATGGTGAAGGTAATGGGGTAGGTGAGGGAACGGGTGATAGAGTAGATGACAGAGTGGGCGCTGCGATAGGCCCTGGCCTTGTAGTGATGGAGATGACTACCTGGGTGATGACTGCTACTGCTGTTGCTTGCTGCGAAGATCTAAAGTAACTTCATGCATGGCAGCCCAATCAATCCTCTTCTTGTCTTCCAAACCATAAACAAACTCCCGAAACTAGGGCAATCCTCAACCAAATGTCCCTGCTGGAGGTGAAATTCACAATATTGAAGCATATTCCTGACCGCGGGTCGGCAAGGCACAACCGGAGGAAGTTGTAATGCTTGAGTGGCCATCAAAGCCCTAAAAATGTCTGTAAAACACTCTGGCAATGGAGGAGGAGGTGCCCGCTTCGGGCAAGGCGGATGCCGAGGGATATGGGAAGGTAATAGAGATGGTTGTGGGGATGGGAGCGGAGGTTGCATAGGCAATGGTGCGTGGCTAGTGGCTGAGGGATTTGGTGATGGAATATGTAGAGTGAGGTGAGGGGGTATATAGAGGGCATCCACCTACTCGGGGTGTGGTGTTTCCTTGACCGGGGGTGGACACACATGTGGGTATATGGGAGTGGAAGGCTGACTCGTGGAAGGTTGACATGTGGGAGAGTACGGGTATGTAGGAGCGGAAGGTCGACTCGTGGAAAGATATGTGGCGGAAGGGTGGCTCACGGGAGCGTAGGGTTGGTTTGTGGAGGGTGAAGGTTGATATGCGGAAGTAGATGTAGATGGTGGGGTGTATGTAGAAGGCGGAGAAGACTCGAGGTCAAGGGAACCTTGGAGTTGTTGGCGGATGAAGCGGACTCGGCTATAAAGCTGTTGCCAGGAGGTAATATCATTAAGGGCTAAGATGAACAGATACTCGGGCGTTGCGTTAGAAATCAGCATCTTGATCAGCTCATGCTCCGGAATGTGCCCTGGGACTTGCGCGGCGAGGCGACGCCAGCGGTCGACAAAGGTGCAGAAATCCTCTTCAGGCTTCATCTTCCCGTGGGCCAGATCCACAACAGAATACTTGGGCCCAACTTGGTCTTGAAATTGCTGAAGAAATTCCTCTTGAATAGCTTGGAAATTCACAATCCGCTCTTGCGGCAACAAAAAGAACCAATCCCGAGCTGGGGCCTCCAATGACAGACCAAATAAATATGCCATCAAATGTTGGTCATGTCGAAATTGGGCCGACTCATAAATGAACTCCTTTACGTGCACATACGGGTCACCGACTCCACCATAATGGTGATATGTGGGAACTTGTGAATGAGGCGAAAACCGAAGACCTTGGAATGCAAATGGAACACTCAAGGAGGATTTGGGATCAATTCGGTGTAGTAGTTCATCAAGCCGGCATTGGGTTTGAGCAATCATCTCCTGGATGGGGAGAGATCGAGAAGGATGCAAGCCAGCCTGAGCAAGAGAGTGTGAATTTGGACCAGAATGATGATAATGGGCCGGATGAGGGGATCCGGACTGAGAGGAAGAAGGAAAGCGCATTCCAGGAGTGGAAGGATATGTGGTCCTGGAAGGATCATGAACATGGGGACCCATTGGGCCAGCAGCAACAAGGGTAGGGGAAGTGGACCCATTAAGGTGGGAAGGCCCATTAGGAATAGAAGGACCATGAAGGGAATAGGGCCCATTAGGAGAATGAGGCCCATTAAGATAAGGAGACCCATTAAAGGAAGAAGGCCCACTAAAGGATGTAGGTCCATTGAAGGAAGAAGGCGGCTTGTCAAAGGATAAGGGCCCATTGGAGGAATAAGGCCCACTAAGAGAATGGGACCCATTAAAGGAAGGCGGGCCACTCACTGAAGATGGCCCCTAAAAGGAATGAGACCCATTAGATGAATGAGGCCCCTTAAGATGATTAGCAATGAGTTTTTGGGCCTGGGCTGGGTCCATTTGACAAACAAGAGATGATAAGTGGGCCATGAGATTTACTTGTGGGTCGGAAGGACCACGAGGAGATGGGCCCGCATGGGAAGAGGAATCCACACGGGAATATGAAGATGAAGAAGGAGGGTACAAGGGATTAGTGTGGTGCTCCATGAGGGTAAATGGAAAATTAATACAAGGAAAATCAGGGAAATACAATGAGGGAAGTAAGGGCTTGAAGATCAAGGAGGGGGACTGACTCAATAATGCAAAGGGGAAAAAGGGACCTAGGACAATGAGACTAGACAATGGACACACAAAATGGACTAGCCTAAATGGCCCTAACAACAAAACCTATATGGATGATGGGGGATGCAACATAAAACACCACAAATGGGTTTGGACAAGCCCAAACAACACAAACAATATGAATGATTTTAGCCAAGTCAAACAAGTTAATATGATGGGAAATATTTTACTGTCAAAGTTTTGATGGGCCTTTAAATGTTTTAAATTAAGATTAATTCCCTCAAGATAGATATCCTATAGAGAATAAGGTCCAAACTTTGGGTTGACTAAGGCTAACTCCCTCACAACGTATGTAAAATGCGAAACTATGAGGTGGAAAGGTACAATTGGCCCGGCGTCTATGTGGGAATTCACGGCTCACAGGGACTTACGAAGGTCCCGGATAAGATCACATAGTTGAGCCCAAGGAATATGGGAGCGATATGATCACTTACCAAGGGAGAATGCAACTACAATATGACAATATGTATGATCCTATGCGCACAGGAGTGCATGCAATTTCTAGCCTAAAACTAGTAAATCAAGGTAATAATAAAATTATGCAAACATAACAAAATGCATGAAAAATGCAAGACAATATGAAGAACAATAATGCAAAACCAGAAATAGGGACAACTAGGTACTAGAAGATAAGAGAAATCATAAAAGAACAACGTACCTTTGCGTTTGCCCCCGGACCTACAAGTGAATTTTACGCATAAATGCAAAAATAAAGACAATATTTAACTATGCAAGTGGAGTCCAATGCATGCAAATGATATATGGATGCGACGATAATACAAAAGACTATGCAATGGAACCAAAAACAGCACAAATAGACCCTGGGAGGTAATTTAAATCAGCAAAGGAAACGGACCTGTGAATCTGTCTCGAATCTGCCTACAGACTAGATGCAAAAAATGCAAAAATGGAGGCAAGTTTTAAATATGCAAACGACATCCAAATGATACAAATTTTATATAGATGTAAAGACAATACAAAGGACAATACAATGCAATAGAAATCATCCCAATCCAATGTCAAGAGACAAAGTTATGTATGAATGAACAGGGCCTCCTTGAGTAGTGCGCCTGTCCTGCCAGAACCAAGTAGAGGTCACTGGATGATCGTTTCTAGAACAGTAGAGGTCTACTGGAAGACCGCCAAGGTGCTGGGCGGCCCTGGGAAGGCCGCTACTACTCCAGGGTGCTGGGGCGATCTTGGGATGGCCACTAACAGAGCTTGGAGGCCCTGCAGAAGACCGCTACTGCCGGACAGAACCAAAACTGAACAGAACAGTGGAAAATTGTCACGCCCCGAACCGATAGCAGCGGGAAGCAGCGTTCGGAACGTACAGTGAAACAGTCATCATAACGAGAGCAAAATAAATAAACACAAATAGACACATGGAGGCCATACAATTTGATAAAAATATATTTTTATTGATGATTGAAAATTTAAATTACAATTTGGACTCAAAAAAGACAAAAGAAGAGAAAAAAAGACAAGACTCACTATACTATCTAGACTCAAGAAAATAAAAAGACAGACTCCAATCCAAGCTCCAAGTTCACTCGATCACGCTGTCCCGATCCCGATTGCAAGCGTTCCATCTACCGCGTTACCTGAAAAGGGTTAGAAAGTAGGGGTGAGCAAGAAGCTCAGTAGGAATTACACTCTATCATCAGGCATAGTTTAAGTAGTTAACCATTTCATGAATGCATGAGTGACGCGAGAAAATAATTAAGCATGATAACAAGATAACTAGCACGATAAGGATTGCAAGTCACGATAGCAAGAGCAAGTAACCAGAACTTCAAGTGAATGGCCATATATCAAGTCAAGTCAAGTCATGCGAGTAAGTACTTCAAACTTTCAAGCACGAATAGGAAGTTCACGATGATGTGAAATGTTGTAGACCCAACACGCTAGATATTACCGGTGCCAAATGTCACACCTAGTCATTCACCTCCCCGGGGATCAAGTACTTTTCGGGTGCGCCTCCCAGGACCAGACTGGGCCCTTTAATGTGTTTGCATTGGCATTGATTTGCTTGGATTATAGATCCCACGAATCTAGACATCCATAATGTTTAATGGCCAAGAGTTCCTGATGCGGGATGGACAGAGGGGCCGACTCTACGTGATGCGAACCTCGGACTCTAGATGATGATGGGACTAGGGACAACTCGACCAGCAATTACCCGACCATGAGAGTCACCTCGGCTCGACACAAAGAGCTCCTATGGGTTCAATGCCTAACAGAAATACAAGCTCACTCGTCGTCCCAAGCGAGGGAAAGCGTGGATCCGCGCGGTTGAAAAACCGGCAGAGTCAAGGGTGGTCGACTCACTTCCGTGCTCGGATCAAGCCACGGGACGGGTCACTCTCTCGCTCACAGTGGTGACATGAACTCAAGGGCTAGATTCCTAACGCACTCACAGTGACATATGACCATATACTAAACTAGCAAATGAACTCCAAGAAGTAAGACCGTTACCTCCACGCTCCCGGCATGGGGAAGATAACCCCGGCTAAATCCGTACTCTCGGTTAACAAATATTACAGCGATACAAATGTTTCGACCCACTCCACGCAGGGAGATAACAGGTCACATGTGGGGCCCAGGACTATCGGGAATTGGGTTGATGGGTAGCATCTTGATGTCGCTCCGACGGTGCCAAAATCCGCATTTTAGTACTGTCCGGACGGCACGATCTGCGGGTTCGTGGGGCTCACGTGCCGCTCAGTCTCTAGACCTGACGGTGTGGGTCCCACTGTCATAGTGACCCTTGGTGGCACTCTTCCCTGGACGGCATCCGGGCTGGAACACCGGTCGGAGGCCGGGTGGCTCCGATCTCCACTAGTCGGAGCTGCTGTCCACGGATCTGCGGCTTCTATTTTTCAGCGTGCAATCCGGCGAGAATCGTTCCTACGATCAGCACCGACGTCAGATTGGTGCAAAACCAACGCCGTTGGAACGCTGACTCGAAATCCTTCGACCCTCTATGGATCTAGAAATTTCTTCAGAGCTGTAATTTTGATGGCCGAATTTTGAACCTGACTGATCTCTGCCTTAGATCTGGCCGGGCAGAAGCAAACTTTCCTGAGAGTTGGTGTTGACTGCGATGTGGACCTCCGATTCAGGTGGTGAGCTCTTCAGAAAAGTTATATAGGGGAGAGAGAGGAAAACAGGGATAATTTTTATGAAAGATTTGGTGGAGGTTTGGATGGGGAAAGGTATTTTATACTGCTGGATGGTCGGATCTGGACAGTGGCAGACAGAACTGAGTTGGGATCTAGAGTGAATTTTTAGAAAATATGAACGAGATCCTAATATCACAAGAAAATTTGTGGATAATGGGGGTGGTGGACAGAACCTCCAATAAATTTGGAGAGTCCAACAAATAAGAAGAAGTGGGTCTAAGTGGGGAAACACAGGGTTGCTATGAATCTGGATAGAGGGCTGGCAGATCTGGTGGATTGGAAAGCACTAAAATGGAAAAATAGGAAACGAGGGCTAGAATTTTTTTTAATTTTTATGGGATGTGGTAATGATCTCTGAAACTCACCCTGAAAAGTTGGGAACCAAAGGATCTCGAGGTTGGGCGCAGAAATTCGGGGAAGATCTGGCTTTCCTGAGTGGACAGAACTCCAGCGACGTTGGCGGTAGTGCGACGGCGGCACGATGGCGGTGGCGGCGGTGGAGACGATCTTCACACATGATAGATGAGACTTCACACCTCTGATTTACAGCCTTCTCAGTTGCAGAAGGGGGGAGAGGAGAGGGAGAGAGGGGCGCACCAAGCTTGCTCCAAGAAAAATGCTGATTTTTTGTTCAAACGAACTGGGATAAATATATAAGGAAAGGGGAAGACAAAATGACGCTAGCACATTGATTACAACCATGGAAAATAGCAAAAATCGAAGACTTTGGGAGTTCCGACGCTGGGAAGTTGGACCGTCTGGCACTGCATCTCTGTCTGAGATCGCGCTAGGGTTGACTGGCGCCTTCTTCAGGTCGCGCTACCCAAGGGTAGCGCGTTCATCCCTGGGCCCGGCAGCTTCGTCAATCCTCTTCAGCCTGGCAGCTTGCTTGATTCCCATCAAAACCCCTCCACTTGGAAAGGTTCATCCTCGAACCTCGTAGCTCAAGATCCCAGTCTGTGAGAATAGCCTGATTTCCTAAGCTCTGATACCATTTGATGCGGGACAGAAGTACGGGGTCTTCAAGCATGCTGTCCAGGTCGTGCTATACCCTCCTGGCGCCTTCTGAAGAACGCGCTATATCGTCCATGCGCGTTCACAGACAGTAGCCCAGGACGACAGGTCTTCATCTCAGAGCCCCGTGGGTGACTTTGGGGGTTCAAAACACACGGGGAAAGCACACAGGACGATGGATAACACACAGGGAATGCTAAAACGGAAAACAAACCAACCTAATACTAGCTAGGATAACTTTGGTGAAGGCGGATGTGGGGTGAGCGGCGAGGGAAGGAAGGTGGATGTAGATGATGCTAGGGTGAGGAAGCTCGGCTGGGGCCTCTCACCCGAACCCTTCGCGGGGACGGTGCAACTGAGCTCCATCCTGACCATAACAGCATCTTTGGCGGTGGTGGGGGGAAGGTGAACGTTGGTGGAAGAAGAACGAAGATCCGAATGGAGCCTCATACTCGACCCCGTCTCAGAGCCGATGCATCCGGGGCTTCGATCATCCTCCATTGAAGGGGAAAGGGAGAGGATCAGGGAAATAGAATTGGGCCTCGCACCCGGAGAGGGAAGGATGGAGGGGATTTCCAAAGATTGGGGAAGATAGCCATGGCTACACTCAATCAAACTTTCATAGATTCATTGCTTGTTTTTTTGATCAAACGAAATGGGATACATATATAGGGAAAGGGGAAGACAAAACGACGCTAGCACATTGATTACAACCATGGAAAACAGCAAACATCGAAGACTTTGGGAGTTCCGGCGTCGGGAAGTTGGACCGTCTGCCACTGCGTCTCTGTCTGAGATTGCGCTAGGGTTGACTGGCGCCTTCTTCAGGTCGCGTTACCCAAGGGTAGCGCGTTCATCCCTCGGCCTGGCAGCTTCATCAATCCTCTTCGGCCTGGTAGCTTGCTTGATTCCCATCAAAACCCCTCCACTTGGAAAGGTTCATCCTCGAACCTCGTAGCTCAAGATCCCAGTCTGTGAGAACAGCCTGGTTCTCTAAGCTCTGATACCATTTGATGCGGGACAAAAGTACGGGGTCTTCAAGCATGCTATCCAGGTCACGCTATACCCTCCTGGTGCATTCTGAAGAACGCGCTACATCATTCATGCGCGTTCACAGACAGCAGCCCAGGACGACGGGTCTTCGTCTCGGAGCCCCGTGGGTGACTTTGGGGGTTCAAAACACAAGGGGAAAGCACACAGGACAATGGATAACACACGGGGAATGCTAAAACTGAAATCAAACCAACCTAATACTAGCTAGGATAACTTTGGTGAAGGCGGATGTGGGGTGAGCGGCATGGGAAGGAAGGTGGATGTAGATGATGCTAGGGCCGTGAGGAAGCTTGGCTGGGGCCTCTCACCCGAACCCTTCGCGGGGACGGTGCAATCGAGCTCCATCCTGACCATAACAGCATCTTTGGCGGTGGTGGGGGGAAGGTGAACGTTGGTGGAAGAAGAATGAAGATCCGAATGGAGCCTCACACTCGACCCCGTCTCAGAGCCGATGTATCCGGGGCTTCGATCATCCTCCATTGAAGGGGAAAGGGAGAGGATTAGGGAAATGGAATTGGGCCTCGCACCCGGAGAGGGAAGGATGAAGGGGGTTTCCAAAGATTGGGAAAGATAGCCATGGCTACACTCAATCAAACTTTCATTGATTCATTGCTTGTTTTTTTGATCAAACGAAATGGGATACATATATCGGGAAAGGGGAAGACAAAATGACGTAAGCACATTGATTACAACCATGGAAAATAGCAAACATCGAAGACTTTGGGAGTTCCGGCGCCGGGAAGTTGGACCGTCTGCCACTGCGTCTCTGTCTGAGATCGCGCTAGGGTTGACTGGCGCCTTCTTCAGGTCACGCTACCCAAGGGTAGCGCGTTCATCCCTGGGCCTGGCAGCTTCGTCAATCCTCTTCGGCCTCGCAGCTTGCTTGATTCCCATCAAAACCCCTCCACTTGGAAAGGTTCATCCTCGAACCTCGTAGCTCAAGATCCCAGTCTGTGAGAACAGCCTGGTTCCCTAAGCTCTGATACCATTTGATGCGGGATAGAAGTATGGGGTCTTCAAGCATGCTGTCCAGGTAGCGCTATACCCTCCTGGCGCCTTCTAAAGAACACGCTATATCATCCTGATGCGGGATAGAAGTACGGGGTCTTCAAGCATGATGTCCAGGTCGCGCTATACCCTCCTGGCGCCTTCTGAAGAACGCGCTATAACGTCCATGCGCGTTCACAGATAGTAGCCTAGGATGACGGGTCTTCGTCTCAGAGCCCCGTGGGTGACTTTGGGGGTTCAAAACACAAGGGGAAAGCACACAGGATGATGGATAACACACTGGGAATGCTAAAACTGAAATCAAACCAACCTAATACTAGCTAGGATAACTTTGGTGAAGGCGGATGTGGGGTGAGCGGCGAGGGAAGGAAGGTGGATGTAGATGATGCTAGGGCCGTGAGGAAGCTTGGCTGGGGCCTCTCACCCGAACCCTTCGCGGGGACGGTGCAACCGAGCTCCATCCTGACCATAACAGCATCTTTGGCGGTGGTGGGGGGAAGGTGAACGTTGGTGGAAGAAGAATGAAGATCCGAATGGAGCCTCACACTCGACCCCGTCTCAGAGCCGATGTATCCGGGGCTTCGATCATCCTCCATTGAAGGGGAAAGGGAGAGGATTAGGGAAATGGAATTGGGCCTCGCACCCGGAGAGGGAAGGATGAAGGGGGTTTCCAAAGATTGGGAAAGATAGCCATGGCTACACTCAATCAAACTTTCATTGATTCATTGCTTGTTTTTTTGATCAAACGAAATGGGATACATATATCGGGAAAGGGGAAGACAAAATGACGCAAGCACATTGATTACAACCATGGAAAATAGCAAACATCGAAGACTTTGGGAGTTCCGGCGCCGGGAAGTTGGACCGTCTGCCACTGCGTCTCTGTCTGAGATCGCGCTAGGGTTGACTGGCGCCTTCTTCAGGTCCCGCTACCCAAGGGTAGCGCGTTCATCCCCGGGCCTGGCAGCTTGCTTTTTTCCCATCAGTTCCAAGATCAAGTTCATGTAATCAAGGTAAAATGCATAAGAATATTGATTTTCTTGAGATTCCAAATAATAAGCTCCTTGATCAAGAGGAAAAGTCATTCAAAGAAATGACTTCGAATTGATAATGTCATCAATAGACCTAACAATAGGTCCCAACTCGAGGAACCATAGCCTGGATAGTCTAGAGCAGCTTACACAATCAAAACCATGAAAACATAAATTTCAGAAAACTGGAAGGTACACGGTCATTTCTGGTCCGCTTAACACATAAACGGTCCATCCTGGGCCATGCAAGGATGACTGGCTGAAGAACAGCCCAGCCAGAGCTAAGGATAAACGGACCATTCTGGGCCGCTCTTAGGGAAGAACGGTCCGAAATGGGCCTTTCAACTAGTATAGACGGTCAAGAATGGGCCGCACATGGCCAAAAAGGACTCGAAGCCCAAGAACATGATAAACAGGCCAAATAGGGCCGCACAGGGGTTGCACGGTGTTTAATGGGCCGCCCACTGAGTAAAACGGTCCAATTCCGGCCGTTCAAGACTCAGTTTGTTCCAATTGAGCCGTGACTCACAACACAGTAATCCAAGCGGTTCGATCACGTGACAGGTTCAGGTCGTGGTGGTGTGATAAGTGTCCATTTCTTATGATAATTCATCGCATGAACACCATTTTATGTGCATATAATTAGGCAATTATGCATATTTCATAGTTAACCTCAACTCCACATTTAAATTGGAGCTTTCACGCAAATTGATTAATTTGGTAATTTTATCTAATAATTTAAATTTGAGGGCCATGAGCATTAATTCTTCATTGCATAACTATGAGTATTTGAGATTTATGTGCACATTATGATAATTTTTATGGACTAGATTGTAATTATATGTGTGCAGGACACCGAACGTAATTACAAAAGAAGCCGGAGGCAAAACTGTCATCACCACTTTGACCAAGTCAAATAAAGAATTCAAAATATTTTGGTTGGAGGGAAAATAAAGTTTAAAATTTTGAATTCAAAGTTTGAAAAGGAGGAATCCAAAGTTTAAGTTTGAAAAGGAGGAAAAGGACATTCAAAGTTTGAAATAAAGGAGAGACATGATGAGCCTTGGGAAATGGGGTGCCTAAAGTCCAAGAAAGGGGGTGTCCACCTACTTTTTCTCTTCCCCATGCATAATATTCCACTTAAATCTCAGCCATCCATCTTCTTTTGATACAATCTCTACCCTCCATCTACCCAACTTTTCCTATAAATAGCCCATGACAAGGAGGAGAAAGGAGAGTTCTTTTTTGGGGGGTAATCTTTCACTCTCTCTCTCCCAACCTTAGGTCTTCGGTTTCTCTCATGTAAGTTCATTTTCTGTTCTTACACTTTTCATAAAAGTGCTTCCTTTTTTTGTTCTCTAAAACTTCTTCTTCTGTAGCATCTTCTAGTTCCTTCTAGTTTTCAAGTTATTTCATATTTTGCACTGTGCTATCCTGTTTATCTGTGAACCAATGTTTCTCTCTGTTCCTCCCCTTATTTCACCTTCTTACATTCCTCTTCTCCTCTTGTTGTCTTCACAACAGATCTTCATTTTTAAGTGCTCTCCAACTTTGTCTTCTTCGTCATTTTCTAATTCTCCTTAGTTCTCACGCTATCTTCTAATTTTCAAGGTTCTGTCTTCCACATTTACTGTTCACCCGAACCTATGTCCCCCTGTTCTTCTCCAATTTTCTCCCCTTTGTGATTTTTTTTCTCTCTCTGATTTCTTCGCAAAAGTTTTAGATCTTTCAAAGTTCTTCAAATCTCTCTTCTTCCTCTTTCTCCAATTCTCCTCTGTTTTCACGTTATTCTCAATTTTATAAGTTTCTGTTCTGCACTTTTTATTGTTCATCTGCATTTTTCCCACTATCTCCTTCTTCCTCCAATTTCACCCTCTTCCTCATGTTTTCTCTCTCAACCTCCTTCATCAAAGTTCTTCCTCTCTTCCTTCTCTTCAACTCCTTCTTCTTTGTCATCCTCTAATTCTTCTTGGTTTTAAAATTATTCTAATTTCATTCTTACTCTATTTTTAGCATTTATGCTTTACTCTCTCATCTTCTTCCTTCTTCGTCTCCACACAAAGCCTTCCACATTCCTCTCTATATTTCTCTCCAAAGTTTGTCCTCCACAACTATCCTTTCATGGCGGCGTGCACATCAAGGCGGGCGACGTTCCAAGGCTCATGACGTGGATGACGATGGCTTCTTCATCCACCTCTTTCCACGGCAATCTCCTTCAAGGCGGAGCGATCCTCTCCAAGGCTCGGCGAGGAGGAGAGGACGGCGTTCATCATCCTCTCATGGCTCTAGTTTATTTTCTTATCTTGTAGTTTATATTGGTTGTAATCTCAATTTTCATAGATTATAATTTTCATATCTTTAGTAATAAAATTTATTTTGGTAAATTGTGTTCCCTTTTCTCTCTCCCTTTTTCAAATTTCTCTTCTCAATCCCTCTCATATTCTTTACATAGATTTATTTCCATGCACTATTTTCTTTAAGCAAAGCCAAATCACAAGTGTTTTTCAAAGGACTCCAAGGTTTTTAACTCTAAAAATCTCTTCTTCCCTATGGATTTGACCCGTGCTTGCCATAGTACTGCGTTCTCTTTTGATCATTTTGTGCGAGTTCGGTTTTAAAATTGTTAGCGCGCGTGTAATAATGACATACATTTCCACGTTATCAATTTTTGGCGCCGTTGCCGGGGAAGAATGATGATTTTTGATTTAAGAACTTTGTTTTCCTTGTGTATATAGTGTACTAATAAAGCCCTCTTTTCTTTTCTTTTTACAGGTTAAAAAAAAATTCAAAAAAAAGGTAAGTTTGTATTTCTTTCTTTCATCTTTTGATTTTGTCATTTTATTTTTAAAAAAAAGAGAGAGAGAAGAACGAGAGATTGCGCATCAAGTAAGTCTCCAAACTTATTCCTCTCATTTTGTGTCATTTCCTTAATGTTCTTGCATATTATGGTTAGATAGGTTCACTAAATTTAAAAAAAAAACTCTTCACTTGAACCTAATAAAAATTCTCATTCTAAGAGTAGAAATCACACTTTCACGTTCTAAGTCATGCATCATTTAGGATAGAAGCTCTTTTTCTTTATTGTCTAATTGTTGTTAATTACATTGTTGAAGATTGCGGGAGGCAAGGTGAGTACTCTAACTTTTCCAAAAGCATGCTCATGCATTTTCATGCTTGCATAGAACCCCTTGTTTGAATTTGCTTTGTTGCATATCATTTCAAAATATCTTAAGGGTAACACCCATAAGCAAGATAAGGTGGGGATTTCATCACCCTTCCTTAGCCCACAAATCATAATTCTCTTGCATCTTTACATCACCTAGACCTCAAATAAAATTCAGTAGACATTGGTCCTAAGTTCACACTATGGTTCTTGTGTTATTTGAGCTTACCCTCTTATGAAAACCGGTGCCTAAGGTAAGACGGTCGGACGACAAACGCCTTAAGCGGGCTAGTGGTTTGGCATAATTAGGTCCCTACGAAAGTAGGGGGAACCTCCCACTACCCCACCCCTTACCTGGCCGGTGAAAATATTGAGGGTGAACTTAAGTTTCACTTTAGCCATTCTGTGAAACCCAACTTTTAGGTCTAAGTCACATCTAGGGTATTAAGTAATTTGTGTGACAACTTATTTGTGTTTGCATAAAAAAAATAAAACAAAAATAAAAATAAAAATAAAAAAAATATCATCTTCTCTCTCTTTGACCTAGTTTGAGTAAAAAAACAAAACAAAATAAAATAAAATAAAAATCATTATAAAAAAATTCTTCCATCTCTCATCTTTAACCTTGGTTTATGCAAGGGAGAAGATCTCAACACCATGACTTAGTTGAGCCCATTAGTGAGATTGAGCGATTCATTTTTAATCCGGCTCAAAATCAAACCCAACCTATGGCTGAACAACACCAATTAGGGGTACCCAAACAGATGAAGGAATATTTCATTCCTTCGAATTATCAGCCATCCACTTGTATCCAACTGACTAATGTCCCTGCTTTGCACTATGAGATCAAATCTAGCACCATTCAGATGCTCCCATCCTTTTTATGGGAAGACCAATGAAGATCCCTATAAACATCTAGATGAATTTCTAGAAATTTGTTCCACTGTGAAAATTCAAAATTTCACAGATGATGCTCTCCGCCTGACCTTATTCTCTTTCTCACTTAAGGACAAAGCCAAATACTAGCTAGGGACCTTAGGGAAACCTATTGGCACATGGGCAGATATGCAGCATGAGTTCCTTACGAAGTTTTACCCCATCGGTAGAACCAACACCATGAGACGTGCAATCACAAGATTCGCGCAACTCCCAAATGAACAAATACATGAATCATGGGAGAGATTAAAGGAACTCCTCAAAAAATGCCCACATCATGGGCTCTCCAAATGGCAAATAGTGCAAGTTTTCTATGAGGGCCTAGATGATCAAGTTAGGCAGATTGTGGATGCATCATGTGGTGGGGCCTTTATGAGCAAGAGTGAGGATGAGGCATATGCCTTATTTGAAATGTTGAGCGAGAATTCAATCAACCATGCTTCCTTATCCTCATATGAGAGAACCATTGGGCCCTCTAAACGGGCCGGGATGTATCGGGTGGAACCTGAAGCTAGGGTGGATGTGAATTTCATCCATCACAAATTGGACAAGGTGGACATCATGGCCCAAAAGCTAGAACAGGTTGATATGCTAGCCCACAAGTTAGACCAGCTCCTGGCCCAAAATAAATAAGAAATCACCATCTCAACTACATCCAACCCATACCCGGACCCAACACACCATGAGGTGTGTGCTTTATGTGCTAGCCCGGACCATCATGTGTCTGATTGCCCAACAGCAGCCCAGTTACCACCTTTTATACAGAAGCAAGTCCAAGCAGCCCAAGGGTTCTCTAAGCCCAACTATGACCCATTTTCGAACACCTATAATCCGGGCTGGAGGAATCACCCCAATTTCAATTGGAGAAATCAACAAGCTCCCAATCAGCCCACCATCCCCTCCGCATCTCAAACTCACAAACCACCCATCCAACACCAATTCCAAGCTCAGCCACTATTTCAAGGAAATGCTAATGGTCGAGGACCGCAAGCCCAACAACCACTTCCCCGATTCAACCAGGGTCAGGCCCCATACCAACCTCCTCAGCCCAATTACGGGCAATCTTCCAATTCCCAACAAATCTATCAACCTCCTCCGCAACACCACCAGGACTCCCAGACTGATGACAGATTCCATCAATTACAACAACTAATTCTGGCCCAAAACCAATCCTTCCAACAAACCATGCAAGCCCAAAGTCAATCTTTCCAACAGACCTTCCATGCCCAACAACAAACTATTTCTAAGTTGGAAACCCAATTGGGCCAATTGGCTGAAGTCACCATGAGAAGGGAAATGGGCCAATTACCAAGTCAGCCCATTGCCAACCCCCGCAATCAACAACCTCCAGGCTTCCCTCTAAGAGCTCCCATTCTTCCTCAACCCAATCAGCCCAATCAACCTCAGCCGCCCCCTCCTGTAAGTCCTCAGTTTGAGAATGTCAAAGCCATCTCTACCCTTAGGAGCGGGAAAATTCCTAATGATCCTTATCAGGCTAAGGATGTGGGTAGTAGTGTGGGCCAAGACACCCACGAGGAGAGTAATAGTGAGTATGAGGAGCCTATGATTGTGCAAGAGAAGAAAAAACCAGAGGGTGGAGAGAAGAAGTTGGATAAAGGGAAGGCGAAAGTTGATGAAGGACCCCAAGAATATGTGCCTAAGGTCCCTTTTCCCGATGCTCTAAAGTCGAAAGCTCACAAGAAATCACCGGTACAACAGGAAGAATTAGTGGAATTGTTTAAACATATAAATATCAATATTCCACTCTTGGATGCAATCAAGCATGTGCCGGCATATGCAAAGTTTTTGAAAGAGCTTTGTACTCCAAAGAGGGATCCAAGGGCGGTGACTTAAAAGATCCGCTTGTCTGAGGATGTGAGTGCTATTTTGATGAATCATTTGCCAAAAAAATTGAAGGACCCCGGAGCCCCTTTAATCTCATGTGATATAGGTGGAGTCACTTTTGATCGAGCATTACTAGACTTAGGTGCTAGTGTGAATCTTTTACCCACCTTTATCTATGAGCAGTTTGATCTAGGGGAGTTAAAATCCACTTCAATCATCCTCCAATTGGTGTATAGGTCGTTTAAAACACCAAGGGGTCTGTTGGAGGATGTCATTGTTAAAGTGCATGAATGTTATTTCCCGGTGGATTTTCTCATTCCTGATATGGCCTTGTCTCAGGATTTAAAGCACACACCTATTATTTTGGGACGTCCTTTTCTAGCAACTGCTAAGGCCAACATCAACTGTGCCACGGGAATGATGGATATATCATTTGGAGGCGAAAAAGTTTTCTTGAATGTTTTTAAGGCTTCTCAATATCCGGATCAAGGAGATGAATGCAATGTCATTGATATCTTTGAGGATGTGATTCTGGATAACATTGAGGACACCCTAGAAGAGGGTAGCATGCTTCAGGATTCTCCTCTCTCTTCTGCACCCTGGTCTAGGGTAGAGTCACTTCCTCCATTACAATCCGAACATACTCTTCCATCTCTGGATCATCTGCCTACTCTTGAATTGAAACCTCTGTCAGACTCCCTTAAATATGCATATTTGGGACCTAACCACACTCTACATGTCATCATTGACTCCAATCTCACTTTTGCTCAGGAATCCCAACTCTTAACTGTTCTTAAGGAGCATAGGGGGGAAATAGGTTGGTCAGTGGCGGATCTCAAGGGGATCAGTCCGGATGTTTGTATGCACCATATCTATTTAGAGGACAATACCAAACCAAGCAGGGAGATGCAACGTCGGTTGAATCTGAACATGAAAGAGGTGGTCAAGCAAGAGGTGGTTAAGTGGTTAGATGTCGGAATTATATATCCCATCTCTGACAGCAAGTGGGTCAGTCCTACACAAGTTGTTCCAAAGAAATCCGGGCTGACCGTGATTCAAAATGAGAAGGGTGAAGAGGTGCCGATAAGACTACAAACGGGGTGGAGAGTCTGTATTGATTACAGAAAATTGAACTTAATGACCAAGAAAGATCATTTTCCTCTCCCGTTTGTAGATCAGATTTAGGAAAAATTGGCTGGGCAAAGATATTTTTGCTTTTTGGATGGATACTCCGGGTATAGTAAGGTTGATATCTACCCGGAAGATCAGGAAAAGACTACATTCACGTGTCCGTATGACACGTTTGCATTTAGAAGAATGCCGTTTGGGCTTTGTAATGCCCCTGCCACCTTTCAGCGGTGTATGATGGCAATCTTTTCTGAAATGGTGGGGGATTTTTTGAAAATTTTCATGGATGACTTCTCAGTTTTTGGTGATTCATTTGATTGCTATTTGGAGAATTTACAGAAGGTGCTGGCATGATGCATTAAATCTAACCTTGTGTTAAGCTGGGAGAAAAGTCACTTTATGGTAAGAGAAGGCATTGTGTTGGGCCATGTTATTTCTGAAAGGGGAATAGAGGTAGATAAGGCTAAGGTTGATATGATTTCCAATCTTCCTCCCCCTTCGTCTGTCAAGCAAATCCGCTCTTTTCTTGGCCATGCAGGTTTTTATAGAAGATTCATTCAGAACTTCTCTACCATTACCCGTCCGCTCACTAAGCTCCTAGCCAAGGACACTCCATTCCAGCTAGATGAGTCTTGTCTTGAGGCTTTTCACTCTCTTAAAGCGGCCCTCACTCAAGCCCCAATCCTACAGTCTCCTGATTGGTCGCTCCCATTTGAAATCATGTGCGATGCATCTGACTATGCCATGGGAGCTGTCTTAGGCCATAGAATTGATAAGAAACTTGTGGTAATTTATTATGCGAGTCGCACCCTCGCCAATGCTCAATTGAATTATACCACCACAGAGAAAGAACTTCTGGCTGTTGTATTTGCCCTAGAAAATTTTCGCTCATATCTTTTGGGGGCCAAAGTCATTGTTTATTCGGATCACGCTGCATTGAAATACCTGCTCACAAAGAAGGATGCTAAACCCCGTTTGATTAGATGGATTCTCTTGCTACAAGAATTTGATCTTGAGATCAAGGACAAGAAGGGGTTAGAGAATGTTGTAGCTGATCACTTGTCTAGGATTGTGATTCCTGAAAGTGCTCCTATGTCTGATTCCTTCCCTGATGAGCAAATTCTTTCCATCTCCCACAACTCAACCCCCTGGTATGCTCACATAGTCAATTACTTGGCAGTAAGACAGATTCTAGGAGGGTGGTCTAGGTAGGAGAAGGATCGATTCTTTTCAAAGGTTAAGCACTACTTTTGGGAGGACCCCGAATTATTCCTTGTTGGTCCGGATCAAATAATTAGGAGGTGTGTCCCCGAGGAGGAACACCAAAGTGTTCTGAACTTTTGTCACACTCTAGCTTGTGGGGGACATTTCTCAGAAAAAAAACAGCTACCAAAGTGTTGCAAAGTGGATTTTTCTGGCTCACTCTCTTCAAAGATGCCTATGAATTTAGTAAGATTTGTCTTAGGTGTCAAGCTGTGGGGAACATAAGCAAACGAGATATGATGCCACTTAACCCCATTGTAGTGGTTGAAATCTTTGATGTTTGGGAAATTGATTTTATGGGGCCCTTTCCGCCATCATTCGGACATGAGTACATTCTTGTAGCGGTCGACTATGTGTCTAAGTGGATTGAAGCCATTGCCAGCCGGACCAATGATCACAAAGTTGTCATGAAGTTTGTCCGAAAGAATATATTTTCAAGGTTCGGGTGTCCGAGGGCGATCATTAGTGATGGAGGTTCTCATTTCACTCATGCCCAATTTCAAGCTCTTCTCGAGAAATGTGGGATCACTCATAAGATTACCACCCCCTACCATCCCCAAACAAGTGGCCAAGTGGAGACATCCAATAGGGAGATCAAAAATATCCTGTAGAAATCTGTTAGGCCCAATAGGAAGGATTGGTCTGAAAGATTGGATGACGCTCTTTGGGCCTATTGGACAGCATACAAAACTCCCATTAGCATGTCTCCATATAGGTTAATCTTTGGGAAAGCTTGTCACCTACCTGTTGAGCTTGAGCATAGGGTCTATTGGGCTATTAAGCAGTTCAATTTTGACTTGGCCCAAGCCGGATCTCATAGGGCCCTACAACTAAATGAGTTGGAGGAGTTGAGGAATGAAGCCTATGAAAATGCCAAGATTTATAAAGCCCAGACTAAAGCATTCCATGATAAATACATTTCACGAAAAACTTTTCAAATCAACCAAAAGGTCTGGCTTTTTAACTCTAGGCTGCGATTATTCCCCGGCAAATTGAAATCTCGATGGGATGGACCATATGTGGTAATTAAAATATTTGACCATGGTACAGTAACAATTCTTGATCTTAAAATTGGTCAAACTTTCACTGTCAATGGTCAACGTTTGAAACCTTACATTAAAAATCTTCCAATGCTGTAGGAGGACTCTCTCAAGCTGGGTGACCCATTATAAGCTACATTGCGTCTCTCTTAAGACGTTAAACTTAGCGCTTCTTGGGAGGCAACCCAATGATCCTGTCTCTTTTCCAAAAGAAAAAAATTTGTGATTGATTTTCTTCTTTTGTCTAAGGAGCATGGAGCAATATTTCTTTGATGACGACATCTCTCTCTCAGGTCGTATCTATCATTCCCTCTAATTTTTATGACTTTATTTCATTTCTATATCTGATTCATTGATGTGACACCATCTTGGAGTGATGGCCACAAGACCGAATGCCCTTGGACCTACAATTGCAAGCAAGTATCTTTGAGCGGTGGACTTACTCTAGCGAGCTCACTCGCGTGGCGCACACTAGTGCCCGTAGGCGACTCGGCGATGATGGAGAGGGTCCGAGGCGGGACCTTGATGCTCCAATGGTTGGCTAGCTTGGGGAGAACCCCAAATGGGCCAGGGATGCCCAACTCACGGGCGGTTAGCACACCAAGGGTGTGGGATGTAGGGGATCACTCACAACTCGCCCGTGGTGATCACTCACATCAATGGCAATTATGGGCCAAGCTCTCACTCTCCGTACGACGAAGCAATAACGATAATACTATGCTAAGCAAGGAATTTAAACCAACCAAGAGGGGGACCGAGGCTCACCTGGTCGGCGTGAAGACGCCGACCCCGGCCAGAGACGGGGGCTAGCGGGGAGGCGAGGGTATGCACCCGCACGCCGCGTCGATGAAGCTTCAAACCTGAAATTTCAGATTACATATACTACGCCCCATGCAAGGGGGGGGATCTTGGGGAAGGGAAGCCAATGACTACACCCAAACACTACCTCCACACAGGGAGGGGCCTTCAGCTGGCCAAGCAAGAGGGGAAAAATTGAGCTAGAAGCAAAGAAAGGGAGCCGATGCCGATTCTGACCACTCTCTGCGCTTATGGACAAGCAGTTGGTTATCTTGGCACTGCGGCAACTCCAGCTTTTTTTTGATGATGAAACCAGTTGGAATTTCTTTGTAGCTGGATCGGGATGACGCCTGAATTTTTCTGATTTCTTTGGTCACAGGTGCTGGTCGGGGCAGAAGCTCGAACAGGGTGGCAGGTCTTCAGTTCTGACTACTTCAGGTTCACAATAGCAGGAAGAAGAGGTTGCCACAAGCGCTCCAGAGCTCAGAATTAGGCCCCACTGGAGTCGTTGGAACTGTCGATGAGTCCTCTTCGAAGCGAGACCAACGGGGATGCCAAACGTTGTCGGAGTAGACCGGTAGAGCTCGAACAATGAGGGGGGGTCGGTAGAGACTATCAGGAAACAGAACCGCACACCCGGAGGAAGAAAATGAGAACTCTTGATTCCGGGTGCAAAATAGAGCTCCGCTTCTTGATTCTGGAAGTAGACTTGTCGAAGAAGCTCCTGGCCAAGCATCGCCCCTAGATCTTTAAGAGAGTTGTCGTGGTAGCTTCAGGAGTCAGCTTTAGGTTGCTCTTCAGGGAGGAAGTGTGCAGTCGGGGAAGAACGGCTCCCCTAGGCGACCATGAGCTCAGAAAGGGATGGGACTATCGCCATTGCGAAGTAGACTTGACGACGATTCCACCGGTATATGGTATGCCCTCTGAAGCTTCCAGGTGAAGACGTGGCAGCCTCTGCAATTGGGCGCTCCTCTGCTACCTGCGAACTGAGAACTGTAGGTTGGAGATGATGGGGTGGAAATGGGGTATATGGGAGGGGAAATGGGGGTGGATGAGTGTGGGGAGAACCCTGGCTATGAGGGGGTCTAGGAGGGGGTGTTCCAAGGTGTGAGAGGGGAAGAATGGGGTCTGGAAGGGAGTCTAACAGGTGGTGGGAGGAGGAGCTGCGAATTTGGGATGGGTGGGGGAGAGGGAAGGAAAGTTCTCTCTCCAAGGTTTGAAAATTAACTAATGGGGTGGTTAATGGGGCTTTGGGAATGGGAATGGTTGTATTGGGGAATGGAAGGGGTGCTTGGGAAGTGAGGAGTTCTCCCTTGGGAGATGAGAGGGTGCTTAGGGAAGGGGATTGGGTAGTTGGTGGTTGGGTGGTGGAGTATGGAGTGGTGGAGTGTCTCTTGGGACTAGGGGTGGAGTAATGAGGGTTGGGGTAGTTGGGAGGATGAGTAATGAGGGGAGGGGAAGGGTTGATGATGTGGAGGAGAGAGAGGGAGGGGAGGAGAGAGAAAGGGGTGCCCCCTCCTCTTGGAGAGAGAGAGAGAGAAGAGAGAGAGAAAGAGAGAGGGGAATCCACCCCTTAGAGAGAGAGAGAGAGATTTGGAGAATCCACTCCAATGAGACACTAAAACTCACTTGATTTAAATTGATCATAAAGGTTGTTACATATGAGAGGAGTGGGGGTCTATTTATAGACTCCATACTTTTCATATGACCATAGTGACCCTGACAAACTAACTAATGACCAAAGCAGTCCAAGGGAGGGGCGCTGCTGGGCCAAGTCCATTAGTTGGGCCCATTAGCCTATCAAACCAACCATATGACAACTAACTTAGGAAAATGACTCACTAACCTAGGTACATGACTCAAATAAAGGGAAAATTACATAGTTTATGACTCAAAGAAAATATGAAAATTACATGACTAGACTCAGAAACACATGACTAACACAATGGCGCTTGCCGACGAACAATCCGAGCCCATAAAAAATGTGGAGGGGCAAGGGATGCCCCCATCATACCCCCGGGGTGGGGAAAACTTGACCCCGTCGAGTATGGGTCCACCGGGGAAGTAGTACACCAAAATGCAGCTCCGGGTGAACCACGATCTCCAAACTGAACCCGCGTCCATAGCTGGGGAATGGCGTTTCAGCTTTTCAAAGTAGCTCGGACACACCCTCATGCTGGCTATGAGGTCTTGCTTGCCTAGTATTGCCGCCGTGTGCTCACGTCGGGCTCTCAGAATAATTTGTGGTGGCACTCCGAGGGTGTCTCTCGCAAGGATAGATGTAAGCTCAAGGCACTCACTAGGATCCACCGCGGTGCCCTTAGAGGGTGCCGGATCCGCAACGTGAGAAATGGGGTGAATCCCAAAACACATAGGTAAGTCCAACCCGCAAGCCGGGTTGCCAAAGCCCCTCGGAACTTGGCAAGGTCCAAGTCCTCGTGCCCTCAAATTAGAGGTGACCCTAGGGTAGAGCCACTCCAAAGTCATCATCACCAAGTTGCCAACTTGGAATTCCAAGTGGCGCTCATGAGTTTTTGCCCGCTTCTTGTGAATCTCACCGCTTGTTGCTTGATACTTGCTTGGATGCATATGCCATGCACTATGATGCGGTGTGAGTGGACAATGTGTGGTATGCAAAGGTGGTCCAGGACAACCACATATAGACCTATCGTGCATTGATGTTATGAAGACTTTGAATGATTTGGGAGGACCGGGGCATCCATAAATGTCCCTCTCATGCGTAGGTATGATAAGTGCCGGAGGACCCGGACATCCATGAATACTCCTAATATGCTTAAGACTCATGATGAATGAAGGTGGACCATTACATCCGAATATGGACCACTCATACTTCCTACTTGACATGTGGGTGATATGAATGAATGGACCCTACTTATGAATCATGTCAAGTGGTGCGGTATGCCTAGGCACATGCATTCCTATCCTAGAGATGACTTCCATGTGCATGGGTGTGGGGTGGCCCTTGAGCTTCCACTCGTATGGATCAAAGGGATCTAAGAAGGGGGACATCATGGAGTGGGGCAATTCATCAATCCCAAGGTGTATGTTGCCTAAGGTCAAGGCTCCCATGGTGTAACCCGATTCTAGGAAGGGAGGGGTTTGGCCCAACATGGTGGGTGGGGGTAGGGTAAGGTGAGTGGTGAGTAAGGTGGGTGGGTCACATGGGGAACTAGACTCCCATAGGAAGGGATCAAAGGGATCATGATAAGGGTTACCTAGAGAGAGATACTCCATGCCCTCAAGGTCCTCACAAGGTGGTGAATCATCCTCTTCTAGTGAAATGGTTGGGCCGGTGCATGGAGTGGGTTGGTTGGTCAAGGTTCTAGGAATCACAATGGTAGAGGAGTGGACCGGGATTGGCTCTTCCACCATGGGGAGAAGGAAAAAGAGGTCGCTAGTGTAGCAACCAATAGTGCAAACTGAGGTGATAGACCCAGTACATGGGTGGATGAGGTCAAGGCTATTGGGTCGGTCCGCCCCTAGAGTCAACAAACAAGTCAAGTCTAATTGCCACTCTAGACCCTTGAGGAGATCATCCCAACCCTCTACCTCATAGTAGGATTGGATCGTGGTGTGAAAGGAGGGGAGGGCCACAATTTGGGATTGATGTCCTATGGGTGAGAGGTGTGGGGGTGACCTAGGGATGGGGGGGCCTTGCTTGAGCCATTGGAGTATGGACTCATTCATGGTGAGGGTGTGTGGCTCTTGAGGATCCGGACTATGAGAGGTGGGTGGAAGTGGGGATTCTTGGATTTCCTTTATGGTGGGTTGCGTATCCGGACTAGCATCCATTTCCGTGTGGGTGGGTGTGTGGGTCTCAACTTCTAATGATAATGGGGTGGGTAGGTCTAATGCGGGGGAATTGGTGATAGTCGATGCGTGGTGCACCCGAGGTGGTAAACAAGCATGGGCTTGGGTTGGGATTGGCAAGGGAAGTAGTGGAGGTCTAGGTTGGGTTGGGGTAGGAAGTGGAAGATGGGTGGGTTGAGGGGGTTTGGGAAGATTGTCCTTGGGAGGAGTGTCCTTGTTGGGGGACGATGGAGGGGTAATAGTGGCCGGGGTGGGAGAGGTTTCAACCACTAGGGGTATGGGAAGATGCTTCCTCGTGGGGCATTGTCCGGCGATGTGCCCCAAATTGGTGGCACCTATAACATTTCGGCTTGCACTTACCGGAGGTTATTTCACTCACTTCTATCTCCATAGGACCTTTTCCTTTTTGAGAAGGGGTAAGGTGAGGGGTGGAGGTGGAGGTGGGGGCCAAAGGGCCTTGAGTAAGGTGGGTTGTGTAATTGGGTTTTGGTTGCATTGTGGGGAATTAGGGAATTGGAGTCTTGGGTTAGTCGGGTGAGGATGGTGGAGTTGAAGTGCTCCTTGGGCTTTGGTGATCCGAGTAGGAAGGGGACACATATCTAGCCCTAAGTTGTTCCTTCATGTTTCCCCAAGTGGTGATGGGATCTTCCCTTCTAATTATCCTTAGCCCGACAATTTTTAGCCAATAGGTTTGAGCCCGTTTGGTAAGTTGTGATTTGGCACATCGGACTTTCTCATCCTCGGACATGGGATACCAAGTGAAGTAATGGTCCATTGAGACTTCCCAATCTAAATAGTCAATAGGATGAGTTCTATCAAAGATGGGAGGTGGGGGAGGAGCCCTACTATCATCCGCCCTTGGGGCGGGCCCATTTTCTCCTAGTTGGTCGAGTCGACCCGATAGGTTATCAAGCCGCTCATTGGCATAGGTCAAGGCCTTCATGAGGTAGTTGACATGGCCATGCAGGTGATGTGTGTTAGTGGTAGGCATCCCATGGGGGTTTGGACTCATGGAGAGGGCTGATTGATAAGGTCGGTAGGAGGTGGCCATGCTAGTGGACAAAAGAGATGCAACCGAGGACTCTAAATGCATAAACACGCCCTAGGACCAACTTGATAGAGACAAGTTGTGAACTTGCTCTGATACCACTTGATGTGACACCACCTTGGGGTGATGGCCACAAGACCGAATGCCCTGGGACCAACAATTGCAAGAAAGTATCTTTGAGCGGTGGACTTACTCTAGCGAGCTCACTCGCGTGGCGTACACTAGTGCCCGTAGGCGACTCGGCGATGATGGAGAGGGTCCAAGGTGGGACCTTGATGCTCCAATGGTTGGCTAGCTTGGGGAGAACCCCAAATGGGCCAGGGATATCCAACTCATGGGCGGCCAGCACACCAAGGGTGTGGGATGTTGGGGATCACTCACAACTCGCCCGCGGTGATCACTCACATCAATGGCAATTATGGGCCGAGCTCTCACTCTCCGTCCGACGAAGTAATAATGATAATACTATGCTAAGCAAGGAATTTAAACCAACCAAGAGGGGGACCAAGGCTCACCTGGTTGGCGTGAAGACGCCGACCCCGACCGGAGACAGGGGCGAGTGGGGAGGCGAGGGTATGCACCCGCACGCCGCGTCGATGAAGCTTCAAACCTAAAATTTCAGATTACATGCACTACGCCCCATGCAAGGGGGGGGATCTTGGGGAAGGGAAGCCAATGACTACACCCAAACACTACCTCCACACATGAAGGGGCCTTCAGCCGGCCAAGCAAGAGGGGAAAAATCAAGCAAGAATCAAAGAAAGGGAACCGATGCCGATTCTGACCACTCTCTATGCTTCTGGACAGGAAGTTGGTTATCTTAGCGCTGCGGCCACTCCAGATTTTTTTTGATGACGAAACCAGTTGGAATTTCTTCGTAGCTGGATCGGGATGATGCCTGAATTTTTTTGATTTCTCTGGTCACAGGTGCTAGTCGGGGCAGAAGCTCGAACAGGATGGCAGGTCTTCAGTTCTGACTGCTTCAGGTTCACAATAGCAGGAAGAAGAGGTTGCCACAAGCGCTCCATAGCTCAGAATCAGGCACCGCTAGAGTCGTTGGAACTTTCGATGAGTCCTCTTCGAAGTGAGACCAACGGGGATGCCAAACGTTGTTGGAGTAGACCGGTAGAGCTCGAACAATGAGGGGGGGTCGGAGCAGACTGTCAGGAAGCAGAACCGCACACCCGGAGGAAGAAAATGAGAACTCTTGATTCCGGGCGCAAAACAGAGCTCCGCTTCTTGATTCTGGAAGTAGACTTGTCGAAGAAGCTCCCGGCCAAGCGTCGCCCCTAGATCTTTAAGAGAGTTGTCGTGGTAGCTTCAGGAGTCAGCTTTAGGTTGCTCTTCAGGGAGGAAGTGTGCAGTCGGGGAAGAACGGCTCCCCTAGGCGACCATGAGCTCAGAAAGGGATGGGACTATCGCCATTGCGAAGTAGACTTGACGACGATTCCACCGGTATATGGTATGCCCTCTGAAGCTTCCAGGTGAAGACGTGGCAGCCTCTGCAATTGGGCGCTCCTCTGCTACCTGCGAACTGAGAACTGTAGGTTGGAGATGATGGGGTGGAAATGGGGTATATGGGAGGGGAAATGGGGGTGGATGAGTGTGGGGAGAACCCTGGCTATGAGGGGGTCTAGGAGGGGGTGTTCCAAGGTGTGAGAGGGGAAGAATGGGGTCTGGAAGGGAGTCTAACAGGTGGTGGGAGGAGGAGCTGCGAATTTGGGATGGGTGGGGGAGAGGGAAGGAAAGTTCTCTCTCCAAGGTTTGAAAATTAACTAATGGGGTGGTTAATGGGGCTTTGGGAATGGGAATGGTTGTATTGGGGAATGGAAGGGGTGCTTGGGAAGTGAGGAGTTCTCCCTTGGGAGATGAGAGGGTGCTTAGGGAAGGGGATTGGGTAGTTGGTGGTTGGGTGGTGGAGTATGGAGTGGTGGAGGGTCTCTTGGGACTAGGGGTGGAGTAATGAGGGTTGGGGTAGTTGGGAGGATGAGTAATGAGGGGAGGGGAAGGGTTGATGATGTGGAGGAGAGAGAGGGAGGGGAGGAGAGAGAAAGGGGTGCCCCCTCCTCTTGGAGAGAGAGAGAGAAGAGAGAGAGAAAGAGAGAGGGGAATCCACCCCTTAGAGAGAGAGAGAGAGATTTGGAGAATCCACTCCAATGAGACACTAAAACTCACTTGATTTAAATTGATCATAAAAGGTTGTTACATATGAGAGGAGTGGGGGCCTATTTATAGACTCCATACTTTTCATATGACCATAGTGACCCTGACAAACTAACTAATGACCAAAGCAGTCCAAGGGAGGGGCGCCCCTGGGCCAAGCCCATTAGTTGGGCCCATTAGCCTATCAAACCAACCATATGACAACTAACTTAGGAAAATGACTCACTAACCTAGGTACATGACTCAAATAAAGGGAAAATTACATAGTTTATGACTCAAAGAAAAAATGAAAATTATATGACTAGACTCAGAAACACATGACTAACACAATGGCGCTTGCCGACGAACAATCCGAGCCCATAAAAAATGTGGAGGGGCAAGGGATGCCCCCATCATTCATGCCATTAGGGACAATGTCACCTAAGTTGGGGGGTAGCTTGAGCTCTAATTTTCTTAAAATAATTGTAACCTTTCATCACACCTCTAACAAGTGTTTCATGTTCATATTTCATTATGAGAAACTTTTCTTAGAGTGATAGGACTTAGAGTCTTACTCGTGAAAGTTGCAAGTTAAAGGGATGAATTAATTGATTATGTCTTTAGCCTTTTCCTCAGAATACACCTGAAAGTTCTATTGAACTTGCACACAATTGCACAATAATAAGATCGGTGGATGACAAACATTAGGATGATGGGAATTTTACTTGACACTTAGGTGATGATGAATATTATGCCCATTCGTTGAACGTAGTCGTGAGGAAAAAGCTACCTGCCAAAAAAAAACACACATGGAAAATGCCCCTGAACTTAGTAACAGGGCCTACTTCTCCTAAGGCAAGAGTTGAGGTTCGCGTTAAACGGCGAAGGGATGTGCAGCGCCGTGTGTCAAAAAAAAAAAAAAGAAGTATAAACTGGCAGAGTGAAGCGACCTATAATTCGAGAAGCTTAATTCAAGAGGTGGGCAGAATTGAAAATCATCTTTAAGTGAAAGGTAGAAGACTCATTCATGTAGACTGTTTGGTAGTCACTAGTCAAGTTATATCACTCATACATAAAGAGATATTTAATTTTGAGTGTATCCTGAGGAAAGGTCTAAACACATGGACTGATGAAATTTGTACCGAATACATTCTACTTGAACTTGTAATACTTCAAAGTCTAAATTATTATGCATAATGTTCTTGCCATGAACTGTGACACATGAGTGTTTGCTAGTCCTAATTTTATAATTATTTACATTGCTAAGAGACTAGCAATATTCAAGTTTGGGGTGTGATAAGTGTCCATTTCTTATGATAATTCATCGCATGAACACCATTTTATGTGCATATAATTAGGCAATTATGCATATTTCATAGTTCACCTCAACTCCGCATTTAAATTGGAGCTTTCACGTAAATTGATTAATTCGATAATTTTATCTAATAATTTAAAGTTGAGGGCCATGAGCATTAATTCTCCATTGCATAACTATGAGCATTTGAGATTTATGTGCACATTATGGTCATTTTTATGGACTAGATTATAAGTATGTGTATGCAGGACACCGAACGTAATTGCAAAAGAAGTCGGGGGCAAAACTGTCATCACCACTTTGACCAAGTCAAATAAAGAATTCAAAATATTTTGGTTGGAGGGAAAAGAAAGTTTAAAATTTTAAATTCAAAGTTTGAAAAGGAGGAATCCAAAGTTTAAGTTTGAAAAGGAGGAAAAGGACATTCAAAGTTTGAAATAAAGGACAGACATGATGAGCCTTGGGAAATGGGGTGCCTAAAGTCCAAGAAAGGGGGTGCCCATCTACTTTTTCTCTTCCCCATGCATCATATTCCACTTAAATCTCAGCCATCCATCTCCTTTTGATACAATCTCCACCCTCCATCTACCCAACTTTTCCTATAAATAGCCCATGACAAGGAGGAGAAAGGAGAGTTCTTTTTTGGGGGTAATCTTTCACTCTTTCTCTCCCAACCTTAGGTCTCCGGTTTCTCTCATGTAAGTTCGTTTTATGTTCTTTCACTCTTCATAAAAGTTCTTCATTTTTTTGTTCTCTACAACCTTTTCTTCTGTAGCATCTTCTAGTTCCTTCTAGTTTTCAAGTTATTTCATATTTTTCACTGTGCTGTCATGTTCATCTGTGAACCAATGTTTCTCTCTGTTCTTCCCCTTATTTCACCTCCTTATATTCCTCTTATCCTCTTGCTGTCTTCACAAACGTTCTTCATTTTTAAGTGCTCTCCAACTTTGTCTTCTTCGTCATTTTCTAATTCTCCTTATTTTTCACGCTATCTTCTAATTTTCAAGGTTCTGTCTTCCACATTTACTGTTCACCCGAACCTATGTCCCCCTGTTCTTCTCCAATTTTCTCCCCTTTGTGATTTTTTTATCTCTCTGCTTTCTTCACAAAAGTTTTAGATCTTTCAAAGTTCTTCAAATCTCTCTTCTTCCTCTTTCTCCAATTCTCCTCTGTTTTCACGTTATTCTCAATTTTATAAGTTTCTGTTCTGCACTTTTTATTGTTCATCTGCATTTTTCCCACTATCTCCTTCTTCCTCCGATTTCACCCTCTTCCTCATGTTTTCTCTCTCCACCTCCTTCATCAAAGTTCTTCCTCTCTTCATTCTCTTCAACTTCTTATTCTTTGTCATCCTCTAATTCTTCTTGGTTTTAAAATTATTCTAATTTCATTCTTACTCTATTTTTAGCATTTCTGCTTTACTCTCTCATCTTCTTCCTTCTTCATCTCCACACAAACCCTTCCACATTCCTCTCTATATTTCTCTCCAAAGTTTGTCCTCCACAACTATCCTTTCATGGCGGCGTGCACATCAAGGCGGGTGACATTCCAAGGCTCATGACGTGGATGACAACGGCTTCTTCATCCACCTCTTTCCACGGCAATCTCCTTCAAGGCGGAGCGATCCTCTCCAAGGCTCGGCGAGGAGGAGACGACGGCGTTCATCATCCTCTCATGGCTCTAGTTTCTTTTCTTATCTTGTAGTTTATATTGGTTGTAATCTCAATTTTTATAGATTGTAATTTTCATATCTTTAGTAATAAAATTTATTTTGGTAAATTGTGTTCCCTTTTCTCTCTCCCTTTTTTAAATTTCTCTTTTCAATCCCTCTCATATTCTTTAGATAGATTTATTTCCATGCACTATTTTCTTTAAGTAAAGCCAAATCACAAGTGTTTTCCAAAGGACTCCAAGATTTTTAACTCTAAAAATCTCTTCTTCCCTATGGATTCGACCCGTACTTGCCATAGCACTGCGTTCTCTTTTGATCATTTTGTGCGAGTTTGGTTTTAAGATTGTTAGCGCGCGTGTAATAACGACATACATGTCCACGTTATCATGGTACAACCTGCCCGGCGTCCTAGTGGGAATCCCAGGCTCACGGGGGCTTACAGAGGTCCCGTAATGGAGGTCCTAGTCCGACGGATGGAGTATCCGGCGGAGAGTCCCAACCATTACAAGGAAATGAGGCTGACAAAACATCAAGAACCAGTATAGCGGTCAGTCAATCCTACTGGAGTAGAACGACTGTCAAACAATCCCAGTAACATGGTTCATATAATCATGTTTTTACTTTATTGAAATACTAAATCAAGGTCATGAAGAAAATAAACCAGCACTTGTAACATTTAATCTTCCATATGATCCCTTTTCATGTTGGTTGCTAGCCTATCATTAAGATTAAACAACTCAAGATAAGACATGCTAAATTCGAAATTAACACAATTCTGTGGGGAAGAACGGTTCATCCAAAACCTTTCAAAGTCATGTGCGGTCGTTCACAGGCCGTTCACGCTCTGCAGGCAGGGGCCCGACAGGGTATGAACGGTCTATAGATGGCCGCATGACTCGTTGAGCGGTTCTATTTTAGTCGTTCGTCTCAAGAAAACTCAATAACGCAAATAACACAGGCGGTCAAAATCCGGCCGTTCATATAGACATGCGGTCTATCAAGTGGCCGCTCATCTTATAAAAATATGATAACACAAGTAACATAGGCAGCCATGACTGGCCGTGCATATAGACAAGCGGTCTATCGCATGGCCGCCCATCCCAAAACAGTCTCTGCTACCTTCGCCTTGCCCGCCTCCGGCGAGTTTGGCTAGGGTTAGGAACAATACCTAAATACACAGTATATAGAGCATGAAAATTGAGGCTTTTATAATCAATAGAACGAGCACGAAAAGCTACACAAGATAGGATAATCAATTTAATGTTTAAGGCCTGAAATTCCTACTTAAATCGAGGCGGAACATAGAAACCCTAATTATGACATGCTTCCACTAAATCCGTAAATTCGCGCAGGATACTACATGGAATTTAGGGCTTTGTATACCAATGGAAAGAGGACTCGGAGACGAACAAAATGATATATTATTTGTGGGTTTAGCCTGAGAGAAACCTACAGATTTGGGAAGATGAAGGGAAGACGCGCTCGCCAGAACCCTAATACACGCCGCCACCAAACGCCCAAATTCGGCTAGGTTCGACCACGATCGCCTACGCCACCTGTTGAAAAAATAAAAGGAGGTCTAGGGCTGCGAAAGCCCTCAATTTATAGAGCATATAGGTCATTCTAGGGATCGAATTGGACTCGAGAGTCCAAGGAGAAAAAAACGGGGAAAAACTCACACTCGATCATATCCACGCCGCCACCGTCGAATGGGAGCTTCTAGAGGCTAGGGTTTGAGAGGGGAAACGAGCTCCTAGGGTTTATCTATCAAATGGGTCTGGTTTGACTCGAATGGTTGAGAAATGGGCTCAAATTTGGTCGATTAAGGTCGGGTTATTAAGAACAACGATTTTAGCTAAAAACCCCTTAATTCAGCCTAATTAAATTTTTATTAGGGGTCGGCCCAGTTGACACTATCGTTAAACTTTTCGTTCTCTACAAGAATGTAATTTTTCCATATTTTTAGAAATTAGTCAAAACTTTGGCCTATGAGTGAAATTCAATTAATTTAATTTATTCTTATTAAATTCAATTCATCGTAGAAAAATGTGATTGCGTCTTAGAATATGAAAGTATTTTTATGATAATTGTAGAAAAATAATTATTGATATAATTCTAGCCACTTTCAAAAAAAATAGATAATATTCTTTAAGTAAGAGAATCATTGAAGTCATTAAATAACAAGGAAATATCTTTAATTCCAATACATATCTTTTATATTTTATTATTTAACCGGGGTGTTACAAAAATTGAAAGGAATGCTACCCAAACATGCACAAACACCCACTCAACTCATAAGGGAGTAAGAATATAACGCGATGGGCACTAGGTGTCCCACCGTGATCACCAAAAAAATCCGATGATGTGGAAAATGTGGAACGTGGCGTCACAAGTCACATGAACAAGTATATGTGCATGAGTGATGACACAATGTGCCAATCAAGTGAATAGCATGAATATATGACTATGTGAACATGGTAGCATGATCATACAGCAATAAAAAAGTGACAAAAGATGTAGAAGAATATCGTGATCGCCACCAAGGAAAGACAACGTCAAAGAATGTGAAAGAAGACTATGTGCGTGTTGTGTACCTTGGAAAAAGAATATGATCACGCTCAATATAAGTAATGCGGGGATAATGTGGATTGCCTATCCTCACCTTCCAGTCGGCTAGAAGGTAAGGGCCACACTTTCCATGCTTTCCTACGAAATAAAGACAACACAAGAGGCAAAACCCATTAGAAAATGCTAAGTATAGAAATCTGTCCAAATGCATAAAGTAGCATGAAAGATTGCGGGCAAACTCACTGGGGGAGGGTTTTTAACCCCTGTGGAAGGGTGGAAACAATAGGTGTGTATATTGTGATGAGATTAAAATGCAGAGATTGATTTAATATGCCACAATTAACAAAGATAAACAAGGTGCAAACGTGCATGTCACGAGAGAAACTGTACAAACTGTGCAAACATGGTGCAAAGACTGATGAAAACTGTAACGACCCGAGAATCCGATTACCGGGAAGGCCCGATAACCCGAGACTCGCACCGCCGCCTTCCGAGCCGGGCGGGAGGGCTCGGAAGGGCTAAAAGGAGTGTGGAGGCACAAAGAAATAGGAAATAAGGCAGGATAACCAACAACAACAAGCTGAAAGAAAGAACAACAACAGCTACAACAGAGTCCAGTCCAACAAAAAGTACAGTCTAAAGCAGTAAAGCATACCACATGCCAAGTGAACACTCGGCCCGGTAATCGGATTCTCGGGTCGTTACAAAAACAGTAGGGCAAACGAAGTCCAAACAGGGTAAAAATTGGGATGACAGAATATTTTAGTATGGTGAACAAGGAGGAACAAGAATCACATCAAAAGTAGGTCTGGACAGAAAGTTATAGCATCGGAGATTTGGCGAAAAATATAGACAGTGCAGAAAATGCAGAACAGTTGTGACGACCCAGACTCCGGATACCGGATATACCCGATAGGATTATCGAGTAGACCCGATACCACTTGAAACTGGTGAAGCCTCCTAAGAGCTGTAAAGCTCCGAAGGGATAAAAGGATTGTTGTGTAGTACATTAAAGTCACAGATATAACAGTAAGCAATTAAATTTCATTAATCATGTTTGCTAAAGTAGCAGAAATAAAATTACTTTTTAATTAACAATTAAGACTAACAATTATACCAGAGTCCAGTCCAAAGGAAAGACAAGTACAGTCCAACAGAAAGAAAAACGTACACTGAGGTCGGGGGAAGCCCGACGTAGGTACCGCTGGCAACTACGAACACGCCACACCAGGAACAGCGAAGGAAGAAGAGACGACCACACCTGCAAAGCAGGGGTGAGCCTCGTGTCACTGGCTCAGTAGGGGTCACGCGGATCCTCACTGAAAAATAACGCAGTAACACGGAACAACAGCTAAAACAGTAGTAGTAGTAAAGCAGGAAAAGCTAAACTACAACTAGAAAGCTGTAAAAGAAAGCCGTAACAGAAGGAGTAGAATAGCTAAAAGAAAAGGGAAAGGCCACACCGAGCAAAACACGGCTGCCGAACCAACTTTGGCTCCCTAACTACTCCAAACAACGACAAAAGGGCGAACCCTAATCTCATAAAGTCAGGAGTTACCGATCCGTCGGTAGGCACAAGGCCCAAAGCGAAGATCCTATAAAACTAGGCAAAACCATAGAAAAAACCTAGACATACATAGACACTAATGCATACATGACTAGATCGTCATGCACACAACACAAAGCTATCCTCGGGCAAGGCCGAGAATAGACTAACTCAAAAGGGATAGCTGATCTGGGATGAAGCCAAGAACAGACCAACTCGGAAGGGGAACACAGACTCCGAGAAACACGAGGGTCATGTGCCAAGTGACGGAAGCACATCCTCACTAGAAGAACAGCCAGATGCGTCCACTGACGTCTTACACTGTGCCACAAGTATCTCGCTACGGACGCCGAAAATGACGGAGACTGAGATACTCACTGAACGGAACCAGGAACTACAGTAACGAGTGACTAGTCAAGGTCACGCCCGTCGGCGTTCATCCAAAACGTCCCGACCATGTGTGCACACACAGGCTCAATGCCTTGAGCCAGGCCTCTAGCTAGTTTTCTCCCCCAGCAGGATGCTACTGCAAGGCAAGGGAGCCCACGGAAACTAGCCTAAAAATTGTATCTCAGGAACTGCCCCACCACCACTCCCAGGTGGGCCGACACTCGAGGTCTTCAGACTACAACTAGTGGCGGCTCACTAGACACAGACACTCTGAAACACGAGTGCTAGAGTACAGACAGGCTAAGCACGCACTGTCACCCGTACTACGAAGCACAAAGGTAGTACACCAACTTCTAACAGACTCAGGACATGGCAACTAGACCTACAAACGCAACGATCTTTGAGTCTCATGACTCGGAGTCAAGATCATCGCACTACGGCAGTGACAAGCCGCCAATCAGCCTAATCCTAAGTCGAGGAAAATGACACACGGAGACCTGAGGGTGCATCAAGACCCTCAAAGCACCTGGACACATAAACCGAGGTAAGACAATACCTCTAGGCATCTAGAACCACGTCTCGATCAATCGAGACACATACAAGGTCACCTGTCAACCACTGGGTGTCACCGGATTGACCAGAACCTAATAACGACTCTAAAGCAGCACAGAAACCTATCCAATAGCAAAGTACGCCTGGCTACCTTATAATGTGGTTATAGCCCTCATAGGACATCAAAAGATGTCAACGGGACAATGGGCAAATCACGAGGTCAAGCCGAGGCACTTGGGAACCAACACATCGGGAAACGACACTTAGGAATTAAGCGGAGGAACATACGCTGATGGTCAAAGAATGGGCCGCTAGGGGACTGTAGCGGTCAAGGATTAGGCCGCTAAACACAGTCAACCCTGAACTGACCTATTCGGTCAAACCACACAATCGGTCAAATATAGACGCGCTACACGGACTAGGCGGTCTAAGAGTAAACCGCCACACTAACCACCTTAACCTATTGACCTAAGACAAACGGACTGTAGCGGCCTAAGAAAAGGACGCTACAACGAAGAGGCGGACGACTACGGTCAAACCTCAAGTCACGGTCTACCAATGGGCCGCTAAAGGGTCTTGACGGTCTAAGAGAAGGCCGCCCAAGACAAGGAACGGTCTAGTGAAGGACCGCTTCACTAACCGCCATAAAACCGTTGTCTAGAGTCAACCACACTAAGCGGTCTAGCAAAGGACCGCTCAAGTAAGCTGAACGGTCTATCGTAAGACTGCTCAACTGCCATACGCGACGAAGGAACCTGCACGGCCAACCAAGTGCCATCCAAAGGATACACAGGGCCACCCAAGGGCTGTCCGAAGGAAACACACGGCCACCCAAGGGCCGTACGAAGGATATGAATGGTCTAGTATGTGCCGTGAAACACAGAAGACGGTCTATCGCGAGACCGTGCAGACCCAAACTGACATACATAAAATGGTCACACATTGGACCGTGTAATAACCTAAACGGTTACTATAACGACCGTTCAGGCGTTACGGTGGGAAAACCATGGGATCGGCCGGATCTCGGCCTTTCCACGCCCCGTTCGCTCCGAAACGAAGGGGATACAATCACAATGATGATACTTACCTTCCACACTCCGGAAGGAGTCAAATTGATGCACAAACGGCTAGAAATGGGCAATTCTACCGAATTGACCCAAATGGAATCACATGGGTTCCCGGGCTCCTACCGGTCCCAAATGACCACCAATCACAACGAAATCAGTGGGAATGGAATGCTGACATTCCACGGGTTCGAATGACACCAACTGATCTGAAAACCGTCATCATTTTCTGGCGAACCCGACGAACACCCCAAAGGCATGATTTTCCCAAACTTGAATGAAACCCACTCGTTCTCGCACCGTTCCGCATGAAATTACGAGGGAACATAGCAGAGAAGTAGAGCTTCCATCTCCCTACCTCCACCGACGATTCTGCGCGCCGAAGCAACTAAACTGTGCCGAAAACTGCCAAACCAACGAATCACGTCGACTTTGAATCCACCGAGGGATCGCGCCGCTCCATGCTCAATCCGCCACTCCATCACGCTCAAGGTTCACTCCATCGCGTTCCCGCCTCAGCCAGTTTGCCACGGTCGCGCTCCCCACGTCGAGAGGACCAGAGAGGAGAGAGAACGAGGGAGAGAAAGTGGGGGTGAGAATGAGGGAGGAGAGAGGGTGAAAGAAGAATAAATAGAAAATAAATTAGGAATTTTCCTAATTTTTGATATTCTAATTTTTGTGCCAAAAATCCACTAACACCGAAAAATATGAAAAAATAGCCGAAATGATCCTCGAGAAGAGCACATCGCAACTGTAGCGTCCTCAAGTCGATGAACTGAGAAATAAACTCACCACAGAGTTCCATAACTTGTACGAGAGAAAAACCCACGCGGATCGTAAAACTCAACTCAGGACCCACAAAAGCGATCCGAAAGCACTCTGATAAGGATCTGAAAGATCCGATAAGAATCCAGGGCATTACAGCCTCCCCTCCTTCAAGAAATTTCATCCTCAAAATTTAAGGAACTACCAAGGAGAAGCAGGGAAGAACAAACCCCAAGACACAACTTGAAACGGCACGAATCTCGAAAAATATAGTTCAGAGAGACACCGCCAGACCATCATCACAAGCACACGCTCTGGATCTCAAGGCAAATCGATCCATAGAACGAGCATGGCACACAAGTGAACACAAGTCTGACACTTCCGAAGCAAGACAACGTCGCTTACGTCTCACAGGAAAGGAGACACGACTCATGCCACGACAACAGCTATCGGGAAAACAAAATGACAGACACGGCAAGCATCAGCTTAAACAAGGAAGCATAGTCCTCTAAGCTGACAGCTTGACATCATCAGCTCCAGTGCCAAGGGCAACAACGAAAGCACTGGACCACAACACAATCAAGTCAGTCCTCACTCAGATATTACATCTGATCGAGTCGCATGCTAACTCTACCAGGAAAGAAGAGTACAGCACAACTAACCGACAAGATCATGGTCCGCACGATGCTAAGATAGAATCACAGGGAAACAATGACAAAATGACAACAAGAATAACAATCTTGGGAAACACATCTCAAGGACCACGATCACGTCCCGGAGCACAACACCCAAGAAAGAATTATAGAGAAGTGAAGGGTACTCAACCAGCAGAAATGCCGACAGATTCCCCAATACTCACAAATGTCAGTGCCAACACCATAATGCCTCCAAGAACAATGGCACGGCAACAACATCATCAAGGCACACAAAGCCAAGATGAAGTCACATCGAGAAAAATAATTCTCTCGACTGGCCAGAATCTTACAACCAACGATCCTCGACCCGTGGGTTATCAGCCCACACGCTTCCGCTGTGCACTCAAACAACGCACACAGGCATCAGAAATATCCCGATATCCGCATCTCAGCACACACTCAGCGCCATCGCAATTCATGAAAATCGCAATGTATCACGCCCCGAGTACTGATCCCGATAACAACCGATCACAAGTCACCTAAGTGCAAACGAAGGAGAGAACCAACTTCAGCACAAAGCACAAAGAAAGGCTAATCTCAGCTTACCATTACGTCCTAAAGGAATAAATGAGCCTTCACAACACATCGGCCGCTAGACACGGCATGATAAACACGGTGCACAACGGCTCTTAACACAAAGCTTAGGTCCAAAGCCAAGCAACCGTAGAACAAAGAGCATATTAGGCTCAGAATAAATACTGTCCACACTTAAGTAGACACAGGACAAAGGTCTCACCAAGACAGCAATTCCAAGGCTTACCTGAAAAAGACTCCACCAAACAGGATGAGAAGCATCAAGCTCACCAACAGTAGCTCACCGTGAAGGAAAATCCTAGGTTCGCTTGAGCATCTTCCCAATCGAGGCAACAAAGCAACCACTTCAACAGAAGCGAAACACCTCAGGAGATGAACAGACTCAAGCTGGGATGACCAAAATAACATAAGAATATGCATGGCCATCACACCAGCCAGAAAAGTCACCAGCCACCTGAACAAGCCACGGAAAAATCTCGAACAATGTACGACAGATTCAAGCCTACCAGCGAACTCTGCCAAGTACAGCACAATCGAGTCAAACACCATGACGAAAAGGAGCATCCCGTCGCATCCTAACGAGAGCAAAACCATCTCACACAGTGCCAACACAGCACGCACAAGACCACTTACGAAAACAAAGCGATAAAGAACCACGAAACCTAAGCCAGCGAAAGACTGTACTGGACTTTCAGGACTCTGGACACAGTATATCTCGGATTCCCATGTTCTTCACACAACAACGCTCTGATACCACATGTGACGAACCGGACTCCGGATACCGGATATACCCGATAGGATTACCGAGTAGACTCGATACCACTTGGAACCCGTGAAGCCTCCCAAGAGCTGTAAAGCTCCGAAGGGATAAAAGGATTATTGTGTAGTACATTGAAGTTGCATATATAACAGTAAGAAATTAAATTTCATTAATCAGTGGAGAGGGGGATTTCTGTAGCCCATTCAAAGAGCAGCCGAACTAGGCCCATCAGGACCAAACAAGGCCACGCTCGCCCAAGTGACAGCCCACAGGGCCCACTTAGGATAGAAAGCCCAATAAAAGATTCGCTCGAGGATACTACCTTCCTAGGCGGCCTCTAGGCTCGGAAGGCCCGAGCGTCGGTCAGGTCACAGGAAAGGTCCATGCCCGAGCCATCTCTCCGCCCAGGGGAAGAAGGCGCATGTCAATCAATCCGACCCATCTTCATCCGAGCTAAGCCTACCGCCCGGATAGGGCTGGCCTCTCTGAGCTCGGTACGGCCGACGATTGCTTATCCATGCATCCTTTAAGAGTCCTCTGTGGGTAGGAATTTATAAAGGTGAGGGACTCCAGCTCCCCAAGGTGATAACGCTCCCACGATAAGGCAATAGAAGCCCACGTCGAGGACGTAACCCCCACCTGAAACCCCTCGACTTACAGGACTCCAGAAGATTGCACACTATTTAACCCAGGGATACCCTCCGGCGAAAGGTAAAGGGAATCACACGCTCAAAATTCCTGAGTAGGAACCACTTCACCCTTCTGGTGGAGAGGGATCTCGCGCAGAAGCTACTTCCTCCCTATATTGCTCCCACCACAGCTCTACTGACTTAAGCATCGGAGGGTTTTCCCCAGGGACTCATCCCTGGGCCCCCTGATCCATTTTCCTTTCTTGCAGTTCACTATCTGGTGATCCACTGCCCGCTCAGGACCAGCGCGAGATCTTGCCTCTTCATCTGGCTCCGTCTGTGGGAAACGTACAAGAAGCCAGTATGGTGCGAAGGAGCTCAGGGAGGAGGTCCGCCGGTGGTAGCGGAAAGGCCATGGTAGCGGCAAGGGATGGCCCCTCCCGGGCCTCACAGAACCCTCCCTCCAACGCCAGCGCCCCCGCCGACGAACCACCACCCCCTCCTGCGGCAGTAGGGCTACCGCTCAAAGGTGGCACCGAAGCCTTACAGGCCCTCAACGCGAAACTGGATGTCCTCGTGAAACTCATGAGGACCCAGGCGGCTAGGGATGGAAGGTCTCGCACCCCGTCAGGGAGCCCTACCCGTGAGAATGCATCCCAACACATCGCCGGAGGCCGCTTCACTCTCCGCGACCAGCAGATCATCCGCAACAGGATTGGAGGACCCTCGCAGGCTCCGCCTCCGGAGCAAGAGGCTTCCTCCACACCAAGGCAGGGAAAACCTGGGGCGCGCCGTCCGAACCAGGAGACCGATGTTTCCAGGGATCACCAGGACGCTCCTCCCAGCCCCACGGCACGATAACAACGGAAGTTATCTCTCCGACTGCGAGATTTCGAGAGGCGTTTCGTAGAACAGAAGCGCGCCCTCCGCGCCATGCAGAAGACCTCTTTCCCGGAGGATGAGGAGAAATCCCCGTTCTCTGAATACATCTTGAAGGCAGAGGTGTCTCCCAGAACCTCCATCCCGACCTTCAAGCTCTACGACGGCCAGGGCAACCCGGCTGATCATTACGACAGCTTCAACGCTTTGATGACCTTGCATGGAGCGTCGGACGCCATCAAGTGCCGAGTCTTCGCGACCACCCTTGTCCAGGGCGCCCAGGCGTGGTTCCGGGCCCTCGCCCCCGGATCCATCCGAGACTTCAAGCAATTTGGGCGAGTCTTCAAAGAGAGTTTCGCCAGAAGTGCCCCCCCAAGGTCGGTAGCGGGGCTCCTGGCCCTCAAACAGGTGCAAGGGGAAAGACTTCCGGCTTATATTCACCGATTCATGTCGGAAGCCCTGAGAATCCCCCGCCTGGACGTGGCCTCAGCCATAACCGCGCTGACTGGGGGCACCCGGGACGAGAATCTCCACCGCGAACTTGTCCTCCACCCTCCCTCGACCCTTGCCTAGCTAGTGACTCTGGCATTATGCCACGCCGAGTGCGAAGAGGTGCTCAGCGCTTGCCGAGACGCAACCGGCTAGGGTCGGGAGGGGGACAAGAAGCGGGCTTCCGAGCCAAGCTCAGGTTCGGGGAAAAGGCGGAACCGCGATGGGGAATGCAAGGAACCGTCACGGAAGTACGAGCGGTACACCCCACTAGCAGTACCGATCTACGAGATCTACGAAGGCATCAAGGACTCGGGCCTCCTCCGTCAACCCGAGCCAATGAGATCGAAGAACCGTAATCGCAACAAGCACTACTTGTTCCACAGCGATCACGGGCACCACACCGGCGACTGCCACCAGCTCCAGGATGAGATTGAGTGCCTCATCCGTCAGGGACATCTAGCTCGGTTCATAGCCGAGCGTAAAGAAGACCGAGGCGCCCCAGAGGAGATCGATAATGCCCCCCGCGGGGTACACATCAATGTCATCTCTGGAGGAGCAGCATCAGGCGATGACAGCAGCCGAGGAAGGAAGCGCGAGCGGGCGAGCCGAGCCATAGAGCCTCCCAAGGCCCCGCCGCGTGAGCCCCAGGTCATAGTCTTCTCCAACCGAGACCAGGAAGGGCTGAGCACCCCGCATGACGACGCCCTCGTGATTTCGGCTACGATAAACCATTGTAACGTAGATAGAATTCTAGTTGACAATGGGAGTGCCCCTGATGTATTGTCTTATGATTGTTTCCTTAAGATGGGGGAGGAACCATCCAAACTCCGCCCGATCCGAACCCCTCTCTGCGGGTTCAATGGACTGGCCACCTATCCCGAGGGAGCCCTAAGCCTGCCGGTTACCCTCGGCACCCCACCCAAAACCGTTACGATCATGGTGGACTTCATAGTGATTAAAGGTATGATAGCATACAACGCCATCTTCGGCCGGGGAATCCTCAGCCGAATAAAAGCAGTGCCGTCTACCTATCACCAGAAAATGAAGTTCCCCACCAAAAATGGGTTGGGGGAAGTCCGAGGCAACCAGGCCGCGGCCAGAAGGTGCTACAATATCTCGGTAGAGGCCACAAGGCCGGACGGGAAGGACAAGGGCCCCCGTGGAGTCGAGGATAAATCCGCAACCACCGAACCTGGTGGTGAATTGCTGGTGGTTTTCCTAAACGATGACCCGGCCCTAGGAGTAAAGATTGGAGCCGACCTACCATCTGAGGTTCAATAGCAATATAAAAAGTTCCTTTCTGAGTACATCCGAGTTTTTGCTTGGGCTGATGATCAACTCTCTGGAATACCAGAGGAGACTGTAATGCACAAGCTCAACCTCGACCCCGCCGTGAAGCCTGTACAGCAGCGTAGGAGGAAGCATGCACCGGAGAAACAGGCGATCATCAAGGCGCAGGTCACCAAGGGGCAAGAGACTGGCCTTTTTAGGCCGGTCATGTACCCGACGTGGCTAGCCAACGTTGTCCTGGTACCGAAAGCTTCAGGCAAGTGGCGGATGTGCGTGGATTTCACCGACCTGAATAAGGCCACCCCTAAGGACTGTTATCCGTTGCCGAGCATCGACCAATTGGTTGACTCAACCTCGGGCAATGAGATACTTAGCTTCCTAGACGCCTATTCAGGTTACCACCAGATCAGAATGGATCCAGAAGATGTCGAGAAGATCGCCTTCATCACTGACTACGGCGTATACTGCTACACTCGGATGCCTTTCGGGTTGAAAAACGCCGGAGCCACGTACCAGAGGCTGGTCAACCACATGTTTGAAGGACAGCTAGGTCGGAACGTCTAGGCTTACATCGACGATATGCTCGTCAAGACCCCCAAGGCCGAAGACCACTTCACCGACCTCGCTGAGACCTTCGACACCCTCTTGAGGTACAACATGAAGCTCAATCCTGCCAAGTGTGCCTTCGGAGTGAGATCCGGGAAGTTCCTGAGTTTCCTAGTCACTCAGCGTGGGATCGAGGCCAACCCCGACAAAGTCCAGGCCATCCTGGACATGCGCCCGCCCACCTGCATCAAGGACATCCAACGCCTAACTGGGCGTGTCGCCGCTCTCAGCCGGTTCCTGTCCCATGCGGCTGAACGATGCTTACCCTTCTTCAAGCTGTTGAGGGGGCCCAAATTGGTATCTGCTACGTTCGCATGGGATGAGGAATGCCAGAGAGCGTTCGCCGAGCTCAAGGAGTTCTTGGCCTCGCCCCCGGTGCTCTCCAAGCCCGTTTCGGGTGAAGTCTTGATGCTCTATCTCTCGGCAACACCATCTACGGTTACCTCGGTCCTAGTCAGAAATGACTCGGGAGTCGAGAGGCCGATCTACTACACCAGCAAGGTGCTCAATGAGGCTGAAAGGAGGTACCCCGCAACCGAGAAACTAGTGCTAGCCTTGGTTACCTCTGCCAAGCGCCTCCGGCACTATTTCCAGGGTCACCCCATCACCGTACTGACCGGTGAACCATTAAAGAAGATCCTGGCCCACCCCGAAGCCTCGGGACGACTCGTCAAATGGGCCATTATGCTTGGGGCCTACGATATATCCTATCGGCCGCGCTCAGCTGTGAAAGGCCAAGCGCTCGCCGACTTCATCGCCGAAAGCACCATCCCGACTGAAGAAAGATCTCCGTCCGCACCCGGGCCGACCTGGGAATTGTTCGTTGATGGATCCTCCAACTCGGTCGGTAGTGGTGCTGGAATCCTCCTGAAGTCCCCCAAGGAGCAGAACTGCAATACGCCTTGAAGTTCAGCTTTTAGGCATCCAACAACGCTTCCGAGTACGAGGCCCTTATCTCGGGAGCGCACATGGCCCGACGGTTAGGGGCTGAGCGAGTCAAAATCCATACTGACTCCTAGCTGGTCGCTAGCCAAGTCAACGGCGAGTACGAAGCTTGAGAGGCACCAATGATCAAATACCTCCGACTAGGCAAAGACCTAGCCCAACAATTCGAGAGATTCGAGGTAGTCCGAATAGCTCGGGAGGAAAACTCCCGAGCGGACGCCCTCTCTCGGCTGGCCTCCTCTCTCGACCCCGAAGGTACCCGATCGGTCCTCCTTGAAGAGCTAGAGCACCCGAGCATTGACTCGGAGCTCCTTACTATTGACTCAGCCTTTCCGAGCGACTGGCGCACCCCCTACCTGTCGTGGCTTCGGGACTCTCAAGAGCCTTCCGACCCTCGAGAGGCCCGTAGATTGAAGTACCAAGCCCGGCGCTTCATCGTTCTAGACGACACTCTCTACCGGAGATCTTTCCCCGGTCCCCTCCTGAAGTGTCTCGGCCCCGACGAAGCCAACCGAGCTATCCAAGATATTCATGAAGGCCTGTGCGGAGCGCACTCAGGAGGAAGGTTACTCACCCGGATCCTGCTACGGCAGGGTTAGCCCACTCTGCAGCGCGACTGCATGGCCTACGTGCAACAGTGCGACCGATGCCAGCGATTCGACCACTTAGTCCATCAGCCGGCTACGGAGCTCGTCACCCTGACCGAGCCATACCCCTTCGCTCGGTGGGGGATCGACATTCTTGGGCCGTTCCCTACGGCTCAGGCCCAGAAGAAGTTTATCATCGTCGCCATCGACTACTTTACCAACTGGATCGAGGCCGAAGCCACGGCGAGGATCACCGAGACAGTCGTCTGGAGTTTCGTCTAGAAGTTGATCATTTGTCGTTACGGCATCCCCCGGGAGATAGTGAGCGATAACGGTCGGTAATTTGACTCTCATTATTTCTGAGATAGATGTGCCGACCTAGGTATTCGCAACCACTTCACTTCGGTCGCCCACCCTCAGGCCAACGGGCTAGTCGAGAATGCCAATAAGACTATCTTAAAAGGCATAAAGACTAGACTCGGCAAGGCCAAGGACAACTGGCTCGAGGAACTGCCTAGCATACCTTGGTCCCGCAGAACGACTCCCAAAATGGCAACCGGTGAGACTCCTTTCCAGTTGGTATATGACACCAAGGTAGTCATTCCGTTGGAGATCGCCAATCCCTCCCTCCGAGTCATCTGCTTCTCGCCCGAGGTAAACGAGCAAAAATTACTCGAGAACCTCGACCTAGCAGATGAACTCCGAGAGATTGCCAGCATCCGAGCAACGGAGTACCATCGCCGCCTCACTCGATACTACAACGCCAAAGTCCGAGATAGGCACTTCCAACCGCGAGACTTCATCCTCAGGAAAGTCGAAGCCTCTCAACCACTAGAGGCGGCGGGCAAGCTATCCCCTAACTGGGAAGGCCCCTACCGAGTGGTCGAGACGCTCGGGAAAGGAGCATACCGGCTATCTACAATGGAAGGGGAACCCATCCCTCGGACATGGAATGCAGCCACACTACGCAAGTTCTACTTTTGAAGTTGTGCAAACAATGTGAGTGAAATAAAATTTTCTCATTTTCATTCAAACGATTGTTGGTACATCAGAAAGGCAAAAGCCAATATATTACACAACAGAAAGCAAAAAATCCATCTGGCACCACTGCAAGAGGCCATTGCTCGGCTGACTCGGTTGATCTCCTTGCGTCCAGCCACTGACTCTGCCTCGCGTAGAAACTGGCTCGGATAAAAGGCTGTCGACCCAGTTGGCTCGGGTGGCCCATGACAAAGGTGACAGAAGGGATTGCAGAGGGGAAGGCTACCTTCCAAGTTGACAGAGGCTGGGGTAGAGGGAACGCCTATGAAGGCCTCCTCTCTTCCAACCTGCCAACTCTTTGGAACGTACAGAGAGTAAGCACCCTCCGAAGAGTGAAAGAAAGGAAGAGCAGAAAAGGGTAAAAGAGGCTGCCAGAAAGAAAAAGAAACCAGCAGAGCTGGACGAGGAGGCAGGGCAAGGCCCGGAGGGGAAGGGGCCTAGTTGGCTTCCTCTTCCCATTCGCGAGGTGAACAGGAAGGGATGGGCATCAGGGATGTCTGATGCCCCCATCCGCCCTCCATCTCACCCCCCCTGCAAGCGTTGCCAGAACTGATAAAGGGTAAATGGCACGCCTCCGCGCGTCGACCCCTTTTCAAGTCCGCCCGTCGACCATCGACTCCTTTTCAAGTCCGAAGCAGCAGGAACTCCCTGCCCCCTGCCATCGATAGCCCCCTCATCTGGATCTTCCTCCATGCTCTGAATGCAACGGCACAACGCAACGTGAAGAAGGGGCGAGGAAAGACTGTCAGGGAAAATCCTAAGCGATGGAGAGGAAGGGACGCCCTTCAGTCTTTTTATAGGCAAAGGGAGGCTACTCGCCTTAAATGACTCCCTCCTCGAAAACACGCCAAAGGAATTTCCCCCTATGAACAGTCACCTCAAACTTCTCGTCTTCCGCCTCAGCGGGACACACGAAGCGGCCAAGCATTCAAAGCGCAATTAAACGGAAAGACACCCTGGCAGAGGCTCGCCCAACCAGCGTGCGAAAACCACGCAGGGCGTATCGGTACTTTCCAACTACTGCAGATACACTGGTCAAATCATGACAAGTACAGCAAGAAGCAAGTAAGATTTTATTTGTTACCTTATAAAGAGGAAATCCTTTTTTGGAAAAGAAAAAGAAGCAAACAAAAGAAGGAGGCAAAACAGGACGATACATCAGGCCTAGGGCCCACTTTGAAGCTCGAAGTGGAAGGCGCAGGTGCTTCACCCCTGGCGCCCTCGGTGACGGCCGGCCCTGGCACTGACCCTGCCAGCGCGGGAACTGCCTCGGTCGCGAGCCCTCCAGAGGCAGTCGGAGTTGGCGACCCCTCAGGAGAAGAGCCCTCTGGATCTTGCCCGCCCGACGTTGAGGAGCTGGAAGACGACATGTCCGAGTCATAGCGTTGGCTAGAGGGGAAGTCGATCCCAGAATCTTGTTCCCTGGCATAAGCTACTGCCCGGCGGTAACCCTGCTTAAACCCCTTGCGGATGCCTCGGCGAAGTGCTGACTCATAGTAGGGAAGGGCAGCTTCCTGCAAGTCGGCCCGGTAGGCCTCTGAGCCCTTGTATTGCTCGATCGCCTCCGCCTCGGCCAGTCCCATCCTATCGGCAAGCTCGGCCTTCTCCTGCTCCACCTCGGCCGCCCGCTCCTCAGCCTCCACCGATCGTTTCTCTGCCTCGGCCGACTTCCGTTTGGCCTCAGCCGCCCACTCCTCGGCCTTGACCGATCGCCTCTCCGCCTGAGCTCGGTCGGCCTCGGCCTCCAAACGAAGGCGCTCCGCTGCCTCCGCCCGGTCCACCAACTCGGTGCGCTCGGCCTCCCAACGGCCATCCAGCTCGAGACGAAGAAGGCGCTCCTCTTCAAGGAGTTTACTTTTCCTCTCGAGCGATTCCCGGGCCTTGGTTAGTTGCTCGGTCAGCACTCCGACCTCCATCCGGCTCGACCACGACAACTCCTTGATCGCGGAGAACTCCCGTCGGAGCCCCTCATGCGCCTCATTGAGTCGAGCTAGTTTCCTCTCACACCCTCCGAGGGTCCAAGCAAGATTCGACCGCTCTGACTCCGACCGGGCATAAGTCTCCGCCATTATGGCCCCCATCTGGGCCATGACCAGGTCGCCCTCCATAATGATGTCGAGGACCCCGGGTGGAGAATGACACTTGTCTCCCCCTTTCATCCTCGCGGACACCTCGTGGCAAAGCTGGTATAAAGTGCTCGAGATGCCGAGCCTTTCCAGAGCCACTGGCATGGAAACCCTTTCCGCACCTGGCGCCTCGCCAGAAGGCCAAAGTCGAGCTGCGGGATCGGCCACCTCGCGCACTGCGGTCGGTTCGGGCTGCGACGCCTCCGTAGGCGAACCCCCGACCTCGACCGACGCTACGAGCCTGGCCGCTCCGTGCACCACGGTTGTTTGGGGCTGCGACGCCTCTACCGGCGAACCCCCAACCTCAACCGCCGCGGCCCGCATGTCGCCCACCTCGATCGACGCCCCTACCTCGGCCGCGGTTGTTTCAACTTCGGCCCCCTCTGTTCCCAACGAGGGGAGAGCCGACCCGTCACCGTCACCCTCTGGGGTGCCCCTGGTCTCCTCGGCCCCCTCTCGCTCAGTAGATGGGAGAGCTGGCTTGGTAGGGTCAGCCTTATCTTGCCCCAGAGAGGGGAGCACCGCCGAGCCAGAATTGCCCCCAGCGGCGGGGACGGCCCCGACCTTCCTGGCCTTCACGGTCTCCCGCAACCTCCCCTCCACGGGATCCTTGCGCTTCGCCCCGTACGGCCGAGAAGTCCCCTCGAAGGCCGCCCCTTTGCCCTTGTCCCGGGCTTGGGAGCGACCCACAGGGGCGCCCGGTTCATCAGCCGCCGAGTTGTCGCCAAGGTCAATGATCTCAGCGGCCTCCTCCAGAGGCTCCCGCCTGGTGTCTGCACAAAGAAGAAGGCATGATCAGGAAAAGGAAAGATGACCCCCACCTCCGAAGGAAGATCTAAGTGGTGGCACCTGAGCCGGACGGATGCAGCCGCGTAAGAAGACACCGCTCTATGTTCTCCGGAGTCACCAATTCCTCGGTGGACTGGCGATTCCTCAGCAGGATGGCAGCACACTCCTCCACATGAGGGGGGAACTCGTCCTGTCTAGGAGGGATATTCGGGTGGAAATTGGCCATTACCTAGCACCTCCAGGTTTCCTCCACCGAGTTTATCCCCACCCAGAAAAATTGGGTCTTCCACCCTTTATGCGAAGAATCCTTCGCCGCCAATGAAATACAGCTCCTATTCCTCCTCGCCTGGATGAAGTAAAAACCCTTCCCAGTCGATGGGTGCGCCTTCAACTCGAAGAAATAGTGGAAGAGGTCCAAGGAAGGAGGAACCCCGCACTGACGATAGAGGATTCGGAAAGCGGAGAGGAGAAGGCATGAGTTGGCTACCAACTGAATGGGTGTCAACTGGAAAACGTTGAGAAGCGTGAGGACGAAGGGCTCGAAGGGGAGGTGAAACCCGCTCTTCCACGCCAGATGAAAGATGCAGATGTGTCCCGTGCGAGAATCCAGGCTCGTCTCATACGGGCAGCAGTAGCAAAGCTATACTTGTGAGGCAGGCAAAACTGATGCTCCAGCCTCTTCACCTCGGCTTCCCCCAACTCGCTGTAGTTCTGGACCGGCGCTCTCACCACCGGTTCGTCGCCCCATCCCTCGGCACCCGAACGTTGGCCCGCCATAGATTCCGAGGAAGAACTTGAAGAAGAATTCTCTCGAGACCTCGAAGATTCCGGGGGAGGAGGAAGCTGCCGAACTGCATCTGCAGTTATCTTCGCCAACTCCTCAAACGCCGCCGCAAGTTTCTGCTCCTCCGCTGTGTCCTCACGGCGCATCGAAGAGCCCCAAAAGTAAAGAAGCAAAGGAAAGCCAAAACCCTAACAACGGAAATAGTCTGGGATGACAACCAACGCCCGACGCCTATAAACCCACGCGGGAGGCGCCGCATCGTTCCGACCTCCGAGAAAAGGGGGCCCCTTCATTTCAAATCTGTCAGGATTGCAATTATTATGGGCCCAGGTGACCACGACATGTGGCTCCATAACACCGCCAGATCTCCACCCACCTGAGCCACGCTGGTCCAAAACCCTAAAAGGCTACTCATCCGAGCCTCCTTTGGCTCGGGAGTAGGAGGGGGACAAGTGGAGAGGGGGATTTCTGCAGCCCATTCAAAGAGCAGCCGAACTAGGCCCATCAGGACCAAACAAGGCCACGCTCGCCCAAGTGACAGCCCACAGGGCCCACTTAGGACAGAAATCCCAATAAAAGATTCGCTCGAGGATACTACGTTCCTACGTGGCCTCTAGGCTCGGAAGGCCCGAGCGTCGGTCAGGTCACAGCAAAGGTCCATGCCCGAGCCATCTCTCCGCCCAGGGGAAGAAGGCGCATGTCGATCAATCCGACCCATCTTCGTCCGAGCTAAGCCTACCGCCCGGATAGGGCTGGCCTCTCTGAGCTCGGTACGGTCGACGATTGCTTATCCATGCAGTCGTTAAGAGTCCTCTGTGGGCAGGAATTTATAAAGGTGAGGGACTCCAGCTCCGCAAGGTGATAACGCTCCCACGATAAGACAATAAAAGCCCACGTCGAGGATGTAACCCCCACCTGAAACCCCTCGACTTACAGGACTCTATAAGACGGCGCACTATTTAACCCAGGGATACACTCCGGCGAAAGGTAAAGGCAATCACACGCTCAAAACTCCTGAGCAGGAACCACTTCACCCTTCTGGTGGAGAGGGATCTCGCGCAGAAGCTACTTCCTCCCTATATTGCTCCCACCACAGCTCTACTGACTTAAGCATCGGAGGGTTTTCCCCAGGGACTCATCCCTGGGCCCCCTGATCCGTTTCCCTTTCTTGCAGTTCACTATCCGGTGATCCACTGCCCGCTCAGGACCAGCGCGAGATCTTGCCTCTTCAATCAGGTTTGCTAAAGTAGCAGAAGTAAAATTACTTTTTAATTAACAGTTAAGACTAACAATTATACCAGAGTCCAGTCTAAAGAAAAGACAAGTATAGTCCAACAGAAAGAAAAATGTACACTGAGGTCGGGGGAAGCCCAACGCAGGTACCGCTGGCAACTACGAACACGCCACACCAAGAATTGCAAAGGAAGAAGAGACGACCACACCAGAAAAGCAGGGGTGAGCCTCGTGTCACTGGCTCAGTAGGGGTCACGTGGATCCCCACTGAAAAATAAGGCAGTAACACAGAACAACAGCTAAAACAGCAGTAGTAGTAAAGCAGGAAAAGTTAAACTACAACTAGAAAGCTGTAAAAGAAAGCCGTAACAGAAGGAGTAGAACAGCTAAAAGAAAAGGGAAAAGCCGCACCGAGCAAAACACGGCCGCCGAACCAACTTCGGCTCCCTAACTACTCCAAACAACGATAGAAGGGCGAACCCTAATCTCACGAAGTCAGGAGTTACCGATCCGTCGGCAGGCACAAGGCCCAAAGCGAAGGTCCTACAAAACTAGGCAAAACCTTAGAAAAGACCTAGACAGACACAGACACTAACACATACATGACTAGATCATCATGCACGCAACAGAAAGCTATCCTCGGGCAAGGTCGAGAATAGACTAACTCAAAAGGGAGAGCTGATCTTGTACGAAGCCAAGAACAGACCAACTCGGAAGGGGAACACAGACTCTGAGAAACACAAGGGTCATGTGCCAAGTGACAGAAGCATCTCCTCACTAGAAGAATAGCCAAATGCATCCACTGACGTCTTACTCTGCGCCACAAGTATCTCACTACGAATGCCAAAAATGACGGAGACTGAGATACTCACTGAACGGAACCAGGAACTACAGTAACGAGTGACTAGTCAGGGTCACGCCCGTTGGCGTTCGTCCAAAATGCCCCTGACCACATGTGCACACACAGGCTCAATGCCTTGAGCCAGGCCTCTAGCTAGTTTTCTCCTCCAGCAGGACGCTACTGCAGGCAAGGGAGCCCATGAAAATTAGCCTAAAAACCGTATCTCGGGAACTGCCCCACCACCACTCCCAGGTGGGCCGACACTCGAGGTCGTCAGGCTACGACTAGTGGAGGCTCACTAGACACAGAGACTCGATCTGAAACACGAGTGCTGGAGTACAGACAGGCTAAGCACGCACTGTCACCCGTACTATGAAGCACAAAGGCAGTACACCAACTTCCAACAGACTCAGGACAGGGCAACTAGACCTACCAACGCAACGGTCTTTGAGTCTCATGACTCGGAGTCAAGATCGTCGCACAACGGCGGTGACAAGCCGCCAATCAGCCTAATCCTAAGTCAAGGAAAATGACACACGGAGACCTGAGGGTGCATCACAACCCTCAAAGCACCTAGACATGCAACTCGAGATAAGACAGCACCTCTAGGCATCTAGAACCACGTCTCGATCTATCGAGACACACACAGGGTCACCTGTCAACCACTGGGTGTCACCGGGTTGACCAGAACCTAATAACGACTCTGAAGCAGCACAGAAACCTATCCAATAGCAAAGTACACCTGGCTACCTTATAACGTGGTTATAGTTCTTTTTTTTTTGTAAAAAAACCTTGCCTAGGAGTGAATGGGAGAGTGCACCCCTTACCAGAGGTAAAGGGAACAGCCACACCATCCAAGCCTAAGGGGTGAATTTTATTGATAAAAAGAGAAGATTACATCACATCAGATGGATGCTAGGCATTCCTAGCTTATCCAGTCGAGCTGCACCTTTAACAACATGAAGAAGCTCCTTAGAAGCAAAAAAGGAGTTACACTTGGTGCTACAAGCTAAAGATGCCAAGGAATCAGCAACAGTGTTGGCTTCTCTGAAGATGTGTGAGAAATTATCATCTGAGTGAGAGATGCGCCAGATATCTCTTGCATAAGGGAGAATGATCCATGGGCAGGGAATTTCCTTTGAGATAGTCTGAATTAAAATCTTGGAATCACACTCAATGGTAGCAGGCCTGTCTGAAATAGTGTGGAGATATTGAAGACCATCATATAATGCCTTTGCTTCTGCTATAAGGCTGTTAGAGTTACCATAAAAGTGTGAGAAAGCAAGGAGGACATTTCCAGCATGGTCTCGGATGACACCACCACCACCCGAAATACCAGTAGATTTGCAAGCACCATCAGTATTCAATTTGATGAAAGGCCATGGTGGACACAACCACTTTATAAGCTTTGGACGCGGGCAATCTGTAGCAGCAACTTGAATATTAAAATCAGCCAATATAATCTGATTGTTATTTGATTTTTCCTTGAGGCCTGAAAGGGCAATGATTTCCTTTGCTTGAGTAGTGATTTTGTGGAGAACAGCATGCTTGGATATTCTCATGTCTTCATATTTAACCATATTTCTGTATGTCCATAGTTCCCACATCCCATAACCAATAATGGAGAGAGTGAAGCAATCCAGATTAGACTGTCGGTTGAGATTTTGAACTGTATTGAGAATGATGTCTTTGGCATTTCTTCCATGAATCTACAAGCCTTTGGATTGAAGAGCCGACCAAATGAAAGATGCAATGTCACTTGTGATAAATAAATGGTTTGTTGTTTCCTCAGATGGTGTATTGCAGCAGAAGCATTTTGAGCACATAGGAATGCCAATGGATTTTATCCTATCATCAGTTGGTAGGCAGTTGTGAATGATTTTCCATAAGTGGATTGAGAGTTTGGCTGGCAGCCAATTGAACCATAAGTTGTTCCATTTAGGATAATGCTGCTGAATTTGGACATATAGAGCTTTTTTGTAAACAGAGGAGACTGTATAGTCACCTGTGGATGACAAACTCCAAATTTCTTGATCTCTGTCCTGAGAGAGGGAGGTGTTCTGAACAGCGGCCATAATGTCATGGGGTAGATAACTGCTAAGTAGATTCCGCAGGTCAGTGCTAGGCTGAGTATAATAAGCTTGGACTGACAGATTGGGGCTTTGAATCAGATCAGCAGGAACAAAAGAAGCCATAGTTTGGTTTCCAAGCAAAATATCACTCCAGAAATTGGTATTGAATCCATCACCAAGCATGCATAATTTGTGCTTGACAATTAGATCTCTAGTATGTAGCCAGGATTTCCGAGCAGAGCCCTTCATGTTCTTGAATTGGGCAGTAGAAATGTTACTACCTCGGATATATTTTGCTCTAAAATAATCTGCCCACAGTGAATCAGCATGGATGGCTCTCCATAACATCTTGACCCTCAAGGCTATCTCCATCTGCCGAAGGGACATGACACCCAGTCCACCCTGAGATATAGGCTTACAGATTTTGGTCCAGGATTTCCAATGCTTTTTATTCCCAAAGGGGGAGGATCCCCAGAAGAAATTTGCAAAGCTTCTTTCCAAGGCGTTGTGTGTTCCCACATGAAGAGATGAAGAGGCTAGGTAATAAATGGGAATGGAAGTCAGTACATGTTTAATCAAACACAATTTAGCTCCTTGGGAGAGAAACTTTGCCGACCAACCTTGAATTCTTTTCTGGATGGAGGATAGAATACCTGTAAAATGCAGTTTTTCTTCCTGCCAATAATCAGAGGGTAGCCCAAATACTTGTGGGGGAAAGTATGCTTAGAGAAACCTGTCAAATCATGTATCTTCTGGGCAACAAAATCCTTCACATTTGGGTGTAAGAAGTAACCACTTTTTCCATTACTGATAAGTTGACCATAAGCCTGTTCATAGATTTTAAGAAGGTGCAGTAAGTTCCTGACAGAGGTAGCTGAAGCTTTGGTGAAGATGAGGGTGTCATCTGCAAACAACAAATGAGAGATGGTGGGGCAGCCTCTAGGACCCTTAAACCATTCCACCGCACCTGTATTGAAAGCATTCTACAAGCATCTGCTTAGGGCTTCTTCTACAATGATAAAAAGGCTAGGAGCAATGGGATCCCCTTGCCGAATTCCTCTAGAAGATTTAAAAAACCCTGCAGAGTCACCATTCAGTAATACCGAAAACCAACAATTGCTGATCATGTTATCAATGAGAGAGATAAACTCCAAATTGAAACCAAATTTCCTAAGCACTGCATATAGGAAGTCCCATTCAAGTCGGTCATAAGCTTTGGCCATATCAAGTTTAAATATCACAATGCTTCCCCTTGTTTTTCTTCCAAGTTCTTGCACAAGTTCTTGAGCCAATGCTATATTCTCCACTATAGTTCTCCCCTTCACAAAAGCAGACTGTTGGGTAGAAATAATTTTTGGAAGGATGCCTGCTAACCTGTTGTTTAGAATAGTTGGAATGATCTTATAAAGAAAATTGCACAGGCTAATAGGTCTGAAATCAGAAATGTCAGTGGCACTACTTTTTTTTGGGATGAGAGCAATTAGAGCAGAAGTAAAGCTTCTAGGAAGAGGACATTTGGTGTTGAAGACATACTGAATAGCAGCCACAAAATTCCCTGGCAATGATGGACCAAGCACACTGATAGAATGCTCCTGAAAATCCATCTGGCCCCGGAGCACTGTCAGCAGACATATGCAAGACAGCTTCTTTGATTTCTGTTTCAGAGGGAGTACCACACAGAAATTCATTATCCGACACTGTAATCAAAGAAGGAATGCATTCAAGGATATTAGCATCAATGTAGTGATCCTAAGATGTAAAGGCCTGTTTAAAGTGATCAGCAGCAATTGATTTCATTTGATCATGATCTGAAGTCAGCATTCCATTTGAATTCTTCAACTGTAAGATGATGTGTTTCCTTCTATTAGCCATGGTAGTCATATGAAAAAATTTGGTGTTCTTGTCACCTTCACAAATCCACTTGATTCTAGACTTTTGTCTCCAAAAGACTTCCTGTTGTAGCAAGCAATTGGATTGAATAGTTTTAGCTTTATTGAGAGCTGCAAGGTTAACTGGAGAAGGGTCCAGGTCATAAGTAAGTTCAGTCCTCAGCACCTCATCTTCAGCAGCAGCAAGGTTCATGTGCACATTACCATAGATATTTTTATTCCAACCCACAAGCATGTTTCTGAGGCATTTCAGTTTCAGGTGTAATGTGGTGAGTGGGGAGGTTGCCAATGGACTAGTATTCCAACACAGTTGAACATCTTTTAAGAAATTCTCGTGCAAAGTCCACATTTTCTGAAAGAAAAATCTGCTCTTGAATCTTCTGAATGAAGGCATCTTGATGAGAAGGGGAGCATGGTCAGATGCTTCTCTCGAAAGGTGCTCAACTGTGATAGGTAAAATTTTAAGCCAATCAGCATTGAGAAGAGTTCTATCCAATCTAGCACAAATACCTCTGCTACCTGATTGGTTGTTGTGCCAGGTAAATTTAGATCCCATATAACCAGCATCAAAGAGTTCACATTCCTGAATGCAGTCTTTGAAGTCTGAAATAGAACTCAGGTTTGGAGGACTACCTCCTAATTTCTCATCAATATCCAATATACAATTGAAATCACCAGCCACCAACCAAGGGCCGGATATAAAAGCATGACAATTGGTTAATGAAGACCAAAGATATTGCCTTTCATTTCTGGAACATTTAGCATAAACAAAGGTAAAGTAAAATTGTGGCAGAGAAGAATCTGTTTGAAGTATAGTTATTTGCTGATCATCCCTGAAGATATGACAGAAATCCAATGGTTCTTTCCACATAATCCAGATGTGAGCATTATCATCTCTATTAGCAAGGGCCTTGTCCATCCCCAGTTTTTTACACAGTCTGTCCAAATTTGAAACAGGAATTTTGGGTTCCAATAAAATAAGACACTTAACATTATGGTCTTTCAGGAGAAATTTCACTCTACCTTGAGAAATATCATTCCCTATACCACGTATATTCCATACAAGAATGGACATAGTTAATTGTGGATGTTAGGAAGATTACCGGTGGAGCCAACCTTCTGCATTGACCTGGTAATAACCCCAACTTGGCCTTTTTGCATGACCAGAGCATTATTAATAGAAGCAGACTTAGCAATGTCCTGTCTAGCAGCTTGAATTTTCTCTTGAGAATTGATAATAGCTAAATCAAGGTTAGTGCCTTCCTTTGGTTTATGTGGTGAAATAGTTCCGGTATCCAACTCAATTTGGGTTTTGGGATTTTGAGTAATGTTCTGATTTTGATAATACAATCCATCCTCCTGGCTCTTGCCTTTACCTTTTGTAATCCTTTGAGCATCAACAATAGCCAACTCTGGTACAGGGGCAATAGTTCCAATTGAGTTAGCCTTTTGGATTGAAGGGGGCTCCAATTGACCACTTGAGACATCAACCATCACTGAATGGTTCAAAGAACCTAATTGAGATTGTCTCTCAGAAAGAAAAGCAGTGCCGGGGTTGGATTCAAGGACTAGATGATCCATACTCACCGGATTAGACTCCAAAGCCAATGGGTTAGTCCCCAATACTGAGTTGCCCTGAGTCTTGTGAGGATTAGATGAAGTAGGCAATTGAGACTCCTCATTGGTGACCATCAGAGCAGGGTGATCATTCAAGTTCTCAGAGCTATTCTTTGGAGACAAAACCATAATGTTAGCCAGTCCTTCAGCAGAAGAGGAGGGGAGGGCTCCGTGGGCAGCTTCTGGGAGGACCAAAGTCCTTTTCAATGCCACTGGCTGCCAGCATTGCTTTGTAATATGGGGCTTGGATACATCCGAAGGCAGAGACGATCTTTCAGACAATTTGTAGTCAACCAGAGAGTGGCAAAGTCTGGAACAAGAAGAGCAAAATTGAGGAAGTTCCGAATAATAGATTTATTGCCAAGTCCCACCTCTTGGGGATCCATATTCGAGAAGGATGGTGTTTGGAAACATCAAGCTCAACACAAGCACGCGCTGCAGTAGTGTTTGATAGGTTAAGAGATGATGGGTCGATTTTCAAAACCCGACCTATGTTGCCAGTAATTGACCAAATCATATAATTTAAATAGAAATTTACCGGAAGGCCAGGGAAAGAAATCCATATAGGAAGAATAGGAGAATCTGAATCCGGAGAGAATTCCATTGACCACTTGAAGAATCGAAAGAATTTTCCTTGGACATACATAGAATCCCTCAGAAGCAGCTGCAAGTAGTCTTCATAGTTCCGAAACCTCAGAAGGTTATAGTTCTCATAGGACATCAAAAGACGTCCACGGGACAATGGGCAAACCACAAGGTCAAGCCGAGGCACTTCGGAACCAACACATCGGGAAACGACACTTAGGAATTAAGCGGAGGAACATACGTTGACGGTCAAAGAATGGGCTGCTAGGGGACTGTAGCGGTCAAGGAATAGGCCGCTAAACACAGTCAACCCTGAACTGACCTATTCGGTCAAACCACCCAAGCCGTCAAATATAGACACGCTACACGGACTAGGCGGTCTAAGAGTAAACCGCCACACTAACCGCCTTAACCTATTGACCTAAGACAAACAGACTGTAGCGGCCTAAGAAAAGGATGCTACAACGAAGAGGCGGACGACTACGGTCAAACCTCAAGTCACGGTCTACCAATGGGCCGCTAAAGGGTCTTGACGGTCTAAGAGAAGGCCGCCCAAGACAAGGAACGGTCTAGTGAAGGACCGCTTCACTAACCGCCATAAAACCGTTGTCTAGAGTCAACCACACTAAGCGGTCTAGCTAAGGACCGCTCAAGTAAGCTGAACGGTCTATCGTAAGACTGCTCAACTGCCATACGTGACGAAGAAACCTGCACGGCCACCCAAGTGCCGTCCAAAGGATACACATGGCCACCCAAGGGCCGTCCGAAGGATATGAACGGTCCAGTATAGGCCGCGAAACACAGAAGATGGTCTATCACGAGACCGCGCAGACCCAAACTGACATACATAAAATGGTCACACATTGGACCGCGTAATAACCAAAATGGTTACTGTAACGACCGTTCGGACTTTACGGCAGGAAAACCATGGGATCGGCCCAATCTCGACCTTTCCACGCCCCGTTCACTCCGAAACGAAGGGGATACAATCGTAATGACGATACCGACCTTCCACACTCCGGAAGGAGTCAAATCGATGCACAAACGGCTAGAAATGGGCAATTCTACCGAATTGACCCAAATGGAATCACATGGGTTCCCGGGCTCCTACCGGTCCCAAATGACCACCAATCACAACGAAATCAGTGGGAATGGAATGCTGACATTCCAAGGGTTCGAATGACACCAACTGACATGAAATTCTGGCGAACCCGACGAACACCCCAAAGGCATGATTTTCCCAAACTTGAATGAAACCCACTCATTCTCGCACCGTTCGGCGTGAAACTATGAGGGAACGTAGCAGAGAAGTAGAGCTTCCATCTCCCTACCTCCACCGACGATTCCACGCGCCGAAGCGACTAAACCGCGCCGAAAACCACCAAACCAATGAACCGCGCCAGCTTTAAATCCACCGAGGGATCACGCCGCGCCATGCTCAATCCACCACTCCATCACTCTCCAGGTTTACTCCATCGCGTTCCCGCCTCAGCCAGCTCGCCACGGTCACGCTCCCCGCGTCGAGAGGACCTGAGAGGAGAGAGAACGAGAGAGAGAAAGTGAGGGTGAGAATGAGGGAGGAGAGAGGGTGAAAGATGAATAAATAGAAAAGAAATTAGGAATTTTCCTAATTTTTGATATTTTGATTTTTGTGCCGAAAATCCACGAACTCAGAAAAATACGGAAAAATAGCCGAAATGATCCTCGAGAAGAGCACATCGTAACTATAGCGTCCTCGAGTCGATGAACTGCAAAATAAACTCACCACCGGGTTCTGTAACTTGTACGAGAGAAAAATCCACGCAGATCGTAAAACTCAACTCAGGATCCACAAAAGTGATCCGAAAGCACTCCGATAAGGATTCGAAAGATCCGATAAGAATACAGGGCATTACAACAGTGCACAAAATGGACTCAAAGAACGATGAATATCTCACAGAATAAGACACCAAAAAGGGAAAGAAAGGATGATATGGAAAGGTGGGAGTATTGTGATAAAACTAGCGTAAAAAGAAGGGTTTAAAATAGGGAAGATAATAGTGAAAAATGGGGTGGAAAACAACAGAAAATGAAGGGTGCAGAATAGGGTAGAAAAATGACTATGTATGAAAACTGTGTGAAAGTGCAAAATGATGGACAAAAATAAGCATGAAGAGGACGATATAATGAGCTCGGAATGGGGGAAAATGAAGAGTATACTTCCCTTAAGAGCCTAGAGTTTGAAAAGAATGATCAGAGGTACACCATGGCCTCGCCCAGGTGACGCAAACGTGTCCCCTTCGCAAGAAATCTGGGTTTCAGATTGGCAGAACAGAATGGTGAAACCTGAAAAGTTGGGAATTGGGAATAAGGAAAAGAATGAAGAAAAGGACACCCAAATATAATCAATACGAAGCTAATACTCCCCTCTTCAAGATAGGGTCAAAGGAAGATGAAGACGATGCAGCATAACTCTGCCCCGGCTTGAAGAACAGGCCCCCGTCGTGAAGTTGTAGCAGAAAACCAGAAATCTGTGATGATTTACCAAAAGTAGGGGCAAAGAAAAGAGGGTAAATGATGATGAAATAAAGCCCAAATAGAACCAACGCGAAGCTAATACTTTCCTCTTCAGGCTAGGGTCGAAGAAGGATGAAGACAATGCGGCATGGTTTCACCGTCGCCTCAGAAATGCGCCCCCATCGCGCAGTTCTTATAGGGTTCTTTATATAGAAACTGTATAAATCTTGAACTTTCTTCCACGATTTCAAGAGATAGAGTCCACTAAATCTCGAGATCTATAGATCAATCTCAAGATAATAGGTAGGATAAGAAGTAGAAACAAGCGAGACTCAATTTGGTGGAGGATTCTAGAAGATATTCGCGCCGCAAGAAGGGCACGGAGCCTAATCAGGTGGAGTTTGACTTGAACTGGGATTGCATAAACCCCGAACTTTCGGTCACGTTTCCAAGCAAAATAGTCCACAAAAATTCGAGTTCTATAGACCAACCTCGAGATAATAGTAAGGACAAAAGATGGAAATAAACGGGACCCGATTTGGTGGATAATTCTAGAAGATAGAGGCCTTCGAAGAAGCCCCCGGACGCATAAAACATAGTCCTGAACACTTGGACTCTTCAGTCAAGAAACGGTCAATTTTAGAAAGTGGAGAATATCTCAAAAATGGTGCAAAACTAGCGAAAGGTGTAGAAGAAGACATTGTAGATAACAAAAAATTGAACAACTTTCATGAAGGGAGAAAGATGATAAGATGAGCAGAAGAGGGAGAAAATAGGGTGAGAATATAGAAAATGTTGGGACTTGAAAATGGTGGAGAACTGGCTATTGGCGAAGAAGAAGAAAAACTAGGGCTTTAAAAAATGAGCAACTTTCATGAAGGACACTTAATGAATAGAGGAAAATAAGGGGATGAAAAAGGGTCGCGTTCAGGACTGTGCAACGAAAGGAGCCGACTGCTAGATGGAAGTCGACCTAAATGGGTCATAAGTCGACTTGGAAGGTCGGAAGTTGATAAAATAAGCCCCAGGACTCTAAGAAATCATAATCTCTGAAGCCCAAAGGCTAAGGAATAATGAAATGGGCTCAAAATTCATCCAAGGAAGACTCCAAAATAATGGGTAATTCAGGACATCAAAAATGATGAATAAGAGAAACAATGTAACTTGCGGGCTAAAAATATGTGTCAACAGTCGGCCGAGGTCAGAATGCACAGGCCGATGCATTAGTGACGGGATCGAAAAATGGCTCCAACAAAAAAAGAGTTGTGAATTAATATTTATGGTCATGTTTTGTTAATCGGGCCACATGTTTAAGCCTAATGGATCATGTTTTATGTCTACAATAATCATGTAAGAGTCTTTTTTTATTATTATTTTGTGTCTTTTAGTCTTCCCAAGAGAGTTATAGTGAGTCTTAGGTGTTAGGTGTTAGTTGAAGTTTAATGAGTGTCTTTTGATTTTCTTTTGGAGTCTATAAATGTGTTATGTAACCTCTCTTTAAGAAGCAATGAAGTTGAATCCCAATTTTTGGAAACCCCGCGTGAGGTGTGAAGTCTTGCTACGTTCTCTCTCCGAGAAGGAGATGGGGGTGAGAAGCCCCACGCTACCTGGGTTGTGAGAAGCAACCCCCCCTTCGCCCATCTCCCTCTCCCTCTAACTTCCTCTACAATGGCCAGCACCACCAACCGCTACCTTCCATCTCCTCCAACACCTCGCAAACAACCCCCCCATCCTCTCCCACACCTTCCACACCTCATGACCGCTCCCGCCATGGAGGAGATCTGGCATCTCCGGGTGCGCCGTCCGAAGCCCGGTCGACCTCCCTCGACATCCACCACCGCCGCCGTTCCGACTGCAACCACCATTGCCATCGTCACTGCAGAGAAGAAACGAAGAGTGCGGCCGCGTCGTCCCTGACATGGGGCGGGTGTGAAGCCCCGACCGAACTCCTCCCCATCGTCTCTAGTCACCACATCACCTTTGGTCACCTCCACCTTTGCCAATGTCCAAACCGCCATATCACACCCTTCACCCCTTGCTGCAGCCTTAATACCCATTTAATAACTCATAAACCTTCCCCTACACTCCCTTACCCTCCCCATCAATCTTACAGCAGCCCTGCAACTCCAACCTTGCCCCACGGTTGTCCCAATCAGAAAAACAAATGCAACAAAATCTGAAACAGAGCATCACTACCCTCCCCCACCATACACCCACGTCCCTCCTCTCTTGCCATTTTGAGATCTCAATCTATTCCTAAATCATTCCCACTCCTCCATACATTTTCCCACCCACTGGAACCCCTAAACCCCCTCACTCTGTGAAGCCCCTCGTACGTCCACAGGGTAGCAACTAAAACAGAGTGCCGTTTTGCTATGTCATCCCATCATGGTGGGAGGGATCAGTTGATCGCCCCCATCGCTATAGTAGAGTCCAGGCAGTCCACGCTCCCCCTCCCACATGCTAGTCCACAGCCCCATGCCCTCAACCCCATCCACGTAACCTTCACTCCCCCCTGCTACAAAGCTGCCCCCCCCCCTCTCCTTTGCTTCTCCTCACAAGCCCCTCTTACGTAAACCTCCCCCTCTCCTGCTCTCTCCCCTTCATACACACAAGCCCCACCTCCCACCTTGCCATCCTTCTCCCTCTCTCTACGAGGCCTAGTGCCAAGTCCCCTCTCTCCCTCTCTTACAGTTTCTTTAGCCATGGGTTTGCCAGGAGGAGCATGGTAATACACCGTGCAAAGCATTCTCTCTCATTTTGATAGCAAAACCACAAAGCAAAGAAAAAAAAAGATAAAGAGAATGAGTAGCATCGTGAGGTACCTTGGTTTGCTATGTATGTCACATGTGCATGAAAAGAAATGTAAAGGAAGCAAGTTATGTAAGTTGCATGAAAAAAAAAGAGAAAAGAAGAAATAGAATAAAAAGGAAAGTTATGAGAAATACTAGAGAAAATAAAAAGAAAAGAGAAATCTCATACTTGGAAGGTTTGTCTCACATCAAATGGTATCAGAGCAAGTCGTCCAGTTCGTCCCAACAAGTCGGGGTCCTGCAGATTCGAGAATCAAGGTTCGAGGTCGAACCTTCTCCAAGTGGAGGGGTTTGACGGGATTGAAAAATGGCTCCAACAAAAAAAAGAGTTGTGAATTAGTATTTATGGTCGTGTTTTGTTAATCGGGCCACATGTTTAAGCCTAATGGATCATGTTTTATGTCTACAATAATCATGTAAGAGTCTTTTTATTATTATTATTTTGTGTCTTTTAGTCTTCCCAAGAGAGTTATAATGAGTCTTAGGTGTTAGGTGTTAGTTGAAGTTTAATGAGTGTCTTTGGATTTTCTTTTGGAGTCTATAAATGTGTTATGTAACCTCTCTTTAAAAAGCAATGAAGTTGAATCCCAATTTTTGGAAACCCCACGCGAGGTGTGAAGTCTTGCTATGTTCTCTCTCCGAGAAGGAGATGGGGGTGAGAAGCCCCACGCTACCTGGGTTGTGAGAAGCAACCCCCCCCCTTCACCCATCTCCCTCTCCCTCTAACTTCCTCTACAATGGCCAACACCACCAACCGCTACCTTCCATCTCCTCCAACACCTCGCAAACAACCCCCCCCATCCTCTCCCACACCTTCCACACCTCATGACCGCTCCCGCCATGGAGGAGATCCGGCATCTCCGGGTGCGCCGTCCGAAGCCCGGTCGACCTCCCTCGACGTCCACCACTGCCGCCATTCCGACTGCAACCACCATTGCCATCGTCACTGCAGAGAAGAATAGAAGAGTGCGGCCGCGTCGTCCCTGACATGGGGTGGGTGTGAAGCCCCGACCGAACTCCTCCCCATCATCTCTAGTCACCACATCACCTTTGGTCACCTCCACCTTTGCCAATGTCCAAACCGCCATATCACACCCTTCACCCCCTGCTGCAGCCTTAATACCCATTTAATAACTCATAAACCTTCCCCTACACTCCCTTACCCTCCCCATCCATCTTACAGCAGCCCTGCAACTCCAACCTTGCCCCACGGTTGTCCTAATCAGAAAAACAAATGCAACAAAATCTGAAACAGAGCATCACTTCCCTCCCCCACCATACACCCACGTCCCTCCTCTCTTGCCATTTTGAGATCTCAATCTATTCCTAAATCATTCCCACTCCTCCATACATTTTCCCACCCACTGGAACCCCTAAACCCCCTCACTCTGTGAAGCCCCTCGTACGTCCACAGGGTAGCAACTAAAACAGAGTGCCATTTTGCTATGTCGTCCCGTCATGGTGGGAGGGATCATTTGATCACCCCCATCGCTATAGTAGAGTCCAGGCAGTCCACGCTCCCCCTCCCACATGCTAGTCCACAGCCCCATGCCCTCAACCCCATCCACGTAACCTTCACTCCCCCCTGCTACAAAGCTGCCCCCCCCCTCTCCTTTGCTTCTCCTCACAAGCCCCTCTTACGTAAACCTCCCCCTCTCCTGCTCTCTCCCCTTTATACACACAAGCCCCACCTCCCACCTTGCCATCCTTCTCCCTCTCTCTACGAGGCCTAGTGCCAAGTCCCCTCTCTCCCTCTCTTACAGTTTCTTTAGCCATGGGTTTTCCAGGAGGAGAATGGTAATACACCGTGCAAAGCATTCTCTCTCATTTTGATAGCAAAACCACAAAGCAAAGAAAAAAAAAAGATAAAGAGAATGAGTAGCATTGTGAGGTACCTTGGTTTGCTATGTATGTCACATGTGCATGAAAAGAAATGTAAAGGAAGCAAGTTATGTAAGTTGCATGAAAAAAAAGGAGAAAAGAAGAAATAGAATGAAAAGGAAAGTTATGAGAAATATTAGAGAAAATAAAAAGAAAAGAGAAATCTCATACTTGGAAGGTTTGTCTCACATCAATTAGTGAAGCTAGCAAGCTCACAGGCAATCCCACCAGATGAATCACTCAATATACGAGTGATCAACCGACTGCAGGTCCCCAACATGATAGAAGAGGAGCCAGGTGGAGAAGAGCCTGAAGTAGCAACCATAGAAATGGTCGGATCACCCAACTGGCTTGAGCCCCTCATATAATGGTTTAGACACCAGCTACTGCCCAAGCAAAGGGAAGAGAAGATCAGGCTGATTCGAACAAAAGATTCCTATGAAATCAGAAATGGAATTCTATTTTGAATTGTGGCGGACGCCAAGGAGAAAATACTCATTCGATGCCTCTCTATGGAAGAAGCCTAGAGAGTCATGAAGGAAATTCATGCTGGGTCGGCTGGAGCACACCAAGTTGGGCCGAAAATGAAACTCGAAATTAAGAAGATGAGCTACTAGTGGCCGACAATGTTCGACGACTGCGGCAAATATGCCAAGTCGTGTCAAAAGTGCCAAGAACATGCAACGGTCCCCAGGTGACCTCCAACATAGCTACATCCAACAGCATCCAGTTGGCCTTTTTCCCAATGGGGAATAGATGTCGTGGGCCCATTGCCCCCATCCTCTTTGGGATGCAAGTCTATTCTAGCAATAACAGACTATTTCTCCCGCTAGGCGGAGGCTGTAGCCCTGAAAGAAGTGATAGGAGAAATCGTGACCCGATTTATCCGACGAAATCTAATATTCCTATTTGGCATCCCCAACCGGATCGTCTTAGACAACGGAAGCCATTTCTGAAATCAAACGATCTACAGATTGGCTGAAAAGTGCAAGATTGACTGGAGAACATCCACTTTGTACAATCCGCAAGCAAACGGGCTGGCAGAAGCATTCAATAAAACCCTCTGCACCCTCCTGGCAAAGACTGTCAGTTCCAACAGAAGGGACTGGGAAGATAAGATGTATGAGGCGCTCTCGGCATACCGTACCGTCTATAAAACCCCAACGGGCTGTTCGCCCTTCTCTTTGGTATACGGTTTGGAAGTAGTTGTCCCCATGGAACTAGAGGTACCCTCACTTCGGGTCACAATCCAACATGAATTGGTCAAATATGACCGCACAAACACCGAGCGAAGATTGGAAGAGCTCTCCGACCTAGAAGGGAAGCGACTCCAGGCTCAGCAGAATATACAGGTCTACCCAGCCCGCATAACCCGCGCCTTCGACAAGCTTGTAAAAGGGCATGAATTCAAGAAAGGCGACCTCGTGATGGTCAAAAGAAGAGAGGTCATGGCTGCCAACCCTAAAGGCAAGCTGAATGAAAATTGGCCCGGGCCCTATGTTGTCCAAAAAGTCTACGAAGGAGGGGCGTATGTGGTTGCCAACCATCAGGGGGAAACTCAATTCCCACCCCTTAATGGAAAGCATTTAAAACTATATCACGCATCACTTCCCCAGCTCGATGAACAATTGAACCCCGCGCCTCACACGGAGCAAGCATGTTTCTTAGATCTCTCTTGAGACTATGCAATATTCACTAAAAAAAAGAGAAGAGAAAAAAGAAGAAGAAAGAGAGAAAAAAAGAAAAGAGAGAAAAAAAGAGAAAAAAAGGAAAGAAAAAAAAATAGGGAAGAAAGAATAAAAGGAAAACTCGTCAAAGTTATTGGAGGTACGTCGATGTATCAAGTCCCACCAACACATAAACCGTTGGCTCGGACCTTCTGTCCAAGCCGATAAGCAAATACCCTTGCTTCGACCCGGACCTTCCATCCCGATCAATGAATGAAAAGATCTCCTTCCCTCGGCCCAGATCCTCCATTCGAAGTCGACGAACAAAAAGACCCCCTCTTGCTTTGACACTAACCCCATGTCAACGAATAAACCACCTCAACATTGCAACCTCTTGTCCCACCGATGAATGAACCTGTGGCCCGGACCTTCCGTCTGAAGCCATGAACGAAAAGACCCTTCCACTCTGGATCAGACCTGTCGTCTTACCAGAGAACAAAAAGAACCCTCATACAGTCGACACTACCGACGCATTAAAGAACAAAAGGCCCCCTACATATAGTCGGCCTACCCGGCACATTAAGGAATGAAAAGACCCCTACCGCCCTGAATTGGACTTCCCGTCCCAATCAGAGAACAAAAAGACCCTTCCACGTTGGCTCGGACCTTTCGTCCAAGTCAATGAACAAAAAGACCCATTGCTTTGGCTTGGACCCTCCGTCCAAGTCAATGAATAAAAAGACCCCTTGCTTTGGCTAAGCCAACTGGGTCAGACCTCCCGTCCGAGTCTCGGGATTGGCCTCACCCAGTTGGCCTTTGGTCTAGGTCGACGCATAAAACCATGTCTCCCAGCTTCGGCCATTGACCCCGTGCCGATGACTAAACCCCCCACTCAGGCTAGACATCTCGATCCGCATGCCCACACGGTGAAGCGATCCCCTCATCACTTCGCAGAAGGAGTGAGCGCTTTCCCGTGAATTCACACCTGACCGACGGTCTACTGGCTCGGAGAATAAAATAGTGTGCTAAAGAACTCTACACCCGTGGGCCCCGCACACTCGTCCCTCGCTTGTGCCACCCGCGGGTGGGGGACATTTGTTGACGTCCAAAAATTACTGCACGGCAAGCACGCCTTAGTAGCCAAGAACGGTTAATTAAAGGCAGGAAGGTCGAACAAACCCCACAGCTCCTTCGATCAGGATGGAAACACACCCGGTGGCCCGCCACCTAATAAGGAAGCCTCCCGAGCTGAAGAAATGGCCCTGGCCCCTCAATTCATAGTGCCGAAGGTCGAATCAACGTAAAACCCGAGTAACCCGATTGGGGCACACGGTATACTAGAAAGGTCCATAGGAGGCCGAAGAGCTTCCCAACGAGGGAAAAACACTTTGAGTGTTTGCCCACTCAATGAAGTCGCTCCCCACAGGCGGAGAGCAAGCTTAAGGGCAATATTCACAGTGCCGAAGGCCGAATCAGGAAGAAACCCGAGTAATCTGACGCGGGTTCGGCACGTGTCAGAAACCACTCGAAATTGCAAACCGAAGCTCGAGAGCATCGAAATAAACACACTGAAGCGGTGCATTAAAAGTGAGGCAGCACCGAACGTCAAGCACTCGTCTGAGTCGGGTCGGAGTCAATGAGGCAAGTTTACCAAAACACCCCTCGATTTCCTACTGGAAACGGCATGGCCCTTGCCACTTGAAAGCCCAAAGAAGCCTCCAATCTACTTGAAATAGCGTGGCACTGGCACATCTTGAAACGGCGTGCAAAGCCCCCAATCCACATGAAATGGTGTGGCCCTTCCCATTGAAACAACGCACAAAAGTGGCACTTGCCCACTTGAAATGGCGCGCACAATGGCCACCCAGGCCTTTAATCGGCGCGCCAACCGTTGAACTGGCGCCACCCCTTTTGCCACTTGAAACGGCACGCCCATCTCCACTTGAAACGGCGTGGCCCATCTCCACTTGAAACGGCGTGAGAAGTGTCCCGTCGTGGACACGAAACTCTATTTCCGCTGCAATACAACAGGGAGCAAGGAGGCATGAAAGGGAAGCTCCTCCGGCGGCCTCTAGCAGAACATTTAATGCCAGATTCGACGGACTGTCAAGACAAGCTTGTGTGGGCACTTTATCCACCAGGTAAACCCCGGACTCCCGCGTCCAAGATCGACAGCGCATAGCAACTTGCCATCGACATTGGGATGGGTGGTCAGACAACTGCAAAGACGTCCGACCTCGGACGATCCCCCCTGTCCTGCACGAATCAACGGACGACAGCGCAGCAGTCAACTCCCTGTTCTCCTGTAAAGAAGAAAGGAAAGTGGCAGGAGAAAACTCCCGAAGAGAAGAGACCCCCCGTTCTATATATAGTGCGGGTTCACGTCCGAAAAGAGGGGTTGGAAGGTTCGTTCGACGGTTGGAGCAGGTTCGAGCCTTGAGAATTTCAAAAGGTCGGTTGTTGGGGAAGAAAAGTCCAGAAGAGAAGAAAAGGAAAGAGGGAGAAGAGAAGAGAGGTGAGGGTGGAGGGGGAGGAGCCCATGCTCCGTCCCCCTCCCTCCATTGTATTTCTTTTTTTTCTTTCTTGTTGTTCTTCTTTGCCCCAGGGCAAACCCCCCATCGTTGTAACTTCTCACGTTTCTGCTACCTATTCCCCTTCTTTATTTTCCTTTTACTACTATGTGTATTTCCCCTTGGATCGGATGCCTCTATGGAGAATAAAAGAGTTCTATTGCACCTTTCACAGCTTTTGCCTCGCCTTCTCCCTTTCTCTGGCCCAGACGGGTCCCCCTGTCTCCGTGCACATATATACTGCTGGGTGACGGATACCTTCTCACTCTCGACCATGAGTTGTGGGGGTTCTATCGATCCCTCCCCAAGTCCAATGGAACCGGTGTTTCCCCCTTCACTTGTCAAGGTGCTTCCCTCACTTCCTGCCCTTGATTTCTTGATCACCCCGGGCCTCCAGTAGAAAATTGCTCCTTTATAGTATGCCTTTTGGGGATCCCATTCATAAGGTGAACAGCAATGGTCATGCACTTGACAACATGTCGGGCCCCCGCCCTGGAAATTTTCTTGAAGCCGCGGCCCGTGAGCCACTAGAATCCCTCGAAGGCTAGTCCTCGGGCCTCTACGCTGGCCTTGGGCCATGGGGTAGCTATCTTTAGCTCACCCAAAGATTTGTGAGGCCGTCCCGGATCCCTCCGTAGGGGACTCTCGATTTTACACCCCACAAATCCCGGGTCCGGGGGAGGTGCTACCGAAATTTTGCTAAGAACGCGAATAATGAAAAGGATGAATAATCAAATGATGCCAACCATAAGAACAAGAAAAGATGAAATGAATAAAAAGACCCATCCATGAACAAAAGAAGCGTCTGAACTCTATATTTCTGAGCTGCTGCGTCGACTCCACAACTGCCCGCGTCAACTCCGCTTTGCTCCCAGGGGCTCCGGCATCGACCCTATGTACATCACCTCCATGCAAGGTCCTTATTGCTCCTTTGTGAATAAACGTCAAAAGAAAGAAGAGAAAACTTCATGGACTCACCCATAAACAAAAAAAAAGGAAGAAGAAAGCCAACCATAACAGTAATAAACCCCACAATCTATTTTGCTGAATGAACTAAAGACCTGCCTAAAAGCAAAAAAAGAAAACAAAAGGGTGGAGTCGACTCCATTTGCCCTAGAGTCGACTCCCCCCCATCTGGCCCTTGCCACTTTTTTCTGTACTAAAATTCAAAAAAAAAGAGAAAGAAGAAAAGAAGAAAATAGTAAGGGTGGAGTCGACTCCACTCGCCCACCTTTGTCAGCCAAACAACCCATTTGTCCCCTTTAGAAGTCATTTGTCAGCCTTTGAAGTCATTTGTCACCACTATTGTGCATTTGTCAGTCAAACAACCTATTTTTCACCTTTAGCCATCTCTTTTTCGCCCTTAACCATCTATTTTTCCCCTGAGCTATATATTCTTCACCTAAACCATTCATTGTTCACCTTTAACCATCCATTTGTCACCCTTCATGCGCATTTGTCGCCCCTATTGACCTATTTATCACCACTAATAGGCATTTTTTACCCTTAGCATGCAGGAGTCATCGCCTTTGCCCCTGGGAGCCGTCGCCTTTGTGCATTTTTCACCATTATAAGCCTTTTATCATCCCTCATGCGTATTTGTCGCCCAAACAATGCATTTGTCACCCCAGTCAACCTATTTATCACCCTTATCATGTATTTGTCACCCTTACCATCTAATAACAATAAAATAATTATGAAACTAACAAAAGATAATAAAAGAGATAATTAATAGATACAACAGTATAATGACAATAAAATAATTACTAAAATGGTAAAAAAACCCATAAAATGATAATTAATAAATGTAACAGTATAATGATAATAAAATAATTATAAAAATGACATAAATTATTAAAAATGATAATTAATAAATACAACAACAATAATAATAATTGTGAAAATGTAAGAAAAATATCATAAATGATAAGGAATTCATAAAAATACCACCATTAAAAGAATTAAATGGCGTTCAACCCAGATTTAAACGGCGCAAGCCAAACTAAAAAAACTAAACAACAGATATGAAGACCCAAAAAAAGAAAAAAAATGTCCATGCACTCAAGTGGATAAAAGAAAACCAAACAAACCAAACAAAAAATATAACAAATACAAAAAATAATAACAATAATAACAAATAAACAAAAGAAAACACACCCATGCATCTCAAAAAAATGATAATAAAAAAATAAATTATTAAATAAATATATCAAATAACCAAACAACGAAAACATGATAATGGTCGCTCCAGACTCCGCTTCCCCGGACTCGGTACAAAGGAAATATCAATGACGTCTCGGTGAATCGGGTTTGGACTTCGGGAATCACCCTAATATGGCCATGACCCGGTATTGCCTCGGGCCAACAGCCCAACAAACCAGACTCGTCTCTACCGGGATCTAATCCCGCACTTTTATTAAATTTGCCATCTACTCGGCATACATTTACGTGCGTTTCGCATTCGTCTTCATCATGCTTTCAAATGCGAACCGCTGCTCGAACAAAAAAATGGTCGATAAACGACCAACATGTTTTGAACGTTTACACCCCCAATGTGGGGTCCACCTAGATGCAATTTAAGATCTTCGCTATCTCATTTTTTTTATTAATGTTAATGTTAGGCCATAAGGCCCCTTTTCCTGGCGATCAATCAAGGGTTTTCCCCTCTTCGAGGGGGTGTAATTAATAGCATGGCCTTTACGACGCAGTGGGTTTTAGTCCTGACATGAAATTCACAATCATCTGATCAGTCAGATGGCACGCACCGTGGCTTCCTCGAAGTCTGAATAAATCATCACACACGTGACTGGCACGCCCTCGCACAAATAAACTGAATAAACGAATGAACAAATGAATAAATAAATTAAATAAAAGAAGTGTTCCAAAAGTGTGTCCACAAGTGTTAACCGAGGGGTAGGACCTAGACCTTTCGTCTAAGTTGGAGAAACCCAATCTCCTTGTGTCGATGCCGTCCCAGCTTCAATGGTCGACTTGACTTGGTGCCCATGGCCTTCCGGGGTCTTAACTGAGGGGTACGGCCTAGAACTTTCATGTAAGTCGGAGAAACTCGATCTCCTTGCGTCAGTGCAGTCCCAGCATCGATGATCCACTCAACTCGGTGCCCATGGCCTTCCGGGGTCTTAACCGAGGGGTACGGCCTAGATCTTTTGTCTAAGTTGAAGAAACTTGATCTTCTTACGTTGGCACAGTCCCAGCATCGATGATCCACTTAGATTGATGCCCATGGCCTTCCAGGGTCTTAACCGAGGGGTACGGCCTAGACCTTTCGTCTAAGTCGGAGAAACCCGATCTCCTTACGTCGATGCAATCCCAGTGCCGATGAACACACTTAACTCAGTGCCAATGGCCTTCCGCGGTCTTAGCTGAAGGGCGTGGCCTAGACCTTTCGTCTGAGCCATGATAAACCCAATTCCTTGCGTCAGTATAGACCCAATGTCAATGATACCACTCTGGATGGTGTCTGACTTTTGTCAGGACCAATCCACCAGTCTGCTGCGATGATTGATACGGCCCAATGGCTTAGACCTTCTGTCTAAGACTAGATAAACCAGATATCCTTGCGTCAGTATAGACCCAATATCGACGATATCCTCCTGATTGGCGCCTGACTCTCGGTCGGGGTCAATCAATATAGTTTGCGGCCAAGACTGTTCATCTGGAGCTGATACCGGATGCCAACTGAGCACAAAACTGCACCCACAGGTCCCGCTCCTTCGTCCCTCGTGTGCGACACATGTGGGTGGGGGCATTTATTGGCAATATAAAAAAAAGAAAAAAAGAGGAGAAGAAAAAAAAGAGGAAAGGGGGGAGAAGAAAACTGGCGCAAAGGGAAGATAGGAAATAGAGATAAGATGAGGGGCAAAGAAAAAGGGGAGAGAGAATTAAAAAAAAAGAGAAATAGGAGGAAAATCCCACGGAGTGTTTGTGTCTCTCCCCCCGTGTCCCCTTCCTCCCCTACGCTTTTGCCCTTTGTACTTTGTTCGATGGAGGTGCCGTAGCACCCGACAGCCCGTGCAGGTGACCGGAAGGCCAGGATGTTGGCCAGCAGGCCACCGCAGCACCTGACGGACCTTCGTGCTTGCTCAAACGGTAGCCCCTCATCGCATGTCCTAAGCATTGAATGCTCACAGGTCCTCGCCCGAGATGGCTACAATGCACAGCACATTTTCGGAAAAGCCTCAACCTACCAATGGTGAAGGTAGGCGCACGGCCTCACCGCAAGCGGAAAGCCATTCCCTTGCTCCGCCGTGCCCCTACGAAGAAACAACGGCTGCAGCAGCGCCAGCCAATAGCAGCAGTAACGGCCGTAGCGGGAGGAACAAGGAAGAAGGAGCATAAGTCATCTTCGAACAACGGGCCTCCAATCCGCTATAAAAAGCCCGATGCGGTGAAGAAGAAGCTCTTCGGTTCGGTGCTCTCTGGCCCTTCCTCCTCTAGCTGATTCTCCACTCTCTGGCCACTACTCGCTAGGGGCTGCTCTTGGCTCTCTCTTTTGTGGCTGGGATCTTCCTCTTCTTGTAAAAAGGGTGAAAAGGGAGATAGATAGCTAAGGGAAAGAAGAAAGGGTGGGTGTCTTCTTGCTTGTTCTTTCCACTCTCTTGTATTATGCAGGGCTTCTTCCCTCCGATGTAGTTCTCTTCTTCAAGAGATGAATAAAATGCAGGGCCTTTTCCCCTGATTTTTTTTATACTATGAGTATGATGTCCTCTCCTCCCATATCTATATGTATGATATATTGTCTTTGCTCCATTTAATTATGTTCTCTCAGTAGGCAAGTCAACTGTCCCCCTCCACTGATTTTTAGCACACCGCTCATATGATGGTCTAGTTGTCATCCTAGTGGCCACCGGCCCAGGGTTTGTCCACATCCATGGACATGATTCTGGGTTGCCAACCACCGGGAACCCAATTAATTTCTCTTTCACAATGATCGTCGTCCTCTCTCAAGACCCTGCTTTGGCATTTGGTCGATTCCATGGCCATGATACCAATTGGGTAAGAGATATGGGTTCTGCCCCAGATTGAGCATTTTATAAATTCCTTCTTATTATTATTCTCAAAGGGGAGATGATAGCTCCAAGGAAGGGTTCCGGGTTCATATAAACCCAAGAGTAGGCTTCAGAGTCCATACCCTCTCGGGCTCCCATCCGGTCGCCTCCCTAGTTTTCTTCAACTCCCTCAACCTCCCCCGAAGTTTTGATTACTCTCGGATCCCCGAGGGCTCGCTCCTTTATAGCGTGGACCCCGGGTGATTCCCCTTTAAAGGGTAAACATTAACGGCCACATGGTTTGGCAATAGTTCAAGACCACGTCCCAGAATCGGGATTGTGGCACCCCTTGGGTTAATGAAATCCCTTGTAGGCTAGTCCACGAGATTTTTCACGACTAATTCAGGCTTTAGGATGTTGCCACTTCCGTGCGCACCCTTCTCATTTTTGGGGCCGTCTCAGAGTTTCTTCGTGGATGAGTACCCGATTCACACCCCCCAAAGCTTCGGGTCTAGGGGAGGTGCTGTCGGATTTTTGCCAGGAAATTTGAACCAATAATAAAACTAAAGAAAAATGATGAAAGAAGAAATGAAATGAAAACTAATTATGATCATGGAACTAAGTTAAAAGTCTCCGTGAACTGATGAGCAATATATGTGGAATTATCGACACCAAAAAACTCATCCAATGATAAAGACAACTCCAGGGGCTGCTGAACATGAAGATGAACATGTAGAAGAACAAATATGCACTGTCAGCTCTAACTTTTAGAAAATTGCCAAAGATGAATATGAACAAGTTAAACAAAGAAAATGAGGAGAAAGATAAATAGAAGAAACAAAAAGGGGGCTCTATGCTCAGATAAAAATCGAGGAGAGCAAGTGTGCATTCACATAATGATTTTTGTATCAGATACTCCTTTATGTTGCATGAATACCACAAAACTCCACCGAATTTACATGAAATGATCACTCATGGCAGTTTTCTGCTTCCCCCCAGATTTGTGTTGTGCATGCATATGCTTGGGAAGGTTTGCCCTCCCATTGTTCTTTTCAAAAGCATGAACCCCACACTTGGATGTGTTTGTATACTAATTCATGCCTGTACCCCAGGCTCCATATGTGCCTTAAATTATGAATGCTTACTTGCCATAACCCCCTTGGTATATTAAATGGTGAGTTGTGGAAAGCCAGATTACGTCCGAGTGAAAACTTTCACCATGCGTGAGCGAAATGCTCTGCCTTGTACCGAGGAGTACCCTGCATAAATGCGTGATGAAACCCTTGCACGATCATCAAGATATGCATTGATGCCTTTCATACCATCTTTAAAGGGAAGAGAAAACATAAATTTATTCACTGGCTTTGGGACAAGTCGACTTGGGCTGGCCCCAAGTCGACTTGCCCATGAATCCAGCAGTAGGGGTCTGTTGCTGGCTTGGGACAAGTAGACTTGGGCTGTCCCCAAGTCGACTTGCCCATGATTCTAACAGCAGAGGCCTACTGTTGGCTTGGGACAAGTAGACTTGGGCCAGCCCCAAGTTGACTTGCCTAGCCTGTTGATCTCTCATTGCATCGGGTCTACCCCCCTTTGGACGTCCAGTCTGCCTTTGATAAAAAAAAGAAAGAAGAAAAAAGAGAAATCGGGCATTACATGCACATGACAGTTTTGGCATATTCGTGTTTTCAAGAAAACCATCAAGCATTGCATATGCATAACAATTTTCATATAAGAGCTCCTTTTAGGCCTCTCCAGCCTTTGCTCGAACATCCCTCATATAGGGTAGATCTGCATGATAATCCTTTGGGGTTTCTTGAAAGTCATCAAACTTTGCAAGTGCACGCTGATTCCTACCAGATTTCCACTGAACTTGCATGAGCACGGGCATATATGCCCTTCCATTCATCTTTCAAAACGGAACATGTTATATGCATGCTTTGCCCATGTGCCAAAAAAAAAGAATAGTAAGAAGGTGAACTAAATCAAACAAACAACGAAAGATGGAGAGTTTAAACCTCAATCTGCTAGATAAAAGAAGCTAAATGAGCAAAACAAGCTCAAGCATGAGGTTTCGCTTGCTTAAGATCATGGAGTCGACGCGGGATGGGCCCTGCGTCGACGCAGGCGACCTTGGGCTCGCATGGCGCAATTGCCGCGTTGACCCGGCGGGTGCCCTGCATCTACACAATGCCCTTCTGGGTGAATTTTTAGGGCGCGGCGTCGACGCAACGCTGTGCCCCCCATCAAAGCAATAGAGGCTCCCGAGCATAGCTACCTTCTGGGTAGGCTGCGTCGACGTAGCATGACTCCTGCATCGACCCTCCCAGGCTGCTCCCCCTTTATGTGTTGCGTCAACGCAAGCGATCCCTACGTCGACTCAGTCTTTGTCAGATAAAAAAAAGGGGAAGCATAATGATAATAATAAGGCAAAATAAATAATTGGTCAATAAACTAATAATCAATAACAAGAATCAAACAAAAAAATCAACAAAGCGGCAAAGGGGGAGCAGCTTCCGTGCGCACCCTTCTCATTTTTGGGGCCGTCTCAGAGTTTCTTCGTGGATGAGTACCCGATTCACACCCCCCAAAGCTTCGGGTCTAGGGGAGGTGCTGTCGGATTTTTGCCAGGAAATTTGAACCAATAATAAAACTAAAGAAAAATGATGAAAGAAGAAATGAAATGAAAACTAATTATGATCATGGAACTAAGTTAAAAGTCTCCGCGAACTGATGAGCAATATATGTGGAATTATCGACACCAAAAAACTCATCCAATGATAAAGACAACTCCAGGGGCTGCTGAACATGAAGATGAACATGTAGAAGAACAAATATGCACTGTCAGCTCTAACTTTTAGAAAATTGCCAAAGATGAATATGAACAAGTTAAACAAAGAAAATGAGGAGAAAGATAAATAGAAGAAACAAAAAGGGGGCTCTATGCTCAGATAAAAATCAAGGAGAGCAAGTGTGCATTCACATAATGATTTTTGTATCAGATACTCCTTTATGTTGCATGAATACCATAAAACTCCACCGAATTTACATGAAATGATCACTCATGGTAGTTTTCTGCTTCCCCCCAGATTTGTGTTGTGCATGCATATGCTTGGGCAGGTTTGCCCTCCCATTGTTCTTTTCAAAAGCATGAACCCCACACTTGGATGTGTTTGTATACTAATTCATGCCTATACCCCAGGCTCCATATGTGCCTTAAATTCTGAATGCTTACTTGCCATAACCCCCTTGGTATATTAAATGGTGAGTTGTGGAAAGCCGGATTATGTCCGGGTGAAAACTTTCACCATGCGTGAGCGAAATGCTCTGCCTTGTACCGAGGAGTACCCTGTATAAATGCGTGATGAAACCCTTGCACGATCATCAAGATATGCATTGATGCCTTTCATACCATCTTTAAAGGGAAGAGAAAACATAAATTTATTCACTGGCTTTGGGACAAGTCGACTTGGGCTGGCCCCAAGTCGACTTGCCCATGAATCCAGCAGTAGGGGTCTGTTGCTGGCTTGGGACAAGTCGACTTGGGCTGTCCCCAAGTCGACTTGCCCATGATTCTAACAGCAGAGGCCTACTGTTGGCTTGGGACAAGTCGACTTGGGCCAGCCCCAAGTCGACTTGCCCAGCCTGTTGATCTCTCATTGCATCGGGTCTACCCCCCTTTGGACGTCCAGTCTGCCTTTGATAAAAAAAAGAAAGAAGAAAAAAGAGAAATCGGGCATTACATGCACATGACAGTTTTGGCATATTCATGTTTTCAAGAAAACCATCAAGCATCGCATATGCATAACAATTTTCATATAAGAGCTCCTTTTAGGCCTCTCCAGCCTTTGCTCGAACATCCCTCATATAGGGTAGATCTGCATGATAATCCTTTGGGGTTTCTTGAAAGTCATCAAACTTTGCATGTGCATGCTGATTCCTACCAGATTTCCACTGAACTTGCATGAGCACGGGCATATCTGCCCTTCCATTCTTCAAAACTGAACATGTTATATGCATGCTTTGCCCATGTGCCAAAAAAAAAGAATAGTAAGAAGGTGAAATAAATCAAACAAACAACGAAAGATGGAGAGTTTAAACCTCAATCTGCTAGATAAAAGAAGCTAAATGAGCAAAACAAGCTCAAGCATGAGGTTTCGCTTGCTTAAGATCATGGAGTCGACGCGGGATGGGCCCTGTGTCGACGTAGGCGACCTTGGGCTCGCATGGCGCAATTGCCTCGTCGACCCCGCGGGTGCCCTGCATCTACACAATGCCCTTCTGGGTGAATTTTTAGGGTGCGGCGTCGACGCAACGCTGCCCCCCCCCCCCCCCCGTCGAAGCGATAGAGGCTCCCGAGCATAGCTACCTTCTGGGTAGGCTGCGTCGATGTAGCATGACTCCTGCATCGACCCTCCCAGGCTGCTCCCCCTTTGTGCGTTGCGTCAACGCAAGCGATCCCTACGTCGACTCAGTCTTTGTCAGATAAAAAAAAGGGGAAGCATAATGATAATAATAAGGCAAAATAAATAATTGGTCAATAAACTAATAATCAATAACAAGAATCAAACCAAAAAATCAACAAAGCGACAATAAAAGAATGAATGATAAACTATGGATATCAACTAAAAATGACGAACCTAAAAAACCATCCTCATTAAGAGGTTTAATGGTGTTCAATCCGGAAGGCCTCACTTCCTGAAGCCCGACATAAGGGAGATACCAAAGATGCCCCATAAGCCGTGCTTGGCCCTAGAGTAGCACCCAATCATGGCCACAGATGGACCTTACCCCGGGCCCCCTGTGACTTATTCTTTGGTCCATTGAACTTGAATTCCTTCTAAGGAATTGCATCCACTCTTAGTAATTGATTACTTGAGCTTACCCTTAGAATTCTTGGCTGGTAATAATGAATGTCTAGATTTTGATCTTGGATCCACCACTCAATGCCAATGCATCATTAAGGGCCCGGTCTGGTCCTGGGAGGAGCGCCCGAAAGTACTTGTGCCCATGAGATTTTGTAATGACAAGGTGTGACATTGCACCGAAGTACTTGCTAGCCTGTTAATCTATGACATTCACTTCTACATGAAAATTTCATGACTCTACATTACATGATTGTACTTGCGTGCTTGTTACGGCCAAATACATGAAAGTTCTTGCTATATACTTGTTCTACCTCTTGCTATCCTTTTGATTATCTTATCTCAGCATTTTCATTGACTATAGTTAAATGTCTCTTCACGTTATTTGTTTTGCTCATTTTCTCGTTAGCATGGATGATCTTATTATTGATTAAACACTTTAAGATTGCCTAACATAGAGATATAATTCCTACTGAGCTCTCGCTCACCCAATTTTTCCCAATCTTTTCAAGTAGCTCTGATGAGGATGTTCAATCCAATGGGGAAGGGTGAGAGTAAACCTTGGAGCATTCCAGCTAGCAGTCGAGGCGTGTCCAGTCTTGTTGTCGTAGTTTGATGTTCATGTTAGGTTATGAGTCATTGTCGAAATGTTTAAGTTGTTGGAACATTATGTTGTTTCGTTTCTATCAAAGTCCGGAAGAATTGATGTAATGGATATTTGTGGAAATTTATGAATGGAAGCGGAAATTTTATGATATCTTATGTACTAGCCTCTTTATCTTTTATGATTATTATTTACTCTGATTGACATGAATGTTATAATTGTTGCATTCTGATTTTCTGCATCGGGGTGTGACAGTGGTCCCCTATGGAGAGGACGAGCTACTGTGGGTAGAGTTGCTACTATTCGCATGCTTACTTGCAGAAGGAAGGAGGTTGCCCTTGCCCCAGCGGCATTGGCCAACATCTACCATGGACTTGGGGCGTTGTCAGCACACCCGATGTCCCGGAAGAAGACTGTAGTGATGTCGACCCACCACCTCAACGTCTAGGCTAGTCTTATGTTTCTGGGCTTTGTGACACGAACAGAGATAACAAACTCGACGGCTCCACTATTATTTGGCTTTCTGAATCAGCCTAACGGGGATGCGTAGAGTCAGCTGAGGACGCGAGGAGAGCCCTCTCCTTTCTTCTGTGTAGAGATGACAGGGGTTTGCCCAGGGTTTGCCCTTCACCAACTGTTCGAGGGGGTTCATATCGATGGTGGTACAGACTAGTGTGAGGCCAACCCACACTTTGTAGGGGTCCCTGGGGAACCTAGTGATCCAGTCGCCTCCGCCCACCAAGGGATATCGTAGCCTCCCTCGGGCATCCCGAAGTCGGGCCCGGTGGTGCCATCGAGGAAATGTGGGTCCTTGCCCTTGGCATTGGGGCTACAAGGGGAGTGCCGCTACTCAATGTCAGACTCGCGGGTGGCACCTAGGGAAAGCGCGGTAGCAAGGAGGAATGTTGCCACCAGGAGGAAGCTTGGGGCATTCATGACTAGGCTTGCTTTCTTCTTCGTCGTCCTTTGGGCTACTTTCTCTCAGAAGTGGTGGCATTGACGTGGGAGAAAGAAACGTGAGAGAGGGAGGGTTTTGATGAGGGCAGAGATGTATTTTGCAAGCATTTCAAATTCCAATGCTCCCCAAGTCTATTTGAGGTATCCACATCTGACCAAACTCAACCCTTAGCCCCTCCAAATGTGCGCATCCTATTGGGTGCGCACTAAGAGTGTCCCTTTGCACACACCGGTGGTGTTACTCCAGTAACAAATATGTTAAAACTGGGTTAACTTAAGTGAGACAACTTCCCCCTTACTTATCCCACTTTTCTTTTAATGGAGAGAGGTTAACTTAGTCCAATTAACTCATTACTTTTTATGATAAATTGCATGAATAATATTTTTGCAACATTGTTTATTGCTAGAGCCGTCAATGGGTCGGGCTCGGTTCGGGCTTAGATCGGCCCGGCCTGGGCCCGACTTACCAAGATTAAGGCCCAAACCCGACCCGGGCCTGACTTATGTCGGGCCGAGCCAAGCCCAACATTATTTAAAAAATACAAAACCCGACTAAAGCTCGGCCCGGCCTGACAACTTGAATAAAAAATAAAAAATTAAAAATTAATATATTTCATAATATAAATATCACGTCCCGAGCCTTTAATACAGCGGAAGACTAGCTCGAGGAACGAGAACAGCCGGCATGGTAAGTCTCTTGCAAGCAAGAATGATCAGAGCGCAAGACAATCACACATGAGATGCAATTGCACAATAAATTTATTCAAACTCCAACTTTATTTCATTAATGATCAAAATATTCTAATACAACAACTCTTCAATCTTCTTTAATCCATCAGACTCAAGGAAAAATAAAATTACAAAGACTCGATCTAAACAAGAATGACTTCCTAAGTCTTCACTCTCATTTTGATAAGACTTTCATTCGCTCTCGGACCCACTACTTGTATAACTCGAATCCGAATTCGTATCACTTCCATCTCCTGAAAAAGATTTGAAATAGGTAATGAGCACACTTGCCCAGTAGGTATCTTCGCATCAACATGAAGGCACTATTAAAGTGATTAGCATTTTAGCTCTAAAGAAATAAGGTAAAATCATGCGAATGCGATCAATCATGCGATTAAACCAAAGTAACAAAGATGATCATGTAAGATAGAATGAGCAAATATGAATTAGCAAAAATGTATCAAGAATATGATATAGCCTTTCATGAATAAGAATGTACTAGAAAGTCATGTAACAAGCAAGCAAGTACTCTTCGCTTAATAGCAAGTACTTCGTGAATTTCTATGGAATACCAATTTGTGGATAATTCCGAGAATTCTGTGATTTTCGTGATGCCGTGGATTTTCACTTATTTATAGAGAAACTACTCCCAGCGCAATGCGACGCCAGTAGCATCATACCCCAATGGTTTATAATAGTATATTCCCGGCAATCAGCAGAGGGGACTAGCATAGAGCCCTTGAACACAATCAATGCCCGATCCGCATCTTCAAGTATAAATCAAGCTACTTCCACGTTTCAAGCAATAAAATATGGCCAATAATGTAACAAGTTCAATAAGTTCATAATAATTCCAGTGAACGAATGCTTCAATTAAGAGTATGAGAGATCAAGAATGACTTAAAATAATGTTATGCTCGTGGAACAATTTTGACAGCATAATGGTATATTCCTTATCTTCCATAAATTAAATTTAAATATCTTGAGCAATTATGACGAGTCCTAGACCATCAATAATCCATCTAGGAACTTTACAATATCAACCCTTGGGTTACAACCTTGGGTTAACTGGATGTGGTGGTCTATAACTGGGCCGTTACAAGTATATAACGGTCTAGTATTGGGTCGTTAGAACAGTTGAATCCAGAAGAAATCGGTATGGACTCAGATAATGTGATGGTCGGATACTGGACCATTACTGTGCCTTAACGGTCTAGTAGTGATCCGTTACATAACCAGAACCAGAAAACTTCGATAGTGCTTTCTAAACAATTAGACTTTAATGGTACAACCAACTCGACATCCTAGTGGGAATCACAAGCTCGCGGAGAATTGCGGAGGCCTTGAAACAAGATTTCTTAGTCCATTGGAAGGATTATCCAATAGAGAGGTCCTCAAGTCCAAGAAAATGTTCCTATAGTGCAAAAGTGTAAACTAATGGTCATATTCCAGAATATATGCCATGTACTTTATTGAAATTGACTCCATAGACGGAAAAGAATGTGTAACGATGTGAAACCATGATAAAACTCCGTCAATACATCATTTAAAATCATGTTTTTAATATAAAACTATAGCATTTTAGCAAATGAAATTAACATGTACTTAAAATAACTCAAAGTGCTTTAGACATGCATGAATCAATTTATAAACTCAAAGTTCATGAAGATAGGTCAAAACTTAGATATCTAGGCTTATTTATAAGTAGATTTGACTATTCTCAATTCTGTCTCGAGTTTACAGAACATAGCACTCTGGCGGTCTAAGACAGGCGCGTCATATAGTTGTGACGGTTCATCGTCGATCCGTCAGAGTGTTGTAATGCTCCGATCTTGGTCCGTCAGAGATTACAGAGAAATTTAAATACAATAGGCGGTGTGACAGCTTATCGTAAGGCCGTCAGAGTCATGTGACGGTCTAACTATAATCCGTCAGTGCACTGCTGACAGTAAGTAAAAGATCTATGGTTTAAAATCTTTCATGCAAGAAGAATCAAAAATAAACAACTACTCTAGTCATGACAGAACGAAGAATAGGCTATCTAGATGCATAGGTTGCAGTGAATGAACAAGAGAATATCTTTTATCTTTAATTTAGGCTAAAGACATGCATGTATGCATGGACCTACTAAAACATGAAATTCAAGGTCTATAGTGCATGGAATCAAGTGAAACCAGAGGACTTTTATTCCTAACATGATATTCTTGCCGTTCATGAGATAACCTACCTCTTTCCTGGGCTTTCAACTTCCAATTTGGGACTGCAAGACACGCCCTAGTTCTCCCCTTCCTATAAATTTTCAGCAATTTCACGTCGCTCTAACTCTGTAATCCCTTGACCTAAAGATGTGAAATTTGGAGGGTAAGAAGATGAAACTAAGGGGAACAAAAAGTTCTAAATAACCAAATTCTAAATACCTCGTTTAGGTGTTCTAATCTCCTGATCTTCAGCAGACTTTCGCTTAGATTCCTGGGTCGCTATGGTCGAACCAACAACTTTGTAAGGTTCAAACTCCTTGTGTAGTTGATCTCCTAGTACGAAATTTTGAGGAAGATTAGTCATATGTATAAGGAATAAAAAGTTCTAAAGAACTTACCCGAAATACTATCTCCTTACCATAGTTCAACGCGAGCCAATGTAGGGGTTGCGCAAGTCAAAACTAGGGTCTATTTATGGGTTCTAGCTAGGGTTTTGTGGATTAGATCGATTCTAGAGTCCTTGTTAAAGCTTTAGATCGACTTCTGAGAGTCCTTAACACGTTTACTAGTCCTCCCATCTCGATCCCTAAGAGATAGACTAGCAAAAATCTAATCTTTTTGCTCTTTCTTCCATTCACGGAACTGACAGAGCGTGACGGTCGACTCTTGGTGCGTTACATGCCTGTGGCGGTCGCACGATAGACCACTACAGCTACTGTGTGCAGAATTCAACTCCATTCAAACTCTTTTATTTATTTTATTCACATAATTATCTAAAAAAAGATAGTTATCCTTAAAATTCATGAATATGCTAAATAACCCTCTAGAATATGGGCCAAACTTAATGGGCTTGGTCCTTAAACCTTTGGACTTCAATTAAATAGGCTAGATTAATCATTTACCATAATTGGGCCTTAATGAATTTCTAATAAATTCTAGAAAATAATTCCTAAAATAATATAAATATTCTGGGTCATTACAATAAAACTTATAACCTCACTAAATTAATTAAAATTTTGATATTAATTACATAATTTGTACGAAAAAAAATTTTAAAATTTCTAATTAAGTAAAATAACATAATTTTAACTAAATATTTTTTAAAATTTGAAGTGAGAATAAAAAAGAATGGGACGGGCCGACCAGCGAGTCGAACTCAAAGCCCGAGCCCGGCCCGCGGGTCTAGTCGGGCTAGACTTTTAGGCCCGACTAAAAACCCGCGGACAGAAAAAGACATTGCAACCCGACCCAAAATCGGGCCAGATCTGTGGACCTATCGGGCCGACCCAGCCCATTGACAGCCCTATTTATTGCTATAGTGTCATCTTCTCCGAATTGAGTGAGAGAGAGGGGGGGCAACGATAAGGTATGAGGTGCATCTGCCGGAGGTGTAGGTACTGATTTCCACCATGTGCGTGCATCTTTATTGAGTTGGAAGGTTGCGAGATGCACTTTTTCTTGGTCTGTGCACTGGATAACATCGAAGATACGATTCATCTCATCTATCCAGTTTTCTGCCTCATCTGGATTAGAAGAACCATAGAAACGCGGAGGGTTTAAGCTCCGAAAATTACGATGCAAATCACCAGCCCTTGCCCCTGCGCCTGCCTGGGCCATAGTTTGTAATGCCTGTGTAAGGCCGGTAACTGTTTGTTGCATGCCACCCCAATCTACGTGATGAGCCATTGTAATAATGAGGTACCTAAGAGAAATAACAATTTGTTAATTCTCATGGAATTAGAAAGAGATAAATCTTAAAATTAATTAACTATCTTATCCCGGGCTCTACCCAATTCTCGCATGAGTGAGGAAATTTCTTCCTTAGTTCATAGGTATGGGTCCTTAAACCTTGGACTTATCCTATGACATGACTCTTTTCCCTAAGTCCTGAGACTTAGGCTCTGATACCAACTTAACTGTCATGCCCTGAGCCTTTAATACAGCGGAAGACTAGCTCGAGGAACGAGAACAGTCGGCATGGTAAGTCTCTTGCAAGCAAGAATGATCAGAGCGCAAGACAATCACACATGAGATGCAATTGCACAATAAATTTATTCAAACTCCAACTTTATTTCATTAATGATCAAAATATTCTAATACAATAACTCTTCAACCTTCTTTAATCCATCAGACTCAAGGAAAAAGAAAATTACAAAGACTCGATCTAAACAAGAATGACTTCCTAAGTCTTCACTCTCATTTTGATAAGACTTTCATTCGCTCTCGGACCCGCTACTTGTAAAACTCGAATCCGAATTCGTATCACTTCCATCTCCTGAAAAAGATTTAAAATAGGTAATGAGCACACTTGCCCAGTAGGTATCTTCGCATCAACATGAAGGCACTATTAAAGTGATTAGCATTTTAGCTCTAAAGAAATATGGTAAAATCATGCGAATGCAATCAATCATGCGATTAAACCAAAGTAACAAAGATGATCATGTAAGATAGAATGAGCAAATATGAATTAGCAAGAATGTATCAAGAACATGATATGGCCTTTCATGAATAAGAATGTACTAGAAAGTCATGTAACAAGCAAGTAAGTACTCTTCGCTTAATAGCAAGTGCTTCATGAATTTCTGTGGAATACCATTTTGTGCATAATTCTGAGAATTCCGTGATTTTTGTGATGCCGTGGTTTTTCACTTATTTATAGAGAAAGTACTCCCAGCGTAATGCGACGCCAGTAGCATCATACCCCATGGTTTATAATAGTATGTTTCCAGTAATCAGCCGAGGGGACTAGCATAGAGCCCTTGAACACAATCAGTGCTCGATCCGCATCTTCAAGTATAAATCAAGCTACTTCCACGTTTCAAGCAATAAAATATGGCCAATAATGTAACAAGTTCAATGAGTTCATAATAATTCTAGTGAACGAATGCTTCAATTAAGAGTATGAGAGATCAAGAATGACTTAAACCAATGTTATGCTCATGGAATAATTTTGACAGCATAACGGTATATTCCTTATCTTCCATAAATTAAATTTAAATATCTTGAGCAATTATGACGAGTCCTAGACTATCAATAATCCATCTAGGAACTTTACAATATCAACCCTTGGGTTACAACCTTGGGTTAACTGGACGTGACGGTCTATAACTGGGCCGTTACACGAATATAACGGTATAGTATTGGGCCGTTAGAATAGTTGAATCCAGAAGAAATCGGTATGGACTCAGATAATGTGACAGTCGGATACTGGACCGTTACTATGCCTTAACGGTGTAGTAGTGATCCGTTACATAACCAGAACCAGAAAAATTCGATAGTGCTTTCTAAACAATTAGGGTTTAATGGTACAACCAACTCGGCGTCCTAGTAGGAATCCCAGGCTCGCGGAGAATTACGGAGGCCTTGAAACAAGATTTCCTAGTCCATTAGAAGGAATATCCAATAGAGAGAATCTCAAGTCCAAGAAAATGTTCCTATAGTGCAAAAGTGTAAACTAATGGTCATATAACGGAATATATGCCATGTACTTAGAGAAATTGACTCTATAGACGGAAACGAATGTGTAACGATGTGAAACTATGATAAAACTCCGTCAATACATCATTTAAAATCATGTTTTTAATATAAAACTATAGAGTTTTAGCAAATGAAATTAACATGTACTTAAAATAACTCAAAGTGCTTTAGACATGCATGAATCAATTTATAAACTCAAAGTTCATGAAGATAGGTCAAAACTTAGATATCTAGGCTTATTTATAATTAGATTTGACTATTCTCAATTCTGTCTCGAGTTTACAGAACACAGCACTCTGGCGGTCTAAGACAGGCGTGTCATATAGTTGTGACGATTCATCGTGGATCCGTCAGAGTGTTGTAACGCTCCGATCTTGGTCCGTCAGAGATTACAGAGAAATTTAAATACAACAGGCGGTGTGACGGCTTATCGTAAGGCCGTCAGAGTCATGTGACGGTCGAACTATAATCAGTCAGAGCACTGCTGACAATAAGTAAAAGATCTATGGTTTAAAACCATTCATGCAAGAAGAATCAAAAATAAACAACTACTCTAGTCATGACAGAACGAAGAATAGGCTATCTAGATGCATAGGTTGCAGTGAATGAACAAGAGAATATCTTTTATCTTTAATTTAGGCTAAAAACATGCATGTATGCATGGACCTACTAAAACATAAGAATCAAGGTCTATAGTGCATGGAATCAAGTGAAACCAGAGGGCTTTTATCCCTGACATGATATTCTTTCCGTTCATGAGATAACCTACCTCTTTCCTGGGCTTTCAACTTCCAATTTGGGACTGCAAGACACGCCCTAGTTCTCCCCTTCCTGTGAGTTTTCAGCAACTTCACGTCGCTCTAACTCCGTAATCCCTTGACCTAAAGACGTGTAATTTGGAGGGTAAGAAGATGAAACTAAGGAGAACAAAAAGTTCTAAATAACCAAATTCTAAATACCTCGTTTAGGTGTTCTAATCTCATGATCTTCAGCAGACTTTCGCTCAGATTCCTGGGTCGCTATGGTCGAACCAGCAACTTTGCAAGGTTCAAACTCCTTGTGTAGTTGATCTCCTAGTACGAAATTTTGAGGAAGATTAGTGCTATGTATAAGGAATAAAATGTTCTAAAGAATTTACCCGAAATACTATCTCCTTACCTTAGTTCCACACGAGCCAATGTAGGGGTCGCGCAAGTCAAAACTAGGGTCTATTTATAGGTTCTAGCTAGGGTTTTGTGGATTAGATCGATTCTAGAGTCCTTGTTAAAGCTTAGATCGACTTCTGAGAGTCCTTAACACGTTTACTAGTCCTCCCATCTCGATCCTTAAGAGATAGACTAGGAAAAATCCAATCTTTTTGCTCTTTCTTCCATTCACGGAACTGACAGAGCGTGACGGTCGACTCTTGGTGCGTTACATGCCTGTGGCGGTCGCACGATAGACCGCTACAGCTACTGTGTGCAGAATTCAACTTCATTCAAACTCTTTTATTTATTTTATCCACATAATTATCTTAAAAAGAATATTTATCTTTAAAATTCGTGAATGTGCTAAATAACCCTCTAGAATATGGGCCAAACTTAATGGGCTTGGTCCTTAAACCTTTTGGGCTTCAATTAAATAAGCTAGATTAATCGTTTACCATAATTGGGCCTTAATGAATTTTTAATAAATTCTAGAAAATAATTCCTGAAATAATATAAATATTCTGGGTCATTACACCCTGTCCCGCTTAAAAGAATTTGGTCCCCCAATTCAATACATGGATTAGATGGAGAGTGTACTTACAATTGAATAATTCTAGGAATCTTTTCCGCATGGCTTCTTCCGTTTCCCAAGTTGCTTTGGATGGCCATGATTTCTTCCATTGAATTTTGACCATAGGAATAGCTTTATTCCTTAGTTGAAGCACTTCCCAATCCAGAATATTTATTGATGTTTGCTCGTACGTCATATCCTTCTGAATCTCCAGATTGTCGTAAGTGATGACATTAAAAGGATCATGTACATATTTCTTGAGCATCGAGACGTGAAATACATTATGAACTTTGGATAATTGTCGAGGTAAAGCAATCCGATAAGCTACTTCACCAACTTTTTCCAGAATTTTAAAAGGACCAATAAATCTTGAAGTAAGTTTTCCCTTAATACCAAATCTTCGAATACCTCAACTTGGAGAGACTTTAAGAAATACATGATCTCCTACTTGAAACTCCAAGTTGCGCCTTCGATTATCAGCATAAGATTTTTGCCTATCTTGTGCCATCTGCAATCTTTCTTGAATGAGCTTTATTTTCTCTGAAGAATCCCTGATAATGTTGGGGCCTAGAATTTGCCTTTCCCCTATTTCATTCCAACATATCGGTGATCTACAGCTTTTTCCATATAAAGCTTCAAAAGGTGCCATCTGTATGCTGGCCTGATAACTGTTGTTATATGCAAATTCTACCAGAGGTAAGTGATCATGCCAACTTCCTCCAAAGTCAATAGCACAAGCCCTGAGTATATCTTCCACCACTTGATTTGTTCTTTCAGTCTGACCATCAGTTTATGGATGGAATGCCGTGCTAAAGTTGAGTCTGGTCCCTAGTGAATGTTGTAGACCCTTCCAGAATTGCGATGTGAATCTAGGATCTCTATCAGATATGATAGTGACAGGGACACCATGTAGCTTGACAATTTCCTTTATGTATAAGGCTGTTAGAATATCCACAGACCATCGACTTTTGATTGGTATGAAATGTACAGATTTAGTCAATCGGTCTATGATTACCCAGATACCATCGTATCCACCTCTTGTCTTTGGTAAACCCATAATGAAATCCATTCCTATACTTTCTCATTTCCATGCTGGAATATCTAAGGGATGTAATTTACCTGCGAGTCTAAAATGTTCTACCTTTACTTGTTGACAAGTGAGACAACGAGACATGAAATTAGCTCCACCAGAAATTTCTTTTGAGATCTTGATACATTTTTGTACCACCTGGATGAATGGTGTACTTGGATTTATGTGCTTCTTCTAGGATTAGTTTCTTCGTATCCTCATGATCTGGTACACACACACGGCCTTTAAATAGCAATCTTCCGTCATTGGAAATAGAAAAATCCGGCATCTATTCTATGTTGGCTTTAATTTCTAGTAATACAGGATCATTGTCTTGTATCCTGACTAGATCTTCCATTAATGTAGGTTGAGCTCGGATATTGGCTATAAAATAATCTTCTTCTTCCTTCATGTCAATATCTAAGTTCAACTGAGCAAATTGAGGAATAAGATTAGTCATACTAATCATAAGACTTGATAGCTTTCCCATTGGTTTTCTGCTGAGTGCATCGGCTACAGCATTAGCCTTGCCATGATGATATTGAATAGTAAAATCAAAGTCTTTGAGATATTATAACCATCTCATCTGCCTCATATTCAACTCCTTTTGAGAGAATAAGTATTTCAAACTTTTGCATTAGAGCCAGATTAGATAGATTTCTAATCAACACTCACTGCCAATCGATATTGCCTCGTTTTCAAGTTAAGCACTTCCTGAGGGGTCCTTCAGACCATAGTCCTCTACTGCTGATAAGTGAAAACTCCCCTTCTGGTCCTTCCAGGTTCATCTTCCAAAAAATGTGGACTACCCACAAATCCTTTCAGCAAGCTATTTCTCAAGTATGGAAGCAGGTGCAAGACCATCCAAATGCTATGGTTAGACTAACCAATAAGCTGAAGTCTGTTAAAAATCACCTCCGAAAATGGAATAAAGAGGTTTTCGGTGATGTTACTCAAAATGTTAGACAAGTAGAATTGGAAGTGGAGATTAAACGGCTTGCCTTTGATCAGAACCCCACATCAGACAATAGAACCACTTTGAATGCAGCCAGTGCTAACCTGCGACAGGCTCTCCATAGGGAAGAAATTTTCTGGAACCAAAAATCCCGAATAGATTGGATTGAAAGTGGAGACCGGAACATCACCTTTTACCATATTGTTACTCAATACAACAGGAGAAGGGGTTTCATTAGAAGACTAAAGCTGAATGGCTCTGATCAATGGTGTAAAAATTCAAATATCCTCCGGGTGCAGGCTGTGAAGTATTTTCAAGAACTCTTCTCCACTGAAAAACACTTGGTTGACCATTCTCTGTTGGAATGCATTCCATAAATCATCTCTGATGAACATAATTCCTCTCTCATTTCAATCCCGGATGAAGAGGAAGTGAGGGCAGCAGTTTGGTCCCTTAAGAGTTCTAGCTCCCCAGGACCTGATGATTTCACTGGTGAATTTTATACAGTCGTCTGGGACATCATTGGAGCAGATGTTATAGTTGCGACCCAAAGTTTCTTCATGGGTTTTCCAATCCCTAGAGGTATCTCCTCCTCTATAATTGCCCTTATTCCCAAAGTGCAGGATCCCAAGACTTTCAGTGACTTTCATCCTATAAGTCTATGTAACTTCTCTTACAAAATAATCTCTAGTATTATTTCCAAGCGGCTTGCAGCAATTCTCCCAAATATCATCTCAAAGGAACAAGGGGCTTTTGTAAAAGGTCGCTCCATTCTTGACAATATTGCTCTGGCGAGACAAATGATGTCGGACATTGACAGGAAAGTCAGAGGACATAATGTTTTCTTGAAAATAGATATGGCAAAGGCCTATGATAGAATGGAATGGGACTTCATCCTCATAGTCTTGAACAAATTTGGGTTCAATAATAGATTCCAATCTCTTATTGGGATGATCCTATCAAACTGCTGGTTTTCAGTCTGTTTCAATGGGGCCATGACAGGTTTCTTTAAATCTAGAAGAGGGATAAGGCAGGGAGATCCCATAGCACCCTACCTCTTCATATTAGCCTCTGAAGTGCTAAGTAGAGGTCTCAAAGCCAGGTTCCAGTCAGGAGAAATTAAAAGATACAGTGGGCCAAGAAGTGTGATTCAAGTTTCCCACCTACTCTATGCGGATGACACTAATTTTCCTGAATGGCAGTAAACAAAATATTAGAGTCCTTCAGCAGGTTATCAAAAGATATGAACTCAGTTCTAGCCAACAAGTCAACAAAGGGAAAAGCAATTTTGCTATTTCTGCTAAAGCTCTGATTGCTCTCAAGCAATCTATTCATTCCATGACATGTTACAAATTTTTAGCTTCAAGCTTTCACTACCTTGGAATTCCTATAAAGAAAGGTAGATATAAGTGCCTTGATTTCAACTTTTTAGTGGACAAAGTTCAGAAAAAATTGGAGGGTTGGCAGTCCAAATTTCTTTCCCAGGCTGGGAGAGCTATCCTTATAAATTTAGTCCTCCGAAGTATGCCTGTTTACCTGGCCTCAGCTTGCTTCATTCCCAAAACAATTATTAATGCTACGGATAGAATGTGCGCAATTTTTTTCTGGCAAGGCTCAGAAGGGCAGAGGCGTCGACATTGGATTAATTGGCAACATATTCTCAAGCCTAGGTTGGAAGGGGGTCTCTCTATCAGGGACCTCCATCATGCTCAGGTTTCATTAGTTGCAAAAAACTTGTGGAATATCATACATGGTGCATCTTTGTGGTCTATGTATGCCAGGAGCAGATTCATCAAAACCAATATTTTCGACTGTACTAAGCCTTTCCCTGCATGCATACCATCCATCATCTTTCAACAGGTGAAAAATCTTATCATAAATAACTCAAGATGGATTATTGGAGATGGGAAAGATATTGATTTTTGGAAGGACAATTGGACTGGCCAAGGACCTCTCATAAATACTATTCACTAGACAGACCTGAGCAGAATTCATAATAGACCCAAGATAATAGTCAGAGAGGTATTACTAGATCCCCTTCATGAGGCAAGGACTCTGCTCAACAACAGCCAGTACCTTCATACTGCTCAATTAAGTGATGAGAGGGATAGATGTATATGGATGGCCACTGCTGCAGGTTCATTCACTGTTAAATCTTCTAACCAACTGTTAAGGCCATCGGGTATCATTATAGGCCCTTGGGCCAATCTCTGGCATTACAGCATAGCACCGAGAGCTACAAACTTTTTCTGGAAAATCATCCATCGTGCAATGCCTGTAGATAGTAGAGTGATTGACTGTGGCATCTCTATGGCTTCCAAATGCAGCTGTTGTACCCTACCTGAAACTGAGGACCTCAATCACCTCTTCATCAATGAGGAATTGGCTACGGATTTATGGGCTTGGGTCACACCTCTCATAAACGCAAAGGTTCATCTCAGTGAACACATTACCATCCGCTACTGGAACATGTTGGCTGGAGCTAATCAATCCTCGGCTTTCAGTTTTGTTGGTTTGTATGTTGTTATCTTAATGCTATGGGAAATATGGAAAACTAGATGCATAGCAAGAAATGACAATATCAGGCCTAACATAAGTGGTATTAAAAGGAGAATTAGTGAAGCTGTCACCATCTCTCTTGAGAAAATCAAATTTCCAGGTTCTTTATCCACATCACATAAGAATTGTCTGTCTCAATTTCATTTTAATCCGAAGGTTGTTCAGAAGCTACCAATCCTTGTGCGATGCAAATTATCTTCCTCCAGGTTAACTCTGCATGTTAATGGAGCCTCTAAAGGTAATCCTGGAAGGAGTGGTGGAGGTGGATGTATCTGTGACCATGTGGGTAATCTGATTGTAGGTTTTGCCTTTAATTACGGTCAAGGATGCAGTCTCCTAGCAGAAACAAGGGCTTTGCACGATGGTCTACAATTAGCTTTGCTCTGTGGACTCCAATTGGGTGTTGTTTACTGTGATTGTGCTCTGGTGGTTAATGCCATCCATAAAGGGGTGGCTCCAAGTTGGTTAACTCTTCCATGGTGGAAGGCTACTTTTGAACTATTATCTAAATGCGGCTCCATTGTTCAGCACATCTTCAGGGAAGGCAATCAAGTTGTTGATGCTTTGGCCTCCTTTGCTTGTACCGGTCACAACAACTGCATTTATACTCATATCAGATAACTTCCTCGGCTGGCCAGAGGTGCCCTCAAAGTGGACAAAGCAGGCCTACCTGCTGTTAGGATCTATAACTGACTGTCTTTGGGTATGTAGATATAACTCATGGCTACAAATGGGAACTGACAGGGGCAATGCCCCGCTGATCTTGTATTCTTTACAAAAAGCAATAAAATTTTCTTGGCCACAGTGTATGTCTAGGGGTGAGAACATCATTCCCTGCTGGGGGATGGTGCACTCGACTGGACTTCGACACTGCTGGTTGGTGCTTAAAAAAAAAGTATTTCAAGCTTTTGTGATCCGAGTAGACCGTGAACTTTTCTCCGTAAAGGCAGTGATGCCAAATATTTAAGGCGAAGATAACAGATGCCAGTTCCAAATCATGCACGGGATAATTTTCCTCGTGCCGTTTCAATTGTCTTGAAGAATAACAGATTACCTTTCCATTTTGCATGAGGACGCACCCTAAGCCAATGCCAGACACATCCGTATATACTTCGAATCCACCACCTTCCATAGGTAGTGATAGAACAGGAGCTGTAGTAAGATGGTTCTTAAGGGTTTGAAAATTCTTTTCACATTTCTCTGACCAGACAAAAGGATTTTCTTTTCTTGTGAGTCTAGTTAAAGGAACAACAATTTTTGAGAAGTCCTTAATGAACCTCCTATAATAACCAGCTAGACCTAGAAAGCTTCTTATTTCTGATACAGTCGTTGGCCGGCTCCAGTTTCTGACAGCTTCTACTTTAGAAGGATCCACAGCGATACCTTCTTTTGAAATAATGTGGCCTAGAAATGAAATTTCCTTGAGCCAGAATTCACAGTTGTTAAGCTTGGCATAAAGTTTATGTTCTCTAAGTGTTTGCAAAGCTATCCGCAGATGTCCTTCATATTCCTCTTTTGTCTTGGAATATACCAGGATGTCATCGATGAAGATGACGATGAACCGGTCCAGATATGGTTGGAAAATATTGTTCATAAGTTGCATAAATGCTGTTGGGACATTTGTTAACCCGAACGGCATCACCACGAATTCATAGTGGCCGTAACGACTTCAAAAAGTCGATTTATAAATGTCTTCTTCTTTAATTCTAAGCTGATGATAACCTGACCTGAGGTCAATCTTGGAGAAATACTCTGTTCCCGAAAGCTGATCAAATAGCTCATCTATACGAGGCAACGGATACTTATTTTTAATTGTAAGTTGATTCAGTTGTCGGTAGTCTATGCATAGCCTGAGAGAGCCATCCTTCTTTTTGACAAAAAGAACCAGCGCACCCCAGGGGGATGTGTTAGGTCTGATGAAACCCTTGTCTAGTAGCTCCTGCAACTACCTCTTTAGTTCCTTAAGTTCCGTGGGGGACATCTTGTAAGGGGCTATAGAAACAGGTGCTGCTCCGGGAATGATTTCAATAGTAAAGTTTATTTCCCTCTCGGGTGGTAAACTGTGTAATTCGGATGGGAACACATCTGGGAACTCATTTACAATAGGGATGTCTGCTATGATGATTTCCTTGGACTCGGTAACAATGACAGAAGCAAGAAAAGCTTCACATCCTTGCGAGATAAGTTTGCAAGCGTGAAGAGAGGATATGATAGTGGGATGTTTCCTATACTTGATGTCAAGGAAAAAAAATCTTGAAAGACCGGGTTTTCGAAAGGATATAATCCTATTTTGGCAATTAATATCAGCATCATGATCTATAAGCCAATCTACCCCTAAAATGGCATCATAATCTTTCATGTCAAGGCATACTAAGTTTGCGGGGAGATTGTGACCTTCTACTATTACCTCACTATCAGGATAATACTCGGTAAGCTTTGTTCTAGAACCTAAGGGTGTAGTAATAGCAAGATATGAAGGTAGAGGAACTGATGCAATTGGTAACATTTTTGTAAAATTAGTGGAGATAAAAGAATGAGAGGCACCAGTATCAAATAGCGCAAATGCAGGACGGGAAAAGATCTGAAGGGTACCTTCCATAAGTCCACCATCCTTGGGTGCTTCTTCTTCCTCTAGAACAGCGTTGATGCGAGCCTGCCTCCTACGTCCACCACCAGACGATTAATCCTTCATAAGGGGGCAATCTGACATACGATGCTCCCAGCTGCCACAACGTAGACAAGCATCAAGGTGCTTCCAACATTCTTCAGTCGAATGGCCAAACTTCTCACAAAATGTGCAAGCCACCATGACTTGCTCCTTCTCCTCCTTGACTCTCTTGCGCTTCTGGAAACTTCCACCGTTCCCGCTCCTGGATCTTTTCTTATTATCACGGCTTTTGTGAGGTTCCGTGATGCTGAACTTTCCGTTCTTATAACGTCGATCAGATCGTCGGCTGGACTCCTCTCTTTTTCCTTTCAATTTCTCGACATTCTCTAAGGTCCTCTCACATAAATATGCCCACTGGACCATCTCTGCATACTCACGGATGTTTTTGGGTCCCGGGCTGTTGAATGAAATCGGGTCGTAACCCGTCCATAAACCGATTAGCCTTCAATAAATTGGTACTGATTAAATGCGGTGCATATGGTGCTAGCCTGGAGAATTGAAGTTCATACTCCGTAACTGACATCATTCCTTGACGAAGAGAGGCAAACTCCATAGCCTTTCTTTCCTTAACATGTTCAGAAAAGTACTTAGCACGAAATAGAGTAAGAAAACCGTCCCATGTATGGGGTGCATCTGCCAGAGGTGTAGGTACTGATTTCCACCATGTGCGTGCATCTTTATTGAGTTGGAAGGTTGCGAGATGCACTTTTTCTTGATTTGTGCACTGGATAACATCGAAGATACGATTCATCTCATCTATCCAGTTTTCTGCCTTATCTGGATTAGAAGAACCATAGAAACGCGGAGGGTTTAAGCTCCGAAAATTACGATGCAAATCACCAGCCCTTGCCCCTGCACCTGCCTGGGCCATAGTTTGTAATGCCTGAGTAAGGCCGATAACTTTCTGTTGCATGCCACCCCAATCTACGCGATGAGCCATTGTAATAATGAGGTACCTGAGAGAAATAATAATTTGCCAATTCTCATGGAATTAGAAAGAGATAAATCTTAAAACTAATTAACTATCTTATCCCGGGCTCTACCCAATTCTCGCATGGGTGAAGAAATTTCTTCCTTAGTTCATAGGTATGGGTCCTTAAACCTTGGACTTATCCTATGACATGACACTTTTTCCTAAGTCCTGAGACTTAGGCTCTGATACCAACTTAACTGTCACGCCCCGAGCCTTTAATATAGCGGAAGACTAGCTCGAGGAACGAGAACAGTCGGCATGGTAAGTCTCTTGCAAGCAAGAATGATCAGAGCGCAAGACAATCACACATGAGATGCAATTGCACAATAAATTTATTCAAACTCCAACTTTATTTCATTAATGATCAAAATATTCTAATACAATAACTCTTCAACCTTCTTTAATCCATCAGACTCAAGGAAAAAGAAAATTACAAAGACTCGATCTAAACAAGAATGACTTCCTAAGTCTTCACTCTCATTTTGATAAGACTTTCATTCGCTCTCGGACCCGCTACTTGTATAACTCGAATCCGAATTCGTATCACTTCCATCTCTTGAAAAAAATTTAAAATAGGTAATGAGCACACTTGCCCAGTATGTATCTTCGCATCAACATGAAGGCACTATTAAAGTGATTAGCATTTTAGCTCTAAAGAAATAAGGTAAAATCATGCGAATGCGATCAATCATGCGATTAAACCAAAGTAACAAAGATGATCACGTAAGATAGAATGAGCAAATATGAATTAGCAAGAATGTATCAAGAACATGATATGGCCTTTCATGAACAAGAATGTACTAGAAAGTCATGTAACAAGCAAGCAAGTACGCTTCGCTTAATAGCAAGTACTTCATGAATTTATGTGGAATACCATTTTGTGGATAATTCCGAGAATTCCGTGATTTTCGTGATGCCGTGGATTTTCACTTATTTATAGAGAAAATACTCCTAGCGTAATACGACGTCAGTAGCATCATACCCCATGGTTTATAATAGTATGTTTCCGAAAATCAGCTGAGGGTACTAGCATAGAGCCCTTGAACACAATCAGTGCTCAATCCGCATCTTCAAGTATAAATCAAGCTACTTCCACGTTTCAAGCAATAAAATATGGCCAATAATGTAACAAGTTCAATAAGTTCATAATAATTCCAGTGAACGAATGCTTCAATTAAGAGTATGAGAGATCAAGAATGACTTAAAACAATGTTATGCTCATGGAACAATTTTGACAGCATAACGGTATATTCCTAATCTTCCATAAATTAAATTTAAATATCTTGAGCAATTATGACGAGTCCTAGACCATCAATAATCTATCTAGGAACTTTACAATATCAACCTTTGGGTTACAACCTTGGGTTAACTAGACGTGACGGTCTATAACTGGGCCGTTACACGAATATAACGGTCTAGTATTGGGCCGTTAGAACAGTTGAATCCAGAAGAAATCGGTATGGACTCAGATAATGTGACAGTCAGATACTGGACCGTTACTATGCCTTAACGGTGTAGTAGTGATCCGTTACATAACCAGAGCCAGAAAATTTCGATAGTGCTTTCTAAATAATTAGGGTTTAATGGTACAACCAACTCGGTGTCCTAGTGGGAATCCCAGGCTCGCGGAGAATTACGGAGGCCTTGAAACAAGATTTCCTAGTCCATTAGAAGGAATATCCAATAGAGAGAATCTCAAGTCCAAGAAAATGTTCTTATAGTGCAAAAGTGTAAACTAATGGTCATATAACGGAATATATGCCATGTACTTAGAGAAATTGACTCTATAGACGGAAACGAATGTGTAACGATGTGAAACTATGATAAAACTCCGTCAATACATCATTTAAAATCATGTTTTTAATATAAAACTATAGAGTTTTAGCAAATGAAATTAACATGTACTTACAATAACTCAAAGTGCTTTAGACATGCATGAATCAATTTATAAACTCAAAGTTCATGAAGATAGGTCAAAACTTAGATATCTAGGCTTATTTATAATTAGATTTGACTATTCTCAATTCTGTCTCGAGTTTACAGAACACAGCACTCTGGCGGTCTAACACAGGCATGTCATATAGTTGTGACGATTCATCGTGGATCCGTCAGAGTGTTGTAACGCTCCGATCTTGGTCCGTCAGAGATTACAGAGAAATTTAAATACAACAGGCGGTGTGACGGCTTATCGTAAGGCCGTCAGAGTCATGTGACGGTCGAACTATAATCAGTCAGAGCACTGCTGACAATAAGTAAAAGATCTATGGTTTAAAACCATTCATGCAAGAAGAATCAAAAATAAACAACTACTCTAGTCATGACAGAACGAAGAATAGGCTATCTAGATGCATAGGTTGCAGTGAATGAACAAGAGAATATCTTTTATCTTTAATTTAGGCTAAAAACATGCATGTATGCATGGACCTACTAAAACATAAGAATCAAGGTCTATAGTGCATGGAATCAAGTGAAACCAGAGGGCTTTTATCCCTGACATGATATTCTTTCCGTTCATGAGATAACCTACCTCTTTCCTGGGCTTTCAACTTCCAATTTGGGACTGCAAGACACGCCCTAGTTCTCCCCTTCCTGTGAGTTTTCAGCAACTTCACGTCGCTCTAACTCCGTAATCCCTTGACCTAAAGACGTGTAATTTGGAGGGTAAGAAGATGAAACTAAGGAGAACAAAAAGTTCTAAATAACCAAATTCTAAATACCTCGTTTAGATGTTCTAATCTCCTGATCTTTAGTAGACTTTCGCTCAGATTCCTGGGTTGCTATGGTCGAACTAGCAACTTTGCAAGGTTCAAACTCCTTGTGTAGTTGATCTCCTAGTACGAAATTTTGAGGAAGATTAGTCCTATGTATAAGGAATAAAAAGTTCTAAAGAATTTACCCGAAATACTATCTCCTTACCTTAGTTCCACACGAGCCAATGTAGGGGTCACGCAAGTCAAAACTAGGGTCTATTTATAGGTTCTAGCAAGGGTTTGTGGATTAGATCGATTCTAGAGTCCTTGTTAAAGCTTAGATCGACTTCTGAGAGTCCTTAACACGTTTACTAGTCCCCCCATCTCGATCCTTAAGAGATAGACTAGCAAAAATCCAATCCTTTTGCTCTTTCTTCTATTCACGGAACTGACAGAGCGTGACGGTCGACTCTTGGTGCGTTACATGCCTGTGGCAGTCGCACGATAGACCGCTACAGCTACTGTGTGCAGAATTCAACTCCATTCAGACTCTTTTATTTGTTTTATTCACATAATTATCTAAAAAAGATATTTATCCTTAAAATTCATGAATATGCTAAATAACCCTCTAGAATATGGGCCAAACTTAATGAGCTTGGTCCTTAAATATTTTGGGCTTCAATTAAATAGGCTAGATTAATCGTTTACCATAATTGGGCCTTAATGAATTTCTAATAAATTCCAGAAAATAATTTCTGAAATAATATAAATATTCTGGGTCATTACAATAAAACTTATAACCTCACTAAATTAATTAAAATTTTGATATTAATTACATAATTTGTTCGAAAAGAAAATTTTAAAATTTCTAATTAAGTAAAATAACATAACTTTTACTAAATATTTTTTAAAATTTAAAGTGAGAATAAAAAAGAATGGGACGGGCCGACCAGCGAGTCGAACTCAAAGCCTGAGCCTGGCCCGCGGGTCTAGTCGGGCTAGACTTTTAGGCCCGACTAAAAACCCGCGGACCTAAAAAGACATTGCGACCCGACCCAAAATCGGGCCAGATCCGCGGACCTATCGGGCCGACCCAGCCCATTGACAGCCCTATTTATTGCTATAGTGTCATCTTCTCCGAATTGAGTGAGAGAGAGGGGGGGCCAACGATAAGGCGGGCGACCGACGGACAAGCCAAGGGGGGACATCCTTGAGCAACGTCAGAGACATCTGCGCCGGATCAAGGTGGAGCAGGGGGCAGGCAAGGCAAGGCGGGCAAGATTGCTCCTATTGCTACCCAAAGGAGGACAAAGGTCTCTCTCTCTCTCTCTCTCTCTCTCTCTCTCTCTCTCTCTCTCTCTCTCTCTCTCTCTCTCTCTCTATGTGTGTGTGTGTGTGTGTGTGTGTAAGAGAGAGAGAGAGAGAGGGCACAACACCAGATGACATTACTTGGGGACTTATGAGGACGCACTAAAATTCGCTTATTCAAGTAGTTCCTCTATTAAGTGCGTGGGCGTGCCAGTCACCGAAGTGACAATTTGTTCGGGCTCCGAAGAGCCCATGGTGCGCTCGATCTGACTCGGTCAAACGATTGTGTGGTTCGTGTCGGGACCAAAACCTGCCGTGCCATAAAGGTCACGGTGTCATTTACATCCCCCATACGAGGGAACACCCTTGATTAATCGCCGGGATTCAAGGCCTCATGGCCAAGAAATTAATTGCATGAAAGGTCTATTACGAGGTATTGAAATCCTCACGCGAGGGCGAGAAGAAAACCATTCGCGGTCATGTCGATCGTGTACTGACCATTTAATGTTCGGATGAATGTCCGGCTCGAGAAAATCGCGGTTGTTGAACGCATGTATGCCGAGGTACGGTAAATTTATTGTTCGGAAGAGCGAAAAACGTTTGGCTGAGCCTCGGTTGGAGCAGTCAAAAACCAGTAAATTTGTTGGCCCGGTGCAAGAGCAAGCTGCGACCATACTGCGGTGGGCCCCCCGCGGTCGAAACAAGACTTGCATGAGCGTCATTAATATTTCCGGTGCCAAGGGGCAACGAGGGAATATCCCTTGAATCGGCTGAAAAGCCCTCTGTCTAGGGAAGCGGACGTTCGAAACGTGTCGGTCATTCGGGAGACCGTTTAATATTCGGACGGGTGTCCGGCTTGAGAATATCATAATCATCGCAGGAGGACCTAGAACATATGTATGCCGTGATACGGCAAATACATTATTCCGAGACACTGAAAACATTCGGTTAAATCTCGGTTAGTGTAGCAGGAAACTAGCGAATTTATTGGCCCGGTGCGAGATCGAGTCGGGACCATACCGGGGGTGCCTCCCGCGGTCCAAACGGGGCTTGCGTGGGCATCATTAATGATTCCGGTGCCGGAGGGCAACGGGGAAGAGTCCCAGGACTAGATTCCAAAATCAAAAACGTGATCGAAGGGAGTGAGCTATAGGCCGAGGATATGAGTCATACAATGACCATAATCGGGACAAGCCCGAGGTCTAAGCATGGCCCACGGGGGCCCTGTTGACCTTCCCATGCAAAGGGTCAAGGGATGACAGGAGCCATCTCATTCTATTCGGATTTCTGTCGGTCACTTGCGGACCACTTGATATTCGGACGAGGGTCCATATTGAAGATACGACATAGATAGAAACAACCCCGTACAAATGTATGCCGAGTTTACGGCAATTTCAATGAAAGGGGGGAACGAATCCTGATAGGGTGAATCCGATTTGGCGAGCTATCGGCCCAGAGCAATACCGGATCACGACCACGTCAGGGTGGGAGCCGTCAGCCATGTTGGTTACTCACGGGTCTTTTCATGTTCAGACACAGGTCCGTAATAGAAACGCGGCGGAAATCGAGGTGAACCCGTTCAAATATCTGCCGAACGTGCGGTAATTTTAGTAGTGGCTCGGAAGGGATCCGGCCTGAGAAACGAGTCCGGTTTAATCGGAATGTCGGCCCGAGGCGAGGTCGGGTCATGGCCAGTTCGGGATCATTCCCGAGACTCAGACCCAACCTAGAAGGGCGGCATTGTTGTTCCTTCAGCACCGGGCCACGGGAGAGTCAGGGCTGCGATATAGATTTTTACCATTTTTTTTATCTGGGTTTCAAATTATATATATAGATTTTATCGGTTATTTCCCTTTTATATATTTGTTCTGAATGATTTCTTTGTTTTGTTTATTATTATTACTATTAGATTTTCCCTGTTTATTTACTATTATTATTATTATTTCACATTTTTTTTATTTGTTTCATTTATATATTCAGGTTTATTTATTCATCAGAATTTTATTAATTTATTATTATTATTATTATTACATTATGCTATATACATATATTTATATATTTATGGAGAGAGAGTGGGCCGTTGGAGGGCCAAAAAGGGATGTACTGGTGAAGGCGCGTGCCGGCAAGCGGGCTGAGAGAGTGTGCCGGCAAAGGGGCGAGCAGTGTGCTGACGAGGGGCGCTGGAAGCGCGTACCGGCAAAGACCGTGAAAGCTTGCCGGAGAAGGGTGATGCGGGGTGTACCGGCGAAGGGCGCGAAGAGCAGGTCGGTGAAGGGCCAAACAAGGCGTGCCGGGGAAGGGAGGCCGAAGGCGTGCCGGCGAAGGGCGCGAGCGGGCGTACCGGCGAAGGGCTAGCAAGGTGTGTCGATAAGGGGCCATGGAGGGTGTGCCGGCGAAGGGCGCGAGTGGGCGTGCCGGCGAAGGGCGCGAGCGGACGTGAGCGGGTGTGCCGCTGAAGGGCGACTGTAGGGCGTGCCGACGAGGGGTATGGCCGAGTGTTCCGGCGAAGGGCCAGGCGGGTGTGCCGGCGAGGGGCCACGAAGGGTGTGCCGGGGAAGGCGAGGATAGGGTGAACCGGTGAAGGGCGCAGTGAGGTGTGCCGGCGAAGGGTGTGTCCGCCAAGGGTGGCGAAAGGGGCGTACCGGCGAAGGGCATAGGGAGCCCACTCCTCCTCCGTTTCTTTTAAGGCTTTTCTTTTCTTCTTTTCTGATTTTATTAAGTTTGCATGGGTTTCTTCTTTCCTTCTCTTGATCAATTTCCATTCTTTCTCCCATGAGGACGAATGTTCAAGTTGTTTAGTTGTCATTCGATTTGGCTCTCTTTATGTTGATTACGGTTCCCTTGCCTCGGTTAAAGCATTTTACTGTTGTTCTCTTTTTTATTTGTTTGTTACTTTCTTTTAGTCCTTTTTAACGTGTGGTCGTTCCATTTGTTGGTTGCTTCCTTTTATCTTTTTAATATGTTATCGCTTCTAACGAAAATTCGGTAGCATCTCCCCTTGACCCGAGCGTAAGGGAGATACAGGGAACGCGCCCACATGGAGTGGCGGAACCCAACAACTGGAGGTGGGCGCCCGAGAGCGGCAACACCTTTAATAAAACTTCAAAAAACTCGGAGGAAACGGTGAGTGGAAGACTATCCCAGGACTGGCTAAGGGGGATACACCGGGCAAGAAGAAGGGGCAAGTGTGCCAGGCCAAGGAGGCCAAGGGTATGGTGGTGAAGGCCATGAAGGCCGTGCCGAGGAAGGCCCAAAGGGGCGTACCGGCGAGGGCCATCATAGGCGTGCCGGGGGAAGGTAGCCAAGGCCGTACCGGCGAAGGCCCGATGGGGGTGTGCCGGCGAAGGCCTGATCAGGCGCGTCGGCGAAGGGTTCAAAGAGGGCGTGCCGTTGAAGGCTAGGGTGTGCCGCTGAAGGCACGACTGGGCGTGCCGTTGGAGGCACAATCACGGTGTGCCGTTGGAGGCACGGCTGGGGGTGAACGAAAGTGAAAACGCTCGGCAAGAAGTAAACCCTAAAGAAGGGAGAAAAAGAAAGGGGCGTGAAACACTGAAGGATGTAAACACAGAAGACATACATTGGGGAGACGTCCGAGGAGACGTTTGCAAGCCTTCTACTTTTATTCTCATAAGAGGAGTGCCCCAAGGGGGCTAATACATCGCAACGACGGCAAAACAAGAAATGAAAGGAAAGAAAGAGGAAAAGAAAATACAGTGGGGGGGACGGAGCGTGGACTCCTCCCCTCCCAGACCTCACTCCCTCTCTCCACTCATTCTTCTTCTCCTCTTCTCTTCGCACGGATGCCGGAAGCCGGAGTAGCAGCGGGGACGGGAAGGGCAGCAGGCCCTCTCCCCCCTTTTCTTCTTCTCTTCTTTCTCTTCCTCTTCTTCTTCTTCTCTTCGCGTGGACGGCGATGGACGGAGCAGCCAGAGGGGGGAGGCAGAGCCTCCCCTCCCCTTCTTCTTCTCTTCCTCTCTTCCCTCTTCGCACAGACGGCGGCGGTGGGTGGAGCGGCGAAGCCTCTCCCCTCTCTTCCTCTCTTCCCTCTTCTTCTCTTCTTCTTCTTCTCTTCTTCTCTTCTCCTCTTCACTGTCTGCGTCTCTCCCTCCCCCCGTCTGTATCGAAGGAGAGGGGTCTTTATACCCCACACGGCGGGAGCGTCCGAACACGGCAGTCGGAGGCGGGAAACCGGAGGCATTGATTGGGGATTTGACCCGTCGTCCTTGGTGGCAGAGGGGAAAGGCAACGTGGCCCAATCCCCGGCCGACACCTCAGACAGCCCACTGCGCACCAAGGATCCATAGGGCGTGGGCATCACGTCGTCCTGCCGGAGCGTGCCGCTGAAGAGCCTGGACAGCGTGCCGTTGGAAGACACAGGAAGCGTGCCGCTGAAGAGCCCAAAGGGCGTGCCGCTAAAGGGGCGTTAGGGGCGTGCCGTTGAAGGGGCACAAAGGCGTGTGCCGGCGAAGGGGCTAGCAGGGGGCACGCCGTTGAGACGCCATATGGGCGTGCCAGCGAAGCGCAGCAAGGGCGTGCCGCTGAAGCGGCTTGTGGGCGTGCCGCTGAACGGGTGCGGGAGCATGCCGCTTAGCGGGAGGCCAGGGTGTGCCGCTGAAGGGCCACCCGGGTGTGCCGTGGAAGGCAGGCCAGGGGGCGTACCGCTGAAGACACCCAAGCTGGGTGTGCCGCTGAGGGCTAGCAGGGGGTTTGCCGTTGGGCAACCCTGGGGGTGTGCCGCTGAGAGGCATTGGGAGCGTACCGCTGGAGGCTTCAAGGCGTGACGCTGAAGAGGCCTGAGAGCGTGCCGCTGAAGGCTTCAGGGCGTGCCGCTGAAGGGGCGACGTGGGCAGTTCTGAGCCCGTTGAGAGTGCGAGTTGTGGCCCATTCGATTTTCTTTGAGGCCCACAGGTTGGAGTGTATTTTGGTAGTTGATCTCTCTTCGCTGTCCTAACTCCGGAGACGGCTTCACTGCAGTGTGTGCGTTTGTTTGGAGAGTCCGGATGGCCCATCTTCTCCGTAGTTTTTCTATTTGGAGTCGTTGTTGATGCTAGACTAGTTGGGACGTATGGGAGTGCAATTTTGCATGTCCACAAATGCCCCCCACCCACGGGTAACGCAGGCGAAGGATGAGCTGGGCGGTGCTCGTGGGTGTACTTGTCTCTTTTTCTCTTCGTCGATGCCAACGGGGTGTTGGGAGCTGGCGTAGCATGTTGGTCTCTTCTTCTCTTTATCAGTGCCGACGGGGTGTCGGGAACTGTCATGGCATATTGGTCTCTTTGTCTCTTCATCAGCGCCGGTGGGGTGCCGGGAACTGAAGCAGTATGTTGGTCTCTTCATCAGTGCCGACGGGATGTCGGCAACTGAAGCAGCATATTGGTCTCTTCATCAGTGCCGACGGGATGCCGGGAACTGAAGCAGCATGTTGGTCTCTTCATCAGTGCCGACGGGGTGTCGGGAACTGAAGCAGCATATTGGTCTCTTCATCAGTGCCGACGAGATGCCGGGAACTGAAGCAGCATGTTGGTCTCTTCATCAGTGCCGACGGGGTGTCGGGAACTGAAGCAGTTTATTGGTCTCTTCATCAATGTCGACGGGATGCCGGGAACTGAAGCAGCACGTTGGTCTCTTCACCAGTGCCGACGGGGTGCCGGGAACTAAAGCAGTTGATGCGGGACGAGACATTTTGTGTGGTTTGTTTGCATGGTTTGTGTGTCGTTTGTCTGCATGTGTCTTGTGCAAGCTCGTTGTCGTTCTCTTATGAGTAAGAGGCGAGTGGACTCATTCGATGAGTATGAGATCGATTCTATATCTACACCCGGATCTAGTCACCTATAGGGACTCAGCGGTGATTCCTAGTGAGTCTTCGAGCTGCTTCCTTCCCTTTTGAGAGTGCCCCACTCGGAGTGTCCACCTTTAGCCCATAGCAGTTCGCGCATATCTAGTATATATAGAATGAACAGGTGACGATCATTTGGAGGGGAGCATACCCGCGCTACTTGGCACGGTGACGGATCCGCCGGAGTACTCGAGCATCCATACCCTACTTGACGGGGTCGAGTTCCTCCCACCCGGGGAGAGTTGATGGGAATCGACGCCGAGCAAGTACTTTTCATATTGCATTTATGTCCTTTAGTTTATTTTTATATCCACGGGAAAGTATACGCGCAATTGTACGGCTTTATCAGCCAATGCATCACTCCCGTAGATTGTGTGGGTTTCTATGTAATTTGCCGGTAGGACCAGCAAGGGGGCCCTCAGCCCTTTCCCATTGGTCCACCTAGACCATGTGGGGCTGGTCAACCAGCCTAGGTGGCCTTCTAGATGAGTTGAATGTCAATTGCCACATGGGTAGACAAAGGGGGTGATTTTTCCTTAGTAGGCTACCTACCAAGTCAAATTGTCTCCCTTGCCACTCCATAGTCAATAGGCCGCCCCCCCCCCCCCCCCTTCAATTTTTTATTGTATTTTTTTTGTATTTGTGGCATGCCATCCAGACCCTCCATCTCCCATCCCTAGATCCAAGGGTTGAGGTTGGATTTGGTTGGAAGCATATATAAGCTTGTATTTTCATGTGAAAATTAGTGAAAATTCAGAAAATTTGTGTGAAACTTGGAAGCTCCTTGCGCCCCCTTCCTCTCCCCCTGGTTTCCTCTCCTCAAACCTCCAGTTCTAGAGTGTATCAATCGTCTATCTCCCCCTCTCAACCTCTGATCTTCATCTGTGCCGCCGCCGCTGCCGCTGCCGCCGTTCGTGCCGCCTTCGAGCCACCGCGAATCCATCTTCGGTTTTCTGTCCTGCTGGATAGAGGTGTCTTCACGAAAATCTTGCTACCAGCCACGGCCTCTTCGTGGTTTGTAATTTGTATGGTGTGTTCCTATCTTCCATCCCATCTTCCACAAAAAAATGCAGGTCAAAAATCCTTCGTTTGATATTTTTTCAATTTTGGTCTTCAATCACTCCCAGATCTGTCATGTCTTTATCTACAGTAACAGCAGCTCTGAGTTTCCCATCTCCGACCTTCTTTTTTATTTTTTTTGGGGCTCCCAATTTTACTGGGCGTTCTGTACATCATCCCCTACATCCACCATTTTTCTTGATGTTTGATCCGCCCTCTATCCATTTTTCAAAATTCGTGATCTATCTCTACTACAGTGTTTTCAGCTAATTCCCATATCTGACCACCTTCCAGTTCAAACATCAGAACAAATCACAGCCACCTCCAAACCCTTCATAAAAAATAGTCCCGATTTCCTAGCTTGATTTTCTACAACTTTGCTGAAGACCATAACTTCAGATTCAGACGTTCACATATCGGTCAAAGGCCACTCTCAGGAAAGTTCCCTGCTAGTCTGAGAGTTCAGACACTGTACAACAGCAACATTCAAAATTCGCCAATCAGAAGTACAAGCTTTATTATTTTTCTGTAATCCCATAGGGTTGAAGCCCTTCGAAGCAGCTTTCCAACGGCACCAGTTTCGTCGCATTCTGACGTAGGGGCTGATCGTAGCGTCCGTTCTCGCCGGAGCGCGCGCCGAAAAACAGAACCGGCAGATCCGTGGCCAGTCATTCCGACCGGTGCCGAACGGAGCCGCCTGGCCTCCGGCCGGCGAACCAGCATACCGCCAGCCCAGGGAACGCTTCCCCAAGCGTCTCCACTACAGCGGTGCCACCGGGTCCCACACGGCCCCTCCAGACAGCACGTGGGCCCCACCATCACTAGTTCGGGTGTTGCCGAATCAACGCGAGAAGCCGCCCGTCAACCCGAATTCGGTCCTCCCGGACCCCATTGTGTAGCCCTTTACCTCCCTGCGTGGAGTGGGCAGCGACGTGTATTGCTGTAATATTGTGTATTATTGTTCCGGGAGTACGAGTTTCGACCGGGTCCGTCTTCCCCACGCCGAGCGCGTGGAGGTATCGTTCTCCCTCCCTACACTCGGCATTTGCTTATTTTCATATATACTTGCTTATGCCACTGCTAGAGAGAATGTTCTAGGATCGTAGCTCGCTTTTTATTTATATCACCGCTGCTACGAGAGAGAGCGTTACCGTCCCGTGACCCGATCCGGGCACGAAAGTGTGAATTGACCACCCTAGCTCTAGCCGGTTTCTCAACCGTGCACGTCCGACGCTTCCCTCGTTAAGGGACGATCGCGAGCTTGTCGTGTCCGTGTCTCGTCCCGCATCAGCAGTGTGTTGGTCTCTTTGTCTCTTCATCAGTGCCGACGGGGTGTCGGGAACTGAAGCAGTATGTTGGTCTCTTCATCAGTGCCGACGGGGTGCCGGGAACTGAAGCAGTATGTTGGTCTCTTCATCAGTGCCGACGGGATGCCAGGAGCTGAAGCAGTGTGTTGGTCTCTTTGTCTCTTCATCAGTGCCGACGGGGTGTCGGGAACTGAAGCATTATGTTGGTCTCTTCATCAGTGCCGACGGGGTGTCGGGAACTGAAGTAGTATGTTGGTCTCTTTGTCTCTTCATCAGTGCCGACGGGGTGTCGGGAGCTGACACGGTTTGTTGATCTCTTGGTCTCTTTTCTTTCTTTTCTTCTCTTCTTCTTTCTTTTCTTCTCTTTTTTGTTATCTCTTTTTTTTCTTTCTTCTCTCTTTTTTTGTTTATTTTTTTTCTTCTCTCTTTCCCTCTTCTTCTCTTCTTCCCTCTTTTTCTTTCTTTTTTTTTTGAAGAACTCCGGGTGGCTGCTGGCGTGGATGCCAATGATATAAGAGCTGTCGGCACAGCGGCCGATAATTGGAAGCTGTTGACATGGGAGCCAAAATTGAAAAGCTGTCGACCCGAAGGCCAATGATTGAAAGCTGTCGGCTCAGGGGTCGATAATTGAAAGATGTTGGCATGGGAGCCAATAATTGAAAAGTTGTCGACCCGAAGGCCGATGATTAAAAAGCTGTCGGCTCAGGGGCCGATGATTAAAAAGCTGTCGGCTCAGGGGCCGATGATTGAAAAGCTATCGACCCGAAGGCCGATGATTAGAAAGTTGTCGGCTCAGGGGCCGATGATTGAAAGTTGTTGGCATGGGAGCCAATAATTGAAAAGCTGTCGATCCGAAGGTCGATGATTAAAAAGCTGTCGGCTCAGGGGCCGATGATTGAAAAGCTGTCGGCTCAGGGGTCGATGATCGAAAAGCTGTCGACCCGAAGGTTGATGATTATAAAGTTGTCGGCTCAGGGGCCGATGATTGAAAAGTTGTCAGCTCAAGAGCCGATAAGGGAGGTCAAAACAGCCAAGGCTGGGAGCGGGCTTAAAGAGCCAAAGTTGGGGATTAACGAGCCGCGAGGGCAAGAGGTAGGCCATGGGGGTCAAGATTGGGCTCTACGAGCCAGAGCTAGGAAAGTAGGCTTCGATGGCCGAAATTGAGTTTATTGCATACGCACATTCTTGTTATTTTATTATTTTTTTATTATTATTTTTATGTTATTTTTTTTATCATTTTTTCCCTTCTTTTTCTTCTCTCTTTTTTTTTAAGCATGCAAGCATTCATTAGCAGGCATAACATAAATATAAGTAAGGCAGCTGCCTCTATAGGGGATAGGATAGGGACGTCGCCCGTAATTCGTAGATGCGGTGCGGGCCGCGAGGCACAATTGAGGGGTGGTGCACCCGTCAAGAGGATATCGCATGTCTTGCATGCATAGCCTAAATTCACGCATTTCACCCGAAGCAATTCTCTGTGGCATGGCAGTGCAAATGTGTGAGCAAAGAGCCCTAACCATAAGGATATGCAGGTTTTTCTGGTGACACTCGAGGATCACTCTAGCGCCTGCACATTAGTTTCAGGCTCTCGATTTTGGTAGCTTCACACAGCCCCCCGTCTGTTTATTTTGGTAGCGGATTTCACCGTTCGGCGCGAGTCTCCTCATGTGTCTCAATGGGGATTCCCGGCTACTAGGACTCATCCTTATTCTAATTTTATTACGGATTCCACCATTTGACGCGAGTCTCCTCATGTGTCTCAATGGGGATTCCCGGCTACTAGGATTCGTCCTTATTATAATTCACTTCACCATTTCGCGCGAGTCTCCTCATGTGTCTCAATGGGGATTCCCGGCTACTCGGATTCACGTGTCTCTCTCTTTTTTTCCCTCTCCTTTTTTTTCCTCTTTTTTTTTACAGTGGGGGTAGGCAGCTTTTTCCTCATGATTACCTTTCACGCGAATGCAGGAATTCAAGTCTCCGTAGAGTGCTAAGAAGAAATTCGGGCAATCCCTATAGTCGAAGGCTATTGAACACATTAAGTGCTAAATGTGGGAGCGTTGCCTCAAGTTTATTTTGTGAGTTGGGCTTAACAATTCAGCCATGACTCTTCCCCTTGACGTGTGCACCCACCATAATTGGGTTCCCTTCGAGCGCGTGCCATGACGCCCATGCATCCGGAATCGGGGCGATATTATTTAGCAAGGAAACACGGTCCTAGAAAATTTTAAGGAGGTGTATTATTCTATATTAAGCAACCATGCAAGCAGGGCAATCATGCATTCTTTTTTTATATTTTTTTTGTGTTTGTTTTGTTGTTTTTTGTTGTTGTTGTTGTTGTTGTTTTTTTTCATAGGAAAATATTGTTATTACGTATATGTGTAGTGGTAGTAAAGGTATTAGGGAGGCAGACCGCAAAAGGGCTGAAAGGATATTAGGGAAGCGGGCTATAGAACCCGAGGGACATCACGGGAGTGAGCCATAAGGGCTAAAAGATGATGGGGAGCGGGCTGCGGGAGCCAGAATCGGGAAGCGCAGTGGGACGGCAGTGGGCCCCGGCCGAAATGGCCCTGCAGAGGGGCGGTGGGTAGCGGGACGTGAGAGTCGAAGAGAAGGGTCTCTTTTGTTCTCTGGCCAGGGAAGGATCTGGACCAAAATGGAAGGTTTATTCTTTTGTTCTCTGGCCGGGGAAGGATCCGAACCAAAGCGAGAGGTCTATTTTTTAACTGGAAAGCTGTCGGCTGGGGTGCCAATGATGAGATAGCTGTCGACTAGGAGCCGATGATGAGGTAGCTGTCGGCTAGGAGCCGATGATGAGGTAGCTGTCGACCCGGAGGCCGATGATGAGGTAGCTGTCGGCTAGGAGCCAGTGATGAGATAGCTGTCGGCTAGGAGCCGATGATGAGGTAGCTGTTGGCTAGGAGCCGATGATGAGGTAGCTGTCGGCTAGGAGCCGATGATTATATAGCTGTCGACCCGAAGGCCGATGATGAGGTAGTTGTCGACCTGAAGGCCGATGAAGGGGTAGTTGTCGGCTTGAAGCCCCGATGGCTGAAAGTTGGTCGGTTTAGTGCCCCATCGGCGGAATGTCTAGTCGGTTTAACGCCCCGTCGGCGGAAGGTTTAGTCGGTTTAACGCCCCGTCAGCGGAAGGTTTAGTCAGTTTAACGCCCCATCGGCGGAAGGTTTAGTCGGTTTAACGCCCCGTCGGTGGAAGGTTTAGTCGGTTTAACGCCCCGCCGGCGGAAGGTTTAGTCGGTTTAACTCCCCGTCGGCGGAAGGTTTAGTCGGTTTAACGCCCCGTCGGCGGAAGGTTTAGTTGGTTTAACGCCCCGTCGACAGAATATCTGTCGGCTTGAAGCCCCGATGGCTGAATATCTATCGGCTTGAAGCCCCGATGGCTGAATATCTGTCGGATTGAAGCCCCGATGGTTGAATATCTGTCGGGTTGAAGCCCCGATGGCTGAATATCTGTCGGATTGAAGCCCCGATGGCTGAGTATCTGTCGGCTTGAAGCCCCGATGGCTGAATATTTTTTTGGTTTAACGCCCCATCGGCGGAATATTTTCCGGTTTAACGCCCCGCCGGCGGAATATCTATCGGCTTGAAGCCCCGATGGCTGAATATTTTTTGGTTTAACGCCCCGATGGCTGTTCTTTCTCTTCTTCTCTTCTTCTTTTATGGACATGCAGGTGCAAAGACCACGTCTGCCTCGTGACTCTCTTTTTTTTCTTCTCTTCTTCTTTTGTAGAGAGGCAGGTGCAGAGACCATGTTCGCCCCGTGATTGTTCTTTCTCTTCTTCTCTTCTTCTTTTATGGAGAGGCAGGTGCAAGGACCATGTTCGCCCCGTGATTGTTCTTTCTCTTCTTCTCTTCTTCTTTTATGGAGAGGCGGGTGCAGAGACCGTGTTCGCCCCGTGATTGTTCTTTATCTTCTTCTCTTCTTCTTTTATGGAGAGGCAGGTGCAAAGACCACGTCTGCCTCGTGACTCTCTTTTTTTTTTCCTCTCTTCTTCTTTTGTAGAGAGGCAGGTGCAAAGACCATGTTCGCCTCGTGACTCTTTCTCTTTTTTTTTTCTTCTTTTGTAGAGAGGCAGGTGCAGAGACCGTGTTCGCCTCACGTGCATTCTTTCTTTCCTTCTCTTCTTTTGTGTGATGAGACGGGCTCGAAGACCACGTCTGCCTCATGTGTCTTCTTTTGGTTCTGCTCTTCTTCTTTTATGTGAAGAGGTGGGTTCAGGGACCACGTCTACCTCATGTGTCTCTTCTTCCTTTTCTTCTCTTCTTTTGCGTGATGAGGCGGGCTCGAAGACCACGTCTGCCTCATGTGTCTTTTCTTCCTTTTCTTCTTTTCTTTTGTGTGATGAGGCGGGCTCGAAGACCACGTCTACCTCATGTGTATTCTTTCTTTCCTTCTTTTCTTTTGTGTGATGAGGCGGGCTCGAAGACCACGTCTGCCTCGTGCGTGTCTTTTTCTTTATTCTACTCTTCTTTTCTCATTAATGCTTCCACGCTGGAGTGTATTTCTCTTAATGTGCCCCCAGGTTGGGGTGTAGCTTCATTTGGTATGCATCCCCCCTGAGGGGGTGTGTTTTGCCTCTTCGCTTCTGTGCCCCCAGGCGGGGTGTATTTTTTTGGCTTCTATGTCCCCAGACCAAGGTGTGTTTTTTTAATGCCCCCGAGGCGGGGTGTAGCTCTCTTCAAATGCCCCCATGGTGGGGTATACTCTTCACGGCTTCTATGCCCCCAGGTGGGGTATGTTTCTTCTTCAAATACCCCTAAGTCAGGGTGGACTTCTCTTCATATGCCCCTGAGCCGGGGCGTGTTCTTTATAGCTTCTAGGCCCTCGAGGTGAGCTATGTTTCTTCTTCATATGCCTCTGGTACGGGGTGTAGCTCTCTTCAAATGCCCCCAAGCCGGGGTATACTCTTCACGGCTTCTATGCCCCCAGGCGGGGTATGTTTCTTCTTCATATGCCCCTGGTATGGGGCGTAGCTCTCTTGAAATGCCCCCAAGCCGGGGTATACTCTTCACGGCTTCTATGCCCCCAGGCGGGGTATGTTTCTTCTTCATATGCCCCTGGTACGGGGCGTAGCTCTCTTCAAATGCCCCCGGGACGGGGGTGTATCTTTTGCTTCTTATGCCCCCCTGAGGTTGGGGTGTATCTTTTGCTTCTTACGCCCCCCTAAGGCGGGGGTGTATCTCTTTACGGCTTCTGTGCCCCTGAAGCAGGGTATGTTGTTTCTTCAAATGCCGCTTGGGCGGAGTATATCTTTCTTCTTATGCTCCCATATCGGGATGTATGTCTCTTTGTTTCTGTGCCCCGGGTCGAGGTAGATGCTTCTGCTTCTTATGCGCCAAGGGCGGAGTGTATTTTTGTGCCCCCAGGCTGGGGTAGGTGCTTTTGCTTCTTATGCGCCAAGGGCGGAGTGTATTTTTGTGCCCCCAGGCTGGGGTAGGTGCTTTTACTTCTTATGCGCCAAGGCCGGAGTGTGTCTCTTTCTGTGCCCCTAGGCTGGGGTACTTTCTCATACCCTTTTTGCAGGGCGTATTATCTTGCTTCTCATGTCCCTGGATTGGGGCGTATGTTTCTTCTTCTGACGCCCCTAGGTCGGGGTATATTCTTTCTTCATGTGCTCCTAGGTCGGGATGTATGCCTCTTTACTTCGGTGCCCCCGGGTGGAGGTGTACTCTGTCTCTTTGCTTCTGCGTCCCCCAGGCGGGGTATGTTTCTTCTTCAAATGCCCCTGAGTCGGCGCATATTCTTTATGGCTTCTATGCCCCCTGGCGGGGTATATTTCTTCTTCAAATATCCCTAAGACGGGATGTATTATTCTCTTTCTTATGCTCCCGAGGCGGGATGTATCTTCTTCAAATACCCCTAAGCCGGGGCGTGTTCTTTATGGCTTCTATGCCCCCGGGCGGGGTATATTTCTTCTTCAAATACCCCTAGGCCGGGGTGGACTTCTCTTCATATGCCCCTGAGTCGGGGCGTGCTCTTTATAGCTTCTAGGCCCTCGAGGTGAGGTATGCTTCTTCTTCAAATACCCCTAAGATGGGGGTGTGATTCCTGACTTCATATGCCCCTGACGTGGGGTATATCTTTTGTTTCTTATGCTCCCGAGCCGGGATGTAGCTTCTTGGCCTCATACGCTGCCGAGGTGAGGGGTATGTTGCTTCATGTGCCCCCGGGGGGAATGCATTTTGCCTCTACTGCCCCGTGGCGGGGCATATCTCTTGGCTTCTTACGCCCCCAAGGTGGGGTGTGTTTTCTTCTTGTGCCCTCGGGGTGGGTTATATCTTTCGCTTCTTATGCCCCCCCCCCCTTGAGGCGGGGTGAAGTCTTTGCTTCAAATACCCCTAAATCGGGGTATAGTTTTGTCTCATATGCCCCTGGCGCAGGGGTGTATTTCTCTCCCTGTGCCCCTCAGTCGGGGTGTATCTTTGTTGCTTGTTGTGCCCCCAAAGGGAGGTGCCTTTCTCTTCATGTGCGCCGGGCACCGGGTGTATCTTTGCTTTTCTTTTTTTTATATGCCCCCCGAGGGGGAAATTCTTCTTCTTCTGCCCCGACACGCTGGGGAATGTTTGCTTCTTGTGCCCCCAAAGTGGGGTGTATGCTTTTTCTTCAGACTCCCCTAGGGCGAGGTGTATTCTTTGTTGCTTCATGTACCCCCGAGTCGGGGTGGATTCTCTTCATGTGCCCCCATGGCGGGGTGTACTCTCTTTATGTGTCCCCAAGAGTGGGGTGTGGTTTGCTTCCTATGCGCCCTAGCAGGGTGTATCGCTGCTTGCAATGTCCCCCGAGGCGGGGTATCCTTCTTCTTAAAATACCCCTAAGTCGGGGCGTATTCTTTATGGCCTCTATGCCCCCATAGCGGGGTGTGTTTCTTCTTCAAATACCCCCAAGATGGGGTGGACTCTTTTCTTCTTATACTCCCAAGGCATGATGTAGCTTCTTCAAATGCCCCTGAGCCGAGGCGTGTTCTTTACGGCTTCTATGCCCCCAGGCGGGGTATATTTCTTCTTCAAATACCCCTAGGCCGGGGTGTATTCTTGCTGCTTCTCATGCTCCCGAGGCGGGATGTGACTTCTTCAAATGCCCTTAAGCCGGGGCGTATTCTTCATGACTTCTATGCCCCCTGGCGAGGTATGTTTCTTCTTCAAATGCCCCTAAGCCAGGGTGTGTTCTTATACTTTTTGCGCCCCTCAGGGCGAGGTGCATTCCTCTCCATATGCCCCTAGCATGGGGTGTGCTTTTGTTTCTTATGCCCCCAGGCCGGGGTACGTTCCTTCTTCATATACCCCTAAGCCAGGGTGAGTTTCTCTTTTTGTGTGTCCCCAGGCCGGGGTGAATTCTTTTCTTCTTATGCCCCCATGGCGGGGTATGTCTTTTGCTTCAGGTGCCCCTATATCGGGGTGTATTTCCCCTTCAAATGCCCCTAAGCCGGGGTGTAGCTCTATTTCTTCTTACGTCCCCAGGTCGGGGTGGATTCTTCTTCAAATGCCCCGAAGGCGGGGTGTAGCTTTTGCTTTGTGTGCCCCTCAGTCGGGGTGGATTCTCTTCATGTGCCCCTGGGAATGGGGTGTATTTCTTTTTTTGCCTCCTATGCCCCCGTAGCAGGGTATATATCTTCTTTTCATCCCCCATGGCGGGGTATGTGCATGCTCTGCTCGGGAGTGGTGGCCGTGCTTGGCCTCATTGCTACAAAGCATTCCCCACAGCGGGCAACCATTCACCAAGCTACAATTGTGGCTCGCTGGGTCTTTTAACAACCACTCGGGGGCCGTTTTATGCCGGATGGAGGCAGCAGGAAGGAGGAACGAGCGGGGTCATTGCACCGCGGACTCGGGACCTCTTAGAGTCGGGCGGGATGCCGGGTTTCTTCTTGCTCTTTCAGTCGGCGATGCTAGCCAACTTTTCTTCCTTTATTCTTTATTTCTCCCCTTTTTTTGTATGATTGACCAGGGTGGAGGTGTAGGAGAGCGCTCACCCCCTCAGGGAGGGGATGAGTGGTTCGCTCCACCGCATCAACCCCACAGTGGTAATCTTTGTTCAGCACGGGTCTCGATGGACGTGGCCGTACAACTCTCTCTTCCCAATTCTTTCTCTTCTTTTTTTTGCTTCTTTCTTTTCTCTTTTTTTTTCTTCTTTTCTTCTCTTCTTCTTTTCTTCTTTTCTTCTTTTCTTCTTTTCTTCTCTTTCTTCTTGAGGGAAACGGGGGGGGCTTGATTTCCCCTCCCTTCTCTTCTCTTTCTCTTCTCCCCACTTTTTTTTTATAACAGCCCCCATGATTCCTGGAAGTTGCATATGCTTCGAAGCAGAGTCCTCGAGGCCGCGAAGGCAGCTGCATCGAGTCTGGATTTTCCCCCCATAGGGCTGGCGAAGACAGCACCTACAATTCATCAAAGCAGACAAACATCGTTTATTAGGGGGCCATGAGGCCCTGAATCCCGGTGAAGAGATGAAGGGTAGTTTCTGTCCCACCGGGCGTGCCAGACTTGTGGACGCACTAAAATTCGCTTATTCAAGTAGTTCATCTATTAAGTGCGTGGGCGTGCCAGTCACCGAAGTGACAATTTGTTCGGGCTCTGAAGAGCCCATGGTGCGCTCGATCTGACTCGGTCAGACGATTATGTGGTTCGTGTCGGGACCAAAATCCGCCGCGCCATAAAGGTCACGGCGTCATTTACATCCCCCATACGAGGGAACACCCTTGATTAATCGTCGGGATTCAGGACCTCATGGCCAAGAAATTAATTGCATGAAAGGTCTATTACGAGGTATTGAAATCCTCACGCGAGGGCGAGAAGAAAACCATTCGCGGTCATGTCGGTCGTGTACTGACCATTTAATATTCGGACGAATGTCCGGCTCGAGAAAATCACGGTTGTCGCGGGAAAATCGGAACGCATGTATGCCGAGGTACGGCAAATTTATTGTTCGGAAGAGCGAAAAACATTCGGCTGAGCCTTGGTTGGAGCGGTCAAAAACCAATAAATCTGTTGGCCCGGTGCAAGAGCAAGCTGCGACCATACTACGGTGGGCCCCCCGCGGTCGAAACAAGACTTGCATGAGCGTCATTAATATTTCCGGTGCCAAGGGGCAACGAGGGAATATCCCTTGAATCGGCTGAAAAGCCATGTGTCTAGGGAAGCGGACGTTCGAAACGTGTCGGTCATTCGGGAGACCATTTAATATTCAGACGGGTGTCTGGCTTGAGAATATCATAATCGTCGCAGGATGACCTGGAACATATGTATGCCGTGATATGGCAAATACATTATTCCGAGACACTGAAAACATTCGGTTAAATCTCGGTTAGTGTAGCAGGAAACTAGCGAATTTATTGGCCCGGTACGAGATCGAGTCGGGACCATACCGGGGGCGCCTCCCGCGGTCCAAACGGGGCTTGCGTGGGCATCATTAATGATTCCGGTGCTGGAGGGCAACGGGGAAGAGTCCAGGGACTAGATTCCAAAATTGAAAATGTGTTCGAAGGGAGTGAGCTATAGGCCGAGGATATGAGTCATACAATGACCATAATTGGGACAAGCCCGAGGTCTAAGCATGGCCCACGGGGGCCCTGTTGACCTTCCCATGCAAAGGAGCCATCTCATTCTATTCAGATTTCTGTCAGTCACTTGCGGACCACTTGATATTCGGACGTGGGTCCATATTGAAGGTACGACATAGATAGAAACAACCCCGTACAAATGTATGCCGAGTTTGCGGTAATTTCAATGAAAGGGGGGAACGAATCCTGATAGGGTGAATCTGATTTGGCGAGCTATCGGCCCAGAGCAATACCGGGTCACGACCACGTTAGGGTGGGAGCCGTCAGCCATGTTGGTTACTCACGGGTCTTTTCATGTTCAGACACAGGTCCGTAATAGAAACGTGGCGGAAATCGAGGTGAACCCGTTCAAATGTCTGCCGAACGTGCGGTAATTTTAGTAGTGGCTCGGAAGGGATCCGACCTGAGAAACGAGTCCGGTTTAATCGGAATGTCGGCCCGAGGTGAGGTCAGGTCATGGCCAGTTCGGGATCATTCCCGAGACTCAGACCCAACCTAGAAGGGCGGCATTATTCTTCAGCACCGGGCCACGGGAGAGTCGGGGCTGCGATATAGATTTTTACCATTTTTTTTATCTGGGTTTCAAATTATATATATACATTTTATCGGTTATTTCCCTTTTATATATTTGTTCTGAATGATTTCTTTGTTTTGTTTATTATTATTACTATTAGATTTTCCCTGTTTGTTTACTATTATTATTATTATTTCACATTTTTTTGTTTGTTTCATTTATATATTCAGGTTTATTTATTCATCAGAATTTTATTAATTTATTATTATTATTATTATTACATTATGTTATATACATATATATATTTATTTATGGAGAGAGAGTGGGCCGTTGGTGGGCCAAAAAGGGATGTACTGGTGAAGGCGCGTGCCGGCGAGCGGGCTGAGAGAGTGTGTCGGCAAAGGGGCGAGCAGTGTGCCTACGAGGGGGGCTGGAAGCGCGTACCGGCAAAGACCATGAAAGCATGCCGGAGAAGGGTGTTGCGGGGTGTACCGGCGAAGGGCGCGAAGAGCAGGTCGGCGAAGGGCCAAACAAGGCGTGCCGGCGAAGGGAGGCTGAAGGCGTGCCGGCGAAGGGCGCGAGCGGGCGTACCGGCGAAGGGCGGGCAAGGTGTGTCGGTAAGGGGCCATGGAGGGTGTGCCGGCGAAGGGCGCGAGTGGGCGTGCCGGCGAAGGGCGCGAGCGGGCATGAGCGGGTGTGCCGGCGAAGGGCGACTGTAGGGCGTGCCGACGAGGGGTATGGCCGAGTGTTCCGGCGAAGGGCCAGGCGGGTGTGCCCGCGAGGGGCCACGAAGTGTAATACCCCAAATTATTTTGGAAATTTAATTAGAATTATTTGAATTTATTTGAAATTATTTGGAATTATTTGAATTAATGAGAATTTATTCGTAATTAATTAGATTAATTCTTTAATAAATAGTATAAGTCACTTTTCAACTATTTTATAAAAATCCATAAAAATTATATTATTGTGTAATCCATTTCGTTTAACAATTTTGTCTTCTTCGACTAAGCCTAATAAAATCATTAACTAGGCCTAATCAGTGGATTAAGTCCGATTTCCACACTTACCTACCCAATAGTGAACGCAATAGTAAACCTCATCTTAAAACACCAAATTAGAGATTAATACTCAACCAAATGAGCTCATTTCGGTGGCAAATGAAAGGCCACGATCTAAGGATCAATAGCCCTCTATCAATCGAACCTAAACCTAACCCTAACACATGGTGGCGGCCGAGTTTTGGAGTGGTCAACCATGGCGGCACCGTTTTCCAACACCTAACTTGCGTGGTCGATTCCTCCCAGCCCCGAAGTCTCCAGAAGCTCTATGAGCTATCAAAATGAAGCTCTACGAGTCTACTTTCATTTGGTGGCTGTGGTGTTCACATTGGATTCAGATCTAGGAAGTTCTTGGTAGTTTAGTGGAGGTGGGTCGGCTGCCGTCGTCCTCCTTCCTCTCCTCTTTGATCCTTCGATTGAGGAGGTTTCCTTAACCAAAATCAGCTTATGAATATATCAAATTGTTCCTCTCGACGAGATCCTTCTAATGGTGGTAAAAGCCCCAATTTTAATTAGGTATCCAAGGAGATATCGCGGGTTTTCTAAGGTGCTATCCAATTCGTTCTTCAGTCTAGGGCTTTAAGTTCTCTCTTCGATTGCTCTTCGATTGAGGTAGGATCTAACATCCAAACTCTAATTAATATACATGAATGTAATCAGCATCTTGTTAGCTTTCATTTGGCGTAGAAAGCCCCAAATTTCATTGAGCATGTTTAGAGAATTTTGGATCGAAGTAAGAGTATGTTTAGGCTTGATTTATGGTATGTTCTTCAAGTAGAAGCATGATTTTCGGGCTGTTTTTGAGTTGGATATCTAGATCCACATATGGCATATCATACATGGTTAGAATCAGCATTAAGTTAGCTTTCTTTTGATATAAGAAGCCTCAAATTTTGTTGTATATATTGAGAGAACCATACGATTTAGTAAAAGCATGTCAAGAACTAGGTCTTCATGTGTTCATCATAGAATAGGTTGTGATTCATTTGATTTCTGTTGAAATTCGTGTTTCAAAACTCTTGTTTTATGACCCTAGTATGTCTATTAAGAACCCTAGACCATGTGGTTAAGATCCCAACCCATTTAGACCCCAAATCGTGGAGTTTTTCATGATTTTCGGAAGCCCGTTCTTGTCTGGAAACCCAGGGGTCGACCCCATGGGTCGACCCGTACCACCCATCAAGCAGAAGATTTCTGCTTTGCATAGGTCGACCCATGGGATCGACCCACACTGCAGGGGTCAACCCAATGGGTCGACCCATGCCAGGGCAGCTCCCTGGAACCTCCAGGGGTCGACCCAATGGGTCGACCCATGCCTGGAAATTTCCAGGGGTCGACCCACGTGCTGTAAGACCCGGTAAAAGATGTTTTTGACCAGAGGATCGATCTGGATCATTAGAGGATCGACTCATTCAACTTAGTACAATTGAAAACTATATTTTTGACGATCTGATGACCTATTCATGTACCCCTTTGATTTCAATTAACATTGGTCCCTACATGCAAACATAGTGTAAAAACATGTCATTTATCATCTTCATTTCAACGTATACAATGGTTAAATAGAAACCCACATAATTAGTGGTTAATTGTGTAACTAGATTTCTGTTAATGCATGCTATTTCATTCCTGTACGAGCTTGTTCCTTATCTCATCATCTTGAATCCGCTTTTTGGCAATTGGCTAAATGCAAATGATAATAGATAATCTTTGATATATTAACTTGGTAATTAGGATTAAATTGATTGTTAAGTTGCTGTTTTAGTCATTATTACTCCAGTAGAATGGATTGCTTACACACTTGAACGGTACACTGTCAGCCGTTCTTTCTTGACCCCGTGGACCAAGTTTTGGTCCAATTCTTGTAATGCGGTCCAAAGTGACCGTATAACCAAGTTTTTATTTTAGTGAATCCAAGGACAAGTTAGTCCTTAAATCTCATACTTGTGGCAGTAATTCCTCTGATTAAATTGGCCATATAACTTGACTGAATGTCTAGACAATCGTGGGATCTTGTATCCAATAAATCGATGCCAACGCACCGTAAGGGCCCGGTCTTGTCCTGGGGAGAGCGCCCGAAAGTTAGTGAGCCCATGGGATGTTAATGACATGGTGAGGCATTGCACTGAGTACTTGACTAGCTTGTTACGTCTATGACATGAAAAATCTCTTGTTACTCTTGTTACTTGATCGTGCTTGAAATGATGTTTAAAATACTTGCTTGTTGGCCAATTCTCAATTCTTTATTACTATCTCTTGTTGTAAATTCTTGTACTTGTTATCTTGTTATCTCTAGTCATCATTATATTTCTTGACCTTGCAAGATCTTTATATTTCGCTGTTTATTTGTATCGTCATTTATTTCATTTCTTAGCATTGCATATGAAAATGTAATTAACTTGTTAATCACGTAAACTTGCATGTTATTTCCTACTGAGCGTCAGCTCATAGTTGTTGTTTCCCCCCTTTCCAGGCTATTCAGGTGACGATGCGCATACCGATGGGGAAGGGCAGGAGTGATATCTCTTGAGTGTACTTGTAGTAGATGCCGAGTTGGCATGGTTGGTTACCTCTAGTTATTTCCTTAGAGTTGTGTTAGCACTTGTTACTCTTGGAGTCAGTTATTGTATTAGAATTCAGATTGGAAGTCATGTTTGATCGTGTATTAGCAGTGTTAGTTATTGTAATGATTTGGAATCATCTTGATCAATAGAGTTGTATCTTTCCTTAGCATTGTGTAATTGTTCAGTTTAGAATATTTATTTGCTTTCTAGCTAGTTTCTAACTGTACGTCCCGATATTCCGCATCGGGGCGTGACAGTTTAGTTGGTATCAGAGCCCTAGGTTTCACATTCCTAAGTTTTCCTAAGTTCTAGGTTTTCTAAGTTTTAGGGTCGTATGATAACCCCTAACCTTGTTAAAGTCTAAGAACCCGACCTGGTGAGATTGGGTAGAAACTTGGGTTAAGTTCGTATCTTAATCGTGTTATTATCTATCTTATTGAACCTTAGTAATCTATTCCTCGTGTAGGCCATTGCAATGGCAGCTGAACGTGCAGAATGGAGGAACTTGCAACGTACAGTTCAAGGACTTACGCAGGCTTTACAGCAAGTGGCTCAAGCAGGAGCGGCACATCATGGCACCGGTGATATATACCAGAACTTCCGAGGGATGAATCCGCCTAGATTTGGTGGCTCGACGGATCCCGATGAAGCCGAGCACTGGCTAGATGAAATGGGAAGAATCTTCGAAGTTATACAATGCACCAGCCAAGAGTGTGTCCTTTTGTCTACATTCGAACTGGAACGCGATGCACGTACTTGGTGGGATTCTATCAAGGCGACTCTCGGTGATCAGCATGTTACGTGGGAAGAGTTCGAGGAATTCTTTAACAGCAAGTATTTTTCTGACCGAGTACAAGAGAAGAAAGCGGCGGAGTTCGCAGCTCTGAAATAGCGAGGTCTGTCCGTGGTAGAGTATGAGGCTCAATTTTCATGGCTTTCTCGTTATGCTACACACCTTATTTCCACCGAGAAGATGAAGGCGAAGCATTTTCTCAATGGGCTAAAGCTACAATATATCAATGAGTTAGCACCGATGGAAATCTCCACTTATTCCGAAATGGTGAGAAAAGCTCAAGTTCTAGAAGATACTCTTGAGATGACGGAGAGAATCCGTGAAAAAGGCACCAAGAAGGAACTACCTACGGGTTCCGGGAATGTCAAACCCGGGTATAGCAAGAAGAGGCCTATTAGTGGGCCTGGTTCATGGACTGGATCTGGATCGTGGAAGGGCAAGATGCCGAGGCAGGAAGACAAGAAGCCTGGCCCTGTTGTTCCATTCAAGGGCGTGTGCAACTATTGTGACCGTCCGGGTCACAAGATGGAGGAGTGCTGGCGCAAGCTAGGCACCTGTTTGCGTTGTGGAAACAAAGAGTACCGTATCCCTAACTGTCCTCTTATATCGGAGCAAGCTACACCGGCGAAACCTCAAGTCTTCAAGAAACCACAAGGCAAGCTTCATGCTTTGCATGTAGATGAAGCAGGAACCGCCGAGGACGGTGGGCTCGTCGAAGGTACACTTATTATACTCGACAAGCCAGCATTTGTTCTTTTTGATACTGGTGCCACACATTCCTTTATTTCTCGGAGATTTGCTAAGTCTTTAGCTATGGAACCTGTTTTGATGAATTCTCCGTTAGAAATATCAACACCTATTGGTACTAGACCAGCAATCCAGTATTTCTATCCTTCTAGTACGGTTATGATTGGTGAACAGAACTTTCCAGTTGATTTGATTTGCATGGACATGAAGGATTATGACGTAATCCTAGTAGCAGATTGGTTGGCTCGATATGAGGCTAATGTTCACTGCAGCTCTAGCTCCGTGTCTTTTACTAGACACCCTAGACTTTCTTTTGTGGGAGTTAAGCACCATAACTCCGTATCCCTTATCTCGGCTCTTCGAGCTGATAAGCTGATGAGACGAGGATGCGAGACTTTTCTGGCCTTTGTCTGTGCAACCCCTGAACAGCAGATTGAGATTAAGGACATTTCTGTTGTCCGGGCTTTTCCTGATGTTTTTCCCGAAGAACTACCAGGACTTCCTCCTGAGCGGGAAGTTATCTTTTCTATTGATCTCTTTCCTGGCACATCTCCTATTTCCAAGGCTCCTTACCGCATGTTTCCTGCGGAACTGAGGGAATTAAAGCAACAGTTGATGGAATTGCTCGAGAAGGGTTTCATTCGCCCTAGTACTTCTCCTTGGGGAGCCCCTGTATTATTCGTCAGGAAGAAAGATAGTTCGATGAGGTTGTGCATCGATTATCGGCAATTGAACCAGCAGACTGTCAAGAACAAATATCCATTGCCGAGGATTGACGAATTATTTGACCAGATAGCGGGAGCTCAGCATTTTTCTAAGATCGATCTTCGATCTGGATATCATCAGTTGCGGATTAAGGAAGAAGATATCTATAAAATAGCTTTTCACAGCAGGTATGGTCATTTTGAATTTGTCGTTATGCCTTTTGGTCTAACGAATGCTCCAGCAACTTTCATGCAGTTGATGAACGATGTATTTCGGCCCTATCTTGATCGATGGGCCGTGGTATTCATTGACGATATCTTGATTTATTCCAAGAATGAGGAAGAGCATGCTGAGCATCTGAGGATGGCATTGCAACTATTGAGAGATCATCAGCTATATGCCAAGTTCAGTAAGTGTGAATTCTGGCTGCAAGAGGTGTCCTTTCTAGGACATATCATCACGAAGGACGGTATTTCTGTTGATCCTTCGAAGGTAGAGGCAGTGAAGAATTGGGATCAGTCTACCAGTGTGACCAAAGTTAGAAGTTTCCTAGGCCTGGCAGGCTACTACAGAAGATTTATCCAAGATTTCTCCAAGATTGCGGTACCTATGACAAGATTAACCCGCAAGGAGAACAAGTTTGATTGGTTAGATGATTGTCAACAAAGCTTTCAGACTTTGAAGGAGTGTTTGACTACTGCACCTATATTGGCTTTACCTTCTGGTGAAGGAGGTTTTGTGGTATACACTGATGCTTCAGGTATTGGTTTAGGCTATGTACTCATGCAGCATGGAAAGGTGATTGCCTATTCTTCTAGGCAGTTGAGGAAGCATGAAGAGAATTATCATGTTCACGATTTGGAACTAGCAGCAGTCGTGTTTGCTTTGAAGATATGGAGGCACTACTTGTATGGAGAAACATTCACAGTATTTTCAGATCACAAAAGTCTGAAATATTTGTTTTCTCGGAAGGAACTTAATATGAGGCAGCGAAGATGGTTGGAGTACTTGAAAGACTTCGACTTCTCGATTGAGTATCATCCTGACAAAGGCAATGTTGTGGCAGATGCATTAAGCAGGAAGCCTTTGGCTAGATTATCAAGTCTCATGTTACATGAGTGGAAGCTATTGGGACAATTAGCTAGTCTGGATCTGAATGTTGATAATGATCGGGTTATGATTGCACATATTCAACTTAAGCCTGAATTATTGATGGAAATCAAGTCCTTGCAAGATAATGATCCCGAGTTGGTAGAGATCAAGGGAAGCTTGAGCAGCAAACCTGACTTCATGATGGCTGACGATGGAAGATTATTATTCCAGGGTAGAACTTGTGTACCTGATGAAGCTGGAATAAAGAACAAGATTCTGGAGGAAGCACATAGATCCAGATATACCATTCATCCTAGAGACACTAAAATGTTCAAGGATTTGAAGAGATGTTTTTGATGGCCGAACATGAAAAGAGAAGTTGCAGACTTCGTGAGTAGATGCTTGGTTTGTCAGCAAGTTAAGGCTGAACATTTCAGACCGGCAGGAAAGTTGAAACCACTTGACATACCCCAATGGAAGTGGGAAAGTATTGGCATGGATTTCATTATGGGTCTACCTAGGACTCTGGGTGGATTTGATGCAATATGGGTGATTGTTGACCGATTGACAAAGTCAGCTCATTTCTTACCCATTAAGTCCAAGTGGATACTTGATGTATTGGCTGCTTTGTATTTGAAGGAAGTGGTAAGGCTCCATGGCATACCAGTCAGTATTGTGTCTGATCGAGACCCCAGATTTACTTCACATTTCTGGAAGGGACTGCAAGAGTCTCTTGGTACTCGTCTGAATTTCAGTACTACTTTTCATCCGCAGACAGATGGACAGACTGAAAGAACCAATCAGATAGTGGAAGATATGCTTAGAGCATGTATGATTGATTTCGGAGGCAGTTGGAGTGACCATTTAGCTTTGATTGAATTCGCCTACAACAACAGTTATCAATCCAGCATCCAGATGGCTCCTTTTGAAGCATTGTACGGGTGAAGCTGTCGTTCCCCGTTGTGTTGGGATGAGATAGGTGAGAAGCAATGGCTTGGACCGGATCTTATTTCAGAATCATCACAGAACATCCGTGTCATCCGAGACCGGTTACAGGTAGCCCAATCAAGACAGAAGAGTTATGCCGACACAAGGAGAAGAGCATTAGAATTTCAAGTTGGCGAGCATGTATTCTTAAAGGTTTCTCCTTCGAGAGAGATTCGAAGATTTGGCATTCATGGCAAGCTAAGTCCGAGGTATATTGGTCCATTCGAGATCCTAGATAGAGTGGGAGAAGTTGCTTACAGACTGGCATTACCACCGCAGTTGTCTGGCGTACACAATGTTTTCCATGTGTCTATGTTACGGAAATATGTGTACGATCCCACTCATATAATTCAGCATGTGGATTTTGAGTTAAAGGAAGATTTGACCTATGAAGAAAGACCTATCAAGATTCTAGATCGAAAACAGCAGCAACTCCAGAATCGGTCTATACCGATGGTCAAGATTCAGTGGAGTCAGCGTGGAACCGAAGAAGCTACTTGGGAATCTGAAGATACTATGCAGAAGCGGTATCCCGACTTGTTCTAGGTGAGCAATCTCTTTCCCTATCCTCCGTATTTAGTGCAGTGAATTTGGAGGACCAAATTCTTTAAGTGGGGGTGGGGGTAATACCCCAAATTATTTTAAAATTTTAATTAGAATTATTTGAATTTATTTGAAATTATTTGGAATTATTTGAATTAATGAGAATTTATTCGTAATTAATTAGATTAATTCTTTAATAAATAGTATAAGTCACTTTTCAACTATTTTATAAAAATCCATAAAAATCGTATTATTGTGTAATCCATTTCGTTTAGCAATTTTGTCTTCTTCGACTAAGCCTAATAAAATCATTAACTAGGCTCAATCAGTGGATTAAGTCCGATTTCCACACTTACCTACCCAATAGTGAACGCAATAGTAAACCTCATCTTAAAACACCAAATTAGAGCTTAATACTCAACCAAATGAGCTCATTTCGGTGGCAAATGAAAGGCCACGATCTAAGGATCAATAGCCCTCTATCAATCGAACCTAAACCTAACCCTAACACATGGTGGCGGCTGAGTTTTGGAGTGGTCAACCTTGGCGGCGCCATTTTCCAACACCTAACTTGCGTGGTCGCTTCCTCCCAGCCCCGAAGTCTCCAGAAGCTCTATGAGCTATCAAAATGAAGCTCTACGAGTCTACTTTCATTTGGTGACTGTGGTGTTCGTATTGGATTCAGATCTAGGAAGTTCTTGGTCGTTTAGTGGAGGTGGGTCGGCTGCCGTCGTCCTCCTTCCTCTCCTCTTTGATCCTTCGATTGAGGTAGGTTTCCTTAACCAAAATCAGCTTATGAATATATCAAATTGTTCTTCTCGACGAGATCTTTCCAATGGTGGTAAAAGCCCCAATTTTCATTAGGTATCCAAGGAGATATCGCGGGTTTTCTAAGGTGCTGTCCAATTCGTTCTTCAGTCTAGGGCTTTAAGTTCTCTCTTCGATTACTCTTCGATTGAGGTAGGATCTAACATCCAAACTCTAATTAATATACATGAATGTAATCAGCATCTTGTTAGCTTTCATTTGGCGTAGAAAGCCCCAAACTTCATTGAGCATGTTTAGAGAATTTTGGATCGAAGTAAGAGCATGTTTAGGCTTGATTTATGGTATGTTCTTCAAGTAGAAGCATGATTTTCGGGCTGTTTTTGAGTTGGATATCTAGATCCACATATGGCATATCATGCATGGTTAGAATCAGCATTAAGTTAGCTTTCTTTTGATATAAGAAGCCCCAAATTTCATTGTATATATTGAGAGAACCATACGATTTAGTAGAAGCATGTCAAGAACTAGGTCTTCATGTGTTCATCATAGAATAGGTTGTGATTCATTTGATTTCTGTTAAAATTCGTGTTTCAAAACTCTTGTTTTATGACCCTAGTATGTCTATTAAGAACCCTAGACCATGTGGTTAAGATCCCAACCCATTTAGACCCCAAATCGTGGAGTTTTTCATGATTTCCGGAAGCCCATTCTTGTCTGGAAACCCAGGGGTCGACCCCATGGGTCGACCCATACCACCCAGCAAGTAGAAGATTTTTGCTTTGCATGGGTCGACCCATGGGGTCGACCCACACTGCAGGGGTCGACCTAATGGGTCAACCCATGCCAGGGCAGCTCCCTGGAACCTCCAGGGGTCGACCCAATGGGTCGACCCATGCCTGGAAATTTCCAGGGGTCGACCAAATGGGTCGACCCACGTGCTGTAAGACCCGGTAAAAGATGTTTTTGACCCGAGGATCGATCCGGATCATTAGGGGATCGACTCATTCAACTTAGTGCAATTGAAAACTATATTTTTGAGGATCTAATGACCTATTCATGTACCCCTTTGATTTCAATTAACATTGGTCCCTACATGCAAACATAGTGTAAAAACATGCCGTTTATCATCTTCATTTCAACGTATACAATGGTTAAATTGAAACCCACATAATTAGTGGTTAATTGTGTAACTAGATTTCTGTTAATGCATGCTATTTCATTCCTGTACGAGCTTGTTCCTTATCTCATCATCTTGAATCCGCTTTTTGGCAATTGGCTAAATGCAAATGATAATAGATAATCTTTGATATATTAACTTGGTAATTAGGATTAAATTGATTGTTAAGTTGCTGTTTTAGTCATTATTACTCCAGTAGAATGGATTGCTTACACACTTGAACGGTACACTGTCAGCCGTTCTTTCTTGACCCCGTGGACCAAGTTTTGGTCCAATTCTTGTACTGCGGTCCAAAGTGACCGTATAACCGAGTTTTTGTTTTAGTGAATCCAAGGACAAGATAGTCCTTAAATCTCATACTTGTGGCAGTAATTCCTCTGATTAAATTGGCCATGTAACTTGACTGAATGTCTAGACAATCGTGGGATCTTGTATCCAATAAATCGATGCCAACGCACCGTAAGGGCCCGATCTGGTCCTGGGGAGAGCGCCCGAAAGTTAGTGAGCCCATGGGATATTAATGACATGGTGAGGCATTGCACCGAGTACTTGACTAGCTTGTTACGTCTATGACATGAAAAATCTCTTGTTACTCTTGTTACTTGATCGTGCTTGAAATGATGTTTAAAATACTTGCTTGTTGGCTAATTCTCAATTCTTTATTACTATCTCTTGTTGTAAATTCTTGTACTTGTTATCTCTTGTCATCATTATATTTCTTGACCTTGCAAGATCTTTGTATTTCGCTGTTTATTTGTATCCTCATTTATTTCATTTCTTAGCATTGCATATGAAAATGTAATTAACTTGTTAATCACGTAATCTTGCATGTTATTTCCTACTGAGCGTCAGCTCATAGTTGTTATTTCCCCCCTTTCCAGGCTATTCAGGTGACGATGCGCATACCGATGGGGAAGGGCAGGAGTGATATCTCTTGAGTGTACTTGTAGTAGATGCCGAGTTGGCATGGTTGGTTACCACTAGTTATTTCCTTAGAGTTGTGTTAGCACTTGTTACTCTTGGAGTCAGTTATTGTATTAAAATTCAGATTGGAAGTCATGTTTGATCATGTATTAGCAGTGTTGGTTATTGTAATGATTTGGAATCATCTTGATCAATAGAGTTGCATCTTTCCTTAGCATTGTGTAATTGTTCAGTTTAGAATATTTATTTGCTTTCTAGCTAGTTTCTAACTGTACGTCTCGATATTCCGCGTCGGGGCGTGACACGAAGGGTGTGCCGGGGAAGGCGCGGATAGGGTGCACCGGTGAAGGGCGCAGTGAGGTGTGCCGGCGAAGGGCGTGTCGGCCAAGGGTGGCTAAAGGGGCGTACCGGTGAACGGCATGGGGAGCCCACTCCTCCTCCGTTTCTTTTAAGGCTTTTCTTTTCTTCTTTTCTGATTTTATTAAGTTTGCATGGGTTTCTTCTTTCCTTCTCTTGATCAATTTCCATTCTTTCTCCCCTGAGGACGAATGTTTAAGTTGTTTAGTTGTCATTCGATTTGGCTCTCTTTATGTTGATTACAGTTTCCTTGCCTCGGTTAAAGTGTTTAATCGTTGTTCCCTTTTTTATTTGTTTGTTACTTTCTTTTAGTCCTTTTTAACGTGTGGTCGTTCCATTTCTTGTTTGCTTCCTTTTATCTTTTTAATATGTTATCGTTTCTAACGAAAATTCGGCAGCATCTCCCCTTGACCCGAGCGTAGGGGAGATACAGGGAACGCGCCCACATGGAGTGGCGGAACCCGACAACTGGAGGTGGGTGCCCGAGAGCGGCAACACCTTTAATAAAACTTCAGAAAACTCGGAGGCAACGGTGAGTGGAAGACTATCCCAGGACTGGCTAAGGGGGATGCACCGGGCAAGAAGAAGGGGCAACTGTGCCGGGCCAAGGAGGCCAAGGGTATGGCGGTGAAGGCCATGAAGGCCGTGCCGAGGAAGGCCCAAAGGGGCGTACCGACGAGGGCCATCATAGGCGTGCCGGGGGAAGGCAGCCAAGGCTGTGCCGGCGAAGGGTGTTGAAGAGTGCACCAGCGAAGGCCCGATGGGGGTGTGCCGGCGAAGGCCTGATCAGGCGCGTCGGCGAAGGGTTCAAAGAGGGCGTGCCGCTGAAGGCTAGGGTGTACCGCTGAAGGCACGACTGGGCGTGCCATTGGAGGCACAATCAGGGTGTGCCGTTGGAGGCACGGCTGGGGGTGAACGAAAGTGAAAACGCTCGGCAAGAAGTAAACTCTAAAGAAGGGAAAAAAAGAAAGGGGCATGAAACACTGAAGGATGTAAACACGGAAGACATACATTGGGGAGACGTCCCAGGAGACATTTGCAAGCCTTCTACTTTTATTCTCATAAGAGGAGTGTCCCAAGGGGGCTAATACATCGCAACGACGGCAAAACAAGAAATGAAAGGAAAGAAAGAGGAAAAGAAAATACAGTGGGGGGGAACGGAGCGTGGACTCCTCCCCTCCCAGACCTCACTCCCTCTCTCCACTCATTCTTCTTCTCCTCTTCTCTTCGCACGGACGCCGGAAGCCGGAGTAGCAGCGGGGAGGGGAAGGGCAGCAGGCCCACTCCCCCCTTTTCTTCTTCTCTTCTTTCTCTTCCTCTTTTTCTTCTTCTCTTCGCGCGGACGGCGATGAACGGAGCAGCCGGAGGGGGGAGGCAGAGCCTCCCCTCCCCTTCTTCTTCTCTTCCTCTCTTCCCTCTTCGCACAGACGGCGGCGGTGGGTGGAGCGGCGAAGCCTCTCCCCTCTCTTCCCCTCTTCCCTCTTCTTCTCTTCTTCTTCTTCTCTTCTTCTCTTCTCCTCTTCACTGTCTGCGTCTCTCCCTCCCCCCGTCTATATCGAAGGAGAGGGGTCTTTATACCCCACACGGCGGGAGCGTCCGAACACGACAGTCGGAGGCGGGAAACCGGAGGCATTGATTGGGGATTTGACCCGTCGTCCTTGGTGGCAGGGGGGATAGGCAACGTGGCCCAATCCCCGGCCGACACCTCGGACAGCCCACTGCGCGCCAAGGATCCATAGGGCGTGGGCATCACGTCGTCCTGCCGGAGCGTGCCGCTGAAGAGCCTGGACAACGTGCCGTTGGAAGACACAGGAAGCGTGCCGCTGAAGAGCCCAAAGGGTGTGCCGCTAAAGGGGCGTGCCGTTGAAGGGGCACGAAGGCGTGTGCCGGCGAAGGGGCCAGTAGGGGGCGCGCCGCTGAGACGCCATAAGGGCGTGCCGGCGAAGCGCAGCAAGGGTGTGCCGCTGAAGCGGCTTGTGGGCGTGCCGCTGAACGGGCGCGGGAGCATGCCGCTTAGCGGGAGGACAGGGTGTGCCGCTGAAGGGCCACCCGGGTGTGCCGGGGAAGATAGGCCAGGGGGCGTACCGCTGAAGACACCCAAGCTGGGTGTGCCGCTGAGGGCTAGCAGGGGGTTTGCCGTTGGGCAACCCTGGGGGTGTGCCGCTGAGAGGCATTGGGGGCGTACCGCTGGAGGCTTCAAGGCGTGACACTGAAGAGGCCTGAGAGCGTGCCGCTGAAGGCTTCAGGGCGTGCCGCTGAAGGGGCGATGTGGGCAGTTCTGAGCCCGTTGAGAGTGCGAGTTGTGGCCCATTCAATTTTCTTCGAGGCCCACAGGTTGGAGTGTATTTTGGTAGTTGATCTCTCTTCGCTGCCCTAACTCCGGAGACGGCTTCACTGCAGTGTGTGCGTTTGTTTGGAGAGTCCGGATGGCCCATCTTCCCCGTAGTTTTTCGATTTTGAGTCGTTGTTGATGCTAGACTAGTTGGGACGTATGGGAGTGCAATTTTGCATGTCCACAACTTAACCATAGGTGAGTTTCGAAACCGCACAACACCAGATGACATTACTTGGGGAGTTCACCAGAGGTGAGTTTCAAAACCTAAAGAGAGAGAAGGCACATCACCTGATGACATTACTTGGGAAGTTAACCAGAGGTGAGTTTCGAAACCTAAAGTTAACCCACTTTTATTCCGAGTTCACACAACCCTATTGATTTGTTTTCTTCCTTTTGTTATGTGATATGATGAATGACAAATATAATGAGCAAATGAGAATGATCTCAATCAACCTATGAACATGTGAACCATGAACCTAGGCAATCCGAACAATCTCTAGCATGGGCAATGCTATCTCAATCAAACTAAACTAAAGAAGGAAAGGGAAAACACACGCCGGGGCGTGGAGCAAAGAATAAATGAAAACACACCGCGTTGGTGGAACAAGCAAAAGAAATAAGAGATATGAGAAAGAGAAAATCAATGCCCAATACTAAGAAAGAACGTGATCGCCACCAAGGTAAACACAAGCCAAAGACCTGAGAAGTACCTTAGAATAGGAGGATGATGCACCCGCCCACGGGAGAGAGAAACCAATAGGAAACTGCAGCTCTGTTGAATGTAACGGCCCAGAACCTACGCGTCACAGGAGTGTGACGGTCGCCCGATATATCGTTAGAGGAACCTGACGCGCCTGATGAAGACCGTCAGAGTGTCTGCAGAACAAGCTCGTGAATCCTTCAAACTCCAAACTTTCCAGCCGGCTAGAAAGCTTGGGCCTCGTCTAATGAACCCTGTAAACCTTCCAAAGAACGTAGAACACAACAAAAATAACCTCAAATTAGTCTTTCACACAACATAGCATCAATTCTCAAATGAACTTAATATCATGCAAAAGGAAAGGGGAATACCGGGGAAGTTTGATTTTTTAACCCCTCTGGGCGTTTTAAAATATAGGAAGGATGTTTAGATGATTGAAACAAGTGGAGGAACGTGGAATAAGGAGTGGGACAATGCTATGATGCAAAGGAGAAGGGAAGAACACAAGTATGCCAATGATGAAACTAAACACTTGAAACCAAAGTACTCCCTTGACTGTGATGCAGATGGACGTGGAAAATCAATTCTCCTTGGTTGGATGTGGCTCCAAAATGCGGCAGCACTTCGACGCAAACTCCAGATTTTTCCTCCCTAGGCCATGAAGTTAAGGGTTCTATTTATAGGCCCTCAAATTCTCCGGTCGAGCAGAGGATAATCCAGCTAAAAAGGAGGATGATTCTTAGCAAACTCTTGAAGATAATACTCCCAAGAGTCCTTAGAAACAAACAGAAGGTCCTGAGGATCAGATTTGGAAGAGAAATCACAAGATCAAACTCTCAACTCGACCACGGAGTAGCATAGAAAAGACCAGACTTGCCAGGACTTATGTTGGATGTAACGGCTGCACGACAGACCGCCACATGAATGTAACGCTCCAGAGGAAGACCGTCACACAACCTTATCTCTTAAGAAGATAAGATCAACGGGGAGAAGTTCTAAACAATTGGACTCTGAATGAATGTAACGGTCGAGGGATAGCGCGTCACAATGATGTAACGGTCTCCCGACAGACCGTTAGAGACAACGGATAGACCAAAAGATAAGGATTGGAATAGCGGCCTCACGATCTAGGACTCCTCAAGATATAACGGTCATGGGCTGATGCGTCAGAAAGATGTAACGCCCATGTTGTGGACCGTTAGAGACAATGGATAGCCAAAGGATAAGAACTGGAAAGAAGCCTTAAGGGTAAGGGCTCTTCAATATGTAACGGCCATGGGCTAATGCGTCAGAGAAACGTAACGCCCCTGAAATAGACCGTTAGAGACAATAAGGATCCAAGATTAAAAAGGAAAGCTTGCTAAGCTTCATCGAATGCAAAAAATCAAGGAATCAGACCCAACCAAGGAATCAAGACCCATGAAATAAACCTCCAACTAATCAAGAAGGCTCAATGAAAGGGAATAACTCGGAGCATCATATAGAATGAACAAGGAGATGACCCGACTTATTAGTCATAAAACGGGTGTCAACAGATGCCCCTCCTTAACGTCATCTTTGCAGGGGAGCGAGCGGAGGTGAAGTGAAAGTGAAATGGAACATGGAGATGAAGCGGAGATGAAGCGAAACTGACTGAAAAGTGGGCGTTAAGGCAAACGACACCCGTCCAACCAACAAGCGACAGGAATTTTCTGAAAAACTTCGAACTAATCATAAGGAAATAGCCAACCAAAGGACGCATGTCTGGAGGAACTAACAACTAAGGAAAGGAAAACACGGCTAGCCGCCGGAAGCAACGGAAAGGAAAGAGACAACTGACTAAACTCCAGATAGGGATCTTCAGCCAACCAAATCAAGCGAACGGACCGAAGGAAAACCTTCTAATTCAGAGTGGAATGATTCTCCTTACTCGAGATTAAGAACACAGTTATTCACCATCACTGAGACACCTTGGCAGATGAAGAGTTCAAGAATGCTCAAAGAATGCGCATGATGCATGCTGGTCTAAAATAAAGAAATCATCAAAACGAATGCAAAGAAAGATAAAATAACAAGATATTCGAGAATAATATTGCTAGACCGGAGAAATCAGGGTCAGGACACCATCTACAACCACGGCGTGCAAGACAGAACCATCATCCCCAAGCTTTTCCAACCTAACGGTCTATCCAACGATTAAACATGTGCACTTAGATCATCATCATTTTTGTTTAAGGGGAACATCAGATCCCAGAACACATGAATGACCAGCCGGTTCTCGAGATAATATATCATAGATAACATATAGTAATGTATTAAAGGGACAAGGGATTCGGGATACAATACCTGACTTACCTGCCTGACGAATGGCAAAGCGTGATATTCATAACTCCATCCATGAACAAAAGATTAGCCAATGATAATTAATATGAGCATTAAACGAGGCATAACCATTTGTACGCATGAAAAGCATTAATAAAATGCGTTATGGCAGAAAATGCAACCATTCAAGCATCAAATAGACCATTTTATTCATCAAGAAATCTTCAAATTGTGATGGTTTAGAAATGGTGCGTTACACAACGTAACGGTCTAGGACTGGACCGTTAGATATTGGTGGTTCAAATTCTTCAATGAAACAATTCAACTGACCTGACGGTCTAAGGAAGACGCGTCAGAGAATGTAACGGTCTGGTGATAGACCGTCACATTTCCTGAGCGTTCAAAAAAAATAAATCGAACGGTCACAAGCCTCATTCATTCAACACACTCACAGCCTTAAACACCCCCAAAAGAAACCCCAGACCACCGAGATGACCACCGGCGACCACCGACGAGGATGGTCGGCGACGAGGCCCCACAGCCACCGAAGAGAAGGGAAAGGGGGACGAAGAGGAAGGCCATCCGACGCCTCCACCGTCGGATAGAACGAGAGGTGATCCCACCGCCCGTGGAAGAAGAAACGACGGCGAGAGCATCCACGGTGGAGGAAGAGGCTCCAACGGCTGAGGAGGATCAAGGGGAAGCTCCCCTAGATGTAGGAGAACCCAAAGCACAAGAAAAAAAGAGGAAGAGGGGCCAAGACCGAGAGGTAAGCCCATTCACCCTAATTTTCAATTTTCAATTTTTAAGAGCTTTTAAGTGCATGCATGGATGATGGGGGGTAGAAAATGGGTCTATGAACCCATTAGGAACACATGTAGGCCATTTAGCCACAATGGGAAGCCAAGGGAAACAAAAGGGAAAACGTCCTTTGGCAGAGAGTGTGACGGTCCTTCTAGCGACCGTCATGAGCCTAACGCATCACCCTTGGCGCGTTAGAGCCGTGTGACGCCCCACCCCAGGGCCGTCACAGTCACCAGAGACCAAGACTATTTTTTTAGGTTTTTAATTATTCAATTTTTTTTATTATTATATGAATGTTATGCGATGTTTTTATGATGCAATTGACTAATTTATGATCTAAATGCATGCAGGGGAAGAGAAGAACAAGAATCTCATGGCTTCAGATACGGGCGGTCTACCAGGCACTGCCCGACTACCAGAGAGAGCGACTCGCAGCAATGGGATTCGCCGAGGTGCTGAGCATCGACGCGATCAGGATGGATACTCCGCTGCTATACGCATTGCATGAGAGATGGGACCCGATCAGCAGGGCGTTCATTTTCCCGTGGGGCCACATGATCCCCACGCTGGAAGACATAGCAAGGATTACGGGATTGAGGGTCCACGGAGCAGCAGTGACCGGGTGGACTTACGGGAACTACAGGGAGTTCACCCAGGAGCTGCTGGGCTTGGATTTGATCAGACCAAGCCAGACTTCATCCCAGTTTTCGAGATCGAAACTGCAGGAGAGTTTGGGATTGAGAGGAGCTGCTATTGCAGTGGGAGAGCTACCCGAGGAGCATCTCGGGCGAGTGATAGAGCAGGTGCACCCACATGTGGCAGCGGAGGTAGGACCGGAGGGAGATCGCGTGCTGAGGTGGTTCCTCATGCTACTGTTCAGGAAGCTGCTGTTCGCGACTCGAGCGGACGTGATCAGCTGCAGACTGCTGCCACTGCTCGAGGACTTAGGCAGAGTAGGGAAATACGCCTGGGGAGCGGCGGTCCTGGCCTTCCTGTTTGAGTCGCTCAGCACGACGGACCGACAGACCATGCTGGGCGGCTTCTCGCATTTTCTACAGGTAAACTTGTCTTAAATGCTTTCTATATGATTATGCAATGTAATTGACTGACATGACTCCTAAATGCAGATCTGGAGCTTCATATACCTCCCCGGGATAGGGAGAGGCACATTACTCTACCCCGAGCGGATCCCGATCGCCAGATGATGGGTAGTTGCGAGGGACTCAGGGTCGATCACTCGATTGACCCGGGCGATCCAGGACGAGCTGGATTCCTTCCCGCATACGGCGGTAAGCCCAGAACTCTAAATGCTTTCTAAATGCTTTTAGATGCTCCTATATGCTTATGAATATTTCTACATGCTGACAAACTAACTAACATGATTTCAGGTGAGATGGACCCTGTATCGGGACGAGAGTACCGAGGGACAGCCATGGGTCCAGACAGCCCTATCATACCGTGGGCGAGACGTGCGGTTGCAATGCATCAACGTCATCGAGCCACTGCACTACCGCCTGATCCTGCGGACCAGGGGACTACACCAGCCAGAGGTAACCTTCCCACGCCGAGATGACGAGCGTCCGGGGAAGTCATCAAAGGGGATTTGTGGCAATGTGGATTGGTGCGCCCGCAAGGCCAAGTACGTCCACAATTGGAACAAGAGAGGTCGGGCGGTGAAGGAGCGGGCCGAGAGCGATGAAGCGTATTTGAAGGCCTTCACCCGGCGGTACGGGGACCAGGTGTACCGAGGTCCTCGACGACCGGTATGAACTTCTAAACCCTATCTCTGAATGCTTTTACATGAAAATTCCCTATATGCACTGACTCAGATGCTTTCTAAATGCAGCTAGACCCTGAGGGGAGGATAGCCGAGCTCGAGGGGCTACTCCACGCTACCATCCAGCAGCGGGACGAGTACCGGACCGCTCTGGAGCTTCTGGTAGGATTCCCAAAACCTGAGACTTAAATGATTTTTGATTATGATGCAAATGATGCAAATGTGACTGACTATCTTTAAATGCAGCGGGCCGAGGGAGCCCAAAGAGCCGGACCGGATGCTCCGTCATCTTCATCACAGCCTGCCAGGGGCAGAGCTGAACGGGATGCCGAGTTCGCTCGAGCGATTGCTCGGGCCGAGGAGGCGGAGGCCACCCTCGCGGAGCGGGTAAGAAACTAAATGCTTCTTTAGACCTAAATGCTCATGCACTAAATGCTTAATACACTGAAAATGCAAAATGCAAACTGCAGGCGAGAGAGCTGACCACAGCAGTGGCCGAAGCGGAGCGCGCTCGAGCGGAGGCAGAGCGAGGACGATCGGAGGCAGAGCGAGGACGGACAGAGCTGGCTCAGGCACGAGCCGAGGTGGAGAGACTCCGGACCGGGACAGCGGACTTGGAGCGCTACCGGACCGAGGCCCGGGAGACACGACGTTAGATCTTCGAGTTGAATATCAAACTGCGGACGATGGAGCTCACAGTGAGGATGATGGGCCGAGGACCGGAGCGGAGCACCTCTCAAAGTGGGACACGGAGGAGCGTTGCCCCAAGTGGATCAGTAGCAGATTTCCTGGCCAGCTCCTCTGGCCAGCGGAGGAACGAGAGGGCAGAGAGGGGACAGTAGGAGGAGAGTGCCTCCATAGCGCCACCGGCGAGAAGACCCGAGGATGGTGATGACAAGGGCGGCCCGGGAGACAAGCCGGCCGAGTGAGCTTGTTTTTTGTTTTTTTTTTCTCCCTTCTTACTTGTACATGACTTATATAAATGGAAATGAATGCAGATTTTATTTTTATGTTTTTGTTGTTTTATGTGAATGAATGTATGCGTGAATGGAATGCAGAATGGATGGAATAGATGTGGATGTGAAATGGATGTGAAGATGGATAGATGGCAGGAATGCGGCATGGATGTGTGAATGTGTGGAATAAATGGAATGAAATAGAAATGCATGTGGAAATGTGTGAAAATGGCATGAAGGGGATGACTGAAGTCATGTAAATTGAACGGGACGTGTAAATGAAGGACTATAGACAAAAAGGAATAGCACAAACCCAGCAGCAGAGAATGTGACGGTCTATGAAAGACGCGTCAGAGTTATGTAACGCACTAACGTAGGGCCGTCAGGGATGACAGAGACCAGACTGCAAATTGATGTGCAGGAAAATGTGACGGTCTACTGGGGAGCGTCAGAATGATGTAACGGCCAGAGCCAGACCGTTAGGGACGACAGAATAATGCTGGATTGAAGTAGCGTGCAGAAAATGTGACGGCTTAGATGTGGAGCGTCAGAGCCAAGTAACGGCCGTAACCAAACCGTCAGGAATGATTGAGCAGAAAGAGGCCAAGATCGAACAGCAGAAAAATGTGGCGGCTTAGGGTCCATGCGTCACAGAAGGTAACGGTCATAGCTCAGACCGTTAGGCTTGACAGAATGAGATTAGGCCAAAAATAAACCCACAGGAAATGTGACGGCCCAGAATCGGAGCGTCAGAGACAAGTGACGGTCCTACGATAGACCGTCAGAGAACGAGGTGTACTCCGAGACGGATTGCGTCGTGAGAGGTAAAACCCGAGATAAGAAACCATCAATCCACACTAGAGCTCTCCCAGACTTAAGATAAGGTCTTCTAACCCAAATCTTATCATCCTAGAGCCAAAAGCAAGCCTTAAAAACTCAGGAACTCTGCCAAAAATCATGGCTTTCCTTAATTCTATGCTACAAGGGCTGAAGGACCTCTCCTAAGGGCAAGGGACACCATGAAGAGAAGTTTTGAAGTGACGGCCATGGAGGAGAAGGTCTACACTGGACCTAGAGCCGCCAGGAAAGAGCATGGGGAGTTGCAAAGGCTGACATCAATCCCCAAGCATCTGAGCTTAAGTGCTCAAAGGGTGGTAAGTTCTAATTCCTTAACCAAGTTCAATAATTCTGCACTTCAACTTCTTATAATCTCTTCTTCTTCTTCTAGCCTCTTCCCGATCCAAGATGTTACTCCAACTTGAAGTGGGTGGCTCCCATGATCAAAGAGCTCCCTTTAGAAGTCTTGGCAATCCTTAGGGCATGGCACCTCCAACCTCTACTGGTCTTAGGTAAGAACTTTCAGAAATTATCTTTAGATTGGCCAAGCATTTCAGCTCTCATAGAATTGTGGCATCCTCAAACACATACCTTCATCTTCTCTTCCTTTGAAGCTTCAGTCCTATTAGAGGAGGTAGAAACCTACCTAACCCTTCCTAAGACTAAGGTGGGGGATGAAGACCTAGTTTGCTATACGGTGGAACCTATTGACCCGTCCTTGATCTTGAGCGATTTCATTCACAATCCAAAGGACGTGAGGACCATGATCAGCCCGCACCACATTCACTTAATACCCATGGCACAATGGATAGTCTCTCATTGTAAGAACAAGTGGGAGAGACATGAAGCAATAGCCAAGGCGGTGTCGGTTTGCTTATGCGGAGTCTTCCTTTTCACCACTACCGACCACCTCTTAGATACCCAAAATCTCAGCATTATCAGCGGGTTGTGGCGGGGAATGTCCATCTCTCAAGCGATCCTCTCATATCTTTATGAAGGACTAAGCTCCGCTTGCTTAGGAGGACCTATATTCGGTTCCATGATACTCCTTGAGTGTTGGATGGGAGTGAGAGTCAAATTCCAACCCAAGGAAGACATAACTTCTACTAGCCGGATCTTCGGGAGCCACCATTTGTTCTTTATTGGAGGTGCCTTTGGATTTTCTTCTCAGGTTGAATGCAAGACGACGGACAAGAAAACACGGGATGAATGGCGCCTCTTCCTCAACACTTTGCCATTAGAGAAATTCATCATGCAACCAAGAATCCTTCGGAGCACATTGCTTAGAATACCGTGGCGTCAAGGCCTGGACCTCCAGCTAGTGGGAAATACTACCATGGCGATCTACAACCCGCACAGGTGCCATCTTCAGATCGGACTACCCCGGATAGAAGTTCCTGCACTATCACACTACCCTCCCCTTCTACCTAGGAAGATGGGTACCGAGGAGGATGAAAGAGCAGTTCGGAACGCGCTGACCATGTGGGAGATCAGTAAGGTGCGTCCGTGGCAAGAGGAAGTGAAAGAGAACGACAAAGCACGCCGTGGCTACGTGAAAGAATTGAGGAAGATCCGCCCTCTTGCGGATAGGAAACTGAATGTAGCTTGATTTTGTTCATGATGATGTAAATTGACAATCAGAACTGATGTTGCATTAAGTTTAAGTGAATGAGTTTAAGTGAATGATATGAAAGTGATTTTAATCGAAATGAGCATGAGTTGTTGCTTGATTTGGTTAAAAAACCTGAAAAACAGAGTCTCTGGAAAGTGTAACGGTCCTGCAAAGGGTCGTTACCAGGATATGACGGTCTGACAATAGGCCGTCAGGGGAATGGACTGAGAATCCTGTTCTCTGGAGGATGTAACGGTCTAACGATAGACCGTTAGAAGGATGTGACGGTCTGTATGAAGACTGTCAGAGATGGACCTGCTGAGAGAAATGAAGCCAATGCCCTGAAGAAGGTGACGGTCAAGGTGTGGACCGTTACATTACTGTGGCGGTCTGATACTGGCGCGTTATAGAGCTGGACCTGCATAGTTGTGAGATTTCAATTCTGAGCTTGAACCTGCGTTCTGCACACACTTAGACAAGAAACAAGTTAGATCTGTTCTTAGACTCAACCCCTTGCCTTGAAGCAAGTTAGAAAATGACCATTCTTGATATTTGGTCAAGGGGTGGAGCCTTATTAAATAGGCGGAATACATAATAGAAATAATGCGATGCATGCAATGCATATGATGGAATTTTTGGAGTTTTGGGAAATATCTGAATTTTTGTGAGATTTTGAAAATATTTGATTCTTTTGGGTTTTTGAAATATATGATTTGTTTTGTTTTTATTTTTTTTTTTGGATTTTGAAAATATATGATTTTTTGATCTTGAAATATATGATTTTTTTTATTTTGAAAATATATGTTTTTTTTTTGGATTTCGGAATATATGATGATGATTTTTTTTGGACTTCAGAAATATGTGATGTTTTTGGATTTTGAAAACCAGTGCCTCCCCTAGCAGCGTGAGCCCTCCTTATTATATCGAGAGTTCCCGAGGTTGGCGTGCAACAAGGTGACAACCCCTGGCCAAAACCTGATTCGTATAACGGTGCTTCTACCAAAGCCATACCCAGGGTACTAGTCTTAGTCCTAAAAAAGGAAAATAGAACACGGGGGTAAGTTTAGGCCAGATATAGAAGTTTTTAGGACTTGATTTCCTCTCTAGACAATCCATTAGAGATTTGGTCTATTGCGCCGGGGCTTTGTGTCCGTCATCGAACCTTAGTCCACTCTTAGGCATGCATACGACCGGGCTCATTCGTCCCGCGGGGAACTGTACTGCCACTCTTGCCATGCCTAGCTTTTCTTTCTTGCCTTTTGGAGCTTTGGGATCATGATCAATAGACTTTTGAGATAATTGCTTTTGATTCTATCACAAAGATTGCTCCTTTGGTTTCTTCATTTCCTTTGCTCTATGGCGTCAGGTCATAACGGACTGCCCCTATTTGAGACCTCCTCTCGTTAGGGTGCCTGGATCAATCATCGTCTCCTTATTCACCTCTTGCCCCTAGATTCAGTCGAAGAAAGAAACGGACAGGGACTTCGACCTTCCCCTAAAGCATGGCCAAGGAGAAACGATGTCTACAAAGCGGGAAGCCTGACCAAGGATGTCGTGTAGTGTGTGATTGCCGTACTCAAGACTTCTCTTTCATGGTGAAAGGAAAGTAACGCCTTGCTGCCGGGGTGGCACGGGTTAGACTCTAAGGAAAGAAATGCTTAAGATACAACCCATTCCAAGCGTGAGAGAGCTAATCACCTTCGGCGTTCACTAAGCGATAAGCATTCCCTCGATAAGCCTCTTTTACAACGAACGGCCCTTCCCAGTTAGGTTGTAATTTAGACCTAGGACCTGCAGACCGAATGAATTTGTGTTTCAAAACTATATCACCCTTTTGAAATTTACGTTCAATCACCTTCTTTTGAAAATAACGCGAAACTCTCTTTTGATAAACGGATACGTGATCGGCCGCGTTCATCCTCTTCTCATCTAAGAGTTCCAACTGAACGAGCAACGCCTCTCGACGTTCATCGAGATTAAGTTCCTTATCGAGCTGCACTCTAAGGGAAGGGATCAAGATTTCATATGGGAGCACCACCTCCATCCCGTAGGTAAGAGCATAGGGAGTTTGCCCCGTAGGAGTACGGACGGAGGTGCGGTAAGCCCACAGAGCTTCCACTAATCTTTCTGGCCAATCGGAAAACTTATGAGATTCGCATGTTTTCTTTATGATTTTAAGAAGGGTTTTGTTAGTGGCCTCGGCTTGACCGTTACCTTGAGGATGATATGGGGATGAATGATGCAATGCAATATTGAACTTCTTACATAGGTCCTTGAGCTCCTGAGAGACGAATTGGGATCCGTTGTCGGTGATGATGCTGCTTGGCACTCCGAACCGCGAGATGATATTCTTCATGATGAAGCGGCACACCGTTGAAGCTTTGATCTCTGCGTACGCTTCTGCTTCGGCCCATTTGGTGAAGTACTCAGTGGCGGTAAGGATAAAGGATTTCTGTTTGATCTGAGAATTAGGATCACCGAGCGGGCCGACAACGTCGAAAGCCCACATAGAGAATGGTCAAGGAGCGAAAAGAGGATGGAGATATGAAGCTGGAGCATATATTTTATCAGCGTGGAGTTGGCATTTAAGACACCTCCGGACGTAGAGGGAGCAATCTTCCTCTAGAGTGGGCCAATAGTAGCCCTGCCTAAGGATCTTCTTCGCTAGAGCCTGGCCATTGACATGACCTCCACACTCACTAGAATGGGCTGCTTCAGCCACCTTCCAAGCCCCATCATCATCTAAGCATCTCATGAGCATTCCATTAGTAGCGCGCCTATATAGCTCTCCTGCGACAATGATATACCTTGAGGCGGCTCTCCTTATTGACTTGCGTTGCTCGGCATCTGCCCTTTCTGGGAACGATCCACCTTTGCAAAACAACTCAATTTCATGATACCAAGGTAATTCTTCTTCCTTCAGGATCTCCTCTAGTTCCATCAAAGATACTTCCTTAAGATCTTCCTTCTCAGCCCTTTCCTCTATAGTTTTCCTAAGGTTGATGTACCAAGGATCTTGGAGAGAGGGTGCGTCCATTCTCTGAACGACGATAGTCTCAGTACTCCGACTGAGAGGGAAAGATAGAGAGGAGGCAAGCGATGTTAAGGCCTCAGCTAGAATGTTCTGAGACCTAGGAGTATGAATGTAGATCAGCTTACGGAATTGCCTAGCAAGGAGCGTGACCAAATCTTGATATGGCTTAAGCTTGGGGTCACGAGTGCGGTAAGTGGACATAACCTGCCACAGGACGAGCTGAAAGTCTCCTATGATATTCAAATAACGCGCGCCCAGAAGGTAGGCGTGCTTTAATCCGGCTAGGAGAGCCTCATACTCAGCGATATTGTTGGTAGCAGGAAATCGAAGTTTATAAGCAAAGGGAATTGTCACTCCCTATGGAGTGAGCAGAACAGCGCCGATCCCTCGGCCTTGAGAATTGAGTGCTCCATCAAAGTGCAGAGACCAAAAGGGATGATGAGAAGTGACAGAGAGATGCTCATCAGAGAAATCGTCCTGAATAGAATCAATGTGAGGGATGGGGAGATGGGCAAGATGCTCAGCAATGGCGTACCCTTTGACCGCCTTCTGAACGACAAATGTGATATCGAATTGGGAGAGGAAGCTCTGCCAGCGAGCTAACCTACTAGAAAGGACAGGCTTTTCTAAGAGATAGAGGATCGGGTCCATTCTAGAGATCAACCTAACTGGGTGGGCAAGAAAGTAGTGTTTAAGCTTCTGAGCTACCCACACTAAGGCGGCACAAGTCTTCTCCATAGCGGTGTATTTGGCCTCAGCCGGGTTAAATAACCGAGAGAGGTAATAAGCAGCCCGCTCTTTCCCTTCGTCGTCTACTTGTGCTAAGACCGCCCCTAGGGAGTCCTCAATGACCGAGATGTATAAGATTAGGGGTTTCCCAGGGACAGGAGGTTACAAAACCGGGGGATTGGATAGATATTCCTTTAGGTCCTCATAGGCCTTCTGACAGTCTTGATTCCATTCAAACTTAACCCCCGCCTTTAGCAATTCATAAAACGGGCGGCACCTTTGAGAATGTTGGGATATGAATCTTCTGATGAATTGCAGTCTTCCAATCAGTCCTCGAAGTTTCGTAATGTTCTTTGGCGGAGGCATGTCCATGACGGCCTGTGCTTTGTTAGGATCAATCTGGATCTCCCGTTTGCTCACTATAAAACCTAGCAGCTTCCCTAAAGAGACTCCGAATACACACTTCTTTGGATTCATTTTCAGCTTGTACTCCCTGGCTCTTTGCAATACCTTAGCCAGAATAGAGGGGTGTTCTTCTTTGGTCCTTGACTTCACCAAAATGTCATCCACGTAAGCTTCCATATAGATATGCATCATGTCGTGGAAGATGGCCATCATCGCCCTCTGATAGGTGGCACCCGCGTTCTTCAGACCGAACGGCATAACCACATAGCAGTACGTGCCCCAGGGCATGGTGAAGGAGGTTTTCTCTTGATCTTCAGGAGCGAGACGGATCTGATTATATCCTGAGTATCCATCCATGAATGACAAAGATTCGTACCCGGCGGTGCTATCGACCAGGACGTCTATGTGAGGTAGCGGGAAATCATCTTTGGGACATGCTTTGTTCAGATCCCTGAAATCGATGCAAATACGCACCTTTCCATTCTTCTTAATAACAGGGAATATGTTCACCACCCACTGAGGATATAGAACCACTCTAATGAATCCGACCTTGTACAACTTGTCGACTTCTTCCTTAATCCTCAAGGCCATGTGGGGGTGAAATCTTCTCGACCGTTGTTTCACAGGTGTTGCCCCTGGTTTAAGCACGAGTCGGTGTTCCACTAAAGAGGGGTCAAGACCTGGCATGTCCTCATAAGACTAGGCGAAAGAATCGCTATACTCCCTTAGAACCTTGATCAAATCTTCTTCTACTTGCGGAGGGAGATTAGCGGCAATAATGATGGGCCTTGGGTCTTCTTCAGTTCCCAGATTTATTTCCTTCGTAGGTTCATCCACTGCCGATGATGGCTCGTCAAATTTCTTTAACCCTCGTGCATATAGATCGGCAGTGTCATCTACGTTGATGTCCTCATCATCAACCGGGTCTTTCTCATCCAAGACTTCATAGACACCGAGTCCGTCATCACTCCACACCCCTTCTAGTTCCTCTTCATCTTCAATCATGATTGCCGTAGCAACAAATTCTGGGCACCTTAAAAGAGCATGACATCGTTGAACTAGATCTTGCAGGAATCTATCAGGTACAGATTTTGGAAGACGCGCAAGCGGGCGTGGCTCAGGGGAGGAAGGGTTGGACGAGCTAGAACAAGACCCTACTTCTCTAATTCTAATCGACTCTACTTCCCTAGACTCGACGGACTCTACGCCTAACCTAGGGGAAAGAAAATCTAGTGGAAAGGAAGGAGCAGGGGACTCGTGCCCCTGGGAGAAGGATGGAGACAAGGTAGCATAATCTTCCACTGAAATCTCCGTTTCAAATTTGATGTTTTTTTTTGGAGAACAGTGGAGACCATACAACAGGATGGAGGAGGCGGGAGTTGCATGGGGAACAACTCTGGGAAGATGCAATCGAAGAATGGATCGGAGGATCGAAACCACATCTCGTGGAGTGGAGTGGTGGAGGAAGGAGGAGTGAATAGAGTTGACAGATCAATGGGTGGGCAATGCCCACACGCACATGGGACAAACAAGATTTCAGGTGGTCCGTCCGTAAAGTATGGATCGACCATCATAGGGGGAGAACGAGGAATGGGTTCCAATAGTTGGAAGAGAGATGTAAGACGGGAAGGAGACCAAGAAATGATAACGGGTGAGCTCCCCTCCTCCCGTGGATGCTGAACTGGCTGCTTCTTCGGCCTCCATTGGACGAGCCGAACCTCTTGATGCTTCTGTCGGTAGCCCTCTGCATGGAATAATCTTTCAAAGGCCTGACTATAGTCAATCATGTCATCAACTGGCCCTTTTGGTGGTAGAGGGGGACCAGCAACTAGACAAACTGAATCTTTTCTTTCTGGCAGAACTGGCGGTGGGCTTAATGTGCCTGGTTGAAGAGGCCCTCTGACAAAATACTGACGGTAGTCCCAGGTGAGTGGCCCAGAGTCACCCATTATAGATAATGCGATCTCTCGGTAGCCGAGATCTCTCCTATTCATTTTTCTTCCCTTGGGGATGGGCTTGGTCCTTCCCTGCAATTGAGCACCGAGGCCTCTCCCCGGTTGGTAGCCTAGTTTCAGTATAATGTCCCAGCCCTTGGAATCTCGGATCTGGGGCTTCATCTTGATATTAACCGCGGCAGCAACGGGCTTGCGGGGTGCATAAGCCCAAGGAAAGTCTAGATCTAGCACATAGATAACTGGCCGGCTGCTTGGCCATAAGGTAGGAAGAACCTTTTCTGAAATAGCTTTCACGGATTGGACCGTGGATAAGCTCTTAACTTTGACGACCCTCCCTTGGAAAAGGAATTTAATGCATTGATGTGCAGTGGAGGGTACGGCGCTGAGAGTGTCAATCCATGGGCGACCCAAGATAGCCTTGAACATAGGGTCAATGTCCAGCACATAGAATTCCACGGGCATAGTAAGAGGCCCAAGTTCTGCTTGAATAGTGACCACCCTGTGACATGCTCTCCTTGAGTTGTCGTATGCAGCTATAGTCGTGGGAGTCGGGCGTAGAAGTTCTTCTGATATATTACAAGCCCTGAGGGTGCTGAGTGGACATACATTGATGGATGCCCCTGTATCAACTAGTGCCGCCTCAATACTGACCTTGTTCAGAATAATAGTGATGCAAAGTGGCATTTTCCGAGCTTCTGGAGGTGCTAGCTCGGTTTCAGAGAAGGTAATAGCGGGCCCCTTGGAGATTGTTGCCAGTGCGGTAGGTAAGCTGTCGACTGCCATATCTTCGCTAACCATCACCTTCTGAAGGAAATTTCTGAGGGCATCCTGGTGAAGGGTAGATCTTTTAATGAGCTCCAGAACAGAAATTTTGGCGGGCACCCTGTCCAAATGATGTAGCAGGTCATATTGGGTACCCGGCAAAGGTTCGGCTTCTTCTTGCTCGGCAGCCGGTTGGGAGGACTGAAGATTGGAAGTGGTAGGATAATTCCGATGGAACAACCGCCCGCTCCGTAGGGCGAGGTTTTGCGCCGGCACGGCATCAGGAGGCGATATGATTGGCCCGGTGGGGTGGATGAGTGGGATAAGCGGTGTAGGAGAAAGGATCTGGTGGGATGTGGTGTTGGTGGAGGTAATAAGTGGTGATGGACGGATGATGGGTGAGGGATTAGTGGAAGGTGGGGTAGTGACGATGGGCGGAGGCACGGGCTGAGGAAAGGTTAGCGGAGGTGTAGTGATAGGTGAAGTGGGTGACGGAGAAATGATGGTAGCGGGGATAACTAGTGGCGGATTTACTGGAGCGGGTGTGAATGGGAGAACAAGTGGTGAAGGTGTCGGGTGTGTAGGTAAAATGATGGGGGAAGCGAGGGGATTGCGGTGATTATGGTGGAGGGCCATTATCTATGGCGTGGTGCCGTCGTCATCAAAAGACCACCCGACGTTAGGAGCCGGGGGTTGGACAACATTGACCTGAGCCGGTGCCGGCGGCTGAGGCTGCGGAGCGGGAGGGTGGTTTGGCATCGGGTTCTGGTGAATCCCCAAATCCTGAACCGGCTGCTGTTGCTGTTGTGGTGGCTGCTGCTGCGGCTCCGGTGCCTGTTGTTGCTGCACTTGCTGCCTCGGCGGCTGCCTTCTCTTCTCTTTGATTTTAACAATGGCCTTGTGCATCTCAGCCCAATCAATTCTCTGTCCTTCATGGAGGTCATACACTAGGTCCCTGAACTGAAAACATCCTTCAATTGTGTGCCCCGGCTGCCTGTGGAATATGCAATACTTTGTTTGATCAACGGCTGTGTTCCAAATGGGCCGTTCCGGAGAAAGTTGTATCGCATTTACTGACATGAGAGCCGAGAAGATATCCGTGAGGGTTTCTGGCAAGGGTGGGTATTGTGCCCTTTTAGGAGCCGGACGCTTGTTGTTGTTGTTGTAGCCGTTGGGTGGAGGGACATTGTGATATTGCGGAGGTTGTGGTGCTTGCTGTGGTGCGGCGAAGGTATTTTGTGGAGTGGCGAAGGCAGGCGGAGGGTTTTGTGGAGTGACTTGGAAGTTTTGGAGAGCGGGGTTCTATGGAGTGCGGGGATTTTGGGGGAAGCGGAAGGGTGCGGCTTGAAAAGGGAAAGTAATGGCTTAAACTTGCTCGTTCGTCTGGATCCCCTCGGTAACAGGCCCTTGAGGTTTCTTATGATACTTGGGCTTTTGGTTTTCAAAGAGCGAGTGTATGGGGGAATCCTTGAACTGAGTTTGAATAAAGCGTGCTCCGCTGTAAAGTTGATGCATGTTAGCTATATCATTCATAGCTAGAATGTTGCGGAAGGTTGGAGTGGCATTTGAAATCAGCAATTTGACCTTCTCTTCCTCCGGAATGTGGTCGGGCACTCTAGCGGCCATTTGCCTCCATCGGTCTGCGTAGGTACCAAATTCCTCATCATGCTTCATCTTTTCGGCCACCAGATCTGTAAATGAATATTCCGGGCCGACTCTATCTTGGAACCTCTGAATAAACTTATCTTTTACTGTCTTGAAACTCTCGGCATCTTCCAGTGGCAAAGAATAGAACCATTCCAGTGCAACACCATCTAGCGATCGGCGAAATAGATACGCCATGAGGCGGTCATCGTACTGAAACTGCGCCGACTCGTATAAGAAGTCCCTCACGTGAATAAAGGGATTGTTGTTCCCATCATACTTTCTATAATTGGGGAGCTCGGACTGTGGAGGGAACCGGATGTTCTGAAAACTCGGGACGGGAATGTCTGCCAAAGATTGAGGGCCAACCCACTTTTGAAGGAAGTCGAGTTGCTGTTGCATAGCGGCTCACTTATCAAGCAACTCCTGCTCTCGGGAGGGAGCAAGGACAGTAAAGGATGAATTTTGAGGAACGGAAGGGTAAACAGATGGAGGAGACGGCCCATAAGAAGGATGGTGGATCGAAGGATGACCCACATTGGATTGGACCTGGGCTACCCCTTGCTGAGGGTGCATGAAATCATTCGGACCAACAAGAACTTGCGGCACAGCTGGGCCCGAGGTGTGATGATCCGACGGGAAAGAAGGGACAAAGGTATTGCCCTTATCAAGGAACTGATGGTCCGAACCAGAAGACTGGCCCATTTCAAGATTGGAGAAGCGGAGGGTCCTAGGTTGGACCGGAGTGAGATCAAAGGGCTGCACAGTGGGTCCATCGGCTCTAGGTTGAGCGACGGACGGATTGGAATGACCAAAGACAATAGGAGAAGGCGGGGTGTTGGACCCCTGCATGACCTGATAGACCGCCTGAAGTTGGGCCGGGTCTAATTGAGCCATCATCTGAAGGACAGAATTGGCGGAAGGAAGAGGAGGATTTTGAGTGGATGGAGCAATCTGTATAGGGATGGAAGATGAGGGAGGAAGGGGTTCCTCCCTGGGCTGGAACGAGACAACCCTAGAGGGATCCTCTATAAGCCCTTGAGGGAGAGACTCCTCTTGGGACCGAGGAAGATCAAAGGAAGCCATAGTAGATTCGAAGAGTGGGTTGAAATAGGATGAGGAGAGGGACTCGCCCCCGGGTGATGATGCTTCTAACGGATGGAGGGGACTTCACATGCAACGGACAACCTTAGCAACATGCAAACAACACACCACAATCACACAATAAGTGACCAAACTAAGATGACTTCTAGCAAAGATGTAAATGAAAAAGAAATGAAGACACTCCAAGTCAACCAAGTTACTTAAGATGATGCCACAAGATTTCTATGATTTCTCCTTTGGAACTTTAGTAGATTGATTAAAAATGTGCTCTCGACAATGGGTTCTTAATAGGAGAGGGGTGTAAGGCTTGGTTTGACTCCAAATGTGATCACTCCTTCACTTATGCAATCCTAGACACGGGGTGAAAAGGTACAACCGGCCCGGCGTCCGTGTGGGAATCCACGGCTCGCGGGGACTTATGGAGGTCCCTGGTGTGATTTCCTAGTCGGCCCCAAGGAATATGGAGACGAGAGGTCCGCACACCAAGGTATGAAAATGTAATCTAATGTATGAAAATATGAATGAACCTATGTGCACCGGAGTGCATGCAAATTCTAACCTAGAATCTAGCAAACAAGTATGCACACAATGATGTAGATATGTAGACCAACCAGGGAGGAGACCAGATAACACCCAAGCACAAAGATCACAGCAGAAACTGTGAAAAGAAAATGCACCTCGGGATGCGTACCTGTCTGGAGTATGTGACGGTCTAGGGGACCTGCGTCAGAATAAAGTGACGGTCGAACACCAGACCGTCAGAAGCAATGTAACGCAGGAATTGGAGACCGTCAGAGGAGCCAGGGAACCAGAAACAACAGAAAATAAAAGGGAAATCTGGGGAAAACCAAGACAAGGAAATGATGGCAGGTTTAACAAAGATCAAAACACGACTGGCACGAGTTGTACCACCGTGATCGCCAAAAAATTGTTGATTTATTTTCTTCCTTTTGTTATGTGATATGATGAATGACAAATATAATGAGCAAATGAGAATGATCTCAATCAACCTATGAACATGTGAACCATGAACCTAGGCAATCCGAACAAGCTCTAGCATGGGCAATGCTATCTCAATCAAACTAAACTAAAGAAGGAAAGGGAAAACACACGCCGGGGCGTGGAGCAAAGAATAAATGAAAACACACCGCGTGGGTGGAACAAGCAAAAGAAATAATAGATATGAGAAAGAGAAAATCAATGCCCAATACTAAGAAAGAACGTGATCGCCACCAAGGTAAACACAAGCCAAAGACCTGAGAAATACCTTAGAATAGGAGGATGATGCACCCACCCACGGGAGAGAGAAACCAATAGGAAACTGCAGCTCTGTTGAATGTAACGGCCCAGAACCTACGCGTCACAGGAGTGTGACGGTCGCCCGATAAATCGTTAGAGGAACCTGACGCGCCTGATGAAGACCGTCAGAGTGTCTGCAGAACAAGCTCGTGAATCCTTCAAACTCCAAACTTTCCAGCCGGCTAGAAAGCTTGGGCCTCGTCTAATGAACCCTGTAAACCTGCCAAAGAATGTAGAACACAACAAAAATAACCCCAAATTAGTCTTTCACACAACATAGCATCAATTCTCAAATGAACTTAATATCATGCAAAAGGAAAGGGGAATACCGGGGAAGTTTGGTTTTTTAACCCCTCTGGGCGTTTTAAAATATAGGAAGGATGTTTAGATGATTGAAACAAGTGGAGGAACGTGAAATAAGGAGTGGGACAATGCTATGATGCAAAGGAGAAGGGAAGAACACAAGTATGCCAATGATGAAACTAAACACTTGAAACCAAAGTACTCCCTTGACTGTGATGCAGATGGACGTGGAAAATCAATTCTCCTTAGTTGGATGTGGCTCCAAAATGCGGCAGCACTTCGACGCAAACTCCAGATTTTTCCTCCCTAGGCCATGAAGTTAAGGGTTCTATTTATAGGCCCTCAAATTCTCCGGTCGAGCAGAGGATAATCCAGCTAAAAAGGAGGATGATTCTTAGCAAACTCTTGAAGATAATACTCCCAAGAGTCCTTAGAAACAAACAGAAGGTCCTGAGGATCAGATTTGGAAGAGAAATCACAATATCAAACTCTCAACTCGACCACGGAGTAGCAGAGAAAAGACCAGACTTGCCAGGACTTCTGTTGGATGTAACGGCTGCACGACAGACCGCCACATGAATGTAACGCTCCAGAGGAAGATCGTCACACAACCTTATCTCTTAAGAAGATAAGATCAACGGGGAGAAGTTCTAAACAATTGGACTCTGAATGAATGTAACGGTCGAGGGATAGCGCGTCACAATGATGTAACGGTCTCCCGACAGACCGTTAGAGACAACGGATAGACCAAAAGATAAGGATTGGAATAGAGGCCTCACGATCTATGACGACTCAAGATATAACGGTCATGGGCTGATGCGTCAGAAAGATGTAACGCCCCTGTTGTGGACCGTTATAGACAATGGATAGCCAAAGGATAAGAACTGGAAAGAAGCCTTAAGGGTAAGGGCTTTTCAATATGTAACGACCATGGGCTAATGCGTCAGAGAAACGTAACGCCCCTGAAATAGACCGTTAAAGACAATAAGGATCCAAGATTAAAAAGGAAAGCTTGCTAAGCTTCATCGAATGCAAAAAATCAAGGAATCAGACCCAACCAAGGAATCAAGACCCATGAAATAAACCTCCAGCTGATCAAGAAGGCTCAATGAAAGGGAATAACTCGGAACATCATATAGAATGAACAAGGAGATGACTCGACTTATTGGTCATAAAACGGGTGTCAACAAACCCGACTACCAAACTAGGAACTGGATTTACCAGGGTAGTAGCCTAGATAGGCTAAAACCTGAACAAAGCTCAAATCTCGTAATGCCACACAAAACACGAAGTTCGAGAAATTGGGAAAGGTAGCGATCGCCAGAGAATTGAGGTCACGAAGTAGTGGTCAAGGCATAGCCACGATCAATAGAGGGTCACAAAGGGGTCTACGTCAACTCACTAGGCACCTGGGTCGACTCACAAAGCGGGAGAATGATAACGCGATCTATCAACCAACCGCGGTCTCAGGGACGTGGTCAGTCCAAGTCCGCGTTCAGGGTCAGGATTCAGTCGACAAAGGCCATATCAGTCGACTGAAACAGAAAATCGGTCGACTGAACAGAATATCAGTCGACTGAAAAAATGGGTTACCAGTCGACTGATCAGGATATCAGTCAACTGAAATGGGTTATCAGTTGTTTTCGCTCCCGCCGACGCGAGAGAACGTCGACGGAGGATAGTCGGTGACCGCGGCGAGAAGGGGAATAAGGCGATAAAGGAAAATAGGGGAGTTTATGTTATATCGGGGGTATTCTCCTTTTTTTTAGCATTATATTTCTCGCAGCAATACCGTACACTCGCCTTTTACGCAAAGTCGAGAGGGGTTAACTTGCACGAGAGATTTCCGAGTGAACGAAGAATAGCAGTGGCACGTGGAAACATAATGGTTGCTCATTCTGGGTGAATGGAACCAAGGTAACTAGGTGACTGGGTAACTAGACAGGGTGCGGTTGTACCAGTTGATCTCTCGACAATTACCTATGGAACGAAGTGTTGACCGGGGAAGCGTCGCCAGGATGCGGCACGTGAGCACAAGGATATCGGGCGACACGTGGAGAGAAGGGTGGTTCCACAAGTACGAGTGTGCAGACGATTGCGAGAATTCGTGTACGAAACGTCTTTCTCCACTGACCGCAAACAACCAGTGTTTATTTTACATCGGATTGAATCTGAACACCTTTGTTCTGTGATGATGAAGAACCTAAATATTTCTGAAACCATGGATAGACGACCGGACATACAATGCAACCATAGGGTGACCGTCACACTTGAATGGGAGTTTAGTTAACTGGAGGGGCTAGTTAACTGGAGTCCGAGAGACTGGTCGAACACTAGCTAGGGCGGCGATAAAACTGAGACCCAGGTCCAGGTATGCATAGACAAGTGATTTCCTTCTTTATAGATGCCATGCAAACTTTACAGGTGAACCTAAAAGGCCTAAATACATTAGTGCAAGCAACAGGACAATTCTGACACGTGGATCGATCCTCGGGTCAATACAGGATAAAATGAATATCCGCGTGTTTTTAAGAGACTCTCCGCAAGGAGCTAAGGGCATGCCCGGGTTGCCAAGGGAGGGCTAGACTAGATGATAAGGGTGGAGACTGATTGACACTTGACGGAAGCCGGACTTGACTCGAGATGAGCAGTCGAGTACTGTTGGACGTACTTTTTTCTTGTATTATCGTTACATCTTTTATTGGTTTATCAAATGTGAGGTCGGGGGCATTAAAGAGTAGAAGCACCAGATATCATATTGACATTTGCAGATATGAACCACCAGGTGTCAATCAGGGTTAGCGCCATCGTTCTCCCACATGATGTGCAAATGCTTAACTACTTGTAAACGTCACGTGTGCTGTTACGTAGATGCAAGATCACCATAATTCGACCCTCAACTGTCCTCTACTCGTATACGTTTGCTTCTTTTCCCCGCTTCTCAAATAATAGTGCTTCACTACTACCAACATTCTCTTTCTTTCACTGGACCTGTAGGATCCTCCCCCCCCCCCACCCCGTTCTAGTGATTCTAATTTAAGAATAGAGAGAAAAAAAATGTGTAACAATTTCTAGTTTCTGAAGAGCATGTTTTAGACGTCTCTTATCAAATGATTTCCAGCCCTGGGTCTGACAGGGCACTCGTCAGGCTGCCTAACAATGTAAATCTGATCTCCAGCACTGCTGTACAAATCCTGGTTGCGGTGCCATGTCCACAAAGCAATGGTCTCGTTCTTCACCTGCAGACCAATAATAATAGGTTAACACAATCTCCTGAATCTGTGATCCCTCGCTTACATACAAAAGAGAATCCAAGAAAAAAAAGATACCTCCAGAATTCCATGGCCAAAACTACTCTCTCTGTATGCACTGTAATCGGGTTGTCGGTCCCAGCAAAATTTACCTGCAGCAGGGCCTGTAGTGAAGTTGAAAGCACAGAAACCACCCATGTACTCATCGGGCGTATCCAATGGATTTGGGCAGTGACCAGGATCATCTGCATGATCAATTGCCATTTTTTCCCTATTTCCGCCATCACCCACAGTAATGTGCACAGGGCCACAGGGATCTAATGAATAGTTGAGGACACGATTCGATCTTTCATATGCATGAACCTTCACATTTCATCAGAAGACAAGGCAAATAATTAGTAGTTGATCAGAGGTACACGACAAACACCCATAAACTGTCGTTCGCTTTCTTACCTCTTGTTAGAACTACAGCTAAAATGGCATATGACAAAAACAAGTTCAAATTATCACTGTAATAATCATCATGATATACCCATCTATCATTGTCCTAAGTCACAGGTTCTTTATCTGATGGTTCTTGAGATTTGGATCAGTTTTTGATGCAGCCATCAATCTGAACCAAGACTTCCCATAGTAAATGTCAACTGGCTCTGTGATTGCAATAATTTGATGGATCTCAAGCAGATTCGAATTAGTTTCTGCAGCAAGATCTCATCCAGATCCCAACCACCCAAAAATAATTCTCTAACCCAGCATCAGCTCCATTAGCAGGTTGGGGCTATGGGCAGTCTTCATGCTGTTTCTCTGATATGTGCAGGATTGAATTTAACAATGGCAAAAAATATACATTAATACGTTGCAATAAGAAATTAGGAACAATGTGTCAAGAGTACGCCAGGAAAAGCATCACAAGAAAAGACATCCTAACCTCATCATTGGGAAAGCAAATAGCAGTTAGCAAGACAAAGATAAACAACTTCCAGCACTCTAGGAATTCTTAACGAATTTACATACTCTGACAGAATTCAATGGCACATTAAGCACACACTAAACTCATTAGTTCTTGTAAAAGTAGTTCAAAAAACCCACTATAGGATGCTTTATCACACGGAAATAGGAATGTGAAGAGTGGAAGCAGTACCAGGATGGAGAAGACTCCCTTGAGCCTCTCAAGATTAGATCACAAATTGCAAAAAGCTGTTACAAATCAAAAGTTTGGATCATTGCTGTAAATGTGTGTAGCAATCTCCCTTAATTTTTACTTCACATGGGAAGACTGAGATTTATAATAAAAATAACAAAATATGAGAAGACATTGTTTTCCATTTTCATTGGATGAAAACCACTATTAGTAACATGTAAACTTACGTGTCCATTGAAGATGATATCAACACCATAAGAATAGAGTAGCTCTTCCATTTCCACCCTCATGCACTCTGCTTCCCTGTAATGGGATTTATAGGTGCTGTACCAAGGAGCATGCCAAGTAGCTATCAACCAAGGAGTAACAGATCTGTCTACTTTGGCCAAATCTCTCTCCAGCCATTTGTATTGTGCCCCTTAAGCATATAATACATGAAACTCAAGCTTTAGTAATGCCATTGAATCTCAGTTTTGCTTTAATCAAGGTGAATAACAGTAACATCCAGGAGGCAGAGGCCAATAGCTGAGGTTTTATTCAATGTGAAGATATTAATATGAATACAGAGAGAACAACTAACTAAGCAAATGAGAGAATATCGGAAGGTCACAGACATGAATGCAATCACAAACAAAAACACTAGAACAAATCTGTATGCTTCTTTTTATCAAGTGAGAACTGCAAAATGTTATACATGAGGATAGAAGGGAGGTGCAAAGGTCTGATGGCAAATAGAAAGTCCAGGAAGAGAGCCAGAGAGCCAAATAAGAACTGGGCCAAATGCATCATATAATGGCAGCATATGGTATGGTAAATGATATAGCAAAGGAGATAAAAAGGAAACAGGACAACCAGAAGATACAATATACGAACAAAATTTCAAATTACCATGCAATAGATAATATGGATCTATATACATGTTAAAATGGACTCGTGATGCAAAAACATAGCAGCAGATCAAGTGCAAATTGCCTTATGTGGGGCACGAGCACAACACAAAGGAAATGGCAAAACTGACTGTTAGCGTGTTAGGGGTTTTTGAAAAAAATTTATTCCTTGGAAAAAAAAGTTCTTCCCAAGCTAAAAAGTATTCTAAGAAAAAAAATCCATGGTTAGAGGTTATTAGGAAAAGTCAGATCTTATGTCAATGTTAAATCTCAACCACTGTTGAGAGAGGGAGCAAGAGATCTATGGATAATAAGAGAGAAGCTTATGTCGGTCACATCTTTTAACCGGCGCTGAGTTAGGGCGACGAAACACGTCCAAACCACCTGAGTCTATTTTCTCTCATTTTACTATCAATTGCGGCAATCCCCAAGTCCTTATAGATACGCTCATTCCTAATCTTGGCTTTCTTAGTCTTGCCACACATCCATCTCAGTATCCTCATCTCTACTATACACATTTTGTGAATGTGTTCCTTTCGTATTGCCCAACACTCGATACCATATAACAAAGCAGGTCTCACAGCCATTCTATAAAATCTCCCTTTGAATTTCACAGGCATATGATGATCACAGAGGACTCCTGATGCGCTTCTCCATTTTAACCAACCTACCTTAATCCTATGTGCAACATTGTCATAAATCTCCCCATTTTCTTGCATGATAGACCCTAAGTACCGAAAGCTACTAATAATGCACACAATTCACGGAATTAATAATGCACACAATATTCAAATAACTATAAATGTGTATTTATGTTCAATAAATGAACATTCTTTAAATTTTTCTATGTTAAACAGATTGGCACACCCGGTGGGATCTTTCCTGCCTTTCTTCTTTCTGCCAAAAAAGATATGGACCTTTATTAAAGTTCTGATGTCCCCTTTTCCTTTTTACAAGACAGAAAGAGGCGGGCGCTCGAATTGCAGTAAGCTAATGATAGCAAACAACAACAAAACGACAGGGCAATGGCGGTAGTTACCTATGGACCTTAGATCGTCACCAATCACGCCAGGTTCAGTACCTGGCAACTCCTTTGGTGTTCGCCAATTTTTCAGTGGTCGTTAGCTCGCCCTACTTGCTAGGTGCATTGTTCCGATGGCTGAAGACAAGCAAACCATGACGGCATCTGCCGAAGGCATCAAGCCTTTGGTTTCAACTTTTGGCCAGGTCTTCTCGGTTAATCATGTCAGTATCGACGCCGCTCTTGCTCAACGGGGGCAACGCTGCATAAGGGCAAAAAGTTTGTTGCGACTATATCTCACTCCGGCAAGACTTGATTGTCAGAAATCTCTGTGCTAGGCTCGATGGAGGCGAGCCAATCATACCTTGGGACAATCATATCCCAACCATTCCAACATCAAACCGTTGTGACCTCCGGAAAATGTGAGAGGACAAGGAGGGGTTAAAGAAACCTAGTGTCCCAATAACAAACTAGGGGCAACCACGCTGGAGTAGCACCAAAGCTCCCAAATCCAAGTCAGGAGGCAACCCAACAGAGGAGCGTCAGCTCCGTACGAAGAAAATATGGGTCACTAAAGAGGAGGCCCAGGCCATCAGGTGGGCTAAGTTAGGAAGGCCTATCTGCATGTCGGACTTGCAACGAGCTCGAAGTTCTACAAGTTGGCAGCAAGCCGAGGTCTCGGCACCTCCAAAGACCAAAGTTCCACACCCGTGCGGGTAAAAGCACAGAGGGGTCTACAAGTAGACTCAACCTACTCCGTTCCCTGAATCAATCCAAATGGCGGAGGCACACCCTTCTCAAATTCCTACATCTCGACTATCTGTTTTTGACAAATTGGGGGCCGTACCCCAACCCAAGAGACAACCACCCAGAAAAAAGAGGACGGCCCGGGTGACGAATGACACTGTTAGGATGTTCACCTGCTATACTTCCTTTGCTGGTAAGCAACTAAAAGAGATTTTAGAGGATTTAAATGAACCACTATAGACTTTGAGGAAATCTAGGCATGTTTCCCAAGCTTTAGCTCAAATGAATCGAACAGTTGTCGCCACCGGGACGTCTCAACCAGGATAGGGACAACCGAGCAAAACTCAAGATGAAATTCATAGTGTCCAGGGTGATGATCATCCAAGACATGATGAGCTCGGAGGCAACATCCAAACTACCACACTAGAAGATCTTCAGCATGAAAATCAAGAATTGAGGAATATCTTGCAAGGACTCTTGCAAGAGAGGGAGGTTCAACCGTAACCTCCGGCCGTACCCGCAGTGGTCCAGCGGCCACTTCAAGTCGTTCCCACCACTTTCAACATCTCAGCCACAGCAACAAAAGCACCAACAACAGCAACAACAGAGTTTGAAGCTCCGCATAATGCAACAAATGTATGGTCATTGGCCACGCTAGCAGCAGAAAGCTTAATGACACATATCCAAAGTTTAGAAGGACCAACAAGCATCCAAATGCCGCCAAAGTCAGGAGAATGGTTGTCCGAAGAATCATCAGACTCATTTACTTACGAGAAACAAGAGAAGTCATATTCTTTCCTTCATCATAAAATTTTGGAGATCTTCCATATGTGTTGTCGGGAAGGATTGATAGATTTCCTGACGTCAGAAAATGATGAAATGACAAGCTCCATGCATCAGCATGGCTATTGTCTGTATCTCCGGTCAATAGGCCATGTCATCCATGATTGTCAGGCCTTTAAAGATATCGTGGAAGATCTGATCAATCAGGGAGTGATAGATATGGGTGACCATTTAATAAATCCTCCACAACCTCATGTTCGGAAAAGGTCAAGCTTTTCCATCTGTAATACACGCATCAACCTCCCGCATATCATCTAAGCCAGAGGCAGAATAGACCAGCCTTGGTCGAGACGAGCTTACATCGTAGCAACCTAACTGGCGGTCAAGGCAAAGATTTAAAGTCTCTTCCCTTTCCAAAAGAAGATACCAAGAAATTACTTGACATCTGATGTGACACGACCTACGGAAGCAAAGGGACTGACTAGACGAGCCTTGGACCTAGACTTGCAAGCACACTTACAATTTGGTGGACTCGATGTTGGCAGACCGATATCGCAGCACAACCCTTTCCCGTGGTTACTAAGTGATGGTAGGGTGGGTTCGAGGGTCTAAACCTTGCGGATTGGGGTGATGGCTTAACCTAATATGTTTCCCTCCCTAGGATCAGAACACCCACATCAGCGGGCGGACATCGCGCCTTGAGGGCACGGGGTCTCTCCTCACTCAATCCGCGGTGGCCACTCGTGATCGGGAAGCCACTTGGCCGGGCACTCACTTTCTCTCCGGCTGAACTTAGAAGTGATACTAGTTGAACAAAAATTATCCAGGGAGGGTTCATCTTATACCTGATCGGCGTGAAGACACCGATCCCGAGTCGGAGACGAGGGCGAGCAGGGAAGCGTGGGATCACCACCAGCACGCTGCGCCGATGATGCTTCGAAGGGACCTGCTGTTACAAAACTACTCCTCTCACAGGAGGGTGATCGTGGGGTGGGGGGAAATATCAATTACAACCAAAAAATACCTCCACGCAGGGAGGGGCGATCAGCCGACCAGGCGGAGAGGGAAAACGGAGGCGATGGTGCGAACCGGAACTTCGACCTGCGTTGTTCTGTACTCAGTCCACCCTGTCTGGTACCAGCAGCTTGTCGGAGTCGTATCTCTCTACTCAGATCTCCTGTGAGGGTGAGGTTGGCACTGCTGGAAAGCCGCTCGACTCAAGGAACTCCAGGAAGAAGAATCAGCCCAGTCGGAGGTCGGTGTTGCTGTGGACGGTCGTTCTCGCAGGACCTGTCTTCTGCTGACCAGAGGCGACTTGTTTGGGGCGGTGCTCTCAGCTGGAGTGTCGGATCGAAGCGGGACCACTTCTGTTGGAAAGAGGGGAGGGTCTAGTGTGCCTCCTCAGAGAATCTCCTTAGATTGTGCCCGATCAAGTCGGTGGTAGCCTCTGGACGCCGGCAGGGTCGACCCCAATGCAGGATCAGAAAATTGGGACCAACTCACCGGGGGCGTATCTTCCAGGTCCGGTGCCGAAATGATGTGGGGCTGGATCTGACTCGAAGAGGGACGTCCCAGGAGGGTCACCGAGCTGGAATGGCCTCAATCTGAAGTGGGGAGCGCTGGAACCATCTGCTCTCCTGAGGTCGCGCAGGTGGAACCACCAGTCGGACAGGGGTGCCTTGTCGGGGGGATAACTCCTAGCTAGGAGTTCAGATCGGGGCGAGACCGGCTTCGTTGGAAAGCTGGGAGTCCCTTGCTGATCTTCTCCAAAGGGCCTGAGCAGAAGATGTGGGTGGTGGACGTGACACCTCCTGTGGTCGACCTCCAGTTCAGGACTCCGGCAGGTCGGACTGCAGATCAGGTTCAGATTGCCGAGGACGGTGCTCTCCAACGGAGGCTCTAAATGGAGCGGGACCGGGCTTGGATGAAAGTTGTGCGACCCTGGTTGACCTCCTCCAGAGGGGAAGGTCAGGTGGTGAGGGATGTGGTCGTGGCAGCCTCTGCAAACGAACCTGGTCGCTTCTGGATGTCCGCCGGAGGCAGGCTGCGTAGGTCGCCGAGATCTACTCCTCCGGGTAGCTCCGAGGTCAGACGATGGCGGGACCACCTTTGTTGTGAAGCTGTCTGGACGAAGTTTCCACCGGTGTGTGGTATACCACCTGGAACCTCTCGGAGTGGCTGGGGGAGCCGCTGCACTCCAGGGGTTGGATCTGCTGCTGCTGCAGATTGGGTAGCAGGAGAGATAGGGAGGAAATGGTGGGAGATGGAGCTGTGGCCTTCCCTGGTGTGAGGGGGATGGGGGAGGAGGGTTGTGGCCAGGAGAATGGGGGTGGAAGAGGCTGGGGGGGTGGAGCTAACAGGGGGGAGAGTTGGGTCGCAGGTCTGCCAAGGGTTAGGGAGAGAGAGGAGAGGGGTGGCCTTGGGGGTGAGGTGGCTGGATTCTCTCTTGGTTGGTGGGCTAGGGAGTTGATGGGGGACCTTGGGGAGTGGAAGAGGTGCTTGGGAAAGTGAAGGGGTGCTTGGGGAAGGGGGATTCTCCCTTGGGAGAGGAGGGTTGACTCTTGGGGTTGGGGAGGATTTAATGGGGGAATTAATGCATCTAGGGAGGTGAAGGGGCAAGGTGATGTGGCAAGAGATGAGTGGATGAGGTGGATCCTAGGTGGGGGAGAGAGGAGAGAGAGTGAAATTCGAATTTTGGGAGGGGGAAGAGAGAGAATGGGGTTTGCCCCCTTTAGAGAGAGAGAATGGGAGAGAGAGAGAGAGGGAGAGGGGAGTTTCTCACTCCACTCTAATGGCTTCTCACCAAATGACACTCAAGACTAGATTTTAGAATTTTCATCAACTTTTCATTGCCTTCAAATGAGGGAGTTGGGTCCTATTTATAGGAGCTCAACTCTTTACATGACCATAATACCCCTGACTTAACACAAAATGACCAAAGCTATCCAAAAGGGGGCGCCCCTGGGCTAGCCCTTACAATTGGGTCCATTAAGCCTAACATGCTATCTAATTGACCCAATAACCTACTCAACTGACTCAATTAAAGAAAATTACAGTAATAAGACTCAAATAAAGTGGAAAATATAAGATACTGCTTGAGAAATAAGCCGTAAAATGAAGCTGATTGCTGTCGGGGTGATGTGGCGAGTAGTGGGAACTTGAGCTACTGATGATGTCCCCATCAACATCCTTTTGGGTGAGAAAGAAATCCTGGTACGTGACCCACCAAGAAGTCATTTCAAAACAAGTAGGGGGCATCCTCATCATTGCGCTTTTTCCACACATGATTAAAGAAGACCAAGAGGTCCAAGGGTGGACTAAGAGTCTTGTTCAACAATGAAAGATTAATATTGAAGGTCCTTCGTCGACGACGAATTATTATAGAGAAGTTGTCGAGGATTTACGCCAAGAATCCTCGACCAAGCCTTCTACCCATTGGAGCGAGCCAAGCACTTCAACAAGATGCTTAGCCCCTCTAACCTTCCCGCAGAGAGGAAGGGAGTCGCACCCTAAATAGCACTCCACAAGAGGCCAAAAGGATGAGATCATGCAGAGAAGTTGTGAGGATAGCTCCAAACAAAACCAACTGGGTAAGCCCACAGGAGAAAACTCCGAGCAAAGCCACAAAGGTAAAGCTAAGGTGGGAGAACCCAAGGCTAAGCCTTGATCTGGCACTAAACAAACCAAATCACAAACTAAAGAAAAGAAATAATTGAGAAGTTTAGAGAGTAACCTTTTGGTCGAAGTGCGATGTCGCTGAACTAAGAGAACTTATTGCCGGCCGACGTGCGGTCCTCGTGGCAATGGTCTCCTAGAGATACGACGACCCCGGGTAGGCAACACCCGCTCTCTTGTCGGCACATCCTCGAAGAGAGCCTTAGCGAATCTCAACCCGGCTTTCAAGAACTCAGCACAAAAGAAATAAAATTGTGGAGGAAAGAAAAGGAGAAGAAAAAATAGGAAAACTTTCACGTTGCTCTCGTGGTTGTGTTATAATGTTTAGGTTGGCCAAGGGGTCTATATATAGGCCTTAGGAGACCCTCCCCACGTTTACACATTGATGGCCTCCATTTAATATATATTTATATATTTTAACATTTTAGTGTGTAACGTTGCAACGTTACGTTGCAACGTTCACTTCGTGTGAACGTTGCAATGGTAAGCCTCAAGGCTTCGGCCTAGGCTTGGTCAAATAGCAAGAATTGCCGCACGAAGTAATCAAGCAGGCAATCAACGCTACCTTCAAAGCACCGCCAAAAAAAGCTGATTGGGTTAAGGTCACTCCCAGGAGAAATCACAAATTAAAGTCTTCCAAGGCATCGGCTCAGTGTAGAAAGTAGAACCCTAGGGGCAAATCAACCCCACCTCCAACTCCAATTGTTCCTTCCCCACAAGATGCGGCACGTGCCAAGAAACAGGAGAGGAATAGAAAGAAAAACTTGAGGCGGCGGCTAAAGAAACACGCCAAACAAGCAACTGCAATGGAAGCTCCCAAGAAGTTAACTCCTTTGCAACAGCTACAGACACTCATAGATGAGTTAGAGGAATACATTTCTCCTCATCCCACCAGTATTGTCACTCTAAACAAATATATCCTCTGAGTGAGATTCAGGCGAAAGACTCGACTGGGAAATTGGCTCCAAGAGATGATTCAACGAATGAAAGAGAGCGAAAAGTTCTTGATCTCTGAAGAATTCTCCTTATTTTACAAGGGTGATGAAATCACTGTGGAAACACTGGAGGAGATGTTGGAAAACTTTTCATGTAATACGGTGGCAATCCCGCCACCCGATAACATAAGCTCTCCTTAAGAAGAAGAAATTGTAGTCAATCGCCCTAGACGCAAAGCCGCTCTAGTGACTTATCAGTGTCGTTCGACAGGAAGCGAACCGGGCCGTGGCAGAGGACGAGGTCGTGGTCGTGGTCGTGGTCGTGGTCGTGGTCGAGGTAATGTCAAAGAACTCCGTGGCAATGGTGGTGGCGCTGAACGTCAGTCGCGATGGTGCAGATCGGATCTCGACTTTGTAGGAGAAGCCGAGGCCTTCTCTAATACCAATTTGATGCTACACATAGGGTGATGTGAGCAAACAGAGGGTGGCCGGTGAAGGACTCTATCCATGTCCCTCTCGGACGACTATGGTAGTGGCCCTCACGAACTCTCCCTCACGGAGCACTGAAATTACTGAATTTCGGATTCTAATTCTTTGTTAAATTGAAAAAAAAAAGGTTTACAACCAACTTATATACTCTCCCATAACCGTAATAGACACCCTAGGACCCAAATACCCTTACATCTAAGAACTTATGCAAAAAAGATCACATCTAAAATCCCCAAAAAATATTAGTTGCCATTAGACTCAAAGAAATAATATGAAAATTGCCATTGGACTCAAAGAAATAGTACGAAAATCGCACCAAAAATCTAGAAAATTTTGAAAAGACTCTAAGCCTAAACAAGCCTAATAAGGCCTCAAATGACTCCTAAATTCTTAATCATGACTGACATAAATGGCCCAACAGGCTCTCAAGGGGCCCACTAGTCGTCTCCAAGCCATAGAGATGTCGATGTCATCCTCGCACGGCCTCGTCTGTGGTAAACCAACCCGGGGGAATGGGGGATCAACCCCCATGCTGTTTAGTTGACCTTGACATCCCATATCTTGTCCCACATCCAAAAGGCCTCCCTACCATGTCCAATGGCCGGAAATCACACTAGTAAAATTAGTGTTGTAGAACCTCTTAGGCATGAAGACAGCCAATGAACATACGATCCAAAGATTCCTCCTCATCACCAAGAGTAACATATTGTACAAACACCCTACACTAAACATGCAAGTCGGTCACAAATCAAAAGTCTGCATGGGAAATTCGCCAAATGAATATCTTAATCTCCAAAGGGCCCGTGGGTGAACAAACATAAACTAGGGATGACAGGACCCCATTCGCAATAACAATACAGTCGAGACTTAATAGAGAAAGCTCCCTTAGTCCCCCATGTCCAATACCACACATCTTGTCTACTTGGTTCTAGCTTGTCATCCTGCAATAAAAGAAGTTTTTCAATGTTGCAGATCACCAAATCTTGTGATCGTCTTTCGAAGACTGAGTTCTACCCACTTCTCAAAAGGGGATCATCAAAACCCGAGCTACCAATGTCATAGTTTCACATGAAGTAGCAAACAGCATGGGGAATCTCACTTCAAGAGAACATTTGTGAGAACATAAGTGCTTCCTAATAAAGCACCTTTGGTCATCACGAAGACAAATCTGGGTACCAAGGCAATGTAGACAACATCTCTACACCAAAGTATGCCTACCCATACATAAGAGAGGTGTTTCACATGTGAAAAATTAATTTTAAAATATTCATTTGTTGGATAAATATGTATATATTTTAACTAATTGATTAGCATACAGGATTATTTGCGCGTTTCATATTTAACAGACGATTTAAAGTTCGTGTACTAGATTTTTTCCCACTAACCGTAGTCAGTGTTAATTTACATCAGTACAAGTTCGAACTATTTTGATTAACGCCAAATATTTCTTTTAACCCTTGCAACCTTCGTTGTGATATCAGAGATTTAGTCTGAGAACTTCCATGCCCTAAGATAGGGGTGTATTTGCAATAGTTGATAATATCCTTAGTGGACTCAAGAGCTTTCACTTAATTCCCTATGCCTAAGGTATTTTTGCAATTCTCCCATGAGCTAAGGTTTATTTGTAATTTTCCCTTGGGGCAAAATCACAATTTCAGCACAATCAGAACATTCTTGCGCAATTTTCTAAGTTTCTGAATTTTCCTGTAATTTTCCTGGGCATTTATTTAATTTTGCAAAGGTCCAAGGTAAAACTACAATTTTGTTGGTTTTCTGAACAAAACAAAGATTTTTCCCACATTTGGAAAATATTTCTGCAACTCTGCCATGGCCGGTCCCAAACCCGGATGAGAAAGGAGGAGGGTTTGTGTTAGGTTGACAGCCAGCAATAAAACTTTGTCACATCTCCCACATGAATTCTGATCTAAATACATTTTGTGCTAATGCTAAGGCGTCCCCCGGAAGCGACACGTTACATCGGAACCCGGATGGAATGATAAGTGAGCAAGGGCTAGCTAGGGCGTTTCCCGTAAGTAACGCGCCGCAATGGCGTCCGATTGCGGTGTCAAATAGGCAAGGGTTCCTGTGTGGGGTTGGACGTTCACGGGTAAAGAAGCTAGTCCAAAAACATAGGATCCGTCTAGCTACTTGGAATATAGGAACTTTAACGGGTAAGGGCTTAGAATTGGTTAAGTTAATGAAGGATAGGAGGGTTAGCATAACTTGCCTACAAGAAACTACGTGGAAAGGACATAAAGTTAAAATATTGATGGATATAAAATTCGATATACGGGTAATAATAACTCTAGAAATAGTGTTACTATAATAATAGATAAAAACTTAAAAGATGGAGTTGTAAAGTTAATAGATTGGGAGATAGACTGATGTTAATTAAACTTATCTTAGGTGATGATATTTTGAATATAATTAATGCATATGCACCTCAAGTAGGATTAGAAGAGAGCATTAAAAAGTAATTTTGGGAGGCTATTGATAGTTTGATCCAAAATATCCCTAGTGAAGAGAGAATCTTTATTGGAGGAGATCTTAATGGTCATGTGGGTAAAGATAATAGAGGTTATGAGAGGATTCATGGAGGGCTTGGTTTTGACAATAAAAATGATATGGGTTATACTATTCTTAATTTTGCTATGGCCTATGATCTAGCAATTACTAATACCTTCTTTAAAAAGGGGGACGAACACTTGATAACATACAAGATTGGAATACATATAAGTCAAATTGACTATTTTCTTATTAGGAAGGTCGATAAAGTTTTATATAAAGATTACAAAGTTATTCTCGATGAGAGTTTAGCCTCTCAACATAGGTTGTTAGTAATGGATGTCATTATCCCTAAATTCAAAAGAAATATCATTATAAATAATTGTTCTAATATTAAATGGTGAAATTTAAAAGGTAAAAGTTTAGAAACATTTAAAAAACTTCTATTAAAGGAAAATATTTAGAATTTAGAACAAGAAACTAATGTAATGTGGAATAATGTTACAAATTGTATAACGAGTGTAGCAAAATAACTCTTAGACGAATCTAAAGGTAAAAAGAATTTTAAAAAAGAGACTTGGTGGTGGAGCGAGGAAATCCAAAATATCATTGAAGTAAAAAAGGAGTGGTTTAAAGTTTGGCAAACTAAGAAAAATAATCAAACCTTAGAAGCTTATAAAATCGCTAAAAAGAGGGCTAAGAAAATAGTTAGCGAAGCTAAATCAAGGGCATTTGAAGATTTATATAATAAATTAGGAATCCGAGAGGGTGAAAAGGACGTATTTAAACTTGCTAAATTAAGATAAAGGAAAACTAGAGATTTAGATCATGTTCGTTGTATTAAAGGTGAAGATCAAAGGGTTTTAACTAAGGATCTTGAGATTAAAGAGAGGTGGCATAGTTATTTTCAAAAGTTACTTAATGGAGATTGCATCAAGGATTTCTCTTTAGAAAGTACCCAAGAGTCCACAATATTTGATAAATATCAATATTTCAGGCGTATTAAGATGTCAGAAGTGGAGGATGCTTTAAGAAAAATGAAAGTGAGCAAGGCCTTAGGACCAGATTGCATACCTATTGAAGTATGGAAAGGCCTAGGAGACATTAGCATTCAGTGGCTAACTAAACTTTTTAATAAAATTTTAAAGGAATAGAGAATGCCAGAAGTTTGGAGAAAAAGTGTTGTAATTCCTTTCTATAAAAACAAAGGAGATATTCAATGTTGTAATAATTATCGTGGAATTAAACTTATGAGTCATACTATGAAACTTTGGGAAAGAGTAATCGAAAAACGCCTCCGATGTATGACTACTGTATCGAAAAATCAGTTTGGTTTTATGCCGAATATCTACTACATAAGCTATTTTCTTACTACGGCAGCTTATGGAAAAGTATAGAGAGATGAGAAAAGATTTGTATATAGTTTTTCTTGATTTAGAGAAGGCGTATGATCGAGTACCGAGAGAATTGATTTGGTGGATATTAAAAAAGAAAGGAATCTCTCAAGGATATGTTGATTTGATTAAGGATATGTACGACGGTGCTATTACTAGTGTTCGAACTATTGCTAGAGAGACTGGTGAATTTTCAGTTTCTATAGGTTTGCATCAAGGTTCTACACTAAGTCCGTATCTCTTTGCCTTAATTATGAATGAAGTAACAAAACAATTGCATGAGGATATCCCTTGGTGTATGTTATTTGCAGATGATATTGTCTTAGTTGATGAGAGTATTGATTCTTTAAATGCTAAGTTAGAGCGTTAGAGACTTGCCTTGGAGTCTAAAGATTTTAAAATTAGTAGGAGCAAGTCAGAGTTTATACATTGTAATTTTAGTAATGGGAGAGTGATACAGAAAGACATGGTTCTAATTGATGGACATAACATTCCGAAGAGTAGTAGCTTTCGATACTTAGGGTCTATCATACAAGAGAATGGGGAGATTTATGACGACGTCACACATAGGATTAAGGCGGGCTAGTTAAGATGGAGAAGCGCATCAGGAGTCCTCTGTGATCGTCGTATGCCTGTGAAACTCAAAGGGAGATTTTATAGAACGGCTGTGAGACCTGCTTTGTTATATGGCACCGAGTGTTGGGCAGTACGAAAGGAACACATTCACAAAATGTGTGTAGCAGAGATGAGGATGTTGAAATGGATGTGTGACAAGACTAAGAAAGACAAGATTATGAATGAGCGCATCCGTAAGGACTTAGGGATAGCCCCAATTGATAGTAAAATGAGAGAAAATAGACTCAGGTGATTTGGACATGTGCTTCGTCGTCTTAATTCAGCGCCGGTTAAAAGATGTGACTGAATCTTAGTGGATGCTAGTAAAAGAGCTCGGGGAAGGCCTAAAATGAGATGGTGTGATGTTATTAGGAAAGACATTAGTTTCTTGGGTTTAAATATGAATATAACACTTGATAGAAATCTTTGGCGGAATAGGATTCATGTAGCCGACCTCAAATAATTGGGATAAGGCTCTGATGGAGATGATGACGATGATGGAAAATATTTCTGCAAACTTGAACCTTTTCCGTGAATTTCAGAATTTTCAAAATATTCAGGATTTTTCCTGAATTACATGGGTATTTATACAATTTGACAAGACTTCGGAGTATAAATGCAATTCTTGAACTTTTCAAGGTTTTTCTCATAATTTAACATCCAAAATCCCACAACTTAGGGTTTCCTGGTTTTACATGATTTTTCTTTCCTTCATAACAAATACAAGAAATTGGAATGTTTGTAAACATACCCTTGTGTAAGGGATTTTACATAATTTATCAAACTTGGACAATTTTCAAGTCTTGAGCAAGGCACTCCAAAGGACTCCTACGCAAAGCTTCAAAGGGCTTCAAACAAACTCAAAAGACTACAAGCTTCAAGCTTTTCTTGCTACAAGTGAAGTCTTCTTCAAGTGCCTCCTTCCTTCCTTGGCCGGTCTCTCCTTTTCTAGGAGTTTGAGGCTTGAAGAGGAGGGCCCTCCCTCCAGTGAAACTCCTTGGTTTGTCTCCAGTGAAAGGTAAGGAGGAGGGAAGTAAGAATTCACTTTCTTCTTCTTTTTTTTTGTTTGTTTGTTTGTGTGGAAAAAAGGATCGGAGGGATGCCCCTCCACCTCCCTCCAATGCTAGACAACCGAAGGGAGTCCCTCCGGTACTGTGCGCAGCCAGAGGGATCTCCTGCAGTGGCTAGAGCTCCTCCGATCACTACGCAGCCAGAGGGAGCTCCGTCGATGCTTGCACAGCCAGAGGGATCCCTCCGGTGCTTGCGCAACCGGAGGCGGTCCCTCTGACAGCCGGCAATCGGAGGAAACTCCCCTCCTTGCACACCCAGGAGAGAGACAGAGACAAAGAGACCCCTTCAAAAACTATATAAGCCCCCCTTGGCTGGCCCTTTTCAAGGAATTTTTTATTGCTGGGAGTCCGGGGTTGTAGCACGTGGAGGATTTCTGTTTGTTTTCTTTTGAAGATACCCTATTGTCTGACCTTGTTGCATCATAGGGAAAATTTTCTCAAACACCGAGGTCAGGCCAAAAGGACATAATTAAATTATTTGTTGTTGATTTGTTGTGTGGGTATGTGACTTTATGTCGCTCACAAACTATTTCATAAAATTCATGTGCATGAAAGCACATAGGGTTTATATAAATAACCTCACCCGACGGAATCCCAAGAGTGTTTATATGACGGCGACGATTTTATATCGTTTAACCATCACATAATAAACTTAATAATTTCTGAAAAATCTTCTAAAAAATCAGAAAATGTAGTAAATTTACGAGGTTCAACAAATACCCCCCACAGGATGTCCGTCGGAGCCGAAGGTGACAGCGGGCAGCCCGTGCACCTTATTAATTTTGTTAGCTTCCACGGCTTGATGCCTTGACGGCTTGCAACCTTTATAACTTTTCTTGCTTTCTTGCATATATGTTGATACTAATTGCTTTTTTCTTCATTTTGCAGGGGAACAACACGTCTCGTGCCAGAGAAAGTTGTGCCCTGGGAACCACCGACAGGGACAAAGACATGCCCCATGCCCTAACAAAGAAGTTGATGCCTTCGTTGGGTCCTCCAAGAGTCACCAAGGAGAATTTATTTTCTCTTGATCGAGGACTAACTATCATTGCTAAAGGTCCACTTCCTATGGACACTTCAGAGGGTGGAGAGGTCGACCCGACTTTAATTGTCAACCACTGAGGCCTCTACCAGTTCCAGCGTATTGGCAATTATTCAAAGCACTTTCTGTAAGATGAGAACCTATTTCCACTCATTTAGCACTCTGTCCCCAAAAATATGGATGAGGACGATCCGACTTTGCCGACTGAACAGCGTCAACTTGAGAGGGCAATTTTGGCAAGGCGAGATAACATGCTTGGGACATGTGACTTTTCATATCCCAACTTCTCGCTAGGTTACGCACGCCAGGCTCAGTTTCCAGCGGCAATTGGGCCTTTTCAGTACCGACGTCACTTGTCACACAAAAGCACGAATGATGATGCCAGCTATATGGGAATTATTTGGTCAACACAACCAGTTTCTGGTTTGCTTTTAACGCCATCTGGCTCACAATTTGCCACCAAGGGGTATGATAAATTGTGTTTCCTCGACAAGATGATAAAGGGCTCAGCCCCGAGTTGGTATAAGAGATGGTCAGTAATTTCTTCCCATCAATTTTATCTAGGAGCAACAAAATGGCTGATGGGGATATTACATCATTACCAGGAAATTTTAGATCATCTCGAGATCCACCATGCAGTCATAGCCGCCCTTTATGGGTACCCTTGCTACACGGGCTTGCTTCACACTTTGGTTGAGAGATTCAATCGCCGATGGAATATGTTCGCCACTGCCGACAACGAAATAACTATTGATTTATGGAGCTTTCACATAATTTCTGGTCTCCCCATTTCTGGGCGCCCCTATGAAGAGGTAAAATTTGACGGCCTGCACAGAGATTACTCCACTAGTACAGGACAATATGGGTTGCCTTTAAGCTTTCAATATTTGATGAAAGTTTGGAGAGATTTGGCCCGAGTTGGGAAGGGCAAGGCTCTATCTGTTTCCACCAATACCATGAGGGTCAGCCTCAATGCATGGATTCGTCATTTTTATAATGGGCCCTTTTGCTTCTATGAGGGCTTTGCTGAGGATGATAGGCCCTTAGATCATTATTACCAGTTCCTTTTGAAATTGTAGAAGAATAAGCGATACTTGTCTGCACCCGATAATGAGGGGTGGAATCCGCGCAATTTGCCAAACAAGGTTTATTTAGCAGTATACTTCGTCTATTGGCTAGTAACTTTTGTCATACCACATAGTGAAGAGGGTCTAGAGCGACTTGAATTAATATACCCAACCTGCCTTCTAGCTGACAGTCAGAGGTTTTCTATTGTGGCCGCCGCCCTGGCAAATATTTACCATGGTTTGGAGAATCTGACAACTCAGTTCTCCCCGAGATAGGAATGTGTCTATGGCTACTCATTATTTAAGCGCTTGGGCTGGTTTATTGCTTCACAGGCTATGTCAGCATATTGATTTGGGGAACCCCACAGCTCCGTTGATCTTTCTGTTTCGCAATTGCCAGAATCAGAGCCTGCTGGATCAGTTGACAGGTGCTCGGAGGGCACTTTCTTTTCTTCCTATAGAGGGGTGAGAGGGCCTAGATTTGCACATAGTTCATATGATTTTAGGCCATACATCATTGAGGGTCCGAATGGCACTGCCTATCATCTTCCTCACCATTTAGCTGCTATCCCCTCCTTTTATAAAGATTTGCATTGCTGCATCAGACCGAGTGTCCTTATCTTCCGCAAGGGCACCATCACCTTTCTAGAGCTTTACTATCCACACCGTTTTGCACAGAACTTTAGATATGATCAGTCAGTTCCTCCCAATGTTGACTTTCCATTGGAGGGGAGATTATACAAGTATCATAACACCCACTTGGTTGCACCTAGCCGGTAGGATTATTCCTTTAGGAGGGAGCCGAAACCAAGTTGTGCCTTACCAGATAGGAAAAAGGTCGGCGCCATTGATATGTCCTATGTATGTTGGTGGTTTAAACATAGTAATGTGTTTAGGCAACCTTTGCAAAAGTTGAGGCAAGCCAAGGAGGCTCGTCTGAAGAGAAAGGATCGGCCTCCTCTCATAATTGATCATTCTTTTCCGCTATGCCCAATTTCCATACATTGCCAAAGAAATCCGCGAATTTCGTGCAAAATGGGAGGCTGAAAATGGGCCCATCTCGATCAATTGGGGTCCCTATTCGGAGGCGATCAAGCCTTTGAAGCTCCCAGTTGATTCTTCTTCAGAAAAAAGGTGAGTCAATGGCGACCCGGAAAGTTTACTCGTGGTAGGAGCACTTCTTATCAGATTGTTGCTATCCTTCGAATGCTTCCAAATCGACAAAGCTTGCTCCAGAGGGTTTAATAATGATCTTTGGACACCATGGGAGAAACATTTTATGAATGCCATCGTGTGCATTGGTCCCTTTCAGTACATCTCGTTGATCAAGAACGGCAAGATATTTGGGATGCCGTGGAGAAGGCAAGTAAGGTGGTAGGCCTTCAGCCCAAGCAGGTGGTATTACAACCTAAATTTTCTCCTACCCCATCTCGTATGTAACCATCAATTGAGTTTTCTTTCTTCAAATTGTGTTTCAATTCCTTTACCGAACTACATTTCGCTATGTTTAACTTTTTCTGTCTTGCATTTTGTAGTGAGTTTCATCATCGTTGATACCACTTCTGGCACCTCTAAGAAGAAGAAAAGCCTCCAAGAGAAGAAGGGCGACTGAGGATGATGGGCATGCCTCTAAAACATCTCGTCTTCGCACTGGGAAGACGACTTCGCAGGGGCAGCAGCCTAGTAGTTTTTGCTCACTTGTTTAATTTTGCTAAATTGCATTTGCTGCTTCTTGGCCCTCATAACGTTAGTGTCAAATAATGTAGGAAATCTCGCTCTTGTTGATGGAGATGCCCCGCTTGACCCTAGGATGGGTGAGGAGGATGACATTCAGGATTCGAAGATGATAAATGATAATTACAACCTTGTATCAGGTGACTCACCCTCCTTTTCTTGTGGGGAGGCTGCGAACACCACCTTGCCTGATATGCTCAACCTTGACAAATGCCTTCCTTTTTTTTTAACGAGGTAACCCCTTAATTTCTTTTGACTGTGTTTATTTTTTTTTGGTTCTTTTTTCAGAAGAAAACTTTAAGACTAAGGGTGCGGCTATCCCTCTTAAGCAAAGGATAGAACCAGGCGTCGCAAATCATCCTAACCAACTGGGTAAGCAATTATACACTTCCCTATGCACATCCTTTCCTTTTGACTATTGGGTAACTTGACATGCCTTATTTGCAGGTTCTGGTAGTGCCAATTCATCTAACTCCATGAAGGAGTTCATTGCTCTCTTGGATTATGGGTTGAATGAGGATCTGCCTGATTATTCGAACCCTCCCACTATTGAAGGAGAGGCCATGGATGATTTCACTGAAGCCTTGCTAGCTGAAATCTGAGCCAAACATGCCTCGCGGCCATCTTTCGAGGCGTCCGTAGCGGCCAGCTTAGCTTTTGGGGCTGTTTATTTGCCTCTTTCCAGTAGTTTAGTGGTGCCCCAGGCCACTCACATTACTTCTGAGTATCTCTGGTCCTTGACCTTTCTGTTCTTTATTTTACTTTGCTCTTCGACCTTTGCCCAATCTACTTGCTGCCTTCTTGTCTTATGTAGCAGCGGATTCTTCCGTGACAAAGCCTCTTGATGTCCCGAAAGAAAGAGATGGGCCTTTGATAACAGGGCTGAATACCGGAGATACGCTGCCGGACGTAGAAACTCATCTGAATGCTTCAAGCAACATAGAGGATAACTCCCATCCTTTAATGGAGAATCAATTTTGTGGCGTTGGATTTGAAGGTGAACCTCCTCCAAAATCCTATCAGCCCTTTTGATGGTGACACTTTTTGTCAAGGCCTAATTTCCTTGCTGCCTTTAGGTTGTCCACCCACAGGAGGTACCGAGTCACTCCAACCAACAGAGGGAGAAGTTAGCTACCCTTCCTCAGAGATCATTGAACACTCTGTCATACAGATTTGTGGTTCAACGGGTTCATCACTGGATGTGAAATCTTCTAGCTGTCGGTGCCGACCGGTGTAGAAAATGCACGGGCCTCTGTGTTTTTTTTACCGCCTGCAGCTCAGGTCCCTTCTGAAGATGACAATGTTGTGCCACCAAATAATTTTACATCTCTCTATCTTCGGCGTATGCACATTTTCATGGAACCGGAATGAATTTTACATAACATTTACTTTCCAGTGGCAGTTGAGGGCATCACCTGGTCGATAGCGAGTCCCACCAAATAGGAAGCGGAGACTGCTTCTTTAGATGATGGGAATATTGCATCATTGGGTAACCCCTTTTATTCCTGATTTGTCCTTTCTCGGCAGCCTTAATTATGTGAAATTGGCCGACTTATCCCCGTACTTTTTCCAAGGACAACTAGAGCCAATATGGATCCACCTACATCTTCCTTGTCATCCGGTTCAAGAATTATAGAGGCGAGCAATTCCACGTCAAGGCCAGGAGAAGAGACCTCTAAGGGAGTGGGCACTCCGGCGAGTATGAAGATGATAGCCCCCTTTTTGGAAGCATCGTATTTGTTGAGAGCAAGATGGTCATAATTGTTTGTCTTCTTTCTTTTTCTTACAGCTTCGCAAGACATCGTCCCTCCAAATATGAGGGATTGAGAGCCTGTACCAGTCCAACTCGATGATTTTCCGGGTCATGGAATTAAATGGCCAGATCCTCCTCAAATTACCCCCCTCGTAGGGGCGGAAATGATGCTTAGTACACTTATAAATAGCATCCGAGCTTTATTTCAGCAGGAGACGACTCCTTCAGTTGAGGTTTGTTGAACCAATTTGTTAACCCCTCAAAGTAGTTGGGGGAAAAGATATCCACAAGTGGTTAAATTCCACGATACATGGTGAGTGAAAGGGGTTAGGAAGGGAGGTCATTGATATGAAAACCCTCACCTAGCACAAAATCACGAAACCACCACACACGTGGGAAACGTCAATTTCCCTCTCTTCATGTGAAAAATGAACAGTGGGGGAGCATTTATAGGCGGCAGCCACCCTTTTTCCACCCATTTTTGGGGTTTAGGACCAGGTCCACCCCCTTTTGGGGGGTTTGCCCCGGGTCCACCCCCCAAAGGGGGGGTTTACCCCAGGTCCACCCTCCCCTTGGGGGTTTGCCCCGGGTCCACCCCCAAGAGGGGGTTTTGCCCCAGGTCCACTCCCTCTTTGGGGGATTTGCCCTGGGTCAACCCCCTCCAAGAGGGTTTGCCCCGGTTCTAACCCCCTAGGGGGGAGTTTCTGCCCCGGGTCCACCCCATTAGCCCATGGTTTAAAAAAAAAGGGCAAAAGCAAGGGATGGAGTTTGATGAAGCAATCGGGGCTTTCTTACAAAGGCTTTTAGTTGCCCGGGGAAGCACAGAAGATTTGAATGTATTATGGAGGAATTTACTGAACATTATTGCAAGTGCAATCCAAAGGCTTAGTGCAGATACAACATATGTCCTTGCATACTTTGTTATTATGCTCAACACTGATGCCCACAATGCCATGGTTAAGAACAAGATGTCATCTGATGATTTTATAAGGAACAATCATGGAATTGATGATGGTAAAGATCTACCCGAAGAATATTTGAGATCCTTATTTGAATGGATATCAAGGAATGAAATCAAGATGGAAGAAGCCAACATACTATCTTTAGATAGTATGGTCATGGACCTTAGTAGCAATCATAATTCACAGGGACAATTTTGTTTTTTTTTTTTTTAAGAAAGTCTGCGTCTATCAGTTTTCCCAATAAGGTAGACTGCAACACAGGAATAACTGATAATAGTGGTTTGATCCCACAAACAGGCATCTGTCCATCCTATAATCCACTTACTTCAAAAATTAAACATCCTTGTGAATTCCCAGGGGTTATGGTCTTGGTCATTTTGCTGAAAATGCTGATAATAGGAAATTTAGTGGATGCTCAAAACCTATCTGTGCACATTCTCCAGAAGGATGTTTAAGCCCAAAGGCTATTATTGAAGCAAAAATGAGGCAGCAGCTCAGTAGCAGCTGCAACAACTCGAGCAGCTGCAGCAACACAGTAGCAGCAACTCAGAAGTAATAGCAGCAGCTCCGCAACAGCAGCAACAGTTCAAGGATTGTAGCAACAGCCCAATGACGACAGCAGTTCAACTCAAGGGCAGCAGCAGCAACACAATAGCAGCAGCATTAATCCAATAGTAGCAACAATAACACCCTTTAATCAAAAGGAAAATTAACCCAATTTGGAGCAAAAGGGATAGTGACAGTATAGGTCCACCCCCATATGGGGGGTTTGGACCGGGTCCACCTCCCCATATGGGGTTTTGCCCCGGTTCCACCCCCATATGGGGGATGTGGACCGGGTCCACCCCCACATGGGGTTTTGCCCCGGATCCACTCCCAAATTCTCTTGTTTTGGCTCGGATAGAGGGTGTAACCGCTAGAGTCCTTCAAGACTCTATAAATACCCCCAGTGGGGTCCATTTGGACAAGCAAAAAAGATGCGGAGAACACACAGAAAGACTGTAGCAGGACAAGAGCTAGTGTTTGGTGTTGTGCTTTGTTTGAAGGCCCATCTTCTGGGTTTCATCGTTAGTGCTTGTGCTTGGTTCAGAAGCCTCGTACTGTGGTTGTGTTGTGAGGGTATGCTACAAACCCCATGTGCATCACAATCTTTTTGTGAATTGTGTAATTTAGAAAAAATCTCCCTATATGGAGAAATCTTTAAAGTCCGGCAATGTGGTTATGTAAACACCCTGGATATCATCAAGACACTTGTGTAAACCCTAAGGGCGAATTTGCTAATCGAGCACGGTTCGGGGGCGGTTAGCGTCTTCTGTGTGAGGGGGAGGCGGGACCCACCGCGCCTTCTCCCTCATCGAGTCCGCCATCCCCCCGACAACTCCACTATCAAAGCGGCCCTAATTGCTCATGAGCCAAGGGATCATGTACAATCAAAACCCTAATTGCCTGCGAGCAAAGGGTCATGTACCATCAAAACTGTTGTCCCTAGGTTCTCGTATGGACAAGAAGGGGGGTTGAATTGTCCCCGCCAAACGCAGTGGTAGTTTTTAAATTTTAACGCAGCGCGTTGAAATAACTACCAACACAGAAAATGATTGCACGAAATATAAGCTATAAAGAAATTAATTCTCTCAAGCTTACCGTTCTCACACGATCAACAAGAACAATATATATATATATATAGGCAAACCACAGACACAGATGCGAGACAGATTTTTTAGGTGGTTCGGGACCACGACGGGCTCCCTACGTCCACCCCTCACCAAACCGATGAGGATCCACTCGCTTCAATGAAGCGCACGGAGCTTTCGCTCCAAGAGACACGGAGACAATGTCTCCTACACGATCCTACACGGATCAACAGTCACACACACACTAGCCGCAACACCCGTGGCACAAAAGTAACACGACCGTTAACAGATGGTCAACAGACTTACAGAGTTGAAATTTGGAAAACAAGATATGTTCAATACAAGCATAGAAACCTGAAGCTAATGACTCCACTAAGCACAAACAAGATGTAGAATGAAATCTCCATGGAAAGAAAGGGCTATAGAATGTCTTCTCTAAGCCTCAGGTCGGAGGATAGCCGGATGTCGACGATGAGAATGTCCTCGTGTTCCCCTTCTCATTCCGCTCCTTTTCTTCTTCAATCACGAACTCCAGAAACGATCGGAAGTAGATGAAAATCCGGAGTCTTTGCTCAGCTCCTCTCCTTCTCCCCTTTCTTCTCCTGCAAGAAGGATAGAACGTTAGCACTCGTGTGTTTCGTATATCTTTTTCGAAGTCCACATCATGAATATATATAGCAGCATACGAGGTTCAAAAGACCACAAAGCTCTTATAAAACACTAGCCAAACCCTTCTAAGATACTCAACTATACCCTAAGGGTACTGGGGTAAAAAGGCAAGACAATCGGATCAGGAAATGGGGTGTTCGAAATCAATCCGGAAAACACGATCCGGAAAGCCCAGAAGAAGTGTCGACTCTTGGAGTCGACACTCTTTTTAAGGCGCACTGCCAACGCACAGGCAAACCAATACACAGGCTAAGGTCTGTGCGTATTATCCCATGGTCGATGCATATGAAAAAGCAGGGTCGGTGCATGTATTACTAGGTCAGGTCAGTGCAAGTTCTTTGAAGCCTATAGACAAAGTCGGTGCAAGTTCTTTGAAACAATAAGGAACAAGGTCTGTGCATGTAGCACAGGGTCTGTGCATATGTGCACAAGCATAAGAAGGTCGGTGCAAATTCTTAAACATGCTAGGGACGGTCGGTGCATATGAGAGACCAAGGTCTGTGCTAGTATGACCAAGGTCTGAGCAAGTGTGCTCAAGTTCTGTGCTAGTATGACAAGGTCGGTGCACATTGTGAAAGACCCAAAGACAAGGGTCGGTGCATATATCGTAAAGCACACGGACAAAGTCGGTGCACGAATGAACTAGGTCGGTGCACATTGGTATAAGACTGAGATGGGTCGGTGCACATTGAGTTCAAACAAGAGGATAGATCGGTACAGAAACCAGATGCGGTCGGTGCACGCACAAGTGGAACATGTAGGTAGGGTCGGTGCAAACAAGAGCAAGTCGGTGCACTTATGTAAAAGCTATGATAGGGTCGGTGCAACTTGTAAAGAAGGCAAGCACAGTCGGTGCAAATGCCAAATGCGGTCGGTGCAAATTTTTATCAAGCAAGGAAGGTCGGTGCAAAGATGAAGCAAACCAAGGAGTGTCGACTCTGACAATCGACACTTACTCCCCTCTTACCCAGAAAGTTCACTTAGATAATTTTCTGAAAATTAAGCCTTACCAATAGACGGACTGTGAATATGAATGGAATTTTTGGACCTGTTTTGTGTTGTGGATGACAAGGTACTTGATCGTTCAATCCATTGACTCCAGGAGTATATTCACCATAACTGTCAGTCAGGCAAAGCAAGGTTATCATGTCTTGCATTAGATCCTTGATAATCATTCAATCTTCAATGACTATTTTCCATACCACATGCACACAAGCATGCACACAAGTTTTGTCAACATTAAATCTAAATCATCAAGCTCACCAAGGGGTCCAACAATCTCCCACTTTTTGATGATGACAAAACATGCATTGTGTGCCCAAAATTTGATATCAAGCCAGAAAATGTGTTTGTGCATGGTTCAAGATAGTTTGAGTGAATGCACTTGGAAAAAATATTCACAATGCAAAAGTTGTGCATATGAACATTTATGAGAACTTAAAATCTAAGGCCATTATAAACATGTATGAAAGTCTGACCATTATGAACATGTATGAAAATCTGAAAAGCTATGTATGCACACTATATCACTATATTCTCCCCCTTTTTGTCATCACCAAAAACTAGTTGACAATGGGGTTATTAAATTTACTATGAACGTGTATGATCGCAATTTTGAAGTTATTCATGCAAGTAATCAAGCAAGCAAGCATGAAGGTCAAACAAGCATGTACCATATGAATAACTCCCCCTTAATGGGGTAAACGGACAAAGAGAGAACAGTTGATTCAAAGTCAAATTGTGTCCCATGAAGCATAATCAAAAAAGGTAGTGCATTCATATGCTCGAGGTGCTACATAGACCATGATAAGAACAAATTCAAGGTACACATTCATCACAAAAATACCCAATAGAAATTTATGTAAATGAGCAATGAACTTCAAACTTATATGGATATGAACAGAATTTCTAGAAAACACTAGAGGATTATTTCCTTTCTACACTTCCATCTTGATCCTCGACTATTGGTAGCTTCGCACAACCCCTTTGTGTTTCTTTTTATTGGACTTCACCGTTCGGCGCGAGTCACCTCATGTGTCTCAATGGGGTTTCCCGGCTACTAGGATTCATCGCGCAATGTGGAGTTTTGTTTCACCTTTCGACGCGAGTTTCCTCATTTATTTCAGTGGAGATTCCCGGCTACTCAGTTTGACATTCCACTTATAGAAGCTTGTGGGGTAGGCAGCTTTTTCCTCACGATTCTCTTAATTTCCACGTAGAAGTTTGTTTCCCTTGAAGTGTTAAAAGGAATTTCTGAAATCCTTATCAATCAAAGTCATATGCATCATTTTTGAATAAGGTATGGGTAATTGCTTTGGATGTAGAAAGTGAATTGCCTAGACATAGTTATGACTCCCCCTAAATGTATGGACAGTAGAAATAAATCATCCTCCTTTGTATATGACACGATTCGCAAAAGATTAAGATCACTGCATGATTATTTAACAAAGAGGTGAGGTCGTAGAAAATTTTCAAGGAATGGTTTTCTAAAATATATACATGCAATCAAGCAAGGATTTGTATGATATGTCCATGCAAAGTGATTTCCGATACGTGGCGGAGAACTTAGGTCCGAAGACCACCTCACGCGTCGAGAGTGCTTCCAGATGGACGTAATCCACCCTTCCACAACTCAAGATTTGAGATACCGAAGAATCATGACAATAAGGTGCGTAAGTATGTAAAGTATGTACAGACAGATGCATGTAAATGCAAAGATAATGAAGAGTTATTTCCTATTCACAAGTATGCAAAATATGTGCGACCTAAACCAAGAAGTTGAATATATGCAAATCTGAAATGTTATTTGCAAAATAAGCAAAAAGTGTATGAAATCCTAATATGCACAGTTACTCATTCAAATAGCAAATTCCAAGTTCTCTTCTTATTTGAGTGAATTTTTCAGGAATTAAGGGTTTTGTAAAAATATCTGCAAGTTGATTTTCCGTATTTACATGTATAAGCTCAAAATGACCCTTACTCACATGATCTCGCAAAAAGTGGTGTCTAATCTCTATGTGCTTTGTACGAGAATGCAAAACATGATTTTTGAAAATATTAATGGCAAAGGTGTTATCACAAAGAATGGGTGTGTTATTTAAAACAATACCAAAATCAACTAACTGTTGTTGGATCCATAGCACTTGGGCCACACAACTACCAGCAACCATGTATTCGGCTTCGACAGTTGATAATGCCACTGTGTTTTCTTTCCTAGAGGCCCATGAAACCATGCATCCTCCAAGAAACTGACAATATCCGCTCGTGCTTTTACGATCCACTAAACACCCAACGTAATCAGAATCAGTGTAAGCTACTAAATCAAAACTGCAACTACGAGGAAACCAAAGACCAAGATCCGTGGTGCCTAGCAAATATCTGAAAATCCTTTTGACCGCTAACATGTGTGGTTCTCTAGGATCGGATTGAAATCTCGCACACATGCAAACACTAAACATTATATCCGGCCTACTAGCAGTCAAATACAACAAAGATCCAATCATGCCTCTAAAGAGTTTCTGATCGACAGACTTATCTTTTTCATCCTTGTTCAATTTCACCGTTGTTGACATCGATGTCTTGTGTGGCTTCGCATTGTCGAATTTGAACTTCTTGACGAGCTCCTTTGTGTATTTCCTCTGATTTATGAAAATTCCATCCTTTTGCTGCTTTACCTGCAAACCCAAAAAGAACGTTAACTCTCCCATCAAACTCATTTCAAACTCCCCCTGCATCAATTTGACAAATTCATAATTCAAGGAATCAGAAGTGGCTCCAAAGATAATGTCATCAACGTAAACCTAGACGATAAGCATGTGTTCACTGTTGCTTTTAATAAAAAGGGTTTGATCGATATTACCTCTTTTGAAGTCATTTTCCGAAAGGAATGTACTTAACCTTTCATACCAAGCACGGGGGGCTTGCTTCAGACCATACAAAGCTTTGTCAAGTTTGTACACTTGGTCTGGGTTCTTCTTATCTTCAAATCCCGGTGGCTGCTCAACATAGACATCCTCTTTCACTACACCATTTAGAAAAGCACTTTTAACGTCCATTTGAAAGAGTTTTATATTCCTAGATCATGCAAAGGCTAATAATATTCTAACGGCCTCAAGCCTAGCCACGGGTGCAAATAATTCATCAAAATCAATTTCTAATTCTTGGCTATAGCCTTGGGCTACAAGCCGGGCTTTATTCCTAATCACCACCCCTTGATCACTAAGTTTGTTTCTAAAAACCCGCTTAATTCCTATCACCGGGTGATTCTTAAGTCTAGGCACAAGAAACCACACCTTATTCCTTTGGAATTGGTGTAATTCCTCCTGCATAGCCAACATCCAGAAACTATCATTTAATGCCTCATTTACAGATTTGGGCTCAATATCGGAAAGAAATGCAAGATTATCAAATTCTTCAACTTCCCTGATTGAAGCCCTAGTTCTCACGCCTTGTTCCACGTCTCCTATGATATTGTCTTGTGGGTGGTCCCTGTGGAACATCCATTGCTTGGAGAGCTCTTCAATTCGGGTTGGAGCTTCATCATTCTTGTTGCTCGACTCCGCTTGATCCACATCTTGATTTTCCTTATCTTGCTTTTCTTCTCCATCTTCATGCCCTACATCAAGAAAGTGATTATCTTTATTAGATAACCTCAGAGTGTATTCATCAATGATCACATGCGGGCTTTCTTCTACCACAAGAGTGCGTAGATTATATACTCGATATGCTATAGATGATGAAGAATATCCAAGGAATATACCTCTATCACTCTTTGCGGCAAATTTCTCTAAATACTCTTTAGAATTATTCAAAGTAAAGCATGGAGAACCAAAAGGTTTAAAATATGCAATATTCGGCTTCTTACCTTTATACAGCTCATATGGAGTTTTCTTGAGAATAGGTCTTACCATGGCTCGATTGATGATATGGCAGGCCGTGCTCACCGCCTCGGCCCAAAAATACCTTGGTAGACCATTTTCAGCCAGCATGGTTCTCGCCATCTCCACGAGCGTCCTGTTCTTTCTTTCCACGACTCCGTTTTGTTGTGGGGTTCTCGGTGCTGAGAAGTTGCGTGAAAACCCCTGTTTCCTGCATCAAAGTCGTGGTTATCAAACTCTCTTCCATGATCACTTCTAATTGCTTTAATTTGATACCCCTTATCAGTTTGTAAAATCCTGCAAAGATCTTCAAACTCCTGCAAAGCATCATTCTTATGAGTTAAAAATAATACCCAAGTGAACCTTGAGTAATCATCTACAATAATAAACCCATAAAGTTTTCCCCCAAGACTGTGTCCTAGAGGGACCAAATAAATCAATATGAAGGAGTTCAAGGGGTCTAGTGGTGGTGACAATATTTTTGGATTTAAAACACACCCTGGTCTGTTTCCCCATAGCACATGCATCATAAATTTTATTTACAACAAAATTCAATTTTGGTAAACCTCTTACCAAGTCGTTTCTGTACTCTGTCTTACTTTTACAGGGTACAATCAGGTTCGCAGAAGAGGCACGTGACCTCTGAAAAGGCAGAAGGTTGGCTCGTGGATAAAGGGAGAAATGATAGGCACGTGATCCGAGGAAAGGAAGCTTCTATTCCCTAACACGTGGACCAATGGAATTTCAGTAGGGTTCTGTTGCTTGATCCATACGAAGCCCATGTTCCTATATAAAGCTACATTACCCTTCGAAGAAGGGTGCTGGTGCTGGACAGAGCTGGAGAAAGCTGCCGCAAGAGCTTCCATCTTCCCTACCTGAAAAGAGAGCATCTCCAGGAGAAAGAGAGAACGTGAGAAACCCAGTTCAAGCCAAGAGAAAGATAGAATAGTCTTTGAGAGCTACCAGCCAAGAGAACTTATTTAGTCTTTACGCTTCTTTGAAGCTACATTCTCTAGTGCTTTCTCGTTTATTGTTTTTCATTTTGATCCGAGTATTATCGCTGTGTTTCTGGGTTCCCTCTGGTGTAGAGGAAGAGAGACAGTGTCTCCGGTTTGCAAGTGACGAGGGTGTCACTTGTGGGTTCCCTCCGGTCTGGAGGAAGGGAGACTGAGTCTCCGGTTGCTAGTAACGGGGTGTTGCTAGTGTTTTCCCTCCGGGTTGGAGGAAGAGAGGAGACTGTTCCTCTGGTCAAGCTGTTAGGCAGTCGTTGTCGCAGACTGAGTCTGCTTTTCTAGCCTGTGCTAGTGGAATCCTCGTCCGGTGTGGACAAGGGGTGGACGTAGATTGCAGTGGGCAATCGAACCACCTAAAAAGCCCTTTGTCTCCTCGTGTGATTGTTGCTTTGCTTTCTGGAGATTTCTGATTGTTGGTTGGTGAAGGTTGCCATCTACGTTGGCTTCTTTGACCCCTCATGTGCTCGATCATTTAGCTGTGTATCACCGATTGCTATCTGGGCGTTCTTTCGTGATGAGCATATGTTCCTATCGAGTGTGAAGTGCTTTGCATCTTATCTCTCGAGTCATCTAGCGTGATATTTTGGTCTCAGTTTTTAAAATACGGGTGATCTATTCATCCCCCCCCCCCTTCTAGATCACTCTCTGCATTTCTATCAATTGGTATCAGAGCGGGCTACCCATGATGTGGTCCAACGACCAGGGTAGACCTGGAACTAATACTCCTCGCAGTTTCATTGCCGAGGGACATTCGATTAACAGACCTCCTTTCTTTGATGGTGTCAATTATCTCTACTGGAAGAACATAATGGAGGTGTTCTTAAGAGCGCAAAGTCACGAACTCTGGAGGGTAATTACAACAGGACCATTCGAGCTCCCACCAGATGAGGATACATGGACGAGGGAACACATCAGGCTTTCAACAGTCAACTGGACGGCACTCAACATAATGCAGTGCGCAGTCCATCCTGAGGAATACGCGAGGATTTCTGCTTGCAAGACGGTGAAGAAGATGTGGGACGAACTTGAACTCATGTATGAAGGTACATCCCAAGTTAAGGAAACGAAGGTAAACATGCTCACTTCCGAGTATGAATTGTTTAAAATGAAATCTGAAGAAACAATCACTGACATGTATGCCAGACTGTCGTTGATCACGAACAGTCTTAAGGGTTTTGGAAAATAGATTTCTGAAAAGGATGTAGTTCAAAAAATTCTTAGATCGCTGTCTCCCGTGTGGCACACTAAGGCCACCGTCATAGAAGAATCCAGGGATCTCTCTAAAATGACTGTCACAGAATTAAATGGATCTCTGATGACTTATGAAATGATGTTAAAAAGGAATGTTGAAGAGGTAAATAAGAAGGGTAAGAACATTGCTCTTAAGGGGTCTCGTAGTGGCAGTGGTAGCAACGGTAGCAGTAGTGGTAGCAGCAGTAGTGAGGAGTTTGAAAACTTCTCAGATCTCGATCAAGATGAGCAAGCCCTACTGACCTGCAGATTTCAACAGTTCTTGAGATCCAAAGGCAAGAGGTTAAGGAAAAGAAAACCTCAATCATCTGGTAAGAATTTTAACTCCAAGTCTGACAAATACAAGGCCACTGACAAACTTACTTGTTTTCATTGTCACAGGCCCGGCCATATGAAAAATGATTGCCCTGAACTTAAGAAGAAGAACACCAAGGTGCAGAAGAAAAAGTCCAAAGCAACGGTCTGCACCTGGAGTGACGAGGAGGAGGATGTTGAAGGAAATTCTTCCGAAGAAGAAGAGGAAAGATTGTGTCTGATGGCCGACACAGACACTGAGGTAAGCATCCCTTTTGAACAATACAGTATAGATGATTGGGAGGATGCTTATGCAGATTTACTTGATAAATTTAATTGTCAAACAAAGGACTACAAAATGCTTAAGAAAAAACTGAATAGTGTAGACGAGGAAGAAAACTGCTTGAAAAAGGAAAATGAGGATCTGAAGAAAGAAATTCAAGAATTAAACTCCTTAAAGATTGAGAATAAAAACCTTCAAGATGACTTTGAACAAGCAAACAAGAATCTGGATAAATTCAAGGTAAGATTTCAGGAGTTGCAAAAGGAAAATCATCTTGTGTCTGAAAAATATGATGCCATAAAAATTGTCAATTCTGAGTTACAGAAGATGAGTGAAAAGCTGAAAAAAGATCTTGAAGATAAGCAAAACACCCTAGAAAAATTTGTGCAAGGAAAATCTAACCTAGATACCATACTAGGTGTTAGGGTGAATTTCAACAAAGAAGGTTTGGGATATAATCCCACCGATAAAAGGCCATTTGAATTTAAGACAGTAACCTTCTGTTCAGAGAAGGGAAAGGAGAAGCTGGACACCCCATCCAGCTCAAGCGGAAAATCCCAAGAATCTGTGAAAACTAAGTCCATTCCATCAAGAGTCACCAACAAAAACTTTCATGCTAAGGTTGCAATGCATCAGAGTAGCAAGACTACTCCCTCAAGGAGCCAGGGTGTCTACAGAGCAAACCCCGCTCATTTCAGGAAAATGAATCATGGCAACAATTGGAATGCTTCAACTCAGTGGATATAGAATAAATGGCCCAATCAAAACAGAAACTGGAATCATAACATGCAAAATTGGGTTCACCCTAAACCCTCACAAAGTTTCCCCTATCAGAAAAGGTTCTGGAATAACCCACAGAGAAAAACCTATAATTGGAACAACTCACATGCCATCAAGCACAAATTTCATCAAAATCCAAGAACCAGAGTTAATAAAACCTTACAAGCTGAAAATAAAAATTCTGTTCACAGGAAGGGAACCAGACAAGTCTGGATTCCTAAGATTGTTTTGGAGGGAATGAGTAACCTCTTTGGACCCAATTTTTCTTGGGTTCCAAAATTTCCTTGTGTCTGATTTGATTGCAGGTTGGTCTGGCAGCCGAACACAATAGATGGTATCTGGATAGCGACTGTTCCAGGCACATGACAGGTGACCAGACAAAGTTCAGTAAACTGGAAATGAAGATGGGAGGTATGGTCAAATTTGGAGGTAAGATCATAGGAATAGGGACAGTTGGTAAGTCCCCTTCTAATGTGATTGAAAAAGTTTTGCTGGTAGATAGTCTTCAACATAACTTTCTTAGCATCAGTCAGCTATGTGACAAGGGTCACAGAGTTGTTTTTGACAATAATGCATGCAAAATCTTTGAAATAAATTCTGATAAAATCATGTTTTTAGGACATAGGGTGAATAATATTTACATGGTAGATCTTAACAAGAATTCTGAATCAAATCTTTATCTTTCTGCTGACTTTGACAATAATGCTTTTAATTGGCATAGGCGTTTAGGTCATGCGAGTTATAATACGTTAAGTAAATTGGTGAAATTTGATCTGGTTAGAGGTTTACCTAAAATAAAATTCAACTCAAATTCAAAAATCTGTGGTGCATGTGCTATGGGTAAACAAACCCGGAAGTCTTTTAAACTGAGATCTGAGCCATTGTCTTCTAGACCAATGGAATTACTTCATATGGACCTTTTCGGTCCTACTAGAACTCAGAGTCCAAATGGAAGTAGGTTCGGTTATGTGATTATTGATGATCATGCTAGATTTTCATGGATCTTCTTCTTAGCTAACAAGAATGATGTTTTTCAAAAATTCAAACAGTTTTTCAATAAGATCAAACAAGAAGGAAAACACAAAATCTGTTCAATCTAGTCTGACCATGGAGGTGAATTTGAAAACTCCATGTTTTCTGATTTTTGTGAAATGAAAGACTGACATACAAATTTTCATCTCCTAGGACACCAGAGCAGAATGGAATTGTGGAGAGAAGAAACTGAACCATTGTGGAGATGGCCCGAACTATGCTGATTGAAAGCCAATTACCAAGAAAGTTCTGGGCAGAGGCGGTCAACACAGCATGCTACACTATCAACAGGACCATGGTAAGACCAGTGCATAAGAAAACCCCTTATGAGCTATTAAAAGGTAAGAAACCAAACTTGGCTCACTTCAGAATTTTTGATGCTAAATGTTTTATCCATAATAATGACAAGAAGGACCTAGATAAATTTGATGCTAAAAGTTATCCTGGAATATTTTTGGGATACTCTGAAGTGTCTAGAGCATATAGGGTTTTCAACATTATTGAACAACAAATTGAAGAGTCTCCACATGTCATTTTTGATGAAACAAAAAATGCTACTAACCATGAAGATGATGACAGGGATTCAAAGCATGATGGAGAATTCCTAGAAGATAAACAAGAAGAGGAGATTCAGCCAAGTGAAGCACCAAATGCTCCAAACCAGGTAAGGCCAGCTGAAGCAGGTGAGTCTTCAATAAATGTTAGATTTCTGAAAGACCACCATGTTCAAAATATTATAGGAAATTTGAATGAACCCCCTAGGACAAGGTCCTATTTTAGAGATGTAAATAACAATGACTTAGTCGCATTGTTATCTCAAATTGAACCCAAATCTATAGAGGAAGCCTTAAACGATGAATCATGGGTTAATGCAATGAATGAGGAATTAGGACAGTTTGAAAGAAACAATGTATGGGAACTAATTCCTAGACCTGAAAATGCAACTGTCATTGGAACAAAATGGGTCTTTAAAAATAAATTGAATGAAGATGGAATAGTTTCCAGGGATAAAGCTAGATTAGTAGTTAAAGGCTACTGCCAGGAGTTCGGAGTAGATTTTGAAGAATCATATGCTCCTGTTGCTAGGTTAGAAGCTATAAGAATCCTGCTAGTTTTTGCATGTTCTAAAAATATGAAACTTCATCAAATGGATGTCAAAAGCGCATTTTTGAATGGTCTTATTAAGGAAGAGGTCTTTGTAGATCAACCACATGGATTTCAACTGTCTTCACATCCTAACAAAGTTTTCAGGTTGAACAAAGCCCTATATGGACTGAAACAGGCCCCTCGGGCATGGTATGAAAGGCTGACAGAATTTCTGCTCAGCAAGGGCTACAGAAGAGGTAAGGTGGATCAGACCTTGTTTACAAAGATACTAAATAAAAACCTCGTCATAGTTCAGGTATATGTAGACGACATAGTTTTTGGTTCAACATGTACTGAACTGTGCAGAGAATTTGCTGAAATGATGTCAAATGAATTTGAGATGAGCATGATAGGTGAACTAAAATATTTCCTTGGTTTGCAGGTGCAGCAATTGGAAGATGGGTGTTTCATCAGTCAGACCAAGTATTCAATGGAAATTCTCAAGAGATTTGGGATGGACAACTTGAAGCACATCTCAACTCCAATGGGTACCAATACTTCTCCAGATGCAAATGAATCAGGTCAGGAAATTGATGCAAAGTCATACCGAGGTATGATCGGATCCTTGCTCTATTTAACTGCCTCGAGACCTGATATCCAATTCAGTGTAGGTATGTGTGCTAGATATCAATCTAGGCCCACTGAATTGCATTTAGCTGCTGTAAAAAGAATCTTTAGATACATATCTGGAACTCCTAACTTAGGTCTGTGGTACCCTGCATCAAATGCTTTAGATCTCATCTCATACACTGATGCTGATTACGCTGGCTACAAACTAGATAGGAAGAGCACTAGTGGACATTGTCAGTTCTTAGGTGGGTGTCTAGTTTCTTGGGGTTCCAAGAAGCAGCACTCTGTGGCCCTCTCCACTGCAGAAGCTGAATACATAACTACAGGGAGCTGTGATACACAGGTGATCTGGATTAAAAATCAGCTTCAAGACTACCAAGTAGACTTAGGCTGCACACCAATATACTGTGATAATACTAGTGCCATTAATCTTGCAAAGAATCCTGTCTTGCATTCACGAACCAAACACATAGAAATCAGACATCATTTTATTAGGGATGAGGTGTCTAAAGGAACTTTTGAATTGATCCATGTTGGCACTGCAAATCAAATAACTGATATTTTCACTAAGCCACTGAATAATGACAAATTCACAACTTTGAGGAGAGAATTAGGCATTTTTAAATCTTCTTGAACTCTAAACTCCTTGAATAAAATGCTCCATGCTTCTGTGTCAGCATTTGCACACATCAGCACTAGACATTTATCATACTTCAATAAAATTGCATCTGCGTGCATACCCTGTTGGTATATCAAATGACAACTGGAAGAAGGTCAGATATCTTCTGACTGGAAACCCACCTCATGCGTAGAGGCTAGACCTCCACCCAATACCATCAGTTATCTTGCATTAAGATGGGTTTCTATTTTGCATATTAGCTCATTCAGCATGAGTTGTGTCTGCATATTAGTTCATAACGTGAGGGGGAGTTTTGTTTCTGTGCGAGCTGATAAGTTAAGGGGCTTGAATATCAGATCACTCTGTGAGGGGGGGTTGTCTGTGTGAAGGAATTTTTGCATTAGACATTCTTGCATATAGTGCATGTCAAGTAGAGCATCTCTAGCTGGTCAGTCTGTAAAGCTTGACTGAGTCAAAAGATCTTGAGAGATTCTTTTTGTTGCTGCATCCCTTGAACGAATTTATACAGTCCATTCACAGAAAGTAGAATCTCATACACTTCTTAAATCCTTAAGTCTGAGCAACTGATAGATAGCTAGAATCTTCTATCTAATAAATTAGCAGAGACTTGGATAAAGTGTTAGAAGTATATCTTCTTACATATTTCATGATCATGAAACTAGATAAACTTGTATGTCATGATATCTGCTAAAAACTTGAAACCTAGACTTCTGGGAACAAACTCTTTTAGATTCAGTACTTCTAGTATTGTCTTCAAACATTCCTTATCAAAAATTTAAGGGGATAACAATATTCAGAGCAATGGTCTGATTACTGAGAAACTAGGTGATTCATCAAAGAAATGAAAACTTTCCTAAGTCATGAGGTGTCAGATTATCTCTGATTAAATATTACAAAAATATTTTCTATCTGATCATGACAGAGCAATGGTAATAAGGTGGTGAGTAACTGGAGAGTCTGGCCTCTGATCAAGGTGTCCCCTCACGTAAAAAGCCATCTCAGTTACTAACTCTGTTCTCTAAAAGAGAGGTAATACGGTTCTCACACTGAGTAACTGGGGATTCTGGCCTCTAATCAAGGTGTCTCCTCATGTCAAAAAGCGTGATCTACCAAATTACTTATTGATGTTTTTGCTGCTCATTAAATAGAAATCAGTCAAATCCCTTGTCTTTACTCAGTAATGTGGACTGTTTGTCCTCAATACTTGAGAACCATTTCTGAGGATCAGTTTATTGAAGTCTACTTAGTACAGTTTTTGGACAGCACTCTCTTGACATACCTGTGCATCTTTGCTCTACATCATATCTTCTGTACGTAGATAAACTTCGCTCTCACTCTAGGTCTCTCTTGATCACTAAATTTGAAGTATCTACACTTGAATTGGTTCTCCCACTTAACTTTTTAAGATCTGATCATGGGTCATTCTACATTGTGAAGATACTGTGTTTTTCTTTCACTCATCCAGCAGCTCCATATCTCTCTCATTGTCTTTTGATGATGTCAAAGAGGGAGAGAATGAAAATTGAATTTCTATCAATCTCTGTTGTCTAGTCTGTCAGGGAAAGGGAGAGTAGCCATCACTCTCGTGTTCATGTTGTCAGGGGGAGTCTTTGTGAAGGAGGGTCAGCATTTGCATATCAAATTCTTCAACTTCCCTGATTGAAGCCCTAGTTCTCACGCCTTGTTCCACGTCTCCTATGATATTGTCTTGTGGGTGGTCCCTGTGAAACATCCATTGCTTGGGGAGCTCTTCAATTCGGGTTGAGCTTCATCATTCTTGTTGCTCGACTCCGCTTGATCCACATCTTGATTTCCTTATCTTACTTTTCTTCTCCATCTTCATGCCCTACATCAAGAAAGTGATTATCTTTATTAGATAACTTCAGAGTGTATTCATCAATGATCACATGCGGGCTTTCTTCTACCACAAGAGTGCGTAGATTATATACTCGATATGCTATAGATGATGAAGAATATCTAAGGAATATACCTCTATCACTCTTTGCGGCAAATTTCTCTAAATACTCTTTAGAATTATTCAAAATAAAGTATGGAGAACCAAAAGGTTTAAAATATGCAATATTCGGCTTCTTACCTTTATACAACTCATATGGAGTTTTCTTGAGAATAGGTCTTACCATGGCTCGATTGATGATATGACAGGCCGTGCTCACCGCCTCGGCCCAAAAATATCTTGATAGATCATTTTCAGCAAGCATGGTTCTCGCCATCTCCACGAGCGTCTTGTTCTTTCTTTCCACGACTCCGTTTTGTTGTGGGGTTCTCGGTACTGAGAACTTGTGTGAAAACCCATGTTTCCTGCAAAAGTCATCAAAGTCATGGTTATCAAACTCTCTTCCATGATCACTTCTAATTGCTTTAATTTGATACCCCTTATCAGTTTGTAAATTCCTGCAAAGATCTTCAAACTCCTGCAAAGCATCATTCGTATGAGTTAAAAACAATACCTAAGTGAACCTTGAGTAATCATCTACAATAACAAACCCATAAAGTTTTCCCCCAAGACTGTGTGTCCTAGAGGGACCAAATAAATCAATATGAAGGAGTTCAAGGGGTCTAGTGGTGGTGACAATATTTTTGGATTTAAAAGACACCCTAGTCTGTTTCCACATAGCACATGCATCACAAATTTTATTTACAGCAAAATTCAGTTTTGGTAAACCTCTTACCAAGTCTTTTCTGTACAGTTTAGAAATAATGTTAAAACTAGCATGACCAAGTCGGCGATGCCATAACCATGCATCATCTGACTTATTAACAACTAAACAGAGATTTTCATTTTGAGAATTTTCAAAATCAACAGAGTAAATATTTCCATCTCTAAGACCAAAGAATTTTATTTCATGTGAAACTTTATCTACAATGGAGCAGTGTGTTTTCAAAAACGACTTTGTGACCTTTGTCACAAAGTTGACTAATGCTAAGCAAATTGTGATTCAAACCATCTACAAGTAAAAGTTTTTCAATGGATCGGTTCGTATCCTTACCTATTCGTCCAATTCCCACAATTTTACCTTTGTCGTTTCCGCCAAAGGTGACCAATCCGCCATCCTTTTCCTTCAGGTCTGAGAAGAGTTCCTTATTTCCCGTCATATGTCTGGAGCATCCACTGTCCATATACCATTTGTTCCACTTGGCTCTTAGACAGACCTTCACAATCAAAGCAAATCTCAAGCTGATTTAGGTACCCAAGCAAGCTTGGGTCCCGAAGTGTTAGTCCTACCATGAGAGAAATGCATTTTATTTTTCTTTTCAAAGTATTCATCATCGGCCCTCATCAAATCACAAACATACATTGAGTGGCCGAACATCCCACAATAAAAACATGTAACATTTGATTTTCTAAAGCGACTCCTATGCATGTATGATCTATCAACAAAAGAATTCATGCGTGAGTCAGCATGAGTGTAACCATATGAACCAAATGATTTCTGAATTTTGTTTTTCACAAATGAGTATTTCTTTGTGGGTGAGCGTCCCACATCACCTTTTTCTTTCCTAGCTTGAGCATTGCTAGATTCACCATGTTCCATAATTTTCTCTTTTCCCTTCAATTCTTTTTGAAGAGTTTCTTTCAACCTCTTTAGGTCATCATGCATGGTATTTAAGTTGGTTTCTACTTCTTTCTTTGATTTCTCACATTCATTCAATCTAGTTTTAAGCTCATCCAACTCAATTACCAAGTTCTCATTCTCATTTTTCAGTTTTCAATGTTTTCAAAAGCATGATGTTTTTCTGCCTCCAAGCACTCTAGTTCATCCACATATAAGGTTAGCTTAGATTGAAAATCTTCTTTTTCATCCTTGAATTTCTCAATTTGCATTTCATAAAAGCTACACCTATCACATGAATTAGTAGAGCTAATCAAGTCATAAAATTTCTTTTTCAGAGTTTTGACATCAGTTTTGGACCTCTTATACTTCTGATATAGATCAGCATAAGCTGTTGCATCCCTATGGTTTTGATGATGTCATACAGCATAAGTCAAACATCATAAATTCTCACAACAATGTGCCTAGAAGGTTGTGCATGTCATATGGCTAATTTTGTTGCATGACTGTTTTTGGTTTTGATAAAGCCAATCTTGTTCATGGGCTTCAACTCTTCATATTGTACACTTCTGGTGTTGTTCTTAAAGTGTCGACCTGTAAAGTCGACTTCTGGTGTCTGGGGACTTCATTTTCATGCAGACAGTAAGCTTCCTAAAATATGTCGACTTTTGAAGTCGACTTTCGGTTGTTTGGTTTTGCTTTCACGTAACTAGGGTCCACGTTAGTTTTGAACACTTGCTACTAGAGTCGATGTTAGCATCGAGTCCCAAAAAGATGACGTCGGTGCTAGTCTTGCATTTGGTAAATCTTAGGTCGGTGCAGGTTCTTATGGAATCGCATGCACAGTCGGTGCACATCCAGGGTTAGTATGATAAGTCTGTGCATATCCCTGTAGCAATCCGTTTTAAGGTCGGTGCATTTCTTCCCTCAAGCACATTCAGGTCGGTGCACCTCTTCGCCTTCTGTATCCAAGTCTGTGCATATCCCTGTAGCAACGCTATTGAGGTCGGTGCAACTTTTGATTGCCTAAATGAACTCGGTGCACTTCATGCTAGCGAGCTTAGTCAAGGTCGGTGCATACCCAAGACAGGTCCGTGCATGTTCTCTTCCGTGCATATTAAGTCTGTGCAATTCATTGTTCCAACCGATGCAAGTTCAGCTTTAGGCTGACTAAGGTCGGTGCATTTTGACGCAAGGATCGGTGCATGTCTCATACATTGTCTGTGCACGTTTGCCTTGTAACATACAAGGTCCGTGCAACATATAGGTCCGTGCTCATCAGCTTTCTCGCACATAGGTCTGTGCACGTGGTAGCCACAAGACTTCATAGACTGTGCAACTTTCAAGTCGGTGCATACTTTCATCATGCATGACTGGAGTCCGTGTAACTTTTTCTATCTTGCTCAACCGAAGTCGATGCATATCACTGTAGCGTCGGTGCACTCTTCTATTGTCTGCGAACAAGGTCGGTGCATGTGCTGTTGTGTACTACCCAAGGTCCGAGCATGCTTTTATTTACAGCTAAATAGGGTCAGTGCATGTCTGGTTTAATTGAGCCTATGGTTTGTGCAATGTCTGCTCTTCTACGTGGCGAATTCTACTTTGCTGAGAATAATCCTAAACGGTACTCTGTCTTACTTTTACAGGGTACAATCAGGTTCGCAGAAGAGGCACGTGACCTCTGAAAAGGCAGAAGGCTGGCTCGTGGATAAAGGGAGAAATGATAGGCACGTGATCCGAGGAAAGGAAGCTTCTATTCCCTAACACGTGGACTAATGGAATTTCAGTAGGGTTCTGTTGCTTAATCCATACGAAGCCCATGTTCCTATATAAAGCTACATTACCCTTCGAAGAAGGGTGCTGGTGCTGGACAGAGCTGGAGAAAGCTGCCGCAAGAGCTTCCATCTTCCCTACCTGAAAAGAGAGCATCTCCAGGAGAAAGAGAGAACATGAGAAACCCAGTTCAAGCCAAGAGAAAGATAGAATAGTCTTTGAGAGCTACCAACCAAGAGAACTTGTTTAGTCTTTACGCTTCTTTGAAGATACATTCTCCAGTGCTTTCTCGTTTATTGTTTTTCATTTTGATCCGAGTATTATCGCTGTGTTTCTGGGTTCCCTCTGGTGTAGAAGAAGGGAGACAGTGTCTCCGGTTTGCAAGTGACGAGGGTGTCACTTGTGGGTTCCCTCCGGTCTGGAGGAAGGAAGACTGAGTCTCCGGTTACTAGTAACGGGGTGTTGCTAGTGTTTTCCCTCCAAGTTGGAGGAAGAGAGGAGACTGTTCCTCTGGTCAAGCTGTTAGGCAGCCGTTGTCGCAGACTGAGTCTGCTTTTCTAGCCTGTGCTAGTGGAATCCTCGTCCGGTGTGGACGAGGGGTGGACGTAGATTGCAGTGGGCAATCGAACCACCTAAAAACCCCTTTGTCTCCTCGTGTGATTGTTGCTTTGCTTTCTGGAGATTTCTGATTGTTTGTTGGTGGAGGTTGCCATCTACGTTGGCTTCTTTGACCCCTCATGTGCTCGATCATTTAGCTGTGTATCACCGATTGCTATTTGGGCGTTCATTTCGTGATGAGCATATGTTCCTATCGAGTGTGAGGTGCTTTGCATCTTATCTCTCGAGTCATCTAGCGTGATATTTTGGTCTCAGTTTTTAAAATACGGGTGATCTATTCATCCCCCCCTTCTAGATCACTCTCTGCGTTTCTATCATAAGCTACTTGCCATTGTTCAGCAGTGAAGTTTTCGGAATCGAAATTTACCTCGGAGTGTTCCTCATCCGCCATCAAGCAAAGATTCTGGACTAGCTCGTCCAGTTCGTCCTTGTTCCCCTCGGATGTAGAGCTATCCGAGTCTTCATCGCTCCAAGTAGCTTTCATGACTTTTCCTTTCTTTGCCTTGTCCTTCTTTAGCTTCTTCTGGAGCTCGGGGCATTGACCCCTCATATGGCCGGGCTTCTTACACTCGTAGCAAATAATCTCCTCTTTCTTGCTCGGCTCTCCTTTCTTGATGGCATTTCTTCTCATGAATCTTCTTGGAAATTTTCCTTCTCGTCTTGCTCTTCTGAAATATTTTCTGACCCGCCTTGTGACGAGAGCCATCAATTCTTCCTCATCACTGTCGAAGTTGGACCCGACATCACTTTCTTCAGACGATCCTGGATAAGCCTTCAGTGCAATCGCCTTTTTCTTTTTATTTTCCTCCTCAACAGACTTCTTGATGTTGATTTCGTAAGTCATGAGCGACCCGATCAGTTGGTCCACCGTGAATGTGGTAAGATCCTTTGAGTCCTCGATGACCGTTGCCTTTGTGTGCCATTGCGGTGAGAGTGACCGCAGCACCTTCCTGACCAAATCCTGATTTGAGTATTCTTTTCCTAGAGCTTTCAGTCCATTTGTGATTTCACTTAGCCTAGCATACATCTCTTGTATACTTTCCTCAGGCTTCATTGCAAACAGTTCCTATTCTCGGACCAGCAAGTTTGCCTTTGTCTCCCGAACCTCTAAGGTACCTTCATACACCAGTTTCAGCTTTTCCCACATGTCCTGCGCAGTTGAACACATAGAAATACGTGAGTATTCGTTAGGGTATATTGCGCATTGAATAATATTCATAGCTCTGAAATTTGCACAAGATTTTTTAATATGCTCTTCTTGCCATTCATCCTCGTTTGGAGGTAAAACTTGAGGACCTTTGCTAACAACCTTCCAAGTATTAGTCCCGTGCTCGCATGAAAACAGTCATTCGGTTTTTCCAATAGGGATAGTTAGTCCCATCAAAGTAAGGTGGTTTGTGAATCGAATGTCCCTCGGGGAGCATTCCCTTGTTGGCCATACTAAGAGATCTTTTCTCTACAACCGTGAGGTTGTCCTGAAATCAGAGACCCGCTCCGATACCAGATTGTTGTCCCTAGGTTCTCGTATGGACAAGAAGGGGGGTTGAATTGTCCCCGCCAAACGCAGTGGTAGTTTTTAAATTTTAACGCATCGAGTTGAAATAACTACCAACACAGAAAATGATTGCACGAAATATAAGCTATAAAGAAATTAATTCTCTCAAGCTTACCGTTCTCACACGATCAACAAGAACAATATATATATATATATAAGCAAACCACAGACACACAGATGCGAGACAGATTTTTTAGGTGGTTCGGGACCACGACGGGCTCCCTACGTCCACCCCTCACCAAACCGGTGAGGATCCACTCGCTTCAATGAAGCGCACGGAGCTTTCGCTCCAAGAGACATGGAGACAACGTCTCCTACACGATCCTACACGGATCAATAGTCACACACACACTAGCCGCAACACCCGCGGCACAAAAGTAACACGACCGTTCACAGACGGTCAACAGACTTACAGAGTTGAAATTTGGAAAACAAGATATGTTCAATACAAGCATAGAAACCTGAAGCTAATGACTCCACTAAGCACAAACAAGATGTAGAATGAAATCTCCATGGAAAGAAAGGGCTATAGAATGTCTTCTCTAAGCCTCGGGTCGGAGGATAGCCGGATGTCGACGATGAGAACGTCCTCGCGTTCCCCTTCTCGTTCCGCTCCTTTTCTTCTTCAATCACGAACTCCAGAAACGATCGGAAGTAGATGAAAATCCGGAGCCTTTGCTCAGCTCCTCTCCTTCTCCCCTTTCTTCTCCTGCAAGAAGGATAGAACGTTAGCACTCGTGTGTTTCGTATATCTTTTTCGAAGTCCACATCATGAATATATATAGCAGCATACGAGGTTCAAAAGACCACAAGGCCCTTATAAAACCCTAGCCAAACCCTTCTAAGATACTCAACTATACCCCAAGGGTACTGGGGTAAAAAGGCAAGACAATCGAATCAGGAAATGGGGTGTTCGAAATCAATCCGGAAAACACGATCTGGAAAGCCCAGAAGAAGTGTCGACTCTCTTTTTAAGGCGCACTGCCAACACACAGAAAAACCAATACACAGGCTAAGGTCTGTGTGTATTATCCCATGATCGATGCATATGAAAAGGCAGGGTCGGTGCATGTATTACTAGGCCAGGTCAGTGCAAGTTCTTTGAAGCCTATAGACAAAGTCGGTGCAAGTTCTTTGAAACAATAAGGAACAAGGTCTGTGCATGTAGCACAGGGTCTGTGCATATGTGCACAAGCATAAGAAGGTCGGTGCAAATTCTTAAACATGCTAGGGACGGTCAGTGCATATGAGAGACCAAGGTCTGTGCTAGTATGACCAAGGTCTGAACAAGTGTGCCCAAGGTCTGTGCCAGTATGACAAGGTCGGTGCACATTGTGAAAGACCCAAAGACAAGGGTCGGTGCATATATCATAAAGCACAAGGACAAAGTCGGTGCACGAATGAACTAGGTCGGTGCACATTGGTATAAGACTGAGATGGGTCGGTGCACATTGAGTTCAAACAAGAGGATAGATCGGTGCAGAAACCAGATGCAGTTGGTGCACGCACAAGTGGAACCTGTAGGTAGGGTCGGTGCAAACAAGAGCAAGTCGGTGCACTTTTATGTAAAAGCTATGATAGGGTCGGTGCAACTTGTAAAGAAGGCAAGCACAGTCGGTGCAAATGCCAAATGCGGTCGGTGCAAGTTTTTATCAAGCAAGGAAGGTCGGTGCAAAGATGAAGCAAACCAAGGAGTGTCGACTCTGAGAGTCGACACTTACTCCCCTCTTACCCAGAAAGTTCACTTAGATAATTTTCTGAAAATTAAGCCTTACCAATGGACGGACTGTGAACATGAATGGAATTTTTGGACCTGTTTTGTGTTATGGATGACAAGGTACTTGATCGTTCAATCCATTGACTCCAGGAGTATATTCACCATAACTGTCAGTCCTGCAAAGCAAGGTTATCATGTCTTGCATTAGATCCTTGATAATCATTCAATCTTCAATGGCTATTTTCCATACCACATGCACACAAGTTTTGTCAACATTAAAACTAAATCATCAAGCTCACCAAGGGGTCCAACAATAACCCTAATCGACTGTGAGCTAAGGGTCATGTACAATTAAAACCATGATTGCCTTCGAGCAAAGGGTCCTGTACAACCAAAATCTTAATTGTCTATGAACATTGGGTCATGCCACTCCTTGGAGAGAGATTATAAAAAAATTTCTTCCGGAGGGCAGACCCCCGCGACCTGACTGGGTTGCGCTGATGGACACGCGGAGCTGGGCCCCAACTCATGAGAGTTTAAGAAAGGGAAGCAATCTTCCGAGAGTCTTTGGTCAACGGGTCTCCCTCAATGAGGGACTTGCACCTATTGCCAAGATCATACAAAAACCCCTGTCCAGTCCAGTCCAGATGTTACAAAAATATCTTTGGTCTAGACAAATTACATAAATACCCCCAATGACGGGACAATTGCAGAAATGCCCCAAAAGGGGAAAAAATACAAAAATACCACTAAAAGTGAAAAATTGCAGAGATACCCATGATAGGTCCGAAATTGCCCTGATTGTCTGTGAGCAAAGGGACATGTACAACCAAAATCTTGATTGCATATGAACGAAGGGTCGTGCAATCGGAAAAACTTGTCGACAAGTCTGTACTCATGAAATGTACTTGCGATATCTTGTACACTTTATAACATTTTATGAAATATACTAGTGGCCATGTGAGCATGATTCTACAAAATCCTGTGAATGCTTGAGTCGTGAAATACCATGCTTCGCATCATGCAAAGATAATTATAGAGTTTCGAGACTCAGTTAACCTCGTAGAGGTCAAATGGCCAACACATAGTGGCCTCGGGCCTTGAGGGTACGAATTTGGGGATCTACCTCAATCCTCGTAACTACGTCGGTTAAACTCGTAGTCCTTCCTGAAACGTTCTCAATATCTGACATCGCCTCTCACGACTTAGCGCTCAGGGCAATGCCTTCAGCATCACAACTAACTTTATGTAAATTGAGGATTTTCTTTGACAGTTAATCAAGGATATTCGAACTCGTACCAATGTAAATAAACACTGACTGCGATCGGTAGAGAATTGTCCAGTACCCGAACCCTAATCGTCTGATAAACTTGATTCACGGAATATTGAACTTATATGCCGTAACCGGCTCTTATATGCATGCCAATAAATAAACGTGCATGTCTAGAATATTTTTGTCTCTTTATCTCCTCCCCTCGTAATTTAATTATCTGTTAAATTCCGTGAGTTAAACAAGGTTATACATAATGCCCTCAAAGACACTACTCTAGCTTATCATGCATTAGGACTACCCAGAGAACCTTGGATGGCTGCCGTGGACAGTACTTGCGAGGAATTGCAGTGTCTTCTTGAAGCTTCAAAATGGAGGACCCATTGCTTAGAGATCCAACAACTTGAGGATGAAATTTCTGCATTAAGGGGAGAGACCCGTGAGGTACATTCAAAGGTTGAGGTCGCCCGGGGCCGCAGGAATGCCCTGGAGGAGAAGCAAGTTGAGTATAAGGAACAGGCGCAATTTTGACAGGAACCTCAATCTCTATTGGATAAACCTCAAGAGTTAATGGCCATCGTGCAATCGAGCACCGAGGAAGCGCAGCAGATGCAAGCGGAGGAAGCAGCTCTCATTCAAAAGGGCTTGGACTTTGAACATGGAATCGCTACCAAGCAAGCCAGGGTTGAAGAGTTAAAGAGTTGAAGAAGAGGAAGCCCCGCCATCTCTAAGTTTGCTTTATGTACTTTCATCGTTGATTAATTCATTTGTTGTTGTTCTTTTTTTCTTCAGCATTCATCATTTTTTAGGTTATCTTGAGGGCTTGTCTTGCACTCCAATTTTACAAATGAATGATAGCAATTGAGTGAGTTGATATAATTAATAAGCATGTTGTTGTCTCTATCTTTGTTTCTTCTTCCTTTTTCCCTCTCTTTTTTTTTTGATCATCTTACTGACTTTAGTGCCCTTTCGGGTTTTCACTATAGCCCCCTTTAGCTTTTTCCAATGCTCTCTTGCCGATTTTTACGTTGAGGGGTTACACATTTTTGCATGAGACGCCCTTTCAGGTTTTCACCCCAACAAGGTTAAAACTTTTTTACCCTTAAGCAACCAGTGAACCAGATGCCTAAGTCTGTCAGGGCACCTCTATTTTAAGCCCCCCCTTTCTCGGGACTTTTTTTTTGGGGGGGGGGGGGGTGTTGGTGGGACAAAGAGAGTTTGGGTTGGCTGACCTTTATGGTTTAACCTCAAAATTTAGAGAAATTACGGTTGGCTGACCTTTATGGTTTGAAGTCAAGACTTGGAGTTTAAGATTACTGTTCATCGCTGTTGAACCCCGTGCGTGGACTTTTTGCCTTAAGTAATTTTGATGATGACCAAATACCATATGACAATGACTTATGTGAATATGAGTGTATTTGCTCAAGATAGTTATGAATAGTTGATTAGATTTGCATATAGAAAGGATGTGGACTGAATAAATGGTTACATGGTTTTGTATGGCTAATGTTGTCAAATGGTTGGTTGATTTTCAGCATAAAAGGATATGTGGCATCTTGCTTGGTTTAATGAAATGTCGATTGATACAGATGGTCTTACTCTTGTTCACTCAAGAATGGCACCTTTTCATTCATTGTTTTTTACTGAACTATCTAATATGGCTATGGCTATGTGTGCAAGACACAGATGAGGGAATATGGCTCATAACTCTATTTCATTGGGTGCTTATTGTTAACATGTGAATGAAATGGCTAACTTAGTCTCTTTGTAATATGAATGTCAGGGGTACATGTGAAGAATTAAATGGAACTTTGCAACTCTTAGTCATGATCTGAGCCTAAATGGTAAGAATTTGGTTTTGGAATGATGACTGGTTGATGAGAGATGGGTAAGCATTGCTTAGATCTTTTATTGATCATTAGAACCCTTAGCCTTCATGTCAAATCCTTCTTTTCTATTATTTTAAAACCCCAGATGAAAGTATCGACTCTTAGAGTCGACACATTTCTCATGATCTTCTGCCTGTCGCTCGTTTTTGTAGCCTGGGATGAGAATGCCGACTCTTAGAGTCGACATTTTTATCAGACCATTCTGTCTGCTGCGTTTCTAATTTTTGCCCAGACAATTATTTGACGGCGTTCTGTCTACGTGTTTCTAGGGCTGGCAGGCAGGAAGTGTCGACTCCTTGAGTCGACACTTTCTGTCCTCCGTTCTGTTTTAGGGTTTTCAGGCATGGGCGCCTGGAAGTGTCGACTCCCTGAGTCGACACTTTCCGGCAAGCGTGTTTTACGCCGGTTCGCACGGGCTCAACGCCCTAAATATTTTCCTCTCATTTTTACCCCTCTATGATTGGTTCTTGTGTGATTATTCCCTCCACGTGTCCCTCCTTTCATTTGGGTATTTATACCTTGAGATTAGGGCGATTTCAGAAAGAGAGAAAGGTTTTTCACGTTTTATCCTTTTTGGTCTTGCAGGGAGAGCGCGGCGGCGAACCAGCCATTCCACTTCGCCTTGTGAGCTGAAGATCGTTCATCTGAGGGAGAAGTCTTCATCCAGTACCCTGCTATGATACCTGCAGCGTGTTTCATCAAGGGGACGCGGCTAGAGTTCTTCATTCGACCCATTGTCTCCGACTTCAAGAAGGGGAGCTCGAACTCCAACAGAGATATTGAAAGGGGGAGCTAGATACACTTAGAATCTTTCAGATCTTGATTTCTGCACATATGCGCTTTTGTTCCTGAATATCTGTCTTCCATCTTCAAACATTTGAGAATATTATGTATGTGGGTGCCGCGACTTGAGCGGCGTTTGTGTGTGGTTGTGCGGCCCAGCTCGGCTGTGTGTGGGGGCAGTGCTTACAGCACGTGTGTGTGTGTGTGCCTCGCTTCTAGTGGAGCTTAATCCTCACACTGTGAGGGGTGGACGTAGGGAACAGTTGTGGACCCGAACCACCTAAAAATCGCGTGTTCATATCTGTGGTTTGTCTTCCATTATCGATCTCGTGTGGGCTCTGCGGATATATGAGTGAATCCTTTTCATGTTCAGAAATTGTGCTCTAACAATCTTATAGCTTTCACGAGTGTGTTTTGAATCGAAGTGAGAAAGAGTGGTTGGCTGTTCTTATTCATTGCATCTTTAGTCTGTGCTTAATTTTTTAGGGGTGCTAGAAAGTTTTTTTTATGTAGTTAAATTTTTATCGGTAATCAACTCAGCCCTCCCCTCTTGATTACCATTCGCCTGGGTACAACAATCGCAAAAAAAAAATTTATTTTTATTTTTTTAATATTTTTAATATATTCTACAAAATGAATATACCGTAAAAAATATTTTTGATAAATAACATCATTAATCTCACAAATTAATATTTAAAAGTCACAAATGTCATTAATTACATTTAAAAGTTAATGTTTACTTTCAGATTTTTATTTTTTTTATTTTGTAAAAAAATAATAAATTCTATAAAACAAATATACCATTAAAATAATAAAAAATTGATAAAAACTATCATTAATATTATTAACTAAAATTTAAAGGTGATAAACGTTTTAATCGTTCACTATTACACGTAACGAGAGAGTGAGAGAGAGAGAGAAACAGAGGGGAGAGTGTAGGCTACAAGGACGTCGGGGGCAATAAATAGGAGGGGATTAGAGTTAGCCCACCTCCGGAGGTGGGTTTCCAAACCAGGGGCCAACTTCGTATTAACCCATTCTCTGACCTGATCAGCCCAAAAGTGCTATCAAAGCAGGCACAGGGTTAAGTCTGAGTTAACTCCGAGCTAATCCCGGGTTAACTCCATACCAAAGTGAGGCTAAAGGTCTTCAAAAAAACTCAAAGGTTGCAAGCTTCAAGCTCTTCTTGCTCCAAGTGAAGTCTTCATCAAGTGTCCCCTTCCTTCCTTGGTCGGCCTCTCCTTTTATAAGAGTTTTGAGGTTTGAAGAAGAGCACCCTCCCTCCGATGAATCTCATTGGTGTGCCTCCGGTGAAAGGTAAAGAAGAGGGAGGTAAGAATTCCCTTTCTTCTTCTTCTTTTTGGTTCGTTTGTGTGAAAGAGCAGACCGGAAGGATGCCCCTCCACCTGCGCTCGACCACAGGAGGCTCCCTCCGGTGCTAGACAACCGGAGGGAGTCCCTCCAATACTGTGCGCAGCCGGAGGGACCTCCGGTGCCTCTGGTACTGTGCGCAGCCAAAGGGACCTCCTTGCTCCTCGATGCTTGCACAACCGAAGTGGGGTCCCTCCGATAGCCGACAACTGGAGGGAACTCCCCCCCTTGCACTAACCCGAGAGAGAGAGAGAGAGACCCCTTTAAAAACTATAAAAGCCCCCCCTTGACCGGCCCTTTTCAAACAAATTTTTTACTACTGGGAGTTCGAGATTGCAGCACGTGGAGGATTTCTGTTTGTTTTCTTTTGAAGATTCCCTGCTATCTGGCCTTGTTACAGCGTAGGGAATATTTTCCCGGACATCGAGGTCAGTCCAAAAGGACCAAATTAACTTATTTGTTGTTGATTTGTTGTATGGATGCGTGGGTTCATGCCGCCCACAAATTATTTGATAAAATTCGCGTGCATGCAAGCACATAGGGTTTATGTAAATAATCCTACCAACGGAATCCCGGGAGTGTTTACGGCAACGATTTTATATTGTTTAACCACCACATAATAAACTTAATAATTTCTGGAAATCCTTCTGAAATATCAGAAAATGTTGTAAATTTGTGGCGTTCAACAAGGTTATGCCAAGTGGGTGAAGGAACATACCATAGCCTGGACCTACCATAGCACTTTTGTCTGATCAAATCTTTCCAAAGACTAGTCTCCCACCAACTGTGCACCTCTATTATGTTTTGATGATAATGAAATCTGTTGTGTATGCTTCAGCACTAATACTTATATTTGCTGGAACTGAATTACATTACCAAACAAGAGCAAAAATACAAAACCTGAGAAAGAAAAGCACGGGTAGAACAGAGCCTGAGAAAGAGAAGTGAATCTCCGTTGGTGAGCAGAGCCTCAGGGCTGAACTTCTGAGGCATGCTGACCGCTGTGGGTGGCACTTCTGAGCGATCACTCACTGAGCACGATGCTCCTACTCTCTTGGGCTTTGGAGCCTCTGCATGGTGCTCGTCTATGATCGGCCTTATTCCTAAGGCCAGCGAGTTGGTGACCGAGCTTCATCGTATGACCGTGGCTCTAAGGGACTAAGGAGTCAAATGATTGGAGCTCGATGCGGCCAGTGTTGGACCAAGCCTCTAAATGATGAGAAAACGAAGAGAGGGGATATGGCACAGTCTCTCTGGATGACCTTCCAGATGTCGGCTATTGGTCGGTCCTACATAGGACCTGACTCTATGAAAGACTGAGGGGTTGAGGACGTCGGACTAGGAATCCTGAGGTGAAGTCGGACTGTGCAGCTCTATGTTGGGGTCTTTAAGCCAATCCTCGAACGATGCAGCTCTTGGTACCCAACTAGAAGATGCATGCTTAGAGACGGCATAGTCAAGCTACGGGACAATCGAGAGGAAAGTTGGGAGCCAAAGTTTGGGGGCTCGATGTTTCCTTGCCCCTAAACTTGGACTATCGCACCGGGAGGATACCTGCGGACTTGGTTCTGAGCGCCTTCAGGGGGCTATGCCACCTTCCATGGTTGGTAGCTCGAGGCTTACTGGTTAGGAGCTAGGTCGGCCACCTCACGCTGTGCTGCAGGGGACGTGAGAGTACCTTGCCGAGCTTCTCAGCTGAGCCATTTGGGGTAGCTACCATCTTGAGAGTAACTTGTCAGGCTTCTCCTACAAGAAAAAGTTCTCACCTGAGTGGATGTTCCCCGAGAAAACCCTCCAATGCTTAAGTCAATAAGTTGGTGAGAGGAAGGAGGGAAGGCTCTTTGGAGCGGAGTGTGGCCGTGGTCTACCGGAGCGGCTTGGCAACGGTGAAAGGAGAGAGGGGACTTTGCTAGAGTGGATTTGCCCTGGTGATGCCTCTTGGGGAGAGGACTTCTATGAGGGAGGCTCAACATTGCTTTGCCTTGCATGGCCTTGTAGTGGATTGCATATCTGGAGAAGGATGCAGAGTCCCCCTTTTATAGGCAAAAGCCGATGAAGAGCGCCTTGGGCGATAAGCTTCAAGTACCTAAAAAGACATTACAGAGCGGTGCGCCAGTCGGGGTAACAGGAGTTACGGGATGCGGAGCGGATCACAACATAGCAGATATGCTGACGCTAGTCCGTCATGATGGCGAATTTGATCTCGTAATGTAGCGAAAACCCAGAATAGACAAGAGTCGGGACGTGTGATAGAGATCAGTGTATCCATACATGTCAAAATCCATTCATATTTCAAATCAAGGATTTCAAATGCTCTTTACATAGTCTGAAGTTCAGTCATGATGACAACTATGGGTTCTACAAGTAAAATCAGGCGATTCAGGCCTAAAAACAAGCACAACAATGGTCAACAAGACCAAATAGTTAGTTGACCAAGCTTCAAAGGGAAATGACCATTAGTCAACCAATTTTAATTATTAGTCTAGTAATCGACCACACCAGATTCCTAACGTCCAGATTTAGCAAGATGTGCTGAGAGGAATCATTTATGAAAATATAACAAATATATTTAGAATTTTCAATTTCACTTAATGTCATGGCCAAATATCCATCTAGATATCAAACTTATTTAGTAACAGAATTGCTGATCAATTGCATGTAAAATGTATGGATTCAAATTTCTCATGACAACCGAGTCTTTCCATGAATCTCAACATTGATGTATTGTTTGTCTTCAGTTGTTTTTCTTCATTGTCCAGACAAATGGAGAAAGAAGAATTGTAACAAAGAAAAGGTAGCCAAGAAGTTAATATACAGACCTCATCCATAAAAAAGATTCTAGAAGTCTGAAATGAAATTTAGGGTCTAGCAATTTGACTATATACATAAATGAGATGACCTCCTAAGACCTATTTATCAATGTAGCATGAAAAACCTGGCATCAAGTCATCATCATTGATTGTTCATTAAAAAAATCTAAATTTATCAAAGTGGAAAAGAGAGTTGACTCTTTGAGTTTACCTGATCTGTTGTAGGAAACATAGGCACCCAACATTATGAAATGTATTCCCCCAGCAGTAAAGGAATAATAAAGCGTCGAAAAAGATTCACTGTCCTTAGATGGGAATGCAAATCTAGAGCTGTAAGATATAAATGTCTGGTCTCCAGCTTGCACTTCTATCTCGTGGTTTCCTTCTATGACCATCAATGGAGTTTCTGAGATAAATGGCTCCATAAATCTAAAAAAAATGCAGAAAATATTTACCAACAATAAACACAAAATATGGCATTTTGAAAGAACGATAAAACCACAAAGTGGAAGATTAGATGTAAAAACATGAGGGAAAAAAAGCTATTCCAATGAATATTTGTAGCATTGCAAATTTTAATGTATCAAATAGAAATATCTAAATAACAAGGGACAATCAGGCATCCTTTTTGGGCATTCAGTTGGAATCTTAATACATAAAATGAGCCTATATCCCGGGATTTTTTATTTTGAAAATGGTTAGAAGGACATGTAACTAAGACAAAAGAGAAAAAAGAGATCCCCAGGGCAATACTCATGATTTCCTCACTCTTCTTTATGTCTTCATGACAAAAACAAATGAAACAACAAAATATGTTACAGCAAGATTGTGTTGAAAATAGTTAATTATATTGTGTCCATGGCCCAAAAAGGTTTCAATTCAGTGAGCTGCAAGGACTCCTTAAGGAAACAAACCTATAGAGAGGCACTGGTTTCCTCCACTGCAGATATTCCAGATGGCCTCTAACTGAAATACCCAGGATGCCCTATCTCCAACAGTTCAAGTCTTCCCAATAAAGATATATGGGTGTCCACCCATGCAAAAGTGCACAAGTTTCCACTCTAGCCACATCAATTTACCTCCATAGCGTAATGTCCCTCAGGGAATTTTTGGACTTTGGTATAGCTGGCCCATGTCCTGAGTTTCTTCTCTGTCGATTGTGAGCTTGACACTCCTCAGAGAGTAAGTGTTAGGCCACTGTTGGCGTTGTGTATACGGATCATGTACACGTCCGGGGTATTCCGTCGGACAGAATTACACGCGTAAATCTCACGTGTTATGCACATCGGAATTTCATCTAACACATGGCGGGCGGGTCAAAATAATGCGCCTTCACTGAAAACCAGCAAGAGACAAGCCTCCCTGGCCCTTGTAGACCGTCCTAGATATGCCAGGGTATGGTCCTTGATGGGTGAAATCTCTCCCCAGCGGCAGGTCTGTGCTAGGAATAGACAAGAAAAACGCACACAAGTCTTCTTCTCCATGTGGTTTGGTCTGGCCAGAAAGGAAAAAGGATTTTTTTTTAATGAGGGAAAAGGGGACCAGCAGCCTTTTTATGAAAGGGGCAGAACAGGACAAAAGGGGCAGGCGTGCCCTCCCTCTCCTCCTCTTAACCGGAGCAGGTGAAGAGGAGGGGGGGTTGGGGTGGGGCCACCAAGCCTCTCTACTGCCTTGCCCTTAACCGGAGGGGGTATAGAGAGCGATGGGAGCCACCCCGCCTCTCTCGTCCCTCCTTAACCGGAGGAGGCGAGGAGAGAGGGCAGGGCCCACCGCAACTCCCTCCTCCCTCTTCCTTAACCGGAAAAGGTGAGTGGGATGGGACCCACCTGCACTCCTCTCTCTCTCTCTCTCTTCCTAACTGGAGGAGATGAGAGAGGGAGGCGCATCTCTCTCTCCTCTCTCCTGTCTTAACCGAACCACCTCAATCCCCCAGCCCAATTAATGCTGGCGTTGCTTTACCGGACCCGGTGACAAAGCCCAATCCCCTACAAATGGAACCATGGGTGAGAGGCCAAAAGAGGGGGGGGCACACAAGAAGCAAGAGACCAAGTAAAGGCTGTGCGTGAAGTGAAGAAGGTCCAATCACATGATCGGGACTAGATGCATGGTCTTAAAAAACCAAGTGTAATAGATATTACACATTCATGGAATGAAAGATCTCAAATTTCCTACAAGTGTATATTGTTGGGTCCCTTGAGTGCAACCGGATCTAGAAGGGGGGGTTGAATAGATCCTTTCAAAAACAATGACCAATTCAAAACATAGCTCATTAAAGACACAAACAACAGCTATAATGCACATGAGACACTTGGACACAATGCACAACGGATTTAATAGAAATAGCTCGAGTGAAAATGGCAAGAACACAGTGCACAAGCGGTTGACGCACCCACAAACGCAATTCAACGGTTAGACTTGACAAGCTACTGAATAGGACTCTAGTGAGGTGTGTGCGAGAGAGATGCTAGTGTGTGTGTTAGGAAGTAACAGACATGAGCATGTAAGCTAGCACCGTAACCTGTGAATGGGGATAGAAGATAGGGATCAATCACATAAAGAACAACCCACTGCACAAGGCATTTTTAAGGTGGTTTAGTCTGCAAACCCGCAGACCTACGTCCACCCCTCACCAAACGGATGAGACTTTACCACACGAGGACGAAGTCCTCAACCCACACACGAGGATGAAATCTTCCACACACACACACACGCACACACACACACACACACGGGGATGAACCCCACGCGCAGACACAAACAAAGGAACAAGCTGCAAGTGCAGCAAAAACGCACGGGGACAGACTCCCAATCACGCACACGGCTGAGCACAACCTAAAACCACAACCGGTCTCTCAACAGAGCACCGGACACAAATACGACTTAGCAGATGTGAGATTAAGAAACAAGAAACAAAACACAGACAAGAGAGAACACCCAAATAGTGGCTTCAGATCAAGGTCTTGAAGCTCCTCCAACAGATCTGGACACAAGTCCGATCTGGCACTTTTCAGGCTCAAGCTGGCTGCGCAAAGGGGTGCACTCCTTTCAGCTTTCTTTTCTCAAGAACACTCCAAGGCTACTCACGTTTCTTATCTACTCACAGCACTAGAATGGTTAGGCCCTAGCACCGGGCTGCACTCTTCCTTCTCTCTTCTTACTCAGAACTTTCTCTAGAAACACAGGGCAGACTTTTTCTCTCTTCTTTTCTTTCTGGTTCCCACGTCTAAGGTTCCTACAGGCTCACAGTAATAATGGCAGCAGCTCCAGCAGCTTCTTCATGCAAGGGAAGGCCATCCAATTTATAGGCCTTAAGAAGCAGAAGATTTTTCCTCCATTTCTCTTGTAGTTTTGAATAGCTGAAATAAACAAAGGGATTTGACCAAGGAAACCTGCATAACCTTAATTTCTGTTACCAGAGAGGGCGTCCTTTTGCCAAGAATATTTTCCCTTTCAGTCACACTGCTTGCTGGCTGGCGCAGGGGACAGGGTTGGCAGTGAGAGAGCATTTTCCAAGGTTTGGTACTGACAGATATTTGGAGTAAGAAGTTACCATGGACACTTATAATGACAAGGACCTTAGTGTGTCCTAGAAATCTTCTCCAAACCTCAAAATCTGTGTATTTTAAAGGTTTACGTCGGACCTTTCTGCCCTCTGTACCATTTTTGAAAGGACACATCTGTCAGAATACTTTGAGATTCTTCTTCAGTGAGGTCGACCTGCTGAGAGGTGAGGTCGACACTACTTCACAAAATCTGGTTTATAACGGCTTCTGGAAGGGCCTGAGGTCGACCTCTTGTAGAAGTGAGGTCGACACTGCTTGTGTTGGATGGACGGTGCGTCGATACATCACTGCCATTGCGTCGAGGCAACTGAAGGTAGTCTTGAAACTGCTTGAAGATGTTTCTGGTGCATCGATGCAGTACTGCCATTATAACAGTCTCTGGAAGGCACATGAGGTCGACCTGCTGTAACAGTAGTGTCGACCTGTCTTAAGAAAACTGCCCATTATAACGATTTCTGGAAGATGCCTGAGGTCGACCTTATGAGAAATAAGTGTCGACCTGTCTTGATGGCCTACCAACACCTTGTAGCTGAAGTCGGAGCAGTGTGAAATGAGGTCGGGGCAGCTCTGCTGTGAAGTCGGAGCAGCTTGAGGTGAGGTCGAGGCAGTTCTGTTGTGAGGTCGGAGCAGCCTTGAAGAGCAGCAGGTGGACTACTTGCTGTGAGGGTCTGAGGTCGACACTCTGAGAGACTGAGGTCGACACTACCTTTTGTACTCTTGATTATTTTCAGCTTCTTCTGTCATCCTTTTCCTTGATATCTGTGCACCCAAGGAGCTTTTGCACTTGGGAGATTGAACTGAAGGTTTTGATCTCCCAATGACCCTTTCTCACACAACCTTGCTTGATTTTCTCTTAGCTTAGCAACGGATTTCAGCAATTAAAGAACTCTTGGCTATGGATTTTCATTGATTCATTCCCTTAGCTTTGTACTATTGTCTGGCCTCGTTCATATCCGTTTGATCATATCTCATGATACCATTGCATGATATCTTCATGAGACCATACACATGCCAGTGCTGACTTGACCTGAAACTTATACATGTTGACATAATTAAATGCATATAAGACTCGTCATTGACTCATAGTCACTCATCATCAAAACAGTAGAATCAAGCATGTTCCACACATGCTCAACATTCTCTCCCTTTTTGATGATGACAGTTATGAGTCATTATGAGTTCATTATGAGTCATCTCTAAAGGAAATACATTCAAGAAATATGCACTTATGACTCATCAAAACTTCTCCCCCTTTGCCATCAGCAAAGAGGACATAGATAAAAGCCGATTTCAAGGTCATAATATGAGCTTATGGAGTGATAAGTAGACAAATGCAGACCACAAGCATGGTGTAAGCAGATCATACAAGATAAGAAGACAAATGCAGACCACAAGCATGGTGTAAGCAGATCATACAAGTTGTTAAGATCCATGAGTTCTGAAGCAGCCAAACGTAAGGACAGAATTGTCGGGTCCCTCCTTGTTGGGTCCCTTGGCTTGGTATCAGCAGATTACACAAAGTGGCATCGGATGTCATGAAGTCAATCATGAGAGACAAGAAAAATGTATAAGATGTTTAAACTGCGCAATATGATGCAATCAAAGATCAATTCGACAGCCAAAAATTGGATTTGGTTTTCAAGTTTTTCAAATTTTTAGGTTTGTTTTCTAGATTTTTAGTGTTTGCAGTGCAATGCATGGAAAAAAAAGAGCAAACCAATCAAATACATGAAGAACCTGACACCAAATGCTTAGAGAGATGATACCATATGTTGAGAGGGGTGATGCTTACATAGAAACCAGGAGCAGATACACCATAAGGAGGCCAATATGTCTGAAGGACATGCCAGGGCAGCCAGACAGAAGTCTGGACAGAAGGGGTCGACCCTTGGGGTCGACACCTGAAAGCCAGGGTCCTGGACAGAACTGGACCCGGAGAGGGTCGACTTTAGGAGTCGACACTTGGAACTTTGGAAGAGCCAGATCCAAGAATTCTTTAGGATGGGAGTATTTCAACCTGAAGCAGAGTTCGAAAACGCAGAGTTATAGATTTTTCAGAATCTTCAATTATAGTACACCAATGATGGAGCCCTTATGCTCAGATTGGTTTAAGTCTGATGAATTCTGAGTTTCACAAAAATAAGCAATTGAAAATTTCTGCATACAGAATTAATAGAAATGAACCAGAATTCTATACAAAAACCAAGTTAACCTCTTTTCATCCTATTCATTCAATTCCATTAGCCCCTTGAAAGAAACTACAAGTATTGAGGTTAAACACTTAGACGTTTCTGATTTTAACCATGGGCACTACAAATCCAGATTTTTCTTTTTGAAACCACTGTTTGATATCAATTGTTATTGATTTTCATTTTACAAGAGCATTCAAGTGTGGCAGCACCTTTTGACGTGAGGATGCACGTTGATTAGACGCCAGCATCCCCAGTTACTCAGTGTAGTTCACCATTCTGCTTCACATAGAACAGAGGTAGCAAGGCACTTCATGACCTTATCCACTCCACTTCATTGATGAAGGGACTCGGTTTCTCAGTGAAACAAATGTCATTGCTCTGCCTAAGAGCACTGAACTCAGCACGCACCTTTTTACACAAGGATATACGTTTATCAGACGCCAATATCCCCAGTTACTCAACATGATTGAAGTTCATTGCTTCATTGTAGCCCCTTTTTGAAAACTTCAGATTTTGACAAATGTTTAAAAACAATACTAGACAGAAGTTTCTCAATCAAAGATGCCTTTGTACTCAAAATAAACTTTCAGATTAAGAAGGCACAACATGTCACAATATGAAAAACTAGTTTAGGTTCATTAAGTCTTAATACACCCATTTGAAGACCATTTAGCATGAAAATTAAGGAAATCATTAAATTTAAACCAACAATTTTCATGTTCCGGGCAGTCATAGAATTTCATAAAGGAAGATTCCTCATTTAAGGTTTACTCTGATAAATGAATTCAGCAACAGGTAGGAATTCTCACAAGAGTTCAAATTAATTCAAGGAATTTGGTGTATCAATGAGATGCAGATTTCAAGGAATTTCAGACTCAAGATGAAACACAGCAAATCATAAACATGATGCAAGAGCTGATGAATCTGTGGAGTGCACTTGGGTAGATGAAAGGATATGAACACTGAACGCTCCCCCTGTGTATGTGCAGCGAGCTCAGATGCTGTAAGCATGAGTAAACACAAATTAAATTGAAGATGAGGATTTGAAGGAATTGAACGGCTCATCAGAGGACCTGGTGCGTCGACGCAGGATTAATAGGGTGTTTGGTTGCTCTTTTTTTCCTCTTTTTTTTCTAAAATTTAAAAAAGAGAGCAATAGACTCACCTAACCCAGTTTGATAAGACCTATCCTATTTTTGAGGGAGGAATCTTACACTGTATAAATCTTCCTTAAAAAAAAAAAACAAGTCTCGAGCAATTTTTTTTTAGAAAACGCCCACGCGGGACTCTCCTCCCTCCCATGCTCGACCCCCCTCCCCCGCGGCCGACGCCCCTGCGGCCCCCCTCCCCCCTTCCGGCGTTCCCACCCCCCTCCCCTGCGGCCGGCGTCCCCCCTCCCCCTCTCCCCCGCGGCGTCCCCCCTCACCCCTTCCGGCGTCCCCTCCCCCCTCCCCTGCGGCGTACCTGCGCGGCCCCCATCCCCCCGTCCCCCCCTCCCCCGCGGCGTCCCCCTCCCCCCTTCCGGCATCACCTCCCCCCTTCCGACATCCCCGCTGGCACCGCCCTCCTCCCGAACCCCTCCCCCTCCCCCACTGCCGCCAACTACCCCCACCACCCCCCGCCCGGCCCAAGGACGCCAGATCCGCCTCGGCCATGTGAAGCCAAGAACCCCCTACCCAGCCGCCCAACCACCATAAGCGGCAGGCACCAAACCCGTCGCGGTGGCAGCCATGGCCAGAGGGGCCCGGCGGAGGGCGCCTCTGTGCTCGTGTCCACCGAGAACGGAAGACAATGGCGGTGGCGAAGACGGCGAACAGTGCGGCGACCACGCTGGGGGAGTAGCCGCGACGGTGGCGGTGCAAGGCCAACAGTGGCCGCAGCGTCGACGGGGCTGGGTTGCCGGCGAGACGCCGGTCAGGGGCGACAACCGGCGCCGGCTCTGCTGGTCGCGACGGCGTGGCCTCTTCGGGTTCGGCTTGCAGAAACTCGCTGTCACGAGGAAGAAGAGAGTGAACAGTAAAGGTGACGTGGGATGGTGCTTCTCCTCTCCCCGACGCCCTCTCCATTAGCCCCCCCTCCCAATTTTCTCTCTCCTACTAACCCCTTCCCACCTCTCGCACACCCTCTCCTCCATATTTCTCCTCCGACTAAACAACTCTACATAAATTTTAAAAATTATATCAATTTTACCAAACAGATTAGCAGTCATTTACTTCAATTTTAAAAAATAAGTCAAAATTTAAGTTAGACTAATTTTAGAGAGTGAAATCACTTCAAAAATAAAAATGCTCCCAATCACCCTATAAGGAAAGGTCGACGCACAAGGTTCAAACAGGGGGAGGTTTCCAAGAGAAATGAACTGCGAGGTCGACCTGAGTGGTTCTAGAGTCGACCTGATTAGTAGCAAGGAGGATTTCAACAGAATTTGAAGTTCAGATGATATAAGATCTTGCCAGACTTCAAAAGCATGCAGCAAACATTTTTTTTTTAGACTGGACGGTATGCAAACATGCCAATTGAAATTTCATGATGACTCCCCCTCAACTTGTGCATGAACCTCAAAATGCATTCGAAGGATTAACCAAGAGGGTATACAGCCTATGACTTATATGAGCAATTGACCCATGGTACTTGGCATAGAATTTGATCCAAGGATCCTCTCACGCACAGTGATAGTTTTCAGTCGGACTTAATCCAACCTTCCACAAGTCACCATTCTATATACCAAAGGGTCACAATGGTGAGAGTGCAATACATGCTAGTATGCACAGCAAGGAGCAAATGTTGGAGTCCTTAGCATGATATGCAACGGAGTGCATGAAGCAATAAGATGATGCTTAATGTCCATACACATGCAAGCTAAGCTGAAATGCAGACTCGCAAGCTCCCCCTTAGTCCAATGCTTATGGAAGTGAAGACAATCACGCACAGGATTAACTGACCACATGAATGATGAGTTGAATTTTTTATGTAGCCATGACAAGTATCATCAAAAACAAAGATTGACAATGATAAACAGAAAACAGATATGGCTGTCAATTTGGGAGTAGCGCAATCATACAAATGACTCATTCTCATATTCAGCCTTTGATCAAAACAGATTCTTCATGAACAATCAAGGACAAGGAGAGATTTACAACAACCCCGCGAGGAGTCTTTCAAAAATGCAGAATTTATTGTAACCAAGGAAAATACTTGACTACCATGGCTGAAAGGAAAACCTAACATGCAAAGGTGAAATAAGTTGAAAATTTTATTCCCGAACCTATGCCTTGAGCTTTTATTTTCAGCTGATCCTTTGTTCAACTCCAAGGCACCCTGCACCCAAAGTTCTCATTTGACATTTTTAAGTACCCAAGTTTTCTTGGATCCTTGAGGGTTAGCAGTCCTTCTCACATGTGAATTTCTTTTCATGGCAGTCATATCATCTTCCCTCATCATATGACAGTCATACATGTCATGTCCAATTCTCCCACAATAAAAGCAGCACACAACGGATTTGGAATTTTTCTTATGTGCATGTGCATGTGCATGTATATTAGGCCTTTGTGGGTGAGCAAGGAGTTTAACATACCTCTGGTGAGAATGAGTTCTTTCCTTTAGATGTCAACAGTTCTTGACTGTGTGGCCAAATCTTCCACAATGGAGGCAGCACGGAGGAATGTTTCTTCTGGAGGCCTTAGGGTGCGTCGACCTGTCCTGAAAGGTGCGTTGATGCATTGGATAATCCCTGGGCCTTTGAACATGAGTATGCTGAGCATACTTCCTTCCAGAGAAACCCCGTCCCTTGGCATTGCTTTCTTCACTGTTTCTTCTGTTCTTTCTTGCTCTTAGTTCATCATTCTTCAAGATAAAGCAATCACGTACAATATGACCAAGCTTTCCACAATAGAAACATTGAACATTCAAATTATAAGAAGCAAGGTGTTTGGCCTTATGTTTCCCAGCATGCATATCAATATAACCAAAATTATTTTTGTGTTTTTGCTTGGGGGCTTTCTTTTTCTGATCTTGATTCTGTTTTTGGTTTTTCTGAAAAGTGGGCCGTTCTTGAGTTTCAGGTTTGGCAGATTGTGTTGAAGGGAGATTGGAGATGCTGGCCACATTGGAGCTGGAAACAAAAGAGGTATAGATCGTATTTCTAAAAGATTTCTTATTTACCGGAACAAAACCAAGTCCCTCTTTCTGAAAATTTACTTTAGTTCCCAAGAGTCTGTCCAGATTTTCAGTGTCTTTCACAAACTTAGACAATGAGTTATTCAAATCTGTGATTTCTTCTTTCAGGGATGAGATGTGTAGTTTAGAGCTAGCAAGCTCTACCTCGTAGGCATTGATCGTGTTCTTCAATATGCCATTCATTTCTTTGTAATCTTCAATTTCTAGTTCTAGCACATGAGATTTTTCAGAGTCGTTTTCATCGATGTGCTTTCCTTTTTCATAGACGGACAGCCTGTCCTTTAGAACATTGATTTGACTTTTAAGTTCTTCATTTTCATTAAGGAGCTCGTCATTGTTAACAAGTTCATCAAAGAACTTCTGATCATCGGACATTGAATCCATCTCCTTTTTGAGCTCTTTTTCATTCTCTTCAAGCTTAGAGATCTTATTCACACAAACTTCATTTTTCTTTCTTAAAAAGGCAATTTGTTCCTTATGCATATCCACATCAAACATCAGAGACTCACTTATACTCTCTAGTTCGGCACATCTTTTACAAGGCGATTCATGAACATTGTTCTCAAGTCCCTCTCTCAGTTTTTTGTTTTCTGATCTGATTTTCTTATATTGTTTAGCTAGATCCTCATAAGCATCTAAGAGTTCATCGAATGTAAAATCCTCAGATTCAGAATTTACCTGAGATGTTGTTTCACCTTGATGATCATCACTGTGATCACTTTTGTCGGCCATCAGGCAGCCGTGGCTCTCTCGTTCTTTCTGAATGCTGATCAAGCCATCCAAGATTTCTTTGGCTAAGCTGCAGCTCGACACAAATGGAGTTGTGTTGGTGTCTACTGCTGCTTTCAACAAGTTCAAAGCAGTGAGATTGTCAGCATGACTTGTGTTCATCAGTCCACTTGGCTTTATTTGCTGGCAGGCTGGAAGGACCAACAGAGGTTAGGATCACGTGAGGTTACAAATATGCACATTTTTCCTAGCCAGTCACTGAAATCAGATCCATCGAAGATCGGAAGGGAAAGCACTGAAAACTGATCAACCGAGGAACACATGATTGTTGTTGCCCTTGGATCCTCTCTGCAGATCGTTGGATCTGGAAATGACAGAGCTAGGCTCTGATACCAATTGTTGGGTCCCTTAAGTGCAACCGGATCTAGAAGGGGGGATTGAATAGATCCTTCCAAAAATAATGACCAATTAAAAACATAGCTCATTAAAGACACAAACAACAGCTATAATGCACATGAGACACTTAGACACAATGCACAGCGAATTTAATAGAAATAGCTCGAGTGAAAAAGGCAAGAACACAGTGCACAAGCGGTTGACGCACCCACAAATGCAATTCAACGGTTAGACTTGACAAGCTACTGAATAGGACTCTAGTGAGGTGTGTGCGAGAGAGATGCTAGTGTGTGTGTTAGGAAGTAACAGACATGAGCATGTAAGCTAGCACCGTAACCTGTGAATGGGTGTAGAAGATAGGGATCAATCACATAAAGAACAACCCACTGCACAAGGCATTTTTAAGGTGGTTCAGTCTGCAAATCGCAGACCTACGTCCACCCCTCACCAAACGGATGAGGCTTTACCACACGAGGACGAAGTCCTCAACCCACACACGAGGACGAAATCCTCCACACACACACGGAGATGAACTCCACGCACACGCACACACAAACAAAGGAACAAGCTGCAAGTGCAGCAAAAACGCACGGGGACAGACTCCCAATCACGCACACGGCTGAGCACAGCCTAAAACCACAACCGGTCTCTCAACAGAGCACCGGACACAAATACAACTTAGCAGATGTGAGATTAAGAAAGAAGAAATAAAACACAGACAAGAGAGAACACCCAAATAGTGGCTTCAGATCAAGGTCTTGAAGCTCCTCTAACAGATCTGGACACAAGTCCGATCTGGCACTTTTCAGGCTCAAGCTAGCTGCACACAGGGGTGCACTCCTTTCAGCTTTCTTTTCTCAAGAACATTCCAAGGCTGCTCATGTTTCTTATCTACTCACAGCACTAGAATGGTTAGGACCTAGCACCAGACTGCACTCTTCCTTCTCTCTTCTTACTCATAACTTTCTCTGGAAACACAGGGCAGACTTTTTCTCTCTTCTTTTCTTTCTGGTTCCCACGTCTAAGGTTCCTACAGGCTCACAGTAGTAATGGCAACAGCTCCAGCAGCTTCTTCATGCAAGGGAAGGCCATCCAATTTATAGGCCTTAAGAAGCAAAAGATTTTTCCTCCATTTCTCTTGTAGTTTTGAATAGCTGAAATAAACAAAGGGATTTGACCAGAGAAACTTGCAGAACTTTAATTTCTGTTACCAGAGAGGGCGTCCTTTTGCCAAGAATATTTTCCCTTTCAGTCACACTGCTTGCTGGCTGGCGCAGGGGACAGGGTTGGCAGTGAGAGAGCCTTTTCCAAGGTTTGGTACTGACAGATATTTGGAGTAAGAAGTTACCATGGACACTTATAATGACAAGGACCTTTGTGTGTCCTAGAAATCTTCTCCAAACCTCAAAATCTATGTATTTTAAAAGTTTACGTCGGACCTTTCTGCCCTCTGTACCGTTTTCGAAAGGACACATCTGTCAGAATACTTTGAGATTCTTCTTCAGTGAGGTCGACCTGTTGAGAGGTGAGGTCGACACTACTTCACAAAATCTGGTTTATAACGGCTTCTGGAAGGGCCTGAGGTCGACCTTCTGTAGAAGTGAGGTCGACACTGCTTGCGCTGGATGGACGATGCGTCGATGCATCACTGCCATTGCGTCGAGGCAGCTGAAGGTATTCTTGAAACTGCTTGAAGATGTTTCTGGTGCATCGATGCAATACTGCCATTATAACAGTCTCTGGAAGGCACATGAGGTCGACCTGCTGTAACAGTAGTGTCGACCTGTCTTAAGAAAATTGCCCGTTATAACGGTTTCTGGAAGATGCCTGAGGTCGACCTTCTGAGAAATAAGTGTCGACCTGTCTTGATGGCCTGCTAGCACCTTGTAGCTGAAGTCGGAGCAGTGTGAAATGAGGTCGGGGCAGCTCTCCTGTGAAGTTGGAGCAGCTTGAGGTGAGGTCGAGGCAGTTCTGTTGTGAGGTCGGAGCAGCCTTGAAGAGCAGCAGGTGGACTACTTGCTGTGAGGGTCTGAGGTCGACACTCTGAGAGACTGAGGTCGACACTACCTTTTGTACTCTTGATTATTTTCAGCTTCTTCTGTCATCCTTTTCCTTGATATCTGTGCACCCAAGGAGCTTTTGCACTTGGGAGATTGAACTGAAGGTTTTGATCTCCCAATGTCCCTTTCTCACACAACCTTGCTTGATTTTCTCTTAGCTTAGTGTTTCATTAGGACTATTGAAAGTGGGGCCTACTTCATTCGGAGACTCATCACATAGGGGTGAGTCGGTCATTGGCTTTGACTTCCTTGACTCGATTGAGTCGGTGCCACGCTTTGACTCGTCTGAGTCGATGGCGGGCGGAGTGCCAAGTCGGTGATGCGATTGATCTCCTTGAATCAGCGCGGGCGGCTTGCGATGAGTCGGTGCCGCATGCGGAGGGGTGAGTCGGTGGCGGGCCTTCGACTCGCGGAGCGGCGAGTCGATGCCACCCCGGAGCGGTGATTCGGTGGGGTGAGTCGGTGGCGGGCCTTCGACCCGCGGAGCGGCGAGTCGGTGCCACCCCGGAGCGATGATTCGACGGCTCCCCGATTCACCTCCTTTTCCCCTTTTTAAAACCCCTTGGCATTTTTTCCCAAAACCCTATCTTCTCAGTCGCTCTTCGCCACCAGCCCCTTCTTCGACTGTCGCGGCGAGCTCTGCTTCCTTCTCCGGCCACGAGCGAGTCGGCGGCGGCGGGACGAGCTTCGTCTCCTCTTCTTCCTCTCTTGGCAGAGGCGGCGACGTCATCCCTCTCCCTCTTTCTCACGGACGATGGAGGCGGTAGCAACGGGGAGAGCTTCTTCTCCTCTCCTCTTCGAGCACGGTGGAGGCGGCGGGACTGTCCCCTTTCCTCTTCTTTTGCGGATCGGCGAGGGGCATCACTACTCTCCCCATCTCCTTTCGTGGACGGCGAGGGAGATAGCGGCGAGCTCTCCTCTTGCGCCGTGTGAACCTGGGCGGGAGCGGCAACGGCTTCGACCTCTTCCTCGACGGTGGTGACGTGATAGTGGAGTGGTGAGGCGGTGGAAGCCTTGCCCGCTTGGTTCTTAAGGGGTTCGTCCCCTCCTTACTTTATGGCTCCGGGGAGGTTCCTTGTAGGCTAGCCCTCAGAACCAACATTCCTCGGTGTCCATTCGGCCTAGGTGCATCACCTATGGCCTTGTTTTTTAGGGATCTCTCACCATAGTGTGTAGATGAGTTCCCATTTGCGTTTGGCACACTCCCGGTTAAGGGGAAACTCTGCCAAAATTTCTTCAAAAGTTTCTTCTGCCTTTTGATTTCATTGTCTTCATTGCAGGTATAATAATGGCTTCAATAGCTCCCTCTACATCTGTTCAACAGACCGGTACTTCGTCTGGAGTGCGTCCAGTCGTGACTTGGCAGAATGTTAATGAACTTGACAAAGGGCGAGATCACCTTGCAGCGGTGGATGATTGTTCTGATTCCGAGATCGACACAATGGACGCCGAGCAGCTAACTCTTTCAAACAATGATCGTTTCGAGTTTGACCGCAGTCAGGGCTACAGAGTTGATTTTCCGAAGGATAAGCACCTTATAAATTTTCTTCGTGCCTTCCATCTCCTAAGCAAGAGAGACATTCATGTAGTTCGAGTGGCTGAACAGAGCATTCTTCTTCGTCGGGACAGCATGGTGAATTCGGTAGTGAGGGGTGATCCCGGAGAGTCCCGAAAGTGGGACGTTGTTACAGGAGCATTGGAATTGACTCCATCGGAGGGCCTGTTGACACTCTCCGAATGAGGGTGTCTGCCGGTGCACATTACCGGCCGACAAATCCCACCTGGCAGGGGTAAATTGGAAAGTGGGACGCTGTTACAGGAGCATTGGAATTGACTCCATCGGAGGGCCTGTTGACACGATCCCCTGAATTTACCCCTGCCAGGTGGGATTTGTCGGCTGGTAATGTGCACCGGGAGACACCCTCATTCGGCCTGTTCTTGGCCCCGTTGAAATGGGGGTTCCGAGAAAAACCGTTCTTATTGGATTGTTTGGCGATAAGATTCAAGCACCAGATCGTTGTTGGGTGGTTTGCTGATCTTAAAGCCACCGATTCTCACGGTTTTCGGGATGGAGCTGTCGAGTTTACAGATTACGTGCTCCAGAATTACGGTCCAATTCTGATGAAAGCTGGGGTATACCACAGCGTATACGCTTCCCGCTACCGTTACCCCATTTCAAAGGGCCTCTGTTGCGGCATGATAGAGGTCTTTTGCCCTGAGTTCAATACTTTTTACACAGCAAAGGGGGAGACCTCATTAGACCTGTGGAGTCTATCTCAATTGAGCGGCCTCCCAATTGATGATGAGCCTTATGAAGAAGTCTACTGTCCCGACTAGTTGAAGGACCATACAGATGGAGAAGGCCGTTATTTTTGTGGATTTGCTTATCGGTACCTAATGAAGGTATACCGGACTTTGTGGCAGTCGGTTCACGACAGTGCTGAAGCCACCTCTTCTAGCACCCGCTCTCGCAAAGAGAGGAAACGAGTGAGGATGGGCCTATGGTTGGAATACTTCTTCGGAGGCGACTAGAAATACAAAGATTTTCCTTCTGTTGCAGCGGCTCCGAGCAAATTGAAGAAGCGCGCTCGGAGGAAAACTCATCTTTCTTCCTCCTTGCACAAAGGGCGGCGTAGTGGCCTCAACCCAGTTGCAGTAGATCCTATTACGCACTGTGCCGCATATTTGACATACTGGCTATGCGAATTTGCCCTTCCCCAAGGTGATGAGACTGTAATTCGCGCCGAGACTATATATCCGGCGAGTCTTATGGCGTGGGGAGTGAAGTTGTCTCTCTGCCCGGCCGCCTTGTGTTTGATTTATAAGATCCTGGGAGATCTGCACCATACACGTCTCCCGAGAAATTTACGGACTGTAGGCCCTCTTCATTTCTTTAATGCTTGGGTGTGTACTCTATTTCCTGAATTTGCTCCCCGGTCATTGCAGTCATCGAACTTGTTCCCAAGGATGTTAGAGTTTGCCAGCATGGAACCGAAGCAAACCACAGACCAACAATTTTCCATTAGGGGGCAGCTGACAAAAGTTCCTATGAACTCCCCTGGCGCCTTGCACTTTTGGAGTTTAGTTGCGCATTCCAACCCGCTGGGGAATCGTTTGCGGGAATGTAAATTTGGGGATGTTAAGGAGTACACCCACCCAACTTCTGGAGCGTTCTGTACGCGGCCTTCTTTAGAGCCGGAATTGGTGGACTGGGCTTTATCTATCAGACCCAGTGTCTTAATTTTCTGGAAGGGAGGGAGCACCTACTTGGAGCCGTATTACCCCTTCCGTTTTGGCAGGAATTTCGGCTATGATCAGCATATTCCCCCATCTTCGGCACAGTTCCCATTGGAACATCGGGTGAGGGCAGGGTCGGCAACAGTTGAGGAGGCTCGTACCTGGTGGGATTATTTCCACCGCAGAGAAGCTGTTTCATCCCGGGTGCCTGCCCCTGGGGGTTTTCCCCGCGTGACGCCGGAATACATCAAGTGGTGGAACTCTCGAACAGGCTTCCTTCCAACCACCCGAAATGATTGCTGACAAGCGGTCCTCAATTCGCTCCATAAGCCAGAGCAAATTCTGCTGGTTGTGTTGTAGTTGTCGGACTTCCTTTTTGATTTTTCGGACTGTCTTCCGAATGGCTAAGCATTCAAACATCAAGAGGGGTATGCCCCTTTGTGATGCTTCTTGTGGCCCGATAAGGAGGGTCGGTTGAAGCTCATTTGCGATAAGCCTCGTCTGACTCTTTCCTGGGACTTTATGGATCACATTTATGGAGAAATTTGATTTTCCTCAGGTGCGAAGTTGAGGCAGGCTTCCTGTGTTGTAGCCTCGGCTTAAGGCTTGCTCAGCAGCTTCCCGAAGACCTTTTTCCACCATGTTGTGCCCATGGATATCAATCTCACCCCTTTGAATGAGGGTTTCGATGCAATCTTGTACCTCCTTGCATTTCCCAGTGGGATGAGATATTATAGCATGGTATGCACAATACAGAGGATGCGTTTTCTCAACCTCGATATAATTTGCCAGCGGGTCGTGCACCATGATCCGACCATCCTCAAATAAAAGACCAAATATCTTCTTGGTATTTTCCTTCGGAAAGGAACACTGATGGGACGGCCTCCATCCTGGATACCACAGAGTGGATTTAGCTTGGCTGGAACTGGATTCCTTTGTTTCTGGGTCGGGAAATGTAAAGGTTGCGGCCCTATAGCACCCATTGGTTGAGTGGTGGATTACATTAGCCGAACGGGTCGGCCGATCCCATGCATGGGGTTGCGGTGGATCCACCAAGTTGCTTTTCATGGTGATGAGTCGATTTTGGATCATCTTCTCTGCCTCATCCTTAGAAACATAGCAATTTTCAATAGTACGTCCCAATATGCGATGATATATGCAATAATTGGGGTCATCAGTTTTGTTGGCGTCCTCCGGCTTCTTTGGGTCCGGAAGAGATATCAACTTATTCTTGAGACACAGGTTAAAGAGTCTTCTAGTATGCTCCTTTTTGAAAGAATACGGGGTCTTCATGCGCTCTGACAACCTTGCCGATGCCTTCCCTTCGGGCTTCTTGCTAGGCTCCTTTAGGGTCACAACTTCATCAGACCCATTTGTGGGGGCAAAATCAATAGCATTCGCTTCTTTGCCCGGGGCGCTACGCTCCTTAGTAGGCTTATCCTTCGATGGGGTAAAAGTTGGTTTGTCAGCGAAGAACATCTCTATCTCCGCGACGACTGAATTTAGTTGGCCGAACCCTTTGATGTTTGCCCTCAGGAGCTTCTCGCTGACTTATGCCGTTAGGCCCCTTCGACATATCGTTATCGCATCCTCTTGAGAAAAAGGGTTATCGCATCTCATGCTGAAATCCCTCCAACGCTTGATAAAATCAAGTGCAGTTTTTCCCCTTTTTCTGCTTGAGTGAGCATAGCTCTGCGAGGGAAACCTTTCTCTCAACTGCTTGGAAACGATCGATAAACTTCTTTTGCAGATCGGCCCAGTCAGCGACAGAATTGGTCTTTAGTCTTGAGTACCATTAGAAGGCACTGCCCGTGAGAGAAGTCGCAAAATAGCGGAGGAGATATGACTCCTCAAGCGCAAGATCACCCATGGCCGTTATATAGTAGGTCAAATGTTCATGGGGGGATCCCAGCCCGTTAAACTTTTGCAATTTCAACGCCTTCGAGCAATCCGACGGTAACTTATTAAATTGATGGTGGAGCGTATAAGGCACACTATACAAATCGACATTGGTCACACCCTCGCCACGCTGAGCGAACTTGTCTTCAACAATCTTCTCAATCATACGCCGTTGGGCGATGACGTCTTCAGCCAGCGGGGTTCGAGAAAACTGAGCATTAGGCGGAGCGCAGAGCGGCTCGGCCCCTGCTTCAATGGCCACCTGGTAGGGGGCAGCTACTTGTCGATCAACAACAGCGGGATTACCCGACCGCTGCTCTCGCCGAAGATTTTGATCATGGGTTGGCGTTAAGGGCCTTTGGGCATTCACGTTCATCTGTCGTTTCATTTTCAGCATGAGATTGGTCATCTCTATGTGCCAACGTTGCATTGTTTCGAACTTAGCATCGTCGGACATGACCTGAAATGCAGCCCTGGTAGGTGGCTCGAACATCGTGTTAGCATAACCACCAATGGGTTGAGCTCCCCCTTCTCCATGGATGCTCCTAACCTCCTCGAGGTCATTTTCTTCTTGAACGAAATTGACATCCTGGTTTAGGGCCTGGTCCAGGTTCTGTTTCCGGTGCGGTCCCCGGCTAGAAGTCCCCGCATGGCCACTACATTGGGCTTGAAGGTTCCTTCTGGCAGCAGTTCTGGTATTAAGATACACTGCATCTACCGTTGGGTTCGGGTCATTCGACCGAGCAGGTTCATTTAAATTGGCAGTATTACCAAGGGCTCCGTTGGTTCTCTGCCAGAGATATAGCAGGTATACACTTTCATGCTATTCCCAACTTCTGAAATTTAAACCACCCTTCGCTTCTTCTGTGGTTGCAGTCCTGTGCGGGGAGGTGCCCCCAATCTGTCAAAGACCGACGGCCTCGTCGATGGGGCCTTTGACAGTCTATCGAAGACTGAGACCCGGTTGAGTGATGCCTGGGCGCAGACGGCCCCATCAACCTAGAACGGCTCCGAGCTCCGAGGAGCGAAGTTGGGTTTACGATAAACCCCTTTCCTCTTCTTCCCCTGCGGGGGCAGGGGTTGAACATCCTGAGCCATCTGACCACAAGTATGGCGCAGATGTTGAGCTTGCTCGGGCTTATTTGCCCTAGCTCGCTTAATTTCATGGGCCTCCTGTTTGGTGACCCAAATCTTAGTGATCTTTCGGGAGCGTTGTTGAATTTTGCTGCTCCCACTCTCGGATTTAGACTTCTTTTTGAAGTCTAGCTTATCCTCTCGCACTTGGCGAAGAAGCGCAAAGCGGTTGGATATCAGTATGGTCGGGACGTGGTTGTCCCGAGGTATCACCGGCTCACCACGGTCTAGCCGGACGCGAAGGCTCCCAACCAGAACGATCTTGCCAAACCTAAAGATTGTTGCCGCGGGCTTTCTGCTTTGGCGGCTTCGTCGTTGTCCCCCATTTTGCGGGGACGGCGTAAGATGAAACAGCATGGACCGAGAAAACTCGGCCTGGTAGGAAGCGGGACCTGATGCCCCCGACAATCGCAGGGACAGTTGGTGTTGCGGGTGCTTCTTGAGGGGCAGGGACCACCCCTAGAAAGAAAGGAGACCCCACCACAGCTGGAAAGTCCCCGAATGCTATCGGGGTCACCAGATAGCCGCATCTGGTGTGAGTCGCAACGACAAGAGGTCCACACGTGACCGCCGCCATAGAATCGGTTGGAAACTTTGGTGAAGAAAACCTGCCTTTGAGGTTCGAATCCTCTCCTCGCTTCCTCCTGAAAGGGGCAAAGAGGGGAGATCAGCGCCTTCATCGAAGTACAGAAATCTTTGGCAAATAAATGAAAGGCGGGAAAGATCCCACCGGGCGTGCCAAGCTGTTTACACGCGAAATTTTCGGGCATCCATTTCGTCGGATGGATATGCATATATTTAGGCATATTTGTTAATTTCGCACTCTTGGGATTTATCAGACGATTCAGGGTTCGTGTACAGGACCTCTCCCCACTGACCGCAGTCAGTGTTAATTTACATCGGACGAGTCCGAACACTTTTGATTAACTGCCAAAGATTATGTTCGCCTCTACAATGTCAGCCCTAATGTCAAGGGTCCACCCCTAAAGAATCCTGGCACCTCAAGGCGGGGCACGTTCGCAACATCTTTATTACTGGAAGTGTGTTTGCAATTTTCCCTTATCCGGGGGTATATTCGTAGTTTTCCCTCCTTCGAGGGTCTACTTGCAGTTTTCCCTCTTTCAAAGGTATATTTACAATTTTCCCTCTTTCGAGGGTATATTTATAATTTTCCCTCTTTCGAGGGTGTATTCACAATTTTCCCTCTTCCGAGGGTATATTTGTAATTTTTCAATCATTGGGAGCATTTCTGTAATTTTTCTGCCATCAAGGGCATTTATGTAATTTTTGGACAACAGAAGGTATTTCTGCAATTTTCAATCAATTGGGGCTATTTCTGTAATTTTTTGAATAGCAGAATGTATTTCTGCAATTTCAAAAGGATAAAGGGTATTTGTGTAATTTTTGCGGTTTTCTTCAACATGATACATCAAAATGATCCAGAACCATAAGTTCGCGGGCGTCATTTATATCTTCGTTGTCCATATTGAATAACATAAATTTTCCCTCACATGAGAGTATTTTTTACATATAGCCCTAACATGAGGACTTTTTTTGCAAAGTTTTCAAAACAATTTGAATAGGGAAGAGGGCGCCCCCCTCCTCTCACCTCTTGCAGCAACCGAGCTTCTTCTGGTCAGAGTGTCTTCTTCTCCAAAAAGCTCTCCCTCGAAGGAAGAAGGTCTTGGGTTTTATAGGAGGTGGAGGAGGCCAAGGAGGAGATCCCCCGGAGCTTGGTGGAGGTAACCCCTTGCCTTTTCCTCTCCCCCGTCTCTTCCTCTCCCCGTTCTTCCTCGCCTGGTGGTGCAGCAGCAAAAAGAAGATGAGAGGGAACTTCCCCCGGAGGCGCGCAAGCGGACAAGGCTAGGGGGGGTCCCCCCGGTGCGTAGGAGGCCCGGAGGCCTCCCCTGGTGTGGACAGGACCGGGGCGGAGGCTCCCCCGGTGCAGGGCGGACCGGGGGAGGCTCCCCGGGTGCAGGGAGGACCGGGTGGAGCTCCCTGGTGCGCAGAAGGCCGGGGGGCCTCCCCCGATGCAGACAAGGCTGGAGGGGTCTCCCCCGATGCGCAGGAGGCCGGGGCCTCCCCCGGTGCGGACAGGGCCTGGGGGAGGTCCCCCGGTGCTGGTGGTGGCGGGGGGAGGTTCCCCCGGTGGCAGGTGGCCCGGGGGGGGCTCCCCCTGTGCAGGCACCGGGGGGGGTTTCCCCCAGTCGCAGGTGGCTCGGGGGGCCTCCCCCGGTGCAGGCAACGGCCGAGGGGGGAGAGTTCCCCCGGTCGCAGGTGGGCCCCCGCACGGGGAAAAAGAGAGGGAAGGGGGAGGAAAGCCCCCCCCCCCCCCCTCTCCCTTGTGGCTTCCTGTAGGGGCTATAAAAACCCACCTTTTTGGGATTCTTTTACTATTTTGTTGACTTCTCCCAGCACCTAGCACAAGGACGGCAGAGAATTTATTTAATTTGTTTGTTTGGCCATCTCTCAAGGGTCGGACTGCTGTCCGTTTGATTTCAGGTTGGCGGGAATTTAACAAAAGGTCATGGAAACACCCAATGGCCCTTTAAGACATTTGTTCTTGCATAGCTTTAATCCCACGAGCGTGTAGTTTCATGTCGCTCATGAGGTGTTTGTTGAAATGCCCACTCGTCAGAAAACAGAGCCAACGGCTCGACTTATTGTGAGATTTTGTTAAGGACTTGATAGCCTCACGCCGCACACCCGGCGCTTGTCCAAATATCTTAGAGGACTTGTAGGCTTCAAACATTTGATATTTCATAGAGCGGGTGCACATGACTTTGTACCGCTCTTTGTTGTGTTTAATGAAGTAATTCAAAAATTACAACAACGTGCTGATGCTTGGCTCGCCGAGTTAGAGAGAGAGTTAGAGAGAGAAGCTCTGGTTTTTCCCGCGTTGGTTTCCTCTGTTCTTCCGGTGAGCTCCCCGCCCTGCCGACGATGGCTGGTGTGGCTGGGGAGGTTCCTGCTCCTCCGATATCGAAGGAAGGTTGCTCCTCTGATCCGATTCAGGTTGTGCCTCGAAGATCTTATGCTCAGATGGTCTTGGAAATCCATCGCCGTCCTGCTGCTCCTCTCCAGGTGAAACCCCCTGCGTTCACGGATAAGGGTGAGCCGGCTGTGTTCTTCTCTCAAGATGAAGTTCAGGCCTCCTGTTCTTCACTCCATAATGCTATAATTGCCAAGTGCTCGTATGGCCGGCCTACTATACCGGAGATTAAGTTGTGTCTTGCGCAGCGGCTTCACCTGAGATCTGAATTTATCATTAGTAGACTTAATGCCAGACATGTTTTGGTCAGATTGGGTTCGGAGGAGGATTTCCTTCGTGTTCTTCTGCAAAAAAACCTTTATATCAAAGGTTTTCTGTTTAGATTCTTTAGATGGTCCCATGACTTCGACTTCAATGCGGATCCATCTACTATCCCGGTATGGATCGGTTTTCCTTCTATTCCTGTTAATTTTTACCATGAGGACATGCTCCGATCGATTGCAGGCAATGTTGGTCCAGTTCTTCGTATTCATGATGCCACTATAGCTATGACGAACACATCTGAAGCCTTAGTTTGTGTAGAAATGGATCTAGATTTGCAGAGGAAAGACAGGATTTGGATCGGTATTGACAATGCAGGATTTTGGCAGCCGATTAACTATCACCGGGTGCCTCATTTATGCTCATTCTGCCACAAGATTGGGCACCTGGAAAAGGAATGTAAAAAGAATCGAGGTAAAAATCTGTCTCGGGTGACTTTGATAAGAAAAATAAATCGCCCGGAGGTTAAGCATGTCTCCTGGCAAGACATTAAGTCAAGGCCGGTTATGTCAAATCTTCCTTCAGTTGCAGAGACAGGGAATAGATTTTCAGTTTTTAATCAAGTCCTGGAGAGTTCGGAGTTGATTGATGGTGTTGCTCAGAGCAAGGAAACTATAGTGACTAATTCGGTCTGTGATCCTACGGATAGCTTTCGGAACTCAGATGCATTGGAGAATAAGGAAAATCCTGGTCCCTCACATGTTGCTTGTTGTAATGCTCCTTCGGGGATAATTTTAGAGAAACTTCCCCATACTACAGAGGTTTTGGATTCTGATGAGCTGCCTTCAATTCAGAGTTATCACGAAACTACTCAGGGGAAATCAAATTCTTTCTGTTCAGACAAATTGGTAATAACTACAGAGAATTCAGAGCTTATTTCTAAAATGTCGAAGGATGAGAATGTTAAAATGCTTGGGGGTCAAACACAAAAAGGGAAGGAGCTGCTTCATATATCAAAACCTACTGAAGTTTCAGTTTTGCCAGGTGTTTTGTTCAGTGATGCTCGGTTGACAAGGGCAAAAGCCAAAAATCTGGCCACTAAACCTATGCTTTTATAACCCATGTTAAATTCTGCATTATTTTGGAATGTCAGGGGTATTGGTAATAAAGCTACTCAAAGGAGTTTGGCTCATCATATTAGTGTCAATAATGCAGGTTTGGTGGCTATCTCTGAACCTCGGATTAGTTTTAGTAGAGCTCACACAATAGCCCGGAGGATTAATATGCAGTCTTTTGTTGGTAATGACGGGGATGCTTCCAAGATATGGATTCTTTACAAATCAAATATTTGTTTAGATATAGTTGATTCTCATCCGCAATATCTAACTGTTGGAATTAAGGACAATGAGAAGGTAGTTCTGCTTTTCACTGCAGTGTATGCCTCCTGCAATGTTATCGAACGCAGAATTCTTTTTGATTCTTTAATGGAGTACAGTCGAGATGTTAATATCCCTTGGTTACTAGGGGGTGACTTTAACTGCATTGCATCTCCGGATGAAAAATGTGGTGGTTCTTTTTCTTCCATGACTGCTATGACTGATTTTCAAGGTTTCTTAGCAGCGGCTGGCTTAGTAGATGCAGGCTTCTCTGGCTCATTATATACTTGGTCAAACAATCAAATTGGTTCTTCCTCCATCAAAGCTCGGTTGGACAGAATATTACTTAACTCATTCTGGGTTAGTTCACCCAAGTTTCTTTCAGTTAAACATTTAGTCCGTGGCCCTTCAGATCATGCTCCTTTACTGATGACTATGAAGTCCACTCAACATTCTCCTGGGAGATTTATGTATCAACATATGTGGCACTCTCATGAGAATTTCTTAGACTTTGTAAAGGATAGCTGGAACAAATATTCTCAAACTGATGTTCACCCTTTTGTTACTCTACAGTACAAATTAAAATGCTTGAAGGCTGATTTACAAAAATGGAACAAAGAAATCTTTGGCAACATATTTCAGGCTAAGAGCAAAACTGAGGCTCTTGTTGCACAGGCTCAGATGAAATTTGATTCTGATCCCTCTGTTAACAACCGTATACTGATGCAGAAAGCTAATGCTGATTTGCGTCTTATTCTATCTAGAGAGGAGGTGTATTGGTATCAAAAGTCTAGGGTGGAATGGATTTCTTGTGGTGATCGTAACACCCAATTTTTCCACCATTACACCCAAGTTAAAAGGCAGAGGAACTTCATTCACAAGTTAAAAATTAATGAGGAGTGGGTGGATGATCAAGCTGTTCTAGCTGATGGTGCAGTGGACTTCTTTAAGTCCCTTCTGTCCTCTGAACCTCATACAATTGATGATAGGATATTTGAAGCAATCCCTTCTTTGATTAATAATGAGCAGAATTCTTCTTTGTGCTTAATTCCCTCAGCAGATGAGGTGAAGAAAGTTATGCTTTCTTTGTCTGGAAACAGCTCCCCTGGGCCAGATGGATTCTCTGGGGGGTTTTTCTCCCATTGCTGGGATATAGTTGCAGATGATGTGGTAAATGCTGTCCAAAGCTTTTTCCAGGGGTGGGGACTGCCTCAAGGCATCACCTCTACTACTATCTGCCTTGTCCCTAAGAAGAAAAGTCCCTCTACATTTGCTGATTTCAGGCCAATCAGTTTGTGCAATTTTACTTATAAAATTGTTTCAAAAATTCTATGTGAGAGGTTGAGTTCTATTCTTCCAATGATTATTTCAAAGGAGCAAAGTGGATTTGTATATGGCAGACACCTTGCTGACAATTTTCTGATGGCAAAGGAGATGATTATAGATATTGATAAGCCTGTGAGGGGCCATAATATAATCATGCAACTTGATATGGCTAAAGCTTATGATCGTTTGGAATGGGACTTTCTGTTCATGGTCCTTAGGAGCTTTGGTTTTTGCAGCAGATTTGTTTCCTTGATTTCCCAATTGCTAGTTAACTGCTGGTTTTCTATCTCTTTTAATGGTCAAATAAAAGGTTACTTTAAGTCCACCAGAGGTGTTCGCCAAGGAGATCCCCTTGCTCCATCTTTATTCATTATTGCTGAAGAGGTCATGAGTAGGGGTCTTGCACAGCTTTTCCAGTCTGGTCGGTGTAAATATTTTCATCTCTCTAGAAGGGTTCAGCCCATAACTCATCTACTTTATGCTGATGATTCTTTGATATTCATTAATGGTTGTATGGTCTCCATAAAGCAGTTAATGTTGTTCCTGGGGAGATACCAAGCTGCATCTGGTCAATGCATCAATGCTCACAAAAGTTATTTCCTAACTGCTAAGAAAATGCCTCAGTGCTCTATTGCCCGGATAACTCAGTTGACTGGGTACTGCTCAAGGATTGGCAGCATCACTTACCTCGGTATTCCTCTCTTCAAGGGTCGTGTGAAGACTTCTCACTTTAAGTATCTCATTGATAAAATCAACATCAGATTGGCTGGTTGGCAAAGTAAGTTGTTATCACAGGCAGGCAGACGGGTCCTAATTAGGACAGTTTTATCTGCTATTCCTGTATACACAGCTAATGCAGCCTCAATCCCATACACTATTCTTAAACAGATTGGGAGTATTTGCTCAAATTTTTTCTGGCAGGGCTATGAAAATTCCCACAGGAAGCATTGGGTTTCATGGGATAGAATCTGCTGTCCGATAGAAGAAGGAGGTCATGGAATCAGAGGTTTGAAGGAAATTCAGCTATGCTTTTATGTGAAATTGATTTGGCAGGCTATAAACAGCAACTCCCCCTGGGCTATTTTTGTTAGAAGTAAATATCTCAATGGTCGGCATATTTCAGATTGCAAAGTTCCTTTCCTGGCAGGTATTAAGAAACAGGACTTTGAGAAGGCTAAAATCATCTACATGGCAGGCTCCAGAATGATTATTCAGGACGGGGCCAACACTAATTTTCTCAAGGACTGCTGGTGCAAAGACACATCCCTGGCTACTCTTTTTTCTTTGCAGCTTGACTCAGACTCCTTGAACTGCTCTGTTCAAGAGGCCTTAGCTAATCGCCTTCATCCAGTCTGGGATAAAGTTGAAGACCTGCAATTGAAAGACCAACTTCAAGCGATGGTCTTACAAAGAGGAGAAGACATCTCTGTTTGGGCTCTTTCAAGCTCAGGTAAATTCAGTTTTAAAACTGCGCACAGCATATGCAGAATTCAAACTCCTCGGCCGGATGTAAAGTTTAGAAATCTTTGGCAGAAATACCTCTCTCCCCGAGCTTCCATATTTTGTTGGAAGGTTTTGTGTCAAGCTGTTCCTGTTGATAGCTTAATTCAGAAGAGTGGTATAAACCTGGCCTCCTGCTGCAACTGCTGCTCTTCTGTCCAGAATATTGAAGACAGAGACCATCTATTTGTTAATAGTGATATAGCTACTTTCCTTTGGAATAGATTTGGATCTCTGATTAATGCAAGCTGTCTGGAACTTAACAATATTACAAGTAGGCTGAAGTTTGCTATGAATAAGGCTGCTCTTTATAAACCGAAAGCATTTATATCTCTATTGTTAATCATCATGATTATCTGGGAGATCTGGAAATATAGATGCAGAGTGAGATATGAAGGTAAATACTTCAGGTTTTCCAATACTGCAGATCATATAATTACAGAAGTTGCATATGCTGTTAGCAAGACAAAGTTTAAGCAAGGGGTCAACACAGATTATCAGGGAATCCTGCAGGAATTTGGCATTGCTCTCTCCTACTCCCATCCAAGCTTCCTTAGTGTTCGCTGGGTTGCTCCTGCTGAGGGTCTAGCTTTAAATGTGGACGGTGCAAGTAAGGGAAACCCAGGTTTAGCAGGGGGGGTGGCTGCATTAGAGACAAAAATGGGAAGCTTTTCATGGGGTTTGCCTTCTTCTATGGCTCTGGTACAAATATGGCTGCAGAAGGTCGTGCTTTGTTGGATGGATTAAGGCTGGCACAGGTCCATGGCATCTCTTTGGCTGTGATATATACTGATTCAATGGCTTTAATTGATATGTTGGCTTCTAAAAGAGACCCCCCGTGGACTCTTCTCCCCTGGTGGCAGGAACTTCTACAATTGTTTCCAACCTTTCACTGCCCTATTGTTCACTCCTATAGAGAGTCTAACCAAGTGGCAGATGCATTAGCCAATTATGCAGTAGCTAAGGGAAGTAGCTCTGTATTTTCATGTATTCGGGAGCTGCCATTGCTGGCCAAGGGGTATGTTTTGGCTGATGCTTGGGGTTTGCCAAACATCCGCATTAAGCTTGTATAGGATTTTTCTCCATTTTACATACAAGAGGTTTTATCCTCTATTGATGATGTAATTACATTCTGATAGCAATAAAATGAGCATCTAGTGGGTGATTGGTGGAGTGAGAACATTCCCGTCCTTTGGATGGGGGTGCACTCTCCCGATTCTCTTCCTAGATGACTGGCTTTATAAAAAAAAAAATGAAATACTCATGTTCATCGCCATGATGGTGATAGTCGAACGTCGTCTCGAATTTAATTTCTGAAATTTTCTATAATTAACAGAAATCATTATAAACCTTATGGGGTTCAACAGTAGCCATCACCACACCTCTATCCCAGAGAGAGCTATGAACAGTCAGGTTCCCCAAACCGTGGTATATGTTCGCCAGGGCAACTGGCGCAATAGCAAGTCTGTATCCATCGGCGAGAAGACACGTTGGATATATCAGCTCGAGCCTTATAAGCTCATCCTCCCCATAAGGCATCACAAATGTGACGAGCCAGTAAACAAGAAAAGCCGCAAAATAAGTAGAATCTGACAACTAACAAGGGTTCCACTCCTTGTTCTCTGGTGCAGATAAATAACGCTTGCACTTCTGTAACTTCAAAATCAGCTGATGATAATGATCGAGAGATCTACTATCCTCTGCAAAATTCTCATAGAAGCAAAATAGGTCGTTGTAAAAATAGCAAACCCAAACATTCACACTAACCCTCAAGTGCTCGATGAAGCTGAAGGGGTATCCTCCTTCCCGGCCCGAGCCAAGTCTCGCCAGACTTTCATCAAATACCTGAAGCTGTGTGGTAATATATACTGCCCTATACCGGTGCTCTGATTTATGTGCAAATCATCAAGCGTCACCTCCTCAAAAGGGCGCCCAGAAAGAGGTAAATTAGAAATCCTATGAAAGCTCCACATATCAATGGCCGTCTCACCCTCGGCAGTAGCAAAAGTGTTCCACCAATTGTTAAACCTTTCTGCCAAGGCCTGGAGCAACCTTGTGTGGCAAGGGTAGTCATAGAGTGCAGCCGTAACAGCATTAAGAATCCCAAGCAGGTTCAAAACCTCACTGTAACGGTGCAAGACACCAATCAGCCACTCTGTGGCCCCCAAATGAAACTGATGGGAAAAAAGCACTGACCACTTCTCATACCAACTCGGCGCTGAGCCACTCATACTTCTATCAAGAAAGCATGATTTCTCATATCCTTCACCGGCATGCTGCGAGCCAGAGGGTGTTAAAAACAGCCCAAAGGCACTAGTCGAGCCGGGTCTGTGCTGGCCAAATAGCTCCCAAACCGCCGGTGTCATACTGCATGACTTAGTGTGGCAACTGATGTCCGAACTGAAGAAACCCAGCTGATCTGTTGTCGGAAACTGAATCTAGCGCATAAAGCCTATAGGGAATGAGATGGTGCAAGACCCGAGCATGCTATCTCGGCGCTCCAGAATAGCTCTCTCAAGATGACGGTGCTCAATCGACAGACACAGGTCGTCCTCGTCTAGGTGCTCAGGGAGGTAGCGATGAATGAATGAAAACAAATGCTTATCCAGCAGAAAATGCCCGAGGTAATCTCCAATCCGTTGATACTAATAAATGCCCTTATACTTCACAATCAACATGGAGTCAACACCCCCACCCTCAGAGACATTCTCAAGAAGGCATGGATGGCAATTTCGGACCGAAACAATCCGATACTCTCGGCCGAAACTTGGCCGAAATCAAAACCCTACACTTTGGCAAAAAATAATAATTTAATTGATTTCGAACCCGGCCAAAACCGACTCCAAAACTGACACTGCCATATATGCAGGAAGGGGTCCCTCAGCAACGGTCTTCAAACCCCGATCAAGAGAAAAAACATTGCGCTTAGTCACTCGGGGGGACCCAGTGGTGGCATCAAACTCTTTGATGGAGTATGGGTTGAATCTCTATCCATGCCTGTACATCCTCGGGCATGACTCTCTCTGTAATGCCATGGATTTTTCGGATATTTTTCGGATCATTTTTGTGGATCTCGGAGTGTATTTTGTGCTTTACACGTATTTTTCCCTGATGCGTCTTCGGAACTCTGTGCAGGGCGAACCGTGGCATTCTCCGACTCCGGGACAGTACCGGCGCATTGTGCTCTTCCCGAGGATCGCGGAGGTTAATTTTCGTAATTTTCTGAATTTCTGAAATTTTTAGATTTTTCTATATATTAACCCTTTAACCTCTCTCTCCCCATTCTCTCTTTCTCACTCTCTCTCATCTCTCTCTCCCCCTCTCCCCGGGCGGCCGACCGTGGCAGAGGAGGGCGAGGCAGGGATGGCGAGAGGCGAGGAACTAGGAACGGGTCAAGGATCGAGAGCCGGTGGCGCGTGAAAGCTCGGGTGCGAGTTCGTGAACCGGCGAGGGTTTCGTGGCGATTTCTTCGCGGATCGGCGACCTCGGGGCGCGAAATCTTCGGTGGAGGTAGGGAGATGCACCCCCAGCTCGTGCCCTTTCTTTCCCGCGAGTTTTGTAGGCCGTGGTGAGCCGAGAGGGCCTATTTGAGCATTTTGGAAGAAAATGCATATTTTTGGGGTGTGAGCCGGATCTCCCGTTTCGTGAGATTTTTGACCGATCTAAGGGCATAGATGCATGCTAGGAGACTTGGGGATGGATTCCCCTTTGTTTCCCCATCACCCGGGGGTGATTGGGGCGTGGATCGGGTTTTTGGGGCGTTTTCCCGTCGTTTCGGGTTCGGGACGCCTTAGCGGTCGTTCCAGAGACCGCTAAGGGCTCCAAGCGGACCAAGGGTAGACCGCTTGGGGTCTCCCTATATCGGTTCAAGGCTGGCGGCCACGCGATAGACCGCCAGGGTCCTTGGCGGTCCAGGGTTAGACCGCTTGAGCTTCGTGTGTTCCGAGGGTTTAGCGGGCCAGAGATTGACCGCTAGAACTCCGTGTATATCGGTTTCGACTTCGCGGTCGTACGATAGACCGCCAGGGCCGTTGGCGGTGCAGTAATAGGCCGCTAGGCTCTGCTTCACGGTCCAAGGGTAGACCGTCGTGGTTCCGTGGTTTCAGTGTGTAGCGGTCCAATGTTAAACCGCTAGCCGTTCCTTAGCGGTCCAAGGATAGACCGCTAGGCCGTCGTGGCGGTTTAAGGTTAGACCGCTAGGCGATTTCCATGCTCGCGATGTCGGGTTCGCGTTGTGTTGGTCTCCGGTCGACCCAGTGGTCGACCTCCGGCCTCGTGAGTGTCCCGGACACCCCGTGAGTTCCGTGTCCGTGTTTCTGGGGTGTCGGGAGGTGCCGTGTTACCTCGATTAGCGTGCCCGTGGATTAAGAGGGTCCGGGTGACCCTGTGTGTGTGTTCCGGGTTTCCTGCTATGCTCGATCGAGTCACCGTGTATCGGTGTGAGTGCGGTGGGGTTCCCCCGCATGTCGTGGGTTTCTTCGAAAGATGGTTCCCGAGTGGGCCAAGTGTGTGGCCTCGGACTGCAAGTCCAGTCATTCAGCCTGGGGCTGGAGGTTTCCCACTTTTCCCTGGGATGGGGAATCGGCGTGGCGGCTTGTGCGCTGCCTTGGGAATCGTGCTTCTATGCTTTCCGCGTGGGTCATGTGTGTGGCCTTGGACTGTGAGTCCAGTCACCCAGCCTGGGGCTGGAGGTCCCTTGAGTTCCCTTTTTGAGGGGGAAGGTCTTGGCGGCTCGTAAGCTACCTCGGTATTCGTGCTACTATGATTTTAGACCTAGGGATCAGGCTAGATTAACGGCATTGCGTCGTTGCGTTCAACGATCTTGACCCCGAGTCTTGTGACTCAAGGACCGATGGATTTAGTGAGTCTAGAGGACTGTCCAGAGTCCAGTGGCTCGATGCCACTTGGTTCTTCTCGACTTTCGCGCAAGGTGCGTGCGTGTTTCTCGGAGTTTCTCCTTGGAAAGTGGTCACACCAGTGACTCCCCACTAGTCGTAGTCTTCCGACACGCGAGTGGTCCCACTAGGGAGTGGTGGCGAGGCTACCCCAGAGAGAGACGGTTTTAGACTGGTTTTCGTCGGGCCCCACGTCTACCAGCTAGAGTCCGGCTGAGGGAAAAACCAGTCAGAGGGCCAGACCAGAGACGCACGGTCTGTGTGCATACGTGGTTGGGGGCGGTTGGACCCGCGCTGAAGAGCGCGACCCCAGCTAGTCACTTATTCTGTGGTTACTTGTACGGTGTCTCAGTTCCCGCTGGGTCGGAGGGAGACACCTGAGGCGCGGACTAAGACGTCAGTGGACACATCCGGCTTTGCTTCTGGTGTGCAGGTACTCCTGTCACGTGAGACGTAACTCTCCTGTTTCCGGGTTCCGTTTCCCATCTGCGAGACGTGGTTTTCTGGACCGTCCGGTGTTTCTAAGGTAGTGGCCAGGGTGCCAGTGGCTTCACCGAGGTTTCGTCGTGCCAGTGTGGGACTGTGCGGTCCCGATTGGTCGTGCCTGTGTGGGCAGACTTCTACAGCAGGGTTGCTGTGAGGGTTCCTCGGTGGGCCTGGTGTTAAAGTGATCCGGTTCCCGATTGTGAGATCGGGATTTCTCTTTATGCTTGACCGGTACAGTAGGAGTAGCTGTAGCGTCGAGTTTTGACCGGCCACCGGTTCGCTGTTCCTACTGTAGTTGTAACTGTTTTTCCTTTCCGCTACCGCCGTTGTTCTCGGTTGGGGTTCCACGGGATCCCTACTGAGCCAGTGACAGGAGGCTCACCCCTGCGTTTCAGGTGCGGCGGTTCTTCCTCGAGGTTCGAGGATGCTGTTCAGAGATTCTTAGTTACCAGCTCGCCGAGCCGAGTGTTCACTTGGCATGTGGTACGTTTTACTGCTTTAGACTGTACTTTCTGTTGGACTGGACTATGTTGTAGTAGTTTATTTATTTCTGTTAATTATTGAATTATCCTGCTTTATTTCCTATTTCTTTGTACCTCCACACTCCTTTTAGCCCTTTCGACCCCTCCCGACTCGTGGGCGGCGAGCCAGGATTCGAATGGTATCAGGTTCTTCCCGGTATCCGGATCTTGGATCGTTATAGCTGGTATCAGAGCGGTGGTTGTGGACGTACATAGGAATCTGAGACATTGCAGTGATCAGAATCCATAAGGTCCAGTACAGTCGGCAGCTGGCTTAGGGTTTTGTGTTTATTTTTCGCTTTGTTTTTCGCTTGAGAGCTTGGGTGCGCTGCGTGGCGCTGTGAAGTTGGTTGTTGTTCGCGGCTTCCGTGCTGGTGTGGGACCCAAGGGAGGTAATAGAGAGATTTCTTCCCGACGGGTTGTGACCCCTGTTGTGCTGCGTTGGGTAGAAGTTGTCGGCAGGTGTGTTGCTGCGTTGCTGTGTTCGAGGATTCGCAGCGAGGTCAGGTGGCTGGCGAGGACTGTTTGTGGTTAAGTGGCCATGGGTATGCTCTGAGGGAGCTGTTGTCGAGTCTGGCCACCCTAGCTTGAGGTTTATCCAGCCCCTGAGGTGTTAAGGTTGTGGTTTGAGGTGGCAGAGCGGGTGCTCTGATCGAGAAGTGTGCTCAGATGAACGGAGAATCTTCTCGGTGAGCTGCTATTTCGTCGAGCCTGATGTCCTTGTCGTGCTCTGTGGCGTCAGAAATGACATGTCGGTCCCGGTTATTCTTGCGGATTTCGAGGCAGGATTGGGTTGTGATATCCCAGTAAGTTTTGCTCCAGTGCTCTTGTGTGCGAATGGGTTGTGTTCGCCCTGGATTTGGTTTGAGTTGTGAAGGTTCCGCGGTGAGTTCGGGACTCGAGGATGAGCATTGACGGTTGTCGATTATGGCTCGTATTGCGGCTCTCGACAATACGAGTGTGTTGTGATTGTGGTCTCACGTGACACTCGCCGAGTGTGTCGGGGGCGCTGACCTGGGGGAAGCGATGGTTTTCTCGGTGCTGGAAGGTGCTGTTCCCAGCGTGCGCGAGACTCGAGATTAGGTCGGGCGTGGAGTTCTTCCGTTGGTCGGAGGTATGTCGGTTTCTCCTTTGGTTGGAGAGATTGTGTTTGGCTAAGGTTCGTCGTCGTGCATTGTGTGTCCGGATTGGTTGGCCTTCGCGTGCCATGAAATCCGTGCGAAACGTGTCCTGTGTTTTTGGCAAGGTGGTTGCCTGTGAGAGTTGTGCCCATTTCCCTTACTGTGTGAGGGTACTGGCGCTGTTCCGAAAGGACGGGTGCTGGTTGGACGATGTTCGCATTCTTGGCTGGTGCTGGAACTTTCCGATGCGTGGCGGATCGGAGCCTGCAGAGTTGCAGAGGATTGTCAGATTTGGGAGTGAATCTGTACTTGGGGTTCGAGGTAATGGTGCTTTCCTCACCCTATTTTCTGAAGTTGGCCAGCCGAGTTGTGGATTGTCGGGATGGCGAGTCTTGAGTTGCCGTGTTGGCTGTGCGCGCGGATCAGAGTACGCAGCGGAAGCCTGGTGGGCCCATAACCCACAGGTTCAGGATCGTAGCGTTGGTTGCTACGGGCGGATTCCCGAGATTGCGTTGAGCATCGGAGGATTGGTTCCTTGGTGTGAGACATGTTGTTGCCGTGCCGTTGCGCGAGATATCGTGGTTCTTGGCACTAGCAGGATGGAGTGTTGGGAAATGTGCTGGCTAGTGCGCCGCATGAGTACCCTGTTCCTATGATGGAAGTCGTGTCAAGCGTCGGTGTGAGCCCGGATGGGGTTGTTGAGGATGTCGCCTGACGGAGGTCGAGGACGTGTTGGTTAGAGTCGGTGGCTTGGTGCCCGACTTATGTTGCCAGTCGTGTCCTCGAATGAGGTCGTTTTTGGAGAAGTGATCTCTGGCAGACTATGGGTCCCAGTTGGCGGCTTGAGCCTAACCGTGTGATCGACCACAGCAGCGTCTATTGGTTATATGGTCGTGTCGGATTGTGACGGTGAGATATATAATTGACTGGGGACCCAGTGTGCATTGGTCGTGGTGTTGGCGACTAGGTTGCCGTAATTTTGGATGGCACTTTCCTCCCCTAGAGATGTCTGCCATAAGTTGTTCAGGTGGTGTCCCGTGGCTCTGTGGTAAGGGCAGAATCGGGAGTGGCAGGCGTCCACTTGGATGTATTGAGACGAAGGATTCGATGAGACAGGACGGAAGAGTGATGCCTGTGCGTGAAGGTCCTTGATGGGACATTGGTGTTGCAATGGTTATCCCTGGTTTGGTGACCAGCATGGGATGGTTCCCCTGTAAGTCTGAGTCGAGTGAGGTGATGACCGAAGATACCAAGATCTTGTCATTTGGTTTTATCGTGCTCCCCTGTAAGGGTAGAGTTGGCGCGATGCTTGAGATCGGATGCGATGTCCGAGAGAAGTTCAGCTCGTGATGTGATAATTGTTTGTGTGTGAGTCAGCGGATGGCCTGTTGTGAGTTGGATCGTGCCCATTGGGCCGATGGAGGTTTCCCGTTGACGAGCAGCTGGTGACCAGCGTGTGGTCTTTCACAGACAGAAGATGTTGTTGGTTGTGCATCGTGAACGGTGAGAGCCGTGTATCGGTGAGACCTTTGGTGGTCGTTTTTGTAGTGTGCTTTCCGGATGGGATCTAGGCTTTGTCGAAGTTTGAGTTCTGACAGAGTTGGTCCCGTGCTGTTGAGAGCTGATGGAGGCTCTGTATTGGTTGTTCTCTGGAGAAGGGTGTGGATCTGTCAACAGGCTGTGAAGCTGACGTGCGATTTGTCGGCTGACCATTGGATGGATCGGTAGCTGTTTCTCGTGACGAGGATTGTGTCTCCTCGGTGGGCGAGATTGTCGCAGCGGTGCCATGATTGGTTTTCGCGTTGACTGAGGTGATGTCGGACTGTGTCCTTTGGTGTGTGCCTGCTCTGATGGCCGGTGCGCGGCATGCTGAGTGAGGCGTTCTTCGTGATTGTAGTATGGCTGTGTCCCTAAGGAACTGTGTCTTCCGTGAGAATCGAGGTTTTCTGTGCTGGGGCTCTGACAGCGTTGTCAGTTGGTTAAGGCTTTCTTCCCCTGTGTTCCCGCGTTTGTCCTTAATTTCGAGGACGAAATTTCTTAAAGGGGGGAGGGCTGTAATGCCACGGATTTTTCGGATATTTTTCGGATCATTTTTGTGGGTCTCGGAGTATATTTTGTGCTTTACACGTGTTTTTCCCTGATGCGTCTTCGGAACTCTGTGCAGAGCGAACCGTGGCGTTCTCCGACTCCGGGACAGTACCGGCGCATTGTGCTCTTCCCGAGGATCGCGGAGGTAATTTTTCGTAATTTTCTGAATTTCTGAAATTTTTGGATTTTTCTATATATTAACCCTTTAACCTCTCTCTCTCCCCATTCTCTCTTTCTCACTCTCTCTCATCTCTTTCTCTCCCCCTCTCCCCGGGCGGCCGACCGTGGCGGAAGAGGGTGAGGCGGCGATGGCGAGAGGCGAGGAACTAGGAACGGGTCGAGGATCGAGGGCCGGTGGCGCGTGAAAGCTCGGGTGCGAGTTCGTGAACCGGCGAGGGTTTCGTGGCGATTTCTTCGCGGATCGGCGACCTCGGGACGCGAAATCTTCGGTGGAGGTAGGGAGATGGACCCCCAGCTCGTGCCCTTTCTTTCCCGCGAGTTTTGTAGGCCGTGGTGAGCCGAGAGGGCCTATTTGAGCATTTTGGGGGGAAATGCATGTTTTTGGGGTGTGAGCCGGATCTCCCGTTTCGTGAGATTTTTGACCGATCTAAGGGCATAGATGCATGCTAGGAGACTTGGGGATGGATTCCCCTTTGTTTCCCCATCACCCGGGGGTGATTGGGGCGTCAATCGGGTTTTTGGGGAGTTTTCCCGCCTTTTCGGGTTCGGGACGCCTTAGCGGTCGTTCCAGAGACCGCTAAGGGCTCCAAGCGGACCAAGGGTAGACCGCTTGGGGTCTCCCTATGTCGGTTCAAGGCTGGCGGCCACGCGATAGACCGCCAGGGTCCTTGGCGGTCCAGGGTTAGACCGCTAAGACCGCTTGAGCTTCGTGTGTTCCGAGGGTTTAGCGGGCCAGAGATAGAACGCTAGAACCCCGCGTATATCGGTTTGGACCTCGCGGTCGTACGATAGACCGCCAGGGCCGTTGGCGGTGCAGTAATAGGCCGCTAGGCTCTGCTTCGCGGTCCAAGGGTAGACTGCCGTGGTTCCGTGGTTTCAGTGTGTAGCGGTCCAATGTTAAACCGCTAGTCGTTCCTTAGCGGTCCAAGGATAGACCACTAGGCCGTCGTGGCGGTTTAAGGTTAGATCGCTAGGCGATTTCCATGCTCGCGATGTCGGGTTCGCGTTGTGTTGATCTCCGGTTGACCCGGTGGTGACCCAGTGGTCGACCTCCGGCCTCGTGAGTGTCCCGGACACCCGTGGGTTCCGTGTCCGTGTTTCTGGGGTGTCGGGAGGTGCCGTGTTACGTCGATTAGCGTGCCCGTGGATTAAGAGGGTCCGGGTGACCCTGTGTGTGTGTTCCGAGTTTCGTGCATTGCTCGATCGAGTCACCGTGTATCGGTGTGAGTGCGGTGGGGTTCCCCCGCATGTCGTGGGTTTCTTCGGAAGATGGTTCCGGAGTGGGCCAAGTGTGTGGCCTCGAACTGCGAGTCCAGTCATTCAGCTTGGGGCTGGAGGTTTCCCGCTTTTCCCTGGGATGGGGAATCGGCGTGGCGGCTTGTGCGCTGCCTTGGGAATCGTGCTTCTGTGCTTTCCGCGTGGGTCATGTGTGTGGCCTAGGACTATGAGTCCAGTCACCCAGCCTGGGGCTGGAGGTCCCTTGAGTTCCCTTTTTGAGGGGGATGGTCTTGGCGGCTCGTGAGCTACCTCGGTATTCGTGCTACTGTAGTTTTAGACCTAGGGATCAGGCTAGATTAATGGCATTGCGTCGTTGCGTTCAACGGTCTTGACCCCGAGTCTTGTGACTCAAGGACCGTTGGATTTAGTGAGTTTAGAGGACTGTCCAGAGTCCAGTGGCTCGATGCCACTTGGTTCTTCTCGACTTTCGCGCAGGGTGCGTGCGTGTTTCTTGGAGTTTCTCCTTGAAGAGCGGTCACACTAGTGACTCCCCACTAGTCGTAGCCTTCCGACACGCGAGTGGTCTCACCAGGGAGTGGTGGCGAGGCTACCCCAGAGAGAGACGGTGTCACGTCCCGAGTGCGGAAGGAACCCGAAGTGCGTGACGAGTTTATATCGATCATGTCAATCAGAGTGTTAGTGTATTCGACACAAAGACAGAGTGCGCAAAGTAATAATAACCCAATCCTCTAATTCAATTATAACCTCAAAGTATTACTATTACAATTCACTTAATGAAAGTGTTAAGACTCAATAAAGGGAAAAGTACAACGATTGACTCAAGAACATAGAAGGACAGAACTAATTGACGCATTGACAGATGGAGTAGCTCTAATCTCTTCACTCTTGGCCTTCCCCATCCGATTGTGTTTCGTCATCAGACTTACCTGAAAAATAGGGGAAAACACTGAATGAGCGAACGCTCAGTAGGAATTATATCTCAAGTGCTAGCTAGCTTTAAGTAGATTACAAGTTACATGAATGCAGTATAGCTATGCATGGTCGCGTAAAACGACAAGAGAGATGATGTATATCATGATAGAGAATGTATATCCAAGAGATATTTGAATGAACTAGCATGTCTTTCAAGAATTCATGTCATTCAAGCAAGTACGTTTATCAAGTCATGTCAAGAATTGACTATCATATTTCAAGCAAGTAACAATAAATACCCTTTCCGGGTCACGCAAGTCATGTCATGTCATGTCAAGTCAAGCACGAGATTGTGGAATGTCAACGAGAATAACAAGCACTTCGGTGCAATGCCACACCATGATCATTACAACTCCCATGGGAACTAGTACTTTCGGGTGCTCCTCCCAGGACGAGATCGGGCCCTTATATGCGCAGGCATTGATCATGTATTTCGACATCCACTATAGTTATAGCCAATATAGAATTCCAAAGGATTCAAGCTTGTAGGAACTTTAAGGTAGACCATAGAGAGTAGGATTTCAAGGTCGAACAGGATATGTAAGGACGATAATAACGGTATAATCACGATTGCAATAAAACTAGGTGGGATCGGCTCCCTAGATAGGTGCCATGATGTTAAGAATAAGCGCTCATATAGAAATGGTCGCTCGTTCTTGTACATGATAAAGTAGATAGAATTAGTGTCCACAAATACGGCACACAATTCTTAAAGGATATAAATGGTATGGATTGCCCATCCCATTATTTCAAGAATATTCTCATGACATCCTGACGGTATATCATGAGAGCCGGTATACCATGTTTCTTTAGAGTGACATGGCAATTGAATAGTGTCACGGGTTTTTATAGTACAACCAGCTCAATCGGCCTTGAGGGAATCCAAGGCATCGAGGAGACTTACGGAGGTCTCTATGACTAACGCACCAATCCGAAGGAACGGAATGTCCGACGGAGGGCTTGTATGTCACCGAGAAAGTAGAGGGTAGTCGATAAATCACCGAGAAACGGGGAACTATACTCACGGCTTGGAATATAGTGCCATTTAGGTAACCCATTGAAAGGGTGTATATGAAACCAACGAAAAACTCATATGACAGAAATGGCGCCTGAAGCAGGGTCTTCATTTTGTTAAATAGAGACTCCTTGTTGAGTCGTTATAACCCATTCCATACTGTTTATATATATAGCAAGTTCACAGGAGGCAATATCCCAGGGTGAATGGAGCCCTTGGAGACAGTCTCCTTTTCTTTAATTCCAGCTTGGGAAATAAAGCTTATAAATTTTGGATTTCATTATTCCAAATTATATGTTCACATATAGGTATAACAATTTTCTGGCGATTCTCACCCAAGGTAAATGGCGCCCTGGGCAAAGCCATGATTCAAGAAATAGCGCCCATGTCTTGGGCGCCCTATTCAATAGGGTGGCAGGGTGATGGTCGTTGTTTAATCAAGTGTAAATAGTACATGAATAGTGTCACTTTTAAAATAAAAAGAATTTTTTAGAAGTAATTATATGGTCAGGAAGAGAAAAATATCAAGATTCAAGAACTATATTCATGCATTAGTTTAGACATCATGTTTCATAGTTATTAATTTTTTAAACATGCGTATTTAATAATTAACCAAAATAACGACTGTTACATAGTCGTTAATTCAATATAGCGCCCATGTATGAGTCGCTATTTCACTAAGATTCCGAATTTTAAACAGAAAGCCATTGAAACAGGGTTAAAAAGGATCGATATGCATGCATGATTTCTATTTTTACTAAGTTAGGCTTAGTACTTGAGAACACCTACCTTTAGATGTTGATTTTTGGTTGAAGGATTTGAAGAATGAAGATGTACAATATTAAAACCGCAACTGCCGCTTCAATTTGAGAGTTCTGTCAATGAAGAACAGCAGCCTTTGCTTAATCAGGAAGAAGCAGCCTTGCCTCAATGATTGGTGCAAGGGAAACGCCCAGCTATCAATGGTGTGAAGAGGGCTGAAGGGCTATGATGCTCTGTTTGAGATTAGAAGAACTTGGTGGCGGTCTGCAATAGTTCTTATTAGAAATAAGAACGTCTTCTTCCTTCAAACAGAAGAAACAGTGCACCGGCAGCAAGAAACGATGCAGCCGAGAGGAATAGCAGCTTGTTTATTCTAATTTCTGTAAGAAAGAACCCGAAATAGGTAGGCGGATGTAGCTTCTCCTCAATAGTTTTTAGGAAGAAGAAGACTTTCTTCCTTCGAAGGAGGAAGCAGTAGCAACTCCTTTTGAGAAAGAAGAGACGGGGCTTCTGCACGTCCGGTTTGCAGGGAGGAAGCAGTTCGTGGGTTGAGGAAGGAAGAGTAACAGGTTGATTTTAGGGGAGAGCTTGGTATTTATAGTGCTTGGGAACCCACTGTGTCGAAGTTCGATTGGGTTTTGGAAGTGTTAGAGTTTGATTGGGAATAGTATTCTTAGTAAGAATCCTACTAGTATTTTAATTCCCTCATTTTAATCCTTTCGGAAACTCTATTACTTCCCAGTTCGAGCGAAATACGGCTGTTAGTTTCCTTATTTAACTTTAAGGAAAGTCGAGTCCATGCTAAAGTCACATTTTTACTAAGTCACGCCCATCGTTTAGGCGTTTCTTAAAAAATCACGCCCTTGATTCGGGCACTATCAAACCCTTTCACGTTAATTTTTAAATGTTTGCAAATTTTTGGAGATTTTTATCTTTTTTATTTGATGAGGTATAGTTATGAAATTTTATGAGTATGAATTTTCCATTTTTCTTTATTTTTCTATCAAATTAGTTTTTAAAAATTCCTTTAAATCAAAAAGTGGCACTATTCACCTATTTGGATATAGCGCCTTTGACCTTGCCATTTTATGTGAATGGCACGCCCACGTGTTGGGCGCTATTCACATTTCCCTCTTTTGCCATAGCACTCTCAAAGGACTAAAATAGCACATATGCCCACTCTTTTCTCTTTTAATTTTCCTTAATACATTTAAATCTTATTAATATATACTTCTTCCTTCTAATAAAATTATAATGTAATAAATGTGGAATATTAAAATTTCTAAATTATTAATAAAATACAAACTGATGTTTTCTTCGAGATTTATTGATTCTTAATTCAAATAAAATTATATTATGTATTAAATGCCTACTTAAAAATAACATGTTATTCTTAAATTTATTATAATACAACGGTAAGGTCATTAGGATGTCAGGGATTGTGTACAGGGTCCGGGCTTTGTTTTAATTATTGGTTTTGATTTATTTGAACTTTCTAGTCTTTTAATTTACCAGAGTTGCTACACCCTCCCCCATTTAAAAGAATTTGATCCCCAAATTCAACCGCATATAAACGTGGAGAGTGTAGAGTACATACCCCTTTAGAATAAGTCAGGGAATCGCTTCCTCATAGACTCCTCGGTCTCCATGTGACTTCGTGTTCTGAGCATTTACTCCATTGCACTTTTACCATGGGAATAGTTTTGTTCCTTAGTGTACGTACCTCGCGATCGAGGATCTTCATGGACTTTTGTTCATATGTGAGATCCTTTTGAATCACCAGATCTCCATGATCGATGATATGTGACGGATCGTGCACATACTTCTTTAGCATGGATATGTGAAACACATTATGAACCTCAGACAATTGAGGAGGTAAAGCGACGCGGTAAGCAACCTCGCTAACTCTTTCTAGTATCTCAAAAGGTCCGATAAACCTTGGTGTAAGCTTGCCCTTAACACCAAATCTCCTAATTCCACGTTCGGGTGATATCTTGAGAAATACGGGATCTCCGACTTGAAATTCGAGATCTCTTCTTCTTGTATCAGCATAAGCCTTCTGTCTAGATTGAGCTACTTGAAGTCTTTCTCTTATGAGCTGGATCTTTTCAGTGGTATCCCTTACCATGTCTGGGCCTAATAGTTGTTTCTCGCCAACTTCATCCCAGCATAAGGGTGATCGGCAACTCCTTCCATATAAAGCTTCGAAAGGTGCCATCTGTATACTTGCCTGGTAACTATTGTTGTATGCAAACTCGACCAAAGGTAAGTGATCATGCCAGCTTCCACCAAAATCAATAATGCAAGCTCTGAGCATATCTTCTACCACCTGATTGGCTCTTTCGGTCTGACCATCCGTTTGAGGATGAAAATCAGTACTGAAGTTAAGTCTCGTCCCCAACGAATGTTGTAGACCCTTCCAAAAGTGTGAAGTGAATCGTGGGTCTCGGTCAGACACGATTGAGACAGGTACTCCATGTAACCTGACTATCTCCTTAATGTACAAAGCAGCAAGGACATCAACTGACCATCGGCTCTTGATTGGCAAGAAGTGTGACGACTTGGTCAAACGGTCGATGATGACCCATATTCCATCATATCCTCCTTTGAATTTAGACAGACCCATAATGAAGTCCATACCGATATCCTCCCACTTCCACTTGGGAATATCTAGAGGATGTAACTTACCGGCAGACTTTTGGTGTTCTGCCTTGACTTGTTGACACGTGAGACAGCGAGACACAAAGTCCGCTACTTCTCTTTTCATGTTGGGCCACCAGAAGGTCCTTTTCAAATCTTGGTACATTTTAGTAGATCCTGGATGAATCGTGTACCTTGATCTGTGAACTTCATCTAAGATCCTCTTCTTTAACTCTGGACAATCGGGGATGCATGTTCTATCTTTGAACAACAACCTTCCATCTGAGGCTAATTTGAAATCAGGTTGTCCTTCTATTTTGCCCTTGATTTCTACTAATACGGGGTCATTATCTTGGAGTTCTTGTATTTCAGAAAGTAGATCTGGCTGTATCGTCATATGAGATAGTGTAACACACTTGTCCTCCTTGTCCATACTTATATTAAGCTTAGTGAATTGTTCTAGTAGTTTCCACTCCTGAACCATACAATTGGCTAATAGTGCTCTCGGCTTTCGACTGAGGGCATCAGCTACAGGATTACCCTTTCCAGGATGATGTTGTATTGTAAAGTCGAAGTCCTTGAGATATTCTAGCCAACGTTTTTGTCTCATATTCAATTCCTTCTGGAAGAAGAGATACTTGAGACTCTTATGGTCAGAGTATACAGTGAACTGTATTCCGTATAGGTAATGTCTCCATATCTTTAGTGCAAACACTACCGCAGCCAACTCCAAGTCATGAACTGGGTAGTTCTCTTCATGCTTCTTTAATTGGCGAGAAGAGTAAGCTATAACTCTTCCTTGTTGCATCAAAACGCATCCGAGGCCAATGCCAGACGCATCCGTGTATACCTCGAATTCCTCTCCTTCAACTGGTAGGGCTAAGACCGGGGCTGTAGTTAGGTAATCCTTGAGAGCTTGGAAGCTTCTTTCACATTCCTTGCTCCATTCATAACGGATCTCCTTGCGAGTTAGCCTAGTGAGTGGTACGGCGATCTTGGAGAAATCCTTGATGAATCGCCTATAATAGCCCGCAAGACCCAAGAAACTACGGATCTCGCCAGCATTGGTCGGTCTTTCCCAATTCTTCACAGCTTCAACCTTTGATGGGTCTACGGATAAACCGTCCTTTGAAATCACGTGACCTAGGAAAGACACTTCTTCCAACCAGAATTCACATTTACTGAGCTTTGCATATAGCTGATTTGTCCTCAATATCTGTAATGCAATCCTCAAATGCTCCTCATGCTCTTCCTTGGTCTTCGAATAAATCAATATATCATCAATGAAAACCACCACGAACTGATCTAGATGAGGCCTGAATATACTATTCATTAACTGCATAAAGGCTGCAGGGGCATTTGTTAGTCCAAAAGGCATAACAACAAATTCATAGTGCCCATACATGCTCCTGAACGCGGTCTTATGAATGTCCTCATCTTTGATCCTTAGTTGGTGATATCCCGACCTGAGATCAATCTTCGAGAAATACTTGGATCCAGATATTTGATCAAATAATTCATCGATTCTCGGCAGTAGATACTTGTTCTTGATAGTGAGATGATTCAACTGTCGATAGTCGATGCATAACCTCATGGATCCATCTTTCTTCTTTACAAATAGCACAGGTGCTCCCCACAGGGAAGTGCTTGGTCTAATAAATCCCTTCTTTAGAAGTTCCATCAATTGTTCCTTTAGTTCTTTGAGTTCAGCCGGGGACATCCTATATGGTGCCTTAGAAACTGGACCAGCACCAGGGATCAAATCGATGGTGAAGGCCACTTCTCTTTGTGGAGGTAATCCAAGCAAATCTTCCGGAAACACGTCCGAAAATTCTTGCACAATTGGGATGTCTTCTAGCTTAGTCTCCTTAGTCTCCTTAATGGTGACAAAAGCAAGGAAAGATATACATTCTTTCCTTATTAACTTGCTAGCTCGGAGAGCCAAAATAAGAGGTGACTTGCTCTGACTCTTAGGGCTAGTATAGACCAGTTCCGAGAATTCCTTGAAAGTAACTTTGCTATTACGGCAACCAACAGTTGCCCGGTACTTGGATAACCAATCAGCTCCTAATATGATATCATAGTCCTTCATATCTAGGCATATGAGGTCGATAGGAAGGTTTCTTCCTTTAACCAAGACTTCACAATTTTGGTAATGGTGAGCAATATCGGCCTCATTTCCAAGAGGAGTCGAAATAACTAATTTTATCCATTCCGGTTCCATAGGTAGTGGATCAGTAAACTTCTTGGAAATAAACGAATGTGATGCACCAGTATCAAATAAGACATATGCAGACTTGGAACAAACTTTCAATGTACCTTCCACTAGTCCGCCTTCGTCTTGTTCTGCCTCCTTAATAGCCTGGAGACGTGCATTCTTCGTTGCCCGGCGCTTCACTTCACCGACTTGTTCAGTAAGCAACGGACAGTCGGGAATCCGGTGATCACGGCTCCCACAGCGGAGACAAGCTCCAAGTTTTCTCCAGCATTCGTCGGCCTTGTGTCCGGCCTTGTCACAATGTTTACACACCACTTTAGAAGGTGTGGTGGTGATGGAGAACGGCTTGTTAATCTTTTTAACTTTCTTTTCCTGCGAAGACTCTCCTCCATTACTTGGCCTCTTCTTGTTGAAGTTGGGTTTGAAATTGTCGGAGCTAATGACATGCTCCTTCTTGTCTCTCCCACGGATCCTATCAGATAGTTCCGTGGCATCCTCCAGTAGCTGGGCCCGTCGTACCATCTCCGAATAGACTTGTATGTCCATCGGAGCCAGTTGTGTGATAAACTGGGGCCTGAGCCCATTTAGAAACCTTCTAGCTTTCATTTTCTCAGTACTAACTAAATGCTTAGCGTATCGGGACAACCTCGAGAATTGTGCCTCGTACTCAGCCACCGATAATGATCGTTGCTTGAGTGTGGCGAATTCGGTGGCCTTTTTCTCCTGGACTCAATCTGAGAAGTACTTATTGTTGAAATGTTCAACAAATTCTTCCCAAGTAACTTGGTCTTGGTCTAATGTGGCTTCTACCGACTCCCACCAGCATCGGGCGTCTATTTCCAGCTGGAATGTGGCTAACAAGACCTTCTCTTGGTCCGTGCATTGCATAACCTGAAAGATACGTTCGGTTTCCCTTATCCAATGCTCGGCGTCATCCGGATCGGCAGATCCCATGAACGTAGGAGGGTTTATATTTCTGAAACTTTGGTGGAGATTTCCGGCTCCACGTTGTGCACCTCCTTGTGCGACCTGTTGGAGTGCTTGTGTAAGACCCTGAACGGTCCTTTGCATATCGCGCCACTGAGCACGTTCTGCGGCCATGGTCCTACAATTACAATAACTATATTAATATGTGATTATGTTAAAAGGTTTTAGTATCTCTAAGTTAACTCAACCCTTGGTTCTACCCAATCTCAGCGGCTAAAGATTTAAACCTATCCTTTGACTTGGGTTTCCTAGGAATTGAATATCCTAGGCTCTGTACCACAAAAACTGTCACGTCCCGAGCGTGGAAGGAACCCGAAGTGCGTGACGAGTTTATATCGATCATGTCAATCAGAGCGTTAGTGTATTCGACACAAAGACAGAGTGCGCAAAGTAATAATAACCCAATCCTCTAATTCAATTATAACCTCAAAGTATTACTGTACAATTCACTTAATGAAAGTGCTAAGACTCAATAAAGAGAAAAGTACAACGATTGACTCAAGAACATAGAAGGACAGGACTAATTGACGCATTGACAAATGGAGTAACTCTAATCTCTTCACTTTTGACCTTCCCCATCCGATTGTGTTTCGTCATCGGACTTACCTGAAAAATAGGGGAAAACACTGAATGAGCGAACGCTCAGTAGGAATTATATCTCAAGTGCTAGCTAGCTTTAAGTAGATTACAAGTTACATGAATGCAATATAGCTATGCATGTTCGCGTAAAACGACAAGAGAGAGGATGTATATCATGATAGAGAATGTATATCCAAGAGATATTTGAATGAACTAGCATATCTTTCAAGAATTCATGTCATTCAAGCAAGTACGTTTATCAAGTCATGTCAAGAATTGGCTATCATATTTCAAGCAAGTAACAATAAATACCCTTTCCGGGTCACGCAAGTCATGTCATGTCATGTCAAGTCAAGCACGAGATTGTGGAATGTCAACGAGAATAACAAGCACTTCGGTGCAATGCCACACCATGATCATTACAACTCCCATGGACACTAGTACTTTCGGGTGCTCCTCCCAGGACCAGATCGGGCCCTTATATGCGCAGGCATTGATCATGTATTTCGAAATTCACTATAGTTATAGCCAATATAGAATTCCAAAGGATTCAAGCTTGTAGGAACTTTAAGGTAGACCATAGAGAGTAGGATTTCAAGGTCGAACAGGATATGTAAGGACGATAATAACGATATAATCACGATTGCGATAAAACTAGGTGGGATCGGCTCCCTAGATAGGTGCCATGATGTTAAGAATAAGCGCTCATATAGAAATGGTCGCTCGTTCTTGTACATGATAAAGTAGATAGAATTAGTGTCCACAAGTACGGCACACAATTCTTAAAGGATATAAATGGTATGGATTGCCCATCCCATTATTTCAAAAATATTCTCATGACATCCTGACGGTATATCATGAGGGCCGGTATACCATGTTTCTTTAGAGTGACATGGCAATTGAATAGTGTCACGGGTTTTTATAGTACAACCAGCTCAATCGGCCTTGAGGGAATCCAAGGCATCGAGGAGACTTACGGAGGTCTCTATGACTAACGCACCAATCCGAAGGAACGGAATGTCCGACGGAGGGCTTGTATGTCACCGAGAAAATAGAGGGTAGTCGATAAATCACCGAGAAACGGGGAACTATACTCACGGCTTGGAATATAGTGCCATTTAGGTAACCCATTGAAAGGGTGTACATGAAACCAACGAAAAACTCATATGACAGAAATGGCGCCTGAAGCAGGGTCTTCATTTTGTTAAATAGAGACTCCTTGTTGAGTCGTTATAACCCATTCCATACTGTTTATATATATAGCAAGTTCACAGGAGGCAATATCCCAGGGTGAATGGAGCCCTTGGAGACAGTCTCCTTTTCTTTAATTCCAGCTTGGGAAATAAAGCTTATAAATTTTGGATTTCATTATTCCAAATTATATGTTCACATATAGGTATAACAGTTTTCTGGCGATTCTCACCCAAGGTAAATGGCGCCCTGGGCAAAGCCATGATTCAAGAAATAGCGCCCATGTCTTGGGCGCCCTATTCAATAGGGTGGCAGGGTGATGGTCGTTATTTAATCAAGTGTAAATAGTACATGAATAGTGTCACTTTTAAAATAAAAAGAATTTTGTAGAAGTAATTATATGGTCAGGAAGAGAAAAATATCAAGATTCAAGAACTATATTCATGCATTAGTTTAAACATCAAGTTTCATAGTTATTAATTTTTTAAACATGCGTATTTAATAATTAACCAAAATAACGACTGTTACATAGTCGTTAATTCAATATAGCGCCCACGTATGAGTCGCTATTTCACTGAAATTCCGAATTTTAAACAGAAAGCCATTGAAACAAGGTTAAAAAGGATCGATATGCATGCATGATTTCTATTTTTACTAAGTTAGGCTTAGTACTTGAGAACACCTACCTTTAGATGTTGATTTTTGGTTGAAGGATTTGAAGAATGAAGATGTACAATATTAAAACCGCAACTGCCGCTTCAATTTGAGAGTTCTGTCAATGAAGAACAGCAGCCTTTGCCTAATCAAGAAGAAGCAGCCTTGCCTCAATGATTGGTGCAAGGGAAACGCCCTCCCAACTATCAATGGTGTGAAGAGGGCTGAAGGGCTATGATGCTCTGTTTGAGATTAGAAGAACTTGGTGGCGGTCTGCAATAGTTCTTATTAGAAATAAGAACGTCTTCTTCCTTCAAACAGAAGAAACAGTGCACCGGCAGCAAGAAACGATGCAGCCGAGAGGAATAGCAGCTTGTTTATTCCAATTTCTGTAAGAAAGAACCCGAAATAGGTAGGCGGATGTAGCTTCTCCTCAATAGTTTTTAGGAAGAAGAAGACTTTCTTCCTTCGAAGGAGGAAGCAGTAGCAACTCCTTTTGAGAAAGAAGAGACGGGGCTTCTGCACGTCCGGTTTGCAGGGAGGAAGCAGTTCGTGGGTTGAGGAAGGAAGAGTAACAGGTTGATTTTAGGGGAGAGCTTGGTATTTATAGTGCTTGGGAACCCACTGTGTCGAAGTTCGATTGGGTTTTGGAAGTGTTAGAGTTTGATTGGGAATAGTATTCTTAGTAAGAATCCTACTAGTATTTTAATTCCCTCATTTTAATCCTTTCGGAAACACTATTACTTCCCAGTTCGAGCGAAATACGGCTGTTAGTTTCCTTATTTAACTTTAAGGAAAGTCGCGTCCATGCTAAAGCCACGTTTTTACTAAGTCACGCCCATCATTTAGGCGTTTCTTAAAAAATCACGCCCTTGATTCGGGCGCTATCAAACCCTTTCACGTTAATTTTTAAATGTTTGCAAATTTTTGGGGATTTTTATCTTTTTTATTTGATGAGGTCTAGTTACCCATCAAATTAGTTTTTAAAAATTCCTTTAAATCAAAAAGTGGCACTATTCACCTATTTGGATATAGCGCCTTTGACCTTGCCATTTTATGTGAATGGCACACGTGTTGGGCGCTATTCACATTTCCCTCTTTTGCCATAGCACTCTCAAAGGACTAAAATAGCACATATGCCCACTCTTTTCTCTTTTAATTTTCCTTAATACATTTAAATCTTATTAATATATACTTCTTCCTTCTAATAAAATTATAATGTAATAAATGTGGAATATTAAAATTTCTAAATTATTAATAAAATACAAACTGATATTTTCTTCGAGATTTATTGATTCTTAATTCAAATAAAATTATATTATGCATTAAATGCCTACTTAAAAATAACATGTTATTCTTAAATTTATTATAATACAACGGTAAGGTCATTAGGATGTCAGGGGTTGTGTACAGGGTCCGGGCTTTGTTTTAATTATTGGTTTTGATTTATTTGAACTTTCTAGTCTTTTAATTTACCAAGGTTGCTATAGACGGTTTTAGACTGGTTTCCGTCGGGCCACACGTCTATCAGTCAGAGTCCGGCTGAGGGGAAAATCAGTCAGAGGGTCAGACCAGAGACGCACGGTCTGTATGCGCACACGTGGTTGGGGGCGGTTGGACCCGCGCTGACGAGTGCGACCCCAGCTAGTCACTTGTTCTGTGGTTACTTGTACGGTGTCTCAGTTCCCGCTGGGGCGGAGGGAGACACCTGAGACGCGGACTAAGACGTCAGTGGACGCATCCGGCCTTGCTTCTGGTGGGCAGGTACTCCCGTCACGTGAGATGTGACTCTCATGTTTCCGGGTTCCGTTTCTCGTCTGCAAGACGTGGTTTTCTAGACCGTCCGGTGTTTCCGAGGTAGTGGCCAGGGTGCCAGTGGCTTCACCGAGGTTTCGTCGTGCCAGTGTGGGACTGTGCAGTCCCGATTGGTCGTGCCTGTGGACAGACTTCTACGGCAGGGTTGCCGTGAGGGTTCCTCGGTGGGCCTGGTGTTAGAGTGGTCCGGTTCCCGATTGTGAGATCGGGATTTCTCTTTATGCTTGACCGGTACAGTAGGAGTAGCTGTAGCGCCGAGTTTTGACCGGCCACCGATTCGCTGTTCCTACTGTAGTTGTAGCTGTTTTTCCTTTCCGCTACCGCCGTTGTTCTCGGTTGGGGTTCCGCGAGATCCCTACTGAGCCAGTGACAGGAGGCTCACCCCAGCGTTTCAGGTGCGGCGGTTCTTCCTCGAGGTTCGAGGATGCTGTTCAGAGGTTCTTAGTTGCCAGCTCGCCGGGCCGAGTGTTCACTTGGCATGTGGTACGTTTTACTGCTTTAGACTGTACTTTCTGTTGGACTTGACTCTATTGTAGTAGTTTATTTATTTCTGTTAATTGTTGAATTGTCCTGCTTTATTTCCTATTTCTTTGTACCTCCACACTCCTTTTAGCCCTTCCGAGCCCTCCCGACTCGTGGGCGGCGAGCCAGGATTCGAATGGTATCAGATTCTTCCCGGTATCCGGATCTTGGGTCGTTACACTCTCGGAGGTGAGACATAATGAATACCTGCAAAAGGGAAACAAAAGCAATCAGTCCCGACATATACAAAAAATAAATAATCAAGTCATCAAGGCTACAAATCTTAACACGGCATCAAGCAATGGGCGTCGCGGGGATTAACAAGATGCGTGGGCCACCCGCCATCACCTTCGGCTCCGACAGGTGCCCCGTAGGGGGCATTAGTTGAACCCTGCAATTTTCATCACATTTTTCTGCATATTTTCAAAACAAGAAAATTACGCAAATTAAATCCATTAAATGACGACGAAAAGCGGTATAAAACCATGGTGGTTACACGTGGGTTAATTTTAAACTCCCTTGGAGTCCCGACAGACAGCACTGTCTACACAAAGATTGTGTGCGTTAACACACGATAATTTTGTTGAACACCTGGTGGGCGGTGTTAAAACCACGTACCCACGTAGCAAAAATAGTTAAATAATGGCGACCCCGGGCGTCCGAGGAGTGCTTATACCGTGCCACGGAGTTATCACTACACTCCAGGACCCAAGGGCCGCAGGACGACACTGGAGAAAGTCAAGAAAAATCAAGGGAATCTCCACGCGTCACCGTCTTGCAAAGATGAGCCGAGAATCATAAAAAAATCCCATAAAGGGACAGTCAAAAGGGTTTTTATACTTGAAGACCATGAGGGACCGCCACCCCCTCTCAGTTTCTCTCATGGGCAGTGCAAGGAGGACCCGGGGGGAGCACCCCCGGGTCATGCAGACCCAGAGGGAGCACCTCCGGGTTTTGCAGACCTGAAGGTGACTCCCCTAGGTCGTGCAGACCCAGAGGGAGTCCCTCCGGCTACGCAGTCCAGGAGGGAGAACCCCTTCTCCCTCCCTCTCTCTTGTTGTCCTACAGACAAAAAAAAGAAAAAAAAGAAAAAAAATGAAGAGTTGAAGACCAGGAGGAGGCCTCCTCCACCCTCTCTCTTGGCTCTCTCTCTCTCTCTCTAATGTAAAAGAAAAGAAAAAAAAAGGAGGGGGAATACCAGGAGGAGCCCCCTTTTCCACTCACAAACCAGGAGAAGCCTCTCCACCAACATAATTAATACTGCAAACCAAGAGTTCTCGCCTCCGTGTTTCCTTCTCCACCTCCTATAAATAGGAGGCCTTAGTGAGGAGAGGAGGAGGACTTCACAAGAGGAAGAACGAGGAAGACTTCAAGCTTGGAGCACAGGAAGCAGCTTGGGAGTGCAGGGAGCAGCAGGTGGCAGCCTGCCTTGAAGCTTTTTTTTGAGGTTTTAAAACCTTGCATTTGTGTAAAAACCTCGTTTAAAAGGGCATACTACCAAAATACCCTTATGTGAGAAGATTAGCTTGTATTTTTATATCAAATAAATAAAAAGCATGGAAAAACCATGTTGATCCCAAAAAATTCAAAGTTTCGGAAATTTGATGTCAAATCATGGGGAAAACCCTAATATTTGTAAAAATTACAATTTTACCCTCACATTTTTGTGAAATTGTATAAATGTCCTCAAGAAATTATTAAAAAAAATCAAAGTTCAGAAATTCTTTGAGAAATATTCAACTCTCTTCAAATGTGCCCAAAGTTGGTGGAAAATCATACTTGTGTCTACAAAAATTCAAAAATTGCAATTCTACCCCAGAAGTTTATGAAATATCATAAATGTTCCAAAAAGCTATGTAAAGCTTCGGGAATTGCATGGAGGACTTATTTCCTTCAAAATAAACCCTCGGTCTGTGAGAAACCACAAACCAACCCTAATTTAGAAAAAATTACAAATAAACCCTAATTTAGGGGGAAATTGTGATTATACCCCTGCTCAAGGGCATAGGGGTCTTCCCTGGGCTTTGATCTCCGATGTCACAACGGAGAAAGTGTCACTCTTATGATGGCTAAACAAGGTCCGCGGGTTGTCCAAAATTAAGTGTCTATAGTCCTGTCTAAGTGTTGGAGGATGTCATACTCCGCAGGAGGAGCTTGAGAGTTTGTCCCTTCCTCGGGTTGAGACTGCCTTTGTGATGGAGGAACATTGCAATTCCTTAATGTCACATTGAGAGTAGCCTCCTTTGGGGGATCCGACTCCTGAGATTTTGGATGAATGAGCTACAGGGAGGAGGGAGTCTCAAAGATAGAGGAAAGGGAAGCTAATTATTGACCCTGAGGGTTTGAAGCAGGCTGGATGATGCAACACGGAAAGCCAGGGTCTATGATTCTCTATACTTTTTTCTCTATATTTTTTTTCTCTTCACAAAATATTCTCTCTAGTTTATTTTGCCTTCATCTCTTTCTTTTTTTTTCAGAAAATATACTTCTCTCTTTTTTTGCCTTCGCTTTTTCTTCAAAAAGTATTTTCTTTCTTTCTTTTGCCTTCTTTTTTTCTTTGTTTTTTTTTCTTTTTTGATCTGCTACAGAAACAAAACAACGAGAGGAAGAGAAGAGAAGAGAGAGACGATATAGAGAGAAATAGAAGAGAGAGAGAGACAGAACAAAGAGAGAGAACAGAGAGAATGAGAGGGAAAGGGGGTGAGGGAACACGGTGGGGAGAGAGGCATGTTCTCTCTATTCACTCTTCCTTTTTTTTCAGTAGCATGCAAGAAAACATGAGAGAGAGGGGGACGAAGAGAGAGAGAGAGAGATGAACGAAGAGAGAGAGAGAGAGGCGGAGGGTGTGTGTCCCGCCTTTGAGCGTCCTCTAGCTGGGCGACCGTGTGCAGAAGAGCGTCTCCTGCTCAGAGTGGCTAGACGGTGGACGGTCGGGTTGACCGCTTGGAGCGGCTGGAGATGACATCGGTGTGCTTGCGTGTAGGGGAGTTCGGGGACGGCGATGGCGAGCGGTCCTCTGCGGAGGGGAACACGACAACGGTGGGAGAGGCGGCACTACCGGCCAGGCGGTGACCTGTGAAGGCTCTTCTTGGCGGTGACGGCTTCGCGGCGATGCCGCAGGCAGAAGGGTGGCCTACCGTGGGCGACCTGCTATGAGCGGCTGGGTCATGGTGACCCTGTTTCACGCCTTTCCCTAGTGTAGCGATGTGGGCGGCCCCCGATGGCAGTGGCGGCAGGTCCGTAGGCAGGCAGTGGCGAGATGCTTCACCGATAACGACAACGGTTGGGTCACTCCGGTGGTGGTCTGACGGAGGAGGAGGAAGAAGACGATGGGAGGGCAGAACGGCTCCGATGGCGATGTTGTAGAGGTTGGCGCAGGAGATAGAGGATGAGCATGTGGGAGGGGGGAAAAGAAAGAAGTGGTCACAGGGGAGAGGAGGAAGAAGGAGACGAAACAGAGGGAGGTGATCATATAGAAGAGGGGGTTTGTAGTTTGCAGAGAAGAGAGAGGGTGGAAGGGGAGCCGATGTTGATTCAATAGAGAAGGGGGGTGCCCTCGCAAGGAAGAGAGAAGGGAGAGAAGAGGGAGGGAGGACGTCCGGTGCTTGGGTCTACTGGTGATCCAGCAACAGGGTAGGGGGAGGGGAAACCACAGGGAGATGAAGAAACGGAGAGAGGGAGGAAAACGAGAAGAAGAAGAAGACGCAGGGAGGGGAGGGACCGCGGCAGAGGAAGAAGAAGAGAAGGGAGAGGGAGGGAGAGAGGGAAGGGAGGAAGAAGACAGAGAAGAGGGAGATGAAGAGAGAGAGGGGCTTCAGCCCAAGAAGGCTCACGGCCGTTTTCTTTCTTCAATTATTCAAGATGACGCCGCTCTGCCGGCAGGTTCGGGTCATCTTCCTCCATGCCCTCTAGGATGTAGCTTTGTATGAATGAGAAAAGGTGTTGATCCAAGGGAAGATGATGTAGACATTTGCTTGGACGGTCATATTTGTAAACACCGTTCTCTTTGACAATTAAATTCAACTCCACGGTGCCCCCCCCCCCAATGCAACCACAGGCGTCGGACCTTCGGCCACCATGGTCAAACCATGCTGCAACTAGTCTATATTCTCGCGAGTAATTTTGTGAGATCCAATCTGGGTATGGGTGTCCAGGTCTGAAATCTGAATGGATACATGCTCGATGTCCTTGTCTAATGGCACTCGGGCGCAATGATCTCCGAAGCGAGCCATGAAAAACCTGCAAGTCGTGACAATCAATGTCAAAAGAAGAGAAATTGCAAGCAAAAAATATCCCTCATACCACTAAGGTTTAGAAATATAACGAAAAGGAATTGATATGTGCACGGGCTGCCCGCCATCGCCATCGATTCCGACAAACATCCTGTGAGGGACATTTGTTGAACCCGTAAATCTTCTGCTTAATTTGGGTGAAATAAAAATAAATTGATCCAATAACTGCACAAAACCAGCGCCGTTGTATATACGGATCATGTATACATCCAGTGTACTCCATCAGACGGAATTACACGTGTAAATCTCACGTGTTCTACACATTGGAATTTCATCGAACACATGGCAGGCGGTGTAGAATAACATGCCTTCGTTGCAAACCAGTAAGAGACAAGTCTCCCTCGCCCTTGCAGACCGTCCTAGATGTGCCGGGCTATGGTCCTTAACAGGCGGAATCTCCCCCTAACGACAGGTCAGCACTAGGAAGAGACAAAAAGAACACACGAGTCTTATTCTCCACGTGGTTTGGTCTGGTCAGAAAAAGAAAAAGGAATTTTTTGTAATGAGAGAAAAGGGGACCAACAGCCTTTTATGAAAGGGGCAGAACAGGAAAAAAACAGGGCAGGAGCGCCCTCTCTCTCGTCCTCTTAACCAGATGAGGTGAAATGAGGGAGGGGTGGGGCCACCACGCCTCTCTCCTGCTTTCTCCTTAACCAGAGGAGGTATGGAGAGGGGAGGGGCCCACCCCGCCTCTCTCATCCCTCCTTAACTGTAGGAGGTGAGGAGAAAGGGTAGGGCCCATCGCAACTCCCTCCTCCTTCTTCCTTAATCGGAGGAGGTGAGGAGGCGATCAAGACCCACCCGCGCTCCTCTCTCTCTCTCTCTTCCTAACCGGAGGAGATGAAAGAGGGAGCCGCGCCTCTCTCTCCTCTCTCCTGTCTTAACCGGACCACCTCGATCCCCTAGCCCATTTAATGCTAGTCTTGCTTAACTGGATCAGGTGATAAAGCCCAATCCCCTATAAATAGAACCATGGGTGAGAGGCCAAAAGGAGTAAGAAAATAAGACAAAAAACACGCAAGAAGCAGGAGAGCAAGTAAAGGTTGTGCGTGAAGTGAAGAAACCCAAGTGTTTTGTGCATTGCTTTTCTGAAATTCAAACAAGGGTATGTTGCAAACATGCCCCTGTTATTGCACATATACTATAATGTTGCACACATACCCATATTGTTGCAAATATGTTCTTGTTTTACAGAAAAAAAACCCGTGATTACAAAAATACCTTCCATCTGTGATTACAGAAATACCTTCTGTTTACCGAAGAAACCCTGTGATTACATAAATACCTTCTGATAGTCTGTAATTACAGACATGTCCTGATTACCGAAATATCTGATATTTATAGGGAAACCTTAATCATTGCAGAAATATTACAAAAAATTACAGAAATACCCTATTTTGCAAAAATACCCCAATCATTACAAAAATACCATGATATTTTAAAAATTGCAGAAATACCTTGATCTTTGCCCAAAAAAATGGCCTTTGTAAATATACCCCTGCCTTGTGTAAATATGCCCCTTACGAATGTCAACCCAAGTTAACGGACAAATCATGATCCAACGGTTAATCATGATCGTAAGCCGATCCAATGGACCGACTGCCATCATATTGGCAATTCGACGGTCTATCATGGTCATAACTCAATCCAATGGTCCGAACGTGATCATACGGCCATCCGTCGGCTATAAAGTAAATTCAACGGTTGGATCGAGACCAGCGACAAGTCTAACAGTCCGATCTTGACCAGGAACAAATCCAACAGCCGGATTTTGACCATATTTAAATTTAATGATTAAATCTCGACCAAGAACAAATCCAACGGTCGAATCTTGAGCAGATTCAAATGTAACGGTTAGATGGCAACCAAGAACAAATCCAACGATCAGATCTCGGTCTAAAATAAATCCAACATTCAGATTTTGATCAAAAGCAAATTCAATGGTCCAATTGGGATTGTATGCAAATTCAAAGGTCTCGTCATATGATCGGGACCAAATGCATATTCTTAAAAGACTGATTGTAATGCATATTACACATACTCAAGGAATGAAAGTTCTAAAATTTCTTGCAAGTGTATACCTCTAATGGATGATCTTTGCGATCATGTCCATTAGACAAAGCTCACAATATCACAACGGATATTGTTAGAGGTTTAAGAGATTCTTTGACAGTTAATCAAAGGTGTTCAAACTTTAAGTCGATGTAAATCAACACGAACCACAGTTGGTGGGAAAAGGTCCAACACCTGAACCCTAATAGTCTGATAAATCCCAAAGCACAGAACTAATAGTGCACATGCTAATAAACCAAGGGAACAGTCTATTTCCTCTTATTAGCATAAACATAAAGATGTGCATTTATTCATTTTAATTTCATTTGTCCACGGTCCAACAGCCACGTAAGCTATTTTGCAAGCACTTGGATTTTTTATTCCCATGTTCTTCTCATGATTGATAAGCATTCCTTGCAACAGCAATTAAAGAAAGAAGAAAAAGAAGAGAATTGCAACTCCCTCAGCACCGACAATCAGGCATGATCTTAAGAGGCACTTGAACTAGTCAGATATAGATGTTCTATATGGCATTTAGCTGTTATACAAGATCATAAAAGTAGAAGTAACAAAAGTATGATAGTGTCACAATCCAAATAAAAGGGACAGCCACTACCGTGAAGTTCCCATTAATGCAGCATCTGGTCTAGGAAGGGTTAGCCTTACCTGCTTCTTGTAGAGAGGCTGTTTCCAGTTACCCTTGCACCAAGGCTCTCCCTCCCCCCAACCAGAAGACAGAGAGGAGAAGAAGAAGGAGGAGGAGGAGGAGGAAGAGGTACATTCCATATTACACACACTTTAGAGTATGTTGTGTAATAAATAAAAAGAAAAGACTAGCAACGCTCCTTCGATGCACATCATTGGCAATGGCCCCTATATGGCATCAGATGCATTCAGATATTAAGGAATCTAAGAAGCCAGACATACTTAGACAGTAAATGCTTGCAAAGCTGTGGCAGTGGTCACTGATAAAATAAAAGGCTGAGTTTCAAAAATGTCCAGACCATCTTAGTGTAAAGAAAAGGGACAAAAAGGCTACATTATGTATACAATTCAAACATTTAAAAGTGCTTGAGCAGAAAAATGCCATCCATTGTGTATGCAGTTCACACATCCATGAAGTGCTTAAGCAGACAAGCATTGAACAATACCAGATCTCCACTGACCTACAGATGTTTCCAACATTCAGTTGATCAAATCCAAATATTTAGCCATTTATAACATAAAGAACATGTCTTAAACTTATGTTTTGTTTTCTTCAGTAGACAAAGGTTTGAAGAAAATAAAGAGGTTCGAAGCCACATGTAGATGGTAGGAACCTTGGTATCATCAATGTTTAATTACATTCTTAATAAAATGGTATGTGCAGTTCACTCATTATTTCACAAACAATAGTTAACATTTTTTTCTACGGGATCGCCATTTGGTTTCTGAAATAACTATAAAACTTTTTGTTATTTTAATTTCAAGGCTCATCCAAGCCATGAACACCCCAGTAATATGGGTCATGTGCTTTGCATATTTTATTGCTGTTTTAATCAAGGCTTATCCAAGCCTTATTCACGAACAACCCAATAATATGAGCCATGTGCTTTGCATATTTTAAGACAAAGATACCTGATTTATTGGTGCCATAATTAGACACATGTTGGCACCAACACAAACTAAAAATATGCAATCCTCATTAGCAACTTAATATTTTTATATGCAAATCCCAGTCACCCACTCATGCAAGCAAACAAGCACTCATGAACATGGGCTCTATGGAAGACAGGCATGCAGGGATACAAGCACATCGCCCTGTGGTCAAGAATGAAGTGGTGAACAAAAATAAAAGACGAGAAAAGTAAGGAGTTTACCTGCCCCAGTAATCCCAACGAGGCTGATATGTCTCATGTATAAGAGTTTGGGGAAATGAGCAAGAATAACAGTCAGATCCAGTCCCATTTGTTAGGTACAGGTTTGCATAAGAAACATCACCGAGTAATAGGACCAAATCAGGCTGATTGTTTTTCATATGGTAAACAGTGGAAGTAGCGTTGTATGTAAGACCCAAATCTCCAGCCACAGCAATTCTTTTTGGGTAGCTCTGAGGGCCTGAAATGGGCATTGTCCTAAAAGAATGAATGTCACTCAAGGCTGGAATAGAAGGATCTCCACACCGATAGTAGTATCTTGTCCCAGGTTTCAATCCTACAAGGTGGAAAGAAGAAACACATGATTTACAATATACAGGAAAAAGGGAAATGGTGAACAAAAGCCATATCCACTTCTATATTTGTTTTCATATCTCCCCTTTATGCCTTCCAATGACTTCAGACCCAGTATTAGTACTGGCATAAAATGTATCTTGGAATAGAGTCATTTGGGACAACTTCCAATGTGGTTAAAAAGTCTTCCAACAGAAAATGCATGTACAAGAACAGGATAATAGTGTGTTTGGGAGCACTTTAAAAAAAAAAAACTCTTTCTACCTAGAAACATGGTTGTCAAGGCGACCAAGGCGGTGGCCCACCGCCTTACTGCTTAGGCGACAAGGCGAGGCGCCTAGGTGAAGCTTAGTTTATATAACTAAGTACATTGCAATAGAACTACTACTATACATTTTCTACGTATAAGTTCTATCTTAGTTAATAGAAAATTTGATATTCACAAATCTTCATCATATACCTATATTTTAAAAATCAAAAATATAATAAATAGCAAATAAAAATAAATTAATAAGGAGAAAACTAATAAGAATTTGCGAATACATGTCAATCAATACACAAATTTTAATCTAAAATATGATATTCAAATAGTTATTCTCTATATTAAAAGGAAGCATAAATAACACATTTTTTGGTAAATTATAAGCACATCAACATAATATTTTCTTAATTTTCTACTTGTGAAATATCAAAAAGAGACAAAAATAGTACTAGCTTCAAAAAGTGCACCAAGCAAATATGAATCAATGTCCTTAAGAGGAGGAAAGAGGAACCGACATGGAGAAAAATCCGAGAGAAAGGAGAAAGGGAAATGGAAGTCTTATCTTCTCTTTCCAATCTTGACATAACATTTGTCAAATTTTTAAAATTATCACTGAAATTTTACCCAAATACTAAAACCTACCTCAAAAAAAGGAGTGGATGTCCTGCCAAAGCAGGCTAGGCAGGCCCAAGGTGGCCTATGTGCACCAAGGCAGCCAGGTGAGTGCCTTAGTGGGCTGCTCGCCTAGGCGCCTTGTCGCCTAAGCGTCGCCTAGGCGATGCCTTGAAAATAATGCCTAGAAAATTATGTTATGTCAATTTTCAACTTAATTTTTGAAATTGATGGAAACATATAACTATCTGTTTGGCAAAAATGTCATAATTTTAAAATTTTGTGTGGACATGTTTGGTAGAACAACCTGAAAGCCCTAAACACCCTGGAAGCTAATGGCCCTGAAAGCCCTGGCCATGGCGGAGACCAGCGAGGGGGAGGCGGAGGCCCACGGCTGCTCGGAGTCATGGGCGAAGAGGAAGTGCTCCAAGCGGCACCACCCACTGCTGGACCGAGCGACCGCCCATCGAGGAGGAGTACCTCGCTCTCTGTCTCGTCATGCTGGCCCGTGGCACTCGCCGGATGCGACCTCCGGCACCAGGCTAGGCTAAGCTCTATGTGCTGCTCCTTGGAAGCTAATTAACAGCACAAGCATCTGGTCGGGCACCTCTTGCCGCGACACGCACGACCTGGAGGCGGTGGAGGCTGCCTTCTCCCTTCCCGTGGACCATGACCACAAGGCCACCGCCTTTCGGCTGCTCTCAGCCGCGGCCCCCCACATGAGGGCCTTCCACCTCTCCTAGCTCTCCCTCTTCTGATGCTACTTCTCCACCTTCTCCGCCCCTCCCCATCATCCTCGACGCCCTCTCCCTCACCTCCACCGACGTCATCAACACTGGCATCGCCTCTGTCTCCGGCACCATCTTCGCCCGCCTCGCCATGCCATTGGCCCCGCCTGCGACCTCCTGGCCCCGGGGTCTCCCTCGTCGTCTTCTCCTTAATTCACTGCCCTCGCCGTGTTCGCGACCTCGACGGTCGCATCCACCCCCGGCTTCATTCTTCTCTGTTTCCTCGCCGACATCTCCCTCACCAACTTCATCGCCAACCAGTACTGGATGAGCTCCATGTTCTCCCCCGGAGTGGTCGGCGTCGCCAACAGGGTGGCAGCGGGGTGGGCCAACATAGGCAGCGGTGCCGCCCAAATCCTCATGCCGCTCATCTACTCCCTCATCGTCCGCCTCGGCGGCATCGAGTCCTCCCTCGCCTGGCGCACCGCCTTCTTCGTCCCGGCCACGATGCAGGTCATGACAGCCATAGCCGTTCTCTTCCTCGGTGAGGACCTCACTGACGGGGACTTCGCGGAGTTGCGATGCCTCAAGAGCAAGCCCAAGGAGGGGACCTGGGAGGTCATCTCTCGCGGCGTTGCGAACTACCGGGGCTGGGTAGGAGGAGGAGGGGGGAGAGGGGAGGGGTTCCCTTCGCGAGCACGCACAGGGAAAAGGGAGGACACGCAGCCATGCGTATTCCTCTCTCAGAAAAAAATTATGACAAGACCTGTTTTTATTTGGAGGGAAGTTATAACGGGATTAGATTCCATCCTAAAAAATTGGGGAGACCTTACCAAACGTGCTTAAATGGGTTACCTATTCTTAATTTTTATTTTGAGAGAAAAACGAAGTAATAAACTGCAACCAAACACCCTATAAAGTCTCGAATCAAAGAGACCAACATGACAACCCAACTAGATGTCCAGTTGTTTTAAAAGTCACACTCTTTTGCTGCACAAGAAGCATATCATTTCCTTAAAAGTTGTTATGGCTATCTTCAGAGTTCAGTCAGTCAACTGATGTCCATAAGATATGAACATGCATAGTCATATCAATGTGATATTTTCTTTTGTATTTTGTTATGAAACTAAATAAAATTGATGAAACTTTCCATCACAGTAGATACTTTTGAGCTTATCATGGCTTCAATGGTTGAGAGCACCTTTAGAAATCTTTCATATTTACATATTTTATAGTGACATGCATGGAGGCCTCATGCTCTGGAAAAACAATCCATACAGTGCAATTAATCGGTTGTTTTAGTATTAATTTGCAGAGTTCATCAACATTGATTCATATATTTTATCCTGAATACCAGATAGTGATCAGAGAATCTTTCCATTTTCACCATGTCATCTCGTAAACATCAAACTACATAATAGGGATAAAATGAGATAAACTCCTAATAAGTTTGAGATTATATTTGAAAAAGACAAATGTCTAAGAAAAACGCACATTAAGAAGAACAGTAAATTGAGCGATGATATGGGTCTACATTGTTGCACTAGCACTATTCTCTTGCTTTGCTTGATCCAATGACTAGTCAGCCACACTAATACCCCCCTGTAGACTTTTATGTCTTTCACAGAATGAAGATTGAAAGAAGAAACTACTGGCATATAATGCAGTAAACATAGATGTGTCATGAAAGAAGGTTCATGATTTCCACACTTGACAGATGGACATGAAATTAGAAAGCAACCTCCATGGAATGGTATATGAAAGTATATGAATGCAGGTGTAGAATCTGCAATAGTCTTGAATAAATGGTTACAGATATCATAAAACTTGCAGGATTCAACCTGCCACACCTGTGCAAATGGTTGGTAAAGACAGGCACCAACAAGATGGGCTGGAGGTAATCAGGCAGAAGTATTATGCGAGAAGAGCATTTGGGGTGTCCAGTCAGACACCATTGGCAACACTCCTGGTACTCCTCAAGCCACAGAAGTACTCCTCATTGATGTCCCCTCAAGGCTATGAGAAAGCAAGAGGATCAGGTTCATGGTGGATACACAGCATGGTGACAAATCCCTGGCTATGTTGCTTTCCTCCCTCTTTGCTATTTTATCCAATCAACAAGCAGTGGTGCCAGATATCCTTATCATTTCAGCAGAGGATGGGACTTGATTTCTTCTGTTTAAATGAAGCATATGGGTAATTGAGATCTCACAGCTTGACACCTTACACAGTGGAGGGCTTTGTTACGCCTTGTATATGAAGGCACAGAAAGATGAATTTGGGACAGAATCAGCATTTTCTCTGTCACCTCTCTCTATAACCTGGTAAAGGATGGTATAGAGCACAGCCCAATTGTAGGTCCCCTATGGATGCCAGAGACTCCAACAAAGATGAAACACTTGATGTTAAAAATTGCTCATGGAAGACGCCCAACAAATCTTGCCCCACACATGAAATGAATTAGAACTATTTGCCACCTTCTTGACAGACAAACTGTGTTTTTGGAGAAGTTATTCAGAGGGTGTCCTTATCTTCCTCCACTACACAAGGTGTCAGGGAAGGCAGTATCGGTTTCGGCCGGTACTGCCTTCCCTGACACCTTACCGCATGTAAACACTGTAGCAGGTCCGAAACCATTAAAAAATACTTTTTTAATGGTTTCGGACGAAACCATTAAGGGTTCGGCCGAAACTGACCTGTTTCGGTCCGAAACCAGACGGTTTCTGCCGAAACCAGACATGATCATGATTTTTTTTAATTTTTTAAATGGTTTCAACCGGTTTCGGCCGAAACCGATACCGGTACCGAAACCAGTACGTATCGGTTTCGGAACCAGCCGAAACCGATACTGCCTTCCTTGCAAGATGTTGCGCAACATAGCACAGGGTACCTCGTGCCAGCATCATGTCCTTGGTGAAATGATGATTGATTGGCAGCAACGGAAGATGAGGCAGGCAGGTCAAAAAAACATCTAACATATTGAACATCATGCAACCTTTTGGACCTCTAAGGGATGGGGAAAAATGAGTCTTCAAGAGGATGAACTGTTTCAAGTAGATTTGGAGAAGATTTTGAGTGGTTAAAGGTGAACAGATCCACTGTTTTGACTAGGTTGGGCAGCTAGATGATCTGCGCTGGCTCAGTTTGGATGTTTCATCTCACTATAAGTTCTTTCACAAAATTAAGGTGATTGGATAATTGCCATGTGACAAGGATACTAATCTACTAAGTGGTTTGAAAAGTTTATTTCTGTTAACTGCTCGTCGCACAATGGAAGTACATGGCACACATATGAGCTCTGGGTAAAGCAGAGGACAATGAATAAAGGAAACGGGAGTAAAATTCCATGTCCCATGTCACTAAACTTCATGTAAAGTCCTGGATATTTGTGTAATCGAATACGAATCAAGAAAACCTCTATGGAACAATATAGAAAGGCAAATTCCCTAGAAAGAATAGAAAAAGTCAATCGGAATTATACAAGTACAGCTCTGAAAATATCAGAAACCAACGCTGCCAAAGAAGATACAAGTTTGCTACTGAGGGTAAGTCCATTAACCTGTAAGGCAAACATGGTGGATTATCCCAGACGTGTAGTTCCGCAGGCCTTCAAATGGATAGAGCTGGCTGTATACTAGCGAGTAGCCAGTAGCCTGATGATTGAGGGGATGCCTCAACCTCCCATAGTAGACAACACTCTTGACACTAGTAGGATTCAGCGGCTTTATGCTGTCCCCGATCTGAAACTCCCCTGCAGTCGTTAAACGCACACTACTATCGTCAAATTCTGATCAGGTGACACACGAGGACCACAGTAAACTACCGGGAAATAGCTCTGTGCCATGTCAAAAGGCGAGTTTTTTTTTCTCCCTTCAGGATTTGAAAGTGATATCCAAGTAGCAGCTTTATGCGATGCCTCTCATGCGCTTTTACATACATGAACAATAATTAAGGGACGACATGCAAAACGAAACAGAAACGCTCTTCAAAAAAAAAAGCTCTTCCAGGAGGAATTTCGGGGAGAGAGAGAGAGAGACCAGTGATCCAGGAGACCGAGACGGAGTCGTAGGAGGCAGAGAGGGAGACGGATATCTGCTCGGGCGCGAACGCTGTAACCTTCCTCCGCACCCTGGGGTCTGTGTCCGGCAAGTCCACCGCATTCCCTCGGAATGCCTCGTGGTCCAGCGGCACCGTCACCGGCTTGAACGGCCCATCCAGGGTCGTCGGGATGTCCCCAGCCGCCTCCCCCAGGGCAGCAACGCCGCCGTCCCCCACTACCAGCGCCACCAACACCAGATACACCACCGTCGAACCCATCCGAGCCATCACGTCCATCCCCGCTGGTCACTGATCACATCCGAGGCGGGGTTCCTCGCTCCCCGAGGAGAAGACGAGGCGGGAGCAGACAGAGGGCAGGGGGAGGGCCATGCGCGTGAGCGATGCAAAAAGTCCATAGGACGGTGAAGAAGATAATAGTCGATTCTTTATTTTAAATTCTTATTTTAAACGTTTTAATTTTTAAAGATAACTAATTAAATCTCTCTGCCTCCGCTTTATTTTCCACCCGTATCAGAAGAATTCACCTTACCAATAATCCCCTCCCGTACCGTCCGGTTCCCTCCGCCGTTGAAACGACGAGTTAACACTTTTAAAGCTGACGTCTCAGCGTAATGATAGGATGTCGTATATTGTGAATATAAATCTTAAAATATATATATATATTATTTTAATTTTTTAACAACGTAATGTTACGGTAACATCGTACTATAACATTTAAAATATTTTTCGTAGTCATTAACATTAGATGGCACGAGATAATATGAGACGGTTGACCGAGGAACTCCCAATACGGCGAATTTTAATAGGGGGAGAAAATAAAATGCTGGCAAAGAAAATCTTAATTAATTATCTCTTAATTTTATCTTTATGTATCAATATTTGATAATGAAAATAAATATCAAATATTGATACATAAAGATTAAATTATAAGACAAAGTTATGATCCCTCACAAACCTTTTCGTGTCTCTTTTGATGACATTTCAATTCTACACAATGTTTTGCATGCCTATCTCATATTAATAGCTCTTTCACATCTCATATGAAGATTACACAAATAATAAATAAATTTATAATTTTTTACAGTTATTTTCATATACTCCCTCTTTATATGAAAAATATCGAAAGCGCCATCTTTACTTGTCAAATATAATATGTACCATCATTATGAACAAAAAAAATCAAAAAATACCTTCGACGTTTGTATCAACTCCGAACCTTCCCACATGGATCCTAGACTTATGTCCGTTATTTAATGGTATTTTGAAATTTTTAATTGATAATGACGGTATATGTGATATTTGACAATTAACGAGGGTGATTTTGATATTTTGCATGTTAAGACAGTATATAGGAATTAACTCCATTATCTATTATATACTTAAATATACAATTATTATACTAAAATCATACAATTATCTTTATTCTCCAAATACATTATACGGATGAATACATAACATGGTCCATGACTAAAGTAGATTGCAAGTTAACTGAACGTAGAAATGCCTACGCAGTTAATTAATTACTATCTAAATATGTGCCAGTTAGGGGTGTCAACGGATCTGTCAGATCCGGAAACCCGATCCGAATCCGAAAAAAAATTCGGATTCGGAGCAGCTCGTTTTATTTGAAACGGGGCATTCGTACGGATCCAAGGCAACATGTTTTGATTCGAAATCGCACCTATCGGATCGGGTTTTCGGGGCGCCATAATATCCCTCCTTTCGGGGCGAGTAAATGCCCATCAGCTATCGCGAAGCCATTCGGCCCTCGCCCTCGGCGCGCAGTGCCCTCCTACTCCCATCTCCACCTCGATCTCCTTCCGCTCCTCTCGGCTCTCGCTAGGGCTCCAACGGTGGCATCTCACAACGGCGATCTCCTCGACCACCTGCGACGGCGACGGCACCTCGCTCTCCTTCGGCCGATGGCGATCTCCTCGACCACCCGTGACGGCGACGGCACCTCACTCTTCTCCGGCTCCTCTTGCTAGGGTTCCAGCGGTGGCATCGCATCTCCTCAGCCACCCTTGACGACGAAGACACCTCGCTTTTCTTCGGCTGGCGGTGATCTCCTCGGCCACCCACGAGAGCGACAGCACCTTGCTCTTCTTCAGCTCCTCTCTCTAGGGTTCCATCAGCAGCATCATCTCACGACGGTTTGGCATTCGGCGGCCTCCTCCGGCCTCCCATCCCCACAGCGCTACGCCGCTACCCTTCTGCTCCTCTCTCTAGGGTTTCAACAGTGACTTCTCGACGACGACGATCTCCTTGGCCACCTGCGACCCCGACGGCATCTCAACGATGGCGATCTCTTCTTCAACTCCTTATCTGTTCTTGTGGGTAGGGTTTCTTTTTGGAAAAGTTCTAATCTTTCCCCCATTTCGGATTCCCTGTATTGTTAAAGCTTTTGCTTGACGATGTGCGTGATGGCTCGTTTGATTGGATGCTGTGAGGGTTTGCTTCGTTTGTGGTATTTTTTGGTGGTTTTGTGCTCGTGATGGAGCGTTCTGGTTAGGGCTGTCAATGGGCCTGGCCGGCCCGACAGGCCCGCGGGCTTGGCCCGATTTCGGGCTGGGCCGCAATGTCTTTTTCGGCCCGCGGGTTTTTAGTCGGGCCTAAAAGCCCGGCCCGACTAGACTCGCGGGCCGGGCTCGGGCTTTGAGTTCGGCCCGCGGGCCGGCCCGGCCCGATCCCTTTTTTTATTCTCACTTCAAATTTTAAAAACTATTTAGTCAAACTTATGTTATTTTACTTAATTAGAAATTTTAAAATTCTCTTTTCACACAAATTATGTAATTAATATCAAAATTTTAATTTATTTAGTGAGATTATAAGTTTTATAGTGTTAAATCTATTAATTTTTATTATTTTTATTATTTTATTTAAGTAGTCGGGCCGGGCCGGGCCTAAGTCGGGCTTTGAATTTTTTACATAATGTCGGGCCCGACCCGGCCCGACCCGACATAGGTCGGGCTCGGGCCGAGCTCGGGCCTTACTCTTGATAAGTCGGGCCCGGGCCAGGCCGACCTAAACCCAGCCCGAGCCCGGCCCATTGACAGCCCTAGTTCTGGTGGTGTTCTTGTCCGATATTTTGGAATATACCTTGGGCCCCTTTAGTGTTAAGGACAATCATGGTGGTGAAACCTTATAATTTTATTTCAAATATTTGCAGAGAAGAGACGAGCTGGAGATGGAAGGATCAGGGAGAAATATCCGGATAGGATTCCGGTGAGAGCTTAATGATGATTTTATTTGTTTTCATGATCATGTTCAACTATGTGATACGTTTGGTTAGGTCTTAATCTCTCACACTGTGTTATTCCTCTTAATTTTTCTCCTTTTTCTAGTGATCGTATTTATCTATGGCATGAGACTTACTTTTTTATGTGCCGGACTTCATACTGTGATTTGGACTTGATCTTGGGTGGGCGGGTTCCCAAAAAAAAATGGAAATTGTTATGATCTTGTTGATGGTTCAATTGTTTTAGTGCAGTTGATCATTTGTTCTGTCTTTCTCCTTGTAGGGTCTGTAATTTTCTTTTGCCTTTTCTTCTATAAGCCAATCTGATTTCCTCATCTATCATGCATGACAAGACAATAAAATCATATCTTGACCACAACAGTATTTGATATGGAGCATAATTGTATAATATAAATCATACTTGAGATATTAAGGGCATGATTGTCACATCTTCAAATAGTAAGCCACTACTTTGGATGAACCTTGGACTGATTTCTATGTTATACTGTTATACTCAGATGATCTTGATATCCTATGTTGATGTTCTTCTGCAGACATAAAATTTTAGCACATGGACTTTATTGGTATACAAAATTTTTTCATTGTTTATTTTTCTTATCTCACACCCCAATTGAGTCCTTGTGTTATTTTCATATGGGATTTTTTTTTACTATTGGTGGGTGTGTGGGGGAAGTTCAGGGTCCTTGCTGGTTTATCATAGAAGATGAGTTGATGGCAGGCAGATGATACCTGAATGGGACTCCACCACATTCCCGCAGACCATTTGGGTTCTAATTCAGACTGCTGGTTTAAGCATGAAGTTTAGCTGTTCTGCCTGCTTCCAGCCTATATTATCAATCTTGCTTGTGAAACATGAATTAAATACTATCAAGATGAGATATCCCTGTTGTGGAATGATTATCAGGTACTTGTCCAAGATATCCATGTTATTAGTCTTCTCAAAAAACTATGATATTGATTCTGTTCTGTCATTTGGAGATGATTTATATACCAGGGATGATGTTATTAGTCTTCTCAAAAAACTTGACTAGATATGCATGTACATGTACATATTGATTCTGTTCTGCCATTTAATCATTACTGATTTTGTCATTTGCATCATCCTATAATACTCAACTGTGTAATCCTTTCAAAGCTTTATTCCCATTTTATTAATTCGTTGAATTTAATAACAGTGCAATAATTCATGGGAACCAGAACAAGATCACTGTCTATAATTGTGTGCATTCTATGAGCTATGGTGATGACTGTGATATCTTTGAACTCCTGACGGATGATCTGATATATAGTACTCAGTTGCAGAATCGACTGAGGCTGTTGCTTTATCAAGCACAAGAATGCTGCTCCTCTTTAGCAAGGATCTTCCAAGACAGAATAGCTGCCTCTACCCAACACTCTAATTCTCCATTTTCAACCACTATAAGGGTACATGCCATTTTATTACTTTGTGCTGTTCTGATGATACTTCGATATTAGTGTCTGTAATCAAGTAATTTTTTGAGCATTGCATCTTACCTGTTGCGTCAAGCTTCTTTTCCTTCTCACACACCAAATTATCAAGCTGGCACTTATTTAATGCCTGCGTAAGTATGATGAGCTTTCAGGTGCCATATTAAAGATTGTTGGTTAGAAGAACAAAGCTTTCAAAAACATGAAATTCTTCATGTCTTAATCCTCTCTACAGAATGCAATATCATAAACATATTTTTCATGTGCATGTAATTAGTTGAAAAGGCAAACTTTATTTTGAAAAGATCGCACTATTTTATTGCAGTTCTAGAAAGCTAAGCTGCTTTCCACCATAACTTGAGTAAGCGGTTCATATTTCTCTTTGATGAAGACAGGGATTGATTTAGTGACATTGTCTCATCAGATGTTTATGGAATTGATTTTCCTGTTAATAATTTAAACATTGCACGCCGATGGTATGTTACTGAGCTGCAGCCACTTACATACCTTCCATACTTGGAGATATGAGTATTTCTCCAGTGGATCTAGGTTGCCTCTCACAGTTCCTTACAACATTGTTGGATCCTGAGGGATAATGCTGAGCCTAGATCTTAGGTCATGGAGACCTATCTTGCAGGTGTCCACACCATCAATTACAATGCTTCCTTGTCTGGGTTCTATGAAGCGGAAGATAGTTTGAATCAGAGTTGATTTCCCACTCCCAGTTCGTCCCACAACACCAATTTTTTTGTTGCCTGGAAATGTGCATGTGATGTGTTTCACGACTGATGCAATTGTCAGGTTGTTTGATGCAATTGTCAGTGGGTGTATTCTTGTTATAGTTAGTGATGAGTTGGATTTAGATTGGATTTGTGTAATGTTTATATTTACTATTTGGATGAGACAATAGTTATTTTGTAAATGCCAGGATTACTTAAGAGGCAACAATTTTACTTTTATACGAAGCAGCATTTTTCATTTACCATTTAACTAAGGCTCTTTCAAGTAGAAAGCTGAAGAGGTTGTTTCATGAATTCTCAAGGAGATTGCCACTTTGTATAAGCCTTTCTTGCATCTTTATCTTTTCTATTCTTGTATTCTGGTCATTCTTTTCCCAAACTCTATCCGATGGTAACCATTATTGGTTCATAACTAACTAAAGTATGTTGAGTTCGGAGACTGTTGCACTGTTATTGGTTCCGAAATTATGGATGTGGTTTTACAAGAATGCTCAGTTTCACCAACAGAACCAAGCAAAGAATTGATAACCCTTGTGGATCCAACAAGCTTGGTTAATAGTCTTGAAGATTCAAGTGGCTGCATGAGATTTTATATGTAAAAGAATTAGTTCAGTTTGAAGCAATCCAACTAATTTGGTCTCTGGTAGTGGTCTTGTATGTAGATCCGAAAATTTACAGTTTACATGAGTTTTGGTGCAATGTGATGCTTTGTATGTGGATCTGAAAATTCGAATCCGAATTCATTACCAATAGATTCGGATTCTCTTAATAATTACATATTAAAGATTGTCGTAACAAGATTTCAGATCAGATCCGAATGTAAAATTATGTATTACTTCAGATTCGGATCCGAATTCGGATCTACAGTTATCGGATCCGGATTCGGATCTTAAAAGATCCGATCCGGATCCGGCCCGTTTACACCCCTATTGTCAGTGCGCAAAGGAGGGATATTTTTATATTTGTATTTGTTGAGTAAGATATTTTTGTATTAATTAGTTAAGATATTAAACTATTTTTAACTCTATCTGGATTTTAATTTAAGTTAGCTATATTTTTAAACATATATTTGTAAGAGGAATGTTGTGACGTCATATTTTTACCACGTACATCGTTTTTTTTTGTCATCCGATTTGTAATTTAGATAGTGGAGAAAGTGAATCTAAGTTCAGTTGTCCCAAGTTTAGAATACCAGACTTAATTTATTTAACTGAAGCACCCAATATCACGGTCAAATAGAAATGGTGATACAAAATTTGCCACCACAACAATGCTCTACTTATATGGTGAGCTTATATTTAAACAATATTTGTCGATTGGTGGTATATTTTTCACAATCATTTGTATAATAAAATTATTTTTTTCATTATTTCTAAACAATGAAGATAATTTCTTCATCTTTATTCTTGAATTTATATCTCCATTTGTTTTATAAAGTTTGAATAAAAAAAGTATTTCAAATTATCTTATTCCATTTGCATCCTTGTACGGGTGACGTTTTCCTTTTCCTCGCCAGACGTGGAACCGTTTCAAACAGGACAGGAAGGTGAGTCCCGGCTGACGACAGGTTGGGCTTGCCGAGGAACCCCCCCCCCCCCCACGAGGGATAGCTGCAATTCGAAACGTATGACGAAGCGTGTTTAGAAGACAGAAACTGATTCTAAAAAATTCTTTAGACGTCCGTTGTCGGTCTCTGTCGAGCAACGACAAAACAAAGAGGGTGTACGTACTGCACTCATACGCATCTCCATCATACGTTTTGAAATGCAGATGATGTGGATTCCTACTCTTCAAAATCAGCTTCCACACCTCACCTGGAAGTCGCAAGCGCTAGGACCGGTACGAGTACCGGAACCAGTACCAGAACCGTCCACATCACGAGTCTATTACCCGAACATCCGTTATTTGCCTGTCAACATCCTCTTGGACCTCCCTCTTCCGTGATTGGTTTTAAGGACGATGCGGATGCCACTTATAAAGCTTGGAATCCGATTATCCAGAATACCCAATCTTCTTGTTCTTGCTGACATAGCTTTTGTTAAACTTAAAATTTGAGGATCCGAAAGAGAAGGACTTTGATCTTGTGACCGGACCTTAACGACAAAGTTGGCAGGCGTGGGAGATCATGGAGGGAGTTGTCAGAGAGAGCGGAACAAAGCCCGTTGAATGTTGTAGTATTTATTTGGTAAAAGGAAAATAGTACATAGCACTGTCACTTTATATGTTTTTCATTTTACTATAGTTTTCAATCCCACAAATCCTTTCATTTTTTATAAAGGATAAAACATATTATTATCAGGGGTGTTGATTGGTTGCCGCATATCAAACATCTATCAATATTAATTTTGATATTTGATGTTGATAAGTGGCGTTCTGTCTGTGCATTGCTCTATCAATTTTAATACTATTTTATTAAAATGATATTATATTATATTGAATTCAATATAAATGCAAGCTTGTATTAAAAATGATACAAGCATCGTTGTGAGAATCCAAAAATACTATATTTACCCTTACACCTTTAATTTTAATATTCCTTTTTAATAAATAATATCTTATATAAAAGATCTGGTTGCTGTCACGCCATAAGTTTGGAGATGCTAAACATATCTCAAGCTGAAGTCTTGGACAACTTAATATGCATGATAACAATTATTAAAGGAAGAACATCCGTGAAACTGCAATTGTTGGCTAAGATGTAAAAGATACAGTCTAATTAAACATGAAATAAAAATAAACTGAACGTAAATTAGAAGTTATGGTCTCACAGCGATATTAAGTTGTGCTCTTAAAAAGTCTAAAATGAAAACGTTGTCGGATAAATTTATGTACCGGGAGAGATTTTCTATTAGATTAAAACATAGAAATATTCAAAGGGAATCAATCGCCAGGGAAATATAAACTCAGGTCAAAACGGTATGCACTTTCTTTAAAGTCGTTCCATCCTTATTCTGATGTAAATAAATTTCATGACGAAATTCTTCCGAGACACGATGACTCAGACCGATAACGAACGATTAAAAATAAAAGAAAAATAAAGATAATACCTAAAAAAATCCACCAGCACAAATAGTCCAACTATCATAATCGACCAAAAATAGTACATAAAATAGTCAAAGTGTTTCAACTAAAAGTAGATGTTTTTTTTCGTCTCTCAATATGAGACAAAATAATACAATGACTCAAACTTTAAAATTTTAAAATATTAAACCTACCAAAAATAAATCTATAAAAAAATTCTAAGTCATGTTGGGACCAGGGCACAAGATTACATTTGGAATGTCAAACTTAATATGATCATATGTCACTATAAGAAAAGGTGGTAATAGGGATGAAAATTTCGGACGAAAAATTTTTCGTTCCCTAATTATAAGATTTTCGACGGAAAGTACTTCCGTCCTAAATCCGTCCAAAATTAGGGACGGATTATCGACGGATGTAATTCCGTCCCAAATCCGTCCCTAATTTGGAATAGAAATATTTTTCATCGGAAATATACTTCCGTCCTAAATCTATCCCAAATTAGGGATGGATTTGTGACGGAATTATGATCTGTCGTAAATGATAAGAATATAACATATTAAATATGATTCTTATTATCTTCGACGGATCATAATTTTGTCCAAAATCTATTCCTAATTTGAGACGGATTTGGAACGGAAGTATTTTCCATCAAAAATATCATTATTATTTCCAACAAAAAATACTTATGTCCCAAATCCGTCCCAAATTACGGACGGATTTGGGACGGAATCATATTTCGTCTAAAATCCATCCCAAATTTAAGTGTCACGTCAAAAACAAATTGATATTTATAGGGTATTTTGTTACTCTTTTTTACCTCTTTTCTCTCAAATTAAAAAAGAAGACTAGAGAATCCACTTAAACATGTTTGACACGGTCTCTCCAATTTGTTAGTAAGGAATCACATCACATTATAACCATCCAGGCGGTGCATGCAGATGAAGCTGACCTTCTTCATGTCCCCCAAGGGCATAGGACGTGGTCGAGGGAGGGGCAACGAGGAGGTGGGGGAGTCTTCGTCGAGTGATGATGAGGAAGGTTGTAGTAACCCTGATAATTATCTGGATTTTTTCAGATTTTTAGAAATTAAAAAGAATTAATCAAGCATTTAATAGGCTTAAAGTGGGCTTAACTATTCAAGCTATTGATTTAAAAGCCGAGCCACCAATTAGATAAGTAGGTCCACTTAAAATGAGCCTTAAACCCTAAAACCCAAGCCGAAGGCCCAAGCCCAAACCCTAGAAACGTATTAGGGTTAGTTCCCTAATTAAAGGAGATAAATAAAGGATAATTAAGAGAGGAATTTGACTAAAATTCAAATTTTGGAAGGCCAGGCAAGTCGCGGTCAGTCGCGCGACCACGACTTGCTAATAGCGGTCCAGGGAAAACCACTACTTAGTTCCGTAAACGGAAGGTGATAAATCTCAGAAAGTTTGGATTCTTATTGTAACGCCCCAACTCGAAGACCCAGTCCAGTCGTAAAGACTCACGTCGGATCCTGATCGAGACGTTACAGTGGGACAACCCAAACGGTACAATCACGGTAGAGAGTTTTTACATAAACATTGAGATATCATTACAGTGGAAATGAAAATGCTTGAATCATCAACTTACATTCAAATGAATTCATCCACATACATCGAAATATAGATTAATAATTTAATAAGTCATTTACTACATAACCAAAATTTTACACATATTTTTTTTCTAACTGACATAACTACCTAAGATAATACACGTAGTAACTCCAAGCCTCGATCAGACTACTGCGAGATCACTCATCGCTTTCTTCTATCGCTTCTCCTGAAAATGTTCAACGGTGTGAGTCTACGAATAGACCCAGTAAGAGACTAGCATGGTCCCCAATCATAACATGTATAAACACATCCAAAGTGTTTTATGTTATTGTTGGGTCCCACGATCAATGACACCTAAGAGGGGGGTGAATTGGGTGATTACAAATTTTAAGGAAACTCTTTCCCTTTTAACAAGTGTAATGAAACAACAATTAAAACATCAAATCTGTTGAACTCGCAAGTTAGATTACAACCTACACTAACCCCCACACTAGACGACAAGATGAATGCTGCGTGGTGGAGTAAACTACTTACAACAAGATTAAGGAAGTTAATTAAGCCAAGAAGTAGATTCTCTCAATCTCACCGTTCCCACACGATCATATAAAAGGATTCAACAATCAAACCAAGCCAACGCGCAAAGCAAACCACAATGCACAGGGATTTTAAGGTGGTTCGGGACCACGACGGGCTCCCTACGTCCACCCCTCACCAAACTAGGTGATGCTTCACTCGGGGATAAATCCCCAAATGGAGACGACGCTCCAACCACACACGCAGGACGATGCCTGCACACACACACGAGGACGTGCCCCAATGCACACACACACACACACGCACGGTGACGAAGTCCCCAACACGATCCAATAAGCGGATCAACAAAACGCACACACGCTGCGACAAGTGCAGCAAACCTTACACACACGTAGATATAGGAAGACCTACACACACATGAATCAAATACGACACACACAAATGACCACGGATCCAACAACGATCCACACACACACAAGTATGCAGTTTATAAGAAACACAAATCTGAAACTTAAAACACAATAAGGCACAGTTGAGAAAAACTCCTGATTTGGCTCTCCTTTGAATGTATGTTGTTGATTTTGAATGTGGCTTCAATCTCCACTTGATCGGAGCTTTAATCCGGGCTTGCTTGGCTCTTCTTTTCCTTGGACATCACTCTCTTGATCTCCCTTGGATCTCTCTTGACTCCCCTTAGATCGTTCTTGAAGGATGATGAAAGATTCTTGCTCAATTGAAGTTGTAGCTTGATTCTCTATGCAACTTCTAGTTGGGGATCGATTGGAAACTTGTTTGCAGCTTGTTCCCTTCACATTCATGCTCAAAACATGGTGGAAGAAGCCCTGGAGCTGCTGCCTGCGACCTGCACACATAAGGATAGAGAGGAATTCGAAATTTCAGATCTAGCTTGGTTCCCTTTTTGGGTTTACAACCCAACAAGAAGTATTTATGCCTCTAGGACGCTCAAGAGACAGCCCTGGGACAAGATCCACATATCCTGGAGTGATTTGGGACTTTTGGACTGGATTGGGAGGACTTTTGGCGCACTTAAACGAAGGTCAAATTTGACGGCGCCGCCCCGTATCGGAAAGGGTCGACCCTTGGGGTCGACCCTCGAGCAAACAGAACCCCAACAGAACCATTTTCATGTTCTATTTTACAGGGGTCGACCCCAGGGGTCGACCCTCGGGCTAACATAACCCAAACAGAACCAAGTTTTGGTTCTGGTTTACAGGGGTCGACCCTTCAATGGGTCGACCCCAGGGGTCGACCCTTTCAGGCATGGTGCATAAAACTGATTCTGTTTTGAACAGAACCTAAGAGGGTCGACCCCCTGGGTCGACCCCTTCTTGTTTGGGTCTGAAAAATAGCTTAAACCTCTATCAAATCAATGTGAAATAATTGATTAAATATTACCATAATCCCATGAAGATCAACCATGATTTTTCATCCTGAAAAATATGCTAAAGCAAGAGGTTAGATCAAAATCAAAATATATGGGTCATGCATTATCATATGAAGCTAGTTTTGAGACCGAGACCCAAATGACATGAAGTATGATTATAAAAGCATTAGCATGAGACGCATAGATGCTTTGAAAATATTTTCATCTTAAGAACCTCCCCAAGAATATGTATAAGACACTTTAAAACCATTAAGTCTTTAACTATCCAATGAAGTCAATTGAGAGAACGACTAATGAATCACTCCCAATCTAGGCACATGGAAATTCATTTCCAGCTCATGGATACGTACCATGGATTCAAGGGTAGCCAATACAAATCAATCAAACCTCATATGAGTTCCAACTTCAGTCCAGAGCAACATGTATCCAATCATCATTGAGTCATGATTTTGTATGAGTGAGAGGAAGATGATGGATCCTTTCAACAAAGATAAACAGTGAAGTGGAGATGATTTTACACAATGACAAGCAACCAATTCATATCAACGAATACTCAATGAATACTCAATGAATCTACATTATTATGGACAAAAAGAACATGAACATTAGTCTTAACATTCCCACACTAAAACATGCATGAAGGCGCATGCATTCTAGCCCAGTAGCAGTACCTGCAAAGTAAGATATCAACATGTGAGTTCGTTTGTCATGACGACGAGTTCATTTATGATGAAGACATTTTCTATAGATCACTCACACATCAAAATCATTATCATCACACATGAAGTTTAGTTATCATCAAAATCATAGTTCAACAATCTCCCCATTTTTGATGATGACAAACTTAGTGATGAATGATGACAACCTTAGTGATGATGGCAAACTCCCCCATGATGACAAACGAAATGATTTTTCTCCTCATGTCACAGGCAATCATGAATCATGAATCACATGAAATCTTTCTCCCCCTTTGACATTAGCAAAAAGCGGGGTAAGGCCAATCATTCTCCCTCAAGAACATGATCAAAAGGAGGGGAAGAAACAAAGGAGATGTAAATTGTAGCATGATAAATGAGCAAGGATCAATAACCCACATTTGAAATTCTGATGAAGCATGAGCAAAGTATAAATAAGTGGGTTCATGGAGTGTATGGGAGGGACCAAATCATATTTTTGTTGATTGATATGTTAGCAGAATTTTATTTATCTTGTGATACCAATGGTTGACATGAGAGGACACCAATTTTTGATTACTTGGATGTGCCAAGATGAGTAGAGCTGATTCTGATCTTTCTCCCCATTTGCCAAGCAAAGCCTAAAGTTAATTGAGCAAGTGAATAGCATGGGAAGTCCACTCAATTTTTGGTTTTCAATATTTTCCAGATTTTTAAATTTTGATTTGTGGTTTGAAATGCATGAGATGCAACATATGCATGTGATGGCATGCAAGATGCATACACAAGCGAACAAATAGATACGTATAAATACATGCAACACAATTCCCCCGTACTTATTTAAGAGGGGATGGGTATAGGAAAGATGCAAGAGAGTCATGACAATCGGAATGCATATGTGTAGCACATGGGAGATTGTGCAATCATATAGGATATTAATGCAATTGCTAATGCAGTCAATCAACTTTTTGAATACATATTAAATCAAATTTTCAAATGTGTAAGTGAGTAACATGAAAAATGATAGTTTCAATATGGATATTTAGATTTTCAGATCAACACAGGGAGACATTTTACAGACTGCACTTCAATTTTGAGAACAGCGTATTGGAGACTTCGCTCTACTACAATGAGTTTTCACCATCATTTTTTCAACTCAACCAGTATCACATGATAGTCAGAATTTTTCAAGAGTGATCAGATTCAAAATGATTCCTTTTTACGCGAGTAGACGCATGGAGCTCATGCCAGAATCCCCGATTACTCAGAATACTGAACCATTTCACCTCATTTTGAACAGAGATACTAGTCCACACTTTTCAGATATGAACCACATCATGTCTCAGGTGACATGTGCCCAGTTTACTCAGTGAGACCGAGCATTGCTCTGCCGTTCATTTTCATTTCAGATTTTTCAACAAGGATAGGTAGGTAACTTTTTCCTCAACTGTCTCTTCAACATACATGCAACAAGTTTAACATCTCGAGAGTGTTGAAAAAAAATTCATATATCCTTATCTTTAATACTCATTTTCACATTTTGTGCATGAAGTGTACGAATTTGATACAGCATATATACCGAAAATATCATGAATACATAACAATACAACTCCCCCTAAATAGATGCACCTTTACTCCCCCAGAGTGTACAACATGAAGCACACTGATAATGACTCAAATGTAACATTATTTATCAAGAAGGCATAAGGTCGTAAAAATTTCAAGGATGGGGGTGAATATCATATAATAACACACAAGCACACATTGAGAGTTTATGCAAATGCACTATGACATGCATGTGAGCAATGTGATGTCAATTTGATACCAATTGAATGGATAATTTGATACCAATTGAATGGATGCCAACAGAATGAATTAAGTGCGACTAATGCATGAGTTCTAATGCAATGTGGAATTTAACATGGGTGCAAAGTGTGTATTTTTGGTTTTTCATTTGAGTGAACTAAATACACATAATGCATTGAATTATGATGCCTGCAACCTATAACTATGTGAGAGTGGAATGCAAGTTATTCTGGCAAGATGAGAGCTTTATTTTCAATCCTGTGTGACAGAAATCTTATTGAGATCATCTACATTCTATTCAAGAATCAACAAACATTTTTATGACATGACCTTTATGAATAAGGGTGCATAAATGATCAAAATTAGGCAATGCAACCAAAATTTCAGAATTGTTCAAAAACATATTTTCAAAGGTCTTTCACAAGTTTTGAAATGAGAGTTCATCCATTAGCCAGATGTATGTATCATTTAATCATAAACATATTTTCAATTTACAAAGCACAACTCAAGGATTCATTCACAAATCAACCAATCACAAGCCAGTCAAGATCTGGTACGAGACGGAGATTTTAGTCCAAAGATTCAACTCAACACATAGGGAATGTTTCCAAGTGGATATAATCCACTCTTTCACAAACGCCATTTGATATACCAGATATGCAATTCAATTCAAGTGTCATTCAATAACCAACCACTTCAAGCACATCTCTCAAGGTTTTCATTTGGTTAAATCAATTAAGTATGCTCATCACATCAAACTAGATTCAATCATTTTGTCACAACATGCTAGTAAATGACAACTCAAGTTTTTAGAATCAATACTTGTCATCTAGAGGTATCACCAAGTGACAAAAAGGCCATTGCATTAGTTGATAAGGATGAATTACCTTGGTTCAGGAGACAAGATTAGAAGCCTTCAATCACTCAGATCACCAACCTCACGGAGGTTGATATTTCAGATTTTACTTTCTTACCTTTGCCTTGAGAATCTATTTTCTTCCAAACTTTTCACCATGCATTGGGTACTTGCTTTAGCACGTACAAGGACTTTCACCAACTTGTGCTTAAGTCGATTCTAGAGGTTGTTCAAGTTTTGGTATCCCATCTCCTTGTGGCAATTGAGAAGATTCTCATTATTTTTCATCATTGTAAGGTGTTCCTTTAGTTGATGCAAGTTTGACTATGAATGGCCAGCATCACTTGGACTTGGGGAGTGTAATCTGCATCCAAAGACAAAAATAGATTTGATTTGTCAATTATGATTCAGATTTATTAACAATGACATCACAAATTATTTTAACAATCAACATCCCCTAGATAGCTCAAGATATAATGCATGACTCATGTATGAACCTAAACATTAAGCTCATATGGTGAATGTGGTTGCTCCCCCTTAGTGTGTGCATGAATGCAAGATGTTCAGTAACAATCCAATACCATATGTAGCCTTTTAAGTAAATGACTCATAGTACCAGGCGAAGAACTTAGATCTAAAGATCACCTCACGCATAGTGATAATTTTCAGACAGGCTTAACCTGCCCTTTCACATGTCACCATTTGATATACTATGTAATCATGGATGATGAAGGTAGGAGGATTGCTATGCATTATGACATGAATTCACAATGTTCAACATTTGCATGATAGAGTACGAAAGTGTATGCAAACTCAATATGTGTAGTGAAATCATGCTTTGGTGAATCTTCAAGCTCTTCTTTACACAGAGATGCTATATGACAAGTGATATATGCACAAATATGCAAACAACCATGAATGAAGTGCATGTACGGACATATGCAAGATTACATGACTACATAGCACAAAGTCAGTTAAAATTTGACACAATCACTATAGAAGGTAGGAGAGATATCACCTGATCTTTAAGTTCAGTTTTTAATTTTTCTTCCAACCTGACTTATACCATGTGACCCGTGTGCCTTACCTTCTTGATGAAAATAGATTTCATGCTTTACATTCCCAAGACACACCTGCAAAATAGATTTCTCATTTACCATTCTTAGGCACCCAAATCATCTTGGGTCCTTGTGGGTTAGCAGCAACATGGGTATGCAACTTCCAATTTTTAACAATATTCAAGTCATTATTTCTCATGAGAAAATAATCATGCTTAACATTCTCAGATTTTCTAAAATGATGGTAGAGGGCATGTGACATCACATGCTTTCTTTTCATTGGTTCTACCAGTTCATGTGAGTGATCATGATGTGTTGAATGAAAGTTCTTCCTCTTCGACAATAGCCAGCAATGTGAAGTTGTATGACCCCTTTTACCACAGTGACTACAATGCATGGAAGGCTTTGTGGTGAAGGCTTTCTTTATATTTTTCAAAACAGTTTGATTTCTACATGCTCTAAAGTCATCATTCTTCATGATGAAATAATTATGCATAGCATGTCCATATTTACCACAATAAAAACATGTGAGTTTCTTTCTAGTTGGTTGTGTGTGTGTGGAAGAAGTATGTTCAACATGTATGGAGGTGCTAGTAGTATTTTTAGATTTTTGATGCATGTTGATTTTCTGATTTTTATTTTCTTTTTGAAGCTTTTGGACATTCACATTATTTTTCTGATTTGATTGGGTTCTTGATACAGTGGGTTGTTGGGAGTAAGATGTGGAGGTGCTGGGTGCACAATTGTCATGAACAAATGAAGTATATATTTTATTTCAATTTTTTTTTTGTTCACAGGATTGAACCCCAGCCCTTCTCTTTTAAAGTTCACTCTCATTCCCAATAGTTTATCCAAGTTTTCTTGACCATTGACAAATCTAGATAAAGAAGCATTCAAATCAGAAATTTCTTTTTCAAGTGATGAAATGTGCAATTCATAGGAAACCATCTTATTTTCACAAGACTTGACTTGTTCATGTAATTGGATGTTGATGATTTTGTAGGTTTCCATTTCTTATTTCAACACATGCATTTCTTCACATTGATCAACAAGCAAATTTTTTCCTTTTTCAAAAATAAGTAATCTTTCAGAAATGGCATTGTTCAACTGTTTCAATTCTTCATTTTCTTTTCTTATGCATGAAATGACTCCTTCATGATTTTTGATGTCCGTCAGAAGAGATTCATTTTCAGTTTTGAATTTAAAGCATTTGTTACATGAGGAATTTTCTATTTGAAAATTTTCAAGATTTTTCACATTACTTTCAAGTAAGGAGTTCTGAATTAACAATGCATTATTCTCCTTTTCAAGTTCCGAGCATTTATCATACGTAGCATTCTCAAGAAAAGCATGTTCAGATTTCTTTTTCAATTTTTTATTTTCAGACTTAACTTTCTTATACTTTTCAACAAGCTCATCATATGCATTCAACAAATCTTCATAGCTAAATTCATCTTCATTATCAGAATCAGAGTTTACCTTTGAGCTTGATCCACTTGGTGAGCTTGACCCACTTGGCTGATCACTCCTTTGTTCACTCGTGCCTGCCACAAGACCGTTGTCTTCATGCTCTTCCAGGATTTTGATTAAGCCATTCAAGATATCCTTTGCGGATCTACAATGGGAGACAAAAGGGAAATAGTTAGAATTAACTGCAGCAATAAGTAATTTTAGAGTCAAACAATTTTGATCATGTTTACGCTTTTGATTTACAGTCCAGACACTTTTGTCTTTAGGTAATTCATAAGGACCATGTGAAATAAGCTTCCATAGCTTAGGGTCGTATGAATTGACTAGACTACACATCCTTCCTAACCACAAATCAAAATTACAACCATCAAACACGGGTGGAGAGTTCAAGGTGTACATGATGGTACTCATTGATCCGGATCACTCTAGATCGTTGGATCTATGAAATTAGAGCATTAGCTCTGATACCAATTGTTGGGTCCCACGATCAATGACACCCAAGAGGGGGGTGAATTGAGTGATTACAAATTTTAAGGAAACTCTTTCCCTTTTAACAAGTGTAATGAAACAATAATTAAAACATCAAATCTGTTGAACTGGCAAGTTAGATTACAACCTACACTAACCTCCACACTAGACGACAAGTCGAATGATGCGTGGTGGAGTAAACTACTTACAACAAGATTAAGGAAGTTAATTAAGCCAAGAAGTAGATTCTCTCAATCTCACCGTTCCCACACGATCATATAAAAGGATTAAACAATCAAACCAAGCCAACGCGCAAAGAAAACCACAATGCATAGGGATTTTAAGGTGGTTCGGGACCACGACGGGCTCCCTACGTCCACCCCTCACCAAACTAGGTGAGGCTTCACTCGGGGATAAATCCCCAAACGGAGACGACACTCCAACCACACACGCAGGACGATGCCTGCACACACACACGAGGACGTGCCCCAATGCACACACACACACACGCACGGAGACGAAGTCCCCAACACGATCCAACAAGCGGATCAACAAAACGCACACATGCTGCGACAAGTGCAGCAAACCTTACACACACGTAGATATAGGAAGACCTACACACACATGAATCAAATACGACACACACAAATGACCACGGATCCAACAACGATCCACACACACACAAGTATGCAGTTTATAAGAAACACAAATCTGAAACTTAAAACACAATAAGGCACAGTTGAGAAAAACTCCCGATTTGACTCTCCTTTGAATGTATGTTGTTGATTTTGAATGTGGCTTCAATCTCCACTTGATCGGAGCTTTAATCCGGGCTTGCTTGGCTCTTCTTTTCCTTGGACATCACTCTCTTGATCTCCCTTGGATCTCTCTTGACTCCCCTTAGATCGTTCTTGAAGGATGATGAAAGATTCTTGCTCAATTGAAGTTGTACCTTGATTCTCTATGCAACTTCTAGTTGGGGATCGATTGGAAACTTATTTGCAGCTTGTTCCCTTCACATTCACGCTCAAAACATGGTGGAAGAAGCCCTGGAGCTGCTGCCTGCGACTTGCACACATAATGATAGAGAGGAATTCGAAATTTCAGATCTAGCTTGGTCCCCTTTTTGGGTTTACAACCCAATAAGAAGTATTTATGCCTCTATGACGGTCAAGAGACAGCCCTGGGACAAGATCCACATATCCTGGAGTGATTTGGGGCTTTTGGACCGGATTGGGAGGACTTTTGGCGCACTTAAACGAAGGTCAAATTTGACGGCGCCGTCCCGTACCGGAAAGGGTCGACCCTTGGGCAAACAGAACCCCAACAGAATCATTTTCATGTTCTATTTTACAGGGGTCGACCCTCAGGCTAACAGAACCCAAATAGAACTAAGTTTTGGTTCTGGTTTACAGGGGTCGGGTCGACCCTTCAATGGGTCGACCCCAGGGGTCGACCCTTTCAGGCAGGGTGCATAAAACTGGTTCTGTTTTGAACAGAACCTAAGAGGGTCGACCCCCTGGGTCGACCCCTTCTTGTTTGGGTCTGAAAAATAGCTTAAACCTCTATCAAATCAATGAGAAATAATTGATTAAATATTACCATAATCTCATGAAGATCAACCATGATTTTTCATCATGAAAAATATGCTAAAGCAAGAGGTTAGATCAAAATCAAAATATATGGGTCATGCATTATCATATGAAGCTAATTTTGAGACCGTGACCCAAATGACATGAAGTATGATTATGAAAGCATTAGCATGAGACGCATAGATGCTTTGAAAACATTTTCATCTTAAGAACCTCCCCAAGAATATGCATAAGACACTTTGAAACTATTAAGTCTTTAACTATCCAATGAAGTCAATTGAGAGAACGACTAATGAATCACTCCCAATCTAGGCATATGGAAATTCATTTCCAGCTCATGGATACTTACCATGGATTCAAGGGTAGCCAATATAAATCAATCAAACCTCATATGAGTTCCAACTTCAGTCCAGAGCAACATGTATCCAATCATCATTGAGTCATGATTTTGTATGAGTGAGAGGAAGATGATGGATCCTTTCAACAAAGACAAACAGTGAAGTGGAGATGATTTTACACAATGACAAGCAACCAATTCATATCAACGAATACTCAATGAATACTCAATGAATCTACATTAGTATGGGCAAAAAGAACATGAACATTAGTCTTAACATTCCCACACTAAAACATGCATGAAGGCGCATGCATTCTAACCCAGTAGCAGTACTCGCAAAGTAAGATATCAACATGTGAGTTCGTTTGTCATGACGACGAGTTCATTTATGATGAAGACATTTTCCATAGACCACTCACACATCAAAACTATTATCATCACTCATGAAGTTTACTTATCATCAAAACCATAGCTCAACAGGTATTTCATTTCATAATTTATTCTTAGGCATAATTTCAATTAGATAACACATGAGGTTAATACATTTAACCCAATCTCAATTTTTATGATCATAAGTCATGCTATTAACATTTTACAAATATAACATGTGCATTAAAACTTTATTCTATCAATGACAAAGTAAATGATATTTCATAATTAACAAATATAAATAATTACAATGTAATAACAGTAACATGCAATAACAATTCAGTAGGCAGTAATACTAATTTCACTATCGGTTTAATGAGCGGTAACAGTAGACAGTAACAGTCATTCCAATATCGATTCAGTGAACAGTAATAACAGTTTCTATATCAATTCAATGAGCAGTAATAGTCGTATTAAAAACGATTCAGTAGACAATAACAGTCGTTCAATTTCAGTTCAGTGAGCAGTAATAGTCATTTTAATAATGACTCGGTGAACAGTAACAGTCATTTCAATTTCAGTTCAGTGAGTAGCAATAGTCATTATAACAATGACTCAATAAACAGTAACAATAATTTCAATTTCAGTTCAATGGGCAGTAGTAGTCATTTCAATAATGACTCAGAAAGCAGTAGTAGTCATTTGAATAATGGCTCATTAAACAGTAACAGTCATTTCAATTTCAGTTCAGTAAATAGTAGTTTCAATTTCAATTCAGTAATTAATAACAGTGATATAACTAGCCATACACAGTGCCCAAACCACTCATATAAGGATAGTCAGTCGGTACTCGATCATCTAGGTAAATAGTGATGAGTCTTGGTTACTGCGCAGAACCGGGAGAAGTCCTCTCCACCTTAACCAGTGGTACTTGTCCACCTCCAGGATTTCATCCCCGTTACCCTCAAGACTAGTACAGTGTGAACCTCCCCATAGGGACATTTCTATGGCTTGGTTCCAGTCTTCCCCTATGGTGGCAGTGTTCATTTGACAATACTAACGGTACGGTAAATAAATAAATAAAATAAAATAAAATAAATAAATAATATATATATATATATGACTTATATGAAATGGACACATGTCACTCAAAATTCATGCTGTGAACATTAATATGCCAATACTGAAAATCCTTTTTCTTTTTCTAAAATTCTCAACTTATTTAAACATAATGACATATATATATCTAAAAGTTTACTAATTCTGTTTACAGAAATCATAATGCAGGAATCAATACATTTACATGAATGATCAAAACAGAAATTTGTCATCATTTTTCAGACAGTATATATAATTTTCTAAGATTATTTATTCTCCATTTATAAATAAAAAATTTATAATAATGTTCTCAAAACTCAGAATCCATTGAAATTTCAGAAAAATAACACATTTATAGAAATGATCAATTAAGGCTTAGAGGACTTAGGCAGTCTGAAGACTGAACCTTCGGGGAACCTGAGACTCTTAAGAGATCTGAGGACTCGAAAGAAGCAGACGTCAAGAGGATGCACAAAGCTTTGATCAAAACTCGATGCCTTCACAGAGCAGTCGAGATGTTCTTATATAGACAGAAGTTTTAATTACAACGATTTAAAATGGAGTCTGGAAAGTTTCGACTCAAAACTACATTTGAAGTCCGGGTTGAAATCCGGCTTTATATACATTTAATATCTTGTGGCGTCCGTGACATGCCCCTGGCTTTAGCTTGAATTAAAGTCCGACGGCGCGTCCGAATCTTTGCTGTTTGTGACGTGATTGCAACAGTCCGAATCTTTACTATTTGATGAGTTGTTGCAATAGCTTTCCGTGAGTGAGACAAAACCCTGCGGGTTCCTTTTGACAGCTAACGCATTGTTCTATGAGAGCACTGAGCTGTTTCAGGGTTGTGGATGCAGAAGGGGCCTCGTCACTTTCCAATTCCTCTACAATAAGTTCTTCATCTATATAGCGCCCCGGGTTCTGAAAAATTATATCGTTGAAAGAATAGACATAAATCTGATTCCCAGGTTTGAGTTTGGAGAATATCTGATAAATCTTGTTTTGCCTGTTGATTGGCGTAAAGTTACCTTCTGGTAAACAGTATATCATCTAAGATTTGCTTATTGATCAGCCATCGCAATATGTCTCCTTCTAAAGTAGACCACTTTATGTTGTTCATGAGACAACTGATTCGCCCTGCAGAAGTGACAAACAAATCTATGGAAGGATATTCCCCTTGTGTTGAGCTGCCTTGAGGAAACATCATTCTAATCTTTTGACAAAAATGCAGCCTTTGTTGTGGGGTTCATGTTTGAAAATTTTTCCAATTGGCATGTCCGACTCCACGCATCATCCTGAGCTGGGGCTTAAGTTCTCTGGTTAGGGCGTCTGGGAGATGATGTTCTTTGCCTACGATTTTTTCAATCGAAAACTTGTATTGGGCTAGAATAAATTGCCACCAGGCATAACGCCTTAATTTTGCACTATCAGCAAGTTTGCGTTTAAGAAATGCCCCTAAAGTAGAGGAATCTGTCCGTAGGATGAAGGTTTCACTAATCAGATAAGAATGGAATTTTTGGACACCTTTGACTGCTGCAAGAATTTCCTTTTCTGCTGGCCAATAGTTTAGTTCATGTTTCTTAAACTGCCCACTATTATAAGCACAGATGTTTTCTTGTCGATCCCTTTTCTGGAGAAGCACGGCAGACCAAGTATCTTCGGAGGCATCTGTTGCCAACACATAAGGGCCTGTATAGGCGGGGGCTAGAGGAGGAAGATTATCACATTCCTTTTGGAGATTGATAATTTCTTGAGTGGCTGCTTTGTTCCATTGAAATGACTTAGTACGCATAGCACTCCTGATGTTCCTGGTTTTTTCTGATAACTTGGGAATGAAGTTGCGTACATAGTTCAGGCAACCCATAAACCTTTGGCACTGTAGTAGATTTTCCATTTCTATTGGAAAGTTTGCCAGTTTTTTCAGCGGATGAGCCTGCATCTGTATTTTGCCATGTTCTATAAGTACTCCCAAGAACTCAACCTTTGTAACAGCTATTTGAAATTTATCAGACGTAGCGGACAACCCAATGCCATGTTGTTGAATTAGCTCAATGAACTGCTGTAAATGTTGTAGATGCTCCTTCATAGATGCAGAAAAGACTAAGAAATCATCAATATAATTTGCTATGAAGTGCGCATATGGTTTAAATATGTTGTCCATTCTACATTGGAATTGAGCTGGAGCATTTTTTAATCCAAAGGGTAACACCAACCATTCATATAATCCACATGGAGACGAGAAAGCTATTTTGTGTATGTCGGCTTCAGCTATTTTTATCTGATGATAGCCTGATTTGCAATCAAATTTTGAAAAGACAGAAGCTTGGGCCACGCGCTGGATCAGCTCTTCTTTATTAGGAAGTGGCCATTTAATGTCTATTGTGACTGTGTTTAAGGGGCTATAATCTATCACCATCCTAGCTTTTCCTCGCTTTTGCTCTGCATGGTTTCGAACGATGAATGCGGAGCAGGCATAGTTGGAAGAAGAGGGTCTCATGAGCTATTTTTGGCTAAATTCCTCAATTTGTTTACGAATCTCAGTTTCGTCTTCCAAAGAATGATGAATAGGTTTCCCCTGAACTGGAATCGTATGTAGAGTAGGAATGAGAGCCTCTGGTGAATCCTTATGCCAATTTTGTAGTGGATGCTCTATGCAGCAATCTTTTAATTGCTGTGTTATCACTGTTAGTGGACGAATATAGGGCTGAGCTTGAACATCCAAGGCATTTAATTGTTTGATCAGTGCATATCTTTCTCGTTTTTCCTGCTGTTTCTCTTTGTACCGAATCAGCTGTGATATTGAGATATCTTCAAGAGAAGCCATGTGATGCTGAGTGGTTTTGAAATATGGGGATATGCGAGGGACTAATTCCTTGGTATTGTGTAGGTTGAGGACCATCATCTCTTTTGAAATGGTATAAGGGCCCATTTTATCTAAGGTAACACATCCTAGACCCACTTCATAACCTCCGTCATTGATTTGAAAGAAATCGGCCACTATGACCTGTTTGCCCAATTTGACGGGTACCTGGAGGGCAAAATACGAAATGGCGCGAGAGCCATTCATAGTTTCGATTTCCCCGCCCGCGGGATAATAGAGCCAATCGTGCCAAAGCTTTTGATGGCACCAGTTGATGTTTGCTCCCGTGTCAATAAAAATTTGACATTTTTTCCAAGATTCTTGGCCATCTGTAGCAATATGTCCTGGGATAATTATGCTATTCGTTAGCTTAATCATTTTTTTTATTTGGAAGACTTGTTGTTCCGAGAGAGAGTGATGATAGTTCGGTATACTTATCTCGGGAACTTTGCCTTTCTTGTAATCTCTAGAAAACGCCACTGATGGTTGAGATGAGGTAGTTGCTTGAGGCAATGTTACCTGAGGCGTAAACCCGTAAACTTGTCGTGAAGTAGAGGCCTTGTAAAATGGATTGATGAAGTCTTCTTCACTATCTGCTGAAGATGATAGAGATGAAGAAGCCATGCTCCACCGTTTCTCATCAGAATCCTCTGGCTGTGAATCGGGTTCATTTTAAGCACTTTCATCACTGTCAGTAGAGCTTGGATGGAATATTCCACAGTTAATACCAGAACTGCTAGCCATGGGTGCTTGTAAAGGTTCAGGTTCAAGATCCGTAGTAGAAGGAGAAGAGTCTCCTGGTGATTGCATCACATATAAATCTGTGTTAGTTCAGAGCGCTTCTAGATATTGCTCCGGTGATTCAATCAATTCCCAATCTAAGTCTATTTCTTCAATGGCAAACATTGCTCTAACATGCTTCGGAGCCTTGTTAGGGCAATTTCTGGCGAAATGGCCTTGCTTCCTGCAAGCAAAACACTCATCCTTTTCTGTAGCCGTTCGTCGTTTGGTTTGCCGTTTCTTGAAGAATTTGTAAGGTCTGATAGGCCTTCTTTTAGACGTGTTTGCTCGTGAAAATCGCGGCCTAAAACGTCGATAACTACGACATTTTTTTATAGCTTTCTTAGGAATATTGAAGGCTTCTGCCCCTTCAATTTGTGCACATGTTTGTTGTGAGAGCTTCGGCAGGGCCTGTTGAGCCTTAAGATTGTAACATAGCCTTTTTATTTCTTGTCGTACATATTGAATGATGTCGACAAAAAGTAAGCTATCGAGCAGCACATTGGTAGTGTTTAACTCTGACAACACTAGATTACTAATAACCTCTGGTAAGGAGGCTAAAAATTGAGCTTTTGCTGCTGACGAATTATTTAAGCCAAGCCTATAGACTTCCTTTGTATAGCTGTCGCAATATGGTTCAAAGTAGTCTAGATTGGTAAGGCTTCTTTTGGCCAACATGAAAATATCCATTGATGTTTGATGTTGCCTTGACGGACAAAATTCTCTGATCAATTGATTACCTAGTTCATGTACCCCTTGTTCAATAATTATTAGTTTTCCTTCTTCAGAGGTGTTATCCCATAAGTATTTGACCTTGCCAGTGAAAGCTAGACTCAAGACTTCAAAAAGCTGCGCATTTGGGGTTTTACTAGCTTGCTGAGCCATGTAGACCTTTTGGGTCCAGATGCGGATGATATCTTCGATATCAGCTACAGGTGCCGTGTCTATGTTTAGGATGGGAATGTCCATACCTAATACAATGATATGATCTGTATATATGCGGCCTGCGTTATACTCTGGCTTCGGAATTTTGGATCTCATCATCTTTAATTCTAACTGGGGTACTTTGGTGGGATCTTGAGGCAGCTTGATAGCTTTGAGTCGATTCTTTTCCTTAGAAAGAGGAGCCTTCAAGAGTTTTACATGAGCCTCATGTGTTTCCAAGGTAGATGTCTTCAAAGATTTCATGTGTTGCAATGATTTGTCCAGGAGATCTAGATTTTGAAGTATGACATCTAATTTGGCATCCATCTTATCCAATTTTTTCTTTGCAAATGACGTCCAGTGATTTACATAATTTAGCTGTCGGACTTCATCCTTTTGTGTCTGGGAAGATTCTGCACTATGAAGTAACAGGTAGCTAGCATCTGCCTTGAGTTCAATTTTTTCTTTCCGTAGTTGTTCTGGCGTAGTGGTTGTGTACGCCATTTCTGGAGGCCACTCAAATTCCTCAGGAGTAATGTAAATGGCATTGGTCGTAGATGGCTTGGAATTTAACATTCTGATAGCCGCTGCATCTCGATTTGGAGAAGAGCTTACAGAAGATGGTGGAGGATCATGAACGACTGGTAGAATAGGTGGAAGCTCAGAAGTAGAAGAAGTTGATGCTCCATGATTAGAGAATTTGGGTGCAGGAAGCAGTTGGAGTGTCGAGTAACGAAGAGAATGAGGTTCAGGAAACCTAGACATCCATCTTTTTTTTAATTTTTTCTCAGAAAAATCTGATGTAGCTAAGAATTGTTCGATTGTTGGGAATCCTTGAACAAATCCTTCTGTTGTGAGAGCTGGGGCTACATTAGAAATATTTCTATTGAGGCTAGTGGGTAATTGCATTCCATAAGGGTTACGAAAATGGGAAACTACAGAATTTGTCAAATGAAAGATGCATCTAGATGCTATTGTAGCATACACAGAATTCGGAAGCATTTCCACATCTTTTATTTGAATACACACAACAAAAGCTTGAGACAAGTGAGGATCATCTAGGGAAATAGTAAAGTTGGGTCTTATAACACACAACCCATCTTTATCCAGGTTACCCGAGAATTGACAGATAACAGCCTTTTCCCAATCGAGATGTCGTTCATCTAGTAGGGTAACTAGATACGGGGCATTCAGATTATAGGAAAAGTGTGGATGTACTAATATATCAATTTGTCCTATGTGGACAAATTTAGCTTGCTTGCTTTTCCAGGTCTTGACATCTTCTTGAGAGAAGAAGGGTAGAAATACCGGTCTCATGCCTGTTCCCTGAACCTGCATGTTAACCTCAACCTGCTTTATGCTTCTTAGCATGCGGGCCTGAAATTGAGGAAAAGCATACAATTCAGTTTTATCAATAGTTGGAAAGGCCACTGAACCAGTTTTAGTTGTAATTGCTTCCTGGGTGAGCATATGAGAGTGAATAGTGGATAAGGGGATATCCGAAGGATCTACAGAGGAGTAGCGGGATTGGAGCATGTTGACATGGAGAATAGCAGCGTTAGGCAGAACATGAAATTTCTTACCATCAATCTTACCATCATCATTATCCGAGTTATCAGAATCCTCAAGATCCAGTATAGTAGGGACTTTAACTGGAGCAATGATTACTGTGGATGCCATGGGTGTTGCACTAGATAGCCGTACTGGTGGATTCAGCAGCTGTGAGATTTTGCAGACTTCTTGTTTGAACTCTTCAGACGTTATAGGCTCTTCATCATATATGACCGCAGTGACATCTAATGGAAGGTTATCTGGATGCGCCAGTGCGCATGCCTGGAAGTTATTTTCGGGTTTACTTAGTCCCTTCAGGAAGAGAAACATATCTGCCGTCTGTTTGGCAGGTAAAATAGGACCCTCGGCTATGTAGCAGTTGCTGAGTAACAGAGGATCATCCTGCCGTTTGAAAAAACTCGAGGGATGCTCTTTGTTGATGAATGTGCTGTATTTTGCCCGGATGGACAAGGGGCGGACTTGCTGCGGCTCTTTAGGAGGTGGTGGCGCCCAACGAGACAGTTTAAAGTGGACATCTTTGGGCAAAGCATCTTCATGGAATGGAGTTGGTACTACTGATGCCTGCAAGGTGGTGTAGTACTCGGACAATGGAGCCATTGGCTTTTCAAGGCTTACTTCCTTGAAAACAACAACAAAGTGAGCATTATCAAAGGGTACTATATGAGATAGTGCAAAATATCGCCTGGTTGCAAAATTTGCGCTTATGACCATACCTTCCCAAGAACAAATTTCTTCAATAGGGAACGGGATAGTATGTCACTCAGTGTAGTGGATATCATGACGAAATCTAGGGACGATTGGGAGAAAAGTTGGGATGACTAGTTCTATCCCAGGCAATTCGTCCTTATAAAGATGAAATGTTCGACCCGCAGCATAGGCTTAGAGGACTTAGGCAGTCTGAAGACTGAACCTTCGGGGAACCTGAGACTCTTAAGAGATCTGAGGACTCGAAAGAAGCAGACGTCAAGAGGATGCACAAAGCTTTGATCAAAACTCGATGCCTTCACAGAGCAGTCGAGATGTTCTTATATAGACAGAAGTTTTAATTACAATGATTTAAAATGGAGTCTGGAAAGTTTCGACTCAAAACTACATTTGAAGTCCGGGTTGAAATCCGGCTTTATATACATTTAATATCTTGTGGCGTCCGTGACATGCCCCTGGCTTTAGCTTGAATTAAAGTCCGACGGCGCGTCCGAATCTTTGCTGTTTGTGACGTGATTGCAACAGTCCGAATCTTTACTATTTGATGAGTTGTTGCAATAGCTTTCCGTGAGTGAGACAAAACCCTGCGGGTTCCTTTTGACAGCTAACGCATTGTTCTATGAGAGCACTGAGCTGTTTCAGGGTTGTGGATGCAGAAGGGGCCTCGTCACTTTCCAATTCCTCTACAATAAGTTCTTCATCTATATAGCGCCCCGGGTTCTGAAAAATTATATCGTTGAAAGAATAGACATAAATCTGATTCCCAGGTTTGAGTTTGGAGAATATCTGATAAATCTTGTTTTGCCTGTTGATTGGCGTAAAGTTACCTTCTGGTAAACAGTATATCATCTAAGATTTGCTTATTGATCAGCCATCGCAATATGTCTCCTTCTAAAGTAGACCACTTTATGTTGTTCATGAGACAACTGATTCGCCCTGCAGAAGTGACAAACAAATCTATGGAAGGATATTCCCCTTGTGTTGAGCTGCCTTGAGGAAACATCATTCTAATCTTTTGACAAAAATGCAGCCTTTGTTGTGGGGTTCATGTTTGAAAATTTTTCCAATTGGCATGTCCGACTCCACGCATCATCCTGAGCTGGGGCTTAAGTTCTCTGGTTAGGGCGTCTGGGAGATGATGTTCTTTGCCTACGATTTTTTCAATCGAAAACTTGTATTGGGCTAGAATAAATTGCCACCAGGCATAACGCCTTAATTTTGCACTATCAGCAAGTTTGCGTTTAAGAAATGCCCCTAAAGTAGAGGAATCTGTCCGTAGGATGAAGGTTTCACTAATCAGATAAGAATGGAATTTTTGGACACCTTTGACTGCTGCAAGAATTTCCTTTTCTGCTGGCCAATAGTTTAGTTCATGTTTCTTAAACTGCCCACTATTATAAGCACAGATGTTTTCTTGTCGATCCCTTTTCTGGAGAAGCACGGCAGACCAAGTATCTTCGGAGGCATCTGTTGCCAACACATAAGGGCCTGTATAGGCGGGGGCTAGAGGAGGAAGATTATCACATTCCTTTTGGAGATTGATAATTTCTTGAGTGGCTGCTTTGTTCCATTGAAATGACTTAGTACGCATAGCACTCCTGATGTTCCTGGTTTTTTCTGATAACTTGGGAATGAAGTTGCGTACATAGTTCAGGCAACCCATAAACCTTTGGCACTGTAGTAGATTTTCCATTTCTATTGGAAAGTTTGCCAGTTTTTTCAGCGGATGAGCCTGCATCTGTATTTTGCCATGTTCTATAAGTACTCCCAAGAACTCAACCTTTGTAACAGCTATTTGAAATTTATCAGACGTAGCGGACAACCCAATGCCATGTTGTTGAATTAGCTCAATGAACTGCTGTAAATGTTGTAGATGCTCCTTCATAGATGCAGAAAAGACTAAGAAATCATCAATATAATTTGCTATGAAGTGCGCATATGGTTTAAATATGTTGTCCATTCTACATTGGAATTGAGCTGGAGCATTTTTTAATCCAAAGGGTAACACCAACCATTCATATAATCCACATGGAGACGAGAAAGCTATTTTGTGTATGTCGGCTTCAGCTATTTTTATCTGATGATAGCCTGATTTGCAATCAAATTTTGAAAAGACAGAAGCTTGGGCCACGCGCTGGATCAGCTCTTCTTTATTAGGAAGTGGCCATTTAATGTCTATTGTGACTGTGTTTAAGGGGCTATAATCTATCACCATCCTAGCTTTTCCTCGCTTTTGCTCTGCATGGTTTCGAACGATGAATGCGGAGCAGGCATAGTTGGAAGAAGAGGGTCTCATGAGCTATTTTTGGCTAAATTCCTCAATTTGTTTACGAATCTCAGTTTCGTCTTCCAAAGAATGATGAATAGGTTTCCCCTGAACTGGAATCGTATGTAGAGTAGGAATGAGAGCCTCTGGTGAATCCTTATGCCAATTTTGTAGTGGATGCTCTATGCAGCAATCTTTTAATTGCTGTGTTATCACTGTTAGTGGACGAATATAGGGCTGAGCTTGAACATCCAAGGCATTTAATTGTTTGATCAGTGCATATCTTTCTCGTTTTTCCTGCTGTTTCTCTTTGTACCGAATCAGCTGTGATATTGAGATATCTTCAAGAGAAGCCATGTGATGCTGAGTGGTTTTGAAATATGGGGATATGCGAGGGACTAATTCCTTGGTATTGTGTAGGTTGAGGACCATCATCTCTTTTGAAATGGTATAAGGGCCCATTTTATCTAAGGTAACACATCCTAGACCCACTTCATAACCTCCGTCATTGATTTGAAAGAAATCGGCCACTATGACCTGTTTGCCCAATTTGACGGGTACCTGGAGGGCAAAATACGAAATGGCGCGAGAGCCATTCATAGTTTCGATTTCCCCGCCCGCGGGATAATAGAGCCAATCGTGCCAAAGCTTTTGATGGCACCAGTTGATGTTTGCTCCCGTGTCAATAAAAATTTGACATTTTTTCCAAGATTCTTGGCCATCTGTAGCAATATGTCCTGGGATAATTATGCTATTCGTTAGCTTAATCATTTTTTTTATTTGGAAGACTTGTTGTTCCGAGAGAGAGTGATGATAGTTCGGTATACTTATCTCGGGAACTTTGCCTTTCTTGTAATCTCTAGAAAACGCCACTGATGGTTGAGATGAGGTAGTTGCTTGAGGCAATGTTACCTGAGGCGTAAACCCGTAAACTTGTCGTGAAGTAGAGGCCTTGTAAAATGGATTGATGAAGTCTTCTTCACTATCTGCTGAAGATGATAGAGATGAAGAAGCCATGCTCCACCGTTTCTCATCAGAATCCTCTGGCTGTGAATCGGGTTCATTTTAAGCACTTTCATCACTGTCAGTAGAGCTTGGATGGAATATTCCACAGTTAATACCAGAACTGCTAGCCATGGGTGCTTGTAAAGGTTCAGGTTCAAGATCCGTAGTAGAAGGAGAAGAGTCTCCTGGTGATTGCATCACATATAAATCTGTGTTAGTTCAGAGCGCTTCTAGATATTGCTCCGGTGATTCAATCAATTCCCAATCTAAGTCTATTTCTTCAATGGCAAACATTGCTCTAACATGCTTCGGAGCCTTGTTAGGGCAATTTCTGGCGAAATGGCCTTGCTTCCTGCAAGCAAAACACTCATCCTTTTCTGTAGCCATTCGTCGTTTGGTTTGCCGTTTCTTGAAGAATTTGTAAGGTCTGATAGGCCTTCTTTTAGACGTGTTTGCTCGTGAAAATCGCGGCCTAAAACGTCGATAACTACGACATTTTTTTATAGCTTTCTTAGGAATATTGAAGGCTTCTGCCCCTTCAATTTGTGCACATGTTTGTTGTGAGAGCTTCGGCAGGGCCTGTTGAGCCTTAAGATTGTAACATAGCCTTTTTATTTCTTGTCGTACATATTGAATGATGTCGACAAAAAGTAAGCTATCGAGCAGCACATTGGTAGTGTTTAACTCTGACAACACTAGATTACTAATAACCTCTGGTAAGGAGGCTAAAAATTGAGCTTTTGCTGCTGACGAATTATTTAAGCCAAGCCTATAGACTTCCTTTGTATAGCTGTCGCAATATGGTTCAAAGTAGTCTAGATTGGTAAGGCTTCTTTTGGCCAACATGAAAATATCCATTGATGTTTGATGTTGCCTTGACGGACAAAATTCTCTGATCAATTGATTACCTAGTTCATGTACCCCTTGTTCAATAATTATTAGTTTTCCTTCTTCAGAGGTGTTATCCCATAAGTATTTGACCTTGCCAGTGAAAGCTAGACTCAAGACTTCAAAAAGCTGCGCATTTGGGGTTTTACTAGCTTGCTGAGCCATGTAGACCTTTTGGGTCCAGATGCGGATGATATCTTCGATATCAGCTACAGGTGCCGTGTCTATGTTTAGGATGGGAATGTCCATACCTAATACAATGATATGATCTGTATATATGCGGCCTGCGTTATACTCTGGCTTCGGAATTTTGGATCTCATCATCTTTAATTCTAACTGGGGTACTTTGGTGGGATCTTGAGGCAGCTTGATAGCTTTGAGTCGATTCTTTTCCTTAGAAAGAGGAGCCTTCAAGAGTTTTACATGAGCCTCATGTGTTTCCAAGGTAGATGTCTTCAAAGATTTCATGTGTTGCAATGATTTGTCCAGGAGATCTAGATTTTGAAGTATGACATCTAATTTGGCATCCATCTTATCCAATTTTTTCTTTGCAAATGACGTCCAGTGATTTACATAATTTAGCTGTCGGACTTCATCCTTTTGTGTCTGGGAAGATTCTGCACTATGAAGTAACAGGTAGCTAGCATCTGCCTTGAGTTCAATTTTTTCTTTCCGTAGTTGTTCTGGCGTAGTGGTTGTGTACGCCATTTCTGGAGGCCACTCAAATTCCTCAGGAGTAATGTAAATGGCATTGGTCGTAGATGGCTTGGAATTTAACATTCTGATAGCCGCTGCATCTCGATTTGGAGAAGAGCTTACAGAAGATGGTGGAGGATCATGAACGACTGGTAGAATAGGTGGAAGCTCAGAAGTAGAAGAAGTTGATGCTCCATGATTAGAGAATTTGGGTGCAGGAAGCAGTTGGAGTGTCGAGTAACGAAGAGAATGAGGTTCAGGAAACCTAGACATCCATCTTTTTTTTAATTTTTTCTCAGAAAAATCTGATGTAGCTAAGAATTGTTCGATTGTTGGGAATCCTTGAACAAATCCTTCTGTTGTGAGAGCTGGGGCTACATTAGAAATATTTCTATTGAGGCTAGTGGGTAATTGCATTCCATAAGGGTTACGAAAATGGGAAACTACAGAATTTGTCAAATGAAAGATGCATCTAGATGCTATTGTAGCATACACAGAATTCGGAAGCATTTCCACATCTTTTATTTGAATACACACAACAAAAGCTTGAGACAAGTGAGGATCATCTAGGGAAATAGTAAAGTTGGGTCTTATAACACACAACCCATCTTTATCCAGGTTACCCGAGAATTGACAGATAACAGCCTTTTCCCAATCGAGATGTCGTTCATCTAGTAGGGTAACTAGATACGGGGCATTCAGATTATAGGAAAAGTGTGGATGTACTAATATATCAATTTGTCCTATGTGGACAAATTTAGCTTGCTTGCTTTTCCAGGTCTTGACATCTTCTTGAGAGAAGAAGGGTAGAAATACCGGTCTCATGCCTGTTCCCTGAACCTGCATGTTAACCTCAACCTGCTTTATGCTTCTTAGCATGCGGGCCTGAAATTGAGGAAAAGCATACAATTCAGTTTTATCAATAGTTGGAAAGGCCACTGAACCAGTTTTAGTTGTAATTGCTTCCTGGGTGAGCATATGAGAGTGAATAGTGGATAAGGGGATATCCGAAGGATCTACAGAGGAGTAGCGGGATTGGAGCATGTTGACATGGAGAATAGCAGCGTTAGGCAGAACATGAAATTTCTTACCATCAATCTTACCATCATCATTATCCGAGTTATCAGAATCCTCAAGATCCAGTATAGTAGGGACTTTAACTGGAGCAATGATTACTGTGGATGCCATGGGTGTTGCACTAGATAGCCGTACTGGTGGATTCAGCAGCTGTGAGATTTTGCAGACTTCTTGTTTGAACTCTTCAGACGTTATAGGCTCTTCATCATATATGACCGCAGTGACATCTAATGGAAGGTTATCTGGATGCGCCAGTGCGCATGCCTGGAAGTTATTTTCGGGTTTACTTAGTCCCTTCAGGAAGAGAAACATATCTGCCGTCTGTTTGGCAGGTAAAATAGGACCCTCGGCTATGTAGCAGTTGCTGAGTAACAGAGGATCATCCTGCCGTTTGAAAAAACTCGAGGGATGCTCTTTGTTGATGAATGTGCTGTATTTTGCCCGGATGGACAAGGGGCGGACTTGCTGCGGCTCTTTAGGAGGTGGTGGCGCCCAACGAGACAGTTTAAAGTGGACATCTTTGGGCAAAGCATCTTCATGGAATGGAGTTGGTACTACTGATGCCTGCAAGGTGGTGTAGTACTCGGACAATGGAGCCATTGGCTTTTCAAGGCTTACTTCCTTGAAAACAACAACAAAGTGAGCATTATCAAAGGGTACTATATGAGATAGTGCAAAATATCGCCTGGTTGCAAAATTTGCGCTTATGACCATACCTTCCCAAGAACAAATTTCTTCAATAGGGAACGGGATAGTATGTCACTCAGTGTAGTGGATATCATGACGAAATCTAGGGACGATTGGGAGAAAAGTTGGGATGACTAGTTCTATCCCAGGCAATTCGTCCTTATAAAGATGAAATGTTCGACCCGCAGCATAGGCTTAGAGGACTTAGGCAGTCTGAAGACTGAACCTTCGGGGAACCTGAGACTCTTAAGAGATCTGAGGACTCGAAAGAAGCAGACGTCAAGAGGATGCACAAAGCTTTGATCAAAACTCGATGCCTTCACAGAGCAGTCGAGATGTTCTTATATAGACAGAAGTTTTAATTACAACGATTTAAAATGGAGTCTGGAAAGTTCCGACTCAAAACTACATTTGAAGTCCGGGTTGAAATCCGGCTTTATATACATTTAATATCTTGTGGCGTCCGTGACGTGGCCCTGGCTTTAGCTTGAATTAAAGTCCGGCGACACGTCTGAATCTTTGCTGTTTGTGACGTGATTGCAACAGTCCGAATCTTTACTATTTGATGAGTTGTTGCAATAGCTTGCCGTGAGTGAGACAAAACCCTGCGGGTTTCTTTTGACAGCTAACACATTCTTCTATGAGAGCACTGAGCTGTTTCAGGGTTGTGGATGCAGAAGGGGCCTCGTCACTTTCCAATTCCTCTACAATAAGTTCTTCATCTATATAGCGCCCCGGGTTCTGAAAAATTATATCGTTGAAAGAATAGACATAAATCTGATTCCCAGGTTTGAGTTTGGAGAATATCTGATAAATCTTGTTTTGCCTGTTGATTGGCGTAAAGTTGCCTTCTGGTAAACAGTATATCATCTAAGATTTGCTTATTGATCAGCCATCGTAATATGTCTCCTTCTAAAGTAGACCACTTTAAGTTGTTCATGAGACAACTGATTCGCCCTGCAGAAGTGACAAACAAATCTATGGAAGGATATTCCCCTTGTGTTGAGCTGCCTTGAGGAAACATCATTCTAATCTTTTGACAAAAATGTAGCCTTTGTTGTGGGGTTCGTGTTTGAAAATTTTTCCAATTGGCTTGTCCGACTCCACGCATCATCCTGAGATGGGGCTTAAGTTCTCTGGTTAGGGCGTCTGGGAGATGATGTTCTTTGCCTGTGATTTTTTCAATCGAAAACTTGTATTGGGCTAGAATAAATTGCCACCAGGCATAACGCCTTAATTTTGCACTATCAGCAAGTTTGCGTTTAAGAAATGCCCCTAAAGTAGAGGAATCTGTCCGTAGGATGAAGGTTTCACTAATCAGATAAGAATGGAATTTTTGGACACCTTTGACTGCTGCAAGAATTTCCTTTTCTGCTGGCCAATAGTTTAGTTCATGTTTCTTAAACTGCCCACTATTATAAGCACAGATGTTTTCTTGTCGATCCCTTTTCTGGAGAAGCACGGCAGACCAAGTATCTTCGGAGGCATCTGTTGCCAACACATAAGGACCTGTATAGGCGGGGGCTAGAGGAGGAAGATTATCACATTCCTTTTGGAGATTGATAATTTCTTGAGTGGCTGCTTTGTTCCATTGAAATGGCTTAGTACGCATAGCACTCCTGATGTTCCTGGTTTTTTCTGATAACTTGGGAATGAAGTTGCGTACATAGTTCAGGCAACCCATAAACCTTTGGCACTGTAGTAGATTTTCCATTTCTATTGGAAAGTTTGCCAGTTTTTTCAGCGGATGAGCCTGCATCTGTATTTTGCCATGTTCTATAAGTACTCCCAAGAACTCAACCTTTGTAACAGCTATTTGAAATTTATCAGACGTAGCGGACAACCCAATGCCATGTTGTTGAATTAGCTCAATGAACTGCTGTAAATGTTGTAGATGCTCCTTCATAGATGCAGAAAAGACTAAGAAATCATCAATATAATTTGCTATGAAGTGCGCATATGGTTTAAATATGTTGTCCATTCTACATTGGAATTGAGCTGGAGCATTTTTTAATCCAAAGGGTAACACCAACCATTCATATAATCCACATGGAGACGAGAAAGCTGTTTTGTGTATGTCGGCTTCAGCTATTTTTATCTGATGATAGCCTGATTTGCAATCAAATTTTGAAAAGACAGAAGCTTGGGCCACGCGCTGGATCAGCTCTTCTTTATTAGGAAGTGGCCATTTATTGTCTATTGTGACTGCGTTTAAGGGGCTATAATCTATCACCATCCTAGCTTTTCCTCGCTTTTGCTCTGCATGGTTTCGAACGATGAATGCGGAGCAGGCATAGTTGGAAGAAGAGGGTCTCATGAGCTGTTTTTGGCTAAATTCCTCAATTTGTTTACGAATCTTAGTTTCGTCTTCCAAAGAATGACGAATAGGTTTCCCCTGAACTGGAATCGTATGTAGAGTAGGAATGAGAGCCTCTGGTGAATCCTTATGCCAATTTTGTAGTGGATGCTCTATGCAGCAATCTTTTAATTACTGTGTTATCACTGTTAGTGGACGAATATAGGGCTGAGCTTGAACATCCAAGGCATTTAACTGTTTGATCAGTGCATATCTTTCTCGTTTTTCCTGCTGTTTCTCTTTGTACCGAATCAGCTGTGATATTGAGATATCTTCAAGAGAAGCCATGTGATGCTGAGTGGTTTTGAAATATGGGGATATGCGAGGGACTAATTCCTTGGTATTGTGTAGGTTGAGGACCATCATCTGTTTTGAAATGGTATAAGGGCCCATTTTATCTTAGGTAACACATCCTAGACCCACTTCATAACCTCCGTCATTGATTTGAAAGAAATCGGCCACTATGACCTGTTTGCCCAATTTGACGGGTACCTGGAGGGCAAAATACGAAATGGCGCGAGAGCCATTCATAGTTTCGATTTCCCCGCCCGCGGGATAATAGAGCCAATCGTGCCAAAGCTTTTGATGGCACCAGTTGATGTTTGCTCCCGTGTCAATAAAAATTTGACATTTTTTCCAAGATTCTTGGCCATCTGTAGCAATATGTCCTGGGATAATTATGCTATTCGTTAGCTTAATCATTTTTTTATTTGGAAGACTTGTTGTTCCGAGAGAGAGTGATGATAGTTCGGTATACTTATCTCGGGAACTTTGCCTTTCTTGTAATCTCTAGAAAACGCCACTGATGGTTGAGATGAGGTAGCTGCTTGAGGCAATGTTACCTGAGGCGTAAACCCGTAAACTTGTCGTGAAGTAGAGGCCTTGTAAAATGGATTGATGAAGTCTTCTTCACTATCTGCTGAAGATGATAGAGATGAAGAAGCCATGCTCCACCGTTTCTCATCAGAATCCTCTGGCTGTGAATCGGGTTCATTTTGAGCACTTTCATCACTGTCAGTAGAGCTTGGATGGAATATTCCACAGTTAATACCAGAACTGCTAGCCATGTGTGCTTGTAAAGGTTCAAAGTAGTCTAGATTGGTAAGGCTTCTTTTGGCCAACATGAAAATATCCATTGATGTTTGATGTTGCCTTGACGGACAAAATTCTCTGATAAAACTTGAGACAAGTGAGGATCATCCAGGGAAATAGTAAAGTTGGGTCTTATAACACACAACCCATCTTTATCCAGGTTACCCGAGAATTGACAGATAACAGCCTTTTCCCAATCGAGATGTCGCACATCTAGTAGAGTAACTAGATACGGGGCATTCAGATTATAGGAAAAGTGTAGATGTACTAATATATCAATTTGTCCTATGTGGACAAATTTAGCTTGCTTGCTTGCTTTTTCAGGTCTTGACATCTTCTTGAGAGAAGAAGGGTACAAATACCGGTCTCATGCCTGTTCCCTGAACCTGCATGTTAACCTCAACCTGCTTTATGCTTCTTAGCATGCGGGCCTAGTTAATACCAGAACTGCTAGCCATGTGTGCTTGTAAAGGTTCAAAGTAGTCTAGATAAATTCAGTAATTAATAACAGTGATATAACTAGCCATACACAGTGTCCAAACCACTCATATAAGGATAGTCAGTCGGTACTCGATCATCTAGGTAAATAGTGATGAGTCTTGGTTACTGCGCAGAACCAGGAGAAGTCCTCTCCACCTTAACTAGTGGTACTTGTCCACCTCCAAGATTTCATCCCCGTTACCCTCAAGACTAGTATAGTGTGAACCTCCCCATAGGGACATTTCTATGGCTTGGTTCCAGTCTTCCCCTATGATGGCAGTGTTCATTTGACAGTACTAACAGTACGGTAAATATATATATATATATATATATATATATATATATATATATATATATATATATATGACTTATATGAAATGGACACATGTCACTCAAAATTCATGCTGTGAACATTAATATGCCAATACTGAAAATCCTTTTTCTTTTTCTAAAATTCTCAACTTATTTAAACATAATGACATATATATATCCAAAAATTTACTAATTCTGTTTACAGAAATCATAATGCAAGAATCAATACATTTACATGAATGATCAAAACAGAAATTTGTCATCATTTTTCAGACAATATATATAATTTTTCAGGATTATTTATTCTCCATTTATAAATAAAAAATTTATAATTATGTTCTCAAAACTCGAAATCCATTGAAATTTCAGAAAAATAACACATTTATAGAAATGATCAATGCAGAGAATTTTCATCACTTTTCAGTCAGTAATTATAATTTTTTCAGAATTACTTATACTCCAACATGAATCATAAATTAACTAAATTTATCTACCATGTTCTGGAGATCATTAAATTTTTACTGTATATAACATTTACATGTAACATTACACAGCAAATTTTTCATAAATTTTCATGCAGTAATTTGAATTTTTCTAGAATTACATGTATTTCAACATATATCATAAATTGACTAAATTTAGTTATTATGTTCTGAAATTAATCAAACTTTTACTGCAGATCACATTTACATGTAACATTACACATAAAATTTTTCATAAATTTTCATGCAGGAATTTGAAATTTTCCAGAATTGTATAAATTTTCCTATGCATGGAAAATTAACTAATTTTACCCAAAACACTCTAAAAATCACCATAATTTGTCAAACCATCATTCATAATAGAAATGTTGTTTTTGAAACTTTTTATTATTTTTCACCTTGCATTACTATTTTTCACACTGTATTACTATTTTTCACACCAAGTAAGAAAAATATATCATGAATAATAAATCAACTCAATATATCTAAAATTATCAGATAATTTATAAAAATTTACAGAACGTTGTTCCAGACAGAAGTATCATATATAAAATTTTTCATCATTTTTCATTCAGTATGTCTAATTTCTAAAATTCTATATCAGTTTCTAAAATTTATAATAATTTACAATAATAACTTTTAAATAGAGAAAATTATCCAGAATACTTAAAATGACTAAAATATACTGTGAACTAACTTATAATTATCATATATCAATTCTGTAACATTCTCAGAATTTTTCACAGAGTATTAACATTTATTTAATTTTCTAATTATTTGTTTAAATATTGATAATTATACCAGTAAAGATTTCGTTATCACAATGAGATGAAACTTTCCTCAATTAGTTCTAACATGCATTTAAGTCTTCTGGTAAAATTTTAAGATTTTTCATGTAGTATTTCTATTTTTTCCATAATTTTATACTTCTAATAAAATATCAAAAATTATGTAATATTATTTTCAGACATCAATAATTATTGATATTTACAGAATACAGCACACTCAATGTCAGAACCATACTGTAAAATTCTAAGATTTTTTTAAATATGATCTTTAATTTTTATAATTTATATATAATTATTTATAATTTTATCATGAAAATTCATTAAAATAAATATCATGATCTAGAAATTATGAAAATTTTTCTACACATGGGATTCACAGTGTAAGGCCCGTGCCTTAATTAATCCTTAGTGGTTCGGACCTAGAATCCATTATGTAATTTCTGGCTATTTTCCTGGATTTTTAAGAATTTTTCTGGCATTTTACGAGAATTAATGGGAAATGTTTAGAATTTAATCCTGAATTAATACATATACGCAATTATAAAAAGGGCATATATACAATTTTGCTTAATTGAGGGTTAAAATACAATTTGAGTTAAATTTTCAAAAAAAATATTTTTATAAAAAAGCACTCGATCCTCTCTCTCCCCTCACTCTTTCTCTCTCTCTCTCTCGTTCGCTTCTCTCTCTCCTCACGGCGATCTCTCTCCGTCCTTAGGCTCCGGGTTGATCCGGGCCACTGCAGGCGACAAGAGGGGTACCGTTGTGGAGCTAGCGACGAGTGGAACGCGGTGACACTAATTTCATCTCGAACCGCGGAGCGAGGTGACGGGATCGGGTGATTGAAGGCGCGGTGGTTCGCGGCTCGTGCGCGCGCCGGACGCCGTTTTCATCGCGATCGAGGTAGGGGGATGGAATCCCTGCGTCGCTAGGATCATTTCATTACCTCATGCATCATGATCCGAGGTCGTTTTCCTAGATTTCCCTGCATTTCCCCATGTTAGCCTATTTTCGTTTAAATTGTTAAAATCAATGGTTATAGGCTTCATTTTCAGTTTTGATGGCATGTGTGGTTGTGGAATGGCCGTGTGGCACGGCAGCTTTCGTTTTTCAGTTTTTCCAGCTAGTTGTAGCCCTCCGGGCGGATTTTCGACCCGGTGAGGGTATGTCCCGCCGTGACACCGTTTATGCGGTCGTCCGTGGACCGTTCATCATATGAGCGGTCAGGACCTAACCGTATAACCCCCCTTGTGCGGCCTATGATATGACCGTTTAAGCCCTGGTGCGGCTACACCCTAGCCGTTTATCATTGGGACCATAGGAAGGTGAACTAGAACGGCCCAATTCAGACCGTCCATCCTTGTGGAGCGGTTGGACCCCAACCGTCTTCCTTCGTTATGCGGTCTATCGTAGGACCGTTTGAGCCGTTGACCTTCAATGGCGGTTCGTTGATGTGGTTTTGACCCATCCGTCCATCTTGTGTTGTGCGGCCCGTTCGGGACCGTTTATGCTTGTGCGGCTTGTTTTAAACCGTATAACCACTGGGTTTGATTAGCTGATATAATGGCGCGGCCTAAGCCCAACCGTCCAACTCCTTGGCGCGGTCCGGGTGGAACCGTGTGCGTCCAGTTGAGCGGCCAGCCTTGAACCGTTCAACCCTCGTGCGGCCTTGTCCTAACCGTCCATCTCTGGCAGCGGTTATTTTCAGCTTGTTGTGCGATTCTTCGTTAAATATCGCCGTGGTTAAACTATTTTCTAAATGATGGCATATTTTTAGATCCCAATAGAATAGCCTTTTTCTTTCCTTATGATGGAGCCACTAGTCGTAGCCCAGCGACCTTGAGAGTCGACCCACCTGGGAGAGGTGGAGGGGTGTTCCCATCACACGGTTTTTAAGATAGTTCCGTGGGCTCCCAGCCAACAGTAGCGTCCTACTGAGGGAGAAAACTAGCTAGAGGGCCTGGCTCAGGCGAGAGCCAATGTGTGTACACGTGGTCGGAGGCTCGGACTGACACTGACGAGTGTCACTCTGACTAATTACTTGGTTTGGTACTTTTTACGCGCTCTGCTTGTCGCGATCTAGACTTGCGAGTGCTTGAGGCGTAGTGTAAGCCGTCAGTGGACGCATCTGGTTTCTCTTTTCTGGTGGTCTTCCTTCTTCCTGTCACTTGGTTGACTCGGGCATATTCTGTTGGTAGATTTAGTTTCTGTCCCTTGGATTTATTTATTATTGGCATGCTTAGCTGTTATACATGTTCAGTTAGATTTACAGCTTTCAGTCTTCAGTTTTAATCATGCCATTGCCTGTTCATTTATTTAAATGCATGCTCTAATTGCTTTTATTTTTGCATGTATGCTTGTTTAGCACGAGGTAGGGATCCGCGTGACCCCTACTGAGTCTGGCTGTGACTCACCCTTCTCCTTTCAAGTGAGCCGCACCCGCCGTCTCCCGGTGTTTTCCGTGTGCTTGGAGACCGTCCTTAGCCGCCAGCAGTAGACCGGTCGCCTTTTTGGCCTTCTTTTGTACTTTTGCCGGGGTATGCCCCGTGTAGTTGTACCTTGTGGACTCGCACTCTTGTGCCCTCTGGACTAGTATATATATTTTAGCACTCTGGTTATTTTAAAATTGCTTCCGCACTTCTGTTAAATTTTATTGCTTAATTCAAATATGCGCGCTTGTGATTGCAATTCATTGTACATCCCCTCGACAAACTCCACTAACCCTTCAGGGACCTCATCAGTCTCTTGGGTGGCTTCCCCAGTTCTTGGTATCGGTGTATCGATGTTATCGGTATATCGGTATCCGGAGCTCTGGATCGTCACAGTTGGTATCAGAGCGATGTTGAGGATTTGTATAAGGAATTGGAATTACACTTGTCCAGAGTTAGTCCCATTGTGTCGTCTATTGCTGGCTTAGGATGTTTTCCGTGAGATTGATGGATTTTCTGTTGTTTTATGTATTCGCCAGTTGCAAATATGCCGCCTCGTCGAGGAAGACCTCCTCGAGTTCCAAGAAATGCGCCTAGAGAAGAGAGTGGTTCCGCTCAGCCTCCTGCAGTTCCTGCAGTTCCTGCTCCAGCGCCACCGCCAGTTGTTGCTCCTCAAGTTGAAGTGCCTGGTAGTCGAGGCAAGGCTCTTAAAGAATTCCTCCTATTCAATCCGCCAGCTTTTAACGGTCAAGTAGACCCAGAGGTAGCGAGGCAGTGGCTGGATGCGATCGAGCGCGTGTTCCTATCTATGGAGTGCGCGGAGGATGAAAAAGTGATATTAGCGGCGTTTCAACTTCAAGGTGCAGCTATTACATGGTGGAAAGCCGAGTGGCAGATTACATTTCGCTCCAGACCTCTTCGGCAGATCACTTGGGCAGAGTTTGTCGCAGCCTTCGAGCGTGCTTATACTCCTGCCTGTTTGCAAATGGCAAAGATGTACCAGTTCGTGGAGTTGATTCAGGGCGACATGACTGTGCTTCAATATCGGAACAAGTTTATGGAACTGGGTCAATATGCGCCCCATGTGCTTGCTAATGAGGCTTTGAAGACTCATCAGTTCTTGCAGGGATTGAGGCTAGAGTTGAAGTTGCCGTTGATTGCGAGTCGAGTAGCTGATCTTGATGGTGCGTGCCAGGCAGCTGTGGCACTTGAGCTAGAGATGGCGAGACCAGGAGGGTATCCGCAAGCTGGGTTGGTTCAGTCGGCTGTGTAGTTTCAGCAACAGCCTTACCGACCGCCAGTGTCAGGAGTTCCCTCTGTTGCGCCTGATGCTAGCGGTGTTTCTATCTCTTCCAAGCCTAAGTTCAAGAAGTTCAAGAAGAAGAAGAAGTTCTTTCAGCAGGCATCGTCTGGTACTGGTACTGTTCAGCAGCAGTCATCGCCTTCTTCCCAAACTCATCAAGGTTCTTCTGTCAGTCAGCCTAAGTTGTGTCCGAGGTGTGGTGGAAGCCACAGAGGACAGCCGTGTTCTCTTCCAATAGTCTGTTTCCGTTGTGACCAGCTAGGTCATGTGGTTCGGGATTGCCCGTTGAGGCCAAAACCAATACAGACTCCTCAATTTTCTCAGCCTCAGCCGTCGCAATTCAGACCTCCTCCTTTGCCGCAACCTCAGCAGCAATTTTATTCTCAAGCTTCAGCGTCTTCCCAGCAGTCTTCAGCCGGATCCAAGAAGCAGAAGGGCAAGGTTTCGCATATTTCTCGAGCCGAAGCAATTGCATCCCATCTGGTTGTGTGGCGCCCCCTTCCCGCGATCCCGTATCGTGTCCGGGGACGTCACAACGGATGGACGGAAGTGTTGTGGGACGAGATATTTGTAAGGCACTAAAGGCCAAACCATCACATATTCCAAAAATATAACCATACCATTTTCATAATATAGACACGCATAATTTACATCGTATACAGAGTACTACATATCTCTACTCAAAAGTCATATTTACATTCATTATTCAAAAGAAAACTAAATCTATTTATTCTACGCAGCGGAATCCGAATCCAAATTAAACCCGGGATCAACTTCCGACCTACTGCCCGAAGGAGTCAAGACGCACACTGGTTAATTTCCAGAAATGGTTAGGCAACAGAAATGAGTCCACAGACTCAGTAGGCATTAAAATCAATCACATGCTTATCATATACTAACTTGTGCAAATCCATGATATATATATAAAGCAAATCACAATTTCATTGGATTGTACGTATACTATGAGTGCGAAGGAAAACTGATAGAGCAGAATAATTTTTCTTCTTATAAGTAAATACGTATAACAAATCTTATCTGACTTATATATAAATGGCATAGTACATATCTTAGCTAAATCAGAGCTTATACAGATGAACTTATTTTCAGATCATATCAAAGTCATATATCAAATCTAAACTTCATATTATTTGGCAGCATATATTGGACAGACATCCCGTCACTAAAAGCAGTAGCAAACACATACCTAGGCATCCATACGTCGATATAAAGACAAATAGTCTAAACGCTGGAGCCTGTCGGCCTTGATCAACCACGCAGGATCGGGAGTTAATACTCCACCATTCCCCAGATAATTTTCTTATTCTGGGTTCTGGATTTTTCAGAAGTCCGTTTGTCCTCGGAAATGGGCCTAATCTCGTAGCGGAAGCTAACTACGGTTTGTCGCCCCACACCTCCTTAAAGTGACACAGTCCATATGCTTAATCAAATTTTTATTCTTATTATGATGCTTATTACATAGTCGTCTCAATACTTAAAACTTGCTATTGAACTTTACAAAATAACTGGATCGTATTTTAATATCAAGAATTAGATTTTAATCATAGGGTAGTGGGTCAAATTTATTAACTAAATAAATTACTATTATATAACATTCGAAGAGATTAGAGTAGAGAGAGAGAGTAGAGAGAGAAAGTAGAGGGAGAAAGTAGAAAGAGATTAGAGAGAAATTAGAGAGAGATTAGAGAGGAAAATAATATTTTTACAGAATGGTAACTAAATAAATAACTGATTCTAAACATAGATCATTGGGTTAAATAAATCAATGACTTAAATCACATTTCAAATAAAATAAAATCAAATAAATGTAAATAACAAATAACATGCACTCGGTTTATCATGCCTACCTTTAGAATAGACTTCCGAATTGACTTTTATATCTCACCCGAGCTCCCGTAAAAGTTCTTGCGTTGGAAAAGATAATTTTTCCGTTCGAGATACGTAAAGAAGGGTGAAATAGTCCAAATCAGCTCCAAATCCTCCGTACAGGCTTTTGTCAAATATTTATATTATTCCGATGATGTATTCTCTTCTCCGTTTATTTATAAGAGTCAAGAGAGAAAGTAGAGAGAGAAAAGAGAGAGAGAAAATAGAGAGAGAAAGTAGAGAGAGAAAGAAGAGAGAGTGTAGAGACAGTAGAGAGAGAAGAAGAGAGATAATGTAAAAAGAGTAGAGAGAGAAAGTAAAGAGAAAAAATAGAGATGGTAGAGAGAGTAGAGAGAGAAAATAGAGAGAGATGAGTGAGAGAGAGATGTAGATTTGATTTAAAAATCCACTTAAATATAAAAAAAATAAATATGATGAAAGCAATAAAATAGCACGAGGTGCTAAAAGGAGGTTGTGATCGCCAGAGACGCGAACGCCTCAAAAGATATAACAATTAATGAAGGGGAGAGATCGCGAAGAATACCTTGAAAGTGCGGGGATGTGAGTGCTCCTTTCTCTTCTAATCGGCCGGCCGATGAAGAGAGTTCTTTCTCTTGATTACCCTTGCAAAAAAATAACAAACACCAATAAAAGATGTGAATTAGAACATGGTGTGTGTAGCATCAATCCTTAAAAGATATGAGCATGTAAACATATGTGAGAACACACCTTAAGGGTGGTTGCCCTTAAACCCCTATGCAAAGAGGGTGTGGGAGATGAATGAATGCATGAATATGCAAAAAATATGAATAGGAAAAGGGGAAAGAGTGCAAGAGTGCACTAAGGGGAGATCTCAATGTGATTGAGTATGAAAAAAATCAATATAATAATAATAATGATGCATGCACTATGAACTAATGAAAATAAGAGAAAAGGGGAGATAGAATAAAAATCTGATTGTGCTCTTTGATTTTGATGCTTGATGGGGAGAAAATCTTCAAAAAGGATGAAGATGTTGGTGTAGAAATCCTCCTTAGCCAAAAGCCTTCCTTCGGTTCCTGTAGAAAAGAAAGAAGAAAACAGAAAAAGAGAAAGAACCGAAGAAGATAATCGAAAGAAGGAGAAAGAAGAAGAATAGAAGAAGAAGAAGAAGAAGAAGAAGAAGAAGAAGAAGAAAAAGGGGAAGGTGAAGAAAAACGAGAAGAAGAATACAGAAGATAGAAGAGGAAGAATAAAAAAAATACACACAGAAGAAGAACGGAGGGAGGGAGAAAAGGATCGACAGGGGGCCCGAAGAGAAGAGGATCCAACCTCACAGAGCTACAGGCGCTCTATTAAATAGAATCCAATCAAAAGATGGAAGGATAAGAACGGGCAAGAGCCAAGGGGGAAAGATAAGAATGGGCAAGAGCCCCAATCAAGGTAGGAGTCTAATGAGGCAAGGACTCTCTGGGGAAAGGGGTTGCGTTCATTCGGAACACGAAAGTGAAACACGACTTGGTTCAGGGCGTCAATTGTTGAATTGACGACCTTCGCAGAGGGCGTTTCTTAAAAACACGTCTTATATCAGGGCGTTAATTCAAAAATCAAATTTTGGAATTTATTTGAAAAGTTGAAAACACGTCTGAGTCAAAGGCGTTAATTAAAAAACGCCCTAACAAAAGACGTTAATTCAAAATATTCAAAATAGGGCTATTTTTCATTTCTCAATATTATTTTCTCATTTTTTAGGTGAAGGTGCATCTCGTCGCCCTGATTCCAACGACTATTTTTGCGAATTTTTCTGACACCCGGAAGGCCACCAAATCACCTCTGGAAGGGGTTGAAAAATAATATTAAAATATTACATTTGAAAGACACGCCCCCACTTGAGGCGTGAATTCATTTTTTTAATTTTTTTTATTCAAAATAACGCCTTATGCTAAGTCGTTAATTCCCGAAAAATTCCGAAAAAATTCCCAGAAAAATCCAGAAAAATAGGAATTTGATAGAAATGACGCCCTGACAATATGTCGTTAATTTTTTATAAACGCCCAAGCCTAAGTCGTTATTTAAAAGACGCCCCAAGCCAAGTCGTTAATTCAGAAAAATAGGGAAAAATGCCCAGAAAATCCAGAAAAATCCAAAAAAAATCTAGAAAAATCCAGAAAAATAGGAGAAAATAGGAAAAAATAAGGAAAGGGTGAAAAAAGGAAGAAACCCAAGAAAAGTGAGAAAAACCACTCAAATAGAACTAATTTGAGGGTCAAATTGGGGCATTACAAGGTAATATGAGATGTACTCATAATAACGTCAATTTTGGCGTGTCTACAGCTGCCCCGCCTTGGCGTCTGCTTTGCAAGGGAGCAGAGCAAACTGAAAAGTAGATGCCAAGGTGTGATGAGACACGCAATCGACATCACTTGATGAGAATGAAATCAAAAGCTCGAGATGAAGCAATCTCGGGAAATTTAATGAAATCAACGATGTTTGGATAAAATGGGGAGTGTGCACGCGGTGCACGAAGGAGATAAAATAAATGATCAACTTCCAGCGCGGTGGAAGTACCCCAGGTCACAAACCTGTAGATTTCACCATTGGGGAGCGGTTACCAGCCAGTGGACGTGCTGCAGCCAAGGTGGATCAAAGGGGAAAGTTTGAAAATAAGATGATAGAAATCCAAACAAGGAGCTTTCGAGAAAATGACCCAAAACAGCGACAAAACGAACTGAGGACTCAATTCGGCATGGAATATCTCACATTGAAGATCAAGATCAATTTGACCCACAAAAACAGTTTATCAGAATGATTTTTCAACAATTGTTTCAAATTCCTACATGAATGCATGCTGGGTTCAAAGGGAAAAAATAAATCAAATGAAAATATAGAATAATCAAGGATAATATTGTTAAACTGCCAAGACTGGGTCAAGAAACCAATTTCGCGAGCTGATACTAAGCCGAAGCCCGTTTATCCACGCACCAACTCGTAAAAGGGAACCATCGTCCCCAGTCTTGGACGGCTCAACGGCCTATCCGTGTGACTAAGACTTCTCTGGAATCATCATTGTTTTTGATGAAGGGGAACTCAAATCCCAGATTTACCAAAGCCACAAGGTCCTTGATATAATCTAGTAGCGTATGTAACATATAGTAAAATGCATACAGGGAGAGGTGGTGGAGCAATAATCAGCATAGGGAACTGAGAAAATGAGGTGCAAAACCGGTGGGACTTGGATGATGCCCAGACGGCGGGACCAAGAGCTTCTTATCCTGCGCTCAAAAATTTCATTAGCCAAGATATAAAAGATAACAAGCAATGAAGAAGGTATTTAAGCATAGCAAATATAGCCATGAATAACACATAGTAGGGCAAAGCATGGATAACATGAATAGCATGTCATTGCAAAGCATCATTTTTTGTTATTTTGTCATGAGGATGCCAATCTGGCTAATCAAGTTTTGGAGTTGAATGATTAAGATCTGATAATGCCCATCGGGGGAATTGATCCAGAGAAATTAGCAGGAGTTGATTGAAAAAAGATTTGGAGATGAATAATCATGAGATATGATAATCAGAATGATATAGGGAGATATAACCAAAATGATATAAGGAAGTGATAACCAAAAATGCCCAGGGTGGTATGTCATGTGACTATCGGGAGGAATCAATAGATTGATAGCAATGAGTGGAGATAGGACTCATCCCGTGCTTTTGGTCTCTGCAAAGCTGTTCCTGTAAAACACCATCAGAAAATACAATGCAATCTTTTTGGAGTTTTGAAATATACAAATTTTTATGAGTTTTGATCAATATGCAAATTTTTGTGGGTTTTGGAAAATATTCAAATTTTTATAAGTTTTGAGAAAGGTATTCAAATTTTTATGGATTTTGGACAAGAAATATTCAATTTTTTTGTTTGATTTTGGTTAGACATTGCTAAAGCAGCATCAAAGAGTGTTTTAAACCACTGGCTAGGGGTCCTCGTTCCTTCCCTTTTTGCTTAAAACTGCCCAAAGCTGGGCGTGCATTGCAAGGTGGCGCCCTATAACCGACCGCCATTGATCAATGGTGCCCCTACCAAAGCCATACCCGAGAAACATTCGGTCTTGGAGGGAGAAGAGAAGAAAATTTGGAGATAAGCTTTATGCAAGATGGGAGATATCGAAACTTGAATTCCTTCCAAGGTATTAACCCTCAAAGAGGCGATCTGTTGCGCTGGGGCTTTATGCCTTTGATTTTTAGACCCTCGACATGCATACGACCAGGGTTTTCCCTGCGGGGACTTTGCCACTCTTGACATGCCATAATTCGCAATTTTACTTTTATCAAAATTTTGACTTGATTTTCATAATAGCCCTTTTGGCTAGATGTATATTATGAAAGCTCATATGAAAACTCATATTAATTTTGGGTCAAGACTGCCCCTATTTGAGACTCCTCTCGTATTGGGATTACCAAGGTTGGTCATCTTATCCGTCAACCTCTTGCCCCTGCATGCGGCCGAGTGAAGAAGAGAAAAAGACTTTCAGATACACTCATGGCATGGCCAAAGTAGCAACGGTGTTTTACCAAAGGAGCCGGCTAAGGACGCCGTGAAGTGTGTGGAATGCCCAGCTAAGGGTTGCTCTTAACAGGCGGGGAGAGAATGTTGAATTCCCAGTGCGGGGTTCTTATTAACCAAAGGTGCTGCATAGCAAGCCTAAAGACTCTTTTTGAAAATGATGTAATTAAACAAAAGCCTAAGATAAAGGTCTAAAACACAACTCTTAGTCTTGTTAAGAAGCACTTTATTTTGAAAATCACGCATGAAGTAAGGAGGCAATGATATCATGCAAATGCAAACTTACGCCAGTATATTACCTTGCAACCTTCATAGAAGCAGCTGCTGCTGGAGGTGATCATCATGGGATTTGTCCTCATTTGCAGAAAAAAGATTGGAAGCAAAGGATTGAAAGTGGCTTAACAAGACGGAATGGTGCTCAGACCAGACTTAGACGAAATAAGGAGAAAAGGAAGAGAGGCGAGGGCTAGAACTCCCTCACTAAGGTGCGGAGACCCTGATCACATGGAACAGTCTACAGAAGAAGCGGAAAATCAAGAAGAGGGGTGAGGACTAAAGCCTCGGAAGCAGTGGGAGAAAGGGCAGATGCCCAAGGCAGTGAATGTGGAAGAAGTTGGGTCAGACCCAGAATTAGGAGGAATCAGAAGAAGAAATTGGTAGATGGAAAGAGGTGGATCCGAAGGGTCCGGAGGTAAAGGAGGAGAATCGTGATAGGAGGAATCATCCGGGGGCTCCGGAGGGATAACGAAAGAAGGGACGCGATGCCCTGGGGAGAAATAGGGAAAAAGATGATGAAAAAGATGACGGAAAAGAAAGAAGAGAATAAAAGATATGGAGTCCTGGAGGAGCAAAAAGATGAATTGAAGGAAATATGGAAGGTCCGGAGGTTCCGGAGGAATGAAATCAGGAGGGTCGCGATGCCCTGGGAGATGATAGAGAGAATAAGACGGAGAATCGGAGGTTCCGGAGGAATAAAATCAGGAAGGAGGAGGTGGAAAGGGGCGTCGTGCCCGAGGGAAAAGTCCGGAGGTTCTGGAGAAATAGAATCAGAAAGGGCGAGATGCCCAAAGAGGAGGGATAAAATTCCTGGAAGTTCCAGGGAAATGGCAGGAAGGGGGACGCGATGCCCCAAGGAGAGTGGATAAAAAGATGAATATGAATCAGATGGGAAATGCGGAATATCCGGCGGTGCCGGAAGGCGGGGAAGATACGGGTTTGGAAACCCGGGAAGCAGGAGGTGCAAATGTATGCAAAATGATGGATGTAATGAATGCAGAGAATGGAATGAATGAATGAATGAAAAATGCATGAAATTCGAAGAAGAAGAAGAATGTGAAGGGTGAGAAGGTGAGATCCTCCTCTTTTCCCTTAGAGTGACCCATGAAGAAAAAGTGATTGAAATGGATATGGATGAATTTGAATGAATAAGAGTGGAAGAAATCGGGGACGGCCTCTTAAGGCAATTGCCCCTCCACGGCAATGAACATGTACGACCAAGTGGCCCAATAAAGGAAGCTTCAATAAATGACAACCCCCTTGGAAAGCGAAGATCAATAAGGTGAGGGAGTCGTAGAGTTGGAAAATGAAGCGTTGCCATGCCCATTGATGGTGATGAATATGGAATGTTGAATAAAATGGGCATTCGCCCCTTGTAAATGAATTCGGAATTCGAAGGTTTGAACAAAGGGTGCCCTGCCCGGCCTTCAAACGGCATCAATGCCCGGCATGGCGGCGACTTGACTTCTTCGGCCGTGATTGGCACAATAACCCGGATTGGCATCCGGCAAATGAATTCCTGTATCTTGAATGGCACGGCCGTGGCCAAAGTTTTCTTACCCGGCTCTTGCTTATCCTTGGCGCAAGTAGCTGCAGAAGCACGCCCCTTCCGAGTAACAAAGGGAGGTGAGGCGGAGGCGGAAGGCTCCGTGGATGGTGGAGTTATAATGGAAAGTGTTGGCAAATGGGTGAATGGGGGCGGAGGTTCAAACACGTCGAGCTTCTCCCCTTGCTCGGAAGCAGTCGGGATGGGCTCGGGTGCAAAAAGTGGTGGATCCTGCTCAGGATTAGCCATGGGTAAGGGTAAAGGGTTCAATGGTGAAATAGGCAAAGTGGGTTTTAAAGGGATAATGGAAGGTCGAGGTGGAGGTAATGGGAGGTTAATTGGTGAAGGTTCAACGGTGGGCTCAATGGAGGCCGATGGTATGGAGGTTAAGGGTTTAATGGGCGCAGGTTTGATGGAAGACTCAGGGGAGGTTGATGGTGTGAAGTTTGATGGTATAACTGGTGGAGGTGTAATGTAAGCAGCGTCAGGGATAGGAGGAGACTCACAATGTGCCGGTGTGGGCGATTGGAATATCGACCCATCGTCGTAACACCAACTGGTCTCATAAACAGGGGTTGAATTAGGAGTGGTTTCCTCCTGAGCAGGGGGTTCATCGAATAAAAATGGGGAAAGCGGAAAGTTAAGGAAACTCGGAAGGGGTGCCTGCGGAGCTTCATCATCATCGTATACTGCCTCGGATACTTCGAGTGTCGGCTCTTGCTCACTTGAACCGTCGACGCCGTAATCATCCCTCCTGTCTTTCCATTCTCTCTCCATCTTTGTAATCTCGTCCAAAGCGGCATGGAGAGGATTGACTGGAGTAGGAGGAGCCGTGACCCTCTTTATTTGTTCCTCCATCAAAGTAATCTTATCAAGCAGAGATTGTTGGAGGGGTGTGACTTGAACAACCGAGGGCTGGCAGGGCCTTGAAGGAGGAAGGGACGCATAAGAAGGCCGTGGAGGGGAATTAATGGGCCGGCCCATGGAAGAATCCGGATGGGCCGGATTGCAAGGAATAAATGGGCCTCGGGGCCGCGGTGGAGGAGGAATAGAAGGAGGCGGGTGATGGGTCACCCGAGAGGAAACATGAATAGAAGGAGATGGGTAATGGGCTACCCGATTAGAAATATGAGTGGAAGAAGGAAGTGGGTGATGGGCCACCCGAGTGTGAATAGAAGAGGGAAGTGGGTGATGGGCCACCCGAATAGGATTAGAAGATGGAGGTGAATGAGATGCACCCTCAACGGCCGCCTTAAGGGCTTGGATCTGTTGAGGGGTGAGATGATCCAATGCATGGATGATTCGGGAGACCTTCTCGTCATTGGGAGGAGACGATCCCGAGGGAATAGGGGCTCGCAATTGAGGAGGGGGACCATGAGAATGGACATTGCCCATGGGTCGGGTATGACCATGAGAATAAGGACGTGGTCCCTTGAAAGAATGGTGAGAATGCTGATTAACATGTTGAAATTGAGGATATGAAGTGCTAGGTTGTGCATCCTCATGAATTGAATTGAACATGTTTCTATCATGGTAAGCCATTATATAATCAAAATTTCACAATAATATGCAAAGAAGCACACAAGTTGGAATGGTTACCGTGATTTTGATTGTTTAAACCTTGGTGAATTAATGAATTTTATGCAAAGTTTTGAATGATTCACACATGGGGGGAGCCTAGTTTCAAATGAGATTTGAACTCCAATGCCAACTAAGAACCCTCTCTCACCACGTATAGGCCGACTAACTCGGGACTTCAAAAGGGTACAACCTGCCCGGCGTCCGTGAGGGAATCCACGGGTGCGGGGACTTACGGAGGCTTGGAAAAGGGATTTCCAGTCCAAAGAGACGGAATGCTCAATGGAGGGTCGTCCCGATTCCAAGAGGGTGTGTGGATCCTAATGAAGAGGAGGGGGGGCTCCCAAACCAAAATGCAAATATGAAGGATGAATGCAACAGGGGAAATCAAGCTAATCACAGCAAATGATCAATCAATAAAGATAAGCATGAATCATGATGAAAAATCACAGCCGGGAGAGCTCTGTAAACCCACAGTAAAAACACGCCCTGGGAGGGGGCGCTACTAAAAAAATGACACGACGGTGTGACTGTCGTGAATCAAAGTGAGGGGCCCAGGGCAGGGTGAGACACGCCTTAGAGTGAGGCGTTACCAATAAAAGGACGCCCTTTCCAGCGGGCGTCAAATCAAAAGACGCGCCCTAATATGGGGCGCTAATCAAGTAAAGGACGCCCTGGAGCAGGGCGTGAATTCACAGGCAGCAATATAAAGCAAGAACACCCAGAAATGTGCTGGAAAACGCCCTGTCAGAGGGCGTAAAATATGAATAAGACGCCCTAGGTCAGGGCGTGAAATTAAAACGCGCCTCTGACAGAGGCGTTAATTCACTCCTCCAGAAAAGCTTCCCCGGCCAGAAGCAACAAACACCCACAGTCACAGCAGGCAATCAACAATATGGATATGATAACATCATGCTCATCAAAGATTTGGAATAAGTGGAAATTTTAAAGAAACAATCAACAAACTGACCAATCACTTAGGGGATGGTGTAAAACCAATGGAGGGTGCCCGAGGGGCACAAAAGGGAGACGCACCGAGGGTGCAAATAGGGGAGATGGCACGCGCGGGTGCCTAAGGGGAAAGGGTAATAAACAAAGAACACAAGGTGTCCCACCGTGATCGCCAATTTGTAGATTTGATTTAAAAATCCACTTAAATATAAAAAAAATAAATATGATGAAAGCAATAAAATAGCACGAGGTGCTAAAAGGAGGTTGTGATCGCCAGAGACGCGAACGCCTCAAAAGATATAACAATTAATGAAGGGGAGAGATCGCGAAGAATACCTTGAAAGTGCGGGGATGTGAGTGCTCCTTTCTCTTCTAATCGGCCGGCCGATGAAGAGAGTTCTTTCTCTTGATTACCCTTGCAAAAAAATAACAAACACCAATAAAAGATGTGAATTAGAACATGGTGTGTGTAGCATCAATCCTTAAAAGATATGAGCATGTAAACATATGTGAGAACACACCTTAAGGGTGGTTGCCCTTAAACCCCTATGCAAAGAGGGTGTGGGAGATGAATGAATGCATGAATATGCAAAAAATATGAATAGGAAAAGGGGAAAGAGTGCAAGAGTGCACTAAGGGGAGATCTCAATGTGATTGAGTATGAAAAAAATCAATATAATAATAATAATGATGCATGCACTATGAACTAATGAAAATAAGAGAAAAGGGGAGATAGAATAAAAATCTGATTGTGCTCTTTGATTTTGATGCTTGATGGGGAGAAAATCTTCAAAAAGGATGAAGATGTTGGTGTAGAAATCCTCCTTAGCCAAAAGCCTTCCTTCGGTTCCTGTAGAAAAGAAAGAAGAAAACAGAAAAAGAGAAAGAACCGAAGAAGATAATCGAAAGAAGGAGAAAGAAGAAGAATAGAAGAAGAAGAAGAAGAAGAAGAAGAAGAAGAAGAAGAAGAAAAAGGGGAAGGTGAAGAAAAACGAGAAGAAGAATACAGAAGATAGAAGAGGAAGAATAAAAAAAATACACACAGAAGAAGAACGGAGGGAGGGAGAAAAGGATCGACAGGGGGCCCGAAGAGAAGAGGATCCAACCTCACAGAGCTACAGGCGCTCTATTAAATAGAATCCAATCAAAAGATGGAAGGATAAGAACGGGCAAGAGCCAAGGGGGAAAGATAAGAATGGGCAAGAGCCCCAATCAAGGTAGGAGTCTAATGAGGCAAGGACTCTCTGGGGAAAGGGGTTGCGTTCATTCGGAACACGAAAGTGAAACACGACTTGGTTCAGGGCGTCAATTGTTGAATTGACGACCTTCGCAGAGGGCGTTTCTTAAAAACACGTCTTATATCAGGGCGTTAATTCAAAAATCAAATTTTGGAATTTATTTGAAAAGTTGAAAACACGTCTGAGTCAAAGGCGTTAATTAAAAAACGCCCTAACAAAAGACGTTAATTCAAAATATTCAAAATAGGGCTATTTTTCATTTCTCAATATTATTTTCTCATTTTTTAGGTGAAGGTGCATCTCGTCGCCCTGATTCCAACGACTATTTTTGCGAATTTTTCTGACACCCGGAAGGCCACCAAATCACCTCTGGAAGGGGTTGAAAAATAATATTAAAATATTACATTTGAAAGACACGCCCCCACTTGAGGCGTGAATTCATTTTTTTAATTTTTTTATTCAAAATAACGCCTTATGCTAAGTCGTTAATTCCCGAAAAATTCCGAAAAAATTCCCAGAAAAATCCAGAAAAATAGGAATTTGATAGAAATGACGCCCTGACAATATGTCGTTAATTTTTTATAAACGCCCAAGCCTAAGTCGTTATTTAAAAGACGCCCCAAGCCAAGTCGTTAATTCAGAAAAATAGGGAAAAATGCCCAGAAAATCCAGAAAAATCCAAAAAAAATCTAGAAAAATCCAGAAAAATAGGAGAAAATAGGAAAAAATAAGGAAAGGGTGAAAAAAGTAAGAAACCCAAGAAAAGTGAGAAAAACCACTCAAATAGAACTAATTTGAGGGTCAAATTAGGGCATTACAAGGTAATATGAGATGTACTCATAATAACGTCAATTTTGGCGTGTCTACAAGAGAGAGAATTGAGAGAGAGAGAAAGAAACAAATACAAAAAGAGAGGGAGATGTGAGAATACGTGAGTGAGTGAGAGAGAGAGAGAGGGAGAGAGAGGGAGAAGAGAAAGAGTTGGAGGGGGGGAGGGGAGTGGTGCGTGGGAAATAGAGGGGGAGAAGGGGGGTTTGTATAGGAAGGGGGAGATAGGATAAGAAGAAGGGGGAGGGGATTAGGATGAGGGAGGAGAAGAGGATAAGGAGGGGGTGACGTGGGGAAGGGAGAAGGGATTAGGATGAGGATGGAGAAAAAGATAAGAGGGGGGAGAAATGAAACGTGCATGTGTGTGTATTTTTTTTCATCGTATGAGGTTGAAAGGGGGGTGGATAAGGTAATTTGCACAAAAGTCCAGTAAAATTAACAAGAACAAATCTTCAAAATATCAATTCATTCTATTTTATATTTGACCCACCAAATGTCAAAATTTAAAAGAGTGTTTAACATAAAACTTGTAGATCTTTGAGTTCTCTTTCCAACGGGTCTAATATTGACAATATTCTGACATTCCTATGAAAAGTTACATATTATTAAAGTGAGATATCTATTTAATTTACTTAATAAAGTTTGTTAAACTATACCGTTCAAGGTATTGGACTTTAATTAAGAGAACTTAAAATTTATACGGACTCTAAATATAAAATATTTAATTATCTTTAAATTTTAGACATGTTGGGGTGTTACAAATCTCTCCCCTTAAATAAATTTCATCCTCGAAATTTAAAAATTTACTCAATACGTACCGAATAGCTGTGGATATTTCTTCATCATATCATCTTCCATCTCCCAAGTGGCTTCTTCTGTTGAGGTACTTTTCCACAATACCTTCACCAATGGAATTGTCTTCGTTCTCAGTACTTGTTCTTTTCGATCGAGAATGCGAACTGGTTTCTCCTCATATGTAAGATCTGACTGTATTTCTAACTGCTCATGATCTATAATGTGTGATGAGTCTGGCATGTATTTTCTTAACATGGACAGATGGAATACATCATGAACTCCTGACAATGATGGTGATAAAGCCAGCTGATATGCCACCTCACCAATCCTTCTTAAGATTTCAAATGGTCCAACATACCTCGGAGTGAGTTTACCTTTCTTGCCAAATCTCATTATTCCCCTAGTAGGCGAAACCTTTAGAAATACGTGATCTCCGACAGCAAATTGTAGATCTCTCCTTCTTTGATCAGCATAACTTTTCTGCCTACTCTGGGTTGTAAGTAATCTTTTTCTAATCAACTAAACATTTTCTACACAATCCTGAACAATCTGTGGCTCAATCAATTTCTGCTCACCAACATCATCCCAACAAACAGGTGATCTACACGGTCTACCATATAACGTTTCATATGGTGCCATTCCTATACTTGCATGATAGCTATTGTTATATGCAAACTCAATTAACTGCAAATGTTCATCCCAACTGCCTTTCCAGTCTAAACTGCACGCCCTCAACATATCTTCTAATGTTTGAATGGTTCTTTCTGATTGTCCATCTGTTTGAGGGTGAAAAGCTGAACTAAATTTTAATTGTGTACCCAGTGCGTTCTGTAAACTCCTCCAGAATTTTACTGTAAACTTTGCATCCCGATCTGAAATAATCGACACAAGCACACCATGAAGTCTCACAATTTCTCTGATATACAAATGGGCTAAATCCTCTAATGATTGTGTCTTTGTGATTGCCAGAAAATGGGCTGACTTAGTAAGCCTGTCAACAATTACCCAAATAGAATCATGTTTTCTCCTAGTCATTGGTAATCCCATCACAAAATCCATAGTGATATGTTCCCATTTCTACTGTGGAATTTCCATCAATTGTAATGGTCCCGCTGGCCTTTGATGCACCGCCTTTACTTGTTGACAAGTAAGATATTTACTGACAAAGTCTGCTATATCTTTCTTCATACCAATCCACCAAAACTGTCTTTTCATGTTTTTGTACATTTTGGTACTACCTGGGTGAATAGAATATTGTGATTTATGTGCCTCAGTTAATAGGTCTTTCTTTATTTCTTCGTTCCGAGGTACACACAATCTTCCCTGAAACCTGATTGCCCCGTCTGCACTTTGAGTAAATCTCGGTGTGCCAATCAATTTTTGTAACTACTGATCATTCAGGTGTGCTTGCACAATTCGCTCAACCATTGCAGACTGAATAGTTAGTTGGGTCAGAAATAAGTTTCTCCATTTACATATCGGAGAATACTCCACTACATCAGATGTCATTCTCCAAGTTTGGCGCAACTGGATTGCCATTAGCCTCTTCCTGCTGAGTGCATCTGCTACCACATTTACTTTTCCTGGGTGGTAATTCAAGGTGAAATCATAATCCTTCAAAAATTCAATCCACCGTCTTTGCCTTAAATTTAATTCTTTCTGAGAGAAAATATATTTTAAACTCTGATGGTCTGTAAATACTTCAAACTGCTCACCATACAAATAATGGCGCCAAATCTTCAGAGCATGTACAACCGCTGCCAACTCCAAATTATGTGTTGGATAATTCATCTCATGGGTCTTTAATTGTCTGGATGCATAAGCTACTACTTTGCCATTCTGCATCAGGACACATCCTAGTCCTTTTCTAGAGGCATCTGTATATATCACAAATCCTCCTGACCCACAAGGTAAAGTAAGCACTGGGGCTGTAGTTAACCTTATTTTTAATTCCTGAAAACTCATTTCACATTTATCTGACCATTTAAAAAGAACTCCTTTCCTAGTCAATTTGGTCATAGTAGTTGCAATAGAAGAAAAACCTTCAATAAACCTACGATAGTAACCTGCGAGACCCAAAAAGCTCCTAATCTCACTAGCATTCTTTGGCCTTTCCCAATGCAAAACTGCCTCAACCTTAGCCGGATCGACATACACTCCATCTCCAGAAATGATATGCCCTAGAAATTGCACCTTATCCAGCCAAAATTCACATTTACTAAATTTTGCATACAGTTGATGACTTCTTAATGTTTCCAACACAATTCTTAAATGTTCTTGATGAGTTTCAACAGTAGGAGAATATATCAACACATCGTCAATAAACACCACTACAAATGTATCCAGATATGGTTGAAAAACTCTGTTCATCAAATCCATAAATGCTGCTGGTGCATTAGTTAACACAAATGGCATAAGTAAAAATTCATAATGCCCATATCGTGTTTTGAAAGTAATTTTTGAAATATCTTCTTCCCTTATCCTTAATTGGTAGTATCCAGATCTGAGATCAATCTTTGAAAATACTGTGGCAGTTCGTAGCTGATCAAATAAATCATCAATTCTTGACAAAGGGTACTTATTCTTAATGGTCACTTGATTCAACTTCCTATAGTCAATGCATAGTCTAAGCGACCCATCTTTCTTTCTAACAAACAGAACAAGTGCACCCCAAGGGGATACACTTGGTCGAATAAACCCCTTGTCTAGTAGTTTTTGTAATTATTTCTTTAATTCTGCTAATTCAGCTGGTGCCATTCTGTAGGGAGGGATGGAAATGGGTAAAGTACCCGGTGAGAGTTTAATAGTGAACTTCACCTCTCGGTGTGGTGGCAAACCCAGAAATTCATCGGGGAATACATCTGGAAATTCTTTGACCACATCGATATCTAAGGTGGTTTTCTTATTTTCATTAGAAGGAATAGCCATTACACTAGCCAAATAACCTTGACATCCACTTCTAAGTAATTTCAAAACTTTAAGTGTTGAAACTAGTGTTTTACTAGAACGATGTCTTGGACATTGATAGTGAAATGTCTGCTCCCCAGGTTTTTGAAAAATTACTTTCTTTCCATGACAATCTAGAAGGGTAAAATTTGTATCTAACCAATCCATTCTCAAGATGACATCAAAATCAGTCATTTCCAGCAGATACACACATGCTGGCATAATCTTCCCCTGAATCACCACATCAATGCTAGGAATAACAGAAGTCGTTCTAACTATCTCCCCAGTTGGTGTGTTAATGGACATCTCATCAGTGTTCACAATTTGTTTATCTCTCAATAATTCAGCAAATCTCAGAGAAATAAAGGAATGTGTAGCACCCGGATCAAATAAAACTTTTGCATGTATATTATCGATAAGAAGAATACCTTCAGCTACTGCATTGGCATCTCGGGTGTCTTCCCTTGTTAGTGCATATACTCTGGCTTGAACTCTCCGCTGATGTTGTGGTTGTTGATCTTGCCTTGGCCTTTTGGGACAATCCCTTATCATATGCCCTGTCTGACCACATGAAAAACATTTACCTGCAGCCCGCCAACATTCATTACCTCTATGTTGCATCCCGCACTGTTGACAAGCTGGCATATTATCTCTCTTAACTAGTTGAAGTTTCTCTGGAAAAGCCATCTTCGGCTTCTTATCTTTCCTCACAATTGAACCAAGATTACCCCTTCTTGCATTATCTCTTTATCTTTCTACTAAGAATTCCTCATATTCAGTTTCTGCAATAAAAGTAGTCCTCAAAGCTGCTGCCATAGTCCGAGGCTCAAGGATTGCAACTCTACTTCTAATGTTACTTCTCAAACCTCTAACAAATTTCTTCACCCTTCTAAACTCATCTGAACAAATATGAGGGGCATATTTTTCCAATTCAGTAAATTTTACTTCATAATCGGCAACTGACATACCTCCTTGAGTCAGATTTAAAAATTCAACTTCTTTCTTGTCCTTCACATGCTGAGGGAGAAATTTTGCATGGAAGACATCAAGAAATTCATTCCAGCTAATTTTAATCTCTCTACCTCTAAAAGTGGTTCTAAGTGCATACCTCCACCACTCGTCCGCACGGTCCTTCAACATAAATGTAGCTAATATCACCTTATCCTGCTCTGCACATCTAATGACCGTGAAAATCTTCTCAATTTCTCTCACCCAATTTTCCACAATCTCCGGGTGACTCTCCCCCTTAAAAGAAGGAGGACTCATATGTCTGAATTTCTCTATCAGGGTAGCGTCTGCTGCCTTATTCGGTTGTTCTTGCACACGGGTTTGTAATTGGGTTTGCATCATTGCCTGAGTTTGGGCCTGTAACTGCATAGTCTGCACTAACCCTTGAAAAGCTTGTGTAAACCCTCCTAAATCTGGCACACCCTGAATAGGTAACGCACCTTGCCCACCGGGAGCAAGCTCACCATGAATTATTTCCCCGACAACCCCTTGTGATGTCCCATTTGAGGGCACAGACTCCTCGGGAGAAGTATTAACATCAACCCTATCACTCTCTGCCATCTCCTGCGAGGGAGAACTAATCCGAATTAGTATGATTCTAGGTTTGACATTAAATTCTAAAATAAATTCCTATGATCTTGTGGTATGATGTATAAATTCAGATGGCTGCCAATAATTTCAAGCCTCACAACTTTACTCTGATACCACTCTCTGTGGCGTCCCCTTCCCGCGATCCCATATCGTGTCCGGGGACATCACAACGGATGGACGGAAGTGTTGTGGGACGAGATATTTGCAAGGCGCTAAAGGCCAAACCATCACATATTCCAAAAACATAACCATACCATTTTCATAATATAGACACGCATAATTTACATCGTATATAGAGTACTACATATGTCTACTCAAAAGTCATATTTACATTCATTATTCAAAAGGAAACTAAATCTATTTATTATACGTAGCGGAATCCGAATCCAAATTAAACCCGGGATCAACTTCCGACCTACTGCCCGAAGGAGTCAAGACGCACACTGGTCAATTTCCTGAAATGGTTAGGCAACAGAAATGAGTCCACCGACTCAATATGCATTAAAACCAATCACATGCTTATCATATACTAACTTGTGCAAATCCATGATATATATATAATGCAAATCATAATTTCATTGGATTGTACGTATACTATGAATGCGAAGGAAAACTGATAGAGCAGAATAATTTTTCTTCTTATAAGCAAATACGTATAACAAATTATATCTGACTTATATATAAATGGCATAGTACATATCTTAGCTAAATCAGAGCTTATACAGATGAACTTATTTTCAGATCATATCAAAGTCATATATCAAATCTGAACTTCATATTATTTGGCAGCATATATTGGACAGACATCCCGTCACTAAAAGCAGTAGCAAACACATACCTAGGCATCCATACGTCGACATAAAGACAAATGGTCTAAACGCTGGAGCCTGTCGGCCTTGATCAACCACATAGGATCGAGAGTTAATACTCCACCATTCCTCAGATAATTTTCTTATTCTAAGTTCTGAATTTTTCAGAAGTCCGTTTGTCCTCGAAAATGGGTCTAATCCTATAGCGGAAGCTAACTACGGTTTGTCACCTCACACCTCCTTAAAGTGACACAGTCCATATGCTTAATCAAATGTTTATTCTTATTATGATGCTTATTACATAGTCGTCTCAATACTTAAAACTTGCTATTGAACTTTACAAAATAACTGGATCGTATTTTAATATCAAGAATTAGATTTTAATCATAGGGTAGTGGGTCAAATTTATTAACTAAATAAATTACTATTATATAACATTCGAAGAGATTAGAGTAGAGAGAGAGTAGAGAGAGAAAGTAGAGGGAAAAAGTAGAAAGAGATTAGAGAGAAATTAGAGAGAGATTAGAGAGGAAAGTAATATTTTTACAGAATGGTAACTAAATAAATAATTGATTCTAAACATAGATCATTGGGTTAAATAAATCAATGACTTAAATCACATTTCAAATAAAATAAAATCAAATAAATGTAAATAACAAATAACATGCACTCGGTTTATCATGCCTACCTTCAGAATAGACTTCCAAATTGACTTTTATATCTCACCCGAGCTCCCGTAAAAGTTCTTGCGTAGGAAAAGATAATTTTCCCGTTCGAGATAAGTAAAGAAGAGCTAAATGGTCCAAATCAGCTCCAAATCCTCAGTACAGGCTTTTGTCAAATATTTATATTATTCCGATGATGTATTTGTTGTGCCCCTGTGATTTTGATGATAGCAAACACTATGAGTTATCTGATCTTCTGTGACATGTTTTTCAACTCTATGATTTTGATGATAGCATATCATGAACACATCTGATTGATTGTTCTGTTTTGGGCAAATATCCTGTCAGTTCATACAGCTTTGCATATCATGAATCTGTGTCTGAATGATTATTTCTGCTTTGGGCATAGGAATGTGCTATCTTGCATTAGCAGACATTCAGTTCATACATCATTGCATTCTGTCATATGTCAGTTCATACAGCATTGCATTCTGTCATTTATCAAGTCTATACACCACTTGATTCAATGTCTGTACAGCCTTCGCAAGAGCAAGTCTGTACATCGTTCTCTCCAGCAAGTATATACACTGCATGCTCACACAACCATCAAGTCTGTACATTGCTCACTTGCATGCACACAAGTCTACACAGTGCTCTTCATTCATGTGCACAGTTCGTGCATCAAGTATGTACATTGCCTTTGCATAAGGTCACTCAAAGTCTATTCATTGTTCACAGCATTGGCCAAGTCTACACATCGTCATTTTGTTTCAAGTCTGCACATTGGTTCAGGCTTTCCAAGTCTGTACATTGGCCCTCAAGCTTTCCAAGTCTGTACATTGACCTTCAAGCTTTCCAAGTCTGTACATCGCCACATTGTTCATGCATTGCTTAGCTCAAGTCTATACATCGGCCCTGTAGCTTGCTTAGCTCAAGTCTGTACATCGGCCCTGTAGCTTGCTTAGCCAAAGTCTATACATTCCCTAGCTTTACCTACGTTCAGAACACTAAGTCTGTACATCGGTAAAGTCTGCACATGGTTGCTTTGAAGCACGCTAAGTCCATACAGCCTTTGCATTGCACTAAGTCTATACATTGCACTGTAGCATGCATTTCTTCAAGTCTGTACATCGGTTGGCTTGTGCAGTGCATCGTCTCTTAAAGTCTGTACAGTGTGAACATTGCATAACATAAGTTTATACAATGCATCGTCTCATGCATCGTCTCTGGGTTCAAGTCTATACATGCTTCGGATGGCATCACATAAAGTCTGTACATCTGCATTCATCTATCTAGCACACACACGTTCAAGTCTGTACATCCGATCGTCTCGTTTAGTGTCTCACGCTATCAAAGTCTGTACAGCGTTAGCCTACAATGCATCGTCTTTCAAAGTCTGTACATCCATCGTGTCACTCAGCGTCTCACTCAAGTCTATACATTGCAGCGTGTCTGTGCTTCAAGCTTTCCAAGTCTATACACTGCATGCCCTGCAAGCTTTCCAAGTCTATACACTGCATGCCCTGCACGCGCTGCAAGTCCATACATTGTCTACACTGCACACACAAGTCCATACATTGCATTTGGGCATCAAAGCCTGTACAGTGTCTCACATTGGCAAACTCTGTACATCGTTGGCATGAGCATGCTTCGTCTTCTAAAGTCTATACATCCGTCACACTCCAGCCTTTGCCTTGAAGTCTATACACTGCTGTCTCATGCATTCTAAGTCCATACACCATGCAGTTGGGCATCGGTCATTACAACAAGTTTGCACACTGTCTGCACGTTCTCAAAGTCTATACAGCTTGTGTCTGCATCAGTTCATAAGTCTATACATTGTCTTCTGCATAAACACAAGTCTACACATTGTAGCATGCACGATCAAACGAATATGTACACACTTCAGCACTTAAAGTCTGAACATCCTTCAGTGAAGACTGTACACACTTCAGCACTCAAAGGCTGAACACTCTTCAGCAAGTCTGTACACACTTCAGCACTCAAAGGCTGAACACTCTTCAGCAAGTCTGTACACTCTTCAGCACTCAAAGGCTGAACGTTCTTCAAGCTAAAGTCTGTACACTCCTTATTTCTAAGTCTATACATTCTATCCTTCACACTAAGTCTGTACACGGTGGTCTTCAGTTACCCAGCAAGCCTGTACATCCTTCTGATTATTTTCTTATGACTGTGTGACAGGTACTGTTCGTGAAGCCTATGAAGGGCACGTGATCTGAGGTTGGCACCTGGCACGTGATCCGAGGACAATGCCCTAATTACTACTACTATAAATACGAAGCCTCCTCCATCTGGAGAAGACAGATCAAGAGTAAAAGAGACTGATCGAGTGATCGAGATAGAAGGAAAGAGCTACAGAGTGAGAGAGCAGAAGAAGAAAAAGAAAGAAAGAAGAGAGAAGATGAGAGCCAGAGTGAGAGAGCAGAAGAAGAAAAATAAAAAGAGAAAGAGAGATGGAGAGCTCGTGAAGAAGAAGAGAAGCGTCACTGTTCACTGGACCTTGGATCAGATCCAACCCAGTTTGCTCCTGCGAGAGCTACCTTGTGCATTTCCTTTTCCAGCTTTCAGTTGCTGCAATTTTTGTTTCTCTTTTTAACTGTACACAGTTGTTCTTCCCATCCTCTAGTGTGAGGTCGGGTTCCCTCCGGTTTGGAGGAAGAGAGACGTGCGTCTCTAGTTGCCTGTGACTGGGTGTCACTGGTGGTTTCCCTCCGGTTGAGAGGAAGGGAGGTTCGAGACCTCTGGGTTGCAAGTGGCTGGGAGTCACTTGTGGGTTCCCTCCTGGTTTGGAGGAAGGGAGATTCGTCTCCGGTTCTGGTCTTGTGGGTTGCAAGTCCAGGTGTTCCCTCCTGGTCTGGAGGAAGAGAGACTTCGGTCTCTGGTTTACTAGTGACTGGGTGTCACTAGTGATTCCCTCCGGTTGGGAGGAAGATGGGAGGTTGTTTCCCTGGTCAAGCTGTTTGGTAGCATTTGTTGCAGACTGAGTCTGCTGTTCTAGCCTTGCTTGTGGAAGCCTCACTCCGGTTTGGAGTGAGGGGTGGATGTAGGTCTGTGGACCGAACCACCTAAAAATCTTGGTGTTCACTTGTGGTTTGTTTTTGTACTTATGTGTTCTTTTCATTGCTGCGCACATTAGATACTTGCTTAGGATCGTGTGAGGGGTAATTCAATTGTGTTGTCTTACCGAGATCCTTCTAAGTATTCTCAGTATATTTCATCAACTGTTTTTAATTCCGCATATTTGAGCATTAGAGTTTTAATTAGGCAATATTTGAAGAGGGATACATTCACCCCCCCTCTGTATCCGGGCCTTGCACCCAATCAATTGGTATCAGAGCGGGTCTCTGACTGATCAGATCCAACGATCTGCAGAGGATCCTGTCATCTTTGGTGCTTTTATGAACTTACCCTCTGGTGCATTGATCTGTATGTCGATTTATTCAATGGGTTCTCCACCAGTTTTCAATGGGTCTGATTTTAACTCATGGGTTAGCTGTCTCCATAACTATGTGAAATTGATGGATCCGGATTTGTGGAAGTTAATCTCACACGGTCCTCACAGACTACCAAAGAAAGAGTCCAAATGGACTGACAGTCACAGATCAAAACATGGAGAGAATCAGAGAGTTTTGAATCTAATGAAAGAAGCTACTGACAAGGCTCTACATTCTTATTTTTATGACTGCAGGTCCGCTAAGGACATTCTGGATAAGCTGAAGCTAGCTCAGAGGAGAAATGAGGACAGCTGCCTGATGGCTGACAAGAGCAACCATGGCAGTGATCAAGATGAATCCGAGGATGCTGAAGAGGTAACCAATCCTTTCTCTAGTTACACTTTAGATGACTGGGAAGATGCCTATGCCAATCTGTTAGAATCCTATGAAAGACTAAAAAAGAAGAATAAAAAACTGATAAAGAAGCTAAAGAATCATGAGGATGCTAAATCTCGAGGTGAAAACCCTGAAATTCTGAAAATTGAAAATGACATATTTAGAAGACAGTTAACAAATTTTGATTCTATTGGTTCAGACTTAGATCATTTGAAATCTGAAAAATAAACTCTTATGAAACAAATTGGATTACACAAAAAGGAGAATCAAGAGCTTGTTTGTGAAATTGCTTAACTAAAGGAAAGACTCAGCTCAACTGATGATAATCAGGCTCATAACAATGATGTTGTTCAAAATGAAGAACTGGTGAGAAACTTAGAGCTTGTCAACTCTGAATTAGAAAACATGAAATCTGAAATTGAAATACTCAAAAACCAGCTCAAAGAATCTGAACACAAATCAAATAATCTTGAAAAAGTAAATAGTTTAGTTTCTGAGAAACTGGAGGCTGAGAGAGTAATAAACTTAGAGCTTCAGAAAAATTTCAACAAACTTCAATCTGAAAAACAACAAGAAATGTTTTATGAATGTTAGTTTTCATCGGATGATTGGGTGCTTGATGATGAACTCACAGAGCAAAACAATAAGTTGAAAGAAGAAATCAACAAACTGAAACATCTAAACACCCAGTTGACAGATAGGTTATTGACAATGGAAAAAGGCAAGTGTGTGAGCATAGATAATTCTGATAGGTTGGTGAATGCTGAACAAGAAATTGAGAGTCTAAAAACCATCAACCTAATGTTGAGTGGAAATGTCAATTGCTGTGAAGAGAAGATAGCTAACTATGAGCTCACTGTCACATCCCTTCAACAAGAAATTGATGATCTCAACAAGTCTCTATCTGAAGTTGACAATGAAATAAAGTTAAAACAGGAAGTAGAAAAACTCAAAAGTCTGAATGATGCCTTGCATCAACAAGTCATTTCATGTGAAACAGATCTGTCCAAATATGAAGCTAATGTTGCTGTCTTAAACTCTGAGATTCAAGATTTGAAAAATTCTCTATCAAAATTTGTCAAAGGAAAGGACAATCTGAATAAGCTTCTTGGAAATAATATTAATTTTCAGAGAGAGGGACTGGGTTACAGTCCGACAAACAAAAGGAGTAATGTGAATAAAACGTCAACTATGTTTGTAAAAGCCTCTAATCAGAACACAACCTATGCTCCTTCTGTTTTTCAATTCACTGCACAAAAGTCCACTGTCAATTCCAAATCTGCATAACAAAGTCAAAAACTGAAAAAGAATGAAAATTCACTGAAAAAGGACAAAGATGTCTCTGTTAGTACAAAGAAAGCTGCACACAAGACACATGATCTCTCACACACTAATACTAAAAAGAGTTCATGTTATTATTGTGGGAAGGCATGTCACATAATGGAAGATTGCAGATTAATGTTAAAGGATGAGCATGCTAGTGGAACATTACATTCTAGAAATTTTTCTGATAGAAACCATGCTACTAGGAAGCCTGATGCTTCATGTTATTATTGTGGTAAGTATGGTCATCTCATGAATGAATGCTTTATCATGAAAGAAGATAATAAATTGCATGACAGGTCTTCCATGCATCTTCATGGTCCATATGGAACTAAACACAAGTCTAATCAGCACATTGTGTGCTTTAACTGCAATAAGCCTGGGCACAAGGCTGCTGAGTGCTGGTTTGGATCCACTTGGGGTAAAAATGGTTTTCATAGAAGAAATTCTTATGCTTGCTCTCACTGTGGGAAGAATGGCCATACAGTCAAGAACTGTTGGCATGTTCAGAAGAACTATGTTAACCCCTATGTTGTCAAAATCCCCGCAAAACCATTTACAAAATTTTCATGCTATAACATTGGTAAGCAAGGTCACAAATCTACTGAATGTTGGCTGATTAAGAATAAGAATCAAACTGTTCATGCATACAACAGAAAATCTTATGATCATGTTTATAAACCTCATACTGCTGTTACTATGCATCATAAGAACCAGAAACCAGTCACATCATGTATATATTGTGGAAAGTATGGTCACTCTATGGACAATTGCTACCTGATGGATCATGATGACCATGTTGCTAAGAATTTATTTAGAACACCTGTCAGGGCTAACGCATGACCCAAAGCTGCTTGGGTCCCTGCAGGATCAAAATGATCAAAAACTTTGCAGGTGTGCCTTGGACTGAGGAATAAAGAGGGACTGTGCCCTTTGTTGAGGTTCCCGACGCCATTCTCAGAAGCCCAATCGGCCGGCCCATTTGGTGCTTTTAGGCCTCACACTTGCCTTGGCTTCCCTTAGTCATTTTGTATTGACTTTTATCAGAACCGAAAGAGGCCCCTTTAGTATTGACACAGCTTTGTTGAGATCATCTTGAGGTTCCATCAGTGAACGAACTGGGGTTTAATCAGTATTGCCGTCTGAATGACGACAAAACCGGGTATGTTTCATCGGCACTGTCATCCGAACGGTGACAAGACCGGACATCAGCTTCCGTCTGACAGACTTCGGCCGGGTGTGTAATCTGTGGAGAGGATTCTTTATTTGTCCTGACTTTTGCAAAAGCCTTCGCAATCTTCATTTGTCGGCTCCGGCTTCTCATCAGAGTGTGCTTGGAGGTCTTATCAGTCGAATGACTGCTGCTTTATCAGTGCTGCCGTTTGAATGACATCGGCACCGGGCATCAGCTTTGGCCGACAAAGGCTTTAGCCGGGTGAATGGTTGACGAGCTTCATCATTGATCTTCCACTGTTGGTCAGACCCTCTTTTCAATTGTGCTTCCACCCTTGTTCATTTTCTAGGTGTCAACAAATGCCCCCCACCTGCGGGCGGCGTAAGCGCAGAATAAGCGACACCGGATGAAGAGCAATAAATGCCAGCAGACAGATCCCACCTTGCAGGGGTGAATTCTGGGGCCCGGATTAGCATCTTCTTCTCGGGTTCTAAATCGGAGATGCCCAGCACAGCATTCCAGTCCCTCTGTTCACCTGGGAGATATATCAGATAAAATTGTTCATTCCTGCCCGATCAATGATGAAACCTTGTCCAGTTTAGACCTTTCGTCTATTCTGATGAAACTTATAAATCCCTTTGCATCGATATAAACCCAATATTGATGATGAAGCCAACTATTGATCGACTGGCATTTCGCCCGATCAATGATGAAACCCTACCCAGTTTAGACCTTTCGTCTATACTGATGAAACTTATAAAACCCTTTGCATCGATATAAACCCAATATCAACGATGAAACCAACTATTGATCGACTGGCATTTCGCCCGATCAATGATGAAACCCTACCCAGTTTAGACCTTTCGTCTATACTGATGAAACTTTTAAAACCCTTTGCTTCGATATAAACCCAATATCGAAGATGGAACCAACTATTGATCGACTGGCATTTCGCCCGATCAATGATAAAACCCTGTCCAGTCCAGACCCTACGTCTGTTCTGATGAAAACTATGCCCCCTTCAAATGTCCCACCTGCCATAACCTCTACCCAGTCTAGACTTTCCGTCCATTCTGATGAAACCCCTTCTTTCACATTCCTGCAAATTGTCTCCCTCATAGCACATATTGCCAAGAGGGACGTTTGCTGATACCAGCACAATCCGGTTTAAGCACCTCTTCGGATGCCCGTCACGCGGTGGAGCGAGTTCCCCATCCTTTCTCTGAAGGGGTGGACGCTCTCCTGCTAGGTACGAGCCATTCACATGAGGGATTGCTAAAACCACTACCCCACTTCCCGAAGTGATGAAACCGCATGGTAGACAAGATGGATACACATGAAGCCAAAAGATCTCTTTCATTACGAAGTGAGTACATAAGGGGCCCCGAGGGGACGCTGTGTCACAAAAAAAGATGAAAAAAAAAAGAAAAGAAAAGAAAGTGAAGATAATTCATGGCCGCCGAAAGATATCTTCAAAGGCCAGAAGACCAACATAGGGGGCGGCTCCTAACTCATGAAGGCGCGCTTCCTCCTCCTGAAGCCTCGTGGACAGGTCCTGGAAAGACATCACCCGACCCTCCAGTAAAGCCACCTCCTCGGTGGACTGTGGCCGAATAGAAGATAATTGCTGCAGCTCGGCCCGAAGTTCAGTGAGTTCCGCCTCCAAAACGGCTACCCGCTTCTGGATAGCCTCCTCCCGCTGAATAATGCTCTGTAGCTCGGCCTGGCGTTCATCAAGTGTCAGCGTTAGCTTTTCCACCTCGGATTTGCATTCCGACCTCTGCAACTTCAACGCCGTCAGCCTGTCAACCATGATCTGCGCTAGGAAGTCTCTCCGATGCACGAATTTCAACAAAAGCAAGACCCGCTGAGCCCATATGTCCAAAGGGCAGCCCATGGCTTGCAGGCCAGCGGTGAGGCGATTGGCAATTTCCTTCCTGTAGATATGTCAAGCCAGGCTGAGACTCTACTAGCTGGCGTAACATGTCCAGATGCTGCCAGACGAAGCTGTCAGGAGAAGTAAAGCCAAAGGAAGTAGAGGCGACGACTTCAAAAGTCACCTCTCCGTCAATATCTGCCCATAGTCCAATGCCCGCTTGGGAGGACGAAGAAGGCAAATCTGCTGAAAGAGCTAACCGATATCTCTCTGTACTCCCCTGCTGGGCTGAAGACTCCTCCTCTGCTGCTGCCTCGGGAGCTACACCTTGAACATCCGCGGGAGGAGAATCGATGAATAATGGGGTTATCTCTGCAATGGAGGCTGTACCTTCAGCTGCTCTTTCTGGTGATGGGGACAGAGGTGCCTTAGACTGTGTAGATAGGAATTCGGACTCTGTAGCCACTATGGCAGGAATCGCTAACTCGGGCGCGATTGACATTACTGCGGCCGGTATGAAAGCGGAGCTCCTGGCCAGATCTGTTTCGACTCTAAGATCTGAAGCCCTGGCAGGGATGACACTTTCTTCTGCAGCCCCCAAGTCTAATGATGCCAAGTCTGTCGACGACTGTATCCGCACTGGCACAGGGCGAATGATCTCAGGAGCCCCCGTGCAGGTCAAAGGCAGAAAAGGAACAATAGCCAAATCTACAAGGGAAATGTCCATGAAGGATGTGGAGGTGGCCAAGGTAGCAGCAACAATACTCTGAGACCAAAGCAAAGCGACCTTTAGCACTAACTAAAAGAAACAAATGAAGCAGCATACATGAAGAACAACCCACCTTTGAAGCAGGGTCCGCACCCTCAAAATGGGGCGAAAGAGAAGAAAGCTCCGTGGCCGAAATAGCGAGTGGTGGAGTTATGTCAATCTCAGTATCGAGCCTGGCAAACTCCTCCTGAAATTCTTCCTCAGAGGATAACACTGATAGTTCGGCGGGTCGAAGAGACAGAACACCTTTCGCAAGTGCAGGAGGGGCTTCTGACTTGGCAATTCCTTCCCCTTCGCTGTCGCTGAAATCTACCTCCTCCTCATGGGAGACGGCCTGGGAGCTGCCCGAAGATATTTCCACACTAGCTATATGCTGGGCCGGTACCTCTAAAGTATGGCGGGATGTAGATCGAGTGATTATGCGTCTGGCCGGAATAGTACTCTGCTTTGGCCGAGTCTTGTGACCCTCCTGTGGTCGAGGCAGCTCTTCCGTCATCATCATGGCCTCGGCTTGCACACCGACTGCCACTGCTACAAGAAAAGAAAACTTCTGAGAAGTATAGCAAAGAAAACAACGGAAGTGTGAAACAAATGAAAAAAGCACATTTACCCTCCTCCTCGCCAACCGGGGTGGGAGAAGGCAGTCTTGTGTCCGTCTCCACAGGCGTTTCAACCTGCTCCTGGGCTGTATCAGATAAAAAGAAGCTCAACCTCAAAGAACTCCCTAGGAGATTGGTCAAGATGACAAAGGAGGTTCCAGCTACAAGATATCACCGTCACCTTCGGCAGATGCCTGTGCGGCCTCCCTCTGAGATGCGAATGCGTCAAATGAAGGGATATCCGGAAGAGGGGTTCCAATTTCCTTCGCAGTCGAAGCCGACTTCCGGGTCCGAGCGACCTTGGCCTTCTTGGCCTTGGCGACTGCAACCTTCACCACAGAAGGCTTCCTCTTCTTGCCCGGAGGCAGGGGAGTGGTCGTAGGTGCTGCTTCAGGAATTTCAAAGTGGGCAGGTTTCTCAGCTTGAGCAATTATCTTCCTGTAAAGCCCCTGCCGTTTTATGTCTGGTCTATCTGTGCGAGACACGAGAAAGACAGTCATAGTCAACATATGCAAAACATGACAATAAGAAGAAATAAGCCATGATCAAACAAACAAGGAGCACACCTGCTGGGCCGTCGTAAAAAGTGGAAAGCGGCCAATACATATAAGCTACCTCCTTTGAGCGAGAGGCGGCCTCCTTCACGAGCCAGCATGCATCGCCAATAGTCTGACACTTCTCCGTCAGGGCGGCCAAGTCCTTATGGCCATGGAAATCAAGGCAATGAAACAGGCCGAGGTAATCTATGCACCAGGCGTCAACATAATGGAAAGAAACAAAAAGCTGCTTGTTTAGAATGACAGCTACCGGGCTCTCCACTGTCAGCCCGTGGACATTTAACAGTACAAAAAGCCAGGAGGTGTGCTGATAATATGACTGGGTGCGGTCCTCCCTCCGCACAAAGGTCCTATAAGGATGAAACCTGTCTGCCGGACCCCTCCAAGAAGTAGCCTTCAAGAGTGGTTCCTCCGAGGGAAATGGATACTGCACCTCCAAATGAGTGTCCCCTATGTGGCCCAGCTGTCTCAAGTCTCTGGTGAAAGTGTCTACATCAACTTCAGAAAAGACAGGAGTGGGTAGTTCCGCACCCGCCTCCTTCAAAGACCGGCGGGCAGCGATATAAGCCTCTCCCTCCCTCTGGTGCTGGGAATAAAGCCTCCTCAGATGGACCTCATCAATGTCAAACACAGGCCCTGACTGCCACTTCAAAAAGGAGCGCTCGGCCACATCCCAGAAAGCGCCTCTGCCATCTTTATAAAAATTGGTGCGTATGTTCCACCACTTGATATAGTCTGATGAGACCCGAGGGAGACGATTGGAGACGGTCGGGACCCTGAAAGTTGTGTCTTCCCGACGGTGAAAGAAATCGCACCATATCTGACCGTCGCCGGCAATACTAGACCCGTGCTTGGCCCGACTCTCCATAGGAAACTGAGCAGCCGATGGAGGGATATGCTGGTCGTAACCAAAATTTCTGCCAAAGCGGAAGGGATAATAGGGCTCCAAAATGAGCAGGCCCCCCTTCCTGAAAACTAATACACTGGGCCGCATGGCCATGGCCCACCTCACCAATTCTGGTTCTAAAAGAGGCCGGGTGGCGGCGACCCCCGAAACAGGATGGACATAAACCTCCACCTCCTCCATTTTGCACTCCCTCTGAGGGTCCACCAAGGGAGCTGAACCTGCTGCCAAGCTCCAAAAGTGAATGCTGCCAGGTGCGTCTACAGGCACTCTTATTAGCCTACCCCTCATCTTGAACAGCTGTTCTGAGAAAGGACCAGGTTCAGCGCTAGCGAACTCAATCATACGAGGGAGCAGTGTGTCTGACTGTAAAGTTCTCGGGGCCAGCTCAGGGAAAATGCTGCAAACCCAGGCATTGAAGAAATGAAAGGGACCCACGGTCCTCGAAGAGCGGGGGGTCCGATGTCTATGCAAGTCCCCCAAGGATTTGTAAATTAAACACAGAGCCACTGGGCACAGAGACAATCGCATCCCCCAAGCCATCTGGCAGGCCGGATATATAGCCTCGGGTCTAATAATCGTCTCGTCCCCTTGAGGGAGAGCGAAAGTGCATAGCCAGAAAGTCAAATAGGCTGCACAATGGGTGATGGGATCAACCCCTGCTGGGTTCGGGCCATCCGCGTCTGTCCGGCGCAATGAAGCTGGCAGTGCTGACTTGTAACGGGGGGCCCTGACCTGTTTACCGGAAGTCAGCCCTACGGAAGGAAAGTCTGCGTACCTCAAGGGACCCCCGACGAAATATTGTATCCACTGCCCCACACGGACTCTCAGTCGGCTGCTCTTTTCCCTGGCTTGATAGCCTTTGGAGGACCCCCTACTGTAGGCCAAACAGATGGACCGGTAAGCTTTCATCAGATACCGGTATGCATAACCGAAAGAATAGTGGCCCTCTCCATTAGAGGCGTCCTTGATGGAATCATCCAGGCAGACCTCCTCATATGGCTCTCCGTCCATGGGTAGGCCAGAAAGCTGCGATAAACTCCAGAGGTCGAGGGATGTCTCGCCTTCCGCTGTATAGAATGTATTGAACTGCGGGCAGAACACTTCAAGCATACCGCAACACAATCCCCGAGAGACGGGATAGCGGAACCTGGAGGCAAATACACTATGGTATACCCCAGCTCTAACCAATAGAGGGGCATACTCCTTCAAAACATATTCTGTAAACTCCACTGCTCCAACCCTAAAAAGATGGGCGTCTGTCAACTTGGCATCTCCAAACCAGCCGGCAGCCAGCTGATATTTAAACTGAACGGCCAGGCAGTTAAGAACAAATGGCTCGTCTCTATAACCCCACTTCGCAGGCGCCAAAAAGAGTCCGAATGAAGTCTTCTCTCGGTGGACACGGCCGGTGGTATGATCCCACCTTGCAGGGGTGAATTCTGGGGCCCGGGTTAGCATCTTCTTCTCGGGTTCTAAATCGGAGATGCCCAGCACAGCATTCCAGTCCCTCTGTTCACCTGGGAGATATATGGCTCGGGCTCGATAGACAGAACCCTTCATGCTGTCTCTATCGGCAAGTATTGCCGCTTCCACGGAACGGGCAATAATAACATCCCACATTCCGCGTATGGTGAAAGTCCGAACAAACGGCAACAAATGACGATCCTTCGGCAAGTCCGGGCGGTAGTCAGCAGCTCTCCTGAATTCAGTACCTTCCAGGGAAGAATAAACTTCAGCGGTCGATACGGTGTCAGTTTCAGAATCGGAAGATTCGTCGACACTAGCAATCTGGTCATAGCCAAAGCTCAGGCTGTATACGTTCAACCAGTTGACTTTGGCCCGAGATATGTCCGGCTGAGCCGATGAACTTGTTCCAACAGCTCCGGAAGATGCAGCAGCAGAACTGGAAGCCATGTCAGCACCTGCAGTCAGAAAAAGACAAGAAAAGAAGCATCAGAAAGATGAATGGGCATGAAACAATAAGACAAACAAATTCTCAAAAATTTCGGCAGCATCTCCTCTTGTCCGAGGTATGCCCAAAAAAGAATAGGGAGTCACCCACCAAGAGGGAGTGATCCCGAGCATAAGATGGGACTCAATCCCATATATATAGCGGACCTACCCCGAAAAATCGGCAAAAAGGGGGGGGGGGGAAATGACGCTCCCGGGGGGGAAGCTCGCAGCTCACCGCCACCGCCGAGATGAAGAGAGAGAAGAAGAGGTAAGAAATGAGGGTAAAAGGCCCTCTCGCCGGGTTAAAAAGAAGAGGAGGAGGGGCTTCTCGGCGTGAAGAAATGCGCGCCGGGAACCCCCCCTTCACCAAGGAAAAAGGCTCGCCGAGAGCGGCATGCGCCGAGAGCCCCCTTCGCCAAAGAAAAAGCGCGCCGAGAGCGGCACGCGCCGAGAAGCAGCCGCCGAAAAGCCCTCGCCCCGGGAAGCCTGGCGAACGTGAGCGCGCCGAGAAGCCCCTGCCGAGACGGCCGCGCCGACAACGGTCGCGCCGAGAGCGCCATGCCGAGAAGTCCAAGGCAGCAAACGGTGATAATGAAGTCAGAAAATGCAGAGACGAAAACATGAAAGTGAAAGATGGATATACAGAATGTTACTACAGCAACATGATCAAGCTGAAGGATAATGTCAATGATAAAACTGAGGAATATACCCTCGAATGATGAAAGACACCTGCAGACCCCGTGTCGCTTATTCTGCGCTTATGCCGCCCGCAGGTGGGGGGCATTTGTTGACACCTAGAAAATGAACAAGGGTGGAAGCACAATTGAAAAGAGGGTCTGACCAACAGTGGAAGATCAATGATGAAGCTCGTCAACCATTCACCCGGCTAAAGCCTTTGTCGGCCAAAGCTGATGCCCGGTGCCGATGTCATTCAAACGGCAGCACTGATAAAGCAGCAGTCATTCGACTGATAAGACCTCCAAGCACACTCTGATGAGAAGCCGGAGCCGACAAATGAAGATTGCGAAGACTTTTGCAAAAGTCAGGACAAATAAAGAATCCTCTCCACAGATTACACACCCGGCCGAAGTCTGTCAGACGGAAGCTGATGTCCGGTCTTGTCACCGTTCGGATGACAGTGCCGATGAAACATACCCGATTTTGTCGTCATTCAGACGGCAATACTGATTAAACCCCAGTTCGTTCACTGATGGAACCTCAAGATGATCTCAACAAAGCTGTGTCAATACTAAAGGGGCCTCTTTCAGTTCTGAAAAAAGTCAATACAAAATGACTAAGGGAAGCCAAGGCAAGTGTGAGGCCTAAAAGCACCAAATGGGCCGGCCGATTGGGCTTCTGAGAATGGCGCCGGGAACCTCAACAAAGGGCCGCTGGATGCGCCGGGAGCTGTGGCAAGCAAGCCGGCCACACCGACTACCCTCCACCGAGAGCACAGAAGGATGAGACCTATATAAACATACCCCCTTTGAAAGAAAAGGGGATCGGAGGATCGGAAGCCAGGCCATCGATCAAAAAGAAAGAAAAGAGAAGAGACCAGGGAGAGAGAGAGCCTCCTCCGCTGAAAAAGAAAGAGAGAAGAGACCCATCCCCAGGGGAAGAAGCTCCAGGTGGGCATCCGGGGGAGGGAGAGGAGTCAATGCTCCGCCCTCCCCCATGTTTGTTTTCTCTTTTCTTCTGCTTCATGTAATAGTTTCAAGTCTTATCTTGATTCATGCAATGTAGCCGAGATATCTCGGCATCTGTCTGTTCCCCTTTCCCTCACTCTCTCCCTGTAATCAGTTTGGGTATGGAAGTGGTGTTTCACATGGGTTTTCTGACCATGTGTCTTCCGTGATGGGCATCGCCAAATGAATGGATATATATGTACGACGTGTTATAGTTTGAGCCTGATTTTTGCTTCTTCTGAAGCCCTATTGCCCTTCCCTGTGTTATCTGTAAACCAGTGGCATGGTGATCCGATTTGTCTGTTTCTTTTCTCTGCTTCGTAGCACCATTAGTGCTCACCCCAGAGCCCGGAACAGACTATTCCTTGGCTGCTGGGATGAAGCTGTGCTATGCAATGATCGAAGCTTGAGAAACCCCGGGGTTCTAAGCGCGCGTGCTTCATCCGTTGATGTCACCGAAGTCCCCTCTGGGGCCAGAGACAGCCATCTCTTGGCTCCTAGGGTGACGAATGACCATATTAAGTTTGCCCCCAAGCTCTGCGTGATAATGGCGATGAACAGGGGCATTCAGACTTCGGCCTCCCAGATGCCTCTCGAATCCTAAAACTCCCTTGAATTTTAGGCCTAATCCAATTCAGAGTGGACGCCTTGAGCAGTTTAGAGTCCATAGAGTCCGTCAGTTCCTGCCAAAACCCCTGAATCCCCAACAGATTCAAGAACAGAGTACCGTAAGCTCTGTTTCTTATCCCGGCGCCCTCATAGCTCTCGGCCCCGCCAACAGTGAAACTGATGAACAGCCCTCGGCGCAAGCCTTCTTGCGCCGAGATCCCATCTCCTGGGCGCGCCGGGAGCCACCCATTCCACTTCTCACCATCGCACCGGGGCCGATTTGTCCTCACACCGGGAAGACCCCGTGCCGAGAGCCCCTTGGCCACCTTATTAGCGCACCGGGAAGCCCGTGCCGGGAACTCTCTGGCATCCTTGCCATTGGCGCCGAAAAGCCAACCTGTAAACCTCAAGTCGTAAAACCTTTGCTACCACTGAAGAAACCCCATAAATACTCTTGTTATGTCAAGGGATGCCTTGGGCCATCATATGCACCTCAGGGGTGACAATTAATGGGGATAACCCTCCCCTTTTCTACGAGGTTTTTCGGACTCGATCGGCGTTTATAACCTTCCGAGGCAATGGAGCTCCGCCACTGCATAAGCTTCGTTGACCTCTAAAGGGATATCGAAACAGTGCTGCAGGCACGTACATGGTCAGTGGTCTAATACCCCTCTATTTGGCTTTCACCCCGGCATTCCGTGGGTGATCATCTATCATTCCCTGGCAAATGCTGAGTCCAGCGGAGATGCTGTCAAAATTCTCCCAGGACCGCGAAAGCCGACATTAAGCTGTCCCCGGGACTCTGTATGACACCGGTGACAGGGATTCTCTACGCCTTGGCCTTTCCAAATTCCTCCTCGATCCTGATGTTCCTATAAAGCCCAAGCCTAATCTAGTTCAACTTTGATGCCCTGACCTATTTTTGACCCCAAAGAAATCCTTCCCCTTGGTCTGAATCAATCAGAAACCCAAAACAGAGTACCGTAAGCTCTGTTCTGGTCCCGGCGCCCTCGCAGCTCTCGGCTCAGCCTACAGTAAACCGGGTGAATAGCTCCCGGCGCCACTTCTTCAGGCGCCGAGAACCCCCAGGAGCAGCTCCTCCCCCTTTCACCTCAGCGCGCCGGGAAGCCCGGGCCGAGAACCTCCAGAGCCCTCTCTGCGTCCTCCGCGCCGGGAGACCCCCCCCTTGCAGCCTCGTCGCGCCGGGAGCCTTGCTCAACCATCCCGCGCCGAGACCCTCCTTCTAGCATTTCTTCCTCGCGCCGGGAAGCCTGCGCCGAAGAGCTCCCCTTTGGCTTCTCTTGGTCGCGCCGAGAACCCAAGCCCTCTCGTCTTGGCGTCGGGAACCCCCGGCCTTCTTGTTTTTGGCGCCGGAAGCCCTGGCCCTCCCATTTTTGGGGTCGTGCCGAGAGCCCGTGCCCATTCAGAGTGTGCCGAGAGCCCGATCTACCACCCAATGAATTCCAATACCCAAAACGAACCCACAAAGGAATATCTGTGGATCACCCGACACGTCCCGGGGATAAAACTGAAGGGGAGTCATAACCCCTACGTTCCACCTAACTGCAATGGATTTACGAATAACCCTTTTGCTCGGGGATTCTGCCACTGCATGAATTCCGCTAGCGTTCCAAAGGGAAAATCATACATTGCCCTATAGCCCATATGTATATGGGTTGGGAGGTTCAGCCTCTCTATCTCTCGGCTTTCATCCTGGCATCCCGTGGGTGATAGTCTATTTCCCCCTGGGCGTAACCCAGATTAAGAGGAAAGGCTGTCGAAATACCGATCGAAGCTTTAAACCTATATCATGGTCACGGCTCAATCTGCCTGTGATCGAAATCCTCCTTCTTCCCTTTCACTCGGTTTTCGGACCGCTGACTTAACGATATCATCTGTTTCTACGGTTGGTGTCATTATCTTACCCGTCTCCCTGGCCCTGGTAGGAAGTTTAAAATTAAGCATGTGAATATCTGTTTGCCTCTCGAGGCCTCCTACTTTTAGCATTTAATCAAGGGTTGTCCTTCCTTGGAAGGACGTAATTAACGTCATAACGTTCATGGTATGACGGACTTCAGGTCCCGACACGATCACTCACAATCGACTGACCATGTCAGATCGAGCGCACAATAAAATTGTCACTTCGGTGACTGGCACGCCAAATAATAAATAAAATGAATAAGCCGATAAGCTTTAAGAAAAAAGCGCGTCCACAAGTCTGGCACGCCCGGTGGGACGTAAAGGGATATGCAAATTTGATAGGACGGGTTTCTTCGTTGATCGGGCAGGGTGCCCATTGATCAAAGGTGGGTTTCATCATTGGTATTGAGTTTATACCAATGCAAGGATCTTATGAATCTTCATCAGAACAGACGTAAGGTCTACCCTGGGCTGGTTTTATTGCTGATCGGGCAGGGTGCCAATCGATCAACAGCAGGTTTCATCATCGGTATTGGGTTTATACCAATGCAAAGGTTTCATGGGTTTCATCGGGATAGACGTAAGGTCTAAGCCGGATAGGTTTCATTGCTGCTCGGGCGAGTGTGCCCATTAATCAGCAGCAGATTTCATCACGGTGGGACATAGCGAGACACGCAGCTCTAGTCGGAACAGATGTAAGGTCTAGACCGAACAGGTTTCTTCGCCGATCGGGCAGGGTGCCTTGTCGACCAAAGATGGGTTTCATCATTGGTATTGGGTTTATACCAATGCAAGGATATCATGGATTTCATCAGGATAGACGTAGGGTCTAAACCGGATAGGTTTTATCGCTGATCGGGCAATGTGCCAATCGATCAAAGCAGGTTTCATCATCGGTATTGGGTTTATACCAATGCAGGGATTTCATAGGTTTCATCGGGATAGAAGTAAAGTCTAAGCCGGATAGGTTTCATCATTGACCGGGCAGTGCGCCAATCGATCAAAGCAGGTTTCACCATGGTGGGATTTTGGCAAGGTATGAGGGTTTTATCAGGACAGACGTAGGGTCTGAACTGGGTGGGTTTGATCATTGATCGGACGAGGTGCCGGCCGATCGACGAGAAGTTTATGACGGGTGGTGAGGTTTCTTTAGGATCACCATATTACTGGCCCAAGCGCCCTTTCGGGTTTTCACCGGAGCCAGCCCCCTCTTGCTTTTGCCCACGCGCCCTTCCGGGTTTTCACGTGGCGGGGTACTCGATTTTGCCTGCAGTGCCCTTTCGGGTTTTCACCACAGCTGAGTTTTAGCCATTTATGCCCTTGCTCGGAAAGCCTGAACAAGACCGGCAGGGTATCTCTATTTTTAACCCCATTTTTTATTTATTTTCATTCTTTTATTCTCTCTTCCCCTCTTTTTGGGAGGGTAACAAGTCGGACTGTCATCAGATCATGATAAGGGATGGCCCGGCTAGGGCGGAGTGCCGCTAGACCAAGGAAGAAGGGTAGCTTGGTTAGGGCGGAGTGCCGCTAGGCCAAGGAAAAGGGTAGCTCGGTTAGGGCAGAGTGCCGCTAGACCAAGGAAGAAGGGTAGCCTGGTCAGGGCGGAGTGCCGCTAGACCAAGAAAAAGGGTAGCTTGGTTAGGGCGGAGTGCCGCTAGACCAAGAAAAAAAAGGTGAATTTTAGCCTGATTACTCGGGGAATATTGGTTGGGCAGCATGATACAGCTTTAGGTGTCTACCGTTGAGTGGTGAGAATTGGATTTCCCCTCGATGGTTAACAACCATGTAGGCCCCTCCTTCGTAGACCCTATATATCACATAAGGACCTTCCCAATTAGGATTCAGCTTCCCTTTTGGGTTGGACGCCATAACTTCTCTTTTCTTGACCATGACGAGGTCACCTTTCTTAAATTCTCGTCCCTTTACGAGTTTGTTGAATGCAGTGGCCATGCGGGCCTGGTACATCTGGATATTCTTCTGAGCTTGGAGGCGCTTCCCTTCCAATTCAGCCAACTCTTGTAATCTTCTTTCTGCATTGGTTTGTTCGCCACGGGCCAGGTCGTATTGGACTGCCACCCTGAGTGACGGGACTTCCAGCTCCAGTGGAACTACTGCCTCTGAGCCGTATACCAGTGAGTATGGCGAGCACCCTGTAGGTGTCTTGAAGACAGTGCGGTATGCCCATAGAGCTTCATACATCTTTTCTTCCCAGTCCTTCTTATTAGAACTGACGACTTTAGCCAACAAGGTGCATAATGTCTTGTTGAAGGCTTCTGCCAATCCATTTGCCTGTGGATTGTAAGGAGTGGAAGTCCTCCACTCGATCTTATACTTCTCGGCGAGCCGATAGATCTTTTGATTTCTGAAATGACTTCCATTATCAGATATTATTCGGCTGGGGATCCCAAACCGGAAGATAATGTTTTGTTTGATGAATCTGGCAACCAGCTCACCAGTCACTTCTTGTAATGCTATAGCTTCCGCCCATCGGGAGAAGTAATCTGTCATTGCCAGTATGTACTTATGTCCGGCCGAGGAGGTCGGTAGTGGGCCGACTACATCGGTTCCCCATTGTGCAAACGGCCAGCTAGGGATTGTAGGGTGCAGAACGGCAGGTGGCCTTCTAGGCACAACAGCATGCTCATGACATTTCTGACATGACTTCGCAAACTTGCAGTAATCTTCAAACATAGTGGGCCAATAGTAGCCCAGCTTCTTGATTTCTATCTTCATTTTAGGGCCAGCTTGGTGAGCACCCGCCATCCCAGCATGTATTTCTTTCATTGCTTGCCAAGCTTCCTCAGTGGACAGGCAGCGGAGCAAAATCTTCTTGCCTGCATCTGCCATTATTCGGAACAGAGTTCCATTTCTGAATTCATAAGAATCTTTGATCCTTAGAAGTTTCATCTTTTCTTCTCTTTTCTGTGGCAGCTGTTGGTGTAAAAACCATTGTAGCAGGTGCTGTCTCCAATCAGATGCCTGTTCTGTACTGATCATGGCGACTTCATTTTCTTCGGGGCAGCCTTCTAGCATGCTGGGGACTTGCCGCCGATTTATAACAATAATGTTCAGTGTCTCATCCGGTGGGACTGCTATTGAGCTGGCTAGCTTTGCCAATGCATCAGCCTGGGCATTATGTGCACGGCCCACATGCTTGAGCTCAATATGATAGAATTTTGCCATGAGGCGCACAGCTTTTTGGTGGTAGGGGTTCAACTCCGGCTTTCGCACTTCGAACTCACCTTGGATTTGCTTTATTATCAACATTGAATCCTCGAATACCTGAAACATCTGGATGCCCATGTTGAGGCTGATGTGCAACCCGATTATCAGAGCTTCATACTCGGCTTCATTATTAGTGTAGGGCTTGTTTATAGAACAGGAAGTATGCACAACCTCCCCCTCTGGCGATCTTAGCACAATACCGGCTCCGGCCCGTATTCTGGTCTTTCCATCGGAGTCCATCTCTGTTCTAGATGCTCCATCAAAGAATAGCTGCCACATAGTTGACTGAGCCTGGCAGGCTTCTAATGTTTCATCATCGGGTAACTCAGTCCCCAACATATCATTCTCTGGCACAGGATGCTCTGCGAAGAAATCGGCCACGGCCTGTCCTTTTATTGCCCTCTTGGGTATATATGTGATATCGAATTCCATCAGAATTACTGCCCATTTGCCCAACCGGCCTTTCAGTACTGGCTGAGTCAATATGTATTTGAGCGGATCTGCTGCAGATATCAATCTGATTTCGTGTGACAGCATATAGTGCCGGAGCTTTTTAACGGCAAAGACTAGTGCCAAGCATGTCTTTTCTATATAGGTGTAGCTTTCTTCAGTTCTAATCAGCCTCCGACTCAGGTAGTATAGAGCCTGCTCTTTGCCTTCTTCATTTATCTGCGCTAGCATTGCCCCCAGGGAACAGTGTATGGCTGCAATGTATAATATCAGGGGCTTGCCCTTAATAGGTGCCCCCAGTACTGGAGGGGTCTTAAGATATTCTTTCAGCTTCTCAAAAGCTTCCTGACAGCCCTCGCCCCAGAGGAACGGTACATCTTTCATCATGAGCTTGTGAAAAGGGTGGCATCTCCCCGACAGATTTGATATGAATCGTCGGATATAGGCCAAACGCCCTTGTAGAGATCTCAGCTCGTGGAGATTCCTTGGTGGAGGGAGCTCCTGGATAGCTTTAATCTTGGATGGGTCGATCTCAATGCCCCTATGACGGACAACGAACCCAAGAAATTTTCCACTGGACACGCCGAAGGCACATTTCATAGGATTCATCTTGAGTTCATATCTGCGCAGCCTCTGGAACACTATCCTCAGATCTTGCAGATGATCTTCTCTTCTGCTGGTTTTCACCACCAGGTCATCGATGTAGCACTCCACTTTCTTGAAGAGTAAATCATCAAAGATCTTTGTCATAGCTCTTTGATAAGTAGCGCCGGCATTCTTGAGGCCGAACGGCATCCTTTTGTAGTGAAATATCCCCTTCGGGGTGCGGAATGCAGTATGCACTCTGTCTTCTTCAGCAATCCAGATCTGGTTGTATCTGGATGACCCATCCATGAATGACAGGGCTTCATGGCCAGTGGTTGCATCGATCATTACTTCAGTGATTGGCACTGGGAAATCATCTTTCGGGCAGGCCTTATTCAGGTCCCTGAAATCTACACATATTCTGATCTGCCCATTTTTCTTCTTCACGGGCACTATATTGGCCAGCCATGTAGTATATTGGTTCTCTTCAACAAAGCCCACATCGATCAGCTTGTCGACCTCTTTGTTGATTTGATTTATCAGTTCGGGGCGCATTCTCCTGGCAGGCTGCTTCACAGGGCTTGCCTCTGGGTTTATCGCCAATCGGTGCTGTGCCACATCAGAACTCAGTCCCGGCATCTCATCATATGTCCATGCGAAGCAGTCTCGGAATTCTTTCATAAACTGAATATACTGTTCTTTGACAGCTGGCTCCAGCAATGCACTGAGGAACGTAGGCCTTGGCTCATCTGCTGACCCCAGATTCACTTCTATCAGCTCATCGACGGTGGCCTGGCCTCCGTCCTCAACTTCGGGTGGGGCTTCTTGCAAATCAACAAAGCCTCCCGGGATATAATCTTCTTCATTCTCATGACTTTCTGTTTCATCACACCGTTCATCAGCAGATGCTGGTGCATCGTATAAGGCCAATATGGCCGGATTCTGTCCAGTCTGCCCCGAGGACGTGACTGGCTCAGTGGAAAACTCCGATGTGGAGTCTTCCGTGCTTAGAGACTCTTCTGATGTGGGCTCCCCTGAGAGGTTATCATTATGTAGAGCTCGGAACTCTTCTAGAATGTGCCCAAACTCCAGGCACTCTTGCAGCTCTCTGGCTACTTGGTCTTCATCCGGGGTTCCCGTGTCAAATTGTGCTTCGGCCTGGAACAGATCCTCTTTGCAAGGTTGATTCTCCCAGCACCAACCCTTCTTGGTCTCATCAGACATCCTTGCCTCCGGCTGGTTGTCTTGGGCTTCATTGTCTGTTATGGATTGATACATAATCTCTTCATCTTCAAAGGGGTATTGATCATACCCTACTTCTGGGGAATCTTCATTCGGGTAGAAGGCTGAGATGACATCCACCTCGGCTTCATAGTATTCTTGCAGGGTATAACCCAATCCCGGGTGCTGTGTGATCTTCCTCAGCTCCTTGCTATCTCGAGGCGGATCCCATAACTCCTTGAATGCTTTCTTCTGAGCAGCAGGCTGTATCGATGGCATTTGCATCTTGGAGAACATTTGTGAAACCCGTTGGGTAGTATAATCCAGGCCCGTAATTGGTACCATCAGGTTTGCAGCTTCTTCAGGGGCCATGCAATCTTGATCGTCTTCTTCGACTGCCTCCCCGGTGTAGAATATGATAGGGGGTTCGCCGAAGCGAGGGATTTCCATAGTCTTTAGGGGCAGCACTGTCTGGTATTCTGTGCTGGCTATGGGTTTGACTAGACCCTGAGGAACTTCCACCTGTGTGTATTTTTCTTTCATCTTTTCTTCAGTATCATCTGGGTGTATGCCGGGAGGAGTGATCCGAGCAAAATCCCCAGCATAAGAGATGTGAGACACCCCGTGCTTTTTAATGTAGCCCTTTGGCGGCGGCGGAGACCAATTTCTTGCTTTCGTCGCCGGCTTTTCTTCGCTGACCACAGTTTCTTTTCCTTTATCCCTTTGTGACACCTCGGTGTAGTAGGATGCATCGAGCATATGACATTCGAACACTTCGAAGGGATGTAGGTCTGCAAACACCCTTTCCTCTTTTCCTTCATGGCAATATTTTATGCATTGGTGTAGCGTGGATGGCACTATCTGATATTCGTGCAGCCACGGTCTTCCCAGCAGGGCCTTATATGTGGTGTTGGAGTCGATCACATAGAATCGTACCACTGTAGTGAGGTCGCCCAGTGTGAGATTGAAATCAGCCACCCCGAGAGGTGTTTCACATTTCTGGTTGAATCCTGCAATTTTCATATCTCTGACCTTGGTGAGCTGCAGATCAAAGTAATATTTCTGATAGATGCGGTATGGGAGAATATTCACAGCAGCCCCTGGATCTATTAGTATTCTGCTTATCGGCTGACAGTTCAGGGAACCCCTCATATATAGCGGTCTATTATGGCCGGAATTTGGGATTAGCATATCATCCTCTGTGAATGTTACTGATGGCCCAGCATTCACCTCTGTCAAGAGTGCTTCACATTGTGCCGGGGACTGCAGGGCATCCACAATTGCTTGGCGAGCTTCTTCACTCAGAGAGAGAATTTCCCAGATGGAGAATCTGGTAGGGAGCTTCTTCAGCATCTTCATGACTCGACTGCCCACCCGGACATTAGACAGTCTCATCTCCTCTGCCCATCGGGGTCTTGGAGGTTCATGTGGTGCCTGTGGCCTTGGCTGTCCAGTCCCAATTTTATCTTCTTCATCGGTCTCCCGGGAGGCCTCTTCTGTAGCGACTGCCCCTGGTTTTGCTAGAGGATTACCTTCTTCATCTTCTTCATGCTGTTTCTGCTTTCCAGCCGCTGTCTGCTGGCATTTATTGCTCTTATCTGGAGCAGTATGAGATGGTTGCTCGTCTTCTAAGCTGGACAAGAACTCCAGGAACGAAGGGGCTTCATCTGCCTTCTTTTTGTCCTGGTACAGACTAACAGGGGGAGGAACCTGGACACCTCGTATCTCTGATGAAACTTATAAATCCCTTTGCATCGATATAAACCCAATATTGATGATGAAGCCAACTATTGATCGACTGGCATTTCTCCCGATCAATGATGAAACCCTACCCAGTTTAGACCTTTCGTCTATACTGATGAAACTTATAAAACCCTTTGCATCGATATAAACCCAATATCGATGATGAAACCAACTATTGATCGACTGGCATTTCTCCCGATCAATGATAAAACCCTACCCAGTTTAGACCTTTCGTCTATACTGATGAAACTTATAAAACCCTTTGCTTTGATATAAACCCAATATCGACGATGGAACCAACTATTGATCGACTGGCATTTCGCCCGATCAATGATAAAACCCTGTCCAGTCCAGACCCAACGTCTGTTCTGATGAAAACTATGCCCCCTTCAAATGTCCCACCTGCCATAACCTCTACCCAGTCTAGACTTTCCGTCCATTCTGATGAAACCCCTTCTTTCACATTCCTGCAAATTGTCTCCCTCATAGCACATATTGCCAAGAGGGACGTTTGCTGATACTAGCACAATCCGGTTTAAGCACCTCTTCGGATGCCCGTCACGCGGTGGAGCGAGTTCCCCATCCTTTCTCTGAAGGGGTGGACGCTCTCCTGCTAGGTACGAGCCATTCACATGAGGGATTGCTAAAACCACTACCCCACTTCCCGAAGTGATGAAACCGCATGGTAGACAAGATGGATACACATGAAGCCAAAAGATCTCTTTCATTACGAAGTGAGTACATAAGGGGCCCCGAGGGGACGCTGTGTCACAAAAAAAGATGAAAAAAAAAAGAAAAGAAAAGAAAGTGAAGATAATTCATGGCCGCCGAAAGATATCTTCAAAGGCCAGAAGACCAACATAGGGGGCGGCTCCTAACTCATGAAGGCGCGCTTCCTCCTCCTGAAGACTCGTGGACAGGTCCTGGAAAGACATCACCCGACCCTCCAGTAAAGCCACCTCCTCGGTGGACTGTGGCCGAATAGAAGATAGTTGCTGCAGCTCGGCCCGAAGTTCAGTGAGTTCCGCCTCCAAAATGGCTACCCGCTTCTGGATAGCCTCCTCCCGCTGAATAATGCTCTGTAGCTCGGCCTGGCGTTCATCAAGTGTCAGCGTTAGCTTTTCCACCTCGGATTTGCATTCCGACCTCTGCAACTTCAACGCCGTCAGCCTGTCAACCATGATCCGTGCTAGGAAGTCTCTCCGATGCACGAATTTCAACAAAAGCAAGACCCGCTGAGCCCATATGTCCAAAGGGCAGCCCATGGCTTGCAGGCCAGCGGTGAGGCGATTGGCAATTTCCTTCAGCTGTAGATATGTCAAGCCAGGTTGAGACTCTACTAGCTGGCGTAACATGTCCAGATGCTGCCAGACGAAGCTGTCAGGAGAAGTAAAGCCAAAGGAAGTAGAGGCGACGACTTCAAAAGTCACCTCTCCGTCAATATCTGCCCATAGTCCAATGCCCGCTTGGGAGGACGAAGAAGGCAAATCTGCCAAAAGAGCTAACCGATATCTCTCTGTACTCCCCTGCTGGGCTGAAGACTCCTCCTCTGCTGCTGCCTCGGGAGCTACACCTTGAACATCCGCAGGAGGAGAATCGATGAATAATGGGGTTATCTCTGCAATGGAGGCTGTACCTTCAGCTGCTCTTTCTGGTGATGGGGACAGAGGTGCCTTAGACTGTGTAGACAGGAATTCGGACTCTGTAGCCACTATGGCAGGAATCGCTAACTCGGGCGCGATTGACATTACTACGGCCGGTATGAAAGCGGAGCTCCTGGCCGGATCTATTTCGGCTCTAAGATCTGAAGCCCTGGCAGGGATGACACTTTCTTCTGCAGCCCCCAAGTCTAATGATGCCAAGTCTGTCGAGGACTGTATCCGCACTGGCACAGGGCGAATGATCTCAGGAGCCCCCGTGCAGGTCAAAGGCAGAAAAGGAACAATAGCCAAATCTACAAGGGAAATGTCCATGAAGGATGTGGAGGTGGCCAAGGTAGCAGCAACAATACTCTGAGATCAAAGCAAAGCGACCTTTAGCACTAACTAAAAGAAACAAATGAAGCAGCATACATGAAGAACAACCCACCTTTGAAGCAGGGTCCGCACCCTCAAAATGGGGCGAAAGAGAAGAAAGCTCCGTGGCCGAAACGGCGAGTGGTGGAGTTATGTCAATCTCAGTATCGAGCCCGGCAAACTCCTCCTGAAATTCTTCCTCAGAGGATAACACTGATAGTTCGGCGGGTCGAAGAGACAGAACACTTTTCGCAAGTGCAGGAGGGGCTTCTGACTTGGCAATTCCTTCCCCTTCGCTGTCACTGAAATCTACCTCCTCCTCATGGGAGACGGCCTGGGAGCTGCCCGAAGATATTTCCACACTAGCTATATGCTGGGCCGGTACCTCTAAAGTATGGCGGGATGTAGATCGAGTGATTATGCGTCTGGCCGGAATAGTACTCTGCTTTGGCCGAGTCTTGTGACCCTCCTGTGGTCGAGGCAGCTCTTCCGTCATCATCATGGCCTCGGCTTGCACACCGACTGCCACTGCTACAAGAAAAGAAAACTTCTGAGAAGTATAGCAAAGAAAACAACGGAAGTATGAAACAAATGGAAAAAGCACATTTACCCTCCTCCTCGCCAACCGGGGTGGGAGAAGGCAGTCTTGTGTCCGTCTCCACAGGCGCTTCAACCTGCTCCTGGGCTGTATCAGATAAAAAGAAGCTCAACCTCAAAGAACTCCCTAGGAGATTGGTCAAGACGACAAAGGAGGTTCCAGCTACAAGATATCACCGTCACCTTCGGCAGATGCCTGTGCGGCCTCCCTCTGAGATGCGAATGCGTCAAATGAAGGGATATCCGGAAGAGGGGTTCCAGTTTCCTTCGCAGTCGAAGCCGACTTCCGGGTCCGAGCGACCTTGGCCTTCTTGGCCTTGGCGACTGCAACCTTCACCACAGAAGGCTTCCACTTCTTGCCCGGAGGCAGAGGAGTGGTCGTAGGTTCTGCTTCAGGAATTTCAAAGTGGGCAGGTTTCTCAGCTTGAGCAATTATCTTCCTGTAAAGCCCCTGCCGTTTTATGTCTGGTCTATCTGTGCGAGACACGAGAAAGACAGTCATAGTCAACATATGCAAAACATGACAATAAGAAGAAAGAAGCCATGATCAAACAAACAAGGAGCACACCTACTGGGCCGTCGTAAAAAGTGGAAAGCGGCCAATACATATAAGCTACCTCCTTTGAGCGAGAGGCGGCCTCCTTCACGAGCCAGCATACATCGCCAATAGTCTGACACTTCTCCGTCAGGGCGGCCAAGTCCTTATGGCCATGGAAATCAAGGCAATGAAACAGGCCGAGGTAATCTATGCACCAGGCGTCAACATAATGGAAAGAAACAAAAAGCTGCTTATTTAGAATGACAGCTACCGGGCTCTCCACTGTCAGCCCGTGGACATTTAATCAGAATAGACGAAAGGTTTCATCATTGTTCATTTTCCAGGTGTCATTCACCCTCGTTTGAATGACATCTGCACCGATCATTTTTTCTAGCACCTCCCTCCTGAGGCTCTGCTTGCATATCTGCACCGCATCTTCTTGATGAGGAGGCCTTCGGCATCTCATGGCTAAGTTCCTCCATCTTTTGATGTAGTCCAGTGCGGTCTCATCTTGTTTCTGCCTAGTTGCATACAGCTCTGCTATCGTGATTTCTCTTTCCGTGACATGAAATCTGTCGCGAAATTTTCTTTGCATATCAGGCCAATCAACCACTGACCCCGCTGGCAAGCTTGAGTACCATTCAAAGGCCAACCCAGTGAGAGATGAGCCAAAGAACTTGAGCAGATAAGCTTCATCGACTGCTAGGTCGCCCATGATTGTAGTGTAGTAGGCTATATGCTCCCTAGGGGAGCCTTGGCCATTAAATTTCTCAAACTTCGGTGGCTTACTGACGCCTGGGGGTAGTTTCTTAGCAGCATATTGGGGAGGATAGGGTACCCTGTACACATCATAAGTACCCGCATCACCACCGGTCTTTTCTGACAGCTTCATTTCCACAATTCTTTCAATCATCTGCTTGTGGGCCACAGCTGGATCTATCTCTTCTGGGAAGAAGTGAGCTTGTTGCTGGCTGTGAGGAGTTGTCATCACAGTGACGCGCAAGATGGGCGCGGTAGGCTGTGTCTGAGACACACAGGGCTGAGCCGTTGTTTGCTGTGGAATGGGTTGGCTCGGTGTCTTGCCCTTATCAGCTAGGAGAGGGTTAGCTGGGATAGCCGTCTCTGCTGAGCTGGATGTTTGCCCCGCAGGTTCAGCTTGCTTTGAGACTGATGTAGCTTCATGTCTCTCATTGAGCTGTCTTCGGAGAGCGCTGATCTCCTGCTGGTATCTTCTGAACATCATCTGGATCATGGGATCCATAGTCGATGGGATTTGTATATCTTCAGAAGTCCCTTCAGCATCATTAAAGAAGGGGTTATCTCCATCTTCCGCTGTTACCACATTAACTGTCATTGTGGTAATCCTGCGGGCTTCATCAACAATTTTCATTTTATCCTTTGCGGCCTGGCCTCTTCTTGTGACAGGACCAGGTCTAGTTGCCAGCCTGAGCAATTCATCTGGCTGAGTTGGTAGTACATCTTGTCCCCTGGCCAGTCCAGCCATGTTGCAGGCGAAGAATTACATCTTTCCTTTTCGCTTGTAGAGCTTTCTTTTTATTTGGCTAGGATATCTGAGCCGGTCAAAGACCGATATTCTTTCTTTGTCTTCTTCCCCGTGCAGGTCTTCTTCATTATATCTGGCCCTGAGGCCTTCTTCATAGTCATTTGAATCGGAGGAGGAGGCTCCGATCATCATTTCTTGGAAGGTTTCTTCTTCTTCATCATCCCTGGTGCCCAAGGCACGGGATAGTCTTTGTTGACCTAGGGCAGAGCTCCCTAGGTAGTGGAAGTAGTCTTGGACTACTTGCTTTGTCTCTTCAGAGTTGTGCCTTTGCGGCTCAGGTTGGAACATCAGTTTTTCCTGGCTTCTTTGCTGATAGGCCAGTCTTGTTATCTGAGCATTCAAATGCTCAGCCTTGGAATATCTGAAGATGTCGGCCTGTCTGGCACAGGCCCTCGATCTTCTTGGGACGGCAACCATGGCTGGTTCACAGATTCCCGCATCGTCATTCCGGCAGCAGTTGGCAGCAACATCATGGTTCTTTCTCTGCCATCTTCTGCCCCCGGCCCTGGGGTGGGTGACAGCAAGGTCTTCTTTCTTCCCAAGTCTCCTACCCCTCATCATGGGGCGAGCAACAATCAGTTTTCTTTCTCTATCATTTCTTTCATCTTTCCTACCCCAGGCTCTGGGGTGAGCAGCAATAGCATTTCCTGTTTCTTTTCCCTCTCTTCTTTGGCCTCCCGCCCCGAAGCGGGCAACAGCATCATTGGTAGCCTTCTCCTCATCTTGAGCTGGAGCCCAGCTCTGCATCTTCTTCGGTCGCCAGACCTGTTTGTATTTTGCTGGCTTGGGCGCCAGCGGCTTCCTCTCATCGGCCTCCCAGTTGGCATGCCTGGTGGTCAGAGTTTGGAATCTGTTGTTAGTGGGCACTTGCGGGACGATCACATCCGGCTTGACCGCCCTCGGGCAACCGTTCAGGTTCGCTCGGACACCCCCGATCATCATTGTCTTTTCGGAGTTGTAAAGACGGCGTTCAATAGCAACATACCGGCTCCTCTGGTTAGTTCTCTTCCCCTTTTGAGTAGCAGCGGGGACCATGTCCCTTTTCTGGACATGGTGGACATAGCAGGCGACGGCCGTGGGGGCCGTGTTCTCCGGTAGGATGTTCTTCTGGTCGGTGATCTTCACCGGGGCACTTGCAGCAGTGCCTTGCTCGTTGTCGTTGACCTGTAGAAGGTCAGTGAAGACGACGCCCAAGCAGTTGGGCAGCCCAACGGCAGGCGGCAGTGATCCGAACGTGAGGGGTATCGCCAGGTAGCCTTCGCGCACATGCATGTCAATCGGCTGCTGGTCGAAGCAAACGGACATGATTCCAGCTGTCATTGTAGATTCCTGAAAATAAGGAAAGTACACAGAATCAGAAGTTTCAGGGGGGCCCGTCGGGCCTCCTACTTTAGCGTAAAGATGAAGGGAGACAATGTCCCACCGGGCGTGCCAGACTTGTGGACGCGCTTTTTTCTTAAAGCTTATCGGCTTATTCATTTTATTTATTATTTGGCGTGCCAGTCACCGAAGTGACAATTTTATTATGCGCTCGATCTGACATGGTCAGTCGATTGTGAGTGATCGTGTCGGGACCTGAAGTCCGTCATACCATGAACGTTATGACGTTAATTACGTCCTTCCAAGGAAGGACAACCCTTGATTAAACGCTAAAAGTAGGAGGCCTCGAGAGGCAAACAGATATTCACATGCTTAATTTTAAACTTCCTACCAGGGCCAGGGAGACGGGTAAGATAATGACACCAACCGTAGAAACAGATGATATCGTTAAGTCAGCGGTCCGAAAACCGAGTGAAAGGGAAGAAGGAGGATTTCGATCACAGGCAGATTGAGCCGTGACCATGATATAGGTTTAAAGCTTCGATCGGTATTTCGACAGCCTTTCCTCTTAATCTGGGTTACGCCCAGGGGGAAATAGACTATCACCCACGGGATGCCAGGATGAAAGCCGAGAGATAGAGAGGCTGAACCTCCCAACCCATATACATATGGGCTATAGGGCAATGTATGATTTTCCCTTTGGAATGCTAGCGGAATTCATGCAGTGGCAGAATCCCCGAGCAAAAGGGTTATTCGTAAATCCATTGCAGTTAGGTGGAACGTAGGGGTTATGACTCCCCTTCAGTTTTATCCCCGGGACGTGTCGGGTGATCCACAGATATTCCTTTGTGGGTTCGTTTTGGGTATTGGAATTCATTGGGTGGTAGATTGGGCTCTCGGCACACTCTGAATGGGCACGGGCTCTCGGCACGACCCCAAAAATGGGAGGGCCAGGGCTTCCGGCGCCAAAAACAAGAAGGCCAGGGGTTCCCGGCGCCAAGACGGGAGGGCTTGGGTTCTCGGCGCGACCAAGAGAAGCCAAAGGGGAGCTCTTCGGAGCAGGCTTCCCGGCGCGAGGAAGAAATGCTAGAAGGAGGGTCTCGGCGCGGGATGGTTGAGCAAGGCTCCCGGCGCGACGAGGCTGCAAGGGGGGGGGGTCTCCCGGCGCGGAGGACGCAGAGAGGGCTCTGGAGGTTCTCGGCCCGGGCTTCCCGGCGCGCTGAGGTGAAAGGGGGAGGAGCTGCTCCTGGGGGTTCTCGGTGCCTGAAGAAGTGGCGCCGGGAGCTATTCACCCGGTTTACTGTAGGCTGAGTCGAGAGCTGCGAGGGCGCCGGGACCAGAACAGAGCTTACGGTACTCTGTTTTGGGTTTCTGATTGATTCAGACAAAGGGGAAGGATTTCTTTGGGGTCAAAAATAGGTCAGGGCATCAAAGTTTAACTAGATTAGGCTTGGGCTTTATAGGAACATCAGGATCGAGGAGGAATTTGGAAAGGCCAAGGCGTAGAGAATCCCTGTCACCGGTGTCATACAGAGTCCCGGGGACAGCTTAATGTCGGCTTTCGCGGTCCTGGGAGAATTTTGACAGCATCTCCGCTGGACTCATCATTTGCCAGGGAATGATAGACGATCACCCACGGAATGCCGGGGTGAAAGCCAAATAGAGGGGTATTAGACCCCTGACCATGTACGTGCCTGCAGCACTGTTTCGATATCCCTTTAGAGGTCAACGAAGCTTATGCAGTGGCGGAGCTCCATTGCCTCGGAAGGTTATAAAAGCCGATCGAGTTCGGAAAATCTCGTAGAAAAGGGGAGGGTTATCCCCATTAATTGTCACCCCTGAGGTGCATATGATGGCCCAAGGCATCCCTTGACATAACAAGAGTATTTATGGGGTTTCTTCAGTGGTAGCAAAGGTTTTACGACTTGAGGTTTACAGGTTGGCTTTTCGGCGCCAATGGCAAGGATGCCAGAGAGTTCCCGGCACGGGCTTCCCGGTGCGCTAATAAGGTGGCCAAGGGGCTCTCGGCACGGGGTCTTCCCGGTGTGAGGACAAATCGGCCCCGGCGCGATGGTGAGAAGTGGAATGGGTGGCTCCCGGCGCGCCCGGGAGATGGGATCTCGGCGCAAGAAGGCTTGCGCCGAGGGCTGTTCATCAGTTTCACTGTTGGCGGGGCCGAGAGCTATGAGGGCGCCGGAATAAGAAACAGAGCTTACGGTACTCTGTTCTTGAATCTGTTGGGGATTCAGGGGTTTTGGCAGGAACTGACAGACTCTATGGACTCTAAACTGCTCAAGGCGTCCACTCTGAATTGGATTAGGCCTAAAATTCAAGGGAGTTTTAGGATTCGAGAGGCATCTGGGAGGCCGAAGTCTGAATGCCCCTGTTCATCGCCATTATCACGCAGAGCTTGGGGGCAAACTTAATATGGTCATTCGTCACCCTAGGAGCCAAGAGATGGCTGTCTCTGGCCCCAGAGGGGACTTCGGTGACATCAACGGATGAAGCACGCGCGCTTAGAACCCCGGGGTTTCTCAAGCTTCGATCATTGCATAGCACAGCTTCATCCCAGCAGCCAAGGAATAGTCTGTTCCGGGCTCTGGGGTGAGCACTAATGGTGCTACGAAGCAGAGAAAAGAAACAGACAAATCGGATCACCATGCCACTGGTTTACAGATAACACAGGGAAGGGCAATAGGGCTTCAGAAGAAGCAAAAATCAGGCTCAAACTATAACACGTCGTACATATATATCCATTCATTTGGCGATGCCCATCACGGAAGACACATGGTCAGAAAACCCATGTGAAACACCACTTCCATACCCAAACTGATTACAGGGAGAGAGTGAGGGAAAGGGGAACAGACAGATGCCGAGATATCTCGGCTACATTGCATGAATCAAGATAAGACTTGAAACTATTACATGAAGCAGAAGAAAAGAGAAAACAAACATGGGGGAGGGCGGAGCATTGACTCCTCTCCCTCCCCCGGATGCCCACCTGGAGCTTCTTCCCCTGGGGATGGGTCTCTTCTCTCTTTCTTTTTCAGCGGAGGAGGCTCTCTCTCTCCCTGGTCTCTTCTCTTTTCTTTCTTTTTGATCGATGGCCTGGCTTCCGATCCTCCGATCCCCTTTTCTTTCAAAGGGGGTATGTTTATATAGGTCTCATCCTTCTGTGCTCTCGGTGGAGGGTAGTCGGTGTGGCCGGCTTGCTTGCCACAGCTCCCGGCGCATCCAGCGGCCCTTTGTTGAGGTTCCCGGCGCCATTCTCAGAAGCCCAATCGGCCGGCCCATTGGTGCTTTTAGGCCTCACACTTGCCTTGGCTTCCCTTAGTCATTTTGTATTGACTTTTATCAGAACTGAAAGAGGCCCCTTTAGTATTGACACAGCTTTGTTGAGATCATCTTGAGGTTCCATCAGTGAACGAACTGGGGTTTAATCAGTATTGCCGTCTGAATGACGACAAAACCGGGTATGTTTCATCGGCACTGTCATCCGAACGGTGACAAGACCGGACATCAGCTTCCGTCTGACAGACTTCGGCCGGGTGTGTAATCTGTGGAGAGGATTCTTTATTTGTCCTGACTTTTGCAAAAGTCTTCGCAATCTTCATTTGTCGGCTCCGGCTTCTCATCAGAGTGTGCTTGGAGGTCTTATCAGTCGAATGACTGCTGCTTTATCAGTGCTGCCGTTTGAATGACATCGGCACCGGGCATCAGCTTTGGCCGACAAAGGCTTTAGCCGGGTGAATGGTTGACGAGCTTCATCATTGATCTTCCACTGTTGGTCAGACCCTCTTTTCAATTGTGCTTCCACCCTTGTTCATTTTCTAGGTGTCAACAAATGCCCCCCACCTGCGGGCGGCATAAGCGCAGAATAAGCGACACGGGGTCTGCAGGTGTCTTTCATCATTCGCGGGTATATTCCTCAGTTTTATCATTGACATTATCCTTCAGCTTGATCATGTTGCTGTAGTAACATTCTGTATATCCATCTTTCACTTTCATGTTTTCGTCTCTGCATTTTCTGACTTCATTATCACCGTTTGCTGCCTTGGACTTCTCGGCATGGCGCTCTCGGCGCGACCGTTGTCGGCGCGGCCGTCTCGGCAGGGGCTTCTCGGCGCGCTCACGTTCGCCAGGCTTCCCAGGGCGAGGGCTTTTCGGCGGCTGCTTCTCGGCGCGTGCCGCTCTCGGCGCGCTTTTTCTTTGGCGAAGGGGGCTCTCGGCGCATGCCGCTCTCGGCGAGCCTTTTTCCTTGGTGAAGGGGGGGTTCCCGGCGCACATTTCTTCACGCCGAGAAGCCCCTCCTCCTCTTCTTTTTAACCCGGCGAGAGGGCCTTTTACCCTCATTTCTTACCTCTTCTTCTCTCTCTTCATCTCGGCGGTGGCGGTGAGCTGCGAGCTTCCCCCCCGGGAGCGTCATTTCCCCCCCCCCCCCCTTTTTGCCGATTTTTCGGGGTAGGTCCGCTATATATATGGGATTGAGTCCCATCTTATGCTCGGGATCACTCCCTCTTGGTGGGTGACTCCCTATTCTTTTTTGGGCATACCTCGGACAAGAGGAGATGCTGCCGAAATTTTTGAGAATTTGTTTGTCTTATTGTTTCATGCCCATTCATCTTTCTGATGCTTCTTTTCTTGTCTTTTTCTGACTGCAGGTGCTGACATGGCTTCCAGTTCTGCTGCTGCATCTTCCGGAGCTGTTGGAACAAGTTCATCGGCTCAGCCGGACATATCTCGAGCCAAAGTCAACTGGTTGAACGTATACAGCCTGAGCTTTGGCTATGACCAGATTGCTAGTGTCGACGAATCTTCCGATTCTGAAACTGACACCGTATCGACCGCTGAAGTTTATTCTTCCCTGGAAGGTACTGAATTCAGGAGAGCTGCTGACTACCGCCCGGACTTGCCGAAGGATCGTCATTTGTTGCCGTTTGTTCGGACTTTCACCATACGCGGAATGCGGGATGTTATTATTGCCCGTTCCGTGGAAGCGGCAATACTTGCCGATAGAGACAGCATGAAGGGTTCTGTCTATCGAGCCCGAGCCATATATCTCCCAGGTGAACAGAGGGACTGGAATGCTGTGCTGGGCATCTCCGATTTAGAACCCGAGAAGAAGATGCTAACCCGGGCCCCAGAATTCACCCCTGCAAGGTGGGATCATACCACCGGCCGTGTCCACCGAGAGAAGACTTCATTCGGACTCTTTTTGGCGCCTGCGAAGTGGGGTTATAGAGACGAGCCATTTGTTCTTAACTGCCTGGCCGTTCAGTTTAAATATCAGCTGGCTGCCGGCTGGTTTGGAGATGCCAAGTTGACAGACGCCCATCTTTTTAGGGTTGGAGCAGTGGAGTTTACAGAATATGTTTTGAAGGAGTATGCCCCTCTATTGGTTAGAGCTGGGGTATACCATAGTGTATTTGCCTCCAGGTTCCGCTATCCCGTCTCTCGGGGATTGTGTTGCGGTATGCTTGAAGTGTTCTGCCCGCAGTTCAATACATTCTATACAGCGGAAGGCGAGACATCCCTCGACCTCTGGAGTTTATCGCAGCTTTCTGGCCTACCCATGGACGGAGAGCCATATGAGGAGGTCTGCCTGGATGATTCCATCAAGGACGCCTCTAATGGAGAGGGCCGCTATTCTTTCGGTTATGCATACCGGTATCTGATGAAAGCTTACCGGTCCATCTGTTTGGCCTACAGTAGGGGGTCCTCCAAAGGCTATCAAGCCATGGAAAAGAGCAGCCGACTGAGAGTCCGTGTGAGGCAGTGGATACAATATGTCTTCGGGGGTCCCTTGAGGTACGCAGACTTTCCTTCCGTAGGGCTGACTTCCGGTAAACAGGTCAGGGCCCCCCGTTACAAGTCAGCACTGCCAGCTTCATTGCGCCGGACAGACGCGGATGGCCCGAACTCAGCAGGGGTTGATCCCATCACCCATTGTGCAGCCTATTTGACTTTCTGGCTATGCACTTTCGCTCTCCCTCAAGGGGACGAGATGATTATTAGACCCGAGGCTATATATCCGGCCTGCCAGATGGCTTGGGGGATGCGATTGTCTCTGTGCCCAGTGGCTCTGTGTTTAATTTACAAATCCTTGGGGGACTTGCATAGACATCGGACCCCCCGCTCTTCGAGGACCGTGGGTCCCTTTCATTTCTTCAATGCCTGGGTTTGCAGCATTTTCCCTGAGCTGGCCCCGAGAACTTTACAGTCAGACACACTGCTCCCTCGTATGATTGAGTTCGCTAGCGCTGAACCTGGTCCTTTCTCAGAACAGCTGTTCAAGATGAGGGGTAGGCTAATAAGAGTGCCTGTAGACGCACCTGGCAGCATTCACTTTTGGAGCTTGGCAGCAGGTTCAGCTCCCTTGGTGGACCCTCAGAGGGAGTGCAAAATGGAGGAGGTGGAGGTTTATGTCCATCCTGTTTCGGGGGTCGCCGCCACCCGGCCTCTTTTAGAACCAGAATTGGTGAGGTGGGCCATGGCCATACGGCCCAGTGCATTAGTTTTCAGGAAGGGGGGCCTGCTCATTTTGGAGCCCTATTATCCCTTCCGCTTTGGCAGAAATTTTGGTTACGACCATCATATCCCTCCATCGGCTGCTCAGTTTCCTCTGGAGAGCCGGGCCAAGCACGGGTCTAGTATTGCCGGCGACGGTCGGATATGGTGGGATTTCTTTCACCGTCGGGAAGACACAACTTTCAGGGTCCCGACCGTCTCCAATCGTCTCCCTCGGGTCTCATCAGACTATATCAAGTGGTGGAACATACGCACCAATTTTTATAAAGATGGCAGAGGCGCTTTCTGGGATGTGGCCGAGCGCTCCTTTTTGAAGCGGCAGTCAGGGCCTGTGTTTGACATTGATGAGGTCCATCTGAGGAGGCTTTATTCCCAGCACCAGAGGGAGGCAGAGGCTTATATCGCTGCCCGCCGGTCTTTGAAGGAGGCGGGTGCGGAACTACCCACTCCTGTCTTTTCTGAAGTTGATGTAGACACTTTCACCAGAGACTTGAGACAGCTGGGCCACATAGGGGACACTCATTTGGAGGTGCAGTATCCATTTCCCTCGGAGGAACCATTCTCGAAGGCTACTTCTTGGAGGGGTCCGGCAGACAGGTTTCATCCTTATAGGACCTTTGTGCGGAGGGAGGACCGCACCCAGTCATATTATCAGCACACCTCCTGGCTTTTTGTACTGTTAAATGTCCACGGGCTGACAGTGGAGAGCCCGATAGCTGTCATTCTAAATAAGCAGCTTTTTGTTTCTTTCCATTATGTTGACGCCTGGTGCATAGATTACCTCGGCCTGTTTCATTGCCTTGATTTCCATGGCCATAAGGACTTGGCCGCCCTGACGGAGAAGTGTCAGACTATTGGCGATGTATGCTGGCTCGTGAAGGAGGCCGCCTCTCGCTCAAAGGAGGTAGCTTATATGTATTGGCCGCTTTCCACTTTTTACGACGGCCCAGCAGGTGTGCTCCTTGTTTGTTTGATCATGGCTTCTTTCTTCTTATTGTCATGTTTTGCATATGTTGACTATGATTGTCTTTCTCGTGTCTCGCACAGATAGACCAGACATAAAACGGCAGGGGCTTTACAGGAAGATAATTGCTCAAGCTGAGAAACCTGCCCACTTTGAAATTCCTGAAGCAGCACCTACGACCACTCCCCTGCCTCTGGGCAAGAAGAGGAAGCCTTCTATGGTGAAGGTTGCAGTCGCCAAGGCCAAGAAGGCCAAGGTCGCTCGAACCCGGAAGTCGGCTTCGACTGCGAAGGAAACTGGAACCCCTCTTCCAGATATCCCTTCATTTGACGCATTCGCATCTCAGAGGGAGGCCGCACAGGCATCTGCCGAAGGTGACGGTGATATCTTGTAGCTGGAACCTCCTTTGTCGTCTTGACCAATCTCCTAGGGAGTTCTTTGAGGTTGAGCTTCTTTTTATCTGATACAGCCCAGGAGCAGGTTGAAGCGCCTGTGGAGACGGACACAAGACTGCCTTCTCCCACCCCGGTTGGCGAGGAGGAGGGTAAATGTGCTTTTTCCATTTGTTTCATACTTCCGTTGTTTTCTTTGCTATACTTCTCAGAAGTTTTCTTTTCTTGTAGCAGTGGCAGTCGGTGTGCAAGCCGAGGCCATGATGATGACGGAAGAGCTGCCTCGACCACAGGAGGGTCACAAGACTCGGCCAAAGTAGAGTACTATTCCGGCCAGACGCATAATCACTCGATCTACATCCCGCCATACTTTAGAGGTACCGGCCCAGCATATAGCTAGTGTGGAAATATCTTCGGGCAGCTCCCAGGCCGTCTCCCATGAGGAGGAAGTAGATTTCAGCGATAGCGAAGGGGAAGGAATTGCCAAGTCAGAAGCCCCTCCTGCACTTGCGAAAGGTGTTCTGTCTCTTCGACCCGCCGAACTATCAGTGTTATCCTCTGAGGAAGAATTTCAGGAGGAGTTTGCCGGGCTCGATACTGAGATTGACATAACTCCACCACTCGCCGTTTCGGCCACGGAGCTTTCTTCTCTTTCGCCCCATTTTGAGGGTGCGGACCCTGCTTCAAAGGTGGGTTGTTCTTCATGTATGCTGCTTCATTTGTTTCTTTTAGTTAGTGCTAAAGGTCGCTTTGCTTTGGTCTCAGAGTATTGTTGCTGCTACCTTGGCCACCTCCACATCCTTCATGGACATTTCCCTTGTAGATTTGGCTATTGTTCCTTTTCTGCCTTTGACCTGCACGGGGGCTCCTGAGATCATTCGCCCTGTGCCAGTGCGGATACAGTCCTCGACAGACTTGGCATCATTAGACTTGGGGGCTGCAGAAGAAAGTGTCATCCCTGCCAGGGCTTCAGATCTTAGAGCCGAAACAGATCCGGCCAGGAGCTCCGCTTTCATACCGGCCGCAGTAATGTCAATCGCGCCCGAGTTAGCGATTCCTGCCATAGTGGCTACAGAGTCCGAATTCCTGTCTACACAGTCTAAGGCACCTCTGTCCCCATCACCAGAAAGAGCAGCTGAAGGTACAGCCTCTATTGCAGAGATAACCCCATTATTCATCGATTCTCCTCCCGCGGATGTTCAAGGTGTAGCTCCCGAGGCAGCAGCAGAGGAGGAGTCTTCAGCCCAGCAGGGGAGTACAGAGAGATATCGGTTAGCTCTTTCGGCAGATTTGCCTTCTTCGTCCTCCCAAGCGGGCATTGGACTATGGGCAGATATTGACGGAGAGGTGACTTTTGAAGTCGTCGCCTCTACTTCCTTTGGCTTTACTTCTCCTGACAGCTTCGTCTGGCAGCATCTGGACATGTTACGCCAGCTAGTAGAGTCTCAGCCTGGCTTGACATATCTACAGCTGAAGGAAATTGCCAATCGCCTCACCGCTGGCCTGCAAGCCATGGGCTGCCCTTTGGACATATGGGCTCAGCGGGTCTTGCTTTTGTTGAAATTCGTGCATCGGAGAGACTTCCTAGCGCGGATCATGGTTGACAGGCTGACGGCGTTGAAGTTGCAGAGGTCGGAATGCAAATCCGAGGTGGAAAAGCTAACGCTGACACTTGATGAACGCCAGGCCGAGCTACAGAGCATTATTCAGCGGGAGGAGGCTATCCAGAAGCGGGTAGCCATTTTGGAGGCGAAACTCACTGAACTTCGGGCCGAGCTGCAGCAATTATCTTCTATTCGGCCACAGTCTACCGAGGAGGTGGCTTTACTGGAGGGTCGGGTGATGTCTTTCCAGGACCTGTCCACGAGGCTTCAGGAGGAGGAAGCGCGCCTTCATGAGTTAGGAGCCGCCCCCTATGTTGGTCTTCTGGCCTTTGAAGATATCTTTCGGCGGCCATGAATTATCTTTACTTTCTTTTCTTTTCTTTTTTTTTTTCATCTTTTTTTGTGACACAGCATCCCCTCGGGGCCCCTTATGTACTCACTTCGTAATGAAAGAGATCTTTTGGCTTCATGTGTATCCATCTTGTCTACCATGCGGTTTCATCACTTCGGGAAGTGGGGTAGTGGTTTTAGCAATCCCTCATGTGAATGGCTCGTACCTAGCAGGAGAGCGTCCACCCCTTCAGAGAAAGGATGGGGAACTCGCTCCACCGCGTGACGGGCATCCGAAGAGGTGCTTAAACCGGATTGTGCTGGTATCAGCAAACGTCCCTCTTGGCAATATGTGCTATGAGGGAGACAATTTGCAGGAATGTGAAAGAAGGGGTTTCATCAGAATGGACGGAAAGTCTAGACTGGGTAGAGGTTATGGCAGGTGGGACATTTGAAGGGGGCATAGTTTTCATCAGAACAGACGTAGGGTCTGGACTGGACAGGGTTTTATCATTGATCGGGCGAAATGCCAGTCGATCAATAGTTGGTTCCATCGTCGATATTGGGTTTATATCGAAGCAAAGGGTTTTATAAGTTTCATCAGTATAGACGAAAGGTCTAAACTGGGTAGGGTTTCATCATTGATCGGGCGAAATGCCAGTCGATCAATAGTTGGTTTCATCGTCGATATTGGGTTTATATCGATGCAAAGGGTTTTATAAGTTTCATCAGTATAGACGAAAGGTCTAAACTGGGTAGGGTTTCATCATTGATCGGGCGAAATGCCAGTCGATCAATAGTTGGCTTCATCATCAATATTGGGTTTATATCGATGCAAAGGGATTTATAAGTTTCATCAGAATAGACGAAAGGTCTAAACTGGACAAGGTTTCATCATTGATCGGGCAGGATGCCCATCGATCGACGGTGGGACGTTTGAAAGTGGGTATGTAGGTTTCATCAGGGTAGACGTAAGGTCCACCCCGGGAAGGCTTTATCATCGGTGGGGCATAGAGCCAGATGATCGACGGAAGGCTTCATCAGTGAAGGGGAGGTAAAGGTAGCGTGCCGGTTGGCATGGAACTTTTAAATTACCACATTACTGACCCAAGTGCCCTTTCGGGTTTTCACCGGAGCCAGCCCCCTCTTGCTTTTGCCCACGCGCCCTTTCGGGTTTTCACGTGGCGGGGCACCCGATTTTGCCTGCGGTGCCCTTTCGGGTTTTCACCACAGCTGGTTTTTTTGGGCATTTTTGCCCTTATCCGGGATGTCCGAACAAGTCTGGCGGGGTATCTCTATTTTTAACCCCATTTTTTTATACGTATGTTTCCTGAATTGGGCCTTCAGCACGGATCGGGTGATGTGCTGCTTCATTAGTGCATGCTCTTATCATCGGTATTGGGTATATATCGATGCAAGGATTTTATAGGTTTCATCAGGGTAGACGTAAGGTCTGCATTGGGCTGGTTTTATCATTGATCGGGCAGGGTGCCGATCGACCAATGGTAGGTTTCATCACGGCGGGACGTAAAGGGATATGCAAATTTGATAGGACGGGTTTCTTCGTTGATCGGGCAGGGTGCCCATTGATCAAAGGTGGGTTTCATCATTAGTATTGAGTTTATACCAATGCAAGGATCTTATGAATCTTCATCAGAATAGACGTAAGGTCTACCCTGGGCTGGTTTTATTGCTGATCGGGCAGGGTGCCAATCGATCAACAGCAGGTTTCATCATCGGTATTGGGTTTATACCAATGCAAAGGTTTCATGGGTTTCATCGGGATAGACGTAAGGTCTAAGCCGGATAGGTTTCATTGCTGCTCGGGCGAGTGTGCCCATTAATCAGCAGCAGATTTCATCACGGTGGGACATAGCGAGACACGCAGCTCTAGTCGGAACAGATGTAAGGTCTAGACCGAACAGGTTTCTTCGCCGATCGGGCAGGGTGCCTTGTCGACCAAAGATGGGTTTCAACATTGGTATTGGGTTTATACCAATGCAAGGATATCATGGATTTCATCAGGATAGACGTAGGGTCTAAACCGGATAGGTTTTATCGCTGATCGGGCAATGTGCCAATCGATCAAAGCAGGTTTCATCATCGGTATTGGGTTTATACCAATGCAGGGATTTCATAGGTTTCATCGGGATAGACGTAAGGTCTAAGCCGGATAGGTTTCATCATTGACCCGGCAGTGCGCCAATCGATCAAAGCAGGTTTCACCATGGTGGGATTTTGGCAAGGTATGAGGGTTTTATCAGGACAGACGTAGGGTCTGAACTGGGTGGGTTTGATCATTGATCGGACGAGGTGCCGGCCGATCGACGAGAAGTTTATGACGGGAGGTGAGGTTTCTTTAGGATCACCATATTACTGGCCCAAGCGCCCTTTCGGGTTTTCACCGGAGCCAGCCCCCTCTTGCTTTTGCCCACGCACCCTTCCGGGTTTTCACGTGGCGGGGTACTCGATTTTGCCTGCAGTGCCCTTTCGGGTTTTCACCACAGCTGAGTTTTAGCCATTTTTGCCCTTGCTCGGAAAGCCTGAACAAGACCGGCAGGGTATCTCTATTTTTAACCCCATTTTTTATTTATTTTCATTCTTTTATTCTCTCTTCCCCTCTTTTTGGGAGGGTAACAAGTCGGACTGTCATCAGATCATGATAAGGGATGGCCCGGCTAGGGCGGAGTGCCGCTAGACCAAGGAAGAAGGGTAGCTTAGTTAGGGCGGAGTGCCGCTAGGCCAAGGAAAAGGGTAGCTCGGTTAGGGCAGAGTGCCGCTAGACCAAGGAAGAAGGGTAGCTTGGTTAGCGCGGAGTGCCGCTAGAGCAAGGAAAATGGTAGCTCGGTTAGGGCAGAGTACCGCTAGACCAAGGAAGTAGGGTAGCCTGGTTAGGGCGGAGTGCCGCTAGACCAAGAAAAAGGGTAGCTCGGTTGGGGCAGAGTGCCGCTAGACCAAGAAAAAGGGTAGCTTGGTTAGGGCGGAGTGCCGCTAGACCGAGGAAGAAGGGTAGCCTGGTCATAGCGGAGTGCCGCTAGACCAGGAAAAAGGGTAGCTTGGTTAGGGCGGAGTGCCGCTAGACCAAGAAAAAAAAGGTAAATTTTAGCCTGATTACTCGGGGAATATTGGTTGGGCAGCATGATACAGCTTTAGGTGTCTACCGTTGAGTGGTGAGAATTGGATTTCCCCTCGATGGTTAACAACCATGTAGGCCCCTCCTTCGTAGACCCTATATATCACATAAGGACCTTCCCAATTAGGATTCAGCTTCCCTTTTGGGTTGGACGCCATAACTTCTCTTTTCTTGACCATGACGAGGTCACCTTTCTTAAATTCTCGTCCCTTTACGAGTTTGTTGAATGCAGTGGCCATGCGGGCCTGGTACATCTGGATATTCTTCTGAGCTTGGAGGCGCTTCCCTTCCAATTCAGCCAACCCTTGTAATCTTCTTTCTGCATTGGTTTGTTCGCCACGGGCCAGGTCGTATTGGACTGCCACCCTGAGTGACGGGACTTCCAGCTCCAGTGGAACTACTGCCTCTGAGCCGTATACCAGTGAGTATGGCGAGCACCCTGTAGGTGTCTTGAAGACAGTGCGGTATGCCCATAGAGCTTCATACATCTTTTCTTCCCAGTCCTTCTTATTAGAACTGACGACTTTAGCCAACAAGGTGCATAATGTCTTGTTGAAGGCTTCTGCCAATCCATTTGCCTGTGGATTGTAAGGAGTGGAAGTCCTCCACTCGATCTTATACTTCTCGGCGAGCCGATAGATCTTTTGATTTCTGAAATGACTTCCATTATCAGATATTATTCGGCTGGGGATCCCAAACCGGAAGATAATGTTTTGTTTGATGAATCTGGCAACCAGCTCACCAGTCACTTCTCATAATGCTATAGCTTCCGCCCATCGGGAGAAGTAATCTGTCATTGCCAGTATGTACTTATGTCCGGCCGAGGAGGTCGGTAGTGGGCCGACTACATCGGTTCCCCATTGTGCAAACGGCCAGCTAGGGATTGTAGGGTGCAGAATGGCAGGTGGCCTTCTAGGCACAACAGCATGCTCCTGACATTTCTGACATGACTTCGCAAACTTGCAGCAATCTTCAAACATAGTGGGCCAATAGTAGCCCAGCTTCTTGATTTCTATCTTCATTTTAGGGCCAGCTTGGTGAGCACCCGCCGTCCCAGCATGTATTTCTTTCATTGCTTGCCAAGCTTCCACAGTGGACAGGCAGCGGAGCAAAATCTTCTTACGTGCATCTGCCATTATTCGGAATAGAGTTCCATTTCTGAATTCATAAGAATCTTTGATCCTTAGAAGTTTCATCTTTTCTTCTCTTTTCTGTGGCAGCTGTTGGTGTAAAAACCATTGTAGCAGGTGCTGTCTCCAATCAGATGCATGTTCTGTACTGATCATGGCGACTTCATTTTCTTCGGGGGCAGCCTTCTAGCATGCTGGGGACTTGCCGCCGATTTATAACAACAATGTTCAGTGTCTCATCCGGTGGGACTGCTATTGAGCTGGCTAGCTTTGCCAATGCATCAGCCTGGGCATTATGTGCACGGCCCACATGCTTGAGCTCAATATGATAGAATTTCGCCATGAGGCGCACAGCTTTTTGGTGGTAGGGGTTCAACTCTGGCTTTCGCACTTCGAACTCACCTTGGATTTGCTTTATTATCAACATTGAATCCCCGAATACCTGAAGCATCTGGATGCCCATGTTGAGGCTGATGTGCAACCCGATTATCAGAGCTTCATACTCGGCTTCATTATTAGTGCAGGGCTTGTTTATAGAACATGAAGTATGCACAACCTCCCCCTCTGGCGATCTTAGCACAATACCGGCTCCGGCCCGTATTCTGGTCTTTCCATCGGAGTCCATCTCTGTTCTAGATGCTCCATCAAAGAATAGCTGCCACATAGTTGACTGAGCCTGGCAGGCTTCTAATGTTTCATCATCGGGTAACTCAGTCCCCAACATATCATTCTCTGGCACAGGATGCTCTGCGAAGAAATCGGCCACGGCCTGTCCTTTTATTGCCCTCTTGGGTATATATGTGATATCGAATTCCATCAGAATTACTGCCCATTTGCCCAACCGGCCTTTCAGTACTGGCTGAGTCAATATGTATTTGAGCGGATCTGCTGCAGATATCAATCTGATTTCGTGTGACAGCATATAGTGCCGGAGCTTTTTAACGGCAAAGACTAGTGCCAAGCATGTCTTTTCTATATAGGTGTAGCTTTCTTCAGTTCTAATCAGCCTCCGACTCAGGTAGTATAGAGCCTGCTCTTTGCCTTCTTCATTTATCTGTGCTAGCATTGCCCCCAGGGAACAGTGTGTGGCTGCAATGTATAATATCAGGGGCTTGCCCTTAATAGGTGCCCCCAGTACTGGAGGGGTCTTAAGATATTCTTTCAGCTTCTCAAAAGCTTCCTGACAGCCCTCGCCCCAGAGGAACGGTACATCTTTCATCATGAGCTTGTGAAAAGGGTGGCATCTCCCCGACAGATTTGATATGAATCGTCGGATATAGGCCAAACGCCCTTGTAGAGATCTCAGCTCGTGGAGATTCCTTGGTGGAGGGAGCTCCTGGATAGCTTTAATCTTGCATGGGTCGATCTCAATGCCCCTATGACGGACAACGAACCCAAGGAATTTTCCACTGGACACGCCGAAGGCACATTTCATAGGATTCATCTTGAGTTCATATCTGCGCAGCCTCTGGAACACTATCCTCAGATCTTGCAGATGATCTTCTCTTCTGCTGGTTTTCACCACCAGGTCATCGATGTAGCACTCCACTTTCTTGAAGAGTAAATCATCAAAGATCTTTGTCATAGCTCTTTGATAAGTAGCGCCGGCATTCTTGAGGCCGAACGGCATCCTTTTGTAGTGAAATATCCCCTTCGGGGTGCGGAATGCAGTATGCACTCTGTCTTCTTCAGCAATCCAGATCTGGTTGTATCCGGATGACCCATCCATGAATGACAGGGCTTCATGGCCAGTGGTTGCATCGATCATTACTTCAGTGATTGGCACTGGGAAATCATCTTTCGGGCAGGCCTTATTCAGGTCCCTGAAATCTACACATATTCTGATCTGCCCATTTTTCTTCTTCACGGGCACTATATTGGCCAGCCATGTAGTATATTGGTTCTCTTCAACAAAGCCCACATCGATCAGCTTGTTGACCACTTTGTTGATTTGATTTATCAGTTCGGGGCGCATTCTCCTGGCAGGCTGCTTCACAGGGCTTGCCTCTGGGTTTATCGCCAATCGGTGCTGTGCCACATCAGAACTCAGTCCCGGCATCTCATCATATGTCCATGCGAAGCAGTCTCGGAATTCTTTCAAAAACTGAATATACTGTTCTTTGACAGCTGGCTCCAGCAATGCACTGAGGAACGTAGGCCTTGGCTCATCTGCTGACCCCAGATTCACTTCTATCAGCTCATCGACGGTGGCCTGGCCTCCATCCTCAACTTCGGGTGGGGCTTCTTACAAATCAATAAAGCCTCTCGGGATATAATCTTCTTTATTCTCATGACTTTCTATTTCATCACACCGTTCATCAGCAGATGCTGGTGCATCGTATAAGGCCAATATGGCCGGATTCTGTCCAGTCTGCCCCGAGGACGTGACTGGCTCAGCGGAAAACTTCGATGTGGAGTCTTCCGTGCTTAGAGACTCTTCTGATGTGGGCTCCCCTGAGAGGTTATCATTATGTAGAGCTCGGAACTCTTCTAGAATGCGCCCAAACTCCAGGCACTCTTGCAGCTCTCTGGCTACTTGGTCTTCATCCGGGGTTCCCGTGTCAAATTGTGCTTCGACCTGGAACAGATCCTCTTTGCAAGGTGGATTCTCCCAGCACCAACCCTTCTTGGTCTCATCAGACATCCTTGCCTCCGGCTGGTTGTCTTGGGCTTCATTGTCTGTTATGGATTGATACATAATCTCTTCATCTTCAAAGGGGTATTGATCATACCCTACTTCTGGGGAATCTTCATTCGGGTAGAAGGCTGAGATGACATCCACCTCGGCTTCATAGTATTCTTGCAGGGTATAACCCAGTCCCGGGTGCTGTGTGATCTTCCTCAGCTCCTTGTTATCTCGAGGCGGATCCCATAACTCCTTGAATGCTTTCTTCTGAGCAGCAGGCTGTATCGAAGGCATTTGCATCTTGGAGAACATTTGTGAAACCCGTTGGGTAGTATAATCCAGGCCCGTAATTGGTACCATCAGGTTTGCAGCTTCTTCAGGGGCCATGCAATCTTGATCGTCTTCTTCGACTGCCTCCCCGGTGTAGAATATGATAGGGGGTTCGCCGAAGCGAGGGATTTCCATAGTCTTTAGGGGCAGCACTGTCTGGTATTCTGTGCTGGCTATGGGTTTGACTAGACCCTGAGGAACTTCCACCTGTGTGTATTTTTCTTTCATCTTTTCTTCAGTATCATCTGGGTGTATGCCCTGAGGAGTGATCCGAGCAAAATCCCCAGCATAAGAGATGTGAGACACCCCGTGCTTTTTAATGTAGCCCTTTGGCGGCGGCGGAGACCAATTTCTTGCTTTCGTCGTCGGCTTTTCTTGGCTGACCACAGTTTCTTTTCCTTTATCCCTTTGTGACACCTCGGTGTAGTAGGATGCATCGAGCATATGGCATTCGAACACTTTGAAGGGATGTAGGTCTGCAAACACCCTTTCCTCTTTTCCTTCATGGCAATATTTTATGCATTGGTGTAGCGTGGATGGCACTATCTGATATTCGTGCAGCCACGGTCTTCCCAGCAGGGCCTTATATGTGGTGTTGGAGTCGATCACATAGAATCGTACCACTGTAGTGAGGTCGCCCAGTGTGAGATTGAAATCAGCCACCCCGAGAGGTGTTTCACATTTCTGGTTGAATCCTGCAATTTTCATATCTCTGACCTTGGTGAGCTGCAGATCAAAGTAATATTTCTGATAGATGCGGTATGGGAGAATATTCACAGCAGCCCCTGGATCTATTAGTATTCTGCTTATCGGCTGACAGTTCAGGGAACCCCTCATATATAGCGGTCTATTATGGCCGGAATTTGGGATTAGCATATCATCCTCTGTGAATGTTACTGATGGCCCAGCATTCACCTCTGTCAAGAGTGCTTCACATTGTGCCGGGGACTGCAGGGCATCCACAATTGCTTGGCGAGCTTCTTCACTCAGAGAGAGAATTTCCCAGATGGAGAATCTGGTAGGGAGCTTCTTCAGCATCTTCATGACTCGACTGCCCACCCGGACATTAGACAGTCTCATCTCCTCTGCCCATCGGGGTCTTGGAGGTTCATGTGGTGCCTGTGGCCTTGGCTGTCCAGTCCCAATTTTATCTTCTTCATCGGTCTCCCGGGAGGCCTCTTCTGTAGCGACTGCCCCTGGTTTTGCTAGAGGATTACCTTCTTCATCTTCTTCATGCTGTTTCTGCTTTCCAGCCGCTGTCTGCTGGCATTTATTGCTCTTATCTAGAGCAGTATGAGATGGTTGCTCGTCTTCTAAGCTGGACAAGAACTCCAGGAACGAAGGGGCTTCATCTGCCTTCTTTTTGTCCTGGTACAGACTGGCAGGGGGAGGAACCTGGACACCTCGTATCTCTGGTTCCGGGATTTGATAGGGTTGCTCCCCTCTGAACATGATATTATGGTTGGCTGGTGGTGGGCGCCCCCATCTTCTCCCAGAACGTGTTGCATGGGCCGAGGTAGAGGCTTCGGCATGGTTAGCTTCTAGCGGAGCGTTGGATGCTCCCGGCTCATCATCCTCCCCGGGCAAGGAAAAGAGTACTGACAGAGTGTTACATTATACTGTCGTGACCTTCTTTCCTCTCTTGGATTTGGGCCGTTTCTTCTTCTTTTGGGAATTTGACTTTGCTGGCTCCTGCCCCCAGAAGGGCTCATTTTCAGCTTTTTCTTGTTCTGCCTCTGGCTGCTCTTTAATTTTCAATTCTTCGAGCTGTTCCCAGAGTATACAGTCTTTCATCAGCAGATGCTTGGGCTTCTTCTGCTCATACTCATCAAGCTCATTAATATATTGCTGCAGACGCCTGGCTGCAGGGCTTACTTCTTTATGTGTAGGGAGGGGAGTTTGTCTCCTCCGGTTGTGAATAGGGATCCGGATGACTGGTCCAGTCTCAGTTGTATGCCATATTGACTTTGTCGGAGGCGGCTCAGGCCTTGGTGTAACACCTCGGACAACTGCTCCGCTGGTACTGGCTGCAGGAGTCTTCTTTCTACTTTTTATGGGTATCATCTGCCATCCTTCCTGATCCTTCTGTGGGGTGAGGAAGCAAGCTTCATAGGTATGCTTGGTGCATTCTTCAACGGCTTCCTTGGGCAGCTGTTGGTAGAGTGAGATCACATTGGCAGCCATTCCCTAGGGTGGAGGCTCATGTGGATGGGGCGGCTTTACCTGGTAATCTCCCAGCTGCAGCTCACCTTTCTTGACCATTCCTTCCATGATATCTTTGAAGACATAACAATCTTCAATTGCATGCCCCAGCGCACGGTGAAATGGACAGAACAGCGGATCATCCTTCTTTGCTGCATCTGCTGGTCTTTTGGGTTCAGGCAATGTTACCTTATTGAACTTGTACGCCCAGTTGAACAGTGCGGCCGTCTTATCCTTTGGGAAGGAATATGCTTTTCTCATCTTGTCTCTCAGAGAGACCTTATCTTTTCTTTCTGCTGTATCTGCCAGCGGGGGAGCTTCATCTGCCCCTTTCTTCCCCTTCTGTTGCTCGAAGGTTCGGAAATCGACGGTGTTGGCCTCAGAGTGCGATGGCCGTCGCTCATTGGATTTTCCCTTTGGCATGGTGGGAACATTGGCGGTCGGACGCTTGGACAAGAACGTCTCGACCTCTGCCACTATATTATTCAGTCGGTCAAATGTTCTGACATCTGCACCGATCATTTTTTCTAGCACCTCCCTCCTGAGGCTCTGCTTGCATATCTGCACCGCATCTTCTTGATGAGGAGGCCTTCGGCATCTCATGGCTAAGTTCCTCCATCTTTTGATGTAGTCCAGTGCGGTCTCATCTTGTTTCTGCCTAGTTGCATACAGCTCTGCTATCGTGATTTCTCTTTCCGTGACATGAAATCTGTCGCGGAATTTTCTTTGCATATCAGGCCAATCAACCACTGACCCCGCTGGCAAGCTTCAGTACCATTCAAAGGCCAACCCAGTGAGAGATGAGCCAAAGAACTTGAGCAGATAAGCTTCATCGACTGCTAGGTCGCCCATGATTGTAGTGTAGTAGGCTATATGCTCCCTAGGGGAGCCTTGGCCATTAAATTTCTCAAACTTCGGCGACTTACTGACGCCTGGGGGTAGTTTCTTAGTAGCATATTGGGGAGGATAGGGTACCCTGTACACATCATAAGTACCCGCATCACCACCGGTCTTTTCTGACAGCTTCATTTCCACAATTCTTTCAATCATCTGCTTGTGGGCCACAGCTGGATCTATCTCTTCTGGGAAGAAGTGAGCTTGTTGCTGGCTGTGAGGAGTTGTCATCACAGTGGCGCGCAAGATGGGCGCGGTAGGCTGTGTCTGAGACACAGAGGGCTGAGCCATTGTTTGCTGTGGAATGGGTTGGCTCGGTGTCTTGCCCTTATCAGCTAGGAGAGGGTTAGCTGGGATAGCCGTCTCTGCTGAGCTGGATGTTTGCCCCGCAGGTTCAGCTTGCTTTGAGACTGATGTAGCTTCATGTCTCTCATTGAGCTGTCTTCGGAGAGCGCTGATCTCTTGCTGGTATCTTCTGAACATCATCTGGATCATGGGATCCATAGTCGATGGGATTTGTATATCTTCAGAAGTCCCTTCAGCATCATTAATGAAGGGGTTATCTCCATCTTCCGCTGTTACCACATTAACTGTCATAGTGGTAATCCTGCAGGCTTCATCAACAATTTTCATTTTATCCTTTGCGGCCTGGCCTCTTCTTGTGACAGGACCAGGTCTAGTTGCCAGCCTGAGCAATTCATCTGGCTGAGTTGGTAGTACATCTTGCCCCCTGGCCAGTCCAGCCATGTTGCAGGCGAAGATTTGCATCTTTCCTTTTTGCCTGTAGACCTTTCTTTTTATTTGGCTAGGATATCTGAGCCGGTCAAAGACTGATATTCTTTCTTTATCTTCTTCCCCGTGCAGGTCTTCTTCATTATATCTGGCCCTGAGGCCTTCTTCATAGTCATTTGAATCGGAGGAGGAGGCTCCGATCATCATTTCATGGAAGGTTTCTTCTTCTTCATCATCCCTGGTGCCCAAGGCACGGGATAGTCTTTGTTGACCTAGGGCAGAGCTCCCTAGGTAGTGGAAGTAGTCTTGGACTACTTGCTTTGTCTCTTCAGAGTTGTGCCTTTGCGGCTCAGGTTGGAACATCAGTTTTTCCTGGCTTCTTTGCTGATAGGCCAGTCTTGTTATCTGAGCATTCAAATGCTCAGCCTTGGAATATCTGAAGATGTCGGCCTGTCTGGCACAGGCCCTCGATCTTCTTGGGACGGCAACCATGGCTGGTTCACAGATTCCCGCATCGTCATTCCGGCAGCAGTTGGCAGCAACATCATGGTTCTTTCTCTGCCATCTTCTGCCCCCAGCCCTGGGGTGGGTGACAGCAAGGTCTTCTTTCTTCCCAAGTCTCCTACCCCTCATCATGGGGCGAGCAACAATCAGTTTTCTTTCTCTATCATTTCTTTCATCTTTCCTACCCCAGGCTCTGGGGTGAGCAGCAATAGCATTTCCTGTTTCTTTTCCCTCTCTTCTTTGGCCTCCCGCCCCGAAGCGGGCAACAGCATCATTGGTAGCCTTCTCCTCATCTTGAGCTGGAGCCCAGCTCTGCATCTTCTTCGGTCGCCAGACCTGTTTGTATTTTGCTGGCTTGGGCGCCAGCGGCTTCCTCTCATCGGCCTCCCAGTTGGCATGCCTGGTGGTCAGAGTTTGGAATCTATTGTTAGTGGGCACTTGCGGGACGATCACATCCGGCTTGACCACCCTCGGGCAACCGTTCAGGTTCGCTCGGACACCCCCGATCATCATTGTCTTTCCGGAGTTGGAAAGACGGCGTTCAATAGCAACATACCGGCTCCTCCGGTTAGTTCTCTTCCCCTTTTGAGTAGCAGCGGGGACCATGTCCCTTTTCTGGACGTGGTGGACATAGCAGGCGACGGCCGTGGGGGCCGTGTTCTCCGGTAGGATGTTCTTCTGGTCGGTGATCTTCACCGGGGCACTTGCAGCAGTGCCTTGCTCGTTGTCGTTGACCTGTAGAAGGTCAGTGAAGACGACGCCCAAGCAGTTGGGCAGCCCAACGGCAGGCGGCAGTGATCCGAACGCGAGGGGTATCGCCAGGTAGCCTTCGCGCACATGCATGTCAATCGGCTGCTGGTCGAAGCAAACGGACATGATTCCAGCTGTCATTGTAGATTCCTGAAAATAAGGAAAGTACACAGAATCAGAAGTTTCAGGGGGGCCCGCCGGGCCTCCTACTTTAGCGTAAAGATGAAGGGAGACAATGTCCCACCAGGCGTGCCAGACTTGTGGACGCGCTTTTTTCTTAAAGCTTATCGGCTTATTCATTTTATTTATTATTTGGCGTGCCAGTCACCGAAGTGACAATTTTATTGTGCGCTCGATCTGACATGGTCAGTCGATTGTGAGTGATCGTGTCGGGACCTGAAGTCCGTCATACCATGAACGTTATGACGTTAATTACGTCCTTCCAAGGAAGGACAACCCTTGATTAAACGCTAAAAGTAGGAGGCCTCGAGAGGCAAACAGATATTCACATGCTTAATTTTAAACTTCCTACCAGGGCCAGGGAGACGGGTAAGATAATGACACCAACCGTAGAAACAGATGATATCGTTAAGTCAGCGGTCCGAAAACCGAGTGAAAGGGAAGAAGGAGGATTTCGATCACAGGCAGATTGAGCCGTGACCATGATATAGGTTTAAAGCTTCGATCGGTATTTCGACAGCCTTTCCTCTTAATCTGGGTTACGCCCAGGGGGAAATAGACTATCACCCACGGGATGCCAGGATGAAAGCCGAGAGATAGAGAGGCTGAACCTCCCAACCCATATACATATGGGCTATAGGGCAATGTATGATTTTCCCTTTGGAATGCTAGCGGAATTCATGCAGTGGCAGAATCCCCGAGCAAAAGGGTTATTCGTAAATCCATTGCAGTTAGGTGGAACGTAGGGGTTATGACTCCCCTTCAGTTTTATCCCCGGGACGTGTCGGGTGATCCACAGATATTCCTTTGTGGGTTCGTTTTGGGTATTGGAATTCATTGGGTGGTAGATCGGGCTCTCGGCACACTCTGAATGGGCACGGGCTCTCGGCACGACCCCAAAAATGGGAGGGCCAGGGCTTCCGGCGCCAAAAACAAGAAGGCCGGGGGTTCCCGGCGCCAAGACGAGAGGGCTTGGGTTCTCGGCGCGACCAAGAGAAGCCAAAGGGGAGCTCTTCGGCGCAGGCTTCCCGGCGCGAGGAAGAAATGCTAGAAGGAGGGTCTCGGTGCGGGATGGTTGAGCAAGGCTCCCGGCGCGACGAGGCTGCAAGGGGGGGGGGTCTCCCGGCGCGGAGGACGCAGAGAGGGCTCTGGAGGTTCTCGGCCCGGGCTTCCCGGCGCGCTGAGGTGAAAGGGGGAGGAGCTGCTCCTGGGGGTTCTCGGCGCCTGAAGAAGTGGCACCGGGAGCTATTCACCCGGTTTACTGTAGGCTGAGCCGAGAGCTGCGAGGGCGCCGGGACCAGAACAGAGCTTACGGTACTCTGTTTTGGGTTTCTGATTGATTCAGACCAAGGGGAAGGATTTCTTTGGGGTCAAAAATAGGTCAGGGCATCAAAGTTTAACTAGATTAGGCTTGGGCTTTATAGGAACATCAGGATCGAGGAGGAATTTGGAAACGCCAAGGCATAGAGAATCCCTGTCACCGGTGTCATACAGAGTCCCGGGGACAGCTTAATGTCGGCTTTCGCGGTCCTGGGTGAATTTTGACAGCATCTCCTCTGGACTCAGCATTTGCCAGGGAATGATAGACGATCACCCACGGAATGCCGGGGTGAAAGCCAAATAGAGGGGTATTAGACCCCTGACCATGTACGTGCCTGCAGCACTGTTTCGATATCCCTTTAGAGGTCAACGAAGCTTATGCAGTGGCGGAGCTCCATTACCTCGGAAGGTTATAAAAGCCGATCGAGTCCGGAAAACCTCGTAGAAAAGGGGGGGGTTATCCCCATTAATTGTCACCCCTGAGGTGCATATGATGGCCCAAGGCATCCCTTGACATAACAAGAGTATTTATGGGGTTTCTTCAGTGGTAGCAAAGGTTTTACGACTTGAGGTTTACAGGTTGGCTTTTCGGCGCCAATGGCAAGGATGCCAGAGAGTTCCCGGCACGGGCTTCCCGGTGCGCTAATAAGGTGGCCAAGGGGCTCTCGGCACGGGGTCTTCCCGGTGTGAGGACAAATCGGCCCCGGCGCGATGGTGAGAAGTGGAATGGGTGGCTCCCGGCGCGCCCGGGAGATGGGATCTCGGCGCAAGAAGGCTTGCGCCGAGGGCTGTTCATCAGTTTCACTGTTGGCGGGGCCGAGAGCTATGAGGGCGCCGGGATAAGAAACAGAGCTTACGGTACTCTGTTCTTGAATCTGTTGGGGATTCAGGGGTTTTGGCAGGAACTGACGGACTCTATGGACTCTAAACTGCTCAAGGCGTCCACTCTGAATTGGATTAGGCCTAAAATTCAAGGGAGTTTTAGGATTCGAGAGGCATCTGGGAGGCCGAAGTCTGAATGCCCCTGTTCATCGCCATTATCACGCAGAGCTTGGGGGCAAACTTAATATGGTCATTCGTCACCCTAGGAGCCAAGAGATGGCTGTCTCTGGCCCCAGAGGGGACTTCGGTGACATCAACGGATGAAGCACGCGCGCTTAGAACCCCGGGGTTTCTCAAGCTTCGATCATTGCATAGCACAGCTTCATCCCAGCAGCCAAGGAATAGTCTGTTCCGGGCTCTGGGGTGAGCACTAATGGTGCTACGAAGCAGAGAAAAGAAACAGACAAATCGGATCACCATGCCACTGGTTTACAGATAACACAGGGAAGGGCAATAGGGCTTCAGAAGAAGCAAAAATCAGGCTCAAACTATAACACGTCGTACATATATATCCATTCATTTGGCGATGCCCATCACGGAAGACACATGGTCAGAAAACCCATGTGAAACACCACTTCCATACCCAAACTGATTACAGGGAGAGAGTGAGGGAAAGGGGAACAGACAGATGCCGAGATATCTCGGCTACATTGCATGAATCAAGATAAGACTTGAAACTATTACATGAAGCAGAAGAAAAGAGAAAACAAACATGGGGGAGGGCGGAGCATTGACTCCTCTCCCTCCCCCGGATGCCCACCTGGAGCTTCTTCCCCTGGGGATGGGTCTCTTCTCTCTTTCTTTTTCAGCGGAGGAGGCTCTCTCTCTCCCTGGTCTCTTCTCTTTTCTTTCTTTTTGATCGATGGCCTGGCTTCCGATCCTCCGATCCCCTTTTCTTTCAAAGGGGGTATGTTTATATAGGTCTCATCCATCTGTGCTCTCGGTGGAGGGTAGTCGGTGTGGCCGGCTTGCTTGCCACAGCTCCCGGCACATCCAGCGGCCCTTTCTTGAGGTTCCCGGTGCCATTCTCAGAAGCCCAATCGGCCGGCCCATTTGGTGCTTTTAGGCCTCACACTTGCCTTGGCTTCCCTTAGTCATTTTGTATTGACTTTTATCAGAACCGAAAGAGGACCCTTTAGTATTGACACAGCTTTGTTGAGATCATCTTGAGGTTCCATCAGTGAACGAACTGGGGTTTAATCAGTATTGCCGTCTGAATGACGACAAAACCGGGTATGTTTCATCGGCACTGTCATCCGAACGGTGACAAGACCGGACATCAGCTTCCATCTGACAGACTTCGGCCGGGTGTGTAATCTGTAGAGAGGATTCTTTATTTGTCCTGACTTTTGCAAAAGCCTTCGCAATCTTCATTTGTCGGCTCCGGCTTCTCATCAGAGTGTGCTTGGAGGTCTTATCAGTCGAATGACTGTTGCTTTATCAGTGCTGCCGTTTGAATGACATCGGCACCGGGCATCAGCTTTGGCCGACAAAGGCTTTAGCCGGGTGAATGGTTGACGAGCTTCATCATTGATCTTCCACTGTTGGTCAGACCCTCTTTTCAATTGTGCTTCCACCCTTGTTCATTTTCCAGGTGTCAACAAATGAAGAGCACAGCGTTTCTGTAGCGACTGCCCCTTGTTCATTCTCTGATACCAATTGTTGGCCCAGACTAGATGGCGGACAAGAAGGGGGGTTGAATTGTCCCCTTTGTCGAGAAGGCGGATTTAAAAAATTCTCTTAACTGACCACGGTGGAATTAAAATCAACTGTTTGATTAGCCTAAACACATATGAGATTTAGCAGGTTCTCTTAATCTTTCCGATCTCACTCGTAATAACAATGCAAATGTTAGAGAAAATTATGCCTAGTATGAATAACAGAAGTAGCAGTGTGCAGTGGTGTAGTGAGTAAAAATTTATTAAACTAACCTGTGAAGCGAGATAGAAGAAAGGGACAAACACACAGGCAATCACAAAGGACACGGAGATTTTTAGGTGGTTCGGGACCACAAGGGCTCCCTACGTCCACCCCTCACCCAACCGGGTGAGGCTTCACTACACGCTACCGAAGTAGCAACACGGGGATGAACCCCAACCACACACACACACGCTGCTTCCGCAGCAATATCCACACACGGGGAAAATCCCCCAACAAGCTGCCACTGCAGCACACACACCCACACACAAAATCGGGGAACTCGCCCCGGACACTGAAAATCACACGGAGTCGCAGCTCCGTCAACACACAACAATCCACAGGGAAACTTTCCCACAATAATGCCCAGCACACGGAGACGCAGCTCAGCCCACACACTATGACTTTCCGAGTTTGATAAAATGAAAGAATATACAATGAACACCCAAACTATTTATCTATGCTCAGCTAAAAGGATAGAAACCCTTGTAAATCAAAGATAGATGACTCAAATGGATGCAAACAAGATGCAACAATGAACCCCCATGAGTAGAGAGAGGTTTAAGAAGATCTTCTCTAAGCCCCAAGTCGGAGGGTAGCCAGATTCCAATGTTGAGGACGTCCACGCGATCCTCTCTTCAATCCGCTTCTTTCTTTCTTCAATCACGAGCTCAAACTCCTCCTGGATGTAGATGATATCCGCGTTCTTCTCCAGCTCCTCTCCTTTCCCTCTTTCTTTTCCTACAAGACAAGGAGAAAAAGATAGCACGTTAGAGCTCTCCTCTCTTGTTTACGATGGATTTTCGCAACATACATATAGCAGCAAGTTAGGTTGATCAAAAGACCATATTACCCTTGCAAAACCCTAACAAAACCACCCTAATATGTTCATTAGTAACTCAAGGGTATTAGTTTAAAATTTCAGCCCAATCGGAGGTCATTTGGATGGGTTTCAGCAATTTACGAAAAAGCCGCGCGGACCTGCGAAACAGGGGGGGGTCGACCCACTTTCAGAGGGGGGTCGACCCATCTACTCCCAGAAGCTATTTTTTAGCATATTTTACAGGGGGGTCGACCCACTTTATGAGGGGGGTCGACCCACTTTCAGACAGGGTGCTGAAAACACCCTGTTTAGCCCAGGGGACGACCCATTGAGCATGGGGGGTCGACCCACTGACCTAGAAACTTGATCAAAAGGTTTCTAACCAATTTCCAAACATTCTAAACATGCAACCCAATAGATTAAAACAAGAATTGCATTAGAAAGTAAGTTCTCACCTTGTCATTCATAATTTTGAGAGCATAACCTGAAAAACTCAAAAACTTCATCTTCATGATACATGAAACACATTTAATCTAATAACACCTCATAGAAGGTGTTCATGAAAACAACCCACACAATTACCCAAAGCTTAAATCACTAGAGCATGAGACCCAATGGAAGAACCCTCCAATTATTCAATTGCTAGAAGGAACCCATTCATGAATTGCCAACCTCAAATCATATATGAGTGATATGCATGAGAATAAGTGATGTGCATGAGAATTCATTCTCAACCCGAAAGACATCAATTTATGTCCAACCAAAAATCATTCCTCCTCATTCAACATGTAAATCAAATGACTATGCATTGAAAACAAGATGTTAGCATTTTTGGACCTCATTTAACAAATGGTAATTCCAATGGCTTAAGCATTTTGCAACCTCAAGGGAAAAGCCATTTAGACAATGCATGAAAGTGAATGTATAGACTTGGAAACTTGAAGGCACAAGACAATGTATAGACTTGGCAGAAGGCCAATGTATAGACTTGGATTGAAGGCCAATGTATAGACTTGACTGATGAAGGCCAATGTACATACTTTGAAATATGAAGCCCAATGTATAGACTTTGAAATATGAAGGCCAATGTATAGACTTGAAGTATGAAGGCCAATGGATAGACTTGGTGGCCAAAGGCCAATGTACAGACTTGGCTGATGAAGGCCAATGTACATACTTTGAAATATGAAGCCCAATGTATAGACTTTGAAATATGAAGGCCAATGTATAGACTTGAAGTATGAAGGCCAATGGATAGACTTGGTGACCAAAGGCCAATGTACAGACTTGGCTGATGAAGGCCAATGTACATACTTTGAAATATGAAGCCCAATGTATAGACTTTGAAATATGAAGGCCAATGTATAGACTTGAAGTATGAAGGCCAATGGATAGACTTGGTGGCCAAAGGCCAATGTACAGCCTTTGATTCCAAAAGGCAGTGTGTAGACTTGGAGGATGAAGGCTAATGTATGAAACAAAATGTATGGACTTTGAGTATGCATTGAAACACAATGTCAAGCATTTATATGAATTCATTAAAAAGAGTCATGACCCAAATTGTGAACATGATATAACCAAGTTAGATAGCATGGTTAGAGGGTCTTAAGAACATCCAATAACCTTGGATCAAAAAGAATCATAAAAAGCATGTTAAGCAGAAATCCACATCAAGTGTCCCATATAGGACATGCATGAAGGCACCAATACAAACACCAACATCAAGGATGTGTGCATGAAGGATCATTGTGTTTGAACCACCTGCAAAATAAGATATCATAGTGTTAGTTTGTTTTACCATCAGGATGCCATAAAACATAGACAATCAAGATTTCCACTTTGAAGTAAACACAAAACAAGTAAACACAAAACACACGATATATTGAAATCATCAAAACCATTGTCAAAGACAACGAGGGGACGCACAGAACCCAACAATAAACCTCATACTGCTATTACTATGCATCATAAGAACCAGAAACCAGTCACATCATGTAGATATTGTGGAAAGTATGGTCACTCTATGGACAATTGCTACCTGATGGATCATGATGACCATGTTGCTAAGAATTTATTTAGAACACCTGTCAGGGCTAACGCATGACCCAAAGCTGCTTGGGTCCCTGCAGGATCAAAATGATCAAAAACTTTGCAGGTGTGCCTTGGACTGAGGAATAAAGAGGGGTAAATTAAACCAAGGCACCCAAGCTGATAAAGCCCCTTTCAGGTAGATTCTCTGCACTTCCTGTTCTTAGATTTACTGCATAGCATGTTAAATCTATTTTTGCAGCCATTGAAAAATCTGATGCACTTAGGATGTTCGTATTGCATATCTTGCACTTTGTCAGGGGGAGTTTATCTGTTGTTGAATTTGAAGAGTAGTGCATGTCATAATATTTGAAAAACCAAAAAGGATATTCCATTGTGTAAGGACCCAGTTTCTTGATGGATCTTTGTTAGATCTTTATTGGATCTTTCGGATCTGTTTCGGATTGGTTTCATTGAGTTTCGGTTCGCTTTTGTGGCTTCCGAGTTGAGTTTGACGAGCCGTGTGGGTTTTTCTCTCGTACTAAGTTACGGAACCCTACGGTGAGTTTATTTGTCAATTCTCGAGCTCGTGGATGCTGCAGCGACGATGTACTCGTCGAGCCGGTCGTTTCGACTATTTTTACGTATTTTTCTGAATTTATGCATTTTCGGCGCATTTTCGGAATTTTCAGAAATTAGGAAAATTTCCTAATCTCTTTTCTTTTTATTTTCCTTTTCCCTCTCTCTCTCCTCATTTCTCACCGCCGCCGTCTCTCTCCCGTTCTCTCTCGTTCTCTCCCCTTTTCGGCTCCGGCTGCAGACGGAGGCGTGCGTGGGCGAGGTGGCGAGGTCGTGGAGCTGTCGAGGTGCGCGATGGGGCGAGGATCGGATCGATTCTGGCGCGATCCCGAACGGTGGATTCAAAGCCGGTGAAATCGGTTCGCGAGTTGTTTTCGGCGTGGTTTAGTCCTTTAGGGGCTCGGTTTCTTCGGTGGAGGTAGGGTGACAGATCCTTACTTCGTCCTCTTCGTTTTCCCTGCCATTGCACGGCGTTCGGCTAGGAAACGAGCGTGTTTGGGCTTGTTTTGCCTAAACCGTGATTTTTGTGGTTTTTAGGGTCGGCCGGTAAACGGTGACTGTTTGCGGCGTAGTTAGTTTCTAACTAACCGCAGGGATGTTAGAATCCCATCCACGTTGATTTCGTGTGATTTGGTGTTCATTCGAGGCCGGTAGAAGCCCGGGAACCTCGGTGACCCATTTTGGGTGGATTTGTCTAAATCGCCCGGATCGTGCGTTTTTGAGCTTGCATGTGGGGTTTTTGATGCCCCGGTGTTGTCTTTTGTCGTGGTGGTTTGTTTCCCCTGTGTTTCGGCGTGAATGGGGCGTGGATCGGGCCGATTCGGCCAATCCTATGTTTTCCCGCCGTGACCGAAGTAGCGGTCATGCCAGCGACCGTTACTTGTCTTTAACGGCCCTACGATAGACCGTTATTTCGTTTGAAGCTTTTTAGCTATTTTTCTTCTGGGTAAGCGACGGCCCCAGGATGGAGCGTTATTTCCGTATAACGCGCCAGTGTCTGGCCGTTACTTTCCTTTTTGTCGTTTTGTGTTGAGGTTAAGTCGGTTGGTCTAACGCGCTTGACCCAGCGCGTTAGGTGGAAGAGGCGCGCCTTGCCCAGGCCGTTGCTTGCCAGTTGACTGACGTTGACTCGTTGAGGCGGTGCCTTCAACGGTCGAAGCCTCATTCGTTGTTTGAGAGTAACGGTAGAGCCCCTAGCCGTTACTTTCTGCTTTGGCGGAGTTGGGTTTGCTGCACCGTTGGAAGTGACGGTGGGGACCCCGTGCGTCGTTAGTGAGTAACGCGCTCGCCTCCGTCCGTCGTTTGCTGTTTGTGCTGGGTTGAGGGTGGCCATGCCGTTGGAAGTAACGGATGGGCCCTTGTGCGTCGTTTGTTTCTGACGGCCCTCTCCTGCCGCGTCGTTTGTGAGTCACGCGCCTGGCGTTGCGCGTTACTTCGCTTTGGTTTGGGTGGCTATGCCGTTGGAAGTAACGGTGGAGCCTCCGTGCATCGTTTGCTTGTAACGCGCCTGGTGCCGTGCGTTACTTGGCTTTCGTGTGGTTTTGTAGGTTGTCAGGGTGGTGAGCGACGGCCTGTGTCCGTCCGTCGTTTGGGAAATAACGGCCTGGCTTAGACCGTCACTTGCTTGTAGCGGTCTAAGGCTCGTGCGTTACTTCCTTTGTGCCTTGGTTTCCGTTTCGTTGATTCCTGTGTGACTTGGTTTGCCTTGTGGTCTGCCTGCTGTCCCGTGGATGTCTCCCGACGTCCTATGAGGGTTAAGACTACGTTGTAAGGTGGCCAGGAATCTTGTTGCTTGTGGTAGGATTTCTTGCCCTACCTTTGCATGTGCTTGTTGGGTTTCGGTCAACCTGGTGTGACCCAGTGGTTGACGTGTGACCTTGTCGGTGTGTCTTGGCGGTTCTGTCCTGTCCGAGATACTGCTTCTGGATGCCTTGAGGTGCTGCACTACCTCGGTTCGCGTGTCCAGGTTTGTCTGAGGGTTCTTGGTGCTTCCCTCTGGTCTCCGTGCGTTGTTTTCTGCGGAGCGTGGTTTTGGCTTAGGTTTAGACCGATTGGCGGCTTGTCCCGCTGTTTGTGACGATCTTGCCTCTGAGTCGTCTGACTCAAGGATCGTTACGTAGGTCTAGTTGCCTAGTCCTGAGTCTGTTGGCGGTTGTTTGACTGCCTGGGTGCTTTGTGTGCACGAGACATGGCTTTTCTTAGCTGTCTGTGCCGTAGTGCCTATGTTTCAGAGTTCGTGCCTTGTGAGCCTCCCCTAGTGGTTACCCTAAGGCCTTGAGTTGCGGACCCGCCTGAGGACGGATGGAGGGGTGTTCCCAATATACGGTTTGTAGGCTAGTTCCGTGGGCTCCTGTGTGGCAGTAGTGTCCGCTACGAGGAGAAAACTAGCTAGAGAGCCTGGCTTGGGCATAAAGCTTGTGTGTGCACATGTGGTCAGGGGCGTTGGACTGACGCCGATGGGCGTGACCCTGACTAGTTACTCGTTACTACAGTATCGCGGTTTTGCTTCCCGTGGGTACTGTTGTTCTTCCTCGGACTCGGAACGGTGGTTCCTTGGACCTGGTTCTTGGAGCGTCTTGTCCTTGGGTGACACGACACTTTTTGCAGTGTAAGTCGTGAGTAGACGCATCTGGTTATTCTTCTGGGAGGAGGGTGCTCCTGTCACTTGCGTGCTGTAGCTCTCGCGGTTCTTGCGTGCCGTGTCTCTCACGTTTTCTTGCGCGTTGTGACCTTTGCGAGTTGCCCGTTCGTGGCTGTACTCGAGGTCAGCGTCCTGTCGTTCGCATGACGTTCTAGTCATGCGCGGGGCTGTGTGCACGACGTCTCAGGTCGTGTACTTGTTTGTTTGGGCTGGTTAGCAGGCTGGTGTACCCTTCTGTGAGAGTTTAGGGTCAGCCGTCTGTTGCCTTTTGTCTGGAGTAGTTCGGGATGTCGAGGTTAGTTCGGCAACCGCTTGTTTGGTGCGGGTTTTTACCCCTCTCTTGCGTGTTCCCTACTCTTGTCTCCCGTCTGTTCCTTTAGTGCCGTTTAGCAGTAGTTTTACAGCTTTGTAGTGTAGCCTTTCCTGCTTTACTTCACCTACTGCTCCTGCTGCTTTGTTGTTGCTTCTGCCGCTTTGTGCGTTTTCCAGTGGGGATCCGTGTGACCCCTACTGAGTTTCTGTTGAGACTCACCCCTGCTGCTTTTCAGGTGGGTTTCGCCGTCTGCCTTTGCTGTTCCTGGTAGAGTGCTCGCTCGCCGTCGTAGCAGCCAGCTGTACCTGCGTCGGGCTTCCCCCGACTTCCGTGTACGTTTTCTTTCTGTCGACTGTACTGTGTTAGACTTGTTATCTTTCCTTTGGGCTGGACTCTGGGGCATAATTATAATTGTTGAAATTATTAATGAAAAAGTAATTTTATTTCTGCTACTTTAGCAATCCAATCTAATGAAATTTAATTGCTTACTGTTATATCTGCTGGCTTCAATGTATTCCACACACTCCTTTTTCCCTTCGGCGCTTTCCCGCGCTTGGGAGGCCTCGCGGGTCCCATGTGGTATCACGTGTATTCGGTATTTATACCGGGTGCACCGGGTATCCGGAATCCGAGTCGCCACAGCTGGTATCAGAGCAGTGTTCTGAGATGTTCGGAGTTTCTTTTCTGAGCTATCAGATCATTGTCGTGTGAATACATGGAAATCCAGATATACAGTTACCAGAGTCCTTAAGGTCCAGTACAGTCTCTTGCTGGCGTAGGTGTTGCGATGTTTATCGCAGTGTTTTTTGCGTGTGGTCTTGTACGTGCTTGATTGGCACTGTGCGAGATGGGTTTTACTCTCGTCTGGATTTGACGAGGTGCTTCGTTCGTTTTAGTGTTGGTCTCGATCGTGTTGCACTTGGCAGTGTTTTTCGGTTGGCATGAACCTGCTGTGCATTGTTCGAGCTGTTTTCTATATTTTGCTCAGGTGGCTTATGACTTTTTAGCGTTGGTGTGATGGCCATGCACGTTCTTACGTTGCTTTGGTTGTCCCGGCTTTAGTCTGTGTAGCTCCTGATGTGTTTCGCTTCTGTTGAAGTGCTCAATTAGATCCCGTCTTGGAGAAGTTGCTCGAGCGAACCTAGGATTTTCCCTTCCTGGTGAGCTTTTGTGGTTGAGCTTCTTGCTTCTCATCCCTTCTGGTGGAATCTTTTCGAGGTTTGCCTTGGAATTGCTGTCTTAGTGCTGCCCTTGTCCTGTGTCTGCTTAAGCGTGGACAGGTTTGTTTTGAGCCTGATCTGCTCCTTGGTGTACGGTTGCTTAGCGAGCTTGTGGTTTCCGATCGGTAGCTCATTTGATTTGTTTGCATATACCGATGCGGATTATGCTAGATGCATTGTTGATCGCAAAAGTACTAGTGGGTACTGTCAGTTTCTTGGTGGGTGTCTAGTTTCATGGGCCTCGAAGAAACAACATTCCGTAACTCTCTCAATGGCCGAGGCTGAATATGTAGCCGCCGGAAGTTGTGGAGCCCAAGTACTTTGGATCAAAAATCAATTACTTGATTTGAATGTTGAAGTGAATTCAGTTCCAATCTTGTGTGATAATACAAGTGCAATCAACTTATCTAAAAATCCTATTCAACACTCCAGGACCAAACACATTGACATTCGCCATCATTTTTTGAGAGATCATGTAGGCAAGGGGGATTTTGAGTTAAAATTTGTTGACACACACAATCAACTGGCAGACATCTTCATAAAACCCTTAAACCAGGAACAATTCAATAAAATCAGAAGAGAACTTGGCATGTGCAAGGGTGAGAGCATACATACCTAGGTATGCACTAGGATGAATGTTGCATTCACATAAAAAGTCAGAAGCATGAAGGGTAGATTGTGTGAAATGCGTGCATACGTTGTGTGCATTTTTTTATTTTGTGCATGATATCACGTTATATGTGATATATATATATATATATATATACATCCTTCTTTGAAAAATTTCTAAGACCAATTACTCCTTGATAAATACATGTGGACTAGTGACCTGGGGATTCTAGGCAGTCACTGAGGGGGAGGTTCAGAAATTTTCCTCAAGTCAATTCGTGTCAGAGGTCTATCTCACTCCATTTCCTCCCAAAACACAAAAAAGGAGGAGGAATAGATGAAAAAGAAAAGGCAAGCAAGAAAATGGAAACAAAAAAGGAGGGTATGATGGAGTTCAAAAACATAGAGAGATGCATGCTGAAGTTCTTCAAAAAAAAAAATAGAGCTAGGTCGACCATTTCGGTCGATTGTCGGCCCGAGTCCGATCGACCGAATACAGCGAACCGGCCCGGCCGAACCCTTTTATAAGGGATATTCTCACCCAATTTCATCATTTCATTGCCCCCATTCTCTCTCCAACCTTCTTCCCTAACCCTAGAACACTCCACCTCTCCATTTCACACCCAAAAATTCGCTCTTTCTTCCATCCGCACAAGATCCGGCCAATTCGTCAACATTTCGGAAGAAATCTCCGGAGTGGTTTGTGCGGCTCCAACTCTCCTTCTTCAGCTTCCAGGTTGTGGGGAAAGCTCTGTCCACCACCGGTTGTGTGTCCACCTGTGTTTTTCAACTCTCAAGGGAAGAGATTAGTCCATTCTAGGGTTTCCAAAGCGGATTTCTTATCTAAATGGCGTCTAGAAGAAGCTCTCGGCGTCTCACCCAGGGGGAGTCTAGCACCATGAGAAATGAGGGCCAAGCCCCTCCACCACAGTGGGAAGCCCTACCTCCACGGGTGCCGCCGATGTGGCCAAGGCCCATTCTTGACCCTCATTTGGTAGACTTAGACGAGATGCATGAGTTCTTTCCAGATTTGAGTGCCATTTTAAAGTTCAAATTGGTTGGATAGATTTTATGACAAGGTACACAAAATATTATCCCAACCTTGTTCAACAGTTCTATGGCAATCTCACTATGAGAAATGAGCTTCTGTCTACTGTGGTCAAAGGAGCTCAGATTCAAATTGATTCAGATCTATTTGCACGGGCTCTTGGAATTTCGGCTATGGGTGCCGACATTGTTTTTGGTCATGGACTTATTGAGGACACCTTTATCCTCATGACGTGTAGCGAATACATGCATGGAGTCAGCAATCTAATCACGTTGAATTCCAACTATTTCCCTCCACTGTAGCGTATTTTGCATCACATGTTCACTACCATTATCTACCCAAAAGTAGGAAGCCGTAATGAGGTCATAGAAGTTCATAGATTTCTGTTTTATCATGTGATCACTGGAGTGACTATCAATATGGGTCGTCTTATGACGGAATTAATTGGTTCATGCCGTACACAAAGGAGAAGATCTCTGCCCTATGCATCCCAATTGATAGGAGTATTTTTACATGCTAGAATTTCATTGGCTGATGAGGTATTTATTGAAGTGCGACAGTGTGATGTGTATAACAAACACAAGATGTCCACAGATTCTGGATATTATTGGGGTGAGGATGGAGAGCTGACAAGAGATGTCAGAATGTATGGAGAAGATTTTGAAAATGAAGAAGCCGAGGAGCAACAACAACAAGAGGTTCAAGCACCAATCCCACCTCCAGCTCAGCCCGAGGTGCAGCCACCTTCTCCTCCACATGTAGATCCGGATTTGCCGCCGCCTCCACAGTTTCACCATGGGGAGTCCTCTGCTCAGGGTGCTGGACAGCCCTCTTGGGCAGACTATGAGGTTTTTGATAGGCATCTTTCAGGCTTAGAAACTAATATGGAAATTTTTCGGGGGTAGATTTCTGACCTTGGGAGTCGTTTTGACACATCCTTTGGCCGGCTCGACTCTTCTCTTGGCCGGCTTGACACTTTCATGGACACAATGACTGGTCGGATGGATACTTTCTCCCACGCCTTGGACACCCTTTTCTACCCACGTGGCCTCTCTCACCATAGGCTACGAGGATACTGACTAGGCTTTTCGGACTACCAACCGCTCCCTTCTTCACATTGATCATCTTTTGCACTCTTTTGAAAGCCGTCTTCCTCCATCTCCACTACTCCTGCTGCTGCCTCCAAGGATGAGTATGATGCTTCTGATGATGAGGATGACAACGGGACTCAGGATCACTCTGCTCAGTAGCTGTTCTTACACCCCCTAGTGTCCTTTTTGTCCACTACTTTTGTATTCCCCTCCCTCTTTTGATGATGCCAAATGGGGAGAAGTAGCTAGTTAGGCTTATATAAGTTATGCATGAGGTATGCTTTGCATGTGTGGTTGCCATTTGGCATTTTCATTTCATATGAGAGTCTTGCATCCATGGTTCAAGAAGTTATTCTCCCTCTAGTCAGTCTAGTCACTACGTGTTAGTCCTTTAGTGTCCCTGTGTCAATCTCAATGTTATATGTAATCCGAACTTCAATAAATGAAATGCACTTGGTATTGGCACACATATTGGTCTTATCTCCTTTCAAGCAAATTGGACGCATATGAATGAATGAAACAGATTTCGATGAAGGAAATGGATTTATTTTGCTTGATGGATTGTTTTTTGGTTACTATCTTTAATCCATTCTAACGGCACACTAATGTACTTCCTTTCTAGAGTTTTGTCATCATCAAAAAGGGGGAGATTGTTGAGTCTCTCCAAGTGATTTTGATGATAACAAAACCTTGAACATGGTTTCCATCTTGTGCCATGTTGAAGTGATCAAGAGAGAGTGAGCATTGAGTGGGTTTAAGCGTGTTTAAGGCCATTTTGTGTAATGGTCAAGGCTCAAATGTTTTAAGGCTTCCAAATGCATAAACATAGCTAAATCAAACCCCAAAATGAATGGATTATATGATAATATAAAGCTCTTGTCATATGGATATGTCTCATTGGGCCAACAATCTATTTTTGCAGTTTTTCCAGAGTTCGGTCGACCTTTGGGCATGATTTGGTCGACCTACTTTTCCAGGGATCAGCACTTTGTAAAAGTTACAGAGTTCAGTCGACCGCTTAAGGATTCCGGTCGATCGAATTTTCTAGGTTCGAAAAGTTACTGAATTCTCAGAGTCCGGTCGACCGACCGGTGAACTCGGTCGACCGAACCCCTCGAAGCAGCAAATGTTGACTTTGTGTTTCTTGAACGAGGGAAGCCCTTCTCTTTGGATTTTTTAATCCCAAAGCCACCAGACATGTCATGATTTGTGGATCTGGTTCCTGGCTTGTCCCTTGACCATTCAAGTGTTATAAAAACATCTCTTTAGGGAAAGAAACCCTAATCAACTCAAGGGAGATCAAGGGAGGCAACAAGAAGCGAAGGAGTGCTGCTGCAACACCTCCGTGAATAGTGTTTCATCCAAGAGATTCCTCATCCATCTTCAACTTCTGCAAGATCCTTTGGAGCCATTCAAGTGGAAATCAAGAGGAGATACAAGCTTCATCCAAGATCAGCATCGTCTATTCAGGGGGAGCTTAAATCAGATTTTTCTTTTGTGTTCTTCTTCTAAAAATTATTGAGCTTCAAGTGCTTTGTGTTTGTAATCTCTAAACATCTGTGAGTGTGTGGATCTACCCAGATCCGTGTGTGTGTGTGTGGTTTTTCATCATTTCTATGTGGTTCGATGCTTGTGCATCTTCGTGAGAGTTCCGAACTCTTCACGAGTGTGTGTGTGCTTTGATCTTGTAATTCTTTACAAGATAGTGTGTGAATCCTCACAGATCGTAAGGGGTGGACGTAGGTTGCCGTTGTTGCATCCAAACCACCTAAAAATCGTTGTCTCTTGTGTGGTTCGATCCCTTTCTTCTATCTCCATTTCATGTAAGCACACACGTAGATTAAATCTTTTGTATCTCTTGATCTAGATCTACCATAACTTATCATTTTCACATTAGATCTCTGGTATATCAAAAGGTGGGTTCAGATTGACAAGACCAACCTTGTCAGGAAGATAACACTTTGCGTGAGTTGAATCCTCGGATTTACACCTCCGCCGTAGTAGCAAGGATTCGGTGTGTGTGATATATTTTGTTAGATCTAATAGTTTCTATAATAGATCTGAACCTCCTTGCTGCTTTCTTCACATTTGTTTAAATAAGCTAAGGTTTTATTAAAATTTGCAATCACCCAATTCACCCCCTCTTGGGTGTCATTGATCGCAGGACTTCAACGACCATTATTTTTCTTTTGATTACCCTCTCTTTTTGGCACCCACGTGTGCCCTTTCCCTTTTGCACCCACAGTGCATGTCCCCCTTGTGCTCCACGTATCACTTCCCCCTTTTATTATTTTTCATCCCATGTGCGCCGCGTGCACACCTCCTTCCCCAAGTGATTCCAACTTGTTATATTTTTAGAAAATTCCATTTCCTTATCTTAAAAAAAAAATTGATGCCATGCTTCTTGTTATGTTGATTGCCATGATTTTTATGACTATGTGAGTGTCCATCTTGTTTTCCATTGGTTGTTGTTCATATCCTTGTTCATACATACATTTTCTATTCTTTTTCATTAGTTTTGCATTTAGGGCATTTGGCTTGGGAGACCTCCTCTCCCCACACCTTCTAGGAGATATTTACCCCCCTCTTGGTGAAGGAAGGACCCTCCAATTGAGTATTCCTCTCATTGGACTGGAAATTCCTAAACCAAAGCCTCCATAAGTCCCCGATACCAAAAGATTCCCTCTTTGGCTCCAGGCTGGTGTGGGTGTAGAAATGTGGAGCGTGGCGTCACAAGTCACATAGACAAGCATGTGTGCATGAGTGATAACATAATGTGCCAATTAGGTGAACATCATGAACATGTGACTATGTGAACATGATAGCATGATCATACAGCAAGAATAAGGCGATAAAAGATGTAGAAGAATACCGTGATCGCCACCAAAGAATGACAACGTCAAAAGAATATGAAAGAAGACTAGGTGCGCGTTGTGTACCTTGGAAAAAGAAGATGATCATGCTCAATATAAGTAATGCGGGGATAATGTGGATTACCTCTCCTCGCCTTCCAGCCGGCTAGAAGGTAAGGGCCTCACTTTCCATGCTTTCCTGCGAAACAAAGACAACACAAGAGGCAAAACCCATTAGAAAATACTAAGTGTAGAAATCTGCCCAAGTGCATAGAGTAGCATGAAAGATTGAGGGCAAACTTGCCGGGGGAGGATTTTTAACCCCTATGGAAGGGTGAAAATGATAGGTGTGTATATTGTGATGAGATTAACATGAAGAGATTGGTTTTATATGCCACAATTAATAAAGATAAATAAGGTGCAAAAGTGCATGTCACAAGTGAAACTATGCAAACTGTGCAAACAGGGTGCAAAGAACGATGAAAATAATATGACAAACGAAGTCCAAACAGGGAGAAAATAGGGATGACAGAAGACTTAAATTTTGTGAACAAGTAGGAATAAGAATCAGGCCAAAAGGAGGTCTGGACAGAAAGTTATGACGTCGAAGATTTGGCGAAAAATGCAGATAGTACAAAAAATGCAGAACAGTGCACAGAATGGACTCAAAGAACGATGAATATCTCACAGATTAAGACACCAAAAAGGGAAAGAAAAGATGCTATGGAAAGGTGGGCGTATTGTGGTGAAACTAGGGCAAAAAGAAGGGTTAAAAATGAGGAAGACAATAATGAAAAACGGGGAGGAAAACACAAGAAAACAGAAGGGTGCAGAACATGACAGAAAAATGACTAAGTGTCAAACCAGAATGAAAGTGCAAAATGATAGAGAAAAATATGCATGAATAGGATGAGATAATGAGCCCATAATGGAGGAAAATGAAGAGTATACTTCCCTTAAGAGCCTGGAGTCGAAGGGAAGGATCAGAAGTGCACCATGGCCTCGCCCCGGTGACGCAAACGTGCCCCTGTCGCAAGAAATCTGGGTTTCAGATTGACAGAACAAAGTGGTGAAACCTGAAAAGTTGGGGCTTGGAAGAGGGGAAAAAGATGAGAGAAATAAGGCACATATATAATCAAAACGAAGCTAATACTCCCCGCTTCAAGATGGAGTCGAAGGAGGATGAAGAGGATGAAGCATGACTCCGCCCCGACTTGAAGAATAGGCCCCCGTCGCGGAGTTGTAGCAGAAAAATAGAAAATTGTGATGATTTGCAAGAAGTAGGGGCAAAGTTAAGAGGGAAAATGTTGATGAAATCGAGCAAATAAAGAACTAAAATGAAGCTTATACTTCCCTCTTCAGGCTAGGGTCGAACGAGGATGAAGACAATGCATGCCGCATGGCTTCGCCGTCGCCTTGAAAATGCGCCCCCGTCGCGAGGTTCGCACAAGGCCCTTTATATAGAAAACTACATAAATCCTGAACTTTCCACCACGATTTTAAGAAATAGAGTCCACCAAATCTCGAGATCTATGGATCAATCTCGAGATAATAGTTAGGATAAGAGGTAAAAAAAGTGGGACTCCATTTGGTGGAAGATTGATGCGGGATGGACAGAGGAGACGACTCTATATGAGACGGACACGACTCGACCAGCAATGACACGACTACTAGAGAGACCTCGGCTCGACACTAAGAGCTCCTATGGGCCACACGTCGCTAACAGAAGTGCAAACTCACTCGTCGTCCCAAGCGAGGGAAAGCGTGGATCGTGCGCAGTTAAGGAACCGGCAGAGTTCAAGGTAGTCTGACTCAACTTTCGGACTCGGATTGAGTCGCGGGACGGGTCACTCTCACACTCACAGCGGTGACATGGACACACGGGCTATGAACCTACACTCTCGCAGTGGCATATGACCGTATACTAGCTAAGCAAGTAAATGCCAAGAAGGTGAGACCGTTACCTCCACGCACCCGGCGTGGCGAAGACAACCCCAGCCGAATTACGGACTCCCGGTTAAACAATGTTACAGCAGTACAATGATTTGACCCACTCAACGCAGGGAGATAAAAGGTCACATGTGGGGCCCGGGAATCACGCAAATCGGGTTGACGGGCAGCATCTTGATATCGCCCGGCGGTGCCGAACTCCGCGTTTTCGTGCTTTCCGAACGGCGGATTCTACGGGTCCGTGGGGCCCACATACGGCGCTGTCCTAAGGATCTGTGGGGGTGGGACCCACTGTGATGGGGACCCCTGGTGGTGGACTTCCACGGATGGTGGTCGGCCGGAAACACCGATCGGGGGTCGATCGGCCTCGATTCACAATTCTTGAACTAGCTTCCCACGGATTTCCGGTTCTGTTTTTTGGCGCGCGCTCCGGCGAGAATGGCCGCTACGATCAATCCCGACGTCGGATCGGGGAGCATGAGCTATCGTTGGAAAGCTCTCTTGAAATACTTAGATATAGGGTCAAAGGGGACTACTGGATCTGGTCGGATCTGGACTTGATTGAACTTACAAGTTCCTGTTGTACAGTACCCAAAACCTCAGATCTGCAGGTGACTTGTCTGAGAACTGCCATTGACCGCATGGTAGATGGCAGATTCAGCTCCTAAGCTCTTCATAAAAGTGGTAGGGTTTTGAACAACGAAATTGGAGATATTTTTTGTGGAAGGATTGGAGGAGGTTATGATTTGTTATGATTTTTGCACTGGAGGGTGGTCGGATCTGGGAACAGGTGGACAGCACTGTAGCTAGCTCTGAAAAGGAATTTTGAAAAAATAGGTGGAAGGCTGATACAAATTCAATAAAATTCGTGGTAGGAGGGGTTGATGGACAGAACCCCCAGTAAAATTGAGAGCTCTAGAAAAAATTACAAAGGGGTCCGAACATGGGAAACACAGGGCGGGTGGAAATTGAAACAGAAAGTAGACAGATCTGGGAAAGGAGGTTGGACGAAAATGGGAAATTTCCAAATGGAATAATTATGACCCACCAATTCTTTTAGAATGTGGGGAACACCTCTGAAACATCCCCTCAAAATCCCAGGTCGAAATGAGCTCGTGGCGGATGGCAGTAATTCGTGGAAGTGGCTGCTGCAGGTGGAAGGCAGAACTCCGACGATCCCGACGGCGGTGCGGTGGCGGCTCGTGGCGGTGGCGATGATGATCGGAACGATAAGGGGAGGAGTCACACCTCAGAATGGCAGCCTTCACAGCTGCAAGGGGGAGAGGGAGGAGAGAGGAGGGGTGCACCCAAGGCTGCTCCAAGGAATTTCCAAGATTTCTTTGCATTAATTGTACCAAAAATAGAAATTACAAGCTTATATAGGTTACATATCTAATCCATCCTCCACCGTTGGATCTAGGGATGGGAGATTGAGGGCTTGGATTGCATGTGACCATCCACAAAAAATAAAAATAAAAAAAATAAAAAGGGGGGGGGGGGGGCGGTGTTAGGGTGCTTGGCCCGGATACAGAGGGGGGGTGAATGAATCCTTCTACGAATAATGGCCAAATTTAAAAACCGGATGCTAGATAAAGAAACAGAATGGAACCAATTCTATTCAACTCAAATACAATCACATTGAGCGCACCTATTCAAGCATCTAGCGGAAGCAAACCAGACAATCAAGCCACTGCTCAATAGATTTTTAGGTGGTTCGGTCTTTCAGACCTACATCCACCCCTCACTCCCAACCGGAGTGAGGCTTCACTAGCGAACGCTAGAACCAAGCAGACTCAGTCTACAAACAGTTGCTGCCACACAGCTTGACCAGGGGAACAACCTCCCCTCTTCCTCCCAACCGGAGGGAACCCACAAGTAGCTCCCAGCTACTTGCAACTGGAGATCAGATCTCCCTTCCTCCAAACCGGAGGGAACACGACCTCAGACCAGAGGATCGGAAAGCACAGCAAACCAGAAAATAAAGGAAAAACAATAAACGAAAATAACTTCAGCAAATAGAAGCTGAAACACGAAATGCACAATTTGGCTCCTAACAGAGCTGACTGGCCTGGATCTGATCCACGGTCCAGTGAAGACAGATCTTCAGGTAAGCTTCTTTCTTCTTCTCCACGAGTTCTCTCGCTCACTCTCTATCTCTCTTTTCTTTCTCTTAAACTCTCTTCCTCTTTCACACGAGCACTATTTCTCTCTCTCTCAATTTTTCTTCTTCTGCTGGATCGAGCTCTCTGCAGCACTGCCTTTTCTTTCTTGGCTCTCATCCACGTTCATCGGTGGGCGAAGGTTTCTATTTATAGTGGCAGCAGATGGATAGGGCACTAAACGCGTGTGCCTCCCACGCTCGATCCAGAACCTTCCTGCCACGTGCCCTTTTTTGTATTTGTTCCTTCAGTATCGGATCATGTGCACCCAGACACTGATGAATGTTCTTCCTCGGACCTGCAACAAGATAAGAACCATTAATATTGAGTGCCATAAGAACTAGAACTGCATGAGGTTAGTGGACACGACAAAAAAGTAAACAGAAAAACAACGCGAAGACACAAAGACAAGAACAGAAACCAACACTAAGTATGGTTTCAACACAAGAGAGACACGAGGACTAGGAAGAGTAAAAACGACACGAAGAAGCAACAAGACAAATGATACGAAAGTGAAACAGGAAGCAACACGAGGTGCTGCGATGTCCTGTACGCACTAGAACAAACCCGACACGAAGGGGCGAAAACAACACGAGGTGAAGACACAAGGAGACAACGACACGAGGTGTAGAAAACACGACACGAAGTTATGAGAGGAGAAGCGACACGGAGTGTGGTCAATGTGATAAAGACACGAAGTCTAAAAAACGAAAGATCAACACGAAGACAGAATACAAAGAAACAACACGAAGATAGAACAGTGATTTGACACGAAGTCAAAATGACAAGAAGTAAAAACGACACGAAGTTGAGAACAGAAATCAGCACGAGGTGTGATTTCAACATAAGAGAGACACGGACTGATAACGACACGAAGTCGAAACAGTAATTGACACGGGGTAACACGACACGAGGTAAAAACGACACGAAGACGAAATTGACACATACTGAAAACAACACGAAGTCGAAACAGTAATCGACACGGGTTGAAAACAACACGAAGTCAAAACAGTGATCGACACGGGTTGAAAATAACACGAAGTCGAAACAGTAACCGACACGAGTTGAAAAACAACACCAAGATGAAGTACAAGAATTGACATGGAGTTGAAAATAACACGAAGATGAAATACAAGAATTGACACGGAGTTGTAAACAAGCAAGACACGAGGTGTACGTAAAGCAACAAAGAAGTGTGGTCAAAGCGAGAACGACACGAGGTCTAATGAGAAAGACCAACATGAAGACGGTGAAAACAGTATGAAGTAAAGATCAATGACATGACGTGTCACTGAATCAAAACACTACAGAGAAAAATGACACGCAATGTAGTGAAAACAACACGGACGCACGACCTGAAGGACAGTAAACATAAACAACACGCGGTAAGAGAAGACGACACGGCGTATTGGAAATACAAACAGTACTAAAATTAAAACGACACGAAGACAAACAGTTCAACACGAGGTGTTATACACAAACATGACGAAGTGCCAACTAACACGAAGACAGTCCTTAAAAATACCTGAAGTGAAATGAAAGTTTATTCTTCACAGAAAAATATTTGTGTTAATTTTCCACAGAGACATATTTTTGAACACCACTAAGACTTATAGTGTTGTCATCATCAAAACATGTAAAGATTCAACAATACTCAACAATCTCCCCCTTTTTGATGGATGGCAACACTATGAGTCTTGAGTCTTTGCAGAGAAAGAGAAAACACTAAATAGCCATTCTCAATGAAAAATACATATTAAACATTCTCAACGAGCTAGCCTGATTTCTCCCCCTTTGACACCATCAAAAAAATGAAACAAAAAGAATGCAAATTATATGAGTTTTAATTAATAAGTCCAAGAGTGTGAAAGAGAAAGCCTCAAAATGGGCAACAAGATACAGAGCATAGACTTTTCAAGAAAAGTATCTGGCTTGTCTGCTAGAGGGGCCACGCGGCCTGCCATGAGGTGGTCTCCCCCTTGGAGAAGCAGAAGAATGTTCTTGAGGTGGAGTTCTGCTGGAAGAAGCGTGACCAAGTGCTGAACCCAAGGTAGACTGAAATTCCTTTAGGTCATTTGACAGTTCGGCTAGCCAATATACCACAGAGCTTCTGACCTGTGCCACTTCAGAAATGATGTCTTCTTGGCGAACATTGACAGTTTCATATCTGTCAGTCAGAAGTGTCATTTCTGTTAAGAAGGCGGCCAATTTATCATAGACCTGCTGAATACCTGGACCTAGGACACTGGATGACTTCTTCAAAAGTTCTAAAGATGTTCTGATCTCATAGCAGTGATCTATAATGGTGGAAGACATTTTGAAGGAGGAGATTTGAACATCTTGCAACTCACTCAGTGCTTTAGCTATCTTTGAACACACCTCCTGCAACCCTTGCATCAGGGATCTGTTGGCATCATCTGAAGCCTTTTTGTTGAGAAGGAATCGTTTCCATTCAGTGAGGAGGGATATCTCGAGCTTCAGTAGCCTGGAATGTACCTGATTTATGTTGAGGGTGACATATGTGAGCAGGTCATCTAATTTCTTATCTTGCTTGTGCATCTGCTGAGTCAGGTTTATGAGAAGCTCTTCAATGTTGGGCGCCCGAGCAGATTCAATGTTGGGCGCCTGTGCAGATAAGAGTCTAGGTGGACCTAGAGATGTACCAAAAAATTCACTGCCAGGTGCAGTTCTCTCAGCTGCTTCCTCTTGTACTGGCATTTGACTACTCTCAGCTGGGACCTGAACTTCATCTTCAGCTTGAGTTTCTTTCTGAGGGAATACATCTTCAGGTTCCTCTTCTTCACTTGAAGATTCTGTATCTAGTTCTATGACAGGAACCTTTTCTCTATCTTCCATGAGTTCCTGATCTGCAGGGCTGCCAACAAAGGCCTGCTCAAGACTTTCAGATACGACCAAGTTGGTAGCCTCTTCCAAGCTTCGCTCAACAGTTTCTCTTAAAATTTCATTAACAAAAACATCAAGATCTTGATCAGTACTGTCTTGCTCTTTAGCTGGCTGTTCTTCAGGCACTATTACCTCTTCAGATGTCTTCCCAAAAGAATCAAATAGCCCAGCAATAGTTGCATCTAGATCTGTCTGAATGCTTTCGTCAGACAATCTGATGTCCTCAGATGCAGCCTCAACTAGCCTCTGAAAGGAGAAGGATACTTCGGTGGGTGCAGCTGGCAAGGTGGACTCTGGTTGTTCAGCTGGTGTTTCCTGATGATCAATCTCAGAAACTAATTGCTCACCAGTTGGGGCTAAGACTTGAAATTCTTCCAAATGCTCCCCCTGAGTTTGTGATTCCCTGGCCTTTTGGACCTTAACTTGCCCCACCATAGAAGAGTCCTCTAAGCCCAAAAACACTAAAACAAAATTCATATTAAAAATGTTTCGGGCCTTAACTTCTGATGCGGCCTCTCCATCCAAGCAAATCTCAGAATGCTTGAAGATGTCTGTCATATGGGCGGCATAGGGAAGATGTCTCTTGGATCCAATGCATCCCTTCATGACATTAAAAATGATCTCTGGCAGACATATCTTCACATTTTGAATCAGACAAAACAGTAGAAATCTCTGCGTGTCTGTAATTCTTCCTCTAGCCCCAGTCTGTGGGGTGATAATGGAAGCAATGACGTTCTGAAGGAGCTTGTGAAGAGGAGGAAATGACGATGTCTGATAAGCTTTTACCTTCAACTGCCCCTTATCATGAATGTTACTGGGTTTACCAGTAATGACAGAGAAAGCTTCATGGAGACTGTATCGAAAGCTTCCCTCTACCTCCCCTTTATCTGGAATACCGAGAGCTTTGTGAAGGGAGTCACATGTAACAGTTATCTCGACCCCTTTAACAGATGATAACAAGGTAGACTTGTCTCGGCTCAAGGACAAGTTATTGTAAAATTCCATTACCGGCCTAGGGTAATAGACACGGTGATTTTCTAAGAAATTTCTCCACTCCTGAAACTCAAAGATTTTCAACAATTCTGGAAACTTCGAGACCAAGGTTTCATCTCCGAAATCTATTATTCTAGGAGGAATGATTTTCCCACTTTCTAAGAACACGGTAGACTGAGAAAACCTAGTACCTTGTTCTGAAGAGACTTCCGCAGCAGGTTCTGGCTCAAGACATCTCTGTTGCTTAGATGAAGGCTCTTCAACTATTTCTTTTCCCTTCCTCTTTCTTTCACCCGGAGCTGCTGACCTTTGCTGATCCATCTGCCGGAACTTCCAGAGTATCAACTCTCTCTTGCAGGCTGCTATTGGAAGTGAAGCTAGACTTAAGAAAGGAATAGACCTCTGTGGGGGAAGAAAGTGAGCGGGAAGAGATGGAGATGGGTTTGAAGAAGACGCTCAAGGTAGAGCAGCACGAGGATGAATAGGAAGCGGCAAGGGGAAATAAGGGTTTGAGGTGGAAGGCGTGAGAAACAAGAAGGGTTTTGTCGGGTAGCTTTTTACTCATATCAACTTTTTCTGTAAATACCCAAAATACCCTTAGTCCTGATGTAACGCAGCTACAGCATGTTAAAGTTAGCCCTTCAATATGTGGACGGGTTATATTCTTCCAAAAACCAAGGTCAGTTAACTCAAGATATTAAATCAGCATAATCACAAAATTAGCTGTTAAAGTTGCTTAACCTAGAGAGAGACATGATTAAATTGCTCCTTATGTTTGTCAAGCAACGAAATAACACATCAAAGTCAAGCAGATTTCATTTCTTCATTTAATGGACGAGAAGGCATACAGGGTCAACCAATTTGTTGAACACAAGGTAGAATAGTCCCTTTTTACACAAGGAGACATGTTTATTAGACACCAGAAACCCTGGTTACTCAGGACGGACTACCTTTATGCCAATGATATTTTTTTTTCTTTTGAGGACTTTCCCCCCTTTTTTTTTAATTTTAACATTTCTATACAGAGATAGCTAGTTGTATCATGACAGAAACTCTGGACTTCTTTGATCAAGAGTGTCTATTTCTCCACAAAAGCCATTGCTCTGCCACAAAGAATGGCGTATTCCCTGGAGGCACTTCTCATGATTTTAGACAAAAACAGAAATCTTACTTAACACAATTTTATCTCAGAGCTCTCTTTACATAAGTTTCAGTTAAGTCGAGATCCTCAATAAGTTTTTCTCATTTAACAGAAAGTTTTATAATATGTTGACCAACACTTGAGAAGATAACTTAGAAGGATCAAGGATCAAATATAACCCCCAAACATTGAAGTTCTTTATTAACAGGTGTAAATTGTTACACTAGATATTGGGTGGTTTAATGTATACAGATCATATCTGATAAGAGCAAGAAGACTGCACCCACAATTTCTTCGAGAGAGAATCTGAACCAAGAGTGATAGGTGAGAGATAAGGAGGTGGCTGATTGAATAGAGAGAGATGAGATGAGATGAGCAGCACTCCCATCAGCAAGCCAACAAGTGAGAGATCACTCAAGACATTAGGCACTAAGGACATATCCAAATATAGTATTTTTGAAGTAGTTCTGTCTCACATCCAGAGAAACTCTTGGGCAACAGACTGCAACCTCTTGAGATGACTGATCTTAAAACCACATTAACTGCATCGGCTGACAAAAATCTTCAGAAACCAAATAGCCTGACAAGCTCCTCTTCAGCCCACTCAAGGACAACTCACACACGACTCTTGGAAGTGTTAATTATTTAATGAATGCAGTGTTTGCCACGAAAATTAAACAAGTGTGTTTATGAGTTATGCATAAACAGACTCCCCTGATCAGCAGAATGACTTATGGTACTAGGCGGAGCATTTGGTCTAAGAGACCACCTCACACATAGTAAGAACCTCCTGACAGATTTCTCTGTCTTTTGGTAGCTTACCATTTGATATACCAAAGAGGTCATGGATAACAGGGTAACCTCAACAGTCCTATAAGCAATTCAGATTTCCAAAGAACTATGCAACATACAGTTTTCAACCAGCATTCGCTTTCAGTTAAAAATTTCAGAAATTTCAGAGTGCATGTTTTAGAAAATAATGCAACTTGCAGATGATGAATGAATATGCAAGACCAGATTCAATATGCATGCACTAGATGAAACTAATAGCAAGATATGCAAGAATGCATCAAACTAGATATGCAGTAAGTTTCAAAATGGGACATGTAGAGAGATTACCTGAAAATTGTGAGAATGGAGTTTTCATTCTTGAGTGCCTTGGATCATTTCCCCTTTTATTCCAGTCCCAAGGCACACCTGCAAAACAAAGTTTATTTTGCACAAACAGATACCCAGGAAGTCTTGGGTCCTGTCATGACATTATCACTCCTAGCAGGTTTTCTTAGCACATTTTTAACTTGATAGCAAGGAGCAGTAGTTTTCAGATCTGGGTTATGCACATTATTATGAGCATGAATTGTATGTGCATTAGCATGGAAATTTCTGTTATTTGCATTACCAAACTGTTTTCCATAATCAACACATTCAAAGTTTTTCTTTTTGAAAACCACTTTGTTCTTTCTAAGAGCATTTGTACTAGCAGGAAATCTATACTTTCCAGAACTGAAATTTTTCCTTTGAGCATGCCAACAATCAATGGCCCTGTGGCCATACTTTCCACATTCAAAGCATGAGATAGAATTTCTTTTAAAAGAACCTGACCAGCATTCAGAGACCTTGTGACCAATTTTGTTACAATTAAAACATATAATGTGCTGGTTCTTGTTAAAGACATGCTGATTTGCAAAGTGTTTTGTATGATATGAGCATGATTTTTCCTTACTACTTGCAAACCAACAATGAGCAGTAGTGTGTCCTACTTTATCACAATTAGAACATTTGACATTCCTTTTCTGACCAGACACAGATTTTCTAGCATGCTTGTTGTCATCTTTTTCCATCACAAAATAGTTACTCATAAGATGTCCATACTTACCACAATAATGACATGAGCCACTTGATTTCTTTAAAACATGGCATTTATCTGATGAGTTCTTAGCATGCAGATTGTTCCTTTGAATTTTTGATGTTTTATGATTTTTATTTTATTTTTCTATTTTCTTAGCCTTGTACTGAGGTGGAGATGAGATAGAAGGCTTTTCCTGTTCAGAGGATTTGACAAAGACAGTTTTCAGGTTGGCTCCATCAACCTTCCTCATGACTGGACTGTAACCCAGTCCTTCCTTGTTAAAGTTAATCTTTGTTCCCAGTATTTTCTGAACAATGGGTTGTTTGTCTTTTGATGTAGTGGCTACATTTGAAGTATTTATAAAGGATGTCATTACTTTGTTCTGCAAGGCCTTCTTATTGAGATTATTGTAGCCCAACCCTTCCTTTTTGACATTGACTTTTACACCTAGCAGCTTGTCTAGGTTTTTCTGCCCATCAACAAATTTAGACAAGGAAGCTTTCAAATCCTGAATTTCATTTTCAAGAGATGCAATGTGTATTTCATAACTAGTGATCTCTTGTTCACTACAATTGACAGCTTCATTCAAAACCTTGTTAGCTGTTTTGTATTCTTCAATTTCCTTTCTTAGCTCATCTACCTCTTCAGTCTCGTTTGTACAGATAGCTTTTCCTTTTTCCAATGTGAGAAGTCTTTCAGACATGGCACTGTTTAACAGTTTTAATTTTTCGACTTCTTCTTTAAGCTTATCATTTTGAACTAGCTCATTTATTAGAAGCTGATCTTCTGAGTTAACCATGCTTTCTCTCCTAGCTTCAAACTCCCTCAATTCCTTTTGTTGTTTTTTAAAATCTTTCTGTAATTCTATGTTTACAGATTTTATGGCGTTAAAATTTTCAATCAGCAACTCATTCTCTCGTTTAAGTTTCTTTAGTTGTTCATCATTTTCTTTAGAGAGCTTTCTGAGGAAGTCATCTTCAGATTTTAAATTGTTCAGCTCAGAGTGAACACATTCAAGTTCCTTCTTCAGTTCTGCATTCTGGTTTTTATACATATGATTATCAGACAGACATGCATCATGAGATTTCTTCGTACTTGAACAATTTTTACATGGAGAGCTAGAACTATCTACCCGAATACTCTTTTTCAACTTTTTATACTGTTTTCTTAACAGTTCATGAGATTCAAATAATTCAGCATATGCATTCTCCCAATCTTCTAGAGAGAAATTCTCGAAGATATTTACCTCATCATCATCATCTTCTTTAGTTTGATTGCTGCCTTGATCGCTGGCACTTTGATTTCTTCTGTTGGCCATCATGCATCTGTCCACATCTATCTCCTGAGTTCGCTTCAGTGCATCCAAAATATCTTTAGCAGAACTGGATTCAAAGAAACATGAATGAAAAGCTCTATCAGTAGCTGCCTTCATTAAATTTATTACTATCTGATTTTCTTCATGCATGGATTTGTGACTGTCAGTCCATTTGGACTTTTTCCTAGGTAGTTCATGAGGACCATGTGAAATTACTTTCCACAGGTCTGGATTCACAGATTTAACACAATTCTTCAAAACAACGAACCATGCATCAAAATGCGTACCACTGAAGATCGGTGGATGGGCCATGAGAACACACAGATTAATGCACAAGAATATTGATGCACTAAAAGGAAATAAGCACCCAAGATTGCAAGATCGATCAGCAGGTCGCTGGACCTTGTAAGCAGACACCCGCTCTGATACCAACTGTTAGGGTGCTTGGCCCGGATACAAAGGGGGGGTGAATGAATCCTTCTACGAATAATGGCCAAATTTAAAAACCGGATGCTAGATAAAGAAACAGAATGGAACCAATTCTATTCAACTCAAATACAATCACATTGAGCGCACCTATTCAAGCATCTAGCGAAAGCAAACCAGACAATCAAGCCACTGCTCAATAGATTTTTAGGTGGTTCGGTCCTTCAGACCTACATCCACCCCTCACTCCCAACCGGAGTGAGGCTTCACTAGCGAACGCTAGAACCAAGCAGACTCAGTCTGCAAATAGTTGCTGCCACACAGCTTGACCAGGGGAACAACCTCCCCTCTTCCTCCCAACCGGAGGGAACCCACAAGTAGCTCCCAGCTACTTGCAACTGGAGATCAGATCTCCCTTCCTCCAAACCGGAGGGAACACGACCTCAGACCAGAGGATCGGAAAGCACAGCAAACCAGAAAACAAAGGAAAAACAATAAACGAAAATAACTTCAGCAAACAGAAGCTGAAACACGAAATGCACAATTTGGCTCCTAACAGAGCTGACTGGCCTGGATCTGATCCACGGTCCAGTGAAGACAGATCTTCAGGTAAGCTTCTTTCTTCTTCTCCACGAGTTCTCTCGCTCACTCTCTATCTCTCTTTTCTTTCTCTTAAACTCTCTTCCTCTTTCACACGAGCACTATTTCTCTCTCTCTCAATTTTTCTTCTTCTGCTGGATCGAGCTCTCTGTAGCACTGCCTTTTCTTTCTTGGCTCTCATCCACGTTCATCGGTGGGCGAAGGTTTCTATTTATAGTGGCAGCAGATGGATAGGGCACTAAACGCGTGTGCCTCCCACGCTCGATCCAGAACCTTCCTGCCACGTGCCCTTTTTTGTATTTGTTCCTTCAGTATCGGATCATGTGCACCCAGACACTGATGAATGTTCTTCCTCGGACCTGCAACAAGATAAGAACCATTAATATTGAGTGCCATAAGAACTAGAACTGCATGAGGTTAGTGGACACGACAAAAAAGTAAATAGAAAAATAACGCGAAGACACGAAGACAAGAACAGAAACCAACACTAAGTATGGTTTCAACACAAGAGAGACACGAGGACTAGGAAGAGTAAAAACGACACGAAGAAGCAACAAGACAAATGATACGAAAGTGAAACAGGAAGCAACACAAGGTGCTGCGATGTCCTGTACGCACTAGAACAAACCCGACACGAAGAGACGAAAACAACACGAGGTGAAGACACAAGGAGACAACGACACGAGGTGTAGAAAACACGACACGAAGTTATGAGAGGAGAAGCGACACGGAGTGTGGTCAATGTGATAAAGACACGAAGTCTAAAAAATGAAAGATCAACACGAAGACAGAATACAAAGAAACAACACGAAGATAGAACAGTGATTTGACACGAAGTCAAAATGACAAGAAGTAAAAACGACACGAAGTTGAGAACAGAAATCAGCACGAGGTGTGATTTCAACATAAGAGAGACACGGACTGATAACGACACGAAGTCGAAACAGTAATTGACACGGGGTAACACGATACGAGGTAAAAACGACACGAAGATGAAATTGACACATACTGAAAACAACACAAAGTCGAAACAGTAATCGACACGGGTTGAAAACAACACGAAGTCAAAACAGTGATCGACACGGGTTGAAAATAACACGAAGTCGAAACAGTAACCGACACGAGTTGAAAAACAACACCAAGATGAAGTACAAGAATTGACATGGGGTTGAAAACAACACGAAGATGAAATACAAGAATTGACACGGAGTTGTAAACAAGCAAGACACGAGGTGTACGTAAAGCAACAAAGAAGTGTGGTCAAAGCGAGAACGACACGAGGTCTAATGAGAAAGACCAACATGAAGACGGTGAAAATAGTACGAAGTAAAGATCAATGACACGACGTGTCACTGAATCAAAACACTACAGAGAAAAATGACACGCAATGTAGTGAAAACAACACGGACGCACGACCTGAAGGACAGTAAACATAAACAACACGCGGTAAGAGAAGACGACACGGCGTATTGGAAATACAAACAGTACTAAAATTAAAACGACACGAAGACAAATAGTTCAACACGAGGTGTTATACACAAACATGACGAAGTGCCAACTAACACGAAGACAGTCCTTAAAAATACCTGAAGTGAAATGAAAGTTTATTCTTCACAGAAAAATATTTGTGTTAATTTTCCACGGAGACATATTTTTGAACACCACTAAGACTTATAGTGTTGTCATCATCAAAACATGTAAAGATTCAACAATACTCAACAGGCGGCCTATTGACTAGAGAGACAAGGTAGGTGGGGTGGGTTGGAATTGTTGACATTTTTGGTCCAATGTCCCCCACTTGGCCCACCCTTCTAGAAGCCTCCATTTGAATGGTTGACTGACCCCACATGGGGCCCTAGGACTGAGGTGGATCAATGGGAGGGGGCCTGGGGGGCCCGTGGGGCCCAGGGGTCCCATTTTGCAAATAAGCCCCTCTTACAATCAAAATTGCAAACCGAATAAAATGAAATAAACACACATTACACACAAATAAAATCTAACTAAATATGATAAATGTCGGGACTCAAGGGAGTCTCCAGGCTGTCTCCGAGCCAGATGGATGCTGAGGTGGCTCGAGTCGTGCTCCGTGTGCGGTACCGGTGGCTCGTCGTATCGCGCCGCTCAACTGCTCGGGTGTCCGCACCAATTCTCCCCGGGTGGGAGAAACTCGACCCTGTCGAGTAAGGGTCTGCATCGCTCCTGTATCGCTCTAGAAGGTCCGGATCAATCCGCTGCAACTCTCCATGTGTGATCCATGTGTCCTCGGTAGCGGGCCGTCCTCTCCATCGCACTAGGTAGTGCGGGTAGGATCCACTCCTGGTAACTGTCACCTGCTCATCCAGTATATGATCTATATGCTCACGCTGCCGTGACAAAGGGGCTGGAGGTGGACACTCAGGTGTGGGATCACTCTCAATGGGAGGAGATGACTCGAAAGGATCACTAGGGATCACCGCTGGGTCCCTATATGTAACTAGATCCGAAACATTAAAAGTAGAGCTTATACCGTATTCCTCGGGCAGGTCCACAACATACGCATTGGATCCAACACGTTTCAACACTCTAAATGGACCGGCTCCGCGAGCTTGCAACTTCTTAACTGTTCCAGAGGGAAACCATTCAGGTCTTACCCTGATCATGACATATTCGCCCTCTTGGAACTCTCGGTGGTGTCGGTGGACATCGGCTAGCTCTTTGTAACGTGCATTGCTGGACTCAATGTGACGACGGATGTCGTCATGCAAACTCCTAACATGCCTAGCAAACGACTCGGTCGACTCCGACACACGTGCATGGATAGGCATGGGGACAAGATCCACTGGCTTCCTAGGCCTACGACCTGTGACAATCTCGAATGGACTCATGCCGGTAGACCTATTCACCGAATCATTGTATGCAAACTGAGCCATGGGTAGAATGAGATCCCAATCCCCAATGCGGTCCCTAACTAGACACCTCAAAAGGTCACCCAGACTCCTATTGACCACCTCGGTCTGACCATCTGTCTGGGGATGATATGCAGTAGAAAACTTGAGGTGAGTACCCATCATATGCCATAGTGTCTTCCAAAAATAGGAGGTGAATCTCACATCACGGTCAGACACTATAGTGCGAGGCAACCCGAACTTGCACACCACATGCGTAAGGAAAAGGCGGGCTACCCTCGAAGCATCCGAAGTCTTCGAGCAAGGAATGAAAAGGGCCATTTTTGAGAAACGGTCAACCACCACATAGACTGAATCATGTTTCCTAGAGGTACGTGGCAATCCCAAAACAAAGTCCATGCTAACATCCTGCCACGGGGCATCAGGCACGGGAAGAGGCGTATAAAGGCCCGAGCTTTACTTCTTCATCTTGGCCGTAGCACATGTACGGCACTGAGCCACGATGTGAGCCACATCGCGCTTCAAGCTCGGCCAATAAAATCTATGCTCAACTGCCTCGATAGTCTTGTTCCGACCAAAGTGGCCAGCTAGACCTCCCGCATGTAGTTCCCAGACTAAAAAGTCTCGAACCGAAGTTCAGGGAACACAAAGCCTACCTCCACGAAAGAGGTAACCATCTTGGAGCACATAGTCATCAAGGTCTCTCGAGGGTCCGGCCTGGAGAGTGGTATAAATCTGACCAAAGTCAGGACAATCAATATAGGCCTCTCTCATCTTCTCTAGCCCTATGACCTCGGCACTCATGGTGGTAAGCAAGCACGCTTGCCGACTCAAGGCATCGGCCACCTTGTTCTCCACTCCAGCCTTATGTTTAAGCACAAAGGTGAACTGCTGGAGATACTCGACCCAACGACTGTGATGCGAGTTAAGCTTCTTTTGGGAATGGAGGTACCTCAATGCCTCATGATCGGAGTATATAACAAACTCCTGATGTAAAAGATAGTGCCTCCAATGCCTAAGAGCCTGAACAACTGCGTAAAATTCTTTATCATATGTGGAGTATCGCAGTTTCGCGTCATTCAGCTTCTCGCTGAAATATGCGACCGGGTGGGCCTCCTGACTCAACACACCTCCTATCCCAACACCCGACGCATCACAAGAGACCTCAAACACCTTCGAGAAATCAGGCAGTCGAAGGATAGGTGTCTGGGTCATGCGCTCCTTAATGTCCTTGAAGGCGGTAGCTGCAGCCTTCGTCCATACAAATGTGCCCTTCCGGATACAATCCGTGATGGGGGCGGTGATGGAGCTAAATCCGCGGATAAAGCGACGATAGAACGTCGCAAGGCCATGAAAGCTGCAGACATCATGAACCGTACGGGGTTCCGGCCACTCAACAATGGCCCGGACCTTCTCCGGATCGGCGGAGACCCCAGTACTAGACACAATAAAACCCAAGAAGGTAAGCTGAGATGTCATGAAGGCACACTTCTGTGGGTTTGCAAACAACTGCTCTCGCCGAAGAAGAAGACAGACCTGCCGAAGGTGGTCTAAGTGGTCCCCCGTGGTGCGACTATAGATAAGGATATCGTCAAAGTACACGACCACAAAGACTCCAATGAAAGGTCGAAGGACCTGTGTCATGAGTCGCATGAATGTGCTAGGGGCATTGGTCAACCCAAAAGGCATGACCAACCACTCATATAGACCGTCCTTGGTCTTAAAGGCAGTCTTCCACTCATCACCTGGCCTAATCCGCACCTGATGGTAGCCACTCTTAAGATCAATCTTCGAAAAGATAGTGGCACCAGCCATCATGTCTAGCATATCATCCAGGCGGGGAATAGGGAACCTGTACTTCACGGTGATTTTGTTGATGGCACGGCTATCAATGCACATTCTCCATGTGCCATCCTTCTTCGGGGCGAGTAAAGCGGGTACAGCACATGGGCTCATGCTGTCCCGAACAGACCCTCTCTGCGTCAACTCATCGACCTGCCGTTTAAGCTCGGCATGCTCCGTGGGACTCATGCGATAATGTGGAAGATTGGGCAATGAGGAACTCGGGATAAGGTCGATGGCATGCTGAATATCCCGCATAGGTGGGAGTCCCTCAGGAAGCTCATCGGGAAAGATATCAGCAAACTCCTGCAGAATAGGAATGACCTCGGGTGGGAGTTCACCCTCGGAGTCTCTCTCTACCTCTCGGACCGCAATGGCAAACACAGGGCAGCCCCGACTAGCCTCCCGCTCCATCTCCTGGGAGCTAATCAACATCAATCTCTTCGTCGAGGGCTCACCTGGGCCGGATGTAACGGTCATAGCCCGAGCTGGGGGCGGGGAACTGGGCCCGGGGATGGAAGGCTCCGGAGCCCTAGGGCCAGTACGACCCTTACCTGATGGGCTCTTAGGTCGATGGGGTTCGAGAGTAATCCGTTGGCCCTCATGGTCGAAGGTACAGGTGTTCGACCGGCCATGGAGTGTGGCATCCCGATCAAATAACCACGGCCTACCCAAAATAATGTTGCCCACCTCCATGGGTAGGACATCACACCAAACCTCATCACGGTAGGCATAGAACTGCAGTGGGACCAAGCACCACAGCCTGATCGGAATGGAGGTGGAATCCACCCATGATACATGATAGGGGCTAGGGTGATCCACGGGTGTAAGACCAAGACGGGAGATAGCACCCGTGGAGATTGCATTGATGCAACTCCCGCTATCGATGATCACTTTACATGCATGCTTGCCCAGCCTACAGAAGGTATGAAAAAAAGTGGTCCGACGCCAGTCATCACTGGCCTGTGGCTGGGTGAGAATACACCTGATGACCCCCACGTGGGTATCATCAAGATGCGGGGCCTCCTGGTCGTCACCTTCGATCTCATATTATTCATCAGCTAGCTCCTGATCGGCCACATAGGTGACTAACTCGAGACCCGCAGGGGTGGTATCCTCGGCCTGTGTGTCCCCAATGATAAGAGATGGGAGGGTGGGACACTGGTTGGCGAAATGGCCAAACCCAATATTGCAGCGAAAACACTGCTGCCGGGATCCACTAGGCTCCCCAATCATAGGTCCTTTACTCTTATCCTCCTGACGGATAGGAGGCGTAGGCAACAATGGACGGGCAGGAGGTGCGGGTGCTGGTGGACGGGCTGTGGGTGGGGCCGTAAGATGCTGGGGACGAGGAAGGTCCCTCGGGGTGGAGGGTGAGGCCTAGGAGCAAAGGGCTCGGGACGAGCGGGCTCCTGAGGTCGAGCCATGGGGGCCCTCGGATACGTGCCAGATGAGCCACGGGGCTCGACACTACGAAGGGGGAAGGAGCCCAACCGATGGGGTGACTCGAACTCGGCCTCGAATTGCTCCAATTCGAGAGCTATCTGATATGCCTGCTCCAAAGTGGTTGCATTGCGGCGAAAGAGTTCATATTGAAAATTGGGCCGCAAACCTCTTCGAAAGCGGGATATAGTCATGGTGCTCTCCTCCGTGACTCCACACCATAGGTAATACTCATCGAACTCGGCGGTGTACTTGGTCACGGATCGGTTCCCTTGGGTGATGCTTTGCCATTTGTCTATGAGACGTTGGCGATATGAGGCAGGAAGGTATTTCTCCCTCAACTTGGTTTTCATATCATCCCAAGTACCGATTTGGGGTTGACGTCACTGGTTGAGCAGGCTCTCCACATTGGTCCAATAAGTTTGGGCCTGCCCTTGCAGCTTCATCTTTGCGTATCGGACTCTTCGGTGGTCCGTCATCTCAAACCACTCAAAGTACCAGTCCATGCCGGCCTCCCAATCTAAATACACCCTAGGGTCCAAGGACCCACTAAAAGTGGGAGGGTCCGCACGCACACCCCTAAGAATGCGGTCGCCATCCTCGTCATCACGATTCCGTCGTTGATTACGACGACCGTTACCCCCTTGATCATTATCAAATGCATAATCATCCACCACATGCACCTATTGTACCCCAACATTCTCCGCCTGAGCCCTTGGTGCAGCAGGTTGCTGAACCGGCTCTTGTTGGCCGTTCGTCGGCGCTGGTTGTGCAGCTACTGGGCCCCTCTCGAGGACGGCAATTCTCCCAACTAGGCCCTGGATGGACTGATCCGAATTCTCGGCCCGATCCTCGAGGACTTTCATCCGCCCTTCTAGACGCGTTCCTATGCCATCCATACGCGTACTAAGACCATCCATACGCGTGTCAAGACGTTCCATAATGGCTCGGAACATCTCGGCCGTCGAGGACTCATCGGAGCTACGGGCCCGGGAATCCGCCATAGGTGGTGGTGGCGAGTATTGGGTACCTCGACGGGTGGGCATGCAACTGACACACGACCTAGAAGACACCGACTAATGCAAACACTCACTAATGCAACAATGATGCACTTAGACCTAACCAATATCCGGTACGTGGCGGAGATAAGCGACCCGAAGATCACTCGCATAAGTACGCTATCTTCCCGATAGGCATAACCTAATGTTCGGGCAACGCCTTTTAATATACCGGGATATTGGGTGAAATGCAATTTTAAAACACCTTTTTTTTGTTTTGAAAATAATGATGATCCTAGACTCGACTTAGACCATGCAAGACATATGCAACGACTACCCTAGACTCGACTCGCTCTGATACCAAACTGATGCGGGACGGACTGAGGAGACGACGTTATATGAGACAGACACGACTCGACCAGCAATGACACGACTACTAGAGCGACCTCGGCTCGACACTAAGAGCTCCTATGGGCCACATGTCGCTAACAGAAGTGCAAACTCACTCGTCATCCCAAGCGAGGGAAAGCGTGGATCGTGCGCGGTTAAGGAACCGACAGAGTTCAAGGTAGTCTGACTCAACTTCCGGACTCGGATCGAGTCGCGGGACGGGTCACTCTCACACTCACAGCGGTCACATGGACACACGGGCTATGAACCTACACTCTCGCAGTGGCATATGACCGTATACTAGCTAAGCAAGTAAATGCCAAGAAGGTGAGACCGTTACCTCCACGCACCCGGCGTGGGGAAGACAACCTCGGCCGAATTACGGACTCCCGGTTAAATAATGTTATAGCAGTATAATGATTTGACCCACTCCACGTAGGGAGATAAAAGGTCACATGTGGGGCCTGGGAATCGCGCAAATCGGGTTGACGGGCAGCATCTTGATGTCGCCCGGCGGTGCCGAACTCCGCGTTTTCGTGCTTTCCGAACGGCGGATTCTACGGGTCCGTGGGGCCCACAGACGGCGCTGTCCTACGGATCTGTGGGGGTGGGACCCACTGTGATGGGGACCCCTGGTGGTGGACTTCCACGGATGGCGGTCGGCCGGAAACACCGATCGGGGGTCGATCGGCCTCGATTCACAATTCTTGAACTAGCTTCCCACGGATTTCCGGTTCTGTTTTCCGGCGCGCGCTCCGGCGAGAATGGCCGCTACGATCAATCCCGACGTCAGATCGGAGAGCATGAGCTATCGTTGGAAAGCTCTCTTGAAATACTTAGATCTAGGGTCAAAGGGGACTACTGGATCTGGTCGGATCTGGACTTGATTGAATTTACAAGTTCCTGTTGTACAGTACCCGAAACCTCAGATCTACAGGTGAGTTGTCTGAGAACTGCCATTGACAGCATGGTAGATGGCCGATTCAGCTCCTAAGCTCTTCATAAAAGTGGTAGGGGTTTGAACAAGGAAATTGGAGATATTTTTTTTGGAAGGATTGGAGGAGGTTATGATTTGTTATGATTTTTGCACTGGAGGGTGGTCGGATCTGGGAACAGGTGGACAGCACTGTAGCTAGCTCTGAAAAGGAATTTTGAAAAAATAGGTGGAAGGCTGATACAAATTCAATAAAATTCGTGGTAGGAGGGGTTGATAGACAGAACCCCTAGTAAAATTGAGAGCTCTATAAAAAATTACAAAGGGGTCCGAACATGGGAAACACAGGGCGGGTGGAAATTGAAACAGAAAGTAGACAGATCTGGGAAAGGAGGTTGGACGAAAATGGGAAATTTCCAAATGGAATAATTATGACCCACCAATTTTTGTAGAATGTGGGGAACACCTTTGAAACATCCCCTCAAAATCCCAGGTCGAAATGAGCTCATGGCGAATGGCAGTAATTCGTGGAAGTGGCTGCTGCAGGTGGAAGGCAGAACTCCGACGATCCCGACGGCGGTGCGGTGGCGGCTCGTGGCGGTGGCGATGATGACCGGAACGATAAGGGGAGGAGTCACACCTCAGAATGGCAGCCTTCACAGCTGCAAGGGGGAGAGGGAGGAGAGAGGAGGGGTGCACCCAAGGCTGCTCCAAGGAATTTCCAAGATTTCTTTGCATTAATTGTACCAAAAATTGAAATTACAAGCTTATATAGGTTACATATCTAATCCATCCTCCATCGTTGGATCTAGGGATGGGAGATGGAGGGCTTGGATTGCATGTGACCATCCACAAAAAATAAAAATAAAAAAAATAAAAGGGGGGGGGGGCGGCCTATTGACTAGAGAGACAAGGTAGGTGGGGTGAGTTGGAATTGTTGACATTTTTGGTCCAATGTCCCCCACTTGGCCCACCCTTCTAGAAGCCTCCATTTGAATGGTTGACTGACCCCACATGGGGCCCTAGGACTGAGGTGGATCAATGGGAGGGGGCCTGGGGGGCCCGTGGGGCCCAGGGGTCCCATTTTGCAAATAAGCCCCTCTTATAATCAAAATTACAAACCGAATAAAATGAAATAAACACACATTACACACAAATAAAGTCTAACTAAATAAGATAAATGTCGGGACTCTAGGGGGAGTCTCCAGGCTGTCTCCGAGCCAGATGGATGCTGAGGTGGCTCGAGTCGTGCTCTGTTTGCGGTACCGGTGGCTCGTCGTATCGCGCCACTCAACTGCTCGGGTGTCCGCACCAAAGATTCTGGAAGTTACTCGCCCTAGAAGAGAGTCTCGAAGCTCAATCTGGAAGAGTTTGATTTGTACTCAGATTGCATAAATCCAGATCTTTCGACCAGGATTCCAAGAGAAATAGCCCATGAAAATTTGAGTTTTATAGACCAAACTCGAGATAATACTAAGGGCAATAGATAGAAATAAACGAGACTCAATTCGGTAGAGAATTCTAGAAGATATGTTCGCCGCAAGAAGGGCCCATCGAGCAGAAAATAGAGTTTGATCTGTGTAAAAATTACATAAATCTAGAAGTTTTCTCCCCGTTTCCCAAGGATATAGTCCACTAAAATTCAGGTTCTATGGATCAAACTCGAGACAATACTAAGGACAAAAGATAGAAATAAACGGGACTCAATTTGGAGGAGGATTCTAGAAGATAGAGACCCAAGAAGGAGGCCACATCGAGCAAAATCGACTAGAAAGAGTCCTGCGGCTGTAGGACTCTCGGGAAGCCAAGGCTAAACGCGGTAGCATATCTCAAAAATGATGCAGAACTAGCAAAAGACATAGAAGAAGAAATTCTAGATAACAAAAAAATGAACAACTTTCATAAAGAGAGCAAGATGAGAAGACGAGCAGAAGAGGGAGAAAATAGGGGCGAAAAGAGACAAATACTAGAATGCAAAAAATGTGGAGAATTGGCTAATGGCGAAGAAGAATAAAATATAGGGCTTTAAAAAATGAACAACTTTGATGAAGGACACTTAATGAATAGAGAAACATAAGGGGATAAAAATGGGCCGCGTTCAGGACTGCGCAATGAAAGGGGCCGAATGCTTGATGGAAGTCGACCTAAATGGGTCGTAAGTCGACTTGGAAAGCCAGAAGTTGATAAAATCATCCCCAATGCTCTAAGAAATCATGATCTCCGAAGTCCAAAGGCTAAGGAACAATGAAATGGGCTCGAAATCCATCTAAGGAAGGCTATAAAATAATGGGTAATTTGGGACATAAAAAATGATGAATAAGAGAAATGACGTAACTTGCGGGCTAAAAACGGGTGTCAACAGATGCCCCTCCTTGATGTCCGCTTTGCAAGGGAACAAGCGAAAATGACGTGGAGGTACAATGGAAAGGAGATGGAGCGAAAGCGATAGCGACGGGGAATGAAGATGAAGCAGAGATGAAGCGGAGAGAATTGATAAGTGGGCATCAAGGCAAAAGACACCCGTCATGACCAACGAGCGACAGAAATTCTCCCAAAAATGCCGAACTAACCACCTAGAATAGATGACAAGAATGAGACATGACTGGAGAACTAAACTAAGGGAAGGGGAAAGGAACACGACCAACCTCATCGGGGACACAATCCACGGACAATGAGGGGATCGGAAAGAAAACAACGTAAGAGCTGGAAAAGGAACGACAAAATTGAGGTAAAATACAGATAAGAATCACGCTAGCCAACCAGATCGAGCAGGCAGATCAGAGAGATCGTTCAAATTCGTAGTGGAATGAGAATCTCTTATCCAAGAGAAAGGCAGCACAATCAACCATTACTGAGGAGAAACCTTGAGAGAATTTCGAGACGTGAATGCTCAAAATGACATGATGCATGCTAGGCTAAAATAAAGAAATCATAAAAACGAATGCAAAGAAAGCATAAAATTGAAAGTACTCAAGGATAATATTGCTAGACCAAGCCAAGACGGGGTCAAGAGTCTTCTTGCAACCACAGCGTACAAGACAGAGTCCATCGTCCCCCACCCGACTCAAACGAGCGGCTTATCCAATGATTAACCGTATGCTCTTAATTAGATCATCGTCATTTTTGTTAAAGGGGAACATCAGATCCCCGAACATACGGGCAACCAGCCGGTCCTTGAGACGCTATAATAAGGTAGATACCATATAGTAATGCAATAGAGAGCAGGGATAGAGAGCCTGATGGGAATCAAGCCAGTTGTCGAGCCAAAGCAAATCGAGCAAGCTGCCAGGCCAAAGATGAAGGCGCTATAGGTCCCTAGCGTGACCTGGCAGAAGGCGCTAGGGTCCCCTAGCGTGACATGAAGAACGCGCCAGTCAACCCTAGCGTGATCACAGGCAGAAACGGGTTACAGAAGGTCCAACTTCCCGGCGCCTAACTCTTCAAAGTCTTCGATGTCTGCTATCTTCTATGGTTGTAAATCGACGTGTTAGCGTCGTTTTGTCTTCCCATTTCCCTATATATGTATCCCTTTCGTTTGATTAAGCATAATCGAAGCATGAATCTATGAGTGTTCTTGAGTGTAGCCCATGGCTATCTTCCCCAATCTTTGGAAACCCCCTTCATCCGTCCCTCTATGGGTGCGAGGCCCAATTCTATTCCCATGATCCTCTCCCTTTCCCCTTCAATGGAGGACGATCGAAGCCTCGGATGCATTGGCTCTGAGACGAGGTCGAGTGTGAGGCTCCATTCGGAGCTTCGTTCTTCTTCCAACCAACGATTCCACTTCCCCACCACCGCCAAGATGTTGTTATGGTCTGGATGGAGCTCGTCTGCACCGTACCTGCGAAGGGTTCGGGTGAGAGGCCCCAGCCAAGCTTCCTCATGGCCCTAACATCATCTACGTCCTCCCTCCTTCCCTTGCCGCTCACCCCACATCCACCTTCCCAAAAGTTATCCTAGCTAGTATTAGGTTGGTTTGATTTCAATTTCAGCATTCCCCATGTGTTCTCCATCGTCCTATGTGTTTCCCCTTGTGTTTTGAATCCCCAGAGTCATCCACGGGAGCCCCGACGTCGAGTTTCTTCATTCTGCTGCTGTCTGAGAACGCACGTAAACGATATAGCACGTTCTTCAGAACGCGCGTAAAGGGTATAGCGCGACTATGATCAGAAGGAAGAAGGAGACCCCCCACTTTTGTCCCGCATCAAATTGGTATCAGAGCCTAGGGAACCAGGCTGTTCTCACAGACTGGGATCTTGAGCTACGAGGTTCGAGGATGAACCTTCCAAAGTGGAGGGGTTTGATGGGAATCAAGCCAGCTGTCGAGCCAAAGCAAATCGAGCAAGCTGCCAGGCCAAAAATGAAGGCGCTATAGGTCCCTAGCGCGACCTGGCAGAAGGTGCTAGGGTCCCCTAGCGCGACATGAAGAACGCGCCAGTCAACCCTAGCGCGATCACAGGCAGAAACGGGTTGCAGAAGGTCCAACTTCCCGGCGCCTAACTCTTCAAAGTCTTCGATGTCTGCTGTCTTCCATGGTTGTAAATCGACGTGTTAGCGTCGTTTTGTCTTCCCCTTTCCCTATATATGTATCCCTTTCGTTTGATTAAGCATAATCGAAGCATGAATCTATGAGTGTTCTTGAGTGTAGCCCATGGCTATCTTCCCCGATCTTTGGAAACCCCCTTCATCCATCCCTCTATGGGTGCGAGGCCCAATTCTATTCCCCTGATCCTCTCCCTTTCCCCTTCAATGGAGGACGATTGAAGCCTCGGATGCATCGGCTCTGAGACGAGGTCGAGTGTGAGGCTCCATTCGGAGCTTCGTTCTTCTTCCAACCAACGATTCCACTTCCCCACCACCGCCAAGATGTTGTTAAGGTCTGGATGGAGCTCGGCTGCACCGTACCTGTGAAGGGTTCGAGTGAGAGGCCCCAGCCAAGCTTCCTCACGGCCCTAACATCATCTACGTCCTCCCACCTTCCCTTGCCGCTCACCCCACATCCACCTTCCCAAAAGTTATGCTAGCTAGTATTAGGTTGGTTTGATTTCAATTTCAGCATTCCCCATGTGTTCTCCATCGTCCTATGTGTTTCCCCTTGTGTTTTGAACCCCCAGAGTCATCCTCGGGAGCCCCGACGTCGAGGTTCTTCGTTCTGCTGCTGTCTGAGAACACGCGTAAACGATATAGCGCATTCTTCAGAACGCGCGTAAAGGGTATAGCGCGACTATGATTAGAAGGAAGAAGGAGACCCCCCACTTCTATCCCGCATCAGAGCCACACCTGACTTACCTACCCAGTGAAACGGCATTTTTTTTGGATTTTTGAAATATAAGACACAAACAACAAGTGAACAAAGATGAAAGGCGTAATAAGACAAGAGTATGCCAATGAAGACAAACAAACATAATGAAAATGAACAAAACATAACATAACGAAAATAAACATAAGAACATAATAAACACCACAAAATAAATGACAAGCGTGCATGGGAAAAACATGGTGGGGCAAGACAGCACACGATGCAGTGGGACAGCATAGGGCGAGACATGAGATGACACGACGCGGTGGGACAGTACGTGCGGTGGAACAAATACACGTGGGACGACAACCCACGGGGGACAAAAGACACAGACAACACATGTGTGGGATGACAACAAAAACACATGGTATGGCGACACAGTGGGACGAAAACATGATACACACGGAGGGACAAAGACACACGTGACGACACGGAGGGACATAGACACGTGTGACAAGGACACAACGGGATAAAAGACATGACAGATACGATCTTCAATCAAAGCCCAAGATCTAATGAAATAGAACTGCTAGGTTCACAATCATGAGACAAAGCCCTCTCATAAAGACATGATGAGATGAAGCGAGAGCTGAGAAGGACATGAGCTTCAGAACAGATCGAGAGATATAGATTGAAGAAGAGAGAACAGATCAGAAGTCGTGAACAGGAGGCAAAACGAGAGATAGAGCAAGGAAACTTGAAGCACCTGCAACCTGCACACTTAATAAACGGATTGCGCATCTGTCCTTAAAACAAATGCAAATGCATGAAAAAGAAAACAAAAGACACATTTTTTGGATTTTTGTAATTTTTGATTTTTTGGATTTTCAACAATATTTGATTTTTTTGGATTTTTAAAATATTTGATTTTTTTTGGTTTTTGACATATCTGATTTTTTTGGAATTTTGAAGTATTTGATTTTTTTAGAATTTTAAAATATTAGATTTTTTTTTGGAATTTTAACAATATTTGATTTTTTTAGAATTTTGACAATATTTGATTTTTTTGGAATTTTAAAAATATATGATTTTTTTTGGGATTTTGTCAAAGTAATCTGCAGCACGTAGACAGGCTCAAATCACTGGCTAGGGATCGTCATCCCTCCCCTCTCATTAAAGACTTCCCTTGAGCAGGGCGTGCATATGAGGGTGGCTTGTCACAACCAACCGCCTCTAAAGAACGGTGCCCCTATTAAGGCCATACCCGAGATTCAACCCAGCCTAAGAGGGAGAAGCAGAAGAAAATTGAAGACAAGCTTTATGCATGATGGGATACATCAAGACTCGAATTCCTTCCAGGGCACTACCCCTCAAAGATACAGTCTGTTGAGCCGGGGCTTTGTGTCTTTGATTTTCGGACCCATATTTTTCAGGCATGCATGCGACCGGGCTCGTGACGTCCTGCGGGGAACTGTACTGCCACTCTTGCCATGCCTTTGGTTTCATAATTTTGCATTGATTCATTTCCTTTGATTTTATTTTGACGGTCCTTATTGGCTAGATATAACATGAAAGCTCACTTTTCGAGAGTTAAGACTGCCCCTATTTGAGACCTCTCTCGTATTGGGAAGCGCCTAGGTTGGTTATCTCATTCGTCAATCTCTTACCCCTGCACTCAGTCGAGCAGAGAAAAGAAAAGACCTTTGTGCATACCTATGGTATGGCCAAAGCAGTAACGGTGTGCCTCAGAGAGATCGGCTATGGCTTACTGTGTAGTGTGTGAAAACTCATACAAAAGGTCACCCTCAACGATCGGGGAATGAAACTAGACTCTCAGCACGGAGCTATCACTAGCCTAAGGATGCTGCAGAAGCGAACTCATTTTAACTGACCTAAGCGAACTTCCTAAAGCCACTCAAACATGTTGAGGAACCAGAATTATAAGCATGCACATGAATAACAATAAGAGTAATAGCACATTCTTGCACAAAACAAAGATACCTTGCAAATCCATAGTGTGGAAGTAGCATCCTGAAGCGATCTTAATCATCAAGCTTTGAGCAGCATGAGCTTAGTTTTCCTCGCCTGACAGGACAAAGTGGGAGAGGATAACAAGGGGTTGTAGATTCCTCGACACGGAGGAGCGGCAAACATCAAACTGGACGAAGAAGGATAAAAAGTAAGAGAGACAAGGGCCAGAACTCCCTCGTTAAGGTGCAGAGACCCTGATAACAAGGAACCAGATATAGAATAAGCAGAGATCCGCTAGGATGAAGGGGGATTAAAGCCTCGAAAACAGCAAGAAAAGGGCAACGCCCTCGAAAGGGTGAAGAGGAGTGAGTAGAAAGATGAGAAGGAAAATCATCCGACGTAATCGGAGAAGGGGAATGGGAATCATCCGACATGGTCGGGGAAGGAGAATTAGAATCAACCGACATGGTCGGGGAAGAAGAATTGTGGACACCCGACAGGGTCGGGGAAGAAGAGTGAAAATCACCCGACGGGGTCGGGGAAGGAGAATTAGAGACGGAACCTAGAGATACCGGAGGAGAAGGATCAGAAGAAGAAATCCCTAGATCGGGATGGGAAGAGGGCATAAGCCGAGGCCTAGAACAGCGAACAAGTGGAAAATCGAAGGCCTAGAGGGAAAGGATGAGGAGTGGGGCTTCGCGGACCTGAGAGGGGAGGAGAGGATCGTGGAGACAGAGCTAGAAAAGGGGAGATACACCACCCAAGGGTGGGAACTAAGTAGGAGAAAAGATGACGAATGAAATGAAGAAGAAGGAGGAGAAGTGAAACCCCGAGTGTACAACTGACGGCCCTTAAACTTGCGCCGCTACCTCTTCTTGGCAGAAACTTGCTTATATTGGACCCCCCTGGCGCTTATCTTGCAACATCTTCTCAAATAACGGGCCCATCTGGTAGATGACCTGGCCCAGTCATGAACATGAAGCCTCATTGGGGCGGTTGCCCCTAGACACCCCGTGCTAACCATAGACAGACATTCTTGAACAGATAACTCCTCAAATGAATGAATATCAAAAAACCCCATAGTTTTCTCACTTGACACTAATAGCATGAGATTCAGCATCTCCACTCGGCAATCGGGCATAAAGCATAACTCCCTTACCAGAAGAGCAGGACGAAACTGAGGGAGAGTAATGCGCGGCGTTGACGTGGCCGGCATACCATCAAATCGAGGAAGATTGCATAACAAGTGTAGAATGTCCTTGGAAAATCTTGAGAATACGGCCAATTGCCCCTTGACCATGGAATTCATCAAACTCTTGGCGGCCGTATGAGTTAGGACAACTCGGATGGAGAGCCCTTCTTGGCTAGTGCACTGAACAGCAATGAAGCGAGAAGTAATAACAACATCAATAATCGAACCTCCGGCAAGCAATGAAATTGCCACCGGCCTCGCTTGAGAGGAAACTGGCACTAGCGCAAGAGCACTCTTCTTGACAACCGTCTTCATTGGAAGTGTAGACTCAACATCCCCAAAATAGCCAAGGACCAGGATACGGATCGGCATTCGATAAATGAAATCTTGAATCTTTAAATGCACAATCGAAACCCGACTTGGCTCATCATCTCCCCGGGGACCAGACCCGAGGGGCACCAGAGGTAGCGCACACCCACTCCGTGGGGTGGAAGTGGAAATAGGTTTGGAAGGTATGGAGACTTCAGGAGGTAAAGGTGTAGAGGCAATGGTTGGTGCAGGTAAGGGTAAAGGTGAGGGTGGAGGTGGCGCTAGCTAAGGCTTGGGCAATGAGGGTAGCAGTGGAGAGGATTATGGTGGTGGAGATGGAGAAGGCGCTTTGGGGAGAGGAAGCAGTGAAAGTGATGGCGACGGGTTAGGCAATGGTGAGGATGGTGGATATGGTGATGTGGTCAATGGAGTGGAGGGTCGTGGCGCTCACCTTCGACGTATCGATACGACGCATCGAGTAGCGTCGGGAGTAGAGGTGGTGGTAGAAGAAGTGGAGACGCCTGCCTGAGCAGAGGCTTGGCCTTGTGGAGGTTGTTCAGATGGAGTAAAAATAAGTGAGGATGATAGGGTAGGTGGAGATGAAGATGAAGATGGGGTAGGCGATGGAACAGGTGATGGAGCAAGAGATGGTGCAGGTAACGGAGCAGGTGTAACACAAGCTAAAGAATCACAGGGGTGTCCCTGGTCTTGAAGTGATGGAGATGCCTGCTTGGGCGGCACTTCTTGCTGCTGCTTGCTACGAATAAAAATAACTTTATGCATGGCGGCCCAATCAATCCTCTTATTATCTTCCAGGCCATAAACATACTCCCGGAACTCGGGATAATCCTCGACCAAATTGAAGTCCCGTGATCAATGATACCCAAGAGGGGGGGTGAATTGGGTGATGACAGATTTCAAGTCATTTTTAGGAAAATTAAAAGATATATGAAGAACAAACAACAAACAAGAATAGATCAGAAGGAATACAACGTGAAACTGGCTAAAACAACCCCTATAGCAGTTCCTTGGTACTAGGTGGAGTTCGGGAATCTGAAGATCCTCTCACACACAGTATTTTCCTCCCGACAGGATTGATTGTGTCGATCAGAAGCTACATTTTGATATACCAAGGATCTCCCGTAAAAGGGTTAATACAGCTCGATCTAACCAATGAAACTAGATAACGATGCGACAAGCAAACAAGCTAGATCAGAACTGGAGGTAGGAGATAGGGAGCAAAACACACAGAACACCACGATTTTTAGGTGGTTCGGATGCAACAACTACAACCTACGTCCACCCCTCACCGACCGTGAGAATTCACACACTATCTTGTAGAAAGTTACAAGATCAAGACACACACACTCGTGTGAGTTCAGAACTCCCACGAAGGTGCACACACACCGAAACACAAAGAAGGATGAAGAACAAGAAAATTACTCACACACACACACAGATCTTCATAGATCCACACACACACAGATGTTTGAATATTACATGAACACAAAAATTAAAGCCCAGCAAGATTGGAATGGAAAACACAAAAAAAAACTTTAGATTCAAGCTCCCCCTTAGTTGATGAAGATGGTTTTGGATACAGCTTGATCTCCTCTTGGCTTGGGGTTGATCTGCTCCAGATGTTGCTTGAAGATGGAAGAAGAAGGGTGCAGTGTTGCATCTCTGTAGTTTTGATGATGACAAACACTATGAATCAAATTATTTTTATGATAATTATCTTGATGCTCCTTGTTGAATGATAAAGATCCTAAATTGTCTAAATATTCTTAGGATCTAATGTTGTTGTCTTGAATGCACATCTATGGATCAAGTGTTTTTTCATCATGCTTTTCTGATTTAATGCTCCTCTATCATGTTCACCCATGAGCTCATACTTATTTGTCTTGTCTATATGGGTTCTGTGCATTTAGTGCGTTGACGCACTTGGCTGGCTGCGTAGACACAATAGTGCGTCTTTCGCTTGCTATTTTGTCCACTGCGTCGACGCTGTCGATGGAAGCGTTGACGCATTGGCTTGGTGCCAAGGGCTTGAGCGTCTCGCCTATGAAGCTGCGTCGACGCTGTCGATGGAAGCGTTGACGCATTGGCTTGATGCCAAGGGCTTGAGCGTCTCGCCTATGAAGCTGAGTCGACGCTGTCACCTGAAGCGTTGACGCATTGTCTTGTTACCAAGAGACTGTGCGTCTCGCCCAAGGAGCTGAGGCGACGCTACACAATGGAAGTGTCGACGCCTTGAGCTTATGACCCAAGGTCTTATGATCAACAACCAAGCAGACGCGTCGACGCTGTCACTAATGCGTTAACGCATTAGTGTGCTTTGTCAAGGGACCTGTTCTCCATTATATCCATTGCGTTAATGCCTTGGCTTTAGTGCGTTGACGCGTTCTTCAGTCCTTTGATAAGTCCCGTGCAATCTGTGTGAACAATATATGACTTGAATTTTTCTGAGATTGACTGAATGTTCTCTGAAACCTTACAGGGACTTAAAGACAAATTGGAACGTTATTCCAATCATGTGAGCACGTGATCCGAGGGAATAATCATCTAACACGTGGCTCGGTTCATCTGGAAGCATGACTTCGCGCGTGTCTCCCAAACCCTCACTCTCTCGTGAGGTTGGATATATATATGAAGGTTTCTGCTCCTGGAAAGCTGCCGAAGCCACAAAGAAAAGGGTGAGGCCAGAGCGAGAGGAAGGTGAGGGGAAGCCATCCTGATCCATTCGTTGAGCGTACCTGGAAGAGAGAGAGTATTGAAGGAGAGGATGGTTTTCTGCTATGTTTTGTATATGCTTCTTCAAGAAGCTACTTTGTTTCTCCGTTCGATTGTCTTCGATATTTCTTTATGTTTTCAGTTGTTTGTTCTTAAATTCCGATACTCTGTTTTATCGTTCCCTCTAGGTGTAGAGGAAGAGAGGAAAATCCTCTGGGTTGCATTGTGGTTCCCTCTGAATCAGATCAGAGGAAGGGAGGTGGTCTCCGGGGTTGTTGTGTTCAGATAGTGAGGAGGCTATCTGGGTTGTTCCCTCCGGCTGTGGAGGAAGAGAGACAGCGTCTCTGATTTGCAGTGAGTGTGGGTCACTGCTGGGTTCCCTCTTGTCTAAGAGGAAGGGAGAGTTATCTCCGGGTCAGGTCTTGGGGTGTGAGACCTGGGTGCAAGCTGTGTGTTCAGCGTCTGTAGGGATTTCGATCCCCAAGCTGTGGATCAGCGTGTTGTTGGCAGACTGAGTCTGCGGTTCTTTCTTGTGAAAGGGAAGCCTCACTCGGCCTTGAGTGAGGGATGGACATAAGTCTGCAGGTTGCAGACTGAACCATCTAAACCTCTTGTTCTTCGTGGTATGATTGTGCGCATCTTTTCTCTTTATGCTTTTATCTGGTTTCATGAAGTAAGTGTGTTTGTTGATGATCGAAACCTTGGTCTGACTGCTCGCTTAGTGCTTGTGCATATGTGCTGATAAAATTCTGAGTGATATATGTTCTGCACTCGTGACCTACTTTATCTTGGTTGAGGTTTCGGATTATTTTACATATAGTCAGTCTTCCTAGCCCATCTCATCTTCTAAGATTACCTCGGCTAGGACAAATATTTTTTAAACGGTGATCTATTCATCCCCTCCCCTTCTAGCTCACCGTCCTCCTGTCTAACAGTTGGTATCAGAGCAGGTTTACCCGAGATGTGGTCCAACGACCAGGGTAATCCTGGAACCAGTGGTCCTCGCAGCTACATAGCTGAAGGACAGTCAATCTCCCGTCCCCCATATTTTGATGGTTCTAATTATTTCTTTTGGAAAAACAGGATGGAAGTTTTCATCCGATCACAGAGCCACAAGCTGTGGAGAGTCATTACAACTGGACCTTATGAGTTACCTCCGAATGAGGAGATGTGGTCTGAAGAACAAGTCAAATTATCCGGACTGAACTGGTCTGCGCTCAACATCATCCAGTGCGCAGTTCACCCTGAAGAATATGCCCAAATTTCGGCGTGCAAGACAGCTAAGAAGATGTGGGATGAACTAGCGCTGATTTACGAGGGTACCTCTCAGGTCAGAGCTACCAAGGTAAACTACCTAACCTCTGAGTATGAATTATTTAAGACGAAGTCAGAGGAGAGCGCGACTGATATGTACGCTAGGCTGTCACTGATCACAAACAGCCTCAAGGGGTTTGGAAAGGAAATATCTGAAGGGGATATAGTCAGGAAGATCTTGAGATCTTTGACTCCAGCGTGGCACACAAAGGCCACTGTGATAGAGGAATCGAAGGATTTAACAACCATGACTATCACTGAACTCATAGGGTCTCTTATGACCTATGAGATAAATCTCAAGAAAACAGGAGAAGGAAGTGACAGAAAGGCAAGAATGTTGCTCTTAAAGTTGAACGACATAGCAGTAGCAGCAACAGCAGTAGTAGCAGCAGCAATGGAGACTCTGATGAAATTCCAGACCTTGACAGGAGTGAAAAAGCTCTGCTCACACGACAGTTCAGGAAATTTCTGAAACTGAAGGGAAAATCATATGGGAGAAGAAGAAACTACTCATCAGGTAAATATCCGAACAATGGCAATGACAAGGATAGGAATGCTAAAAGTGTGATGTGTTATCATTGCAGGAACCTTGGGCACATGAAGCAAGATTGCCCGGAGCTTCAGAAGAAGACACTGGATTACCATAAGAAAGGCTCCAAAGTGTACAAGAAAAAGCCAAAAGCTATGGTATGCACTTGGAGCGATGAAGAAGAAGACTCAGAGACTAATTCCTCAGGAAAGGAGACTGAAGGAGTATGTCTGATGGCCGACGAGGAAAATGAGGTAATCAATCCCTTTGTGACTTACTCTATTGATGACTGGGAAGATAAGTATGGTGAACTGCTAGATATGTACAATGCCTTAGCTAAAGAACATAGAGTCACCAAACGCAAACTCAATGTGGTTAATGAAGAACAAGAACTCATCAAGACAGAAAATTCCAAACTGATAGCTGAATTAGCTCAAATTGAAAATGTAAGAAATGAGAACAATCTTGCTAAAAAAGAGCTTGAAAAACTTAGAAAACAGCTTGATGAAACCAATCAACATACTGAAGAAAACCTGAGACAAAATGACTTACTCAGGGAAGGGTATGAAGCTGTTAAAAGGGTCAATGATGAATTGCTGAAAAATAATATATGTCTGCGGAAGGAGTTGGAAGATAAGAAGAAAACCCTTGAGAGGTTTGTTTTGGGAGAGAGTAATTTGAATGCCTTGTTAGGCACCAAAGTAAACTTTAACAGAGAGGGGTTGGGTTTCAACCCAAGTAAGAAGGAAGCATTTGGGGTAAAAACCACTACTTTCTGCACTGAGAAAGGAAAAGAGAAACTGGACATTCCATCCAGTTCCAAAACTACTGAACAACAAAAGAACATCCATAGACAACAGGCTGATTTTGGAAAAAAATATCTTCAAGAAATTCAACAAGCCCACGCACCAGAAGCAAGGTGTCTGTCAATTCAACAACTATGACTCTAATAAAAGAATGGGCTATTTTAAAAGAAACATGGGAACGTCTAACTATACACAGAATACTGTCAATAAAATGCCTTCATCTAGACAGGTTAAAAATTATGGTCTGGCTGTGACCCAAACCTTTATCAACAGAAACTGGACACACCTTGAGAAACAAAAAGAAACAAATGAAAAGCACATCAATAACAAAACTGTCAACTCTCAGCACAGAAAGAAAAAGGGGTTGAAACAGATCTGGATTCCCAAGACTGTGATTAATGAATTGAACGGTATTTTTGGACCCAACTTACCTTGGGTTCCAAAGCACACAACTTAAATTGTTATTGTGCAGGTGAGCCTAGCAGCCGAGAACAACAAGTGGTATCTCGACAGTGGCTGCTCGAGGCACATGACAGGGGATCAAAGAAAGTTCAGCAAGCTTAAATTGAAAGCAGGAGGGTCAGTTAAGTTTGGAGGTAAAAACAAAGGTCAAATCATTGGGACCGGAACCATCGGTAAGAAAACCTCCAACTCTGTTGAAAAAGTCTTGTTGGTTGAAGGTCTGCAACACAATTTATTGAGTATTAGTCAGTTATGTGACAAGGGTCACAAGGTTCTTTTTGATGAGCATGCTTGCAAAATTTTAGAACCAAACTCCGATAAAATAAAGTTCATTGCAAATAGAGTCAATAATGTCTATATTGTGGATCTTGATGTTGAGTCTGAGTCTAATCTGTGTCTCACTGCTGATTCAAAGAATAACATGTTTGACTGGCATAGGCGACTAGGCCATGCTAGCTTTAACACCTTGCATAAATTAGCTAAATTCGATTTAGTTAGAGGCATGCCTAGCTTGAAGTTCAAATCAGTTTCGAAGAATTGCGAGGCCTGTGCTCTAGGCAAGCAAACTCGAGCTTCTTTTAAAATTAGGTCTGAGAGCTTGTCAACAAAGATCATGGAACACTTGCACATGGATCTCTTTGGTCCTACCAGAACCCAGAGTCTAAATGGTAAGAGATTTGGTTTTGTCATTGTCGATGACTACTCTAGATTTGCATGGCTATTTTTCTTGGCAAATAAGAGTGATACTTTTCAAAAATTTGAACATTTTTTCAATAAGCAAAAACATATAGGGCACAAGATCACTGTTATCCAATCAGATCATGGAGGAGAGTTTGAGAACTCCTCATTTTCTAGCTTCTGTGACAAGGAGGGACTGACTCACAAATTTTCTTCTCCCAGGACCCCAGAGCAGAATGGAATTGTGGAGAGAAGGAATCGAACAATAGTGGAAATGGCAAGAACACTACTAATGGAGAGTCAGCTACCTAAGAGCTTTTGGGCAGAAGCGGCAAACACATCCTGCTACATACTTAATAGAGCTTTGGTAAGACCCATACATAAGAAAACACCATATGAACTCATGAAAGGTAAGAGGCCTAATGTCTCATATTTCAAAATTTTTGGTTCAAAATGCTTTATTCATAATAACAACAAGAGAGACTTAGATAAATTTGATGCTAGAAGTATTCCAGGAATATTCCTAGGATACTCTGAAACATCTAGGGCCTTCAGGGTCTTTAATAAAACTGATAGAACTGTAGAGGAAACCCCTCATGTTATTTTTGATGAAACAAAAATCTCTAACAGTCTAAATGATGATAACATGTCTACAAGTCATGATGGAGAGTTCCTGAATCAAATGCAAGAGGAGGAAGTACAACCGGCTGAAGAACCCACTGATCTGAACCCAGTAAGTACAGCCGAACAAGGTGAGTCCTCAACAAATGTCAGAGTTTTAAAAGACCACCCTGTAACCAATATTATTGGTAGTCTTAATGATCCCCCTAGGACAAGATCACATTTCAGAAATGTTCAGAATCAAGACTTAATTGCTTTAGTTTCTCAAATTGAGCCTAAGACCATTGAAGAAGCCTTAAGTGATGAGAATTGGGTAACTGCCATGTGTGAAGAACTAGGGCAATTTGATAGAAACAATGTCTCGGAACTTGTACCTAGACTTGAAAATTTCAATGTAATAGGAACAAAATGGGTTTTTAAGAACAAACTGAATGAAGAAGGTGTCATCTCTAGGAATAAAGCTAGACTTGTAGCTAAAGGCTACAGTCAGGAGTATGGAGTGGACTTTGATGAATCCTTTGCTCCAGTAGCTAGAATGGAAGCTATCAGAATTCTATTAGCTTTTGCTTGTTCAAACAACATAAAACTTCAACAAATGGATGTTAAGAGTGCTTTCTTGAATGGAATTCTAAAAGAAGAAGTTTATGTTGAACAACCTCCTGGTTTTCAGTTTTCGACTAAACCTGATCAAGTTTTCAGGTTAAACAAAGCTCTTTATGGATTAAAGCAGGCTCCTCGGGCCTGGTATGAAAGGCTGACCAGTTTCTTACTGAATAAAGGATATAACAGAGGTAAAGTTGACCAAACCTTATTCACTAAGAACTCAAGACAAGATCTCATCATAGTTCAGGTATATGTGGACGACATCATCTTTGGATCAACAAATCCTGAACTGTGTAAAGAATTTTCACAGCTTATGTCAGCTGAATTTGAGATGAGCTTAGTTGGGGAACTGACTTATTTCCTTGGCTTGCAGATAAATCAAATGACAGATGGCTGTTTCTTCCATCAAACCAAGTACACGCTGGATATCCTAAAAAGGTTTGGGATGACTAACCTGAAGCAAATTTCCACCCCAATAAGCACAAGCATGACCCTTAATGCAGATGAGTCAGGTAAACAAGTGGATGAAAAACTCTACAGAGGTATGATCGGATCCCTCTTGTACTTAACTGTCTCTAGGCCAGACATACAATTCAGTGTTGGTTTATGTGCAAGATATCAGTCTAGGCCTACTGAACTACATTTGTCTGCTGTAAAAAGAATCTTTAGATATCTGTCTACCACACATACACTAGGCTTATGGTATCCTGCTTCACGCACATTAGATTTAATTGCATACACTGATGCAGACTTTGCTGGATGCAAACTAGATAAGAAGAGCACCAGTGGCCACTGCCAATTCTTAGGAGGATGCCTAGTTTCTTAGAGTTCAAAGAAACAACATTCAGTGGCCCTTTCCACTGATGAGGCTGAATACGTGGCTGCAAGCAGCTGTGGTACTCAGGTTATCTAGATCAAGCATCAACTTCAGGATTACCAAGTAAAGATAGGTTGCACTCCCATCTTTTGTGATAACACTAGTGCCATAAACATTGCAAAGAATCCTGTTTTACACTCACGAACAAAACACATTGAAATCAGGCACCACATTATCAGAAATGAAATTACAAATAAAACATTTGAATTAATTCATGTTGGGACTGCAGATCAAATTGCTGATATTTTTACAAAACCTCTAGATACTGAAAAATTCACTTCTTTGAGAAGATAACTTGGTATTTACAAACTCTGACTGATTTGAGGCAATGAATTCTGGTTCTTGTATTTCAATAAATTTAGTGGTAGTTTTGTCATACCTTTTCTGGTGGGGGTCCCTACGTGAGGGGGCGCGGGTGTGTGCTTTGAGTAAAGTCAATTCTGCTTCTCTGCTGTTTTCTGGGTAGAATGGGAGATAGAGCTACTAGAGAGGGGGAGCTTGACTAATTAGAAACGCTTGAAAGATGGGTGTTATTGCTGGATTAAATGTTAGAATTGATCTTGAATATTCCTCTTAATAGAACCTCATTCAATTCCTACATTCTTAAGTTTGTGCAATTAAAATCCAGCTAGAATCCTCTTCTAGTAAGTCTTAAGAGGCTAAGATTAACCTTCACAAGTATATCCTCTTACTTTGTTGCATGACTCATGAACAAGCTAGACTTGTAAGAAATGGTTTCTGTTTATGAGGTTCTCATTGGACATCTTGATAAGACCTCTAATATTTGTCCTGGGTTTTGTCTTCAAACAACCCCTTGTTGAGCTAGTTAAACTTATCTGTGCTTAAAACTGCATACTGAGAAACTAGGAATCCCATCAATGAAATGAGAATTTCCTATGTCATGAGGTATCAGTTCTCATAAACAAAATCAAAAGAAAGAAATACAATTCAAAATTATGCTTGGCAGAGTAATGATGACAATATGGTGAGTAACTGGGGATTCTGGCCTCTGATCAAGGTGTCTCCTCATGTAACAACCAATGGTCACTATCTCTGTTCTCTAATTGAGAAGTGATGAGGCTATCACACTGAGTAACTGAGGATGCTGGCCTCTGACCAAGGTGCATACTTAATGTCAAAAGTGTAACTGGCCAAATACACTCTATAACTGTGCTTTCTCTGCCTGGACTGTTTGTCCTCAATGCCTACAGGCTGTCTTAATGGTTCAAACTCTTGTTGTCTCTTTGACAAGCCTCAACAGCTACCTCAGTCATACTTGTTGCCACTTGCTCTTCTCTCATAATCATAGTAAATTGATAAACTTCAAGTTTATTCTGAATCTCTTTCTCTTACCAGAACTCCAAGATTCTTCACTGGACCTTACAGCCCCACTTAAGCATCTAAGATTTGACAATGAGTTTCCACTGTTGGAATCCTCTCCATCTTTTCTCATCAGTCCAGCGTCAACATCTCTCTTTCTCCTTGTTTTGATGATGTCAAAGGGGGAGAAGGTTGAAAAGTCTGAAAAGGGGAGAAGGTTGAAAGGGGGAGTTAGGTTGAAAGGGGGAGTAAAGAGGTGATCATGTAGCTAGCTAGTGTAAGAAAAGGGGAGAAGTCTGAACAGGGGAGAAGGTTGAAAGGGGGAGTTAGGTTGAAAGGGGGAGTAAAGAGGTGATCATGTAGCTAGCTAGTGTAAGAAAGTTTTGGAATGGTTTTTGGTAAAAGATGATGAGTGCCTTGAGTTCAGGCCTGTTCAGGCCTTGAGAGGTCACCATTGCTGCCTTTATTGAGAATGTTTTAAGTTGGTGTTTCTTCTTTCACTAAATTTGACTCATGGTGTTGCCATCATCAAAAAGGGGGAGATTGTTGCATCTCTGTAGTTTTGATGATGACTAACACTATGAATCAAATTATTTTTATGATAATTATCTTGATGCTCCTTGTTGAATGATAAAGATCCTGAATTGTCTAAATATTCTTAGGATCTAATGTTGTTGTCTTGCATGCACATCTATGGATCAAGTGTTTTTTCATCATGCTTTTCTGATTTAATGCTCCTCTATCATGTTCACCCATGAGCTCATACTTATTTGTCTTGTCTATATGGGTTCTGTGCATTCAGTACGTTGACGCACTTGGCTGGCTGCGTAGACGCAATAGTGCGTCTTTCGCTTGCTGTTTTGTCCACTGCGTCGACGCTGTCGATGGAAGCGTTGACGCATTGGCTTGGTGCCAAGGGCTTGAGCGTCTCGCCTATGAAGCTGCGTCGACGCTGTCGATGGAAGCGTTGACGCATTGGCTTGATGCCAAGGGCTTGAGCGTCTCGCCTATGAAGCTGAGTCGACGCTGTCACCTGAAGCGTTGACGCATTGGCTTGTTACCAAGAGACTGTGCGTCTTGCCCAAGGAGCTGAGGCGACGCTACACAATGGAAGCGTCGACGCCTTGAGCTTATGACCCAAGGTCTTATGATCAACAACCAAGCAGACGCATCGACGCTGTCACTAATGCGTTGACGCATTAGTGTGCTTTGTCAAGGGACCTGTTCTCCATTATATCCATTACGTTAACGCCTTTGCTTTAGTGCGTTGACGTGTTCTTCAGTCCTTTGATAAGTCCCGTGCAATCTGTGTGAACAATATATGACTTGAATTTTTCTGAGATTGACTGAATGTTCTCTGAAACCTTACAGGGACTTAAAGACAAATTGGAACGTTATTCTAATCATGTGAGCACGTGATCCGAGGGAATAATCATCTAACACGTGGCTCGGTTCATCTGGAAGCATGACTTCGCGCGTGTCTCCCAAACCCTCACTCTCTCATGAGGTTGGATATATATATGAAGGTTTCTGCTCCTGGAAAGCTGCCGAAGCCACAAAGAAAAGGGTGAGGCCAGAGCGAGAGGAAGGAGAGAGGAAGCCATCCTGATCCATTCATTGAGCGTACCTGGAAGAGAGAGAGTGTTGAAGGAGAGGATGGTTTTCTACTATGTTTTGTATATGCTTCTTTAAGAAGCTACATTGTTTCTCCGTTCGATTGTCTTTGATATTTCTTTATGTTTTCAGTTGTTTGTTCTTAAATTCCGATACTCTGTTTTATCGTTCCCTCTAGGTGTAGAGGAAGAGAGGAAAATCCTCTGGGTTGCATTGTGGTTCCCTCTGAATCAGATCAGAGGAAGGGAGGTGGTCTTCGGGGTTGTTGTGTTCAGATAGTGAGGAGGCTATCTGGGTTGTTCCCTCCGGCTGTGGAGGAAGAGAGACAGCGTCTCTGATTTGCAGTGAGTGTGGGTCACTGCTGGGTTCCCTCTTGTCTAAGAGGAAGGGAGAGTTATCTCCGGGTCAGGTCTTGGGGTGTGAGACCTGGGTGCAAGCTGTGTGTTCAGCATCTGTAGGGATTTCGATCCCCAAGCTGTGGATCAGCGTGTTGTTGGCAGACTGAGTCTGCGGTTCTTTCTTGTGAAAGGGAAGCCTCACTCGGCCTTGAGTGAGGGATGGACATAAGTTTGCAGGTTGCAGACTGAACCATCTAAACCTCTTGTTCTTCATGGTGTGATTGTGTGCATCTTTTCTCTTTATGCTTTTGTCTGGTTTCATGAAGTAAGTGTGTTTGTTGATGATCGAAACCTTGGTCTGACTGCTCGCTTAGTGCTTGTGCATATGTGCTGATAAAATTCTGAGTGATATATGTTCTGCACTCGTGACCTGCTTTATCTTGGTTGAGGTTTCGGATTATTTTACATATAGTCAGTCTTCCTAGCCCATCTCATCTTCTAAGATTACCTCGGCTAGGACAAATATTTTTTAAACGGTGATCTATTCATCCCCTCCCCTTCTAGCTCACCGTCCTCCTGTCTAACATGCAGATGGATGAAGATGGATGAAGCTCTTTCTTCTCGAAGCACTGTTCACGGCTACAGTACCAGATCTTGAATCTCCCCTTGATAGCCTTCCTTGGCCTCCTTTGATTAATTAGGGTTACAAGCCTCAATGTGATGTTTTTATAACTCTTGAATGGTCAAGAGACAAGCCAGGAACTAGATCCACAAATCATGGGAAGTTTGGTGGCTTTGGGATTAAACAAATCCTTGAAGAGAGACTTCCCACGTTGAGAACAAAAGGTAAACAATAGGGGCTTTTCGAGGCTGGCGGTCGACTTGTGCATAGGGGCGGTCGATAGGAATTTTTACAGGAAATGTCCATTCGTTGCTGGGAAAATCGGTCGACCGCTATAGGCTGGCGGTCGACCGTTGGCTTGATTTTTTGCAAAAAAACAAAGGTCAGCCAATGCAATATAATACATGAACGAATCAGGTTATGGCTACTTTGTTTCAATTAAGCTGAGTGGGTTTAAGCTTAGCCTGGGTGGTTTAGAAACCAAAACACAGATTCTTGCATTTGGACGGGTTTAAACACTTAAGCTTGCTTGTTACATGGTGAAGTAGGCTTTGAAAGGTGTTGAATTCAAACTTGATAGTTGAAACATGGCACGTGATAAAACATATAACCCTGAGTTTGTTATCATCAAAATCACTTGGATATACTCAACAATCTCCCCCTTTTTGATGATGACAAAAATGAAGGGGCTTTGAAATACATGAACGTGCCTTTAGCAAAGTTGAAGATTGAGATCAAGGTTCGAAGTCAAAGCACTTCACTTACGTCCCGTTACGCCAGTGAACACAAACCATTCAACATGTATATGCCAATTAGAAGAGAAATGAGATATACGAGCCAACCATTTGAGATCAAACACCAGTTGCATTCAATTCATCGTTTCCTGACAAGATACATTGGTGCAAAATTGAATGCACGACTCTAGACTCAAAGGACTAAACAAATGCATAAAAGACTCATGATCCTCACATGTCAAACATGCAAACACACAACCACACACGGACATACATAAATATATAAAGCCATGCACTACTACTTCTCCCCCTTTGGCATCATCAAAAGGGAGTGGAATAGATGAAGGGGGACCCAAGTGACTCAAAACCAAAGGATAGCAAGCTAGAGGGAGAAAAGAAGAAAGGAAAGATCCTCATGGTGCATCTGCAGGTGGAGGTGGCTGATCCTCTAGAGGAGAGGGCTGGTGTCCAAGGAGATGGCGGATGTCTGCAAGAGCATGAACCTGAGCATGAAGAGTGTCTCGAATTTGGCCAATGGAGAGATCACGAGCCGCATCACGGCGAGACATGCTAAGAAGAGTTTGGTTCATGATGTGAAAGGATTGGCTTGAGTCGGCGACACTGTCGGTGAGGTTGGTCATATGAGTGGTGAGTGTAGCCATATGAGTAGAAAGGGTGTCCAGAGCAGTGGAGAAGGAATCCATGCGGCCTGACATGGTGTCAACCACATGTCCTATAGTGTCTACGCGATCCCCGAGAGCAGAAAGTCCCTCCCCAAAAGTATTCACACGAGTCTCTAATCCAGTGAATCACCTGTCAAAAACCTCATAGTCTACCCAAGAAGGCTGAGGAGCTCCCTGAGTGGAGGACTCTCCATGATAAAACTGAGAAGGAGGTGACATCTCTGGATCCATATGCTGCGGTGAAGGTGGAGGAGGCAGGTCGGCATCTATGAGATGAGGTGGGGGTGTAGGAGGCTGCTTCTCTGCCTGAACTGGAAGGGGTACATCCCCTTGAACCTGCTGCTGCTGTGGTTCCTATTCATCCTCATTGTCATATTCATCTTCATATGTAGGCACATCCCGACACAGCTCACCATCGGGACCATAGTAATAGCCCATGTCTATGCAGATCTTATGCTTATTGTAGACATCATTCTGGCGAACATAGATAAACTGTTCTTCTGCCAAATTAATCCCATCATGAATGAACACCCCGGTCAACTGTGAGGCATATGGAAAAGATCGTTGCCGGTTTGTTCTGCAAGCTCCAATGAGGGTCGTCATGATGCGACCCATGTTGAGTTGTATACCATTCATGACATGGTAGAATAGGAATCTATGAACTTCTGTGACTTCATTTCTGCTGCCAACCTTGGGATAAATAAGGGAGGTAAACATATGGTGTAAGACACACTGTAGTGGTGGGAAGTAATTTACATTTAACTCAATCAAATCGCTGACACCACGCACGTAATCACAGTTGGTCATGGCAATAAAAGTGTCTTCAACCTCCCCATGGCCATAAGCCATGTTGGCTCCTCTAGCCGCAACCCCTAAGCTCTTCTCAAACAGATTGGGATTAATGTGAAGCTCAACCCCTCGAATAACAGTATATAGCTCATCATTTCTTGAAACCAAGTTCCCATAGAACTTCTGTACTAGGTTGGGGTAATAACGGTTATACCTAGTGACAAAATCAGTCCAACCCGGCTACATTGCAAAAACTGCATATATATCGGGCAAGAGCTCATTCACCTCATTGTCGATGATGAGTCAAATAAGCAACCTAGGAGCTCGACGCGGTGTCGTCGCCTACTGTGGTAGAGGAGCGGGTGCCTCACTTCTCTGTCCACTCCCTTCCCCTTGGGCAGAACGCCAAGAGCTTCGTCTAGGCGGCATCCTGAACTAGAACCTGATAGAAAACCCTTGAAGGAAAGTCCCTCATCCCGGGGGATGATGAAAGATCTACGGACACTCCAGGGGCTTGCAAAAGCCTTCTCCACTGACCGGAACCATGGTGGGAACTCCACAAACGCACGAACGATTGAATGGAGTTCGTCTCGAAAATGTGACAAACAAGCCGGATCTTGTGCGGATGGAGAAAGAATGAGGTTTGGAAGCTTGGGAGGTGGAGAAAATGGGTTCTAGGGTTAGGGCAAAGTGTTGGAGGGTGAGTGGAAATGATAGAATGAGAATGGGGGTCTTTAGGACCCTTTATAGGTTGGCTCGGGTGGGACCCGGTCTGGTCGGTTCGTCAGAATCGGTCGACCACTGCGGGGCTGGCGGTCGACCGCTAGCCCAGAATCCCCATTTTTGATTTTTTGTTGCTTGTTTCTTTTTTTTTGTTTCTTTCCTTTTTTTGTTTCTTGAGAAATGGGGGTGACTAACAACTGACTTTCTGAAATGAGCCAACGTCATGAAGTAGAGGGAAGAGAATAGATGCAAGTTTGAGGAAAGTTTCTAATTCCCCCTCAGAAGTTACCTTAGATTCGACATCACTGAGTCCACAACAGTTTATCCAAGAAATATCTGGCCTTAGAAGGTTTTTCAAGGAGGGCTATACATATAATTACATTCAAGCATGCATGAGTGTATATAAATACACAAGGTAGCAAAAAGTAAAGATAGTATGTATGTTTTTATACCCTTGATGCATATGAGTTTCTACAGATGCAGAACTTAACTTAAGTGCAGACCTATGCATGAATGCTCTCACCCTTGCACATCCCAAGTTCTCTTCTTATCTTGTTAAATTGATCCTGGTTGAGGGGTTTGGTGAAAATGTCAGCTAGCTGATTGTGTGTGTCAATGAAGTTCAATTCAAAGACCCCTTTACCTACATGATCTCTCAGGAAGTGATGACGAATATCAATATGCTTGGTTCTAGAGTGTTGAAGAGGGTTTTTAGACAAACTGATTGCACTGGTATTATCACACAAAATTGGCACACATTTCATCTCAATATCTAAATCAAGCAGTTGATTTTTGATCCAAAGTACTTGGGCTCCACAACTTCTGGTGGCTACATATTCAGCCTCGGCCGTTGAAAGAGCTACTGAATGTTGTTTCTTGGAGGCCCATGAGACTAGGCACCCACCAAGAAACTGACAGTACCCACTAGTACTTTTATGATCTACAATGCATCCAGCATAATCTGCATCGGTGTATGCAATCAAATCAAAAGAACTACCGATGGGAAACCACAAGCCAAAATCTATTGTGCCAAGTAAATATCTAAAAATACATTTTACAGCCGATAAGTGAGATTCTTTAGGGCATGACTGAAAACGGGCACAAAGACATACACGGAATTGAATGTCAGGGCGGCATGCTGTAAGATACAGTAGTGATCCGATCATACCTCGAAACAGTGCGGGATCTACTATTTTACCATTTTCATCTTTGTCTAACTTTGAGGTTGTTGCCATTGGAGTTGACAAAGGTTTTGCCTCAGCCATCCCATATTTCTTCAAAAGTTCCATTGTGTACTTGGCTTGGCTTATGAAAATGCCCTCAGGTGTTTGCTTCACCTGCAGTCCAAGAAAGAATGTTAGTTCACCCATTAGGCTCATCTCAAATTCACCTTGCATGATTTCTGCAAATTCATCACATAGCACGTTATTAGTAGCTCCAAAAATTATATCATCCACATACACTTGAACTACCAATATATCTTTACCTGATTTCTTTGTGAAAAGTGTTTGATCAACCTTACCTCTCTTGAAATCATTCTCAATCAAAAATGACGTGAGCCGTTCATACCATGCCCTTGGTGCTTACTTCAGTCCGTACAAGGCCTTCTGGAGCTTATACACATGTTGTGGATGTTTGGGATCTTTAAAACCTGGAGGTTGTTCTACAAAAATATCCTCTTTGATATACCCATTTAGAAATGCAGATTTAACATCCATTTGAAATAAGTTAAAGTTAGATGAGCAAGCATAAGACAATAAAATCCGAATTGCTTCTAGACGAGCAACCGGTGCAAATGACTCATCAAAATAAATATCCATCTCCTGGCTATACCCCTTGTCCATAAGCCGGGCCTTGTTCCTAACAACCAATCCCGTATCATTTAACTTATTCCTGAAAACCCATCGGGTTCCGATAATGGATTGATTCTTAGGTCGTGTCACCAGAGTCCACACTTGGTTTCTTTCGAACTGGTGCAACTCTTCATGCATAGCCTGGATCTAGGATTCATTTTGGAGAGCCTCATGGATATCCTTAGGCTCTTCCTGTGAAATTAAGGCTATCAAATCTTCATCTTCTACTATCCTTAGAGATGCTCTGGTTCTTACCCCATCTTGAGGGTTACCGATTATGTTTTCAGCTGGATGATCCTTTAATAATGTGGAGATACTTGGCAAATCACGGTGCTGCACTTGCTGCTCTTACAGTGTCTCAATTGAAGGATCTTCATCTTCTTCACTCTTGCTGGATATTCCTTCCTTTGGTTCATCTATGACTTTAGATGTTCCAGCATTGGTTGAATCTTTGGGGACTTCTCCTGCATCCACAATTTTAGTAGTTAGTTTTAGTTCAGATTCATCAAAAATTACATGAGGACTTTCTTCAACAACTAAAGTCTGTTTATTGAACACTCGATAAGCTCTAGAATTAAGTGCATAACCTAGGAAGGTTCCCTTGTCACTTTTCTCATCAAACTTACCTAGGTTGGACTTACCATTGTTCAAGATGAAGCATGAGCAACCAAAGGGTTTAAGATGGGAAATATTCGATTTCTTACCCTTATAGAGCTCATATGGAGTTTTCTTCAAAATGGGCCTTACCATTGCCCTGTTGATGATGTAACATGCTGTACTTACCGCCTCAACCCAAAAATATTTTGGTAGAGAGTTTTCACTTAACATGGTCCATGCCATGTCTATCAATGTTCTGTTTTTCCTCTCCACCACTTCATTTTGTTGGGGCGTCCTTGGTGATGAGAAGTTGTATGTATACCCGTGCTCTTCACAGAAATTGTTAAACTCATGATTTTCAAATTCGCCTCCATGATCACTTTGGATAGTGGTGATAAGATAGCCTCTATCATTTTGAAATTTTCTGCAAAACACTTGAAATTCCATCAATGCATCATTTTTATTGGATAGAAATAACACCCAAGTGAATCTGGAATAGTCATCAACAATCACGAAACCATAGGATTTCCCTCCTAGGCTGGATGTCCTAGTTGGGCCAAATAAATCAAGATGCAGCAATTTCAAAGGCCGGGAGGTAGAAACAATGTTCTTATTTTTGAAGGATATGCGTGTTTGCTTGCCTTTTGTGCAAGCCTCACAAATTTTATCACTTTCAAACTTTAGTTTTAACAAACCATTCACCAAGTCATGTTTAGACAATTTGGAGATAACTCCAAAACTAGTATGACCCAGTCTTCGGTGCCATAGCCATGCATTATCATGATTGTTAGCTACCAAACACATATTATTACAAGAAACATCATCAATATCAATAGTATATACATTGTTGCTCCTCTTGCCGATGAATCTGATTTCATTGGAAGTTTTATTTATGACAAGGCAATGGGTTTCATCGAAAATAATCTTAAAGCCTTTGTCACATAGTTGGCTTATGCTCAGCAAGTTATGATTCAAACCTTTCACCAAAAGCACATCTTCAATAAGAATTTCAAAATTCTTACCTATGTTGCCAATCCCAATGATTTTACCTTTATCTTTGCCTCCGAAGACAACTGAACCTCCATCTTTGTCTTGCAGTGTAGAGAACACCTTCTTGTCCCCTGTCATATGCCTTGAGCAGCCGTTATCCAAGTACCATTTGCTCCCCCTGGCTTTAAGACACATCTGTAAGAAAGAAAGATTCTCATGCAATTATTTTTGGTACCCAAACTTGTTTGGGTCCATAGGAGTTAGTCCAATTCTGTGCATATCTTTTCTTGGTCCAAAAAACATAATTTCTTAGTGGACTTTGTTTGAACCAGCAATTTGCTATAGCATGACCAAATCTACCACAATGATAACAGTTAACATGTGCAAACTTTCTTTGCAATTATCATGGTTTGGGTTGGACATATTTTGGTTTATAATTGGAATATGAAGCATGGTTATTATCTTTTTCATGAACAAAGGATGTGGTGATCTTATGCTCAAAAGATTTTTTATTTTGAGGAGTGTACCCCAAACCTTTCTTTTGGAAGTTAACTTTAACCCCCAACAAGTTATCTAGATTTTGTTCCCCTTTAACAAACCTAGACAAAGTGGACTGAAGTTCAGCCACTTCATCACTTAAAATCCCATTTTTCCTTTTGAGTTCTGAATTTGTGGATTTCAGAATTTCTTCATCCTTTTTCAATCTTTCACACACTTTTTCAGTTTCAGACATTTTACATGAAATCTCTTCTTTAGTTCTTTCAATATCTGAAATTGTTTGCAGCAAACTCTCTTTTTCTTCAGTTACCTCGAACCATTCCTGTTCCAATTTTTCAAACCTGACAAAGATATCTTCATGTGACAAATCATCAATTTTCTTTTTGAGAGTTTTATTTTCAGATCTAATTTTCTTGTATTTAGTATCCACTGTTCATTGGAAATAAAATCAGGGACCGAATTTACCTCGGTTGAATCATCCTCATGTGCCATGAGACACAGGCTCTCCACAATCTCTTATATCTCCTCATCGGACGGTTCGTCCTCTTCATCGCTCCACGTGGCGACCAAGGCCTTGGGCTTTCTGAAGTTATCTTTCTTGAATTTCTTCTTCAGATCTGGGCACTCTCCCCTCATGTGCCCGGGCTTCTTGCATTCGTAGCATATGATGTTACTCGGCTTGCTCGACTCACCCTTGGTTTGAGTGGGCTTCCTTTGCCCCTTTCTGAAGTTGCCTTGGAAATTTCTTTTCTTCCTTAGAAATCTTTTCACTTGGCGAGTGATCATAGCCAATTCTTCTTCTTCGTTGCTCCCGTCACTGGAATCTTCTTCTTGGGAGTCGTCATCGGATTGATGAGCTCTCAATCCAATCACCTTCTTCTTCTTGATATCTTCCTCGGCTGTCCTCTTCACATTTATCTCATAGGCCATGAGTGACCCTATGAGTTTATCGAGAGTGAGTGTGGATAGATTCTTGGAGTCTTCAATGACGGTGGCTTTGGTGTGCCACTCAGGAGGGAGGGATCTTAGCACTTTTCTTACGAGCTCAGAATTAGTGTAATCTTTCCCAAGACTTTTGAGACAAATCGTGATCTCAGTTAGCCTTGTGAACATCTCTGAAATTGTCTCTTTAGGCTTCATCTTGAAGAGCTCATAATCTCGGACCAGAAGGTTGGCCTTGGTCTCCTTGACCTCGGACGTCCCCTCATATATGAGCCGCAGTTTGCCTCACATTTCTTTAGCCGAGCTGCACATAGAAACACGAGAAAATTCGTTAGGGTGTATCGCACATTGCATAATATTCATAGCATTGAAATTAACAGTGCATTTCTTAATTTCCTCGAGTGTCCATTTTTCTTCATCATCCCCGAGTTTGTAAGGACCCTTGTCCACAACTCTCCAAACTTCGTACTCTTGAGCCCTCAGAAAAACATGCATTCTATTTTTCCAGTACGAGTAGTTTGAGCCGTCAAAGAAAGGAGGACGGTTAATGGAGTGACCCTCGGGCATCATACCCTTGTTTGCCATTGATCCAGATCTCACTCTAGATCGTTAGATCTGTGAAAGATAGAGCCTTAGCTCTGATACCAATTGAAGTCACGTGATCAATGATACCCAAGAGGGGGGGGGGGTGAATTGGGTGATGACATATTTCAAGTCCTTTTTAAGAAAATTAAAAGATATATGAAGAACAAACAACAGACATGAATAGATCAGAAGGAATACAAGGTGAATTGGCTAAAACAACCCATATAGCAGTTCCTTGGTACTAGGCGGAGTTCGGGAATCCGAAGATCCTCTCACACAAAGTATTTTCCTCCCGGCAGGATTGACTGTGTTGATCAGAAACTACCTTTTGATATACCAAGGATCTCCCGTAAAAGGGTTAATACAGCTCGATCTAACCAATGAAACTAGATAACGATGCGACAAGAAAACAAGCTAGATCAGAACTGGAGGTAGGAGATAGGAGATAGGGAGCAAAACACACAGAACACCATGATTTTTAGGTGGTTCGGATGCAACAACTGTAACCTACGTCCACCCCTTACCGACCGTGAGGATTCATACACTATCTTGTAGAAAGTTACAAGATCAAGACACACACACACACACACACTCGTGTGAGTTTAGAACTCCCACGAAGGTGCACACGCACCGAAACACAAAGAAGGATGAAGAACAAGAAAATTACTCACACACACACACGGATCTTCGTAGATCCACACACACACAGATGTTTGAATATTACAAGAACATAAAAATTAAAGCCCAGCAAGATTGGAATGGAAAACATAAAAGAAAACTTCAGATTCAAGCTCCCCCTTAGTTGATGAAGATGGTTTTGGATGCAGCTTGATCTCCTCTTGGCTTGGGGTTAATCTGCTCCAGATGTTGCTTGAAGATGGAAGAAGATGGATACAGATGGATGAAGCTCTTTCTTCTCGGAGCACTGTTCACGGCTACAGTACCAGATCTTGAATCTCCCCTTGATAGCCTCCCTTGGCCTCCTTTAATTGATTAGGGTTAAAAGCCTCAATGTGATGTTTTTATAACTCTTGAATGGTCAAGAGACAAGCCAGGAACTAGATCCACAAATCATGGGAAGTTTGGTGGCTTTGGGATTAAACAAATCCTTGAAGAGAGACTTCTCACGTTGAGAACAAAAGGTCAACAATAGGGGCTTTTTGAGGCTGGCGGTCGACCTGTGCATAAGGGCGGTGGACCGGAATTTTTACAGGAAATGTCCATTCGTTACTGGGAGAACCGGTCGACCACTATAGACTGGCGGTCGACCGCTGGCTTGATTTTCTGCAAAAAAATAAAGGTCAGCCAATGCAATATAATTCATGAACGAATCAGGTTATGGCTGATTTGTTTCAATTAAGCTGAGTGGGTTTAAGCTTAGCCTGGGTGGTTTAGAAATCAAAACACGGATTATTGCATTTGGACGGGTTTAAACACTTAAGCTTGCTTGTTACATGGTGAAGTAGGCTTTGAAAGGTGTTGAATTCGAACTTGATAGTTGAAACATGACACGTGATAAAACATATGACCCTGAGTTTGTTATCATCAAAATCACTTGGATATACTCAACACAAATGCCCCTGCTGGTGATGATAATCATAAAATTGGAGCATATTCCAGACCGCAGTTCGGCAAGGCACAACCGGAGAGAGCAACAACACGTGAGTGGCCATCAAAGCACCAAAAATGTCGGTAAAGTACTCCGACAACGGAGGAGGAGGAGCTCGCTTCGGGCATGGTGGATGCCGAGAGATATGGGAAGGTAATGATAATGGTTGTGGGGGTTGCGCAGGCAATGGCGCATGACAACTAGTGGAGAGACTCGATGAAGGTGCATGATGAGCAGAGTGGGTGTTGCATCCCTGTGATTTTGATGATGTCAAATCCTATAAGTCAAATGTCATTCACCATAAGTTAAAAGTTAAACTCCTTAAGTCAAACAGAACATGTCTGAAGCCTTCATGAGTCAGTGCATTGGAGTCGGTGCATATTGTCATCCTGCATGACTAAGGTCGGTGCAAGTGTGTCTTGCGCATGACTAAGGTCGGTGCATATGCATGCATATGGAAGAATTAGGTCGGTGTAGTTTTTGCCTCGAGCATGTAGAAGTCAGTGCACACTCTGCATTGGGTGGAACAAGTCGGTGCATCCTCTGCCTTATGCAATATAGGTCCGTGCATGTTTTACCTTAATCATATAACAGTCAATGCAATGTTTGCATCGAGCTTATATAAGTCGGTGCATCTTTAGTTGTACGTCTGCATGGTCGGTGCATCTTTTGTTGTTCGCCTGCATAGTCAGTGCATATTTTCTTATCACGCATGCTAAGGTCAGTACATATTTCTCATCGTACATAAAGAAGGTCGGTGCATCCTTTGTGATATACTACCTAAGGTCTGTGCACTTTTTGCTTGAGCATATAAAAGGTCAGTGCAGTGTGGTTCCCTTAAACGCTCAAAGGTCAGTGCAATGTTTGCATCATGCATACATGTATATATATATAGGTCTTTGCATATCTTCAAACGGCTAACACTTATGACTGTTTGATTGCCAGGACAGTCATATGGTCGAGCATCTACTGAGCAACCTACCTCACGTGGAATTTAAAGTATGAGGTTAATGGCACGTGATCCAAGGCAAGGAGCGGATCAGAAGATCATGTCACATGGACTGCTACAGCACCACGATTCTGACACGTGGAACCTTAAAGGATCAGATCTGCATGTAAGTTTGGGCGGGAAACGTGGTATCCACGCGCCCATCGTCTGCCTATAAAAGAGGTTCGAAGGCTGAAAAAGAGAGAAAGAGAAAAAAAAAGCAGAGCTGAATAGAAGAAAAGAGAAAGAAATCTGAAGCCTCTGACAGTGCTGAAATTCCTCCCATTCGAGACGAGAGAAAAGCCCAGGAGAAAAGTTAAAAAAAAGGAGGGAGAACTAGTTTAGAAAGAGAAGAGCCTGAGTGATCGCCAGTCTTGGTCAGAGAGTCTACTTCCACGGAAGCTACATTGTTTTGTTTCTAGGCAATTATTCCCTTTGGTTATTTTTCATATTCGAGTTCTTTGCTTTTCCAATTCTAGTTTGTTACCCTCTAAGGTGACTTGGAGGAAGGGAGAGGTACTCCGATTCCCCTCCATTGTGTTTGGAGGAAGAGAGGAATGATCCTCTGGTTTGTGAGTTGATGGGAGCAATTCATGGGGTTCCCTTTGCTAATTGCGAAGGAAGGGAGGTTGGACCTCCAGTGATTCTTCTGGTCTTCAGAAGTGCGAGGAGAGTATTCCTCGGGGCAAGCTGTCAGGCAGCTGGTGTCAGCAGACTAAGTCTACAGTTCTTGATTGCTTAGTGCAAGGAAGCCTTACTCCGGAGGAGTAAGAGGTGGACGTAGATTGCGGATCGTAATTGAACCACCTTAAAAAGCTCTCTGTCTCATCTGTGTGGATTGGTTGTCTGATCTCTCAAATTAAATTTGGCACGTCAGCTGCTCGATCATTGTTTCATCTCAAATCTCTTTCTCGATAAGTTTTCATCTATCTGTCTGTTACGTGGTCAGTCTAGAAGGTTTTCTTCACTGCATTTCAGTTTACATATCTTGTTTATTGAATTCTTTGAATTGGGGAGTGATCTATTCATCCCCCCCTTCTAGCTCACTTTCTGTGTGAACTATCAAATGGTATCGGAGCAGGTTACCCAACATGTGGTCCAACGACTTGGGTAAATCTAGATCTAGCACTCCTCACAGTTTCATGGCTGAGGGACAGTCTATTAGTCGCCCTCCTTTTTTTGATGGTAATAACTACTTTTACTGGAAAAATAGGATGGAAGTATTCTTGAGAGCGCATAGCCATGAACTCTGGAGAGTAATCACCACAGGACCATACGATCTCCCACCAAATAAAGATGCGTGGATAAAAGATCACATCAGACTTTCAACGGTCAACTGGTCGGCTCTAAACATAATTCAATGTGCAGTACATCCAGAAGAGTACGCCAGGATCTCAGCCTGCCAGACAGCCAAGAAAATGTGGGATGAACTAAAGCTCATCTACGAAGGTACATCCCAAGTCAAGGCCACCAAGGTAAATATGCTCACCTCTGAGTATGAATTGTTTAAGATGAAATCTGAGGAGAATATTACAGAAATGTATGCTAGGCTGTCGCTTATCACTAACAATCTTAAAGGGCTTGGGAAAGAGATTTCAGAAGGGGATCTAGTCAAGAAAATTCTTAGGTCGTTAACCCCCGCATGGCACACTAAGGCCATTATGATAGAGGAGTCTAGGGATCTGTCAAAACAGACAGTCACTGAGCTGATAGGATCCCTAATGACGTATGAAATAAATTTTAAAAGAAATGGTGAAGGAAGTGACAAGAAGGGCAAGAACATTGCCCTCAAGGTGTCTCGTAGTAGCAGTGGGAGTAGCAATAGCAGTAGTAGTGGGGAGTCTGACGAATTCTCAGACCTTGATCAAGAGGAGCAAGCTATGCTGACTCGACAATTTCAGAAGTTCTTAAGAACTAAGGGAAGAACATTTAGAAGAAGAAGATCACATACTTCTGGTAAGCATTTTGATTCTAACAATGATAAAAATAAGAATGCTAAGAAGATCACATGCTTTCATTGCAGGAGGATTGGACACATGAAGGGAGATTACCCGATCTTCAGAAGAAAAGCTCCAAGGTGCAAAAGAAGAAACCTCAGGCTATGGTCTGCACGTGGAGTGACGAGGAGGAAGACCCTGAGGCCAACTCTTCAGAAGAAGACGACCAAGGAATATGCCTTATGGCCAACAGTGACGAAGAGGTAACCAACATTTTTTAGAATTTCTCAATTGATGACTGGAAAGATGCCTATGCAGAACTGTTAGATAAGTTTAATGCTTTGAGTAACGACCATAGGGTGTTAAAGAGAAAATTGAATGTTGCTACTGAAGAATAAATTCATACTAACAAAGAAAATCAGAAGGTCAAGGAAGAATTAGAAGAGATGAACTCTCTCAGAAAGGAAAATGAAGACCTTAAGTCTGAAACCAAAGAAGTTCAAAAACAACTTGATGAATTCAAGATAAAACTTCAAGAAAGCCAAAGTGAAAATAGTTTAATCACTGAAAAGTATGAAGCTATTAGGAAGGTGAATTCTGAACTTCAGGAAAATTGTGAAACATTACAAAAAGAACTGGAAGACAAACAAAGAACTCTAGAAAAATTTGTTGAAGAAAAAATGAACTTGGATACCATGCTAGGTGCTAGGGTTAATTTCAACAAAGAAGGTTTAGGCTATAACCCAACGCACAAGAAGCCCTTTGAATTCATAACACTAACATTCTGTCTAGAAAAAGGGAAGGAAAAACTAGACACACCATCTAGCTCCAACAATGCTCAGTTTGTCCAACAACCAAGGAATGATTCGTCAAACCATGCTGGGCAACGATCTAAAACTGGAAAGAACTCAACTAGGCAAGCCCCTATGTGTACCCCCCAGAACATGAACTTTTACAAATCAAGACATATGACCCAGAACAGAAATTCATTCTTCTATAAAAACACGGGTCAATACAAGAAAAACTGGGGAAATCCCGTTCCACAGAAACGCTTTAATGAATATGTTCATCCTAGACAGAATGGGTACAAAAGATACCCGGGGAATGAGCAGTCCAACAACAGGAACATATTCCACATCATTAGGCCAAGTGGACAGAATCCTAGTCATAATTTCCACAAAACTGTTAACAACATGCAAAAGAAAATACTCTGAAACGGCTTTGGATTCTGAAGTTTCTGCTTAGAGATTTGAACAATGTCTTTGGACCCAATCTATCTTGGGTGCCAAACTACTTTGCTTGATATGTCCCTCTGCATGTTAGCCTAGCAGCCGAGCACAACAGGTGGTATCTAGATAGCGGCTGCTCTAGGCACATGACAGGTGACCAAACCAAATTCAGCAAACTGGAAATGAAGGTAGGGGGTCTGATCAAATTTGGAGGAAAGAATAGAGGTAAGATTGTTGGAATAGGAACAATTGGTAAGTCTTCCATAAACTCTATTGAAAAAGTTTTACTTGTAGAGGGTCTTCAACACAACTTCCTTAGTATTAGTCAGTTATGTGACAAGGGTCACAGAGTTGTGTTCGACAATAATGCATGCAAAATTTTTGAAATAAATTCTGACAAGGTCAAGTTTAAAGCACATAGAGTCAATAATGTATACATTGTAGATTTGAATGAAAAACCTGAATCAAATCTTTGTTTGACTGCTGATCTTGAAAATAATGCATTCAATTGGCATAGACGTTTAGGACATGCTAGCTTCTCTACATTGAATAAACTAGTCAAACATGATTTAGTTAGAGACATGCCTAAAATTAAATTAAGTTCCATTTCAAAAATTTGTGATGCCTGTGCTTTAGGCAAACAAATTCGTAAATCATTTAAGCTCAGATCTGAGCCTTTGTCCTCCAAGCGAATGGAGCTTTTACATATGGATCTCTTTGGCCCAACCAGGACTCAGAGTCTAAATGGGAAGAGATTTGGATTTGTGATTGTAGATGATTTTACCAGATTTTCATGGTTAGTTTTCTTAGCAAATAAAAGTGATGCTTTTCAGAAGTTTGAACACTTTTTCAATAAAGTTAAACAAGAAGGAATTCATAGAATTTCCATAATTCAATCTTACCATGGAGGAGAGTTTGAGAACTCTTTATTTTCTGAATTTTGTAACAATGAAGGACTAACTCACAGATTTTCCTCTCCCAGGACTCCAGAGCAGAATGGCATAGTGGAGAGAAGAAACAGTACAGTCATTGAAATGGCCAAAACTATGCCGGTGGAGAGTCAGCTACCCAGAGGATTTTGGGCAGGGGCAGCTAACACCGCTTGCTACACCATCAACAAAGCCTTGGTAAGACCCGTCCATAAGAAAACTCCCTATGAACTCTTGAAAGGTAAGAAGCCAAATGTTTCATACTTTAAGATTTTTGGTTCAAAATACTTCATTCATAACAATAATAAAAAGGACCTAGATAAATTTGATGCAAGGAGTACCTCAGGAATTTTTCTAGGATACTCTGAAACAACTAGGGCATATAGGGTTTTAAATGTTCCAGACCAAACAGTAAAAGAATCTCCCCATGTTATATTCAATGAAGAAAACACTGTCACTAACTTGGTTGATGATGACAGGAGTTCAAGGCATGATGGAAATTTTCTAGAGGAGATGGTGGAGGAAGAATCTGAATCACCTGAAGCATCAAATGCTCCAAATCAAATAAGCTCAGTCGAAATAGGTGAGACCTCAACTAATGTTAGATTCTTGAAAGATCATCCTGTGAATAACATTATAGGCAACTTAGGAGATCCCCCTAAGACAAGGTCTTTTCTTAGAAATGTAAATAATCAAGACCTAGTTGCTTTAGTCTCACAGATTGAACCTAAATCTGTTGATGAGGCTTTGAATGATGAATCATGGGTTAATGCAATGAGTGAGGAGCTAAGTCAATTTAAAAGAAACAATGTCTGAGAACTAGTTCCAAGACCTAAAAATACAAATGTTATAGGAACAAAATGGGTTTTCAAAAATAAAATGAATGAGGATGGAATAATTTCAATAAATAAAGCCAGACTAGTAGCCAAGGGTTACTGTCAAGAATTTGGGGTTGATTTTGATGAGTCCTATGCACCTGTTGCTAGGATGGAAGCAATACGAATCTTATTGACTTTTGCATGTTCTAAAAACATAAAACTTCATCAAATGGATGTCAAAAGTGCAATTTTAAACGGTTTTATTAAAGAAGAAGTCTTTGTAGAATAACCTCGTGGATTTCAATTGTCTTCACACCCTAACAAAGTGTTTAGGTTAAATAAAGCTCTATACGGTCTAAAGCAGGCTCCTCAGGTCTGGTATGAAAGGCTGACAGAATTTCTGATCAGCAAGGGCTACAACAGAGGTAAAATGGATCAAACCCTATTTACCAAAAGTTTGAGTAAGGATCTCATCAGAGTTCAGGTATATGTAGATGACATAGTCTTTGGCTCAACATGCACTGAACTATGCAATGAATTTACTCAATTAATGTCTGCTAAATTTGAAAAGAGTTTGGTCAGTGAATTAAAATACTTCCTTGGTTTGCAGGTACAACAGCTGGAGGATGGATGCTTCATCAACCAGGCCAAGTACACCATGGACATCCTCAAGCGGTTTGGCATGAATAATTTGAAGCACATCACAACTCCAATGGGTACTAATACATCATTAGATGTAGACGAATTAGGTAAAGAAGTTGATGCAAAGTTATACCGAGGTATGATTGGATCTCTACTCTATTTGACTGCCTCAAGACTTGATATACAATTCAGTGTAGGTATGTGTGCTAGGTACCAATATAGACCTACTGAATTGCATCTAGCTACTGTAAAAAGAATTTTTAGATACATATCTGCTACACACACTCTAGGATTATGGTTTCCTACATCACACATCTTAGATTTATTTGCATATATGGATGCAGACTATGTCGGGTGTAAGCTAGATAGGAAAAGCACTAGTGGACATCGTCAATTTCTAGGTGGGTGTTTAATTTCTTGGGCTTCCAAGAAACAACACTCTGTGGCTCTCTCCACCGCAGAAGCTGAGTATGTAGCTGCAGGGAGCTGTGGTACACAGGTGATCTGGATTAAACACCAGCTTCAAGACTACCAAGTAGACATGGGCTGCACACCCATATACTGTGATAATACTAGTGCCATAAATCTTGTAAAAAATCATGTCTTACATTCTCGCACCAAACATATTGAAATCAGACATCATTTTATCAGAGATGAGATTTCTAAAAACACTTTTGAATTGATCCATGTAGACACTACCCATCAGATAGCTGATATCTTTACTAAACCTCTGGACAATGACAAATTCACCACCTTGAGGAGAGAACTAGGAATTTTAAAAACCCCCTGAATTTTTGAATCTTGGAATAAAATGCATCCATGCTTTTGTGCCCATGTTGAGCTGCATGATTGACCTCATTTGCATGAATTTTCATCCAGTGTCTGTCATTTATTTTTTTTGGCAATGCACAACCTGTTGGTATATCGAATGATAAGCTGGGAGAAGGTCAGATCTCTTCTGACTAGAAACCCACATCATGTGTGAGGAGGACTTCTGACCTACGTTCTCCACCTGGTACCACAGGCTCATTTACATATAGATCAGGTTCAATGTCCATAAATTTACTTTTCTGCATTTCAATACATTGTGCATTCCTGCTGTCTGCTTATCTGCTTCATATTGTGAGGGAGAGGTATTCTAAGTATGCCTTTGTGTAGAAGGCATCTGCATGTGTGAAGCCGATTGGTTTAAGTTCATCAGTCAGTCAAGGTGACAGGGGGAGTTGCTTGTTTGTCAGTCTTAGGAGACTGATTCAAAAGGACTTTGAGAGATCTTGACACTGCACAAAGCTTATTGAGAACCTTATGCAGTTTTTGTTTTCACAAAAGCTAGAAACTCTCAACTCTCTTAAATTTCCAAATTTGATTAACTGAAATTTAGCTAAAAAGCTTCTCTCTAATAATCCTGCAAAGACCTAGATAGAGAACCTGAAGACTGCCTTCCTACATCATTAATGAACATAGATCACTGTTGACATTTTTATGTCATGAAATCTCCTAAATATTTGAAACTTAAAATTCTGGAAGCAAACCCTCTGAGAATCAGTACATCTGGTATTGTCTTCAAACATCATATAACAAACAAAATCAATTTGTTTTAAGGGTATTTCAACATTTCAGAGCAATGTTCTGGTTACCGAGAAACTAGACACTTCATCAAAGAAATGAAACACTCTCTATGTCATGAAGTGCCAGAATATCTCTATTTAAAAAGTTCCTGAAAATTTTAAAATTCATGGCAGAGCAATAGCATTAAAGTGTTGAGTAACTGGGGATTTAGGCCTCTGATCAAGGTGTCTCCTCACGTAAAAAGACACTTCTATTGCTAACTCTATTATCTAAAGAGAAGTAATACGGTTATCACACTAAGGAATTGGGAATTCTGGCCTCTGATCAAGGTGTCTTCTCATATATCAATGTGTGATTTATCAAAATTACTCAATGTCTATTTCACTGCTCAGCAAAGGAAAAATCTTTCACCCTTGAAAAATTTGTAGATTTCAATACCTTTGGACCATTCAACAGTAGATAAGCCTCCAGTTACTTGCTTAGTACAACTTTTAGACAGATTTCTCTTGACATAACTATTTTACCTTGGTCCTTATTCTTACATATGTATGATGATAATCTTCAATCGTATTTTTTGTCTTTCTCGCTTATTAGCCTTGAGGTCTTTCAGCTCATCTTAGTGACCTTACTTGGATCTTTAAAGGTTGCATATGAGATTTCTCTACCACGTGAATTAATTGCCTCTGGTCTCACCAGCTTAGCAGTACCTTCTTTTCTCCCTACACTCCTTTTGATGATGTCAAAGGGGGAGAATGGATCTGATTGGTTTTTGAAATAATGGATATGGATATGTTCTGGTTGGAAGTCATTGTGTCAGGGGGAGATAGTGTGATTTGTCTTGTGTAAAGACAGCGTGTGTCAGGGGGAGTTAGTGTGTGACTTTGTATGCATGTCTGATCATCCTCAGTTTTTGACAGCATTAATTTTGTTTGGCTCATAGTGTTGCCATCATCAAAAACGGGGAGACTGTTGCATCCCTATGATTTTGATGATGTCAAATACTAGAAGTCAAATGTCATTCACCATAAGTCAAAAGTCAAACTCCTTAAGTCAAACAGAACATGTCTGAAGCCTTCATGAGTCTGTGCATTGGAGTCGGTGCATATTGTCATCCTGCATGACTAAGGTCAGTGCAAGTGTGTCTTGCGCATGACTAAGGTCGGTGCATATGCATGCATATGGAAGAATTAGGTCGGTGCAACTTTTGCCTCGAGCATGTAGAAGTCAGTGCACACTCTACATTGGGTGGAACAAGTCGGTGCATCCTCTGCCTTGTGCAATATAGGTCCGTGCATATTTTACCTTAATCATATAACGGTCAATGCAACGTTTGCATCGAGCTTATATAAGTCGGTGCATCTTTAGTTGTACGTCTGCATGGTCGGTGCATCTTTTGTTGTTCGCCTGCATAGTCAGTGCATATTTTCTTATCACGCATGCTAAGGTCAGTACATATTTCTCATCGTACATACAGAAGGTCGGTGCATCCTTTGTGATATACTACCTAAGGTCTGTGCACTTTTTGCTTGAGCATGTAAACGGGCAGTGCAGTGTGGTTCCCTTAAACGCTCAAAGGTCAGTGCAATGTTTGCATCATGCATACATGTATATATATTTATAGGTCTATGCATATCTTCAAATGGCTAACACTTATGACTGTTTGATTTCCAGGACAGTCATATGGTCGAGCATCTACTGAGCAACCTACCTCACGTGGAATTTAAAGTATGAGGTTAATGGCACGTGATCCAAGGTAAGGAGCGGATCAGATGATCCTGCCACATGGACTGCTACAGCACCACGATTCTGACACGTGGAACCTCAAAGGATCAGATCTGCGTGTAAGTTTGGGCGGGAAACGTGGTATCCACGTGCCCATCGTCTGCCTATAAAAGAGGTTCGAAGGCTGAAAAAGAGAGAAAGAGAAAAAAAGTAGAGCTGAATAGAAGAAAAGAGAAAGAAATCTGAAGCCTCTGCCAGTGCTGAAATTCATCCCATTTGAGACGAGAGAAAAGCCCAGGAGAAAAGTTAAAAAAAAAAGGAGAGAGAACCAGTTCAGAAAGAGAAGAGCCTGAGTGATCGCCAGTCTTGGTCAGAGAGTCTGCTTCCACGGAAGCTACATTGTTTTGTTTCTGGGCGGTTCTTCCCTTTGGTTATTTTTCATCTTCGAGTTCTTTGCTTTTCCAATTCTAGTTTGTTACCCTCTAAGGTGACTTGGAGGAAGGGAGAGGTACTCCGATTCCCCTCCATCGTGTCTGGAGGAAGAGAGGAATGATCCTCTGGTTTGTGAGTTGCTGGGAGTAATTCATGGGGTTCCCTTTGCAGATTACGAAGGAAGGGAGGTTGGACCTCCAGTGATTCTTCTGGTCTTTCGAAGAGCGAGGAGAGTGTTCCTCGGGGCAAGCTGTCAGGCAGTGGGTGTCAGCAGACTGAGTCTGCAGTTCTTGATTGCTTAGTGCAAGGAAGCCTTACTCCGGAGGAGTAAGGGGTGGACGTAGATTGCAGATCGCAATCGAACCACCTTAAAAAGCTCTCTGTCTCATCTGTGTGGATTGGTTGTCTGATCTCTCAAATTAAATTTGGCACGTCAGCTGCTCAATCATTATTTCATCTCAACTCTCTTTCTCGATAAGCTTTCATCTATCTATCTGTTACGTGGTCAGTCTAGAAGGTTTTCTTCACTGCTTTTCAGTTTACATATCTTGTTTATCGAATTCTCTGAATTGGGGAGTGATCTATTCATCCCCCCTTCTAGCTCACTTTCTGTGTGAATTATCAGTGGGGAGGTATGTAATGCCCTGGATTCTCAACGGATTCTTATTAGGTCTTTCTGATCCTTTTTGGAGAGTTTCGGATCATTTTTGTGGATCCTGAGTTGAGTTTAACGATCCGTGTGGGTTTTTCTCTTGTACTAGTTACGGAACCCTACGGTAAGTTTATTTCTCAGTTCATTGACTCGTGGATGCCGCAGTTGCGATGTACTCATCGAGAGGATCGTTTCGACTATTTTTGCGTATTTTTCTGAATTAGTCCATTTTCGGGTCAATTATCGAATTTTCAGAAATTAGAAAAATCTCTATTTTCCTTTTTCTTTTTCTTTCCTCTCTCCTCCTTCTCATTTCACCACCGCGTCCTCTCTCTCTCCCATTTTCTCTCCTCTCTCGCCCTCCCGGCTCCTGCTGCAGACGGAGGAGGCTCGTGGGCGAGGTGGCGACGGCGTGGGGTCCATGAGGTGCGCGATCGGGCGAGGATCGGATCGGTTTTGGCGCGATCCCGAACGGTGGATTCAAAGCCGACGGTCAAGCTCGCGATGTAATTTTCGGTGTGGTTTAGTCGCTTCGGCGCACGATTTCTTCGGTGGAGGTAGGGAGATGGATCACTCACCTTTCCTACACCTTCCCTCGCGATTTCACCCTCAACTGTGCGAGAACGAGCGAGTTTGGGCTCGTTGTGGTTTTGTGGAGTTCGTAGGGTTCGCCACAAAACGGCAATGGATTTTAGTTCAGTTAGTGTCAATGGACTCCCTGGGACGTCAGCGTTCCATAATCACTGATTTCGTATCGAATGGTGGTCATTCGGGGCCGGTAGGAGGCCGGGAACCCCGTTAACCCCATTTGGGTTGATTTTGGAAAATCGCCCGTTTCTCGCTATTTCTCAGTCGATTCGACTCCCGTTAGAGTCTATGTGTTGTGTATGATCATCACCGTTGTATTCCCCTTCGTTTCGGAGCGAACGGGGCGTGGAAAGGCCACGATTGGGCCGATCCCACGATTTGCTCGCCGTGACGCTTAAGCTATTTAACAGTAACTATTTTGGGCATCACGCGGCTGGTTTCTGACCGTTTAATTCATGTCGGTTCGGGTTTGAGTGGTTCCGCGATAGACCGCTCTGGGGTTTGCACGGCCCTCTTAGGACCGTTTAACCCTCTTGAACGGGTTTCTCCTAACCGTTCTGTTTCACCGCTGATTTGAACCGCTTTCATCTAGCCGTTCTATTCGCTGAGCGGATGGTTTCTAGACCATCCAGTTGGCTGACGGTGGTCGTGGAGCGGTTCTTCTCTAACCGTTCCATCCCCTTGAGCGGTTTCCTTCAAACCGTTCTGACCATTGACCAGATTCACTATAGTAGGTCGGTTCTCCTGAGCGGCCTGGTTTAAGCCGTTCAGTGTCCTTGGGCGGCCTCCTGTGGACCGTTCAGTCCCCTGAGCGGCCCATGAGTGTCCGTTCAGTGGTGTTTCGTCTGTTGTCGTGTCAATTGGCCGTGATGGCCTGATCCGTGTCCGTCTGTGTGTGTGTGTGTCATAGGATGGTTAGTTAGTCTGTGTCGTGGATCTTCTATAGATCGCTTGGTGGTTCGTCGGGCAGGTCAGCTGGAGTTGACTGATCCTAGTGGTCATATCCTTGACCACTACAGTTGCCTCGTGGCTCTACCCCTGACCGCCAGTGTCCTTGTCTCTGTGTGCATAGTGGCTTCCTCCTTGACTGCTTGGTTTCCCTAGCAGTTGAGTGATGGATCGCTTATGCCCAGAGTGTCGTTTCCCATCATTTTGATTTTCGTATGTCTTGGCTTGACCTTGTGGTTTTCCGTTCTTGTGGATATCTTTTGATGTTCTATGAGGGCTAAGACCACGTTAGGAGGTAGCCAGGAGTTTTCTTGCTTGAAGTAGGATTCTCTTTCCTACTGTTAAATCGTCATTGTCTGGTTCCGATCAACCCGGGGTCACCCAGGGGTTGATAGGCGACCTTGTGTGTCTCGGCGGTTCTGTCCATCCCGAGACATGGTTCTGAGCGTCTTGAGGTGTTGTCTCACCTCGATTTGCGTGTCCAGGTGTGCTGAGGGTCTTGGTGTTCCCTCATGTCCTCGTGTGTCGTTTTACGCGGATGTGTTGTTTCCTCTGGCTTAGGATTAGACCGATTGGTGGCTTGTCCCGCTTGGTACGACGATCTTAACCCGAGTCGTGAGACTCAAGGATCGTTATGTTTTCAGGTCTAGTTGCCCTGTCCTGAGTCTGGTGGTAGTCCGGCATGCTACCTCCTGTCTTGTGCTTCGTAGTACCTGTGACAGTGCTTCCTTGCCTGTCAGTACTACAGCACTTCTGTTTCAGAGTTCTGTGTCTAGTGAGCCTCCACTAGTCGTAGCCTAACGGCACGTTACGGTGTGTTGTCCCCCCAGGGAGTGGTGGTACGGCAGTTCCCAAGGTACGATTTTTAAGCTAGTTTTCGTGGGCCCCTGCTTACAGTAGTGTCCTTGATGGGGAGGAAAACTAGCTAGAGGCCTGGCTCTAGGCAAGAGTCGGTGTGTGCACACGTGGTCAGGGGCGTTTGGACTGGCGCTGACGGGCGTGACCCTGACTAGTCACTCGTTACTGTTGTTCCTATTCTAGTTATAGTGTCTTAGTCTCTGTTGTGTGCTCAGCGGCATAGTAGACAAGACACTTGTAGGCGCAGCATAAGATGTCAGTGGATGCAACTGGCTGTTCTTCTAGTGAGGAGGTACTTCCGTCATGTGTCTCGCTTTTCTCGTACATTGTGACCGTTCCGGGTTAGCCCTCTCGTGGTCTTGCCCGAGGTCAGTGTTGTGTCTTGTGCATGACATTCTAGTCGTGTGTGTGTTCTCATGTCTAGAAGAACATGCCCGACAATCGAGTCATGTATGCTTTAGGGCGTCTGTGTCTGTCTAGGTTCTTTCTAGGTTTTTTGCCTGTCTTTGTGGGCCCGATAGATCGGCAACTCCTGACTTTGTCAGATCAGGGTTCGCCTTCCTGTTGCTGCCCAGAGTAGTTCAGGGAGACGAGACTAGTTCGGCAGCCGCGCTTATTCGGTACGGCTTTTCCCTTTTCTTTTAGCTGTTCCTACTCCTTCCGTTCCTGTTTTCTTTTACAGCTTTGTAGCTTAGTTTTCCTGCTTTACTACTCCTACTGTTTTAGCGCGTTACTGCGTTGTTTTTCAGTGGGGATCCGCGTGACCCCTACTGGACCAGTGACACGAGGCTCACCCCTGCTTTTCAGGTGGCTGGCGTCGTTCTACTTCTTCGGATCCTAGAGTGACAAGTTTGTAGTTGCCAGCGGTACCTGCGTCGGGCTTCCCCCGACCTCAGGGTACGTCTTATTTCTATTAGACTGTACTTGCCTTTAATTTCTTGGACTGGACTCTGGTATAATTGTTAATTTAATCTGTTAATTAAAAAGTAATTTTATTTTTGCTACTTTAGCAACCCGATCTAATGAAATTTAATTGCTCGATGTTATATCTCCGTAACTTCAATGTACTACACGACAATCCTTTTTCCCTTCGGAGCTTTACAGCTCTTGGGAGGCTTCGCGGGTTCCAAGTGGTATCGGGTTTGCTCGGTAATCCTATCGGGTATATCCGGTATCCGAGATCCGGGTCGTCACAAGGTATGTAGTGGACGACATCCACTTGCTCGGGGTGTGGTATTCCCTTGACTGGGGGTGGAGATACATGTGGCTATGAGGAGGTGGGAGGCTGACTCATGGAAGGATATGTGGTGGGGGGCTGACTCACGGGAGATGTTGTGCCCCTGTGGTTATTTGAGTTTCATATGGTCACTTGGGTCATTCGACATCATTCTATGGTCATATGTGTTCTGTGATATTCTTGGTTTTGATAATGGCTAAACACTATTCGTCATTGTTACTTTTCACTCTTATATGACTGACATATGTTCTGTTGTGTTTATGACAGATATGCACATGAAAGCTCAATGTTGCGCCCTCGCACGCGGATCGACCTGCGCGGTCAGGTCGCGGGGATCGACCTGCCCGGTCAGGTCGCGGGGGTCAAGGGGGCAGCGCCCCTTGCGGGGGTTTCCGGGGGCGGAGCCCCCGGAACAAAAATTTGCTTGAATACTCAGTAATAAAACTTCAAGACAATCAAGGTCGATGCCACAGACATGAACGGGCGGCTAACGGACTCAAGCGACGGAGCTGGTGCGACCAACGGACCGAACCGGGGTGACCCGGGCTCTGCCCAGCTGGCGGTCGACCGCCAGCACAGGGGCGGTCGACCGCCCCAGCCAGGGATCCCCCGGCTACAGGTCTGCCTGCTGCCGGTCGACCGCCAGCCAGTGGCGGTCGACCGGAATTCCCAGGGGCCATTCGTCTACAACCTTTTACAGTGGCGGTCGACCGCCAGGAGCTGCCGGTCGACCGCCAGCCCCGAGCCTTCAATTTTGACTTTGCTTCCAACTTCGAAAAGGGCCATTCAACATGGATTTCTTTAATCCAAATGTCACCTAATCACCCACAAATTGTGGATCTGGTCTGAGGCTTATCTATAGACCATTCAAGGTCTATAAAACCAACACATGAGGGGATGAAAATCCTAATGCTAAAAGGCTTCAAGAGGGTTACAAGGGAGGCTGCTAGAGTGTGTTCAAGGGAGAGGAATTCGGAGCACTGTAGCAGTGAACAGTACTCCGTGAAGAAGGTCTTCATCCTCAAGTGTTCAAGCTATTCAAGTGGAGATCAAGATCAAGGCCAAGAGAAGAGAAAGCTGCATCCTTCATCCTCTTCATCGTCTCAAGGGGATCCATTGAAGCTCACTATCAAGGGAAATCATCTACATCCATTCAAGCTCTTTCAAGCTCATCCAAGGTGATATTTCAAGCATTCAAACTCCTAGAAGTTAAAGAAGCAATCAAGATTCAAGGTAGCTTTATCATCTCCTTCATTCATTCAAAGAAATTCAAAGAGAAGATCAAGAGAGAAGAATTGAAGGAAGAGGTACTGTTCACGTGAACAGTACTCCGTGAAGAACATTCATCCAATCAAGGGTGAATCAAGAAGATTGAGTTGAAGCCAAGAGGAGCCTTGTTGCTGATCAACATTCCATACAAGGGCTAATTCATTTTCACTCATAACTCAATCTCTTGTTTTAGTTCCTTCACATTTGTTTCACTTTCAATATTGTTAAACTTTGAAGTTGTGATTCGTCCCTACCGTTGGTTAGTAGGAAGGCAATCGGAGGTGTTTCCGATCTGCGGTGTTAACGTCCCTACCATTGGTTAGTAGGAAGGTAATCGGTGGTTTCTGATTTGCGGGTTGGTGCGCTGCACAAGTGAAGCCTCACCGGGTTTTGGTGAGGGGTGGACGTAGGGCTGAGGATTCAGTCCGAACCACCTTAAAAATTCTATCTAGTGTGGTTTGCTTGTGTGATTGATTCGTTCTAGATGCATGCTTAGGATCGAATTATTATATATCTTGCTTATCTTGCTAAGTGAATCACATCATTCTTGGAAGCTAGTTTATATTCCGCTGCAATTCATTTTAACTAGCTATTTAGAGGGCCACATTGCGAGAAGTGGGGATGATCTATTCACCCCTCCCCTCTAGATCCGCTGTCCACTACACAACAAGAGATGATGGACAAGAGGCGTATGTAGGCGTAGAAAGTGAAGGAGACTCATGGTCAAGGGAACCTTGGAGTTGTTGGCGGATGAAGCGGGTTCGACTATAGAGTTATTGCCAAGAAGTAATATCATTAAGGGCTAAGATAAAATGATATTCCAGCGTTGTATTAGAAACCAAAAAAAACTCTCTCCCTCTCTACTCCTCACTGTGGAAGCCATCAACCGTGACATCTCGCCGATGGCGACCTCAGCATCACGCCACAACACCGATGGCCACTACGCCCCCGAGGGTCGGCCATCGCCAATTCCAGTTCCCGTATTTGGCTATACACCTCCACGGTTAGATGACTAGCTCCAGTATTCCGGCTACTACACACCAGCAGTCAGCCACCAGCTCCCAGTTCCAGTTTCGGCTACAACGCCTTCACAGGCCAGCCGCTAGCTCCCAATTCTCATTTTTGCTATAACGCCTTCATAGGCCAATCGCCAGCTCCCAGTTCCAGTTCTGGCTACAACACCTTCACAGGCGAGCCGCCAGCTCCCAGTTCCAGTTCCGGCTACAACGCCTTCACAGGCCAGCCGCCCAGTTCCCAGTTCTAGTTTTGGCTACAACGCCTTCACAAGCCAGCCGCCCACCTCCCAGTTCTAGTTTCGGCTACAACGCCTTCACAGGCCGGCCGCCCAGCTCCCAGTTCTAGTTTCGGCTACAACGCATTCACAAGCCGGCCCCCCAGCTCCCAGTTCCAGTTTCGGCTACAACGCCTTCACAGGCTAGCCGCCCGCTCCCAGTTCCAGTTTCGGCTACAGTGCCTTAACAGGCCAGCCGCCAGTCTTCAGTTCCTATTTCAGCTACAATGCCTTCACAGGCCAGCCGCCAGCTCCCAATTCCAGTTTCGGCTACAACACCTTCACAGGCCAGCCACCAGCTCCCAGTTCCAATTCCGGCTACAACGCCTTCACAGGCCACCCACCCAATTCCAGTTCTAGTTTCCAGTCCCAGTATTCCGGCTACAATGCCTTCGCAGGCCAGCCGCCCAATTCCAGCTCCAGTTTCCAGTCCCTGTATTCTGACTACAACGCCTTCGCAGGCTAGCCGCCCAGTTCTAGTTCCCGTCACTGATTCCAGTATTTCGGCTACAACGCCTTCGCAGGCCAGCCACCCAGCTCCAGTCCCAGTCTTCGGCTACAACACCTCAGCAGTCAGCCGGCCAACTCCAGCTCCAGTCCCAATCTCCAGCTACAACACCCCCAGCGGTCAGCCGACCAGCTCTAGTCCCAGCTCTAGTCCCAGTATCCGACTACAACACCTCAGCGGTCAACCGGCCAGCTCCAGCTCCAGTCTCAGTCTCTGGCTACAACACCTCAACGGCCAGCTCCAGCTCCAATCCCAGTCCCAGTCCCAGTCTCTGGCTACGTCACAATGCAGCGTGCCAGCCAACCCCAACCTCAACTCCAACTCCCCATACTAAACAATACCACCAACATAGGCCAACACACCCTCAGGAGTCGGTCTCCAGCTTCTAGTTTCAAGCTATATAGGCCAATGCACTCTCACGAGTCGGCCTCAAGCTTCCAGTCTCCAGCTACATAGGCCAACACACCCTCACGGGTCGGCCTCCAGCTTCCAATCTCCAGCTACATAGGCCAGCACACCCTCACAGGTCATCCTCCAGCTTCCAGTCTCCAGCTACATAGGCCAACACACCCTCTCGGGTCGGCCTCTAGCCCCCAGACTCCAGTAACATAAGCCACCACACCCTCTCGGGTCAGCCTCCATCCTCCAGTCTCCCGCAACATAGGCCAGCACACCCTCTCAGGTCGGCCTCCAGCTCCCAGACTCCAGCAACATAGGCCAACACACCCTCTCGGGTCGGCCTCCAACCTCCAGTCTCTAGCTACATAGGCCAACACACCCTCACGGGTCGGCCTCCAGCTTCCAGTCTCTAGCTACATAGGCCAACACACCCTCTCGGGTCGGCCTCCAGCTCCCAGACTCCAGCAACATAGACCAACACACCCTCTCGGGTCGGCCTCCGGCTTTCAGTCTCTAGCAATGCAGGCCAAAACACCCTCACGGGTAGGCCTCCAGCCGCCAGCCTCCAGTCCCCAACAACATAGGCCGACATACCCTCACGGGCCGGCCTCCAGCCCTCACCCTCCATCAATATGGGCCAACACACCCTTATGGGTCAGCCTCCAGTCTCCCGTTTCTAGTTCCCAGTCACACCGGCCAATGCACTCTCACGAGTCGGCCTCCAGCTTCCAGTCCCTAGTCCTCTGGATCAACACCACCTTATGGATTATCCTCCAGCTTCCAGTCTCCAGCCATCTAGGTCAACATGATTCATTCAGGCAGGCCTCCAGCACCCAGCCTTCGATATCCAGCTTCCAATACCCAATTTCCAGTACCCGACTTCCAATATCCAGCCTCCAGTATCCCATGTCTAATACCCAGCTCTAAAATCCAGCTTCCAGTATCTAGTTTCCAGTACCTAGTTCCAGTACCCAGCCTCCAACATCCAGTTCAAGTACCCCAATTCCCAGTATCCAGCACCAGTACTCCGCTTCCGGCTTCCAGTTCCAACCTCCGATTCCAATGCCCAGTTCCCATCATCTAATTTCCCACTTCCCATTTCCAATTCCAGTTTCCAGCAATGGGCAAGCACGCCTCGTAGGGGCAGGCCTCCAATCCTAATGTAATGTCTCAGGTTTTTTGGTCATTTTTCGGATCTGGATCAGTGAGTTTCGGATCACTTTCGGGGGTCCCGGAGCTTATTTTGTGGTTTACACGTGTTTTTCCCTAACGAACCTGCGGAACGCCATAGCGGGCGAACCGTTGCATTCTCCTCCTCCGGGACTGTACCAGTGTGTTGAGCGTTTTCCGAGGATCGCAGAAATGATTTTTCCTAATTTTTCATATTTTTGGCATTTTTTAGATTTTCTATAAATAGTAATTTCTTTTCCTTTTCCTTTTCTCCTTTTCTTCTTTCTTCTTCCCGTTGGAGCGCCCCTCCCCCGGCCGTTGCGTTCTTCCTCCCCGGGCGTCCGTGGCGCGGCCTCCTTCACTCCGGCAGCGGCATGGCGGCGGCGGTGGCGACGAGGCGGACGCGGTGGCCTGTTTCTCGCGGCGAGAGACGGGGTGTTCGTGGGTCAAAAAGCTTGGATTCGAGATTGGTGGCGATCTGGTGGAGCTCGAGCTCCATTGAGGTAGGGGGACGGATCACCACCCTTCTCCCCTTCCTTCCCGTGATTTCTAGGCCAAGGAGAGGTCGAGAGGGGCTAAATCCATGCCGGGAGGGGAATTTCCATGTTTAGGGCTTGAGCGCCGGATCCATCGATTCTCGGGATTTTTAACCGATTCGGGGCCATAGATGCATGCTAGGAGGGTTGGGGGAGGTTCCCCCTTTTTTTCCCCATCATCGAGCGATGATCGGGGCATGGATCGGGGTTTTTGGGCGTTTCCCGCCGTTTCACGCTCGGGAGAACCTAGCGGTCGTTCCAGCGACCGCATGGCTCCCCTGGTGGTCTCCAGGAGGCCGCTTGGCGGCACTATTTTGTTGGAAGGCCTTGCGGTCTGGCGATGGACCGCTAGGCTAGGTGAGGCGGTCGTGCGATAGACCGCTAGCCGTTTTCTGACCGTTGCACCCTCGGGGTGTGTGTTTTCGACCGTTGGGATCACGTGCGTCCTGGCGGTCATGGTGATGATCGCTTAAAACTGCCTCGCGGTCTAGCAGAGGACCACTAGGCTGGGGCTAGCGGGCTAGAGATAGATAGTCTGGCCCATCGTGACCCATCTCCTTGCGGTCCAGCAAAGAACCGCTTGGATTCTCCTCGCGGTCCAGCATGGGACCGCTTGGCCCCTTGCGGTCCAGAGAGTGACCGCAAGGCTGAGGGGCAGTCCTGTGAGGACCGCCACTCGGTTTCCTCTCGAGTGGTGGTTTCCGTGAGTCGAGTCTTATCTCCGGTGACACGTCCACTAGTCGTAGCCTTCTTACGGCACGCGTGTGCTGACCCACCCGGGAGTGGTGGAGCGGCTTACCCGAGAGAGATGGTTTTTAAGCTGGTTTCCGTAGGGCCCTTTGCCTTTGCAGCCCGAGTCCGACTGGGGGGAAAACCGGCTAGAGGACCCGACCTAGAGCAGTTGGTCTGTGTGTGCACGCATAGTTGGGGGCAGAGGACCCGCGCTGACAAGCGCGACCCCAGCTAGTCCTTGTTCTGAGTTCCTGGTTACTGTTGTGTGTCTCAGTCTCCGCCTGGGGTGTTGTAGGGATACACTTGAGGCGCGGTGCAAGACGTTAGGGGACGCATCTAGCTGTTCTTCTAGTGGGTGGTGCTCCTGTCTCCGGGCAGGTACGGACTCATTTTTCTGCCGATTTGAGGTCAGTTGGCGTGGTACGGTTAGTCGTAGAGAGCTTTTCCGTTTATTTATTATTGCTTGTTGATTCTCATGTACTTTTGTTAGGCAGCGTTGCCTTCCGTGCCTGTTCGCATCTTTTCGCCTTGTTTTCTTCGTTGTGCGGTGGGGGTCCGAGGGATCCCTACTGGGCCAATGAAATGAGGCTCACCCCTACTTTTCAGGTGAGGCAGGTTCGTTGAGAGGCGGAGTGGAGTTTCGGCGTGGTTCCTCTAGCCAAGATTAGTCGCCAATTTGCCAGAGCTGGGGAATGCCCCGTGTACTTGTACTTTTCTTTCTGTTGACTGTACTTAATTTGGACATGAGATACACTAGACCTTGTAGTAGTTTGGTTATTTATTTTATTCTGTGCACTTTAATTTAGATTAATTATGCTATCTCTGCAGTTATTTCAGCTTCTCTTGTATTCCCACACCATCCTTTTAACCCTTCCGAGTCTTCGGGCTCATTGGTGACGGGCCGAGATTTGAGACGCGCCGGTTCCTTTCCGGTACTCGGATCCCGGGTCGTTATAGTTGGTATCAGAGCGTAGGTTGTAGAAGTACATAAGAATCTGACATGATTGTAGTGGTCCAGAAGGTCCATGAATGTCCTTACAGTTGGCGACTGGTTTAGGGCCCCGTATATTTTATTAATCATGCTGTTTGTTTCTGTTAACAGGAGTTATGGCGCCCAGGAGAGCGACTCGTTCCCAGCAGGGAGAGTCGGGTGGGGGCCAGGAAGGGTAGAGTAGAGCAGTACTTCCGGATGATGCAGCTGGAGAGGCGAGAGTTCCCGGACCAGAGGAGTTCTTCCGGGGCATGTATCAGTATGTTCTTCAGTAGCAGCAACAGCAGGGCGGTGATGTTGGTGAGGGTTCGTCATCTCGAGGTGGTCCTGGCCGCGTGCTGAGGGATTTCTTGCAGTTCCATTTGTCTCTTTTCAGCGGGCAGCCAGATCCAAAGGTAGCTAGGGAGTGGTTAGATGACCTGGAGCGAGTGTTCAGTTCGATGGAATGTCCTGAGGAAGAGAAGGTGGTGTTGGCTATGCATCGATTGCAGGGGCGAGCCCGGACTTGGTGGATGTCAGAGTGGGGGGCAGTGTTTCAGTTGATAAGTCCAAGACGTGATCTAGAGGGGGGTGAATAGATCAGTCACCCATTTTTAATTTCTAGCTACAATAGAACCTAGTGCGGAATAAAATAGAACTACTGCAGGACGGTTGGAAAAATACTTAGAAAAGATCTCAGTAAAGCAACACGAGTGGATCGGCCCTCACACGATCCTAAGCAAACATCTAACGAGCGCAGCAATGAGATGAACACAGATCAAAGATCAACCACACAGAGACACATGAATTTTAGGTGGTTCAACCTCTATCCAGAGGTTTACGTCCACCCCACACTCAACTGAGTGTGGCTTCACTGCTGACTAACAACTTGCTGCTGATCCACAGCTTAGGGGATGAATCCCTACAATCCGCTGAGCTTCACAGCTTGTTGTCCAGAGGAATCCACCTCTGCCCCCTGAGGCTTACAGCTTCACCCGTCCAGAGGAATCCTCCTCTGCTACCGCTGAGGCTTACAACTTGACCTGTCCAGAGGTATCCACCTCTGCCCACTGACACACAGCTTGACGGAATAAGAGTTTCGAAGAAAACAAAAGAGACAAACGAAAAATCAAAACTCTGATGGAAATGTAGCTCAAACAGTGAGCAAATCAGCTCCGGTTCTGAACCAGGAGACTGATGACAGAACTCTCTCAAACAGCTCTCTCAAATCTCTCCTCTCAAATCTCTCTCTTTTTCTTTCTGGATCGGGCTTGCTCTCTTGTTCTCACTCAGCTTCTTCTCTCAATTTTTGCTCAACTCTTCTATCGCGATCTCTCTTCTCTTGAATGAGCATCACCTTGTTAATAGGTAGCAGCAGTGAGATAGAGTGCGTGCTCACCACGGTTCCCGCTCAATTTCTTTATCCAGATCTCACATTCCTAGGCCACGTGGCAGCATCCCAGCTTGACTGCTTTCCACGTGTCATCATCTTGGCACCTCCTCCATTCTTGGATCACGTGCCATTCTTAAACTCCACGAGCTAATATCCTGTCAAAGTCAGACTTAATGTTAGCTTGAAACAATCTGACAAATAGTAAAGAAATGTACATAGTTAATAGAGCTTTGAACTAAATGTGCACAGACTCGATATAGCATGTAGACACATATGCACGGAGTCAAGTGTTCACACATAAGTGTGTGCACACACTTGATATTACCCTAAGACCAGAAGTGCACAGACTTGATGTGTGCACAATGCAGACGCTGCACTGACTAACTTGTGCCATTACCAATGTTGCACAACGTAGTTCGTGCAATAGATGAGAGTTGTACAGACTTAGGATGCATCGTGCCTGAGCTTGCACTGACTTATTTATACAACATGCTTGACTTGCACAGAGTTAATGTGTGAACACTGAATGCATGAACTCTTATGCACCGAGTTGCCTAAGACGTGTTGCACAAACTTTATGTTGTGTCCCTATGAGTTTGATGATAGCAAACACTATAAGTCATCATATGTCTTAATATGTATATAAATCTGTTTGAGTTGCATTTGTTTGTTTCTTTGAACATCTTATCTGAATTACATAACCAACGAACAGGCTGAGGCTGTGTGGTGTGTGCATTGGTGCATTTCATAGTTGTTGATGCATTTCATAATTGCATTTCATCTGGATTGTTTGATGTTAGTCTGCTCAATGGGTGATGCTGCTATACCCTTTCAGCATTGTCTGGACAGTAGTGGGTCGACCCCCCTTTCCTGATGGGTCGACCCCCCAGATCTGCAAGTCTATACAACGCCACATTGTTCATGCATCATATCTCAATGTCTATTCACTGCCAGCGTACTCGTTCAAAGTCCCTGCATTGTCAAGTCTTCACATCGGTTTCCAAGTCTGTACATCGCCTTCAAGCCTTCCAAGTCTGTACAGCCCAAGTCTATTCATCTGACTACCTTTGCTTTGATCAAGTTTGTACAGCGAGCAGCGTTTCTGTATCTCAAGCCATTCTCCAAGTCTGTACATCGCTTCAGGCACTCCTGTGCAAAGTCTATACATTGTCTCTTTTACCTACATTGCTCGAAACAAAGTCTATACACTGCTGGATGATCAAGTCTGCACATTGGTGCCTTTCCCTACGTTCTGGCCAAGTCTACACATCGCTTGCCTGACTTCTGTTTCAAAGTCTATACATTCATTTTTAAGGCAAAGTCTATACATTGGCTCATGGTCTTTAAGTTTGTACATAGTTCAAAGCCTATACATTGTTCACTCAGCTTCTTCAAGTCTATACATTGGTCGGTGGCGAGTCTGTACAGAGCACTGTTTCAGGCACTCAAGTCTATACAGAGTCTTCATCTTCTGAAGTCTGTACATTCGTTTAGGAAGTCTATACATTCATTCATCTGAAGCTTCATCAAGTCTGTACAACGTTGCTTTGTCAAAGCCTGTACATCGCAGCTGTGTTGAAGTCTGTACAGCCAGTCTCTTGCCAAAGTCTATACATCGTGAATCTTCAAGTCTGTACAGACTTTGCTTGTTCAAGTCTGTACACGGTTCAGTTGTTTTGGCATGTCTACTCATCATGAAGTCTATACATCCGATTGCCTTTGCATTGCTCAAGTATGTACAGCCCTTTCCCTTTTCAAGTCTACACATTGTGCTTTGTAGCTCACCAAGTTTGTACATTGCTCACAGCACACACGTTCAGCCTGAAGTCTGTATAGCCTTGGCAAATGCTCCTAAGTCTATACATCACAATGTCTGTACATCACTGTGTCAAGCCTCCCAAGTCTGTACAACCACTGTCTCACTTGGACTTGAAGTCTATACAGTGGTCCGTCTCTGTCAGCGTCTCAAGCTGCAAGTCTGTACAGAGTCTGGCAGCCTACAGTGCATCGTCTCTTCAAGTATGTACAGCCTTGGCGTATGCATCTTAAAGTCTAAACATTGTGGAGCTTCGAATCTTCAAGTCTATACATCCTTCATTGGCCAAGTTTACACATCGCACTGTTCATGCATCAGTTCGTTAAGTTTATACACTCTCTCACATTGTACACACTTGCTTCATTGCTGTTTCTAAGTCTATACATCGGTTGGGTCGTTAAGTCCATACAATGCATATGTTCATCCAAGTCCATACAATGCATATGTTCATCAAAGTCCATACATTGCATAATGATGGGAATCGACGCCGAGCCAGTACTTTTCATATTGCATTTATATCCTTTAGTTTATTTTTATATCCACGGGAAAGTATACGCGCAATTGTACGGCTTTATCGGCCAATGCGTCATTCCCACGGATTGTGTGGGTTTCTATGTAATTTGTCAGTAGGACCAGCAAGGGGGGCCCCAGCCCTTTCCCATTGGTCCATGTCACTCATGTGGGGCTGGTCAACCATCCTAGGTGGCCATCTAGAAGGGTTGAATGTCAAAATGCCACATGGGTAGACAAGTGGTTACATTGGTCCAAGGTAGGTCACCTACCTTCACCTACCCCATTCAACTCTTACCTTGGTCAAGGGGGCGCCCCTCTCCCCTTAGTATTTTATTAATTTTTGTGTGTCATTCACACTTAATCCCAGCCCTCCATCCCCCTTCCCTAGATCCAAGGGTCCACATTAGATTTGATACCTTTCATATAAAATGTTGTATTTTCATGTGAAAATCAATGAAAAATCAAAAATTTTGTTGAATGCCAAGGAGCATATTGCGCCCCCAGCCCTCTCCCCTCTGGTTCCGCTCCTCCAACCTCCAGTTCTAGAGTGATTTCATCTTCTATCATCCCCTCTTCACCTCCGGTGATCATCTGTGCCGCCGCCGCCGCCGTTCGTGCCGCCTTCGAGCCGCCACGGAATCGTCTTTGGTTTTCTGTCCTGCTAGACAGAGGTGTCTTCACGAAAATCTTTCTATCCGCCATGGCCTCTTCGTGGATTGAAATTTTTATGGTGTGTTCCTACCTTCTAGCCCCTCCTCCACAAAAAATTCCAGGTCCAAACTCCATCGTTTGTTATTTTTACATTTTCGGTATTTTATCATTCCTAGTTCTGTTTTGTCTCTGTCTACAGTGACAGCAGCCCTATGTTTCCCACCTCCGGCCATCTTTTTAATTTTTTCAAACCCTCCCAATTTTACTGGGAGTTCTGTCCATCACCCCCGGCCATCCAAAAATTTTCTTAATTTTTTATCAGCCTTCTATCTATTTTTAGAAATTCATGTTCTTCCTCAGCCACAGTGTTGTCAGCCAGATTCTAGATCCGACCCACTGCTAGTGCAAAAATCATAGAAATTCGTAGCCTTCCACAAATCCAGATCTAAAAATAGTCCTGGTTTTGTAGCTTGATTTCCCACAACGTTTCGGAAGAACACAACCCCAGATTCGGACGTCTACCTCACGGTCAAAGGCAATCCACAGGAAAGTTCTCTACTGACCTGAGATTTTAGGAACTATACAACATGAACTTGGAAATTCCATAAGTCCTCCCGGGCCCAGTTGTGTAGCCCTTTACCTCCCTGCGTAGAGTGGGCGATATTTCATTGCTGTCATCATTGTGTAATATTTATCCCGGGAGTACGAGTTTCGGCCGGGTACGTCGTCCCCACGCCGAGCGCGTGGAAGTATCGCATTCGCTCCCTTCTCGGCAATTTGCTTACTTCATATATATTTGTTTATGCCGCTGCTAGAGAGCATGTGTAGAAATATCTAGCTTGCTTTATATGTTCATTACCGCTGCTGCGAGGGAGTACGTGACCGTCCCGTGACCCGATCCGGGCACAAAAGAGAGCCGATCACCCTAGCTCATTGTCGGTTTCTCAACCGCGCACATCCGACGCTTCCCTCTTTAAGGGACGATCGCGAGCTTGTCGTGTCCGTGGTCTCGTCCCGCATCACATAATGTTCATCAATGTCTATACATTGCATTGTCTTCACTCTAAGTCTATACAATCCGTTGCATTGTTTAACAAGTCTGCACATCGTCTGCACAGCACAACCAAGTCTATACATCAGCTTTTGCATTGCGAGTCTATACAGTGTGCATGGTTCAAAACAAGTCTGCACAGTCATTGTCTGTTGGCATCATGAAGTCTATACATTGCTTGTGCATCAAAGTCTGTACAGTGTCTCACGTTGGCAAAGTCTGTACTTCGTTGGGCTATGCATGCTTCATCTTCTGAAGTCTATACACTCGTTTCCAAAGCTTCAACTCTATACACTCGATTGTTAGGCCTTCAACCCTATACACTCGATTGTTAACCTCAAGTTTATACACTCGATTGTTAAGTGTTCAAGTCTATACACTCTATCCTTCACACGAAGTCTGTACACTCAGTTAACCTTCAAGTCTATACACTCAAGCTGCATCTTGCCTGTACACACTTTGTTAACAGCCTGAACCAAGTATATACATCCAACTGATATCTTCTTATGTCTGTGTGACAGGTATTGTTCGTAAAGCCTATGAAGTGCACGTGATCCGAGGTTGGCACCTGGCACGTGATCCGAGGATAATGCCCTAATTGCTGCAGCTATAAATACACAGCCGCCTCCATCTGGAGAAGACGGATAAAAGATAAGAAAGAGAAAGAGTGTGATCGAGATAGAAGATAGAGCTGCAGAAAGGCAGTGAGCAGAAGAAGAAGAAAGAAGAAGAAGAAAGAAGAAGAAGAAAGAAGAAAGAAGAGACAGAGAGAGAGCCTGCGAAAGAGAAGAAAAAGAAGAGTGAGAAGAAGAGAGAGCTAGAGCAAAGGAAGCCTCAACTGAAAATTAGTTCCTGCTGGACCGTGGATCAAATCCAGGCCAGCCAGCTCCTGCGAGAGCTTTTGTGCATTTTATTCTTTCAGCTTTCTGTTGCTGCGTTTTTGTTTTTCCTTTTAACCATTCACCAGTTGTTCTTCCGATTCTCTAGTGTGAGGTGGGGTTCCCTCCGGTTGGGAGGAAGAGAGGTCCGAGACCTCTAGTTTGCAGGTGACTTGGTGTCACCTATGCTTCCCTCTGGGTTTCAGAGGAAGAGAGACTTAGGTCTCTAGGTTCCCCTCCGATTTGGAGGAAGGGAGGATTGGTCCTCCGGTTCTGGTCTTGTGGGTTGCAAGACTAGGTGTTCCCTCCTGGTCTGGAGGAAGAGAGACTTGCATCTCTGGTTTCCATGTGGCTGGGAGTCACTTGGGGTGTCCCTCCGGTTGGGAGGAAGAGGGGAGGTTGTTCCCCTGGTCAAGCTGTGTGGCAGCAATTTGTTGCAGACTGAGTCTGCAGTTTCTAGCCTAGCTAGTGGAAGCCTCACTCCGGTTTGGAGTGAGGGGTGGACGTAGGTCTTTGGATCGAACCACCTAAAAAATCTCAGTGTTCACTTGTGGTTTGTTTTTCCCTATATGTTATTTTCTCTGATGCGCTCTTTAGATGTTTGCTTAGGAGCGTGTGAGGGCTAATAGATTTGTGTTGTCTTGCTGAGTTCCTTCTAAGTATTTTCAGCACATTTCATCAACTGCTTTTAATTCTGCATACTTAAGCATTAGAGTTTTATTTGGGTGATATTTGAAGAGGGATACATTCACCCCCCCCCTCTGTATCCGGGCCTTGCACCCTATCAATTGGTATCAGAGCATAGGTCTCTGACTGAACAGCTCCAACGATCTGCAGAGGATCCTGTTGTCTTTGGTGCATTTCTGAATTTACTCTCTACTGCATTAATCTGCTTGCCGATTTAATCAATGGGTTCCCCACCGGTTTTCAATGGCTCTAATTTTAACTCATGGGTTAGCAGTATACATAACTATGTGAATTTAATGGATCCGGATCTGTGGAAGTTAATTTCACATGGTCCTCATAGACTGCCACAGGAAGAGTCCAAATGGACTAAAAGTGACAGATCAAGAAATGGAGAGAATCAGAAAGTTTTGAAATTAATGAAAGAAGCTACTGACAAGGCTCTACATTCTTGTTTTTATGACTGCAGGTCCGCTAAGGACATTCTGGATCAGTTGAAGCTAGCTCAGAGGATGAATGAGGACAGCTGCCTGATGGCTTATAAGAGTGACCATAGCACTGATCAAGATGAATTTGAAGATGCTGAAGAGGTAATCAATCCTTTCGATAGTTACACTTTAGATGACTGGGAAGATGCCTATGCTAATCTGTTACACTCCCATGAAAAATTGAGGAAGAAGAATAAAAGTCCGATAAAGAAGTTAACAAGTCTAGGGGATCCTATTTCTGGAACTGAAAATCTTGAAAATCCTGAAATTCTGAAAACTGAAAATGAGATACTCAGAAGATAAGTGTCGAAACTAGATGGAATCCAATCAGAACTTGATCATGTTAAATCTGAAAACACTAAACTCAGATAACAATGTTAGGAATCTGAACAAAAACTAATCAGTCTTGAGAATGAAAACAAATTGATCAATGAAGAGTTCAAGGCTGTTAGTGTTGCGAACTTAAAGTTTCAGGAAAACTTTGAAAACTGTAAATCAGAATATCCAAGTTTCCTAACTGATGTTTTGTTTGATGATGATAAACATGAGCAGGAGAACACTAGTCTAAAGAAGGAAATTGAGAAACAAAAACAATTGAACTCCACCATGTCAGAGAGATTGCTGACATTTGAAAAAGGAAAATCTGTTGATGAAAATCAAAATGAGCTCAAACTGAAATCAGAAATTGATACCCTTAAAACTTTGAATGATGTGATGCATCAACAAATTCTGGTCTGTGAAGAAGATATAGTCAACTATGAACATCAGGTCTCTTCTCTTCAATCTGAAATAAATGATCTGAACAATACTTTGTCAAAATTCGTAAGTGGGCAGAAAAACCTAGACAAGCTACTAGGTGTAAAAATCAACACTAGGAAGGAAGGGCTGGGCTACAATAATGCTAACAAGAAAGAATTTCAGGGCAAGTTAATGACATCTTTTGTAAAAGCTTCAAATGTAGCCACCACTTCAAAAGATAAATAGCCCATTGTTCAGAAAATCGAAAAATAGAACAAAAATCAGAAAAAGATTGGAAAATAGAAAATAAATAAAAAGGGTTCACTAGGGCATGTTGATCACAGTTCTCACACACATTCACATGCATCTAAAAAGATAATGTCATGCCATTATTGTCATAAATTTGGTCATCTGATGCATGAATGTAAATTGATGGAGAAGGATGATATGACTAGTAGGAAACTTCATGATAGGAATCCTTCAATTCAGAAAAAGAAAATTGAATGTTTCCACTATGGTAAATTAGGACACACAATTGCACAGTGCTGGTTTGCAAGTGATAAGGAAAAATCACATTCATATCATGCTAAATTTCATGCAAACAGTCATGTTGTTAACAAGAACAAATTTGATTCAATAAACCAGCATATGACATGCTTCAATTGTGAAAAATTGGGTCATAAGAGATCCGAATGCTGGCTGAGGGCTGGTGGAAGAAATTCTAACTCATGTCTTCACTGTGGCAAGATGGGCCACACTGCAGCCCAATGTTGGCATGCTTAGGGAAGGAAGTTTGACAATAAATCTGGTAAATTCCCAGTCAATAGAAACATTTCTGGTAGAAATGGATTTGTGTTTGAAAGGAAAACACTTACATGTTTTGAATGTGGGAAGCCAGGCCATAGAGCTGCTGACTGTTGGCTGGCTTATTTTGGTAAACAGAATTTTAATTCTGTTAACAGAAATTTTCATGCATATGCACATAGAATTCATGCTAATAAGAATGTGCATAAATCAAATCTGAAATCTGCTCCATCTTACTATTATTGTGGTACATTAGGTCATTCAATGAATAATTACTATTTGATGAGATCTGATGGCCTACATACTAAAAGGTTGTTTAGAACACCTACCAAATGTGTCACTATTAACCATGTAGGGTCCAAGACTGTTTGGGTACCTGCCCATGCAAAATAGTGTGCTAACTTGCAGGTGTGCCTTGGAAGCTGAAGAATAAAAAAAGGGGGGGGGGGAAATAAACCAAGGCACCCAAGTTGATAAAACCCCATTCAGGTAAATTCCTCACATCTGTTCAAATGAAATTTATGGTTGAGTTGATAAGTCATAGTTTCATGCATACATACTTTTTATTTGGTTTGACTCTTACATTGAGCTTTGTGGGCTTTCTTGTTTGTACTTTGAGCTGAGTGCATATATGAGTATTGCATAATCATGCACTTGACATACAATCATTGAAAATCTGATGCATATAGGACTGTTGGTATTGCATTGTCATGCATGACCACTTTGGTATATCAAATGGTAAGCTACTAAAGGGCAGAGGAAATCTGTCTGGAGGTTCTTACTTTGTGTGAGATGGTCTTTTAGACCAAGTTCTCCGCCAAGTACCAAGGGTCAAAATTGCATATCAGAGAATGTCTGCATCTTCATGTGAATATTTTGCTTCATGCTCATGCATACATGTAGTTAATTACATTGCATTTCATTACATTGAAAATGCCAAAAAGATAGATTGAATGCATACATTTAGGGGGAGCATTATTCATACTCTTAAAATCACACAACTGTTTTTAGATTTACTGCATAGCATGTTAAATCTGTTCTTGCATAGTCATTCATCATCTGCATTGTCTTCATGACATATAGGACGTTTCAGTGTTTTTAGGTAGGGGGAGTCATTGCATAGCATGCTTAATCCGTTCAGTAGTGTCTTTGTCTGAACTCTTCCTGTCCATCTATTTGACTCATCTAGTCATATTTGTAATGTCAGTGTTTCCATCATCAAAGTGGTATCAAATGATATTTCTTGACTGCTTCTGAAGTTGTTCATAGTCTGAATTTATACCTTATTGGTATCTGTCTGCCTCTCCTAAATCTGCTGAAGGAGAGCTTCACCTCCATTCAGTCAACTTTGAACTTCAATGCTCAAGAGCAGCTCCTTTGCTACATTTTTTCAAAATCCATGCTGTCTATTGAATAGTCTCACTTGATTTATTGAGCTGAGATATGAAGTAAACTTTCAGCATGTATACTACTTCATAAAAGTTAAAACATCTTTAATGAGAAACCTTCAATTATACATGCTTAAGAACATTTGTTAACTGGAATTGGTTTAAGTCTTATGTACTCTTGTTTGGTCACAAGGAACTTGAAAATATCTGTTTCAACCTCTTAATAAACTTTAACTATCTGCTTCACGTAAATTCATGTAAGACTTTCTGAAATCTGAAAAGTTGATATCCATGTCTACGCTGACTGAGATATATAGTGTATGTGGTTGTTCCTAAACATCTAATTTGTTCTGAATCCATTTTGAGTAAAAGTATGGACATAGCAATGACTGTGGTTACTGAGAAACATGTCCAAAAGATTGTGTCATGAAGTACCATGGTTAACTCTGCTTAAAGAGATGATTAGAAATAATTATGAAAATATGGCAGAGCAATGTCATAGTTGTATTGAGTAACTGGGGATTCTGGACTCCGATCAAGGTGTATCCTCATGCCAAAGATACTTTTAATGCTACCTCTGTTCTCTAAAATGTAAGAAGCAATACGGTTGTCACACTGAGTAACTGGGGATTCTGGCCTTTGATCAAGGTGTTTCCCCGCGTCAAAAGGTGCTGATGAACCAAAATTGTTCATTAAAAAAAAATTTGAACATGTGTAAATCAATTTCTGAAAGAACAATTAAAATTCAGGTGCATGCACTTATGTTTCTCTTAAAGCTGTCATGGAAAATAAACTAAGATGGAAGTTGGTTGAACTAGAATCTTATATGAGCTTGTAGTTTCTTTTTATTAATAGTTGGTTCAGATATAAGTACAATTTCTCCTTGAAAAATTTCGGTTTACATCATTCTTAAACCACATCTGACAATCAAGGTTTCATAAGCTTCTATAATGGAAGAATCTAGAACTTAAAATTATGCTCTATGAAGTTGGTATCTTGTTGAAAAGTTCAATATCTCAATTATCACTAATTGTTGAATCTGCTCATCCTATGGCTCTTTATCACTGTGTTTTGATTCAGACTGGTTGTCATATATGAGAGGCACTTCCCTCAGTTTTCATTAGCACACTGCAAGGATGAACTCTGGTTATCCAAAGACTGCAAGTTTGTGGTAATTCTTGGATACCCATGTGTTTTGCTGATAGATGCTCTTCACCTCTTTCACTCCATCTAATCAGGGGGAGTTTCCATGTCATGCTGAGTGTTTTTCATAAAGAGGGAGATCTAGTTAGCAGTTTTGAGTGTCTCTGTGCTTTTATTGATATTTTCCTGACATCTCATTTGGTTTCATCCATCAAATCATTTCTGATAAGGGGGAGCTTAGTCAAAGGGGGAGTTCTTAATTCACTCATATTATTTAGTCTTATTCTTCTTTCTTCAATGCATGTCTTTTTGCTGAAGTCAAAGGGGGAGAAATATTTGATCAAGTCAGTATGACTCATAGTGTTGCCATCATCAAAAAGGGGGAGATTGTTGTGTCCCTGTGATTTTGATGATAGCAAACACTATAAGTCATCATCTGTCTTAATCTGTATATAAATCTGTTTGAGTTGCATTTGTTTGTTTCATTGAACATCTTATCTGAATTACATAACCAACGAACAGGCTGAGGCTATGTGGTGTGTGCATTGGTGCATTTCATATTTGTTGATGCATTTCATAATTGCATTTCATCTGGATTGTTTGATGTTAGTCTGCTCAATGGGTGATGCTGCTATACCCTTTCAGCATTGTCTGGATAGTAGTGGGTCGACCCCCCTTTCCTGATGGGTCGACCCCCCAGATCTGCAAGTCTATACAACGCCACATTGTTCATGCATCATATCTCAATGTCTATTCACAGCCAACATACTCGTTCAAAGTCCCTGCATTGTCAAGTCTTCACATCGGTTTCCAAGTCTGTACATCGCCTTCAAGCCTTCCAAGTATGTACAGCCCAAGTCTATTCATCCGACTACCTTTGCTTTGATCAAGTTTGTACAGCGAGCAGCGTTTCTGTGTCTCAAGCCATTCTCCAAGTCTGTACATTGCTTCAGGCACTCCTGTGCAAAGTCTATACATTGTCTCTTTTACCTACGTTGCTCGAAACAAAGTCTATACACTGCTGGATGATCAAGTCTGCACATTGGCGCCTTTCCCTACGTTCTGGCCAAGTCTACACATCGCTTGCCTGACTTCTGTTTCAAAGTCTATACATTCATTTTTAAGGCAAAGTCTATACATTGGCTCAGGGTCTTCAAGTCTGTACAGAGTTTAAAGCCTATACATTGTTCACTCAGCTTCTTCAAGTCTATACATTGGTCGGTGGCGAGTCTGTACAGAGCACTGTTTCAGGCACTCAAGTCTATACAGAGTCTTCATCTTCTAAAGTCTGTACATTCGTTTGGGAAGTCTATACATTCATTCATCTGAAGCTTCATCAAGTCTGTACAATGCTACTTTGTCAAAGCCTGTACATCGCAGCTGTGTTGAAGTCTGTACAGCCAGTCTCTTGCCAAAGTCTATACATCGTGAATCTTCAAGTCTGTACAGACTTTGCTTGTTCAAGTCTGTAGACGGTTCAGTTGTTTTGGCATGTCTACTCATCATGAAGTCTATACATCCGATTGCCTTTGCATTGCTCAAGTCTGTACAGCCCTTTCCCTTTTCAAGTCTACACATTGTGCTTTGTAGCTCACCAAGTTTGTACATTGCTCACAGCACACACGTTCAGCCGGAAGTCTGTACAGCCTTGGCAAATGCTCCTAAGTCTATACATCACAATGTCTGTACATCACTGTGTCAAGCCTCCCAAGTCTGTACAACCACTGTCTCACTTGGACTTGAAGTCTATATAGTGGTCCGTCTCTGTCAGCATCTCAAGCTGCAAGTCTGTACAGAGTCTGGCAGCCTACAGTGCATCGTCTCTTCAAGTATGTACAGCCTTGGCGTATGCATCTTAAAGTCTAAACATTGTGGAGCTTCGAATCTTCAAGTCTATACATCCTTCATTGGCCAAGTTTACACATCGCACTGTTCATGCATCAGTTCGTTAAGTCTATACACTCTCTCACATTGTACACACTTGCTTCATTGCTGTTTCTAAGTCTATGCATCGGTTGGGTTGTTAAGTCCATACAATGCATATGTTCATCAAAGTCCATACATTGCATAATGTTCATCAATGTCTATACATTGCATTGTCTTCACTCTAAGTCTATACAATCCGTTGCATTGTTTAACAAGTCTGCACATCGTCTGCACAGCACAACCAAGTCTATACATCAGCTTTTGCATTGTGAGTCTATGCAGTGTGCATGGTTCAAAACAAGTCTGCACAGTCATTGTCTGTTGGCATCACAAAGTTTATACATTGCTTGTGCATCAAAGTCTGTACAGTGTCTCACGTTGGCAAAGTCTGTACTTCGTTGGGCTATGCATGCTTCATCTTCTGAAGTCTATACACTCGTTTCCAAAGCTTCAACTCTATACACTCGATTGTTAGGCCTTCAACCCTATACACTCGATTGTTAACCTCAAGTTTATACACTCGATTGTTAAGTGTTCAAGTCTATACACTCTATCCTTCACACGAAGTCTGTACACTCAGTTAACCTTCAAGTCTATACACTCAAGCTGCATCTTGCCTGTACACACTTTGTTAACAGCCTGAACCAAGTATATACATCCAACTGATATCTTCTTATGTCTGTGTGACAGGTATTGTTCGTAAAGCCTATGAAGTGCACGTGATCCGAGGTTGGCACCTGGCACGTGATCCAAGGATAATGTCCTAATTGCTGTAGCTATAAATACACAGCCGCCTCCATCTGGAGAAGACGGATAAAAGATAAGAAAGAGAAAGAGTGTGATCGAGATAGAAGATAGAGCTGCAGAAAGGCAGTGAGCAGAAGAAGAAGAAAGAAGAAGAAGAAAGAAGAAAGAAGAGACAGAGAGAGAGCCTGCGAAAGAGAAGAAAAAGAAGAGTGAGAAGAAGAGAGAGCTAGAGCAAAGGAAGCCTCAACTGAAAATTAGTTCCTGCTGGACCGTGGATCAAATCCAGGCCAGCCAGCTCCTGCGAGAGCTTTTGTGCATTTTATTCTTTCAGCTTTCTGTTGCTGCATTTTTGTTTTTCCTTTTAACCATTCACCAGTTGTTCTTCCGATTCTCTAGTGTGAGGTCGGGTTCCCTCCGGTTGGGAGGAAGAGAGGTCCGAGACCTCTAGTTTGCAGGTGACTTGGTGTCACCTGTGCTTCTCTCTGGGTTTCAGAGGAAGAGAGACTTAGGTCTCTAGGTTCCCCTCCGATTTGGAGGAAGGGAGGATTGGTCCTCCGGTTTTGGTCTTGTGGGTTGCAAGACTAGGTGTTCCCTCCTGGTCTGGAGGAAGAGAGACTTGCGTCTCTGGTTTCCATGTGGCTGGGAGTCACTTGGGGTGTCCCTCCGGTTGGGAGGAAGAGGGGAGGTTGTTCCCCTGGTCAAGCTGTGTGGCAGCAATTTGTTGCAGACTGAGTCTGCAGTTTCTAGCCTAGCTAGTGGAAGCCTCACTCCGGTTTGGAGTGAGGGGTGGACGTAGGTCTTTGGACCGAACCACCTAAAAAATCTCAGTGTTCACTTGTGGTTTGTTTTTCCCTATATGTTATTTTCTCTGATGCGCTCTTTAGATGTTTGCTTAGGAGCGTGTGAGGGCTAATAGATTTGTGTTGTCTTGCTGAGTTCCTTCTAAGTATTTTCAGCACATTCCATCAACTGCTTTTAATTCTGCATACTTAAGCATTAGAGTTTTATTTGGGCGATATTTGAAGAGGGATACATTCACCCCCCCCCCTCTGTATCCGGGCCTTGCACCCTATCAATTGGTATCAGAGCATAGGTCTCTGACTGAACAGATCCAACGATCTGCAGAGGATCCTGTTGTCTTTGGTGCATTTCTAAATTTACTCTCTATTGCATTAATTTGCTTGCCGATTTAATCAATGGGTTCCCCACCGGTTTTCAATGGCTCTAATTTTAACTCATGGGTTAGCAGTATACATAACTATGTGAATTTAATGGATCCGGATCTGTGGAAGTTAATTTAACATGGTCCTCATAGACTGCCACAGGAAGAGTCCAAATGGACTAAAAGTGACAGATCAAGAAATGGAGAGAATCAGAAAGTTTTAAAATTAATGAAAGAAGCTACTGACAAGGCTCTACATTCTTGTTTTTATGACTGCAGGTCCGCTAAGGACATTCTGGATCAGTTGAAGCTAGCTCAGAGGATGAATGAGGACAGCTGCCTGATGGCTGATAAGAGTGACCATAGCACTGATCAAGATGAATTTGAAGATGCTGAAGAGGTAATCAATCCTTTCGATAGTTACACTTTAGATGACTGGGAAGATTCCTATGCTAATCTGTTACACTCCCATGAAAAATTGAGGAAGAAGAATAAAAGTCCGATAAAGAAGTTAACAAGTCTAGGGGATCCTATTTCTGGAACTGAAAATCTTGAAAATCCTGAAATTCTGAAAACTGAAAATGAGATACTCAGAAGACAAGTGTCGAAACTAGATGGAATCCAATCAGAACTTGATCATGTTAAATCTGAAAACACTAAACTCAGATAACAATGTTAGTAATCTGAACAAAAACTAATCAGTCTTGAGAATGAAAACAAATTGATCAATGAAGAGTTCAAGGCTGTTAGTGTTGCGAACTTAAAGTTTCAGGAAAACTTTGAAAACTGTAAATCAGAATATCCAAGTTTCCTAACTGATGTTTTGTTTGATGATGATAAACATGAGCAGGAGAACACTAGTCTAAAGGAGGAAATTGAGAAACTAAAACAGTTGAACTCCACCATGTCAGAGAGATTGCTGACATTTGAAAAAGGAAAATCTGTTGATGAAAATCAAAATGAGCTCAAACTGAAATCAGAAATTGATACCCTTAAAACTTTGAATGATGTGATGCATCAACAAATTCTGGTCTGTGAAGAAGATATAGTCAACTATGAACATCAGGTCTCTTCTCTTCAATCTGAAATAAATGATCTGAACAATACTTTGTCAAAATTCGTAAGTGGGCAGAAAAACCTAGACAAGCTACTAGATGTAAAAATCAACACTAGGAAGGAAGGGCTGGGCTACAATAATGCTAACAAGAAAGAATTTCAGGGCAAGTTGATGACATCTTTTGTAAAAGCTTCAAATGTAGCCACCACTTCAAAAGATAAATAGCCCATTGTTCAGAAAATCGAAAAACAGAACAAAAATCAGAAAAAGATTGGAAAATAGAAAATAAATAAAAAGGGTTCACTAGGGCATGTTGATCACAGTTCTCACACACATTCACATGCATCTAAAAAGATAATGTCATGCCATTATTGTCATAAATTTGGTCATCTGATGCATGAATGTAAATTGATAGAGAATGATGATATGACTGCTAGGAAACTTCATGATAGAAATCCTTCAATTCAGAAAAAGAAAATTGAATGTTTCCACTGTGGTAAATTAGGACACACAATTGCACAGTGCTGGTTTGCAAGTGATAAGGAAAAATCACATTCATATCATGCTAAATTTCATGCAAACAGTCATGCTGTTAACAAGAACAAATTTGATTCAATAAACCAGCATATGACATGCTTCAATTGTGAAAAATTGGGTCATAAGAGATCCGAATGCTGGCTGAGGGCTGGTGGAAGAAATTCTAACTCATGTCTTCACTGTGGCAAGATGGGCCACACTGCAGCCCAATGTTGGCATGCTTAGGGAAGGAAGTTTGACAATAAATCTGGTAAATTCCCAGTCAATAGAAACATTTCTGGTAGAAATGGATTTGTGTTTGAAAGGAAAACACTTACATGTTTTGAATGTGGGAAGCCAGGCCATAGAGCTGCTGACTGTTGGCTGGCTTATTTTGGTAAACAGAATTTTAATTCTGTTAACAGAAATTTTCATGCATATGCACATAGAATTCATGCTAATAAGAATGTGCATAAATCAAATCTGAAATCTGCTCCATCTTGCTATTATTGTGGTACATTAGGTCATTCAATGAATAATTGCTATTTGATGAGATCTGATGACCTACATACTAAAAGGTTGTTTAGAACACCTGCCAAAGGTGTCACTATTAACCATGTAGGGTCCAAGACTGTTTGGGTACCTGCCCATGCAAAATAGTGTGCTAACTTGCAGGTGTGCCTTGGAAGCTGAAGAATAAAAAAAAGGGGGGGGGGAATAAACCAAGGCACCCAAGTTGATAAAACCCCATTCAGGTAAATTCCTCACATCTGTTCAAATGAAATTTATGGTTGAGTTGATAAGTCATAGTTTCATGCATACATACTTTTTATTTGGTTTGACTCTTGCATTGAGCTTTGTGGGCTTTCTTGTTTGTACTTTGAGCTGAGTGCATATATGAGTATTGCATAATCATGCACTTGACATACAATCATTGAAAATTTGATGCATATAGGACTGTTGGTATTGCATTGTCATGCATGACCACTTTGGTATATCAAATGGTAAGCTACTAAAGGGCAGAGGAAATCTGTCTGGAGGTTCTTACTTTGTGTGAGATGGTCTTTTAGACCAAGTTCTCCGCCAAGTACCAAGGGTCAAATTTGCATATCAGAGAATGTCTGCATCTTCATGTGAATATTTTACTTCATGCTCGTGCATACATGTAGTTAATTGCATTGCATTTCATTACATTGAAAATGCCAAAAAGATAGATTGAATGCATACATTTAGGGGGAGCATTATTCATACTCTTGAAATCACACAACTGTTTTTAGATTTACTGCATAGCATGTTAAATCTGTTCTTGCATAGTCATTCATCATCTGCATTGTCTTCATGACATATAGGACGTTTCAGTGTTTTTAGGTAGGGGGAGTCATTGCATAGCATGCTTAATCCGTTCAGTAGTGTCTTTGTCTGAACTCTTCCTGTCCATTTATTTGACTCATCTAGTCATATTTGTAATGTCAGTGTTTCCATCATCAAAGTGGTATCAAATGATATTTCTTGACTGCTTCTGAAGTTGTTCATAGTCTGAATTTATACCTTATTGGTATCTGTCTGCCTCTCCTAAATCTGCTGAAGGAGAGCTTCACCTCCATTCAGTCAACTTTGAACTTCAATGCTCAAGAGCAGCTCCTTTGCTACATTTTTTCAAAATCCATGCTGTTTGTTGAATAGTCTCACTTGATTTATTGAGCTGAGATATGAAGTAAACTTTCAGCATGTATACTACTTCATAAAAGTTAAAACATCTTTAATGAGAAACCTTCCATTATACATGCTTAAGAACATTTGTTAACTGGAATTGGTTTAAGTCTTATGTACTCTTGTTTGGTCACAAGGAACTTGAAAATATCTGTTTCAACCTCTTAATAAACTTTAACTGTCTGCTTCATGTAAATTCATGTAAGACTTTCTGAAATCTGAAAAGTTGATATCCATGTCTACGCTGACTGAGATATATAGTGTATGTGGTTGTTCCTAAACATCTAATTTGTTCTGAATCCATTTTGAGTAAAAGTATGGACATAGCAATGACTGTGGTTACTGAGAAACCTGTCCAAAAGATTGTGTCATGAAGTACCATGGTTAACTCTGCTTAAAGAGATGATTGGAAATAATTCTAAAAATATGGCAGAGCAATGTCATAGTTGTATTGAGTAACTGGGGATTCTGGACTCCGATCAAGGTGTATCCTCATGCCAAAGATACTTTTAATGCTACCTCTGTTCTCTAAAATGTAAGAAGTAATACGGTTGTCACACTGAGTAACTGGGGATTCTGGCCTTTGATCAAGGTGTTTCCCCACGACAAAAGGTGCTGATGAACCAAAATTGTTCATTAAAAAAAATTTTGAACATGTGTAAATCAATTTCTGAAAGAACAATTAAAATTCAGGTGCATTCACTTATGTTTCTCTTAAAGCTGTCATGGAAAATAAACTAAGTAAGATGGAAGTTGGTTGAACTAGAATCTTATATGAGCTTGTAGTTTCTTTTTATTAAGAGTTGGTTCAGATATAAGTACAATTTCTCCTTGAAAAATTTCGGTTTACATCATTCTTAAACCACATCTGACAATCAAGGTTTCATAAGCTTCTATAATGGAAGAATCTAGAACTTAAAATTATGTTCTATGAAGTTGGTATCTTGCTGAAAAGTTCAATATCTCAATTATCACTAATTGTTGAATCTGCTCATCCTATGGCTCTTTATCACTGTGTTTTGATTCAGACTGGTTGTCATATATGAGAGGCACTTCTCTCAGTTTTCATTAGCACACTGCAAGGATGAACTCTGGTTATCCAAAGACTGCAAGTTTGTGGTAATTCTTGGATACCCATGTGTTTTGCTGATAGATGCTCTTCACCTCTTTCACTCCATCTAATCAGGGGGAGTTTCCATGTCATGCTGAGTATTTTTCATAAAGAGGGAGATCTAGTTAGCAGTTTTGAGTGTCTCTGTGCTTTTATTGATATTTTCCTGACATCTCATTTGGTTTCATCCATCAAATCATTTCTGATAAGGGGGAGCTTAGTCAAAGGGGGAGTTCTTAATTCACTCATATTATTTAGTCTTATTCTTCTTCTTCAATGCATGTCTTTTTGCTGAAGTCAAAGGGGGAGAAATATTTGATCAAGTCAGTATGACTCATAGTGTTGCCATCATCAAAAAGGGGGAGATTGTTGTGTCCCTGTGATTTTGATGATAGCAAACACTATAAGTCATCATCTGTCTTAATCTGTATATAAATCTGTTTGAGTTGCATTTGTTTGTTTCATTGAACATCTTATCTAAATTACATAACCAACGAACAGGCTGAGGCTGTGTGGTGTGTGCATTGGTGCATTTCATATTTGTTGATGCATTTCATAATTGCATTTCATCTGGATTGTTTGATGTTAGTCTGCTCAATGGGTGATGCTGCTATACCCTTTCAGCATTGTCTGGATAGTAGTGGGTCGACCCCCCTTTCCTGCTGGGTCGACCACCCAGATCTGCAAGTCTATACAACGCCACATTGTTCATGCATCATATCTCAATGTCTATTCACTGCCAACATACTCGTTCAAAGTCCCTGCATTGTCAAGTCTTCACATCGGTTTCCAAGTCTGTACATCGCCTTCAAGCCTTCCAAGTCTGTACAGCCCAAGTCTATTCATCCGACTACCTTTGCTTTGATCAAGTTTGTACAGCGAGCAGCGTTTCTGTATCTCAAGCCATTCTCCAAGTCTGTACATCGCTTCAGGCACTCCTGTGCAAAGTCTATACATTGTCTCTTTTACCTATGTTGCTCGAAACAAAGTCTATACACTGCTGGATGATCAAGTCTGCACATTGGCGCCTTTCCCTACGTTCTGGCCAAGTCTACACATCGCTTGCCTGACTTCTATTTCAAAGTCTATGCATTCATTTTTAAGGCAAAGTCTATACATTGGCTCAGGGTCTTCAAGTCTGTACAGAGTTCAAAGCCTATACATTGTTCACTCAGCTTCTTCAAGTCTATACATTGGTCGGTGGCGAGTCTGTACAGAGCACTGTTTTAGGCACTCAAGTCTATACAGAGTCTTCATCTTCTAAGTCTGTACATTCGTTTGGGAAGGCTATACATTCATTCATCTGAAGCTTCATCAAGTCTGTACAACGCTGCTTTGTCAAAGCCTGTACATCGCAGCTGTGTTAAGTCTGTACAGCCAGTCTCTTGCCAAAGTCTATACATCGTGAATCTTCAAGTCTATATAGACTTTACTTGTTCAAGTCTGTAGACGGTTCAGTTGTTTTGGCATGTCTACTCATCATGAAGTCTATACATCCGATTGCCTTTGCATTGCTCAAGTCTGTATAGCCCTTTCCCTTTTCAAGTCTACACATTGTGCTTTGTAGCTCACCAAGTCTATACATTGCTCACAGCACACACGTTCAGCCTGAAGTCTGTATAGCCTTGGCAAATGCTCCTAAGTCTATACATCACAATGTCTGCACATCACTGTGTCAAGCCTCCCAAGTCTGTACAACCACTGTCTCACTTGGACTTGAAGTCTATACAGTGGTCCGTCTCTGTCAGCGTCTCAAGCTGCAAGTCTGTATAGAGTCTGGCAGCCTACAGTGCATCGTCTCTTCAAGTATGTACAGCCTTGGCGTATGCATCTTAAAGTCTAAACATTGTGGAGCTTCGAATCTTCAAGTCTATACATCCTTCATTGGCCAAGTTTACACATCGCACTATTCATGCATCAGTTCGTTAAGTCTATACACTCTCTCACATTGTACACACTTGCTTCATTGCTGTTTCTAAGTCTATACATCGGTTGGGTCGTTAAGTCCATACAATGCATATGTTCATCAAAGTCCATACATTGCATAATGTTCATCAATGTCTATACATTGCATTGTCTTCACTCTAAGTCCATACAATCCGTTGCATTGTTTAACAAGTCTGCACATCATCTGCACAGCACAACCAAGTCTATACATCAGTTTTTGCATTGCGAGTCTATACAGTGTGCATGGTTCAAAACAAGTCTGCACAGTCATTGTCTGTTGGCATCATGAAGTCTATACATTACTTGTGCATCAAAGTTTGTACAGTGTCTCACGTTGGCAAAGTCTGTACTTCGTTGGGCTATGCATGCTTCATCTTCTGAAGTCTATACACTCGTTTCCAAAGCTTCAACTTTATACACTCGATTGTTAGGCCTTCAACCCTATACACTCGATTGTTAACCGCAAGTCTATACACTCAATTAAGTGTTCAAGTCTATACACTCTATCCTTCACACGAAGTCTGTACACTCAGTTAACCTTCAAGTCTATACACTCAAGTTGCATCTTGCCTGTACACACTTTGTTAACAGACTGAACCAAGTATATACATCCAACTGATATCTTCTTATGTCTGTGTGACAGGTACTGTTCGTAAAGCCTATGAAGTGCACGTGATCCGAGGTTGGCACCTGCACGTGATCTGAGGATAACGCCCTAATTGCTGCAGCTATAAATACACAGCCGCCTCCATCTGGAGAAGACGATAAAAGATAAGAAAGAGAAAGAGTGTGATCGAGATAGAAGATAGAGCTGCAGAAAGGCAGTGAGCAGAAGAAGAAGAAGAAGAAGAAGAAAGAAGAGACAGAGAGAGAGCCTGCGAAAGAGATGAAAAAGAAGAGTGAGAAGAAGAGAGAGCTAGAGCAAAGGAAGCCTCAACTGAAAATCAGTTCTGCTAGACCGTGGATCAAATCCAGGCCAGCCAGCTCCTGCGAGAGCTTTTGTGCATTTTATTCTTCCAGCTTTCTGTTGCTGCGTTTTTGTTTTTCCTTTTAACCATTCACCAGTTGTTCTTCCGATTCTCTAGTGTGAGGTCGGGTTCCCTCCGGTTGGGAGGAAGAGAGGTCTGAGACCTCTAGTTTGCAGGTGACTTGGTGTCACCTATGCTTCCCTCTGGGTTTCAGAGGAAGAGAGACTTAGGTCTCTAGGTTCCCCTCCGATTTGGAGGAAGGGAGGATTGGTCCTCCGGTTCTGGTCTTGTGGGTTGCAAGACTAGGTGTTCTCTACTGGTCTGGAGGAAGAGAGACTTGCGTCTCTGGTTTCCAAGTGGCTGGGAGTCACTTGGGGTGTCCCTCCGGTTGGGAGGAAGAGGGGAGGTTGTTCCCCTGGTCAAGCTGTGTGGCAGCAATTTGTTGCAGACTGAGTCTGCAGTTTCTAGCCTAGCTAGTGGAAGCCTCACTCCGTTTGGAGTGAGGGGTGGACGTAGGTCTTTGGACCGAACCACCTAAAAAATCTCAGTGTTCACTTGTGGTTTATTTTTCCTTATATGTTATTTTATCTACTGTGATCTTTAGATGTTTGCTTAGGAGCGTGTGAGGGCTAATAGATTTGTGTTGTCTTGCTGAGTTCCTTCTAAGTATTTTCAGCACATTTCATCAACTGCTTTTAATTCCGCATACTTGAGCATTAGAGTTTTATTTGGGCAATATTTGAAGAGGGATACATTCACCCCCCCCCTCTGTATCCGGGCCTTGCACCCTATCACTTTATGTGCCCGGTGTAAGAATTACATCGACTCATTGTGCCTAGACTTAAGCATGCACGGACTTAGTCTCGAGCAACAACTACCGGTACATCGACTTGACTAATGCATGGATGACACTTGCACTGACTTGGTCGCGTGCAGCAACAAGGCTTGCATCGACTTTATGTATGCATGCACGAACTTAATGTGCTTTGAACTACGCATGCACGAAATGTTGCACTGACTCTAATGTGTGCGAGGTCGATTATTGCACTGACTTGATCGTGTGCAGCAATGACGGTTGCAAAGACTTGACGTCCCTTGGATGCAAGAATGCACAGACTTTGTTCGCATGAGACGCACATATGCACAGACTCAATACAAAATGAATTTAGTGTTGCACCGACTCTATTCTATGCAATGTCTAAGTTTAAAGATGCTGACAACAAGTATATGAAAGACTGACATATAAAATGCATCAAAATACATACACCACCATGTCAAGATAAAGTCAACACCTCGGTCAACTAAGTCAAACAGTACAGTTGCCATTCACTCAAAACAATTCATCCCAAAGCAGTACACATATTGCTCATCAATCCAGAGGAGACCCAACATTCTCCCCCTTCAATCCATCTCAGAGGAGACCCAACATTCTCCCCCTTTTTGATGATGGCAACCCCAATAGTCCCAAGTGCAATTCCAAAAATTGACTACTATAAAGATGATGTATTTTGATGAGACATGAAGCATAGTCAGATGATATGCATGCAAATGCTGACACTATGAACGGACTCTCAGATGTTGTGCAGACTCTCCCCTGAATAAGATGCTCCCCCTGAACCTATGACTACCCCCCAAAAAAATCATGGGCCCCTTCTCTTGCCCTTCTCTCACTTTTTGTAATAAACATATCTTCTCCTGTATGAACAACTCTCCCCCTTTACCATCAGAACACAATCTCTCCCTTTACCACAAGAAGGGAGAAGAAGGGAGAAGAGAAAGGCCATACACTCTCCCCCTTTGCCATCAGCAAATAAGGAGGAAGGGAGACGGAGGATAAGAAGGGATAATTCTGAAACCAAGGAGGAATAAGACTAAACAACATTCTATGCAATGGTTCAGAAAATGAGCAAATTATGGGACAACCCTTAAGATATAAGAGTCGAGCAATGGGCATTCTTGATTAAATTCAGGTTTAACAGTTATAGAAGGTAGAGTAAATTCACTGACTTTCTGAAATAGGGTTATAGACTCCGTTTATAGCAATGAACCTAAGTCACATAACCATAATAGTATGGGTCAAAACAATACCCTACTAATTTCAGAGACAGTGAATATCAAGGAAAGTCATCTGAATTTGTATTGAGGTTAAACAATTGACACTCAATTACTTTTGAATCTCAAGGGTTATAGCAATTGTTTTTCACTTCTAATTTTAAAGCTGAACTCAGTGAACATACAAGTGTCATTTATGCCGTTGACATTAGGTGTACACGTGGGTTAGACGCCAGTACCCCCAGTTAATAGGCATAAACTACTATGTCTGCCTCTGATAAAAAATTATCAAGATGATTTGCACCTTTGACATTAAGGGTACACGTTTATCAGACGCCAGTACCCCCAGTTACTTAGTGAAACCACCCCTATAGATTAGACCATGTAAACAGAGATAACATGAAGCACTTCATGACATAAGGTCTGCTCCATTTCTTTGATGGAGGGTTCAGTTTCTCAGTGCAATTCGGTCATTGCTCTGCCACTTTGTTCATTTCATTTTCTTTAATGATCTTATTGTTGCTGCCCTTATAACTTTTAATGTGACTTGCTTAAAAACAATACATATTCTAGTTTTCCCAGCCTGGACTTCACTAAGTCTGACATGTTTAGATGCTGTGAAGACCTTTTCTATCATAACCATGAAAGAGAGGTTAAAAGCTATAAAAGCTTTCTATCACCTTATTTTCTGAAGAACAGTCTTTAAACTCTACAGTCTATTAAGGTTAAACCTTTAGTTCATTCAAGAAGCAACTGTGATTCTTATAAAAGAAGAGTTGTAATAATTGCAGCTTACTGTAATGAACTGATAGCAAGACTGTTATTCAATCAGAATAAGGGAGTAGACGATGAAGTATAGAATCAGCTCAAAAAGTTTCAATGAGAGATGTTCCAAGCAAGAGCAATTAATACCAACAATGTAGCTGATGCCAAATGATAAGGACTTCTGAGACTAAGGAGATAGTAGAAAAGGTTGTGCTCAGATCAGACAATACTTAACTCCCCCTGATATCACAATGCATCAACTTTGATATGCAAGAATCATACAATGCACCGACCTTAACATGCAGGACATAGATAATGCACCGACTATGTATGCGAATGATACACCCAGTGCAACACATGCATAGACTATGTGCAAGACATGCATCGACTTAAACTCAGTGCAGAGCATGCATTGAACCTAAATGCTTACACAATGCATCGACCATATGCACAACGTGCATCGACTTAGACTCGGTGCAACGCATGCATCAACATTAGATTTACTGTGCAAGACATGCATATGACACTCAGCTGTGCGAAACAATTATTCAATTATCAAAAATTATTTATTCAAAAGTGAAAGACAGGCTGACACAATCATTTCATGCAATTCAACAGACAATTCAAGAATGAAATCAGTCATTTTCATGCTGAAATTTACAGAGCCCCAATTCTCTTCTTAGATATTTAAACCTTTCATTTCCGAGGGGTTTTGTAAAAATATCAGCAATCTGTTTATCAGTTTCAACAAAATGTAATTCAATTTCATTCTTGCTTACTGCATCTCTTAGAAAATGGTGTTTTATTTCAATGTGCTTAGTCCTAGAGTGATGAACACGATTTTTAGTTAGGCAGATAGCACTAGTATTATCACATAAAATTGGAATACGTCCCAAATTTATCTGATAATCTGAAAGTTGGTGCTTGATCCATAGTACCTGAGCTGTACAATTTCCTACAGCGACATATTCTGCCTCTGCAGTGGACAGTGCAATTGTGTGTTGCTTCTTAGAAACCCAAGATACTAGACAACCACCTAGAAATTGGCAGTGGCCACTAGTGCTTTTCTTATCTACCCGACACCCAGCATAGTCTACATCAGTGTATGCTAGAAGCTCTAGCTCACACTTAGCAGGGTACCAAAGCCCAAGCTCTTGGGTGCCTGATAGATACCTAAAGATCCTTTTCACTGCACTAAGATGAGACTCCTTAGGACTAGCCTGAAATCTAGCACACAGACACACTACAAACTGTATATCAGGCCTAGATGCAATAAGGTAGAGAAGGGATCCGATCATACCTCTGTACAACTTGTTATCAACTGTTTTACCTTTGGAGTCTTCATCAAGACTTGTTGAAGTATCCATTGGTGCTGCAATTTCTTTGAAGTTTTCAAATTTGAACTTCTTCAGCAGGTCCCTTATGTACTTGGACTGGGTGATGAATGTTCCATCTTGGGTTTGTGTCACCTGCAGTCCAAGAAATAATTTTAGCTCACCCATTGAGCTCATCTCAAATTCTTGTGTCATCAAATCAAAAAATTCCTTACACATCTTAGGGTTAGTTGAACCGAAAACAATATCATCCACATATATTTAAACTATGAGAATGTCTGGATGACATACCTTGGTAAACAACGTTTGGTCAATCTCACCTCTTGAGAATCTCTTTTCAGTAAGGAATTTTCTAAGCCTGTCATATCAAGCTCTAGGAGCTTGTTTCAAACCGTAGAGAGATTTATTTAACTTATAAACATGACTAGGGAAATCTAAACATTCAAAACTAGGAGGTTGTCTTACAAAGGCATCCTCTTTTATTTCCCCATTTAAGAAAGTAGATTTCACATCCATCTGCTGGAGAGTTATTCCTAGTGAGCATTCATAAGCAAGTAAAGTCCTAATTGCCTCTAACCTAGCTACAGGGGCAAAAGACTCTTCAAAGTCAATTCCAAATTCTTGATTGTACCCCTGAGCTACAAGTCTGGCTTTATTCTTAACCACATTTCTTTGCTCATCAGTTTTACTTCTAAAAACCCATTTAGTCTCAATGACAGTCCAATGATCAGGAGGTGGGACTAGGTGCCACACCTTGTTCCTGTCAAACTGATTCAGCTCCTCGTGCATGGCATTGATCCAATGCACATCATTTAGGGCACTATCAATGGTCTTGGGTTCAACATGAGAAACTAATGCAAAGGCATTTAATTCATTTTGAGCTCGAAAGTAACCTCCAGTCCTAGGGGGTTCATGCAAGTTACCAATTACATTATCTACAGGATGGTCTCTAAGAAATCTTACATTGACAACTTGGTTACCTTGACCTTCATTTACCTCCCCCTGAACAGTGGGCTCCTCTACATTATTTTCTTCAGGTTCATCTTCCTAATCTGATTGGTCTGCAGATTGTCCTCTCTTCAGAATTTCTCCATCATCTTCTTTCCTACACGGACCATTTTAAGATTTAGTCAGGGTTTCATCGAAGACTATATGTGGAGACTCTTCAACAGTTTTGGAATTCATATTGTACACCCGATATGCTCTGGTTGTTTCAGAATAGCCTAAGAAAATTTCTGGATCACATTTAGGTTCAAACTTATCAAGGTCTCTTTTATCATTGACATTAATAAAACACTTACAGCCAAAGACCTTGAAATGAGAAAGTGAAGGTTTCTTACCCTTTAGGATTTCATAGGGTGTTTTCCGGGTAGACGGCCTTACCATGGCTCTGTTAATTACATAGCATGCAGTGTTAACTGTCTCTGCCTAAAACTTCATTTGTAGACCACCTTCAACTAGTAGTGTACGAGCCATCTCTACAAGAGTCCAGTTCCTCCTCTCCACTACTCCGTTCTGCTCTGGTGTTCTAAGTGAGGAGAACCGATGAGTTATGCCATTAGCCCTGCAAAAATCATCAAATTGTGAGTTTTCAAACTCACCACCATGATGAGATAAAATATTTTCAATTGAATTTTCATTTTTCTATTTGATTTTCAAATAGAACTCCTGAAATTCTGTGAATGCATAATTTTTATGAGTCAAGAAAAACACCCAAGTAAACCTAGAGAAGTCATCAACTAATACGTATCCATATCTCCTACCTAATAAGCTGACTGACCTTGTGGGTCCAAAGAGATCCATATGAACCAGCTCATAAGGTTTAGACGACATGTTTTCAGTTCTAGATTTGAATGACTTTCTAGTCTGCTTGGACTGTGTGCATGCATCACATATTTTATTTTCCTTTTTGAATGAAATTTCAGGGAGTCCTCTAACTATGCCATGTTTATTCAGTTTATGCATAATAGTATAGCTAGCATGGCCTAATCTTCGATGCCACAAAAATGTTAAATCATCTTTATTTGTAGTGAGGCAAAGATTAGAATGAGCTAAATCATCTAAATCTACCAAATAAATGTTATTCACTCTTTTTCCTGAAAATTTAACTACATCTGAGTCAGGTTCAAAGATTTTGCAATTATGAGCATCAAATACTACCTTGTGTCCTTTATCACAGAGCTGGCTGATACTAAGTAAGTTATATGCAAGACCATCAACTAGCAGGACTTCTTCAATGCAGCAGGTAGTACACTTACCTACCTTACCTGACCAGATGATTTTACCCTTTGTGTTTCCTCCGAAGGTGACAAGGCCTCCATTCTTCTCAGCCAGCATGCAAAATTTAGCCTTGTCTCCTGTCATATGCCTGGAGCAGCCACTATCTAGGTACCACATGTTGTGCTTATCTGCCAAGCATACCTGCGATCACAATCACAGAGAAAAGTTTGGAACCCAAAAATGTTTGGGCTCCAGAGCAGATGAAGAGCTATTCAAACAAGACAACAAATTCTTTGGAATCCACATCTGTTGAAACCTTGTTTGTTTGGTGGATTTTTCAACACTCTTTTTATTGTTTCCCTTCTTTTCAACATTGACAAATTGAGTCTTTCCTTTCTTCGTTTGTGTCCTGGCACCATGGTTATTAGCAGTGTGAGTTTGTTTGTGCCAGTGCCTAGGCCAATGAGCATTCAGAAAATTGTGGCCAATGTTGGTCCTAGGCTGACTGAAAGAAGTTTGTCTACTAGGAGCCCATGTCCTAGACTTCCTAACCCAGTTCGTGGTTTGAGGTCTGTAACTCTGAGTCGTATATTGATGAAATTCATATCTCCCTTGAATTCTATTCCATCCAGACCTATAGACTTGTTGTGGCTGTGCATAATGGAAAGTCTGAACTTTGGGCTGGTGGATCTGGCTCGGTTGACCTTTAACAGAATTTTGTCTCCCTTGCACCCTAGACCCACCTGACTTGTGCATGGGTGAGGATTGGGTCTTTTTCTGAGCAGGTGGAGACTTGTTGACTCTACCCTGGAGTTTGGATGTGCATGAAGGTTGACTCCTAACCTGAACTTTACCCTTAGGAGTAGGGCAGTGTGTACTATCATGGCTAGACTCACCCATCTTCTGCTTGCCCTTGTCCTTAGCACTGGGTATTTTGGAATTAACATTTTTAACATCAAAATTTACATTGCTCATCTTGATGAGGGGTCCCTTTTTCTTCTCAACTACAAATGAAGTTGTTTTCAATGCTAAACTCTTTTTAGCTGTGGGGTTATACTCGAGACCCTCTTTTCTGAAATTCACTTTAGACCCCAACAAAGCATTCAAGTTCTCAGTGCCTTGCGTCATATTCTCAATGATTTTCTTTTTATCCTCATTTTCTTTCTCTAGGTGTTCAATTGATTTTTTCAATTCATTATTAACACCTAGCACAACTTCATATTTTTCATTAACAATTTTCATCTCATTTTCAGTTTCAATTCATCGATGACATTTTGTAGCATTTCATTTTCATTTCTAGAATCAATTAAAGCATGCTTCAAATCACCAAATTTAGCACATGAGTTTTTCAACATGTCATTTTCAGATTGTAAACATGCAATTTTATCAGACATGGTTTTATCATCCATTAATGAATTCACTTTCTTCTTTAAGTGCCTGTTTTCTTTCCTAATATCGTCTACCTTATCAAGCAAATCACCGTAGGCATCCTCCCAATCAGAGATAGTGTGGTGCTCAAAGGGAGAGTGTAGCAACCCTAATAAATGAATAATTGAAATGAATTAAAACATATATATTACAAAAGTAATATATATAAAAGGAATAGGGTTAATTGGACGAAATAAAACAAATTAAAAATAACGCCTCTTATTAGGGCGTTAATTCAAAAAGAAACGCCTCTATCAAAGGCGTGACTAAAGAAAGGACGCCCACACGTGCGGTCGTCAACTCTCACGCGACCAAATGGGTAAGTAAAAGAAACGCCTCTATCTTGGGCGTGTTTTAAAACACGAAACGCCCTTTTTCAAGGCGCTTTTTAAGAAACGCCCTTATGCAAGGCGTTAATTCAAGAATACACGCCCTGACCTAAGGCGTTAATTCAGTTCGTGAACCGATCGAACCCAGAACTTATCCAAGGAAAGATTAACCTAATCTAGTAAGTGTCTATTAGAGTAAGGACTCTATTAAGGATATATTACCCTCAATCAAACACTACCTTTGTTAGGACTCTAAAATCCTATAAATATACCCGATCGATCCAACCCTAAACCATTTGATCGATCTACTGCTACACGGTAAGTGAAGAACATACGTTCTTCTTATTTCTTTTGCCCTTCTGTTTACAGCCGCATGAAGAATATTGATTATTATTCTTCTCCTTTAATGCAGGATAAGGATCTGGTGCTTGAGTAAAGAACAAGGTTATGTTCTTCATTATTTGTCCTAGCTTCGGTTACATCTGTGAAGATTATTAACATCTTCATCTTCTTTCTTTTTTTTTTCTCTCTTCCTCTACAGGTTCTGTAACGTGAAGAACAAGGTTCTTCATCATCTTCATCCAACATCTGCTGCCTCTTTAATTCTTACAGACCCTTCACGGTTATCTCCAAATCAACCCTTTAAGGTAGGATTTTCTCAAGTTATTGTAGCCCAAATAAGAATTAATGCAAGATATCTATACATACGTATATGAGCATGGCATGCATACTGTTTATAAGGTTTTATTACGTTTTCTGCAAAATTTTGAAAGAAACGCCCTTGATTAGGGCGCTAATTTAAAAGAAACGACCATACTAGTGGTCGTCAATTTAATATTTGACGCCCTCTACGCAGGCGTTAATTTCATAAGAAACGCATGTGATTAATAATTGATCCTGTTTAAAAATTACAATACATATGAAATATTGATTCTTAATATCTTGCATGACTCTGTGAATTCCTGTTAAATTTTACTGCCATGACATGTCTCCTGTCTCTCGAAATATTATTTATTAAATTATCGTAAATCCCTTGAAATTCACGACTTGGACAAAGTCGTTTTCCATATTCTAACGCCCCAGTACAAGGCGTGAATATTAAAAGTAACGCCCCTTCCTAGGGCGTGTATCTGTTAAAAACCTGAAATTCACATATTCTGTAAAAAAATGGAATTAGAAAGTAACGCCCCTTCCAAGGGCGCGTTTTTGATAAATTTCTGAGAATAATTATATCCTGTCGAATATGTAAATGATGAGACGCCTGCCTCTGCAGTCGTCAACTTTTAAGAAACGCCCCCAGGAAAGGCGTGTTTTTGATAAATTAATGAAATAATGGAAATTCTGCAAATTGGCAATATATGTAAACGCCCTTCAGTTAGGCGTTAATTACTTGAGACACGACTTGACCTAAGTCGTTATTTTACTGTAAACTGATTTTTCCTCTGGTTTGCTAACCGATGGTTTATATATTATACATATTTATATATACGTCGGCACTATTCTCCACTCCGTGAGTATAGTCCCACGTTTCATGTTGATTTATCGATCACACTCAACTCTCATTGACATACAAGCTCTCCATTGGACATTCCGTTCCTTTGGACTAGCGAGTTAGTCATAGAGACCTCCGTAAGACTCCTCGTAACCTTGGATTCCCTCAAGGCCGACTGAGCTGGTTGTACCCTAAAAACCCATTACACGATCCTTGCCATGTCAATCTAAAGAAACATGGTATACCGGCCCTTATGATTATACAAAGAGTATATCATAAGAAATTCTTAATGGGATGATGATATCATGCCATGTCATGTCGTTCTTGTAAACCTCAATTCTATGATAAGAATGAGGGTATCTTGCTTGATCTAATGTTCATGTGGACCTCAATTCTATATAAAGAATGTCCATATTGATTTGTCATGGTACCTAAGTTAAGGGAACCATATTCTACCTAGTTTTATCGAACTCGTGATTATACCGTTATTATCGCCATTCTATGTCCTTTGTCATATTTTGGACTCTATTCTATCAAAGTTGTCATACGTATCTACAAGCTTGATTATTGAAATTCTATATTGGCTATATAAACAAGAGTGGATGTCAAAACACATGATAAATGCCTGTGCATATAGGGCCCGATCTGGTCCTGGGAGGAGCACCCGAAAGTACTTGTGCCCATGGGAGTTAAAATGATAAGGTATCTGGCATTATACCGAGTACTTGACTTGCTTGATTGGACATTCCACACACATCTTGTACTTTAATCGTACTTGACTTTACATGAAATGCGTGGCCCGAAAAAGGGTAATCTACTTGCTTGATACATGATAGCCAAAGTTCTTGACATGACTCGATAATGGTACTTGCTTGAATATCTTGAATAACTTGTATCTTGTTCATGAAAGTTCATCTTATTTCTTTGATATTACATTCTCTCTATCTTGTCGTTTCATGCGAGCATGCATAGCTTTATTACATCCATGAAAATGTAATTACTTAAACCACTTGCTAGTACTTGAGATATAATTTCCTACTGAGCGTTCGCTCATTCCGTTTGTCCCTTTGTACTTTTCAGGTAAGTCCGACGACGATGGAAGTCAATCGGATGGGAATTGTCAAGAGTGAAGAGATAGAGATTCTCCAAGTGTCATCTAGTCTTTTCTATAGTTTCTTGAGTCAAATATGTATTCTTTTCCTTTTTATTAAACAGAGTATTGGATTTGTAATAGTCTATCCATTATGAAATAAAGGATTGGGTTATCTTGCTATTTTGCGCATCTCTGTCTTTGTGTCGAATACACGACCACTCTGATTGACATGATTGATATAGACACGTCGCGCATCTCCGGGTATCTTCCGCGCTCGGGGCGTGACAGAGAGGATACCTCATCGGAGTCTTCTTCCTCATTGTCACCATCTTTAGCCATCAGGTAGATTGGCTTTTCTTCGTCTTCACTCTCCAAGGTACAGCTCAAGGTGCCCTCGTCCTCATCGCTCCAAGTACTCACCATGGCTTTCCTATTAGGATTCTTCTTCTTAGATTTCTCCTTAAGCTTCTGGAGCTCCAGATAGTCTGCCTTCATGTGGCCAGCCTTCCTAGAGTGGTAGCAAACATTAGTGTCAATTTTCTTGGCAGGGTTAGACTTATACCTCGTTTGTCTCTTGCCACCATACTGTCTTCTGGTGAAATTTCTTCCTTCGTTCCTCAGGAACCTTCTGAACTTTCTGGTCAGCATTGCTAATTGATCTCCTTCGAACTCTGACCCAGAGAGACTCTAATCGCTTGACAATCCACTGTAATTGGATCGACTGGAACTAGCCTTCAGCGCTATAGGCTTCTTCTTCTTTTCCAGCTCCTCAGTCTTCGGAAGATTCATCTCATAAGTCATTAATGAGCCAATCAACTCATCAACCTTCGTGTTCTACAGATCCCTGGACTCCTCGATAACAGTTGCTTTGGTGTGCCAAACCGGAGTCTGAGATCGCAGTATCTTCCTCACTATCTCGTAGTCCGAGTAACTCTTCCCCAGACTTCTGAGACTGTTGGGGATGATTGTGAGGCGCGCATACATCTCTGTAATTGTCTCACCAGGTCTCATTCTGAAAGCTTCATATTCCGAGACCAGCAGATTCCCCTTGGTCTCCCTCACCTGTGAAGTCCCCTCGTATATGACCTCCAGTTTGTCCCACATCTCCTTTGTCGTAGCGCATGACGAAATCATGGAGAACTCTGTGGGGTGAAGGGCGCACTGGATTGCGTTGATGGCACTCCAGTTGAGAGTGGACTTCCTGATCTCCTCTCTCGTCCATACATCCTCGTTCGGGTGCAGCTCGAACGGTCCTTTACTTACCACCTTCCAAATTTCATAGTCCTTCACCCTCAGAAAGACTTGCATATGGTTCTTCCAGTATGCATAGCTAGATCCATCGAAGTATGGGGGCTTGGTGGTAGAGTGTCCCTTAGCCGTCATCCCTTTTGCATCCATGGCCGTTGACTCTTCAGGACGTTGATCCCTGCAGAAGAGTTAGGCTCTGATACTAACTGATAAGTCCAAGACGTGATCTAGAGGGGGGTGAATAGATCAGTCACCCATTTTTAATTTCTAGCTACAACAGAACCTAGTGCGGAATAAAATCGAACTGCTGCAGAATGGTTGGAAAAATACTTAGAAAAGATCTCAATAAAGCAACACGAGTGGATCGGCCCTCACACGATCCTAAGCAAACATCTAACGAGCGCAGCAATGAGGTGAACACAGATCAAAGATCAACCACACAGAGACACAAGAATTTTAGGTGGTTCAACCTCTATCCAGAGGTTTACGTCCACCCCACACTCAACTGAGTGTGGCTTCACTGCTGACTAACAGCTTGCTGCTGATCCACAGCTTAGGGGACGAATCCCTACAATCCGCTGAGCGTCATAGCTTGCTGTCCAGAGGAATCCACCTCTGCCCCGTTGAGGCTTACAGCTTCACCCGTCCAGAGGAATCCTCCTCTGCTATCGCTGAGGCTTACAGCTTGACCTGTCCAGAGGAATCCTCCTCTGCTACCGCTGAGGCTTACAGCTTGGCCTTACCAGAGGTATCCACCTCTGCCCGCTGACATACAGCTTGACAGAACAAGAGTTTCGAAGAAAATAAAAGAGACAAATGAAAAATTAAGCTACCCTTTCCCTTGGTTAGTGGCATTTCGCCCTAGTCAAGCTACCTCTCCTTGGTTTAGTGGCACTCCGCCCTAACGACGCTATCTTTTTCTTGGTTTAGTGACACTCCACCCTAATCGAGCTACTTTCTCCTCGGTCAGCGGCATTCCGCCCTAATCGAGCTACCTCTCCTTGGTTAGCGGCATTCCGCCCTAATCAAGCTACCCTCTCCTTGGTTAGTGGCATTCTGCCCTAATCAAGCTACCTCCCATCGGTTCGGTGGCATTCCGCCCTAATCGAGCTACCTTCTCCTTGGTTAATGGCACTTTGCCTTAGCCGAGCTACCCTTCCTTGGTTAGTGGCATTCTGCCCTAACCAAGCTCCCGAAAGAATACAGCACGCTGTTGCCGTTACAGGCCTTACGCCCGAATCGGCGAGAGATCACTCCTTTGCGTTAGCATTCAGCCCTTGCTAACGAATGAACTGTTCTACTCGGTGCAAGGTCTGGTGCTCCGGCCGACAGCCATCTACTATCAACCAGGGGTCGAACATCGCACTTCGACCTGCCACCCTATACATATCAATAAAAAAAAAGGAAAAGAAAATGGGGTTAAAAATAGAGATACCCCGCCAGACTTGCTCCTATATTAGGACAAGTGCAAAAATGGCTATAACCCAGCTGTGGCGAAAACCCGAAAGGGCGTCGCAGACAAAATCGGGTACCTCGCCACGTGAAAACCCGAAAGGGCGCGTGGGCAAAAGCAAGAGGGGGCTGGCTTCGGCGAAAACCCGAAAGGGCGCTTAAGTCAGTAAAGTGGTAATTTCCAAATTCCCCTTCTGTTCGCCACCTGATGAAACTCCACAAGGGACAACACTCAAAAGTCCCACCGAAAATCATTGAATAAACCCATGTTCGACCCTCGTCATCATCGGCGAGATCGGGCGATCTCTACCCTTCACTTGGACCTTACGTCCCTGTTGATAATCCCATCTTTGCTTCGGCATGTGACCCATGCTGATGAATAAGCCCATGGTCGACCGTCATCATCATCGGCGAGATCGGTCAATCCCAACCCCTAAGCTTGGACCTTCCGTCCTTGCTAATGAACCCACCTTTGTTTCGGTGATAACCTATGCTGGTTAATAAACATGTGTTTGACCCTCGTCATCATCGGCAAGATCGGTCGATCTTTACCCCTAACTCGAATCTTACATTCTTTTTAATAGACCATATCTTTTGCTTCGAAATCTAGCCGGTGTCAACGAACCGAAGCCGGGTTCAATCCTTGTCATCATCGACAAGGTCTGTCAACATTTTCACGGTCCAGTTCTTCTGTATCCTATACAAATAAAAAAGAAGAAGAAAAGAAAATGGGGTTAAAAATAGAGATACCCCGCCAGACTTGTTCCTATATCAGGACAAGTGCAAAATGGCTATAACCCAGCTGTGGCGAAAACCCGAAAGGGCGTCGCAGACAAAATCGGGTACCCCGCCGCGTGAAAACCCGAAAGGGCGCGCGGGCAAAAGCAAGAGGGGGCTGGCCTCGGCGAAAACCCGAAAGGGCGCTTAGGTCAGTAATATGAATAAAAAAATGAATGATAAATAGTGATGAACCATCCTCCGTCCGGAAGGCCATTTACAAGGTCGAGGCGGAGTCTTCATCCGATATCCCACTTACATACATCTATTGTCCACCCTTTTCGACCCTTGTCACCATCGGCAAGATCGGTCGCTACCCTTTCCGGTTTTCGTCACCATCGGCAATACCGTCTACCCTTTTCGACCCTTGTCACCATCGGCAAGATCGGTCGCTACCCTTTTCGGTTTTTGTCACCATCGGCAATACCGTCTACCCTTCCCGGTTCTTGTCACCATCGACAAGACCGTCTACCCTTTTCGACCCTTGTCACCATCGGCAAGATCGGTCGCTACCCTTTTCAGTTTTTGTCACCATCGGCAATACCGTCTACCCTTCCTGGTTCTTGTCACCATCGACAAGACCGTCTACCCTTTTCGACCCTTGTCACCATCGGCAAGATCGGTCGCTACCCTTTTCGGTTTTTGTCACCATCGACAAGACCGTCTACCCTTTTCGACCCTTGTCACCATCGGCAAGATCGGTCGCTACCCTTTTCAGTTTTTGTCACCATCGGCAATACGGTCTACCCTTCCTGGTTCTTGTCACCATCGACAAGACCATCTACCCTTTTCGACCCTTGTCACCATCGGCAAGATCGGTCGCTACCCTTTTCGGTTTTTGTCACCATCGACAAGACCATCTATCCTTTTCGACCCTTGTCACCATCGGCAAGATCGGTCGCTACCCTTTTCGGTTTTTGTCACCATCGATAATACCGTCTACCCTTTTCGACCCTTGTCACCATCGGCAAGATCGGTCGCTACCCTTTCTGGTTTTTGTCACCATCGGCAATACCATCTACCCTTTTCGACCCTTGTCACCATCGACAAGGTTGGTCAACATCTCCCCCAATCAGGGTCAATAATGGAATTACCACAAGCAACCAGCAGTCACGATTTCGACGCCTCTTGTCAACAAGACCTACGTCTGCGCCAACCTGGCAGCCTCTGGAACCCCATCCCGCGGTGGAGCGAGGCCCCCATCCTTTCTTTGAAAGGGTGGATGCTCTCTTGCGACACGGACACGAAGGTACTTCCAAGCAGGTCACCAGAATTGCCACAAGACACTACAGAATGTGAGTGTGAACGTGGACACCAAAAAATATATAGTGAAGGAGACTTCTATTCCATTACAAAAAGGGGAAGTGAATACAAAAGGAGCCATTCTGAGGGGACAGATTACAAAGGTGGATCAGTTAAGATCGCCTGAAAATATCTGCAAAGTCAATAAGCCCAACATGAGGAGCCGCCCCCAGTTCATGGAGCTGCATTTCCTCTTCCTGAACCCGAGTCACCTCAGTCTCCAAAGATGCAACTCGGCCCTCCAGCAAAGAAGTTCTCTCGATGCCCTGGACTTCCGCAGTCTCCAGCCGCGGTATCTCAGCCTCTACGGTAGCCAATTCAGCATGAAGGTCTTCCCGTCGGCCACATAGAATATGTGCCTGGGTTGCGGAAGCCTCAACCTGAGCCCTGCTCTCCTGAAGATCAGAGGTCAGAGACGTCAGCTCCGCCTGACAGTCAGCTTTCTGCAACTCGAGGGCCGCCAGCCGGTCGCCCATCATCTTCTCAAGAAAATCCCGGCGGTTCACAAATTTCAGCAAGAAAAGCACTCGCTGGGCCCAGATGTCTAAAGGGCAGCCTAATGCCTGCAGTCCGATCGTCAGTCGCACAGCTACCTCCTTCAACTGGGAGTAAGATAGTGTCGGCTGAGATTCCACAACCTGACGCAACATCTCTAGATGCTGCCAAACAAATTCCTCCGATGAGGTAATGCCCAGGGAAGCTGCCGGAGGCACCTCGAAAGTCACTTCCCCGTCTATAGAAGCCCATAAGCCGGTATCCAGCTCGGAAGAGGAAGATGGAACGGCCACCAAAGCTGAAGAAGCAGATACCACGGCAGCATGTTCCTGCTCCGTCAGACTCCTGTCAGGGCTTCCTTCCACAGAGCCTAGGAGGGACGGAGGTTCTAACTCTGTCTCCGGCACAACTGGAGCTGCAGAATCAGGCGCGATCGTCATTACGGCCGCCAATACAAAAGCAGACCCCCTTTGCAGGTCGGCCTCAGTCCTCAATTCTGTCGTCGACGCTAGAGAGAGACTCTCCCCCGACTGGCTCGGCTCCGAGGGTAATCCCCCAGCAGCCGCATGTATCCTCACCGGCACGGGGCGGAGTAGGGTGATTGTCCCTGAAGGAGATGCGGTGGCCAGCGGTAGCAGATCCGAGGCCTCTGATGAAACCACAGCAGTACCAGAAGTCGATGCCGGGGAATGAATAGCGGCTTCGAGTTCCTGGAATGAAAATTCATGTAAACACCAAGGTGGCAAAAAAGAAAAAAAGAGGGGGATATGCGGCTTTGTGAAGGGGCGGACAGGATTTACTATGATGACAGTATCCATCTCTTCAAGCCCCTGAATAGAAGATTCCAACCCTACAGATGAAGCAGCAAAAGGAGGGGTTATCTCCACCTCCACGTCCAATCCAGCAAATTCCTCCTGCAACACTCCCTCGGATGATGCCCTCGGCAGCCTCGGAGGACTGAAAATCAAAGCATCGCTTGACAGTGTGAAGGGAGCCGTTGCCCCTTTGCTGTCTGCTGCAGACACTTGTTCATCACCTTCTGAAGAATGATGGTCAATCTCTTCGTAAGAAGGGGTGGCAGAGCTACTCGAAGAAATATCTATGCTGATCTCAGGTTGGCCCGCCTCCTCCGTCGCCTGACGGGACGCTGAGCGGGTGAGCACACGCCGCAATGGGATAGCACCCTTCTTCAGCACAGTCTTATGTCCCGCGGGCTGTGAAGGAGCTTCCACAACAGGCACCTTAACCGCCGTGCTGACCACTCCTACCGTCACAACAAAACAAGTGCATAAGGCAGGACGGAAAGCTCAATAAAAATGGGAGTCTAAAGGGCTATAATTGTTCGGCTCACCCTTAGCCTCACCGGCAGGCGTAGGAGAAGGAAGTCTGACATCCTCCTCAACAGCGAGGAGACTCTTCCCTGCTGCTCCAGCTATCTCAGTCACCCCTGTTGTGGCTGTGACGGAAGGCCCTATCTCTCCTGCTTCCAGGAAGGATTCCTCAACACCCGTGGTGTCAACCACTCCGGGAGCTGAAGTTATACAAAGAAGACGTCAGAAGAATGAAAATGTCGTGAAAAGAGCATTCCTTTAGAACCGCAAAGGGATAATGATGTCACCTTCATCTACTTGCTGGCTGACCTCTTTCTGAGCAGCAAACTGCTCGAATGATGGCACCTCGGGCAGGGGAGTCTTAGCCGCGTCAGTCGAAGGCCGCTTTGAAGAAGTCTTCTGAGCTTTCTTCGCTCGGCTTATTGCAACCACTCTCTTCTTGCCAGGCGGCAGTGGAGTAGTAGTCGGCGCTGGTGCAGGAACCTCAAAATATTCCGGTTTCTGCCCCTGAGAGATAATTTTTCTATAAAGTCCCTGCTGCTTGATGTCCGGATGGTCTGTCAAATGAAGCACATGCCATTATGAAGGAGCTGAGCAACAAACTAATCTACATGTCAACGGAGGAGCACTTACCTGCTCGGCCCTTGTAAAAGGATGAGAGTGGCCAATACTGATAAGCCACCTCCTTACTTCGGGAGGCAGCCTCCCAAACAAGCCAGCATATGTCACCGATCTTTTTTCACCTGTCAACCAGGTCGGCCAAGTCCGTATGCCCGTTGGAAGCTATACAATGATATAAGCCGAGGTGGTCAAAGCCCCAGACATCGGCATAATGAAAAGATACGAATAGAGGCTTGTCCAGAACACTAGCTACGGGACTCTCAAGGGTTAGTCCATGGATGCTCATCAGGACAAACAGCCAAGACATATGTTGATAATATGTCAGGGTTCTGTCCTCTCTATTAACAAACGCCCGACACGGGCAAAAGCGATCCACTTCGCACTTCCATGAAACTGCTTTGGAGAGCGACTCCTCGATAGGGAACGGGTACTGCTGAAGCTCCAGGCGTGAACCACCAATCTGGCATAGATGTTCTAAATTCTGTGTGAAAGCATCTTCACTTATGTCAGCAAGCACGGGTATCAGTGGTTCAGTTACTCCCTCCTTGATGGCTTTTCTGCTCGCTATATATGCCTCTGCCTCCTTCGGGTGGTGGGAAAATAATCTCTTCAAATGGGCTTCGTCAATGTCAAAAACGGGCCCAGGCTGCTGGCTCAGAAATGTGCGCTCAGCCACATCCCAACATGTCATTCGGGCATTACGATAGAAGCTCGTGCGAGCATTCCACCATTTCACATACTCTGGAGTGACCCTGGGAACTCGGTTCGACATCGGCACTCTGAAAATGTTGGCATCCCGGTGGTGAAAATAGTCCCACCAGGAGCGACCTTCGGCCACAATGGTCAAGCCATGCTTTGACCTGCTGTCCAAAGGGAACAGGGCGACCGAGGGTGGAATATGCTGATCGTAGCCGAAATTCCGACCGAACCTGAAGGGATAGTAGGGTTCTAAATAAACTGTGCCCCCCTTTCTGAATACTAAAACACTGGGACGAATTGATAAAGCCCAGTCAATGAGTTCGGGCTCCAAGACTGGCCGGGTCACGGTGTTGCCCGAAATGAAATGTGTGAAAGTCTACACTGCCTCGAGCTTACACTCACGCTGACGGTTCACTAATGGAGATGAATGTGCGGCCAGATTCGAAAAGTGGATAGTCCCCGCTGAATCCATCGGAACCCTTGCCAGTCGGCCACGGATGGAGAAGAGTTGCTGGGACACTGGACCCGATTCAGCACTTGCAAACTCCAGCATTCTGGGATACAATGTCATTGTCTGCAGAGTCCGGGGAGCTAGCTCTGGAAATAAATTGCACACCCAGGCATTAAAAAAATGAAACGGCCCCACCGTTCGGAAAGAGCGGGGGATCCGATGCCTATGAATATCTCCAATGGATTTGTAAATCAGGCATAGTGCGGCTGGACATATTGCAAGCCGTATGCCCCAAGCCATCTGACAAGCCGCGTATATTGCCTCCGACCTAATAACTGTCTCATCCCCCTGCGGGAGGGCAAAAGTACACAGCCAGAAGGTAAGGTAGGCAGCACAATGGGTAAGGGGATCCACCCCCATCGGATTCGGCCCCCCACGGCATATCCCCCGAAGAGAAGCAGGCAGCTCTGACTTGAACTTAGGTGGCCTGCTGGGCTTACCCGCAACAGGAGCTATGTGAGGGAACTCACTGTACTTCAAAGGGCCACCGAAGAAATACTGAATCCAATGTCCTGCTCGGACTCTCAGTTTACTGCTCTTCTCCCGGGGCTGGTATCCCTTTGAGGATCCCCTATTCAGCGTCAGGCAGAGGGAGCGGTATGCCTTCATCAAGTACCAGTATGAATAGCCGAAGTAATATTCGCCTTCGCCGTCTGTTTCATCCTTGATGAAGTCATGAATGCATACCTCCTCATAGGGCTCTCCGTCAATCAGCAGGCCCGATAACTGTGATAGGCTCCAAAGATCTAGAGAGGTTTCACCTTCTGCTGTATAGAAAGTGTTGAATTGCGGGCAAAATACTTCGAACATGCCGCAGCACAGCCCTTTTGAAATGGGATACCTGAAGCGAGATGCATACACACTGTGGTACACCCCGGCTCTGACCAGCAGCGGTGCATACTCTTTCAGAACATATTCTGTAAATTCTACTGCCCCTACACGGAAGAGATGAGCATCTGTCACCTTCATGTCTGCAAACCACCCATCTGCCAACTAGAATTTGAACTGAACAGCCAAGCAATTCAGCACAAATGGTTCGTCTCTGTAGCCCCACTTGAGGGGCGCCAAAAATAAACCGTAGCCGGGCTTCTCCCTATTGACCCGACCTACGGTGTTGTCCCATTTGGCTGGTGCGAACTCTGGAGCCAGTGTTAACATTTTCTGCTCTGCCTCCAGCTCTGTTACTCCTAAGACGGCGTCCCACCTGCGCCGCTCCCCCAGAAGGTAGATAGTATCGCCACGATACACAGAACCTTTCAAGCTGTCCCGGTCCAGCAACATGGCCCGCTCCACCATCCGAGCTAGCATGACGTCCCTCTTCCCAGAGACGTTGAAGGTGCAAATGAAGGGCGCGAGGTGACGATCCTTCGGGAAGTCCGCGCGATAGCCATCATCGCGACTGAAGTCCAGTCCCCCCTCGACAGTCACAATGCGAGAGGCGGATACTGTATCTGTTTCGGAGTCGGAGGATTCGTTGACTATAGCGATCCTCCCAAGACCCCGGTCCAGCTGTCCGACATTCCACCAAGTCACAACGGGACCAGAAGCCCTGCCTTGAGGAGGAGAGTCAACATCAGCAGTGCCGGAGGCGACACGGCTAGAAGAAGAAGCCATTTCCAAAGCTGCAGACACAAAACCAAGAAAAAGGAATAAGAAGGTGATATAAAGAGAAAAAAAATAGAAAAGAAATTTTCAGAAGACAATTTTGACAGCATCTCCCCTTATCCGGAGCATGCCCAGAAGTCAAATGGGAGAACACCCACCAAGAGGGGGTGACTCCGAAATGAAAAGGGACGGAGTCCCGAACAAAAAACTCCCCGGAGGGAAGGCTTCCACGTCAATTGCTCTGAGGCGACAGAAGGAGAAAGGGAGGAAGAGAGAGAAAGCTAAAGGAGAAATGAGCTTCTCTCTCCCCCTCTCGACGCCTATATCGGCCCAGCCAAAAGGCGCGCCGAGAAGGAGGTCGCGCCGACGGCCGGACGTGCCAAAAGGCGCGCCGAAACGGCCTTCGCGCCGAAAATCAAAAGCGCCACCACCGCGCCAAGAAGATCACCGCGCCGAGAAGAGCACCGCGTCGGGAACTCTCACGCCGAGGCCACCACCGGGCCGAGAAGGTAGTGCCGGAAGCGTCTATGGGGCAAATTATCCCACCAAGGGTGATGCTATCACCGGATCAAACTAAAAATGCTGGTGTTCATCCAAATTTGCTTATAAAGCATGGAAATCACGCAAGCAGAATGAAGACTCAGAGTCAAAAGAATAGCCAATGCACAGGAGCAAGCCTGAAGAGACCACAAAGCGCAGTGTGTGACGTGATGTACACCCGCATGTCCCGTGTCACTCATGCTTCGCTCAAGCCACCTACGGGTGGGGGGCATTTGTTGACACCTGAAATATACTAGAAGAGACCATAGCAGATTCACAGTCTTGAAGATCAGTCGAGGGCACAGCTCATGTACCATCCCTGGGAGATCTGAGAGTCTGAATAGAAGAAACTCACTACCCCTATCATGTTGTTCGACTAAAGCCGTCTTTGGCTAGGTCGCTGTCCAGTACTGGTGTCATTCAGATAGTCAGACTGATAAAACTATTCCAACATTCAGGCAACCATCTGCCTGCTGAAACAGATGTTCAGACATCTCCGATACTCCTAAAGCGAGATGTACAGCGCCTCGCACATGTTTGTGAATGCAAGGTGTAAACAGTCCCATAGAGTCTGAATATATATACATGCCAAGAGTCCCACTGTCAAAAGGGAGTCCACTGACTGGATCTTGGGTCGAATGGGCTGAATGACAGGGAAGTGGGCCAAACCCAGAGGTGAAATGGGACGCGCCGAGGTCCGCCATGCTGGGAAGATGATGCTGGCGCGCCGGGAAGCTCAGGCCGAAAGGGTGAGGGACTGGCCTCTATAAGAGGGCGGCCCTTCGAAAAAGAAAAAAGAAGAAGAGGAAGAAAAAAAAGAAAAGAGGAAGAAAAGAAAGAAGAAGAGGAAGAAAAGAAAGAAAAGAGGAAGAAAAGAAAGAAGAGAGAAGAAGGGAAGAGGAGCCTTCGAAGAAAAAGAGAGAGCCCTTCGAGAAGGAAGGAAGAGGGTGCTTAGCCACCAAAAAGAAAGGGGGGAGCTCGAGCGCCCTTCGTAGAAGCTGAAGAAAGAGAGAGGGGTTCGAGGAGAGATTCCAGGTGTGAGGGCCGTGCAACTGCAACTTCTTTGCTCTCTCTTTCCCTTCTCCGTCTGTCTGAGTATTCCTTTTTTGTTTTTTCGCTTTCGAGCATCTTTGCTCTAGTAGCATCGAATGCTAATGTAACCCTGTTTCCAGGGATGAAGTTTGGATTTCTTTTCCTTTTGGGTTAGATTTCTTTCTCTTAAATCGCATGTGTGTAAGCCATTTGGCTAAAGTAGTTAATAAAAGAATGGGATGAGTTCCAATATGTCTGATCATTCTTTTCTATCTTCCTCTGTATCCAAGGTTTTAATCTCTGTATGGCGGTAGCCAGTCGCGAATGTCTTATGTTTAATTTCCTCTATCTGCTGAAGCTTCTTCGCCATCGTCCTTTATCACCCCCCCTAGCCACATTTCGAGGGCCTGAGACAGTCTATCTCATGGCTCCTCGTATGTGAAACGAAGAGGGACATGTTTAGGGGTTCCTGTCCGTGGTTCTGCTCCTAGTGAGGCTCCCAGAGGAAAGGTGTTCCCCCCGAAGTCTTCCCTCTATGATCATCCAAAACAGCTTAGATCACTGAATAAACCTCCTTGTTCTGAACGTTCAAAGCCTCTACTTTAAAGAACCCCTAAAACCCCACTTCAAAAGCCTCCCGGCGCAAGCCCCTCTCGGCGCACGTTTCACGCCGAGGACTGGCCGCGCCGGTTGAACCTCACGTTTCGCGCCGATACCATCATACCCTCCATGCCTTCATACCCTCCATGCCGAAGATGGCCACCTCGATACGTTTGTGTCGATGCCATCAGGCCATGCCAGCATTGTTCGAAATGTCTTGTCTTCCTGTGGAGAAGCATTACCCTTTCCTCTGTCCTCACGAGAGCCATATCAAAGGGGTCAAATCCCCACATTCTACGAGCCCACTAGGTCATGGATTCCTGCTAGTGCAGGCTCTCCGTTGGCTGCATCGGGCATATTACAATAAAAGGAATGAGATCTCGTACGATCTAAACCCATTGGATCACGGGCTACGCCCGGCACTCATTTTGGTTTCTACTCCGACATTCGTGAGTAGATAGCCTATAATATACTTTTGGCACACTCCCAAAGTAAGGGGAGGTGCTGTCAAAATTCGTTCAGAGTTTTACTCGATCGACCAGCATGATACCTTCATCGCAGTTGTGTACTTAACCCCTAATTGCGTGGCAAGAGTCTGAGACATATCATCTCATGGTGTCTCGGCCACTGCAGGGAATACACCTTACATTCACATGATCTCCCTGGCCCCCCTTCGTGAATGGAGCCACCCCCATCCTCTATTTTCATCCATCCATCACCCTGAAGTCCCCAGGGAATGAAGAAACCCTCATAATACCTCAAACAGAACCAACAAAATCTTCTCCCGGCGCCAACACCTCCCGGCGCCACCTCCTCCCGGCGCCAAACCCGCGCCGGGTTGGGGGGGCGCCGAATGCCCTTGCCATGGCGCGCCGGGACCCCGTCGTGCCGATTACCCCTTAACTTTTCTTGCGCCGGGAGCACGCCGTGCCATTTGGCCTGCGCGTCGACTCCTATTTGTGCCGTTTCGCCTTATCAATGGGTGCTATTCAAACCCTCATGCCAAACAATTCTATTAAACCCAAAATTTGCCCAAACTCAGGCGTCCATTCCTTACCAACTTCCGGGTTAACCTCTATTGTCTCACGAGGGAATTATGGTTCTTCACCCAGGTCCATGGGAGATACATTAATGGGGGGTTTTCATCCCTACATTACACTGAATCCGACATTTCTTCTGTCACCCCGCTGACCCTCGGAGTTCTGCCACCGCATGTCCTCCAACGGTCCTTCGAGGGGAATATTAACAAATGATGCGATGGTGGACACTGTCCCGTCATATGTGGATCCTTTTCGGGCCCAGGGCTACGCCCAATTTTCTTTTGGATTCCATTCCGACTCTCCATGGATGGATGTCCCATATTCCCATTTGGCATAGTCCAAAGGAAGGGGACATGCTGCCAAATTTATGTCATAACTTCGTCGTCACACCCCGCATATCACGGTTCCTCATGCATGTCTGCATTGACCCTCGGGTATATCAAATGGCGTTGACAGAAGGTTGGATTATGCCCCACTGGGAATCTCTGCTATGCGCGATGGTGGTCTTCGGGCCTATGTCCTCCACCACGTACCAAGGGTCCATAATTCTGTGAACTATGCATCCTTTGTATGATAAATAAATGCATCCCGTACGCCTTCATCATGGTCATCATGTAGCTCTTTTTTTTAATCCGGCTTCGACAGCCCGCTATCTCGGCAATTAATCAAAGGTGTTCCCTCCTCGTGGGGGATGTAATTAACGCCATAGCCTTTATGGTATGGCGGACTGCTGGTCCCGACCGAACCTCACATTCGCCCGACACGGGTCAGAATGAGCGCATCATAAAATTGTCACTCATGTGACTGGCACGCCCGCGTCGTCAATCAGTTAGTTAATTACCAGTTAGTTGATTGGTCGATCGACGCGTGAAGTAAGACATGTATACATGTACATATGTACATATACACACGAAATAAAACAATAAGATGGTCGGATAAAACCCATCACAAACAGTCTGGCACGCCCGGTGGGGCCAGTGTCACCTTTCATCTCTTTGTCGAGATATTCGGGCTTCGAAGCCCTCTCAAAGGCTGCTGATTATTGCCTTGTTTGACATTGCAGGCAAACCAATGACGATCAACGGGATAACTGGCGTCGACTTCGATCTTTCGATAGTCGCTGGACACACGCAAGGGTATCTGGCGGTACCCATGGAATTCGGCAGCTTCCCTCCCGCTGTAGGCTTCCCCAACTTTTTGGGGTTGGCCTTCGTCGATATCCTGGAGGTTGAAGCCCCAGTGCCTGCCAAGGAAGCTGTGGAGAAAGCGGGGCCTCTGAAGGTTTCCTACTGCAAAGACTCGTCCGAAACTTTGGCCCCGGCCGCTAGCTGTCTAGTGCACAACGTCATACGTGGGACCCACCCCAATGTCATCAACAAACACCCTGGAGGACGCCAGCGTCGCCAGGTCCGCAAGAATGCTGCTGTAGTTACCGGAACTCTATCTCAGTCCGGGAAATCTATGCTAGTTGTAGGCATGCACGTCTTCCTCAATGGACGCACTGCACGGGTGATCCCGGACCGAGTCATCCCCAACATTCCTATTCACAATGCCTATCAAGCTCTCGTTGGAAGGAGGGCAGAAATAGAAGAAGCCAGCCACTATGGCCAAGGAAGCCCGGCACCCAGGCCGGAGAAGTTCAAACAAGTGTGGGTTCCCAAGCGAACCCGACCTGCCTACCAGCTAACACCTATCCACCGTCGTCTTGTGAACGACGAGGCGGAAGTGAGAAGAGAAAGGGGCCTGCCCCCAAAGGAGGAAGAAGAGGTGGTTGTGGATCCTCCGTGCCACATAAGTTTCCGGGCTGCGGCCCGTCAAGCCAATGTCCCTGCTGCGGGACGAAGATTCTAACTGCCAACCGACAGAGCTCGGCTGGCCTATATCCCTCCTGCCGGAGGTCGACAATCACCCCCCGTCCTATATCAAGAGCGGGGTCAAGAAGAGATGACCTGCTTGGTCAGAAATTATTTCCGAGGCTTAGGCAATCCCTCACTCGGACAACAGCGACTGATGCAGACAGTCGCCATTGAGGAAGGTTACTGCCCATCAGCGGCAGAAGAAGGAAATATGGAAGATAGAATGATGGTGTCGTCAGTCGACGACAATGGATATAATGACGGCTTCGAGGTCGAAGCCGATGAAGCCTTCCCCGAGCGGGAAGAAAGAAGAAGAGTTTCTGTGTTCGAAAGGCTAACCTTTCCACAGCAAGCCAGAAGGAGGGTCTATCAACAAAGGAGAAGGATGCAGGTTTTTACCTACAACATGGCTGGCATATCCAGCCGATATGGGGAGCTTCCTGAAGACCCCCAAGAATTGGCTCAATTGGCCGCACGGCCAGGGCCAACTACCCGCAGAATAGAAGCGGTAAAAGAGCTTCTGATGATGGTTAGAGGGAAACATCCCCAGGTCTATCCCCACTGGGATGACAAGGCCCCCGTCTTGACCGCTAATGTGGTGACGGCAGAAGAAGAAGACGACGTCCTCCTCAACATCCTTCATAAGGATACGTCTGGGGAGACAACAGAGGGTATCCCCACCACTATAGACCCATCAGTTCTGATGCTACTACAAAAACATCAACGGGAGATAGATTCTCTGAAGAAGCAGCTGATGGAAAAGACTGAACATTCATCGGCTTCTAAACCACCCGAAGTCTAGGGTGAGTCATCCCGGGGAGCGGCTCGTCATGATGACCCTCCACCGCTCTATACATTGTCCCAGCCGTCAGAGCCAAGCATGGCGACAGCACAACAGCGGCCGTCACAGTCTCAGCCGCTGCTACCTCCGGTGCTCCCTCAGGTGCACCCGACACCCCCACTGCTGCGTCCTCCACAGGCGACCACCCTGGTCACCCCATACTTGCAGCCAGCGCACTTCTATCCAGAACCGGTCGACCCCACGGTCGTGAACCGGATGATGGTGGAGAGAATGATCGAGCTGAAGCTCGCAGAGAAAAGTGAAGGCAACTACGTCGCATTTGATGCCTATTGGGTGCCCTACCCGCAACACCATGCGGCTAAACGACTTCCCCCGGGGGTCAACAAGCCGCCTAAGTTTGACAAATTCAACGGGAAAGGATCCCCTAAAGAGCATATTGCATATTATATGACCGTTATGGGTGATCTGGCCACCGACGAGTCATATTTGCTGAAATTCTTCGGGTCCTCGCTGACAGGGCTCGCATTTGAATGGTACTCTAGCCTCTCAGTCGGGTCAATCAGTGACTGGTTGGATATGCAGAGAAAGTTCAGAGAAAGATTCCATGTCACAGAGAGGGAGGTCACAGTGGCCGAACTCTACTCAACTAAACAAAGGGCAGATGAGACAGCCTTTGATTACATCAAGAGGTGGAGGAACCTCGGAATGAGATGCAAGCGGCCCCCGCATCAGGAGGACGCGGTACAAATATGCAAACAAAACCTCAGGAGGGAAGTTCTGGAGAAGATGATTGGAATGGAAATACGGTCATTCGACCGGCTGAATAATGTGGTGGCCGAAGTGGAGGCTTTCCTAGCCAAGCCTGTCCTGGCGTCAGCTGCCAGCACAGCCCAGAAAGGCAAGGCTGCGGAACGGCTCCCCACACCTAAAGAAGCGAATGCGCTTGATATCAAGGCGTTCGAACAGTAGAAGGAGAAAGGCAAGAAGGCGGCTCCCCCGCAACCTGCAAAAGCTCTAGATGATAAAGAAGATCCTTCGCTGAGGGACAAAATGAAGAAAGCATATTCCTTCCCAAAAGACAAGACCCGAGTCCTGTTCGACTGGGTAACAGAATAAAGCATGGTCACTCTACCTGAACCAAGGAGACCGGAGGACCTGAAAAGAAAAGACAGTCCAAGATTTTGCCCCTACCACCAGATGTTGGGACATCTAATCGAAGATTGTTATGTTTTCAAAGACGTCATCGAAGGAATGGTAAAGAATAATGAAATAGAGCTAGGAGAGTACAAAGTTGACCCTCCTCAGCCACATGAAGCTCCTTTCAGGAGAGCAGCAGTCAACATGATCTCCCTCTACCAGGCATTACCTGAGGAGATCTCTGAAGCAAGCACACGGAGCACCTACGAAATCTATTTCCTGGAGCCCGTGAAAGAACAACAGGGGTAGCAGCAGATCCCTGTGAAGCACAAGAAGAAGAGGGCACCCCGCCCAAAAGAGGGGGCACATATCCGTGGCATTACACCCCGGCCTGCTCCGCTAGTGGTAGCACCCGTGTGGGTCACTCCACCTACGATTGTCAGAATACATACACCTAACAGGAGGAGACAAACTCCGCTGCCAGTAATCAAGGAAACCAATCCTGGAGTCCTTCGACTGCAGCACCTGATTGAAGGGCTAGATGAATATGTGCAGCCCGAATTGAAACCTTTGCTGGTACGGGACCACGTCCCATGGCAAGAACTAGAACAACTTTCACTCAACCAGGTGGAGGAAGCCCAAACAGCACCCCCTGAAGAGGGCAGCCTGTCCTGGGGGCAGGCACCCGCAGAAACCAAAAAGAAGAGAAAGCAAAAGAAGAAGAAAAGAAAGGCCGCTGGGGCCAATAAAACACAGGTTGTCTCCTGCAATACCCTGTCAGCACTCTTCAACCTGCCCGGAGGAGAGGAAGAAGAAGAAATTTGCTTCACACCCCATGCTGGGGGAGGCAAAGCCGAGGCCGCAACTGCTGCGCATGCCACTCGGTCGGGCCAAAAATGGGGGCGTCAGCCACCACCCAATCACAACATCATGTTTAGAGGGGAGCAACCCTACAAGACACCTCCGTCGGAGGTTAAGGGAGTCCAAATCCCTCCTCCGTCGGGCCTATACAAAAAAAGTGGGGGCAAGGCAGTCCCTTCATTCCTTGAATTTATGAAGATGTCAAAAGGGAAGCAGCCCTGCCAATATGCTAACCCTACACCCGGGGCCATTCACCCGCAGCCAGCGCAATCTACTGAGGATGCGAATGCAGATGAAGCTTTCCCTACGGCAACTAATAAAGAAGACCCGACAGCCGGTGCCAGTCAAGAGGGTACCGGGTCCGAAGAAGATGAAGCAGGTCCGTCTGGACCCGCAAATCAGAACTTCCCCAAGCCCAGATGGGCTGAAGAGATGAAGCTCTCCAATGTCCGGGCTGGGAGCCAAATAATGAAGTTGCTCAAAAAGCTCCCCGCTCGATTTACGATCTGGGAAATTCTCTCTTTGAGTGAAGAAACTCGACAGGCGATCATCACTGCTCTGCAGACGCCTGCTCATTTTGAAGCCTGCATAGCTGAGGCTATATGATGCGGGACGGGACCACGGACACGACAAGCTCGCGATCGTCCCTTAACGAGGGAAGCGTCGGATGTGCGCGGTTGAGAAACCGGCTGGGAGCTAGGGTGGTCGGCTCTCACTTGTGCCCGGATCGGGTCACGGGACGGCTTCGCTCTCTCTCGCAGCAGTGATATTATAAATTGAAAGTGGGCTAGGTATCCCTACACATGCTCTCTAGCAGCGGCATATAAAGCATATAAAGAATTGAGCTAATGCCAAGTGTAAGGGTGAAGGCGATACCTCCACGCTCTCGGCATGGCGAAGATGGGACCCGACCGGAACTCGTACCCCCGGGAACTTAATACATTATGGTTACAGCAATGTAACTAAGCCCACTCCACGCAGGGAGGTAAAGGGCGACACAAGCGGGCCCGGGAGGACCAGTTTCGGGTTGACGGGCGGTTCCGGGTGATGCTTCGGCTTCACGCGTACTCGTGTTAGTGGGGGCCCACGTGCTGACCGGAGTGGTCGTGTGGGGCCTGATGACTCCTCTATTGTGGAGACACTTGGGAAGCGTTCCCCTGGGATGGCGAGCTGCTGGAACGACCACCGGACACCGGGCGGCCCTCGGACGACGCTCGCGGGGAACTCGGCCACAAACCTGAACTTCTGTTTGCAGGCGCGCGACTTGGAGGAAACTGCTGCTGCGATCAGCCCCGTCGTCGGAACGCGACGAAATTAGAGCCGTTGGAAAGAGGACTCAAAATACTTCGACGTAGCGGTCTTCAGAAAAAATAATAAGATCTGTATTTCTGATTGTTGAATTTACAATCTTGCTGAATTCGGGCCAGAACTGTAGGGGCAGAATCTATCTTCTCTGAAGATCGACATTTACCGGGGAGAAGACCTCTGAATCTGGCAATGATTTCTTCAGCAAAGTTGAAGGGCTCTGAGAGAGGAATCCGGGACTATTTTTGGTTTTTTGATTGGAGAAGAAATGGATTTTCGGGGATGTTTTTACTAGACCTGGGTCGGATCTGGGAAACTGTGGGCAGACTGTTCTTGGGAGCTTGGACGAAATTTTAAAATACTTGGAGGGTGAACCAAAAATTAAGAAAATTCCTGGTGGTAGAGGGATGTGGACAGAACTCCCAGTAAATTTGGGCGTCCCAAAGAAAATCAAAAGATGGTTCGAATGGGGTAGACTCAGAGCTGATGAACAGTGAACAGAACCAGGACAGATCTGGAACTTGGACTTGGACGAAAATCAAAACATAGCTAAAGGATGAATTTTGACGTGATTTTTTTTTGTGGGGATAAGGGTTCTAGAGGGGAACCAACCCTGAAATTTTGAGCTTCAGAAGACGAAGGGAGGGATAGCAGGAATTCAGAGAAGAAGGATCTATCCTGAGTGGATAGAACACCGAAACCGTTGGCAACGACGCGTCGGCGGCGAGTCGATGGCGGCGGCGATCACCGGAGTTGCTTCAGATGCTGGAGGGGATCAAGGGGGAAGGGATTACACTCTAGAAAGGGGAGAGGGGGTGGAGGAACCAGGGAGAGAGAGGGGAGGGGCGCAAGCTTCACTTGGGGCAAATGCCTTTTTTTTCATTCATTAATTCCATCAATATGAAAAATACAACCTTATATAGGATGCCAACCAAACTCAACCTCAACCCTTGGATCTAGGGGTTTGGATTGAAGGGCTGGGATACAATGTGAATCACACATTTAATACATTAGTTTAATCTAATTTGACCATACTTATTCAACCTTGGACTAGATCTATTCAAACACCACCTAAACCACAACTACCATGCCTAATAAGACAAGGAACCTTGCGCCCCCTTCCATGGGCCAAGGCCATTCATGGGCCAAGAGCCTCCCATTAGATCATGCTAGACTTGGGCCACTCCCACTTAGATGGCCCATGAGAGAGTGGAACCCAATTTGGGCCTTAAGTGCCTTAATGACCCACTATGAAGTAACACTCTTAATGGACTCTACTAATGGCAACCTAGCCTTGGACTTGACATAACAAATGGCCCATTGGCTTGATATAAGCCTTACAAGGATGGCCCAAATGAAAGAAATCAAAAATTACATACACTTCAAGCCAATACAACCCATAATACACACCAATCCAAGCCAATACACAAAATACAACTCATAAGCTCTTGATGTCCTCATCAATTCTCCCCGGGTGGGAGGAACTCGACCCCGTCGAGTAGGGGTATGGCTGCGCGAGTACTCCGGCGGATCCGTCACCGTGCTAAGTAGCGCGGGTATGCTCCACTCCAAGTGATCGGCACCTGCTCATTCCATATATACTCGATATGCGAACTGCTATGGCTAAAGGTGGTCACTCCGAAGGGGCACTCTCAAAAGGAAGGAGACAGCTCGAAGACTCACTAGGAATCACCGCTGAGTCCCTATAGGTGACTGATCCGGATATAGAAGTAAAACCGATCCCATACTCATCAAGTGAGTCCACTCGCCTCTTACTCGTAAGAGACCGACAACGAGCTTGCACAAGACACATGCAGACTCACCATGCACAGACACACGAATGCAAACCACGCAAACAATCGACTCAAAATCACCACACAAACAAACCACACAAAGAAAGCACACTGACTCATGCACGACTCTAGACTAAGGTGGTAGCATCAAACCCACTAGGTGGCGACATCCTAGGCGGCCGAAGGGTCGCCCAGCTCTTCCCCCATGGCATAGTATTCATCGGCCAGTGCCTCATCGGCCTCGTAATCGACATGCTCAAGCTCGGGAGGTGCGGATCCGCCAACACCTAAGGCTAGGGTGGTGCGAGCGGGACACTCACTAGCAATGTGGCCATACCCGTGACAGTGGAAACACTGTATTCGCGATCGACTACTCTCCCCGATAAGAGGGGCCTTACCCTTATCATCCCGCCGGGTAGGGGGTGTAGGCAACAATGGGGGAGGTGTAGGTGCCTTGGACAAGAGTGGAGGGGGTGCCGGTGCCAGAGGACGGGCTATAGGAGCTGGGGGACGGGCAAAGGGTGCCGGTGGTTGGGATGGAAATAGATCCCGGGGTGGAGGAGGGCGAGGCCGTGGAGCGAAGTGCTCCTGACGGGTGGGCTCCTGAGGTCGAGCCATGGGAGGCCGCTGATGTGAGCCTATAGAGTGACGGGGCTCGGTACTACGGAGAGGGGTGGGGCCCAACCGATGGCTAGACTCGAACTCTCCCTCAAATTGCTCCATCTCGAGAGCAACCTGGTATGCCTCTTCCAACGTCTTGGCATTGCGGCGAAAAAGCTCATACTGGTAGTGTGGCCGCAAATCACGTCGAAAGCGGGACACGGGCATGGTACTCTCCTCCGTGACACCACATCGTAGAAAGTACTCATCAAACTCCGCGATGTATTCAGAGACGGACCGGTCTCCCTGGCTAAGACTTTGCCATCTATCGATGAGTCGCTGGCGGTATGTGGGAGGAAGGTACTTTTGCCGAAGTTTATTCTTCATCTCGGCCCATGTGTCGATCGGGGGTTCTAGCCGCTGAAGTAGCAGGCTCTCCACATTCTTCCAATAAGTTTGCGCCTGCCCCATAAGTTTCATGGTGGCAAATCGGACCCTTCGACGCTCCGACATATCATACCATTCAAAATAACGGTCCATGCCAAACTCCCAATCTAGGTAGACTTTCGGATCCAAAGACCCGTAAAAAGCGGGAGGATCCGCTCGCACGGTCTTAAGGACCCGATCATCATCCTCATCTCGTTGTGGCTGAAAACCACGACGGCGTTGACCATACCCCTCGTAGGCATTGTCGGACCCATAGTCCTCGAGACCAAGGTCACGGTGTGGTAGTTGGGGAACCCGAGGAGGGGCGGGTGGAGGAACCAGTGGTGGCTGATTTTGGGCCGCGGGAGCGGCCTGGACTTGGGCCATGGGAGCGGGTTGGACTTGGGCCCCCGCGGGAGGAGGTGCGGGTGGACCTTGGGCTGCCCCAGGAGGGTCCCCATGTGACATCCTATCTAACCGCCCAACGAGGTCTTGGACCGACCTGTCGGAGGTCTCCATGCGTCCCTCCATGGCCCTAAGGCGACCATCCATATTCTCGGAGAAGGTCCGAAAGTTAGCATCGGATTGGTCCAACCTAGCCATAATGGCCATCATCGCCTCTTGTAGGGAGTGGAAGTCTCCCGAGGTATCCTGTGGGTTGGCCATAGGTGGTGGTGGTGGGGGTGAGTACTGAGTACCCCGACGAATGGGCATGCAAACATACCGACTAGAAGACACCGACTAAAGCAAAACACACTAATGCAAATGATGCACCTAGACTTAACCAAAACTCGATACGTGGCGGAGGCAATCGATCCGAAGATCACTCGCGCAAATGTGCGGCCTTCCCGATAGGTGTAGCCTAACGTTCGGACAACACCTTTTGATTTACCGAGTAAAGGGATGTATGCGACCCAAAAACGACTCTTTTTGTTATTTTGAAAATATGATGATCCTAGACTCGACTTAAACCGACTAATGACTCGATGTAAATGACACTCTTCTTTTTTTTTTTTTGACTTTAGACACCCTAGACTCAACTCGCTCTGATACCAAATTGATGCGGGACGGGACCACGGACACGACAAGCTCACGATCGTCCCTTAACGAGGGAAGCGTCGGATGTGCGCGGTTGAGAAACCGGCTGGGAGCTAGGGTGGTCGGCTCTCACTTGTGCCCGGATCGGGTCACGGGACGGCTTCGCTCTCTCTCGCAGCAGTGATATTATAAATTGAAAGCGGGCTAGGTATCCCTACACATGCTCTCTAGCAGCGGCATATAAAGCATATAAAGAATTGAGCTAATGCCAAGTGTAAGGGTGAAGGCGATACCTCCACGCTCTCGGCGTGGCGAAGATGGGACCCGGCCGGAACTCGTACCCCCGGGAACTTAATACATTATGGTTACAGTAATGCAACTAAGCCCACTCCACGTAGGGAGGTAAAGGGCGACACAAGCGGGCCCGGGAGGACCAGTTTCGGGTTGACGGGCGGTTCCGGGTGATGCTTCGGCTTCACGCGTACTCGTGTTAGTGGGGGCCCATGTGCTGACCGGAGGGGTCGTGTGGGGCCTGATGACTCCTCTGTTGTGGAGACACTTGGGAAGCGTTCCCCTGGGATGGCGAGCTGCTGGAACGACCACCGGACGTCGGGCGGCCCTCGGACGACGCTCGCGGGGAACTCGGCCACAAACCTGAACTTCTGTTTGCAGGCGCACGACTTGGAGGAAACTGCTGCTGCAATCAGCCCCGTCGTCGGAACGTGACGAAATTAGAGCCGTTGGAAAGAGGACTCAAAATACTTCGACGTAGGGGTCTTCAGAAAAAATAATCAGATCTGTATTTCTGATTGTTGAATTTACAATCTTGCTGAATTCGGGCCAGAACTGCAGGGGCAGAATCTATCTTCTCTGAAGATCAACGTTGACCGGGGAGAAGACCTCTGAATCTGGCAATGATTTCTTCCGCAAAGTTGAAGGTCTCTGAGAGAGGAATCCGGGACTATTTTTGGTTTTTTGATTGGAGAAGAAATGGATTTTCTGGGATTTTTTTACTAGACCTGGGTCGGATCTAGGAAACTGTGGGTAGACTGTTCTTGGGAGCTTGGACGAAATTTTTAAAATACTTGGATGGTGAACCAAAAATTAAGAAAATTCCTGGTGGTAGAGGGATGTGGACAGAACTCCCAGTAAATTTGGGCATCCCAAAGAAAATCAAAAGATAGTTCGAATGGGGTAGACTCAGAGCTGATGAACAGTGAACAGAACCAGGACAGATCTAGAACTTGGACTTGGACGAAAATCAAAACATAGCTAAAGGATGAATTTTGACGTGATTTTTTTTGTGGGGATAAGGGTTCTAGAGGGGAACCAACCCTGAAATTTTGAGCTTCAGAAGACGAAGGGAGTGATAGCAGGAATTCGGAGAAGAAGGATCTATCCTGAGTGGACAGAACACTAAAACCGTTGGCAACGACGCGTCGGCGGCGAGTCGATGGCGGCGGCGATCACCGGAGTTGCTTCAGATGCTGGAGGGGATCAAGGGGGAAGGGATTACACTCTAGAAAGGAGAGAGGGGGTGGAGGAACCAGGGAGAGAGAGGGGAGGGGCGCAAGCTTCACTTGGGGCAAATGCCTTTTTTTTCATTCATTAATTCCTTCAATATGAAAAATACAACCTTATATAGGATGCCAACCAAACTCAACCTCAACCCTTGGATCTAGGGGTTTGGATTGAAGGGCTGGGATACAATGTGAATCACACATTTAATACATTAGTTTAATCTAATTTGACCATACTTATTCAACCTTGGACTAGATCTATTCAAACACCACCTAAACCACAACTACCATGCCTAATAAGACAAGGAACCTTGCGCCCCCTTCCATGGGCCAAGGCCATTCATGGGCCAAGAGCCTCCCATTAGATCATGCTAGACTTGGGCCACTCCCACTTAGATGGCCCATGAGAGAGTGGAACCCAATTTGGGCCTTAAGTGCCTTAATGACCCACTATGAAGTAACACTCTTAATGGACTCTACTAATGGCAACCTAGCCTTGGACTTGACATAACAAATGGCCCATTGGCTTGATATAAGCCTTACAAGGATGGCCCAAATGAAAGAAATTAAAAATTACATACACTTCAAGCCAATACAACCCATAATACACACCAATCCAAGCCAATACACAAAATACAACTCATAAGCTCTTGATGTCCTCATCACTATACCAGAAGCCAGTATGACCTTCTCTCCAGAAGACATGCTACTACCTACTGCCAGCCACAACAGGCCGCTATATATGAAAGGGCACCTGAATGGAAGAGAACTGAACCGGATCCTGGTCGATCCTGGTGCAGCAGTCAACATCCTGCCATACAGAATATACGAGAGGTACCACTTTAATGTGAATCTCGAGAAAGTCGGGGATATGCGTATCGCTGGCTTCAACCAAAAATGTGAAGTATCTATGGGAGTGGCAGAGTTCACGATGACCTTGGCAGATTTCACTACAACGGTGCAGTTTCATGTCATTGACTCTCGCACCTCCTACAAAGCGCTGCTCGGCCGCCCATGGCTGCATGAAAATATGGTGGTGCCCTCCACGCTCCACCAATGCATCAAATACAGCCTCCATGGGAAGGAGGAGAGGATATTTGCTGATATCCACCCATTCGAGGTGTTTGAATGTCACTTGGCAGATGCCAACCTATATACAGGGCCTTCCCGGAAGGTTTCTGAAGCTGAGGCCCCCATAGGGGCATCGAAGAATAGATCGGGTTACGGTTGGTATCCACCACCGCCGCGGGGATATGTCAAGCCGAAGGTGGTCTCCCACATCACAGCTTCTGGAGATGTCGGCAGGGTGACACCCCCAGCATTATACCCCAAGGCTAAGGAAGTGCAGGTCGATCGACAGCACGACCGCATCGGAGTCCCGACCGGCCTCACCAAGCCAGTCCCCGGCCTCAATGATCCCACTGTCGAACCTTTCAAAGCTTGGGAGGTGACACAGGAAGATGGGCCCAGCAGCTTGTTCTATACAGCTGAGGAGCATCCCACTCGGGAAGATACAGATTGCAGCCTCCCTAAAGATCTAGGCAACCCGCGGGTTCCTGTCCAAGGTCTGGCATTTACAACAAATCGGATGGCTAAGATGTTTCAGAAGCAACACATCCCTCCCGATCAGTCTCAAAAGCGCAAAGAAGCTTTCCAGAAGATGTGGCATCCTACAAATTTGGATAAGGAAATGAGACGTGTCTCTCAACTTCCAGGGTTGGGCTTCACCCTGGAAGAATATTATTACAGTGGGCGATACGAGGTGGATACTATCTCCGCCTTCTATCCTACTGAAGATGGCCCTTTGAGGGCAACCTTTGATGAGTATCGGTGGAAGCCGAATATTTTGAATTGGCTCGGTCCAGGAATCAAGAAGCAGAAACCTCGGCCCCTCGCCGATGCTGGGAGCAGGTTCATCCTGAAGAAGCGGCCCTTCAAGCCGAATTTGATACGGCTAGCAGCAGCGAAGCCGAAGACAGTCAAGAAGCAGGAGTCTCTCCCTCCATAGAGGTCCTACTAATGGCTACTTCAACACCCTTTCTGCCAATCAGGGAAGCCTTAGTCAACTCCAATCAAGGGGAGCCAGCTACCAGGAAAGAAAAAGCCACTTCTGCAGAAGATACAACTGTCCCAGAAGGCGAAACTTCCTCAACTTCTGCTGCAAAATCAGCATGCTGTCCGGGCCTGGCAGTGAACAGTTACCAGCCCGTCATGGCTGTAATCTCATCTGCAAACACCAAGGCTGCTCTCTCATCCTTGGAAGCTGCGACGGTAATGGATTTGCTAATAGAACAATCCACTCAGCCGCTGGCACAAGAGATCAAGAAACCTCAGGAAGCTCTGGCGGTGTCTGACGAGGAAGTCGAAGTGCTCGACCCTCAAGATGGCATTCCAGAGTTCGTTGACCTCCAACCGGCACCTCCGGAGATAGAAGACGGAGGCCAAGCCACAGTCGATGAACTAATAGAAGTCAACCTGGGAAATGAGAAGGACCCTAGGCCTACCTTCCTCAGCACCCAACTATCCCCAGAGGAACGGGAGCTGTACACTCAGCTACTGCTAGAATACCGGGATTGCTTCGCCTGGACTTACAAAGAGATGCCAGGTCTAAGCCCCGCTGTCTCGCAACATGAGTTGGCAATTAGCCCTGACGCCGAGCCGGTGAAGCAACCACCGCGGCGTATGAGGCCAGAGCTCATCACCCAAATTTGTGCTGAAGTTGACAAGCTCATTGACGTGGGATTTGTTGAAGAAAATCAGTACACCACGTGGCTGGCAAATATCGTCCCCATGAAAAATAAGAATGGACAGATCCGGATATGTGTCGACTTTCGGGATCTAAATAAAGCCTGCCCCAAAGATGACTTCCCGGTGCCAATAACCGAGGTCATGATTGATGCTACAACCGGCCATGAGGCCCTATCATTCATGGACGGGTCTTCCGGCTACAATCAGATTTGGATTGCGGAGCATGACCGAGTCCATACTGCTTTCCGAACTCCTAAAGGCATTTATCATTACAAGAGAATGCCGTTCGGACTAAAGAATGCTGGCGCAACCTATCAGCGCGCAATGACCAAAATCTTTGATGAATTGCTCTACCACAAGGTCGAGTGCTACATAGATGACCTGGTGGTCAAAACCAGAAGAAAAGAAGATCATCTGCAAGACCTCTGGATTGTTTTTCAGAGGCTGAGGCAGCATGAGCTAAAAATGAACCCTATGAAATGTGCGTTCGGAGTGTCGAGCGAAAAATTCTTGGGCTTCATCGTCCGATATCAGGGAATCGAGATAGACCCCGCAAAGATCAAGGTGATTCAGGGGTTACCTCCGCCAAGGAACATCTCCGAGCTGAGATCACTACAGGGCCGTTTGGCTTATGTCCGGCGTTTCATTTCCAATTTGTCAGGGCGATGCCAGCCTTTTCACAAGTTGATGATGAAAGATGTCCCCTTTAATTGGGATGAAGATTGCCAGGCAGCCTTCGACAAGCTAAAAGACTACCTGAAAACTCCCCCAGTGTTGGGCGCACCGGTGAAAGGACGACCATTGATACTGTATATAGCAGCTACACATAATTCTCTGGGGGCAATGCTGGCCCATAATAATGAAGAAGGGAAAGAACAAGCCCTCTATTACCTTAGTCGGAGACTGGTCAGAATTGAAGAGAAATATACTTATATTGAGAAGATCTGTCTGGCGCTGGTCTTCACAGTTAAAAAGCTCCGACACTATATGTTGTCGCATGAAATCAGCTTGGTATCCAAAGAGGATCCCCTGAAGTACATTATGTCTCAACCGGCACTCAAAGGCCGCCTGGGCAAATGGGCGGTAATCCTTATGGAGTTTGATATCTCCTACGTGCCGCGCAAGGCCATCAAGAGCCAAGCTATTGCAGACTTCTTCGCTGAGCACCCAGTGCCCGGGGATTACCCGTTGGAGCCGGAGCTTCCTGAAGATGAAACCCTAGAAGCCGTGCAAGTACAGCCCTCCTTATGGCAACTATACTTTGATGGCGCTTCCAGAATTGACACCTCTGCCACCGGGTCAGCTAGGGTCAGAGCAGGAGCAGGCATAGTCCTGAAATCCCCAGAAGGAGAAGTGGTGCATACATCCTGTTCCATAAACAAGCAATGCACAAACAATGAAGCGGAATATGAAGCCCTGATAATCGGGTTGCAAATTGCTCTGTCCATGGGAATTCAGATGCTGGAAGCATTCGGAGACTCCATGCTAGTTATAAAACAGCTAGAAGGAGAGTTCGATGTACGAAAGCAAGAGCTCCTCCCCTATCACCAGTTGGCAACTCGCCTGATGTCAAAATTTTACTTCATCAGCATTAAGCACATCAATCGAGGCCGGAATGCTCAGGCAGACGCCCTCGCTAAGCTGGCCAGTTCATTGGCGGTCCCGCCAAACACAAGCCTGAATATAACAGTGATCAACCACCGACAGGTCCCCAGCGTGACAGAGGTCCTGACCGACGAACAAGAGATGGAAGTAGCAGTCATCGAAGGGGGTCAGCAGCCCGATTGGCGAGAGCATCTCCTACGCTGGTTTCAACACCTGCAACTTCCAAAAGAAAAGGAACAGAGAATGAAACTCCTGAGGATCAATGATTCTTACGAGATGAGAAGCGGGACCTTGTTCCGAATTATGGCAGATGCTCGAAGGAAAGTCCTACTCCGTTGCTTGTCTTCAGCAGAAGCAGGATAGGTGATGCAGGAGGTCCATGCAGGATCAACTGGAGCACACCAGGCTGGCCCGAAAATGAAAATTGAGATAAAGAAACTGGGTTACTATTGGCCCACTATATTTGATGATTGCTGCAGTTTTGCCAAAGCTTGTCAGAAGTGTCAAGAACATGCTAATGTGGCAAGGAGACCTCCAGTGCCATTGCATCCCACCCTACCAAGCTGGCCGTTTGCTCAGTGGGGCACGGACGTAGTAGGGCCGCTACCAGCATCTTCATCAGGGTGCAGATACATCTTAGCAGCTACGGACTACTTCTCCAGATGGGCGGAGGCAGTAGCACTAAGAGATGTGACGGGAGAACTAGTTGCAAGATTCTTCCGGCAGAATGTAATATTTCGGTTCGGGATCCCCAACCGAATCATCTCTGATAATGGCAGTCACTTTAGGAACCAGAAGGTTTATCGGATGGCCGACAAATATAAAATCGACTGGAGGACATCGTCCCCCTACAACCCTCAAGCCAATGGACTCGCAGAAGCCTTTAACAAGACACTGTGCACGTTGCTGGTAAAGACTGTTAAGTCTAATAAAAAAGATTGGGAAGAAAGGATGTACGAAGCACTTTGGGCCTATCGTACTGTCTACAAGACCCCAACCGGCTGTTCACCTTTCTCCATCGTCTACGGGTCAGAAGCTGTGGTGCCAATTGAACTTGAAGTTCCTTCATTGCGAGTTGCCATCCAGCACGGACTAGTCAATGGTGAGCAGACCAATGCAGAAAGAAGATTGGAAGAGCTCGTTGAGCTCGAAGGAAAACGCCTCCGGGCACAGCAAAACATCAAGCTCTACCAAGCTCGCATGGCCCGTGCTTTTGACAAGCTAGTCAAGGGTCGAGAATTCAAGAAAGGAGACCTGGTAATGGTCAAAAGAAAAGAAGTGATGGCCTCCAACCCCAAAGGGAAGCTGGTCGAAAACTGGGTCGGGCCGTATATCGTCCGCCGAGTATATGAAGGGGTTGCCTACGTCCTTGTAGACCACAAATGAGTCCTTCAGTTCTCTCCCCTCAACGGAAAACACATTAAGCTGTATCATGCAGTGCAGCCGACATGTCCCGAGTGATCGGTCGAAGCTACTCCTCTCCTTGGTTTAGCGGCACTCCGCCCTAACCGAGCTACCTTTTTCTTGGTTTAGTGGCACTCCGCCCTAACCGAGCTACCTTTTCCTTGGTTTAGTGGCACTCCGCCCTAACCGAGCTACCTTTTCCTTGGTTTGTGGCACTCTTCCCTAACCCAGCTACCCTTCCTTGGTTGGTGGCACTCCTCCCTAACCGAACTACCTTTCTTAGTTTAGTAGCACTCCGCCCTAACCAAGCTATCCTCTCCTTGGTTTAGTGGCACTCCGCCCTAACCCAGCTACCCTTCCTTGGTTGGTGGCGTTCTGTCCTAATCAAGCTACCCTTTCCCTTGGTTAGTGGCATTTCGCCCTAGTCAAGCTACCTCTCCTTGGTTTAGTGGCACTCCGCCCTAACCGCGCTATCTTTTTCTTGGTTTAGTGGCACTCCGACCTAATCGAGCTACTTTCTCCTCGGTCAGCGGCATTCCGCCCTAATCGAGCTACCTCTCCTTGGTTAGCGGCATTCCGCCCTAATCAAGCTACCCTCTCCTTGGTTAGTGGCATTCTGCCCTAATCAAGCTACCTCCCATCGGTTCGGTGGCATTCCGCCCTAATCGAGCTACCTTCTCCTTGGTTAATGGCACTTTACCTTAGCCGAGCTACCCTTCCTTGGTTAGTGGCATTCTGCCCTGACCAAGCTCCCGAAAGAATACAGCACGCTGTTGCCGTTACAGGCCTTACGCCCGAATCGGCGAGAGATCACTCCTTTGCGTTAGCATTCAGCCCTTGCTAACGAATGAACTGTTCTACTCGGTGCAAGGTCTGGTGCTCCGGCCGACAGCCATCTACTATCAACCAGGGGTCGAACATCGCACTTCGACCTGCCACCCTATACATATCAATAAAAAAAAAGGAAAAGAAAATGGGGTTAAAAATAGAGATACCCCGCCAGACTTGCTCCTATATTAGGACAAGTGCAAAAATAGCTATAACCCAGCTGTGGCGAAAACCCGAAAGGGCGTCGCAGACAAAATTGGGTACCCCGCCACGTGAAAACCCGAAAGGGCGCGTGGGCAAAAGCAAGAGGGGGCTGGCTTCGGCGAAAACCCGAAAGGGCGCTTAAGTCAGTAAAGTGGTAATTTCCAAATTCCCCTTCTGTTCGCCACCTGATGAAACTCCACAAGGGACAACCCTCAAAAGTCCCACCGAAAATCCTTGAATAAACCCATGTTCGACCCTCGTCATCATCGGCGAGATCGGGCGATCTCTACCCTTCACTTGGACCTTACGTCCCTGTTAATAATCCCATCTTTGCTTCGGCATGTGACCCATGCTGATGAATAAGCCCATGGTCGACCGTCGTCATCATCGGCGAGATCGGTCAATCCCAACCCCTAAGCTTGGACCTTCCGTCCTTGCTAATGAACCCACCTTTGTTTCGGTGATAACCTATGCTGGTTAATAAACATGTGTTTGACCCTCGTCATCATCGGCGAGATCGGTCGATCTTTACCCCTAACTCGAATCTTACATTCTTTTTAATAGACCATATCTTTTGCTTCGAAATCTAGCCGGTGTCAACGAACCGAAGCCGGGTTCAATCCTTGTCATCATCGACAAGGTCTGTCAACATTTTCACGGTCCAGTTCTTCTGTATCCTATACAAATAAAAAAAAAGAAGAAAAGAAAATGGGGTTAAAAATAGAGATACCCCGCCAGACTTGTTCCTATATCAGGACAAGTGCAAAATGGCTATAACCCAGCTGTGGCGAAAACCCGAAAGGGCGTCGCAGACAAAATCGGGTACCCCGCCGCGTGAAAACCCGAAAGGGCGCGCGGGCAAAAGCAAGAGGGGGCTGGCCTCGGCGAAAACCCGAAAGGGCGCTTAGGTCAGTAATATGAATAAAAAAATGAATGATAAATAGTGATGAACCATCCTCCGTCCGGAAGGCCATTTACAAGGTCGAGGCGGAGTCTTCATCCGATATCCCACTTACATACATCTATTGTCCACCCTTTTCGACCCTTGTCACCATCGGCAAGATCGGTCGCTACCCTTTCCGGTTTTTGTCACCATCGGCAATACCGTCTACCCTTTTCGACCCTTGTCACCATCGGCAAGATCGGTCGCTACCCTTTTCGGTTTTTGACACCATCGGTAATACCGTCTACCCTTCCCGGTTCTTGTCACCATCGACAAGACCGTCTACCCTTTTCGACCCTTGTCACCATCGGCAAGATCGTTCGCTACCCTTTTCAGTTTTTGTCACCATCGGCAATACCGTCTACCCTTCCTGGTTCTTGTCACCATCGACAAGACCGTCTACCCTTTTCGACCCTTGTCACCATCGGCAAGATCGGTCGCTACCCTTTTCAGTTTTTGTCACCATCGACAAGACCGTCTACCCTTTTCGACCCTTGTCACCATCGGCAAGATCGGTCGCTACCCTTTTCGGTTTTTGTCACCATCGATAATACCGTCTACCCTTTTCGACCCCCTTCACCATCGGCAAGATCGGTCGCTACCCTTTCTGGTTTTTGTCACCATCGGCAATACCATCTACCCTTTTCGACCCTTGTCACCATCGACAAGGTTGGTCAACATCTCCCCCAATCAGGGTCAATAATGGAATTACCACAAGCAACCAGCAGTCACGATTTCGACGCCTCTTGTCAACAAGACCTACGTCTGCGCCAACCTGGCAGCCTCTGGAACCCCATCCCGCGGTGGAGCGAGGCCCCCATCCTTTCTTTGAAAGGGTGGACGCTCTCCTGCGACACGGACATGAAGGTACTTCCAAGCAGGTCGCCAGAATTGCCACAAGACACTACAGAATGTGAGTGTGAACGTGGACACCAAAAAATATATAGTGAAGGAGACTTCTATTCCATTACAAAAAGGGGAAGTGAATACAAAAGGAGCCCTTCTGAGGGGACAGATTACAAAGGTGGATCAGTTAAGATCGCCTGAAAATATCTGCAAAGTCAATAAGCCCAACATGAGGAGCCGCCCCCAGTTCATGGAGCTGCATTTCCTCTTCCTGAACCCGAGTCACCTCAGTCTCCAAAGACGCAACTCGGCCCTCCAGCAAAGAAGTTCTCTCGATGCCTTGGACTTCCGCAGCCTCCAGCCGCGGTATCTCAGCCTCTACGGTAGCCAATTCAGCATGAAGGTCTTCCCGTCGGCCATGTAGAATATGTGCCTGGGTTGCGGAAGCCTCAACCTGAGCCCTGCTCTCCTGAAGATCAGAGGTCAGAGACGTCAGCTCCGCCTGACAGTCAGCTTTCTGCAACTAGAGGGCCCCCAGCCGGTCGCCCATCATCTTCTCAAGAAAATCCCGGCGGCTCACAAATTTCAGCAAGAAAAGCACTTGCTGGGCCCAGATGTCTAAAGGGCAGCCTAATGCCTGCAGTCCGATCGTCAGTCGCACAGCTACCTCCTTCAACTGGGAGTAAGATAGTGTCGGCTGAGATTCCACAACCTGACGCAACATCTCTAGATGCTGCCAAACAAATTCCTCCGATGAGGTAATGCCCAGGGAAGCTGCCGGAGGCACCTCGAAAGTCACTTCCCCGTCTATAGAAGCCCATAAGCCGGTATCCGGCTCGGAAGAGGAAGATGGAACGGCCACCAAAGCCGAAGAAGCAGATACCACGGCAGCATGTTCCTGCTTCGTCAGACTCCTGTCAGGTCTTCCTTCCACAGAGCCTAGGAGGGACGGAGGTTCTAACTCTGTCTCCGGCACAACTGGAGCTGCAGAATCAGGCGCGATCGTCATTATGGCCGCTGATACAAAAGCAGACCCCCTTTGCAGGTCGGCCTCAGTCCTCAATTCTGTCGTCGACGCTAGAGCGAGACTCTCCCCCGACTGGCTCGGCTCCGAGGGTAATCCCCCAGCAGCCGCATGTATCCTCACTGGCACGGGGCGGAGTAGGGTGATTGTCCCTGAAAGAGATGCGGTGGCCAGCGGTAGCAGATCCGAGGCCTCTGATGAAACCACAGCAGTACCAGAAGTCGATGCCGGGGAATGAATAGCGGCTTCGAGTTTTTGGAATGAAAATTCATGTAAACACCAAGGTGGCAAAAAAGAAAAAAAGAGGGGGATATGCGGCTTTGTAAAGGGGCGGACAGGATTTACTATGATGACAGTATCCATCTCTTCAAGCCCCTGAATAGAAGATTCCAACCCTGCAGATGAAGCAGCAAAAGGAGGGGTTATCTCCACCTCCACGTCCAATCCAGCAAATTCCTTCTGCAACACTCCCTCGGATGATGCCCTCGGCAGCCTCGGAGGACTGAAAATCAAAGCATCGCTTGACAGTGTGAAGGGAGCCGTTGCCCCTTTGCTGTCTGCTGCAGACACTTGTTCATCACCTTCTGAAGAATGATGGTCAATCTCTTCGTAAGAAGGGGTGGCAGAGCTACTCGAAGAAATATCTATGCTGATCTCAGGTTGGCCCGCCTCCTCCGTCGCCTGACGGGACGCTGAGCGGGTGAGCACACGCCGCAATGGGATAGCACCCTTCTTCAGCACAGTCTTATGTCCCGCGGGCTGTGAAGGAGCTTCCACAACAGGCACCTTAACCGCCGTGCTGACCACTCCTGTCGTCACAACAAAACAAGTGCATAAGGCAGGACGGAAAGCTCAATAAAAATGGGAGTCTAAAGGGCTATAATTGTTCGGCTCACCCTTAGCCTCACCGGCAGGCGTAGGAGAAGGAAGTCTGACATCCTCCTCAACAGCGAGGAGACTCTTCCCTGCTGCTCCAGCTATCTCAGTCGCCCCTGTTGTGGCTGTGACGGAAGGCCCTATCTCTCCTGCTTCCAGGAAGGATTCCTCAACACCCGTGGTGTCAACCACTCCGGGAGCTGAAGTTATACAAAGAAGACGTCAGAAGAATGAAAATGTCGTGAAAAGAGCATTCCTTTAGAACCGCAAAGGGATAATGATGTCACCTTCATCTACTTGCTGGCTGACCTCTTTCTGAGCAGCAAACTGCTCGAATGATGGCACCTCGGGCAGGGGAGTCTTAGCCACGTCAGTCGAAGGCCGCTTTGAAGAAGTCTTCTGAGCTTTCTTCGCTCGGCTTATTGCAATCTTCATCGCGGAGGCCACTCTCTTCTTGCCAGGCGGCAGTGGAGTAGTAGTCGGCGTTGGTGCAGGAACCTCAAAATATTCCGGTTTCTGCCCCTGAGAGATAATTTTTCTATAAAGTCCATGCTGCTTGATGTCCGGATGGTCTGTCAAATGAAGCACATGCCATTATGAAGGAGCTGAGCAACAAACTAATCTACATGTCAACGGAGGAGCACTTACCTGCCCGGCCCTTGTAAAAGGATGAGAGTGGCCAATACTGATAAGCCACCTCCTTACTTCGGGAGGCAGCCTCCCGAACAAGCCAGCATATGTCACCGATCTTTTTTCACCTGTCAACCAGGTCGGCCAAGTCGGTATGCCCGTTGGAAGCTATACAATGATATAAGCCGAGGTGGTCAAAGCCCCAGACATCGGCATAATGAAAAGATACGAATAGAGGCTTGTCCAGAACACTAGCTACGGGACTCTCAAGGGTTAGTCCATGGATGCTCATCAGGACAAACAGCCAAGACGTATGTTGATAATATGTCAGGGTTCTGTCCTCTCTATTAACAAACGCCCGACACGGGCAAAAGCGATCCACTTCGCACTTCCATGAAACTGCTTTGGAGAGCGACTCCTCAATAGGGAACGGGTACTGCTGAAGCTCCAGGCGTGAACCACCAATCTGGCATAGATGTTCTAAATTCTGTGTGAAAGCATCTTCACTTATGTCAGCAAGCACGGGTATCAGTGGTTTAGTTACTCCCTCCTTGATGGCTTTTCTGCTCGCTATATATGCCTCTGCCTCCTTCGGGTGGTGGGAAAATAATCTCTTCAAATGGGCTTCGTCAATGTCAAAAACGGGCCCAGGCTGCTGGCTCAGAAATGTGCGCTCAGCCACATCCCAACATGTCATTCGGGCATTACGATAGAAGCTCGTGCGAGCATTCCACCATTTCACATACTCTGGAGTGACCCTGGGAACTCGGTTCGGCATCGGCACTCTGAAAATGTTGGCATCCCGGTGGTGAAAATAGTCCCACCAGGAGCGACCTTCGGCCACAATGGTCAAGCCATGCTTTGACCTGCTGTCCAAAGGGAACAGGGCGACCGAGGGCGGAATATGCTGATCGTAGCCGAAATTCCGACCGAACCTGAAGGGATAGTAGGGTTCTAAATAAACTGTGCCCCCCTTTCTGAATACTAAAACACTGGGACGAATTGATAAAGCCCAGTCAATGAGTTCGGGCTCCAAGACTGGCCGGGTCACGGTGTTGCCCGAAATGAAATGTGTGAAAGTCTCCACTGCCTCGAGCTTACACTCACGCTGACGGTTCACTAATGGAGATGAATGTGCGGCCAGATTCCAAAAGTGGATAGTCCCCGCTGAATCCATCGGAACCCTTGCCAGTCGGCCACGGATGGAGAAGAGTTGCTGGGACACTGGACCCGGTTCAGCACTTGCAAACTCCAACATTCTGGGATACAATGTCATTGTCTGCAGAGTCCGGGGAGCTAGCTCTGGAAATAAATTGCACACCCAGGCATTAAAAAAAATGAAACGGCCCCACCGTTCGGAAAGAGCGGGGGATCCGATGCCTATGAATATCTCCAATGGATTTGTAAATCAGGCATAGTGCGGCTGGACATATTGCAAGCCGTATGCCCCAAGCCATCTGACAAGCCGCGTATATTGCCTCCGGCCTAATAACTATCTCATCCCCCTGCGGGAGGGCAAAAGTACACAGCCAGAAGGTAAGGTAGGCAGCACAATGGGTAAGGGGATCAACCCCCATCGGATTCGGCCCCCCGCGGCTTATCCCCCGAAGAGAAGCAGGCAGCTCTGACTTGAACTTAGGTGGCCTGCTGGGCTTACCCGCAACAGGAGCTACGTGAGGGAACTCACTGTACTTCAAAGGGCCACCAAAGAAATACTGAATCCAATGTCCTGCTCGGACTCTCAGTTTACTGCTCTTCTCCCGGGGCTGGTATCCCTTTGAGGATCCCCTATTCAGCGTCAGGTAGAGGGAGCGGTATGCCTTCATCAAGTACCAGTATGAATAGCCGAAGTAATATTCGCCTTCGCCGTCTGTTTCATCCTTGATGAAGTCATGAATGCAGACCTCCTCATAGGGCTCTCCGTCAATCGGCAGGCCCGATAACTGTGATAGGCTCCAAAGATCCAGAGAGGTTTCACCTTCTGCTGTATAGAAAGTGTTGAATTGCGGGCAAAATACTTCGAACATGCCGCAGCACAGCCCTTTTGAAATGGGATACCTGAAGCGAGATGCATACACACTGTGGTACACCCCGGCTCTGACCAGCAGCGGTGCATACTCTTTCAGAACATATTCTGTAAATTCTACTGCCCCTACACGGAAGAGATGAGCATCTGTCACCTTCGTGTCTGCAAACCACCCAGCTGCCAACTGGAATTTGAACTGAACAGCCAAGCAATTCAGCACAAATGGTTCGTCTCTGTAGCCCCACTTGAGGGGCGCCAAAAATAAACCGTAGCCGGGCTTCTCCCTATTGACCCAACCTACGGTGTTGTCCCATTTGGCTGGTGTGAACTCTGGAGCCAGTGTTAACATTTTCTGCTCTGCCTCCAGCTCTGTTACTCCTAAGACGGCGTCCCACCTGCGCCGCTCCCCCAGAAGGTAGATAGTATCACCACGATACACAGAACCTTTCAAGCTGTCCCGGTCCAGCAACATGGCCCGCTCCACCATCCGAGCTAGCATGACGTCCCTCTTCCCAGAGACGTTGAAGGTGCAAATGAAGGGCGCGAGGTGACGATCCTTCGAGAAGTCCGCGCGATAGCCATCATCGTGACTGAAGTCCAGTCCCCCCTCGACAGTCACAATGCGAGAGGCGGATATTGTATCTGTTTCGGAGTCGGAGGATTCGTCGACTATAGCGATCCTCCCAAGACCCCGGTCCAACTGTCCGACATTCCTCCAAGTCACAACGGGACCAGAAGCCCTGCCTTGAGGAGGAGAGTCAACATCAGCAGTGCCGGAGGCGACACGGCTAGAAGAAGAAGCCATTTCCAAAGCTACAGACACAAAACCAAGAAAAAGGAATAAGAAGGTGATATAAAGAGAAAAAAAATAGAAAAGAAATTTTCAGAAGATAATTTTGACAGCATCTCCCCTTATCCGGAGCATGCCCAGAAGTCAAATGGGAGAACACCCACCAGGAGGGGGTGACTCCGAAATGAAAAGGGACGGAGTCCCGAACAAAAAACTCCCCGGAGGGAAGGCTTCCACGCCGATTGCTCTGAGGCGACAGAAGGAGAAAGGGAGGAAGAGAGAGAAAGCTAAAGGAGAAATGAGCTTCTCTCTCCCCCTCTCGGCGCCTATATCGGCCCAGCCAAAAGGCGCGCCGAGAAGGAGGTCGCGCCGACGGCCGGACGTGCCAAAAGGCACGCCGAAACGGCCTTCACGCCGAAAATCAAAAGCGCCACCACCGCGCCAAGAAGATCACCGCGCAGAGAAGAGCACCGCGTCGGGAACTCTCACGCCGAGGCCACCACCGCGCCGAGAAGGTAGTGCCGGAAGCGTCTATGGGGCAAATTATCCCACCAAGGGTGATGCTATCACCGGATCAAACTAAAAATGCTGGTGTTCATCCAAATTTGCTTATAAAGCATGGAAATCACGCAAGCAGAATGAAGACTCAGAGTCAAAAGAATAGCCAATGCACAGGAGCAAGCCTGAAGAGACCACAAAGCGCAGTGTGTGACGTGATGTACACCCGCATGTCCCGTGTCACTCATGCTTCGCTCAAGCCACCTACGGGTGGGGGGCATTTGTTGACACCTGAAATATACTAGAAGAGACCATAGCAGATTCACAGTCTTGAAGATCAGTCTAGGGCACAGCTCATGTACCATCCCTGGGAGATCTGAGAGTCTGAATAGAAGAAACTCACTACCCCTATCATGTTGTTCGACTAAAGCCGTCTTTGGCTAGGTCGCTGTCCAGTACTGCTGTCATTCAGATAGTCAGACTGATAAAACTATTCCAACATTCTGGTAACCATCTGCCTGCTGAAACAGATGTTCAGACATCTCCGATACTCCTAAAGCGGGATGTACAGCGCCTCGCACATGTTTGTGAATGCAAGGTGTAAACAGTCCCATAGAGTCTGAATATATATACATGCCAAGAGTCCCACTGTCAAAAGGGAGTCCACTGACTGGATCCTGGGTCGAATGGGCTGAATGACAGGGAAGTGGGCCAAACCCAGAGGTGAAATGGGACGCGCCGAGGTCCGCCATGCTGGGAAGATGATGCTGGCGCGCCGGGAAGCTCAGGCCGAAAGGGTGAGGGACTGGCCTCTATAAGAGGGCGGCCCTTCGAAAAAGAAAAAAGAAGAAGAGGAAGAAAAGAAAGAAAAGAGGAAGAAAAGAAAGAAGAAGAGGAAGAAAAGAAAGAAAAGAGGAAGAAAAGAAAGAAGAGAGAAGAAGGGAAGAGGAGCCTTCGAAGAAAAAGAGAGAGCCCTTCGAGAAGGAAGGAAGAGGGTGCTTAGCCACCAAAAAGAAAAGGGGGAGCTCGAGCGCCCTTCGTAGAAGCTGAAGAAAGAGAGAGGGGTTCGAGGAGAGATTCCAGGTGTGAGGGCCGTGCAACTGCAACTTCTTTGCTCTCTCTTTCCCTTCTCCGTCTGTCTGAGTATTCCTTTTTTGTTTTTTCACTTTCGAGCATCTTTGCTCTAGTAGCATCGAATGCTAATGTAACCCTGTTTCCAGGGATGAAGTTTGGATTTCTTTTCCTTTTGGGTTAGATTTCTTTCTCTTAAATCGCATGTGTGTAAGCCATTTGGCTGAAGTAGTTAATAAAAGAATGGGATGAGTTCCAATATGTCTGATCATTCTTTTCTGTCCTCCTCTGTATCCAAGGTTTTAATCTATGTATGGCGGTAGCCAGTCGCGAATGTCTTATGTTTAATTTCCTCTATCTGCTGAAGCTTCTTCGCCATCGTCCTTTATCACCCCCCCTAGCCACATTTCGAGGGCCTGAGACAGTCTATCTCATGGCTCCTCGTATGTGAAACGAAGAGGGACATGTTCAGGGGTTCCTGTCCGTGGTTCTGCTCCTAGTGAGGCCCCCAGAGGAAAGGTGTTCCCCCCGAAGTCTTCCCTCTACGATCATCCAAAACAGCTTAGATCACTGAATAAACCTCCTTGTTCTGAACGTTCAAAGCCTCTACTTTAAAGAACCCCTAAAACCCCACTTCAAAAGCCTCCCGGCGCGAGCCCCTCTCGGCGCACGTTTCACGCCGAGGACTGGCCGCGCCGGTTGAACCTCACGTTTCGCGCCGATACCCTCATACCCTCCATGCCTTCATACCCTCCATGCCGAAGACGGCCACCTCGATACGTTTGTGTCGATGCCATCAGGCCATGCCAGCATTGTTCGAAATGTCTTGTCTTCCTGTGGAGAAGCATTACCCTTTCCTCTGTCCTCACGAGAGCCATATCAAAGGGGTCAAATCCCCACATTCTACGAGCCCACTAGGTCATGGATTCCTGCTAGTGCAGGCTCTCCGTTGGCTGCATCGGGCATATTACAACAAAAGGAATGAGATCTCGTACGATCTAAACCCATTGGATCACGGGCTACGCCCGGCACTCATTTTGGTTTCTACTCCGACATTCGTGAGTAGATAGCCTATAATATACTTTTGGCACACTCCCAAAGTAAGGGGAGGTGCTGTCAAAATTCGTTCAGAGTTTTACTCGATCGACCAGCATGATACCTTCATCGCAGTTGTGTACTTAACCCCTAAAGGTGTGGCAAGAGTCTGAGACATATCATCTCATGGTGTCTCGGCCACTGCAGGGAATACACCTTACATTCACATGATCTCCCTGGCCCCCCTTCGTGAATGGAGCCACCCTCATCCTCTATTTTCATCCATCCATCACCCTGAAGTCCCCAGGGAATGAAGAAACCCTCATAATACCTCAAACAGAACCAAAAAAATCTTCTCCCGACGCCAACACCTCCCGGCGCCACCTCCTCCCGGCGCCAAACCTGCGCCGGGTTGGGGGGGCGCCGAATGCCCTTGCCATGGCGCGTCGGGACCCCGTCGTGCCGATTACCCCTTAACTTTTCTTCACGCCGGGAGCACGCCGTGCCGTTTGGCCTGCGCGCCGACTCCTATTTGTGCCGTTTCGCCTTATCAATGGGTGCTATTCAAACCCTCATGCCAAACAATTCTATTAAACCCAAAATCTGCCCAAATTCAGGCGTCCATTCCTTACCAACTTCCGGGTTAACCTCCATTGTCTCACGAGGGAATTATGGTTCTTCACCCAGGTCCATGGGAGATACATTAATGGGGGGTTTTCATCCCTACATTACACCGAATCCGACATTTCTTCTGTCACCCCGCTGACCCTCGGAGTTCTGCCACCGCATGTCCTCCAACGGTCCTTCGAGGGGAATATTAACAAATGATGCGATGGTGGACACGGTCCCGTCATATGTGGATCCTTTTCGGGCCCAGGGCTACGCCCGATTTTCTTTTGGTTTCCATTCCGACTCTCCGTGGATGGATGTCCCATATTCCCATTTGGCATAGTCCAAAGGAAGGGGACATGCTGCCGAATTTATGTCATAACATCGTCGTCACACCCCGCATATCACGGTTCCTCATGCATGTCTGCATTGACCCTCGGGTATATCAAATGGCGTTGACAGAAGGTTGGGTTATGCCCCACTGGGAATCTCTGCTATGCGCGATGGTGGTCTTCGGGCCTATATCCTCCACCACGTACCAAGGGTCCATAATTCTGTGAACTATGCATCCTTTGTATGATAAATAAATGCATCCCGTACGCCTTCGTCATGGTCATCATGTAGCTCTTTTTTTAATCCGGCTTCGACAGCCCGCTATCTCAGCAATTAATCAAAGGTGTTCCCTCCTCGTGGGGGATGTAATTAACACCGTAGCCTTTATGGTATGGCGGACTGTTGGTCCCGACCGAACCTCACATTCGCCCGACATGGGTCAGAATGAGCGCATCATAAAATTGTCACTCATGTGACTGGCACGCCCGCGTCGTCAATCAGTCAGTTAATTACCAGTTAGTTAATTGGTCGATCGACGTGTGAAGTAAGACATGTATACATGTACATATGGACATATACAAACGAAATAAAATAATAAGATGGTCGGATAAAACCCATCGCAAACACGGCCACGGCGTCATCGCGAAGCTTCAGGAGGCGTACCATATACCATTGGAATCTTTGTCTAGTCAGCTTCGTAGCCGAGGTGGTTTTGTCTTCATCCAAGCACCGAGCTGCCCGTGAGAGCGATTCTTCCTCGACTGCGCAGAACCACTCTGGCAGAGAACCAGAGCTCCAGATCAAGTTCCACCATGGCCATCCTCTTGTGGATCTGGAGGCGGAGGTTGGCTCAGATCTTCTACTACGAGTCTACTTCCAGGATCAAGAAGCGGAACCCCATTCGGCATCCGGAGCTAAGAGTTCTCATTTTTCTTCCCCGGGTGCGCAGCTCTGTTCCTCCTGGGATCGATAGACTCTTGATCACTGTTTGGGATGTCTCTATCTACTCCAACCTCCTCTGGCACCCCTATGGATCTCTGTTCGAAGAGGACTTGACAACGAATCCAGCAACTCCGGCCAAGCCTAAATCGGAGCTGAGGAGCGTCCGTGGTAGCCTCGTCTTCCAGCTGTAGGGGTGCAGAAGCTACCAGAACCAGCAAGCAGAGCCCCTGTTTGTGCCTGTGTCCCGACCAGCACCGCCTTCCAGAAATTCCCCCAAAAATTGGACGTCTTCCTGGGTCAACTACGAAGGATCTCCAATTGGTTTCGTTGACAATGGAGTTCAGGAGAGGCCGCCTCGGCGCCGACTTCGACCGCCTGTCCCCTGTTCCAGAGGGCAAATAGAACCGTTATTTTTCTTTCATTAAGTTCCTAGATTGATTCTCCCCTTCCCGCCTGACCGGCTTACCGCCCCTCCCTGCGTGGAGGTAGTGTTACACTGTATCACATTATCCCCAACCCCTTGTCCGACCCTCCTGTGCGAGGAGTAGTGGTGTACTCTATAAATTTTCAGGTCAAGTGACATCGACGTGGCGTGCGGGTGCATAGTCACGCCTCCCCGCTCGCCCTCATCTTCGGCTGGGGTCAGCGTCTTCACACCGACCAGGTGAGCTACTGAACACTTCTCTTTGCTGATTTTCATTTGCTTAATTAGTATTGCATCTTAGTGCCGTCGGCGGTGAGAGAGTGCCCGATCCCAAATTTGCTTAAAATTGAGCGACTACCATGGGTGAGTTACGAGAGTGCCATTATATCACACGCCCTCGGCGTGCTGGCCGCCTACGAGATTTGGCATCCCGGGACCCTTGGGGCTTCAATCTTAAGCTAGCCAACCCCCTGGAATCTCAAGGTCTAACCTCGGACCCTCATCCCCATCGTCGGTCCACCTACGGACCCGGTTGCACGCTACGCGGGTGAGTCCGCTCGAGGGAAGTTGCCGGTCCGTTGCATCGCTTGCTTGCTAGGTCCGAGGGGTCTTCGGTCTTGTAATTATAACCCCCAAGGTGGTGTCACATCACTTGCATAGACTTAATGTGTGAACACTGAATGCATGAACTCTTTTGCACCGAGTTGCCTAAGACGTGTTGCACAGACTTTATGTGCCCGGTGCAAGAATTGCACCGACTCATTGTGCCTAGACTTAAGCATGCACGGACTTAGTCTCGAGCAACAACTACCAGTGCATCGACTTGACTGATGCATGGATGACACTTGCACTGACTTGGTCGCGTGCAGTAACAAGGCTTGCATCAACTTTATGTATGCATGCACGGACTTAATGTGCTTTGAACTACGCATGCACGAAATGTTGCACCGACTCTAATGTGTGTGAGGTCGATTATTGCACCGACTTGATCGCGTGCAGCAATGACGGTTGCAAAGACTTGACGTCCCTTGGATGCAAGCATGCACAGACTTTGTTCGCATGAGACACACATATGCACAGACTCAATACAGAATGAATTTAGTGTTGCACCGACTCCATTCTATGCAAAGTCTAAGTTTAAAGATGCTGACAACAAGTATATGAAAGACTAACATATAAAATGCATCAAAATACATACACCATCATGTCAAGATAAAGTCAACACCTCGGTCAACTAAGTCAAATAGTACAATTGCCATTCACTTAAAACAATTCAGCCCAAAGCAGTACACATACTGCTCATCAATCCAGAGGAGACTCAACATTCTCCCCCTTCAATCCATCTTAGAGGAGACCCAACATCAGTCCCGTCCTCTTCGGCAGATCATGTGGCAGGAGTTCGTCCCGGCTTTTAAGCATGCTTTTTGTCCATCCTTCCTCAGGTCGTAGAAGCTGCGCGAGTTTCTAGAGCTGGTCTAGGGTAACATGACAGTGATGCAGTATAGGTCCAGGTTCATTGAGTTGGGCCGTTATGCACCGCACATTGTGGTAGATGAGATGGTGCAGACTGAGCAATTTGTCGGGGGTTTGAGGTTAGAGCTGAGGCATCCTTTGCTTGCGTCGGGCTTGACCAACCTGGATGCGGCTTGTAGAGCAGTAGCGGCGTTGGAGAGAGATTTACTGAAGACTCGAGGTCGGGGTTGCGCAGGTCAGTCGCAGATGGGTCTTAGCCAGTCGATGGATGTGCAGCAGTAGAGTACCATTCGGCCTTCAGTAGGTGGTTCAGGGACATCTCCGTCTGTGGCGTCAGCGGCGGATTCATCTTCCATTGGATCGAAGCTCAAGAAGCTATTCAAGGAAGCTAGGTTTATTAGGAGGTGTCAGGATCATAGGGAGTTGAAGCAGTAATCAGCGAGTAGTGTTTAGCAGCCTACTCCGTTTCAGCTCCGGGGTTCAGTGAGTGGTTCTCGGGGAGGGTGTCCTCGGTGCGACGATTCTCATCTAGGCAGGCAGTGCACGGCGCCCGTGGTTTGCTTTAGGTGTGACCAGCCAGGGCACATGGCACGTGACTTTCCGCAGAGACTACGTAAGCCACACGAGTTTCAGCAGCAGCAGCAGTTTCAGTCCCAGCAGTTCCCACCACAGCCGCAGCAGTACCAACAACATGGTCAGTTTCCTCAGTTGACTCGGTCAGCTACTATAGGGAGGCAGAGATCCCGAGGCAGGGTTACCCACATGACCAGAGTAGAGGCTGAGGCGTCGCAGTTGGTAGAAGGTACTATTCCGATTATGGGTTGTGCGGCTCGAGTTTTGTTTGATTCTGGTGCATCCCATTCGTTCATTTCGGAGGATTTCGCTCAGAGTACCGAGGAGTCGGCTACTGAGGTGTCTTATGATCTGGCAGTGGAGTTGCCTACCGGTGATTTCATGCTCACCCCGTATTTATTTAAGAAGGTGCCTGTGTGGGTAGATGGGCGGAACTTATCGGACAGGCTTTATGCATTGTCGCTTCAGGACTTTGATGTGATTTTGGGCATGGATTGGCTCGAGGCTCATCGGGTGGTGGTGGATTGTCATTTGAAGAGGGTCTACTTCCAGCATCCTAGCAGACCCCCTTTCTATTTCCAAGGTATCTGATCTTCCTCCTCCCGTTTTCTTATTTCGGCCATTAAGACTCGTAGATTGCTTAACACGGGTTGTCAAGGTTTTCACGCTTCTGTGGTTTTGGTCGATCGGTAGTGTCCGGATGTGGAGGATATTCCGATCGTGTGCGAGTTTTTTGATGTTTTTCCCGAGGAGTTGCGAGGGTTGCCACTGCAGTGAGAGATTGATTTCGTGATTGAGGTGGTACCCGGTACGGCGCCTATGTCGAAGGCCCCTTACCGAATGGCACCGACTGAGTTGAAGGAGCTGAAGGTGCAGTTGCAGGAGTTGCTGGCCAAGGGGTACATTCGTCCTAGCTTTTCCCCTTGGGGCGCGCCGGTGTTGTTTGTGAAGAAGAAGGATGGTAGTTTGAGGCTGTGCATCGACTACCGGCAGTTGAACCAGGCGACTGTTAAGAACAAGTATCCGTTGCCTCGAATTAACGACTTGTTTGATCAACTTCAGTCTGCCCGGGTGTTTTCGCGGATCAATTTGAGATCGGGTTATTACCAGTTGCGGATTCGAGAGTCTGATGTTGAGAAGACTGTGTTCCGCTCGAGGTATGGGCATTATGAGTTCTTGGTGATGCCGTTTGGGATCACCAATGTCCCCGCGGCATTTATGGATTTGATGCATAGGGTGTTTCATCCGTATCTAGGCCAGTTTGTGGTCATATTTGTGGACGATACCCTTGTGTATTCGCGGTCTATTGAGGAGCATGTGCATCATTTGAGGGTGGTGTTGCAGACCTTGCGAGGTCACTAACTATATGCCAAGCTTAGCAAGTGTGAGTTTTGGCTGAGTGAGGTGCACTTTTCGAGGCACGTGATTTCTGGTGATAGTGTTTCTGTGGACCCGGCCAAGGTCAAGGCTATGGTGCAGTGGCCGAGGCCGAGTTCTGTCACGGAGATTCGGAGCTTTTTGGGGCTTGTAGGCTATTATAGTAGATTCATTTAGCATTTTGCTCGTATCGCGGCCCCGATGACTAGGCTTACGCGGAAGGAGGTGCCGTTTGTCTGGACGGAGGAGTGTGAGCAGAGTTTTATGGAGCTGAAGAGATTGCTCACTACCGGTCCGGTGTTGGTATTACCTTCTGGATCGGGAGGTTTCGTGGTGTGTACAGACGCTTCCAGGGTAGGTTTGGGCGTCGTGCTGATGCAGCATGGTAGAGTTGTGGCGTATGCATCTCAGTAATTGAAGCCACATGAGGAGAACTATCCTACTCATGATCTTGAGTTGGCGGCGGTGATTTTTGCTCTGAAGAACTGGAGGCACTATCTGTACGGCGAGAAGTTCGAGATGTTTACTGACCATCAGAGTTTGAGGTATGTGTTCACCCAGAAGGATCTTAACCTCAGGCAGAGGAGGTGGATGGAGTACATGAAGGACAATGATTTTACTCTATTGTATCAGCCTGGCAGGATGAATGTCGTGGCTGACGCCTTGAGTAGGAAGGTGATGGTCAGCCAGATGCGGTTAAGGAAGTGGAGGTTATGGGAGCAGGTGCCGGCCATGACTTTTAGGCTCAAGATCCCTCGGGATCAGGGTTCGGCTGTTCTCATGAGCTTGACTATCACGCCAGCTATTCGTCATCAGGTGACTGAGGCTCAGTGTGCGGATCCCGAGCTGTCTCATACTCTATCGATGGCCGAGGTGGAGTTTGGTGAGGATGGAGCTGTGCGGTTCCGAGGTAGGTTGTACGTCCCAGTCGAGGAGCAGACGAGGCGCACGGTGCTACGTGAGGCTCATGGGAGCCGGCATGCCGTGCACCCCGGATCGGGAAAGATGTACCAGGACCTGAAAAGGTAGTTTTGGTGGCCGGGGATGAAGAGAGATGTTGCAGAGTTTGTGACTAGGTGTCTGATCTGTCAACATGTGAAGGTAGAACACCAGCGATCGGGTGGTGCACTTCAGCCCTTGGAGATTCCCACGTGGAAGTGGGACCACGTGACCACTAATTTTGCGATTGGATTGCCGAGGACATCCAGTGGGCATGATAGTATTTGGTTACTGGTGGATATACTAACGAAGACGGCTCGGCTGTTGCCGATCAAAGTCAGTTGGAGTGTGCATCGTTTAGCCCATCTATATGTGGAGTAGATCGTCCCATTGCATGGAGTTCCCATCTCCATTGTGTCTGATCATGATCCACGCTTCACTTTGGGATTTTGGAGGAGCTTCCAGAAGGCTCTGGGCACCGAGTTGGCTTTCAGCTCGGCATACCATCCCCAATCGGATGGTCAATCAGAGAGGACCATCCAGACCTTAGAGGACATGTTGAGGTCTTGTTGCCTGGAGTGACAAGAAAGTTGGATCCACCATTTACCGTTAGTGGAGTTTGCCTACAGTAATGGCTATCATTCGAGCATTGGTATGGCTCCGTACGAGGCGTTGTACGGGCGACCTTGTCGGACTCCGCATTTAGTACAGCAGTGCACTGAGGTTTTAGTATAGCAGTGCACTGAGGTGGTGCATCTGGTTCGGCAGAAGATGTTGGCAGCGTAGAGCCGACAGAAGAGATGTGTCGATCGGAGGAGGTAGCCCCTCAACTTTGTTGTCGGAGATCGGGTGTTCCTGAGGGTTTCTCCCATGAAGGGTGTGATGCGCTTCGACAGGCGTGGGAACCTGAGTCCCCGCTACATTGGTCCTTTTCTTATTGTCGAGCGTAATGGTGATGTTGCCTATCGGTTGCAGGTACCCCCGGAGCTATCTTCTGTACATGATGTGTCCCATGTGCTTATGCTGCAGAGGTATATGCCCGATGATTCCCACATTCTGGAGAACGTCGTTTGGCCCGAGGTGACCCCATACTTGTCCCTTTTGGAGTACCCTATCCGCATCGAGGATCGGCGTGAGCAGCGCCTGCGGAACAAGGTTATCCCTCTAGTTAAGGTAGTATGGCAGCTTCACTCCGGTGGTGAGGCGTCGTGGGAGCGTGAGGATGAGATGCGGCAGCTGTATCCTTATCTGTTCAGGTGAGTCTTCTCCCCTATCCCTGTGCCTTGTCCTTAATTTCGAGGACAAAATTTGTTTAAGGGGGGAGGGCTATAATGTCCCAGGTTTTTCAGATATTTTTTGGATCTGGATCCGTGAGTTTCGGATCACTTTCAGGGGTCCCGGAGCTTGTTTTGTGGTTTACACGTATTTTTCCCTGACGAACCTACGGAACGCCATAGCGGGCGAGCCGTTGCGTTCTCCTCCTCCGGGACTGTACCAGTGTATTGAGCGTGTTCTAAGGATCACGGAAATGATTTTTCCTAATTTTTTTCATATTTTTGGCATTTTTTGGATTTTCTATAAATAGCCATTTCTTTTCCTTTTCCTTTTCTTTTTCTCCTTTTCTTCTTTCTTCTTCTTCTTTCTTCTTCCTGTTGGAGCGCCCCTCCCCCGGCCGTTGCGTTCTTCCTCCCCGGGCGTCCGTGGCGCGGCCTCCTTCACTCCGGCAGCGGCGTGGCGGCGGCGGCGACGAGGCGGACGCAGTGGCGTGATTCTCGCGGAGAGAGGGGGGTGTTCGTGGGTCAAAAAGTTTGGATTCGAGATTGGTGGCGATCCGGCGGAGCTCGAGCTCCATTGAGGTAGGGGGACGGATCACCACCCTTCTCCCCTTCCTTCCCGTGATTTCTAGGCCAAGGAGAGGTCGAGAGGGGCTAAATCCATGCCGGGAGGGGAATTTCCATGTTTAGGGCTTGAGCGTCGGATCTGTCGATTCTCGGGGTTTTTGACCAATTCGGGGCCATAGATGCATGCTAGGAGCGTTGGGGGAGGTTCCCCCTTTGTTTCCCCATCATCGGGTGATGATCGGGGCGTGGATCGGGGTTTTTGGGCGTTTCCCGCCGTTTCATGCTCGGGAGAGCCTAGCGGTCCTTCCAGGGACCGCATGGCTCCCCTGGCGGTCTCCAGGAGGCCGCTTGGCGGCACTGTTTTGTCGGAAGGCCTTGCGATCTGGCGATGGACCGCTAGGCTAGGTGAGGCGGTCGTGCGATAGACCGCTAGCCGTTTTCTGATCGTTGCACCCTCGGGGTGTGTGTTTTCGACCGTTGGGATCACGTGCGTCCTGGCGATCATGGTGATGACCGCTTAGAACTACCTCGCGGTCCAGTAGAGGACCGCTAGACTGAGGCTAGCGGGCTAGAGATAGACCGTCTGGCCCATCGTGACCCATCTCCTTGCGGTCCAGAAGAGAACCGCTTGGATTTTCCTCGCGGTCTAGCATGGGACCGCTTGGCCCCTTGCGGTCCAGAGAGTGACCGCAAGGCTGAGGGGCAGTCTTGCGAGGATCGCCACTCGGTTTCCTCTCGAGCGGTGGTTTTCATGAGTCAAGTTTTACCTCCGATGACACGTCCACTAGTCATAGTCTTCTTACGGCACGCGTGTGCTGACCCACCCGAGAGTGGTTGAGCAGCTTACTCGAGAGAGACGGTTTTTAAGCTGGTTTCCGTAGGGCCCCTTGCCTTTGCAGCCCGAGTCTGGCTGGGGGTAAAATCGGCTAGAGGACTCGACCTAGAGCAGTTGGTCTGTGTGTGCATGTGTAGTTGGGGGCAGAGGACCCACGTTGACGAGCGCGACCCCAGCTAGTCCTTGTTCTGAGTTCCTGGTTACTGTTGTGTGTCTCAGTCTCCACCTGGGGCGTTGTAGGGAGACACTTGAGGCACGGTGTAAGACGTCAGGGGATGCATCCGGTTGTTCTTCTAGTGGGTGGTGCTCCAGTCTCCAGGCAAGTATAGACTCATTTTTCTACCAATTTGAGGTCGGTTGCCGTGGTACGGTTAGTCGTAGAGAGCTTTTCCGTTTATTTATTATTGCTTGTTGATTCTCCTGTACTTTTGTTAGGTAGTGTTACCTTCCATGCCTATTCGCGTCTTTTCGCCTTGTTTTCCTCGTTGTGCGGTGGGGGTCCAAGGGATCTCTACTGGGCCAATGAAATGAGGCTCACCCCTGCTTTTCAGGTGAGGCGGGGTCGTCGAGAGGCGCGGCGGAGTTTCAGTGTGGTTCCTCTAGCTAGGGTTAGTCGCTAGTTTGCTAGAGTCGGGGTATACCCCGTGTACTTGTACTTTTCTTTCTGTTGACTGTACTTAATTTGGACATGAGATACACTGGACCTTATAGCAGTTTGGTTATTTATTTTATTCTGTGCATTTTATTTTAGATTAATTATGCTATCTCTGTAATTATTTCAGCTTCTCTTGTATTCCCACACCATCCTTTTAACCCTTCCGAGTCTTCGGACTCGTGGGTGGCGGGCCGAGATTCGAGACGCGCCGGTTCCTTTCCCGTACTCGGATCCCGGGTCGTTACACCCAGCGTCCAGTATCCAATTACCAGTCGCCATATCCAACATCCAGTTCCCAGACCCAGCCTTCCATCCCAGCACCTAGTAGCCACATTCTAGTCTCCAATCCCGATATCTAGTTCTCAATTTCCAGTTTCCAGTCCCAATATCCAGTCTCCCATCTCAATATGCAGTTCCCGATCCTCAGTTCCAGTTTCCAACAACAGGCCAGCATGCCTCGTGCAGGTGGGCCTCCGGTCCCAACGTCTGGTACCCAGATCCTGGTCTCCAGTCCCAGTACCCAGTTTTTGGCCTCTAAGTTCCCAGTCTCCAGTCTCGATGCCCAGTCTCCAGTCCTAGTATCTACTATCCAAATCCTAACCCCCAAATCTAGTATCTAGTTTCCAGCCTCCAGCTCCTAATTCCCAGCCCCAGTACCCAGTCCCAGTATCTAGCCTCCAAATCCTGGTTTTCAGTACCAACACCCAGCTTCTAGCCTCCAGCTCCCAGTTTCCATCCCTAGTACTCAATTTCTAGTATCTGAGTCACGATCTCTAGTCCCAGTATTCAATCCTTGCCTTCTAGTCTCCAGCCTCTGACCTCCAGTTTCCAGCAACAGACCAACACGCCTCAGCCCGGTAGGTCTCCGGTCTAAGCATCTAGGTTTCTAGGCTCCAACTTCCAGTTGCCTTCAATAGGCCAGTACGCCTTAATCAGGCAGACCTTCAATATCTAGTCCCTGGTCTCAAACAGTAGGCCACTTCCCCTCGCAGGCGGATCTAAAATAACAACCACATGAACCAGTCAAGATACCTCACAGATGGACATGCCTCAAAGGCCCGTCCACGGCAACCCTAGACCAACGCACCCCCGAGGGTCGGTCTATCACATACTCCGATCATTACACCCCAATGGTCGGCCAGTGACAATCCCTTTATTGGCACCTCAATGATCTGCTGATCGTGGCTCCCAGTCAATATACCTCAACAATCAGCCGAGTGGACTTCCTAGTCGATACACCTCGGCAGTCAACCAGCACACTAACAGGTACTATCCACCATGATATGATGATTATGTGTCTAACATCATTTATGGTCATTGTACTTTTTAAAGGGTTGGATGACCTCGACTTCGGCCATTTTACCATGACGGTTAGCCGACAGCATCAACATTTGGCCATACGTCGTGAGAATCGGCCGAATACAATTCCAAGCCAACACCCCTCTCCCGGGGAAAATCCAGTGACTTCAGACCAAGACGCCTTGCTGAGGCAGGTCTTCAACAACCTCAGACCAAGATGCCTCGCCGAGACAGGTCTCCAACAACTTCAGACCAAGATGCCTCCCTGAGGCAGGTCTCCAGCAACTTCAGACCAAGACACCTCCCCGAGGTAGGTCTTCAACAACCTCAGACCAAGATGCCTCGCCGAGGTAGGTCTCCAGCAACCTCAGGCCAAGACTCCTCATCGAGGCAGTTCTCCAGCAACCTCAGGCCAAGATGCCTCATCAAGGCAGGTCTCCAGCAACTTCAGACCAAGATGCCTCGTCGAGGCAGGTCTCTAGCAACCTCAGGCCAAGACACCTCGTCGAGGTAGGTCTCCAGTAACCTCAGACCAAGACGCCTCACCGAGGCAGGTCTCCAGCAACTTCAGACCGAGATGCCTCATCGAGGCAGGTCTCCAGCAACTTCAGACGCCTCGCCGAGGTAGGTCTCCAGCAACCGCAGATCAAGATGCCTCGCCGAGGCGAGTCTACAGCAACCCCAGGCTAACATGCTTCCCTGAGCTAGGCCCTCAGCAACACCGGGTCAACAGCCCTTGCCAAGGTCGACCCCCAACAACACCAGGTCAACATGTCTCGCCAAATCTTGCCTCTAGCAGCATCAGACCAACACACCTACGACGCCCATTATCTTCGGTAGCTTCGCCCCAGTCGTCGGATCACCATACTTCTTGGGTGTGGTCCCCGTGGCTGCTCCGCAGCTGCCCACTTCTCGATTAACATCATCCATCCCCCTGTTACTCTGTCCTTTCCTGATTCCCTGACACCACCAGCCAACCGATCGACCCCTACTACTTCGGCCATGCAATGGCGGCCCTGGCAGGAGCTGGAATCTCTCAGCTTCGAACCCCTATTATGACCCAAGTTTCCCCTGTAACCCCTGACCCACCATCTATAATCCTAGTCACATCCAGCCACAACAAAGTGGCACCCAGCACCATAACTTGACGATTTGCAAGAGCCCTACAACACAACTCCAGCTACTATGCTTCAGAGCTGTGACCAGCCCGTCCCATAGGACGGTCGGCGCCATGCTTGGATAATGCGCCCCCATGGGCGGTCAACGAACAATGCCAGCACCCCACAAAAAAGTCAACCACCATAGCAGTGGTAGGCTGCTAGAGACCAACCACAGGCTTCACCACAAAGCCCCGGTCAGAGCGGTGGTCATCTCGTCACCAACTAGCAATCCCAAGAGCTGAGGGATAGGCGGCCCTGCAATTCCCAATACAGGGAAGTCTGGAACCCCCTTACGCAGCATCGTCGGCTACGGTCACGATCAAAGGGGAATAGGCCAAGGAGTGAAAAATGCTCATAGCACTCCTTGATTTAGACAAGGCGGAAAACCTGAAAAAACACAAATCTCAGTATGCAAGTCCACCTCCGGGGGCAAGACATGGCCCCCGCCAGTGCAACCTCAGATAATGAAAAGGGAGCTACAAGTGGTCTCCCATTGCTCGCCAGCCACCCTACGAGGCGAGGTGGGCTCAATAGTCATGGCCTCCCTTGTCTCAGATTTCTAATGGGGGAGGGTCCTTTCCACCAAGCCCCCTCTCCTTAGAAAATCCACAAAGCCGGCTGCGCAAGGCAGGCCCCAGACATAAGCAACAAAGCCAGGGGCATTGTTACACCAGGCTCCCCTGGCCTCTCTTCTCCTTCGACATTGCCATCTAGTCCAGTCACACCATCAACCGCTGAAGTGACCACCTGTATGGATAGTTCGGTATCCAGACCAGATTACTCGCGCGACGCGGGCCCTGCACACCTCTGCCACAAGCCCAACACACGAGACGAACGGGAATAGAATTCCCAAGTTGCGGATAGCGGGCTACAACTTCAAGCACCACGTGTGTATCCAGACACTCAGATCCCTCTGAAATCCAGCTCTACAACCTCTCGGACTTAACGGTCTTCTGCAAATGTACCACCCGCGCATGAAAGATCGCAATGGGAGCGTCAACCCCCAGAACAAGTAACTCCCACCACGCCAATAAGGTCGGGTGAAATCCAGCCTGCAAGGCGCACGGGCCGCACGCCCTCGTCTTCGCCTCCGACGCACGCCCCGTGGGGGGCATTTGTTGGCACCGGCTTATTTTCTCAAATTAGTCAAGGATTAAGCATAAGGAAATACTCCCTAAATAGAGCAAAATGGCACATCGCCAAAGCTTCTCTACCAGTCGAGTTGAGTTCAAAAATCGAGACACTTAGCTGGGTCAAGCGGCACAACATAACAACCGGGGATTGACCCCGAGCAAATGGCACTATGCCAGCTAGTTTCTCCACAACTGGGTCAGTTTATGGAATTGGGACAACCTGCCGTACCTTACGGCACTCTGTGAAGATTCAGGGATCACCCCTGGACACCCTGCATACGGTATCACACCGCCGACGCTTCAACAACCGGGATAACTCGGGACTCCCAGCAACCCACCGCGTCATGCACCACCATCGTGCGACCTCGCACGCGGATCGACCTGCGCGGTCATGTCACCCATCAACCAGTCAGAGCCACAGTCATGGCTACAACGGCTGCAAGCCATCAACAACACAAACTCCAGGTCACGTCCCATGATAGCAGCACGCTATGGACGACAGCCACACGGTTCCCAAGCCACGCCGTCAGGTTGCTGGGGTCAAGGGGGCAGCGCCCCTTTGAGGGGGTTTCCGGGGGTGGAGCCCCTGGAAGAAAATCTCTGTTTATAACGAGTCAAACCCCTAGTCAAACCCTCACTCAAACCCCAGTTAAACCCTTAGTCAAACCCGGGTAAACCCCCCAGTCAAACCTGCATAGATCGCCCCCCCCCCCCCTCTCTCTCTCCAGCCCGCCTAAACCCCCCCTGGGGGAGGGTTTAGGCGGACTAGCCTAGACCCCCAGGCTGGTCTGCCTAAACCCCCTAGGGGGGTTTAGGCAGACCAACCTCACCCCCAAGGCTGGTCCGCCTAAACCCCATTAAACCAAAAAAATAAACTTTTTTTTATGATGAAAAAACCCCAGCCCCATGCCCAGTCGGCCTAAACCCATGGTTTAGGCGGACCAGCCTAGACCCCCAGGCTAGTCTGCCCAAACCCCTCCCAAAACCAAAAAACAAAGAGTTTTTAATGAAGAAAAAACCCCTACGTGAGGGGTTTAGGCGGACCAGACCAGCCCCTTGGGCTGGTCCGCCTAATCCCTCCCTCCCCCATTCCGTAAACAAAAAAAAAAGCTTTTTCTAAAGGTTTACCCGGACCAAACCCAGCCCTCAACTTGGTCCGGGTAAACCCCTCCCCGACCCTTCACATTCCCTATAAAATCCCCCCTAGGGAGCTCAAGGAAAAAAAAAAGGAAGGCATGCATGCAAGAACCTATGACCTAACCGCTGCACCATTAGAGTTCCTCCGCAGGCACCCAGCGAGGGTCGTACGTAGAACGCGAGGAGCTAAGTGCGCGCGTGGTTGGATTGTTGATCGGCTCGTACACGCCGAGGGTATGTCACACGTACTTCCCTCACACGGCGTCTAGCCCTCTAACACAAGTCCATGCCCATCGTGTATAAGGTGTTATGACAACGGCGAACACACCCGCATCCCGGGTCCGCCCACGTATGACAACCCACGGTGGCTACGCATACGCCATGATGCAGCACCTACCTCCAACAGGGAACCGCGTGCCCACTACTCGCCCCGAGCTGGCCGCCGACTGCTCTGACTGATGACTCGAGTTAGCCGGACCCTGGCCCGGAAGTAATATTCCAGGGGCCGACCTTGACTCCCCAGCATGATGACACTTGCCTTCCGAGGCCTGGACCCGACTGCTCACCTTGAGCCGCGTCCGACCTCCGTCAAGCGCCAGCCCATGACCGCCCCTACCACCTAGGCAGTCGGGTTTGTCTCGATCTCCTCATGGAGAGCCTCTATAAAACAAGCGGATATCCACCTTATTACGCGTTGACCCGGGGGCCGACCTGCGCGTCGGAATTGTCCCGTGACTTGCACCAGTTGTACTTTGGCCTCCTTGGCCCATTTGTAAAGCCCACATGGCTCTCATACAGCATGAAACTAGTTGAACATATGTACATGTACTCGGGTCTCAGCCTCTTCACGGCGCCCGCCTCCTTCAGTCACAACGGTGCCTCCGGCACCCGACTGCCAGTCACACCAGTCCCCTAGCAAGACCATCAAGGTCTCCCGGCGCCCCCCTCCTTCAGTCACAACGGTGCCCCCGGCACCCGACTGCCAGTGACACCGGGCCCCGAGCACGACCATCAAGGCCTCCCGACGCCCGCCTCCTTCAGTTACAACGGTGCCCCCGGCACCCGACTGCCAGTCACACTGGGCCCCGAGCACGACCATCGAGGTCTCCCGGCGCCCGCCTCCTTCAGTCACAACGGTGCCCCCGACACCTGACTGCCAGTCACATCGAGCCCCGAGCACGACCATCGAGGTCTCCCGGCGCCCGCCTCCTTCAGTCACAACGGTACCCCCGGCACCCAACTGCCAGTCACAACGGTGCCCTCGGCACCCGACTACCAGTCACACCGGGCCCCGAGCACAACCATCAAGGTCTCCCGGCTCCCGCCTCCTTCAGTCACAATGGTGCCTCCGGCACCCGATCACCTAACAACTCCAGTCACAACGGTGCCCCCGGCACCCGACTGCCCGCTACTCTAGTCACATCGGGGCCCGCGGCACCCGATCACTCAATAACTCTAGTCACAACGGTGCCCCCAGCACCCGACTGCCAGCTACTCCAGTCACATCGGGGCCCGCGGCACCCGACCACTCAACTTCCCCTGCACAACGGTGCCCATGACACCCCTACTGCCCCGACCTCGACACTGTCTCATTTCGGGAATACATTGTGACACCCCTCGGGCGCCATCCTACTGAGTCATAGGTCCTCTGACGGACACTATGTACAGATATGAAACTACCCACACAATAATGCAATGACCCGGGGACCGTCAGGAATGTCGGAATTGTCCCGTGGCTTGCAAGAAATTGTAATCGGGCTCTCATGACCCCATATAAATGCTTTTCATGGCGTATAAGTCATGTAATCTAGTCAGGGAGCGGATCCCCCTCTGCGTCGAAACCAATCTCTCAGCCCCCAGTTATCCCTATTGTGTTGCGGTTGCCCTGTCGCTGTTACACGGACTAAGCCCTCCCGACGTTGCGGCTCCCAGGGTCCCTGACTCTCTCTTCGGTAGTAGAAACAAAGGTATTCGGATTCAAACCGATGTAAAATAAACACCGGTTGCTTGCGACCGGTGGGGAAAGACGTCCAGTACACGAATCCCCATAATCGCCTACGCACTCGCACCTGTGGAACCCCTTCTATCCAAGTGTAGCCTGATCTCTCGAGTCACTTGCCGCGTCCTGTTCACGCTTCCCCAGTCAATCCTTGGTTCCATAGGTTATTGTCGAGAAATCGACTGGCACGCCCGCATTCCCCCTGTCCCAATCTCCCAGAATGATGAACCATATGCCATCCCTTCCAGCGCATTCATATCGTTCTCTCTGCCTTCTTCTCAATACCCCTGGAATCCCCGTGTGCCCAGTCAACCTATCTCAGCCTTCCGTAAAAAGGCGAGTGTGCGCCCCCGCCGCGGAGGAGAAAATGACAAGTGAATCCCCGCGTGCGTAAAACAGTGGCGGAAGCCGAAGATTTTGAAAAGTGAATGGTACACTTAAGGAGGACTTGGGATCAATTCGGCATTGAAGCTCATCAAGTTGGCGTTGGACTTGAGAAATCATCTCCAGAGTAGGGAGAGATCGAGAATTGTATGGGCCAGCTTGAGCAAGATGTTGTGAATTTGAACCAGGATGATAATGCGTCGAATAAGAGGATCCGGGCTGAGAAGAAGAAGGGCCCATTCCGGGAGTGGAAGAATGTGTGGTCCTGGAAGAAACATTAGCATAAGGACCCATTGGGCCTGCATCATAAGAGGAAGAAGAATGAGGCTCACGAAGGTAAGAAGCCCCATGAAGGGAAGAAGGCCCGTTAAGGGGAGGAGGCCCATTAGGAAGAGAAGGCCCATTAAGGGAATGAGGCCCATTAGAAGAATAAGACCCATTAATATGAGAAGAGGGCCCATTGAGTGAAGAAGGCCCATGAAGATGATTTGCAATAAGGCGTTAGGCCTGGGCCGGGTCCATTTGGCGAACAAGGCATGATAGATGGGCCATAAGATTAGCATGTTCCTTGGATGGATCAGAGAGACCACAGGAAGATGGGCCCGCGTGGAAAGAGGATTCCACGCGGGAATAAGAAGAAAATCGGGAAAAAGAATGATACAAGGGGTTAGATTGATGCTCCATGAGGGCAAATGGAGACTTAATACAAGGAATATCAAGAAAAATACAATGAGGGAAGTAAGGGCTCGGAGATTAAGGGGTAACCTAAGGGGATATGGCGGGAGACAGATAGACTTATGCAAATGCAAATGCGACTGAGAACAATGGACCACCAATGATAATACGAAGGGAAAAATGCAACGCACAACACCACAAATGGGCTTGGGGGTAAGCCCAACAAACGATATGAATGTGAGAGGGTTCAACCAAGATCAAACAAGTTGATATGATCATTAATTTTTATTAATTTCAATGGATCTTTTAATGATTTGAATTAAGCATAATTCTCTCAAGACATGGGTGCCCTATGGGAAGAGGCCAAACTTTGGGTTGATCTAGGGTTAACTCTCTCACACATATGGAAATGCAAACCTAAGGGTGGAAAAGGTACAACCGGCTCGGCATCCGTGTGGAAATCCACGGCTCACGGAGACTTACAGAGGTCCCAGATAAGATCACCTAGTCGACCCCAAGGAATATGGAGGCGAAAGGATCATTTATAGAGGTAGGAATGTAACTATAATATGCAATGCAAGACCCTATGCGCACCGGAGTGCAGGCAAATTCTAGCCTAAATCAAGCAAATCAAGGTAATAACGAACATATGCTAACATAACAAGATGGATGCAAACAATATGAACAATATGAACATGAAATGCTATCTAAACATGGATATACACACCAAAATCACAAAAAAGCTTGGACAAAGTGATGGACACTAGATGTCCCACCGCGATCGCCAAAAAAGAGCTGTGTGTGTAGAAATGTGGAGCGTGACGTCACAAGTCACATAGGCAAGCATGTGTGCATGAGTGATAACATAATGTGTCAATCAAGTGAACATCATGAACATGTGACTATGTGAACAAGATAGCATGATCATATAGTAAGAAAAAGGCGATAAAAGATGTAGAAGAATACCGTGATCGCTACCAAGGAATGACAACGCCAAAAGAATATGAAAGAAGACTAGGTGCACGTTGTGTACCATGCAAAAAGAAGATGATCACGCTCAATATAAGTAATGCGGGGACAATGTGGATTATCTCTCCTTACCTTCCAGCCGGCTAGAAAGTAAGGGCCTTACTTTCCATGCTTTCCTGCGAAACAAAGACAACACAAGAGGCAAAACCCATTAGAAAATGTTAAGTGTAGAAATCTGCCCAAGTGCATAAAGTAGCATGAAAGATTGAGGGCAAACTTATCGGGGGAGGGTTTTTAACCCCTATGGAAGGGTGGAAATGATAGGTGTGTATATTGTGATGAGATTAACATGAAGAGATTGGTTTAATATGCCACAATTAACAAAGATAAATAAGGTGCAAAAGTGCATGTCACAAGAGAAACTGTGCAAACTGTGCAAACAGGGTGCAAAGAACGATGAAAATAATATGGCAAACGAAGTCCAAACAGGAAGAAAACAGGGATGATAGAAGACTTGAATGTTTTGAACAAGTAGGAACAGAAATCAGGCCAAAAGGAGGTCTGGACAGAAAGTTATGACGTCGGAGATTTGGCAAAAAATACAGATAGTGCAAAAAATGCAGAATAGTGCACAAAATGGACTCAAAGAATGATGAATATCTCACAGAATAAGACACCAAAAAGGGAAAGAAAAGATGCTATGGAAAGGTGGGAGTATTGTGGTGAAACTAGGGTAAAAAGAAGGGTTAAAAATGGGGAAGACAACAGTGAAAAACGGGGAGGAAAACATAAGAAAACAGAAGGGTGCAGAACATGACAGAAAAATGACTAAGTGTCAAACCAGAATGAAAGTACAAAATGATGGAGAAAAATATGCATGAATAGGATGAGATAATGAGCCCATAATGGAGGAAAACAAAGAGTATACTTCCCTTAAGAGCCTGGAGTCGAAGGGAAGGATCAGAAGTGCACCATGGCCTTGCCCCGGTGACGCAAACGTGCCCCTGTCGCAAGAAATCTGGGTTTCAGATTGACAGAACAAAGTGGTGAAACCTGAAAAGTTGGGGCTTGGAAGAGAGGGAAAGATGAGAGAAATAAGGCACATATATAATCAAAACGAAGCTAATACTCCCCGCTTCAAGATGGAGTTGAAGGAGGATGAAGAGGATGAAGCATGACTCCACCCCGGCTTGAAGAACAGGCCCCCGTCGCGGAGTTGTAGCAGAAAAATAGAAAATTATGATGATTTGCAAGAAGCAGGGGCGAAGTTAAGAGGGAAAATGTTGATGAAATCGAGAAAATAAAGAACTAAAACAAAACTTATACTTCCCTCTTCAGGCTAGGGTCGAACGAGGATGAAGACAATGCGGCATGGCTTCGCCGTCGCCTTGAAAATGCGCCCTCGTCGCGAGGTTCGCACAAGGCCCTTTATATAGAAAACTGCATAAATCCTGAGCTTTCCACCACGATTTAAAGAGATAGAGTCCACCAAATCTTGAGATCTATGGATCAATCTCGAGATAATAGTTAGGATAAGAGGTAAAAAAAAGTGGGACTCCATTTGGTGGAAGATTCTGGAAGTTATTCGCCCTAGAAGGGAGTCTCGAAGCTCAATCTGGAAGAGTTTGATTTGTACTCAGATTGCATAAACCTAGATCTTTCGACCAGGATTCCAAGAGAAATAGCCCATGAAAATTTGAGTTTTATAGACCAAACTCGAGATAATACTAAGGTCAATAGATAGAAATAAACGAGACTCAATTCGGTGGAGAATTCTAGAAGATATGTTCGCCGCAAGAAGGGCCCATCGAGCAGAAAATAGAGTTTGATCTGTGTAAAAATTGCATAAATCTAGAAGTTTTCTCCCCGTTTCCCAAGGATATAGTCCACTAAAATAATAAATTGTAGATAACAAAAAATGAACAACTTTAATGAAGAGAGCAACATGAGAAGACGAGCAGAAGAGGGAGAAAATAGGGGCAAAAAGAGAAAAATGTTAGAATGCGGAAAACAGTGGAGAATTGGCTAATGGCGAGGAAGAAGAAAATCTAGGGCTTTAAAAAATGAACAACTTTGGTGAAGGACACTTAATGAATAGAGAAACATAAGGGGATAAAAACGGGCAGCGTTCAGGACTGCGCAGTGAAAGGGGCCGAATGCTTGATGGAAGTCGACCTAAATGGACCGTAAGTTGACTTGGAAAGCCAGAAGCTAATAAAATTATCCCCAGGGCTCTAAGAAATCATGATCTCCAAAGTCCAAAGGCTATGGAATAATGAAATGGGCTCGAAATCCATCCAAGGAAGGCTCCAAAATAATGGGTAATTTGGAACATCAAAAATGATGAATAAGAGAAATGACGTAACTTGCGGGCTAAAAATGGGTGTCAACAGTTGGTTATACCTTGAAGTTCTCCAGGATTAGTTGGCCCAAAACGTGGTGAGAGAGTTTAAATAGTTGGCACTGGAGTTGACCTCATAGGTTCCCACCTTGAGTGAACTATACAAAATTTGTTAAAATCACTTAATTCACATCAAGGTCTAACTTAAAAATCAAGCATAAACATCCAACTTGTTTGATATCTTTGCAAATTGTTTTGATTGAACCATTGTTTGATTTACATGATGTTTCACCTTGATAATAAAATTAACATGTCTAATCATTTATATACTTATGAGGATGACCAGCCTAGCACATCCCATAATCCTGAATTTCATAATTCTCACCATAATTTTTCTAAGGGACCACGTTTGCCCGTCCCATGGGCAATTCTCAATCTTATGGTTGTGAGCGACGTCACGCGGTTCGGAGTTCGATGGAGCGGGGAAGAGGATGCGGAGAGCGCGCGGGCTCCTCTTTTTGTTTGTTTTGTTGTTTGCTGCAACACAGAGATGAGAGAAGAGAGAGAAGGGGCCACCACGGGAGATTACTCCGGCGGGGCGAGCGGGACAAGTATAATATAGCAAGATATGGGGTTCAAACGGCCATAGCGGGAAGTGACTCGCCGCGACCTCGGGGGGACGGGAATGGTGCAGAAATTAAATAACAAGAATTGAAACGGCCATTGGGGAAGTGACTCGCCGCGGCCTCGAGAATATGAGCAGAATATAGCAGAATATAAAAGAGAATATAAGAACAGAGATTTAAACAGCCATTGGGGAAGTGACTCGCTGCGGCCTCGAGAATATGAGCAGAATATAACGGAATATAGAGAGAGTATAAGAACGGAAATTTAAACGGCCATTGGGGAAGTGACTCGCCGCGGCCTCGATGATATGAGCAGAATATAACAGAATATAGAGAGAATGTAAGAACGGAAATTTAAACGGCCATTGGGGAAGTGACTCGCCGCGGCCTCGATGATATGAGCAGAATATAACAGAATATAGAGAGAATGTAAGAACGGAAATTTAAACGGCCATTGGGGAAGTGACTCACCGCGGCCTCGGTGATATGAACGAAATATAACAGGATATAAAGAGAATATGAGAACAGAAATTTAAACGGCCATTGGGGAAGTGACTCGCCGCGGCCTCGATGAAAAGATGTGATCGCCAGGGGCCGAAAGACCCCAAAATAAGAAAGTGATCGCGCCTACCTCAAGAGCGGGAGATGGCGGGTTGCTTCTTCCTCTCCTTCCGGCCGGCCGACGGAGAGGGCTTTCCACGGCTACCCTTGCAAAACAACGACAAACAAATGACAAGTGGCTTAGAAAGATGAATGTGTAGTATTCATATCCTTGCAATAAAAATGACGAAATAACGGGAAGACACACACCTGGTTGGTGTTATCTTTTAAACCCCTCTCGGACTCGAGTAGGAGGAAAATGAGATGATGGATGCGAGATGATGAATGCAAAAGAACTACGAAGAAAAGGAAAGAGTTGGCTTATTGGATGTGCCGGTGGTGAAATTCGGCGGAGCTCCGGCAGCGTGGGGACGACGTAGAAGCGCGGTGGATGAAGACGACCTTCTCTCGCGAGCGTGGGCACCCGAGAAGCCGGCAGAACCTCCACCTACAAAAGACCCCACGGGTTAGAAAAATGACTCCGTAGCCTCTGGGCTCCGGCAGCCTATCGGATCACTGCTTAGCTCCCCTAGAACTGAGGGGGTGGGCCTCTATTTATAGAGCTCTGGAAGGTGGAGGCGTCCAGGACCCTGGACACCTCCATCAGGGCCGAAATAATATTTTATTCTATTTTTATTGATTTTTTTGGAATACTTTTGTGGAGGCGTCCAGGGTCCCGGACGCCTCAAGCAGGTCCACCGAAAATCGACGACGGCCGCACGCGGTTCGGCACAACGCGTGGTTTTGTGAGCGGCGCCTCGTGATTCAGAAATGGGCGCGTCCAGCTGACCGGACGTCTCTATATTTTGGATTTTTTCACACACGACAAGCCGTCGTTCGGTGGCCGGCGCCCGTGAGGGTTTTTATGGAGGCGTCCAGGGGCGTGGACGCCTCCAATATATATATATATATTATTTTTTGTCTTTTATGCCAGGGCTGGCATTTTGATTTTTTTAGATTTATTTTTATGGAGGCGTCCAGGGGCCTGGACGCCTCCATTAATGTATATTTTTATTTATGTTTTGTTTTATTTTATGCCAACTGGCATTTTACAAACATTTTTTATTATTTTTGTTTTTTATGGAGGCGTCCAGGGGCCTAGACGCCTCCATTAAATTATATATATTTTTTATATTTTTTTATTTAGTTTTGGGCCCTGAGAAAAGAATAAAATAAGAGAAAAGAATGGGGGCGTCCAGGGGCCTGGACGCCCCCATTAAGACCCACCCGGGTCCTTGGATCAGGCGTCGGCGGTCGCCCGGTAGACCCCCTTCTTGATTCCGGAACCTCCCGATGCGTTCGACTGGTGTTGATGTCGCCCGAATGCCGTGACGAGACGATTCCGGATGCCGAAAAGGGCGGAAGAAGACTCAAGAAAAGGAAGCACTCAAGTGATTCAAAACGCGTCAGCCGTCGTGGGGCGTTGTATAGTAATATGAAACTTTCTCAGGAGACGTCAGGAATGGCGTGTCTACAGCTGCCCCGCCTTGGCGTCTGCTTTGCAAGGGAGCGATACGTAGTGGAATGGTATCGAAGTGGAGTGAAATGGAGTGGGAGCGGACTGATAAGTCGATGCCAAGGTGTGATGAGACACGCTTTTGACGTTACTGTTTGGAATCTTTCCTGGAGTTTCAATGAGGCGACCTTGAAGAAGGTCTTTCAAATATTGACGATTGCTTGGACGGAGATCAAATAAGGGAGGGTGAGATGTGCGCTCAGGCACGAAACAAAAAGGGACCAACTTCTCGATGTGGAAGTACCTGGGTCATAAACCGGAGGTTTCACCTTTGGGGAGCGGTTACCAGCCAATGTGGAAGTGCTGCGGCCAAGGTGGGTCAAAAAAAGGTAAAGGAATATCTGAGGGTCTGTCCAAACAAGGGTCTCTTTTGGAAGAGCAGCGTCGGGGCCGTCTCTAGGAAACTCGGTATTTCATTCGGAGTGGAATATCTCATATTTGTGGGAATTGAAACACAATGGCTTTCACAATCGAATCACTTGAATGATCTTCCGCAATAAATCAAAGTCCTATATGAATGCATGCTGGGTTTAAAGAAAAATTCAAAACAAACTAAAATAGAAAATAGCCAAGGATAATATTGTTAACTTGTGAAGAATGGGTCAGGATACCGATCCGGTGAGCTGATACTGGGCTGGGGCCCGTTTATCCGCGCACCAACTCACTGAATGGAACCGTCGTCCCCATGCTACCACAAACTAACGGCCTATCCGTACAACCCAAACTCTTCCGGGATCATCACCGTTTTTGTTGAAGGGGAACTCAAATCCCAGATTCGTTCGGGCCGCAAGGTCCTTGACATGTTCTAGTAGCGTAGGTATCATATACTATGATGCATGACATGGTGGGACCAACCAATGAAAGGTGGGACAGGAGATAGGACAAAGACGTCCGTTAGTAAAACCTGCACAGGCCAGCAAAGGTTAGCAACATCAAAAGGTAGCAGAATCGCACCACAGTTCAAAGGAGATCCAGACAAAATCTTGACAATGACCACTGATGTGACATGTTCTGTCCTGTAGCACCCTCCCCTTCCTATAAGAACTCCCCTTAGGCTAGCTCATTCAAATGCACCAAGGTGGGTTTTGGAAGCTCAGGAGAGGAAGGAGAGGAGAATTTAGAGATTTCAGGATGGAAGGAGAGTCTTCCCGCGTTATGAAGAGGAGCAAGCCTAGCAGTGAGATTAGGCGACTTTCCGACCTCGAGGGTCATCTGAGTGGGACGATCATGTCGCATATGGTAAGCTGACTCTTTTCAAATTTCTGCACGTGAACCTTCTTCTTACTTCCTTCATTTCTTCTTCTTTCCTCTCCCAGCCATATCCACTCTTCCCAGGCCCGAGGAAGTTTTCCAAGCTGCCATGGCTTTCAAAGCTGACTTCCAATATCTCCATTGGCATGAGGGCCATACTCTCGAAGTGGCATCTGCAGGGGCTCCTTATTCACGCCAAGCATTACGAGAAGATTCGTATGGACTGGGCGGCTATGGGCGCGCTAGTGGAGGTCTGACATCCCCAGACCCACACTTTTATCTTCCCGACCTTCGAGGTGACCATCCTCCTCGAGGAGGTGGAACTTCTGCTCGGATTGAAGAAATTCAAGAGTGACGGGAAGGTGAAGGCTATGCGGATGCTGACACGGGGGACTTCTGAAAGCGTCCTTGGAAGCTTCATGCCGCCCGACGCAGCCAGAAAGGTCCGTACTCAAAAGGGGATCGATCTCCAAAAGCTTGCGGAGTGGGTCACGGACGCCCTGAGAGGGTCACCAGATGATGACTATTTGGAGGGAATCATGAAGGGGTTCACTATCTGTCTGGCGGGTGCTCTCTTGTTCCCTTATACCGACAACATAGTGGAGGAAGACCAACTGAGTGCTATCTGCGGGATTTGGCGTGGAAAGAGGGTGGGACCCGCTGTCCTCGCCTACCTGTATAGTGGCCTTACTGCCTCGAGCATGGGTAAGCCTCCATTTGGTTGTGCACTTGTCTTGAATTGCTGGCTGGATTTGCATTTCAAATTCGACCACCGCGAGGGAATGCCAACCGCTTCGAAGCTCTTCCAACAAAGCCCGCTTCACCACATAGCCGACGTGTTAGGCTTTGGTGGTACTGTAGTGAACCGCGTTCCGTGGCTGAAGAAATGTGAAGACTGGCGGTCTCACTTCCGCACCGTGACACAAGGCTTCTTCACTTGCGCACCGGCATGTTTGCTTTCGCTTGATCTCCTCATGAGGCCTTCTCCCGAAGTTGATCTTCAACTGATCGGCGCGACCGAGTTTGTTCTTTACAACGCGCATCGGTGCTGCCTGCAGATTGGCATCCCACGCCATTCGTTCCCGCCACCGACTGGCATCGTTCCTTTGAAGAAGAGGGAGTTGGGCACTGAAGCGGACGCGAAGGAAGCGAAGGCCATTAAAGCACCCTGGAAGACAAGTGTTGCGGGAAAGGCGTTAGCGCACGTGGTGGAAGAATGCGAGCCGTGGAGGGCTTATGTAACCGAACTGGGGAAGTTAAGGCCTAAGGTGCCTAAACCCCTGATGTAGTTCACTCTGCTTTTCTGATGGAATAAAATTTGGCATTTGGATGTTTTGGACCCTCGTCCCCTTAATTATTATCTTTTTTATGGTTTCTCTTTTTCTTTATGTTTTTTTTTTATTATTTTGTTTGGATTATATACATATTCTTGTCTCTTTTTTTTACTTTTATTATATATAAATATTTTTTTTGAAAATGTTTTATTATGGGGGCGTCCAGGGGCCTGGACGCCCATAATTTTTATTTTATTTTTATTTGATTTTTTGTTTTGGGGGCGTCCAGGGTCCTGGACGCCCCAACTTTTATTTTTTTTGTTTTGTTTGATTTTTTGTTTTGGGGGCGTCCAGGGGCCTGGACGCCCCTAATTTTTATTTTATTTTTATTTTATTTTTTTGTTTTGGGGGCGTCCAGGGTCCTGGACGCCCCAACTTTTATTTTTTTTATTTTGTTTGATTTTTTGTTTTGGGGGCGTCCAGGCGCCTGGACGCCCCTATGTTTTTGAATTTTTGAAAAAAAATAAAAATTGTGGGGGCGTCAGGCGCCTGGACGCCCCAATAACAGGTCATTCTATATATAGGGGGGGCTCCCCCCTGTTCACTTATACTGTTCATTCCGACCGTCCAGCCACTCCAAACGACCCATTCTTAGTCCCAATGGAGCGAGGAGGATCGAGTCAGGGTCCAGAGAAGCGGAAACGACTGGCTCGTCGTGCGAGGAGGTTGAGGGATGATGCCGAGGAGGCCGCAGCAGAGGAGGTTGCTGCGGGGGAGGAGATAGAGGTGCCTCTCCTGGCCGCGGAGGCCGCTGCGGATGCTGGTGACGCGGGAGAGGACGATCACGACCCGGTAAGTACCTCGGAATTCTCACTTTGTGGTTCAATAGGCTAAAACGGGTGTGCGAGAGGCTGTGAGAGAAAGGCGGGTAGTGAGAGAAGGAGGCGTCCAGGGGCCTGGACGCCTCCACGTTTTCTTTTTATTTTTGGTTATTTATTTATTTACGAAAAGTAATAAAAATAAGGAGGCGTTCTGGCTCCAGGACGCCTCCATTATAATATATATATTTTTAATATATTTTTCTTGTTTTGGCTTTGTTTTTCTTTTTTCTAAAAAAAACAAAATAAAGGAAAAAAAGAGGAGGCGTCCAGGGGCCTGGACGCCTCCTCAAGAAAATATAAATTTTTTTAAAAAATGTAAAAAAATAAAATAAAAGAATAAGTAGTATATATACAGTGTTATTGTTTTATGACTGTTCATGATGCTGATGTGTTCTTTGTTGGTTTTGTGGTTTGCAGGGCGTGATGAAGGGCCGGATCAGCTGGTCCTTGGTGGTGGCAGCATACCGTGGGCTGCCGGATTTCCAGAGGGCGCGTGTGGACGCCATGGGCTTTGGAGCTTTCCTTAGGATCGAGCCCTTCCGGCTCGACCTTCCTCTTATCCAGGCACTGAGGGAGCGGTGGCACGCACCGAGCCGGGCGTTTCTGATGCCCTGGGGGCACATGGTGCCGACGCTGGAGGACGTGGCTCGGATCACCGGGCTACGAGTTGATGGAGAGGCAGTCAGCGGGGTCACCTACCCCGACTACCGAGAGAGTGCCCTGGACCTGCTGTGGTTAGAGACGAGCGTGACTGATAGAGACAGCAGGGTAGTCGGCCGAGTGGAGATCATGGAGGCGCTCGGATTCGTCGACCCGCGTCAGCGGGTTAGCGAGACTGGAGCAGAGTTCTTGGCTCGACTGGAGGGGGATGCTCGTGCTGCTTTCACCCAGGACCCGAGCGAGCGGGAGCTGGTGGATCTAGACCTTCGGAGGTTCCTTTTCTTCTTCCTGGGCCGCCTTCTGCTGGGGACGAAGGGGGATGGCATCCACTGCCGTTTCCTCGGGATCTTGGCGGATCTGGACAGAGTGGGGCACTATGCGTGGGGAGCGGCTCTGCTTGCCCATCTGATTGCCGATCTCTCCCAGACTTCGGAGAAGGAGACGACAGTCAGCGGCTTCGCACCTTTCCTCCAGGTAAACATTTTATTTATGCATTCCCACAGTTAAATATGCAATTATTGTACTAATGATGTATGATGGATGCAGGTGTGGAGCTATTACTATTTCCCGATGGGGAGGGCTAGGCATGGGAACAGGAGGGCCGTGCCTCTGGCGCGGCAGTGGAGGCCGGTCGTGGTTGCAACACCCCACGGCTACCAGCTGGCGTCACTTCGTCGGGAGCTGAGCGAGTATCCCGAGGCCATGGTATGATGCGTATGATTTTTTTTGTGTTTATGCATGTGACCGAATGGTAACTAACATGATGTATGTATGGTGATGCAGGTGGTGTGGAGGCCCTACCTGGGCATGGGCGATGCTGGCCAGCCCTGGGTTGTAGCGGGTCTTCCTCGCTTCAGGCGGGACGTGTGGGTCCATTGCCTGAACGAGATTGAGCCGCTGCGGCTTAGACTGGTCATGAGGACGTTGGGGCTGGCCCAGGAGTGGGTAGACGTAGATGCGCCGGCCCGCATTGGGCGGAAGACCAAGGGGAAGGCGAAGATCGTGGACTGGCGTACGCGCTTCCCAGCACAGTACCAGGACTGGCAGCAGGGCGGGGTCCCAGTAGTGTCCCATGTACAGGACAGCACAGACTACATGAGACGGTACCGAGCTACGTACGGGGACCGCCTCTCCTTGGGTGGTATGGCAGGGGTAAGTGAAATGAAACTGCTCCACCTTTCTATATGTATATGCATGGGATACTAACTTATGTGTAATGCAGGATGCTCGTGATACCATGATCGCTGACCTGCGGGCCCAGTTGGCGGACACCAGGCGACAGTTGGTGGCCATCCGACAGGAGTTGGAGATCCTGGTGAGTCTATGCAATGCATTTTTTTTTTGTGACCTGGATTTTTGATGCTTAGCCTTTGACTGACGTTTGCCCCGTGTTTCAGCGGGCCCACCAGACAGCGGCAGCCGGGATGGCTGGCGGAGCGGGTTCCAGTTCGCGGGGCCCTCCTCCGGAGGTTTCTGCCCTCCAGGAGCAGCTGGCGTACGCGGTGGCTCGGGCTGAGGAGGCCGAGCGTGACCGCGAGGCTCGAGTGAGTGCTTGCTTGGCCGCGACCCTTTTCTAGCTGCTTTCCTTCTATCACTGTTCTCTTACGGTGCATGCGTGCCTTGATAGGTGGCCGAGATCCGAGAGGCCCTGGCGCGTGCTGTTCGTGCCGAGCAGGAGCGCGACGCTCGGGTGGTGGAGCGTGACGCCCGGATTGCGGAGCGTGACGCCCGGATTGTGGAGCTGGAGGAGGAGCGTCGACGAGAGGCTGAGGAGCTCCCTCGTGACGTGCTGGATCTGCGGATCGCCCTCGAGTTGTCGAGGAGGGAGGCAGTGAGAGAGAGAGAGGAGAGGGAGAGAGAGAGGGAGGAGCGACAGCGGGATCAGACCGAGAGGAGGGCTCTGGAGGCCCAGCTGCTGGAGCTCCGATTGAGTCTTGGCACGGCGGAGGGGAGGCTTCGGGAGAGCGAGGAGCGGTACCAGAGGGCGAAGGAACGCGGGGCGCGACTTCGTCAGTCTGGTTCTTTTTCCATGGGCAGCTATCTGGTTTCTTCGGCCGAGGAGCGTCATCGCGCCTTCGAGGCTGGAGTGCCACCGCAGGGCGAGGCGAGCACGGCTTCTCAGGGTTCGCAGAGGCCCCCTAGGGATCCCCGGCAGAGGAGGGAGGAGAGAGATGACCAGGAGGGTGATGGTGAGAGTTAGAGAGTTGCTTGTACACGTCACCCTTCTCACTGTATGATGTACTTTCGGCTATTATATGAAATGAAAATGGCTTTTTTTTGTGTTGTGTGTACTTTTCTCTCTCCCACACTTTCTTCTTTGCACTGAGTTGTCCTTTGAGGCATGCTTCGCGAGACCTTGCCCTGAACAGCGGGGAACTACGCTTTGTACGGGGGGATTTTATTTCCTTTTTTCCCTTTTTGGGCGCGTCCAGGCGCGAGGACGCGTCTTAATCCTTGATTTCAAATTTAAAGCGACGGGTGGTCTTTCTTCTCCCGTGCCTTACCCGCAAACGAGCCCGCCTTCCGTCGAAACTCGCTCGCCCCTTTTCGTCTTCCTCCTCTTTTGATCGATGGAGTTCGGTGGGCCCGACCGTGGTGAAGGTGGAGAGGGACGAGGAACTCCTCGCCCAAGGAGGGACGCGCCCGAGCACGGAACGGCGTCCATGGAGGAGGAAGGGCCGCTTCGGGCCCCCGAGGGACCCGAGGGGCCCGATGGCGTGGGAGGAGGTGAACACGGTCCGGTAGGTCCTCCGATCTCTTCCTCTTTTAATTCATTTTGGGTTTTGAAGCGAGCCGCGCGAGGAGGAAAGGGTTCGGCGAGTGTTGCACTCAAATGATGGACGTGTCCTAGACAGGGGACGCGTTCCTTTTGACTGATATGGGACCCCTTTCTTGGTGCAGGACATGGCAAGGACCCTGGGCCTGGCCTATGAGTGGGCGAGTGCGGACGAGCCGAGCCGTGTCAGGAGGGAGAGCCGCGGCAAGGCGAGGCTCGAGGACTGGCCCGTACGTCTCCCTGGACAGCAAGGGGGTGTACTGGTGCAGGACAGTGCCGACTTCCTGCGGCGGCAGAGAGAGAGTTACGCGGGGCTTCCCCAAGCTGGGGACACGCGTGGCATCGGCGGCTCGCGCGCCCAGCTGTCAGAGACTAGGCGACAACTGGCCGTCGCTCAACATGAGCTGTCGCTCCTGGTAAGTTACATGCCGCACTTTTAACTTCAGATTTTGGAGTTTCACTGACGGCCGTTGTTTATTTTGTTCCAGCGTGCCCAGCAGACAGCGAGGGTGGGAGTGGCTGGCGGATCTTCCAGTTCCTCGGCCCCTTTTCTCGAGATTGCTTCCCTCCGGGAGCAACTTGCCGGTGCGGTGGCCCGTGCGACCCGGGCGGAAGAGGAGCGTGACGCCTGGGTGGCGACTGTAGCGGAGCTGCGGCATCGTGGTGAGGAGAGACCTTCTCCAGACATCCTGGAGTTAAGGGTTCTTCTGCAGATGATGAGGAGAGAGGCAGAGAGAGAGAAAGCCGAGAGAAGGTCCGAGCGACAGCGGGATCTGACCGAGAGGAGGGCCTTGGAGGCCCAAGTGAGGGAGCTCCAGCTGGGCCTTCAGGCCGTCGTGCAGAGGCTAGGAGGGATGGAGACGCGCTACGAGAGAGCGCGAGAGTTCGGGGAGCGACTCCGCCAGTCCGGTCGCTTTGCCGCCAGTGGCTTCTTCGCCACGCCAGGGGAGGAGCAGCGGGTCACTGCTGGGAGCAGGCGCCCAGAGGCGAGACAGGTGCTACTGCACGGGGATCCCGGAGGCTTCTGAGGGACCCTCACCTCGGGGGAGAGGAGGAGAGTACCCAGAGAGATGAGTGATGGTGAGGATTGCCGAGCTAGTGGACCCGCCACCTCTCTATGATTGTAGTGTTTGTGACAGCTTATGTAGAATTATGAATGGAGTGATTTGATTTTCTGCTGTTTATTTGTTCTTTTGTGCGTTCCTTCTTCCCTACGCTTCTCCTCCTTTGCACTGTTCCCATGTGATGGGTCTGCCGAGACTCCGCCTCGAGCGGAGAATCACGTCTTGTTGTGACCATTTTCCACGGGAATCTGCCGTCGAAGTCAATACTGACGGCCCTAGTTCCTTTTCCCGGATGGTGTGCCAAATTTTGCGGGCGTCCTCCAAAACATGATAGGGTATCCCTAGACAACATAGGGGCTATTCGTCCTATTCTTCGTCCAGTCAATCACCCTGTGCGAGTGGTGAAGCGACACATGGGGCCGCTTGGCCGGTGTCTTATTGCGAGGGCTATCATCGACAGGTGATGGAGGCAATCTTGGCCCGCACTCCTTCCATTTCTATAAATTCTTGTCCCTTTTATCTTCCCAGGTATATCAAGGAATAACTCGAGGAGCACAAGTTCTCACGGGAGAGGAGGAGTTCAAAATTCTGAGAGTTGGATGGAGGGCGAATCTTCCCATTCCTCGAAGAGAAGCAGGTCCAGTGGTAGTAGTTCCAGGAGGCTTTCAGACTTTGAAGGGCACTTCAGCGAAAGGGCCCAATCACAACTCGTAAGCCAAGTTTTCTTGCCCTTTTCTCATTCTTTCTTCCTTTCTTCTGACCAAACCTCACCCCCATTCCTGGTATGTGTAGGTTGTGATGAAATCACAAATCTTATGGGAGTTGGTAGTAGCAGCGTACAGGGGCCTCCCAGATTTTCAGAAGGCGAGGCTAGACGTGATGGGATTTGGTACCTTCCTTCGGATCGAGCCGATCCAGCTTGACCTAGTCCTGATCCAAGCCTTGTGTGAGAGATGGGACCCAGTGAGCCGGGCATTCCTGATGCCCTGGGGGCACATGGTGCCCAGCTTGGAAGATGTGGTCCGAATCACGAGTCTCAAGGTGGATGGCGAGGCAGTGACCGGAGTCACTTATGCGGACTACCGAGAAGGTGCCCAGAAGTTACTGGGTTTGGACCTAGATGGTCGGAAAAACAGGTCGGTATCTAGGGCGTCCCTCATGGATGCATTAGGGCTCACCGACACTCGTCGGCGGGATGACGAATCCTCAGAAGAGTTCATGGAAAGGATAGAAACAGGATGCCGTGCCGTGTATTGCACAGATTTCGGCAACTGGGAAAGATGTAACATAGATTTGAGGAGATTTCTCCTCTTCCTTTTGGGGAGATTGGTACTGAGCTCGAAAGGGGACGGTATCCAATGTTGCTTTCTGGAGCTGCTGTCAGACCTTGAAAGAGTAGGGTACTATGCCTGGGGAGCTGCTATGCTGGCGCACTTGTTTGCAGGCCTATTCCAAGAAACGGATCGTGAGATGACTGTGAGTGGTTTCACACCATTCATCCAGGTATTTTTTTGGTTTTACTTGTTTTGTATTTTTTTTGTTATTTTCGCAAGGTGCTGATGACCTGCGCCGAGCAGCTATGGAGTTATTATTACCTCCCTATGGGGAGAGCTCGACATTGGCGACCCGTGATGGTGCCGCTAGCCAGGCGGTGGGAACCCGTCATGAGTGCGGCACCCCTAACCTACCAACTGATGGTGTTAAGGCGGGAGCTACAGGAGTTCCCTACAGCGATGGTAAACTGGAGACCCTACTCAGACATGGTCGATGCCAACCAGCCGTGGGTTCTAGCAAGTCGTGCCCGGTTCGGACGGGAACTATGGATGCACTGCCTGAATGAAATCGAGCCGCTTCGGCTACGATTAATTATGAGGACTTTAGGACTGGCTCAAGAATGGGTGGATTCAGCTGCGCCACCTCGTGTCGGGAGAAAGACGCGGGGACCGGCGACTTGCATTGACTGGCGCGTGCGATTCCCCGAACAGTATGAGGACTGGCAACGGGGTGGCACGATTGTAGAATCACAGGCGCGGGACAGCGAGGACTACTTGCGTCTATATAGGACAAAGTACGCAGAACGGTTCCAACCCAGGGGACTTGCGGAGGTAGGTTTCCCCTTTTTCTCTTCTCTTCTTTCTCCTTTTCTTGGTTTTTCTGGTGAAAATGCTGACTTGTAAGGCTGCAGGATGTCCGGGATGCCATGATAGCGAATTTACGAACTCGCTTGGCAGAGATGGAACAACAGTTGGGCGATGCCCGCGGAGCTACGAGCGCCTTGGTAGGTGTACAGTACGTTCCTAATTAAAACCCCAGATTCCAGATGTTGGCTGTTAATTCACATGGTCGTAGCATGCCCAGATTGGCGCGGCCTCCCCAGCGATGGGAGTAGGTGGTGCCTCTTCCAGCTTGTGGATTCCCACCTCAGAACTTGACTCGCTTCATGAGCAACTTGCTCACGCCACGCAGCGTGCTGCGGAGGCAGAAGGGATGCTCCGTATACAGGTAAAAGTTTCAGCGTTGAGTTCTCTTTGTTTACGCCTTATCGCGTATCTGAGATGGTACACTCGGCAGGAAAAGGAGATGGAAGAAGCGCTTGCCCAAGCTGCGCAGAAGGAGGCTAGGATAGCAGAACTGGAGAGGGAACTGCGGCGTCATCCTGATGACGACTCATCCAGGGATGCTATGGAACTGAGGATCACTCTCCAGTTGGAGAGGGAAGACCGTGAGAGAGAACGGGCAGAGAGGGAAAGAAACGCAGAGAGAGAAAGAGTCAACAGTTTGGCTGAAAGGGAGGAGCGAAGGGCCATGGAGGCCCAACTATTCGAACTCCGAATCGGCCTTGGTCTTGCTGAACAGTGGCTGAGAGATGGTGAGGAGCGCTACCGAAAAGCACGAGAGCGTGGCTTTCGTGTTGGTAGCTTCTCTGCTACTTCCGTGGATCAACGCCGGGATGTGGGAATAGGAAGAGGAGTACAGAGCGGCAGGAGTACCACTTTTCGTAGTTGGGTAGCACCTTTGAGAGTGTTTTGCCCGGAGAGTAGTGGGACGAGTAATGCAGAGAGAGAGGGTGGAACTTGATGTAAATTTTTTTGGTTTTTTGGAATAAAACACAAGGTTTGGTTTGTTTGTTTTTCACCTTTGCTTCAGTTACCTGAATCCCTGCACATATCACTGAAACAAACAAATCAAAATTTCTGTTCTGACTTGGCCCCTTGCTCAATAAGCAAATGGTCACTGTGACTGTCCTTGATAACTGGTCAAGGGGCCAAGCCTTTATTTAACGAAGGCAAGGGAAAGATGCGGTGATGATAAATGCGACAGGCAAGCACACGAATGCAAGCGATATTAAAAATGAGATGATGCACGTAAATGCAATCATGCAAAATTGATTTGTTTTCTTTTTATATTTGACATTTTTTTTGTTTTATCATAAAAAGATTTTTTTGTTTGCAAATATGTACATTTCTCTTTTCCATTTTTTTTTGCTTTTATCATTTCAATTTTTTTATTGCTAACGCCCGGCAAGCACCCAAATGGCACCTAACCTACGTGAGACAGGGGTTTCTTACTAACCTCCCAGGTATCCTAAGTGCACATCTAGGTTGATTTGGGCCTCTAGACCCCTCGAATGACGATCTCGCCGGCTAAGACTTACCCTGATGACAATACCGTCATGCCATGCTTAGGCTCCCAGTTGCTTCCGACCACAGGGATTCACCCAAAAGGTGTTTGAGGTAGATGATTTGCCCGACCCGGGTCTGTTTCCTCACAACTCTAGATGGTATAAGATGGAACACCCTGGAACCCTAATGACCAACCGCGCGACGCTGACCCGGAATCAGACGCCATCGCACCCATAGGTGACGCGCTTGCATTGGCCTAAGCCCGAGGTTAAACAAGAAGACATCAAGGTGGTAAACAGGGGTCTTGACCAGCCAGAAACACGGAGACTCCTTCGCAGCGATAGCTTTTACTTTTCAAAGTAGGCAACCAAAATGTGTATATTAAAATAAGGTCGCAGACCCTGGGCAGTTTTCACCTTTCAGAAACTCCATCGAACCTTCATCTTTAGAGGGAGAAGGAAGAGCGTAGGGGATAAACCTCCTGAGAGGACCGGCAAAGCCGTTAACCCGGCGAGCGAATAAGGGCCCATTAACTCTTTCCTTTCGGACAACTTCGGACCAAATCTCGAGCATTTACATTCCACGGCCCCCCTTTGTGGATTCAGACTTTTGCTTTGAGGGGTTTCGTTTATCGCACCAGGCACGGTCACGACCAGGCTTTTCTCTTGATTTTGATTTTGTATTTCTTTCTGTGAGGGAGATATAGTCGTTTGACGTTGGTGGGCTCCCTCTTCGTATGCCTGCGGGGACACTGCCCTCTTCTCGTGCTCTGATCGATGCTCGAGGAAATGGATCCTACTCTTGTCCTTGGGGTTTGAGTTTCGGTTTCTCATGCTCAGCGTTTTAAGGGCGCCGACTGTCTCATTTGGTCGAAGAGAAAAGAATAAAGATTACAGCTTCCGGAGATCTTCTAGGTGTGGCCCTACCGTAGGTGATGCTACCGATTTTTTTTGAATAAAATACATAAGTGAGCACATGTTAGCTTCCTTCGAGCGAGCATAGGCCGACGTGGCCGGACAGGGATCTCCACGGTTCTGGCAAACCAAGACCCGGTGCCTACCAAGCCTTAATGGGCCCTATCCTAACATGAAGGTTAGATGCAGGGACTTAACTACATGGTGACTGCCAGGCATCGGCATTTTGAATTTTTCATATTTTTAGTGGTTTTCAATATTTCTTCGTTTTTGATGTTTTTTATCTTTTCATCATTTTTTTTGTTTTGTGCTAAGGGTAGTATTTCTTAAGATAAAACCCATTCCAAGGGTGGGATAACTCGGTCCCTTCGGCGTTGATTAGCTTGTAGGCGTTGCCAGGGTACGCGGCTTGAATTACAAATGGTCCTTCCCAATTGGGTTGGAGCTTAGAACGCGGCCCTCCAGGTTTGACAAAAATTCTTTTTACGACCATCTCACTGACTTTGAATTTTCTCTCAACGACTTTCTTTTGGTAAAAGCGAGCGGGTCTATTTTGATACACACGCGCGTGTTCGGCGGCGGCCAGCCGCTTCTCATCCAAGAGTTCCAACTGGGCGAGGAGTGAATTACGACGATCGTCGAGGGGAAATTCCTCGTCCAATTGTACCCTGAGAGAAGGGATCAGAGTCTCGTACGGGACTACCGCTTCCATACCATAAGTGAGGGCAAATGGAGTCTGCCCGGTGGGGGTACGGATTGAAGTGCGATAGGCCCATAGGGCTTCGATAAGCCTTTCTGGCCAGTCTGAAAACTTACTAGACTCGCAGGTTTTTTTGATGATTTTGGGCAATGTTTTATTGGTGGCCTCCGCTTGGCCGTTACCTTGTGGGTAATAAGGCGATGAATGATGCAATGCAATTGCGTACCTTTTGCAGAGGTCCTGTAGGTCTTGAGAAATGAATTGTGGCCCATTGTCGGTGACGATCGTGCTTGGGATGCCGAATCTGGCGAGAATGTTCTTCATGATGAACTTGCAGACTATTGACGCCTTGATTTCCGCGTAAGCTTCGGCTTCGGCCCATTTGGTGAAGTATTCCGTCGCAGTAAGGATGAAAGATTTCTGCTTGGTGAGGGAATTGGGATCACCTAGGGGACCAATGATGTCGAATGCCCACATGGAGAAAGGCCATGGGGAGGATATTGGATGAAGTGAGGAAGATGGTGAATGGATTTTATCGGCGTGAAGTTGACACTTGACACACCTACGGACATAGACAGCACAATCCTCTTCCATAGTGGGCCAATAAAAGCCTTGACGAATGATCTTCTTGGCGAGCATCTGACTATTCACGTGGCCACCGCACACACCCGAGTGCGTCTCTTCTACACATTTCCAAACCTCATCGTCACCAAGACATCTTAACAGAATACCAGTAAGGCTCCTCCTATAGAGTAGACCTCCAATCAATGTGTATTTCTGAGCCACCCTTCTTATGGCTTTCTTATCCTCTGTGGTGGCCCCTTCAGGATAAGACTGATCTTGGCAATATTTGACAATTTCATAGAACCATGGTTTCTCTTCATCAGCCAGTTCTTCTTCAGCCTCTGCCAACATGAGCTCCCTCTTCTCAAGGATATCTTCCTGCAGGATCTTCCTTGCTATCCTGTCTTTGATGTTTACGTAGGAAGCATCATCGACTGCAGGGGCGTGAAGTTTGTAGATGGAAATGGACTTAAACCATCTTCCTAGAGGGAACCTTATGGATGATGCCAATGAGGCGAGGGCATCGGCGAGAATATTCTGATGACGAGGGATATGAACAAAGATCAGTTTTGTGAACAGTTTGGCAAAGGCAGCAGTGAGTTCTTGGTATGGCTTGAGTTTGGGATCGCGAGTGCGATACTTAGTGAGTACCTGGCGAAGGATGAGTTGACTATCACCTACGACTCGCAACTCAGTGATACGAAAAGAATGAGCGAGTCTAGGCCAGCTAGAAGAGCTTCATATTCGGCTATATTGTTGGTGACTGGAAATTTGAGCTGGTATGCCAATGGGAATGTGAGACCTTCAGGCGACAGGAGGGCGATGCCGATTCCTCTCCCTTGAGAATTCAGAGCTCCATCAAAATATAGTGTCCACATTGGCTCATCTGATTGGTTGATGGACATTAGTTCCTCATCTGGAAACTCTGATTGGACGGGATCGAACTTGGGAAGAGGATGGTGAGCGAGGTGCTCGGCTATGGCATAGCCTTTAATCGCCTTTTGCTGGATGTAGGTGATGTCGAACTGAGAGAGAAAACTTTGCCAGCGTGCTAGCCTATCCGTAAGGACGGATTTCTCCAGAAGGAATTTGATAGGATTCATCGAGCAATCAAGTGGACCTCGTGAGCCAAGAAGTAGTGCTTCAATTTCTGCACCACCCAAACGAGGGCAGCACAGGTTTTCTCCATGACGGTGTACTTCTGCTCACAGGGATTGAGAAGTTTAGACAAGTAATAGGTTGCCCGTTCCTTGCCTTCTTCATCAGCTTGTGCGAGGACGGCTCCCACGGAGTCATCCAAGACTGAGATGTAAAGGATCAGAGGTTTTTCTGGTTTAGGTGGAATGAGAACGGGTGGACTAGCCAGATATTCCTTCAACCCTTCAAAAGCTTTCTGACATTTAGAATTCCAGTGGAATTCTACTCCTGGCTTGGTCAACTCGTAGAGAGGTCTACACCTTTGTGAATGTTGAGACACAAACCGACGAATAAACTGCAGCCTGCCGATTAAACCTCGGACTTCCCTCAAATTCTTGGGAGGCGGCATATCCCTGATAGCCTTGGCTTTGTCGGGATCTATCTCGATCCCTCTTTTACTCACAATGAACCCCAGCAATTTACCCGACGACACACCAAACACACACTTTTTCGGGTTCATTTTCAATTGGAATTCTCTTGACCTTTGCAAGACCTTAGCCAAAACTTCTGGATGTTCCATCCTGGTCCTTGATTTCACCAATAAGTCATCCACATACACTTCCAGATATATGTGCATCATGTCATGAAATATGGCCATCATCGCTCTTTGGTAAGTAGCTCCAGCATTCTTTAACCCAAACGGCATGACCACGTAACAATATGTTCCCCAAGGGGTAGTGAATGACGTCTTTTCCTGATCCTCTTCTGCCAAACGAATTTGATTGTATCCGAAAATCCATCCATGAATGAGAGGGTTTCATAACCTGCCGTGTTATCAATCAACACATCAATGTGAGGTAAGGGAAAATCATCCTTTGGACACGCGCGGTTAAGGTCCCGGAAGTCGATGCAAATCCTGACTTTCCCATCTTTCTTCATGACCGGGACAATGTTCGCCACCCATTGAGGATAAAGAACGACTCTAATGAACCTGGCTTTGTGGAGCTTATCGACCTCTTCTTTCATTTTCAAAGCCATCTGAGGGTGGAAACGCCTTAACCTTTGTTTTACCGAGATGGACCCTGGTTTTAGGGTTAAACGGTGTTCGACCAAGGTTGAATCCAGACCCGGCATATCCTCGTAGCTCCATGCAAACGTGTCCTTATATTCCTTGAGAACCTCAATTAATGTCTCTTCTTCAGAGGGTGGTAGGTTGTCACTTATGAGGATGATCCTAGGATCTTCCTCAGTCCCCAAGTTGACTTCTTTGGTGGATTCTTCTACGGCGGTTGACGGCTCGTCGAATCTCCTCATTCCGCTAGCGTATGCGCCCGCCGCATCCTCATATTCTTCACCCTCATCTTCAGTGGGGCATTCTTCATTCGTGATCTCGTAGACTCCATACCCTTCATCAGATGCACAGTCGCCCTCGCATTCTATTTCGGGTAGCTGGATGGGATTTTCTAACAACTGGGGATGGCAAGAAGGGCCTGACACCTGGCGGCCAAATCCAGAAGGAATCGACGAGGGATCTGCCTACCCTTGGATTTCTTCCTAGGTACTACCCTTGGCCTATCATTCCTAGATTGATTGACAATATTTACAGAAGAAGAGGAAGACGAAGAGGATGGTGTAGAATGTACAGGAGAAGACCCCTCAGAGGAGGGGTAGAAAAGGTCGCTCATCGGACCTCGGACGGGTGGTCCGCAAGGCGGTACGCACCCGTGGGAGATGTAGGAGGTTTCCTCAACGAAGATGTGTTGTTGGGGAGTTTGAAAATTGACGTTTTTTTTTCGTTTTCATTTTTAATGACAAAGCAGTGAAAAGAGATTGGAGGAGAGAGAAAAGGGGTTATGGCTAGAGGATTGTGAGGCTCATAGAGCAGATCATGGTTGAAGACCTGACGCGGGTTGAAAAGCCCGCGTAGGTATGTAAGCAAAGAAGGGGACCTGGGAAGATCATCAGACAATTGTCTGGCCCAGGAAGAAGATATCAGCAAAGGCTGAGACGAGTGGATGGAGAGGATGGCGGCTAATGAGCCGTCGACGGCAATGTTGAGGACGGACGAAGATCCGTCGATGACAGAGTCCTTCTGGCGAGGACGAGGATAGTTTGGAACCTTGGCAAGAGTGGTAATATTCTCTGGTATTTCGGAGATCAGTGGTGGTCCTTCAAGCGGTGGAGACGAGAACATCCTTTCCAGTGCAACGGAAATGTCCCGTATGTCGAACCATTTGTCCCACTCGCATTCCGGATCTTTGATCTTGCCTCTTTTGGTGATCCTCGGACATTTTTCAGCCAAATATACAGCATGTGATCCCCCATGTGCTTCTCGTGGGTGATCTCCCATCTGAACAACGGGTCCTCTGTTGAAGTGGTTTGATAGAGTCCACGTGAGGGGCTTCCAATCTGCCTTGAACGGTCCTTTGAAGCCTAGGCCAAACCTGCGATTCGGCCTAATTTCCTTTGGCGGTTTGAGCATACCCTGTGACTGTGCGCCCAGACCCTTTCCTTGTTGATAGCCGATGTTCCTCATAATCTCCCAACCTTTGGAGTGAAAAGGGAGACATGATGTTGCGGTTGCCCTGACCGGCTCCTTTGGTGCTAGTGGAATGTGAGATGGATCACGCACGTCCAGCAGTGATAATATGGGCCGATGAGATGGCCAAACGGAGGGCAGAGAGGTGTTGATAGCATCCACTGTGTGAAGGACCGGTGTACTGACCACTTTAATAATTCTCCCATTGTAAGGAAACTTCATGCACTGATGGTTGGTGGAAGGCACAGCGTCCATGGCTTCGATGTAAGGGCGACCCAGTATAGCCTTGAATGTGGGGTCCATGTCGAGGACATGGAATTCCGTGGGAATTGACATGGGGCCTAGTTCTGCCTTCAGAATAATCATCCCCTGCGGCGGCCTTTTGCTATTGTCATAAGCCGTGACCGTGATCGAGGAAGGTCTTATTTGTTCCTCGTTGACCCCACACAACTGAAGAGTGCTCATGGAGATCACATTTATGGATGCACCCGTGTCCACAAGACACGGGTTTATGGATACCCCATTAATTTTTATTGAAATGCACAATGCATATTTCCGAGCTTCCTTGGGAGCGAGCTCGTAGTTGTGGAACATGATGGCCGGTTGTGTGTCTGTTGGGGTCAGGACGGTCGAAATCTTCTCCACGGGGAGGTCTTCATTAACCATGACCTTTTGAAGATATTCCATCAAGGCCGCCTGGTGGGATGTGGATCTTTGAAGTAGCTCTAGGATGGAGATCCGGGCAGGCGTCTTGTCCAAGTGTTTCAGTAGATCATACTGTGTTCCAGGGATAGCTCTTTCTGGTTGTTCTGCATCATCCTTCTCTGGCTGAGATTGCTCGGGATTCTGACTGTTGTGGGGGAAAACCCTGTGGAAAATCCTTCCACTCCGGAGCACCATTGCCTGCGGCTTTTGTACCTCTGTGGGGGTAGCAGTGGGTTTTAACAGGGGTTTGAGGGGTAGTAGTGGAGGAATGGTTGATGAAGCAGGGGTGATGACGGGAGCAGGGATTCTGATGAGGGGTTTGTTAGGTGGAGGCATGGCGGAGGTAGAGGGGATATCGCGCGGATTATGAAGGATAAGGGGTTTGGAAGGTGGAGGTGGAGGTAAGGTTTGAAACGGGTAAAGGTTTTGAGGTGGATGGTGGGTGATGAGTGGTTTTGAAGGCATTAGTGGTGATGTGGTGGAGAAAGACGGGGTTATGTATGGTGGACGGATGATAAGGGGTTTAGAAGGCGTAGGGGTAAATGTGGTAGAGGTGGATGGTAAAGTGGGGGAGTGGGAGAAGGTGAGAGGGTGTGAAGGCGTAGTAGAAAGTGTCGGTTGATAGGAGGTCGGGGTGCGGATGAGAGGGCGTAATGGTAGTGGAAATGGTGAAGGCGATACCGATGCGGGTTGATGAGAGAGAGGTGCTACCCGGGCAAGGTGAGGGGGTTGCATGACGATAGGGTTGGAGGTATAAAGAATGGAGGTACTTTCCTGGTGCCACACCTGCTCTCTCCCGACTTCCGGGAAGGAGGAGATGGGGTTAACCTGATGATTGGGCTGTTGGTGCTCCGGTAGTGGATTCTGGATTATGCCCATGTCGGGCTGTTGTTGTGGGGCCTGCTGAGGCTGCTGTTGTTGTTGTGGTTGCTGCTGCTGCTGCTGTTGTAACTGCTGCTGTGGCCTCTGAGGAGGTCTCCTAGCCTTGAGAGCCGCGACGTACCGTCTCATCTCATCCCAATCTATTTGATGTTCATCATTCATATCATGGATGTAATCTTTGAAATGGAAGCAGTAATCCACTGTGTGTCCCGGCTGCCTGTGGTAGACGCAGTATTTGGAGGTATCAACATTGGGGGGCCACGCGGGCCTTTCTCTGGGTAGGGCGAGTTGGTTTGATGCCATGAGGGCATTAAAAATATCTGCTAAGGTTTCTGGCAATGGTGGATAGTAGGCTCTCTTAGGACCGAGCGGCCTCCTTTGTTGCTGTTGGGGACCATAGTTCCCCGGGGGTGGAACTTGGTTGTACTGAAGCGGTGGTTGTTGTTGCTGAGGTTGTGGTTGTTGTTGCTGGGGTTGGCGTAATGGAGGCATATTATCCTGGGGTGGATTATTTTGGGGTGGAGGACGGAGAGGGAAAGGACCTGATTGAAGGGGTAGTCGGGGCATTTGTTGAGGCCTTGGGTTGACTGCATAGTTGGCATTGTTGACCGCACTGACTTGCTCATTTGTCACGACCCCTTCTGTGGCTCCGCCCGGGACACCAGCGCCTGTCTTTCTGACCACTTTGGGCTTCGGCGACTCAAACATGTTCATGATGGGGGAGTCTTTTAGCTGGGTTTGGATGTATCGGGCCCTTTCATAGAGTTCCTCCATTGTAGTAAGTTTATTCATGGCGAGGACGTGTCTGAACTGCGGGGTTGCATTAGACACAATCATTTTCACTTGTTCGGGCTCGGAGAGGGTATCCCTTATTCTTTCCGCCAGAGACCTCCATCTATCAGCATATCGGACAAAATCCTCGTCGGGTTTCATCTTTTCGGCCACTAGGTCGGTAATGGAGAGTGAGGGACCGACCCTATCCCTATATTTCTGCAAGAACCTTCTCTGCACTATTTCAAAATTCTCGGCCTCGCGGGGCTCCAGAGAATAGAACCACTCAAGCGCGGGACCATCCAATGATCTCCGAAAGAGGTATGCCAGGGACCTCTGATCGTTTTGCCAATAGGAGGACTCATACATGAAGTCCTTGAGGTGAATGAAGGGGTTGCCGGTACCATTGTATCTGCGGTACGTGGGCATTTCGGAGGGAGGAAGATGAATGACGGGGAGGATTGGCAAAGCAACCTCCGGGGTGGCTTTCACGTCCACCATTCTTCTCAGATTTTGAAACTGCTCGTCCATGCGATTGAACCTATTGAGGAGCGATTGGGCGAGCTCCTCTGGGGGTGAAGGTGGCACTTGCCATTGGGGGAGAAACTGTCTCCCGGAGACTTGAGGGGGAAACCCGGAATGAGAGGGAACTGTCGGACCACCGACAGTTGGCCCTGGCTGAAACGGTGTGTGAGGAACACCGGGAGTTTGAGATTGTGACGGGAATTGGAATGAGGGAGGTTGTTGGCTCGCTTGTCCTTGAAGCGAGGGAGACTGGATGGCTTGCGCCAATGAAGGAGATGGAATGGCCTGCACGGACTCGTGGAGAGGTGCGATAGCCGGAGTTGACTCCTGGGGCGTGGGGGAAACAGATTTCCCCTTTAGAATGGCCTGGAAGGCCCGGAGCTGTTCAGAGGTAAGCTCCGTGTTGGCGAGGACGCCCAGTAAGGAAGTGATATCCTGTGGCGGGGACGTGTCCCCGGCAATAACCTGCACCTCATGCGAGGGGTCATGAGAAGGACCCGAGTCCATAGCATAGACTCGCGGGTCGGCTGTCAAACCACGGCTAGGGTGGTTCTCCTCAGAAGACTCGTGAGACATGCTCACAGTTCTCCCAGAACGCAAAAACATACACTAGCAAGTAGGAAGCAGAGATTATCAAACAAGTGGATGCCTTTACGCCCTTTTTTTATTTTGATTTTGATGATTTTTTTTTATTTTTAGCGAGATCCGAAGTTCACACAAAGTGGGGACCCTAGTTTATTTTTTTGTTTCACCGCCGTGTCAGCTAGGGTCTCTCGTCTCACCACGAATGAAATGACTAACTCCGGGGAACTTCAATGGTACAACCAGCCCAGTGAACGAAGAGGAGATTCTTCGATGTCGGGGACTTACGGAGGTCCCAGTGTAGGAGATTCTAGTCCGTTGAGAGGAATTCCCAAACGGAGAGTCCTTCCTTCACCGGGAAAGGGTGATCCTCAAAAAAAATGAAAAAAAGGATAGAAAAGAGGAATGGATGTATGCAATGGAATGCTGACAGATATATGGAGTGGGAAAACAACAGAAATAACAAACATATAATAAACAAAGAACCAATCAGAACTGACGGTGCTGCCGTGAGCACAACGGGGGCGCGCGTGGGCGCCAAGGTGGAGAGGCACGGGTGGTGCCGAACTTGCAAGGGTAGCCGGGAGGAAGCAGTAGACGTCCCACCGTGATCGCCAATCTGTGAGCGACGTCACGCGGTTCGGAGTTCGATGGAGCGGGGAAGAGGATGCGGAGAGCGCGCGGGCTCCTCTTTTTGTTTGTTTTGCTGTTTGCTGCAACACAGAGATGAGAGAAGAGAGAGAAGGGGCCACCACGGGAGATTGCTCCGGCGGGGCGAGCGGGACAAGTATAATATAGCAAGATATGGGGTTCAAACGGCCATAGCGGGAAGTGACTCGCCGCGACCTCGGGGGGACGGGAATGGTGCAGAAATTAAATAACAAGAATTGAAACGGCCATTGGGGAAGTGACTCGCCGCGGCCTCGAGAATATGAGCAGAATATAGCAGAATATAAAAGAGAATATAAGAACAGAGATTTAAACGGCCATTGGGGAAGTGACTCGCCGCGGCCTCGAGAATATGAGCAGAATATAACAGAATATAGAGAGAGTATAAGAACGGAAATTTAAACGGCCATTGGGGAAGTGACTCGCCGCGGCCTCGATGATATGAGCAGAATATAACAGAATATAGAGAGAATGTAAGAACGGAAATTTAAACGGCCATTGGGGAAGTGACTCGCCGCGGCCTCGATGATATGAGCAGAATATAACAGAATATAGAGAGAATGTAAGAACGGAAATTTAAACGGCCATTGGGGAAGTGACTCGCCGCGGCCTCGATGATATGAACGAAATATAACAGGATATAAAGAGAATATGAGAACAGAAATTTAAACGGCCATTGGGGAAGTGACTCGCCGCGGCCTCGATGAAAAGATGTGATCGCCAGGGGCCGAAAGACCCCAAAATAAGAAAGTGATCGCGCCTACCTCAAGAGCGGGAGATGGCGGGTTGCTTCTTCCTCTCCTTCCGGCCGGCCGACGGAGAGGGCTTTCCTCGGCTACCCTTGCAAAACAACGACAAACAAATGACAAGTGGCTTAGAAAGATGAATGTGTAGTATTCATATCCTTGCAATAAAAATGACGAAATAACGGGAAGACACACACCTGGTTGGTGTTATCTTTTAAACCCCTCTCGGACTCGAGTAGGAGGAAAATGAGATGATGGATGCGAGATGATGAATGCAAAAGAACTACGAAGAAAAGGAAAGAGTTGGCTTATTGGATGTGCCGGTGGTGAAATTCGGCGGAGCTCCGGCAGCGTGGGGACGACGTAGAAGCGCGGTGGATGAAGACGACCTTCCTCTCGCGAGCGTGGGCACCCGAGAAGCCGGCAGAACCTCCACCTACAAAAGACCCCACGGGTTAGAAAAATGACTCCGTAGCCTCTGGGCTCCGGCAGCCTATCGGATCACTGCTTAGCTCCCCTAGAACTGAGGGGGTGGGCCTCTATTTATAGAGCTCCGGAAGGTGGAGGCGTCCAGGACCCTGGACACCTCCATCAGGGCCGAAATAATATTTTATTCTATTTTTATTGATTTTTTTGGAATACTTTTGTGGAGGCGTCCAGGGTCCCGGACGCCTCAAGCAGGTCCACCGAAAACCGACGACGGCCGCACGCGGTTCGGCACAACGCGTGGTTTTGTGAGCGGCGCCTCGTGATTCAGAAATGGGCGCGTCCAGCTGACCGGACGTCTCTATATTTTGGATTTTTTCACACACGACAAGCCGTCGTTCGGTGGCCGGCGCCCGTGAGGGTTTTTATGGAGGCGTCCAGGGGCGTGGACGCCTCCAATATATATATATATATATTATTTTTTGTCTTTTATGCCAGGGCTGGCATTTTGATTTTTTTAGATTTATTTTTATGGAGGCGTCCAGGGGCCTGGACGCCTCCATTAATGTATATTTTTATTTATGTTTTGTTTTATTTTATGCCAACTGGCATTTTACAAACATTTTTTATTATTTTTGTTTTTTATGGAGGCGTCCAGGGGCCTGGACGCCTCCATTAAATTATATATATTTTTTATATTTTTTTATTTGGTTTTGGGCCCTGAGAAAAGAATAAAATAAGAGAAAAGAATGGGGGCGTCCAGGGGCCTGGACGCCCCCATTAAGACCCACCCAGGTCCTTGGATCAGGCGTCGGCGGTCGCCCGGTAGACCCCCTTCTTGATTCCGGAACCTCCCGATGCGTTCGACTGGTGTTGATGTCGCCCGAATGCCGTGACGAGACGATTCCGGATGCCGAAAAGGGCGGAAGAAGACTCAAGAAAAGGAAGCACTCAAGTGATTCAAAACGTGTCAGCCGTCGCGGGGCGTTGTATAATAATATGAAACTTTCTCAGGAGACGTCAGGAATGGCGTGTCTACAATGGTCCCTTACATCGATTGCAAGCCAATACTCCCCTGAAATTATCTCCTCCACACAACGAGGTCTCCCAAAAATTACATCTCACCCCTCAACAAGCCCAGGCCCTTAAGGCCATTGTTGAGGGTTTAGCTTCTTCATATCATCCTCGGGTGGCCCATCACCCGCCTTCCTCTTCTATTCACACTCCCCCTCGGGTGGCCTATCACCCGCCTCCATCTTCTCATCTTTCGTCAACTCATCCTCCTCCTCGGGTGGTCCATCACCCGCCTTCTCCTATTCCTCCTCCTCCATGGCCCCAAGGCCCTTATGTTTCTTGTAACCCGGCCCGTCCGGGTCCTTTTGTGGGTCAATCTCTCCACCCTCCACGACCTTTACATCAAGTTATCCCTCCACGGCCTTTACATCAAGCCCCTTTGAGCATTCAAGATCAACCCTCTACTTCACATGCCACACCCCTCCAGTAAGTTCTCATTGATAAAATTGTCAAAATGGAGGAGCAATTAAAGAGGGTAATGAGCCCGCGGCTTCCTCCTCCTCCTTCTCAAGTCAATCCCCTTCATGCATTCATGAATCAAATCACTAGAATGGAGAAAGATTGGAAGGAGAGGACAGACGATAATGGCATCATCAACATATGTGAGCAAGAGGATTTCACAAGCTTTAATGATCAAGTGGACGTCGTCCGCCCTCCACTCATCTATCACACTCATTCATACGGCCCTTCTCCTCCACATCTATATACGCAAGATCCTCCACATTCACAAAACCCTCCGCAACATTATACACCTCCACCCATCATTACGCCTCCACTACGGCGTCCACTTGAATCCGATGATGAAGAACTAAAAGTAATACGCGATGAAATTTTTGATCAAGAATTTGAGCCGGCACAAGATGTTGAAGATTTTCAAGAGGCACCCGCTCCGAGTTTCCTCCGCTTCCCTCTTCCCCCATTACCCGAAGAAACCCCTGCTCAGGACGATGCCACCATCCCCAATCCTATTTACGAAACCAATTGGGGTTACGATGATGCGTCGATACTCCAATCACCCACATCGACGCATCATGAGCCTTCTCCTATCCTTCAAACATCTCGCTTCGTTAAAACTAGACGCTTCTTGTGCACCAAACCTCCCTCTTCTACACCTCCAACTACCACACCATTAACCTACACCAAGCCATCCGTGCCTTCCATTGACTCCCCTCTAACCATTATGCCTTCATTAACCTCCACACCACTGGCCTCCGCCGAACCTCCCGCTAAACCTCAACCAAGTAACCCTCCATTGCCGCCACCTAAGGCCTCCGCTATCATTTTAACCCCATATCCAACCATTGTTATTCCACCACTTAAGCCTTCGCCTAAACCCATGGCTAATCCTGAGCAGGGTCCACCCCTTTTTGCACTAAAGCCAACCCCGTCCGCTTCCGAGCAAGGGGAGAAGCTCGTTGTGTTTGAACCTTCTCTTACGCTTACCCCTTCTCCAACGCCTTCCATTAAACCCCCATCATCCACTAAGCCCACCACCTCTATTTCATCTTCCTCTACGCCTTGGAGTGAGTGTATAACTACAAGTGCCTGTGCCAAAGAGATTGTTCAAGAGCCAGGCAAGAAGGATATGGCCACAGCTATGCTATTCAAGAGTCAAGATTGTGTTTGCCGGATGCCAATTCGGGTTCTTGTGCTGGGCATCTTTGAGAACGCCGCATCTCCGCCTATGCTCACCATGAAGAGTTCTCAAGAGTTGATGCCATCAAGGGCTAAGGCCAAGATTGTCCAGGTTACGCTACTCATTGGCCGAGATGTCTTTGATGCTCTCATTACCCCTTGTTCCATCATTATACCCTAGTCAAGAGAAGGGGTCCTCCTCCAATCTTGTCATGGCACATTCCATTGCCAATGTTGGATCTCCGTGTTGATTTTGGTAATTGAGTTTTAATGATGACAAATTGTGTGTGCATGTTTTGATGATCATTGAAGAATGTTTCCTAATCAAGGTGTTTATGTTGTATTTATCTTGCTTTGAATATACAAAATCATTACCCGTGCCAATTGACCCAGCAGGACTGATAAGGAGCTCATTCGAAGAAAAAATTCAGAAAAGAAGTCGACTCCAAAAGCATTTGGAGTCGACTCGGCAACTGTTTCGCAAGGTAGTTCACCCGGCAGCAGATGCAAGCAATAACGGTGACAAATAGCTCAGTATGGGTGACAAATGGAGGATATGGCAAACAAATAGGTCTACATGGGTGAATAATGGATGATCAAGCTAAAAGAATGGAAGAATGAAGAAACAGAGTTGAGTGGAGTTGACTCCAAATGGTCTTGGAGTCGACATCAGACATGGTGAAGCTTAAATAATGAACAGAGTTGACAAAGGTGACGGCTTAGAGGTGAAAAAAGGGTCGTAAGGGTGAAAAATAAGTCACAATGGTGACAAATGGCTGGTAAGGCTAACAAATGCACGACATAGCTGAAATCATGAAAAATGTGGTAGTGGAGTCGACTCCATAAAGTTTTGGAGTCGACGCCAGGCAGTTATAGCCCGCCAGAAGCTTCTTGCTAGCAGTGGTGAATAAGGGTGACAAATGGGTGATAACGACGACAAATAGGTGAGCAAGGGTGTAAAACGGCTCACAACAGTGAAAAATAGATGAAGGTGACGGCTCAAGCAGAGACAAAAATTCAAAGGCGACGGCTTATACCGCTAAGGGTGACAAATGCCTTCCAAGGGTGACAAATGCCATCTAAAGGTGAAAAATACCTTTTAGGGGTAACAAATGGATCGCCAATGTTGAAAAAGAGTCAAACACGTGAATCACTAAGGTGGACTTCGTGTCTTCGGGCTCTAATAATTGGCACAGTATCCGAGGACATGTGGCAACCCTCAAGGCAATCTTCTAGAAGACTCCTTTATGGAGAATATTCTTTACTTTCCACCGTGGACCAATCAAAAGAGGCTGAATCATTTTCTCTCTGTAATTCAAGAAAAGCTCACATGGAATCTGAAGAGTAATGGATGACCCAGATTAAGTTTATCCAAGATCAAGGGTCGAAATTCTTCTCCAGCTCTATAAATATATCGCAATGGCCTTCGATGAAGGGTTGATCGAGTAGAAGCAGTAGAGGAATACTTGCGAGCTCGTTCCAGCACCAAGAGGAGAAGAACACTAAAGAGAAGAAGAAGAACGAAGAAGACGAGAAGAAAGGCTGCCAGGGGAAGAAGGGCATTCTCTTGAAGCTGCATCCAAATCTTGCCTCTCCTGGAGCATTTTCACTGTGGATCAGGGAGATCATCTTGATCATCAGATCTTTGAATTATTTGCGTTGAACATCCTTTTGTTTCTGAACTTAGAGAAATTATGTGTGTGTGACCATCTGCGCACAGTCGTGTGGAGCTTGCTGCATATCTGGCAGTGCGTGTGCGTGGTTTGCAAATCAGGTTGTCGGATCGTATTGGAGTCGAAGTCTCCGTGTGTGTGTGGAGGTAACACTCCGTGTGCGGTTTGATTGGGACAAGTGAATTCTCACCGATTTGGTGAGGGGTGGATGTAGGAGGACGTGAAGGTCCTGCCGAACCACCTAAAATTCTCTTGCTCTGTGTGATTGCTTCTTGTGATTGGTTTGTCTATCTTGCCATTATTTCTCGAGTGTGATTGGGAGACGGAGTGAATCATCTCAAACTTAACTCTATCTTGAACTTAGTTAGTCTTAGTTTGCATCATCATTTTAATTTCCATTATTCCATTTAGTGTAATCACAGATTTTAGACACTTCAGTTCAAGTGTGTATCATTTAACTCTATCACAGTTAGTTTCGTTTCTTAGTTCAAATTTTATTCCAACGTTTTTCTTAAAATCTGAACTCTGTTTGGGGGACAATTCAACCCCCCCTTCTTGTCCACGCTTGTTATATTTAGGACCAATAGCCAAGGAGGTGATGAAGTCCATGCTCAAAGGCCGGGTAGGGCATCCCTTGATGGAAATCTTCAACACCATGTTTGCTCTTTCTACACTTCCTTGCAAGGGGAAAGTTCCCATGTTGCCGTTTATTTTTCACGAAAACATTCCAAGAGCCTTGAGCATTACAAAGCTTCCCGTGTTGAAATTCCGACTCCCTCACTTTGATATTCCTTGCCTTCCAAGGGAGTCACTTTTCAAGAAGTTAAACTTATTTTGTGGCAACGCAATTATTGATACTTCATCAAATGAGAGCACATGCGCATTGATTCCATGGAGGGGCGAACATTCTTTCAATGAAGGGCCATCTACCAATCCACTCACCCTTTGTTCTATTCCATTCACCCTCCATAGCCATTGATTTCTCTTTATGGGCCACCCGTTGGGTGAGGAAAGGGTTCTCATCCCCTCACTCCTTGTGTTTTCCGCATTCTTTGCATCCCATGCATTCCATGCATTTCATACATTTGCATATGCATTCATTCTTTTCTCTTGGGTCTCCGAACCCGTACCTTCCCCATCTTCCAGAATGTCTGGACCCTTCCTGAATTGCTTCACCCTTATCTCCGAAATTTCCAGATTCTTTCTCTCTTTCCCCAGGGCGTCGTGCCCCTCCACGTTTTATCCCTCTGGAACCTCCGGACTCCTCTTTTCATCCCCCTATCCTTTCCGGGCATCATGCCCCTTCTCATTTCTTCCTTCCAGAACCTCCAGATTTTTCTCTTCTCCGAGGGAATCGCCCCCCTACTCATCTTATTCCTCTGGAACCTCCAAATTCTTGTCACTCCCCGATCTGTTCTAGGCATCACGCCCCTCTATACCCTTTCCTTTTGGAATCACCGAATTCTTCTCTCTTCCTAGGGCATCGTGCCCCTTCCCATCTTCTTCCTCCGAAACCTCCGGACCTCCTTTCTCTCCTCCAATTTATCCTTTTACTCCTCCAGGACATCGCGTCCTTTGTTCTTTTCTTCCTTTTAAATCATCTTTTTCCCTACCTTTTCCCAAGGCATCGCGTCCCTCGACGCTTTCTTCCTCCGAAACCTCCGGACTCTTCTTCTCATCATGATTCTTCCCATTTGCCTCCGGACCCTCCGGATCCACCTCTTTCTATCTACCAATTTCTTCTCTTAATTCCTCCTGATCCTGGGTCTGACCCAACTTCTCCTACCTAAACTACTTTGGGCATCTGCCCATTCTCTCACTATTTTCGAGACTTTAGTCCACACTCCTCCCACTAATTATCATTTCCTTCTATACGCCTTTTCATATGATCAAGGCCTTTGCACCTTAGTAAGGGAGTTCTAGCCCTCACCTCTTTTCCTTTTCTTCTTATTCGTTTGAGTCCAGTCTAGACATTACTCCTTCTTGTCAAGCCACATCAACTCCTTGCCTTCCTCCCCGCTTATCTTCCAAATGAGGACTGCAAACCCCATGTTTATCAAGATCACCTCCGACAGCTGCTTTCTACAACAAAGGTCGCAAGGTAACATGTTTGCGTAAGTATGCATTCTCATAATTTCGTTACTTCACCCAGCTTCACGCACATTTTCAAAATGAAGTGCTTCTTAACTTGATTAAGAGTTGTAATCTAGGCCTTTATCCTAGGTCTTTAATTAAGTTAATATCAAAAAGAGTCTTTAGGCTTGCTTTTGTAGCAACCTTTGGTTATAAGAACCCCGCACGGGGAGTTCAGCATTCCCTCCCCGCTTGCTAAGGGTAACCCTTAGCTGGGCACCGCACACACTTCACGGCGTCCTTAGTCGTCTCCTTCGATAAACACCGTTGCTACTTGGGCCATGCTCAAGGGCACAAGGTCTTCTTCTCTTCTCCACTCGACCGAAATATGAAGGTAGAGATGTTCTCGGCAAAATAACCAACTTAAGCACACCTCGACAAGAGGAAGTCTCAAATAGGGGCAGTCAATTAAGACCTTATTCTCAAAATTCAAGTTTCAATTGCAATATCTTTCAAGTCCAATGTTGTGTCCCTACGATTTTGATACTGTCTAACACTATGAGTCATTATCCTTTTAATGATACTTTGATATCCTCCAGATTGCTCAAGCAAAAGACTCAAATGAATAGAAAGAAACCATGTGCACAGAAAATAAGGCAACTGGATGCATAGAAATCAAGGTAGGTGATCATATTAATAGATGCACAGAAATCAAGGTAGGTGATCATATTAATAGATGCACAGAAATCAAGGCACTGGCAGCATAGAATTCAAGGCAACTGCAAACTAGAGAAAAAGTGTCAAAAGGTCGGTGCAACTAAAGAAGCTCAAGCAGATAGGTTGGTTCAGCGGCTACTGTTCATACATGCAGGTTGGTGCACGTTGATACTTTATTCATATAGGTCAATGCACATTCTTGTCTAAGTCATAGCAGGTCTGTGCACATTTGCAATATAGCATAGAGAAAGGTCGGTGCACCTTTCGCTAGCACGAAGCAAGATCTGTGCACGTTTGCTTTCAACGCACACAAAGGTCTGTGCACATTTGCATTATAGCATTATCAGGTCAGTGCACTCAAGCTACTTCCGAGGAAGGTGAGACTTCTTGCAGTGAGCAAGATGAAGATCAAGTGGCCTTGCTCACTCGTAGGTTCAGAAACTTTTAAAAAAATGAAGGTAAATGCTTCAGGAAATGGAAGCCTCGGGTAAAGAAAGCTTGCAAATCTAAACCTGAAAATTTAAACAAATTTGACAGAGTTGTTTGCTATTCTTGCAACGAACCAGGGTATATCCGAACTGACTGTCCTGAAAGAGTGAAGAAAGCCTCCAAGAAATTGAAAGGGAAAAAGAAGAACAAAGCCATGGTATGTACATGGAGTGATGATGAAGAAGAAGAAGATGGAACAAGCTCCTCAGAAGATGAAACTGAAGACATCTGCCTTATGGCAAATGAAGATGAAGAATCTGAGGTGCGTTCCCCTTTTGAGCATTTTTCAATTACTGATTGGGAAGAAGCCAACATTGAGCTTATGGAAAAATATGACATGTACAGAAAGGAAAATAAGGCCTTGAAAAAGAAAATTAATCAAAATGTGCATGATCATAGCTTAAGTGATACAACTGCTTCACTAAAATCTGAAATTGAAGATTTGAAGAAAATGATTGAGGACATGGAACAAGGGAGAAATGAAATGAGAGACCTGGAAGTTGAAAATGAAAGTTTGAGGGATGAAATTGATGAGCTGAAAATAAAAATGCAAAGATATGAAAAAGATAGCAAATTGAGTAATGAAAAATATGAGGCTGTCAAACAAGTCAACTCTAAATTACTTGAAGATGCTGAAAAACTTCAAAAGGAGTTGAAAGATAAACAAAATTCTTTGAAAATTTTTGTAGATGGCAGGGAGAACCTAGATGCATTGCTAGGTACAAAAATGAATTTCAACAAGGAAGGTTGGGTTTCAATCCCACAAATAAAAAGAAAATTGGTTTAAAAACTGTCACTTTTGTGTCATCAGCATGTGCTTCAAGTTCTAACACTAAACCTGCTCAAAACAAAGGAAAAGAAAAGGTGGGAGAACCCATAAAGAAAAATCTTGAAGTTCCCAAAAAATCTCCTCAAAAATCCCAGCCAAATCACCAGAAATCCAAAACCAAGCCAGTCCACACAAAGGCTAGAGGTGGTCAGAAAGGGAGTTCAGGTCTACACCATCCTCAGAAAGGGTCAAGGCATCCCTGGTCTTCATACAGCCAGGAAGGTAGAGACCCATCCATGCATCAATGCACAAACTACTACAGGTCTATGCAGTCATACGGTTGACCCTATTATAGGTCGGTGCAGTCATACACATACAGTCCTTATACTTACAAGCCCGGCCCAACCTATTACCCTATGAATCACCACAATTTCTATCAGCCTAGGACAAACTATAGGAACCAGACACAACCCTTCTCAAACTTCTATCAAAAACCAAAGGGTAACAAGGTTCCTGAACAAAATGGAAAAATGAAAATAAAAAACAAAAACTCTCCATCAAGCAATAAAGTAAAAAATGTGAAGAAAACTTGGATTCCTAAATCCGTTTTATCTTGCTTTACTGAAATGAAAGGTTTACTGGGACCAATTGTCCTTGGGTTCCAAATATTGTTACTTGATTCCTTGTGCAGGAGTGTCTTGCAGCCGTGCACAATAAATGGTATCTTGACAGTGGCTATTCAAGACACATGACTGGGGACAGAACAAAATTCTATCTCTTGGTGGAGAAAGAAGCTGGGCATGTAACCTTTGGAGGGAACAATAAAGGTAAAATCATTGGTTCAGGTAAAGTTGGCAAAAATCCCTCCAATTCTATTGAAAATGTTTTGATAGTTTAAGGGTTGGAATATAATCTTTTGAGCATAAGTCAATTGTGTGATAAAGGACATAGAGTAGTGTTTGATTCTTCTAAATGCAAAATCTTACAACCAAACTCTAAAGAAACAAGATTTTTGAGAAAAAGAGTCAACAATGTGTACATAATTGACTTAGATGATCCAGCCGACTTAAATCTTTGTCTTGCTGCTCTGAACTTGCATGTTTGTGGCATCGTAGACTAGGACATGCTAACTATAATGTTTTACACAAACTCTTGAAATATTCTATGGTGAAAGGACTGCCTGAACTTAAATTTAAACAAAATGACAAAATATGTGAAGCATGCACCCTAGGAAAATAAACTAGGAAATCATTCTCTAATAGAACTGAAAGCTTATCTTCCAAACCGCTTGAACTAATCCATATGGACTTGTTCGGACCAACAAGAATTGCTAGCTTAAGTGGAAGGAGATATGGGTATGTTTTAGTAGATGATTTCTCTAGGTTCACATGGGTGTTTCCTCTTGTGCATAAAAATGATACTTTTGATGAGTTTCAGGCATTCTACATGAAGGTGAAGCAAGATGATAAGTTTAGAATTTCCAACATACTTTTAGATCATGGTGGTGAATTCGACAATGTTGATTTTGATAATCTTTGTAGGACGGAAGGGATAAATTATATGTTTTCATCACCAAGAACCCCTGAACAAAATGGGGTGATCGAGAGAAGAAACATAACTCTCATAGAAATGGTTAGGACCATGCTTGCTGAAAAGCAACTACCAAGAAGGTTTTGGGCAGAAGCGGTAAACACGGCTTGCTATATCATCAACCGCTCAATGGTAAGGCCATTCACTAAAATGACTCCTTATGAGCTGCTCAAAGGTAAGAAGCCATCTCTCTCTTACATGAAAGTATTTGGTTCAAAGTGTTTTGTTTATAACAATGACAAAAGAGACTTAGATAAGTTTGAGCCCAAGAGTGAAGAAGGCATATTTTTTTGGATATTCTGATAGGTCCAGGGCTTATAGGGTCTATAATCTCAAAAGTTTAACTGTGGAAGAGTCACCCCATGTCACATTTGATGAAACTTATGATGACAAATGTTACAGGAAAGATGATGATGAGGAGTTTCTAGACTCCAAGGAAAAGGATGACCTATCACAGGAGGAGACAAAAGAAAATGATGATGTGACAGATCCAAGCAATTCAAGGGTCATGATTATAGGTGCAGGTAACAATCCTATTGATATTAGAGTGCTTAAAGACCATCCTCTAGAAAATATCATAGGCAACTTACATGATCCACCTAGAACTAGGTCACATTTTAGAATTGTTGATGAATTATTGTCTCCCAAATTGAACCAAAGAATATTGAAGAAGCTTTGAAAGATGAAAACTGGATAAATTCCGTGTAAGATGAATTAAACCAGTTTCAAAGAAATAGTGTGTGGCATCTAGTTCTTAGACCCTCATCAAAAATTGTCATAGGCACTAAATGGGTTTTTAGGAACAAGCTTAGTGAAGATGGAACAATAATAAAGAATAAAGCTAGATTAGTGGCTCGGGGGTATGCTCAAGAATTTGAAATTGATTTTGAAGAATCTTTTGCCCCTGTAGCTAGATTAGAAGCAATTAGGATCTTGCTTGCTTTTGCTTGTACACATAAAATAAAATTGCAACAAATGGATGTAAAAAGTACTTTTTTAAATGGCTTAATAAAAGAAGAGGTTTATGTTGAACAACCCCCCGATTTTGAATGCTCTTATCATGAAGATTATGTGTTCAAGTTGGACAGGGCTCTCTATGATTTGAAGCAAGCACCCAGAGCTTGGTATGATAGGCTAAGCTCATTCCTCACTGAAAAAGGCTACATTAGAGGTAATGTAGACCAAACACTCTTCACACAAAGATAAGGTAAGGACATCTTGTTAGTTCAAATTTATATTGATGATATTGTGTTCGGTTCTACAAAGCCCAAAATGTGTGAGGATTTTGCTGATCTTATGACTAGTGACTTTGAGATGAGCCTAATAGATGAGCTTCAATTTTTCCTTGGCTTGCAGATCTGTCAAAGTGATGAAGGATGCTTCATAAGTCAAGCCAAATATGTAAAGGAGTTGCTGAAAAAATTTGATATGACGAATTGCAAAACTATTGCAACTCCTATGGGAACAAATATATCATTGGATGCTGGTGAGAAAGGAAGATTGGTGGATGCAAAGAACTATAGAGGTATGATTAGTTCATTACTCTATTTAACTGCATCTAGAACAAACATCCAGTTTAGTGTTTATCTTTGTGCTAGATTCCAAGCTACTCCTAGAGAATCTCACTTGACTGCTGTCAAGCGTATCTTTAGATACCTTGCTAGCACTCAAGACTTGGGATTATGGTTTCTAACATCTTGTGAATTTTCTCTTATTACTTATTCGGATGCTGACTATGCAGGATGCAAACTAGATCGCAAGAGCACTAGTGGCTATTGTCAATTCTTGGGTGGATGTTTAGTCTCTTGGGCTTCCAAGAAATAACACTCGGTCGCACGCTCTACTGCAGAGACAGAATATGTTGCTGCAGGGAGTTGTAACACCCAAGTGTTATGGATTAAACATCAACTCCAGGACTACTTAGTGGATGTTGGATGTGCCCCTATTCTATGTGATAACACAAGTGCTATAAGTCTTGCTAAAAATCCAGTCCTGCACTCTAGGACCAAGCACATAGATGTAAGGCATCACTTTATTAGAGATGAAGTTTTTAAGAAAAACTTTGAGCTACATTTTGTCCAATCAAAAAATCAGGTTGCAGATATTTTTACCAAGCCATTGTGCACAGATAGGTTTTCATCTCTAAGAAGGGAGTTAGGTCTATGTAGACCTCAACCAAATCAGGTTTGAATTGTTTGATTAACTCTCTCACTGTGTTCCTAGCATAATGAGTAAAAGTACATGTTTTCTGAAATGATCTACTGAATTGATGAATATCTTGATGACAATTAACTTCAGGGGGAGTTTGATTGCATTTCATTGTAACTAGTCAACTGCTTGTTCATAAAGCATTGCATTGGTGATTAGTTGCTCGGCTAGTTTTTGTTTGACCACGGTATATAAAATGTTGAGTTGTGGAAAGGCAAGTTATGCTTTCCTAAAAGCACTCACTATGCGTGAGGATACACCTTCGCCAAGTACCATGAGTTGAAACTTCATTTAGGGCATATTGTTAGGGGGAGCAACTTCTTTGTATCATTTTTGCATACATACAGTCTTTATTTTGTCAAGTGTTCAACTTTTGGCATGAATCTCCAAATCACATTTTGATATCTTTCTGATATACATTGCATATCCTCAGGGGGAGTGTCCTCTACTCATCATCTTCACTTGCTAATCATGATTATCTGAAAACTCTATGGTTCATTCTTTGTTGCTGCTACTGTCTGTTCTGATCAGCGTCTTGAAAAACCTGAAACTCAGTAGTTTCCAATCTGGGCACCATGATCATAAAAACTAAATGGAATTCAAAGTAAGAATCTTCTATTATATGACATTGTGCTTGTCCATCATATAAAACTGGTTCAGGTTTAATGACTTAATTGAGTTTTGAGGCAAAAGATTATGAAGTCATCCGTGTTCAATCTTTTTAATAGATCTTAACCAGTGTTTGCATGTTTTGTCTTGTTTGATTCCTTCTAAAATCTACAAACTCTACTCTCAAGGCAACCTTGGTTGAGATACTCATACTATGTATTGTCTTTAAACATCATGGAGTGCTGGAATTCTTATCTGCCAATTTTGTAAGAGCAATGGCAGTGGTTCACTGAGAAACCATGTCCCTTGTCCAAAGAAGACAAGTGGGGTGTGTCATGAAGTGCCTTTGTTCACTCTGAAGTGAATTGAAGAACAATCTAAGGCAGAGCAATGCCTCAATTGCTGAGAAATATATCCCCTCACCAAAGAAATGAGGTCAAATATATCAGGAGGTGACAGTGCTATCTCTGTTCTATTGAGACATGATAGTCAGTCACACTAAGTACCTAGGGATACTGGTGTCTAAACAATGTGTATCCTCAAGATACATGACAGGACTCTGCTTAATTGCTTGTAAAAATCACGAGCTAGATAGCATAAGATGAACGAAAAAGTGCTGTAATTCTGAACTCCACAAGAACTTGTGCATAATAGGACTCGGCTTAATTGCTTGTAACCTCAATACTAGTCGTATAACTCCCAAATAAGGCATTGAATATGAGTAAGCCAGGGAAAGGTGTGGTAATCCTAAGTTTTAATGATGACAAACACTATAAATCATTTGCATAATGTCATATGTGTTTGTGTTGCCATGATGCTGCTGTTTTGATATGTCTTTAATGTGGCCTTGATGATGTCAGACACTATGGAGCACTTTCATATAACATCTGTGCACATTTATACATTCTGGTCATTCTATCAAATAGGTTACATGCATAGTCATTTTACCGAACAGGTTATGTGCACAAACATGATTCATATGTCTGAGCACACTCTAAGTCAGAGCACATTCTTACTTGTCAGTGCATGAAAAAGGTCTGAGCTTATTCACACATAAGGTCCAAGCATGTTCATTTCATTGCATGAAGGTTGGTGCACATTTTGTTTGACTGCATAGAAGGTCCGTGCATATTTTGTTGGACTACATAGAAGGTCGGTGCACATCATGTTAGTCAGCATAGACAAAGTCGGTGCACATTTTGTCTGCATACAAGGTCGGTGAACATCATGATTGTCAGCATAGACAAAGTCAGTGCACATTCTCTTGGTCTGCATACAAGGTCGATGCACATCATGACAGTCAGCACAGACAAAGTCGGTGAACATTTTGTTATGCGCACATATGAAGGTCGGTGCACTTTTTGCCTTATGCATATCAAGGTCGGCTCACTTTTTACCTTATGCATATAAAGGTCAGTGCACATTTGCCAAATACATGGAGAAAGTCAGTGCACATTTCTATTGTGCATATAGAAGGTCAGTGCACATTTGCCAAATGCATGAAAAAAGTCGGTGCACATTTCTATTGTGCATATAGAAGGTCAGTGCACATTTGCCAAATGCACGGAGAAGGTCGGTGCACATTTGACATATGCATAGAGAAGGTCAGTGCACATTTTTCTTGTGCACATAGAAAGTCAGTGCACATTTGCCTTGTGTAAAACAAGTTCGATGCATATCATCCTCTATATGAGTCAAGGTCAGTGCACATGCATTAGGCAAGTCAGAGCTCATGCATTTAAGGTCTGAGCACATTTTTGTCTGCGTAGAGTCTTGGTCTTTGCATGTATTTCAAGTCAGTGAATATCCTAAACCTTTTGAATTAAGGTCTGTACATCTATAAGTCTGTGCACATTCATGGCTTAGCTCGTTATATCTAATTGTGCATCTTATAGATCTAAGCATATTCATATTCATTTCTCTCTCTACGGTCTACCTGTGTCCTACACAGGTCAGTGCAACTGCAATAAAAGGGCTGCAATTTAGTATTAAGCACATACTCTCTCAAATGCTATGACTATAAGGTGTTTGCTGAAATGCCTTGTATTCTTGCTGACAGGACTAAGTTACTGCGGGACCCAGAATAAAAAATATAACAAACTAGAAGGACTATATTCGAAATGATCACGCGGCTCGAGTTCCTAACTCACAGGCACGTGATCCAAGGCTAGTATGGGCTGGAGTTTTAGCCACGTGGACAGTGCTTTTTCACTTCCTGACACGTGGACGTTCAGCAGAGCTTTTCTTTCAAATTTCCTTGGGTGGGAACGTGTCTCCCATGTGCCAAGCTCCCGTGAGCCTATATAAAGAGGCCAGGTCGCTCAGTTTCCATAGTGACTAGAAAAAGAGAAAAAGAAGAGCGGAAGAGTACGAGAGCCAGAGAGTTTGTGAGAAGTGTTGGAGTTAGAGTAAGAGAGAGAGAGTTCTCTGAAAGGAGAAGAAGAAGAAGGAGAGAAAAATAGAGTATCATGAAATCAGAAGAAGTTGAGGGAAAAGAGAGTGTGAGCAGAGAAAGAGAAAGAGAGTGAGTGATAGAGAATAGAGAGGAAGTGTAAGCTTGAGGATCTGAGTGTCCATCACGAAAGGAAGAGAATTAAGAGAAAGAGTAGATTAGAGGCAGTATCTGAGAGCTAGAGAAGCTGAGGGAACGAGAGCAGTTGAGAGCCTGGGAAGAATTCAAGAGAGAGAGTTACAGAGATGAAAAATAGAGTATCGTAGATTGATCTGGAAGAGAAGGAAATAGAGGGTGATCGCAAGATTGTGAGAGTAGAGAGAGTCAAAGAAGAGAAAGCTCGTGAGATTGTGGAGAAGCTATCAGAAGGTCCTGAAGAAGTGTTCATCACTGGCTTCTAGATCAGATCCAAGCCAGCTTGCTCCTTCGAAGAGCTACATCTTTTTAGATCTTATTTCCAGCTTTCTGTTGTTGCGTTCCATCTTTTGTTTTCTTATTTCTTCATAAGCTGTGTATTAGCGGTAAGCAAGCTGTGATGCTCAGCGGGCGAGGTGTGTACCTCGGACAGCAAGTTGTGATGCTCATCGATCGAAGCTGTGAATCAACGGAAGTAAGCTGTGATGCTCAGCGGTTCAAGCTGTTAGACAGCGGAAAGCCACACTCAGATCTGAGTGCGGGGTGGATGTAGGTGAAAATTGAACCACCTAAAAATCCTTGCGTCTTTGGTTTAAGTGCTATTTTGACTCACGGTAGATGAATGCTTAGGTGTGGTTCTAGTCCATAGATTTAGCCTAAGTTCTTAGTTATTCACCGTGTGTCTAATGTGATTCTGGCTAACCGTTGCATAGATCTGTTGAGTATTTCCCGAGCTGTGTTTTCAGTCCGTTATTGAATCACGCAGACATTTGATTAGGCTCAGTTTAATTGTCGCTCTACAGTTACCATTCGATTTCATCCTATTATCATCTGAGCGAGTTATAAGTACCTCTATACCAAGTATATTAAAAGCTATGGCAGGAAGGTTTGGTAATGCCAATCTGGAATGTTGTACCTTGAGTGAGGGATCATAGATCATACCTTCGCCTAATACTTGGTAGAGGGTATTTTATCTTCGCTCAAATGATAATTTGTGGAATCATTTGATTACTGTATAATCTGTAGGTCATCATATCTGATCGAATTTGAGCAAGCTAGCTCATCTGCTCAGAGATTTTCAATTCTATTTCTGTTCAGATAATTCAAAGAATCTTCAATTCCGCAAAGTTTTGAAGGGATTCATTCACCCCCCCTCTGAATCTCTATCTAACACCATCGTAATTCCAACAATTGGTATCAGAGCGGGTCTCTGATTGTCCAGATTCAACGATCTGCAGATGACCCTGCTATCTTATTTTTGGTGCATTGCTCATCGATTACTTATTGCTTTAAATCTGATTTAATTATCTTTCAATGGCTTATCCTCCAGTATTCGATGGTACTAAGTTCAATACTTGGCTAGGAGGCCTGTGTTTATATGAACTCCATTTATCTCAATCTATGGAGTCTTATATCTCGCGGCCCACATAAACTGCCCCATGACCAGACCGAGGGGTCTAATGAGGACAGATTGAAGGATAGAGAAAACACTATGGTTCTTAACATTTTGAAGACTTTAGTTGATACTAATATGTTTTCTTCTATTTGTAGGTACACTTCTGGGAAGGAAATTCTGGATACAGTGATTGTTGTTCATGAAAAGCAAGAAGAAAAATGCTTGATGGCTAACCGGAGTAATCACTGTAGTAATCAAAATGAGGACTCATTGTCTCAGGTAAGCTCCGGATCAGAAGAATTCTCATTTGATGAATTGGTAATGATGTATGAAGAATTATTTGATAGACACAAGAAGATAAAATCTGAAAATAAATCTTTGAAAAAGAAGCTGAAATCTGTCAACTATGCTGAATATGATCATGTTGAAGTTGAAGAATTGAAAGCTGAAATCGATAAACTCAAAATGAAATTACAGGAGATTAACAATGAGAAATCTCAAATTGATTCTTTAAAATCTGAAAATGAATACCTTAGGGCTGAAGTTAAGAAAACTGACAACCCATGTGATAAATGTATGTCAGTTAGAAAGTTGAATGACAGCATTCAGTCAGAACTGAAGTGGCAAGAGGATATTATTGACTCTCTTAGGGAAGAGAATGAAAATTTGCTTAATAAAATAAAAGAGTCTGAAAAGAATGAAGAAATTGAAAATATGAAAGTTAAGAATGATGAACTTTTAATGAAATTGCAAGAGATAAATAATGTCAATTGTGAAGTAGGAAAACTGAAACTTGAGAACGCTGAACTTCAGAAGAACAATGAAAAATCTGAGGCTAAAATAAAGGAATTCAAGGAGAAAGCTTCAAACACTTGTTCTATAGAGTCAGCCTGCAATAAATGTTCTTTCCTAAAGAAACTAAATGAAGGTCTCCACCTTGATAATGAATGGCAGAGGAAATTGATTGCCTCTCTTAAAGAAGAAAATGAAGGGTTGCTTGAAAAGAAAAAGGAAGCTAAACAATCTGAAGATATCTTGATGGAAGAAAATGACAATCTGAAAGAACAAAATAAAAGGCTCATGGTCTTAAATATTGTCATGTCTGAAAAATGGTTAGCTATTGAAAATGGAAAGTCTGTTTTGAAAGAAAATGAAGTTAACTGTGAAATAAAACTGAGACATGAAGTTAATGTTCTTAAGAGCTTGAATGATGCTTTGCACCAACAGGTGATTTCTTGTAAAGCAAAGATTGCTAACTATCAATCTAATGTCTCTTCTTTGCAATCTAAAATCCAGGATCTAAGAAACTCTCTGTCCAAATTTGTTAAAGGGAAGAACAATCTTGATAAGATCCTTGGAGTTAAAATAAATTTTCAGAAGGAAGGGTTGGGTAAATACAACTCAAACTTCTTTTGCTTCTAGTTCTACTCCACCTGTTTTCCAATTCACTGCTCAAAGAACTAAAAACCAAAATAAAAATATGAAAAAGATAGGAAAATAGAAAAAGAATGTGGATCTGAATAAATTCAAAGTTGTTCCTGCTAGTCCTGTTAATTCTGTCAATTCTGTGAATTCTGGTAGTTCAGTGCATGTTGCTCATAGGTCTCCCACTTACTCACATGCACATAGAAAAATTGTTTCATGTCATTATTATGGTAGGGCAAGACATGTAATGCACGACTGCCATGTTATGAAATCTGATGACATGTCTGCATCTAAGAAACTAAATGAATTTAAAAATATCAATAATCATGTTGTGCAGAAAAAGAAATTCAATGCTTTCACTGTAAAAGATTTGGGCATATAATGCATGATTGCTGGTTTCTTAAAAATGTTGAATTAACAGCTCAAAGAAACTTTACTGATCAAAGAAGGCCAAATCTGTTTTCAAACAAAAGGCATCATTGTTTAAACTGCAAGAGAATTGGCCATACAGTCCAGGACTGTTGGCATATGGGAAGAAATTCTATGCTCCATGACAGAAATGGCAGAGCTAATGTCATCCCACAAAAATACTCTACTAATGCATCAAAGAAGAACATGAATGCATTTAACTCATGTCATTATTGTGGGAATGTAGGGCATGTAATGAACAATTGTTTTACTATGAAATTTGATGATTTGAGTGCTCAGAACTCTTGGAGTACACTTGTTAGAGGTGTAACTCATCTGACAGGACCCAAGAACTCTTGGGTTCCTAGACATTCGAGATAAATCTTTGGCTGCATGTGTGCCTCGGGGCTGAAGAATAAAAAGGGGTAAATAAGCCAAGGCACCTGAATATGGTAAACCCCATTTTTGCTATTTACAGGTTTGATCATTTAAGCTTTCAATAATTTTTTTAATTGCATATCATCATTAATCTGTTTATCTGAATTTCATGCATTCATCTGAATATGTTTCCTACATCTATTGTCTCTCAATGCATATATTGAATAAAGTGTGCTCATATTAGATTGAGAGTAGATTGCACATGGTTGATGCCTGTAATGAATTCACTGAAAAGATCTGAACTGCATAAGGTTGATGTCTGTATGTTGTTTCATGCACAAAATGTCCATCTGCATACATGACATGCACATGTTTACAATTGCATATGCTTAGCATAATTCATTGAAAATCTGATAGGACTACATTTGCATCACATTGTCATGAATGACCCAATGGTATATCAAGTGGAAATTGCCCAAGGGTAGATAAAGTCTGCCTGGAAGCTCTGACCATGTGTGAGGTGATCTTTTGGACCTAAGTACTCCGCCTAGTACCATGGGTAAATTTGCACATAGGGCAATCTAGATGATCATGAGCATGAATCATAAAACCCTATGCTTAGCTTTCATTGAATATGTTGCATATAGTCAGGGGGAGTTAATTAGGATAATTCTTGTGTCACATACATATGTGTTTAGATTATGTCTCATGCATATGCATATGTGATCATTGGTATCAATCAGTCCCCTGCATGATCTTCATGTCATATATGATAGTTCAATGCATTAAGTTAGGGGGAGTCAATGCATACACATACATACTACATTGCACATCATTTATACAGAAAATACCAAAAAGATTGATTGCACAATTCATACATATTGTTGCATTTCTATCCAGTCCGATCGACCAATATTTCCCATTCTGGTCAATCGAAGCTCAAAATTCTCATATGATATGTCTTTGTTTCTTGATTTCTTTCTCAACTTCTGAACTCTGAATGATGTCACTCTCCAAACACTGCAAGTCTGAACAAATTGATTATCTACTCCAAATTCCTTTACGCTAATCCTTCCCATCATTCTATAATCTACTGTGTTGCATTTGCTGAGGGGGAGCTGTATGTCAGAAATTCTATTTTGAAGTGTACTTGACTTGATTGCTGTTTCTGGAAAATCCTTCTGGCTAATGTAATTCTTCCTTGACTAATCTCTATTATCAGGCCCTCTGAAAAACCTCTCACAATTTGCATGCTTCTTAATGATCTTTATTCCTAATCATTTACTGTTGCTGGAATATTTCTGTCAGATATTCATGAAGACTTCAATGGACTTATCTTGATCATAAATCTGAAAATATTTGTACTAGGAATCTTCCATTATATGGAACTATGAATCTATGAAATAACTCAGCTGGTTTAAGTTTTATGTATTTCTTGAGTTTGGTTTTGAACATCCTAAAAATATCTGAATCAATCCTTAATAAACTTTAACCGGTTGATTCATGTCATATCATGTAAAACCTTCTGAAATCTGAAAGTTTTAAAACTATGACTTTCTTTGGTAGAAATACATGAGGTGAGTGTTGTTTTTAAACATTTGTTTGATCTGAGTAATGCCTGATAGTAATATATGGTCAGAGCAATGACTTTGGTCATTGAGAAATCATGTCCAAAGGACTGTGTCATGAAGTGCCTTAGTTATCTCTGGTGAAAATTTAATGAAAAATCTATGAAAGGTTAAGGTAGAGCAATGATTAGGTTGCACGGAGAAACTGGGATTTTCATCAAAAAAATGGAGTCATCCTATGTCATGAAGTGCCCTAAATTAACTATGTTCAGTATGAATCATGACAGTTAGTCTTACTAAGTGCTTAGGGATACTAGCGTCTAAGCAACGTGTACCCTCTAGTTACAAGGTGTGCACTAAACTCGATTGATCTTGAAAGATATTGCAATAAAAATTGTTGCTGCATAGATAGAAAGAAAATTTGAAAATTGCTGAAACATTGGACTAAATCAGATGCTTTCATGATTGTTTAATCTCAACACTACATTTTGTAACTACTAAAGGAGTCATTGAATTTGAATGAGTAAGAAATAGGAAGGTTAAACTAGATGTTAACATGGAGGCGTGGTTCACTTTTATTAAAAAGATTGATCTTCAGATATAAGTACAGAATTTATGACCAAAAACTTAAATACATCATATTTAAACCAGGCTGTCCAATAAAGATTATGTCATAAGCCTTTATAGTGGAAGAATCTGAAATACCTTTAACTTTGGAATTATGACCTTGATAACTCATTGAAAATCTTCTCTAAATTTTTTTGGAAGCTCAGTACAACTTCTTATGCTCCTGTTCTGGTTTAAACTGCTTATGTGCTCAGATTCTAACCTTTTACACATTATGCTCTAAATTTGAGATAAAATTGTTTTCTTCATCCATATTCCATGCTGACAGTCCCTATAACTCTTGCTATTCAAAGGGGGAGCATCTGTTCACTTTCTGAAACATGACATCATTGCATTAATCAAATTATTGATATCTTTTTGATGACATCAAAGGGGGAGAATAAGATGCCATGAGTCTGCATTATGAGTCTGCATGAGTCTGCAATTTGCTTGTCATTTTGTTTGTGTGTGACTCATAGTGTTGCCATCATCAAAAAGGAGGAGATTATTGTAATCCTAACTTTTGATGATGACAAACACTATGAATCATGTGCATAATGTCATATGTGTTTGTGTTGCCATGGTGCTACTATTTTGATATGTCTTTAATGTGGCCTTGATGATGTCAGACACTATGGAGCACTTTCATTTAACATCTGTGCACATTTATACATTATGGTCATTCTATCAAACAGGTTACATGCATAGTCATTTTACCGAACAGGTTATGTGCACAAACATGATTCATAGGTCTGTGCACACTCTAAGTCAGAGCACATTCTTACTTGTCAGTGCATGTGCATGTAAATGGTCTGAGCTTATTCACACATAAGGTCCAAGCATGTTCATTTCATTGCATGAAGGTCGGTGCACATTTTGTTTGACTGCATAGAAGGTCCGTGCATATTTTGTTGGACTACATAGAAGGTCAGTGCCCATCATGTTAGTCAGCATAGACAAAGTCGGTGCACATTTTGTCTGCATACAAGGTCGGTGCACATCATGATTGTCAGCATAGACAAAGTCGGTGCACATTCTGTTGGTCTGCATACAAGGTCGATGCACATCATGATAGTCAGCACAGACAAAGTCGGTGCACATTTTGTTATGCGCACATATGAAGGTCGGTGCACTTTTTGCCTTATGCATATAAAGGTCGGTGCACTTTTTATCTTATGCATATAAAGGTCAGTGCACATTAGCCAAATGCATGGAGAAAGTCGGTGCACTTTTCTATTGTGCATATAGAAGGTCAGTGCACATTTGCCAAATGCATGGAGAAAGTCGGTGCATATTTCTATTGTGCATATAAAAGGTCAGTGCACATTTGTCAAATGCATGGAGAAGGTTGGTGAACATTTGACATATGCATAGAGAAGGTCAGTGCACATTTCCCTTGTGCACATAGAAAGTCAGTGCACGTTTGCTTTGTGTAAAACAAGGTCGATGCATATCATCCTCTATATGAGTCAAGGTCAATGCACATGCATTAGTCAAGTCAGAGCTCATGTATTTAAGGTCCGAGCACATTTTTGTCTGTGCAGAGTCTTGGTCTTTGCATGTATTTCAGGTCAATGCATATCCTACACCTTTTGAATTATGGTCTGTAGATCTATAAGTCTGTGCACATTCATGGCTTAGCTCGTTATGTCTAACTGTGCATCTTATAGATCTGAGCATATTCATATTCCTTTCTCTCTCTACGGTCTACCTGTGTCCTACACAGGTCAGTGCAACTGCAATAAAAGGACTGCAATTTAGTATTAAGCACATACTCTCTCAAATGCTATGACTATAAGGTGTTTGCTGAAATGCCTTGTATTCTTGCTGATAAGACTAAGTTACTGCGGCACCCAGAATCAAAAATATAACAAACTGGAAGGACTATATTCGAAATGATCACGCGGCTCAAGTTCCTAACTCACAGGCACGTGATCCAAGGCTAGTATGGGCTGGAGTTTTAGCCACGCGGACATCACTTTTTCACTTCCTGACACGTGGACGTTCAGCGGAGCTTTTCTTTCAAATTTCCTTGGGCGGGAACGTGTCTCCCACACGCCAAGCTCCCGTGAGCCTATATAAAGAGGCCAGGTCGCTCAGTTTCCATAGTGACTAGAAAAAAGATAAAAAGAAAAAGAAGAGCGGAAGAGTACGAGAGCCAGAGAGTTTGTGAGAAGTGTTGGAGTTAGAGTAAGAGAGTGAGAGTTCTCTGAAAGAAGAAGAAGAAGAAGGAGAGAAAAATAGAGTATCGTGAAATCAGAAGAAGTTGAGGGAAAAGGGAGTGTGAGCAGAGAAAGAGAAAGAGAGTGAGTGATAGAGAATAGAGAGGAAGTGTAAGCTTGAGGATTTGAGTGTCCATCACGAAGGGAAGAGAATTAAGAGAAAGAGTAGATCAGAGGCAGTATCTGAGAGCTAGAGAAGCTGAGGGAACGGGAGCAATTGAGAGCATGAGAAGAATTCAAGAGAGAGAGTTGCTGATAGAAAAAATAGAGTATCGTAGATTGATCTGGAAGAGAAGGAAATAGAGGGTGATCGCAAGATTGTGAGAGCAGAGAGAGTCAAAGAAGAGAAAGCTCGTGAGATTGTGGAGAAGCTATCAGAAGCTCCTGAAGAAGTGTTCATCACTGGTTTCTGGATCAGATCCAAGCCAGTTTGCTCCTTCGAAGAGCTACATCTTTTTAGATCTTATTTCCAGCTTTCTGTTATTGCGTTCCATCTTTTGTTTTCTTATTTCATCATAAGCTGTGTATCAGCGATAAGCAAGTTGTGATGCTCAGCGGGCGAGGTGTGTACCTCGGACAGCAAGCTGTGAATCAACGGAAGCAAGCTGTGATGCTCAACTGTAAGCAAGCTGTGATGTTCAGCAGTTCAAGCTGTTAGGCAGTGGAAAGCCACACTCAGATCTGAGTGTGGGGTGGATGTAGGTGAAAATCAAACCGCCTAAAAATCCTTGCGTCTTTGGTTTAAGTGCTATTTTGACTCACAGTAGATGAATGCTTAGGTGCGGTTCTAGTCCATAGATTTAGCCTAAGTTCTTAGTTATTCACCGTGTGTCTAATGTGATTCTGGCTAACAGTTGCATAGATCTACTGAGTATTTCCCGAGTTGTGTTTTCTGTCCGCTATTGAATCACGGCAGACATTTGATTAGGCTCAGTTTAATTGTCGCTCTACAGTTACCATTCTATTTCATCCTATTATCATCTGAGCGAGTTATAAGTACCTCTATACCAAGTACATTAAAAGCTATGGCAGGAAGGTTTGGTAATGCCAATCTGGAATGTTGTACCTTGAGTGAGGGATCATAGATCATACCTCCGCCTAGTACTTGGTAGATGGTATTTTATCTTCGCTCAAATGATAATTTGTGGAATCATTTGATTACTGTATAATCCGTAGGTCTTCATATCTGATCAAATTTGAGCAAGCTAGCTCATCTGCTCAGAGCTTTTCAATTCTATTTCTGTTCAGATAATTCAGAGAAATCTTCAATTTCGCAAAGTTTTGAAGGGGATTCATTCATTCCCCCTCTGAATCTCTATCTAGCACCATCAGAATTCCAACAAAATGAAGGTTAAACATCGTTTCGACATACAATTCTGGTTCATTTTTATTAAAACATGCATGCAGATGTTCTTTCAAATTCTTATCATGTAACTCTGATATCATTAGATTTGACCCACGCAATTTGAATTCGGTACATGTCATAAGATTTTATATAATGGTTGACTCTGAACATACATATTCTCCTTGTTTGTGAGATTAGTATCAGATTGGGAAACTTCTTGCATTTTCAGATCCTCAACTCCTCATACAGGTTGTTCTTCTCCAACAATTCCTCCTAACTCTGATCTTCTTTCTCTCCACCATTTCTCGTCCCATCTTTTTACTAATGTCAAAGGGGGAGAAGATGTTTTCTTGAGTCATTTTAGAGGGACAGTTGTTGAGGGGAGAGTTCAATACTCTGTATTGGTGTGTGTTCATTTGAAATAAAATGCTCGAACTGGATCAAATTGAATTAAAATAACTCACAGTGTTGTCATCATTAAAAAGGGGGAGAATGTTGTCCCTGCGATTTTGATGTTGTCTAACACCATGAGTCATTATCCTTTTAATTATACTTTGATATCCTCCAGATTGCCCAAGCGAAAGACTCAAATGAATAGAAAGAAACCAAGTGCACAGAAAATAAGGCAACTGGATGCACAGAAATCAAGGCAGGTGATCATATTAATAGATGCACAGAAATCAAGGCAGGTGATCATATTAATAGATGCACAGAAATCAAGGCACTGGCAGCATAGAATTCAAGGCAACTGCAAACTAGAGGAAATGTGTCAAAAGGTCGATGCAGCTAAAGAAGCTCAAGCAGATAGGTCGGTGCTGCGGCTACTGTTCACACATGCAGGTCGGTGCACATTGATGCTTTATTCATATAGTTCGATGCACATTCTTGTCTAAGTCATAGCAGGTCTGTGCACATTTGCAATACAGGACAGAGAAAGGTCGGTGCACCTTTCTCTAGCACGAAGCAAGGTTTGTGCACGTTTGCTTTCAACGCGCACAAAGGTCTGTGCACATTTGCATTATAGCATTATCAGGTCGGTGCACATTCACTATTTAGCTTGTCAGGTCGGTGCACATGTAGAGTCTAGATCACACAAAGGTCGGTGCACATTTACACGATAGCATTTAAGGTTGGTGCACATTGTGTTAGGTCTGTGCATATGTGGCTATCAGGTCGGTGCACATTGTGTTAGGTCTGTGCATATGTGACTATCAGGTCGGTGCACATTGCGGTAGGTCTGTGCATATGTGAGTCAAGGTCGGTGCACATATATATTTTGCATCAGAAGGTCGATGCACATTTACATATCAAGGTCGATGCACATGCACTCACGTAGCCATAGCAAGGTCGATGCATTTTTCATGCCACTGCATTGTTCAAGAGGTCAGTGCACATGCAGAGGTCTGTGCACATATCAGGTCGGTGCACCCCAGTGCATTCATGTCACGTCCCGAGCGCGGAAGATACCCGGATGCGTGACGCGTCTATATAGATCGTGTCGTTCACGTAGAATTAGAGTGCGCATAGTACTTGATAATTCATTGCTAATTTAAAATTTGACATTTAACCATAGTCCAAGATGACAATTGATGAACCAGAATAGTAAATTCTTAAAACTACAAATTGATGGCAATTCCAAACCAGCTTAATCATAACCGACTGAAATTGTACCATAGATTACAAGCCTCAATAATAACTGGAAGTACACAACATATGACCTAAAATACAAGGGACTAGACCTAGCTAACGGTACACCCAACCTAGCACTCAACACTCGGTATCCGTCTCATCCGGGTGGTGGTCGCTATCCAAATTTCCTGAAAAATGTTAGAATTGCAACTTTATGAGCGAATTGCTCAGTAGGAATAATATCTCAAGTTCTAACAAGCTTTAATTTAATTACAAGTTCAGTGCAAGTATAATGATGCATGTTGGAACAAGCAAGAATATCAAGAATTTTATCAAGAGAGTGTCTCATGAATTTCAATACGATGTAACAATAAGGAACTAGCAAGTAATTTGTAAGTAATTACACAAGTATTTCCAAGAAATTAGTATTCCAGCAAGTGATCTCAAGTTCATGTAATAGCAAGTAGTACAATAGAATTGCCTATCTCATTTATATCATTCAAGCAAGTAAATGCCCTTTTTCGGGCCAAGCAATCCATGTCAAGCAAGTCAAGCATGTCACGGGAAAGTGAGTGGGAATGTCTCAAGTCAAGTCAAGTAAGCAAGTACTTCGGTGCAATGCCAAACACCGTGGTCAATAAACTCCCATGGACACAAGTACCTTCGGGTGCTCCTCCCAGGACCATACCGGGCCCTATATGTACAGCATTTCATGCATACTTTTAGACATCCACTCTCATTTATATAGCCAATATAGAATTTCAAGAAGTTTACCCTTGTAGGAACATAAGGTGGATTTTCAGGAATAGAGGTCAAAAGACATCTCAAGTATAAATGACGAATTATGACCATCTACTTAAAATGCATGACACATAGGCAAATCGGGGTTAAGGAGATGGCAAAAGGTCATGTACAGAAGGTCAACACGACTGTTTGTAAAAGTCAATATTATTGGTCAAAGTCAACGCTACTGGTCAAAGGTGTCAACTAGTCAAGGTCAGGCAGCGTTTTACTTTTCATGTAGAAATAGATAACTAAGGTCGATGCTAGTTTGCACAGACTCAAACTAAGGTCCGTGCTAGTTTGCACAGATTCAAACTAAGGTCGGTGTAGCTACTGTTGAGGTCGGTGCAGGTTATGTCTCAGAGTTATAAGGTCTGTGCACATTTCATTTATGGTAAATAAGGTCGGTGCATGTCTGAGTTACCAGCATATAGGTCGGTGCATGTTACTGTTCACAAAGGGCTAAGGTCGGTGCACATTATTGGTCACAAAGGACTAAGGTCGGTCCACATTACTGTTCACAAAGGGCTAAGATCGGTGCACATTACTATTCATGCATATAGAAGGTCAGTGCACATTACTGTTCATGCATATAGAAGGTCTGTACACGTTACTATTCATGCATATAGAAGGTCTGTACACGTTACTATTCATGCATATAGAAGGTCTGTACATGTTGCATAATAAGGTTTGTGCAGGTTTTCTTTGTGCATACTAAGGTCAGTGCATATTGCATGATAAGGTTGGTGCAGATTTTCTTTGTGCATACTAAGGTCAGTGCATGTTGCATGATAAGGTCTGTGCAGATTTTCTTTGTGCATACTAAGGTCAGTGCACATACAAGCCAAGGTCGGTGCACATCACTATAGCACCCGACCAAGGTCGGTGCACTTATGCAGTAGGCGGTCAACATTGACCCAACGTATTTACTATTCATTTTCACACTTTTTACTATTCACTCAATTTTGTTTTTAAGGCCAAATATTTATTTGATAACTTTTCATGGTAGAGTAAATCGAAGTGGTTAATGGGTAATAATTAGATTTTCCTAATCATTTTTATCTTGTGAGATATTAATTTTTAAAGTGAGCCATGAATAGTGTCTTTTTACTATTCACTCAATTTCATTTTTAAGGCCAAATATTTATTTGATAATTTTTCATGGTAGAGTAAATTGAGGTGGTTAATAAGTAAAAATTAGAATTTTCTAATCATTTTTATCTTGTGAGATATTAATTTTTTATAGTGGGCCATGAATAGTATCCTCCGTCTACCCTTCACGTAATTGACATATACGCACCAGAATCAGTGTGTTTTAGACACAAGTTTCTGTTCATAAAATTTAAGGTTTGGTAAATTAAGTTTTAAGGACATGATTAGATAGAGAAAAATACGAGGATTTTAAAATCATGCTTATGCTGGAATTTCATGGTTTGGTTAAATAAATATGAATTTCTGAGCATGGTGATCACTAATTACGTAACTTACTGTTCATGATTTAAAAAAAAATGTTCACAGAATCAAGAAGTAAAGATATGGCTAGACATTGACAAATAGCAGGATTGCAAGATCATGCTCATATAATATTTTTAAGATTTAATTTCATAGATATGAATTTTTAAACATGGGGTAATTTATAAGAATTAAAATGGAAGAACACATGGATACCAGGTGATACGTAACTACCCTATTCATACATGTCACCCTATTTAACTACTAATTAAGCCAGATCTTGAGAACGCCTACCTGTAAAGGTGGTTGACTAGTTAAACTGTGAAATCATATCCCTCCAAGTCCTCTAGAGCCAAACCCCCAACCTTAGGATGTTGTATGTAACCTGCACGTGAAGAGAAATGTTAAACTCTCTCTCTCTCTTCTGTAGGTGGAGAAGAGAAACGCACGGCAACCTTCTCTTCTGTGGCAGGAATGGCAGAGGGGTGGCAGGTTATTAATAAGGTCTCCTACGTAGGATGGAAAGGGTTATTTATAAGGGAATATTCTCAATGGGGAACCAGATCAGAAGCCTTGCTGTATGTGTTCCCCTATGGGTCCTTTGCCAGCAAAAATGAGTTGTTTATAGGGAATAAATGGGTTCATGGGAAACCAAATCTGAAATCCTTGCTGTGTATGTTGCCTCGGGGTCCATGGCCATCAAATAATGGTTGTTATTGCCTCCACCGAGCTCTGGTGGTTGAGGGGTCCCTCCTCTCGTGGGTATGGTTGGTGGCATATATATATTCATTTTTAATTGGTTTGAAGAAATGGCGGCTTCTCTGATTAGGGAAATAACGCCCAGGCAGGTGGGCGTTAATCCTTTGGACCCTTTATTTTGCCCAAAAAGAAATGGCGGATGCAATAACACGTCACTTAACCAACTACACTAAGAAGTCACTTTGTCAGGTGAATAATCTTTCTGGAAGATGAAGCCCCATTACGTATGATGACTTCAATGGTGGTATTTTTATATAATGACTCTCATTGGGTATTCTAACTTCTTACTTAACCTTCCTATAGAGTTATCTTCTTATAGAATTATCTAAAGTTTTATTTATTTGGGGGGAAAGTCTATATATTATTATTATTATTATTTTTCTTACATTTTTATACGGGGTGCTACACCCTCCCCCACTTAAAAGAATTTGGTCCCCAAATTCAATTGCATATATAGAGACAAGGAGGGTGAGAAATACTTACAGACTAGAATAGTTCTAGAAATCTCCTTCTCATAGACTCCTCGGTTTCCTATGTAGCCTCTTGTTCTAGGCATTGATTCCATTGGATTTTCACCATAGGGATCGTCTAGTTCCTTAGAACTCAGATTTCTCAGTCGAGGATCTTTATTGGCTTTTGCTCATAGGTAAGGTCCTTCTGTATCACCAAGTCAGTGTGATCGATGACGTGGAGAGGATAGTGCACATACTTCTTCAGCATAGAAATATGGAATACATTGTGCACCTCTGATAATTGTGGAGGCAAGGTAATGTGATAAGCTACCTCGCCCACTCTCTCCAATACCTCAAATGGACCAATAAACCTCGGTGTAAGTTTGCCCTTAACATCGAATCTTCTAATACCTCGACTAGGAGATACCATGAGAAAAACATGGTCTCCGACTTGAAATTCCAGATCTCTTCTTCTATGGTCAGCATATGACTTCTGTCTGGAGTGTGCTACCTTTAGCCTTTCCTGAATGAGGTGTATCTTTTCGGTTGAGTCTCTCACCATATCTGGGCCTAAAATTTGCTTTTCACCAACTTCATCCCAACATATTGGAGATCGACAACTTCTGCCATAGAGTGCCTCGAAAGGTGCCATCTGGATACTGGCTTGATAGCTATTATTATATGCAAACTCGGCTAGGGGTAAGTGGTCATGCCAACTTCCACCGACGTCTATAATACACGCCCTTAACATATCTTCAACAACTTGATTTATCCTTTCTGTCTGTCTATCTGTCTGGGGATGGAAAGCAGTCTTGAAGTTGAGTTTCATCCCCAGAGAGTGTTGTAGACTCTTCCAGAAATGAGAGGTGAAGCGGGGGTCTCGGTCAGATACGATCGACACAGGAACTCCATGCAATCTAACTGTCTCATTAATATACAAGGCAGTAAGGACATCAACCGACCATCGGCTTTTGATAGGCAAGAAATGAGCCGATTTAGTTAGGCGGTCGATAATTACCCAAACTCCATCATGTCCACCTCTAGAATTGGGCAAGCCCATAATAAAATCCATGCCAATGTCCTCCCACTTCCACTTGAGAATATCTAGTGGATGTAGCTTTTCGGCGGGTTTCTGATGTTCTGCCTTCACTTGTTGACAGGTCAGACAGCGAGATACGAAATACGCTACCTCACTTTTCATATTAGGCCACCAGCAAGTCCTTTTCAAGTCTTGGTACATCTTGGTGGCTCCAGGGTGAATCGTGTACCTCGATCTATGATCTTCTTCGAGAACTTTTTTCTTCAACTCGGGACAGTTGGGTAGACATGTTTGTTCATGGAATAACAATCTCCCATCGGGTGCCAGCTTAAAATCCGGTCTCTCGCCCAGCTTGTCCCTTATCTCCACTAGTGCAGGATCTCCCTCTTGTAACTTCTGAATTTCTGCCAGCAAATTCTGATGTAGACTCATATGTGCTAGAGTAATACACCCGTCTTATTCACCGGTGGAAATATTGAGTTTAGAAAATTCCTCCAATAGCTTCCATTCTTGGATCATGCAACTGGCCAATATTGCTCTCGACTTTCGACTGAGAGCATCAGCTACAAAATTACCCTTACCGAGATGGTACTATATAGTGAAGTCAAAATCCTTGAGATATTCGAGCCAACGCCTTTGCCGCATGTTTAGCTCCTTTTGGGAGAATAAATACTTGAGGCTTTTGTGATCGGAGTATACCATGAATTATTCTCCGTAGAGATAGTGTCTCCAGATCTTCAAGGCAAATACTACCGCGGCCAGCTCTAAGTCATGCACCAGGTAGTTCTCTTCATGTTTCTTCAGTTGCCGGGAAGAGTATGCAATGACTCTCCCATTTTACATCAATACACACTCGAGGCCAATACCAGAAGTATCGGTATATACCTCGTACTTCTCTCCTTCAATTGGTAATGATAAGACTGGAGCAGTGGTCAAGAGATCCTTCAAAGTTTGGAAACTCTTCTCACCGTCTTCCTTCCACTCATAAGGTATTTCCTTGCGAGTCAATCAGGTGAGAGGAACAACAACTCTTGAGAAGTCCTTGATGAAACGCCGGTAATAACCAGCTAGCCCCAAGAAACTACGAATCTCCGTTACGTTGGTTGGTCATTCCCAATTCTTCACGGCTTCGACCTTTGATGGGTCAACGGAAATTCCATCCTTTGAAATTATATGACCCAAGAAGGATATTTCCTCGAGCTAGAACTTGCACTTGCTGAATTTGGCATATAGTTTGTTTTCCCTCAATATCTGCAATGCCTTCTTAAGATGTTCTTCATGGTCTTCTTTAGACTTTGAATAAATAAGAATGTCATCGATAAAGACCACAATGAACTGATCTAAGTGAGGCCTGAATATGCTATTCATTAACTGCATGAAAGCTGCGGGGGCATTTGTTAGTCCGAAAGGCATAACAGTAAATTCATAATGCCCATACCTGCTTCGAAATATAATTTTATAAATGTCTTCTTCTTTGATCTTCAGTTGGTGATAACCAGAACGAAGATCAATCTTGGAGAAATATTTAGCTCCAGATATTTGATCGAACAGTTCATCAATCCTCGGTAGTGGGTACTTGTTCTTGATTGTAAGGTGGTTTAACTGTCGATAGTCGATGCATAGTCTCATCGATCCGTCCTTCTTCTTGACGAATAGCACCGGTGCTCCCCATGGGGAAGTACTCGGCCGGATGAAACCCTTGTTCAATAGCTCCATTAGTTGTTCTTTCATCTCTTTCAGCTCAGCAGGGGACATTCGGTAAGGTGCCTTGGAAACAAGTCCAGCACAAGGGACAAGGTCGATGGTGAATGACGCATCCCGCTCCGAGGGTAAGTCGGGTAATTCTTCTGAAAAAATGTCAAAAAAGTCTCGAACTACACGGATATCTTCAAGCGTAGACTCCTGGACATCCGTGGCAGTTACAAGGGCAATGAAAGCCATACATCCTTTGTTTATAAGCTTACTAGCTCAGAGAGCTGATATAAGATGTGATCTAGCCCGAGGGCTAAAGTATACCAGTTCCGGATAACTCACAAAAGTTATCTTGCCATTCCGGCAATCTACAGTTGCTTGGTATGTGGATAACCAATCAGCACCTTGTATGACGTCATATACTTCCATATCTAGGCATATTAGGTTGGCAGGTAGATTATTTCCTTTAACCATAACCTCACCGTTGGGGTAGTGACGTGTGAGGTCAGCCCTGTTCCCGAGAGGTGTAGATATGACTAAGTCTAACCATTCGGGCTCCATAGAGAATGTAGCAGTAAATTTCTTGAAAATAAATGAATGTGTTACTCCAGTATCAAATAAAACTTTAGCAGTCTTAGAGCGAATGATTAGTGTACCTTCCATGATTCCTCCTTCCATCGGTTCCGTCTCTTGGAGAGCTTGTAGATGGCCTTGCTTCTTTGTCGGAAACTTCTCCTCTTTAACGGCTTGTTCATTCATCAGTGGGTAATTTGGGATTCGATGTTCTCAACTTCCACATCGGAGGCAAGCTCCTAGCTTCCTCTAGCATTCCTCGGTCTTATGGCCAGGTTTATCACAGTATTTACAAACTTCCTTGGACGATTTGGTGGTGGAGAATGACTTGACAATCTTCTGGAATTTCTTTCCTTTGGAGGACTCCCCTCCATTGTAATACGGCTTCTTGTTGAAAGCTGCTTTAAAATTTCTCGGGCTTGTGACAGGTTCTTTCTTGTCTCTTCCTCGGATCCTATCGGAAAGCTAGGTGGCGTCCTCGAGCAACTGTGCGTGTCAAACCATCTCCGAATAGACCTGGATGTCGATTAGTGCAAGTTGTGTAATATAATGGGGCCGAAGCACGTTGAGGAATCTTCTTGCCTTCATCTTTTCCGTACATACTAGGTGGAGTGCATACCAAGATAGTCTCAAAAATTGGGCCTCATACTCGGCCACTTTCAAGCCCCGTTGCTTTAGAGCGACAAATTCCGCGGCCTTTTTCTCTTGAATATGGTCAGAGAAGTACTTGTTGTTGAAATGCTCAACGAACTCATCCCATGTGACGTGATCTTCTGGCAAGGTCGCTTCTATGATTCCCACCAGCTTCGAGCATCTCGCTCCAGTTGGAAAATAGCCAGCAGGATCTTCTCCTCGTCCGTGCATTGCATCACATGGAAAATCCGTTCAATTTCTTTTAACCATTTCTCGGCCTCCTCGGGATCGGATGAACCTGCGAACCTTGGTGGATTCATGTTGCGGAAACCCCTGTGGAGATCACCGGCTCCATGGTTAACACCGCCTTGCGCCACTTGTCGTAGCGCCTGCGTCAGTCCTTGCACGGTGCGTTGCATCTCGCACCATTGTGCTCTTTCAGCAACCATGATCCTACAAAAGAGTTTAAGTGTAATAAATATTGGGTTTTATTAAGAGGTCAGATGTCATAATAGAACTTAACCCGTGTCTCTACCCATCTCACCGGGTAAGGTACAAATCTATCCTTAGACTTAGGTTTTACCTAGAAAATTATAATCCCAGGCTCTGATACCACGAAGACTGTCACGTCCCGAGCGCGGAAGATACCCGGATGCGTGACGCGTCTATATAGATCGTGTCGTTCACGTAGAATTAGAGTGCGCATAGTACTTGATAATTCATTGCTAATTTAAAATTTGACATTTAACCATAGTCCAAGATGACAATTGATGAACCAGAATAGTAAATTCTTAAAACTACAAATTGATGGTAATTCCAAACAAGCTTAATCATAATCGACCGAAATTGTACCATAGATTACAAGCCTTAATAATAACTGGAAGTACACAACATAGGACCTAAAATACGAGGGACTAGACCTAGCTGACGGTATACCCAAACTAGCACTCAACACTCGGTATCCATCCCATCCGGGTGGTGGTCGCTATCCAAATTTCCTGAAAAATGATAGAATTGTAACTTTATGAGCGAATTGCTCAGTAGGAATTATATCTCAAGTTCTAACAAGATTTAAGTTAATTACAAGTTCAGTGCAAGTATAATGATGCATGTTGGAACAAGCAAGAATATCAATAATTTTATCAAGAGAGTGTCTCATGAATTTCAATACGATGTAATAATAAGCAACTAGCAAGTAATTTGTAAGTAATTGCACAAGTATTTCCAAGAAAATAGTATTCCAGCAAGCGATCTCAAGTTCGTGTAATAGCAAGTAGTACAATAGAATTGGCTATCTCATTTATATCATTCAAACAAGTAAATGTCCTTTTTCGGGCCAAGCAATCCATGTCAAGCAAGTCAAGCATGTCACGAGAAAGTGAGTGAGAATATTTCAAGTCAAGTCAAGCAAGCAAGTACTTCGGTACAATGCCAAACACCATGGTCAATAAACTCCCATGGGCACAAGTACCTTCAGATGCTCCTCCCAGGACCCGACCGGACCCTATATACATAGCATTTCATGTATACTTTTAGACATCCACTCTCATTTATATAGCCAATATAGAATTTAAAGAAGTTTACCCTTGTAGGAACATAAGGTGGATTTTCAAGAATAGAGGTCAAAAGACATCTCAAGTGTAAATGATGAATTATGACCATCTACTTAAAATGCATGACACATAGCCAAATTGGGGTTAAGGAGATGGCAAAAAGTCATGTAAAGAAGGTCAACACGATTGTTGGTCAAAGTCAACGCTATTGGTCAAAGGTGTCAACTAGTCAAGGTCAGGCAACGTTTTACTTTTCATGTAGAAATGCATAACTAAGGTCGATGCTAGTTTGCACAGACTCAAACTAAGGTCCGTGCTAGTTTGCACAGATTCAAACTAAGGTCGGTGCAGCTACTGTTGAGGTCGGTGCAGGTTATGTCTCAGAGTTATAAGGTCTGTGCACATTTCATTTATGGTAGATAAGGTCGGTGCATGTCTGAGTTACCAACATATAGGTCGGTGCATGTTACTGTTCACAAAGGGCTAAGGTCGGTGCACATTACTGGTCACCAAGGACTAAGGTCGGTGCACAACACTGTTCATAAAGGGCTAAGGTCGGTGCACATTACTATTCATGCATATAGAAGGTCAGTGCACATTACTGTTCATGCATATAAAAGGTCTGTGCACGTTACTATTCATGCATATAGAAGGTCTGTGGATATTACTATTCATGCATATAGAAGGTCTGTGTACATTACTATTCATGCATATAGAAGGTCTATGCACGTTACTATTCATGCATATAGAAGGTCTGTACATGTTGCATAATAAGGTCTGTGCAGGTTTTCTTTGTGCATACTAAGGTCAGTGCATGTTGCATGATAAGGTCTGTGCAGGTTTTCTTTGTGCATACTAAGGTGAGTGCATGTTGCATGATAAGGTCGTTGTAGGTTTTCTTTGTGCATACTAAGGTCAGTGCATGTTGCATGATAAGGTATGTGCAGGTTTTCTTTGTGCATACTAAGGTCAGTGCACATACAAGCCAAGGTCGGTGCACATCACTGTAGCACTCGACCAAAGTCAGTGCACTTATATAGTAGGCGGTCAACATTGACCCAACATATTTACTATTCATTTTCACACTTTTTACTATTCACTCAATTTTATTTTTAAGGCCAAATATTTATTTGATAATTTTCCATGGTAGAATAAACCGAGGTGGTTAATGGGTAACAATTAGATTTTCCTAATCATTTTTATCTTGTGAGGTATTAATTTTTAATGTGGGCCATGAATAGTATCTTTTTACTATTCACACAATTTCGTTTTTAAGGCCAAATATTTATTTGATAATTTTTCATAGTAGAGTAAATCAAGGTGATTAATGGGTAATAATTAAAATTTCCTAATCATTTTTATCTTGTGAGATATTAATTTTTTTATAGTGGGCTATGAATAGTGTCGTCCGTCTACCCTTCACATAATTGACATATACGCACCAGAATCAGTGCGTTTTAGACACAAGTTTCTATTCATAAAATTTATGGTTTTGTAAATTAAGTTTTAAGGACATGATTAGATAGAGAAAAATATGAGGATTTTAAAATCATGCTTATGCTGGAATTTCATGGTTTGGTTAAATAAATATGAATTTCTGAATATGGTGATCACTAATTACGTAACTTACTGTTCATGATTTAAAAAAAAAATGTTCACAGAATCAGGAAGTAAAAATATAGCTAGACATGGATAAATAGCAGGATTGCAAGATCATGCTCATACAATATTTTTAAGATTTAATTTCATAAATATGAATTTTTAAACATGGGATAATTTATAGAAATTAAAATGGAAGAACACATGGACACCAGGTGATACGTAACTACCCTATTCATGCATGTCACCATATTTAACTACTAATTAAGCCAGATCTTGAGAACACCTACCTGTAAAGGTGGTTGACTAGTTAAATCGTGAAATCCTATCCCTCCAAGTCCTCTGCAGCCAAACCCCCAACCTTAAGATGTTGTACGTAACCTGCACGTGAAGAGAAATGTTAAACTGTCTCTCTCTCTCTTCTGTAGGTGGAGAAGAGAAAGGCACGACAACCTTCTCTTCTGTGGCAGGAATGGCAGGGGGGGTGGCAGGTTATTAATAAGGTCTCCTATGTAGGATGGAAAGGGTTATTTATAGGGGAGTATCCACAATGGGGAACCAGATCTGAAGCCTTGCTGTATGTGTTCCCCCATGGGTCCTTTGCCAGCAAAAATGAGTTGTTTATAGGGAATAAATGGATTCATGGGAAACAAGATCTGAAATCCTTGCTGTGTATGTTCTCTCGGGGTCCATGGCTATCAAATAATGGCTGTTATTGCCTCCACCGAGCTCTGGTGGTTGAGTCTCTGATTAGGGAAATAACGCCCAGGCAGGTGGGTGTTAATCCTTTGGGCCCTTTATTTTGCCCAAAAAGAAATGACGGATGCAAGAATCAAACCGTGGTCACATGTTTGGATAACACGTCACTTAACCAACTACACTAAGAAGTCACTTTGTCATGTGAATAATCTTTCTGGAGGATGAAGCCCCATTACGTATGATGACTTCAATGGTGGTATTTTTATATAATGACCCTCATTAGGTATTCTAACTTCTTACTTAACCTTCTTATAGAGTTATCTTCTTATAGAATTATCTAAAGTTTTATTTATTTGGGGGGAAAGTCTATATATTATTATTATTATTATTATTATTTTCTTACATTTTTATATGGGGTGCTACAATTCATGATCATCAGGTCGGTGCACCTCAGTACTCTTGATGGAGACGTCGAAGCAGTAGAACACCTGCACCAATGCAGCAATGACTCCAGCAGTAACAGTGGCCAGTGCGAAGAAGGAAGCGTCGGTGCTACACCTACGCTACGTCGACGCACTCAACGTGATCTCGAGAAGCGTCCTTTTCATATTTAAATGAAAAATGGATTTGGGCCTAATAGTCCCACTCCAAATCACTGAAAGGGACATCCTTCAATTGTACAAGTTCTGGATGACCGATTGTCAGAAAAGATTCCTACTTTCCAGCTAGACTAATTACAGATCACCTATAAAGGGTCTCGATCCTAAAAGGGGTCATACCTTGAGGAGAAAGTCTTGTACCTGCAGTGTACCTGACGAAGATATGTTGGCCAGCTAAATGGGAATTGCAGTGTACCGTATGAAGCAGACTGGCCAGCCAATGAGAACTCACTGCACCTTATCACTTTTGGGCCAATCAGAGGTCACCCTGTTCTGGCATTCATGCCTCTCCGATGGAGATGGATGGTCCAGATTACCTCTTACTAAATCAGGGCCTACCAATCTTGTACGTTGCATGCAAAAAGAAGAGATTGTCTGACCCAAAAGAATACCAGTTGGGAGACATACTCTGCAAAAGCATATTGCACAGCGAGTTCAAGAAAAAAGGTGGGTTTGTTCAAAGATGGAAAGAAAAGCTAGAAGAGTGAAGGGCATCGAGCGCATGAAGGAATGAAGATAAGGCAGAGCTTAAAAAGGAGGAGGAGGAATGGCGATAGTTAGATAGTAGTAGACAGCAGGAGAAAAGATAAGAAAAAGCTTGAGAGCTCGTGGGAAGCCAGCGGCAAGAAGAAGAAGCCTTGCGACGCGAAGCTAGCTACGAATGCCCAGCTGCAACCTTGAAGCATCTGAAGACAGACATCTTCATCTTCTCTCTTCATCCTACGAGAAGAAGAGGAAGAAGCTTCAACTTTTTATGAAGGATAACTTGCCCTTTTAGGAAGCACTCCATCTGGAAGAAGCGAGGATCGCCATCCAGATTCCAGACATGGCCCTTTGTTACTATCCTCAAGTGTCATACATCCTGTCTGGGTTTTCTTTTCCATCATCTTTACTTTTATTTGAACACCTCACTTGTGTTGCATCCCTACGGTTTTGATGATGTCTCACACTATAAATCAATCTTCTATCTCTAGAATAATTCATGCTTCATCATGTAGGACTGTGCAGTTCATATGGTTTTCAGATAAATATGCACTACTTGATCATGTCTACACACTATCTGCATAGTCTGGACACTGATGGGTCGACGCTCCACCTCTGATGGGTCGACGCCTCCTTTACTCTCCAAGTCCATACATTGAATTTTATATTCAAAGTATGTACATTGGTCTTCACCTGAAGTCCATACATTGAACTTCATATTCAAAGTCTGTACACCCTCCGCTAAGCCTTCAGAGTCTATACAGCCATTCCTTGAGTTCATGTCCATACAACGGCACTGTAGCTTGCATCTAAAGTGTATACATCCCTTCAAGGGGTCAAGTCTATACATTCTCCCGTTTATTCCAAAGTCTACACATCGCTCTTCATCTTCCAAGTCTATACACCCTCAGTTGAACCCCAAGTCTATACATCGTCTGCCATTACAAAGTCAATACACTGTCCCTCATCTCACACATCATGACCCAAAGTCTGTACAGCCTCTAGTCACTGTACAAGTCCATACACTGGCTGCACTGCACAAGTCCATACATTGGCTTGGGCATCCAAGTCTAGACATTGTTTCACTATTCATGCCTTGATTCGAAGTCTGTACAGCGAGCGGCGTTCATCAAAGTCTGCACACTGCTTGGCGCTCACCAAGTCTGTACATCGCTTCAAGCGTTTCAATGTCTATACAAGGCTTGCATCATTAAGTCTAGACATAGCACTGTAGCTTCCCTAGTTGAAGTCTGTACATTGCTGATCGAACGTAAGTCTATACGTTCCAACCTATTCCTACGTTCCTTCTTTAGCTACACCCTAAGTCTACACATTGGCAAAGTGTGTTCATCGTTCATGAAAGTCTGTACAACCAACGCCTTCACTGATTCCAAGTCTGTACACTGGTCCTTAGGCGTTCCACAAGTATGTACATTGGTTCAGGTTTACCAAGTCTATATAGTGCTTCAATAGTCTCCAAGTCTATACAGCCTGCCTTCACGTTCAAAGTCTATACACCATTCCTCAAAGGCCAAGTGTATACATTGTCCATATGTTCAAATGTTTCTAGTCTATACATTGGATAGACTTGTTCATGCCTTGTTCATCTCAAGTCTGTACACTGCCTTTCACATGCACTCTATAATCAAGTCTGTACAGTCCCTTGTTCGCAAGTCTATACACTCTATTCCTTCATACACTTCACAGAAGTTAACATTCCCCGTTGTCATGTAAATGCATCAGATTTCAAGTCAATACATTGAGGACGCTGAAGGCCTTCAAGTGTATACACTCTCAAGTTGTTCATACTTGCCTATATGTTGTTTTCAAGTGTATACACTCTCACATTTGACACACTTGCTTAATTGCTGTTTCTAAGTCTACACATTCGATGCCTTCATGCATTGTTCTCATCAAAGTCTATACATCAACGTCTATACATTGCATACAGTTGTGCTTCACAAGTCTACACATTGCTGCTCTTCATTGCAAGTCTTTACACTCGTCCTCCTTCACACGACCAACTCTATACATCCATTGCCTTGCCTGCTGAATGAAGTCCATACACTGAGCTCGCATGAAGAACTTCAACTCTACACACTCTCACACTTGACACACTTGCCTAATTGACATCTCTAAGTCTATACACTCGATGGCTTTATACATTTCACAGAAGTCCATACATTCCCCCTGTTGTGCTAATGCATTATTCAGCTAGTCTATACACTGAGGTCGCATGAGGACTCACAAGTCTATACACTCCCTCAGTGTACACACTTACTCATCTGCTATTCTAAAGTATATACATTCGTTGATATCTGACTGAACTAACTAATCACATTTCCTTGTTTCTACCTGCAGATGATTCAGGTTAATGATTGGGCACGTGAACCGAGGATGATACCTGGCACGTGATCCGAGAATGCTCTGGAAAAGGAGGGAACGAGACTCACTCGTGGGAAGGCCTGAAACTCAGGTCGAATGCCATATAAAAGGTGCCTTCTGCGATTAGATGGAGAGAACTGGAGAAAAAGCTGAAGAGCAGAATTCCTGAGCAGAAGAAGAAAAGAGAGAGAGCCTCCACATTCCAGAAAGAAGATAGAGAGAAAAGATTTGAGAGTATTGCTATGAGAGAAAAGTCTGAGTGAGAGAGAAGAGTCCAATTTGCTTCTTCAGAAGCTACATTTGATTTTGGTTTTTTTCTGAAACGATTTGTGTTCATCGTTGGTCTTGTTTACATTTTTGTTTTTCCTTTCATTTCTTCATATCTCTGATTTCGAGTTGTTACCCTCCAGTGTTTGGAGGAAGGGAGTGTTACTCCGGTTCCCCTCTGGGCTGCAGAGGAAGAGAGATCTGTGATCTCTGGTTTTGCCAGTGACGGGTTGTCATTAGGAGGTTCCCTCCGGGTTGGAGGAAGGGAGAGCCATCTTCGGTTCTGGTCTTACTGGTAGCAGGTCCAGGTGTCAAGCTCTGTGGGTAGCAGAGTTTGGTTGAGGGATTTGTTTCCCTTGGTTGTTCAATCTGTGTGGCAGCATATTGTTCGCAGACTGAGTCTGCAGTTTTCTAGCAGTGGCTAGTGGAATCCTCACTCTAGTTGGAGTGAGGGGTGGATGTAGATTGTGGACTACAATCGAACCACCTTAAAATCTCTTGTCTTCTCTGTGGCTTGGTATTATCGTTTGTGCTTTCCTTCTGTTCGGCATTGTGTTTGTGTGTGGACGGCCTCTTCCAATCGCACCTTATTATCCTGTCTTAGTTTCTCACTGCGTTAGCTACATTGTTTAGCCATATCTTAAGGGTTGTATTTCAAAGTAGTGAGTTTCCGCTGAAGTTTTGAAAATTAGGAGTGATCTATCCATCCCCCCCTTCTATATCACTCTTCGCTGCACTAACATTTGGTATCAGAGCAGGTTTGCATCATGTGGACGAACGGTCAGGGAAATGCTAATGGTCCTAGAAGCTTCATGGCTGAAGGTCAATCCATTAGTCGCCCTCCATTTTTTGATGGTAATAATTATCTCTTTTGGAAGAACATGATGGAAGTGTTTATCAGAGCACAGAGCCACAAGCTGTGGAGGGTAATCACTGTTGGCCCATATGATCTGCCACCGAACGAGGACGCGTGGACAGATGACCATGCCAAGCTATCTTCACTCAACTGGACGGCGCTGAACATCATCCAGTGTGCTGTTCACCCAGAGGAATATGCCCGTATATCTGCCTACAGGACTGCCAAGCGAATGTGGGATGAGGTGCAATTAATCTACGAAGGTACAGCTCAAGTGAAAGCCTCGAAGGTAAACCTCTACACCTCTAAGTATGAACTGTTTAGGATGAATGCAGAGGAGAATATTACTGAAATGTATGCCAGGTTGTCCTTGATCACAAACACACTTAAGGGGCTAGGGAAGGATCTAGCTGAGGCAGACATAGTCAGGAAAATTCTTAGATCCTTATCCCCAGCATGGCACACTAAGGCCATCGTGATTGAAGAGTCAAAAGATCTGACGACCTTGACAGTGAATGAACTCATAGGATCCCTCATGACCTATGAGATGAATTTCAAAGGAGGTGGTAAAGGAAGTGATAGGAAGGCTAAGAATGTAGCTCTCAAGGCATCCCGCAACAAGAGTAGCAGTAGCAGCAGTAGCAGCAGTAGCGGTGAGTCTGATGGCTTCTCAGATCTCGACCAGAAGGAGCAGGCAATGCTCACTCGTCAGTTCAGTAAATTTTTAAGGAGAAAGGGGAAGACCTTTAGGAGGAAAAAGCCATACTCCTTTAACAAGAATGTTGAATCTACCAATCATAGGGATAGAAATCCTAAGAGACTGACTTGTTATCATTGTAACAAACAGGGACACATGAAAGGCGAATGCCTAGATCTTCAGAAGAAGGGTCCCTACTTCCAGAAGAAGAACACAAAAGTGCAGAAGAAGAAGAAGCCACAGGCGATGGTCTGCACATGGAGCAAGGAGGAAGAAGATCCTGAAGATACTTCCTCAAAGGAGCATGAAGAAGGAATTTTCCTTATGGAAAACAGTGAAGAGGAGGTAACCAATGTTTTTGAAAATTTTACGATTGATGACTGGGAAGATGCTTATGCTGAGTTATTAGATAAATTCAATTCTCTTAGTAAAGAGCATAGGGTTCTGAAAAGAAAATTTAATACTAATGTTGAAGAACAAACCCAGGTCTGTGAGGAAAATCAGAAACTAAAAGAGCAACTAGAAGAAATGACCTCACTAAGAAGAGAAAATGATAAGCTCAAGGGAGAAAACCAAGAAAGTCAAAATCAGCTCAATGAACTCAAAATAAGAATTGAAGAAAGCTTGAATGAAAGTAGAGTGAACTCAGAAAAATATGAAGCTGTTAAGAAAGTCAATGGTGAACTTCTAAAAAATTCTGAGTCCCTTCAAAAGGAGCTGGAAGACAAACAGAAAGTTTTGGAAAACTTTGTCCAAGGAAAATCTAGTCTGGATGCTATACTGGGGGCTAGGGTTAACTTCAACAAGGAGGGTCTAGGCTACGACCCAACTAACAAAAGACCCTTACAATTCAAAACCATTACCTTCTGCCCAGAGAAGGGAAAAGAAAAGCTGGACACACCATCCAGCTCAAACAGCAGTAAGGGAACTCAAGGTCAGAAGGAAAGTTCTAAAAACAGTGCTGGTCAACCATTTAAAATGGGAATGAATTCTGTGAAGAATTTCACTAAGCCTACCAATCAGAACATAAATGGTAAATGGACCAAGCAAGTGGATCAGAAGAAAAGCTGGAATTACTACAATCAGATGGGTCCAAAGAGGACCTACTGGAGAAATGATCATCATCTTCAAAAATCTGTTGATCAACAAACTTACAGGAGATATCCTAAGGGTGGCAAGCCTAATGAATGGAATAGAACTTACTTCTCCAGACCAGCTGGACTTAATTTCAATAAACCAGAAGTAAAGGTGCCAGGGAAATCCATGCTGAAGCAAATTTGGATTCCTAAACACTTAATTAGAGATTTGAATAATGTCCTTGGACCCAACTCATCTTGGGTTCCAAATCACTCTGCTTGATGTTATTTGTGTAGGTCGGCCTGGCAGCTGAAGACAACAAGTGGTACCTCGACAGTGGCTGCTCCAGGCACATGACAGGTGACCGATCCAAGTTCAGCAAGATAGAGATGAAGGTAGGGGGTCTGGTCAAGTTTGGAGGAAAGAACAAAGGTAAGATTATTGGAGTTGGTACAGTAGGTAAGTCTTCCACAAACTCCATTGAAAAAGTTCTACTTGTGGAAGGTCTTCAACACAACCTGATTAGCATTAGTCAGTTATGTGACAAGGGTCACAGGGTTGTGTTTGATGATAACTCATGCAAAATCTTTGAAATAAATTCTGATGTGGTTAAATTTGTAGCCAACAGGATTAATAATGTCTACATGGTAGACCTAGATGAGGAATCTGAATCTAATATTTGTTTATCTGCCAATTCTGAAAATGATGCTTTTGAATGGCATAGACGTCTAGGTCATGCTAGCTTTACTACTTTAAATAAATTGGTCAAGCATGATTTAGTGAGAGGCATGCCTAGAATAAAATTCAATTCTATTTCAAAATCATGTGATGCATGTGCTCTAGGCAAACAGACAAGGAATTCTTTCAAATTAAGATCAGAGCCATTGTCCTCTAGACCAATGGAACTCCTCCATATGGACCTCTTCGGTCCTACTAGAACTCAGAGTCTTAATGGGAACATGTTTGGCTATGTCATCATAGATGATTTTTATAGATATTCATGGATCTTTTTCTTAGCAAATAAAAGTGATGCATTTCAAAAGTTTAATCTGTTTTTCAATAAGGTCAAACAAGAAGGAAAACACAAGATCTGTTCTATTCAATCTGACCATGGAGGTGAGTTTTAAAACTCCATGTTTTCTGATCTTTGTGAAAGAGAGTGACTAACACACAGATTTTCTTCTCCCAGGACACCTGAACAGAATGGAATTGTGGAGAGAAGAAATAGAATTGTGGTGGAGATGGCCCGAACCATGCTAATTGAAAGTCAATTACCAAGGAGGTTTTGGGCAGAGGCGGCCAATACAATAACTTACATAATCAATAGGGCCATGGTAAGACCCATTCACAAGAAAACACCCTATGAGCTTCTAAAAGGGATTCCAATCATGATGGGGAATTCCTAGAAGACCAAGAAGAAGAGAACACTCAGCCAAGTGGAATAGCAAATCCTCCCAACCAGGAAGAGCCAAGAGAAGCAGGTACAACAGCTAGAGTATGGGTGCTTCATCAACCAGACCAAATACACAATGGAACTGTTCAAGAGGTTTGGTATGGAAAACCTGAAGCACATTACAACACCCATGGGTACCAATACCTCACTGGATGCAGATGAGACAAGTAAAGAAGTAAATGCCAAGCTCTATCGAGGTATGATTGGATCTCTTCTTTACTTAACAACTTCCAGACCTGATATACAATTCAGTGTTGGAATGTGTGCAAGGTATCAGTCTAGACCTACTGAATTACATTTAGCTACAGTGAAAAGAATTTTCAGATATTTGTCAGCTACTCATTCTCTTGGTTTATGGTTTCCTGCATCACACACATTTGACTTAGTTGTATACACAGATGCTGATTATGTATGATGTAAACTAGACAGGAAAAGCACTAGTGGTCATTGTGAATTTTTGGGTGGGTGTTTAGTGTATTAGGGTTCCAAGAAACAACATTCAGTAGCCCTCTCCACTGCAGAAGCTGAATATATGGCTGCAGGGAGTTGTGGTACACAAGTCATTTGGATTAAACACCAGCTTCAGGACTACCAAGTAGACCTCGGGTGCACACCTATCTATTGTGATAATACTAGTGCCATTAATCTTGTCAAAAATCATGTTTTGCATTCACGCACCAAACTCATAGAGATAAGGCATCATTTCATAAGAAATGAGGTTTCTAAAAGTAATTTTGAATTGATTCATGTAGGCACAGATAATCAGATTACTGACATCTTCACTAAACCTCTGGATAATGAAAAATTCACAACACTGAGAAGAGAATTAGGCTTATATAAATTGTCTTAATTGTGTAGTCTGTTCTTTTTGTGAGGGGGAGTTTAGTATGCCTGTTGGTTAGATTTTCGGAATGCTGTGAGTGAGGGGGAGCTGGTTGAGCTGTGAGAGGAAGTGTTCTTTGACAAATTCAAAAAGATTGACCAGATGTGTGTCTTTGTTGGTTTTCATGACAGATCTAGTGTGGTTCTCTCAGACAGTAGAATGTCACTTAATTCTTAAGTCTATAAGTCAGTGATACTAAAGTCCAGTTAGAATCTTTCCTCTGGTATTCCTTCAGAGATCTGGATTAATTGTAAAAAGTATATCTTCCTACATTATCAATGATTCTGGTTCAGGCCAAAACCTGTATGTCTTGATATCTGACTCAATCAGCTTGAAATCTAGACTTCAAGATTCACTTCAAGTAATAGTCCTTCTGGTATTATTTTCAATCATTCCATCTCTTCAACACAAGGGCTTAACTAAACAAACATGTCTTGTTTTGTTCACTGAGAAACTGGGAGCTTCATCAATGAAATGAATATTTCTCCTATGTCATGAGGTGTCAAATGCTTAAAATGAATGAAAAAGACATGACAGAGCAATGGTGACTAGCTGGTGAGTAACTGGGGACTCTGGCCTCTAAGCAAGGTGTTTCCTCATGTCAAAAGCCATAGTTACTTAATAAAAAAAAGGAGGAAGTAATGAGGTACTCACTCTGAGTAACTGGGGATTCAGGCCTCCAATCAAGGTGTCTCCCTAATGTCAAAAGAGTGAATCACCAACTTACTCATTGATCTTCTTGAAAATCATCTCAAAAATTCCTTGTTGTTTTACAACTAATGGATTGCTTGTCCTCAATACCCTGAGAACACCTCTCTGACTTTGTCTCTTGTTATCTTTTTGGATTGTTGACAGTTCAGCTATATCTAGCCATACTTGTTAACACCTGCTTTAAATCATACTCTATGTATGCTGATAAACTTTTCTATCACTCTATTTCTCTAGTGTGTACTGGAGTTCAAGAATCTTCACTTGAGTTTAGCACCTCACTTATTTTCTTAAGACTTGCTTGTGTCTTTCTACACTAAGAAGTTACTGTACTTCTTCTTCATGTCTCCAGCACTTTCATATACTCTGCATTTCCTTTTGCTGATGTCAAAGGGGGAGAGAGGTTTTGCAATATCAGTAGATCATGTATTGTCATGAGTTTTGGGAGAGTATTGTTAGTGAGCTAAGGGGGATATTACCTAGTCATGTGATGGCTTTATCTGAGAATGGGTTGTAGGGGAGCTGAGAGGGAGTGGTTTTGGAGAAAGAAGTGATTCTGCAGTAGTGCTTAATTTGGCTGTGCTTTCACTTGCCTTGAATTTGCTTTGTTTGTTGAAACTGCAGTTAATTTCTTGTTAAGCTTTGATATTACTTGATTCATAATGTTGCCATCATCAAAAAGGGGGAGATTGTTGCATCCCTACGGTTTTGATGATGTCTCACACTATAAATCAATCTTCTATCTCTAGAATAATTCATGCTTCATCATGTAGGACTGTGCAATTCATATGGTTGTCAGATAAATATGCACTACTTGATCATGTCTACACACTGTCTGCATAGTCTGGACACTGATGGGTCAACGCTCCACCTCGATGGGTCGACGCTCCACCTCTGATGGGTCGACGCTCCACCTCTGGTGGGTCGACGCCTCCTTTACTCTCCAAGTCCATACATTGAATTTCATATTCAAAGTATGTACATTGGTCTTCACCTGAAGTCCATACATTGAACTTCATATTCAAAGTCTGTACACCCTCCGCTAAGCCTTCAGAGTCTGTACAACCATTCCTTGAGTTCATGTCCATACAACGGCACTGTAGCTTGCATCTAAAGTGTATACATCCCTTCAAGGGGTCAAGTCTATACATTCTCCCGTTCATTCCAAAGTCTACACATCGCCCTTCATCTTCCAAGTCTATACACCCTCAGTTGAACCCCAAGTCTATACATCGTCTGCCATTTCAAAGTTAATACACTGTCCCTCGTCTCACACATCATGACCCAAAGTCTGTACAGCCTCTAGTCACTGTACAAGTCCATACACTGGCTGCACTGCACAAGTCCATACATTGGCTTGGGCATCCAAGTCTAGACATTGTTTCACTATTCATGCCTTGATTCGAAGTCTGTACAGCGAGCGGCGTTCATCAAAGTCTGTACATTGCTTGGCGCTCACCAAGTCTGTACACCGCTTCAAGCGTTCCAATGTCTATACAAGGCTTGCATCATTAAGTCTAGACATAGCACTGTAGCTTCCCTAGTTGAAGTCTGTACATTGCTGATCGAACGTAAGTCTATACGTTCCAACCTATTCCTACGTTCCTTCTTTAGCTACACCCTAAGTCTACACATTGGCAAAGTGTGTTCATCGTTCATGCAAGTCTGTACAGCCAACGCCTTCACTGATTCCAAGTCTGTACACTGGTCCTCAGGCGTTCCACAAGTATGTACATTGGTTCAGGTTTACCAAGTCTATATAGTGCTTCAATAGTCTCCAAGTCTATACAGCCTGCCTTCACGTTCAGAGTCTATACACCATTCCTCAAAGGCCAAGTGTATACATTGTCCATATGTTCAAATGTTTCTAGTCTATACATTGGATAGACTTGTTCATGCCTTGTTCATCTCAAGTCTGTACACTGCCTTTCACTTGCACTCTATAATCAAGTCTGTACAGTCCCTTGTTCGCAAGTCTATACACTCTATTCCTTCATACACTTCACAGAAGTTAACATTCCCCGTTGTCATGTAAATGCATCAGATTTCAAGTCAATACATCGAGGACGCTGAAGGCCTTCAAGTGTATACACTCTCAAGTTGTTCATACTTGCCTATATGTTGTTTTCAAGTGTATACACTCTCACATTTGACACACTTGCTTAATTACTGTTTCTAAGTCTACACATTCGATGCCTTCATGCATTGTTCTCATCAAAGTCTATACATCGACGTCTATACATTGCATACAGTTGTGCTTCACAAGTCTACACATTGCTGCTCTTCATTACAAGTCTTTACACTCATCCTCCTTCACACGACCAACTCTATACATCCATTGCCTTGCCTGCTGAATGAAGTCCATACACTGAGCTCGCATGAAGAACTTCAACTCTACACACTCTCACACTTGACACACTTTCCTAATTGACATCTCTAAGTCTATACACTCGATGGCTTTATACATTTCACAGAAGTCCATACATTCCCCCTGTTGTGCTAATGCATTATTCAGCTAGTCTATACACTGAGGTCGCATGAGGACTCACAAGTCTATACACTCCCTCAGTGTACACACTTACTCATCTGCTATTCTAAAGTATAGACATTCGTTGATATCTGACTGAACTAACTAATCACATTTCCTTGTTTCTATCTGCAGATGATTCAGGTTAATGATTGGGCACGTGAATCGAGGATGATACCTGGCACGTGATCCTAGAATGCTCTGGAAAAGGAGGGAACGAGACTCACTCGTGTGAAGGCCTGAAACTCAGGTTGAATGCCATATAAAAGATGCCTTCTGCGATTAGATGAAGAGAACTGGAGAAAAAGCTGAAGAGCAGAATTCCTGAGCAGAAGAAGAAAAGAGAGAGAGCCTCCACATTCCAGAAAGAAGATAGAGAGAAAAGATTTGAGAGTATTGCTGTGAGAGAAAAGTTTGAGTGAGAGAGAAGAGTCCAATTTGCTTCTTCGGAAGCTACATTTGATTTTGGTTTTTTTCTGAAATGATTTGTGTTCATCGTTGGTCTTGTTTACATTTTTGTTTTTCCTTTCATTTCTTCATATCTCTGATTTCGAGTTGTTACCCTCCGGTGTTTGGAGGAAGGGAGAGTTACTCCGGTTCCCCTCTGAGCTACAGAGGAAGAGAGATCTGTGATCTCTGGTTTTGCCAGTGACGGGTTGTCATTAGCAGGTTCCCTTCAGGTTGGAGGAAGGGAGAGCCATCTCCGGTTCTGGTCTTGCTGGTAGCAGGTCCAGGTGTCAAGCTCTGTGGGTAGCAGAGTTTGGTTGAGGGATTTGTTTCCCTTGGTTGTTCAAGCTGTGTGGCAGCATATTGTTCGCAGACTGAGTCTGCAGTTTTCTAGCAGTGGCTAGTGGAATCCTCACTCTAGTTGGAGTGAGGGGTGGATGTTGATTGTGGACTACAATCGAACCACCTTAAAATCTCTTGTCTCCTCTGTGGCTTGGTATTATCGTTTGTGCTTTCCTTCTATTCGGCATTGTGTTTATGTGTGGACGGCCTCTTCCAATCGCACCTTATTATCCTGTCTTAGTTTCTCACTGCGTTAGCTGCATTGTTTAGCCATATCTGAAGTGCTGTATTTCGAAGTAGTGAGTTTCTGCTGAAGTTTTGCAAATTGGGAGTGATCTATTCATCCCCCCTTCTATATCACTCTTCGCTGCACTAACAACTTGATACCATGTTCGGTCCCTACAGGGAGCTGCCGGAAGATAGACAGAAGGTGGTTATGTTATGTGGTTTGGCCGTGTGAGCCCGTAAGCTGTGTGTCTGCGTTGGCTATGTGAGCCCGTAAGCTATGTGTCTACATTGGCGTTGTGAGCCTGTAAGCTGTGTGTCAGCGGTGTTTAGTGCAGTTGCACTTAGGAAGCCTCACTCGGTTGAGTGAGGGGTGGACGTAGGACTCTGGGTTGAGTCCGAACCACCTTTAAAATCTTATCTTGTGTGACTTGCTTGTGTGTTTGTCATGCGGTAGATGCATGCGTAAGCCGTCAATATGTCTTTCATTGATTCCATCCTTGTGGATCTGCCTGTGTATTAGCATCTTTTACATTCCGCTGTGTTTATTTTTGAAAAAGGGGGCTGATCTATTCACCCCTCCCCTCTAGATCCGCCATTCCCACACATCATGTGGTATCAGAGCCAATCTCTCATGCAAAGGTCTAACGACCTTGAGAGAAACGATGGAATGGCATCAAGGGGTCAAATGTCTTAGGGTCATTCTGTTAACAGGCCACCCTTCTTCACAGGTACTAATTATCCTTACTGGAAAAATCGCATGCAAAGTGTTCATTCGGGCACAAGACTATGAGATGTGGAAGGTGGTGAGCAAAGGTCCCTACGAGCTACCTGAGGATGAAGAGCTTTGGACTTAGGAACAAATAAGAAGATCTACACTCTACTGGGGCGCCAAGCATTTAATGTAGTGCTCTCTACATCCAGCGGAGTTCTCAAGAGTGTCTACATGTACCACTACCAAAGAGATGTGGGACTGATTAGAGGTAATCTATGAAGGCACAGCTCAGGTACGTGAGACAAAGGCCAACCTACTCATTATAGAATATGAGATGTTTAGGATGAAGTCTGAAGAATCTATTTCAGATATGCACACTCGACTATCTCTGCTCACTAACAGTCTGACTGACTTAGGAAAGACTTATTCATAGAAGGAAATAGTACGAAAAATTTTAAGGTCACTAACTCCAGCCTGGCACACAAAGGTAACTATTGTAGAAGAGTCAAAAGACCTCTCAACAACCAAGGTGGACGAACTCATAGGGTCCCTTACGACCTATGAGATAAACTTGAAAAATAGGGAAGTCGAAGTAAGTAAGAAAAAGCCTTTGGCTCTAAAGGCTGGACCAAGCACTCAAGCTACTTCCGAGGAAGGTGAGACTTCTTGTAGTGAGCAAGATGAAGATCAAGTGGCCTTGCTCACTCGTAGGTTCAGAAACTTTTTAAAAAATGAAGGTAAAGGCTTCAGAAAATGGAAGCCTCAGGTAAAGAAACCTTACAAATCTAAACCTAAAAATTTAAACAAATCTGACAGAGTTGTTTGCTATTCTTGCAACGAACCAGGGCATATCCGAACTGACTGTCCTGAAAGAGTGAAGAAAGCCTCCAAGAAATTGAAAGGGAAAAAGAAGAACAAAGCCATGGTATGTACATGGAGTGATGAGGAAGAAGAAGAAGACGAAACAAGCTCCTCAGAGGATGAAACTGAAGACATCTGCCTTATGGCAAATGAAGATGAAGAATCTGAGGTATGTTCCCCTTTTGAGCATTTTTCAATTACTGATTGGGAAGAAGTCTACATTGAACTTATGGAAAAATATGACATGTACATAAAGGAAAACAAGGCCTTGAAAAAGAAAATTAATCAAACTGTGCATGATCATAGCTTAAGGGATACAACTGCTTCACTAAAATCTGAAATTGAAGATTTGAAGAAAATGATTGAGGACATGGAACAAGGGAGAAATGAAATGAGAGACCTGGAAGTTGAAAATGAAAGTTTGAGGGATGAAATTGATGAGCTGAAAATAAAAATGCAAAGTTATGAAAAGGAAAGCAAATTGAGTAATGAAAAATATGAGGCTGTCAAACAAGTCAACTCTAAATTACTTGAAGATGCTGAAAAACTTCAAAAGGAGTTGAAAGATAAACAAAATTCTTTAGAAAATTTTGTAGACGGCAGGGAGAACCTAGATGCCTTGCTAGGTGCAAAAATGAATTTCAACAAGGAAGGGTTGGGTTTCAATCCCACAAATAAAAAGAAAATTGGTTTAAAAACTGTCACTTTTGTGTCATCAGCAGGTGTTTCATGTTCTAACACTAAACCTGCTCAAAACAAAGGAAAAGAAAAGGTGGGAGAACCCATAAAGAAAAATCTTGAAGTTCCCAAAAAATCTCCTCAAAAATCCCAGCCAAATCACCAGAAATCCAAAACCAAGCCAGTCTACACCAAGGCTAGAGGTGGCCAGAAAGGGAGTTCAGGTCTACACCATCCTCAGCAAGGGTCAAGGCATCCCTGGTCTTCATACAGTCAGGAAGGTAGAGACCCATTCATTCATCAACGCACAAACTATACGGTTGGCCCTATTATAGGTCGGTGCAGTCATATACATACAGACCTTATACTTACAGGCCCAGCCCAACATGTTACCCTATGAATCACCACAATTCCTATCAGCCTAGGACAAACTATAGGAACCCGGCACAACCCTTCTCAAACTTCTATCAAAAACCAAAGGGTAACAAGGTTTCTGAACAGAATGGAAAAATGAAAATAAAAAATAGAAACTCTCCATCAAGCAAGAAAGTAAAAAATGTGAAGAAAACTTGGATTCCTAAATCCGTTTTATCTTGCTTTGCTGAAATGAAAGGTTTACTATGACCAATTATCCTTGGGTTCCAAACATTGTTACTTGATTCCTTGTGCAGGAGTGTCTTGCAGCCGTGCACAATAAATGGTATCTTGACAGTGGCTATTCAAGACACATGACTGGGGACAGAACAAAATTCTATCTCTTGGTGGAGAAAGAAGCTGGGCATGTAACCTTTGGAGGGAACAATAAAGGTAAAATCATTGGTTCAGGTAAAGTTGGCAAAAATCCCTCCAATTCTATTGAAAATGTTTTGATAGTTTAAGGGTTGGAATATAATCTTTTGAGCATAAGTCAATTGTGTGATAAAGGACATAGAGTAGTGTTTGATTCTTCTAAATGTAAAATCTTGAAACCAAACTCTAAAGAAACAAGATTTTCGGGAAAAAGAGTCAACAATGTGTACATAATTGACTTAGATGATCCAGCCCACTTAAATCTTTATCTTGCTGCTCTGAACTTGCATGTTTGTGGCATCGTAGACTAGGACATGCTAACTATAATGTTTTACACAAACTCTTGAAATATTCTATTGTGAAAGGACTGCCTGAACTTAAGTTTAAACAAAATGACAAAATATGTGAAGCATGCACCCTAGGAAAACAAACTAGGAAATCATTCTCTAATAGAACTGAAAGCTTATCATCCAAACCACTTGAACTAATCCATATGGACTTGTTCGGACCAACAAGAACTGCTAGCTTAAGTGGAAGGAGATATGGGTATGTTTTAGTAGATGATTTCTCTAGGTTCACATGGGTGTTTCCTCTTGTGCATAAAAATGATGCTTTTGATGAGTTTCAGGTACTCTACATGAAGGTGAAGCAAGATAGTAAGTTTAGAATTTCCAACATACTTTCAAATCATGGTGGTAAATTCAACAATGTTGATTTTGATAATCTTTACATGACTAAAGGGATAAATCATAGGTTTTCATTACCAAGAACCCCTGAACAAAATGGGGTGGTCGAGAGAAGAAACAGAACCCTCATAGAAATGGCTAGGACCATGCTTACTGAAAAGCAACTACCAAGGAGGTTTTGGGCAGAAGCGGTAAACACGGCTTGTTATATCATCAACCGCTCAATGGTAAGGTCATTCACTAAAATGACTCCTTATGAGCTGCTCAAAGGTAAGAAGCCATCTCTCTCTTACATGAAAGTATTTGGTTCAAAGTGTTTTGTTCATAACAATGACAAAAGAGACTTAGACAAGTTTGAGCCCAAGAGTGAAGAAGGCATATTTCTTGGATATTCTGATAGGTCCGGGACTTATAGGGTCTATAATCTCACAAGTTCAACTGTGGAAGAGTCACCCCATGTCACATTTGATGAAACTTATGATGACAAATGTTACAAGAAAGATGATGAGGAGGAGTTCCTAGACTTCAAGGAAAAGGATGACCTTTCACAGGAGACAAAAAAAATGATGATGTGACAGATCCAAGCAATTCAAGGGTCATAACTACTGGTGCAAGTAATAATCCTATTAATATTAGAGTGCTTAAAGGTCATCCTCTAGAAAATATCATAGGCAACTGTTGTACCTGGACAATTTCCCCAGCAAAATACCAAAGAACAAGGGTTCGGGAATTTCCCCTAACACCTTCAAGGCGTGGGCTATCCAGCCCCTCTGGCAACCCAGTGGGTCTGACCAACGGCCCTAACCCGCTAGCTGGGATATACGGTGGCGTTAGCAATTAATCGAGATCACTCCCGACCCCTCAGTAGCGAACTTTGTTCGCATTCTATACAACCACCCGGGCCAACCCGGGGGCGCCCCAACTACAAGCCACGTCACGTGGCACTCAGCGAAGAGGCCAGGGGCCTACCCCAGGATGCCTTCTTTCAACCTTCCAAGGTTAAAGGGAGACCCGAATAAGTCAACCATAGGCTTTGGAGGCCTGCGGCATGTGTATACGGCTCACACACGGGTGCCGGGCTTTTCCCCAAACACCGTGTGGGCGCATATGTCCCAGCCTTTCTACAACAAACCGTGGATCAACCCACGGCTCCAGCACACCAGTTGGCTTCCACGACAACCCCCCAGCAAGTTGGGACTGCTCCCGACCCTCAGACACACGGCGAAGAGCCGTTTAGAATTAGCTCTCGGGCCAACCCGAGGCCACTCCGCCAACCCGCCGTGCAACGTGGCACACATCACGAGGCTAGGCCCGTGTGCCCAAGGTGCCTCCTCTCAGCCCCCACATGCTCATACCCTCAGCCCAAGACCATTCCAAGGCCTCTCAGCTAGTTACCCAGGCCGTTCAACAACCCGGGGAGTGTCGGGCATTCACCCGAGCACCTTGCGAGCGACAACTACGACTTTACAACAATAGCCCCCACGGGCTAATACCGACGCATCGGCGATGCTTTTATCAGCACGGGCAAGGGCTTACACCCGAGTCACCCAGCCATCAACTTTTATCAGCATGGGTCTCGTACCCCGGGGGCCAGTCCCAGGACTCCCGACTGACAGCTCCACTCTGCCGGTCGCTGCAGGCCGGGTCTTCTCGGTCTACCATCTCGGGGCGGAGTCTTCCTCCACTCCCCAAAAGAAGCGTCACCACAGCCGCAATGGCATATGGCTCACCGCTGCAACCAGCAACTCAGGCAGGACTATCCATTTCAGTGACTTGCGGATTTGCCTTGATGGGGGCGAACCAATCATACCCCAGGAACGGACCGTTCCCACAATCTCTACCTCCAACCGTTTTGACCTCCTGCGGCAAACACGAGAGGACAAGGCGAAGCTAAGAAGAGCAGGTTCCACGGTAGCAATCTGGGGGCACCCACCGCAGCCTGACTCACGAACTCCCAAGACAACCCGTCGGAGAAACGGTGACGAGGGAGATCCACAATCCGACTTGAGAAGAATCTGGGTTTCCCCGGAGGAAGCTCAAGCCGTTCGAAGGGTGCGTACCAGAAACCCCCTGCAAGCGCTCAGACGCAGTATCAGGCAGGATGCGGCTAGTCCTACAGCAGCACCGTCTGACGATGCCCAGTCGTCCAATACCCCCCGCACAAGCAAGCGGAGGCAAAGGCGAGCCCGCTCCCGGGCCCTCCAGCAACCTGTCCCGGACTCTCCTCCGATCGATATCTGGAGGGAGCCCCCTCTGCCACGCACCTCGGTCTTTGACAGACTAGGGACACATGTCCTCCCTGAGGGGCACTCGCGGAGGAAGCGGATGGCCTGGCTCATCAATGACGCGGTTCGAGTGTTCGCGTGCTACACCAGCCGGACTCCCAGTTTGATGACCTGAATCAACCCCTGTCCTACTTCAGGAGGCAGCGCCATTAGGTTCCATCGCCTCCCCTAACAGGTCACATCGACACTTCTATCGGACCGTAGTTGTCAGAACGCGCGGAAGAGGTCCTGGTTGAAGACCGTGACCCTCCTATCAACGCGGAGCAGGTCAACAGGACCCTCCTGCGAACGAGGCTCAAGAAGTGACCCTCGATACTCTCATGAAGGAGAACCAGCATCTGAAGGCCCTCCTGCAAGATCTCCTCCAGGAGCGGGACCTCCACCCCCAGCAACCTACTAGGCCTCCGGCCGAAGCACCGGTACCGCCGGCTACCCGCGATGCTGCCAACACCTCAGTGGTGATCGCCCGAACCCCGCTAGCAGCCGGGTTTGGTACGCCTTCGGTTGAGGCTCAGCCACGAGCTTCCAACACGCCAATGCCAGAAAATCTCCTGGCACAACGCCAGATGATTGAGCGTATTGTCGAGACAAAGCTCGCCCAGTATGGTAAAGGGGTTGTCACAGTAGATCTCTACAGTGTACCCTACCCGCTTCACCACCAACTGAAAAAGCTTCCCCCAGAGTACGCCAAGCCCCCGAAGCTACAGAAGTTTGATGGGAAGGGGTCGCCACATGAACACTTGGCCTACTATGTTACGGCCATGGGCGAGTTAGCATTGGATGAGTCGTACCTCCTCCGCTACTTCGCTACCTCGCTTACAGGAACGGCCTTCCAATGGTATTCCTGCCTGAAGCCCGGCTCATTCATCGACTGGGCTGATCTCCAGAAGAAGTTCCTCGACCGCTTTCAAACGGTCGAGTGAAAGATCTCCCTGGCCGAGCACTGCTCTCTCCGTAAAAGGAAGGGCGAGAGCGCCCTCGACTTCATCAAGAAGTGGCGAGACCTCAGCATGAGGTGTGTTAACCCGCCAGTCCAGGAAGATGCCATTACTATATGCCGAAGGGGTTTGGCGGTTGAGGTCAGCGAGAAGCTTCTCGGTGCCAACATCAAAGGCTTCGACCAACTCAATTCGGCAGTTGCCGAAATAGAGATGTTCTTTGCCGAAAACCTGAGCTATACTGTAGCGAAGGGTAAGCAATCGTGAGAACGCCAGTCCGGTAAGGAGGTGAGTATTGTTGAATTCACCCCTGCCGCCAAAGCTGATAAAGAGGCCGAACCAAGCGGCTCTGACAAAAAGTCAGCAGACAAGCCGGTCGCTCCTTCCTTCTCAGAGCGCATGAAGACACCCTTCTCCTTCAAGAAGGAACATACGAAGATGCTCTTCGACCTCTGTATGGTCCAGAAAATTGTCGAGCTGCCAGAAATCGGCAAGTCGGACGAGGCTCTGAAGATTGACAATCCTAGCTATTGCGCGTATCATCGCATGCTGGGCCACTCAATTGAAGATTGCTATGTCTTCAAGACTCAGGCACAGAAGCAGATCCGAGACGGCCTCATTAAAATGAAGAGCGATCTCGTCGATCCTCCGCAACCACATACGTGGTCCAGGCCAGCCAAGGCAGCGCGTGTGGCCTACTACTTGGCCAGCGTGATCCATATGATGGCCTCGTTCTCCCTCTCTGATGTCGAAATAGAGGAGCCCAGCCCCAGTCAAGGTGAACATTTGCTCTGGTACCCAGGGTAGAGGCCCTGGCATAACCGCAGACCCCTCTCCTTCCCCAGGGAGAGAACCCGGTGACTCTTAGATATCCTCGTCGAGAGGGGGAAAATCATGCCCCGTGACTCGCTGGCAGACTACACCCATTGGGACCTCAGTCACCCCCAATACTGCCCCTTCCACTCTAGAATCTACCACCCGATCGAGTCCTGTGATGAAGTTCAATACCTCATCCAGGAACAAATCCAATGGGAGCAGATCGGTGCGGAGGGGAACTCCATGTCACTTGTCAGGCTTTGGCAAGCGGTCAAAGAAACCCTGAGCATCGCCAGGGATGAGCCATAACAGCCAGATTCCCCTCAAGAATATGGGCACGGGTTGCCTTACCAGCATCCTCCAGAATGGCTCGAGTTCCGGGCTGACAACCAAGAAGTGCTCGAGCGATTGCGAAGGCGTAGAGAGCATAATGCTAGTCAAGAGACGGAGCCGAGCAACTTCCTGGTCAACATCATCCATCTCTATGTTCCTCCGGCCCCTTCGGGCTCCCAGACACCAACACCCGGCCAGCCAGCCCCAGCCACTTCTGATGTCCAATGGCGACCCTGGCGGGAGCTGGAATCTCTCCCTTTCTCCGAAGAAGACACCGCCAGGCTCCTGCGGGTCCTTCTTGGCCGAGAGGATGTTCTGGTGGGCGAGACGATGACGGGCTCCTTAGCTCTCTCTCGTCCTCCCCCCATCCTATCTCCGTCTCCGACGTCCGTGGATAGGAAGGGAAAGCAAAAGCAGGGTGAGGTCCCGACCCAGCCGTGTCACGCTCCCTCAGCTGATGGGCCGTTGGGTCCTCCCCACCTACCCTTTAACACAATCCAAAGTACAAACAAGACACCTTTGGAGCCTTCAGCAGCTTCGATTCAAGCGGTCGGCCCACCGTCGCAAGGCTCAGTCAATTCACAGAGTCGGGGTAACTGCCCTGAGCAACAATATCTTTCTACGCCTTCAGTTGTCGCTAGACCTGGCCCTTAGCGCGATCACAAGGGCAAGGCTAAGGATCAGGACAACGTGCACATCCCTCAGTTTGCTTCTCAACAAAAGTTATCGCCACCGCGGCTAAGGCATCAAACCGCACATACGTCTTCGGATGCCAGCACCAGTCTACCGACTCCTCGTAAGCTTTTGTCGCCACCGCGGCTAAGGCACCAAACCGCGCACACGTCTTCAGACGCCAGTCCTAGTATTCCGGCATACCAGGAGTTGCCGCTCGAGGTAATCGAGCAGGCGATCAACGCCACCTTTCAGATACAATGAGCGGGAGGCGCCTGGATTGAAATCTGGGCGAAGAAGAGTCGTCAACCTCGCCCCACCAAGGCACTAGCCCGGGGGCATCCTCATGGGAATTTATCAACTCCGGCCCCAGCATCTCTCCCTCCTACTCCCTTGGAGACTGCTATTGCCAAGAGACGGGAGAAAAATAGGAGGAAGAACCTCAGAAGGTGGCTCAAGAAACAGGCTGAACAAGCAGCCGCCCTATACTTACCAGCTGAGCCAACGCCTCTCCAAAGGCTCCAGCGGCTCATTGATGACATGGAGGAATACGTTCCTCCTCGTCCTACCGGGCCTCTCCCACTCGACAGCTATATCCCATGTAAAGAAATGCAGAAACGAGCCCGCCTCAGAAACTGGGTCCAAGAGATGATCCAAAAGCTCAAGAACGGTGAGAGACTCCTGATCCCAAACGAGCTCTCCTTGTGCTATAAAGACAAGGAGATTACAAAAGAGCAGTTGGAAGAAATGCTTCGAGGCTGCACCTGCAACATGGTGGCCATTCCACCTTCTGATAACATCAATGCTTCTTGGCAAGGCGAGCCGGTGGCCTCTTGAACCAGACAAAGAACCACTACCCCGCTTGGGCTACAGCCAGCTCTAGAACACACAGGCCGCGGCCGAGGTCATGGCCGGGGATGCGGTAGAGGCCGCGGGAGAACTTCCAAGTTACCCTTTTCCCCGTCCACCTTTGACCTGGAGCGAATCATCCTCTTTCGGTATCGAAGAGGTTCCCACCGGCCTCCCGGTCTCTGTACCATCTCAAGCTTCTTCTATGGAACAAGCGAGACCGTCCGGCAAGGACGGGCTAGCCCGCCAGTTACCCCTAGAAGAACCATCCATGGCACCCCTGTTCCAAGAGTCCACCGGCGATCAGGGTCAGTCTGATCCCAATAATAAAGGCAAGGCAGTGCAACTTCCCGACGGAGAGCGGCACGATAGCTCGCAGAAAGCCCAGCTCGACATAATACCCTTCTTGGAGGATGCTCGAGCCCGAGCCGATCGGAAGGTCCTCCACCAGATGAAGCGCTTCCCTGCCAGCATCCCAATCTAAGAAGCCATCGTTTGGAGTAAAGAGCTGACAGAAAATCTCATCAAAATACTCCAGGATCCAGAAGCTTACGAGGCGCATGTCGCGGAAATGAAGACAGCAGCCTATGAAGCCTTCACCACCACCGTCTCCTTTACGGAGAAGGACATGTTACTATCCCCTCCATGCCACAATCGTCCTCTCTACATGAAAGGGAAGGTCAATGGGCATGATGTGAACCAGATTCTGGTAGATGATGGCGCCGCTGTCAACATCATGCCGCTCAAAACATTCAAGACGTTATATCTGACCCCATACCTCCAGAAGGTTCAAGCGATCAAGATATCCGGCTTCAACCAAAACACCGAGGATGTCCTCAGCCGGGTCGACATCGACCTGGTGCTTGATGATTTCACCTCCAAGCTGACATTCTACATCATTGATGCCAGCACATCATATAAGATGCTATTGGGTAGACCCTGGCTCCATGAAAATTGGGTCATCCCATCAACGCTCCACCAATGCATCAAGTATGCCAAGGACAGGGAGCAACACACTGTCTTTGCAGACCTGTCACCGTTCATGCCAGCAAAATGCAACATGGCCGACGCGGCGCTCTACTTCAAGGGGATTAGTCTGTACCCTGTGATTAAGAGCAGAAGCAACGGCTGGCTCTCAGAGGAAGATGATGATGATCTCTTGTCTGTTGACGAAGAGAAGGCTAAGCTTCATCGGCTACACCTCAGCTCCAGGTCAACCCCAGACCGCCCCGAAAAACACAAAATCGATTTTAAGGCCAACCTCATTAGTCAAGCTATTGGCAAGAGTATATGCTTGCCCTCAGACTCCATCCAGTTCCCATGTGCCTCCGAAGAACACAACGTTGAGCCGCTGACGACATTTGTTGTCACCTTCAAGCGACAACGCAGAAATAATAGGAAGGCCAATAGGGACAAACCCATTGTCTTCTATAAGGGAGACATGGTCCCTCAAGCCCAACCAGAGGATGACTTCGGTTGGTCTAGGTGAGCTGATGATACTCCTGAACCAGTCCAAGTGTTGGACGACCTGCCACCGCATATTCAAGAAATGTGTCCAAAACAACACATCCCTCAATGGCAAGAGTCCGCTCGACGTGAATATTTTCACCGACTGTTGACCCCTTCTCAGGTCCGGGGGTAGCCCCCATCCTTCTATAAGGATACCAAAGGACAAGATCCGGACTTTCACGTCCACTACGCAGTTAATGTCATAGGCTTGGTGCGGCCGGTTGATGACCGGGCAAAAGTCGAAGCCAAATTCGACAGCTCTGGGGACGAGGAAGAAGAGATCCCGATCCTGATCCCCGTCAAAGCTGGAACTCTAGCCCAAGCCGTCGAGGAACCTTCCTCGCCTCCCTGCAAAGACATTGGGGCTGATGAAGCTCCTCCGGCCATCCAGCCAATCGAAGGACCCAGTTCAACAGTCCCTATTGATGAGGGGGGTATCTAATACTAGCTATGAAGGATTGTCAGCTTTAGCAGGCAACCCTGGGGAGACCTCAACAACCCCGCTTGACAGCTGTTGGCCAAAAGTCAGCGGCCTAGATCGATCCATGGGGGATCCCAGTGACAACCACTCTCCAATCCCATCAACGTCAACCGGTGGCTTCGCGAATCAAGAGATGCACGAAGCCGACACTAATGATGAGGATTTCATCGACTTCCAACCCGCTCCTCCCAAGCTGGAGGAGGGCGGCCAAGCGACCGTTGATGAGCTCGTTCAGATAAACATGGGCGGAGATGAAGCCCCCCAGCCCACATTCGTCAGCGCTCTCCTCACCGAGGCAGAGAGGCGGGATTACGAGCAACTCCTGCTGGAGTATAAAGACTGCTTCGCCAAGACATACAGGGAGATGCCGGGGCTAGACCCCTCCATAGCGGAGCACGAGTTAGCCATTTCTCCCTCGGTCACTCCAGTCAAACAGCCACAGCGGCGCATGCGCCATGAGCTGGAGCTCCAGGTCGCGACCGAAGTCGATAAAATGGAGGAGGTCGATTTCATCAAGCCGTGTATCTATCCAATCTGACTCGCCAACATAGTCCCAATAAAGAAGAAAAATGGTCAAGTCCGTATTTGCGTCGACTTTCGGGACCTCAACAAAGCTTGTCCGAACGATGACTTCCCAGTCCTAATCATAGAAATAATGGTCGACATGACCACTGGACATGAGGCCTTATCTTTTATAGATGGGTCATCCGGTTATAATCAAATCCGGATGTCCCTCAAAGACAAGAACCACACAGCCTTCAGATCCCCCAAAGGGATTTTCAACTACAAGCATATGCCCTTCGGTTTAAAGAATGCCGGCGCTACTTACCAAAGGGCCATGACCAAAATATTCGATGAGATGTTGCACAATACCGTCGTATCCTACGTCGATGACCTCGTCGTCAAGACTAAAAGGCACGGAGAGCATTTCCGCAATTTACGCCAAGTCTTCAAGCGTCTCCGGCAATACGGGCTCAAGATGAACCCTATGAAGTGCGCTGTTGCATCCCCTAGTTCGTGTTTGGTTTCAATGATATCAAAACAATTGTATTTGTGTGTGTATGTGTTTTATTGAGCAACATGTTTTATATCTTGATTTGATGAGTTGAAAGATGGAGTCAATGTTAACTCTTGAAAGCCATGTGAACCCTTAGTGTTTAAGGAACTAATGTTATATTTATGTTGGTTTGTAGGAACATAAATTCATGGCTCATACTTGGAATCTAAAGGAGTCCATCAATGAAGCTCTTCTTCAAAAATGGAGTTAATTCTGTTCATATTTGAAAGTCATATGAATTCTTTGTATTTAAGGATCTCATGCTTTGAATATTTTGATTTGTAGGATAAAAATCCATGATTCATGTTTGGAACTCAAAGGAGTGCATCAATGAAGATCTTATTGAAAAAAAGAGTTGACTCACTCATTGCATTGCGTTGACTCTTCTATATTTCATGCATTTCATCAAATAGCTTTTCAAAGTCTTGGTTGGGTATTTTCATGCGTTTTCCTCAAAAGATTTTTAGGCTTGAAATATCCTCAACCTTATAACTTGGAATTTGATGGATGTGATTTTAATGATGCTTGCTCGTTTCTTGGACTCATGGTAATTTAATTTGGGAAGTTTATATCAATGCTCCTCTTGAGATAATGCTTCATGAATGTTAGCTTTTAATCAACAAGAATGCCATTTGAATGACGGTGGTTCCATGATATTATGCATGCTTTGCATTTGGCATAACTGTTAACACTTGTGTAATGAAGCATTATGTTGTTGACTTTTGGTTGAGATGCCTTAGGCTTTCATGCATAACTTCTAAGTTGTTAATGACATGAATGTGGTTCATACATTTTCTATTTGAAGCTTTTAAGCTTGTATTGTGCTTGAAATATTCATACAAGACTTCATGAGATTTGGTTCTATATTGCTCATGCATTGCATGGATGCTTGGTCCTGTGAACTATTCACTAAAAGTTTGATTTATTGACCTGATGTGTGAAAGAATTGCATGAACTTGGCTCTTATGAAGATGACTTCAATTAGGTCTCAATCAATGAGATTGTGTTCATTGAACACACATTTCTATTAGATTGATATCATTCATGAGGTCATCGTGGTTTCAATGTGTGGATGCATTTGTGATATAGTATGGTTCCTCATACCAGTGTGGTTGCACATCATCTGATCATGTCTTTGGTGTTGAGCTATATATTTGCTTCTTGTATGTGTAAATGAATATCCCTCAATTGACGCTATTTGATGTTGAGCATTTGGTAGATACAAGAATGCTAGTTGAATGTTTGAGGTCCCATGTCAATATATTTGATTGAATGATAGATTCATGCTTATCATTTCAAAACCTTGTCATTTGGTCAAATGTATTTTTGTCAATTTATATGAGAAGCAAAATGTATGTTTCAATAGGTTCAATGATGGATTTTATTGTGCACATGTTCATAGTGTTAATGCTTGATGCAAGGATTTTGATTCTCAACTAACCTCTTGCTTCATCATATTTTTCAGGATGAAAAATCATGGTTGATCTTCATGGGATTATGGTAATACTTAATCAATTGTTTCCCATTGATTTGATGGAGGTTTTAGCTATTTTTCAGACCCAAACAAGAAGGGGTCGACCCATGGGGTCGACCCTCTTAGGTTCTATTCAAAACAGAACATGTTTTCAGCACCCCTGGGGTCGACCCCCTTGCAAGGGTTGACCCCAAGGGTCGACCCCTGTATTCTGGGTTGCTTTTTTGTTGTCTGTTCGCCTCTGTAAGCCCGAGGGTCGACCCTTGGGGGTCGACCCTTCCAGACCGGGATTTCTGAAAGAGTTTAAAACCTTATGAAAACCTCTCTAAATATTACCATACTACCCCCCATTAGTTCCCATTGTTATTAAGGTGTTTCTAACATGTATTGGGAAGGTTTTATGAGTCTTTTCCTCACCCCTTGAGTTGCATTTATAAGAGTTACGATTTTGTGAGAGGATTAACCCTAATGCTCATTCGTTCATTCTTGTAGGTGAACAAAAGGGGGGAAAACGTGGTGGAGCTCTTGCAAGGTGATTTTCATCTATTTCCATGGAGATTTGAAGCTCGTGATAGAAGAAGAAAAGAAGCATCTCGAAGAGAGGAACGCGAGGATGCTGAAATCACCATAATCCGACATCAAACCAAGAAGAGTCGGAGATTCAATTGAAGGGGGAGCCTTGTGCTTGTTGAATCTTTCTTGTTTTAGTCTTTAGCACATATTTTGGGCTTAGAGCATTCATTTGTTAGCTTGTTACAAACCTATAAATGATTTTCTGTGTGTGGGTTTGGAGAACAGTTTCTCCGAGTGGTTTGAGTTGACGCTTGTGCGTCGTTTGGTGCGGAGCATGTCCGCCTGTGTGTTGGGGTTTTTGCCTCGTGTGTGTGGGGAGAAATCCTCGTGTGTGTGTGTGTGCTACTTTTGTAGCGTATTTGTGTTGGGGTTTTTATCCCGTGTGTGTGGGGAGAAATCCCCATGTTTACTGCATTTGCAGTGTGTGGAGAAAGCCTTACCGATTTGGTAAGGGGTGGACGTAGGGAGCCCGTCGTGGTCCCGAACCACCTTAAAAATCCTCGTCTCCTGTGGTTTGAATTGTGTGATTGTATGGTTAGCTTGTTATACTTATTTGTGTGATCATGTGTGAACGGAGAGAGTGAGAGAATCTAGTTAACTTGTGTAGCATTAAATTCCTTTATCTTATTAATCTTGTTAATTTCGTTGTGCGCTAGTTTATGTTTTTAATTGGACATAGTTTTTAGTAGAAGGATCTATTCACCCCCCCTCTAGATCCGTGTTCCTGCAGTACGGGACCCAACAATTGGTATCAGAGCGAGGCTCTACTATCCCTAGATCTCACGATTTACAGAGTGATCCTAGTGCATTCTACAATCATGAATTTCTCTGTTGAGCATATGTCGATGAATTGCCTTCCTATTCTTAATGGTTCTGATTTTACTTCATGGATAGGTAAAATGTGTGGACTGATCAATTCAGTTAATCCTAATCTTTGGAAGTTGATTTATGATGGTCCTCACATATTACCTCTAGATGAGACCAAGTGGTCTAGTCATGATAAATTGAAGAACCATGAAAATGTCATTGTCTTAAGTTTATTGAAAAGTGCCATTGATACTCATATGTTTTCCATTTGTTTCTTCTTGTAGAACGGTAAAGGAGTTTATGGATCAGTTGATCAAAGCTCAAGAGATGGAAGGATAAAATTATCTCATGGCCGACAATGATGATCAACTCAATGAAGAAAATTATGATGAGGTAAATTTTGAATCCGAAGAACTCTCTATTGAGGAATGGCAAATGACATATGCTGAACTGTATGATAAATGCAAAAAATTCAAATCTGAAAATAAAACCTTGAAAAGGAAGATTAATGAGAATGTGCATGATAATCCTTCCTGTGAAAATTGTAAAACTTTGGAGTCAAAGATTGAAAACCTAGAATATGAAAAAGAACTTTTAGAATTCAAAGTTGAATTATTTTTAGATGAGATGTCTTGTATGAATGAAGAGTTTGAGATGTTTAGAAAATCTAATACTGCTCTTGAAATTGATAATGATTCCCATGATTTGCTTGATCAAAACACATATTTGTTGTCTAAAATTTCATTGCTTGAAGAAACAGAAAAATATCTTAGAAATAAGTTAGCTTCTTTGAGACAATGATGATAAGTTGTTTGAAAAATTACTTGATTCTGAAATTGATAACAAGAGCATCATGGATGAAAATGAAGATCTTAAAAAGAAAAATGGTGTTATGTTAATTCAGAATTCCTTGCTAGAGGGAAGATTGAGATGCTTTGATAAGCTTGAAAAAGAAATCTCATTGTTGAAACATGAGAATGAACAGTTGCTTGCTAAGATCTCAAAGCATGTTGAAACTGAAAAGGTTCTTGAAAAGCTTGCTGAAAAATTTCACTGCACAAATCTGGAAAATAAAAATCTCATGCAAGAAAATGAAAAACTCACATCAAAGAATTGTTTGCTTGACGATAAAATCCTTGCATGTGAAAAAGAGATCAATAACTTGAAGCTAGATTTGTCTAAATTTGTCAAAGGGAAGGAGAACTTAGACACATTGCTAGGTGTTAAAGTGAACTTTCAAAAAGAGGGTCTTGGTTACATCCCGGTCAACAAAAAATATTTTGAATCAAAAATGACAAGCTCTTTTGTTCATGCCTCCGACATTCCTAGCACTTCCAAAACACCTCCTCCCATTGCTCAAGTGAAAATCTCTGAAAATGGTTTTGATAAAAAGAAAAATCTCAACAAAAAGTCTTCCATGTCAAATAGATCTCAAAAATCAAAGTTGAATGTTGAATACTTCTATTGTGGCATGTTTGGTCATGAAATAAATGATTGTGATGTCTTGAAAATAGATGATCAAAATGCATGCAAAGATAAATCTTCCTTCAAAAGAAAGAAAAATGTCTCATGCTTTTATTATCACAAACTTGGCCATGTCATGGATGATTACTTTGTGAAACAAAATGATGATTATCGTGCCATGAATGTTAAGTTTAACTTTCAAAGAAAATTCAGAAATGAACATGCTTCCTATGCTAAAAGGTTTGCATCCCATAAGAAAAATTCATTCACGAACACTCATGCAAATAATGGAAGGTCATTCCATATAACCGAATCTCCATGTTATTTTCATTGTGGCAAGTACGGACATGTTATGAAAGAGTGTTGATTTTTGAAAATAGAAAATTTCTATGCTTCTAGAATGCATGTTAGGTCTAATTTTTTTAAATCTAGACCTTTTGAAAATAGAAGATGGAATGGATTTAAAAATTCCTTTACTCCTAAAAGGAAGTCTTTTGGTAAAACTGCTTCTCCTTAATACATTTATTGTGGAAACCATGGACATGTTATTGAGGATTGCAGGATCATGGAAAGTGATGACAAGATGGTAATGAAAATGTCAAAGAAAACTTTTGGAAGAAATGTTTCTAACATCCAAGGACCCAAGAAGGCTTGGGTGCCAAAATCTGACAAATGAGTCGGTTGTGATGAAGGTGTGCCCTCGAGGTAAATAAAGAATAAAAGAGGTTCCAGTAAAATAGAACAAGGCACATTCATATAGTAAAACCCCAACTTTGCTCCTTCACTGTCAAACTTGATGATTTTGATGTTTTGGAATGAGATCTTGGTGTGTTCTCATGTTATGTTCTAAATTCTTCACAAGCCATATATGTCTTTATTGAATGAATATTTGGTATATCAAATGGTGATGTGTGAAATGACCGGTTAAGTCTGTTAGGAAGCCATCACTATGTGTGAGGTGATCTAAGGATCAATGCTCTCCGCCTTGTACCAAAATTCTGAAATTGAATAGTTTGGCTCATGAAGAATCATGTGCTTTGAATGAATTGAATTTACCTTTGAACTGTAATATCTTTTAAACTAAATTTGAAAATTCTCTTGTTTCAAAAGGGTAAAATTTTTGAACTGGGAAATTCTTCGATCATATGCAACAATTGGTATTGAAATGTGCAAACATGTCTTTTGAAGGAAATCAATTTGCCTTAAAATTCTGAAATACCATGTGCGTTCAAATTGATTCTGAAATTCATTCTTGCTTCAAGAAAGTAAAATTTCTGAAATGCAGAATTGTTCCTTTGACAGATATTGTTTCTGAACTTGATCTGTTGTTCTTGTATTCTGCTATGATGAACATGTCTCATTGGTTGAATGAATCTGAAAATTTTAAGGAACAAGCATGATGTCTTTGCCTACTGAATACTTTTCAATATGAAATGCATGAGCATCTGAGTGTAATTGAGTATTTGGTATATCAAATTGTGTGTAGTGGAAGGGTGGATTATGTCCACCTAGAAGCTCTCACTATGTGTGAGTTGGGTTTTTGAACCTTCACCTCCACCTCATACCGGAACATGTAAAATCAGTTTGGTTTGTGGATGATACTCTAAGCTTTTGAAATGTTATTGAAAATCTATTTTTGAACATTTCTGAAAATAATTTGGGTGCACTGTTTGATTTTGATCATTTGTGTACCTTTGTTCAAAAAGGGCAAGTCTTGGAAAATGGTTGCTGCTCATCATTTGAATATGTATTTCTCCTTGTACAATCTGTCATGATGTTCTAAAAATTAAAAAAAAAATTGCATCCTGCATTGCATTCTCATGCTTTTATAAGTTACATGTATTAGAAACTTCATAAGGTGCATTTAGATCATTCATATGAAAAACTGAAAACTTGCATCTTGCACCCACGTTAAATTTTGTAATGCATTTAGAACTTTTAAATAAAAATCTGACATTCTACATCGCATTGACATCTTTGCATATCATTCACATACTATGCATATAAAATGACAAAAAGATGCATATTGCATATTCATGCACATAGAGCATATGCATATATTTCATGATAATCACATATCTTGACTCATGAATGTTTGCATGAATGGTTCATGCATCCTTGCATGCTTGTAAGTATTTACACTATGAAACCATTTCTTGATCTTTCTAAGGCCTTACATCCTTGCTAAACAGCAATACAGTGACTTTATTCATATGTGATACATGTCATATATTAAGGGGGAGGATTTGACTCCGACCGTGCATACATTTAGGGGGAGTCATAGCCGTGTCTTGTCGAATTCATTTTATTCATGCAAAATAAAAATATACCCCCACACTCTTGCACATAATGAATTTAATGACTTTACTTGATAAGGATTTAAGAAATTCCTTTCAACACTTTAAAGGGAACTTGAATCTCTACATGGACATTAAAGAGTAATCGTGAGGAAAAAGCTACCTACCCCACAAAAATTCAACAAGTGGTATGTGGATCCGAGTAACCGGGAATCCCCCTTGAAACAAAGAAGGAAACTCGTGTCGAAAGGAGAAATAAACATCCATATGTGTGACGAATCCAAGTAGTTAGGAATCCCCATTGAGACATATGAGGAAACTCGTGCCGAAAGGTGAAGTCTATTAAAAGAAACAAATTAGGGGTTGTGCGAAGCTACCGATAGTCGAGAATCTAAAGTGAAAGTGTAGAGAGGAGATTACCTTCTAGTGTTCTTTAGAAAATCTAAAAATCCATATGTTTTGAAGCTCATTAGTCATTGCCTCACATTTCACATGGGTATTTTTGTGATGTATGTATTTTATGAATTTACCTACATTCATGGTTTATGTAGTTCTCCTAGTTGTGTATGCACAAATCTCTTAGTTATGCTTCATGTCTTACACTCTTGAATTTGAATCACATGCTCTTTTCTTAACCCGTGCCTCATTTAAGGGGAGTTATTATATGTACTATATGTATGCATGACGATTGTGCTTGTGTGCTTGCATGTTCATGCATTTCTCTTGAGTCTAATTCTGAGCATAAACCTACTTTTGAAGGATAGAAGTCATCATATGCATAGCTTCATATCTTGCATGATTGGCATTCACATAGTGCATATTCATTGCATTTGAAAGTTGATGCTCATCGTGTGCATATTTGCATATTTGGCATTTTCAGCATGCATATAGTTCATTAATGATATCATCTTGAACAAATCCATACTTTCTAACAATTGGCATAGTTCATTTTGAAATGCATATTCTGAACACTTCACATTGTATAAATGCCAAAATGAGTTCTTCCCACAAATTGTATCATGTCTTCGAGGCTCTCTCTTCGAGAATTGAAATTGCATATGTTTGTGCCTCTATCTTGATCAACATTTGGTATCATATCTTTGAGCCCCTACTTCGCGTCAATTGGCATTCGAATTGGAATCATATCCTTTGGCCTAACATGTTCATTTCATGTCCCATAACACCCTGTCTTTTTGTAGATGACAAAAAGGGGGAGAATGTTTGGTGTGTGCTCAATGCTTTATGAATGATGTTGTCTTGGAGAGAATGGGAGAATTGGTGTATGCTCAATGTTTGCAATGTTTGTAAAATCTATATTATCACACACATCGTTTTGTCATCATCAAAAAGGGGGAGATTGTTGCATCCCCTAGTTCGTGTTTGGTTTCAATGATATCAAAACGATTGTGTTTGTGTGTGTATGTGTTTCATTGAGTAACATGTTTTATATCTTGATTTGATGAGTTGAAAGATGGAGTCAATGTTCACTCTTGAAAGCCATGTGAACCCTTGGTGTTTAAGAAACTAATGTTATATTTATGTTGGTTTGTAGGAACATAAATTCATGGCTCATACTTGGAATCTAAAAGAGTCTATCAATGAAGCTCTTCTTCTAAAAGGGAGTTAACTCTGTTCATATTTGAAAGTCATATGAATTCTTTGTATTTAAGGATCTCATGCTTTGAATATTTTGATTTGCAGGATAAAAATTCATGATTCATGTTTGGAACTCAAAGGAGTGCATCAATGAAGATCTTATTGAAAATGGGAGTTGACTCACTCATTGCATTACGTTGACTCTTTTATATTTCATGCATTTCATCAAATAGCTTTTCAAAGTCTTGGTTGGGTATTTTCATGCGTTTTCCTCATAAGATTTTTGGGCTTGAAATATCCTCAACCTTATAATTTGGAATTTGATGGATGTGATTTTAATGATGTTTGCTCGTTTCTTGGACTCATGGTAATTTAATTTGGGAAGTTTATATCAATACTCCTCTTGAGATAATGCTTCATGAATGTTAGCTTTTAATCAACAAGAATGCCATTTGAATGACTGTGGTTCCATGATATTATGCATGCTTTGCATTTGACATAACTGTTAACACTTGTGTGATGAAGCATTATGTTGTTGACTTTTGGTTGAGATGCCTTAGGCTTTCATGCATAACTTCTAAGTTGCTAATGACATGAATGTGGTTCATGCATTTTCTATTTGAGGCTTTTAAGATTGTATTGTGTTTGAAATATTCATACAAGACTTCATGAGATTTGGTTCTATATTGCTCATGCATTGCATGAATGCTTGGTCTTGTGAACTATTCACTAAAAGCTTGATTTATTGACCTGATGTGTGAAAGAATTGCATGAACTTGGCTCTTATGAAGATGACTTCAATTATGTCTCAATCAATAAGATTGTGTTCATTGAACACACCTTTCTATTAGATTAATATCATTCATAAGGTCATCGTGGTTTCAATGTGGGGATGCATTTGTGATATAGTATGGTTCCTCATACCTGTGTAGTTGCACATCATCTGATCATGTCTTTGGTGTTGAGCTATATATTTTCTTCTTGTATGTGTAAATGAATATCCCTCAATTGACGCTATTTGATGTTGAGCATTTGGTAGATACAAGAATGCTAGTTGAATGTTTGAGGTCCCATGTCAATATATTTGATTGAATGATAGATTCATGCTTATCATTTCAAAACCTTGTCATTTGGTCAAATGTATTTTTATCAATTGATATGAGAAGCAAAATGCATGTTTCAATAGGTTCAATGATGGATTTTTTTGTGAACATGTTCATAATGTTAATGCTTGATGCAAGGATTTTGATTCTCAACTAATCTCATGCTTCATCATGTTTTTCAGGATGAAAAATCATGGTTGATCTTCATGGGATTATGGTAATACTTAATCAATTGTTTCCCATTGATTTGATGGAGGTTTTAGCTATTTTTCAGACCTAAACAAGAAGGGGTCGACCCTCTTAGGTTCTATTCAAAACAGAACCTGTTTTCAGCACCCTACCTGCAAGGGTCGACCCCTGGGGTCGACCCCCCTACAAGGGTCGACCCCTATATTTTGGGTTGCTTTTTTGTTGTCTGTCCGCCTCTGTAAGCCCGAGGGTCGACCCTTCCAGAACGGGATTTCCGAAAGAGTTTAAAACCTTATGAAAACCTCTCTAAATATTATCATACTACCCCCCATTAGTTCCCATTGTTATTAAGGTGTTTCTAACATGTATTAGGAAAGTTTTATGAGTCTTTTCCTCACCCCTTGAGTTGCATTTATAAGAGTTACGATTTTGTGAGAGGATTAACCCTAATGCTCATTCGTTCATTCTTGTAGGTGAAGAAAAGGGGGAAAAAGGTGGTGGAGCTCTTGCAAAGTGATGTTCATCTACTTCTATGGAGATTTGAAGCTTGTGGTAGAAGAAGAAAAGAAGCATCTCGAAGAGAGGAACGCGAGGACGCCGAAATCACCATAATCCGACATCAAACCAAGAAGAGCCGGAGATTCAATTGAAGGGGGAGCCGTGTGCTTGTTGAATCTTTCTTGTTTTAGTCTTTAGCACATGTTTTAGGCTTAGAGCATTCATTTGTTAGCTTGTTACAAACCTATAAATGATTTTTCTGTGTGTGGGTTCGGATAACGGTTTCTCCGAGTGGTTTGAGTTGACGCTTGTGCATCGTTTGGTGCGGAGCATATCCGCGTGTGTGTTGGGGTTTTTGCCTCGTGTGTATGGGGAGAAATCCTCGTGTGTGCTACTTTTGTAGCGTATTTATGTTGGGGTTTTTATCCCGTGTGTGTGGAGAGAAATCCCCGTGTTTGCTGCATTTGCAGTGTGTGGAGAAAGCCTTACCGATTTGGTAAGGGGTGGACGTAGGGAGCCCGTCGTGGTCTCGAACCACCTTAAAAATCCTCGTCTCCTATGGTTTGAATTATGTGATTGTATGGTTAGCTTGTTATACTTATTTGTGTGATCATGTGTGAACGAAGAGAGTGAGAGAATCTAGTTAACTTGTGTAGCATTAAATTCCTCTATTTTATCAATCTTGTTAATTCCGCTGTGCGCTAGTTTGTGTTTTCAATTGGACATAATTTTTAGTAGAAGGATCTATTCACCCCCCCTCTAGATCTGTGTTCCTGCACTACGGGACCCAACATGCGCCTTTGGCGTATCCAGTGGCAAATTTCTCGGCTTCGTCGTCAGGTACCGAGGAATTGAGGTGGACCCCGGTAAGATCAAAGCAATCCAAGAGCTTCCACCACCCAGCAACCTCACCGAGCTCAGGTCCTTCCAAGAGGGGCTGACCTACATTCAGAGGTTTATCTCCAACATCTCTGGTCGATGCGCGCCTTTCGGCAAGCTGATGAAGAAAGATGCCCCGTTTATATGGGACTCTGAATGCCAGATGGCTTTCGAGCAAATCAAAGAATACCTCCTTACTCCTCCAGTTCTGGGGGCACCAGTTAAGGGTAAACCCCTTATCCTCTATATTGCTGCCATGGACGCCTACCTAGGACCTCTTTTGGCACAAGTCAACGAGGAAGGTAAAGAGCAGCCCCTCTATTACCTCAGCCGGAAGCTAATCGGTGCCGAGTATCGTTACTCCCCCATCGAGAAGGTTTGCTTGGCATTAGTGTTCGCCGTCAAGAAGTTGCGGCATTACCTCCTGTCCCGTCGAGTCGAGCTCATATCTAAGCACGACCCTCTGAAGTATCTCCTTCGACAACCCGTCCTCTCAGGCAGACTGGGAAAGCGGGCGCTCTTGTTGATGGAGCACGACATTATTTATGTCCCCAGAAAAGCAATTAAGGGACAGGGTATGGCCGAATTCTTGGCAGCCCATCCAGTGCTAGACAACTCGCCTTTCAGCTCGGAGCTCCCAAACGAGGAGTCCATTGCTGTTCAATCACAACAATCGGTTGAACAGAATGGATATGTCTTGCATTACTGGCAGCAAAGCACTCTCACAACCACTGTTGTTCAATCATAATAACCAGTTAAACAGAGCGTAGATGTCTTGCATTACTGGCAGCGAAGCGCTCTTGCAACCAGTGTACCTTGTTGGGAGCTCTAGTTCGATGGCGCCTCACGAAAGATTACCCGGAGCAACCAGGATCCAGCCACTACGGCAGGCGTCGGCATTGTTTTCCTGACTTCTCAGGGCGGAGTTCTATACAATTCATGTGCCCTCATGAAATCCCTGACCAACAATGAGGCTGAGTATGAAGCCCTGCTCATTGGGCTCCAGATGGCTCTCCACATGGGCGTCAAATGCCTCAAAGCCTACGGGGACCCCCAGCTGATAGTCTGATAGGTCCTCGGCATCTATGACGTGCAGAAATTGGAGTTGGTCCCGTACCATGCCGCCGTCACTAGATTAACTCAGAAGTTCTATTTCTTTGAGATAGATCATGTCCCTAGAAGTAGCAATGCCCAGGCAGATGCCCTAACAAAATTGGCTGCAGTTATCAAACTCCCGCCCGAGGGCGAGGTCGACATCGTCATCAAACATAGAAGATTGATGCCGACCTCGCTCGAAGACAACACCGGTCTCACCATTTATGAGGTCCATGACCTCGACCAGAATACTCCTTCAGAAGGAGAGGATTGGCGACAGCCAATCATAAAACTCAAGAAAGGGTGGCTCCCTCCTGACCGGGCTCAAAGGGTCCAGCTACTCTGCCGAGCAACCTCTTATGAGTTAATTGGCGACTCCCTGTATCGACTCGTCCACGATAAGGACAAGTCAATTCTCCTAAGATGCGTCTCTCCAGCAGAGGCTCAAGCCATCATGCAGGAAGTCCACTCCGGATTGTGCGGCATGCACCAGGCTGGAGATCGAATGAAGCACATCATCAAGCTCAAAGGCTTCTACTGGCCAACCATGTACGTGGAATGCGTCCAGTACGCCCGTACATGTCATCAGTGCCAAGATTTCTGCCCAGTACCCAGAAGACCTCCTAACCCACTGCGCCCAACAGCCCCCACCTGGCCTTTCGCTGAGTGGGGCAAGGACATTGAAGTCCCGCGATCAATGACATCCAAGAGGGGGGTGAATTGGGTGTTTACCAATTTTAAGAAAACTTTTGGCCTTTTATAAAATATGTGATACAAAGCTAGTTAAGAGATTCAAAGCTATTTGAACACAAATTGGATTTATCAAACTTTATATGATAAGATATAGATTATGCAAGATATACGAAGATAAATCCAGAATAATAATTTAAACTAATGTTTATGTAGAATGGAGATAGAGGAAATGGAGCAAACCACACAATACAAGCACAATGCACAGCGATTTTTAAGGTGGTTCGGATGTAACGACAGTAATCCTACGTCCACCCCTCACCAAACCCGGTGAGGCTTCACTCGGGGATAAATCTCCAAACGGAGACGACGCTCCCACCACACACGTAGGACGACGCCTGCACACACACACGGGGATGTGCCTCAACACACACACACACACACACACACACACACACACATACACACACACACACACATACACACACACACACACACACACACACACACACACACACACACACACACACACACACACACACACACACACACACACACACACACACACACACACACACACACACACACACGGAGATGAGGTCTCCAACACGATCCAACAACCGGATCCACACGGGGACGTACCATACCACTACTGAGAAACCTGCAGACGGATGGTTCCTGGGAATCCCGGTCGACCGCTACTGGGATGGCGGTCGACCGCCACTGAGAGACCGGTAGACTGGGGGTTACTGGCAGGGGCGGTCGACTGCCCCTATGCTGGCGGTCGTCCGCGAGCTGGGCAGACCCTGGTTTTTCCTGGGTCGGTCCGTTAACCTCTTCAGCTCCGTCGCTTAAGTCTTTTAGCAACCCGTTCATGTTTGTGGCATCACCCTTGACAGTTTAGAAGGTGTCAACTGAGTCTTTGACCTTGTGGATTTTTACTGAGTGTTTTGACCTGCAAAAGCATACATAATTGATTAGAACTATAGCTCAACCATCCATATGATAAATGCTTGAAGTTCATGCAAACCATTTGAGCATTAATCAAAATTTTGTTCCGGGGGCTCCGCCCCCGGAAACCCCCGCAAGGGGCGCTGCCCCCTTGACCCCCGCGACCTAACCGGGCAGGTCGATCCCCGCGACCTGACCATGTAGGTCGATCCGCGGGCGAGGGCGCACGATGGCCAGAAGGGTTTCGTGTTTTAATGTACACGAATGAGGTGTATGAAGGAGAGGTATATGAGATACACATGGTGAGATCGATGCTAAGACAAGGTAAGAGTCTCACCAATGGTTCTTGACAGTAAATGACATATACCACCTATTTTGAATTGTAGAGGAGCAGGGTGCTTATCCACACGTTTGGTTCACCAGGTGACTGCCATGTGTTTTATCCTGCAAGCAAGATAGTCAAGGTTAATACCATGCTTGTTCCCGTTGAAGAGGTTATGAATCCTCTTGCCTCTTGTAAAACCAACATATGCAAACCAAGGATCAAGACCATGTAACCGTTCCCATTTGCCATCTCAACCATACATAAATAACAAGAGCATGAGCAATCAACAACAAGTTTAGTTATCATCACTTAATCGCATATTAAGTTTAGTTATCATCAAAACCATAACTTAACAATCACAACAATCACCAAAATCATAACTCAACAATCTCCCCCTTTTTGATGATGACAAACTTATTGATGATGATAAACTTATTAATGATGATACAACAGAGTGGATACAACAGAATGGCACATATATTTGTCTCCCCATGTCACACACAATCATCAATTTTTCTCCCCCGTTGACATAATCAAAAGGCGGGATAATGCAACTCTTTCTCCCATAATAGCAGTATCAAGCGAGTTGGAATGAGCCAAATAAGGAAGAACAAGATTAACTCCCTTTGAAACGTCAATAGCCCATCATATCAAATCAGAAGAAGCAAGGGTAAATCATAGACGAGCAAAGCAATATGATGTTAATCAGAAGAAACCAATTGGTGATTATTCTCACAAATCAATATGATACCATCCAAAGCAAATATAGTCAAGCATGTATTGATACCAATTGAAGGTGGTGATTGGCCTCAAGGATATGAACCAGTGGAGGAAGATGTGCACAGGATGAGGTGTTCAGTAGAAAAGCATTCAAAATCTAGATCCCATGGCAGATTTTCACAACAAGCAAGAGCAGGAGGGCATATCAAAAGGATTTTATTTGATTTTCAAATTTTTTAATTTTTATATTTTGGTTTGAAATGCATGAAATGCAACACATGCAAATGGTGACTCATGAAGTGCACACAATGCAACCAAACAGTTACATATAAACATACATGCAATCTCCCCCGTACATATATAAGAAGGGAATGGGTATAAGAAAGATGCAAGAGAGTCATGCTAACCGGAATGCACATGTGTAGCACATGAGAGATTGTACAATCATATAGGAGATTCATGCAATTGCTAAAACAGTCAATCAATTTTCTGAATACATATTAAATCAAATTTCCAGTTGTGTAAGTGAGTAACATGAAAAGCGATAGTTGTAATATGGATATTCAGATTTTCAGATCAACACAAGGAGATATTTTACAGACTGCACTTTTATTTTGAGAACAACGTATTGGAGGCTACGCTCTACCACAAAGAGTTTTCACCATCATTTTTCAACTCAACCACTCTCATAGATAGTCAGAATTTTTCAAGAGTGGTTAGGTTCAAATAATTCCTTTTTACGCGAGTAGACGCATGGAGCTCATGCCAGAATCCCCGGTTACTCAGAATACAGAACCATTTCACCTCATTATGAACAGAGATACTAGTCAACACTTTTCAGATATGAACCACATCACGTCTCACGTGACATGTGCCCAGTTTACTCAGTGAGACCGAGCATTGCTCTATCTTTCATTTTCATTTCAGATTTTTCAACAAAGATAGGTAGGCAGCTTTTTCCTCAACTGTCTCTTCAACATACATGCAGCAAGTTTAACATCTCGAGAGTGTTGAAAAGAAATTCATATATCCTTATCTTTAACACTCATTTTCACATTTTGTGCATGAAGTGTGCGAATTTGATTCAGCATGTATACCGAAAATATCATGAATACATAACAGTCCAACTCCCCCTAAATAGATGCACTTATGAAATATAAACTCTCCCAGAGTGTACGACATGAAACACTCCAATAATAACTCCAATGCAGTATTATTTATCAAGAAGACATAAGGCCATAGAAATGCCAAGGGATGGGGTGAATAGCATATAATATCAAGTAAGCACACAGAGGGAATGTATGCAACATGCAATGCAAATGTGCAACTGATGCCAAATAAATGGATACCAATTGAATGAAGTGAATGCAACTAATGCATGAGTACTGATGCAATGTAACTTGATCATATAGTAATGAAATGCAACATGCCAAGACAGAATGTAATGTAGTGCAAAACTTCTGATACCAAATGAATGAACTAACTTCAGCTAATGCATGAATTCATTCTAATGCGTGCAACCTATGCCTAGATGAGTATGTGATGCAAGATGTAAATGTAGTATAGGAGGGCTTGATCTTCAAACCTTGAGGTAAATTTGACATTGGAGCATTCACATTATATTAATGTGTCAACAACATTTTTCAAGACATGGCCTTTATGAATAAGGGTGCATAAATGATCAAAATTAAGCAATGCAACCCAATTTTTAGAATTGTTCAAAATCAGATATTCAAGAGCATTTCAAAAGTTTTAAAATTAGAAATCATCTAGAAGCTACATGTTTGAATTATTTGATCGGAAACATATTTTTAATTTAAGGAACTCAGCTCAATGATTCATTCATAACTCCACCAATCACAAGCCAGTCACGATTCTCAAAATCTGGTACGAGACGGAGATTTTAGTCCGAAGACCCAGCTCAACGCATAGGGAATACTTCCAAGTGGACATAATCCACTCTTCCACAAACGCCATTTGATATACCAGATATGCAGTTAAATTCAGGTGTGGTTTGTGAGCGACGTCACGCGGTTCGGGGAGCGGAGAAGAACGCGGAGCGCGCGGGCTCCTCTTTTTGTTTGTTGTTTGCTGCAACACAGAAATGAGAGAAGAGAGAGAAGGGGCCACCACGGGAGATTGCTCCGGCGGGGCGAGCGGGATAAGTGTAATATAGCAAGATATGGGGGTTAAACGGCCATAGCGGGAAGTGACTCGCCGCGACCTCGGGGGGACGGGAATGATGCAGAAATTAAATAACGAGAATTGAAACGGCCATTGGGGAAGTAACTCGCCGCGGCCTCGAGAATATGGGCAGATAATAAGATGACAGAATATAAAGAGAATACAAAGAGCGGGAATTTAAACGGTCATTGGGGAAGTGACTCGCCGCGGCCTTGAGAATATGAGCAGAATATAACAGAATATAAAGAGAATATAAGAACGGAAATTTAAACGGCCATTGGGGAAGTGACTCGCCGCGGCCTCGATAATATGAGCAGAATATAACAGAATATAAAGAGAATATAAGAACGGAAATTTAAACGGCCATTGGGGAAGTGACTCGCCGCGGCCTCGATTATAAGATGTGATCGCCAGGGGCCAAAAGACCCCAAAATAAGAAAGTGATCGCGCCTACCTCAAGAGCGGGAGATGGCGGGTTGCTTCTTCCTCCCCCTTCGGTCGGCCAACGGAGAGGGCTTTCCTCGGTTACCCTTGCAAAACAACGACAAACAAATAACAAGTGGATTAGAAAGATGAATGTGTAGTATTCAAATCCTTGCAATAAAAATAACGAAATGATGGCAAGACACACACCAAGTTGGTGTTATCTTTTAAACCCCTCTCGGACTCGAGTAGGAGGAAAATGAAATGATGGATGCAAGAAGTATATAAGAAAAGGCGCCCTTGTAAAGGGGGATGGAGGATGCGAGATGATGAATGCAAAAGAACTACGAAGAAAAGGAAAGAGTTGGCTTATTAGATGTGCCGATGGTGAAATCCGGCGGAGCTCCGGCAGCGTGGGGATGACGTGGAAGCGCGATGGATGAAGACGACCTTCCTCTCGCGAGCGTGGGCACCCGAGAAGCCGGCAGAGCCTCCACCTACAAAAGATCCCACGGGTTAGAAAATGACTCCGTAGCCTCTGGGCTCCGGCAGCCTATCGGATCTCTTCTGAGCTCCTTCCAGAACTGAGGGGGTGGGCCTCTATTTATAGGACTCCGGAGGGTGGAGGCGTCCAGGACCCTGGACACCTCCATCAGGTCCGAAATAATATTTTATTCTATTTTTATTTATTTTTTTGGAATACTTTTGTGGAGGCGTCCGGGGTCCCGGACGCCTCAAGCAGGTCCACCGAAAACCGACGACGGCCGCACGTGTGGTTTTGTGAGCGGCGCCTCGTGATTCAGAAATGGGCGCGTCCAGCTGACTGGACGTCTTCAAAATTTGGATTTTTTCACACACGACAAACCGTCGTTCGGTGGCCGGCGCCCGTGAGGGAGTTGATGGAGGCGTCCAGGGGACTGGACGCTGGACGCCTCCAAAAATATATTATTTTTATTTTTATTTTGTCTTTTATGCCAGGGCTGGCATTTTGTTTTTTATATATTTATTTTTATGGAGGCGTCCAGGGGCCTGGACGCCTCCATTAATATATATATTTATTTATTTTTTTTTTGTTTTTTTATGCCAACTGGCATTTTACACACATTTTTTTTTGTTTTTATGGAGGCGTCCAGGGGCTTGGACGCCTCCATTAATATATATTTTTTTATTTGATTTTGGGCCCTGAGAAAATAAAATAAAATAAATTAAAAATATGGGGGCGTCTAGGGTCTTGGACGCCCCCATTAAGACCCACCCGGGTCCTCAAACGGCGGCCGCCCGGTAGACACCTTCTTGGTTCCGGAACCTCTTGATGCGTCTGACTGGTGTTGATGCCGTCCGAATGCCGTGACGAGACGATTCCGGATGCCGAAAAAGGCAGAAGAAGACCCAAGAAAAGGAAGTACTCAAGTGATTCGAAATGCGTAAGCCGTCGCGGGGCGTTGTATAGTAATATGAGACTTTATCAGAAGACGTCAGGAATGGCGTGTCTACAGCTGCCCCGCCTTGGCGTCTGCTTTGCAAGGGAGCGACACGTAGTGGAATGGTATCGAAGTGGAGTGAAATAAAGTGGGAGCAGACTGATAAGTCGATGCCAAGGTGTGATGAGACACGCTTTTGACGTTACTGTTTGGAATCTTTCCTGAAGTTTCAATGAGGCGACCATGAAGAAGGTCTTTCAAATATTGATGATTGCTTGGACGGAGATCAAATAAGGGAGGGTGAGATGTGCGCTCAGACACGAAAAAGAGACCAACTTCTCGGTGTGGAAGTACCTGGGTCATAAACCGGAGGTTTCACCTTTGGGGAGCGATTACCAGCCAATGTGGAAGTGCTGCAGCCAAGGTGGGTCAAATAAGGTCAAAAGTAAAGGAATATCTGAGGGTCTGTCCAAACAAGGGTCTCCTTTGGAAGAGCAGCATAGGGCTGTCTCAAGGAAACTCAGTATTTCATTCGGAGTGGAATATCTCATATTTGTAAAAATTGAAGCACAACGGCTTTCACAATCGAATCACTTGAATGATCTTCTGCAATAAATCAAAGTCCTATATGAATGCATGCTGGGTTTAAAGAAAAATTTAAAACAAACTAAAATAGAAAATAGCCAAGGATAATATTGTCAACTTGTTAAGAACGGGTCAGGATACCGATCCGGTGAGCTGATACTGGGTTGGGGCCCGTTTATCCGCGCACCAACTCACTGGATGGAACTGTCGTCCCCATGCTACCACAAATTAACGGCCTATCCGTACAACCCAAATTCCTCTGGGATCATCACCGTTTTTGTTGAAGGGGAACTTAGATCCCAGATTCGTTCGGGCCGCAAGGTCCTTGACATGTTCTAGTAGCGTACGTATCATATACTATGTTCGCATGATATGGTGGGACCAACCAATGAAAGGTGGGACATGAGATAGGACAAAGACGTCCGTTAGTAAAACCTGCACAGGCCAGCATGGATTAATAACATCAGAAAGTAGCAAAATCATAGCAGAATCGCACCACAGTACAAAGGAGATCTAGCCAAAATCCTGACATTGACCGCTGATGTGACATGTTCCGTCCTATAGCGCCCTACCCTTCCTATAAGAACTCCCCTTAGGTTAGTTCATTCAAATGCACCAAGGTGGGTTTTGGAAGCTCAGGAGAGGAAGGAGAGGAGAATCTAGAGATTTCAGGATGGAAGGAGAGTCTTCCCGCGTTATGAAGAGGAGCAGGCCTAGCAGCGAGATTAGGCGACTCTCCGACCTCGAGGGTCATCTGAGTGGGATGATCATGTCGCACATGGTAAACTGATTCATTTCAAATTCTCCATGTGAACCTTCTTCTTACTTCCTTCCTTTCTTCTTTCTTTCCTCTTCCAGCCATATCCACTCTTCCCAGGCCCGAGGAAGTTTTCCAAACTGCCATGGCTTTCAAAGCTAACTTCCAATATCTCCATTGGCATGAGGGCCATACTCTCGAAGTGGCATCTGCAAGGGCTCCTTATTCACGTCAAACACTATGAGAAGATTCGTATGGACTGGGCGGCTATGGGCGCACTAGTGGAGATCTGGCATCCCCAGACCCACACTTTTATCTTCCCGACTTTCGAGGTGACCATCCTCCTCGAGGAGGTGGAACTTCTGCTCGGTTTGAAGAAATTCAAGAGTGACGGGAAGGTGAAGGCTATGCGGATGCTGACACGGGGGACTTCTGAAAGCGTCCTTGGAAGCTTCATGCCGCCCGATGCAGCCCGAAAGGTCCGTACTCAAAAGGGGATCGACCTCCAGAAGCTCGCGGAGTGGGTCATGGATGCCCTGAGAGGGTCACCAGACGATGACTATTTGGAGGGAATCATGAAGGGGTTCACTATCTGTCTGGCAGGTGCTCTCTTGTTTTCTCATACCGACAACATAGTGGAGGAGGATCAACTAAGTGCCATTCACGGAATCTGGAGTGGAAAGAGGGTGGGACCCGCCGTCCTTGCCTATCTTTACAGCGGTCTTACTGCCTCGAGCATGGGTAAGCCTCCTTTTGGTTGCGCACTTGTCTTGAATTGCTGGCTTGATTTACACTTCAAATTTGACCATCGCGAGGGAATGCCAATTGCTTCGAAGCTCTTCCAACAAAGCCCTCTTCATCACATAGCCGACGTGTTAGGCTTCGGTGGTACTGTAGTGAACCGCGTTCCATGGCTGAAGAAACGTGAAGACTGGCGGTCTCACTTCCGCACCGTGACACAAGGCTTCTTTACTTGCGCACCGGCATGTTTGCTTTCGCTAGATCTCCTCATGAGGCCTTCTCCCGAAGTTGATCTTCAACTGATCGGCGCGAGCGAGTTCGTCCTTTATAATGCGCATCGGTGCTGCCTCCAGATTGGCATCCCACGCCATTCGTTCCCGCTACCGACTGTCATTGTTCCTTTGAAGAAGAGGGAGTTGGGCATTGAAGCGGATGCGAAAGAAGCGAAGGCCATTAAAGCTCCCTGGAAGACAAGTGTTGCGGGAAAGGCCTTAGCGCACGTGGTGGAAGAATGCGAGCCGTGGAGGGCTTATGTAACCGAACTGGGGAAGTTAAGGCCTAAGGCGCCTAAGCCCCTGATGTAGCTCATTCTGCTTTTTGATGGAATAAAATCCGGCATGGATGTTTTGGGACCCCCGTCCCCTTAATTATTATTATCTTTTTTGTTTTTCTTTTTTCTTTTTTTTCTTTTGTTTGGATTATATACATACTCTTATCTTTTTTTTTATTATTTTTATTATATATATATATATTGAAATTTTTATTGTGGGGGCGTCCAGGGGCCTGGACGCCCCTATTTTTTTATAAAAAAAATTTGTATTATTTGTATTTTGGGGGCGTCCAGGGCCTTGGATGCCCCTATTTTTTTATTTTTCATTTTTTTGTTTTGGGGGCGTCCAGGGTCTTGGACGCCCCTATGTTTTATTTTTTTGTTTTTTTTTGTTTTGGGGGCGTCCAGAGTTCTGGACGCCCCTATTTTTATTTTTTTGGTTTTTTTTTGTTTTTTGTTTTGGGGGCGTCCAGGCGCCTAGACGCCCCTAATTTTTGAATTTTGAAAAAAATAAAAAAAAAAGGTGGGGGCGTCCAGGCGCCTGGACGCCCCAATCAGAGTGGTTTCTATATATATGGGGGGCCTCACCCCCTGCTCAATTGTACTGTTCATTCTAATGACCCCGTCACCCCAGACGACCTATTCTTAGTCCAAATGGAGCGAGGAGGATCGAGCCAGGGTCCAGAGAAGTGGAAACGACGGGCTCGTCGTCCGAGGAGGCAGAGGGATGATGCCGAGGAGGCCGCAGCAGAGGAGATTGCTGCGGAGGAGGAGATGGAGGTGCCTCTTCTGGCCGCAGAGGCCGCTGCGGGCGCTGGCGACGCGGGAGAGGACGATCACGACCCGGTAAGCCCTTCGGAACTCTAACTCTGTGGTTCAATAGGCTAAACGGACGGGCGAGAGGCTGTGAGAAAGGTCGGGCAGTGGGGGAAAGGAGGCGTCCAGGGGCCTGGACGCCTCCAAATTTTGTTTTTCTTTTTGTTTATTTATTTATTTATGTAAATAATAGAAATATAATTAAAAATAAGGAGGCGTCCAGGGCCTGGGACGCCTCCATGATAATATATATATTATTAATATATTTTTTGTTTTGGTTTTTGGGTTTTTCTAAAAATAAAAGAAAATAAAGGAAATGGAAAGGGGGCGTCCAGGGGCCTGGACGCCTTCACAAAAAATAAATATTTTAAAAAGAAAAATAAAATAAAATGAATAAGTAGTATATACAGTGTTATTGTTTATTACTATTCATGATGCTGATGTGTTCTTTGTTGGTTTTGTGGTGTGCAGGGCGTGATGAAGGGCCGGATCAGCTGGTCCCTGGTGGTGGCAGCATACCGTGGGCTGTCGGATTTCCAGAGGGCGCGTGTGGACGCCATGGGCTTTGGAGCTTTCCTTAGGATCGAGCCCTTCCGGCTCGACCTTCCTCTTATCCAAGCGTTGAGGGAGCAGTGGCATGCGCCGAGTCGGGCGTTTCTGATGCCCTGGGGGCACATGGTGCCGACACTAGAGGACGTGGCTCGGATCACCGGGCTACGAGTTGACGGAGAGGCAGTCAGCGGGGTCACCTACCCCGACTACCGAGAGAGTGCCCTGGACCTGCTGTGGTTAGAGACGAGCGTGACTGATAGAGACAGCAGGGTAGTCGGCCGAGTGGAGATCATGGAGGTGCTCGGATTCGTTGACCCGCGCCAGCGGGTTAGCGAGACTGGAGCGGAGTTTCTGGCACGACTGGAGGCAGATGCCAGTGCAGCTTTCACCCAGGACCCGAGCGAGAGGGAGCTGGTGGATCTAGACCTCCGGAGGTTTCTTTTCTTCTTCTTGGGCCGCCTACTGCTGGGGACGAAGGGGGATGGCATCCACTGCCGCTTCCTCGGGATCCTGGCGGACCTTGACAGAGTAGGGCACTATGCATGGGGGGCGGCTCTGCTTGCCCATTTGATTGCCGATCTCTCCCAGACTTCGGAGAAGGAGACGACAGTCAGCGGCTTCGCACCTTTTCTCCAGGTAAACATTTTATTTATGCATTACTACAGTTAAATATGCAATTATTGATGTATGATGGATGCAGGTGTGGAGCTATTACTATTTCCCGATGGGGAGGGCTAGGCATGGGAACAGGAGGGCCATGCCTCTGGCGCGGCGGTGGAGGCCGGTCGTGGTTGCAGCACCCCACGGCTACCAGCTGGCGTCGCTTCGTCGGGAGCTGAGCGAGTATCTCGAGGCCATGGTATGATGCGTATGATTTTTTTGTATTTTTATGCATGTGACTTAATGGTAACTATCATGATGTATGCATGGTGATGCAGGTGGTGTGGAGACCCTACCTGGGCATGGGCGATGCTGGCCAGCCCTGGGTTGTAGCGGGTCTTCCTCATTTCAGGCGGGACGTGTGGGTCCATTGCCTGAACGAGATCGAGCCGCTTCAGCTGAGGCTGGTTATGAGGACGTTGGGGCTGGCCCAAGAGTGGGTCGATGTAGATGGGCCGGCCCGCATCGGGCGGAAGACCAAGGGGAAGGCGAAGATCGTGGACTGGCGCACGCGCTTCCCAGCACAGTACCAGGACTGGCAGCAGGGCGGGGTCCCAGTGGTGTCCCACGTACAGGACAGCACAGACTACATGAGACGGTACCGAGCTACGTACGGGGACCGCCTCTCCTTGGGTGGTATGGCAGGGGTAAGTGAAATGAAACTGCTTCACCCTTCTATATGTATATGCATGTGGTACTAACTTATGTGCAATGCAGGATGCTCGTGACAACATGATCGCCGACCTGCGGGCCCAGCTGGCAGACGCCAGGCGGCAGTTAGTGGCCATCCGACAGGAGTTGGAGATCCTGGTGAGTCTAAACAATGCATTTTTTTGTGACCTGGATTTTGATGTTTAGCCTTTGACTGACGTTTGCCCCGTGTCTCAGCGGGCCCACCAGACAGCGGCAGCCGGGACGGCTGGTGGAGGGGGTTCCAGTTCGCGGGGCCCTCCTCCGGAGGTTTCTGCCCTTCAGGAGCAGCTGGCATATGCGGTGGCTCGGGCTGAGGAGGCCGAGCGTGACCGCGAGGCTCTAGTGAGTGTCTGCTTGGCCCTGACCCTCTTCTAGCTGCTTTCCTTCTATCACTGTTCCCTTACGGTGCAAGCGTGCTTTGACAGGTGGCCGAGATTTGGGAGGCCCTGGCGCGTGCTGTTCGTACTGAGCAGGAGTGCGACGCTCGGGTGGCGGAGCGTGACGCCCGGATTGCGGAGCTAGAGGAGGAGCGGTGACGGGAGGCTGAGGAGCTTCCTCGCGACGTAGTGGATCTGCGGATCGCCCTCGAGCTGTCAAGGAGAGAGGCGATGAGGGAGAGAGAGGAGAGGGAGAGGGATAGGGAGACCGTGGAGAGAGAGAGGGAGTGGGATAGGGAGACCCTAGAGAGAGAGAGGGAGAGAGATAGGGAGACCATGGAGAAAGAAAGGGAGTACAGGATGGCAGAGCGATATCGAGATTGGGACGAGAGGAGAGCTCTGGTGGCCCAGGTGTCAGAGCTCCGGCTGCGTCTTGGCACGGCGGAGGGGAGACTTCGGGAGAGTGAGGAGCAGTATCAGAGGGCGAAGGAGCACGGGGCGCGACTTCGTCAGTCCGGTTCCTTTTCCGTGGGCAATTTTCTAGTTTCTTCGGCCGAGCAGCGTCGCCGCACCTTGGAGGCTGGCATGGTGCCACATGGAGAGGCGAGCACGGCTTCTCAGGGTTCGCAGAGGTCGCAGAGGCCCCCTAGGGATCCCCGTCAGAGGAGGGAGGAGGGAGATGACCAGGAGGGTGGCGGTGAGAGTTAGAGAGTTGCTTGTACGTCACCCTCCTTACTGTATGATGTACTTTCGGCTATTATGTGAAATGAAAATGGCTTTTTTGTGTTGTGTGTACTTTTCTCTCTCCCACACTTTCTTCTTTGCACCGAGTTGTCCTTCGAGGCACGCTCCTCGAGACCTTGCCCTGAACAGCGGGGAACTACTTTGCATGGAGGGTTTTTGTTCCTCTCTTTTTTTTCGCTTTCTCTTGGGTGCGTCCAAGCGCGAGGATGCGTCTTAATCCTCGAATTCAAATTTAAAGCGACGGGTGGCCTTTCTTCTCCCGTGCCTTACCCGCAAACGAGCCCGCCTTCCGCCGAAACTCGCTCGCCCCCTTTTCCGTCTTCCTCTTCTTTTGAACGATGGAGTTCGGTGGGTCCGACCATGCTGAAGGTGGAGAGGGACGCGGGACCCCTCGCCTGAGGAGGGACGCGCCAGAGCACGGAACGGCGTCCATGGAGGAGGAAGGGCTGCTTCGGGCCCCCGAGGGACACGAGGGGCCCGATGTCGCGGGAGGAGGTGAACACGGCTCGGTGAGTGCTTGGTTTTCCCCCTCTTTGATCCATTTTGAGTTTTGAAGCAAGCCGTGCGAGGGGGGAAAGGGTTCGGCTAGTGTTGCACTTAAATGATGGACGCGTCCTAGACAGGGGACGCGTTCTTTTTGACTGATGTGGGTCCCCTTTCTTGGTGCAGGACATGGCGAGGACCCTGGGCCTGGCCGATGAGTGGGCGAGTGCAGACGAGCCGAGCCGCGTCAGGAGGGAGAGTCGCGGCAAGGCGAGGCTCGAGGACTGGCCCGTACGTCTCCCTGGACAGCAAGGGGGTGTACTGGTGCAGGACAGCCCCGACTTCCTGCGGCTGCAGAGAGAGAGTTATGCGGGGCTTCCCCAAGCTGGGGACATGCGTGGCATCGGTGGTTCGCGCGCCCAATTTTCAGAGGTTAGGCGGCAGCTGGCCGTCGCTCAACATGAGCTGTCGCTCCTGGTAAGTTACGTGCCGCACTTTTATCTTCAGATTTGGAGTTTCACTGACGACCGTTGGTTATTTTGTTCCATCGTGCTCAGCAGACAGCGACGGCGGGGATGATCGGTGGCACATCTTCCAGTTCCTCGGCCCCTTTTCTCAAGATTGCCTCCCTCCAGGAGTAACTTGCTGGCGCGGTGGCCCGCGCGACCCGGGCGGAAGAGGAGCGTGATGCCTGGGTGGCGACTGTAATGGAGCTGCGACATCGCGGTGAGGAGAGGCCTTCTCCAGACATCCTGGAGCTAAGGGTTCTTCTGCAGATGATGAGGAGAGAGGCAGAGAGAGAGAAAATTGAGAGAAGGTCCGAGCGACAGCGGGATCAGACCGAGAGGAGGGCCTTGGAGGCCCAAGTGAGGGAGCTCCAGCTGGGCCTTCAGGCCGTCGTGCAGAGGCTAGGAGGGATGGAGACGCGCTACGAGAGAGCGCGAGAGTTCGGGGAGCGACTCCGGCAGTCTGGTCGCTTTGCCGCTAGTGGCTTCTTCGCCACGCCACGGGAGGAGCAGCGAGTCACTGCTGCAGAGCAGGCGCCCAGAGGCGAGGCAGGTGATGTTGCACGAGGATCCCAGAGGCTTCTGAGGGACCCGCACCTCAGGGGAGAGGAGAGGGACGCCTAGAGGGACGAGCATGAAGATAATGGCAAGAGTTGGCGAGCTAGTGGACCCGCCTCCTCTCTATGATTGTAGTGTTTATGACAGCTTATGTAGAATTATGAATGGAGTGATTTGATTTTCTGCTGCTTGTTTGTTTTCTTATGCGTTCCTTCTTCCCTACACTTCTTCTCATTTACACTGTTCCCCTATGATGGGTTTGTCGAGACTCTGCCCCGAGCGGAGAATCGCGTCTTGTTGTGACCATTTTCCACATGAATCTGCCGTCGAAGTCAATAATGACGGCCCTAGTCCCTTTTCCCGGATGCTGTGTCAAATTTTGCGGACGTCCTCCAAAACATGATAGGGTATCCCTAGACAACATAGGGGGCTCGTCGTCATATTCTTCGTCCAATCAATCACCCTGTGCGCACGGTGAGGTGACACACGGGACGGTATGGCAGGTGCCTCATTGCGAGGGCTATCATTAACAGGTGATGGAGGCAATCTTGGCCCGCACTCCTTTCATTTCTATAAATTCTTGTCCCTTTTATCTTCCCAGGTGTATCGAGAGCTAACTCGAGGAGCACAAGTTCTCACGGGAGAGGAGGAGGAGTTCAAAATTCCGGGAGTTGGATGGAGGGCGAATCTTCCCACTCCTCGAAGAGAAGCAGGTCCAGTGGTAGTAGTTCCAGGAGGCTTTCGGACTTCGAAGGGCATTTCACCGAAAGGGCCCAATCACAACTCGTAAGCTGAGCTTTCCTGCCCTTTTCTCATTCTTTCTTCCTTTCTTCTGACCAAACCTCACCTCCATTCCTTGTATATGTAGGTTGTGATGAAATCACAAATCTCATGGGAGTTGGTAGTAGCAGAGTACAGGGGCCTCCCAGATTTTCAGAAGGCCAGGCTAGACGTGATGGGTTTTGGCACCTTTCTTCGGATCGAGCCGATCCAGCTCGACCTGGTCCTGATCCAAGCCTTGTGTGAGAGATGGGACCCAGTGAGTCGGGCATTCTTGATGCCCTGGGGGCACATGGTGCCCAGTTTGGAGGATGTGGTCCGGATCACAAGCCTGAAGGTGGAGGGCGAGGCAGTGACCGGGGTCACTTATGCGGATTACCGAGAAGGTGCCCAGAAGCTACTGGGTTTGGACCTAGATGGTCGGAAAAATAGGTCAGTAGCTAGGGCGTCCCTCATGGATGCATTAGGGCTCACCGACATTCATCGGCGGGACGATGAATCCTCAGAAGAGTTCATGGAAAGGATGGAGATAGGATGCCGTGCCGTGTACTGCACAGATTTTGGCAACTGGGAAAGATGCAACATAGATTTGAGGAGATTTCTCCTCTTACTTTTGGGGAGATTGGTACTGAGCTCGAAAGGGGACGGTATCCAATGTCACTTCCTAGAGCTGCTATCAGACCTCGAAAGGGTAGGATATTATGCCTGGGGGGCTGCCATGCTGGCGCACTTGTTTGCAGGCCTGTTCCAAGAAGCAGATCGTGAGATGGCTGTGAGTGGTTTTACACCATTCATCCAGGTATTTTTGGTTTTGCTTGTTTTGTATTTTTTTTTTGTGTTTTTACAAGGTACTGATGACCTGCGCCGAGCAGCTGTGGAGCTATTATTACCTCCCCATGGGGAGAGCTCGACATTGGCGACCTGCGATGGTGCCGTTAGCCAGGCGGTGGGAACCCATCATGAGTGCGGCACCCCTAACCTACCAATTGATGGTGCTAAGGCGGGAGCTACAGGAGTTCCCTGCAGCGATGGTCAACTGGAGACCCTACTCAGACATGGTCGATGCCGACCAGCCGTGGGTTCTAGCAAGTCGTGCCCGGTTCGGACGGGAACTGTGGATGCACTGCCTGAATGAAATCGAGCCGCTTCGACTACGATTGGTTATGAGAACTTTAGGACTGGCTCAGGAATGGGTGGACACGGCTGCGCCACCTCGTGTCGGAAGAAAGACGCGGGGACCGGTGACCTGTATTGACTGGCGCGTGTGATTCCCCGAACAGTATGAAGACTGGCAGCGGGGTGGCACGATTGTAGAATCGCATGTGCGGGATAGCGAGGACTACTTACGTCTATATGGGACAAAGTACGCAGAACGGCTCCAACCCTGGGGACTTGCAGAGGTAGGTCTCCTCTTTTTCTCTTTTCTCCTTTCTCCTTTCCCCTTTTTTTTTGGTTTTCTGGTGGAGATGCTGACTCGTATGGCTACAGGATATCCGTGATACCATGATAGCGAATTTACGAACTCGCTTGGCACAGATGGAGCAACGGTTGGGCGATGCACACGGAGCTACGAGCGCCTTGGTAGGTGTACAGTGCGCGTTCCTAATTAAAACCTCAGATTCCTGATGTTGGCTGCTGATTCACATGGTCGTAGCATGCCCAGATTGGCACGGCTTCCCCAGCGATGGGAGTAGGTGGTGCTTCTTCCAGCTTGTGGATTCCCACCTCAGAACTTGACTCGCTTCATGAACAACTTGCTCACGCCACGCAGCGTGCTGCGGAGGCAGAAGGGATGCTTTGTATACAGGTAAAAGTTTCAGTGTTGGGTTCTCTTTGTTTACGCCTTATCGCGTATCTGAGATGGTACACTCGGCAGGAAAAGGAGACGGAAGAAGTGCTTGCCCAAGCTGCGCAGAAGGAGGCTAGGATAGCAGAACTGGAGAAGGAACTGCGGCGTCATCCTGATGACGACTCCTCTAGGGATGCCGTGGAACTGAGGATCACTCTCCAGTTGGAGAGGGAAGACCGTGAGAGAGAACGTGCAGAGAAAGAAAGAGACGCAGAGAGAGAAAGAGCCAACATATTGACTGAAAGGGAGGAACGAAGGGCCATGGAGGCCCAACTATTCGAACTCCGAATCAGCCTTGGTCTTGCTGAACAGTGGCTGAGAGATGGTGAGGAGCACTACCGAAGAGTACGAGAGCGTGGCTTTCGTGTTGGTAGCTTCTCTGTTGCTTCCGTGGATCAACACCGGGATGTGGGAATAGGAAGGGGAGTACAGAGCGGTAGGAGTACCGCTTTTCATAGTTGGGTAGCACCTTTGAGAGCGTTTTGCCCGGAGAGTAGTGGGACGAGTAACGCAGAGAGAGAAGGCAGAACTTGATGTAATTTTTTTGATTTTTGGAATAAAGTACAAGGTTCGGTTTGTTTGGTTTTCACCTTTGCTTCTGTTGCCTGAATCCCTGCACATATCACTGAAACAAACAAATCAGAATTTCTGTTCTGACTTGGCCCCTTGCTCAATGAGCAAATGGTCACTGTGACTGTCCTTGATAATTGGTCAAGGGGCCAAGCCTTTATTTAAGGAAGGCGAGAGAAAGACGTAGTGATGATAAATGCGATATGCAAGCACACGAATGCAAGCGGTATTAAAAGTGAGAAGCTGCACGCAAATGCAATCATGCAAAACTGAATTGTTTTCTTTTTTTTTATATTTGGCATTTTTTTTGTTTTATAAAAAAGATTTTTTTTGTTTGCAAATATGTACATTTTTTCATTTTTTTGCTTTTATCATTTTGATTTTTTTTGTTGCTAACGCCCGGCAAGCACCCACATGGCACCTAACCTACGTGAGAACAGGGGTTTCTTACTAACCTCCCAGGTATCCTAAGTGCACATCTAGGTTGATTTGGGCCTCTAGACCCCTCGAATGATGATCCCGCCGGCTAAGACTTACCCTGATGACAATACCGTCATGCCATGCTTAGGCTCCCAGTCGCTTCCGACCACAGGGATTCACCCAAAAGGTGTTTGAGGTAAGAGATTTGCCCGACCCGGGTCTGTTTCCTCACAACTCTAGATGGTATATGATGGAACACCCTGGAACCCTAACGACCAACCGCGCGACGCTAACCCGGAATCAGACGCCGTCGCACCCATAGGTGACGCGCTTGCAATGGCCTAAGCCCAAGGTTTAAACAAGAAGACATCAAGGTGGTAAACAGGGGTCTTGACCAGCCAGAAACACGGAGACTCCTTCGCAGCGATAGCTTTTACTTTTCAAAGTAGGCAACTAAATGTGTATATTAAAATAAGGTCGCAGACCCTGGGCAGTTTTCACCTTTCAGAAACTCCATCGAACCTTCATCTTTAGAGGAAGAAGGAAGAGCGTAGGGGATAAACCTCCTGAGAGGACCGGCAAAGCCGTTAACCCGGCGAGCGAATAAGGGCCCATTAACTCTTTCCTTTCAGACAACTTCGGACCAAATCTCGAGCATTTACATTCCATAGCCCCCCCCCTTTTTGTGGATTCAGACTTTTTGCTTTGAGGGGTTCTGTTTATCGCAATAGGCACGGTCACGACCAGGCTTTTCTCTTGATTTTGATTTTGTATTTCTTTTTGTGAGGGAGATATAGTCATTTGACGTTTGTGGGCTCCCTTTTCATATGCCTGCGGGGACACTGCCCTCTTCTCGTGCTCTGATCGATGCTCGAGGAAATGGATCCTACTCTTACCTTTGGGGTTTGAGTTTTGGTTTCTCATGCTCAGCGTTTTAAGGGCGCCGACTGTCTCATTTGGTCGAAGAGAAAAGAATAAAGATTACAGCTTCCGGAGATCTTCTGGGTGGGGCGCCACTGTAGGTGATGCTACCGACTATTTTTTTGAATAAAATACATAAGTGAGCACATGTTAGCTTCCTTCGAGCGAGAATAAGCCGACGTGGCCGGACAGGGATCTCCACGGTTCTGGCAAACCAAGACCCGGTGCCTACCAAGCCTTAATGGGCCCTATCCTGACACGAAGATTGGATGCAGGGACTTAACTACATGGTGACTGCCAAGCATCGGCACTTTGAATTTTTCATATTTTTAGTGGTTTTTGGTATTTCTTTATTTTTTTCGATGTTTTCTATCTTTTCATCATTTTTTTTGTTTTGTTTTGTGCTAAGGGTAGTATTTCTTAAGATAAAGCCCATTCCAAGGGTGGGATAACTCGGTCCCTTCGGCATTGACTAGCTTGTAGGCGTTGCCAGGGTACTCGGCTTGAATTACAAATAGTCCTTCCCAATTGGGTTGGAGCTTAGAACGCGGCCCTCCAGATTTGACGAAAATTCTTTTTACGACCATCTCACCGACTTTGAATTTTCTCTCAACGACTTTCTTTTGGTAAAAGCGAGCGAGTCTATTTTGATACACACACGCGTGTTCGGCAGCGGCCAGCCGCTTCTCATCCAAGAGTTCCAACTGGGCGAGGAGTGAATTACGACGATCGTCGAGGGGAAATTCCTCGTCCAATTGTACCCTGAGAGAAGGGATCAGAGTCTCATACGGGACTACCGCTTCCATACCATAAGTAAGGGCAAATGGAGTCTGCCCGGTGGGGGTACGGATTGAAGTGCGATAGGCCCATAGGGCTTCGATAAGTTTTTCTGGCCAGTCTGAAAACTTACTAGACTCGCAGGTTTTCTTGATGATTTTGAGCAATGTTTTATTGGTGGCCTCCGCTTGGCCGTTACCTTGTGGGTAATAAGGCGATGAATGATGCAATGTAATTGCGTACCTTTTGCAGAGGTCTTGTAGGTCCTGAGAAATGAACTGTGGCCCATTGTCGGTGACGATCGTGCTTGGGACGCCGAATCTGGCGAGGACGTTCTTCATGATGAACTTGCAGACTGTTGATGCCTTGATTTCTGCGTAAGCTTCGGCTTCGGCCCATTTGGTGAAGTATTCCGTCGCAGTAAGGATGAAAGATTTCTGCTTGGTGAGGGAATTGGGATCACCTAGGGGACCAATGATGTCGAATGCCCACATGGAGAAAGGCCACGGGGAGGATATTGGATGAAGTGAGGAAGATGGTGAATGGATTTTATCGGCGTGAAGTTGACACTTGACACACCTACGGACATAGACAGCACAATCTTCTTCCATAGTGGGCCAGTAAAAGCCTTGCCGAATGATCTTCTTGGCGAGCATCTGACTATTCACGTGGCCACCGCACACACCCGAGTGCGTCTCCTCTACACATTTCCAAACATCATCGTCACCAAGACATCTTAACAGAATACCAGTAAGACTTCTCCTATAGAGTAGACCTCCAACCAATGTATATTTCTGAGCCACCCTTCTTATGGCTTTCTTATCCTCTGTGGTGGCTCCTTCAGGATAAGACTGATCTTGGCAGTATTTGACAATTTCATAGAACCATGGTTTCTCTTCATCAGCCAGTTCTTCTTCAACCTCTGCCAACATGATCTCCCTCTTCTCAAGGATATCTTCCTGCAGGATCTTTCTTGCTATCCTGTCTTTGATGTTTACGTAGGAAGCATCGTCGATTGCAGGGGCGTGAAGTTTGTAGATGGAAATGGACTTAAACCATCTTCCTAGAGTGAACCTTATGGATGATGCCAACGAGGCGAGGGCATCGGCGAGAATATTCTGATGACGAGGGACATGAACGAAGATCAGTTTTGTGAACAGTTTGGCAAAGGCAGCAGTGAGTTCTTGGTATGGCTTGAGTTTGGGATCGCGAGTGCGATATTTAGTGAGCACCTGGCGAAGGATGAGTTGACTATCACCTACGACTCCCAGCTCAGTGATACGAAAAGAATGAGCGAGTTCTAGGCCAGCTAGAAGAGCTTCATACTCGGCTATATTGTTGGTGACTGAAAATTTGAGCTGATATGCCAATGGGAATGTGAGGCCTTCAGGCGACAGGAGGCGACGCCGATTCCTCTCCCTTGAGAATTCAGAGCTCCATCAAAATATAGTGTCCACATTGGCTCATCTGATTCGTTGATGGACATTAGTTCCTCATCTGGAAACTCTGATTGGACGGGATCGAACTTGGGAAGAGGATGGTGAGCGAGATGCTCGGCTATGGCATAGCCTTTAATAGCCTTTTGCTGGATGTAGGTGATGTCGAACTGAGAGAGAAAACTTTGCCAGCGTGCTACCCTATCTGTAAGGACGGATTTCTCCAGAAGGAATTTGATAGGATTCATTCGAGCAATCAAGTGGACTTCATGAGCCAAGAAGTAGTGCTTCAATTTCTGCACTACCCAAACGAGGGCAGCACAGATTTTCTCCACGTCGGTGTACTTCTGCTCACAGGGATTGAGAAGTTTGGACAAGTAATAGGTTGCCTGTTCCTTGCCTTCTTCATCAGCTTGTGCGAGGACGGCTCCTACGGAGTCATCCAAGACTGAGACGTAAAGGATCAGAGGTTTTTCTGGTTTAGGTGGAATGAGAACGGGTGGACTAGCCAGATATTCTTTCAACCCTTCAAAAGCTTTCTGACATTTAGAATTCCAGTGGAATTCTACTCCTGGCTTGGTCAACTCGTAGAGAGGTCTACACCTTTGTGAATGTTGGGACACAAATCGACGAATAAACTGTAACCTCCCGATTAAACCTCGGACTTCCCTCAAATTCTTAGGAGGCGGCATATCCCTGATAGCCTTGGCTTTGTCGGGATCTATCTCGATCCCTCTTTTACTCACAATGAACCCCAACAATTTACCTGACGACACACCAAACACACACTTCTTCGGGTTCATTTTCAATTGGAACTCCCTTGACCTTTGCAAGACCTTAGCTAAAACTTCTGGATGTTCCATCCTGGTCCTTGATTTCACCAATAAGTCATCCACATATACTTCCAGATATATGTGCATCATATCATGAAATATGGCTATCATCGCTCTTTGGTAAGTAGCTCCAGCATTCTTTAATCCGAACGGCATGACCACGTAATAATATGTTCCCCAAGGGGTAGTGAATGACGTCTTTTCCTGATCCTCTTCTGCCAAACGAATTTGATTGTATCCTGAAAATCCATCCATGAATGAGAGGGTTTCATATCCTGCCGTGTTATCAATTAACACATCAATGTGAGGTAAGGAAAAATCGTCCTTTGGACACGCGCGGTTAAGGTCCCGGAAGTCGATGCAAATCCTGACTTTCCCATCTTTCTTCATGACCGGGACAATGTTCGCCACCCATTGAGGATAAAGGACGACTCTAATGAACCTGGCTTTGTGGAGCTTATCGACCTCTTCTTTCATTTTCAAAGCCATCTGAGGGTGGAAACGTCTTAACCTTTGTTTTACCGAGACGGACCTTGGTTTTAGGGTTAAACGGTGTTCGACCAAGGTTGAATCTAGACCCGGCATATCCTCGTAGCTCCATGCAAACGTGTCCTTGTATTCTTTGAGAACCTTAATTAATGCCTCTTCTTCAGAGGGTGGTAGGTTGTCACTTATGAGGATGATCCTAGGGTCTTCCTCAGTTCCCAAGTTGACTTCTTTGGTGGATTCTTCTACGGCGGTTGACGGCTCGTCGAATCTCCTCATTCCACTTGCGTATGCGCCCGCCGCATCCTCATATTCTTCACCCTCATCTTCAGTGGGGCATTCTTCATCCGTGATCTCGTAGACTCCATACCCTTCATCAAATGCACAGTCGCCCTCACATTCTATTTCCGGTAGCCGGATGGGATTTTCTAACAACTGGGGGATGGCAAGAAGGGCCTGACACCTAGCGGCTAAATCCAGAAGAAATCGACGAGGGATCTGCCTACCCTTGGATTTCTTCCTAGGTACTACCCTTGGCCTATCATTCTTAGATTGACTAACAATATTTACAGAAGAAGAGGAAGACGAAGAGGATGGTGTAGAATGTATAGGAGAAGACCCCTCAGAGGAGGGGCAGAAAAGGTCACTCATCGGACCTCAGACGGGTGGTCCACAGGGCGGTACGCACCCGTGGGAGATGTAGGAGGTTTCCTCAACGAAGATGTGTTGTTGGGGAGTTTGAAAACTGACGTTTTTTTTTCGTTTTCATTTTTGATGACAAAGCAGTGAAAAGAGATTGGAGGAGAGAGAAAAGTGGTTATGGCTAGAGGATTGTGAGGCTCATAGAGCAGATCATGGTTGAAGACCTGGCGCGGGTTGAAAAGCCCGCGTAGGTATGTAAGGAAAGAAGGGGACCTGGGAAGATCATCAGACAACTGTCTGGCCCAGGAAGAAGATATCAGCAAAGGCTGAGACGAGTGGATGGAGAAGATGGCGGCTAATGAGCCGTCGACGGCAATGTTGAGGACGGATGAAGATCCGTCGATGATAGGGTCCTTCTGGCGAGGACGAGGATAGTTTGGAACCTTGGCAAGAGTGGTAATATTCCCTGGTATTTCGGAGATCAATGGTGGTCCTTCCAGCTGCGGAGACGAGAACATCCTTTTCAGTGCAACGGAAATGTCCCGTATGTCGAACCATTTATTCCACTCGCATTCTGGATCTTTGATCTTGCCTCTTTTGGTGATCCTCAGACATTTTTCGGCCAAATATATACAACATGTGATCCCCCATATGCTTCTCGTGGTTGATCTCCCGTCTGAACAACGGGCCCTCTGTTGAAGTGGTTTGATAGAGTCCATGTGAGGGGCTTCCAATCCGCCTTGAACGGTCCTTTGAAGCCTAGGCCAAACCTACGGTTCGGCCTAATTTCCTTTGGCGGTTTAAGCATACCCTGCAACTATGCGCCCAGACCTTTTCCCTGTTGATAGCCGATGTTCCTCATAATCTCCCAACCTTTGGAGTGAAAAGGGAGACATGATGTTGCAGTTGTCCTGACCGGCTCCTTTGGTGCTAGTGGAACGTGAGATGGATCACGCACGTCCAGCAGTGACAATATGGGCCGATGAGATGGCCAAACAGAGGGCAGAGAGGTGTTGATAGCATCCACTGTGTGAAGGAGAGGTGTACTGACCACTTTAATAATCCTCCCATTGTAAGGAAACTTCAGGCACTGATGATTGGTGGATGGCACAGCGTCCATGGCTTCGATGTAAGGGCGACCCAGTATAGCCTTGAATGTGGGGTCCATGTCAAGGACATGGAATTCCGTGGGAATTGACATGGGGCCTAGTTCTGCCTTCAGAATAATCATCCCCTGCGGCGGCCTTTTGCTATTGTCATAAGCCGTGACCGTGATCGAGGAAGGTCTTATTTGTTCCTCGTCGACCCCACACAACTGAAGGGTGTCCATGGAGATCACATTTATGGACGCACCCGTGTCCACAAGACACGGGTTTATGGATACCCCGTTAATTTTTATGGAAATGCACAATGCGTATTTCCGAGCTTCCTTGGGAGTGAGCTCGTAGTTGTGGAACATGATGGCCGGTTGTGTGTCTGTTGGGGTCAGGACGGTCGAAATCTTCTGCACGGGGAGGTCTTCATTAACGATGACTTTTTGAAGATACTCCATCAAGGCCGCCTGGTGGGATGTGGATCTTTGAAGTAGCTCCAGGATGGAGATCCGAGCAGACGTCTTGTCCAAGTGTTTCAATAGGTCATACTGTGTTCCAGGGATAGCTCTTTCTGGTTGTTCTCCATCATCCTTCTCTAGCTGAGACTGCTCAGGATTCTGACTGTTGTGGGGGAAAACCCTGTGGAAAATCCTTCCACTCCGGAGCACCATTGCCTGCGGCTTTTGTACCTCTGTGGGGGTAGCAGTGGATTTTATCAGAGGTTTGAGGGGTAGTGGTGGAGGAATAGTTGATGAAGCAGGGGTGATGACGGGAGCAGGGATTCTGATGAGGGGTTTGTTAGGTGGAGGCATGGTGGAGGTAAAGGGGATATTGCGCGGATTATGAAGGATAAGGGGTCTGGAAGGTGGAGGTGGAGACGTAGTAGAAGAGGGTAGGGCTTGAAGCGGGTAATGATTTTGAGGTAGGTGATAGGTAATGAGTGGTTTTGAAGGCATTAGTGGTGATACAGTGGAGAAAGACGGGGTTATGTATGGTGGACGGATGATAAGGGGTTTAGAAGGCGTAGGGGTAAATGTGGTAGAAGTGGATGGTAAAGTGGGGGAATGAGAGAAGATGAGAGGGTGTGAAGGCGTAGTTGAGAGTGTCGGTTGATAGGAGATCGGGGTGCGGATGAGAGGGCGTAATGGTAGCGGAAATGGTGAAGGCGATACTGATGCGGGTTGGTGAGAGAGAGGTGCTACCCGGGCAAGGCAAGGGGGGTGCATGACGATAGGATTGACAGTAGAAAGAATAGAGGTACTTTCCTGGTGCCACACCTGCTCTCTCCCGACTTCCGGGAAGGAGGAGATGGGGTTAACCTGATGATTGGGCTGTTGGTGCTCCGGTAATGGATTCTGGATTATACCCATGTCGGGCTGCTGTTGTGGGGCCTGCTGAGGCTGCTGTTGTTGTTGTGGTTGCTGTTGCTGCTGCTGTTGTAACTGCTGCTGTGGCCTTTAAGGAGGTCTCCTAGCCTTGAGAGCGGCGACGTATCTTCTCATTTCATCCCAATCTATTTGATGTTCATCATTCATATCGTGGATGTGATCTTTGAAATGGAAGCAGTAATCTACTGTGTGTCCTGGCTGCCTGTGGTAGACGCAGTATTTGGAGGTATCAACATTGGGGGGCCACGCGGGCCTTTCTCTGGGTAGGGCGAGTTGGTTTGATGCCATGAGGGCATTAAAAATGTCTGCCAAGGTTTCCGGCAATGGTGGATAGTAGGCTCTCTTGGGACCGAGCGACCTCCTTTGTTGCTGTTGGGGACCATAGTTCCCCGGGGGTGGAACTTGGTTGTACTGAAGCGGTGGTTGTTGTTGCGGAGGTTGTGGTTGTTGTTACTGGAGTTGGCGTAATGGAGGCATATTATCCTGGGGTGGATTATTTTGGGGTGGAGGACGGAGAGGGAAAGGACCTGGTTGGAGGGGAAGTCGGGGCATTTGTGGAGGCCTTGGGTTGACTGCATAGTTGGCATTGTTGACCGCACCGACTTGCTCATTTGTCACGACCCCTTCTGTGGCTCCACCCGGGACACCAGCGCCTGTCTTTCTGACCACTTTGGGCTTCGGCGACTCAAACATGTTCATAATGGGGGAGTCTTTTAACTGAGTTTGGATGTATCGGGCCCTTTCATAGAGTTCCTCCATTGTAGTAAGTTTATTCATGGCCAGGACGTGTCTGAACTACGGGGTTGCATTAGACACAATCATCTTCACTTGTTCGGGCTCGGAGAGGGTATCCCTTATTCTTTCCGCCAGAGACCTCCATCTATCAGCATATCGGACAAAATCCTCGTCGGGCTTCATTTTTTCGGCCACTAGGTCGGTAATGGAGAGTGAGGGATCGACCCTATCCCTATATTTCTGCAAGAACCTTCTCTAGACTATTTCAAAATTCTCGGCTTCGCGGGGCTCCAGAGAATAGAACCACTCAAGCGCAGGACCGTCCAATGATCTCCGAAAGAGGTATGCCAGGGACCTCTGATCATTTTGCCAATAGGAGGACTCATACATGAAGTCCTTGAGGTGAATGAAGGGGTTGCCGGTACCATTGTATCTGCGGTACGTGGGCATTTCGGAGGGAGGAAGATGAATGACAGGAATAATTGGCAAAGCAACCTCTGGGGTGGCTTTCACGTCCACCATTCTCCTCAGATTTTGAAACTGCTCGTCCATGCGATTGAACCTATTGAGGAGCGATTGGGCGAGCTCCTCTGGAGGTGAAGGTGGCACTTGCCACTGGGGGAGAAATTGTCTCCCGGAGACTTGATGGGGAAACCCGGAATGAGAGGGAGCTGTCGGACCGCCGACAGTTGGCCCTGGCTGAAGCGGTGTATGGGGAACAACGGGAGTTTGAGATTGTGACGGGAACTGGAATGAGGGTGGTTGTTGGCTCGCTTGTCCTTGAAGCGAGGGAGACTGGATGGCTTGCGCCAATGAAGGAGACGGAATGGCCTGCATGGACTCTTGGAGAGGTGCGATGGCCGGAATTGATTCCTGGGGCGTGGGGGAAACAGATTTCCCCTTTAGAATGGCCTGGAAGGCCCGGAGCTGTTCAGAGGTAAGCTCCGTGTTGGCGAGGACGCTCAGTAAGGAAGTGATATCCTGTGGTGGGGACGTGTCCCCGGCGGTAACATGCACCTCATGCGAGGGCTCATGAGAAGGACCCGAGTCCATAGCATAGACTCGCGGGTCGGCTGACAAACCACGACTAGGGTGGTTCTCCTCAAAAGACTCGTGAGCCATGCTCACAGGTTTCCCAGAACGCAAAAACATACACTAGCAAGCAGGTAGCAGAGATTATCAAACAAGTGGATGCCTTTACGCCTTTTTTTTTTTGATTTTGATTTTGATGATTTTTTTTTTGTATTTTTAGCGAGATCCGAAGTTCACACAAAATGGGGACCCTAGTTTAATTTTATTTCACCGCCGTGTCAGCTAGGGTCTCTCGTCTCACCACGAATGAAATGACTAACTCCGGGGAACTTCAATGGTACAACCAGCCCAGTGAACGAAGAGGAGATTCTTCGATGTCGGGGACTTACGGAGGTCCCAGTGTAGGAGATTCTAGTCCGTTGAGAGGAATTCCCAAACGGAGAGTCCTTCCTTCACCGGGAAAGGGTGATCCTCAAAAAAATGAAAAAAAGGATAGAAAAGAGGGATGGATGCATGCAATGAAATGCTGACAGAGATATGGAGTAGGAAAACAACAGAAATAACAGACATGTAATAAACAAACAACCAATCACAACTGACAGTGCTGCCGTGAGCACAACAGGGGGCGCGCGCGGGCGCCAAGGTGGAGAGGCACGGATGGTGCCGAACTTGCAAGGGTAGCCGAAAGGAAGCAGTAGTAGTCCCACCGTGATCGCCAATCTGTGAGCGACGTCACGCGGTTCGGGGAGCAGAGAAGAACGCGGAGCGCGCGGGCTCCTCTTTTTGTTTGTTGTTTGCTGCAACACAGAAATGAGAGAAGAGAGAGAAGGGGCCACCACGGGAGATTGCTCCGGCGGGGCGAGCGGGACAAGTGCAATATAGCAAGATATGGGGGTTAAACGGCCATAGCGGGAAGTGACTCGCCGCGACCTCGGGGGGACGGGAATGATGCAGAAATTAAATAACGAGAATTGAAACGGCCATTGGGGAAGTAACTCGCCGCGGCCTCGAGAATATGGGCAGATAATAAGATGACAGAATATAAAGAGAATACAAAGAGCGGGAATTTAAACGGCCATTGGGGAAGTGACTCGCCGCGGCCTCGAGAATATGAGCAGAATATAACAGAATATAAAGAGAATATAAGAACGGAAATTTAAACGGCCATTGGGGAAGTGACTCGCCGCGGCCTCGATAATATGAGCAGAATATAACAGAATATAAAGAGAATATAAGAACGGAAATTTAAACGGCCATTGGGGAAGTGACTCCTCGATTATAAGATGTGATCGCCAGGGGCCAAAAGACCCCAAAATAAGAAAGTGATCGCGCCTACCTCAAGAGCGGGAGATGGCGGGTTGCTTCTTCCTCCCTCTTCGGCCGGCCGACGGAGAGGGCTTTCCTCGGTTACCCTTGCAAAACAACGACAAACAAATAACAAGTGGATTAGAAAGATGAATGTGTAGTATTCAAATCCTTGCAATAAAAATAACGAAATGATGGCAAGACACACACCTGGTTGGTGTTATCTTTTAAACCCCTCTCGGACTCGAGTAGGAGGAAAATGAGATGATGGATGCAAGAAGTATATAAGAAAAGGCGCCCTTGTAAAGGGGGATGGAGGATGCAAGATGATGAATGCAAAAGAACTACGAAGAAAAGGAAAGAGTTGGCTTATTGGATGTGCCGATGGTGAAATCCGGCGGAGCTCCGGTAGCGTGGGGACGACGTGGAAGCGCGGTGGATGAAGACGACCTTCCTCTCGCGAGCGTGGGCACCCGAGAAGCCGGCAGAGCCTCCACCTACAAAAGACACCACGGGTTAGAAAATGACTCCGTAGCCTCTGGGCTCCGGCAGCCTATCGGATCTCTTCTGAGCTCCTTCCAGAACTGAGGGGGTGGGCCTCTATTTATAGGGCTCCGGAGGGTGGAGGCGTCCAGGACCCTGGACACCTCCATCAGGTCTAAAATAATATTTTATTCTATTTTTATTTATTTTTTTAGAATACTTTTGTGGAGGCGTCCGGGGTCCCGGACGCCTCAAGCAGGTCCACCGAAAACCGACGACGGCTGCACGCGGTTTGGCACAACGCGTGGTTTTGTGAGCGGCACCTCGTGATTCAGAAATGGGCGCATCCAGCTGACTGGACGTCTTCAAAATTTAGATTTTTTCACACACGACAAACCGTCGTTCGGTGGCCGGCGCCCGTGAGGGAGTTGATGGAGGAGTCCAGGGGACTGGACGCCTCCAAAAATATATTATTTTTATTTTTATTTTGTCTTTTATGCCAGGGCTGGCATTTTGTTTTTTATATATTTGTTTTTATGGAGGCGTCCAGGGGCCTGGACGCCTCCATTAATATATATATATTTTTTTTTATTTTATTTTTTTATGCCAACTGGCATTTTACACACATTTTTTTATTTTTGTTTTTATGGAGGCGTCCAGGGGCTTGGACGCCTCCATTAATATATTTTTTTTTATTTGATTTTGGGCCCTGAGAAAATAAAATAAAATAAATTAAAAATATGGGGGCGTCCAGGGTCTTGGACGCCCCCATTAAGACCCACCCGGGTCCTCAAACGGCGGCCGCCCGGCAGACACCTTCTTGGTTCCGGAACCTCTTGATGCATCTGACTGGTGTTGATGCCGTCCGAATGCCGTGACGAGACGATTCCGGATGCCGAAAAAGGTAGAAGAAGACCCAAGAAAAGGAAGTACTCAAGTGATTCGAAATGCGTAAGCCGTCGCGGGGCGTTGTATAGTAATATGAGACTTTCTCAGGAGACGTCAGGAATGGCGTGTCTACATGGTTGTGTAATTCAAAATGAGAAATATTCAATACACACTTCTCAAGCCAGTTAGACAAGTTCATCACAGCAGACTAGTGAATGACAATTCAAGTTTTGAAACAATACCTATCATCCTAAAGTGTCAACAAGTGACTAAAGACCATTGCATGAATTGACGAGGTTGAATTACCTTAGTTTAGATGACAAGATCGAAAGCCTTCATGCACTAAGATTGCTAACCCCACAACGGTTAGTACTTCATATTTTACTTTTCATACCTTTGCCTTGAGAATCCATTTTGATCCAAGCCTTCCACCTGCAATCTAAAGACGAATAAAATTCAGTTCATTCACGAGGCTTATAGCAAAATCTCCTTGCAAAAAATCCCTACAAATTGTTCAGAAAAGGCATTATTAGTAGTTTAAAGAGTGATATCATCCACATATGCTTGAACCACTAAAGTGTCTTTTACCTGATTTGCCTTATGAGATGTGTTTAATCAGCCTTACCCATTCAACCAATTCTCAGTCAAAAGAGATGTGCGCCTTTCATACCATACCTTGGGTACTCATCAAAATCATTTCCTATCTCCGGGTGGTGGAAGAGGAAATTTTTTAACATTTTTATCCTTGCAAGGTGTTCCTTAATTGATTCAAGCCTGGTCATGACTAGCCCATTATCATTTGGCTTTTGGGAGTATGATCTGCATCCAAGGACAAGAAGATTTGATTTATCAGTTTCAATTCAAATTTATTAATAATGACATGACAAATAATTTTAGCAACCAACACCCCTAGATAGTTCTAGATGCAATGCATGACTCATGTATGAACCTAAATGTTAAGCCCATATGACGAATCTGATGACTCTCCCTCAATGTGTGCATGACTGTGATATACTCAGTAAAAATCTAATGCCATGTGCAGCCTGTGACTGATTGACTCATAGTACCGGGCAGAGAACTTAGATCTGAAGATCACCTCACGCGTAGTGATAGCTTTCAGACATGCGTAACCTGCCCTTTCACATGTCATCATTTGATATACTATGTAGTCAAGGGTGGTGAAGGTAGGAGGATTGCTATGCATTATGACATGAATTCACAATATTCAATTTATGCATGACAGTACGTGAAGGCTTATGCAAACTCAGTATATGCAGCGAGATTTATTGACGGTTTCAAAACTCCGCTTCAACAAGATGCTATATGAGGATGATATGCACAAGGGTATGCAACTATCTATGGATGGAATGCATGTACAGACTCATGCATGATCACATAACTATACAGCAGATGGTAAAATACGACATAACACTTTTAGTGGAGAGAGTGAGAGGGATATCACCTGAGAAATCAAATTCAGTTTTTGATTTTTCTTCCAACCTTGCTTGAGTCACTTGACTCGTATGCCTTACCTTCTTGATAAAAATAGATGTCATACTTTCCATTTCCATGGCACTCCTGTAAAACAGATTTCTCAATTTGCATTCTTAGGTACCCAAATCATCTTGGGTCCTTGTGGGTTAGCAGCATTCTTGGCACGTGGCTTCCACTCCTTAACAGCATTCAAATCATCATCTTTCACAAGAAAATAATCGTGCTTAACATTTCCAGATTTGCCAAAGTGATGGTAGACGGCACGTGGCATCATCTTCTTTCTTCTCATGGGTTCTACTGATTTGTGTGTGTGAGCATGATGTGTTGAGTATGAGTTCTTTCTCTTCAACAATAACCAGTAGTGTGAAGTTGTATGACTCCTTTTACCACAGTGATTGCAATGCATGGAAGATTTTGTGGTGAAGGCTCTCTTTGCATTTTTTAAAACAGCTTGGTTTCTACATGCTCTCAAATCATCATTCTTCATAATGAAACAATTATGCATAGCATGTCCATGTTTTCCACAATAAAAATATGTGAGTTTCTTTCTAATTGGCTGTGTGTGTGTGGAAGAGGTATGTTCAACATGCATGGAGGTGCTAACAGCATTTTTAGATTTTTGATGCAAATTGATTTTCTTTATGGATGTATGTGTGTGTGCAACATGATTTTTCTTTTTCAGATTTTTATTTGATCGTTTTATTGTCTGTGAAGAAGATTGATTTGGGGACCCATTTGATGTACTGGCTATGTTTGAACTGTGCACAAAAGATGTATAAACTTTATTTTCAAACTCCTTTTTGTTCACATGATTAAAACCTAGCCCTTCCCTTTGAAAATTCACTTTCGTCCCCAACAATTTATCCAAATTTTCTTGACCATTCACAAATCTAGACAATGAAGCATTCAAGTCAATAATCTTTTTCTCAAGAGATGCAATGTGTAATTCATAGGAAGGAAGTTTATTTTCACAAGAGTTGACTTGTTCATGTAAAGTAGTATTGATGGTTTTATGACTTTCAATTTCTTGCAACAAAGCATGTACTTTTTCAGATTGATCAATATTCATAGATTTTCCTTTTTCAAAAGTAAGCAATCTTTCAGAAATGGTTCTATTCAATTCCTTCAGTTTCTCATTTTCTAATTCAAGATTTTTATCATGAGCAAACTTATTTTGACCATTGTTCATAAGACTTACTCTCTCTCTCAGCTCTTTGTTTTTATTTTTCAAAGAAGAAATTTGATCTTTATGAATTTCAATGTCAAACACATGACTATCAATCAATTCCTTCAAGTGCGAGCATTCTTTACATAGAGAATCACATTTATTTTGTCCAACATTCTTTTTTAATTTTTTTTTCAGACTTAACCTTCTCATATTTATCAGCAAGCTCATCATATGCAATCAATAACTCCTCATAGCTAAATTCATCTTCATTATCAAAATCAGAATTTACCTTTGAGCTTGAGTCAACTTGCTGATCACTCACTTGATCACTCGTGCCTACCACAAGACATTGATCTTCATGCCCTTCCCGGACTTTGGTTAAGCCAACCAAGATATCCTTTGCGGATCTGCAATGGGAGACAAAAGGGAAATGATTAGAATCAACTGCAACAATAAGTAATTTTAGAACCAAATAATTTTGATCATGTTTAAGCTTGGAATCTGCGGTCCAGATAGATTTGTCTTTAGGCAACTCATAAGGACCATGTGAGATAAGGTTCCACAGCTTAGGATCATGTGAGTTGACTAGACTGCACATCCTTCCTAACCACAAATCAAAATTACAGCCATCAAACACCGGTGGAGAATTCAAACTGTACATAATGGTAGTTATTGATCTGGATCACTCTAGATCGTCAGATCTATGAAATTAGAGCCTTGGCTCTGATACCAATTGAAGTCCCGCGATCAATGACACCCAAGAGGGGGGTGAATTGGGTGTTTATCAATTTTAAAAAAACTTTTGGCTTTTTACAAAATATGTGATACAAAGCTAGTTAAGAGATTCAAAGCTATTTGAACACAAATTGGATTTATCAAACTTTATATGATAAGATATAGATTATGCAAGATATACGAAGATAAATCCAGAACAACAATTTAAACTAACGTTTATGTAGAATGGAGAAAGAGGAAATGGAGCAAACCACACAATACAAGCACAATGCACAGCGGTTTTTAAGGTGGTTCGGATGCAACGACAGCAATCCTACGTCCACCCCTCACCAAACCCGGTGAGGCTTTACTCGGGGATAAATCCCCAAACGGAGATGACGCTCCAACCACACACGCAGGACGATGCCTGCATACACACACGGGGACGCGCCCCAACACACACACACACACACACACACACACACACACACACACACACACACACACACACACACACACACACACACACACACACACACACACACACACACACACACACACACACACACACACACACACACACACACACGGAGATGAGGTCTCCAACACGATCTAACAACCAGATCAACAACACACACACTTGCTACCACAAGTGCAGCAATCCACACACACGAGACAGAATGGATCTAAAAGACCCACACACACACAAACGCAGATCTAGGAAGATCCACGCACACACATAAATCAAATACGACGCACACACACACACGACCACGGATCCAACAACGATCCACACAACACACGAGTTTGCAGTTTATAAGAAACACAAATTTGAAACTCAAAGCACAAGACATCAAAACAAATAAATCACAGTTTAGAATGCTCCTGATTTAGGCTCCCCCTGGGTGTATGATGCAGATCTTGCGTTGATTCCTTCTTTGCTTGAATGGCTTCAAACTAAGTTTGAATGGACCTTGGAAAGCTTTATCCTTTCTGATGCGGGAGGGACCACGGACTCGACTCGAATTATGAATGCGATCCTCGGACTCTAAACAAGCTCGTGATTGTCCCTTAACGAGGGAAGTGTCGGACGTGCGCGGTTGAGAAACTGGCAGTGAGCTAGGGTGGTCGACTCTCTCTTGTGCCCGGATCGGATCACGGGGCGGTCGCGCTCTCTCTCGCAGTAGCGGTGATATCACTAAATATAGCGGGCTACGATCCTATCATGATATCTAGCAGCGGCATAAACAAGCATATATGAAATAAAGCAAATACCAAGTGTAGGAGCGGACACGATACCTCCACGCTCTCGGCGTGGGGAAGACGGACCCGGCCGAACTCATACTCCCGGGATAATTAATACATAAATATTACAGCAAAGAACTACTGCCCACTCCACGCAGGAAGGTAAAGGGCTACACAAGTGGGCCTGGGAGGACGGATTCCGGGTTGACGGGTGGCTTCTCGCGTAGCTTCGGCTGCACGCGTGCTCGCGACCGTGGGGCCCACGTATTGGTCGGAGGTGCCGTGTGGGATCGGGTGGCACCGCTGTAGTGGGGGCTCCTGGAGGAGTGCTCTCCTAGGGTGGCGGCGCACTGGAACATCGGTCGAAAGCCGGGCGGCTCCGATCGTCACCCGCCGGAATAACCGGCCACGGACCTGCAGTTGTTGTTTTCAGGCGCGCGACTCTGCAAGATCGCTCACTGTGACCAGCACCGATGTCGGAATGTGACGAAACTGGCGCCGTTGGAAAGCTGCTTCGAAGGGCTTCGACCCTATTGGATCAAAGAAAAATCACCAGCTCTGTATTTCTGGTGGACGAATTTTGAAGGCTGCTATTCTCCATTTCAGATCTGCTCAGGCAGAAACTGATTTTTCTGAGAGTTGGCGTTGACCGATAGGTAGACCTCCGAATCTGAAGTTGGGTTCTTCCGCAACGTTGTAGAGGTTCAAGAGAGGAAACCAGGGATATGTTTATATTTGGAAACTATGGAAATTTGGATTTTCTAGAGAGTTTATACTGGCGAAGGGTCGGATCTGGACTGAGGCAGACAGAACAGGTTTGGGAACTTGGGTGAATTTTAGAAAATATGTGGAAGCTGACAAAAAAGCAAGAAAATTTGTGGTGGTAGGGGAAGGTGGACAGAACTTTCAGTAAATTTGGAAGCTCCTGGGAAAATCAAAAAGTGGTCGGGAGATGGAAAACTCAGGGTTGCTGTCACTGTAGATAGAAACCTGGCAGATCTGGGATGAAAGGTTGGACGAAAATGAAAAAATAGATTTTGGAGACTAGAGGCCAAACCAATTTTTCTGGAGGATGGGGGGAACCTCTGAAACACACCCTAAAAATTTCAGCTCAAGATGATCACGTGGTTGAGAGCAGAAATTCATGGAAGCATCTTCTATCCTGTGTGAACTGAACTCCGACGGTGACTTCGCGGCGGCTCGATGGCGGCACGAACGGCGGCGGCGGCGGCACAGATCACAACCTGAGATAGAGGGGAGGGGATAGAGAGGATACCACTTTAGAAATGGGGTTGGGGAAGATGAAACCAGAGGGGGAGAGGGGAGTGGCGCAAGGAGCTTCAAGCTTCCAACAATATTTTCTCTTCATTAATTCCACAAAATGATAAATACATGCTATATATAGTAAAGGGAAAAAGACCTCTAATGCCCCTAGATCTAGGGTTTAGAACTAATTTGTTCTAATCCCATTTTTATAAAAAAATAAAAAGAAATAGGGAGGGGGGCGCCCCCTTGACCAAGGGGGGGACAAGGTAGAAAGGTAGGTAGCCTACTTTTGAATTTTTACTCCCTTTGTCTACCCATGTGTCATTTGACATTCAAACCTTCTAGATGCCACCTAGGATGGTTTGACCAGCCCCACATGGGTGACATGGACCAATGGGAAAGGGCTGGGGGCCCCCTAGCTGGACCTACTACACAATTACACAAAAACCCACACAATCCAAGGGAATGACTCATTGGCTTATAAAGCCTTACATTTGCGTACATACTTTCCCAAGGATATAAATGCAAACTAAAAGGATAAAAATAAAATGTGGGCGGCCAAGCGTCGATGTCCCCATCAATTCTCCCCGAGTGGGAGAAACTTGACCCCGTCGAGTAAGGGGTGCGGCTGCTCGAGTACTCCGGCGGATCTGTCACCGTGCCAAGTAGCGCGGGTATGCTCCACTCCAAGTGATCGTCACCTGCTCATTCCGTATATACTCGATATGCACAAGCTGTTGTGGGCTAGAGGTGGACACTCCAGGTGGGGCACTCTCAAAATGGGAGGAGGCGGCTCGAAGACTCACTAGGAATCACCGCTGGGTCCCTATAGGTGACTGATCCGGGTATAGATGTAGAACCGATCCCAAACTCCTCGAGTGAGTCTACTTGCTTCACACTCATAAGGGACTGACATCGATGATCTTACACAAGACACATGCAGACAAACAAACCACACACAAACCACGAAAACAAACCACACAAAGAAACAGACTGACTCATGCATGACTCTAGACAAACCTATTATTAGTCCGGCCTGTACATGGGTGACGGTGGACCAGGACACCCGAATGTGTGCCATGCATGCATTTGACGTAACCGGAGGTTGACGTCATGGGAAACTCCTACACACCCTACGATGCACCAATCATGGACATTGGGCTTGGATGTGGGAAGTCCGGGAGGTGCGGGTGGTTTAGATGGATCGGGGAAACCAAAGTTTTCATTACCCCCAAATGAAGGTTCGGACCTATGGCTATGTGGAGGTTGCTTGGCCCGAGTGGAGAAGGCATGATAGTGAACTCCGCGGAGGAAGTGGAGTGAAGATGGTAGCTCGGGAGGTTCACTAGGGACGGGGTCAAAAGGGTCGAAGAAGGTGTGACCCCGTGAGATGGGTTCCAACATGACATGGTCCCAAGTTTGGAATTCATAATCATTGCCATACATTATGATCGGTGGGACGACGGACATGTGTAGAAAATAAGATTCCTCCCTTGGGCAAAAGGGAGTGAAGTCAGATTCGGCCGACATAGGGAGGAATAATAGAATCTCCGTGGTGACACAACCCACGGTGCACTCGGAGGTAATGGACCCTAAGGCCGGATGGGTGAAGCTAAGACTAGCGGGTTGGTCAAAGTCTCGGGCCAGTAGGTGCGTCAACTTCCATTGTGAATCTAATCCCATGACAAGATTGTCCAACGTGTCAACATGGTGACTAGATCGAAATGTGGTATGGAAGGAGTTGACCGGCACTAAAGGTAGGGTGGGGTCCATGGATGGAATGGGAGGTGGGACCAAGCCATCCTTGAGCCAACTAAGAAGCGGCTCGGTGATGTTTAGCGTACCCGTTAGAAGTACGGGTGGCTCGGGCCTTGGTGGCTCCAAATGAGATGGTCCCGAATCAAGTTCGAAAATAGAGAGTGATGACATTGGAGCTCTCATGGGTGAGGAAGGGATGTCCTTCTCATGGTGAAGGGGTCCTTGGGGTGGCTCCGGGAACAACCGATCCACCCCGATAGTAACCCGATCTAGGCTAGTACTAAACCGATCTAGGCTTGTACTGAATCTTTGCACTTGTCCCATCATGGCTTGGAACATTGCGACCACTTCATCGGGACTATAGGCTCGGGGTGCGGCCATGGTTGCAAAGATGGGGTTGGGTCCCCTAGGAATGGATATGCAAGGCCATGTTTTTGTTTTTTTTTTTGCAAGCACCTAGACACGACATAGAATGAGATGTACATGCAAAGTTAAAATGAGACTCGACTACAACCTAGACACAACCAAGATTCGGTACGTGGCGGAGTTAATCGATCCGAAGATCACTCGCGCAAGTGTGCGGCCTTCCTGATAGGTGTAGCCTAACGTTCGGACAACACCTTTTTATATACCGATTAATGGTATGTAAATGCAACTCCTAAGACCGACTTAGACACTTAGACTTAAATGACACTTTTTTTGATTTTAGACACCCTAGACTCAACTGGCGCTCTGATACCAAATTGATGCGGGACGGACACGCGACTCGACTCCAAATGGATATGCGACCCTTGGACTCTATGCAAACTCGTGATCGTCCCTTATCGAGGGAAGCATCGGACGTGCACGGTTGAGAAATCGGCTAGAGCTAGGGTGGTCAACTCACAATTTCGTGCCCGGATCGGGTCATGGGACGGTCTCGCTCTCTCTCGCAGCAGCGATGATATAAAAATATAGCGAGATAGATTATCCTAACATGCTCTCTAGCAGCGGCATATGAAATATATACGAATAAAGCAAGTTGCCGAGCAAGGGAGAGAACACGATACCTCCATCTAATCACCACAAAACATTCCACAAACCATTCCACAAATTGTGGATCTGGTTCCCAAGCTTTCTTGATCATCCTAAATAGAAGGAGTGGCCTTGGACCATTATGATGGATCCATAAGCTATGGAAGGCCCAATTGGGCTTCCTCTTTTAGTTTGCATTTATATCCTTGGGAAAGTATGTACGTAAATGTAAGGCTTTATAAGCCAATGAGTCATTCCCTTGGATTGTATGGGTTTTTGTGCAATTGTGTAGTAGGTCCAGCTAGGGGACCCCCAGCCCTTTTTCATTGGTCCATGTCACCCATGTGGGGCTGGTCAAACCATCCTAGGTGACATCTAGAAGGTTTGAATGTCAAATGACACATGGGTAGACAAAGGGAGTAAAAATTCAAAGGTAGGCTACATACCTTTCTACCTTGTCCCCCCCTTGGTCAAGGGGGCACCCCCCTCCCTATTTCTTTTTATTTTTTTGTAAAAATGTGATTAGAACAAATTAGTTCAAAACCCTAGATCTAGGGGCATTAGAGGTCTTTTTCCCTTTACTATATATAGCATGTATTTATCATTTTGTGGAATTAATGAAGAGAAAATATTGTTGGAAGCTTGAAGCTCCTTGCGCCCCTCCCCTCTCTCCCTCTGGTTTCATCTTCCCCAACCCCACTTCTAGAGTGGTATCCTCTCTATCCCCTCCCCTCTATCTTAGGTTGTGATCTGTGCCGCCGCCGCCGTTCGTGCTGCCATCGAGCCGCTGCGAAGCCACCGTCGGAGTTCTGTCCACACAAGATAGAAGCTGCTTTCACGAATTTCTGCTCTCAACCACGTGATCATCTTGAGCTGAAATTTTTAGGGCGTCTTTCAGAGGTTCCCCCCATCCTCCATAAAAATTGGTTTGGCTTCTAGTCTCCGAAATCTATTTTTTCATTTTCGTCCAACCTTTCATCCTAGATCTGCCAGGTTTCTGTCTACAGTGACAGCAACCCTGAGTTTTCCATCTCCCGACCACTTTTTGATTTTCCCAAGAGCTTCCAAATTTACTGGAAGTTATTTCTATCATCCCCTATCACCACGAATTTTCTTGCTTTTTTGTCAGCCTTCCACATATTTTCTAAAATTCGGCCAAGTTCCCAAACATGTTCTGTCTGCCTCAGTCCAGATCCGACCCTTTGCCAGTATAAACTCTCTAGAAAATCCAAACTTCCATAGTTTTCAGATATAAAAATATCCCTGGTTCCCTCTGTTGAACCTGTACAACGTTGCTGAAGAACCCAACTTCAGATTCGGAGGTCTACCTATCGTTCAACGTCAACACTCAGGAAAATCAGTTTCTGCCTGAGCAGATCTGAAATGGGGAACAGTAGCCTTCAAAATTCATCCACCAGAAATACAGAGCTGGTTATTTATTTGTGATCCCATAGGGTCGAAGCCCTTCGAAGAAACTTTCCAACGGCACCAGTTTCGTCGCATTCTGACTTCGGTGCTGGTCACAGTGAGCGATCGCCGAGTCGCGCGCCTGAAAACAGCAAGTGCAGGTCCGTGGCCGGTTATTCCAGCGGGTGACGATCGGAGCCGCCCGGCTTCCGACCGACGTTCCAGCGCGCCGACACCCTAGGGGAGCACTCCTCCAGGCGCCCCCACTACAGCGGTGCCACCCGGTCCCACACGGCACCTCCGACCAATACGTGGGCCCCACGGTCGCGAGCACGCGTGCAGCCGAAGCTACGCGAGAAGCCGCCCGTCAACCCGGAATCGGTCCTCCCTAGCCCACTTGTGTAGCCCTTTACCTCCCTGCGTGGAGTGGGCAGTAATTCTTTGCTGTAATATTTGTGTATTAATTATACCGGGAGCACGAGTTCGGCCGAGTCCGTTTTCCCCACGCCGAGAGCGTGGAGGTATCGTGTCCGCTCCTACACTTGGTATTTGCTTTATTTCATATATGCTTATTTATGTCGCTGCTAGATATCATGATAAGATCATAGCCCTCTATATTTAGTGATATCACCGCTGCTGCGAGAGAGAGCGTGACCGCCCCGTGACCCGATCCGGGCACAAGAGAGAGCCGACCACCCTAGCTCAGTGCCGGTTTCTCAACCGCGCACGTCCGACGCTTCCCTCGTTAAGGGACTATCACGAGCTTGTTTAGAGTCCGAGGATCGCATTCATAATTTGAGTCGAGTCCGTGGTCCATCCCACATCACTTTCACCTTGAGCACCCTCTTCTTGAATCTGTGCTTGCTTACTTGCTTCTTTTCTTCTTTATCCTTGGATAGCCTTTCCTTGATCTTCCTTTAATGCTTGCTTGCCTCTTCACTTGAATGGAAGTATATTGGCTTCAGATTTACCTTCAATGTGTTGAGGAAGGATGGAAATCTTGCTGCACGAAGTACTGTTCACGGAGCTACAGTACCCTCTCCTTTCACCTTGGACAGCCTCCACCTTGATCTCCCTTGAAGCCCTCTTGGTTGGTTAGGGTTATGACTCTAATAGGATATTTTATAACCCTTGGAAGGTCTATGGACAAGCCCTAAACCAGATCCAAAAATTCTGGAGGGTTTGATGGCTTTGGGATTAAACAATATCAAGATGAAGGGCTTTCCTCGAAGTCACAAAAAGTCAACAATGTTGGGCAGCTCGGGGCTGGCGGTCAACCTGCAGGGGCTGGCAGTCGACCGCTACTGAGAAACCTGCAGACGGATGGTTCCTGGGAATCCCGGTCGACCGCTACTGGGCTGGCGGTCGACCTCCACTGAGAGACCGGTAGACTGGGGGTTGCTGGTAGGGGCGGTGACCGCCCCTGTGCTGGCGGTCGACCGCCAGTTGGGCAGACCCCGGGTTTTCCCGGGTCGGTCCGTTAACCTCTTCAGCTCCGTCGCTTAAGTCCTTTAGCAGCCCGTTCATGTCTGTGGCATCACCCTTGACAATTTAGAAGGTGTCAACTGAGTCTTTGACCTTGTGGATTTTTACTAAGTGTTTTGACCTGCAAAAGCATACATAATTGATTTGAACTATAGCTCAACCATCCATATGATAAATGCATGAAGTTCATGCAAACCATTTGAGCATTAATCAAAATTTTGTTCCGGGGGCTCCGCCCCCAGAAACCCCCGCAAGGGGCGCTGCCCCCTTGACCCCCGCGACCTGACCGGGCAGGTCGATCCCCATGACCTAACCACGCAGGTAAATCCGCGGGCGAGGGCGCACGATGGCCAGAAGGCTTTCATGTTTTAATGTACATGAATGAGGTGTATGAAGGAGAGGTATATGAGATACACATGGTGAGATCGATGCTAAGACAAGGTAAGAGTCTCACCAATGGTTCTTGACTGTAAATGACATATACCACCTATTTTGGATTGTAGAGGAGCAGGGTGCTTATCCACACGTTTGGTTCACCAGGTGACTGCCATGTGTTTGATCCTGCAAGCAAGATAGTCAAGGTTAATACCATGCTTGTTCCCATTGAAGAGGTTATGAAACCTCTTACCTCTTGTAAAACCAACATATGCAAACCAAGGATCAAGACCATGTAACCGTTCCCATTTGCCATCTCAACCATACATAAATAACAAGAGCATGAGCAATCAACCACAAGTTTAGTTATCATCACTTAATCACACATTAAGTTTAGTTATCATCAAAATCATAACTTAACAATCACAACAATCACCAAAACCATAACTTAACAGACATCACGGGGCCTTTCCCGCCATCCTCCAAGGGCCATAAATACATCTTGGTCTCCACTAACTATTTCTCTCGCTGGGCGGAGGCTCTTCCTTTGCGAGAGGTCACCGGCGAGGTGGTGGCCAGATTCATCCGACACAACATCATTTATCAGTTCGGTACCCCCAATCGCATCGTGTCTGATAATGGGACGCCGTTCAAGAATAGGGCCGTGTACCAGCTAGCGGCCAAGTTTCACATCGACTGGAGAACCTCTTCGGTCTACAACCCCCAGGCCAATGGCTTAGCGGAAGCATTCAACAAGACCCTCTGCAAGCTCCTGGCTAAAATGGTTAGCCACCGAAAACGTGATTGGGGCGAGAAAGTCTTCGAGGCACTATGGGCTTACCGGATGGTCTACAAAACTCCTATGGGGTGTTCGCCGTTCTCCCTCGCCTATGGGGCAGAAGCCGTTATCCCTATTGAAGTCCAGTTAGCCTCTTATCGCGTGGCGATCAACATCGGCCTCGCCGACCCAGATGGAAATGAATACCATAGAAGGCTAGAGGAGCTCGCCGATCTAGAAGGCAAACGGCTCGAAGCCAACAAACACCTGCAAGTATACCAGGCCCGTATGATCTGGGCCTATGATAAGCTCGTCAAGCAGGGAGCCTTCAAGCAAGGTGACCTCGTCATGATCAAGGAAAAGGGAGTCATGGCGGGGTGCCCCAGTGGAAAATTATAGCCGAATTGACGAGGCCCATATATCATCTGTAACGTCTACGAGGGTGGGGCCTACACGGTCGACGACCACAAAGGTCACCGGCCCTTCACGCCTCTCAATGGCAAGCATATGAAGCTGTACTATGCACCTGAACATGAGTTCGTGCGCCATCCAAATTGAGGTGCATGTTCCAGCTACTACCAGTAAGGTCACCCCTCCCCCGGGGAGGGTCGGACGAGTCAGTTTCCCCAGTCTTCAATTCCCATTCAAGTAGTAGGGCCAGCCAAGCCCTCCCAGAACAACCGCCAGGCATTCTTGGGGACTAATTCCCCGTCCTTGTTCTCGTCACCACGAGAACAAGGGCACCCCCTGTGCCAGCACCAGTCCAGCCGTCAGGCTCCCAGGTAAGTAAAAAAAACAAAAAAAATAATAAAATAAAAAATGGGGTTAAAAATAGAGATGCCCCGACAGACCCAGTCACCCTCATCGCAAAAGGGGGCAACTGGGGGTAAAAAGGCCAGCAACCCGGCTGAGGCGAAAACCCGAAAGGGCACCTCAGGTAAAATGGGGAAACCCCTGGGCGTGAAAACTCGCAAGGGCGCGTCGGAAAAAGCTAAATGGGGTCGGCTCAGGCGAAAACCCGAAAGGGTGGTAGAGCCGATAATGAGAAAGTCTTCTTATCCCCGCCAGTCAGGGTGGCATCCCACCCATTCCTCGGCAAATCATTAGCCCCACCGAATGCCAACCTTCCATCAACTCACATTGCCAGAGCACTGATCCTACAATCCCTAGTTAACCTTACACCACCTTGTTCAGCTCATACCACCTTCGGCCCTCGCTTCGATGCAGCGGGCCGACAACTCTCTGTGGCGGTATGACATCCCAATTGCCATCCCAGCAAATCCCAGTCCCAGCCTATCCCCAGATTCTTACCAGTCCACACCACTGCATTTCGGACCTTCTGTAAATCCAGAGCTCCTGAGTCTGTTCTCCCAGTAATCCCTGACTCTTCCCAGCCATAACTCCGGTCACATCCGGCCATAACAAAATGACCCCCATCTCCATGACTCGACAACTTGTGAAAACCTCTATTAAAGGACGAAGAAAATCCGGTCATTCACAATCTCCAGTTCCAGATTATGTCCTCTGACAACAGCATGCCAGGGATAGTGATTTCAAGAATATGTATATATACGCATATATATAATAAAAAAATGGGGTTAAAAATAGAGATACCCCAGCGGACCTGGCCGTCCTCATTACAAAGAGGCGACTGGGGGCAAAAATTGTCGCCAACCCAGCTGAAGTGAAAACCAGAAAGGGCGCCTCAGGAAAAATCGGGTAACCCCTCGGTGTGAAAACCCGCAAGGGCACACCGGTAAAAGCAAGAGGGGGCCAACTCTAGCGAAAACCCACAAGGGCGGTAGAGCTGGTAAGGCGAAAAAAAAAACCCTCTCCCTCTCTACCCCTTGTCGATGAAAGCTATCGACTGCAACACCTCGCCGATGGCAAGCTCAACATCACTCCACAACAATGGTGACCACTGCACCCCCAGGGGTCGGTCACCTCGAGTCCCAGTCGCCAGTTCCCAGCTCCAGTCCCGACTACAACGCCTTTATAGGCCAGTCGCCAGCTCCCAGCTCCAATCCCGGCTATAATGCCTTTACAGGCCAGCCGCCAGTTCCCAGCTACAACGCCTCTACAGGCCAACCGCCAGTTCCCAGCTCCAATCCCGGCTACAACGCCTCTACAGGCCAGCCACTTAGCTCCTAGCTCCAGTCCCGGCTACAACGCCTTTACAGGCCAGCCGCCAGCTCCCAGTCCTGGCTACAATGCCTTTACAGGCGAGCCGCCAGCTCCCAGCTCCAGTCCCGACTACAACGCCTCTACAGGCCAGCCGCTCAGCCTCCAGTCCCAGTCTCGGCTACAACACCTCTACAGGCCAGCCACTCAGCCTCCAGTCCCAGTCTCGGCTACAACGTCTTCACAGGTCGGCCACTCAGCGCCCAGTCCCAGTCTCGACTACAATGCCTTTATAGGCCAGCCGGCTGGCTCTAGCTCTGGTCCCCATCTCTAGTCATAATTCCAGTTTCAACCTCTGGTCCCCCTCCCAGTCCCAGTCTTGGCCGCTATGTCCCCCAGGCCACCTAGCCGGCTCAGTCCCTGTCTTCCCAGCTGGTATACACTACATTTTCGACTGACAACATGATGTCAGCGGATACTCTACTACTCAGCTTGTGACCGATACACCCCTAAATCACTCCGATAGCCTTAAACCACTTGGACCATCACACCCCATGAGTCTATGTCGGCTTTACGACACAAGCTTATGTCTTTCAAGGGGTGGACCCCCAATGCCCAGTCCTCTATCTACCCAGTTCCCGGCATCCAGATACACTATTCCACGTGCTCAGCTCCTTCATCCCTGCGCCTAAAATCGAGTACACCCAGCCCCCTGTCACTCACACCGGCATGCCAGGGGAAAACAAGCATGACTAACAGCGAGTGGTTGCCAGTCCATGCACATAACACCGTTCCACCGGAGAAGGGAGGGAACAACCCAGTGAACAACCAAAAGATCCAGCAAGTTTGTCATTAATACTCTGTAAAAGGAGCCCAAGACATGCCCTTGGGGTGATAAAATCCATGCAGCCCGGATGGCACAAAACAAAAAGATCCGGTGTGCTCGATGACTGACCTTTGCTCATCCAAGGCTTTCTCCAAGGCCTCAACCTGGCTCTCTGCCTCCCCCAACTGTGCGGCGCGGTCCTGGGATGCCAACGCGGTCGCCTCGGCATGGCCCCTCTTCTCAGCTACGGCTGACACAAGCTGGGCCCGCTGCTCCTGCGCCTCCCAGATTGCCGCTAGCCTCTGAGTCCTCTGCTCCTGAGCATCGCGGAGTCGCTGGTACTCGGCCCAGATCCCGGCTAACCCGGACATCCAGAGCTCGCACAGGAAGCCAAGCGCGTGGTAGCCCTGGGTGCACTCTCGCAGTCGCTGCCTCAGACCCTCTGGAGGAGGGAGAGGATCGCTCTACAGGTAACCTCGAGCTCTCTGGAGCAGGGCGGCACCTGCGCTCATCTCCAACAGTGGCTCTGGCGGACAGGTGGACGTAGGCCACTCAACCCCTAAATCCGGGGAGAGGTCACCTGACGCAGTTAGCACTCCAGCAGAGCCTGCATAACCCCAGCAAACATCAAAGGGAGTGAACAATACATGCAGAACTTCCTACGATAAGTAAGGCGAAAAACCTGAGAAAAGATCAGTTTTCATCCTTACCTAGGGCAAGTCCCTCCGCGCCAGTAGCGTCTCCCGCCGGGGTCGGGGAAGGCAACCTATCCCCCATCTCGGTGACATCACCCGCCAGGGTCGGAATGGGCAATGACTCATCCATGACCCGGTCGTCTCCTCCTGTCCGCTCTAAGCAGAAGTCGGTATGTGATCTTCCCCTGACCCCAACACTGTACACAACTCAAAAGCGTCAGCACTCTGATATAAGGAGCAGACAAACAACAAAGAGGGACGGGGGGAACCCTCATGTACCTCCGGAAGTGGTCCTAGCCTTAGCCGCCTCGCCAGAAGAGCCCCCAGAAGAGGAAGAGCTTGAGCTCGAACTCTCCTCTGTCTCCATGGCTGAGCTACTGTTGCCTGAAGAGCTCGATGAAGCCTCCGATGAATTCCCGGAGGTGGCCAAACTAGATGCCCCTACAAACCAACAGAGCAAACAAGGTCATGACACGGCCCAACCTTGCACAAAGGTGACTCTCCAGCTAAGGGTTTCAAATAAAAGACTCACCAGCCGGAGCACTATCCTCCGAGACTCCCTCGATGTCGATGATCTCTTCGTCACCTCCAACCAAAGTCGCAGCAGCGGGTCTCTCTGCCACTGCAGCAGTCGTGCCACGGGGAAGCTCACCCTTCTCCAGGGGCGAAGAAGTCTCTGTGGCTGACATCAAAAAGCACCCCAGCATCAATAGACAACATAAAAAGCTTGTCATAAGTGACTAAGTCCCCAGTCACATACCTGAGGGTCCCATGCTAGAGGACCCGACCAGTCCCACAGTGCAAGCAGACACCACTGTCGGTAAAGAAGCAAGGGGCGTCTCTGCCAGTAGCTGTGGCAGCAAGCCGGGACCGTCCCTAGTAACAGACAGGGTCGAAGCATCCGTAATTCTTGGCTCTACCTCGAAAGAGGGAAGGGACATCGATGGACCAGCACTGACTAACTCTTGAATCATCTCCAGAGTAGCAGTCGGATCCTCACCTGTTAAATGACAACATAAGCATAGTCAGCAACTCCGGTCCAACTACTACGCAACAATGGGAGGGCAACCCCCTCCATAGAAATTCGATGCTTACCCGGGCCATCCCGGGTCGCTACTAGCTCCTGCCCTCCAGCCGAAAGGGGCTCCTAGCCCTGCACCGCAGAAGGATCCGCGGTTCCTGATGCCTCAGCCACCTCTGCACAACACCGGCAACTATGTTAGCCTCCAGAACCGAGCACGGTGATCATCAAGGTGTCCAATCCCAGATGTCGCTACCTGGCTGGGCGCTCGCCGAGGCCTCCCACGACTCAAAGTCTGGGAAATTCTTCATATTGGGGAGGGCCTCGTCCATTACGCGAAGGAACCCCTCCATATCTATCTCGAACTCGACCCCATCATCAGGCAATGGGTCGACCCCCTGGGGCGGCGAGAAAGTCATGTCCGCCCGGGCCTCCGGCGGAGCTACAAGACACAAATCCAGCAACGCGGGGTTAACCAATCGTCATGGCTGAACCAGCAAGACACAAGAGAGGCAGATACGACACTTACTCGAAGCTGACTCTGCCTTAATATGCCCGCCAATCGCGGGTCCCTGAGAGGACTCGCCAGTCTCCCCTGCTCCGGTTTCTACCCGGGGACACTTTTGTCGGGGCCGGAGATCTCCGTTCCCATCCCCGGAAGATGTCCCTGTGGAAGGGTGATCCCCTTCCTCCAGAGTACCTGCCAATGCGCAACCACATAAAATGCCTCAGTCACATAAAACAACAAAGCAGAGGTAACAGACTCAAGAAGAAGTCTCACCTATGGCCGCAAAGGGCGTCAACGGTAGAGGGACCAGCTGCTCTGGTTTTAAACCCACAACTCGTGCGGCCTTCGCGACCACCTCCTTCACGTCCCTCAGGGTACAGGCGCACTCAATGAGAGACACGAGCTCCACGGGCCCAGCCGACCCGATCGCATGAGCAATGTGGTGCCTCCAGTCATCGACCGCCGTGTTCGCAAAGCTCCCCTCAGGGAGCACTTGATCCAGGGAGCCTTTCTTCCCAAACCCGCCGTCGGCCAGGAATTGACTCCACCAACTCCTCGGTGCCCTCGGTCCGGATGTCCCAGCTCCAGTACCTCTCGGTGCCGGTCGCGCCTGCCTGAGGGGCTTTAGTGCCCCGTCGTCACTGTAATACCCCGATTTCTTTTAGAAACTAATTAGAAATTTATTTGAAATTAATTAAAAATTAATTAGAATAATCCCTTAATAAATAGAACAAGCTAGATGTTGACTATTTTATAAAAATCCATAAAAATTATATTCTTGTATAGGATAACACGTTTAACAAACTTGTCTTCTGTGGCCAACCCAAATAAAATCTGTAAGTAGGCCGAATTAGTGGTTTAAGCCCAAATTGAACACTTAGTTAACCATACCTTGAAACGCCAAATTTGAGCCCAATACTCCATCTAATGAGCCCAAATCGGTGGCAAATGAAAGGCCAGGATGAGAGGATCATTTACCCTCTTTTAATCTCTCGAAACCCTAACCCTAGGAGATGCATTCGGCGGAGTTTGGATCGAGTCAACTTTTGCGGCGGCGTTCACATCGACCCAACTTGCGTGGACGAATACTCCGCGCATAGAAGCCTCTAGAAGGTGTGTGACCTATTAAAATGAAGCTCTCTAACCCTAGAATCGTTTAGAACCAGCGGCGGCTGCAGAAGAGTTGGACCGAGGGAGATCTCGAGCGATTAGTGGCTGCGTGTACCGGCGTCCTTGGTTTTCTTTCTCCTTCCTTCTTCATCCAATTTAGGTAGGTGATAGCAAGCCAAACCCCACAAATAATATATGGTTAGAAGCAGCATCGTGTTAGCTTTCCATTGATGTAGAAATCCCTAAATTCTATCAAGTGTTCTACGAGAATTTTAGGTTTAGTAGAAGCATGTCACATTTAGGGTTCTAATTGTTCCTTTTCGATTAAGTAGTGATTTCAGGCTACAAACATAAAATTGATTCATGCATCTTGTATAGTTTTTCGTGCTCTTTCTTTTGATAGTAAAAGCCCCAAATTTCATGCTTTATATCGTGCAAATTTCATGTTTTAATTTAACCCTAGAAACCTCGCCAGAGTAGGGCAAGGCGAGAGGGGTAGCGACCTGTTTGGACATGTGCGGCCACACGATAGACCGCACATCCAAGACAGGCGGCCCTCTGTTGACCATTTATATGTTTTTATATCTGTTCGTGTCCCTGGAACGTGCGGCCTATCCCTAACCGCATGTCTTTCCTGCGGCCAGTTCCAGACCGCACATCCCTCCATGCGGCACACTACCGACCGTCCATATCCAGCAGGTCTTCGGATCTGAGGGGACGTGTGCGGCCAGTCTTTGACCGTTCATTGGGATGTAAGGTCCAGAACCAACCGCACATCTGTAACAGAGCAGATTAAATTGTCATTACAGCATGTTATGTTAGTAGATTAATGGTTAATTGCATGTTAGCAACACACCTAATAAACTGCAATTCATGACAGTAAATAATTCTTGCTGATCTATTTAAATTGAGCTTGATCTTGATTCATCTTTCCAATGAATGTCAAATTTTAATTGTGAATCCTTTATAATTGAATGGCTATTAGGTTTATACTTGTTATAACCTTAATCTTGAACCATTGTATCCCCTAGTTTTGATTTAGACTCAATCGAACCGCTGTTACTTGAGTTAATCCGAATTAGATTAACAGAGACTTGCACGGCTATTGATAGACCGCATATACCAGTGAATGGGCCTATGGAGACCGTTCATCCCTAGCAGATGCCAATTTGTCTCGGCCGATTATCCTTGATCTATCTTCGGCCAAATCCTATTTTGATTAGTCCAGTAGACCCTAGGCCGACCAATAGACAGTGGGCTGGACTCTGGTTCAGTTTCACGCTGCCTATGGTAGCCCGGGAGCCCACTTGGGCTAAAATCTAACTCATGGTTAGGCCATATGTTTTGCGGATAGTAATGGACCGTACTTCTTACAGGCGGCCCTGAGTGGACCGTTCAACTAATGAGCGGCTCTGTCAGGACCACACATCCTGGCCTCGATTCTGTAACTTTCTGGCCTTGTACGGCCCAATCCTAACCGTTCATATATAAGGGCGGCCCATCAGCAGCCGTTCAACCTTGACCTCCCGAGGGCTAAACCCAGCTCAGTTCCTGTTAGTGCGGCCCAGTGTCGACCGCACAAGTCTTGAGCGGCCCAATAGTGACTGCATATCATCCAGAGACTGGTTTTCCCCTTGTTTTATGGTTTTGAATCCAAGAACATGATGGTTCTTGATAATTTGAACTCCTGGATAGAAATTCTGGACAGTATCTCTTCAACTTAGCCTTGGGATGTTACGAGGTAAGTTTATACTTGATTATAATTGGCCATTTAACTTGATTAAAGTCTAGACAACTTGGGATCTTGGATCCAATTAATCAATGCCAACGCACCATAGGGGCCCGGTCTGGTCCTGGGGAGAGCACCCGAAAAGTACTTGTGCCCATGGGAGTTTGTAATGACAGGGTGAGGCATTGCACCGAGTGCATGACTACCGTGATGTCTATGACAATGATCTCTTATCTCTTACTTGATCGTGTTTGACTTGGTTATATTCTTGCTTGTTGGCCAATTTCCTACAATTTCCTATTATATATATTGTTCATAAACTTGTAATTCTTGTAATCTTATCATTCTTGTCATATTGTTATTCCATTCCATTCTTTAGCACTTTCTGTTATTACATTGTTTCATTCGATCGTTATATCTTTTCTTTCCATTCATATACATGTAATTAATTAGTTAATCACTTATACTTGCATGTTGTTACCTACTGAGCGTTCGCTCATATAGTTGTTTCCCCCTTTTTCCAGGCAGCTCAGGTGAAGATTCACATATGGATGGGAATGGGCGAGAGTGATTACTTGGAGTGTGTCAGCTAGTCGCTATGTTGAGTTTGTTTAGTTGTTTACATCTAGCCATGTCTTAGAACTTGTGTTAGATATTGTACCGGACTCGAGTAGAGATTATGTTTGTTTATGTTTAAGTCGGTTTGTAAGAGGTTGATGGTTATTGTAATAGATTGGAGTTATTTCTGTTCATGGTATTATGTTAATTCTTAGCTTAGCATGTTATCTTTACTAGCGTTTTCTACTGCCGATCCCGATATTCTGCGTCGGGGCGTGACAGTTCGGTGGTATCAGAGCCAGGTTTTCTAATATCCCTAGGTTCTCTAAGTTTTAGGATCCTAACTTATACCGTAGGACCTATAACCTTGTTATAAGTCTAAGGACCCAACCTAGTGAGATTTGGGTAGAAGACTGGGGTTGAGTTAATAATCTAATTGCATGATTATCCATTCTTGATTGAACCTAATATAACCTATTCCACGTGTAGGCTTTTGCAATGGCAGGAGAATGCGCAGAATGGAGGAACTTGCAGCGCACGGTTCAAGGACTTACCCAGGCTTTGCAACAAGTGGCTCAAGGAGGAGCGGCGAACCATGGCACTGGCGATCTTTATCAAAACTTTCGTGGGATGAATCCCCCACAATTTGGTGGCTCGACTGACCCTGATGATGCCGAGCACTGGCTTGAAGAGATAGGGAGGATTTTTGAAGTGATGCAATGCAGCGATCAAGAACGTGTCCTCTTGTCGACCTTTCAACTTGAACGTGATGCAAGGACATGGTGGGACGTAGTGAAGGCTACCCTTGGTGATAGACAAGTCACATGGGAGGAGTTCGAGGAATTCTTCAATGGTAAATATTTCTCTGATCGAGTACAAGGGAAGAAGGCGGCTGAGTTCGCTACTTTGAAGCAATGAAATCTATCCGTGGCTGAATATGAAGCTCAATTCTCTCGGCTATCTCGTTATGTTACTCATTTGATATCTACCGAGAAGATGAAAGCTATGCACTTTCTTAATGGTCTGAAGTTGCAGTATATCAACCAGTTGGCACCGATGGAAATTCTAACTTATTTCGAGATGGTGAGAAAGGCTCAAGTGTTGGAAGATACTTTAGAAATGACAGAGAGAATCCGTGGGAAGAGTGTTTAGATTGAACAACATCATACTGGTTCTGGAAGTATCAAGCCTGGTCATGGCAGGAAGAGGCCCATTAGCGGGTCTGGTTCGTGGAAGGGCAAGATACCGAAGATTGAAGATAAGAAACCTGGCCCTATTGTTCCATTCAAGGACGTATGCAAGTATTGTGACCGTCCAGGTCACAAGATGGAGGAGTGCAGGCACAAGTTGGGTGCATGTTTACGTTGCGGCAGTAGAGACCACCGTATTCCCGAGTGCCCTCTATTATCTGAGCAAGCTACCCTGGTGAAACCGCAAGGAATCAGGAAGTAGCAAGGCAAGCTCCAGGCTCTACAAGAAGATGAGACAGGACCCGCTGAGGAGGGTGGACTTGTCAAAGGTACTCTTATTATACATGATAAATCAGCTTTTGTTCTTTTTGATACTGGTGCCACTCATTCTTTTATTTCTCGAAGATTTACGAAGTCTTTAGATGTGAAGCCAGTTTTGATGAATTCTCCGTTAGAGATTTCAACTCCTATTGGTTCCGGTTTAGCAATTAAGTATTTCTATCCTTCTAGTAAGGTCTTGATCAATGAACAAAACCTGCCAGCTGATTTAGTTTGTATGGACATGAAGGATTATGATGTAATCCTAGGAGCAGATTGGTTAGCTAAGTATGAGGCCAATGTTCAGTGCAGATCTAGTTCTGTGTCTTTCACTGCACACCCTGGACTTTCTTTTATCGGAATTAGGCACCATAAGTCTGTTCCACTTATTTCGGCTCTTCGAGCTGATAAGCTGATGAGGAGAGGATGTAAGGCATTTCTAGCCTTTATTTTTGTGACCCCTAAGCAGAAGATTGAGATTGAGGACTTTTCTGTCGTCCGAGATTTTCCAGATGTCTTTCCTGAGGAACTACTACGACTTCCTCCTGAAAGGGAAGTTATCTTTTTTGTTGATTTGATTCCTGGTGCGACCCCTATTTCTAAAGCTCCTTATCGTATGTCTCCGGCGTGTTGTGCCCCTGCGGTTTTGATGATGGTTTTGATGATTGGTTTTTGATGTGAGTTAATCACTGTGAGTCATCTTGCTGTGTGAGTCATCATGTTGATATTCAGTCACTTTCTGTTCATAATGCAGTCTTTTTCAAATGTTCAGTCAAGCATTGCATATTCTGATGTTCAGTCTGATTATCAAAGCATTGTATTGCTGTTCAGTTAGTTTAACAGATTTAAAGCATTGCATGTTTTATGTTAGTCATTTTGTCTGCTGCATAAAGCATGTTCAGTTATGCTGTCTGTTTGTGCAAGTCTACACATCCTATTTGGTCGCTCTCCAAGTCTATACACTGCCAGCACACACGTACAAACTATCTTCATGTGAAGTCTTCACATCGACTGTTCATGCAAAGTCTAGACATTCGATCAAGTTTGTACACTAGTCTTGGGATATGGATTCATAAAGTACATACACTCTTCGGTTGATTTCAACTGAAGTATGTACATCGGCATGCATTGCATCAAGTGTATACATTGGGTCATGCATTCACTGTAGAGTGTACACATTGCTGGGTCTTATTCAATGTCTTCATGCATTCATCAAGTCTATACGCTGGAAGACAAAGTCTATACAGCGTCAACTCAGCAAGTATGCACATCGCCTCATTTCTTCAAAGTCTATACGCTGGATCGTCTTTCTTAGCGTCTTCATATTCGAAGTCCATACATTGGTCTTCACCTAAAGTCTGTACATCACTGTAGCTGCATCGTCTCATGCAGCGTCTCATTCAAGTCTGTACAGCCGTTTGCATTTCATGAAGTCTGTACACTGCATCGTCTCTCAAGCATTCAAAGCCCATGCATTGAAGTCGAAGTCTGTACAGCCGGTCCGTCTCAGCCAGCGTCTCATGCTGCGTCTTAGGCAAGTCTGTACATAGCCTTCAGACTTTCAAGTCTATACACACCATGCTCATTCAAGTCTATACATCCACAGTGTAACTTCAAAGTCTGAACATTGTCTCACAGTTCCAAGTCTATACACTCGACTATGCTCTCAAAGTCTGTACAGCATGCCTTAGTGTTCATATCATTAAGTCTGTACACTGGCATATCATCTTCAAGTCTGTACATCGGGCACCTTCTAACTGAAGTCTATACACTGGTCTTAATATTCTAAGTCTGTACACTGCCCGACCGCTTCAAGTCTACACACTCGATTGTCATACCTTCAACTCTATACACTGCTACAGGAACCAAGTCCATACACTCTCCCATTCAAATCCTTCTAAGTCTGTACATCGGTTTCGCTTCTCCAAGTCTATACACTGGACTTTGTTTCACCAAGTCTGTACACTCCACATCTTTTCCTACGCTGGGCCAAGTCTATACACTCATACATTTCCCTACGCTTTCCTGGCCAAGTCTATACATCGCTAAGCCTATACATTGCATACTGCTCAAACGATCAAAGCTCAAAGTCTGTACAACGTGAAGTCTAAACATTAGCTCAGGGGCTTCAAGTCTATACATTGAACTATTCTTCAAAGTCTGTACAGTGGCTTCGAATCGGCAAGTCTGTACATCGGCTTCATTCACTCAAATCCATACATCCACAGTGGACCATCACGTACATACATCCACAGTGGTACTTCCATGTCTGTACAACGCTGAAGCCTTCACAAGTCTGTACACTGCTTGAGCCTCACCAAGTCTGTACATCGCTTCAAGCGATTCAAGTCTATACAGCCTGCCTTCACATTCAGAGTATGTACATCGGTCCTTCAGCGTCTCATGCATCGTCTCACTCTCGCAAAGTCCATACACTGGCTCAAGTTTGTCGAAGTCTAGACATCGCCGTTGGGCATCAAAGTCTGAACACTGGCCTCTTGCTTCAAGTCTATACATTGGGTTGTCCGACCACAACTCTATACATTCGGTTGTTATAACTTGAGTCTATACAGTGCTCACAGCACACTCGTTCCAAGTCTGTACACTGGTTAGGCTTCGTGAAGTCTATACAGTGGCTGAGCATTGTAAAGTCTACACATTGGTAAGGGTAGTTCATGCATTGTTCATCACAAGTCTATACATTGCTATGGATTGCACTGAACTAGTTAAGTCTATACACTCGTTCCTTCACGCCATTAAGTGTGTACATTGCCTTTCCAGGTACTCTTTCATCAAGTCTATATAGACTTAGCGAAAGCTCAGCAAGTCTGTACACTGGTTTGTCTGGCACGTTAACATGAAGTCTGTGCACTGGTTTCTCTGGCACGTTAACACTAAAGTCTGTACACTCACTATTTCGTTAAGTCTACACACTCGTTGTTAGCGGCCTGAACTAACTAAGTCTATACAGCCGTCTATGTGTGCCTTGCTCACTGAATGAAGTCTGAACATTGCCTTAAGCTGATACTGTCTTCGACTGATTAACTGACAGGTTATTCAACTGATTTTCTGACAGGTGTAATGGATGAGGCCATCAAGACTTGCACGTGATCCTAGAGGCTGAAATGCTGACACGTGGACCACTGAAGCTTGGGCGGGAATCGAAAAGAGCATAAGCCCTAGCTGCCTGCTGCTGGTATATATATGGAGTCTCCTCCATCGGCTGAGAGTGATCGAAAGGCAGAGAGCCATCGAGAAAAGCTGAAGAGCAGAGAGTGCCTCCACGATATAGAGAATAGAGAAGAAGAAGAAAAGAGAGCAGAAGAAGGAAAAGAGAGAGATAGTGCTCGTGAGAAGTGAGAAGAAAGAGAGAAGAAAGAGAAGCAGAAAGAAGAGGAAGAAAAGAAGAGGAGGAGAGAGTCTATTGAAGATCAGTTCAGTCTGTTCGTGGATCAAATCCAGAACGACTATGCTCATTGAGAGCTACATCTCTTGTGTTTCATTTCCAACTTTTGTTGCTGTGCTTTTTATGTTTCCTTATTTTTTCTTTTGTCTCTTTGGTTAGCCTTGTTCTTCCGATTGCCCTGCTGGGGATCGGGTTCCTCCTGTGGATTCAGGAGAAGGGAGACTTGTCTCTGGTTCTGGGCTTGTGGCTAGCAAGTCCATGGTCCCTCCGGTCTGGAGGAAGAGAGACTTCGGTCTCTGGTTTCCAAGTGGCTGGGAGTCACTTGGGGTGTCCCTCCGGTTGGGAGGAAGAGGGGAGGTTGTTCCCCTGGTCAAACTGTGTGGCAGCACCTTGTTCACAGACTGAGTCTGCTTGGTTCTAACATTTGCTAGTTAAGCCTCACTCCGGTTGGGAGTGAGGGGTGGATGTAGGTCTGGAGGATCGAACCACCTAAAAAATCTATTGAGCAGTGGTTTGATTACTTGATTTGCTTCCACTAGATGCTTGGATAGGCACGCTCCTACTGCTTGTTATTATGTTCAATCGAATTAGCTTAATTCTGGAACTTGCCTAGCATCTGAGTTTTTTATTTGGGCATTATTCGTACCAGGATACATTCACCCCCCCTCTGTATCCGGGCCTAGCACCCTAACAGTTGGTATCAGAGCCGGTGTCTACATACAAGGTCCAGCGACCTGCAGATTCGATCTTGCAGTCTTAGGTGCTAATTTGTTTTTAGTGCATCAATATTCCTGTTGCATTAATCTATTGTGTTCTCATGGCTCATCCACCGATCTTTAGTGGTACGCATTTTAATGCATGGTTCGCTAGTCTGAAGAATTATATCAAATCTGTGAATCCAGACCTGTGGAAAGTAATTTCACATGGTCCTCATGAACTACCAAAGAAAAAGTCTAAATGGACTGACAGTCACAAGTCTATGCATGAAGAGAATCAGATAGCTATAAATCTAATGAAGGCAGCTACTGATAGAGCCTTTTACTCATGCTTCGTTGATTGCAGTTCTGCTAAAGACATTCTGGATACACTGAAGCGAACTCAGGAGATAGATGTAGACAGCTACATGATGGCCAACAGAAGAAATCAAAGTGGCAGCGATCAAGGCAGCAATCAAACTGAAGAAGATGATGATGATGAGGTAAATCTCTTCGAGAATTTTTCTCTAGAAGATTGGGAGAATGCATATGCTGAATTATTTGAATCTCATGAACTGTTAAGAAAATAGTATAAAAAATTGAAGAAGGGTACTGGTTTAGATAGTTCAAGTTCTCCTTGTCGAAATTGTGTTGAATTGAAAAATATTCATGATGCCTGTATGTCTGATTTTCAAATATTGAAGAAACAAGTTTCATTATTGAAAACTGAAAATCAAGATCATATAAATGTGATATCTGAACTCAAAGAAAAATTCAACTCAGATAATGATAATCAGACTCTTGTTAACTATCATGACCAGTATGAAAAATTACTGAAAAACTTTGAAAGTGTGAACTCAGATTTAAACAAGCTGAAATCTGAAAATGATTCTCTGAGAACATCTGCTAATAAAAATGATAAAAAATATGAGAAACTTGAGCAGGAGAAGAACTTATTTGCTGAAAAACTTGAAGCCATCAAATTTGTGAATGTGGAATTACAGAAAAACATTGAAAAGAAGGAAAAAGATTTGAAGGAATTCAAGGCTGGAAGAAAACTTGAAACTAACTCAGAAGATCAGACTTTGATAAATGAGTTAATTCAGAATGACAAGCTTAAGGAAGAAAATGAGAAATTAAAAATGCTGAACTCCACTATGTCTGAGAGACTGCTAGCCTTAGAAAGAGGAAAAACTGTGTGTGTTGAAGATTCTGATAAACTGAGCAATCTGGAACAGGAAGTTGAAAAATATAAAACTGCTAACAAAGTTTTGAATGAAGCTATGAATTGCTGTGAGCAAGAGATTGCCAGTTATGAGCTACATATTTCCTCTTTAGAAAATGAAATTCAGGATTTGAAAGTTTCCTTGTCTAAATTTGTTGATGGGCAGAAAAACCTAGACAAGCTACTAGGTATAAAAATAAACCCTAGGAAGGAAGGGCTGGGCTACAATAAGATAAACAAGAAGGAACTTCAGAACAAAGTTATGACATCTTTTGTAAGTGGTTCAGATGTAGCCACCACCTCTAAAGACAAACAACCCATTGCTCAGAAAATGTTGGGAGCAAAGGATAATTTTAAGAAAGAGGGACTGGGCTACAGTCCAGTCATGAGGAAGGTCGATGGATCCAATTTGAAAACTGTTTTTGTTAAATCTTCTGAATAGGAAAAGCCTTCTACTTCATCTTCACCTCAGTATAAGGCTAAGAAAACAGAAAAATATGATAAAAATCAGAAAATGATTGGAAAACAGAAAATAAATAAAAAGGGTCCATCAGTGTTTGCTGATCACAGTCCTCACACACACTCACATGCATCTAAAAAGAAGATTATCTGTCATTACTGTCATAAAGTTGGACATCTGATGCATGAGTGTAAGTTGATGGAGAAGGATGATAAGAATGCTAGGAGATCTCATGATAAAAATCCTTCACCTCAGAAAAGGAGTGTCACATGTTCTAATTGTGGCAAATTAGGACACTCAATTGCTCATTGTTGGTTTGCTAGTGGTAAGAAAACCTTTTATTCATATCATGCTAAATTCCCTGCAAACCAACATGTTTTTAGTAAAAACAAATATGTTTCTATGAACCAGCACATCATCTGTTTTAATTGCAACAAAAGGGGTCACAGGGACTCTGAATGCTGGTCAGGTTCTTGTAGAAGAAATTCTATTTCATGCTTTGAATGTGGAAAGACAGGCCACAGGGCCATTGATTGTTGGCATGCTCAGGGTAGAAAATTCAATTCTAAAACTGTTAAATTCCCTGCCATTAACAGAAAGTCTCATGCATGCTATCACTGTGGGAAGACAGGCCATAGAGCTGCTGAATGTTGGCTGGCCGGTCTTGGTAAACAGAATTTCTATTCTGTTAACAGAAAGTTTCATACATATGCACATAGAGTTCATGCAAATAAAAATGTGCATAAATCAAATCTAAAATCTGGTGCATGGTATCATTATAGTAAACAGAACTCTCTCTCTGCCAATAAACTTCATGACAACAGTAATGTGCATAAGAGGAATTTGAAATCTGCTAATTCATGCCATTGATGTGGACAAATTGGTCATTCAATGTATAATTGCTATTTGATGAAATCTGATGACCTTCATGCACGAAAATTGTTGAGAAAACCTGTTAGGAGTAATACTGTCATGTCAGGACCCAAGACTTCTTGGGTACCTGTTTGTGCAAAATAACATTTGGTATTGCAGGTGTGCCTTGGGACTGAAATAAAAGAGGTAATAAACCAAGGCACTCAAGAATGAAAACCCCTTCCTGAATCTTTCAGGTAAATTTCTTGCACTTCCTATTTTTAGTTCTACTGCATGACATACTAAATCTGTTTTTGCATAATCATTCTTCATCTGCATTGTCTGAATTGATGCCTCTGAACTCTCCTCATCTGAAGTGCATATATGTGATTTGCATATATAGTACATTGAAAAATCTGAACTGCATTTGAATGCTGTTTGAAATCTGTCCATTGCATTCTGAAAAATCTGATTAGCTAAAATTTGATCCATGCATGCTGCCCATGTTGAATTATCATGCATGACCTCAATGGTATATAAATGGTAAGATACCAAAAGGCAGGGAAGTCTATCTGGAGGTTCTTCCTATGTGTGAGGTGGTCTTTTAGATCAAGTGCTCCGCCTAGTACCATGGATCACCTTGTTGGATAGGACAGTCTGAATGTGCATGAATCAAAATCATATGTTCAGTTTCTCATGGCAAACATTGCATGTTTTAAGGGGGAGTTACTTGCATGTGTTTTTGCATACATAAAGTGCATTGCATTACCTTAGATTGAAAATGCCAAAAAGATTGTCTAAATGCATGTTGTCAGGGGGAGTCAATGCATTGCATATAGGTTGTCAAATGCATACTCATGTGAGAATTCATTGCATATCCTTCCTTATTGATTTTATTGACAGACCTTGAACATATTTTTGAAAACATTGAGCTTCAAAATCTCTCCTATCAATTGGTATCATTTGGCTTCAGATTTCTATCAGTCTTTCATGAAGATTTCAATGGGACTATCTCGATCATAAATCTGAAAATTCTTGAACTAGAAATCTTCTATTATACATTTTTATGAATGACTGAAATAACTCATGTGGTTTAAGTTTAATGTATTCAATGAGTTTGGCTTTAAAATCTCTTAAAAATATCTGAAGCATGTTTAATAAACCTTAACCATCTGTTTCATACTGTGTCTTGTAAAATCTTCTGAAATCTACATTATTGAATACATGACTTTATTTGGTTAAGTACATGAAATTGTTATTGATTTGAAGCAAATGAATTTTTCTGAAATGTCTAAAGGGTATTTTCTGTCAGAGCAATGACCTTGGTCACTGAGAAACACATGTCCAAAGGACTGTGTCATGAGGTACCACAGTTAACTCTGATTAAGAATAATTGAATTTCAGGCAGAGCAATGGCATGCACACTGAGAAATATAACTCACTCATCAAGAAATGATTTGCAGTGTGTCATGATGTGTAAATGCTATCTCTGTTCATATAAAGCATGACAGTTAGTCACACTAAGTGCTTAGGGATATTGACCACTGATCAAGGTATATCCTCTAGTTACAAGGTGTGCACTGAACTAGAGTGCTCGTAAAATTTGTAGCATGAAAAATTGTTGAACGAATTGAAATATCTGAATATTGATGCTAAAATCAAATTGCTACAACCCTAGACAAAATCATATGACTTCATAATTGCTTGATTTCAATACTGATGCATGTAATTACGAAAGAAGTCAATAAATTTGATTGTGTAAGAGAAAGGGAGTTTTATCAAGATAAATATGAGGGCTTGGTTCATTTTTATTAAACCATGGTTTTAGATATCAATACAGAATTTTATTGATAAACTCTACATACATCATGTTTAAACCATGCTGTTCAATAAAGCTCATTCATAAGCCCTTATAATGGACGACTTTGAAAAACTTATGTTTTGGATTTATGAGATTGATATCTCTCTGAAAATCTGACTGAATTTTCTGAGATTTGAGCTTCTTTAAAAATCTGCTAATTGAACATCCTCTGCTCATTGACCTGAACTTCTCCTTGTTTGCCCCTGTGGTCTCCTTCTCATCTATCTCATAAGATTCCACTTATTGAGGGGGAGCTTCCATGTCATATGCATCATGCTGCATAGAAACTCTTAAAGGGGAAGATCTTGCATTCTGGTATCGGCATCTGCATTCACCCCTTCCCATGGTTCATCCTGACTATACCAAAGGGGGAGATTGTTTTCCAAAGGGGGAGAATTATGTTCTTGAAAGGGGGAGAAATTGACTGAATTTTTATACATGCTTTTATTTCTCAAACTATTTTCATTTTGATGAAGTCAAAGGGGGAGAATAATTTGAGTCATCAGAATGTCTCACATCATCAGAATGACTCAATGTGTTGAAAGTGTTACCATCATCAAAAAAGGGGAGATTGTTGTGCCCCTGTGGTTTTGATGATGGTTTTGATGATTGGTTTTTGATGTGAGTTAATCACTGTGAGTCATCTTGCTGTGTGAGTCATCATGTTGATATTCAGTCACTTTCTGTTCATAATGTAGTCTTTTTCAAATGTTCAGTCAAGCATTGCATATTCTGATGTTCAGTCTAATTATCAAAGCATTGTATTGCTGTTCAGTTTGTTTAACAGATTTAAAGCATTGCATGTTTTATGTTAGTCAGTTTGTCTGCTGCATAAAGCATGTTCAGTTATGCTGTCTGTTTATGCAAGTCTACACATCATATTTGGTCGCTTTCCAAGTCTATACACTGCCAGCACACACGTACAAACTATCTTCATGTGAAGTCTTCACATCGACTGTTCATGCAAAGTCTAGACATTCGATCAAGTTTGTACACTGGTCTTGGGATATGGATTCATAAAGTACATACACTCTTCGGTTGATTTCAACTGAAGTATGTACATCGGCATGCATTGCATCAAGTGTATACATTGGGTCATGCATTCACTGTAGAGTGTACACATTGCTGGGTCTTATTCAATGTCTTCATGCATTCATCAAGTCTATACGCTGGAAGACAAAGTCTATACAGCGTCAACTCCTTGGGCTGCAGCGTCAACTCAGCAAGTATGCACATCGCCTCATTTCTTCAAAGTCTATACGCTGGATCGTCTTTCTTAGCGTCTTTATATTCGAAGTCCATACATTGGTCTTCACCTAAAGTCTGTACATCATTGTAGCTGCATCGTCTCATGCAGTGTCTCATTCAAGTCTGTACAGCCGTTTGCATTTCATGAAGTCTGTACACTGCATCGTCTCTCAAGCATTCAAAGCCCATGCATTGAAGTCGAAGTCTGTACAGCCGGTCCGTCTTAGCCAGCATCTCATGCTGCGTCTTAGGCAAGTCTGTACATCGCCTTCAGACTTTCAAGTCTATACACACCATGCTCATTCAAGTCTATACATCCACAGTGTAACTTCAAAGTCTGAACATTGTCTCACAGTTCCAAGTCTATACACTCGACTATGCTCTCAAAGTCTGTACAGCATGCCTTAGTGTTCATATCATTAAGTCTGTACACTGGCATATCATCTTCAAGTCTGTACATCGGGCACCTTCTAACTGAAGTCTATACACTGGTCTTAATATTCTAAGTCTGTACACTGCCCGACCGCTTCAAGTCTACACACTCGATTGTCATACCATCAACTCTATACACTGCTATAGGAAACAAGTCCATACACTCTCCCATTCAAATCCTTCTAAGTCTGTACATCGGTTTCGCTTCTCCAAGTCTATACACTGGACTTTGTTTCACCAAGTCTGTACACTCCACATCTTTTCCTACGCTTGGACAGGTCTATACACTCATACATTTCCCTACGCTTTCCTGGCCAAGTCTATACATCGCTAAGCTTGTACATTGCATACTGCTCAAACGATCAAAGCTCAAAGTCTGTACAGCGTGAAGTCTAAACATTAGCTCAGGGGCTTCAAGTCTATACATTGAACTATTCTTCAAAGTCTATACAGTGGCTTCGAATCGGCAAGTCTGTACATCGGCTTCATTCACTCAAATCCATACATCCACAGTGGATCATCAAGTCCATACATCCACAGTGGTACTTCCATGTCTGTACAACGCTGAAGCCTTCACAAGTCTGTACACTGCTTGAGCCTCACCAAGTCTGTACATCGCTTCAAGCGATTCAAGTCTATACAGCCTGCCTTCACATTCAGAGTCTGTACATCGGTCCTTCAGCGTCTCATGCATCGTCTCACTCTCGCAAAGTCCATACACTGGCTCAAGTTTGTCGAAGTCTAGACATCGCCGTTGGGCATCAAAGTCTGAACACTGGCCTCTTGCTTCAAGTCTATACATTGGGTTGTCCGACCACAACTCTATACATTCGGTTGTTATAACTTGAGTCTATACAGTGCTCACAGCACACTCGTTCCAAGTCTGTACACTGTTTAGGCTTCGTGAAGTCTATACAGTGGCTGAGCATTGTAAAGTCTACACATTGGTAAGGGTAGTTCATGCATTGTTCATCACAAGTCTATACATTGCTATGGATTGCACTGAACTAGTTAAGTCTATACACTCGTTCCTTCACGCCATTAAGTGTGTACACTGCCTTTCCAGGTACTCTTTCATCAAGTCTATATAGACTTAGCGAAAGCTCAGCAAGTCTGTACACTGGTTTGTCTGTCATGTTAACATGAAGTCTGTACATTGGTTTCTCTGGCACGTTAACACTAAAGTCTGTACACTCACTATTTCGTTAAGTTTATACACTCGTTGTTAGCGGCCTGAACTAACTAAGTCTATACAGCCGTCTATGTGTGCCTTGCTCGCTGAATGAAGTCTGAACATTGCCTTAAGCTGATACTATCTTCGACTGATTAACTGATAGGTTATTCAACTGATTTTCTGACAGGTGTAATGGATGAGGCCATCAAGACTTGCACGTGATCCTAGAGGCTGAAATGCTGACACGTGGACCACTGAAGCTTGGGTGGGAATCGAAAAGAGCATAAGCCCTAGCTGCCTGTTGCTTGTATATATATGGAGTCTCCTCCATCGGCTGAGAGTAATCGAAAGGCAGAGAGCCATCGAGAAAAGCTGAAGAGCATAGAGTGCCTCCACGATACAAAGAATAGAGAAGAAGAAGAAAAGAGAGCAGAAGAAGGAAAAGAGAGAGATAGTGCTCGTGAGAAGTGAGAAGAAAGAGAGAAGAAAGAGAAGCAGAAAGAAGAGGAAGAAAAGAAGATGAGGAGAGAGTCTATTGAAGATCAGTTCAGTCTGTTCGTGGATCAAATCCAGAACGACTATGCTCATTGAGAGCTACATCTCTTGTGTTTCATTTCCAACTTTTGTTGCTGTGCTTTTTATGTTTCCTTATTTTTTCTTTTGTCTCTTTGGTTAGCCTTGTTCTTCCGATTGCCCTGCTGGGGATCGGGTTCCTCCTGTGGATTCAGGAGAAGGGAGACTTGTCTCCGGTTCTGGGCTTGTGGCTAGCAAGTCCAGGGGTCTCTCCGGTCTGGAGGAAGAGAGGGTTCGGTCTCTGGTTTCCAAGTGGCTGGGAGTCACTTGGGGTGTACCTCCGGTTGGGAGGAAGAGGGGAGGTTGTTCCCCTGGTCAAGCTGTGTGGCAGCACCTTGTTCGCAGACTGAGTCTGCTTGGTTCTAGCATTTGCTAGTGAAGCCTCACTCCGGTTGGGAGTGAGGGGTGGATGTAGGTCTGGAGGACCGAACCACCTAAAAAATCTATTGAGTAGTGGTTTGATTGCTTGATTTGCTTCCGCTAGATGCTTGGATAGGCACGCTCCTACTGCTTGTTATTATGTTCAATCGAATTAGCTTAATTCTGGAACTTGCCTAGCATCTGAGTTTTTTATTTGGGCATTATTCGTACCAGGATACATTCACCCCCCCTCTGTATCCGGGCCTAGCACCCTAACACGGCGGAGCTATGGGAACTAAAGCAGCAGTTGATGGAATTGCTTGTGAAAGGGTTCATTCATCCTAGTACTTCCACGTGGGGAGCCCCTGTATTATTCGTCCGGAAGAAGGATGGTTCGATGAGGTTGTGCATCGATTATCGGCAATTGAACCAGTTGACTATCAAGAACAAATATCCATTGCCAAGGATTGATGAGTTATTTGATCAGATAGCAGGAGCTCAGTATTTTTCTAAGATCGACCTTCGATCGGGATATCATTAGTTACGAATTAAGAAGGAGGATATCTATAAAATAGCCTTCCGCAGCAGGTATGGGCATTTTGAATTTGTAGTAATGCCTTTTGGGCTAACGAATGCACCTGCAACTTTCATGCAGCAGATGAACGATGTGTTTCGGCCCTATCTTGATCAATGGGTCGTGGTGTTCATTGATGACATCTTGATTTATTCTAAGAGTGAGGAGGAGCATGCTGAACATTTGAGGATGGCATTGCAACTATTGAGAGATCATCAGTTATATGCCAAGTTTAGTAAGTGTGATTTCTAGCTGCGAGAGGTGTCCTTTTTAGGGCATATTATCACAAAAGAAGGTATTTCTGTTGATCCTTCGAAGGTAGAGGCAGTAAAGAATTTGGGATAAGCCTACTAATGTGACTGAAGTGAGAAGTTTCTTAGGCCTAGCAGGTTACTACCGAAGGTTTATTCAAGATTTCTCCAAGATTGCGGTACCTCTGACAAGATTAACCCGCAAGGAGATCAAATTTGATTGGTCAGAAGATTACGAGCGAAGCTTTCAGACCTTGAAGGAATGTTTGACTACTGCACCTATTTTGGCTTTACCTTTTGGTGAAGGAGGTTTTGTTGTATACACTGATGCTTCAGGTATTGGTTTAGGGTGTGTACTCATGCAGCACAGGAAAGTGATAGCCTATTCTTCTAGGCAGTTGAGGAAGCATGAAGAGAATTATCCTGTTCATGATTTGGAGCAAGCAGCAGTGGTGTTCACCTTGAAGATATGGAGGCACTACTTGTATGGAAAAGCATTCACGATGTTTTCAGATCATAGGAGTTTGAAATACTTGTTTTTTCAGAAGGAACTCAATATGACGCAGCGAAGATGGCTGGAGTATTTGAAGGATTTCGATTTCTCCATTGAGTATCATCCTGGAAAAGGTAATGTTGTGGCAGATGCCTTAAGCCGCAAGCCTATAGCTAAGTTGTCAAGTCTCATGTTACAAGAATGGAAATTGTTGGAGTAGTTAGCTAGTTTGGATCTTAATGTTGACAAGGATCGGGTTATGATTTCTCAGATTCAACGTAAGCCCGAATTACTGATGGAAATCAAATCTCTGCAAGATGATGACCCAGAGTTGGTAGAGATCAAGGGAAGCTTGAGTAACAGACCTGACTTCATGATGGCTGATGATGGAAGATTGTTATTTCAAGGGAGAACTTGTGTACCTGATGTAGCTGAGATAAAGAGTAAGATCCTCGAGGAAGCTCATAGATCCAGATACACCATTCATCCTGGAGGTACTAAAATGTTCAAGGATTTGAAAAGATCTTTTTGGTGGCCGAATATGAAAAGGGAAGTGGCAGACTTCGTAAGTAGATGCTTGGTTTGTCAGCAAGTCAAGGCGGAGCATTTCAGACCAGCAGGGAAATTGAAACCCCTTGATATACCCCAATGGAAGTGGGAGAGCATTGGCATGGATTTCATTATGCGTCTACCTAGGACTCGTAGTGGATTTGATACAATATGGGTGATTGTCGACAGATTGACAAAATCGGCTCATTTCTTATCCATTAAGTCTAAATGGACACTTGATGTTTTGGCTACTTTGTATATGAAGGAAGTGGTAAGACTACATGGTATACCAGTCAGCATTGTGTCTAATAGAGACCCCAGATTCACTTCTCATTTTTGGAAAGGATTGCAAGACTCCTTGGGAACTCGTCTGAATTTCAGTACTGCTTTCCATCCAAAAACAAACGGACAGACTGAAAGGACCAACCAGATAGTGGAAGATATGCTTAGAGCCTGCATGATTGACTTTGGAGGTAGTTGGAGTGATCATTTGGCATTGGTTGAATTCATCTACAACAATAGTTACCAGTCCAGCATTCAGATGGCTCAATTTGAAACTTTGTATGGTAGAAGTTGTCGATCCCCGTTATGTTGGGACGAGGTGGGTGAGAAGCAATGGCTTGGACCAGATCTCATTTCTGAATCATCCAAGAACATTCGTATTATCAAAGATCAGTTGCAAGTAGCACAATCAAGACAGAAGAGTTATGCCGACACCAGGAGGAGAGCATTAGAATTTCAGGTTGGTGAGCATGTATTTTTAAAGGTTTCTCCTATGAGAGGAATTCGAAAGTTTGGTATTCGGGGTAAACTGAGTCCAAGATACATTGGTCCATTCGAGATTCTGGAAAGACTGGGGGAGGTTGCTTACCGTTTGGCACTACCACCTCAGTTATCTAGAGTACACAATATTTTCCACGTGTCTATGTTATGGAAATATGTGTATGATCCCACTCACATTATTCAGCATATGGACTTCGAATTGAAGAAAGATCTGACTTATGAAGAGAGACTGATCAAGATTTTAGATCAGAAGCAACAACAACTCAGGAATCGTTCCATACTGATGGTTAAAGTGTAGTGGAGTCGGCGTGGAACTGAAGAAGCTACTTGGGAGTCAGAAGATACTATGCGGAGACAGTACCCCGACTTATTCTAGGTGAGCTATCTCACTCCCTCTTTTTATTAAGTGCATTGAATTTGGAGGACCAAATTTCTTAAGTGGGGGAGGGTGTAATACCCCGATTTCTTTTAGAAATTAATTAGAAATTTATTAGAAATTAATTAGAATAATCCCTTAATAAATAGAATAAGCTAGATTTTGACTATTTTATAAAAATCCATAAAAATTATATTCTTGTAGAGGATAACACGTTTAACAAACTTATCTACTATGGCCAACCCAAATAAAATCTTTAAGTAGGTCGAATTAGTGGTTTAATCCCAAATTGAACACTTAGTTAACCATACCTTGAAACGCCAAATTCGAGCCCAATACTCTATCTAATGAGCCCAAATCGGTGGCAAATGAAAGCCGGGATGAGAGGATCATTTATCCTCTCTTAATCTCTCGAAACCCTAACCCTAGGAGATGCATTCGACGGAGTTTGGATCCAGTCAACTTTTGCGGCGGCGTTCACATCGACCCGACTTGCGTGGACGAATACTCCGCGCATAGAAGCCTCTAGAAGGTGTGTAACCTATTAAAATGAAGCTCTCTAACCCTAGAATCGTTTATAACCAGCGGCGGCTGTAGAAGAGTTGGACCGAGGGAGATCTCGAGCAATTAGTGGCTGTGTGTACCGACGTCCTTGGTTTTCTTTCTCCTTCCTTCTTCATCCAATTCAGGTAGCTGATAGCAAGCCAAACCCCACAAATAATATATGGTTAGAAGCAGCATCGTGTTAGCTTTCCATTGATGTAGAAATCCCTAAATTCTATCAAGTGTTCTACAAGAATTTTAGGTTTAGTAGAAGCATGTCACATCTAGGGTTCTAATTGTTCCTTTTCGATTAAGTAGTGATTTCAGGCTACAAACATAAAATTGATTCATGCATATTGTATAGTTTTTCGTGCTCTTTCTTTTGATAGTAAAAGCCCCAAATTTCATGCTTTATATCGTGAAAATTTCATGTTTTAATTTAACCCTAGAAACCTCGCCGGAGTCGGGCAAGGCGAGAGGGGTAGCGACCTGTTTGGACATGTGCGGCCACACGATAGACCGCACATCCAAGACAGGCGGCCCTCTGTTGACCGTTTATATGTTTTTATATCTGTTCGTGTCCCTGGAATGTGTGGCCTATCCCAAACCGCATGTCTTTCCTACGGCCAGTTCCAGACAGCACATCCCTCCATGCGGCACACTACCGACCGTCCATATCCAGCATGTCTTCGGATCTGAGGAGACGTGTGCGGCCAGTCTTTGACCGTTCATTGGGATGTAAGGTCCAGAACCGATCGCACATCTGTAATAGAGCAGATTAAATTGTCATTACAGCATGTTATGTTAGTAGATTAATGGTTAATTGCATGTTAGCAACACACCTAATAAACTGTAATTCATGACAGTAAATAATTCTTACTGATCTATTTAAATTGAGCTTGATCTTGATTCATCTTTCCAATGAATGTCAAATTTTAATTGTGAATCCTTTATAATTGAATGGCTATTAGGTTTATACTTGTTATAACCTTAATCTTGAACCATTGTATCCCCTAGTTTTGATTTAGACTCAATCGAACCGCTGTTACTTGAGTTAATCCGAATTGGATTAACAGAGACTTGCGTGGCTATTGATAGACCGCATATACCAATGAACGGGCCAGTGGAGACCGTTCATCCCTGGCAGATGCCAATTTGTCTTGGCCGATTATCCTTGATCTATCTTCGGCCAAATCATGTTTTGATCAGTCCAGTAGACCCTAGGCCGACCAGTAGACAGTGGGCTGGACTCTGGTTCAGTTTCACCCTGCCTATGGTAGCCCGGGAGCCCACTTGGGCTAAAATATAACTCATGGTTAGGCCCTATGTTTTGCGGCCAGTAATGGACCGTACTTCTTACAGGCGGCCCTGAGTGGACCGTTCAACTAATGAGCGGCTCTGTCAGGACCACACATCCTGGCCTCGATTCTATAACTTTCTGGCCTTGTACGGCCCAATCCTAACCGTTCATATATAAGGGAGGCCTGTCAGTAGCCGTTCAACCTTGACCTCCCGAGGGCTAAACCCAGCCCAGTTCCTGTTAGTGCGGTCCAGTGTCGACCGCACAAGTCTTGAGCGGCCCAGTAGTGACCACATATCATCCAGAGACTAGTTTTCCCCGTGTTTTATGGTTTTGAATCCAAGAACATGATGGTTCTTGATAATTTGAACTCCTGGATAGAAATTCTGGACAGTATCTCTTCAACTTAGTCTTGGGATGTTCCGAGGTAAGTTTATACTTGATTATAATTGGCCATTTAACTTGATTAAAGTCTAGACAACTTGGGATCTTGGATCCAATTAATCAATGCCAACGCACCATAGGGGCCCGGTCTGGTCTTGGGGAGAGCGCCCGAAAAGTACTTATGCCCATGGGAGTTTGTAATGACAGGGTGAGGCATTGCACCGAGTGCATGACTAGCGTGATGTCTATGACAATGATCTCTTATCTCTTACTTGATCGTGTTTGACTTGGTTATATTCTTGCTTGTTGGCCAATTTCCTACAATTTCCTATTATATATATTGTTCATAAACTTGTAATTCTTGTAATCTTATCATTCTTGTCATATTGTTATTCCATTCCATTCTTTAGCACTTTCTGTTATTACGTTGTTTCATTCGATCGTTATATCTTTTCTTTCCATTCATATACATGTAATTAATTGGTTAATCACTTATACTTGCCTGTTGTTACCTACTGAGCGTTCGCTCATATAGTTGTTTCCCCCTTTTCTAGGCAGCTCAGGTGAAGATTCACATATGGATGGGAATGGGCGAGAGTGATTACTTGGAGTGTGTCAGCTAGTCGCTATGTTGAGTTTGTTTAGTTGTTTTCATCTAGCCATGTCTTAGAACTTGTGTTTGATATTGTACCGGAGTCGAGTAGAGATTATGTTTGTTTATGTTTAAGTCAGTTTGTAAGAGGTTGATGGTTATTACAATAGATTGGAGTTATTTCTGTTCATGGTATTATGTTAATTCTTAGCTTAGCATGTTATCTTTACTAGCATTTTCCACTGCCGATCCCGATATTCCGCGTCGGGACGTGGCAGCGGCCTCATCCCACCGGCGTCGAACCTCGGCTGCCTCGGGGCACCTGTTGCGCCAACCGCTCTACCTCCCGGCAAATCCGGGAAAGGCGAGTCCGCAAGTACTCCTCGTCCAACAGAATGGGAGGTAGGTCCTCCCTCAAAAGGCGGTCCTCCTAGGCTTTCCGAATCATCGAGGCCTTCTGTCGATACAGGTGGCTGTGCTCAAACCACCATCAGGCGTAATGGACGTCGAACCATCCCCTGCGCCCCGGCCCAGGTGTCGGCAGCCGCTCAAGCTTCCGACGATAGTAAAAGTCCCACCATGCTGTAGCCAGCAAGTGGGTGTCCCGGCCTCTGTACTGTCGACCCGCCAAAGGGAACTCCTGGTTCGGCGGGATCCCCTGGTCGTACCCAAAGTTCCGCGCGAACCTGTGTGGGTAATATGGCTCCATGAAGCTCATCACGGACCGGTGTAGCGCCAGTACCACCGACCGGTTGCTCATCGCCCACACTGTGTACAGCGCCGCATCTGGCTCCTGATGATAAGGAAGGGCGTAGGCCACCCCACCATCTGAAGGCACCAAAATCAAATGGGAGTCTCTAACAGCACTATCAAAAGGCAGCCCCTCCTTGCCCCTACTGGGCAAGTAGGACAGAACTCTCCTGGCCCCCTCAAACTATTCAACGGCATCTCCGTCCGGCTGCCCGGTGAAGCTAAATAGCAAGGGTGCCGCCTGGTTCGCCACTGACCCTCAGGTCACCAGCCTCGGAAATAGCAAGCCAGCCCACACACTGAGGTAGTGGGTCGGTAGAAGTAGGCTCCTCTCACGTGGCGATGAGTGCGCCGCCAACACCCCTAGTCCCTGATAGACGTTGGCGAGAGCCACCAGGGCTAAGGCTAGTCTCTGCCCCTCTGCCAGTTGGCACACCGACCACAGCAACTCCACCCTCAGTAGGCCGTCCTCCCCGTGCGGGACCACAAACATCGCCAGCCAGTATGCCAAGTACGCGTCTAGATGGGTCACGTCCGGCAATCTATGGGGGTTCCACCCCTCCTGTGGTGCGTAGATGTACCTCGTGTATGTCCGGAACCGAAGCTCTACCTCTGTGTACTCCTCCCATGGAGTCTGATCCCTTGCAAACTCCTGGTAAAAGTAGACGGGCCCGTTCTAGAAGTGGCGAACCCATACATTCTGCGGCACCCTAGGAGTTTGCACGGCTCTCTCTCTCCCAGCCAAGGCTAAGTCCCTCCAGGTCTTCAGTAAGTTCCGGTAGCTGTAAGGAACCCGGTATCTTCCATGCCCATCTGTATGACCACGGTGAAGATCATCCAGCACAACCTCCTCATATCCTTCGCCGCTGATCGGCAGCCTAGAAATCCTGAACAAGGACCACAAGTCGAGTGAGGTCTCTCCCTCAGTCGTCGCTACTGTGTTCCATCGATGGCTGAAGCGCTCTGCCAAAGCCTGCAAAAGCCTCGTGTAGCATGGATATCCATACAAGGCCGCAGTCACAACATATCTGATGTCGGCCCGGTCCAGCAGCACCCTGTAGTGGTGAACTATGCCCATCAGCCACTCGGTCGCTCCCTGGCAGTACCTGTGTGAAGGAATCACTGCCCAGCGACCACACCAGCTAACAGCAGTCTGTCGCAGAACCCCAGACAGGAGGCTGCGATCGTCGAAGTCCTCCCCGGCATACTGCAGCCCTGATGGCTCTAACACCAGCCCTGTACTGCCTTTTGTCTCTGCCCGATGATGGCCATGTAGGTCCCAAGAAGCAGGACCCATCGGTCCGACCTGGACTCCAAACCGGTCCGCTCCGCTGAAAAATCCCAGGCACTCGGCACTGGGAAACTGACATTGTCGGCAGTAGTCTCCGGAGAAGCTCGAAAAGCCACAGAGAATGATCCCCTGCAGGCTGTCCATGCCTGCCAAAATCACCCGCTCCAATTGGCCGCGTGCTCCAGTAATCTGGGAATCCCTCTCCTCCATGCTTGGTGGAAGAAAGTTCCTGATAAACTCAAACAAGTAGCGGTCCAAGGGAAACTCCACTAGATAGCCCGCATTGCGGTCATAGGTGTAGATCCCGCCCCCCTTCGAGACCCGAGCCAACTCTACAACCCCAACTCTACTGCCGCGCTCGCCGATGGGGCCCTCGGCTACGGTTGTCTACCCCGAATCAAGATGATCCACACTAGCCACAGTGATGATCGATGGGCCCAAGGGAGGCATGGGTCGCTCTATCCTCCTCAGCTAGCGATCCTCCTCCTGAGCCACTCGCCTCAGGACCCTTTCATCTCTGTCGAATCGTGCCATGGCTGCGAGACAAAATACACAAAGACAGTCAGCACACCAGGAACTCAATATACACAATGCAATGAGACAAAGATATATGAAGTGTCAAAATGCAACTACAATCATCCAGAAAGAGGAGTTCACGGGCCGCACACCCTCATCTCCGCCTCCGATGCATGACCCGTGGGGGGTGTTTGTTGTACCCGGACAATTTCCCCAGCAAAATACCAAAGAACAAGGGTTCGGGAATTTCCCCGAACACCTTCAAGGCATGGGCTATCCATCCCCTCTGGCAACCCAGTGGGCCCGACCAATGGCCCCAACCCGCTAGCTGGGATATACGGCGGCGTTAGCAATTAACCGGGATCACTCCCGACCCCTCAGCGGCGGACTTTGCCCGCGTACTATACAACCACCCGGGCCAACCCGGGGGCACCCCAACTACAAGCCACGCCACATGGCACTCAGCAAAGAGGCCAGGGGCCTACCCGAGATGCCTTCTTTCAACATTCCAAGGTCAAAGGGAGACCCGAATAAGTCAACCACAGGCTTTGGAGGCCCGCGGCATGTGTATACGGCTCACACACGGGTGCCGGGCTTTTCCCCGTACACCGTGTGGGCGCATATGTCCCAGCCCTTCTACAACAAACCGTAGGTCAACCCGCGGCTCCAGCACACCAGTTGGGTTCCATGTCAACCACCCAGCAAGTCGAGACCGCTCCCGACCCTCAAACACATGGCGATGAGCCATTTAGAATTAGCTCTCGGGCCAACCCGAGGCCACTCCGCCAACCCGCCGTGCAATGCAGCACACATCACGAGGCCGGGCCCGTGTGCCCAAGGTGCCTCCTCTCAGCCCCCACAAGCTCATACCCTCATCCCAAGGCCCATTCCAAGGCCTCTCAGCCAGTTACCCAAGCCGTTCGACAACCCGAGGTGTGTCGGGCATTCACCCGAGCACCTTGTGAGCGACAACTACGACTTTACAACAATAGCCCCCACAGGCTAATCCCGGCTTCCCAAGACCTTGTATCCTCGAAAGGACACCCCCAGATAGCAAGAGAAGACCCCCGAGGGCCACCCCTCGGGGCTGCGACTCACCCCAGGGAGGATTCACCTCGGGCGCGGCCGCGCCCCGGGGAGGGCAAACTCCCTTGGGGAGCGTGTCCTCCTCCCAGTCCAAAGGCCCCACGGGCTTTCTCGGCCCCAGTCCCGTGTCTCGCACAAGGTTCATGCAAGGACTCGTTCATCATACCCGTGCATGGAAGAATTCGTAAAGACGAAGCCGCGGGATCACGTGGAGTCACACAAGTCAATCCCCTCGGTCTACGCGTGCAAGCGGCCAGCCAACCTGTCCAAGCCCATATCCTTTATCTTCTTGCGTTCAAATTAAGTCAAAGTGGGGCTAAAAAAATACAAAAATCCAGATTTTATAGAGGTGCCCCCCCTCTCTCTCCTTCCCAGTCCGCCTAAACCCCCCTTGGGGAGGGGTTTAGGCAGACCAGCCTGCCCCCTCAGGCTGGTCCGCCTTGTAGCAACCCTGATAAAAATAAGATTTTTAAATAAATCAAATTAAAATAAAAGATAAGTAAATAGATGACAAAGAGCCTAAATGAGTAAATCATTAATCAAGAGGAAAATAACACCTTTTATCAAGGCGCTAATTTATGAAAGGACGCCAACATGTGAGGTCGTCAATTCTTAAACGGTCAAAATAAATAAAAAGGAAAGTAGAAGTGACGCCCTCCACCTGGGCGCGTTGTATACAAGAAACGACGTTTGATAAGGCGTCAATTTAAATTAACGCCCTCACTAAGGACGTTAATTCAGTTCGAGTTTCGTTCGACCAGGAGTCTATCCAGAGCAAGTTCTGGATAAACTACATCAAAGATGGAAAATAGTAAGGACTTTATCATGGAAGTATTACTTCCAATATAACTCTAACCCTATTAGGATTCTAAAAATCCTATAAATACCCACATATTCAATCTGTTCGCTATTTTGGCGTTCGATTCTTCTGAGGTATGTGAAGAACAACAGGTTCTTCTTGAATCTCTGCTTTTCGATTTCATGAAGAGTGCTAATTATTCTTCATCTTCTTTTATTTGTAGGAAGCCTGCAGTAACTCTGTTGAATCAACTGAAGAAGTGGGTTCTTCAAACGGCAAGCATCTACATCTGTTCATGTTAAAAGAAGAACTTATTGATAATCTTCTTCCTCTTTCGCTATAGGTTGCCTGCCTTGCGTTTCTTGACGTGCTGAAGAATGTGGGGTTCTTCATCAAACATCATCTTCTAGAGGCCGGGTTAGAACAGAGCATCGGTTTCTTACCAAAACCTTCACGTTTCCTCTCCCAGATCACCTTCAGGTAGGTTTTCTCAAGAACGTAGCCCAACTAGTATAAATTATGAAATAAACTCATCCATGATCTCATGCATATAATTTTATTGCGTTTCCAAATGTTTTCTGAGAGATTTTAAAGAAGCGACCCAGACAAGGGCGTTAATTCTTATTTTGACGCCCTACCTAGTAGTCGTCAATTTCATATAATTGATAATTATCTATGTTTAAAATTCTATAACTATGAAATCATGAATCTAAATTAATGCATGATCGCACCTATCGAATCCTGCTATTTTTCTGGTCCTGACCATGTACCTGTTTATTGAAAATTTAATATCTGAAACTTGGAAAATTATTGAATTAACGACCTGCACAAAGTCGTCTCTTATTGAACTGACGCCCTAGACCAGGGCGCTAATTGAAAGTAACGCCCCTGTCCAGGGCGCATTTTTGTTAAAATTCCAGAATATTGATTTTCTGTAGAATAGAAATATTGAAGGGACAACTACCGTATAAGTCGTCAAATGTGTAAATAAACGCCCTCTGTAAGGCGTTAATTACGTGATTCACGACTTTGGTCAAGTCGCTATTTTCTACATTACCGTTTTTCCTGGTTTCTGTTAACCGAGGGTTTGATATATACGTAGATATATATGTATCGGCACTATATTCCGTTCCGTGAATATAGTCCCATGTTTCATGGTGATTTATCGTTTACCCACTAATTCTCATTGACATACAAGCTCTCCATTGGACATTCCGTTCCTTTGGACTAGCAAGTTAGTCATAGAGACCTCTGTAAGTCTCCTCGCAGCCTTGGATTCCCTCAAGGCCGACTGAGCTGGTTGTACCATAAAAACCCATTACACGATCTTTGCCATGTCACTCTATAGATACATGGTATACCGGCCCTCATGTCATGCCATGGGTATGATATGAGAATTATCTTAATGAACGGGGAAGAACATGCCGTTGTTATGATGTTCTTGTAAACCCCAATTCTATATCAACATTGATATGCTGTTCTTGTAAACCCCAATTCTATATTAAACATGATGTTCTTGTGGACCTCAATTCTATATTAAAAGGAGTGCCCATCTACTTGTGGGCACTTACTTGTCATGGTACCCAAGTTAGGGAACTAATTCCACCTAGTTTTATCGATAATCGTGATTGTACTGTTATTATCGCCTATCTATGTCAAAGTGTCATATTTTTGGACTCAATTCTATCAAAGTCTATCCTACATATCTACAAGCTTTATTCTTGAAATTCCATATTGGCTATATACAAAAGTGGATGTCAAAATACATGATCAATGCCTGCGCATATAGGGCCCGATTTGGTCATGGGAGGAGCACCCGAAAGTACTAGTGCCCATGGGAGTTGTAATGATAATGGTATTGGCATTATACCAAAGTGCATGACTAGCTTGATTGAACATTCCACAAATCTTGTACTTGACTTGATATTACATGACTTGCGTGGCCCGAAAAAGGGTAATTACTTGCGTGCTTGAATGAAATAGCCAAATTCCAACATGACTTGATATGACAACTATACTTGCTTGGATATCTTGATATCTTTTGATATAAGTTCTTGAAAGTTCATGGCTAGTTCTTCTTGCTATCTTATTGTTATATCCTCTTTCTATCTTGTCGTTTTATGCGAGCATGCATAGCTATAGTGCATTTATGAAAGATGTAATTATTTAAACCCCTTGCTAGTTCTTGAGATATAATTTTTCCTACTGAGCGTTCGCTCACTCAGTGTTTCCCTACTTTTCAGGTAAGTCCGACGATGAGGGAACTCAGTCTGATGGGGAAAGTCAAGAGTGAAAGAGATAGAGATTCTCCCGTGTCATCTTGTCTTTTCTTTATTTCTTGAGTCAACTATGTACCTTTCTTTTATTTTAGTTTAGTAATTCAAGGGTTTGTAATAGACATATGTTTATGAAGAAATAAAAGGATTGGGTTATCTTTATATTTACGCACTCTATCTTTGTGTCGAATACACTACTACTCTGATTGACATGATTGATATAAACTCATCACGCATCTCCGGGTATCTTCCGCACTCGGGACGTGACAATTTTTGTGGTATCAGAGCCTAGGGTATTCAATTCCTAGGAACCCAAGTCCAAGGATAGGCTAAACCTTTAACCAGTGAGATTGGGTAGGACCAAGGGTTAAAGTTAACATAGAAGTAAAAGCCTTTTAACGCAATCACATACTAATAGCTATTGTAATTGTAGGACAATGGCTGCCGAACGTGCTCAATGGCGCAACATGCAACGCACTCTCCAGGGCATGACCCAGGCACTTCAACAAGTGGCACAAGGAGGTGCACATCATGGAGCAGGAAATCTCCACCAAAGATTCAAGAACATGAACCCTCCTAAGTTCATGGGATCCACCGATCCAGATGATGCCGAACACTGGATCCGAGAGACGGAACGTGTTTTTAGAGTCATGCAATGTTCGGACCAAGAGAAGGTCCTGTTAGCCACATTTCAATTAGAAAGAGACGCCCGATGCTGGTGGGAGTCGGTAGAAGCCACATTAGATCAAGGACAAGTTACTTGGGAGGAGTTTGTTGAACATTTCAACGATAAATATTTCTCAGATCGAGTTCAAGAGAAGAAAGCCGCTGAATTCGCCGCACTTAAGCAACGATCTTTGTCGGTGGCTGAATATGAAGCGCAGTTCTCTAGGCTGTCTCGGTATGCTAAGCACTTAGTTAGCACCGAGAAGATGAAAGCTAGGAGGTTCCTAAATGGGCTTAGGCCCCAATATATCACACAGCTGGCGCCAATGGATATCCAGGTCTACTCGGAAATGGTGCGCCGAGCTCAGTTATTAGAAGACGCCACGGAACTATCTGATAGAATCCGTGGGAAGGACAAGAAAGAACAAGTCACAAGTTCGGGTTCCTTTAAACCCAACTTCAAGAAGAGGCCTAGCGCTAGAGGTACTTCTTCTCAAGACCAAAAATTTAAGAAGACCAAGCCCTTCTCTATCACTACTACACCTTCGAATATAATATGCAAGCATTGTGACAAGGCTGGTCATAAAGCCGAAGAATGCTGGAGGAAACTAGGAGCATGTCTCCGTTGCGGGAGCCGTGAGCATCGGATTCCCGATTGCCCATTACTTAATGATCAAGCCGGTGACGGAAAGCGCCCGGTAACCAAGAACGCTCGTCTTCACGCCATTAAGGAAATCGAGGAACAAGAAGGCGGACTGGTAGAAGGTACATTAAAAGTTTGTTCCAAGTCTGCACATGTCTTATTTGATACGGGTGCTTCACATTCAATTATTTCCAAAAGGTTTGCTGATCCGTTACCCTTAGAACCGGAATGGATAAAATTAGTCTTGTCTACTCCTCTAGGAAACGAAACTGATATCACTCACCATTACCAAAACTGTGAAGTATTGGTTCAGGGTAGGAATCTCCCTATTGATCTTATATGTTTAGATCTAAAGGAGTATGATGTCATATTTGGAGCGGATTGGTTATCCAAATACCAGGCAACTGTGGATTGCCGCAACAGCAAAGTTACTTTCAAGGACTTTCCAGACCTAGTCTATTCCAGCCCTAAGAGTCGAAGCAAATCGCCACTTATTTCAGCTCTCCGAGCTAGCAAGCTAATCAGGAAAGGATGTGTATCTTTCCTTGCATTTGTCACCCTTAAGGAGAATAAGGAAACTAAGATAGAAGATATCCCAGTTGTGCAAGAATTTCCGGATGTGTTTCCGGAAGATCTGCCTGGTTTACCCCCACAAAGAGAAGTGGCCTTCACCATTGACTTAGTCCCTGGTGCTGGTCCAATTTCTAAGGCACCTTATAGAATGTCCCCTGTTGAACTCAAGGAGTTGAAGGAGCAATTGATGGAACTTCTTAAGAAAGGATTCATTAGACCGAGTACTTCCCCGTGGGGAGCGCCTGTACTATTTGTAAAGAAGAAGGATGGATCCATGAGGTTATGTATCGACTATCGACAGTTGAATCATCTCACTATCAGGAACAAGTATCCACTGCCGAGAATCGATGAATTATTTGACCAAATATCTGGATCCATGTATTTTTCAAAGATTGATCTCAGGTCGGGATATCATCAACTAAAAATCAAGGATGATGACATTCATAAGACTGCATTCAGAAGCAGGTATGGCCATTATGAGTTTGTGGTTATGCCTTTTGGACTAACAAATGCCCCTGCTGCCTTTATGCAGTTAATGAATAGTATATTCAGGCCTTATCTAGATCAATTCGTGGTGGTTTTCATTGATGATATACTGATCTACTCCAAGACCAAGGAAGAACATGAGGAGCATTTAAGGATTGCATTACAGATATTGAGGACAAACCAACTATATGCAAAGCTCAGCAAGTGTGAATTCTGGCTTGAGGAAGTGACTTTTCTCGGACATGTTATATCAAAAGATGGCTTGTCTGTAGATCCATCAAAGGTGGAAGCTGTAAGGAATTGGGAAAGACCAACCAATGCTAGCGAGATCCGTAGTTTCTTGGGTCTTGCGGGCTACTATCGGCGATTCATCAAGGACTTCTCCAAAATCGCCGTACCCCTCACTAGGCTAACTCGCAAAGAGATCCGTTATGAATGGAGTGAGAAATGTGAAAAAAGCTTCCAAACTCTCAAGGATCATCTGACTACAGCCCCGGTCTTAGCTCTACCAGTTGAAGGAGAGAAATTCGAGGTATACACCGATGCATCTGGCATTGGCCTCGGATCTGTTTTAATGTAACAAGGAAAAGTTATAGCATACTCTTCTCGTCAATTGAAGAAGCATGAAGAGAACTACCCCGTCCATGACTTAGAATTGGCCGCGGTGGTATTCGCACTCAAAATATGGAGACATTATCTTTATGGAGTACAGTTTACTATATACTCTGATCACAAGAGTCTCAAGTATCTCTTTTCACAGAAGGAACTAAATATGAGGCAAAGACGTTGGCTAGAATACCTCAAGGACTTCGACTTCAATATACAATATCATCCCGGAAAGGGTAACCATGTAGCAGATGTCCTTAGTCGAAAGCCGAGAGCACTGTTAGCCAATTGTATGATTCAAGAATGAAAATTGCTGGAGCAATTCTCTGAACTCAATATAAGCATGGACACATACTTTCAATGTGTCACATTGTCTCATATAAGCATTCATCCAGACCTATTATCTGAAATACGAGCGCTTCAAGATAATGACCCAATATTAGTGGAGATCAAAGGCAAACTGGAAGGACAATCTGATTTCCAAATAACTTGTGAAGGAAGATTGATGTTCAGGAATAGAACTTGCATCCCGGATTGTCCCGAGTTAAAGAAAAAGATCTTAGATGAAGCTCATAGATCCAGGTACACGATTCATCCAGGATCAACCAAAATGTACCAAGATGTGAAGGGGAATTTTTGGTGGCCCAACATGAAAAGGGAAATAGCAGACTATGTATCACGCTGTCTCACTTGCCAACAGGTCAAGGCGAAACACCAAAAGCCTGCTGGAAAATTACATCCTCTAGATATTCCTAAATGGAAGTGGGAGAATATTAGTATGGATTTCATCATGGGTTTATCTAAATCAAAAGGAGGACATGATGGAATATGGGTTATTATTGACCGATTGACTAAATCGGCGCATTTCTTGCCAATAAAGAGCCGATGGTCAGTTGATGTTTTGGCTGCATTATACATCAAGGAAATAGTCAGATTACATGGTATTCCTGTTTCAATCGTGTCTGACAGAGATCCCCGTTTTACTTCTCATTTTTGGAAAGGACTACAGCATTCGTTAGGAACAAGGCTTAACTTTAGTACAGCTTTTCATCCTCAGACGGATGGTCAGACCGAGAGAACCAATCAAGTAGTTGAAGATATGCTCAGGGCTTGCATCATTGATTTTGGTGGAAGCTGGCATGACCACTTGCCTCTGGTTGAATTTGCATACAATAATAGTTATCATACAAGTATACAAATGGCACCTTTCGAAGCTTTATACGGAAGGAGTTGCCGATCACCCTTATGCTGGGACGAAGTTGGAGAGAAACAACTATTAGGACCAGACATGGTAAGGGATACCACTGAGAAGATACAATCGATTAGAGAAAGACTGCAAGTTGCTCAGTCTAGGCAAAAGGCTTATGCCGATACAAGAAGGAGAGATCTTGAATTCCAAATTGGAGATCATGTATTTCTCAAGATATCGCCTGGACGTGGCATACGGAGATTTGGTGTTAAGGGCAAGCTTACACCAAGGTTCATCGGACCTTTCGAGATACTGGACCGAGTTGGCAAGGTTGCTTATCGCATCGCATTACCTCCTCAATTGTCCGATGTTCATAATGTGTTCCACGTATCTATGTTGAAGAAATATGTGCACGATCCATCGCATATTATTGAACATGGAGACTTAGTTATCCAGAAGGATCTCACATATGAACAGAAGGCCATAAAGATACTAGATCCTGAGGTGCGTACCCTAAGGAATAAGGTTATTCCTATACTTAAGGTACAATGGAATAAGAACTCCAAACATGAAGCTACATGGGAGACCGAGGAATCCATGAGGAAGCGATTTCCAGAATTATTTTAAGGTATATACTCTACACTCTCCACTTATATATACTATTGAATTTGGGGACCAAATTCTTTTAAGTGGGGGAGGGTGTAGCAACCCAGATAAAAATAAGATTTTTAAATAAATCAAATTAAAATAAAAGATAATTAAATAGATGACAAAGAGCCTAAATGAGTAAATCATTAATCAAGAGGAAAATAACGCCTTTTATCAAGGCGCTAATTTATGAAAGGACGCCAACATGTGAGGTCGTCAATTCTTAAACGGTCAAAATAAAGAAAAAGGAAAGTAGAAGTGACGCCCTCCACATGGGCACGTTGTATACAAGAAACGACGCTTGACAAGGCGTCAATTTAAATTAACGCCCTCACTTAGGACGTTAATTCAGTTCGAGTTTCGTTCAACCAGGAGTCTATCCAGAGCAAGTTCTGGATAAACTACATCGAAGATGGAAAATAGTAAGGACTTTATCATGGAAGTATTACTTCCAATATAACTCTAACCCTATTAGGATTCTAAAAATCCTATAAATACCCACCTATTCGATCTGTTCGCTATTTTGGCGTTCGGTTCTTCTGAGGTATGTGAAGAACAACAGGTTCTTCTTGAATATCTGCTTTTCGATTTCATGAAGAGTGTTAATTATTCTTCATCTTCTTTTATTTGTAGGAAGCCTGCAGTAACTCTGTTGAATCAACTGAAGAAGTGGGTTCTTCAAACGGCAAGCATCTACATCTGTTCGTGTTAAAAGAAGAACTTATTGATAATCTTCTTCCTCTTTCGCTATAGGTTGCCTGCCTTGCATTTCTTGACGTGCTGAAGAACGTGGGGTTCTTCATCAAACATCATCTTCTAGAGGCCGGGTTAGAACAGAGCATCAGTTTCTTACCAAAACCTTCACGTTTCCTCTCCCAGATCACCTTCAGGTAGGTTTTCTCAAGAACGTAGCCCAACTAGTATAAATTATGAAATAAACTCATCCATGATCTCATGCATATAATTTTACTGCGTTTCCAAATGTTTTCTGAGAGATTTTAAAGAAGCGACCCAGACAAGGGCGCTAATTCTTATTTTGACGCCCTACCTAGTAGTCGTCAATTTCATATAATTGATAATTATCCATGTTTAAAATTCTATAACTATGATATCATGAATCTAAATTAATGCATGATCACACCTATCGAATCCTGCTATTTTTCTGGTCCTGACCATGTACCTGTTTACTGAAAATTTAATATCTGAAACTTGGAAAATTATTGAATTAACGACCTGCACAAAGTCGTCTCTTATTGAACTGACGCCCTAGACCAGGGCGCTAATTGAAAAGTAACGCCCCTGTCTAGGGCGCGTTTTTGTTAAAATTCCAGAATATTGATTTTCTATAGAATAGAAATATTGAAGGGACGACTACCGTATAAGTCGTCAAATTTGTAAATAAACGCCCTCTGTAAGGCGTTAATTACGTGATTCACGACTTTGGTCAAGTCGCTATTTTCTGCATTACGGTTTTTCCTGGTTTCTGTTAACCGAGGGTTTGATATATACGTAGATATATATGTATCGGCACTATATTCCGTTCCGTGAATATAGTCCCACGTTTCATGGTGATTTATCGTTTACCCACTAATTCTCATTGACATACAAGCTCTCCATTGGACATTCCGTTCCTTTGGACTAGCAAGTTAGTCATAGAGACCTCTGTAAGTCTCTTCGCAGCCTTGGATTCCCTCAAGGCCGACTGAGCTGGTTGTACCATAAAAACCCATTACACGATCTTTGCCATGTCACTCTATAGATACATGGTATACCGGCCCTCATGTCATGCCATGGGTATGATATGAGAATTATCTTAATGAACGGGGAAGAACATGCTGTTGTTATGCTGTTCTTGTAAACCCCAATTCTATATCAACATTGATATGCTGTTCTTGTAAACCCCAATTCTATATTAAACATGATGTTCTTGTGGACCTCAATTCTATATTAAAAGGAGTGACCATCTACTTGTGGGCACTTACTTGTCATGGTACCCAAGTTAGGGAACCAATTCCACCTAGTTTTATCGATAATCGTGATTGTACTGTTATTATCGCCTATCTATGTCAAAGTGTCATATTTTTGGACTCAATTCTATCAAAGTCTATCCTACATATCTACAAGCTTTATTCTTGAAATTCCATATTGGCTATATACAAAAGTGGATGTCAAAATATATGATCAATGCCTGCGCATATAGGGCCCGATTTGGTCCTGGGAGGAGCACCCGAAAGTACTAGTGCCCATGGGAGTTGTAATGATAATGGTATTGGCATTATACCAAAGTGCATGACTAGCTTGATTGAACATTCCACAAATCTTGTACTTGACTTGATATTACATGACTTGCGTGGCCCGAAAAAGGGTAATTACTTGCGTGCTTGAATGAAATAGCCAAATTCCAACATGACTTGATATGACAACTATACTTGCTTGGATATCTTGATATCTTTTGATATAAGTTCTTGAAAGTTCATGACTAGTTCTTCTTGCTATCTTATTGTTATATCCTCTTTCTATCTTGTCGTTTTATGCGAGCATGCATAGCTATAGTGCATTTATGAAAGATGTAATTATTTAAACCCCTTGCTAGTTCTTGAGATATAATTTTTCCTACTGAGCGTTCGCTCACTCAGTGTTTCCCTACTTTTTAGGTAAGTCCGACGATGAGGGAACTCAGTCTGATGGGGAAAGTCAAGAGTGAAAGAGATAGAGATTCTCCCCTGTCATCTTGTCTTTTCTTTATTTCTTGAGTCAACTATGTACCTTTATTTTATTTTAGTTTAGTATTTCAAGGGTTTGTAATAGACATATGTTTATGAAGAAATAAAAGGATTGGGTTATCTTTATATTTGCGCACTCTGTCTTTGTGTCGAATACACTACTACTCTGATTGACATGATTGATATAAACTCATCACGCATCTCCGGGTATCTTCCGCGCTCGGGGCGTGACACGCCTAAACCCCATAATAATAAAAAAAAGTTTTTTTAAAGGGGAAAAAACCACATGCCTAGTCCCCCTAAACCCCCCCTGGAGGAGGGTTTAGGCGGACAAGCCTGCCCCATCAGGCTGGTCCGCGTAAACCCCATCAAAACTAAAAAAAACATTTTTTTTAACAAAAGAAAAAACCCTCCGTGAGGGGTTTAGGCGGACCAGACCAGCCCCTTGGGCTGGTCCGCCTAAACCCTATCCTCCCCACTCCATAATACAAAAAAAAATGTGTTTTTGTGGGGTTTACCGGGACAAAGTTGGACCTCCAACTTGGTCTGCCTAAACCCTACCCCTGCCCCTTCAAATTCTGATAAATTCCACACCTTAGAAGCTCAAGGGGCAACATGCACATGCAGACACACAGATGGACACGGACAGGCAGACAAACCCGACCTAACTGTCACACCCTCGGACTTTCGAGGCTTTCGGCAAGGGTCGGGGACGCGAGGAGCTAAGTGCGCTCGCGGTTGGCTTGTCAGATCGGCTCGCACACGCCGAGGGTATGCCACATGTGTAGACGCCTGATTTCGGACATCCCACGGACCTTGTCTAGCCATCCTGGAAGTGACACTTCCTCTTGGTTGATTGAGAGTGTGGAGTCCCATCTTTATCTAGGTAGGCTCCACCATGTCCCTTTGTGGATGCCCATTTTCCATTGATCCCCCCTGGAAGGCCAACGTCTTGGCCGCCCAGAACCTAGGGCGGCCAAACACCTGGCCGCCCAGCCCATTCCAGGGCGACCAGAACCCTGGCCGCCCACCATCCTAGGTGGCCACAAGGCTGGCCGCACAGCTCTTCCAAGAAGGCCAGCCACCTGGCCACCCTCACCCTCAAGAAGGCCATCGACCTGGCCGCCCAGCTCCTTTGGACGGCCAGAACCTTAGCCGCCTCCTGATAATTGCAGTCAAACTCCACGATCTGCCCACTCCGGGCACGTCCTCCAAAACTGCTCCCACCCCGGGAGGATCGAGACTCACGTAGCCTCACACGTACTCTATCTTCGACTATTTTTTCATGAGGGAATGCCCCACATACAAAACGCCATTTCGATCCATCTCACGGGGGGTTGGACATTTTCTCACGGAGAGAGTTGGACATTTTCTTGGGTGGTAGGAAAAGACCATTCTAGATGTTCTGGCAGCTCAGAGAGCACCTTCCCTCATCCCCGTCGATCTATCTGAAGTTGGAGTGCTCCGCCGTGGACGAGCCCCAATTGCAGGGGGTGGCCATTGACATGGCCGCCCACCCTCTCTAAGCGACCACAATGCTGGCCGCCCTCTGTTGGTTGATGGGCAAACCCCATCCTTTCTTTCCCTTGTCCCCTATATTTCTACATTCCTTTCTATTTTACTGCATCCATGCATGATAGATCTTCCTAGATCCCATTTTAAAGAGGTTTTCCAACCCAAAACATAGGGAAGGAGAATGTTCGAAAGTCTAGGCCATCCCCCTTTCCGCCCCCCTTCCCGGTACGATCACCCCCATTTGCATGTTCTTCCTTTCATTTTGAGCATATACTACACTATCATAGTCTAATGGGTTTATTCTCTATGTTTGCTGGTTAACTTGCAGGAACTTCATCATCGACTCGCAGAGCTCCCCATTCTTGGCCGGCCGAGAGTGAGGATAGAAGAACCCACCATCTCCCCATTCCTAAGGCATCCACGATCATCACTCCTGTGAGGTTCAGGTAAACACCTCTGGCAATTACACCTTTTCCATCTTTCTAACCTGTGCACTGTAGGTAGCAGCAGCACAAGTTCGGGAGGACACACGCGCGCACGCCGTACGCAGACGACGTGCCACTTCCGGCACCTACAACATGTACTCCCCTCGTACGGCGTCTAGCCATCGTACACGGGTCCATCTCTGCCGCGTGTAAAGCGTCATACCCAACACGGAAACACATGCTCACTGCTCGCCCCGAGCTAGCCGTCGACCGCCCTGACCGATGACTCGAGTTAACCAGAATCCTGGCCCGGGAGTAATTCACCCGGGGCCGGCCCTGACTCACCAGCACGACGACGTTCACCTTCTGAGGTCCGGACCCAACCGCTCATCTTCGAGCCTCGTTCTACCTCCGCCGAGCATCAGCCCCTGACCGCTTGTGCCTCCCGGCAATCAGGCTTGCCTCGATTCCTCACGAAGGACCTCTGTAAAACGCGCGGATATCCGCCATACCATGCATTGACCCGGGGACCGACTCACACATCGGAATTGTCCCGCGGCTTGCGCCAGCTGTACTCTCGCCTCCTTGGCCCATTTGTAAAGCCCATGTGGCTCTCATATAACATAAAACCGGTTGAAGGCATGCGCCCGTGTGCGGGCTCCAGTTTTCTACCTACACCATTCGGCATACGTGCCTGACATCCCTGAACCCAGCCATCACCCCCCAGATAAAAGCACGACCACAGTTGCGGAATGCTCCTGACCCTCCACCCATGCCTTCAGACACATACAGGCTTCTCTTTAGCATAGAACGAAGGTGTTCGGATTCAATCTGATGTAAATAAACACCGATCGCTTGCGGTCGGTGGGGAAAGACGTCCAGTACACGATTCCCACAATCGCCTACGCACTCGCACCCGTGGAACCCCCTCGATCCATGTGTTACCCGACCTCTCGAGCCCACGTGCCGGGCCCTGGTGGCACTTCCCCGGTCAACCCTTGGTTCCATAGGTGATTGTCGAGAAATCGACTGGCACGCCCGCACCCTGTCCGGATAACCTATGCCCCTACACTCCCGTGCCATTCGACCCTTCTCGGCTTTCTGTAAAAGAAGAGTGCCCAGTACCGCCGTGAGAGGCCAACGGCCCCAAAGGAGGATACCCGAGATACATCAAACTCCCGTATCTTCCTCCCCCGCTGTATTCCTACCGTCACCCAGGTCACCGGCATAAAAAAAAAAAAAAAAAGAAGAGGGAAAAAAACCCCCGCAACAGTAACTTACATGATCCACCTAGAACTAGGTCACATTTCAGAATTATTGATGAATTAGAACAACTTGCTCTTGTCTCCCAAATTGAACCAAAGAATATTGAAGAAGCTTTGAAAGATGAAAATTGGATAAATTCCATGCAAGATGAATTAAACCGATTTCAAAGAAATAGTGTGTGGCATCTAGTTCCTAGACCCTCATCAAAAACTATCATAGGCACTAAATGGGTTTTTAGGAACAAGCTTAGTGAAGATGGAACAATAATAAGGAATAAAGTTAGATTAGTGGCTCAGGGGTATGCTCAAGAATTTGGAATTGATTTTAAAGAATCTTTTACCCATGTAGCTAGATTAGAAGCAATTAGGATCTTGCTTGGTTTTGCTTGTGCACCCAAAATAAAATTGCAACAAATGGATGTAAAAAGTACTTTTTTAAATGGCTTAATAAAAGAAGAGGTTTATGTTGAACAACCCCCCGATTTTGAATGCTCTTATCATGAAGATTATGTGTTTAAGCTGGACAGGGCTCTCTATGATTTGAAGCAAGCACCCAGAGCTTAGTGTGATAGGCTAAGCTCATTCCTCACTGAAAAAGGCTACATTAGAGGTAATGTAGACCAAACAGTCTTCACAAAAAGACAAGGTAAGGACATCATGTTAGTTCAAATTTATTTTGATGATATTGTGTTCGGTTCTACAAAGCCTAAAATGTGTGAGGATTTTGCTGATCTTATGACTAGTGAGTTTGAGATGAGCTTAATGGGTGAGCTTCAATTTTTCCTTGGCTTGCAGATCTGTCAAAGTGATGAAGGATGCTTCATAAGTCAAGCCAAATATGTAAAGAAGTTGCTGAAAAGATTTGATATGACAAATTGCAAAACTATTGCAACTCCTATGGGAACAACTACATCACTGGATGCAGATGAGAAAGGAAGATTGATGGATGCAAAGAGCTATAGAGGTATGATTGGTTCATTACTCTATTTAACTGCATCTAGATCAGACATCTAATTTAGTGTTTGCTTTGTACTAGATTCCAAGCTAGTCCTAGAGAATCTCACTTGACTGCTGTTAAGCGTATCTTTAGATACCTTGCTAGCACTCAAGACTTGGGATTATGGTTTCCAACATCTTGTGAATTTTCTCTTATTGCTTATTCGAATGCTGACTATGCAGGAGGCAAATTGGATCGCAAGAGCACTAGTGGCTATCTCCAATTCTTGGGCAGATGTTTAGTCTCTTGGGCTTCCAAGAAACAACACCCGGTCCCACTCTCTACTGCAGAGGTAGAATATGTTGCTGTAGGGAGTTGTGGCACCCAAGTGTTGTGGATTAAACATCAACTCCAGGACTACTTAGTAGATCTTGGATGTGTCCATATTCTATGTGATAACACAAGTGCTATAAGTCTTGCTAAAAATCCAGTCCTGCACTCTAGGACCAAGCACATAGATGTAAAGCATCACTTTATTAGAGATGAAGTTTTTAAGAAAAACTTTGAGCTACATTTTGTCCAATCAGAAAATCAGGTTGCAGATATTTTTACTAAACCATTGTGCATGGACATGTTTTCATCTCTAAGAAGGGAGTTAAGTCTATGTAGACCTCAACCAAATCAGGTTTGAATTGTTTAATTAACTCTCTCACTGTGTTCCTAGCATAATGAGTAAAAGTACATGTTTTCTGTGTTGAGTCTCTCCAGATGATTTTGATGATAACAAAACCCCGGTATTACAACCTAAGTAATAACTTGCTTAAACCACTCTCAAAGCCATCTTTAATCAAGCAAATGCCTAAATCTACCAAGTTTCAAGAAATGCCCAGGATAAGTTCAACCAACTCATAGTGATTGGAACAAGATGTGGTCATAAGATAATTTGTTCACATATTATGATTTATTGGCTAACTCTCTAAAACTGCAGGTTTTCCAGACTAGCGATCGACCGCCAGACAGGGCTCGGTCGATTGATTTTCCCAGCGTTGAAAGGTTCAATGACTGTAAAATTCTGGTCGACCGCCCCCTCCTACCCGGTCGACCGCCAGCTTCGCAGCCCCTATTGTTGACTTTCTTTTCTCCATGAGGATGGAGCATCTATCTAAGGTTTTTTAATTCCAAAGTCTCCAGACATGCCAGGATTTGTGGATCTGGTTCCTGGCTTGTCCCTTGACCATTCAAGAGTTATAAAAACATCACATTGGGGTCAAAAACCCTAATCACTGAAGGAGATCCAATGGAGGCCATCTAAGGGAAAAAGTGAGCTGCTGCAAGAACCAGAAGAGCTGCATGAACAGTACTCCGTCTAGTCATTCTTCATCCATTTTTAAGTTTTTGAAGATCATCCTGAAGCCGTTCAAGTGAAGATTAAGCTGAAGAGCAAGCTTCATCAAAAATCCTCTTCATCCACCAAGGGGGAGCATAAATCAAGATTTTTATTTCGTGTTTCTTTTCTCCAATCTCTTGAGCTTCAAGTGTTGTTTCTTTGTAATTTTAAACACTCTAGTGTGTGTGGATCTTCCTAGATCCGTGTGTGTTTAGGTGTATTTACACCTTCGTGGGAGTTTCCAACTCCCTACATGTGTGTGTGTGTTTAGATCTTGTAATCCCTTACAAGATAGTGTGTGAATCCTCACAGTTTGTGACGGGTGGACGTAGGTTGCTGTTGTTGCATCCGAACCACCTAAAAATCATTGTTTCTTGTGTGGTTTGTTCCTTATCTTCTACCTCTAATTCTATCTAGCATGTTAGCATATCGCATCTGCTGATTTAATCGTTTAGATCTAGATTGATTGATCATTCTCTAATAGATCGTTGGTATATCAAAAGCTGGGTTCAGACTGACAAGGTTAGTCTTGTCGGGAAGATAACACCTTGCGTGAGAGAATCTTCAGATTCGCAAACTCCGCCTAGTACCAAGAGCTATTGTAGTGGTGATTTTGATAAGATCTATTTTGTTCTGCTTCAGATCTAAATTGATAATTGCTATTTCATCATACAAACTTCAAATCTGATAAAATTTTCTTAAAATTTGTTATCACCCAATTCACCCCCCCCCCTTGGGTGTTATTGATCGCGGGACTTCAATTGGTATCAGAGTTAAGGCTCTATTTCTTTCAGATCTAACGATCTAGAGTCAGATCCAGATCAATGGCCAACAAGGGGATGATGCCTGAGGGTCATTCCATTCACCGTCCTCCATACTTCGATGGCTCGAATTACTCCTATTGGAAAAATAGAATGCACGTCTTTCTGAGAGCCCAAGAGTATGAGATCTGGAGGGTTGTGGACAAGGGTCCGTATAAACTCTCAGATGATGAAGAAAATGGACACCCAAGGAAATTAAGAAATGCACTGTAAATTTTAATGCTATGAATATTATGCAATGTGCTATACATCCTAATGAGTTTTCTCGTGTATCCATGTGCACTTCAGCGAAGGAGATGTGGGACAAGTTGCGACTCATATATAATGGAACCTCAGAGGTCAAGGAGACCAAGGCCAATCTACTTGTCAGAGACTATGAACTATTCAAAATGAAATCTGAAGAAACCATCTCAGAGATGTTCGCGAGGTTAACTGAGATCACAAATGGTCTCAAAAGTCTTGGGAAGGAGTACACAAACTCCGATCTTGTGAGGAAGGTTTTGAGATCACTTCCACTAGCATGGCACACTAAGGTCACTGTTATTGAAGACTCAAAAAAATTATCCACACTCTCTCTAGATGAGCTCATAGGGTCACTCATGACCTATGAGATAAACAGGAGGAGAACAGCCGAGGAAGAAACGAAGAAGAAGAAAGTGGTGGGATTGAAAGTTCAACAATCTGATGATGACTTCCAAGAAGAAGAATCCAGCGAGGGAAGTAATGAAGAAGAAGACTTGGCCATGATAACTCGCCAAGTAAAGAGGTTTTTGAGAAAGAAGAGAAATTTTCAAGGCAATTTCAGAAAGGCGCAAAGGAAGCCCGTTCAAACTAAGGGCGAGCCGAGCAAGCCCAATAATGTCATTTGTTATGAATGCAAGAAGCCCGGGCACATGAGAGGAGAGTGTCCAGATCTAAAGAGGAAATTCAAGAAGGACAAGCTTAAAAAACCCAAGCAATGGTCGCCACATGGAGCGACGAAGAGGACGAACCGTCCAACGAGGAGATCCAAGAGCTGGTGGAGAGCTTGTGTCTCATGGCACATGAAGATGATTCAACGGAGGTAAATTCTGACCCTGACTTTATTTCAAATGAACAATGGGAGTCAGAATATGAAAAACTGTTTACAAAATATAGAAAAATCAGATCTGAAAATAAAACTCTCAAAAAGAAGATTGATGATTTAACACATGAGGATATTAATGTGAAGTTTGAGAAACTATAACAGGAATGGTTCGAGTTAACTGAAGAAAAAGAAAGTTTGTTACAAATAATCTTAACCAGTGAGAAAAATCAAGAAGAATTGATGTGCAAATTATCTGAAATGGAAAAAGGATTTAAAAAATGGAAAAATGAAGAAGAGGTTCTGAAATTCACAAATTCAGAACTTGAAAAGAAACACGTAAGTTTGGTTGAAGAAGGGGCTGAACTTCAGTCCACTCTGTCTAGGTTTGTCAAAGGCAAACAAAACTTAGACAATTTGTTGGGAGTCAAGGTTAACTTCCAAAATGAAGGATTGGGATACAGTCCCCAAAATAAAAAATCCCTTGAGCATAAGATCACTACATCCTATGTTCATGAAAAAGAAAACAACTGTGCTTCATGTTCTCACTCCAAGCCAAAACATGTTCAACCTAAACCACGTCAACTCCAAAGAAGATTTTCAAGTGTCAATTACTTTCATTGTGGTAGATTTGGACATGTTATTACTAATTGTTGGTTCAAACAAAATAATCAAAGAAATCATGCCATTTGAACCAGAAAAAGATATGCACAGAACTGGACTAACTCCTACGGACCCAAATTGGTTTGGGTACCAAAAATAACTGGATGAGAATGTTGTTTCTTACAGACATGTTTTGAAACCAGGGGGAGCAAAGGTACCTAGACAGCGGCTGTTCAAGGCATATGACAGGGGACAAGAAGGTGTTCGCTACACTGCAAGACAAGGATGGAGGTTCAGTTACTTTTGGAGGCAAAGACAAAGGTAAAATCATTGGGATCGACAACATAGGTAAGAATTCTGAAACCTTGATTGAAAATGTTCTATTAGTGAAAGGCTTGAATCACAATCTGCTAAGCATAAGCCAATTGTGCGACAAGGGCTTTAAAATTATTTTTGATGAAACTCACTGCCTTGTTATGAATAAAGTCTCTAATGAAATCAGATTCATCGGTAAAAGGAACAATAATGTGTATACAATTGATCTTGATGATGTTACCGGTGATGATGTGTGCTTGGTAGTAAACAACCATGATAATGCATGGCTATGGCACCGAAGGCTAGTTCATGCTAGTTTTGGAGTAATATCCAAATTATCTAGACATGACTTGGTGAATGGGTTGCCTAAATTAAAATTTGAAAGTGATAAGATATGTGAGGCTTACACAAAAGGTAAGCAAACATGTATCTTTTTCAAGAATAAAAATATTGTTTCTCCCGCTAGGCCTCTAGAACTGCTGCACCTTGATCTCTTTGGTCCGACTAGGACATCCAGCCTAGGAGGAAAATCTTATGGATTTGTAATTGTTGATGATTAATCCAGATTTACATGGGTGTTATTTTTAGCCAATAAAAATGATGACCTGATGGAGTTTCTAGTGTTTTGCAGGAAAATCCAGAATGATAAAGGGTACCTCAACACCACAATTCAGAGTGATCATGGTGGTGAATTTGAAAATTATGATTTCAACAGTTTCTACCAAGAGCAAGGATACACACACAATTTCTCATCACCAAGGACACCTCAACAAAATGGAGTAGTGGAGAGGAAAAATAGAACTTTAATAGACATGGCACGGACCATGTTAAGTGAGAACTCCCTACCTAGATATTTTTGGGCCGAGACGGTAAGTACAACATGCTACATCATCAACAGGGTAATGGTAAGGCCCATTTTGAAGAAAACCCCATATGAGCTCTACAAGGGTAAGAAACCAAACATTTCCTATCTTAAACATTTTGGATGCCCTTGCTATGTTCTGAATAATGGTAAGTCAAACCTAGGAAAGTTTGATGAGAAAAGTGATAAAGGAATTTTTCTAGGTTATGCACTTAACTCTAGAGCTTACAGATTATTTAATAAAAGGACTTTAGTCGTTGAAGAAAGTCCTCATGTTATTTTTGATGAGTCTGAATTGAAACTAACAAATCAATCTATTCCAATTTTGGATGCAGATGAAGCTCCTGAATGCCCAAATGATGCTAAGGCTAAGGATGAACAAGTGGAAGGGATCCCCAGCAAGGTTGAAAAGAATGAAGATCCACCAATTGAAACACTTCAAGAACAGCAAGTGCAGCACACGGACTTGTCAAATTCCTCCACATTCTTGAAAGATCACCCCGCTGAAAACATCATAGGTAATCCTAGAGATGGGGTAAGAACTAGGTATTCATTAAGGCAAGTAGAAGAAGAGGATTTGATGGCCTTAATCTCACAAGAAGAGCCTAAGGATATCCATGATGCTCTTCAAAATGAATCATAGATTCAGGCTATGCATGAAGAGCTACACCAGTTCGAAAGGAACAAAGTGTGGTCTCCCGTGCCGCGTCCCAAGAATCATCCAATCATTGGAACCCATTGGGTTTTCAAAAATAAGTTAAATGATACGGGATTGGTTGTTAGGAATAAGGCCCGGCTTGTAGCCAAAGGGTATAGCCAGGAGATGGGTATCGATTTTGATGAGTCTTTTGCATCGGTTGCTAGACTAGAAGCAGTCCGGATTCTATTATCCTACGCTTGCTCATTGAACTTTAAATTATTTCAAATGGATGTTAAATCTACTTTTCTTAACGGTTACATTAAAGAGGATGTTTTTTTGTAGAGAAACCTCCAGGTTTTGAAGACTCAAGACATTCAAAGCATGTGTACAAGTTGCAGAAGGTCTTGTACGGGTTAAAGCAAGCACCAAGGGCATGGTATGAAAGGCTTACTTCATTCCTCGTGGAAAATAGTTTCAAAAGAGGTAAGGTTGACCAAACACTCTTCACGAGAAAATTAGGTAAAGAAATATTAGTAGTTCAAGTGTATGTGGATGACATTATTTTTGGAGCTACTAAAAATGCTTTATGTAATGAATTTGTAAAAATTATGCAAGGAGAATTTGAGATGAGTTTAATGGGTGAACTTACATTTTTTCTTGGATTGCAGGTTAAGCAAACGTCGGAAGGTATTTTCATAAATCAAGCTAAGTACACACTGGAGTTGTTAAATAAATTTGGGATGGCTGAAGCAAAACCCCTATCGACTCCGATGGCCACAACCATGAAGTTAGACAAATATGAAAATGGTAAAACAGTAGATCCCACACTGTTTCGAGGTATGATAGGATCACTACTGTATCTCACAGCATGCCACCCTGACATTCAATTCAGTGTATGTCTATGTGCTCATTTTCAGTCATGTCTTAAAGAGTCTCATTTAATGGCTATTAAACGCATTTTTAGATACTTAATTGGCACAATAGATTTTGGCTTGTGGTTTCCTATCGGCAGTTCTTTTGATTTGATTGCATACACCGATGCGGATTATGGCGGATGTATTGTACATCGTAAAAGTACTAGTGGGTACTGTCATTTTCTTGGTGGGTGTCTAGTTTCATGGGCCTCCAAGAAACAACATTCAGTAGCTCTCTCAACGGCCGAGGCTGAATATGTAGCCGCCGGAAGTTGCGGAGCCCAAGTACTTTGGATCAAAAATCAATTACTTGATTTGGATGTTGAAATGAAATGTGTGCCAATCCTATGTGACAACACCAGTGCAATCAGCTTGTCAAAAAATCATGTTCAACATTCTAGGACAAAGCACATTGACATTCGACATCATTTTTTGAGAGATCATGTAGGAAAAGGGGTCTTTGAATTGAACTTCATTGACACACACAATCAACTAGCTGATATTTTCACAAAACCCCTAAACCAGGATCAATTCAGCAAGATAAGAAGAGAACTTGGGATGTGCAAGGGTGAGAGCATACATACATAGGTCTGCACTTAGGATAAGAATTGCACTTGTAGAACTCATATGCGTAAAGGGTAGATTGACATGCATATTGTATGTATTCATCTTAAATGCCTTGTGTGTTCATATACTCTCCTGCATGCTTGAATGTATTTATACATATAGCCCTCCTTGAAAATACTTCTAAGGCCAGATATCCATTGGTTAAATAAATGTGGACCCAATGATGCCGAACCTAAAGCACTCTCTGAGGGGGAGTTAGAGAACTTTTCTCAAAATCCCACTTTTGTCCTTCTCTCCACTTCCTGTTGTTGGTTCCATTTAGCAGGTCAGATGATGGTGCTCATATAAAAAAAGGGGGGGGGGGGAAGAAAAGAAAAATAATAAATAATAATAATAATAATAATAATAAAATTGAGAATTTTTGGGCTAGCGGTCGACCGTCGCTCCCGCACCGGTCGACTGGTGGCGACGACCGGTCCGACTGAACCATCCACCGAACCCTCTTTTAAGGGATCCTAAAACCCCATTCTCTCATTCTAACACTCCCATTCTCTCTCCAACATATTTCCCTAACCCTAGAACACCCAAACTCCACCTTTGAAACCCCAAAACCTCATCCCCCTTCAATCAGCACAAGATCCGGTCGGTTTGTCACCGTTTCGGGACGAAATCTTCGCGGCCGTTTGTGCGAGTGTGAAGCTCTTCCCAGGGTTTCAGGTTATGGAGAAGGCTTTTGCAAGCCCTTGGAGTGTCATTTGGTTCAACTTCATCCCCCAAGACGAGAGTCATCGTTTCAAGGGTTTCCACCGGGTTTTCTAGTTCGGGATGCCGCCTAGACGGAGCTCTCGACGTTCTGCCCAAGGGGAAGCTAGTGGTCAGAGACGAGAGGCCCCGGCTCCTCCACCACAGCAAGCACCTGCACCTTGTCGTGCACCTCGGTTGCCTCCCCGTCCTATTATCGACCCTCGATTGGTCGACTTTAATGAGGTGAATGAGATTCTGCCTCATCTATGTGCTCTTTTTGAGATTCAAGAGGGTTGGAAAGATTTTGTTACTAGGTATACCAGATACTATCCCAATCTAGTGTAGCAATTTTATGGAAATCTGGTTGAAAGCAATGAAGAATTATATACTGTTGTTCAAGGTGTTGAGATTCACATCACTCCGAATCTTTTTCGGCGAGCCTTAGGAGTGTCAGCCATGGGTGCTGACCGGACCTTTGGTCATGGTGAAGTTGAGGCTACTTTCATTGCCATGACAAACTGTGATTATGTGCGTGGTGTGAGTGATTTAATCACATTGAATGCAAATTATCTTCCACCACTGCAAAGGATTTTGCACCATATGTTCACTTCACCCATCTATCCCAAAGTTGGCAGTCGAAATGAAGTGACATAGATTCACAAGTTTCTGTTTTACAATGTCATGAATGGGATTCAAATCAACATGGGTCAGCTCATGACCGATCTGATTGGGACTTGTCGTACCTATCTCCGGTGATCTTTGCCATATACTTCACAGCTGATAGGTGTCTTCATATATGCTGGGATACATTTGGGTGGTGAAATTTTTATTCAAGTTCGACAGGACGATATCTACAATGCGCATAAAATCTTCTCTGATTTTGGATATTACTATGGTCCCGATGGTGAGCTACGCTGAGATATACCAGTTTATGGGGAAGAAGCTGACAGTGAGGAAGAGCAAGAATAAGAGCAGCAACAAGGTCAAGGGGATGTCCCCCCTCCAGTTCAGGCTGAGGAGCAGCCTCCTCCACCTTCACCTCATCACATGGATCCCGAGATGCCTCCTCCACCACAGATCTATCATGGAGAGTCTTCTACTCAGGGGGCCACACAACACTCTTGGGCAGACTATGAGACTCTTGACAGGCATCTTACTGGGATAGAAACTCGAGTGGCTACCTTTGGGGATCGACTTTCTACCTTTGGGGATCGACTTTCTACCTTTGGGGATCGCATAGACACTATGGGTAATGTGATTGACACTATGTCAGGTCGCATAGATTCCTTCTCCACGGTTCTGGACACTCTCTCCACTCAGATGACCACACTCTCCACCCATATGACTACCCTCACAGATAGTGTTGCTGATTCCAGCCAGGTCTTCCACATCATGAACTTAACACTTCTTGGAATGCAGCGCCGTGATGCGGCCCATGACATCTCCATTGCCCGTATTCAGGATCGTCTTCAGGTTCAAGATCATTCTCTTGAGGACATCTACCACCGCCTTGGATATCAGCCTCCTCCTCCAGAGGATCAGCCTCTTGCAGATGACCCATGAGGATTTTTCTTTTGCTTCCTCCCTCTAGCCTGTTGTACTTCGGTCTTGTGTCTTTTGGGTCCACCTTTCGTCTATCCTATCCCCTTCTTTGATGATGCCAAAGGGGGAGAAGTAGTTAATGCAGGTCCTATATATTTTATGCATGCATTTTTGTATGTTTGTATGAATGATCATTTGTGAGGTTCCTTGTCTTGTGTCAGTTCTGAATTTGCTTTATCGCATGTGTCTAGTGTCTAGAATCCTGCATTCTCTCAAGCATCAATGTACTTTGTAATGAAATGATGAAATGAATGCAATTGGTGTTTGATCTCAAATGGTTAGCCCTTGTGTCTCATTTCCTATCTATTTGGCAAATAAAGTGTTGAATGGTTGTTTTATTCGCCTTGTGGTTTATCGACCTTACTTAGCTCCAAATTAGAGTTTTGTCATCATCAAAAAGGTGGAGATTGTTGAGTCTCTCCAGATGATTTTGATGATATCAAAACCCCGATATTATAACCTAAGTAATAACATGCTTAAACCACTCTCAAAGCCATCCTTAATCAAGCAAATGCCAAAATCTACCATGTTTCAAGAAATGCCCAGGATAAGTTCAACCAACTCATAGTGATTGGAACAGGATGTGGTCATAAGATAATTTGTTCACAGATTATTATTTATTGGCTAACTCTCTAAAATTGCAAGTTTTCCAGACTAGCGGTCGACCGCCAGACAGGGCCCGGTCGACCGATTTTCCCAGCGTTGAAAGGTTCAATGACTGTAAAATTTCGGTCGACCGCCCCCTCCTGCCCGGTCGACCGCCAGCTTCGTAGCCCCTATTGTTGACTTTCTTTTCTCCACGAGGATGGAGCATATATCTAAGTTTTTTTAATTCCAAAGCCTCCAGACATGCCAGGATTTGTGGATCTGGTTCCTGGCTTGTCCCTCGACCATTCAAGAGTTATAAAAACACCACATTGGGGTCAAAAACCCTAATCACTGAAGGAGATCCAAGGGTGGCCATCTAAGGGAAAAAGTGAGCTGCTGCAAGAACCAGAAGAGCTGCGTGAACAGTACTCCGTCCAGCCATTCTTCATCCATCTCCAAGTTTTTGAAGATCATCCTGAAGCCATTCAAGTGAAGATTAAGTTGAAGAGCAAGCTTCATCAAAAATCCTCTTCATCCACCAAGGGGAGCATAAATCAAGATTTTTCTTTCGTGTTTCTTTTCTCCAATCTCTTGAGCTTCAAGTGTTGTTTCTTTGTAATCTTTAAACACTCTAGTGTGTGTGGATCTTCCTAGATCCGTGTGTATGTGTTTGATTTCCTTCAGAATCGTGTGTGTTTATGGGTATTTACACCTTCGTGGGAGTTTCCAACTCTCTACGTGTGTGTGTGTGTGTGTTTAGATCTTGTAATCCCTTACAAGATAGTGTGTGAATCCTCACAGTCTGTGAGGGGTGGACGTAGGTTGCCATTGTTGCATCCGAACCACCTAAAAATTGTTGTTTCTTGTGTGGTTTGTTCCTTATCTTCTACCTCCAATTCTGTCTAGTATGTTAGCATATCGCATCTGCTGATTTCATCGTTTAGATCTAGATTGATTGATCATTCTCTAATAGATCTTTGGTATATCAAAAGCTGGGTTCGGACTGACAAGGTTAGTCTTGTCAGGAAGATAACACCTTGCTTGAGAGAATCTTCGGATTTGCAAACTCCGCCTAGTACCAAGAGCTATTGTAGTGGTGATTTTGATAAGATCTATTTTGCTCTACATCAGCTCTAAATTGATAATTGCTATTTCATCATACAAACTTCAAATCGGATAAAGTTTTCTTAAAAATTGTTATCACCCAATTCACCCCCCTCTTGGGTGTCATTGATCGCGGGACTTCATTCTGAAATGATCTGTTGAATTGATGAATATCTTGATGACAATTAACTTAAGGGGGAGTTTGATTGCATTTCACTATAACTAGTCAACTGCTTGTTCATAAAGCATTGCATTGGTGATTGGTTGCTCGGCTAGTTTTTGTTTGACCATGGTATATAAAATGCTGAGTTGTGGAAAGGCAGGTTATGCTTGCCTGAAAGCACTCACTATGCGTGAGGATACACCTCCGCCAAGTACCATGAGTTGAAATTGCATTTAGGGCATATTGTCAGGGGGAGCAACTTCTTTGTGTCATTTTTGCATACATACATTCTTTATTTTGTCAAGTGTTCAACTTTTGGCATGAATCTCCAAATCACATTTTGATATCTTTCTGATATACATTGTATATCCTCAAGGGGAGTGTCCTCTACTCATCATCTTCACTTGCTAATCATGCTTATCTGAAAACTATATGGTTCATTCTTTGTTGTTGCTATTGTCTGTTTTGATCAACGTCTTGAAAAACTTGAAACTCAGTAGTTTCCAATCTGGGTACCATGATCATAAATACTGAATGGAATTCAAAATAAGAATCTTCTATTATATGACCTTGTGCTTGTCCATCATATAAAACTGGTTCAGGTTTAATGACTTCATTGAGTTTTGAGGCAAAAGATTATGAAGCCATCCATGTTCAATCTGTTTAATAGATCTTAACCAGTGTTTGCATGTTTTGTCCTGTTTGATTCCTTCTAAAATCTGCAAACTCTACTCTCAAGGCAACCTTGGTTGAGATACTCATACTATGCATTGTCTTTAAACATCATGGAGTGCTGGAATTCTTATCTGCCAATTTTGTCAGAGCAATGGCAGTGGTTCACTGAGAAACCGTGTCCCTTGTCCAAAGAAGACAAGTGGGGTGTGTCATGAAGTGCCTTTGTTAACTCTAATGTGAATTGAAGAACAATCTAAGGCAGAGCAATGGCTCAGTTGCTGAGAAATATATCCCCTCATCAAAGAAATGAGGTCAAATATGTCATGAGGTGACAATGCTATCTCTATTCTATTGAGGCATGATAGTCAGTCACAGCAAGTACCTAGGGATACTGCCGTCTAAACTACATGTATCCTTAAGATACAAGGCAGGACTTGGCTTAATTGCTCGTAAAAATCACGGGCTAGATAGCATAAGATGAACGAAAAAGTGCTGTAATTCTGAAATCCACAAGAACTTCGTGAGTGTTTAATCTTAATACTAGTCGTGTAACTCCCAAATAAGTCGTTGAATATGAGTAAGCCAGGGAAAGGAAGGTTAAACATCGTTTCGACATACAATTCTGGTTCATTTTTATTAAAACATGCATGCAGATATTCTTTCAAATTCTTGTCATGTAACTCTGATATCATTAGATTTGACCCACACAATTTGAATTCGGAACATGTCATAAGATTTATATAATGGTTGACTCTGAACATACATATTCTCCTTCTTTGTGAGATTAGTATCAGATTGGGAAACTTCTTGCATTTTCAGATCCTCAACTCCTCATACAGGTTGTTCTTCTCCAACAATTCCTCCTAACTCTGATCTTCTTTCTCTCCACCATTTCTCGTCCCATCCTTTTGCTAATGTCAAAGGGGGAGAAGTTGTTTTCTTGAGTCGTTTTAGGGGGACAGTTGTTGAGGGGAGAGTTCAATTCTCTATATTCATGTGTGTTCATTTGAAATAAAATGCTCGAACTGAATCAAATTGAATTAAAATAACTCACAGTGTTGCCATCATCAAAAAGGGGGAGAATGTTGTGTCCCTGCGATTTTGATGTTGTCTAACACCATGAGTCATTATCCTTTTAATGATACTTTGATATCCTCCAGATTGCTCAAGCAAAAGACTCAAATGAATAGAAAGAAACCAAGTGCAAAGAAACAAGGCAACTGGATGCACAGAAATCAAGGCAGGTGATCATATTAATAGATGCACAGAAATGAAGGCACTGGCAGCATAGAATTCAAGGCAACTGCAAACCAAAGGAAAAGTGTCAAAAGGTCGATGCAGCTAAAGAAGCTCAAGTAGACAGGTTGGTGCAGCGGCTACTATTTACACATGCAGGTTGGTGCACATTGATGCTTTATTCATATGGGTCGATGCACATTCTTGTCTAAGTCATAGCAGGTCTGTGCATATTTGCAATATAGCACAGAGAAAGGTCGGTGCACCTTTCGCTAGCACGAAGCAAGGTCTGTCCACGTTTGCTTTCAACGCACACAAAGGTCTGTGCACATTTGCATTATAGCATTATCAGGTCAGTGCACATTCACTATTTAGCTTGTCAGGTCGGTGCACATGTAGAGTCTAGATCACACAAAGGTCGGTGCACATTTGCACGATAGCATGTAAGGTCGGTGCACATTGTGTTAGGTCTATGCATATGTGGCTATCAGGTCGGTGCACATTGTGTTAAGTCTGTGCATATGTGACTATCAGGTCGGTGCACATTGCGGTAGGTCTGTGCACATGTGAGTCAAGGTCGGTGCACATATACATTTTGCATCAGAAGGTCGATGCACATTTACATATCAAGGTCGATGCACATGCACTCACGTAGCCATAGCAAGGTCGATGCATTTTTCATGTCACTGCATTGTTCAAGAGGTCGGTGCACATGCAGAGGTTGGTGCACATATCAGGTCGGTGCACCCTAGTGCATTCATGATCATCAGGTCGGTGCACCTCAGTACTCTTGATGGAGACGTCGATGCAGTGGAACAACAACACCAATGCTGCAATGACTCCAGCAGCAACAGTGGCCAGTGCGAAGAAGGAAGTGTCGGTGCTACACCTGCGCTATGTCGACGCACTCAACGTGATCTCCAGAAGCGTCCTTTTCGTATTTAAACGAAAAATGGATTTGGGCCTAATAGTCCCACTCCAAATCACTGAAAGGGACATCCTTCGATTGTACAAGTTCTGGAAGATCGGTTGTCAGAAAAGATTCCTACTTTCCAGTTGGACCAATTGCAGATCACCTAGAAAGGGTCTCCATCCGGGGTCATACCTTGAAGAGAAAGTCTTGTACCTGCTATGTACCTGACGAAGATATGTTGGCTAGCTAAATGGGAACTACCATGTACAGCATGAAGCAGACTGGCCATCCAATGAGAACTCACTGCTCCTTATCACTTCCGGGCTAATCAGAGGTCACCCTGTTCTGGCATCCAGGCCTTTCCGATGGAGATGGATGGTCCAGATTACCTCTTACTAAATCAGGGCCTACCAATCCTGTACGTTGCATGCAAAAACAAGAGATTGTCTGACCCAAAAGAATACCGGCTGGGACTGACACGGCGGCGACGTGGAAATGGATCGACGGAAACTCCTGACGGCACGGACGAAAACGGATAGGTTGCTACCTCGCGCAGCTCGGCCTCACGCCGGACGGTCTCACACCGGGCGACACACTCAAACTCACAAGTGAGAAAGAGGGAAGGGAAACAAGAGGAGTGGAAACACTCTCACGTAGGAAGCAAACTTCAATAGCATTCATCATATCACAATCCTTCGTAAGCCCCCTTTATATAGGGAAAGCCCATTACACTCACACCTTCACACTTTCATCTATTATATTTATACCCTTAGCCTAATAAGACAAACCCACCAACCTACTAATGACTTTGTGGGTTTAACAAAATTAAAATACAAATAACTTTTGACCAGCCTTGCCTAATAAAACAAAAGTAAATACATGTAGTAAAACATGTATTTTACACACGTACAAATACTCAATACTCAAAGACATATAAATACACACAAGTATATCTACTCAGTATGTCGAGTCTTCGAGCGAGTCTCTGAGCAAGCTCGGTGCAGTGGCGGTGCGGCGTCGGCTCCGAGCATTGGGCCCGGTAGTGGGCACGGTGTCCCCACCAACCCTCCCGGGGCGGCTGGAACTCGAGGGGGGACACTGCTGTGGTAGTGCTCCAGCAGATCCGGATCGAGGCGCTGGAGATCTTCCCAGCTGATCTAGGAATCATCAGAAGGGGGACGGTCCCGCCAGCGGACAAGGTAGCGCTGGTACACCCTGCTCCGTGTAGTGGTCACCTGCTCATCCAGTATCCTCTCAATGTGCTCGCGCGGTACTCTCGAGGCTGTGGGATGCACAGGGGTGGGCTCACTCTCAATGGGAGGAGAAGGCTCGAAAGGGTCACTAGGAATCACTGTGGGTTCCTTGTAGGCTACTAGGTCTACCACATTAAAGGTCGAGCTAATCCCATATTCGGGAGGTAAGTCCACAACATAAGCATTTGAGCCAATCTTCCACAGAATTGGGAAGGGTCCATCACTACGGGCTTGTAACTTTTTAACGGCTCCCGAGGGGAGTCGTTCGGGTCGGACCTGTACCATAACCAAGTCACCTTCTTGAAATTCATGGTGACGCCTATGCGAATCAGCCAACTTTTTATAAGTCTCATTGCTGAGGTTGATTTGCTTGCTAATTGACTCATGCAGACTCTTGACATGCTGTGCAAACTCCTCAGCTGACTTGGACACCCTAGACTCGAGGGGAAGGGGAATGAGAGCCACATATTTTCTAGGTTTGTAGCCATGCACGACCTCAAAGGGACTCGTACCTATGGACCGATTGACCGAACTGTTGTATGTAAATTCGGCTCCAGGCAAGAGAAGATCCCAAGTGCCAGAATGTTCCCCTACAAGACACCTCAACAGATTTCCTAAACTCCTATTGACGACCTCGGTTTGCCCATCAGTTTGGGGGTGATAGGCAGTGGAAAATTTCAATTTGGTGCCAACTAGGTGCCAAAGTGTCTTCCAAAAATAGCTAGTGAACCGGACATCCCGGTTAGACACGATGGTTTGGGGGAGACCATGCATACGCACGACTTCATCAAAGAATAAATGGACTACTCTAGATACATATGATGTTTTGGAACATGCAATGAAGTGGGCCATCTTAGAGAACCTATCAACGACAACAAAGATGGAATCATGCTTGTGAGCAGTGCGAGGTAAACCAAGGATAAAATTCATACTCACATCAACCCATGGTCGATCAGGAACGGGGAGAGGAGTGTAGAGACCAGTGTTCTGTTTGACCTGTTTGGCCATCGTGCATGTCCTACACTGGGCTACAATCTTGGCCACATCTCTCTTCAGGCCAGGCCAATAGAAGTGCTCCTCCACAGAATGGATGGTCTTGTTGCGGCCAAAGTGACCAACAAGACCTCCAGCATGCATTTCTCAAATCAGGAAGTCCCAAACAGAAGTCCTCGGGGCACAGAGTTACTGCCCTCGAAATAGAAAATCATCCTGGAGTAGATAGTTAGAAAAGTCTGTCGAGGGTTCAGCGGACAGAGCAGAGTAGGCAGGGCCAAAATCAGGACACTCTCCATAGAGTTCCTTCATGCGGTCAAATCCCGTGACCTCTACCCGAACAGTGGAAAGAAGGGAGACCCTTCGACTCAAGGCGTCGGCCACCTTATTGTCCTTTCCAGCCTTATGCTTTAGGACAAATGTGAAAGACTGGAGGAATTCTACCCACCGACCATACCTAGGGTTTAAGCCCTTCTGAGAGCTAAGGAATTTCAGAGCCTCGTGGTCCGAATATAAGACAAACTCTTGAGGTAAGAGATAGTGTCTCCAGTGTTTGAGGGCTTGGACCACGGCATAAAACTCCTTATCATAGGTTGAGTAACGAAGCTTTGCATCAGAAAGCTTCTCACTGAAATAAGCCACAGGGTGGCTCTCCTGACTAAGCACTCCACCTATTCCTACGCCAGATGCATCACAAGAAACCTCAAAGACTTTGGAAAAGTCTGGTAGGCGGAGGACAGGGGCTTTGGTCATAAGCTCCTTTATGGCAAGAAAAGCCTGAGAGGCGGCTTTGGTCCACTCAAAATTTCCTTTACAGATGCAATCCGTAATGGATGCCATAATGGTGCTAAATCCCTGGATGAAGCGTCTGTAGAAGGTGGCTAGCCCGTGGAAACTACGAACGTCATGGACATTCTGGGGCTCCGGCCAATCTACTATAGCTCGGACCTTGGATGGGTCCACAGACACTCCTTGACTAGAAACCACAAATCTGAGGAAAGCGACCCGGTCTGTCATGAATTCACATTTCTTGAGATTGGCGTACAGGGTTTATTTCCTCAAAGTCTCGCAAACTTCTCTCAAATGGTGGATGTGGTCCTGAGGGTTGTGGCTATAGATGAGAATGTCGTCAAAGTAGACGACAACAAAGCGACCGATGAGAGGGCAGAGGACTTCCGTCATAAGCCGCATGAATGTGCTGGGGGCATTGGATAGCCCAAACGGCATGATAAGCCACTCATACAGACCTTCTTTGGTTTTGAAGGCTATCTTCCACTCGTCCCCTGGTCGGATTCAGACTTGGTGGTAGCCACTTTTCAAGTCAATCTTGGAAAAGATGGTGGCTTCACTCATCATGTCAAGCATGTCATCAAGACGGGGAATGTGAAACCTATACTTGACAGTGATCTTATTGATGGCGCGGCTGTCAACACACATCCGCCAGGTGCCATCCTTCTTGGGTGTAAGCAAGGCAGGGACAGCACATGGGCTCTTGCTCACCCTGAGGAAACCTTTTTGGATAAGGTCCTCGACAATCCTTTGGAGCTCAGCATGCTCCTTTGGGTTCAATCGGTAATGGGGAAGGTTGGGTAGGGTGGACCCAGGGACAAGATCAATAGCGTGTTGAATGTCACGCATGGGAGGGAGTCTAGAGGGCGAATCCTCTGGGAAAATATCTGGGAAGTCTTACAGAATTTCCTGGACCTCGGGTGGGACTAAGACTCGGGACTCCTCGGGGGTGATGGTGACAATAATAGCTCAAACAGGGGCACCTTCGGCAACCTCCCTATTCAGCTCACGGACACCTATGAAGTTAAGGGGCCTAATCGGGTCATGGTCAACCTTAGGGGCCTTAGGGATGGATATGACAGGTGTAGGAGAGAAGGGCATGAGAAGCTTCCCTTTGGTGGGGGTTGGGGCATTCTCCAAAATTTTGGGGGATGCAGCGGGTGTAGAGGTAGGACTCTTTCCCACCTTTGGGGGTGTCGAGCACAACTGAATCCTCTTTCTATTGTGGGAGAAGGAACACTGATTAGACCGATCGAATGTAGTAAGGTCTACATCATAGATCCATGGCCGTCCTAGGATGATGCTCCTGACCTTCATAGGCACTACATCGCATATGATTTGTCCTTGGTAGGACTGGAACTGGATGGGAATGACACATGTAGTGGTGACTGGGATAGACGTGTCGTCAACCCAAGCCACGTTTTATGGTCTCGGATGAGGATGGGTAGGTAGACCTAGACGAGATACAAAGTCTGAAGAGACTGCATTGATATAGCTCCCGTTGTCAAAGATCACCTTGCAGGGTTGAGATTTGACCATGATGTAGGTTTGGAAGATGGAGGTTCGACGCCAGTCATCCTCCTGTGGGTGGGTTAGGATGCAGCGAACTACACCCAGTCTTCCCTGGTTCGAACTCTCGACAATATCTCCCATTTACATGTACTCGACATGCGTGCTATCAAACCCTGCATCTAATTCCTCAAACTGGGCAATGAGATCAGGGTCAGGCTCATGTCTCTCAAGGGGTTCTTCTTCCTGAGGTGGAAGCTCCACAGGCTGGGGGTCGGTGATGACCAAGGCTTGGGTGGGGCAATTGGTGGCAATATGCCCTAGGTTATGACACCTAAAGCAGCGGACTCCCGAGATAGGGGCTGGTTGGGAGGTGCTAGGGACCACTCCCTTTCCCTTGTCATCTCTTCTCTCAGCTGGTGGAGTATACTCCAGTCTAGGCACAGCAGCGGGTGCAGGTAAAGTGTTCCTTGGGAAAGGAGCAGTAGGGCAACGGCCCTAAGTGGGGTAGCAGTAGGGACGTAGGAGGTGGAGGGGCCAGCTCTCTCAGTATAGCAGACTATGGGGTTTCGAGGTTCAGGTTGGCGGTAGATCGGAACCCGAGGTGGGACCACCCTTTGAAACCTCTCAACATCCCGAGCAACCTGATAGGCATGCTCGAGAGTGTTAACTTCCCGAAGGAACAGCTCCCGCTGTATACTCTCGTGTAGGCTAGCCCTAAACCGTGAGAGGGTGACGGAGGCATCCTCCATGACTCGACTCTGAAGGAAGAAGTCATCAAATTTGGTGATGTACTCGTCCACGGACTTTCCATCTTGGGTGAGTTTCTGCCATGGGTCTAAAAGACGCTGATGGTAGGAAGGTGGCAGATACTTCTCCCTCAATTTCTCCTTTATTTCTTCCCACGTGCTAATAGGCTCCTCTCGTCTCCTTGCTAGGAGGTTCTCAACATTACACCAATAGGTTTTGGCTTGACCTAGGAGTTTCATTTTGGCAAACCTCACCCTTGTAGCAGGGGTCATGCGGCGATGCCAATCAAAATATTGGTCCATCCCGGTCTCCCAATCAAGATATGTAGCGGGGTTGAGGGACCCATCAAAACTCGGAGCGTCAATCTTGACGTTCCGTAGGATGATATCCTCATCATCGTGGTCTCTCTCTCGAGGCGTACGGGCCTCTTGCTCTCTACCTTGGGGAGTCTGATTCGGGCGGACTTGCTCTCTTTCCTCCCTAGGATTGGCTACGGGATTACCGTGGCCATTCACTCTTCCTTCCTCTCCCTTCAGTCGATCCTCTAAGGCTCGGATCCTCTTATCGAGTTCCGTCCGTAGTTGGCCTATGGATTCTTCAAAGTGGGCCACGAGATTGTGATCGAGCTGGACTAGCATAGCAGTCACGCTCTCTTGATCCATGAGTAGCGTTGAGGGACGCTCTAGGCGGCCGGATGAATTCCTAGACCAACGTGGCATGCACGACCTCGGACCTAAATGATGCAGTCCTGGGACCGATAATTAGCAAGCTATAGACCCGAATTTGTTGGCTAAATAGGCAAAGGGCCAAGTTTGAAGGGACTGGTCAGGGAGAGTTGCTCGCCCGTAGGCGAAGTAGTTGTGGAACTATCTCCTGACAATTAGGGTGCCCTAATGCGACAGTCTAGGGCCTAAGGATGGGTACATACAAGCTCTCACTTTCCGTCCACAGCGATGCACTCGGGAGACTGGCTGCATGGATCGGGCTCTCGCTCACCTCGTCGCGCGGCAAATGATAAGGATACTAAATGAGTAAGTGAGGGGAGCATGTACCTAGCATGACTGAAAAGTCTAACTCCGACCGGAGACGAAGGCGAGCGGAGACGTGTGTGCCCGCACGGTGTCGAAGAAGCTTTACCGGTTACACAGAATTCACTCCTCGCAGGGAGGTTACAATTATTACAAAACCGCTCAAATTTCCCGCGCAGGGGAACAAATCAATCTCAAATTTTCTCCGCGCAGGGAGACTCTCGGGTATGCACGTTCCGTAATCTACAGATCTTCTGTCGGCATCCGGGCGACTCAGACACGGGCCGAGCCGTAATAGTGGACTCGGGTGCCACAAAAAATAATAAGTTAAACAGATATATAATAATAATAATATATATATATAATATTATATATATCTCAAATATATATTATATATATTTAACTTATTTTTCAAACATATCTTTTTAATCAAATAATATATATAAATATATATATAGATATTTATATATCATTATATATATCTTATATATATTATATATATTTAACACATATTTTTTTTTCTTTCAACTTCCTTTTTTTGACTTTTCTTTTTAAATTTTTTTTTCAAACTCTCATCCTTTCTCACACTTTTTCCTGGTCTTCCTGCGCAAACCCTGCGCAAATCACGGCTGAAAGTAGGCCGGGGCGGCAAGTCAACACGGGCGATGGTGCCGGTGGCCGTGGGTGCGCTGGGAGGCAGCAGCAGGCTAGGCAGGCCAGGCGGGCACGGCTGCAGCGCGCGTGCGGGAGCAACCGCAGCGCACGCAGGCGGGGCACGCGGGGCACGGGCTCTCGCGCGCGCTCAGGCTGCCTGGCGTGGTGGGCGCTGTGTGGTGGTGGCGGCGCAGGCGGGCTCGCGAGCGGGGCGCTAGCGGTGGGCGCAAGCGGGCTCGCGGGCGAGCACTGGCGCTGGGCGCGGGCGAGGGCGCACGGCGGGCGCGGCACGCGGCAGGAGCGGGCGGGCGCAGGCTACCGCGGCGGGTGAGGAGGGCATGCGTTGGCGGGACGCTGGGGTGCGGCGACGGCACCCGGCGGCGGTGGTAGGACGCAAGCGGCCGTTGCGGCCGCTGCCACTTTTGAAGTTGGCACGGGCGACGATGCCCGTGCCGCGAAACGTATTTTTTTTTTCATTTTCTTTTTTCTCACCCGCAACAGAAAGAGAGAGAGAGATGGAGTAACATAGGGAGAGAGGGAATACGAGGGAGAGAGAGAGAGATAGAGAGAAAGAGATAGAGAGAGAACGAGAGAGAGAGAAACAGAGAGATACAGAGAGAGAGGGAGAGAGTACGGGAGAGAGAGAGAGAACCGAGAGAGAGAGAGAGAGAACGGGAGGAGAGAGTAAAAAAAAATTCTACTTTTCTCTTTCTTTCTGTCAACCCACAGAACTCAACTTTTTTTTCTCCTATATTTTTTCTTCTTCTTTTTCTTCAACCGAGATCTTTCTGATTCTCTCCTTTTTTTTCACTTCCGGGAATCGAAAGAACGAAGGCCCGACGAAGGGGACGTCGGGGGTCGAGGGAGGCACCGTGTTGGGCTTTGATACCAAATATGACGCGGCGGCGACGTGGAAATGGATCGACGGCAACTCCTGACGGCACGGACGAGAACGGATAGCTTGCTACCTCGCGCAGCTCGGCCTCACGCCGGACGGTCTCACACCGGGCGACACACTCAAACTCACAAGTGAGAAAGAGGGAAGGGAAACAAGAGGAGTGCAAACTATCTCACGTAGGAAGCAAACTTCAATAGCATTCATCATATCACAATCCTTCGTAAGCCCCCTTTATATAGGGAAAGCCCATTACACTCATACCTTCACACTTTCATCCATTATATTTATACCCTTAGCCTAACAAGACAAACCCACCAACCCACTAATGACTTTGTGGTTTTAACAAAACTAAAATACAAATAACTTTTGACCAGCCTTGCCTAATAAAACAAAAGTAAATACATGTAGTAAATCATGTATTTTACACACGTACAAATACTCAATACTCAAAGACATATAAATATACACAAGTATATCTACTCAGTATGTCGAGTCTTCGAGCGAGTCTCCGAGCCACAAGCTCGGTGCAGTGGCGGTGCGGCGTCGGCTCCGAGCATTGGGCCCGGTGTCCCCACCAGGGACACATACTCTGCCAAAGCATATTGCACAACGAGTTCAAGAAAAAAGTGTTGTGTCCCTGTGATTTTGATGATAGCAAACACTATAAGTCCACATCTGTTTGAGTCTGCATATAAATCTGTTTATCTGTTTGAGTCTGCATATAAAGGGGGAGAAATATTTGATCAAGTCATACTGACTCATAGTGTTGCCATCATCAAAAAGGGGGAGATTGTTGTGTCCCTGTGATTTTGATGATAGCAAACACTATAAGTCCACATCTGTTTGAGTCTGCATATAAATCTGTTTATCTGTTTGAGTCTGCATATAAATATATTTTTGTTGCATATGTATGTTTCAATGAACATGTGTTGCATATGAATGTTTCAGTGAACATCTTATTTGAGTATCATTACATCGAACAGGCTGTGTGCATTGGTGCATTTCATAACTGCCATAACTCAATGAATGTCAGCATTTCATAACCTTGTTTCTATGAATGTCTAGACTTAGACTCATGCATTTCATATCTACTCAGGTTAAGTCTGTACAATGGGTGTTGTCTGTACAGCCAGTGTATCACTCTCTCTGCACTGTCTATACATCCTTAGACAGCCTGCCTGAAGCTTGATTGTTGAAGTCTAGAAGTGGGTCGACCCCCTTCCAGATGGGTCGACCCCCCAGATCTCTAAGTCTGTACAGAGTGCCTTGTTCATCTTTGTTCAAAGTCTATACATTGTCTCTTTTACCTACGTTGCTCGAAACAAAGTCTATACACTGCCGGATGATCAAGTCTGCACATTGGCGGCTTTCCCTACGTTCTGGCCAAGTCTATACATTCATACCTTTCCCTACGTTCTGGCCAAGTCTACACATCGTTTGCCTGGCTTCTGCTTCAAAGTCTATACATTCGTTTCTAAGGCAAAGTCTATACATTCGTTTCCTTTCGCAAGTCTATACAGAGTCTGTATCTTCTAAGTCTATACATCTGTTGTCTTAATAAAGTCTGTACAGACTTTGCTCGTTCAAGTCTGTACACGGTTCAGTTGTTTTGGCAAGTCTACACATCATGAAGTCTATACATCCGATCGCCTTTGCATTGCTCAAGTCTATACAGCCCTTTCGTTGGCAAGTCTATACATCCTCCAGTTGTCTTGGTAAGTCCATACATTTAGAGCCTATACATTGTACAGCAGTGCATTCCTTGAAAGCAAGTCAGTACATTAGCGTTGGGCATCCAAGTCTATACATTGATTCACTGTTCATGCCTTCACCCAAAGTCTGTACAGCGAGCAGCGTGTCTGTGTCTCAAGCCATTCTCTAAGTCTGTACATTGCTTGCATCTTCAAAGTCTATACATCCACAGTTGAACCCTAAGTCTATACATCGTAAAGTCTGCACATTGTGCTTTGAAGCTCACCAAGTCTATACATTGATTCACAGCACACACGTTCAAAGCCTGAAGTCTGTACAGCCTTGGCAAATGCTCCTAAGTCTATACATCACAATGTCTGCACATCGCTGTGTTCAAGCCTTTCATGTCTATACACTGGTTCAAGGTCTCCAAGTCTATACATCGGCCTCAAGCCTCACAAGTCTACACATTGTCTTCATGGCATCGGAAGTCTATACAGCCTGCATGCCTCATAACGCCAAGTCTATACATCGTGGCCTTCAAGTCTTCAGAGCCTGTACATTCTTCAAGGGCCAAGTGTATACAGTGTCTCGCTCACATCTTCAAGGGTGAAGTCTATACATTGGTTAGGCTTGTTCATGCTAGGCTTGTTCATGCATCGTTCTTCTTCAAGTCTGTACACTGGTGTCTCATGCATTCTAAAGTCCATACACTCCTCCTTGCATAGTCAAGTCTATACAGACTTAACGAAAGCATTCAAGTCTGTACTCTGGTGCCGTCGTCTGCATGGTCAAGTCTATACAGACTTAGCGAAAGCTTAGCTAGTCTGTACTTTGGTCTCTCAGGCATGTAAACACCAAGTCTATACACTCCTTGTTTCATGTCTATACATTCGGTTGTTCCATGCATTCTCATCAAGTCTATACAGAGCTTGCCTCAAAGTCTAGACAGCACTCGCCTCAATGTCTGTACAGCCTGTCTGTTGAACGAACACAAGTCTGTACATCGTCCAGCGCTTCATGTGAAGTCTGTACAACGTCTTAGTCTTCTACATATGAAGTCTATACATTGCTGTTGCATTCACACCATGTCCATACACTGCATTTGTGCATTGATCACAGCAAGTCTGTACATAGAGTTCTCATGCATGTAAACATCAAGTCTATACACTCCCGTGTTGCATGTCTATACATTCGATTGCTTCATGCATCACACAGAAGTCTGCACATCCCTTTCTGATAAGTCCATAGATCATTTGTCAAGTGTGTACATTGATGTCGCTTGAAGGGCTTCAAGTCTATACACTCTCACGTTGTACATACTTGCTTATTTGCTGCTTCGAAAGTCTATACACTGCATTATATATGCATATTACAGCATGTGGTAAGAAGTCTGTACACTCGTCTTGCCTCACACGATCAACTCTGTACAGCCATCCATGCTTGCCTTGCTTGCTGAAAGAAGTCTGAACATTGCCTTAAACTAATACTGTCTTCGACTGATTAACTGACAGGATTGTTGGATGAGGTTAATGTGTCTGAGCACGTGACTTGAGGTGGGCACCTGGCACGTGATCCAAGGAGCTGAGATGCTGACACGTGGTAGCATCACTTGGGCGGGAGAAGTGGAAAGCATACGCCCTAAGCTGCTGCTATATATATAGAAGATGTCTTCCTCAGAAGGTGACTGATAAGAAAAGAAGAGGGCTGATCGAGACTGTGAGTGATAGAAGAAGAAAACAGAAGCAGAAAGAGTAGCAGAAAGAAAGAAGAGAGCTCGAGAAGGAAAGAGGAAGAGAGATCGTACTGTGAGATTGTGAGAGAACAGAAGAAGAAAAAGAAAGAGAGAGAGATGGAGAGCTCGTGAAGAAGAAGAGAAGTCTTGCTGTCTTCACTGGACCTTGGATCAGATCCAACCCAGTTTGCTCCTGCGAGAGCTTTTGTGCATTTCATTTTTTCAGCTTTCTGTTGCTGCGTTTTTGTTTTTCCTTTTGACTATTCACTAGTTGTTCTTCCGATCCTCTAGTGTGAGGTCGGGTTCCCTCCGGTTTGGAGGAAGAGAGACTTGCGTCTCTGGTTGCCTTTGACTGGGTGTCATTGGTTGTTTCCCTCCGGCTGGGAGGAAGGGAGGTTCGAGACCTCTAGGTTGCAAGTGACTGGGAGTCACTTGTGGGTTCCCTCCGGTTTGGAGGAAGGGAGGATTGGTCCTCCGGTTCTGGTCTTGTGGGTTGTAAGTCCAGGTATTCCCTCCTGGTCAGGAGGAAGAGAGACTGTGTGTCTCTGGTTTCCAAGTGGCTGGGAGTCACTTGGGGTGTCCCTCCGGTTGGGAGGAAGAGGGGAGGTTGTTCCCCTGGTCAAGCTGTGTGGCAGCAACTTGTTTGCAAACTGAGTCTGTTTTCTAGCTGATTTCTAGTGGAAGCCTCACTCCGGTTGGGAGTGAGGGGTGGACGTAGGTCTGTGGACCGAACCACCTAAAAAATCCCTTGTGCAGTGGTTTGTTTGATTGCTTGCTTCCGCTAGATGCATGCTAGGACCGTGATCTGATTGATTATTCGTGTTCTAGAGTTTAATTGGGTTTGCATCTTTTATTTTTGAGCAATTGTCCACTGATCTTGTGCTAATCATTTCATATGAATTTTAAATTGGTCAAAACTCTTTAAAAGATCCATTCACCCCCCCTCTGGATCTATGTTTATCTATCGCACCTAACTATCAATTGGTATTAGAGCAGGTTCTCTGTCTGATTAGATCCAACGATCTGCAGAGGATCCTGTTGTCTTTGGTGCATTTCTGAATTTACTCTCTGCTGCATTAATCTGCTTGCCGATTTAATCTATGGGGTCTCCACCGATTTTCAATGGCTCTAATTTTAACTCATGGGTTAGCAGACTACATTACTATGTGAAATTGATGGATCCGGATCTGTGGAAGCTAATTTCACAAGGTCCTCATAGATTACCAAGGAAAGAGTCCAAATGGACTGACAGTCACAAATCAAAACATGGAGAGAATCAGAGAGTTTTGAACCTAATGAAATAAGCTACTTGTAAGACCCCAAATTCTTTAGAAATTTATTTAGAAAGTTATTTGTAATTATTTGGAATTTATTTGAAGTTATTCGAATTAATGAGAATTATCCAAATTAATTAGATTAATTAATTAATTAATAGAATAAGTCATTTTTCTACTATTTTCTAAAAATCCCTAAAAATCACATCTTGTAGAATTAATTTTGTTTATCAATTTTATCTTCTACAATTAAGCCTAATAAAATCGTTTATTAAGCCGAATTAGCGAACTAAGTCTTCCGAACTTAATATTTAATTAATTACGGAATAGTAGAAGTGGAATTTTATCTACCAAATAAAAAATTCATAAAAATAGTAATTAAATAATAGATGCTTCGACTAACACTTTTGTCTTCTTGGAGTAAGCCTAATTAAATCATTATCTAGGCCTAATCAGTAGATTAAGCCTGACTTACAACCCACCTAACCCAAATTCGTATTCACTATTCACCCAAACTTTGAACATCAAATTCGAGCTTGTTTCTCAACCAAATGGGGTGATTCCAGAGGCAAATGAAAGGTATTACATAAAGGAACATTTACCCTCAATCAATTTGAGGTAAACTTAGTCCCAAAACGTGCTGCCGACATAGTTTGGTCAAGTCAAGGATTTCGGCGCCGTTTCTAAACACGTAGCTTGCAGCAGCGAATACTCCCAATTCAGAAGGCTCCAGAAGCTCTATGAGCTATCAAAATGAAGCCCTACGAGTCTTCTTTCATTTGGCTACTGTGGGGTTCGCTGAAATTTCGGATCTGGAGAGATCTAGTTCGATTTGTGGAGGTGGGTCAGCAGGCCGTTGGCTTCCCTTCATCCTTCTTTGATTCATCGATTGAGGTAGGAATTCTCAACCAAATCTTGATCATGAGTATAGAAAATTGTTCCTCTCATCGAGCTCTATCCATTGGTGGCAAAAGCCCCAATTTTCATTAGGTGTTTGTGGAGAAATCGAGCTTTTTGTGAGGTGCTGTCCAAGTGTTCTTCATCCTAGGGTTTGAGTTTTCTCTCTCCGATTTGAGGTAGGATCTAACAACCAAACTCTAATTAACTTACATGAAGTAATAAGCATGTTATTATCTTTCATTTAACGTAGAAAGCCCCAAATTCCATTAAGCATGCATCGTGAATTTCGATTTTTAGTAAGAGCATGTCTAGAATTTGATGTATATTATGTTCTTCAAGTAGAAACTTGATTTTCGGGCTATTTTTGGATTAGATAACTTGATCCACATATGGCTTACAGTATATGGTTGGATTCATCATTAAGTTAGCTTTCTTTTGATATAAAAAGCCCCAAATTCCGTTGTGTATATTGAGAGAAATCTACGTTTTAGTAGACGCATGTCAAGAACTAGGTTCTTCATGTATTCATCATAAATAGGTTGTGATTCGATTGAGTTTTCAGTAAATTTCTTGTTTCAATCTCTTGTTTTATGACCTTAGTATGTATATTAAGAACCCTAGAGCATTTGGTTAAAATCTCAACTCATTTAGACCCCAAATCATTGAGTTTTCATGGTTTACGGAATCACCCGTCGCTTCTGGAAGTGTAGGGGTCGACCCATGGGGTCGACCCATGCACCCAGTGAAGGGGGTCGACCCAATGGGTCTACCCATGAAGCTTTTTTTTTGAGGGGTCGACCCAATGGGTCGACCCACACCCAGGAAGGCTCCTGGAATGCCAGGGGTCGACCCAATGGGTCGACCCATGCCCTGTATGACCCCATTAATGATATTTTTGACCCGGGGATCAATCCGGATCATTGGGGAATCAATCCATTCAACCTAATCACATTGAAAACTACATTTTTGAGGAACTAATGACCTATTCATGTACCCTTTTTAGTTTCAATTAATATTGGTCCATACATGCAAACTTAGTGTAAAAATACACCGTTTATCATCTTCATTTCAATGCATACAAGATTAAATAGAAACCCACATAATTAGTGGTTAATGGTGTAACTAAATCTCTGTTAATGCATTCTATTTCACTCCTGTGGGAGTTGTTCTTTGCCTTATCATCTTGAATCAGCTTCTTGGCAATTGTCTTAATGTAAATGATAATAGTTAATCATGATATCTTAACTTGGTGATTAGGATTAATATGTTGATTAGCTTGTTTGATTGCTGCTGTTTTACAGTAGCGCAGCACGATTAACTCTTGTTGTGACTTGGTTTCGATCTCCTTGATGATTATACTTACCTTGAAATTCTGGAAATGAATCTCTTTCCTACGTGAAGTTGTTATTGCTACTTAGTTTAAACCTTGGAATTCTGGCCATAAACTGTGGAAGTCTAGATTCGTGGGATCTTTGATCTAAAGAAATCAATACCTGGCAAACAATTAAGGGCTCGGTCTGGTCCTGGGAAGAGCGCCCGAACACTACGTGTACCCCCGGGGAGGTGAATGACTAGGTGTGGCATCTGGCACCAGTACTTGACATGTGTTAAATCTAGGACTGTCCACTACTCTCTCCACTACTCTCTACATTACTTTCTACTACTTTTCACTTTCCACTCTTCACTGTTCTATACTCTACTTGTGGTTACTTTACTTGCTTATTACTTGGACATGGAAATGAAATTACATACGTGCTTGACATGACTTGAATTGTCTTGATATGGCCAACTTTTTATCGTTATCTCCTGTAGTAAATTCTTGTCTTACTATTCTATTCATTATATTTCTTGACCTTGCAAGATCTTTGAATTCTGTTTCGTGATATCACCGTTATCTTTTTATTGTTTTTATCATTTGTAGCATGACATTTTAAAATGTAATTAAACTGTTAATCACTTATACATGTCTGTTATTTCCTACTAAGCGTCAGCTCATAGTTGTGTTTTCCCCCCTTTCCAGGCTTTTCAGGTGACGCGCTTACCGATGGGGAAGGGCAGGAGTGATGTCTTGAGTGTATCAGTTCTAGTGTGTTAGTAGTGTATTATCTTTCTTTAGTTGTGTTTTGGCGAGCTTTTAGTCTCAGTCATGTTATTGAGTTTTAGTGGTTGATTATTCCAGTTGTATTAAGTTGAACTTGAGGTTATTGTATCAGTTGTGGTTTGTTATTGATCATTTAGTATTTCCATTTTGTAGTACTTGTGTATCATTTTAGATTTAGTTCCCTCTCTTGCCAGCGTGTCCCTAACTGTACGTCCCGATATTTTCGCCTTGTTCGGGGCGTGACAGTTTAGTTGGTATCAGAGCCTAGGTTTCACATTCCTAGGTTTCCTAAATTTTAGGTTTTCTTGCATTGCATCCCAATAATCGGTATATCAAAAGGTGTTGTCCGAACGTTAGGCTACGCCTATCGGGAAGGTCGCACACTTGCGCGAGTGGTCTTCGGACTGATTACCTCCGCCAGTTACCGAGTTTTTGGTCGTGTCTAGGTGCATTAGATCCCTAACCTTGTAAAAGTCTAGGACCTGACCTGGTGAGAATGGGTAGAAACTTGGGTTCAGATCGTTTCTTAATCGTGTAATTATTTATCTTGATTAAACCTAAGTAATCTATTTCTCGTGTAGATGGCAGCTGATCGTGCTGAATGGAGGAACCTACAGCGTACGGTGCAAGGCCTTACTCAGGCCCTTCAGCAAGTAGCTCAGGCAGGAGTGGCACCGCATGGCACCGGTGATCTATACCGGAACTTCCGCGGAATGAACCCGCCTAGATTCACTGGTTCGACTGACCCTGACCAAGCCGAGCACTGGCTAGATGAGATGGGGAGAATCTTTGAAGTTATGCAATGCACCAACCAGGAGCGTGTCCTTTTGTCCACATTTCAACTGGAACATGATGCACGTACTTGGTGGGATTCTATCAAGGCAACTCTCGGTGATCGGCAAGTTATGTGGGAAGAGTTCGAAGAACTCTTCAACAGCAAGTATTTTTCTGATAGAGTGCAAGAGAAGAAAGCGGCAGAGTTTGCGGCCTTGAAACAGCGAGGTTTGTCCATGGCAGAGTATGAGGCTCAATTTGCACGACTTTCTCGTTATGCTACTCATCTCATTTCCACCGAGAAGATGAAGGCGAAGCGCTTTCTCAATGGATTGAAGCTTCATTATATCAACCAATTGGCACCGATGGAGATTTCCACTTATTCTGAGGTGGTAAGGAAAGCGCAAGTTCTAGAGGATACTCTTGAGATGACGGAGAGAATCCGTGGGAAAGGCACCAAGAAAGAATTACCTACGGGTTCTGGGAGTGTCAAACCCGGGTATACCAAGAAGAGGCCTGTTAGTGGACCTGGTTCATGGAGCGGGTCTGGATCGTGGAAGGGCAAGATGCCGAGGCATGAAGACAAGAAGCCTGGCCCTATTGTTCCATTCAAGGGCGTGTGCAACTATTGTGATCGTCCGGGTCACAAGATAGAGGAGTGCTGGCGCAAGCAAGGCGCCTGTTTGCGATGTGGAAGTAAGGAGCACCGTATCCCCAATTGTCCTCTCATATCGGAACAAGCTACACCGGTAAAACCTCTAGTCTTCAAGAAACCACAAGGCAAGCTTCAAGCTTTACATGAAGATGAAACTGGGATTTCTGATGATGGCGGACTCGTCGAAGGTACCCTTACTATAATCGATAAGCCCGCATTTGCTCTCTTTGATACTGGTGCAACACATTCATTTATTTCTCGGAGATTTGCTAAGTCATTAGTTGTGGAACCTGTTTTGATGAATACTCCGTTAGAGATTTCAACCCCTATTGGCACTAGATCAACAATCCAGTATTTCTATCCTTCTAGTAAGGTTATGATTGGTGAACAGAACTTTCCAGCAGATTTGGTCTGCATGGACATGAAGGATTATGATGTAATCCTAGGAGCAGATTGGTTGGCCAAGTATGAGGCCAATATTCACTGTAGTTCTAGCTCAGTGATTTTTACTGGACATTCTGGTTTATCTTTTACGGGAGTCAAGCACCATAACTCCGTACCGCTCATCTCGGCTCTTCGAGCTGATAAGCTTTTGAGGCATGGGTGTGAGGCTTTTCTAGCCTTTGTTTGTGCAACTCCTGAGCAGCAGATGGAGATCAAGGACATTCCTGTTGTCCGAGATTTTCCTGATGTCTTTCCAGAAGAACTACCAGGACTTCCGCCTGAGCGGGAAGTTATCTTTTCTATTGATCTTATTCCTGACACAGCTCCTATTTCTAAGGCTCCTTATCGTATGTCTCCTGCGGAACTGAGAGAATTGAAGTAGCAACTGATGGAATTACTTGAGAAGGGTTTTATTCATCCTAGTACTTCTCTGTGGGGAGCCCCTGTACTATTTGTCAGGAAGAAAGATGGTTCGATGAGGCTGTGCATTGATTATCGGCAATTAAACCAGCAGACTATCAAGAACAAATATCCCTTGCCGAGGATTGATGAGTTATTTGACCAGATAGCGGGAGCTCAATATTTCTCTAAGATCGATCTTCGATCTGGATATCACCAGTTGCGGATTAAGGAAGAGGATATTTATAAAACGGCTTTCCGCAGCAGGTATGGTCATTTTGAGTTTGTCGTTATGCCTTTTGGTCTAACGAATGCACCAGCGGCTTTCATGCAGTTGATGAACGATGCATTTCGGCCCTATCTTGATCAATGGGTCGTGGTCTTTATTGATGACATCCTGATTTATTCTAAGAATGAGGAGGAACATGCTGAACATCTGAGAATGACATTGCAATTGTTGAGAGATCATCAACTATATGCTAAGTTCAGTAAGTGTGAATTCTGGCTGCAAGAGGTGTCCTTTCTAGGACATATCATTACGAAGAACGGTATTTCTGTTGATCCTTCGAAGGTTGAGGTAGAGAAGAATTGGGAACAGCCTACCAGTGTGACAGAAGTTAGAAGTTTTCTAGGCCTGGCAGGTTATTATCGAAGATTTATTCAAGATTTCTCCAAGATTGCAGTACCTATGACAAGATTAACCCGCAAGGAGAATAAGTTGGATTGGTCAGATGATTGTCAGCGAAGCTTTCAGACTCTGAAGGAGTGTTTGACTACTGCACCTGTTTCGGCTTTACCTTCTGGTGAAGGAGGATTTGTTGTTTATACTGATGCTTCAGGTATTGGCTTAGGCTGTGTACTCATGCAGCATGGGAAGGTGATTGCCTATTCCTCTAGGCAGTTGAGGAAGCACGAAGATAATTATCCTGTTCATGATTTGGAACTTGCTGCAGTCGTGTTTGCTTTGAAGATATGGAGGCATTACTTGTATGGAGAAACCTTTACAGTGTTCTCAGATCATAAGAGTTTGAAGTATTTATTTTCTCAGAAGGAACTCAACATGAGGCAGCGGAGATGGTTGGAGTACTTGAAAGACTTCGACTTCTTGATTGAGTATCATTCTGGCAAAGGTAATGTTGTGGCAGATGCATTAAGCCGGAAGCCGGTAGCTAGATTGTCAAGTCTCATGTTACAAGAATGGAGGTTGTTGGAATAATTATCTAGTCTGGATCTTAATATTGACAATGATAGGATCTTGATTGCTCAGATTCAACTTAAACCTGAATTATTGATAGAGATCAAGTCCTTGCAAGATAATGACCCCGAGTTGGTAGAGATCAAGGGAAGCTTGAGCAGCAGACCTAACTTCATGTTGGCCGATGATGGTAGATTATTATTTAAAGGCAGAACTTGTGTTCCGGATGAGGCTACAATAAAGAACAAAATTCTTGAGGAAGCTCATAGATCCAGATATACCATTCATCCTGGAGGCACTAAGATGTACCGAGATTTGAAAAGGTCCTTTTGGTGGCCGAATATGAAAAGAGAAGTTGCAGATTTTGTGAGCAGATGTTTGGTATGTCAGCAAGTTAAGGCCGAACATTTCAGACCAGCAGGGAAATTGAAACCACTCGACATACCCCAATGGAAGTGGGAAAGCATTGGCATGGATTTCATTATGGGTCTACCTAGGACTCGTGGTAGATTTGATGCGATATGGGTGATTATCGATCGATTGACAAAGTCGGCTCATTTCTTACCAATTAAGTCCAAGTGGACGATTGATGTATTGGCTGTCTTGTATATAAAGGAAGTGGTGAGATTACATGGTATCCCAGTGAATATAGTATCTGATCGAGACCCCAGATTTACTTCACATTTCTGGAAGGGACTGCAAGAGTCTTTGGGTACTCGTCTGAATTTCAGTACTACTTTTCATCCACAGACAGATGGACAGACTGAAAGAACCAATCAGATAGTGGAAGATATGTTGCGAGCTTACATGATTGATTTCGGTGGTAATTGGAGTGAGCATTTGGCATTAATTGAATTCGCTTACAATAACAACTATCAGTCTAGTATTCAGATGGCTCCTTTTGAAGCACTATATGGTAGAAGTTGTCGTTCCCCGTTGTGTTGGGACGAGGTAGGTGAGAAACAGTGACTTGGACCAGATCTTCTTTCGGAATCATCACAGAACATCCGTGTTATCCGAGACCGGTTACAAGTAGCCCAGTCAAGACAGAAGAGTTATGCCGACAACAGGAGAAGAGCATTGGAATTTCAGGTTGGCGAGCATGTGTTCTTAAAGGTCTCTCCAACGAGAGGGATCCGAAGATTTGGCATTCATGGCAAGCTGAGTCCGAGGTACATTGGTCCATTCGAGATTCTAGACAGTGGGAGAGGTGGCATACAGACTGGCTTTACCACCGCATTTGTCTGGCGTACATAATGTTTTCCATGTGTCTATGTTGCGGAAATATGTGTACGATCCCACTCATATCATTCAGCAGGTGGATTTTGAACTGAAGGAAGATTTGACCTATGAGGAAAGACTTGTCAAGATTCTGGACCGGAAGCAACAGCAACTCCGGAATCGTTCGATACCGATGGTCAAGATTCAGTGGAGTCGGCGTGGGACCGAAGAAGCTACATGGGAGTCTGAAGAGACTATGCGAAAGCAGTATCCCGATCTATTCTAGGTGAGCGATCTTTTTCTACTCTCAGTTTTAGTGCAGTGAATTTGGAGGACCAAATTCATTTAAGTAGGGGAGGGTGTAAGACCCCAAATTCTTTAGAAATTTATTTAGAAAGTTATTTGTAATTATTTGGAATTTATTTGAAGTTATTCGAATTAATGAGAATTATCCAAATTAATTAGATTAATTAATTAATTAATAGAATAAGTCATTTTTCTACTATTTTCTAAAAATCCCTAAAAATCACATCTTGTAGAATTAATTTTGTTTATCAACTTTGTCTTCTACAATTAAGCCTAATAAAATCGTTTATTAAGCCGAATTAGCGAACTAAGTCTTCCGAACTTAATATTTAATTAATTACGGAATAGTAGAAGTGGAATTTTATCTACCATATAAAAAATTCATAAAAATAGTAATTAAATAATAGATGCTTCGACTAACACTTTTGTCTTCTTGGAGTAAGCCTAATTAAATCATTATCTAGGCCTAATCAGTGGATTAAGCCTGACTTACAACCCACCTAACCCAAATTCGTATTCACTATTCACCCAAACTTTGAACATCAAATTCGAGCTTGTTTCTCAACCAAATGGGGTGATTCCAGAGGCAAATGAAAGGTATTACATAAAGGAACATTTACCCTCAATCAATTTGAGGTAAACTTAGTCCCAAAACGTGCTGCCGACATAGTTTGGTCAAGTCAAGGATTTCGGCGCCGTTTCTAAACACGTAGCTTGCAGCAGCGAATACTCCCAATTCAGAAGGCTCCAGAAGCTCTATGAGCTATCAAAATGAAGCCCTACAAGTCTTCTTTCATTTGGCTGCTGTGGGGTTCGCTGAAATTTCAGATCTGGAGAGATCTAGTTCGATTTGTGGAGGTGGGTCAGCAGACCGTTGGCTTCCCTTCATCCTTCTTTGATCCATCGATTGAGGTAGGAATTCTCAACCAAATATTGATCATGAGTATAGCAAATTGTTCCTCTCATCGAGCTCTATCCATTGGTGGCAAAAGCCCCAATTTTTATTAGGTGTCCGTGGAGAAATCGAGCTTTTTGTGAGGTGCTGTCCAAGTGTTCTTCATCCTAGGGTTTGAGTTTTCTCTCTCCGATTTGAGGTAGGATCTAACAACCAAACTCTAATTAACTTACATGAAGTAATAAGCATGTTATTATCTTTCATTTAACGTAGAAAGTCCCAAATTCCATTAAGCATGCATCGTGAATTTTGATTTTTAGTAAGAGCATGTCTAGAATTTGATGTATATTATGTTCTTCAAGTAGAAGCTTGATTTTCGGGCTATTTTTGGATTAGATAACTTGATCCACATATGGCTTATAGTATATGGTTGGATTCATCATTAAGTTGGCTTTCTTTTGATATAAAAAGCCCCAAATTCCGTTGTGTATATTGAGAGAAATCTACGTTTTAGTAGACGCATGTCAAGAACTAGGTTCTTCATGTATTCATCATAAATAGGTTGTGATTCGATTGAGTTTTCAGCAAATTTCTTGTTTCAATCTCTTGTTTTATGACCTTAGTATGTATATTAAGAACCCTAGAGCATTTGGTTAAAATCCCAACTCATTTAGACCCCAAATCATTGAGTTTTCATGGTTTACGGAATCACCCGTCGCTTCTGGAAGTGTAGGGGTCGACCCATGGGGTCGACCCATGCACCCAGTGAAGGGGGTCGACCCAATGGGTCGACCCATGAAGCTTTTTTTTTGAGGGGTCGACCCAATGGGTCGACCCACACCCAGGAAGGCTCCTGGAATGCCAGGGGTCGACCCAATGGGTCGACCCATGCCCTGTATGACCCCATTAATGATATTTTTGACCCGGGGATCAATCCGGATCATTAGGGAATCAATCCATTCAACCTAATCACATTGAAAACTACATTTTTGAGGAACTAATGACCTATTCATGTACCCTTTTTAGTTTCAATTAATATTGGTCCATACATGCAAACTTAGTGTAAAAACACACCGTTTATCATCTTCATTTCAATGCATACAAGATTAAATAGAAACCCACATAATTAGTGGTTAATGGTGTAACTAAATCTCTGTTAATGCATTCTATTTCACTCCTGTGGGAGTTGTTCTTTGCCTTATCATCTTGAATCAGCTTCTTGGCAATTGTCTTAATGCAAATGATAATGGTTAATCATGATATCTTAACTTGGTGATTAGGATTAATATGTTGATTAGCTTGTTTGATTGCTGCTGTTTTACAGTAGCGCAGCACGATTAACTCTTGTTGTGACTTGGTTTCGATCTCCTTGATGATTATACTTACCTTGAAATTCTGGAAATGAATCTCTTTCCTACGTGAAGTTGTTATTGCTACTTAGTTTAAACCTTGGAATTCTGGCCATAAACTGTGGAAGTCTAGATTCGTGGGATCTTTGATCCAAAGAAATCAATGCCTGGCAAACAATTAAGGGCTCGGTCTGGTCCTGGGAAGAGCGCCCGAACACTACGTGTACCCCCGGGGAGGTGAATGACTAGGTGTGGCATTTGGCACCAGTACTTGACATGTGTTAAATCTAGGACTGTCCACTACTCTCTACATTACTTTCTACTACTTTTCACTTTCCACTCTTCACTGTTCTATACTCTACTTGTGGTTACTTTACTTGCTTATTACTTGGACGTGGAAATGAAATTACATACGTGCTTGACATGACTTGAATTGTCTTGATATGGCCAACTTTTTATCGTTATCTCCTGTAGTAAATTCTTGTCTTACTATTCTATTCATTATATTTCTTGACCTTGCAAGATCTTTGAATTCTGTTTCGTGATATCACCGTTATCTTTTTATTGTTTTTATCATTTGTAGCATGACATTTTAAAATGTAATTAAACTGTTAATCACTTATACCTGTCTGTTATTTCCTACTGAGCGTCAGCTCATAGTTGTGTTTTCCCCCCTTTCCAGGCTTTTCAGGTGATGCGCTTACCGATGGGGAAGGGCAGGAGTGATGTCTTGAGTGTATCAGTTCTAGTGTGTTAGTAGTGTGTTATCTTTCTTTAGTTGTGTTTTGGCGAGCTTTTAGTCTCAGTCATGTTATTGAGTTTTAGTGGTTGATTATTCCAGTTGTATTAAGTTGAACTTGAGGTTATTGTATCAGTTGTGGTTTGTTATTGATCATTTAGTATTTCCATCTTGTAGTACTTGTGTATCATTTTAGATTTAGTTCCCTCTCTTGCCAGCGTGTCCCTAACTGTACGTCCCGATATTTTTGCCTTGTTCGGGGCGTGACACTACTGACAAGGCTCTACACTCTAGTTTTTATGACTGCAGGTCCGCTAAGGACATTCTGGATAAGCTGAGGCTAGCACACAGAAGAAATGAGGACAGCTGGATGATGGCTGACAAGAGCAACCAAGGCAGTGATCAAGATGAATCAGAATAAAATTAAGAAAAAGATGAAGATGAGGTATCTTCTAAATTTGAAAATTATGATATTGATGATTGGATTAGAGCATGCAGTGATTTGGTTGATTCTTACAAAAAATTGAGAAAATGATATAAATCTCTGAAAAAGAAGTTGAAGAATCATTAGGATGCTAAATCTCGAGGTGAAACCCCTGAAATTCTGAAAATTGAAAATGACATATTTAGAAGATAGTTAACAGATTTTGATTCTATTAGTTCAGATTTAGATCATTTGAAATCTGAAAAATAAACACTTATGAAACAAATTGATTTACACAAAAAGGAGAATAAAAAGCTTGTTTGCGAAATTGCTGAACTAAAGGAGAGGCATAGTTTAACTGATGATGATCAGGCTCATAACAATGAAGTTGTTCAAAATGAAGAACTGGTGAGAAATTTAGAGTGTGTCAACTCTGAATTAGAAAACATGAAATCTGAAAATAAAACACTCAAAAATCAGCTCAAAGAATCTGAACACAAATCAATAAATCTTGAAAAAGAAAATAGATTGATTTCTGAAAAATTAGAGGCTGATAGAGTAACAAATTCAGAGATTCAGAAAAATCTTGACAAACTTCAATCTGAAAAACAACAAGAAAAGTTTTATGAATGTCAGTTTTCTTCAGATGAATGGGTGCTTGATGATGAACTCCTAGAATAGAACAATAAGTTGAAAGAGAAAATCAACAAACTGAAACATCTAAACACCCAGCTGATAGATAGGCTAATAACAATGGAAAAAGGCAAGTGTGTGAGCGTGGATAATTCTGATAGGTTGGTGAATGCTGAACAAGAAATTGAGAGTCTAAAAACCATCAACCTAATGTTGAGTGGAAATGTCAATTGCTGTGAAGAGAAGATAGCCAATTATGAGCTCACTATCACATCCCTTCAACAAGAAATTGATGATCTTAACAAGTCCCTATCTGAAGCTGACAATGAAATAAAATTAAAACAGGAAGTTGAAAAACTCAAAAGTCTGAATGATGCCTTGCATCAACAAGTCATTTCATGTGAAACAGATCTGTCCAAATATGAAGCTAATATTTGTGGCTTAAATTCTGAAATTCAAGATTTGAAAAACTCCTTGTCAAAATTTGTCAAAGGAAAGGACAATCTGAATAAGCTTCTTGGAAATAATGTTAGCGTTCAGAGAGAGGGACTGGGTTACAGTCCGACAAACAAAAGGAGTAATGGGAATAAAATGTCTACTGTTTTCGTCAAAGCTTCTAATCGGAACACAACCTCTGCTCATTCTGTTTTTCAATTCACTGCTCAAAAGTCCACTGTCAATTCCAAACCTATGGAATAAATTCAAAAATTGAAAAAGAATGAAAATTCACTGAAAAAGGACAAAGATGTCTCTGTTAGTATAAAGAAGGCTGCACACAATTCACATGATCTCTCACACACTCATATTAAAAAGGGGTCATGTTATTATTATGGGAAATGAGGTCACATAATGGAAGATTGCAGATTAATGTTAAAGGATGAGCATGCTAGTGGAACATTAAATTCTAGAAATTTTTCTGATTGAAACCATGCTACTAGGAAGCCTGATGCTTCATGTTATTATTGTGGTAAGTATGGTCATCTCATGAATGCATGCTTTATCATGAAAGAAGATAATAAACTGCATGCCAGGTCCTCCATGAATATTCATGGTCCTTATGGAACTAAACACAAGACTAGTCAGCACATTGTGTGCTCTAACTGCAATAAGCCTGGGCACAAGGCTGCTGAGTGCTGGTTTGGATCCACTTGGGGTAAAAATGGCTTTCATAGAAGAAATTCTTCTGCTTGCTCTCACTGTGGGAAAAATGGCCATACAGTCAAGGACTGTTGGCATGTTCAGAAGAAGTTTGTTAACCCCTATGCTGTCAAATTCCCTGCAAAACTATTTACAAGATTTTCATGCTATAACTGTGGGAAGCAAGGTCACAAATCTTCTGAATGTTGGCTGGTTAGGAATAAGAACCAAACTGTTCATGTATATAACATAAAATCTTATGATCATGTTTATAAACCTCATGCTGCTGTTACTATGCATCATAAAAACCAGAAACCAGTCACTTCATGTAGATATTGTGGGAAGTTTGGTCACCCTGTGGACAATTGCTATCTGATGGATCATGGTGACCATGTTGCTATGAATTTGCTTAGAACACCTGTCAGGGCTAACGCAGGACCCAAAGCTGCTTGGGTCCCTGCAGGATCAAGATGATCAAATACTTTGCAGGTGTGCCTTGGACTGAGGAATAAAGAGGGGTAAATTAAACCAAGGCACCCAAGATGATAAAGCCCCATTCAGGTAAATTCTGAAAAATCTGTATTCTGAATTTGTGTGATCTGAATGCACTGCATATCATGATAATTCTTTTGTGCATTGTCTAACTGAATCTAATTGAAAAATCTGAAATGCTCATGGAAATGATTGTAGTTTATCTCTGAATGAGCATATATTTTAAAATCATGTTTCAGTGCTTTAATTGCATATCATGCACTTTGTAAGGGGGAGTTTGACTGATGTTTCCATAATCATGATAATCTCATTTGCTAAATTTCTCCAGGAGAGCCTTTAAACATGCATACATGTAGTTAGTTGCATTGCATCTCCTTGCATTGAAAAATCTAAAAAGAAATGACTCATTGCATCTAGATAGGGGGAGCATTCCTGTTTCATCTCTTCACCTCTTGAACTCCTTCTGTCTAGCAATCTGATCCATTCTTGGCAAATGAGTAGTTCACTTGAATTCCCTGCTGTCTACACTTATGTAGTTGTTCTGTCTGTACTCCAGACTCAGCTAGTGTCTTCTAAACTGAACTGTTCTAATGTTAAATCCTTGTCTCATCATGATTGCTAAAAATGCTTTGTTGACTCCACTGATTTGCTAAAATATCATTGATTCATTTGAATGAGGAAAGTTTTTAGTCAGTGCACCCTAGACATAAATCAGACACATTCTGAAAAGAACAATCTTCTATTATACTGGCTTAAGAATGTTTTGATAAATCAAATTGATTTAAGTCTAATGTATTTCTTAAGTTTTGATGTAAAGGACTTGAAAATATCTGATTCATTCTGCTTAATAAATCTTAACCAGTTGTCTCATGAACTTCATGCAAAACCTTCTGAAATCTGAAATTTTAAACGACGTGGCTTTCTTTGGTTAAGATACATATAGAAAGTATTGTTCTTAAACATTTCAGTGTACTAAGCATTGTTTGAAAAATCTGAAAACACTTAAAAATTTAAAGCAAGAGCAATGACTGTGGTCACAGAGAAACTGGGTTCTCTATCAAAGAAATGGATTAAGCCCATGTCATGAAGTGCCATAGTTAACTCTCTTTTCAAAATGTTTGAAAATCTAGCAGAGCAATGGCATGGTTGTGTTGAGTAACTGGGGATTCTGGCCTCTGATCAAGGTGTCTCCTCATGTAAAAAGATACTCCATTGCTAACTCTGTTCTCCTTCAGAGGCAATGTGGTTGTCACACTGAGTAACTGGGTCACTTCACCTAAGAAGTGTTGTGCCTCATGTAAAAAAGTGTTGACTGAACCAAACTTGCTCAGGAAAAATGAGTGATGTTCAATAGAAAATTCTGAAAATCTAAATACAAGTTCAGTCTCATTTATTTCTGTTTAATCTCAATAGTATCTTGTGTAACTTCCATAGGAGTCATTGAATTTAAATGAGTAAGATGGAAGGAGGTTCAACATGAATAACAAATGAGTTGATGGTTCATCTTTATTAAAAGATGTGTCAGATATGAGTAATGAATTTTCCTGATAAACCTTAAATACATCACTATTAAATCATGATGGTAAGTTTAAACTCATTCATAATCTATTATAATTGAAGAATATGAAATTCATCTACAAAGATTTATGAATTTGGTGTGCTAATGAAAATCTGTCTTCCTCAATTCATTCATTGTGCTTACAGTTTGTGATAACTCTTGTATACCCATGTGCTTTGCTGATAGATGCTCATCACTTCTTTCACTCCATCTAATCAGGGGGAGCTTCCATGTCATGCTGAGTGTCTTTCATAAAGGGCGAGATCTAGTCAGCATTTTTGAGTGTCCCTGTGCTTTTGTTGATATTCTCCCTTCATCTCAATTGGTTTCAACCTTCAAAACATTTCTGATCATTATTCCATTTAGGGGGAGCTAATTATCATTAAAGGGGGAGCTTTTAATTCACTCATCTTATGCAGTCTTATTCTTCCCTCCTCAAGAAATGTCTTTTTGCTGAAGTCAAATGGGGAGAAATATTTGATCAATTCATACTGACTCATAGTGTTGCCATCATCAAAAAGGGGGAGATTGTTGTCCCTGTGATTTTGATGATAGCAAACACTATAAGTCCACATCTGTTTGAGTCTGCATATAAATCTGTTTATCTGTTTGAGTCTGCATATAAAGGGGGAGAAATATTTGATCAAGTCATACTGACTCATAGTGTTGCCATCATCAAAAAGGGGGAGATTGTTGTGTCCCTGTGATTTTGATGATAGCAAACACTATAAGTCCACATCTGTTTGAGTCTGCATATAAATCTGTTTATCTGTTTGAGTCTGCATATAAATATATTTTTGTTGCATATGTATGTTTCAATGAACATGTGTTGCATATGATTGTTTCAATGAACATCTTATTTGACTATCATTACATCGAACAGGCTGTGTGAATTAATGCATTTCATAACTGCCATAAGTCAATGAATGTCAGCATTTCATAACCTTGTTTCTATGAATGTCTAGACTTAGACTCATGCATTCCATATCTACTCAGGTTAAGTCTATACAATGGGTGTTGTCTGCACAGCCAGTGTATCACTCTCTCTGCACTGTCTATACATCCTTAGACAGCTTGCCTGAAGCTTGATTGTTGAAGTCTAGAAGTGGGTCGACCCCCTTCCAGATGGGTCAACCCCCCAGATCTCTAAGTCTGTACAGAGTGCCTTGTTCATCTTTGTTCAAAGTCTATACATTGTCTCTTTTACCTACGTTGCTCAAAACAAAGTCTATACACTGCTGGATGATCAAGTCTGCACATTGGCGGCTTTCCCTACGTTCTGGCCAAGTCTATACATTCATACCTTTCCCTACGTTCTGGCCAAGTCTACACATCATTTGCCTAGCTTCTGCTTCAATGTATATACATTCGTTTCTAAGGCAAAGTCTATACATTCGTTTCCTTTTGCAAGTCTATACAGAGTCTGTATCTTCTAAGTTAAAAAAAATACATCCGTTGTCTTAATAAAGTCTGTACATACTTTGCTCGTTCAAGTCTGTACACGGTTCAGTTGTTTTGGCAAGTCTACACATCATGAAGTCTATACATCCGATTGCCTTTGCATTGCTCAAGTCTGTACAACCCTTTCGTTGGCAAGTCTATACATCCTCTAGTTGTCTTGGCAAGTCCATACATTGAGAGCCTATACATTGTACAGCAGTGCATTCCTTGAAAGCAAGTCAGTACATTGGCGTTGGGCATCCAAGTCTATACATTGATTCACTATTCATGCCTTCACCCAAAGTCTGTACAGCGAGCAGCGTGTCTGTGTCTCAAGCCATTCTCCAAGTCTGTACATTGCTTGCATCTTCAAAGTCTATACATCCACAGTTGAACCCTAAGTCTATACATCGCAAAGTCTGCACATTGTGCTTTGAAGCTCACCAAGTCTATACATTGATTCACAGCACACACGTTCAAAGCCTGAAGTCTGTACAGCCTTGGCAAATGCTCCTAAGTCTACACATCACAATGTCTGTAGATCGCTGTGTTCAAGCCTTTCAAGTCTATACACTGGTTCAGGGTCTCCAAGTCTATACATCGGCCTCAAGCCTCACAAGTCTACACATTGTCTTCATGGCATCGGAAGTCTATACAGCCTGCATGCCTCATAACGCCAAGTCTATACATCGTGGCCTTCAAGTCTTCAGAGCCTGTACATTCTTCAAGGGCCAAGTGTATACAGTGTCTCGCTCACATCTTCAAGGGTGAAGTCTATACATTGGTTAGGCTTGTTCGTGCTAGGCTTGTTCATGCATCGTTCTTCTCAAAGTCTGTACACTGGTGTCTCATGCATTCTAAAGTCCATACACTCCTCCTTGCATAGTCAAGTCTATACAGACTTAACAAAAGCATTCAAGTCTGTACTCTGGTGCCGTCGTCTGCATGGTCAAGTCTATACATACTTAGCGAAAGCTTAGCTAGTATGTACTTTGGTCTCTCAGGCATGTAAACACCAAGTCTATACACTCCTTGTTTCATGTCTATACATTCGGTTGTTCCATGCATTCTCATCAAGTCTATACAGAGCTTGCCTTAAAGTCTAGACAGCGCTCGCCTCAATGTCTGTACAGCCTGTGTGTTGAACGAACACAAGTCTGTACATCGTCCAGCGCTTCATGTGAAGTCTGTACAACATCTTAGTCTTCTACACATGAAGTCTATACATTACTGTTGCATTCACACCATGTCCATACACTGCATTTGTGCATTGATCACAGCAAGTCTGTACATAGAGTTCTCATGCATGTAAACATCAAGTCTATACACTCCCGTGTTGCATGTCTATACATTCGATTGCTTCATGCATCACACAGAAGTCTGCACATCCCTTTCTGATAAGTCCATACATCATTTGTCAAGTGTGTACATTGAGGTCGCTTGAAGGGCTTCAAGTCTATACACTCTCACGTTGTACATACTTGCTTATTTGCTGCTTCGAAAGTCTATACACTGCATTATATATGCATATTACAGCATGTGGTAAGAAGTTTGTACACTCATCTTGCCTCACACGATCAACTCTGTACAGCCATCCATGCTTGCCTTGCTTGCTGAATGAAGTCTGAACATTGCCTTAAACTAATACTATCTTCGACTAATTAACTGACAGGATTGTTGGACGAGGTTAATGTGTCTGAGCACGTGACTCGAGGTTGGCACCTGGCACGTGATCCAAGGAGCTAAGATGCTGACACGTGGTAGCAGCACTTGGGCGGGAGAAGTGGAAAGCACATTCCCTAAGCTGCTGCTATATATATAGAAGATGTCTTCTTCAGAAGGTGACTGATAAGAAAAGAAGAGGGCTGATCGAGACTGTGAGTGATAGAAGAAGAAAATAGAAGCAGAAAGAGTAGCAGAAAGAAAGAAGAGAGCTCGAGAAGGAAAGAGGAAGAGAGATCGTACTGTGAGATTGTGAGAGAACAGAAGAAGAAAAAGAAAGAGAAAGAGAGATGGAGAGCTCGTGAAGAAGAAGAGAAGTCTTGCTGTCTTCACTGGACCTTGGATCAGATCCAACCCAGTTTGCTCCTGCGAGAGCTTTTGTGCATTTCATTTTTTCAGCTTTCTATTGCTGCGTTTTTATTTTTCCTTTTGACTATTCACTAGTTGTTCTTCCGATCCTCTAGTGTGAGGTCGGGTTCCCTCCGGTTTGGAGGAAGAGAGACTTGCGTCTCTGGTTGCCTTTGACTGGGTGTCATTGGTTGTTTCCCTCCGGCTGGGAGGAAGGGAGGTCCGAGATCTCTAGGTTGCAAGTGACTGGGAGTCACTTGTGGGTTCCCTCCGGTTTGGAGGAAGGGAGGATTGGTCCTCCGGTTCTGGTCTTGTGGGTTGCAAGTCCAGGTATTCCCTCCTGGTCCGGAGGAAGAGAGACTGTGTGTCTCTGGTTTCCAAGTGGCTGGGAGTCACTTGGGGTGTCCCGCCGGTTGGGAGGAAGAGGGGAGGTTGTTCCCCTGGTCAAGCTGTGTGGCAGCAACTTGTTTGCAGACTGAGTCTGCTTTCTAGCTGATTGCTAGTGGAAGCCTCACTCCGGTTGGGAGTGAGGGGTGGACGTAGGTCTGTGGACCGAACCACCAAAAAAATCCCTTGTGCAGTGGTTTGTTTGATTGCTTGCTTCCGCTAGATGCATGCTAGGACCGTGATCTGATTGATTATTCATGTTCTAGAGTTTAATTGGGTTTACATCTTTTATGTTTGAGCAATTGTCCACTGATCTTGTGCTAATCATTTCATACAAATTTTAAATTGGTCAAAACTCTTTAAAAGATCCATTCACCCCCCCTCTGGATCTGTGTTTATCTATCGCACCTAACTATCAAAAAGGTGCGTTTGTTCAAAGATGGAAAGAAAAGCTAGAAGAGTGAAGGGCATCGAGCGCATGAAGGAATGAAGGTAAGGCAGAGCTTAAAAAGGAGGAGGAGGAACGGCGATAGTTACATAGTAGTAGACAGTAGAATAAAAGAGAAGAAATAGCTTGAGAGCTCGTGGGAAGCCAGCGGCAGGAAGAAGAAGCCTTGCGACACGAAGCTAGCTGCGAAGGCCCAGCTGCAACCTTGAAGCATCTGAAGACAGACGTCTTCATCTTCTCTCTTCATCCTACGAGAAGAAGAGGAAGAAGCTTCAACTTCCTATGAAGGAGAACATGCCCTTCTAGGAAGCACTCCATCTGGAAGAAGCGAGGATCGCCATCCAGATTTCAGATGGGGCCCTTTGTTACTATCCTCAAGTGTCATACATCATGTCTGGGTTTTCTTTTGAATCATCTTTTCTTTTATTTGAACACCTCACTTGATACCTTGTTCGGTCCCTACAGGGAGCTGTAGAAAGACAGACAGAAGGTGGTTCTGTTCTATGGTTTGGCCGTGTGGACCCGTAAGCTGTGTGTCAGCGTTGGCTGTGTGAGCCCGTAAGCTGTGTGTCAACATTGGCGTTGTGAGCCCAAAAGCTATGTGTCAGCGATGTTTAGTGCAGCTGCACTTAGGAAGCCTCACTCGGTTGAGAAAGGGGTGGACGTAGGACTCTGGGTTGCGTCCGAACCACCTTTAAAATCTTGTCTTGTGTGTCTTGCTTGTGTGTTTGTCCTGCAGTTGATGCATGCGTAGGCCATCAATATGTCTTGATCCCATCCTTGTGGATCTGCCTGTGTAATAGCATCTTTTACATTCCGCTGTGTTTATTTTCGAAAAAGGGGGCTGATTTATTCACCCGTCCCCTCTAGATCCGCCATTCCCACACATCATCCAAAGGACAAGAAAAAAGAAACAATGAACAAAATGAACAAATGTGGGCAAATCAAAGGAAAAATCTAAAATTTATGGCATGGCAAGAGGGCAGTAAAGTTTCTCCGTGGGACGTCATGAGCCCGGTCGTATGCGTGCCTAAAAGAGAATTAAGGTTCGATGATATGACAAAAAGTCCCGGCGCAAGAGACCGAATCTCTAGGGGTTGTGCTATGGAAGGAAGTTAAAACCCGACATCTTCTTAACTTAAATCAGACTTATCCCCAATTTTTCTTCTCTTCTCCCTCCAAGACCGAGTGTTTCTCGGGTATGACCTTGATAGGGGCGCCATTATCTAAGGGTAGCCGACAATAGGATGCCACCTTTCAATGCACGCCCTGCTTTGGGTAGTTCTTAGTGAAAGGGGAAGGAACAAAGACCCTTAGCTAGTAGCTTAAATATCCTTTGGTGTTGTATTAGCAATGTCTAAACTAAAATTTCAAAAAAAAAATTGAATATTTCCCCAACAAAAATCCAAAAAAAAGTTGAATATTTCCAAAATTCCAACCAAAAGTTCAAATATCTTCCAAAAATAAAAAAAATTGAATATTTTTTAAAACCCATAAAAATTTGCATATTTTAAAAATTCAAAAAAAATACATTGTATTTTCTGATGGTGTTGTTTTTACAGGAACAACCTTTTGCAAGGACTAAGGACATGGGATGAGTCCTCTCCCCTCATACTTACATCAATCTTTCGATTCTTCCCTATGTTCTCAACATCACTATCTCCACGATTGGCCGCTCTGGGTATCACTCCAATCATTCATCTCCAAATATTTCTAAATAACTCCTGTTGATTTCACTAGATTATTCTTGCCACAGGGCATTACTTGATCTTGATCATTCAACTTTAATCTAATGATTAGCCAAGTTGTAATCCTCATGGTTAACAAACAAACAATGATTGATGCTTGCATGCTTTAATGCTCTAAGCTATGCTATCCACACTTTGATACTATGCTTTTGCTATGCTACCTATGATGATCATGCCACGCTTTCTTATGCTTTCATGCTATCTATGTATGCTTTCATGCTTGATGCTATAACTATCCATGATATGCTTCATGCTTGCTTCTCATACTATGCTTTATTGCTTTAAATCCATTGCTTGTTATATATTGCTTTATATCTTGGCTAATGAATCTTTGAGCGCAGGAAGAAGGTTTTAGTCCCACCATCTGGACATCACTCAGGTCCCACGGTGATTGCATCGCATTGCTTTTCTTAGCTCCCAAACGTGCTCACTGCCTTCACCATCTTCCCTATATGCATTTTTACTATATGTTATCTACGCTATTAGATTATATCAAGGACCTTGTGACTTTGGTAAATCTAAAATTTGAGTTCCCCTTCATCAAAAATAATGATGATTTCAGAGGATCCTTAGTCACACGGATAGGCTGTTGAGCCGTCCAAGACTGGGAACGATGGTTCCCTTTTGCGAGTTGGTGTGCGGATAAACGGGTTTCAGCTTAGTATCAGCTCACAAATCGATATCTTGATTCAGTCTGGGTAGCTTAACAATATTATCCTTGATTACATTCCATTTTAATTTATTTTAATTTTTCCTTTAAACCCAACATGCATTCATGTAGGACTTCGAATTAACTTCAGAAAACCCCTTTTATAACTCAATTTTGAGAGTTAGTTGATTAACAATTTTCAAGATATGAGATATTCCATGCCGAATTGAGTCCTCAGTTTGCCTTGTTGCCATTTTGGGCTGCTTCCTTGAAAACTCCTTTGTTTAGATTTCTATCCCCTTATTTCAATCTCTCCTTAGATCCACATTGGCTGGTAACCGCTCTCCAATGGTGAAACTTACAGGTTTATGACCTGGGATACTTCCATCGCTCTGGAAGTTGATCGCTCTTTCATTCTCTCCTTCGTGCCCATGTGCACACTCCTTCTTTTATCCAAACAATTGTTGCTTTCATTGAACCTCCTCAAGATTACTTCATTTCGATCTCTGGATCCAATTCTTATCCGGTGGTGTTGATTGCGTGTCTCATCACACCTTGGCGTCTACTTTTTAGTTCACTCCACTTCATTCCACTTCACTCCACTCCATTACATTCCATTTCAATTCATTTCATTCCGTGTCACTCCCTTGCAAAGCAGACGCCAAGGCGGGGCAGCTGTAGACACGCCAAAATTAACATCATTCTGAGCATATCACGTATTGCTTTATAATGCCCCAATTTGACCCTCAAATCGACTTATTTGAGTGATTTTCTTCATTTTTCTTGATTATTCAACTTTCTCCAGCTTTCTCATATTTTTTCCTTTTTTCTGATTTTCTGAGATTTTTCTCTAATTTTTCGAGGCCTTTTCTAATTAACGTCAGACCTATGGACGCCATTTTTAATTAACGTCAGGTATATGGACCTCATTTTCAAAAAATAATGAAAAAATAAAAATTAGGTTGACCTGGCCTGATCGCGGTCGCCTCGACGACCGCGTTCATGAGAACGCGGTGTCGCATAGGCGACCACGTTCATGAGAAGGCGGTGGCCTATGTGACTATGTCTTCAAGGAATATAATAATAATAATAAAGTATTTTACGCACCTGAACGCGGTCGCCGTTCTTAGGTTTTGGCGCCTTGCGCCAATTCCTTCCAAATTTCATAATTTTTTAGTTTTTTTAATTGGTATCCACCCGCTAAGACGCCAATTCTTTATTTTGTATTTTAGGCCCCATTTCACGCCGAATTTGTGTGATTTTGAATCTGCGTCACTTTGGAAGGTCGCCAATTCTTTAAATGGTGTCCGAGAGGTGGACGCCAATTCTTTTCTTCATATTTTGAGCTGAATTCATATTTATTCTTGAATCCACGTCCGTCCGGAAGGTCGCTAATTCATAAATTGGCGTCCGGCCCCCATGATGCCAATTCCATTTCTATACTTTGAGCTTTTAACTCCGTCCAAAATTCGTATAAATTCCTAATTGGCGTCTGGCCCCCTAAATGACAATTCTTTTCTAAATTTAAAAATTTCTGAACTTTCCATATTTAATTCTAAATTGGCGCCTTTTCAAACTGACGTTAATTAAATGGTGACTTCTGGGTCTGACGCCATTTCTTACAGTGTTCTGAATCTAACATAAACCCATTCTTTCCCCATTTTAAGCTCTTTTTCCACTTGGGAAAGGGTTCCTATCACTTTCTAAGGTTATGAGGACACTTGGCAGAGGATTTACTCTCTCCAAATCTCACTAAAATTTAATTTTATAATTTTTGGGTAATTAAAACTCTAAATTTCAATCCTATAAATAGGGACCCTCTCTCCCTTGTGTTTAAGGCTGGACAATTGATTAAGGGGAGGTGTTGCTAGTGTGAAGGCTCAAGGAGGGAGTCTCCCATGCTCAAAGTTACATCCTCTTGGAGATCTTCTTCTTCCCTTGAAGATTTGAAGCCTTTTTGGAGAATAAACCAATAAGCTTATTCTTTCTCATCTATCTCTTATTCATTGATTTTTTCATTGCATGCATCATATCTTCTTTCCTCCTTTATCTTTATTCTCATTTCAACCACGTTGAGAGCCTCCTTAGTGCAAAACTTGCACCCTCCCTCATCACATCATATATTTTTTATCCACCCTTTGCATAGGGGTTTAAAGGCCAACACCAGCAAGGTGTGTTCATGTTCATGTTTTATTGTTTATTCTTATTAAGAACTTGATACTACACACCTTTGTGTTCTAATTCCATATCTTTTGTTGGTTGTTGTTTTTCTTTATTTTGCAAAGATAATCTTAAAGGAAAACTCTCTCCATCGGCCGGCCGATTGGAAGAGAAGGTGGACCTTACAATCTCCCCCACATTGCAAGATATTTATTTGCGATCCCTCCTTTTATTTATTGTTAAATTCTTTTGAGGTAACCCCTCTGGCGATCACCTTTCCCTATAACATTCACGCATGCTCCCTTTCTCCGCCTTCCCCTTCTTTTTCCTTGTATTAATTCTTTTTTAAGTGGATTTTTCTTAGAATCTACAAGAGAGGGTCGGGATGGGGGTACAACAGGTGGGTGTGGTGGAGTCCAAGAAAGAGAGAGGGAGTCGGGGTGGCGGTGTCTGGTGGGTGGGGGAGTATGAGAGAGAGAGCATAGAGATGATACAGTGCACCCGAGTACGTGCAGAGGGCCATTTGTGCACAATGTTAGTTCCTCGATAAGTGATTTCTATGTGGGCCATGAGTATGGTCAATGACCACGAGTTCTCTGACACAGCCAGGGGTGCTGGGGTTCCATTGTTTTCCCCTAAAGAAGGGAGAGCTCCGGCGATAGTAGACTACACTGTGAATCCTCTTCGTTCATAGTTTCAATTTTCGGTTTAGGGTGATTTAATGGCATGGAACTGTATTGTATAGCAGCTTTATTGGGATGAGACGCTTACCTCATTAGCCAATGGTTTAGCCAGTCTAGCTAGCTGCTCTGAGTTTCGGTGGCATTGAGCAGCCTTGTGATTTGAGATACTTACGAGACGTGTGTGCATAGCCTACAGAACTCTGGCAATTTCCTCTCGACTGAGAGTTCCTACGTCGAGTGACTTCCCCCACTAGTCGTACCTTGCCTGGGCACGCAGGTGCCGACCCACCTGGGAGTGGTGGAGAGCTAGACCCGGGAGAGACGGTTTAGGCTGGTTATCGTAGGGCCTATCACTATGGTGGCTCGAGTCTGGGCCGGGAGGAAAACCAACTAGAGGGCCTGACGTAGCGTAGTCAGTCAGTGTGTGCACGCATGGTTGGGGATGACGGACGTGTGCTGACTAGCACGACCCCAACTAGACCCTTGTCTTGTGTTACTTGTGTTAGGTGTCACAGTTATCGTGCTGAGTGTTGAGTCGAATGAATACAGATCTAGAGGGGGGTGAATAGATCTACCCCAAATTAAAATGATTCACAATAATTTAAAAGAAATGCGGAATTAGGAATGAACTACTGTAAATCACACTAGTGAACCAATATGAATAATCATCTATGGAAACAGCAGTTCACTGAATCGATAGCTTAGTATGGTACCAGGCGGAGGGTTGATTAGAGAAGCTCCTCACGCAAGGGTCACTTTTTCAGATAGATGTAATCTATCCTTCTGACTTAGCCCTTTTTATATACCACTGAGTTATCTATTATAAATCAGAATTATGATGAAAAAATTCAACTCAATTCAGAATAGATTTAAACTTCAGCGAACAGGCATGGTTAATGGCAATCAATCGAATATAGAAGACTTCAGATGAATAAGTAGACAGATCAAAGAAATTAGCACTGGGCTTTCCTAGGCATTAATCTAGTCGAGTGGCGAAAAGCAGATAAGCAGACACACAACGAACAAAGAAATTTTAGGTGGTTCAATCTCAAGCTCGAGATCTACATCCACCCCTTACTCAACTGAGTAAGGCTTACTGCTGACTCACAGCTTGAATCCACTGATCCACAGCTTCGGGGACTAGATCCCTACAATCATCTGAGCTTCATAGCTTGCTAGATCGCTGATTCACAGCTTCAACCGCTGAGCTTCACAGCTTGCTATCTGAGGATTCAACCTCACCTGCTGAGCTTCACAGCTTGCTCTACTGATACACAGCTTACAAGAGATTTGAAAAGAAAAACTAGATGAAACAACGAAAGATGATAACACAATGTAGCTCCATAGGAGCAATCTGACTCTGGATTTGATCCAGAAGTAAGGAAATGAATATCTGCTTCAATCTCACTCCTCTTACGGTACTCTATTTTCTTCTCAACAACACTCTTCCTTGAATTCTTCCCAGACTCTTCTTCCTCAACTGCTCTCCTTGCCTCAGCTTCTCTAGCTCTCAGACACTACTTTTGATCTTCTCTATCCTCGCTCTTTTCGCTCTAGAATTTCTGGCTACACTCGCTCCCTTCTTCTTCGTCTTCTTTTTCTTTTGTCTTTCTTATACAATCAGTTGAGCGATCAGGCCTCTATTAATAGGCTTGTGAGAGATTGGGCATGTGGAAAATACGTTCCCGCCCAAGGAATTTTGAAAGAATGCATTGCTGGATGTCCACGTGTCTCACGTTGAAGGTTCGCTTTCCATGTGGCTGAATTTCCAGTTAAGACTTGCCTTGGATCACGTGCCTGTGGATAAAGACTTCGAGCCACGTGACCATACTGAGTGTAAGACATGCTACCTTTCATATGTTCGATCCTAGGTCTTTCAGTGACTTAAGTCCCTGTTAATTTGAACATAAGACATAAAGCATTTTGTCAGACACTTTGTAAGCATGAGTGGATAACTAATATGCACCGACCTATTAAGATTAGAGTCACAGTACATACATAAATTTCAGACAAGTGTGAAAGATGCACAGACTTAACTAAGCATTATACACATATGATGCACTAACATGATATGAACCCTTGACACACTAGCATCGACCTTCTACTAGTATGCTCAAACCTTAAAGGTGCATGTGCTCCGACTTGAGTGCATATGCTTAGACTTTATAGTGCAAGCTAGCACATATGCTCAGACCTAAATTGCACATATGCTCAGACCTTAGAGTGGTGCACCGACCTGCATAACTAGACTATGCGCATGTGCTCTGACTTGATGATGCATGTGCTTCGACTATATAAGACGGTGCTCCAACCTTTGACCCAAAATGTCTACATGTGCACCGACTTCAAATGTGCAGTTTTGTGCATATGCTCAGACTTGACTGTGAAGACTTGTACATATGCCCAGACCTGACTATGCAGACTTGTACATATGCTCAGACCTGACTATGCAAACTTCATGCATGTGCACTGACCTCAAACAGCATGTATAAGTGACTATGTGCACCGACCTTTGTATGCAACAATGACAATGTGCACCGACCTTAGTATGTACAAATGACTATGTGCACCGACCTTATGCGCTTACATGCAGACATGCACTGACCTTCATATGCGACATGTATGAACATGCACCGACCTGCATATGCAACACTATGAGCATGCACCGACCTTCATATGCGACATGTATGAACATGCACCGACCTTAGTGAGAAACAGCTATAAGATACTAACAGTGTTGCCATAATGAAGAATTGATTCAGAATATCACATTTGCCAATATCCAAAAGCTGAAGACAAAATATATTGTTGCCAATCATCAAAACTTAATAAGAAATTAAATTCAGAGAATCAAGTAAAAGGAGACACACATTGTCCCACACAATCTCCCCACAATATTCTCCCCCTTTTTGATGATGGCAACACATTAAACTTTGATATACATTTTGATGGCAACAATGACTTTATTGAGATCCAGACATATGCCCACTATGTAAAAATGCAGCTACTGCAGTTATCAAACTCTTCCCAAGCCAATATGATACACAGAAAAAATCTCTCAAAGATAATATCTCCCCCTATGCCCTTTGCATACCCCATCAAAAACCCATCACAAACCATCAAAAAAACTTTATTCTCCCCCTTTGCCATCAGCAAACAAGGAAATTGTAGAGATGAGGAAAGACAGGATAGCATCAAGAAGGAGGAAAGAACAAGAGAATTATGATTGACAATCTGAGTGATAGTTCATTAAGCTAAGCAGACAGAGCACAAATTCTTCAGATATAAGATTCTATGTACTGCATTCTTGATAGAATTCTGGTTTAATAGTAATAAAGATTAGAGTGTATCCACAGGACTCTTGAATAAGTCTGCAAAAACTTTTAATAGCAATAAACCAGAATCACATTAGACATGAAAGAGTTGGCCTTACTATATCCTACTTCTTCAAAAATGAGTGAATTTCTTTAGGAGTGTGTTGGCACCGGCTTATTTTCTCAAATTAATCGAGGATTAAGCATAGGGAAATACTCTCTAAATGGAGCAAAATGGCACATTGCCAAATTGCTCTACCAGTCAAGTTGTGCTCGAAAATCGAGACGTGTCGTCGGGTCAAGCGGCGCAACATAACAACCGGGCATCAGCCCCGAGCAAATGACACTATGCCAGCCAGTTTCTCGACAACCGGGCCGGTTTCGAGATTCTGGACAACCTGCCGTACCTTACGGCACTCTGTGAAGATCCTGGGATCACCCCCGAACACCCTGCATCCGGTATCACACCGCTGACGCTTCAACAACAGGGTTAACTCAGGACTCAGAACAGCCTGCCGCTTCATACGATTCTTCACCAAGGAGCAAAGGTCACCCCGATCACCAGACAAACTGCATCGTCATGTCGACGCCCCAGTCACCGGGCCCAACCGAGGGTCCTAACCAGCTAGCCGTGACCCATGGCAACATCAACGATCGATCGTGTCCACCCCCGATCACTTAGTTTGCGGGTTTGCCCACGTTCAATATAGCTACCCCAGCCGACCCGGGGGCACCCTGACTACAAACCACGCCATGTGGCACCCAACAATGAGGCCGGGGTCTACCCTCGAGTCACCTCCCTCCAGCCCTCTAAAGTCAAAGGAAGACATGACTGGGACCAACCACAAGCTTCAGGAGCTCACAGCACCCTTACATGGCCCGCACACGCATGTCGGGAACTTCCCCGAGCACATGGTGGACGTGTATGATATAGCCACCCTGCAGCAAGTCGGAGCTCGACTCATGACCCCTAGTCAACCCTCAGTCAAACCCCAGTCAGATCCTCAGTCAAACCCCCAGTCAACCCTCAATCAACCCCCAGTCAAACCCTTAGTCAACCCACACTCAAACCCCAGTCAGATCCTCAGTCAAACCCCAGTCAAACCCTCAGTCAACCCCCAGTCAAACCCTCAGTCAATCCCAGTCAAACCCATGGTCAAACCCGCGATAAACCCTCGGTCAAACCCGCCTAAACCCCCCTGGGGGGTTTAGGCGGACCAGCCAGGGCCCCCCAGCTGGTGCGCCTAAACCCCCTTGGGGAGGGGGTTTAGGCGGACCAGCTCATCCCCCCTGGCTGGCCCGCGTAAACCCCTCATTCAATTAAAAAAATTTAATTTTTTATAAACAAAAAAAGAAAAGAACCAGCCCGCCTAAACCCCCCCGGGTGGGGTTTAGGTGGACCAGCCTGGGCCCCCATGCTGGTCCGCCTAAACCCCCTGGGGAAGGGGGTTTAGGCGGACCAGCCCAGGCCCCCTGGCTGGTCCGCGTAAACCCCCATCCAAGGGGGGTTTACGCAGACCAGCTCAGCCCCCTGAGCTGGTCCGTGTAAACCCCTTCCCCTCTCTCAGCCCGTGTAACTCCAAGTGACACTATTCACTTGGGTTTACGCGGACCAGCTCACCCCCCTTAGCTGGTCCGCGTAAACCCCCCCATGACCCTTCATCTCCCCCTATAAAATCCCCCTAGGGGCTCAATGGAAGAGGGATGGCATACATGCATCAAGGCTTCCGGTGATCTCCAAGCTTCAAGCGGCTCCAGGCAACGAGCAAGGAGAATTATGCGGGTGACTTGGTCGTCGGCTAAGGACGCCGAGGGTATGTCACGTGTACTGCCCTCACACGGTGTTCCGCCATGACACACAAGTCTACCCCTGCCGCATGTGTGACGTTATGACAAGGGTGAACGCCCCCTCATGCCGGGACTTCCCCTCGCGTGCCCGCCGACCGCAACTACGCACGCGCTATGACGTCACGCTTCCCCGTAATCACGGGGCCACGTCCGACCGCTCGACTCGAGCCGTGATCGACCCTCGCCCAGACACCAGCCCGATGCTTTATCCAGCTATCCAGTCATAGCCCCTCGTTTGGCGAAGCAAACATGGCCCGTGCCACGAAAGGGAACCTCTGTAAAACACGCGGATATCCACCTTATCTAGCATCAACCCGAGGATCGACCTGCGTGTCGGAATTGTCCCGTGGCTCACGCCAGTTGTACTTTGGACTCCTTGGCCCATTTGTAAAGCCCATGTGGCTCTCATATAGCATGAAACCAGTTGAACACATGCACCAGTACTCGGGTCTCAGCCTCTTCATGGCGCCCGCCTCCTTCAGTCACAACGGTGCCTCCGGCACCCGACTCCAGTCACATCGGGCCCTGAGCACGACCATCGAGGTCTCCTGGCGCCCGCCTCCTTCAGTCATAACGGTGCCCCCGGCACCCGACTATCAACAACTTCAGTCACAATGGTGCCTCCGGCACCCGACTCCAGTCACATCGGGTCCCGAGCACGACCATCGAGGTCTCCCAGCGCCCGCCTCCTTCAGTCACAACGTTGCCCCCGGCACCCGACTGTCAACAACTTCAGTCACAACGGTGCCTCCGGCACCCGACTCCAGTCACACCGGGCCTAGAGCACGACCAGCGAGGTCTCCCGGCGCCCGCCTCCTTCAATCACAACGGTGCCCCCGGCACCCGACTGCCAGCTACTCCAGTCACATCGGGGCCCGCGGCACCCGACTGTCAACAACTCCAGTCACAACGGTGCCCCCGGCACCCGACTTCCAGCAACTCCAGTCACATCGGGGCCCGCGGCACCCGATCACTCAACAACTCCAGTCACAGCGGTGCCCCCGGCACCCGATCGCTCAACAACTCCAGTCACAACGGTGCCCCCCGCACCCGACTTCCAGCAACTCCAGTCACATCGGGGCCCACGCCACCCGATCACTCAACAACTCCAGTCACAGCGGTGCCCGCGGCACCCGACCGCTCAACAACTCCAGTCACAATGGTGCCCCCGGCACCCGACTGCTAGCTACCCCAGTCACAACGGTGCCCCTGGCACCTGACTGCCAGCTACCACAGTCACAACGGTGCCCCCGGCACCTGACTGCCAGCAACTCCAGTCACAACGGTGCCCCCGGCACCCTACTGCCAGCAACTCCAGTCACAACGGTGCCCCCGGCACCCTACTGCCAGCTACTCGAGTCACATCGGGGCCCGCGGCACCCGACCACTCAACTTCCCCCGCACAATGGTGCCTATGGCACTCCCATTGCCCAGACCTCGACACTCTCCCATGTCGGGAATACATTGTGCCGCCTCTCAGGCGCCATCCTGCTGAGTCACAGGTCCTCTGACGGACACTACGTACAAATGCGGAAATACCCGCACAATAACGTAATGACCCGGGGACCGTCATGAATGACGGAATTGTCCCGTGGCTTGCAAGCAATTGTAATCGGGCTCTCATGCCCCCATATAAATGCCTTTCATGGCTTATAAGTCATGTAATCCAGTCAGGGAGCGGATCCCCCTCCTCGCGGGAACTAGTCTCTCTACCCCCAGTTATCCCTGTTGTGTTGTTGTTGCCCTGTCGCTGTTGCACGGACTAAACCCTCCTGATGTTGTGGCTACCAAGGTCCCTGACTCTCTCTTTGGTAGAAGAAACAAAGGTATTCGAATTCAATCCGATGTAAAATAAACATCGGTTGCTTGCGACCGGTGGGGAAAGACGTCCAGTACATGAATCCCCATAATCGCCTGCGCACTTGCACCCATGGAACCCCTTCTATCCACGTGTCACCCGATCTCTCGAGCCACTTGCCGCGTCCTGGCGACGCTTCCCCGGTCAATCCTCGGTTCCAAGGTGATTGTCGAGAGATCGACTGGCACGCCCACATTCCACCCAGCCATCTATGTCCCAGTCTCCCAAAATGATGAACCATACGCCATCCCTTCCAGTGCGTTCCTATCATTCTCCCTACCTTCTTCTCAATACCCGCGGAATCCCCGCTTGCCCAGTCAACCTATCTCGACCTTCCGTAAAAGGCGAGTGTACACCCCCCGTCGCGAGGATAAAATGACAAGTGACTCCTCGCGGTCGCAAACAAGGATGGCACGCCCGGTGGGATGTCTCTTACCTTTCTTCTTTCTGCCGAAGAAGAGTCACACCTGTCAAGTGTACGCTGCAATGCCCTCGCCTTTTCTTATCGTAGAGGAAGAGGAGGGCCCATGTCTAGCATGCAACATGCAACCGGTCATCAGCGAACGACCAACCGGCACCAGCAATAGAAACAACAAATCGGTGGCAATAGTGACCTACGGTCTAATCGTCATCACCATCCACGCCAAGCACATATGGTTGGCAACGCCAATCATGTTCGGCAACGCTACCTCGACTTTCGATTCGCCCTGATCTTCGGGCACCATTGCCATGGATGACAAGCAGCCCAGTCCGGCGACTGCCCATACAGGCAGCTGGCCCCTCTGCTCCTCCAGCAACAGAGACCCATGCGGTCATTGACCCCTGAGTCCCCAGCTCCGCCAACACCTGACAGGAGCTTTCTGCCCCGAGACCGCAGCTCCTCAGCACCTCACTCGGGCTCTCAGCTCCGAGTCCCAACTTAGCCTACCCCCAGCACGGGTTTTCGACCCCGGGGTCAAGGCCTCCCAGCATGCTATTCGGGCCTCTCGACCCGAGTCTCCGATGAGCCACCACTCAATACGGGCTTTCAACCCCGAGTTCGAGGCTCTCCAGCATCTGGCTCAGGTAGACGACCCCGGGTCTCATCAAGGTCGGTCCCCGATGCGGACTTTCCGCATTGGGCCCCTGGCCTCCCCGCTATACAACAGGGTCTTTACCCCTACGATCCAGCAATGCCAACTCCCAACAAAGGGTTTCCTCTTAAGAACAAGGCCACCTCAACACCCAAGACGGGCGTCTAGCCCTGGGTCTCAGCTCCAGCAATACCCAAGATGGGCGTCTAGCCCTGGGTCTCAGTTCCAACAACACCCAAGACGGGCGTCTAGCCCAGGGTCTCAGTTCCAGAAGTACCCATGACGGGCTCCTAGCCCTGGGTTCCAGCTTGACCAGCACCCGAGAAGGGCATTCAGCCCCAGGTCCAAACTACATCAACACCCAAGATGGGTTTGCCGCCCTGGGTCCCAGCTACATCAATCCCCAAGATGGGCGCTCCGCCCTCGGTCCCAGTATTCCCGCATCACCAGTACCCAAGACGGGCGTTCAGCCCCGGGTTCCAGCTCCAGCGACACCAAAAAAAAAAAGAGGGAAGGGGCCATCCAGCTCTGGGAGTCAGCTCCAGCAGCACCCAAGGCGGGCGTTCGGCCCCGGGTTCCTGCTCCATTAACACCCAGGATGGGTCGCCTGCCCTGGGATCCAGTTCCAACAATACCTAAGATGGGAGTTCAGCTCGGGGTCCCAGTTTCATCAGCACCTGAGACGGGCCTCTAGCCTCGGGTTCCAGTTTCAACAATGCCCAAGACCGACATCCAGTCCTGGGTCCCAGTATCATCAGTATTCAAGACAACTTCTATCTCTGGAACCCAGCGTCGTCAAGCACTCAGTTCGGGTTTACAGTCCCAGATCCCAGCTTCATCAACTCCCAACACAGGCTATCAGCCTCGGGCACTAGCTTCGCCAACACGCAGTACGGGCGTCAAGCTCTGAGTCACCATCCCTCTGACATCCTCAGTTCACAACATGAGTCACGAACCCCGAGTTCTGGCAACAACTCCGACGGCCCAACTGAACGCCAAGTTCCGGGTCGCCATTCTGTCCGCCCCAGCTCGGGCACTACACTCCCGAGTTCCAACTACACTGACACTCACCAGAAATGCCATGCTCCAGACAACCCCGGACCGGGTTCGTTCGGTCCACCACATTGGTGCTGAGTCAACCTCGGCCCTGCAAACAAAAAGGGGGTGCCATAGCGGATGCAAAAATGGGTGACCCACCGCCGCCACCCCTGCCTCCAGAAGACTAGGTGAGGCTCAGAGAAGCCGATGCACCAGTCTCACACTGGGGGCAATCACCCCGGTCCAGTATCTAGCCTTCCAAGCCCAAATAATGGGGGCAACTCTAAGGAGGAGTGTTCGTCCTCCCTCGAATGAATATGGGTCATTAGAAAAGAGGCCCAACCCATTCGGAGGTCTCGAGTCAAGAGGTCCCTCCACTCACCAGAATGGTACCAAGCTCAAAAGCCAGCAGAGTGAAACAGGGTGAATCCTACTGACACCCACCCAGTAGCTCCAAAGAAACTCCACATGCGTCAGCTAACGACTCGGTGGAATCCCTGCCAACGCCAACTGATGACACCAGCAAAGCTCCATCGGGTCCACACCGGTGGCTACCAACAAACCCTGGCGGGAAGTCTATCCCTTCGGTATTTACCATGTCCCAAGGCGTAGCAACGCCCAGGCGGACACCCTATCCAAGTGTGGCTTCGGCCATCATGTTCATTAAGGCCGAGCCACCCAGATCCGAGTCAAAGTCCCAACCACCTACAGCAAAGACCAGCCATTCTCTGGGTCCACCCTAAAGTCCCGAGCTACTCGGTTGAGGATCGATCCACAGTCGCTTCTACAACAGAAACAAGTCGCCAACAACGCAACCCCCGGGCAACGTCCCCCGACAACGACAAGCTAAGGACGACAGCCGCAAGGCTCGCAGGTACCAAAAAAAACAAAAAAAAACAAAGAAAGGCGATAAAAATAGAGATGCCTTGGCGGACTCAGCCACTCTCTCCAAGAGGCGGCTGGGGGCAAAAAGGCTGCAAACCCAGCTGAGGTGAAAATCCGTAAGGGCGCCTCAGGCAAAATCGGGTAACCCCTCGGTGTGAAAACCCGTAAGGGCGCTTCGGAAAAAGTAAAAGGGGGCCAGCTCTAGGGAAAACCTGAAAGGGCGGTAGAGCTGGTAAAGAGAAAAAGAAAAATATCTCTTCCTCTCTAGGAATAGCCTACCACCTCACCTTAAATCCCTGACTGGTCCACCGCAATAGTGGGTCAGCATACCTTTCTCGGGCCATCATACCACACTGGTTTTCCCATACCCAGTTTTTGACCATTACACCATCATGGTTGGTCACCACCCAACATCCAGGTCGATACGCCATCACAGTCAACCCACCTATTTCCTCCTAGTCTCACACTATCCCCGTTGGCCGCTACCCCCCTTGACCTATATGCCGTCATGGCTGGTCAAGCCTCCACCTTGGTCGTCCTCCTTCACAGTCGACCTACACATACCCTTGACTAAACACCTCCATAGTCAATCCAACACCTGATCTCTGGCCAAAATACCACAATGGTAGGTCTACACATCACCCAGTTCTTGACCGATACACCTTCTCAGTCAGTTAAATTCATAACCTTCGGCCAATACACCTCTTTGGTCAGCCTACGTCAATTCTTGGCCTATACGCCACCACAACCCAGAACCTCAGCATTTGCATCACCAAAGTCGATCCACTCAAGCTTCAGTTCGAGCTCCAACTACAAGCTTCGTGGATCAGCCAGCCTGAAGGTCTACGTGAAGCCCCAGATTGCTTGGCAACCAGCCAAGCCCCAACAAGCAACTCCAACATCAACACAATGGATCAACAACAACGATCCCACCGGCAATGTCCTTCAACAGCAACAAGCTAAGGACACCCAGCGCCAGTCACCAAACAGCTAAAAGGCTCTCAGGTAAACAAAAAAAAAGAACAACAAAAAATGGGGTTAAAAATAGAGATACCCCGGCAAGCTCATTCGCCCTCTTTTTCAAGGAAGCGGCTGGGGGCAAAAAGGCCAGTGACCCGCTTGAGGTGAAAACTCGCAAGAGCACCTCAGGCAAAATTGGGTAACCCCTCGATGTGAAAACCTGAAAGGGCACATCGAAAAAAGCAAAAGGGGGCCAACTCTGGCGAAAACCCGAAAGGGCGGCAGAGCTGGTAAAGAGAACAAAACTAAAATTTCTCTTCTCCCTCAGCTGGGGGCAACCAGCTACCCACATTTCAGCAACCATATCCCCGGCCAGTTGGCCTGCACCAGTCCCAGACTAATCCCCTGCTCCAGTTTATAAACTCTGCACCTCCCTGTCGACCATATACCATCACGTTCGACCTAAACCAGCTCCCCGGGTGATGAGGACATCTCACGACACTCCCTTTGGCTCGGGTCGCCTGCACACTCTTGATGTGGATTGATTATGGTCTACACTTGTTATATTCATTTCCCAAGTTTCATCTTATATATTTTCCTTTTATTGAGTCCTATCTTTTGTATTTCCCTTTATTGAGTCATGTGGTTCTAGTCCATTTCCCTTGTTATGCTTAATTGGGCCTTATTATCTTAGTTATGGGCCCATAGGATTGAGTCTAGGATATGCTCGGTCTTTTATCTTATTGTCAGGGACATTTTGGTCATGTAAAGAATGGTTGCCTATATATAGGCCCATCTCTCCTCATGTACTCAACTTTTGATGAATCAATTTGAATAGAAACATTTCCCACATCTCACTCCCCTCCACTAAATTTCTCTTCTCTCTTATGCTCTCATTATCTCTCTCTCTCTCTCCCAAGGGGAAGAGTTCGCCCCCCTCTCTCTCTCCTCACTTCCCACCCACTTCCTCTCTCTCTTCCCCTCCCCAATAACTCCTCCCAAGTTCTCACACCACTCCCATAACTCCACCCCAGCCCCAAGGTATCCTACACCATTCAAAACCCCACCCTCCAACCACTACCTACCCCTTCCACTTTCCAAAGCACCTTCCCACCCTCCCAAGGCTGAAGGGACTTCCCCCAAGGACCCAAATTCGAATTTCCCTCCCCTTGGGCTGTGCCCATTCATCTCCCCCACCCCCAAGCTCCCAAGTTCGACCCCCACCTCCCCTTGGTCAAGCCAAGTTCGCCCCCCTCTCTCCCTTGCTCTCTCCTTGCCCACCAAGAGCTCCACCTCCCTCCACTCATCTCACAGCCCTCTCCAGCCATTTCACCCCCCCAACCTTCATTCCCCTACAGCTCTCACAACCCCTAAACACCCCACATCCCCCCTCCATAGCCATTAGACACACCTCCCACCTCTTACTCTCTTGGCCATCCCCTTCCCCACACCCTCTTCCTCTCCTCATTCTATCTCTGTTTCAGGCAGCAGAGTGGCAGAGACTTGCAGAGGCAGCCACGACCGTCTCTCAAAGATTCAGGTGACAAGGCCTATATTTCTGGAATCTTCTGCAAGGTAGCTTTCCAACGGTGGTGGTCTCGCATCCATCCGAGTCCGGAGCTGTTCGTATTTGAGGATCTCGTCCAACTGCGCATTCTGTCCCTGTCTGAAGAGCTGAAGCTGAAAGAAGAAGCTGCCACGGCCAGCTCGTGAAGGATCTGAGTGCCATTTTTGGAGGACAGAAACTACGTCCAGTTATCTTTCATCTCCAAGAAGAAGGACCTCATTCGGCCACCGGAGCTATCAGTTACCATTTTATTCGCCGGAGTGTGCAGTCTGCCACCTGTGGGTCCAGGTTCGACCAGTCCCCACTTCTCCAGTCACCACTCTCTTCTCTGACCTCGGATTGTGGCCCCGTCAACTTCTGCTCAAAGCTACTCCGACCACGATTGCGCCACCGCCAGTTTCGTTCCATTTGAAGTTCAGGAGCATCCGCAGTGCCTTCTGCAACCTACTGCATCGGTTCTGCATCAGTCAGTGACAGAGCGTTGCAGTCCTGCTCCAGTTGCCGGTCCAATCAGCCCCGCATTCCAGAGCTTCTGAAAAAATTCAGACATCATCCTCTATCAGTTGGGAAACTTTTGGCACCATTTTCATCAAGTTTGGAGTTCTGTGGAGTCCGTGGCAGCATCGTCATCGACACCCTGTCCAGCAAGCCTGAAGCTTGGCAGAACCGGCGGAGTTCGGAAAGTTGGTCTTCTTTGCTTAATTCCCCCACCCCGCTTGGCCGGCTGAAGGCCCCTCCCTGCGTGGAGGTAGTTTTGGTTGTATTAAGGTTAATCCCTACCCCAAGATCACCCCTCCTGCGAGAGGTGTAGTGTTGTACTTCTTTCACTTTCAGGTCAAGCGACACCGCCACGGCGATCGGGTATATACCCTCGCCTCCCGGCGCGCCCTCGTCTCTGAGCGGGATCGGTGTTTTCACACCGATCAGGTTAGCCTCTGATATTACCCTTGATTTCTTTATTTCTGCAAGTTTAGTATTGCTTTGAATGCCCGTCGGACGGTGAGAAGAGAGCCCGTACTAGTATGCTACTTTGAAGGTGTCCACCGCGGACCGGGAGAGAGTGCCACCCGAACCCCGCCCTGCGGGCCAGCCGCCCACTAAGTTGGGAATCCTAGGCCCTTTGAGGTCATCCTATAACAACTAAGTCAATTAGAATCATTGGGTCTCGCCCCGGACCCTTGCCATCATCCCCCGGCCCCGCCGGGTGATCGCGTGTGCCGTGAGAGTAAGACGCTATTATGAGAATCATTGGAGTGCTTGTATGCTTGCGGGTCTAGGTCCTAGGTTGCTCATTTCATGCTTAGTCATCCTTGGGCTGTTTCATATCAAGTGGTATCAGAGCAATTTCACAACTTGTTTCTATCAAGTTGGTCCTAGGGCATGTTTATGCATTTAGAGTCCTCGGTTGCATCTCTTTGTCCACTAGCATGGCCACCTCATACCGACCTTACCCATCAGCCCTCTCCATGAGTTCAAACCCCCAAGAGAAGCCCACCACCAACATACATAACCTCCAAGGCCATGTTGAATACCTCATGGGAACCATGAACAATGCCTTTGATCGCCTAGATAGCACAAATGGTCAACTTACCCAATTAGGTGACAATGGGCCCACCCCAAGGGTGGACGATAGAATGGTCCCCCTCCCACTTCCCACCTTTGATGGAACCTCTCCTAGAGAATATTTAGATTGGGAATCCACATTGGACAAGTACTTCACTTGGTATCCCATGTCCGAGGATGAAAAGGCTTGGGTTGCCAAAATGCAACTTACCAAACGGGCAGAAACTCATTGGTTGCAAATTGTCTGGTTAAGGATACTTAGAAGGGAAACTCCCATCACCACTTGGGAGGACATGAAGGAGAAACTTAGGGCAAAATATGTGTTCCCTTCCTACCCGAATCACCAAAGCCTAAGGAGCACTTCAACTCCTTCACCCCCTCCTGGCCAACCCAAGACCCTAATCCCCCATTCCCCACCACTTCCCACCTATCCTATCCCGACCACCACATCTACACCCTACCTACAAGTCCTCACCACAACCATAGCTCCACAAACCCAATTGGGCCCCATGACCACCCCTCCACCTAGGCCCATGACGACCATCACCCCCCAACCCAAATTCCCCCGCCAAACCCATATCCCACAAGCCCCCTTGAACCCCACCATTATCCCTCCATCACCCCTAAAGAAAGATGCACCTCCCAAGGCCAACCAACCTAAACCCCCTCACCCAACCCACCTCCCGCTTCCTACACCAATCTTTCCCCAACCTAGGCCTCCACTACTTCCCCTTCCTATCCCAACCCAAGTCCACCCTTGCCCACCACCCCGAGTGCGCCATGCATCGACTACCACCAACCCACCCACCATAGACCTTCCTACCCCATTGTCCTTAGGAGTTGCAACCCACACCCTCACCCAAGTGGAGAGGGATACCAATCCGGATCCACCTCCCAAGATAGAGGAAATCCAAGGGCCACACAACTCACCCACCACTCCTAGCCTAGCTCCTCAAGAGCTACACACCCTTCCCCATGACACCGTCACCATAGATGAGTCCGTACTCCAATGGCTCAAGCAAGGCCTCACCATTCCTAGTTCACAACCAAGCCACCTACCCATGGGACATCAATCCCAAATCATTCTCACTCAGCCTCATGTCACTTATCAAACCTCCTATTGTGTGGAAGATTTGGGAGACTTAGTGGTCTACCTACATTGTCAAGTCCACTTGACCGATATGCTAGCCATGAGGCCGTCGGAGCCTAGCACCATTAGCCTAGCTTACCCCGCCGTTGGCTCCATCACTTCCATCTACACTAATGGCCAATTTACAAGTGAGATCATACTCTTTCTTCCCATGGAGGAGGAACCCATCCTAGTCTACTCCCCAACCATTGAGATCCCAAGTGCTTTGATTGACCAACCCATTAGCAACCTTGGCCCAATTATCTTGGAGGAGGATGACTCACCATTGGAGGACCTTGAGAACATGGAGTATCCCTACCTAGGTGACCCTTACCATGATCCCTTTAACCCCTTCCTAAGGGAGCCTAGATCTCCATGTAACCCACTCCCCCTATTCACCACCCACCTCACCGTACCCATATCGCCCATGATGACCCAAACTCCTCCCTTCCTAGAATCGGGTTACACCATGAGAGCATTGACCTTAGGCAACAAACACCTTGGGATTGATGAAATGCCCCACCCCATAACCACCTTCCTAGATCCCTTCGACCCATTCACATGAAAGTTCAAAAGTCATCCCACATCTATGCACATGGGAGTCACCTTTGGGATAAATATGCATGAGTCTAGGCTTACCACACCATTTGACATGATTCATAAGTCGGGTACATTCATTCACATCACCCACATGTCAAGTAGGAAGCATAAGTGGACCGCATTCGGATGTGTTGGCCCACCTTCATTCATCATGAGTCTTAAGCATGAGAGGAGTATACATGGATATCTGGGTCCCCCGACATTTGTCACACCCATGCATAAAAGGTTAATCTATGGATGTCCCGGCCCTCCTAAGTCTGTCACAGTCTTCATGGAATCAAAGTGTGATCGGTCAACATTTGGCTGCCCAGGTCCACCTTTGCACACCATACTTTTCACACCAACATCACATCATAGTGCATGGCATACGCATTCTCGCAAGCATATAGGAAAGAGCAATGAGACTTACAAAAGGCGAAAAGATGCTCATCGGTGCCACTGCGAGTTCCAAGTGGGAGACTTGGTGATGGTGAGGACGGAGCGGCTCCTTCCGGGACCTGCCTCCAAGTTGAGGGCACGGGGTTCGGGACCCTTTCGAGTTCTGAGATGACTTGGCAGTAATGCTTATGAGCTAGACCTACCTGAGGGATTTGGGGTACACCCTACTTTCAATGTGGCGGACCTGGTACCCTACAAGGGCCCCGCGGTGGAACCCAGTGAGGAGCTCGAGCCTTTACCCCCTCTTGAGAGAGACACTCCCGGTGGGACTCCACTTCATAGCTTGAGAGACCGACGAGAGCAGGTAGAGGCAATACTGGATGAGCAGAGTATCATTACTAGGCACAAGGTGTATCAGCGCTACCTAGTTAGGTGGAAGAACCGTCCCCCGACAGAGGATACTTGGGTGAGTCGGGAGGACCTGCTGCGCTTGGACCCCGATATTCTGGAGCGTTACTACAGCCAGGCGGACCCATACTCGACAGGGTCGAGTTCTCCCCACCCCGGGGGATTTAATAAGGACATCTCACGACACTCCCTTTGGCTCGGGTCGCCTGCACACTCTTGATGTGGATTGATTATGGTCTACACTTGTTATCTTCATTTCCCAAGTTTCATCTTATGTATTTTCCGTTTATTGAGTCCTATCTTTTGTATTTCCCTTTATTGAGTCACGTGGTTCTAGTCCATTTCCCTTGTTATGCTTAATTGGGCCTTATTATCTTAGTTATGGGCCCATAGGATTGAGTCTAGAATATGCTCGGTCTTTTGTCTTATTGTCAGGGACATTTTGGTCATGTAAAGAATGGTTGCCTATATATAGGCCCATCTCTCCTCATGTACTCAACTTTTGATGAATCAATTTGAATAGAAACATTTCCCACATCTCACTCCCCTCCACTAAATTTCTCTTCTCTCTTATGCTCTCATTATCTCTCTCTCTCTCCCAAGGGGAAGAGTTCGCCCCCCTCTCTCTCTCCTCACTTCCCACCCACTTCCTCTCTCTCTTCCCCTCCCCAATAACTCCTCCCAAGTTCTCACACCACTCCCATAACTCCACCCCAGCCCCAAGGTATCCTACACCATTCAAAACCCCACCCTCCAACCACTACCTACCCCTTCCACTTTCCAAAGCACCTTCCCACCCTCCCAAGGCTGAAGGGACTTCCCCCAAGGACCCAAATTCGAATTTCCCTCCCCTTGGGCTGTGCCCTTTCATCTCCCCCACCCCCAAGCTCCCAAGTTCGACCCCCACCTCCCCTTGGTCAAGCCAAGTTCGCCCCCCTCTCTCCCTTGCTCTCTCCTTGCCCACCAAGAGCTCCACCTCCCTCCACTCATCTCACAGCCCTCTCCAGCCATTTCACCCCCCCAACCTTCATTCCCCTACAGCTCTCACAACCCCTAAACACCCCACATCCCCCCTCCATAGCCATTAGACACACCTCCCACCTCTTACTCTCTTGGCCATCCCCTTCCCCACACCCTCTTCCTCTCCTCATTCTATCTCTGTTTCAGGCAGCAGAGTGGCAGAGACTTGCAGAGGCAGCCACGACCGTCTCTCAAAGATTCAGGTGACAAGGCCTATATTTCTGGAATCTTCTGCAAGGTAGCTTTCCAACGGTGGTGGTCTCGCATCCATCCGAGTCCGGAGCTGTTCGTATTTGAGGATCTCGTCCAACTGCGCATTCTGTCCCTGTCTGAAGAGCTGAAGCTGAAAGAAGAAGCTGCCACGGCCAGCTCGTGAAGGATCTGAGTGCCATTTTTGGAGGACAGAAACTACGTCCAGTTATCTTTCATCTCCAAGAAGAAGGACCTCATTCGGCCACCGGAGCTATCAGTTACCATTTTCTTCGTCGGAGTGTGCAGTCTGCCACCTGTGGGTCCAGGTTCGACCAGTCCCCACTTCTTCGGTCACCACTCTCTTCTCTGACCTCGGATTGTGGCCCCGTCAACTTCTGCTCAAAGCTACTCTGACCACGATCTCGCCACCGCCAGTTTTGTTCCATTTGGAGTTTGGGAGCATCCGCAGTGCCTTCTGCAACCTACTACATCAGTTCTGCATCAGTCAGTGACAGAGCGTTGCAGTCCTGCTCCAGTCGCCGGTCCGATCAGCCCCGCGTTCCAGAGCTTCTAAAAAAATTCAGACATCATCCTTTGTCAGTTGGGAAACTTTTGGCACCAGTTTCATCAAGTTTGGAGTTCTGTGGAGTCCGTGGCAGCGTCATCATCTACACCCTGTCCAGCGAGCCTGAAGCTTGGCAGAACCGGCGGAGTTCGGAAAGTCGGTCTTCTTTGCTTAATTCCCCCACCCCGCTTGGCCGGCTGAAGGCCCCTCCCTGCGTGGAGGTAGTTTTGGTTGTATTAAGGTTAATCCCTACCCCAAGATCACCCCTCCTGCGAGAGGTGTAGTGTTGTACTTCTTTCACTTTCAGGTCAAGCGACCCCGCCGCGGCGATCGGGTATATACCCTCGCCTCCCGGCGCGCCCTCGTCTCCGAGCGGGATCGGTGTTTTCACACCGATCAGGTGAGCCTCTGATATTACCCTTGATTGCCTTATTTCTGCGAGTTTAGTATTGCTTTGAATGCCCGTCGGACGGTGAGAAGAGAGCCCGTACTAGTATGCTACTTTGAAGGTGTCCACCGCGGACCGGGAGAGAGTGCCACCCGAACCCCGCCCTGCGGGCCAGCCGCCCACTAAGTTGGGAATCCTAGGCCCTTTGAGGTCAGCCTAAGCCAACTAAGTCAATTAGAATCATTGGGTCTCGCCCCGGACCCTTGCCATCATCCCCCGGCCCCACCGGGTGATCGCGTGTGCCGTGAGAGTAAGACGCTATTGTGAGAATCATTGGAGTGCTTGTATGCTTGCGGGTCTAGGTCCTAGGTTGCTCATTTCATGCTTAGTCATCCTTGGGTAGTTTCACATCAGGTCAGTTTCTTCTGCTTCAAGCAAGTATCAAGCAACAAGCGGTGGGATTCACAAGAAGCGAGTATAAACTCCTAAGCACCACTTTGAGTTCCAAGTTGACAACTTGGTGATGATGGCTTTGGAGTGGCTCTACTTTAGGGTCACCTCCAATCTGAGGGCACGAGGACTTGGACCTTGCCAAGATCTGAGTGGCTTTGGCAACCCAGCTTATGGGTTGGACTTTCAAATGGGTTTTGGGATTCACCCCACTTCCCATGTGGCAGATCCGGCACCCTCTAAGGGCACCGCGGTGGATCCTAGTGAGTGCCTCGAGCTTACACCTACCCTTGTGAGAGACACCCTCGGAGTGCCATCACAAATAGCCTGAGAGCCCGACGTGAGCACACGGTGGCAATACTAGGCAAGCAAGATCACATCGCCAACATGAGGGTATGACTGAGTCACTTTGTCGAGCTGAAGCGCCGTTCCCCGACTATGGTCGCGGGTTGAGTATGGAGATCATGGATCGCCCAGAGCCGCAGTTCGATGTACTACTTCCCTGGTGGACCCATACTCGACGGGGTCGAGTTTTCCCCACCCCGGGGGTATGATGAGGGCATCCCTTGCCCCTCCACATTTTCTCCAGACTCGGATTGTTCGTCAGCAAGCGCCATTATGTTAGTCATGTATTTTTGAGTCTAGTCATGTAATCTTCACATTTTCTTTGAGTCAATATCATGTAATTTTCCCTTTATTTGAGTCATGTACCTAGGTTAGTGAGTCATTTTCCTAAGTATTGTGTCATTAGGTTGGTTTGTTAGGCTATTGGGCCCAATTCATTGGGCTTGGCCCAAGGGCGCCCCTACCCCTTCGGTTATTTGTCATTGAGTCAAATGTCAGGGACTTTTGTAAAAATGTGGGTTTCCTATATATAGGACCCCATTCCCCTCATTTGGAACTAATGAACCATTGCATGAATATTGAAATCCAATTCCAAATCCCACTAGATCTCTCTCTCTCTCTCTCTCTCTCTAAGGGGTCCCCCCCTCTCTCTCTCTTCCCCAACCCCAAAATTCAAAATGTTCTCTCTCCTCCCCATTCACCTCTCATTAAGACCCCTCCCCTTCCCCATACACTCATTTAACTCCCCCCCAACCCCAAGGTGGAATCCCCCAATCACTAGGCCACCCTCCAACCCCCAACTACCCTACCCACTTCCCCAAGCACCCTTCCCTCTCCCCCATACAACCCACCACTTCCCTAGGCCATTTGAATTCAAATCCCCCTTCCCTCCACAGCCCTAGGGCACCCCCAAGACCCCTCCCCTTGGTTAGGGTCGCACCCCCCCCTCTCTCTCTCATCTCCACCATTCTTCCTTGCCCCACTCCAACACCATTTGATACTACTAGGTTGCAGCTGGCGACCTGCAGAAGACCAGCAACTTGCAGCAGCGACTCCGACCACATCCCAGAGAGTTTGAAGACCCAAGAGCTATCCACGGAAGCATCTTCCTGTCTTCTTCGCAACGGAAGTGGTTTCATCTTCATCTGAGCTGTGTGCTGCCCGGGAACTCCATTCTCCCACAACTGCGCAGAGCTGCCCCTGCTGAGTACCAGAACCGGAGTAGAACTTCACCACGATGAACCTTGGAAGAATCAGTTCAAAAGCGCTTCTGCAAAGTTCTTCCTAGCCCTGTCTACTTTCAGAATCAAGAAGCAGAACTTCGATCGGCGTTCGTGATACAGAGTTATCAATTTTCTCCCTCAGCTACACGGGTCTGCTACCCACAGTCTGCACCAACCTGTCATCATTGTTCAGAGTCCCCTGGTCTTCTCCGGCATTGTTTGGCTTTTGCGTCAGTTTTTCTGTGAAGAGTACTCATCCACGGTTCCAACGACTCCGACGGTGCTTGATTCTGAGTTTGGGAGCTGTCGGGACATCCTCTGCAACCTGCTGTTGGAAACCAAGAGCTGCCAGTCCGAGACTCTACCTCCCTGTTCGGGCCTCCACCCAGACCAGCAGCGGCGACAGAAGAAATTAACAAAATTTGGACGACTTCCCCGGCCTCCTACGAGAATTTTTCAGGTGGTTTCGTCCCCAACAAAATTCAGTAGCAGTTGCAGAAGTCAATTCTTCAGTCCCCTGCCAGCACTCACAGAACTGGACAGATTCGGCATCGGCTTCTTCTCTTGTGTTTTCATCGCTTTCTCCCCTCCCCGCTTGGCCGGCTGAAGGCCCCTCCCTGTGTGGAGGTAGTAATTGGGTGTATTCTTTGGTTTCCCTTCCCCAAGATCCCCCCCCCTTGCATGGGGTGTAGTACTGTACTCCTTTCAATTTCAGGTTGAAGCGACACCGACGCGGCGTGCGGGTGCATACCCTCGCCTCCCTGCTCGCCCCCGTCTCCGGCCGGAGTCGGCATCTTCACGCCGGCTAGGTGAGCTCCTGAACATCTCTCATTGCTGTAATGGACTTGCTTAGCTTAGTATTGCTATAGTTACTCCGTCGGCGGTGAGAGAGTGTCCGATTTTAAATTGCCACCAAATTGAGTGACCACCGCGGGCGAGTTGTGAGAGCTTCCACTCAACCCACACCCTTGGTGTGTTGGCCGCCCATGATTTGGGCTTCCCTTGGCCCATTTGGGGTCTGCAATAAGCTATCCGATCCTTGGAGAACCAAGGTCCCACCTCGGACCCTCTCCATCATCACCGAGTCGCCTTCGGGCACTAACGTGCGCCAAGCGAGTGAGTCGCTAGTGTGAGTCCGCTGCCTAACCCGAATGCTTGCATACTTAGGTCCAAGGTCGGTCTCACATCAATTGGTATCATCATCATAGCATCCTAGTTGGTCTCACATCAAGTGTATCAAAACATCTTCATCACATCATCATAGGTCTTAGGTCGGTTTTACATCACCGGGCCACTCCCCTCCCTTGGTGGCCTATACCAGTCTATGGCTAGTACACCTCTCTAGCTCCTCATTTAGCCATACACCACCCCAGTTGGCTCACACTTCCTCCGGCCTCACACCTCCATGGTCGGCTCATATACACCAGCAATTCATGCACTAGTCCAGTCATTCATTCCAGCAAACCTCAGCCTACACGCCACCTCGGTTGGCCTCTACATCACAACAACCTTAGATCCATCTATCGTGAGAATCCATCAACCCATAATTCCCAATCACCAGCCTATCATGGTCGAGTCACCATGAACCTGGTCATAACTCCAGCAATATGCCGTAAAGGCATACCAGTTCCCAGATCCCAGTCATGATTCCAGCAATACGCCACTAAGGCTCACCAGTTCCCAGACCACCAGTCAAAGCCACAGTCATGGCTACAACGGCTACAAGCCATCAACAACATAAACTCTAGGTCACGTCCCCTCATAGCAGCACGCTATGGATGATAACCACAAGGATCCCAGGTCAAAAAAAATGGGGTTAAAAATAGAGATACCCCGGCAGACCCAGTCGTCCTCATCACAAGGAGGCGACTGGGGGCAAAAATTACCATTAACCCAGTTGAGGTGAAAACCCGCGAGGGCGTCTCAGGAAAAATTGGGTGACCCCTCGGTGTGAAAACCCGCAAGGGCATATCGGAAAAAGCAAAAGGGGGTCAGCTCTGGTGAAAACCCGCAAGGGCGGTAGAGATGGTAAAGAGAAAACAAAAAAAAACTCTCTCCCTCTCTACTCCTCACGGATGAAAGCCGTCAACTGCGACATCCCACCGACGGTGACCTCAGCATCACTCCACAACAATGGTGGCCACTACACCCCCGAGGGTCAGCCATCACCAATTTCAGCTCCAGTATTTCATCTACAACGCCTTCACAGGCCAGCCGGCCAGCTCCAGTCTCCAGTTCAAGCATTCCGACTACAGCGCCTTCACAGGCCAGCCGCCCAGCTCCAGTCCCCAATTCCAGCTTCCGATTACATCACCTTCACAGGCCAGCTGCCCAGTCTCAGTCCCACTTCCAACATCGATACTCTGGCTACAACGCCTTCACAGGCCAGCCACCCAGTCTCCAGTCCCAGTTTCGGCTACAACACCTTCACAGGCCAGCCGCCCAATCTCCAGTTTCAGCTACAACGCCTTCATAGGCCAGCCGCCAGCTTCCAGTCCCAGTTTCAGCTACAACGCCTTTACAGGCCAGCCGCCTAGTCTTCAGTCCCAACATTCCGGCTATAACGCCTTCACAGGCCAGCCCTAAAGTTCCAGTTCCATCTACCAGTCCCAGTATTCCAGCTACAATGCCTTCACAGGCCATCCACCCAGTTCCAGTCACCAGTCCCAGTATCCGGCTACAACACCTCAACGGTCAGCCGACCAGCTCCAGTCCCAGTCCCGATCTCTGGCTACGTCACCATGGCAGCGTGCCAGCCAACCCCAACCTCAACTCCAAGTCCCCAGACTAAACAATACCAGCAACATAGGCCAACACACCCTCTCGGGTCGGCCTCTAGCTTCCAATCTCCAGTAACATAGGCCAGCACACCCTCTTGGGTCGGCCTCCAGCTTCCAGTCTCTAGCAACATAGGCCAACACACACTCTCGGGTCGGCCTCCACCTCCCAGACTCCAGCAACACAGGCCAACACACCCTCTTGGGTCGGCCTCCAGCTTCCAGACTCCAGCAACATAGGCCAACATAGCCTCACGGGTCGGCCTCCAACCTCCAGTCGCCAGCAACATAGGCTAGCGCACCCTTACGGGTCGGTCTCCAGTCTCCAATTTCAAGCAGTATAGGCTGACATACCCTCACGGGTCGGCCTCCAGCTTCCAGTCGCCAGTAACATAGGCCAATGCACTCTCGCGAGCCGGCCTCCAGCTTCCAGTTTCCAGTCTTCTAGGTCAACACCGCCTTATGGATTGTCCTCCAGCTTCCAGTCTCCAGCCATCCAGGTCAACATGCCTCATTCAGGCAGACCTCCAGCACCCAGCCTTCGATATCCAGCTTCCAGTACCCAGCTTCCAGTATCCAGCCTTCAGTATCCAACGTCTAATACCCAACTCTAAAATCTAGCTTCCAGTATCCAGTTTCCAGTGTCCAGTTCCAGTACCCAGCCTCTAACATCCAGTTCAAGTACCCCGATTCCCAGTATCCAGCACCAGTACTCCACTTCTGGCTTCCAATTCCAGCCTCAAATTCCAATGCCCAGTTCCCAGCATCTAATTTCCTATTTCTCATTTCCAATTCCAGTTTCCCGCAATGGGCTAGCACGCCTCATAGGGGTAGGCCTCCAGTCCCAGTACCCAGTATCCAATGACCAGTCGACATATCCAACATCCAGTTCCCAGCCCCAGCCTTTCATCCCAGCACCTAGTGGCCAGATTCCAGTCTCCAGTCCCGGTATCCAGTCCCGATGTCTAGTTCCCGGTTCCCAGTCTCCAGCCCCAGTACTTAGTTTCCCGTATCCGGGTCACAATCTCCAGTCCCAGCATCCAATCTATGCCTTCCAGTCTCCAGTCTCCAGTCTCGGACCTCCAGTTTCCATCAATAGACCAACATGCCGTAGCCAGGCGGATCTACAACAATAACCACATGAACAAATCCAAACACCTTACAGACTAGCACGCCTCGAAGGCCAGTCTACAACAACCCTAGACCAACGCACCCCCGAGGGTCGGTCTATCACACACTCCGATCATTACACCTCAATGGTCGGCCAGCAACAATCCCTTCAGCGACACGCCAGTGGCTAGCCGATCAGGGATCCCAGTCAACATACCTCAACAACCAGCCGATCGAGGCTCCCAGTCAATTTACCTCAACAATCAGCCGAGTGGACTTCTTAGTCGATACGCCTCGGCGGTGAACCAGCACATTAACAGGTACCATCCACCATATTATGATGATTATGTGTCTAACATCATTTGTGGTCATTGTACTATTTAAAGTGTCAAACGACATCAACTTCGGCTACTTCACCATGAAGGTCAGCCAACAGCATCAACATTCGGCCATACACCGTGAGGATCGGTTGAATACGATTCTAAGCCAACACCCCTCTCTAGGGGCAAATCCAGCAACTCTAGACCATGACGCCTCGTCGAGGCAGGTCTCTATCAACCTCAGACCAAGATGCCTTACCGAGGCAGGTCTTCAACAACCTCAGACCAAGACGCCTCGCCGAGGCAGGTCTTCAACAACTTCAGACCAAGACGCCTCGCTGAGGCAGGTCTTCAACAACTTCAGACCAAGACGCCTCATCGAGGCAGGTCTCCAGCAACATCAGACCAAGATGTCTCACCGAGGCAGGTCTTCAACAACTTCAGACTAAGACGCCTCGTCGAGGCAGGTCTCCAGCAACTTCATACCAAGACGCTTCGTTGAGGCATGCCTCCATCAGCATCAAGCCAAGATACCCTGTCGAGGTTGACCCCCAACAACACCAGGTCAACATGTCTCGCCGAATCTTGCCTCCACCAGCATGAGACCAACGCACCTACGACACCGATTATCTTCGGCAGCTTCGCCCCAATCGTCGGATCACCATACTCCTTGGGTGTGGTCCCTGTGGTTGCTCCGCAGCTGCCCACTCCTCAGTTAACATCATTCATCCCCATGTTACTCCGGCCTTTCCGGATCCCTTGACACCACCAGCTAACCAACCGGCCCCTACCACTTCGACCGTGCAATGGCGGCCTTGGCAGGACTTGGAATCTCTCAACTTCAAAGCCCTAGTATAATCCCAGTTCCCCTGTAACCCCTGACCCACCAGCTATAATCCCAGTCATATCCAGCCATGACAAAGTGGCCTCCAGCATCATAACTTGACGATTTGCAAGTGCCCTACAACACAACTCCAGCTACAATGCTTCAGAGCTGTGACCAGCCCGTCCCATAGGACGGTGGGTGCCAAGCTTGGCAAATGCGCCCCCATGGGCAGTAAACAGATGATGCCAGCATCCCACAAGAAAAATCAACCACCACAACAGTGGTAGGCTGCTAACGACCGACCACAGGCTTCGGCATAAAGCCCCGGTCAGAGCGGCGGTCATCTTGTCGCCAGCCAGCAATCCCAGGGGCTGAGGGATAGATGGCCCTCCAATTCCCAAGACAGGAAAGTCTCGAACCCCCTTACACAGCATCATCGGCTACGGTCACAACCAAAGGGGAACAGGCCAGGGAGTGAAAAATACTCAAGGCACTTCTTGACTCAGACAAGGTGAAAAACCTGAGAAAACACAAATCTCAGTCCACAAGTCCACCTCTGGGGGCAAGACATGGCCCCCACCAATGTAACCCCAGATAATGAAAGGGGAGCCACAAGTGGTCTCCCATTGCTCGCCAGCCACCCTACGAGGCGGGATGGGCTCGAAAGTCCTGGCCTCCCCCTGTCTCAGATGTCTAATGGGGGAGGGTCCTTTCCACCGAGCCGCCTCTCCTCAGAAGATCCACAAAGCCCGCTGCGCAAGGTAGGCCCCAGACATAGGCAGCAAAGCCAGAAGCATTGTTATGCCGGGCTCCCCTGGCCTTCTAATGCCATCGACATTGGCGTCCAGCCCAGTCATATCATCAACCACCGAAGTGACCACTTATATGGAGAATTCGGCATCCGGACCAGATTACTCCCGTGACGCGGGCCCTGCACACCTCTACCATAAGCCCAACACGCGAGACAAACTGGAACAGAATTCCTAAGTCACGGATAGCGGGCTACAACTTCAAGCACCACGCGTGTATCCAGCCACTTAGATCCCTTTGAAATCTAGCTCTACAACGGTCTTATGCAAACATACCACCGTCGCATGAAAGATCGCAGTGGGAGTGTCAATCCCCAGAACAAATAACTCACACCACGCCAATAGGGCCAGGAGAAATCAAGCCTGAAAGGCGCACGGGCCGCACACCGTCGTCTTCGCCCCCGACGCACGCCCCGTGGGGGGCATTTGTTGGCACCGGCTAATTTTCTCAAATTAATCGAGGATTAAGCATAGGGAAATACTCTCAAAATGAAGCAAAACGGCACATTGCCAAAGTTGCTCTACCAGTCAAGTTGTGCTCGAAAATCGAGACGTTTCACCGGGTCAAGCGGCGCAACATAACAACCGGGCATCAGCCCCGAGCAAATGGCACTATGCTAGCCAGTTTCTCAACAACTGGGTCAGTTTCAGGATTCGGGACAACCTACCGTACCTTACGGCACTCTGTGAAGATCCCAGGATCACCCCCGAACACCCTGCATCCGGTATCACACTGCCGACGCTTCAACAACAGGGTTAACTCAAGACTCAGAACATCCTGCCGCTTCATACGATTCTTCGCCAAGGAGCAAGGGTCACCCTGATAACCAGACAAACTGCATCATCATGTCGACGCCCCAGTCACCGGGCCCAACCGAGGGTCTTAACCAGCTAGCCGTGACCCACGGCAACATCAACGATCGATCGTGTCCACCCACGATCACTCAGTTTGCGAGTTTGCCCGCGTTCAATATAGCTACCTGAGCCGAACCGGGGGCACCCTGACTACAAACCACGCCATGTGGCACCCAGCAACGAGGCCAGGGTCTACCCTCGAGTCGCCTCCCTCCAGCCCTCTGAAGTCAAAGGAAGACCCGACTGGGACCAACCACAAGCTTTAGAAGCTCACAACACCCTTACATGGCCCGCACACGCCTGTCGGGAACTTCCCCGAGCACCTGGTGGACGTGTATGATCTAGCCACCCTGCAGCAAGTCGGAGCTCGACTCATGACCCCTAGTCAACCCTCAGTCAAACCCCAGTCAGATCCTCAGTCAAACCCCCAGTCAACCCTCAATCAACCCCCAATCAAACCCTCAGTCAACCCCACAGTCAAACCCTCAGTCAAAGCCCAGTCAAAGCCGCAATTAAACCCCAGTCAAACCCCAGTCAAACCCTTAGTCAACCCTCAATCAAACCCTCAGTCAATCCCAGTCAAACCCCAGACAAACCCGCGGTAAACCCTCGGTCAAACCGGCTTAAACCCTCCTGGGGGGGTTTAGGCGGACCAGCTCACCCCCCCGGCTGGCCCGCATAAACCCCCCTTGGATGGGGGATGCAATTAAATTTTTTTAATTTTTTATTAAAAAAAAAGAAAAGAACCAACCCGCCTAAACCCCCCCGGGTGGGGTTTAGGCGGACCAGCCCAGGCCCCCTGGCTGGTCCGCGTAAACCCCCATCCAAGGGGGGTTTAAGCGGACCAGCTCAGCCCCCTGAGCTGGTCCGCGTAAACCCCTTCCCCTCTCTCAGCCCGTGTAACTCCAAGTGACACTATTCACTTGGGTTTACGCGAACCAGCTCACCCCCCTTAGCTGGTCCGCGTAAACCCCCCCATGACCCTTCATCTCCCCCTATAAAATCCCCCTAGGGGCTCAATGGAAGAGGGATGGCATACATGCATCAAGGCTTCCGGTGATCTCCAAGCTTCAAGCGGCTCCAGGCAACGAGCAAGGAGAATTATGCGGGTGACTTGGTCGTCGGCTAAGGACGCCGAGGGTATGTCACGTGTACTTCCCTCACACGGTGTTCCGCCATGACACACAAGTCTACCCCCGCCGCATGTGTGACGTTATGACAAGGGTGAACGCCCCCTCATGCCGGGACTTCCCCTCGCGTGCCCGCCGACCGCAACTACGCACGTGCTATGACGTCACGCTTCCCCGCAGTCACGGGGCCACGTCCGACCGCTCGACTCGAGCCGTGATCGACCCTCGCCCAGACACCAGCCCGATGCTTTATCCAGCTATCCAGTCATAGCCCCTCGTTTGGCGAAGCAAACATGGCCCGTGCCACGAAAGGGAACCTCTGTAAAACACGCGGATATCCACCTTATCTAGCATCAACCCGGGGACCGACCTGCGTGTCGGAATTGTCCCGTGGCTCGCGCCAGTTGTACTTTGGACTCCTTGGCCCATTTGTAAAGCCCACGTGGCTCTCATATAGCATGAAACCTGTTGAACACATGCACCAATACTCGGGTCTCAGCCTCTTCATGGCGCCCGCCTCCTTCAGTCACAACGGTGCCTCCGGCACCCGACTCCAGTCACATCGGGCCCTGAGCACGGCCATCGAGGTCTCCCGGCACCCACCTCCTTCAGTCACAACGGTGCCCCCAGCACCCGACTATCAACAACTTCAGTCACAACGGTGCCTCCGGCACCCGACTCCAGTCACATCGGGCCCCGAGCACGACCATCGAAGTCTCCCAGTGCCCGCCTCCTTCAGTCACAACGGTGCCCCCAACACCAGACTGCCAACAACTTCAGTCACAACGGTGCCTCCGACAACCGACTCCAGTCACACCGGGCCTAGAGAACGACCAGCGAGGTCTCCCGGCGCCCGCCTCCTTCAGTCACAATAGTGCCCTCGGCACCCGACTGCCAACTACTCCAGTCACATCGGGGCCCGCGGCACCAGACTGTCAACAACTCCAGTCACAACGATGCCCCCGGCACCCGACTGCCAGCTACTCCAGTCACATCGGGGCCCGCGGCACCCGATCACTCAACAACTCTAGTCACAACGGTGCCCCCGGCACCCGACTTCCAGCAACTCCAGCCACATCGGGGCCCGCGGCACCCGATCACTCAACAACTCCAATCATAGTGGTGCCCCCGGCACCCGATCACTCAACAACTCCAATCACAACGGTGCCCCCCGCACCTGACTTCCAGCAACTCCTGTCACATCGGGGCCCGCGGCACCCGATCACTCAATAACTCCAGTCACAGCGGTGCCCGCGGAACCCGACCGCTCAACAACTCCAATCACAACGGTGCCCCCGGCACCCGACTGCCAGCTACCCCAGTCACAACGGTGCCGCCGTCACCCGACTGCCAGCAACTCCAGTCACAACGGTGCCCCCGGCACCCGACTGCCAACAACTCCAGTCACAACGGTGCCCCCGGCACCCGACTGTCAGCTACTCCAGTCACATCGGGGCACGCGGCACCCGACCACTCAACTTCCCCCGCACAATGGTGCCTATGGCACCCCCACTGCCCAGACCTCGACACTCTCCCATGTCGGGAATACATTGTGACGCCTCTCAGGCGCCATCCTGCTGAGTCACAGGTCCTCTGACGGACACTACGTACAAATGCGAAAATACCCGCACAATAACGCAATGACCCGGGGACCGTCATGAATGACGGAATTGTCCCGTGGCTTGCAAGCAATTGTAATCGGGCTCTCATGCCCCCATATAAATGCCTTTCATGGCATATAAGTCATGTAATCCAGTCAGGGAGCGGATCCCCCTCCTCGCCGGAACCAGTCTCTCTGCCCCCAGTTATCCTTGTTGTGTTGATGTTGCCCTGTCGCTATTGCATGGACTAAACCCTCCCGATGTTGCGGCTACCAAGGTCCCTGACTCTCTCTTTGGTAGAAGAAACAAAGGTATTCGGATTCAATCCGATGTAAAATAAACACCGGTTGCTTGCGACCGGAAGGAAAAGACGTCCAGTACATGAATCCCCATAATTGCATGCGCACTTGCACCCGTGGAACCCCTTCTATCCACGTGTCGCCCGATCTCTCGAGCCACGTGTCGCGTCCTGGCGACGCTTCCCCGGTCAATCCTCGGTTCCAAGGTGATTGTCAAGAGATCGACTAGCACTCCCGCATTCCACCCAGCCATCCCTGTCCTAGTCTCCCAGAATGATGAACCATACGCCATCCCTTCCAGTGCGTTCCTTTCATTCTCCCTACCTTCTTCTCAATACCCCCGGAATCCCCGCGTGCCCAGTCAACCTATCTCGACCTTCCGTAAAAGGCGAGTGTACACCCCCGTCGCGAGGACAAAACGACAAGTGACTCCTCGCGGTCGCAAACAGAGTGACAAGGATATGTTTTGAGGTTAAACAATTTGGCATTTCTGAATTTTCAGTTTAGGGTTATAGCAGAGGCATTATTTATCTTTTTGTTTTCATAATTTTGAACATATAGATATCATCTATGCCTTTTATCATAAGGGTACACGTTTATCAGACGCTAGTACCCCTAGTTAGTCAACAAAATATACCATCATGTTTTAATATATCAAAACAATAGAAATAGTTTACACCTTTTTACATAAGGGTACACGTTTATCAGACGCCAGTACCCCTAGTTACTCAATGAAACTTTCCATACTATTTTGACCTTTGAACAGAGATAACTTGAAGCACTTCATGACATGAGTTTTTCTCCATTACTTTGATGAAGTACCCAGTTTCTCAGTGCATTCAATCATTGCTCTGCCTGTACATATTTTGACTTATTTTCATAATCTTGTTGCCCTTTGTATTTAGAAAGACTTGTTTAAAAACAATACTCTTTCCAAGTTTCTCAACCAAGAAATCATTAATCCAAAAACTTTTAGATATTTGAAGACTTTATCAGACATGTTATGAGAAAAATGGTTGAGAACTATTAATTATCATAAACAAACTAGTTCATTGAATTCAGTCTTTAGAATCTAAAATTTATTAAGTTTAAACCATCAGTTCATTCATGAAACAGTAGAGGATTCTTATAAAAGAAGATTTCAGATTTTAGTAGCTTAGAATGATGAACTGATTATCAGACTGTCATTATTTCAGAGGCATAGAATTGCAAGGACTTTCCAAGAGATTGAATTCAATGAATGAAAAAATCTGAGTGTGCCAAAAAGGCATGATACTAAGGAATGCTCAGTGACAGAGTGCTACTGAGATTTCAGTAAGGAATTAATAAGAATTTTCATGATCAGGAGAACAAAGTCATGATTTCTTAAATTTGAATCTTGGACTGAAGAGAGATCACATGATATGATGAATTAGATCTTACTCAAAATTATTATTAACTACCCCTATCAACATGCAAGAAACTCCCCCTATATATATGCATTGATATTTAGACACAACATGTGGAGTTAAGGACTCAGAAAGACTCTTGATTCAGGGTACTTGGCGAAGGACTGGCCTCTACACATAGTATGGGTTTCCAAACAAAAATTAATTTGTCCTTCTACCATCATACCATTTTATATACCACTGAAAACAAGATGGACATGATGCAAGGAGGACACATAATTGCCTTGATTAAACAGCATGAACCTAACATAAACTCCCTCTTACAACATGCACTAAAGAGATGGACAAAGAATGTTTTTGACACTAACTTCTCCTAACTAGATGCACTTACTGTTGGACATACCATTTTAGGCTCATAATAGTGAAACTATCACAGCCATTTATCTAAATAGACATTCATGCAGAAAATTTGTAAATACCAAGTTCTCTTCTCAAAAACTTAAATCTTTCATTACCAAGAGACTTGGTAAAAATATCAGCAATCTATTTTTCTGACTCAATGAATTCTAATTCAATTTCCTTTTTATTTACCTCATCTCTAAGAAAATGATGTTTTATTTCAATATGCTTAGTCCGCGAATGGTGAACTGGATATTTAGTAAGAGAAATAGCACTGGTGTTATCACAAAGAATAGTAATACAACCAAGGTTAATGTGATAGTCAATAAGCTGGTGCTTAATCCAGAGGACTCGGGCTGCACAGTTTCCTACTGCCACATACTCTGCCTCAGCAGTGGATAAGACAACAGTATGTTGTTTCTTATATGCCCAAGACACTAGATAACCACCTAGATATTGACAATATCCACTAGTGCTTTTCCTATCTATCTTATACGCTGCATTGTCTACATCAGTGTAAGCTTTGAGGTCTAACTCACACCTAGCTGGATACCATAAACCTAAGTCTAGGGTGCCAGATAGATACCTAAAGATCCTTTTCACAGCTTTCATATGTGATTCCTTAGGACTAGCTTGAAAACGTGCACACAAACACACTGAAAATTGAATATCAGGGTGAGATGCAATAAGATATAACAAGGATCCGATCATACCTCTGTAGAGTTTGGTGTCTACCAATTTACCTTCAGGGTCAGCATCAAGGCTGGTTGATGTGCCCATCGGTGCAGTTATGGCTTTAAGGTTTTCCATCTTGAATTTCTTCAGTAGATCCTTGATATACTTCTCTTGGGTTATGAATGTCCCTTCTTTAGTCTGACAGACCTGTAATCCAAGAAAGAATTTTAATTCTCCCATTGAACTCATTTCAAATTCATTAGTCATTAATGCTGAAAATTCCTCACACATTGATGACTTGGTTGACTCGAACACTATATCATCTACATAGATTTGTACAACCAGAATATCTTTATCACATACCTTTGTGAATAATGTCTGGTCAACCTTACCTCTGGAGAATCCTTTATCTGTGAGAAATTTACTCAGTCTGCCATACCAAGCTCGGGGAGCTTGCTTCAATCCATAGAGTGCCTTATCAAGCTTATAAACATGGTCAAGAAAATCAAGACACTCAAATCCAGGGTGTTGTTTTACAAAAACATCTTCTTTTATTTCACCATTTAAAAATGCAGATTTAACATCCATCTGCTGGAGGGTTATTCCTAAACTGCATGCAATTGCCAAAAGAATCTTAATGGCTTCTAGCCTAGTTACAGGGGCAAAAGATTCTTCAAAGTCAATGCAAAACTCTTGATTGTACCCCTGAGCTACAAGCCTAGCCTTATTTCTGACTATATTGCCCTGCTCATTAGTTTTATTTCGAAAGACCCATTTAGTACCTATAACATTGCCATGTCTGGGTTTAGGAACTAAGTGCCAGACCTTGTTCCTATCAAATTGACTAAGTTCATCATGCATGGCATTTATCCAATGTTCGTCCTGTAGGGCACTTTCTATATTCTTTAGTTCTATCTGTGAAACTAAAGCAAATGAGTTCAATTCATTTTCAATTCTGAAATGTGCTCTAGTTTTAGGGGGTTCATTCAAATTACCAATTATGTTTTCTAAAGGATGATCTCTGAGAAATCTAACATTGGTAACCTGATTACCTGGATGTTCATTTACCTCCCCCTGAGCATCAGATCCTTCTGCTTCAGCCTCTTCTGCAGACTCTTCATTTTGTTCTTCTTTGGTTTCCAAGATATCTCCATCAACTTTGTCCCTGTATAAGCCAGTTTCAGTCTTAATTACAAATTCATCAAAAATAATATGTGGAGATTCCTCAACAACTTTAGAATTAAGGTTGCATATCCTATAAGCTTTGAACAATTCAGAATAACCTAGAAAGATTCCAGGTTCACTTTTAGGTTCAAATTTATCAAGGTCTCGTTTAGAGTTGACATGAATAAAGCATTTGCAACTGAAAACCTAGAAATGTGCTAGAGAAGGCTTCTTACCCTTAAGAATCTCATAAGGAGTCATTTGTGTAGAGGGTCTTACCAGGGCTCTATTAATGATGTAACATGCAGTATTAATGGCCTCAGCCCAAAACTTCCTAGGCAAGTTCCCTTCTACCGGCATAGTCTGAGCCATTTCTACTAGCGTTCGGTTTCTCCTTTCCACCACTCCATTCTGCTCTGGAGTCCTTGGTGAGGAGAACCTATGATTGATGCCATTTTCCCTACATAAATTATCAAATTGTGAGTTTACAAACTCACCATCATGATCAGACAGAATATTAGAAATAGGCTGTTCACATGTCTATTTTATTTTATGAAAGAACTGTTGAAATTCCTCAAATGCATCATTCTTGTGAGACAAGAAAAATACCCAAGTAAATCTAGAAAAGTCATCAACTAACACAAAACCATATCTTTTTCCAGATAAGCTAGCTGATCTAATGGGTCCAAATAAATCCAGGTGAATTACTCATAAGGTTTAGAAGATAGGTTTTCAGTTCTAGACTTAAATGACTGTTGGCACCGGCTTATGTTCTCAAATTAATTGAGGATTAAGCACAGGGAAATACTCCCTAAATAGAGCAAAATGGCACATCGCCAGAGTTGCTCTACTAGTCGAGTTGAGCTCAGAAATCGAGACACTTCGTGGGTCAAGCGGCGCAACATAACAACCAGGCAACGGCCCCGAGCAAATGGCACTATGCCAGCCAGTTTCTCGACAACCGAGTCGGTTTTGAGATTCGGGACAACCTGCCGTACCTTACGGCACTCTGTGAAGATTCGGGGTTTACCCCCGGACACCCTGCATATGGTGTCACACCACCGACGCCTCAACAACCGGATTAACCCGGGACTCAGAACAGTCTGCCGCATCATACGGCTCTTCGCCAAGGAGTGAGGGTCACCCCGACCACTAGACAAACGGCATCATCATGTCGACGCCCTAGTCACCGGGCCCAACCAAGGGTCCTAACCAGCTTTCTGCGACCCGTGTCAACATCAGTAATCGATTGGGCCCACCCTCGATCACTCAGTTTGTGGGTTTACCCCCGTTCAACATAGCTACCCGAGCCGACCCGGGGGCACCCTGACTACAAGCCACGCCACGTGGCACCCAGCAACGAGGCCGGGGTCTACCCCCGAGTCGCCTCCCTCTAGCCCTCTGAAGTCAAAGGAAGACCCACCTGGGACCAACCATAAGCTTTAGGACCTCACAACACCCGTATACGGCCCACGCACGCGCGTCGGGAATTTCCCCGAGCACCTGGTGGGCGCGTATGCTCCAGGCACTCTACAGCAAGTCCGAGCCCAACTCGGGACTCCCAGCAACCCATCGCGTCATGCACCACCATCATGCGGCCTCGCACGTGGATCAACCTATTTATAGCTAGTCAAACTCCCAGTCAAACCCCCAGCCAACCCCCAGTCAACCCCCAGTCAAACCATCAGTCAAACCCTCAGTCAAACCCCAATCAAATCACCAGTCAAACCCTCAGTCAACCCTCAGTCAACCCCCAGTCAAACCCGTGATAAACCCTCAGTCCAACCCGACTAAAACCCCCCGGTCAAACCCGCCTAAACCCCCCTGGGAAAGGTTTAGGCAGACCAGCCTGGACCCCCAAGCTGGTCCGCCTAAACCCCCTAAGGGGGAGGGGGTTTACGCGGACCAGCTCACCCCCCCTGGCTGGTCCGCATAAACTCCTATTCAATTAAAAAAAATTTAATTTTTTCAAAAAAGACAAACCAGAGCCACTCCGCTTAAACCCCCCTGGGGTGGGGTTTAGGCGGACCAGCCTAGCCCCCTGGGCTGGTCCGCGTAAACCCCATCCGAGGGGGGTTTACGCGGACTAGCCTGGGCCCCCTGGTTGGTCTGCGTAAACCCCCTCCCCCTCTCTCAACCCGTGCAACCTAGTGACACTATTCACTTGGGTTTACGCGGACCAGCTCACCCCCCTTAGGTGGTCCGCGTAAACCCCTTGTGACCCTTCAACTTCCCCTATAAAATCCCCCTAGGGGCTCAATGGAAGAAGAGACATGCATCAACACTTCCGGTGATCTCCAAGCTTCAAGCGGCTCCAGGCAACGAGCAAGGAGAATTATGTGTGGGTGACTTGGTCGTCGGCTAAGGACGCCGAGGGTATGTCGCTTGTACTTCCCTCACTCGATGTTCTACCATGACACACAAGTCTACCCCCGCCACGCGTGTGACGTTATGACAAGGGTGAACGCCCCCTCATGCCGAGACTTCCCCTCGCGTGCCCGCCGACCGCAACTACGCACGCACTATGACGTCACGCTTCCCCGCAGTCATGAGGCCGCGTCCGATCGCTTGACTCGAGCCGTGATCGACCCTCGCCCAGACACCAGCCCGATGCTCTCTCCAGCTATCCAATCAAAGCCCCTCATTTGGCGAAGCAAACATGGCCCGTGCCATTAGAGGGACCCTCTGTAAAACACGCGGATATCCGCCTTATTACGCATTGACCCGGGGACTGACCTGCGCGTCGCAATTGTCCCGTGGCTTGCGCCCATTGTACTTCGGCCACCCCGGCCCATTTGTAAAGCCCACGTGGCTCTCATATAGCATGAAACCAGTTGAACACACGTACCTATACTCGGGCCTCAGCCTCTACACGGCGCCCGCCTCCTTCAGTCACAACGGTGCCTCCGGCACCCGACTACCAGTCACACCGGGCCCCGAGCATGACCATCGAGGTCTCGCGGTGCCCACGGCCTCCAGTCACAATGGTGCCCCCGCACCCGACTGCTAGCTACTCCAGTCACATCGGAGCCCGCGGCACCCGATCACTCAACAACTCCAGTCACAACGGCGCCCCCGGCACCCGACTGCCAGCTTCTCCAGCCACATCGGGGCCCATGGCGCCTACCTCCTCAGTCACAACGATGCCCTCGGCACCCGACTGCCAGCCACTCCAGTTGCATCGGGGCCCGCGGCACCCGACTACCAGCCACTCCAGTTGCATCGGGGCCCGCGGCACCCGACCGCTCAACAATCCAGTTACACTGGGCCCCCCAGCGCCTGACAGCTCAACAACTCAGTCACAACGGTGCCCCCAGCACCCGACTGCCAGTCACTCCAGTCATAACGGTGCCCCGGGGACCCGACCACTCAACAACTCAATCACAACGGTGCCCCCGGCATCCGACTGCCAGCCATCTCAGTCACAACGGTGCCCCCGGCACCTAGACACTCGACAACTCAGTCACAGCGGTGCCCTCGGCACCCGACTGCCAGCTACTCCAGTCATGTCGGGACCCGTAACACCTGATGGCCAACAACCCCAGTCCCACCGGTGCCCACGGCACCCGACAATTCTGGGCTCAACGGCTTTTGGTCGCTCCAGTCATGGCGACGCTCACGCCGTCCAACCACTCCAGTCACAACGGCGCCCGACCGCTCCAATCACAAGTGGTGCCTGCGTCATCCGGTCGCCTCGGCCTTGGTGACGTCCAACCGCTCCAACACAGCGGTGCCTACGGTACCCCTACTGTCCCGACCGTAACATTGTCTCATGTCAGGAATACATTATAACGCCCCTCGGGCGGCATCCTGCTGAGTCACAGGTCCTCTGACGGACACTATGTATGGATACAGAACTACCCATACAATAACGCAATGACCCGGGGACCGTCACAAATGACGGAATTATCCCACGGCTTGCAAGCAATTGTAATCGGGCTCTCATGCCCCCATATAAATGCCTTTCAAGGCATATAAGTCATGTAATCCAGTCAGGGAGCGGATCCCCTTCCTCGCCGAAACCAGTCTCTCTGCCCCCAGTTATCCCTATTGTGTTGTTGTTGCCTTGTCGCTGTTGCACAGACTAATCCCTCCCGACGTCGCGGCTCCCAGGGTCCCTGACTCTTTCTTCAGCAGTAGAAACAAAGGTATTCGGATTCAATCCGATGTAAAATAAACACCGATTGCTTGCGACGGGTGGGGAAAGACGTCCAGTACACGAATCCCCATAATCGCCTGCGCACTCGCACCCGTGGAACCCCTTCTATCCACGTGTCGCCCGATCCCTCGAGCCACGTGCCGCGTCCTGGCGACGCTTCCCCGGTCAATCCTCGGTTCCATAGGTGATTGTCGAGAAATCGACTGGCACACCTGCATTCCACCCAGCCATCCCTGTCCCAGTCTCCCAGAATGATGAACCATACGCCATCCCTTCCAATGCATTCCTATCGTTCTCTTTGCCTTCTTCTCGATACCCCCGGAATCCCCGCGCGCCCAGTCAACCTATCTCGACCTTCCGTAAAAGGCAAGTCTACACCCCCGCTACGAGGACAAAACAACAAGTGACTCCCCGCGGTCACAAATAAAGATGGCACGCTCGGTGGGATATCTCCTACATTTCTTCTTTCTACCGAAGAAGAGTCACACCCAATAAGGGTGCGCCGCAATGCCCTCTCCTTTTCTTATCAGAGAGGAAGAGGAGGGCCCCCTGTCCAGCATGCAACATGCGACCGGTCGTCATCGAGCGACCAACCTGCACCAGCAACAGCAACAACAAACCGGTGGTGATAGTGACCTACGGTACGATCGTCATTGCCATCCGCGTCGGGCACGTACGGTTGGCAACGCCAATCATGTTCAGCAATGCTGCCCCGACTTCCGGCTCACCCTGATCCTCGGGCGCCATTGCCGTAGCCGACGAGCAGCCCAGTCCGGCGACTGTCCATACAGGCAGCTGGCCCCTCTACTTCTCCAGCAACAGAGATCCCTGCGGTCATTGACCCCTAGGTCCCCAGCTCCGCCAGCACCCGACACGGGCATTCTGCCCCGGGTCCCCGGCTCCTCAGCAACTCACTCGGGCTCTCAGCTCCGAGTCCCAGCCAAGCCTACCCCCAGCACGGGTTTCTCACGCCGGGGTCAAGGCCTCCCAGTATTCCATACAGGCCTTCCGACCTGAGTCTCCGATGAGCCGGCACTCAATACGGGCTTTCAACCCCGAGTTCGAGGCTCCCCAGCATCTGGCTCGGGTAGATGACCCCGGGTCTCATCAAGGTCGGTCCCCGATGCGGACTCTCCGCATTGGGCCCCTGGCCTCCCAGCTCTATGACGGGATCTTTACCCCAACGATCCAGCAATGCCAACTCCCAGCAAAGGGTTTCCTCTTTGGGACAAGGCCACCTCAACACCCAAGACGGGCATCTAGCCCTGGGTCTCAGCTCCAGCAACACCCAAGACGGGCATCTAGCCCTGGGTCTCAGCTCCAGCAATACCCAACACGGGCGTCTAGCCCTAAGTCTCAGCTCCAGCAACACCCAAGACTGGCGTCTAGCCCTGGGTCTCAGTTCTAGCAACACCCAACACCAGCGTCTAGCCCTGGGTCTCAGTTCCAGCAACACCCAAGATGGGCGTCTAGCCCTGGGTCTCAGCTCCAGCAACACCCACGACGGGTGTTCAACCCCAGGTCCCAGATACATCAATACCCGAGATGGGCATCCAGCCCCATGTCCTAACTACATCAACACCTAAGATGGGCTTGCCACCCTGGGTCCCAGCTACATCAATACCCAAGATGGGCGCTCCGCCTTGGGTCCCAGTATTCCCGCATCACCAGTACCCAAGACGGGCGTTCAGCCCCGGGTTCCAGCTCCAGCGACACCAAAAAAAAAAAGGAAGGGGCCATCCAGCTCTGGGATCTAGCTCTAACAGCACCCAAGGCGGGCGTTCAGCCCCGGGTTCCAACTCCATCAACACCCAGGACGGGTCGCCTGCCCTGGGATCCAGTTCCATCAACACCCAAGACGGGTCGCATGCCCTGGGATCCAGTTCAATCAATACCCAAGACGGGTGTTCTGCCCTGGGATCCAGTTCCATCAACACCTAAGACCAGGCGTTCAGCCCCGGGTCCCAGTTTCAGCCACACCCAAGATGGGCGTTCTGCCTCGGGTCCCAGCTTTATCAACACCCAAGACAGGCATTCGGCCTCGGGTCCTAGCTTCATCAGCACCCGAGACGGGCCTCCAGCCTCGGGTTCCAGTTTTGACAACACCCAAGACCGACATCCAGTCTTGTGTCCCAGCACCATCAGTATTCAAGACGGGCTTCTAGCTCTGGAACCCAGCGTCGTCAAGCACTCAGTTTGGGTTTCTAGTCCCAGATCCCAGCTTCATCAGCTCTCAACACAGGCTTTCAGCCTCGAGCACTAGCTTCCCCAACACCCAGTACGGGCATCAAGCTCTGGGTCACCATCCCTTTGACATCCTGTCACGCCCGAGCCTTTATGACAGCGGAAGACTCGCTCGAGAAACGCGAACAGCAGGCATGGTAAGCCTCTTGTAAGTAAGAATGATCAGAGCGCAAGACAATCACACACATAAATGTAATTGCACAATATTTACTCAAACTCCAGCTTTATTTCATAATAATCAAATATTCAAATATAACCACTAATTCAACTTATTCCAATCTATCAGACTCAAGAAATATGAAAATTACATAGACTCAATCTAAACAATATAGACTTTCCTAAGTCTTCACTCTCATCTTTGACAATACTTTCATTCACTCTCGGACCCGCTACTTGTATAACCCGAATTCGAATTCGAATCACTTTCATTTCCTGAAAAAGAATGGAAATAGGTAATGAGCACACTTGCCTAGTAGGTATCTTTGCATCAACATGAAGGCATCATTAAAGTAATTAACGTTTTTGCTCTAGAGGAATAAGGTAAAATCATGCGAATGCGATCAAACATGCGATTAAATCAAAGTAACACGATGATCATGAAGATAGAATGAGATCAAGTATGAACTAGCAAGAATGTTATAAGAACATGATATGGCCTTTCATGAACAAGAATGTAACGAGAATGTACTAGGAAGCCACGTAATCATTACTCCAGTATCTTTTGCTTATGAGCAAGTACTTCGTGAATTTCTGTGGAATATCAAGAAAGTCAAGTATCAATCATGCTGTATTGTGTTGTGTTGTGTTGTGGATTTTCACTTATTTATAAAGAAAGTACTCCCAGCGTAATGCGACGCCAGTAGCATCATACCCCATGGTTTATAATAGTATGTTTCCGACAATCAGTCGAGGGGACTAGCATAGAGCCCTTGAACATAATCAGTGCTCCATCGCATCTTCAAGTATAAATCAAGCTTTTTCTACGCATGTAACAATAAAGTATGGCCAAGAATGTACAATTCCAACAAGCTCTTGATAACAACAATAAATGAATGCTTTAATGAGAATTATGAGAAATCAAGAATCTTATAGAAATAAATCGACAGCATAACAGTACATTCTTTATCTTCCATTCATTATATTAGGTTTCTTGATCAATATGATAAGTTCTAGATCATCAAGAGTCTATCTAGAAACCTTTGGAATATCAACCCTTGGTCAAACCTTGGTTAAAATACTCAAGCAGTGTGACGGTCGTGTACTGGGCCGTTACATGATGTGACGGTCTAGAGTTGATGCGTTAGAACGACTAAATCTAGAAATATTAATTGGACTCAGTTAACTGTGACGGTTGTATATTGGGCCATTACATATGCCTGACGGTCCAATATAGGTCCGTTACACTACTGATAACCAGAAAACATCGATAGTGTAATCTAATCACTTGGGTTTTAATGGTACAACCAACTCGGCATCCTAGTGGGAATCCCATGCTCGGGGAGAATTACGAAGGCCTTGAAACAAGATTTCCTAGTCCATTGGAAGGAATATCTAATAGAGAGGTCCTCATGTCCAAGAATAGTGTTCCTATAGTGCAAAGTGTAACTAATGGACATATACCTGAATATACGCCATGTACTTAGAGAAATTACTCTATAGATAGAAAAGAATGTGTATCAATGTGAAACCAAGATAAAATCCCGTCAATATATCTTTGGAAAATCATGATTTAGATACAAAACTATAGAGTTTAGCCAATGAAATTAGCATAACCTAAAATAACTCAAAATGCTTTAATCATACAATTTACTATCATGAATCAATTAAGAAACTCAAAGTCATGAAAATAAGGTTAAAACTTAGATAACTAGGCTTATTTATAAGTAAGTTTGGTTGTCCTTAGTCCTATCTCGGTTTGACAGTAAACCGCACTCCGACGGTCTAGTATGGGCGCGTCACAGGGCCGTGACGATTTATCGTAAGACCGTTACAGTATTATAATGCTCCTGTTATGGTGCGTCAGAGACAACTGAGAAACTTTAAATACAATAGGGGTTGTAAAGGCTTATCGTAAGACCGTTACAGTCGTCTGACGGTCCTAGTATGATGCGTCAGAGTCCCTGCTAATAGTATAATAAAATAAAAAGACTATGATTTGAAACCATGTTATGTTTTGAAAAGATTTAACTACCCCAATCATGACAAAATAAGTAAATGTCATCTAGATACATAGGTTGCAGTGAATTAATCAAGATTATATCTTTGATCTTAGATTATAGCTAAAGATATGTATGTATGCATGAACCCACTAAAACATGAAATTCATAGTCTATAATGCATGAAATCAAACACAATCAGAGGGCTTTTATCTCTAACAAGACATTTTTTCCAATCATGAGATAACCTACCACTTAACTAGGCTTTAAACTTCTAATTTGAGCTTTCAAGGACCGCCCTAGTTCCTCTCTTTTTGTGACTTTTCAGCAACTTCACGCTGCCCCAGCTCCTCAGCCTCTTGACCTAATGTGGACGCACTTAATTTCGGGAGATCTTCGTTCTATTCGTTCATCCGTTTGTTGGTTTTATTAAGTGCGTCGGCGTGCCAGTCACATAGTGACGATTTGTTCGGGCTCCGGAGAGCCCATGGTGCGCTCGATCTGACTCAGTCAGGCGATTGTGTGGTTCGGGTCGGGACTGAGACCCGTTGTGCCATAAAGGTCACAACGTTATTTACATCCCCTCGGAGAGGGGAATACCCTTGATTAATTGCCAGAAATAAGGGTTCCATGGTCGAAAGAAATATTGATTAATGCAGGAAGGAAACACCCGTCGGGTTATGCGGTGAGCCCGAGGTGGGAGCCTGAATACTCGGGTCATGTCGGTCACTGATGGACCATTTCATGTTTGGACACAAGTTCACACGAAAAACGAGACGATAACCCGGGAGACGAATCCGTACAAATGTTTGCCGTGGGACGGCAATTTTAATGTAGGGAGGCAAATCAAATCCCGACGAGGGAGGAGACCCTGGTGAATTATCAGCCCGAAGTAAGGCCGGGCGGTCACCACAACAAGAGAGAGAACTCCCGAGAGTGACTTCCAGCTTACAGGGGCATCATTAATATTCCCGGGTTAGGAATCCAGGAAGGAGAGACCGCTGCCATATTGTTGTATTCACGATGGTCGTCGACGCTTGTTATTTTCGTTTATTTATTGACATTACCCTTTCTTTGATATTATCTTCCCTTGTTGTTATCTTGGTTGGGACCACCCATTTTATCTCATTATTGTTATCACTATTCATCGTTCCTTTTATCATATAGCCCCCCTCCCTTTTTATTGTATGCATGTGTGTATTCGTTGGGGAGATGATGGAGACTAGGGTGTACCGCTGAGAGATTAATGGTGTGTGCGGTTCAAAGTGTAAAGGAGGGTGTACCGCTGGGGAGCGTGTCGCTGGAAGAATGGAGATGGGCGTACCGCTGAAGGGTAGAGGGTGTAGCGTACCGCTGAGGCACCAGGGGAGCACACCGCTGGGAGAATGTGGGGCGTACCGCTGGGGGACTGGAAGCGTACCGTTGGAAGGGCCGGAGGAGCTGATGCGTGAACGGGCCACGAGGACTGTATAGACTTGCTGTATGCAACAGACAATGTATAGACTTGCCCAGCGATGCAATGTATAGACTTGGCAGCGGGACACTCACGATGTGCAGACTTGCGTGTTATGCAATGGACAATGTATAGACTTGACCAGTGGTACAATGAATGTATGGACTTGTTCAACGATGCACACACATAGCGACGATGTATGGACTTTGTGATGGAGGCATCATCCACAATTCCCTTTGGCTAGGGTCTTCTTCACACTCCGGCACTGTTTGAGTTCGGGCCTCTCTCTATAAAAGCCCACTTATCCTTTTTGTGCTATGTACTTGAGTCATTTGATGTAATTTGCATTTTATTTGAGTCATGTCCCTAGGTCTTGCATTTATTTTCCTATGTTTGAGTGTCATTAGAATGTGTAATGTGCTAATTGGGCCCATTTCTTCGGGCTTGGCCCAATAAGCTCCCCTACCCCTTCGGTTATTTGTCAATGAGTCTTTTGTCAGGGTCTTATTGTAAAATGTGGGTTTCCTATATATAGGGCCCCATTTCCTTCATTTGGAGGTAATGAATCAATCAATGAAAAAAATGCCATTTGAGAATCCAAAGCTTAGTTTAGTGGAGTGATTCCAACATTTTTTGGGTGAGAAACCCTAGGGGAGAGATTCCCCACCCTTCCCTCTCTTAATCCCTCTTTTTCACTCCACTTTCTCTCTCCTCAACACCCAATTTCGAATTTTCTTCTCTCTCCTCCCTTCCCAACCACCTCAACCCCCACCTACCATCATTAAAGCCCTCCACTTCCCCATGGCCTCCATTACTCCACCCCCCTAGTCCCAAGGAGATCCCTCACCATTCCAACACAATCTTCTCTATTCCAACACAATCTTCCCCATTCCAACACACTCATCCCTCTTCCCCACACAATCCCCCACATTCCAAAGCCATTTTGAATTTGAAATCCCTTCCCTCCATATCCTTTGGCCGCCCCCCTCTCCTCCTCTCTAGCCTAGTTCGCCCCCCTCTCCTTCCATTCTCCACCACCACTTGCCCTCACACCCTCCATCCACCAGCTGAAACCTTCGCCCCTCCTCTTCTTCCTCCACCCCCCCTGCCATTAGCAACCCTCCACCTCTTCCATACCTCCCCTCCACCTCTCTTCATCCCCCTTCACCATACACCACTCTCTCCTTCTTCTTGTTAGATCACTTGGGGGCCTTGTCAAAGTTGCAGGTTGCTGTTCAAGAGATACAGTTGTACCCAAAGCTTGCAGAAGGTACCACGGTTTTCTACCTGCGATTCTGAAGGCATAAGAGGCATCCACGGAAGCGTCTGCCAGTCCTCTTCGTCTCGAAAGTGGTTTCGTCCTCATCGGAGTTTGGTGCTGTCCGGGACCTCCATTCTCCCACAGCTGCGCGGTTCTGCCTCGGCTGAGGACCTGAGCCGGCTTAGAAGCTCATCCACGACCAGCCCCGAAGGAATCAGTCCTCAAGTCCTTCTTAGAAGTTCTTCATCGGCCTGTCTACTTTCAGAATCAAGAAGCAGAAGCCCATTCAGCATCTGGGAACAGAAGTTACCAATTTTCTTCCACGGTCGCGCGGCTCTGCCTCCCCCAGTCTGCATCGATACCTCCTCACTCTTCTGGCTCCACCGATCATCTCCGTTCTCTTCTAGCATCCCCGTTTCTTTTGCTGCAAAGAGAATTCACCCACGGTTCTAACGGCGCTGACGGCATCAAATTTGGAGTTCGGGAGCGGCCAGGACAGCCTCTGCATCCTACTGTTGGTGACCTACCCCTGCTAGTCCGAGAAACAGAGGCCCTGTTCAAGCTCCTGCCCCGACCTACAGCGACTCCAGAAGAAATTACAAAAATTCTGAGGCATTCCCCTTCCTGTTACGAAGATTTTTCCGCTGGTCTCGCCATCATAAAACTTCCTGAGCAAGATCTACAACAGCAACAGCGACCCTCTGTCCTGGTTCGTAGACAGCAGGTAGATTCGGCGTCCACTCTTGTTCCTCGTTCTTTGCTTTGGTTTCCCCACCCCACTTGGCCGGCTGAAGGCCCCTCCCTGCGTAGAGGTAGTATTGATGTAATATCAATAACCCCCACCCCAAGTTCCCCCTCCTGTGAGAGGTGTAGTGGTGTACTTTGTTTGGGCAGGTCAAGCGACACCGCCGCGGCGTGTGGGGATCCACTCGCCTCCCCGCTCGCCCTCGTCTCCGACCGAGACCGGTTTCTTCAAACCGGTCGAGTAAGTGCTCAAACCTTCACTCCAATTAGTTCTTGTCTTTCAATATTAGTTCTTAATTCCGCTGGTTATGCGAGTGAGAGCCCGATCCTCAAGCCCCATAAACTTGAGTGATCACCGTGGGAATATTGTAATCGTTGCCGTTGGCACTTTGTCGGCCCCCTTGATTTGGGTACCCATACCCATTGGGAATCATTCTTGGCCTTGCTGGCCCTCTACCAGCAAGGGCCCAACCCCACATCCTCCCCTTGGCATTGCCAAGTCACCCCGGGCTTGGGTGAGTGACGATAGAGCGGTGGCCCAACTTGGCCCGTTTTGAATGCGGTTGTGTCACATCAAGTGGTATCAGAGCAAGTCTTTGACTTGTCTCTATCAAGTCTAAGTCCTAGGACCATTGCATTGTGTGTCCAACATCATTTGCCCCTTGTCTTGCATGTCCACCCGTAGTGGTGCTAGTTACCGATTCTATCCGTCATCTTCAAATCCACCCATGGATCCCAATCCTCAACTCAATCAAGGTGCTCCTAGGGAGGAACTCCAAGGCCAAATGAATAGGGTAGATGCTGCCCTTACTAACATCCTTGCCCAACTTGAATCCCTTAACACTCGAATTGCTCGGTTAGAAGAACATGAGGTCCACCCAAGGGACAACGAGCCTAGAGTCCACCCTCCATATGTTGACCTTCATAGGGAAGACCCTCACCCAAGGAACAATGAGCCTAGAGTCCACCCTCCACATGTTGAGCCTCATAGGGAAGATCCCCATCTAAGGAACAATGAGCCTAGAGTCCACCCTCCACATGTTGAGCCTCATAGAGAAGATCCCCATCTAAGGAACAATGAGCCTAGAGTCCACCCTCCATATGTTGAGCCTCATAGGGAAGATCCCCATCTAAGGAATAATGAGCCAAGAGTTCATCCACCACATGGTGAGTTGCATAGGAATGAGTTCCACCCAAGGAACAATGACCCAAGAATCTACCATCAACATGTTGATCCTCATAGGGAAGAGTTCCATCCTAGGAATCATGGACCAAGAGCCTATCATCCACATGCTGAAATTTATAGGGAGGACTTGGACTTTGACCCCTACTATAACCATGAGAGACCCCGCCACCTTCCAATTCATGAAAGGCGTCCATGGGACGACCCGGATGACCCCCTCTTAAGGATGATTAAAGTAGAGGCCCCAAATTTTGATGGTTCCCATGAACCAAGTGTCTATTTAGAATGGGAGACCGCCATGGACCAATACTTTGAATGGTACCCTATGACCGACCAAAGGAGGGTAAGGTTGGCCAAAATGCATCTCATCAAATTAGCCAAAACATATTGGTTAAACCAAGAGGGTCTAAGAAGGATTAGGCGGGGAGAGCCTATTGATACTTGGGCGGGAATGAAGAACCTACTTAGGAACAAATACCTTCCCCAATCCTACCATCAAATGCTCTTAGATGAATGGCAAAGCCTCACCCAAGAGGGGAAGACCGTAGTAGAATATATTGAAAAGTTTGACTCCTACCTTTTGAAGTGTGGAGTTCATGAGGACCCGGAAGTTACCTTGTCCCGCTTTAGGAATGGGCTTCAAAGTCACATCAAAAGAGAGCTTTTCATGAGAGATGTTGATAACCTTGAGATAGCTTATCAAATAGCTAGGGATGTAGAAAGATTCTCTAGGATCCCACGATTTGCTACTCCCCGACCGGTCGACCCCAAAAATATGGGACCACGGCCCACTCCGGCCACTCCCATGAGAGCCCATAACCCAAGTGGGAACACACCATTAAGGCCTTATAACCTCCCTCCCGCCATCACTCCAAACAAACCCACCCCTAGTCACCCCCTCCCATGGAGGGAAGACCTTCCCAAAGGACCAAATGTAGGAACTACTCCGGGTAGTGGGCGTCAACAATGCTTTAGGTGTCAAGGGTTTGGCCACTTTGCGGGGCAATGTCCATCCAAGGGATTATCTAGCTTGCTTATGGAGGAAGAAGCTCCCTCACCCCAAAAGGAGCTTGAGAATGTTGTTGAGGATCATGAAGCCTCCCTAGATTGGGAAGAAGAGTATGAGGCCCAATACCTTGAGTCGGGTCTAGATCACACCACTCCATCTACCAACTCCCATCTAGGAGTGATTAGGTGCACCCTCACCAAACCCCAAGAAGAGGATTGGCGCCGAACTTCAATCTTTCACACCTTTGTCAAGATAGGGAGCCATGTAAGGAAAGTGATCTTGGATAGTGGGAGTTGTGTCAATGCCGTATCCCCCGATACCGTTAAGCTTCTAGGGCTTACTATTACTCCCCACCCAAATCCATACTGGGTCTCATGGATCAACAACAACTCCATCCCGGTCAACACTCAATGTCTTGTGCCCCTCACCTTCTCTTCATACCATGGTCAAATATGGTGTGACATCATACCCATGGAAGTAGGTAGCATCCTACTAGGAAGACCTTGACTTTATGATGTAGATGCCACCATCTTGGGTAGGAGCAACAACTGCACTTTTGAACATGAGGGTAAGACTATCCGTCTTAACCCCTCCCCACCTCGTCCCATGACCAAGAGGGACACTCCCCCTCAAGAACAGCACCCCACCACCATACAAGTCTTAGGAAACTCCACCCCTCCAACTCCATCCCCTACCCAAACTCCCAAACAAAGTGGGACATCGGGGTTGACCAAGGGTCTTCATCTCATCACTAGGAAAGAACTTGAAGAGGAGATAGCTCAAGGAGTACCACTATGTGCAGTGGTCATTTGCCTAGGAGAGCCCACTCCCACCAATCCACATCCCATAGAAATCCAACAACTCCTAGAAGAATTCCATGATGTGTTCCCAACGGAGCTCCCGGACCAACTCCCTCCCATGCGGGATGTGCAACATGCGATTGATCTAGTCCCGGGAGCCACTCTCCCAAACCTTCCTCATTATCACCTCAATCCCACGGAACATGCCGAACTTCGGAGGCAAATAGAGGAACTCTGATGCGGGACGAGACACGGACACGGCAAGCTCGCGATCGTCCCTTGATGAGGGAAGCGTCGGACGTGCACGGTTGAGAAACCGGCACGAGCTAGGGTGGTCGGCTCGCACTTTCGTTCCCGGATCGGGTCACGGGACGGTCTCGCTCACTCTCTCGCAGCAACGGTGATATGAAATTATAACGAGCTAGGTCCTAAAACATGCTCTCTAGCAGTGGCATAAACAAGCATATATGAAATAAGCGAAATGCCAAGTGTAGGAGCGAAGATGATACCTCCACGCGCTCGGCGTGGGGACGACGGACCCGGCCGAAACTCGTACTCCCGGAACAATATTACACAATATTACAGAAATGCAAGCCGCTGCCCACTCCACGCAGGGAGGTAAAGGGCTACACAATGGGGTCCGGGAGGACCGAATTCGGGTTGACGGGCGGCTTCTCGCGTTGATTCGGCAACGCCTGAACTAATGACGGTGGGGCCCACGTGCTGTCCTGAGGGGCCGTGTGGGACCCGGGTCACCGCTGTGGTGGGGGACACTGATGGAAGCGATCCCTGGGCTGGCGGCACGCTGGAACGATGATCGGAGGCCGGGCGGCTCCGGCCGGCTCCCGTCGGGAAAACTTCCCACGGATCTGCAGTTTCTGGTTTTCAGCGCGCTGTCCGGCGAGAACGGACGCTGCGGTCAGATCCGATGTCGGATTGACACGAAATTAGCGCCGTTGGAAAGCTGACTCGAAGTACTTCAATGTAGGCCTAAATATCTGGCCTGGATCTTCGCTGATCTGGACTTGTGGAATTTACAACCTCCTGTTGTACAGTAACTAAACACTCAGATCTGCAGAGCTGATCTCTGATAACTGCCATTGACTGCTAGGAAGACCTTGGATTCAGACTTCGACTTCTTCATGAAAGTTGTAGGATTTGGAGTTGGGAAGATGACAAAGTTGGTTTGGACACGTTTGGATGTGCCTATGAATTTATATGATTTGTTTACTGGAAGAAGGTCGAATCTGAGATCTGGCTGGAGGTACTGTAGCTCCGGTAGAACATGAATTTTGAAAAATAGGTAAAAGACTCAATAAAAATTAATAAAAATTTTGGAGGTAGAGAAAAATGGACAGAATTCCCAGTTAAATTGGTAGGGCAAAATAAATTCAAAATGGTGGTAGAAGGGGACGAACTCAAAGGTTCTATCACTGTAGACAGAGACAGATCTGATTTGAGTTTGGGGAATGAACGAAGTGGAAACAATATGAAACGGGGGAATTTGGAGCTGAATTTTTTTGTGGGGAAGGGTCTATAAGGTGGGAACCAACCCTCAAAATTTGAAGTCGATCTGAACTCGTGGCTGACTTGAGGAATTTCCGAGCTTCACCTCTGTCCAGCAAGACAGAACACCGAAATTGATCCCGTGGCGGCTCGAAGGCGGCACGAACGGCGGCGGCGGCGGCACCGGTGATGATCAGAGGGTGAGAGGGGATGAAGGGAGGTAGAACCACTCTAGATCTGGGGTTGAAGGTGGAAGAACAGCAGGGGGAGGAGAGAGGGGTGCACCAAGCTCCAAGAGACTCAACAATTTTCTGATTTTTTTCATTGAATTTCTTATGAAAATACAACATTATATATGACTCCAATCAAATCTAATATGGACCCTTGGATCAAGGGTTGGGGATTGAATGGCTGAGATGAGGTGTGAATAACACACCAAATACAATTGTTTAATCCACCTTGACCATCTCCATTCAACCTTAGACTAATTACATTCAAACTCCACCTAACTAGCCTAATAAGGCCAAAAGAGGGGGCGCCCCCTTCATGGGCCTCTCTTGGGCCTAGGCTGGTCCAAGGGCAGCCAACCCAACCCATTAACTCAAGTCTAGACTTGGGCCTTCCAAGTCTTGGTGGCCCATGAGAGGGAGTGGCCCAATTGGGCCTTAAATGACTAATAAGGTCCATAAGGGTGGCACTTGGTCCAATATGAACTAGGCTTTCTAATGGACTCTACTAATAGCAATCTAACCTTGGACTTAACATAACAAATGGCCCATTGGCTTGATATAAGCCTTACAAGGAGCCCAAAAGAAAGAAAATACACAATTACAATCTCATACAAGCCATAACTCACAAATACACTTCACCCGTGTATGGAAATCGCCTTTGATGCCCCATCAATTCTCCCAGGGTGGGAGGAACTCGACCCCGTCGAGTAGGGGTATGGCTGCTCCGGTACTCCGGCGGATCTGTCACCGTGCCAAGTAACGTGGGTATGCTCCACTCCAAATGATCGGCACCTGCTCATTCCATATATACTCGATATGCGCACTGCTATGGCTAAAGGTGGTCACTCCGAAGGGGCACTCTCAAAAGGAAGGAAACAGCTCGAAGACTCACTAGGAATCACCGCTGAGTCCCTATAGGTGACTGATCCGGATATAGAAGTAAAACCGATCCCATACTCATCAAGTGAGTCGACTCGCTTCACACTCATAAGAGAACGACACGAGCTTGCATAAGACACATGCAGACTCACCATGCACTGACACATGAATGAAAATCACACAAACAATCGACTCAAAATCACCACACAAACAAACCACACAAAGAAAACACACCGACTCATACACGACTCTAGACTAAGGTGGTAGCAGCAAACCCACTAGGTGGCGACATCCTGGGCGGCCGAAGGGTCGCCCAGCTCTTCCCCCATGGCATAGTATTCATCGGCCAGTGCCTCATCGGCCTCGTAATCGACATGCTCAAGCTCGGGAGGTGCGGATCCTCCAACACCTAAGGCTAGGGTGGTGCGAGCGGGACACTCACTAGCAATATGGCCGTACCCGTGATAGTGGAAACATTGTATTCGCGATCGACTACTCTCCCCGATAAGAGGGGCCTTACCCTTATCATCCCGCCGGGTAGGGGGTGTAGGCAACAATGGGGGAGATGTAGGTGCCTTGGACAAGAGTGGAGGGGGTGCCGGTGCCAGAGGACGGGCTATAGGAGCTGGGGAACGGGCAAAGGGTGCCGGTGGTTGGGATGGAAATAGATCCCGGGGTGGAGGAGGGCGAGGCCGTGGAGCGAAGTGCTCCTGACGGGTGGGCTCCTGAGGTCGAGCCATGGGAGGCCGCTGATGCGGGCCTATGGAGTGACGGTGCTCGGCACTACGGAGAGGGGTGGGGCCCAACCGATGGCTAGACTCGAACTCTCCCTCAAATTGCTCCATCTCGAGGGCAACCTGATATGCCTCTTCCAACGTCTTGGCATTGCGGCGGAAAAGCTCATACTGGTAGTGTGGCCGCAAACCACGTCGAAAGCGGGACACGGGCATGGTACTCTCCTCCGTGACACCACATCGGAGAAAGTACTCATCAAACTCCGCGATGTATTCGGAGACGGACCGGTCTCCCTGGCTAAGACTTTGCCATCTATCGATGAGTCGCTGGCGGTATGTGGGAGGAAGGTACTTTTGTCGAAGTTTATTCTTCATCTCGGCCCATGTGTCGATCGGGGGTTCTAGCCGCTGAAGTAGCAGGCTCTCCACATTCTTCCAATAGGTTTGTGCCTGCCCCATGAGTTTCATGGTGGCAAATCGGACCCTTCGACGCTCCGACATATCATACCATTCAAAATAACGGTCCATGCCAAACTCCCAATCTAGGTAGACTTTCGGATCCAAAGACCCGTAAAAAGCGGGAGGGTCCGCTCGCACGGTCTTAAGGACCCTATCATCATCCTCATCTCGTTGTGGCTGAAAACCACGACGGCGTTGACCATACCCCTCGTAGGCATTGTCGGACCCATAGTCCTCGAGACCAAGGTCACGGTGTGGTAGTTGGGGAACCCGAGGAGGGGCGGGTGGAGGAACTAGTGGTGGCTGGTTTTGGGCCGCGGGAGCGGCCTGGACTTGGGCCATGGGAGCGGGTTGGACTTGGGCCACCGCGGGAGGAGGTGCGGGTGGACCTTGGGCTGTCCCAAGAGGGTCCCCGTGTGACATCCTTTCTAACCGCCCAACGAGGTCTTGGACCGACCTATCGGAGTTCTCCAAGCGTCCCTCCATGGCCCTAAGGCGACCATCCATATTATCGGAGAAAGTCCGAAAGTTAGCATCGGATTGGTCCAACCTAGTCATAATGGCCATCATCGCCTCTTGCAGGGAGTGGAAGTCTCCCGAGGTATCCCGTGGGTTGGCCATAGGTGGGGGTGGGGGTGAGTACTGAGTACCCCGACGAGTGGGCATGCAAACACACCGACTAGAAGACACCGACTAAAGCAAAACACACTAATGCAAAATGATGCGCCTAGACTTAACCAAAACTCGGTACGCGGCGGAGATAATCGACCCGAAGGTCACTCGCACAAGTGTGCGGCCTTCCCGATAGGCATAACCTAACGGTCGGACAACACCTTTCTATATACCGAGTAAAGGGATGTATGCGAAAAGACACTCTTTTTTGTGTTTTAAAACAATGATGACCCTAAACACGACTTAGACCGACTAATGACTAGACGTAAATGACACTCTTTTTTTTTTGACACCCTAGACTCAACCTGGCTCTGATACCAAATTGATGCGGGACGAGACACGGACACGGCAAGCTCGTGATCGTCCCTTGATGAGGGAAGCGTCGGACGTGCACGGTTGAGAAACCGGCACGAGCTAGGGTGGTCGGCTCGCACTTTCGTTCCCGGATCGGGTCACGGGACGGTCTCGCTCACTCTCTCGCAGCAACGGTGATATGAAATTATAACGAGCTAGGTCCTAAAACATGCTCTCTAGCAGTGGCATAAACAAGCATATATGAAATAAGCGAAATGCCAAGTGTAGGAGCGAAGATGATACCTCCACGCGCTCGGCGTGGGGACGACAGACCCGGCCGAAACTCGTACTCCCGGAACAATATTACACAATATTACAGAAATGCAAGCCGCTGCCCACTCCACGCAGGGAGGTAAAGGGCTACACAATGGGGTCCGGGAGGACCGAATTCGGGTTGACGGGCGGCTTCTCGCGTTGATTCGGCAACGCCTGAACTAATGACGGTGGGGCCCACGTGCTGTCCTGAGGGGCCGTGTGGGACCCGGGTCACCGCTGTGGTGGGGGACACTGATGGAAGCGATCCCCGGGCTGGCGGCACGCTGGAACGATGATCGGAGGCCGGGCGGCTCCGGCCGGCTCCCGTCGGGAAAACTTCCCACGGATCTGCAGTTTCTGGTTTTCAGCGCGCTGTCCGGCGAGAACGGACGCTGCGGTCAGATCCGATGTCGGATTGACACGAAATTAGCGCCGTTGGAAAGCTGACTCGAAGTACTTCAATGTAGGCCTAAAGATCTGGCCTGGATCTTCGCTGATCTGGACTTGTGGAATTTACAACCTCCTGTTGTACAGTAACTAAACACTCAGATCTGCAGAGCTGATCTCTGATAACTGCCGTTGACTGCTAGGAAGACCTTGGATTCAGACTTCGACTTCTTCATGAAAGTTGTAGGATTTGGAGTTGGGAAGATGACAAAGTTGGTTTGGACACGTTTGGATGTGCCTATGAATTTCTATGATTTGTTTACTGGAAGAAGGTCGAATCTGAGATCTGGCTGGAGGTACTGTAGCTCCGGTAGAACATGAATTTTGAAAAATAGGTAAAAGACTCAACAAAAATTAATAAAAATTGTGGAGGTAGAGAAAAATGGACAGAATTCCCAGTTAAATTGGTAGGGCAAAATAAATTCAAAATGGTGGTAGAAGGGGACGAACTCAAAGGTTCTATCACTGTAGATAGAGACAGATCTGATTTGAGTTTGGGGAATGAACGAAGTGGAAACAATATGAAACGGGGGAATTTGGAGCTGAATTTTTTTGTGGGGAAGGGTCTATAAGGTGGGAACCAACCCTAAAAATTTGAAGTCGATCTGAACTCATGGCTGACTTGAGGAATTTCCGAGCTTCACCTCTGTCCAGCAAGATAGAACACCGAAATTGATCCCGTGGCGGCTCGAAGGCGGCACGAACGGCGGCGGCGGCGGCACCGGTGATGATCAGAGGGTGAGAGGGGATGAAGGGAGGTAGAACCACTCTAGATCTGGGGTTGAAGGTGGAAGAACAGCAGGGGGAGGAGAGAGGGGTGCACCAAGCTCCAAGAGACTCAACAATTTTCTGATTTTTTTCATTGAATTTCTTATGAAAATACAACATTATATATGACTCCAATCAAATCTAATATGGACCCTTGGATCAAGGGTTGGGGATTGAATGGCTGAGATGAGGTGTGAATAACACACCAAATACAATTGTTTAATCCACCTTGACCATCTCCATTCAACCTTAGACTAATTACATTCAAACTCCACCTAACTAGCCTAATAAGGCCAAAAGAGGGGGCGCCCCCTTCATGGGCCTCTCTTGGGCCTAGGCTGGTCCAAGGGCAGCCAACCCAACCCATTAACTCAAGTCTAGACTTGGGCCTTCCAAGTCTTGGTGGCCCATGAGAGGGAGTGGCCCAATTGGGCCTTAAATGACTAATAAGGTCCATAAGGGTGGCACTTGGTCCAATATGAACTAGGCTTTCTAATGGACTCTACTAATAGCAATCTAACCTTGGACTTAACATAACAAATGGCCCATTGGCTTGATATAAGCCTTACAAGGAGCCCAAAAGAAAGAAAATACACAATTACAATCTCATACAAGCCATAACTCACAAATACACTTCACCCGTGTATGGAAATCGCCTTTGATGCCCCATCAAACTCATCAGGAAGGACTTCATTCGCATTAGCAAAAGCCCATGTGCCGTCCCGGCCCTTCTAACTCCCAAGAAGGATGGGTCATGGAGAATGTGTGTGGATAGTAGGGCCATTAACAAAATCACCGTCAAGTATAGGTTTCCCATCCCTAGGCTTGATGACATGCTTGATATGTTAGCCGGAGCCACAATTTTCTCCAAAATTGACCTTAAGAGTGGCTATCACCAAGTTAGGATAAGGCCCGGGGATGAGTGGACAACGGCTTTCAAAATCAAAGATGGTCTCTTTGAATGGTTAGTCATGCCTTTTGGGCTTTCAAATGCCCCAAGTACTTTCATGCGTCTTATGACGGAGGTCCTTAAGCCATTCATTGGGATCTTTCTAGTGGTCTACTTTGATGACATACTCATCTATAGTCAATCCCAAGAAGCTCACCTTGACCACCTTAGGCAAGTTTGTACCATCCTTCGACAAGAGAGCCTATTTGCCAACTTAGGAAAGTGTCACTTCATGACCACCTCCCTCACCTTCCTAAGATTTGTGGTGTCCACCAAAGGTGTCTCCATGGACCCCGACAAGGTCCAAGCTATTATTGATTGGCCGGAACCCCACACCCTTCATGAGGTCCGAAGTTTCCATGGATTGGCAACATTCTATAGGAGGTTTATTCGTGGATTTAGCACTATCACTGGTCCGATCACCGATTGTCTCAAGAAGGGGACCTTTGTATGGACCAAATCAGCCTCTAAAGCCTTCCAAGAACTTAAGGAGAAGTTGACCCAAGCTCCGGTCCTATGCCTTCCCGATTTCTCTAAAGTCTTTGAAGTCACATGTGATGCGTCCGGGATAGGGATAGGAGGGATTCTTAGTCAAGAGGGACACCCGGTAGCCTTCTTTAGTGAGAAGCTTTGTGATGTTAGGACGAGATACTCCACTTATGACAAGGAGTTCTATGCCGTGGTTCAATCCCTCCGACATTGGAGGCACTACTTGTTGCCCAAGGAGTTTGTCATCTTTTCCGACCATGAGGCCCTCAAATACCTCAATTCCCAACAAAAGTTAAATGCCCGACATGCCCGATGGGTTGAGTTCATCCAATCCTACACTTTTGTCATCAAACACAAGGCCGGGAGTGAGAATCGAGCGGCGGATGCCCTTAGTAGGAAAGTTTCCTTGCTATCCACTATCCAAGTGGAAGTGATCGGATTTGATAGGATCAAGGATGAGTACCCTAGCTGCCCCGACTTTGGGCACATCTATACCACCTTGACCACCCCTTCTAGCAAGGAACATGAGGGATTTGTCTTAGAGGATGGGTTCCTCTTCAAGGGACCCAAGCTTTGCATCCCACGGACCTCACTCCGTGACTTCTTAATTTGGGAATTACATGCGGGAGGGCTAGCTGGCCATTTTGGAGTCCACAAAACCATTGCCTTAGTTGAGGGACAGTTTTATTGGCCTAGTATCAAGAGAGATGTAGGCAAGGTTGTGGGTCAATGCCGGACATGTGCCTCGGCCAAACAGGTGAAACAAAACAATGGCCTATATACCCCTCTCCCCATTCCCGACCGGCCATGGCAGGACTTAAGCATGGACTTTGTGCTAGGCTTACCCAAGACTCAAAGAAGACATGACTCCATCTATGTGGTGGTTGATAGGTTTTCCAAAATGGCCCATTTCATCCCATGCACCAAAACCTCCGATGCCTCCCATGTGGCCCGATTGTTCTTTGATGAGGTTGTCCGTCTCCATGGGCTACCTAAGACCATAGTCTCCGATAGGGATGTCAAATTCACTAGCTACTTTTGGAAAACTCTTTGGCACATGATGGGTACCCTCCTCAAATTCTCCACTGCCTACCACCCCCAAACAGATGGCCAAACCGAAGTTGTCAATCGGAGTCTAGGGAACCTTCTTAGGTGTCTTGTTGAGGATCACCCCGGAAATTGGGATCTCATCTTACCCCAGGCCGAATTTGCATATAACAATTCCATCAATAAGTCCATAGGGATGAGTCCATTTGAAGCCGTGCATGGGTACAAGCCAAGAAAGTCTTCCGATCTCATTCCCCTTCCCCAGCATGCTAGAGTGTCCATTTCAGCCGAGTCTTTTGCACAACATATTAGAGAATTGCATGAAGAAATTCGCAAGCACATCAGCAAAAAGAATGAGGCTTATAAAAGGCTGGACGACTCTCATCGGCGTCACCAAGAGTACCATGTGGGTGACTTTGTGATGGTAAGGACAGAGAGGCTCTCCCCGGGAGCCAACTCTAAACTGAGGCCACGTGGGGCTGGTCCCTTCCAGGTCTTGAGGCGCATTGGTGAAAATACCTACGAGTTAGATCTCCCTGAGGAGTATGGAATAAGTCCCACATTCAATGTCGCCGACCTAGTGCCATATAAGGGACCCACGGTGATACCTAGTGAGGAGATTGAGCCTACTTCTTCCCTTGAGAGAGCACCCACCCATGATGATAAACCACCAGCCAAGAGAGCCCAGCGTGAACAAATTGAATAAATATTGGATGAACAAGTCACTACCACTCGGAGCAAGGTATATGAGCGCTATCTCGTCAGGTGGAAGGATCGGCCTCCTTCGGAGGATTCTTGGGTGAGTCGGGAGGATCTCCAACGGTTGGATCCGGACCTCCTCGAGCAGTACCACAGCCGGATGGACCCCTACTCGACGGAGTCGAGCTCTTCACAGCCCAGGGGATTTGATGGAGGCATCATCCATAATTCCCTTTGGCTAGGGTCTTCTTCACACTCCGGCACTGTTTGAGTTCGGGCCTCTCTCTATAAAGGCCCACTTATCCTTTTTGTGCTATGTACTTGAGTCATTTGATGTAATTTGCATTTTATTTGAGTCATGTCCCTAGGTCTTGCATTTATTTTCCTATGTTTGAGTGTCATTAGAATGTGTAATGTGCTAATTGGGCCCATTTCTTCGGGCTTGGCCCAATAAGCTCCCCTACCCCTTCGGTTATTTGTCAATGAGTCTTTTGTCAGGGTCTTATTGTAAAATGTGGGTTTCCTATATATAGGGCCCCATTTCCTTCATTTGGAGGTAATGAATCAATCAATGAAAAAAATGCCATTTGAGAATCCAAAGCTTAGTTTAGTGGAGTGATTCCAACATTTTTTGGGTGAGAAACCCTAGGGGAGAGATTCCCCACCCTTCCCTCTCTTAATCCCTCTTTTTCACTCCACTTTCTCTCTCCTCAACACCCAATTTCGAATTTTCTTCTCTCTCCTCCCTTCCCAACCACCTCAACCCCCACCTACCATCATTAAAGCCCTCCACTTCCCCATGACCTCCATTACTCCACCCCCCTAGTCCCAAGGAGATCCCTCACCATTCCAACACAATCTTCTCTATTCCAACACAATCTTCCCCATTCCAACACACTCATCCCTCTTCCCCACACAATCCCCCACATTCCAAAGCCATTTTGAATTTGAAATCCCTTCCCTCCATATCCTTTGGCCGCCCCCCTCTCCTCCTCTCTAGCTTAGTTCGCCCCCCTCTCCTTCCATTCTCCACCACCACTTGCCCTCACACCCTCCATCCACCAGCTGAAACCTTCGCCCCTCCTCTTCTTCCTCCACCTCCCCCCTGCCATTAGCAACCCTCCACCTCTTCCATACCTCCCCTCCACCTCTCTTCATCCCCCTTCACCATACACCACTCTCTCCTTCTTCTTGTTAGATCACTTGGGGGCTTTGTCAAAGTTGCAGGTTGCTGTTCAAGAGATGCAGTTGTACCCGAAGCTTGCAGAAGGTACCACGGTTTGTTACCTGCGATTCTGAAGGCATAAGAGGCATCCACGGAAGCGTCTGCCAGTCCTCTTCGTCTCGAAAGTGGTTTCGTCCTCATCGGAGTTCGGTGCTGTCTGGGACCTCCATTCTCCCACAGCTGCGCGGTTCTGCCTCGGCTGAGGACCTGAGCCGGCTTAGAAGCTCTTCCACGACCAGCCCAAAGGAATCAGTCCTCAAGTCCTTCTTAGAAGTTCTTCATCGGCCTGTCTACTTTCAGAATCAAGAAGCGGAAGCCCATTCAGCATCCGGGAATAGAAGTTACCAATTTTCTTCCACGGTCGTGCGGCTCTGCCTCCCCCAGTCTGCATCGACACCTCCTCACTCTTCTGGCTCCACCGATCGTCTCCGTTTTCTTCTAGTGTCCCCGTTTCTTTTGCTGCAAATAGGATTCACGCACGGTTCTAACGGCACTGACGGTATCAAATTTGGAGTTCGGGAGCGGCTAGGACAGCCTCTGCATCCTACTATTGGTGACCTACCCCTGCTAGTCCGAGAAACAGAGGCCCTGTTCAAGCTCCTGCCCCGACCTACAGCGACTCCAGAAGAAATTACAAAAATTCTGAGGCATTACCCTTCCTGTTACGAAGATTTTCCCGCCAGTCTCGCCATCAGCAAACTTCCTTAGCAAGATCTACAACAGCAACACCGACCCTCTATCCTAGTTCGCAGACAACAGGCAGATTCGACGTCCACCCTTGTTCCTCGTTCTTTGCTTTGGTTTCCCCACCCCGCTTGGCCGGCTGAAGGCCCCTCCCGGCGTGGAGGTAGTATTGATGTAATATCAATAACCCCCACCCCAAGTTCCCCCTCCTGCGAGAGGTGTAGTGGTGTACTTTGTTTGGGCAGGTCAAGCGACACCGCCGCGGCGTGTGGGGATCCACTCGCCTCCCCGCTCGCCCTCGTCTCCGACCGGGACCGGTTTCTTCAAATCGGTCGAGTAAGTGCTCAAACCTTCACTCCAATTAGTGCTTGTCTTTCAATATTAGTTCTTAATTCCGCTGGTTATGCGAGTGAGAGCCCGATCCTCAAGCCCCATAAACTTGAGTGATCACCGTGGGAATATTGTAATCGTTGCCGTTGGCACTTTGTCGGCCCCCTTGATTTGGGTACCCATACCCATTGGGAATCATTCTTGGCCTTGCTGGCCCTCTACCAGCAAGGGCCCAACCCCACATCCTCCCCTTGGCATTGCCAAGTCACCCCGGGCTTGGGTGAGTGACGATAGAGCGATGGCCCAACTTGGCCCGTTTTGAATGCGATTATGCTTGCTTGCATTAGGTCCAAGGTTGTGTCACATCACTTTGCAAGACGATGAATGAGGCGGTGCAGTGTATAGACTTGGACAGACTTCACTAGCGTGGAATATGTTGACTTCATGCAATGCAACGTACAGACGTTAGAAAGGAACGTGCAGACTTCATGCAATGCAACGTACAGACTTTAAAAGGAATGTGCAGACTTGGTGCATGAAGCAAGCCAATGAGGAGTGTATAGACTTTCACAATGTATGGACTTGCCAAAGGAGTGATGCGCGAGCAAATAATCAACGTACAGACTTAGCCAAGACAACTAGACGATGTACAGACTTGAGAGTTCATATCGTATAGACTTATGAGTGCAACGTAGGTAGAACTGCCAATGTACAGACTTATAAGTGTGTGCGACCAGACAGTGTGCAGACTTCATGCACAGGCTGTACAGACTTCAATTCAAATGATGCAATGCATGAACAAGAAGATAATGTACAGACTTTGAACGTGAATGATGCAGCGATGTATAGACTTGATGGAACGCTGGGAGGATGCGTGCCGCTCAGACAGCAAGGGGGAGCGTACCGCTGGAGGATAGAAGGTTAGGGCACACCGCTGGAAGAGGTAGGCCAGGGTGTACCGCTGGGAAAAGTAGCAAACGAAACCAATCGGATTGTGCCGCTGAAGGGGTGGGCCAGGACTCAAGAGAGGATTCCTTGTTCAGTTCAAGATGAGGCATCTTAGATGGTTAAGCTTTCATTCTCCTGTCATGAGATTGAGTCCCAAGTCATATTTTAGCAATACAGTGCTTGAAGTCTTGTTCAGTCCAGTTCCTTGAATCTTGCATAGTCCTTTTAGTTGGCTAGGGTGTTTTTATCATTGCCCAGTCCATCTGTTTGCTGCTTCTTTTCATCTCTTAAATTTGTTGTTATTCCTGGTGAAAATTCGGCAGCACCTCCCCTTGACCCGGGAGGTAAAGGAATAACAAGGAACATGCCCACGGGGGTGGCACGAACCAACAACTGAGGGGGGTGCCGGAGCAGCCGCCTTTAGGGAAACTTCGGGAAACTCGGAGAAAACATCGAGCGAGGAACCAATAGACTGACGCAAACCGTGAGTACACCGGGAAGTGGCAATCAAGGAGTGCCAGGCTGACAGTCCAAGGGTGTGCCGCTGAGCGGCCAAGGAAAAAGGGGGGTGTACCGCTGACAAGCAGAGAGGGGGTGCACCGCTGAATGGCCCTGAGGAGAGTGTGCCGCCAAGCAGACTCAAGGAAGGCTGTACCGCCAAACGGCCGCGTGGGAAAGGCGTACCGCTTGGGGCTTTGAGTGGTAGAAAGGCTGGGAGCTTGAGGGTGTGTGGGCATGCCACTGGTCCCGACGGAGGGCAGAGGAGAATGCTCTGGGCATCGAGTGACTCCAATGTGTCAAAGAGAATGGACTCCCACAGACCCGAGATAGAAGGGGATATCAAGGGTTGTTGTGCAACGGAGAGCCATTGAAGAGGGACGAAGCTGGCCATACTCTATTGATTGCATAAACTAGCGCTACGGGAAATCAAGTAGAACAGGGAGTTGGGAGGTTGAGGGGAGAGAAAGCAAAACCACAAGAGACCGGTGAGAAGAAGATAACAAATGCAGTAAGAAGTAGAACCAAACACCATTTCATTCATGGAAGATTCAGGATGATAAAAAAAAGGAATCATGGCCCGAAGACCACACATCATACAATGCATCCCTGAACAAACGGAGGGAAGAAAACAAAGAATAGAAAAAAAAGAGTTGGAGAGAGGGCTGGAACGAGGAAGGGTAACCATTCCTTATCCTTTATTCCTCCCCCCCTCTGCTACATGCAACACTCCTCTCTTCTTCCTACATTTCCTCTACCTTCTTCTTCTCTTCTTCCTTGCCTCGAACGTGCCTCTTCGCACGAAGATGCTCTCTTCTTTCTCTGTATTTCTTTTTTCTCTCTAGCATAAATCCATATTCTTCTCCTCTTTTTTTTCTGTCTGTGGGGGGGCCTTTTATATGCGGACGGCTGACGAGGTTGCCTCATGATGGCACTGCCATCCGAGGTTGACTTCGGTATCTTCCTCGTCAGGCGAAGATCTCCCCTCCTCCAGCCAGAAGGTGGCACGGAGACAGGCGCTAGCTGGCTTTGAAGTGGTTGGACTACGCACCAATGGGTCTGCCTATTGACCGTTGTGTCTTCTACCGGTGCATGCCGTCGAGAGGCTTTCAGCGCTGTGCCGCTGGGGAAAGGGCGCATGGCGTTGAGGGAAGAAAGGCTGTGCCGCTAAAGGGCCAAAGGCCTTGCCGCTGAAGGGGCCAAGAAGCCCTGTGCCGCTGGAAGGGCCAGGACTTGGTGAAGGAGTGTATAGACTTCGTGGGCAAGGCAACCGGATGATGTACAGACTTGAGAGTTCACAATGTCCATACTTTGGCAGAGCAAAGGCTGTACAGACTTCAGCTCAGCTGCAATGTATAGACTTGCATGGGCTTGCGTCAAAAGCGGTGTACAGACTTCATCAATGTATAGACTTTGGCAAAGTAAAGGCTGTACAGACTTCAATCATGCTGCAATGTATAGACTTGCAGGGGCCGATGTATAGACTTGGAAGCTCAACCGGCGGATGTACAGACTTCGCCATCGTGCGGACTTTGGCGGTTGAACTGGTGGATGTATATACTTCACCAGTGTATAGACTTTGGCAGTTGAACTGGTGGATGTACAGACTTCACCAACGTATAGACTTTGGCTGATGGCTGTACAGACTTCGTTTGATGCAGCGAACCAGTGTACAGACTTGGAGCTCGGATGTATAGACTTCGCGTTTGCCAGAACTCTGTACAGACTTCGCACTGTGAGCATGCATGAGCCTGTACAGACTTCAGACATGATATGGAGTGTGCCGCTGGAGGGCCATATGGCCGTGCCGCTGAAAGGCTGAAGGGCCGTGCCGCTGGGGCTTATGGCCGTGCCGCTGAAGGGCCTCAGGCCCGTGCCGCTGGAGGGCCTTTGCTTTTGCTTAAGTAACTTGAAGCCGTGCATTCTTTGGGATATTTCTTCACCGTTAGGGGCCCGAGGGAGGGTCCCTAGCAGTGTGTTAATTCAGGAGGACATCCTTTGACTTCTCGGTCTTTTAATGCGCCCATGCAAATGCGGGGATTTGCCGGGCGGTAGTATCTTCCCGGAGCCCTAGATGGCCAATCTCTCCGGGTCTTCTTCCTTTGACTTTGACATTAACGCGGAGCTTAGCGGGACATATGGACGTGCAATTTTATGCGTCCACAAATGCCCCCCACCCGAGGACAGTGCGGGCGAAGGATGAGCCAGACGGTGCCCGCGGGTGTGTCTGGGGAATTAACGTACATTATTGGACGTACGTTCATAGGACACGTGATGCCGACATCGTGATCTCTATCGTATATTTATTGTATTGCTATTATATATGTGTTATATTATTATTATTATTATTATTATTATATATATACATATGTACTCATTCTTCCTTTTTTTCCCTTTTCCCTTTTTTTCCCTCCTTTTTTATCTTTTTTTTCTTATCATTTTCTCTCTTTTTTTATTCCCTCCTTTTCTTCTTTTTTTTCTTCTTCCTCTTTCTTTTTTTCTTCTCATTTTCATCATCATTTTTTTTATTATTCCCCTCCCGTTCGTTCGTTTCCCCCTTTTTTCTTTTTTATTCTCCTTTCTTTCTTATTATTTTTTTTCTTTTTATTCCCTCCTTTTTTCTTTTCTTTTCGCTTGCCATATAAAAAGGGGGGGGGGGGGTTCGAACGGTCACCCCGTTTCGAATTCTCCCACCCCTCTTTCTCTTTCTATCTCTTCGGCTGACGAACCCCCCCTCCCTTCTTCTTCCTCTTCACCGAACGTCGCCACCGTCGCCGTCGTCTTCACCGGGGTGAGGGGTCGTGACGGAGGGGTCTCCCCCCCCTTCTCCTTTCTCCTGCTCTCTCTTCCTCTTCTCCTTTTTTTTTCCTTCCGTTTTCCTCTTTCTTTCTCTTTTCTTTTCCTTCTCGTTCTCCTCTTCCTCCTTTGCTCGGGGGCGATGGAGCCCTAGGCTCCCGTCGTCTTCTTCTTCCTCTTCCTCTTTCTTCTTCTTCTTCTCTTCCTTCTTCTTCTCCTCTTTTCCTTCTCCCTTTTTGTTCCTCTTCTTGGCATGGGGGCGGTGTGGACACCAAAAATTGTGCACACGGATGTCCTGTTCGACTCGGCGTCAACAACGAAGCCGAGAGAAGCAGCCCGGGAGAGACTGGTCATTCGGATGCCCCGAATGCGCATACTGCCGTGAAGCCGCCCCCAGGAGTCACGACAGTGAAGAGAAATCAATCACAAAGAGCCCCACAATCCATGGGCCTCGAAGAAAATCAAACGGGGCACAACTCGTGCTCACAACGGGCTCAACATTGCCCATTTAGCCCTTCAGTGGCACGCCCCCAGGGCCTTCAGCGGCACAGCCCCCAGGGCCTTCAGCAGCACAGCCCCCAGGGCCCTCAGCGGCACGCCCAAGAGAGGGGCCTTCAGCGGCACACGCCCCATGGCACTCAGCGGCACGCTCTGCTGGGCCTTCAGCGGCACGCCCGTTGGGTGATCCCGTGGCACGCCCTTTTGGCCCTCCTACGGCACACTTGTTCAGCCCACCAGTGCCACAGCGTTAAGCCTTTTCAATGGCTAAACGACGTGGTGCCCATGCCCTACGCGTCCTTGGCGCGTAGTGAGCTCCCTGAGGTGTCAGCCAACGGTTGGGCCACGCGGGCTACTCCCCTGGCAGCCAGGACATGGGGAGTCAAACCCCATCATCACGAGCCACTTCCCGCCTCCGACGGCCGTGCTCGAAGGCTCCCGCTGCTGGGAGTATAAAGGCACTCCCATTCAAGGAAAGAGGGGGGCTGGAGAGGAACACACACCCAGACAGAGGGAGAGACATACGCAAGAGAGGAAGAGAAGAGAAGGGAGAAGAAGAAGGGCTCTGGCGTGAGTCTCCTCCGGCGGCCACCGGGCAGAAGAGAGAGTAAGAGAGAAGGAGGGCTGAATGTAACAGGGGGAGGTGCGGGGGAATGAGCAGTGGACGCTCGTCCCTGCTTCAACCCCCAACACTTTCCCTTCCGTGGTTTTCCTTGTTTTCTTCCTCCCTTCATCTTGTATTTTGGTTTTCTTCCTTGCCCGTAGCCTTGACTCGGGCGTGCTCGGCAATGTATATGGATGGCCACGGTCCCTTGCTCCCCATGAATGAAAATCACCCTCCTTGGGTTTCTCTGTTATTTCTGTTGGTTTACGCCAGTTTTCATGGTGTATGATGTGTTGTTCGTTTTTCCTCCATTTCTCTATTTCTCCGATACTTTTGGGGTCCCCGTAGGGACGTGATTCTTCCTATATGACCCTTGGCCTCATGGGTTCTTTGCCCTCTTCTAAGGCCGTCAGTTGTGCCTATTTGCTCGGCGGGGGAGAAACCCTCCTCCTCTTCCGGAATGCCCAGTCACCAGTGGCCCACTCTTGGCCCTTAACCCTCCTCCTCAATAGCTCATCCTGAGACTTCCTTCCCAGCACGGCCTTAGCAGTCTTCGCCGGCACACACCATAGTAGCCCTCAGTAGTACACCCCCCCCTTTTGTGCCTCAGCGGTACGCCCTTGGCCTTCCTAGCCCGACACGCCTTGGCTGAGCCTCAGTCCACCTTGTCCAGCCCTAGAAGTCTTCGGCCCGCTGTTTTCCCCGTGTTTTCCGAGGTTTTGTAAAGGTGTTGCTGCCTCCAGGTGCCCACCTCCAGTTGTCGGGTTCCGCCACTCCGTGTGGGCGCGTTCCCTTTATCTCCCTTACGCCCGGGTCAAGGGGAGATGCTGCCGAATTTTTGTCAGAAAATAATAAACATGTTAAAAAGGCACAAGGAAGCAACAAACGCATGAATGATTAATGATAGGACTTTCCAACTAATCAAGGCCCTGCCGATAGCACGAGAAGAACTGAACCGAATAACGGCATAACATGTCCGACGTTTGATTTACGAGCAGAGGCCGAACAGAGCAAAGCAGGGGAAAAGTTTATATAAAAGAAAAGCCTTAAAACAAGTAACAGAAGAGCGGGCCTTCACCTCCACCCTTGTTCCAACCTTCACCGTTACCCTCCATTTTTATCCTTCACCGGTACACCCCTCCTAACCCCCCCAGCGGTACGCCCCTTTTTGGCCTCCAGCGGTACACCCTCATCACCCCCCAGCTGTACACTCTCATCATCCCCCTTAACATTTCCAACCCCAAACCGCCTTCAGCGGTACGCCCTTCCCAACCTCCAACGGCACACTCTAGAGAGCCTTCAGCGGTATACACTGCCCATCTTCAGCGGCACACTCTAACGACCCTTCAACGACACAACCTCCTGGCCCTTTCAGCGGCACACTCCTTCCCATTGCCTCTCCCTCTTCGCCGGTACACCCTCATCCACTGTCTTAGTGGAACCCAATGTGTAGACTTGGCAGATTGACGCACAAACACAGCAACAAGCAATGTATAGACTTCGAGCTACAGCTAAGGGACAACGTACAGACTTTGTGCTGCAGTGTATAGACTTTGGGTTGACCAATGTACAGACTTCATGCTGCAACGTATAGACTTTGTGCTGCAGCGTACAGACTTTGGGTTGACCAATGTACAGACTTCATGCTACAACGTACAGACTTTGTGCTGCAGCGTACAGACTTTGGGTTGACCAATGTCCGGACTTCATGCTGCAACGTACAGACTTTGTGCTGCAGCGTACAGACTTTGGGTTGATCAATGTACGGACTTCATACTGTAACGTACAGACTTTGTGCTGCAGCGTACAGACTTTGGGCCAGCCAATGTATAGACTTCATGCTGCAACGTACAGACTTCGTGCTGTAGCGTACAGACTTTGGGCCAGCCAATGTATAAACTTCATGCTACAACGTACAAGCGTACAGAATTCGGGATGGGCAATGTACAGACTTTGTGCTACAGTGTATAGACTTTGTGGCCGATGTACAGACTTTGAGCTGCAGTCAATAGGCAATGTACAGACTTTGAGCTGAAGGATGTACAGACTCTGGCCTGGCCAATGTACAGACTTTGGGCTGGCCGATGTACGGACTCTGAGCTGCAATGTATAGACTCTAAGCTGCAGCCGATGAACGATGTATAGACTTTGAGTTGCCCAATGTGCAGGCTTTGAACCGCAGCCAAGGGACAATGTATAGACTTTGAACTGCAGCCAAAGGGCAATGTATAGACTTTGAATTGGCCAATGTACAGACCTTGAGCAGCCAATGTACCGACTATGAGCTGCAGTCAATAGGCAACGTACATACTTTGAGTTGAAGGATGTACAGACTTGACATGCTGGTTGAATAGACAATGTACAAGCTTTGGGGCTGATGAATGTACTGACTTTATGTCATCCTCCCTTTCTTCGCCGATACACTCTTCAGGCCCCCCCCAGCGGTACACTGCCTTGAATCCTTCACCGGTACACCCTCCTTAAGCCCTTCACAGCTCCAGCCCTTCGCCGGCACACCTCCGCCCTCCTTCGCCGGTACATCACCTTTGGCCCTTCAGCGGCACCCATCCCCAGCCCTTCGCTGGCACACTCTTCTGCCCACCTTCCTTCAGCGATATACCCTTTTTTTTAGCCCCTCTTTCAACCCATCAAGGGTCAACTCTCTCCAAAAAAAAAAAACAATGATAAAGGTATATATACATAATACATGAATACACGTATATATGTACATATAGGCATCTAATGGCAGCACTGACAAGCTAATAAAAATCATGATGGATAAATAAACCTGAACATATTCGTATAAAAAAATGACGAATGAAATAAGTGACAATAATAATAATAATAAAAGGGGCAATAATGGCAGTAAGCAAGATGAGGGAAATCACCCGGAACATATGCGGAAAAGGGAATAAGCAACGGGGTAATAAGAACAATAATGATAAAATATTATAAGGTATTAATAATTCTACATCACAGCCCCCTCTCTCCGTGACTCGACGCAGAAGGAACAATGATGCCGCCCTCTCAGACCGGGCCCGAGTCTTGGGAATCATCCTGATATGGCCAGGCCCCGACCTGATCTCGGGCCAACATTCCAATCAGACCGGATTCGTTTCTCACCCAGGATCCCTTCCGAACCATCATTAAAATTGCCGCGCGTTCGGCAGACATTTGAACGGGTCCACCTCGACTTTCGTCGCGTTTCTATCACGGACCCGAGTCCGAATATGAAAAGGTCCACGAGTGACCGACATGGCCAATGGCTCGTATCCTGATGTGGACTTTAGTGTGATTTATTCCTGTCCCCTTCAGTTAGTATTATTTATTTTTGGCCGCAGGGCCCCTAATTTCGGCAATTAATCAAGGGTATTCCCTCGTATGGGGGATGTAAATGACGTCGTGACCTTTATGGCATGACGGGATATGGTCCCGACACGAACCACACAATCGTCTGACGACATCAGATCGAGCTCACCATGGGCTCTTCGGAGTCCGAATAAATCGTCACTCGGTGATTGGCACGCCCACGCACTCAATAGATGAAACCCGCCGCCATGAAAGAGGCGAATTTTAGTGCATCCACAAGTCTGGCACGCCCGGTGGGACCGATTCACCCTTCATCTCTTTGCCGGAATTAGGGGCCCTGCGGCCCCCTTCTTGTGATACTAATTGCGTTACTTTCTCAAATGCAGGAAAATCGCATCATGGTGCCGACGATGGCTGTCACTTGCGGCCCCCAAGTCGTCGAGAACCATGTTCGAGGCGGCTACCTGGCGGTCCCCTCAACTTCGGGAGCTTCCCTGCCACTGTGGGCTTCCCCAACTTCTTGGGGGTGGCTTTTGCCAACATCCTCGAGGTGAAGGCGCCTGAGGAGTCCCATACCAACGCTCTGGCTCCGGGGGCCTGTGGACGCCAAAAAATGTCGATGAGGATCATACGGCATGCACGTCTCGACACTCGAGAGCAAGCCGAAGATGGAAATGCCGAACAAACTTCACGCCTCGCCCGATCAGGACGAGAACTCGCTTGGTGGTCTACTACCCCCTAAGGAAGCCCCCCAAGCGGAAGATACAGCTACAATGCTCCGACCGGCCATGCCGAGAGCTGAATCAGAGAGAAGTCGGGAACTCCGGCACAATCTCGGCATGCACAGAAAGTTACGCAGAATCTGGGACCGAGTCCCAGAGGCTACAAACGGAATATTGCAGAGGCCATACATTACAACCGGAACATTCTGGGAATGCCGACATTCATATAAACGGCCGTGACTTCGAGAAGAATCCGTTTAGTGCTTAAAACGGCACAAAGGGGCCTTAAAACGGCGCGCCTTAAAATGGCGCGCCCCCCTCTTAAAACGGCGCGCCCCTTTTCTTTTTGGCTACACGGCGCGTGAAGGGGCATCCCCTTTGATGCTTAAAATGGCGCCCCTTTGAATATGGCGCCGTTTTAACCCCTCATTCTATTCTCCGAAGTGCTTCCCCGGTGCGCAATCAACCCATCCCGTCGGCATGCCGATGCTCTGTTTAATGATGTGTAGAGAACATTGAATGCCCGACGCTCTGTCTCTACCTCCGTTCGACAGCACAGAAGCGGCAACGGCGAAGCAGGCTCCGGCAAATCTGCAAATGTCCCATCCTCAGACGAATGCCAGTGTACTCCACAAACCAGCATCATCCAGCACAACAATAACGTTGTTGCGAACAAGGCAGAGGTGGCGGGAGTTTTCTCCCCCACTGTCCGTTCTATAAAAGGCATGCCCCACTGGTGAAGAAAGAGGAGAGGCTCGAACCACCCCCCCGTTGGGCTATTGAAGAGAGAAGAGAGGGCCCTCGGCGGTGAGCAGTGAAGAGAAGAAGAAAAAGAGAGAGGCTGGAACTCCCTGGCTGGCCATTGAGGAGAAGAAGAAAAAAGAGAGGAGGAAGCTCCCGTCATCCACGCCGGCAAGGTGAAGAGAAAGAGAGAGGGTGTGAGTGTGAGAGGTGAGTCGAGGGGAGGGTCTGTGTTCCTTTTTTTTTTCTCTCATCTGTATCTTCTTCTTCCCCCTTTTGCAATGTATTCCACTCCCATCCTGGGGTGAACTCTCTCTGTGTCAACTTCTTCCCCATTTGTGAGGATGAATAAGAGAAAAGGGCCCTTCTGCAAGCTCAGTGTTTTCTCCGTTCCGATCTACACCTCCCTTCCCCCCTCTCTAATCGTCCAGGGCCCTTCGAGGCTTGCTTGTCCATAGCATGTCCCTCAGGGGAACCCGTCACCGGATGAACATTCATGGCCCTCGTGGCAAACATCTGTCCCGCGTCGAAGATTCATCGCCTGTGAGTCGTGGTCGCTCTTGAAGGCTAGCCCTCGAGCGCTCCACACTCACACATGGGTTCGGACCGCCGTAAGGCCACTCCGATTTTTGAGGGTCACCCCGGAGCAATCCGTTTGGTGGCCTTCGCTTCTCTCTTGCAAGCCCCGGTCTAGGGGAGATGCTGCCCAATTTTTGCCAGGGGATTAAGAACACTCAAGAACAAACTGAATGTTTAATTTCACATACAGCAACCTCTGTGAATAAAACCCTTCGAACGAACACTTAAGCATTCACGCTAATTCACCTCAATAAACGACTAAAATGATTAAACCCCCTTTTTCATCAACCTAATCTTCCAAATGGATGAATAAACCTGTCATTAACCCAACCTGCAGGTGAAAGAAAAGAAAACACACAGTTAAAGCAAGAAACCCTCGGGAGGGGCTAATCCGGCGTGGCCACTATTCCATCGCGCCGTTTTAACCCTCCTCACAATAGCCCCATCTCCTTCTTTGGATGCTAAACGACGTGCCGGTTTAACCTCTCAAAACCATTCCCTTTATCACACCCGGTGAAACCCCTTTCGATTCTAATCCGGCGCCCTTAAAACCGGCGCGCCCCTCTCCCCTTGAATGGCCTTAATACGGCACACTCCCACTCCTCCATACACCTTAACCCGGCGCCCTTAAAACCGGCACGCCCCTCTTCCATTGCAAGGCTATTCCGGCGCGCCTCTCCTTTGCCACCCTTAAAACGGCATGGCCCAATTCCGGCGCGCCCCCCTTTGTTTGACCATTAAAACGGCGCGCCCCCTTGCCATCCTAATCTGGCGTGCCTCCTATAAAAAAAAACACAATTAACTAAGTGGAAGAAAAGCTTAAAACTCATAAATAAATTAGAAGAAAGGACCCAAACAGATGAATGAAATAAAAGACTATGAACCACTCTCATGAGAACAAACACCATAACCTTTCTATAATTAAAATTTTGTTCTGGGGGCGCTGCCCCCGGAAACCCCTGCAAGGGGCGTTGCCCCCTTGACCCCCACGACCTGACCGCGCAGGTCGATCCGCGTGCGAGGGCACACGATGGCGAGTTCGGGCTCCATACTTAACAATTCACTCCCCCGGACTTGGCGCAAAGAGAAAATCAATGATGCCTTGTGGTATCGGACGCGGACCTCAGAACCCCCGACATGGTCATGATCCGAACACAGTCTGGGCCAATAGTTCGTTAACTCGACCCGCTTCTCCCGGGATCTAATCCCGCAACGCCACATTAGACTTGTCATGTCTATGGCAGACATTTGCACGGTTTTATCATCGTCTTCGATGCTTCAAACGTGGACTCGCGCCCGAACAATGAAGGGTCCAACCGTGACCGACATGCACGCATACCTTGGAACCTTCATTTCCCCGGACTGTGTGTGAAGAGAAAAGCAATGACGCCGCCACTAGATCAGACTTGGATCTCGGGAGCCCTCGCCCGGACGTGACCACGATCCGAACTTATCCCGAGCCGATAGTTCGTTAGCTCGACCCGTCTTCATCGGGATCCGATCCCGCACCCACATTAAACTTGCCGCACCTACGGCAGACATCCGTACGGTTTTATCGTTGTCCTTGACGCTACTAATACGGACCTCCGTCCGAATAATGAATGGTCCGTTAGTGACCGACATATATATGCCGGGATCTAATCCCGCGCTTGCATTAAACCTGCCGTACTCACGGCAGACATCTGCACGGATTCGCTTCCGTCAACGTCTTGTTTTCTATACGGATCTTTGTCCGAATATAAAATGGTCCATGGATGACCAACAAAATATGAATGGAACAAGACGGCTCTCATCTTCCCCCAACCACACGTGTGGGAATATCAATAAGACCTTCGTGAGTCGCGTTTGGACCTTGGGTTCGCCCCCAACCATGGTCATCGCCTGACCCACATCGTAGGCCTATAGCCGGCTATCTCTGTACACATCTTTGTTTTGGAATAAAGTCTCGGGACACTTTCCCGCTGCCCTTCGGCACCGAAAATATTAATGATGCCCACGCAAGCCTCGTTTGGACCGCGGGAGGTGCCCCCGAAATGGTCCTGACTCGATCTCGCACCGGGCCAACAAACTCGCTGATTTCTGATCACTCTAACCGGGATTCAACCGAATGTCTCCTGTCCCTTCCAACAATAAACTTGCCGTACCCCGGCATACATATGCTCCAGTTTTCTCGTGACGATTACGCGATTCACAAGCCGGACACTCGTCCGAACATCAAATGGTCAACACACGACCGACATGATCTCGAATGCTTTCTTCTCACCCTCGCACGGGGATTTCAATGTTTCCTAATAGACTTCTCACGGAACTAATTTTCTGGCCAATAGGCCCCTTTTCCCGGCGATTAATCAAGGGTGTTCCCCTCTCCGAGGGGATGTAAATGATGCCGTGACCTTTATGGCGTGGCGGGTTTCAGTCCCGACACGAACCACACAATCGTCTGATTAGTCAGATCGAGCGCACAATAAATCGTCACTTTGTGACTGGCACGCTCACGCACTTAATTATTGTGAGCAGAGGATTGTCAAGCTAGAGGGGGAGGGGGTGAATAGATTGACCACTTAAAAATTTAAACAGAATAAAACGATCGCACACTCTGTGATAGCACAGACATAACCTCACTCTGTGAAACTCTAGAAGGCAAACGCAAAATCTAAGCGATCTAACCGAGACACTAAGCACGAAATCAAACCACAAGCACAAACCACGAGAGACAGGAGTTTTAAGGTGGTTCGGTCTCTATCCCGAGACCTACGTCCACCCCCTCACCAACCCGGTGGGGATCACCGCTGAGCGTTACAGCTTATGCTAAAACCAGAGAAGAACCCTTCTCTGACTTGCAGATCCAATCTGCAGAAGGCAGCAACACACTGTCATAGAACCGCTATCAAACAGCTTGCAGACGCGAAGTCTGTTCTCCCTCTGATCTCAGAACATACTCTGGATCAGAACAAACCTGTCCACTAAATCCCAGTGGAACAGTAACCCGAGAATAACAATGTATAAGAAAAACAAAACTACAAAGTGAAGAATGAACTCAGAAGATGCTGGTCAATGAATCTTCAGGCTTCTTGCCCAGCAGAAGAGAGTGTAGCTTGAAGGGATGAACAACACGATCTGAGTATGATCTCCTCTTCAATTGAGGCTAGATCAGACTGGTGCTTCCACGGTTCTTCAGCGTCTAATCTACTTCACCAGGAGAACGAACCTGTACTGCAAACCTCGCACTGGACAGTCTTCGAATGTCCCCTTGCTCTTGGTTCTCCAAAAGAAAAAATGCCTCACTCTATTTTCTACTCTCTACATGAGTGATCCCCTGTTCTTCTCAGCTTCACAAAACTCATCGGATAGAGTCCAGATCCACTTCTCTATCTCTTTTTTTTTTGTTTTCCCGCGCAGGATTGGGCCCCACGAGATTCCCAATCATTTGCCCATGTGTGGAGAAGCTTCTGGACTAACGGAGGAAGAGTGCACTCCATTTGTAGACGTGGCTGGCCCACTTTATCCAGTTCTTCTGCCCGAGCACTTGACTGGGACTGGGTGCGTCGACGCCAGCATCTAGATGCGTCGACGCTCCACCCGAGTGGCGTTGATGCAGTTAGTATGCGCGTGACTCAGACAGCTTGAGATCCAGTCACAGCGTCGACGCTGTCTTGCTTGAGGCGTCGACGCAGTCTTGATGAAGTGTGCTTCAACTTGGAGGAACTGAAGGCTGCGTCAACCCTTTGAGCTTGTGGCGTCGACGCTGACTATTGCTTGCAGTAATTTTCAGCAAAAATACTTGCCACATAACAAATTATCAAATAATACGCCAACCTGTCATATCATGGTGGTCATCATCAAAACCAGGAGGACAACAATCTCCCCCTTTTTGATGATGGCAACCATGATGGAATTCTAGCACTTTAATGATCATGCAATTTAATAACCAATGAAGCAGAGGCATGCACGACCATAGCAATCAAAAGCAAGTATCAACATTCAACTCATTCCCCATTCAACTAAACACATGATCAAATTGTAAAGATGAAAAAGTGAAGTGCACAAGATAGATAGTCTCCCCCTTTGACATCAGCAAGAAGGGGAGGCCACAAGTCAAGGAATTATAACAAAACATCTAGACCATTACTTAGGAAAATACTATCCATATCTCCTAGACGGCTGACTAGAGGACTGGCTCGGTGGAGGTGGAGGACGATGGGATGAGAAGGTCTACTGGGCGTGCAGGGCTTGAATTTCCTGAGTGAGCTCGCCCAACTGAAACATCAGATTACTTGTAAGACCTCCCAGCTCTGAACGGACAGCATCAGATCCTTGTGTCAACGTCTCAAGCGTACTGCAAATTGTTTCAATGGAGGATGAAAGACTAGTCAGCTTATCAACAACAGCTTGAAAACCCGTGGCAATCGAGGTTACTGGAGATTGCAGAGTAACCATCGCAATTTGAATGTCATAACACAGGGATTACAGCTTGGTCATGGTCTGAAGAGTCGAAATCTGTGCAGCGTGCATATTGGACACTAACTCTGCAGTCTTGTTTACAATCTTTGCAACACTCTTCAGGACCTTCCACATCGCTTTGTCAGTTTTCTACTTGGCCTCCATATAGTTTCTCCATGAGACCAGTATAGAAATTTCAGATAGGACAATTCTCTTGTACAGTCGTTCCAGCTGAAAGTCAGTATAGAGATTGAAAGAATTAATTTTGTCCCCTTGATGCTGCATCATTCTAATGAGGTGAACCAGTAAATCTTTTTCTGTTGCACCAGGAGGGGCCTGGAAATAATTATCCCGAGGCGGTTGGCCATTGGTCCCAAGTTCTCTATTAGCATTATGTGAGCTGGACTCACCTTGTTCCCACTGAGTCTTGGGTTCCCCTCTAATGTCATGCCACTCAGGCTCATCATCTTGGAAAGGAGGTGCACCAGACTGAAATTCTTTCTCATCAGCTGTTCTGGGTGGCTCAACAGCATCTTTGGGAGATTCCACCGCATATGAAGGAAAATCCTGCTCACCATCAGCATATGAAGGAGGTGACCTGGCTGGAGCTTGGTCTGCACCTCGGAACTCAATATCCACATCTCTCTCCTGTCCTGCCCATAGTGGAGGAGAAACAACTGGCTCAGGAGGTATCCTGACTAACTCTGGTTCAGGCTCAGAAGGAGGGGCAGCTGCCCTTACAGCAGATTGTTGACTAGGCAGCACTCTGACTGGCTTTCCATCTACTATTTTTATTCCCATAAAATTCTGGACAAAAGACATGGAGTAAACATTACCTCTAGGAACTACACATTTCTTCTCATTGCCAAAAGTAACTCCAACCTTTCTGAACAGGACTGTGAGGTGTGCTGCGTAGGGTAGAGTCCTAGAGTTGTCCAGGCAAGTCCCTATTGTCTGAATAATAACATCAATCAACGAAACTTTGATTTCTTTCAACATGCAGTACAGTAAAAATCTCTGCATGATTGTGACCCTTTCACGTCCACTGCTCTGTGGGGTAAAGATGGATGTGCATATATGGTGCAGTAGACGAACAGGAGATGAGAACTGATTCACTTTTAAGCTGGACAAATAGGTCTGCTTAATGTCTGAAGGGTCCTCTGGCTGGCCGGTCAAAACAGCAAATGCTTCATGTTCATTCAAGGGAAACGAGTGTAGTTCGGCCCCCTTCCTAGGAATCTTCCACACACTGGCAAGCAGACTAGCCGTGAGCTCAAACTTAACACCCTGTACAGAGCTGGTCAGTATTCCAAGGTTGGCTTGATGGTAGAGATTGTGGTAAAACTCCCTGACAAAAGTATGATAATAAGTGGAATACTTGGTGGCAAAGTCCCACCAACCTTGAAACTCCAAAATCGGCTGAATCTCAGGGAAGGCAGCATGAAAAGCTTCGTCCGATTCAAGAATATACCGTGGAATTAAAACTTTCAGGGGTTCGTCTGTACCGGAAATAGGAGCGGACACGGAGACCCCAGACTTGGACTTTTTGGAGGAAGCTTTCTTCTGAGGAGAGGAAGGCTTGGAGGACGAATGGGCCTTCTTCTTCTTGGAAGGAGAAGGAATGCGTGGATGCTTCCCCTTGTCCTTGCGTTTTTGCGGAGAAGAGGATTTAGGAGGAGGAGCCGTCGCAGGTGATTCAGGAGCTTGGGCTTCAGCGGCAAGCGCAGGAGCTGGAGGAGCCGAAGATGGTTCCTCAGCAGGCTTCTTCCCTTTCCTGGAGTAGGCGAGCGCCATTATCACGGATAGAGGAGAAGAGGATGGCCGTGAGGTGTTTCAGAAGGAGGAGAGGAACAGTCGCGCCTGAGAAGGATGAAAGAGAAGGTAGCCGACTGTTTCCTCGGTTGAGGGTTTAAAAGAGTGAAAAAAGAAACCCCCAATCCGGTTATCGGATAATTGGGTAATGGATCCAGGCCATATTCTTAGGACGCTAGATAGAGTGGATGCGTCGACGCGAGGAGATCAATGCGTCGACGCAGTGAACACTTATGCTCAAGTGTGCATTGGAAAAGCACAGATGCGTCGACCTTATGAACAAGGGTGCGTCGACGCCATAGTGTAGATAGACTCTGCCAGACAAAGAGTTTAAAAGAGAGAAGAAGTAACTTAAAGAACAGAACTTGGGAAATATCGTTAGAGTCCAGGGTTCATAAGGTAATACACTCATACTCAGGGATTTTTAATAGCTTCAGTTCAAATTCCCATGAAAGTTAAATTTACTCAGATTAACTTCGAACCATTCAGTGACATAAAATAATGATATTCTACCAAGTTTGAGGCACAGAAATGAACATTAACAGTGCAGAAATGGAATAATTTCTAAACTAGCTTCATACTAGGGATCTTCTCACATCTGTATCCTACATTATTCAATTTCAAAAAATCTTTGTAGAAAGAAATTTAATGAGCATTGAGGATGAGTTCATTAGATCTGATGAGCCTTTTGATTTCATACGAACACACATGAGTTTTAATTTTTATTTAATTTATTGCATCCATTAGCAGTCAAGTATAGCTAGCCTTGTGACACAAGTACACATGCTTATCAGGCACCAGAGTCCCCGGTTACTCAGCATAGCTAACCATTTTGCCTAGAATCAGAGGTAGTGATCAACCTCATGACATGCCTTTCAACACTTCATGGGTGTGGAAGGTAGTTTCTCGGTTGAGAGTCACCATTGCTCTGAAATGGATAATTTTCATTTAAGGACAGAGATAATAGTCCACCTCATGACTTGCTCTTTAGCACTTCTTTGGTGCATAGAGCCAGTTTCTCAGTGAAAGCCTACCAGTGCTCTGCGTATTACAGATACATTGTGTGTTGCACTTTATCTTTTAGCTCTTTTTAGACCTAAACAAACTTTAGCGACAATACCAATTAAATTCCAATTCATTGAAAGATCCTTCTACTTTTGATTAATTTGGGATAAAGAGATGATAGGAACCAAGTCATATTAACTTGTTTAGTCCTTATTCCAGATTCAATCACTTTTAGGTTCAAGTACTGTTTAGTTCAAACATTGAAGGACACACATTTTATATCATTAAGTAGTGTGAAGCTATTCTAAGAAAAACTTGTTTTCATTAGAAATTATCCCCTTAGCTCCCCCTGAATTTAAGGCATTAGCTTTTCACCCTAACATTTGAGACAATTCCCTTATTCTGGAATAGAAGGAGAGTACATCAAGAAATCTTGGTAGCACTTGATGGGAGCAGAAGGTGGATAAGATAGAAGATAAGCATGATGGGGTGCAAAGGAGACTCTTGAAGAAGAGCAAGTCTAGCAAGAAGGATGGATGAGTCGACCCAATGGATTAGACGTGAGGACACAGTCACCACCACAGCTATCAGATTCCAGTAGAGCGTCGACGCAGAACACCTGCAGCGTCGACGCACTCAGCCATTCTGCTCGGACTGTATATCAGTGATCAGAGGCAGTCCACCGCTGCGTGGACGCATCCTAGAGGCTGCGTTACCGCATCAGACATCTTATCTAGACATCCAGATTTATTCCAAGGACTATTTATACCTACCTTCCTCTTAACTCTGAGGTTTTATTTCAGATGAACAAAAACAAGTCAAACTAACAAGGATTCATACTCCCCCTAAGTGTATGAATTATTCAAACATGGACATTTTGACCATAGCAGGACATCAAATGATCATGACATAGACAATCAAAGAGCATTCAGACATTTGAACATGCAATCAATTCAAGCTTCAGTATGTAAATTGCAGAGTCCAAGCTCTCTCCTAAGATATGAAAAACGCTCATTATTGATAGGCTTGGTAAAAATATCAGCTAGTTGAAGTTCAGATTCTACAAATACAAGCTTGAAACTCCCTTTACTGACCTCATCTCTTAAGAAATGATGTCGGATTTCAATATGCTTGGTCTTAGAGTGCTGGATGGGGTTCTTGGCCAGGTTTATAGCACTTGCGTTATCACACAATATTGGGACACTTCCAAGATCAGTTTGATAATCTTGGAGCTGATGCTTGATCCATAACACTTGAGTGCCACAGCTCCCTGCAGCGACATATTCTGCCTTTGCAGTGGACAGTGCCACTGAGTGTTGTTTCTTGGAAGCCCAAGAGACCAAGCACCCACCCAAAAATTGGCAGTAGCCACTAGTACTTTTTCTGTCCAATTTACATCCAGCATAGTCTGCATCCGAATATGATACCAGATCAAAGGAGCAGGATTCAGGATACCAAATCCCTAGGTCTTGAGTTCCAGCAAGGTATCTAAAAATACGCTTGACAGAGCTTAAGTGGGATTCTCTAGGATCAGCTTGAAAACGTGCACACATGCAAACACAGAATTGAATATCAGGCCTTGATGCAGTAAGGTATAAAAGTGACCCTATCATACCTCGATAGGTCTTGGCATCAACTTGTGTACCTTTCAAATCTGCATCCAAGGGTGTGTTTGTGCACATGGGAGTGTTGATTGCCTTCAGATTTTCCATTTTATACTTCTTCAGTAGCTCCTTGATGTACTTTGTCTGACTAATAAAGCATCCGTCTCTGCTTTGGGTGATCTGCAAACCTAGGAAAAATTGAAGTTCACCCATGAGGCTCATTTCAAATTCTGTAGTCATTAAGTTAGCAAACTCCTTACACAAACTGGGTTTAGTGGAACCGAAGACAATGTCATCAACATATATTTGAACCAGAATGATATCTGAATTCCTTACCTTTGTAAACAATGTCTGGTCCACTTTACCTCTTGAATATCCTTTTTCAGTGAGGAAGGAGCTGATCCGGTCATACCAGGCTCGAGGTGCCTGCTTGAGTCCATACAGTGCTTTGTCTAACCTGTATACATGGTTAGGATTTTCTGCACATTCAAAACCAGGGGGTTGTTCCACATATACTTCTTCTTTTATTATTCCATTTAAGAAAGCACTTTTTACATCCATTTGTTGTAATTTTATTCCATGACATACAGCATATGCAAGCAACAACCGAATGGCTTCTAATCTGGCTACTGGTGCAAAGGACTCTTCGAAGTCAATACCGAACTCTTGATTGTAGCCATGTGCAACCAGTCTAGCCTTATTCCTAACAACAACACCATTTTCATTTTGTTTATTTTTATAGACCCATTTAGTTCCTATTATAGATTGATCCTTGGGTCTAGGCACTAGATGCCACACTTCATTTCTTGTAAATTGGTTGAGTTCTTCATGCATGGCATTTATCCAGTTGGGATCTTTTAAGGCTTCCATGACATTTTTGGGTTCAGTTTGAGACACAAGTGCCATGTTATCCATTTCTTGAATTTGAGAACGTGTCCTAACGGGTTCATGCAAGTTGCCAATTATGCTAGATGAGGGGTGATCCCTTAACATCCTAATGTTAGTTAGAGGGTTACCTCCATTGATACTTGCATTACCCTGATTACTCGACTCTGGCTCATCTTCTTTTGGCCTTGAATCTCCTTCCAATGTTTCTTTCTTCTCTAGCTTGTCAAGGAAGTCTTCATCACCCTCGTTCCTGCATGAAGATTCAACTTGTGAATTTTCAATTAGCTCATCAAAAACGATGTGAGGTGATTCCTCAACCGTTTGTGTTTTCAGATTTAGGACCCTATATGCCCTAGAGTGACTAGACTATCCTAAGAGGATGGCAGGATCACTCTTGGGTTCAAACTTATCTAGGGTCCGTTTATCATTATTCTGAACAAAGCATTTTGAACCAAAAACTTTAAAATGAGCAACAGAGGGCTTCTTACCTTTCAGCATTTCATATGGAGTCTTTTTGGACTGAGGTCTTACCATTGCCCGATTTACAATGTAGCATGCAGTGTTCACAGCCTCTGCCCAATACTTCCTTGGGAGTTGCCCTTCGATCAGCATGGTTCTGGCCATCTCCACAAGGGTTCGGTTTCTTCTCTCCATAACTCCATTTTGTTCAGGTGTTCTTGGGGAAGAAAACCTGTGATTTAGCCCTGTTGCTCTGCAGAAATCCTCAAATTCAGAGTTGTCAAATTCTCCACCATGATCTGACATAATGGAAGAAATGACAAACTTACCATCCTACTGTGTTTTCTTGAAGAATGCCTGAAATTCCTCAAAAGCCTCATTCTTATGAGTTAGAAAGAATACCCAGGTAAATCTAGAAAAATCATCCACTAGAACAAATCCATATCTATTACCACTAATGCTTGCTGTTCTAGTGGGTCCAAACAAGTCCAAATGAATGAGTTCAAAAGGTTTAGTGGACTGACTCTCTATCTTGGACTTAAATGACTTCCTAGTGTGTTTGCCTTGGGTGCATGCATTACAGATTTTGTCATTTTTCTTGAATGAAGCATCAGGCAGGCCATTTACCATGCTGTGTTTGGCTAACTTATGCAATACACTATAGCTAGCATGTCCTAGCCTACGGTGCCACAACCAAGCTAGTTCAGTTTTATTTACAGCAAGGCAAAGATTATTATGAGCAGGATCGTCTAAATCTACCATGTACATGTTGTTTATCCTTTTTCCAACAAATTTAACTTTATCTGATTTTTCTTCTAAGATGGTGCATGTATTTGCATCAAACACCCCTTTATTACTCCTATCACACAGCTGGCTTATACTGAGCAAGTTATACTCTAGACCCTCCACTAAAAGAACATCATCAATGGAGGTAGAGGGGTTCTTGCCAACTTTACCTTTGCCAACTATTTTACCTTTATTGTTTCCACCAAAGGTGACAAAGCCTCCATCCTTCTCAACCAAGAGACAAAACTTGGCCTTGTCCCCTGCCATATGCCTTGAGCAGCCACTGTCAAGATACCACCTATTGTGCACGGCTGCAAGGCATTCCTGCATGAATCATCAAACAAGAGATTTTGGAACCCAAACACACTTGGGTTCCATTGAATCACTGGATGACTTCAGGTAACTCAGCAAGTTCTTAGGAATCCACATTTGTCTTTGTTGAGGTTTTTGATGGACTTTAATTGAGGAGGCAGCAGGTTTCTGATTTGATTTTAAAGTTGTTTTAGCTACTTTATTGAACCATCGTTTATTTTGACTCCAATAGGCCTCTTGGTGGTGTGGGTTGAATGCCCTAAATGAATGCATTTGGCTTATTGGATATGCATACATGGGTTGCGTCGACCTGCCTGAATGAATGCGTGGACTCACCCACCCATAGTTGCTTCTATGTGCATGATAGAATGTAGGGTGCGTGGACGCATTGTGATGTGTGCGTCGACCCATGTGGTCGTTCCTATTCCTATGGACTCTCTGGAATCCGATCTGCGTCGACACCATGTCTCTAAAACGTTGACGCATATGCCCATGCATGGTGGGATACCCTCTCTGGAAGGGTCCCTGCGTCGACGCCACATACCCGCAGCGTTGACGCGTCTGAGTTGAGTGCCTAGACCTATATGCAGAAGGCCTATGATTGTATGAAGGTTGCGTCGACGCACTACTGGCCTTGCGTGGACGCATCTGGCTCTTGCCAGACTTGGTGCTTTCAGTCTTTCTACTGCAATGTTGGTGAGAGGAGGGTTTGGGGCTGGAAGCCTTAGGTGGTGATGAATTGACAGGCTTGCAGCTGGTTACATTCTTAGCAGATTTTGCCTTAGGAGTTTCATTCATCTTCTCTTTTCCTTTCTCCTTTGTCACTTCATTTTTCTGAATCTGTTTCCCTTTCCCTCTTTCAACATTTTTTACTTCAGCCACCTGTTTCTCCTCAGCTTTCTTCTCTTCTGACACGAAGGTCACCAGCTTAATTCCAATTTCTTTCTTTTTGCTTGGATTATATCCAAGTCCTTCCTTGCCAATATTGCATTTTGTTCCCATTAAAGCATCAAGATTATGTTTGCCTTGTGTCATTTTCTCCAGGGAAGCTTGTTTGTCCAATATTTCTTTTTCAGCTTTCTTCAAATCTTCCTGAAGTTTCAAGTTGACACCATTTACGGCTTTGTATTTTTCTTCAGTGATTTTGGTATCTTTTTCCAGTTTCTGCATTCTTAACTTCAGTTCATCGTGCGTCTTTAGTAAGAATTCATTTTCTCTTTTCAATTCAATCAATTGAGATTTGTATTCATTTTCTTCATTCAGAGTTTTCTTCATACAAACAATTTCATCCTCTAGCACTTTGACCTTTTCATTTGACAAGTTTTCTTGATTTCCCTGGTTTTTCTTCTTTTTAAGTATTTTATTTTCTTTCTTCACAGCATCATATTTATCCATAAGGTCATTGAAAGCTTCTTCCCAGTCATTACAAGTAAATTCATCAAATGGGGAATTTACCTCAGCAGAGTCCTCTCCCCTGGCCATTAGGCATAACTTCACCTCTTTTTCTTCCTCTGAGGTGCTATCCTCCTCTTCTTCTTCTTCATCACTCCATGTGCTGATCATGGCCTTGGGCTTTTTATTTTTGAACTTGGGGTGAGCTTTCTTGAAATTTTCTGGACACTCTGACTTGATATGTCCCTGTTTCCTGCATTGATAACAAACAACTTTGTCAGATTTCTTAGATTGATCAGACTTAAACTTAGAATTCATTTTACCTTGAGAGCTTCTAAATCGACCAGCTTTACCTTCCCTTCGTAAGAATTTTTGAAATTTCTTTGTGAGCATAGCAATCTCACCTGAATCACTGTCGGATGAAGAGGTCAGACTCTCATCTGAGCTCTCCTTGCAGCTTGGAACAGCTTTGAGAGCTAGGGGTTTCTTCTTCTTTATTTCCTCATCAGATCTTTTCAAATTCAGCTCATAGGCCATAAGGGAACCTATCAGCTCGTCAGGAGTGGTCTTGGGAAGATTCCTAGATTCTTCGACTACTGTGGCTTTTGTGTGCCATACTGGTGTCAAGGATCTAAGAATCTTTCTTACCAGCTCATAATCTGAATAGGCCTTCCCTAGACCTTTGAGACCATTGACAAGCAACGTTAAACGAGCATACATTTCAGAAATACTTTCTTCAGGTTTCATGTGGAACGACTCATATTCAGAGATTAACATGTTAGCCTTGGTCTCCCTTACCTCCGAGGTACCCTCGTATATTACCTCGAGTCGATCCCACATTTCTTTTGCACTCACACATGAGGAGACGCGCGAGAATTCCTTGGGATGCAGGGAGCATTGCATAATGTTCATTGCCTGCCAGTTGACGGTTGATTTTCTTACCTGCTCCTTCACCCATAATTCTTCGTCGCCTTCAATTATGTAGGGCCCCTTGCTCACTACCTTCCATATTTCATAGTCCTGGGCCCTGAGAAAAACTTGCATACGATTCTTCCAATAGGAATAATTAGTGCCATCGAAAAATGGTGGTCTATTCACAGCATAACCCTCTGGCATGAATCCTTTGCTCTCCATTACTTCTCTCTAGGCTGTTAAACCGTTCAAGAGAGCCTGGCGCTCTGATACCACTTGTTGTGAGCAGAGGATTGTCAAGCTAGAGGGGGAGGGGGTGAATAGATTGACCACTTAAAAATTTAAACAGAATAAAACGATCGCACACTCTGTGATAGCACAGACATAACCTCACTCCGTGAAACTCTAGAAGGCAAACGTAAAATCTAAGCGATCTAACCGAGACACTAAGCACGAAATCAAACCACAAGCACAAACCACGGGAGACAGGAGTTTTAAGGTGGTTCGGTCTCTATCCCGAGACCTACGTCCACCCCCTCACCAACCCGGTGGGGATCACCGCTGAGCGTTACAGCTTATGCTAAAACCAGAGAAGAACCCTTCTCTGACCTGTAGATCCAATCTGCAGAAGGCAGCAACACACTATCACAGAACCGCTGTCAAACAGCTTGCAGACGCGAAGTCTGTTCTCCCTCTGATCTCAGAACACACTCTGGATCAGAACAAACCTGTCCACTAAATCCCAGTGGAACAGTAACCCGAGAATAACAATGTATAAGAAAAACAAAACTACAAAGTGAAGAATGAACTCAGAAGACGCTGGTCAATGAATCTTCAGGCTTCTTGCCCAGCAGAAGAGAGTGTTGCTTGAAGGGATGAACAGCACGATCTGAGTATGATCTCCTCTTCAATTGAGGCTAGATCAGACTGGTGCTTCCACGGTTCTTCAGCGTCTGATCTACTTCACCAAGAGAACGAACCTGTACTGCAAACCTCGCACTGGACAGTCTTCGAATGTCCCCTTGCTCTTGGTTCTCCAAAAGAAAAAATGCCTCACTCTATTTTCTACTCTCTACACGAGTGATCCCCTGTTCTTCTCAGCTTCACAAAACTCATCGGATAGAGTCCAGATCCACTTCTCTATCTCCTTTTTTTTTGTTTTTCCGCGCAGGATTGGGCCCCACGAGATTCCCAATCATTTACCCACGTGTGGAGAAGCTTCTGGACTAACGGAGGAAGAGTGCACTCCATTTGCAGACGTGGCTGGCCCACTTTATCTAGTTCTTCTGCCCGAGCACTTGACTGGGACTGGGTGCGTCGACGCCAGCATCTGGATGCGTCGACGCTGTGTGAAGATAGCCTGAGGACAAATTTCTGTCTTGGGCTTCTGGAGGCAAACGCGTCGACGCTGCACCCTGTTGAGTACGGACTGACTAGATCTAGAGGGGGGGTGAATAGATCTTGTCCCCCTTTTTCGATTTATCAAACAAAGACTAATTGGATCACGAGAAATCAATGAAGTATAGAACTAACGCTGATAGCAAGAATGACAGTAAACACACAAAGAGACACACACACAACAAGCAAACCACAAGACAATACTTTTTAGGTGGTTCAGTCCCTTCCCGAGACTTACGTCCACCCCTTGCTCAATTTGAGCAAGGCTTCACTATATGAGAATTTCTGATCTCACACAAACACCGCTGTCACACAGCTTGTTCCTGCTGACACACAGCTTGAATCCGCTGCCTCACAGCTTGACACTAGTTGTAAAGATGAATAGAAAAGATGTAACAGGCTGAACATGGACTTTTGTAGCAGAGTAATTAAAGAGTTCAGCTTGGGACTCAATCACATAGATAACAAGGCAAGACTCCCTGTAGGACTTCCAGCAGGATGTCTTCAGCTGCCTTGCTGCTGGAGCTTGCAACGCCTTGAGCCAGATCTTCCTTCTGCAACACCGACGAACACTTCTGTCTTCTGCAGCTATTTGATTGCGGGAGAGCCACTCTTCCTTTTCTGGTTAGAGAAACTTCTGATGTTGATCTTCCTTAGCTTGTTCTCTATATTCCCATATTCAGTTCTCTATGCATCGTGTAGCTACTCTTTTCTTTTTGCACCATTTCATATCAAGCTCGAAGCTGTTTCCCACGCTAGTGCAAAACCTGTTAGGTTTCCCTCTAAAAAATAGGGAGAAGATTAAAGATAATCCAAAGAAGATTTGACCGGTTCTTAGCAAGATTCTCTCCTTGAATCCCGTGCGGAATCTTATCCTCTGAATAGCCCAACAACCTGCAACAACAACCTGCAGGTTTCAAGGAACCGAAACTGAATTTGGTTGGATTTCGGTTCTGGACGCTGAACCGCTTGTGGTCGACAACGACCCTGTCTCTGGTCGATAATGAGCAGTGTCCAGACGGCTGGTTCTTCAGACTGATGCTTGTATCGCTCATTGTTGACAATAGCCCTGTCGCTGGTCGACAAGGGGCAATGTCCAGATGGCTGGCAGTTCCGTCTGATGCTCTGTCTGTTCCGTGGTCGACAACGAGCAGGGCTCTGGTCGACAACCAGAGCGCGTATAGAGGAAAAATGACTTGAGCTGTGTTTGGTTTGATTCGTTGGTCGACAATGACTACTTCTCTGGTCGACAAGCAACCTTTGACAACTTCCTCTGATCTGTTGACTTCATTAGTACTTCAGTATACCTGAAATTACTTGAACTATCAGATTTGCATTGAATTAGTTAAACACATCTTTTGTCATCATCAAATTGTCATGAGTCCATTACTTTATATTGAAGGAACAATTAAACATATCCTTTGTCATCATCAAAACTAAAGGGATGCACAACATTCTCCCCCTTTTTGATGATGACAACCATGAGTCATTGTGACAATTAGGAGATTATTTCAACCAGAAAATGCATTTGATATGCCATTCAGAAACTATCATAACATATATCATTATCACAGATTTCAGCCAGAAAATTCATTTGATATGCCTTTCAAAAGTATCATAACATGAATTACATGAATGACTCAAAAAACAAAGGCAAAGACTTGACATCTAGACACACCTAGACACACAATGACACACAAAGACTCTATCTCCCCCTTTGTCAACAGCAAAAAGAGGAGTATCCAGACATTCACTCCGAGGAGGACGAAGAAGTCTTGGGCTTCACGTTCTCTGCCATCCGATCCAGCTTGTCAACTATGTGTGCATAAGAAAGCCTTAGCTTCTGGATCTCTGAGATAGTAGCATGGTGATACTGTTTAGTCTGCTGGTTGGTGAACTCAATGCGTGTACCCATCTCTGCTGACACTTCAGCTAAAGTGCTAACCAGTCTGTTAAACCGAGAGCTAGCATGATCTGAGTGTTCCTTTTGCTTGATGAACCTGGTCTCCATCTGCTGCTCTAGTCTTTGGACTTTCAGCTCCAAGCGCCCGGTTGCAGCATTCATACTTTCTTGAAAGGATTGGAATTGAGTTGTGAGTGAGGTCAGCTGAGATGCTATCTGGAGAAGCACTCCGTGAGACTCAGTATTGGAGGTGGAAGGAGGTGGTGGAGCAGAAGTAGACAGAGTGAAGGTAAAGGGAGCATGGGTAGGTGGAACAGACGTAGATGGAACATGAGTGGCTGCAGTGCCTGGTTGCCATGGCACAATAGCGAGTGAAGGTGGAGGAGGGGTAGCAGTGGTGGTAAAGGTGGGAGTGTGAGTGGGAATCACCTCAGGTGGAGGGGTTGCAGCAGGGCTAACATGAATTGGTGTCTGTGGTGGAGAGGAGGAAGGCAACGGTGCTTTGGATTTACCCTTGGATGGTAGAGTGCGCTGGACTTGATCTCCGACCTTCTTATAGCCCAAAAATGTGGTCACGTAATGGAATGAGTATACGTGCCGTTTGGGAATGACAACGCGCGGAGCGGGAGGAATGGGTATAGTTGCTGCTTCCAAAATGGCAGTAATGTGGGCAGCATAAGGAAGAGAGTTCAGGGGATAATGCAAGAGGGTTTTGAAAGTGTTCTGCATGAGCTTGGGAAGGCAGATGGGTTGGCGTGTGATGAGGCCATGGAGAAGAAATAGGTGAAGTCGACTTACATGTTCCCTGGCGCCTCCTCTTGGTTGGATTATAGTGGTAAGAAGGTGATGGAGCAATCGATGAAGAGGAGGGAAAGTGTTGGCATTGAGGGATTTTGGAAGAACCTCAGGGACTGGTTGGCCAGTGACCACGGCATATGCAGCTTTGAAATCAAAATCCTCAGGATTGAAGACAGTACCATGCCTGGAAATATTCAGCGCCTTGTGGAGGAGCTTGAAGTTGAGGCTGATGACGACTCCCTGAACTACTGTATAGACCTTGTCATCCACGACTTGCAGATTGTGGTAGAACTCTTGCACAAGCTGTGGGGAATACATAGTATGTGCAGAGACAAACTCTGTCCAACCTTGGGCGTCCAAAACTTCAAGCAGCTCTGGGAACATCTCCATCAGCTTCTGATCGGAGAAATCTACTATTCTCGGTGGCAGGATGGTCCGGGGCGTCAGTGATCCAGAGACTGGATGGATGATGGGCATATCGAAAGTTGCTGCCTTGTCCGTTGTCGACCGCCGAGTGGTCGATGGCTGACCCTGCGTGGCCTTCTGCTTGGAGTGCTTGGACGGCGGCGACGATTCGGCAGGAACCTGATCCCTTGCTCGCTTGGACGACCTCTGAGCACGCGATGGATTCATGGTGGAAGGTAGCGAGAGAGTGTGTTGAGGCGAGAGAGAGGGATGCACAAGGGGTCGAAAGGGGACTGGAGAGGGAGGACAACCGTGAAGGGTGAAAACGGCGAGGGTGAGAAGAGTAGGGACCCAGTCGGTTCAATTTATAGGGCAGGATATTAGTGAATGAGATCTGGGTCATAGATTTAGGGTAGTGGAACCAGCACAATGCTGAAAACGAAGGGCCAGGATTAAATCAGCCGAATGAAATTTGGGGGATTTATTTAAGTGTACATCCGTTCCTTAATGAAGCATTTATGTAACCTCTCCACCCTTATGCAAAGACCACCTTGTAAACTAGTAGAGTGGGCTTAGTGATTCACTTGAATTTGAAAGTATTGCACCAATAAGCTTACGCCCCATATCTAATTTCCTCCACATGACCTCTTAAACTTATAATAGATTTCATGAGATGATTTTAATAGCTGTGCTTTCTGAACAGTGTTTTCAACTTTTCTTTGCATGCCATACCTTTGGTCAACCATTTTCCTCTGCCTTTTAGATAATTTTGAGTGTTTCCTTTTGGAAGCATTTTGAAAGCTGTGGTCAGGTTTATCACATGCTTTTCTACACGAGGAGACACGCTTTTTACACGCCAGAAACCTCGGCTACTTAGCATGCCTAACCATTCCACTTTTAACTGGGACACACCTTTGATCCATGAGGATATACGTTTATCAGATGCCAATATCCCCAGTTACTCAGTATGCCCAGTTTCAATAATTTTTGATGGTAGCAGAGATAGATTGATTCTTCATGACACACATGCCTCTCACTTATTTTTCATCCATTTTTTCTTAAGATGAGAGGCAGTAGTTTCTCAGAATCCAATCCATTGCTCTACCATGAAGACAGAGTTATGGCGTATTCCACGTGCATTCATGCTATATTTTTGGATTTATATTAACTGTTCAGAACGGGCACAGATAGAGAAACCGACTTACTACTAACAATTATAAGTCTCCAAAATCATGTGACAGAATCATAGTTATGGTTTGAATTTATTGAAGTAGTACAGTCCAAATCCTCATTACTACACTCAACCTCTACTCTTATTGAATACATTGGTGATTTTATAGGAAGATATGGTTAGGTTATTCAATGTTTTATCAAGGAATGAGTTTACACTTTTTCTCCCCCCTTTGATAATCCATGCTGAATTAAGAAGTAATGTTGGCCAGGATGAGATAGAAAGACACAGGGAATGGGAAGTATGGATGATGGTGAATGAGTGAAGATGAATCTGAGCTCAAACAGTTTGAACAATCCAGAAGATTTCCTACCAGAACTAGTGTTAACCAGGAACCTATTTAAAGTGGACATTTGCTTCCTTACAGATCCATTGTCGACCATGGAGCTATCTCTGGTCGACATCTGTGCAGTCACAGACCCTGCCTGATGTTGACATCTGCTTTCTTATAAATCTATTGTCGACTATGGGACTGTCTATTGTCGACATCTGCGTAGTCACAGAACCAAACAGTTTCTTGCCTTGATGCCTTGGTCGACCAGTGCCCTGTCTTGGGTTGACCACCAGAGCTAACCAGTAACAGCCGACACCAGAGCTTCCAAACACAATCAGTACCAGAGATCTAACTGACATATCTAATTACAGAAATGACAGAAAGCTATACAGAGAACACATGAATATGAGCATTTCAAGAATTTTCAGGAGATATTCTACATATCCCCAACTCCCTTCTTAGAGTTGAAAATCTGTCATTGTTTAGGGGTTTAGTGAAAATGTCTGCCAATTGTTTTTCAGTTTCTACAAATTGAAGCATGAAATTTCCTTTGGATACCTCATCTCTCAGAAAATGATGATGGATCTCAATGTGTTTTGTCCTAGAATGTTGAATGGGGTTTTTAGACAAGTTAATAGCACTAGTGTTGTCACATAAAATGGGTGCACAATCAAGATCTACATTGTAGTCTTGGAGTTGATGTTTTATCCAAAGAACTTGTGTACCACAACTCCCTACTGCGACATACTCAGCCTCAGCAGTGGAGAGTGCTACAGAATGTTGCTTTTTAGAAGCCCATGAAATTAAACATCCACCTAAGAATTGACAATATCCACTAGTACTCTTCCTATCAATTTTGCAACCAGCATAATCAGCATCCGAATATGAAATCAGATCTAGTTTGCAATATGTAGGATACCACAAACCCAATTCTTGGGTGCCGGCAAGGTATCGAAAGATACGCTTGACAGCTCCTAAATGTGATTCCCTAGGACTAGACTGATATCTAGCACACATGCATACACTGAACTGAATATCTGGCCTTGATGCAGTTAAGTATAGTAGGGATCCGATCATACCTCTGTATTTCTTGGCATCTACCATGTTACCTTTTATATCTGCTTCCAAGGTTGCACTTGTACCCATGGGTGACTCGATTGGCTTGCAGCTTTCCATGCCAAATTTCTTCAACATTTCTTTTATGTACTTGGATTGATTTATGAAATATCCTTCTCTGCATTGTGAGATCTGCAATCCAAGAAAGAATTGTAAATCACCCATTAGGCTCATTTCAAACTCATTAGACATTAAATTTGCAAATTCAGTACACAAAGAGGTTTCAGTAGATCCAAACACGATATCATCCACATAGATTTGTACAATCAGTATATCCTTACCTTGGGTCTTGGAAAATAATGTTTGATCAATTTTACCTCTTGTGTATCCCTTTTTAGTGAGGAAGGAACTCAACCTTTCGTACCAAGCCCGAGGAGCCTACTTTAATCCATACAAAGCTTTATGCAATTTGAAAACATGATTAGTAAGTTCATCATTTTCAAAACCAGGGGGTTGTTCCACATAGACCTCTTCTTTTATAATGCCATTTAGAAAAGCACTTTTTACATCCATTTGTTGTAATTTGATTCCATGAGATGCTGCAAAGGCTAACAATATCCTGATGGCTTCTAATCTAGCAACTGGAGCATATGATTCTTCAAAATCAACCCCAAATTCCTGGTTGTACCCTTTAGCCACCAGTCGAGCCTTGTTTCTCATTACAACCCCTTCTTCATTCAACTTGTTTTTATATACCCATTTGGTTCCAATTACAGGGTGAGATGAAGGTCTAGGGACAAGTCTCCACACCTGGTTTCTTTCAAACTGATTTAGTTCTTCATGCATAGCATTTATCCATGATTCATCTTTTAAGGCTTCCTCTACAGATTTGGGCTCTATTTGGGACACAAGAGCAAGTTGATCCAGTTCATTAATGGCCTTAATCTGAGATCTAGTCTTCCTAGGATCATGTATTCCACCAATAATGTTATCTAAGGGATGATCTCTAAGAAGTCTCAAGTTTTCAAGATTGTTACCTGAGATGATCTCTCCTTCGGTCTGATCATTGGAATTACCTTGGTTTCTTTCTTGATTCTGTGCTTCTTCATTCTCCATCGGTTCTTCTTTGTCTTTCAGAAATTCTCCATCTTCTTCTTCCTTGCTGACCTGTTCATTTTTAATAAGATCATTAACTTCATCAAATGAGATATGAGGGGATTCTTCAACAATTTGATCTTTGGTGTTAAAAACCCGATAGGCTCTTGATCGGTCAGAATAGCCCAAGAATATTCCTGAGTCACTCTTTGGTTCAAATTTGTCCAAGACTCTCTTATCATTGTTATGAATGAAACATCTTGCACCAAAGATTCTAAGATGAGCTAGAGATGGTTTCTTACCTTTGAGCATTTCATATGGAGTTTTTGCACTAGATGGTCTTACCATTGCCCGGTTTACAATGTAGCATGCTGTGTTGACCGCCTCAGCCCAAAACTTCCTTGGAAGATTAGCTTCAACCAACATGGTTCTAGCCATCTCGACAAGAGTGCAGTTCCTTCTCTCTACAACTCCATTTTGCTCCGGTGTCCTTGGTGAGGAGAATCTGTGGGTTATGCCCTTGTTTCTGCAGAATACATCAAAATTAGAATTTTCAAACTCCCCCCCATGGTCAGATATGATTGTACACACTTTGGACTTACCATCCTGCTTCATTCTTTTGTAAAATTCCTGAAATTCATGAAAAGCATCACTTTTATGTGATAAGAACATTACCCATGTAAATCTGGAAAAATCATCCACTAGAACATAACCATATTTCTTACCACTAAGACTGGCAATTCTTGTTGGGCCAAAAAGGTCCATGTGTACAAGTTCTAGGGGTCTGGATGACTGACTTTCAGTTCTACCTTTGAATGATTTTCTTGTTTGCTTTCCTTGGGTGCATGCTTTACATACTTTGACATTTTGAGCAAACGAAATTTCAGGCAAACCAAGAACCATTTTATTTTTCACAAGTTTGTGCAGCACCCTATAGCTAACATGCCCTAGCCTTCGGTGCCACAACCAGGTCAAGTCCTCCTTCTTGGCGGTTAGGCACAAGTTGGAGTGGGCTGGATCATCCAAGTCTATCATGTAAACATTGTTCACTCTCTCACCCATAAACTTGACTGCATCTGAATTTGGTTCAATAATCTTGCAGGTTTTGGAGTCAAATACTACTTTATGGCCTTTGTCGCATAGTTGACTGATGCTCAATAAATTATATTCCAGTCCATCCACCAGCAAGACATTGTCAATGCAGTTTGAAGGTTTCTTACCTATCTTACCTCTTCCGATAATCTTGCCTTTGTTATTTCCTCCAAACGTCACATAACCTCCATCTTTTGAGCTTAGCTGGGAGAACTTGGTCTTGTCTCCTGTCATGTGTCGTGAGCAACCACTATCTAAGTACCACTTGTTGTGCATGGCTGCCAGACATTCCTGCATCATGAATTACACAGAAACTTTTGGACCCCAATGGTACCCGGGTCCCAGATAGCTTGTGAAATCATGAAACTGCTGTAACAACATCTTGGGAACCCAAATTTTGTTAGAACAGTTTGTCTTTTCGTTTCTTAACTTGTTCAGGTTGTGTTCCTTTTGATTTAATGTTCCTCTATTTTGAGTCCATTTTCTTAAATTCCAATTTCCATTCTGTTTCAGCTGAGAGAAGTTGTGAGTTCTGTTTGTGTGTCTGGTCGACATCTGGTATGTCTATGGTCGACCAGGGTTTCTCCAGAAGCCAGCACCTGTTCTGGCAGATCCTCTGGTCGACATAGGAGGAGTCTGTTGTCGACCAGCCTGTTTCCAGACACCTTGTTTTACAGGTTTGGGTTTATTAACATGATTTAATGCTCTGTTTGTCTGCTTACTTCTGTGAATTTGACCTTCTCGTCTGACATGGCTGTTGTTTTTAAGCTGATGTAGATTGACCATTTTCCCTTTAGAGTTCCTCTCTTCCAAGGTGACATTAGTCTGTTTAGAGGAACTTTCAGCTATGTCCTTTTGTTTGTTTTGATATAGGTTTATCAAGGGGCCTTTTCCTTTTGTGTCAGCTTTTTCATTTAACGTTTTTAGTTGGAATTCCTTTTTAGCTGTTGGGTTGTATCCTAACCCCTCTTTCTGAAAATTTACTTTTATTCCCAACACAGCGTTCAAGTTTTCTTCACCCTTAGTCATTTTTTCCAATGTTTCCTGTTTGTTTTTTAGTTCACTTTGAATTCTTTCTATTTCTTTCAGAAGTTGACTATTTTCTTCCTTGAGTGGGTTGTTTCTTTCTTGAGTTAGCTTAGTTTCCTGTTCATATTCTTGAGTCTTTAGTTTTAACTCATCAATTGTGTTTTTTAGTATCTCATTTTCTTCTAATAGCTCTTTGACATTTTCTTCATCTGTCTTGTGTTGATTCAGCTTATTTTGCAAGGTGGTGATTTCCAATTCTAGTTGAGTTCTGTTAGCAATTAGGTTGCTGTCATTATTGAGCTGATTGACTTTCTTCTTCAACCTTTTATTTTCCTTTCTTTTTGTTTCATATGTATCAAGTAAGTCTGAAAAGGCTTCTTCCCAATCTGAGCTAGAAAAGTCTTGAAACTGGGAAGTTACCTCAAGATCATTGCTGTCTCCTTCGGCCATTAAACATGTGTTTCCTTCTTCTTCTTCGGAGGTTGTTTCCTCTTCGCTGCTTTCCTCCTCCTTGCTCCATGTGCTTATCATTGCCTTTGGTCTCTTGCCTTTCCACTTGAAGCTTGATTTCTTAGGAGCCTCTGGACATTCAGCCTTCATGTGTCCTGGTTTCCTGCAGTTGTAGCAAACAAGCTTGTTAGATGAAGCTTTGTTTTTGTCAAACTTAAACTGGGATGATTTCCTTACCGTGCCCTTAGGATTTTTAAATCCCTTACCTTCCTTCCGCAAGAACCTTCTGAACTTTCTTGTTAGCATGGCTAGCTCGCCAGTTTCCTCACCTGTGCTAGATGAGTTATCAGTGTCAGATAATTCAGAGGTGCCTATTTTAGTCTTCAGGGCGAGCTGCTTCTTTTTCTTGCCCTCATCTTCGTTTCTCTTTAGGTTGACCTCATATGCCATTAGGGAACCTATCAGTTCATCCACAGTCATAGTTGTGAGGTCTTTTGAGTCCTCAATTACTGTGGCCTTGGTATGCCACATAGGTGTGAGGGACCTTAGGATTTTCCTCACAAGCTCCTGCTCTTTGTAGGTCTTGCCTAGACTCTTTAAGCTATTTGTTAGTTGTACTAGTCTGGCATACATCTCAGAAATGTTTTCATCAGTTTTCATTCTAAACATTTCGTATTCTGAGACTAGCATATTTGCTTTGGACTCTCTTACCTCTGAAGTACCTTCATAGATGACCTTGAGTCGATCCCACATCTCCTTGGCTATTGCACATTGTGAGACTCTTGAGAACTCCGTGGGGTGAAGCGCACATTGCATCACGTTCATTGCTCCCCAGTTGATGGTTGATTTTCTGACCTGTTCTCTGGTCCAGGTATCCTCGTCGTCGGGCAGATCATAGGGTCCGCGGCTTACCACTCTCCACATCTCATGATCTTGTGCTCTCAAGAACACCTGCATACGATTTTTCCAGTATGAATAATCATTTCCATCAAAATATGGTGGTCTAGTTACTGAGTGTCCCTCTGCCATTAGACTTCTAGAGTTCAGTCTGCCAGCTTTCTCTTGGTTGTTAGACCACATTTTTGGAGAACCTGGCTCTGATACCACGTGTTGAGTACGGACTGACTAGATCTAGAGGGGGGGTGAATAGATCTTGTCCCCCTTTTTCGATTTATCAAACAAAGACTAATTGGATCACGAGAAATCAATGAAGTATAGAACTAACGCTGATAGCAAGAATGACAGTAAACACACAAAGAGACACACACACAACAAGCAAACCACAAGACAATACTTTTTAGGTGGTTCAGTCCCTTCCCGAGACTTACGTCCACCCCTTGCTCAATTTGAGCAAGGCTTCACTATATGAGAATTTCTGATCTCACACAAACACCGCTGTCACACAGCTTGTTCCTGCTGACACACAGCTTGAATCCGCTGCCTCACAGCTTGACACTAGTTGTAAAGATGAATAGAAAAGATGTAACAGGCTGAACATGGACTTTTGTAGTAGAGTAATTAAAGAGTTCAGCTTGGGACTCAATCACATAGGTAACAAGGCAAGACTCCCTGTAGGACTTCCAGCAGGATGTCTTCAGCTGCCTTGCTGCTGGAGCTTGCAACGCCTTGAGCCAGATCTTCCTTCTGCAACACCGACGAACACTTCTGTCTTCTGCAGCTATTTGATTGCGGGAGAGCCACTCTTCCTTTTCTGGTTAGAGAAACTTCTGATGTTGATCTTCCTTAGCTTCTTCTCTATATTCCCATATTCAGTTCTCTATGCATCGTGTAGCTACTCTTTTCTTTTTGCACCATTTCATATCAAGCTCGAAGCTGTTTCCCGCGCTAGTGCAAAACCTGTTAGGTTTCCCTCTAAAAAATAGGGAGAAGATTAAAGATAATCCAAAGAAGATTTGACCGGTTCTTAGCAAGATTCTCTCCTTGAATCCCATGCGGAATCTTATCCTCTAAACAGCCCAACAACCTGCAACAACAACCTGCAGGTTTCAAGGAATCGAAACTGAATTCGGTTGGATTTCGGTTCTGGACGCTGAACCGCTTGTGGTCGACAATGACCCTGTCTCTGGTCGACAATGAGCAGTGTCCAGATGGCTGGTTCTTCAGACTGATGCTTGTATCGCTCATTGTTGACAATAGCCCTGTCGCTGGTCGACAAGGGGCAATGTCCAGATGGCTGGCAGTTCCGTCTGATGCTCTGTCTGTTCCGTGGTCGACAACGAGCAGGGCTCTAGTCGACAACCAGAGCGCGTATAGAGGAAAAATGACTTGAGCTGTGTTTGGTTTGATTCGTTGGTCGACAATGACTACTTCTCTGGTCGACAAGCAACCTTTGACAACTTCCTCTGATCTGTTGACTTCATTAGTACTTCAGTATACCTGAAATTACTTGAACTATCAGATTTGCATTGAATTAGTTAAACACATCTTTTGTCATCATCAAATTGTCATGAGTCCATTACTTTATATTGAAGGAACAATTAAACATATCCTTTGTCATCATCAAAACTAAAGGGATGCACAACACACCCGAGTGGCGTTGACGCAGTTAGTATGCCCCTGACTCAGACAACTTGAGATCCAGTCACAGCGTCGACGCTGTCTTGCTTGAGGCGTCGACGCAGTCTTGATGAAGTGTGCTTCAACTTGGAGGAACTGAAGGCTGCGTCGACCCTTTGAGCTTGTGGCGTCGACGCTGACTATTGCTTGTAGTAATTTTCAGCAAAAATACTTGCCACATAACAGATTATCAAATAATACTTCAACCTGTCATATCATGGTGGTCATCATCAAAACCAGGAGGACAACATTAATAAACGCCAATAAACAAATAAACGACGATTTTAATAAATAAAAAGTGCATCCACAGGGCCACTGAAGCTGCCACCGGCCGAGCTGTGGCCAAGAACAATAATGGCGTCCCAGCAACGACGCTAAGCTGCAACGTGCACCACGTGCACCAAACCACCGGCCCATCCCACCAAAGGTCGGTATCCTACCGAAGAAGGCTCCGGAGGAGCAACGCCGGCGCCAGCTCCGGGCGTCGCACCTCCAACTCTGGAAAGACTATGACTGTCGGGGCCCTCCGAGTCCGCCTGGACGGGCAGAGGTCCCGGGTAACACCGGACCGTGTCGTCCCGACTGTCCCAATCCACAACTCCTTTCAAGGACTGGAGAAGTTGAAGGAGAAGGTGACGCCCACTGCTGTGGCCGCATCGCCGAAGGCTGCGCCGGTTCACAGGCCGGCCAAACTGAAGCAGGTCTGGGTCCCCAAGGAGGCCCGACCCATTGCACCCGCCCAGGCGGGGCCTAGCACTTTCCGCCCGAGGAGGGATAGAAGAAATGAAAGGGTCGAGCTCACGACCCTAGCTCGCCGACCAGCACCCGTCACCTCGGTGCTGCCCGAGAAAGCTCACCGCCATCACCGCGGGCGCCGACACAACGCCGCCCGCCCGGCACCCAGGGCCTACTCTCCTCCTTCCGCTATCATCGACATGCAACCGCAGGCTGCTCTCCCTGACCAGGAGTGGGAAGGGATCGAGCAGGCTATGAGGAATTACCTCCGAGGCCCGGGTAGCACCCCCGCCGGCCGCCAGAGACTGCTGGGGGCAATGGCCTCCGCTTTCCAGGAAGAAGGAGCCTGGCCTGCGCCCAGCGCAGAATCGAGGAACCGCTCGGAGGAGCAGTGCCAGTCCCCCGTCCGGGAGGAAGCGCCGCTCCGACGGTCGGTCTTCGACAGGCTGGTGTTCCCGGGAAGATCATCCAGGAGGGCGACAAAGAGAAACAAGAGATGGCAAACCTTCACTTGCAATATGGCAGGAGTTCCCGATCGGTACGGGGCTTTGCCTGCCGATCCTGAAGAAATGGCCAGACTCGCCGCCAGGCCGGGACCCCTTACTAGAAGAGGGAGAGCGGCAGGCAGCGCGACACCCACAGGCGCCGAAGGGACCTTACCTGGAGAGCCTCTTGCAGCCCTCACGGCCAACGTGGTCACCACCGGCGACACGAGCGGCGGACCCTCCACATCATCCGAGGACGCCCCGGCCGAAGAGACGGGGGGCATGCCCCGTCTCCCCACAGTTGACCCTACAATGCTGCTCATGATGCAGCGGTTCCAGCAAGAAATTGAGTCACTTAAAAAGCAATTGAATGAACGGAACACACCGCCCCCGATGTCCTGGCAGGCCGAGGTTTTACCCGAAGCGCCCTGGGACAGGGGGCAATTTTCAGAAGCAACCCTTCCAGCAGCCCTCAACCCTCTCGGGGATGCGTCCCTGCAACAGGCACACTGCACCGCACCGGCCCCGCCACAGGCCTCACTTTCCCAAGGGTCCCTCATGGCCCCCCAGGCGACCGTGCTGGCCACCCCGAGCGCGCAGCCCGCCCATTTTTATCGGAGTCCGGTCGACCCGGCAACAGTTAGCCGGATGATGCTGGAACAGATGATAGACATGAAACTGGCCGAGAGAGGTGACGGGGATCAGACGCCGTTTGACGTCTACCGGGTGCCCTACCCTGCTCACCATGCTGCGAAGAAGTTGCCGGTCGGCGTCACCAAGCCACCCAAGTTCGAAAAGTTCAACGGGCAAGGGTCCCCCAGAGAGCACATTGCTTATTATGTGAACGTCATGGGGGACTTGGCTGTTGATGAGGCCTACCTCCTGAAGTTCTTCGGCTCGACACTCACCGGGCTTGCCTTTGAGTGGTACTCCGGCCTGCCACCCGGGTCTGTCGTCGATTGGCCCGACATGCAAAAGAAGTTCAAAGAAAGATTCTATGTTGCAGAACGGGAGGTCACCGTGGCAGAACTTTATGCCACAAGATAGAAGAATGACGAGTCGGCCCTCAACTATATCAAGAGATGGAGGAACCTCAGCATGAGGTGTAGGCGTCCCCCACACCAAGAGGATGCGGTGCAGATCTGCAAACAGAACTTGAAAAAGGAGATCCTGGAAAGGATGATTGGCCCCGAGGTCAAGACCTTTGACCGCCTGAACAATGTGGTAGCAGAGATCGAGGCATTTTTGGCCCGATACTCCTCCACCCCGGCCATGTCAAGCCAAAGAGCCAGGCAGGCCGAGAAGAAGCCAGCTCCCCCTGAGGTGCACACATTAGATTTCCAGGCTTTTGAAAAGCAGAAAGAGAAAGCCAAGGGGGCTGCCAACCTTCCTCCACCCAGAACCACAGAACGGCGGGAGGGCCCCTCACTAAGGGAGAAGATGAGAAATAAGTTGTATTCCTTCACCCGGGACAAGTCCAAGCTCCTGTTCGAATGGGCAACCAGCTACAACAAAATTACACTGCCAGAGCCGAAAAGGCCCGGCGACCTAAAGAAAAAGGACGACCCGCGCTTCTACCCGTACCACCGAGTGCTCGGGCATACCATTGAAGACTGCTGTGTCTTCAAGGATGTTATTGAATCCTTAATCAAGAATGGGGAGCTGGACATGGGGGAGCATAGAGTAGACCCCCCGCAACCGCATGAGTTGCCCAGCATAACCTCCACTATCAACATGGTCTCGCTATACCAGGAGTTGCCTAAGGAGTGGGCGGAGGCTTGCGCCCGCGCCACTTATGAGACCTTCATCACGACCCCGGCTCAGGATCAAGGAGGTTGGCAGACTGCAACTAGAAAGAATAGAAGAGCACACGTCCCTCGACCCAGCCCCGGAGTTCATCTGAGGGATGTGACACCCCTACCTGCACCGCCCCCGGCAAGCCCAGTTCGCCACGACACGGCCCCTCGGCTGGTCATGAGGCGGCCCACTCATAACAAAAAGAGCCCTGTCCCGCTGCGGATGCCTCAGAAGACCAGTCCGGCGGTCCAAAGACTCCAGGCTATTATTGATGGGCTCGAAGATTATGAGCAGCCCGAAATCCAACCCGTGGAGCTGAAGGAGTATGTCCCATGGGAGGAGTTCAAATCACTCAAACTGGCTCCAGGGGCAGAAGCTGAAGCAGAGAAAGAGCCTCCCCTGTGGGCTGAACTTCCCCAAGAGCAGCCATCCGCCGCAGCAGGAAAGAAGAAGAAGAAGAAGAGAAGACCCAGGGGCAAGAAGAAGAAGGAGGTCATCGTCACCTGCAACACCCTCTCGGCGTTATTTGACACTGCCCTTTCCGTGGAGGAAACAGAAGAAGAGCCACCCCATGAGCCGCCAGAGGTGAATCAAGCTGAAGTCTCCACTTCCCAATATGCCACCAGGTCGGGAAGGAAGTGGGGGCGCCCTCCTCAGGATAACCTCAACATCATGCTCAGGGGGGAACAACCATACCAGGTTCCCGACCCTGAGGTCCGAGGCATCGAGATCCCTCCTCCGACGGGTCTCTATCCTGTAGGGGCTAGGAGCCGAGGCACCCCTTCATTCGCAGAATTCCTGTTAGCCCGAGCAGGCAGGAAGGCGCGCTCCCAGGGGTCTCCTTCGACCGAAAAAGTAAGCAGCTCTCAAGCTCTACTGGCGGCAACTCTTCCTCAGCCAGAAGCGGACAACAGTGACATCCCAAACCTCGCCAGATTCATGCGGGGGACGGAGGAAGCCTAGCAGGCCCCGCCAGCTCAGCAGGCTACAACAGAGCCCACAAAGCTGGCATCCCCTGATCTGACACCCCAGCTCCAAGGTGGGGGCAGGCGCGGCAAGCCCGAAGAAATAAAATTACTCAAGGTGCGGGCTGCCGACCGAATAGTCAGACACCTCAAAAAGATCCCGACCCAGTTTACCGTATGGGAGATGCTGTCTTTGGACGAAGAGACACGGCAAGCCATCATTGCCGCACTCCAGACGCCAGCACATCTTGAAGCTTGCCTAACAGAGATATCACCTGAGGTGGCCGTGGCTTTCACAGAAGATGACATGCTCCTGCCCACCTACAGCCATAACAGACCCCTCTACATGAAAGGGCAGTTGAACAGCCAGCCTATCAACAGGGTCTTGATCGACCCAGGGGCAGCAGTGAATATACTCCCCTACCGGGTGTACCAAAAGCACTACTTTGACGTACACCTGGTTGAGGTCAAAAATGTCAAGATTGCTGGTTTTAACCAGAAATGTGAGGTCCCCATGGGGGTTGCAGAATTCAACTTGACTTTTGATGATTTCACCACCAAGGTCCAGTTCCACGTCATCAACTCCAATACTTCCTACACCAAAATAGAGTGGTGCCCTCCACCCTGCACCAATGCATTAAATACCCTTGCGAAGGGAAGGAAGTTAGGATCTTCGCCGACCTGCACCCGTTCGAGGTGTTCGAGTGTCATTTGTCAGACGCCAATCTGTACTTAGAAAAGGCGAAGCAAATTCCCCAAGCCGCCCAAGACAAGGGAAAGAAGAAAGTGGAGTCGGGCAGTTGGTTTCCTCCGCCGCCCCCAGGTTATGTGGCTCCCACACATGTACCATTCATTGCACAAGAGGGGGGTGTATTTAAGGCAGCCCCTCCCCCCATCTACTCTACACCGGGGACGCCTTGCCTCGAAGACCTGCTGGAGGATGTCAGAGTCCCGCCAGGGATCATCAAGCCCATTACAGAAATTGACTGTCAAGCGGCCGAGCAGCTGAGAACTTTTGAAGTGCCTAATCCGGAGGGGCCATCCACTATCTTTTATGTTGCCAGGGAAAAGCCAGTCAGGGAAGATGATGATTGTTGATTTCCTGACGAGTTGCATGACCCGCACGTCCCCATCGTGGGACTCCCCCACATGACCGACCAGGCAGCCAGAATGGTCAGAAAGTAAAAGATTCCCCCCTATCAACCCTCCAGCCGGAAGGAAATGTTCGAAAGAATGTGGAACCCACCAAACCTGGATCGGCGGTTGCTGTAAATCACCAAGCACCCCGGTCTGGGCTTTTCACTAGAAGATTATTACGAAACTGATGTGATATCGGTTTCGGCCTTGTCCGGCGACGACCCCGCGGAAGCTGCAGATTTGCGGGAAGCCCACCAAGAGGTATATCCCAGGCCTCCGGCTGAGGAGGCACAAGACGAAGAAGTGTTCCTTTGGAACCCTCTCCGCCGCCGCTGCACGGGGAAAACCTCCTCTCTCTCCGACAGGCTAGCCTCGCAAGAGCACACCACCGAGGCGCCCTCACTTCGGCCTGCTGGCGAAGCAAGAAGCAGAAGCATGGGTCATGCCCCAAATTCCCCTCGATATGACCCCGTCATGTACGCCTTGTACCATAGGCAGCAACGGGAGATCGAGATGTTAAAAGCATGGATGGCTGAGTTGACCTCGCTAGTTGCCGACCTCATCCAGGGTTCTCTCCGCCCGTGGGGTGGCTACATGTCTCGACCCCGAGACACCAGTCCCGATGTCCCCATCTGGTCAAGAAGGGAGACAAGAGATACGGCAAGCCCATTAGCCGGGCGGCCAACCAAGCAAGGCCTGACACTCCAAGAGAAGCTGCAGAAGCCTTACTCTTTCCCAAGAGAGAAGACTCGGGGTATTTTTGACTAGGCCTGCCATTACGGCAAGGTCTCCCTCCCACGGTCCAAGAGGCCGTAGGACACCCGAAGAAGTGGGGACCCACTGTTTTGTCCCTACCACCAGATACTGGGCCACGCCATCGAAGACTGCTATGTCTTCAAAGACATTGCTCAAAACCTCATTGACAGGGACGAGCTCAGAATGGGAGACTATGTGGTAGCCCCACCACGCCCCCACGTGGCGAACAGCCCCAGAAGAGGAGCCTATACACTATCCATCCAGTACCAGGCGCCTGAAGATGCGGCTGCCCCGGCCCCTGCCAGAGCTGTCTATGATGATTATACAAAAGACCCCGAGGTGGCCTTGTGCCTTTCTGCACCAGCGGACCCCGCGGACTCGGCAGCTATAGTCCCGGGGGAATGCGCAACAAATGCAGCCTCCGCGCCCCTTCATGAGGAACAAGAAGAGGGGGATGGCGTCCTCGAGCCCAAAGACAATGAAGATCAAGACTTCGTCGATTTATCGCCAGCCCCGCCGGAAATTGAAAATGGCGGCCAGGCCACAGTCGACGAATTGATTGAGATCAACATTGGCACAGAAGGTGACCCCAGGCCGACCTTTCTGAGTGCTCTTATGCCCCCACAGGAGAGAGAGCAATACACAAAGTTGCTGCAAGAATTCCGGGATTGCTTTGCCTGGAACTATAAAGAAATGCCTGGGCTCAGCCCCGAGGTGACTCAGCACATCTTGGCCATTGATCCCACGGTGGAACCAGTGAAGCAGTCTCCCCGGCGTATGAGGCCGGAATTGATTAGCCAGATCTGCAAGGAGGTCGACAAGCTCATAGATGTCGGCATCGTGGCAGAGAACCAATACACCACTTGGTTAGCCAACATTGTACCGGTAAAGAAAAAGAATGGACAGATCAGGATTTGCGTGGATTTTCGTGACCTGAACAAAGCCTGCCCAAAAGATGACTTTCCGGTGCCTATCACCGAAGTGATGATTGATGCAACCACTGGCCACGAGGCCTTGTCCTTTATGGATGGATCGTCCGGCTATAACCAAATTTGGATAGCCGACCACGACCGGACGGCTTTCAGGTCGCCCAAGGGGATATTCCACTACAAGAGGATGCCCTTCGGTCTCAAGAATGCTGGTTCTACATATCAGCGGGCAATGACCAAGATCTTCGACGAGCTGCTATATAGCAAGGTCGAATGCTACATTGATGATCTAGTTGTCAAGACTAAGAAGAGAGTTGAACATCTGAGCGACCTCAGGGTCATCTTTCAAAGGCTCCGGCTGTATGGGCTGAAGATGAACCCTATGAAGTGCGCATTTGGCGTGTCCAGTGGTAAGTTCCTCGGCTTTATTGTCCGGCACAGAGGGATCGAGATTGACCCCTTCAAGATAAAAGCCATTCAGGAGTTGCCCCCTCTGAAGAGTCTAGGAGAGCTGAGGTCCCTACAGGGCCGTCTAGCCTACATCCGCAGGTTCATCTCCAACCTGTCGGGGCGTTGCCAACCCTTTCACAGACTGATGATGAAGAATGCACCCTTCAGCTGGGGCCACGAATGCCAGCACGCGTTCGACCAGCTAAAAGAGTACCTGAAGACCCCGCCAGTCCTGGGGGCACCTGTCAAAGGCAGACCGCTTATTCTCTACATAGCGGCTACCGAATATTCACTGGGGGCAATGCTCGCCCATAATAATGATGAGGGAAAGGAGCAGGCGCTCTACTACCTCAGTCGGAGATTGGTGGGAGCGGAGGCCAAGTACACTCCGATAGAGAAAGTCTGCCTTGCTTTGGTCTTCGCAGTCAAGAAGATGAGGCACTACATGCTGTCCCATGAAGTGAGCTTAATATCCAGGGCTGACCCCATCAAGCACATTCTCTCCCAGCCTGTCCCGAAGGGGCGCCTTGGCAAACGGGTCGTGCTGCTCATGGAGTTTGACATCACCTACATGCCGCAAAAGGCCGTTAAGGGACAAGCCGTCGCGGATTTCTTCGCAGCACACCCTGTGCCCGAAGACTCCCCGTTGGCCACAGAGCTACCCGAGGATGAGACACTGGAGGTGGATCATGTCCAACAAGCCATCTGGCAGCTATACTTTGACGGGGCTTCGAGAACCGAAGCGACCCCGTCCGGACGCGCCAAGGTACGGGCCGGAGCCGGCATCGTCCTCAAATCGCCAGACGGAGAAGTGATGCACACTTCCTACTGCATTAGCAAGCCCTGCACAAATAATGAAGTAGAGTATGAAGCTCTGATCATCGGCCTTCAGGTGGCCCTCCAAATGGAGATCAAAATGCTCCAAGTATTCGGCGACTCGCTGTTGGTCGTCAAGCAGGTCCAGGGACAGTTTGATGTCCGAAAACCTGAGTTGCTCCCTTATCACACTAAGGCGAAGAGACTCATAGAGCGGTTCTACCTCCTTGAGATAGGCCATGTCGCCAGAGGGGAGAATGCACAGGCCGACGCCCTGGCAAAACTGGCAAGCTCACTGGCAGTACCTCCAGATGGATCTCTCAGTATCCAAGTAATAAATCAGCGCCAGATGCCTAGTATGATAGAAGAGAAACCATAAGAAGAAGAGCTAGAAGTCACCACAGTAGAAGCCGTCGGCCTACCTGACTGGAGAGACCCCCTGATGCAGTGGTTCAAGTACCAGCTGCTGCCCAAGCAGAGAGAAGAGAAGATCAGGCTGATCAGAATTAAGGACTCTTATGAGCTCCGAAACGGAATATTATTCCAAATGGTGGCCGACGCCAAGCAAAAATTACTCCTCCGGTGCCTGTCCATTGAAGAAGCCTGGAGGGTCATGAAGGAGGTCCATGCCGGAACAGCTGGCGCACACCAGGCGGGGCCGAAAATGAAGATTGAAATAAAGAAGCTCGACTATTATTGGCCTGCAATGTTCAACGACTGCTGCAAATATGCTAAGTCGTGTCAGAAATATCAGGAGCATACCACCATACCCAGAAGGCCCCCCGTGCAGTTACACCCAACCGCGCCCAGTTGGCCGTTCGCCCAGTGGGGAACGGACGTCGTGGGTCCCTTACCTACATCTTCCACAGGCTGCAAGTACATTTTGGCGGCAACCGACTACTTCTCCCGCTGGGCAGAGGCTGTCGCCTTACGGGAGGTCACCGGAGAGATCGTGGCCAGGTTTGTCCGCCGTAATATCATATTCCAGTTTGGCGCGCCCGACCGAGTTGTGTCAGACAACGGCAGCCACTTCCGCAACCAGAAGGTCTACCGGCTGGCAGAAAAAATATAAAATTGATTGGAAGACATCGACTCCTTACAACCCACAGGCTAATGGGCTAGCCGAAGCTTTTAATAAGACACTCTGCACTCTCCTGGCCAAGACTGTCAGCTCTAACAAAAGGGACTGGGAAGAAAAGATGTACGAGGCGCTTTGGGCGTATCGAACCGTATACAAGACTCCAACAGGCTGCTCGCCCTTTTCTCTCGTATATGGCTCGGAGGCAATCTTCTCCGTGGAACTGGAGATACCGTCCCTCAGGGTTGCCATTCAACATGGGCTTGTCCTTGAAGGGCAGACCAACGTTGAACGAAGGCTCGAGGAACTCTCTGTTGTGCCCCTTAGGCACAAGCATGTGCTATGATAGCAATGCTATTTGGTTTTGATGATAGCAAGATAGTGAGTGCATTTGAGTGGATTTGATATTGTATTTTGATGATTGTAATGTTATTGTGTTTTGATGATGGCATTTGCTCTTTATATATATATGCATTGCATTCTGTCAGATATCATGTCTCTGCATATATCCATTGTCTGAACAGTAGTGGGTCGACCCACCCTTGCTGATGCATCGACCCATCAGAACGTTGTCTGTCTGGGTATCAAAGTCTGCACATCAGTCTTCATATGCTAAGTCTGTACAGCCTACGTCTCATGCAGCGTCAACGCTGTGAGCATTCTCAAGTCTGCAGCGTCAACGCTATAAGTGTGTACATAGCTTTCACGTTTCCAAGTCTACACATCGTGGAAGTCTATACACTCATCACTTACCTTCGTTCAAGGCTTCAGCTACACATCAAGTCTACACATTGGCTTCGCTCCATAAAGTCTATACATTGGCCACTGTTCTCCAAAGTCTGCACAATGGTCTTCACACCTGAAGTCTGTACATCCACCGTCTTCATCAGCGTCTCATTCATATTGGAAGTCTAGACATTGGTCTTCACCTGAAGTCTGTACAGCCATTCTCTTATCAAAGTCCATACATCCTTCTGTTGGAATTCCAAGTCCATACATCGGACTGTTTGAGCAAAGTCTGTACAGCGTGTCACTCACGTTGGAAGTCTATACATGGGCGTTGGTTATCCAAGTCTGTACGTCACTTGGCGCTCACCAAGTCTGTACATCCTCAGCTGAACCCCATGTCCATACAACGACACTGTAGCTTGCATAGCTCATGTCTGCACATTGGTCTTCATCTCCTGAAGTCTAGACATTGGAAAGTATATACACTGAGCTCACAAGAAGACTTCCAAGTCTATACACTCTCTCAGTGTACATACTTGCCCATTTGCTGTTTCAGAGTATATACACTCGGTGTTATAAGATTTAAATAACCACTTGTTCTATGTTATGATTATAAGATTTTTTGTGCAGGGTTAACGCAGAATGACCACAGCGTCCACGCAGCAAGTATACTAGTAGAAGTATTAGCTGCTGGAACACATCACTGCGTCAACGCCACGGCCTGGTAGCGTCCACGCAGCAAGCAAACAAGCTAAAGTATTAGCTGCTGGAACACATCACTGCGTCAACGCCACGGCCTGGTAGCATCCACGCAGCAAGCAAACAAGCTAAAGTATTAGCTGCTAGAACACATCACTGCGTCAACGCCACGGCCTGGTAGCGTCCACGCAGCAAGCAAACAAGCTAAAGTATTAGCTGCTAGAACACCACTGCGTCAACGCTATGGATTAGTAGCGTCGACAGCGTCGACGCAGCACGGTTATCTGCCGAAGACCTTGATCACTGGACTGCCGACGCCGATGCGTCAACGCGACAATTGAGCAGCGTCGACGCAGTAGCTAAAGAGACGAAGCTAAAGGCTTACTGGAATGTCTCACTGCGTTAACGCCATTGATTGAGAGCGTCGACGCAGCACGCCCATCTGCTGAAGACTTGATCACTGGAACGCATCAACGCCATGGGTTGGAAGCGTCAACGCAGCAGACTGAAGTTTTGCTGGTAGAATGTCCTTGAAGGCTGCATCAACCCCTTGAAGCTAGTGCGTTAACGCCACCTGATTCTAGTTGCTGAGCGTGCTAATGAAGGGCACGTGATCCGAGGATAAGGTGAGTGCCCAGATGAGGACACATGTACTGACAGCCTGCTGGATGCTGCCACGTGGTCCGAATTCTTAGGGCGGGAACTGTGGAAGCCACACGCGCCCTGGCTGCTGCTGATGCTGCCGCTATATATACAAGCCTTCGTCCACAGATGAAGGTTGATCGAAGAAGAAGCCTGAAGAACAGAAGCTGAGAGAAGAATAAGAGAAAAAGGAGAGAGAGCTTCCACGATCCAGCAGGAGAAAAGGAAAAGAGAAAGAGAGAAAAGGAGAGCAGAGATCGAGAGAAGAAGAGAAGTGCAGCAGAGAAGAAAGAGAAAGAGAGAGAGTGAAGAAAGAGAGTGAGATCGAGGGAGATCTGGTCTTGATGGACCGTGGATCAAACCCAGGCCATCCAGCTCCTTGTGAGCCATATTGTGCTTTACGTTTACAGCTTTTCGATTGCTGTTCATCTTGTCTTTTATTTCCTTTTTATACTTTCCTTCAAGCTGTTAGTCAGCGGATTACAGAGGTGCAGCCTCTGGACGGCTAAGCTGTATAGCCCAGCGGTTTGCAGTGGAGGACTCCACTGGACAGCAAGCTGTGTTGCTCAGCAGGGCGAGGAGGATTCCTCGGACGGCAAGCTGTGTTGCCCAGCGGTTGTATGGCAAGCTGTGATGCCCAGCTGATCAAGCTGTGAGTCAGCAGTAAGCCACACTCGGGTTGAGTGTGGGGTGGATGTAGGTCTGGAGGACCGAACCACCTAAAAACCCCTTGTGCAGTGGTTTGATATTTCTATCTGCTTGCTTCCGCTAGATGAATGCATGGGGGAGCTCCATGTGTTTGGCTTCTGGTTGAGAAGAAGAGTTAATTAGTCTTCTTAGAATATTTTAATTTGTCAAGAGAGCGAAATTCTAGTTGAGCGATTCTTTATCTAAATCAGCCTAGTTAGCATTCTAGTGATCTCACTGTGTGCTTGTCTTGCTCTGCAACTGATTATTAGCCTTTAAGCTTGTCTAGTTTGGGAACTAGTAATTCTAGTGAGCATCATATTTTAATTGGGCGAAAGATTTTTAAAGGGCTATATTCATTCACCCCCCCTCTGAATACTGCACCGAACACAACAATTGGTATCAGAGCGGGTCTCTGACTAAACAGATCTAACAATCTGTAGAGGATCCTGCTAGTGTTTGGTGCATTTCAGAGTGTGTTTTCAGTGCTCGGTATTTTGTTTCATCAACTTGTGCATTGCTTTGCTCATCTGGTTCTACTGCATTCCCTGTCATCTGGTCTACTGCGCTGAATCTGGTTGCCTCTTACTCAAATGGGTCGACCTCCGGTGTATGACGGTTCTAACCTTGATAGTTGGCTAGGAGGCCTATGTGTGTATGTAGACTCCATAGATCCCAAACTATGGAGGCTACTATCTAAAGGCCCACACAAACTGTCTCATGATGAGACCAAGTGGTCTAAAGAGGACAATATAAAGAACCGTGACAATGTCATAATCCTTAACATCTTAAGAGCTGCAATCAATACTGATATGTACCCTTTTGCTCTCAGGTGCACATCTGGAAAGGAAATATATGACAGAGTCGTTTCTGCGCATAATCAGCAAGGTGATAGCTGCTTGATGGCCAACCGGGATGATGATGATGAGGAAACCTCATCTCAGGTAAGCTCCGAATCAGATGGATATACTTTTGATGAATTGATAGTAATGTATGAAGATTTGTTCAAAGTGTCCAAGAAATTAAAATCTGAAAATAGAAGGTTGAAAAAGAGATGTGAACATATTAACTCTAATGTTCCCTGTGAAAACTGTCAAAGACTAAAAACATCTCATGATATGTGCTTAGCTGATCTGAATATGAGTAAGGAACAAATCTCTTTATTGGAAAATAAAAATGATGAACTTACTGCCAAGATTTCTGAACTAGAAGATAAGCTGAATTCATTAGGAAATGATCAAATCTTAACTAATGAACTAGCTCAGAATGAACAAATAAGAAAAGAAAATGAAGAATTGAGGTTGCTAAATTCTGCCTTGTCTGAGAGACTCTTAATGCTTGAAAAAGGGAAGAATTCAGTTGAAAATAAATGTGAGAGAGTGAGCACATTGATAGAAGAGATTGATAGCTACAAAGCCATTAATGTCTTACTTAATGAAAATATCACAGATTCTGAAATGCTCATTTCTTCTCTCAAAAATGAAATCACTGAACTGAACAATTCCCTGTCTGAGTCTCTTAAGAATAAAGAAAATCTGAAGGATGCTTTTAAGAAGAAAGTCTTTGATGGAGGTAGTAAGCAGGAAGAGAGAAAAAGATTATATACAACATTTGTGCGTAGCTCTGAGTTAGCTAGCACTTCAGCTTTCTCCTCAAATATGCCTTCTAATCAGAGAGAAAAGCAAAATTTGGAAAAATAAAAGAAAATTCAAAAAAAGAAAACAAAACAGAATAAGAATCTGTATGCTGAAATTTCTCAGGCCAAAATGTCTCATGTTAAAAGAAAGGATGTGAAATGTTTCTACTGTGGTAAATCTGGCCATGAGATGGATGACTGTTTTGTGATGAAGAAGGATGATTTAAAACAAGATAGAATTCATGTTAGGAAGTCTTCTATGAAGAAACCTTCTTCTGTTCAAACCAAAAGAATCCAATGCTTTTACTGTCATAAAATAGGTCATCTTATGCATAATTGTAGACAAATGAAATTAGATGATCTTGCTGCTGTTGGAATGCATGATAAATTGTTCCATGCTAAGAATCATGCATCTCAGAAAAATAAAATTCAATGTTTTTACTGTGGGAATTTTGGCCACATTGATGCCGTCTGTTGGCATGCTCAGGGAAAGAAATTCAATTCTAAACCTGTTAATTTCCATGTCAACAAAAAGATTTTTGATAGAAATGACATTGGCTCCAAAGGCAAGCACCCAAGGTGCTTCGAATGTGGGAGGCATAACCATACAGTCAAAAACTGTTGGTATGCTCAGGGGAAGAACTTTAATTCTAAATCAGTAAAATTCCCTATTTTCTACGACTCTGCTAGAAATGTTCTTGTTTCAAAAGTTCACCATATTGCATGCTTTAACTGTGGAAAGCCAGGTCACAGGGTTGCAACCTGTTGGCTGGCAGGATACCAAAGCCAGACTAGTTTTGGTAAACAGAATTTCAATTCTGTTAACAAAAATTTCCATGCATATGCATTTAGAACTCCTGCTCATAGGAAAGTGCACAAAATAAATTTCAGAACTGCTGCATCATGCCACTACTGTGGTCAGATAGGTCATTCAATGAATGATTGTCATGTGATGAGAATTGATGACCTTCATGCACAGAAGTTGGCTACCATACCTGCTAGGAATGTCACTGTTAATTCAGGACCCAAGACTTCTTGGGTTCCTGCAGGATCAAAATAATCCAGTTGATGCAGGTATGCCTTGGAAATGAATAAGAGGGGTTAACCAAGGCACTCAAGAATGAAAACCCCATGATTGAACTTTTCAGGTCAGTTCCAAAACTCTATGTTTAAATTTCATTATCTGAAATTCTTGAACTGTCTGTTTGAATTGTAATGTCTCTTCTTGTTTAACTGATCGGTCTGTATTCCAGACTCAGCTATTGAGTTTAATTTTGCACATATCTGATGCTCTTCTCTCTTGCTAATTTTTGCACTATGAACATAGGATGTTTGATGTTCTGCACAATCATGTTTGAGTCGATGCATACCTTGTACTGAGCTCGAATGGTTCTTTAGTGTATAGAGTCAATGCATGTGTCTTGTGTCAATGCATTGCATGCTTGATTACATACTAGGACTGAGCTTGAATGGGTCAGTTAGTGCATACAGTCAATGCATGTGTCTAGTACTTACATACATCATTTGCATGACTGTCATTTGTCTATTGTCGTAGACTGCATGTTTTTTAATGCATAATAGGGCTGCTTTGCACTGCATTATCATTTGCTTAACCCTGGTATATCAAATGGTATGTTACTAAAAGGCAAGGAAATCTGCCCGGAGGTTTCTACCATGTGTGAGATGGTCTTTGAGACCAGTTTCTCCTCCAAGTACCATGGGTCCTGTCTTCATATAGAACAGTGCACTGCATCATATGTTGAAAAATCTGAAAAAGGATAAAAATGGTTATGACTTGGATGCATAAACCTGAATTGATTGCATACTTGTCTAATGTATCCTTGGTGCATAGTATGCATGTAGAACAGTATGTTGCATAGCATATCTCTAGCATCATGATGTCAGGGGGAGCTGAGAGTTCTATTCAATTCATTGAATCCTATTCACTTCTCAGTGTTCTCATTCAAATGATTCATATTCTTTGACATCAGTTGCTCATTGAACCATATTGCCAATTGCTATCTTTTCCCCATCATTTTCACTAAACAATAGCTTTGCATCTGGTTTAGTACATTGAATGGTGATTATTGCAATTGTTCTCTTATAAGAATCACAATTACAAATTGAAAGGAACTAAAGGTTTAACCTTTATAAATTGGAGAGTTAAGTGTCTGCACTTCAGAATTTGAGATAAAAGAAAACTCTTATAGCTCTTAATCATGGCTAAAATAGAAAAAGTTTTTGTAATGCCTAAATGTGTTGAACTGGATATGTCTAGAATAGGCTAATAAGAGTGTGTACTGATTTTTTAAACAATCACTCTAAAAGAATTAAGGGCAGCAATAAATAAGATCATAAATGCTATGAACTGAACATAGTGACAGAGCAATGGCTGAATTGCACTGAGAAATTGTGATCTCCTCCAATGAAGCAGGAGAACTCATAGTCATGAAGTGCTTCAGAATATCTCTGTTCAAAGGGTCAAATCTATAGGGGGAATTCTCACCAAGTAACTGGGGGTACTGGCCTCTAATCAAGGTGTACCCTTAATGTCAAAAGTGAAGACTATTCTTTGTAGGTTCTGATCTGAAATAGGTCTAGTAGTTTATGCCTAGTAACTGGGGGTACTTGCCTCTGATCAAGGTGTACACCTAATGTCAACAGCATAAATGCCACTGATCTATTTACTTAGTTCAGGTTCTGAAAAATTCAAAAGTGAAAATCAAACTGCTGTAACCTTTCAAAAAATCAAAAGTCAATGAGTGAAAATTGTTTTTATCAATACATGTTCAAGTTGCCTCTCTGGAATTTCCTTGTTTAATCACAAAGGGTATTATTTCTGACTTATCTATTAATACCATGTACCCTAGATTCATTGCTATAAATGGAGTCTATAAACTCTTTTTCAGGGGTCAGGTGTTTTACACTAGATTTATCACTGTTAAACCTGAATTTTTGAAAATTGTATGCTGCTGATTCTTATACTTTAACAGTTGTTTATAATCATGCTTCCTTTCTGAACCTATGATTCAGCTGTTGTCAAGCGACCCTCCTACCTTCTCTACCTTGTTTATCTGTTCATATTCCTTCTCAAAGGGGGAGCTATTATTTAGGGGGAGAAATAATTCAGGGGAGTCTTACATTCAGGGGGAGAATGTTCTAGAGAAATTTGCATGCATAATGCACTTTGCACTCTTATTTTTACTGTCTTTCTCTTTTTGATCATGTCAAAGGGGGAGAAAATCTTGTGTGTGACTCACTGTCACATTGTGTTGCCATCATCAAAAAGGGGGAGAATGTTGTGCCCCTTAGGCACAAGCATGTGCTATGATAGCAATGCTATTTGGTTTTGATGATAGCAAGACAGTGAGTACATTTGAGTGGATTTGATATTGTATTTTGATGATTGCAATGTTATTGTGTTTTGATGATGGCATTTGCTCTTTATATATATATGCATTGCATTCTGTCAGATATCATGTCTCTGCATATATCCATTGTCTGAACAGTAGTGGGTCGACCCACCCTTGCTGATGCGTCGACCCATCAGAACATTATCTGTCTGGGTATCAAAGTCTGCACATCAGTCTTCATATGCTAAGTCTGTACAGCCTACGTCTCATGCAGCGTCAACGCTGTGAGCATTCTCAAGTCTGCAGCATCAACGCTATAAGTGTGTACATAGCTTTCACGTTTCCAAGTCTACACATCGTGGAAGTCTATACACTCATCACTTACCTTCGTTCAAGGCTTCAGCTACACATCAAGTCTACACATTGGCTTCGCTCCATAAAGTCTATACATTGGCCACTGTTCTCCAAAGTCTGCACAATGGTCTTCACACCTGAAGTCTGTACATCCACCGTCTTCATCAGCGTCTCATTCATATTGGAAGTCTAGACATTGGTCTTCACCTGAAGTCTGTACAGCCATTCTCTTATCAAAGTCCATACATCCTTCTGTTGGAATTCCAAGTCCATACATCGGACTGTTTGAGCAAAGTCTGTACAGCGTGTCACTCACGTTGGAAGTCCATACATTGGCGTTGGTTATCCAAGTCTGTACATCACTTGGCGCTCACCAAGTCTGTACATCCTCAGCTGAACCCCATGTCCATACAACGACACTGTAGCTTGCATAGCTCATGTCTGCACATTGGTCTTCATCTCCTGAAGTCTAGACATTGGAAAGTATATACACTGAGCTCACAAGAAGACTTCCAAGTCTATACACTCTCTCAGTGTACATACTTGCCCATTTGCTGTTTCAGAGTATATACACTCGGTGTTATAAGATTTAAATAACCACTTGTTCTATGTTATGATTATAAGATTTTTTGTGCAGGGTTAACGCAGAATGACCACAGCGTCCACGCAGCAAGTATACTAGTAGAAGTATTAGCTGCTGGAACACATCACTGTGTCAACACCACGGCCTGGTAGCGTCCACGCAGCAAGCAAACAAGCTAAAGTATTAGCTGCTGAAACACATCACTGCGTCAACGCCACGGCCTGGTAGCGTCGACGCAGCAAGCAAACAAGCTAAAGTATTAGCTGCTGGAACACATCACTGCGTCAACGCCACGGCCTGGTAGCGTCCACGCAGTAAGCAAACAAGCTAAAGTATTAGCTACTAGAACACCACTGCGTCAACGCTATGGATTAGTAGCGTCGACAGCGTCGACGCAGCACGGTTATCTGCCGAAGACCTTGATCACTGGACTACCGACGCCGATGCGTCAACGCGACAATTGAGCAGCGTCGACGCAGCAGCTAAAGAGACGAAGCTAAAGGCTTACTGGAATGTCTCACTGCGTTAACGCCATTGATTGAGAGCGTCGACGCAGCACGCCCATCTGCTAAAGACTTGATCACTGGAACGCATCAATGCGTCAACGCCATGGGTTGGAAGCGTCAACGCAGCAGACTGAAGTTTTGCTGGTAGAATGTCCTTGAAGGCTGCGTCAACCCCTTGAAGCTAGTGCGTTAACGCCACCTGATTCTAGTTGTTGAGCGTGCTAATGAAGGGCACGTGATCCGAGGATAAGGAGAGTGCCCAGATGAGGACACGTGTACTGACAGCCTGCTGGATGCTGCCACGTGGTCCGAATTCTTAGGGCGGGAACTGTGGAAGCCACACGCGCCCTGGCTGCTGCTGATGCTGCCGCTATATATACAAGCCTTCGTCCACAGATGAAGGCTGATCGAAGAAGAAGCCTAAAGAACAGAAGCTGAGAGAAGAATAAGAGAAAAAGGAGAGAGAGCTTCCACGATCCAGCAGGAGAAAAGGAAAAGAGAAAGAGAGAAAAGGAGAGCAGAGATCGAGAGAAGAAGAGAAGTGCAGCAGAGAAGAAAGAGAAAGAGAGAGAGTGAAGAAAGAGAGTGAGATCGAGGGAGATCTGGTCTTGATGGACCGTGGATCAAATCCAGGCCATCCAGCTCCTTGTGAGCCATATTGTGCTTTATGTTTACAGCTTTCCGATTGCTGTTCATCTTGTCTTTTATTTCCTTTTTATACTTTCCTTCAAGCTGTTAGTCAGCGGATTGCAGAGGTGCTGCCTCTGGACGGCTAAGCTGTATAGCCCAGCGGTTTGCAGTGGAGGACTCCACTGGACAGCAAGCTGTGTTGCTCAGCAGGGCGAGGAGGATTCCTCGGACGGCAAGCTGTGTTGCCCAGCGGTTGTATGGCAAGCTGTGATGCCCAGCTGATCAAGCTGTGAGTCAGCAGTAAGCCACACTCGGGTTGAGTGTGGGATGGATGTAGGTCTGGAGGACCGAACCACCTAAAAACCCCTTGTGCAGTGGTTTGATGTTTCTATCTGCTTGCTTCCGCTAGATGAATGCATAGGGGCGCTCCATGTGTTTGGCTTCTGGTTGAGAAGAAGAGTTAATTAGTCTTCTTAGAATATTTTAATTTGTCAAGAGAGCGAAATTCTAGTTGAGTGATTCTTTGTCTAAATCAGCCTAGTTAGCATTCTAGTGATCTCACTGTGTGCTTGTCTTGCTCTGCAACTGATTATTAGCCTTTAAGCTTGTCTAGTTTGGGAACTAGTAATTCTAGTGAGCATCATATTTTAATTGGGCGAAAGATTTTTAAAGGGCTATATTCATTCACCCCCCCTCTGAATACTGCACCGAACACAACACTCTCCAGTCTAGAAGGAAAGCGGCTCCAGGCCCAACAGAACATTCAGGTCTACCAGGCCCGGATTGTACGCGCCTTTGACAAGCTTGTCAAGGAACGCGAATTCAAGAAGGGCGACCTCGTCATGGTCAAGAGAAGAGATCTCATGGCTGCCAACCCTAAGGGTAAGCTGAATGAGAACTGGCTCGGACCCTACGTAGTCCAAAAAGTCTACGAAGGTGGGGCCTATGTAATTATCAACCATCGCGGGGAAGTTCAGTTCCCGCCTCTTAATGGAAGGCACTTGAGATTGTACCACGCTCCGGCGCCCCCGTTCAATCAATAATATAACCCTCCGCCCTATTTTGGGCAGATTTGCGTGATTAATGTCCAAACAACTTGACCACTATCCATGTTTTCAAAAAGCGAGAAAAAAAGGGAAGAGGAAGGTAAAAAAAAGGGAAAAAAAAAGAAAAAAAAGAGAGAAGAAGAGAAGAGAGAAAGGAAGAAAAGAAAGAAAAAAGAAGAGAAGAAAAAAAAAGAGAAGAGATAAAAAAAAGAAGAAAAGAGGAGAAAAGGAAAAAGAAGAGAAGAGAGAAAGAAAGAGAAAAAAAAGGGAAGTGAGAAAAAAAAAGAGAAAAGATACAAGAGCAAGGGAAGAGTGGAAGCCGAGAAAGGGGGAACTCCCCCCATTTCCAGCCGTCGCCCCGTAGCAACGGAAGTGTTAAAAGAAATTTCTAAACAAACTCTTCTCTCCGTCCTCCCCGGGCGGTGAGTACCCCTTTGGCTCGGACCTCTCGTCCGGGTCATTGACTAAACAAACTCTTCTCTCCGTCCTCCCCGGGCGGTGAGTACCCCTTTGGCTCGGATCTCCCGTTCGGCTCATTGACTAGACAAACTCTTCTCTCCGTCCCCCCCGGGCGGTGAGCACCCCTTTGGCTCGGACCTCCCGTCCAGGTCATTGACTAAACAAACTCTTCTCTCCGTCCTCCCCGGGCGGTGAGCACCCCTTTGGCTCGGACCTCCCGTCCAGGTCATTGACTAGACAAACTCTTCTCTTCGTCCCCTATGGATGACGAGAAACCCGGTCTCTAACCAAGACCCCCCCGCCTGAGGCCAATACGCGTTTCCAACGTTGTGGCGAGGCCAGTGAGTCACCCGTTCGGTATGGTGGAGTGATCCCCTCGTCCTCCCCCTGGGAAGGCGATCACTCTCCCGTGCCCTGACATGGGTTCCTGCCTGGTCCTCCTGGAGCGAACCATCGCAAAGACTCACGCCCTCCCGATGCGTCCCGGCACAAAAAAAAAAGAGAGAGAGAAAGGACGATATACGCGAAAGAGGAGGAAGGAGAAAAGAGGCCCCCTAGGGGAATGCGTGCTAGAAGAGCATGTGAAACCATAAATCTGTTGTTCAATTCGGATAAAAGAAAATCGACCTACATGAGCTTCAGGGCATACCCCTGTGTTACATTCAAAAGAAAAGAGAAAGGAATTAAGGGGTGCAACGCTCAGTCGGTGCCCCTGAAGATGTCCTCGAGGGGGAGGATTCCGACGCAAGGAAAATTCGTCATGTCGCGCAAGCGGCCCCTCCGTTCCTCGAGTCGAGCAAGTTCCGCCTCAATGGACGTCGCCTCGACCTGGGCAACGGCCAGAGCCTCGCCTTCCGCTTCGACCGCTCTTTCGGCTTCGGCAAGGTCAGACCTAGCCGCGGCAAGGTAGCTCTCCAGTTTCACAATGTGGCTCTTAAGGGAGCGAACATTGCTCTGGCCTTCCCCGAGAGCCCTCTCATGGCGCTCCTCATCGTGACGCCGGGCCTCCAAAGTCTGTAAGTACTCGCCGGCCTGGGCATCAAGGGCGGCACATTCTTCAGGAGCCTGGGTTTCGAGGAACTCGCGACGCTTAACATACTTCAGTAATAGTAAGACTCGTCGCGACCATTCCCCCAGTGGACAGCCCAGCACTTGTAACGCCCCGGTCGGCTGCGTCACTATGGTGTGTACCTCCCGGTATGATAAGGAAAGGTTGGCAAAGAGCATCGTCCGCAGCGTTACCAGCATTTGATGGACTGGCACCTCCGACAAGGTGTGACTGACCGAAGGCACGACTGGGGGAGTGAATTCCACGGTGCTGTCCACCTCCGCCCACAAATCGGCGTCCACGGCTGCTGAAGAGGACGGAAGGGCAAGAGTCAAGTCCCCTGGCCGGCCTGGCTCGACAGAGGACCTCTGGCCAACCACCGTTGGGGGAATGGGTAAGATCATCGCCGAAGCATCTGGCGCCGCCATCATCCACTGCTCTCCTGCCTCCTCTTCCCCTGCCCGGCCCACCTCTGCCACTAGTTCAACCGGCGGGGGTGCAGGTACCGCTACTCCAGCCGAAGGAGGGGATTCGAGTAAAGCTGGACCGGAAGCCACCGCCCATAAACTCCTCTCGCGCGTCTGGAATCCCTCCAGATGTGCGCGAAGCCCCGCAAATATCTGCCTTAGGAGCGGGTCCTCCATTTGGGCCGGGAGCTTCGGGAGAGGCGGAAGTGGAACCAGCAGCTGGGGGATGCCCCCCACTTCTACGAGCGTCGCAAGGCTCTCCACCCCTGAGCCCGAGACAGGAGCCAGCCCCTCCACCGCTATTGGGCCAATGCTTGGCCTCCGTTTCGCGACAGCCTTCCGAGCACGACCGGATGTCTTCCCTCCTGTCGGCATCACCTGCTCATGGGAAGCAGAGTCAGCCACCCGCTGCCTGAGACAAAAAGAGACATTCAGGTGTCAGAATCTTGCCTCAAAATAAAAAAAAAACCCTTAAGACACACTGATGGTGGGAGAGGCTAACTGGCAGGTTGGCTCGGCCCGGTCCGGGCGACCTCAAACTCCTCAAAAGATGGGACTCGTGGTGCTGGGGGAGCGGTCGTCGAAGCCTTAGCTGCCTCAGTTTTTCGCCGCTTCGTGTCTCGCTGCTTGGCCGCTTTAGCAGCATCTACCGCCTTCTTCACAGGCGATTTGGCCCGGGACCTCTTCGCAGCCTTGGGCAGGGGAGCCGTAGTCGGAGCTGGCAGTGCCGCCTCAAAATAGGCGGGCTTCTGTACGAGCCGAAGGAAGTTCCGGTACGCCGCCATCTGCACGCTGTCGGGATGGTCTGTCAAAATAGACACACACATATGATTAGCATCCGGCAACCTGCTAAGGTCGCAGCGATGAGAATAAAGGAGATGGAAAGGTTAAATACCGTGAGGACCAGTGTACAACCGAAGTGTTATTGGCCAGTAGCTCAGATACGGCTCCTTGTCCCGACGCGCCGCCTCTCAGACCAGCCAGCATACGTCCTCGACCTTCTGGCACCGGTCTATGAGGCTAGCCAGATCTGCATGCTTCTTCGAAGAGAGGTGGCAGAAAAGATTGAAGTGGTCCATGCCCCACCCGTCGGCATAATAGTATGGGACATGCAGGCGCTTGCTCAGGATGGCGGCCGTCTGATCCTCAATCTTCAGCCCATTCACCCGCAGCAGAACATACAGCCATGTGGTGTCCTTATAATTCTCGGGCTTCCTCTCCTCCCGCCTCATAAACGTGCGGTATGGGCAGATCAGGTCCCTCTCTGGACGCCAGCTCTTTGCGGGGGTGCCCTCCTCCTCCATGGGGAGCGGGTAATTAATGAGCTCCAGACGGTCACTCCCTATCCAGCAAAGATCCCTCAATGTCTTCTCATAGTTGTCCTTCGCCACCGGAGGCAACTCTACTTTCGGCGTCGGCCTCGCGTCCCGGGCTTCCCGACGGGCGGCCATATATGCCGCCACCTCCTTCTCCTGCTTGTTCTTGAGCCAAAAAAGATGATCTGGCTCAATGTCAAGCACCGGCACCGCCTGCCTGCTGAGGAACCTCCTCTCGGCCCCATCCCAGCAGTCGGTCTTATGCAATCGATAGAAGGCCATCTGGGTGTTCCACCACTTGATGTAATCCTGGGTCACTCTAGGGATGCGACCCGGGGCTGGCACCCTGAAGGAGGCAGAGTCCGCCCGGTGGAAGAAGTCCCACCAGCTCCTGGCGTGCTCGGCAACTGAACTTCCCCGGATGTTCCGTGAGGGCAGGTCAAACTGGGCATGATAGCTAGGGATATGCTGATCATATCCGAAGTTCCGGCCAAATCGGAAGGGGTAGTATGGCTCCAGCAATACATTATCCCCCTTTCTAAACACCAACACACTTGGGCGAATAGATAGCGCCCAGTCCCTCAGCTCGGGCTCCAGCAACGGACGAACTACATTCTCCTGGCTGATGGGGTGGACATACTTCTCCACCTGATCGTCCTTGCATTCCCTCTTGTTATTCACCAGAGGGCTCGAGTGTGCGGCCAGCATCCAAAAGTGAATAGTGCCGGCCGCGTCCCGGGGGACCGTTGTCAACCGGCCCCGAATGTCGTACATCTGCATAGAAATGGAACCGGGCTCTGCGCTAGCAAATTCCAGCATCCTCAGCACCATCCCCCAGTCTTGAAGAGCTCGCGGGGCGAACTCGGGAAACAACGAGCAGACCCACGCATTGAAGAAATGCAGCGGACATATGTAGCAGGCCTATCTCGGGAACTAATGAGTACTGACGTCCCCCAACGCCTTGTAGATCAAGCAAAGGGTTACCGGGCACAGGGAGAGTTTGATTCCCCACGCCATCTGACACGCCGAATAGATAGCATCCGGTCAAATCACCGTCTCGTCCCCATATGGCATGGCAAATGAACATAGCCAATACACGAGATAGGCGGCGCAGTGAGTCTGCGGGTCGACACCCATCGGATTAGGCCCGCTCCGACGCCCTTTGGAGGGGATCTTTACATCGAGCTTGGGCTTCGCACGCTTCTTGCGAGCGACAGCGGTGCCGATGCAAGGAAATTCGTCATATTGCTTCAGCCCATCATAGAAGTATTGCAACCACAGGGTCAGACGCACCCTCTTCCTGTCTCCACGGGTGGGCTGCCTTCCACCATGTGACAGCTGGTATAACTCCCGATACGCCTTCATAAGGTACCGGTATGAATACCCGAGAGAATAATAGCCATCCCCGTTGGTTTCGTCCTTGATCAGATCGGGGAGGCATACTTCTTCATAAGGCTCCCCGTCGATGGGCAAGCCACTCAGCTGACTGAGGCTCCACAAATCAAGTGAAGTCTCGCCCTCCGCCGTGTAGAAGGTGTTGGTCTCCGCACTGAACACTTCTATCATGCCACAGCAGAGACCCTTGGAAATGGGGTAGCCATACCGAGAGGCGTACACGCTGTGGTAAATGCCAACCCGGACCAGCAATGGAGCATTGTTGAACAACACATACTCCGTAAACTCCACCGCCCCTTCACGGAAGCTATGTGTGTCTTGAAGCTTCAGCTCCCCGAACCAGCCCAGCGACAGCTCATACTTGAACCTGATGGCCAGGCAATCTAAGATAAATGGCTCCTCCCTGTAGCCCCATTTCAGGGGAGCCAAGAATAAGCCGAATCGGGGCGACTCGCCGTGCACCTTTCCGGCGGACATGTCCCATTTTGCCGGAGTGAATTGAGGTGCTCGCACCAGTTTGTCTTCGGCTGGCAGCACGCCCTCGATCCCCAGAACGGGCTTCCACTCCCTGGCCTCTCCCACCAGGTACATTAGGATGCTCTGGGGGACACTGTATAATAAGCTGTCTCGGGCTTGCAGGATGGCCCGCTCGGCACTCTTCACAGCCCGGAAGTCTCGCCCTTCCCGCGAGCGAAAATGCTTCAGAAATCGGACCAGGTGTCTATCCTTCGGGAAGTCCTTCCTGTACTCCCCCGTGGCCCGGTCGAACGTGAAGCCGCCCTAGACCCTGGCCAGCCTGCCGAAGTCCATGGTCTCCCAGTCAGACCCCGACGACTCTGCCAAGGCGGCTATCTCCGCATGCTCTCGGTCTAGGTCCTCCACGTTGAGCCATGTGACCGCTGGCACTGGACCCCGCGGAATGAGGTCGGCACCGATGGCAGCAGCAGGAGCAGAAGACCCACTTGGGGCAGCCATTTGTCTGCAAAGATACACAAATGGAAGACCAGAATAAGCCACAGGCAAAAGGGAATGAAAAACTGTGAAGGGACTTTACTACGAATAAAATAAATGAGATACTGCCAATTTCTAACGAAATTTCGGCAGAGTTTCCCCTAGGCCAGAGGCATAAGGGAAAACACGGGTGCGCGCCCACAAGGAGTGACGGCCCCAACAAATCATGGTGGGCCCCGAGAGGCAACACCGGAAGTCCGCCCGTCAAAGAAGTCTTCTTCCCCTGGCTTGAAGCCCCCTGGCCGGCACACTCCCCCTGGAGATCTCCACCGGCACACTCCTTGGATGCCTTGCCTGGCACACCAGCTGAGGCTGCCTTCCCTGGCACGGCCCCCGCTGACGCTTCGCCGGCACACCCTATGGGGGGGCTTCCCCGGTACGCCTCAGTGCCTTCCCCGACACACCCTGCGGGCGCCTTCCCCGGCATGCCCTACTAAGGCCTTCCCCGGCACACCCTACTGAAGGCTTCCCCGGTACGCCTCAGTGCCTTCCCCGACACACCCTGCGGGCGCCTTCCCCGGCATGCCCTACTAAGGCCTTCCCCGGCACACTCGGTGCCCCTCCTCCGCCGGCACACTAGGGCACCTCATCCCCCGGCACACTTGTGCCCTGCGCTGCCCGGCACACTCCGAAGGCCATTCCCCGGTACGCCCATGGCGGTCTCTCTGACACGCTCGGATGAGCCTGCCCCGACACCCTCCGACGCCCTCTCCCCGACACACCCTCACGCCCACTCACCGGCGGCCGCCCACGACGCCGGAGACGGAGGAGAAAAAAGGAAGAGGAGAAGAGAACAGAAGAGAGAAAGAGAAGGAGAAGAAGAAGGGAAGAGGCCCTAGGGCTCCGCTGTCCCCGAAGATGGAGAAAGGAGAGGGGGAGGAGGAGAAAGGAGAAGAGGAATGGAGAGGGGCGAGGAAGAAGAAGAAGAGGGGAGCCGTTCGCGGCGGCCTCCTCACCCCGGCGACGGAGAAGACGACGACGGTGGCGGACACGGTGCTTGGCGACGAAGGAGATGAAGAGGGGAAGAGAATAGAGGGGGGGTCGTCCGCCGAGGAGAGAGAGAAAGAGAAAGAGGAGCGGGGGGGATTCGAAACGGGATGACCGTTCGAACCCCCCCCCCCCCTTTTTATAAGGTTATGAGGAAGAGAGAGAAAAGAAAGAAGAAAAAAAAGGGGGAAAAGGAAAGGAAGAAAGGAGGGGAAAAGAAAAAGGAAGAGAAAATAAGGGAGAGAGAAAAGAAGAGAAGAAGAAAAAAAAAGGAGAAGGAAGGGGAAAGGAAATAAAAAAGGGCAAGAAGAGAGAAATGGGGGAAAATGAAATAAAAAAAAGAGAGAGAGGAAAAGAGGAAAATAAAAAAGGGGAATAAAAGGAGAAAATAAAAACATAAAAAGGAATATATAAATCATTAAATATATATATATATATGTATATGTGTGTATACCTTCGTATGCATCTACTCGTATGTATGGATGCGAGAATCAATAACGTACAATAATAGGTGTCTCCGGGGAACGTTCCATCCCCACGATCTTGGGCAGACGTGCATCCGTACAAGTGGAGACGACTTTACCCCCGTCCACGACGCGCTCATGACACCACTACCCCGCCAACAAGCAAGGCCTTCCCTGGAACATAGCCTCGTGCCTCAGCCACCTCCCATCATACAAAATCGCCGTCACGGGCCCTACGCTCGGATCGGCAGAACCTCTATCCTTGCGTTGGCATTAGTCCCTTGCCGACGAATAAGTCCCCTTCCGGCGCAAGGCCCCGTGCCCTAGCCACCCACTCCGTACAATATTGCCATTACGGACCCTACGTCTGAATCGGCATGAATTCTCCCATTGCGCTGGCATTATCTTCTTGCCAACGAATGAGCCTTACCTTCCGGCGCAAGGCCTCGTGCCCTAGCCGACACTCGCGTATCGCTCGCTTGCCAAAGAAAAGAAGAAAATAAAATGAGGTTAAAAATAGAGATACCCCGCCGGACTTGCCCCTGCACGGGGACGAGGGTAAAAATGGCAATGACCCGGCTGTGGTGAAAACCCGAAAGGGCGCTACAAGAAAAATCGGGTACCCCGCTGTGAGCGACGTCACGCGGTTCCGGGAAGCGGAGAGAGGACGCGGAGCGTGCGCGGGCTCCTCTTTTCGTTTGTTTTATTGTTTTGCTGCAACACAGAGATGATAGAGAAGAGAGAGAAGGGGCCACCACGGGAGATTGCTCCGGCGGGGCGAGCGGGACAAGTGTGATATAGCAAAATATGGGGTTTAAACGGCCATAGCGGGAAGTGACTCGCCGCGGCCTCGGGGGGACGGGAATGGTGCAAAAATTAAATAACAAGAATTGAAACGGCCATTGGGGAAGTGACTCGCCGCGGCCTCGAGAATATGAGCAGATAATAAGATGACAAAATATAGAGAGAATACAAAGAGCGGGAATTTAAACGGCCATTGGGGAAGTGACTCGCCGCGGCCTCGAGAACACAAACAGATAAGAATATAACGTATAAGAACGTGAATTTAAACGGCCATTGGGGAAGTGACTCGCCGCGGCCTCGAGAACACGAATAGATAAGAATATAACATATAAAAACGGGAATTTAAACGGCCATTGGGGAAGTGACTCGCCGCGGCCTCGAGAATATGAGCAGAATATAACAGAGTATAAAGAGAATATAAGAACGGAAATTTAAACGGCCATTGGGGAAGTGACTCGCCGCGGCCGCGAAAATAAGATGTGATCGCCAGGGGCCGAAAGACCCCAAAATAAGAAAGTGATCGCGCCTACCTCAAGAGCGGGAGATGGCGGGTTGCTTCTTCCTCTCCCTCCGGCCGGCCGACGGAGAGGGCTTTCCTCGGCTACCCTTGCAAAACAACGACAAACAAATGACAAGTTGATTAGAAAGATGGAGGTGTAGTATTCAAATCTTTGCGATAAAAATAACGAAATGATGGCAAGACACACACCTGGTTGGTGTTATCTTTTAAACCCCTCTCGGACTCGAGTAGGAGGAAAATGAGATGATGGATGCAAGAAGTATAAAAGAAGAGGCGCCCTTATGAAGGGGGATAGAGGGTGCAATATGATGAATGTAAAGAACTATGGAGAAAAAGGAGAAGAAAAGGCTTATTGGATGAGCCGAGGGTGAAATCCGGCAGAGCTCCGGCAGCATGGGGACGACGTGGAAGCGCGGTGGATGAAGACGACCTTCCTCTCGCGAGCGTGAACACCCGAGAAGCCGGCAGAACCTCCACCTACAAAAGAACCCACGGGTTAGAAAATGACTCCGTAGCCTCTGGGCTCCGGCAGCCTATCGGATCACTTCTAAGCTCTTCCAGAACTGAGGGGGTGGGCCTCTATTTATAGGGCTCCGGAGGGTGGAGGCGTCCAGGACCCTGGACACCTCCATCAGGGCCGAAATAATATTTTATTCTATTTTTATATATTTTTTTGGAATACTTTTTTGGAGGCATCCAGGGCTCCGGACGCCTCAAACAGGTCCACCGAAAACCGACGACGGCCGCACGCGGTTTGGCACAACGCGTGGTTTTGTGAGCGGCGTCTCGTGATTCAGAAATGGGCGCGTCCAGTTGACTGGACGTCTCTATAATTGGATTTTTTCACACACGACAAACCGTCGTTCGGTGGCCGGCGCCCGTGAGAGATTTGATGGAGGCGTCCAGGGGCCTGGACGCCTCCAAAATATATATTATTTTATTTTTTATTTGTCTTTTGTGCCAAGGCTGGCATTTTGATTTTTTTATAATTGTTTTTATGGAGGCGTCCAGGGGCCTAGACGCCTCCATTAATATGTATATATTTTTATTTATTTTTTTGTTTTTTATGCCAACTGGCATTTTACACATATTTTTTATTTTTGTTTTTATGGAGGCGTCCAGGGCCCTGGACGCCTCCATTAATATATATATTTTTTATTTGGTTTGGGCCCTGAGAAAAATAAAATAAATTAAATTAAAAACATGGGGGCGTCCAGGGGCCTGGACGCCCCCATTAAGACCCACCCGGGTCCTCAAATCAGACGTCGGCGGCTGCCCGTCAGACACCCTTCCTGATTCCGGAACCTCCTGATGCGTCTGACTGGTGTTGACGCTGTCCCAATGCCGTGACGGGACGATTCCGAATGCCGAAAAAGGCAGAAGAAGACCCAAGAAAAGGAAGCACTCGAGTGATTCAAAATGCGTAAGCCGTTGCGGGGCGTCGTATAGTAATATAAGACTTTCTCAGGAGGCGTCAAGAATGGCGTGTCTACAGCTGCCCCGCATTGGCGTCTGCTTTGCAAGGGAGCGACATGTAGTGGAATGGTATCGAAGTGGAGTGAAATGAAGTGGGAGGGGACTGATAAGTTGATGCCAAGGTGTGATGAGACACGCTTTTGACGTTACTGTTTGGAATCTTTCCTGAAGTTTCAATGAGGCGACCTTGAAGAAGGTCTTTCAAATATTGACGATCGCTTGGATGGAGGTCAAATAAGGGAGGGTGAGATGTGCGCTCAGGCACGAAACAAAAGAGACCAACTTCTCGGTGTGGAAGTACCTGGGTCATAAACCTGCAGGTTTCACCTTTGGGGAGCGGTTACCAGCCAACGTGGAAGTGCTGCGGCCAAGGTGGGTCAAACAAGGTCAAAAGTAAAGGAATATCTGAGGGTCTGTCCAAACAAGGGTCTCCTTTGGAAGAACAACATAGGGCTGTCTCAAGGAAACTCAATATTTCATTCGGAGTGGAATATCTCATATTTGTGGGAATTGAAACACAACGGCTTTCACAATCGAATCACTTGAATGATCTTCCGCAATAAATCAAAGTCCTATATGAATGCATGATGGGTTTAAAGAAAAATTTAAAACAAACTAAAATAGAAAATAGCCAAGGATAATATTGTCAACTTGTTAAGAACGGGTCAGGATACCGATCCGGTGAGCCGACACTGGGCTGGGGCCCGTTTATCCACGCACCAACTCACTGAATGGAACCGTCGTCCCCATGCTACCACAAATTAACGGTCTATCCGTACAACCCAAATTCTCCCGGGATCATCATCGTTTCTGTTGAAGGGGAACTCAAATCCCAGATTCGTTCGGGCCGCAAGGTCCTTGACATGTTCTAGTAGCGTATGTATCATATACTATGATGCATGACAAGGTGGGATCAACCATTGAAAGGTGGGACAGGAGATAGGACAAAGATGTCCGTTAGTAAAACCTGCACAGGCCAGCATGGATCAATAACATCAGAAAGTAGCAGATTTATAACAGAATCGCACCACAGTTCAAAGGAGATCCAGACAAAATCCTGATAGCGACCGCTGATGTGACGTGTTCTGTCCTGTAGCGATCTTCCCTTCCTATAAGAACTCCCCTTAGGCTAGTTCATTCAAATGCACCAAGGTGGGTTTTGGAAGCTCGGGAGAGGAAGGAGAGGAGAATCTAGAGATTTCAAGATGGAAGGAGAGTCTTCCCGCGTTATGAAGAGGAGCAAGCCTAGTAGCGAGATTAGGCGACTTTCCGACCTCGAGGGTCATCTGAGTGCGACAATCATGTCGCATATGGTAAGCTGACTCTTTTCAAATTTCTCCACGTGAACCTTCTTCTTACTTCCTTCATTTCTTCTTCTTTCCTCTTCCAGCCATATCCACTCTTCCCAGGCCCGAGGAAGTTTTCCAAGCTGCCATGGCTTTCAAAGCTGACTTCCAATATCTCCATTGGCATGAGGGCCATACTCTCGAAGTGGCATCTGCAGGGGCTCCTTATTCACGCCAAGCATTACGAGAAGATTCGTATGGACTGGGCGGCTATGGGCGCACTAGTGGAGATCTGGCATCCCCAGACCCACACTTTTATCTTCCCGACCTTCGAGGTGACCATCCTCCTCAAGGAGGTGGAACTTCTGCTTGGATTGAAGAAATTCAAGAGTGACGGGAAGGTGAAGGCTATGCGGATGCTGACACGGGGGACTTCTGAAAGCATCCTTGGAAGCTTCATGCCGCCCGACGCAGCCAGAAAGGTCCGTACTCAAAAGGGGATCGATCTCCAAAAGCTTGCGGAGTGGGTCATGGACGCCCTGAGAGGGTCACCAGACGATGACTATTTGGAGGGAATCATGAAGGGGTTCACCATTTATCTGGCGGGTGCTCTCTTGTTCCCTTATACCGACAACATGGTGGAAGAAGACCAACTGGGTGCTATCTGCGGAATCTGGTGTGGAAAGAGGGTGGGACCCGCCATCCTTGCCTATCTTTACAGCGGTCTTACTGCCTCGAGCATGGGTAAGCCTCCATTTGGTTGTGCACTTGTCTTGAATTGCTGGCTGGATTTGCATTTCAAATTCGACCACCGCGAGGGAATGCCAACCGCTTCGAAGCTCTTCCAACAAAGCCCTCTTCATCACATAGCCGACGTGTTAGGCTTCGGTGGTACCGTAGTGAACCGCGTTCCGTGGCTGAAGAAACGTGAAGACTGGCGGTCTCACTTTCGCACCGTGACACAAGGCTTCTTTACTTGCGCACCGGCATGTTTGCTTTCGCTAGATCTCCTCATGAGGTCTTCTCCCGAAGTTGATCTTCAACTGATCGGCGCGACCGAGTTCGTCCTTTATAATACGCATCGGTGCTGCCTCCAGATTGGCATCCCATGCCATTCGTTCCCACCACCGACTGGCATTATTCCTTTGAAGAAAAGGGAGTTGGGCACTGAAGCGGACGTGAAGGAAGCGAAGGCCATTAAAGCTCCCTGGAAGACAAGTGTTGCGGGAAAGGCCTTAGCGCACGTGGTGGAAGAATGCGAGCCGTGGAGGGCTTATGTAACCGAACTGGGGAAGTTAAGGCCTAAGGTGCCTAAACCCCTGATGTAGTTCACTCTGATTTTCTGATGGAATAAAATTTGGCATGGATGTTTTGGACCTCCGTTAATTATTATCTTTTTTGTGGTTTTTCTTTTTCTTTGTGTTTTTTATTTTGTTTGGATTATATTCTTATCTTTTTTTCTTTTATTATATATATATATATTTTTATTATGGGGGCGTCCAGGGGCCTGGACGCCCCTAAGTTTTATTTTTATTATTTTATTTTTTTTGACAATTTATTTTTGGGTCCTGGACGCCCCTATTTTGATTTTTTTTATTTTTTTATTTGTTTTATTTATGGGAGCGTCCAGGCGCCTGGACGCCCCTATTTTTTGAATTTTGAAAAAAATAAAAGAGTGTGGGGGCGTCCAGGCGCCTGGACGCTCCAATAAAAGGTCAATCTATATATAGGGGGGAGGGCTCCCCCCTACTCACTTATACTGTTCATTCTGACCGTCCAGCCACTCCAAACGACCCATTCTTAGTCCCAATGGAGCGAGGAGGATCGAGCCAGGGTCCAGAGAAGCGGAAACGACTGGCTCGTCGTGCGAGGAGGTTGAGGGATGATGCCGAGGAGGCCGTAGCAGAGGAGATTGCTGCGGAGGAGGAGATGGAGGTGCCGCTTCTGGCCGCGGAGGCCGCTGCGGATGCTGGTGACGCGGGAGAGGACGATCACGACCCGGTAAGTACTTCGGAATTCTCACTCTGTGGTTCAATAGGCTAAAACGGGCGTGCGAGAGGCTGTGAGAGAAGGCCGGGTAGTGAGAGAAGGAGGCGTCCAGGGGCCTGGACGCCTCCACTTTTTCTTTTTATTTTTGTTTATTTATTTATTTACGTAAATAATAAAATAAAATTAAAAAATAAGGAGGCGTCCTAAGCCCTGGATGCCTCCATAAAAATATACATATTATTAATAAATTTTGTTTTGGGTTTTTTCTAAAAAAGGAAAAATGTAAATTGGAAGGAGGCGTCCAGAGAATTGGACGCCTCCACAAGAAAATATAAATATTTTAAAAAAAGTAAAAATAAAATAAAAAGAATAAGTAGTATATATACAGTGTTATTGTTTATTACTGTTCATGATGCTGATGTGTTCTTTGTTGGTTTTGTGGTTTGCAGGGCGTGATGAAGGGCCGGATTAGCTGGTCCCTGGTGGTGGCAGCATACCGTGGGCTGCCGGATTTCCAGAGGGCGCGTGTGGATGCCATGGGCTTTGGAGCTTTCCTTAGGATCGAGCCCTTCCGGCTTGACCTTCCTCTTATCCAGGCATTGAGGGAGCGGTGGCAAGCACCGAGCCGGGCGTTTTTGATGCCCTGGGGGCACATGGTGCCGACACTAGAGGACGTGGCTTGGATTACCGGGCTACGGGTTGACGGATAGGCAGTCAGCGGGGTCACCTACCCCGACTACCAAGAGAGTGCCCTGGACCTGCTGTGGTTAGAGACGAGCGTGACTGACAGGGACAGCAGGGTAGTTGGCCGAGTGGAGATCATGGAGGCACTCGGATTCGTCGACCCGCGACAGCGGGTTAGCGAGACTGGAGCGGAGTTTCTGGCACGACTGGAGGGAGACGCTCGTGCAGCTTTCACCCAGGACCCGAGCGAGCGGGAGCTGGTGGATCTAGACCTCCGGAGGTTTCTCTTCTTCTTCTTGGGCCGCCTTCTGCTGGGGACGAAGGGGGATGGCATCCACTGCCGCTTTCTCGGGATCCTGGCGGACCTTGACAGAGTGGGGCACTACGCGTGGGGGGCGGCTCTGCTTGCCCATTTGATTGCTGATCTCTCCCAGACTTCGGAGAAGGAGATGACAGTCAGTGGCTTCGCACCTTTTCTTCAGGTAAACATTTTATTTATGCATTCCCATAGTTAAATATGCAATTATTGTACTAATGATGTATGATGGATGCAGGTGTGGAGCTATTACTATTTCCCGATGGGGAGGGCTAGGCATGGGAACAGGAGGGCCGTGCCTCTGGCACGGCAGTGGAGGCCGGTCGTGGTTGCAGCACCCCACGGCTACCAGCTGGCGTCACTTCGTCGGGAACTGAGCGAGTATCCCGAGGCCATGGTATGATGCGTATGATTTTTTTTGTGTTTATGCATGTGACTGAATGGTAACTAACATAATGTATGTATGGTGATGCAGGTGGTGTGGAGGCCCTACCTGGGCATGGGCGATGCTGGCCAGCCCTGGGTTGTAGCGGGTCTTCCTCGCTTCAGGCGGGACGTGTGGGTCCATTGCCTGAACGAGATCGAGCCGCTTCGGCTGAGGCTGGTTATGAGGACGTTGGGGCTAGCCCAGGAGTGGGTTCATGTAGAACAGCCGGCCCGCATTGGGCGGAAGACCAAGGGGAAGGCGAAGGTTGTGGACTGGCGTACGGGCTTCCCAGCACAGTACCAGGACTGGCAGCAGGGCGGGGTCCCAGTGGTGTCCCATGTACAGGACAGTACTTATTACCTGAGACGGTACCGGGTTACGTATGGGGACCGCCTCTTCCTTGGTGGTATGGCAGGGGTAAGTGAAATGAGAATGCTTTACTCTTCTATATGTATATGCATGGGATACTAACTTATGTGTAATGCAGGATGCTCGTGATACCATGATCGCCGACCTGCGGGCCCAGTTGGCGGATGCCAGGCGACAGTTGGTGGCCATCCGACAGGAGTTGGAGATCCTGGTGAGTTTATGTGATGCATTTTTTTGTGACCTGGATTTTTGATGCTTAGCCTTTGACTGACGTTTGCCCCGTGTTTCAGCGGGCCCACCAGACAGCGACAGCCGGGATGGCTGGCGGAGCGGGTTCCAGTTCGCGGGGCCCTCCTCCGGAGGTTTCTGCCCTCCAGGAGCAGCTGGCGCACGCGGTGGCTCGAGCTGAGGAGGCCGAGCGTGACCGCGAGGCTCGAGTGAGTGTTTGCTTGGCCCCGACCCTTTTCTAGCTGCTTTCCTTCTATCACTGTTCTCTTACGGTGCATGCGTGCTTTGACAGGTGGCCGAGATTCGGGAGGCCCTGGCCCGTGCTGTTCGTGCTGAGCAGGAGCGCGATGCCTGGGTGACAGAGCGCGATGCCTGGGTGGCAGAGCGTGACGCCCGGATTGCGGAGCTGGAGGAGGAGCGTCGACGGGAGACTGAGGAGCTCCCTCGTGATGTGCTGGATCTGCGGATCACCCTCGAGCTGTCGAGGAGGGAGGCGGTGAGAGAGAGAGAGGAGAGGGAGAGGGATAGGGAGACCATGGAGAGAGAGAGGGAGTGGGATAGGGAGACCCTAGAGAGAGAGAGGGAGAGGGATAGGGAGACCATGGAGAAAGAAAGGGAGTACAGGATGGCAGAGCGATATTGAGATTGGGACGAGAGGAGAGCTCTGGTGGCCCAGGTGTCGGAGCTCCGGCTGAGTCTTGGCACGGCGGAGGGGAGACTCCGGGAGAGTGAGGAGCGGTATCAGAGGGCGAAGGAGCGCGGGGCGCGACTTCGTCAGTCCGGTTCCTTTTCTGTGGGCAGTTTTCTAGTTTCTTCGGCTGAGCAGTGTCGCCGCACCTTGGAGGCTGGCATGGTGCCACCTGGAGAGACGAGCACGGCTTCTCAGGGTTCGCAGAGGTCGGAGAGGTCGCAGAGGCCCCCTAGGGATCCCCGTCAGAGGGGGGAGGAGAGAGATGACCAGGAGGGGGATGGTGAGAGTTAGAGAGTTGCTTGTACACTCCACCCTCTCCTTACTGCATGATGTACTTTCGGCTATTATATGAAATGAAAATGGCTTTCTTGTGTTGTGTGTACTTTTCCTTCCTGCGCTTTTTTTCACACCACGTTGTTCACGCTTCACGGGACTTTGCCCTGGACAGTAGGGAACTACTTTGCATGGAGGGTTTTTGTTCCCCCCTTTTTTTCGCTTCCTTTTGGGCGCGTCCAAGCGCGAGGATGCGTTTTAATCCTCGAATTCCAATTTAAAGCGACGGGTAGCCTTTATTCTCCCGTGCCTTACCCGTAAACGAGCCCGCCTTCCGCCGAAACTCGCTTGCCCCCTTTCGTCTTCCTCCTCTTTTGATCGATGGAGTTCGGTGGGCCCGACCATGGTGAAGGTGGAGAGGGACGAGGAACTCCTCGCCCGAGGAGGGACACGCAAGAACATGGAACGACGTCCATGGAGGAGGAAGGGCCGCTTCGGGCCCCCGAGGGACCCGAGGGGCCCGATGGCATGGGAGGAGGTGAACACGGCTCGGTGAGTGCTTGGTTTTCCCTTCTTTGATCTATTTTGAGTTTTGAAGCGGGCCGCGCGAGGGGGGAAAGGGTTCGGTGAGTGTCGCACTTAAATGATGGACGCGTCCTAGACAGAGGACGCGTTCTTTTTGACTGATGTGGGACCCCTTTCTTGGTGCAGGACATGGCGAGGACACTGGGCCTGGCCGATGAGTGGGCGAGTGCGGACGAGCCGAGCCGCGTCAGGAGGGAGAGTCACGGCAAGGCGAGGTTCGAAGACTGGCCCGTATGTCTCCCTGGACAGCAAGGGGGTGTACTGGTGCAGGATAGCGCCGAATTCCTGCGGCGGCAGAGAGAGAGTTATGCGGTGCTTCCCCAAGCTGGGGACACGCGTGGCATTGGCGGCTCGCGCGCCCAACTGTCAGAGACTAGGCGGCAGCTGGCCGTCGCTCAACATGAGTTGTCGCTCCTGGTAAGTTACGTGCCGCACTTTTAACTTCAGATTTTGGAGTTTCACTGACGGCCGTTGTTTATTTTGTTCCAGCGTGCCCAGCAGACAGCGACGGTGGGAGTGGCTGGCGGATCTTCCAGTTCCTCGGCCCCTTTTCTCGAGATTGCCTCCCTCCGGGAGCAACTTGCGGGTGCGGTGGCCCGCGCGACCTGGGCGGAAGAGGAGCGTGACGCCTGGGTGGCGACTGTAGCGGAGCTGTGGCATCGCGGTGAGGAGAGACCTTCTCCAGACATCCTGGAGTTAAGGGTTCTTCTGCAGATGATGAGGAGAGAGGCAGAGAGAGAGAAAGCCGAGAGAAGGTCCGAGCGACAGCGGGATCTGATCGAGAGGAGGGCCTTGGAGGCCCAAGTGAGGGAGCTCCAGCTGGGCCTTCAGGACGTCGTGCAGAGGTTAGGAGGGATGGAGATGCGCTACGAGAGAGCGCGAGAGTTCGGGGAGCGACTCTGCCAGTCCGGTCGCTTTGCCGCCAGTGGCTTCTTTGCCACGCCAGGGGAGGAGCAGCGAGTCACTGCTGCGGAGCAGGCGCCCAGAGGCGAGGCAGGTGCTACTGCACGGGGATCCCGGAGGCTTCTGAGGGACCCTCACCTCGGGGGAGAGGAGGAGAGTGCCCAGAGAGATGAGTGATGGTGAGGATTGGCGAGCTAGTGGACCCGCCACCTCTCTATGATTGTAGTGTTTGTGACAGCTTATGTAGAATTATGAATGGAGTGATTTGATTTTCTGCTGTTTATTTGTTCTTTTGTGCGTTCCTTCTTCCCTACACTTCTTCTCCTTTGCACTGTTCCCATGTGATAGGTCTGTCGAGACTCCGCCCCAAGCAGAGAATCGCATCTTGTTGTGACCATTTTCCACGGGAATCTGCCGTCGAAGTCAATAATGACGGCCCTAGTTCCTTTTTCCGGATGTTATGTCAAATTTTGCGGATGTCCTCCAAATTATGATAGGGTATCCCTAAACAACATAGGGGCTATTCGTCCTATTCTTTATCCAGTCAATCACCCTGTGCGAGCGGTGAAGCGACACATGGGACCGCTTGGGCGGTGCCTCATTACGAGGGCTATTATTGACAGGTGATGGAGGCAATCTTGGCCCGCACTCCTTCCATTTCTATAAATTCTTGTCCCTTTTATCCTCCCAGGTATATCGAGAGCTAACTCGAGGAGCACAATTTCTTACGGGAGAGGAGGAGTTCAAAATTCTGAGAGTTGGATGGAGGGCGAATCTTCCCATTCCTCGAAGAGAAGCAGGTCCAGTGGTAGTAGTTCCAGGAGGCTTTCAGACCTTGAAGGGCACTTCAGCGAAAGGGCCCAATCACAACTCGTAAGCCAAGTTTTCTTGCCCTTTTCTCATTCTTTCTTCCTTTCTTCTGACCAAATCTCACCCCCATTCCTTGTATGTGTAGGTTGTGATGAAATCACAAATCTTATGGGAGTTGGTAGTAGCAGCGTACAGGGGCCTCCCAGATTTTCAGAAGGCGAGGCTAGACGTGATGGGATTTGGTACCTTCCTTCGGATCGAGTCGATCCAGCTTGACCTAGTCCTGATCCAAGCCTTGTGTGAGAGATGGGACCCAGTGAGTCGGGCATTCCTGATGCCCTGGGGGCACATGGTGCCCAGCTTGGAAGATGTGGTCCGAATTACGAGTCTCAAGGTGGATGGCGAGGCAGTGACCGGAGTCACTTACGCGGACTACCGAGAAGGTGCCTAGAAGTTACTGGGTTTGGACCTAGATGGTCGGAAAAACAGGTCGGTAGCTAGGGCGTCCCTCATGGATGCATTAGGGCTCACCGACACTCGTCGGCGGGACGATGAATCCTCAGAAGAGTTCATGGAAAGGATAGAAATAGGATGCCGCGCCGTGTACTGCACAGATTTCGGTGACTGGGAAAGATGCAACATAGATTTGAGGAGATTTCTCCTCTTCCTTTTGGGGAGATTGGTACTGAGCTCGAAAGGGGACGGTATCCAATGTTGCTTCCTGGAGCTGCTGTCAGACCTTGAAAGAGTAGGGTATTATGCCTGGGGAGCCGCCATGCTGGCACACTTGTTTGCAGGCCTATTCCAAGAAACGGATCGTGAGATGACTGTGAGTGGTTTCACACCATTCATCCAGGTATTTTTGGTTTTGCTTGTTTTGTATTTTTTTGTGTTTTTGCAAAGTTCTGATGGCCTGCGCCGAGCAGCTGTGGAGCTATTATTACCTCCCTATGGGGAGAGCTCGGCATTGGCGACCTGCGATGGTGCCGCTAGCCAGGCGGTGGGAACCCATCATGAGTGCGGCACCCCTAACCTACCAACTGATGGTGCTAAGGCGGGAGCTACAGGAGTTCCCTGCAGCGATGGTAAACTGGAGACCCTACTCAGACATGGTCGATGCTGACCAGCCGTGGGTTCTAGCAAGTCGTGCCCGGTTCGGACGGGAACTGTGGATGCACTGCCTGAATGAAATCGAGCCACTTCGGCTACGATTGATTATGAGGACTTTAGGACTGGCTCAGGAATGGGTGGATACGGCTGCGCCACCTCGTGTCGGGAGAAAGACGCGGGGACCGGTGACCTGTATTGACTGGCGCGTGCGATTCCCCGAACAGTACGAAGATTGGCAACGGGGTGGCATGATTGTAGAATCGCAGGCGCGGGATAGCGAAGACTACTTGCGTCTATATAGGATAAAGTACGCAGAGCGGCTCCAACCCCGGGGACTTGTGGAGGTAGGTTTCCCCTTTTTCTCTTTTCTTCTTTCTCCTTTTTTGGTTTTCTGGTGGAAATGCTGACTCGTATGGCTGCAGGATGTCCGGGATGCCATGATAGCGAATTTACGAACTCGCTTGGCAGAGATGGAACAACAGTCGGGCGATGCCCGCGGAGTTATGAGCGCCTTGGTAGGTGTACAGTACGTTCCTAATTAAAACCCCAGATTCCAGATGTTGGCTGCTAATTCAAGCGGTCGTAGCATGCCCAGATTGGCGCGGCTTCTCCAGCGATGGGAGTGGGTGGTGCCTCTTCCAGCTTGTGGATTCCCACCTCAGAACTTGACTCGCTTCATGAGCAACTTGCTCAACCCACGCAGCGTGCTGCGGAGGCAGAAGGGATGCTCTCTATACAAGTGAGAGTCTGATGCGGGACGAGACACGGACACGGCAAGCCCGCGATCGTCCCTTAACGAGGGAAGCGTCGGATGTGCGCGGTTGAGAAACCGGCAGTGAGCTAGGGTGGTCGGCTCTCACTTGTACCCGGATCGGGTCACGGGACGGTCTCGCACTCTCTCGCAGCGGCAGTGATATGAAAATAAAGCGAGCTAGATATCCCTACACATGCTCTCTAGCAGCGGCATAAACAAGCATATATAGAAATAAGCGAAATGCCAAGTGTAGGAGCGAATACGATACCTCCACGCGCTCGGCGTGGGGACGACGGACCCGGCCGAAACTCGTACTCCCGGAACAATATTACACAATATTACAGAAATGTAAGCCGCTGCCCACTCCACGCAGGGAGGTAAAGGGCTACACAATGGGGTCCGGGAGGACCGAATTCGGGTTGACGGGCGGCTTCTCGCGCTGTTTCGGCAACACCCGAACACGTGACGGTGGGGCCCACGTGCTGTCCGGAGGGGCCGTGTGGGACCCGGTGGCACCGCTGTAGTGGTGGATGCCCGGAGGGTCTCTCCTTGGGATGGCGGCGCGCTGGAACGCCGGCCGGAGGCCCGGCGGCTCCGTTCTGCACCGGTCGAAAAAACCGGCCACGGACCTGCACTTTCTGATTTTCAGCGCGCGCTCGGACGGGAACGGACGCTGCGATCAGATCCGATGTCCGATTGACACGAAATTAGCGCCGTTGGAAAGCTGACTCGAAGTACTTCAATGTAGGCCTAGAGATCTGGCCTGGATCTTTGCTGATCTTGACTTATGGAATTTATAACCTCCTGTTGTACAGTAACTAAACACTCAGATCTACAGAGCTGATCTCTGATAACTGCCGTTGACCGCTATGAGGACCTTGGATTCAGACTTCGACTTCTTCATGAAAGTTGTAGGATTTTGAGTTGGGAAGATGGAAAAGTTGGTTTGGACACGTTTGGATGTGTCTATGAATTTCTATGATTTGTTTACTGGAAGAAGGTTGAATCTGAGATCTGGCTGGAGGTACTGTAGCTCCGGTAGAACATGAATTTTGAAAAATAGGTAAAAGACTCAAAAAAAATTAATAAAAATGGTGGTGGTAGGGAAAAATGGACAGAAACCCCAGTTAAATTGGGAGGGTAAAAGAAATTCAAAAGGGTGGTAGAAGGGGACGAACTCAAAGGTTCTGTCACTGTAGACAGAATAAGATCTGATTTGAGTTTGGGGAATGAACGAAGTGGAAACAATATGAAACGGGGGAATTTGGAGCTGAATGTTTTTTTGGGGAAGGATCTATAAGGTAGGAACCAACCCTAAAAATTTGAAGTCGATCGGAACTCGTGGCTGACTTGAAGAATTTCCGAGCTTCACCTCTGTCCAGCAAGACAGAACACCGAAATTGATCCCGTGGCGGCTCGAAGGCGGCACGAACGGCGGCGGCGGCGGCACCGGTGATGATCAGAGGTTGAGAGGGGATGAAGGGAGGTAGAACCACTCTAGATCTGGGGTTGGAGGAGATAAACCAGAGGGAGAGAGGAGGGGCTCAAGAACACTCTTGATTTTCCAATAATTTTCTCTTCATTTCTTCATTAATTCATTCAAAATGAAAATTACAACCTTATATAGGATGCCAACCAAACTCAATCTCAACCCTTGGATCTAGGGGTTTGGATTGGATGGCTGGGATACAATGAGAATCCCACATTGAATACATTAGTTTAATCAAATTGACCACATGTGTTCAAACTTGGTGTAATTCCATTCAAACACAACCTAACTACAACTACCAAGCCTAATAAGGCCAAAAGAGCATGCGCCCCCCTTCTTGGGCCAAGCCCATTCTTGGGCCAAGAGCCACTCCATATGGCATGCTAGGCATGGGCCATTCCCACTTTGATGGCCCATGAGAGGATGGAATCCCATTTGGGCTTTAAGAGCCTTAATGACCCACTTTGAAACCAAATGGCCCAATATGAAGGAGCCATCTTAAATGGACCTTAAACATGCTACCTAGTTATGGACTCTTCCTAGAAAGAGGCCCATTGGCTTAATTAAGCCTTACAAGGATGGCCCAAAAGAAGGAAATCAAAAATTACACACTTTCAAGCTAATACAACCCATAAAACATACCTATACAATCCATAAGCTCATGATGTCCTCATCAATTCTCCCCGGGTGGGAGAAACTCGACCCCGTCGAGTAGGGGTATGGCTGCTCGAGTACTCTGGCGGATCCGTCACCGTGCCAAGTAGCGCGGGTATGCTCCACTCCAAGTGATCGGCACCTGCTCATTCCACATATACTCGATATGCGCACTGCTATGGCCAAAGGTGGTCACTCCGAAGGGGCACTCTCAACGGAAGGAAACAGCTCAAAGACTCACTAGGAATCACTGCTGAGTCCCGATAGGTGACTGATCCGGGTATAGAAGTAAACCGATCCCATACTCGTCAAGTGAATCGACTCGCTTCACACTCATTCGGGAACGACACGAGCTTGCACAAGACACATGCAGACTCACCATGCACAGACACACGAATGCAAACCACGCAAACAAACCACACAAGAAAACACACTAACTCAACTATGACCCTAGACACACCTAATGTTAGTCCGACCCGTACATGGGTGACGGCGGACCAGGACACCCGAATATGTGCCATGCATACACTAGATGTACTCGATGCTTGACGGAATGGATGACTCCTAGACACCCTAAGATGTACCAATCATGCATTGGCGACCTATGGGATTTGGGTGGGGAAGGACTAGGAGATCCAAAACTACCCTCGTCATCACCCCTAGATGTAGAGACGGCGTGCCGACTAGGCCGAGGGGTATGAGTGGAATAGTGAACTCTTCGGAAGAGGTGGAGAGAATGTGATAGCTCGGGAGCTTCACTAGTGGAGGGGTCAAAAGGGTCGAAGAAGGTGTGACCCCATGAAGTGGGTTCCAACATGACATGGTCCCAATCGTGAAATTCTTGAAGGTGCGGGTGGTCACCTTCCTCCGTCATGGTAGATGGGACCGTGTATAGGAAATATGACTCCTCCCTCGGAAGCAAAGTCATGAAGTCGGGCTCATCCGGTAGTGGGAGAAGTAGAAGAACCTCCGTGGTGACACAACCCACGGTGCACTCGGAGGTAATGGACCCTATGGCCGGATGGGTGAAGCTAAGACTAGCGGGTTGGTTAAAGCCTCGGGTCAAAAGATGCGTCAACTTCCATTGTGAATCTAATCCCATGACAAGATCATCCAACGTATCAACATGGTGACGAGATCGAAATGTGGTATGGAATGAGTTGACCGGCACTAGTGGTAGTGTGGGGTCCATTGATGGGAAGGGATGTGGGACCAAGCCATCCTTGAGCCATCTAAGAAGTGGCTCGACTATGTAAAGTGTTCCCGTAAGAAACACGGGTGGCTCGGGCTTTGGTAGTTCCCACTTTGATGGTTTCGAATGAAGACTGGAGGTAGATAACAATGGAGCATCCATGGGTGGTGGAGTAGCTTGTGTCCTTTCCCACCAATCCGAAATCATTTTCTTTATTTCCTCTAAGGAGCGGGTTGGAGGAGGGACCTTGGGGTGGACTAGCTCCTTAACTCTCGGCTCGGGTGTGAGCCTCGGCTCGGTTATAAGAGGGACTTCCACTCGGTTGGAGGTGCTTGAGTGGGTTGGGATGGGAGTGCCAAGGGGAGGTTGGTTGGTGGTGCATGGGCGGGCCACTAGATTGGGGTCACTTTGGTGGGTTTGGACGGCGGTGAAGGGGTGGGATTGGGTAGAGGTGTGGCCCACTTGATTGTGGGTGAGTTGGTGGGGTTGGTGAGTGGAATGACCTCCGTGGTTGGAGGTAGGTGGGAGGGGAACGTAGGCCCTCCTAAGCACTCTCTTCATTTCCCACCATGACTTGATGGGCCTTAGATTCCTATCCTCCCTCCAATATTTGATGTCCCTCCAAGTTGCAGCGGCTTCCCCAAAAAGTCGCCTTTTGGCAACATCGACTTGCATGGGCCCGTACATGATGTACACCTCGAAGTAATCATCCATAATGGCTTCCCATTCTAGATAGACACTCGGGTCATCGGACCCGTAGAAATCCCGGGTTTCGGGTCTCGTGGGGTGGTTCGGGTGGTCCTTCCATTTGAGATAGTATCGCCACCATCCCGGAGTTTGGGACTCCATGGGACACGGGAAACTAGTGGGTGGCCATGCCGACACTCGGACCAAAACACTAGACACGACACTAAGTAATGCAAAGTTGGAATGCACTAACTAATGCACACTAAGGACCCTAGACGTAAACCAAGACTCGATACGTGGCGGAGATAATTGACCCGAAGGTCACTCGCGCAAGTGTGCGGCCTTCCCGATAGGCGTAACCTAACGGTCGGACAACACCTTTTTATATACCGAGTAAAGGGATGTATGCGACCCAAAAATGACTCTTTTTGTTGTTTTAAAAATGTGATGATCCTAAACACGACTTAGACCGACTAATGACTACATGACACGCCTTTTTTTTTTTTTGAATGCAAACACCCTAGACTCAACCTGCTCTGATACCAAATTGATGCGGGACGAGACACGGACACGGCAAGCCCGCGATCGTCCCTTAACGAGGGAAGCGTCGGATGTGCGCGGTTGAGAAACCGGCTGTGAGCTAGGGTGGTCGGCTCTCACTTGTGCCCGGATCGGGTCACGGGACGGTCTCGCACTCTCTCGCAGCGGCAGTGATATGAAAATAAAGCGAGCTAGATATCCCTACACATGCTCTCTAGCAGCGGCATAAACAAGCATATATAGAAATAAGCGAAATGCCAAGTGTAGGAGCGAATACGATACCTCCACGCGCTCGGCGTGGGGACGACGGACCCGGCCGAAACTCGTACTCCCGGAACAATATTACACAATATTACAGAAATGTAAGCCGCTGCCCACTCCACGCAGGGAGGTAAAGGGCTACACAATGGGGTCCGGGAGGACCGAATTCGGGTTGACGGGCGGCTTCTCGCGCTGTTTCGGCAACACCCGAACACGTGACGGTGGGGCCCACGTGCTGTCCGGAGGGGCCGTGTGGGACCCGGTGGCACCGCTGTAGTGGTGGATGCCCGGAGGGTCTCTCCTTGGGATGGCGGCGCGCTGGAACGCCGGCCGGAGGCCCGGCGGCTCCGTTCTGCACCGGTCGAAAAAACCGGCCACGGACCTGCACTTTCTGATTTTCAGCGCGCGCTCGGACGGGAACGGACGCTGCGATCAGATCCGATCGATTGACACGAAATTAGCGCCGTTGGAAAGCTGACTCGAAGTACTTCAATGTAGGCCTAGAGATCTGGCCTGGATCTTTGCTGATCTTGACTTATGGAATTTATAACCTCCTATTGTACAGTAACTAAACACTCAGATCTACAGAGCTGATCTCTGATAACTGCCGTTGACCGCTAGGAGGACCTTGGATTCAGACTTCGACTTCTTCATGAAAGTTGTAGGATTTTGAGTTGGGAAGATGGCAAAGTTGGTTTGGACACGTTTGGATGTGTCTATGAATTTCTATGATTTGTTTACTGGAAGAAGGTTGAATCTGAGATCTGGCTGGAGGTACTGTAGCTCCGGTAGAACATGAATTTTGAAAAATAGGTAAAAGACTCAAAAAAAATTAATAAAAATGGTGGTGGTAGGGAAAAATGGACAGAAACCCCAGTTAAATTGGGAGGGTAAAAGAAATTCAAAAGGGTGGTAGAAGGGGACGAACTCAAAGGTTCTGTCACTGTAGACAGAAACAGATCTGATTTGAGTTTGGGGAATGAACGAAGTGGAAACAATATGAAACGGGGGAATTTGGAGCTGAATGTTTTTGTGGGGAAGGATCTATAAGGTAGGAACCAACCCTAAAAATTTGAAGTCGATCGGAACTCGTGGCTGACTTGAAGAATTTCCGAGCTTCACCTCTGTCCAGCAAGACAGAACACCGAAATTGATCCCGTGGCGGCTCGAAGGCGGCACGAACGGCGGCGGCGGCGGCACCGGTGATGATCAGAGGTTGAGAGGGGATGAAGGGAGGTAGAACCACTCTAGATCTGGGGTTGGAGGAGATAAACCAGAGGGAGAGAGGAGGGGCTCAAGAACACTCTTGATTTTCCAATAATTTTCTCTTCATTTCTTCATTAATTCATTCAAAATGAAAATTACAACCTTATATATGATGCCAACCAAACTCAATCTCAACCCTTGGATCTAGGGGTTTGGATTGGATGGCTGGGATACAATGAGAATCCCACATTGAATACATTAGTTTAATCAAATTGACCACATGTGTTCAAACTTGGTGTAATTCCATTCAAACACAACCTAACTACAACTACCAAGCCTAATAAGGCCAAAAGAGCATGCGCCCCCCTTCTTGGGCCAAGCCCATTCTTGGGCCAAGAGCCACTCCATATGGCATGCTAGGCATGGGCCATTCCCACTTTGATGGCCCATGAGAGGATGGAATCCCATTTGGGCTTTAAGAGCCTTAATGACCCACTTTGAAACCAAATGGCCCAATATGAAGGAGCCATCTTAAATGGACCTTAAACATGCTACCTAGTTATGGACTCTTCCTAGAAAGAGGTCCATTGGCTTAATTAAGCCTTACAAGGATGGCCCAAAAGAAGGAAATCAAAAATTACACACTTTCAAGCTAATACAACCCATAAAACACACCTATACAATCCATAAGCTCATGATGTCCTCATCAGAGTCTCAGTGTTGAGTTCTCCTTGTTTATGCCTTATCGTGTATCTGAGATGGTACACTTGGCAGGAAAGGGAGACGGAAGAAGCGCTTGCCCAAGCTGCGCAGAAGGAGGCCAGGATAGCAGAACTGGAGGGGAAACTGCGGCGTCATCCTGATGACGACTCCTCTAGGGATGCCGTGGAACTGAGGATCACTCTCCAGTTGGAGAGGGAAGACCGTGAGAGAGAACGTGCAGAGAGAGAAAGAGACGCAGAGAGAGAAAGAGCCAACAGATTGACTGAAAGGGAGGAACGAAGGGCCATGGAGGACCAACTATTCGAACTCCGAATCAGCCTTGGTCTTGCTGAACAGTGGCTGAGAGATGGTGAGGAGCGCTACCGAAGAGCACGAGAGCGTGGCTTTCGTGTTGGTAGCTTCTCTGGTGCTTCCGTAGATCAACGCCGGGATGTGGGAATAGGAAGAGGAGTACAGAGCGGTAGGAGTACCGCTTTTTGTAGTTGGGTAGCACCTTTGAGAGTGTTTTGTCCGGAGAGTAGTGGGACGAGTGATGCAGAGAGAGAGGACAGAACTTGATGTAATTTTTTTTGTTTTTGGAATAAAATACAAGGTTTGGTTTGTTTATTTTTCACCTTTGCTTCAGTTGCCTGAATCCCTGCACATATCACTGAAACAAATAAATCAGAATTTCTGTTCTGACTTGGCCCCTTGCTCAATAAGCAAATGGTCACTGTGACTGTCCTTGATAACTGGTCAAGGGGCCAAGCCTTTATTTAACGAAGGCAAGGGAAAGATGCGGTGATGATAAATGCGACAGGCAAGCACACGAATGCAAGCGGTATTTAAAAGTGAGATGTTGCACGCAAATGTAATCATGCAAAATTGATTTGTTTTCTTTTTTATATTTGATATTTTTTTGTTTTATCATAAAAAGATTTTTTTTTGTTTGCAAATATGTACATTTCTCTTTTCCATTTTTTTTTGTGCTTTTATCATTTCAAAAAAAATTTATTGCTAACGCCCGGCAAGCACCCAAATGGCACCTAACCTTCGTGAGAACATGGGTTTCTTACTAACCTCCCAGGTATCCTAAGTGCACATCTAGGTTGATTTGGGCCTCTAGACCCCTCGAATGATGATCCCGCCGGCTAAGACTTATCCTGATGACAATACCGTCATGCCATGCTTAGGCTCCCAGTCGCTTCCGACCACAGGGATTCACCCAAAAGGTGTTCGAGGTAAATGATTTGCCCGACCCGTGTCTGTTTCCTCACAACTCTAGATGGTATATGATGGAACACCCTAGAACCCTAATGACCAACCGCGCGATGCTGACCCGGAATCAGACGCCGTCGCACCCATAGGTGACGCGCTTGCATTGGCCTAAGCCCGAGGTTAAACAAGAAGACATCAAGGTGGTAAACAGGGGTCTTGACCAGCCAGAAACACAGAGACTCCTTCGCAACGATAGCTTTTGCTTTTCAAAGTAGGTAACCAAATGTGTATATTAAAATAAGGTCGCAGACCCTGGGCAGTTTTCACCTTTCAGAAACTCCATCGAACCTTCATCTTTAGAGGGAGAAGGAAGAGTGTAGGGGATAAACCTCCTGAGAGGACCGGCAAAGCCGTTAACCCGGCGAGCGAATAAGGGCCCATTAACTCTTTCCTTTCGGATAGCTTCGGACCAAATCTCGAGCATTTACATTCCACGGCCCCTTTTGTGGATTCAGACTTTTGCTTTGAGGGGTTCCGTTTATTGCATCAGGCACGGTCACGACCAGGCTTTTCTCTTGATTTTGATTTTGTATTTCTTTTTGTGAGGGAGATATAGTCGTTTGACGTTTGTGGGCTCCCTTTTCGTATGCCTGCGGGGACACTGCCCTCTTCTCGTGTTCTGATCGATGCTCGAGGAAATGGATCCTAGTCTTACCTTTGGGGTTTGAGTTTCGGTTTCTCATGCTCAGCATTTTAAGGGCGCCGACTGTCTCATTTGGTCGAAGAGAAAAGAATAAAGATTACAGCTTCCGGAGATCTTCTAGGTGTGGCCCTACCGTAGGTGATGCTACCAACTTTTTTGAATAAAATACATAAGTGAACACATGTTAGCTTCCTTCGAGCGAGCATAGGCCGACGTGGCCGGACAGGGGTCTCCACGGTTCTGCAAACCAAGACCCGGTGCCTACCAAGCCTTAATGGGCCCTATCCTAACATGAAGGTAAGATGCAGGGACTTAACTACATGGTGACTGCCAGGCATCGGCATTTTGAATTTTCCATATTTTTAGTGGTTTTCAATATTTCTTTATTTTTGATGTTTTTTTATCTTTTCATCATTTTTTTTATTTTGTGCTAAGGGTAGTATTTCTTAAGATAAAGCCCATTCCAGGGGTGGGATAACTCGGTCCCTTCGGCGTTGACTAGCTTGTAGGCGTTGCCAGGGTACACGGCTTGAATTACAAATGGTCCTTCCCAATTGGGTTGGAGCTTAGAACGCGGCCCTCCAGGTTTGACAAAAATTCTTTTTACGACCATCTCACCGACTTTGAATTTTCTCTCAACGACTTTCTTTTGGTAAAAGCGAGCGAGTCTATTTTGATACACACGCGCGTGTTCGGCGGCGGCCAGCCGCTTCTCATCCAAGAGTTCCAACTGGGCGAGGAGTGAATTACGACGATCGTCGAGGGGAAATTCCTCGTCCAATTGTACCCTGAGAGAAGGGATCAGAGTCTCGTACGGGACTACCGCTTCCATACCATAAGTAAGGGCAAATGGAGTCTGCCCGGTGGGGGTACGGATTGAAGTGCGATAGGCCCATAGAGCTTCGATAAGCTTTTCTGGCCAGTCTGAAAACTTACTAGACTCGCAGGTTTTTTTGATGATTTTGAGCAATGTTTTATTGGTGGCCTCCGCTTGGCCGTTACCTTGTGGGTAATATGGCGATGAATGATGCAATGCAATTGCGTACCTTTTGCAGAGGTCCTGTAGGTCCTGAGAAATGAATTGTGGCCCATTGTCGGTGACGATCGTGCTTGGGATGCCGAATCTGGCGAGAATGTTCTTCATGATGAACTTGCAGACTGTTGACGCCTTGATTTCCGCGTAAGCTTCGGCTTCGGCCCATTTGGTGAAGTATTCCGTCGCAGTAAGGATGAAAGATTTCTGCTTGGTGAGGGAATTGGGATCACCTAGGGGACCAATGATGTCGAATGCCCACATGGAGAAAGGCCACGGGGAGGATATTGGGTGAAGTGAGGAAGATGGTGAATGGATTTTATCGGCGTGAAGTTGACACTTGACACACCTACGGACATAGACAGCACAATCCTCTTCCATAGTGGGCCAGTAAAAGCCTTGCCGAATGATCTTCTTGGCGAGCATCTGACTATTCACGTGGCCACCGCACACACCCGAGTGCGTCTCCTCTACACATTTCTAAACCTCGTCGTCGCCAAGACATCTTAACAGAATACCAGTAAGGCTCCTCCTATAGAGTAGACCTCCAACCAAAGTATATTTCTGAGCCACCCTTCTTATGGCTTTCTTGTCCTCTGTGGTGGCCCCTTCAGGATAAGACTGATCTTGGCAGTATTTGACGATTTCATAGAACCATGGTTTCTCTTGATCAGTCAGTTCTTCTTCGGCCTCTGCCAACATGATTTCTCTCTTTTCAAGGATATCTTCCTGCATGATCTTCCTTGCTATCCTGTCTTTGATGTTTACGTAGGAAGTATCATCGATTGCAGGAGCATGAAGTTTGTAGATGGAAATGGACTTAAACCATCTTCCTAGAGGGAACCTTATGGATGATGCCAACGAGGCGAGGGCATCGGCGAGAATATTCTGATGACGAGGAATATGAACAAAGATCAATTTGACGAATAGTTTGGCAAAGGCAGCAGTGAGTTCTTGGTATGGCTTGAGTTTGGGATCGCGAGTGCGATACTTAGTGAGCACCTGACGAAGGATGAGTTGACTATCACCTACGACTCGCAACTCAGTGATACGAAAAGAATGAGCGAGTTCTAGGCCAGCTAGAAGAGCTTCATATTCGGCTATATTGTTGGTAACTGGAAATTTGAGCTGGTATGCTAATGGGAATGTGAGGCCTTCAGGTGACAGGAGGGCGATGCCGATTCCTCTCCCTTGAGAATTCAGAGCTCCATCAAAATATAGTGTCCACATTGGCTCATCTGATTGGTTGATAGACATTAGTTCCTCATCTGGAAACTCTGATTGGACGGGATCGAACTTGGGAAGAGGATGGTGAGCGAGATGCTCGGCTATGGCATAGCCTTTAATCACCTTTTGCTGGATGTAGGTGATGTCGAACTGAGAGAGAAAACTTTGCCAGCGTGCTAGCCTATCCGTAAGGACGGCTTTCTCCAGAAGGAATTTGATAGGATTCATCCGAGCAATCAAGTGGACCTCATGAGCCAAGAAGTAGTGTTTCAATTTCTGCACTACCCAAACGAGGGCAGCACAGGTTTTCTCCATGACGGTGTACTTCTGCTCACAGGGATTGAGAAGTTTGGACAAGTAATAGGTTACCCGTTCCTTGCCTTCTTCATCAGCTTGTGCGAGGACGGCTCCCACGGAGTCATCCAAGACTGAGACGTAAAGGATCAGAGGTTTTTCTGGTTTGGGTGGAATGAGAACGGGTGGACTAGCCAGATATTCCCTCAACCCTTCAAAAGTTTTCTGACATTTAGAATTACAGTGGAATTCTACTCCTGGCTTGGTCAACTCGTAGAGAGGTCTACACCTTTGTGAATGTTGAGACACAAACCGACGAATAAACTGCAACCTCCCGATTAAACCTCGGACTTCCCTCAAATTCTTGGGAGGTGGCATATCCCTGATAGCCTTGGCTTTGTCGGGATCAATCTCGATCCCTCTTTTGCTCACGATGAACCCCAGCAACTTACCTGACGACACTCCAAACACACACTTCTTCGGGTTCATTTTCAGTTGGAACTCCCTTGACCTCTGCAAGACCTTAGCCAAAACTTCTGGATGTTCCATCCTGGTCCTTGATTTTACCAACAAGTCATCCACATAGACTTCCAGATATATGTGCATCATGTCGTGAAATATGGCCATCATAGCTCTTTGGTAAGTAGCTCCAGCATTCTTTAACCCAAAAGGCATGACCACGTAACAATATGTTCCCCAAGGGGTAGTGAATGACGTCTTCTCCTGATCCTCTTCTGCCAAACGAATTTGATTGTATCCCGAAAATCCATCCATGAATGAGAGGGTTTCATAGCCTGCCGTGTTATCAATCAACACATCAATGTGAGGCAAGGGAAAATCATCCTTTGGACACGCGCGGTTAAGGTCCCGGAAGTCGATGCAAATCCTGACTTTCTCATCTTTCTTCATGACCGGGACAATGTTCGCCACATAAAGGACGACTCTAATGAACCTGGCTTTGTGGAGCTTATCGACCTCTTCCTTCATTTTCAAAGCCATCTGAGGGTGGAAACGCCTTAACCTTTGTTTTACCGAGATGGACCCTGGTTTTAGGGTTAAACGGTGTTCGACCAAGGTTGAATCTAGACCCGGCATATCCTCGTAGCTCCATGCAAACGTGTCCTTATATTCCTTGAGAACCTCAATTAATGCCTCTTCTTCAGAGGGTGGTAGGTTGTCACTTATGAGGATAATCCTAGGATCTTCCTCAGTTCCCAAGTTGACTTCTTTGGTGGATTCTTCTACGGCGGTTGACGGCTCGTCGAATCTCCTCATTCCACTAGCGTATGCGCCCGCCGCATCCTCATATTCTTCACCCTCATCTTCAGTGGGGCATTCTTCATCCGTGATCTCGTAGACTCCATACCCTTCATCAGATGCACAGTCGCCCTCGCATTCTATTTCGGGTAGCTGGATGGGATTTTCTAACAACTGGGGGATGACAAGAAGGGCATGACACCTGGCGGCCAAATCCAGAAGGAATCGACGAGGGATCTGCCTACCCTTGGATTTCTTCCTAGGTACTACCCTTGGCCAATCATTCCTAGATTGACTGACAATATTTACAGAAGAAGAGAAAAGATGAAGAGGATGGTGTAGAATGTACAGGAGAAGACCCCTCAGAGGAGGGGTAGAAAAGGTCGCTCATCGGACCTTGGACGGGTGGTCCGCAAGGCGGTACGCACCCGTGGGAGATGTAGGAGGTTTCCTCAACGAAGATGTGTTGTTGGGGAGTTTGAAAATTGACGTTTTTTTTTCGTTTTCATTTTTAATGACAAAGCAGTGGGAAGAGATTGGAGGAGAGAGGAAAGTGGTTATGGCTAGAGGATTGTGAGGCTCATAGAGCAGATCATGGTTGAAGACCTGGCGCGGGTTGAAAAGCCCGCGTAGGTATGTAAGCAAAGAAGGGGACCTGGGAAGATCATCAGACAATTGTCTGGCCTAGGAAGAAGATATCAGCAAAGGCTGAGACGAGTGGATGGAGAAGATGGCGGCTAATGAGCCGTTAACGGCAATGCTGAGGATGGATGAAGATCCGTCGATGACAGGGTCCTTCTGGCGAGGACGAGGATAGTTTGGAACCTTGGCAAGAGTGGTAATATTCTCTGGTATTTCGGAGGTCAATGGTGGTCCTTCAAGCTGCGGAGACGAGAACATCCTTTCTAGTGCAACGGAAATGTCCCGTATGTCGAACCATTTGTCCCACTCGCATTCCGGATCCTTGATCTTGCCTCTTTTGGTGATCCTCGGACATTTTTCAGCCAAATATACAGCATGTGATCCCCCATATACTTCTCGTGGGTAATCTCCCATCTGAACAACGGGTCCTCTGCTGAAGTGGTTTGATAGAGTCCATGTGAGGGGCTCCCAATCCGCCTTGAACGGTCCTTTGAAGCCTAGGCCAAACCTACGGTTCGGCCTAATTTCTTTTGGCGGCTTGAGCATACCCTGTAACTGTGCGCCTAGACCTTTTCCCTGTTGATAGCCGATGATCCTCATAATCTCCCAACCTTTGGAGTGAAAAGGGAGACATGATGTTGCGGTTGCCTTGACCGGCTCCTTTGGTGCTAGTGGAATGTGAGATGGATCACGCACGTCCAGCAGTGATAATATGGGCCGATGAGACGGCCAAACAGAAGGCAGAGAGGTGTTGATAGCATCCACTGCGTGAAGGACAGGTGTACTGACCACTTTAATAATTCTCCCATTGTAAGGAAACTTCAGGCACTGATGGTTGGTGGAAGGCACAGCGTCCATGGCTTCGATGTAAGGGAGACCCAGTATAGCCTTAAATGTGGGGTCCATGTCGAGGAAATGGAATTCCGTGGGAATTGACATGGGGCCTAGTTCTGCCTTCAGGATAATCATCCCCTGCGGCGGCCTTTTGCTATTGTCATAGGTCGTGACCGTGATCGAGGAAGGTCTTATTTGTTCCTCGTCGATCCCACACAACTGAAGAGTGCACATGGAGATCACATTTATGGACGCACCCGTGTCCACAAGACACGGGTTTATGGATACCCCATTAATTTTTATTGAAATGCACAATGCATATTTCCGAGCTTCCTTGGGAGTGAGCTCGTAGTTGTGGAACATGATGGCCGGTTGTGTGTCTGTTGGGGTCAGGACGGTCGAAATCTTTTCTACAGGGAGGTCCTCGTTCACCATGACCCTTTGAAGGTACTCCATTAAGGCTGCCTGGTGGGATGTGGATCTTTGAAGTAGCTCCAGGATGGAGATCCAAGCAGGTGTCTTATCCAGGTGTTTCAATAGATCATACTGTGTTCCAAGGATAGCTCTTTCTGGTTGTTCTCCATCATCCTTCTCTGACTGAGATAGCTCAGGATTCTGACTGTTGTGGGGGAAAACCCTGTGGAAAATCCTTCCACTCCAGAGCACCATTGCCTGCGGCTTTTGTACCTCTGTGGGGGTAGCAGTGGGTTTTAACAGGGGTTTGAGGGGTAGTAGTGGAGGAATGGTTGATGAAGCAGGGGTGATGACGGGAGCAGGGATTCTGATGAGGGGTTTGTTAGGTGGAGGCATGGTGGAGGTAGAGGGGATATCGCGCGGATTATGAAGGATAAGGGGTCTAGAAGGTGGAGGCGGAGGCAAAGTGGAAGTGGGTAAGGTTTGAAACGGGTAATGGTTTTGAGGTGGATGGTGGGTGATGAGTGGTTTTGAAGGCATTAGTGCTGATGTGGTGGAGAAAGACGGGGTTATGTATGGTTGACGGATGATAAGGGGTTTAGAAGGCGTAGGGGTAAATGTGGTAGAGGTGGATGGTAAAGTGGGGGAGTGAGAGAAGGTGAGAGGGTGTGAAGGCGTAGTGGAGAGTGTCGATTGATAGGAGGTCGGGGTGCGGATGAGAGGGCGTAATGGTAGTGGAAATGGTGATGGTGATACTGACACGGGTTGATGAGAGAGAGGTGCTACCCGGGCAAGGCAAGGGTGTTGCGTGATGATAGGATTGGCAGTAGAAAGAATGGAGGTACTTTCCTGGTGCCACACCTGTTCTCTCCCGACTTCCGGGAAGGAGGAGATGGGGTTAACCTGATGATTGGGATGTTGGTGCTCCGGTAATGGATTCTGGATTATGCCCATGTCGGGCTGTTGCTGTGGGGCCTGCTGAGCCTGTTGTTGTTGTTGTTGTGGTTGCTGCTGCTGCTGCTGTTGTAACTGCTGCTGTGGTCTATGAGGAGGTCTCCTAGCCTTGAGATCCACGACGTATCGTCTCATCTCATCCCAATCTAGTTGATGTTCATCATTCATATCATGGATGTAATCTTTGAAATGGAAGCAGTAATCTACTGTGTGTCCCGGCTGCCTGTGGTAGACGCAGTATTTGGAGGTATCAACATTGGGGGGCCACGCAGGCCTTTCTCCTGGTAGGGCGAGTTGGTTTGATGCCATGAGGGCATTAAAAATGTCTGTTAAAGTTTCTGGCAATGGTGGATAGTAGGCTCTCTTGGGACCGAGCGGCCTCCTTTGTTGCTGTTGGGGAGCATAGTTCCCAGGGGGTGGAACTTGGTTGTACTGAAGTGGTGGTTGTTGTTGCTGAGGTTATAGTTGTTGTTGCTGGGGTTGGCGTAATGGAGGCATATTATCCTGGGGTGGATTATTTTGGGGTGGAGGACGAAGAGGGAAAGGACCTGGTTGAAGGGGAAGTCGGGGCATTTGTGGAGGCCTTGGATTGACTGCATAGTTGGCATTGTTGACCGCACCCACTTGCTCATTTGTCACGACCCCTTCTGTGGCTCCGCCCGGGACACCAGCGCCTGTCTTTCTAACCACTTTGGGCTTCGGCGACTCAAACATGTTCATGATGGGGGAGTCTTTTAGCTGGGTTTGGATGTATCGGGCCCTTTCATAGAGTTCCTCCATTGTAGTAACTTTATTCATGGCCAGGACATGTCTGAACTGTGGGGTTGCATTAGACACAATCATCTTCACTTGTTCGGGCTCGGAGAGGGTATCCCTTATTCTTTCTGCCAGAGACCTCCATCTATCAGCATATCGGACAAAATCCTCGTCGGGTTTCATCTTTTCGGCCACTAGGTCGGTAATGGAGAGTGAGGGACCGACCCTATCCCTATATTTCTGCAAGAACCTTCTCTGGACTATTTCAAAATTCTCGGCCTCGCGGGGCTCCAGAGAATAGAACCACTCAAGCGCGGGACCATCCAATGATCTCCGAAAGAGGTATGCCAGGGACCTCTGATCATTTTGCCAGTAAGAGGACTCATACATGAAATCCTTGAGATGAATGAAGGGGTTTCCGGTACCATTGTATCTGCGGTACGTGGGCATTTCGGAGGGAGGAAGATGAATGACGGGAAGGATTGGCAAAGCAACCTCCGGGGTGGCTTTCACGTCCACCATCCTTCTCAGATTTTGAAACTGCTCGTCCACGCGGTTGAACCTATTGAGGAGCGATTGGGCGAGCTCCTCTGGGGGTGAAGGTGGCACTTGCCACTGGGGGAGAAACTGTCTCTCGGAGACTTGAGGGGGGAACCCAGAATGAGAGGGAGCTGTCGGACCGCCGACAGTTGGCCCCGGCTGAAGCGGTGTCTGGGGAACAACGGGAGTTTGAGATTATGATGGGAACTGGAATGAGGGTGGTTGTTGGCTCGCTTGTCCTTGAAGCGAGGGAGACTGGATGGCTTGCGCCAATGAGAGAGATGGAATGGCCTGCACGGACTCTTGGAGAGGTGCGATGGCCGGAGTTGACTCGTGGGGCGTGGGGGAAACAGATTTCCCTTTTAGAATGGCCTGGAAGGCCCGGAGCTATTCAGAGGTAAGCTCCGTGTTGGCGAGGACGCCCAGTAAGGAAGAGATATCCTATGGTAGGGACGTGTCCCCGGCAATAACCTGCACCTCATGTGAGGGGTCATGAGAAGGACCCGAGTCCATAGCATAGACTCGCGGGTCGGCTGTCAAACCACGACTAGGGTGGTTTTCCTCAGAAGACTCGTGAGACATGCTCACAGTTTTCCCAGAACGTAAAAACATACACTAGCAAGTAGGTAGCAGAGATTATCAAACAAGTGGATGCCTTTACGCCCTTTTTTGTGTTTTGATTTTGGTGATTTTTTTTGTGTTTTTAACGAGATCCGAAGTTCACACAAAATGGGGACCCTAGTTTATTTTTGTTTCACCGCCGTGTCAGCTAGGGTCTCTCGTCTCACCACGAATGAAATGACTAACTCCGGGGAACTTCAATGGTACAACTAGCCCAGTGAACGAAGAGGAGATTCTTCGATGTCGGGGACTTACGGAGGTCCCAGTGTAGGAGATTCTAGTCTGTTGAGAGGAATTCCCAAACGGAGAGTCCTTCCTTCACCAGGAAAGGGTGATCCTCAAAAAATGAAAAAAGGATAGAAAAGAGGAATGGATGTATGCAATGGAATGCTGACAGATATATAGAGTAAGAAAACAACAGAAATAACAGACATATAATAAACAAAGAACCAATCAAAACTGACGGTGTTGCCGTGAGCACAACGGGGGCGCGCGCGGGCGCGAAGGTGGAGAGGCACGGGTGGTGCCGAACTTGCAAGGGTAGCCGAAAGGAAGCAGTAGAGGTCCCACCGTGATCGCCAATCTGTGAGCGACGTCACGCGGTTCCGGGAAGCGGAGAGAGGACGCGGAGCGCGCGCGGGCTCCTCTTTTCGTTTGTTTTATTGTTTTGCTGCAACACAGAGATGATAGAGAAGAGAGAGAAGGGGCCACCACGGGAGATTGCTCCGTCGGGGCGAGCGGGACAAGTGTGATATAGCAAAATATGGGGTTTAAACGGCCATAGCGGGAAGTGACTCGCCGCGGCCTCGGGGGGACGGGAATGGTGCAAAAATTAAATAACAAGAATTGAAACGGCCATTGGGGAAGTGACTCGCCGCGGCCTCGAGAATATGAGCAGATAATAAGATGACAGAATATAGAGAGAATACAAAGAGCGGGAATTTAAACGGCCATTGGGGAAGTGACTCGCCGCGGCCTCGAGAACACAAACAGATAAGAATATAACGTATAAGAACGTGAATTTAAACGGCCATTGGGGAAGTGACTCGCCGCGGCCTCGAGAACACGAATAGATAAGAATATAACATATAAAAATGGGAATTTAAATGGCCATTGGGGAAGTGACTCGTCGCGGCCTCGAGAATAGGAGCAGAATATAACAGAGTATAAAGAGAATATAAGAACGGAAATTTAAACGGCCATTGGGGAAGTGACTCGCCGCGGCCGTGAAAATAAGATGTGATCGCCAGGGGTCGAAAGACCCCAAAATAAGAAAGTGATCGCGCCTACCTCAAGAGCGGGAGATGGCGGGTTGCTTCTTCCTCTCCCTCCGGCCGGCCGACGGAGAGGGCTTTCCTCGGCTACCCTTGCAAAACAACGACAAACAAATGACAAGTGGATTTGAAAGATGGAGGTGTAGTATTCAAATCCTTACGATAAAAATAACGAAATGATGGCAAGACACACACCTGGTTGGTGTTATCTTTTAAACCCCTCTCGGACTCGAGTAGGAGGAAGATGAGATGATGGATGCAAGAAGTATAAAAGAAGAGGCGCCCTTATGAAGGGGGATAGAGGGTGCAATATGATGAATGTAAAGAACTATGGAGAAAAAGGGGAAGAAAAGGCTTATTGGATGAGCCGAGGGTGAAATCCGGCGGAGCTCCGGCAGCATGGGGACGACGTGGAAGCGCGGTGGATGAAGACGACCTTCCTCTCGCGAGCGTGAACACCCGAGAAGCCGGCAGAACCTCCACCTACAAAAGAACCCACGGGTTAGAAAATGACTCCGTAGCCTATGGACTCCGGCAGCCTATCGGATCACTTCTAAGCTCTTCCAGAACTGAGGGGGTGGGCCTCTATTTATAGGGCTCCGGAGGGTGGAGGCGTCCAGGACCCTGGACACCTCCATCAGGGCCGAAATAATATTTTATTCTATTTTTATATATTTTTTTGGAATACTTTTTTGGAGACGTCCAGGGCTCCGGACGCCTCAAACAGGTCCACCGAAAATTGAGGACGGCCGCACGCAGTTTGGCACAACGCGTGGTTTTGTGAGCGGCGCCTCGTGATTCAGAAATGGGCGCGTCCAGTTGACTGGACGTCTCTATAATTGGATTTTTTCGCACATGACAAACCGTCGTTCGGTGGTCGGCGCCCGTGAGAGATTTGATGGAGGCGTCCAGGGGCCTGGACGCCTCCAAAATATATATTATTTTATTTTTTATTTGTTTTTTGTGCCAAGGCTGGCATTTTGATTTTTTTATAATTGTTTTTATGGAGGCGTCCAGGGGCCTGGACGCCTCCATTAATATGTATATATTTTTATTTATTTTTTTGTTTTTTATGCCAACTGGCATTTTACACATATTTTTTATTTTTGTTTTTATGGAGGCGTCCAGGGCCCTGGACGCCTCCATTAATATATATATTTTTTATTTGGTTTGGGCCCTGAGAAAAATAAAATAAATTAAATTAAAAAGATGGGGGCGTCCAGGGTCCTCAAATCAGACGTCGGCGGCCGCCCGTCAGACACCCTTCCTGATTCCGGAACCTCCTGATGCGTCTGACTGGGGTTGACGCTGTCCGAATGCCGTGACGGGATGATTCCGAATGCCAAAAAAGGCAGAAGAAGACCCAAGAAAAGGAAGCACTCGAGTGATTCAAAATGCGTAAGCCGTTGCGGGGCGTCGTATAGTAATATGAGACTTTCTCAGGAGGCGTCAAGAATGGCGTGTCTACACCCGCCGCATGAAAACCCGAGAGGGCGCGTGGGCAAAAGCAAGAGGGGGCCGGTACCGGTGAAAACCCGAAAGGGCGCTTGTATCAGTAATGTGGTTCAAAAAAAAAGAAGAGAAAAGAAAAGAGAAAGAAAAGAGAGGAAGAGATCAACAAACCAGGTCAGCTCCCGACATCCTGTCGGCACTGACGAAGAGACCAAGAGACAACAAACCAGGTCAGCTCCCGGCACCCTGTCGGCACTGATGAAGAGACCAAGAGACAACAAACCAGGTCAGCTCCCGGCACCCTGTCAGCACTGACGAAGAGACCAAGAGATCAACAAACCAGGTCAGCTCCCGGCACCCTGTCGGCACTGACGAAGAGACCAAGAGATCAACAAACCAGGTCAGCTCCCGGCACCCTGTCGGCACTGACGAAGAGACCAAGAGATCAACAAACCAGGTCAGCTCCCGGCACCCTGTCGGCACTGACGAAGAGACCAAGAGACAACAAACCAGGTCAGCCCCCGGCACCCTGTCGGCACTGACGAAGAGACCAAGAGATCAACAAACCAGGTCAGCTCCTGGCACCCTGTCGGCACTGACGAAGAGACCAAGAGATCAACAAACCAGGTCAGCTCCCGGCACCCCGTCGGCACTAACGAAGAGACCAAGAGGCAACAAACCAGGTCAGCTACCCGACACCCCGTCGGTGCTGACGAAAAGACAAAGAGATCAACAAACCAGGCCAGCTCCCGACACTTTGTCGGCACCAGCAAAGAGAAGAAGGGGCCAATACACCCACGGGCACCGCCCGGCTCATCCTTCGCCTGCGCTACCCGTGGGTGGGGGGCATTTGTGGACACCAAAAATTATGCACCCGGATGTCCTGTTCGACTCGGCGTCAACAACGAAGCCGAGAGAAGCAGCCCGGGAGAGACTGGTCATTCGGATGCCCCAAATGCGCATACTGCCGTGAAGCCACCCCCAGGAGTCACGACAGTGAAGAGAAATCAATCACAAAGAGCCCCACAATCCATGGGCCTCAAAGAAAATCAAACGGGGCACAACTCGTGCTCACAACGGGCTCAACATTGCCCATTTAGCCCTTCAGCGGCACGCCCCCAGGGCCTTCAGCGGCACAGCCCCCAGGGCCTTCAGCGGCATGCCCCAATGGGCTTCAGCGGCACAGCCCCCAGGGCCTTCAGCGGCACAGCCCCCAGGGCCCTCAGCGGCACGCCCAAGAGAGGGGCCTTCAGCGGCACACTCCCCATGGAACTCAGCGGCACGCTCTGCTGGGCCTTCAGTGGCACGCCCGTTGGGTGTTCCCGCGGCACGCCCTTTTGGCCCTCCTACGGCACACTTGTTTAGCCCACCAGCGGCACAACGTTAAGCCTTTTCAACGGCTAAATGACATGGTGGCCATGCCCTACGCGTCCTTGGCGCGCAGTGAGCTCCCTGAGGTGTCAGCCAACGGTTGGGCCACGCGGGCTACTCCCCTGGCAGCCAGGACAGGGGGAGTCAAACCCCATCATCACGAGCCACGTCCCACCTCCGACGGCTGTGCTCGAAGGCTCCCGCTGCTGGGAGTATAAAGGCACTCCCATTCAAGGAAAGAGGGGGGCTGGAGAGGAACACACACCCAGACAGAGGGAGAGACATACGCAAGAGAGGAAGAGAAGAGAAGGGAGAAGAAGAAGGGCTCCGGCGTGAGTCTCCTCCGGCGGCCACCGGGCAGAAGAGAGAGTAAGAGAGAAGGAGGACTGAATGTAACAGGGGGAGGTGCGGGGGAATGAGCAGTGGACGCTCGTCCCTGCTTCAACCCCCAACACTTTCCCTTCCGTGGTTTTCCTTGTTTTCTTCCTCCCTTCATCTTGTATTTTGGTTTTCTTCCTTGCCCGTATCCTTGACTCGGGCGTGCTCGGCAATGTATATGGATGGCCACGGTCCCTTGCTCCCCATGAATGAAAATCACCCTCCTTGGGTTTCTTTGTTATTTCTGTTGGTTTACGCCAGTTTTCATGGTGTATGATGTGTTGTTCGTTTTTCCTCCATTTCTCTATTTCTCCGATACTTTTGGGGTCCCCGTAGGGACGTGATTCTTCCTATATGACCCTTGGCCTCACGGGTTCTTTGCCCTCTTCTAAGGCCGTCAGTTGTGCCTATTTGCTCAGCGGGGGAGAAACCCTCCTCCTCTTCTGGAACGCCCAGTCACCAGTGGCCCACTCTTGGCCCTTAACCCTCCTCCTCAGTAGCTCATCCTGAGACTTCCTCCACGGCACGGCCTTAGCAGTCTTCGCCGGCACACACCATAGTAGCCCTCAGCAGTACACCCCCCCCCCTTTTGTGCCTCAGCTATACGCCCTTGGCCTTCCTAGCCCGGCACGCCTTGGTTGAGCCTCAGTCCACCTTGTCCAGCCCTAGAAGTCTTCGGCCCACTGTTTTCCCCTTGTTTTTCGAGGTTTTATAAAGGTGTTGCTGCCTCCGGGTGCCCACCTCCAGTTGTCGGGTTCCGCCACTCCGTGTGGGCGCGTTCCCTTTATCTCCCTTACGCCCGGGTCAAGGGGAGATGCTGCCGAATTTTTGTCAGAAAATAATAAACATGTTAAAAAGGCACAAGGAAGCAACAAACGCATGAATGATTAATGATAGGACTTTCCAACTAATCAAGGCCCTGCCGATAGCACGAGAAGAACTGAACCGAATAACGGCATAACATGTCCGACGTTTGATTTACGAGCAGAGGCCGAACAGAGCAAAGCAGGGGAAAAGTTTATATAAAACTACATGAAAATTAATGAAAGAAGAAAAGAAAAGCCTTAAAACAAGTAACAGAAGAGCGGGCCTTCACCTCCACCCTGGTTCCAACCTTCACCGTTACCCTCCGTTTTTATCCTTCACCGGTACACCCCTCCTAACCCCCCCAGCGGTACGCCCCTTTTTGGCCTCCAGCGGTACACCCTCATCACCCCCCAGCGGTACACTCTCATCATCCCCCTTAACATTTCCAACCCCAAACCGCCTTCAGCGGTACGCCCTTCCCAACCTCCAACGGCACACTCCAGAGAGCCTTCAGCGGTATACACTGCCCATCTTCAGCGGCACACTCTAACGACCCTTCAACGACACAACTTCCTGGCCCTTTCAGCGGCACACTCCTTCCCATTGCCTCTCCCTCTTCGCCGGTACACCCTCATCCACTGTCTCAGTGGAACCCAATGTGTAGACTTGGCAGATTGACGCACAAACACAGCAACAAGCAATGTATAGACTTCGAGCTACAGCTAAGGGACAACGTACAGACTTTGTGCTGCAGTGTACAGACTTTGGGTTGACCAATGTACAGACTTCATGCTGCAACGTATAGACTTTGTGCTGCAGCGTACAGACTTTGGGTTGACCAATGTACAGACTTCATGCTACAACGTACAGACTTTGTGCTGCAGCGTACAGACTTTGGGTTGACCAATGTCCGGACTTCATGCTGCAACGTACAGACTTTGTGTTGCATCGTACAGACTTTGGGTTGATCAATGTACGGACTTCATGCTGCAACGTACAGACTTTGTGCTGCAGCGTACAGACTTTGGGCCAGCCAATGTATAGACTTCATGCTGCAACATACAGACTTTGTGCTGCAGCGTACAGACTTTGGGCCAGCCAATGTATAGACTTCATGCTGCAACGTACAGACTTCGTGCTACAGCGTACAGACTTTGGGCATGCCAATGTATAAACTTCATGCTGCGACGTACAGACTTTGTGCTGCAGCGTACAGACTTCGGGATGGGCAATGTACAGACTTTGTGCTGCAGTGTATAGACTTTGTGGCCGATGTACAGACTTTGAGCTGCAGTCAATAGGCAATGTACAGACTTTGAGCTGAAGGATGTACAGACTCTGGCCTGGCCAATGTACAGACTTTGGGCTGGCCGATGTACGGACTCTGAGCTGCAATGTATAGACTCTAAGCTGCAGCCGATGAACGATGTATAGACTTTGAGTTGCCCAATGTGCAGGCTTTGAACCGCAGCCAAGGGATAGTGTATAGACTTTGAACTGTAGCCCAAGGGCAATGTATAGACTTTGAATTGGCCAATGTATAGACTTTGAGCAGCCAATGTACAGACTGTGAGCTGCAGTCAATAGGTAACGTACATACTTTGAGTTGAAGGATGTACAAACTTGACATGCTGGTTGAATAGACAATGTACAAGCTTTGGGGCTGATGAATGTACAGACTTTATGTCATCCTCCCTTTCTTCGCCGATACACTCTTCAGGCCCCCCCAGCGGTACACTGCCTTGAATCCTTCACCGGTACACCCTCCTTAAGCCCTTCACAGCTCTAGCCCTTCGCCAGCACACCTCCGCCCTCCTTCGCCGGTACATCACCTTTGGCCCTTCAGCGGCACCCATCCCCAGCCCTTCGCCGACACACTCTTCTGCCCACCTTCCTTCAGCGATATACCCTTTTTTTTAAGCCCCTCTTTCAACCCATCAAGGGTCAACTCTCTCCAAAAAAAAAAACAATGATAAAGGTATATATACATAATACATGAATACACGTATATATGTACATATAGGCATCTAATGGCAGCACTGACAAGCTAATAAAAATCATGATGGATAAATAAACCTGAACATATCCATATAAAAAAATGACGAATGAAATAAGTGACAATAATAATAATAATAATAAAAGGGGCAATAATGGCAGTAAGCAAGATGAGGGAAATCACCCGGAACAGATGCGGAAAAGGGAATAAGCAACGGGGTAATAAGAACAATAATGATAAAAGATTATAAGGTATTAATAATTCTACATCATAGCCCCCTCTCTCCGTGACTCGACGCAGAAGGAACAATGATGCCGCCCTCTCAGACCGGGCCCGAGTCTTGGGAATCATCCTGATATGGCCAGGCCCCGACCTGATCTCGGGCCGACATTCCAATCAGACCGGATTCGTTTCTCACCCTGGATCCCTTCCGAACCATCATTAAAATTGCCGCGCGTTCGGTAGACATTTGAACGGGTCCACCTCGGTTTCCGTCGTGTTTCTATCACGGACCCGAGTCCGAATATGAAAAGGTCCACGAGTGATCGACATGGCCAATGGCTCGTATCCTGATGTGGACTTTAGTGTGATTTATTCCTGTCCCCTTCTAGTGCAGTTAGTATTATTTATTTTTGGCCGCAGGGCCCCTAATTTCGGCAATTAATCAAGGGTATTCCCTCGTATGGGGGATGTAAATGACGTCGTGACCTTTATGGCATGACGGGATATGGTCCCGACACGAATCACACAATCGTCTGATGATGTCAGATCGAGCGCACCATGGGCTCTTCGGAGCCCGAATAAATCGTCACTCGGTGACTGGCACACCCACGCACTCAATAGACAAAACCCGCCGCCATGAAAGAGGCGAATTTTAGTGCGTCCATAGGTGGCCATGGCGTCGGACTGTGCCGCTGGCGAGGGCACAGACTGTGCCGCTGGGGGGTTGGTGCGTGTGTGCCGCTGGGGGGTTGGTGCGTGTGTGCCGCCGAGCAGGGGACATGAGTGTGCCGTTGGGGCGACCAAAAGGGCGTACCGCTGGGGCGGCCAGGGAGTGTGCCGCTAGGGCGGCCACTGGGGTGTGCCGCTGGGGCCACCGAGGGCGTGCCGCCAGGGGGCATGCCGCTGGGAAGAGGCACAGGGTGTGTGCCGCTGGGGCCACTAAAGGCGTGCCGCCAGGGGGCGTGCCGCTGGGAAGAGGAACAGGGTGTGCCGCCAGGGGATGTGGCCTGGGCGTACTGCTGAGGAAAGAAGACTTCTTCAACCGGAGGACCTCCGGTGTCACCCTTGGGCACACCGTGACTTTGTTGGGGCCGTCACTCCTTGTGGGCGTGCACCCGTGTTTTCCCTTACCCCTCCAGCCTAGGGGAAACTCTGCCGAAATTTCGTCAGAAATTATTGGCATTCTTTTAATTCAACTGTAGTGTAGCCCCCTTTATAATTTCCTTTCCTTTTCCTTTACTTATGCCTTGTTCTGACTTGCGGTATCTTGCCCTTTACAGAGAAATGGCTGCCCCGAGAGATTCTGCTGCTTCCGGTGCCGAGCACGTTTCCCTACCTCCGGTGCCAGCAGTCACTTGGTTCAACGTAGAAGACTTGGACAGGGAGCACACCGAGATAGCGACACTGGCCGGATCGTCGGGCTCAGACACCGAGACAATGGATTACCACAGGCTTACTCGGGTTGACGGCGTCATGACCTTTGACCGGGCTATGGGGGAGTACCGGAAGGACTTCCCGAAGGACAAGCATCTCGTTCGCTTCCTGAAGCACCTCAGTTACCAGGAGAGGCGGAACTTTCGGGTTGTCAAAGAGGCTGAGCGGATGATTCTGCAGTCCCGGGACAGTCTATTTTACAGTGTTTCGAGGAGCATCCCGATGTACTTAGTGGGGGAAGCTCGGGTGTGGAAGCCCATCTTGGGGCTCGAAGCCGTGCTACCGGTAGAGGACAAACTAGTGCGGGCGCCTCAGTTCATCCCTGCTCGGTGGGACACATCTACCAGGCGGGTTCAAAGTGAGCATCCCCGGTTCGGTCTGTTCCTGGCTCCGTTGAAGTGGGGATACAGAGAGGAACCTTTTCTGCTGGACTGCTTGGCCATCCGATTCAAGCATGAGCTGGCTCTGGGCTGGTTCGGAGAGTTGAAGCTCAAAGACGCGCACAACTTCCCGGAAGGGGCCGTGGAATTCATAGAGTATGTGCTATTCAACTATGCCCCGATCCTCATCCGGGCTGGCATCTACCACAGTGTGTACGCCTCCCGGTATAGTTACCCTATTTCCAGGGGTCTTTGCTGCGGGATGATCGAGGTGTTTAATGCAGAGACCAACACCTTTTACACCGCAGAGGGTGAGACTTCGTTAGACCTGTGGAGTCTCAGTCAACTCAGTGGCTTGCCCATTGACGAGGAGCCTTGCGAAGAAGTCTGTCTGCCGGATATGATCAAGGATGAAACCAACGGAGATGGCTACTATTCTCTGGGTAGCACTCAACTGGCGACGTATCGCAATCTCCTGCGGCATGCAGGGAAACCTGGTTACTTCGAGGAGGTGCCAGCGGCTCCGACCACGACCCCCTTGCCCCCGCCAGCGAAGAGGTCCCGGGCAAAATCACCCGTGAAGAAGGCTGTGGATGTTGCTAAGGCGGCTGGGCGGCGGGAGGCCAAATGCAAAAAGACCAAGGCCGCCAAATCCACACCGACCGCTCCCCCGGTACCCGTAATCTCCTCATTCGAGGAATTCGAAGCTGCTCAGGTCGAGCCGAGTCGGTCTGCAGGTTGGGTCCCTTCTGCTCTTCGAGGCTCTTCAGAGTTTGTTGAGATGCTAAGAGGGACGCTCCTTGTGACCCCCATGTCCTTTTGTTTCAGCGGTCGTAAAGAGGCCCGCGCCTGTGACCCACGAGGCGGTAGAATCCGTCGAAGAGACCTTCTTCGCCCCAGCTCCCGCTGCCGAAGTCAAAGGAGGTATAGCACTTTCTTGAGCGGTCATTCATTTAATTTTCTTCGTTCCACAAAATTTTGCGGACCTGACCGAATGTGGATTTTGCCTTGCTTATGTAGGAGCTGATGTGGCGGTCCCAGAACCGGAGGCGGCCCCGGAGGCATCCCGATTCGGGCAGATATATCGGAAGAAGGGGCGACGATCAAGGAAGGCGCGACTGCCGACCCTGGATGTTGAGGCGGGGGCTGCCTTGCTAGCAAAGGAGGTGCCCACCAGCCCTAGATCTTCGTCGGGCGAGAAGGTAGACTACGGCTATTCCTCCGATGAAGTACTCTCAACTGAGGGTGTCCCCGAAGAACCCCTACTTCAAGTTCCTGCCTGGAAAGCCCCGGTATTGTCTGTGTCTCTTAGCCTGGTGAAGCAGGCGCCCGTAAGTGCGAACCTGTTAATTCAGGTTTTCTTTCTTTAGGCCCTCGTCTAATCTTCTTGATCTTATTATTTTTGGCTTTCAAAGGGACAGACCCCGTCAGAAGGTGCAGAGACCCAGGTTCCGGGGGCGGGAGACAGCTGCTGCGGCTTTGGATGAATTGGCATCCCTGGCCGAGGCTATGCGGCGAGAGGAGGTCGTGGCGAGCTCCGGCGTTGCCGTTTCGACCGCCAAGATCTCATTTCGGGAAGAAGCGGCAGTGGCTGTGAGTGCATAGTTTCCTCTTCTTTCCTTCTGAGCTCTCGCTCGGAGTTATTGATTTATTCGAGGCAATACAGGCTCGTGCTTCTGAAGGAGCCGTGGAGACCTCTACCCCAGCCACCGAAGCCCTAGAAGAAGGAGAGATAGCGCCAGAGGTCGAAGTGCAAGTGCCGGTGGTACCCGAAGTCGAGACTCGGGAGGAGACAATTTCTGAAGTTGCTGCCCGGGGAGAGGTAACGCCGGAGAGCAGCATAGTGCCGGCGGGCGAGGTAAGCAGGGAAATACGCTGGGCTTTCTTGAAGATTCAATGATTTATTCCACTTGGCAAATGGCTAACTTCTCTTCACATGGCCAGGTGACAACAACACCCCACGGAGCACGCGCGCCTCGGGCTCGTAAAGCCGTCCCCAGGTGGAGCTCATCTTTCCGCGTGCATGCGGCTAAAAGGCTGAAGATGCTTCTGGGGCCAGACGTGGGGTCCTTGACATCTCTTATACAGATGGGAGCCGTCCCGCATTTGGTGATCCCACTGCCACCGATCCTGACGCCGGTGATACCCGAGGAAGCCCGGCTTCTAGGGAAGATATTGGCGATCCTCCACGAGCATTCGGAGGAATTCCAGGCAGGGGGAGATGAAGACTTCCCGGGAGCGACACTGGACCCGCCTGTCATAGAGACTTCGCCAGCCGAGGTGGCGGAGGCCGAAGCAACTTTGTCTGCCGGGGCTCTAGTTATGATGGAGGAGGCGGCATCGTCGGGTTCTGGACCTGCCCGGTCTATGGAGCTGGAGCAGCCGCTCATCATGGCGGCGCCGAGCGTCTCCGTTATGGTCTCTCCCTCACCTGTGGTGGTGGCTGGTCAGGGGTCATCTTTGGAGGCCGGGAGACCCCTCCTTTCATCCGTGGCCCTTCCGGGTAGCTCGGTCGTGGTCGACATAGAGCTGTGGGTGGCTGTGGACAGAGAAGTCAGCTTCGACCCACCAGTCGTCCCTTCTGTCGGCCATGTGAGCTCGGATCTGCCCGTCCGCCAGACCCTATTGGTATTACGCTCGATGGTCGTCGCCGACCCGACGCTCACATACCAGGGCGCGAAAGCTATTGTGGAGCAGCTGACCAAGGCGTTGCAAATGATGGGCTGCCCACTGGAAGAATGGTCGCGACGTGTTCTCTTATTGTTGAAATACGTAAATCGTCGCGCATTCCTCGAGACGCTAGCCCCAACCGAGCTCACAGCTATCGGTGCCCAGAGGGACGAGTATCTGGAGGCGCTGGCTGTTCGGAGAGATAGCCGGGAGCAACATCAAGGAGCCTTGGATAGGTACAATGCCGACATTGACACCTTGGGGAGCCGGATAGAGAAACTCCGGGGCTGGCTTACCCAGGCGGAGTCTGACCTGGTCAAGGCAGAGACGGCTAAGGCCCAGGAGGTTGAAGAGTTGGCCGTTGCCGAGGTAGGCGTGGCCTCTGTGACGACAGAATTGGAACGCCTCGAGGCGCAGGAGGGCCGTCTGTGTGAGATGATAAGCTTCCCTTGCGTCGGGATACTCCCTTTTGAGGACATCTTTCGAGGGCTAGAATAGCCGTCGATTCCCCTTCCACTCCCTTGTTTGCATGTCACACCGGGGTATGCCCCGAGGCCAATGTAATTTTTTTCTGAAAAGAATACAATGCAATTATTTCATGTGTCTATGGTATGCGTGTGGTGTCGGACGGTTTCTTCCCTCTCTTTCTTTTTTTTTCTATGTGATGGAACGCAAGTTCACGTTAACAGTTTAGTCGGGGAGACCCTGATGAGATCCGCATATGAGCATAGGAGAGTGCTCGCCCCTTCCAGAGGGGGGACGAGGGGACCACTCCACCATGTCCATAAAGCGACTTAGTCGAATGCTGTCACCGGTATGTTTAACCCAAGTAGGTTGATCCGACCTTGGAGAGGCGGAGAGAAGAATTTGTTCATCCGGCGACCCGGACGGGAGGTATTGGTCAGAAGGGGTTGTTCGTCGCCCGAAGGGACGGAGAGAAGAGTTTGTTCGTTCAATGACCCCGACGGGAGGTCTTGGTCAAATGAGGGTTGTTCATCTGCACCGACAGAGTGCCGATGACAGGTGTGGTTTATTTGTCTCCGGGTGTGTTTGTTGGTACGGGTGAGCGCCAACGCAAGGAGGAGGGTTGATTCCCCGATCCCGGGTGAAAGGTCCGGTTGGGGTATTCTTCGTCAGTGCCGACAAAATGTCAAAGGCTGACAGGGTTGATTCTTTTATTAGAATATTCATCGGCACGGGTGAGTGCCAACGCAAGGAGATGGGTTGATGCCCCAATCTCGGACGAAAGGTCCGGGTGGGGTATTTTTCGTCAGTGTCGACAGAATATCAAGGGCTGACAGGGTTGATTCGTTTATTGGAATATTCGTCGGTACGGGTGAGTGCCAACGCAAGGAGATGGGTTGATGCCCCAATCTCGGACGAAAGGTCCAGGTGGGGTATTTTTCGTCAGTGCCGACAAAATGTCAAAGGCTGACAGGGTTGATTCGTTTATTGGAATATTCGTCAGCACGGGTGAGTGCCAACGCAAGGAGATGGGTTGATGCCCCAATCTCGGACGAAAGGTCCGGGTGGCATATTTTTCGTCAGTGCCGACAAAACTGTCAAGGGCTGACAGGGTTGATTCGTTTATTGGAATATTCGTCGGTACGGGTGAGTGCCGATGCAAGGAGACGGGTTGATTCCCCAATCTCGGACGAAAGGTCCGGGTGGGGTATTTTTCGTCAGTGCCGACAAAAAGTCAAGGGCTGACAGGGTTGATTCGTTTATTGGAAGGGTTGAATCCTCCTCTTCTTTTCTTTCTTTTTTTTTCTTTTTTTTCATTTCTTCCCTCTTTTTTTTCTTTTTTTTTCTTTCTTTTCCCTTTTTTTATCTTTCTTTTCCTTCTCTTTCTTTTCCTTTTCTTTTTTTTATCTTTTTTTTCTTCTCTTTTTTTTGGTATGCGCGCGTTCCCTTTGGTCGTGTAACACCCGATATTTTTAAATAGAGATAAAAGAATTTACTACTACTTAATTAATCTTTTTAAAAAAAATATCATATGCCAAGTCATGAATTATAAAATGAAATAATACAAATATATAAGAATTAAAAAAAATTAAATAAGATAATTATCACAAGTTTCAATTATAAGTTACAGAGATATTATATTTACATGAATTATAAAAATTTAATAATATAATTTTCATAATTTTTTAAGTATTAAGTTAAATGTTATAAGTTATAACCCATTTTCCTTATTAATAAATAAGACATTTATTATAATTCATTTTCCTTTATTAACTTAATTTTTTTAATTATATAGAAGGCAAAATAGTTCCCCTAAAGAGTATTAAAGTAGATACATAAGAGTTGAGTGGATATATATATGATTTCGGTCCTTTGGGGGGATGAACCAATCCTCAAGATTTGTGAATTTACGACGTAGCAAAGGTCGTTAATTCATATGAATGAATAGTATGAATAATAACCGGTGAATAGTGTCACTTTTTATTTAAAAAGAATTTGTTAAAAAAATTTATATGTAAAAATAGGAAAAATTGTAAGGAACTTACCCTAAAAATTTGGCAGCCAGAATACATCAAACATTAAATATAAAAATCATGTAAGTATGACATAAGTTTAATATAAAAAAATTACAATCTGAAGTAACGTCAACTACCAGGGCGTCACTTCCCTTGCAAAGAATTGACGCCCCCGTCAAGGGCGTCACTTAACTAAAAGATGCCCCAGCTTAGGGCGTTACTTTAATGAAAGACACCCCAGGTTGAGGCGTTATTTTTTCAAACGTCATTCTCATGCCAGGTCACCAGATCTGTTTTTCACGGATCTGGCTCCCTATCCTGTCGAGTAACCCACTCGTAACCTTCTTAAATCCTCCTCTTTTGGCTGAGGGTTGTAAGGTTGCTGCAGAGGCTGTTCGTTGCAGAGGAAGTCTTCTTCTGCCGCCAGCGTACTTCTCTGAGGTAGGTGTTCTCAAACTTCAACCAAACCTTTAATTAGCAGCATGCAGTATTTAGGATTAATTCATCTCCATGCTAGGCTTGTCTCCGGTCTAAATCCTGTAATAGAAATATAACAAACTGTAAGGAATTCCATGATTTAATATTTAACGTTCCACCTGGTAGTTAATCAAAGATCTCATACCTTAAATGTGTAACTTGATTAGTTGCCGTGATTAACTAAATAATTCTGTTGGATATTCATGTTAGTTAATTAGCAGATCATGTTAGTTAATTAGCAGATCATGTCAACCAGTTACCCAAACTATATAAACTGTTAAGTTAATTAGATGCTCATGTTGGTTAATTAGAAGATTCTGTTACGAAATTAGCTAAACTATAAAATACATGTCACTGGTTAGTTAACATAGTTAGGGTTAGCTAATTACTTGAACCACGTTAGAAGCTAGTTATAGTTAATTAAATAGCTAATTAGATAAACTATATGAATAAATCGAAGCATATCACAGATATCGAATACTGTTAGCTAATCATACTTGTAAAACGTGTGACTGTAATAATTCTAATCCGTTTTTTTTTGTTATCTGTTAGCTAATTATATACACTAAACTGTTAGTTAGTCCTAATCAGTTTTAATTACCTATGTTAAGTTAATCAGAAACATTTAATACCTAAACCCCTCACGGAGAAAAGGAAAAAAAATGGGTATCAGGGAATTAGCGCCCCACCTCTGGGCGCCACTAATAAACGTAACGACTACTGAAGGGTCGTCAATTTATAAATTAACGACATCATCACGGTCGTTAATTAAATGACGATAGCAACATAGTCGTTACTTCAATTTACATGAACAGTGTCAGGGACCGTTAAATAAATTAATTAGTGTAATTAGTATAATGAGATGGTTAAGCCCTTAATTAACTCACTCTTCCTGTCAGAGGCGTCCCTTAGCAGGGCGTCAATTCCTGAACTGACGACACACCCAGCAGTCGTCAACTGTAAACAAATCAAAAAAAAATGATCACAGGTAAGAGGCGCCCCTGGTTAGGGCGCCAATTTCTAGAGCCTGTAAGAGGCGCCCCTGACCAGGGCGCCACTTACAAAGCCCAGTAAAAGGCGCCCTAGCTCAGGGCGCCACTTACTGAAGAGACGGCAATGCCCATAGTCGTCCGTTTAAAAAAAAAAAAAAAAACCCCAGGAAGAGGCGCCCCTGACCAGGGCGCCAATTCCTGAAGAAGTGGCATTGAAGGGGGCGTTAATTGAAAAAAAGGGTACCAACCCCCAGGCGCCAATTTAAAAAAAGGTGACTTAAGCTAGGGCGCCAATTTGAAAAATATAGATATTTTAAGAGCCCTGCTAACCAGGATAAATTCAGTAATTAAAGGATAACCTTTGGAATATTTATATGTAATTGTAGTTGTCGAATTCGTATATAGATAAATTAGTCTTGAAGGTCAAGAAATATAAATGATATGAATGATGACAATAAAAATATAAATGATATGAATGATGACAATAAAAATGAGTTAAATAATTTAGCCAGTTTGATATATATGAAAATTAATGGAAATAAAGGACCAGTAAATCTAGGGCACCTAATCAGGATATTTAAATACTTGTCAACCCTCAAGCGTCAATTCACATGGCAATTCACTAGGAACCGTGTAGATTCCCACGAAGGACATCCCGCTTTAAGGATGTCACTTCTGAAAATATCAATTGTCCTTGTCACGCCCCGAGCGCGGAAGATACTCGGATATGCGCGACGAGTTTATATCAATCATGTCAATCAGAGTGGTCGTGTATTCGACACAAAGACAGAGATGCGCAAAAGTAAAGATAACCCAATCCTTTATTTCATAATGGATAGACTATTACAAATCCAATACTCTGGCTTAATAATAAAAAGGAAAATAATACATATTTGACTCAAGAAACTATAGAAAAGACTAGATGACACTTGAGTAGCTCTATCACTTTCACTCTTGACCATTCCCATCCGATTGACTTCCATCGTCGTCGGACTTACCTGAAAAGTAAAAAGGGACAAACGGAATGAGCGAATGCTCAGTAGGAAATTATATCTCAAGTACTAGCAAGGGGTTTAAGTAATTACATTCTCATGAATGCAATGAAGCTATGCATGCTCGCATAAAACGACAAGATAGAGAAAATGTAATATCAAGGAATTAAGATGGACAAATCATGAACTTTCAATAAGATAACAAGACATTTGAGATATTCAAGCAAGTACATTTAACAAGTCATGTCAAGAACTTTGGCTATCATGTAGCAAGCAAGTAAATTACCCTTTTTCGGGCCACGCATTTCATGTCAAGTCAAGTACGATTTCAAGCACAAGATTTATGTGAAATGTCCAATCTAGAAAGTAAAGTACTCGGTATAATGCCAGATACCTTATCATTTTAACTCCCATGGGCACAAGTACTTTCGGGTGCTCCTCCCAGGACCAGATCGGGCCCTATATGCGCAGGCATTTATCATGTGTTTTGACATCCACTCTTATATATATATAACCAATTTTTTGAATTTCAATAATCAAGCTTGTAGACATGTATGACAACTTTGACAGAATGGAGTCCAAAAATATGACAAAGGACATAGAATGGCGATAATAACGGTATAATCACGATATCGATCAAACTAGGTAGAATATGGTTCCCTTAACTTGGGTACCATGACAAATCAATATGGACATTCTTTATATAGAATTGAGGTCCACATGAACAGTATATCAAAGGTAAGATACCCTCATTCTTATCATAGAATTGAGGTTTACAAGAATGACATGATATGACATGATATCATCATCCCATTAAGAATTTTCTTATGATATACTCTTTGTATATTCATAAGGGCCGGTATACCATGTTTCTTTAGATTGACATGGCAAGATCGTGTAATGGGTTTTTAGGGTACAACCAGCTCAGTCGATCTTGAGGGAATCCAAGGTACGAGGAGTCTTACGGAGGTCTCTATGACTAACTCGCTAGTCCAAAGGAACGGAATGTCCAATGGAGAGCTTGTATGTCAATGAGAGTTGAGTGTGACCGATAAAATAATCGTGAAACGTGGGACTATACTCACGGAGTGGAGAATAGTGCCGATATATATATCATATGAAACCATCGGTTAACAGAAACAGTGGAAAATCAGTTTTACAGTAAAGTAACGACTTAAGCAGAGTCATTTATCACGTAATTAACGCCTAACAGAAGGGCGTTTACACATGTTTCCATTTTTCAGAATTTCAATATTTCATTAATTTATCTAAAACGCGCCCTGGACAGGGGCGTTTCTTTGTAATGAGACGACTACAGTAGCAGGCGTCTTTTTATTTACAATATTTTACAGAACATATTTATTTTCAGAAATTATCAAAAACGCGCCCTTGGCAGGGGCGTTAATCATTAAATTCTTATTTTTACAGAATATATTGTTCAAGATTTTAACAGAAACGCGCCCTATGAAGGGGCGTTACTTTTCAATTCACGCCCTAGTATCGGGCGTTAGTCCAGTGAAAGACGACCTAGCCACGGTCGTGAATTCAAGAAATACCATGAATTTTCATGGGCAGTAATAATTTCAGGATAATAGAATTCATGGAGAACGAATGTATGGTCATGACAATAAAATTAACAGGTTTGAAGACGTATGATCATGCATTATTGTAGAATCATGATTTCATAGATAATCAATTCTTAACATGGGTGATTAATGATTAAATGAAATTAACGCCTGTGTACAGGGCGTCAAATCTAAAATTGACGACCTGATCAAGGTCGTTTCTTTACAAGTAGCGCCCTTGTTTGGGTCGCGTATTTCAAAATCACGCCCTTGGTAAGGACGTTCCTTTCAAAAATTCAACAGAAACGTTTAAAACTTAGGAAAACTATATGCAGGTATATGCTCATATGATTTCACTACGATTCTTATATACTTTAGGCTGCATACTTGAGAAAATCCTACCTTAGTATGGTCTGGATGAAGGACCTTCATTCTTCACTTTGTCAACTCACTATAGATCCTATGGAAAAAGAACTACAGTCATAAGTTTCTTCATCACACATAATCAGAGGAGAAGAAAGAGGAAGAACAGTACTTTGTTCTTCACGTATGCGGCTTCCCTAACCTGTATAGAAGAGAAAGAGATGAAGAGTTAGTAACTCTTCATTTGACAGTAAATAGAAAGAAAAGAACGTTCAGTTCTTTACTCACCGTAGCAGACGATCGATCAGATAGGTTTAGGGTTTGACTGTCAAGGGTATTTATAGGATCTAGGGAAATCCTAATGGGCTAGAGTTTTATTGGGAGTAATATATCCCTAATAGAGTCCTTGCCCTAGTAAACACTTACTAGATTAACATAATCCTTCCCTGGATAAGCTCCCGTGTCGAACGGAACTCGAATGGAATTAACGACTTTGGTCAGGGCGTCGATTTTTGAATTGACGACCTGCTTCAGGTCGTTTCTTAAGAAGCGCCTTTCGTTAGGGCGTTCCTTTGTTTAAAACACGCCCAAGATAGGGGCGTTTCTTGGCCTTACCGTTTTTGACGTTGGAATTTGACGCCGTGTGGTTAGGGCGTCACTTATTGAATAACGCCTTATCTAGAGGCGTTTCTAATTTGAATAGCACATTTATCCGAGGCGTTATTTTATATTATTTTATTTATCTATTTATTTGATTTATTTTAAAATCTTTATTGTTATTAATATTTTATGAGGGTTGCTACACCCTCCCCCACTTAAAAGAATTTGGTCCCCAAATTTAATTGCATAATATGTATATACGTGGAGAGTGTAGATCATATACCTCTTAGAATAACTCGGGAAATCGTTTCTTCATAGATTTCTCGGTCTCCCATGTTGCTTCATGTTCAGAATTCTTGTTCCATTGCACCTTGAGCATGGGAATAACCTTATTCCTTAGAGCTCGTATTTCACGATCTAAGATCTTCATAGGCTTCTGTTCATATGTGAGATCTTTCTGGATCACCAGATCTCCATGTTCAATAATATGCGATGGATCGGGCACATACTTCTTCAACATAGATATATGAAACACATTATGTACCTCGGACAATTGAGGAGGCAACGCGATGCGATAAGCAACCTCGCCAACTCTTTCGAGTATCTCAAAAGGTCCGATGAATCTTGGCGTAAGCTTGCCCTTAACACCAAATCTTCGTATGGCATGTCCAGGTGATATCTTGAGAAATACATGATCTCCGATTTGGAATTCAAGATCTCTCCTTCTTGTGTCAGCATAAGCCCTTTGTCTGGTCTGAGCAACTTGCAATCTTTCTCTGATTACTTGTATCTTCTCAGTTGTATCCCTTACCATGTCTGAACCTAACAGTTGTTTCTCTCCAACTTCGTTCCAGCATAAGGGTGATCGGCAACTCCTTCCATATAAAGCTTCGAAAGGTGCCATTTGGATACTAGCTTGGTAGCTATTATTATATGCAAACTCAATTAAAGGTAAATGATCATGCCAGCTTCCACCAAAATCAATGATGCAAGCTCTTAGCATATCTTCCACTACTTGGTTTGTTCTTTCGGTCTGACCATCCGTTTGCGGGTGAAAAGCAGTACTAAAGTTAAGCCTTGTTCCCAACGCATGTTGTAATCCCTTCCAAAAATGAGAAGTAAAACGGGGATCTCTGTCAGACACGATTGAGACAGGAATTCCATGTATCCTGACTATTTCCTTGATGTATAGTGCAGCTAGCACATCAATTGACCATCGGCTTTTTATTGGCAAGAAATGCGCCGATTTAGTTAATTGGTCAATGATAACCCAGATTCCATCGTGTCCTCCTTTTGATTTAGATAAACCCATGATGAAGTCCATACCAATATCCTCCCACTTCCACTTAGGAATAGCTAGAGGATGTAGTTTTCCAGCAGGCTTTTGGTGTTCCGCCTTGACCTGTTGGCATGTGAGACAGCGTGATACATAGTCCGCTATTTCTCTTTTCATGTTGGGCCACCAAAAGTTCCTCTTTACATCTTGGTATATTTTGGTTGATCCTGGATGAATAGTGTACCTTGATTTGTGAGCTTCATCTAAGATCTTCTTCTTTAATTCTGGACAATCTGGTATACAAGTTCTATCTTTGAACAATAATCTTCCATCAGAAGTTAGTTGAATAATCAGATTGTCCTTCTAATCTGCCTTTGATTTCCACTAATATAGGATCATCATCCTGAAGTGCTTGTATCTCAGATAATAAATCTGACTGTATGCTTACATGAGATAATGTGACAAATTTGGCTTCCTTGTCCAAGCTTATATTGAGCTCGGAGAATTGTTCTAGCAACCTCCATTCTTGTATCATACAATTGGCTATCATTGCTCTCGGCTTTCGACTAAGGGCATCAGCCACATAATTACCCTTTCCGGGATGGTATTGTATATTGAAGTCGAAGTCCTTGAGATATTCTAGCCAGCGTCTTTGTCTCATGTTTAGCTCCTTTTATGAAAATAGATATTTGAGACTTTTGTGATCGGAGTATACAGTAAACTGTACTCCATAAAGATAGTGTCTCCAGATCTTCAGTGCAAATACCACTGCGGCCAGTTCTAAGTCATGGACGGGGTAATTCTCCTCATGCTTCTTCAGTTGACGTGAAGAGTATGCTATGACCTTTCCTTGTTGCATTAGGACACATCCGAGGCCAATGCCAGAAGCATCTGTGTAGACCTCGAATTTCTCTCCTTCAACTCTTTGAGTTCAGCAGGGGACATTCTATATGGTGCCCTTGAAACAGGACCAGCACCAGGGACTAAGTCAATGGTGAAGGCCACATCCCTTTGAGGGGGTAATCCCGGCAACTCTTCCGGAAACACGTCCGGGAATTCTTGTACTACTGGAATGTCTTCTAGCTTGGTTTCCTTACCTTCTTTAATTGTGACAAAGGCAAGGAAAGATGTACATCCTTTCCTGATGAGCTTGCTGGCTCGGAGGGCCGAAATAAGAGGGGAATTGCTCCGACTCTTGGGGCGAGTAAAGACTAATTCTAGAATATCTTTGAAAGCAATTTGGCTATTGCGGCAATCAACCGTTGCCTGGTATTTGGATAACCAGTCCGCTCCTAGTATAACATCATACTCCTTTAGATCGAGGCCTATGAGATCTATAGGTAAATTCCTACCTTGAACCATTACCTCACAGTTTTGGTAGTGATGAGTAATATCATTTTCACTTCCAAGAGGAGTAGTTAGAACTATTTTTATCCATTCTGGTTCTAACGGTAACGGGTTGGCAAACTTCTTAGAAATAATGGAATGCGATGCACCCGTATCGAATAAGACATGTGCATATTTGGAACAAATTTTTAATGTACCTTCCACCAATCCGCCTTCTTCTTCTGGTTCGGTCTCCTGGATTGCATGAAGACGAGCATTCTTTGTCACCGGGCGTTTACCATCACCGGCTTGGTCATTCATTAATGGACACTCGGGAATCCGATGCTCACGGCTTCCACAACGGAGACATGCTCCTAACTTCCTCCAGCATTCTTCTGTCTTGTGACCAGCCTTGTCACAATGCTTACACACTACATTTGAAGGGATAGTGGTGATAGAGAAGGGCTTGGATTTCTTGAACTTGGAATCTTGAGAGGATGAACCTCCATTATTGGGCCTCTTCTTAAAGTTGGGTTTGAAAGAACCCGAACCTGTGACTTGCTCCTTCTTGTCTTTCCCACGGATCCTATCAGATAGTTCCGTGGCATCTTCAAGTAATTGAGCTCAGCGCACTATTTCAGAATAAACTTGGATGTCCATAGGCGCCAGTTGAGTAATATAGTGGGGCCTAAGCCCATTAAGAAATCTACGGGCTTTCATCTTCTCCGTGCTAATAAGATGCTTAGCATATCTAGACAACCTGGAGAACTGAGCTTCATAATCTGCTAATGATAAAGATCGTTGCTTTAATGCAGCGAATTCTGCAGCCTTCTTTTCTTGGACTCGGTCCGAGAAATATTTAGCATTGAAGTATTCCACAAATTCTTCCCATGTTACTTGAGTAGGATCGGTGGTTACTTCAATAGACTCCCACCAGCATCTAGCATCTTTCTCTAACTGGAATGTAGCTAATAGAATTTTGTCCTGATCCGTGCATTGCATGACACGGAATATGCGTTCGGTTTCCCGAACCCAATGCTCGGCATCGTCCCGATCGGTTGATCCCATAAACTTCGGGGGATTCATGCTCTTAAAAGCTTGGTGTAGGCTTCCAGCTCGTGGAGCACCCCCCCTGTGCTACCTGTTGTAGCACTTGAGTCATCCCTTGGAGGGTACGCTGCATGTTGCGCCATTGAGCACGTTCGGCAACCATTATCCTACAATTACATTAACTATATTAGTACGTGACTACATTTAGAAACCAGTACTCTATTTTTAACTTTAACCCTTGGTTCTACCCAATCTCACTTGGTTAAACGTTCAACTTATCCTTGGACTTGGGTTTTTCCTAGGAATTGAATACCTTAGGCTCTGATACCACAAAAACTGTCACGCCCCGAGCGCGGAAGATACTCGGATATGCGCGACGAGTTTATATCAATCATGTCAATCAGAGTGGTCGTGTATTCGACACAAAGACAGAGATGCGCAAAAGTAAAGATAACCCAATCCTTTATTTCATAATGGATAGACTATTACAAATCCAATACTCTGGTTTAATAATAAAAAGGAAAAGAATACATATTTGACTCAAGAAACTATAGAAAAGACTAGATGACACTTGAGCAGCTCTATCACTTTCACTCTTGACCATTCCCATCCGATTGACTTCCATCGTCGTAGGACTTACCTGAAAAGTAAAAAGGGACAAACGGAATGAGCGAACGCTCAGTAGGAAATTATATCTCAAGTACTAGCAAGGGGGTAGGAAATTATATCTCAAGTACTAGCAAGGGGTTTAAGTAATTATATTCTCATGAATGCAATGAAGCTATGCATGCTCGCATAAAACGACAAGATAGAGAAAATGTAATATCAAGGAATTAAGATGGACAAATCATGAACTTTCAATAAGATAACAAGACATTTGAGATATTCAAGCAAGTACATTTAACAAGTCATGTCAAGAACTTTGGCTATCATGTAGCAAGCAAGTAAATTACCCTTTTTCGGGCCACGCATTTCATGTCAAGTCAAGTACGATTTCAAGCACAAGATTTATGTGAAATGTCCAATCTAGAAAGTAAAGTACTCGGTATAATGCCAGATACCTTATCATTTTAACTCCCATGGGCACAAGTACTTTCGGGTGCTCCTCCCAGGACCAGATCGGGCCCTATATGCACAGGCATTTATCATGTGTTTTGACATCCACTCTTATATATATATAGCCAACTTTTTGAATTTCAATAATCAAGCTTGTAGACATGTATGACAACTTTGACAGAATGGAGTCCAAAAATATGACAAAGGACATAGAATGGCGATAATAACGGCATAATCACGATATCGATCAAACTAGGTAGAATATGGTTCCCTTAACTTGGGTACCATGACAAATCAATATGGACATTCTTTATATAGAATTGAGGTCCACATGAACAGTATATCAAAGGTAAGATACCCTCATTCTTATCATAGAATTGAGGTTTACAAGAATGACATGATATGGCATGATATCATCATCCCATTAAGAATTTTCTTATGATATACTCTTTGTATATTCATAAGGGCCGATATACCATGTTTCTTTAGATTGACATGGCAAGATCGTGTAATGGGTTTTTAAGGTACAACCAGCTCAGTCGACCTTGAGGGAATCCAAGGTACGAGGAGTCTTACGGAGGTCTCTATGACTAACTCGCTAGTCCAAAGGAACGGAATGTCTAATGGAGAGCTTGTATGTCAATGAGAGTTGAGTGTGACCGATAAAACAATCGTGAAACGTGGGACTATACTCACGGAGTGGAGAATAGTGCCGATATATATATCATATGAAACCATCGGTTAACAGAAACAGTGGAAAATCAGTTTTACAGTAAAGTAACGACTTAAGCAGAGTCGTTTATCACGTAATTAACGCCTAACAGAAGGGCGTTTACACATGTTTCCATTTTTCAGAATTTTAATATTTCATTAATTTATCTAAAACGCGCCCTGGACAGGGGCGTTTCTTTGTAATGAGACGACTACAGTAGCAGGCGTCTTTTTATTTACAATATTTTACAGAACATATTTATTTTCAGAAATTATCAAAAACGCGCCCTTGGCAGGGGTGTTAATCATTAAATTCTTATTTTTACAGAATATATTGTTCAGGATTTTAACAGAAACGCGCCCTATGAAGGGGCGTTACTTTTCAATTCACGCCCTAGTATCGGGCGTTAGTCCAGTGAAAGACGACCTAGCCACGGTCGTGAATTCAAGAAATACCATGAATTTTCATGGGCAGTAATAATTTCAGGATAATAGAATTCATGGAGAACGAATGTATGGTCATGACAATAAAATTAACAGGTTTGAAGACATATGATCATGCATTATTGTAGAATCATGATTTCATAGATAATCAATTCTTAACATGGGTGATTAATGATTAAATGAAATTAACGCCTGTGTACAGGGCGTCAAATCTAAAATTGACGACCTGATCAAGGTCGTTTCTTTACAAGTAGCGCCCTTGTTTGGGTCGCGTATTTCAAAATCACGCCCTTGGTAAGGACGTTCCTTTCAAAAATTCAACAGAAACGTTTAAAACTTAGGAAAACTATATGCAGGTATATGCTCATATGATTTCACTACGATTCTTATATACTTTGGGCTACATACTTGAGAAAATCCTACCTTAGTATGGTCTGGATGAAGGACCTTCGTTCTTCACTTTGTCAACTCACTGTAGATCCTATGGAAAAAGAACTACAGTCATAAGTTTCTTCATCACACATAATCAGAGGAGAAGAAAGAGGAAGAACAGTACTTTGTTCTTCACGTATGCGGCTTCCCTAACCTGTATAGAAGAGAAAGAGATGAAGAGTTAGTAACTCTTCATTTGACAGTAAATAGAAAGAAAAGAACGTTCAGTTCTTTACTCACCGTAGCAGACGATCGATCAAATAGGTTTAGGGTTTGACTGTCAAGGGTATTTATAGGATCTAGGGAAATCCTAATGGGCTAGAGTTTTATTGGGAGTAATATATCCCTAATAGAGTCCTTGCCCTAGTAAACACTTACTAGATTAACATAATCCTTCCCTGGATAAGCTCCCGTGTCGAACGGAACTCGAATGGAATTAACGACTTTGGTCAGGACGTCGATTTTTGAATTGACGACCTGCTTCAGGTCGTTTCTTAAGAAGCGCCTTTCGTTAGGGCGTTCCTTTGTTTAAAACACGCCCAAGATAGGGGCGTTTCTTGGCCTTACCATTTTTGACGTTGGAATTTGACGCCGTGTGGTTAGGGCGTCACTTATTGAATAACGCCTTATCTAGAGGCGTTTCTAATTTGAATAGTGCCTTTATCCGAGGCGTTATTTTATATTGTTTTATTTATCTATTTATTTGATTTATTTTAAAATCTTTATTGTTATTAATATTTTATCAGGGTTGCTACAGTCCTACTATATACCAGTCTCACACAGTTTTCTGTGTTTTCCTACGTATAAATACGCCTTGGTTTCCATTCCAAAATCCACCTTACATTTTCCTACTGGTCAAGCCTTGAAATTCTAAATTGGCTATAAATGATAAATGAGAGTGGATGTCAATAACATGACTAATGCTGTGCATATAGGGCCCGGTCTGGTCTTGGGAGGAGCACCCGAAAGTACTTGTGCCCATGGGAGTTTTACTGACCATCTTGACGGTGTCTAGCATTACGCCGGAGTACTTGTTAGATTGAGACATTCCACCACTCACTCTCTCTCTACTTGACTTGCGTGGCCCAAATGGGCAATACTCACGTGGCCCGAATGGGCACTACTTGACTTGAATGTTACTTGAATGAATTGATATATATATAGCCAATTCTTGTTATACATGCTTCGATTTACCTTGCTTACTATTGCTTGAATTCCTGTTATGTTCAGTTATCCCCTGCTTGATATCACATGTTGCTATTATTGAAACATGAATCCAGCTCTTATCGATTTTACAATTCCTTGATTATCTATCTGTCTGCATGCATAGATTAATTGCATTAATTGAACTTGTAATTACTTAAAGCATGTTAAAATTTGAGATGTAAATCCTACTGAGCGATTCGCTCATCTAGTTGTTTTCTAACATTTCAGGTGAATTGGAGATCGATCAGAATACAGAAGGGGATGAGTCTGAGTGATGAGAGTAGTTACCACTATGTTATTGTAATCCCTTCAAGAATGTTAAGTTGGCTTTAGTGTGTCAGTTGTAATTTCAAGCTTTAAATGAATAAATGTGTTGTATTTCAATTTGGTCGTTGTAATAACTGTTAGCTCAAACCTATTGTATTAATGTTAACTAAACTTGGATATTTGCGCACTCTGTCAAAGGTAGAAAATCCTTTAATTTCTAGCTCGCTTTGGTTCTATATAAAGAACTGTCACGCCGCGGGTAAGCTTCTGCACTCGGGACGTGACAGGTCGCTTCTCTTGTGGTCCGTAACAGGCGGCAAGCAAACCATTCAAGCAATTGAAAGCAAATCCGCCCGCCGTGGGGCGGGTAAATGTATTATTCATTGAATGGAGGAATTGGAGCGTGATACAATCTTAGATGCCTACCATTAAGGGGTGGAAACTGGACCTCCCCCCGATGATCGACTATCACATATGCCCCGCCTTCATAGACCTTTTGGATTACATAGGGTCCAAGCCAATTTTCATTCAGCTTGCCCTTGGGGTTGGAAGCCATGACTTCCCTTATTTTGACCATAACGAGGTCACCCTTCTTGAATTCACGCTCTTTGACGAGCTTGTCGAAAGCGCGAGCTATTCGGGCTTGATAGATCTGGATGTTCTGCTGAGCGTGAAGCCGCTTCCCCTCCAGGTTGGAGAGCTCTTCGAGCCTTCGCTCGACATTTGTTTGCCCTTCATGGACTAGCCCGTGTTGGATTGCGACCCGAAGGGAGGGTATTTCCAGCTCAATGGGGATGAGTGCCTCTGAGCCGTACACTAAAGAGAAGGGTGAACAACCCGTCGGAGTTTTGTATACAGTTCGATACGCCCACAGGGCCTCATACATTTTATCTTCCCAGTCCCTCTTGTTAGAACTAACAATTTTGGACAGGAGAGTACAAAGAGTCTTGTTGAAAGCTTCAGCCAAACCATTGGCTTGTGGGTTGTAGGGGGTTGACATTCTCTAGTCGATCTTGTACTTCTCGGCCAGCCGGTAGACTTTCTGGTTGCGGAAGTGACTTCCATTGTCTGAGATGATTCGGTTTGGCATACCAAACCGGAATACGATGTTGCGCCGGACGAATCTAGTGACAATCTCACCAGTCACTTCTCTCAAAGCAACGGCTTCTGCCCAACGGGAGAAGTAATCAGTTGCCGCCAATATGTATTTGCACCCGACGGATGACGCGGGTAGTGGGCCCACGACGTCTGTTCCCCACTGGGCGAACGGCCAGCTGGGCAATGTCGGATGTAGCGGCACGGGCGGCCTCCTGGGTACTGTGGCATGCTCCTGGCATTTCTGACAAGACTTGGCGTACTTGCAACAGTCATCAAACATGGTTGGCCAGTAGTAGCCAAGCTTCTTTATTTCAATTTTCATTTTTGGTCCCGCCTGGTGTGCACCTGCTGTTCCGGCGTGGACTTCTTTCATGACCCTCTAAGCTTCTTCCGTGGATAGGCACCGCAGGAGTACTTTCCGTTTGGCATCCGCCATAATTCGGAATAGGATCCCGTTCCGGACCTCATAAGAGTCCTTTGTTCTGATCAGCCTGATCTTTTCTTCTCTCTGCTTGGGCAATTGCTGGTATTTAAACCATCGCATGAGGGAATTCCTCCAGTCCGGTAGGCTGACAGCTTCTACTGCAGCGACCTCCAGTTCTTCTTCTTCTGGCTCTTCTATCATGCTAGGCACCTGGCGCTGATTCACCACCCGGATGCTAAGAGACCCATCAGGCGGGACTGCTAATGAGCTTGCCAGTTTTGCCAGTGCGTCAGCTTGTGCATTTTCTCCCCGGGCAACATGGCCTATCTCAATAAGGTAGAATTGTTCCATGAGCCGCTTTGCTTTAGCATGGTAAGGCAGCAGCTCAGGCTTTCGGACATCAAACTGCCCTTGGACTTGCTTGATGACTAGTAACGAATCGTCAAATACTTGCAGCATTCTAATCTCCATCTGCAACGCAACTTGGAGACCAATAATCAGAGCCTCATACTCCGCCTCATTATTTTTGCAAGGTTTATTGATGGAGCAAGATGTATGCAATACTTCTCCCTCGGGGGATTTGAGGACAATGCCGGCCCCTGCCCGTACTTTTGTATGTCCGGACGGGGCCGTTTCTGTTCTCGAAGCTCCATCGAAGTGCAGCTGCCAAGCGACCTGTTGGACTTGGTCCACCTCCAGCGTTTCATCTTCGGGCAGCTCTGTAGCCAATGGGGAATCTTCGGGCACAGGATGTGCTGCAAAGAATTCGGTCACGGCTTGACCCTTAACGGCCTTCTGCGGCACGTAGGTGATATCAAATTCCATTAGCAGCACGGCCCATTTGTCGAGACGTCCCTTCAGGACTGGCTGGGAGAGAATGTGGTTGACTGGATCGGCCTTGGAGATCAGGCTCACTTCATGGGAGAGCATGTAATGCCTCAGCTTCTTGACTGCGAAGACCAGGGCAAGACAGACCTTCTCGATCGGGGTGTATTTTGCTTCTGCCCCCACTAGCCTCTGGCTGAGATAATAGAGGGCCTGCTCCTTCCCCTCATCATTGTTCTGAGCGAGCATTGCCCCCTGGGAGCATTCGGTGGCGGCTATATATAGAATAAGCGGCCTCCCCTTAACAGGTGCCCCCAGCACAGGCGGGGTCCTTAAGTAGTCCTTCAGCTGATCGAAGGCCTTTTGGCATTCCTGGTTCCAGTTAAAAGGTGCATTTTTCATCATCAACCTGTGGAATGGCTGACAATGCCCCGACAAATTGGAAATAAATCTTCAGATGTAGGCCAGCCGGCCCTGCAGGGATCTTAGCTCTCCTAGATCCTTCGGAGGAGGCAGCTCCTGGATGGCTTTTATTTTGAAAGGGTCGATCTCGATCCCTCTATATCGGATAATGAAGCCGAGGAACTTCCCGCTGGAGACGCCAAAGGCACACTTCATCGGGTTCATCTTCAGCTCGTACTGCCGCAGCCTTTCGAAGACGACTCTAAGGTCCTTCAGGTGATCTTCCTTTTTCTTTGTCTTGACGACCAAGTCATCAATGTAGCATTCGACTTTGTTGTACAGCAACTCGTCGAATATTTTGGTCATCGCCCGCTGGTAGGTGGCGCCGACGTTTTTGAGGCCGAAGGGCATTCTTTTGTAATGGAATATTCCTTTGGGCGACCGGAAGGCCGTATGAATTCGGTCGTGCTCAGCTATCCAGATTTGGTTATAGCCGGATGATCCGTCCATGAAGGATAGGGCCTCATGGCCAGTGGTTGCGTCAATCATCACTTCAGTGATAGGCACCGGGAAGTCATCTTTTGGGCAGACTTTGTTCAGGTCGCGAAAATCCACGCAAATCCTGATCTGTCCATTCTTCTTCTTCACTGGCACAATGTTGGCCAACCAGGTAGTATACTGGTTCTCAGCTACAAAATTGACATCTATGAGCTTGTCGACTTCTTTACAAATTTGGTGTATCAGTTCCGGTCTCATGCGACGGGGAGACTGTTTCACTGGCTCGACCTTGGGGTCGATGGCAAGAACATGTTGAGTCACGCCAGGACTCAGGCTGGGCATCTCCTTATAATTCCAGGCAAAACAGTCCCGGAACTCTTGTAGCAACTTGATATACCGTCCCCTCTCCTGTAGAGGAAGAAGGGCACTTAGAAAGGTCAGCCTGGGGTCGCCCTCCGTGCCCAGGTTAATTTTGATAAGTTCATCTACTGTGGCCTGACCGCCATCTTCAATTTCTGGCGGTGCTGGCAATAAGTCGACAAAATCTTGATCTTCGCCGTCTTCTGCTTCAAGGACGCCATAGACGTCATCCTGCTTCGCCTCGTTGGGCGGTGAGGCTCTGCTGGTATCTCCCTGTTCCAGGCTTACAGGTTGCGGCTCCGGGGGGTTCTCCTGTACGGGGAGACAAAGAACCTCTCCGGGGTCTTCTTGGTATTCATCATAGACGGCTCCAGTCGAGACCGACGGCTCCAGTCGAGACCGAAGTAATTGATTGCCACACCGGGGGCCGGTTCTCTGCCGGTGACCGGGGTTGCCCATTCTCCACCACCTCTTCAAAGATCTGGTGCTGGACTGACACCATGTAGATGTTGTGACTCCTCTGTGTTGATGGTGTTGACATGTAACTTTACTTCATATGGCAACACATTGTTTTGATTGATTGGCAACACTGTTTATGTTTTGATGTACTTATGTTATCAGATTGTCTGTGATTGATGAATGTGTGTTATCAATTTGCCTGAGTGTTCTTTGCAGTTCACATGTCTATACACTGCATTGTTCAAAGTTCATACATTAACAGTGCATCACATAGTCTATACAATGTCCGTCTCATTTAGAGTCTAAGGAAAGTCTGTACATTGGAATGCGTCAACTCATTGGGCTGCAGCGTCAACTCAGCAAGTATGCACATCGCCTCATTTCTTCAAAGTCTATACGCTGGATCGTCTTTCTTAGCGTCTTCATATTCGAAGTCCATACATTGGTATTCACCTAAAGTCTGTACATCACTGTAGCTGCATCGTCTCATGCAGCGTCTCATTCAAGTCTGTACAGCCTTTGCATTTCAAAGTCCATTCGTTGCACTCTCAAGTATGTACAGTCGATCGTCTCAGTCAGCGTCTCACAGTTTCAAGTCTATACACTGGACTGTGCTCTCAAAGTCTGTACATTGCCTTCAAGGCACCAAGTCTATACACTCTCCTGTTCACATCTCTGTGAAGTCTATACATTGCTGATCGAACGTAAGTCCATACATTCCAATTTTTTCCTACATTCACTACTTTAGCTTCACTCCAAGTCTATACATTGGACTGTCAGTCTTTACCTACGTTCAGAGCCTCAAGTCTATACAGTGGTAAAGTCTGCACATTGTGCTTTGAAGCTCAAAGTCTATACATTGGCTTCACATCTACAAGTCTGTACATTGGCTTTGCATCTACAAGTCTGTACATTGGTTCAGATGTTTCAAGTCTATACACTAGCTTATTCTTCAAGTATATACAGTCTGTATTCACGTTCTAAGTCTATACATCGTTCCTCAAAGGCTAAGTGTATACATTGTCCATATTGCATTACATGCTTTATATCAAAGTCTGTACAGCATGCCATGTTGTTCACAGCCCTCAAAGTCACATTGTATTGCGTCAACGCAGTGCATTGGCATGTAGTAAAGCGTCAACGCATTGCATTGTGCATGCCCTGGCAAAGTCACATTGTATTGCGTCAACGCAGTGCATTGGCATGTAGGGAAGCATCAACGCATTGCATTGTGCATGCCCTGGCAAAGTCTATACAACGCAGTTCTTCTGATAAGTCTATACATAGTGTTATTTAATCTGATCATCCGATACTCTATCTGACAGGGATTCTCTACTGAGATTGCTGACATGGCTCGTGATCCCAGGAGGACGAGGTGTGCAGATGCTGACACGTGGATGGAATTGTCTCGAAGCTGGCGAATTCATTTGGGCGGGAAAACGTGGAAGCCACGCGCCCTTATCCACCTACTGCTGCTGCTGCTATATATATAAGTCTTCATCTTCTGTTGAAGGCTGATCAAAGTTGGCGAAGTATATACATCCAGTCTGAAGCAGCAGCCACCGAGATCCACTGTGAGAGAAGAAAAGCAGAGAAGAAGAAAAGGAGAGAAGAAGAAGGAGAGAGGAGATGAGTTGAGAGAGTTATTGTGAGAGCTTGTGAATCAGTCTCTTGGTCCAGTTACCAGAGCTGATATTGCTCAACTTTGAGCTACAGTCGTTTTGGTTTTCTTCCATTCGATTGTGTGTTTTGTTTGTTTTCAGTCTTGCTATTTTCTCTTTGAATACTCTTGTTCTATCAAGCTGTTAGTCAGCGGTTTCAAGCTGTGAGGCAGCGGGTTGCAGAGGTGTTCCTCTGGTCGGCTAAGCTGTAGTGCCCAGCAGAGCAAGCTGTGATGCTCAGCTGTTGCAGAGGATGCTCCTCTGGTCGGGATAAGCTGTAAGCCCCAGCCGTTGTTGGCAAGCTGTAGAGCCCAGCAGATTGAAGCTGTGTATCAGCAGTAATCCACATTCGAGTTGAATGTGGGGTGGACGTAGGTCGGATTGACCGAACCACCTAAAAGCCTTGTGCCTCTCGTGTGTTTGATTGCTTGTTCAGCAGATCTTGTGTGTTTCATTCGGTGCATTGGCTGTGTTCATTTAGTGTTCTTCTAATTCCGCATTTGATTCTAGGCCTAAATTTTTAAATAGCCAGTTGATCTATTCACCCCCCCTCTAGATCCACATCCTGTGGTGATAGAGCCTTCCATCTAACTTCAACAGTAGATATTTCTTTCGGGGTTGCCTGTCGCATGAGGGCGTGGTGGAGCTACCACGTAATCTCCCATTCTGAGCTCATCTTTCTCAATCAAGTCCTGAGCAATGTCCTTGAAGACGTAGCAGTCTTCTATGGAGTGACCTGTTGCATCCCTATGGTTTTGATGATGTCTCACACTATAAATCAATCTTCTATCTCTAGATTAATGCTGTTTCATCATGTGAGTGAGTTTAGCTCATATGGTTGTCAGATAAGCATGCTATCTTGATTCTGTCTACACTCTGCTTAGTTAGTATGGACAGTAGTGGGTCGACCCACCCTTGCTGATGCGTCGACCCATCTGAACTTTGTTTGTCTGGGTACCAAAGTCTATACATCAGCTTGATCGAGTAAGTCTGTACAGCATGCATTATTGTTCATATCATTAAGTCTGTACATTGGCATATCATCTTCAAGTCTGTACACCGGGCATCTTCTAATTGAAGTCTATACAGCCAATGCACTTAACTGTAGTCTATACACTGGTCTTTCGACCTTCAACTCTATACACTGCTACAGGAACCAAGTCCATACACTCTCCCGTTCAAATCCTTCTAAGCCTGTACATTGCATTCTGCTCAAACGATCAAAGCTCAAAGTCTGTACAGCGTGAAGTCTATACATTAGCTCAGGGGCTTCAAGTCTATACATTGAACTGCTCTTCAAAGTCTGTACAGAGGCTTCGAATCGGAAAGTCTGTACATCGACTTCATTCGCTCAAGTCCATACATCCACAATGGCTCATCAAGTCTATACATCCACAGTGGTACTTCCATGTCTGTACAACGCTGAAGCCTTCACAAGTATGTACACTCCTTGAGCCTCACCAAGTCTGTACATCGCTTCAAGCGATTCAAGTCTATACAGACTGCCTTCACATTCAGAGTCTGTACATCGGTCCTACAGCCGATCGTCTCATTCAGAACTTTGCAAGTCTGTACAGCTGAGCGTCTCATTTAGCGTCTAAGGCAAAGTTTACACGTTGCTACAGTAACGCAAGTCTATACATCGTCCGTCTCAGGCATTGTCTTAGGCTAAGTCTGTACAGCCTACCGTCTCATGTAGCGTCTTATGTTAAAGTCTGCACATCGCATGCATCAGAATTAAGTCTGTACATTGCATCGTCTCTATCAGTGTCTCACTGGTCAAGTCTGTATAGACTTTAGCGTCTCATGAAAGTCTATACAACGCATCAGCATTTAGAAGTCTGTACATTGGCCTTTGCATTAAGCCTCAAAGTCTGTACAGCCGTGTGCATTGGATTCCAAGTCTATACATACTTTAGCTGGAACTGTGCAAGTCTGTACATCGTTATTTGCCAAAGTCTATACATTGGCATCTATTCCTACGTTGCACTTCCAAGTCTGCACATTGGGTTCTTTACCTACGTTTAGCTCTGAAAGTCTGTACATCAGGAACTTTACCGATGTTGCCTTGCCAAAGTATATACACTGGGAACCTTCAAGTCTGTACATCGCCCAACTGTTTTGGCAAGTCTATACATCGTGAAGTCTTCACTTCGTCTTGGTTCAAGTCTAGACACTGGGTGAGCTTCGTGAAGTCTATACAGTGGCTAAGCATCGTGTAGTATATATAATGCATTTCATCTTCAAAGTATGTACAGCCGTTGCCCTCTTATGTGAAGTCTACACATTGGGGCAAAGTCTATACACTGCATTCGTCTTCACAAGTATATACATTGCTTTTGCTTTATCTGCTCAAGTCTATACCGTCTGAAGTCTATACAATGCTTTGCATTCACAGAGTCTGTACAGGGTGTTTAGACTTAAACTGATGACTTATCCGATGCTCTGTCTGACAGGGATTCTTATCGAGATTGATCACCTGGCACATGATCCAAGAAACCAGGAACATGACACGTGGATGGCAACTCAGTCAGGATGCTGCCATGTGGTCGAAATTCAAATGATCTGGCAAAAAAGTTCATGGGCGGGAACCTGGCAGCCACACGCCCAATATCTGCTATAAATATGAAGCTTCGTCCTTCAGTAGAAGTGTGATCGTGAAAAGAAAAAGGCAGAAGGCATTTGTGTGTGAGGCTGCACGATCCAGAAAGGAGAAAGAGCATAGAGTCCCATATTGTCCAGATCCGAGAGGAGTATGTTCGAGAGAGAGAGAGCAGTGTCTGTGGTTTGATGAATTGCTTCCTTTGAAGCTACATTTGTATTGGTTTCAGAACCGACTGCTTCTTCGTTGGTCTTTGTTTCTATTTTGTTTTCCTTTTATTTTGTTCATTCTTCTGATTCGAATTGGTTCCCCTCCGGTGTGTGGAGGAAGGGAGTGTACTCCGGTTTCCCTCTGGGTTGCAGAGGAAGAGAGATCGGTGATCTCTGGTGTTGCTAGTGACAGGTTGTCATTAGCAGGTTCCCTCCGGTGTGTGGAGGAAGGGAGAGGTGTCTCAGGTTCTGTTCTAGCTGGTAGCTGGAACAGGTTTCAAGTTCTGTGAGTAGCAGAGCTTCGTTGAGGGATTTGTTTCCCTTAGTTGTTCAAGCTGTGTGGCAGCATGTTGTTCGCAGACTGAGTCTGCAGTGCTCTAGCATTGTCTAGTGGAATCCTCATTCTAGTTGGAGTGAGGGGTGGATGTAGATTGCGGACTGCAATCGAACCACCTAAAAACCGAGTGCCTCCTCTGTGGTTTGCTGTTATTATCTGCGCTCTTCATCTGTTTGGCTCTTTGCTTCCATGTGATCAGTTCTTCATTCTCATTTACTTATACCGTCTTGTTTGGTGACTGTGTTTGCATTTCTCTATGTGCGGGTTCAGGAGGGGCGTAAGCAGTTGAATTAATTTTCCGCCTAAGTTTTTACAAATTGGGAGTGATCTATTCATCCCCCCCCTCTTCTATATCACTCTTGCTGCGCTAACATGACCCAGTATTTGGTGGTACGGACGGAACAAAGGATCACCACTTCTGCGAGCATCTTGCGGCCTCTTGGGCCTTGGGAGGGTAACCTTGCCATAGTAGCAATCCCATTCAAAGATCCCTCGGGTTTTATTCCTCGGGAAGGAGTAGGGCCTCCGCATTCTCTCTTGTAATGTGGGATTCCGGTCGGACAGCCGTCTGACTGGGGAAACAGTTGCGCCTCTGGTCTCCTTTCTCCAGTGCGTAGGGATGTTCGGGATGGCCCCCCGGGGCAGGTGCATGCCGATATTCTGCTAGCGGAAGATTCCCCCAATCAAGTCAGATATGAGTGCGGTTACTTCGGCCAATCGAGCCTTCAGCATCTCGATTTCTCGCTGCTGTTGATAGCACATGGCAAACAGGGCGGAGTCGCACCGAGGGAGGCCCAGACTTTGACTTGCCTCTTTGCCTTTTACATCAGTGTCCGACGAAGGCAATGACGGCCCGTCGCTGGAGTCGTTTGGGGCCGCTCCCTCAGAGGAGGACGGGGCCTTCCCCTTGTTCTTGCAGGGAGGCGGCTTCCATAAGAATACCTCCTCGTCCTGATCTTCACCGACTGAAGGCTTAGGGTACTGCCGACCTTGCACTTCATGTGGGTCTTGGGCGCCCGTGAGGCTGCTGCCGCTTGGAGTCGAGACCGATATAACGTCGGCTTCGTAGGAATCCTCTAATGAGAAACCTAATCCCGGGTGCCGGGTGATTTGCAACAACCTCCGGTCCAGGTTTGGTGGGTTCCACATCTTCTCGAACATGTCCTTCTGACTGGAGAGCTGGCGAAAGGGGACCCCTTGTTTCCTAGTCATTCTGGCTACACGACCAGTCATGTCGGGCAGTCCCGTGATCGGGACGAGTGGGTCATGCAGTTCGTCGGGGAGTTTACAATCATCGTCCCCTCTGATCGGGTGTTCATTAGCCACATAGAAAATAGTGGACCGTCCTCCGGGGTTAGGCACCTCAAAGGTCCTCAATGGTTCAGCCACTTGGCAGTCAACTTCTGCGAGAGGCTTGATGATCCCGAACGGGACCCTGATGTCCTCCAGCAAGTCTTCGAGGTGCAGCAACCTCGGTGCGGGGTAGATGGAAAGGGGAGTTGCTTTGAATACTCCTTCTGCCCCAGAAACAAATGCTACTTGATGGGGAGCCACATATCCTGGCGGCGGTGGAGGGAACCAACTGTCCGGCTCCGCCTTCATCTTTCCCTTGTCCAAGGTGACTTGAGGAATTTGCTTCGGCTTTTCTAGATACAGGTTGGCGTCTGAGAGATGGCACTCGAACACCTCAAAAGGGTGGAGGTCGGCAAAGATTCTCTCCTCCTTCCCATCGCCAGGGTACTTGATGCATTGATGCAGAGTAGACGGCACGACCCTATTCTGGTGCAGCCAAGGCCGGCCGAGTAATGCTTTGAAGGAGGTACCAGAGTTAATAACATGAAATTGGACCTTAGTCGTGAAATCACCGAGAGAGAGGTTAAACTTTGCAATCCCCATGGGGACCTCACACTTCTGGTTGAAGCCGGCGATCTTAACATTCTTGACCTCGATCAAATGCACGTCGAAGTAATGTTTTTGGTATACTCGGTAAGGGAGTATGTTCACTGCCGCCCCAGGGTCAATCAGTACCCTATTGATGGGGTGCCCATTCAGCTGCCCTTTCATGTAGAGTGGCATGTTGTGACTGCAGGTAGGCAGGAGCATATCTTCTTCCGTGAAAGCCACCGCTACCTCGGGTGACATTTCTGCAAGGCAAGCCTCCACATAAGCTGGCGTCTGGAGTGCTGCGATGACGGCCCGCCGTGTCTCTTCATCCAGAGATAGAATCTCCCAGACGGTAAACCTGGCTGGGATCTTCTTCAAGTGCTTGACTATTCAGTTGCCAGCTCGGACCTCAAGCAACTTCATCTCTTCGGCTTTGCTACGCATGCCCCCAGTCTGGGCCTGGGGAGCCGGCTCAGGGGGGTGTCTCCCTCGCCGGGTGAGGTATTACTTGGGCTTGCGGGCTTGTTGGGTTTCTGCCTTCTCTTGCATGAACTCGGTAAGGTTCGGGATGTTGCCAGTCTCTTCCCTTGACAGAGGAGGACTTGCCACGAGTGGGGCCGAGAGGCTACTTGCTTCTTTGACCTGTCGAGACTCTCGAGGGCATGACTGCCTTTCCCCTTGAGTCGTTAGAAACTCAATGAATGAAGGGGTATTCCGGCCGATCGGCTCTCCGGGGTAGAGACCCGAGGGAGGGGGAATCTCCATGCCTTGGATCCTAGGTTCAGGGATATGATATGGCTGTTCTCCCCTGAGCAGGATGTTATGGTTGGCCTGAGGAGGGCGTCCCCATTTCCTTCCCGACCTGGTGGCATGCTGGGAGGTGGATGCCTCGGCCTGGTTCACTTCTGATGGCTCAATGGGCGTCTCTTGCTCTTCCTCCCCCAGAGAGAGGGTAGTGTCAAACAACGCTGACAGGGTGTTGCAGGAGAGAACAACCCCGCTCTTCTTCTTGTTTCTGGGCCTTTTATTCTTCTTTTTCTTCTTTTCTTCAGTGGCTGGCAACTGGCCTTGGGGAGGCTCACCCCACAAGAGGGGCTCTTCCTTTGCTTCGGCTTATGCTTCTGGCGCCAGTTCAAGTGATTCGAACTCCCTCTAGGGGACATATTCCTTCAGCTCCACAGGCCGGATTTCGGGCTGCTCATAATCTTCAAGCCCATCAATAATGGCCTGGAGCCTTTCCACTGCGGGACTGGTCTCTTTGTGCATCCGCATCGGGGTATGCTTCTTCCTGTTGTTAGTGAAGCGCCGCACGACTAGCCGGGGGGCTGTATCATGCCAAACAGGCGTCACTGGTGGTGGGACTGGTCGAGGTGTGACACCCCTTATATGAACTTCCGGCGTGGGCCGGGCGGCTTGCCTTCTTCTTCTATTCCTCGTCGGCGCAGCCTGCCAACCTCCTTGGTCTTGAGTTGGTGCCATGACAAAGGCTTCATATGTTGCAGCTGTACTGGCCTCTGCCTATTCCTCAGGTAGCTGCTGGTAAAGAGAGATCATGTTAACAGAAGTACCGAGGTTTGGCATCTCATGCGGCTGCGGAGGATCCACTTTGTGCTCCCCCATGTCCAGTTCTCCCTTCTTCACCAAGGATTCAATGACATCCTTGAAGATATAACACTCCTCGATAGTATGCCCCAGCATCTAGTGGTACTGGCAGAAACGAGGGTCATCCTTTCTTTTTATGTCGCCAGGCCTCTTTGGTTCTGGCAATGTAATTTTATTGTATCTGGTGGCCCATTCAAACAAGATCCGGGACTTATCTCGAGGAAAAGAATACAACTTATTCCTCATTTTCTCCCGCAGGGAAGGACCTTCCTGTCGTTCAATAGCCCTGGCTGGAGGTGGGTTGGTCGTCTCCTTGGCCTTCTCCATCTGTTTCTTAAAAGCTTGGAAGTCCAATGTGTGGACTTCTGGCGACATCGGCTTCTTCTCGGCTTGTCTGGCCCTTTCACTTGATGCCGTTGGAGTGGAAGAGTATCGAGCAAGGAATGCCTCGATCTCTGCCACTATATTGTTTAAGCGGTCAAATGACTTTATTTTCGCACCGATCAATCTCTCAAGGATTTCTTTCTTCAGGTTCTATTTACAAATTTGCACCGCGTCCTCCTGATGCGGGGGACACCTGCATCTCATGCTGAGGTTCCTCCACCTCTTTATGTAGTCGAGTGCCGACTCATCACTTCTTTGCCTTGTGGCGTAGAGTTCTGCCACGGTGACCTCCCGTTCAGCTATGTAGAACCTTTCTTTAAATTTCTTCTGCATGTCGGGCCAGTCTACAATGGACCAGGCGGGCAGGCTCGAGTACCATTCGAAAGCAAGCCCGGTAAGTGTTGAGCCAAAGAATTTGAGGAGATAGGCTTCATCTGCAGCTAAATCCCCCATAATATTCACATAGTAGGCGATGTCCCATTAAACTTTTCAAATTTCGGCGGTTTGGTGATGCCGACCAGGAGCCTCCTTGCAGCATAGTGTGCCGGATAAGGTACCCGATACACATCAAAGGGCGTGCAATCACTGTCGCCCCTCTCTGCCAGCTTCATGTCTATCATCTGTTCCAACATAAGTCTGTTCACCATCGCCGGGTCCATCGGGTTCGGGTAGAAATGAGCCGGTTGCGCTAGTGGCGTCGTTAACACTGTCGCCTGAGGCGCAATGATGGATCCCTGGAACGGTAGGTTCGGCGGCGGGGCCGGAGTTATGTGATGTGGCTGGTGCAGGGGTATGCCCCCGGTGTATCCGGGGATCGGCGGAGACACCGTCGCCTGTGGAGAAGCTTCCGAGGCCTGACCGTTACCCCCAGGGGTCTCTGGTAGTGCTTCGGTCTGCCCGGACATTGAGGGTTGAGCAGCTCTGTCGGTCAACTGCTTTTTTAGCAACTTGATCTCTCTTTGATATTACTGCATCATGAGTAATACAGCAGGGTCACTCACTGAGAGGCTAGGGGTGCCCCCTCTCTCTTCGACTGGCGCCTCTTCGGACGAAGTGGATGGTCCTCTCGTGGTGCCTTCAGTAATGACATTGGTGGCCAGGGCCGTCGACGACTCCCCGTAGTCAGTTCCTTCAGTGTGAGCTTGTGTCCTTTCGGTTGCTGCCTTCCCTCTTCTGGTGAGAGGTCATGGCCTTGCCACAAGTCTGGCCATTTCTTCGGGCTTGGTCGGTAAGGCCCCGTACCGGCCGGACACTCCTGCCATATTACAAGTGTAGACCCTTAGGTCTTTGCCTTTTCTTGTTGCTCTTCTTGACGGCCTGCCAGGGAAGATCAATCTGTCAAAGATCAACCCCCGCGGCCTCGCCTCTTCCCTCGACGGAAACTGATAGCGCTCCTCGGAGCGGTTCCTCGACTCGGCACTAGGCACGGGTCGGGCTTCTTCTTCTTCAAATGCCGAGGCTACCGCCCCCAGTAATCTTTGACGACCCAGGGGAGTGCTCCCCGGGCCTCGCAGATAGTTTCTCATGGCCTGCTCCACCCCTTCCCAGTCTTGATCTGGAGGAGAAGCCGGTGGTGTGGCCCTGTTGACAGTAACAGGCATGTAGGCTGCAGGCTCCTCACGGGCAGCCAGGTAGTGACATCGGTGGTGTCGACGGCGGGTGTTCTCTGGTGGGGTCAGTGTGGCCGATGCCGGCTGATAGACGGGGACCAATGTCTTGACCCGGTCTGCTTGTTGAGACCTTTCCGGGCGAGAGGTGTTGGGTCCCCTCAAGGCTGGTGAAATAGCCCGGGCTGCCTCGGGAATCAACGCCTGCTTGCCCTTCGTCGGCCTAGGGGCCGGTCGGTGCTGTGGGACTGTGGCCGGAGCTGCGGGCATCGTCCTACCCTTCATCCTCTCCAGTGACTGAAAGGAGTTACGCACTGGAACGGCGGGTATGATGCGATCCGGGATCACTTCGGAGCGCTACCCGGAAAGATGCACCCGGAGCGTTCCGACGACAGCAGACTTGCCGGTGTCGGAGACCCAACCTCGGGATGATGTGGTTGCATGACTCCTCCGGAGCCTTCTCTAATGGGAAGCCGAGCCTGGGCGAGATGGGACGGCGGTTTCGTGCACATGGTGCACGTTGCAGCCCAATATCTTCATAGGGGCAGTCTTGGGGGATTCGGCCATTGGTCGGCTGGCAACAGCTTTGGTGGCCCCCTGGGTGGAGGTGTCGTTCTTGATCCCGTCAGACGCTTCCACGTCCAACAGGTGAGTTAAGGCCACTCCCAAAAAGTTGGGGAAGCCAACCGAGGGAGGGAAGCTCCCGAAGGTGAGAGGGACGGCCATGTAGTCGTTCCGCACGTGACTCTCGACGGGTTGGTGGCCGAAAGTGGGTGCCATCGGGACGTCCGTGACGCAACCTGCATTTGCAAATAAGGGAATCAGCATTACAAGAAGGGGGCCGTGGAGCCCTTGGTTCCGGCAAAAGATGAAGGGTGATCCAGTCCCACCGGGCGTGCCAGACTTGTGGACGCACTTAATTTCAGGAGATCTTCGTTCTATTCGTTCATCCGTTTGTTGGTTTTATTAAGTGCGTGGGCGTGCCAGTCACATAGTGACGATTTGTTCGGGCTCCGGAGAGCCCATGGTGCGCTCGATCTGACTCAATCAGGCGATTGTGTGGTTCGGGTCGGGACTGAGACCCGTTGTGCCATAAAGGTCACAACGTTATTTACATCCCCTCGGAGAGGGGAATACCCTTGATTAATTGCCAGAAATAAGGGCTCCACGGTCGAAAGAAATACTGATTAATGTAGGAGGGAAACACCCATCAGGTTATGCGGTGAGCCCGAGGTGGGGGCCTGAATACTCGGGTCATGTCGGTCACTGATGGACCATTTCATGTTTGGACACAAGTTCACACGGAAAACGAGATGATAAACCAGGAGACGAATCCGTACAAATGTTTGCCGAGGGACGGCAATTTTAATGCAGGGAGGCAAATCAAATCCCGACGAGGGAGGAGACCCTGGTGAATTATCGGCCCGAAGTAAGGCCGGGCGGTCACCACAACAAGAGAGAGAACTTTCGAGAGTGACTTCCAGCTTACAGGGGCATCATTAATATTCTCGGGTTCGGAATCCAGGAAGGAGAGACTGTTGCCACATTGCTGTATTCACGATGGTCGTCGACGCTTGTTATTTTTGTTTGTTTATTGACATTACCCTTTCTTTGATATTATCCTCCCTTGTTGTTATCTTGGTTGGGACCACCCATTTTATCTCATTATTGTTATCACTATTCATCGTTCCTTTTATCATATAGCCCCTCCTCCCTTTTTATTGTATGCATGTGTGTATTCGTTGGGGAGATGATGGAGACTAGGGTGTACCGCTGAGAGATGAATGGTGTGTGCGGTTCAAAGTGTAAAGGAGGGTGTACCGCTGGGGAGCGTGTCACTGGAAGAATGGAGATGGGCGTACCGCTGAAGGGTAGAGGGTGTAGCGTACCGCTGAGGCACCAGGGGAGCACACCGCTGGGAGAATGTGGGGCGTACCGCTGGGGGACTGGAAGCGTACCGCTGGAAGGGCCGGAGGAGCTGATGCGTGAACGGGCCACGAGGACTGTACAGACTTGCTGTATGCAACAGACAATGTATAGACTTGCCCAGCGATGCAATGTATAGACTTGGCAGCGGGACACTCACGATGTGCAGACTTGCGTGTTATGCAATGGACAATGTATAGACTTGGCCAGCGGTACAATGAATGTATGGACTTGTTCAACGATGCACACACATAGCGGCGATGTATGGACTTTGCAAGACGATGAATGAGGCGATGCAGTGTATAGACTTGGACAGACTTCACTAGTGTGGAATGTGCAGACTTCATGCAATGCAACGTACAGACTTTAGAAAGGAACGTGCAGACTTCATTGAATGCAACGTACAGACTTTAAATGGAATGTGCAGACTTGGTGCATAAAGCAAGCCAATGAGGAGTGTATAGACTTTCACAATGTATGGACTTGCCAAAGGAGTGATGCACGAGCAAATAATCAACGTACAGACTTAGCCAAGACAACTAGACGATGTACAGACTTGAGAGTTCATAACGTATAGACTTATGAGTGCAACGTAGGTAGAACTGTCAATGTACAGACTTATAAGTGTGTGCGACCAGACAGTGTGCAGACTTCATGCACAGGCTGTACAGACTTCAATTCAAATGATGCAATGCATGAACAAGAAGATAATGTACAGACTTTGAACGTGAATGATGCAGCGATGTATAGACTTGATGGAACGCTGGGAGGATGCGTGCCGCTCAGACAGCAAGGGGGAGCATACCGCTGGAGGATAGAAGGTTAGGGCGCACCGCTGGAAGAGGTAGGCCAGGGTGTACCGCTGGGAAAAGTAGCAAACGAAACCAAGCGGATTGTGCCGCTGAAGGGGTGGGCCAGGACTCAAGAGTGGATTCCTTGTTCAGTTCAAGATGAGGCATCTTAGATGGTTAAGCTTTCATTCTCCTGTCATGAGATTGAGTCCCAAGTCATATTTTAGCAATACAGTGCTTGAAGTCTTGTTCAGTCCAGTTCCTTGAATCTTGCATAGTCCTTTTAGTTGGCTAGGGTGTTTTTATCATTGCCCAGTCCATCTGTTTGCTGCTTCTTTTCATCTCTTAAATTTGTTGTTATTCTTGGTGAAAATTCGGCAACACCTCCCCTTGACCCGGGAGGTAAAGGAATAACAAGGAACATGCCCACGGGGGTGGCACGAACCAACAGCTGAGGGGGGTGCCGGAGCAGCCGCCTTTAGGGAAACTTCGGGAAACTCGGAGAAAACATCGAGCGAGGAACCAATAGACTGACGCAAACCGTGAGTACACCGGGAAGTGGCAATCAAGGAGTGCCAAGCTGACAGTCCAAGGGTGTGCCGCTGAGCGGCCAAGGAAAAAGGGGGGTGTACCGCTGACAAGCAGAGAGGGGGTGCACCGCTGAATGGCCCTGAGGAGAGTGTGCCGCCAAGCAGACTCAAGGAAGGCTGTACCGCCAAACGGCCGCGTGGGAAAGGCGTACTGCTGGGGTCCTTGAGTGGTAGAAAGGCTGGGAGCTTGAGGGTGTGTGGGCATGCCACTGGTCCCGAAGGAGGGCAGAGGAGAATGCTCTGGGCATCGAGTGACTCCAATGTGTCAAAGAGAATGGACTCCCACAGACCCGAGATAGAAGGGGATATCAAGGGTTGTTGTGCAACGGAGAGCCATTGAAGAGGGACGAAGCTGGCCATACTCTATTGACTGCATAAACTAGCGCTACGGGAAATCAAGTAGAACAGGGAGTTGGGAGGTTGAGGGGAGAGAAAGCATAACCACAAGAGACCGGTGAGAAGAAGATAACAAATGCAGTAAGAAGCAGAACCAAACACCATTTCATTCATGGAAGATTCAGGATAATAAAAAAAGGAATCATGGCCCGAAGACCACACATCATACAATGCATCCCTGAACAAACGGAGGGAAGAAAACAAAGAATAGAAAAAAAAAGAGTTGGAGAGAGGGCTGTAACGAGGAAGGGTAACCATTCCCTATCCTCTATTCCTCCCCCCCCCTCTGCTACATGCAACACTCCTCTCTTCTTCCTACATTTCCTCTACCTTCTTCTTCTCTTCTTCCTTGCCTCGAAGGGGCCTCTTCGCACGAAGATGCTCTCTTCTTTCTCTGTGTTTCTTTTTTCTCTCTAGCAGAAATCCATCTTCTTCTCCTCTTTTTTTCCTGTCTGTGGGGGGGCCTTTTATATGTGGACGGTTGACGAGGTCGCCTCATGATGGCACTGCCATCCGAGGTTGACTTCGATATCTTCCTCGTCAGGCGAAGATCTCCCCTCCTCCAGCCAGAAGGTGACACGGAGAAAGGCGCTAGCTGGCTTTGAAGTGGCTGGACAGCGCGCCAATGGGTCTGCCTATTGACCGTTGTGTCTTCTGCGGGTGCATGCCGTCGGGAGGCTTTCAGCGCTGTGCCACTGGGGAAAGGGCGCATGGCATTGAGGGCAGAAAGGCTGTGCCGCTAAAGGGCCAAAGGCCTTGCCGCTGAAGGGGCCAAGAAGCCCTGTGCCGCTGGAAGGGCCAGGACTTGGTGAAGGAGTGTATAGACTTCGTGGGCAAGGCAACCGGACGATGTACAGACTTGAGAGTTCACAATGTCCATACTTTGGCAGAGCAAAGGCTGTACAGACTTCAGCTCAGCTGTAATGTATAGACTTGCAGGGGATTGCGTCAAAAGCGGTGTACAGACTTCATCAATGTATAGACTTTGGCAAAGCAAAGGCTGTACAGACTTCAATCATGCTGCAATGTATAGACTTGCAGGGGCCGGTGTATAGACTTGGAAGCTCAACCGGCGGATGTACAGACTTCGCCATCGTGCGGACTTTGGCGGTTGAACTGGTGGATGTACATACTTCACTAGTGTATAGACTTTGGCAGTTGAACTGGTGGATGTACAGACTTCACCAACGTATAGACTTTGGCTGATGGCTGTACAGACTTCGTTTGATGTAGCAAACCAGTGTACAGACTTGGAGCTCAGATGTATAGACTTCGCGTTTGCCAGAACTCTGTACAGACTTCACACTATGAGCATGCATGAGCCTGTACAGACTTCAAACATGATATGGAGTGTGCCGCTGGAGGGCTAGATGGCCGTGCCGCTGGAGGGCCATATGGCCGTGCCGCTGAAAGGCTGAAGGGCTGTGCCGCTGGGGCTTATGGTCGTGCCGCTGAAGGGCCTCAGGCCCGTGCCGCTGGAGGGCCTTTGCTTTTGCTTAAGTAACTTGAAGCCGTGCATTCTTTGGGATATTTCTTCACCGTTAGGGGCCCGAGGGAGGGTCCCTAGCAGTGTGTTAATTCAGGAGGACATCATGTGACTTCTCGATCTTTTAATGCGCCCATGCAAATGCGGGGATTTGCCGGGCGGTAGTATCTTCCCGGAGCCCTGGATGGCCAGTCTCTCCGGGTCTTCTTCCTTTGACTTTGACATTAACGCGGAGCTTAGCGGGACATATGGACGTGCAATTTTATGCGTCCACACCTAAGGACGTGAAATTTTTGAGGGTAAGAAGATGAAACTAAGGTGATCAAAAAGTTCTAAATAATCGAACTCTAATTACCTTGTTTAGACGTCCTAATTCCCTGATCTTCAGTGGCCTTCAGCTCTGATTCCTGGGTTACTATGGTCGAACCAACAACTTTGGAAGCTTCAATCTCCTTGGTTGCTTGATCTCCTAGCACAAAATTGGGAGAACTATTAGTCTAAAGTATACTAAACAAAATCTTCTAAAGAACTTACCTGAAATTATATCTCCTTACCTTGATTCTTCACGAGCCAAAAGTAAGGGTCGCTCAGTTCAGAACTAGGTCCTATTTATAGGGTTTTGAAGATTAGATCGATTCTAGAGTCCTTAATTTGCCAGAACCTAATCCCTAAGAGTCCTTAGTAATGTTATAAGCTCTCCCAAGTCGATCTCTTGTAGATAAGATCCCAAATTTCTAATCTTTTTGCTCGTTCTTTCTTTCACGGAACTGTCAAAGTGTAACGCATCAGCCTAGGTGCGTTACATGCTTGTAGCGGTCGCCCGATAGACCGTTACACCAAACGTATACAGAGTTTCAATTAAATAAAACTCTCTTGTTCGTTTATCCTTTATAATTATCTATAAAAATAATATTTATCTTTAAAATACGTGAATAAGTCAATTAACCTTCTAGAATATGTGCCAAACTTAATGGGCTTGGTCCATTAACCTTTTAGATTATCTTTAAATAGGCTAGGTTAATTATTTAACCTAATTGGGCCTTATAATGACTTATTGATCTATTATTCTTTTTATTAATTTATTTAGGCCTTTATAAATTCCAGAAATTAATTAAATATTCCAAAAATAATTTATAAAAATTCTGGCGTCTTACACATCCTTAGTTCACAACATGGGTCACGAACCCCAGGTTTCGGCAACAACTCCGAGGGCCCAACTGAACACCATGTTCCGGGTCACCATTCTGTCGGCCCCAGCTCGGGCACTGCACTCCCAAGTTCCAACTACACCGACGCCCACCAGAAATGCCATGCTCTAGACCACCCCGGACCGAGTTCGTTCGGTCCACCACATGGGTGCTGAGTCAACCTCGGCCCTGCAAACAAAAAATCAGGGGGTGCCATAGCGACTGTAAAAATGGGTGACCCACCGCCGCCACCCCTGCCTCCAGAGGACTAGGTGAGGCTCAAAAAAGTCGATGCGCTGGTATCACATTGGGGGCAATCACCTCGGTCCAGTATCCAGCCTTCCAAACCCGAACAATGGGGGCAACTCCAAGGAGGAGCGTCCGTCTTCCCTCGAATGAATATACGTCATTAGAAAAGAGGCCCAACCCATTCGGAGGTCCCGAGTCAAGAGGTCCCTCCACTCACCAGAATGGTACCAAGCTCAAAAGCCAACAGAGCGAAAGAGGGTGAATCCCGCCGACACCCGCCTAGTAGTTCCAAAGAAACTCCACATGTGTTAGCTAGCGACTCGGTGGAATCCCTGCCAACGCCAACTGGTGGCGCCGACGAAGCTCCGTCGGGTCCTACACCAGTTGCTACTAGCAAACCCTAGCGGGAAGTATATCCCTTCAGTATTTATTATGTCCCAAGGGGTAGCAACACCCAGGCAGACACCCTATCCAAGAGTGGCTTCAGCCATCATGTTCATTAAGGCCTAACCTCCCAGATCCCAGTCAAAGTCCCAGCCACCTACGGCAAAGACCAGCCGGTCTATGGATCCACCCTGAAGTCCCGATCTACTCGGTCGAGGGTCGATCCACAGTCGCTTCTATAACAGCAACAAGTCATCAATGGCGCAACTTACAGGCAACGTCCCCTGACAGCATCAAGCAAAGGACGACAGCCGCAAGGCTCGCAAGTACCCAAATAAAAAAAACAACAACAAAAAGGGGCTAAAAATAGAGATGTCCCGGCGGACTCAGCCACTCCCTCTAGATGGTAGTGGCTGGGGGCAAAAAGGCCACAAACCCAACTGAGGTGAAAACCCGCGAGGGCACCTCAGGCAAAATCGGGTTACCCCTCGGTGTGAAAACCCGTAAGGGCGCACCGGAAAAAGTAAAAGGGGGCCAGCTCTGGCGAAAACCCGAAAGGGTGGTAGAGCTGGTAAAGAGAAAAAGAAAACTCTCTCTTCCTCTCTAGAAACAGCCAACCACCTGGCCCTAAATCTCTGACCGGTCCGCCACAATAGTGGGTCAGCATACCTTCTTCTGGCTATCACACAATAACGGTCGACCTACACCCAGTTTTTGACCAATACACCATCATGGTTGGTCACCACTCAGCGTCCAGGTCAATACACCATCACAGTTGACCTACCTATTTCCTCCTAGTCTCACACTATCCCTGTTTGTCGCTACCCTCTAGACCAATATGCCGCCACGGCCGGTCAAGCCTCCACTTTGGTCATCCTCCTTCACAATCGACCTACACATACCCTTGACTAAACACCTCCACAGTCAATCTAACACCTGATCTCTGGCCAAAATACCATAATGGTAGGCCAACACATCACCCAGTCCCAAACCAGTACACCTTCATGGTTAGTTAAATCCATAACCTTTGGCCAATACACCTCTTTGGTCGGCCTACGTCAATTCTTGGCCTATACGCCACCACAACCCAGAACCTCAGCCTTTGCATCATCAAAGCCGATCGGTTCAAGCTTCAGTCCAAGCTCCAGCTGCAAGCTACACGGATCAGCCAGCCTGAAGGTCTACGTGAAGCCCCAGATTGCTTGGCAACCAGCCAAGCCCCAGCAAGCAACTCCAGCACCAACACAATGGATCAACAGTAACGATCCCACCGGCAATGTCCTTCGACAGCATCAAGCTAAGGACACCCAGCGCCAATCACCGAACAGCCAAAAGGCTCTTAGGTAAACAACAACAACAACAACAACAACAACAACAACAACAAAAAATGGGGTTAAAAATAGAGATACTCCGACGGACTCAGTCGTTCTCTTTCTCAAGGAAGCGGCTGGGGGCAAAAAGGAAAGTAACCCGGTTGAGGTGAAAACTCGCAAGAGCACCTCAGGCAAAATTGGGAGACCCCTCAATGCAAAAACCCGCAAGGGCGCATCGGAAAAAGCAATAGGGGGCCAGCTCTGGCGAAAACCCAAAAGGGCGATAGAGCTGGTAAAGAGAACAAAAATAAAATTTTTCTTTTCCCTCAGTTGGGGGCAACCAGCTACCCACCTTCCAACCATCATATCCCCGGTCAATTGGCCCACACCAGTCCCTGATTAATCCCCTACTCCAGTCTATAAAGCATGCACCTCCCTGTCAGCCATATACCATCACATTCGGCCTAAACCAGCTCCCCATGCCACTCCCCTCCCTTGGTGTCCTATACCAATCCCTGGCTAGTACATCTCTCTAGCTCATTGATCTTACACTCCCCATTTAGCCATACACCACCCCAGTTGGCTCACACTTCCTCTGGCCTCGCACCTCCACAGTCGGCCCATATACACCAGCAATTCATGCATTAGTCCAGTCATTCATTCCAGCAAACCTCAACCTACATGCCACCTCGGTTGGCCTCTACATCACAACAACCTTGGATCCATCTATCATGAGAATCCATCAACCCATAATTTCTAGTCACCAGCCTATCATGGTCGAGTCACCATGAACCCGGTCATAATTCCAGCAATATGCCGTAAAGGCATACCAGTTCCCAGATCCCAGTCATGATTCCAGCAATACGCCACTAAGGCTCACCAGTTCCCAGACCACCAGTCAAAGCCACTGTCATGGCTACAATGGCTACAAGCCATCAACAACATAAACTCCAGGTCACGTCCCCTGATAGTAGCATGCTACGTGTTGTGCCCCTATGGTTTTGATGATGGTTTTGATGATTGGTTGTTGATGTGAGTTAATCAAATGTTCTGTCATCTTGCTGCTCAGTTTAGATTAGGTTTTGATGATGGTTTTGATGATTGGTTGTTGATGTGAGTTAATCAAATGTTCTGTCATCTTGCTGCTCAGTTTAGATTAGGTTTTGATGATGTTTTTGATGATTGGTTGTTGATGTGAGTTAATCAAATGTTCAGTCATCTTGCTGCTCAGTTTAGATTAACATATTTGATGTTCAGTCATGTTACATGTTAACTGATGCATAAAGCATTCATTGCTACACTCTGTCTGCACAGTTTTCACTGCAGTGCGTCAACTCAGAGTGCTGATGCGTCGACCCCTTGGTCATATTTGTATCTGTCCATACAGTAGTGCGTCAACTCCTTGAGCTGATGCGTCGACGCTTCAGTTCAGTTTCTTCATTTGATGAAGTCTATACATCTTCAGTTGAACGTCAAGAATATACGTTGCAGCGTCAACTCATTGGGCTGCAGCGTCAACTCAGCAAGTTTGCACATCACCTTCAGACTTTCAAGTCTGTACACTCTATACTCATTCAAGTCTGTTCAGCCGTTTGCTTCATGAAGTCTGTTCATCAGACTGTTACAGGAAGTCTGTACATTGTCCGTCTTCCTTAGCGTCTTGATAGTTGATGTCTATACATTGGCCTCCATGCTCCTAAGTCTATGCATTATTGTTCATGCATCAGTCTTCATAAGTCTGTACATTGGACTGTCTCTCTCAGCGTCTCATGGCATGAGGTCTGTACACTCGAATTGCCCTTGATCTGGTCAAGTGTATACACTCTCTCACTGTAGCTTTCAGTTATTCAAGTCTATACACTGGACTGTTAGGTCATGTCTATACACTGGGTCTCAATGTACACACTTACTCATTGTGCTGCTTCACGCATAAAGTCTATACATCCTCAGTGGACTTTGAAGTCTATACATTGGGCCTTACATTCCAACTCTATACACTGAACCTTCGTTCATCAAAGCCTCAAGTCTGTACAGCGTGAAGTCCACACTTTGGCTTCACGTTTTCAATGTCTGTACAGTGGCTTCGCATAAGCAAGTCTGTACACTGGGTTCAACTCTCCAAGTCTGTACAGCCTGTTTGTCTTCATGTGTGAAGTCCATACAATGCATGCTCACATAACTAACTCTATACACTCGATTGTTAGATCTTCAACTATATACATTGGTTGAGTCTATACACTGAGATCTCATAAAGAGTTGCAAGTCTACACACTCGTTGTTAGAGGCCTAGACTGCTAAGTCTATACACTCCCTCACTATGTACACACTTGCTATATTGATCTCTGAAGTCTATACAATGCTTCACGTTAACACTAAGTCTATACACTTCATTATTGTTGCTGAAGGGAACAGGGTCGACGCCTGAAGCTTAAAGCGTCCACGCATCAGTAGACGAAGCTTTCACGATGTCTTCTATTGCGTTAACGCCACAAGCAAGCAGCGTCGACGCAGCAGTTAAAGAAGCAGAGACTCTTACAAGCGACGAAGCTTTCATGATATCTTCCACTGCGTCAACGCCATCAACAAGCAGCGTCGACGCAGCGGCTTAAGAGACGCCAGTATACAAATGTATATGTTTTCAATGCGTCAACGCAACATGCTGATAACGTCGACACAGCACGCCCATATGTTGAAGACTTGATCACTGGACTGCCGATACCGTTGCGTCAATGCAGCAGGCTGATGGAGTCGACGTAGCGGTTAAAAAGGTTGAAGATCTCTGATGGCTGCGTCAACTCTTTGGAGCAAGTGAGTTGACGCCATCTAACTCCAGTTGCTGAGCGTACTGGTGCTGGGCACGTGATCCGAGGATAAGGAGAGTGCCCAGATGAGGACACGTGTTCTGACAGCATGTTGGATGCTGCCACGTGGTCCGAATTCTCAGGGCGGGAACTGTGGAAGCCACACGCGCCCTGCTACTGCTGCTGCTGCTGGTATATAATGAAGCCTTCGTCTTCAGATGAAGGGAGATCGAAGCAGAAAGCCTGAAGAGTAGAAAGCCCTTCGATCCAGAAAAAGAAGAAAAGAAAGAAAAGAAGAGAGTAGAGAAGAGAGTGAGAGTGAGAGCAGAAGAAGAAAAAGAGAGAGAGATAGTGCTCGTGTGAAGAGAGAAGAAAGAGTGAAGAAGAAGAAGTGCAGCAGAGAGTGAAAGAGAAAGAGAGCAGAAGAGAAAGAAAGAGAGAGAGAGAGAGAAGGAGTTCGTAGAGAAGAAGTGGGAAAAACTTGAAGTTCTGCCCTCTGGCGTTTGGATCAAATCCAAGCCAGATCTGCTCCCTTGAGAGCTACATTACTTGTATTTCGTTTCCAGCTTTTGGCACTGTGATTTTTCATCCTTTCTTATTTTCCTTTTTATTATCTTTCCATCTTTGTTCTTCCGATTACCCTGTTGGGGATCGGGTTCCTCCTGTTGGTTCAGGAGAAGGGAGATCTGATCTCCGGGTTGCAAGTGACAGGTTGTCACTTGTGGGTTCCCTCTGGTTAGAGGAAGGGAGGCTAGTCCTCCGGTTCTGGGCTTGTGGTTGCAAGTCCAAGGTTCCCTTCTGGTCTGGAGGAAGAGAGGTCTTCGACCTCTGGTTTCCAAGTGGCTGGGAGTCACTTGGGTGTCCCTCCGGTTGGGAGGAAGAGGGGAGGCTGTTCCCCTGGTCAAGCTGTTTGGCAGCGTGTGTTCGCAGACTGAGTCTGCAGGTTACTAGCTTGTGCTAGTGGAAGCCTCACTCCGGTTGGGAGTGAGGGGTGGATGTAGGTCTGGAGGACCGAACCACCTAAAAAACCTACTGTGCAGTGGTTTGGTTTGTGCGTTCGCTCCTTGCCTCCTACCTCCTATTCACAGGTTATGCATGCATGGTTAGTTGTGTTATCTTGAATTGTTTGTATTGTTCCTATCTGCAGTAACCTTGAGCATTATATTTTGCTAGGTGTGTTTGGGTTGCATAGTTCTATCTGCATTTCTGGTTTGATCAGGTGGCTGCATTGTTGCAGTCCAACTGTTTGATCAATTGGTTGATTATCATTTCATCTTGGAAAGCTCATTTGTCCTTATTCCGCATATCTGAGCTTTAGAGTTTTAATTTAGGCCATTATTCATAGAGGGATACATTCACCCCCCTCTGTATCCGGGCCTAGCACCCTAACAGTTGGTATCAGAGCGGGTGTCTGCATACAAGGTCCAGTGACCTGCAGATCGATCTTACAGTCTTAGGTGCTAATTTGTTTTAGTGCATCAATATTCTTGTTGCATTGAATCTATCAGCTATCTGTTTCAATGGCTTGTCCACCCGTCTTTAGTGGTTCTGATTTCAACCAGTGGCACAGTGCTTTACGTGCTTATGTTAAATCTGTTGATCCAGACCTGTGGAAAGTAATTTCACATGGTCCTCATGAACTACCAAAGAAAAAGTCCAAATGGACTGACAGTCACAAGTCTATGCATGAAGAGAATCAGATAGCTATAAATCTAATGAAGGCAGTTACTGATAGAGCCTTTCACTCATGCTTCGTTGATTGCAGTTCTGCTAAAGACATCTTGGATACACTGATGCGAACTCAGGAGATAGATGTGGACAGCTGCATGATGGCCAACAGAAGAAATCAAAGTAGCAGCGATCAAGGCAACAATCAAACTGAAGAAGATGATGATGATGAGGTAAATCTCTTCGAGAATTTCTCTCTAGAAGATTGGGAGAATGCATATGCTGAATTATTTGAATCTCATGAACAGTTAAGAAAACAATACAAAAAATTGAAGAAGAATAGTAGGTCAGACAGTCTCAATTCTCCATGTGAAAACTGTGCTGAACTAAAAAATGTTCATGATACTTGTATGTCTGATATTCAAATGCTAAAGAAATAAATTTCATTGCTGAAAATTGAGAATCAAGATCATGTAAAAGAAAACTCTGAACTTAAGAAGAAGCTTAGCCAAACTTGTCATGAGTCTATTCAGAGTAAGGATTTGCTGAAAGAAGTTGAATGTGTTAAGTCTGATCTAAACAAGATGAAAAGTGAGAATGATTCTCTCAAAAATTTCTCCAAAGAAAATGAAGAAAGCTTAGAGAAACTTAAAAAGGAGAACACATTGCTGATTGAAAAATTGAATGCCATAAAATCTGTAAACTTACAATTACAGAAAGATTTTGAAAAACTACAAAAAGAATTGAAGGAATTTGAGGATGGAAGAAAACATGAAGCCAATTCAGAAGATCAGCTTCTAATAAATGAATTGGTTCAAAATGATAAGCTTAAAGAAGAAGTTGAAAAATTAAAATTGTTAAACAGTGCCATGTCTGAAAGACTTCTCACATTGGAGAAAGGAAAAGTCATCTGTACAAACGAGACTGAAGAGGTAGATGAGCTGAGAAAAGAAATTGAAGAATACAAAACAGCTAACAAGGTTTTGAATGAAGCTGTCAATTGTAGTGAACAAGAGATCGCTAGTTATGAAATATACATTGCTTCTCTTGAAAATGAAATTCAGGATCTGAAAAGCTCTTTGTCTAAATTTGTTGATGGACAAGAAAATCTGGACAGGTTGTTAGGAGTAAAGGCTAATACTCAAAAGGAAGGGCTAGGCTACAACAATGTCAATAAAAAGGCTTTCAAAAACAAGCTAATGACATCCTTCATCAAAGCTTCAGATGTAGCCACCACCTCAGAGAATAAACAACCAAATGTTCAGAAGAATCAGAAACAAACTGGAAAAATGGAAAAGGTCAGTCATGTGAAGAAAGGATTGAATCACATTGAAAATGTGCATGCTGTAAAACACACTGATACACCTAGACATGCACATAATAGGGAAATCCTGAAATGTCATTACTGTCACAAGATTGGCCACTTGATGCATGAATGTAATTTAATGAAATCAGATGATCTGAAAGCTATAAAAATGCATGGCAGGGATTCGCAGGTCAAGTTCCCTATCCCTTAAAAAAGGAATGTCACATGTTTTAATTGTGATAAAGTAGGACACACTACTGATCATTGCTGGTTTGCAAGTGGTAAGAAAAAATCATGTTCATTTCATAAAAAATACTTTGCAAATCAGCATGTTTTTAATAAGAACAAATCTGTTTCAAAGGACCAGCACATCATCTGTTTTAACTGCAACAAAATTGGTCACAAGACCTCTGAATGCTGGTCAGGCTCTTTTAAAAGAAACTCTATTTCATGCTTTGAATGTGGAAAGCATGGCCACAGGGCCATTGACTGTTGGCATGCCCAAGGAGGCTATGGCAATAATGAACTCAATTTTAAAAAGAATGCCTCTTATTGCTCTCACTGTGGAAAGCATGGCCACATAGTCAGAGACTGTTGGCATGCTCAAGGGAAAAATCTCATTTCTGGAAAGTTGAAATTCCATGCTAGTACAAATGCTCTCAAAAAGAACAAAGTTGCTTTCAAAAAGAAAAACTTTGAATGTGTTGATTATGGAAAACAGTTTGGTCATGCAAATAACAGAAATTTCCATACTAATGCACATACAATTCATGTTCATAATGATGTGCATAAAAAGAACCTAAATTCTGTTTTCTCATACCATCATTATAGTAAACAGAACTCTCTCTCTGCGAATAAACTTCATGACAACAGTAATGTGCATAAAAAGAATTTGAAATCTGATGACCATGTTGCTAGAAATGTGCTGAGAAAACCTGCTAGAAATAATACTGTCATGTCAGGACCCAAGATTTCTTGGGTGCCTGTTTGTGCAAAATAAACTTTGCCTTGCAGGTGTGCCTTGGAATGGAATAAAAAGGGGTATTAATCCAAGGCACTCAAGAATGAAAAACCCCTTCTGAACTGTTCGAGTAAATTCTCTGCATTTCCTGTTGTGAAATTCATTGCATATCTTGTTTAATGTGTTCTTGCACATTTGTTATCTATTGAACACTATGAATACTCTTGTCTCTCAATGCTCATTCTGAATTGTCTATTTAGACATTGAAATGAGAATAAACTTGTACTCTGAAAAATCTGAAAAGCTGAAATTTGATCCATGTATGCATGCTTACATTTAAAAATCTGCCTTGTTTCTCATGAGCACATGTTGAGATATCAGTGCATAATTCAGATTGATAATTGATTGAAAATCTGGACTGCATGTTGGATTATCATGCATGACCACTATGGTATATCAAATGGCAAGCTACCAAAAGGCAGGGAAATCTGTCTGGAGGTCCTTACTATGTGAGAGCTGGTCTCTTAGACCAAGTGCTCCGCCTAGTACCATGGGTCACTTTGCTGATAGGACAGTCTGATTGTGCACAAGTCACAATATCATTTGGAATCATATGTTCAGTTTTCAGTGCAAACATTGTATATAGGTTGTCAAATGCATACATAGAACTCATTGCATATCCTCTCTTACTGATTTTGTTGACAAACCTTAATCATATTCTGAAAACTTTGAACTTCACAATCTCTCTCTTAACAATTGGTATTACTCCTATCAATTGGTATCATTTGGGTTCAGAATTCCATTAGTCCTTCATGAAGATTTCAATGGGCTATCTCGATCATAAACCTGAAAACTCTTGAACTAGAAATCTTCTATTATACAGTTTTATGAATGTCTGAAATAACTCATGTGGTTTAAGTTTAATGTTCATGGAGTTTGACTTTAAAATCTCTTAAAAATATCTGAAGCATGTTTAATAAACCTTAACCATTTGTTTCATGCTGTGTCTTGTGAAAAACTTCTGAAATCTGCATTCTTGAATACATGACTTTATTTGGTTAAGTACATGAGATTAATATTATTTTGAAGCAAATGAATGTTTCTGAATTGTCTAAAGGGTAAAATAATTGTCAGAGCAATGATCTTGGTCACTGAGAAACACATGTCCAAAGGAATGTGTCATGAGGTACCATAATTAACTCTGATTTAGATTAATTGAAATTTAGGCAGAGCAATGGCATGCACACTGAGAAATACAACTCACTCATCAAGAAATGATTTACAATGTGTCATGATGTGTAAATGCTAACTCTGTTCATACAAAGCATGACTGTTAGTCACACTAAGTGCTTAGGGATATTGACCTCTAATCAAGGTATATCCTCTAGTTACAAGGTGTGAACTGAACTAGAGTGATTGTAAAATTGTAGCAAGAAAATTATTGAACAAATTGAAATATCTGAATATTGATGCTAAAATTAAATCGCTACAACCCTAGACAAAATCATATGACTTCATAATTGCTTGATTTCAATACTAGTGCATGTAATTCTGAAAGAAGTCAATAGATTTGATTGTGTAAGACAAAGGGAGGATAATCAAGATAAATATGAGGGCTTGGTTCATTTTTATTAAAACATGGTTTTAGATATCAATACAGAATTTTATTGATAAACTCTGCATACATTATGTTTAAACCATGCTGTTCAATAAATGTCATTCATAAGCCCTTATGATGGAAGACTTTGAAAACTTATGTTTTAGATTTATGAGATTGATATCTCTTTGAAAATCAGGCTGAATTTCTTGTGTTTGGAGCATCCTTGAAAAATCTGTTAACTGAATTTCTTCTGCTCATGTCCTTGGTTCATTGACCTGAACTTCTCCTTGTTTGCCCCTGTGGTCTCCTCTCATCTATCTCATAAGATTCCACTTATTGAGGGGGAGCTTTCATGTCATGTATCACTTGCATATCAATTGGCATCTATTCAGGGGGAGCATTCCCTGTCATATGCATCATGCTGCATAGAAGGAGAAGAATTGTGCTCTTGCATTCATATTTCTGGTATCTGAATCTACATTCATACCCCTTCCTATGGTTTATTTTGATTATATCAAAGGGAGAGATTGTTTGCCAAAAAGGGAGAATATCATTCAATCAGTGCATGCAGGTTTCCTTTGATCATCTCTAACTCATGCTTTTGCTGAAATTATTAAAGGGGGAGAATCATGTTCTTGCAAGGGGGAGAAATTGACTGAACTTTTATACATGCTTTAATTTCTCAAATTATTTTCTTTTTGATGAAGTCAAAGGGGGAGAATAATTTGAGTCTTCATAATGCCTCACATCATCAGAATGACTCAATGTATTGAAAGTGTTGCCATCATCAAAAAGGGGGAGATTGTTGTGCCCCTGTGGTTTTGATGATGGTTTTGATGATTGGTTGTTGATGTGAGTTAATCAAATGTTCTGTCATCTTGCTGCTCAGTTTAGATTAGGTTTTGATGATGGTTTTGATGATTGGTTGTTGATGTGAGTTAATCAAATGTTCAGTCATCTTGCTGCTCAGTTTAGATTAGGTTTTGATGATGTTTTTGATGATTGGTTGTTGATGTGAGTTAATCAAATGTTCAGTCATCTTGCTGCTCAATTTAGATTAACATATTTGATGTTCAGTCATGTTACATGTTAACTGATGCATAAAGCATTCATTGCTACACTCTGTCTGCACAGTTTTCACTGCAGTGCGTCAACTCAGAGTGCTGATGCGTCGACCCCTTGGTCATATTTGTATCTGTCCATACAGTAGTGCGTCAACTCCTTGAGCTGATGCGTCGACGCTTCAGTTCAGTTTCTTCATTTGATTAAGTCTATACATCTTCAGTTGAACGTCAAGAATATACATTGCAGCGTCAACTCATTGGGCTGCAGCGTCAACTCAGCAAGTTTGCACATCGCCTTCAGACTTTCAACTCTGTACACTCTATACTCATTCAAGTCTGTTCAGCCGTTTGCTTCATGAAGTCTGTTCATCAGACTGTTACAGGAAGTCTGTACATTGTCCGTCTTCCTCAGCGTCTTGATAGTTGATGTCTATTCATTGGCCTCCATGCTCCTAAGTCTATGCATTATTGTTCATGCATCAGTCTTCATAAGTCTGTACATTGGACTGTCTCTCTCAGCGTCTCATGGCATGAGGTCTGTACACTCGAATTGCCCTTGATCTGGTCAAGTGTATACACTCTCTCACTGTAGCTTTCAGCTATTCAAGTCTATACACTGGACTGTTAGGTCATGTCTATACACTGGGTCTCAATGTACACACTTACTCATTATGCTGCTTCACGCATAAAGTCTATACATCCTCAGTGGACTTTGAAGTCTATACATTGGGCCTTACATTCCAACTCTATACACTGAACCTTCGTTCATCAAAGCCTCAAGTCTGTACAGCGTGAAGTCTACACTTTGGCTTCACGTTTTCAATGTCTGTACAGTGGCTTCGCACAAGCAAGTCTGTACACTGGGTTCAACTCTCCAAGTCTGTACAGCCTGTTTGTCTTCATGTGTGAAGTCCATACAATGCATGCTCACATAACTAACTCTATACACTCGATTGTTAGATCTTCAACTATATACATTGGTTGAGTCTATACACTGAGATCTCATGAAGAGTTGCAAGTCTACACACTCGTTGTTAGAGGCCTAGACTGCTAAGTCTATACACTCCCTCACTATGTACACACTTGCTATATTGATCTCTGAAGTCTATACAATGCTTCACGTTAACACTAAGTCTATACACTTCATTATTGTTGCTGAAGGGAACAGGGTCGACGCCTGAAGCTTAAAGCGTCCACGCATCAGTAGACGAAGCTTTCACGATATCTTCTATTGCGTTAATGCCACAAGCAAGCAGCGTCGACGCAGCAGTTAAAGAAGCAGAGACTCTTACAAGCGACGAAGCTTTCACGATATCTTCCACTGCGTCAACGCCATCAACAAGCAGCGTCGACGCAGCGGCTTAAGAGACGCCAGTATATAAATGTATATCTTTTCAATGCGTCAACGCAACATGCTGATAACGTCGACACAGCATGCCCATATGTTGAAGACTTGATCACTGGACTGCCGATACCGTTGCGTCAACGCAGCAGGCTGATGGAGTCGACGCAGCGGTTAAAAAGGTTGAAGATCTCTTATGGCTGCGTCAACTCTTTGGAGCAAGTGAGTTGACGCCATCTAACTCCAGTTGCTGAGCGTACTGGTGCTGGGCACGTGATCCGAGGATAAGGAGAGTGCCCAGATGAGGACACGTGTTCTGACAGCCTGCTGGATGCTGTCACGTGGTCCGAATTCTCAGGGCGGGAACTGTGGAAGCCACACGCGCCCTGCTGCTGCTGCTGCTGCTGCTGGTATATAATGAAGCCTTCATCTTCAGATGAAGGGAGATCGAAGCAGAAAGCCTGAAGAGTAGAAAGCCCTTCGATCCAGAAAAAGAAGAAAAGAAAGAAAAGAAGAGAGCAGAGAAGAGAGTGAGAGTGAGAGCAGAAGAAGAAAAAGAGAGAGAGATAGTGCTCGTGTGAAGAGAGAAGAAAGAGTGAAGAAGAAGAAGTGCAGCAGAGAGTGAAAGAGGAAGAGAGCAGAAGAGAAAGAAAGAGAGAGAGAGAGAGAAGGAGTTCGTAGAGAAGAAGTGGGAAAAACTTGAAGTTCTGCCCTCTGGCGTTTGGATCAAATCCAAGCCAGATCTACTCCCTTGAGAGCTACATTACTTGTATTTCGTTTCTAGCTTTTGGCACTGTGATTTTTCATCCTTTCTTATTTTCCTTTTTATTATCTTTCCATCTTTGTTCTTCCGATTGCCCTGTTGGGGATCGGGTTCCTCCTGTTGGTTCAGGAGAAGGGAGATCTGATCTCCGGGTTGCAAGTGACAGGTTGTCACTTGTGGGTTCCCTCTGGTTAGAGGAAGGGAGGCTAGTCCTCCGGTTCTGGGCTTGTGGTTGCAAGTCCAGGGTTCCCTCCTGGTCTGGAGGAAGAGATGTCTTCGACCTCTGGTTTCCAAGTGGCTGGGAGTCACTTGGGTGTCCCTCCGGTTGGGAGGAAGAGGAGAGGCTGTTCCCTGGTCAAGCTGTTTGGCAGCTTGTGTTCGCAGACTGAGTCTGCAGGTTACTAGCTTATGCTAGTGGAAGCCTCACTCCGGTTGGGAGTGAGGGGTGGATGTAGGTCTGGAGGACCGAACCACCTAAAAAACCTACTATGCAGTGGTTTGGTTTGTGCGTTCGCTCCTTGCCTCCTACCTCCCATTCACAGGTTATGCATGCATGGTTAGTTGTGTTATCTTGAATTGTTTGTATTGTTCCTATCTGCAGTAACCTTGAGCATTATATTTTGCTAGGTGTGTTTGGGTTGCATAGTTCTGTCTGCATTTCTGGTTTGATCAGGTGGCTGCATTGTTGCAGTCCAACTGTTTGATCAATTGGTTGATTATCATTTCATCTTGGAAAGCTCATTTGTCCTTATTCCGCATATCTGAGCTTTAGAGTCTTAATTTAGGCCATTATTCATAGAGGGATACATTCACCCCCCTCTGTATCCGGGCCTAGCACCCTAACACTACGGACGCTAACCATAAGGTTCCCAGGTCAAAAAAAATGAGAAAAAATGGGGTTAAAAATAGAGATATCACGACGGCCTCAGTCAAGTCCTTCCATGGGATTACTGAGGGCAAAAATTGCCATTAACCCAACTGAGGTGAAAACTTCCAAGAGCACCACAGGCAAAATTGGGTAACCTCTCGATGCGAAAACCCGTAAGGGCGCATCGGAAAAAGTAAAAGGGGGCAAGCTCTGGCGAAAACCCACAAGGGTGGTAGAGCTGGTAAAGAGAAAACAAAAAAAACTCTCTCCCTCTCTACTCCTCACTGATGAAAGCCGTCAACTGTGACATCCCGACGACGGCGACCTCAGCATCACTCCACGACACCGGTGGCCACTACGCCCCTGAGGGTCGGCCATCGCCAATTCCAGCTCTAGTATTTGGATATACACCTCTACGGTTAGCCGACCAGCTCCAGCCCCGACTAAAACACCTCCACAGGCCAGCCGCCAACTTCCAGTTCCAGTCCCCGGCTACAACGCCTCAACAGGCCAGTCGCCAACTTCCAGTTCCAGTTCCAGGCTACAATGCCTTCACAGGCCAGCCACCAACTCCCAGTTCCAGTTTCGGCTACAACGCCTTTGCAGGCCAGCCGCTCAGTCTCCAGTTCCAGTTTCAGCTACAACACCTTCGCAGGCCAGCCGCTCAGCCTCCAGTCCCAGTTTCGGCTACAACGCCTTCGCAGGACAGCCGCTCAGTCTCCAATTCCAGTTTCGGCTACAACGCCTTTGCAGGCCAACCGCTCAACCTCCAATTCCAGTTTTGGCTACAGCGCCTTTACAGGCCTGCTACCCAGTCACCAGTCCTAGTTTTGGCTACAACACCTTCACAGGCCAGCCACCCAGTTTCAGTCCCAGCTTCGGCTACAATGCCTTCATTGGCCAGCCGCCCAGTTTTCAGTTCTAGTTTCGGCTACAACGCCTTTACATGCTAGCCTCCCAGTTCGAGTTCCAGTTTTCAGTCCCAACATTCTGGCTACAACGCCTTTACAGGCCAGCCGCCCAGTCACCAGTCCCAATTTCAGCTACAACGCCTTCACAGCCCAGTCGCCCAGTTCCAGTCCCAGCTTCGGCTACAACGCCTTCACAGGCCAGCCGCCCAGTTTTCAGTTCCAGTTTCGGCTACAACGCCTTTACAGGCTAGCCTCTCAGTTCCAGTTCCAGTTTCTGGTCCCAACATTCCGGCTACGACGCCTTCACAGGCCAGCCACCCAGTTCCAATTCCAGTCACCAGTCCCAGTATTCCAGCTACAACACCTCCACAGGCCAGCCACCCAGTTCCAGTTCCAGTCACCAGTCCTAGTATCCGGCTACAGCACCTCAACGGTTAGCCAACTAGCTCCAGTCCCAGTCCCGGTCTCTGGCTACGCCACCATGACAGCGTGCCAACCAACCTCAACTCCAACTCCCCAGGCTAAACAATACCAGCAACATAGGCCAACACACCCTTTTGGGTCGACCTCCAGCTTCCAGACTCCATCAACATAGGCCAACACACCCTCTCAGGTCGGCCTCCAGCTTCCAGTCTCCAGTAACATAGGCCGAAGCACCCTCACGGGTCGGCCTCCAGCTCCTAGCCCCCAGTGATATAGGTCAACACACCCTTACGGGTCGACCTCCAGTCCCCAGCAACGTGGGCCAAAACACCCTCGCGGGTCGGCCTCTAGCCTCCAGTCACCAGCAATATAGGCCAACACACCCTTACGGGTTAGCCTCCAGCTTCCATTCCCCAGTCCTCTGGGTCAACACCACCTTATAGATTGTCCTCCAGCTTCCAGTCTCTTGCCATCCAAGCCAACATGCATCATTCAGGCAGGCCTCCAGCACCCAGCCTTCAATATCCAGCTTCCAATACCCAATTTCCAGTACCCGGCTTCCAGTATCCAGTCTCCAGTATCCAATGTCTAATACCCAGCTCTAAAATCCAGCTTCCAGTATCCAGTTTCCAGTGCCTAGTTCTAGTACCCAGCCTCCAACATCCAGTTCAAGTACCCCAATTCCCAATATCCAGCACCAGTACTCCGCTTCCATCTCCCAGTTCCAGTTTTCGATTCCAATGCCCAGTTCCCAGCATCTAATTTCCCATTCCCCATTTCCAATTCCAGTTTCCTGCAATGGGCTAGCACGCCTCATAGGGGCAGGCCTCCAGTCCCAGCACCCAGTATCCAATTACCGGTTGCCATATCCAACATCCAGTTCCTAGTCCCAGCCTTCCATCCCAGCACCTAGTTGCCAGATTCCAGTCTCCAGTCCCGATATCCAGTCCCGATGCCCAGTTCCCAGTCTCCAGCCCCAGTACTTTGTCTCCCGTATCTAGGTCACAATCTCCAGTCCCAGGATCCAATCCTTGCCTTCAAGTCTCCAGCCTCTGACCTCTAGTTTCCATCAGTAGACCAGCATGCCTTAGCCAGGCAGGTCTCCAGTCTAGTGTAGACACGCCATTCCTGATGTCTCCTGAACAATCTCATATCACTATACAACGCCCTGCGGCGGCTTTCACATTTTGAATCACTTGAGTGCTTCCTTTTCTTGGGTCTTCTTCTGCCTTTTTCGGCATCCGAAATCGTCTCGTCGCAGCATTCGGACGGCATCAACACCAGTCAGACGCATCGGAAGGTTTCGAAACCAGGAAGGGTGTCTGTCGGGCGACTGCCAATGCCTTGTCTGAGGACCCAGGCGGGTCTTCATGGGGGCGTCCAAGCTCCTGGACGCCCCCATTATTTTTCTTTATTTTTCAAACCCAAAAAAATGAAAATATATATATATTAATGGAGGCGTCCAGGCCCCTGGACACCTCCCTTAAAACAAAAATAAAAAATATAAAATGCCAGTTGGCATAAAAAACAAAACAAAAAAATAAAAATATATTTTCTTGGAGGCGTCCAGGCCCCTGGACGCCTCCATCAACTCACTCACGGGGCCCCAGCCACCGATCGACGGTTTGTCGTGTGTGAAAGAATCCAAATTGTGGAGACGTCCAGCCGGCTGGACACGCCCATTTCCAAATCACGGGTCGCCACTCCAAAACCATGCGTTGTGTTAACCGCGTGCGACTTTCGGTGGAGTTCGGTGGGACTTATGGAGGCGTCCGGGACCCTGGACGCCTCCATGAAAATATTCGGAAAAAATGAATAAAAATAGAATAAAATATCTTTTTTACCCTGATGGAGGTGTCCAGGGTCCTGGACGCCTCCACCCTCCGGAGCCCTATAAATAGAGGCCCACCCCCTCAGTTCTGGAGGAGCTTCTAAGAGATCCGATAGGCTGCCGGAGCCCAGAGGCTACCGGAGTCATTTCTAACCCGTGGGGTCTTTTGTAGGTGGAGGTTCCGCCGGCTTCTCGGGTGCCCACGCTCGCGAGAGGAAGGTCGTCTTCATCCACCGCGCTTCCACGTCGTCCCTACGCTGCCGGAGCTCCGCCAGATTTCACCATCGGCACATCCAATAAGCCAATCCTTTCCTTTTCTTCGTAGTTCTTTTGCATTCATCATCTCGCATCCTCTATCCCCCTTCATAAGGGCGCCTCTTCTTATATACTTCTTGCATCCATCATCTCATTTTCCTCCTACTCGAGTCCGAGAGGGGTTTAAAAGACAACACCAACCAGGTGTGTGTCTTGCCATCATTTCGTTATTTTTATCGCAAGGATTTGAATACTACACCTTCATCTTTCTAATCCACTCGTTACTTGTTTGTCGTTGTTTTGCAAGGGTACCCAAGGAAAGCCCTCTCCGTCGGCCGGTCGAAGGGGGAGGAAGAAGTAACCCGCCATCTCCCGCTCTTGAGGTAGGCGCGATCACTTTCTTTATTTTGGGGACTTTTGGCCCCTGGCGATCACATCATGTTCTCGAGGCCGCGGCGAGTCACTTCCCCAATGGCCGTTTAAATTCTCGTTCTTATATCCTCTTTATATTCTGTTATATTCTTATCTGCTCATATTCTCGAGACCGCGGCGAGTCACTTCCCCAATGGCCGTTTAAATTCCCGTTCTTATATTCTCTTTATATTCTGTTATATTCTTATCTGCTCACATTCTCGAGACCGCGGTGAGTCACTTCCCCAATGGCCGTTTAAATTCTTGTTCTTATATTCTCTTTATATTTTGTTATATTCTTATCTATTCATATTCTCGAGGCCGCGGCTAGTCACTTCCCCAATGGCCGTTTAAATTCCCGTTCTTTATATTCTCCTTATATTCTGTTATATTCTTATCTGCTCATATTCTCGAGGCCGCGGCGAGTCACTTCCCCAATGGCCGTTTCAATTCTTGCTATTTGATTTCTACACCATTCCCGTCCCCCCGACCCCGCGGCGAGTCGTTTCCCGCTATGGCCATTTAACCCCCATATCTTGCTATATTACATTTATCCCGCTCGCCCCGCCGGAGCAATCTCTCATGGTGGCCCCTTCTCTTTTCTCTTATTTCTGTGTTGCAGCAAACAAAGAGGAGCCCGCGCGCTCCGCGTCTTCTTCGCTCCTCGAACCGCGTGACGTCGCTCACAGATTGGCGATCACGGTGGGACTTCTACTGCTTCCTTTTGGCTACCCTTGCAAGTTCGGCACCGTCCGTGCCTCTCCACCTTGGCGCCCTCGCGCGCCCCCGTTGTGCTCACGGCAGCACTGCCAGTTGTGATTGGTTGGGTGTTTATTATATGTTTATTATTTCTGTTATTTTCTTACTCTATATCTCTGTCAGCATTCCATTGCATACATCCATCCCTCTTTTATATCCTTTTTCATTTTTTCTAAGGATCACCCATTCCCGGTGAAGGAAGGACTCTCCGTTTGAGAATTCATCTCAACGGACTAGAATCTCCTCCACTGGGACCTCTGTAAGTCCCCGACATCGAAGAATCTCCTCTTCGTTTACTAGGCTGGTTGTACCATTGAAGTTCCCCGAAGTTAGTCATCCCATTCATGGTGAGACGAGAGACCCTAGCTGACACGGCGGTGAAACAAAAATAAACTAGGGTCCCTATTTTGTGTGAACTTCGGATCTCGCTAAAAACATAAAAAAAATTCATCAAAATCAAAACACAAAAAAAGGCGTAAAGGCATCCACTTGTTTGATAATCTCTGCTACCTGCTTGCTAGTGTATGTTTTTGCATTCTGGGAAAACTGTGAGCATGGCTCACGAATCTTTTTAGGAGAACCACCCTAGTCGTGGTTTGTCAGCCGACCCGCGAGTCTATGATATGGACTCGGGTCCTTCTCATGAGCCCTCGCATGAGGTGCAGGTTATTACCGGGGACACGTCCCCACCACAGGATATCTCTTCCTTACTGGGCGTCCTCGCCAACACGGAGCTTACCTCTGAACAGCTCCGGGCCTTCCAGGCCATTCTGTAGGGGAAATCTGTTTCCCCCACGCCCCAGGAATCAACTCCAGCCATCGCATCTCTCCAAGAGTCCGTGCAGGCCATTCCATCTCCTTCATTGGCGCAAGCCATCTAGTCTCCCTCGCTTCAAGGACAAGCGAGCCAACAACCACCCTTATTCCAGTTCCTGTCACAATCTCAAACTCCCGTTGTTCCCCACATACCGCTTCAGCCAGGGCCAACTGTCGGTGGTCCGACAACTCCCTCTCATTCGAGGTTCCCCCCTCAAGTCTCCGGGAGACAGTTTCTCCCCCAGTGGCAAGTGCCACCTTCACCTCCAGAGGAGCTCGCCCAATCGCTCCTCAATAGGTTCAATCGCATGGACGAGCAGTTTCAAAATCTGAGAAGAATGGTGGACGTGAAAGCCACCCCGGAGGTTGCTTTGCCAATCCTTCCCGTCATTCATCTTCCTCCCTCCGAAATGCACACGTACCGCAGATACAATGGTACCGACAACCCCTTCATTCACCTCAAGGATTTCATGTATGAGTCCTCCTATTGGCAAAACGATCAGAGGCCCCTAGCATACCTCTTTCGGAGATCATTGGATGGTCCCGCGCTAGAGTGGTTCTATTCTTTGGAGCCCCGCGAGGTCGAGAATTTTGAAATAGTCCAGAGAAGGTTCTTTTAGAAATATAGGGATAGGGTTGGTCCCTCACTCTCCATTACCGACCTAGTGGTCGAAAAGATGAAGCCCGACGAGGATTTTGTCCTCTATGCTGATAGATGGAGGTCTCTGGCGAAAAGAATAAGGGATACCCTCTCCGAGCCCGAACAAGTGAAGATGATTGTGTCTAATGCAACCCCACAGTTCAGACACGTCCTGGCCATGAATAAACTTACTACAATGGAGGAACTCTATGAAAGGGCCCGGTACATCCAAACCCAGTTAAAAGACTCCCCCATTATGAACATGTTTGAGTCGTCGAAGCGCAAAGTGGTCAGAAAGACAGGCGCTGGTGTCCTGGGCGGAGCCACAGAAGCGGTCGTAACAAATGAGCAAGTGGGTGCGGTCAACAATGCCAACTATGCAGTCAACCCAAGGCCTCCACAAATGCCCCGACTTCCCCTCCAGCCAGGTCCTTTCCCTCTTCGTCCTCCACCCCAAAATAATCCACCCCAGGATAATATACCTCCATTACGTCAACCCCAGCAACAACAACCACAACCTCAGCAACAACAACCACCGCTTCAGTACAACCAAGTTCCACCCCCGGGGAACTATGGTCCCCAACAGCAACAAAGGAGGCCGCTCGGTCCCAAGAGAGCCTACTATCCACCATTGCTAGAAACCTTAGTAGACATTTTTAATGCCCTCATGGCATCAAACCAACTCGCCCTACCTAGAGAAAGGCCCGTGTGGCTGCATCTACCACAGGCAGCCAGGACACACAGTAGATTACTGCTTCCATTTCAAAGATTACATCCACGATATGAATGATGAACATCAAATAGATTGGGATGAAATGAGACGATACGTCGCTGCTCTCAAGGCTAGGAGACCTCCTCATAGGCCACAGCAGCAGTTACAACAGCAGCAGCAGCAGCAACCACAACAACAACAGCAGCCTCAGCAGGCCCCACAACAACAGCCCAACATGGGCATAATCCAGAATCCATTACCGGAGCACCAACAGCCCAATCATCAGGTTAACCCCATCTCCTCCTTCCCGGAAGTCGGGAGAGAGTAGGTGTGGCACCCGAAAAGTACCTCCATTCTTTCTACCGCCAATCCTATCATCACGCAATACCCTTGCCTTGCCCGGGTAGCACCTCTCTCTCATCAACCCGCGTCAGTATCGCCTTCACCATTTCCACTACCATTACGCCCCCTCATCCGCACCCCGATCTCCTATCAACCGACACTCTCCACTACGCCTTCACACCCTCTCATCTTCTCTCACTCCCCCACTTTACCATCCACCTCTACCACATTTACCCCTACGCCTTTTAAACCCCTTATCATCCGTCAACCATACATAACCACGTCTTTCTCCACCGTATCACCACTAAAGCCTTCAAAACCACTCATTACCCATCACCCACCTCAAAATCATTGCCCGCTTCAAGCCCTACCCGCTTCTACTTCGTCTCCACATCCACCTTCCAGACCCCTTATCCTCCATAATCCGTGTGATATCCTCTCTACCTCCACCATGCCTCCACCTAACAAACCCCTCATCAGAATCCCTGCTCCCGTCATCACCCCTGCTTCATCAACCATTCCTCCACCACTACCCCTCAAATCCCTGTTAAAACCAACTGCTACCCCCACAGAGGTACAAAAGCCGCAGGCAATGGTGCTCCGGAGTGGAAGGATTTTCCACAGGGTTTTCCCCCGCAACAGTCAGAATCCTGAGCAATCTCAGCCAGAGAAGGATGATGGAGAACAACCAGAAAGAGCTATCCCTGGAACACAGTATGATCTATTGAAACACTTGGACAAGATGCCTGCTCGGATCTCCATCCTGGAGCTACTTCAAAGATCCACATCCCACCAGGCGGCCTTGATGGAATATCTTCAAAAAGTCATGGTTAATGAGGACCTCCCCGTGGAGAAGATTTCGACCATCCTGACCCCAACAGACACACAACCGGCCATCATGTTCCACAACTATGAGCTCGCTCCCAAGGAAGCTCGGAAATATGCATTGTGCATTTCAATAAAAATTAATGGGGTATCCATAAACTCGTGTCTTGTGGACACAAGTGCGTCCATAAATGTGATCTCCATGGACACCCTTCAGTTGTGTGGGGTCAATAAGGAACAAATAAGACCTTCCTCGATCACGGTCACGGCTTATGACAATAGTAAAAGGCCGCCGCAGGGGATGATTATTCTGAAGGCAGAGCTAGGCCCCATGTCAATTCCCACGGAATTCCATGTCCTCGACATGGACCCCACATTCAAGGCTATACTGGGTCGCCCTTACATCGAAGCCATAGACGTTGTGCCTTCCACCAACCATCAGTGCCTGAAGTTTCCTTACAATGGGAGGATTATTAAAGTGGTCAGTACACCTGTCCTTCACACAGTGGATGCTATCAACACCTCTCTGCCCTCTGTTTGGCCGTCTCATCGGCCCATATTGTCATTGCTGGACGTGCGTGATCTATCTCACGTTCCACTAGCACCAAAGGAGCCGGTCAGGGCAACCGCAACATCATATCTCCCTTTTCACTCCAAAGGGTGGGAGATTATGAGGAACATCGGCTACCAACAGGGTAAAGGTCTGGGCGCACAGTTACAGGGTAGGCTCAAACCGCCAAAGGAAATTAGGTCAAACCGCAGGTTTGGCCTAGGCTTCAAAGGACCGTTCAAGGCGGATTGGAAGCCCCTCACATGGACTCTATCAAACCACTTCAATAGAGGACCCGTTGTTCAGATGGGAGATTACCCACGAGAAGCATATGGGGGATCACATGCTGTATATTTTGCTGAAAAATGTCTGAGGATCACCAAAAGAGGCAAGATCAAAGATCCGGAATGCGAGTGGGACAAATGGTTCAACATACGGGACATTTCCGTTGCACTGGAAAGGATGTTCTCGTCTCCGCAGCTTGAAGGACCACCATTGATCTCTGGAATACCAGAGAATATTACCACTCTTGCCAAGGTTTCAAACTATCCTCGGCCTCGCCAGAAGGACCCTGTCATCGACGGATCTTCATTCGTCCTCAACATTGCCGTCGACGGCTCATTAGCCGCCATCTTCTCAATCCACTCGTCTCAGCCTTTGCTGATATTTTCTTCCTGGGCCAGACAGTTGTCTGATGATCTTCCCAGGTCCCCTTCTTTGCTTACATACCTACGCGGGCTTTTCAATCCGCGCCAGGTCTTCAACCATGATCTGCTCTATGAGCCTCACAATCCTCTAGCCATAACCACTTTTCTCTCTCCTCCGATCTCTTTTCACTGTTTTGTCATCAAAAATGAAAACAAAAAAAAACATCAATTTTTAAACTCCTCAACAACACATCTTCGTTGAGGAAACCTCTTACATCTCCCACGGATGCGTCCCGCCCTGCGGACCACCCGTCCAAGGTCCGATGAGCGACCTTTTCTACCCCTCCTCTGAGGGATCTTCTCTTGTACATTCTACACCATCCTCTTCGTCTTCCTCTTCTTCTGTAAATATTGTCAGTCAATCTAGGAATGATAGGTCAAGGGTAGTACCTAGGAAGAAATCCAAGGGTAGGTAGATCCCTCGTCGATTCCTTCTGGATTTAGCCGCCAGGTGTCAAGCCCTCCTTCCCATCCCCCAGTTGTTAGAAAATCCCATCCGGCTACCGGAAATAGAATGTGAGGGCGACTGTGCATTTGATGAAGGGTATGGAGTCTACGAGATCACGGATGAAGAATGCCCCACTGACGATGAGGGTGAAGAATATGAGGATGCGGCGGGCGCATACGCTAGTGGAATAAAGAGATTCGACGAGCCGTCAACCGCCGTAGAAGAATCTACCAAAGAAGTCAACTTGGGAACTGAGGAAGACCCTAGGATCATCCTCATAAGTGACAACCTACCACCCTCTGAAGAAAAGGCATTAATTGAGGTTCTCAAGGAATATAAGGACACGTTTGCATGGAGCTACGAGGATATGCCGGGTCTAGATTCAACCTTGGTCGAACACCGTTTAACCCTAAAACCAGGGTCCGTCTCGGTAAAACAAAGGTTAAGGCGTTTCCACCCTCAAATGGCTTTGAAAATGAAAGAAGAGGTCGATAAGCTCCATAAAGCCAGGTTCATTAGAGTCGTTCTTTATCCTCAATGGGTGGCCAACATTGTCCCGGTCATGAAGAAAGATGGGAAACTCAGGATTTGTATCGAGTTCCGGGACCTTAACCACGCGTGTCCAAAGGATGATTTTCCCTTGCCTCACATTGATATGTTGATCGATAACACGGCAGGCTACGAAACCCTCTCATTCATGGATGGATTTTTAGGATACAATCAAATTCGTTTGGCAGAAGAGGATCAGGAAAAGACGTCATTCACTACCCCTTGGGGAACATATTGTTACGTGGTCATGCCGTTCGGATTAAAGAATGCTGGAGCTACTTACCAAAGAGCTATGATGGCCATATTTCATGACATGATGCACATATACCTAGAAGTGTATGTGGATTACTTGTTGGTGAAATCAAGGACCAGGATGGAACATCCAGAAGTTTTGGCTAAGGTCCTGCAGAGGTCAAGGGAGTTCCAATTGAAGATGAACCCGAAAAAGTGTGTGTTTGGTGTGTCGTTGGGTAAATTGCTGGGTTTCATTGTGAGCAAAAGAGGAATCGAGATAGATCCCGACAAAGCCAAGGCTATCAGGGATATGCCGCCTCCCAAAAATTTGAGGGAAGTCCGAGATTTAATCGGAGGTTGTAGTTTATTCGTCAGTTTGTGTCCCAACATTCACAAAGGTGTAGACCTCTCTACGAGTTGACCAAGCCAGGAGTAGAATTCCACTGGAATTCTAAATGTCAGAAAGCTTTTGAAGGGTTGAAGGAATATCTGGCTAGTCCACCCGTTCTCATTCCACCCAAACCAGAAAAACCTATGATCCTTTGCGTCTCAGTCTTGGATGACTCCGTGGGAGCCATCCTCGCGCAAGCTGATGAAGAAGGCAAGGAACGGGCAACCTATTACTTGTCCAAACTTCTCAATCCCTGTGAGCAGAAGTACACCGTCATGGAGAAAACCTGTGCTGCCCTCGTTTGGGTAGTGCAGAAATTGAAGCACTACTTCTTGGCTCATGAGGTCCACTTGATTGCTCGAATGAATCCTATCAAATTCCTTCTGGAGAAATCCGTCCTCACGGATAGGCTAGCACGCTGGCAAAGTTTTCTCTCTCAGTTCGACATCACCTACGTCCAGCAAAAGGCGATTAAAGGCTATGCCATAGCCGAGCATCTCGCTCACCATCCTCTTCCCAAGTTCGATCCCGTCCAATAAGAGTTTCTAGATGAGAAACTAATGTCCGTCAACCAATCAGATGAGCCAATGTGGACGCTATATTTTGATGGAGCTCTGAATTCTCAAGGGAGAGGAATCGGCGTCGCCCTCCTATCGCCTGAAGGCCTCACATTCCCATTTGCATACCACCTCAAATTTCCAGTTACCAACAATATAGCCGAATATGAAGCTCTTCTAGCTGGCCTAGAACTCGCTCATTCTTTTCGTATCACTGAGTTGTGAGTCGTAGGTGATAGTCAACTCATCCTTCGCCAGGTGCTCACTAAATATCGCACTCGCGATCCCAAACTCAAGCCATACCAAGAACTCACTGTTGCCTTTGCCAAACTGTTCACCAAACTGATCTTTGTTCATGTCCCTCGTCATCAGAATATTCTCGCCGATGCCCTCACCTCGTTGGCATCATCCATAAGGTTCCCTCTACGAAGATGGTTTGAGTCCATTTCCATCTACAAACTTCATGCCCCTGCAATCGATGATGCTTCCTACGTAAATATCAAAGACAGGATAGCAAGGAAGATCCTACAGGAAGATATCCTTGAGAAGAGGGAAATCATGTTGGCAGAGGCCGAAGAAGAACTGGCTGATGAAGAGAAACCATGGTTCTATGAAATCGTCAAATACTACCAAGATAAGTCTTATCCTGAAGGGGCCACCACAGAGGACAAGAAAGTCATAAGAAGGGTGGCTCAGAAATACACATTGGTTGGAGGTCTACTCTATAGGAGGAGCCTTACTGATATTCTGTTAAGATGTCTTGGTGACGATGAAGTTTGGAAATGTGTAGAGGAGACGCACTCGGGTGTGTGCGGTGGCCACGTGAATAGTCAGATGCTCGCCAAGAAGATCATTCGCCAAGGCTTTTATTGGCCCACTATGGAAGAGGATTGTGCTGTCTATGTCCGTAGGTGTGTCAAGTGTCAACTTCACGCCGATAAAATCTATTCACCATCTTCCTCACTTCATCCAATATCCTCCCCGTGGCCTTTCTCCATGTGGGTATTCGACATCATTGGTCCCCTAGGTGATCCCAATTCCCTCACCAAGCAGAAATCTTTCATCCTTACTGCGACGGAATACTTCACCAAATGGGCCGAAGCCGAAGCTTACGCGGAAATCAAGGCGTCAACAGTCTGTAAGTTCATCATAAAGAACATCCTCGCCAGATTTGGCATCCCAAGCACAATCGTCACCGATAATGGGCCACAGTTCATTTCTCAGGACCTACAGGACCTCTGCAAAAGGTACGCAATTGCATTGCATCATTCATCGCCTTATTACCCACAAGGTAACGGCCAAGCGGAGGCCACCAATAAAACATTGCTCAAAATCATCAAAAAAACCTGCGAGTCTAGTAAGTTTTCAGACTGGCCGGAAAAACTTATCGAAGCCCTATGGGCCTATCGCACTTCAATCCGTACCCCCACCGGGCAGACTCCATTTTCCCTTACTTATGGTATGGAAGTGGTAGTCCCGTACGAGACTCTGATCCCTTCTCTTAGGGTACAATTGGACGAGGAATTTCCCCTCGACGATCGTCGTAATTCACTCCTCACCCAGTTGGAACTCTTGGATGAGAAGCGGCTGGCCGCTGCCGAACACGCGCGTGTGTATCAAAATAGACTCGCTCGCTTTTACCAAAAGAAAGTCGTTGAGAGAAAATTCAAAGTCGGTGAGATGGTTGTAAAAAGAATTTTTGTCAAACCTGGAGGGCCGCGTTCTAAGCTCCAACCCAATTGGGAAGGACCATTTGTAATTCAAGCCGTGTACCCTGGCAACGCCTACAAGCTAGTCAACGTCGAAGGGACCGAGTTATCCCACCCTTAGAATGGGCTTTATCTTAAGAAATATTACCCTTAGCACAAAACAAAAAAAATGATGAAAAGATAGAAAACATCAAAAACAAAGAAATATTGAAAACCACTAAAAATATGGAAAATTCAAAATGCCAATGCCTGGTGGTCACCATGTAGTCAAGTCCCTGCATATAACCTTCATGTTAGGATAGGGCCCATTAATGCTTGGTAGGCACCGGGTCTTGGCTTATCAGAACCGTGGAGATCCCTATCTGGCCACGTCGGCCTATGCTCGTTCGAAGGAAGCTAACATGTGCTCACTTATGTATTTTATTCAAAAAAGTCGGTAGCATCACCTACGGTGGGGCCCCACCCAGAAGATCTCCGGAAGCTGTAATCTTTATTCTTTTCTCTTCGACCAAATGAGACAGTCGGCGCCCTTAAAACGCTGAGCATGAGAAACTGAAACTCAAACCCCAAGGGCAAGAGTAGGATCCATTTCCTCGAGCATCGATCAGAGCACGAGAAGAGGGCAGTGTCCCCACAGGCATACGAAAGGGAGCCCACAAACGTCAAACGACTATATCTCCCTCACAAAAAGAAATACAAAATCAAAATCAAGAGCCTGGTCGTGACCGTGCCTGATGCGATAAATGGAACCCCTCAAAGCAAAAGTTCGAATCCACAAAAGGGGGGGGCTATGGAATGTAAATTCTCGAGATTTGGTCCGAAGTTATCCGAAAGGAAAGAGTTAAATGGACCCTTATTGGCTCGCCGGGTTAACGTTTTTGCCGATCCTCTCAGGAGGTTTATCCCCCACGCTCTTCCTCCTTCCTTTGAAGATGAAAGCTAGATGGAGTTTCTAAAGGGCGAAACCCGCCAAGGTCTGCGACCTTATTTTAATATACACATATGGTTGCCTACTTTGAAAAGCAAAAGCTATCGCTGCGAAGGAGTCTCTGTATTTCTGGCTAGTCAAGACCCATGTTTATCGCCTTGATGTCTTCTTGTTTAAACCTCGGGCTTAGGCCAATGCAAGCGCGTCACCTATGGGTGCGACGGCGTCTGATTCCGGGTCAGCGTCGCGCGGTTGGTCATTGGGGTTCCAGGGTGTTCCATCATATACCATCTAGAGTTGTGAGGAAACAGACCCGGGTCGGGCAAATCATTTACCTCAAACATCTTTTGGGTGAATCCCTGTGGTCGGAAGTGACTGGGAGCCTAAGCATGGCATGACGGTATTATCATCAGGGTAAGTCTTAGCCGGTGGGATCATCATTCGAGGGATCTAGAGGCCCAAATCAACCTAGATGTGCACTTAGGATACCTGAGAGGTTAGTAAGAAACACATGTTCTCACGTAGGTTAGGTGCCATTTGGGTGCTTGCCAGGTGTTAGCAACAAAAAAAAAAATTTATAATAAAAGCAACAAAAAAATGGAAAAGAGAAAATGTACATATTTGCAAACAAAAAAAATCTTTTTTATGACAAAACAAAAAAAATGCCAAATATAAAAAGAAAAACAAATCAATTCTGCATGATTGCATTAGTATGCAGCATTTCACTTTAATATCGTTTGCATTCGCATACTTGTCTGTTGCATCCATCATCACCACATTTTTCCCTTGTCTTCGTTAATAAAGGCTTGGCCCCTTGACCAGTTATCAAGGACAGTCACAGTGACCATTTGCTTATTGAGCAAGGGGCCAAGTCAGAACAGAAATTCTGATTTATTTGTTTCAGTGATGTGTGCAGGGATTCAGGCAACAGAAGCAAAGGTGAAAACCAAACAAACTGAACCTTGTATTTTATTCCAAAAACCAAAAAAATTACATCAAGTTCCGCCCTCTCTCTCTCTGCATTACTCGTCCCACTACTCTCCGGGCAAAACGCTCTCAAAGGTGCTACCCAACTACGAAAAGCGGTACTCCTATCGCTCTGTACTCCCCTTCCTATTCCCACACCCCGGCGTTGATCCACGGAAGCAGCAGAGAAGCTACCAACACGAAAGTCACGCTCTCGTTCTCTTCGGTAGCGCTCCTCACCATCTCTCAGCCACTGTTCAGCAAGACCAAGGTTGGTTCGGAGTTCGAACAACTGGGCCTCCATGGCCCTTCGTTCCTCCCTTTCAGTCAATCTGTTGGCTCTTTTTCTCTCTGCGTCTCTTTCTCTCTCTGCCCGTTCTCTCTCACGGTCTTCCCTCTCCAACTGGAGAGTCATCCTCAGATCCATAGCATACCTAGAAGAGTCGTCATCTAGACGACGCTGCAGTTCCCCCTCCAGCTCTGCTATCCTAGCCGCCCTCTGCGCAGCTTGGGCAAGCACGTCTTCCGTCTCCTTTTCCTGCCAGATGTACCATCTCAGATACGCGATAAGGCGTAAACAAGTGATGGGGACATCGAGACAAGACCGTCCGCATTTTGTTTGCATTTATGTCCTTTCATCTTTGTATGTATACCCTTGTGTTATATCGGTACGCAATTGTAAGTCTTAGTGGGTTTATATGTAAAATTCCCGTAGGCCCAAGCAAGGGGATCCTCACCCCTTTTCCATTGGTCCACCTAGACCATGTGGGGCTGGTCAACCATCCTAGGTGGCCATCTAGAAGGTTGGGATGCCAATTGACCACATGGTAGACAAGTGGTTAAAAAATTCAAAGGTAGGCTACCTACCTTTCCTACCTTGTCCCCCCTTTAGAATTAATTAGGAATTTCATTTTTTTTTATTTGGATCAAATATGAAGTCCCTTAAATGCCCCTCCAGATCCTAGATCTAAGGGTATTCATGGTCTTTTTTTATTTATTATATAAGTCATGTATTTCTATTATTCTAGAATTAATGAAAGTGAAAAAAGCATTGTGCAAGAGCCCCCCCTTGTGGGAATTTTGACCTCCCCTCTCTCTCCCCCTGCCCCAATTCTAGAGTGGAACCCTTCTATCTCCTCCCCCTCAATCTCTGAGTTCATCTCCGGTGCCGCCGCCGCCGTTCGCGCCGCCTTCGAGCCGCCGCGAAGTCGACTTCGGTGTTCTGTCCATCCTGGACAGAAGCTTCTTCTCGGAATTCCTTCTATCAACTCCGACATCCTCTTGATCTAAAATTTTCAGAGGTTGTTACTATCTTGTATTCCCATATCCACAAAAAAATTCAGGTCCAAAATCCCTCGTTTAGTATTTTTCCATTTTCGTGCATCTTTCATTCCCAGATCTGTTTTATCTCTATCTACAGTAACAGTAGCCCTGTGTTTCTCACCTCCGACCATCTTTTTGATTTTTTCAAACCCTCCCAATTTTACTGGGATCTCCGTCCATTATTCCCTACATCCATCATTTTTCTTGATTTTTGATCTGCCCTCTATCCATTTTTCAAAATTCGTGTTCTATCTCAGCTATAGTGCTTTCAGCCCATTTCCAGATCCGACCCACTTCCAGTTCAAAAATCCCATCAATTCGTAGCCACATCCCAACTTGTCCAAACTAGTTTTTCCATTTTTATACCTTGATTTCCTAAAACTTTGCTGAAGACCACCACTTCAGATTCGGACGTTCACATATCGGTCAAAGGCAGTTCTCAGAGAATATCCCTGCAGATCTGAGTGTTCGGCTACTGTACAACATGAAGTTGTAAATTCATTAAAGCCCAGATCCGTGCAGATCCAGGCCAGATCTTTAAGCCTAGATTGAAGTATTTGAAGTTATCTTTCCAACGGAACCAGTTTCGTGTCGATCCGACATCGGGGCTGATCGCAGCGTCCGTTCTTGTCGGGACGTGCGCTGAAAACCAGAAGTTGCAGATCCGTGGCCGGTTGTTCCGACTGGTGCCGATCGGAGCCGCCCGGCCTCCGGCTGGCGAACCAGCGCGCCTCCACTCCAGGGAGTGCTCATCCAGGCATCTACCACCACAGCGGTGCCACCGGGTCCCACACGGCCCCTCCGGACAGCAAGTGGGCCCCACAGGCGCGAGTACGTGTGCGACCGAAGCTACGCGAGAAGCCGCCCGTCAACCCGAAATCGGTCCTCCCGGACCCCATTGTGTCACCCTTTACCTCTCTGCGTGGAGTGGGCTGTAACTCATTGCTGTAATCTTTATGTATTAACTGTCCTGGGAGTACGACTTCGGCCGGGTCCGTCGTCCCCACGCCGAGCGCGTGGAGGTATCGTGTTCGCTCCTTGCTTGGCATTTTGCTTACTTCATATATATTTGTTTATGCCGCTGCTAGAGAGCATGTGTAGGGATATCTAGCTCGCTTTATCTATTCATTACCGCTGCTGCGAGAGAGTGCGAGACCGTCCCGTGACCCGATCCGGGCACACGAGAGAGCCGATCACCCTAGCTCATTGCCGGTTTCTCAACTGCGCACGTCCGACGCTTCCCTCGTTAAGGGACAACCGTGAGCTTGTCGTGTCCGTGGTCTCATCCCGCATCACAAAGAGAACTCAACACTGAGACTCTTACCTGTATACAGAGCATCCCTTCTACCTCCGCAGCACGCTGCGTGGCGTGAGCAAGTTGCTCATGAAGCAAGTCAAGTTCTAAGGTGGGAATCCACAAGCTGGAAGAGGCACCACCTACTCCCATCGCTGGGGAAGCCGCGCCAATCTGGGCATGCTACGACCGCGTGAATTAGCAGCCAACATCTGGAATCTGCAGTTTTAATTAGGAACGCACTGTACACCTACCAAGGCGCTCGTAGCTCCGCGGGCATCGCCCAACCGTTGCTCCATCTCTGCCAAGCGAGTTCGTAAAGTCGCTATCATCGTATCACGGATATCCTGCAGCCATACGAGTCAGCATTTCCACCAGAAAACCAAAAAAGGGAGAAAGAAGAAAAGAGAAAAAGGGGAGACCTACCTCCGCAAGTCCCCGGGGTTGGAACTGCTCTGCGTACCTTGTCTTGTATAGACGCAGGTAATCCTCGCTATCCCGTGCCTGCGATTCCACGATTATGCCACCCCATTGCCAGTCTTCGTACTGTTCGGGGAATCACACACGCTAGTCAATGCAGGTCGCCGGTCCTCGCGTCCCTCTCCCAACGCGAGGTGGCGCAGCCGTATCCACCCATTCCTGAGCCAGTCCTAAAGTCCTCATAACCAATCGTAGCCGAAGCGGCTCGATTTCATTTAGGCAGTGCATCCACAATTCCCGTCCAAACCGGGCACGACTTGCTAGAACCCACGGCTGGTCGGCATCGACCATGTCTGAGTAGGGTCTCCAGTTTACCATCGCTGCAGGGAACTCCTGTAGCTCCCGCCTTAGCACCATCAGTTGGTAGGTTAGGGGTGCCGCACTCATGATGAGTTCCCACCGCCTGGCTAGCGGCACCATCGCGGGTCGCCAATGCCGAGCTCTCCCCATGGGGAGGTAATAATAGCTCCACAGCTGCTCGGCGCAGGTCATCAGTACCTTGCAAAAATAAGAAAAAAATACAAAACAAGCGAAACCAAAAATACCTGGATGAATGGTGTGAAACCACTCACAGCCATCTCACGATCCGCTTCTTGGAACAGGCCTGCAAACAAGTGCGCCAGCATGGCAGCTCCCTAAGTATAGTATCCTACTCTTTCAAGGTCTGATAGTAGCTCCAGGAAGCGACATTGGATACCGTCCCCTTTCGAGCTCAGTACCAATCTCCCCAAAAGGAAGAGGAGAAATCTCCTCAAATCTATGTTGCATCTTTCCCAGTTGCCGAAATCTGTGCAGTACACGGCACGGCATCCTATTTCCATCCTTTCCATGAACTCTTCTGAGGATTCCTCATCCCGCCGACGAGTGTCGGTGAGCCCTAATGCATCCATGAGGGACGCCCTAGCTACCGACCTATTTTCCCGACCATCTAGGTCCAAACCCAGTAGCTTCTGAGCACCTTCTCGATAATCCGCATAAGTGACCCCGGTCACTGCCTCGCTCTCCACCTTCAGGCTTGTGATCCAGACCACATCCTCCAAGCTGGGCACCATGTGCCCACAGGGCATCAGGAATGCCCGACTCACTGGGTCCTATCTCTCACACAAGGCTTGGATCAGAACCAGGTCGAGCTCGAGCGGCTCGATCCGAAGAAAGGTGCCAAATCCCATCACGTCTAGCCTGGCCTTCTAAAAATCCGGGAGACCCCTGTACGCGGCCACTGCTAACTCCCATGAAATGTGTGATTTCATCACACTCTGTGCGTGCATAAGAAATGGAGAAGGGTGTTGTCAAAAGGAAGGAAGAAAGAATGAGAAAAGGGCAGGAAAGCTCAGCTTACGAGTTGTGATTGGGCCCTTTCACTGAAGTGCCCTTCGAGGTCCGAAAGCCTCCTGGAACTACTACCACTGGACTAGCTTCTCTTCGAGGAGTGGGAAGATTCGCCCTCCATCCAACTCTCGGAATTTCAAACTCCTCCTCTCCCGTGAGAACTTGGGCTCCTCGAGTTAGCTCTCGATATACCTGGGAGGATAAAAGGGACAAGAATTTATAGAAATGGAAGGAGTGCAGGCCAAGATTGCCTCCATCACCTTTAATGATAGCCCTCGTGATGAGGCACCTGCCATGCGGTCCCGTGTGTCACTTCACCGCTCGCACAGAGTGATTGATTGGACGAAGAGTATGACGACTAGCCCCCTATGTTGTCTAGGGTTACCCTATCATGTTTTGGAGGACGTCCGTAAAATTTGACACAACATCCGGGAAAAGGGACTGGGGCCGTCATTATTGACTTCGACGGTAGATTCCCGTGGAAAATGGTCACAACAAGACGCGATTCTCCGCTTGGGGTGGAGTCTCGGCAAACCCATCACATGGGAACAATGCAAAGGAGAAGAAGTGTAGGGAAGAAGGAACGCACAAGAGAACAAATAAGCAGCAGAAAATTAAATCACTCCATTCATAATTCTATATAAGCTGTCATAAACATCACAATCATAGAGAGGAGGCGGGTCCACTAGCTCGCCAACTCTTACCATTATCTTCATGCTCGTCCCTCTAGGCGTCCCTCTCCTCTCTCCTGAGGTGAGGGTCCCTCAGAAGCCTCCTAGATCCCCGTGCAGTAGCACCCGCCTCGTCTCGTGGCGCCGGCTCCACAGCAATGACTCGCTGCTCATCCCCTGGCGTGGCGAAGAAGCCACTAGCGGCAAAGCGACCAGACTGGCGTAGTCGCTCCCCGAACTCTCGCGCTCTCTCGTAGCGCGTCTCCATCCCTCCTAGCCTCTGCACGACGGCCTGAAGGCCCAGCTGGAGCTCCCTCACTTGGGCCTCCAAGGCCCTCCTCTCGGTCTGATCCCGCTGTCACTCGGCCCTTCTCTCGGCTTTCTCTCTCTCTGCCTCTCTCCTCATCATCTGCAGAAGAACCCTTAACTCCAGGATGTCTGGAGAAGGTCTCTCCTCACCGCGATGTCGCAGCTCTGCTACAGTGGCCACCCAGGCATCACGCTCCTCTTCTGCCCGGGCAGCCCGAGCCACCGCACCGGCAAGTTGCTCCCGGAGGGAGGCAATCTCAAGAAAAGGGGCCGAGGAACTAGAAGATGTGCCGCCAGCCACTCCCACCATCGCTGTCTGCTGGGCACGCTGGAACGAACAAACAACAGCAGTCAGCTAAGCTCCACATTTAAAAATAGAAAATGCAGCACTTAGCTTACCAGGAGCGACAGTTCCTGTTGAGTGGCGGCCAGCTGCCGCCTGACCTCGGCTAATTGGGCACGAGACCCGTCGACGTCGCGCATATCCCCAGCTCGGGGAAGACCCACGTAACTCTCTCTCTACTGCCGCAGGAAGTCGGCACTGTCCTGCACCAATATGCTCCCTTGCTGTCCAGGGAGACGTATGCGCCAATCCTCGAGCTTCGCCTTGCCGCGACTCTCCTTCCTGACACCGCTCGGCTCATCTACACTCGCCCATTCATCGGCCAAACCCGGGGTCTCTGCCATGTCCTGCATCAAGAAAGAAGGGCCTCGCGTCATAACAAGAACGCGTCTCCTGTCAAGGACGCGTCCATCATTTAAGTGCAACACTCGCCGAACCCTTTCCCCCCTCGCACGGCTCGCTTCAAAACTCAAAATGGATCAAAGGAGAAGATCCGAGCACTCACCGAGCCGTGTTCACCCCCGTCCGCGCAATCACGACCTTCGGGTCCCTCGGGTGCTCGAAGCGGCCCTTCCTCTTCCATAGATGCCGCTCCGTGCTCTTGCGCGTCCCTCCTCGGACGAGGAGTTCCTCGACCCTCTCCACCTTCACCATGGTCGGGCCCACCGAACTCCATCGATCAAAAGAGGAGGAAGATGAAAAGGGGGCGAGCAAGTTTTGGCGAAAGGCGGGCTCGTTTGCGGGTAAGACACGGGAGAAGAAAGGCCACCCGACGCTTTAAATTTGAATTCGAGGATTAAGACGCGTCCTCGCGCCTGGACGCGCCCAAAAAAGGGAGAAAGGAAACAGAATCCCCCCGTGCAAAGCGTAGTTCCCTGCTGTTCAGGACAAGGTCTCGTGGAGCGTGCCTCGAAGGACAAGTGCAAAGAAAGAAAAGTGAGAGAGGAAAGGTACACACAACACAAGAAAGCCATTTTCATTTCATATAATAGTCGAAAGTACATCATGCAGTAAGGAGGGTGGAGTGTACAAGTAACTCTCTAACTCTCGCCATCACCCTCCTGGTCATCTCTCTCCTCCCTCCTCTGATGGGGATCCCTAGGGGGCCTCTGCGACCTCTGCGAACCCTGAGAAGCCGTGCTCGCCTCCCCAGGTGGCACCATGCCAGCCTCCAAGGTGCGGCGACGCTCCTCAGCCAAAGAAACTAAAAACCTGCCCATGGAAAAGGAACCATACTGACAAAGTCGCGCCCCGCGCTCCTTCGCCCTCTGATACCGCTCCTCACTCTGCCGAAGTCTCCCCTCCGCCGTGCCAAGACTTAGTCGGAGCTCCCTCACCTGGGCCTCCAAGGCCCTCCTCTCGTCCCAATCTCGATGTCGCTCTGCCCTCCTGTACTCCCTCTCTTTCTCTATGATATCCCTATCCCTCTCCCTCTCTCTCTCTAGGATCTCCCTATCCCTCTCCCTCTCTCTCTCTAGGATCTCCCTATCCCTCTCCCTCTCCTCTCTCTCTCTCATCGCCTCTCTCCTCGACAGCTCGAGGGCAATCCGTAGATCCAACACGTCACGAGGGAGCTCCTCAGCCTCCCGTCGCCGCTCCTCCTCCAGCTCCACAATCCGGGCGTCACGCTCCGCCACCCGAGCATCGCGCTCCTGCTCGGCACGAACAGCACGGGCCAGGGCCTCCCGAATCTTGGCCACCTGTCGAAGCACGCATGCACCGTAAGAGAGCAGTGATAAAAGGAAAGCAGCTAGAAGAGGGTCAGGGCCAAGTAGGCACTCACTCGAGCCTCGCGGTCACGCTCGACCTCCTCAGCCCCAGCCACAGCATACGCCAGCTGCTCCTGAAGGGCAGAGATCTCCGGGGGAGGGCCCCACGAACTGGAACCCGCTCCACCAGCCGTCCCGACTGCTGCCGCCTGGTGGGCCCGCTGAAACACGGGGCAAACGACAGTCAGAGGCTAAGCATCGGAATCCAGGTCACAAAAAAAATGCATTGCAAAGACTCACCAGGATCTCCAACTCCTGTCGGATGGCCACCAACTGCCGCCTGGCGTCTGCCAGCTGGGCCCTCAGCTCGGCGATCATGTTGTCACGAGCATCCTGCATTGCACATAAGTTAGTGCCACATGCATATACATATAGAAGGGTGAAGCATTTTCATTTCACTTACCCCTGCCATACCACCAAGGAAGAGGCGGTCCCCGTACGTAGCCCGGTACCGTCTCAGGTAATCAGTACTGTCCTGTACATGGGACACCACTGGGACCCCGCCCTGCTGCCAGTCCTGGTACTGTGCCAGGAAGCGCGTACGCCAGTCCACGATCTTCGCCTTCCCCTTGGTCTTCCGCCCGATGCGGACCGGCTCATCTACATCGACCCACTCTTGGGCCAGCCCCAACGTCCTCATAACCAGCCTCAGCCGAAGCGGCTCGATCTCGTTCAGGCAATGGACCCACACGTCCCGCCCGAAACGAGGAAGACCTGCTACAACCCAGGGCTGGCCAGCATCGCCCATGCCCAGGTAGGGCCTCCATACCACCTACATCGCCACACATGCATCATGTTAGGTTAATTGAGTCGCATGCATAAAAACACAAAAAAATCATACCATCATACCATGGCCTCGGGATACTCGCTCAGCTCCCGACGAAGCGACGCCAGCTGGTAACCGTGGGGTGTCGCGACCATAATCGGCCTCCACTGCCGCGCCAAAGGCACAGCTCTCCTGTTCCTATGCTCGGCCCTCCCCATCGGGAAGTAGTAATAACTCCACACCTGCATCCATCATACATCATTAGCACGAATAATTGCATATTTAACTACGAAAAATACATAAATAAATTGTGTACCAGGAGAAAAGGTGCGAAGCCGCTGACTGTCGTCTCCCTCTCTGAAGTCTGGGAGAGATCAGCAATCAAATGGGCAAGCAGAGCCGCTCCCCACGCGTAGTGTCCCACTCTGTCAAGGTCCGCCAGGATCCTGAGGAAGCGGCAGTGGATGCCGTCACCCTTCGTCCCCAGCAGAAGGTGGCCCAGGAAGAAGAAAAGAAACCTCCGGAGGTCTAGATCCACCAGCTCTTGCTCGCTCGGGTCCTGGGTGAAAGTTGCACGGGCGTCTCCCTCCAGTCGTGCCAGAAACTCCGCTCCAGTCTCGCTAACCCGCTGGCGCGGGTCGACGAATCCGAGCGCCTCCATAATCTCCACTCGGTCGACTACCCTGCTGTCTCTGTCGGTCACGCTCGTCTCTAACCACAGCAGGTCCAGGGCACTCTCTCGGTAGTCGGGGTAGGTGACCCCGCTGACCGCCTCTCCGTCAACTCGTAGCCCGGTGATCCGAGCTACGTCTTCAAGCGTCGGCACCATGTGCCCCCAGGGCATCAGAAACGCCCGACTCGGCGCATGCCACCGCTCCCTCAATGCCTGGATAAGAGGAAGGTCGAGCCGGAAGGGCTTGATCCTGAGAAACGCTCCAAAGCCCATGGCGTCCACACGCGCCCTCTGGAAGTCCGACAGTCCACGGTACGCTGCCACCACTAGGGACCAGCTAATCCGGCTCTTCAACACGCCCTGCACACCACAAAAATAAACAAAAGAACGCATCAGAATCATGGATAATAACAAACAATAACACTGTACATAATATTTATTATATATATATTTCTAGAGGCGTCCAACCTTCTGGACGCCCCCCCTTCCTATTTTTATTTCTTTCTTTTTAATAAAAAATCAAAACAAAAATAAATAAATAATATATATTATCGTGGAGGCGTCCACCGCCCTGGACACCTCCTTACCTTATTTTATTTTATTTACGTAATAAACCAAAAAAACAAATAATAAAAATAAAAATAAAATTTTTTGGAGGCGTCCAGGACCCTGGACGCCTCCTCCCTCACTCCCCGGCCTTCTCCACACAGCCTCTCGTCCGCCCGTTTAGCCCAGTGAACCAATAGAATGGAAGTCTAAGGGGCTTACCGGATCGTGCTCGTCCTCTCCCGCGTCACCAGCGCCCGCAGGGCCCTCCACGGCCAAAAGAGGAGCCTCCTCCTCCACGGCAATCTCCTCCGCCACGGCAGCCTCCTCGGCGTCATCTCTCAGCCTCCTCGGACGACGAGCCCATCGTTTCCGCTTCTCCCCACCTTGGCTCGGGCCTCCTTGCTCCATTGGAATTGGGAATGGGTCGTTTAGAGTGAACGAGTCATTCGAATGAACAGCAGAAGTGAAAGGGGGGTGAGGCCCCCCTTATATAAGAAAACCCCTTTTTGTGGGGCGTCCAGGCGCCTGGACGCCCCCACTTTTTTCTTTTCTTTTCAAAAATTCAAAAACTTAGGGGCGTCCAGGCGCCTGGACGCCCCCAAACAAAAATCCAAAAAAATAATAAAAAAGAAATTATAGGGGCGTCCAGACCCCTGGACGCCCCCAAAATAAAAAATAAATAAAAAAAATAAAAAAAATTGGAGGCGTCCAGGCCCCTGGACGCCCCCATTAAAAATAAATTTTTTTTAATATATATATTTACATATGATCATATTATGAATAAATAGGTACATAAAAAGAAAGAAAACACAAAAATGGAAAAATGGAAAAATAAAAATCATAACAAAGGGAACGTGGTCCAAAACATCAAAATGCCAGATTTTTATTCCATCAGAAAGCAGAACGAGCTATATCAGGGGCTTAGGCGCCTTAGGCCTTAACTTCCCCAGTTCGGTTACATAAGCTCTCCACAGCTCGCATTCTTCCCCCACATGCGCTGAGGCCTTTCCCGCAACACTTGTCTTCCAGGGTGCTTTGACGGCCTTCGCTTCCTTCGCATCCGCTTCAGTGCCCAACTCTCTCTTCTTCAAAGGAACGATGCCAGTCGGTGGTGGGAACGAATGACGTGGAATGCCGATCTGGAGGCAGCACCGATGCGCGTTGTAAAGGACAAAGTCGGTCGCACCAATCAGTTGGAGATCAACTTCACAAGAAGACCTCATGAGGAGCTCAACATGCCGATGCGCAAGAGAAGAAGCTTTGTGTCACGGTTCGAAAGTGAGACCGCCAGTCTTCACGTCTCTTTAGCCACGGAACACGGTTCGCCACGGTGCCACCGAAGCCTAATACGTCGGCTATGTGATAAAGGGGGCTTTGTTGGAAGAGCTTCGAAGAGGTTGGCATTCCCTCACGGTGATCAAACTTGAAATGCAAATCCAGCCAGCAATTCAGGATAAGTGCGCAACCAAAAGGAGGCTTACCCATGCTCAAGACAGTAAGGCCACTATACAGGTAGGCAAGGACAACGGGTCCCACCCTCTTTCCATGCCAGATCCCGCAGATAGCACTCAGTTGGTCTTCCTCCACCATGTTGTCGGTATAAGGAAACAAGAGAGCACCCGCCAGACAAATGGTGAACCCTTTCATGATTCCCTCCAGATAGTCATCGTCTGGTAACCCTCTCAGGGCCTCCATGACCCATTCCGCGAGCTTTTGCAAATCAATCCCCTTTTGAGTACGAACCTTTCGGGCTGCGTCGGGCGGCATGAAGCTTCCAAGGACGCTTTCGGAAGTCCCCCGTGTCAGCATCCGCATAGCCTTCACCTTCCCGTCACTCTTGAATTTCTTCAATCCGAGCAGAAGTTCCACCTCCTCGAGGAGGATGGTCACCTCGAAGGTCGGGAAGATAAAAGTATGGGTCTGGGGATGCCAGATCTCCACTAGTGCGCCCATAGCCGCCCAGTCCATACGAATCTTCTCGTAGTGTTTGGCGTAAATAAGGAGCCCCTGCAGATGCCACTTCGAGAGTATGGCCCTCATGCCGATGGATATGTTGGAAGTTAACTTTGAAAGCCATGGCAATTTGGAAAACTTCCTCGGGCCCGGGAAGAGTGGATATGACTGGAAGAGAAAAGAAAGAAGAAGAAAGGAAGGAAGTAAGAAGAAGGTTCACGTGGAGAAATTTGAAATGAATCAGCTTACCATATGCGACATGATCATCCCGCTGAGATGACCCTCGAGGTCGGAGAGTCGCCTGATCTCGCTGCTAGGCCTGCTCCTCTTCATAACGCGGGAAGACTCTCCTTCCATCCTGAAATCTCTAGATTCTCCTCTCCTTCCTCTCCTGAGCTTCCAAAACCCACCTTGGTGCATTTGAATGAACTAGCCTAAGGGGAGTTCTTATAGGAAGGGAAGATCGCTACAGGACAGAACGTGTCACATCAGCAGTCAATGTCAGGATTTTGGCTAGATCTCCTTTCCATTGTGGTGCGATTCTGTTACGATTCTGTTACTTTCTGATGTTATTAATCCATGATGGCCTGTGCAGGTTTTACTAACGGACGTCTTTGTCCTATCTCCTGTCCCACCTTTCAATGGTTGGTCCCACCATGTCATGCATCGTAGTATATGATACCTACGCTACTAGAACATGTCAAGGACCTCGCAGCCCGAACGAATCTGGGATTTGAGTTCCCCTTCAACAAAAAAACAGTGATGATCCCGGAAGAATTTGGGTTGTACGGATAGGCCGTTAACTTGTGATAGCATAGGGACGACGGTTCCATTCAGTGAGTTGGTGTGCGGATAAACGGGCCCCAGCCCAGTGTCGGCTCACCGGATCGGTATCCTGACCCGTTCTTAACAAGTTGACAATATTATCCTTGGCTATTTTCTATTTTAGTTTGTTTTAAAAATTTTCTTTAAGCCCAACATGCATTCATATAGGACTTTGATTTATTGCGGAAGATCATTCAAGTGATTCGATTGCGAAAGCCGCTGTGCTTTAATTCTTACAAATATGAGATATTCCACTCCGAATGAAATACTGAGTTTCCTTGAAACGGCGCTACGCTGCTCTTCCAAAGGAGACCCTTGTTTGGACAGACTCTCAGATATTTCTTTACTTTTTACCTTGTTTGACCCACCTTGGCCGCAGCACTTCCACATTGGCTGGTAACCGCTCACCAAAGGTGAAACCTGCGGGTTTATGACCCAGGTACTTCCACACCGAGAAGTTGGTCTCCTTTATTTTTCGTGCCTGAGCACACATCCCACCCTCCCTTATTTGATCTCCGTCCAAGCAATCGTCAATATTTGAAAGACCTTCTTCAAGGTCGCCTCATTGAAACTTCAGGAAAGATTCCAAACAGTAACGTCAAAAGCGTGTCTCATCACACCTTGGCATCAACTTATCAGTCCGCTCCCACTTCATTTCACTCCACTTCGATACCATTCCACTACGTGTCGCTCCCTTGCAAAGCAGACACCAAGGCGGGACAGCTGTAGACACGCCATTCCTGACATCTCCTGAACAATCTCATATCACTATACAACGCCCCGCGGCGGCTTTCACATTTTGAATCACTTGAGTGCTTCCTTTTCTTGGGTCTTCTTCTGCCTTTTTCGGCATCCGGAATCGTCTCGTCGCAGCATTCGGACGGCATCAACACCAATCAGACGCATCGGAAGGTTCCGAAACCAGGAAGGGTGTCTGCCGGGCGGTTGCCAACGCCTTGTCTGAGGACCTAGGCGGGTCTTCATGGGGGCGTCCAGGCTCCTGGACGCCCCCATTATTTTTCTTTATTTTTAAACCCAAAAAAAATGAAAATATATATATATTAATGGAGGCGTCCAGGCCCCTGGACGCCTCCCTTAAAATAAAAATATAAAATATAAAATGCCAGTTGGCATAAAAAACAAAACAAAAAAATAAAAATATATTTTCTTGGAGGCGTCCAGGCCCCTGGACGCCTCCATCAACTCACTCACGGGGCCCCGGCCACCGATCGACGGTTTGTCGTGTGTGAAAGAATCCAAATTGTGGAGACGTCCAGCCGGCTGGACGCGCCCATTTCCAAATCACGGGTCGCTACTCCAAAACCACGCGTTGTGTTAACCGCGTGCGACTTTCGGTGGAGTTCGGTGGGACTTATGGAGGCATCCGGGACCCTGGACGCCTCCATGAAAATATTCGGAAAAAATGAATAAAAATAGAATAAAATATCTTTTTTGCCCTGATGGAGGTGTCCAGGGTCCTGGACGCCTCCACCCTCCGGAGCCCTATAAATAGAGGCCCACCCCCTCAGTTCTGGAGGAGCTTCTAAGAGATCTGATAGGCTACCGGAGCCCAGAGGCTACCGGAGTCATTTCTAACCCGTGGGGTCTTTTGTAGGTGGAGGTTCCGTCGGCTTCTCGGGTGCCCACGCTCGCGAGAGGAAGGTCGTCTTCATCCACCGCGCTTCCACGTCGTCCCTACGCTGCCGGAGCTCCGCCGGATTTCACCATCGGTACATCCAATAAGCCAATCCTTTCCTTTTCTTCGTAGTTCTTTTACATTCATCATCTCGCATCCTCTATCCCCCTTTATAAGGGCGCCTCTTCTTATATACTTCTTGCATCCATCATCTCATTTTCCTCCTACTCGAGTCCGAGAGGGGTTTAAAAGACAACACCAACCAGGTGTGTGTCTTGCCATCATTTCGTTATTTTTATCGCAAGGATTTGAATACTACACCTTCATCTTTCTAATCCACTCATTACTTGTTTGTCGTTGTTTTGCAAGGGTACCCAAGGAAAGCCCTCTCCGTCGGCCGGCCGAAGGGGGAGGAAGAAGCAACCCGCCATCTCCCGCTCTTGAGGTAGGCGCGATCACTTTCTTTATTTTGGGATCTTTTGGCCCCTGGCGATCACATCATGTTCTCGAGGCCGCGACGAGTCACTTCCCCAATGGCCGTTTAAATTCCCGTTCTTTATATTCTCCTTATATTCTGTTATATTCTTATCTGCTCATATTCTCGAGGCCGCGGCGAGTCACTTCCCCAATGGCCGTTTAAATTCCTGTTCTTATATTCTCTTTATATTCTGTTATATTCTTATCTGCTCACATTCTCGAGGCCGCGGCGAGTCACTTCCCCAATGGCCGTTTAAATTCCTGTTCTTATATTCTCTTTATATTTTGTTATATTCTTATCTATTCATATTCTCGAGGCCGCGACGAGTCACTTCCCCAATGGCCGTTTAAATTCCCGTTCTTTATATTCTCCTTATATTCTGTTATATTCTTATCTGCTCATATTCTCGAGGCCGCGGCGAGTCACTTCCCCAATGGCCGTTTCAATTCTTGCTATTTGATTTCTGCACCATTCCCGTCCCCCCGACGCCGCGGCGAGTCGCTTCCCGCTATGGCCGTTTAACCCCCATATCTTGCTATATTACATTTGTCCCGCTCGCCCCGCCGGAGCAATCTCCCGTGGTGGCCCCTTCTCTTTTCTCTTATTTCTGTGTTGCAGCAAACAAAGAGGAGCCCGCGCGCTCCGCGTCTTCTTCGCTCCTCGAGCCGCGTGACGTCGCTCACATCTAGGTATCCAAGTTTTTAGCCTCTAACTTCTAACGGCCGACAACAGGCCAATACACCTTACTCAGGCAGACCTCCAGTATCCAGTTCCCAGTCTTTGGCAACAGGCCACTACACCTCATAGGCTGATCAACAACAACAACCACATGAACAAATCCAGACACCTTACAGACTAGCACGCCTTGAAGGCCAGTCTACAGTAGTTCCAGACCAACATACCCCCAGAGGTCGGTCTACCACGCTCCGACCATCACACCTCAATGGTCAGCCAGCAACCATGCCTTCGGCGGCACCTCAATGATCAACTGATCGTGGCTCCCAGTCAATATACCTCAGCAATCAGCCGAGTGGACTTCCTAGTCGATACACCTCGGCGGTCAACCAGCACATTAATAGGTACCATCCACCATATTATGATGATAATGTGTCTAACATCATTTGTGGTCATTGTATTGTTTAAAGGGTCAGACGACCTCAACTTCGGCTACTTCACCATGATGGTCAGCCGACAGCATCAACATTCGGCCATACACCGCGAGGATCGGCCGAATATGATTCCAAGCCAACACCCCTCTTTGGGGGCAAATCCAGCAACTCCAGACCAAGACGCCTCGCCGAGGCAGGTCTTCAACAACCTTAGACCAAGACGCCTCGCCGAGGTAGGTCTTCAACAACCTCAGACCAAGACGCCTCGCCGAGGTAGGTCTTCAACAACTTCAGACCAAGACGCCTCGCTGAGGAAGGTCTTCAACAACCTCAGACCAAGACGCCTCACTGAGGCATGTCTTCAACAACTTCAGACCAAGATGCCTCGCCGAGGCAGGTCTCCAGCAACTTCAGACCAAGACGCCTCACCGAGGCAGGTCTTCAACAACTTCAGACCAAGACTCCACGCCGAGGTAGGTCTCCAGCAACATCAGACCAAGACGCCTCACTGAGGCAGGTCTCCAGCAACTTCAGACCAAGACGCATCGCCAAGACAGGTCTTCAACAACTTCAGACCAAGATGCCTCACCGAGGCAGGTCTCCAGCAACTTCAGACCAAGACGCCTCGCCGAGATAGGTCTCCAGCAACTTCAGAGCAAGATGCCTCGCCAAGGCAGGTCTTCAACAGCTTCAGACTAAGACGCCTCGCCGAGGCAGGTCTCCAGTAACTTCATACCAAGACGCCTTGTCGAGGCAGGCCTCCAGCAGCATCAAGCCAATATACCTTGTCGAGGTTGATCCCCAGCAACACCAGGTCAACATGTCTCACCAGATCTTGCCTCCAACAGCATTAGACCAACACACCTACGACACCGATTATCTTTGGCAGCTTCGCCCCAGTCGGCGGATCACCCTACTTATTGGGTGTGGTCCCCGTGGCTGCTCCGCAGCTACCCACTTCTCAGTTAACGTCATCCATCCCCCTGTTACTCCGGCCTCTCCGGATTCCCTGACACCACCAACCAACCAACCAGTCCCTGCCACTTTAACCGTGCAATGGCGGCCTTGGCAGGAGCTGGAATCTCTCAACTTCAAAGCCCTATTATAATCCCAGTTCCCCTGTAACCCCTGACCCACCAGCTATAATCCCAGTCACATCCAGCCACGACAAAGTGGCCTCCAGCACCATAACTTGACGACTTGCAAGAGCCCTACAACACAACTCCAGCTACAATGCTTCAGAGCTGTGACCAGCCCGTCCCATAGGACTGTCGGTGCCAAGCTTGGCTAATGCGCCCCCATGGGCGGTCAACGAACAATGCCAGCACCCCACAAAAAGTCAACCACCACAGCAGTGGTAGCTGCTAACGACCGACCACAGGCTTCACCACAAAGCCCCGGTCAGAGCAGTGATCATCTCGTCGCCAACCAGCAATCCCAGGAGCTGAGGGATAGGTGGCCCTCCAATTCCCAAGACAGGGAAATTTTGAACCCCCATTCGCAGCATCGTCGGCTACGGTCACGATCAAAGGGGAACAGGCCAAGGAGTGAAAAATACTCAAGGCACTCCTCGACTCAGACAAGGTGGAAAACTTAAGAAAACACAAATCTCAGTCCACAAGTCCACCTTCGGGGGCAAGACATGGCTCCCGCCAGTGCAGCCTCAGATAATTAAAGAGGAGCCACAAGTGGTCTTTCATTGCTCGCCAGCCACCCTACGAGGCGGGATGGATTCGACAATCCTGGCCTACCCCTGTCTCAGATTTGTAATGGGGGAGGGTCCTTTTCAACGAGCCGCCTCTCCTCAAAAAATCCACAAATCCCACTGCGCAAGGCAGGCCCCAGACATAGGCAACAAAGCCAGAAGCATAGCTACACTAGGCTTCCCCGGCCTCTCTTCACCATCGACATTGGCATCCATCCCAGTCATATCATCAATCACCAAAGTAGCCACCTGTATGTGAGTTCGGCGTCCAGACCGGATTACTCCCGCGACACGGGCCCTGTACACCTCAGCTACAAGCCCGACATGCGAGACAAACGGGAATAGAATTCTCAAGTCGCGGATAGCAGGCTCCAACTTCAAGCACCACGCGTGTATCCAGCCACTCAGATCTCTCTAGAATCCAGCTCTATAACCTCCCAGGTTCAACGGTCTTCTACAAACGTACCACCGTCGCATGAAAGATCACAGCGGGAGCGTCAATCCCCAGAACAAGTTACTCCCACCACGCCAATGAGGCCGAGGGGAAAGCTAGCCTGAAAGGCGCACGGGCCGCACGCCGTCGTCTTCGCCTCCGACGCACTCCCCGTGGGGGGCATTTATTGGCACCGGCTTATGTTCTCAAATTAATTGAGGATTACGCACAGGGAACTACTCCCTAAATAGAGCAAAATGGCACATCGCCAGAGCTGCTCTACCAGTCGAGTAAAGCTCAGAAATCGAGTGATGTGACACACCTTTGGACTTAAGCAAGCAAGCACAATTCACAATCAAAACGGACCGATATTGGCGACTACTCACCCGACGCTCACCCAAGTCCCGGGGTAACTTGGCGATGCCAAGTGAAGGATGTGAGGGCTGTGCCCTTGCTGGTAGAGGGCCAGCAAGGCCAAGGTTATTTCCCAAGGGTAAGGGAGCCCAATTCAATGGAGCCAACGTCGTGCCGAGGGCACAGGTTGCACACTCTCTCCCACGATGGTCACTCGAAGCAATGGGGCTTGAGGATCGGGCGCTCACTCTCACAGACCAGCGGAGTTTATAAGCTAATATTGAAAGAACAAGTACTAAAGAGAGCTAAGGCTGGAGCACTTACTCAACCAGTTTGAAGAAACCGGTCCCACTCGGAGACGTGGGCAAGCGGGGAAGCGTGGGTTGCCCACACGCCGCGCCGGAGTAGCTTGACCAGTTTATGATCTTACAACACTACACCCCATGCAAGGGGGGGATCTTGGGGAAGGGAAGCCAAAGATTACAGCCAAACACTACCTCCCACAAGGAGGGGTGGTAAGCCGGCCAGGCGGGGAGGGGAAAAACTGAAATTGAAGTCGAACGGTTGGATGATGCCGGTTCTGCCCACACTCTGTGACTGAGGATAGACAGTTGAAGTTGTTGACGCTGCAGCCACTCCCGAATTTTGTTGGTGATGAGACCAGCTGGAGATTCTTCATAGGTGACCCAGAAAGTCGTCCAAATATTTTTGGAATTTTGAGAAGTCGGTGCTGGTTGGGGCAGAGGCATGAACAGGGACGCAGATCTCTGGTTCTGACTGCAACAGGACCTCAACAGCAGAAAGATGAAATCACTACAAGCGCTCCAGAGCTCTGATTCAAGCATGGTCAGAGTTGTCGGCTTCTTTGTCGAGTCCTCTTTGAGCGGAGACCCACGGGGGCACCAGATGATGTCGGAGTAGACAGGGACAGTCCGAACAGTGCTTGGGTGTCTGTTCAGTCCCAGAGTGGACAGAATAGCGCACTCGGGGGAGAAAATTGAGAAATCTTAGCTCCGGATGCCGAATGGGATGCCGCTTCTTGGAGATGGAAGCCGACTCATTGTAGAAGCTCTCGGCCAAGTGGCGCCTCAAGAAGCAGAGGGATGTGGCCGTGGAAACTTCTGGAAGTGGCCTCAGGTTGCTGATCGGATCTGTCTTGCGCAGTCGAAGAAGAACGGCTCCCCCGGGCGACCACAAGCTCAGAAAGGGATGGGACCACTGCCGTTGCGAAGAGGACGGAGAGACGCTTCCAACGGTACCTCTTAGGCCTCCAGGGATGCTAGGATGAAGTCAAGGCTGTCTCTGCAAGCTGCTGGTACTCTGCTACCTGTGACCTGAGAATTGCAGGTGGTGAAAGGTGGTGGGGGAATGGGGTAGAAGGGATGGGAAATGGGGTGGATGGGTGTGGGGGCAACCCCTGGCTGTGAGGGGGTCTGGGAGGGGGTGTTCCAAGGTGTGGGAGGGGGAGAATGGGGTCTGGAAGGTGATGTTTGCAGTGTGTGAGAGAGGAGCTGCGAATTTGGTTGGAAGGGAGAGAGGGAAAGGGTATTTGAAAATGTGTTTAAGGGTGGGATTAATTTCTGGTCTTGAGGATGGGAAGGGGTGTGTGGGGAAGGTAAAGGGGGGGCTTGGGGAGTGGGAATTCTCCCTTAGGATATGAGAGGGTGCTTGGGGAAGGGGAGTGGGTGGTTGGTGGTTGGAGGGTGGAGTGGGGAGTGGTGGAATCTCCCTTGGGGCTGGGGTGGAGTTAAGGTGGGGTGGTAGGGAGTTGGGGATGAGTTATTGGAGGGGGGAAAGAGAGAGAAAGGTGGTTGGGAGGGGAGGAGAGAGAAAGGGGTGCATGTTTTAGAGAGAGAAAGTGGAGGAGAGAGAAAATGACTTCCTAGAGAGAGAGGTAGAGAGAGAGGGGGGATAGGGGCTTCTCACCCACTCAATTGGCTTCTCGCCAAAAGAAGAAGATTTAAGTTGGACACTAGAAAATTCAAATATTCATTCATTCATTAACTTCAAATGGAGGGAAATGGGGTCCTATATATAGGCAACCCACAATTTATAAAAAGTCTTTGACACTTGCTACAATGACAAATAACCAAGGGGTAGGGGGCGCCCCTGGGCCTAGCCCATAGAATTGGGCCCAATAACCAAACTAATCAACCCTATGACACTTAACTTAAGTAGATGACTCATTAACCTAGGTACATGACTCAAATAAAAGGAAAATTACAATGATATGACTCAAATAAAAATGAGAAAATACAACATATGACTCAAGATAAATGATTAGACCATGTCGAATGCTTCCGGGGCGAGGAGACGATCCGTGAGTGTGGGCATGGGAGGTGATGTCCCCATCATACTCCCGGGGTGCGGAGAACTCGACTCCGTTGAGTAAGAGTCCTTCCCTCCTCAGAGGGTGTAGAAGTGGTACCGCTCACATGTCTTCGGAAGGAGACCGATCCATCCACCCGACGAGATAGCGCTCATACACCTTGCTCCTGGTGGCAGTGACATGTTCATCCAATATTCGCTCAATTCGCTCACGCTGGGCACTCCTGGCTAGTGGACACTTCTCACGGGTGGGTGCTTTCTCAATGAGGGGAGTGGGCTCAATATCCTCACTAGGTACTACCGTGGGACCCTTATATAGCACTAGGTCGGCCACGTTGAATGTGGGGCTCACTCCGTACTCCTCGGGAAGATCTAACTCATAGGCATTAGTGCCAATGCACCTCAGAACCTGGAAGGGACCAGTCCCACGAGGCCTCAATTTGGAGATGGCTCCCGGGGAGAGTCTCTCCGACCTCACCATCACAAAGTCACCCACGTGAAATTCTTGGTGACACCGAGGGGAGTCAGCCTGCCTTTTATAAATCTCATTTTCCTTGTTGATGTGCTTGCGAAGGTTTTCATGCAATTTTGTGAAGGCGGACATTCTAGGGGTGATGGGTGGACCTGGGCAACCAAAAGTAGACCAATCATGCTTTGACGCTAAGAAGACTTTAATGGAACGGGGAGGACCGGGGCATCCATAGGTGATCCGGTCATGTATGGGGGTGACAAATGCTGGGGGACCCGGGCATCCATGTGTTGTGCCCCTTAGGCACAAGCATGTGCTATGTTGATTTGATGATAGCAATGCTGTTTTGTTTTGATGATTGCAACACAGTGAGTGCTTTATGAGATTGTGTTTTGATGATAGCAACATAACTTGTTTTGTGGAGAATGCATGTGTATGACTAATATAGTGCTTGATTTCTACTATGTGTGTTGCTTTTCTATCTGCATGTAGTTTGATGACTAGCAAGTCTATACACTACAGGGTAAAGCATTTCAGAGTCTTTACATCGTTCATGCATGTGCACAGTTCGTGGACAAAGTCTGCACATCGCCCTAGATTGCATTAGCAAGTCCATACATCATCAGGACCCTTCATGCATGTGCATAGTCTATACATTGTGCATTTCGTTGACAAGTTTGCACATTCATGAAGTCTGCACACTGGCCTGTTCATGTATCACAAGTGTGCACATTGCATCACTATTCTGCAAGTCTACACACTGAACACACACTCAAAGTTTCAAAGTTTATACATCGCTGTTGGGCATCAAAGTCTGCACATTAGCATCAGGTACATCGCTGTTGGGCATCAAAGTCTGCACATGAGCATCAGGCAGCAAGTGTGTACAACGCCCTGTGTAGGCACGACAAGTCCATACACTGGTTGCACATTGCACAACATGCGAAGTCACCAAATGTATACATTGCATAGCATGCAGGCATCAAAGTCCATACATCCACAGTGCATTGGCCAAGTCTATACACTGTCCGTCTCACTTAGAGTCTAAGGCGAAGTCTGTACATTGAGCGTCTCATGAGCGTCTCATGCCAAGTCTGTACATCACTGTAGCTGCATCATCTTGGTCATCGTCTCACTCGAGTAAGTCTGTACATTGGCCTTGCATCGGCAAGTCTGTACATTGGCTTCATATGCTCCTAAGTCTATACATCGGTCCTCAAGCGTTACAAGTCTATACACTGGTTCAGACTCTTCAAAGTCTGTACATTGGGCCTTCAAGCTTTTGAAGTCCATACACTGTCTCGCTCACATCTTCAAGGGTGATTGAGCATCGTGAAGTCTGATTGAGCATCGTGAAGTCTGATTGAGCACTGTGAAGTCTATTCAGTGGATGAGCATTGTAATGTCTATACATTGGTTAGGCTCGATCATGCAGTGTTCATTTCATGTCTATACACTGAGGATGCTGAAGGCCTTCAAGTGTATACTCTCTCATGTTGTTCATACTTGCTATATTGATATCCATAAGTCTATACATTGTTGAATGCTCTTCAAGTGTGTACAATGCTTGGTTAAGTCTATACGCTGCTTCATATACAGTGAAGTCTGTACATCCGTTTGGCTATGCATCACTATCCACCAAGTCTATACATTGGTAGAGTCTGTACATCAGACGTGCATGCTCGCCTGTCCCCCCAGATGCTCTCCTGGGACCGAGTATGCCCTCCAGTGACTGCTAATGCTTCCCTAACTTTGAGGATGCTCCCCTGGAGCAGCGATTGCTCCCCAGAGACAGCATGTGCTCCACATGCTCCCCTGACGCTGGTGATGCTGTCCAGAGGCCATCGATGCTCCCCTAAGACTTCATATGCTCCCGTGCGAGAACGCACTAGTCTCTGGGTATTTAAAAGAATTGTATTACATGCATTCCCTTTTACATTACAAGTCTATACATCATGATCGTCTTTACAAGTCTATACAGAGCTCTTCACTTAACCTGATATTTCGATACTCTGTCTAACAGGTGCTCTGCTCGTGAAGCTTAATGAAGGGCACGTGATCCAAGGCTGGAAGGGCAGACAGGATCATGACACGTGTGCTGAAGCTGGCTGAGAGACTGACACGTGGTCCAAGGTTTTTTGGCGGGAAATGTGGAGGTCACATGCCGAGGCTGCTGCTGCTGCTACTACTATATATATGAGCCTTCTTCCACAGAAGGATACTGATCGAATTGGCGAGAGGTGAAGTCCATACAGAGAGCCACGATCCAGACAGAGAAGAAGAAGAAAAGGAAAAGAAGAAGAGAAAGAGAGTGAAGAGAAGAAGAGAAAGAAAAAGAGAGTGATAGATCGAGAGCAGAGAAGAAGAAGAAAAAGAAAGAGGAAGAGAGATTGTGAAGATCAGTCTAACTAGACCGTGGATCAAATCCAAGCCAGTTAGCTCCTTGAGAGCCACATATTGTGCTTCTTTGTTTACAGCTTTCCGGTGCTGTAGCTTCTATCTTTTGTTTCCTTTTACATCTTTATTCAAGCTGTTAATCAGCGATTTGCAGAGGTGCTGCCTCTGGACGGGTAAGCTGTAATCCCCAGCGGTTTGCAGTGGAGGATTCCACTGGACAGCAAGCTGTGTTGCTCAGCGGGGCGAGGAGGATTCCTCGGACAGCAAGCTGTGTTGCTCAGCGGGGCGAGGAGGATTTCTCGGACGGCAAGCTGTGTTGCCCAGCTGATGTATGGCAAGCTGTGATGCCCAGCTGTTCAAGCTGTGAGTCAGCAGGAAGCCACACTCGGGTTGAGTGTGGGGTGGATGTAGGTCTACTGGACCGAACCACCTAAAAACCTCTGTGCAGTGGTTTGATGTTTCTATCTGTTTGCTTCCGCTAGATGATTGCATAGGGGCGCTCCATGTGTTTGATCATAGGTTCAGTAGATGAGTGTCTAATTTGTCTTGTTAACATTCCAGTTATTGAGTGAGCGAAATCTTGTTTGAGCGAAATTCTATTTGGGTGAAGTTTTTTAAAGGGCTATATTCATTCACCCCCCCTTTGAATACATAGCACCGAACCCAACACCATGAATACTCCTATCATGCCTACGACCCATGATGAATGAAGGAGGACCATTACACCCGAATATGGACCACTCTTGTTTCCTACTTGACATGTGGGTGATGTGAATGAATGGACCCAACATAGTGTTCATGCCAAGTGGTGTGGTAAGCCTATACACATGCATGCTTATCCCAAAGGTGACTTCCATGTGCATAGATGTGGGACGACCTTTGAACTTCCATGTGAAAGGGTCGAAGGGATCTAGGAAGGTGGATATGGGGTGGGGCATTTCCTCGATCTCTAGGTGGGTGTTGCCTAAGGTCATGGTTCTTTTGGTGTTACATGGGTTATGGATGAGGTGAGCTTGGCCCAACATGGTGGGTGAGGGTAGGAAAGGGTCGGTGGGTAAGGTGGTTGTGTCACATGGGTTCCACGGTTCCCATTGGAATGGATCAAAGGGATCATGAAAAGGTTTACCAAGGGGGAGGGGCCTTATGTCCTCAAGATCCTCAAATGGTGGTGGGTCATCCTCCTCTAATGAAACAATTAGGCCGAAGTTCTTGGTGGGTGGGTCGGCCATGAGGGGAGGTTTGGCTTTCTACCCGATATAAGAAGCTCCAAATTGAGGAGAAGGTTGGGCTCATCGGGTGTGGGGAGGAATAGAAGGAGGTCACTAGTGTAGCAACCAATGGTGTATACCGAGGTGATGGACCCGACACATAGGTGTAGGAGGTCAAGACTTCGTTGTTGGTTGTCCATTGTGGTCAACATGCTCGTAAGCTCCATTTGCCAAGCTAAGCCTTTAAGAAGATCCCCTAAGGTTTTCACTTGGTAAGATGATTGGATAGTGGTGTGATAGGAGAAGAAGGGCACTATGGGAAGATTTTACTCCATGGGAGGAAAATCGTGGGCCGTGATCTCTCTTATTGGGCTCTCCTTTAGCCAACTAATAAGGGGTTCTCCTAAGATAAGCTCGGCCCCAACTAGAGAGGGTGGTGTAAGGTGAAGGCCACCATGTGAGGTTTCTTCTTCCACTTGGATATGGGTGGTCTCCGTGGTGGGGATAGGGTCGAGAGTATTCACCACTATGGGGTCGGGTATGGGTTCCTCCTCCAAGGAGGTGAGAGGGTCTTTTGGGGGTGGGATGGTGATGGTTGGTGTATGGTGCACCCGGGGTGGAGGGTAAAGGGAAACTTGGTTTGGGATAGGGAGGGGAAGTAGTGGAGGCCTAGGACATGGGAGTTTTGGGGGAGGGAGTGGGAGATGGGTTGGTTGGGGTCACTTGGGTTGGTCGGTCTTGGGGGGAGTGTCCCTTATAGGGGAAGATGGAGGGGTAGTGGTGGGGACCAAGGGGGCTTGGATAGTGAGGGTTATGGAAGGGGGTTTTGGTTGGGGTGTGGGGACCCTCATGGGGTTAGGTGGGGAGGTGGATGCTTGGATCATTTGGGTCTTAAGGGAGAGGATTTGGTGGTGAAGTGTAGTGATGATGGTTGAGAGGGAATTTATTGAGAGTGGTGGGGGTGGAGGCCTAAGGGTGGTCTCAAGTTGGCCGGGTGGGGATGGAGGAGTGATAGTGCTCCTCGGGCTAGGGGTGTTTGAGTAGGAGGGGTGAGAATATTTGGGGATGTAGATCTTCCTAAGTTCTACCTTCATCTCTTCCCATGAGTGAATAGGTTCTTGTCTTTCAACCCTCCTTAAGCCCTCTATGTGCTCCCACTTACTCTTGGCTTGACCCTGAAGTCGTCCCTTGGCCTTGCGGACTCTCGCGGGTCTATATACCCAAGTCTTTTCAAAGTACCTTTCTATGGTAGCCTTCCACCTAAGGTAATCACTAGAACGAGATCCGTCTAAGGTAATATCTTTGTCTAGAATGAAGTCCATGGGTGGCGAGTAGGCTAAGTAGGAAATGGCCATGATGAATGGGGGGATAAATGTAATGGCCCTAGGATAAGACTTAGTAGGGACAAGTCTAGAACTTGCTCTGATACCAATTGATGCGACACACCTTTGGACTTAAGCAAGCAAGCACAATTCTCAATCAAAACAGACCGATATTGGCGACTACTCACCCGACGCTCACCCAAGTCCCGGGGTAACTTGGCGATGCCAAGTGGAGGATGTGAGGGCTGGGCCCTTGCTGGTAGAGGGCCAGCAAGGCCAAGGTTATTCCCCAAGGGTAATGCAACCCAATTCAATGGAGCCGACGTCGTGCCGAGGCCACGGGTTGCACACTCTCTCCCACGATGGTCACTCGAAGCAATGGGGCTTGAGGATCGGGCGCTCACTCTCACGGACCAGCGGAGTTTATAAGCTAATATTGAAAGAACAAGTACTAAAGAGAGCTAAGGCTGGAGCACTTACTCGACCGGTTTGAAGAAACCAGTCCCGCTCGGAGACGTGGACGAGTGGGGAAGCGTGGGTTCCCCACACGCCGCGCCGAAGTAGCTTGACCTGTTTATGATCTTACAACACTACACCCCATGCAAGGGGGGATCTTGTTGTGCCCCTTGTGCTTTGATGATAATGTGGTGTTTTAATGATAGCAACATGAATAAGTCACCATATTGTTAAACTAATAACATCACATTGAGTATGCATATGTCTGATCTGTTTCCGTGGAGAATGCATGATATGTCTGATCTATTTCTGTGGAGAATGCATGAGTGTGCTAGCTCTAGTCTGTGCATTGCATATAGTCTATACATTCACAGTATTGCATAGGTGCATTCATCAGTTCATTCATCAGTTCATACTGTCTATACACTGATGCATGTGAGGTCCTGTCTGCACGCTGAAGTCTGTACATTGCTCTGCTTCAGGCTGAGCAAGTCTATACACTGCTGCACGTTCATTCAAAGTCCATACATTGTCCTGTAGCATGTACAAGTCCGTACATTGTCATGCACACACCCACAGGTCTACACATTGCATTGCAGCATGAACAATAGAGTCTATACATTACCTTGTGTTATGTTTGTGCATCGTTTAGAACAAGTCTATACATTCCTGACAGCATGCCTGAACCTTAATAGTTGAAGTCTGTACACTCGTCTTCATGCATATGCAAGTCTATACATTTTGTTGATATGTTTGTGCTTCATGCAATTAGTCTGTACAGGGTATTTCATGCATGCTATCAAGCCAGTACAAGTCCATACATCTGCAGGCTAAGTTGCTAAGTCTGTACAGAGTCTTTGTAGTGTCTGGCCAGCAAGTCTGCACATTGCATGTGTCGCAGACATAGCAAGTCTGCACATCACAGACAAAGTCTGTACAGCCCCTTGCATTGTTCTTAAAGTCTATACATTCTTGCATGTTCTTAAAGTCTATACATTGGCAAGTCTGTACATCGGACTATTCATGCATCACTCCATTTGTGCAAGTCTGTACAGGGTCTAGTTGAATCGGCTTGTTCATACATTCATCGAACAAGTCTATACATTCATGGCATATGTGCAACGTTTGTTCTACAAGTATGTACATTGCCAGTGCATCATATGAAGTCTGTACAGAGTCTTATTGCAAGTCTGTACATCGCATCGGTTGTTCATAGCAAGTCTGCATGCATTACATTAAGTCTGTACAGCCTGTGTTCGCAACACAAAGTCTGTACATTGTTCATGCATGTGTACAGTTCTTGCTACAAAGTCTATACATCGTTCGTCTCACATAAGATGCAAAGTCTATACATCGTCTTGGCCGTCGTCTGTTTGCACGCTGCTAAGTCTGTACATTGCATCGTCTCATGTTGCGTCTCAGCATGTCTATACATTGCAGCATGCGTTCACTGTTAAAGTCTATACAGACTTCAGCGTCTCATTCAACGTCTCTCTTTGTGTCTCACTGTTCAAGTCTATACATTCATCTGTTGAAAATGGAGCAAGTCTGTACATCGTGTGTTTCATGCATTGGAAGTCTATACATTGGGAGTTTTACCGACGTTGCACTCACAAGTCTATACATTGGTAGCTTTACCTACGTTGCACTCCTAAGTCTATACATTGTGAACTCTCAAGTCTGTACAGACCTTGCTTAGCTCAAGTATGTACATCGTCCATCACTCCTTTGGAAAGTCCATACATTGTGAAAGTCTATACATTCCTCATTGGCTTGCTTCAACTCTCAAGTCTGTACATTGCATCGTTTCTTCATGCATTGCATAAAGTCTGCACACTGTGTGCTGCATGCTCACTGTCTTGCTTGCATGAATAAAGTCTGTACATCCGTTTGCCAGCATGTTAACACAAGTCCATACACTGTCTGACTGCATAACACAAGTCCATACATTTTCTGTCTGCATAACACAAGTCCATACATTCTTCAGTTCAGTTCGTAGCTAAGTATGAAGTCTGTACAGTCTATCAGTGTCTCACTTAGTGTCTCTGTGCTGGTCAAGTCTGTACATGGTTTTGTTGGTCCAACATCAAGTCTGTACATCATTTAGTTGCACGCCATAGAGTTGAGCATGTCTATACATCAGTCTGCCTTGCTTCTTTCCATAGCAAGTCTGCACACTGTCTGGTCGCACACACTCATAAGTCTGTACATTGAGGTCTCAGGCTGGGATTCAAAGTCTACACATTGCAATGTCTACACACTGCACATTACTCCCTACAGAGTCTGTACAATGTTTGTTGTCTTAAACTGATAATTCTATTCGACTGTCTGACAGGGACTCTTTGCAGAGCTTAATGAAAGGCACGTGATCCGAGGCTGGAAGGGCTGACAGGAAGATGACACGTGGCCAAAAGTTCTGGGCGGGAAATGTGGAAGACACACGCCCTATCTGTTTGTTGTTGCTATATATATGAAGCCTTGTTCCTCAGAAGAAGGTCATCGACTGAAGCAGAGGAGAGCCTGCACGATCCAGTGAGAAAGAAAAGAGAAGCAGAAGAAGCAGAGAAGAAAAAGAGAAAGAGAAGAAGAGCAGAAGAGAAAGAAGAGAAAGAGAGAGTTAGAGAGCTCGAGCAGAGAAAGAGAGAGTGAGATTAGCAGAAGAAGAAAAAGAGAAAGAAAGATAGTGAGATCGAGAGAGATCTGCCTTTACTGGACCGTGGATCAAATCCAGGCCAGTCAGCTCATTCTGAGCCACATTGTGCTTCATTGTTTACAGCCTTCCGATTGCTGTTTGTTTTCCATTTTCCTGTTTTCTTTTTAAACATTTCTTCAAGCTGTTTGTCAGCATTTGCAGTGGAGGATTCCACTGGACGGCTAAGCTGTATTGCCCAACAGAGCAAGCTGTGAGGCTCAGCAGGCGAGGAGGATTCCTTGGACAGCAAGCTGTGAGGCTCAGCAGATTGTATGGAAAGCTGTGATGCCCAGCTGTTCAAGCTGTGAGTCAGCAGAATCCACACTCGGGTTTGAGTGTGGGGTGGACGTAGGTCTGCAGGACCGAACCACCTAAAAACCCCTTGTGCACTGTGGTTTGAATTCTTATCTGATTGGCGCTAGATGCATGCATAGGCACGAGGATTATATTCAGTTCATTGCTGTGCACATTAGATGTTTGCTTAGGAGCACTCTACATATTTGCCTACAGGTTCAATAGATGACTGGATTAGTTCTTCTTAGTTCATCTTAGTGCTTTTATTCCGAAGTTCTGAGCACTATAATTTTAATTGGGCGAATGTTTTGAAGGGGAGATTCATTCACCCCCCCTCTGAATCATTAGCACCGAACCCAACACTTGGTATCAGAGCAGGTTGCTGTGCATAGGATCTAACAATCCGCAGCAGATCCTGCATTTCTGGGTGGTGCATTTCAGAGTGTGCTTCTTGTGTTCTGTGTTTTGTTTCATCGGTTGTGTGCCTTGAGTTGTTCATCTAATTTCAGTGTATTCATCATATCTCGATGGCTAATCCTCCGATATTCAGAGGTAATAACTTTGATTCTTGGTTAGAAAATTTCCATCGGTATGTAAAATCTACTGATCCAAATCTTTGGAAGGTAATAACTCATGGTCCACACAAATTATCAAAAGATAAATCTAGATGGACTGAGAAGGATAAATTGAAAGACAATGTCAACACTAGAGCATTAGTTTTAATGAAAGAATCAATTGACAGAGCTCTAATCGAATGCATTTCTTCTTGCAGGTCTGTCAGAGAAATTTTGGAAAAACTAAAGCTAATCAGGAATCACAGCAAATGCTTGATGGCTGATCGGAGAAATGATGATGATGAAACCTCATCTCAGGTAAGCTCTGAATCTGAAGAACTTTCGATTGATGATCTATGGAATATAAATGAGGAACTTAATGATAGTGAAAAATTGAAATCTGAGAATAAAAGGTTGAAAAAGAAAATTGATAAATGTGATTCTAATTCATCATGTGAAAAGTGCCTGAAAATGAATGAATTATATGATAAATGTCTATCTGAGTCTCACTTGAATATGAAACAAATGTGCATGTTGAAAAAGGAAAACCATGAAGGTATCAATAAAATCTCCGAATTAGAAAGTCAGCTGAAACTGACAACTAATGAACATTTGATGAACTTGGAAGAGTTGGAAATGATTAAGTTTGATCTGAAGAAATCGAAAGCTGAGAATGTAGAAATTTAGACGAAGAATAAAAATCTTGAAGCTGAAATAGAGAAAATCAACAAGGAAGTAATGCATATCTCTTCTGTAGAGTCAAGCTGTGATATGTGCTCAGCTCTAAGAGAACGTAATGAAGATCTCTATAATGAAAATGAATGGATGAAGAAACAAATTGATGTGTTTAAAGAGGATCACAGAAATCTGCTTGCTGAGAAAATCAAAGTGGAAGAAAGGGAAGAGGAACTAATTGAAAAACTGGAGCTGATGTCTGGAAGAGAGAGATGTGCTGGTAATGAAATTCAGAATAAAAATTTTGAGGAAGAAAACACTGAATTGAAAGTTGAAGTTGAAAAATTGAAATGGTTAAACACTGGCTTGTCTGAAAGACTTCTCACCACATAAAAGGGAAAAGCTGTCTGTGATGAAGAATTAAAAATCTTGAGCAATCTGGAACAAGAGGTTGAGAAGTATAAAACTGCAAATAAAGTCTTAAGTGAATGTGTCAATTGCAGTGAACAGGAGATAGCCAGTTATGAGCTTCATATAGCATCTTTGGAAAATAAAATTTATGATCTGGAAAATTTAGAAATTGAGTCTGCTAAAATAAAAGGAAAGATGAAAGATGTCATGAAAAGTGAGGATAAGAACTCAAAAAGGGGGATAAGCTGTAGTTCTGATGTTAAGGAAATTACTAGAAACCAGCTATACACTACTTTTGTGCAAAGCTCTAATGTAGCTGGTACTTCAAGTCAATCCCCAAAATAAAATAAAAATCAGAAATCACCTTCAACATCTGTATTTCAGTTCAAAGCCCAGAAAAATGAAAAGTAAACGAAAATTGTGAAAGGAGGTAAAAAATTGAAAAAGGATGGTCAGATGAACAAAGTTAAAAATGTCCCTGCTTGTACTATGAATTATGCTAGCAGTGTGGAGTCTAATAGGTTAATGCATGCCACTCACAAATCATCTACTCATTCGCATGCATCTAAGAAGGAATTCTAATGTTATTACTGTGGCAAAGCTGGACATATCATGGATGATTGCAGACTATTAAAAGAAGATGAGTATGCAAATAAAACACTGCATTCTAAGAATTCATCTGATAGAAACCATGCCACTAAGAAATTTGATGCATCCTGTTATTACTGTGGTAGGCGTGGTCATCTAATGAATGCATGTTTTAAAATGAAAGAAGATAACAATGTGAATTCTAGATTTTTCACACATGCTCATGGCCCACATAGATATAAATCTACTTCAGGCCAGCATATTATTTGTTTCACTTGCAACAAGCCAGGGCACAAGGCAAACGAGTGCTGGACTGAAAAATATTGGGGTAACAATAACTCAAAAGGCAAGCATCTTAGATGCTTTGAATGTGGGAAATATGGTCATACAGTCAAGGACTGCTGGCATGTTCAGGGAACTCATATTAACTTCAAATCTGCTGAATTCCCCAGAACAAGAAGTGCAAACATTTCATGTTTTAACTATGGGAAGGTAGGTCACAGATTTACTGAATGTTGGTCATCGGGTAATAAGAAACAAACTGCTCATGCATACAATAGAATAATTCATGCTCAGTTTCATAGGTCTCATGCTGCTGTTGATATGCATCATAGGACCAAAAAATCTGCTGTTTCATGTAGATACTGTGGAAAATCTGGTCATTCCATGGATAACTGTTACCTGATGGATCATGATGATAATATTGCTAAAAGATTGTTCAGAACACCCATCAGGGCTAATTCAGGACACAAGACTTCTTGGGTTCCTGCAGGATCAAATTGATTAACATCTTTGCAGGTGTGCCTTGGAAGCTGAAGAATGAAGGGGTTAATAATCCAAGACAGTCAAAAAAAATTGGAACCCCATGACTGCACTATTCAGGTTAGTTCTGAAAACTAAGTTTAAATTCTGTCTTCTAAATTTGTGTGCTCTAAATGCCTGCATTTCATGTTAACTCTTTTGTGCATCATCTAACTGAATCTAATTGAAAATCTGAAATGCACATGGAAATAATTGTAGTTTATCTCTGAATGCATTACATATCTATGTCATGATGCATGATATGTCAAACTCCCTGCATGTTGTATTGCACTGATTTGCATGACCATCATGGTATATTAAATGGAACAGTGCTGAAGGGCAGATGGAGTATGTCTGGATGCTACTGCCATGTGTGAGGTGGTCCTTGGACCAAGTCATCCACATAGTACCATGGGTCAAGTCATATAGAGCAGTGTATTGCATATCATGTTGATCTGTTGGTGCTAAACTGAAGTTTTCTGAAATATGTATTGAACAATCATGCTTATGGTAATTCTCTTATGTCTAATTTGCATGAATCATATCTGAATGCAAAATTTGATATCATGTGATGTGCTTTCAATACATTTCATGCATACAGTCAGGGGGAGTCCAACTGTTTTTGATCAATCATATTGCTGCTTATGTTTTATCCTTCACATCATGCACTTAGTCAGGGGCAGCTCAACTTGTCTTTGTTGTGACTCCTCTGTGTTGATGATGTTGACATTTGCTTCATTTCTTTGGCAACATCTTATCTTGATTGATTGTTTGTTTTGATTGATTGGCAACAGTTCCTATTTTGATGAAATTGCTTTTATCAGGTTGTCTGTGTACATAATGCAGTCAGAGTCTATACTGTGTTCTGCACACACTCACAAGTCTTCACAGTGCTTTGCAGCATGAAACTCTATACATTGGCATATATTGCAGCGTCAACGCATTGCATCATCTTTACATGTGTGTACATTGCATCACATCGTTAAAATCTGCACATCAGCTAAGTGTGTACATTGTCCACCTTAGTTAAAGTCCATTCATTGGACTGTGCATAGTCTATACATTGCTCGTCGTTGCAAAGTCCATACATCCACAGTGCATTGCATAGTCTATACACTGCACGTTCAAGTTCAAAGTATATACATTACTACATTACCTGCTAGAGTGAAGTTTGTACAGCCGAAGCACACATATCAAGTCTATACATTGAGCTACTGTGCAAGTCCACACATTGGCCTTCAGGCTTGAAAGTTTGTACAATGGACTGTGCTTCGCAAAGTCTACACATTTGTCGGTGGTAAGTATATACAGTGAGCGTCTCATGAAGTCTGTACACCACTGTAGCTGCACCGTCTCAGACACCATCTCATTCAGGATCTTAGGCTTGCAAAGTCTATACATTTGTCGGTGGAAAGTATATACATCCATCGTCTCAATTTGCGTCTCATTGGAAGTCCATACAGTGCACTATGCATCCTTCGTTGAACTTCCAAGTCTATACATTGAAGCAAAGTCTGTACAGCCATCAGTGATCTTCCAAGTATGTACATCCAACTGTTCATCTTTGAAGTCTGTACATTGGAAGTTTTACCTACGTTTTCCTTCAAGTCTATACATCGGTAATTTTACCGTCGTTTCCCTTGAAGTCTATACACTGATCGCTTTACCGTCGTTTCCATTTGGAAGTCCATACATTCGCTGCTTCTTTGTTCAAGCCTATACAGCCTTTCATTTTGAAAGTCTATACATCGGGAAGTCTTCACATTAGCTGTTGAATGATATTCAAGTCTACACATCGGCACTGTAGCATGCATTTCGTAAAGTCTATACATTGCATGCTTCACTCTAAGTCTATACACTCGTGAGTGTCTCATCAAGTCTATACATTGGATACTGTTCTTCAAAGTATGTACATCGCATCATATTGTTCATGCAGTGTCTTGGTGAAGTCTATACATCGTTTCACTGTACAGGTCCATACATTGCATTGCATTGGCTAAGTGTGTACATCAGTATGTCTCTGTTGCGTCTAAGGCTTTGGGCAAAGTCTATACAGACTCCACCGTCTCTTCCAGCGTCTCACGCTATCCAAGTCTGTACAGTGTCTGTCTTCATGCATCAGTCAAAGTCTGTACAGCCAGGTACGTCTCATTTAGAGTCTAAGGCAAGTCTGCACATTGGACCTTCATTCAAAGTCTGTACAGCGTCTCGTTCATGCATTGTTCATGAAGTCTGTACATTGGACTGTGTCTTCGTGCATCATGTTAAGTCCATACACTGGGTCAGGTTCTTAAAGTGTATACATTGGCCTTAGCTCTCATAGTCTATACATTGGTCCTCAGATTCGAAGTCCATACATTGGTCTTTATATTCAAAGTATGAACATCCGTTCACTTCACTCAAGTCTATACATTGGAGTCTTTCCCTACGCTTCTAAGGCGAAGCCTATACATTGCCTTTGGGCTTCAAAGTCTATACATCGGCCTTAATCTAAAGTCCATACATTGGGTGAGGTTCTTCATAGTCTGCACATTGCTTTACAATTCAGCAAGTATGTACAGCCCTTCATATAAACTGAAGTCTATACATCGTAATGTCTTACACATTGGCTGATTGAATGATCTCAAAGTTTATACATCCGATTGTTCAGCTTGTGGCCAAGTCTGTACATTGGCCTTCATGCCTCAAGTATATACATTGCTTTTTCGTTCAAACAAGTCCATACACTGAGCAAGTATACACATTGTGTTTGTCTTGTAAAGTCCATACATTGATGTCTGTACGTCGGCTATAAACCGAAGTCTATACACTGCAATGAATATACTTACAGCTGATGATCCGATACTCTGTCTGACAGGGATTCTCTACAGGGATTGCTGACATGGCTCGTGATCCCAGGAGGATGAGGTGATCAGATGATGACACGTGGATAAAGTTGCCTCGGATCTGGCGAATTCCTTGGGCGGGAAAACGTGGAAACCACGCGCCCTTATCCACCTGCTGCCAGTATATATTGAAGCCTTGGTGTTCAGATGGAGGCTGATCGAAAACTGAAGAGAGCAAAGTCTATACAGCCAGTCTGAAGGCAGCAGAGTGCCATCGATCCACTGTGAGAAGAGAAACAGAGAAGAAGAAAAAGAGAGAAGAGAAGATCAAGAGAGATGAGTTGAGAGAGCTTGATCGAGAGAGTGAGATTGTTAGAGTTTTTGTTTGAGAGGTTGTATCTCAGTCTCTTGGTTCAGAAACTAGAGTTGAGCATTGCTCATTCGAGCTACATTCCCATTTGGGTTTTCATTTTCGTTTTGCTTCTGTCTATCATTTCCAAATTCCTGTTTCTTCAAGCTGTGAGTCAGCGGATTTACAGTGGAAGTCTCCACTGGACGGGTTAAGCTGTATTTCCCCAGCAGTTGCAGAGGATCTGTTCCTCTGGTCGGCAAGCTGTAGTGCCCAGCAAAGCTGTGTATCAGCGGTTGTTGGCCAAGCTGTAGTGCCCAGCAGACGCAAGCTGTACTACGCAGCAGTAAGCCATACTCAGTTGAGTGTGGGGTGGACGTAGGTCCTTGACCGAACCACCTAAAAATCGTGGGTGTCTTGTGTTTGTGTGATTGTCTATGAATTGTGTGCGACTGGTTGTCTTGTTTACTTTAAGAGCTTGATTCGGTTCTGTTGAAATCTAGTATCAGGATTAGTGATTTAGCAGATTTGCCTATATTCCGCATTTGAACCTTACATTGGTTTTTTTAAATAGGCATTTGATCTATTCACCCCCCTCTAGATCCACATTTCGTGGAGATAGACTATGTCCATCTAACTCAACACTTGGTATCAGAGCCACACTCTTCTACAGGGACTCATCGCCCGAAGAGGATAGGCAGAGATGGATGCTCGAGGGATGATAGCTGAAGGTCACTCAACGACGAAGCCCCCATTATTCGATGGATCTAACTACGCATACTGGAAGAATCGTATGCAAGTGTTTCTGAGGGCTAAGGATTACGAGATCTGGAAGGTTGTCAGTAAGGGACCTTATGAGCTGTCCCCGAATGAAGATGTCTGGGCCAAGGAGGAGATCAGAAGGTCCACGCTGAATTGGAGTGCCGTAAACGCCATCCAGTGCTCTCTGCACCCTACCGAATTCTCCCGCGTGTCAGCCTGCAAATCAGCCAAGGAGATGTGGGATGCATTGGAAGTCATTCATGAGGGTACATCTCAAGTAAGAGAGCAGAAGGCCAATCTTCTTGTATCCGAATACGAAGCCTTCAAGATGAAGCAGAACGAGACCATCAGCGAAATGTATGCTCGGTTGACTGTCATTACCAATGGTCTTAGAGGTCTAGGGAAACCTCAGACAGAATATGATGTGGTGAGGAAGATTCTGCGGTCCTTGACTCATGCTTGGCACACAAAAGCTACAGTGATGGAGGAGTCAATGGATTTACGTAATACAAGAGCTGATGAGCTGATTGGCTCGCTAATGGCATATGAGATTAATATGCCAAGGACAGAAGAAGCTGAGAGGAAGAAGAAGCCGATAGCGCTGAAGGCTGGTTCAAGCAATTCCAACAAATCCAGCTCCAGCAGTTCTTCATCATCAGAGGAGAGCCCGAATGAAGAAGATATGACTCGTTCTGAGATGGCCATGATGACCAGAGAGTTCAGGCGATTTCTCAGAAAAGGAGTAGGACGATTCGGCCAAAAGAAATACAGTGGCAGCCGAAAGGATAAAAGGTATAAATCTAAACCTGCTAAGAAAACTGAACCTAACGTCTGTTACCAATGCAGGAAACCGGGCCATCTGAAAGCTGATTGTCCAGACAATCAGAAATACAAGGACAAGTCAAAGAAGAAAAACAAGAAAAGGAGAGCTATGATTAGCACCTGGAGTGATGAAGATGCAGGCTCCTTCAGTAGCAGTTCAGTCAGTGAAGCCGAATCTGAGAAGCCCATTTGTCTCATGGCAACAGCAACAAGCTCAGAGGATAGAGAAGAGGAATCAGATGAGGTAATCACTAGATTCGATGATTTTACTATCAATGATTGGATAGATGCTTATCATGACATAGCTGATATGGCAGATGATATCAGAAAAGAGAATAGGCATCTTAGAAGAAAAATTAACTCCATGCAAAATGATACAACTCTGACTGATAAGATTGCATGCTTAGATTCTGAGAATAAAGAATTGAAACTCACATGTTCTGAATTAGACAAAATTAAAAATGAGTTAAAAGCTACTAGGGAAGAGAATGTGAGGCTTGAAAAAGAAATTGATGAATGGAAGCTGAAAATTCAGAAATGTGAGAGTGAAGTAAAAATTGTTTCTGAAAAATATGAAGCTATCCTCAATGTAAATAATGAACTGAAAAAGTCTATTGATGAAATTCAGAAAGACAATGAGGATAAGCTGAAAACCATTGAGAAAATGACCCAAGGAACAGATAATCTAAATGCTTTGTTAGGGTCAAAAGTTAATTTCAGAAAAGAGGGCCTAGGATTTAATTCAAGTGCAACTAAAACCTTTGGAATGAAAACTATTTCATTTGTTGCACAAAAAGAAAAAGGACCTCTAATTAGCATGAATTCAAACATTTCTGTGAATAAAGCTGCTAATATGAAAAAGATCAGTGCTGAGGAGAAGGGTAAACAAAAAGTCAGTGAGCCTAGTAGAGCTAGCACATCCAAGCAAAATCCTAGGGCTCAGACTCAGGTTAGGGGTCAACCTACACAGTCTCATAAACCCCAGGTTAAAGTCACTAAGTCTCCACCATCATCACCACCTCTGAAGAATACCCAAAACAAACCTATGAATAGGACAGCAGGGTCCAAGGTGCAGGGGAAACAGAATGCTGCTAGGAGTCAACCCAAACATTTTTACCAACCCAGAGTTCAGACCTATCACAATGCACAGTCAACCTACTTCAACAGGTTAGATTGGACTAGAACTCCGGGGAGGCATACAGGTCTTGCATATCAGGCTGCACAATATCAAAGACCTTACACTAGCAATTGGGTTAATGGGTATGGCAACTGGACACCCAGGAATCAACAATTCTTTAGCCAACCCAGGAACTACTATGGCCAAAACTTTGTGAACACACCCTGGCCAAGGCACTGGCACAGAAGTAACAACACTGTCAATAATCATGCTGCTGCCAATAAGAAGAGGAACAACAACAGAAGAAAATCTATAGGATCCACTGAACAAAATTCATTTAAACAAATGTGGATTCCAAAAAGCCTGCTTTCTTGCTTTGCTTCTAATTCATCTGTTATGGAGCCCAATCAGTCTTGGGTTCCAAACCTCTTTACCTAATTGTGTATGCAGGTATGCCTGGTAGCCAAGAACAACTTGTGGTACTTGGATAGCGGCTGCTCCAGGCATATGACAGGAGATAAGGTCAAGTTCTGCATGCTGACTGAGAAACTAGGAGGCCTTGTCACCTTTGGAAGCAACACAAAGGGTAGGATTATTGGATCAGGTAAAATAGGTAAGTGCTCTACCTGCTGCATTGATGATGTTATGCTGGTTGAAGGGTTAGCTTATAATCTACTTAGCATCAGCCAGTTGTGTGATAAAGGATACAATGTTTTATTTGATTCTCAATGCTGCAAGGTTTTTGAACCTGATTCTGAAAGTGTCAAATTTTCTGGAAAAAGAATAAATAATACATACATGATAGATTTAGATGACATTCAACATACTAACCTTTGCCTTACTGCCAGTAGAGAAGACTTAGCATTTTTATGGCATCATAGGTTAGGTCATGCTAGTTACACTGTTTTGCACAAACTAAATAAGCATGGCATGGTTAGAGGACTTCCTGAAGTTTCCTTCAAGAAAGAAAATAAAATATGTGATGCATGCACTCAATCAAAGATAACTAGAAAGTCATTTAAGTCTAGAACTGAAAATCTGTCTTCCAAACCCTATGAGCTGATACACATGGACCTTTTTGGGCCAACCAGATCTGTCAGCTTATCAGGGAGGAGGTATGGGTTTGTCATGGTAGATGACTTTCTAGGTATACTTGGGTTTATTTCTTATCTAATAAGAGTGATGCCTTCTCAGAATTTCAGGAGTTCTATGTTAAAATAAATCAGAAAATTGAAAACATTTTGACTGATCATGGAGGTGAGTTTGAAAACTCACAGTTTAATGAATTCGGCAGGTCAAATGGAATCAACCATAGGTACTCCTCACCAAGGACACCTGAGCAGAATGGAGTTTTGGAGAGAAGGAACAGAACCCTAGTGGAGATGGGTCGTACACTCCTTGTTGAAGGTGGTCTACCAAGGAAATTTTGGGCTGAAGCAGTGAACACTGCCTGTTATGTAATTAACAAAGCCATGGTAAGACCTTCTACCCAGCAAACACCATATGAGATCTTAAAGGGTAAGAAACCTTCTATTGCTCATTTCAAGGTTTTTAGATGTAAATGTTTTATTCATATAAATGATAAAAGAGACCTTGATAAATTTGAACCTAAAGGTGAACCAGGAATCTTTCTTGGTTATTCTGAAAACACCACCCGAGCATATAGAGTGTACAATCTGAACTCTAAAACTGTTGAAGAATCTCCACACATAGTTTTTGATGAATCCTTGGTAAATTCTAATGGTGGTCAATGCAGGAATGAGGACAATGGTGAAATTTTGAAGGAAGGAGATCCTACAGACAAATCCGAGGATGAAGAAGAACATACAGAGCTTAATGAAGAGGAGCCTACAGTTCAGAGGGAGGTAAATCAAATTCATGATAATCCAATTGTTAACATTAGATATCTCAAGGATCATCCTGTAGATAATGTAATTGGAAATCTGCATGACCCCCCTAGGACTAGAGGCCACCTGAGAATTCAACATGAACTGAATGCTTATACTTTTGTATCAAACACAGAACCCAAGTCCATTGACTGTGCTCTCCAAGATGTGCATTGGATAAATGCCATGCATGAGGAGCTCAATCAATTTGACAGGAATAAGGTGTGGCATTTGGTTCCACCTCCTAATCATGAAACAGTCAGAGGGACTAAATGGGTGTTTAGAAATAAAACTGATGAATCAGGGAATCTTATTAAAAATAAAGCCAGACTTGTAGCTCAGGGGTACAATCAGGAATTTGGAATAGACTTTGAAGAGTCTTTTGCCCCTGTAGCTAGGTTAGAAGCAATCAGAATCTTATTAGCTTATGCATGTTCCCTAGGAATAAATCTTCAGCAGATGGATGTGAAATCTGCTTTTCTGAATGGGGAAATTAATGAGGATGTCTATGTGAGACAGCCTCATGGGTTTGAATGTTTAGATTTCCCTAATCATGTTTACAAACTCAATAAAGTTCTCTATGGTTTAAAGCAAGCTCCTAGAGCTTGGTATGACATGTTGAGCAAATTCCTCACCGACAAGAATTTCACAAGAGGTATAGTTGATCAAACATTGTTTACCAAGGTGAGTCATCCAGATAATCTTATTATTCAGATTTATGTGGATGACATTGTGTTTGGGTCAACTAACCCCAAATTGTGTGAGGAATTCTCTCAAATTATGACTGATGAGTTTGAAATGAGCTCAATGGGTGAGCTCAAATTGTTTCTTGGACTGCAGGTTACACAATCAAAAGATGGCATATTCATTTCTCAGTCCAAGTACATAAAGAATCTATTGAAGAAGTATAAAATGGACAACCTCAAGGAAATAGCAGCTCCAATGGGTACCTCAACAAATTTAGATGAAGATTCTAAAGGTAAACCAGTGGACCAAAAGCTATATAGAGGTATGATCGGATCCCTTCTTTATCTTACAGCATCTAGGCCTGATATTCAATTTGCAATGTGTTTATGCTCTAGATTTCAAGGTAGTCCTAAAGAAACCCATTTTAAAGCTGTGAAAAGGATTTTTAGGTATTTACTAGGCACCCAAGAGCTAGGTCTTTGGTATCCTGGTAAGTGTGAGTTAGAGCTTCTAGCCTACACTGATGCAGACTATGCTGGGTATCGAGTAGATAGAAAAAGCACTAGTGGCTATTGTTAATTCCTTGGTGGCTGTCTAGTGTCTTGGGCATCTAAGAAGCAACACACTGTAGCATTATCTACAGCTGAAGCTGAGTATGTTGCAGCATGTAATTGTGCTGCCCAAGTACTTTGGATTAAGCACCAACTGGCTGATTATCAGATAAATTTGGGATATATTCCACTTTTATGTGATAATACTAGTGCTATATGCCTTGCTAAAAATCTTGTTCATCATTCTAGGACCAAGCACATAGAGATAAAACATCATTTTCTTAGAGATGTTGTAAATAAAAAGGAGATTGAAATGAATTTCATAGAAACTGAAAACCAAATTGCTGATATTTTTACTAAGCCTCTTGGGAATGAAAGATTTAAGTTTCTTAGAAGAGAACTTGGCTTATGTAAATTTCAGCATGATGAATGATATGTTCAACTGCCTTGAATGAAATTTCTGATTTGGACTTGCATCTGATAGCTTGAATAAACCTGTGGATGTTGAATGTGGCATCACACTCATGATCATCATTGCATATCATTTAGTCATGATTGTGTCTAAGCTCTCTCTCATTCAATTCTTGCCATTCATTTACAAAATTGCATGCATATAGACAGGGGGAGTTTCTGCTAGAAATTCAGAATGTCTTCAACTTTCTTGAATTCATTCATCCTTTAATTCTGAAAGTCGATTCTGACATTATGGCAATCTGTTAGTCAGTTCTGATTTCTAAGCAATAGAAAATTGACTTCTTCAGTTGTAAGAATTTGAATTGCTTAAGGACTGACCTAATGGTTTAAATTTTATAACTTGTTGGAGTTTAAAAATTGCAATCAGTATAGGAGTAAGCTGAAAATTGATAAAAACTCTCAACCCTTATCTTATTTCATGTCAGACAAAGATAATCATATCTGAAATCATGTTAGAGAAGCTAAGTATGTGTATTGTTCTTAAACAAGTCATTCTGAAACATATAAAGGAGTAAAGGACAGCTAAGAAAGATATTAAAAAATATTGAAAATCATTGCAAAATAAAATTGGCAGAGCAATGACTGGAAAATCACTGAGAAACTGAGTGATCCATCAAAGAAGTGGACAACACTTATGTCATGAGGTGTATCAGCTATCTCTGTATAAAATGATCAAAACAGTAGGGTGGTTTCATTGAGTACCTGGGGGTAACTGGCATCTGATAAACGTGTACCCTCACACAAAAAGGTGTAAATCACTTTTATTGAGTTTGATCATGGCAGAATGGTCCATCATGTTGAGTATCTAGGGGTATTGGCGTCTAATAAACGTATACCCTTATGCAAAAAGACAATGGCACTTGAATGCCCTTGGTATTGAAAATGCTGCTCCATCGAAAGAAATTTCATAAATGTCAATTTGTTTAGTTTCAATACATGACTTGGTATCTCTCAATCATAACTATGAAAGTAAGATATTTTGAAACTGACTCTCTCATGCAAATGTGATTCTGGTTTATTGTTTTATCATGCATAGCGAACTTATCTATTGATTGTAGTGCATGAACTCAAAATTTTATAGTCTTTAAACCAGCACTCTATCTGAAAGTAGTTTCTAAATTCATATACCTGAAGACTCTGTGCTTTAGCATGCTTATTCATGAACTACTTGTTCAGAATGCCAGTCAGATAACTTCTTGATCTTTCCCTTGCATTCCCTTTCCCTCCTCTTTGTTGATGGCAAAGGGGGAGAATATTGTCTAGGGGGAGAATATGTTGTCTGAATTCCGAATTCATTTACAGCTGTAGTCTGGGGCAGTAAGTTGCTTGCATTGTGTAGCATGCATTCATAGCATCTGCATGTCAATCTGAACAACAAATCATGTTTTTCATCAAAATACATAAAAATACATCTGTTTGACAGGATGTTGCTATTCTATTTAATAAGGGGTTGTCATCATCAAAAAGGGGGAGATTGTTGTGACTCCTCTGTGTTGATGATCTTGACATTTGCTTCATTTCTTTGGCAACATCTTATCTTGATTGATTGTTTGTTTTGATTGATTGGCAACAGTTCCTATTTTGATGAAATTGCTTTTATCAGGTTGTCTGTGTACATAATGCAGTCAGAGTCTATACTGTGTTCTGCATACACTCACAAGTCTTCACAGTGCTTTGCAGCATGAAACTCTATACATTGGCATACATTGCAGCGTCAACGCATTGCATCATCTTTACATGTGTGTACATTGCATCACATCGTTAAAGTCTGCACATCGGCTAAGTGTGTACATTGTCCACCTTAGTTAAAGTCCATTCATTAGACTGTGCATAGTCTATACATTGCTCGTCGTTGCAAAGTCTATACATCCACAGTGCATTGCATAGTCTATACACTGCACGTTCAAGTTCAAAGTATATACATTACTGCATTACCTGCTAGAGTGAAGTCTGTACAGCCGAAGCACACATATCAAGTCTATACATTGAGCTACTGTGCAAGTCCACACATTGGCCTTCAGGCTTGAAAGTCTGTACAATGGACTGTGCTTCACAAAGTCTACACATTTATCGGTGGTAAGTATATACAGTGAGCGTCTCATGAAGTCTGTACACCACTGTAGCTGCACCGTCTCAGACACCGTCTCATTCAGCATCTTAGGCTTGCAGAGTCTATACATTTGTCGGTGGAAAGTATATACATCCATCGTCTCAATTTGCATCCCATTGGAAGTCCATACAGTGCACTATGCATCCTTCGTTGAACTTCCAAGTCTATACATTGAAGCAAAGTCTGTACAGCCATCAGTGATCTTCTAAGTATGTACATCCAACTATTCATCTTCGAAGTCTGTACATTGGAAGTTTTACCTACGTTTTCCTTCAAGTCTATACATCGGTAATTTTACCGTCGTTTCCCTTGAAGTCTATACACTGATCGCTTTACCGTCTTTTCCATTTGGAAGTCCATACATTCGCTGCTTCTTTGTTCAAGCCTGTACAGCCTTTCATTTTGAAAGTCTATACATCGGGAAGTCTTCACATTAGCTGTTGAATGATATTCAAGTCTACACATCGGCACTGTAGCATGCATTTCGTAAAGTCTATACATTGCATGCTTCACTCTAAGTCTATACACTCGTGAGTGTCTCATCAAGTCTATACATTGGATGTTGTTCTTCAAAGTATGTACATCGCATCATATTGTTCATGCAGTGTCTTGGTGAAGTCTATACATCATTTCACTATACAAGTCCATACATTGTATTGCATTGGCTAAGTGTGTACATCAGTTTGTCTCTGTTGCGTCTAAGGCTTTGGGCAAATTCTATACAGACTCCACCGTCTCTTCCAGTGTCTCACGCTATCCAAGTCTGTACAGTGTCTGTCTTCATGCATCAGTCAAAGTCTGTACAGCCAGGTACGTCTCATTTAGAGTCTAAGGCAAGTCTGCACATTGGACCTTCATTCAAAGTCTGTACAGCGTCTCGTTCATGCATTGTTCATGAAGTCTGTACATTGGACTGTGTCTTCATGCATCATGTTAAGTCCATACACTGGGTCAGGTTCTTAAAGTGTATACATTGGCCTTAGCTCAATTAGTCTGTACATTGGTCCTCAGATTCGAAGTCCATACATTGGTCTTCATATTCAAAGTCTGAACATCCGTTCACTTCACTCAAGTCTATACATTGGAGTCTTTCCCTACGCTTCTAAGGCGAAGCCTATACATTGCCTTTGGGCTTCAAAGTCTATACATCAGCCTTAATCTAAAGTCCATACATTGGGTGAGGTTCTTCATAGTCTGCACATTGCTTTATAATTCAGCAAGTATGTACAGCCCTTCATATAAACTGAAGTCTATACATCGTGATGTCTTACACATTGGCTGATTGAATGATCTCAAAGTTTATACATCCGATTGTTCAGCTTGTGTCCAAGTCTGTACATTGGCCTTCATGCCTCAAGTATATACATTGCTTTTTCGTTCTTCATGCCTCAAGTATTCACATTGCTTTTTCGTTCAAACAAGTCCATACACTGAGCAAGTATACACATTGTGTTTGTCTTGGAAAGTCCATACATTGATGTCTGTACGTCGGCTATAAACCAAAGTCTATACACTGCAATGAATATACTTACAGCTGATGATCCGATACTCTGTCTGACAGGGATTCTCTACAGGGATTGCTGACATGGCTCGTGATCCCAGGAGGACGAGGTGATCAGATGATGACACGTGGATAAAGTTGCCTCGGATCTGGCGAATTCCTTGGGCGGGAAAACGTGGAAACCACGCGCCCTTATCCACCTGCTGCCAGTATATGTAGACACGCCAAAATTGACGCTTTGTTGATCAAATCTCATGTCATTATGATGACGCCCCAAAGTGAACTTCAATATATTCATAATATGAAGTTTTTCTATTTTTATGTGGTTTTTGCGCATTTCTCTTGCATTTTTGTGATTCGCGACCGGAAGAAGGGCGTTATTTAAATAGCGACCTTATCTAGGGCGTGTGCTTAAGAAAGGACGACTAAAATGCAGGGCGTCAATTCCTGGTATTATCCGGTTTTAAAAGAAATTCAAAATCAATTCAATTATTGATTAACGTCCTTCCTCAGGGCGTGTTTTCAAGTAACGCCTTCATCTTAGGCGTGTTCTCATAATTTTTCAAATAAAGTAAGTTTTATTGCCAAAATTATCCAAGAAGAGACGCCCTTGATTGAGGTCGTGTTTTGAGTAACGTCTTGATGTAGGTCGTCAATTCTTGATTTGACGCCCTTCTGAAAGTCGTGTTTCACCTTTCCGTGTCCTGCTTAAGCTCATCTTTCCTGAGTAGAGTCCTGCCTCCAATGGTCTCCTTGCTCGAATTAGGGCTAGAGTCCTGCCTTCTTTGACCATTGCATATCCTTATCTTCCCCAATTTGAGCTTATCTTTGATTGAAATCCTATAAAAGGACGCTCTGGTCGATCGAAGCAGGGGTTCAAGAGGTTGACGAGTTCATAGGTTGATAGAGAGTTCAAATTTGATAGAGGATTACGGGTTACGAGCACGAAGCATCTTGTGCAATCGTTTGAAGGACCTCTGCTTCCTCTGCATCTAGCCGACCGCGTCCACTCTTTTGTTCCCCTTTACTATCGTCAGGGACAGCAGGGTTTCTTTTTTTTTATTTTGTTCGTTCACGTTTGTTTCATCAACCGATCACCACTGTTTTCTTCCTTCTCTCACGTTTGCATTAGCATCAGCACTGTTATTTTCTTCTTTTTGGCGTTTGAATTAGGCTTCATCATATCTCCTCTTTTCCCTTCTTCTTTAGGGGTTTTAAAAAAAACAATAAGGTGCGCATGTTTTTATCCTTTTCTATCTTCACCTCATCTTTGGGTTGATACTACTTGCACTTGGCTGATCTCCTTCTTGTTTATTTGTCTTATTTTTGCAAGGATAATCAATAAAGAAAAAACCCTTCATCGGCCGACCGATTGAAGGCGGAGGAGGGAATTCACAATCCATCCCGCACCCAATTTTCCACCAGGTATTCGCGATCTTCTTTGCTTATTATTGAGGTAACCCCTCTGGCGATCACTCTCCACCATAGCACCACGTGCTTATTTGCTTCTTTATCTTCATATCATCATCTCCCTATATATATATAACTTTTCTTATATTTAAAACTCCCCAATGTTCATGTGTGGATTTTAACACGATCTACAAATTGGCGATCACGGTGGGACCTCCACTATTTTTCTAATGATTATCCATTTCCCTTTGGCACCCATGTGTGCCCTTTCCCCATCGGCACCCACGTGTGCCCTTTCCCCTTAGGCACCCACGTGTGCCCTTTCCCTTTGGTACCCACGGTACCCCTCCTTTGTGCCCCACGGGCACTCTCCCTTGTGCACCCTGCGCACTCCCCGGGATCAGCCAGTTTGTGATTGCATATTCCCTGAATTCACGCCTCAACCAGAGGCGCCTTTTCTTTTAACGCCTTCACCCAGGGCGTTTTATTACTGTGTTGCGTCTTCTGTCAAGACGTCTTTCATCTTTTTACTGCTTTTATCACGCTACCTGTGAATTCACGCCCTGCCCCAGGGCGTTCTTTTATTGCATAGCGCCTCACCTCAAGGCACTTTTTCAGTTTTGACGCCCTCATCCAGAGGCGTCCCTTTCAGATTTCGCGCCTCAGCCTGAGGCGTGTCTTTGCTTCTCACTGCTGGCTCGTGGCCTCTCGCAGTGATTCGCGACAGTGACCCTGTCGTTGCTTTGGTTGATAGCGACCTGCTCCAGGTCGTCTCTTTTCTGCGTTTTACAGAAGCCTACTTCATGTTGCTGTCTGTGATAGTTTGTTTGGTCATTACATTGCTTGCCTATATTGCTGTGATCTGATCATCTTATTTTGCATATTGTGGCATTTGGTTGAGAGACCTCCTCTCTCTACATTAGGATTCCACACACCTCTCTTGGAATTGGGACAACCCTCCATTGAGCACTCCGTCTCCTTGGACTGGAAATCCCTTTTCCAAGACCTCCGTAAGTCCCCGCACCCGTGGATTCCCTCACGGACGTCGGGCTGGTTGTACCCTCGAAGTGCCCGGAGTATAGAGAACCTATTGTTAGTTAGGAGAGAGAAAGAATCTAGTTGACCTAGAGGTTACACTTGGATCAACTAGGTTTCACATTGCAAACAGAAGTGAACTATTCAACAATTTAATCCACTCTAATCTCAAGCATAACACTAAAACCTTGCGTCCATCTCAACTTGGTTGCACATACTTGCTTGGATTGATTTGTTTAGACTTGTTTGGATTGGGTGGTCGTTTGTTTGATAGTGCCTTTATAAAGTTGTCTCTCCTCTTAAACATGAAACTCCGTTCAGGTAAGATCATCAACATGGCAGGCTACGGGTATTCTTATGATGATGAGGACGAGAATGTTTTTGGTCAATATGAGACCCCCCTCCAGGATTCCATCTATTATGAGGGAAATTACCCTCCCCCTCAGTCCCATCATCCTCAAATCCATGTGGTTGATACCACCCCTCAAGAGGTTGTGCCCTCTTCTCAGACTTTGCCCTCCAATACTTCAGGGAACCCTTCCCCATCCTTCAACATCACGAATTTAATTAATGCACTATCTCAGTTGGATGATTCCCAGCGGCAGGCTGTCCAGGCCGCCTTGAAAGGGAAGTCTGTTCCCTCTTCATCTTCCAATCCCCCTCCGGTCGAGAGTGGCCATCATCCCGTTAATGACCAGGCGGTCTTGCACAAACCTCCTTCCCGTCCACCAACGCCCGGTGCGGCCATGCCGGCCCAACAGGCGAGCCATTCTGCGGTTAGGCATCAATTTCTCCAACCTCCCCGAATTCTACGAACGCCTATACCGCATTCTTTTATTCAAAATCCGGCCCCAGTCGAGTCCGACACTAATGTTCTATTGCTTCAGAAGTTGGCAAGCATGGAAGAGCAATTGAAGAAGGTCACCACGGCTAAGAATGCCCCGGAAATTTCACTTCCTACATTGCCAGTCTTCCACCTACCACCATATGAGATGCCGAACTTCCGGCGATATAATGGGACTGGTAACCCTTTTATTCATCTAAAGGATTTTATGTACGAGACCTCCTTTTGGCAAGACAACAAGGCCTCTTTGGCTTACTTATTCAGGAGATCTCTGGAGGGGCCAGCCCTTGAATGGTTTTATTCACTGGATTCCGCTGATGCCGGTGATTTTGATGTTGTTCAAAGGAAGTTCTTGCAAAATTATAGAGAACGGGTCGGACCATCCCTTTCGCTCACAGATCTGGTTGCGGAAAAAATGAAGCCCGAGGAGAACTTCATAATGTTTGCTGATAGATGGCGGTCTATGGCTGAAAAGTTGAAAGATACACTGTCTGAACCGGAACAGGTCAAGATGATTATCTCCAATGCCACTCCTCAGTTCCGGCATATCTTGGCCATGAATAGGTTAACCACTATGGAGGAGCTCTATGAAAGGGCTCGTTATATTCAGACACAAATGAAGGATTCGCCCATTATGGGTATGTTTGAGCCGAAAGCACGGCTATTCAAGAAAACCACCAATGTCAACAACAGCGGGCCCACGACTGAGGGCACCATTGCAAATGAGCAGGTTGGCGTAGTTGGCCACCCACACCACCAAGCTAACCCACGACCTAACCCACCTCCGCCGCAAAACCCCCATTTCAACTCCACTCCCCAACGCCAATTCGCACCCCAACATTCCTTTGTTTCACCGCAAGACCACGCGCCCAGCGCTAACCCTCCAACCCCGCAACAGTACCACAAGGTACCACCCCCTACCAACTATGGCCAGCAACAACAACGGAGACCACCACTTGGCCCCAAAAGAGACCACTATCCTCCATTACCAGAAAGTCTCCCAGATATTTTTAATGCTTTAATGGCCGCCAATTTGCTCATATTACCAAGGGAAAGGACAGCGTGGCCCGCTAATGTTGACACATCCCGTTACTGCGCTTTCCATCGTGCACCTGGGCACAACCTTGATCGTTGCTTCCACTTCAGAGATTACATTTATGATCTAAATGACCAGGGTGACATCAATTGGGATGAGATGAGACAGTTCATCGCCACCATGAAAGAAAGAAGGGCTCCTCGGCAGTAACAAGCTCAGCAGTCGCAGCAACCAGCTCCACAGCAGCAACAACAAGCTCCAGCACCTCAGCACGATATGGGGATCGTCCACAATTTACTGCCGGAGCACCCGCCGAACCAGCATGTGAACCCTGTCACATCTCTCTATGAGGTAGAGAGAGGGCAAAGATGGCATGAAGAAAACGCCTCTGTCGGGGCACTTAATCACAATCAAAACCAACCTCCGCGCCTCTTGCGCACTCCTACTCCTTCTCCTACCCCTCAATTGGGCCAATCCCTTCTCCGCACCGTTAACCCACCTACCTCCGCCTATTCTCCGACCTTGCCGGTTCGCCCCCTTCTTACACGCTTACCACTTCCACAACCTACACCACAGAACCCATCCACCACCAACCCTTCGCCATTGCCATCTAGGCCTCTCCTCATCCGCCCATCGCCAATGCCCACTGCACCCGCCATCTCCGCTCCTTTACCGGCAAGGGTCCCCCCACCAGTAGTACCACCACCTTTTGTGCCCAGATCTCTTCGTATTCCACCCCCCACCAATTCCCCCCGCATTCGGGTATCCCTTTCTACTCCTACGCCACCCACAGGGGCGTCTCTATTGAATTCTTCATCGACACCCCCCATGGGGGTCCCTTCTTCAAACACCCCTCCACCACTTCTTAACGCCAACACACCACCTTCTTCTTCTTCTAATCCTCCTCCCACATTTGCCCCGACAGAGGCACTACAAGGCGTGGCGCCGCTCCGCAGTGGACGGATTTTCCACCGTATTTTTCCACAGAGAGAGCTAGAGCCCGTGCAGGGGCCGCAAGAGCAAGAACAAGAACAAGCGTCCGTGCCGGGCACTGAATATGATTTGTTAAAGCATTTGGACCAGACTCCAGCAAGGATTTCAATCCTGGAATTGATCAAACGGTCCACCATTCATCAGCTAGCATTGAAAGAGTATCTACAGAAAGTGGTGGTCAATGAAGATATTCCAGTGGAGCAGATAGTCACGGTTTTAACGCCCGCTAGCAGTCAGCCGGCAATTACTTTTCATGAACATGAGTTGGCACCACTCCCAGCAAGAAAGTATGCTCTATGCATCACAGTTGATATCAACAAGGTGGCTGTCAAGCAATGTCTGGTGGACACTGGAGCATCCATCAATGTCTTGCCACCTAGCACTCTGAAATTGTGTGGTATTCCGGAAAGCCAAATACGGCCATTCACCATCACAGTCACTGCATATGATAACACGAAGAAGCCTCCTCTAGGCATGATTACTTTGAAGGTGAGTTTGGGTCCTGCCGCCATCACAGCAGATTTCCACATTCTGGATATGGATCCAACATTTAATGGCATTTTGGGACGCCCCTACATTCAACAGCTCGATGCGGTGCCCTCGACAAATCACCAATGCCTTAAATTTCCACACAAGGGCCACATTATTAAAGTCACCAGTATGCCAATCTTGCCAGAAGAGGATATTCACGTGGCTTCATCAGTTCCTTCTATATGGCCTGCCAATAAGCCACTGTTATCTGTGCTAGACGTCCCCTGTCCACGGCCAATGCCATCTGAGACTGTCACAACAGTTGCTATAACACCCCTGCCTTCCAAAGGGAAAAAGAAGAAAAAGATGATGAATACCTCTGGCTGGAACATTTTAATAAAAATGGGGTATCAAAGTGGCAAAGGCTTGGGTATCAAACTCCAAGGCAGGACTAGGCCCATTAAACCTCAGAAGCTGATCACACGAGGCGGCCTAGGTTATAAAGGGCCATGCAAAAATGAAGATGAACCATGGGCATTTATGACATCCACTCTGAAGACAGATCGCCAGCCGCTTACTTGGACACTGAAGACACATTTTGTCACCGGTGGCTTTCAAAATAATGAGCAAACTACCATAATTACTTCCATATTAGACTGTCAAGATGTTCATGCTAGACAGTTTGCTCATCATATTGCCCCGCTGGCCACATATAAAGCCCTGGAATCCTTGAGACCAGCCAAGAGAAGGAAAATGGATGATCCGGAATGTGACTGGTATAGGTGGTTTGACATGAATGATATCACTATTTCTTTGAGCCACCTCTTCATGCCGACTGATCCGGAATGGCCGCCATTAATACACCAATTGATTGAGATGCCAGCTGTGATTACAGATAAGAGACAGCTGATGAGTGACTACACTGATACTGGAGAGCCGGATGTTCCGTTTGAAGAAGGTTTCACTGTGGACAGGCTGTGGGCCGGCCTCTTTTCTCTCACTTCCATACATCCATCTGTGCTTACTTCTCTATATTCCCATTGGTTTGGTCACGTCCCAAGACCGCCTCTGATTACAATCAATTTGTCTCCAGATTCAATCCAAGTTGCTTTCACAATCCCTCCCTCGCTCCTCGAGCGATTTTCTGAACTCTCCATCACACCCCCGCGCGGGCCGTCACTGATTCAATCTTTCTCCAATCTTGCAATTTCCACTCCTCCCGCTATTCTCCCCACCCATTGATTTCTTCTTGAGAAAGAAAATAAAAATAAAGAGAAAGATAAAAAAGAAAAAAAACATCAAAATTCCAACTTTCCAATCCTCCATCTCCGTTGAGGAGACTTCTTATCTCTTTCCCGAGTGTGTCCCGACCCAGGGGCCGCTCCTTCAAGATTCATTGCTAGATCTTTTCTCCCCCTCCGGTGAGGGGCTCTCATCTGTATCACCTCCTGTATCCGCTTTTTCACCTCCTTCCCTTCCTTCTTCTGATCAAGCTAGTTGCTCCTCCTCTTCTTCTGCTAACACTAAAATTCAAGGGGTAGATTCACATAAGAAGTCCAAGGGTAAGCAGATTCCCTGTAGGTTTCTATTAGAGTTAGCTATCAGATGCCAGGCTTGTTTAGCTCTTCCTGAATTCGTGGAGAATCCGATCATCCTGCCAGAGTTAGAATATGAGGATGCTGTTGTCTCTTATGAGGGTTTGGGTGTCTATGAAATTATGAATGATGAAGACCCTATTGAAGAGGGGGAAGAAAGTTATGAGGGATATGAGGACGAGGCTGATGCCTTTGCCAGTGGCATGAGAAGATTTGACGAACCATCAGCCTCTGTAGAAGAGCCTACCAAAGAAATTAATTTGGGTACCGAGGAAGACCCTAGGATTGTCCTCATAAGCAAGAATTTGCCGCCCTCTGAAGAGGAGGCGCTAATTTTGGTTCTTCAAGAGTACAAGGACACGTTTGCGTGGAGTTATGAAGATATGCCTGGATTAGACCCCGTGCTCGTTGAACACCGCCTTACGCTTAAGCCAGGGTCTGTCCCGGTCAAACAACGGTTGAGGCGTTTCCACCCTAACATGGCTTTGAAAATGAAAGAAGAGGTCGACAAGCTCCATAAGGCTAGATTTGTTAGAGTTGTCCTCTACCCCAATTGGGTGGCTAACATCGTCCCAGTTATGAAGAAAGATGGAAAAGTTCAGATTTGTATAGACTTCCGGGACCTCAACCGTGCGTGTCCTAAGGATGACTTCCCCCTCCCTCATATTGATGTTTTGATCGATAACACGGCAGGATTTGAGACTCTCTCCTTCATGGATGGCTTTTCAGGTTACAATCAAATTCGTCTAGCTGAGGAAGATCAAGAGAAGACATCGTTCACTACACCATGGGGTACTTATTGCTATGTGGTCATGCTTTTCGGGCTTAAGAATGCTGGAGCCACCTATCAGAGGGCTATGATGGTGATTTTTCATGACATGATTCATGTTTATATTGAGGTGTATGTGGATGACCTGGTAGTAAAGTCAAGGATAAGGATTGAGCATCCTGGGGTTCTAGCTAAAGTCTTGCAAAGATCACGAGAGTACCAGTTGAAGATGAACCCCAAGAAGTGCGTATTTGGCGTCTCTTCAGGGAAATTGCTTGGATTTATCGTCAGCAAGAGGGGAATTGAAGTTGACCCCAACAAGGCGAGAGCCATTAGAGATATGCCGCCTCCCAAGAATTTGAAGGAAGTTTAAGGATTAATCGGGAGGTTACAATTCATTCGCCGCTTCGTCTCCCAGCATTCACAAAGATGTAGGCCGTTTTACGAGCTTACTAAGCCGGGAGTCAAGTTTAATTGGGATGACAAGTGTCAGGCAGCCTTTGATGGATTGAAGGATTATTTGGCCAATCCTCCTGTCCTGAGGCCGCCAATTCCAGGCAAACCACTTATTCTCTATGTTTCTGTCCTGGATGACTCTGTAGGTGCTGTCTTGGCTCAAGTGGACGAAGAAGGCAAGGAGAGGGCAGCATACTATTTGTCTAAGCTTCTTAACCCCTGTGAACAGAGGTACTCAGCTATGGAGAAGACTTGTGCCGCTTTAGTCTGGGTAGTTCAGAAGTTAAAATATTATTTCCTAGCTCACGAGGTCCACCTCATTGCTCGCATGAATCTGATCAAATTCCTCCTTGAGAAATCTATCCTCACTGATCGATTAGCACACTGGCAAAGCTTCCTCTCTCAGTTTGATATCACTTACATCCAACAGAAAGCTATCAAAGGCTACGCCATTGCCGAACATCTTGCTCACCACCCTCTCCCCCGTTTTGATCCTGTCAATTCAGAGTTTTCAGATGAAGAACTAATGTCCATTAATCAACCCCATGATCCTATGTGGATATTACATTTTGATGGAGCTCTAAACTCCCAAGGAAGAGGGATCGGCATGGTTCTTTTAACACCAGAAGGGGTCACCATCCCATTTGCTGCTCGGCTCACTTTTCCCGCCACCAACAATATAGCTGAGTATGAAGCTCTCTTAGCCGGTCTTCAAACCGCTCATCGATATGGTGTCACCCATTTGAGGATCGTGGGTGATAGTCAGCTCATTCTACGCCAAGTGCTTGTCAAGTGCCGCACTATCAATCCGAAGCTTAAACCCTACCAAGAACTTGCTTCTGCTTATGCCAAGCTCTTTACCAAGTTGATTTTCGTCCATGTGCCTCGTAGCCAGAATATCTTGGCCGACGCCCTTGCCTCTTTAGCTTCTGCTTTAGTCTTCCCTCCTGAGCGTGATTTTCATGTTCCTCTAATTCATCAACGCGATACTCCAGCTATTAAGGATCGTGCATTCCTCGATATTAGGGATCAAGTGCTCGAGAAGGTTAAACAGAAGGAATCTCTTAAAGGCAAAGAGGTCATGCTTTTAGACTGGGAAGAAGATCTGGCTGACGAAGAGAAGCCTTGGTATTATGAGATTGCCAGGTATTGCAATAATCAGTCCTATCCCGAGGAAGCCACTGCGGAAGAAAAGAAAGCAATTAGAAGAGTGGCTCAACAGTACGTCTTGATTGGAGGAGTGCTCTATAGGAGAGGGCTCACTGGTGTTTTATTAAGATGCCTCGATGATGATGAATCTTGGAAAGTTATGGAAGAGGCGCATTCTGGAGTGTGTGGTGGTCATGTGAATAGCCAGATGCTAGCTAAGAAGATTCTTAGGCTAGGGTTCTATTGGCCAACTCTAGAAGAGGATTGTTCCATCTATGTTCGAAGGTGTGTTAAGTGCCAACTACACGCCGACAAGATTCATTCTCCTGCTTCTTCACTCCATCCTACGTCCACCCCATGGCCTTTCTCCATGTGGGCTTTTGATATCATTGGACCTCTTGGTGATTCAAACCTCCTAACCAAGCAAAAATCATTCATCCTCACAGCAACGGAGTACTTCACTAAGTGGGCGGAAGTAGAAGCTTACGTGGAGATTAAAGCATCAACCGTCTGCAAATTCATAATGAAGAACATCATCACGAGGTTCGGCATCCCGAGCACCATCGTCACCGACAATGGACCTCAATTTATCTCTCAGGAAATCAAGGATCTCTGCAACAGGTATAACATTGCATTGCATCATTCTTCTCCCTATTATCCGCAGGGCAATGGCCAAGCAGAGGCCACTAATAAAACTTTGATAAAAATTGTCAAAAAGACGTGTGAGGCTAATAAATTTTTGGATTGGCCAGACAAACTAGTTGAAGCTCTTTGGGCCTATCGCACTTCCATTCGTACCCCCACTGGGCAAACCCCTTTCGCCCTTACTTATGGAATGGAGGCGGTAGTCCCTTATGAGATTCTCGTTCCCTCTCTGCGAGTACAATTGGATGAGGAATTTTCTATTGATGAACGTCGTGATTCACTCCTTGCCCAATTGGAACTCCTAGATGAGAGGCGTCTGGTCGCCGCTGAGCATGCACGCGTTTATCAAAACAGGCTCTCACGTTTTTATCAAAAGAAAGTAATTGAGAGAAAATTTAAAATCGGTGAGATGGTAATCAAGAGGATTTTTGTAAAGCCGGGTGGCCCTCGCTCAAAACTCCAACCCAATTGGGAAGGATCGTTTATCATAAAAGATGTTTATCCTGGTAATGCTTCTAAACTGATTAATGCTGAAGGGGAAGAGTTAACTCATCCTTGGAATGGTTTATATCTTAAGAAATACTACCCTTGATTCGAAAATCAAAAAAATATATATATCTTCAAAATCCAAAAAAAATGGAACGTTTCCAAAATCCAAAGAAAATAGAAACTCCAAAAAGCAAACAAAAATAGAATTCTTCAAAAATAAAAAAGAGAGAGCAAAATTGGTACCATGGCACACGAAGGATCAAGGTCCGAAAGGCCAAAATTCAGAATTCATTCATCAGTCTTGCCAATTTAAAAGGGGGTTGACTCCCGCACACACTACACGCTTTATTCTTGAGCTCAAGCAGTGCAAAATCTGACGAAAAGTTAAAAACCTGACTAAAAGTGAAAGACAATGCCCGTTCTTTTCTTCTTCGGCCCATAAGGGGGGAAGGGAGACCTCGGGGTAGACACACCAAGCCTATCCGCCGCCCTAGTAGGTGGAAGTCAGGGCCCAAAAGGGAACAAATGCCACAAAAGCCCAAGTACAATTAGGTTTATTTTCATCAATGCAAATCAATTCCAAAGCGAAAGTCAAATTGTGAAAAGAAAAGCATGTCAAGAGGGCAAAGTCCCCGCAAGGAAAACCTTGGGCGTATGCATGTAATATAAAAGAGGCAAAAAGGCAACAAATTTCCCTACGCCAAAGACCGAATCCCAACAGGCATAGGGTAGGGGAGGTAACTTTGCCTTGAGCATCTCAGAATCCCTTATGGGCTTCCCTTATATTTTCTTCCATCCTTTCTATGTGGTAAGTCACGAACTGGCAGAATGGTCAAGACGGACTTAAGAAATTGCACTGTGCGAAATCTCGAATACAAGTCAACTATGATCACGTCAACTCCCTTTTAATTACTCAAGAAAGGTTAATGAATTTTAGATGGTGACCATGTAGGACCCATGGTCTTAATAAGCCTTGGCAACCTTTTTTGCAGAATAATTCAATTAACGCCTTTGGCTAAGGCGCTTTGTGTAGAATTAATGTCCTAGATTAGGTCGTCTTCTTCCAAATAATGTCTCTGAGTAGGTCGTGTCTTTCTCAAAAATCAGATTTCCTTTTTAAATTCACACCGTCTCCTATAGGCGTCTTTATGCTAACCACGCCCTTCTCTAAGGTGCGTTTTTCAAGAAAACTAACAAAAAGATATATATATATGAGTGAAAAAAGAAAAAATACATTCCTTCACGATGTATGCCTGCATTCTTTTGCATGGGCATCTTTTATTTATGGTTTGCATATGCGTGCTTCGCATGATGCATCTCCCCGCGATCAGCTATTTTATTTTGCCGTATTTGATTAAAGGCTTGGCCCCTTGACCCGTCATTAAGGTCAAAATATTACCACCCCTTGTTTATTGGGCAAGGGGCCAAGTCGAACAGATGAATTAATCTGTTTTGTTCAAGTGTAAACCGCAGCTGCAGGTACAGGGCAAAGAAAAGCAAACACGAAGAACGTGGAAAGAAGAAAGTACACAAACACAAGGCCACAACCACACAAAGTGCTCAGGTAACTAAAAGAAATCTCAATCTCATATATATATACATCATGAATGTCTGAGTACAGGTGTAAGGGTGGAGGAGTACAAGTAAGTCTCTCAGCTCTCACCTCCACCCTCCTCTCTCCTACTCTCAACCTCCTCCTCGCCGTCCCGAGCTGGCGCTGGTGGAGGAGGCATGGGCCCCCGTGAAGAAGCTGGAACCCGAACCTGGCCACCTACCTCGCTCCTCTCTCGGAGGGAAGAGCCCGCCACAAAAGTGGAGCTGGTGAAGGAGTACCCCGCAGCCCGTGCTCGCTCACGCCCTCGCTGGAGACGCTCCTCGGACACTCGCAGCCGCTCCTGAGAAAGGATCAACTGGGTCCTCGAATCTGCCAGCTCTCGCTCGCGTGCTGCCAGCTGCTCCTAGTACCGGGCACGCTCTGCCTGGTGCTCCTCCCGCTCACGAGCTCGCTCCTCGCGCTCCCGGGCACGCTCCCGCCGCTCCAGCTCAAGAGCCACCCGCAGCTCGGCCACGTCCTGAGGCAGCTCCTCTCGACGCCTCAGGGACCTCTCTAGCTTTGAGATCCGCTGATCACGGATCGCCAACTCGGTACGTACCGCCTGAAGCTGAGTCGTCTGCAAACAAGTAAACAAATCATCAGTTCCACAGTTAATGCAATGATTCAGTAATCTAGCAATACAAGCAATACATGATTTAACCACTCACCTGTGTACTCGTCGCACGGAAGCCCTCATCAACGCAGGTAAGAGCGGCTCGAAGGTCCTCAGTCTGTAAAATGAATTTCATCATTGCACAATTATATAATCAATATTTGAATGAATTTGTGTTTTGGAATTTACCCGTGAAGCGAGATCGCGCTCTGCTGCCTCGGCTCGTGCGATCGCTCCGGCTAGCTGCTCTGCCAGTGCAGTCACCTCTGCACTAGGCCCTCTCGAGCTGGAGGCCTCCCCTGGGTCTCTCCTCACTGCTCCCTGCTGGGCACGCTGCATTCATTAAAGATCGTCAGTGGCTAATCATCAATAATTCAACAAAAAAATTCATTTGCATATAAAAATAATTTAAACACTCACCAGGGTCTCTAGGTCTGCCCGTGTGGCGGCCAGCTGGTCCTCCAGGCTGTGTAGATGGGCCTGGGCATCTATCGCTGCTATGTCCCGAGCATCCTGCATCCAGTACATATTAGCCATATGATAGTCACGTAAGCATTTGCATTTAATTTAGAAACCATTACATTCATACTTACCCCTAAGACCCTCATCTGGGGTCGGCCGGCGTATACCTCCCAGTAGCGCCGGAGGTACTCGGAGCTGTCAGCCACGCGAGAGGTGACTCTGGTCCCGCCACGCTGCCAGTCAGCATACTGCTCCTCGAACCGCACCCTCCAGTCGGTCACCTTTGTACGACCGCGCGTCTTCTTCCCGATGCCGCGTGGCTCGCCTACCTCTATCCACTCCTGGTGGAGGCCTAGTGTCCTCATCACCAACCTAAGCCGTAACGGCTCGATCTCGCTCAAGCAGTGAACCCAAAGCTCACGCTCAAAACGAGGTCGACCCGCTACGACCCAAGGCTGGCCCTCGTCTGTCATCCCCTCATAGGGCCTCCACTGCACCTGCATTCATAAACATACATATCATCATTTCATCATCATAATAAATTCAAAATAAAAGCAAAAGAAAGATGCATAACAATCATACATACCAGCGAGGGAGGGAAATCACGGAACTCTCTCCGTAGAACCCACAACTCATAGCCGAGTGGGGCGCCGAAGACGACCGGCACCCAGCGCCGTGCTAGAGGGAAAGCTCCCTCATTTCCAGGCCGTGGGTCAACGCGCCCCATCGGCATGTAGAGATGGCTCCAAACCTGCATCCATGCATTGCATTAGGAAGGCATTCACACGCATAAAAATAATAAAAGAAAAGAAAAAGTGGAAAAAAATGCATACCTGAAGAAAAGGTGAGAAGCCACTGACAGTCGTCTCTGGCCCTGTCCCCGTGGACAGGTCGGCCATCATATGTGCCAGCAGTGCTGCTCCCCAGGCGTAGCTGCCAACTGCCTCCAGGTCCTCGAGTATCCCTAGGAATCGGTAGTTGATGACGTCACCCTTTGTCCCGAGCAATAACCTCCCCAGTAGCAGCAGCAGGAACCTCCTCAAGTCTCGATCTGCTCTCTCCCTGTCAGCTGGGTCCTGGCAGTAGACCGCCCTAGCCCCGTCTATCAACCTCTGTGAGAACTACTCTAGGGTCTCTCCTGACCTGTGCCTAGCATTCCCTAAACCCATCACCGTAGTAAGGTCGGTGCGGAAGATCGTCCTACACTCGCTAGGCGTCTCATAGACCATCTCTAGCTCTAATAACCTCTGGGCATGCTCAGTGTAGTCAGGGTAGGTGATCCCACTCACAGCCTCTCCATCTACCCTCAACCCCGTAATCCTGGCCACGTCCTCCAGGGTAGGAATCATGTGTCCCCAAGGCATCAGGAATGCCCGGTTAGACCTATCCCATCTCTCCCGTAGAACCTGAATGAGTGGTAGGTCTAGCCTAACTGGCTCTATGCTAAGGAAGGCCCCAAACCCCATAGCATCTACCCTCGCTCTCTAAAACTCGGGGAGGCCGTAGTATGCTGCCCGGACCATGACCCAGGAGATCCGTGTCCTCATCAATCCCTGCATGTAAAGAAAAGAATTTTCAATTAATTATGTTGATTATTCATGCTGAATCTCATTTTGATTGCCTTGGGTCATATTAGTGTTTGATTTTAATTAACGACCATCCTCAGGTCGTGTTTTGTTGAATTAGCGCCCTTGAGGAGGGCGTGGTTCTAAGGGTGCTTTGAATTTGCGACCTATCCTAGGTCGCTGTTTATCTAGGAAACGCCTCTGTATTGGGCGTGGTTTGGTGGTTAAATTCTAATTTCTTAAAAGTTTTTTCAGGAGACGCCCATCCCAGGGTCGTCTTTTGCTTAAGTCATGCCCCTGTGTGGGACGTTATTTTCAAATGGGAGTTTTGGGGTCTCATAATAATTTTTCAAGTTAATGATTTGACGTCCGCTGGTTTGGTCGTCTGTTGTTGAATTAACGCCCCGATGGGGGGCGTTGTTTTCAAGTTTTTCAGAAAATAAAATAAAATTAATGGTACACGAAACAAATTCATGGAAAATATTTAAAATAATTAAAGCATGGAATTAATGGAAATTAACAGCATGATATGAATTTAAATGGGCGGCATGCTTTAAGGCGTGTTCTCATGGGGTTAATTATTTTTCAGGAAAATAATTGAATTAACGCCCTTGGGTTGGGCGTGTCTTTTTAAAACGTGACGCCCCTGAGGGCGCCTTCTTTCTGGGTTGCAGGGTTTATACCCCGAGGGCTATGGAAATTGCATAAAAATGAAATTAAAATTAAAAAAATGGAAATTGGGTTGGGGGCCTACCTTTTTGTGCTTGGGTTCCTGTGGTCGTGGACGTGGCTGCCGTGGCCGTTGGAGTTGGCCGGCACGGGGAGGGGGCGCCGCCGCGGGCGGTGGTTCATCACCACCTCTTTCTCCTTCTTCTTCTCCGCCGTATTCCTCACCCACTTCTTCTCCTTCTTCTTCTTCTTCACCGCCAGCATCATCTTCGCCCTCCTCATCTTCTTCTCCCACGGCATCGTCGCCGTGTTCATCCTCGCCGCCGGCCACCGCCACTAGGATTTCTTCGGCCGCCACGGGAGGGGCTTCCTCCATGGCGTGTTCCTCTTCACCCAGATCAACGACCTCGGGGGCGTTGACCCGCTGCCTCTTCAAGCCTCCTCCGGCCATCGTCTAGGGCTAGAGCTTGGGTGAGAATGAGAGAGATTGGGGGAGGGGGTTCTCGGTTAGGGTTGCAGAAGAGAAGAGAGAAAGAAGGAAAGAGAACGGAGGAAGAAGAAGGAAGGAGGGAAAGTTAAGTCGAACGGTCAAGAGAAATTAACGACTTAAGTAAGGCCGCGTCTTATGGAATAGACGACTGAAATAAAGACGTATCTTGATAATTGACGACATTTCTTAAGGCATTATTTTTGTTTGCATGGGGAATGATAACCGTCGTCAGACGCATTCAATATGGAATTGATTGATGTGATGGAAGTCATAATTACTGTATATGATTAGCGTCTGAGCTGGAGGCGTTAGTTTTATGATTCGTGGCTTAGCTAAGGGCGTTACTTTTGGAATTTCAACGAATATATTTAGGAATTTGAATCAATCCACGCCCTTGTTTACGTCGCTATTCAGTTAACGCCCATTGGTGAAGGCGTCAAATTGGTGAGCTGGAATGTTGAAAGCGTCATTGTCTGAGGCGTCCTTTTTATGAATCACGGCATTTCTTGAGGCGTTACTTGCAACAGAATCACATAACGTTGGAAGATTTGATGAGAAACACAGTGAGATGGCTCAGTAAGGAAATATCATTGATTATTTGAAAAAAAAAAGATTACAATGTTAATGAGCCACCTTGGGCCTAAGTTGTCTCAAGGCTATTACATAAGTTTTCCAATGTTCCCTGTCTTCATCCAAGTTTTCTACAGGTTGATGTGTTTTATTAATTTTCCACAAGGCTTGAACTGTGGTGCATTCTTCTCCATCTTCATTGCTGCCAAGATCTCGTGTCTTGATTGGAGGAAGATGAGAGGGATCTTCGAGGATTTGTCGTGGAAGCCCGAGTTGAGGAAGGCACCGGTGTGAATTATATAGCACGAAGTCCGAAGCACCTATGAGACGAAGGTCCGTCCCGGAAGAGAATATTGCACGGATGTCTTGGGTCTTGAGTATTCCCGGGGCGCAAGTAAAGAGATTCTTTGGCATCACTTTGAGGTGCTCTCTCCATTCCGTTCTCTTTTTGATTTGAGGAATTCGGTTCGTCACCTTATTGCTTATTCCAAGTGAACCGGTCATGTAAGAGAGTGGGCTCTTTGAAAAGATTCTTGAGGGTTGTTGGGCCTCACCACATGGATCGAACTTGAAGTGAAGATCTACCCAACTAGAGAGTGCTAACATGCATCCGTAGATGGGCATTCCCATCGCCGCCGAGGTAAGCCCGCTATAGAGATAGGCTAGAATAGCCGGTCCAACTCTATCTCCTTCCCATAAGCTCACTACGGCGCTTAATTGGGCCTCTTCTAGAAAGTCCTCCGTGGATGGGAATAAGATCGCTCCTGCTAAGCACACCACGAAGGCTTTTGCTACCCGCTCTATTTCCTCATCTTCTTTGGCTTGGTCTGCTCTCTTGTACACCCATGAAGCGAGCTTTAGAAGATTGATGCCTTTGGTAGCTTTGATTTGGTGCACTAGGTTGGGGCTAGGAATCAAGCTTGTTAATATTTCATGAGAAGAGATTGGTTTTGGCATGATAGCCATCTTTTCTTCATCTCCTTGCTTCGTTCTCTTCAAACCCAAGATGATCTCCAATTCCTCTAATAAGATAGTGGCTTCAAAAGTTCAAAAGAGAAAGGTATGGGTGGAAGGGTAGAGCTCCTATAGCTGCCCAATCTAAATGGATTTGGTCATGATGTTTGGCATGGGTGACTAGGCCCAAAAGGTGCCATCTTATAAGATAAATTCTCATGTCTGAAGTGAGCTTGGAAAGGATGAGGGGGAGCCACTTGTTTTTTGTAAATCTCCTAGCTCCTGGCACCAAAGGATAGTCCTGTGGAAGAAAAGAACAGAAAAGGATGCATGGACAGAAGCACAAGTGAGCATACAGCAGAACAGTTGAAGCGGTCGTTTGATTCGGATGAAGGTAAGAGAAGAACAGAAGATGCATTACCTGGTTCATAGAAATCCTGCTGCTTATATGCCCATTGATATCGATTAACCTGGGAATGGAGGACTTGGACCTCTTAATCGCCCTCTCCATCTTCGGTTTGCAGGAAGAAGTTCCGACGATTGCAAAGACCTGTAGAAGAACAGACAGAAGAAGTAGTAACAGAGCTCGAAGGATTGCTTTAATCAATTGGAGTTGCCTTCCTTTTATAGAAATTCGGGGGATCTCAAGGCTGTTCGGAGTTAGAAGTTGAGGGCTATTAGGACTGAGTTTGGCTTTCTAATCGGAAACGGAAGTTTGTGCTTAATTAACGCCTTCAGTTAGGGCGTCAATTGTTGAATTGACGACCTTACCAAGGTCGTGTTTTGTGTAACGCCCTTAAGTGGGTCATTTCCTTCGTGAACTCTCGGTGCATTTAACGCCTCAGTGAAGGGCGTGTTTTCATTTTTGACGCCCTCACTATAAGGCGCCTTTCATGTTTTGACGACGCTCAGTCTAGGCGTGTTTTTGTAAGCTTATGAATTTACTTCCCTGTGTGCTTTGATGAACTTAAGTGCTATTATTTCGTTGGGATTCTATTTTATTTAGCACTTATGATCATGTCATTATTGATATTAAAATTGTGGGAAGACTAATGAGTTTCAAGTGCAGAAAAGTGCACGTTTCGAGACGCTCGGGTTGCTCGTAGAAGTAACATTGCGCTCATCATCTTGTATTTATTTCTTGTAAGCATTGTTACTATATGGTATCTACGCTATTATAATATATCAAGGACCTTGTGGTTCTGATGAACTTGGAATTTGAGTTCCCCTTCATCAAAAACAGTGATAGTTCCAGGAGAGTCTTGATCACACGGATAGGCCGTTGAGTCGTTCAAGGTCTGGGACGATGGTTCCACTTTTGAGTTGATGCGTGGATAAACGGGCTTCAACTTAGTGTCAGCTCAGAGATCTGGATTCTTGACCAAATCTGGATGGCTTAACAATATTATCCTTGATTATTTTCTATTTTTAGTTTGTTTTAATCTTTTCCTTTTAGCCCAGCATGCATCATGTAGAACTTTGAGTTTCGTGTTGAAAATCTTCGTATTATGGCAATAATGAAGGTCACTCGTTCTTGATTGAGTTGACATGAGATATTCCACTCCAAATTGAGTACTTTATTCTATCCGAAGCCGTTCAGGCTGATTCCTTGAAAATGTCCCTTTGTTGGATCTCCATCTCGATGCTCTTTATTTTTCTGCAAATCTACCTTGGTTGTAGCACGTCCACATTTGCTGGTAATCGCTCTCCAATGGTCTTTCCCTGCCGTGCCTGCGCGCACACCTTTTACCTTACATTTTTACTTGTTTAGTTTAGTCTCCTTTATCCAGCAAATCGATGCTTCCTTAGAATCACTCGGAGTGGTTTTGCTCAGAATCTTGGAAAGATTTCTAATGCTTAGTGTCTGAGGCGTGTCACATCACACCTTGGCATCTACTTATCAGTTCGCTCCACTTCATTTCGTTTGTTGCACTTTCACTCCATTTCGTCTCACTCCCTTACAAAGCAGACGCCAAGGCGGGGCAGCTGTAGACACGCCAAAATTGACACTTTGTTGATCAAATCTCATGTCATTATGATGACGCCCCAAAGTGAACTTCAATATATTCATAATATGAAGTTTTTCTATTTTTATGTGGTTTTTTCACATTTCTCTTGCATTTTTGTGATTCGCGACCGGAAGAAGGGCGTTATTTAAATAGCGACCTTATCTAGGGCGTGTGCTTAAGAAAGGACGACTAAAATGCAGGGCGTCAATTCCTGGTATTATCCGATTTTAAAAGAAATTCAAAATCAATTCAATTATTGATTAACGTCCTTCCTCAGGGCATGTTTTCAAGTAACGCCTTTAGCTTAGGCGTGTTCTCATAATTTTTCAAATAAAGTAAGTTTTATTGCCAAAATTAAATCCAAGAAGAGACGCCCTTGATTGAGGTCGTGTTTTGAGTAACGTCTTGATGTAGGTCGTCAATTCTTGATTTGACGCCCTTCTGAAAGTCGTGTTTCACCTTTCCGTGTCCTGCTTAAGCTCATCTTTCCTGAGTAGAGTCCTGCCTCCAATGGTCTCCTTGCTCGAATTAGGGCTAGAGTCCTGCCTTCTTTGACCATTGCCTATCCTTATCTTCCCCAATTTGAGCTTATCTTTGATTGAAATCCTATAAAAGGACGCTCTGGTCGATCGAAGCAGGGGTTCAAGAGGTTGACGAGTTCACAGGTTGATAGAGAGTTCAAATTTGATAGAGGATTACGGGTTACGAGCACGAAGCATCTTGTGCGATCGTTTGAAAGACCTCTGCTTCCTCTGCATCTAGCCGACCGCGTCCACTCCTTTGTTCCCCTTTACTGTCGTCAGGGACAGCAGGGTTTCTTTTTTTTTTATTTTGTTCGTTCACGTTTGTTTCATCAACCGATCACCACTGTTTTCTTCCTTCTCTCAGGTTTGCATTAGCATCAGCACTGTTATTTTCTTCTTTTTGGCGTTTGAATTAGGCTTCATCATATCTCCTCTTTTCCCTTCTTCTTTAGGGGTTTTAAAAAAAACAATAAGGTGCGCATGTTTTTATCCTTTTCTATCTTCACCTCATCTTTGGGTTGATACTACTTGCACTTGGCTGATATCCTTCTTGTTTATTTGTCTTATTTTTGCAAGGATAATCAATAAAGAAAAACCCCCTTCATCGGCCGGCCGATTGAAGGCGGAGGTGGGAATTCACAATCCATCCCGCACCCAATTTTCCACCAGGTATTCGCGATCTTCTTTGCTTATTATTGAGGTAACCCCTCTGGCGATCACTCTCCACCATAGCACCACGTGCTTATTTGCTTCTTTATCTTCATATCATCATCTCCCTATATATATATAACTTTTCTTATATTTAAAACTCCCCAATGTTCATGTGTGGATTTTAACACGATCTACAGTATATATTGAAGCCTTGGTGTTCAGATGGAGGCTGATCGAAAACTGAAGAGAGCAAAGTCTATACAGCCAGTCTGAAAGCAGCAGAGTGCCATCGATCCACTGTGAGAAGAGAAACAGAGAAGAAGAAAAAGAGAGAAGAGAAGATCAAGAGAGATGAGTTGAGAGAGCTTGATCAAGAGAGTGAGATTGTGAGAGTTTTTGTTTGAGAGGTTGTATCTCAGTCTCTTGGTTCAGAAACCAGAGCTGAGCATTGCTCATTCGAGCTACATTCCCATTTGAGTTTTCATTTTCGTTTTTCTTCTGTCTTTCATTTCCGAATTCTTGTTTCTTCAAGCTGTGAGTCAGCGGATTTGCAGTGGAAGTCTCCACTGGACGGGTTAAGCTGTATTTCCCCAACAGTTGCAGAGGATCTGTTCCTCTGGTCGGCAAGCTGTAGTGCCCAGTGAAGCTATGTATCAGCGGTTGTTGGCCAAGCTGTAGTGCCCAGCAGACGCAAGCTGTACTGCGCAGTAGTAAGTCATACTCGGTTGAGTGTGGGGTGGACATAGGTCCTTGACCGAACCACCTAAAAATCATGGGTGTCTTGTGTTTGTGTGATTGTCTATGAATTGTGTGCGACTGGTTGTCTTGTTTACTTTAAGAGCTTGATTCGGTTCTATTGAAATCTAGTATCAGGATTAGTGATTTAGCAAATTTGCCTATATTCCGCATTTGAACCTTACATTGGTTTTTTTAAATAGGCATTAGATCTATTCACCCCCCTCTAGATCCACATTTCGTGGAGATAGACTACGTCTATCTAACTCAACAGTCTTGACCAACCATTCTGCTGCTCATGCCTTGCTATTGTCATGATGAATCTAGACAGAGGAAGTTTTCTGATTATCTCATTCACTTTCACCTGAAATCCCCCTGTCTAGTTTATTGGATCTTCTAATGCTCTCAGTTTGGTTCAATTGAATTCTCTGCTGTCTTCACCAAAATAGCTGATCTGTCTGAATTCCAGACTCAGCTACTGTCTGTTGATAAACTCTCTTCTAATGCTCCTCTCTATTGGTGATTTACTCTTCCACCAGCTTATGCTCATCCTTCATACATCTCTCAGCTAGTGTGACTGATTTGGTTCTACTGTTGATAAGTTGGTCAGCAAAATTTTTCTTTTCTGGTCTGAGGAACTTAAGCTGCATGTCATGCAATTCAGTCTGAGAACTTTTTAAAAATTCCTATCATATAGGTTTAAGAATTACCACTGAATCAGACTAATATAAGATTAATGTATTCTCAGATTTGTAATTAAATGAGTTGAAAATATCTGAATGATAAGCTTTAATAAATCTTAACCATCTGTGTCATAAAACCTTAGACTCACTCATCAGAAATCTGAAAATTTGAAATCAGGGCTACTTTGGTTAAGATGCATAGAGTGAGTATTGTTGTTAAACATTAACTTTGAAAAATTTGACAGGAAATAAAATCAGTGAGTAATGAAATGACTTTATTCACTGAGAAACTGGGTTTTCCGTCAAAGAAATGGAGTGAACCCAAGTCATGAAGTGTCATAGTCACTTAAAATGAAAAATTCATTGAGAACTTGACAGAGCAATGGCATATCTGTGTTGAGTAACTGGGGAGTCTGGCCTCTGATCAAGGTGTCTTCTCATGTAAAAAGATACTTATATTGCTAACTCTGTTCTCAAAATTGAGAGGCAATGATAGTTATCACACTGAGTAACTGGGTCACTTCACCTGAGATGTGTTGTGCCTCATGTAAAAAGGTGTTGATCAACCTAAATTGCTCAGAAAAAATAAAATGTGCTTCAAATGAAAATATTTTGAAAATTCTGTCAACTCATGTTCTTAGAAAAGTGTTTAACCTCAGTACTAATCTGTGTACTTTTCAAAGGAGCTATTGAGATCATATGTGTAAGATAAAGATGATTGATTTTGAGTGTTATCTGAATATTTGGTTCACCTTTATTAAAACTTGGATTCAGATATGAGTAATGAGTTTAACTTGACAAATTTGGTATACATCATAATTAAATCAGATTGGTTAAGTTGCCACTTCATAACCCTTTATGATAGAAGACTCTATACTTCTTAAGACTTATTGAAGTGGTGCAAGCATTAAAATCTCTCATGATCAGATTCATTCATGATCAACAGTAACTGTATTGACAAATCCTCTCTTATCAGTTGACTGATTCCATCTGCATTTTTCTGACCATACAAATGTGAGGTGCCACTCCCATTATTATCTTGTTCACTTGCAGCCTTCTGAACTTCAGAATCCTTATGGTGGTGGAGTTCAGATTGATTTATGAGATGTACTCCTCTCCACACTGTTGGAATCTTCCATCTTGTTTTGCAACCAGTTCTAGTTCTGTGGACTTTCCACCTGTTTCATTCCGTTCATGCATATGTGAGGTGCCACAACCAGAATTCAGATTATTTGTAATGGCTGATTTCAGATTGATTTATTGGATAACCAGAGTTCCTTCCTGCACTTCAGGGGGAATTATGGTTTATCTGCATTTAAGAGGAGAGTAGTTATGCATGCATATTGATAGGGGGAGAGATGTTTTCTTGTCATAAGGGGGAACTCTATTTCAGTGACATATGTTTCATTCTCTGTATTTGTGTGCTGAATTTTGTCTCTCAAACCATCTCCTTTTTGCTTATGTCAAAGGGGGAGAATAGTTTGACGAGTCAGTGTGACTCACTATGTTGCCATCATCAAAAAGGGGGAGATTGTTGTGCCCCTTGTGCTTTGATGATAATGTTGTGTTTTAATGATAGCAACATGAATAAGTCACCATATTGTTAAACTAATAACATCACATTGAGTATGCATATGTCTGATCTGTTTATGTGGAGAATGCATGATATGTCTGATCTGTTTCTGTGGAGAATGCATGAGTATGCTAGATCTAGTCTTTGCATTGCATATAGTCTATACATTCACAGTATTGCATAGGTGCATTCATCAGTTCATTCATCAGTTCATACTGTCTATACACTGATGCATGTGAGGTCCTGTCTGCACGCTGAAGTCTGTACATTGCTCTGCTTCAGGCTGAGCAAGTCTATACACTGCTGCACGTTCATTCAAAGTCCATACATTGTCCTGTAGCATGCACAAGTCTGTACATTGTCATGCACACACCCACAGGTCTACACATTGCATTGCAGCATGAACAAGAGAGTCTATACATTACCTTGTGTTGTGTTTGTGCGTCGTTTAGAACAAGTCTATACATTCCTGACAGCATGCATGAACCTTAATAGTTGAAGTATGTACACTCGTCTCATGCATATACAAGTCTATACATTCTGTTGATATGTCTGTGCTTCATGCAATTAGTCTGTACAGGGTATTTCATGCATGCTATCAAGCCAGTACAAGTCCATACATCTGCAGGCTAAGTTGCTAAGTCTGTACAGAGTCTTTGTAGCGTCTAGCCAGCAAGTCTGCACATTGCATTTGTCGCAGACATAGCAAGTCTGCACATCACAGACAAAGTCTGTACAGCCCCTTCCATTGTTCTTAAAGTCTATACATTCTTGCATGTTCTTAAAGTCTATACATTGGCAAGTCTGTACATCGGACTGTTCATGCATCACTCCATTTGTGCAAGTCTGTACAGGGTCTAGTTGAATCGGCTTGTTCATACATTCATCGAACAAGTCTATACATTCATGGCATATGTGCAACGTTTGTTCTACAAGTATGTACATTGTCAGTGCATCATATGAAGTCTATACAGAGTCTTGTTGCAAGTCTGTACATCGCATCGGTTGTTCATAGCAAGTCTGCATGCATTACATTAAGTCTGTACAGCCTGTGTTCGCAACACAGAGTCTGTACATTGTTCATGCATGTCCACAGTTCTTACTACAAAGTCTATACATCGTTCGTCTCACATAAGATGCAAAGTCTATACATCGTCTTGGCCGTCGTCTATCTGCACGCTGCTAAGTCTGTATATTGCATCGTCTCATGTTGCGTCTCAGCATGTCTATACATTGCAGCATGTGTTCACTGTTAAAGTCTATACAGACTTCAGCGTCTCATTCAGCGTCTCTCTTTGTGTCTCACTGTTCAAGTCTATACATTCATCTATTGAAAATGGAGCAAGTCTGTACATCGTGTGTTTCATGCATTGGAAGTCTATACATTGGGAGTTTTACCGACGTTGCACTCGCAAGTCTATACATTGGTAGCTTTACCTACGTTGCACTCCTAAGTCTATACATTGTGAACTCTCAAGTCTGTACAGACCTTGCTTAGCTCAAGTATGTACATCGTCCATCACTCCTTTGGCAGGTCCATACATTGTGACAGTCTATACATTCCTCATTGGCTTGCTTCAACTCTCAAGTCTGTACATTGCATCGTTTCTTCATGCATTGCATAAAGTCTGCACATTGTGTGCTGCATGCTCACTGTCTTGCTTGCATGAATAAAGTCTGTACATCCGTTTGCCAGCATGTTAACACAAGTCCATACACTGTCTGACTGCATAACACAAGTCCATACATTGTCTGTCTGCATAACACAAGTCCATACATTCTTCAGTTCAGTTCGTAGCTGAGTATGAAGTCTGTACAGCATCATGGAAAAACTTAAAATACACCGGGCATGCAGCATAAAAACGAGAAGGAATAGAGGGCTTTTATTCCTAACAGCAAGTTTAAGCCGAGGATGTGACAACCTACCTCTTGGGTTGGTCCTAAACTTCAAATTGATCGCCGGAAGGGAGCCCTTGTTCCTCAGTGTCCTGCGTGGAACCAACTTCTTCTGCACACTCTATCTCCTGGGTTGATCATCCTCCTAACAGGAAAATTGGAGGGGTGTTAGAAGATACAAAGGAGAACAAAAAGTTCTAAAGAAAGAACTTCAGAAGATGACGTTTTACCTTTATTCCGTGTGATCCAAAACCTAGGGTTCGCGTCGGACGATCTGGGTCCTATTTATAGGGAACAGGTTAGGGTTTTACTTCAAATTAGGATCCTTATTTGGTGTCAAGTCGATCTCCTAAGAGTCTTGGGTTGGTTTCCCTTCCAGATCACATCAAATCATGGATAAAAATCTGAGTTTTTCATGATTTATCCACTTCCATTTTTAGAATTACATCGCGGTTGAGACACGACCACTTCCTTCAGATCGCGGTTGCGCGATAGAGCGCGACCTCGTCCAAATTTTTCAAAATTAGATTTTTATCCTAACTCCACTTCTAATTTCCCTATTTTCCCTATTTTGATTAGGGAACATATCCCTATTACGTCTCTAGGGTTTGGGCTTAGGCCAAAAGGCTCAAATTTAGGTTTTAAGGCCCTTTTGAAGTGGGCTTAATCATCTAATTAATAGCTGGGCCTTTTTATCAAAGGCTTTAACTTATTAACCCATTATTTAACCCATTTATGTCTTTAAGCTTATTAAAATACTTAAATAAATCTATTTAAATTTATAAAAAATTCAAAAAATTACTTACACCCTCCCCCACTTAAAAAGAATTTGGTCTCCAAATTCATTGCATTATGGAGGTGCGTTTTACTTAGAGTTAAACAACTCTGGGAATTTTCTACGCATTGCTTCTTCCGTTTTCCATGTAACTTCTTGCTCTAGGCATTTATTTCTAGACCTTTACTGTGACTACGCAAGATTCGGATACCAGGAAGAACCCGATACCATTCGAATCATGGCCCGTCGCCCACGAGTCGGAGGGCTCAGAAGGGCTAAAAGGAGTGTGGGGGTACAAAGAAATAGTAAATAAAGCAGAACAATTTAACAATTAACAGAATAAATAAACAATCTAACTACAAAGTCCAGTCCAACAAAAGTACAGTCTAGGGCAGAGAAACGTACCCAACACCGAGTGAACACTCGGCCCGACGAGCTGGCAACTAAGAACCACCACACAGCACCCTCGAACCTCGAGGAAGAACCGGCACACCTGAAAAGCAAGGGTGAGCCTCTTATCACTGGCTCAGTAGGGGTCCCGCGGAACCTCAACCGTAAACAATGATGGTAGCGGAAAGCAGCAACAACAGCAGGAACAGCAAACCGGTGATCGGTAAAAACTCGGCACTATAGCTACTCCTACTGTACTAAAAAACACGCCCAGATCTCATAGTCGGGGGACTACCAGACTATCAGAGAAACTCTGGCTACGCTACCAGAAGAAACATCACGACAACACTGTCGTGGAGGCCCGTCACACAGACAAAGGCCGAACCCAAGACCACACGGTCTGGGTAGACACAATCATGACCTCGCCATCGTGAACCCTACACTGTCTAGAGAACAAACCCTCGATGATGCTCACCGAAGACCCTAGACCTCTACCTCGGGAATACACATGGAATCTACACGCAAAACTACGTATCGCAGAAGGGAAATGAAAACTCGAGTCACGAGTATCTCACGTCACGTGACGGGAGCACTACCCACTAGAAGCAAGGCCGGATGCATCCACTAACGTCTTACACTGCACCCCAGTGTCTTCCTACGATGCCCCAGGCAGAAATTGAGACACGCAACCAGTACCACGAACAAGGACTAGCTGGGGTCGCGCTCGTCAGCGCGGGTCCGACGCCCCAACCACGTGTGCATACACAGACCATGTGCCCTAGGTCAGATCCTCTAGCTGTTTCTTCCCCTAAGCCCGGACTCAGGCTGCGCGAAGGGGCCCTACGGCAACTAGCCCAAAAACTATCTCTCTTGGGTAAGCCGCTCCACCACTCCCGGGTGAGTCAGTACACGCGTGCTGTAAGAAGGCTACAACCAGTGGGAGGTCACTAAACGTGAACTCAGAATGTAACGCCCCAAGATCCGATTCCCAATTTATGGGCATTTTTTTTCTTTTCTTCCATCGGACCTCGAGACATTACGTCGTACGTATCACGGAAGCACCAATAGATAAATTCTCATGAGAGAGAGAGAGAGAGAAACAATAATCACATGAAATGTAAATAACATCTCAACCATTCATAACCCAAAAATATACATGTCCATTGTCCTTTTACATATGAGTCCATACATAATCACCAATCCACAACTAGCCATAATATGAAAGATAGATATCCATAGCCTTCCCTGACGAAGGAAGAACCAGAACAACTCCTCGACCGCAGCCTCCTCCTCGACCTCCTTCATTGTGTCTCCTGAAACGTGTGTCACAAGGGGATGAGTGTGACGCTCAGTAGGCAGCCTAATCAAATTGGGATTAACTCGCATTCATATATCAAATTCATATACATATATAATTCAAATGTTAACAATAAAAGAGTACAAAAGACCCACATAATCATTCCAGAACCCTCCAGAGTGACCCTAATAGGTCTATCAAGAATCCAGGGTTAAATGTGTAAAGGATGGAACCCAAGTGGACCAAGTTTGATGGGTTTCGTGAAATCGGATTGGCTATCGGTCGACCGACCTAGGCCATCGGTCGATCGAACTGTAACAAGTTACAGACCGGCCAACACTGGCAAATTCGGTCGACCTAAATGCCCAGGTCGATCGACCAAACTCTACTGCAATTCCAGATATCAAGCAGTTCAGTCCCATAAGTGAAAGCCCAAAGGAAATATGAGAGGATTAGTTGATAACAATATGAAAGCTCAATACCACTCCTTTCCACCAAGATCCACATGAAGTTTAGTTATCATATGCAAAGCGCATAACGAATATCAAAATCCATTCATTCTCATTTACTTAAAGGTAATCATACGCGAAAAATACATGTTTATTATCTAACATATAAAATACCCATGCATGCACTAAATCCACAATGAATGATTAGTTGCACATTCTCACATTTTCATGAGTTACACATTTTACGTTATTCATGGAACCAAACAGCTATCGTAAACACAAGAGGCCCACACACTCACAACGAATGAAAGAGTACTGCGTAGACCCGAGAGCGAACTCCCACCTAGACTCCTGCCGCCCTGGGCGTTACATCTCGTTGTCCCCCGGGTTCTATGGCATTACATATCGCCGTCCCACAGAATGAACCAGCCGAATCATAGGATTTCAACCAGTGCGTTACGTCTCGCTATCCATCGGGTTCTTTTACTTCTGCGACGTTACGTCTCGATGTCCCGTAGAAGAGATCGAAGTCCAACCTCACAGAATGTTGTTGTTTTCCATTCATAATATTCACATCGTATTCGTATTCACATTCATATTCACATTACAATACTCGTATCATACTTTAATCTTATCTTATCATAACATAAGCATGTTTCCATATGGTTAAAGTGGGCTAATCATACTCATAAGTTTATTGTTGTGAAACAGAACATGATGAGGTTACCGACAAGGTTTCTGTATAAAAGAAAATAGGTTTATGTCTAGGTTATACATGCGTAGAAAATAATTCATAACTACGAGTATAGAATTTATGTGAACACGAAATTATTACAGTGAGTTACTAACTTAGTCTTCTATCATTTTTCAATTTTTCAGATTTTTCTGAATTAGAGTGGCCTCTCAAAACCCTCTTTTTCTAAGTTTCTGGAAATTGGGACAGAATCCCAGGTGTGTCGACATAGTCCAAGACTGTGTCGACACAGCCTTGCAGATTCCAAAGGGGTGCATCGACCCAGCCAGGGGCTGCATCAATGCAGTCAATCCCCTGAAGGAGGATGCGTCGATGCAACCAAGAGCTGCATCGAGGCAGTCAGCACTCTGAAGTGGCTGCGTCGATGCAGCCAAGAGCTGCATCGACGCAGTTAGTGCAGAGACCCAGATTTTCAATAAAAACTCAGAGGAACCTCACGAAAGCACGTAATTTGATGGAAAAACCAAAATATAAACGTAGTAGTCGATCCCACATACCCTTAGTCCCTCTTTAACGTATAGAAACTATTTAGAAATCTTTCTAATGCATCGTTGACCCCTAAGATTTAAGGATAGGTGCCTACCTTCGAAGGTGATAAACCGACAACCCAGGGATGAAATGCACACCCCAGATCCACCTAAAGTTTATCCCCTTCGTCCCAAGGGGTTGCAGGATCATCCACCACGCGCCAGCTCGTCCACCACGTGCCAGCTCGTCCACTCTTCCAGAGTCAAGGTCCCTCACCCTTTCTCACTCAAGAAGGATAGAAGATGGTGGAGAGTTGAAGAGAATGGTTGCCAAAGACTTACTACCCACAAAACCCACCTCCTTATATGGTTTTCAAGCCTCCCAGGGGTTTGCCCACGTCCTACAAGGCTCAGTCCAGCTCCCAAGGTCGCTGGTTGGTGGGAAGTAAAGGCCATGCACCTGTTCGGTTTGAACAAATGTGACCCTTCGTGTACCTTGTCATAAATGCGAGTGGGCGCGCTCTTCTGTTGGGATTTGGGTTGGAACGTCTTCAGATGAAATCAAGAGGACTTCCCGATCTAACTTTGGGATATAGTTTCATCGAATTTCATCAATCCTATCTCGAGTTATGATTTTCACAATATTAACATTTATTCTCCCTCATTCCAGTCGCAGCCTTTTGGTAGCCCGGGGTAATTCGAGTATAACTCTAGTATCCGGACAGAATTTGGCCTCGACCTTAACATATAAGATGTAGCTAACATCCCATTAGATATTATGGCATTAGTTTCATGTCATTTAATTATCTACAAGTGAAGTTATGAATTTCTAATTAATTACGCGTGAATTCTCCCAACAGTCACACCTCTCCGTGATAGCTGGTGACAAGGGGCTCAGAACCTCGGGTTCTAGTGCGAATTGGATTTCCATCTCAATGTAAGAGTTCGGCCTAAGGTCCCAAGCTTTCTAATGGACTGGTTTCAGCCCATTTGGATAACTATGGGCCAAGATATCCTTATTTCAACATATGACAATATTTTCTATAACTGTTTCGGCCTATTATCTCAAACTCCATCGTATCCCCTATTAGGCCTATTTTTCGGAAGTTATAATCTTCATCCAAGTTGCTCCTTACCCAATGTCCGTTGCATGGGCTTTTGTTTCACTTAATTCCTACCTTCCTAGGTTGAGTTATGAATTCCCTGAGGATCCTTCAATATTCTGTTTAGATTTATAGTTCATTATGTTAATGGGTCTGAATTGTACCCAATTGGGCCAGTGCCCAAATTGGTGGTCCTAACATCCCCTACCCCTTAAAATAATTTCATCCTCGAAATTAACTTGAAATTTTAAGATTCCTTACCGAATAGTTGAGGATATTCCTAGCGCATCTTGTCCTCCGGTTCCCATGTTGCTTCCTCGGAATGAGAATTCTTCCATAACACCTTCACCAGCTAGATGGTTTTATTTCTCAACACATGCTCCTTCCAGTCTATGATCTCACTGGGCTACTCCACATATGACAAATCTGCTCGAACCTCCAAGGGCTCCTACTCTATAACATGTGAGGCATCCGGGACATACTTTCTGAGCATGGAGACGTGAAAGACCGGATGTACACGCGACAGAGCAGGCGGAAGTGCAAGTCGATAAGCCACCTCGCCAACCTTTTGCAAAATCCCGAAAGGCCCGATATCTCTAGGATGTACGCTTCCCCTAGTAATATCCTCCTATTGATTTTGACCTCTAAAGTAGGGATCACAAGCTTGGTGTGGACTTGTTTCCCGGTTGGTGTACTGTGGACGCACTAAAATTCGCCTCTTTCATGGCGGCGGGTTTCGTCTATTGAGTGCGTGGGCGTGCCAGTCACCGAGTGACGATTTATTCGGGCTCCGAAGAGCCCATGGTGCTCTCGATCTGACGTCGTCAGACGATTGTGTGGTTCGTGTCGGGACTATATCCCATCATGCCATAAAGGTCACGACGTCATTTACATCCCCCATACGAGGGAATACCCTTGATTAATTGCCAAAATTAGGGGCCCTGCGGCCAAAAATAAATAATACTAACTACGCTAGAAGGGGTCAGGAATAAATCACATTAAAGTCCACATCAGGATACGAGCCATTGGCCATGTCGGCCACTCGTGGACCTTTTCATATTCGGACTCGGGTCCGTGATAGAAACGCGACGGAAACCGAGGTGGACCCGTTCAAATGTCTACCGAACACGCGGCAATTTTAATGATGGTTCGGAAGGGATCCGGGGCGAGAAACGAATCCGGTCTGATTGGAATGTCGGCCCGAGATCAGGTCGGGGCCTGGCCATATCAGGATGATTCCCAAGACTCGGGCCCGGTCTGAGAGGGCGGCATCATTGTTCCTTCTGCGTCGAGTCACGGAGAGAGGGGGCTGTGATGTAGAATTATTAATACCTTATAATCTTTTATCATTATTGTTCTTATTACCCCGTTGCTTATTCCCTTTTCCGCATCTGTTCCGGGTGATTTCCCTCATCTTGCTTACTGCCATTATTGCCCCTTTTATTATTATTATTATTGTCACTTATTTCATTCGTCATTTTTTTATACGGATATGTTCAGGTTTATTTATCCATCATGATTTTTATTAGCTTGTCAGTGCTGCCATTAGATGCCTATATGTACATATATACGTGTATTCATGTATTATGTATATATACCTTTATCATTGTTTTTTTTTTTTGGAGAGAGTTGACCCTTGATGGGTTGAAAGAGGGGCTAAAAAAAAGGGTATATCGCTGAAGGAAGGTGGGTAGAAGAGTGTGCCGGCGAAGGGCTGGGGATGGGTGCCGCTGAAGGGCCAAAGGTGATGTACCGGCGAAGGAGGGCGGAGGTGTGCCGGCGAAGGGCTGGAGCTGTGAAGGGCTTAAGGAGGGTGTACCGGTGAAGGATTCAAGGCAGTGTACTGCTGGGGGGGCCTGAAGAGTGTATCGGTGAAGAAAGGGAGGATGACATAAAGTCAGTACATTCATCAGCCCCAAAGCTTGTACATTGTCTATTCAACCAGCATGTCAAGTCTGTACATCCTTCAACTCAAAGTATGTACGTTGCCTTTTGACTGCAGCTCACAGTCTGTACATTGGCTGCTCAAAGTCTGTACATTGGCCAATCCAAAGTCTATACATTGCCCTTTGGCTGCAGTTCAAAGTCTATACATTGTCCCTTGGCTGCGGTTCAAAGCCTGCACATTGGGCAACTCAAAGTCTATACATCGTTCATCGGCTGCAGCTTAGAGTCTATACATTGCAGCTCAGAGTCCGTACATCGGCCAGGCCAGAGTCTGTACATTGGCCAGGCCAGAGTCTGTACATCCTTCAGCTCAAAGTCTGTACATTGCATATTGACTGCAGCTCAAAGTCTGTACATCGGCCACAAAGTCTATACACTGCAGCACAAAGTCTGTACATTGCCCATCCCGAAGTCTGTACGCTGCAGCACAAAGTCTGTACGTCGCAGCATGAAGTTTATACATTGGCTGGCCCAAAGTCTATACGCTGTAGCACGAAGTCTGTACGTTGCAGCATGAAGTCTATACATTGGCTGGCCCAAAGTCTGTACGCTGCAGCACAAAGTCTGTGCGTTGCAGCATGAAGTCTATACATTGGCTAGCCCAAAGTCTGTACGCTGCAGCATAAAGTCTGTACGTTGCAGCATGAAGTCCGTACATTGATCAACCCAAAGTCTGTACGCTGCAGCACAAAGTCTGTACGTTGCAGCATGAAGTCTGGACATTGGTCAACCCAAAGTCTGTACGCTGCAGCACAAAGTCTGTACGTTGTAGCATGAAGTCTGTACATTGGTCAACCCAAAGTCTGTACGCTGCAGCACAAAGTCTATATGTTGCAGCATGAAGTCTGTACATTGGTCAACCCAAAGTCTGTACACTGCAGCACAAAGTCTGTACGTTGTCCCTTAGCTGTAGCTCGAAGTCTATACATTGCTTGTTGCTGTGTTTGTGCGTCAATCTGCCAAGTCTACACATTGGGTTCCACTGAGACGGTGGATGAGGGTGTACCGGCGAAGAGGGAGAGGCAATGGGAAGGAGTGTGCCGCTGAAAGGGCCAGGCGGTTGTGTCGTTGAAGGGTCGTTAGAGTGTGCCGCTGAAGATGGGCAGTGTATACCGCTGAAGGCTCCCTGGAGTGTGCCGTTGGAGGTTGGGAAGGGCGTACCGCTGAAGGCGGTTTGGGGTTGGAAATGTTAAGGGGGATGATGAGAGTGTACCGCTGGGGGGTGATGAGGGTGTACCGCTGGAGGCCAAAAAGGGGCGTACCGCTGGGGGGGTTAGGAGGGGTGTACCGGTGAAGGATAAAAAAGGAGGGTAACGGTGAAGGTTGGAACAAGGGTGGAGGTGAAGGCCCGCTCTTCTGTTACTTGTTTTAAGGCTTTTCTTTTCTTCTTTCATTAATTTTCATGTAGTTTTATATAAACTTTTCCCCTGCTTTGCTCTGTTCGGCCTCTGCTCGTAAATCAAATGTCGGACATGTTATGCCGTTATTCGGTTCAATTCTTCTCGTGCTACCGGCAGGGCCTTGATTAGTTGGAAAGTCCTATCATTAATCGTTCGTGCGTTTGTTGCTTCCTTGTACCTTTTTAACATGTTTATTATTTTCTGACAAAAATTCGGCAGCATCTCCCCTTGACCCGGGCGTAAGGGAGATAAAGGGAACGCGCCCACACGGAGTGGCGGAACCCGACAACTGGAGGTGGGCACCCGGAGGCAGCAACACCTTTATAAAATCTCGAAAAACACGGGGAAAATAGCGGGCCGAAGACTTCTAGGGCTGGACAAGGTGGACTGAGGCTCAGCCAAGGCGTGCCGGGCTAGGAAGGCCAAGGGCGTACCGCTGAGGCACGTAAGGGGGGGTGTACTGCTGAGGGCTACTATGGTGTGTGCCGGCGAAGACTGCTAAGGCCGTGCCGGGGAGGAAGTCTCAGGATGAGCTACTGAGGAGGAGGGTTAAGGGCCAAGAGTGGGCCACTGGTGACTGGGCGTTCCGGAAGAGGAGGAGGGTTTCTCCCCCGCCGAGCAAATAGGCACAACTGACGGCCTTAGAAGAGGGCAAAGAACCCATGAGGCCAAGGGTCATATAGGAAGAATCACGTCCCTACGGGGACCCCAAAAGTATCGGGGAAATAGAGAAATGGAGGAAAAATGAACAACACATCATACACCATGAAAACTGGCGTAAACCAACAAAAATAACAGAGAAACCCAAGGATGGTGATTTTCATTCATGGGGAGCAAGGGACCGTGGCCATCCATATACATTGCCGAGCACGCCCGAGTCAAGGCTACGGGCAAGGAAGAAAACCAAAATACAAGATGAAGGGAGGAAGAAAATAAGGAAAACCACGGAAGGGAAAGTGTTGGGGGTTGAAGCAGGGACGAGCGTCCACTGCTCATTCCCCCGCACCTCCCCCTGTTACATTCAGCCCTCCTTCTCTCTTACTCTCTCTTCTGCCCGGTGGCCGCCGGAGCCCTTCTTCTTCTCCCTTCTCTTCTCTTCCTCTCTTGCGTATGTCTCTCCCTCTGTCTGGGTGTGTGTTCCTCTCCAGCCCCCCTCTTTCCTTGAATGGGAGTGCCTTTATACTCCCAGCAGCGGGAGCCTTCGAGCACGGCCGTCGGAGGCGGGAAGTGGCTCGTGATGATGGGGTTTGACTCCCCCTGTCCTGGCTGCCAGGGGAGTAGCCCGCGTGGCCCAACCGTTGGCTGACACCTCGGGGAGCTCACTGCGCGCCAAGGACACGTAGGGCATGGGCACCACGTTGTTTAGCCGTTGAAAAGGCTTAACGTTGTGCCGCTGGTGGGCTGAACAAGTGTGCTGTAGGAGGGCCAAAAGGGCGTGCCGCAGGAACACCCAACAGGCGTGCCGCTGAAGGCCCAGCAGAGCGTGTCGCTGAGTGCCATGGGGCATGTGCCGCTGAAGGCCCCTCTCTTGGGCGTGCCGCTGAGGGCCCTGGGGGCTGTGCCGCTGAAGGCCCTGGGGGCTGTGCCGCTGAAGCCCATTAGCGCGTGCCGCTGAAGGCCCTGGGGGCTGTGCCGCTGAAGGCCCTGGGGGCGTGCCGCTGAAGGGCTAAATGGGCAATGTTGAGTGATGCGGGATGGACATGGGGACCGACTCTACGTGGTATGGACCTCGGACTCTAGATGCGGACACGACCAGCAACACATGATGGGAGAGACATTAGGCCCGACACGGAGAGTTCCTATGGGCTATACGTCACTAACAGAAACGCAAGCTCACTCGTCGTCCCAAGCGAGGGAAACACGGATCGTGCGCGGTTGAAGAACAGGCAGAGTTCACGGGTAGTCGACTCACTTCCGGACTCGGATCGAGTCGCGGGACGGTCACTCTCACACTCACAGCGGTGACATGAACACACGGGCTAGTACCTATCACTCTCGACAGCGGCAAAAGACCATATACTAGCTAAGCAAATGAACGCTAAGAGGTTCGGACCATTACCTCCACGCACCCGGCGTGGCGAAGATAACCCCGGTCGAATTACGGACTCCCGGTTAACAATGATTACAGCAATACACTAAGTCGACCCACTCCACGCAGGGAGGTAAAAGGTCACATGTGGGGTCCGGGAATCACGCAACTCGGGTTGACGGGCAGCATCTTGATGTCGTCCGGCGGTGCCGCACTCCGCGTTTTCGTGCTTTCCGAAAGGCGGCTTCTACGGGCCCGTGGGGCCCACGGGCGGCGCTGTCCTCCGGATCTGCGGGGGTGGGACCCACTGTGATGGGGACCCCTGGTGGCGCGCCTCCACGGACGGCGGTCGGCCGGGAACACCGATCGGGGGTCGATCGGCCCCGATTCCCAACTCTTGAACTAATAACCCACGGATTTTGGTTGCTGTCTTCCGGCGCGCGCTCCGGCGAAAACGGCCGCTGCGGTCAATCCTGATGTTGGATCAGGACGCGTGAGCTATCATTGGAAAGCTCTCTTCAAATGCTTCAATCTAGACCTAGAGAGATCTGCTGGATCTGGTCGGATCAGAACTTTATTGAATTTACAAATCCCTGTTGTACAGTAACCGAAATCTCAAATCTGCAGGGCACTTGTCTGCGAACCACCGTTGACCGCCTAGTAAACCTCTGATTCAGCTCTTGAGCTCTTCTTAGAAGTTGTATGGAATCAAACCAGGGAATGGGGAATATTTTTATAATTTGATTTGGAGGGGGCTGCGATTTGTTATGATTTTTGGGGTGACTGGTGGTCGGATCTGGGAACAGGTGGACAGAACTGTAGATGGGTCTGAGAACGATTTTTAGAAAATATGAGATGGGCGAATCAAAAATTGAGAAAAATTTTGGATGAAGGGGTGGATGGATGGAACCCCCAGTAAAAATGGGCGAACTAAAAGAAATAAAAAAGTAGATCTAGGACATGAAACTCAGGACGGAGGTGAACCTGGACAGAACTCTAGCAGAATCGAAATGGAAGAGTGGACGAAAATCAAAAATTAGCAAACGTGATCTGAATACTGGCCTGATTTTTTTGGGTGGACAGGAACATCCCAGGAACAACTCCTCCAAATTTGGTAGCCAAATGAGCTCGGGGAAGACCTTTGAATTTCGAACAAGCTACTGTGGTACTACGTAGGCAGAACTCCATTGATGGCGATGGCGGTGCGGTGGCGGCTCGTGGCGGCGGCGGCGGCGACCGGAACTGATAGGGTGGAGTCACACCACCAAGAAGCAACCTTCACAGCTGCAAGGGGGAGAGGGAGGAGAGAGGAGGGGGCGCACCAGCCCTTGCTCTTAGAATTAGTTTGATTCAAATGGCATTAATTCATCAAAATGGGAAAATACAAGTATTTATGTGTTACATCTCACATCTATTATCCACCATTGGATCTAGGGGAAGGGGATGGAGGGCTGGGATGAGATGTGAACATCACACAAAAATTATATAAAAAAAAACAAAGGGGGGGGGCGGCCCCTGGACCAAGGAGTAGAAGGTTGAATTGGTAGGTGAGGGTGGGTGGCCAAATGTGGACTTTCTAAGTCCCTTGTCCCCCACTTGGCCCACCCTTCTAGAAGCCTCCATGTGGAAGGTTGACTGACCCCACATGGGACCCTAGGCTGAGGTGGCTCAATGGGATGGGGCCTGGGGGGCCCGTGGGGCCCACGGGGTCCAAATTGTACATAAGCCCCTCTTACAATCAAAATAGCAAACCGAATATAATGAAATAAACATAAATTACACACAAATAAAGTTTAACTAAATATGATAAATGGGGAGGCTCAAGGCGGAGTCTCCAGGCTGTCTCCTAGCCAGATGGACGCTGAGGTGGCTCGAGTCGTGCTCCGTGTGCGGTACCGGTGGCTCGGCGCGTCGTGCCGCTCAACTGCTCGGGTGTCCGCACCAATTCTCCCCGGGTGGGAGAAACTCGACCCTGTCGAGTAAGGGTTTGCATCGCTCCTGTATCGCTCCAGAAGGTCCGGATCGATCCGCTGCAACTCGCCATGTGTGATCCATGTGTCCTCAGTAGCGGGCCGTCCTCTCCATCGCACTAGGTAGCGCGGGTAAGATCCACTCCTGGTAACTGTCACTTGCTCGTCCAGTATACGATCTATATGCTCACGCTGCCGTGAAAAAGGGGCTGGAGGTGGAAGTGGACACTCAGGTGTGGGATCACTCTCTAGGGGAGGAGATGGCTCAAAAGGCTCACTAGGGATCACCGCTGGGTCCCTATATGCAACAAGATCCGATACATTGAAGGTAGAGCTTATACCATATTCCTCGGGCAGGTCCACAACATACGCATTGGATCCAACGCGTTTCAACACTCTAAAGGGACCGGCTCCGCGAGCTTGCAACTTCTTAACGGTTCCAGAGGGAAACCGTTCAGGTCTTACCCTGATCATGACGTATTCACCCTCGTGGAACTCTCGGTGGTGTCGGTGGGCATCGGCTAACTCTTTGTACCGTGCATTGCTGGCCTCAATGTGACGACGGATGTCGTCATGCAAACTCCTAACATGCCTAGCAAACGACTCGGCCGACTCCGACACTCTAGCATGGATAGGCATGGGGACAAGGTCAACGGGTTTCCTAGGCCTACGACCTGTGACAATCTCAAATGGACTCATGCCGGTAGACCTATTCACCGAATCATTGTATGTAAACTCAGCCATGGGTAGAATGAGATCCCAATCCCCAATGCGGTCCCTAACAAGACACCTCAAAAGATCTCCCAGACTCCTATTGACCACCTCGGTCTGACCGTCTGTCTGGGGATGATATGCAGTGGAAAACTTGAGGTGCGTACCCATCATATGCCATAGTGTCTTCCAGAAGTAGGAAGTGAATCTAACATCACGGTCAGACACTATAGTGCGAGGTAACCCGAACTTGCACACCACATGAGTAAGGAATAGGCGGGCTACCCTAGAAGCATCCGAAGTCTTCGAGCAAGGGATAAAGAAGGCCATCTTCGAGAAACGGTCAACCACCACATAGACCGAATCATGCTTCCTGGAGGTACGTGGCAGTCCCAAAACAAAGTCCATGCTAACATCCTACCACGGGACATCAGGCACAGGAAGAGGCGTATAAAGGCCCGAGCTTTGCTTCTTCGTCTTGGCCGTAGCACATGTACGGCACTGAGCCACGATGTTAGCAACATCGCGCTTCAAGCTCGGCCAATAAAATTGATGCTCCACTGCCTCAATAGTCTTGTTCCGACCAAAGTGGCCGGCTAGACCTCCCGCATGTAGTTCCCACACTAAGAAATCTCGAACCGAAGTTCGGGGAACACATAGCCTACTACCTCGAAAGAGGTAACCCTCCTGAAGCACATACTCATCAAGGTCTCTCGAGGGTCCGGCCTGGAGAGTGGTAAAAATCTGACCGAAGTCAGAACAATCAACATAGGCCTCCTTCATCTTCTCTAACCCTATGACCTCGGCACTCATGGTGGTAAGCAAACATGCTCACCGACTCAAGGCATCAGCCACCTTGTTTTCCACTCCAGCCTTATGTTTAAGCACAAAGGTGAACTGCTGGAGATACTCGACCCAACGACTGTGACGCGAGTTAAGCTTCTTTTACGAATGGAGGTACCTCAATGCCTCGTGGTCGGAGTATAGGACAAACTCCTGATGTAAAAGATAGTGCCTCCAATGCCTAAGAGCCTGAACAACTGCGTAGAATTCTTTATCATACGTGGAATATCGCAGTTTTGCGTCATTCAGCTTCTCGCTGAAATATGCGATCGGGTGGGACTCCTGACTCAAAACTCCTCCAATCCCAACACCCGACGCATCACAAGAGACCTAAAACACCTTCGAGAAATCAGGCAATCGAAGGATAGGTGTCTGGGTCATGCGCTCCTTGATGTCCTTGAAGGCGGCAGATGCGGCCTTCGTCCATACAAATGTGCCCTTCCGGATGCAATCCGTGATCGGGGCGGTGACGGAGCTAAATCCGTGGATGAAGCGACGGTAGAACGTCGCAAGGCCATGAAAGCTGCGGACATCATGAACCGTACGGGGTTCCGGCCACTCAACAATGGCCCGGACCTTCTCCGGATCGGCGGAGACCCCAGTACTAGACACGATAAAACCCAAGAAGGTAAGCTGAGGTGTCATGAAGGCACACTTCTGTGGGTTCGCAAACAGCTGCTCTCGCCGAAGAAGTAGACAGACCTGCCGAAGGTGGTCTAAGTGGTCCCCTGTGGTGCGGCTATAGATAAGGATATCATCAAAATACACCACTACAAAGACTCCAATGAAAGGTCGAAGGACCTGAGTCATGAGCCGCATGAAAGTGCTAGGGGCATTGGTCAACCCAAAAGGCATGACCAACCACTCATATAGACCGTCCTTAGTCTTAAATGCGGTCTTCCACTCATCACCTGGCCTAATCCTCACCTGATGGTAGCCACTCTTAAGATCAATCTTCGAAAAGATAGTGGCACCTGCCATCATGTCTAGCATGTCATCAAGGCGGGGAATAGGGAACCTGTACTTCATGGTGATTTTGTTGATGGCACGACTATCAATGCACATTCTCCACGTGCCATCCTTCTTCGGGGCGAGTAATGCGGGCACAGCACATGGACTCATGCTGTCCCGAACAGACCCTCTCTGCACTAACTCATCGACCTGCCGTTTAAGCTCGGCATGCTCCATGGGACTCATGCGATAATGAGGAAGGTTGGGCAAAGAAGAGCCCGGAACAAGGTCGATGGCATGCTGAATATCCCGCATGGGTGGGAGTCCCTCGGGAAGCTCATCGGGGAATACATCAGCATACTCCTGCAGAATGGGAACAACCTCGGGTGGGAGCTCACCCTCGGAGTCCCGCTCCACCTCTCGGACCGTAATGGCAAACACCGGACAGCCCTGACTAAGCTCCTGCTCGATTTCCCGGGAGCTAATCATCATCAATCTCCTCGTCGAGGGCTCTCCTGGGCCAGAGGTAACGGTCATAGCCCGAGCTGGGGATGGGGTACTAGGCCCGGGAACGGAAGGCTTCGGAGTACTAGGGCCAGTAGGACCCCTGACTGATGGGCTCCTGGGCCGAACGGGTTGGACGGTGACCAGCTGGCCAGCGTGGTCGAAGGTACAGGTGTTCGACTGGCCATGGAGCGTGGCATCCCGGTCGAATAACCACGGCCTACCGAGAATGATACTACCCACTTCCATGGGTAGAACATCACACCAGATCTCGTCACTGTAGGAGTGGAGCTGCAGCGGAACCAAGCACCGCAGCCTGACCGAAATGGAAGTGGTATCCACCCATGATACCTGATAGGGACAAGGATGGTCTACGGGTGTGAGACCAAGATGAGTGACAGCGTTCGTGGAGATTGCATTGATACAACTCCCGCTATCGATGACCACCTTGCAAATTTGCTTTCCCAGCCTACAGAATACATGAAGGATAGTAGTCCGTCGCCAGTCATCACTGACCTGTGGTTGGGTGAGGATACATCTGACGACCCCTACGTGGGTATCGTCCGAATGCTGGGCATCCTGGGCCTCACCTCCCATCTCATAGTACTCGTCAGCTAGCTCTTCATCGGTCTCATAGCTGACTAACTCGAGGCCCGTAGGGGTGGTATCCTCGGCCTGTGTGTCCCCAATGTGAAGAGATGGGCGGGTGGGACACTGGTTGGCGAAATGGCCAAACCCATTGCAGCGATAACACTGCTGTCGTGATCCACTAGGCTCCCCAATCATAGGTCTTTTACCTTTATCCTCCCGACGGATAGGAGGCGTAGGCAACAAAGGACGTGCAGGAGGTGCGGGTGCCGGTGGACGGGCTGTGGGTGGGGCCGTAAGATGCTGGGGACGAGGAAGGTCCCTCGAGGGTGGAGGACGAGGCCTAGGAGCAAACGGCTCGGGACGAGCGGGCTCCTGAGGTTGAGCCATGGGGGCCCTCGGATACGTGCCAGATGAGCCACGGGGCTCGACACTACGAAGGGGAAAAGAGCCCAACCGATGGGGTGACTCGAACTCGGCCTCGAATTGCTCCAATTCGAGAGCTATCTGATATGCCTGCTCCAAAGTGGTTGCATTGCGGCGAAAGAGTTCATATTGATAATTAGACCGCAAACCTCTTCGAAAGCGGGATATAGTCATGGTGCTCTCTTCCGTGACCCCACACCGTAAGTAATACTCATCGAACTCGGCGGTGTACTCGGTCACGGATCAGTTCCCTTGGGAGATGCTCTGCCATTTGTCCATAAGACGCTGGCGATATGAGGCGGGAAGGTACTTCTCCCTCAATTTGATCTTCATATCATCCCAAGTACCGATTTGGGGTTGACGTCGCTGGTTGAGCAGGCTCTCCACATTGATCCAATAAGTTTGAGCCTGCCCTTGCAGCTTCATCTTCGCGTATCAGACTCTTCGGTGGTCCGTCATCTCAAACCACTCGAAGTACCGGTCCATGCCGGCCACCCAATCTAAATACACCCGAGGGTCCAAGGACCCGCTAAAAGTGGGAGGGTCCGCACGCACGCCCCTAAGAATGCGATCGTCCTCCTCGTCATCACGATTCCGTCGTTGATGACGGCGACCGTTACCCCCTTGATCATTATCAGATGCATAATCATCCACCACATGCACCTGTTGAACCCCAACATTCTCCGCCTGAGCTCTTGGTACAGCAGGTTGCTGAACCGGCTCCTGTTGGCCGTTCGTCGGCGCGGGTTGCGCCGCTACTGGGCCCCTCTTGAGGATGGCAATCCTCCCAACTAAGCCCTGGATGGACTGATCCGAACTCTCGGCCCGATCCTCGAGGGCTTTCATCCGCCCTTCTAGACGCGTTCCTATGCCATCCATACGCGTACTAAGGCCATCCATACGCGTGTCAAGACGTTCCATAATGGCTCGGAACATCTCGGCCGTCGAGGACTCATCGGAGCTACGGGCTCGGGAGTCCGCCATAGGTGGTGGTGGCGAGTATTGGGTACCTCGACGGGTGGGCATGCAAAGACACACGACCTAGAAGACACCGACTAATGCAAACACTCACTAGATGATGCACTTAGACCTAACCAATATCCAGTACGAGGCGGAGACAAGCGATCCGAAGATCACTCGCGCAAGTACGCTACCCTCCCGATAGGCATAACCTAATGTTCGGGCAACGCCTTTTAATATACCGAGCTATTGGGTGAAATGCAATTTGAAAACACTTTTTTTTTGTTTTGAAAGTAATGATGGTCCTAGACTCAACTTAGACTATGATGCATGCAAGACTTATGCAATGACTACCCTAGACTCGACTCGCTCTGATACCAAACTGATGCGGGACGGACACGGGGACCGACTCTACGTGGTATGGACCTCGGACTCTAGATGCGGACACGACCAGCAACACATGATGGGAGAGACATTAGGCCCGACACGGAGAGTTCCTATGGGCTATACGTCGCTAACAGAAACGCAAGCTCACTCGTCGTCCCAAGCGAGGGAAACGCGGATCGTGCGCGGTTGAAGAACCGGCAGAGTTCACGGGTAGTCGACTCACTTCCGGACTCGGATCGAGTCGCGGGACGGTCACTCTCACACTCACAACGGTGACATGAACACACGGGCTAGTACATATCGCTCTCGGCAGCGGAAAAAGACCATATACTAGCTAAGCAAATGAACGCCAAGAGGTTCGGACCATTACCTCCACGCACCCGGCGTGGCGAAGATAACCCCGGCCGAATTACGGACTCCCAGTTAACAATGATTACAGCAATACACTAAGTCGACCCACTCCACGCAGGGAGGTAAAAGGTCACATGTGGGGTCCGAGAATCACGCAACTCGGGTTGACGGGCAGCATCTTGATGTCGCCCGGCGGTGTCGCACTCCGCATTTTCGTGCTTTCCGAACGGCGGCTTCTACGGGCCCGTGGGGCCCACGGGTGGCGCTGACCTCCGGATCTGCGGGGGTGGGACCCACTGTGATGGGGACCCCTGGTGGCATGCCTCCACGGACGGCGGTCGGCCGGGAACACCGATCGGGGGTCGATCGGCCCCGATTCCCAACTCTTGAACTAATAACCCACGGATTTTGGTTGCTGTCTTTTGGTGCGCGCTCCGGCGAAAACAACTGCTGCAGTCAATCCCGACGTCGGATCGAGACGCGTGAGCTATCGTTGGAAAGCTCTCTTCAAATGCTTCAATCTAGACCTAGAGAGATCTAATGGATCTGGCCGGATCAGAACTTTATTAAATTTACAAATCCTTGTTGTATAGTAACTGAAATCTTAGATCTGTCGGGCACTTGTCTGAGAACCACCATTGACCGCCTAGTAAACCTCCGATTCAGCTCTTGAGCTCTTCTTATAAGTTGTAGGGAATCAAACCACGGAACGGAGACTATTTTTAGAATTTGATTTGGAGGGGGATGCGATTTTTTATGATTTTTGGGGTGACTGGTGGTCGGATCTAGGAACAGGTGGACAGAACTGTAGATGGGTCTGAGAATGATTTTTAGAAAATATGAGATGGGCGAATCAAAAATTGAGAAAAATTTTGGATGAAGGGGTGGATGGATGGAACCCCCAGTAAAAATGGGCGAACTAAACGAAATAAAAAAGTGGATCTAAGACATGAAACTCTGGACGGAGGTGAACCTGGACAGAACTCTGGCAGAACTGAAATGGAAGAGTGGACGAAAATCAAAAATTAGCAAACGTGATCTGAATATTGGCCTGATTTTTTTGGGTGGACAGGAACATCCCAGGAACAACTCCTCCAAATTTGGTAGCCAAATGAGCTCGGGGAAGACCTGTGAATTTCGAACAAGCTGCTGTGGTACTGCGTAGGCAGAACTCCGTTGATGGCGATGGCGGTGCGGTGGCGGCTCGTGGCGGCGGCGGCGGCGACCGGAACTGATAGGGTGGAGTCACACCACCAAGAAGCAACCTTCACAGCTGCAAGGGGGAGAGGGAGGAGAGAGGAGGGGGCGCACCAGCCCTTGCTCTTAGAATTAGTTTGATTCAAATGGCATTAATTCATCAAAATGGGAAAATACAAGTGTTTATGTGTTACATCTCACATCTATTATCCACCATTGGATCTAGGGGAAGGGATGGAGGGCTGGGATGAGATGTGAACATCACACAAAAATTATATAAAAAAAAAACAAAGGGGGGGGCGGCCCTTGGACCAAGGAGTAGAAGGTTGAATTGGTAGGTGAGGGTGGGTGGCCAAATGTGGACTTTCCAAGTCCCTTGTCCCCCACTTGGCCCACCCTTCTAGAAGCCTCCATGTGGAAGGTTGACTGACCCCACATGGGACCCTAGGCTGAGGTGGCTCAATGGGATGGGGCCTGGGGGGCCCGTGGGGCCCACGGGGTCTAAATTGTACATAAGCCCCTCTTACAATCAAAATAGTAAACCGAATACAATGAAATAAACACAAATTACACACAAATAAAGTTTAACTAAATATGATAAATGGGGAGGCTCAAGGCGGAGTCTCCAGGCTGTCTCTGAGCTAGATGGACGCTGAGGTGGCTCGAGTCGTGCTCCGTGTGCGGTACCGGTGGCTCGGCATGTCGCGCCGCTCAACTGCTCGGGTGTCCGCACCATTGAGCCCGTTGTGAGCACAAGTTGTGCCCCGTTTGATTTTCTTCGAGGCCCATGGATTGTGGGGCTCTTTGTGATTGATTTCTCTTCACTGTCGTGACTCCTGGGGGCGGCTTCACGGCAGTATGCGCATTTGGGGCATCCGAATGACCAGTCTCTCCCGGGCTGCTTCTCTCGGCTTCGTTGTTGACGCCGAGTCGAACAGGACATCCGGGTGCACAATTTTTGGTGTCCACATGTACTAACTACCTTTTCCCCGAAGAATGTGGCTTGGGGTCTGTTCTTCGGTTGCTTAGAAAAACTAGTGGATATAAATGTGTGTGTAGCCCCCCGGGGGTCGAACAAAACCTTTGGATAAACATTATCCACAAGAAGTGTACCTTCAGCCACGGTAGGGGTATTGTTTGCCTCTTCTTGCATTAGTGCATAGACTCGCCCTCTATACTGAATCTTCTCCTACGGTGGTACTGGCTTTTGCTGAGCCTTCTTAGGACAGTCCCTCGCAAAATGTCCAGCTTCGCCGCATTCATAGCACTTGCCCTCTGTCCTCCGGCACTCATGTCCCAGATGGGTGCGCCTACAATGGACACAGAATGGAACCCCTGGCATGTTCCTTGGTACCGACTCCTGACGTGCCACCTTTTCCTTGTCCTGCCTCCCTTCTACCCGCCTAGGCCTTTTGCCCATCGCCTTATGCTCCTTGGTGAACTTATACATAGGTATTCATTAGAACCTAACTTAATATGTCCCTTAAATCCTTATGGTTTCAATTGTTACCTGTGAGGGTCCTTATTAATGCTGCTTGGTTGACCTTATCATCTGTGTCTGTGGAGCACTTATCTAGGGAAGCTTCAGACCATGCACCATTGCCTGTCAAGTTGTTCCCTAAGGACAAATTCAAAAGCAGATTTTCTTTTCAAAAGATGTGGACTTACCATACTAAATTTCTGGAGGATGTTAAAAATTGTTGGATCACCGGTCCAATAGCATCGTCTCCCACTACTACTCTTTATCTCAAACTCAAGTATTTGAGGAACATGCTTCGAGTATGGAACAAGCAGACAGTTGGCAATGTCCACACAAATCTGGTAGAGGCTGAAGATGTAGTAATCAAGGCAGAGTACACTTATTATCTTCAGCCAACGGTATCTAATTCAGTTGCTCTGGATGAGGCTAAAATTGTTCTCTCTGAAAGATTGATTCAACATGAATGCTTCTGGAGACAAAAATCCAAGATCCGATGGCTGCTTGAGGAGGATAGAAACACCAAGTTCTTTCATTCTACTACCATGGCCAATAGACGCAAACATGTTATATCTCAGTTAAGAAATACTGCTGGTTTGCTTACATCGGATCATGAAGAAATGAAATCCATTGCAGTCTCTCATTTCCATCAAGCTTTTACTTCACAAGACCACTACATAGATGATCATTCTCTGGACTGCATACCTCGGTTGGTGAATCAGATTGACAATGAATTATTATGCTCTGTCCCCACTGAATCTGAAGTTCAAGATGTTGTATTTAAGCTATCGCCTGATAGTGCTCCGGGACCTGATGGTTTCACTGGTGCATTCTACTAGAAAGCATGGAATGTAATTGGCAATTCTGTTGTTAGTGCAGTCCAATAATTCTTTACATCTCCACAAGGTCTTCCTAGAAGTGTCTCATCCACTTTGGTTGCCCTTATACCTAAACCGCCTAATGTGTCTGATATCTCTGAATTCAGGCCCATAAGTCTTTGTAACTATTTCTGCAAAATCATCTCCACTATCATTAATAGCATATTAGCCACCATACTTCCTAAAATTATTTCCTTAGAGCAATCTGCATTTGTAAAAGGGAGACAAATTGTTGAGAACATAGCACTTGCACAAGAATTGACTTATGATTTGGGCAAGAAGACAAGGGGATCTAATGTCATGATCAAGCTAGATATGGCTAAGGCATATGATCGATTGGAATGGGATTTCCTATTTTCTGTTTTACACAGATTTGGATTCAGTAACCAATTCATTTGTCTGGTTGAAAAAATGGTAAATAACTGCTTGTTTTCTATTCTACTGAATGGGGAGTTAGCAAGATTCTTCAAATCATCTAGAGGTGTCCGATAGGGTGACCCCATCGCCCCTTCTTTATTCATCATTGCAGAGGAAGCCTTGAGCAGATCCCTGAAGGCAGCATATACTAATGGTAGGGTGGAATGGTTTTCAGGTCCAAGAGGCTGTCCCAAAATCTCACATCTTCTTTTTGCTGATGACACACTGATTTTTAGCAAAGCCCATGTTAAGTCTGTCAGGAATCTGATGACTGTTCTCAGAGACTATGAAAGAGCCTCGGGCTAGCAGATCAATGTTGCTAAAAGTGGGTTCTTTACCCACCCCAGGGGTAATTGCAATGTGGCCAAGAGAATTCATGACAATACTGGGTATACGCAGCATTCCCTTCCACACAAATACCTGGGATTTCCACTGGTACATGGCAGATACAAGAAGATTCACTTTGTTGGCATTATCAACTCTATTCAAAAATGGATTACTGGATGGAAAGCTGGTCTTCTTTCTTAGGGAGCTAAACTGATTTTAATCAAGCATGTGTTGACCTCATTACCCATTTACTCTTTAACTTATTCTCCTATTCACAGTGGGACTCACCATTTGTTAGAGCAGTCATTTGCCAATTTCTTTTGGGGATCATCCACACATGGTAAAAAAAGACACTGGAAGTCATGGCAGTCTATTTGTAAGCCTATTACACATGGTGGTCTTGGCATCATGTCTTTAAGACAAATGGAAACAGCTATGAGGGTCAAGATGCTTTGGCAGGCCCTGCATTCTAATTCTCTGTGGGCATAGTTTTTTAGAGGTAAATACATTCGAGAGGCTCTCTTAACTGATGTCTAGTTTAATAATATGAAAGGTCTAGCCAAAAGGAGTTGGTGTAAGGCAAAAAACTATATACTGCAACACAAAAGGGTAGTTATTGGTGATGGAAATCACACCAGCTTATGGTTTGATAAATGGTTAGGCAATTTCATCCTGGCCGATAAGGTACCTGCTCACTGCATTCTGAACCCAAAGGCAACCGTCAGGGAATTTTTATTACATCATACCATCGAAGAGCAGGCTATGCAAATCAGAGATTTGCCTAACAATATCAGCAAAGCTTTAAGGAATATCTCTCCTATTCAGGAACAGGATCTGGAGTTCTGGAGTCTTTCTTCTTCTGGTAAATGCAATGTTGATTCCACTTACAAAATCATATGCAACAGTTCTAGCTTTCACACTCATATACCATGGGCTAGGCTTTGGTCTAACTGGTTACCCTCCAAGCTATCTGTGCACTTATGGAAACTTTTACACAATTGTCTCCCTATTGATTCTAACATCAAGCGGGTGGGTGTATCTTTATGTTCTAAATGTCTCTACTGCACACAGTCAAAGGAGGAAGATTTAAATCACTTATTTCTCACTAGTGAGATTGCTACACAGATATGGGCTCATTTCAGATCCAAGGGTATACCTTTAGTTGGTAATTCAGTCAGATGTCTCATTTTCAATGCTATTAGTAGCACCCAGCAAAAATCATTATTCGGACTATTCACTCTTGCTATCCTCGGTTATGGCATGTGAGAAATATGGAATGCTAGAAACCTTGCTAAATATGATGGTAAACATATCTCCAAGCATGGTCTTGTTCACATAATGTCCTAGAAGGTGAAGCAAATATGCATTGTAGCATATCTCAAGGAACCACGCAATAGTAAAAGGAAAATCTTGCAAGACTTTGGGATTCACAGTGTCAACACTGGTCGACAGCAAATTAAGATCATTAAATGGCATTGCCCACCTTGGCCTTCTCTAAAGCTAAACACAGATGGGGTAACTAAGAAATTCAGTGAATCCGGGGGTGGTGGTGTAATCAGAGACCACAAAGGGAATATTCTTCTTGCTTTTTCCCACTTTTATGGCAAGACCAATAGCTCAGTGGCTGAAGCCCGGGCTCTCCTTGATGGGGTCAAATATTTACGTACTCTGGATACAAGCCTGCTTTTATTGAATGTGACTCCCAAATCCTTGTGCAGATGATTAGAAGACAAATTCAATGCCCATGCTCTATCCTCATATATGTCAGAGAAATTTGGAGCATTCTTTCACAGTTAGATTCCATTACTCATATTTATAGAGAAGGCAATACTGTGGCGGACTCCCTAGCTTCATTAGCTTGCTCGTTGAAATGTAATTCTTTTTTTTCATCTCATGAGCTTCCTTCCAATATAAAAGGTGCAGCTCGATTAGATAAGCTAGGCATGCCTAGCTTACGGTTGATGTAAATGTAATTCTTTTTCAATGGTAATAAAATTTGCCTCCTAGAGACTTGATGGTGGAGTGACTATTCCCCTTACCTCTGGCAAGGGGTGCACTCACCCATCATTCCCTAGGCAAGGTTTTTCTTGATTAAAAAAAAAGAGGGTTTGTTTAAAATGGGTTATAAATATACCCTACCCTTTTTCACTCTAGCCTACCTCTTCTTCTACTACTTGGACAATTGGAATGGTTGTAACCATGGTTTGTCTCTTGTGCTCTGATACCACTTTGTAACGTCCCGAGATCTGATTCCTAATTTATGGGCATTTTTTTCTTTTCTTCTATCGGACCTCGAGACATTACATCATACGTATCACTGAAGCATCAATAGATAAATTTGCATGAGAGAGAGAGAGAGAGAGAGAGAAACCATAATCACATGAAATGTAAATAACATCTCAACCATTCATAATCCAAAAAGATACATGTCCATTGTCCTTTTACATATGAGTCCACACATGATCACCAATCTACAACTAGCTATAATATGAAAGATAGATATCCATAGCCTACCATGACAAAGGGAGAACTAGAACTGCTCCTCGGCCGCAGCCTCCTCCTCGACCTCCTTCACTGTGTCTCCTGAAACGTGTGTCACAAGGGGATGAGTGTGACGCTCAGTAGGCAGCCTAATCAAATCGGGATTAACTCGCATTCATATATCAAATTCATATACATATATAATTCAAATGTTAACAATAAAAGAGTACAAAAGACCCACATAATCCTTCTAGAACCCTCCAAAGTGACCCTAATAGGTCTATCAAGAACCCAAGGTTAAATGGGTAAAGGATGGAACCCAAGTGGACCAAGTTTGATGGGTTTCGTGAAATCGGATTGGCTATCGGTCGACCGAACCAGGCCATCGGTCGACCGAACTGTAACAAGTTACAGACCGGCCAACACTGGCAAATTTGGTCGACCTAAATGCCCAGGTCGGTCGACCGAACTCTGCTGTAATTCCAGATATCAAGCAGTTCAATCCCATAAGTGAAAGCCCAATGGAAATATGAGAGGATTAGTTGATAACAATATGAAAGCTCAATACCACTCCTTTCCACCAAGATCCACATGAAGTTTAGTTATCATATGCAAAGCGCACAACGAATATCAAAATCCATTCATTCTCATTTGCTTAAAGGTAATCATACGCGAAAAATACACGTTTATTATCTAACATATAAAATACCCATACATGCACTAAATCCACAATGAATGATTAGTTGCACATTCTCACATTTTCATGAGTTACACATTTTACGTTATTCATGGAACCAAACAGCTGCCGCAAACACAGGAGGCCCACACACTCGTTGTAGCACCCCCGATGAATACATTTGAGTAAATTCAAAACTTCTCCTTAAAAGAAATCATACATGAAGGTCTTACATAAAGAACCCAACCTCATGAGGACTATAATATAAATATACAAGCCAACCTTACTTTATGCCATAAAAGAATAACGAGAGCTTTATGTAAAGAGCCAAACCTTAGGGGGCTAGTATATAAATTATAACCCATCACTTTATGCATACGTATTCTACTCTTCTTAAAAGAATTCTATATGGATGCTTTGTTTAAAGAACTAAACCATAGGATGACTAGCATATAAATGTGCAATCCAACTTTATGCACATGGGTAGTACGTAGTGAACTTTCCTAAAGAATCTTACATGGAAGGTCTTGTACAAAGAACCAAACCATGAGAGGGTTATTATATAAATGTACAAGACAACTTTAAACACATGGGCCATGGGTAGTACGTAAGTGAGATTTCTTTCCACCCATTCAACAAATTGAAGACCTTGCATGGAGGCGCCATTTTCCCTCGGGGCCCCATCCTATTATGATATTAATATATGTATGTACACCATGAATGCCAACACGTGAAGTTGATAGTTTTGTCTAACATTTAACGCCATCTTGCAAGGGCGTCATTCTCATTAATAATGACACCCAGATTAATAGACGCCCTCATGCAGAGACGTCATATACATGAATAGTACCACCTAGATTAATGAACGACCCCTTACAAGGGCGTCATTTAATCTATGTTTCTAGAAGGTTGAGACACGAACAACCCATTTTAGCTGGCAAACACCATGCCCACTCAGCAGGACCCGCAAGGCAATAAACCAATGCCTTACGATTCCCTATAACTAATTCCCTCCGTAGCACTGTTAGAGGTTACTGCCGCCATCAGTCCTGAAGGAGTGTCTTCTTCCCAGTCTACGTCCTGCTGCGATCCTGCTGCAGCTTCTTTATTCTGAACCTCGTAGCTCACGTCAAAAGGTAGGTGTTCTCAAATCCTTGCCTAACTAGTAGCTAAATAGGTTAACTTATGCATGCTTAGAGTTAGATTAACTCATCATTCATGTTATATATATTACCTGGATTTACCGTGATCAAAAAAATAACCATGTTATACATATTTTAATAGCATGTTACACATGTCGCATATACATACTGTTACCATGATCTTTATAAGTTTGAATATAGTCTGTTAGCATGATTTCATGAGTTTTTGAACATATTTTATTACACTAGTTTTACAGTCTTAATAACCATGTTTTAAACCTTAGTATAGAACCTCCGTACACAAAATACTCACATGTTTTAAAAATCCGAAAGCCCCAGCTCTCAGGTAAATGGCGCCCCTGACCAGGGCGCCAATTACCAAATTGAAGACCCCTCAACAGGGCGCCAATTTTCAAATTGAAGACCCCTGACAGGGCGCCAATTTGCAAATTGAAGACCCTGACCAGGGTGCCAATTTGCAAATTGAAGACCCTAACTAGGGCGCCAATTTGAAAATTGAAGATCACTTGAGTGGTCGTCAATTAAATGAAGACACTTCGCAGTGTCGTCATTTCCATTTCTGTAATTTCCAGTAATTGATAATTCAAAACATTCAAAAATCCATAACTATCGAACTAAAGCATGAAATTTTTACATGAACATGTTTCTAGAATCCTGACATTTATCTCAACATGCTCGTACCATTACTTTCTGATTCGGAGCATTTTGATACTGATGAATAGTGAACACTCACCTGTAAATGGCGCCCCTGACCAAGGCGCCAATTTCAAAATTAAAGACTTCGCACATGGTTGTCAATTAATTGAAGACATGTGCAAGGTCGTCAATTCCATTTTCTGGAATTTCCAGCAATTAGGAAATCAACGCATTCAAAAATCTATAACTAATAAACTGACCCATGAAAATTTTGCCTGAATATACTTCTGTGACCCTGAGATTTTTCTCCACCTGACCATGTCTTCGGATTCTGATTCGGAGAAACTTTAGAAAAATGAACAGTAGCTTGTATCACATAATGTACCATTCTGATACGAAGCATAACCCACTTGAAAAACAACTCAATTGGTGACCCTATGTAGTGTCGTCAATTAGATGAACCTGTACTTAAATTGGTGACACCCCGAAGAGTCTTCAATTAAATGAAGACTACTCACAGGGGCGCCAATTCTATTTCTTGATAAATTAAAGATACAACATTAGAAAATTCATATCTGTGAAACCAAAACTCAACAATTATACTTGAACATGTTTCTGGACTCCCGAGGTTTTACACTACCTGTTAATATCAGTAAATTATATTTTTGAGAAACTTTTCTGAAATGAATAGTGTTTTGAGTCACAAAACGTATCTGCTGGGTGAAAATCACCCATTGAAATTGGTGCCCCAAGCCAGGGCGCCAATTCATCAAATAGCGGCAGCCAACAAGTCTTCAATTAATTGAAGACTACATGCAAGGGCGCCAATTCCTTTTAATTGAAAAATCACCTTATGTAATTGGCGTCCCAAGCCAGGGCGTCAATTACTTAAATGGCGGCGGCCAGGTCGTCTTCAATTAAATGAAGACTCCCTGGCAGGCGCCAATTTGATATATATATATATATATATATATATAATTCTAAAAACTGGAAATTTGAAAGATTGGCAAACCCCCAGGTGCCAATTCAGTAATTACAGCTTCTGATCTTGATCTGTCTCGTGATTTGTGCAAACACAACCCTAATCCATATTCCTGCATATTATGAGTTCTGAATTCCATTCCATGAAAAATCTACTTGTGTATATCCTACATGGTCAAACCTTGAACCTCTTAAACTACCATTTAGGAGTGTTGGAGCTAAGTGCCATGCAGGGCAAAGTGTTACATTGTGGGAGCCAACTCTTGAGGCCGTACGGCGTAAAGTGCTACACGACGGGAGCCACCTCTTGAGCCTGTAGGGGACACCTCTAGAGTCCTCCATAACCAAATGACCAGTTAATCTTGTCTGTAATACTACGTTTCTTAATTCTTGAAATTCCATATTGACTATAAATGAGAGTGGATGTCAAAAGTAATACATGAAATACTGTGCATATAGGGCCCGGTCTGGTCCTGGGAGGAGCACCCGAAGGTACTTCTGCCCATGGGAGTTTATTGACCACAGTGTTTAGCATTGCACCGGAGTACTTGCTTGACTTGAGACACTCCACCCCTACTCTCTCTTTACTTGACTGGACTTGCGTGGCCCGGAACGGGCAATACTTGACTTGTGGGCCGAGAAAGGGCAGAATACTTGCTTGATTAAAATAGCCAATTCTACTGATACGTACTAGACATTACTTGCTTGAATTGAATTTTTACTTGCTCGTACCTGAGATATACTTGTACATGAGTTCATTCTTGTACTTACGTTCATACTTGTACACGAATCCCTGCTTGCCCCGAAGTGACATTTACATCTATAAATTCTTGAAATACTGTTTGTCAAATACTTGAAATCTTGATATACTCTCTTTATACTGTTCTTGATCTCTTGTTGTTCATCATGCCTAGATTTACATGTATACCTGATTTTCTTATACGTACATCATGCATAGCCATACTGATAATACATGCAAATTGTAAATCACGTAAAGATTGCTCGAATTTGAGATGTAATTCTTACTGAGTGATTCGCTCATCCAGTTGCTTCCTAACATTTTCAGGTGATTCGGATAGCGATAAGAATGGGATTGAGACCGAGTGAAGAGTGCCAGAACGCCAATCACCTATCGTTAGCCGGTCGCGTCCTTAAATTTTATTTGAGTCCTACTTTGTATTTCAATATGTCCGTTTAGTTGTCCAACCCATGTTAAGGCATGTAGCCTAGTGTCGGATTTTAAATTTGGAATTGTCATGGACTATCTTTTAATTCCTTTGGTTAATCAAATAATCATCACTTACACTATTGGGATTATTAAATTTTTATTAATCTTTTGCGCACTCCGTAATTATGTATGTCAAAATTTTATCGCTCAATTGACACGATCTATATAGACGCGTCACGCATCTGAGTATCTTCCGCACTCGGGACGTGACAGTCTTCGTGGTATCAGAGCCTAAGTTTTCAAACCTAGGAAACTAGAAGAAATAAGAGGTTAGGAAAAAAATTACGGTCATGATTGAAATCTAGGTAAAACTTGAGTCCAAGAATAGGTAAAAACCCGAGTCTAAGGATAGATATACCTTACCCGGTGAGATGGATAGAGCCATGGGTTAAGATCTATAATGACTTTTGACCTTACAAGAAAACCCGATCTTTATCATACTTAAACTCTTTTGTAGGATCATCGCTGCGAAAAGTGCACAATGGCGCGAGATGCAACGCACCGTGCAAGACCTTACACAGGCACTACATCAAGTGGCCCAAGGCGGAGCAAACCGTGGAGCGAGTGATCTCCACAGGAGTTTCCGTAACATGAACCCACCGAGGTTCACGGGTTCGTCCGACCCCGAGTATGCCGATAATTGGCTAAAGGAGATGGAACGAATCTTCCGTGTAATGCAATGTGTGGACGGAGAGAAGGTTTTACTGGCCGTATTCCAACTGGAGCGGGATGCTCGATGCTGGTGGGAATCCATAGAAGCAACACTGCCAGAAGATCATGTCACATGGGATGAATTCACGGAACATTTCAACAACAAGTATTTCTTCGACCATATCCAGGAGAAGAAGGCCGCGGAATTCGCCGTTCTAAAACAACAGGGCTTGAAAGTGGCCGAATATGAGGCCCAATTTTCAAGGTTATCAAAGTATGCACCTCACTTGGTGTGTACGGAAAAGATGAAGGTGAGAAGGTTCCTCAACAGGCTTCGGCCCCATTATATTACACAGCTTGCACCGATGGACATCCAAGCCTATTCCGAGATAGTCTGGCGTGCCCAATTGCTAGAAGACGCCACCGAATTGTCCGAGAGAATCCGAGGAAGAGACAAGAAGGAACCCGTCACAAGCCTGGGAAAATTCAAACAATCGTTCAATAAGAAGCGGTTCTTCATGGGAGGGGAGCCCTCCAAGGCAAAGAAATTCCAGAAGAATGACAGGCCATTCTCCACCGCCACACCCTTAAAGGAAATTTGCAAGTATTGTGATAAAGCTAGTCATAAGATCGAGGAATGCTGGAGGAAGTTAGGAGCTTGTCTTCGATCCGGGAGCCGAGAACATCGAATCCCAGACTGCCCACTGATGAAGGAGCAAGACACCAAAGATGAGAAGTGTCCGGTAAAGAAACAAGGCCGTCTGCAAGCTCTCCGAGAGACGGAACCCACTGAAGGCGGAATTGTGGAAGGTACTCTCACTATTTGTTCAAAAACTGCTCAAGTTTTATTTGATACCGGAGCAACTCATTCATTCATTTCCAAGAACTTTGCTACTTCATTTTCTAAGAAACATGAACTGTTAGATTTGGTCATATCTACACCTCTTGGGAATGAGTCTGATATCACTTATCACTATCCAAATTGTGAAGTGATGATTAAGGGAAGTAATTTACCTGTTGACCTGATATGCCTAGATATGAAGGGTTATGATGTCATACTAGGTGCCGACTGGTTATCCACATACCAAGCAACTATAGATTGCCGGCATGACAAGGTAACTTTTGTGGATTTCCCAGAGCCAGTTTACAATAGCCCTCGCAGTAAATCACTTCTTATATCAGCACTCCGAGCTAGAAAGCTTATGGATAAGGGATGCATGGCTTTCATAGCATTCGTGACTGCCACGGAAGTCGATAAGGTTAAAGTTGAAGACATCCGAGTAATTCAGGATTTTCCCGATGTTTTTCCAGAAGATTTACCCAGCTTACCCCCGGAAAGGGAAGTGTCGTTCACAATCGACCTTGTCCCTGGTGCTAGTCTTGTTTCCAAGGCACCGTACAGAATGTCCCCTGCTGAGCTGAAGGAACTAAAAGAGTAGCTAATGGAGTTATTGAAAAAGGGTTTCACCAGGCCGAGTACTTCCCCTTGGGGAGCACCCGTGCTGTTCGTCAAAAAGAAGGACGGATCGATGAGACTATGCATCGATTATCGGTAGCTAAATCACCTTACAATCAAGAACAAATACCCGCTGCCGAGGATTGACGAGCTGTTCGATCAGTTATCTGGAGCTTCATATTTCTCCAAGATTGATCTTCGTTCTGGTTACCACCAACTGAAGATCAAAGAAGAAGACATTCATAAGACTGCATTCGGAAGCAGGTATGGACATTACGAATTTACGGTTATGCCTTTCGGACTAACAAATGCCCCCACAGCTTTTATGCAGTTAATGAACAGCATATTCAGGCCCTACTTATACCAATTTATTATGGTCTTTGTTGATAATATCTTGATCTATTCAAAGACCGAAGAGGATCATGAAGAACATCTCAAGAAAGCACTGCAGATATTAAGGGAAAACAAACTATATGCCAAATTCAGCAAGTGCGAATTCTGGCTCGAGGAAGTATCCTTCTTAGGCCATATTATTTCGAAGAACGGAATTGCTATTGACCCGTCAAATGTCGAAGCCGTGAAGAACTGGGAACGACCCACAAATGCAACAGAAATTCGAAGCTTCTTGGGTCTAACTGGTTACTACTGGCGTTTTATCAACGACTTCTCCAAGATTGATGTTCCTCTGACCAGGTTAACCCGTAAGGAAGTGCCTTATGAGTGGAATGAAGACTGTGAAAAGAGTTTCCAAGCCTTAAAGGATCTCTTGACCACTGCTCTAGTCTTATCATTACCATTTGAAAGAGAAAAATACGGGGTATATACCGATGCTTTTGGTATTAGCCTCGGATGTGTATTGATGTAAAACGGAAGTGTCATTGCATACTCTTCCCGACAGCTCAAGAAACATGAAGAGAACTACCCGGTGCATGACTTAGAACTGGCCGCGGTAGTATTTGCCTTGAAGATCCAGAGATATTATCTCTATGGAGAACAATTCACTATATACTCCGATCATAAAAGTCTCAAGTACTTATTCTCCCAAAAGGAGCTGAACATGCGGCAAAGGCGTTGGCTCAAGTATCTCAAGATTTCGACTTCACTATACAGTACCATCCTGGTAAGGGTAATTCCGTAGCTGATGCCCTTAGTCGAAAGCCAAGAACAATATTGGCCAACTGTATGATACAAGAATGGAAGCTGCTGGAGAAATTCTCTGAGCTTGATATCAGCACAGATGAGAAGAACATGTGTATTATTCTATCTCATATGAGCCTACATCCAGATTTGCTACCTAAAATCACGAAGCTACAAGAAGAAGATCCCTCACTAGTGGAGATAAAGAGTAAGCTGGACGAGAGATTTGATTTTAAGCTGACACCTGATGGCAGATTGCTATTTCATGACCGGACATGTGTGCCCGATTGTCCCGAATTGAAGAAGAAGATTCTTGAAGAAGCTCATAGATCAAGGTACACGATCCACCCTAGAGCCACTAAGATGTACCAAGACTTGAAAAGAACTTTCTGGTGGCCCAGCATGAAAATGGAGGTAACAGACTTTGTATCTCGTTGCCTCACATGTCAACAAGTGAAGGCAGAACATCAAAAATCAGCCGAAAAACTACATCCACTAGATATTCTCAAGTGGAAGTGGGAAGACATTGGCATGGACTTTATCATGGGTTTGCCCAAGTCTAGGGGCGGATATGATAGAATTTGGGTAATTATCGATCGGCTAACTAAATCGGCCCATTTTTTACCCATCAAAAGTCGATGGTCAGTCGACGTACTTGCTGCCCTGTATATTAAGGAGATGGTTAGATTGCATGGAGTTCCAGTCTCGATCGTATCTGACCAAGACCCGTGCTTCACTTCTCATTTCTGAAAGAGTCTACAACACTCTCTTGGGATGAAACTCAACTACAGTACGACTTTCCATCCCCAGACAGATGGACAGACCGAGAGGACAAATCAAGTTGTGGAAGATATGTTGAGAGCATGCATTATAGACTTCGGCGGAAGCTGACATGACCACTTACCACTAGCCGAATTTGCTTATAATAACAGCTATCAAGCCAGTATACAAATGGCACCTTTTGAGGCACTGTATGGCAGGAGTTTCCGATCTCCTATATACTGGGATGAAGTCGGTGAAAAATAAATTCTAGGCCCAGACATGGTACGAGATTCTACCGAGAAGATACACCTCATTAGAGAAAGGTTAAAGATAGCACAGTCCAGGCAGAAATCTTATGCTGATAACAGAAGGTGAGATCTAGGATTTCAAGTCGGAGATCATGTCTTCCTCATGGTATCTCCCGGCCGAAGCATTAGAAGATTCGGTGTTAAAGGCAAACTAACACCAAGGTTTATTGGTCCATTCGAAGTGCTGGAAAGAGTAGGCGAGGTGGCTTATCGCATCGCCCTGCCTCCGCAACTATCAAAAGTGCACAACATATTTCATGTTTCTATGCTGAAGAAATACGTGCACGATCCTTTCCATGTCATTGACCACAATGATTTAGTGGTACAGAAGGACCTTACCTACGAGTAGAAGCCAACGAGGACCCTCGACCGAGAAGTTCGAGTTCTAAGGAACAAGACGATCCCTATGGTGAAAATCCAATGTAATCGATTCTTAGAACAAGAAGCTACATGAGAAACTGAAGAATCTATGAAGAGGAGATTTCTAGAGTTATTCTAATTGTAAGTACTCTGCACCTTTCCTATTCCCGTATAATGCAGTGAAATTTGGGGACCAAATTCTTTTAAGTGGGGGAGGGTGTAGCGCCCCCGATAAATACCTTTGAGTAAATTCAAAACTTCTCCTTAAAAGAAATCATACATGAAGGTCTTACATAAAGAACCCAACCTCATGAGGACTATAATATAAATATACAAGCCAACATTACTTTATGCCATAAAAGAATCACGAGGGTTTTATGTAAAGAGCCAAACCTTAGGGGGCTAGTGTATAAATTACAACCCATCACTTTATGCATACGTAATCTACTCTTCTTAAAAGAATTCTATATGGAGGCTTTGTTTAAAGAACTAAACCATAGGATGACTAGCATATAAATGTGCAATCCAACTTTATGCACATGGGTAGTACGTAGTGAACTTTCCTAAAGAATCTTACATGGAAGGTCTTGTACAAAGAACCAAACCATGAGAGGGTTATTATATAAATATACAAGACAACTTTAAACACATGGGCCATGGGTAGTACGCAAGTGAGATTTCTTTCCACCCATTCAACAAATTGAAGACCTTGCATGGAGGCGCCATTTTCCCTTGGGGCCCCATCCTATTATGATATTAATATATGTATGTACACCATGAATGCCAACACGTGAAGTTGATAGTTTTGTCTAACATTTAACGCCCTCTTGCAAGGGCGTCATTATCATCAATAATGACACCCAGATTAATAGACGCCCTCATGCAAAGACGTCATATACATGAATAGTACCACCTAGATTAATGAACGACCCCTTACAAGGGCGTCATTTAATCTATGTTTCTAGAAGGTTGAGACACGAACAACCCTTTTTAGCTGGCAAACACCATGCCCACTCAGCAGGACCCGCAAGGCAATAAACCAATGCCTTGCGATTCCCTATAACTAATTCCCTCCGTAGCACTATCAGAGGCTACTGCTGCCATCAGTCCTGAAGGAGCGTCTTCTTCCCAGTCTACGTCCTGCTGCGATCCTGCTGCATCTTCTTTATTCTGAACCTCGTAGCTCACGTCAAAAGGTATGTGTTCTCAAATCCTTGCCTAACTATTAGCTAAATAGGTTAACTTATGCATGCTTAGAGTTAGATTAACTCATCATCCATGTTATATATATTACCTGGCTTTACCGTGATCAAAAAAATAATCATGTTATACATATTATAATAGCCTGTTACACATGTCGCATAAACATACTGTTACCATGATCTTTATGAGTTTGAATATAGTCTATTAGCATGATTTCATGAGTTTTTGAACAAATTTTATTACACTAGTTTTACAGTCTTAATAACCATGTTTTAAACCTTAGTATAGAACCTCTGTACACAAAATACTCACATGTTTTAGAAATCCGAAAGCCCCAGCTCTCAGGTAAATGGCGCCCCTGAACAGGGCGCCAATTACCAAATTGAAGACCCCTCAACAGAGCGCCAATTTTCAAATTGAAGACCCCTGACAGGGCGCCAATTTGCAAATTGAAGACCCTGACCAGGGTGCCAATTTACAAATTGAAGACCCTGACCAGGGCGCCAATTTGAAAATTGAAGACCACTTGAGTGGTCGTCAATTAAATGAAGACACTTCGCAGTGTCGTCATTTCCATTTCTGTAATTTCCAGTAATTGATAATTCAACACATTCAAAAATCCATAACTATCAAACTAAAGCATGAAACTTTTACATAAACATGTTTCTGGAATCTTGACATTTATCTCAACATGCTCGTACCATTACTTCCTGATTCAGAGCATTTTGATACTGATAAATAGTGAACACTCACCTGTAAATGGCGCCCCTGACCAGGACGCCAATTTCAAAATTGAAGACTTCGTGTATGGTCGTCAATTAATTGAAGACATGTGCAAGGTCGTCAATTCTATTTTCTGGAATTTCCAGCAATCAGTAAATCAACGCATTCAAAAATTTATAACTAATAAACTGACCCATGAAATTTTTGCCTGAATATACTTCTTTGACCCTGAGATTTTTCTCCACCTGACCATGTCTTCGGATTCTGATTCGGAGAAACTTTGGAAAAATGAATAGTAGCTTGTATCACAGAATGTACCATTCTGATACGAAACATAACCCACTTGAAAAATAACTCAATTGGTGACCATACGTAGTGTCGTCAATTAGATGAACCTGTACTTAAATTGGTGACACCCCGAAGAGTCTTCAATTAAATGAAGACTACTCACAGGGGCGCCGATTCTATTTCTTGATAAATTAAAGATACAACATTAGAAAATTCATATCTGTGAAACCAAAACTTAACAATTATACCTGAACATGTTTCTGGACTCCCGAGGTTTTACACTACTTGTTAATATCAGTAAATTATATTTTTGAGAAAAATTTTCAAAATGAATAGTGTTTTGAGTAACAAAACGTATCTACTGGGTGAAAATCACCCATTGAAATTGGCGCCCCAAGCCAGGGCGCCAATTCATCAAATAGCGACAGCTAACAAGTCTTCAATTAATTGAAGACTACATGCAAGGGCGCCAATTCCTTTTAATTGAAAAATCACCTTATGCAATTGGCGCCCCAAGCCAGGGCGTCAATTACTTAACTGGCGGCGGCCAGGTCGTCTTCAATTAAATGAAGACTCCCTGGCAGGCGCCAATTTGATATATATATATATATATATATATATATATATATATATATATTCTAAAAACTGAAAATTTGAAAGATTGGCAAACCCCCATGCGTCAATTCAGTGATTACAGCTTCTAATCTTGATCTGTCTCGTGATTTGTGCGAACACAACCCTAATCCATATTCCTACATATTATGAGTTCTGAATTCCATTCCATGAAAAATCTACTTGTGTATATCCTACATGTTCAAACCTTGAACCTCTTAAACTACCATTTGGGAGTGTTGGAGCTAAGTGCCATGCAGGACAAAGTGCTACATTGTGGGAGCCACCTCTTGAGACCGTACGGCGTAAAGTGCTACATGACCGGAGCCACCTCTTGAGCCTGTAGGGGCCACCTCTAGAGTCCTCCATAACCAAATGATCAGTTAATCTTGTCTGTAATACTATGTTTCTTAATTCTTGAAATTCCATATTGGCTATAAATGAGAGTGGATGTCATAAGTAATACATGAAATATTGTGCATATAGGGCCCGGTCTGTTCCTGGGGGGAGCACCCGAAGGTACTTGTGCCCATGGGAGTTTAGCATTGCACCGGAGTACTTGTTTGACTTGAGACACTCCACCCCTACTCTCTCTTTACTTGACTGGACTTGCATGGCCCGGAACGGGCAATACTTGACTTATGGGCCGAGAAAGGACAGAATACTTGCTTGATTAAAATAGCCAATTCTATTGATACATACTAGACATTACTTGCTTGAATTGAATTTTTACTTGCTCGTACCTAAGATATACTTGTACATGAGTTCATTTTTGTACTTACGTTCATACTTGTACACGAATCCCTGCTTGCCCCTGTAGACACGCCGTTTTCACATTTTTCGTGGGTATATTTCATATTGTGCCGTGATGCCCCAAAATGGCTTACACTTTCATTTATTTGAATCATTTTCGCAATTCCGGTTGTGTAAAAATAATAATAATAAATCAAAAAATATAATAAAATGTCAAAAAAGAAATCAATATATACATGTATATAGTGATGTGCTTTATTAGTAATTAATATATATATATATAGTTATGTGTATATAATAGTAATCAATTTATATATAGTTGTGTATATAGAAATAAAATGCTTTATTAGTAATTAATATATGTGTATATAATAGTAATCAATATATATAAATATATATTTGTGTGTATATAAATAATATATTTTATTTTTTAGTAATTCTATTAATATGTATATATATATATACTTTATATAAATAATCCTTCTATTAATTTATTAATACCTCTTATCCATCCCATTTATCTCCTAATCACCATGTAATTAACCTCCACTAACCACCCCACCCACACTAATCACTTCACACCTCACTTTCCAACCCCACTCTCTCTCGATATCCACGTAATCCCCCCACTTACACTCTCCATGTCACCCCCACTCCCACTCTCTCTTATCACACACCAACTACCCCACTCATCCCTAATCACTCCCATCACCCCCCTCAACCCATAAAACACTCCCACGTCTCCTTCTCTCCCACTAAAAACCCAATTAACAACCCCTACACACATCCACCCACACATCCCCCACTTATCCCTCCACTCATCTCCCACACATTCCCCACTTATCCCTCCACCCATCTCCCACACATCCACTCACTTAATCCCCAGCCTGCCTCTCCACCGCACAAACCCCCCATTATCCCCAACCCACATCTCCATCTCTCCCACTCAACCCCACTAAACCCACTTAACCCACCCATTGACCTCCACTCATCTCCCACTCTAACCGAGCCCTTTCTCCTTCTCACACATCTCTCTATCCCTCTCCCTCACGGTCACCCCAACTCCTCCACTCCCTCTCTCCTTTTCTCTCTTTCACACCCACCTAGAGCACAACTGAGTACCCTCTCTCTTCCCAAAAAAAAACACAGCCGCAGACAAGCCTCCTCCTCCCCCACTCCACTCTTCATCTCCATCTCCCATTGAAAGCCACCGTCGCCTCCACCTCCCCCACGTCGTCGCCGCCTCGTCTCCTCCGTTGCACCGCCAGCCACCGTCGCCGCTGCCACCCTCCATCTTGCCACCGCAGCAACCCCGCGAGCCTCTCACTGCCGAGCCCCTCACAGCACCCTCTTCACCTCCTCCGGTGACTTCCACCTCGCCGCTGCCGTTCACCTCTCCCTCGCCACACCCCACACCCCTTGCATGTGCCCGCGAGCCCTTCTCCCTCTTTCTCTCCTTCTCTCTTTAACTCACATGCCACCGTGACCCTCACCCCACAACCCACTGCACCCCCTCTCCCACGTTCGCCAGCACCACTTCTGGTGCGGACACATGCCACTATGCACGCCAGTGGACGAGGACATGGCGGGCCACGAATATCTCGCCGAGGACGTGGACGCATCGGCCGAAGCCTTCACCTTCATTTCCCATTTATTTGGCCTTGTTGGGCCCTATTTGGAGCTTGTGGATCCTTATTGGGTTGTGATAGTATGTAAAAGGCTAATGGGCCTATGATCTTGTAATGGTCTAGAGTTAGTGGTCTAGAGTTAGTGGGCTTGTCTAATGGGCCTTTAAATGGGCCAAGCCCATGGTCTAGTGTGTGCCTTTAAATGGGCCAAGCCCATGGTCTAGTGTGAAAGGAGAATGGGACTTGTGGGCTTCTAGAAGGGGCGCCCCCCCTTTCTTGGTCCAAGGGGAGACAACCACCTACCTCCCTTGACTCTCCTCTTCCATTGTCACAAGGGAAGCTTCCTTTCCCCTCTCTTGGTCCAAGAGAATGGCTGCCACCTACCATTCTTCTCCCCCTCCCCTTTGAATTTCAAAGTTAGGCAAGTCTAGTGTTACCTTGTCCACCTCTCCCCCTCTCATTGTCAAAGGGGCGCAGCCCCCTCTCCCTCCCCTTGATCCCACGAATGTATCACCCCCTACCCCTTACCAATTCCTATATAAACATGTGTATAGTGTTAGGGAAGAAGTTAATGAAAGATTTGTGAGAGAAATTTGCATTAAGAGAGTGATTCTCTTCTTTTCCCCTTGGGTGTGATGCCCTGCCAAATCCTGTGATGGGATTCACCTTGGGCGTGTGACTCTCCCCTCTATCCTCCCCATCCCCTTCGCATCTAGCTCCGTCAAAATTCTCAGAGAAGCTTCTATGAGTCAGAAAAATTTCAGAGGTGGTTTTGCGTCGATCGGAGTTCTGGATCGCCAGAGACAATTCATCTCGTGACGGCGCGCAGATCTGCCCGAGCTTGTTGTCCATATCTGGAGTTTCCTGATCCCAAAATTCTCCAGATAGCCTCACAAGCCTTCTGGATCTGATTTCTATAGTGATTGAAGGATTTTCAGTCCTCTTCGCGCTGTCGCTGATCTCGTCTCGATCCAAGATCTATGCTGATCGTGGCATCAATTTTTGTGGGATCGCGTAAGCTGATCTGTGCAGACCCGACTCAGCACCAGAGCCGACTTCCCGAAGCTGCCCCACCTCCTCCCTTGCAGATCTGTGAAAGCTCTTCAGTCTGCGTCTTCCTATAGACGTCGCCGACGAGCTCCCACAAACAGTGCCTCGTTCCGACATCGGCAACCAATTTTCCCATAATTATTTGTCTTCCTGTGCAGTTCTGAGTGCACAAAACTAGAAGCTGAGAAGAGTTGTTGTTGCGCCCAGATCTTAAAAGATCTGATCGCGCCCTTCGGAGCAGACGATCTTTGTCCTGTCTCCGACGTTCTCCAACAAACGAAACTCCGATCGGGCATCAGATCTTGGCGCACCGGCCTTCGTAAGTTCGCTGCGTAGGGTGACCAGCGCGGGCAGAACCAACTCGGCTTCTAATCGGCTTATCCGATCGGCTCCGACTCGCTTCCCTCGCCTCCTGCGAGTGTGGCCCGTCAACCCGGACTTCAGCAACCCCAAAATTGATGTTTGTAGCCCGTTACCTCCCTCCGTGGAGTGGGCATCAGGTTCTGAAATTATAAATTTAACAACTGTATGTATTGGGGTTGTTTGGATTCGGCCGGGAATTCTTCCCCACGCCTAGTTGTGGAGGTACGTACTCGTTCCTCTCTCACATTGCTGGTTTAGTATATTGTCATATATGCTGTGTTTGTGAGATTAGGGCCGTTAGCTAGTTTCAATTACCGCGATTGTGTGTGAGTGAGATCCGTTCCTTAGCTCCAGTCGAGCACCGAGCTCGGACTACACCACCCTAGGCGACAGTGATTCCTTAACCGCTGCGATCCCCATGTTTCCCTCGCAAGGGATGATCGTCGGGCTACCTAGTGTTACTGTTGAGAGACATGTCCACCCGGAGAATGCCATGGTGGTCAGCCGCCCGGCTTGCCTTTAGCGTGCTAGTGCTGGCCGCAATCCAAGTCTGTCGTACGTCTTAGCCCGGTCGCGTCATCCGTCCCGCATGAAATTGGTATCAGAGCGTCAGTTTAAGTCTAGGGTCATCTAAGTCCAAGGTTGCATTACATTCCAATATTCGGTATATCAAAAGGTGTCACCCGACCGTTAGGTTACGCCTATCGGGGAGGTGATTCACTCGCGTGAGAGGATCTTCGTATCCCCGGACTCCGCCAGGTACCGGATATCGATTTAAGTCTAGGTTCCTAGTTAGTGCATTCCAACCTTTGTGTCTTTGCATGCCCACCCGGCGTGGTACCCAATACCATCGCCCCGCATCTATGGCTAACCCACGGGATGCCCCCCGGGAGACTTCCACTCCTTACATGAGGCAATGATGGCCATTATGGCTCGATTGGACCAATCTGAGGCTACCTTTCGGAATTTCTCCGATAATATTGATGGTCGCCTTAGGGCCATGGAGGGACGCATGGAGACCTCCGACAGGTCTGTCCAAGATCTAGTTGGACGGTTAGATAGAATGTCACACGGGGACCCTCCTGGAGCGGCCCAAGGCCCACCCCCACCACCTCCCGTGGTGGTCCAAGTCCAACCCGCTCCAGTAGCCCAAGTCGAACCTGCTCCCGCGGCCCAAAACCAGCCCGCACCCGCTCCTCAGCTCGACCCTCACCGAGCCATCGAACCACCACATCGTGACCTTGGTCTAGAGGACTATGGGTCCGATAATGCGTATGGGGGGTACGGCCGATGCCGTCATGGCTTTCATCAGCCAAGAGATGAGGAGGACGATAGAGTCCTTAGGACAGTGCGAGCAGACCCTCCCACTTTCAACGGGTCTTTGGACCCAAAAGTCTATCTTGATTGGGAGGCCGGCATGGACTGGTACTTCGAGTGGTTCGAAATGACGGACCTCCGGAGAGTCAGGTTTGTAAAAATGAAGTTGTTAGGGCAAGCGCAAACCTATTGGCGCAATGTTGAGAGCTTGCTCTATCAGCGTCGAGAGCCCCCGGTTGAGTCTTGGGATGAGATGAAAGATAGACTTAGAACCAAGTATCTTCCCACCTCGTACCGTCAACGACTCATTGATCGGTGGCAGAACCTCACCCAAGGTGATAGGTCTGTGTCCGAGTACATCGCAGAGTTTGGTGAATATTTTTTTGCGATGTGACATCTCGGAAGAGAGCACGATGCATGTTTCCCGCTTCCATCGTGGTCTACGGCCCCACTATCAGTACGAACCCCTTCGCCGCAATGTAACCACCGTGGAGGCCGCATATCAGGTTGCTCTCAAGTTAGAGCAGTTTGAGTTAGAGTTCGCTCTCGTCCAGCGACCGGGGACCATCCATCAACGTGGGTCTGACTCTCGGACCACACCTAGTTCCTATAGCCGATTTCCGGTGGTACGTCCTCCGGAACCCCCTCGCCAAGACCCCGCTACCCTCGGGCCTCGCCCTCTCCCTCCACGGGAACCTCTCCCTCGCCCACAGGCACCAATCCCGACCCCACACCTCTAGCATCCCACATTGCCTGCCCGACCCCAGCTCCCACCACCCCCGGCCCGTCGAGAAGACAAGGGAAAGGGGCCGATGACCGGTGGAACCTCTTCTAGCACGGGGCCACGTGACTAGTGCTATAGGTGTGGTGGAATTGGCCACTTTGCGGCCAAGTGTCCCACTCGAGAATCATTGGCTATCTCGGACACTCCAGTCCGCGACCCCATGCCCGGAGCGTGGAGGTACACTCGCCACCCTCCTCGTAGGCATTGCTTTACTCGTATATTTTTGTATATGCCGCTGCATGAGTGATAGATTATCTAGCGTGTTATCATTTTATCACCGCTGCGAGAGCGAGAGTGAGTAACCGTCCCGTGACTCGACCCGAGTTAACGCGAAAAGGCCGATACCCGAGACTCACTGCCGATTTCTCAACCGCGCACGGTCTCACGTCTTCCCTCGCTAGGGACACCCGCGAGCTAGAGTCCCAGGTCGCGTGTCCGTCCCGCATCAACTTCCCTCCCCACACCACAGCTCTACCTCCCTGCGCAACAACCACTCCGCCCTCCTCTCTCTATTTTTTTTCTCTCCATCTTCTCACTGCATCACCCCACGTCCCAAAAAAACCCAAGGCCATACAACTCTCACAGCCCAACTCCCTTTCCTCTCCCCCTCTCCCTCTGTTAACTGCCCACGATCACCCCCACTAACTCCACCGTGCGAACCACCCTCCGGCAGACCCCCTCTCTCTCGTATCCCTCTCATCCCATCAGCGCCGCCAGTGCGAGCCTCCACCATCATCGACGTCGTCGTTTGCCGACCGCCGCGAGCTCCTCCACCCCACGCCAAGCTCACCTCTAACAACGCCACCCCTTTACATGCGCCCCCACAGCCACCCCCTCTCCACGTCCAACCCCCCTCTCCCTCACTCTCTTCCCACGCCTATACAACCTGCACCGAGCCCCCTTTCCAGCCCACTGCAGCTCCACCTCTGTCACTGACTGCCACCCCAGTCGCCGCTGCACCGCCGGTCATTTCCTCACGTCGCGAAGCCACCATTGCACCGGCCAACCTCGCCAACTCCGGACGCCGTCGACCAAACCCACTGCAGCCTCTCACCGCCATCGGCCAAACACGCCGCCACACCGTCGTAGCCCGCCGACCTTCTCTTCTCCCTCCTCACCTACGTCGTCCTCCCGTCCACTTCCTCCGACCGACGCCATCTCCACAACCACTCTCATCCCCACACCCGAAAACCTCCGGTCTCTCCACCCACCGCGATCTCCCTCCCTTCTCATCTCTTTTTCCCACTCTCTCCACTGCACTCCCTATTTTCATACCACCCTAGCCAGCCGCTCTCCCTCGCCGCAGCATCCTCCCAGCCAACACCCAGCCGCTCTCCCTCTCTCTCTTCTAACTGCCCAAGCCACTGCGAGCCACCGCCGCGACCGCAATCCCTCCCTCTTACACTGCACCATCATCGCCGCTGCAACTTCACCGGTTCCCACTGCCCCAGCCACCGCGAGCCACCGCCACCGGCGACCCCCTCCCCACTGCCGTCCTCCCTGCCGTGAAGCTCGTCTCTCCTTGCGAGCCCCCGCCGGTGCACCCCGTGCCCACGCCGTAACCCACGTCCACGAGCCACCGCCACAGCACCCCCTTGCCAGTCTACTCTCGCCCCACGTCGCCCTCCGACTATCGCCCACACCCTCGGCCACCTCCAGTGTTTCCCTCGCCAAGCTGCCCACCGCCTTCCACCATCCTTCCCTCTGCGCAACCGCCGCTCCACCCCACTCCCACCTGCACCGACGCCGGCCTCCCCTCTCCATGTCGCACCGCCGCTCCTCGCCATCGCCTCCCTCGCCGCCGTCGACCGCCGGCGCCATTCCCGCCGATCGGCCAGTCACCGTCCGCCGTCGGCACCAGACGCCCAGCGCCGGCCTCCTTCTTTCTCCCTCCGTCTCTCTTCTTTCTCCCATCGCGACCTCTCTCCTGTCCCTCTCTTTCTCTCTCTTCTCTCTCTTTCACTCTCTCTCTCGATCTCTCTCTCATCTCTCCCTCTCGATCTCTCTCTCAACTTTCTTTTTTTATTAGTTTTATCACTCTTTCTCTCTCCTCTATCTCTTTCACTCTCTCTCGATATCTCTCTTCCTCTCTCTTCTTCTCTCTCTCTCTCGATATCTCTCCCTTCTCTCTCTCTCTCTTTCTTTCTTTTTTTTATTTTATTTACTCTCTCTTCTCCCCCCTCTCTCACACGAACTCTCTCTTCTCCCTCAACCGAACTCTCACTTCTTCTTTTGATCTCTCACGTGTTCTCTCTTTCTCCCCTCTCTCACTTTCTGTTTCGTTCTTTTTCTTCCCATTCTTTTCGCTTTTCTGTTTCTATTTTCATATATATACATACATATACTATTATCATATTTTTATTTATTCTTCCCTCTCCTTTCTATTTTCTTTTTTTGCCATAAACTGAAACATAAAAAAGTCTAAAAACGAAAGAAGGGAGAGTTTTCTCCCCTCTCTCTCTCCCTCTTTTTCTCCCTCTCTCTCCCTCTTTATTATTATTATTATTCATTTTTATTTTATTTTCTCATTTATTTTTAACTCTCTCCACCTTTTATACATATATATATACATATGTATAGTTATATATAAATATATATATACATATTTATATATATATACATATATATATATATATATATATATATGTATGTTTTATATAAATATATGCATGTATATGTGTTTATATATATATAGATATACATATATATATACATGTGTATTCGTGGAGAAATAAATATATACATACATATATCTATACATACATACACACACATATATATGCTTATATATCTATATAAATACATAGGTACGCTTATATCTATATATGTATATATTTGAACATATGTATGCGTGTAGAGTTACATATATGTAAATATGTTCTTCATTCATATTAGTTTGTCATCCTTCTGAAAGTGCAAAAAGAAAGACGAGACTTCGGCCCAATCAGCACTCCCGCATGTTCCCGTACGCGAGGGAAGTTGTGTCATCCCACCGTTCGCCCACGCCCTTCTCGTGTTGCTCGAAGCCCCCCGGCTTCTTAATAAGCTCCCTCTCACCCTTGTTATCCTATAGTGCTTTTCGTCGCTTATTCATGTTATTAGCATTTTATCCCATGTTCTAACTTAATTTTTGTGTTTGTTTTTTATGCAAGGGTAATCAGTTTGAAAAGTCATCTTCTTCGTCCTGTCGAAAAAAGAGGAAGGAGTCCACGTTATCCCCCTCTGAGGCGAAGCGATCATTCAATTCGGGGCCCCTAGCCCCTGACGATCACAGCATTGAACGCGCGCTTTTAGTAATCTTTTTTATGCTAATAATACCCGCGGAAAGTGATAAGCGTCCATTTTCTATGATAATTCATTGCATGTACACTATTTTATGTGCATATAATTAGGCAATTATGCATGATCTATCGTTAATCTCAACTTCGCATGTAGATTGGATCTTTCATGCAAATTAATTAGTTTGGTGATTTTATTTAATAAAATAGAGGTGAGAGTCATGAACATTAATTCTCCATTGCATAATTATGAGCAATTGTGATTCATGTGCACATTATGGTAATTTTTATGGACTAAATCGTAATTATATGTGTGCAGGACAACAAAGGTAATTGCAAAAGAAGCTGGGGGCAAAACAGTCATCACCATTTTGACCAAGTCAAAAGCATATATTTTGGTTGGAGGGAAAAGAAATTTTAAAAGTTTGAAATTGAGGAAAAGAAACACATATTTTGGTTGGAGGGAAAATTGAATTCAAAGTTTGAAATAAAGGAGAGACATGATGAGCCTTGAAAAAGGGGATGCTTAAAGTCCAAGAAAGGGGGTGCCCACCTACTTTTTCTCTTCCCCATGCATCATATTCCACTTGAATCCCAGCCATCCATCCACCCAACTTTCCCTATAAATAGCCCATGACAAGGAGGAGAAAGGGGGTTCTTCTTTTGATAATCTTTCACTCTTTCTCTCCCAACCTTAGGTCTCCAGTTTCTCTCACGTAAGTTCATTTTCTCCTCTTGCTGTCTTCATAAAAGTTTTTCATTTTTTTGTTCTCTACAACTTCTTCTTCTGTAGCATCTTCTAGTTCCTTCTAGTTTTCAAGGTATTTCATATTTTTCACTGTGGTATCATGTTCATATGTGAACCAGTGTTTCTCTCTGTTCTTCCTCTTATTTGTCCCCCTTCTAGTCATTTTCTTCTCTTTCTATCTTCATGAAAGTTCTTTATTTTTACGTGTGCTACAACTTCTTCTTCTACCTCATCCTCTAATTCGTTCCGTTTTGAAAGTTATTTCTTATTTTTCAACTTGTTATCCTGTGATTTTACTGTTCATCCGAGGTTCTAACTTCTGTAATTCCTCAGTTTTGAAGCCCTTCCCCTCTTTCTTTATCTCTGAGTTCTTCATTAAAGTTCTTCCTCGCTTGTAGATCTAGATTTTCTTATTCTATCACCTCCTCCAATTCTTCTTTGTTTACGAGTTATATTTATTTTCCCACTGTTTTACTCTCTCATCTTCTTCCTTCTTCATCTCCACACAAACCCTTCCACATTCCTCTCTTTATTTCTCTCCAAAGTTTATCATCCACAACTCTCCTTTCATGGCGGTGTGTACATCAAGGCGGGCGACGTTCCAAGGCTCGTGATGTGGACGACGACGGCTTCTTCATCCATCTCTTTCCACGACGATCTCTTTCAAGGCGAAGCGATCCTCTCCAAGGCTCGGCGAGGAGGAGACGACGGCGTCATCACCATTGCTACTACCATCTTCACACTCAGGCTCCTTTTTTTATTATTGCTTTAGTTTCATTTTACTTCATTGTAATCTCGTCACATCTTTATTGTAAGCTTGTCTTACATTTCATGTACTTGTTTCTTTATGTTAATGAAAGAAGTGTCCATTTTATCTAGATCTTGTTCATCTTTCCTCTCTTCCTCCTTCTTCTACCTCTTCTTCTCCACTTTATGCAACTATTTCCTAAAGCATAGGCTCATAGTCATAAGTGTTTTTAATTAAGTGTTTGTTTCGTTCATCATTTCATTATTTTCTTTAAGCAAAGTAAAATCACAAGTGTTTTTCAAAGGACTCCAAGGTTGTTAACTTTAAAAATCTCTTCTTTCCTGTGGATTCGACCCTTCTCGCCACCATATTACGTCTCTCTTTCATCTAGTGCGAGTTGGAATTTTTAAGATTGATACGCGTATTTTAAACGACGAACTTTCGCGTGATCAATTTTTGGCGCCGTTGTCGAGGAAGGATGATGATTTTTGATTTAAGAACTTTGTTTTCCTTGTGTATATAGGATACTAATAAAGCTCTCTTTTCTTTTTTTTTACAGGTTAAAAAAATTTTAAAAAAGTTAGAGGTAAGTTTGTATTTCTTTCTTTCATCTTTTGATTTTGTCATTCATTTCAAAAAAAAAAAGAGAATGAGGGATTGCGCATCAAGTAAGTCTTCAAACTTATTCCTCTCATTTTGTGTCATTTCCTTAATGTTCTTGTATATTGTGGTTAGATAGGTTCAAAAAAAAAACTCTTCACTTGAACTCAATAAAAGTCTTCATTCCAAGAGTAGAAATCACACTTTCATGTTTTAGGTCATGCATCATTTAGGATAGTATTTGTTTTTCCTTGTTGTTTAATTATTGTTAACTGTATTTTTGAAGATTGCGGGAGATAAGGTGAGTATTCTAACTTTTCCAAAAGTATGCTCATGCATTTCCACACTTGCATAGAACCCCTTGTTTGAACTTGCTTTGTTGCATTTCATTTCAAAGTATCTTACGGGCAACACCCATAAGCAAGATAAGGTGGGAATTTTATCACCCTTCCTTAGCCCACAAACTATAATTCTCTTGCATCATTGCATCACCTAGACCTTAAATAAAATCCAGTAGATGTTGGCCCTAGGTTCACACTGTGGTTCTTATGTTATTTGGGCTTACCCTCTTGTGGAAACTGGTGCCTATGGCAAGACGGTCGAACGGCAAACGCCTTAAGCGGGCTAGTGGTTTGTAATTAGGTCCCTACGAAAGTAGGGGGTGCCTCCCACTATCCCACCCCTTACCTGGCAGGTGGAAATATTGACGGTGAACTTAAGTTACACTTTAGTCATTTTATGAAATCAAATTCGTAGGTCAAGGTCACATCTAGGTCATTAGGTAATTTGTGTGACAACTTGCTTGCGTTTGAATAAAAAAATAAAAATAAAAATAAAAAAAATAAAAAAATTCTCTTCTTCTCTCCCTTCGTCGTTGTTAGTGTTAAAAAAAGCACAAAAAATATAAAGAAAAAAAATAAAAAAATCATCTCCATGGATTGGGTTCTTAATCAAAGTAATTGCTTGACCCAAAACCAATTCATTCCTATGGTCCAAACTCTCATACACCACCTACCTTTCAAGATGATCACACATGGGCCCGGTCGACTCATTATGTAGGTGAGTATCTGACCCAATATCCATCTTTCACCCAACTCAATGAAAGCCCATATCCCTGGTCGGCCCAACAAGATAACCCCACACCCATGGCAGCCCAATATCCTTATCCTTCCCAAAACCAAGATCAATTTGCTCAATCCTATTTAGGGGACCATATGCCATTCCTCCCTCATGAACAAACTTCAACATGCCAAAACTTTCCTACACCTTCTTGCACTTCTATCTTTGAGTGGGAAATCAAAATAATTTCTCTTGGGAAAATCCTCAATATCAAGCGTCATGCCCTCCCGAGTCAAACTTTTAAACTCAATTTGATCAAAATCAATATGGAGGGCATGTCACACTTCCCTTATCAATATGATCATCAATACATTCATTCCACCCCTCCATACAATGGTCCATCAAATGAAGAAAAACTCAACCAATTGATTCAAATCATCTTGAATAATCAACAAAGCTTTGGTTCCCTCCAAATCAAATTGGACCAACTCACAAAAGTCACATATAAATTGTCTATGGACCAAGTGCCTAACCCCCTTGATGTAAATTTGGAAGATCAATTCCCTCACTTTACCCAACACACTTATTCTTACCAGCAACCTATGGTTCTTCTGCTAAAAGAAACTTTTGACCTAGGTAATGAGGGAATTGTGGAAAAATTGTATCGAAAAGAATCTGGGGTGATGAGCAAGGTGACTTATTTGTGTGAGGAGTCCATACCTATCTATGAGGAGAGCCACAATAGGTCGGTTGAAAATAAGTTGGGGGGTGAATCAAATGATGTGCAAAATGATGCTAGTGAAAACTATGAAAGTGAGAATACCCATGGGTCAATTGAGAAAGAATGTAGAACAGATGATTGTCTAGCTGAAAAGGATTATAAGGTAATGGAATGTGACCCTCCTTACTTGAAAGAATATCATGAAAGGACCATATCGGAAGATTTCTCATTTCATCTCACAGTCCCACAATTGGAAAAATTGATTGACATGCTTCCTATGTTAGAACAATGTGAACACTTTGGCATCAAGAGTGTCATCATTAACTCATGTGAAGAGAAGCATAAAGAAGAAGGTAATGATGATGTTGCAAACATGTTGAATGATAAATATCATGAGGAAGAGAATTGTGAAGGGCCCTTGAGTGAAAAATACATCTCTAATTTAAATGCCCCACTTGTGGAGAATATATCTGATAATCTCATGTTGATAGAGGATATTGATAACGGGGCATCACGTGAAGAATTTGATAACATCACTCCAAACACCAAAGTCTCAATTGACGATATACTTGAAGAGGAGGATTGTCTTGGGGTTAATAATCTTGATGATTTAATGAAGATGACTTTTGAATACCCTCCTCTTGAAGAACATGATGAAAGGACTATGTTGGAGAAGTTTACATTTGATCTACCCACCTCACCATTGAAAAATGTGATTGATAATCTTCATGAGTGTGATGAAGGGGCCTTGTTGGAAAGATTTACATTTGGTCTATCCACCCCATTACTGGAAAGTTTGATTGATAAATTTCATTCGAGTGAAGAGTGTGATGAAGAGGCTTCATTAGAGAACTTTATATTTGATCTGACCCCTTAACCCTGCCCCATAAAGTTTGAATTATTAGATGGGTCCACACCTTCCAATTTGATTTCCCTGCAAGTTAAGCCTCCCCAATATGACATTTTAGGACCTGAGGGAGATATGCCAACTATATTCACTTTTGATTTGATGTCTCATCAGGAAGATAAGTTCATTAGTGTCTTTATTGCTCATGAGACTATCATTACGGAGAATGTGGTTAACAATGTCAATCTTTATAAGCCACTGATGCTTGACCGAGTTAATGTGGAGGAAATAATCAATAAAGGGATAGTCATGTTGGAAGATACAGGACAAGGGGACCAATGGATAGATATTAGGGAGAGAGTCCATCCCGATCTTGATAGATTGATGGCCATTGATCATTACATGCCTCTTAAAGATGAAAACTGGCTCACACATATGGTCAGAGTTAAAATCAATAATGTGCAAGACCAGCATATTTCTAGCTCCAATACGTACATGCTTACTCTTGTCTTCCAATGGCATAAGGGCTGGAATTTGAAGGAGGACAAGATCACTTGGTGGCTCATTCTAAATGCCACCCATTTTTTAGTGAGCTACATTACGTCTGGCTGAAGACGTTAAACTTAGCGTTTCTTGGGAGGTAACCCACAGTTTTCGTAATTTTTGTGTGCTAATAAATGGCTTCTTGGAAGGCAACCCAAGTTTCTATTATAGTTTTTTTTATTTTTTATTTTTTTAGGTATGAATAAAAGAAAAGTTGGGGGGAGAGAGAAGATTACTTGCAACTATGTCTCGCCTTTAACGGCAAGTACCGCCTTTGGTCAGCAAGGATGTCCGTCGAAGTTCACTTTCGTCAAGTTGTCCCGTTCCTTCACAAATTTCATGTCTACATTGTTCTATTCATACATATTACATATGCCAATTAGGACAATGTCATTCAAATTGGGGGGGAGAAAAGAAAACAAACGTTTCATTTCATGTGAGTACAACCTGATCTGAGTTCTTACTTGATTTCATGTATTGTTGCATGCAAATGAAAAGATGTAAACTCCATTTTGAGTCTCATGATTCATGTTTAAATTAAAAGTAATTCTAGAATAGAAAAGACTAGGGAGAAGGATGATGGAGAGTTTAGTCAATCTAGCCATGGAAAACTGATATAAGAATCTCTTTAAAGTTCATGTGCACTTTAGAAAAAAAAACTTTCATGTTGCACACTAATAAAACAAGCAAGACAAGCCCTCTACTATCTTGGATATATTGTCTGATATTCTGCACCTCTTAAGAAAGGATATCCTTTTACAAAGCTTTCTGCCAAATTATCTATCAAATAAGTGCAATGGCACTATGAAAAAAAAAAGAAGAAAAAAAAAAGAAGAAAAGAACATAATGAAAAATGTCTCAATTCTTAGTAACTGGCCCTACTTCACCTAAGACATGTTGAGGTTCGCGTCAAACGGAAAAGGGAACCATGATCTTAGTAACCGGGCCTACTTCACTTAAGACGTGTTGAGGTTCGCGCAAAATAGTGAAGGGATAGTGCAACATCATGTGTGAAATAAAAGATCCCAAAGGGACAAAGAAATAAGGCAGACAAAAAAGCTAGTATGCTTAATGCTCTGGTTAGGAGGTGCAGGGTTAAATGATATTTGTTTGGAATAACAAATGAGGGATGCAATTGTCTAAGCTGTGAATTTAGTATTACACATACACAAGTGATATTGAACTTTACTTTGAATTCTTGATCATGTACCTAAATTTTCAAACTAAGGTTAGTGTGCATTATTGATTCCGGATTCCTAATCTTTGGTTGATTCTATGAAGGGAGAGCTGGATATAAGAGCATGAATTTTACAAACTCTTGTTAGTCCTAAATTTTAATTTATTTGTATTGCTAAGGGACTAGCAATGAGTAAGTTGGGAGGTGTGATAAGCGTCTATTTTCTATGATAATTCATTGCATGTACACCATTTTATGTGCATATAATTAGGTAATTATGCATGATCTATCGTTAATCTCAACTTCGCATGTAGATTGGACCTTTCATGCAAATTAATTAATTTGGTGATTTTATTTAATAAAATAGAGTTGATAGTCATGAACATTAATTCTCCATTGCATAATTATGAGTAATTGTGATTCATGTGTACATTATGGTAATTTTTATGGACTAAATTGTAATTATATGTGTGCAGGACACCGAAGGTAATTGTAAAAGAAGTTGGGGGTAAAACTATCATCACCACTTTGACCAAGTCAAAAGCATATATTTTGGTTGGAGGGAAAAGAAATTTCAAAAGTTTAAAATTGAGGAAAAGAAACACATATTTTGGTTGGAGGAAAAATTGAATTCAAAGTTTGAAATAAAGGAGAGACATGATGAGCCTTGGAAAAGGGGGTGCCCACCTACTTTTTCTCTTTCCCATGCATCATATTCCACTTTATGCAACTATTTCCTAAAGCATAGGCTCATAGTCATAAGTGTTTTTAATTAAGTGTTTGTTTCGTTCATCATTTCATTATTTTCTTTAAGCAAAGTAAAATCACAAGTGTTTTCCAAAGGACTCCAAGGTTGTTAACTCTAAAAATCTCTTCTTTCATGTGGATTCGACCCTTCTCGCCACCATATTACGTCTCTCTTTCATCTAGTGCGAGTTGGAATTTTTAAGATTGATACGCGTGTTTTAAATGACGAACTTTCGCGTGATCAATTTTTGGCGCCGTTGTCGGGGAAGAATGATGATTTTTGATTTAAGAACTTTGTTTTCCTTGTGTATATAGGATACTAATAAAGCTCTCTTTTCTTTTTTTTTACAGGTTAAAAAAATTTCAAAAAAATTAGAGGTAAGTTTGTATTTCTTTCTTTCATCTTTTGATTTTGTCATTCATTTCAAAAAAAAAGAGAATGAGGGATTGCGCATCAAGTAAGTCTTCAAACTTATTCCTCTCATTTTGTGTCATTTCCTTAATGTTCTTGTATATTGTGGTTAGATAGGTTCAAAAAAAAACTCTTCACTTGAACTCAATAAAAGTCTTCATTCCAAGAGTAGAAATCATACTTTCATGTTTTAGGTCATGCATCATTTAGGATAGTATTTATTTTTTCTTGTTGTTTAATTATTGTTAACTGCATTGTTGAAGATTGCGGGACACAAGGTGAGTATTCTAACTTTTCCAAAAGTATGCTCATGCATTTCCATACTTGCATAGAACCCCTTGTTTGAACTTGCTTTGTTGCATATCATTTCAAAGTATCTTACGGGCAACACCCATAAGCAAGATAAGGTGGGGATTTCATCACCCTTCCTTAGCCCACAAACTATAATTCTCTTGCATCATTGCATCACCTAGACCTTAAATAAAATTCAGTAGATGTTGGCCCTAGGTTCACACTGTGGTTCTTATGTTATTTGAGCTTACCCTCTTGTGGAAACTGGTGCCTATGACAAGACGGTCGAACGGCAAACGCCTTAAGCGGGCTAGTGGTTTGTAATTAGGTCCCTACGAAAGTAGGGGGTGCCTCCCACTACCCCACCCCTTACCTGGCCGGTGGAAATATTGACGGTGAACTTAAGTTACACTTTAGTCATTTTATGAAATCAAATTCGTAGGTCTAGGTCACATCTAGGTCATTAGGTAATTTGTGTGACAACTTGCTTGTGTTTGCATAAAAAAATAAAAATAAAAATAAAAAAATAAAAAAAATTCTCTTCTTCTCTCCCTTCGTCGTTGTTAGTGTTAAAAAAAGCACAAAAAATATAAAGAAAAAAAATAAAAAAATCATCTCCATGGATTGGGTTCTTAATCAAAGTAATTGCTTGACCTAAAACCAATTCATTCCTATGGTCCAAACTCTCATACACCACCTACCTTTCAAGATGATCACACATGGGCCCGGTCGACTCATTATGTAGGTGAGTATCTGACCCAATATCCATCTTTCACCCAACTCAATGAAAGCCCATATCCCTGGTCGGCCCAACAAGATAACCCCACACCCATGGCAGCCCAATATCCTTATCCTTCCCAAAACCAAGATCAATTTGCTCAATCCTATTTAGGGGACCATATGCCATTCCTCCCTCATGAACAAACTTCAACATGCCAAAACTTTCCTACACCTTCTTGCACTTCTATCTTTGAGTGGGAAATCAAAATAATTTCTCTTGGGAAAATCCTCAATATCAAGCGTCATGCCCTCCCGAGTCAAACTTTTAAACTCAATTTGATCAAAATCAATATGGAGGGCATGTCACACTTCCCTTATCAATATGATCATCAATACATTCATTCCACCCCTCCATACAATGGTCCATCAAATGAAGAAAAACTCAACCAATTGATTCAAATCATCTTGAATAATCAACAAAGCATTGGTTCCCTCCAAATCAAATTGGACCAACTCACAAAAGTCACATATAAATTGTCTATGGACCAAGTGCCTAACCCCCTTGATGTAAATTTGGAAGATCAATTCCCTCACTTTACCCAACACACTTATTCTTACCAGCAACCTATGGTTCTTCTGCTAAAAGAAACTTTTGACCTAGGTAATGAGGGAATTGTGGAAAAATTGTATCGAAAAGAATCTGGGGTGATGAGCAAGATGACTTATTTGTGTGAGGAGTCCATACCTATCTATGAGGAGAGCCACAATAGGTCGGTTGAAAATAAGTTGGGGGGTGAATCAAATGATGTGCAAAATGATGCTAGTGAAAACTATGAAAGTGAGAATACCCATGGGTCAATTGAGAAAGAATGTAGAACAGATGATTGTCTAACTGAAAAGGATTATAAGGTAATGGAATGTGACCCTCCTTACTTGAAAGAATATCATGAAAGGACCATATCGGAAGATTTCTCATTTCATCTCACAGTCCCACAATTGGAAAAATTGATTGACATGCTTCCTATGTTAGAACAATGTGAACACTTTGGCATCAAGAGTGTCATCATTAACTCATGTGAAGAGAAGCATAAAGAAGAAGGTAATGATGATGTTACAAACATGTTGAATGATAAATATCATGAGGAAGAGAATTGTGAAGGGCCCTTGAGTGAAAAATACATCTCTAATTTAAATGCCCCACTTGTGGAGAATATATCTGATAATCTCATGTTGATAGAGGATATTGATAACGGGGCATCACGTGAAGAATTTGATAACATCACTCCAAACACCAAAGTCTCAATTGAGGATATACTTAAAGAGGAGGATTGTCTTGGGGTTAATAATCTTGATGATTTAATGAAGATGACTTTTGAATACCCTCCTCTTGAAGAACATGATGAAAGGACTATGTTGGAGAAGTTTACATTTGATCTACCCACCTCACCATTGAAAAATGTGATTGATAATCTTCATGAGTGTGATGAAGGGGCCTTGTTGGAAAGATTTACATTTGGTCTATCCACCCCATTACTGGAAAGTTTGATTGATAAATTTCATTCGAGTGAAGAGTGTGATGAAGAGGCTTCATTAGAGAACTTTATATATGATCTGACCCCTTAACCCTGCCCCATAAAGTTTGAATTATTAGATGGGTCCACACCTTCCAATTTGATTTCCCTGCAAGTTAAGCCTCCCCAATATGACATTTTAGGACCTGAGGGAGATATGCCAACTATATTCACTTTTGATTTGACGTCTCATCAGGAAGATAAGTTCATTAGTGTCTTTATTGCTCATGAGACTATCATTACGGAGAATGTGGTTAACAATGTCAATCTTTATAAGCCACTGATGCTTGACCGAGTTAATGTGGAGGAAATAATCAATAAAGGGATAGCCATGTTGGAAGATACAGGACAAGGGGACCAATGGATAGATATTAGGCAGAGAGTCCATCCCGATCTTGATAGATTGATGGCCATTGATCATTACATGCCTCTATACTTTGGTTGTCCAGGTCCTCCCCATGTTGTCAAGTCTGGTAGATGTCATAGGCATATTAGATCTTTTTTTTTGGTTCGAGATGATAGCACTTTGAAGATAAACCTTGACCTAGCGTAGGCCCCATGGAGGCGACCTGTTGACCCCCTGGCTATGGCGTCCTCGGGGGGGCCCGGCGTGGCCCCCTCTGCCGTGGCCTCTCCTTCTTCGTCCCCTCTCGCATTGGTTTCTTCCTTCCCCGCTGTCCCCCCTGCTGCTGAGTCTTCGGGAAGAAGTCGCTCTTTTGCTGAAGCTCTTGCTTCGTCTTTACTTCCGCCTGTTGTCCCCGGTAAGGTTCATGAGCCCGCGCTTACGGACAGTGGCGAACCGGCTGTTTTCTTCTCTGCAGAGGAACTTGCAGCGTCCATGGTGCCTTTTATGTTTGCGCTGGTGGCGCGAACGCCTCAAGGAAGACCTGCTTTCCCTGAGATCAGGGCCCATCTCAATAACCGGTGCCGCTTCAAGGAGGATTATGTGATCAGTGCATTGGATTCCAAGCACCTGCTTCTTCGATTCCGCAACCACGATGATTATTTACAACTGCTTCTGAGAGAACATCTCTATGTTCATGGACGGCTTTTTCGGTTCTTCAAATGGACGATGCATTTCTCTCCCAATGCTGACTCGTCTATATTGCCGGTATGGATTTCCTTCCCTGGATTGCCTGTAAATCTTTTTGTGGAACCCATGTTACGTTCTATTGCTGGGAACATCGGGAAGGTGTTGAAAATTGATCCATCCACTCTAAATCTTTCCAACACGGTGGCTGCCCGTGTTTGTGTTGAGCTGGATATCCTGAAGTCTCACCCTCATAGACTGTGGGTTGGCTTTCCGGGAGGAGGTGCCTGGCAAGAAATTTTGTACCCTGAGATACCCCCTTTCTGTTCGAGTTGTTCCAGACTAGGCCACAATTTGAACGAATGCAAAGGTAAGTTGATCAAATCTGTGGCAAATTCTGCATTGCCACAGGCTACTCATCGACCTTTACAGAGGGTCAAAAATGTTTGGAAACAGGTGGATCAGCTGAATTCTGGTGCAAAGAGTAATGTAGGAGGTGATATGCCTCCCCCCACTAAGCCATTGATTTCACATGACACTCCGGGTGGTGATGTTGCAGAAGCACATATGGATGCTAGTACAAACAATGAAGAATATTTGGCGCCTTTCTCTAAGATTGCGGGTGAAAATGCAAATCCGGAAGATCCAATGCATACACATAAGGAAGGCAGCGATCAAAGGGCACAATCTTTTTCCTGTACTCTCACAGATGTAAATGTGGCTGGCACCTCATTTCCGTTGGGTTCAGTGGATTCTCCTTGTCGGAATACTGGAATCCATTCAGAAACAAATGTTGCTCCTATTAGTGAGCTCCCTTCAGGACAAAGGGTTGATAGTACATATCTCATTGCTCTAGTTCCGGAATTAGCTATTGTGGATCACCTCCCTGTGAACACACAACAGGATCCTTTTCTTGCCTTAAGCGATCAGAGGACTTCACTGTCTACCTTTCAGAAACAGCAGCATAGTGTGGATTTGACTAGTAAAAGACAGAACATTGCATCTGAAGCCAAAATTGAAAATTCCAGGTTCTTGCTTAATGAACCTACAAGTGTCAAAACTAGATCCATGATCAGGACAGGATCTTTTGGGTCTCTTCCTCAATCCAAATCCAAATGAATTACATCATATGGAATATAAGAGGAATAGGAAATGACATATCTATTGGGAGGGTTAAACTATTCATCAAGACCCACAAAATTGATTGCATTGTTGTGCTGGAGCCCAAAATCCATGTCAGTAAAATGACCCAAATCTGCAGAAAATTAGGCATGAGTAACTGTGTTGCTAACTGTGATGATATGGCGCACATTTGGATTTTCTGGAGAGATCCCCTGGATTTTTCAATTGTTAAATTGGATGAACAGAAAATTACAATCACTCAAACTGGTTCTGTCTGGCCTCTATTCCATCTTTCTTTTGTTTATGCAAAATGTACCATTCAGGAGAGGCAGGCCTTATGGATGTCCCTTCGATCAGTGCATTCTCAAATCTCAGGGCCTTGATTAGTTGCTGGAGACTTTAACTGCATTATGACAGTGGATGAAAAAATTGGTGGCAATCCTCCAAATATGGGTGCCATCTCTGACTTTGTTGAGTGTGTTTCAGACTGTGCTCTACTAGATGCAGGCTTCATTGGCTCTCAGTACACTTGGCACAATAACCAATCTGGAGGTCATGGTATTTGGGCTCGGCTGGACAGAGTGCTAATAAATTCGGATTGGCAAAACCTTTTCCCTATTTCGGTTGAACATTTATCTAGGGAAGCCTCTGATCATGCACCTTTATTGGTGAAATTACTACTCAAGAATACTTCCAAGAGCCGGTTTTGCTTTCAGAAAATGTGGACTTTGCATGACAATTTTCTTATGGCTGTTAATACTTGCTGGCTTACCAGCCCCTTGGCCTCCTCTCCCATATCTACTCTGTACTTGAAGTTCAAATACCTGAGAAGTATGCTTCGAAATTGGAACAAGCAGACCTTCGGGAATGTTCATTTTAATTTGAAGGCAGCTGAGGATGCGGTTCTAAAAGCAGAACATGCTTATGATGTACACCCATCATTGGAAAATTTTAACATTTTAGAGAAGGCAAAATCCCTTGAATCTGAAAAGCTCTTGCATGAGGAATGTTTTTGGAGACAGAAATCAGGGATCAGATGGCTCAAGGAGGGGGACAGAAACAATAAATTCTTCTATACTTCGACAAAAGCTAAAAGAAACAAACAGTATATTCCTCAGCTCCGAAATTCAGCAGGATTGCTAACCTCAGACCATGAGGATATGAAGAACATAGCTGTTGCTCATTTTCAGTCAGCTTTCTCCTCTCAACTTCATTCTATTGAGGAAACCTCCTTAAACTGCATCCCATCTTTAGTAACACTACAGGATAACTTCATGCTCTGTGATGTTCCTACTGCTCTGGAAATCAAGGACACTGTCTATGCTCTGTCTGCTGATAGTGCACCAGGGCCGGATGGTTTCACTGGTGCTCTTTTCCAGAAGACTTGGCCTATTATTTCTGATGTGGTTGTTAGTGCAGTTCAAGAGGTTTTTACTAACTCTCAGCCTCTTCCGAGATTTGTTTCTTCCACTTTAATTGCTTTAATTCCAAAAAAACCAAAGGCAGTGGACATCTCAGACTACAGGCCAATCAGTCTTTACAATTTCTTTTATAAGATCATTTCTGCCATTGTTAACAAAAGGTTAGCAACTATACTGCCAAAGATTATTTCTCAGGAGCAAACTGCTTTTGTCAAAGGGAGGCACATAACTGAAAATATTGCTTTAGCTCAAGACTTGACTCAGGAACTTGGCAGAAAAACCAGAGGTAAAAATATCATCTTTAAACTAGACATGGCCAAGGCATATGATAGACTGGAATGGGACTTCCTATATGCTGTTATGCAAAGATTCGGCTTCAGTCAAACTTTTATACAACTGATTGGCAAGCTTATCCAGAATTGCTGGTTCTCTGTATTATTAAATGGTGATGTTGCAGGTTTTTTTAAGTCATCTAGGGGTGTTCGGCAGGGTGATCCGATTGCCCCCTCCTTATTCATTATTGCTGAGGAAAGTTTGAGCAGAACTCTAAAAGAAGCTCAGTACAAGAGACAAATTGAAAGCTTTCAAGGGCCTCGGAGGTGTCCTACTATAACTCATTTATTATTTGCAGATGACACATTGATATTCAATAAGGCTAGCATTAACTCTGTAAGAAATTTATTGAAATTGCTTACAGCTTACGAACGTGGATCAGGTCAGCTTATCAATACTAGTAAGAGTGGTTTTCTCTTACACCCTAAGACAAATGATTCCACTGCTAATCAAATATCCAGGATGACAGGTTACATCAGACACAGTTTCCCTCTCAAATATCTTGGTTTTCCTCTGGCCATAGGCCGCACCAGAAAAGTTCATTTTGCAGGTATCATTCACTCCATACAAAAGAGGATATCAGGTTGGAAATCCACTCTCCTCTCACAAGGTGCAAAGTTGATTCTGATAAAGCATGTACTTACATCTATTCCCATTTATACCCTGTCCACTACTCCCTTTCATTCTGGTACTCATCAACTTCTGGAAAAGTCATTCGTAAATTTCTTCTGGGGCTCTTCCCCTATAGGACACAAAAGACATTGGAGATCCTGGGACCTCATCTGTAGACCCATTTCTCAGGGAGGTCTAGGTATCATGTCCCTAAGGCAGATGGATATTTCTCTTAGAGTTAAGATGCTATGGCAAGCATTGCATTCAAACTCCTTGTGGGCAAATTACTTCAGAGCTAAGCATATTGGGCAGCTCCACTTGAGAGATGTGAACTTTCATAAAATGGTTGGACCTGCAAGACGAAGCTGGATCAAGGCAAAACAGATTGTCCTACAACATCACAAGACCATCATTGGAGATGGGAAACACACAAACTTTTGGCAAGATCACTGGATTGGTCAGCAATGTCTATCAGACTTTATCCCTGATAACAGTATTCCAAACTCTAATATTACTGTGAGTGACTTCCTGCAGCATCCCCAAAGAGAGGAAATTGAAGTACTGGACAGATTTTTGCCTGCTAAGCTAAAAATAGCCGTTCTTCATACCTCACTGAAGCCTGAAACTGATCTTCCAGTTTGGAGTCTGTCCTCCACAGGACGCTGCTCGGTGGCTTCCACTTACAAAATCCTATCAGACACAGCATCCATTCAGCAAGCCATTCAATGGGCTAGTCTTTGGTCTCCATGGCTACCAACCAAAATATCAGTCCACTTATGAAAAATTCTTCACAACAGCCTTCCTGTTGACAGAAATGTACAGCGACTGGGTGTCCAAATGTGTTCTAAATGCTCCTGTTGTCAGGCTCATCAGGGGGAAAGCCTCAATCACCTGTTCATCCACAGTGAGTTAGCAGATTATATATGGTCTTATTTCCAATCGAAGGGGCTGCCTTTTGAAGGAAATTCAGTTCTATCTTTCATTCCCAATGCTGCCAGCCACATAAAGCCGAATTCAGCTCATGGTCTCCTAGTCCTAGCAGTGATTGGTTTTGGTTTCTGGGAAATGTGAAGAGCAAGAAATTCTATGAGATATGACGGCTGTGATATTTCCAACCGACGTGTTCTCCTTCAAATTATTGCTAAAGTTAAACAGGTTTGCTCAATTGCCTCCTTCAAGGAGCATGATATTAGCAAACGGAGGGTACTTGACTCCTTTGGGATTTCTCCCCCTTGTTCTATAGGTGCTCTGTTGAAAACTATTAAATGGGTTTCTCCCCCTTGGACATCTTTAAAATTAAATACCGATGGAGCTTGCAAGTCGGATGGAACCTCAGGTGGAGGTGGTGTCATCAGAGACCATAAAGGAAATGTCATACTAGCTTTCTCCCATTTCTATGGTCAGGCCAACAGTATAGTTGCAGAAGCAAGAGCACTCATTGATGGGATTAAGTATTTACATACAATTTCAGTTCACCCAGCTTTTATTGAATGTGATTCTCAAGTTCTTGTTCGAACTATCAACAAGGAATACCACTGTCCATGGTCAATCCTTTCTTATGCTAGAGAGATTTGGAGATCAATCACACATCTTGACAAGATTGTTCACACTTACAGAGAAGGGAATAAAGTGGCGGATCTGCTTGCCTCGCTAGCCTGTACTTCAAAATGTAATACCTTTTTTTCCTACACTGATTTGCCCCCTGCTATAAAGGGAGAGGCCTGAATGGATAAGCTGGGAATGCCCAGCATCCGACAGATGTAATTATTTTTCCTATTATATAGCAATAAAATTCACCCCCTAGTGACTGATGGCCCACCCATCTGTCCCTAGGTAGGGCTTTTTGGATCAAAAAAAAATCATTACATGCCTCTTAAAGATGAAAACTGGCTCACACATATGGTCAGAGTTAAAATCAATAATGTGCAAGACCAGCATATTTCTAGCTCCAATACGTACATGCTTACTCTTGTCTTCCAATGGCATAAGGGTTGGAATTTGAAGGAGGACAAGATCACTTGGTGGCTGATTCTAAATGTCACCCGTTTTTTAGTGAGCTACATTACGTCTGGATGAAGACGTTAAACTTAGCGTTTCTTGGGAGACAACCCACAGTTTTCGTAATTTTTGTGTGCTAATAAATGGCTTCTTGGAAGGCAACCCAAGTTTGTATTATAGTTTTTTTTATTTTTTATTTTTGTAGGTATGAATAAAGGAAAAGTTGGGGGGAGAGAGAAGATTACTTGCAACTATGTCTCGCCTTTAACGGCAAGTACCGCCTTTGGTCAGCAAGGATGTCCGTCGAAGTTCACTTTCGTCAAGTTGTCACGTTCCTTCACAAATTTCATGTCTACATTGTTCTATTCATACATATTGCATATGCCATTGAGGACAATGTCATTCAAATTGGGGGGGAGAAAAGAAAACAAACGTTTCATTTCATGTGAGTACAACCTGATCTGAGTTCTTACTTGATTTCATGTATTGTTGCATGCAAATGAAAAGATGTAAACTCCATTTTGAGTCTCATGATTCATGTTTAAATTAAAAGTAATTCTGGAATAGAAAAGACTAGGGAGAAGAATGATGGGGAGTTTAGTCAATCTAGCCATGGAAAACTGATATAAGAATCACTTTAAAGTTCATGTGCACTTTAGAAAAAAAAACTTTCACATTGCACACTAATAAAACAAGTAAGACAAGCCCTCTACTATCTTGGATATATTGTCTGATATTCTGCACCTCTTAAGAAAGGATATCCTTTTACAAAGCTTTCTGCCAAATTATCTATCAAATAAGTGCAATGGCACTATGAAAAAAAAAGAAGAAAAAAAAAAGAAGAAAAGAACATAATGAAAAATGTCTCAATTCTTAGTAACTGGCCCTACTTCACCTAAGACATGTTGAGGTTCGCGTCAAACGGAAAAGGGGACCCTGATCTTAGTAACCGGGCATACTTCACTTAAGACGTGTTGAGGTTCGCGTAAAATAGTGAAGGGATAGTGCAACATCATGTGTGAAATAAAAGATCCCAAAGGGACAAAGAAATAAGGCAGACAAAAAAGCTAGTATGCTTAATGCTCTGGTTAGGAGGTGCAGGGTTAAATGACATTTGTTAGGAATAACAAATGAGGGATGCAATTGTCTAAGTTGTGAATTTAGTATTATACATACACAAGTGATATTGAACTTTACTTTGAATTCTTGATCATGTACCTAAATTTCCAAACTAAGGTTAGTGTGCATTATTGATTCCGGATTCCTAATCTTTAGTTGATTCTATGAAGGGAGAGCTGGATATAAGAGCATAAATTTTACAAACTCTTGTTAGTCCTAAATTTTAATTTATTTGTATTGCTAAGGGACTAGCAATGAGTAAGTTGGGGGGTGTGATAAGCGTCTATTTTCTATGATAATTCATTGCATGTACACCATTTTATGTGCATATAATTAGGTAATTATGCATGATCTATCGTTAATCTAAACTTCGCATGTAGATTGGACCTTTCATGCAAATTAATTAATTTGGTGATTTTATTTAATAAAATAGAGTTGAGAGTCATGAACATTAATTCTCCATTGCATAATTATGAGTAATTGTGATTCATGTGTACATTATGGTAATTTTTATGGACTAAATTGTAATTATATGTGTGTAGGACACCGAAGGTAATTGTAAAAGAAGTTGGGGGTAAAACTGTCATCACCACTTTGACCAAGTCAAAAGCATATATTTTGGTTGGAGGGAAAAGAAATTTCAAAAGTTTGAAATTGAGGAAAAGAAACACATATTTTGGTTGGAGGGAAAATTGAATTCAAAGTTTGAAATAAAGGAGAGACATGATGAGCCTTGGAAAAGGGGGTGCCCACCTACTTTTTCTCTTCCCCATGCATCATATTCCACTTGAATCCTAGTCATCAATCTCCTTGTGATACAATCTCCACCCTCCATCTACCCAACTTTCCCTATAAATAGCCCATGACAAGGAGGAGAAAGGGGGTTCTTCTTTTGGTAATCTTTCACTCTTTCTCTCCCAACCTTGGGTCTCCGGTTTCTCTCACGTAAGTTCATTTTCTCCTCTTGTTGTCTTCATAAAAGTTTTTTATTTTTTTGTTCTCTACAACTTCTTCTTCTGTAGCATCTTCTAGTTCTTTCTAGTTTTAAAGGTATTTCATATTTTTCACTGTGGTATCATGTTCATATGTGAACCAGTATTTCTCTATGTTCTTCCTCTTATTTGTCCCCCTTCTAGTTATTTTCTTCTCTTTCTATCTTCATGAAAGTTCTTTATTTTTACGTGTGCTACAACTTATTCTTCTACCTCATCCTCTAATTCGTTCCGTTTTGAAAGTTATTTCTTATTTTTCAACTTGTTATCCTGTGATTTTACTGTTCATCTGAGGTTCTAACTTCTGTAATTCCTCAGTTTTGAAGCCCTTCCCCTCTTTCTTTATCTCTGAGTTCTTCATTAAAGTTCTTCCTCGCTTGTAGATCGAGATTTTCTTATTCTATCACCTCCTCCAATTCTTCTTTGTTTACGAGTTATATTTATTTTCCCACTGTTTTACTCTCTCATCTTCTTCCTTCTTCATCTCCACATAAACCCTTCCACATTCCTCTCTATATTTCTCTCCAAAGTTTATCATCCACAACTCTCCTTTCATGGCGGTGTGTACATCAAGGCGGGCGACGTTCCAAGGCTCGTGATGTGGACGACGACGGCTTCTTCATCCATCTCTTTCCACGACGATCTCTTTCAAGGCGAAGCGATCCTCTCCAAGGCTCGGCGAGGAGGAGACGACGGCGTCATCACCATTGCTACTACTATCTTCACACTCAGGCTCCTCTTTTTGTTCTTACTTTAGTTTCATTTTACTTCATTGTAATCTCGTCACATCTTTATTGTAAGCTTGTCTTACATTTCATGTACTTGTTTCTTTATGTTAATGAAAGAAGTGTCCATTTTATCTAGATCTTGTTCATCTTTCCTCTCTTCCTCCTTCTTCTACCTCTTCTTCTCCACTTTATGCAACTATTTCCTAAAGCATAGGCTCATAGTCATAAGTGTTTTTAATTAAGTGTTTGTTTCGTTGATCATTTCATTATTTTCTTTAAGCAAAGTAAAATCACAAGTGTTTTCCAAAGGACTCCAAGGTTGTTAACTCTAAAAATCTCTTCTTTCCTGTGGATTCGACCCTTCTCGCCACCATATTACGTCTCTCTTTCATCTAGTGCGAGTTGGAATTTTTAAGATTGATACGCGTGTTTTAAACGACGAACTTTCGCGTGATCAATTTTTGGCGCCGTTGTCGGGGAAGAATGATGATTTTTAATTTAAGAACTTTGTTTTCCTTGTGTATATAGGATACTAATAAAGCTCTATTTTCTTTTTTTTTACAGGTTAAAAAAATTTCAAAAAATTTAGAGGTAAGTTTGTATTTCTTTCTTTCATCTTTTGATTTTGTCATTCATTTCAAAAAAAAAGAGAATGAGGGATTGCGCATCAAGTAAGTCTTCAAACTTATTCCTCTCATTTTGTGTCATTTCCTTAATGTTCTTGTATATTGTGGTTAGATAGGTTCAAAAAAAAAATTCTTCACTTGAACTCAATAAAAGTCTTCATTCCAAGAGTAGAAATCACACTTTCATGTTTTAGGTCATGCATCATTTAGGATAGTATTTATTTTTCCTTGTTATTTAATTATTGTTAACTGCATTGTTGAAGATTGCGGGAGACAAGGTGAGTACTCTAACTTTTCCAAAAGTATGCTCATGCATTTCCATACTTCAATAGAACCCCTTGTTTGAACTTGCTTTGTTGCATTTCATTTCAAAGTATCTTACGGGCAACACCCATAAGCAAGATAAGGTGGGGATTTCATCACCCTTCCTTAGCCCACAAACTATAATTCTCTTGCATCATTGCATCACCTAGACCTTAAATAAAATCCAGTAGATGTTGGCCCTAGGTTCACACTGTGGTTCTTGTGTTATTTGGGCTTACCCTCTTGTGGAAACCGGTGCCTATGGCAAGACGGTCGAACGGCAAACGCCTTAAGCGGGCTAGTGGTTTGTAATTAGGTCCCTACGAAAGTAGGGGGTGCCTCCCACTACCCCACCCCTTACCTGGCCGGTGGAAATATTGACGGTGAACTTAAGTTACACTTTAGTCATTTTATGAAACCAAATTCATAGGTCTAGGTCACATCTAGGTCATTAGGTAATTTATGTGACAACTTGCTTGTGTTTGCATAAAAAATTAAAAATAAAAATAAAAAAATAAAAAAAATTCTCTTCTTCTCTCCCTTCGTCGTTGTTAGTGTTAAAAAAAGCACAAAAAATATAAAGAAAAAAAATAAAAAAATCATCTCCATGGATTGGGTTCTTAATCAAAGTAATTGCTTGACCCAAAACCAATTCATTCCTATGGTCCAAACTCTCATACACCACCTACCTTTCAAGATGATCACACATGGGCCCGGTCGACTCATTATGTAGGTGAGTATCTGACCCAATATCTATCTTTCACCCAACTCAATGAAAGCCCATATCCCTGGTCGGCCCAACAAGATAACCCCACACCCATGGCAGCCCAATATCCTTATCCTTCCCAAAACCAAGATCAATTTGCTCAATCCTATTTAGGGGACCATATGCCATTCCTCCCTCATGAACAAACTTCAACATGCCAAAACTTTCCTACACCTTCTTGCACTTCTATCTTTGAGTGGGAAATCAAAATAATTTCTCTTGGGAAAATCCTCAATATCAAGCGTCATGCCCTCCCGAGTCAAACTTTTAAACTCAATTTGATCAAAATCAATATGGAGGGCATGTCACACTTCCCTTATCAATATGATCATCAATACATTCATTCCACCCCTCCATACAATGGTCCATCAAATGAAGAAAAACTCAACCAATTGATTCAAATCATCTTGAATAATCAACAAAGCATTGGTTCCCTCCAAATCAAATTGGACCAACTCACAAAAGTCACATATAAATTGTCTATGGACCAAGTGCCTAACCCCCTTGATGTAAATTTGGAAGATCAATTCCCTCACTTTACCCAACACACTTATTCTTACTAGCAACCTATGGTTCTTCTGCTAAAAGAAACTTTTGACCTAGGTAATGAGGGAATTGTGGAAATATTGTATCGAAAAGAATCTGGGGTGATGAGCAAGATGACTTATTTGTGTGAGGAGTCCATACCTATCTATGAGGAGAGCCACAATAGGTCGGTTGAAAATAAGTTGGGGGGTGAATCAAATGATGTGCAAAATGATGCTAGTGAAAACTATGAAAGTGAGAATACCCATGGGTCAATTGAGAAAGAATGTAGAACAGATGATTGTCTAGCTGAAAAGGATTATAAGGTAATGGAATGTGACCCTCCTTACTTGAAAGAATATCATGAAAGGACCATATCGGAAGATTTCTCATTTCATCTCACAGTCCCACAATTGGAAAAATTGATTGACATGCTTCCTATGTTAGAACAATGTGAACACTTTGGCATCAAGAGTGTCATCATTAACTCATGTGAAGAGAAGCATAAAGAAGAAGGTAATGATGATGTTGCAAACATGTTGAATGATAAATATCATGAGGAAGAGAATTGTGAAGGGCCCTTGAGTGAAAAATACATCTCTAATTTAAATGCCCCACTTGTGGAGAATATATCTGATAATCTCATGTTGATAGAGGATATTGATAACGGGGCATCACGTGAAGAATTTGATAACATCACTCCAAACACCAAAGTCTCAATTGCGATATACTTGAAGAGGAGGATTGTCTTGGGGTTAATAATCGTGATGATTTAATGAAGATGACTTTTGAATACCCTCCTCTTGAAGAACATGATGAAAGGACTATGTTGGAGAAGTTTACATTTGATCTACCCACCTCACCATTGAAAAATGTGATTGATAATCTTCATGAGTGTGATGAAGGGGCCTTGTTGGAAAGATTTACATTTGGTCTATCCACCCCATTACTGGAAAGTTTGATTGATAAATTTCATTCGAGTGAAGAGTGTGATGAAGAGGCTTCATTAGAGAACTTTATATTTGATCTGACCCCTTAACCCTGCCCCATAAAGTTTGAATTATTAGATGGGTCCACACCTTCCAATTTGATTTCCCTGCAAGTTAAGCCTCCCCAATATGACATTTTAGGACCTGAGGGAGATATGCCAACTATATTCACTTTTGATTTGACGTCTTATCAGGAAGATAAGTTCATTAGTGTCTTTATTGCTCATGAGACTATCATTACGGAGAATGTGGTTAACAATGTCAATCTTTATAAGCCACTGGTGCTTGACCGAGTTAATGTGGAGGAAATAATCAATAAAGGGATAGCCATGTTGGAAGATACAGGACAAGGGGACCAATGGATAGATATTAGGCAGAGAGTCCATCCCGATCTTGATAGATTGATGGCCATTGATCATTACATGCCTCTTAAAGATGAAAACTGGCTCACACATATGGTCAGAGTTAAAATCAATAATGTGCAAGACCAGCATATTTCTAGCTCCAATACGTACATGCTTACTCTTGTCTTCCAATGGCATAAGGGCTGGAATTTGAAGGAGGATAAGATCACTTGGTGGCTCATTCTAAATGCCACCCGTTTTTTAGTGAGCTACATTACGTCTGGCTGAAGACGTTAAACTTGGCGTTTCTTGGGAGGCAACCCACAGTTTTCGTAATTTTTATGTGCTAATAAATGGCTTCTTGGAAGGCAACCCAAGTTTGTATTATAGTTTTTTTTATTTTTTATTTTTGTAGGTATGAATAAAGGAAAAGTTGGGGGGAGAGAGAAGATTACTTGCAACTATGTCTCGCCTTTAACGGCAAGTACCGCCTTTGGTCAGCAAGGATGTCCGTCGAAGTTCACTTTCGTCAAGTTGTCCCGTTCCTTCACAAATTTCATGTCTACATTGTTCTATTCATACATATTGCATATGCCATTGAGGACAACATCATTCAAATTGGGGGGGAGAAAAGAAAACAAACGTTTCATTTCATATGAGTACAACCTGATCTGAGTTCTTACTTGATTTCATGTATTGTTGCATGCAAATGAAAAGATGTAAACTCCATTTTGATTCTCATGATTCATGTTTAAATTAAAAGTAATTCTGGAATAGAAAAGACTAGGGAGAAGGATGATGGGGAGTTTAGTCAATCTAGCCATGGAAAACTGATATAAGAATCTCTTTAAAGTTCATGTGCACTTTAGAAAAAAAAACTTTCACGTTGCACACTAATAAAATAAGCAAGACAAGCCCTCTACTATCTTGGATATATTGTCTGATATTCTGCACCTCTTAAGAAAGGATATCCTTTTACAAAGCTTTCTGCCAAATTATCTATCAAATAAGTGCAATGGCACTATGAAAAAAAAAGAAGATAAAAAAAGAAGAAAAGAACATAATGAAAAATGCCTCAATTCTTAGTAACTGGCCCTACTTCACCTAAGACATGTTGAGGTTCGCGTCAAATGGAAAAGGGAACCCTGATCTTAGTAACCGGGCCTACTTCACTTAAGACATGTTGAGGTTCGCGCAAAATAGTGAAGGGATAGTGCAACATCATGTGTGAAATAAAAGATCCCAAAGGGACAAAGAAATAAGGCAGACAAAAAAGCTAGTATGCTTAATGCTCTGGTTAGGAGGTGCAGGGTTAAATGACATTTGTTTGGAATAACAAATGAGGGATGTAATTGTCTAAGCTGTGAATTAAGTATTACACATACACAAGTGATATTGAACTTTACTTTGAATTCTTGATCATGTACCTAAATTTTCAAACTAAGGTTAGTGTGCATTATTGATTCCGGATTCCTAATCTTTGGTTGATTCTATGAAGGGAGAGCTGGATATAAGAGCATAAATTTTACAAACTCTTGTTAGTCCTAAATTTTAATTTATTTGTATTGCTAAGGGACTAGCAATGAGTAAGTTGGGGGGTGTGATAAGCGTCTATTTTCTATGATAATTCATTGCCTGTACACCATTTTATATGCATATAATTAGGTAATTATGCATGATCTATCGTTAATCTAAACTTCGCATGTAGATTGGACCTTTCATGCAAATTAATTAATTTGGTGATTTTATTTAATAAAATAGAGTTGAGAGTCATGAACATTAATTCTCCATTGCATAATTATGAGTAATTATGATTCATGTGTACATTATGGTAATTTTTATGGACTAAATTGTAATTATATGTGTGCAGGACACCGAAGGTAATTGTAAAAGAAGTTGGGGGTAAAACTGTCATCACCACTTTGACCAAGTCAAAAGCATATATTTTGGTTGGAGGGAAAAGAAATTTCAAAAGTTTGAAATTGAGGAAAAGAAACACATATTTTGGTTGGAGGGAAAATTGAATTCAAAGTTTGAAATAAAGGAGAGACATGATGAGCCTTGGAAAAGGGGGTGCCCACCTACTTTTTCTCTTTCCCATGCATCATATTCCACTTGAATCCTAGTCATCAATCTCCTTGTGATACAATCTCCACCCTCCATCTACCCAACTTTCCCTATAAATAGCCCATGACAAGGAGGAGAAAGGGGGTTCTTCTTTTGGTAATCTTTCACTCTTTCTCTCCCAACCTTAGGTCTCCGGTTTCTCTCACGTAAGTTCATTTTCTCCTCTTGCTGTCTTCATAAAAGTTTTTCATTTTTTTGTTCTCTACAACTTCTTCTTCTGTAGCATCTTCTAGTTCCTTCTAGTTTTAAAGGTATTTCATATTTTTCACTGTGGTATCATGTTCATATGTGAACCAGTGTTTCTCTCTGTTCTTCCTCTTATTTGTCCCCCTTCTAGTCATTTTCTTCTCTTTCTATCTTCATGAAAGTTCTTTATTTTTACGTGTGCTACAACTTCTTCTTCTACCTCATCCTCTAATTCGTTCCGTTTTGAAAGTTATTTCTTATTTTTCAACTTGTTATCCTATGATTTTACTGTTCATCCGAGGTTCTAACTTCTGTAATTCCTCAGTTTTGAAGCCCTTCCCCTCTTTCTTTATCTCTGAGTTCTTCATTAAAGTTCTTCCTCGCTTGTAGATCGAGATTTTCTTATTCTATCACCTCCTCCAATTCTTCTTTGTTTACGAGTTATATTTATTTTCCCACTGTTTTACTCTCTCATCTTCTTCCTTCTTCATCTCCACACAAACCCTTCCACATTCCTCTCTATATTTCTCTCCAAAGTTTATCATCCACAACTCTCCTTTCATGGCGGTGTGTACATCAAGGCGGGCGACGTTCCAAGGCTCGTGATGTGGACGAGGACGGCTTCTTCATCCATCTCTTTCCACGGCGATCTCTTTCAAGGCGAAGCGATCCTCTCCAAGGCTCGGCGAGGAGGAGACGACGGCGTCATCACCATTGCTACTACCATCTTCACACTCAGGCTCCTCTTTTTGTTATTGATTTAGTTTCATTTTACTTCATTGTAATCTCGTCACATCTTTATTGTAAGCTTGTCTTACATTTCATGTACTTGTTTCTTTATGTTAATGAAAGAAGTGTCCATTTTATCTAGATCTTGTTCATCTTTCCTCTCTTCCTCCTTCTTCTACCTCTTCTTCTCCACTTTATGCAACTATTTCCTAAAGCATAGGCTCATAGTCATAAGTGTTTTTAATTAAGTGTTTGTTTCGTTCATCATTTCATTATTTTCTTTAAGCAAAGTAAAATCACAAGTGTTTTCCATAGGACTCCAAGGTTGTTAACTCTAAAAATCTCTTCTTTCATGTGGATTCGACCCTTCTCGCCACCATATTACGTCTCTCTTTCATCTAGTGCGAGTTGGAATTTTTAAGATTGATACGCGTGTTTTAAACGACGAACTTTCGCGTGATCAGAGAGTCGCTTCCCGCACTTGTTGGTAATTGTACTATAATTGGCCGCGGTGAGTCGCTTCCCGCACAAGTGCTATTGAACTTTACTTTGAATTCTTGATCATGTACCTAAATTTCTAAACTAAGTTTAGTGTGCATTATTGATTCCGGATTCCTAATCTTTGGTTGATTCTATGAAGGGAGAGCTGGATATAAGAGCATGAATTTTACAAACTCTTGTTAGTCTTAAATTTTAATTTATTTACATTGCTAAGGGACTAGCAATGAGTTAGTTGGGGGTGTGATAAGCGTCCATTTTCTATGATAATTCATTGCATGTACATCATTTTATGTGCATATAATTATGTAATTATGCATGATCTATCGTTAATCTCAACTTCGCATGTAGATTGGATCTTTCATGCAAATTAATTAGTTTGGTGATTTTATTTAATAAAATAGAGGTGAGAGTCATGAATATTAATTCTCCATTGCATAATTATGAGCAATTGTGATTCATGTGCACATTATGATAATTTTTATGGACTACATCGTAATTATATGTGTGCAGGACACCGAAGGTAATTGCAAAAGAAGCTGGGGGCAAAATTGTCATCACCATTTTGACCAAGTCAAAAGCATATATTTTAGTTGGAGGGAAAAGAAATTTCAAAAAATTGAAATTGAGGAAAAGAAACACATATTTTGGTTGGAGGGAAAATTGAATTCAAAATTTGAAATAAAGGAGAGACATGATGAGCCTTGGAAAAGGGGGTGCCCAAAGTCCAAGAAAGGGGGTGCCCACTTACTTTTTCTCTTCCCCATGCATCATATTCCACTTGAATCACAACCATCCATCTCCTTTTGATACAATCTCTACCCTCCATCTACCCAACTTTCCCTATAAATAGCCCATGACAAGGAGGAGAAAGGGGGTTCTTCTTTTGGTAATCTTTCACTCTTTCTCTCCCAACCTTAGGTCTCATGTGTCTCTCATGTAAGTTCATTTTCTCCTCTTGCTGTCTTCATAAAAGTTCTTCTTTGTTTTGTTCTCTACAACTTATTCTTCTGTAGCATCTTCTAGTTTCTTCTAGTTTTCAAGGTATTTCGTATTTTTCACTATGTTGTCCTGTTCATCTGTGAACCAGTGTTTCTCTCTGTTATTCCTCTTATTTGTCCCCCTTCTAGTCATTTTCTTCTCTTTCTATCTCCATGCAAGTTCTTTGTTTTTACGTGTGCTACAACTTCTTCTTCTACCTCATCCTCTAATTCGTTCCAGTTTGAGAGTTATTTCCTATTTTTCAACTTGATGTCCTGTGATTTTACTGTTCATCCGAGGTTCTAACTTCTGTTATTCCTCAATTTTGAAGCTCTTCCCCTCTTCTTTTATCTCTGAGTTCTTCATTAAAGTTCTTCCTCTCTTGTAGATCTAGATTTTCTTCTTCTATCATCTCCTCCAATTCTTCTTAGTTTATGAGTTATATTTATTTTTCCACTGTTTTACTCTCTCATCTTCTTCCTTCTTCATCTCCACACAAACCCTTCCACATTCCTCTCTATATTTCTCTCCAAAGTTTATCCTCCACAACTCTCCTTTCATGGCGGTGTGCACATCAAGGCGGGCGACGTTCCAAGGCTCGTGATGTGGACGATGACGGCTTCTTCATCCATCTCTTTCCACGGCGATCTCTTTCAAGGCGGAGCGATCCTCTCCAAGGCTCGGCAAGGAGGAGACGACGGCGTCATCACCATTGCTACTACCATCTTCACACTCAGGCTCCTCTTTTTGTTATTACTTTAGTTTCATTTTACTTCATTGTAATCTCGTCACATCTTTATTGTAAGCTTGTCTTGCATTTCATGTGCTTGTTTCTTTATGTTAATGAAAGAAGTGTCCATTTTATCTAGATCTTGTTCATCTTTCCTCTCTTCCTCCTTCTTCTACCTCTTCTTTTCCACTTTATGTAATTATTTTCTAAAGTATGGGCTCATAGTCATAAGTGTTTTTAATTAAGTGTTTGTTTCGTTGATCATTTCATTATTTTCTTTAAGCAAAGTAAAATCACAAGTGTTTTCCAAAGGACTCCAAAGTTGTTAACTCTAAAAATCTCTTCTTTCCTGTGGATTCGACCCTTCTCGCCACCATATTACGTCTCTCTTTCATCTAGTGCGAGTTGAAATTTTTAAGATTGATACGCGTGTTTTAAACGATGAACTTTCGCGTGATCAGAGAGTCGCTTCCCGCACGGGTTGGTTATTGTACTATAATTGGCCGCGGTGAGTCACTTCACCGTGACCGTTTACTTTCAGCACTCCCCCATCCCTTTTATATTTTGTTATATTGTTGTTAAAATTCCGCAAAGACTAATGTCCTGCGGTGGTTTGCTTGTTCTATTTATATTGCTGTTATAATTGTGTGAGGAGTGATATACCGTTCAAATTCCGTGTCCACGTTGTGTGTCCCCCATTTACCGTTCGTGCCAACTTCTACCACGTAGAGTCCCAGGACCCGTACCCGATATATAGAAAGCTACTCTTGGAACGGTAGGCCACGCCTACTTGGAAGGGAGTCAGTTTGTGTGAGAGGATCTTCAGATCCCAGCCTCCGCCCTTTATCGGATGTTCGGTAGGTCTAGGTTCTCCGCGTTCCCCTACACAGTATTGCCTTTAGGCCGTACTGACCACCTTCTTTGCCATATCACCCCAAAGCGCGCGTCTTTTAAAAAAGGAGAGAAATTGCTCTCTCCTCACACCACGTGACACGCTCACATCTTTGGCGATCACGGTGGGACCTGCTTTTTAGTTTTTTTTGTGGTTACCCAAATCCTTGGCACCCACGTGTGCCCCTCCCCTTGGCACCCACGTGTGCCTCTCCCCTCGGCACTGACGTGTGCCCCTTCACCCGGCACCCACGTGTGCCCCTCCTTATTGTGCCCACGTGCGCTACACCCCTCCCCTCGGCCCCCACGTGTGCCCCTCCTTATTGCACCCACGTGCGCTACAACCCTCCCCTCGGCACCCACGTGTGCCCCTCTTTTCGGCACCCACGTGTGCCCCTCCACCCGGCACCCACGTGTGCCCCTCCTTATTGCGCCCACGTGCGCTACGTCATCCCCCTCGTGCACCACGTGCACTCCCCCATAGTTCCTTGTGATCCCTCAATAGGTCTGCGTTGTCTCGGAAAGAAGAACAGTTATATCTTACTCTGCCTGTTTATTGTTGTTATATCTGTTATATCTTAGTTATACATATGTTCTATTTGTGTGTTTATCTCTGTGTGTTACATATCTTTTTATTCAGTACTGCATTTCATGCATCTACCCCTTTATTTTATTTTTATAAGGATTAACCTTTCTCGGTGAAGGAAGGACTCTCCGTCGGAAATTCCTCTCGACAGACTAGGATCTCCTCCATCGGGACCTCCGTAAGTCCCCGACATCGAAGGATTCCCTCTTCGTTCACTGGGCTGGTTGTACCATTGAAGTTCCCCGAAGTTAGTTACCTATTCGTGGTGAGACGAGAGTCCCTAGTTGACATGGCGGTAAAACAAAAGTGTAACTAGGTCCTTTCAAATTCTGTGTGAATTTCACATCTGTTAAAAAAATAAAAAAAAGAGTTAAAACAAAAACAAAAAAATTGGGCGTAAAGGCATCAACTTGTTTGATAATCTTTGATATTTGTTTACTGGTGTATGTTTCTACGTTCTGGAAAAATTATGAAAATGGCCCACGCCTCCTTTGAGGAGAACCAACCGGGTCGTGGTCAGTCAGTTGGGCCACGTGTCCATGCAATGGACTCAGCCCCTTCCTGTGACCCCTCACAAGAGGTGCCTACTGTTGCACGGGAAGTAGCCCCACCCCAGGGCGTCTCTTCCATGTTGGGTGTCCTCGCTAATACGCAGCTCAGCCCTGAGCAACTTCAGGCCTTTCAGGTCATTTTAAAGGGGAAATTTGTTTCTCCCCCTCCCCAGGAGTCAACTCTGGCTCCCACATCCCACCAAGAGCCATTGCAGGCTGTCACTTCTCCACCATTTGTACATGTCGTTCCCTCTTCCTCGCTTCAAGGGCAGGCGAGTCAACAGCCCGCCTCATTCCAATTTCCCCATCCACAGTCTCAAACCCTTGCCATTCCTTATACGTCACCCTACCCAGGTCCTACATACCCCTCTGGTCCAGGGTTCCCTTCTCAGGCCCCTGCGAGGCCTTTTCCGCCTCAGTGGCAGGCGCAACCTTCACCTGTCGAGGAGCTCCCCCAGTCACTCCTCAATAAATTTAACCAAATGGATGAGCAAATTCGAAACTTAAAGAAAGTGGTAGATGTGAAGTCCGCCCCTGAGGTTTCCCTGCCAATTCTTCCTATGTTTCATCTCCCTCCCTCCGAAATGCCTACATACCATAGGTATAACGGCACGGGTAACCCTTCCATTCACATCAATGATTTCATGTACAAATCCTCCTTTTGGTAAAATGAGCCAAAATCCCTGACTTACCTTTTTCGGAGATCATTAGATGGTCCTACCCTAGAATGGTTCTATTCTTTAGAGCCAAGTGAGGCTGAGGATTTTGACGATGTAAAAAGTAAACTCTTACAGAAGTATCGAGATAGGGTCGGTCCCTCTCTTTCTATCACCGACCTAGTCGCTGAGAAAATGAGGCCGGATGAAGATTTTGTGCAGTATGCTCACAGATGGAGAACCCTGGCAGATAGGATAAAGGACATCCTTTCAGAACCCGAGCAAGTGAAAATGATCGTCTCTAATGTCACCCCGCAGTTTAGACACGTTTTGGCTATGAATAAGCTTACTACAATGGAGGAACTCTATGAGAGGGCCCGGTATATCCAGACCCAATTAAAAGATTCCCCCATCATGCATATGGTCGAACCCCCAAAGCCAAGAGTGTTTAAGAAGACAGGCACTGGTGTCCAAGGAGGAACGACAGAAGGGGTTGTGATAAAAGAACAAGTGAGTGTGCTTGGTAGCCCTAACCAACTGGTCAACCCAATACCTCGTCCAATGCACGACCCCCCTTTCAACAGGGTCCACCTCCCTTTCAGCAGGGTCCACCTCCCTTTCAACAAGGACCACCTCCCTATCGTCCTCCACCCCAGAACAACCCTCTTCAGAACATGCCCTTCCATCCTCAGCAACAACAGCAACAACCACAACTTCAATACCACCAAATTTCACCCCCGGGAAATTACGGCCCACCACAACAACAGATGAGGCCTTTTGGTCCCAAAAGAGCCCATTATCCACCATTGCCTGAAGCATTATCGAACATTTTTAATGCCCTTATGACTGCCAACGCACTCACTTTGCCCAAGGAAAGGTTCGCATGGCCCCCGAATGCTGACACCTCCAGGTACTGTGTTTACCACATGCAGCCAGGTCATACAGTGGAGAATTGTTTCAACTTTAAAGACTACATTTATGACATAAATGACCAGGGTGAAATTGATTGGGATGAAATGAGGTGATACATCGTCGTCTTGAAAGCCAGAAGACCTCCACCTCGGCCACAGTTGCCACAACAACCACAGCAACAGCCTCAGCAGGCCCCACAACAGCAGCCTAACATGGGCATCATCCATAACCCACTTCCGGAGCATCAGCAGCCCAACCACTAGGTTAACCCAATTTCCTCCTTCCCGGAAGTTGGAGAAAGTAGGATTGGCATGTAGAAAGCACCTCTGTTCTTGCTACCACCCATGTTACTAGTCAACCTCCTCGCCTCATCCGAACAGCACCTTGTTCTGACCCAACCATCTCACAACTCTTATGTAACCCTTCTTCATTTCCACAGTCATCACGTCCTCTTATCCGCACCCTTACCGTTAATTCCCCATTAATCCACCACCAAATGCCATCTACCGTATCCCACCACATCGTCTCTACCCCTACCTTCCAAACCCCTTATCATTCACCACCCATCCGAGGTCCCCTCTACCTCCACTATGCCTCCACCTTCCAAACCACTTATTATTCATCACCCATCTGAGGTCCCCTCTACTTCCACTATACCCCCGCCTTCCAAACCCCTTATTATCCACCATCCATCTGAGGTCCCATCTACTTCCACTGTACCTTCACCATCTAAACCCTTTATCATCCACCATCCATCTGAGGCTCCATCTACCCCCACTATACTTCCACCTGATAAGCCCCTCATTAAAATCCCTACACCCGTCATCACACCTGTTTCACCAACAATTTCTCCACCACTACCCCTCAAACCCCTGTCAAAATCCACACCTAACACCATAGAGGTGCAGCAAGAGACGCAAGTAATGGTGCTCCGAAGTGGAAGGATGTTCCACCGGGTATTTCCCCAGAATAGTCAGGCCCCCGAACAGTCTTAGCCAGAGAAAGACAATGAAGAGCAGTCAGAAGAGTCCATCCATGGGACCCAATATGATTTGCTAAAACATCTGGATAAGACGTCCGCCCGGATTTCCATCCTTGAGTTGATTAAGAGATCTACGTCCCATCAGGAAGCTTTGAGGGAGTATCTTCAAAAGGTCATGGTGAATGAGGATCTCCCTGTAGAAAAGATCTCGACAGTTCTGACGCCGACGGACACACAGGCAGCTATTATGTTCCACAATCACGAGCTTGCCCCTAAGGAAGCCCGAAAATATGCACTGTGTATTGCGGTAAAAATTAATGGAGTGTCCGTGGACCCTTTTCTGGTGGATACGGGTGCGTCTATAAATGTTATTTCTACGAGCACTCTCCAGATATGTGGATTTGACAAAGAACAAGTAATACCTTCATCAATCACAGTCACGGCTTATGATAACAGCAAAAGGCCACCAAAGGGGATGATCACCCTCAATGTAGAATTGGGCCCCGTATCAGTCTTCACATAATTCCATATCCTTGATATGGATCCCACATTTAAGGTTATACTAGGCCGTACCTACATTGACGCTATGAATGTTGTGCCATCCACCAATCACCAGTGTTTGAAGTTCCCCTACAAAGGGTGGGTTATCAAGGTAATGAGCATGCCCCTCAATTCTACGGTGGATGCTATCACCACCTCTCTGCCTTCTGTCTGGCCGACTCACCGGCCCATACTATCCTTGCTAGATGTGTATGACCCCTACCGTGCTCCACAACAAAAGCCGTTTCCTACGCCAACCTCAAGTCTCCTCTTCCGTTCCAAAGGATGGGAGATTATGAGAAATATCGGCTATCAACAGGGCAAAGGATTAGGGGCACAATTGCAAGGAAGGCTGAGGCCACTGCAGAAAACAAAGCCGGTCCGTAGAGCTGGTCTGGGTTTTAAAGGATCGATTGAAGCAGACGGGAAACCTCTCACATGGACTCTATCCTCCCACTTCAAGAAAGGGCCTGTCGTTCAGATGGGCGATTCTTCACCAGAATTATATGGAGGGTTACATAATGTGTACTTAGCTGAAGGATGTTCAAAGACCCTAAAAATAGGAAAGATTGTCCACCTGGATTGCGAATGGTACAAATAGTTTGATATACCAGATATTTCCGTTGCACTGGAACGAATATTCTCGCCTCCATATCTAGAAGGGTCATCTTTGATCTCCGAAATGCCAGGGAATACTACCACTCTTGCCAGAATGTCAAACCCTCCTCGTCAGGAGGGTGTTGTCATCAACGGATCATCATCCGTCATCAATGTTACCATCGACGGCTCACTAGCCGTCATCTTCTCCATTCACTTATCACAGCCTTTGTTGCTTTCTCCTTCCTGGGCCAGATGGTTGTCTGATGATCTTCCCAGGTCCCCATCTTTATTTACCTACATGCGCGGGTTCTCTAACCCGCGTCAGACTTTCAATCATGATCTGCTCTACGAGCCACACAACCCCCTAGCTATAATCCCCTTTTGCCCTCCTCTAATTCCTTTTCATTTTTTTGTCATCAAAATGAAAATGAAAAAAAACGCCAATTTCCAAACTCCTCAACAACATATTTTTGTTGAGGAGACATCCTACATCTCCCATGAGTGTGCCCCGACCTACGGGCCACTCATTCAAGGTCCCTTGAGCGACTTGCTTTACCCCTCTTCTAAGGGGTCTTTCCTTGTACATTCTTCACCATCCCCTTCAGCTTCTTCTTCTTCTGTAAATAATGTGAGTCTAGCTTGATAGGATCGGTGCGATGGATACAGAGGGGGGGTGAATGTATCCCTCTTCAAAAATGCTCAGATTAAAACCAATCAGAGACAATTAGATAGAAATCAACTGAACTGCTCTTCTTATCACAACCGTGGACAGAGAAGCTCAGACTCACAAATGAGTTCTAATTCTTCTGAGCGAAAGAACAAACACTTCACAATCATATCAGCTCCCAAGGAAATCACAACAAATCAACCATGCCTAACCTGTGAAGGGGAGATAGAAGACAAGGAGCAAACGCACAAGCCAAACCACGGCACAGATAATTTTTTAGGTGGTTCGGTCCACAGACCTACATCCACCCCTCACTCCAAACCGAAGTGAGGCTTCCACTAGCTAACGCTAGAACCGCAGACTCAGTCTGCAACAGGTGCTGCCTAACAGCTTGACCAGGGGAACAACCTCCCCTCTTCCTCCAGACCGGAGGGAACCCACTAGTGACTACCCGTCACTAGCAACCAGAGACGAAGTCTCTCTTCCTCCACCTAGGAGGGAAACCACAGGTAGCAACCACTACCTGCAAACCCGGAGTCAGAGACTCCCTTCCTCTGAGACCAGGGGGAACCTCCAAGTGACACACTGTCACTTGCAACCGGAGATTAAAATCTCCCTTCTCCTGAACCAACAGGAGGAACCCCGATCTCCAACCAGAGAATCGGAAGAACAAAGCCAAGGAAGTGTAAAAGAAAAACAATAAACGAAAATACAGCAATCGGAAAGCTGGAAATGAAATCACAATGTGACTCTCGCAGGAGCTGACTGGCCTGGATTTGATCCATGGTCCAGTAAGAACTAATCTTCAGATGAAGCTTCTTTTCTCTCCTCGAGCTCTCTATCTTTCTCTTTCTTTCTTCCTCTTCTTTCTTCTTCTCTCTGCTTCTCCTTTTCTTTCTCTCGTTCTTCTTGACACTGGATCGTGCAGACTCTCACTATCTCTTCTTTTCTCTTCTGTTTCTTCTTCTGCTACTTTCTGCTACTCTCTGCCTCTCAGCCGCTCTCTTCTTCTGCTTCTGTCACGATCAGTCTTCTCCAGATGGAGAAGTCCTCATATTTATAGCAGCAGCAGCTAGGGCGATGTATAGACTTGTGCCCCCTTTATCCAGAGAAACCTCGGATCACGTGCCAGGTGCCAACCTCAGATCACGTGCCCACTCATCAGCCTGAATCAATCTGAAAGAAGATAAAAATGGATGCATCGAGTTAGTTCAAGATTTGAACCAAAGAACGATGTACAGACTAGATAGATGATGCATGAACAAGCCACCAATCGAGTGTACAGACTTGCTGTAATGAACGATGCCCAACTGCATAGTGTATGGACTTGAATGCATGAGACAGCAATGTATAGACTTGATAGATGATGCATGAACACGGGCTGTACAGACTTGCTGTGGAGGAGTGTGTAGACTTTGTGTGCATGGTATGCAACAGAATGTATAGACTTTGTTGTGCTGTGCAAACGATGTGCAGACTTGCTATAGGGGGGATGTGTAGACTTATGAGGCAACCAGAATGTACAGACTTGCGTTGAAGCAACCAGAATGTACAGACTTTGAAATCAAGGGATGCACAGCCATTGGAATGTATAGACTTGCGTTCATGCAGCAGTGTATAGACTTGAACGCGTATGCTATGCGATGTACAGACTTTGAGTGATGCACAATAGAATGAAAGTATGCACATTGAATGCATGAGATGCTCAGACAAGCTGTCAACGAATGTACAGACTTTGTCTTAGTGTTTATGCATGAGTCTGTCAACGAATGTACAGACTTTGATGCCCAAATGCAATGTATGGACTTGTGTGTGCAGGCTGTACAGACTTGATAGCGTGCATGCTGCAAGGCAATGGCTGTACAGACTTGACCGATCTGGCTGTACAGACTTGATGTGTGTGTGCTAGATAATGTATAGACTTTGGAAAGCTTGAAGCATAGAGACGCTAAGTGAGACTGACCAATGTACAGACTTGCTAAATGATGCATACACATAGTGGCAATGTATAGACTTGCACGAGCAGGCGACAATGTATAGACTTGATGCGGCTTCAAAGCAACCATGTGCAGACTTTATCGATGTACAGACTTCACGCGATGTATAGGCTTAGTGTTCTGAACGTAGGTAAAGATAAGGAATGTATAGACTTTGTGTGCAATGCAAAGGCTGTATAGACTTTATGTGCAATGCAAAGGCTGTATAGACTTAGCGTGCCTGAAGCAGGGCAATGTACAGACTTAGTGTCTCCATGCAGACTCAGATCTTAGTCATGCGTGCACAATTAGGGATGTCAATGGTAACCGATAATCCGATAACCGTCCGCTTCGTTAGCTTAACGAACAGAAAATGGATAGTATTTTTCTTTCCGATAAATTAACGGATACGAATACGGATATATCCGATTTCTTAGCGGATACGGATATGGATACACCTTATTCCGAATCTGTATCCGTCCGTTACCGTTAAACAAGTTTGTATTTGACTCAAATAATTTAGTGTCTTGAAGAAAATGATATTAAAGACGAGATATGTGTATAATTTAAGTCATTTCTATTTTCATGATCGTAAAATATTTCTAAATTACAAGATATTTTTATAATTTTTTAAATTATCAAATTAATATATTCTTTATTTTCATGAAAGGTATGTATAAAGAATGAGAATACGATGGAGATTAAAGTCCAAAAGAGTTAGTTTATTTTATTATTTAAACTTTATATGTTTCATATTATCTTTGGAGATAGTATAATATTATATATTTGTATATTTTTAATTGCATTATATGTTAACTCATGAATAATGATGATATGAGAACTAAATTGAAATGTGTTTGTTTATCATATGGATTGTTCTTTTCAATTTAAATTTTTTTCTAATTGAGTTAATTTACATCTTAAATTTTAATCTTATATGTACTTTTATGTCCGATAACTATCCGCTAACCGTCCGTTAACTGTATTTTTCGGATACTCGATAACGGTTTTCGGATACACCACTTTCCGAATACTTAACGAATAGCAAACGGATACAGTTCTTCCTTATCGGATACGGATACGGATAGTCCACTATCCGTACCGTTTCCGACCCGTTGACATCCCTGTGCACAATGGCTTGCAACAAACAATATACTGACTATGCCATGCTCACAGTTAATGCATGTAACAAGTACCATATGAAGTAAACACATATGACATCAAGCATATGAGTCATAGTGTTTGTCATCATCAAAACACAATATCCAACAATCTCCCCCTTTTTGATGATGGCAACACTATGAGTCTCATGGATGAAAGAAATGGAATATTCAGACTAGACTCATCAAAGTATTCTCCCCCTTTGACTTCATCAAAAAAAGAATAATACTTTGATAATCTAGTGATGTCATATGAGACACCCAAAATAGTTCATCAGATGAGGGCAACACAATATCAGAAGCAATTAAAATAATTCTCCCCCTTAGACAAACAACTTATGCAGACATGCATATGCAACAAATACTCCCCATTTGACATGGCAGAAGGTAGAGAGCTAATGCAGACAAACAACATAATCAGACACACTTGCACATTGTCTCCTTTTGCATATAGTCTCTCAAACAGACCAGAGAATTCTTCCCTTATGATCCATGATGTAAGAATTCTGATAGTATAAGGATGAACTCTGGTTATCCAAAGGCTGCAAGTTAACAGGTTATACTGAGAGTTGTGCCTCACATAAATGAGAACCAATGTCAATCAAAGCACAGTGATAGAGAGTAATAGGATGAACAGATTCAGCAAATAGTGAAAATTGAGATATAGAACTTTTCAGCATGATACCAACTTCATAAAAATAGGATTTAAGTTTTAAATTCCTCCATTATAAAAGCTTATGAATCCTTGATTGTCAGATATGGTTTAAGAATGATGTAAACTGAGTTTTTTTTTTCAAAAGAAATTGTACTCATATCTGAACCAACTCTTAATAAAAAGGAACTACAAGCTCATATAAAATTCTAGTTCAACCAACTTCCATCTTACTTAGTTTAATTTCCATGACTGCTTTAAGAGATGCATAAGTGAATGCATCTGAATTTTAATTGTTCTTTCAGAATTTGATTTACACTTGTTCATATTTTTCCCTTTTTTTTAATGAACAATTTTGGTTTATCAACACCTTTTGACGTGGGGAGACACCTTGATCAGAGGCCAGAATCCCCAGTTACTCAGTGTGACAACCGTATTGCTTCTCCCATTTTAGAGAATAGAGGTAGCATTAAAAGTATCTTTGGCATGAGGATACACTTTGATTAGAGGCCAGAATCCCCAGTTACTCAATACAACTATGCCATTGCTCTGCCATATTCTCACAGTAGTTTCCAATCATCTCTTTAAATAGAGTTAACCATGGTACTTCATGACACAATCTTTTGGATAGGTTTCTCAGTAACCACAGTCATTGCTCTGTCCATCCTTTTTATTGACATTGTTGTAGCCTAACCCTTCCTTTTGAGTATTCACTTTAACTCCTAGCAGCCTGTCCATGTTACTTTTTCCATCCACAAATTTTGATAGAGAATTGTTCAGATCATTTATTTCAGATTGAAGGGAAGAGATCTGATGTTCATAGTTGACTATATCTTCTTCACAGACCAGAATTTGTTGATGCATCACATCATTCAAATTTTTAAGGGTTTCAATTTCTTGTTTCAGTTTGAGCTCATTTTGATTTTCATCAACAACAGATTTTCCTTTTTCTAAGATAAGAAGTCTTTTCGACATAACAGTATTCAACTGTTTCAATTCCTCATTTTCCTTTCTCAATTTCTCAGTTTCTACCTTCAAACTAGTGTTCTCCTCCTCAAGTTTATCATCATCAAATAATACATCAGTTAGGAAACTCTAGTTTTCTGGTTCATAGTTTTCAAAGTTTTCCTGAAACTTTAAATTCACAGCTCTAACAGTCTCGAGCTTTTCATTGATCAATCTGTTTTCACTTTCAAGACTGATTAATTTTTGTTCAGATTCCTGACATTGTCTTCTGAGTTTTCCATTTTCAGATTTGACATGATCAAGTTCAGATTGGATTTCATCTAGTTTCGACAGTTGTCTTCTGAATATTTCATTTTTAGTTTTCAGAATTTCAAGATTTTCACCTCTAGAGATAGGATCCCTTAGATTTTTTAGCTTCTTTATCAGACTTTTATTCTTCTTCTCTAGTTTTTCATAGGAGTGTAACAGATTGGCATAGGCATCTTCCCAGTCATCTAAAGTGTAACTAGAGAAAGGATTGATTACCTCTTCAGCATCTTCGAATTCATCTTGATCACTGCTATGGTTGCTCTTGTTAGCCATCATGTAGCTGTCCTCATTTATCCTGTGAGCTAGCTCCAGCGTATCCAGGATGTCTTTAGCGGACCTGCAATCATGAAGGCAAGAGTGTAAGGCTTTGTCAGTAGCTGCTTTCATCAGATTCCAAGCTTTCTGATTTTCTCCATCCTTTGATCTGTGACTGTCGGTCCATTTGGACACTTTCTTTGGTAGTCTGTGAGGACCTTGTGAAATTAACTTCCACAGATCAGGATTAACTGATATAACATATTTGCGCATACTGACAAACCACACATTAAAATTAGAGCCGTTGAACACCGATGGATCACCCATGGAAGCAGATCAGATTAATGCAACAGGAATAATGATGCACGAAAAGCGAGATAGCACCGAAGACTGCAGGAACGAATCTGCTGGTCGCTGGACCTTCTATGCAGACACCTGCTCTGATACCAAATGATAGGATCGGTGCGATGGATATAGAGGGGGGGTGAATGTATCCCTCTTCAAAAATGCTCAGATTAAAACCAATCAGAGACAATTAGATAGAAATCAACTGAACTGCTCTTCTTATCACAACCGTGGACAGAGAAGCTCAGACTCACAAATGAGTTCTAATTCTTCTGAGCGAAAGAACAAACACTTCACAATCATATCAGCTCCCAAGGAAATCACAACAAATCAACCATGCCTAACCTGTGAAGGGGAGATAGAAGACAAGGAGCAAACGCACAAGCCAAACCACGGCACAGATAATTTTTTAGGTGGTTCGGTCCACATACCTACATCCACCCCTCACTCCAAACCGGAGTGAGGCTTCCACTAGCTAACCCTAGAACCGTAGACTCAGTCTGCAACAGGTGCTGCCTAACAGCTTGACCAGGGGAACAACCTCCCCTCTTCCTCCAGACCGGAGGGAACCCACTAGTGACTACCCGTCACTAGCAACCAGAGACGAAGTCTCTCTTCCTCCACCCAGGAGGGAAACCACAGGTAGCAACCACTACCTGCAAACCCGGAGTCAGAGACTCCCTTCCTCTGAGACCAGAGGGAACCTACAAGTGACACACTGTCACTTGCAACCGGAGATTAAAATCTCCCTTCTCCTGAACCAACAGGAGGAACCCCGATCTCCAACCAGAGAATCGGAAGAACAAAGCCAAGGAAGTGTAAAAGAAAAACAATAAATGAAAATACAGCAATCGGAAAGCTGGAAATGAAATCACAATGTGGCTCTCGCAGGAGCTGACTGGCCTGGATTTGATCCACGGTCCAGTAGGAACTAATCTTCAGATGAAGCTTCTTTTCTCTCCTCGAGCTCTCTATCTTTCTCTTTCTTTCTTCCTCTTCTTTCTTCTTCTCTCTGCTTCTCCTTTTCTTTCTCTCATTCTTCTTGACACTGGATCGTGCAGACTCTCACTATCTCTTCTTTTCTCTTCTGTTTCTTCTTCTGCTACTCTCTGCCTCTCAGCCGCTCTCTTCTTCTGCTTCTATCACGATCAGTCTTCTCCAGATGGAGAAGTTCTCATATTTATAGCAGCAGTAGCTAGGGCGATGTATAGACTTGTGCCCCCTTTATCCAGAGAAACCTCGGATCACGTGCCAGGTGCCAACCTCGGATCACGTGCCCACTCATCAGCCTGAATCAATCTGAAAGAAGATAAAAATGGATGCATCGAGTTAGTTCAAGATTTGAACCAAAGAACGATGTACAGACTTTGAACGTGTTTAATGCAGCGATGTATAGACTAGATAGATGATGCATGAACAAGTCATCAATCGAGTGTACAGACTTGCTGTAATGAACGATGCTCAACTGCATAGTGTATGGACTTGAATGCATGAGACAGTGATGTATAGACTTGATAGATGATGCATGAACACGGGCTGTACAGACTTGCTGTGGAGGAGTGTGTAGACTTTGTATGCATGGTATGCAACAGAATGTATAGACTTTGTTGTGTTGTGCAAACGAGGTGCAGACTTGCTATGGGGGGATGTGTAGACTTATGAGGCAACCAGAATGTATAGACTTGCGCTGAAGCAACCAGAATGTACAGACTTACGTTGAAGCAACCAGAATGTACAGACTTGCGTTGAAGCAACCAGAATGTACAGACTTTGAAATCAAGGGATGCACAGCCATTGGAATGTATAGACTTGCGTTCATGCAGCAATGTATAGACTTGAACGCGTATGCTATGCGATGTATAGACTTTGAGTGATGCACAATAGAATGAAAGTATGCACATTGAATGCATGAGATGCTCAGACAAGCTGTCAATGAATGTACAGACTTTGTCTTAGTGTTTATGCATGACTCTGTCAACGAATGTAAAGACTTTGATGCCCAAATGCAATGTATGGACTTGTGTGTGCAGGCTGTACAGACTTGATAGCATGCATGCTGCAAGGTAATGGTTGTACAGACTTGACCGATCTGGCTATACAGACTTGATGTGTGTGTGCTAGACAATGTATAGACTTTGGAAAGCTTGAAGCACAGAGACGCTAAGTGAGACTGACCAATATACAGACTTGCTAAATGATGCACACACATAGCGGCAATGTATAGACTTGCACGAGCAGGCGATAATGTATAGACTTGATGCGGCTTCAAAGCAACCATGTGCAAACTTTACCGATGTACAGACTTCACGCGATGTATAGACTTAGTGTTCTGAACGTAGGTAAAGATAAGGAATGTATAGACTTTGTGTGCAATGCAAAGGCTGTATAGACTTTATGTGCAATGTAAAGGCTGTATAGACTTAGCGTGCCTGAAGCAGGGCAATGTACAGACTTAGTGTCTCCATGCAGACTCAGATCTTAGTCATGCGTGCACAATGGCCTGCAACAAATAATGTACTGACTATGCCATGCTCACAGTTAATGCATGTAACAAGTACCATATGAAGTAAACACATATGACATCAAGTATATGAGTCAGAGTGTTTGTCATCATTAAAACACAATATCCAACATAGCTAGGAATAATAAGTCAAGGGTAGTGCCCAAGAAAAAATCTAAGGGCAGGCAGATCCCTCGTCGGTTCCTTCTAGATTTAGCCAGCAAGTGTCAAGCAATTCTAGCCATCCCTCAATTGCTAGAAAATTCCATCCAACTGTCGGAGATAGAATGTGAGAATGATTGTGCGATTGATGAAGGGTATGGGGTTTATGAAATCACCGATGAAGAATATCCTATTGAAGATGAGGATGAAGAATATGAGGACGCGGCTAGCACATATGCTAGTGGAATGAGGAGATTTGACGAGCCGTCAGTCACTGTAGAAGAATCCACCAAACAGATAAACTTGGGAACTGAGGAAGACCCTAGGATCGTCCTCATAAGTGATAATTTGCCATCATCTGAAGAAGAGGCATTAATTAAAGTTCTCAAGGAATATAAGGACACGTTCGCATGGAGCTATGAGGATATGCCGGGTTTGGATTCCACCTTGGTTGAGCACCGTCTCACTCTAAAACCAGGGTCCATCTCGGTAAAGCAAAGGTTACGACATTTCCGCCCTCAAATGGCTTTAAAATTGAAGGAAATTTGCCTGGGTACGAAACTCTTTCATTCATGGATGGATTTTCTAGATATAATCAAATTTGCCTGGCAGAAGAAGATCAGGAGACAACATCATTCACTACTCCCTGGGGAACTTATTATTATGTGGTCATGCCATTTGGGCTGAAGAACGCTGGAGCCACTTACCAAAGGGCTATGATGACAATATTCCATGACATGATGCACGTATATTTGGAGGTATATGTGGATGATTTGCTAGTGAAATCCAAAACTAGGGTCGAACATCCCGAAGTCCTTGCAAAGGTGTTGCAAAGATCGAGGGAGTTCCAATTGAAAATGAATCTAAAGAAATATGTGTTTGGTGTATCATCCGGTAAATTATTGGGCTTCATTGTAAGTAAAAGGGGTATCGAGATAGATCCCAACAAGGCAAAGGTGATTAGGGATATGCCACCCCCGAAGAATCTGAGAGAAGTTTGATGATTAATCGAGAGGTTGCAGTTCATTCACCGATTTGTGTCTCAGCACTCACAAAGGTGCAGACCTTTCTATGAGTTGACCAAATCAGGGACCGAATTCTATTAGGATTCTAAGTTCCAGAACGCTTTTGAAGGATTGAAGGAGTATCTACCCAATCCCTCTGTTCTCACTCCACCTGCTCCAGATAAGCCTTTGATCCTATACATCTCAGTTTTAGACGACTCTGTGGGAGCCGTCCTGGCACAAGTCAATGAAGAAGGCAAGGAACGGGCAACCTATTACTTATCTAAACTTCTCAACCCTTGTGAGCGAAAGTACACGGCCATGGAGAAGACCTGTGCCGCCCTTGTTTGGGTGGTCCAAAAATTGAAACACTACTTTCTGGCTCATGAAGTCCACTTGATTGCTCGGATGAATCCTATCAAATTTCTTTTAGAAAAATCTATCCTTACTGATAGGCTAGCACGCTGGCAGAGCTTTCTATCTCAATTTAACATCACCTACGTCCAGTAAAAGGTGATTAAAGGCTATGCCATATCTGAGCATCTCGCTCACCACCCTCTCCCCAAGTTTGATCCTGCTCAATCAGAGTTTCCATATGAGGAACTAATGTCCATTACCCAATCAGATGATCCGATGTGGACATTATATTTTGATGGAGCTTTGAATTTCCAGGGGAGAGGTATTGGTATCGTCCTTTTGTCACCCGAAGGCGTCACTATCCCAGAGGCATTTCAGCTCTCATTTCCAGTCACCAACAACGTGGCTGAATATGAGGCTCTTCTAGTAGGTCTGAATCTTGCGTATTCCCTCTGAGTTACTGAATTGCGAGTCATAGGTGATAGTCAACTTATTCTCCGCCATGTGCTTATCAAATATCGCACACGCGATCCCAAGCTCAAGCCATATCAAGAGCTCATGGTTGCTTTTGCCAAACTGTTCACCAAGTTGGTCTTTGTTCATGTCTCTCGCAATCAGAACATTCTGGCCGACGCCCTTGCTTCGTTGGCATCATCATTAAGGTTCCCTCTGGGTAGAAGGTCGGAATCCATCTCCGTTTACAAACTTCACCTCCCTGCTATCCATAACCCTTCCTATTTAAGGGTCAAGGAAAAAATGTCAAGGATGACCCACGGCGGAGAAGTTGTTGAGAAGAAGGAAATCAAAATTTATTTGAAATTAATTAGAATGATTCCTTAATAAATAGAATGAGCTAGATTTCGACCATTTTATAAAAATCCATAAAAATTATATTCATGTAGAGGATAACGCGTTTAACAAACTTGTCTTCTGTGGCCAACCCAAATAAAATCTGTAAGTAATTCGAATTAGTGGATTAAGCCCAAATTGAACACTTAGTTAACTATACCTTGAAACGCCAAATTCGAGCCCAATACTCCATCAAATGAGCCCAAATCGGTGGCAAATGAAAGGTCGTGATGGGAGGATCATTTACCCTCTCTTAATCTCTCGAAACCCTAACCCTAGGAGGTGTAATCGGCGGGTTTTGGCGCGTCAACAATTACGGCGGCGTTCACATCGACCCGACTTGCGTGGACGAATACTCTGCTAATAGAATCCTCTAGAAGATGTGTGACCTATTAAAATGAAGCTCTCTAACCCTAGAATCATTTAGAACCAGCGGTGACTGCAGAGGAGTTAGATCGAGGGAGATCTCCAGCGATTAGTGGCTGCGTGTACCGGCGTCTTTGGGTTTCTTTCTCCTTCCTTCTTCATCCGATTCAGGTAGGTGATAGCAAGTCAAACCCTACAAATAATATATGGTTGGAAGCATCATCGTGTCAGCTTTTCATTGATATAGAAAGTCCTAAATTTTATCAAGTGTGCTACGAGAATTTTAGATTTTAGTAGAAGCATGTCACATTTAGGGTTATAATTGTTCCCTTTCGATTAAGCATTAATTTCATGTTGTAAACATAAAATTGATTCATACATCTTGTAAAGTTTTTCGTGCCCTTTCTTCTGATAGTAAAAGTCCCAAATTCCATACTTTATATCGTGCGAATTTCATGTTTTAGTTCTGACCCTAGAAACCTCGCCGGAGTCGGGCAAGGTGAAGGGGCAGCGACCTGTCTGGACTTGTGCGGCCACACGATAGACCGCACATCCAAGACAGGCGGCCCTCTTTTGACCGTTTATAGTTTTCTATATCTGATCATGTCCCTGGAACGTGCGGCCGAGCCCTAACCGCATGTCTTTCTTGCGGCTAGTTCCAGACCGCACATCCCTCCAGGCGGCACACAACCGACCGTCCATATCCAGCAGGTCTTCGGATCTGAGGGGACGTGTGCGGCCAGTCTGTGACCGTTCATGGGGATGTAAGGTCCAGAACCGACCGCACATCTGTAACAGAATAGATTATTTGTCATTTCAACATGTTAGGTTAATATATTAGTGGTTATTTGCATATTAGCAACACACCTAATAATCTGTAATTCATGACAGTAAATCATTCTTGCTGATTTATTTAATTTGAGCTTGATCTTGATTCATCTTTCCAATGAATGTCAATTTTAATTGTGAATTCTTGATAATTGAAATGGCTATTAGGTTTACATTGTTAACCTTAGACCTGAACCGTTAATATTGAACCTTTATTATTTCCAATAATTGATTTAGACTCAATCAAACCGCTGTGATTTGAGTTAGCCCGAATTGGACTAACAGGGACTTGCACGGCCATTTGTGGACCGCATATATCCCTGAACGGCCCAATAGAGACCGTTTATCCCTGGCTTATGCCAATTAGTTTGGCCGATTATCCTTGATCCATCTTCAGCCAATCCCTGATTTGATCAGTCCAGTAGACCCTAGGCCGACCAGCAGACAGTGGGTTGGACTCTGGTTCGGTTCCACCCTGCCTATGGTAGCCCGGGAGCCCACTTGGGCTAAGTTCCAACTCATGGTTAGGCCTTGTGTTGTGCGGCCAGTAATGGCCCATACATCTGACAGGCGGCCCATAATGGACCGCGCAACTAATGAGCAGCTCTTTCAAGACCACATATCCTGACCTCGATTTTGTAAACTTCTGGCCTTGTGCGGCCCAGTGCTTATCGTTCATATTTAAGAGCGGCCCTTTATCAGCCGTTCAACCTTGACCCACGAGGGCTAAACCTCAGTCCAGTTGCTGTTAGTGTGGCCCAGTATCGACCGCACAAGTCTTGAGCGGTCCAGTAGGAATCGCATATCATCCAGAGATAAGTTTTCTTTGTGTTTTATGGTTTTGAATCCAAGAACATATTGGTTATTGATAATTTGAACTTCTGGACAGAAATTCTGGACCGTATCTCTTCAACTTAGCCTTGGGATGTTCCGAGGTAAGTTTATACTTGATTATAATTGGCCATTTTAACTTGATTAAAGTCTAGACGGAACTTGGGATCTTGGATCCAATAAATCAATGCCAACGCATCATAGGGGCCCGGTCTGGTCCTGGGGAGAGCGCCCGAAAAGTACTTGTGTCCATGGGAGTTTATAATGACATGGTGAGACATTGCACCGAGTGCATGACTAGCGTGATGTCTATGACAATGATCTCTTACTTGAATCGTGCTCTACTTGGTTATATTCTTGCTTGTTGGCTAATTTCCTGCAATTTTCTGTTATATATATTGTTCTTAACTTGTAATTCTTGTAGTTATATCATTCTGCCATATTATTATTTCATTCCATTCTTTAGCACTTTCTTTTATTATGTTGTTTCATTCGATCGTTATTTCTTTTCTTTCCGTTCATACATGTAAGTAATTGGTTAATCACTTACACTCGCATGTTGTTACCTACTGAGCGTTCGCTCATATAGTTGTTTTCCCCCTTTCCAAGCAGCTCAGGTGAAGATTCACATATGGATGGGAATGGGCGAGAGTGATTACTTAGAGTGTATCAACTAGTAGATATGTTGAGATTGTTATAGTTGTTTTACATCTAGCTATGCCTTAGAACTTGTGTTAGTTATTATAACGGAGTCGAGTAGAGATTATGTTTGATTATGTTTAAGTTGGTTTGATGGTTATTGTAATATAATTGGAGTCATGTCTGTTTATGGCATTATGTTAATTCTTAGCTTAGCATGTTATCTTTTCTAGCATTTTCTACTGCCGGTCCCGATATTCCGCGTCGGGGCGTGACAGCTTGATGGTATCAGAGCCTAGACTTTCTGATATTCATAGGTTCTCTAAGTTTTAGGATCCTAAGTTATTCCGTAGGACCGATAACCTTGTTATAAGTCTAAGGACCCAACCTAGTGAGATTTGGGTAGAAGACTGGGGTAGAGTTAATAATCTAATTACACGATTATCCATTCTTAATTGAACCTAATATAACATATTCCACGTGTAGGCTTTTGCAATGGCAGGAGAACGCGCAGAATGGAGGAACTTGCAGCGTACGGTTCAAAGACTTACTCAGGCTTTACAGCAAGTTGTCCAAGGAGGAGCTGCAAACCATGACACTGGCGACCTTTATCGGAACTTTCGTGGGATGAATCCCCCGCGATTTGGTGGCTCGACTGACCCTGATGAAGCCGAGCACTGGCTTGAGGAGATAGGGAGGATTTTTGAAGTGATGCAATGCAGCGATCAAGAACGTGTCCTCTTGTCAACCTTTCAACTTGAACGTGATGCGAGGACATGGTGGGACGCAGTGAAGGCTACCCTTGCTGATAGACAAGTCACATGGGAAGAGTTTGAGGAATTCTTCAATGGTAAATATTTATCTGATAGAGTACAAGAGACGAAGGCGGCGGAGTTTGCTACTTTGAAGCAACGAAATCTTTCCGTAGCTGAATATGAAGCTCAGTTCTCTCGGCTATCTCGTTATGCTACTCACTTGATATCTACCGAGAAGATGAAGGCTAAGCGCTTTCTTAATGGGCTAAAGCTGCAATATATCAACCAGTTGGCACCGATAGAAATTCAAACTTATTCCGAGATAGTGAGAAAGGCTCAAGTGTTGGAAGATACTTTGGAAATGACGGAGAGAATCCGTGGGAAGAGTGTTAAGATTGAACAACACCATACTGGTTCTGGGAGTATCAGGCCTGGTCATGACAGGAAGAGGCCCATTAGCGGGTCTAGTTCATGGAAGGGCAAGATGCCGAAGATTGAAGACAAGAAACCTGGCCCTATTGTTCCATTCAAGGGCGTATGCAAGTATTGTGACCGCCCAGGTCACAAGATGGAGGAGTGCTGGCACAAGCTGGGTGCATGTTTACGTTGTGGCAGTAGGGACCACCGTATTCCCGAGTGTCCCTTTTTATCTGAGCGAGCTACCCCGGTGAAACCGCAAGGAATCAAGAAGCAGCAAGGCAAGCTCCATGCTCTACAAGAAGACGAGGCAGGACCCACCGAGGAAGGTGGACTTGTCGAAGGTACTCTTATTATACATGACAAATCAGCTTTTGTTCTTTTTGATACTGGTGCCACGCATTCTTTTATTTCTCGGAGATTTGCGAAGTCTTTAGCTGTGAAGCCAGTTTTGATGAATTCTCCGTTAGAGATTTCAACTCCTATTGGTTCCAGATCAGCAATTAAGTATTTCTATCCTTCCGGTAAGGTCATGATCAATGAACAAAACCTGCCAGCTGATTTAGTTTGTATGGACATGAAGTATTATGACGTAATCCTAGGAGCAGATTGGTTGGCTAAGTATGAGGCCAATGTTCAATGCAGATCTAGTTCTATGTCTTTCACTGGACACCCTGGACTTTCTTTTATAGGAATTAGACGCCATAAGTATGTTCCACTTATTTCGGCTCTTCAAGCTGATAAGCTGATGAGGAGAGGATGTGAGGCTTTTCTAGCCTTTGTTTCTGTGACCCCTGAGCAGAAGATTAAGATTGAGGACTTTTCTGTTGTCCGAGATTTTCCAGATGTCTTTCCTGAGGAACTACCAGGACTTCCTCCTGAAAGGGAAGTTATCTTTTCTGTTGATCTAATTCCTGGTGCGACCCCTATTTTCAAAGCTCCTTATCGTATGTCTCCTGCTGAGCTAAGGGAAATAAAGCAGCAGTTGATGGAATTGCTTGAGAAAGGGTTTGTTCATCTTAGTACTTCCCCGTGGGGAGCCCATGTATTATTCGTCCGGAAGAAGGATGGTTCGATGAGGTTGTGCATCGATTATCGGCAATTGAACCAGTTAACTATCAAGAACAAATATCAATTGCCAAGGATTGATGAGTTATTTGATCAGATAGCAGGAGCTCAATTTTTTTCAAAAATCGACCTTCGATCTAGATATCATCAGTTACGAATTAAGGAGGAGGATATCTCTAAAATAGCATTCCATAGTAGGTATGGACATTTCGAATTTATAGTAATGCCTTTTGGGCTAACGAATGCACCTACAGCTTTCATGCAGCTGATGAACGATGTGTTTCGGCCCTATCTTGATCAATGGGTCGTGGTGTTCATTGATGACATCTTGATTTATTCTAAGAGTGAGGAGGAGCATGCTGAACATTTGAGGATGGCATTGCAACTATTGAGAGATCATCAGTTATATGCCAAGTTTAGTAAGTGTGATTTCTGGCTGCAAGAGGTGTCCTTTCTAGGGCATATCATCACAAAAGAAGGTATTTCTGTTGATCCTTCGAAGGTATAGGCAGTAAAGAATTGGGCTAAGCATACTAATGTGACTGAAGTGAGAAGTTTCCTAGGCCTAGCAGGTTACTGCCGAAGGTTTATTCAAGATTTCTCCAAGATTGCAGTACCTCTGACAAGATTAACCCGCAAGGAGATCAAATTTGATTGGTCAGAAGATTGTGAGCGAAGCTTTCAGACCTTGAAGGAATGTTTGACTACTGCACCTGTTTTGACTTTACCTTCTGGTGAAGGAGGTTTTGCTGTATACACGGATGTTTCAGGTATTGGCTTAGGGTGTGTACTCATGCAGCACGGGAAAGTGATAGCCTATTCTTCTAGGCAGCCGAGGAAGCATGAAGAGAATTATCCTATTCATGATTTGGAGCTAGCAGCAGTGGTGTTCACCTTGAATATATGGAGGCACTACTTGTATGGAGAGGCATTTACGGTGTTTTCAGATCATAAGAGCTTAAAATACTTATTTTCTCATAAGGAACTCAATATGAGGCAGCGAAGATGGCTGGAGTATTTGAAGGATTTCGATTTCTCCATTGAGTATCATCCTGGAAAAGGTAATGTCGTGGCAGATGCCTTAAGCCGCAAGCCTATAGCTAAGTTGTCAAGCCTCATGTTACAAGAATGGAAATTATTGGAGCAGTTAGCTAGTTTGGATCTTAATGTTGACAATGATCGGATTATGATTGCTCAGATTCAACTTAAGCCCGACTTATTGATGGAAATCAAGTCTCCGCAAGATGATGACCCAAAGTGCTTGAGTAACAGACCTGACTTCATGATAACTGATGATGGAAGATTGTTATTTCAGGGAAGAACTTGTGTACCTGATGTAGCTGAGATGAAGAGTAAGATCCTCGAGGAAGCTCATAGATCCAGATACACCATTCATCCTAGAGGTACTAAAATGTTCAAGGATTTGAAAAGATCTTTTTGGTGGCCGAATATGAAAAGGGTAGTTGCGGACTTCGTAGGTAGATGTTTGGTTTGTCAGCAAGTCAAGGCGGAGCATTTCAGACCAGCAGGAAAATTGAAACCCCTTGATATACCCCAATGGAAGTGGGAGAGCATTGGCATGAATTTCATTATGGGTCTACCTAGGACTCGTAGTGGATTTGACGCAATATGGGTGATTGTCGACAGATTGACAAAATCGGCTCATTTCTTATCTATTAAGTCTAAATGGACAGTTGATATTTTGGATGCTTTGTATATGAAGGAAGTGGTAAGACTACATGGTATACCAGTCAGCATTGTGTCTGATAGAGACCCCATGTTCACTTCTCATTTTTGGAAAGGATTGCAAGAGTCCTTGGGAACTCGTCTGAATTTCAGTACTGCTTTCCATCCACAAACAGACGGACTGACTGAAAGGACCAACCAGATAGTGGAAGATATGCTTAGAGCCTGCATGATTGACTTTGGAGGTAGTTGGAGTGATCATTTGGCATTTGTTAAATTCGCTTACAACAACGGTTACCAGTCCAGCATTCAGATGGCTCCATTTGAAGCTTTGTATGGTAGAATCTGTCGATCCCCGTTATATTGGGACGAGGTAGGTGAGAAGCAATGGCTTGGACCAGATCTCATTTCCGAATTATCCAAGAACATCCGTATTATCAAAGATCGGTTGCAAGTAGCGCAATCAAGACAGAAGAGTTATGCCGACATCAGGAGGAGAGCATGGGAATTTTAGGTTGGTGAGCATGTGTTTTTAAAGGTCTCTCCTATGAGAGGAATACGAAGGTTTGGTATTCAGGGCAAACTGAGTCCAAGATACATTGGTCCATTTGAGATTTTAGACAGAGTGGGGGAGGTTGCTTACCGTTTGGCACTACCACCTCAGTTATCTGGAGTACACAATATTTTTCATGTGTCTATGTTACGGAAATATGTGTATGATCCCACTCACATTATTCAGCATATGGACTTCGAATTGAAGGAAGATTTGACTTATGATGAAAGACCAATCAAGATTTTGGATCGGAAGCAACAACAACTCAGGAATCGTTCCAGACCGATGGTTAAAGTGCAGTGGAGTCGGCGTGGAACTGAAGAAGCTACTTGGGAGTCAGAAGATACTATGCGGAGACAGTACCCTCACTTATTCTAGGTGAGCTGTCTCGCTCCCTCTTTTTATTAAGTGCATTGAATTTGGAGGACCAAATTCCTTAAGTGGGCGAGGGTGTAATACCCCGATTTTTCGAGAAATTAATTAGTAATTCAAAATTTATTTCAAATTAATTAGAATAATTTCTTAATAAATAGAATGAGCTAGATTTCGACCATTTTATAAAAATACATAAAAAGTATATTCTTGTAGAGGATAACGCGGTTAACAAACTTTTCTTCTGTGGCCAATCCAAATAAAATCTGTAAGTAGGCCGAATTAGTGGATTAAGACCAAATTGAACACTTAGTTAACTATACCTTGAAACGCCAAATTCGAGCCCAATACTCCATCAAATGAGCCCAAATCGGTGGCAAATGAAAGGCCAGGATGAGAGGATCATTTACCCTCTCTTAATCTCTCGAAACCCTAACCCTAGGAGGTGCAATCGGCGGAGTTTTGGCGCGTCAACAATTACGGCGGCGTTCACATTGACCCGACTTGCGTGGATAAATACTCCGCGCATAGAACCCTCCAGAAGGTGTGTGACCTATTAAAATGAAGCTCTCTAACCCTAGAATCGTTTAGAACAAGCGGCGGCTACAGAGGAGTTAGATCGAGGGAGATCTCCAGCGATTAGTGGCTGCGTGTACCGGCGTCTTTGGGTTTCTTTCTCCTTCCTTCTTCATCCGATTCAGGTAGGTGATAGCAAGCCAAACCCTACAAATAATATATGGTTGGAAGCATCATCGTGTCAGCTTTTCATTGATATAGAAAGCCCTAAATTTTATCAAGTGTGCTACGAGAATTTTAGGTTTTAGTAGAAGCATGTCACATTTATGGTTATAATTATTCCCTTTCGATTAAGTATTAATTTCAGGCTGTAAACAGAAAATTGATTCATGCATCTTATATAATTTTTTGTGCTCTTTCTTTTGGAAGTAAAAGCCCCAAATTCCATGCTTTATATCGTGAGAATTTCATGTTTTAGTTCTAACCCTAGAAACCTCGCCGGAGTCGGGCAAGGCGAAGGGGCAGCGACTTGTCTGGACTTGTGCGGCCACACGATAGACCGCACATCCAAGATAGGCGGCCGTCTTTTGACCATTTATAGTTTTCTATATCTGATCGTGTCCCCGGAACGTGATGCCGAGCCCTAACCGCATGTCTTTCTTGCGGCTAGTTCCAGACCGCACATCCCTCCAGGCGGCACACAACCGACCGTCCATATCCAGCAGGTCTTCGGATCTGAGGGGACATGTGCGGCCAGTCTGTGACCGTTCATGGGGATGTAAGGTCCAGAACCGACCGCACATCTGTAACAGAATAGATTAATTATCATTTAAGCATGTTAGGTTAATAGATTAGTGGTTATTTGCATGTTAGCAACACACCTAATAAACTATAATTCATGACAGTAAATCATTCTTGCTGATTTATTTAATTTGAGCTTGATGTTGATTCATCTTTCCAATGAATGTCAATTTTAATTGTGATTTCTTGATAATTGAAATGGCTATTAGGTTTACATTGTTAACCTTAGACCTGAACCGTTAATATTGAACCTTTATTATTTCCTATAATTGATTTAGACTCAATCGAACCGCTGTGATTTGAGTTAGCCCGAATTGGACTAACAGGGACTTGCGCGGCCATTTGTGGACCGCATATATCCCTGAAGGTCCCAATAGAGACCGTTTATCCCTGGCTTATGCCAATTAGTTTGGCCGATTATCCTTGATCCATCTTCGGCCAATCCCTGATTTGATCAGTCTAGTAGACCCTAGGCCGACCAGCAGACAGTGGGCTGGACTCTGGTTCAGTTCCACCCTGCCTATGGTAGCCCGGGAGCCCACTTGGGCTAAGTTCTAACTCATGGTTAGGCCCTGTGTTGTGCGGCCAGTAATGGCCCGTACATCTGACATGCGGCCCATAATGGACCGTGCGTCTAATGAGCGGCTCTTTCAGGACCGCTTATCCTGACCTCGATTTTGTAAACTTCTGGCCTTGTGCGGCCCAGTGCTTACCGTTCATATTTAAGAGTGGCCCTTTATCAGCTATTCAACCTTGACCCCCGAGGGCTAAACCTCAGCCCAGTTGCTGTTAGTGCGGCCCAGTATCGACCGCACAAGTCTTGAGCGGTCCAGTAGGAACCGCATATCATCCAGAGATAAGTTTTCTTCATGTTTTATGGTTTTGAATCCAAGAACATATTGGTTCTTGATAATTTGAACTTCTGGACAGTATCTCTTCAACTTAGCCTTGGGATGTTCCGAGGTAAGTTTATACTTGATTATAATTGGCCATTTTAACTTGATTAAAGTCTAGACGGAATTTGGGATCTTGGATTCAATAAATCAATGTCAACGCATCATAGGGGCCCAGTCTGGTCCTGGGGAGAGCGCCCGAAAAGTACTTGTGCCCATGGGAGTTTATAATGACATGGTGAGGCATTGCACCGAGTGCATGACTAGCGTGATGTCTATGACAATGATCTCTTACTTGAATCATGTTCTACTTGGTTATATTCTTGCTTGTTGGCTAATTTCCTGCAATTTTCTGTTATATATATTGTTCTTAACTTGCAATTCTTGTAGTTATATTATTCTGCCATATTGTTATTCCATTCCATTCTTTAGCACTTTCTTTTATTATGTTGTTTCATTCGATCGTTATTTCTTTTCTTTCCGTTCATACATGTAATTAATTGGTTAATCACTTACACTCGCCTGTTGTTACCTACTGAGCGTTCGCTCATATAGTTGTTTTTCCCCTTTCCAGGCAGTTCAGGTGAAGATTCACAGATGGATGGGAATGGGCGAGAGTGATTACTTGGAGTGTATCAACTAATAGATATGTTGAGATTGTTATAGTTGTTTTACATCTAGCTATGCCTTAGAACTTGTGTTAGTTATTGTAACGGAGTCGAGTAGAGATTATGTTTGATTATGTTTAAGTCGGTTTGATGGCTATTGTAATAGAATTGGAGTTATGTCTGTTTATGGCATTATGTTAATTCTTAGCTTAGCATGTTATCTTTTCTAGCATTTTCTACTGCCGGTCCCGATATTCCGCGTCGGGGCGTGACAGTATCGAAGGATTCTGACCAATAAGAGAGGGTCATTTCCTCGGTGCAAGAGTGTTTTTGGCTATGTGAGCCTTGTCAATTGTTGTGCCACTGCTTAAGGCATTGTGATATGTGGCACTGGCAGAATGGAGAGTTGGAGAAATGTGACGGTAAGTGTGCCGGATGAGTACCCTATTCATCCAATAGAAGCAATGTCGGATAATTGATGGAGGACCTAGTTGGGGCAAGGGTCAGTGGTGTCTTGAGATCCATCCAGATTTGCGCGCTCCTGACTAGACTTCTACGGCAGAAGGGTGGCACTTGTCTATTCCGAAGAATGTTCGCCATGAGTTGCAAAGGTAATGTCCTATAGCTCCGTGGTGAGAGCGGGGCCTGGGTTGGCAAGCATTCATTGGAATAATTGACATGAAAGATTAGATGAGACTGTATAATGGACGATCCTTGAGTATGGAGGTCCCAAGGCAGAGGTCAACCGATCCCTGGACCGGTCAACCACCCCCATTGGATAGGTAGACCGACCCAAGGGTAGGTCGACCGATTTGGGGCCCTTCACCCTTTTTTGCCACCGGTCGACCCGATTGAGACCCATTGGTTGACCTTTTACCTCGTGGATATCTTGGACACCCCGTTAGCCCGAGTTCATGTTTTTGGGTGTCCGTGGGAGTCGTGTTACCTCGAATAGCATGCCCGTGTGATTTTGAGGGTCTAGGTGGCCCCGTGTATTCTGGACTTCTCCATTATGCTAGTTCGAGTTATCGTGCACCTAAGTACATGCGGAGGGCCGTTATCGCACAATGTTAGTTCCTCGATAAACGATTTCCATGTGGGACATGAGTATAGTCAGTGATCGCGGGTTCTATGACCCAACGAGGGATGCTAGGGTTTCCTTGTTTTCCCCTAAAGAAGGGAGAGCTCCGGCGGTAGTAGACCACCATGTGAATCCTCTTCGTTCGTAGTTTCGGTTTCTGGTTTAGGGTGATTTAACGGCATGGAGCCATATTGTATAGTCGCCTTGGGATGAGTCGCTTGACTCATTGGTCAATGGTTTAGCCGATCTAGCTAGGTGCTCCGAGTTTCGGTGGCACTGAGTCACCTTGTGCTTCGAGATACTTGCAAGGGGTGTGTGCGTAGTCGATAGTACTCCGACGGTTTCCTCTTTACTGAGATTTCCTACGTCGAGTGACTTTCACCACTAGTCGTAGCTTACCTGGGCACGCATGTGCCGACTCACCTAGGAGTGGTGGAGAGCTAGACCCGGGGGAGACGGGTTAGGCTGGTTGTCATAGGGCCTCCCACTGTGGTGGCTCGAGTCTGGGCAGGAAGGAAAACCAGTTAGAGGGCATGACGTAGCGCAGTCAGTTAGTGTGTGTACACGTGATTGGGGACAACGAGCGCGTGCTGACGAGCACGACCCCAACTTGACCCTTGTCTTGTGTTACTTGTGTTCGGTGTCATAGTTACCGTGCTGAGGTGAGTGGGTGACACCCGAGGTTGCAGAGTAAGTTGTCAGTGGACGCATCCGGCCTTGCTTCTAGTGGGCAGGTTCTCCCACCGCATGAGATGTGACTCTCCTGACTCAAGGTTTTAATTTCTCGACAGTGAGGTCGTGCTTCTCCGGGTGACTTCTGTGTACTTTTCCTGACGTTGAGGTCGAGGGTTCCTGACACAGTCGTCGAGGTTCACCCATAGGCAGAGTAGTATTCATGATAGCGAGATTGTGACCTTACCCCTGGACCGCGTGGTTTGGGCTGTGGCCTTTGTCAGCGAGGATGGGCCTGCACGACAGAGGTGTCATGGTTACTCTCCCAGTAGCGTAACCATGGGTTCACCGTTGGTTCAGCGATTCCGACTGCGAGGTTGGGGTTTACTTTCCGTTACTCGTAGAGTAGCTTAGAGAGCTATGTTTCCGCCGCCGTGTACCGCTACTATTGTTGTTGTTGTTATTGTTGTTATCGCTGCTGTTTACCGCCGTTGTTTCATGGTGGGGATCCTTAAGATCTCTACTAAGTCAATGAGATGAGGCACACCCCTTTTTCTTTTTAGGTGTAGCAGCTTCTCCTTGAGGTTCGTAGGAGCAGTGCAACGGTTTGTAGTTGCCAGCTTGCCAGCGCCGGACTGTGCCGGCGATTGAGTACTCTTTCTTTCCTGTAGACTATACTTTGTGGACTGGGCTCTGTAGTTGATTTATTAGTTGAAAATGTAATTTGTTTCCTATTATTTAAACAATTAATTATGTAGTTATTTCTTATATTATTGTGATGTTCAATGTACCTCCACAACACCCAAAATAACCTTTCCGAGTCTTCCGGCTCGTGGGTGGCGGGTCAAGATTCGACTGGTATTGGGTAATTCTCGGTATCCAAATTCTGGGTTGTTATAGTGGGTCTGAGAGAGAGAGAGGGAGAGAGAGCAGAGAGGTGAGAGAGAGACATCAGGAGTGGGGGGGTCCGCCAGGTGGGGTGGGAGTATGAGAGAGAGAGGGAGCAGAGAGGTGAGAGAGAGACGGCCAGAGGGGGTCCACCGGGTGGGGTGGGTCTGAGATAGAGAGAGGGAGAGAGAGCAGATAGGTGAGAGAGAGAGTTCAATTTTTTCCATTTTTAAAATGAAAGTCGCATGTGGGAACGACTTTCATCTGAAGTCGCTCCCACACGGAGCGACTTTCATATCTCTCACTCTTCTCTCGGCCCCCATGCCCCCCTCTGTCGGTGTCTCACTCCCCATCTCTTTTTCTCTCTCTGTCAGAGGAGGGACACCCCCTCCCTCTCCCCCACTCCTCCCGGCCCCCATGCATGCCCCCCCCCCCTCTGCCAGCGTCCCGCTCCCCCATCTCTCTTTCTCTCTCTCCATCGGAGGGGGGGAGGCCCCCCTCCCTCTCCCCCACTCCTCCCAGCCCCGGCCCATGCCCCCCCTCTGTTGGCATTCCGCTCCCCTATATCTCTCTCTCTCTCTCTCTCTCTCTCTCTCTCTCTCTCTCCGTCAGAGGGGGGACACCCCCTCCCTCTCCCCCACTCCTCCCAACCCCCATGTCCCCCTATGCCGGCATCCCGCTCCCCCATCTCTCTTTCTCTCCCCGTCAAAAGGGGGACACCAGAGGCCACCTCCTCTACCCCCCACTCCTCTCTCTCCCCTCCGGCAAGCCCCCCCCCCAAGGATAGCCCCCCTCACAGTGAATCCCCCTCCCCCCCGACCGTCTCCCTGAGAATTCACCCCCCTCACAATGATGCCACCTCCCCCTCTAGCCATCTCCCTGAGAACACCCCCCCAACGCTTGTCCCCCTAGTTGTTATTCTTCTTGCTCTCCAAGCCCCAGCCATTGGTGTACTGCGATCTCACCTCCCCAGCTTCTCTTCTTGCTCTCCGGACTTCCCCTCTGGCACTAGCGACAGAGGGAAAGAACAAGAGCAACAGCAGTAGTGGGAACATCAACAGAAGTTGGGGTAGGAGGCGGAGGTGAAGAATGGGTCATGGATGAGGGGAGGGGAGAGGTAACCTTGTGACCTCTCCTCCTTGTCACCCCTCTCTTGCCGGAGTTAGAGGTGAGAGGGAGATGAGAGAGATCGGTCTTTTTTTTCAAACCACATGCATTATTATCTTTTGTCAAGTATAGTTAAATTTAACTAGAGTCAGATTCACGTCGGGTCACGGGGGGTCACGATGATGATTTTTTTGCACTATTTTGATGAAACCAAGGATATTTTTGCTAATGTAAATTTATGCAAATAGAAGTTTGATACTGACTTGTAAAAAATTCTTTTTTATTTTTCAATTTATGGTTTTTAATTTTTTAATAAACACAAATAAGTAATCAACCAAATTAACCTGAGCCACTTGGGGTAACCTAGATCTACAAGTTGAGTTTCACAAAGTGACTAAGGCAATGCTCAAACCCACCCTCAAGTTCGTCCACTGGTCAGGTAAGAGGTGGGACAGTGAGGGACACCCCTTACTTTCGCAATGACCTAATTAAGTAACCACTTGTCCGCTTAGGCATTTGTCTTTTATCTCTAGCCTTAGACGTCAGTTTCAAAAAATAAGGATAGACTTACGTGGCACCAAAATCCCAATGTAATTCTAGGGTTGAGTCTACTTGCTTTTATTAGGCTAGATGTAATACAAAAAATATAAAGGTGATTATTTTGGGCTAAGGAACGATGATGAAATCCCTCCCTTATCTTGCTTAGGGGATAATGCCCTTAAAATATTTTGAGATATGATGCAACAACCAATATTCAAACAAGGGTTTTTTATGCCAAAATAAAAGAAAAATGCAATAACATGATATTGGAAAAATATAGAAGAACTCACATTGTCTCCCGCAATCTTAAAAAAATTAAAAATAAAAAATAGCTAACTAAGATGTAACCTTAGATGATGCATGTCCTACACAAGATGTTTCTAATCTTGAAATGAAATCTTTTATTTTTATGTTCAAGTATTTTTTTTCAAGTTAATGAAGCTACTTAGCCAACAAATTTTTTTTTGAGATTTTCTAACTATGAAAGTTAACTAAATATAGAAAGTAAAGAAATAAAATTAAAAGAGGAAAAGTTAGAATACCGACCTGGATAGTGATATCTCGTCTTTTATTCTTTTGAAAATTATGAAAAGAAGAAGGGAAATGGGAGAAGACTTAACTCAAAATAATTTTTTTAGATTTTTTCTATTTTCTCTTGATTTTTGAGTTTTTTAATTTTCACAATAAGACCTTCACTGACGCTTTCAACCTTCCGCGATAGATCTTTTACTCTATTTTTTGAATTCTGACATGTTTGCTTACAATTTTTGACAAATCTGTTGAGTAGTGGATAGCGGATCTAGAGGGGAGGGGTGAACAGATCTACCCCTCTTTTCGCAATGCAACCCTTTTTAAAGCTAGGTGATGATAATAGCAGCGAAATATAACTAGCTTAACGAAGGACACAAATGATTTGCTTAGCAAGATGATTACGCAATATATATATTGAACCTAAGCATGGATCTAACACAAAGCAATCGCACAAGCAAATCACAACACACGAGATTTTAAGGTGGTTCGGACTGAATCCCCAGTCCTACGTCCACCCCTCACCAAATCCGGTGAGGCTCCACTACTATCACGCACTGAACCGTAAATCGGAAAGACCTCCGATTGCCTTCCTACTAACCACAGGTAGGGAAGTCAACACCGTAGATCGGACAACTTTCGATTGCCTTCTTACTAACCACCGGTAGGGACGATCTTCAGTTTCAAATGATTGAATGGAATGGAAAGAGAACAAATATGAAAACACTCAAACAAGATATAGAATATGCTCAAAGAGAAAAGATCTTGTCTGAGATTGCTGGAGCTTGAATCTGATTCTTCAATGGTATCTTCTTCCTTGTGAAATGATCTTCCTTGGATCACATTGAGTTGATGAAGAAGATAACGGATGCAGATTTGATCTCCCTTGAAAACCTTGTAAAATCAGCTTCCTTTGATCACCTTGATAGCCTTGCTTGCTTCTGCACTTCTCTTGGAGGTTGATGGCTTCAAAAACAAGCTTGAATCACCTTGGATGGATGAAGAACTCCAGCCCGAAGCACTGTTCACGGAGGTGCTACAGTACCCGCGAATCACCTCCTCTAGCCTCCCTTGATCTATCTTGTTCCAATTGAAGCCTTAGGGTTTCTAACCCCTCATGTGTTGGTTTTATAGACTTTGAATGGTCCTTGGACATCCCCCAGACCAGATCCACAATCCATGGGGGATTGGGTGACTTTGGGGTTAAACAAATACAAGGAAAGACCTCTCCTCGAGCTTGAAACAAAAGTCAACAAAAGGGGGCCTCGGGGCTGGCGGTCGACCGGAAGGCATGGGGCGGTCGACCAGAATTTTACAGTCGGTTGATTTTTCATCTCTGGCACAATCGGTCGACCGGGCACCTAGGGGCGGTCGACCGAAACCTGTAAAAACTGGAGTTTCTCGTTTCTGGAAGAACTGGTCGACCGGCCACTACCCACTGGTCGACCGGAACCTGTAAATTCTGAAGTTCATCGTCTCTGGAAAATCTGGTCGACCGGCCAAGGTGTGTTGGTCGACCGGAAAGACCTATACTTGCAAAAATGAAGTGTTAGCCCAAAGAAACATGTCCATAAGTCAAGATACTCATGTGCTTATCAATTCCATGCATTTTTGGGTTTGGTTTATGCATTAGATCATTTGAGCATTTCTAAATTTTGTTCTGGGGACTCCGCCCCCGAAAACTCCCGCAAGGGGCGCTGCCCCCTTGACCCCCGCGACCTGACCGGACAGGTCGATCCCCACGACCTGACCGCGCAGATCGATCCGTGTGCGAGGGCACAATCATTGAGCTTTCACATTTGCCATCTCCACTCCATTCCTTGTCCATTCATTGACTTACCTGTCATGAACAAAGCATCACGTATGTCACTCATATGAGAGTGGAAAATAACAATGACTTATAGTGTTTAGCCATTATCAAAATCATGAATATCAAATAACTCAAATGACCACAGGGGCACAGCAAAATCATTTTTCCAGATTTTCAAGTTTGAATTTTTTCTCTTTTTATGTAAAAATAATAAAATAAAAATATATTAGTGTAAATATATACATAAGAAAAATAAAATTCTTAACTCAAAATTCATTAATCTTTCCTAGCAATGGCACCAAATATTGGTAGTGTGGCTGTGTATGTCGTTATGACACGCGTGTTATCAATCTTAAATTCTGAACTCACAATAGATAAATGAGCGTAATATAATGGTGATAGCGGATTGAATCTATAGAGAGGTTGATCTTTTTAAATTGAAAATGTTGAGTTTCTTTTAGATTAAAATCGATAGTTATTTCTTTTAGAATTTGGAATTAAAAGGACGTAAAATAAACATACCTAATGAAATCGAGACGAAGTAAGAGAGAGAGAGAAACAAGATTTATAGAGAAAATCAAACCACTATTTTTATTGATTAAATGATAAAATCTATAATATGAAAGTGCAAAAATAAAAATTACAACTCAGAAAATAAATGACAAATAGCATTAAAGGAAGAACTAGAGAAAATGATATAGTGACTGTAATGGTGGGGTGATGGCATCGTCTTCATTCAGTCTTTGATTTACGAGCCATCGAGGATGACTATGTACACTCTGGAGTCATGGAAGCTACCCTTCTTATGTCGACTGTGGAAGAAGTATTAGAGAGAGGAGAAAGAAGAAAGATAGAGGAAGAAGTGACGATGAAAGAATGGAAGAAGAAGATGTGAGAAGAAGAAGATGAAGAGAGAGGGGGAAGAAGAAGATAACGTGACTATCGTATATTTACTCCTATCAAAAGTAACTAAAAATACTAACTCAGTTTGATAATCGAATAAGATAAGTCGCACTAAATCAAAAATAGAGAAATTAGCAATCCATGTGTATTTTTTACACGAAAATGACATTAACCGGGATTGGATATTACATTCAAAAGTCTAGGCTCGAATACGATATCTTAATTACCAGGCTTACCAAAGTGACCTTTAAGGACCACTTTGTTAATCGATTATAATAAGGGCGAATGCACCATTCTACCCCTCTCAATCTCTGTCTCGAATGACTTATTCCTCGTCTCTCCCATCTTTTGGCCTATTACACCCGGTTAGCATGGAGCACATCAAAGGATGTTAAGGTGCGCCACTGGTGCTACCGCGAACGGGGCATGTGCTACCGGTGAATGGAATATTCCAACCAGCCTTACTAGATTGACAAAGAGGGGCCTAAGGGAATGCTAACAACTGTTGACCGGAAGGGTGTTTTTTTAAAGTTTGCGATCTGGGGGAGGTTATTAAAATGAATGTTAACCATAAAAGGGATCATTGCATAAATAAGGGTGCCCCCCCCCCGCCCCAGACACACACACACAAGTCGTCGGAATCCGGCACCACGTATCCCCATGGAGGACACCTCCTTCGACCCGGTAAGCCCGCTCGCTCTTCCCCTCCTTCCCTTCCCGTCCCTCACTGTTAAATCCCATTCAAGTGGCTGGTGTTGTGGCGCAGGAGCTAATCAACTCCATTTTCAAGCTTGCATGGAGCAAGAAGGCCGGCAGGAATGAGGGTGTAGAGACAATGGACGTCGCTGAGGTAAAAACTTCTAAACCTAAAATGATACAAATCCTGGCTGGAAGATGCAGTTCTCTCGGTGCCGAGGATCTTCCTTTTTGTCCGTCTACCAACCGCATTGGTTTTAATAGGCACCAAAGCTCGTGTTCTTGATTGGGAAATCCTTGCTTCCTGTTTTTTTTTTTAAATTATGATTATATAGAGCATATCTTTGATAGGGGAGTTAGCTGTCCCGGAACCCCGTTCTTAGAAGTCTTGCTTAATTAGCTGATCCAGTAGTTGAGGTTAGGAGTATAAGCCGGGTTGGTTGTTAGGAGTATCTATGATTCCCCAGGTTGCTATATGGGAATTCTCAAACATTGTAACCTGATGTAAAGGAAGGTCAATGAGACTTAGAGGAGGACGTGCATTTGCGATGCGGGACGGAATGCTATGGACCGACTTTACTCTAGTTTGACCATTGTCTCAACACCAATCCCACAAACGGTCCATTAGTTTCAAATTTCAAAGGATACTACGTTTGACGTAGATCCAATTTGGGAAATCCCGTGTGCTACCCAATTGAAACGAGGCGGACCGCCGTGGTTATGAAATTGCCATAGGCTAGGGCACTCAACTCTCAATGAATCGATTGGTATGTATAGGTGGGACGTCACGATACTTGTCAACAGCTTTAGAATGATGATAACCTAACTATAGTTCACTTAGTGGCAATGGCAGCGGCAGCGGCAGCCTATGTTCGCAACGGTCGCGGCTTCAGTGGAGTGGAAGCGGGAACATCAAGCCGGTGAGGGTTCTTCTTCTTCTGCTTCTGCTGCTCCTCTCTCTATTTTCTTTTCTTTATAAACCCTGGGATCAGCCCAGATTGGTCCAGATCGGGTAGACAACTTCTTCTTCTTCTTCTTGAGCGGTACTATTCCTTCGGGGTGTTTATTTTTGTTTATTTGCATGTAAATCATTGTTAAAATGAAATTTGTAAAAAAAATCATTCCTGAAAATATGTTAGTAGACATATCACTATGTAAATTGATATCGTGTAAAAATGCCATCGCTGTAACTATCCATTGTCATATGTGAAGTTAACCCTGGTTACTCTTAACTAAACTTGTAAAAAGATAAAAATATCCTTAGTTAAAATAAAAAATAAAACAATAAAACTTTCCCGCCCCTCCCCTCCCTCCAGCAAGAAGCCCTCCTCCCTCCCACCGGACATCCTTGTAACCTCCGGCTGGCAAGAACCCCCTCACCCTCCCTCTCACCAGATCACCCCCCAACCTCCCACTGGCAAGAACCTACCCTCCCTCCCACCAGAACCCCCCTCCCCTGCAACCTCATGCTGGCAAGACCCCCCTCTCACCCAAGGATGGTAGTCACGGTTTCGGTTTCGATTTCGGACCGAAACTAATTAAATAACTATTTTTTCTTAATAGCCTACATTTGGTTTCGGCCGAAACTGGGGCTTCGGTATCGTTTCGGTTCGGTCCGAAACCGAAACGTTTCGGCCGAAACTGCCATCTATGCTCTCACCGGATCCCACCCCCGTCTCAGGGGAACCCCTCCCCCTGTTCCTTGCAAATCCACCGGCCGTCAAGCCCCCCCCTCTCCCATCGGATCTCACCCCACCTCCCACCGGAACCCCTCCCCCCTACTCCCACTGCAACTCCTCCTCCGCCGGATCGAACCCCCCTTCCCTCCCACCGGTACTCCCTCCCCTGTAACCTTCGCCCAGTAAGATCCCACCCCCTTCTCACCGGAACCCCTTCCCCACCCACTGCAACCTCTTCTCCTCCGGATCAACCCCCCTTCTCTCTCACTTGAACCCCCCTCCCTTGCAACCTCCGGCGAGCAAGATCCCACCCCCTCTCTCACTCGAAACCCTCCACCCCCCACCCCCAACTGCAACACCTCCTCCCCCGGATTGACTCCTCTCCCTCCCACCAGAACCCCCCTCCCCTACAACCTCCGACCAATAAGATCTCACCCCCTCCCAACAGGTGCGGCAGCCTGTTCTCGTTCATCAACCAGTCGACTGCTCCCCAAACACCAAAAAACTCCCCAAATCATCTGCGCAGAATAGAGTGCCGCTGTCGACCTCCATGGGTGAGCTCTCTACCTCCGCCATGGCAGCTCTCTCTCTCTCTCTCTCTCTCTAAGTTTGCAGGGAAGAGGGTATTTTCATCATTTTATGACTAACTAACGGGAATATTAGAATCTTTGTGGAATATTCGTATCGCCGTCGATGGAAGTTAACCACAATGGCATTTTGCACAATATGGATTTGTATAACGATATGTTTGCTAATGCGTTTTCTGAAATATTTTTTTTTGCAAATTCTAATTTAACAATGGTTTACATGCATTTTTTTTATATTTAGGGATGAGGATTGCGATAGATGTGCCGATCCGATCGATCCGACCCTTGAATCGGTAACAGTGGTATCGGGATCGGATCGAATCAGCCGATCGGATCGGCTGCCTTTCTGATTCTACATTACTTGTAGGTAGGTAGTTGGATGCATCGTTGATGGGTGGCTGTATAGGCGGCGGAGTGATGGTGATCCTGCGCTAGTGTGATTGGTGGAGTGACAGTTGGACGTGGATGAGTGTGCATGTTGGCTTGTTGTTGGGGTGCAGTGTAGTGGGGCGGCCGACGGGTGTTGGCCTGGGAGGGCGAACACGTGGAGAAGAGGATATTGGTGGAGTGTTCGGCATCGATAGGGAACCTCACTGGTGGCTGGTTGGCATGCGGGGACCAAGGTTTGACGGATCGATATGTACTGCACTGTACTGGTTGTGCCGGATCATGCTAGCACGAGATCGGCACGCCGGTGCTGTGCCGGATCATGCTAGCATTAGATCGACATGCCGGTATAGTGGCACACACAAAATCTGGCAACCAAGTCGCTGATGGTTGACTGTGCGATGGCGGCCCCGCAACTTGATCCAGACGCCCGTCCGTAGGAAGTTGGTAATGGCAGTAGCAGAAGAAGTGGCTAGGAGAGGAGGCACCCCTCTCAGACGTTGGGAGCTTCGCTGCGAGCGCCACTGTAGTTGGGAGATAGGCTACGCATATCCGTTCGGTAGGGGCACATGGCAGCGAGGCGAGAGCAGGAGTCCACGGTGAACTGGAAGGGGGAGTCGGAGAGGTCGATCTGGGGGGACGAGGAGGGAGGAAGGGGCGGGGGCACTGAGGCCGCACCCACCGTCAGCTGAGAAAGAAGAAGCACCGACATTAGCAACAGGAAGAGAGGAAGAAAGAAAGGGGAGGCGGTGGAGGCCGCGGGCAGATAGGGGGGGTTCGAATTAGGGTTGGGAGAGGGATATTTACAGAATAAACCCTATAGAAATCTCTTTCTCATCAGGAGTTAATTTATTTTTTTTAAATTATTTTTTTTTTCAAAAATAATTATTCTAGATCTGGTATGGTACTGTACCATACCGCATCGTACCAAAAAAAAGTCGGCATGGCTGGTAGGATCGATCCGTCAAACCTTGGTGGGGACTGTGGTTATTGTCGATTGGTGGGATGGCCCAATTGGAGGCCTTGTGTGGGCTTGGGATTCACAGTGGCAATCGAGCATGGTCCGGGCGGCTAAGCAAGCGGATGGCGGGCCCGCAGTGACCATGGGGCAGGCTTGTAGGTATGTGACTATGTGGGAGCCCCGACGTTTGATTGCACAGGGGCTTGGCACGTGGGCGTGGTGGATGGTAGTTGGGTGAGGTGGTTCCGCGATGAGGGTTGGTCCTCATTTGTGACATGTTGATGGAGAGGGAGAGGAAGAAGGAGATGGGGGAGAAGATGAGAAGAAGAAAACAAGAGGAAGAATACAAAGGGAAGAAGAAGAGAACAGGAAGAGAGAGGGAAATGTGAGAGAGGAGGAGGAAAAGTAAGAGAAAAGAGAGTGAGTGGGAAGAGAAGAGGGGCAATGGTGGGGACGCCCCTCGCGGGCTCCTCTCTCAAGGTGAACAAGTAACAAACCCTAATTTTTTATTTCTTCTCCAATGCTCTCAATCATTGGGTTACAACCCTTTTATAGCCCAAGGGGCTTGAAAAGAGACAACCCTAATTGTTTGAAAAAAAACAAATCCTCTCTCAAGAGACACCCCAATGCTGCTAAATAATCATATCCTTACAAATCTTCTCAATGAGAAAGACCCTAACCTACTAAATAATAAAATAGCAATCACTAAAAAGGGGAATCGCCAAGATAGAACCATAGGGTTGGGGTAGTGCGAGGCTAGTGGCGATAAACCCAAGCTGGGTCTAACTGGCGGCTCACACCAGTGTCCTCACCAATCCTCCCAGTGGGACAAACTTGACCTTGTCGAGTAAGGGCCAAAACCATTTTGGTATCTCTTCAGTAGGTTTGGATCGATACGTTGCAACTCCTCCCTAGAAATCCATGCAGCATCTGATGGTGGACGTCCCTTCCAACGTATGAGGTACCATTGATATTCCCCACTCTTAGTAGAGATGATCTATTCATCCAGTATACCATCTATCTACTCATATTGTGTAGGAAATATGGGGCTGGGCATTCGGGTTTTGGTTTACTCTTAAAGGGTGGGGAAGACTCAAAAGGATTATTGGGAATAGTTGTCGGCTCCTCCTACACAACTAGATTGGATACAATGAAAGTGGAGCTAATTCCCCAGTTGAATGGCAGATCAATAACATATGCATTTGGTCTAACTTGTTTCAAAACTTAGAAAGGACTAGCATCGTAGGCTTGCAGTTTCTTCACGGTTCCCAAACATTCAATATTTATGCAAATACCTCTTAGTCCTTTCCTCCAATTCAACCTGAGTTCCCATGGGATTACGGAAATGCCCTTTAATCCCTAAACACTCAAAACTTAAATCAAAACTTTTAGAACACTTCAAATCTTCCAAGGAAACATTAAGGTTATTGTGAAGCTTTTGGACTTCACCAAAACTTTATTTCTATATTTAGACTTGCATACTTTTGTAGCTGGTTTTGCTTAGTCGTATTACCTTGGACAGTTAATCAAGGGTTTTTCACTTATTAGGGGGATCTAATGAACATCAACTCGTCAGTAGGGATGGTCAATTTGGCAAAACCTAAATCCAATTTTCAAGTTAAACTAAAATGGACTTTTCAAATTCTAAAGCCTCTTAGAAAATATACCAAGGGGTTTTCTTCTCAAATCCCTGCAATGGGGATCACCACTGTCATCATTATTGAGGACAGGGCATCTCTCTGTGTTTGTGTGTGGCTCTTTTGATGTGATGTGTCAGCTGTTCTTCATTCCTCTTTGAATGCATCAACATGGGTGCTGGTGGTTGTGGAATTTCAAAGTTGTGCAGCAGGATCAAAGTGTAGGTCTTGGGTATCCAACCTGATTTAGGCACTTTCACCATAGAGTCGAAGGATGTTGAGGACTTAATGAATGTGGGCCATGAGGTTCCTATTGTTGGAAAAGGGGGATATCGAGAGCTTTAAGGCAGAGAATGGTGCCCTAAAGTACAATCTTATAGGAGTGATCCCCATGTTGTTGACTATAAGACTTTCTAATTGCCACTTCTATAGGGTCTACAAGCTCTAGTTGGGGTGACAACTTGGTTTGGGTTGGCTGGGTTAAGGCCAACCAGCCCAACCCTAACCCAATCATCCTTGGATGCTGGTCAGGCTTACAATTGGTTTGGGTTGGTTAATGTCGACACTATCTGTGCCTACCTAAGGTTGGCTAAGATTAACCCTATTTTTAGCCCATAAAAAATCAAACAGGGAATTGTATCCTAAACTAAGAGTATGCACATTAAGCATGACAACTTTAGCCAGTGAAACAGTGAAATGTTTGTTGAATATGCACACTAAGCATGAAAAGTGTTTTTTCTTTTTCCCTTTTTGGCTTTTTGGAGGGGAGGACGGACACCACCTAGGTGTACTTTTGTATAGAGGAACTTTTAGGTTACTTCTCCTTTCTATACTTGTTCATCATTCCTTTTCATTTAATACATTTGTGGTACCATCCACTTCCCAAATGAATGTGTATGGTACAGTTACATTTCATTGTAGTGTTCTGGCTTAGTGGATAAAGTCTAAGGATTAAAAAGTATAATGGACTTATGGTGTCAACTAAGAATCCTTTTAAGTCATTCTCCTTTAAAGAATTCAAGTAGGGCCCACCCAAGACTTACTAAGGTCAATTAGAGATCCACTTAGGATTCAAGAATTTAATGGGTTTAAGTGGACGTAGTTCAGATCTGTTAAGGATCAAAAATAAACTTAATATAATGGACTCAATAGGATGTGATATAGATCCACAAACATCAACTCACATAGAATGTATAATGCATGGATGAAAAAGAGAATTCATCAAAATTCTTCCATGATTACAATGAACAAGGCAAAAACACTTAGGGGTAGGGTGGAGTGTGCATTCTTGAATTTCCATAAAAATGAATCATGGGGAATATTTCTTTGAAAAAATAAAACTAATGGAAAATAGATTTCAGTAAAAGAAAAATGCAGCTTTGCAATTTTTGTAGGAAAGCTGAGTGAAATTAAAACCCTGTGTTTGTCTTCCACATTTTTCTCTTTGATGGGGGGTAGTGTGTGAGAAAATTTATCCAGGATCCATTTGTTCATTAGAAAAAGGAATAATCTAAGCATCTAGGAAATGATTCCCCAACTCTCAATTTTTACATGCTTACAAAGCTCATGACAAAAGTGGTTGAGAAAATAAAAACATGGGAACAATAAATCCTTGTTGAATGTGTATGATACACTTACATTTCATTGTAATTTACTGAATTTGTGGATAGAGGATAAAGGTTAAGGATAGAAAGTGCAGTGGACTCATGAGTGTCCCTTAAGAATCCTTCTGGTCATTATCCTTTAGAGAATTCAAGCAGGGCCCCAACCAAGACTTACCAAGGTTCATTAAAGATCCATTTAGGATCTAGGAATTTAATGGGTTTAAGTTGACCTAGTTATGATCCATTAAGGATAAAAAGTAATTCTAATATGTTCTCGTGGACCTGATAAGGATATGATATGGATCCACAAACATCAACTCACAAAGAATATGATGGATCAGAAAGAGAATTCATTGAAATTATTTCATGATTACAATGAAAGAAGGGGCAAGAACAAGTGGGCGTGGGGTGGTATCTGCCTTCTCAAATTAAAAGAAAAAGAAGGATCATGGAGCATATTTCTTTTGAAAATGAAAACTCATGGGAACTAGTTTCTTGTATAAAAAAAGTCCATGTTTGCACCTTTTACAGTTGTCTTGTCTTGTCGTTGGTGAGGAATCCCTCCTCTCCTTTTTATTCTACTATTTCTGTTTATTTTTTAATAAAATTGGTGGTATAATCCTTACTTTTTCGAAAAACTTTATAGGAAAATTGAGTGAACATAAAACCCTTGTTGCACCCACTATTTGTCTCGGATAAATCGAGATATTACCCTCGACCCGGGCAAGATTCACTATTCGGCGTATCGCCACCCCGTGGAATATTTTCACACATCGAGGCTTTGTAGCCCGTATATTTATGCAATTATAGACTCCTCGCAGCAAGCGAGGTGGTCGGGAGCCGGATTAAACCACCACGATTGTCAGGATCGCGTGTTTCCGGACAAAACCCTAGAAAGGGGAGAGTTTTATCCCTCGGGTGCTCAACATGAACAAAGAAAGCCTCGTAGCAAGAAGAGGGAGATGCAAAGGATGGTGTACACATCGCCGAGGAAGTCCCACGCACGTGTACCACACTGCTCGGACAAAAAAACAAATCCCCTCTCTGCGGTCCACGGCACGGGGAAGACGACAAACGAACAAGGAGAGCGTTCCCTCCTCTCTCCACGCGGCGTGCTGCAAGAACAAGGTTGAAAAACCCCAAAAACAGGGTTTATACAAAGGAATAGGCGCAGGAGACCCGACCGGGGTTGAGCGGACCAGTCCGGGGTCGCCCGACCCCAGGGGGTCTGCGCGCGACTGGCGGACCCGCCCTGGGTCGCTTGACCCCGGTGGGCCCTGCCCGGGGTTATTTGACCCCAGGGGGGTCTGACCGGGGTCGAATGTGTCACGCCCTGAGCTTTTATGTCACGTCCCGAGTCTTTATTTCAGCGGAAGACTAACTCGGGGAGCGCGAACAGCCGGCATGGTAAGCCTCTTGCAAGCAAGAATGATCAGAGCGCAAGATAATCACACAAAATGAATGCAATTGCACAATATTTACTAAAAATCCAACTTCATTCCGTTATCAATCAAATATTCAAAATACAATAACTTTTTCCACCATCTTTCACTCTACTAGACTCAAGAAATAGGAAAATTACATTGACTCCATCTAAACAATATAGACTTCCTAAGTCTTCGCTCATCTTTATTCACTCTTGGATCCGCTACTTGAACATTCTGAACCCGAATCAGACTCACTTTTATTTCCTGAAAAAGATTGGAAATAGGTAATGAGCACACTTGCCCAGTAGGTATCTTCGCACCAACATGAAGACACTATTAAAGTAATTAACAATTTAGCTCTAAAGAAGTAAGGCAAAATCATGCGAATGCAATATCATGCTATTAAACCAAAGTAACACGATAATCATGTAAGATAGAGTGAACAAGAATGAACAAGGATGAATGTAACAAGAACATGATATTTGGCCTTTCATGAACAAGAATGTATCGAGAATGCACTTTCACTTTCACTTTCATAACCATAAAGGTTACGTACGAGAATGTCAATCATGTAGCAATTCACTAGATTTTCACGAGTGCTCATGGATTTCACTTATTTATAAAGAAAGTACTCCCAGCGCAATGCGACGCCAGTAGCATCATACCCGATGGTTTATAAAATAGTATGTTTTCGGCAATCAGCCGTGGGGACTAGCATAGAGCCCTTGGACACAATCAGCGCCCGAACTGCATCTTCACGTATAAATCAAGTTACTTCCATGAGTGTAACAATAAAGTATGGCCAAGAATGTAATAAGGTCAATAACTCATGATAACAACAATCAATGAATGAATGCTTCAATTTAGAGTATGAGAGATCAAGAAAAAGATTTAAACAATGTCATGCTCACGGAAATAAATCGACAGCATAACGGTTCATTCTTTTCTCTTTCCAATCATTATATTAAGTTTCTTGATCAATATTATAAGTTCTAGACTATCATTAGTTCATCTAGAACCTTTGGAATATCAACCCTTGGGTCAAACCTTGGGTTAAGTACTTAAGCAATGTGACGGTCGTTTACTGGGCCGTTACATCATGTAACGCTCCAGTAGTGGGCCGTTACAATGATCCGAGTCCAGAACAATAAAAATGGACTCAGAGAAAGGTGACGGTCATGTATTGGGCCGTTACATTATGTGACGGTCCAGGATTAGGCCGTTACATTAGTCTGAACCCCGAATCAAGAATTCAAACTCAGATGAATGTGACGGTCTTATATTGGGCCGTTACATGTGCCTGACGGTCCAACACAGAGCCGTTACATTACTGATAATCAGAAATCATCGATAGTGTAGTCTAATCAATGGGCTTTAATGGTACAACCAACTCGGCGTCCTAGTGGGAATCCCAGGCTCGCGGAGAATTACGGAGGCCTTGAAACAAGATTTCCTAGTCCATTGGAAGGAATATCCAATAGAGAGGTCCTCAAGTCCAAGAATAATGTTCCTATAGTGCAAAGTGAACTAATGGACAACATACCGGAATATGTGCCATGCACTTATAGAAACGACTCCATTGATAAAGAGTGAAGGTGTAATGATGTGAAACCATGATAAAACTCCATTAATACAATTTTGGAAAATCATGATTTAAATACAAACTATAGAATTTTTGGTACATGAAACTAGCATAACTTAAAATAACATGCAATACCTATCATGAACAATTAGATAACTGAAGAGTCACATAACATGTTAAAACTTAGCTATCTAGGGTTAATTATAAGTAAACTTAATTGGTAACTATTCTGTCATGAGCTAACAGAACACAGAGTCTAACGGTCTAACAGGGGTGCGTCACAGTGTCTGTGACGGTCTATCGAGGGGCCGTTACAGTAATGTAACGCTCCTGTCCTGGTGCGTTAGAGACAACAGTGAAACGACGCGTAACAGAGTGCGTGACGGTCTATCGTAAGGCCGTTACATGTATGTGACGGTCCTACCATGATGCGTCAGGGCGTCTGCTGACAGAAATTGATATGAAACCTTAGAGATCAACACATATCATGTCTGTAAATCAAATACCATATCTATCCCAGGCATGATAACAAAGTATAGGCTATCTACATGCATGGGTTTTAGTGAATAGACAAGATAACATCTTTTAATTTTCTACTTAGGGCTAAGAGATGTATGAATGCATAGAACTATTAAAACATGAAATTCATGATCTATCATGCATGGAATTCAATCAAACCAGAGGGCTTTTAGTCCTATCAAGAGGTTTTTGCCGTTCATGAGATAACCTACCCTTTTATCTGAGCTTTAAACTTCTAATTTGAGTCTGAAAGACGTGCCATAGTTCTCCCTTTCCAGTGAGTTTCCAGCAACTTCACGCTGCTCTAGCTCCTCAGCCTCTTGACCTAAGGATGTGAAATTTTGAGGGTACGAAGATGAAACTAAGGTGAACAAAAAGTTCTTAAGGATTGAATTCTAATTACCTCGTTTAGACGTCCTAATCTCTTGATCTCCAGGGGTCCTTTGCTCTGAATCCTGGATTACTATGGTCGAACCAGCAACTTTGGAAGCTTCGATCTCCTTGGTTGCTTGATCTCCTAGCACGAAATTTGGAGAATTATTAGTCTAAAGTATACTAAACAAAATCTTCTTAAGAACTTACCCGAAATTATATCTCCTTACCTTGATTCTTCACGAGCCAAAAGTAAGGGTCGCTCAGTTCAGAACTAGGTCCTATTTATAGGGTCTTGAAGATTAGATCGATTCTAGAGTCCTTAATTTGCCAGATCTTAATCCCTAAGAGTCCTTAGTAATGTTATAAACTCTCCCAAGTCGATCTCTTGTAGATAAGATCCCAAAGTTCTAATCTTTTTGCTCGTTCTTTGTTTCACGGAACTGTCAGGATGTAACGCATCAAGACTGGTGCGTTACATGGCTGTAGCGGTCGCACGATAGACCGCTACATCCAACGTGCACAGAGTTCAACATCAATCAAACTCTTTTGTTAATTATCCATATTATTATCCATAAAAAAGGTATTTTATCCTTAAAATACGTGAATAGGCTAAATAACCTTCTAGAATATGGGTCAAACTTAAAGGGCTTGGTTCTTAAACCCTTTTGGATTTTATTTAAATAGGCTAGGTTAATTATTTAACATAATTGGGCCTTATAATGACTTATTAATCTAATAATCCTTTTATTAGTCTATTTATCCCTTATAAATTCCAGAAAATTTTATAAATAACTCAGAAATTATTACATAAATTCTGGGGCACTACACCCTCCCCCACTTAGAAGAATTTGGTCCCCAAATTCAATGCATGGGTTATGGAGAGTGTACTTACAGTTGAATAATTTTGGAAATCTTTTCCGCATGGCTTCTTCGGTTTCCCATGTTGCTTCATATGGCCATGCTTTCTTCCATTGAATCTTGACCATAGGAATAACCTTATTTCTTAGTTGACGCACTTCTCGTTCCAGAATCTTTATTGGCGTTTGCTCGTACGTCATATCCTTCTGAATCTCCAGATTGTCATAAGTTATAATATGGTCAGGATCATATACATAGTTCTTTAGCATAGAGACGTGAAATACGTCATGAACTCCTACTAATTGTGGAGGTAAAGTCAGTCTATAAGCCACTTCACCGACCCTTTCGAGAATTTCAAACGGACCAATGAATCTTGGAGTTAGTTTGCCCTTAATGCCAAATCTTCGAATACCACGACCTGGAGAAACCTTGAGATACACATGGTCTCCTACTTGAAATTCGCGTTTACGATTATCAGCATAAGACTTTTGCCTATCTTGTGCCATCTTTATTCTCTCTTGAATAAGCTTGATCTTCTCTGTAGAATCTCTGATAATATCGGGGCCTAGGAATTGTCTTTCCCCTATTTCACTCCAATATATTGGTGATCGACAACTTTTTCCATATAGAGCTTCAAAAGGTGCCATTTGTATGCTGGCCTGGTAACTGTTGTTATATGCAAATTCTACCAGAGGCAAGTGATCATGCCAACTACCTCCAAAATTAATAACACAAGCCCTGAGCATGTCTTCTACCACCTGATTCGTTCTTTCTGTCTGACCATCAGTTTGTGGATGAAAGGCTGTGCTGAAATTCAATCTAGTCCCTAGTGACTGTTGTAGACCCTTCCAAAATTGTGATGTGAATCGAGGATCTCTATCAGATATAATAGTGACTGGGACACCATGTAATTTAACAATTTCCCTTATGTATAATGCTGCCAGGATATCCACAGACCATCGACTTTTGATTGGTATGAAATGTGCAGATTTAGTTAATCGGTCTATGATTACCCATATACCATCGTGTCCACCTCTTGTCTTAGGTAACCCCATAATGAAATTCATCCCTATACTCTCCCACTTTCATTCGGGAATATTCAAGGGATGCAGTTTATCTGCGGGTCTAAAATGCTCTGCCTTTACTTGTTGACAAGTGAGACATCGAGACGCGAAATCAGCTATTTCTCTCTTCATGTTGGGCCACCAGAAATTTCTTTTGAGATCCTGATACATTTTTGTACTACCTGGGTGAATGGTATACCTAGATTTATGTGTTTCTTCTAGAATCAATTTCTTCGTATCCTCATGATCCGGTACACACACTCGGCCCTTGAATAGCAATCTTCCATCCTCCGTAATAGAGAAATCCGGCCGTTGTTCAATATTAGCCTTAATTTCTAGTAACACGAGATCATCATTTTGCAACTTGACTAGATCCTCTATTAAGGTAGGTTGAGCTCGGATATTAGCCATGAAGCAATCTTCTTCCTTCCTGTCAATATCTAAGTTCAACTGAGCAAATTGAGGAATAAGATTAGTCATACTAATCATAAGACTTGATAGCATATCCATTGGTTTTCTGCTGAGTGCATCCGCAACAGCATTAGCCTTGCCAGGATGATATTGAATAGAAAAATCAAAATCCTTGAGATATTCCAACCATATTCTCTGCCTCATATTTAGCTCTTTTTGAGAAAATAAGTATTTCAAGCTTTTGTGGTCCGAGTAGACCGTAAACTTTTCTCCATAGAGATAATGACGTCAAATTTTCAAGGCGAAAATGACAGCTGCTAATTCCAAATCATGTACATGATAATTTTCCTCGTGACGCTTCAATTGTCTTGAAGAATAACAGATTACTCTTCCATTTTGTATGAGGACACACCCTAAGCCAATACCTGATGCATCCGTGTATACTTCGAATCCACCACCTTCCATCGGTAGTGTTAGAATAGGAGCTGTAGTAAGATGATTTTTAAGAGTTTGAAAACTCTTCTCACATTCCTCTGACCAGACAAAAGGATTTTCTTTTCTCGTCAGTCTAGTTAAAGGAACTGTAATCTTTGAAATTTTTTTAATGAATCTTCTATAATAACCAGCTAGACCCAGAAAACTTCGTACTTCTGCTACGGTCGTTGGCCGGCTCCAATTCTTGACAGCTTCTACCTTAGAAGGATCCACCGCAATACCTTCTTTTGAAATAATGTGGCCTAGGAATGAAACTTCCTTGAGCCAGAATTCGCATTTATTTAGCTTGGCATAGAGTTTATGTTCTTTAAGTGTTTGCAAAGCTATTTTCAAATGTTCTTCATGTTCCTCCTTTGTCTTGGAGTATATCAAGATATCATCAATGAAGGCGACGATAAACTGGTCCAGATATGGCTGGAAGACACTGTTCATAAGTTGCATGAATGCTGCCGGGGCATTAGTTAATCCGAATGACATTACCACGAATTCATAGTGGCCATAACGACTTCGAAAAGTCGATTTATAAATGTCTTCTTCTTTAATTCTAAGCTGATGATAACCTGATCTGAGGTCTATCTTAGAGAAATATTATACTCCTGAAAGCTGATCGAAGAGCTCATCAATACGCGGCAACGGATACTTATTTTTAATTGTGAGTTGATTCAGTCGCCGGTAATCGATGCATAGCCTGAGAGAACCATCTTTTTTCTTGACAAATAGAACTGGTGCACCCCAAGGGGATGTGCTAGGTCTGATGAAGCCTTTGTCTAGTAATTCCTGCAACTGCCTTTTTAATTCCTTGAGTTCTGTGGGGGACATCCTGTAAGGGGCTATAGAAACAGGTGCTGCTCCTGGAATGAGTTCAATAGTGAAGTTCACTTCCCTCTCGGGTGGTAAACTGGGTAATTCGAACGGGAACACATCGGGGAACTCACTTACAATAGGAATGTCTGCTAAGATAATCTCCTTGGATTCGGTAATAATGACAGAAGCAAGAAAAGCTTCACATCCTTGCGAGATAAGTTTGCAAGTGTGAAGAGAAGATATAATAGTAGGATGCTTCTTGTATTTGATACCAAGAAAAGAGAATCTTGGAAGACCGGGCTTTCGAAAGGATATAATCCTATTTCGGCAATTGATATAAGCATCATGATCTACAAGCCAATCTACCCCTAAAATGGCATCATAACCTTTCATGTCAAAGCATACTAAGTTTGTGGGGAGATTGTGACCTACTATCACTTTGCTATCAGGATAATAGTCAGTAAGCTTTGTTCCAGAACCTAAGGGTATGGTAATAGCGAGATCTGAAGGTAGGGGAACTAATGCAATTGATAATATTTTTGCAAAAGTAGTGGAGATAAAAGAATGAGAGGCACCAGTGTCAAATAGCACAAATGCAGGACGAGAACAAATTTGAAGAGTACCTTCGATAAGCCCACCATCCCTGGGCGCTTCCTCTTCTTCTAAGACGGCATTGAGGCTAGCCTGCCTCCTACGTCCTTCACCAGACGATTGATCTTTCATAAGGCGGCAATCTGGCATGCGATGCTCCCTGCTTCCACAACGTAAACAAGCGCCGAGGCGCTTCCAACACTTCTCAGCAGAATGGCCGAATTTTTCACAAAATGTGCAAGCCGTGGCGACCTGCTCCTTCTCCTCCTTGACTTTCTTTTGCTTATGGGAACTTCCACCATTCCCATTCCTGGATCTTTTCTTACTATCACGGCTCTTGTTGGGCTCCGTGATGCTGAACTTTTCTTTCTTATAACGCCGATCTGAGCGTCGGCTAGACTCTTCTCCTTTCCCTTTTAATTTCTCAACCTTCTCTAAGGTCCTTTCACACAAATACACTCGTTGAACCATTTCCGCATAAGTACGGATGTTTTGGGTCCCGAGCTGCTGAATGAAACCGGGCCGTAACCCGTCCATGAATCGATTAGCCTTCAATAAATCGGTGCTGATAAGATGCGGTGCGTAAGGTGCAAGCCTTGAGAATTGCAGTTCATATTCGGCAACCGTCATCATTCCTTGCCGAAGAGCGGCGAACTCCATATCCTTTCGTTCCTTTACGTGCTCAGAAAAGTACTTGGCACGGAATAGGGTAAGAAAACCATCCCATGTATGAGGTGCATCGGCCGGAGGTGCCGGAACCGACTTCCACCATGTACGGGCATCTTTGTTGAGTTGGAAGGTTGCGAGACGCACCTTCTCTTGATCGGTGCATTGGATAACATCAAAGATACGATTCATTTCGTCTATCCAGTTCTCTGCCTCGTCAGGATTAGAAGAACCATAGAAACGCGGAGGGTTTAAGCTCCGAAAGTTACGATGCAAATCACCAGCCCTTGCTCCTGCGCCAGCTTGCGCCATGGTTTGTAACGCCTGAGTGAGGCCAGCAACAGTTTGTTGTATACCATTCCAATCTACGCGATGAGCCATGGTAATAATAGGGTACCTGAGAGAAAAATAACAACTTGTTATTTCTCGTGAAATTAGAAGGAAAATCAATCTTAAAACTAATTAACTATCTTATCCCGGGTTCTACCCAATTCTCACATGGGTGTAGAAATTTCTTCCTTAGTTCATAGGTAGGGGTCCTTAAACCTTGGACTTATCTTATGACATGACTCTTCTTCCTAAGTCCTGAGACTTAGGCTCTGATACCAACTTAACTGTCACGCCCCGAGCCTTTATGTCACGTCCCGAGCCTTTATTTCAGCGGAAGACTAACTCGGGGAGCGCGAACAGCCGGCATGGTAAGCCTCTTGCAAGTAAGAACGATCAGAGCGCAAGACAATCACACAAAATGAATGTAATTGCACAATATTTACTAAAAATCCAACTTCATTCCGTTATCAATCAAATATTCAAAATACAATAACTTTTTCCACCATCTTTCACTCTACTAGACTCAAGAAATAGGAAAATTACATTGACTCCATCTAAATAATATAGACTTCCTAAGTCTTCGCTCATCTTTATTCACTCCCGGATCCGCTACTTGAACATTCTGAACCCGAATCAGACTCACTTTCATTTCCTGAAAAAGATTGGAAATAGGTAATGAGCACACTTGCCCAGTAGGTATCTTCGCACCAACATGAATGCACTATTAAAGTAATTAACAATTTAGCTCTAAAGAAGTAAGGCAAAATCATGCGAATGCAATATCATGCGATTAAACCAAAGTAACACGATAATCATGTAAGATAGAGTGAACAAGAATGAACAAGGATGAATGTAACAAGAACATGATATTTGGCCTTTCATGAACAAGAATGTATCGAGAATGCACTTTCACTTTCACTTTCATAACCATAAAGGTTACGCACGAGAATGTCAATCATGTAGCAATTCACTAGATTTTCACGAGTGCTCATGGATTTCACTTATTTATAAAGAAAGTACTCCCAGCGCAATACGACGCCAGTAGCATCATACCCCATGGTTTATAAAATAGTATGTTTCCGGCAATCAGCCGTGGGGACTAGCATAGAGCCCTTGGACACAATCAGCGCCCGAACTGCATCTTCACGTATAAATCAAGTTACTTTCATGAGTGTAACAATAAAGTATGGCCAAGAATGTAATAAGGTCAATAACTCATGATAACAACAATCAATGAATGAATGCTTCAATTTAGAGTATGAGAGATCAAGAAAAAGATTTAAACAATGTCATGCTCACGGAAATAAATCGACAGCATAACGGTTCATTCTTTTCTCTTTCCAATCATTATATTAAGTTTCTTGATCAATATTATAAGTTCTAGACTATCATTAGTTCATCTAGAACCTTTGGAATATCAACCCTTGGGTCAAACCTTGGGTTAAGTACTTAAGGAATGTGACGGTCGTCTACTGGGCCGTTACATCATGTAACGCTCCAGTAGTGGGCCGTTACAATGATCCGAGTCCAGAACAATAAAAATGGACTCAGAGAAAGGTGACGGTCATGCATTGGGCCGTTACATTATGTGACGGTCCAGGATTAGGCCGTTACATTAGTCTGAACCTCAAATCAAGAATTCAAACTCAGATGAATGTGACGGTCTTATATTGGGCCGTTACATGTGCCTGACGGTCCAACACAGAGCCGTTATATTACTGATAATCAGAAAACATCGATAGTGTAGTCTAATCAATGGACTTTAATGGTACAACCAACTCGGCGTCCTAGTGGGAATCCCAGGCTCGCGGAGAATTACGGAGGCCTTGAAACAAGATTTCTTAGTCCATTGGAAGGAATATCCAATAGAGAGGTCCTCAAGTCCAAGAATAATGTTCATATAGTGCAAAGTGAACTAATGGACAACATACCGGAATATGTGCCATGTACTTATAGAAACGACTCCATTGATAAAGAGTGAAGGTGTAATGATGTGAAACCATGATAAAACTCCATTAATACAATTTTGAAAAATCATGATTTAAATACAAACTATAGAATTTTTGGTACATGAAACTAGCATAACTTAAAATAACATGCAATACCTATCATGAACAATTAGATAATTGAAGAGTCACATAACATGTTAAAACTTAGCTATCTAGGGTTAATTATAAGTAAACTTAATTGGTAACTATTCTGTCATGAGCTGACAGAACACAGAGTCTAACGGTCTAACAGGGGTGCGTCACAGTGTCTGTGACGGTCTATCGAGGGGCCGTTACAGTAATGTAACGCTCCTGTCCTGGTGCGTTAGAGACAACAGTGAAACGAAGCGTAACAGAGTGCGTGACGGTCTGTCATAAGGCCGTTACATGTATGTGACGATCCTACCATGATGCGTCAGGGCGTCTGCTGACAGAAACTGATATGAAATCTAAGAGATCAACACACATCATGTCTGTAAATCAAATACCATGTCTATCCTAGGCATGATAACAAAGTATAGGCTATCTAATGAGTTTCAGTGAATAGACAAGATAACATCTTTTAATTTTCTACTTAGGGCTAAGAGATGTATGAATGCATAGAACTATTAAAACATGAAATTCATGATCTATCATGCATGAAATTCAATCAAACCAGAGGGCTTTTAATCCTATCAAGAGGTTTTTGCCGTTCATGAGATAACCTACCCTTTTATCTGAGCTTTAAACTTCTAATTTGAGTCTGAAAGACGTGCCCTAGTTCTCCCTTTCCAGTGAGTTTCCAGCAACTTCACGCTGCTCTAGCTCCTCAGCCTCTTGACCTAAGGATGTGAAATTTTGAGGGTACGAAGATGAAACTAAGGTGAACAAAAAGTTCTTAAGGATTGAATTCTAATTACCTCGTTTAGACGTCCTAATCTCTTGATCTCCAGGGGTCCTTTGCTCTGAATCCTGGGTTACTATGGTCGAACCAGCAACTTTGGAAGCTTCGATCTCCTTGGTTGCTTGATCTCCTAGCACGAAATTTGGAGAATTATTAGTCTAAAGTATACTAAACAAAATCTTCTTAAGAACTTACCCGAAATTATATCTCCTTACCTTGATTCTTCACGAGCCAAAAGTAAGGGTCGCTCAGTTCAGAACTAGGTCCTATTTATAGGGTCTTGAAGATTAGATCGATTCTAGAGTCCTTAATTTGCCAGATCTTAATCCCTAAGAGTCCTTAGTAATGTTATAAACTCTCCCAAGTCGATCTCTTGTAGATAAGATCCCAAAGTTCTAATCTTTTTGCTCGTTCTTTGTTTCACGGAACTGTCAGGATGTAACGCATCAAGACTGGTGCGTTACATGGCTGTAGCGGTCGCACGATAGACCGCTACATCCAACGTGCACAGAGTTCAACATCAATCAAACTCTTTTGTTAATTATCCATATTATTATCCATAAAAAAGGTATTTTATCCTTAAAATACGTGAATAGGCTAAATAACCTTCTAGAATATGGGTCAAACTTAATGGGCTTGGTTCTTAAACCCTTTTGGATTTTATTTAAATAGGCTAGGTTAATTATTTAACATAATTGGGCCTTATAATGACTTATTAATCTAATAATCCTTTTATTAGTCTATTTATCACTTATAAATTCCAGAAAGTTCTATAAATAACTCAGAAATTATTACATAAATTATGGGGCACTACAGAATGACCCAGGGTGAGGCCCCGGGGTCATCCGACCCCGCCCCCTTTCTCTCTCGCAGAAAAAGAAAAAAGAGAAGAAAAAAAAAAGAAGGCCCTCCTGGGGTCATTTTTGTCCGTTCACCGCGTACGGGTTCAAACACCTCCGGGTAGCCCTCCACCTTCTATAAATAGACCCCTAAGGGTCCAAAAAGAGGCATCTAGCATCGGGCATCAAGCATGCAGCATCTACGAGAGATCCAGGACACCTACGCATTTGAGAAGAAGGCTGTTCGTTGTTTTGACCCTTGAGGGATAGGTGAACCCCCGTGTCTTGTATTTATGCCCCTAAGGGGTATTTTTATAATTGTGCCCCTTTGCGGGCTATGTTTGTAAGTTTCTACGTCTCGGGATGCTAAATTATGTAGTTCCGCCCATATAATGGAGGAATTACAGAAATGTCCTCCCCGGGATTGCGAGAAACAAAAGTCCTATTGTTTGCAGTTTTACCTTGCAATCTTTTGTAATTGCGGCTACACCCCTACTTCTCGCGTTAGTGCAGATATCTATGATGTACAGTCGACAACTCGCCGACAACTTTTGTACCCACTTCGGCCCTAAACATATTCAATGTACTTTGCAGTTTTTTGTTGCGTACCTGTCAGAAAATTTTTTTATAAGAAAACCCTAACTTTCGGGAAATTACATACATACCCCTACCTTTGCAAATTGACACATGTGCGCTCTCTATGAAGTCCCTCGTCACTCCTTTGATTCGAGGATACTGTCAACTCAGTCCAACACTTGGGCGCCGTCTTAAACCTAGGTCCGTGTAGGGTTTGGTAAAATTACTAAAATACCCCGATGGCCTAGAAATGGCCTAGTAGCCCCTGAAACCCTCCATAAATGGCCTCAATGCCTTGGGAGGTCAGGGATCTCACCCTACTTTTTTTCTAACCCGGAAATTTCAGAAACACCCCTGACTTGGTAAAATTATCAAAATATCCCCGGAAATGTAAAATTACCAAAATACCCTCGGGGTCCATTAAACTTCCTGCCATTTCAAGAATGCCTATGGCTTCTGCAGAATTGCATTCATACTCCTAAATTCTAGGGTTTTGCCTGAACTTAAGAGGCCTTTGATGAAACCCTAGTTCTATCAGTCTGTTGGTGGTGAGTGAGTGGTAATTGTGAGTCACCCAAGCGAGCAGGCCCTCAACATCAGAACATATGTAAAGGATTTTAAGATTTCTTTGATAGTCAAACAAAGGTGTTCAGACGTTAGGCCGATGTAAATCAACACTAACTGCGGTAAGTGAGGAAAGGTCCAGCACTCGAACTCAAATCGTCTGATACGATGCGCACCCACGGAATAAACCCTTGTATAAAAAAATGTTTCTTTTCAAAAAGAACATAAAAAATCTTGAATATCCATATTCCGCGGCCAACAGACTGGCACGCCCGGTGGGACCTTTCCTGTCTTTCTTCTTTCTGTCAAAGAAATCCCCAAACCTTTTTTAAGGTCCCGATTGCCCCTCTTCCTCTTACAGGATGGGAAGAGGAGGGCACTCCCTTGCTCACTTGAGGGCTCTCTGTGCATTTGCACGCCATTTCACTCGCATCACCATCAACAACAGTAGCAAGAGGACGATGGCCGCTGTCACATATGGCCCCTAGGTCATCGCCAACCATGCCAGGTTCGGATACCTGGCGACTCCGCTCGTCTTCGGCCACTTTCCGCCAGTCGATGGCTCGCCCTTCTTTTTGGGCGTCGTACCTATGGTTGAAGCCAGTTCAGCCACTCCTGCGGCAACCACCGTCGGGGGTGTCAGACCCTCGGCCCTAGTAGCTGGCCGGGTCCGTCCGGTCAATAAGCCAACCGTCGGGGGTGTCAGGCCCTCGGCTTCAGCAATTGGTCGAGTTCGCTCGGTCAACAAGCCAACTGTCGGGGGTCTCAGGCCCAACCGTCGGGGGTGTCAGGTCCTCGACTTCAGCAACTGGCCGAGTTCGCTCGGTGAGCAAGCCAACCGTCGAGGGTGTCAGGCCGTCGATTTTGACAACTGGCCGAGTCCGCTCGGTCGACAGATTAACCGTCGGGGGTGTCAGGCCCTCTGCTCCAGTAGTTGGCCGGCTTTACCCGGCAAACTTTTCATTGACCAAGGGCCGAGTCCGCTCAGCTGCCATGACAACGACCGAAGGTGTCACGCCTTCTGCCCCAGTAAATGGCTGAGTTTTCTCGGTCAATCAAGTTGTTATCGGCGCCGCTCCTGCTCAACGGGGGCAACGCCGCCGCCGCAACGGCACCAACTCCACTGCGGCCGCCCTCAGAGGTACTGCTCCTGCTCAACGCGGGCAGCATCGCCGCCACAACGACGCCGTACCTACAGCAAGCGTCGCCAGCACCGCTCTTGCTCATCGGGGGCAGTGTCATAGCCGCAAGGGTGTAAAGCCTGCAGCGGCAACATCCCGCTCCGGCAAGACTATAATTGTCGGGGATCTTCGCATTCGGCTAGATGGAGGCGAGCCAATTATGCCTCGGGACTGGCACATCCCGACCATCTCCACCTTCAATCGCTTTGAGCTTCTTCGGCAAGCCCGGGAAGACAGAGCGAAATTGAAGAAGCCCGCCGTACAGGCGGAAAACTAGGGTCCAATGCAGCGACCCAAACCACTAGCTCCTCGATCAAAGTCAGGGGGCAACCCAATTGAGGAGCGTCAGCTCCACCCGAAGAAAATATGGGTCACCAAGGAGGAGGCTCGAATCATCAAGCGAGCGAGGGCGGAAGGGCCCTTCCGCATGTCGGATTTGCAACAAATGCGGAGTCCGGCAAGTATTGAGACCTCGGCATCCCTAAGGTCCGCAACTCAGCCCCCACGTGGGCAAAAGCGCAGAGGAACCGGCAAAAAGGTGCGGCCGACCTCTCCGTGGGCCAGTTCAACGCACACTGGACAAGGATTGCTCAGCCCAGGCCTCTACGTCTCGAGTATCTATTTTTGACAGACTAGGGATGGCACCCATGCTTGGAAGACAACCGCCCAGGAAGAAACGGGTGGTTCAGGTGACCAATGACGCCGTCAAAGTGTTCACCTGTTACACAACCTCCGCCGATAAGCATCGGGAGGATACCTCGGGAGAACTAAACCAGCCTCTCCAGTCTTTGAGGAGGTCAAGGCCCGTCTCCAGGGTTCTCGCACAAATACAACAAACGCTGGCCACCGGAACATCTCAGCCTGAGCCGGCGTGGCAAGAAAAACACCAAGAAGATGTCCATAGTGTCGATGGGGACAGCAACCCAGGACACGAGGAATATCTTGGAAGAGAGGTGTAGACCCTTACGTTGGAAGAACTCCGACGTGAAAATCAAGAGCTTAAGAACTTCTTGCAATCATTATTGCGTGAAAAGGAGATTCATGTTCAGCCGCAAGCGGCGCCCACTAGGATGGAACAACAACCTCCTCCCATTCTAGTCGCAGCCAACGCCTCTGTCACTACTGTGAAGTTACCAGTAGCGGTGGAATTTGAAGCGGCGCCCACTAGGATGGAACAACAGCCTCCTCCCATTCTAGTCGCAGCCAACGCCTCTGTCACTACTGCGAAGTTACCAGTAAGCTAATGCTCGATCCTCTGCCACCCCTGCCGTAGAGAGCATCATGGCGCGAAGGCAGATGATCGAGCGAATTGTGGAGGCAAAATTTGCTCAACTTGGTGAGGGTGTGGCTACCGTTGATTTGTACAGCGTGTCCTATCCCCTTCATCATCAGTTCAAGAAACTTCCGCCAGACTGCCCAAAAACCCCAAAACTCTAGAAGTTGAATGGGTAGGGCTCGCCACATGAACACCTGGCCTATTACATGACGGCTATGGGTGAACTAGCGTTGGAAGAATCATATCTGCTGCGGTACTTCGCCACGTCCCTGACAGGCACCGCCTTCCAGTGGTATTATAGACTAAAGTCCAATTCAGTGGCCGATTGGGTTGATATGTAGAAGAAGTTCATCGATCGTTTCCAGACGGCCAAACGCAAAGCATGGTTGTCAAGGCGTCCAAGGCGACCAAGGCGGTGGCCCACCGCCTCATTGCTTAGGCGACAAGGCGGGGCGCCTAGGCGAAGCCTAGTTTATATAACTAAGTACATTGCAAGAGAATTTTTACTATACATTTTGTACATATAAATTTTATCTTAGTTAATAAAAAATTTGATATTCACAAATCTTCAACATATATCTATATTAAAAAAAATAAAAATAGAATAAATGGTAAATAAAAATAAATTAATAAGGAGAAAACTAATAAGAATTTGCGAATACATGTCAATTAATAGACAAATTTTAATCTAAAATTTGGTATTCAAATAGTTATTCTTTATATTAAAAGGAAGCATAAATGACACATTTTTGGTAAATTATAAGCACATCAACATAATATTTTCATAATTTTCTATTTGTGAATCATCAAAAAGAGACACAAATAGTACTAGCTTCAAAAAGTGCACAAAGCAAATATGAATCAATGTCCTTAAGAGGAGGGAAGAGGAATTGATAGGGAGAAGAATCCAAGAGAAAGGGGAAATGGAAATGGAAGTCTTATCTTCTCTTTCCAATCTTGACATATCATTTGTCAAAATTTTCCAAATTATCTCTGAAATTTTACCCAAATACTAAAATCTACCTCAAAAGGAGTGGATGTCCTACCAAGGCAGGCTAGGTAGGCCCAAGTTGGCCTATGTGCACCAGTGCAGCCAGGTGAGTGCGTTAATGGGTTGCTCGCCTAGGCGCCTGGTCGCCTGGTCGCCTTGAGCGCCTTGAGTGCCTTGGAGCGCCTTGTCGCCTAGGCGTCTGCGACGCCTACGCGACGCCTTGAAAACAATGACTCAAAGTCTCTCTGGCGGAACTCTGCGCCCTTAGACAGAGAAAAGGTGAGACCGTGTTGGACTTCATCAAGCGGTGGAGGGATGTCAGCATGCACTGCGATAATCCTCCAACGCCCGAAGACGCGATCACCATATGCCGCAGGGGTCTATCGGCGGAAGTCAGTGAAAAGCTTTTGGGCTCAAACATCAGAAGCTTCGACCAGCTGAATACGGTGGTGGCGGAGATTTAGATGTTCTTCGCTGATCACCCAGCACACGCTTCTGCCAAAGGTAAATCCTCCAAGGACCGCCTGGCCAGCGGTAAGGAGGTAAATGCCGTGGACTTCTCCCCGACGAATGGAGACAAAGGGGAAGGAAAATCAAAAGGCCATGGCAAGAAGCCCGATGCCAAGGCGAATGCGTCTCTATTAGCAGAGCGTATGAAGGCGCCCTATTCCTTCAGAAATTAGCACACCAAGATGCTCTTTGATATGTGCATGAAAGAGAAGCTCATCACCCTACCGGATCCACGGAAGCCCTCAGAGGTGGATAAAACAGATGACCCTACTTATTATGTGTATCACCGAAGGTTGGGTCACACCGTTGGGGACTGTTATGTTTTCAAGAACATAGCAGAAGAGCTCATTCAAAAGGGCTTGATAAACATGCTGGGGCATGCGGTCGACCCGCCACAGCCTCACGCCTGGAGTCGACCAAACCAATCGGCCAATGTGGTCTACATGGTGGTGACGGCTTCGAGCTCCAATGCCTCCGAAGTCGGGCCATCAAATCAACAGCCCAATGCCGGTCGCAGAGCCGCTCCTTCCTCACTCCCTGAATGCCTGGCACTATGGAGGACTATGCGGAAGATCCGAGGGGAGATCCGGCAATTGCAACTGGAACAAAGGCGTCTGTTGCGATTCTTGGAAAGTATTGATGAGCAGTTGGCCACCTTCCCGTTTGGTCCATTTGTCAGGGGGCTAGTTCCAAGCCATATACGGGAGGCAGGTGTATCACCCACTGCCCGGACTCTGCTCAGAGGTTGGCTCTCTGAGGAATCCTTTGATTCATCTGAAGACGAGGAGCCAAAGAAGTTGTATTCTTTCCCTCGCGAGAAGACCCTGCACATCTTCTTCGCGTGTCGGCGAGAAGGCCTATTAAACCTCCCGCCGTCACCCAGCCAACAGGCACCGGGCGTCGCATTACACCAAGGCTATTGACCATACCACAAGGTCATAGGCCATATTATCCATGATTGCAAGCCCTTCAAGGATCTCGTTGAAGACTTGATTAGGCGAGGAGCGATCAATATGGGAGACTTCTTGGTCAACCCGCCGCAGCCACATGGACGGGAGAGCTTAAATTTCTTCATCAATGTCATACATGCCTCGGCTGCTTTTCAACTCCCGGAGCCGAGGGAGGAAGGAGTCAGTTCCCAACCGGCCCCAGTCCACATTGTGGTATCCAAGGTGGCGACTCTCTCATAAGTGCTCTTTCCCTAAGGAGGACACTGCGAAGATTTTCGACAAGCTCCTGAAAGAAGGTTGAGTAATGGTGCGTGATCCACCGTCCTACTACAATGAAACGGCCAAGAGCCATCCCGCTACTGCAAATATCATGCCAGGGTGTCTCACCCCACTGGGGAATGCCCGGAGGTTCAAGATTGCATTGAAGCCCTCATCCAAAAAGGGGAGATCGATGCGCAGGGGAATTCGACGGCGAGGCGGCGCCTTAAAGAGGTCGCTGAGAAGATTCTCCGGCAAGCTCAACAGGAGCAGACCAAGTCACGGGAGACTAAGCTCACCTCTCAGTAGGTCCAGCCGGGCAAGTCTACGGGCGGCAACAATCCTCAACCAAACCCTAAAGGCAAGGCTACGTGCGAGGGGTCTAAGGCCCAAAGCCCAAAAAGCCAAGCCACGGGAGGAGGTTCCAAGTCCCTTGCCAGGCTGAATCAACAGCCAGATAATAAAGGCAAAGCCAAGGTGAGGGAGCCTCAAGTCAAACCTCATGTTGAGCCAACAAGGTCGTCAATTGTGGAAACACCTCAATAGCTCGAACAGGTAGAGTCGCCAGTCAAAGCAAAATCGGTGGAATTGCAAAGCCCCCAAGGGCTCCACCTCGGGCTCGCAGAGTTCCAGGAGCTGCCGCCTGAAATAATTGCTCAGGCGATCAATGCCACCTTCTAGGTGCAACCAGAGGAGGCCGACTGGACTCAGGTTGCTCCCCGAAAAAGCCACGGAACCAGGGCTCCCGAAAAGCCGGCTCGGAGTAAAAAGCAAAATTCCGGGGGCAAACCAGTCCCACCTCCAAAACAAAGCCCACTTTATTCTCAAGAGGCAACACGCCAAAAGAAACAAGAGAAGAATCGTAGGAAGAATTTGAAGAGGAGGTTAAAAAAGCAAGCTAAGCAAGCGGCATCTGCGGAAGTCCCCAAGGAATTAACTCCTTTGCAAAGGCTACAAAAGCTTATAGATGAGCTGGAGGAGTATACCCCCCCTCGCCCCACTAGGGTCGTCACACTGGACAAATACATTCCCTGGGACAAGTTGGGGCATAAAGCCCGGCTTCTTCAGTGGCTCCAGGAGATGGTTCACCGTCTCGAAGAAGGTGAGGAGTTTCCGATCCCAGAAGAGCTCTCCCTATTTTATTAGAATGAGGAGCTCACTGTCGAGATGCTCGAGGGAATATTGCAAGAGCTCTCCTGCAACATGGTGGCGATCACGCCGCCCGACAACATCAACTCTCCTTCGGGACAAAGCACTATGGCTGATAGCGCCGGGGGCAAGGTCCCCATGGTGACATACTAGCAGTGCCCGGCGAAAAATAGCCGAGGTCGTGGCCGAGGACGAGGACGTGGCCGTGACGATCCCTTAACTCTCGACCGAGTCATATTATTCAGAGGGGAAGAGCCAAGCCCTATCCCAGAAACTCAAGTACGGGGTATCCCCTTCATCCTCGAATCCTCGGAGGGTTCAGACCCTATCCTGGAACCCAGGAGGCTGGGCGGCGTCCCTTTTATAATCGCCTCTTCCGATGGGGAAGAGGAGCCAGTCAAGCCGCCAGTGCGCGATGAGGCGTCAGAGCAAGTTGGTCCCTCCGGCAGGGTTGAGCCCGCGGGCCAAGTAAGTCATTCTAACGAGGACGAACAGGATGGACCGTCGCCACCTCTGGAGGAATCTCTGGCACCACTATTCCAGGAAAATGTGGAGGGCTGGAGCGAGGAACGTCCTTCTAAGCGGGAGAAGTCTCGCGGGGCTCCGAAGACTCTGGCAGAGATCATCTCGCCATTTGACAAGACCCGTGCTCGGGCGAATCGCAAAATCATCCACCACATGAAGCGGTTTCCAACAAATGTCACCATTTGGGAAGCCATCGCTTAGAGCAAGATCTTAGGGAGGCTCTTGTCAAGATATTCCAAGACCCAGAGGCCTATGAAGCCTATGTTGCAGAGCTGCAAGCCCAGGCGTATGAGGCATTTGCAGCCAACATCTCCTTTACGGACAAAAGACATGTTGCTGTCCTCTCCGTGCCACAATCGCCCCTTATATATGCGAGGGACGATTAATGGGCACTAGTGTTATCACACAGAATGGGAACACATCCAAGATCTACATGGTAGTCTTGGAGTTGGTGCTTAATCCACAGCACCTGGGTACCACAACTCCCTGTAGCGACATATTCTGCCTCTACAGTGGAGAGGGCAACTAAATGCTACTTCTTGGATGTCCAAGAGACCAAGCACCCCCCCAAGAACTGGCAATGACCACTTGTGCTTTTCCTATCGAGTTTGCAACCAACATAATCAACATCCGAATATGATATTAAACTGAATTCACAAGATGCAGAGAACCACAGTCCTAAATTGTGTGTACCAGCAAGATACCTAAGAATTCTTTTTACAGCAATCATGTGTGATTCCCTAGGACTAGTTTGAAACGTAGCACGAAGACACACACTAAATTGAATGTCTGGCCTAGAGGCAGTAACATAAAGCAGAGATCCGATCATACCTCTATATGTCTTTGGATCTACATTTTTACTTCTTTCATCTGCATCTAGTGAGGTGCTTGCCCCCATGGGTGTTGATATAGCCTTTGCATCCACCATTTGGAACTTCTTCAAGATCTCTAAGGTGTACTTGGACTGACTGATGAAGCACCCTTCGGTTGACTGTGTGAGCTGCAGTCCACGGAAGAATTGCAGTTCTCCTATTAGGCTCATCTCAAATTTCCTGGTCATTAGGTTAGCAAATTCAGTACATATTTCAGAATTTGTTGAACCAAATACAATGTCATCAACATAAACTTGTACTATAATAATGTGACCATGAGAGAATTTGGTAAACAAAGTCTGGTCGATCATACCTCTGCTGTGACGACCCAAGATCTGGATACCGGGAAGAACCCGATACCATTCGAATCCTGGCCCGCCGTCCACGAGTCGGGAGGGCTCGGAAGGGCTAAAAGGAGTGTGGAGGCACAAAGAAATAGGAAATAATGCAGGACAATAAACACGGTGGCCGGTCAAAACTCGGCACTACAACTACTACAACAGAGTCCAGTCCAATAGAAAGTACAGTCTAAAGCAGTAAAACGTACCACATGCCAAGTGAACACTCGGCCCGGCGAGCTGGCAACTAAGAACCTCCGAACATCACCCTCGAACCTCGAGGAAGAACCGCTGCACCTGAAACGCAGGGGTGAGCCTCCTGTCACTGGCTCAGTAGGGATCCCGCGGAACCCCAACTGAGAACAACGGCGGCACGGAAAGCAGTAACTACAAGAACAATAGTAGCAGCAGGAACAGTAAACACGGTGGCCGGTCAAAACTCGACACTACAACTACTCCTACTGTACTGATCAAGCAGAAAGAGAAATCCCGATCTCACAATCGGGAACCGGACCACACTAACACCACTCACCGAGGTAAAATCCACGGCAACCCTGCCGTAGGGGCCTGTCTCCCAGGACAAGGCCAACCTGGACATGCTGTCCAAGGTGCAACCCCGACCACCTGGTCGCAGGCACCGCACTAACAAGACACACCCTCGGTGAAGCCACTAGCACCCTGGCCACTAACTCGGAAACACCGGACGGTCCAGAAAATAACGTCTCGCAGATGGGAAATGAAACTCGGAAACAGGAGAGTCATGTCTCACGTGACAGGAGTACCTGCCTACCAGAAGCAAGGCCGGATGCGTCTACTGACGACTTAGATCGCGCCTCAGGTGTCTCCCTCCGGCCCAGCGGGAACTGAGACACCGTACAAGTAACCACAGAACAAGCGACTAGCTGGGGTCGCGCTGGCCGGCGCGGGTCCACTGCCCCCAACCACGTGTGCACACACAGACCACACGTCCTAGGTCTAGCCCTCTGACTGGTTTTCCCCTCAGCCGGACTCTGGCGTCAAACGTGGGGCCCTACGGAAACTAGTCTAAAAATCGTCTCTCGGGGTAACCTCGCCACCACTCCCTGGTGGGACCACTCGCGTGTCGGAAGGCTACGACTAGTGGGGAGTCACTGGTGTGACCACTCTCCAAGGAGAAACTCCGAGAAACACGCAGGCACCCTGCGCGAAAGTCGAGAAGGACCAAGTGGCGACGAGTCACGAGACTCTGGACGGTCCTCTAGGCTTACTAAATCCAACGGTCCTTGAGTCACGAGACTCGGGGTCAAGACCGTCGTACGCAACGGCACAATGCCGTTAATCTAGCCTAATCCCTAGATCTAAAACCATGGTAGCACGAATACCGAGGCAGCTCACGAGCCGTCGAGACCATTCCCTTAAAAAGGGAACTAAGAAACCTCCAGCCCCAGGCTGGGTGACTGGGCTCACAATCCACAGGCCACACACACGGCCCACGCGGAAAGCACCGAAGCACGATTCCCAAGGTAGCTCACAGGCCGCCACGTCGATTCCCCATTCCAGGGAAAAGTGGGAAACCTCCAGCCCCAGACCGGATGATTGGACTCGCAGTCCAAGGCTAAACACTTGGCCCACTCGGGAACCATCTTTCGCAGAAATCTACGACATGCGGGGGAAGCAAGGATGGTAGTATCGGTTTCGGTATCGATTTCGGCCGGTACCGAAACCGATACGTATCGGTTTTGGTTTCGGCCGAAATCGGTTCAAAACAGTCAGAAAAGGCAAAAATTGTATTGAGCAGGTCCGGTTTCGGCCGAAACCGGACGGTTTCAGTCCGAAACCATTTAAAAAATAAATTTTTTTGGTATCGGACTTGCTACAGTGACAAGGCCCGTTTCGGTTTCGGTATAGGCCGAAACCGATACGTTTCGGCCGAAACGTATCGGTTTCGGCCGATACTGCCATCCATGGGGGGAAGCCCCATCGCACACACACCGATACACGGTGACTCAAGCCGAGAACACCACCTCCCGGGATCCCACGGCACCCTAACGTGTGGCCCCCACATGATACCCAGCATCATTCAGATCACGGGTCAGCACGCGGATCGAGGTCCATTCACCTGGGACTCGAATCGGCAAAACATAACTCCGTTCGGACATGAACCGCTGGCGGTCCACCTTTGGGCCGCCACAAGAGCTAGCCGTCCAACATTGGGCCGCCACAGGGACTGTAGCGGTTCAACGATAGGCCGCCACACCCTAGCTCACGAAAGGACAAGCGGTCCTATATAGGGCCGCCAAAAGACATGAGGCGGGCGTGCCCTCGGTCTGACTGATGCTGGGCATCATGTGGGGGCCACACGTTAGGGTGCCGTGGGATCTCGGGAGGTGGTGTTCTCGGCTTGAGTCACCGTGTATCGGTGTGCGTGCGGTGGGGTTTCCCCCGCATGTCGTAGATTTCTGCGGAAGATGGTTCTCGAGAAGGACCAAGTGGCGACGAGGCACGGGACTCTGGACGGTCCTCTAGACTCACTAAATCCAACGGTCCTTGAGTCACGAGACTCGGGGTCAAGACCGTTGTACGCAACGGCACAATGCCGTTAATCTAGCTTAATCCCTAGGTCTAAAAACACGGTAGCACGAATACCGAGACAACTCACGAGCCGCCGAGACCATTCCCTCAAAAAGGGAACTAAGAAACCTCCAGCCCCAGGCTGGGTGACTGGGCTCACAGTCCACAGGCCACACACACGGCCCACGCGGAAAGCACCGAATCACGATTCCCAAGGCAGCTCACAGGCCGCCACGTCGATTCCCCATTCCAGGGAAAAGCGGGAAACCTCCAGCCCCAGGCCGGATGACTGGACTCGCAGTCCAAGGCCAAACACTTGGCCCACTCGGGAACCATCTTCCGTCTTGTCTCATCGAAACCTTCGTCTCAATTAATCTAAGTGGACACCTGCCAATCCCGATTCCGCCCTCACCACAGAGCCACGGGACACCACCGGAAGAATTCATGGCACACGTCTCTAGGGGAGGAAAGTGTTACCCAATATTACGGCAATCTAGTCACCAACACCACGACCAATGCACATGGGTCCCCAACAATACACATCTTACCATGGTCGACTACAAGTCTAGTCATCCGGCCTGGGCCGGTGAAGGTTTCCCGTTGACGTGTATCTGGCGACCAGTGGATGGTCTTTTCACAGACAGAAGATGCTGTCGGTTGCGCATTGAGATGGGTGAGAGCTTGAGTGCGCCACGTGGCCCTGTTAAGGTTTGTCGTTTTGCATTGCGTGTTCGGATTGGTTGGCCTCGTGTGCCATGGAGTCCGTGCGAGACGTGTTCCCTGTTTTGGCAAGGTGGTTGCCTGTGAGAGTTGTGCCCTTTTCCCATGGTGTGTGAGGTGCTGGCGCTGTTCTGGAAGGATGAGTGCTGGTTGGGCGGAGTTCAAATTCTTGGCTGGTGTTGGAACTTTCCGATGCGTGGCAGTTCGGAGCCTGCAGTGTTGCGGAGGATTGCCAGATTTGGGTGAATCTGTGCCTGGGGTGCTGTAATGCCCCGGATTTTTCGGATCATTTTCGTGGGTCTCGGAGTGTATTTTGTACTTTACACGTGTTTTTCCCTGATGCGCCTTCGGAACACTGTGCAGGGCAAACTGTGGCGTTCTCCGACTCCGGGACGTTACCACTGCGTTGTGCTCCTCCCAAGGATCGCGGAGGTAATTTTTGGTATTTTTCTGAATTTCTGTAATTTTTGGGTTTTTCCTATATATTAACCCGTTTTCCTCTCTCCCTCCCCATTCTCTCTTTCTCACTCTCTCTCATCTCTTTCTCTCCCCCTCTCCCCGGGCGGCCGACAGTGACGGAGGAGGGCGAGGCAGCGATGGCGGGAGGCGAGGAACGAGGAACGGGTCGAGGATCGAGGGCCAGTGGCGCGTGGAAGCTCAGCCGCGAGTTCGTGGAACGGCGAGGGTTTCACGGCGTTTTCTTCGCGGATCGGTGTCCACGGCGCGTCGAATCTTCGGTGGAGGTAGGGAGATGGACCTTCAGCTCGCGCACTTCCTTTCCCGCGAGTTTTGTAGGCCGTGGCGAGCCGAGCGTGGGTTTATTGCCTTTTTGGGGAAAAATCATGATTTTGGGGTGTGAGCCCGATCTAGCGTTTTAATGTGTTAATCGGTGGTTTGAGGGCATCTTTGAATGGCTAGGGGCTTGGGGAAGGGTTTCCTCTTTGTTTCCCCATCACCCGGGGGTGATTGGGGCGTGGAATGAGTTTCCCGCCGTTTTTCCGCAGTTCTCGGTTTTCCGGAAGTGTGGCGGTCCTTCTAGTGACCGCCACTTCCTTCTGGCGGTCCCCGTTCGACCGTTTCAATCTTTCCGTGTGTGGGTTGGGCCTGGCGGCCTCACGATGAGCCGCCAGAGTCAAGGTGGCGGTCGAAGGTCCGTCCGCTAAGCCCAGTTGGCCGGCGTGGCCTTCGAGGCATTTTGACCGTTGGAGGTTTTTGACTCTGGCGGCCGAGGGTACGCCCGCCTCATGTCTTTTGGCGGCCCTATATAGGACCGCTTGTCCTTTCGTGAGCTAGGGTGTGGCGGCCTATCGTTGAACCGCTACAGTCCCTGTGGCGGCCCAATGTTGGACCGGTAGCTCTTGTGGCGGCCCAAAGGTGGACCGCCAGCGGTTCATGTCCGACCGGAGTTATGTTTTGCCGATTCGAGTCCCAGGTGAGTGGACCTCGATCCGCGTGCTGACCCGTGGTCTGACTGATGCTGGGCATCATGTGGGGGCCACACGTTAGGGTGCCGTGGGATCCCGGGAGGTGGTGTTCTCGGCTTGAGTCACCGTGTATCGGTGTGTGTGCGGTGGGGCTTTCCCCGCATGTCGTAGATTTCTGCGGAAGATGGTTCCCGAGTGGGACAAGTGTCCGCTCACCTGAGCGCACTTCTCGATGAGTTGCTGATTTTCGAGCCTGATGTTCTTGTCGTGCTCTGTGGCGTCAAAAATGACGTGTCGGTCCCGATTATTTTTGCGGATTTCGAGGCAGGATTGGGCTATGGTGTCCCAGTAAGTCTTGCTCCTGTGCTCTTGTGTGCGAATGAGTTGTGTTCGCCTTGGATTTGGTTGAGATGAGTAGGTTCCGCGGTGGTTTCGGGGCTCGAGGATGAGCGTTGACGGTTGTCGATTATGGCTCGTGTTGCGGCTCTTGGCGTGGTGTGTTGCAGTTCGAGGAATTGCAGTGGTGGTTCATCGAGAGATGCTGTGATCGTGGTCCGACGTGACACTCGCCGAGTGTGTCGGAGGCGCTGACCTGACGAGGTAATGGTTTTCTTGGTGTTGTTCCCAGCACACGCGAGGTTTGAGGTTAGGTCGAGCGTGGAGATTCTTCCGTTGGTCGGAGGTATGTCGGTTTCTCCTTTGGTTGGGGAGATCGTGTTTGGCTAAGGTTTATTGTCCTGCATTATTTCTTATTTCTTTGTGCCTCCACACTCCTTTTAGCCCTTCCGAGCCCTCCCGACTCGTGGGCGGCGGGCCAGGATTCGAATGGTATCGGGTTCTTCCCGGTATCCGGATCTTGGGTCGTCACATCTGCTGTAGCCCCTACTAATCAGGAATGCGCTTAGCCGATCATACCAGGCCCTTGGAGCCTGTTTCAGTCCATACAGGGCTTTATGCAATTTGAAAATATGGTCAGGATAGTCAGTATTTTCAAAGTTAGGGGGTTGTTCAACATAGACTTCCTCTTTTATTAGCCCATTCAAGAAGACACTCTTAACATTCATTTGCTGAAGTTTGATTTTATTCGAGCATGCAAATGTTTAAAGGATCCTAAAGTCTCTAATCGCGCAACAGGGGCATAAGATTCTTTAAAGTCTACTCCGAATTCTTGGTTGTATCTCTTGGCAACCAGCCTAGCTTTATTCCTAATTATTTTCCTTCTTCACTGAGTTTATTCCTGAAAACCCACCTAGTTCCTATAACTGAATGAGTGGAAGGTCTGGGAACTAGGGTCCAGACTTTATTTCTTTCAAATTGATTCACGTCTTCATGCATTGCATTTATCCATGATTCATCTTTTAGAGCTTCTTCGATGTTTTTGGGTTCTATTTGGGAAACTAGGGCCATGAGGTCTTGATCTATTACATCTTTATAGAATGATCTGGTCCTAGTGGGATCTTGTAAGTCTCCAATGATATTTTCAATGGGATGATCTTTTAAAAACCTTATGTTTGTGGAAGACTCACCTGGTTCAGTCGACCGGATGCCAGGTTCGGTCGACCTACCTTGATCTGTTGTCTGTCCTATTTTTTCAGTTTGCATATTCAGTTCCTCCTTTGCCTCTAGAAATTCACCATTAGCATCATCTTTCCTGTGAGAGTCAGAAATGTCAGATGTTCCATCATGTTCATCAAAAATAATACGGGGAGACTCTTCCACAGTTTGATTATTTATATTAAAAACCTTATAAGCTCTAGAACATCTGAATATCCTAGGAATATTCCTAATTCACTCTTGGCCTTAAATTTGTCTAGATTATATTTGTCATTATTATGAATGAAACATTTTGAGCCAAATGTTCCAAAGTAGGCTAAATTAGGTTTCTTATCTTTTAGCAGTTCATATGGAGTTTTCCTGTGGACAGGTCTTACCAGTGCTCTGTTCAGGATATAGCAGGCTGTGTTCACTGTCGTAGTCCAAAATTTCCTTGGTAGTTGACTCTCAATCAGCATGGTGCGGGCCATTTCTACCAGAGTTCGGTTCCTCCTTTCCACAATTCCGTTTTGCTCTGGTGTCTGAGGTGAAGAGAACCTGTGATTCACTCCTTGTTCCCTGCAGAATTCATCAAATGCAGAATTATCAAACTCTCCACCATGATCAGACATTATTGAATTAATCTTAAAATTACTCCCCTGTTTTATTTTTCTGAAGAAAATTTGGAAATCTTGAAATGCATCATTCTTGTGTGCTAAGAAAAATACCCAAGTGAATCTAGAAAAATCATCAACAATAACATAACCAAATCTTTTGCCACTCAGACTTGCTGTCCTAGTGGGTCCAAAAAGATCCATGACAATTCAAAGGGTTTAGATGTCAGAGGTTCTGTTCTAGATTTAAATGAGCTCCTGGTGTGTTTACCCTAAGTACATAGATCACACACATTTTCATTCTGTTTGAATGGCAACTTAGGGAGTCCTTTGACTAAGTCATATTTGGCCAGCTTATGTAGAACATTATAACTAACATGACCTAGTCTCCGGTGCCATAATGAAGCATTATCAGTTTTATTTGCAACTAAACATAAGTTTTTATCAAAAGATTCATCAAGATCCACCATATAGATATTATTTACTCTGTGTCCTACAAACTTTATGAATCAGAATTGATGTCAAAAATTTTGCATTCATTTGCATCAAAGAGAACTCTATGACCCTTGTCACACAACTGACTGATACTAAGCAAATTATGTTCTAGTCCTTCAACACAGGGATGATAGTGTCGGTTTCGCACTCGGTTTCGGCCGAGTCCGAAATCGAAACGACTCGGTTTCGGTTTCGGTTTCGGCCGAAACCGGCCGAAACTCAGTGAAAATGTTCAAAAAAACATCAAAATAAGTCTAAAAAATCAGAAACAAATCAAAAAATATAAATAATTACATAAAAATAAAAAAAAATCATTAGACATGCATTTGACTGTAAAGAAATTGGATTAAGTGCAATAAACATGAAGTAGGTATTGAAGTTCAACATTGAACATGTTAAACTAATATTCTTGAGTATATACTAAGCATGAAGTAGGTTCAAGCAGTACAATAAACCTAATTAGACACAGTAAATGTTACAGAAATTAAATGATCCTTATCTAAATGATGATGTACTAATATGGATAATAACTAGAACCTTTTCCCTCATCGTCTGGCTTTTGATGCTGATGTTGCATGTATTGTGTATATTCACTATAATCAAATAATGAGGTAGCCAAGTTCTGCATCCCTCTTTGGATCCCTCTTGGAGTGTAAGGTTGTTGGCTTGATTCGAATCCAAAATCAGCGTAAGAATCTTGAGGATGAGAAGAGGAACTGGATGGAACTGAAATTCTGGTTCATGACCCCACCCATAAATGGCTGCTTCCTGTTGGCCACCTCCATAACCTGATGGATGCCCATATTGGCTCTGTGAATCATATCCTCGCTCACTATGACTGTATCCTCGGCCTGTGTCTGCGTGGAAGGAGAAAGTACCACCAGCAGTGCCACCGCCAGTAGTAGCACCTGTAGCACCTGCAGCTGCACTGGAATGATGATGATGATGCTGATGATCATCATCATCATCACCATCATCATCAGAACCATAAGAAACCAGTCGCCTTTTAGCCTTTGGGGATGCTTTTTTCTGTTTGGGTGTGATTTTTTCAGTCATCTTTGACATGAATCCTTTTCCCCTTGGCGTGTGCCTCACATAAATCTGCTTCAACTGCTCAATTGCCGGGTCCTCTCGAGCAGCAGCACTAGTCCTCTCAAACATTCCATGCACTGATGTACTTCTTCTTAAGGATGGAGGTGGCTTGACCATTCTAGGAGTGACTGGCCTGCTATCTGATTCTGAGTGTCTAGCTGGCTCGGTTTCAGGCTGCTCCTCAGTGTCATGAACAAACAAAGCTGGGTCCCTTCTATGGTGCGCATGAGTCTCTCTGGCCCTCTTTGTTGCTCTTTTGAATTCTGGATCTTTTGGCTCATCTTCATCTAGTATGTCCTCTGCCCATGTTCTATCATCAACATAAAAAATGGGCTCATCAACCTGCTCTCGTGTCTCCACCTAAGACTACAAGGGATTGTCATCATCAAATAAAGCGTCCACATCAATTTCTGGAGTTGCATCCTCTGCGACGCGTTTGTCCCTCAGCTGTTGTTATAACTTCATGTTTTTTATTCTCATTCTCATATTGTAGTGACAGTAAACCAAATTTTCTAACCATTCAGTCTTAGCCGATTGCGAACCTTTGAGTGTTTAAGGCTGAACGGGCTCAAATTTCTTTCACATTGACTTGCCGATGTTATTTGACTGAGCACCCTAATTGCAATGAAAGCCAATGCATTACTATCCACATCTCGGTTGTTCACCATTATTTACCAGTCAACTATTCCACCAACCATAAATAAATAAATGTAAGATGTACTAATACATATTGAGGTTAAGAAAGCACAAAAATAAAATATACCTGGGCTCACTCTTCTCACAGCGTATTACAATTGGGAGTCAGAATATGTCCCGGTCCTCATTCTATAATAGTTCATCTACAAAGATAAAGTAATAGATTAACATAATGACTTAAGTAAATTCTATACCTCTTATTGATAAAATCAATAAAGGCCAACCTCTACTTCGACCTGAAGTCTCTTTTCTGGTGTCCTCGATAAACGACCAATGACTTTTAAAGTGCCTTGGAGCACCTCGCCATTAACATGTGCATTGGCATCGTACATAAATCGAGGGTTGAGAAAATAACATGCATTTGTGTATAGTTAACTAAATGTTAGATATAAAATAACCTAAGGCGAGTTTGATAAACTGTTAAAGTCGTCAGGGATGAGATATCCCTAGGCGGGTGACTTGCTCAAATTAAGAGACGGAATGGCTCACTCGAGGTCGACCTATACCCATTACCTAGGGGTGTCGACCTATGCCTGGGGGACCTAAGGAAAAATGGGGGATTTTTTTAAAAGAGACAATAGGGTTATAAAGAAAGAAGAAAAAGCTTAAGGGATTAAATCAAAATGTTCCTAAGTAGCTAATGGGCCTAAGTAAGCCATAGTTAATGGGCCTTCAAAGGGCTCAAGTTGGGAATTAGTCCAAAAATGAACTGTTATTTTAAGATAGAAACAACCTGTCCCTCTCCCATCCCTGTCCTTCTCCCATGATCCCATCTCCACTACCTATACAACCCCCCCTCCCAACTTACCGACCATGTAGGCTTAAGGTAAAGGAGGGGTGGGAAGGAGGGATGGCAGGGGTAGGCCGACCTGCTGCTGGGAACCTGGGTAAGTCGACCTGTTGCTGGGAACTTGGGTAGGTCGACCTACCCAGGTCCCAAAGATAGGTCCCAGCAGCCCTAAGTTGCCATGGCCTAGTCATCCTACTCGGTTACTCTAATCTATCCCTGCGCTTATCCTAACCGTGTTACTCTAACCTATAGTCAAACTCTCCCCTAAAGAACAATGTATCAATACAATTAATCACTCACCAGCTACATGCAAGTCGTGGTGTAATGTGTTGTCCCATCTATGGTCAATAATTTTCCACCACTTTGCATATTCTCTGGGAAGGGAATCCTGCAATTCTAATTTGGCACGGTCCATGGTCTCGTACAGATATCCCATATCATTCTTCTCATCGCCATCCACCATTCTTAGGACCTTCACGAGGGGTGTGATTACTTTCATGTACCGTGAGACCCTGCCCCAGAATTTGTTGTCTTCCACGATGTGACAGACATTCAAATATTCCATCTGAGCATCAACATTAGACTTGTCGATGTATTCCCGTAGGGCATTGTGGTACATGAAAGTTTTCAGCTCATTCTTATACCTGTGCAAAGAAATGAAATTTGAATCAAATACGGATCATATCTATAAGGATAAAGTATTAAGAATTGAGCTCAATCTTATACCTGTGCAAAGACTCCAAAGAAATGAAATTCGAAGCAAATCTGGTTGGTCGTGCACGGATGATATCTCGCAGCTCGCCTGCTCCCTGAATATATTCAATATCTTAGGATTGCCATAAATATACTGGGTGATTTTTTGTGCCTTGTCAATTCTCTTCTTCACATGATTTTTCTTCCCTATGTCTTCAAGTATCAAATCCAGGCAATGTGCTGCACATGGGAGCCAATATAAATGTCTGCGCTTCTGTATCAATTTCTTCCCTGCAGCCTTATAACTGACTTCATTATCAATCACTACTTGTACAACATTGTCCTCTCCAATTTGGTCTACCATCTTATCCATCAAACTAAACAAATAATTGACATTTTTTCATAATTTGATGTATCTACAGATTTAACAAATATTGTACCTTCGATGCAATAGACCAAAAAGTTAATCATGGACTTCTTCGTAGTACCAGTCTAGCCATCACACATGATGGTGCATCCTCTCTCCATCCATATATGCTTGAAGCTTTCAATCTAGTCATGGAGCTCCTCAACCTCTCCCTCAAGGCCACGCCCGTATATGTCTCGACGTGACAGGGCCTTCAAGCCAGGGCCAGCATCTGCTATGGCATCTAGCATAGGTTGGAAATATTCGCTTTCAACTGTATGTGCAAGGACACCTATATGGAAAAATCATTTGCAGATACTTTTAAATGCATGTCCTGCAACTTCTACTGATTTTTTTATCCCTCTCAATGCTTGCTTGATTTTAGGTTGTGTAGCATGGGGTTTTCTGTGCAGATAGCTGTCCATGGGGCCTACTCTCTACGGGGCAGCACCAGTGTCAGGACGTCGTGTAGCTGTACTGGAGTAGGTCCCTGAACCTATGTGTGCCTTTCCTTTCCTTCGAGCGGCTTGTTCACGCTACATTGCTTCAATCAGCTCTGGATTTGAATCCTCAGTGCCTTCCTCATCATCATCCCTCCTTCCCCTTCTGTCCGAAATCTCTTCAGCAATTTCAGCATCATCTTCAGCCCTTTGTTGCATCCTCTCCTTTTTGCCCAGAAGGCACTGACGCATTTCTTCTCGGACCTCTCGGGGACATCTATCACATTGTTTCACCTCTCCTCTTACCCCTACCAAATGTTGCTTTCCTTTAGTAATTTTGCCATATATCTCCTTACCACAATAATTACATTTCACTTTTCTTCTCCTAACATCAACTAAGGAGAGGTGAGCCCACCCCGGATCCTCTTGCCCTTGTTGCTCTTGACTTTGTTCACGTCTAGGCATGATGCTGCATTAAGACAGTCAAAGACAAATAGTTGTAAGTACAATGAAAAAAATGTAATTCAACCTAATAGAGCTTCAAATTATTCAATGAAGCTTAATTGAGCCTAAGTAAATCTAATTAGACAAGACCCCCAATTTTAAGGAACTAATTAATGTTTAATTATCAATTAAACCTTAATCACCTTTCATAAAATTTAATTATCAGCATGCTCCCACCCCAAATTCTTCAATGAAGTTTAATTGAGTTTCAATTGAGCCTAAGTAAACCTAATTAGACAAAAGCCCCAATTTTAAGGAACTAATTAGAGCTTAATTATCAATTAATCACCCTTCATAAAATTTAATTACTAGCATGCTCCTACTCCAAATTCTTCAATGAAACTTAATTGAGCCTAAGTAAACCGAATTAGACAAAAATCCCAATTTTAAGGAACTAATTAGGGCTTAATTATCAATTAAGTCTTAATCACCCTTCATAAAATTTAATTACCAGCATGCTCCCACCCCAAATTCTTTAATGAAACTGAATTGAGCTTCAATTGAGCCTAAGTAAACCTAATTAGACAAAAGTCCCAATTTTAAAGAACTAATTAGGGTTTAATTTGAAGTCTTAACATATTTCATTGTTTAAAATTAACCTACAACAGAAAAACTAACCTACAACAAAAAAAACTTTCAACCCAACCAAAAAAACATAAAACAAAACAAACCCCAAATTTACCTCAAGAAAAGGCAGCTACACAGCAGCAGCAGCACAACACAACAGCAGCCCCTGCAGCACAGCAGCAGCAGCAGCAGCACCCAGCACAGCAGCAGCACCCAGCACAGCAGCCCCTGCAACAGGCCCTTTCTCCCTTGAAAGGGGAGTTCACGTGGGTTTCGGCCGAAACATGTAAGTTTCGGGCGAAACCGATACCGATTTCGCCCGAAACCATTAAAATTATTATTATTATTTAGTTTCGGACCTGCTATAGTGAGCAGGTCCGGTATCGTTTTGGTTACGGCCGAAAACGATACGTTTCGGCCGAAACGTATCGATTTCGGTCGATACTGCCAACCATGTTTCAACAAGCATCACATTTTCAATAGAGTTGGAAGAATTCTTACCGACATTGCCTGATCTAATGATTTTACCTTTATTCTTCCCTCGAAGGTTACTTGCCCATCTTCTTTTTCAATGAAGAAGCAAAATTTATTTCGGTCACCGATCATATGTCTTGAGCAGCCACTATCAAGGTACCACCGGTTATGCACGGTTGTAAGGCATTCTTGCAAGACATATTAAACAGAAAGTTTTGGAACCCAAATAAACTTGGGTCCAGTCTGCCCACTCAAATAAGACAGCAGGAGCTTTGGAATCCATACTTGTTTAACAGATTTGGATCTTTCATTAAACCAACATCTAGAACTCACATGTCCCATTTTTCCATAGATATTTCATGCTTGTGTTGTATGAAAGTAGATTGGATTTTTCTTCATTTGTGAGCTTTTGAAATGATTAAGTTGGTTCATGTTTGAAAACCTGTCGACAGAACGTCTGAGGTTCTGTCGACCAGCCCACAGAGATTGGTTTATGTTTTGATATCTTCTGTTTCTATTTTGGACCTTGTCGACTGGATAGTGGATGTTCCGTCGACCAACCCACTTGTTCCAGTTTCTGTTTGGAATTCTGTTTAAGTTTCTGTCGACAGGATTTATGTATTTCTGTCGACTAGCCCGAGTGTTGAAACTTGTGTTGACATACTGGAGAGGGCCCTGTAGACCTTGATGGGATGTTATGTTGATCTGCTCTCTGTTCAGATTCTTGTATGCAGACTGAGAATTGCCTTGTCGACCAGACTGGGCGGTCTTGTTGACAGGACTGGGTCTTGCATGTTCTTCTTTTGAATGTTCTGAGTCTTGGTGAACTTCCAGTCAGTTTTTAGAGTTTGTTTTGACACATTTGTTTTTTGCTGAGGTGGATTTTTGACTGGAGTTTTTAATGTTCCTTTTTCAGGGATGAATGAAATGGTTTTTACCTGAAATTCCTTCTTCTTGGTTTACCCTTACACCTAACATAGCATCTAGATTTTCTTTGCCTTTCACAAAATTTTCAAGAATGACTTCCTTATCAACGAGTTCTTTCTTAGTTTCTTCAAGATTTTGTTGAAGAACAACATTCATTGATTGAATTGCTTCATACTTTTCCTGGATTAACTTGTTCTACTTTTCAATTTCCTGAACTTTCAGTTTGAACTCATCCAGCTGTTTTCTCAGCTCTTCACTCTCATTTTTCAAACTTTCAGACTCCTCTTTTACAGACTCCGTTTCATCTACATTTTTCTTTAGTGTCTCATTTTCATTTTTCAGAAGTTCAATCTTTTCAACTAAGGTGTTATCATGAACAATGGCATTCATCTTTTTCTTAAGTTGTTTATTTTCCTTCCTAAACTCATCACGTTTATCAAGTAAATTAGCATATGCATTTTCCTAATCACGGATAGTAAAATTTTCAAACATAGAGGTTACCTCCTCATCCTCATCACCATGAGCCATTAGACGGATCTTCTCCTCGTTTTCCTCATCTGAGCTTTCTTCCTCTTCCTCTTCATCGCTCCATGTGCAGAGCATTGCTTTTGGCTTCTTGGTTTTTCCCTTGCTCATTCTCCTTAACAATTCCGAGCACTCTCCTCACATGTGCCCTGTCTTCCTACATTGATAGCAAACTATATTATCAGACTTTTTGTTAGAATCAGATTTGAAATTGGAATACTCGCTTACCTAACCCTTTTTCTTCCACTGATTCTTACTTGTTTTTCTTAAGAATTTTATGAACTTTCTAGTGAGTAGTGCATACTCATTGGGATCTTCTTCATAGTCGGAGCTCTGACTTCCATCACTAGATTCCCGGTTGCTTGATGAAACCTTGAGAGCTATAGGTTTCTTCTTATTCACATCTTCATTTCTTTTCAGATTTAGTTCATATGTCATCAGGGATCCTATCAACTCATCTACTGTCATTGTAGAGAGATTCTTAGAATCTTCTATGACAGTGGCCTTAGTATGCCAAGTCAGAGGAAGAGACCTCAGGATTTTTCTGACTGTCTCACTGTTCGTGTATTCCTTGCCTAGGGACTTGAGACTGTTAGTCAATTGAGATAATATAGCATACATTTCTGAAATGGTCTTATCAGCTCGCATTCTAAACATCTCATAGTCAGAGATGAGCATATTAGCTTTAGTCTCCCTTACCTCAAGCGTACCTTCATATATCAGCTCAAGTTTGTCCCACATCTCCTTGGCAGACTTGCACATTGAGACTCGAGAGAACTTGGTGGGAGTTATCGCGCATTGCATGATATTTATGGCGCTCCAGTTCACAGTTGATCTTCGGATTTGCTCTCTCGTCCAAGTGTCCTCATCTTCGGGCAGCTCGAATGGCCCTCTGCTAATCACCATCCAAATGTCGTGGTTTTGTGCTCTAAGAAAGACCTGCATTCTATTTTTCCAATAAGAAATCAAGTATTCACAATCATACACCGATCTTCACCTCTTCGCTCTTTCTGTCTATCTACCATGAGAGTATCATCGTTTTAACTGCAATTTTTGTAAAGGGAGCAAATCTATTCACCTGTGAATGGGGGTAGAAGAGATGGAGCAATCACACAATCATCCACACAGAAACGTAGAGTTTTTAGGTGGTTCGGTAGCACCTCTGTGCTCACCTACATCCACCCCTCACCTAATTCGGTGAGGACCACTAGTTGCAATCGCAGCAGCCATTCAGGGATAAATCCCTAAAACACACTACTGATTCACAGCTTCAAACACACGCTGATTCACAGCTTTAAACACACACACGTTGATTCACAGCTTCAAACACACACACGTTGATTAACAGCTTTACACACACACTCATTCACAGCTTCACACACTCGCACAATGTACTCAAATTTCTCTGAGTCTGCGCTGAAAATCCCAGGACAGTTACACACACAACAGTTCAAAGACAGAAACAGAAAAACGAAAACAACTTAAAACAAAAGCATTGTAGCTTTGATTGAAGCAATATGACTGATCTTCGATGGCTCCAACTTTGGACGATCTCTCTTTCTTTCTTATCTTCACCTCCCTTGCTCTCTGCTACTAGATCGAGCACTGGACAGATGTCTCAGACTCTTTCAGATTGACTCTCTGTTTATCTTTTCTCATTCTCAGAACAATCTGGACTCTCAATCGAAGGCTCTGATCACTCTCTCTCTTTTTCTCTGCTAAGGCTGCTTCTCTCCCTGAACTCTGGCGGCCAAACTCCTCCTTCTTGTTTTTTCTATATCATTATGCTGCTGGAGAGAGGGTATTTTTATATCCTGGAGAATGGGCCGAGTGCCCTCTTTTTCTGGCCCACTGATCCACATTTCTGGGCAAATAGGGAATATTCCTCGTCCTTGGAGCCTTCTAGAAGTCGAGGTACGATGTCAGGACCAACTGCCAATGATTGGCCCTACGGACACGTGCACGGGGCTGGCTCACACGCGGACGTGTCTGGGCTCGCCTTTATAGCTTTGTCGATTGGATCAAGGAGCCTGTTGACAGCCTCAATATGTGTTTCTGAATTCTGCTAAAATCGGTTGACTTGACTTTGTTTTCGGTCGACCGAGCTGAACAAGGCTTCTGGATGAAGTGGATCCTGTCGACCTGTCTTCTCATCTCTGTCGACCTTGGCATATTAATCCATCGTGTCTTCTGCTTCTCTGTCGACCCTATGTGTGATCTTGTCGACCAAATGTATGATCCTCTGTCGACCAAATGTATGATCTTGTCGACCAAGCTTTGTATACTCTTCTTCTGACTTTGATGGTTCCGTCGACCGGCTTTTCAGTCCTGTCGACCGAACAATTCATTACTTAGTCAATTAGTGAAGAAAGGCCATCTGATCTATGTGCACTCATTTTTTTTTCTTGAAGTATTCTATAATGATTCATAGTTAGAACATCATCAAAACAAATCACGCAACACTTCGGCCCACCTACCCCTGGTCGGCCTGGCCTTGTCCCTCTCTCTCCGCTGCCAGAGAGTCACCCGCACTCGCTGCCAGGTGCCCGATCACACCGCATCGCCCATGCCACCCGCCTACAGTCAGTTGTTGCCTGCTCGAGTCCTACGACCCTAGGACCTCCGCCGTCGGCATGCTCAGCCCCCCCATCTCGACGTCCATGCATCGACCTCCACCACCGCCCGCCGTCGCTCCCATATCTCTTTTTATTTTATCCCCTCATAAACATATCTCCCCCTCATGTTCTGCCTTTCCTATTTTGTCTTTTTTCTTCCCACCCTATTCTTCCTTCTTTCTCCCTCTCTCTCTGTTTCCTCTACCAAAATAGGTCTCCCTCTTCTCGGTTCTCCTCTCCCGACTCATAGTACTTACAATACGCGGCCCTTGAACGGCAACAACTTCTTGGGAGTTCTGCTCTCATCACTCCAAGTGGGCCACAATGCACCCAGCAGCGTCTAACATTCGTAGTTCGGCCCTTTACGGCATCTGCACCAACTCTACATCAATTTGGTATCAGAGCGTGGTGGACCAATTTGTTATATCAAATTGGGGTTCTAGGTAATCTCTTGCACGTGCCAAATGAATATTTATTTCAACATATATTTACCGAACAAGGAGCGAACTAGATTACTCTTAACTGACCGGCATTAACATATTTATATTTCTCAGTTTATTGTTGATTCATTATTGAAAACATGGGAGATTATTGTTGAAGGAAAAAGGGCTTTTGTGGAGTTCCATCGGCAGTTTAAAAGTGGTAGCACATTAAATACTGATAGTTATTTTGATGGAGCGTGGTGCACTATTCATTCTTTGGTTTCTCACATCAGTCTGGGACGAGATTGGATGACAAAACGACATATTACTATAGACCCCTACCGGTCTAGTTGCACTCTCTAGCCACCGCACCTTAAGGGTAAATTCCAGTTTCCAAACTCAAACTTGTAGGCATCTCTAGCTTTTAAGAAGGCACTACAAAACTATCTAACTATAGTTGCTAGGATCGGAGTTTGTTTGTTGATTCTGGACTATATTTGATAAAGATACAGTATTCGCAGGTGATCCATCAGACATAGTTGACTTTATCTTGCCTCTTTACGATAGTTGGGATCATATGTTATTTGCAAAGTCTGGACTTCTCATGAAACATTGACAGTTGACTAGTCCGATGATGTGTTTTGCTGGTGACATCTTAAGTTGATTTGATGTAGTAGAATTTCTGTGATTCACATGAGAGGCGGCGGATCGAGATTCCTGATATGGTTTTCTGCACTGAGTTCTCAGCTTATGCCCTTGTGTTCGTCTTTGTTCTACTTTGACACTTCAAAATTCGAGGATGAGTTTTTTCGAACCATGGGGGGATTAATGCGGAGCAAGACTTGTGTCGTCGAACACCGAACCGAATTGGCGGGTCACACGATGGTATCATTTACACGGGCAAGGATCGGAGTCACAATAGAGTCATTTTTATTTTAATTATGTATTTTGTCTTTATTTGAGTCTAATCCAGTGGTTTCAAGTGGGGTAGGATTAAATTTCTAATTTTCATTGTTTTACTGGACTCATTTGGAGCTAATCTCGTGTCTTTTTCTTTTTCCGTAATTTTCGGTGCGATTTTTGCACTATTCTTGAGCCTAGGGGGACTTTGGTCTAAAGAAGTCATGTTAGGGTTAGGGTTAGCCTAACCACTATAAATAGTCCTGTACTCCCCTTTTCAAATCAATGAAGAATGGAATGGAAAAAGGTTTTGGCCGCCTTGTGTGTGCTGCTCTAAGAGAGAGCCTTCCGAGGGAGAGGACACGAGGTCCGGGGGAGAAACCTCACCGCTCCCGACCACCCTTACCCCCCTGCTGCCACCTTCTCTCTATTCTTCTTCCTCCCCTTCCCCTCCACTGTTCTTGCGTACAACCGCAAACCCCCATCCCCCATTTCTCTTCTTTCTTTGTGCACCTTCCTCCTCCATCTGCACCACTAGAAGCAGCATCTCCACAGCTGTTGGCCCCCTCCTCCCTGTGCCAGCGGCAACCATCGCTACCGTACCACTGGCTCGCCAACATCCATCTTCCTCTCTGGCAGACGGCTCTGTCGGCCTGCTTCCCCACCACCCCCTCCTCCTCCTTCCTCCTCTCCTCTACTACTTCTTCCTCTGTCGTGCCAGGACAGACACCCGTCCTGCGTCGGTGGAACTGGCCTCCACGGCCACCCGCCCGACCACCAACTGCCTGCACAGAACCTCCTTGGCCCACCTAGCCCTGTTGCCTGGCCTCGTTCCTCTTTCTGCGCCGCCGGAGAGTCATCCCGCACCTGCTGCTGGGTGCCCCATTGCGCCGCACCGCCCATGCCGCCCGCCCATAGTCGGCCACCGCTTGCTGGGTCCTGCGACCCCTGGACCTCGCCGCTTGCATGCTCGCCCACATGCAACCCCCCTGGTACCGACGGCCGTGCATCGACCCCCACCACTGCCCGCCATCACTCCATATCTCTCTGTTTTGTCCCCTCGTAAACAGATCTCCTCCCCTTCTGTTCTACGTTTCCTATTTCATCTTTTTTCTACCCACCCTTTTCTTCCTTCTCTTTCCCTCTCTCTCTGTTGTCTCCTGAAACAAGTCTCCCTCTTCTCGGTTCTCCTTCTCTCTCGGCTCACAGCACCCACAGCACGTGGCCCTTGTACAGCAGCAGCTTCTCGGGAGTTCTGCTCTTGTCACTCCAAGCGGGCCATAGTGCACCCAGTAGCGTCCAACAGTTCACAGTTCGGCCCATCAGGACATCCGCATCCGTTCCGCATCAACACCCCAACACGAGCTATGAAAATGTCCACACTAGCTATCCAGCCCTGTAGGTCTGCTTTTCCACACATTGTATTCAGAATATTAGTCACCAAGGCAAAGGAAAAAGGTGGCAATATGTCCCCTTGTTAAAGACTCGATGACCTAGGGAAGAAACCACGAACCTTGACAATTAATTATAACCAAAATCCTTCACTTATGGTTGTACGAAAATTGGTTGTACAAACCACAATTCTTTCGGGAGAAAAAACTTACAACCAAAGGCTTTGGTGTATTAAGGCAGTCAGTATCACCTTGAACTATTGTGCTGGGAAGTTGTGTTGTTCCATAACATTGAGAAGACATTACAATTCTTTCAGGAGAAGAAAACTTAAAACCAAAGGCTTTGTGTATCGAGGCAGTTGGTACCACCTTGAACTATTGTGCTGGAAAGTTGTGTTGCTCCATAACATTGAGAAGACATTTCCACGAAACATGATCATATGTGTTATTTGAAGTCCATGCCCACTTTTTTATTCTCATTGAGAGAAAATAGCACCTGATGGGCAACTAGGACTGAATCTTTCAGCTGACATCCCTGGATGACAGCAGATTTATTCTCCTCAACAAGCAACACCCTACTGAGTCACAATGCCAACACATTTGCCATTATTTTGTTGGAGAATTTAGATTTCCATTAGAATAAATGCACATATTACCTGATAAAGGTTCTTTTAGATTGGATGAGGCTCATCAGTGACTGCATTTCTGCACCCCCACCCCGCAACCCGAAAGAAGGTAGACTGTACTACCAATTTTATTTAGAAATAAATATACTACAGTCAATTGAGGAGAGGAGACGAGAGGTTTCTCATCCTTAAAAGAAACTCAAAAAACAGAAACTACAAAGACAATTCAAGATAGTCCCCGCTCTTCTTTAAATCTGCTACAGGCTTATCAGTGAGCAGATGTTCATAGGGTTAATCAAACCAGAGCATGGGCTTGCAAGTGATACATGACCAGGTGATTTGGGCAAGTCAGTATAATGAATTAGTCACTGATAGTTTATTTGAGTGGATCAGGAATTAGATGTCAACTAATTATTGTTTGGCTTTGTTGTTGTAGGTACAAGTTTCAATGGAGATTTCTGGGGTTGTCTTTGACATCAGATTTGACTTGCCAGTTTCCTTCAGAATGTTCGGAAAATTTCTCTTATAAAACAATCAATAAGTGCTCCTATACTATCAGTGAGGCTTATTAGAAAAATATCTTGGACTTCTGCGTAGAAAACAAGAACACTACATGTTAGTTTAGGAGTTGTGTTGCCTGATTTGACTCAGCACAATGGTTCCATCATGTCCGTGGGTGTAGGCAAAGGAAAAATACTCGAATTCTCCTTCTGCACTCAATGTTTTTTCTGTTCTATATCTCAATACTTCATGCCTGTGCAGTTGAGTACCATGAGTAACGGAGAAGGTGACACCCTATTGATGGAATGACTTTTTTATCTACAAGTTCAATTATGGTCAACCTAGCCCAGCCAATCAATAAGCTACTCAATTCAAAACATTCCATTAATCAGATTTTTGCATCTTAAGATGGTAAATCTGAAGTTTTTCTTTTTGACGAAAAAGTGGATTGCAGCACCATTTTTATTAACTATGGTGATACAATCAAAACAGGAGAGATTTCTCTTCAAAGGAACCACAGACTACCTAAATTTCTAATCCATTCATCAGCAGACAAGTTACATAAATGCCTACTCCACAAGTACAAGAAAGAAAGATCTTGAAAACAAATGTTTTCGACATAAAGTCTACTTCCCTGGAAAAAGGTTGTCATTGTGCTCCCGCAAAATACTCCAGCAGATGGCATGTGGGATGATAGAGATGAACTTTCTCCTGAGTTTATTCTGAGTCTGAAATTACAAATCCCTGAAATAAATCCACATCCCCTCTAGATTAGAGAAGTTTGCCTGGAAATTCAGCACCCTAGCAAAGATCCCCCACACCTCTCACCTCCCGAGCAGTATCGCAAACAATGAAAAGATGGTCCACATTTTCCTGCTGACCAGAGCAGAGCACACAGGAAGCATCACAGTCTGGATCCCATTTCTTTCTGTAGAATTGAGTAACTATCCTTTTTTCAAAAGTAACCACATGAAAGCTCTGACTTTCAGAGGAGTCTACCTTCCACTTTTGGATATCGACCTGACCTGCCATCCATGAAATTCTAGAGATTTTTTGACCGAGAACTCCTCCTTCGCATTATCCCGTAATAAAACATATTTAAGAAATTGTGAAACAGGGACGTCAGTCAATCTCTATAACAGGTTGTAATGTTCCTCTTCATCGTTCTTCAGACCTCTCTGCAATTGCGGGAACCATTGAGTAATATTTCCCTGCACCTGAGAGCAATTCTTGACCCCTGATCCACTTATCTGAAGCTAGGTTGAAAATCCTGGGGAACTGATCCTTCAGGGGTCTATCTCCCAATCAAACCAGAAGAAAACATCTTCACCATTCTCAATTCTTATTGAGATGCCTTTCTCAATCCATTGCCTGATTTTAGGATTCCTTTCCACACTGGGTTTAAATCATTCTCATGGCACAGCTGCAGATAAAGTCTATGATGAGCATTGTAGTGTTTCTGGTGTACAACCCTCTGCCACAACCCTTGATTATTCTGTAATTAAGTCCCACAACCATTTCCCCAACAAAGCAATATTCATGATCTCAAGACCCTAGAGGGATACTCGTCAATACTGAATTAACCAGAGTGACACACCCTCCCAGAGATAAATTCCTGGCCTTCCAGATAGACAATTTCCTATGAATACAATACAGAAGGGGGATCCCATTCTGAAATTCTCAGTTGCCTATGATGAAGTGGCAGCCTTAAATAAACCATAGGAAATTTAGCAATTCTTCAAGTCAATACTTCTGCACATTCTTGAATCTGTGTCTTCATATTCTAGCCATAGAATGCACTTTTATCATTATTAATCCATATTCTAGCCATAGACTGCACTTTTATCATTATTAATCAACAATCCAGAGCATTGGTTAAACTGAAGTTGATGTATGAACTTTATATGCTTCTAAAAATTTAGTGTCCTTTAAAGTTGATTGAAGATGATATTTTACTAAATTTTCCTTGCAGCGGTTGATGAATTGCATATGTTGTTCATGCACTTCCAAATGCTGAATCTTTTATGGGTAAAGTAGACCTGGTTTATTGTTCAACTTAGTCTCCAATATGTGTTGTATTCTGGCAGGTGGGTGTTGGAACATCAAAGAAAACTCGACCAGCTACAGGTACTTACCACCTTTCATGTCATTATGCAAAAATAAGGGGGATAAAGTGCCTGTATCACTTAAGACCACCGCTGGAACCGGATGGTGAGAGGCTCGCCAGAGTTAGCCACGGGGGCGAACAGAGTGCCGCTTAGAGGGGGAGCTCATGCTCGCGGTCGCCGTTTCCAGCAACCGAATGCGTCGCCGCCAACCTGCTTTCGGTGTGGCTGGCGGGCTCACCTACAGCGAGCCTGCAGGGTGATGGCAGAGGGAGGCCGTGCACGGGGAGGCGGCAGGAGTGATCAAGGGCTTGTGGGGGTGAGAGGCATGGTTGGCGGTTTCGGCCGAAACCGATACGTTTCGGCCGAAACGTATCGGTTTCGGCCATACCCGATACGAAAACCACTCGGATCACTGTAGCAAACCGAAACTAAGTTAGTTTATCGGTTTCGGGCGAAACCGATGTGGGTTTCGGGCGAAACCGATGTGGGTTTCGGGCGAAACCGGACGGTTTCGGCCGAAACTCACGTGAACTGCCCTTTAGGGAGTGAACTTGGTCACCTTTTCAGGAAGTTTCGGCCGAAACCCCTCCCCTCCTTGCTGTGCCCATGGTTGGCGGTTTCGGCCGAAACCGATACGTTTCGGCCGAAACGTATCGGTTTCGGCCATACCCGATACGAAAACCACTCGGATCACTGTAGCAAACCGAAACTAAGTTAGTTTATCGGTTTCGGGCGAAACCGATGTGGGTTTCGGGCGAAACCGATGTGGGTTTCGGGCGAAACCGGACGGTTTCGGCCGAAACTCACGTGAACTGCCCTTTAGGGAGTGAACTTGGTCACCTTTTCAGGAAGTTTCGGCCGAAACCCCTCCCCTCCTTGCTGTGCCTGTCCGGCTGTCCGTGGAGCTGCTGCTGCTGCTGGCGGAGGCCGCAGGCTGCTGCTGCTGCTGCTGCTGCTAGCGAAGGCCGCAGGCTGCTGCTGCTGCTGCTGCTGTTAGCGAAGGCCGCAGGCTGCTGCTGCCAGCTGCTGCCGCCTGCCTCCCCTGCTGCTGCTGCTGCCGCCTGCCAGCTGCCAGCTGCTGTGCGCCTGTGCGGCCTGTGGAGGGCCTGGAGGCAGCCGTTGCCGGCTGCTGCTGCTGTGCTAGTGGGGCCGGCTGGGCCCAAGGCCAAGGCCGCTTGGGGTTGGGGGGCTGCTGCTGTGCCTGTTTAGGCCTTTAGGGGGCAGGGGGCTGTCCACACTCCACACTCCACAGCGACCGTCCGACTGCCACTACGAAGGTAAATTTTGTGAAGGTAAATTTAGGGTTTTTTATGTTTTGTGTTTTTTTGGTTGAGTTGTTGAAAATTTTTTTGTTGTAGGTTAAATGTTGTGTTGTAGGTTAATTTAAAACCATGATTAAGTTTTTAAACCCTAATTAGAAGTTTATATTTGGGGCTTTTCTTTAATTAGGTTTAGTAAGGGTCAATTAGGGCTCAATTAAGTTTCATTGACTAATTTGAAGCGGGAGCATGCTGGTAATTAATTAATTCGAAGGGTGATTAAGGGTTAATTGCTAATTAAGGGTTAATTAGTTCATAAAAATTGGGGCTTTTGTCTAAATCGGTTTGCTTAGGCTAAATTGAAGTTCAATTAAACTTCATTGAAGATTTTGGGGTGGGATCATGCTGCCAATTGATTTTTTCAAAAGGTGATTAAGGGGTAAATGATAATTAACGGTTAATTAGTATATAAAATTTGGGGCTTTTGTCTAAGTCAGTTTGCTTAGGCTAAATTGAAGCTCAATTAAACTACATTGAAGATTTTGGGGTGGGATCATACTGGTAATTGATTTTTTGCAAGGGTGATTAAGGGTTACTTGCTAATTAAGGGTTAAGTTTTTAATTGTACTTATACCTTTTTGTGTGTCACTGTCTTAATGCAGCATCATGCCTAGACGTCAGCAAACACAGGAGGAGCAAGGGCAGGAGGATCCGGGGTGGGCCCACATGTCTTTAATAGATGCTAAGAGAAGAAAGGTGAAATGCAATTACTGTGGTAAGGAAATGTATGGCGGAATTACCAGAGGAAAACAACATTTGGCAGGGGTAAGAGGAGAGGTCAGACAATGTGACAACTGTCCCCGAGAGGTGCGAGAAGAGATGCGCCAATGCCTTCTGGGGAAAAGGGAGAGGGTGCAACAAAGGGCTGAGGATGAGGCTGAAATTGCTGAGGAGATTTCTGGCAGAAGGGTTAGAAGGGATGATGATGAGGAAGGCACTGAGGATTCTGATCCAGAGCTAACTGAAGCAAGGGAGCGTGAACAAGCCGCTCGAAGGAAAGGGAAGGGAGCCATGGGATCAGGGACCTATGAGAGTACAGCTGCACGACGTCCTGACGTTGGTGCTGCCCCACATACGCAGGGAACAGGTCCCATGGACAGCTATCTGCACAGAAGGCCCCAAGCTACACAACCTAAAATCAAGCAAGCAATGAGAGGGGTCAAAAAATCAGCAGAAGTTGCAGGGCATGCATTTAAATCTATTTGCAAATGGTTTTTTCATGCAGGTGTCCCTGCACATGCAGCTTCAAGTGAATATTTCCAACCTATGATAGATGCCATAGCAGATGCTGGCCCTGGCTTGCAAGCCCCCTCACGTCGAGACATATACGGGCGTGGCCTTGAGGGAGAGGTTGAGGAGCTCCATGATTGGGTTGAAAGCTTCAAGCATATATGGGTGGAGAGAGGATGCACCATCATGTGTGATGGTTGGACTGGTACCACGAAAAAGTCCATGATAAACTTTTTGGTCTATTGCATCAGCGGTACAGTGTTTGTGAAATCAGTTGATGCATCAGATTATGAAAAGAATGCAAATTATTTGTTTCATTTGATGGATGGCATGGTAGAACAAATTGGAGAGGAGAATGTTGTGCAGGTGGTGACTGATAATGAAGCCAGTTACAAGGCTGCAGGGAAGAAATTGATGCAAAAGCGCAGTCATTTATATTGGCTCCCATGTGCAGCACATTGTCTTGATCTGATGCTTGAAGACATAGGGAAGGAAAAGCATGTGAAGAAGACAATTGACAAGGCACAAAAAGTCACACAGTATATCTATGGCCATCCTAGGATACTAAATATGTTCAGGGCGCATGCCAGTGGAGGGCGAGATATCATCCGTGCAGGCCCAACCAGATTTGCTTCCAATTTTATTTCTTTGGAGTCTTTGCACAGGTATAAGATTGATCTCAATTCTTGATACTTTATCCTTACTGATATGTAGCAGTTGATGCAGCTTCAATTTTCATTTATCTGCACAGGTACAAGAATGAGCTGAAAGCTTTCATGTACCACAATGCCCTGCGGGAATACATCGACAAGGGCAATGCTGATACACAGATGGATTATCTGGATGTCTGCCACGTCGTGGACGACAACAAATTCTGGGACAGGGTGTCACGGTACTTGAAAGTAGTCACACCTCTCGTGAAGGTCCTAAGAATGGTGGATGGCGATGAGAAGAATGATATGGGCTATCTATACGAGGCCATGGACCGTGCCAAATTGGAGTTGCAGCATTCCCTTCCCAGACATTATGCAAAATGGTGGAAAATTATTGACCAGAGATGGGACAACACATTACACCATGACTTGCATGCAGCTGGTGAGTGATTAATTGTACTGAAATTGGGGTAATGCCTTTATGTTATTTTATAAATTTTATTTAGTTAATTATACACAAATGCAGGTTATTTCTTCAACCCTCGATTTATGTACGGTGCTGATGCACATGTTGATGGCGAGGTGCTTCAAGGGACTTTAAAAGTCATTGGTCGTTTATCGAGGAATCCAGAAAAGAGACTAGAGGCCGAAGTAGAGGTTCGCCTTTATTTGATACTGTCAATAACATGTATAGAATTTATTTAAGTAGTTATGTTAATCTATTACTTTATGTTTGTAGATGAACCATTACAGAATGAGGACTGAGACATATGCTGACTCCCAATTGCAATACGCTGTGGGAAGAGTGAGCCCAGGTATATTTTATTTTTTGGATTTCTTAACCTGATGAATATATATTTTTACAACTAAAATGCATTTTTTTATGGTTGGTGGAACAGCTGACTGGTGGATAATGGTTAACAACCGAGATATGGGTAGCAATGCATTGGCTTTCATTGCAATTAGGGTGCTCAGTCAAACAACATCAGCAAGTCAATGTGAAAGAAATTGGAGCACGTTTAGCCTTATACACTCAAAGGTTCGCAATCGGCTAAAGGCTGAACGGTTAGAGAAATTAGTGTACTGCCACTACAATATGAGGTTGAGAATAAAGAATATGAGGTTGAGACAACAGCTGCGAGACAAACGCGCCGCCGGGGATGCCGCCGCAGAAATTGATGTGGATGCCTTATTTGATGATGAGAATCCGTTGCAGTCTTGGGTGGAGACACGAGAGCAGGTTGATGAGCCCGTTTTTGATGATGATGATAGAAGATGGGCAGAGGGCATACTAGATGAAGATGAGCAAAGGGATCCCGAATTAAGAAGAAAATCAAAGAGGGCCAGAGATACTCATGCCCACATGTCTAGGGTTGTTGAGGACACTGAGGAGCAACATAATTTTCAGCCAGCTAGACACTCCGACTCAGATAGCAGGCCAGTCACTCCTAGAATGGGCAAGGCACCTACATCCTTAAGAAGAAGTACATCAGTGCATGGGCAAACTGAGAGAACAAATATTGCTGCTCGAGAGGACCCGGCAATTGAACAGTTAAAGCAGATTTATTTGAGGCACACGCCAAGGGGAACAGGATTCATGTCAAGGGTGCAAGAAGAAAGCACACCGGCACAGGAAAAAGCATCCCCAAAGGCCAAAAGGCGACTGGAGACTGCAGGTTTCGTGATCCTTTGATTTTTTATTTTGGAAAGTAACTTAAATTCTTATTATCAGTTCGAATCAGAAAAGGTTTTGGTAGGAGATAAATTATATATTTTCGTATGTGCCAGGTGCTACAGGTGCTACTACTGGCGGTGGGGATGCTGGTGGTCCTTCCTCCTTCCACGCAGACACAGGCAGAGGATACAGTCAGGGTGAGGGAGGACATGAGTCACAGAGTCAATATGGACATCCATCAGGTTATGGAGGTGGCCAACAGGAGGCAGCGATTTATGGGTCGTGGGGTTATGAACCATCATTCAACTTCCATCCGGCCAGTTCCTCTTCTCTTCCTCAAGATTCTTATGCTGATACTGGATTCGGCTCAAGCCAACCAAACACTCCAAGAGGGATCCAAAGAGGGATGCAGGACTTGGCTACCTCATTGTTTGGTTATAGTGAATATAGACCATACATGCAACATGGTTATGGGTATCAACATCAAGGGCCAGACGATGAGGGAGAAGGTTCTTCTAATAATTATTATCCATATTAGGTAAGAATCAATGAATTTTTGTAACAATTATTTTATCTATTTTGTCTAATTTTGTACTGCTTGTATTAATGTACAATGGAATATTACTTTAACTTTCACATGTTCAATGTTTGAAGTTCAATTTTTGTAGTTGTCTACTTCAAAGTTATTGCACTAACTTATTCAGTCAAATGCATGTGTAATGATTTTTGTGATTTTAAGTGATTATTAATATTTTTTATGATTTTTTTATCATATTTTTTAGAATTAATTTAATTTTTTTGACCTTTTATATGGGTTTCGGCCGGTTTCGGCCGAAACCGAAACCGAAACCGAGTCAACTCGGTTTCGGACCCGGGCGAAACCGAGACCGAAACCGAGTTTGCCATCCTTGGTGAGAGGTCCACCCAGTAGGTCGTATATGGATGTCCTTCGCAGCGGCCTGCTTGACAGCCAACAGATTTAGAGGGGTGAAATGGACATGTCTGGTGGGTGGCCGAACTCCTCCACAGCTGGCCGGCCTGGCTGAAGCGGTGCACCTGGGTGACCTTGGTGCAAGGGGAAATGGGTGTCCCAGATCAAAGCCTTATTGGATAGAGCAGGTAGAAGGGAAGGACAGTGGGAGGTCTCCCAACCGTGCAAGGAGGGCGTCCTGGTGGTTGGCCCAAGCACGGAGGAGGTGGAGTCGGTGGTACCGATGGGTTTCTTGTGGGCGGAAGGAGTTCTACTTAAGACCTCTCCATGGGAAAATGGCCGTGGGGATTATCTAGACCCAAGGGACCTCCGGCTCCCCATCCTGCTCATCAGGGTCCTCATCTTCTGTGATAAGGTGGGGGCCTCCCTCATAGTCGAACGATTTGGGTCAGTCGTCGCCGGAACAGTTGGTATCACGATAGGAGGAGATTGGACAGCGCACGAGTTGATGATCTGGGTTAAGTGTCCAAACGACCTCCTCGATGTCGTCACAATGGAGGCTAGCGTCGGTCAATACCTTGTGATCTTTATTCTTTCGACAGAGCAACAGGAGCCAAGGCTGGATGAGATAGGCACGTCATCAATGGGGACGTGGCAGGCGGAGAGGGGCCTGCGTGGATTTGAATTCAAATTTAAATTTCCGAGATGCAGTTTGGGGAGGTTCCACCTGGGCCGTGGCCCACGCTCGGAACCTACCAAAATTCAACAAGTGTGGGCGGGCCCTACTCGCTATCTACCCCTTAGCAGAGACCCGTGACTTACTCATTATCAGGTGTCATGGGTATAATGGGTTGGGAGGACCTGTTACTGCTCTTCTTCTTTGCTCGACATCTTTGAGCCGGCCGTCTTCACAATAGCAGCCATTGATTGTTGTCCTTCCCGATCGAGACAACACTTCCAGGCAGCGGATTATTGAGGAGATGCAGATCGAAGGAACTGGGCACCCTCGTCGACGGTAGCCTCTCTCCAGCATCCCGTGATGCAGCCTGGTCCAGTGGAATCCTCCCCGATGCAACAGGTGGTTGGTGAACCTTCCGGAAGCTGGCCGTCGCCGTAGATTGTAGCTAGACCAACTCTAGTGATAAGGGCTTTCGGACAAAACCAATTGGTGGAGCCAGGACTGGGGCAACCTCAGAAAGCCGTAGGCTCCCTCTGCTTGTGGATTCACATGCTGGAAGTAGTCGGCAAAAGGCTGCTCCTCCATACCTGAGCACACACGCTCCCACCATGGGGCTTCTACAGTAGGACCTTGTGGAGGGTCTAGAAGATTGATGGACGGTAGTAGCGGCTTCTGTGAGGGGGTCCGGGGTCCTTCATGTCCTTAGAGCATCAGGACACCCTCACACTGCTCACAAGGGAGGTCCAGGAATGCGGGAACATGCAAACAGTAGAGGGTAAAGTACAATCCTATGAATGTGATGGCTTTGTCCTGAAGACTCTGAGAGGTGCCAGGGGCTCGGAGGAGGGACGGTTGAACAAGGAGGGGATGCCCGATATGGCTACATTGGGGGGAAAGGAGGTAAAGATGATGATGGGGGTTTTCAACAAGATACAAAAGAGGTGGCTGATAGGCATGGTGCGAGAAGCTAAAGGTGGGAAGTCTTACAAGGGGAAGACAAGGGAGAGTGTGGGAGGAGAGGAGAAGAGGAGTGAGCAGGGGGGAGAGGAAGGGGGGGATAGGTTCGTGTCACCAAGAGGATTGTATTGTGGAATGTAAGGGGGATTGGTGGGAGTGACAAAAGGAGGGCGGTGAAGGAGCTACTCAGGAGGTGCAAGGTGGACATCTTGTGCATTCAAGAGTCCAAGTGTGAAGGGGATGAGGAAGTTATTATGAGAGAAATAGGGGGTACTAGACTTTCTAAAGGAGTGGCATCTTTGGCTGAGGGGAGGTCTAGAGGCATTATGATTCTATGGAATCCTTTGAAGTAGAGAAAGTGGAGGAGGATAGACACGTTGGGAGAGAGGCTATCTTCATCCATTTCAAGAATGTCATAGATGGTTTCTCTTGGGACTTCTTGTGGGTGTACGAACTGCAAAGTAGAGAAGGAAAGAGGATCCTATGGGATGAACTGCTTCAGTTTCAACATAATTTAGGCCGCCAATGGTGTGTAGCAGGGTGACTTCAATGCAATTGCACCGTCGGAGGAAAGGATAGGGCAGCATCAACTGCTTGGGGACATGGAAGACATTATTGGTTTCAGTGATGATGTAGTATTGATAGACATTAGCATGCCCAATGCGTAGTTCACTTGGTCCATGATTGTTTAGAAGAGGTCAGGATGCTAGATGATTCTCATAGATAGCTCAGGGACAACGTCAGGCAGAATTTGATGAGATCCTCATGAAGGAGGAGATCTATTGGAAGCAAAGATCTAGGAAGAAATGGCTCAAGGAAGGGGACAAGAACAATGCTTACTTTCAGAAGATTGCCTCGGGAAGGAGGGTCAACTCAATCACCAGTATCAAAGTTGGTGGCCAAATATTTACCAGGGATGGGGACATTACTATGTAGGTGTTGAACGCCGAAAAAATTATTTGTTTATTATGTTCATTTGTTGAACATAAATGCACATTTGTTAGCTGCTTAAATAGCTTGTGCATTACTGATTCTGTGGATTTAGTTTATTAGACGATTTGTGTTCGAGTGCTGGACCTTTCCCTATTGACCTCAGTCAGTGTTAATTTACATCAGCGTAAAGTTCGAACACCTTTGTTTAACTGCCAAAGAAGAGCTATAGTCTTTTACAATATTGATTATGATGTTGAGGGCAAAGTTGCAATGACAACAATAAACTCCTTTAAAAAAGGGATAAGGGTTCTTATATACCGTGACGACGGTAGAAGTGTAATTTGGTTCAGGACACGACAGGTCTACAAGTCTATACAACTAGGGGTAAGTTGAAAATTTACACTAGGATTTGGGCATGGACTGAAGACTATGCCACAGTTTAACGCTGTTTAGGGATTTAAATGGAACTTGGTAGGAGTCCTTGCAATTTGATATCTCCCAGGGTTTATTTGACACCGGTCGAGGGTATGTAGGCAACTTGGTATTGACTATGGTTGCGAAGACAATTTGAGCCTTAGGAGGGGTATGTGTGCAAACATTTCATGTCAAAGGGATATTCACGCAATTAGCCAGAAGCTAGAGTTTTCTTGCAATTTCTTGAAAGGAACAAAGGATATTTGCATAAAAATAGTGCTTTTCTGCAAATACAAGATTTCGTCGACAAATTGTAGATTTTACAGGACTTTTTTTTGCAAAAAATGCGGGACATATCTACAATTTTTGAAACTTGTAGGGTATTTATGCAATTATAGGATATTGAGGGGTCTTCTTGTAATTTTGGGGGTATTTTTGTAATTTCTCATGAATTCAGAAAATTACAATATTTCTACTGCCAAATTACATAGAAAATTACATCATAAAGCACCTAGATGCATGAGTACAAAACCCAAGGGTATTTCTAAATCATACTCATGTGGGTCTTCACAAAAACACAGAGAACAAGTGCTCCAAGTGGTCCTTGCGATGTCTCCGAGTGCGTTTCTTCGATCTTCTTCAAATGGGACCGAATGGCCATGTTCCCCCCTTTTTTGGCCTGGATAGGCCCCCTTTGGGGCCTATCCAGACCGGATAGGTCCAATGGGGACCTATCTGTACTGGGTAGGTCCCCCATGGGACCTACCCAGTCCCATTAGGCTGGGAGGAACCAGAAATGGGGTGCGCCCCATATAAAAAGGCCCCCTTTTTTATTGTTTGGTCTTGGGTTTGGTGCTTGGCCACGTGGAGAGGAGAAAACGACTCCTTGATGCTTTGTGCTTTGGTTTGGTTGCCTTTTACGCCGCTTGTTGCGTGGGGAGGCTCTGGTCTTCTAGGATTTCTTCCCGGCCAAACTCGGACGCCTCGTAAGTTGCAAAGAATTTTTTTTGCATGATTCACTTGTTGCGAGGGCTTTTTTTGTTGCTCCGAATGCCTAATGGGGCTTCTCGGGACTTGTATTTGACCCGGTGTTGTGACGTCACAGACTTTGTGTTATTTTGTGACCATCATCGGATTAATCTGATTTTTATTTTCCTCGATTAATTCGAAAAAATAAATGGGTTCAACAAATACCCCCCACGGGATGTATGTCAAAGCTGGAGGCGGAGGCGGGCGACCCATGCCCCTCATAATTTTTCCTATTTCCCCAAGTCTCTCTGACATGATGGGGTTTCTTGGACTGTCTTCAATTGGTCTATTGACATTCCTCGCTTGAATTTTCTGACCTTTTTTTTTGTAGTATTTCTGTCATGGCTCGATATGGTGGAGACAGAGGCTACACCAAGAAACTGAACATTAGGGGCTCTGAAGATCTTTATGTCAAGTGGACTGATAAGCCCATGCCGCCATTTCCTCAGTGTACAGTTATAGTAGATAATATTGACTCTAGTAGATCGTGGTTTATTCTAGGTTGCAGAGGGGCCAATTGAGGGAACAAACCCCAATGAGGGGATTGTTGACATATCAAGAATTTTGAAGAGGAATGGCGTTTACATATATAACCGGTCACGGGGATATCCATCTCACTATCCATTAGATCGACATCTTCTTTTCATTCAGAATTTTGCCCCTTTGAACATAGTGGTTGATGGTCCACTTTTGGTAGAGGAGGGATGTCACCTCGAGCGAGCTATACTACTTGAGTGAGATAGTATGCAAGACACTTGCACCTTCTTTTATTCGAGCTTTTCGGAGGACTTTGCACAGCAGAAACAATATCTTGATCAAAAGAGCCTGGGCTTCTTTAGCAATTTTGAAAGCTTTGGGGTCAATGTTGCATCTTTGTCACTGGCTTGCTGGCATTTGTATGGTTGTCACAAGGTCGTGGAGCCTGCGATTGATAGCATGACTTTGACACCGTCAAGAGTTCAATTTGCAAATGATGGGTATGACCATGACTGCCTGCTCGAGAGAATATTGATTCTCAAGGCCCCTAGTTGGTACGGAAAATGGTCTATCATTCCTTCTCATAGCTATCATCAAGGGGCGACAGAATGGTCAATGGGTATCCTTTGTGTTTACAAGGCAGTATTAGATAAAGCGGGGATCCGCCACGCAGTGATAGCCGCCTAATATTCATATCCCTGTCACATAGGTCTTCTGTAGGGCTTGGCGGAAAGATTCAGCCGCCGTTGGATTACATTTGCCACCGTAGAGGGTGAAACATCTTTAGACATTTGGGCCTTCTATAGGATTTCTGGCCTTCCTATCTGTGGCTGTGCTTACGATATAGTGTCTCTTGATGATCTGCACCGCAGTCATTCCAATGGTGCAAGGAGATATCGCATGCCATGCTGTTACAAGTACTTAATGAAGACCTAGAGGGATTTGGCTCAAGTAGGCAAAGACAGATCCTCGTACAACCAAAGTGACTCTAAATGCTTGGATCAGACATTTTTATAACCGGCCTTATTGCTTTTACGAAGAATTTACTCAGCCCGGAGTGTCTTGGGATCAGTACAAGGAGGTGAAGCTAAAGTTTCGCTAGCATCCACGCCATCTGCCTGCTCCCGAACAAGGATGGAGCTCACGAGGGATACTACCCCTAACATACTTGGCATCATATCTGGCTTACTGGTTGGCCACGTTCGTGATTCCTCATGGTGAGGAAGGAATTCTCAGAGCTAAAGTCATACCAGGCGTGTGGCCAGAGGGTTGCCATTGCTTCCGCAGCCTTTGCTAACATATACCACTCGTTTGGGGCTTTGACTGCTCATTCCTTGCCCCATGATAAGAGTATCTTGATGCCTACTCACTATTTGAGTGCATGGGCCGGGCAGCTATTCCCAGAATTTTCTCAAAGGTCGACAATCGACAATCCTATGACGCCCCTCATTTTTGCTTTCTGAGGTCACCTGGACCAAGACATGTTTACGCAGTTGATTGGTGCTCGCCGAATTTTGTCCTTCCTTCCCACCAAGAGAAGTGAGGTCTTGGACCTTGACCACTGCTCTACCTTTATTGTCCTTATCTCGAGCAAGGAGACAAGGTCGTATGCAAATTGTCTTCTTATGGCGAGCCTTCATCATATGCTCTTGCTGAATGGGTGCTTTGTACGTGCCCCAGTGTTTTTGAACCTTATTTTCCACATAGGTTCGCTCGGAACTTCGGATATGACCAAGCAATCTCACCTAATTCAGAGTTTCCATTGGTCCTTAGGCAATATAAACACAAGGATGTGCATTTAGTTTCAGTAGTGTGGTGGGACTTCTTTTGTCGGGATGTGAAGGATGAATACTCTTTCCCAGCACAGATGCGTAAAGGCCACTTTTATATATATTATGCCTGATGGTGGTTTAAACATAGCAATGTTTTTAAGCAACATGTTGAGGTTGTGAGGTCAGTTAAGGAGAAGCGCCTAAGAGAAGACGACATGCCACCCTTATTTCTCGACCCAGACTTTGTCAAGTCACATTTTTTTGGGGCTGCCAAGGCGATAAAGGAAATTGAAAAGGCCTGGAGGAAAGGGGGACGGACAATTCCTCACGACCGGAATCTATACACCGGTGCTTTTAAACCCTTAAAGGCTGCAGTGGTTACAACTTCAACTGCCTCTTCTTCTCGCTGAGACACTACTTCAGGTTCTCTAAAGGTGTATTTCTGGTGGGAACACTTCCAGGCCTCCTGTGGTTTTAAGAAGAAAGCTCAATTGTCATAGCTGATGCCTGAAGGGACCTTTAATGATAGTACAATTGTAGATTGGAGGGCCCATATTATAAATGCAATTGGTTCGGCCGGCCTGGTAGAGTACATTTCCCATGTGGAGGTGGCTATGACGCCAAATGATATTTTGGAGGCTGCAAAGAAGGTCGCTCATGCCGTCAAGCTAAAACATGAGCAAATTATTCTGAGGCTATTAAGGTCTATAGGATCCGCAGGTGAAAACCTTTGCTTCATTATCCACCACTTCGTTGTGCGCCCCCTTTTTTTCTATATTATCTCTTGTTCAAGAGCCACCTTATCTCCCTTTTTTTTAGCAGATATTCCCCCCAGTCAAGATGATGCAGTCTCCCCCTTAAAGGATTCCCCAGCTCTGACACCTGAGGAGCCTGCGACTTCTTCTAAAAGACAGTGGGCCGAAAATAATAGGGAGGATGCCCAACCAACCTCTCATCCTCGAACCGAGGAGATGACCCTTACCAAGATTAACACTTCCAGTGAGTGAGCAGTCCCTTCTTGCTTTAGAGCCCGTGCTTAGCTTCTATAGGATGTCATGATTTTTGTTTAGCTTGATGTAGGTTCCCTAGAGGCCGGGGCAGGGATGAGTTTCTCTCCGCCTCCTGGTAATATTTTTATATAGGCGGGGTTGGCTTTTGACGGAACCCTTCCTGAAGTTGATGTTGATATCGAAGATTTGAGTCTTCCAAATGATGACTAAATGCCAGTTACTATTGCCTCCCCTTTGTTTGGGATAGAGGGGGGCTTTTACCGATCAACCATTGAGTAATTTTGCATGTGCTCTCCCACTTCTGTTGTATATGAGAATTTAAATACTTCCTTATTGGTAAATAATTTCTTCTCATTTTATAGGGAAACGAGAAGTCATGCCTAGCCCTTCTCCCATCAGAGAGGGTTCTAGCTTTTCTTCCGACGGGGGAGACCCCAGCTCTCCTTCTAATGAGGAGAATTCTGATTCTTCTAGCGAGGGGAGCTCCAGTTCTTCTTCAAGTGCAGAGGACTCAAGTTCTTCCTGTGATGAGGGCCGTTCTTCGACTTCTACGAGCTCTCTTGAAAGTGGGGAACTGAGAGCTATTCTAGGTGAACTAGGAGCGAGGCTCTCCCCTTTATTTTCTCGTTTCATTCTCTCATCATTCTTTTCATATTCAATTTGCTGTAAATTGTGCAGTTGTTCATTTGTCTGCCCCCAAGAACATGTTTTCGGAGCTTGCTAAGCCTTGCCCGGGCACCGACCTCCCAGATTATCATCAGGACCCGAGGGCTGAAGGAACTACGGTGTCTGGCGCCGCTGACATGGTGGAGAAAAGCCTCCTAGAGTTGGGAGCTTTGAGTGATGTTATTCCATCTTTTGCCCCAGGGCTATTGGTTTGTACCGCTAGTTTGGTGGAAATTGGATATGGTGATTCTCCCGGTAAAAAACTTATCTTGTTTGCCTTTTTTTGTAGTAATCTTCTTTTCCTTTTAGTTATTGGTACTCGTTATGTTACTTCGCCTTATTACAATCGGTGGCTAGATGGAGACGGGCCGATCCCGCAATCAAAGAGACCCTTGACAACGATAGAGCCTCAAAGGTCTTTCCGGAACAACAGGACAAAACGATGCCCTTGGTGCTCCTACAACCGCAGAGGGCTTGTCTTCAAAAGCATTCCCTGTTGTGACCCCTACTGTTGAGAGCGTCCCACTGGGTAGATTCCTTTTGCCCTTTCTTAGTGTTTTGTACACTGGTAGGTTGGCTAGCTCTGATCTCATGCCTATTTTTCTTTCCTCCTCCATTATTTTAGGTACAGGTGTTGTGTCCCTTGTGCTTTGATGATAAGGTGTTGTTGTTTTGATGATGGCAACTCAAGGAGTCACCACATAAGATGGCAAATCAATGAGTCACCACTTAATGTTCGTGCATCCCATGTTACTACTCTCGACATACTCAGTGCATCGTCTTAAGTCATGCATATATATAGTCGGTGCATTAACTGTAGCTTGCACACACATAGTATGTGCAATGTTAGTATAATGGCATCGGTACATACCACGTTGTTTGGAAGATGATTTCAGTGCATTGCTTTGTTTCACATATACACATAGTCCGTGCACTGCTTCACAGGTTTGTACAACCGTTGCTGGTATGAATGTTTAAGTCCATGCATCATTTCATCAGCAAGTCTGTTCATCGTCTTGTCGCATGCATGCAAAGTTTGTACATTCTTCACCTGGCATTCAAAGTCTATACATTCTGTTGCACACCTAATGTTCGTGCATGAATACTAAGTCTGCACACGGGTGCCCTGATGACTTAGCAAGTCTATACATTCTTGCATCGTTGTGCTTCACGCATACACAAAGTCTGTACATCGTCTTGTCGTAGGCACAGAAAGTCTATACATCCATTCGCTGATAACTGAGCAAGTCTATACATCCGTTAGCTCAGCTCATGGCTTAGTCAGTGCAATCCTTGTTCATTGTGCATGTGTGTATACCGCTGCTGGTATGAGCATTCAAGTTCATGCATCATCACACCAGCAAGTCTATACATCGTTGTCGAATGCACGCAAAGTCCATACACTCCTTGATGGCATGCATGTGCATTCACCTTCATTGTGCATACTTCTCCATATGCAAAATGCATTACATGCATTCAAAGTCTGTATACTCGTAGATGAAATGTCCGTGCATTCATTCTCGTTGTACATACTTTCTTATATGCACACTGCATTTTGTGCATCAAGTCTGTACAGGCTCAGTTCAAATATTAAACTTACTCGATACATCCTTTCTTTCCTTTCAGATTAATTCACACTGATAACAAGTCTGTTCTAACAGGACTGCTGCTCGAGGAGATTAATAAGGACACGTGATCCAAGAATGAAGATGGCTCAGGATCGTGACACGTGTAATGCAGTAAGTGAAATGCTGCCACGTGGTCTAGGCTCTTGGGCGGGAACTGTGGAGGACACACGCCCACCTATCTGCTCCTGCTATAAAAAGAAGACCTCTCCATCTGGAGAAGAGGCTCGTGCAGAGAGGATCAAAAGTTACATTAGAAGAGCAGAAGCAGAGAGAGAGAGAGAGCCTGCACGATCCAGAAAAAGAGAAAGAAAGAAGAAGAAGAGAGAAGTATAAAGAAGCAGAAGAAGAGAAGAAGAGGAAGAAAGAAAGAGAGAGAGAGCTTTTTGAGAGTAGTGATCGAGAGAAGAAAAGAGTGAGCAACAGAGAAGTATAGAGAAGCAGAAGAAGAGAAAGAAAGGAAGAGAGAAGTAGAGAGCTCTAGGGAAGAAGAAAAGCTTCATCAGAAGATCTGTCTTCACTGGAATCTGGATCAAATCCAATCCAGTCAGCTCCATGCGAGCCACATTTGCATTTCATTGATTACAGCTTTCAGTCGCTGTTATTTCTTGTTTCCTGCTTTCATTTTTAACCTTTCTTCAAGCTGTTTGTCAGCGGGCGAGGTGGATACCTCGGACAGCAAGCTGTGTTGCTCAGCGGGCAGAGGAGGATTCCTCTGGACGGGTTAAGCTGTAAGCCCCAGCGGATGGCGAAGCTGTAATGCCCAGGGGTCAAGCTGTTAGTCAGCGGTTTGTAGGCAAGCTGTGTCGCCCAGCGGTTTTCAAGCTGTTAGTCAGCAGTAATCCACACTCTAGATTGAGTGTGGGGTGGACGTAGGTCTGGAGGATCGAACCACCTAAAAATCTTTTGTGCAGTGGTTTGCATGTTATTTTGATTCTGCTAGATGCTTGACTAGGATCGTGATCTGATTGCATGTCTATCGAGTGACTCGTGATCTGGTTGCAGTTCAGCTGCACGTGTGCTATCTGATCATTTACCTCTAAGCATCACGTTAGGATGCCAGTCTTTTATCCAGAGAGTCAAGTTGTTAACTAAGTCTATTAGTTTCTGCTTCCGCAATAGTCATCTGATTTAAGTTTCAATTACTCAGTTTTAGAACAAGTTTTTGAAGGGGATTCATTCACCCCCCTCTGAATCCATCGCACCGGTCATAACAATTGGTATCAGAGCGGGTCTCTGACTTTCCAGATCCAACGATCTGCAGAGGATCCTGCTTATTTCATTTTGGTGCTTTACCGTTTTATGTTCGGTGCGATTAGGGGTAATTCGCTCGCTTGGATTGTGGTTGATCTGTGTTCTATTTAGAATCCTTATTCTGTCTGAGCATGGAACTCACTATTGATCCTCCGAAGTTTGAAGGTTCGGGTTTTTACAAGTGGTTTAATCAATTTAGAGAATATGTGATGCAGATTAATCCAGATCTGTGGATAATCATTGCACACAGTTCTTATGAAGTTCCAAAGGATAGATCCTTATGGAAAACTTCAGACAGATTAAAATTCTCTGAGAATCAGAGGGCCCTGGACCTAATCAAAAGGGCGATAAATACTGATAAATTTCCTGGTATAGTCAAATGCTGCAGTGCCTCCGAAGTGGTCGAGATGTTAGCAGCCAGCAGGAGCTGGGACGAAGTGAAATGCCTTATGGCTTCAGATGAAGATCAGATTCAAATTGAAGAAACTTCGTCACAGGTAAACTCTGATATTGTTAACTTTTCATTTGAAGATTTGGTAGCTTTGAATGAACATTTGTTGATGAAGTATGATAGAATTAAATCTGAGAAGAAGAAACTAAGAGAAGAAATGCTGCATGAAATCAGAAGTACGAAGGTAGAAAATGAAAACCTAAAGTCAGATATGAACAGAAAAGAAAATGAAATTGGGTTGTTAAAATAAAAACTGGCTGGTTATGAGAAGGAGAAAGTTGATTCAGAAAATCTCATAATCTCCTTGGAAAGTAAAGTCACTGAGCTAAATAATACTTCATCTAAGTTTGCTAAGGATAAAGGCAAAATGAAAATGTCTTTGGAAGGTGAAGTAAGTGATCAAAGAAAGGGGACAAGCTCTGAAGTTGCTGGAACCTCAAGACAATCCCCAAAACAGTCTACTGCAACTGAAAATCAAAAACCATTAAAAAATAAAAAGAACAATCTGCATGTTAAGAACTTATTTGATAAATGCCATGTTTCAAAGAAATCCAATAATGGTTCATGTCATTACTGTGGCAAGCATGGTCACTTCATGGACAATTGTCTTGTGCTGAAAAAGGATGATCTGAATGTTGATAGAATGCATGCTAGAAATTTTCATGCTAAGAAACCTTCTTTTGTTCAAAAGAAAAGAAGTCACTGCTTTTACTGTCATGAGATAGGTCATCTCATGTATGATTGTAGACAAATGAAATTAGATGATCTAGCTGCTGTAGGAATGCATGATAAACAACTCCATGCTAAATATCATGCAACTCCTAAAAGAAAACTTCATTGCTTTCGTTGTGGCAAATTGGGTCACATTGCTGCAAAGTGTTGGCATGCTAAGGGAAGAACACTTAACTCCAAACCTGGTAAAATCCCTGCAAAAAGACAGGCGTTGTATGAGAATTTTAACAGAATGAATTCTTCAATCTTTGAATATGGAAAACCTGGCCATAGAGCAAATCAGTGCCAGTTGGCCGGTTTCAGAAAACAGAACTTTCATGTGCATAATAATAGAAACTTCAATGGTCATACATTCAAAGATCACAATAATGTGCATAAAAAGAGCTTGAAATATGTTACTTGCCATTACTGTGATCAGTTTGGACATTCAATGTCCAACTGTAAGCTGATGGATCTTGATGATCTTAATGCTCAAAAACGGTGGAGAGCACCCTTCAAAGGTGCCACTGGTACTTCAGGACCCAAGACCACTTGGGTACCTGCTTGTACAAAATAGTTTGCTGTATTGCAGGTGTGCCTTGGAATAAATAAAGAGGGGTTAATAAGCCAAGGCACTTAAAATGAAAACCCCAGGATCCTACGCATCAGGTCAGCTCTGAACACTCTGTTTAAATTTCATCATCTGAAATTGTGAGTATGAAAGATTTGAATTTCATGTTGATTTGATTCATGCTTAATTGAAATTCTCTGAAAATTTGAAATGAACCTGATATTTTTGGCAGTCTTTCCCTCCGATTAAACTGCATGATTTTCTATTAAACATAAATTTTAAGACCATGTGCTACACTTTCACTGTATTTCATGCACTTAGTCAGGGGGAGTTTGACTGGTTATGCTTAATGTTATTGATGCTCATGATTAGCCTCATTGCATCTAGATAGGGGGAGATTTGTCAGATACATTTGTTCCTCACTTCCTGAATCCCTCTTGTTTAGTTATTTGAATCACTCTACTGCTCTCTAGTGGATAACCTGAATGTTCTGCTATTCTCATCTTGCATAGCTGATCTATCTGTATTCCAGACTCAGCTACTGAAATTGATTCTGCTCTGCATATATTTGATGCTCTTCTCTCCTGCTATTATTTGCTCTACCAGCTTGCACCTATTAAACATTCACATCTTTTCAAGCTGGTATGATTAATCTGGTTCTTGTTCCAGGAATGATAAGTTGTTCAGTAGCATTGATTGGACTGATATGAGATTCTTATGTTGTGTACCATGTTTTAGTCTGAACTCTTAAAAGAAATTCCTATCATATAGGTTTAAGAATGACCATTGATTCAGACTGATATAAGTTTAATGTATTCTCAGAGTTGCACTTGAATGATTTGAAAATATCTGAATACTAAGTTTTAATAAATTTTAACCAACTGCGTCATGAATACCCTAGTCTCACCCATCTGTAATATGAAAATGTGATATCAAGGCTACTTTGGTAGAGATACATAGAGATAGCATTGCTTTTAAACATTAACTTGAAAAATGTTGACTAAAAAGAAAAATTGTGTTCGGGGTAATGACTTGGTAACTGAGTAACTGGGTTCTCTATCAATGAAATAGAGTAAACCTATGTCATGAAGTTCCACAGTTATATCTGGTAAAAATGTATTGAAATTCTGATAGAGCAATGGCATGTTTGTGTTGAGTAACTGGGGAGTCCGGCCTCTGATCAAGGTGTCTCCTCATGTAAAAAAGACACTCCTATTGCTAACTCTGTTCTCAAAGTTGAGAGGCAATGACAGTCATCACACTGAAGTAACTGGGTCACTTCACCTAAGACGTGTTGTGCCTCATGTAAAAAGGTGTTGATCAACTTAAATTGCTCAGGGAATATTGTGCTCATTGAAAGAAAACTTCTTGCAAAAGCTGTTAACTCACATTTTTCTAAGTGTGTTTAATCTTGATACTATACTATGTAACTCTCAAAGTGGTCATTGAGTTCATTTGTGTAAGATGGAAGGTGGTTGTTCTTGAGTACTGCTTGATTAATTGGTTCACCTTTATTAAAACCTGCCTTCAGATATGAGTATTGAATTTAATCGACAAATTTGGTATACATTATGATTAAATCAATTGGGTCATGTCGATTAATTCATAATCCCCTATGATAGGCTCTCCTTATGAAGACTTATTACTGTGGTACCTGCCATACATTTTCCTCTGATCAAGTTCACCTGTGACAACTTATTCAACTCACCTGTTGAAACTCCTGTGCCTTGCTTGATGTTATTTACTCCTACCCTTGGCTACATCTACTTCATTTACAGCATTGTCTCGCTCTCCACACTGTTGGAATCTTCCATCTTGCTTTGTAACCAGTTCTGGTTCTGTGGACTTTCCACCTGTTTCATTCTGTCCATGCATATGTGAGGTGCCTCAACCAGAGTTCAGATTGCTTGTAATGGTAGATTTCAGATTGCTTTATTGGTTAACCTGAGTTCGTTTCTGCACTTCAGGGGGAGTTCTGGGTCATCTATATTTAAGGGGAGAGTAGTCAAACATTCATGTTGATAGGGGGAGTTCTTATATTTTATTCTTCAGTGCTCATTTTGCATGTTTCTATGGGGGAGTATTGGTATCAGATTTCATTCATGTCCTTCATTTCACTCGCAAACCATCTCCTTTTTGTTTATGTCAAAGGGGGAGAATTGTTTGCTGAGTCTGTGTGACTCATTGTGTTGATATCATCAAAAAGGGGGAGATTGTTGTGCCCCTTGTGCTTTGATGATAAGGTGTTGTTGTTTTGATGATGGCAACTCAAGGAGTCACCACATAAGATGGCAAATCAATGAGTCACCACTTAATGTTCGTGCATCCCATGTTACTACTCTCGACATACTCAGTGCATCGTCTTAAGTCATGCATATATATAGTCGGTGCATTAACTGTAGCTTGCACACACATAGTATGTGCAATGTTAGTATAATGGCATCGGTACATACCACGTTGTTTGGAAGATGATTTCAGTGCATTGCTTTGTTTCACATATACACATAGTCCGTGCACTGCTTCACAGGTTTGTACAACCGTTGCTGGTATGAATGTTTAAGTCCATGCATCATTTCATCAGCAAGTCTGTTCATCGTCTTGTCGCATGCATGCAAAGTTTGTACATTCTTCACCCGGCATTCAAAGTCTATACATTCTGTTGCACACCTAATGTTCGTGCATGAATACTAAGTCTGCACACGGGTGCCCTGATGACTTAGCAAGTCTATACATTCTTGCATCGTTGTGCTTCACGCATACACAAAGTCTGTACATCGTCTTGTCGTAGGCACAGAAAGTCTATACATCCATTCGCTGATAACTGAGCAAGTCTATACATCCGTTAGCTCAGCTCATGGCTTAGTCAGTGCAATCCTTGTTCATTGTGCATGTGTGTATACCGCTGCTGGTATGAGCATTCAAGTTCATGCATCATCACACCAGCAAGTCTATACATCGTTGTCGAATGCACGCAAAGTCCATACACTCCTTGATGGCATGCATGTGCATTCACCTTCATTGTGCATACTTCTCCATATGCAAAATGCATTACATGCATTCAAAGTCTGTATACTCGTAGATGAAATGTCCGTGCATTCATTCTCGTTGTACATACTTTCTTATATGCACACTGCATTTTGTGCATCAAGTCTGTACAGGCTCAGTTCAAATATCAAACTTACTCGATACATCCTTTCTTTCCTTTCAGATTAATTCACACTGATAACAAGTCTGTTCTAACAGGACTGCTGCTCGAGGAGATTAATAAGGACACGTGATCCAAGAATGAAGATGGCTCAGGATCGTGACACGTGTAATGCAGTAAGTGAAATGCTGCCACGTGGTCTAGGCTCTTGGGCGGGAACTGTGGAGGACACACGCCCACCTATCTGCTCCTGCTATAAAAAGAAGACCTCTCCATCTGGAGAAGAGGCTCGTGCAGAGAGGATCAAAAGTTACATTAGAAGAGCAGAAGCAGAGAGAGAGAGAGCCTGCACGATCCAGAAAAAGAGAAAGAAAGAAGAAGAAGAGAGAAGTATAAAGAAGCAGAAGAAGAGAAGAAGAGGAAGAAAGAAAGAGAGAGAGAGCTTTTTGAGAGTAGTGATCGAGAGAAGAAAAGAGTGAGCAGCAGAGAAGTATAGAGAAGCAGAAGAAGAGAAAGAAAGGAAGAGAGAAGTAGAGAGAAGAAGAAAAGCTTCATCAGAAGATCTGTCTTCACTGGAATCTGGATCAAATCCAATCCAGTCAGCTCCATGCGAGCCACATTTGCATTTCATTGATTACAGCTTTCAGTCGCTGTTATTTCTTGTTTCCTGCTTTCATTTTTAACCTTTCTTCAAGCTGTTTGTCAGCGGGCGAGGTGGATACCTCGGACAGCAAGCTGTGTTGCTCAGCGGGCAGAGGAGGATTCCTCTGGACGGGTTAAGCTGTAAGCCCCAGCGGATGGCGAAGTTGTAATGCCCAGCGGTCAAGCTGTTAGTCAGCGGTTTGTAGGCAAGCTGTGTCGCTCAGCGGTTTTCAAGCTGTTAGTCAGCAGTAATCCACACTCTGGATTGAGTGTGGGGTGGACGTAGGTCTGGAGGAACGAACCACCTAAAAATCTTTTGTGCAGTGATTTGCATGTTATTTTGATTCTGCTAGATGCTTGACTAGGATCGTGATTTGATTGCATGTCTATCGAGTGACTCATGATCTGGTTGCAGTTCAGCTGCACGTGTGCTATCTGATCATTTACCTCTAAGCATCACGTTAGGATGCCAGTCTTTTATCCAGAGAGTCAAGTTGTTAACTAAGTCTATTAGTTTCTGCTTCCGCAATAGTCATCTGATTTAAGTTTCAATTACTCAGTTTTAGAACAAGTTTTTGAAGGGGATTCATTCACCCCCCTCTGAATCTATCGCACCGGTCATAACAACAGGAGGGTCTGAGGCGGGGCCATAGACTATGGGAGTCATGTCACAATCCCAAGAGCCTGCCATGTCGACTCTGGAGGAGGGAGTGGTTCCTTCGGAGACACCTACTCTTACCGAGTCGGCCCCTCCTACTATTTTTGAGGGAACCGGTGCTATGGACTTAGATAATCCTCACCTCATTTTAACTTTGAGAAGTGTCTGCATGCACCGTATCAAACACCCATTTTTATGCACAGGGAGCGATGCCATAAATGCCCAGCCAGTTAAAGCTTCCTCACTTCCATCGTTTTAGTCGGCTGTTATTTTTTACCTCATTTTCTGGGATGGAGGAGAGGACTTCTTCAGGGGCGGAGCCTATTCCGAGTCCCATTTCAGGTATAGATTTGCACTTTCTATGCCGTAATCTTGTGCTTCCTCCCCTTTTTTTTAGAAGTCTTATGATTATTGTCTATTTGCAGCCCCTATTGGAGATGCTCCAGCAAGGTCTTCATAGTTACCTGCCTTAGGTATAAAGTGGCCAAGCCTTCCACAGCCAAGGGTGCCGCTGGTAAATGTTGACGTGGCTGCCATGCTACTTCAGAACCTTGAGCCTTTACTTTAGCAGGACCCTCTCCTCTCGATTGAGGATATGAGGAATATTCTTGAAGGCTGCACCAGAGGTTATCATGGGTTCGGGCTCCCCAAAGCGTCTTGGATGTCAGTGCTCGAAACCTTGTGGACCAAGTTTGCCCATCTCTATGCCGTCCAAGAGTGGAGGATGAAGACCCTGGTGATAATTCAACAAGAGTGAGAGAAGCTCTCCGAGTTGAAGGTAGCTCAGGCAGAGAAACACGTTCGAGCTGAAGCCGCCCGTGGTCGTAGCAAAGAGGCCTCCATAAAAGTAGGAGAATTAAAGAGCGAGGCGCAGACTCTTATAGAAAAGGGTCAGGATTTGCTTGCCGCCTCTTAGAGTATTAAAGACGCCGGGTAGAGGCTGAGGCAGTAGCTCTCTCGCATGAATTTGACATACATCAAGAGGAAATCCTTTCGAGAGAGGCTCATATTGCTGATTTGGAGAAGAGTGAGCCCAAACTCTGATAAGCTTTTGATGTGCAGTGATAGGCGGATCTAGAGGGGAGGGGTGAATAGATCAGCCCCTTCTTTTCGGAAACTATAAAAAGATATAAACTAAAGAGCAGTAAAGCAAGGGCAGATGCCAACTAGTGAGCTAAATGCATGGATAAAGTATCAACAACGATCCTATACAAGCATCTAGCAACAAGGCAAGAGGATAAACAAACCACATAGACACAGGATTTTAAGGTGGTTCGGTCTCTATCTAGAGACCTACGTCCACCCCTCACTCGACTGAGTGAGGCTTCACTAGTGCAAAAGCACTACCGCTGATTCACAGCTTCCAACTGAGAGAAAACTCTCTCCAATCCGCTATCAAACAGCTTGCGGGTACATAACCCAAAACCCACGGACCTGTGAACTCACCATCCGTCTTCCTACACGCAGGTAGGGAACAAAGTAGGAATATGAGTTTTGAGAAAAACAATATAGAAAGGAAAAACAGACAGGGTATGACTATAGAAATCAGTGGGAGAAAACATGAATCCTGTCTGGGAAATGGACGACGCCTGGATGCTCCTCTTTTTCTCTTCGGATCTTCACCGCGAACACAAGAGGAATGGTGGACGAGCTTCACAGCTGATACACAGGCGACTGAGGATGCTATTTCCCTTTCAGTCCGTGCTCCATAAGATGAAGGAGATAAGATGTAGCATTGCTTTCACACCAGCGGCAAGAGGAAGGCGAGATCTCCACCAAAACTTCTCCGCTGCTATTCTCCCTTATCTTCTTGTTCCTCTGCTTATCCTCCAAGCTTTCTGCACGAACACCTCTGTCTTCAAGACGTCGCACGCTCCTTCCTCATTTGCTTCGTCGTGGCTTGTCTTTTCTGCCGTGCGCCCCATGTACGTGGCTAGGTAGAGAACCAAAACAGCAAAAGGGCCCACTCCTGGAAGATTCCTCTGACACCCAATCAATTGCTCTGAAAAGGTGAGCTTCTAGAAGGATTTTCAAGTACGAACGGATCCTCCAAGATCGGTTGCGGTTCTTGAAAAGCGGACGCTATTGAATTCAGATCCGTTCTGGGCGAACTTGTTGGTGTCGACACTTCCAGCTGAAGGGTCGACACTTCTCATTGAAGACTTGAAGAAGTATTGCTTCCTTCATCAACAGGTCGACACTTCAATATACGTAGGTCGACACGGGTGCCACACTCCCGTGCGGCTCGAGCCTCCGTGTCGGGGCATCATGCTGAAGTGTCGAGTCATGGGCGCCAGACAGAGAGACTTACCGTCGGGTTGGACTGAAGTGTCGACACGCTCTGTAAAGAGTGTCGACACACTGCTCATGCCAGAGCTCAAACAGAAGCGGCTAAATAACGAGTTTCTTCTTGACGTGTCGACACCTTGAATGTACTTCACCTGTACTTGTCCAAAACAGAATTTTAACAAAATTGTTACACATACGACAAAGATCTAATAATGATTTATGGTTTGTTATCATCAAAACCAGGGGACACAACATTCTCCCCCTTTTTGATGATGACAACCATGAGTCATTATTTACAAACATTCATATGGCATTTAAGGCATTCTATTTGAAGAGAACTTTTCATTCACATTGGACAAGGAGTTTCATACAATCCGTGATCACTAACAAGGATACAAAGTCCATTGATCAACCAAAAAAGTTTCATAAACAAGTTTCATATACATTAATCAAAAACTGTGCATGACTTAACTAGATGCCTAATGCTATATGAAATGACCACAGCAGGCTTCCAGGCTTGTAGCAAGACTTGTCTCCCCCTTTGGCATCAGCAAGGAGGGGGTGAACGAGATGGTGGCGCTGGTGGAGGCATGGTGCTAGAGCTACCAGGCAATTGGTGTGCCTCTGAGAGTTGTTGTTGCATATGGAGAACAGTTGCAGCCAGAGAATCCACTTTTTGAATCAGCTGCTCATCTCTTTGTTGCATAAAATGGTGAAGAACTTTGATGTTATCATTGATTTGGTCAAGCCACTGATGTAACATGTCACAGATGTATTCAGTCTGGGCTTTCTGTTGGGAGCCCTGTGCTGAGACATAGGATGATGTGGCTTCAGATGGACGTGGGTAGAAAGCTTCACCAGTGTCTTCCAAATTAGGTGGAAGCTGAGCTTTGTGAAGACGAATCAATTCAAGAATTTCTTCTCCAACCATATCCAATTTGTTATATACAACATCCATCTTTTCTTCAGCTCTTGTGGAGATGTTCACCATCGTGGCTGTGTCAGCATTGACTTTTTCTGCAAGCTTGGTGGAGGCATCGAGGAGCTTGTTAGAGTCAGTATGAACTTTTCCTTTTAGTCTTATGGATTCATCAATGACCCGTGCAGAGTTGGCATGAACTGCTGCTTCTAGACAAGTCGTGATATCTATAATTTTTGCAGTGTCAGTAGTCACTTTTCTCTGATTGTTATAGAATCAACATCCACTCTTTCTTCAATTCTGTTAGAGGTATCAACGAGGGTTGCATACTTGAGATTCAGGTTGCCTTGATCTTCACGAATGTCATATGCATGCATAAGCATTTCAACTGTCTTTTTTTGGGTTTCAGTATGTACCTCTCTCAGTCTTTTCATCAAAGTCCCTGCTTTTTCACAAACGTGCATCAGTGAGTTCATAAAGGCATTCAATTGTTCGTCAGACTTGTGCTTATCTCTGACAAACTTCTCCCATCTGCTGTTCTGAGATTGCTCAATGTGAATAAGCCTTATCTCTAATCTTTCAACATGCAAATTCAGTTGTAAAAATGAGGAATTTATACTCCCAAATTGAGCAGTTAAAAACCTTATGAGAGTTGGGTGAATACCCATCAGACCTCCAGTTGCATCAAATGCGGTTCCTCTTGAAGTGGAGGCTTCTGCATGAAATTCTGGAGGGGCATCCCTTTCAGCAAATATTCTAGGCCCAAGTTCTGGAGATAGCGGTGGTTGAATACCAAAACCCATCATATCACCAGGGTGAGTCTCCTGTGGCACATGCTGCTGCGGCTGGTCTTGTTCAAACTGAGCATCCACATGAAATTGTTCTTTATGTTGTTCAATATGCGCATCATGAGCTGGCTGATCACCTTGTAACTCTCGCTGTGTTGGTTCCGGGTAGGTCTCTTATAACCTTGTCCCCTTCTTTCTTGAAATGCATGAATTTCTCAATAAACCTCAAGCAATAGACATTGCTTTGAGGAATTTCCTTCTTCTCATTCTCCAAAGAGATCCCTACTCTCTGAAAAATGGCAGTAAGATGTGCTGCATATGGCAGGTTTCATCTTTGCCCTGTGCAACTTCCCATTATCTGCAACATAATTTCTGGAAGACAGATTTGTAAATTATTGAACATGCAGTGAAAGATGAACCTCTGGGTTTCTGTAATCCGACTTCTGCCACCCCCTTGTGGGGTAATGATGGTGGTGCACATGTGGTGCAGTAGCCGTTGCAATGGGGGAAACCGGTTAGTGTTGAAATTTGTCACATGAATTTGAGTTTCATCTTCAGGATTGCTGGGCTTCCCAGTCAAGATAGTGTATGCAGCAAATAAATCAATTTGGAATTCAGACTCCAACAACCCATCCCGGGGTATACGTAAAGCTTTGTGAAGAAGCTTTGTTGACAATTTAATCTTTACTCCCTTGACTTTAGTCCAGAGAGTCTTTTGGTTCTGGTCATAAAAGAGATTCTTATAGAAGTGCTGGACCAGGAAAGGATGGTAGACTCTATGGATGGACAGAAACTTCTTCCAGCCTTGGAATTCTATGAAAGGTAGTAACTAAGGAAAAACGTCGAGCATCTTGTGGTCATCAAAATCCACATACCTCGGAAACAAGATTCTTGTAGGATCACTCTCCTCTTCCCTGACAGCTGGAGTAGTACTGGGCTGCGGTGGAGCAGGCTGTTGTTTTTCTTTCCCTTTTTCTGCAGCAGACAACTTCTTTCTCTTGGCTGGTTGCCCTCACGACTGTCCCTCGTCAGCCACGGTGTCCCTAGACGGTGCTCCTTTCCTCTTTCTTGATGCAGCTGCAGCTGGTCTGTCATGAATCCTTTTAGAGCGAGATTCCTTTCTTGTTTCCCCCGCTACAGGAGCTTGAATGGGAGCCCTCTTTGATGTTGCCAAATCTTTCCTTTTGTCTCGGGTGACCGGAGGAGTCATGGCTTGACCGGAGGAATGTAGCAAGGGATGGCGGAGAAGGGAAGGGATGTTGGAGGGTTGCAGCAGACAATGGAGCTAGCTAGAGTGCTAGGACTCACTCGCGGAGGGAGACGGGAAGAAGTGTCGACCTTCTGCGGTGGAGATGTGCAGACACTCCGGAATAGGGTTTTACGGAAAGAAAGGTGAAAAGGAGTGAGGCAAAGAAAATGAAGAAGCTATTCACCGGTCAATAAAAAGGTGGAGAAGAGATTTTTCCTTTTAAAAGAACACCCTTTAAATAAGAAATGGCTGAATACCCCTGTTATTTATTTTAAACGATTTAAAGTCTATAAGCTCAATTTTGAAGAATGAAAGATTAAGAAAAAACCGTTTATGCATCAATAATAAGATCAAAATATTTAAATGAGGTCTTGTCTTAACCAAGCCTATTAATCTTACTCATTAAGTTCATTAGGCAAGATTGGGAGAAAAAAATAATCGAGTATTGAAAATAAGCAAAATAACCTGTTTGAAGTAAGACCTAGAGTCAGCCCCATTTTTTTTTGATTAAACAGTCTGATATAGCATTCACTTTTTGACACAAGGAAACACGTTGTTCAGACGCCAGAGTCCCTGGTTACTCAGTGTAGCTTATCTTTCTGTTCCATTTTGATCAGAGTTAGCAGTCTTCATCATGACCAGATTTGCTGCATTTCATTGATGCATGATCTAGTTTCTCTAAAGATGATGCCATTGCTCTGAGATTATTGCAATATAGTTTTTGGAGGCGTATTCTCTAGTTGGCTTCAATTTAGGTGACTTGTTTAAGGACAATACAAGCTAATGATTCTTTAACCAAAGAAGCCCTTTTACAATTAACTTTCAGAAGCTTAGGCCATGGTTATAATCAAAAACTTTGATGAATGTTTTAACCCTATTATAAGTGCAAGGTGGGTGCAGCTTAGTACAATTATCAACAAAATTGAGGGTTATAAACATTAAACCATTTCCTTAACAGAGGTAGAATAGAATAACTTAGCCAAGGTTTATTAAAGAGTTGAAACCTTCTCAACTCCCCCTGAATTAGTGGCCGGTGACTGAGTTAATAGTATTAAAGTGAGAGATTGGATAGAGAACATGAATAATTATCTCCACTCAAGAACTCAAGGTAAGCCAGGAAGGATTGGATGGGAAGACTCCATACACATGAGGGCAGAGAAGCTAGACGGCAGTGTCGACACTTCATCTGAAAGTGTCGACCTCCTGATGCAAAATCGAAACCAAATCTTGACCATTTTAGTGAGAGTGTCGACACTTCACATAAACGTGTCGACCTGTTCAGATGCATTAACTTAGCCAATCACTCTGACCTAGAACCTTCCTTTTCTGCTTAATTTTTCAAATCACTGCGCCAATTTCTGATATCTGATACTCTCAGACACTCTGATGTCAATCATTCAAGAGAATCCACCTACTTTCTGCCTGAGAGATGTGCTTATTTGATGCTAAAGCTTTAAATATGCCTAACCATTTAAGATTAACATGCAATTCCTAAAATGTAACATTGACTCATGGTACTTGGCGGAGGTCAGTCCTCACGCATGGGGAGAGTTTCCGGGCAGGCATAACCTGTCTTTCCACAACTCGACATTTGATATACCATGAGGTCAAAAGATGATGTGCAATGCAAAACATTCAAAGTGCACACAAGGTAGTATATGCACACAAACTCCCCCTGAATGTGACCATCATTCATGAAACAATTCAATCAATCAATAGACCATTTCAAGATAAATCAGGTATGCTAGCAACCATCATAGCAAAGACAAGTGTTTTAAGCATCAAAAATAGTACAACAGCTCAAACCTGAGTTGATTGAGGTCTGCATAGACCTAGCTCTCTCCTTAAGGTTGAAAACCTGTCATTGCTTAAAGGTTTGGTGAAAATATCTGCAATTTGATTTTCTGAATCAACAAAATGGAGCTCAAAATGATTTTTGAGGACTTCATCCCTAATGAAATGATGCCTAATCTCTATATGCTTAGTCCTAGAGTGCAGGACTGAATTTTTTGTAAGGTTTATAGCACTGGTGTTATCGCACAAAATAGGGACACATCCAAGATCTATTAGATAGTCTTGGAGTTGGTGTTTGATCTACAACACTTGGGTGCCACAACTCCCTACAGCGACATATTATGCCTCTGCAGTGGAGAGGGCAACCGAGTGCTGTTTCTTGGAGGCCCAAGAAACCAAACACCCACTCAAAAATTGGCAGTAGCCACTAGTGCTCTTGCGATTCAATTTGCATCCTGCATAGTCTGCATCTGAATATGAAATGAGTGAGAGCTCACATGATGCAGGATACCATAATCCCAGATCTTGAGTGCCAGCAAGGTATCTAAAGATACGTTTGGCGGCAGTCAAGTGGGACTCTCTAGGACTAGACTGAAATCTAACATAAAGGCAAACACTAAACTGAATATCTGGTCTAGATGCAGTTAAATAGAGTAATGAACCGATCATACCTCTATACTTCTTTGCATCCATAGGTGTACCTTTTTCATCTGCATCCAGTGAAGTGGCAGTCCCCATAGGAGTTCCTATTGGTTTGCAGTTGGTCAGATCAAATCTCTTCAGCAGCTCTTTCACATATTTGGCTTGACTAATGAAACATCCTTCATTGCTTTGATTTATCTGCAAGCCAAGAAAGAATTGAAGCTCACCCATAAGACTCTTCTCAAACTCATTAGTCATGAGTTTAGCAAAATCCTCACACATCTGAGGTTTTGTGGACCCAAACACTATATCATCTACGTAAATCTGAACTAACAAGATGTCCTTACCTTGTCTCTTAGTGAATAGTGTCTGGTCTACATTACCTCTCGTGTAGCCTTGTTCGGTGAGCAATGAGCTTAGCTTATCATATTAAGCTCTAGGTGCCTGCTTCAAACCATATAGAGCTCTGTCCAACTTATAAACATGGTCTTTAAAATGGGAACATTCAAAGCCAGGGGGTTGTTCTACATACACTTCTTCTTTTCCTTTGTTTTTAACTTTTTCTTGATTTTGGCTAGGCTTTGTTTTAGATGAAGATGCTTCAGATGATGAGACAAATGTTACAGTTTTTATTCCAAAAGTCCTTTTCTTAGCTGGATCATATCCTAGCCCTTCCCTGTTAAAGTTCATTTTGGTCCCTAGTAGAGCATTTAAATTTTCACTTCCATCAACAAATTTTTCCAAGGATGTTTGTTTATCTGGTAGATCTTCTTGAAGCTTTTCATTATCTTTCAGATGTTGAGAGTTGACTTGTTTAATTGCATCAAAATTTTTATTGCACTGATTGTTGTCTTTCACATAGCTTTGTATTTTTAACTTCAACTCATCAATTTCATTTCTAAGGCTTTCATTCTCATCTTCTAAATCCTTCATTTCTTTTCTTCCCTCTTCTAGGTTTTCAATCATTTTTGTAAGATCTTCATTTTCAGTTTCTAGGGAAGCAGTTTTTTCATTGAGGCTTTGATCATGCACCAAGGAGTCAATTTTCTTCTTTAAGGCTTTGTTTTCTTTCTTATACAGTTCATATTTATCCATCAATTCAAAATAAGTTTCCTCCCAATCATCAGTAGAAAAATGTTCAAACGGAGAGCTTACCTCACTATCCTTGTCTCTGTTTGCCATTAAGCATAGATCTTCTTTCTCCTCTTCAGTGGAGTTGTTTTCATCTTCTTCCTCTTCTTCATCACTCCATGTGCAAATCATGGCCTGTTTCTTCTTGTTCTTCCACTTGGGAATTGTCTTCTTAGCTCATTCTGGACACTCAGACTTGATGTGTCCAGGTTTTCTGCAAGAATAATAGCAAACAAGTTTTTCAAATTTCTTAGCATTTTCAGGTTTTGGCTTGAAACCTTTCTTACCTGAGACTTCCTCTTTGTGAAGCCTTTACCTTCCTTTCTTAAAAACCTTCTGAATTTTCTTGTTAACATAGCAACCTCATCCTCGTCAGAGTTGCTACTTGAAGGTTCTTCATCATCAGAGGTGTCCTTGGTACTTGGCCCTGCTTTGAGAGCCAGAGGCTTCTTCTTACTTACCTCAGTCTCCTTGTTCTTCAAGTTCATCTCATAGGTCATCAGGGACCCTATGAGCTCCTCTACTTTGGTGGTTGCCAAGTCCTTTGATTCTTCAACCACGGTTGCCTTTGTATGCCAAACAGGTGTTAAAGACCTGAGGATCTTTCTCGCAATCTCTTGTTCAGAATAGTTCTTACCTAGCTCAGTCAAACTATTAGTGAGCATGGTTAGCCTAGCATACATATCTGAAATAGACTCATCAGACTTCATTCTGAATTTTTCATATTTAGAAACTAGCAGATTTGCCTTAGTTGCATGTACCTGGGATGTCCCTTCATAGATTACCTCAAGACGGTCCCACATTTCTTTTGCAGTGGAGCATGTTGACACTCTTGAGAACTCTATTGGGTGAAGGGAGCACTGCATTATGTGCTTGGTGACAAACAGAGCCAAAAGGAAGAGAAGAATAGTGCTAAACTGGCCTGTCCTCCAAGAATCCATTGGCCTCAATATATCTATTCTCAGCTATCCAAATATAGCAAGTACCATTACCAAAATATAGCTAGGAGGTGCCCACAATGGGTCACCATAAAAAGGAAAGTTTCAGCCCAAAGCAATCAAAAAAGGGCTCTGTACATAAAATAGAAATGATAAAAGGATCTATACAGAAACAGAAATTGACTATAAACAGAGTATCCGCTGTCGCCCCCCCTCAAATTGATGCGGGGAATCTCGAAGCATCAATTTGTCTTTCAAGAAGCCATGTCGGGTAGATGTGAGAGCCTTTGTGAAAATATCAGCAGTCTGATCCCGGGACTTGATATAAGGAAGAGAAACAATCTGACGATCAAATGCATCTCGGATATAGTGACAATCAATCTCAATATGCTTGGTACGTTCATGAAAGACTGGATTCTTAGCAATCTTGATGGCACTGGTATTATCACAATGAAGTGGGGTAGCAGTAGAGAAAGGAAGACCCAATTCAGCAAGGAAACCCTGGAGCCATGTAATCTCAGAACAAGCAGTAGACATTGCTCGATATTCAGCCTCTGTGGAAGATTTAGATATGCGGCCTTATTTTTTACATTTCCAAGAAATCAAACTTTAACCCAAGAAAACACACCATCCTGTAGTAGAGCGTCGAGTTGTGGGACAACCTGCCCAATCAGCATCGGCAAAAGCATTCAACTGAAGGGGAGATCCTACCGGGAACAACAATCCACGACGAGAACTGCCCTTAAGATAGCGGAGGATACGGTGGACAGCTGTAAGATGTAAGTGCCGGGAGAGCTCATGAACTGACTCACATAATTCACTGCATAAGAGATGTCAGGGCGAGTAAAACTAAGATAAATTAGACTGCCAACAAGTCGACGATAAATAGTTGGATCCTGAAGAAGAGAGCCATCATCCGGGCGGAGTTTGAGATTGACCTCTATTGGAGTAGCAACATGAGTGCAGTCACCTAATCTTGCAAGGGTGAGCAAATCTCGCAAGTATTTATGCTGATTTAGATAAATTCCATCATTGGTGCGATAAGCTTCCACCCCAAGAAAATAACTAAGATGTCCAAGATCTTTCATTTGAAAAGACTGTTGCAAGAGAGTTTTTAGGACTTGTATCCCATCCGAATCATTCCCGGTGATCAGAATATCGTCAACATAAATAGCAACCACAACAATCTTGTCAGAAACCCGCCTCATAAACAAAGAGAAGTCATGAGTACTCTGCTGAAAACCGGCTTGCAGAATGGTGGTACGGAGTTTTGTAAACCAGGCCCTGGGTGCCTGCTTGAGCCCATACAACGAGCGCTTTAGCCTGCATACCAAGTCAGAGGAAGGGAGATGTAGACCCGGAGGAGGCTTCATGAAAACTTCCTCATGCAAGTCCCCATGAAGAAATGCATTCTTCACGTCCATCTGAAAAACCGGCCAAGAAGAAGAGGCAGCTAGAGCAATAATAGTGCGCGCTGTAGTCATCTTCACAACAGGAGCAGACGTATCAAGATAATCAATGCCATACTCTTGTTTATTTCCCAAGGCTACAAGTCTTGCTTTATATCTTTCTAGGGAACCATCTGATTTAAGTTTCATAGTATACACCCACTTACAGCCAATGGGATTGACACCAAGAGGACAAGGAATAAGATCCCATGTATCATTGCTATCTAAGGCTCTCAACTCCTCTTCCATAGCTTGCTGCCAGCAATCATACTTTGCTGCTTGTGAGTATGCAGTGGGAATAGAAACAGAAGAAAGTGTAGACAAGAAAGAAACATAGGGAAAGCCATAACGGGTCGAAGGATGGGAAACACGTTCAGATCTTCGAAGTGGCGGATGAGAGGTATCCTCATTAGAAGGTACTAAATGAGATGGAGGAGTGCCATCAGATTGTGCTGGAGGAGTCAAAGGAGTAGCAACTTTGTCTCTTCTTTTATAGACCAAGCCTGGCTTGAAACGAGCAGTGGACAAGATAGGTGGAGGATCATCAAAAAGGTGTAAAATAGAAGAAGACACGGAAGGAGATAAAGAAGGATGAGTAGCATAAAAGAAGTGAAGATCAAGAAAAGTGACATTGCGGGAAACCCGAACTTTCTTACCTTGGGGATCATAGCACCGAAAACCCTTCTGTTGGACAGCATATCCCAAGAAAACACACATGACAGATTGGGCTGAAAGTTTATGACGTTCAAGGGGAGGAAGGTGGACAAAACAAATACAACCAAATGTGTAAAGGAGTTTATAATCTGGCGGTTCCTGAAAGTTACGAAAATATGGACTGTCATTCTCAAGTTTGGGAGAAATTTGTCGATTAATTAGATAGACAGCAGTTCGAACAGCTTCATCCCAAAAAGTGGGAGGAACAGAAGCATCAATAAGTAATGTACGAGCAATATCCAAAATATGTCGATGTTTCCGTTCGGCTATCCCATTTTGTTGCGGAGTGTGAGGACATGATCGTTGGGAAGATATCCCTTTCATTTGAAGATATTCGTGAAACACATTAGACATGTATTCGCCCCTTGAATCGGATCGAAAAACTTTAATATGGCTGTCAAATTGAGTTTCAATCATGGAGACAAATGTCTTAAAAGTAGAAAATACTTCAGACTTGGCACGTAAGAAATATACCCACGTGAAACGACTGAAGTCATCAATAAAGGTAACGAAATATCGATGTCCAGAGGAAGATATAATCGGTGCCATGCCCCAAACGTCAGAATGAACAAGTTGAAAAGGAGATGTGGATACATGTGTACTAGAAGAAAAGGGAAGGACTTTACTTTTGCCTTTGCAACAACTAATACATGGAACTTGCCTTGGAACAACCGAATGGCTGTCAAGTAAACCGGATTTAAACATTAAAGAAAGCTTCTCAGAATGAGGATGACCAAGGCGACGATGCCATAAGGTCCATTTATTAGAATTACAGTCAACAAAAGAAGGAAAAGCAAAAGATTCTTGAATGGCTTGGTCCACATAGAAGAGACGCCCGTGCTTACTGCCCTTCCCGATCACCTTCCCAGTTTTCAGATCCTAAACAAAGCAGCCAGAAGGATGAAAAAGATCACAACAATTATTATCCACTAATTGACCAACGGAGATCAGATTAGCAGAAAGTTGAGGTACTAAGAAAACGTTAGAATTTGAGAAGGAAGTGGACTGAACAGTCCCAACTCTAGTGATATTAAGGCTTTTCCCATCTGCAATATGAACTTTAGACGATCCGAAATATGGTGAGATAGAAGAGAACAACTGAGGGGAAGATGTCATATGATTAGAGGCCGCAGAATCAAGGTACCAAGATGTGGAGGGGTTTCTACCTGGAATACCCATAGCAGATAGTGCTGCTTGAATCATTGTTTGAATAGTTTCAGGAGTCACCACAGATGCAACAGTGGGCTGATTGCTTGCAGCAGGTACAGAATTAGTAGAAGAACCATCACCGATAGCTGTATGATAAGCTTTAGGGCCTTTATTTTGGGGACGACGCCGGCACTCAATGATGATATGTCCCTCTTCTTACAATATCGGCAATATTTGTTTTTACAGTCCTTAGCCAAATGTCCAAATTTCTGACAGGAGTAACACTTAACAGATTGCATATTACGGATAGAAGGTTGACTTCCAGCAGCAAAGGCAACATCAACAATGGGATTTTGTTTTTCCTCCTCATTCTTCTTGGAAAGAATGCGCTGTTCTTCACGAATAATTTCTCGAAAACACTCATCTAACAGTGGAACAGGTTTTCTATTCATTAGGTTCCCTCTCCACCGTTTCAAACTCGGGTCGTAGCTTCATTAAAAACTGATCACGCATGTTGTTGGCTTGTAACTCTTGTATCCTCTTGAAAGCTTCCTTAGGTACCTTTGCATAGACAATGGAATTATACTCAAGCCACAAGTTCATAAAACCGGAATAATACTCTTGGACAGACTTGATTCCCTGAGTATATTCATTGATTTCAATGCCCAAATTATATTTTCTTGAGTCATCATCCTGATGATATAGATTTTTCAGGAATTCCCACATTCTAGCTGCAGTCTTATGCATACGAAGGTTGATCCCAATCTGTGGTTCAACCGTGCTAATAATCCAACTCATGAGTTTTGCATTATTTTTGTTCCACACCTTAAGTTTCTCCACATCAGTGTTCTGAGGTTTTGCTTCAGTCCCATCCACATATCCCCACAGGTCTTGTCCCATAATAAAACATCTCAGATTGAACTCCCACAGAAAATAATTTTTCCCATTGAAACATACTGGAATCACAATAGTTTTGGACTGGGTATCCATTGAGATCCACGCAAGGGCAGTAATCCACAAAGAAAGCAGACAAAACCTTCAAGATCTATTCCCAGAAAAGAGCAACTTACAGAAATGGCCAAGATGTACTTCAGAACCCCTAAAAGATGCGGCTTGTACCGAACACCCTGCTGGATGAGGCCGCCTGCCCAGGAATTCCTCCAGAAGAAACCCTAGATGGGTTCACAGCACCAAGAAGTCCTCTAGATGAGGACGCTGGCTTCAGAAGAACCCTTCAAGGTCGCAGCTGGCAACAGGAACATGTGCGGGCAGGTGCTGGCTGTGTGTCGCGGCCACACGAGCAGGAGGGCGACCTCGACGGCTTCGCGGGGAAGGCGGCTGATGTGGCAGGAGGCAGAGAGACCAGCGGTCTCTGGAGCCGCAGGGGGAGATCCCGATGGACTGGCTGGAGCAGCGGCGGCTAGGGCGACCCAGGCTCTGATACCATGACAAACAGAGCCAAAAGGAAGAGAAGAATAGTGCTAAACTGGCCTGTCCTCCAGGAATCCATCGGCCTCAATATATCTATTCTCAGCTATCCAAATACAGCAAGTACCATTACCAAAATACAGCTAGGAGGTGCCCACAATGGGTCACCATGAAAAGGAAAGTTTCAGCCCAAAGCAATCAAAAAGGGCTCTGTACATAAAATAGAAATGATAAAAGGATCTATACAGAAATAGAAATTGACTATAAACAGAGTATCCGCTGTCACTTGGCACCCCAGTTCAACGTTGATCTTCTAATCTGCTCCTTGGTCCATGTGTCTTCATCTTCAGGCAATTCAAACGGACCTTTGCTTATGACTCTCTAGATCTCATGATCCTGGGCTCTGATAAAAACCTGCATACGGTTTTTCCAGTAAGGATAATTTGTCCCAGTGAAAAATGGAGGTCTATTTATAGAATGCCCTTCGGGCATGTGACCCTTAGCTGCCATATCACCACCTCTCTCAAGGTCGTTAGACCACATTCAGAGAGACTAGCTCTGATACCACGTGATGTGCAGTGATAGGCGGATCTAGAGGGGAGGGGTGAATAGATCAGCCCCTTCTTTTCGAAAACTATAAAAAGATATAAACTAAAGAGCAGTAAAGCAAGGACAGATGCCAGCTAGTGAGCTAAATACATGGATAAAGTATCAACAGCGATCCTACACAAGCATCTAGCAACAAGGCAAGAGGATTAACAAACCACATAGACGCAGGATTTTAAGGTGGTTCGGTCTCTATCTAGAGACCTACGTCCACCCCTCACTCGACTGAGTGAGGCTTCACTAGTGCAAAAGCACTACCGCTGATTCATAGCTTCCAACTGAGAGAAAACTCTCTCCAATCCGCTGTCAAACAGCTTGCGGGTACACAACCCAAAACCCACGGACCTATGAACTCATCGTCCATCTTCCTACACACAGGTAGGGAACAAAGTAGGAATATGAGTTTTGAGAAAAACAATCTAGAAAGGAAAAACAGACAAGGTATGACTATAGAAAACAGTGGGAGAAAACAGGAATCCTGTCTGGGAAATGGACGACGCCTGGATGCTCCTCCTTTTCTCTTCGGATCTTTACCGCGAACACAAGAGGAATGGTGGACGAGCTTCACAGCTGATACACAGGCGACTGAGGATGCTATCTCCCTTTCAGTCCGTGCTCCAGAAGATGAAGGAGATGAGATGTAGCATTGCTTTCACGCCAGCGGCAAGAGGAAGGCGAGATCTCCACCAAAACTTCTCCGCTGCTATTCTCCCTTACCTTATTGTTCCTCTGCTTATCCTTCAAGCTTTCTGCACGAACACCTTTGTCTTCAGGACGTTGCATGCTCCTTCCTCATTTGCTTCGTCGTGGCTTGTCTTTTCTGCCGTGCGCCCCATGTACGTGGGTAGGTAGAGAACCAAAACAGCAAAAGGGCCCACTCCTGGAAGATTTCTCTGACATCCAATCAATTGCTCTGAAAAGGTGAGCTTCCAGAAGGATTTTCAAGTACGAATGGATCCTCTAAGACCGGTTGCGGATCTTGAAAAGCGGACGTTATTGAATTCAGATCCGTTCTTGGCGAACTTGTTGGTGTCGACACTTCCAGCTGAAGGGTCGACACTTCTCATTGAAGACTTGAAGAAATATGGCTTCTTTCATCAACAGGTCGACACTTCAATATACGCAGGTCGACACGGGTGCCACACTTGCGTGCGGCTCGAGCCTCCGTGTCGGGGCATCATGCTGAAGTGTCGAGTCATGGGCGCCAGACAGAGAGACTTATCGCCGGGTTGGATTGAAGTGTCGACACGCTCTGTAAAGAGTGTCGACACACTGCTCATGCCAGAGCTCAAACAGAAGCGGCTAAATAACGAGTTTCTTCTTGACGTGTCGACACCTTGAATGTACTTCACCTGTACTTGTCCAAAACAGAATTTTAACAAAATTGTTAGACATACCACAAAGATCTACTAATGATTTATGGTTTGTTATCATCAAAACCAGGGGACACAACAACTTTTCCTTTTTCCTTTCCATATTATCGGGACTTAGCTGAATTCGTTTATCATTTGACTTTGCTTGTACGTAGTAGTCAGTGGCATACTCTTTGTATATAGTTGACAACATTTTTTCTGCATATAGCTGACTGGACATCCAGTTGATGACTTTTTGTGATTTGTTCAGCATTCATCCTTGGTTACTCCGAGAGTTTGCCTCGGACTTCTTTTCTGATGATGAGTGAAAGAAAGATAGAGTTGAGTGGAAATAGTTAACTTTCTCTCTTCTTATTTGCCTCTTCTCTTTCTATTCTCTCTCTCTCTCTTTTTTTACCAGCTCCACTGCCCTTTCAGGTTTTTACTGAAGTTGGTCCCTTTTAACTTTTTTTTTTCAGTGCCCCTTGTTGGTTTTCACACTGAGAGGTAACACATTTTTGCCTGAGACGCCCTCCTGAGTTTTTACCTCAACTGCATTCAAGGCACTTTTACCTTTAGACGCCCTCCTAATGAAGACGACTAAGTCCGTTATGGCACCAGTATTTTAAGCCCCCTCTTTTTTTAAAGAACACTTATAACATCAGTAGGACGGATAAAATATTGGTAAGAATTGGGTAGTTGGAGTTGACCGACTCTTGTGGTTTGGGGGTCAAAGATGGGAATTTGAGCTGGCTGACCTTTGTGGTTTTTAGCTAGAGAATAAGATATGTATCGGTTGACCTTTGTGGTTTGGAGGCCGAGGGTAGAAATTTGGTTTGGCTGACCTTTGTGATTTGTAGCCGTGGGACTTGGGTTTTAAGCTTAGGTTGACTGACCTTTGTGGTTTTATAGCCAAAGGCTTTGGATTTGAGTTTGGATTTTGGCTGACCTTTGTGATTTGGAGCCAAGAAATTTAGGTTTGGGGTTTTGGTTGGCCGACCTTTGTGGTTTGTAGTCAAAAATTAAAATTTAGGTTTATGCTGGCTGACCTTTGTGGTTTGCAGCTGTTTTACGCGCGCGGGGAGTCACTTGTTGTTTTGTCCTCGCGGCGGGGGGGCGCATACTCGCCTTTTATGGAAGGCCGATATAGGTTGACTGGGCACCTGGGGATTCCGGGGGTATTGAGAAGAAGGCAGATAGAACGATATGAACGCGCCGGAAGGGATGGCGTATGGTTCATCATTCTGGGAGACTGGGACAGGGATGGCTGGGTGGAATGCGGGCGTGCCAGTCGATTTCTCGACAATCACCTATGGAACCAAGGATTGACTGGGGAAGCGTCGCCAGGACGCGGCACGTGGCTCGAGAGATCGGGCGACACGTGGATAGAAAGGGTTCCACGGGTGCGAGTGCGCAGGCGATTATGGGGATTCGTGTATTGGACGTCTTTCCCCACCGGTTGCGAGCAACCGGTATTTATTTTACATCGGATTGAATCCGAACACCTTTGTTTCTACTGTCGAAGAGAGAGTCAGGGACCGTGGGAGCCGCAACGTCGGAGGGGTTTAGTCCGTGCAACAACGACAGGGCAACAACAACATGACAGGGATAACCGGTCGCAGAGAGACTGGCTCCGGAGAGGAGGGGGATCCGCTCCCTGACTGGATTACATGACTTATATGCCATGAAAGGCATTTATATGGGAGCATGAGAGCCCGATTACAATTGCTTGCAAGCCATGGGACAATTCCGTCATTCATGACGGTCCTCGGGTCATTGCATTATTGTGTGGATAGTTCCGTATCTGTACATAGTGTCCGTCAGAGGACCTGTGACTCGGCAGGATGGCGCTCGAGGGGCGTCACAATGTATTCCTGACATGAGACAGTGTCGAGGTCGGGGCAGTAGGGGTGCCGTGGGCACCGTTGTGCGGGGGAGGTTGAGTGGTCGAGTGCCGCGGGCCCCGATGTGACTGGAGTAGCTGGCAGTCGGGTGCCAGGGGCACCGTTGTGACTGAAGTTGTTGAGTGATCGGGTGTCGCGGGCCCCGATGTGACTGGAGTAGTTGGCAGTCGGGTGCCAGGGGCACCGTTGTGACTGGAGTTGTTGAGTGATCGGGTGCTGCGGGCCTCGATGTGACTGGCGTAGTTGCCAGCCGGGTGTCGGGGGCACCGTTGTGACTGGAGTTGTTGAGTGATCGGGTGCCGCGGGCCCCGATGTGACTGGAGTAGTTGGCAGTCGGGTGTCGGGGGCACCGTTGTGACTGAAGGAGGCGAGCGCCGGGAGACCTCGATGGTCATGCTCGGGGCACGGTGTGACTGGCAGTCTGGTGTCGGGGGCGCCGTTGTGACTGAAGGAGGCGAGCGCCGGGAGATCTCGATGGTCGTGCTCTGGGCCCGTTGTGTCTGGCAGTCGGGTGCCGGGGGCACCGTTGTGACCGAAGGAGGCGGGCGCCGAGAGACCTCGATGGTCGTGCTCGGGGCCCGGTGTGATTGGCAGTCGAGTGCCGGAGGCACCGTTGTGACTGAAGGAGGCGGGCGCCGTGAAGAGGCTGAGACCCGAGTACATGTCCATGTGCTCAACTGCTTTCATACTGTGTGAGAGTCACGTGGGCTTTACAAATGGGCCAAGGAGGCCAAAGTACAACTGGCGCAAGCCACGGGACAATTCCGACGCGCAGGTCGGTCCCCGGGTCAATACGTAATAAGGCGGATATCCGCGTGTTTTACAGAGGCTCTCCATGAGGAAATCGAGACAAGCCCGACTGCCTAGGTGGCAGGGGCAGTCGTGGGCTGGCGCTTGACGGAGGTCGGCCGCGGCTCAAGGTGAGCAGTCGGGTTCGGGCCTCGGAAGGCGAGTGTCTTCATGCTGGGGAGTCGAGGCCGGCCCCGGGAATATTGCTTCCGGGCCAGGATCCGGCTAACTCAAGTCATCAGTCCAGGCGGTCGGCGGCCAGCTCGAGGCGAGCGGTAGGCACGCGGTTCCGTGTTGGAAGTAGGTGCGGCGTCGTGGCGTATGCGTGGCCACCGTGGGTTGTCATACGCGGGCGGACCCGGGATGCGGGTGTGTTCGCCGTTGTCATAACGCCTTATACGCGACGGGCATGGACTTGTGTGCGATGGCTAGACGCCGCCGTGAGGGGAGTACGTGTGACATACCCTCGGCGTGTACAAGCCGATCAACAAGCCAACCACGCCGCACTTAGCTCCTCGCATTCTGCGTACGACCCTCGCTGGGTGCCTGCGGAGGAACTCCGAGGGTGCAGCGGTTAGGTCATAGGTTCTTGCATCTCATTCCATCCTTTTTTTTCTTGAGCTCCCTAGGGGGGCTTTTATAGGGGAAGATGAAAGGATGGAAGGGGTTTACTCGGACCAAGTTGAGGGCTGGGTTTGGTCCGGGTAAACCTTTAGAAAAAAAAGTTTTTTTTTTGTTTGCGGAGTGGGGGAGGGAGGGTTTAGGCGGACCTCCCCGGAGGGGTTTACGCGGAGTAAAAAAGTTTTTTTTTGTCTTCTAAGGGGTTTGGGCCAGGCTGGTCCGCCTAAACCCTTGGTTTGGGCGGACTGGGCAGGGGGTTTTTTCTTAAAAAAAAACTCTTTTTTGTGTTTAATGGGGTTTAGGCGGGTTTGACTGGGGGTTTGACCCGGGTTTGACTAGGGGTTTGACCCGTTATAAACAGAAATTTTCTTCCGGGGGCTCTGCCCCCGGAGACCCCCGCAAGGGGTGCTGTCCCCTTGACCCCCACGACCTGACCGTCGCGTGCGAGGGCGCACGATGGTGGTGCATGACGCGATGGGTCGCTGGGAGTCCTGAGTTAGGCTCCAGCTTGCTGTAGAGTGGCTGGAGCATACGCGTCCACCAGGTGCTCGGGGAAATTCTCGACACGCGTGCGTGGGCCGTATATGGGTGCTGTGAGCTCCTGAAGCTTGTGGTTGGCCCAGATGGGTCTTCCTTTGACTTCAGAGGGCTGGAGGGAGGCAACTCGAGGGTAGACCCCGGCCTCGTTGCTGGGTGCCACATGGCGTGGCTTGTAGTCAGGGCGCCCCCGGGTCGGCTCGGGTAGCTGTGTTGAACGCGAGTAAACCCGCAAACTGAGTGATCGGGGTGGGCCCGATCGATTGTCGATGTTGCCATGGGTCACGGCTAGCTGGTTAGGACCCTTGGTTGGGCTTGGTGACTGGGGCGTCGGCATGATGATGCCGTTTGTCTGGTGGTCGGGGTGACCCTCGCTCCTTGGCGAAGAGTCGTATGATGCGGCAGGCTGTTCTGAGTCCCGAGTTAACCCGGTTGTTGAGGCGTCGGTGGTGTAATACCGTATGTAGGGTGTCCGGGGGTAAACCTCGAATCTTCACAGAGTGCCGTAAGGTACGACAGGTTGCCTCGAATCCCGAACTGACCCGGTTGTCGAGAAACTGGCTGGCATAGTGCCTTTTGCTCGGGGCCGATCCCCGGTTGTTATGTTGCACCGCTTGACCCGGCGACCCGTCTCGATTTTCGAGCTCAACTCGACTGGTAGAGCGTTTTTGGCGATGTGCCGTTTTGCTCTATTTAGGGAGTATTTCCCTATGCTTAATCCTTAATTAATTCGAGAAAATAAGCCGGTGCCAACATAGCCAAGAATTTTGATGAGGATAAGTGCGACTAGAAACTTAGCCATCCCTTGTCCTTTGATTACTTTCCACGGGACGAAGGTGATGTCAATTTCCATGAGGATAAACTCGAGTTTTCCTGACAGAACAGGCTGACTAAGGAGGAATTTGAGCAGATTACATTTTGAGATGAGCTCCACCCGATGGGCCAGGAGGTAGTGCCTTAACTTTTTGATAGTAAATACCAATGCTAGGCACACCTTTTCCATGGGAGAATACCGGTGCTCAGGACCGACCAGCTTCCTGCTGAGATAATACAATAGTTGTTCCTTGCCCTCTTCATTAATTTGCCCTAGGAGTGCCCTCAAGCATCCATGGCGGCAATGTAGAGAATATGGGGCTTTCCTTTAATGGCGGCATCCATAGCGGTTGTTCTCGAAGACCTGATGTAAGTCGGCCAAATGATCTTCTCACCTCTTTGTTTTAACGACCAAATCATCGGCATAGCATTCGACAAGATCATGCAACATTTTGTCGAAGATCTTGGTCGTTGCTCTTTGGTAGGTGGCACCAACATTCTTCAAACCAAATGGCATCCTTTTATAGTTGAAGATTCCCTTAGGGGATCAGAAAGCCGTGTGGTCTTTATCTTTGATGGCCATGCGGACTTGGTTACAGCCTGACGACCCGTCTATAAAAGACAAGGCTTCATACCTGGTGGTCATGTCGACCATTGTATCGGTGATTGGGATGGGAAAGTCATCTTTTGGACATGCTTTATTCAAGTCCTTGAAGTCGATGTAGACCTGGACTTGGCCATTTTCCTTTTTCACCGGGACAATGTTAGCAGGCCACACCGGATACGTGCATAGCTCTATAGAGTCCATGTTCAACATCTTGTTGAGTTCTACAATCACTTGTTGTTGCAACTTATGACGCATGCGCCTTTGAATTTGTTTGACCGACCCCTGAGGGTATGTTGGCTGAGTTGATGTTAGCCGACCCTTGGGAGTGTGTTGGTTGAGTTGATGTTGGCCGACCCTTGGAGGTGTGTTGGCCGGAGTTGATGTTGGCCGACCCCTGGGGGTGTGTTGGCCAGAGTTGATGTTAGCTGACCCTTGGGGGTGTGTTGACTGAGTTGACTTGGTGTCGGTTGTAGACTCTGGCAGTCACAAGGGACCCAGATGTTGTAAATTTGCGTCGAATTTACAGTTGTGACTCAGTTGGAGCGTAGCTGCCCTCACAGGGCAAATTTATTGAACTGGCTTCCCTGCACGAACGTCCTGCAATTGGAGAGCTTTTTTTTTTTGTTGATTGCTTTACCAACCTCACTGCCCTTTTGGATTTTTGCTGAGGGTGGCCCCCTTTAGCTTTTTCCAGTGCGTCCTTTCGGGTTTTCACACTGAGGAGTTACCAATTTTTTCCTGAGACGCCCTTTCGGGTTTTCACCTCAGCCGGGTGTTTGACCTTTTTCCCTCAACCATTCTTTTGATAAAAATGATTGAGTCCACCGGGGCACCTCTATTTCAAATCTTTTTTTTTTTGAGAGAGAGATGTTAAGATGCTCATTTTACAAACTCATGCTCAAATGCTTGCCATTGAGCGGAGGAAAAGGGTTGTTTCCTTTGTGATCAATGACAGTGTATGCTCCTCCCTCGTGTACCATCTGAATGACGTAGGGTCCGCGCCAATTGGGCTTTTTATCGCTGGGTTTTCCCGCCATAACTTCACTTTCTTTAACCATAACCAGGTCACCTGTTTTGAAGGCTCTCTCCTTAACGAGCTTGTCATGTCTGACGTGGAAACATATCTTAGGAGGATTGACTTGTCCTTTTCATGGACAAGTCTATAAAGGGACCCCTCTATTAACTCATATGCTGTTGCTCTACGCAGTAGTTGGACCCTTTGTGGCTGATCTGGGGGGGGGGGCACCCGTTCTTTATTTTGGCTATAGGTTCTCTCTAGTCTTCTTTTTCAGCGGAATTGCCCTCCTCTACGTTGTTAACTTCGTAACTGGTGAGACCATAGTCTTCCTCCAGTGCACTAGACATTAGTCTCCGATGTCTGACAGTGATATCTATTTCTCCCTCGGGCGGAAGTTTTATAGCGGAGGCCAATTTGGCCAAGGCATCTGCTTGGGAGTTGTCACTTCTGAGAACATGCCCTACCTCGAACTGGTAATTTTTTTCTTTCTGTCTTATGACTACTGCATGATATGGGATCAACTCCTTTTTCCTGACCTCGTAGTCCCCTAAGACTTGTCGTATAATCAACTGCGAGTCTCCAAAGACCTTAATGCACCTGATGCCCATTTCGAGAGCCATTTGGAGCCCGAGTATTAGAGCTTCATACTCCACCTCCTTATTTGTCAATGACTTTATGAGGGCGCATGAGTTGAGTAAGATGCCCCCCTGAGGTGTCATGAAAACTATTCCTTTCCCATACTTAGTCTATAACGCCATTGGCCTTCTTAATCGGCCGGGAGGCACCATCAAGGTACAACTCCCAACAAGTAAGTCCATGATAAGGACGTCCTGATTACCTTGAGAATTGTTTTCTGGTTGCTCCTCTGCTCCTTGAGGCAAAAGTGCTTCTTTGTCCGGAAGTTCGATATTAAGTGGCGAATCTTCTGGCACAAGATGTGCTTCCAAGAACTCGGCCATTCTCTGTCCCTTAATTGCCTTGCGTTGGACGAAAGTAATATCAAATTCCATAAGCAGAAGCGCCCACTTCCCAAGTCTTCCGGATAGAACCGGCTAACTAAGGAGGAGTTTCAATGTGTCACATTTTGATATATGTTCTACTCGATGGGCAAGGAGATAATGCCTTAATTTCTTCACTGCGAATATCAAGGGTAAGCACACCTTCTCTATGGGTGAGTATCGAAGCTCTAGGCCGACAAGCTTTCTACTAAGGTAATATAAATGTTGTTCCTTTCCCTCCTCATTTACTTGTGCTAGTAATGCCCCTAAAGAAGCATCCATTGCTACAATGTAAAGGATGAGAGGCTTCCCCCTAACAGGTTCCCCCAGCACCGGGGAGTTGAGGAGATACTTTTTAAGTTGCTCAAAAGCTTTCTGATGTTCTTGATCCCATATAAAGGATGCATCTTTTTTTATCAACCTCTTGAAGGGCATGCACCTATCGGAGAGGTTGAGATGAATCGTCGGATGTAGGCGAGTCTCCCGATCTAAGCTCAATCAGATTTTGAGAAGGCGGTAAATCTTGTATTGCTTTGATTTTGTCTGGGTCAATTTCAATCCCCTGGTACCTGGCTACAAAGCCCAAGAAGTTTCCACTTGCAATCTCAAATGCACACTTCATCGGGTTCATCTTGAGATTATATTGTCGGAACCTTTCAAAGACCCGGCGCAAGTTCGCCAAATGGTCCTCCTGCTTCTTTGTTTTGACAACCAAGTCATCAATATAGCATTCCACGAGATCATGTAACATCTCGTCAAAGATCTTGGTCATAACCCTTTGATATGTAGCACCGGCATTTTTTAGATCAAAAGATATTCTTTTGTAGTTGAAGGGACCTGAAGGCCGTGTGCTCTTTATCTTTCACCCATAGTTGTCAAGGCGACAAGGCGACCAAGGCGAGCTTGGGGTCCTCGAGTGCCTAAGCGCTTAGGCGCCTGCCTAAGCGGCGCTTAGGCGAGATGTTCATAAATAAATGTGATCATTAATATATATATAATTTTCTATATAAAAGTTAATCATGATCATTACAAATAAAGATAACAACAATAGTATGGACAAAAATAAAAACTAATAGAAATGACATTGCAATAACATATAAAAAATGAATTTTGAGATAAAATTAACACAAAAAATTAGACTTTTAGAATGAAGAATCAAATACTAACCTGATATTTGTCAATTTCTTCCAAACATCTGCAAATCATATTTAAAACATCATACAAGTAATATAATTCTTATACCAAAAGAAACAAACATCACCAATTATCACCACATGGACAAGCATATATTTGGACAAACAAGCGAGGAATTAAGGAAGTAGCATAGACAATAGTAGACATAAAAGTCATACAATATCCAGCAAAAAAATAACATGTCTAAATTTTAAAACCAAACATTGCATTCTCAAGTGCTCTCTCTGAAAGTCTCTGTCAGAGACTGAGAGAGAGGAGGGAGACAGAGAGAGGGGGCGGGGGGGAGAGCCGAGAGAGAGATAGAGAGTAGGGAGACAAAGAGGGAGAGAGACTGAGAGAGAGGAGGGAGACAGAGAGACTGAGAGAGAGGGGGAGTCGGGCTCGGGTGAGGAGGAGGGGGCCGGAGGGGGAGACAGACAGAGTGAGGAGGAGGGGGCCACCAGAGGGGCGAAGGGCCGGAGGCGGAGGGGCCGGAGTGAGGAGGAGGGGGGCCGGAGGCGGAGGGCCGGAGGGCTGTGGGACTTACCGGAGGCCGGCGGAGGATTGTGCTGCTGCCGACGACGAGGTTGTGCTACTGCCGACGACGCACCGGCCGCACCGGAGACACCGGAGCTCTGAGCGGGGGATCTAGGGCTGGGAGGGGAGAGGAGGAGCGGGACGAGCCGAGGGGGATCGAGAGAGAGATTGGAGAGGGGTCGGGACTCGGGGGGGTTAGTGGCGGGTCTCGCGGATCCCGCGGTAGCGGGTTATCGGGTTAGCGGTTAGCGGCGGTTAGCGGGTTAGCGGGTGAGGCGACCGGGCGGTCGCCTAGGCGCCCAGCCCGCCTAGGCGACCACTCAGGCCGCCTTTTAGCCGTGTAATAAGGCGGGCCAGCGCCTTACCCAGTGAAGATCGCCCGGACGCCTAGGCGGCGCCTAAGCGGCGCTTAGGCGTCCGCCTTGACAACTAGGCTTTCACCGCCATACGGATTTGGTTGTCTCCGGATGATCCGTCCATAAAGGACAAAGCCCCATGGCTCGTGGTTACTTCCACCATTGTTTCGATGATCGGGACGGGGAAGTCGTCCTTTGGGCATGCTTTGTTTAGGTCTCGGAAGTCGACACAAATCCGAACCTGGCCATTCTTTTTATTCACTGGGACTATATTGGCGAGCCAGACCGGGTACATGCATGGCTCCACAAAGTCGACTTCTAAGAGTTTATCGACTTCGGCATTCACTTTGAGTTCCAGCTCGTGGCGCATGCGCCTTTGAGACTGCTTCACTGGTTTGGCTGTGGGATTGATCGCCAGCTCATGCTCTCTCTTGGCTAGGCATGGACACATAGTGCATGCATGCATGTCTGGACAGTACTGCTTCATTAAATTAGGCATATTTACCTATCCATGCATCAAGGCAACACTGCTCAAAACCAGCTACAAAACTATATTGTGGTTTTCGGATTTTAGGACCCCTCTGTTTAAACTCCCTAAACTTCGTGGTCTGAGGCAATTCTGATCAGCCATGTATGTTAATTACCCTCCTAACCATGAAGGGGCTAACTGTTTGATAGAATGCCTTAGAGGATTTTAGGCTATACTCATAATATCGTTGTGATACTTTCCTTATCCTGCTGCAACCCAAGACCTTTGGGCTCTGAAAGTGCCACATTTGGCTTGAGGGTTGTGATTGCTTTATCTAGGGTGCAACAGGTGGCTTATCCTCCTTCCTCCATGCCACCCTTTGGGCCTCATGGGGAGAAAGAAACAACATAAGATTCAAGAGTGAAGCTAGAATTTCCGATAGGGTTGTTTCCTTTATATGTGAAAGGCTGGGAGAGTGGGCATGTCACTGTTGTAACGTGGACTCACAAAACATGTCTATTTTTGTTTTGTTGGGGGCGGGTGAGGGCCACACTGCCTTGGTGTGTATCATTTTGTACAGGGAGTTGGTGGGCATACACTCTTCATACTTGCATATTCCTTCTTTTCATTTTAATACAATTGTGGTACTATTCACTTTCAAAAAGGAAAAGGCCTGTATCACTTGTGTCAATGTCTGTTTGGAGGTCACACTGATATGGTAATTTGGTAGTCATGAAGACATTTTAATTCGCATTTCTACTAACAGATTAGCGGATTTTATTTTAGGTGTTTGTTTGGCATCTTCATTGCTTTTTATACTTAAATGATGTGTTGCAAGTTATTGGATCATTATTTGTTCTCATCCACTGTGCCCCCTCAACGTACATGCAAGAAATTTTCTTTTCCAATATTTAATTTCATACAATTGGATTCATAAAGTGTGAAACCAATGCCATTCTCTATTAGGTATCTAATTCAACGTCATGCCTGTGATGGAATTTTAGTTTAGTATTCAAAAGCTATGTCCTGCGGAATGTACAAGAATTTGTGAATTTATCATAATGAGTGGAGCTTTTGTCCAAGGTCGGCAAAACCACAATTGGTGGGGGCCAGTTCTGGCTCTGGTTCAACCAGTAATTGGCTGGTTCCAATGCTTGGGGACTGGTTTCTACCGATTCTATTACATACTTGTATATTAAGTTTTTAGAAAAAGGATAAAAAGGTCACTCAAGTCATTAGGACTTAAGGTTTAAATCCTATTCTCATTAGACCAAGTGAGATTTATCCTCTAGTTGCAAAGCAATTCAAACCCTAATCTCAAGGAGATTTAAACTTTAATCAAATAAATTAGGAGATTTAACCATAATCTCACTTAATCTCACTGGATTTGAGTCTCTAATGACTTAAGTCTCTAATAGTCATTAAGACTATTGAGTCAATTTGCTAACAGATTCATTTTTCCAAGTTTTTCTCTTTTCTGGAAAAAAACACTCACTTTTTCCTTTTCTTTTAAGGGCTGTCCGGTCCAGTCCTGAAATCACCAGAGCTGGACCGGCAGTAGCCGATCCTAATCCAGTTCAGCCCAGTCCAGTTCAGACCAACTGGTTCTGAAATTCATGACCTATATCCATTAAGGTTGCGTCCTTTGGTAGGCCTAGATAGTTTAAACTGAGTCCACAATATTTAATAATGTTTTTTTATTCCCCCAAAATGGTAGATTGTGCTACCAATTTTATTAATAAATAGAGGTAGTACAATCGAGGAGGAGATGAGAGTTTCCTTTTCCTAGCAAGAATATTTAATTAATATTGCTTGGGACCATAGTTATAGGGAAATTCATTTTTACCTTAAAAAATGAGGAATTTCACTTTTTGTTTCTTGTTTCACCTTAAGTTTAGAATTCAGAACGCTACCGAACAAAGCATTTCTTGCTTTTGCATCATGCTTTGCTTCTCGCTCTCGCTTCCCATTTTGGTTACTATGCTTGGGACTTTCACCAAGGCCCACAAGCTAGACCATGGCCTATGTGTCTTCGTAGCCAACCCTGAAGCCTAAATTGTTCTACAAGATGCCCTTGATGACTAAGGAAACGAGTTGAACACCACGGCACTGTTGCCGTTCACCACTTAAAAAGAGACTCATCACCCATGACTTAAACCAAATGTCTTAAGTGCCCCTAAACACTAAAATGTCTTTATTCTCTTAGATACCCTCAAACCCTACCATGTAATTGAAGGTGATTAAAACAACCCCAGGAGCTATCATCATATGATGCTGAACAGAATGGTTCAGATTGGACTGGCCAAAGCTGGATTGGAACGAGCAGTCCCCAATCTGGTTCAGTCCATTTCAAGGTTGGAATTGGCAGAATTTCTTTGTTTTTTCATAAAATGGTGGAACCAGGTGGAATCTTGCCAAACCAGGTGGACCCTTCCTGGTTACCCATTGGGGCTGGCCGGTTTCTGTTTTCTTTCTAGATTTTTTTTGACATCACTTTCATGTATAGCCACATTTGATCTGGTCTCCATCACAGTTGTTCAGAGAGAAGGATCTCAGAGAAATCAAAGGTTAATTTCTAATGCTTCTCCTTTACCGCTGCTTACTATGTCATCATTATTGTTAAGAGGTTGTGTATGCCTTATATGACGTGTACAACTTTCCTTTCTATATTTTAGTCCTTCCATGTGTAGAAGGTCAGCCTGCTGGCCTTGCTTTGTTCAGTGCCTTTGTGTCCATATATATATTGATAATATACTCATTGGAGAGTTGCACCCTCCAGTTTCTCCACTTCTTCCTGTCATAACATGGTATCAGAGCCGCCTCTGATCCCAACGACCAGATCTCTTTGAGCCATCGCCGGTGTCTTCTTTGCTGTCAACCACAGCTCCAAACAACTCCTCCGATGCTGCCCATCTTCTTTTTTGCAGGGTTCCCTCAAGGATTTGGTGATTATGATATCATCCACTTCATCGCCCTCGTCATTTTTGTATGCCATTGTCACTGATGTCTTTTGTTGCCGTTGTCAACATTATTGCTGTTGGATCCATCAGCTGTCACCACTGACTGCTTTCATTGCTGTCATCTTCCGCCTGCGCCCACTTGCACATGCATCCCCCTGCAGCTAGGGCTGTTGCCTCTTTTTGGGCAGAGAAGAAATGTACAGGTCCTCAAGACTCGCATGCCCATCCGGTTCTTATGAGTTAATACATATTAGTCCCTACAAACTTAGCGAATTATCAATTAGTCCCTCAAATCTGACTATTATCTTAAAAGCCCATACAATCTTCACTATTTTACAAATAAATCCCTGTAGTTTATTGCCGTCCAAAAAAGGGAATATTCAGTGGAATATTCCATCAAATAGTTAACCGAACAGGGGAAAAGACCGAAAACCTCTGTTCTCTCTCTCTCTCTCTCTCTCTCTCTGTGTGTGTGTGTCTCTGGCGGGTGGGGGTGGGCACTAGGAATGTGAGGGGGAGGGGGGTTGCCGGCTCTGGGGGTTGGTGACACCGGAGGTTTGCTCGCCGGAAGGGGGAGGGGGACGGGAGGGGGTCCGTCGCAGGGGACGGGAGGGGCTTGTCGGAGTGGGAGGGGGAGGCAGAGGGGGACGGGAGGGGGACCGTTGGAGGGGGAGGCGGAGGGCGACAGGAGGGGGAGGGGGGTTGCTCGACGGAGGTGGAGGGGGATGGGAGGGCGTTTGCCGGACCGGAGGGGGATGGGAGGGGGGTTCGCCGGATGGGGGAGGGGTACCGGAGGGGGAGGGAAGAGAGTGACTGCCGGACGGGGTGGGGAGTGTTGGGTTCGGTGCTATGTATTCAGAGGGGGGGGTGAATGAATATGTCCTTTAAAATTTTTCGCTCAATTAAAATCTAATGCTCACTAGACAGATTCAGACAAATGAAACAAGCTGATCAAATATTCTATTCAACCAGTAAGCAAACACTTGGAGCGCCCCTATGCAAACATCTAGCGGAAGCAAAGACAGATAAATCAAACCACAATGAAATAGGAGTTTTTAGGTGGTTCGGTCCTCCAGACCTACGTCCACCCCACACTCAAAACCTGAGTGTGGCTTACTGCTGCGCAACACAGCTTGCGTCCGCTGGGCATCACAGCTTGCCTACAACTGCTGGGCCTCACAGCTTGCCATCCCGCTGAGCATCACAGCTTGCTGTCCAAAGGAGTCCACCTCTGCAGCGCTGAGCATCACAGCTTGCTGTCCAGTGGAATCCACCACTGCAACCGCTGACTAACAGCTTGAAGAAAGGTATAAGAAGAAAACAAAAGATGGAACAAAACAGCAACGGAAAGCTGTAAATGAAGAACAAGAAATATAGCTCTCGAAGGAGCAGTTCTGGCTTGGATTTGATCCAAATGCCAGACAACCACAATCTCTCTCTCTCTCTCTCAGCTCGAGCACTCTATCTCTCTCTTTCTCTTCTTTCTCTTCTGCTCTTCTTCTCTTTCTCTTCCTTTTTCTTCTTCTTCTCTTTTGCTGGAACGAGGGGCTCTCTGCTCCTGCTCTTCTGGTTCAACTCACCCAGCTTCGATCTGCCTTCTCTTGATGAAGAAGACTTGTATATATAGCAGCAGCAGCAGTAGCTAGGGCGTGTGTTCTCCACATTTCCCGTCCAGGACTTTTGGCCACGTGTCGTCTTCCTGTTAGCCCTTCCAGCCTCGGATCACGTGCCCTTCATTGGCCTCCACGAGCAGAGCACCTGTCAGACAGACGAGAACACTTATCAGGTTAAGTATAAACCCTGTACAGACTTTAAGGAAGCAATGCATTGTATAGACTTGCTGTGAGGAACAGCAATGTGTAGACTTGTGAAGCGCAACTGCATGCAATGTATAGAGTTCAATGTAAAGACTTGACGTTATGCAGCCTGGGCAATGTATAGACTTGGCCCAACTAAGAACCAGTCGAGGTATAGACTTGGCTGAAGCCAACGCTGAAGCAATGTTCAGACTTTGTTCAATAGCAACGTACAGACTTTATTCAATGTATGGTCTTAGTGTGTGCGAGCATGCTAACATTCAATGTGTAGACTTTGAGTCTGTAAAGCAAGTGTTGTACAGACTATGCAAGCATGACACTGGGCGATGTATAGACTTACACTATCGGATGTGTAGACTTTATGAGAAGCGAAGCAAAGGCTGTACAGACTTCAACCAATAGAAGCATGATGTACAGACTTGAATTCAAGTGATGCACAATGTACAGACTTCATGAAATGATGTATGCAATGCACTGGACAATGTATAGACTTCATCATGTGAAGACTTGAACAAGGCATGTATAGACTTCACGTTGTGAAGCAATGTATATACTTAGCTGAAGAAACTCTGTACAGGCTTGACCAAGGCAAGGCAATCGAGTGTATAGACATCCACAATGTACATACTTGCCAAGCGAAGGGGCTGTACAGACTTAATGAATGATGCAAGGCAAACGAATGTATAGACATTCAATGTATGGACTTGTCAAAAGAAACTCTGTACAGACTTGATCAGATCAAGACAACTGAATGTATGGACTTCCAATGTGTAGACATGCCAAAGATAACTGGACGATGTACAGACTTGAACAAGGTAAAGTCTGTACAGACTTGGAAGTTCACAGTGTGTAGACTTTGGCAAGGCAACGTCGGTAAAGCAACCACTGTATAGACTTGCTGAACAGAGCATAGGTAAAAGTCTCAATGTATAGACTTGGAAGTGCAACGTAGGAAAAGATGCCAATGTACAGACTTTGGCAAAGCAGCGATGTACAGACTTGCACAGTTCCAGCTAGAGGATGTATAGACTTGGAAGATGAAAGGCGATGTGTAGACTTTGAGGTGAACGGGAGACTGTATAGACTTGGCCCCTTGAAGGGTGTATAGACTTCAGATGTGCAAGCTACAGTGCCGTTCTATGGACTTGATCTCAAGGATTGGCTGTACACGCTTTGAAGGCTTAGCGGAGGATGTACAGACTTTGAATATGAAAACCAATGTATGGACTTCAGGTGAAGACCAATGTACATACTTTGAATATGAAGACCAATGTTCAGACTTTGAATATGAAGATCAATGTATGGACTTGGAAAACAAAGGGAGCGTGGACCCATCAGAAGGGGGCGTCGACCCACAACTGTCCAGACTATGCATGAGACGGTGAGCCATGTGCAGACTTTGAAGCTTAACAGAGACACAGGATGTACAGACTTCAGATAGAATGCACAATGTGTGGACTTGACCAATGTTCAGACTTTATGTAATGCATGCACAAGACGATCAAGGCTAAGTCTGTACAGACTTTGAGAGACGGTGCATTGAGACGCAACTTGAGACGCATGGCTGTACAGACTTCGACTTCAATGCATAGACTTTGAATGCTTGAGAGACGATGCATGAGACGCAAATTAAGACGCTGGACTCTGTACAGACTTGAGCGATGTATGGGCTTAGCTTCGTGCAAGCTACAGTCCAATGTATGGACTTTGAAGTTCAACTGGTGAGTGTACAGACTTCACCAATGAGACGCTCACTGTACAGACTTTGTCTGTGACACATCCAATGTACAGACTTAGCCATGTATGGACTTAACTGCTCGCACCAGCATACAGACTTTTTCTGTGACACATCCAATGTACAGACTTAGCCATGTATGGACTTAACTGCTCGCACCAGCAATGTATAGACTTGGTAGCATGAACTGTGCACATGAATGTACAGACTCTAAGGCATGAGCAAATGCAATGTACAGACATGCAAAACTGGGGAAATGCAATGTATGCTGGAACACATTAATGCAATCTATTCAAACAGAATAATGCATTCAAAACATCATTTCATCATCATTCATGTTGCTATCATATGCAGAATGCTCAAGGATCTCAAGGATAAAGGATGCACAGAAATGCACTCACTTTGTTGCTATCATCAAAATAAAATAGCATTGCTATCATCAAATCAACATAGCACATACTTGTGCCTAAGGGGCACAACAGGGAGGGGAGGGGGAGGGGGACGGGAGGGAGAGCGGGGTCCGCTGGAGGGGTTGTGGGTGCAGGGGGTTCAGATTTTTTTTCATTTTAAAAATCAAAGTCACTCCATGTGGGAATGACTTTCATCTGAAGTGGCTCACATATGGAGCGACTTTCATTTGTCTATCTCTCCTCTCTCCCCCCCTGTCTCTCTGTCGACTTTCACTCTCTCTCGTCCCCCCTCCCTCCCTCTCTCTCTCTCCCTCTCTTTGTCACGGTCGGAGGGGGGACATCAGAGGGGGGACGCCTCCGGCCCCGTCCCTCTCTCTCATCCCGTCCCCTCCCTCCCGCTCTCTCTCTCTCCCTCTCTCCCTCCCTCCCTCCCTCTCCCTCTCTCTTTCACATTCGGAGGGGGGACGTCGGAGGCGAGTCCTCCTCCCTCCCTCTCCCTTTTTATTATCCCGTCCCCTCCCTCCCTCTCTCTCTATCACCATCGGAGGGGGAGACGCCTCCGGCGTCCCCCTCCCTCCTTCTCCCTCTCTCTCATCTTGGCCCCTCCCTCCCTTTCCCTCTCTCTGTGACAGTTGGAGGGGGGACGCCGGAGGCCCTCCATGCACTATCTCTCTCTCTCTCTCTCATCCCGTCCCCTCCCTCCCTCTCTCCCTCTCCCTCTCCCTCTCCCTCTCCCTCTGTCGCCCCCTTAAACCCCTTCCCCACCGCTGGAGTCCCCTCTCCTCCTCTGTGTGTGTGGTGGCCCAGTAGTAGGTAGAATGGCCATCGACTGCCGGAGTGTAGGGGGATGGGGTGGTTGGTCGACGTGTTGGAGGGGGGAAGAGAGGCCACCGGAGGTCTCTCTCTCTCTCTCTCTCACACACACACACACGACTAACCAGGGTTAATTTAGTCTTTTACTCACATTGAGTGTAAGTTAACCATAGTTTGGTTAACTTTGGTAGTACGGAATGAACGGCAGGGACCTATATGTATAACAGTGAAGCTTGTAGGGACTTTTAAGATAATAGTCAGATTTGAGGGACTAATCGATAATTCGTTAAGTTTGTAGGGACTAATATGCAAAAAACCCTTGAGTTAACTAGATTCGGACCTGTTAGGTTGGCCAAATCTGATTAACTTAAAAGACCTATGTGTTGACTCATTGTGACCGGTTCACTTCTTTGCTTCTTCCTCTCCTCTGGCGATGATACTGTTGCCTATTGGTATTGCCTCCCCCAAGCACCATCTTCATCAGCAGTTTGAGATGACAAACCTAGGCCTTTGTGCTGTTTTCTCTTTCTTGAGGTTGCTTACTCCTCTTGGGACTTTGTTATCTTAGTAGAAATATATCAGTGACATTCTTTAGCACACGACTCTTTTTGATTCTCACATAGCTAACAACTATATGGAACTTCATCTTAAGTTTTGACCTTTTGTTGGTGTTACCTTTAGCGGATCCTATGTGTTATCGTCAGTCTGTTAACCATCTCCCATCCTGACATTGTTCATACCATACATATTTTGAGTTAGTTTGTTGGCTTTCCCACCTTAGTCCACTTCATTGCACTTGTGCATGTGCTACCAATGTGGCACTATTTGTCAATCCTTGTTTATGTCCTCTTCGGCCACCTTGGAGCTTCATGCTTATTCTGATGCTAACTGGGTTGGTGATCTTACTGATCATCGCTCCACTATTGGTTTATGCATCTTCTTGGTCTCTTCTCTTATCTATTGGTAGAGTAAGAAGCAAGCCATGGTCTCTCGCTCCAATATTGAGGTTGAGTACCATGCTATGACTTATACCTCTTGATGTGGGATGGGGCCGAGATTAGTTGACCGCCATATTAAGTTGCTGAAGAGCGGGTATTTGCCAAACTTTACGCGTTCGGTCTGAGAGGATGTGTCAAACACCTGGTGTGCAGACTTGGGCCATTCATGGGGTGACTGGGGGGTTGGGGGGGGTGTGGGGCAGCTAGGCTGTTGCAATGGGCTAGGGATCGAGGTGGCTAGGAGGCGGTTCTAGGAGGTGCTGTGGCAGGGAGCGGCGGTGGCCGCACACATGAGAGCAATGGTAGGGTCCCAGCAGGTTGGCGGCAACATTAGGAGAGGGTTATACAATTAGTGGTGGTTGGCAACAACAGTGGCAATAGAGGCACCAACCGACGAGCAGGGGCATGACGGCGGTCCGGTAAGGCTTTCCGACAATGGCATAGACATGGAGATAGTCACGGGTGTCTAAGAACAGGCTGCGACCAAGGTTTGCTGGTGGCGGCGCGGGCTACAGAGTAAAAATCCTCCAAATTCGAGTTCAAAATTCTTCCATTAATTGAAAAGGAGGGTTACGTGACTTTTATAGTGGTTAGGCTAACCCAAACTCTACCATGACTTCCTAAACATCTCGGGACCAAAATACGTGTAGACTCAAGAAATAGTGTGAAAATCACACCAAAAATATATTAAAATAGAAAAGAGACTAAACTAGGTCTAAGTGAGCCAAATAAGAAATATAAACATCGGAAAATTAACATAGGAAATCCTACTCCACTTTAGACTATTAGATTACATTAAATAAAAATATATAATATAATGACTCTACTGTGACTCTGATCATCTTTTGTGAAACGACGTCATCGCATGACACACAAGTCCATTGCTTGATGTAACAAGTCTTGCTTCCCCATCAATCGCCCCGGTTCGAAAAAATTCATCTTCGAATTTTGAAATGTAGAAGTATGGAGGAGTTGACTACGGGAGCCCAAGTTGAGAACTCAACATAGATAATCATATTAAGAATCTCGAGCTACTATTTATGTGAATCGCAAAAGTTTTGTCACATCAAATCAACTTGAGATGATTTTAGAAAAAACACATTGTTGGACTGATTAGCTTTTAGTAATTCGTTAGGAAAGGTGAGACATAAGAAAAGAGCATCGAACACGTCTTTAAAAATAAGAGCCAATCCAAACTCTGCAAATAATGCTTGATCCCAACTGTCGGAAAGAGGCTGACGCGGTCAACTACACCTAATGGATCAGCCTCGATCATCGTCTCATCAATTAAACTTAAACCACGATTGACCAATAAATTTTGATCCTATCCATCAAAAGATAGTGACTTCTCTTCAACAGTGTCTGCAATTGGTTTTTCAATCACTTTTGTTGATTGTGGAGATAGACAAAGTGGAGGGAGAGATGAATTCGAGAAGTGGAAATTTTCTTTTAGATGAATAGGCTGAAGAGTGCACTCCGTCCGATCAGGATCTATAGCAACTTGGCATTCTTCCATCCCGTTTTAGCCCAAACTGATGTAGGAATCCAGTGAATCAATAGTGCACCATGCTCTATCCATAAAACAACTTTCAATTTGGTGACACCTTGAACCTGTTGATAGAACTCCACAAAAGCTCTTTCACCCTTAATAATAATCTTGCTAGTTTTCAATAGTGAATCAATAAGGGATCGAGAAATATAATTATCTCGATGCTGCTCATCTATAATTACTCTTGTTCGTTCTTGGTTCGGCAAAGATATGTTGAAACTGAAATTACTTTCAAACACATCAAAGAGATTATCTAGGACCCCAATTTGATAGAACAAACTAGTCCATGTGCTCTGATACCAAAATCTGATGCGGGATGAAGAAGAGAGGACCGTGATGGACCGAAGTGGACCACTCTCTTCATCTCTTGAGAGCTGCTGGGCCTATACAGCAATTGGCCCCGAGGCGTTGTGAAACGGATAAGAGGCAGAAAGGAAGGAGAGAGAATAAAGAGGGGGTGGGGCTGAGGGGTGGTGCGGTGCAGTGCGCCTAGTTTGCACGCGTGGGGCACACCATACAGATTGTGAAAGAGAGAGACAGTGGTGGGAGAGAGAGAATGGAAAGAAGGGGAAGAAGGGGGTGGGGTAGGGGTCATGCAGCTATGGTTGAGAGGGAAGGGAAGGAGAGGTAGGGGAGAGAAGATTGGGATAGAGGGGAACGACGGGTTGTTGACTCTAGCGTCGGTGGCATCGCGGGTGGCCGGCGACGATAGAGGAGGTGGTGGCGCTTGCGGGGTGTTACCAAGAAGGGGTGGTGGGAGAAAGGAGGTGGGTTTGAGCGCGGACGATGGGAAGAAGACGACGATGGTGGGTCCTGCTGGCGTGGAACGGGTGGCCCTGATTGCAGGCGGCGGTGCAACCGCTTGTGTTCGTGTATAGAATGGAGAAGGAGAAAGAGGAAGAAGAAGGAGGAAGATTGGGGGGCTGGCAACTAGGGTTTGGGAAACATGGCCTTCGCTGCCTCCCTCTCTCAAGGCGCTCTCATCTCTCTCATAGAAGACAACAAAAATTCTTCAAATTCGAGTTCCAAATTCTTCCATTGATTGAAAAGGAGGGTTACATCACTTTTTATAGTGGTTAGGCTAACCCTAACCCTACCATGACTCCCTAAACTCCTTTGCACCAAAATGCCCTGAACTCAAGAAAATAGTCTGAAAATCGCACCAAAAATACATATAAATAGAAAAGATACTAAACTACCTCCAAATGAGCCAAATAAGGACTATAAAAATTGGAAACATAACATTGGAATTCCTAATTCACTTTAGACTACTAGATTAGACCTACATTAAACAAAATTATTTAATAAAATGACTCTACTGTGATTCCAATAATCTTCTGTGAAACAACGATATCACGCGATGCACAAATAAGGTCCATTGCTCAATGTAACAAATCTTGCTTTCGCATCACCTCTGCTAAGATTGCTTGGCTACATCGTCTTCTTCAGGATCTTGGCGTCGCCTCTATAACTCCTCTACTTGATTGGTAGAACTGGAGTGATCTTTAGATTGTAAGCAATCTGGTCTTCCATGAGTAAACCAAACACATTGAGATTGATTGTCACTTCATTTGTTGGGAGTACCTATTTGGCACCTTGATTCTTTTTCATATTTCTTCTGCTGAGCAGCTTGTTGATTTATTTACCAAGTCTTTGATGACTCTGCACTTCAACGAGCTAGTTGACAAACTCTTGGTCTATGATTCCCAGTGAGTTTGGGGGGGGGGGGTTGTTAATAGAGGTTGTATCACATATGTGTACAACTTTCCTTTCTATATTTTGGTCCTTCTGTGTGTAGAATGTCGGCCTAGTGGCCTTGTCCTATTTGGGGCATTTGTACTTTTATATATAATTGATTGTATACTCAGTGGAGAGGTGCACCCTCCAGTTTCTCCCCTCCTCCTTGTCATAACAATTGTAATCTCCTCCAACACCACCACATTCTCCTTTTTCTCTATCTCCTTCTCACCTCTCTTCTTGGTCTCAGTCTTAGTTTCATCTCATGACTGTGGAGAGACAAAGATCTTAGAGAGAATTCATACAGATGTTGAGAGATGGCAATTCATTCTGTTTAAAAGATTAGTAACATCTGGCTCTTTCATGGAATACAAAATGGTCTTTTCTTGTTCCTGGTCTCGGTTTCATCTCAAGTCCATGCTTTCTCGCCATTCTGTTGTCTCCATGTTTTCTTTGGTGGTACTTCTGATTTTTGTTAATCTTGGTAAGTATACTTGATATTGTTCTGTTTGATCTGAAATCATGCTTGGTTTTCCTCCATTTATTCACTCAAATTTACCGTGCACAATCCACATATGTGGAGCTGGATGGGATAAATAATATTCTTACCTGTACATTAGGGGTTTTAGATCTGTAAATATTTGTGTTCTTTATTTACCTTTAGATGGATGAAACTAGCAATGTTAAATTTTACTTTTTCAGTCTTCTTGTTGCTTTGATGAAGCATGAAAGGTGACCATAAATGTTGAAAGTAAGATGCTGGCTCATGCAACACAAGAATGTTTTGAAGATCAAAAACTCAGGATATTTGCTGCTATTATTAGGTTTTTGCTTCTCATTTTCTTATCTGCTAGAATACTTGATTGAGTAATGCTTGCTGCACAACCCCTCCCCCCGAATTACACCCCCGGGGCGTGCAGCAAGTTTTTTTTTTAAATTTTGGAGATGGGGCCCACCCCCTCTAACTTGCCGTACGCAGCACAGCCCTGTCCAAAGGCCCAAAAAAATAAAAAAAACTGTATGAACAGTAAAAAGTTACTGTTCACACAGTCTTTTTTTCCTTTGAATTTTTGGGCTCTCCGATGCCAAGATTGGCGTGTACGGCAAGTAAGAGGGGGGTGAGCCCCCCCTCCCAAAATTTTCAGAAAAAAACTTGCTGCACCCCCATGGGGTTGTAATTAGGGGTGGGGGATGCAGCGAGCATTACTCTACTTGATTTACACTCTTTTTTCTCAAACAAATGAACATTATGTAGATAATTCACTTATCCGAGCTGGTTGGGATTAATGAAGGGATCAGGTTTGGGCTGGCATATTGGTTGTCACATTTAACATGACATGTGGAACTGAAACCAGCTAAAACTGGATCCGAACTGGCAGTTCCCAATTTTACTTTGGCTGGTTTCAGGCCCAGAACGGTGGTCACCAGAGAACTCCTGGTCAAGGATTAATATGTAATAAACTGGTTGTTTTAAATTATGTTTATTTTTGTATTATCTTTTTATTGTAGTGACCAGGACATAAAAATGCACTTTACTTACCGGAGAGAAAAGAACACAGCGCGGTGATTGGGAGCACTGTTGGCGAGATTGAAGCAGTCTATAACAACCAGGTTATAAAAGTGGTCTTCACCAATTGGGAATAAAGGAGTGGTGGGTGGAGAGGAAGAACCACTGGTGGGGGCCACCACCTGATGTGTGCTGCTGTCACCACAACATCCGGCTGTTGACCCGCGGCCCATTTCTTAGCATCCATCGCTGCTGCCTGTCTCCCTGATAACATGTCTTGTTGTCTATGGAAACTAATTATCCTCTTTCACTCATTCCCTTATTTTTTTCCCCCACATCACCCACTTGCCTGGCAGAAGCTATTTTCCCCCATTTTTTCCCCCTCCCCTACTCTTCCCCTCCCCACTTCTAGATTGGAATAGTTGGAATTGGCTGGCTTCATGTGAGTATTAGGACAGCAAAAGCTGGCTCCAGAAAAGATCCTGGTTCTATAACAATGATTAAAGCAGTAAGGTCCTTGAATTTCCGGGGCCTATATTAATGTTGTTTTTTTATTTTTGTATCTGGAAAGGATACTTGGAATGGAAACAATCATGCTCCATGTAACTATTATCATAAACTTTTAATGTTAATGCGATGATTGGATTATTTGTTACTGTGAAACCACAATGGCTCAAAGCTTGAAATAAATTGTAATATTTGCTATAATCATTTCATTATGGGGTATAAGCCGTGTTACAGTATCCAGACTTACTAGCTAGCATCTTATCTTGTCGTAGTCTTGCCAGTTTATAAGGTCATTACTTTTGAGGACAGGATGCAGGCATTGTTTTCATTATAATGTTTTCATCAGCTCTTATCTTTAGTTCGGGCAAGGTTGCATAAAACATGCTTGCTTTCATCATTCCTGCTTGCGTATGATTGCCATTTTTATCATCAATATCATCATGTAACATTCACATTTTTGCAGCTAATTCAAATGCTGTGAAGGTGAGCTGCGAACTTCTTCGAATCTTTGTCACAGGTACATAGGAGGTTTTCTTTGAACCTTTTCTGGGGCCTAGTTTTCAGTCTGTCATCCCCATGGAGTTGATAAAACAGGTTTTCTTGGCAGAGGCTGTACAGCGTGCGGCTATAATTGCTGAAGCTGAGGGGTCAACGAAAATTGAAGCTACGCATTTTGAGAGAATCCTCCCACAGCTGCTTCTGGACTTTTAAAAGTAGTCAAGTGTGGAAGAAACTTTTGTAATTATTTAGTGGTCGTTCAATATTGTGAAGAAACCCAATAAAATGCTTGACGGCCAATATTAAATTGTTAAAGTAGGATCGCCGTATTATGTTTTTTCTTCACATCCTTTCTCCCTTGGTAAAATAAGTTTTTTGCATACTCTCAATCCTCCATGGGTGCGTGACCCGGGGTTTTCTGATTCGCCAGGTTCCTCGCTGCCCATTTTTTTTCCTGCGTACTCCTAGTCCAATAGTACCTCCCTCATCTAGTGATGTTAGCGAGATGTTATATTTATATCCTATACGTTTGTAAATATGTCCATAGTGTCATTTATGTCTTTGGATATACTAGTTAAAATACAAGTGCAAATGCACGCTGAGTTTATGCAATTCATGTGTCTAGGAAAGGTTGTTAAATAGGGAAATAAGAAAGGTGGTTAAAATGCACGTGCAAGTGCATGCTCAGTTATGCAATTTTTAGGGGAATAATAGTCAACATGCTTATTCCAGGGATGCTTATTCCAGGGATATATAGTTAGATATGAGGGATTTGAATGGTATACTTTCAAAAGAAATGTTCTTAGTTTAGGTCTTTAAAGGCAAACGGTCATGAAAAACCTAAAACATAAAACATTTGATTGCATGCCCACTCATGGTTTTAGGTCATACAATGTGTCTAACGTCTATTATATATATATATATATATATATGAGAGAGAGAGAGAGATTTGCTAGCATACAACTCTATGTTACAATACCTAGGGCCCTATCAAAATGAAGTCACGGATTATTGGGAAATAATTTAATTAAACTTTTCGATAGATATCTTCCCATTTTATATTTGCTTACTTTATTTTCTTCTTTTTGAGGTTTAAAGGAACTGAAGTATCCCGGAAGAAAGTATCCTGGTATTTTGATTGGTTTCTCTCTTTTTTTTTGTAAATATATCGTGAGTTTTATGAATTGTTATAGACATGTAGTTGTTCAACATGTTACTTTCTACTAAGACATCTCCTTTAAATCCTTGGCATATATATATATATATATATAATTCGAGAATGAAAATTCTTCTCGTCCATTCTCGATGTCTATCATAATATTGACACTATTTTTAGATAAGTAATTGAATATATTACAATATAAAACAGTTGTACAGGCATAGTTATCGTCTACACGGATAGATTGTAGACTAGTAAGCTTTGGAATAACTATGATAGTGTTCATGACTCCACGGCAAAACTGTGGAGAATTTTAATGTTGAATCTGCTAAAGACTTCCTGCTCTCTTCTAGTGAGCCGACGGAATTAGCGCTTTTTCCCCTACGATCCCGGCCATCTTCTACAATATGCAGAAGCCATTGAACTTTAGAGAAGTGTTGGTATTATCATAAATTTGTTCACATGTTTCCCTCCATAATGTCTAGATGGTAATGGGGAAGAGCAACTGTGCTAGTCTGGTGGGTGGCCTCTGCCCCGGGAAGTTTAGGGGTTTGAGGCTTGTAATTCTCTTAGCGAATACCACTTCTTGGACTCTTCTGTGCAAATCAAATCTGAGATGAATATCTTTCCCATATCCAATGTGAATATATAGGAACAAGTAAAGAACATATGAACAACGCTTTCCTCATCAGTTCTGCATAGAACTCAGCGATTGGGAAGATGGAAACCTCGCCATTTCAAAATTTTCCAGTTTAAAGAGTGTGGGTGTTGCCGAGTGCACAGCCAAGTTCTTTGCCCGGTTGGACCCCTCCCTCCATATCCCCAGGTGGGGGCGAACTCCCCTTGGGGGCCCCTCCACCCAGCCCGGCCAATCTCCGCGCAAGCTCATCTCGGTCCCGGTCTCGTTTGAGATCGATTGACGTACCAACGTGAAGGAACTCGCGAAGACGGAGTCTCGGTGTCGCACGGGTCAATCTTCTCAGTCCATAGGCACGCGACCAGCCAACCAGTCCAATCCTCGTATCCTTATCGTCTTTTGCTCACACTTGGTCAAAGGTGGGCCCAAGAAGCCAAAAATAGGGGATTTTATAGAGCTGGGAAAAAACCCCCACTCAGCCCCGCGTAAACCCCCCAAATGGGGGGGGGGTTTACGTGGGCCTGCCCGGTTGGGTTTACGCGGACCTGCCGGGGGGGGGTTTCAGCCTCGCGTAAACTCCCCAGGGGGAGTTTACGCGGACCTGCTCGGCCCCCCGAGCAGGTCCGGGTAAACCCCCTGGCCTACAAGAAAAAAATATTTTTTAAACAAAAAATGGGCTTTTGCCCCGCGTAAACCCCCCCTCTCAGAAATAAAAAAAAGGTTTTTTTATTTACAGGGGGTTTATGCGGACCTACTCACCCCCTCTAACCAAGTTCGCGTAAACCCCCCCCCCCCCCAACCCTTCATCTTCCACTATGAATCCCCCTTAGAAGGTCAAGGGGCATACAACACATGGACACATAGACAAGAACCTGCAAGTGTAAGGACTTATGTCCCAAGGCTTTCGGCAAAGACGCAAGGAGCAAGGCTTGTTGGGTGGCTTGTTGATCGGATCGTATACGCCGAGGGTATGTCGAACGTACTCCCCTCACATGGCGTCTAGCCGTTTCACTCAAGTCCATTCCCTCGCGTATGAGGCATTATGATAACGGTGAATACACCCGCACATCGGGTCGGCCCACGTATGGTGCGTTATGATAACAACGCGCACGCCATAATGCCAGATTTGCTCCCGTCATGGGACCATGTGCCCGCCGCTCGTCCCGAGCCGGCCACCGACGGTCCCGACCGTTGACCCGAGTTAGTCGGACCCTGCCCCGGAAGTAATATTCCCAGGACCGGCTTCAACTCCCCGGCATGAAGACACTAGCCTCTAGGAACCCGTACCCGACTGCTCACCTCGAGCCATGTCTGGCCTCCCTCAGGCACCAGCCAGTGTCCGTCCCTACCATCCAGTCTAGCCCTCCCTCAGAAACTCGGGGATGCCCTTAGCTCCCTGTGGAGAGCCTCTGTAAAAACACGCGGATATCCGCTTTATTTTGCATTGACCCAGAGACCAACCCACGTGTTGGAATTATCCCGCGGTTTGCACCAGATGTATTTCGGCCTTTTAGGCCCACTTGTAAAGCCTATATGGCATCTATAAAGCAAGAAACCAGTTGACTATGCATACCCGTACCCGGGTTTCAGTCTCACCTTCACACCAGCCAGTGTGTGTCCAATCTCCCAGACCCCAGTTAATTAACCCGCCCAGTCGAGTGCGACGGTCACCCTATAGTTGCAGGGTATCCCTACTCCCCTATCCATGGCATTAGAAATATGCAGGCCCTTCTTCAGCACGGAACAAAGGTGTTCGGATTCAATCCGATGTAAATAAACACCGACTGCTTGCGATCAGTGGGGAAAGACGTCCCGTACATGAATCCCCGCAATCGCCTGCACACTTGCACCTGTGGAACCTCCCTTCTCTCCACGTGTCGCCCGATACTCTCCTGCCCATGTGCCGCGTCCTGGCGACGCTTCCACGGTCAAAATTTGGTTCCATAGGTGATTATCGAGAGATTGACTGGCACGCCCGCACCCTGTCCAGTTACCCAGTCACCCCGTTACCTTGGTTCCATTCACCCAGAATGAGCAACAACTCTATTTCGCATGCCGCTATTAGCATTCATTCACTCCCGACAACTTCTCGTGCAAGTTGACCCCTCTCGACTTTCTGTAAAAGGAGAGTGTACGATACTGCCGTGAGAGACATTTGGCTACAAAGGAAAATACCCCCGATATAACATAAACTCCCCCATTTTTATTTGTCGCTTTATTTCCCCCTCTTGGCTCGGTCACCGACCTATGTATTCTCTGACGCCTCCGCGTCGTCGGGAAACAAAGTTGGCACGCATGGTGGGACGTCTCCCGCCTTTCTTTTTTTTTTGCTGAAGAGAAGCTTGTGCGAGCCCTGAAGCCATGGTGCCCTTTTCCTATCCTTGCAGTGAGAGGTAGAGGAGGGACACGTTCCCCTGCAGCTTCCAGTTCACGTTCCAGCAGCCAGATCGTGCCCGACGATCGTCTTCAACCGTCACTCTCTCTCTCCAGCGACCAGTAGGGCCCCATCGTCATCGCCACCCATGCACGGGTGGGCTACTTGGTGACGCCGATCGCTTTCGATGACTTCGCCCCCGTCATCGGATCTCCCTACTTTCTAGGCGTGGTCCCCGTGGCTATCTTGTAGCCAATCCCAGTTCATGTTCCTAACCGTGCGGTCAACTTACCGCGCGCTTCTCCAGCACCGGTGGTGTTGAATCGAAAGACTATCAGATCTTGAGGGGGGGTGAATATATCTACCCCAAAATATCACAATCTATAGCAGTTTAAAAAAACTAGAGCGGAATAAAATGAACTGCTAAGAATGAAACTGCCACAAGTAATGAAACATATATAACGAAATACAATTATCACCAGCAGATAGGAGCAAGATGACTAGTTGCTTCAGTATGGTACTAGGCGGAGGTTGGATCTAAGAACTCCTCACGCAAGGATCAGTGTTCTGACTGAGCCTTTTTATATACCACTGAAGAACTAATCTAATTAGAGATAGAATTTATCAGAAATTCAGAGATCTGTTCTAAGCATTCAATGAGTAGTAGTATGAATGAGAAGTAGAAGCACACATAAGAGCACATGCACTGCAAAGAGGTTTTTAAGGTGGTTCGATCTCAATCCAAAGATCTACGTCCACCCCTTACTCAATTGAGTAAGGCTTTTGCTGACTAACAGCTTGTAAACCGCTGATCCACAGCTTTGGGGAATAGATCCCTACAAACCGCTGATCCATAGCTTTGGAGAATAAATCCCAGACTGCTGAGCCTCACAGCTTGCTATCCGCTGAGAATTACAGCTTAGCTATCTGCTGATACACAGCTTGACTGACTGCTGAGCATTACAGCTTAACTATCCGCTGATATACAGCTTACAAGAGATTTAAAAAGAAAATCAAAGAACAAAAGAGAATACGAACAGAAATGAGAATGTAGCTCTTCAATCGAGCGGTCTGACTCTGGATTTGATCCAGAAGTTAGTACAGAATTATCTCACTCAATCACTCTTCTCTCTCAGATCACCTCCACGATACTCTGTTTTCTTTTCAACAACACTCTCTTGAAATCTTCTGCTCCTTCCAATCTTTTTCTCTCGGCTTCTATTCTCTATCAAGTACTCTCTCAGATTTCTCTCTACTCTTTCCTTCTGCTTCTCTATGTGTGTCTTCAATTGAGCGACCAGGCCTCAATTTATAGGTTCAAGAGAGATTGGGCGCGTGGAAAACACATTCCTGCCCAATAAGTTTTGAAAGAAAGTGTTGCTGGATGTCCATGTGTCAGAAGATGAAATTACGCTGTCCACGTGGCAGAATCTTCAGACTTGATTCCTATCTTGGATCACGTACTAGTGACTTGGATCATGTGCATGAGGTTAAAGACTTCGAGCCACATGACCGTGCTAAGTGTAAGGCATGTTGCCTTTTACATATTTGATCCTGGGTCCTTTAGTGACTTAAGTTCCTGCCAATCAGAACAAAGGCATTTTATCAAACACTTTGTCAGTGTAGTTGGATATTCAATATGCATTGGCCTATGAGACTTGAGTTATGACATAAGTGATAGAGCAGACTAAGATGCACATACCTTATTTCAAATGATGCATGATATGCTCTGATCTGAAAGCATGCACATACCAGGATGTCGCATGTGCATGGACCGTAGAGATGCACAAACTTGTATATGCGTAGACCTTAGACTAAGCATTAACTCTAGATGTGCACAGACCCATGCTATGCATGTGCAAAGGCAAAAATGTGCTCAGACTCTAGATGTCGTATATGCTCAGACTCTAAATGCAATAATGAAAAAGTGCACCGACCTTAGTGTGTGCAAATGACTATGTGCATCGACCTTATTTAGCACACGGCACAATGTGCACCGACCTTTTTTTGTACAAGGCACAATGTGCACTGACCTTGTTATGACTAAGACAAGGTGTCCAACGACCTTATTTATGACTAAGGTAAGATGTGCATCGACCTTACATGCAAGATGAAAAAATGTGCACAGACTTGTAACAGTAACACAGGTAGACTTTGATCAACCTTTAAGTGCACAATAGTAAACATGCATCGACCTTAGATGCTTGAAGACTAAACTTGCATAGACCTTTATTGACTGAACAGTAATGTGCTCAGACTTGTGTGAATGACTAAGGCAGATGTGCATCGACCTTAGTATGACTAAAAATCAAATGAGCATCGATCTTAGATGCACTACAGTAAATGTGCACCGACCTGCCTCTACCTAGAAATGCAACATGCATTGACCTTCATGTACTGTAGAGTGAATGTGCATCGACCTACATACACTACAGAATGGACATGCATCGACCTTCATGCTATCGCTAACACATGTGCATCGACCTCACTTTGCTAAATGTAAAATGTGCACAGACTTTGTTCTGCGATGCCAAGATGTGCATCGACCTTGATCTTGCACAGACTGGATGTGCATCGACCTTGGTGTTGCACAAGGAGCAATGTGCATCGACCTTGTATGTGAACACTGCACACTAGCATCAACCTTAGTGAGTACATGTACACACTAGCATCGACCTTATCTACTATGCCTAGTCGATGTGCATCGACCTTTGTTATGTGCAGATGAAAATGTGCACTGACCTATATGAATGAAAGCTTGAATGTGCACCGACCTAATGTAGCGATAGACATGTGCACCGACCTTATGTAAGGCAAAAACACAACAACCAATCATCAAAATTATGAACACAATGCATTGTTACCTATATCAAAATTTAGCACAGTATATACTATTGCCAGCATCAAAACACATTAAATTCAGAGGATCATAAATCAGAGAAGATAAAACATTCTTCCACACAAACTCTCCTCAACATTCTCCCCCTTTTTGATGATGACAAAACCTTGTAAATTTTGATGGTAACACTAGATGATGGCAACACTAGTTTTATTAAGTGTCAGAGAGAGAATGGACAGACTTTCTATGAATGCAAAAAAATGCAACTATCTCTCTGCACTACCCCTTCGCCAAACATTCCTCATGACAAAAACCATCAAAACACACCTTTTCTCCCCCTTTGCCATTAGCAAAAAGAATGATCAGAAGGCTAAAATTTGAGAAAGAGTTGAAATTATGATGGAGATGAAATTTGATTGACAACCTAAATAATCTTTCATTAACAAAGCAGACTTAGCTCAGAGTCTTCAAGTATAAGATTTCATATAATGCAGCCTTGAAAATATGATGGATTAAAAATGATAAAAGTTAGAGAATAAGTACAGCATTCTTTGAAAGAAAATTACGGTTTGAACTCTTTTAATAGCAATAAACCAGACTGACATGTAGCATATCAGATGTTGCCTTACTTCATCTTATACATCTGAATTTCAAAGCATTTCTTAGGAGAGACCAGACCATGTATTGAGACTAAACAAATTTCACTGTTATGAAATTATCTACAGGTTTATAGCAAAATTTTTCTGTTCATTTGCTCACAAAATTCAGAACAGTTAAGTAGAATCCATACCTTTTTACATAAGGGTGTACATTTATCGGACGCCAATACCCCTAGTCACTTAGTAGGATTTACTATTCTGTTTCAAGTTTAGTTGTCATCTTTTTACATAAGGGTATATACATTTATCAGACACCAATACCCCTAGTTACTCAGTGAAACTATCCTTTTAATTTTTCAAACAGAGTTGGCCAAGAAGCTTCATGACATAGGTTCACATGATCTTTGATAAGGAACCCAGTTTCTCAGCGCATTTGGCCATTGCTCTGCCATCAACATATTTGACTATTCATTTTAACACAGCTGCCCATTTGATTTTTAGAAAGAGTTGTTTAAAAATAATACACATTTATGGGGTTTTCAACCAAGTTATCTTGAAATTAGATGCTTTCAGTTTCTGAAAGGGTCCATTAGACATGACATGATCAATATGGTTGAGATCTATTAAAGAGTCATCATTAGATTCTTTTCATTGAATTTGGTCTTTACTCTCTAAAGTTTATTAAATTTAAACCATCAGCTCATTCATGAAACACTACTACTTCTTATAAGAGAAGACTTCTGATTTTAGCAGCTTAGGTTAATGAACGAACTATAAGTTTGTCATTTATTCAGATGGTCAAGAGGAATATAGGTGCTTGATGTCAATGGATGGAAATAGATGAGAAATATCAAGCAAGAATTTTTAGATGGTCAAGAGGACATGTTTAGAATAGACAGAGTGTGTTCAACAAAGAGTCGACATTGGATGTCGACATTATTCAGAACTTGAACTGATGATATGTTCTTTTACCAAAATTATTCTGAACTCCCCCTATCAAAATGTATGAAATGATATGATCATGAAAGATATCACATGTGTGAACCCTGTCTATATGCTCTAAACACAAAGCTAATGAACATGAATCATCAAGGATGATATGAAAATGCACAAACTCCCCCTGACTGTATACATGAGTTTTCAGATATGTGTGAGAAATGCCATGTCATATTCTAGATATATGCAATGTTGACCCATGGTACTGGGTGGAGGTAAACCTGTACACATGATGTAGATTTCTAGATAGACTTAATCTGCCCTTCTTCCAGCGTACCATTTGATATACCAATGGGTCAACTGTGACGACCCAGACTCCGGATACCGGGTAAACCCGATACCACTTCGAACCTGCGAAGTCTCCCAAGAGCGGTAAAGCTCCGAAGGGATAAAAATGAGTGTGTGGAGTACATTGAAGTCCCAGATAAAGTAGTAAGCAATTAATATTTCATTGATCAGGTTTGCTAAAGTAGCAGAAATAAAATTACATTTTCAATTAACAATTTAAATTACACAGAGTCCAGTCCAAATTAAGACAAGTACAATCCAACAGAAAAGAGAACGTACATTGAAGTCGAGGAAACCCGACGCAGGCAACGCTGGCAACTACGAACTGACGCACCGCGCCACGAACCACGACGAAGAAGAAGACCACACCTGAAAAGTAAGGGTGAGTCTCGTGTCACTGGCTCAGTAGGGGTCACGCAGATCCCCACTGGAAACAATGTAATAACACGCTAAACAACGCTAAACAGTAAAGTAAGAAGAACAGAAGTAACAGCAGTACTAAACTACAACAGTAAAGTTGTAAAAGCAGGAGTAAGAAAAACTAAAAGAAAGAGCAAAGCCGTACAGAATAGAAACACGACTGTCGAACGAACCTCGGCTCTCTAAGTTACTCCAAACAATAACAAAAAGGTGAACCCCGATCTCACAAAGTCGGGCGTTACCGATCCATCGTTAGATCACGAAACCCTATTGTGAAAAGCCTACCAAAATAGGTAAAAGTCTACTAAAGACCTACATAGTCAAAAGCACAAACATACACGAGCTCATCATCGTGTACGCTACACAAGACTGGACCTCGAGTAAAGCCAGGCACAGGCTACTCGGAAACTGATCACAAAAACACAAGTCACAAGAGTTACGTGTCAAGTGACAGAAGCACCTCCTCACTAGAAGAACAGCCAGATGCGTCCACTAACGTCTTACACTGCGCCACAAGTATCTCCCCCACACCGGGAATGGTGGTAACTGAGACACTCATAGAACCAAGCACAAGGAATAATAGTAACGAGTGACTAGTCAGGGTCACGCCCATCGGCGCTCGTCTAAATGCCCCTGACCACGTGTGGACACACAAGCTCAATGGCTTGAGCCAGGCCTCTAGCTAGTTTTCTCTCCCAGTAGGACACTACCGCAAGGCAAGGGAGTCCATGGAAACTAGCCTAAAAATCGTATATCAGAAACTTACCCCGCCACCACTCCTAGGTGGGCCGACACACAGGAAAGTGTCACCGGGCTACGACTAGTGGAGGCTCACTAGACACACATAAACTCCAAAACATCAGTGTTGAAGTACGGACAGGCTAAGCACGCACTGTCACACGTACTACGAAGCACCAAGCACGAGACACAAGGTAGCATACCAGACTGCCACCAGACTCAGGACAGACAACTAGACATGCTGACACAACGATCCTTGAGTTTCATGACTCGGGTCAAGATCGTAGCACAAAAGCGGTAATATGCCGCCAATCAGCCTAATCCCCAAGCCAAGGTCACGGTAAACCACACATAAAGGAAATGGCATAGGATCACTTGATCCACACCTCCGCATAACACGAATCACAGAAACCTAAGGGATTACCAAGACCCTCAAAGCACGTGGACACGCAAACCGAGGTAAGACAACACCTTAAGGCATCCAGCACCATGTCTCGATCCATATAGGACTGACGAGACATTCACAAGGTCACATGTCAACCACTGGATCACAACCGGGTTGACCCGAAACCAATAATGACTCTGAAACATCACGGAACACTACTCGATATAATGGCACTCCCGGCTACCCCACAACATGGTCATCACCCTCATAGGGTATCCAAGACATCTACGGGACAATGGGCAAACCACAAGGATAAGCCAAGACAAATGGAGGCGAACATCGGGAAATAGAACAATGGGACTAAATGGTCACATGCCTGACCGCCAGGAAGACCAAGCGGTCAGCCCAAGGGCCGCTAGCCAACCAACTATAAAAACACAGGAGCATGCGGTCTATCGTAGGGCCGCAAGGTGACCCTAGCGGTCATCTACCTGCCCGCTAGACCCAGTCAACCCCCGAACCGACATAAACCAGTCAAACATCTTAGCGGTCTCCCAATGGGCTGCCAAGGACACCATGCGGTCAAGGCTAGGACTGCTAGCCCTAACCGACATAAAAACCATCGAACCGACATAAAACGGAGCTTAGCGGTCATTCACAAAACCACCAAGACCAGCCTTGCGGTCTATCGCGTGACCGCTTGGCCCAACCGATATTCTAGACAAAACCTAGCGGTCTAACAATGGACCGCTGGACAAAGCTTAGCGGTCCTCCATTGGGCCGTAAGCAAACCTAAACGGTCTATCGCATGACCGCGAAGACCTGAATCGACAGAGCCTGAAACCGACAAACCACATAGCCTAGCGGTCACCAAAGGACCGCTAAAAGCTCCCAAACGGTCACTGGCACGACTGCTAAGGCGTCATGGCGGGTAAAATAGAGGAATGGCCGATCTCGACCTTTCCACACCCCTTTCGCCCTAAAATGAAGGGGAAACAACCCTAAAGATGATAAATGCCTTCCACAAGTCGGATGGGATCCAGACAACACCAAAAACATAAGAAACAGGCGATTCCCATGAATCGACCCAAAATGAGTCACGGGGATAGTCGGGCTCATACCGACTCCGATTCTCAACCAAATGCGCTGAAACTGGCGGGAATGAATTCCCAACATGCCAGGGGTTCAAATGAGACCAACTAAACTGAAAACCATCGCCTGGGAAGGCGAACTTGGCTCACACCCCCCGAACATGCTTTTGCCCAAAACGAGGTGAAACCCACTCGTTCTCGCACGGTTCGGCTCCAAATCGTGAGGAAATGCAGAAGAAGAGTAGGGCGTCCATCTCCCTACCTCCATCAAAGTTCTCGCGCGCCGAAATGACTAAACCACGTTGAAAACGTCACACGAACGAAACCACGCCGGCTTTGAATCCACCGAGGGATCGCGCCAACGCCACGCTCTATCCGTCACACCATCACGCGCTAGATCAACTCCACAACGTTCCTGCCTCGCCCACCTCGCCACGGTCGCATGCCCCACGGAGAGAGGAGAGAGAACAAGAGAGAGGAAGTGATCGACGGTGAGGAGAGAGAAAGGAGAAAGAAGAAGAAATAGAAAAAGCAAAATTAGGAATTTCCTAATTTTTGTGAAATCCAATTTTTAGCCCAAAAATTCACTAATTCAGAAAAATACGAAAACATAGTTTAAACGATCCTTGGAAGGAGCACAACGCAACTGTAGCGTCCTCGAGTCGATGAATTCAATAATAAACTCACCACTGGGTTTCGTAACTTGTACAAGAGAAAAACCCGCGTGGATCATCAAATACGACTCAGGACCCACAAAAGCGATCCGAAAGCTCTCCGATAAAGATCCGAAAGACCCAAGATATTACAGTCCTCCCCCCTTATAGGAATTTCATCCTCGAAATTCAAGGAGCTAACAAGTGAACAAGGGAAGAACAAACTCAAACACTGGCTACGCTCTCTAAGCATCAACCAAACTTCAAAACATAAAACATGATAACATAATTCTCAAAAAACACAATTCAGAGGGACACTACCAGACTACAATCACATGCACACGCTCTGGATCTCAAGATAAATCGATCCAAAGAACAAGCACGGCACCCAAATGAACATAAGTCCGACACCTCCGAAACAAGGTAACGTCGCTTCCGTCTCACAGGGAAAGGAGACACGACTCATGCTACGAACACAACTACCGATAAAACTCGGCAGACACAAAAAGCATCAGCTTAAACAAGGAAACATAGTCCTCTTAGCTGACAGCTCAACAACATCGGCTTCCGCGCCAAGGATAACAAATCCGACACACACAACGCCAACGACAGCACTGGACCACGAGCACAATCAAGTCAGTCATCACTCATACTTTACATCCGATTCGAGACGCATGCCAACTCTACCATGACAGAAGAGTACAACAAAACCAACTGACAAGACCTCGGTCCACATAATGCCAAATCAGACTCACAGGGAACTCCTCTCAAGTTGAGCACAACCACCAACGAACGACAATCAACAACAACAATAACACCTACAGAATCCTGGCTCCGTTCTCAACACAGAATCACGGGACACAACTGCAAGCTGGGTCACATCAAGGCATAATTACGGCTGAACACACGGCTAAGATATACAAGCCACACTGCGAACAACTCACCAACAAGGACCCACAACAACAACAATAATCTCAGAGAACGCATCTCAAGGAACCATGATCATGTCCCAAGAGCACAACATCCAAGAAATATAAAGAAACAAAGGGTACTCGACCAGCATAATCACCGACACATTCCCCCAATCCTCACACATGCCAGTGCCAATAGTCAGAAAATCTCCGAATAATGGCAAAGCAATTCACAACATCAAGGCACACTTAGCCAAGACGAAGTCACATCGAGGAAACAAACCTCTCGACCGGACAGAATCTTACAACTAGAATGATCCTCGACCCATGGGTTACAAGCCCACACGCTTCCGCTGCACGCTCAACACACACACACATGCATCAAGGACAACTCAGCATTCGCATCTCAGCACACACTCGGCGCCATCGTAATTCACAAACTACAATATACCACGCCTCGAGTACCGATCCTGCTAACGACCGATCACAAGTCGCCATAGTGCAAACCAGGAAGAGCACAAGCTTCAGCACAAAGCACAAAGAACACATGTCTCAGCTTATCCTCACGTCCTAAAACGATTACTGAACTTTCACAGCACAACAGCCGCCAAAACACGGCACATCGACACGGTGCACAATGGCTCCCAAACATAAAATCTAGGTCCAAAGCCAAGCAACCGTCGAACAAAGAGTAGATCAGGCTCAGAACTAACACTGTCCACACTTAAGCAGACACAGGACAAGGCTTCACCAAGACAACACTTCCAAGGCTTACCTCGAAAATACACCACCAAACAAGATGAGAAGAATCAAGCTCGACTAACAATAGCTCACCAGGAAGGAAAATCCTAGGTTCGCCCGAGCATTCTCTCAAACAAGGCATCTAATCAACCACCTCAACACCAACTCAACACCTCAGGGGCTGAACAAATCTAAGACTGGGACAACCAAAGCAACATAGGAATGTGCACGGTCATCACACCAACAATGAAGTCACCAGCCACCTGAACAAATTACAGAAGAATCTCGAACACCGCACCATAGATTCACGCTTGCCGGCGAACTCTGCCAGGTACAGCACAACCGAGACAGACATCATAACAAAAGGAAAGCACTCCGTCACATCCTGACGAGAGCAAAACCATCTCGCACAGTGCCAACACAGCACGCACAAGACCACACGCGAAAACAAAGTGATAAACAATCGCAAAACCTATGCCAGCTGCCGACTGTACTGGACCTTAAGGACTCTGAATACTGTAATATCTTAAATTCCCATGTACTTTCACACAACACAACTCTGATACCAACTGTGATGACCCAGACTCTGGATATCGGGTAAACCCGATACCACTTTGAACCTGCGAGGCCTCCCAAGAGCGGTAAAGCTCCGAAGGGATAAAAATGAGTGTGTGGAGTACATTGAAGTCCCAGATAAAGCAGTAAGTAATTAATATTTCATTGATCAGGTTTGCTAAAGTAGTAAAAATAAAATTATATTTTTAATTAACAATTTAAATTACATAGAGTCCAGTCCAAATTAAGATAAGTACAGTCCAATAGAAAAGAGAACGTACACTGAAGTCGGGGAAACCCAACGCAGGCAATGCTGGCAACTATGAACTGACGCACCGCGCCACGACCCACTAGGAAGAAGAAGACCACACCTGAAAAGCAGGGGTGAGCCTCGTGTCACTGGCTCAGTAGGGGTCACGCAGATCCCCACTGGAAACAACGCAATAACACGCTAAACATCGTTAAACAGTAAAGCAGGAAGAATAGAAGTAACATCAGTACTAAACTACAACAGTAAAGTTGTAAAAGCAGGAGTAAGAACAACTAAAAGAAAGAGCAAAGTCGTACCGAATAGAAACACAGCTGCCGAGCGAACCTCGGCTCTCTAAGTTACTCCAAACAACAATAGAAAGGCAAACTCCGATCTCACAAAGTCGGGCGTTACCGATCCATCGTTAGATCACGAAACCCTATTGTGAAAAGCCTACTAAAGACCTACACAGTCAAAGGCACGAACATACACGAGCTCACCGTCATGTATGCTACACAAGACTGGACCTCGAGTAAAGCCAGGCACAGGCTACTCGGAAATCGATCACAAAAACACAAGTCACAAGAGTTACGTGTCAAGTGACAGAAGCACTTCCTCACTAAAAGAACAGCCAGATACGTCCACTGACGTCTTACACTGCGCCACAAGTATCTCCCACACACCAGGAACGGTGGTAACTGAGACACTCACAGAACCAAGCACAAGGAACAACAGTAACGAGTGACTAGTCAGGGTCACGCCCGTCGGCGCTCGTCCAAATGCCCCTGACCATGTGTACACACACAAGCTCAATGCCTTGAGCCATGCCTCTGGCTAGTTTTCTCCCCCAGTAGGATTCTACTGCAAGGCAAGGGAGTCCACGGAAACTAGCATAAAAACCGTATATCAAAAACTTACCCCGCCACCACTCCTAGGTGGGCCGACACATAGGAAAGTGTCGCCGGGCTACGACTAGTGGAGGCTTACTAGACACACATAGACTCCAAAACATCAGTGCTGAAGTATGGACATGCTAAGCACGCACTGTCACACGTACTACGAAGCACCAAGCATGAGACACAAGGTAGCATACCAGACTACCACCAGACTCAGGACAAACAACTAGACCTGCTGACACAACGATCCTTGAGTCTCACGACTCGGGTCAAGATCGTAGCACAAAAGCGGTAATATGCCGCCAATCAGCCTCATCCCTAAGCCAAGGTCACGGTAAACCACACATAAAGGAAACGACATAGGATCACCTGATCCACACCTCCGCATAACACGAATCATGGAAACTTAAGGAATTACCAAGACCCTCAAAGCACGTGGACACGTAAACCGAGGTAAGATAGCACCTCAAGGCATCCAGCACCATGTCTCGATCCATACAGGATTGACGAGACATTCACAAGGTCACATGTCAACCACTGGATCACAACCGGGTTGACCAGAAACCAATAATGACTCTGAAACATCATGGAACACTACTCGATATAATGGCACTCCCGGCTACCCCACAACATGGTCATCACCCTCATAGGATATCCAAGACATCCACGAGACAATGGGCAAACCATAAGGATAAGCCAAGACAACTGGAGGTGAACATCGGGAAACAGAACAATGGGACTAAACGGTCACATGCCTGACCACCAAGAAGACCAAGCGGTCAGCCCAAGGGCCGCTAGTCAACCAACTACAAAAACACAGGAGCATGCTGTAAGGCCCGTGCCTTAATGGATCCTTCGTGGTATTTGTTCTATTAATTGTTCTGGAAATTCCGGCTATTTTCCTGGATTTTTAGGAATTTGTCTGGCATTTTTCCGGATTTGTTCGGAGCTGTTTGAGGGTTATTGAATATTAATAAGATTTTTATATATATAATGATTATATTATATATATATTAATTTTATTTTTATTTTTTATATCTCTCACCCTCACTCTCTCTCTCCCCCGTCGATCTCTCATTTCACCCTCTCCCTCTCTCTCTCCTCCGTGCGGCCACCTCCTCTCCTCTCTTAGGGATCGGGGTCGAGACGGCGTCGGATTGAGACGAGGTTGGCACCGTTGGATTCCTCGCGTCGAGTAGAGCGCGTGGGTGTCCACTTCGGCGTGGATCGGTGATCGTGGGAGCGAGGTGGAGCGTGGAAGCTCCGTGGCTATTCCTCCTTGCATGCGGCCCGTTCGACGGTTTCGGCTTGCGAAAGGTAGGGGGATGGAACCTCGATCTTGCTAGGATCGTTTCCTTTAGCTCGTTTGTTGATTAGCACCCCGTAGCATGCATGATGTTCATATTTCCATTTTTGGGGTTTTAGCCTAAATCTTGAGTTTAATGCGTTTTAGGCCTTGCATGTGCTAGATTTAGATGTTAAATTGTTGTCTAGCATGCGTGGTTTGACAGGTTATCAGGTTTTTCGTCGATACCCGGCGTTTTCAGCCGTCCGGGAGGGCTTCGGTTTACAAACCGCACCCGCCCGTAACCCAGGTGCAGTGACGGTCCTGCCAGGAACCGTCACTTGCCCGACGGTCCAAGGTGGACGCGTCACTACCAAATAGCGGCCCAATAGGGGTGCGTTACTTGGAGAGTAACGGTAGGGCTCCCATCCGTTACTCATCAACTGTTTTCCGTGATTTTTGTTAGGCGGTGCGCCCGGCGGCCAGTCGGCCGACCGTCGTTTCGGTCCGACGCGCCTAGACCGGGGCGTTACTTCGCCTGTTACCATTTAGAACGCTGATAGGTGGTTTGAGCCTCGGGTGGATGTGACGGCGGTGACCCCACGCGTCGCTTCGAAGTAACGCGCAGGGCCCCCACCGTTACATGCCTTTGGTGCCTCTTGAGCTGGAATCCTGACGGGAGTGACGGATGGGGACTGGAGCGTCATTCTTGAAGTAACGCGCCAACCCCCGACCGTCGTTTGCATGTGGCGCGTGGGTCCTTGACCGCCACTTCCCTGATGGCTGCAATATATTCCCAGCCCATTGCTTATGCGTTCCGTTCTATATTCATGCCATAGTTGTATTGTTTTACTATATCGTGGCGTGTTTTATGTGCCAATAGAGTAGCTTTTCTTTCCAGGCAATGGAGCCACTGTTGTTTCCCTAAGGTCTGTTGAGTACCGACCCGCTTGAGGATGGCGGAGGGGTATATTTCCCATTCACGGTTTGTAAGCTAGTTCCGTGGGCTCCCAGCCAATGGTAGCGTCCTGCCAAGGGAGAAAACTAGTTAGAGGGCCTGGCTCAGGCTAGAGTCAGTGTGTGCACACGTGGTCGGAGACTGTGGACTGACGCCGACGGGTGTCACTCCGACTGGTCACTTGGTTTGGTACTGTTTGCGCGCTTAGCTTGTCGCTTGTCGACTGCGAGTGCTTGAGACGCAGTGTAAGCCGTCAGTGGACGCTTCTGGTTTCTGCTCCAGTGGTTGTCCTTCCTTGTTGCTTGGACTAGTTGCAGCTCATTCTAATTGGTAGTTTTAGCTTTAATCGCTTGCATTTAATTAGTAGCGGCATGTGTTAGCTGTTATACTTGCTTAGATAGAGTTTACAGCTTTCTTGTGATTAGATATTCATGCCATTGCCTGTGTATTTATTTGAATGCATGCTTTAATCGCTGTTAATTATGCATGTTCGCTTGTTTAGTGCGAGGTAGGGATCCGCGTGACCCCTACTGAGTCTGGCTGTGACTCACCCTTCTCCTTTCAGGTGAGCCGCGCCCGACATCTCCCGGAGTTTAGTGTGCTGTTTCGGGACCGTTCCTTAGCTGCCAGCTGAGCACGAGCTGCCTTTTTGAGGCTTGTGTTGTACTTTTGCCGGGGTATGCCCCGCGTAGTTGTGCCCTGTGGACTAGTGTTTGTGACTCTGGACTAGTTATATATATCACTCTGGTTATTTTAAATTGCTTCCGCACTTGTGTTTAAATCTTAAATACTTATTTGTATTGCGCGCCCCAATTCGCAATTAATTATGCATATTCCTCAGCTAACCCCCCACTAACCCTTCAGGGGCCTCATCAGCCTCTTGGGTGGCCTCCCCAGTTCTTGGTGTCGGTATACCGATGTTATCGGTGTATCGATATCCTGAACTCTGGGTCGTCACAGGTGGTATCAGAGCTTGAAGTTGAGGATTTGCGTAAAGAATTGGAATTGACGCTTGGTCCAGAGCTAGTCCTGTTGTTGTCTCTTGCTGGCATAGGATGTTTTCCGTATGATTGATGGATTTCATCGTTGATTGTGTTTCTGGCAGCATAATTATGCCGCCTCGTCGAGGAAGACCCCTCGAGCTCCTCGTGTTCCTCGAGATGCGCCCAGGGAAGATAGCGGTTCTGCACCTCCTCCCGCAGTTCCCGCTGTTCCTGTCGTTCCAGTTGCTCCTCCAGTGCCGATCGTTCAAGCTGAAGTGCCTGGCAGTCGAGGCAAGGCTTTGAAGGAATTTCTGATGTTCAATCCGCCTGCTTTCGATGGCCAAGCTGATCCAGAAGTCGCGAGGCAATGGATGGATGCGATAGAGCGTGTTTTTGTCTCGATGGAGTGTGCTGAAGATGAAAAAGTCATGCTCGCTGCCTTTCAACTCCAGGGTACGTCCATTGCGTGGTGGAAAGCCGAGTGGCAGATTTCCTTTCGATCCAGACCTCTTCGGCAAATCACTTGGGCAGAGTTCGTTGCTGCTTTTGAGCGTGCCTATACTCCTGCCTGCTTGCAGATGGATAAGATGTATCGGTTTATGGAATTGACCCAGGGCAGTATGACCGTGCTTCAGTACAGGAATAAGTTCTTGGAATTAGGTCAGTATGCGCCCCACGTGCTGGCCAGTGAAGCTTTGAAGACCCAGCAATTCTTGCGAGGGTTGAGGCCAGAGTTGAAGATGCCGTTGATAGCGAGTCGTGTTGTGGATCTCGATACTGCGTGCCAGACAGCTGTAGCTTTAGAGCTGGAGATGGCGAGACCGGGTGGATATCCCCAGGCAGGGTCAGTGCAGCCGGTGGCTCAGATTCAGCAGGCTTACCGACAGCCCGTGCCTAGTGTTCCTTCGGTCCAGTCAGAGGTTTCCAGTGCTTCCTCTCCTTCTAAGCCCAAGTTCAAAAGGTTCAAGAAGAAGAAGAAGTTTGTTCAGCAGCCGTCCGGTGCAGATTCTGTTCAGCAGCCGACAGCACCTTCTTCTCAGACTCGGCAGAGCTCAGCTGCTAGTCAGCCGTGGACGTGTCGGAGATGCGGTGGTCATCATAAGGGCCAACCGTGTTCTCTTCCTGTTGTTTGCTTTAGGTGTGACCAGCCAGGTCATGTGGTTCGAGATTGCCCGCTGAGGCCGAATCCATTGCAAGCTCCTCAGTTTTCTCAACCTCAGCCGCAGTTTAGACCTCCTGCACCTCAAGCTCCACCGCAATTTTTCTCTCAGGCGTCGGCGTCTTCTCAGCAATCTTCAGTTGGTTCTAAGAAGCAGAAAGGCAAAGTTTCTCATTTGACAAGAGCTGATGCTGCTGCGTCCCATCTTGTGGAAGGTACGATTATGCTTTATGGTCATGCAGCTCATGTCTTATTTGATTCTGGTGCTTCTCACTCTTTTATTTCTGAGGATTTTATGGCTTGTATTGAGGAACCCACTTCTGAGCTGTCTTGTGAGTTGTTTGTGGAATTGCCTTCTGGAGATTTCATGGTTACTCCCTTGTGTTTGGATGAGTCTCCTGTGATGATTGATGATCACCAGTTGCCGGCGAGATTGTATGCGTTGCAGCTGGCAGATTATGATGTTATTCTGGGAATGGATTGGTTGGAGCATTATGGAGCTGTGGTTGACTGCAGATCGAAGAAAGTCTATTTTCAGCCCCAGGGAAAATCAGCCTTTTATTTTCAAGGTATTCGATCCCGTTCTTCTCGTATGATTATTTCTGCTATTCGAGCCTATAGGTTGCTTAGCGCAGGTTGTCAGGGATTCCTTGCTTCAGTGGTGGCTGTTGAAAAACCACGACGGGATGTTTGTGATATTCCGGTTGTTTGTGAGTTCCCTGATGTGTTTCCTGACGAGTTGCCAGGCTTGCCCCCAGAGCGAGAGATTGAGATGGTGATTGAACTGATTCCAGGTACTGGCCCCTTAGCAAAGCCGCCGTACCGAATGGCTCCAGCTGAATTGAAAGTACTGCGTGCACAGCTACTAGAGTTACTGGCGAAGGGCTATATTCGTCCCAGTTTTTCTCCGTGGAGTGCCCCAGTACTGTTTGTGAAAAAGAAAGATGGAAACCTGAGGCTTTGTATTGATTACAGGCAGCTGAATCAGGCGACTATCAAGAATAAGTATCCGCTCCCCAGGATTGATGATTTGTTTGACCAGTTACAGTCTGCTGCTGTCTTTTCACGGATTGATCTCCGATCTGGCTATTTTCAGTTGCGGATCCGGGAATCTGATGTGGAGAAGACTGCTTTCAGTACCCGATATGGTCACTTTGAATTTTTAGTCATGCCGTTTGGTTTGACTAATGCCCCAGCAGCCTTTCATGGATCTAATGCAGCGTATCTTTCGTCCATTTCTGGACCATTTTGTGGTGATCTTTGTTGATGATATCTTGATATATTCTGCCTCTGTTGATGATCATGTGCAGCATTTGAGGATCGTTCTGCAGACTCTAAGAGATCACGAGCTTTATGCGAAGCTCAGTAAATGTGAATTCTGGCTTCGGGAGATTCATTTTCTTGGCCATGTGATTTCTAGTGATGGAGTAGCAGTAGACCCTGCAAAGATTGATGCCGTTTTGAGTTGGCAGAGACCGAGGACCATCACGGAGATACGAAGTTTTTTAGGATTGGCTGGATATTACCGCAGATTCATTCAGGATTTTGCGAAGATTGCAGCACCGATGACTAAATTGACACGGAAGGGTGTGCCATTTGTCTGGTCGGATCAGTGTGAGGCTAGCTTTGTTGAATTGAAAAGGCTGTTGACTTCTTCTCCAGTGTTGACTTTGCCTTCCGACTCGGGTGGTTTTCTTGTTTGTACAGATGCGTCTCGAGTAGGTTTGGGTGCAGTGCTGATGCAACATGGTAAAGTTATCGCATATGCGTCTCGGCAATTGAAACAGCATGAAGGAAATTATCCCACTCATGATCTAGAGCTAGCTGCAGTTATTTTTGCCTTGAAGATCTGGAGACATTATCTGTATGGTGAGAAATTTCAGATTCTTACTGATCATCAGAGTTTACAGTATATTTTCTCCCAGAAAGATCTGAATCTCAGGCAGAGGCGATGGATGGAATACATGAAAGATTATGACTTTACACTCTCCTATCAGCCAGGTAAAATGAATGTTGTGGCTGATGCTCTGAGCAGGAAAGTACAAGTCAGTCATTTGTTGCTTCGTGAATGGAAATTGTGGGAACAGCTTCCGAGCGAGGCATTGTGTGTAGAGATTCCTGCCGATCCGAGGATGGCAGTTTGTGCTAGCTTGGTTTTGGGTTCAGCTTTGTATCAGCAGATTCTAGAAGCCCAACAAGCTGATTCTGATTTGGCCCGTGTTATATCAAGATATGATGTGGAATTTGATGACGAGCTGGTCGTCAGTTTCCAGGGCAGATTGTATATTCCTGTTGATGATGATTTGAGGAATGAGATTTTGAGTGAAGCCCATGGTTCCCGTTTTGCTATTCACCCTGGTGTCACCAAGATGTATCAGAATTTGAAGAAGCAGTTCTGGTGGCCCGGCATGAAGAAGGACATGGCTATTTTTGTTTCTAAGTGCTTGACTTGTCAATTAGTTAAAGCCGAACATCAAAAGCCAGGTGGTCTGCTTCAGCCATTGGAAATTCCGATGTGGAAATGGGACCATGTTACTACAGATTTTGTGGTGGGTTTGCCTCGAACTTCTCAAGGTTTTGATGGAATCTGGCTGCTTGTCGACAGATTGACGAAAACCGCCAGATTGTTGCCAATTAAAGTTACTTGGAGTGTGCAGAGATTGGCCGAGCTCTATGTGCAGAAGATCGTGCCATTGCATGGAATTCCTGTTTCACTTGTGTCAGATCGTGACCCGCGTTTTACCTCTGGCTTCTGGCGTAGTTTCCAGAAAGCTTTGGGCACTGAGTTAGCTTTCAGTTCAGCGTATCATCCACAGTCAGATGGACAGTCAGAGAGAACTATTCAGACTTTGGAAGACATGCTAAGATCGTGTTGCCTTGATTGGCAAGGTTCGTGGGGTCAGCATTTGCCACTTGTTGAGTTTGCTTATAATAACAGTTTTCACTCCAGTATTGGCATGGCTCCTTATGAAGCGCTGTATGGTCGTCCTTGTCGTACTCCTCTGAACTGGTTTGATGTTGGGGACCGACTGTTGACAGGACCAGACATGGTACAGCAGTGTTCTGATGTGATTCGTCTGATCAGACAGAGATTGTTGACGGCTCAGAGTCGACAGAAAAGTTATGCAGATCGACGCAGACGTCCACTACAATTTGAGCCAGGAGATATGGTGTTTGTTAAAATATCTCCAATGAAGGGTGTTTCCAGGTTTGGGAAGCGTGGAAAGCTTAGTCCGCGGTATGTTGGCCCTTTTTCGATTGTTGAAGCTATTGGTTCAGTGGCTTATCGTTTGCAACTGCCGGCGGCCATGCAAGCTATTCATAATGTGTTCCACGTGTCTCAGTTGAGGAAATATGTGTCTGATGCTTCTCATGTTCTCGATGATTCAGTGTGGCCCGAGGTGACTGCTGATTTGTCCACGCCAGAGTTTCCTATCCGAATTGAAGACCGTCGTGAGCAGCGGTTGAGAAATAAGGTTATTCCTCTGGTAAGAGTTGCTTGGCAGCGTCACTCTGGTAACGAGTCTACTTGGGAGCGTGAAGATGAGATGCGTCAGCTTTTTCCTTTCTTGTTCCAGTGAGGTATAAGTCCTTTCTCAGTTTCCTCCTTTTCGGTTATTGTAAATTTCGAGGGCGAAATTTCTGTAAGGAGGGAGGGACTGTAAGGCCCGTGCCTTAATGGATCCTTCGTGGTATTTGTTCTATTAATTGTTCTGGAAATTCCGGCTATTTTCCTGGATTTTTAGGAATTTGTCTGGCATTTTTCCGGATTTGTTCGGAGCTGTTTGAGGGTTATTGAATATTAATAAGATTTTTATATATATAATGATTATATTATATATATATTAATTTTATTTTTATTTTTTATATCTCTCACCCTCACTCTCTCTCTCCCCCGTCGATCTCTCATTTCACCCTCTCCCTCTCTCTCTCCTCCGTGCGGCCACCTCCTCTCCTCTCTTAGGGATCGGGGTCGAGACGGCGTCGGATTGAGACGAGGTTGGCACCGTTGGATTCCTCGCGTCGAGTAGAGCGCGTGGGTGTCCACTTCGGCGTGGATCGGTGATCGTGGGAGCGAGGTGGAGCGTGGAAGCTCCGTGGCTATTCCTCCTTGCATGCGGCCCGTTCGACGGTTTCGGCTTGCGAAAGGTAGGGGGATGGAACCTCGATCTTGCTAGGATCGTTTCCTTTAGCTCGTTTGTTGATTAGCACCCCGTAGCATGCATGATGTTCATATTTCCATTTTTGGGGTTTTAGCCTAAATCTTGAGTTTAATGCGTTTTAGGCCTTGCATGTGCTAGATTTAGATGTTAAATTGTTGTCTAGCATGCGTGGTTTGACAGGTTATCAGGTTTTTCGTCGATACCCGGCGTTTTCAGCCGTCCGGGAGGGCTTCGGTTTACAAACCGCACCCGCCCGTAACCCAGGTGCAGTGACGGTCCTGCCAGGAACCGTCACTTGCCCGACGGTCCAAGGTGGACGCGTCACTACCAAATAGCGGCCCAATAGGGGTGCGTTACTTGGAGAGTAACGGTAGGGCTCCCATCCGTTACTCATCAACTGTTTTCCGTGATTTTTGTCAGGCGGTGCGCCCGGCGACCAGTCGGCCGACCGTCGTTTCGGTCCGACGCGCCTAGACCGGGGCGTTACTTCGCCTGTTACCATTTAGAACGCTGATAGGTGGTTTGAGCCTCGGGTGGATGTGACGGCGGTGACCCCACGCGTCGCTTCGAAGTAACGCGCAGGGCCCCCACCGTTACATGCCTTTGGTGCCTCTTGAGCTGGAATCCTGACGGGAGTGACGGATGGGGACTGGAGCGTCATTCTTGAAGTAACGCGCCAACCCCCGACCGTCGTTTGCATGTGGCGCGTGGGTCCTTGACCGCCACTTCCCTGATGGCTGCAATATATTCCCAGCCCATTGCTTATGCGTTCCGTTCTATATTCATGCCATAGTTGTATTGTTTTACTATATCGTGGCGTGTTTTATGTGCCAATAGAGTAGCTTTTCTTTCCAGGCAATGGAGCCACTGTTGTTTCCCTAAGGTCTGTTGAGTACCGACCCGCTTGAGGATGGCGGAGGGGTATATTTCCCATTCACGGTTTGTAAGCTAGTTCCGTGGGCTCCCAGCCAATGGTAGCGTCCTGCCAAGGGAGAAAACTAGTTAGAGGGCCTGGCTCAGGCTAGAGTCAGTGTGTGCACACGTGGTCGGAGACTGTGGACTGACGCCGACGGGTGTCACTCCGACTGGTCACTTGGTTTGGTACTGTTTGCGCGCTTAGCTTGTCGCTTGTCGACTGCGAGTGCTTGAGACGCAGTGTAAGCCGTCAGTGGACGCTTCTGGTTTCTGCTCCAGTGGTTGTCCTTCCTTGTTGCTTGGACTAGTTGCAGCTCATTCTAATTGGTAGTTTTAGCTTTAATCGCTTGCATTTAATTAGTAGCGGCATGTGTTAGCTGTTATACTTGCTTAGATAGAGTTTACAGCTTTCTTGTGATTAGATATTCATGCCATTACCTGTGTATTTATTTGAATGCATGCTTTAATCGCTGTTAATTATGCATGTTCGCTTGTTTAGTGCGAGGTAGGGATCCGCGTGACCCCTACTGAGTCTGGCTGTGACTCACCCTTCTCCTTTCAGGTGAGCCGCGCCCGACATCTCCCGGAGTTTAGTGTGCTGTTTCGGGACCGTTCCTTAGCTGCCAGCTGAGCACGAGCTGCCTTTTTGAGGCTTGTGTTGTACTTTTGCCGGGGTATGCCCCGCGTAGTTGTGCCCTGTGGACTAGTGTTTGTGACTCTGGACTAGTTATATATATCACTCTGGTTATTTTAAATTGCTTCCGCACTTGTGTTTAAATCTTAAATACTTATTTGTATTGCGCGCCCCAATTCGCAATTAATTATGCATATTCCTCAGCTAACCCCCCACTAACCCTTCAGGGGCCTCATCAGCCTCTTGGGTGGCCTCCCCAGTTCTTGGTGTCGGTATACCGATGTTATCGGTGTATCGATATCCTGAACTCTGGGTCGTCACACATGCGGTCTATCGCAGGGCCGCAAGGTGACCCTAGCGGTCATCTACCTGCCCGCTAGACCCAGTCAACCCCTAAACTGACATAAACCAGTTAAACATCTTAGCGGTCTCCCAATAGGCCGTCAAGGACACTATGCAGTCAAGGCTAGGACTGATAGCCCTAACCGACATAAAAACCATCGAACCGACATAAAACGGAGCTTAGCGGTTATTCACAAAACTGCCAAGACCAGCCTTGTGGTCTATCGCGTGACCACTTGGCCAAACTGATATTCCAGACAAAACCTAGCGATCTAACAATGGACCGCTGGACAAAGCTTAGCGGTCCTCCATTGGGCCGCAAGCAAACCTAAACGGTCTATCGTGTGACCGCGAAGACCTGAACCGACATAGCCTGAAACCAACAAACCACATAGCCTAGCGGTCACCAAAGGACCGCTAAAAGCTCCCAAACGGTCACTAGTACGACCGCTAAGGCATCACGACGGGTAAAACAGAGGAATGGCCGATCCCGGCCTTTCCACGCCCCTTTCGCCGTAAAACGAAGGGGAAACAACCCTAAAGACGATAAATGCCTTCCACAAGCCGGAAGGTATCCAAACAACACCAAAAACACAAGATATGGGCAATTCCCATGAATCGACCCAAAATGAGTGACGAGGATAGTCGGGCTCATACCGACTTCGATTCTCAACCAAATGCGATGAAACTGGCGGGAATGAATTCCCAATATGCCAGGGGTTCAAATGAGACCAACTAAGCTGAAAACCGTAGCCTGGGAAGGCGAACTCGACTTACACCTCCCGAACATGCTTTCACCCAAAACGAGGTGAAACCCACTCGTTCTCGCATGGTTCGGCTCCATATCGCGAGGAAATACAGAAGAAGAGTAGGGCGTCCATCTCCCTACCTCCACTGAAGTTCTCGCGTGTCGAAACGACTAAACCACATTGAAAATGTCACACAAATGAAACCACGCCGGCTTTGAATCCACCGAGGGATCGCGCCAATGCCAGGCTCTATCCGTCACACCATCACGCGCCAGATCAACTCCACAACGTTCTTACCTCGCCCACCTCGCCACGGTCGCGCGTCCTGCGGAGAGAGGAGAAGGGAGGAGAGAGAACGAGAGAGAGGAAGTGATCGACGATGAGGAGAGAGGAAGGAGAAAGAAGAAGAAATAAAAAAAAGAAAATTAGGAATTTCCTAATTTTCGTGAAATCCAATTTTTAGCCCAAAAATTCACTAATTCAGAAAAATATGAAAAAATAGTCTAAACGATCCTCGGAATGAGCACAACGTAATTGTAGCGTCCTCGAGTCGATGAATTCAATAATAAACTCACCACTGAGTTCCGTAACTTGTACGAGAGAAAAATCCTCGTGGATCGTCAAATACGACTCAGGACCCACAAAAGCGATCCGAAAGCTCTCCGATAAAGATCCGAAAGACCCAAGATATTACATCAACCATGAAATGCAGCACATAGATGTGCAGTTACAGTTCTTATAGTTACAACGCTTATTGTTATATAGAAAGCACAATATACTAAGTGTAAATGCAAATCTAAACAAGCATTCACACTGAGAATTTACAAAGACCAAGTTCTCTCCTTAAAAATTTAAACCATTCATTGTCAAGAGGCTTGGTGAATATATCAGCAATTTGCTTTTTAGATGCAATGAACTCTAATTCAATTTCCTTTTTGCTTACTTCATCTCTAAGAAAATGGTGTTTTATTTTAATGTACTTAGTCCGTGAGTGGTGAACTGGATTTTTAGTAAGGGAAATAGCACTGGTGTTATCACATAGAATTGTAATACAACCAAGGTTGATATGATAGTCAATAAGCTGGTGTTTAATCCAGAGGACTTGGGCTGCACAGTTTTCTGCTGCCACATGTTCTACCTCGACAGTGGATAAGGCTACAATATACTGTTTCTTGGATGCCCAAGTCACTAGACAAGCACCTAGATACTGACAATATCCACTAGTGCTTTTCCTATCTATCCTACACCCAACATAGTCTGCATCAGTGTAAGCTATGAGATCTAACTCACACCTAGCAGGATACCATAAGCCTAAGTCTAAGGTGCCAGACAGATACCTAAAGATCCTTTTCACAGCTTTTAAATGTGACTCCTTAGGACTAGCTTGAAAATGAGCACACAAACACACTGAAAACTGAATATCAAGACGAGATGCAGTAAGATATAATAAGGATTCGATCATACCTCTATAAAGTTTGGTGTCTACCAATTTACCTTTAGGGTCAGCATCAAGACTGGTTGAAGTACCCATTGGTGCAGTGATAGCCTTGATGATTTCCAGCTTGAATTTCTTTAATAGATCTTTGATATATTTTTCTTGAGTTATAAACATCCCTTCCTTAGTCTGACAAACCTGCAAGCCAAGGAAAAATTTTAGTTCTCCTATTAAGCTCATTTCAAATTCATTAGTCATCAAGTCAAAAAATTCCTTACACATGGATGGTTTGGTTGATCCAAACACTATGTCATCTACATAGATCTGAACAATCAGAATATCTTTGTCACATACCTTTGTAAATAATGTCTGATCAACCTCACCTCCGGAAAATCTTTTTTCTACAAGGAACTTGCTCAATCTGTCATACCAAGCTCTGGGAGCTTGTTTCAAACCATAGAGTGCCTTATCAAGTTTATAAACATGGTCAGGAAAGTCAAGACACTCAAAACTAGGGGGTTGTTTTACAAAAATATCCTCATTTATTACACCATTTAAGAATGCAGATTTGACATCCATATGCTGGAGGGTTATTCCTAAGCTACATGCAATAGCCAAAAGAATCCTAATGGCTTTCATCCTAGCTACAGGGGCAAATGATTCTTCAAAGTCTATATCATATTCCTGGTTGTATCCCTGAGCTACAAGCCTAGCCTTATTTCTAACTATATTGCCTAGCTCATCAGTTTTATTTTTGAAAATCCATTTAGTGCCTATTACAATGTCATGAATGGGTTTAGGAACTAAGTGCCAGACCTTGTTCCTATCAAATTGATTAAGTTCTTCATGCATGGCATTTATCCAATGTTCATCATGTAGGGCACTTTTTACATTTTTTGGTTCTATCTGTGAGACTAGAGCAAATGAGTTCAAATCATTTTCAATTCTGAAATGTGCTCTGGTCCTAGGGGGATCATTCAAATTACCAATTATGTTTCCTATAGGATGATCTCTAAGAAATATAACATTGGTAACCTGATTACCTTGATTTTCATTTACCTCCCCCTGAGTTTCAGATCCTTCTGCCTCAGCCTCTTCAGCAGATTCTCCATTTTGATCTTCTTTGGTCTTCAAGATATCTCCACATATTCAATTTTAGTTTTAATTGAGGACTCATCAAAGACAATATGAGGAGATTCCTCAACCATTTGAGAGCTGAGATTAAAAATCCTATAGGCTCTGGACTTTTCAGAATAACCTAAAAAAATTTCAGGTTCACTTTTAGGTTCAAAATTTTCAAGATCTCGTTTAGAGTTTATATGGATAAAACATTTGCAACCGAAAACCATGAAGTGTGCTAGAGAAGGTTTCTTACCCTTAAGAATTTCATACGGAGTCATTTGTGTAGAAGGTCTTACCATGGCTCTATTAATGATGTAACATGAAGTATTAATAGCCTCAGCCCAAAACATTCTAGGCAAGTTCCCTTCTACCAGCATAGTCCTAGCCATCTCTACTAGGGTTCGGTTCCTCCTTTCTACTACTCCATTCTGCTCTGGAGTTCTTGGTGAGGAGAACCTGTGATTGATGCCATTTTCCCTGCAGAAAATATCAAATTGTGAGTTTACAAACTCACCACCATGGTCAGACAAAATATTAGAAATGGAATGTTCACATGTCTATTTTATTTTATGAAAGAACTCCTGAAATTCCTCAAATGCATCATTCTTGTGAGACAAAAAGAACACCTAAGTGAATCTAGAAAAGTCATCTACTAAAACAAAACCATATCTCCTTCCAGATAAACTGGCTGTTCTAGTGGGTCCAAATAAGTCTATGTGAATCAACTCATAAGGTCTAGAGGATAGATTTTCAGTTCTGGACTTAAATGACTTCCTAGTTTGTTTATATTGTGTGCATGCCTCACAGATTTTATTGTCTTGTTTGAAAGAAATTTCAGGAAGACCTTTCACCATGCAATGCTTATTCAACTTAAAAAGCACACCATAGCTGGCATGATCTAACCTACGATGCCACAGGTAAGCTAGATCATCCTTATTTACAGTTAGGCACAGATTAGTGTGTGCTACATCATCTAAGTCTACCATATAGATGTTGTTGACTCTCTTACCCGTAAATTTGACAGATTCTAAATTTGGTTCAAAAATAGTGCATGTAAGAGAGTCAAGAATAACTTTATGGCCTTTATCACAAAGTTGGCTAATGCTAAGCAGATTATATGCTAGCCCATCTACTAATAGAACTTCTTCAATAAAACAAGAGGAGCACTTACCAACTTTTCCTGACCCAATGATTCTGCCTTTTATAATACCTCCAAATGTTACCTGACCTACATCTTTCTCTACCAACATGCAGAATTTGCCTCTATCCCCGGTCATGTGCCTGGAGCAGCCGCGGTCAAGATACCACCTATTATGATTGGCCGCCAGGCATACTTGCAAACAAGATCAAGAGGAAAATTTTGGAACCCAAAAGTGTTTGGGCCCCATAACAACAATTACATCATGCAGGCTGGACAGGAGGTGTTTTGGAATCCACAATTATTTTGGTGTCTTTACTGAATTTGTGGATTTCTTATCATTCAGCTTACTCTGCTTTTTCTTGTCACTTTTAATCTTTGAAAAATGTTTTTCAGGTGTGATATTCTTCTTCTTAATTTCATTTTGATATCTTTTCTACCAGTGACCAATCCAATGGGCATTGGGAATAGTGTATGCATTGTAGAACCTAGACTAATCAGACATGGAATGGATAAAATCATAAGAGTTATGGCTTCTAAAATTTCTGTGCCTAGGCTGCACATAGGAGTTCCAAGGGTGAGGTTGATGCATCTGATGAGAGAATGAATTCTGTAAATGCTGCAACGACCTCATGTGAAGATTGCTTTGACCTTTCCTATTAGAATTGAATGTATTGGCCCCGGGGTTTCCTTGGACTCTAACCTTAGAAGTCTGACCCCTAACTTGCCCTTTGGTCAGAGGTGTGGGAGTGTGTGAGCAAGATTCCCTAAATATCTCTACCTTCCCTTTGCCCTTATCCTTGGCACTGAGTTTGGTTTTCTCCATATTTTTAACTGGCTTTTTATTCTGAATTTCTCCAGAGGTCATTTTTATTAAAGGTCATGATGTCCCCTTTTCAACAACAAAGGAGATGGTCCTAACATCAAACAATTTCTTATTAGTTGGGTTAAAACCCAAGCCTTCCTTTCTAAAATTTGTTTTTATCCCCAAGATGGCATTGAGATTTTATGTTCCCTGTGTCATGCCTTCAAGGGAGTTTTGTTTATCCTTATTTTCTTTTTCTAAATTTTCAATGGTCTTTTTCAGTTCAGTGTTTACACCATTGACTGCATCATAATTCTCAGTTGCAATCCTGGTTTCTTCTTCAAATTTTTGCATTCTAATTTTAAGTTCATCAATGGTGTTTTTCAGGTTTTCATTTTCTGCTTTCAATTCCATCAAAATAATTCTATCACTTTCATTTTCATCAAGAGAGTTTTTCAGATTAAGATTTTCAGATTCCAGACATGCAAGTTTATCATTCAAAGTTGTATCATTAACTAAGGAATTGATTTTTCATTTCAGATGCCTGTTCTCCCTATGCATGTCATCATATTTATCAAGTATTTCAGCATATGCCTCTTCCCAATCACTGTAAGTAAAATTCTCAAAGGGAGAGGTTACCTCTATATCTGTCACGTCCCGACGCGGAATATCGAGAGCGTGAGCGAGTCGTAATCAAGCGTGTCGATAAGAGCATGTACAAATTTAATTCTAAGACAAAGGTTGATGAGAAAATGATACTTTTATTCCATCAAAATAGAGGTTTACATTGCTAATTCATAAGCCATAAAGGCAAATTACAAACTTCCAAACCCAAAGTACATGATTCTTGTAAAACACTAATGATCTACATAAATCCTAGGGAAAAGAAAATCACTCTTTCACTCTTGTCCATTCCCTAGTTCAATGTCATTTTCTGCAATAATTTAACCAAAATATAGGGTGAGTAAAAAGTTCAGTAGGATTTTATATCTCTAAAAACCAGACAAACTTTAAGTGTTTAACAATTTAAGTAATCTTTCCAAGTTGCATCGAAAAGTGTATAACATGAGTGGAATTTCCAAGTAATTGAGATACCAAGATATCAAGAGAAAATTTTCAAGTAATAACTTTTAACAAGTAAAGAATTTCATGTAATTGGCCATTTCACGCAAGTCAAGTAATTCATGTAATTTTCAAGTAATCATGTAAACAAGTAACAAGTACGAATAATGGAATGCCGTAAAAATCTAACAAGTCATGCACTTCGGTGTAATGCCACACCGTGGTCAATCAACTCCCATGGGCACAAGTATTTTCGGGCGCTCCTCCCAGGACCAGACCGGGTCCCATTAATGCCAGGTATTGGGTCGGTGGATCATAAGATCTCAAGTACGTTTAGACATCCACTTAACACTATGGCCAATGAATTTCAAGAATAAGCTCATTTGTAAAAAGTACAGATCTGGAAAAAATATCAGAAGTTACAAGAGAAGTGAATAATAATTTTAAGGCATTATGTTTAACGACATTAAGTCGTGGAATTCAAGAACGAACGGTAACTAGGAAGAAAATTTAAGTAAATCGAAATAATAGAATTATTTTAATTCTATAATTTAATATTATGTTCAATTGATTTAACAAGTGTTTAGGCATGTTTTCAGGAAGTTTTTTATATCATGGAGGTATTTTAGTTTAGCCAAAATGCGGATTTTATAGCCAATCAGAATTCTGTTATGAACGTGGTGTAAGTAAGCACCATGTTCACGAAATCATTTGAGAATTCATTCTTAATTCTATTAAAATTTATAAATATTAAGTTTTAGATAAGATGTATATACTTTTGAATTAAAATCATGATTTCACATATTATTGATATTTTTAATGATAATAAGATAGGATAAATGATAATAAGATAGAACATTAGATTTATCATGCAGAAAATAATTTAACATGCTAAAAAGTAATTTTTATACACCAATTTGCTGATAACATGATAAAACAGATTTTTACATGCTGTAGGCAATTTTCATATATTTATTTACTGATATTATGATAAATATAGATTTTCATGCTTAAGAAAATAGATTTATTATTCTAAAAATAGTTTCATCATGCTAAAAATAATTCTAACATGTGAAAGTAATTTTAACATGCTAGAAATAACTTTATCATACTGAGAGTAATTTTATCATGCTGAAAATCAATATTTAACATGCTAAAATTAATACTTAACATGCTAAAATAATTCTCATACATTAACTTACTGATGATATGATAAAAAAAAGTTTACCATGCTGATTACAGAAATTCTCTGATAACAAAATAAATTTTATCATGCTGAAATAATTTTTTTACATTTTTTAACTAATTATTTGATGGGAAAATAAATTTATCATGCTGAAAATAGTTTTTAAATAGCTTTAATATGTTGAAAATAGTTCTAACATGCTAAAAATAATTCTACCATGTTAGAAATAATTTTATCATGCTATAAGTAATTTTAACATGTTGAAAGTAATTTTCATGCATCAATTTACTAATTATTTAATAGAAAATTTGGTTTAGCATGCAAAAAAAATAGTTTTAAATGGATTTAACATGTTGAAAATAGTTTTCATATATCAGTATAGATAAAATAATTTTATCATACTGGAAGTAATTTTTAACATGCTGGAAATATTTTTTATGTATTAGTTTACTAATAATATGGTAAAAATAGATTTTTACATGCTAAAAATAATTTTTATTCTACAAAAATAATTTTTAACATGCTGTAAAAATTCAAATATGTTAATATTAATTTTCCTTATTTTTAGTGACTGAATGCTTACAATTAATGTGGATTCCAAATGATATAATTCCTATTGTATAGTGACTAAACTTTTGTCCCACATTGGAAGTGAGAAAAAACTTCCTTGGCTTTATATGTTGGAGAGCTCACCCTTGGGTTTATTTGTGTCGTGCCGTGTCGTGCCGAGCTGTGCCGAGCCGAGCCGAGCCGAGGTTGGTTGGTTGGTTTTTAAAGGCAGGGTCTCGCGTTCTCAAGAACGCACTACAGGCAATTGGCGCGTTCTTCAGATCGCGCTCGCTTAGACGAGCACGTTCTGATAAATTGTATATATATGTTTTTGAAATTAAAAAGGCGGGCTTTTGACTTGGTAAGAACGCGCTGTATCGGGGAGGCACGTTCATGAACGCGGCCCTGGGCTGTGGCGCGTTCTTAACAGAGTCTGATTTTTGAAAAAAAATGGGGGATACCTCTTCACTAAAACGACCATAACTCATTCATTTCTTAATGAAATTTAGGGAAACATGTATCAATGGAAAGTGCACATAAAAACGAACAAGGTGGCATGCTTTAATTAAGATTTGACCTGAGAGACACCTACCTTTGAGCAGATCTAAGGAAGAGGTAGAAAATAGCCCCAATAATAAGAAAGCCCTTTGATCTCCGAATCTTCCCTTCAAATCCCCTCCAATCTCCGCAACAGCATAGCCTAGGCCACCAAGGATGATTTGAGGGTCGAATAGGGTCCTATTTATAGTCAAAACTTGTCCAAATTTGTCAAGATTCCATACCAAATTTTACCAAACACATTAACTCCGAATTAGAAGAAAATTCTAACTTCTCCTCTTAATCTAGCCTTAATTTGGTGTGAAACCAATGTAAAAATGGCTGGTCTAAGGTGGCTGGTAGGTAAGGGTTGATTCTTGAGTCAATCTTCTAGAAATAGAGTTATTTTAATCCCTTAAATGCCATATTAAACACATGTTACAAATTTAAGGTCAATTTAACCTTTATTGAATCCTTTAACCATTAATTCAGCCCATTATGGATTATCCAATGGGCCAATTGTAATCCTAATCCATTATATGGACTTTTATTGGGTTTACTATGATTTTTCTAAGGGTTAGAGTGTAGCGACCCGGATTCCGGATACCCGGTGCACCCGGTATAAATACCGAACACACGTGATACCACATGGGACCCGCGAGGCCTCCCAAGCGCGGGAAAGCGCCGAAGGGAAAAAGGAGTGTGTGGAATACATTGAAGCCATCAGATATAACAGTAAGCAATTAAATTTCATTAGATGGATTGCTAAAGTAGCAGAAATAAAATTACATTTTCATTAATAATTCAAATAATTACAATTATACACCAGAGTCCAGCCCAAAGGAAAGACAACAAGTCTATCACAGTACAGTCCGACAGAAAAGAAACGTACACAGGAGTCGGGGGAAGCCCGACGCAGGTACAGCTGGCAGCTACAGCGAACGCGCTCCACCAAGGACAACAGAGACAGACGGCGAAACCCACCTAAAAAGCAGGGGTGAGTCTCAACAGAAACTCAGTAGGGGTCACGCGGATCCCCACTAGAAAAACGCACAGTGCAACGGAAGCAACAGAAACAACGAGTGTAGCAGAGCAGGAAAAGCTACACTACAAAGCTGTATATAGAACAGGTACAGCAGGAGTAGGGAACAGGCAGTAGAGGGGAGCTCAACCACAAAGAAGGGCGAGGCCGTAAAACACGGAACAACGGCCACCGAGGAGAACTCGGCACCCTAAGCTACTCCAAATGGCAACAGACGGTCGACCCCAAACTCACACAGTAGGGTAACCCATTCCGTCAGCCAAAACAAAGGCGAAGGCAGACGCCGACGCCGAAAACACAGACAAAACACAACAGGAGACGTTGTGCACGTAGCCCCACGCATGACGAGAACGTCATGCAAACGACAAGACACTGACCTCGAGTACAGCCAGGAGAGGGCAACTCGCGAAGGTCACAGCGCGCAAGAAACGCGAGGGTCACGTACCAAGTGACAGGAGCACCCTCCTCCCAGAAGAACAGCCAGATGCGTCCACTGACGTCTTACACTGCGCCACAAGTGTCAAGTCTCTCAAGGACAAGACACACCAAGAATCAGGTCCAAGGAACAACAATTCCAAGGAAACAAGGTACCACAGCGCAAGACTACAGCACCAACTACGAGTGACTAGTCAGGGCCACGCCCGTCGGCGCAAGTCCCCAGTCCCTGACCACGTGTGCACACACCGACCTCTACCTAGGTCAGGCCTCTAGCTAGTATTCCCCTCGGTAGGACGCTACCGTTGGCCGGGGCCTACGGAACTAGCTTAAGAACCGTACGTACCAAACGCAACAGGAAAACCCCTCCACCACTCCCGGTGGGTCGGCAAAAGCCTAGGGCTACAACTAGGGGAGGCTCACAAGGCACAAACATCGAAACACAGGTGCTACTGCACAGACAGCTAAGAAAAGCCCTGTCTCGTGCACAACAAAGCACCAAGGCAGCTAGACAACCGCCAACAGACTCAGGACCAGGCAACTAGACCTACAACGTAACGATCCCTGAGTCGGACGACTCCAAGGTAAGATCGTCACAAACAGCGGAACAAGCCGCCAATCGGTCCAATCCTAAGCCAAAAGAACCCACGCTCCGCAGAAAACAACACACGGAGATCTGAGGGAAACACCAAGAACCCTCAGCACGACCGAACATGCAAACCGAGGTAGAACCATACCTCGAGGCATCCAGAAGTAGTGTCTCAAGCTGGACACAACCACCGAGACACACAAGGTCGCCTGTCAACCCCTGGATCATCCCGGGTTGACCGGAACCAGACCACACACAACCGAAGGTCACACGTCAACCACTAGGTCACACCGGGTTGACCTGAGCCCAACAACATACAAGCAAAAGTTGGATAGACAATCCTACCGCAAGTAAGAAGACTCCTGGCCACCTTACAACGTAGTCTTAGCCCTCATAGGACGTCAAGAAACATCCACGGGATAACGGGCAAACCACTAGGACAAGCCAAGACAAGCTAAAACCGAAATCACAGAAAACGGAGCACAAGGCATGTAACGTGCCACCCCTAGACCGCTACTAGCATGTGACGGTCTAGACCAGGGCCGTTACTCACCAAACGACGGTCGGACGACAGGCCGTCGCTCACACCACCCTAACCAACCTATCAAACACGAAGAATGTAACGGCCGGCGCTGAGCCCGTTACATCAATGTAATGCACGGGCCTAAGCGCGTTACAAACAAACGACGCATGGGAGCTAGCGCGTTATTCACAACGTGCACAGCCACCCACAACCAAAGCGAAGTAACGCGCAGCGCCAGGCGCGTTACAGCCAAACGACGCGGCAAGGGAGACGCGTCACAATCAAACAACGCACGGGGGCAGGCGCGTTGTTCTCAACGGCACAGCCACCCTCAACCCAGCACGGAACAACAAATGACGGCCAGAGACAAGCGCGTTATAACACAACGACGCATGGGGGCACATCCGTCATATTCAACGGGCACAGCCACCCAAGCTCGGCCAAACAGAATGTAACGGCCAGGGGCAGGCGCGTTACACTCAAAATAACGGATGGGAACCCATCCGTCGGGGGAACCGCCTCAACAGTCAAACGTCGGTCAACGGAAAATAACGGCCAGGGCAGGGCGCGTTACTTCCATCTAACGCGCTGGGTCAAGCGCGTTAGACCAACCGACTCAACCCCAAAACCAAAACAACAAGCGAAGTAACGCGCTGACCTAGGCGCGTTACAAGGAAGCGACGCGCCACCCTAGGGCCGTCACTCACCCAAAAGCCAGAACGCTCAAAAACATCAAACGAAGTAACGGTCTGTCGTAGGACCGTCAGAAGCAAGTAACGGCCACTGGAACGACCGCTACTTCCCATACGGCGGGAAAACAGAGGAACGGCCAAACCGGCCCGTTCCACGCCCCATTCACGCTGAAACGCAGGGGAAACACACCTAAACGACAAATAACAACATCAGGGGACTCAAAACCCCACATGCAAGCTCAAAAACGCAAGATCCGGGCGATTTAGACAAATCGACCCTAAGTGGGTCACCGAGGTTCCCGGGCTTCTACCGGCCTCGAATGAACACCAAATCACACGAAATCAACGTGGATGGGATCCTGACATCCCAGTGATCAGTTAGAAACTAACTACGCCGCAAATGGTCGCCGTTTACCGGCCGACCCTAAAAACCACGAAAATCACGGTTTAGGTAAAACAAGCCCAAACTCGGTCGTTTCCTAGCCGAACGCCGTGCAATGGCAGGGAAAACGAAGAGGACGAAGTAAGGATCAGTCACCCTACCTCCACCGAAGAAACCGAGCCCCGAAAGGACTAAACCACGCCGAAAACCACTCGCGAACCGATTTCACCGGCTTTGAATCCACCGTTCGGGATCGCGCCAGAATAGATCCGATCCTTGCTCCATCGCGCACCCAGCCAGCTCTATCACGTCCCCAACACGTGCCTCTAGGTCCTCCGTCTGCAGCCGGAGCCGAGGAGGCGAACGGGAGAGAAAACGGGAGAGAAAGACGACGGCGGCGAATGAGAAGGAGGAGAGAGGAAAAGAAAAGAAATAGAAAAGAAATTAGGAAATTCTCCTAATTTCCGAAAATTCCGAAAATGCGTCAAAAATGCACAAATTCAGAAAAATACGTAAAAATAGCCGAAACGACCGGCTCGAAGAGTACATCGTCGCTGCAGCATCCACGAGTTCGAGAATTGACAAACAAACTCACCGTAGGGTTTCGTAACTAGTACGTGAGAAAAACCCACACGGCTCGTCAAACTCAACTCGGAAGCCACAAAAGCGAACCAAAACTCAACGAAACCAATCTGAAATAGATCCAAAAGATCCAGCAGAGATCCAACAAGACCTGCAAAAGATCCATCAAGATCCAGGGCATTACATCGTCCCCTCCTTTAAGAAATTTCGCCCTCGAAATTAAGGACTAACAAAGGAGAAGCAGGGAAGAACAACCCAACAATACGACCACGATAAATGACACAAATCTCGAGAAACACCGCTCAGAGGAACACCATCAGATCACAATTACCGGTACACACTCTAGCTTCCAAGACAGCAAGTTCACAGCACGAGTATGACACCAAAGTGAACACATCTGACACCTCCGAAGCAAAGGCAACGTCGCTTACGTCTCACCAGGAACGGAGGCACGACTGCCACAACAACAGACAACCGAGAAACACAACGACAACACGGCAAGCAACAGCTTATACCAGGGGACACAGTCCTCACAGCTGACAGCTCGACCACATCATCGGCTCCAGTGCCAAAGGTAATAGGGAACACCTGGCACGCAGGACACCAACGACAACAATACCACCATTGGTCCAGAAACACAATCAAGTCAGCACTCACTCAGATAACACATCTGATCAAGTCGCAAGCTAACTCCACCAGGAAAAGAGAGCACAACAAGCCAACTGACAAGACAAGACCATGGTCCAAGGTAGAGACACAAAATCATAAAGAAACAGCGCTCACAAAAACAACACAACGGTAACACCTGCAGAATTCCAGCTCCGCACAACATATAGAACCATGGAACACAACTGCAAGCAGGGTCACATCAAGGCACAAGAACAGCTGAGCACACGACCACACGGGAACGGGTCACGCATCAGACTGCTCACCAAGAGAAGACCCACAACAACGAGAAACGACAACAATCTCGGGGAACGCAACTCAAGGCCCACCAACACGCCTTGAGAGCACAACACCAAGAAAGGAATGCAGAGCAAAGGGTACTCAATCAGTAGGAATGCCGACAAATTCCCCAGTACTCGCAGATGCCAATGCCAACAGCAAACGGGCAACCGACACAACACGGCACGGCAACAACAATGTCAAGGCACAGGGAGCCAAGACGAAGCCACATTGAGAAGGAACAAACCTCTCGACGTGTGGGTAGCCAACCCACACACTTCAGCTGTACTCTCAACAACACGCACAGGCAACAAAATAACATCGGTAATCGCATCTCAGCACAGACCAGGTGTCATCGCAATCAACAAGATCACAATTACCACGCCACGAGCATCGATCTCACGAACAACCGATCACTAAGAGCCTAAGCGCAACAAGAGAAGAGCACCAGCTTCAGCACAAAGCATGCGGAAAGAGCTAATCTCAGTTTACCATCACGTCCTGGAACAACAAATGAGCCTTCACGATACATCGGCCGTTGGACACGGCACGACAAATACGGTGCACGATAGCTCTTAACACCATCATGGAGTCCAAAGCCAAGCAACCGTACAAGAGAGAGCAGATCAGGCTCAATATAAAGATGTCCACACTTAAGCAGACGCAGGACAAAGGCAACACTAAGACAGCAATTCCAAGGTTCACCTCGAAAAAGCTTCACCAAGAAGAACGAGAAGCAACAAGCTCGACAACAACAGCTCACTAGGAAGGGAAAATCCTAGGTTCGCTCGAGCAACTTCTCAATCGAGGCAACACAAAAATCGAGACAACCGAAACAACGATGCATCAGGAGCTACACAGACTCAAGCTGGGACAACCAAAGCAACGTAAGAACGTGCATGGCCATCACACCAACGCTAAAAGTCATAAGCCACATGAGCATAATACAGAAAATAGCTCGAACAATGCACTGCAGGCTCATGCCAACCGACAACCACTGCCAAGTGCAACACGATCGAGACAAACTTCAAAACCGAACGAAGCACCTCGTCACACCCAGACGAGAGCAAAACCATCTCGTACAGTGCCAACCAAGCACGCACAAGACCACACACAGAAACCACCGTGATAAACATCACAACACCTACGCCAGCAAGAGACTGTACTGGACCTTAAGGACTCTGGTAACTGTATATCTGGATTTCCATGTATTTCACACGACTGAGCTCTGATAATTCAGACAAGGAAATTCCGAATATCTCAGAACACAGCTCTGATACCAACTGTAGCGACCCGGATTTCGGATACCCCGTGCACCCGGTATAAATACCGAACACACGTGATACCACATGGGACCTGCGAGGCCTCCCAAGCGCGGGAAAGCGCCGAAGGGAAAAAGGAGTGTGTGGAATACATTGAAGCCAGCAGATATAACAGTAAGCAATTAAATTTCATTAGATGGATTACTAAAGTAGCAGAAATAAAATTACATTTTCATTAATAATTCAAATAATTACAATTATACACCAGAGTCCAGCCCAAAGGAAAGACAACAAGTCTATCACAGTACAGTCCGACAGAAAAGAAACGTACACAGGAGTCGGGGGAAGCCCGACGCAGGTACAGCTGGCAGCTACAGCGAACGCGCTCCACCAAGGACAACAGAGGCAGACGACGAAACCCACCTGAAAAGCAGGGGTGAGTCTCAAAAGAAACTCAGTAGGGGTCACGCGGATCCCCACTGGAAAAACGCACAGTGCAACGGAAGCAACAGAAATAACGAGTGCAGCAGAGCAGGAAAAGCTACACTACAAAGCTGTAAACAGAACAGGTACAGCAGGAGTAGGGAACAGGCAAGAGAGGGGAGCTCAACCACAAAGAAGGGCGAGGCCGTAAAACACGGAACAACGGCCACCGAGGAGAACTCGGCACCCTAAGCTACTCCAAACGGCAACAGACGGTCGACCCCAAACTCACACAGTAGGGTAACCCATTCCGTCAGCCAAAACAAAGGCGAAGGCAGACGCCGACACCGAAAACATAGACAAAACACAACAGGAGACGTTGTGCACGTAGCCCCACGCATGACGAGAATGTCATGCAAACGACAAGACACTGACCTCGAGTACAGCCACGAGAGGGCAACTCGCGAAGGTCACAGCGCGCAAGAAACACGAGGGTCACGTACCAAGTGACAGGAGCACCCTCCTCCCAGAAGAACAGCCAGATGCGTCCACTGATGTCTTACACTGCGCCACAAGTGTCAAGTCTCTCAAGGACAAGACACACCAAGAACCAGGTCCAAGGAACAACAGTTCCAAGGAAACAAGGTACCACAGCACAAGACTACAGCACCAACTGCGAGTGACTAGTCAGGACCACGCCCGTCGGCGCAAGTCCCTAGTCCCTGACCACGTGTGCATACACCGACCTCTACCTAGGTCAGGCCTCTAGCTAGTATTCCCCTCGGTAGGACGCTACCGTTGGCCGGGGCCTACGGAACTAGCTTAAGAACCGTACGTACCAAACGCAACAGGAAAACCCTCCACCACTCCCGGTGGGTCGGCAAAAGCCTAGGGCTACAACTAGGGGAGGCTCACAAGGCACAAACGCCGAAACACGGGTGCTACTGCACAGACAGCTAAGAAAAGCCCTGTCTCGTGCACAACAAAGCACCAAGGCAGCTAGACAACCGCCAACAGACTCAGGACCAGGCAACTAGACCTACAACGTAACGATCCCTGAGTCAGACGACTCCAAGGCAAGATCGTCACAAACAGCGGAATAAGCCGCCAATCGGTCCAATCCTAAGCCAAAAGAACCCACGCTCCGCAGAAAACAACACACGGAGATCTGAGGGAAACACCAAGAACCCTCAGCACGATCGAACACGCAAACCGAGGTAGAACCATACCTCGAGGCATCCAGAAGTAGTGTCTCAAGCTGGACACAACCACCGAGACACACAAGGTCGCCTGTCAACCCCTGGATCATCCCGGGTTGACCGGAACCAGACCACACACAACCGAAGGTCACACGTCAACCACTAGGTCACACCGGGTTGACCTGAGCCCAACAACATACAAGCAAAAGTAGGATAGACAATCCTACCGCAAGTAAGAAGACTCCTGGCCACCTTACAACGTAGTCTTAGCCCTCATAGGACGTCAAGAAACATCCACGGGATAACGGGCAAACCACTAGGACAAGCCAAGATAAGCTAAAATCGAAATCACGGAAAACGGAGCACAAGGCATGTAACGCGCCACCCCTAGACCGCTACTAGCATGTGACGGTCTAGACCAGGGCCGTTACTCACCAAACGACGGTCGGACGACAGGCCGTCGCTCACACCACCCTAACCAACCTATCAAACACGAAGAATGTAACGGCCGGCGCCGAGCGCGTTACATCAATGTAACGCACGGGCCTAAGCGCGTTACAAACAAACTACGCATGGGAGCCAGCGCGTTATTCACAACGTGCACAGCCACCCACAACCAAAGCGAAGTAACGCGCAACGCCAGGCACGTTACAGCCAAACGACGCGGCAAGGGAGATGCGTCACAATCAAACGACGCACGGGGGCAGGCGCGTTGTTCTCAACGGCACAGCCACCCTCAACCCAGCACGGAACAACAAACGATGGCCAGAGACAGGCGCGTTATAACACAACGACGCATGGGGGCACATCCATCATATTCAACGGGCACAGCCACCCAATCTCGGCCAAACAGAATGTAACGGCCAGGGGCAGGCGCGTTACACTCAAAATAACGGATGGGAACCCATCCGTCGGGGGAACCGCCTCAACAGTCAAACGTCGGTCAACGGAAAATAACGGCCAGGGTAGGGCGCGTTACTTCCATCTAACGCGCTGGGTCAAGCGCGTTAGACCAACCGACTCAACCCCAAAACCAAAACAACAAGCGAAGTAACGCGCTGACCTAGGCGCGTTACAAGGAAGCGACGCGCCACCCTAGGGCCGTCACTCACCCAAAAGCCAGAACGCTCAAAAACATCAAACGAAGTAACGGTCTGTCGTAGGACCGTCAGAAGCAAGTAACGGCCACTGGAACGACCGCTACTTCCCAAACGGCGGGAAAACAGAGGAACGGCCAAACCGGCCCGTTCCACGCCCCATTCACGCCGAAACGCAGGGGAAACACACCTAAATGACAAATAACAACATCAGGGGACTCAAAACCCCACATGCAAGCTCAAAAACGCAAGATCCGGGCGATTTAGACAAATCGACCCTAAGTGGGTCACCGAGGTTCCCGGGCTTCTACCGGCCTCGAATGAACACCAAATCACACGAAATCAACGTGGATGGGATCCTGACATCCCAGCGGTCAGTTAGAAACTAACTACGCCGCAAATGGTCGCCGTTTACCGGCCGACCCTAAAAACTACGAAAATCACGGTTTAGGCAAAACAAGCCCAAACTCGGTCGTTTGCTAGCCGAACGCCGTGCAATGGCAGGGAAAACGAAGAGGACGAAGTAAGGATCAGTCACCCTACCTCCACCGAAGAAACCGAGCCCCGAAAGGACTAAACCACGCCGAAAACCACTCGCGAACCGATTTCACCGGCTTTGAATCCACCGTTCGGGATCGCGCCAGAATCGATCCGATCCTTGCTCCATCGCGCACCCAGCCAGCTCTATCACGTCCCCAACACGTGCCTCTAGGTCCTCCGTCTGCAGCCGGAGCCGAGGAGGCGAACGGGAGAGAAAACAGGAGAGAAAGACGACGGCGGTGAATGACAAGGAGGAGAGAGGAAAAGAAAAGAAATAGAAAAGAAATTAGGAAATTCTCCTAATTTCTGAAAATTCCGAAAATGCGCCGAAAATGCACAAATTCATAAAAATACGCAAAAATAGCCGAAACGACAGGCTCAAAGAGTACATCGTCGCTGCAGCATCCACGAGTTCGAGAATTGATAAACAAACTCACCGTAGGGTTCCGTAACTAGTACGTGAGAAAAATCCACACGGCTCGTCAAACTCAACTCGGAAGCCACAAAAGTGAACCAAAACTCAACGAAACTAATCCGAAATAGATCCAAAAGATCCAGCAGAGATCCAACAAGACCTGCAAAAGATCCATCAAGATCCAGGGCATTACATAGAGTATTTAATTTCTATCTACCTTAAGTAAATTCAAGTAAATGCATTTAACTAGTTTATTTCATATAGTAAAAATATAATTTAATTATTTTGTGAAGATTTTAATTATATAATTCATTGAAAAAAATTATTTGTCATTTTAATTTATCGGGTTTCTACAATATCATCTTCTTTTTCTTCATTCCTATTGGCCATAAGACATAGTTGACCTTCTTTTTCACTGTCAGAGGAGTTGCTCTGACTTCCATCTTCCTCGTCGCTCCAGGTGCTAACCATAGCCTTTCCCTTCTTGTTCTTCCTCCCGGGCTTGTTGTGCCTCATGTAAAAAGGTGTTGATCAACCAAGATTGCTTAGAAAAAATAAAATGCTGATTAAAAGGTAAACTTCAGAAATTTTCTACAAAATAGTTAACTTCAAATGCAATTAAAGGTGTTTAATCTCAATACTACAATGTGTAAATCCTAAAGGAGTCGTTGAGATTATTTGAGTAAGATGGAAGAGCATTGAACTGGAGTGTTACATGAAAAATTGGTTCACTTTTATTAAAACTCAGTTTCAGATATGAGTATTGAATATAATTGTCAAATTTGGTATGTTAAGTTAGATGGACGCAGTCTATCTCCACAAAGTGTGGATCTAGAGGGGGGTGAATAGATCTACTGCCTAATTTAAAACCAGTATAAGGCTCTAAAGCGTAATATAGGCAAATCTACTGAATCACTATCTCGAGCACTAGATTTGAACAGAGGCGAATCAAACTGTGAAGACAAACAAGCAAACACAAGGCACACAAGATTTTTAGGTGGTTCGGTCAGGAGACCTACGTCCACCCCACACTCAACCGAGTATGGCTTACTGCTGCGCAGTACAGCTTGCGTCCGCTGGGCAATACAGCTTGGCATACAAACCGCTGAGCAACACAGCTTGCTGTCCGAGACAAGTCTCGCCTGCTGAGGATTACAGCTTCACCTGTCCATTGGAAATCTCCACTGTAACTGCTGGGGTTTACAGCTTACCCGACCAGAGGCAGCACCTCTGCTAACAGCTGACTCACAGCTTGAAGAAACAATTTCGGTAACAAAAGACAGAAGCAAACGAAAATAGAAAACCCAACTGAGAATGTAGCTCGGAATGAGCAAAGCTCAGCTCTGGTATCTGAACCAAGAGTCTGAGTAACAATCAGAAAAGCTCTCAAACAAAACTCTCTCAATCTCACTCTCTCAACACATCTCTCTCAATCTTCTCTTCTCTCTTTTTCTTCTTCTTTGTTTTTCTTCTCTCTGTGGATCGGTGGCTCTCTGCTGCTTCAGACTTTTACTCTCTCTGTATATACTTTGCCACTGTTCGATCTGCCTTCATCTGAAGAAGAAAGCTCATATATATACCAGCAACAGATTGGATAAGGGCGTGTGGCTTGCACATTTCCCGCCCAAAGAATTCGCCAGAACTGAGGACATTTCATCCACATGGCAGCATCCTGGATGGGCTGCTTCCACGTGTCACCATCATGGCACCTCGTCCTTCCTTGGATCACGAGCCAAGTCATCAATCTCAGCCAGGAGTCCCTGTCAGACAGAGGATCGAATTATCAGTTTAAGTATAAACCCTGTACAGACTTTGTAGAGTGTAATGCATTGTATAGACTTCAATGTATAGACTTTGTGAACTCGAATGCAGTGTATAGACTTTGTGAATGCGTGGCTATGGCATTGTACAGACTATGTGAATACAGTGCTATGGCCTGTACAGACTCTACGCATGCAGGGCTTATGCCATGTTCAGACTTTGTGAATACAATGCTATGCAATGTATAGACTCTGTATATACAGAGCTAAGGCATGTGCAGACTTCCCATATGAAGACAACCGTTGTACAGACTTGCTGAAGTGTAATGCAATGTGCAGACTTTGAAGAACATTCAGCAGCCAATGTATAGACTAAGGTAATGTAAAGACTTGCCAGTGTATGGACTTGATGAGCATTCAGCAATGTGCAGACTTCAATACATGAAGAAGCAATGTGTAGACTTTGACAGACACAACGTGCAACAATGTATTGACTTGAAACACTAGATGCACGATGTACAGACTTCAACTCAAATGATGCACAATGTACAGACTTGAATGCTGTGCGATGTACAGACTTCATGTTATGCATGAGACTCTAAGAAGACAGACGATGTATAGACTTAGCCAGCCTTCAGCTCGATGTATAGACTTCATGAATGATGCATGCAATGCACTGGACGATGTATGGACTTAGCCGATGCAGACTAGTCTGATGTACATACTTGCTCGTTGTTCAGACATCATGAGCGATGTACAGACTTGCCAAGATAAAGACTGTACAAACTTGAGCAAAGCAAAGCAGTTGAATGTATAGACTTCACGATGTGAAGACTTGCCAAAGACAACTGGACGATGTACAGACTTGAGCGAAGCAGAGTCTGTACAGACTTGAAGGTTCACAATGTAAAGACTTTGGCAAAGCAGCAATGTATAGACTTGCACAGTTCTGGGATGTATAGACTTTATCTGAAAGCCCAATGTACAGACTTGTAAAACTGAACGTAGGTAAAGATCCCAATGTATAGACTTCGAAGTTCAACTGGTGAATGTACAGACTTTGAAGGTTCAACTGGTGAATGTATAGTCTTCACCTCGAGCAAGCTATAGTGTAGTGTATGGACTTTGAAGAATGATGCATGACGCTGTACAGACTTCACTAATGTATGGACTTAGCCTGTGCGAACAATGTAGCAATGTATAGACATTATCGTGCAGACAGTACCTCACATGCATTAGTGTATAGACTGTATGCCTGATGGATGCACTGATGCAGTATATACACAGAGGAAGCAATGCACCGATGCAATGCATGCACATATCAGGTATTGAACTGAAGCAATGGATGTATAGACTTGTGATGCACTGATGCAGTACATGCACAGAGGAAGCAATGCACCGATGCAATGTATAGACTTACTGAGCTGACGCTGCATGAGACACTAAATAAGACGGACAGTGTATAGACTTGTGTTCTGGGTGAGTCGACGCATCTAAGAAGGGGGTCGACCCACTTCTGTCCAGACTATGCTGAGAGTGATGATGCATGGATGTATAGACTTACGTTCTCAACGATGCACAAACACAACACAATATATAGACTATGCTGAGTGTGAAGACTTGTGTGTGTGTGCAGTGTGTAGACTTGTGAAAATGCATAGAATACACAGACAATCTGATAAAATAATTTCATCAAAAACATAAACAGTTGCCAATTAATCAAAATAAGGTGTTGCCAATGAAATAAAGCAATTGTCAACATCATCAACACAAAGGAGTCACAATAATCTTCCCCTTTTTGATGATGGCAACCCCCTATCATATAGAAGAGCAACAACCTGTCATTCAGATGAATTTTTGATGAAAGACATGATTTGTTATTCAAATTGTCATGCAGATGCTATGAATGCATGCTACGAAATAAAGACTAACTCCCTGCTCACAAGATCTCCCCCTTTGCCATAACATGATTCATACACTCCCCCTGGAATGAATTCAGAATTCATCAAACAGACAAAATTCTCCCCCTTTGCCATCAACAAAGAGGAGGGAAAGTGATTACAAGGGAAGGAACAAGAGAGATCATCTGACTGGCATTCTGAACAAGTAGTTCAGGAACAAGCATTCTAAAGCACAGAGTCTTCAGTCATATGAATTTAGAAACTACTTTCAGATAGAGTTCTGATTTAAAGACTATAAAATTTTGAGTTCATGCACCACAATCAATGGATAAGTTTTCTGTGCATGATAAAACAATAAACCAGAATCACATTTGCATGAGAGATTCAGTTTTAAAATATCTTACTTTCATAGACTCAAAAAAAATGTTAAGAGTTACCAGGTCATGTATTGAAATTAAACAAGTTGACATCCATGAAATTTCTTTTGAAGGAACATCATTTTCAATATTAGTTCATTAAGGGCATTCAGGTGCCATTTGTCTTTTTACGTAAGGGTATACGTTTATCAGACGCCAATACCCCTAGATACTCAACATGATGGATCATTCTGCCATGATCAAATTCAATAGAACTGATTTACACCTTTTTGTGTGAGGGTACACGTTTATCAGACGCCAGTTACCCCCAGGTACTCAGTGAAACCACCTTACTATTTTGATTATTTTATGCAGAGATAACTGATACACCTCATGACTTAAGTATTGTCCATTTCTTTGATGGATCACTTAGTTTCTCAGTGATTTACCAGTCATTGCTCTGCCAACATTATTTTTCAAGGATTTTCAATGTTTTTCAATATCTTTCCTAGCTGTCCTTTATATGTTTCAGAATGATTTGATTAAGGACAATACACATACTTAGCTTCTCTAACATGATTTCAGATGAGTTTTTCAGATTTCAGATATGATTAGCTTTGTCTGACATGAAATAAGATAAGGGTTGAGAGCTTTATCAATTTTTAGCTTTCTTATGTACTGATTGCAATCTTTAAACTCCAAAAATTATAAAATTCAAACCATTAAGTCAGTCTATAAGCAATTAAAATTCTTATAAGAGAAGAAGTCTGTTTTCTATTGCTTAGGAATCAGAACTGACTAACAGATTGCCATATTGTCAGACTCAATCATTCAGAGTCAAAGGATGAATGAACAGGGTCGACGCTGGGAGTTCAAGGCGTCCACGCATCAGTTGAATAGGCAACAATATAAAACACTGAGATAATATCAGTGCGTCGACTCCACGCTATTGCAGCGTCAACTCATCAGAATAAGGAGCAAAGGCATTCACAGATCTAGTTCACTGCGTCAACGCCACAGTAGAGCAACGTCGACGCAGCAGTTAAAAAAGGCAGAGTTAATGGTTCACTGGAATACCCCAGTGTGTCAACGCTAAAGCGTGATAGCGTCGACGCAGCAGTTCACCCTGAATTTCTGATAAGACTCCCCCTGTCTATATGCATGCAGTTTTGCAAATGAATGGCAAGAATTAAATGAGAGAGAGCTTCGACATCGGTCATGGATGAATGATATGCAATGAAAACTATGTCATAAAAAATTATGAATGATATGCATGTGGTTTTAGACACATTCATGACTAAATGATATGCAGTGATGATCATGAGTGTAAAAAAATATGAGTGACATGCATGATCATGAGTCTGTTGCTACATTCAACATTCACATATTTTATTCAAGCCATCAGAGAATTTATTCATTATGCTGAAATTTACACAAGCCAAGTTCTCTTCTAAGAAATTTAAACCTTTCATTCCCAAGAGGCTTAGTAAAGATATCAACAATTTATTTTTCAGTTTCAATTAAGTTCATTTCAATTTCCTTTTTATTTACAATATCTCTAAGAAAATGGTGTTTTATCTCTATATGCTTAGTCCTAGAATGATGAACATGATTTTTAGCAAGGCATATAGCACTAGTATTATCACACAAGATTGGAATACATTCCAATTTTATATGATAATCATCTAGTTGGTGCTTGATCTAAAGTACTTAGGTAGCATAATTACCTGCTGCAACATATTCAGCCTCAGCTGTAGACAAGGCTATAGTGTGTTGTTTCTTAGATGCCCAAGATACTAGACAGCCACCAAGGAATTGACAATAGCCACTAGTGATTTTTCTATCTACTCGACACCCAGCATAGTCTGCATCAGTGTAGGCTAGAAGTTCTAACTCACACTTAGTAGGATACCATAGACCTAGCTCTTGGGTGCCTAGTAAATACCTAAAAATCCTCTTCACAGATTTAAGATGTGATTCTTTAGGACTAGCCTGAAATCTAGAGCATAAACACACTGAAAATTGAATGTCAGGCCTAGATGCTGTAAGATATAGAAGGGATCCGATCATACCTCTATATAGCCTTTGGTCCACTGGTTTACCTTGAGGATCTTCATCCAAACTGGTTGAGGTACCCATTGGAGCAGCTATTTCCTTGAGGTTGTCCATTTTCTACTTCTTCAATAGATCCCTTATGTACTTGGACTGAGAGATGAAAGTACCATCCTTTGATTGTGTAACCTGCAGTCCAAGAAATAGTTTGAGCTCACCCATTGAGCTCATTTCAAACTCATTAGTCATAATTTGAGAGAATTCCTCACACAATGTGGAGTTAGTTGACCCAAAGATAATGTCATCCACATAAATTTGAATGATAAGAATATCTGAATGACTCACCTTAGTGAACAATGTTTGATCAACTACACCTCTTGTGAAGTTCTTTTCAGTGAGGAATTTGCTCAACCTGTCATACCAAGCTCTAATAGCTTGCTTTAAACCATAGAGAGCCTTTTTGAGTTTATAGACATGATTAGGGAAATCTAAGCATTCAAATCCAGGAGGCTGTCTCACATAGACATCCTCACTGATTTCCCCATTCAGAAATATAGATTTTACATCCATCTGCTGAAGATTTATTCCTAGGGAACATGCATAAGCCAATAATATTCTGATTGCTTCTAACCTGGCTATAGGGGCAAAAGACTCTTCAAAGTCTATTCCAAATTCCTGATTATACCCCTGAGCTACAAGTCTGGCCTTATTTTTAATGACATTCCCTGATTCATCAGCTTTATTTCTGAACACCCATTTAGTCCCTATGACTGTTTCATGATCAGGAGGTAGAACCAAATGCCACACCTTATTCCTGTCAAATTGATTGAGTTCCTCATGCATGGCATTAATCCAATGCACATCTTTGAGAGCACAGTCAATGGACTTGGGTTCTACATTTGAAACAAACGCATATGCATTCAATTCATTTTAAATTCTTAAGTGACCTCTAGTCCTAGGGGGGTCATGCAGATTGCCAATTACATTATCTACAGGATGATCTTTTAGATATCTAATGTTGACAATTTTATCACCATGAGTTTCATGTACCTCCCCCTGAACTGTAGGCTCTTCTTCATTAAGCTCTTCATTTCCTTCCTCATCCTCGGATTTGTCTGCAGGATTTCCTTCCTTCAAAATATCACCATTGTCTTCATTCCTGCATTGACCAACATTAGTCTTTAATAAGGATTCATCAAAAACTATATGTGGAGATTCTTCAACAGTTTTGGAATTCAGATTATACACTCTATATGCTCGGGTGTTTTCAGAATAACCAAGAAATATTCCTGGTTCACCTTTAGGTTCAAATTTATCAAGGTCTCTTTTATCATTTATATGAATGAAACATTTGCAACCAAAAACCTTGAAATGAGCAATAGATGATTTCTTACCCTTTAAGATCTCATAGGGTGTTTTCTGGGTAGAAGGTCTTACCATGGCTCTGTTAATTACATAACAGACAGTATTTACTGCTTCAGCCCAGAACTTCCTTGGTAGACCACCTTCAACCAAGAGTGTACGACCCATCTCCACTAGGGTTTTGTTCCTTCTCTCCACAACTCCATTCTGCTCAGGTGTCCTTGGTGAAGAGAACCTATGGTTAATTCCATTTGACCTGTAGAATTCATCAAACTGTGAGTTTTCAAACTCACCTCCATGATCAGTCAAAATATTTTCAATTTTCTGGTTTTTCTTAAGACAAAACTCCTGAAATTCTGAGAATGCATCACTTTTTTGTGATAAGAAATATACCCAAGTATACCTAGAGAAGTCATCTACAATGACAAACCCATACTTCCTCCCTGATAAGCTGACAGACCTGGTTGGCCTAAAAAGGTCCATGTGTATCAGCTCATAGGGTTTAGAAGACAGATTTTCTGTTCTAGATTTAAATGACTTTCTAGTTAACTTTGATTGAGTGCATGCATCACAGATTTTATTTTCTTTCTTAAAGGAAACTTCAGGAAGTCCTCTAACCATGCTATGCTTATTTAGTTTATGCAAAACAGTGTAACTAGCATGACCTAACCTAAGATGCCATAAAAATGCTAAGTCTTCTCTACTAGCAGTAAGGCATAGGTTAGAATGTTGAATATCATCTAGATCTATCATGTAAGTGTTATTTATCATCTTACCAGAAAATTTAACAGTTTCGGAATCAGGTTCAAAAACTTTGCAACATTGAGAGTCAAAAAGCACTTTGCATCCTTTATCACATAGCTGGCTGATGCTAAGTAAGTTATAAGCTAATCCTTCAACTAGTATGACATCCTCAATGCAACAAGTAGTACACTTACCTACCTTACCTGTTCCAACAATCTTACCCTTTGTGTTGCTACCAAAGGTGACAAGGCCTCCAAGCTTCTCTGTCAGCATGCAGAACTTGGCCTTATCTCCTGTCATATGCCTGGAGCAGCCGCTATCCAAGTACCACAAGTTGTTCTTGGCTGCCAGGCATACCTGCATACACAATTAGGTAGAGAAGTTTGGAACCCAAGACTGATTGGGCTCCAGAACAGATGAAGTAGAAGCAAAGCAAGAAAGCAGACTTTTCGGAATCCACATTTGTTTAAATGAATTCTGTTTAGTGGATTTTTCAAATTTCTTTATGTTATTGTTCCTTTTCTTCTTGTTGTTTACACCAGCATGATTGTTGACAGTGTTGTTACTTCTGTGCCAGTGCCTTGGCCAGGGTGCATTCATGAAATTGTGGCCATAGTAGTTCCTGGGTTGGCTGAAAAAATTCAGATTCCTAGGTGTCAAATTGCCATACCCATCAACCCAATTTCTAGTGTAAGGTCTATAAGACTATGTACCCTGATATGCAAGACCTATAAACCTTCCTTGAGTCCTAGTCCATCCTGACCTATTTGGATAGGTTGACTGTGCAAAGAAGTGGGACTGGGCTCTAGGTTGGTAGAAATGTTTGGGTTGAGCTCTAACAGCATTCTGCCTCCCCTGCACCTTAGACCCTGCTGACCTATTCATAGGTGTGTATTGGGTCTTCTTCAGAGGTGGTGGTGATGGTGGAGACTTGGTGACCTTAACATGGGGTTTATAAGACTGTTTAGGTTACCTGAGACTGAGCTTTGGGATTTTGCTTGGATGTGCTAGCTCTACTAGTCTCACTCAATTTTTGTTTGCCCTTGTCCTCAGCACTGGGCTTTTTCAGATTTACAGTTTTGTTCATGGAAATGTTTGAATTCATGCTAATTAGAGGTCCTTTCTCTTTTTGTGCAACAAATGAAATAGTTTTCATTCCAAAGGTTTTTGTTGCACTAGAATTAAATCCTAGGCCCTCTTTTCTGAAGTTGACCTTTGACCCTAACAGAGCATTTAGATTATCTGTACCTTGGGTCATTTTCTCAATGGTTTTAAGCTTGTCCTCATTATCCTTTTGAATTTCTTCAATGGATTTTTTCAGTTCTGTGTTCACACTCAGGACAGCTTGATATTTTTCATTCACTATTTTTATCTCACTCTCACATTTCTGAATTTTCAATTTTAGTTCATCAGTTTCTTTTTCTAACCTCTCATTTTCTTCTTTAGAGGCTTTTGACTCATTCTTGATTTCTTCTAATTCAGAACATGTGAGTTTCAATCTACTATTCTCAGATTCTTGACATGCAATTTTATCAGTTAGAGTTGTGTTATTTTGCATGGAATTTATCTTTCATCTTAGATGCCTATTTTCCTTACTGATATCATCTGCTTTATCAGCTATTTCATGGTAGGCATCTACCCAATCAACAATAGTAAAGTTATCGAATCTAGTGATTACCTCATCTGAGTCCTCCTCTCTGTCTTCAGAGCTTGTTACCATAAGGCAAATGGGCTTCTCAGATTCAGCTTCACTATCAGAGGTATTGCTCAGGGAGCCTTCATCTTCATCACTCCAGGTGCTAACCATAGCTCTCCCTTTCGTGTTCTTCTTCTTTGACTTGTCCTTGTATTTCTGATTCTCTGGACAGTCAGCTTTCATATGGCCTGGTTTCTTGCATTGATAACAAGTATTAGTTTTAATTTTCTTAGCAGGGTTGTGTTTATACCTTTTATCCCTTCGGCCGCCACCATACTTCTTTTGGCTGAATCGTCCTGCTCCTTTTCTGAGGAATCTCCTAAACTCTCTGGTCATCATTGCCATTTCAGTACGGGTTATGTCTTCTTCATTCAGGCTCTCCTCTGATGATGAACTGCTAGAGCTGGATCTGCTGGACTTGCTGGATTTGCTGGTACCAGCTTTCAGAGCGATTGGCTTCTTCTTCCTCTCAGCTTCTTCTATCCTTGGCATATTAATCTCATATGCCATCAGCGAGCCAATTAGCTCATCAGCCCTTGTATTTCACAAATCCCTTGACTCCTCCATAACTGTAGCCTTAGTATGCCAAGCATGAGTCAGGGAACGCAATATCTTCCTCACTAGATCATACTCTATCAGAGGTTTCCCGAGACCTCTAAGACCATTGGTAATGTTTGTCAACCGAGCATACATTTCTTTGATGGTCTTGTTGGGCTTCATCTTGAATGCCTCATATTCAGACACTAGGAAATTAGCCTTCGTCTCCCTAACTTGAGAAGTCCCTTCATGAATGACTTCCAGTGCATCCCACATCTCCTTAGCTGAACTGCAGGCTGATACGCGGGAGAATTCTGTAGGGTGCAGAGAGCATTGAATGGTGTTTATTGCACTCCAATTTAGTGTAGACCTCCTGATCTCCTCCTTGGTCCAGACTTCCTCATTAGGGGACAGCTCATAAGGTCCCTTGTTGACTACCTTCCAGATCTCGTAATCCTTAGCCCTCAAAAATACTTGCATACGATTCTTCCAGTATGCATAGTTAGATCCATCGAAGAATGGGGGCTTTGTGGTTGAGTGTCCTTCAGCTATCATCCCTCGAGCATCCATCTTGGCCTTTCCTCTTCGGGCGATGAGTCCCTGTAGAAGAGTATGGCTCTGATACCAACTGTTAAGTTAGATGGACGCAGTCTATCTCCACAAAGTGTTGATCTAGAGGGGGGTGAATAGATCTACTGCCTAATTTAAAACCAGTATAAGGCTCTAAAGTGGAATATAGGTAAATCTACTGAATCACTATCTCGAGTACTAGATTTGAACAGAGGCAAATCAAAATGTGAAGATGAATAGGAAATCCGATCGCACACAGTTCATAGACAAACAAGCAAACACAAGGCACACAAGATTTTTAGGTGGTTCGGTCAGGAGACCTACGTCCACCCCACACTCAACCGAGTATGGCTTACTGCTGCGCAGTACAGCTTGCGTCCGTTGGGTAATACAGCTTGGCTTACAAACCGCTAAGCAACACAGCTTGCTGTCCGAGACAAGTCTCGCCTGCTGAGGATTATAGCTTCACCTGTCCAGTGGAAACCTCCACTGCAACTGCTGGGGTTTACAGCTTACCCGACCAGAGGCAGCACCTCTGCTAACAGCTGACCCACAGCTTGAAGAAACAGTTTCGGTAACAAAAGACAGAAGCAAACGAAAATAGAAAACCCAACTGGGAATGTAGCTCGGAATGAGCAAAGCTCAGCTCTGGTATCTGAACCAAGAGTCTGAGTAACAATCAGAAAAGCTCTCAAACAAAACTCTTTCAATCTCACTCTCTCAACACATCTCTCTCAATCTTCTCTTCTCTCCTTTTCTTCTTCTCTATTTTTCTTCTCTCTGTGGATCGGTGGCTCTCTGCTGCTTCAGACTTTTACTCTCTCTGTATATACTTTGCCACTGTTCGATCTGCCTTCATCTGAAGAAGAAAGCTCATATATATACCAACAGTAGATTGGATAAGGGCGTGTGGCTTGCACATTTCCCGCCCAAAGAATTCGCCAGAACTGAGGACATTTCATCCACATGGCAGCATCTTGGATGGGCTGCTTCCACGTGTCACCATCAGGGCACCTCGTCCTTCCTTAGATCACGAGCCAAGTCATCAATCTCAGCCAGGAGTCCCTGTCAGACAGAGGATCGAATTATCAGTTTAAGTATAAACCCTGTACAGACTTTGTAGAGTGTAATGCACTGTATAGACTTCACTGTATAGACTTTGTGAACTCGAATGCAGTGTATAGACTTTGTGAATGCGTGGCTATGGCATTGTACAGACTATGTGAATACAGTGCTATGGCCTGTACAGACTCTACGCATGCAGGGCTTATGCCATGTTCAGACTTTGTGAATACAATGCTATGCAATGTATAGACTATGTATATGCAGAGCTAAGGCATGTGCAGACTTCCCATATGAAGACAACCGCTGTACAGACTTGCTGAAGTGTAATGCAATGTGACAGACTTTGAAGAACATTCAGCAGCCAATGTATAGACTAAGGCAATGTAAAGACTTTCCAGTGTATGGACTTGATGAGCATTCAGCAATGTGCAGACTTCAATACATGAAGAAGTAATGTGTAGACTTTGACAGACACAATGTGCAACAATGTATTGACTTGAAACACTAGATGCACGATGTACAGACTTCAACTCAAATGATGCACAATGTACAGACTTGAATGATGTGCGATGTACAGACTTCATGTTATGCATGAGACTCTAAGAAGACAGACGATGTATAGACTTAGCCAGCCTTCAGCTCGATGTACAGACTTCATGAATGATGCATGCAATGCACTGGACGATGTATGGACTTAGCCGATGCAGACTAGTCCGATGTACATACTTGCTCGTTGTTCAGACATCATGAGCGATGTATAGACTTGCCAAGAGAAAGACTGTACAGACTTGAGCAAAGTAAAGTAGTTGAATGTATAGACTTCACGATGTGAAGACTTGCCAAAGACAACTGGACGATGTACAGACTTGAGCGAAGCAGAGTCTGTACAAACTTGAAGGTTCACAATGTAAAGACTTTGGCAAAGCAGCAATGTACAGACTTGCACAGTTCTGGGATGTATAGACTTTATCTGAAAGCCCAATGTACAGACTTGCAAAAATGAACGTAGGTAAAGATCCCAATGTATAGACTTCGAAGTTCAACTGGTGAATGTACAGACTTTGAAGGTTCAACTGGTGAATGTACAGTCTTCACCTCGAGCAAGCTACAGTGCAGTGTATGGACTTTGAAGAATGATGCATGACGCTGTACAGACTTCACTAATGTATGGACTTAGCCTGTGCGAACAATGCAGCAATATATAGACATTATCGTGCAGACAGTACCTCACATGCATTAGTGTATAGACTGTATGCCTGATGGATGCACTGATGCAGTATATACACAGAGGAAGCAATACACCGATGCAATGCATGCACATATCAGGTATTGAACTGAAGCAATTGATGTATAGACTTGTGATGCACTGATGCAGTACATGCACAGAGGAAGCAATGCACCGATGCAATGTATAGACTTACTGAGCTGACGCTGCATGAGACACTAAATAAGACGGACAGTGTATAGACTTGTGTTCTGGGTGAGTCGACGCATCTAAGATGGGGGTCGACCCACTTCTGTCCAGACTATGCTGAGAGTGATGATGCATGGATGTATAGACTTACGTTCTCAACGATGCACAAACACAACACAATGTATAGACTATGCTGAGTGTGAAGACTTGTGTGTGTGTGCAGTGTGTAGACTTGTGAAAATGCATAGAATACACAGACAATATGATAAAACAATTTCATCAAAAATATAAACAGTTGTCAATCAATCAAAACAAGGTGTTGCCAATGAAATAAAGCAATTGTCAACATCATCAACACAAAGGAGTCACAACATGGTATACATCACGCTTAAACCTATTTTGTCATGCAGTTTAATTCATAACCCCTTATGATAGGAGAGTCTAATCTTAATTGGACTTATAACAGTTGTACCTGGAATAAAATTTCTTCTGATCAGTTGCATCTTTAACTGCTCCATCATCTTGCACATCTGTTTCCTGATCATTACTTGAAAATGCTCACTCTTTCTACTGAACTGTTACTGAAAGATCCTCTGCTCTGTATGTTGCATTGACATTCTTCCTCAATCTACTTCTTGTTGCTTTGACACACTCCTCACATATCCTCTTGAAACTTTTTGCTTTATTCTGAGCAAGGACTGTTGTACAGATTGCATTTATTGCTTCTTAAAGGGGGGGGATTGATGCTTGATTGTCTAACTACCCCTGTGCCTGTTAATTTTACTCCTTTATTCAGGGGGAGCTTCATGTATGGTTGTTCTTTCTTTTTATCCAGAGAGAATATGTGGTGTCATATTGCACTTTGGGGGAGAATAGCTTTTATGTGCTTTCATGTGGTCAAAGGGGGAGATGTTATATCCTTTCATACCTGCTTATTTTTCTTTCTCAAACTATTTTCTTTTTGATGACGTCGAAGGGGGAGAATAGTTTGGGTCAGTGTGACTCATAGTGTTAGTTTGGGTCAGTGTGACTCATAGTGTTGCCATCATCAAAAAGGGGGAGATTGTTGTGCCCCTGTGGTTTTGATGATAGCAAACACTATGAGTCAGTCACCATGTGTCCGCATATGAAAGATTGAATGATGCCGCACTAATGGGATTGCTTGCTGCATACTGCTTTTGTAAGGCACACACATTCAGAGGGTTCATATTGCTTTTGTAAGGCACACACTTTCAGAGGGTCCATATTGCTTTTGTAAGGCATACACTTTCAGAGGGTCCTGTCTGGCTCATATGTATTTTAGGGACCAAGGTCCGTGCAAACCTTATCAATGTGCAGACCTTATCAATGTGCATTTCAAGGTTAGTGCATTCACTTATGTTCAGCACATCATGACGATGCATACTTGTGGTTCATCATACTAGGCTGCACAACAAAGTCAGTGCATGTCACTGTTCATGTGCATCTAGGTTTGTGCATTCAAGTCCGTGCACACTGTCTTGGTAGATGCAAGTTGGTGCAATGCACTGTAGCGCACGCAGTCGAAGTCTGTGCGAATCTAGTTGCTGCGAGCATATAAGTCAGTGCATCATTGTCATGTGTCACCACACGGTCGGTGCACATCTTCTCTGTGCACTATGCTAGCTTGTGCATATCTGCTTGTATGTCTCCAAGGTTTGTGCATCGTTTCATGTTAGTTGGGAATAGGTCGGTGCATTCATCTATGTTGAGTTCATAATGTCTGGTATGTCAAGTCTGAGTCAGTGCATTTGTTTCTCCATGCAAGGTTGTATTAGTCGGTGCTTAGTCTAAGTCAGTCAGAACAAGGTTGTGCTGTGCAAGTCTGGTATAGAAGTCTGTGCATGTTTAAGTCTAAGGAAATACTAGGTCATTGCATTCCCCATCTTTGCACACATTAAGTCGGTGCACTTTGTGTTGTGTGGACAAAATAGGTCTGTGCATATGTCGATTTACGCAAGCGTAAGATCGGTGCATATAGAATCTTGCAACACTTAAGTCAGTGCAAGTCCCGAGTGTGTCCAAATAGGGTCGGTGCATTCCATGAACCGATTGCACACATAGTCGGTGCACATTCTGTGCGAGCGAAATTAAAGTCTGTGCATTCGTGCATTTCGTGCAACTAAGTCGGTGTAACTCTATTCCTTGAGCTACGCAAAGTCTGTGCAATCTTGATACCTGTATGACTATCGTATATTTTGACAGGTTAACAGGTCAACTGCTCATGATCCTTAACGAAGGCACGTAATCCAAGGTAGACCATACCTGATAAAGGACTGCCACGTGGATAGCTATAGTGCTCAGAATTGAACACGTGGCTGAGAGCTTTCTGGAACCATTTGGCGGGAGTATTCCCTCCACACGCCCAGTGCGTGAGCTCGTGGGTCCCTGACTGAAGATATATAAGACCCTTCTTCTGCGAACAGAAAAGATACAATGCTGGAATTGAAGGCATATGAGTAGAGATATGAGGAGAGAAGAAGAGAAGAACAAGAGAAGAGGTGAAGAAGAAGAAAAAGAGAGCAGAAGATTCTGAGAGCCAGAGAGCTTGTGAGAAGAGTTGGAGAGACAGTAGCAGTAAGAGTTTGAGAAAGAAGAAAAGGAAGAAAGAGAGAGAGATCGTGAAGAGAAGATTGAAGCAACCTGAAGATCCATTCCACTGGACCTTGGATAAAATCCACCTTAGTCAGCTCCTGCGCGAGCTATATCTGATTTGCAATTTCTTTCAATTTTCCGGTGCTGTGATTCTTCATTTTTTGTTTTCTTTTATACCTTTGTTTCAAGCTGTAAGTCAGCAGAGCAAGCTGTGTCGCTCAGCGGTTGCAGAGGATCGGTTCCTATGGTCGGCTAAGCTGTATTGCCTAGCGGTCAAGCTGTCAGTCAACGATTGTTGGCAAGCTGTGAGGCCCAGCAGTTAAGCTGTGTATCAACGGGAATCCACACTCTGGTTTGAGTGTGGGGTGGACGTAGGTCTGGAGGATTGAACCACCTAAAAATCTCTTGTCCTTCGTGGTTTGATTGCCTTGTCTAATTCGCTAGACGTATGCTTAGGCTCGATCTCTATTTCCCATCTAGTGGGTTTTTTGGTTTGCACACCGAACATTTGACTCTGGTTTTAAGAGAGTCACTTTGAACTCTTGATCATTGTTACTGCGAGTGTCAAATTCACTCAAGTCATCTGAGCGTCTAAGTTGCATTTGATTGCTTGATTGGGTTCGGTCAATAGCATAGGTCTGCTTAGGAGTATGCATTCTTGCAGCTCAACTGTTTGATCAAGAGAATCATTGTCCACCTTATCTTGTGGAGCTTGACTAGTTTTAATTCCTTATTTGTGTCTAGTTATAGTTTTTAATTGGGCAATTGTAACATACAATCCCGTCAGATTTCTTGGCAGTTTCAGGTTTATATTTTGACTGCCTCTTCCCTGAGAAATATTTCCTCCTCAATCCCTTTCCTTCCTTTCTAAGAAATTTTTTAAACTTCCTTGTAAGCATGGCGAATTCATCTTGATCTTCTTCAGAGCTACCAGAATTGTGCTCACTAGATGACCCTTTGTTACTGGAAGTAACTTTTAGAGCCAGGGGTTTCTTCCCCTTTTCAGATTCATCGACCCTCTTAAGGTTCAACTCATAAGTCATGAGAGAACCGATGAGTTCATCTACTGATGTTGTAGCAAGGTTCCTAGACTCATCCATTACAGTGGCCTTGGTGTGCCAGACAGGTGTCAGGGACCTAAGGATTTTTCTCACCAGCTCGTACTCAATATGCATTGGCCTATGAGACTTGAGTTATGACATAAGTGATAGAGCAGACTAAGATGCACATACCTTATTTCAAATGATGCATGATATGCTCTGACCTGAAAGCATCCACATACCTAGATGTCGCATGTGCATGGACCCTAGAGATGCACAAACTTGTATATACGTAGACCTTAGACTAAGCATTAACTCTGGATGTGCACAGACCCATGCTATGCATGTGCAAAGGCAAAAATGTGCTCAGACTCTAGATGTCGTATATGCTCAAACTCTAAATGTAATAATGAAAAAGTGCACCGACCTTAGTGTGTGCAAATGACTATGTGCATCGACCTTATTTAGCACACGGCACAATGTGCACCGACCTTGTTTTGTACAAGGCACAATGTGCACTGACCTTGTTATGACTAAGACAAGGTGTGCAACGACCTTATTTATGACTAAGGTAAGATGTGCATCGACCTTACATGCAAGATGAAAAAATGTGCACAGACTTGTAATAGTAACACAGGTAGACTTTGATCGACCTTTAAGTGCACAATGGTAAACATGCATCGACCTTAGATGCTTGAAGACTAAACTTGCATAGACCTTTATTGACTGAACAGTAATGTGCTCAGACTTGTGTGAATGACTAAGGTAGATGTGCATCGACCTTAGTATGACTAAAAATCAAATGAGCATCGACCTTAGGTGCGCTACAGTAAAGGTGCACCGACCTGCCTCTAACTAGAAATGCAACATGCATTGACCTTCATGTACTGTAGAGTGAATGTTCATCGACCTACATACACTACAGAATGGACATGCATCGACCTTCGTGCTATCGCTAACACATGTGCACCGACCTCACTTTGCTAAATGCAAAATGTGCACAGACTTTGTTCTGCGATGCCAAGATGTGCATCGACCTTGGTCTTGCACAGACTGGATGTGCATCGACCTTGGTGTTTCACAAGGAGCAATGTGCATCGACCTTGTGTGTGAACACTACACACTAGCATCGACCTTAGTGACTACATGTACACACTAGTATCGACCTTATCTACTATGCCTAGTCGATGTGCATTGACCTTTGTTATGTGCAGATGAAAATGTGCACTGACCTATATGAATGAAAGCTTGAATGTGCACCGACCTAATGTAGCGATAGGCATGTGCACCGACCTTATTTAAGGCAAAAACACAACAGCCAATCATCAAAATTATGAACACAATGCATTGTTACCTATATCAAAATTTAGCACAGTATATACTATTGCCAGCATCAAAACACATTAAATTCAGAGGATCATAAATCAAAGAAAACAAAACATTCTTCCCCACAAACTCCCCTCAACATCGGTGACCCGTCCGAGTACCAGACTCGGGGCCTCCACCACCGGCCCCCGCAGGGGTCCCAGACCATCTCTTGCCCGGACAAGCGTCAGCACCCGGATCTAGCTTCGGCCGATCTCCAGCACGGGCCTCGCGCCCCAGACTTCGGCTGCCACCTCGACAGTTCACTAGGGTCTCCATCCCTGAGTCCCAGCCAGGCCTGCACCCGTTACGGGCTCCTTGCCTCGGGTTCACAGCACCTCTGCAGTTCACTCAGGTTTCCAACCCCAAGTTCCAGCCAAGCCTGCTCCTGACACGGGTTCCTTACCCCGGGTTCAAGGATCCTCAGTGCCGCACTCGGGCCTCTCGTCTCGAGTCCCAGCGGAGCAACACTCAGCACGGGTTCCCAACCTAGAGTTCGAGGCTCTCTAGCACCCAGTCCGGGCATACAACCTCGGATCCTAGCATGGTCGGTCCCCGACACGGACTCTCCGCCTTGGGCTCCCGACTTTCCAGCTTCACAATGGCATCTATACCCCCATGATCGAGCAATGCCGACTCTCAGTATATGGTTTTTGCCTCGGGATATGGCAATCTCAGCACCCAGCATGGGCCTTTGGCCCAAAATTCTAGCAGCGCCGACACTCAACACAGGTTCACATCCTCGAGTTTTTGGCACCCCAGCATCTTCTACAACCTCGATTCTCGGTGCAAGAGCATCGTCTCGAGCTCCAGAAACATTTCTATCGGCCCGGGTAGAAGCCTATAATCGGGTGTTGTACCCGGATGATTTCCCAGCAAAATAACAAGAAATAAGGGTTCGGGAATTTTCCCGAACACCTTTAAGGCATGAGCTACCCGGCCATCCCTACAACTCTCGGGACCCCACCAGGGGCCCTAACCAGTTTGCCGTGACATGCGGATACACGAGCGACTAACCGGGACCAATCCCGGCCACTCACCTACGGGCTTTATCCGTACTCCACATGGCCGCCCTGGCCAACCCGGGGGCGCTCCGACTTCGAGCCATGCCACATGGCACCCAGTGAAAGGGCCGAGGGCCCACCCCAAGACACTTACTTCCAACCCTTCAAGGTCAAAGGGAGACCTAATTAGGCCAACCACAGGCTTTGGAGGCCCGCCGCATGCATATACGGCTCACACGCGTGTGTTCGGTATTTTTTCAAACACCTTGTGGGCCCATATATTCCAGCCCTTTTACACCAAACCACGGGCCGCTCCGTGGTTCCAGTACGCTAATGAGGTTCTACAACGACCCCCCAGCAAGTCGGGGCCACCCCCGACCCTCAGACACGTGGTGACGAGCCACCTATCTTTATCTCTCGGGCCAACCCGAGGCTACCCCGCCAACCGGCCGTGCAACACGGCACGTAGCCCGAGACACAGTTCATGAGCCCAAAGTGCCTCTCCTTAGCTCCCACGAGCTCTCATCCTCAGCCCCAGGCCCATCCTGAGGCCCCTCAGCCAGTTACCCAAGCCGTTCGATAACCCGGGGTGTGTCGGGCATTTACCTGAACACCTTGCGAGCGGCTACTACGACTCGAAGAACAATGGCCCCCACGGGCCATCCCAGTATCCCGAAGCCCAGTGTCCCTCAAAGGACATTCCCAAACGATGAAAGAAGACCCCCGGGGGCCATCCCTCGGGGTTGTGACTTGCTTGGGAGCCATTCGCCCCAGGGCGCGGCCGCGCCCCCAAGGGAGGGAGAACTCCCTAGGGGCCGCGCCCTCTCTCCAGCCCGGTGGCCCCACGGCCCCGCTCAGTCCCAGTTCGTCTGATTCTCAGTCTCCGTTCGTCCGACTCCCTAATCTGGGGTGAAGGGGTCGCATTGTTCGCTCGTACCAGTTCGTGGGAACAACACGCGGAAGCATGAAGCAACAACATAGAGGATTGGTCCTCGGCAGTCAACACACTCACAAGGCTCCACGTATCCTCCCAGCACCTGTCCTTTTCTTCTTAGTTTAATTTAGGAAGAAAAACACACAAAAACTGGGATTTTATAGGGTGCGGACCGCCCCCCTCTTTCCCTAGAAGCCAGTCCGCCTAAACCTCCTCCGTAAAACAAAAAAAAGTTTTTTTAATTAATTAATTAAAGAAGCCTGCCAGCCCGCCTAAACCCCCCCTGGGGTGGGGTTTAGGCGGACCAGCCTGGACCCCTAGGTTGGTCCGCCTAAACTGTCACGCCCTGACGCGGAATATCGAGGGCGTGAGCGAGTCGTAATCAAGCGTGTCGATCAGAGCATGTACAAATTTAATTCTAAGACAAAGATTGATGAGAAAATGGTACCTTTATTCCATCAAAATAGAGGTTTACATTGCTAATTCATAAGCCATAAAGGCAAATTATAAACTTCCAAACCCAAAGTACATGATTCTTGTAAAACACTAATGATCTACATAAATCTTAGGGAAAAGAAAATCACTCTTTCACTCTTGTCCATTCCTTTGTTCAATGTCATTTCCTGCAACAATTTAACCAAAACGTAGGGTGAGCAAAAAGCTCAGTAGGATTTTATATCTCTAAAAACCAGGCAATCTTTAAGTGTTTAACAATTTAAGTAATCTTTCCAAGTTGCATCGAAAAGTGTATAACATGAGTGGAATTTCCAAGTAATTGAGATAACAAGATATCAAGAGAAAATTTCAAGTAATAACTTTGAACAAGTAAAGAATTTCATGTAATTGGCCATTTCACGCAAGTCAAGTAATTCATGTAATTTTCAAGTAATCATGTAAACAAGTAACAAGTACGAATAGTGGAATGCCGTAAAAATCTAACGAGTCATGCACTTTGGTGCAATGCCACACCGTGGTCAATCAAATCCCATGAGCACAAGTACTTTCGGGCGCTCCTCCCAGGACCAGATCGGGCCCCATTAATGCTAGGCATTGGGTCGGTGGATCATAAGATCCCAAGTACGTTTAGACATCCACTTAACACTATGGCCAATGAATTTCAAGAATAAGCTCATTTGTAAAAAGTACAGATCTGGCAAAAATATCAGAAGTTGCAAGAGAAGTGAATAATAATTTTAAGACATCATGTTTAACGACATTAAGTCGTGGAATTCAAGAACGAACGGTAGCTAGGAAGAAAATTCAAGTAAATAGAACTAATAGAATTATTTTAATTCCATTATTTAATATTATGTTCATTTAATTTAACAAGTGTTTAGGCATATTTTCAGGAAGTTTTTTATATCCCAGAGGTATTTTAGTTTAGCCAAAACGTGGATTTTATAACCAATCGGATTTCTGTTATGAACGTGGTGTAGGTAAGCACCATGTTCACGAAATCATTTGAGAATTCATTCTTAATTCTGTTAAAATTTAGAAATATTAAATTTTAGATAAGATGTATATACTTTTGAATTAAAATCGTGATTTCACATACTATTGATATTTTTAATGATAATAAGATAGGATAAATGATAACAAGATAGAATAATAGATTTATCATGCAGAAATAATTTAACATGCTAAAAAGTAATTTTTATACACCAATTTGCTAATAACGTGATAAAATAGATTTTTACATGCTGTAGGTAATTTTCATATATTTATTTACTGATATTATGATAAATATAGATTTTCATCCTTAAGAAAATATATTTATTATGCTAAAAATAGTTTCATCATGTTGAAAATAATTCTAACATGTTAAAGTAATTTTAACATGCTAGAAATAATTTTATCATACTGAGAGTAATTTTATTATGCTGAAAATTAATATTTAACATGCTAAAATTAATATTTAACATGCTAAAATAATTCTCATACATTAACTTACTGATGAGATGATAAAAAAAAGTTTACCATGCTGATTACAGAAATTCTCTGATAGCAAAATAAATTTTATCATGTTGAAATAATTTTGTTTACATTTATTTACTAATTAATTGATGGGAAAATAGATTTATCATGCTGAAAATAGTTTTTAAATAGATTTAATATGCTGACAATAGTACTAACATGCTAAAAATAATTCTACTATGCTGGGAATAATTTTATCATGCTGGAAGTAATTTTAACATGTTGAAAGTAATTTTTATGCATCAATTTACTAATTATTTAATAGAAAATTAGGTTTAGCATACAAAAAAATAGTTTTAAATGGATTTAACATGCTGAAAAATAGTTTTCATATCTCAGTATGGATAAAATAATTTTATCATACTGGAAGTAATTTTTAACATGCTAGAAATATTTTTCATGTATTAGTTTACTAATAATATGGTAAAAATAGATTTTTACATGCTAAAAATAATTTTATTCTACAAGAATAATTTTTTAACATGTTTTAAAAATTAAAACATGCTAATATTACTTTTCCTTATTTTTGGTGACTGAATGCTTACAATTAATGTGGATTCTAAATGCTATAATTCCTATTGTATAGTGACTAAACTTTAGTCCCACATTGGAAGTTAGAAAAACTTCTTTGGCTTTATATGTTGGAGAGTTCACCTTTGGGTAAGGACCCAAGGGGCATAAGATGTGAGCTCGAGTTGTGTGTGGATATGAAACATTAATATATTTATTTATTTATTTGTGCCGTGTACCGTGCCATGTGCCGTGCCGTGGTGAGGTGAGGTTGGTTGGTTTTAAAAGAACGCGACGTGGCACTCAAGATATATATACAAAACATATATATTTATATATCCAAAATAATTTATTTTGGACCCCGGGCATTTCGGGAAAATTTCTTGAACGCGCTAGCCCTGACTAACGCGATCTGAAGATCGCGCTGGCCAGTGCTAGCGTGATCTGGACATAATTTTTTTTTTGAAATCTGGATTATTTCAGAAGGCGCTGGCTCTGGCTAGCGCGATCTGAAGAATGCGCTATCCAAAGCTAGCACGATCTGGCATATATATATATATATATATATATTGAAAACTGAACGATGGGAAAATGGGGTCTGTATGAACGCGCCATGTCGGGGCAACGCGTTCATGAACGCGCTCCTGAGGTGTAGCACGTTCTGGTTCTGACGAAAAATAGGAATACCTCTCTAATAAAATGATCATAACTTGCATATTTCTTAACAAAATTTAGGGAAACATGTATCAATGGAAAGAGTACTGAAAGATACACAAGATAGCATGCTTTAATTGAAGTTTAGCCTGAGAGACACCTACCTTAGAGCAGATCCCTTCTCTCCAACCTCGCTCCAGCATAGAGGCGATCTACAGCTTCGGCCATAAAGAGCTTCGAATGGTGCCATTTGTATACTTGACTGATAGCTATTGTTATAAGCGAACTCAGTCAATGGTAAATGTTCATGCCAACTTCCGCCGAAGTCTATCATGCATGCTCTCAACATATCTTCAATAATCTGATTCGTCCTCTCAGTTTATCCATCAGTCTGAGGGTGAAAAGCAGTGCTAAATCTTAGCCTAGTACCCATAGAGGATTGTAAACCTTTCCAGAAGTGAGAGGTGAATCTCGGATCTCGATCCGAAATAATAGAACTTGGAATACCATGCAGCCTTACGATCTCTTTGATATATAAGGCGGCTAGAACATCCACAGTCCATTTAGTCTTGATAGGTAAAAAGTGAGCGGACTTGGTTAACCGGTCCATAATTACTCATATAGCATCAAAACCACTTCGGGTCTTCGACAATCCAACTATGAAGTCCATACCGATACTATCCCATTTCCATTCCGATATTTTGAGAGGCTTGAGTTTATCAGCCGGTTTGAGGTGCTCGGCTTTACCTTGTTGACATACCAAACATCGACTTACGAACTCGGCTACCTCTTTTTTCATGTTAGGCCATCAGAAAGTTCTCTTGAGATCTTGGTACATTTTTGTAGCATCGGGGGGAATAATGTACCTTGACCGATGTGCTTCCTCCAAGATTTTACCCTTGATGGTAGAACAATCGGGTATGCAAGTTCTTCCTTTGAATAATAACCTTCCATCATCAGCCAGAAGGCAATCCGATCGTTGATCTAGTTTCTCTTTAATTTCAACGATCATCGGATCATCATCTTGCCGTTCCTTGATTTCTGAGAGTAACTCGGGTTGGAGTTAAATATTTGCAATAAACACTCCGCCTTTCTTCTCCTCCACATTGAGGTTTAAATTTGCCATTTCTTCAAGTAGATGCCATTATTTAACCATCAAACTTGATAATAAGGCCATTGGCTTCCCGCTAAGAGCATCAGCTACGACATTGCCTTTCCCAGGGTGGTATTGTATAGAGAAATCGAAATCCTTTAAGTATTCCAACCACCGTCTTTGTCTCATGTTGAGCTCCTTTTGAGAGAATAAATATTTGAGACTCTTATGATCGGAATACACAATAAAGGCTTCGCCATAGAGATTCAAAGCAAAGACCACAGCTGCCAGCTCTAGGTCATGCACGGGGTAATTTTCCTCGTGTTTCTTTAATTGCCTTGAAGAATAGGCTATAACCTTACCATGTTGCATTAATACGCAACCCAGGCCAATTTCGGATGCATCAGCATACACTTCGAATCCTCCTCCTTCCGTAGGTAATGTGAGAATAGGGGCAGTCGTCAGATAATCCTTTAAAGTTTGAAAGCTCTTCTCGCATTCCCCGGACCATATAAAAGGATTCTCCTTTCTTGTTAATCTTGTCAAAGATACCGCAATCTTGGAGAAGTCTTTGATAAATCTTCGATAATATCCAGCCAATCCCAAGAAGCTTCGGATTTCCGTCACACTAGTAGGTCTTTCCCGCCTCGACCTTTGAAGGATCGACAACGATACTGTTCCGGGAAATTATGTGACCGAGAAACGAAACTTCCTCCAACTAGAAATCACACTTGCTTAATTTGGCAAAAAGCTTGTGATCTCTTAATAATTGAAGGGCCTTTTTGAGATGTTCTTCATGTTATTCCTTTGACTTGGAGTAGATCAGAATGTCGTCAATGAAGACAACCACAAATTGATCGAGGTATGACCTGAATACGTTGTTCATTAATTGCATAAATGCGGCAGACGCGTTTGCTAGGCCAAAAGGCATAACGGTGAACTCGTAATGCCCATACCTACTCCGAAATGTAGTCTTGTGAATATCCCCTTCCTTGATCTTTAATTGATGATAACCAGATCAAAGATCGATCTTTGAGAAATATCGAGCTCCAGAAATTTGGTCGAATAATTCATCAATCTTCGACAATGGATATTTATTCTTGATGGTGAGTTGATTCAATTACCGATAATCAACACATAGTCTCATCGAACCATCCTTCTTTTTAACAAAGAGGACCGGGGCTCTCCAAGGTGAAGTAGTTGGTCGGATAAACCCCTTTTCCAATAACTTTAATAGTTGTTCATTTAACTCCTTCATTTCAACGGCAGACATCCGATATGGAGCTTTAGAAACTGGTGCAGCTCCCGGAATTAAATCAATAGAGAAGACAACTTCTCTCTCTGGAGGAATACCAGGCAACTCATCTGAAAATATATCAGAATAATCCCAAACGATAGGAATGTCCTTTAGAACGGGTTCCGTGTGCTCGATCATAGTGATAGAAACTAAGAAACTGGCACAACCCTTCCTTAATAATTTCTCGACTTTGAGGGCCGGAATGAGAGATATGTGTCTAGAATGCCTGATACCAGAAAATAAGAGGTTGGGGTAACCCATAAAAGTTACCGTACCCAACTTGCAGTTGACACTAGCACCATGTGCAGATAGCCAATCAGCACCTAATATAACATCATATCCGTCCATCTCCATGCATACCAAATCAGCGGGTAAGTTATAACCACTAATTAGAACTTCACTAGCAGGATAGAAATGTTTAATCTCCGTTCCCATTCCAATAGGGGTAGTAATAGTGAGTGTAGAATCTAATGGAACAGGTTTCATAGGTAAAAGACCAGCAAATCTTCTAGATATAAATGAATGCGTAGCTCCGGTGTCAAATAAAACAGAGGCATGCCTTGAGTACACAGAAAGCGTACCTTCCACGATGCCTCCTTCCTCGGTAGGTTCCGCATCCATAAGAGCTTGAAGTCTTCCTTGCTTTTTGACAATAGGTGGAAGCTTCTCCGGTGGAGCTTGCTCGTTGAGAAGAGGACAATTCGTGATCCTATGCTCCCGACTCTCGCATTGAAGACATGCGCCGAGCTTTCTCCAACATTCCTCGGCTTTGTGTTCGGGTTTCTCGCAGAATTTGCATAATTCCTTTGATGACGTAGAGAAAGGAACAATTTGCTTGTCAAAGGTTCTTGGCTTCTTCTCCCCTTGAAAGTTACGTCCACCCTTGTTGAAATTTCACCCATCCTTGTTGAAGTTACGCCCGTCATTGGGCCTTTTCTTCCCGAAGGAAGGTTTGAAACTTTCGGACCCAGTAACTTGCTCTGTCTTGGCTTCCCTTCCTCGGATGCGATCCGATAACTCCGTTGCATCTTCTAGGAGTTGTGCTCTCCGTACCACATCAGAATAAATTTGGATATCCATCGGGGCGAGTTGAGTAATATATTGAGGCCTTAATCCATTTAAGAACCTCCTTGCCTTCATTTTGTCGGTACCCACGAGATGTGGAGCATACCGAGATAATCTTGAGAATTGAGCTTCATATTCGGCTACCGATAAACCCCTTTGCTTTAAAGCTGTAAATTCGGCGGCCTTCCTTTCTTGCACTCGGTCGGAAAAATATTTACTATTGAAGTGTTCCACAAATCTTCCCATAGAATTTGGTCGTGCGGTAAAGTAGCTTCGACTGATTCCCACCAGGCACGGGCATCTCTTTCCAGTTGGAAAGTAGCGAGTATGACCTTTTCCTCGTCAGCACATTGCATAACTCGGAATATCCTCTCGATCTCCTTAATCCAGTGTTCGACTTCATCTGGATCCGTAGATCCAGCGAACTTGGGAGGGTTCATGCTTCGGAAATTCCTATGCAAATCACAAGCTCCTCGGTTTGCTCCTCCCTGAGCAACCTATTGGAGCACTTGGGTTAAGCCTTGAACGGTGCGCTGCATCTCACGCCATTGAGCTCTCTCGGCGGCTATTTGTGAGAATTAGCCTGAAACCATAATTCCAAGGTTTATTATTTTTGTTTTGGTATTTATTTTCTGATAATTGACTTTTTCTTAAAACTTAACCCGTGTTTCTACCCAACCTTACCGGGAAGGTTTTAAGACCTATCCAATTTCTAGATATTGATCTAAAACCTAACCTAAGTTTAAGAATCCTAGGTTTTATGCAACCTAGGCTTTGATACCACAAAGATTGTCACGCCCCGACGTGGAATATCGAGGGCGTGAGCGAGTCGTAATCAAGCGTGTCGATCAGAGCATGTATAAATTTAATTCTAAAACAGAGATTGATGAGAAAATGATACCTTTATTCCATCAAAATAGAGGTTTACATTGCTAATTCATAAGCCATAAAGGTAAATTACAAACTTCCAAACCCAAAGTACATGATTCTTGTAAAACACTAATGATCTACATAAATCTTAGGGAAAAGAAAATCACTCTTTCACTCTTGTCCATTCCCTTGTTCAATGTCATTTCCTGCAACAATTTAACCAAAACGTAGGGTGAGCAAAAAGCTCAGTAGGATTTTATATCTCTAAAATCCAAGCAATCTTTAAGTGTTTAACAATTTAAGTAATCTTTCCAAGTTGCATCGAAAAGTGTATAACATGAGTGGAATTTTCAAGTAATTGAGATAACAAGATATCAAGAGAAAATTTCAAGTAATAACTTTGAACAAGTAAATAATTTCATGTAATTGGCGATTTCACGTAAGTCAAGTAATTCATGTAATTTTCAAGTAATCATGTAAACAAGTAACAAGTACGAATAGTGGAATGCTGTAAAAATCTAACAAGTCATGCACTTCTGTGCAATGCCACACCATGGTCAATCAACTCCCATGGGCACAAGTACTTTCGGGCGCTCCTCCCAGGACCAGACCGGGCCCCATTAATGCCAGGCATTGGGTCGGTGGATCATAAGATCCCAAGTACGTTTAGACATCTACTTAACACTATGGCCAATGAATTTCAAGAATAAGCTCATTTGTAAAAAGTACAGATCTGGAAAAACTCTTAGAAGTTGCAAGAGAAGTGAATAATAATTTTAAGGCATCATGTTTAACGACATTAAGTCGTGGAATTCAAGAACGAACGGTAACTAGGAAGAAAATTCAAGTAAATAGAACTAATAGAATTATTTTAATTCAATTATTTAATCTTGTGTTCAATTGATTTAACAAGTGTTTAGGCATATTTTAAGGAAGTTTTTTATATCCTGGAGGTATTTTAGTTTAGCCAAAACGTGGATTTTATAGCCAATCGAATTTCTGTTATGAACGTGGTGTAGGTAAGCACCATGTTCACGAAATCATTTGAGAATTCATTCTTAATTCTGTTAAAATTTAGAAATGTTAAGTTATAGATAAGATGTACATACTTTGAATTAAAATCGTGATTTCACATATTATTGATATTTTTAATGATAATAAGATAGGATAAATGATAACAAGATAGAATAATAGATTTATCATGCAGAAATAATTTAACATGCTAAAAAGTAATTTTTATACACCAATTTGCTAATAACATGATAAAATAGATTTTTACATGCTATAGGTAATTTTCATATATTTATTTACTGATATTAAGATAAATATAGATTTTTATGCTTAGGAAAACAGATTTATTGTGCTAAAAATAGTTTCATCATGCTAAAAATAATTCTAACATGTTAAAGTAATTTTAACATGCTAGAAATAATTTTATCATACTGAGAGTAATTTTTTATGCTGAAAATTAATATTTAACATGCTAAAATTAATACTTAACATGCTAAAATAATTCTCATACATTAACTTACCGATGATATGATAAAAAGAAGTTTACCATCCTGATTACAGAAATTCTCTGATAACAAAATAAATTTTATCATGCTGAAATAATTTTTTTACATTTTTTACTAATTATTTGATGGGAAAATAGATTTATCATGCTGAAAATAGTTTTTAAATAGCTTTAATATGCTGACAATAGTTCTAACATGCTAAAAATAATTCTACCATGCTGGGAATAATTTTATAATGTTGGAAGTAATTTTAACATGTTGAAAGTAATTTTCATGCATCAATTTACTAATTATTTAATAGGAAATTAGGTTTAACATGCAAAAAAATAGTTTTAAATGGATTTAAAATGCTGAAAAATAGTTTTCATATCTCAGTATGGATAAAATAATTCTATCATGTTGGAAGTAATTTTTAACATGCTGGAAATATTTTTCATGTATTAGTTTACTAATAATATGGAAAAAATAGATTTTTACATGCTAAAAATAATTTTTATTCTACAAAAATAATTTTAAAGTTGTTTTAAAAATTAAAACATGCTAATATTACTTTTCCTTATTTTTGGTGACAGAATGCTTATAATTAATATGGATTCCAAATGCTATAATTCATATTGTATAGTGACTAAACTTTAGTCCTACATTGGAAGTTAGAAAAACTTCCTTGGCTTTATATGTTGGAGAGTTCACCCTTGGGTCAGGACCCAAGGGGCATAAGATGTGGGCTTGAGTTGTGTGTGGATACGAAGACGTGGCACTCAAGTTATATATATAGAACATATATATTTATATATCCAAAATAATTTATTTTGGACCCCGAGTATTCCGGGAAAATTTCGTGAACACGCTAGCCCTGACTAGCGCGATCTGAAGATCGCGTTGGCCAGTGCTAGCGCGATCTGGACATAAATTATTTTTTGAAATCTGAATTATTTCAGAAGGCGCTGGCTCTGGCTAGCGCGATCTGAAGAACGAGCTATCCAAAGCTAGTGCGATCTTGCATTATTATATATATATATATATATTGAAAATTAGACGATGGGAAAATGGGGTCTGTATGAATGCGCCATGTCGGGACAGCGCGTTCATGAATGCGCTCCTGAGGTGTAGCACGTTCTGGTTCTGACGAAAAACGGGAATACCCCTCCAATAAAATGACCATAACTTGCTTATTTCTTAACGAAATTTAGGGAAACATGTATCAATGGAAAGAGTACTGAAAGATACACAAGATATCATGCTTTAATTGAAGTTTAGCCTGAGAGACACTTACCTTTGAGCAGATCTAAGGAAGAGGTAGAAAAATAGCCCCAATAATAAGAAAACCCTTTGATCTCCGAATCTTCCCTTCAAATCCCCTCCAATCTCCGCAGCAGCATAGCCTAGGCCACCAAGGATGATTTGAGGGTCGAATAGGGTCCTATTTATAGCCAAAACGTGTCCAAATTTATCAAGATTCTTGACCTAATTTTACCAAACCCATTAACTCCGAATTAGAAGAAAATTTCAACGTCTCCTCTTAATCTAGCCTTAATTTGGTGTGAAACCAATGTAAAAACGGCTGGTCTAAGGTGGCTGGTAGGTAAGGGTTGATTATTGAGTCTATCTTCTAGAAATGGAGTTATTTTAATCCCTTAAATGCCATATTAAACACATGTTACGAATTTAAGATTAATTTAACCTTTATTGAATCTTTTAACCATTAATTCAACCTATTATGGATTATCCAATGGGCCAATTATAATCCCAATCCATTATATGGACTTTTATTGGGCTTACTATGATTTTTCTAAGGGTTAGAGTATTTAATTTTTATTTACCTTAAGTGAATTCAAGTAAATGCATTTATCTAGTTTATTTCATATAATTTAATTATTTCATAAAGATTTTAATTATATAATTAATTGAAAAAAATCATTTGTCATTTTAATTTATCGGGTTTCTACATAAACCCCCTGGGGGAGGGGTTTAGGCGGACTAGCCTCACCCCCTGAGGCTGGTCGCCTAAACCCATTCCCGTCAAAAAAAGGTTTTTTAATTAAGAAAAAACCCCTCCGTGAGGGGTTTAGGCGGACCAGACCTGCCCCTTGGGCTGGTCCGCCTAAACCCCATCCAGGGGAGGGGTTTAGGCGGCCCAGACCAGCCCTATGGGCTGGTCCGCCTAAACCCTTTCCCCCCCACTCAGCAACTATTCGAATGGTTTACCCGGGCTAGGTTGAACCCTTCACCCTAGCCCGTCTAAACCCTTCCCTGACCTTCCAAATTCCCTATAAAAGCCCCTTAGAAGCTCAAGGGGTGGGAGACATATACATCAATCCAGGCCTCCAGTGATCAAAGGCTTTAAACTTCAAGTAGCAGCAAGGCAACCGGCAAGGAGAATTGTATGTGGGTGACTTGGTCGTCGGCTAAGGACGCCGAGGGTATGTCACTTGTACTCCCCTCACGCGGTGTTTCTCCATGACACACAAGTCTATCCCCACCACGGATGAGACGTTATGACAAGGGTGAACGCCCCCTCATGCCGGGATCTCCCCTCGCGTGCTCGCCGACCGCAACTACGCACGCACCATGACGTCACGTTTCCCTGCAGTCGCGAGGCCATGTCCGACCGCTCGACCCGAGCCGTGATGACCTGGAGGAATACGTTCCTCCTTGTCCTACCGGGGCTCTCCCACTCGACAGCTATATCCTATGGGAAGAAATGCAGAAACGGGCCTGCCTCAGAAATTGGGTCCAAGAGAAGATCCAAAATCTTAAGAACGGCGAAAGACTCCAGATCCCAGAGGAGCTCTCCTTGTGCTATAAGGACAAGGAGATCACAAAAGAGCAGCTAGAAGAAATGCTTCGAGACTGCACCTGCAACATGGTGGCCATCCCACCTTCTGATAACATCAATGCTTCTTGGCGAGGCAAGCCTGTGGCCTCCCGAACCAGACAAAGAACAACTACCCCGCTCGGGCTACAGCCAGCTCTAGAACACAGGTTGCGGCCGAGGTCGTGGCCGGGGACGTGGTAGAGGCCGCGGGACAACCCCTGAGTTACCCCTCTCTCCGTCCACCTTCGACCCGGAGCGAATCATCCTCTTTCGAGGAGAGGAGCCTCCCCCCATTCCGGAGGTAGAAATTCAGAAAGGACCTGGCATCTTCGATTCTGTCGGCATCGAAGAGGTTCCCACCGACCTCCCGGTCTCTGCACCAGCTCAGGCTTAATCTATGGAACAAGCGGGACCGTCCGGCAAGGATGAGGCAGCCCGCCAGTTACCCCTAGAAGAGCCACCCTTGGCACCCCTGTTCTAGGAGTCCACCGGTGATCAGGGTCAGCCTGATCCCAACGATAAAGGCAAGGCAATGCAACTTCCCGATGGGGAGCCGCACGGCAGGTTGCAGAAAGCTCAGCCCGACATACTACCCACCTTGGAGGATGCTCGAGCCCGAGCCGACCGAAAGGTCCTCCACTAGATGAAGCGCTTCCCTGTCAGCATTATAATATGGGAAGCCATCGCTTAGAGTAAAGACATGAGAGAAACTCTCATCAAAATACTCCAGGAACCAGAAGCTTACAAGGTGCATGTCACAGAAATGAAGACATCGGCCTATGAAGCCTTCACAGCCACCGTCTCCTTCACGGAGAAGGACATGTTGCTATCCCCTCCATGCCACAACCGTCCCCTCTACATGAAAGGGAAGGTCAATGGGCATGATGTGAACCAAATTTTGGTGGACGCTGGCGCCGCCGTCAACATCATGCTGCTCAAAACATTCAAGACATTATATCTGACCCCATACCTCTAGAAGGTTCAAGCGGTCAAGATATCCGGCTTCAACCAAAACACCGAGGACGTCCTCGACCGGGTGGACATCGACCTGGTGCTCGATGATTTCACCTCCAAGGTGACATTCTACATCATCGATGCCAGCACGTCGTATAAGATGCTACAGGGTAGACCCTGTCTCCACGAAAATTGGGTCATCCCATCAACTCTCCACCAATGCATCAAGTATGCCAAGGACGGGGAGCAACATACGGTCTTTGCAGACCTGTCACCGTTCATGCCAGTAGAATGCAACCTGGACGACGCTGCGCTCTACTTCAAGGGGATTAGTCCGTACCCTGTGATCAAGAGCAGGAGCAATGGCTGGCTCTCAGAGGAAGACGATGACAATCTCTTCTCCGTGGATGAAGAGAAGGCCAAGCTTCATCGCCTATGCCTCAGCTCCAGGTCAGCCCCAGATCGCCCTGAAAGGTGCAAGATCAACTTTGAGGCCAACCTCATTAGTCGAGCTATTGGCAAGAGTATATGCTTGCCCCCAGACTCCATCCAGTTTCCGTCGGCCTCCGAGGAACACAACGTTGAGAACATTTGTTGTCACCTTCAAGCGACAGCGCAGAAATAAGAAGAAGGCCAACAGGGACAATCCCATTGTCTTCTATAAGGGAGACATGGTCCCTCAAGCCCCACCAGAGGATGACTTGGGCTGGTCCAAGCAAGCCGATGATACCCCTGAAGCAATCCAAGTACTGGACGACCTACCGCCGCATATTCTGCAAATGTGTCTAAAGCAACACATCCCTCAATGGCAAGATTCTGCCCGACGTGAATATTTTCACCGACTGTGGACCCCTTCTCAGGTCCGGGGGCAACCCCCGTCCTTTTATAAGGATACCAGAGGACTTGGCTACGACCAAGACCCGGACTTTCACGTCCACTATGCAGTCAACGTCATAGGCTTGGAGCAACCAGCCGACGACCAAGCTAAAGTCGAAGCCAAATTCGACAACTCCGGGGATGAGGAAGAGGAGATTCTGATCCCGATCGTCGTCAAAGCCAGAACTCTGGCCCAAGCCATTGAGGAACCCGCCTCACCTCCCTGCCAAGATAAAGGGGCCCAAGAAGCTCCTCCAGTCTCTCAGCTAGTCGAAGAACCCAGTTCAACAAACCCTCCTGATGAGGGGGATATCTCTGATGCTAGCTGCGAAGGATTGTCAGCTTCACCAGGCAACCCCGGGGATACCTCAGTAGCCCCGGTTGACAACCGCTGGCCAAAAGTTGGCGGCCCAGATAAATCCATGGTGGATCCCAGCGATAACCACTCTCCAGTCCCTTCAACATCAATCGGTGGCTTTGAGAACCAAGAAACGCATGAAGCCGACATCGATGATGAGGATTTCATCGACTTCCAACCTGCTCCTCCCGAGCTGGAGGATGGTGGCCAGGCAACCATAGATGAGCTCGTCGAAATCAACCTGGGCGAAGATGAAGCCCCCTAGCCCACATTCGTCAACGCTCTCCTCACCGAGGCAGAGAGGCGGGATTACGAACAACACCTGCGGGAGTATAAAGACTGCTTCACCTGGACATACAGGGAGATGCTGGGGCTAGACCCCTCCGTAGCGGAGCACGAGCTAGCCATTGCTCCCTCGGTCACTCCAGTTAAACAGCCACAGCGGCGCATGCGCCACGAGCTGGAGCTCCAGGTCGTGACCGAAGTCGATAAAATGGCGGAGGTCAACTTCATCGAGCCATGTATCTATCCGATCTGGCTCGCCAACATAGTCCCAGTCAAGAAGAAAAATGGTCAAGTCCGCGTCTGCGTCGACTTTCGGGACCTCAATAAAGCTTGTCCGAAGGATGACTTTCCAGTCCCAATCATAAAAATAATGGTTGACATGACCACCAGACATGAGGCCTGGTCTTTCATGGATGGGTCATCCAGTTATAACCAAATCCGGATGTCCCTCAAAGATAAGAACCACACAGCCTTCAGATCCCCCAAAGAGATTTTCAACTACAAGCGCATGTCCTTCGATTTGAAGAACGCCGGTGCTACTTACCAAAGGCCCATGACCAAAATATTCGACGAGATGCTGCACAATACCGTCGAATGCTATGTCGACGACCTCGTCGTCAAGACTAAAAGGCGAGAAGACCATTTGTGCGATTTACGCCAAGTCTTCGAGCATCTCCGGCAATACGGGCTCAAGATGAACCCCATGAAGTGCGCCTTTGGCGTATCCAGTGGCAAGTTTCTCTGCTTCATCGTCCGATACCGGGGAATTGAGGTGGACCCCAGCAAGATCAAAGCAATCTGGGAGCTTCCACCACCCAGCAACATCACCGAGCTCAGGTCGTTCCAAGGGAGGCTGACCTACATGCGGAGGTTTATCTCTAGCCTCTCCGGTCGATGCGCGCCTTTCGGCAAGCTGATGAAGAAAGATGTCCCGTTTGTGTGGGACTCGGAATGCCAGGCGGCTTTTGAGTAAATCAAGGAATACCTCCTTACTCCTCCAGTTCTGGGGGCACCAGTTAAGGGCAAACCCCTCATCCTCTATATTGCTGCCATGGACATCTCCCTAGGAGCTCTCTTAGCACAAGTTAATGAGGAAGGTAAAGAGCAGCCCCTCTATTACCTCAACCAGAAGCTAATTGGTGCCGAGCATCGATATTCCCCTTTCGAGAAGGTCTGTTTGGCATTAGTGTTCGCAGTTAAAAAGTTGCAGCATTACCTCCTATCCCATCGAGTCGAGCTTATATCCAAGCAAGACCCTCTGAAATATCTCCTTCGACGACCCATCCTCTCAGGCAGACTGGGAAGGTGGGCTCTCCTGTTGATGGAGTACGACATTACTTATGTCCCCAGAAAAGTAGTCAAGGGACAGGGTATGGCTGAATTCTTGGCAGCCCATCCAGTGCCAGGCGACTCACCTTTCAGCTCAGAGCTCCTAGATGAGGAGTCCCTTGCTGTTCAATCACAACAACCAGTTGAACAGAGCAGAGATATCTTGCATTACTAGCAGCAAAGCACTCTCGCAACCAGTGCTGTTCAATCACAACAATCGGTCGAACAGAGTGGAGATGTCTTGCATTATTGGCAGTAAAGCGCTCTCACAACCAGCGTACCCTGTTGGGAGCTCTACTTCGATGGCGCTTCCCAAGGGATTACCCGAGGCAACCAAGATCCTGCCACCACGGCAGGTGCCGGCATCGTTTTCCTGACTCCTTAGGGCGGAGTTTTGTACAATTCTTGTGCTCTCATGAAATCCCTGACCAACAATGAAGCTAAGTATGAAGCTCTGCTCATTGGGCTCCAGATGGCTCTCCATATGGGCATCAAATGCCTCAAAGCCCACGGGGACTCCCAGCTGATAGTTCGGCAGGTTCTCGGCATCTATGACGTGTGGAAACCAGAGTTGGTCCCGTACCACGCCGCCGTCACAAGATTAAACCATAAATTCTATTTCTTTGAGATAGATCATGTCCCCAGAAGCAGCAATGCTCAGGCAGACGCCCTGGCAAAATTCACGGCAGCTATCAAACTCCCGCCCGAGGGCGAGGTCGACATCGTCATCAAACATAGAAGACTGATGCTGAGTTCACTCGAAGACAACACCGGTCTCACCATTTATGAGGTCTATGACCTCGACCAGAATACTCCTCAAGAAGGAGAAGATTGGTGACAGTCGATCATAAAACTCAAGAAAGGGTGGCTCCCTCCTGACCGAGCTCAAAGGGTCCAGCTACTCCACCGAGCAACCTCTTATGAGTTGATTGACGACTCCCTGTATCGACTCATCCACGAGAGGGACAAGTCAATTCTCTTGAGATGCGTCCCTCTAGCGGAGGCTCGAGCCATCATGCAAGAGGTTGACTCCGGATTGTGCGGCACGCACCAGGCAAGAGATAGAATGAAGCACAACATCAAGCTCAAAAGCTTCTACTGGCCAACCATATACGTGAATTGCGTCTAGTATGCCTGCACATGTCATCAATGCCAAGCTTTCGGCCCCGTGCCCAGAAGACCTCCTAACCCACTGCGTTCTACAGCCCCCACTTGGCCTTCCGTTGAGTAGGGCATGGACATCGCGGGGCCTTTCCCGCCATCTTCCAAGGGCCATAAATACATCTTGGCCGCCACTGACTATTTTTCTCGCTGGGCGGAGGCTCTCCCTTTGTGAGAAGTCACCGGCGAGGTGGTTGCCAGATTCATCCGGCACAACATCATTTATCGGTTCGGTACCCCCAGCCGCATCGTGTCCGATAATGGGACACCGTTCAAGAATAGGGCCGTGTACCAGCTAGCGGCCAAGTTTCACATCGACTGGAGAACCTCTTCGGTCTACAACCCGCAGGCCAATGGCTTAGCGGAAGCCTTCAACAAGACCCTCTGCAAGCTCCTGGGTAAAATAGTTAGCCACCGAAAATGTGATTGGGGCGAGAAGGTCTTCGAGGCACTGTGGGCTTACCAGACGGTCTACAAAACTCCTATGGGGTGTTCTCTGTTCTCCCTCGCCTATGGGGCAGAAGCCGTTATCCCCATTGAAGTCCAGCTAGCCTCTTATCGCGTGGCGATCCACACCGGCCTCGCCGGCCCAGACGGAAATGAATACCAGAGAAGGCTAGAGGAGCTGGCCGATCTAGAAGGTAAACGGCTCGAAGCCTACAAACACCTGCAAGTATACTAGGCCCGTATGGTCCGGGCCTATGATAAGCTCGTCAAGTAGCGAGCCTTCAAGCAAGGTGACCTCGTCATGATCAAGGAAAAGGGAGTCATGGCGGGGCGCCCCAGTGGAAAATTATAGCCGAATTGGCGAGGCCCATATATCATCCGTAACGTCTACGAGGGCGGGGCCTACACGGTCGTCCACCACAAAGGTCACCGACCCTTCCCGCCTCTCACTGGCAAGCATATGAAGCTGTACTATGCACCTGAACATGAGTTCGTGCACCAGCCAGACTAAGGTGCGTGTTCCAGCTACTACCAGTGAGGTCACCCCTCCCCCGGGAAGGGTTGGACCAGCCAGTTTATCCAGTCTTCAATTCCCAGTCAAGCAGCAGGCCCAGTCGAGCCCCTCAGAACCACCGCCAGGCATTCTCGGGGACTAATCCCCTGCCCTCGTTGCCGTCACCACAAGAGCACAGGCACTTCTGCACCGGCACCAGTCTAGCTGTTAGGCTCCCAGGTAAGTAAAAAAAAAACAATAACACAAAAAAATGGGGTTGAAAATAGAGATACCCCGGCAGACTCAACTGTCCTCTTTTGTAAGAAGACAGCTGGGGGCAAAAAGGCCAGTAACCCGGCTGAGGTGAAAACCCGAAAGGGCACCTCAGGCAAAATGGAGAAACCCCACGACGTGAAAATCCGCAAGGGCGCGTCGTAAAAAGCTAAAGGGGGTCGGCTCTGGCAAAACCCGAAAGGTGGTAGAGCCGATAACGAGAAAGTCTCCCTACCCCTATCAATCGGGGTGGCGTTCCACCCATTCGTCTGCAAATCATCAACCCCATCGAATATCAACTTTCTATCAACTCACATCGCTAGAGCACTAACCCCATGACCCCCAGTTAACCTTACATCACCCAGCTCAGCTCATGCCACCTTCGGCCCTTGCTTCGATGCAGTGGGTCGACAACTTTCTATGGTAGTATGCCATTCTTTTTGCCATCACAACAAATCCCAGTCCCAACCTATCTCCAGACTCTTACAAGTCCACACCACTGCATTCCACACCTTCTATAAATCCAGAGCCCCCCAGTTTCATTATAATTCCAGTCCTCCCAGTAATCCCTGACTTTTCCCAGTCATAACTCCGGTCACATCCTGCCATAACAAAATAACCCCCATCGCCATGACTAGGCAACCTGTGAAAACCCATATTAAAGGAGGGTCAATATCCGGTCATTCACAGTCTCCAGTTCCAGATTCCATCCTCTGACAGCAGCATGCTATGGACAATATTTTCAAATATATCTATATACCCATATAATAACAAAAATGGGGTTAAAAATAGAGATACCCCAGCAGACCCAGCCGTCCTCATTACAAAGAGGCGACTAGGGGTAAAAATTATCACCAACCCAGCTGAGGTGAAAATCCGAAAGGGTGCTTCAGGCAAAATCGAGTAACCCCTCGGTGTGAAAACCTGTAAGGGCGCACCGTAAAAAGTAAGAGGGGGCCAGCTCTAGCGAAAACCCGCAAGGTCTGTAGAGCTAGTAAAGCGAAAAAAAAGAAAACTCTCTCCCTCTCTACCCCTTGCGGATGAAAGCTATCGACCGTGACACCTCGCCGATGGCAAGCTCAACACCACTCCACAACAATGGTGACCATTGCACCCCCAAGGGTCGGTCACCCCATCTCCCAACTCCCAGTCCCAGCTACATTGCCTTCACAGGCCAGCCGCCAGCTCCCAGCTCCTAGTCCCGACTACAACGCCTTCATAGGCCAGCCGCCAGCCGCCAGCTCCCAGCTCCCAGTCCCGGCTATAACGCCTTTACAGGCCATCCACCAACTCCCAGCTCCCAGTCCCAGCTACAACACCTTCACAGGCCAGCCGCCAGCCGCCAGCTCCCAACTCCCAGTCTCGGCTACAACGCCTTCACAGGCCAGGCGCCAGCTCCCAGCTCCCAGCCCCGGCTACAATGCCTTCACAGGCCAGCCACCAGCTCCCAGCCCCAAGTCCTGGCTACAACACTGATGGGGACATCGAAGCAAGACCGCTCATATTTTGTTTGCATTTATGTCCTTTTATATTTGTATGTATACCCCTTGTGTTATATGGGTACATAATTGTAAGTCTTAGTGGGTTTTTGTACAAAATGTCAGTAGGACCAGCAAGGGGGCCCTCACTCCTTCCTCATTGGTCCATGTGGCACCATTTGGGTCCATGTGGGGCTGGTCAAAGTCCTAGGTTGTGACGACCCTGGGATCCGAGTACCGGAAAGGAATCGGTGCGTCTCGAATCTCGGCCCATCAACCCACAAGCCCGAAGACTCGGAAGGGTAAAAAGGGATGGGGTGGGAGTAGAAGAGAAGCTGAAACGACCGTAGAGATAGCACAATGCTCTAAAATAAAATGCACAGCATAATATAACTAAAATAAACTGTTACAAGGTCCACAGAGTCTCATGCCCAAATAAAAGTACAGTCAACAGAAAGGAAAGTACAACAACATGGGGCATCCCTCAGCTCTGACAGACTGGCGGCTAACCCTGGCTAGAAGAACCACGCTGAAACTCGGCCGCACCTCTCGAAGACCCCGCCTCACCTGAAAAGCAGGGGTGAGCCTCATTTCATTGGCCCAGTAGGGATCCCGCGAATCCCCACCTCGTGCGGAAAACAAGGCAGGAAGCAAGAAAGCAGAAAAGCAACCCTACCTAACAGGAGTACGGTAGAACCAACAAGCTAAAGTAACTAAACGGAAAAGCCATCTACTCTAACAGTACAGTACTACTGAACCTCGGTCCAACGAAACTCGAGTCCACACCTGCCAGCGAACAAGAGCACTACCCACTAGAAGAATGACCGGAAGCGTCCCCTGATGTCTTACACCACGTCACAAGTGTCTAGTTACAACGCCCCGGGCGTGAGACTCAGACACGCGACAAGTACCACAACAAGGACTAACTGGGGTCACGCTCGTCAGCGCGTGCCCTAAGCCCCCAACTACGTGTACACACACAGACCATCTGCTCTAGGTCGGGTCCTCTAGCTGGTTTTCCCCCCCACCGGACTCTGGTGGCAAAGGCAAGGGGCCCTACGGTACCCAGCCTAAAAACCGCCTCTCACTGGGTCTCGCTCTCCACCACTCCCAGGTGGGTCCGCACCCGCGTGCGCAGGAAGCTACGACTAGTGGACAAGTCACTGACAGTAAGGACTAACTCACGGAAACCACCGCCAAAGAAATGGGACCGCACATACACGGTGCAGCACAGAGCCTGACGGTCCACCCTTGGGCCGTCACAGGCTGTGACGCGCCTACACTAGAGCGTCACAAGGCTCTGACGGTCCAACCCTGGAGCGCCACAAGCCGAGGGGAAAACGGGCTCTGACGCACCCACCTAGGGGCGTCACAACACCTGATGGACCAACCCTGGTGCGTCAGGGGAGGTGGGTTCGCCTGCTCTGACGCACCCACCCAGGGGCGTCACAAGGCTGTGACGCGCCAAGCCAGGTGCGTCACGTACCTTGACCCCCAACGGTCAAAAACTAACGGTCGGCAGCCAACGGTCGAACGTAGCCTGACGGTCCAACCTAGGTGCGTCACAGCACTGTGGCGGTCTATCGCGGGACCGTCACAGCCCACAGACCCCACTGGCTGCACTCAGGGCTGTAACGCACCCATCTAGGCGCGTTACACAATGTGATGGTCACTAGAAGGACCGTCACACCCGCCCGAGGGCGAAACGGCGGGAAATGCCCAAAAATCTAACCACGCCCCCATACCTCCATAGGAGAGGGGGGAATCAAAGGGGAAGACCCCTGGGGACCCCTAGCATGATTCTAGGCCATCAAAACGCCGAATCGCGGCTCAAATCCATAGATCGGGTGAACTCTCCCCAAAACATGATTTTACCCTAAACCGCTCAAACACACCCCTCTCGGCTCCCATTCGGCCCACAAATCGCGGGGGATGATGGGATGAGCATAGGGATTCGTCCCCCTACCTCAATGGAGCGAATGCTCCGCCGAATCACTGTCGAAGTCAAGGAAGAAGCTTTTAGAATGCCACGCGCCCCACCTCTCGCCGCGAGAAGGCCACCACCGGGACCGCCTTGCCACCGCCGCCGCCGCCATGCCGTTGCGGGAGTGAAGGAGGCCGCATCTCGATCGTCCGGGGAAGAAGAACGGTCGCGAGGGGGAGGGCGCTCTCCAACGGTTGGAAGGAGGAGGAAGAAGAAGAAGAAAAAGGTGAAAAAGGAAAGAAAAAGGTTTGTTATTTATAGAAAATCTGGAAAATCAGAAAAATCCTAAAAAATAGAAAAATACACCTCCTCGATTCTCTCGACGCGCTGATCGCAACGGTACCACTCGCGGGTAGATGAATGACCCGGTTCACCCGCTACAGGGTTCCGTAGGTGTTTCCAAGACACACACACGCGGGAGTCGGAAAACACGCGGAAAGGCCGTGGAACACGTTCCGAGCCTCTGAACTAACCCGAATTGCAGGGATCCAAACACGAAAGATGTCCAAAACATAATTTCGGACACAACGGAGCCAAATTCACCGAAAACACAGATCCGTGACCCAAGAAGAAGGATCCGAAAAGGGTCCGGGACATCACAGTCCTCCCCCCTTAAACAAATTTCATCCTCGAAATTTGAGAATAAGGCACAAGAACGGGGGAAAGACTCATACAAACAAATGAGGATATAGCTCCCGCATCTCATTGTCACACTCCCAAGACGCCTCGCCACTAGAATGATGCTGCCAGACCACCTTAACCAGAGGAAAAACCTTGTTCCGCAGGCGCTGCTCTCGTCGATCCTCAATGCGAACAGGGAACTCTGGAAGGGACAGATCTGGGGTCACCTCAGGCCAAACGGCATCCTCGAGAACATGGGAATCATCGGGCATATACTTCCGAAGCATCGACACGTGGAACACATCATGCACGACTGAAAGCTCCGGAGGTAGCTGCAACCGATAAGCAACTTCCCCAACACGCTCGACGATGGGAAAGGGACCAATGTAGCGGGGACTCAGCTTCCCGTGCCTACCAAAACGCATCACACCCTTCATGGGAGAAACTCTCAAGAAAACTCGGTCTCCCACAGCAAAGCTGAGTGGTCGCCTCCTCCGATCGGTATAACTCTTCTGTCGGCTCTGAGCTGCCAACATCCTCTGCCGAACGAGATGCACCACCTCAACACACTGCTGCACCAAATCTTGTCCGATCAAGGCACGCTCGCCCACCTCGAACCAATCGAGCGGAGTCCGGCAAGGTCACCCGTACAACGCCTCATAGGGAGCCATACCAATGCTCAAATGATAGCTGTTGTTATAGGCAAACTGCACTAATGGCAGATGGTGGGTCCAACTCCCCTGCCATTCTAAGCAACATGCTCGCAACATGTCCTCCAGAGTCTGGATGGTCCACTCAGACTGACCGTCCGACTGAGGATGATAGGCCGAGGTGAATGCCAACTCGGTGCCTAGAGCCTTCTGGAAGCTCCTCCAGAATCCAGAAGTGAAACAGGGATCACGATCGGACATAATGGAGATGGGAACTCCATGCAACGGAACAATTCGCTCCACGTACAAACGAGCCAAACGATGCACGCTCCAATTGACCTTGATCGGCAGCACCCGCACTGATGTGACACCACCTTGGGGTGATAGTCACAAGACCGAATGCCCTTGGACCTACAATTGCAAGCAAGTATCTTTGAGCGGTGGACTTACTCTCGCGAGCTCACTCGCATGGCGCACACTAGTGCCCATAGGCGACTCGGCGATGATGGAGAGGGTCCGAGGCGGGACCTTGATGCTCCAATGGTTGGCTAGCTTGGGGAGAACCCCAAATGGTCCAGGAATGCCCAACTCACAGGCGGCCAGCACACCAAGGGTGTGGGATGTAGGGGATCACTCACAACTCGCCCGCGGTGATCACTTACTTCAATGGCATTTATGGGCCGAGCTCTCACTCTCCGTCCGATGAAGCAACAATGATAATACTATGCTAAGCAAGGAATTTAAACCAACCAAGAAGGGGACCGAGGCTCACCTGGTCGGCGTGAAGAGGCCAACCCCGGCCGGAGATGGGGGCAAGCGGGGAGGCGAGGGTATGCACCCGCACGCTGCGTCGATGAAGCTTCAAACCTGAAATTTTAGATTACAAGCACTACGCCCCATGCAAGGGGGGGGGGATCTTGGGGAAGGGAAGCCAATGACTAAACCCAAACACTACCTCCACACAGGGAGGGGCCTTCAGCCGGCCAAGCAAGAGGGGAAAAATCGAGCTAGAAGCAAAGAAAGGGAGCCGATGCCGATTCTGACCACTCTCTGCGCTTCTAGATAGGCAGTTGGTTATCTTGGCGCTGCGGCCACTCCAGATTTTTTTTGATGACGAAACCAGTTGGAATTTCTTCGTAGCTGGATCTGGATGACACCTGAATTTTTTTGATTTCTCTGGTCACAAGTGCTGGTCGGGGCAGAAGCTCGAACAGGGTGGCAGGTCTTCAGTTCTGACTGCTTCAGGTTCACAACAACAGGAAGAAGAGGTTGCCACAAGCGCTCCAGAGCTCAGAATCAGGCACCGCCAGAGTCATTGGAACCGTCAGTGAGTCCTCTTCAAAGTAAGACCAACGAGGATGCGAAACATTATCGGAGTAGACCGGTAGAGCTCGAACAATGAGGGGGGGTTTGAGCAGACTGTTAGGAAGCAGAACCGCACACCCGGAGGAAGAAAATGAGAACTCTTGATTCCGGGTGCAAAACAGAGCTCCGCTTCTTGATTCTGGAAGTAGACTTGTCGAAGAAGCTCCCGGACAAGCCTTGCCTCCAGATCTTCAAGAGAGTGGTAGTGGTAGCTTCAGGAGTCTGCTTCAGGTTGCTCTTCAGGGAGCAAGTGCGCAGTCGGGGAAGAACGGCTCCCCCGGGCGACCACGAGCTCAGAAAGGAATGAGACCACCGCCGTTGTGAAGAGGACAAAGAGACGCTTCCAACAATACCTCTTGGGCCTCCAGGGACGTTGGGATGAAGTCAGGGCTGGCTCTGGAAGCTGCTGGTACTCTACTACCTGCGACCTGAGAATTGCAGGTGGTGAAAGGTGGTGGGGGAATGGGGTAGAAGGGATGGGAAATGGGGTGGATGGGTATGGGGGCAACCCCTGGCTGTGAGGGGGTCTGGGAGGGGGTGTTCCAAGGTGTGGATGGGGGAGAATGGGGTCTGGAAGGTGGTGTTTGCAGTGGGTGAGAGAGGAGTTACGAATTTGTTTGGAAGGGAGAGAGGTAAAGGGTATTTGAAAATGGGTTTAAGGGTGGGATTAATTACTGGTCTTGGGGATGGGAAGGGGTGTGTGGGGAAGGTAAAGGGGGGCTTGGGGAGTGGGAATTCTCCCTTGGGAGATGAGAGGGTGCTTAGGGAAGGGGATTGGGTAGTTGGTGGTTGGGTGGTGGAGTATGGATTGGTGGAGGGTCTCTTGGGACTAGGGGTGGAGTAATGAGGGTTGGGGTAGTTGGGATGATGAGTAATGAGGGGATAGGAAGGGTTGATGATGTGGAGGAGAGAGAGGAGGAGACAGAAAGGGGCGCCCCCTCCTCTTGGAGAGAGAGAGAGAAGAGAGAGAAAGAGAGAGGGGAATCCACCCCTTAGAGAGAGAGAGAGAGATTTGGAGAATCCACTCCAATAAGACACTAAAACTCACTTGATTTAAATTGATCATAAAAGGTTGTTACATATGAGAGGAGTGGGGGCCTATTTATAGACTCCATACTTTTCATATGACCATAGTGACCCTGACAAACTAACTAATGACCAAAGCAGTCCAAGGGAGGGGCGCCCCTGGGCCAAGCCCATTAGTTGGGCCCATTAGCCTATCAAACCAACCATATGACAACTAACTTAGGAAAATGACTCACTAACATAGGTACATGACTCAAATTAAGGGAAAATTACATAATTTATGACTCAAAGAAAATATGAAAATTACATGACTAGACTCAGAAACACATGACTAACACAATGGCGCTTGCCGACGAACAATCCGAGCCCATAAAAAATGTGGAGGGGCAAGGGATGCCCCCATCATACCCCCGGGGTGGGGAAAACTCGACCCCGTCGAGTATGGGTCCACCGGGGAAGTAGTACACCAAAATGCAGCTCCGGCCAAACCACGATCTCCAAACTCAACCCGCATCCATAGCCGGGGAATGGCGCCTCAGCTTTTCAAAGTGGCTCGGACACACCCTCATGCTGGCTATGAGGTTTTGCTTGCCTAGTATTGCCGTCGTGTGCTCACGTCGGGCTCTCAGGATAATTTGTGGTGGCACTCCGAGAGTGTCTCTCGCAAGGATAGGTGCAAGCTCAAGGGACTCACTAGGATCCACCGCGGTGCCCTTAGAGGGTGCCGGATCCGCCATGTGAGAAATGTGGTGAATCCCAAAACACATAGGTAAGTTCAACCCGCAAGCCGGGTTGCCAAAGCCCCTCGGAACTTGGCAAGGTCCAAGTCCTCGTGCCCTAAAATTAGAGGTGACCATAGGGTAGACCCACTTCAAAGTTATCATCACCAAGTTGCCAACTTGGAATTCCAAGTGGCACTCATGAGTTTTTGCCCGCTTCTTGTGAATCTCACCGCTTGTTGCTTGACACTTGCTTGGATGCATATGCCATGCACTATGATGCGGTGTGAGTGGACAATGTGTGGTATGCAAAGGTGGTCCAGGACAACCACATATAGACCTATCGTGCATTGATGTTATGAAGACTTCGAATGATTTGGGAGGACCGGGGCATCCATAAATGTCCCTCTCATGCGTAGGTATGATAAGTGCCGGAGGACCCAGACATCCATGAATACTCCTAATATGCTTAAGACTCATGATGAATGAAGGTGGACCATTACATCCGAATATGGACCACTCATGCTTCCTACTTGACATGTGGGTGATATGAATGAATGGACCCGACTTATGATTTATTTCAAGTGGTGTGGTATGCCTAGGCACATGCATTCCTATCCTAGAGATGACTTCCATGTGCATGGGTGTGGGGTGGCCCTTGAGCTTCCACTCGTATGGATCAAAGGGATCTAAGAAAGGGGACATCATGGAGTGGGGCAATTCATCAATCCCAAGGTGTATGTTGCCTAAGGTCAAGGCTCTCATGGTGTAACCCGATTCTAGGAAGGGAGGGGTTTGGCCCAACATGGTGGTTAGGGGTGGGGTAAGGTGAGTGGTGAGTAAGGTGGGTGGGTCACATGGGGAACTAGACTCCCATAGGAAGGGATCAAAGGGATCATGATAAGGGTTACCTAGAGAGAGATACTCCATGCCCTCAAGGTCCTCACAAGGTGGTGAATCATCTTCTTCTAGTGAAATGGTTGGGCCGGTGCATGGAGTGGGTTGGTTGGTCAAGGTTCTAGGAATCACAATGGTAGAGGAGTGGACCGGGATGGGCTCTTCCACCATGGGGAGAAGGAAAAGGAGGTCGCTAGTGTAGCAACCAATAGTGCAAACTGAGGTGATAGACCCGGTACATGGGTGGATGAGGTCAAGGCTCTTGGGTCGGTCCGCCCCTAGAGTCAACAAACAAGTCAAGTCTAATTACCACTCTAGACCCTTGAGGAGATCATCCCAACCCTCTACCTCATAGTAGGATTGGATCGTGGTGTGAAAGGAGGGGAGGGCCACAATTTGGGATTGATGTCCCATGGTAGGGATGGGGGGGCCTTGCTTGAGCCATTGGAGTATGGACTCATTCACGGTGAAGGTGTGTGGCTCTTGAGGATCCGGACTAGGGGAGGTGGGTGGAAGTGGAGATTCTTGGATTTCCTTTATGGTGGGTTACGGATCCGGACTAGCATCCATTTCCGTGTGGGTGGGTGTGTGGGTCTCAACTTCTAATGATAATGGAATGGGTAGGTCTAATGCAAGGGAATTGGTGATAGTCGATGTGTGGTGTACCCGAGGTGGTGAAAAAGCATGGGCTTTGGTTGGGATTGGTAAGGGAAGTAGTGGAGGTCTAGGTTGGGGTTGGGTTAGGGTAGGAAGTGGAAGATGGGTGGGTTGAGGGGGTTTGGGAAGATTGTCCTTGGGAGGAGTGTCCTTGTTGGGGGACGATGGAGGGGTAATGGTGGCCGTGGTGGGAGAGGTTTCAACCACTAGGGGTATGGGAAGATGCTTCCTCGTGGGGCATTGTCCGGCGATGTGCCCCAATTGGTGGCACATATAACAGTCCGACTCGCACTTACCCGAGGTTATTTCACTCACTTCTATCTCCATAGGACCTTTTCCTTTTTGAGAAGGGGTAAGGTGAGGGGTGGAGGTGGGGGCCAAAGGGCCTTGAGTAAGGTGGGTTGTATAATTGGGTTTTGGTTGCATTGTGGGGAATTGGGGAATTGGAGTCTTGGGTTGGCCAGGTGGGGATGGTGGAGTTGAAGTGCTCCTTGGGCTTTGGTGATCCGTGTAGGAAGGGGACACATATCTAGCCCTAAGTTGTTCCTTCATGTTTCCTCTGTTGGGTTCGGTGCAGTATTCAGAGGGGGGTGAATGAATATAACCCGTTTAAAAAACCTTCACCCAATTAAAAACTAGAATAATAACAAGACAGATTCGACAATCTGAAGCTCAACTGGAATTTCGCTCTCTTGACAGATTAAAATATTCTAAGAAAACTAATCAACTCTTTTGCTCAAACAGAAGCCAAACGCTTAGAGCACCCCTATGCAATCATCTAGCGGAAGCAAAAGAAGATAAACCAAACCACAATGCACAAGGGGTTTTTAGGTGGTTCGGTCCTCCAGACCTACATCCACCCCACACTCAACCCGAGTGTGGCTTCACTAACCGCTGGGCAACACAGCTTGCCAACAATCGCTGGGCAACACAGCTTGCCGTCCAGTGGAATCCACCACTGCAACCGCTGGGGATTACAGCTTACCCGTCCAGTGGAAACCTCCACTGCCCGCTGAGCAACACAGCTTGCTGTCCAGTGGAATCCTCCACTGCAAACCGCTGGGCAATACAGCTTAGCCGACCAGAGGCAGCACCTCTGCAACCCGCTGACTAACAGCTTGAAAGGAAATGTAAAATGGAAAATAAAAGACAGAACAAGACAACAACGGAAAGTTGAAACAATCAAGCATAAAATATAGCTCTAACAATGAACAACCTCAGATCTGGTTTTGAACCAAAGATCTGAGGAACGAACTCCTTCTCTCTCTCTCTCTTCTTCTTCTCTTCACACTCTTCTCGAGCTCTCTGCCTCTCTTCTTCTCCTTCTGCTCTTCTTCTTTCTCTTTTCTTTTTCTATCTGGATCGTGGCTCTCTGTATGGACTTTTCTTCTCGCCAACTCGATCACCCTTCTTCTGTGGAAGAAGGCTCATATATATAGCAGCAGTAGCAGCTAGGGCGCGTGTGGCTTCCACAGCTCCTGCCCTAAGAATTCGGACCACGTGGCAGTCTCTCAGCAGGCTTCATTCCAGCCTCGGATCACGTGCTGCCAGTCACTGGGGAATATTTCTTCCTCGGACCTGCAAGGAGATGAAAACCATTAAAACTGAGGGCCACAATAACTAAAGCTGCACGAGGTATGTGGTAGTAATTCTAGATGCACTGAGAACGACACGAGATACACAAGGTGACTACATCACGAAGTAAGGAGAGAACGACACGAGATACATACTGTAACAGAGATAACACTACAAAGAGAACGACACGAAGAAGATGAAAACAACACGAGGTAAAAAGAAGAACGACACGAGATACATACGATGACTACAGCACGAAGTAAAAGCGACATGACATAATAAACAGCAAAGAGAACGGCACGAGAACAGCATGGACTGAAACCAACTCGAATACGAAAACAAAAACTGACACGAAGTGTGGTCACAAGGCAAGACAGACACGGGGTCTAGGAAAGACAACACGAGGACAGAAAAATAGACACGGCTATCACGACACGTGATGAAGCAGTGAAACCAGAAGAAAAAAAATGACTCGAGGAGACACGGAGACAACACGAAGACATAATAAGGAAACGACACGCAGTCATAAAAACAACTTGACGACACAAACACAGAAACAACAGAAACCGACACGAGTTGAAAACAACACGAAGATGAAAATAGAAATTGACACGGAGTGTGGTTTCAACACAGGAAAGACACGAGGTGGCACTGGGAAACGACTCGAAGTTCAACAGAACAAATCGAGTTGCTTCAGTAAACAACACGAAGACTCAAACGCAAAATTAACACGAAGACGTAAACATAACACGAAGACATAAACACTAAAACAACACGAAGACGATGGATGCAACAGTGCAATGTCTAGACTTGAAATCCAAAGCAAACGGCTGTACAGACTTGAAGATGTGAAGCCAATGTACAGACTTACTATACCAGTCTGATGTACAGACTTTGAAGAACAGTCCAATGTATGGACTTTGAAATCGAAGACCAATGTGCAGACTTGGATTTGAAGACTAGTGTGCAGACTTCAAGTTTAACTGTGGATGTACAGACTTCATGAAGCGAAGCGATGTGTAGACTTGAAGCTCCTGAAGCAATGTACAGACTTCAAAGAGGTTGGCGTGTCAATGTACAGACTTGATGAAGACTGATACATGAACAGTAATGCATAGACTTAGGAGCATATTACACGGCTGTACAGACTTCACGCGTTGACACTGTAACATGATGCGTTGACGCTATACAGACTTAGCCTAAGACAATGCATGAACTGATGTTGTATTTACTTAGCCAATGCAATGCATAGGCTTGAACGAGAGTCCAATGTATAGACTAGCATGATGCACAATGACACAGTCCAGTGTATAGACTTTGCTACCCATACATGATATATGCAGAGACATGATATCTGACAGAATGCAATGCACATATATAAAGAGCAAATGCCATCAATGCTAAACATCATCATTTATGTTGCTATCAATATGCAGGATGCTCAAGAATAGGAATGCATAGAAGTCATCAAAATACAATATCAAATGCACTCAAATGCACTCACTGTCTTGCTATCATCAAAACCAACTAGCATTGCTATCATCAAAGCAACATAGCACATGCTTGTGCCTAAGAGGCACAACATCCTCAAGTGGTGATGGGATCTTCCCTTCTAATTATCCTTAGCCCGACAATTTGTAGCCAATAGGTTTGAGCCCGTTTGGTAAGTTGTGATTTGGCACATCGGACTTTCTCATCCTCGGACATGGGATACCAAGTGAAGTAATGGTCCATTGAGACTTCCCAATCTAAATAGTCAATAGGATGAGTTCCATCAAAGATGGGAGGTGGGGAAGGAGCCCTACTATCATCCGCTCTTGGGGCGGGCCCATTTTCTCCTAGTTGTTCGAGTCGACCCGATAGGTTATCAAGCCGCTCATTGGCATAGGTCAAGACCTTCATGAGGTAGTTGACATGGCCAGGGAGGTGGTGTGTGTTAGTGGTAGGCATCCCTTGGGGGTTTGGACTCATGGAGAGGGCCGATGGGTAAGGTCGGTAGGAGGTGGCCATGCTAGTGGACAAAAGAGATGCAACCGAGGACTCTAAATGCATAAACACGCCCTAGGACCAACTTGATAGAGACAAGTTGTGAACTTGCACTGATATCAATTGATGTGACACCACCTTGGGGTGATAGTCACAAGATCGAATGCCCTTGGACCTACAATTGCAAGAAAGTATCTTTGAGCGGCGGACTTACTCTAGCGAGCTCACTCGCGTGGCGCACACTAGTGCCCGTAGGCGACTCGGCGATGATGGAGAGGGTCCGAGGCGGGACCTTGATGCTCCAATGGTTGGCTAGCTTGGGGAGAACCGCAAATGGGCCAGGGATGCCCAACTCACGGGCGGCCAGCACACCAAGGGTGTGGGATGTAGGGGATCACTCACAACTCGCCCGCGGTGATCACTCACATCAATGGCAATTATGGGCCGAGCTCTCACTCTCCGTCCGACGAAGCAACAACGATAATACTATGCTAAGCAAGGAATTTAAACCAACCAAGAGGGGGATCGAGGCTCACCTGGTCGGCGTGAAGAGGCCAACCCCAGCCGGAGACGGGGGCGAGCGAGGAGGCGAGGGTATGCACCTGCACGCCGCGTCGATGAAGCTTCAAACCTAAAATTTTAGATTACATGCACTACGCCCCATGCAAGGGGGGGGGATCTTGGGGAAGGGAAGCCAATGACTAAACCCAAACACTACCTCCACACAGGGAGGGGCCTTCAGCCGGCCAAGCAAGAGGGGAAAAATCGAGCTAGAAGCAAAGAAAGGGAGCCGATGCCGATTCTGACCACTCTCTGCGCTTCTGGACAGGCAGTTGGTTATCTTGGCGCTGCGGCCACTCCAGATTTTTGTTGATGACTAAATCAGTTGGAATTTCTTCGTAGCTGGATTGGGATGACGGCTGAATTTTTTTGATTTCTCTGGTCACAGGTGCTGGTAGGGGCAGAAGCTCGAACAGGGTGGCAGGTCTTCAGTTCTGACTGCTTCAGGTTCACAACAGCAGGAAGAAGAGGTTGCCACAAGTGCTCCAGAGCTCAAAATCAGGCACCGCCAGAGTCGTTGGAACCGTCGGTGAGTCCTCTTCAAAGTAAGACCAACGGGGATGCGAAACGTTGTCGGAGTAGACCGGTAGAGCTCGAACAATGAGGGGGGGTTTGAGCAGACTGTTAGGAAGCAGAACCGCACACCCGGAGGAAGAACATGAGAACTCTTGATTCCGGGTGCAAAACAGAGCTCCGCTTCTTGATTCTGGAAGTATACTTATCGAAGAAGATCCCGGGCAAACCTTGCCTCCAGATATTCAAGAGAGTGGTCGTGGTAGCTTCAGGAGTCAGCTTCAGGTTGCTCTTCAGGGAGCAAGTGCGCAGCCGGGGAAGAACGGCTCCCCCAGGCGACCACGAGCTCAGAAAGGGATGAGACCACCGCCGTTGTGAAGAGGACAAAGAGACGCTTCCAACAGTATCTCTTGGGCCTCCAGGGACGTTGGGATGAAGTCAGGGCTGGCTCTGGAAGCTGTTGGTACTCTACTACCTGCGACCTGAGAATTGTAGGTGGTGAAAGGTGGTGGGGGAATGGGGTAGAAGGGATGGGAAATGGGGTGGATGGGTATGGGGGAAACCCCTGGCTGTGAGGGGGTCTGGGAGGGGGTGTTCCAAGGTGTGGATGGGGGAGAATGGGGTCTGGAAGGTGGTGTTTGCAGTGGGTGAGAGAGGAGTTGCGAATTTGTTTGGAAGGGAGAGAGGTAAAGGGTATTTGAAAATGGGTTTAAGGGTGGGATTAATTACTGGTCTTGGGGATGGGAAGGAGTGTGTGGGGAAGGTAAAGGGGGGCTTGGGGAGTGGGAATTCTCCCTTGGGAGATGAGAGGGTGCTTAGGGAAGGGGATTGGGTAGTTGGTGGTTGGGTGGTGGAGTATGGATTGGTGGAGGGTCTCTTGGGACTAGGGGTGGAGTAATGAGGGTTGGGGTAGTTGGGATGATGAGTAATGAGGGGAGAGGAAGGGTTGATGATGTGGAGGAGAGAGAGGAGGAGACAGAAAGGGGCGCCCCCTCCTCTTGGAGAGAGAGAGAGAAGAGAGAGAAAGAGAGAGGGGAATCCACCCCTTAGAGAGAGAGAGAGAGAGATTTGGAGAATCCACTCCAATAAGACACTAAAACTCACTTGATTTAAATTGATCATAAAAGGTTGTTACATATGAGAGGAGTGGGGGCCTATTTATAGACTCCATACTTTTCATATGACCATAGTGACCCTGACAAACTAACTAATGACTAAAGCAGTCCAAGGGAGGGGCGCCCCTGGGCCAAGCCCATTAGTTGGGCCCATTAGCCTATCAAACCAACCGTATGACAACTAACTTAGGAAAATGACTCACTAACCTAGGTACATGACTCAAATAAAAAGAAAATTACATAGTTTATGACTCAAAGAAAACAAGAAAATTACATGACTAGACTCAGAAACACATGACTAACACAATGGTGCTTGCCGACGAACAATCCGAGCCCATAAAAAATGTGGAGGGGCAAGGGATGCCCCCATCACGCGCCGTCTTCGTCAGTCTATCCACTAGCAACCAGATACTATCCTCCCCGCTGGACGTCCTCGGTAACCCAACCATGAAATCAGTGGTCACGTGGTCCCACTTCCACACAGGAACATCCAAGGGATGAAGTGTGCCTCCTGGTCACTGGTGCTCAGCCTTCACCTACTGACAGGTCAAACACCTGGCCACAAATTCCGCCACGTCTCTCTTCATGCCAGGCCACCAAAACTGCCTCTTCAGGTTCTCGTACATCTTAGCCGATCCGGGGTGCACGGCATACCGACTCCCATGAGCCTCGCGTAATACCGTACGCCGTACCTGCTCCTCGGCTGGCACGTACAACCTACCTCTGAACCTCACAGCTCCATCCTCACCAAGCTCCACCTCGGCCATCGACAGAATACGAGGTAGCTCGGGGTCCGCTCGCTGAGCCTCAGTCACCTGTCGACACACCGCGGGCGTGACAGTTAGACTCGCAAGGACAGTCGAACCCTTGTCCCGAGGGACCTTGAGCCTAAAAGTCATGGCCGGACAACATCTGACTGACCGTTACTCTCCTACTCAGAGCATCAGCCACGACAATCATCCTGCCAGGCTGATAAGACAGAGTAAAATCATAATCCTTCATGTACTCCATCCACCTCTTTTACCTGAGGTTAAGATCCTTCTGGGTAAACACATACCTTAAACTCTGATGGTCAGTGAACATCTTGAACTTCTCACCATACAGATAGTGCCTCCAGATCTTCAGAGTGAAAATCACCGCCGCCAACTCAAGATCATGAGTAGGGTAGTTCTCCTCATGTGGCTTCAACTGCCGGGATGCATATGCCACAACTCCACCGTGCTGCATCAGCACATCACCCAAACCTACCCCGGAAGCGTCTGTACACACCACAAAGCCTCCCGATCCCGAAGGCAACACCAACACCGGAGCAGTCATGAGTAATTTCTTCAGCTCCATGAAGCTCTGCTCACACTCCTCCATCCAGACGAACGGCACATCCTTCCGCGTAAGCCTGGTCATCGGGGCCGTAATACGAGAAAAAAGTTGGATGAACCTCCGATAATAGCCTGTGAGCCCCAAGAAACTCCGAATCTCCGTGACAGAACTCGGCCTCGGCCACTGTACCACAGCCTCGACCTTAGCCGGATCCACGGAAACGCCATCACCAGAAATCACGTGCCCCAAAAAGTGCACCTCACGAAGCCAAAACTCACACTTGCTGAGCTTGGCATACAACTGTTGATCACGAAGAGTCTGCAACACCACTCTCAAATGATGCACATGCTCCTCAGCAGACCGCGAATACACAAGGATGTCATCCACAAACACGACCACGAACTGGTCTAGGTATGGATGAAACACCCTATTCATCAAATCCATGAACGCTGCGGGGGCATTGGTGAGCCCAAACGTCATCACCAAGAACTCATAATGCCCATACCTCGACCGAAACGCCGTCTTCTCCACGTCCGACTCTCTAATCCGCAGCTGGTAATAGCCCGATCTCAAATCGATCCTTGAAAACACCCGGGCCGACTGAAGCTGATTGAACAAGTCATCAATCTGAGGCAACGGATACTTGTTCTTAACAGTTGCCTGGTTCAACGGGCGGTAGTCGATGCACAGCCTCAAACTACCATCCTTCTTCTTCACAAACAACACCGGCGCACCCCAAGGGGAGAAGGTAGGATGAATATACCCCTTGGCCAGCAACTCCTGTAACTGCGCCTTCAGCTCTCGCAACTCTGCGGGTGCCATCCGATACGGGGCCTTCGACATAGGCGCCGCACCCGACACCACCTCAATCACGAAATCAATCTCTCGCTGTGGTGGCAACCCTGGTAGCTCCTCGAGAAAAATATCGGGAAACTCGCACACGACAGGAATGTCCTCTACCTCAGGACACTGTCGATCACTCAAAACCACGGATGCGAGAAAGCCCTGACAACCCGCATCAAGCAAATGACGCGCACGGATGGCCGAAATAAGCAAGCGGGAAGAGGAAGACTGAATACCTTGGAAATAAAAGGTGGGTCCACAAAGCTGTCAGAAGTAGACCTTCTTCGAGCCGCAATCCACCAAGGCATGATGAGTCTCGAGCCAATCCATGCCCAAAATCACATCGAAGTCCTGAAGCGGTAACACATAGAGTCTAACCAGCATGTTTCACCCTTCCACCCACACATGTACCTTCTCAAAGTAATACGGGGTGATCATGAAGTCACCGGTAGGCAACTCTACCGCCAAGTCACAGGACACCTCGGTCACTGGGCCCTCCACACTCTGAGCAAAATCCTCCGAGATGAACGAATGAGAAGCACCTGAATCAAACAAAACACGAGCCGCACAACCCAAAATCAAAAGAGTACCTTCCACCAAATGCGATGCCTCAGCCTCTGCCCTGGTCATGTGAGTCACTCTGCCTCGGGATCTCTGCCTCCCCACAGTAGCTGACCGTGACAACTGAGGAAACTGTCCCTGCTGCTGGTACTGCTGCGGCTGTGATGACAACTGCTGGGACTGAAACTGCTACTGCTGCTGAAACTCGTGCGGCTGGCTCGGTCTCTGCGGACAGTCGCGTGCCATGTGCCTTGGCTGATCGCACCTAAAGCAAATCACGGGCACTGAACACGGTCTACCCGGATGAGAACCACCGCACCTAGGACAACCGCTCCGTGAACCGGTTGTCGAACCCTGATGCTGAAAAGCCGCCGGCTGCTGAACACTGTCCATCGACTCCTGCTTCGACTCCTTACGATCCTGACGTCTCTTACCAAAACCAGCTTCCTTAAGCAACTTCGTAAGCTTCAATCTAAAGGATGACGACCCTGGCGCAGGAGCCACAGACTGCGTCACCACTGATCCACCCGCTGAGAGCTGGACAGTACTCTGCTGCTGCATTCCCGCCGGCTGGCTGAAATCTGCCTGCACCTAACTGGCACTACCCTACCCTCAAACCTTCTGCAAGTCTCTCTCTAGTGCCGCTGCTGCCTTACATGCCGCATCCAACGTGGTCAAACCTGACGCAAGAAGATGATGCCTCAACTCTAGCCTCAGGCCACCCACAAACTGATCAGTCATCACCTCCTCATCTGCCACAATATGAGGATCATAACGGCCCAACTCGATAAACCTGGCACGGTACTACATCACCGTCATGTCACCCTGAGTCAGCTCCATAAACTCACGCAACCTCTGCGACTTGACAAAGGACGGGCAGAAACCACGCTCGAAAGCCGTGACGAACTCCTGCCACGTAATCTACCGAAGAGGACGGGACTGGAACACTGAACCCCACTCTGACGTCCACCAAGTACGGGCCGCCCCCTGAAGATGATGAGTAGCCAACGCTACCTGCTCCTCCTCGGGACACTCCATCGCACTGAAAATCCACCGCACATCATCCAGCCACTCTCTGGCCACCTCAGGATCTGGCTGCCCACTGAAGGAAGGAGGCTGGAATAGCAAGAACTCCTTCAGCACACGACCATGACCACCACGAGCCCGATCCTCACCAGCGTCGCCACCCTACTACTGGTGATCTCCCTACTGCTGACCTCTCGGCTACCGCTGAAGCACATACTCAAACATACCTCGGAAGAAATCGTCCATCCCTAGAGCTCTCGCACCTCCAGCTACACCCTCGGAAACTGAAGCCCTGCTCTGCTCCTCCGGACCACCACTAGACACTCCTTGCTAGGGACGAGCCCTTCTCCATGGCGCCATAACACACATGGCATCAAGAAAAACAACCATAAATCAATAAAACACCCACGGCCCTAAGCCAGTCACCGACTGTACAGGACATTCATGGACCTCCTGGACCACCGTAATTCGTTTCAAGTTCTGAAATACCTCCACAACCTACGCTCTGATACCAGCTGTGACGACCCCAGAATCCGAGTACCGAAAAGGAACCGGCGTGCCTCGAATCTTGGCCCGTCAAACCACAAGCCCGAAGACTCGGAAGGGTAAAAAGGGATGGTGTGGGAGTACAAGAGAAGCTGAAACGACCGCAGAGATAGCACAATGCTCTAAAATAAAATGCACAGCATAATATAACTAAAATAAACTGCTACAAGGTCTATAGAGTCTCATGTCCAAATAAAAGTACAGTTAACAGAAAGGAAAGTACAACAACACGGGGCATCCCTATGGACGCGGGATTTTTATCCCTCTTGTTGTTATTTTTATTATTATTATTTATTTTATTTATTTGGTTTATTAGGCGTGCCAGTCACATGTGTGACAATTTCATTGTGCGCTCGACTTGACTTGGTCAGTTTATTGTGAAGTCCGAGTCGGGACCAAAAGTCCGCCATACCATAAAGGCTATGACGTTAATTACGCCCTTCCTAAGAAGAACAACCCTTGATTAAACGCCAAAATAGGAGGCCTCAGAAGGCAGTCAAAATACTAATGTGCGAAATAAAGGCTTCATGCTTATGGAAGAGGACGAATGGAGGGCGGATTTATTTAGTTCAACGGACTAAATTGGGCGGCACAACCTTTAACTTTGAGCCATACCGGGTAAGGATAGAAGACCATCCACGCAGTGGCGGGACGGAATTCGGCTAATCATTAGGGTATTCCCTTTTGACACTTCCACTTGACCGGATGCTCCAAATAGGTTCGTTTCCCCCGAAGATGGAGCCGGATGGGAAGTGTATCGGAGACACCCCCTTGACTCATCGGGGTTGATGACATTGGACTAGATTTCGGCAGCATCTCCCCTCAACTTGGAACATGCCCAAGGGGAAATAGGTGATCATCCACGGAGTGCCGGGATGAAAACCGAAAGAGAAAGGCACTGGGCCCTGGCACGGTGTGATGTTGGGGATTGTTCCCCGTTTATTTATTCCATGGGGTGTATCCTGTGACCTGTAGATATCCCTCGAATTAGTGTGGCAGGGTGCTCAAAGATTGGGCAGAGGAGGAGAGGCTCTCGGCATGGCTTTAAAGAAAGAGGAGGGAGCTCTCGGCGTGAGGTTCCCGGAGCGGGGGAATGGGTTCTCGGCATGAGGTTCTCGGCATGAGGTTCTCGGCATGGCTTTAAAGAAGGAGGAGGGAGCTTTCGGCGTGAGGTTCCCGGCGCGGGCCGCGCCGGGAGCTATTCTGGCACCGGAAAGGTTTGTGGAGGTTTGTGGGGTTTTACGGTGCTCTGTTTTGGGGATTTTTCCTGGGATTCAGATAACGGCTAGGGGGTTTTAGGATGCAAACGAGGAAGGGACCGAGGGCTCTGCCAAGTTACCAGATTAACATCAAGGAGTCACATGGATAGAAGAGATTCGAGGGATTGAAGTCACCAGGCGTTCGAACCCTCTGGAACAGGCTTTATGCCATTCATATCGCCGACCATCCAGGAGATCAAGAGATGACTGTCTCTGATCCCTGTAATGGCCCCAATGGCTTGGGAAACTTGAGAGGACTATGGACTTCGCAATGTTTAAATCATCGATGTCGTCGAGGGAGAGAGAGGGACAAAGCCCAAAGATCCACGGTAAGGATTGGGGCTCTGTTACCTCCTTCCCATCTGAAACAAGCATGCATATAGGCACAGGAAATCACTAGAATTCTAAGCATCCGAGCAATTAATGTACGCGGGGGATAACATACATTCCGAGAGAGAGAGCACAGGGAGAAAAGGGCCAACCAATACCATTTCATCGGAACAGCCGTGAAGTTGCATTTCACTGTTTCATCGTTTACATCATTCATAGAACAAAGGGGATGGAGAGAGGAAAAATAGACTAATACTCTATCCCCTCGACAACAGGGAGATCTCTTCACTTCGAAAGCGGAAAACAGAATCGAAGCTTATACATCAAAAAGAAAGGGAAGTAGGAAGGGAAGACGGTAATAAAGGGAAGGGGAGGGCGGAGCATTGACTCCTCTCCCTCCCCTAGCACCCCACCTTCTCCTTCCTTCCGACCTCGCAGCAGCTTTTCTTTTCTTCTCTCTTTTTTTTTTTATATCTGGCTATCTGGAGATGCCTCTCTTCACTCCTCTTCGATGGCTCTCTGTTGCCTCCCTCTTTTTTTTCTCTTTTTGCTATCTGTTGATCTTCTCCGCTCTTTTTTCTATCCTCTCCTTTTCTCTTCGAATGAGGGGGTTTTATATCCCTCCTTGGTATCCTATCGGCCGGCCTGTCCCGGCGCGCCTCAATCGTAGGCAGACCTCTCGGCGCGTGGGACTTCAGCTTCTCGGTGCCGCTTTTGGCTTCGACAAGGGGATCCCGGCGCCACTTTTGTAGGCCCATTTAGGGCTTTTTTAGACCTCACATAGACTTCGGCCTTTTATTGGTCCTTCAAATGTATCAGAACCCGAGAAGGCCCTCCACTGGTGACATAGTTTCTATTGAGATCATTCATAGATTTTCATCCGTCGGTAGGGTGGGGTTTCATCGGCATTGCCATCTGAATGATGACAAAGTCGGACATCATCTCATTGGTATCATCTCCTGAACGGTGACAAGACCGGACATCAGCTTTAGCATGAAAAGACTTCAGCCAGGTGACTGCTATTTCATCAGTGCCGTCGTCTGACTGACTATGGCATCGGACATCAGCTTGGCCGGGTAGATGGTTGACGAGCTTCATCATTGTTCTTTTACTGTTGGTCTGATCTTCTTTTCAATTCTGTCTCCGCCCTTGCTCATTTTCCAGGCGTCAACAAATGCCCCCCACCTACGGACGGCGTAAGTGCAGAATAAGCGGCACGGGGTCCGCAGGTGCCCTTCATCATTTGAGGGTATCCTCCTCAATCTCTCTTTGACGTTGTCCTTCGGCTTAATCATGTTGCTGTAGCAATATTATGCACATGTATCTTTCATTTTCATGTTTTTCATCCCCATATCTTCTGATTTTATTGTCAGCACTTTGGAGCCTTCTTGGCCTTGCCTTGGGCTTCTCGGCGCGAGGTAGGACCCTTCTCGGCGCGGGTGCTTCTCGGCGCGGCCTGTCGGTGCGGGCTTCTCGGCGCCACCCTCTCGGCGCGGGCGTCTTCGGCGGGCTTCTCGGCCCGGGCGTCTCGGCGCGCCCTTTTCTTCCGATCGACGGGGGTTCTCAGCGCGCTTTCCTTCGCACCGAGAAGCCTTCCCCTTTCTTTCTATTTAACCTCGTGAGAGGCTTTTTTTTTTACCCTCATTTTCATCGGCCCTCTCTCTCTCTTCATCTCCTCGACGGCGAGTTTCTCCCCCGAGAGCCTTACTTCATTCCCCCCCCCTTTTTGACCGATTCATTCTCGGGTAGGTTCATCATACGGGATTGAGTCCCATTTTATGTTCGGGATCACTCCCTCTTGGTGGGTGAATCCCTATTTTTCTTGGGCAGACCCCGGACAAGAGGAGATGCTGCCGAAATTTTTATAGGGTTTCATATTACAATCTTTACAAGACTGCCCCTTGTTTTGGGATTTTCATTCACATCTGTTCTTTGACTGCAGTCACTGCAATGGCTTCCGGTTCCACTGCTGCATCTTCTGGAGCCGTCGGAACAAGCTCGTCAGCCCAGCCAGACATATCGCGGGCTGTAAGAAACTGGCTGAATGTGCACAGTTTAGACTTCGGATATGACAAGATTGTCGCCGTTGACGAATCCTCTGACTCTGAGACGGATACAGTATCAACGTCCAGGGTATATTTCACTGCAACTGAGACATGCTTCAGACGGGGTGACAACTACCGGCCGGATTTCCCGAAAGACCGCCACTTGATGCCGTCCATTCGAACCTTTACAGTGGGTGGCATGCGAGACTATCGGATAGCTCGTGCAGTTGAAGCTGCTATACTAGCTGAGAGGGACAGTCTGAAGGAATCAGTGTATCGTGGCAAAGCCATCTATCTTCCCGGGGAGAAGCGTGACTGGGATGCAGTCCTTGGCATATCGGAGCTGGAACCGGAGAAGAAAATGTTGACCCGGGCCCCGGAATTCACACCTGCCTGGTGGGATAATGCTAGTGGCCGAGTTCATAGGGAAAAGCCTGGCTATGGTTTATTCCTGGCACCGATAAAGTGGGGATACCGTGAAGAGCCCTTTGTGTTGAATTGTTCGGCCGTCCAGTTCAAGTATCATCTAGCTGCCGGTTGGTTTGAAGATACCAAGATCACTGACGCCCACCTATTCCGGGTGGGAGCGGTGGAGTTCACCGAGTTCGTTTTAAAGGAATACGCCCCTCTGCTGATCAGAGCCGGGGTATATCACAGTGTCTTTGCTTCTAGATTCCGCTACCCCATATCCCGAGGGTTATGCTGTGGAATGTTCGAAGTATTCTGCCCTCTATTCAACATATTTTATACAGCAGAGGGAGAAACATCTCTCGACCTCTGGAGTTTGTCACAGCTATCTGCTCTTCCTATTGACGGCGAGCCGTATGAAGAGGTCTGCTTGGCAGATTCCGAAAAGGATAGCTCAGATGGCGAAGGCAAGTATTCGCTTGGCTATTCCTACCGGTATTTAATGAAGGCCTATCGCTCCATCTGTCTGGCGTATAGCAGAGGATCCTCCAAGGGTTACCATCCTAGAGAGAAAGGCAGCAAGCTGAGGGTCCGGATAGGGCAGTGGATTCAGTATTTCTTTGACGGCCCCTTAAAATACGCAGACTTCCCTTCCATGGGTCCGACTGCCAGCAAGCAGATAAGGGCTCCTCGCTATAAGTCAGCGTTGCCCTCTTCATTGCGCCATGTAGGCAATGATGGTCCAAATCCAGCAGGGGTGGACCCTATCACACATTGTGCGGCTTACTTCACATTCTGGTTGTGCACTTTCGCTCTCCCTCAAGGGGACGAGACAATCATTCGGCCCGAAGCCATATACCCGGCATGCCAGATGGCCTGGGGAATGAGGCTGTCACTTTGCCCAGTGGCCTTGTGTTTAATCTACAAATCTCTGGGGGATCTGTACAAGCATCGGACTCCCCGCTCTTTGAGGACCGTGGGCCCTTTTCATTTCTTCAATGCTTGGGTCTGCAGTCTATTTCCTGAATTGGCTCCTAGAACTCTGCAGGCAGATACAGTGTTACCCAGAATGATTGAATTTGCCAGTGCCGAACCTGGCTCTTTCTCTGATCAGTTGTTCAAAATAAGGGGCCGACTGATAAGGGTACCAGTGGATGCCCCTGGCATCATTCATTTCTGGAGCTTGGCAGCAGGTTCAGCTCCTTTGGTTCATTCTCAAAGAGAATGTAAGATGGAAGAGGTAGAGACCTATGTTCACCCCGTTTCAGGGGCTAATGCTGTTCGGTCTATTCTGGAGCCGGAGCTGGTTAGATGGGCCATGGCCATTTGACCCAGTGTTTTAGTCTTCAGGAAGGGTGGTCTGCTTCTTCTGGAACCATATTATCCATTCCGCTTCGGGCGGAACTTTGGCTATGACCAGCATATCCTTACATCAGTTGCTCAGTTTCCCCTGGATAGCCGGGCCAAGCACGGATCCGCCATTGTCGGTGATGGCCGGTTGTGGTGGGATTTCTATCATCGCCATGATGGCGCCATTTTCAGAGTTCCCACTGTTTCCAACCGTGTCCCCCGTGTCACATCAGAGTATATCAAATGGTGGAACATTCAGACCAACTTTTACAGGGATGGCAGGGGTGCATTCTGGGACGTGGCCGAGCGTTCTTTCCTGAAACAACAGCCCGGGCCGGTATTTGACATCCCCGAGGCCCACCTAAAAAGGATTTATTCACAACATCCGAGGGAGGCCGAGAACTATCTGGCTCAGCGTCGGGTTCTGAAAGAAGGAGGCTCCAAGCCGCCCGCTCCTGTCTTTGCTGCCATTAACGAAGATACTTTTATGAAGAACTTGAAACATCTGTGTCATGTAGGAGGCGCTCGTCTGGAGGCGCAACAGTACCCTTTCCCTGTTGAAGAGCCGCTCCTAACGGTCGTCCCCTGGAAGGGTCTGACAGATAGATTTCATCCCTACAGGACGTTTGTGCGCAGGGAAGATAGGACTCAGACGTACTACAAGCACACGTCTTGGCTGTTTGTTCTGCTGAATGTACATGGGTTATCTGCAGAGAGTCCGATAGCCGGCATATTGAATAAGCCATTGTTTATTTCTTTTCATTATGTCGACGGCTGGGGCATGGACCACCTCTACTTATTTCGATGTCTTGATTTTCATGGTCATATCGATCTGGCATCTTTAGTGGAGAAGTGCCAGACATTTGGTGATGTCTGTTGGCTTGTCAAGGAGGTTGCTTTCCGCTCCAAGGAGGTAGCTTATCTGTACTGGCCGCTTTCTGTCTTTTATGATGGCCCAGCAGGTATGATCTTTCCTTTCTGACTGTAGTGCTTTCTGTTTGTTATTCAAACTCTGCATCTACTGGTCTCATTGCTTCTTTGACGTCTTCAACAGATAGGCCAGATATAAAGCGACAGGGGCTTTACAGAAAAATCATTACGTAAGCTGAGAAGCCTGCTTATTTCAAAGTCCCTGCAGCAGCACCGACGACCACTCCCCTGCCTCCGGGCAAGAAGAGAAAGATTTCTACAGTGAAGACTGCAGTTGGGAAGGCCAGGAAGGCTAAGAAGGCCCATGCTCGACAGTCGGCTTCAGCAGTGACGGACCCTGGGACCCCTCTTCCTGATATCCCCTCCTTTGATGAGTTTGAATCTCAAAGGGAGGGCGCCCAGACGTCAGTCAAGGGTAACATCAACAGCCTGCAGTTGTATCTTTCATCGTCTTTTGCTGAATTTTATAGAAATCTTCGAATCTGACCCCCCCCCCTTTTTGCACAGCCCAAGAGCCAGTTGTGACACCTTCCGTGGTGGAGACCAGATTGCCCTCCCCCACGCCGGCTAGTGAGGCGGAGGGTAAGTGTGCTTTTTTTATCTTCTCTTGCACATTTCGATTATTTGTTTATTGTCTCTCTCACGAACCTTTCCCTGCAGTGACGGCCGGTGAGGGGGCTGCAGTTATGGGAGCAGCTGGCGATATAACTCAGTCACAAGAGGGCCATAAGACCCAGACGAAGCGGGGCCTTGTCCCTGTGAGGCACATAGTTACCCGGTCTTCATCCAGGCAGCCGTTAGGGACGCAAATCTCGCCCGTGGATAGTGTGGAAATCTCTTCTAGCAGCTCCGCGACCGCTTCCGAGGCAGAGGGAGAAGGAGCAGGTTTCAGCGAGAGCGAGACGGAGGATATCTCCAAATCAGAGGCCCCGCTCGTATGTACTGCCATTCCACTGTTCACCCCCTCCAAACTGCTGGTGCCGTCTTCTGAGGAGGAACTATCGGAAGAATTTGCTGGCTCGGACACCGAGGCAGATATAACTCCTCCCTTTGCTGCTTCAGCAGCGGAGCTTTCCTCTTCCTTGCACTCCTTTGAGGATATCGACATCACATTAGAAGTGGGTCTCTTTCCTTTTCCTCATTATTATTATTATTATTATTATTATCTGCTGCTTGATGTTGCATTGATCTGTTCACAGGAATCCCCTGTTGCTAGCCCGGTAGCGACTGCAGCCTTTGAAGCCATTCTATCTGACACCTTGGCTATTGTTCCTGCTTCGTCAGCCACTTGTGCAGGCGTTTCTGAGATAATTCACCCTGTGCCGGTGAGGGTACAGTCTTCTACAGACTTAGCATTGCTGGACTTGAGGACCTCGGGGGAGAGTTCGGCCCTCATCCGGGTCTTGGATTTTAGAGCTGAGACGGACCCAGCTAGGGGTTCTGCCTTTATACCGGCCGCAGTGATGACCATTGCACCGGAGTTAGCAATTCCCATGACAGTAATTATGGAAACTGAACTTTTGCCTCTTCAGTCCGTAGCCCCTGCCGCCTTGACATTGAAGGAACTGGTCGTTGAAGCGGGGACGGAAGAAGGGGAGGTAGCTGCCACAGAGACCGGAGTATTGTCCATAATTGACCCAGAATCAATCTCCTTGCTCTCGGAATCTGAGGAGGAGGTGCCCCGAGAAGAGGATGCTGAAGATGCGGGTATCACATTGGGGACCCAGGAAGCAGCCGCTCCAGCACTTATTAAAGTTGCCCCTACGAGCATTCAAATAGCAACTCCCGAGGAGATGGAGGTGGAAGGCCTCTTGGTTTCGTCAGGGATTGCAGAGAGAGCTCAGTTGGCACCTTCAGCAGACCTCCCGTCTTCCTCTTCCCAGCCTGATGTTACACTATGGGCGGATATTGACAGTGAGGTGACTTTCGAAGTAGCTCCAGTTCCTTCTCCTGGCTTCGCTTCATCTGAGAGTTTCATCTGGCAAAATCTGGACATGCTGCACCAGCTGGTGGAGTCCCAGCCTGGACTGACTTATCTGCGGCTGAAGGAGATAGCCGAGCATTTCACCGCTGGTCTACAGGCGATGGGCTGTTCCATGGAAATATGGGCCCAGCGGGTTCTATTGTTGTTAAAGTTTATACATCGCCGGGACTTCTTGGCACATATTATGTCTGACAGACTGGCAGCTTTGAAGTTGCAAAGGAAGGAGTGCAAATCTGAGCTGGAGAAGATGGACTCTGTTCTTCAGGAGCGCCAATGCCAACTGCAGTCTCTGGCGTAGCGGGAGCAGTTCGTGCGCAGCTGGATAACCATCCTGGAGGCTGAACTGTTTGACCTCCGGGCTGAACTGCCGCAGATAACAACTTCTCGGCCACAGCTTGCGGAGGAAGTAGCCCTGTTGGAGGGACAGGTGGCATCCTTTCATGATGAGTCTGCTTGGCTACAGGAGGAGGAGGCTCGACTTCATGAGCTGGGGGCTGCCCCGCATGTAGGGCTTCTGGCCTTCGAGGACATATTCCGGCGCCCGTGAATATCTGTTTCCCCCTTTTTGTAATACAATTCCCCCTCAGGGGCCCTTCTTTTATTCCCTTTTTTATTCAATGGAAAGGAATCTTTACACCAGTCTCATATGTGGTTTGTTCTTAACTTATCGCACCATCAATATTTCACGGCGATTTGGCAGCGGTTTCAGCGGTCCCTATGGGAATAGCTCGTACCTAGCAGGAGAGCGTCCACCCCTTCAGAGAAAGGATGGGGAACTTGCTCCACCGCGTGACGGCCTCCGGGGCGGGGGGGTGCTTTAAACCGAATTTTGTTGGTGGTAGCAAACGTCCTTCTTGGCCATACGTGCCGCAAGGGAGACGGTTTGTAGGAATGTGAACGAAGAGGCTCAGAGCACTATCCGGAACGGGCGAATGGTACATCCCGGGCAGGTTTCAAAGCTAGTCGGAGCAATGTGCCAATCAACCAGTATATGATTTCATCATCGATATTGGGTTTATATCAATGCAAAGGAGTTTTACAGGTTTCATCAGAGTAGACGTAAGGTCTAGACTGGGTAGAGGTTATCACAGGTGGGACCTTGAAGGGTACGTGGTTTTCATCAGGATAGACGTAGGGTCCGAACTGGATAGGATTTCATCATTGATCGGGTGAGGTGCCGGTCGATCAATAGCTAGTTTCATCATCGATATTGGGTTCATATCGATGCAAAGAAAGTGTTATAAGTTTCATCAGAATAGACAAAAGGTCTAAACCGGCGGGGTTTTAATTGGACATGGTTTCATCACTGATCGGGCGAGGTGCCAGTCGATCAGTGGTTGGTTTCATCGTCGATATGGGGCTTATATCGACGCAAAGAGTTTCATAGATTTCATCAGTATAGACGTAAGGTCTAAACCGGACAGAGGATTTCATCAAGGTGCCGGTCGATCAACGGTGGGACGTATGTAGAGGTGCAGGTCTCGTCAGGACAGACGTAAGGTCCATTCCGACGGGTTTTATGGCGGGTGGGACTTTGCCAAGAAATACGTAGGTTTCATCAGGATAGGCGTAGGATCTATCCTGGCAGGGTTTCATCGTTGACCGGGCAAGGAGCCGATCGATCAAGGGAAGGTTTAGGAGTTTGATCAGGACAGACGTAAGGTCTGAACTGGCCAGGCTTTATCAGACTGGTGACGGGTTTTATTGTTGGTGGGACATGTGAAAAAAAAAGGTATGTAGATTTCATCAGGGTAGACGTAAGATCTACCCCGGAAAGGCTTTTATCATCGGTGGGGCATGGAGCCAGATGACCGACGGAAGGCTTCATCAGTGACGGAGAGGTGAAGGCAACGTGCCGGTTGGCATGGAACTTCTGAATTTCCACATTACCGACCCAAGCGCCCTTTCGGGTTTTCGCCGGAGCCAGCCCCCTCTTGCTTTTGCCCACGCGTCCTTTCGGATTTTCACGTGACGGGGTACCCAATTTTGCCTGCGGTGCCCTTTTGGATTTTCACCACAGTTGGGTTTTAGCCATTTTTGCCCTTGTCCAGAATGCCTGAACAAGTCTGGCGGGGTATCTCTATTTTCAACCCCATTTTTATATATGTACTTTTTATCATTTTCTTTCTCTTTTCCTTTTTCATTATCTTTTCTGGGACCAGAACTTTCATCCTATGGACCATGGCGCCATATGTTTATTGTGGACACACGATCATTGATGCGGGTGTAAACATCAATGCAAAGGGAAATAGGGTTTCATGATCTGTCCAGACGAAAGGTCCGAATTGATTTAGAGGATATAGATAGCAGCTCGGGCACGAGGCCGTTTGCTGAAAATGTGAGTTTCATCGTTAATGTGGGGTTTAACATTAACGCAAAGGAATAGAGTTTCATGATCTATCCAGACGGAGGGTCTGAATCGATTCAAAGAGCAGTGTTGTGCTATGTCAGAGCGGACGGAAGGTCTACCCTGGATGGGTCTTAGCGTCGATCGGGCAGCGTGCCAACCGATCGATAGCAGGTTTCATCATTGGTATTGGCTCATACCAATGCAAGGACTTCATACGCTTCATCAGGATAGACGTAGGGTCTAAACTGGATAGGGTTTTATCATTGATATTGGGCGAGGTGCCAATCGATCAATGGCGGGTTTCATCATCGGTATTGGATTTATACCAATGCAAGGAGTTCATGGATTTCATCAGGATAGACGGAAGGTCTAAATTGGATAGGTTTCATCATAGATCGGGCAGTGTGCCAGTCGATCAATAGCAGGTTTCATTACGGCGGGCCGTAAAGAGACCTATAGATCTAGTCGGAATAGACGTAAGGTCTAAACCGGACAAGGTTTTATCGCTGATCAAACAGTGTGCCGGTCGATCAGTATCAGGTTTCATCATCAGTATTGGGTTTATACCAATGCAAGGATTTCATAGGTTTCATCGGGATAGACGTAAGGTCTAAACTGGACAGGTTTCATTGTTGATCGGGCAGTGTGCCAGTCGATCAATGGCAGGTTTCATCACGGTGAGACGTAGGATAGGTTTCATTGAGATAGACGTAAGGTCTAAAACCGGGCAGGTTTCATCGTGGTGGGTCTCAGACAGAAACAAGTGGAAGTGTTTTATCAGAACAGACGGAAGGTCTATCCCGAGGTGGGCTTATTATCGAGGGAATTTTTCTTGAGCAATGCATGAAGGCTTCAACAGAATAGACGTAAGGTCCATTCCGGATGGGTTTAATCGTTGATTGGGCAAGGCGTCGGTCGATCGACGAGGAGTTTTATGGTGGGAGGTGAGGCTTTCTTTGGAATCACCACATTACCGACCCAAGCGCCCTTTCGGGTTTTCGCCGGAGCCAGCCCCCTCTTGTTTTTGCCCACGCGCCCTTTCAGGTTTTCACGTGGCGGGGTACCCGATTGTGCCTGCAGTGCCCTTTCGGGTTTTCACCACAGCTGGGTTTTGGGCCATTGTTGCACTTGTCCCTAATATAGGGGCAAGTCTGGCGGGGTATCTCTATTTTTAACCCCATTTTTATTTTCTTTTATTCTTCTTTTTTTTTAAGAGGGTGACAGGTCGGAATGCCATTAGATCAAGATAAGGGGTGGCTTGGTTAGGGTGGAGTGCCGCTAGACCAAGAGATGGGTAGCTCGGCTAGGGCGGGGTGCCGCTAGACCAAGAAAGGGTAGCCTGGCTAGGGCGGAGTACCACTAGACCAAGGAAAGGGTAGCTCGGTTAGGGCGGAGTACCACTAGACCAAGGAAAGGGTAGCTCGGCTAGGGCGGAGTGCCGCTAGACCGGGAAAAGGGTAGCTCGACTAGGGCGGAGTGCCGCTAGACCGGGACAATGGTGTAGCCTGGCTAGGGCGGAGTACCACTAGACCAAGAAAGGGTAGCCTGGCTAGGGCGGAGTGCCGCTATAGCAAGAAAAGGGTAGCTCGGCTAGGGCGGAGTGCCGCTAGATCAAAGAAAAGGGTAGCTCGGCTAGGGCGGGGTGCCACTAGACCGGGAAAAGGGTGTAGCTTGGCTAGGGCGGAGTGCCGCTAGACCAAGAAATGGGTATAGCTTGGCTAGGGCGGAGTGTCGCTAGACCAAGGAAAGGGTAGCTCGGCTAGGGCAGAGTGCCACTAGACCAAGGAAAGGGTAACTCGGTTAGGGCGGAGTGCCGCTAGACCGGGAAAAGGGTGGCTCGGTTAGGGCGGAGTGCCGCTAGACCAAGGAAAGGGTAGCTTGGCTAGGGCGGAGTGCCGCTAGACTGGGAAAAGGGTAGCTCGGTTAGGGCGGAGTGCCTCTAGATCGGGAAAAGGGTGTAGCTTGGTTAGGGCGGAGTGCCGTTAGACTAAGAAAAGGGTGTAGCTTGGCTAGGGCGGAGTGCCGCTAGGCCAAGGAAAGGGTGTAGCTTGGCTAGGGCGGAGTGCCGCTAGACCAAGGAAAGGGTGTAGCTTGGCTAGGGCGGAGTGCCGCTAGACCAAGAAAAGGGTAGCTCGGTTAGGGCGGAGTGCCGCTAGACAAAGAAAAGGGTAGCTCGGTTAGGGCGGAGTGCCACTAGACCAAGGAAAGGGTAGCTCGGTTAGGGCGCAGTGCCGCTAGACCGGGAAAAGGGTAGATTTTGCCCGATTACTCGGGGAATGTTGGTTGTGCTGTATGATACAGCTTCAGATGTCTTCCGTTGAGTGGCGAGAATTGGATTTCCCCTCGATGGTTAACAACCACGTAGGCCCCTCCTTCGTAGACCCTTTGTATCACATAAGGGCCTTCCCAATTAGCATTCAGCTTCCTTTTGGGTTGGACGCCATGACTTCTTTTTCTTGACCATGACGAGGTCACCTTTCTTGAATTCTCGTCCTTTTATGAGTTTGTTGAATGCAGTGGCCATGCGGGCCTGATACATTTGGATACTCTTCTGAGCTCGGAGGCGCTTCCCTTCCAATTCAGCCAGTTCTTCTAGTCTTCTTTCTACATTGGTCTGTTCGCCACGGGCCAGGCCATATTGGACTGCCACTCTGAGTGACGGGACTTCCAGCTCTAGCGGAACCACTGCCTCTGAGCCGTATACCAGCGAGTATGGTGAGCACCCTGTAGGTGTCTTGAAGACAGTGCGGTATGCCCACAGAGCTTCATACAGTTTCTCTTCCCAGTCCTTCTTATTAGAACTGACGACCTTGGCCAGCAAGGTGCAGAGAGTCTTGTTAAAAGCTTCTGCCAATCCGTTTGCCTGTGGATTGTAAGGAGTGGAGGTCCTCCATTCGATCTTATACTTCTCAGCAAGCCGATAGACCTTCTGATTTCTGAAATGACTTCCATTGTCGGATATTATTCGGCTGGGGATCCCGAACCGGAAGATAATGTTCTGCTTGATGAATCTGGCGACCAGTTCACCAGTCACTTCTCTTAATGCTACAGCCTCCGCCCATCGGGAGAAGTAATCTGTTATGGCTAGTATGTACTTATGTCCGGCCGAGGAAGTCGGCAGTGGCCTGACTACATCAGTTCCCCATTGTGCAAACGGCCAACTGGGAACTGTAGGGTGCAGAATCGTAGGAGGCCTTCTAGGCACAGTAGCATGCTCCTGGCATTTCTGGCATGATTTTGCAAATTTACAGCAGTCTTCAAACATGGTGGGCCAATAGTAGCCCAGCTTCTTGATTTCTATCTTCATCTTGGGACCAGCCTGGTGGGCACTTGCTGTCCCAGCATGTGTTTCTTTCATCGCTTGCCAGGCTTCCTCAGTGGACAGACAGCGGAGTAGAATCTTCTTGCGTGCATCTGCCATTATTCGGAACAGAATTCCATTCCTGAGTTCATAAGAATCTTTGATTCTTAGGAGTTTCATCTTTTCTTCTCTTATCTGCGGCAGTTGTTGGTGTAGAAACCACTGCAGCAGGTGCTGTCTCCAATCAAACGCTTGTTCTGTGCTGATGGTGGCAACTTCGTCTTCTTCGGGGCACCCTTCTAGCATACTGGGGACTTGCCGCCAGGTTCATAACGACAATGTTCAGTGTCTTATTTGGTGGGACTGCTAGTGAGCTGGCCAGCTTTACCAGTGCATCAGCTTGGGCATTGTGCCCCCAGCCCACATGCTTGAGCTTAATATGATAGAATTTCACGATGAGGCGCACAACTTTTTGGTGGTAGGGATTCAGTTCTGGCTTCCGCACTTCGAACTCCCCTTGGATCTGTTTTATTATCAACATCGAATCCCCGAATACCTGAAGCATTTGGATACCCATGTTGAGGCTGATATATAGCCCGATTATCAGAGCTTCATACTCGCCTCATTATTGGTGCAGGGCTTGTTTATAGAACAGGAAGTATGCACGACCTCCCCTTCTGGTGACTTCAGCACAATACCGGCTCCAGCCCGTATTCTGGTCTTTCCATCGGAGTCTGTCTCTGTTCTAGATGCTCCATCAAAGAATAGTTGCCACATAACTGATGGGTCTAGCAGGCCTCGAGTGTCTCATCATCGGGTAACTCAGTCCCTAGCATATCATTTTCCGGCACAGGATGCTCTGCGAAGAAATCAGCCACGGCCTGTCCTTTTATCGCCCTCTGGGGTGTATAGGTAATATCGAATTCCATCAGGATCACTGCCCATTTGCCCAACCGGCCCTTCAGTACTGGCTGAGTCAATATGTATTTGAGCGGATCTGCTGCAGATATCAATCTGACTTCATGTGACAACATATAGTGTCGGAGCTTCTTGACAGCAAAGACTAGTGCCAAGCAGGTCTTTTCTATGTAGCTGTAGCTTTCTTCAGTTCTAATCAACCTCCTACTCAGGTAGTACAAGGCTTGTTCTTTGCCTTCTTCATTTATTTGTGCCAGCATTGCCCCCAGGGAACAGTGTGTGGCTGCAATGTATAGTATTAAGGGCCGGCCCTTAACGGGTGCCCCCAGCACTGGAGGGGTCTTGAGATATTCTTTCAGCTTCTCAAAGGCTTCCTGACAGCCATCGTCCCAGAGGAACGGCACATCTTTCATCATGAGCTTGTGAAAGGGGTGGCATCTTCCCGACAGATTTGATATAAATCGTCGGATATAGGCCAGACGCCCTTGCAGAGATCTCAGCTCGGGCAGATTCCTTGGTGGAGGGAGCTCCTGGATAGCCTTAATCTTGGATGGGTCGATTTCAATGCCCCTATGCCGGACAATAAACCCGAGGAATTTTCCACTGGACACGCCGAAGGCACATTCATGGATTCATCTTGAGCTCATATTTGCGCAGCCTCTGGAATACTACCCTCAGGTCTTGCAAATGGTATTCTCTTCTTTTAGTTTTTACTACCAAATCATCAATGTAGCACTCCACTTTCTTGAAGAGAAAATCATCAAAGATCATGGTCATAGCTCTTTGGTAGGTAGCGCCGGCATTCTTGAGGCCAAACGGCATCCTTTTGTAGTGGAATATCCCCTTCGGAGTGCGGAACGCAGTGTGTACTCTGTCTTCTTCAGCAATCCAGATCTTGTTATATCCGGATGACCCATCCATAAATGACAGGGCTTCATGACCAGTAGTCGCATCGATCATCACTTCAGTGATTGGCACTGGAAAATCATCTTTCGGGCAGGCCTTATTAAGGTCCCGGAAATCAACACATATTCTGATCTGCCCATTCTTCTTCTTTACGGGCACTATATTGGCTAACCATGTAGTATACTGATTTTCTTCAACAAAGCCTACATCAATCAGCTTGTCAACCTCTTTGTTAATCTGATTTATTAATTCAGGGCGCATTCTCCTGGAAGGCTGCTTTACAGGGCTAGCCTCTGGGTTTATTGCCAATCGGTGCTGTGCCACATCAGAACTCAGTCCCGGCATTTCATCATATGTCCATGCAAAGCAGTCTCGGAATTCTTTCAAGAACTGTATATACTGTTCCCTGGCAGCTGGCTCCAGCAGTGCACTGAGGAATGTCGGCCTTGGCTCATCTGCGGTCCCCAGATTTATTTCCACAAGCTCATCGACGGTGGCCTGACCTCCATCTTCGACCTCGGGCGGGGCTTCTTGCAAGGTCAATGAAGCCTCCCGGGATATAATCTTCTTCAGTTTCATGATTCTCTGTTTCATCATACTGGTCATCAGCGGGTGCTGGCTCATCATATACGGCCAATATTGTTGGATTCTGTTCAGTCTGCCCGAGGACGTGACTGGTTCAGCAGGAACTCAAAGATGGAGTCTTCCGCCCCTAGAGGCTCTTCTGATGCAGGCTCTTGCGAGGATCGTCATTCTGTAGAGCTCGGACTTCTTCCAGGATGCGCTCAAACTCCAGGCATTCCCTCAGCTCTTTGGCTATTTGGTCTTGATCCGGGGTTCCCGTATCAAACTTTGCTTCATCATGGAACAGATCCTCTTTGCAAGGTAGGTCTTCCCAGCACCAATCTTTCTTTGTTTCATCAGATGTCCCCGTCTCTGGCTGACTGTCTGGGGCTTCATTGTTTATTACGGATTGATAAATGATTTCTTCATCTTCCGAGGGGTACCTGTCATATCCCACCTCGGGAGGGTCTTCATGCTGGTAGGAGACAGAGATGACGTTCACCTCAGCTTCATAGTATTCTTGAAGGGTATAACCCAATCCCGGGTGCTGAGTGATTTTCCTCAGTTCTTTATTATCCCGGGGCGGATCCCATAGCTCCTGGAACGCCTTCTTTTGGGCAACAGGTTGTAGTGATGGCATCTGCATCTTAGAGAACATCTGCGAAACCCGTTGGGTAGTATAGTCCAAGCCTGTGATCGGCACCATCCGGTTTGCAGATTCTTCAGGGACCATGCAGTCTTGATCATCATCTTCGACTGGCTCCCCGGTGTAGAATATGATAGGAGGCTCGCAGAAGCGAGGGATTTCCATAGTCTTCAGTGGTAGCACCGTCTGGTACTCTAGGCTGGCAATGGGCTTGACTAAACCCTGCGGAACCCCCACTTGTGTGTACTTTTCTTTCATTTCTTCGTCAGTATCATCTGGGTGATGCTAGGAGGGGTGATCCGAGCAAAGTCACCAGCATAAGAAATGTGAGATACCTCATGCTTTCTTAATATAGCCCTTGGTGGCGGTGGAGACCAGTTTCTTGCCTTCGTCGCCGGCTTCTTCTGGCTGACCCCAGCCTCTTTCTCTTCACCCTTTTGCGACACCTCCGTGTAGTAGGATGCATCGAGCATATGGCACTCGAATACTTCGAAGGGATGCAGGTCCGCAAACACCCTTTCTTCTTTTCCTTTGTGGCAGTATTTAATGCATTGATGTAGTGTGGACGGCACTATCTGATATTCATGCAGCCACGGTCTCCCCAGCAGGGCCTTATACGTGGTTGTTGGAGTCGATTACATAAAATCGCACCACGGTAGTGAGGTCCCCCAATGTGAGGTTGAAATCAGCCACCCAAGGGGCGTCTCACATTTCTGGTTGAATCCCGCAATTTTCATGTCTCTGACCTTGGTAAGCTGAAGATCAAAGTAATATTTTTGGTAGATGCGGTATGGGAGAATGTTCACGGCAGCCCCAGGATCTATCAGTATCCTGCTCAGTGGCTGACAATTCAGGGAGCCCCTCATATACAGCGGTCTGTTATGGCCGGAATTCGGAATCAGCATGTCGTCTTCTGTGAATGTGACTGACGGCCCAGAATTTACTTCTGTCAAGAGTGCTTCATACTGTGCCGGCGACTGCAAGGCATCAACAATTGCTTGGCGAGCCTCTTCACTCAGAGAGAGGATCTCCCAGATGGAGAATCTGGTAGGGAGCTTCTTTAGCATTTTCATGATCCTGCTGCCCACCCTGACATTAGACAGTCTCATTTCTTCCGCCCATCGGGGTCTTGGAGGTTCATGTGGTGCCCGTGGCCTCTGCTGACCAGTGCTGGTTCAACCTCTAGACTGATTTCTTGGGGGGCTTCTTCTATAGCAACGGCCCCTGGTGCCGTCGGAGAGTTATCCTCCTCTTTCTCATTCTGCTTGTAGGCTACAGATGCCGACTGCTGAGGTCTCTTGCCTTTATCTGGCCCAGCCTGTATCGACTGCCCATTTTCCAGACTGGATAGAAATTCCAGAAATGTTGGAATTTGACCTCCCTTCTTCTCTTCTTGGTATAAGCTAGCAGGGGGAGGAATCTGGACACCCCGCACCTCTGGTTCAGGAATCTGGTAGGGTTGTTCCCCTCTGAACATAATGTTATGATTAGCTGGTGGTGGGCGCCCCCACCTTCTTCCGGAGCGTGTTGCATGTGCTGAGGTTGAGGCCTCGGCATGGTTGGCTTCTAGCGGGGCATTTGATGTTTCATCCTCATCATTCTCCCCGGGCGAGGTAAAGAGTGCTGACAGGGTGTTGCATTGTACTGTCACGACCCTCTTTCCCTTTTTGCATTTAGACCATCTCTTCTTTTTCTGGGAATTTGGCTTCTTTGGTCCTTCCCCAGAAGGGTCAGCCTCATCTTTTCCTGTTCTGTCCCTGTTGCTCTTTAATTTTCAATTCTTCGAGCTGTTCCCAGAGTATACAGTCTTTCACCAGCAGGTGCCCGGGCTTTTTCTGTTCATATTCATCGAGCCCATTAATATACTGCTGTAAACGCCTGGCTGCAGGACTTACTTCCTTATGTGCAGGTAGGGGTACTTGTCTTCTCCGGTTATGAGTGGGGATCCAGATGACTGGCCCTGTTTCAGCCATGTGCCATACTGGCTTTACTAGAGGTGGTTCGGGCCTTGGTGTGACACCGCGGATAACTGCTCCACTGATACTGGCTGCGGGAGTTTTCTTTCTGTTCTTTATTGGCTTTATCTGCCATCCTTCTGATCCTTCAGTGGGGTGAGGAAGCAAGCTTCATAAGTATGCCTGGTGCATTCCTCGATGGCTTCCTTAGGCAGCTGTTGGTAGATTGAAATCATATTGGCGGCCATTTTTAATGCCGGAGGCTCATGTGGACGAGGTGGCTCTACCTGGTAATCTCCCAGCTGTAGCTCGCCCTTTTTGACCATGCCTTCCATAATATCTTTGAAGACGTAGCAATCTTCAATTGCGTGCCCCAGCGCACGGTGATATGGACAGAATAGTGGATCACCTTTCTTTGCCGCGTCCTCGGGTCTCTTTGGCTCAGGCAATGTTACCTTGTTGAACTTGTATGCCCAGTTGAATAGTGCGGCTGTCTTATCTTTCGGGAAAGAGTACGGCTTTCTCATTTTGTTTCTCAGAGAGACCTTATCTTTTCTTTCTGCTGTGTCTGCTGGCGGGGGAGCTTCATCTGCCCCCTTCTTCCCTTTCTGTTGCTCGAAGGTTCTGAAATCGACGGTGTTAGCCTCAGAGTGCGATGGTCGTCGATCATTAGATTTCCCTTTCGGCACAGTTGGAGCATTGGCCGTCGGACGCTTAGACAGGAACGTCTCGACCTCCGCCACTATATTGTTCAGCCGGTCAAATGTTCTGACATCTGCACCAATCATCTTTTCCAGTACCTCTCTCCTGAGGCTCTGCTTACATATTTGCACTGCATCTTCTTGATGAGGAGGTCTTCTGCATCTCATAGCTAAGTTCCTCCACCTTTTGATGTAGTCCAGTGCTGTTTCATCTTGCTTTTGCCTGGTTGCATATAGTTCTGCTATTGTAATTTCTCTTTCCGTGACGTGAAATCTGTCGCGGAACTTTCTTTGCATATCAGGCCAATCGGTCACTGACCCAGCCGGCAGGCTTGAATACCATTCAAAGGCTATCCCGGTGAGGGATGAGCCGAAGAACTTAAGCAGATAAGCTTCATCAGCTGCCAAGTCACCCATAATTGTGGTATAGTAAGCTATGTGCTCCCTGGGAGAGCCCTGGCCATTAAATTTTCAAACTTCGGCGGCTTACTGACGCCTGGCGGTAGTCTCTTAGCAGCATACTGGGGAGGATACGGTACCCTGTACACATCGTAGGTACTAGCATCATCACCAGTCTTTTCAGACAGCTTCATCTCCACAATCTTTTCAATCATCAGCTTCTGGGCTATGGCTGGATCTATGTTTTCCGGGAAGAAGTGAGCTTGTTGCTGACCGTAAGGAGTTGTCATCACAGTTGCGCGCAAGGCCGGCGCGGCAGGCTGCGTCTGAGATACAGAGGGCTGAGCTACCGTCTGCTGCAGAACGGGTTGGCTCGGCGCTTTGCCCTTATCAGCCGGGAGAGGATTAGCTGGAATAGCCATTTCTGTTGAGCTGGCAGTCTGCCCCACAGGCTCGGCTTGCTTGGAGACCGGTGTAGCTTCATGCCTCTCATTTAGCTGTCTTCTGAGAGCATTGATCTCTTGTTGATATCTTCTAAACATCATCTGGATCATGGGATCCAGGGTTGACGGGATCTGTAGATCTTCTGAAGTCCCTTCAGCATCATCGACGAAGGGATTATCTTCATCTTCTGCTGTCACCACATTAACTGTCATAGTGGTGATCTTGCGGACTTCATCATCAGTCTTCATCTTATCTTTGGCCGCCTGACTTCTCCTTGTGACGGGACCTGGTCTGGTTGCCAGTCTGAGCAGTTCATCTGGCTGTGTCGGTAACATATCCTGCCCTTTGACAAGCCCGGCCATATTGCAGGCAAAGATCTGCATCTTTTCCCTCTGCCTGTAGACTTTCCTTCTCACCTGATCGGGGTATTTGAGCCGGTCAAAGACTGATATTCTTTCTCTAGCTTCTTCCTGTGCAGGTCTTCTTTCCCATACCAGCTCTGTGGCCTTCTTCATAGTCATTGGAATCGGAGGAGGAGACTCCGAGCATCACTTCTTGAAGGGTTTCTTCTTCTTCTTCATCCATGGTGCCCAAGGCACGGGATAATCTTTGCCGCCCGAGGGCGGAGTTCCCCAGGTAGTGAAAGTAGTCTTGAGCCACTTGTTTCATCTCCTCTTGATTGTGCCTTCGTGGCTCTGGTTGGAGCATCAATCTTTCCTGGCTCTTCTGCTGATAAGCCAGTCTCCCACCTGAGCAGTCAAGTGCTCGGCTTTGCAGTATTTGAATATATCGGCCTGTCTGGCACAGGCTCTTGGTCTTCTTAGAGTGGCAGCAGCGACTGGTTCGCTTATTCTCATTTCCTCTTCCTCCCTGAACCTTCTACTCCCATCCTGGCAGCGGTTGGCAGCAGCAGCATAATTCTTCCTTTCCCATCTTTTGCCCCCAGCCATGGGGTGGGTGACCGTGAGGTCTTCCTTCTGCTCATATCTTCTGCCCCTCATCCTGGGGCGAATAGTAGTCAGATTTCTCCCTTCATTCTCTTTCTCATCTCTCCTACCCCGAGCCCTGGGGTGAACAGCAACAGCATTTCTTATGTCTTTTCCTTCTCTCTTCTGCTTCCTGCCCTGAAGCGGACAACAGTGGTATCAACAATGTTCTCTTCCTCTTGAGCTGGGACCCAGCTCTGGATTTTCTTCGGCCGCCAGATCTGCCTGAACTTGGGCGGCTTCGGTGCCAGTGGCTTTCTATCCTCCTCTTTCATGTCGACCCTCCTGGTAGCTAGTACCCGGAACCTGTTGGTAGTAGGCACCATCGGGACGATCACGTCCGGCTTGACCGCCCTTGGGCAACCACTGAGGTTTACCCGGACATCTCCAATCAGCATTGTCTTTCCTGAGTTGGATATCCGACGACCCGCAGCAGTGGATCGGGCTCTCCTGTCGGATCTCCTCCTTCTTCCAGCAGCAGAGGATGTGCCCCTTTTCGCCTCGTGATGGACGAAGCAGGACACGACCTCAGGAGTATCCTGCATCACCTGGCTCATCTTGGGGCTGGTAGCTTGCGTCAATGTCTCGACAACAGTCTTTTGCTCCTGGTTGTCAATCTCGAGCAAGTCAGTGAAGATGAGGCCCAGGCAGTTGGGCATCCCGACAGCAGGCGGCATCGATCCGAACGAAAGAGGTACCGCTAGGTAGCCCTCTCGAACATGCACATCGACCGCTTGTTGATCAAAGCATACAGACATGATTCCAGCCGTCATCGTAGCTTCCTGAAAATAGAGAAAGCACGGAATCAGAAATTTGAGGGGGGGCCCACTGGGCCTCCTATTTTGGCGTAGAGATGAAGGGAGACTAGGTCCCACCGGGCGTGCCAGACTTGTGGACGCGGGATTTTTATCCCTCTTGTTGTTATTATTATTATTATTATTATTTGTATTATTTATTTGGTTTATTAGGCGTGCCAGTCACATGTGTGACAATTTTATTGTGCGCTCGACTTGACTTGGTCAGTCGATTGTGAAGTCCGAGTCGCGACCAAAAGTCTGCCATACCATAAAGGCTATGACGTTAATTACGCCCTTCCTAAGAAGGACAACCCTTGATTAAACGATAAAATAGGAGGCCTCAGAAGGCAGTCAAAATACTAATGTGCGAAATAAAGGCTTCATGCTTATGGAAGAGGACGAATGGAGGGCGGATTTATTTAGTTCAACGGACTAAATCGGGCGGCACAACCTTTAACTTTGAGCCATACCGGGTAAGGATAGAAGACCATCCACGCAGTGGCGGGACGGAATTCGGCTAATCATTAGGGTATTCCCTTTTGACACTTCCACTTGACCGGATGCTCCAAATAGGTTCGTTTCCCCCGAAGATGGAGCCGGATGGGAAGTGTATCGGAGACACTCCCTTGACTCATCGGGGTTGATGACATTGGACTAGATTTCGGCAGCATCTCCCCTCAACTTGGAACATGCCCAAGGGGAAATAGGTGATCATCCACGGAGTGCCGGGATGAAAACCGAAAGAGAAAGGCACTGGGCCCTGGCACGGTGTGATGTTGGGGATGGTTCCCCGTTTATTTATTCCATGGGGTGTACCTTGTGACCTGTAGATATCCCTCGAATTAGTGTGGCAGGGTGCTCAAAGATTGGGCAGAGGAGGAGAGGCTCTCGGCGCAGCAATAACGAGCATAGGCTGGCTTCCCGGCGCGGGGGAATGGGTTCTCGGCATGAGGTTCTCGGCATGGCTTTAAAGAAAGAGGAGGGGGCTCTCGGCATGAGGTTCTCGGCATGGCTTTAAAGAAGAAGGAGGGACCTCTCGGCGTGAGGTTCCCGACGCGGGCCGCGTCGGGAGCTATTCATGGCGCCGGAAAGGTTTGTGGAGGTTTGTGGGGTTTTACGGTGCTCTGTTTTGGGGATTTTTCCTGGGATTCAAATAACGGCTAGGGGGTTTTAGGATGCAAACGAGGAAGGGACCGATGGCTCTGCCAAGTTACCAGATTAACATCAAGGAGTCACATGGATAGAAGGGATTCGAGGGATTGAAGTCACCAGGCGTTCGAACCCTCTGGAACAGGCTTTATGCCATTCATATCACCGACCATCCAGGAGATCAAGAGATGACTGTCTCTGATCCCTGTAATGGCCCCAATGGCTTGGGAAACTTGAGAGGACTATGGACTTCGCAACGTTTAAATCATCGATGTCGTCGAGGGAGAGAGAGGGACAAAGCCCAAAGATCCACGGTAAGGATTGGGGCTCTGTTACCTCCTTCCCATCTGAAACAAGCATGCATATAGGCACAAGAAATCACTAGAATTCTAAGCATCCGAGCAATTAATGTACGCGGGGGATAACATACATTCCGAGAGAGAGAGCACAGGGAGAAAAGGGCCAACCAATACCATTTCATCGGAACAGTCGTGAAGTTGCATTTCACTGTTTCATCGTTTACATCATTCATAGAACAAAGGGGACGGAGAGAGGAAAAATAGACTAATACTCTATCTCCTCGACAACAGGGAGATCTCTTCACTTCGAAAGCGAAAACGGAATCGAAGCTTATACATCAAAAAGAAAGGGAAGCAGGAAGGGAAGACGGCAATAAAGGGAAGGGGAGGGCGGAGCATTGACTCCTCTCCCTCCCCTAGCACCCCACCTTCTCCTTCCTTCCGACCTCGCAGCAGCTTTTCTTTTCTTCTCTCTTTTTTTATCTGGCTATCTGGAGATGCCTCTCTTCGCTCCTCTTCGATGGCTCTCTGTTGCCTCCCTCTTTTTTTTCTTTTGGCTATCTGTTGATCTTCTCCGCTCTTTTTTCTATCCTCTCCTTTTCTCTTCGAATGAGGGGGTTTTATATCCCTCCTTGGTATCCTATCGGCCGGCCTGTCCCGACGCGCCTCAATCGTAGGCAGACCTCTCGGCGCGTGGGACTTCAGCCTCTCGGCGCCGCTTTTGGGCTTCGACAAGGGGATCCCGGCGCCACTTTTGTAGGCCCATTTAGGGCTTTTTTAGACCTCACATAGACTTCGGCCTTTTATTGGTCCTTCAAATGTATCAGAACCCGAGAAGGCCCTCCACTGGTGACACAGTTTCTATTGAGATCATTCATAGATTTTCATCAGTCGGTAGACTGGGGTTTCATCGGCAATGCCATCTGAATGATGACAAAGTCGGACATCATCTCATTGGTATCGTCTCCTGAACGGTGACAAGACCAGACATCAGCTTTAGCCTGAAAAGACTTCAGCCAGGTGACTGCTATTTCATCAGTGCTGTCGTGTGACTGACTATGGCATCGGACATCAGCTTGGCCGGGAAAGGGCTTCGGCCGGGTAGATGGTTGACGAGCTTCATCATTGTTCTTTTACTGTTGGTCTGATCTTCTTTTCAATTCTGTCTCTGCCCTTGCTCATTTTCCAGGCGTCAACAATCCCCCGGCTCTGGCAGACTGGCGGCTAACCCTGGCTAGAAGAACCACGCTGGAACTCGGCCACACCTCTCGAAGACCCCGCCTCACCTGAAAAGCAGGGTGAGCCTCATTTCATTGGCCCAGTAGGGATCCCGCGAATCCCCACCTCACGCGAAAAACAAGGCAGGAAGCAAGAAAGCAGAAAAGCAACCCTACCTAACAGGAGTACGATAGAACCAACAAGCTAAAGTAACTAAACGGAAAAGCCGTCTACTCTAACAGTACCGTACTACTGAACCTCGGTCCAACGAAACTCGAGTCCACACCTGCCAGCGAACAGGAGCACTACCCACTAGAAGAACGATCGGAAGCGTACCCTGATGTCTTACACCGCGTCACAAGTGTCTAGCTACAACGCCCAGGGCGTGAGACTCAGACACGTGATAAGTACCACAACAAGGAATAGCTGGGGTCACGCTCGTCAGCGCGTGTTCTAAGCCCCCAACTACATGTGCACACACAGACCATCTGCTCTAGGTCGGATCCTCTTGCTGGTTTTTCCCCCCACCGGACTCTGGTGGCAAAGGCAAGGGGCCCTACGGTAACCAGCCTAAAAACCGCCTCTCACTGGGTCTCGCTCTCCACCACTCCCAGGTGGGTCCGCACCAGCGTGCGCAGGAAGCTACGACTAGTGGACAGGTCACTGACAGTAAGGACTAACTCACGGAAACCACCGCCAAAGAAACGGGACCGCACATACACGGTGCAGCACAGAGCCTGACGGTCCACCCTTGGGCCGTCACAGGCTGTGACGCGCCTACACTGGAGCGTCACAAGGCTCTGACGGTCCAACCCTGGAGCGTCACAAGCCGAGGGGAAAACGGGCTCTGACGCACCCACCTAGGGGCGTCATAGCACCTGACGGACCAACCCTGGTGCGTCAAGGGAGGTGGGTTCGCCTGCTCTGACGCACCCACCCAGGGGCGTCACAAGGCTGTGACGCGCCAATGAAGGTGTGTCACGTGCCTTGACCCCCAACGGTCAAAAACCAACGGTCGGCAGCCAACGGTCGAACGCAGCCTGACGGTCCAACCTAGGTGCGTCACAGCACCGTGGCGGTCTATCGTGGGACCGTCACAGCCCACAGACCTCACTGGCTACACTCAGGGCTGTAACGCACCCATCCAGGTGCATTCCATAGTGTGACGGTCACTGGAAGGACCATCACACCCGCCCGAGGGTGAAACGGCGGGAAACACCCAAAAATCTAACAACGCCCCCATACCTCCATAGGAGAGGGGGGGAATCAAAGGGGAAGACCCCTAGGGACCTGATGGGGACATCTCCGGCAATCCCATTTGTTTGAGGATCCCGATGCTCGCCAACTGTGCTTCATCTTGTTCGCCGCTTTATTTCGAGTTATATGATGTATTTTTCATTTGCTTATTTGAGTCTTATCATGTAATTTTCCTTTTTATTTGAGTCCAATACCTAGGTTAGGTAGTTATTTACCTAAGTCTTGAGTCATTATGTTGGTTTGATAGGTTAATGGGCCCAATTATATGGGCTAGGCCCAGGGGCACCCCCTTCCCCTTGGTTTAGTGTTAGTAGTCCAAAAGTCAGGGACTTATGTTAAATTGTGGGAATCCTATAAATAGGACCCCACTCCCACCATTTGGAACTAATGAATGATTGAAAGAAAATTTGAAATTCTACTACAATTGTGAGAATCTCTCTCTCTCTCTCTCTAAGGGGTGGATTCCCCTATCTCTCTCTCTCTTCTCTCTCTCTCTAAAGGGGGCGAACCCCATTCTCTCTCCTCCCCACCCCCAATTTGAAAATTGTCTCTCTCTCTCCTCCCCATTCACATCTCATTAAGACCCCTCCCCCTTCCCCATACACTCATTCAATTACCCTCCAACCCCTAGGTGGAATTCCCCTCTCCTAGGCACCTCTCCATTCTCCCAAGCAACCCTTCCTCTTCCCCAAGCAACCATTCCTTTCCCCAAGCCACCCCTTCCCTTCCCCAACACACCTCTCCATCTACCAACACACCCCTTCCCATCCCCAAGACCCCCATTAACAACCCCCATTAAGTCACATTCCAACCTTGGGAGAGATCTCTCCTTCCCTCTCTCCTTCCCAACCCAAATTCGCAGCTCCCCCTTCCTCCACCTGCTAGACCATCTTCCAGCCCCCATTCTGCCCCTCCCACACCTTGGATCACCCTCTACCAGACCCCCACACAGCTCGGGGTCGCCCCCACTCCCATCCACCCCATCTCCCATCCCATCTACCCCGTTTCCCATCACCTATCACCTCTCGGTTCATCTCAGTTCGCAGGCAGCAGTCAAGGGTCGAGTTGCAGAGGCAGCTACATCTTCACCGTGCATCTTATGGAGGTGTATCATATATTTCCAGAAAGCTCTTCCAGTCAGCTTCGCAGGCGAGGTGATCCCGCCTCATTCCGAGGTTGGAGCCATCCGCGACGTCCGTTCTTGCCCAACTGTGCATCCGGCACCTGAGCAGAGACCAGAGCCTCAGTTCAGAAGCTGCTGCAACCACACCCCGGCTCCCCTTGGCGCACCATTTGACCGGGACGAACCTCTACTATTCCCCTATCCATCAAAACAAGCGGAGCCTCGTTTGGAGTTCGGAGTACCCCGTTCCAATTATTTTCCCTCAGGTACGCAGGTCTGGCCAGTCAGAGACAGTCCTGATACCCCCCCACTCTTCGGGTTGGTTCTCTCGACTCCGACCTCCTCTGGTGCTCTTCTTGGTTGCGGATCTAAGAGGACTCCTTCACGCTCGCGTCCGATCTGGTCCCGGATCATTCGGATTTCGGGGGAGTTCGTGGCAAGTTTGTCAACCTGCTGCAGCATCCTGGGACCAGTTAGAGCCAGAACAGAGCAGCACCGGTCCAGCACCTGCCCCGGCCGTCAACGACGACTCGAACCAACAAGAAAATCCAGAAGCCCTCCCGGATCAGTCAGTGAAGATTGAGTGCTGGTTTCGATGAATTCCAAGTTCGGGAGAACCTGTGGCAACGCCAACAGCGAGTACCTATCAAGCAGTTCCAGAAGCGGGCAGAATCGGCGAAGTCCTCTTTCGACGACTCCTTTAGCTCTCCATCCGATCTTGCCTGGCTAGCTGACCGCCCCTCCCTGCGTGGAGGTAGTTTTGATTATAATTAATCATCCCCACCCCTAGTCCACCCCCTCTGTGAGGGCGTAGTGATTGTACTAGCAGGTAAGCGGCCGAAGCATCATCGGCGCGGCGTGCGGGTAGCCCACGCTTCCCCGCTCGCCCTCGTCTCCGGTCGGGATCGGCGTCCTCACGCCGATCAGGTGAGCTTCTGGTCACTTCCTCTGCTGGTTTTACTTTTGCTTGTCTTAGTATCATTTCTAGTTGCTCATCGACGATGAGGTGAGCGCCCGATCTCAAACTCCATTGAATTGTGTGACCACTGCAGAGTGAGTTGAAAGTGCGACCCTACAACCTACGCCCTTGGCATGCTGGGCACCCACGGAATTGGGAATCCCAGGCCCTTAGGGGTTCATCCCAAGCTAGTCAAATCCCCAGAAAGGTGAGGTCCCTCCTCGGACCCTCTCCACTATCGTCGGTCCGTCTACGGATCCGAGTGTGCGCTACACGGGTGAGTCCGCTAGAGTGGGTTCGTCGATCGATTGCTTGCTTGTGAATCTAGGTCCGAGGGATCGTGTCACATCAATTTGGTATCAGAGCAAGTTCTAGACTTGTCTCTACTAAGTCTTTTCCTAGGGCCATTGCATGCATCACCCTTGTCCACCATCATGACTACCTCATACTTGGCATATTCGCCACTCTTAAGCCCATTAGAAGCCTTTGTGTTTGATGGATCCCGCCCTAGCATATATCTAGAATGGGAGAAGTCCATAGACCGACACTTTGGGAGGTTTACCCTGTCAGGGCCTATCCATGTCAACTATGCCAAGAGTTTGCTCTGGCGCCAAGTTAGGAAAGAATGGGAAACATTGTAGGTTTGAGAGAAGCCAAAGGGGAAGCACCCATTGAATCTTGGGATGAAATGAGGGCCGATCTTAGAAAGATCTACGCACCCCAACCCAAACCTCTTCAACCAACCGATCTTCCACCCCCGACCCCAACTCCAACCCAAGAACTTCCCCGACCAAACCCAACCCAAGTCCACCCATGTTCACCACCCCGAGAGTACCATGCACTTACCATTATCACTCCACCCACCATAGACTATCCTACCCCATTATCCTTGGAAGTTGTGGCCCACACACATACCCAAGTGGAGATGGATGCCAATCCGGATCCACCTCCCACCATAGAGAACACCCTAGACCCCCCACTTCCACCCACCTCTCCTAGTCCGGGTCCTCATGAGCCGCACACCGTCAGCATAGATGAGTCCATACTCCAATGACTCAAGCAAAGTCCCACCCTCCTGAGCTCACCACCATTGGGATATCAATCCCAAATTGTTCCCACTCGGTCTCTCCATGTCACTTTACAAACCTTCTACTTCACGGGAGACTTGGGAGACCTTGTGGATTGCCTATATTGGCAAGTCCACTAGACCAGCTTGCTTGCCATGGGACCTTCGGAGCCTAGCACCATTAACTTTGCCCACCCCACCATTGGCTCCATCACTTCCGTTTGCACAAGTGGGCATTGCACTATTGAGATTCTTCTATTTTTCCCCAAGGATGAGAAACCCATCTTGGCCCACTCCCCACCCATTGAGGTTCCAATTGATTTGATTGGCCAACCCACTAGAGACCTTGGCCCAATTACCTTAGAGGAGGATGACTCACCATTTGGGAACCTTGAAGACATAGAGTTCCTCACTCTAGGTGGCCCCTTCCATGATCCCTTTGACCCCTTCCTTTGGGAGCTCGAGTACCCATGTGGTCCACCCACATCACTTATCACCCACTCCTTCCTACCCTCACCCACCATGTTGGACCAAGCTCATCTCTCCCAAGACTCTGATTACACCATGGGAGCCATGACTTTGGGCAATACACACTTAGGGATCGAGGAAGTGCCCCACTTCATGATATCCACCTTCCTAGATCCCTTTGACCCATTCCAATGGAGGTCCAAAAGCCCACACATAGGAGACATATTTGGTACAAAAGTGTATAAGTCTTGGCGTACAACACCACTTGATATGATTCTTAAGTCAGGTCCACTCGTTCATATCACCCACATGTCAAGTAGAATGCATGATTGGTTCATATTCGGGTGTATCGGCCCTCCCTCATTTAACATTGGTCATACACATGTCAAAGGCATCTACGGATGTCCGGGTCCCCCGATATTTATCACCACTTTGCATGATAGGTACACCTACGGGTGCCTTGGCCCACCTAGGTTGACCAAAGTCTACACGGCATCATTGCATGATAGGTCCACCTATGGATGTAATGGTCCTCCCAATTCCATCAAAGTCTTCTTGGCGTCAAAGCATGACTGGTCAACATATGGTTGTCCCGGTCCACCTTTACACACCAAGCTTTTCACACCCACACCGCATCATAGTGCATGGCATACGCATTCATGCAAGCATCTAGCAACGAGCGGTGAGGTTCACAAAGAGCGGGCAAAAGCTTACGAGCGCCACTTGGAATTCCAAGTAGGCAACTTATCGATGGTGACATTGGAGTGGCTCTACCCTAGTGTCACCTCCAACTTGAGGGCACGAGGACTTGGACCTTGCCAAGTTCCGAATGGCTTTGGCAACCCGGCTTACGGGTTGGACTTACTAATGGGTTTTTGGATTCACTCCATTTCCCACGTGGCGGATCCGGCACCCTATATGGGCACCGCGGTGGATCCTAGTGAGTTCCTTGAGCCTATATCTTCCCTTGTGAGTGATACCCTCGGAGAGCCACCAAAAATAAGCATGAGAGCCCGACGTGTGCACACAGAGGCAATACTAGGTAAGCAGGGTACCATCGCCAGCAAGAGGGTGTGCCTAAGCCACCGTGAGAGGATGAAGGACCGTCCCCTGGTTGTAGACGTAGGGTTGAGTTTGGAGGTTGAGGTTCACCCCGAGCTGCTTTAGAGGACCACTTCCCCGGTGGACCCATACTCGACGGAGTCGAGTTCTCCGCACCCCGGGGGTATGATGGGGACATCTCCGGCAATCCCATTTGTTCGAGGATCCCGATGCTCGCCAACTGTGCTTCATCTTATTCGCCGCTTTATTTCGAGCCATATGATGTATTTTTCAAATGCTTATTTGAGTCTTATCATGTAATTTTCCTTTTTATTTGAGTCCAATACCTAGGTTAGGTAGTTATTTACCTAAGTCTTGAGTCATTATGTAGGTTTGATAGGTTAATGGGACCAATTATATGGGCCAGGCCCAGGGGCACCCCCTTCCCCTTGGTTTAGTGTTAGTAGTCCAAAAGTCAGGGACTTATGTTAAATTGTGGGAATCTTATAAATAGGACCCTACTCCCACCATTTGGAACTAATGAATGATTGAAAGAAAATTTAAAATTCCACTACAATTGTGAGAATCTCTCTCTCTCTCTCTAAGGGGTGGATTCCCCCCTCTCTCTCTCTCTCTTCTCTCTCTCTAAAGGGGGCGAACCCCATTCTCTCTCCTCCCCACCCCCAATTTCAAAATTCTCTCTCTCTCTCCTCCCCATTCACCTCTCATTAAGACCCCTCCCCCTTCCCCATACACTCATTCAATTCCCCTCCAACCCCTAGGTGGAATTCCCCTCTCCTAGGCACCTCTCCATTCTCCCAAGCAACCCTTCCTCTTCCCCAAGCAACCATTCCTTTCCCCAAGCCACCCCTTCCCTTCCCCAACACACCTCTCCATCTCCCAACACACCCCTTCCCATCCCCAAGACCCCCATTAACAACCCCCATTAAGTCACATTCCAACCTTGGGAGAGATATCTCCTTCCCTCTCTCCTTCCCAACCCAAATTCGCAGCTCCCCCTTCCTCCACCTGCTAGACAATCTTCCAGCCCCCATTCTACCCCTCCCACACCTTGGATCACCCTCTACCAGACCCCCACACAGCCCGGGGTCGCCCCCACACCCATCCACCCCATCTCCCATCCCATCTACCCCGTTTCCCATCACCTATCACCTCCCGGTTCATCTTAGTTCGCAGGCAGCAGTCAAGGGTCGAGTTGCAGAGGCAGCCACATCTTCACCGCGCATGTTATGGAGGTGTATCATAAATTTCTAGAAAGCTCTTCCAGTCAGCTTCGCAGGCGAGGTGATCCCGCCTCATTCCGAGGTTGGAGCCATCTGCGATGTCCGTTCTTGCCCAACTGCGCATCCGGCACCTGAGCAGAGACCAGAGCCTCAGTTCAGAAGCTGCTGCAACCACACCCCGGCTCCCCTTGGCGCACCATTTGACCGGGATGAACCTCTACCATTCCCCTATCCATCAAAACAAGCGGAGCCTAGTTTGGAGTTCGGAGTACCCCGTTCCAATTATTTTCCCTCAGGTACGCAGGTCTGGCCAGTCAGAGACAGTCCTGATACCCCCCCACTCTTTGGGCTGGTTCTCTTGACTCCGGCCTCCTATGGTGCTCTTCTTGGTTGCGGATCGAATAAGACTTGTTCATGCTCACGTCCGTTCTAGTCCCGCATCATTCGGATCTCGGGGGAGTTCGTGGCAAGTTTGTCAACCTGCTGCAGCATCCTGGGACCAGTCTGAGCCAGAACAGAGCAGCACCGGTCCAGCACCTTCCCCGGCCGTCAACGACGACTCGAACCCACAAGAAAATTCAGCAGCCCTCCCGAATTAGTCAGTGAATATTGAGCGCTGGTTTGGACGAATTCCAAGTTCGGGAGAACCTGTGGCAGCGCCAACAGCAAGTACCTATCAGGCAGTTCAAGAAGCGGGCAAAATCGGCGAAGTCCTCTTTCTGCGACTCCTTTAGCTCTCCGTCCGATCTTGCCTGGCCGGCTGACCGCCCCTCCCTACGTGGAGGTAGTTTTGATTGTAATTAATCATCTCCACCCCTAGTCCACCCCCTCTGTGAGGGCGTAGTGATTGTACTAGCAGGTAAGCGGCCGAAGCGTCATCGGCGCGGCGTGCGGGTAGCCCACGCTTCCCCGCTCGCCCTCGTCTCCGGCCGGGATCGGCGTCCTCACGCCGATCAGGTGAGCTTCTGGTCACTTCCTCTGCTGGTTTTACTTTTGCTTGTCTTAGTATCATTTCTAGTTGCCCGTCGGCGGTGAGGTGAGCGCCCGATCTCAAACTCCATTGAATTGTGTGACCACCGCGGAGTGAGTTGAAAGTGCGACCCTACAACCCACGCCCTTGGCGTGCTGGCCGCCCACGGAATTGGGAATCCCAGGCCCTTAGGGGTTCATCTCAAGCTAGTCAAATCCCCAGAAAGGTGAGGTCCCTCCTCGGACCCTCTCCACTATCGCCGGTCCGTCTACGGATCCGAGTGTGCGCTACACGGGTGAGTCCGCTAGAGTGGGTTCGTCGATCGATTGCTTGCTTGCGAATCTAGGTCCGAGGGATCGTGTCACATCAGGACCCCTAGCATGATTCTAGGCCATCAAAATGCCGAATCGCAACTCAAATCCATAGATCGGGCGAACTCTCCCCAAAACATGATTTTACCCTAAACCGCTCAAACACACCCCTCTCGGCTCCCATTCGGCCCACAAATTGCGGGGGATAACGGGATGAGCATAGGGATTCGCCGCCCTACCTCAATGGAGAGAATGCTCCGCCGAATCACCGCCGAAGTCAAGGAAGAAGCTTTTAGAATGCCACGCGCCCCGCCTCCCGCCGCGAGAAGGCCACCACCGGCACCGCCTCGCCACCGCCGCCGCCGCCACGCCGTTGCCGGAGTGAAGGAGGCCGCGTCTCGGTCGTCCGGGGAAGAAGAACGGTCGCGAGGGGAAGGGCGCTCTCCAACGGTTGGAAGGAGGCGGAAGAAGAAGAAGAAAAAGGTGAAAAAGAAAAGAAAAAGGTTTGGTATTTATAGAAAATCCAAAAAATTAGAAAAATCTCAAAAAATAGAAAAATACACCTCCTCGATCCTCTCGACGCGCTGATCGTAACGGTACCACTCGCGGTTAAATGAACGACCCGGTTCACCTGCTACAGGGTTCCGTAGGTGTTTCCGAGACACACACACGCGGGAGTCGGAAAACACGTTGAAAGGCCGCGGAACACGTTTCGAGCCTCCGAACTGACCCGAATCGCACGGATCCAAACACGAAAGATGTCCAGAACATAATTCCGGACACAACGGAGCCAAATTCACCAAAAACATAGATCCGTGACCCAAGAAGAAGGATCTGAAAAGGGTCCGAGACATCACAGGCCTCCCCCCTTAAACAAATTTCATCCTCAAAATTTGAGAATAAGGCACAAGAACAGGGGAAAGACTCATACAAACAAATGAGGATATAGCTCCCGCATCTCATCCTCACGCTCCCAAGACGCCTCGCCACCAGAATGACGCTTCTAGACCACCTTAACCAGAGGAATAACCTTGTTCCGCAGGCGCTGCTCTCGTCGATCCTCAATGCGAACAGGGAACTCTGGAAGGGATAGATCTGGGGTCACCTCAGGCCAAACGGCATCCTCGAGAACATGGGAATCATCGGGCATATACTTCCGAAGCATTGACACGTAGAACACATCATGCACGGCGGAAAGCTCCGGAGGTAGCTGCAACCGATAAGCAACTTCCCCAACACGCTCGACGATGGGAAAGGGACCAATGTAGCGGGGACTCAGCTTCCCGCGCGTACCAAAACGCATCACACCCTTCATGGGAGAAACTCTCAAGAAAACTCTGTCTCCCACAGCAAAGCTGAGAGGTCGCCTCCTCCAATCGGCATAACTCTTCTATCGGCTCTGAGCTGCCAACATCCTCTGCCGAACGAGATGCACCACCTCAACACACTACTGCACCAAATCTGGTTCGGTCAAGGCACGCTCGCCCACCTCGAACCAATCGAGCGGAGTCTCACAAGGTCACCCGTACAACGCCTCATAGGGAGACATACCAATGCTAGAATGATAGCTATTGTTATAGGCAAACTCCACTAATGGCAGATGGCGGGTCCAACTCCCCTGCCATTCTAAGCAACACGCTCGCAACATGTCCTCCAGAGTCTGGATGGTCTGCTCAGACTGACCGTCCGACTGAGGATGATAGGTCGAGCTGAATGCCAACTCGGTGCCTAGAGCCTTCTGGAAGCTCCTCCAGAATCCAGAAGTGAAACGGGGATCACGATAGGACACAATGGAGATGGGAACTCCATGCAACGGAACAATTCGCTCCACATACAAACGAGCCAAACGATGCACGCTCCAACTGACCTTGACCGGCAGCACCCGCGTCGTCTTCGTCAGTCTATCCACTAGCAACCACATACTATCCTCCCCACTGGACGTCCTCGGTAACCCAACCACGAAATCAGTGGTCACGTGGTCCTACTTCCACGCAGGAATATCCAAGGGCTGAAGTGTGCCTCCTGGTCGCTGGTGCCGAAGCCCGGGACTTCTACGGCTTCGAAAACCCGAGTGACTACTTAGAGTGGGAAGCCGTTATGGATGACTACTTTGAGTGTTACCTTATGTCCGGTCCCGCGCAAGTCGACTTAGCCAAAAGGTGACTTTTCTATGAAGCCACCGAAACATGGAGGGACATCAAGTACTTCCGGGAAGATAGGAGGCTAAGGCCCATCGAGTCATGGTGGGATATGAAGAGAGCGCTTAGAAGGGTCTACCTTCCCCGTCCACCTACCTCCAACTACGGGGGTCATACCACTAGCCATCCCCACCAACTCGCCCGCAATCAAGTGGGCCACACCTCCAACCAACCCCGCCCCTTCACCCCCATCCAAGCCCTCTAAAGCAACCCCAATCAAGTGGTCCGCCCAGTCACCTCCAACCAACATCCCCTTGGCATCTCCGTCCAATCCCACCCCGTCGCCTCCAACCAAGTGGAAGCCCCGCTTCTAGTCGAGTCTAGGTCCACACCCGAGCCGAGAGTCGAGGAGCAAGTCCACTCCGAGGTCCCCACTCCAACCCGCTCCTTTGAGGAAATCGAGAAAATGTTTTGGGATTGGTTGGAAAAGACACGCGCTTCTTCACCACCCGTGAGTGCTCCATTACCACCCTCTACTTCTGAACCTTATTCGGAGCCATCTTGTTTGGAGCCACCAAAACCCGAGCCACCCGTGTTTCTAACGGGTATGCTTTTCATTGCCGAGCCACTACTTAGTTGGCTCAAGAATGGCTTGATCCCACCTCCTTACCCATCTATGGACCCTACCCTACCTTTGGTGCCCGTCAACTCCTACCATACTACATTCCGATCTAGTCACCATGTTGACACATTGGGTGACCTTATTCTTGCTTTAGGTTGGCAATGGAAGTTGACGCATTTATTGGCCCGAGGCTTTGACCAACCCACTAGTCGTAGCTTCACCCATCCGGCCTTAGGGTCCATTACCTCCGTGTGCACTGTGGGTTGTGTCACCACGGAGATTCTTCTATTCCTCCCGATGTCGGTCGAGTCCGACTTCGTTCCCTTTTGCCCAAGGGAGGAATCCTATTTTCTAGACATGACCATCGTCCCACCGATCACTATGTATGACAGTGATTATGAATTATTAACTTGGGACCCAGTCATGGGGGAACCCACTTCATGGGGTCATACCTTCTTCAACCCTTTTGACCCCTTCACTAGTGAACCTCCCGAGCTTTCATACTCACTCCACTTCTTCCGCGGAGTTCACTATCCCACCTTTTCCACTCGGGCCAAGCAACCTCTACATAGCCATATATCCGAACCATCATTTGGGGATAATGAAGACTTTGGTTTCCCCGGCCCACCTAAGCCCATCCTCGATACACCCACACCCGGCTCTTCCACACCCGGCTCTCCTAGCCCTCTCAAGTCTCCCAAATCCAAAGGGCCGTCCATGCATGACTGGGTCATACTTGGACGTTTAGGTGTTCCCCATGCCACCCATCTCCGGTTACATAAAAGGCATGCATGGCACACGTTCGGGTGTCCTGGTCCGCCGTCACCCATGTACGGGTCGGACTAACAATAGATTTGTCTAGAGTCATGCACGAGTCAGTTTTTTATTTGTGTGGTTTGTGGTTTGTTAGGAGTCTGCATGTGTCTTGTGCGAGCTCGTTGATGTCAGTCCCTTAAGAGGCGAGTGGACTCGCTCGATGAGTATGGGATCAGTTCTACATCTATGCCCTAGATCTAGTCACCTACAGGGACCCAACGGTGATTCCTACTGAGTCTTGGAGCCGCCTCCTTCCCCTTGAGAGTGATCCCACCCCGGAGTGTTCCACCACTAGCCCCTTCCCATAGTAGCATGCGTATATCGAGTATATACGGAATGAGCAGGTGACGATCACTTGGAGTGGAGCGTACCCGCTCTACTTGGTACGGTGACGGATCCGCCGGAGCTACTCGAGCAGCCACCCCCTTTACTCGACGGGGTCGAGTTCTTCCCACCCGGGGAGAATTGATGGGGACATCGAAGCAAGACCGCTCATATTTTGTTTGCATTTATGTTCTTTTATATTTGTATGTATACCTTGTGTTATATGTGTACACAATTGTAAGTCTTAGTGAGTTTTTGTACAAAATGTCAATAGGACCAGCAAGGGGGCCCTCACTCCTTCCTCATTGGTCCATGTGGCACCATTTGGGTCCATGTGGGGCTGGTCAAAGTCCTAGGTGGCATCTAGAAGGTCAATTGACATATGGGGAGACAAGTGGTTTAAAATTTCAAAGGAGGTCACCTACCTTACCTAACCATGTCCCCTTGGTCAAGGGGGCGCCCCCCCCCCCCATTTTTATTTTTGAAAAATATGCTATTAGAACTAATTAGTTCTATACCTTGTATATCCCTCCCAACCCTAGATCTGAGGGCATTAGTGGTCATTTTCTATTTATTATATAAGACGTGTATTTCCATTTTTCATGAATTAATGAGAAGAAAATATTGAATTGAGCAAGGAGCCTGGTGCGCCCCTCCCCTCTCTCCTCTTAGTTCCTCCTTCTTCCCTCTGCATTTCAGGGTTGAGAACCCCTTCTACCTGAGCCCCTCTATCTCTGATTTCATCTCTGGTGCCGCCGCCGCCGTTCGTGCCCCCATCGAGCCACCGCGAAGCCATTTCCGAGGTGCTGTCCAAGGTTCTGTTCTACTGGATAGAGGTTCACTCCGGGATTTTTAACTCCCAACTACGACATCATCTGGAGTTGATATTTTCAGGGTTGGTTCCTCTCTTGATTCCCAACCTCCAGTAAAAACATCACGTCCTTTAGACTTTGTTTTACATTTTTTCCATTTTCGTGTCTTTCTGTCTTCCAGATCTGTCCCTTTTCAGATCTGTGTAGCAGAAGCTTAGTTCTTCCACCTTTCGACCCCCTTTTTGATTTTTTTTGGAACCCCCAAATTAATTTGAGATTTTGTCCACCATCCCCACCCGTCACAAATTTTCGTCGAATTTCTAAAGCCCTCTACCTATTTTTAGAAATTGTGTCTTTTCCCCGAATTTAGTTTTGTCTCTGCTGTCCAGATCCGACCCCGAGTTAGTATAAAATCTACAAAAAATCGAAATCTCCACCAAACCTTTCATAAGATATATCCCCGTTTTCCTCTCTTCGCCCTCTACAACTTTCATGAAGGTCTCAAAGGCTGAAGCGAAGGTCTACAATGTAGTCAACCCCAACTCTCAGGAAAACTTGGTTCTGCCCTCAGTTTTCAGATCCTGTGAGTCAGCAGCTTGAAAATTTGACAAAGGCCATCAACGGGAAACTCAAATTTCTTTCTCCGGCCATAGATCGAAGGATTTCAAGTCAGCTTTCCATCGGTATCTCTTGTGAAATGATTCGAGGTCGTGAGTGACCGCAGCAGCAGATCTCGCCGGTTCGCGCGCTGTAAAACAGACTGCAGATCCGTGGTCAGCAACTCCGGCGAGTGGAGATCGGAGCCGCCCGGCCTCCGACCGGCGAACCAGCACACCGCCGTCCCAGGGAACCCCCCTCCAGGCGTCCCCACCACAGTGGTGCCACCCCGGTCCCACACGGCCCCACTGACCAGCACGTGGGCCCCACGGTCGTGAGTGCGTGTACTGCCGAAGCTATGCAAGAAGCCGCCCGTCAACCCAAACCCGCTACTCCCGGGTCCCATTGTGTCACCTTTTACCTCCCTGGGTGGAGTTGGCAGTAATTTGTCTTGCTGTAATTATTGTGTATTTACTGTTCCGAGAGTACGAGATCGGCAGGGAAGTCGTCCCCACGCCAGGTGCGTGGAGGTATCGTGTTCGCTCTTTACTCGACACTTTGCTTAGTACATATATGCTTTATATGCCGCTGCTAGAGAGCATGATAGGGTAACTTAGCTCGCTATTTATTGTTATTCACTGCTGTTGCGAGAGAGAGCGAGACCGTCCCGTGACCGATCTGGGCACGAATTTGTGAGTTGACCACCCTAGCTCTTTGCTGGTTTCTTAACCGCGCACGTCCGACGCTTCGCTCGTTAGGGACGATCGCGAGCTTGCTTAGAGTCCGAGGATCGCATATCCATTTGGAGTCGAGTCGCGTGTCCGTCCCGCATCAAACACCTTCACAGGCCAGCCGCCAGTCCCGGCTACAACGCCTTTACAGGCCAGCCGCCAGCTCCCAGCCCCCAGTCCCGGCTACAATGCCTTCACAGGCCAGCCGCCAGCTCCCAGCTCCCAGTCCCGGCTACAATGCCTTCACAGGCCAGCTGCCAGCTGCCAGCTCCCAGTCCTGGCTACAACGCCTTCACAGGCCAGCCGCCAGCTCCCAGCCCCCAGTCCCGGCTACAACGCCTTCACAGGCCAGCCGCTAGCTCCCAGCTCCCAGTCCCAACTATAATGACTTTACAGGCTAGCCGCTCAGCCTCCAGCCCCAGTCTCGGCTACAACGCCTTTACAGGCCAGCTGGCTAGCTCCAGCTCCGATCTCCATCTCCAGTCATAATTCCAGTTTCAACCTCCAGTTCCCCCCAGTCTCAGTCTTGGCCGCTATGTCCCCCAGGCCACCCAGCCAACTCAGTCCCAGTCTTTAGGCTAATGCAATCTGCATTTCCAACCCAACATGCTAATAGCCGATACTCTATTACTCGGTTTGTGACCGATACACCCCAAAAGCACCCCAGTAGCCCTAAACTGTGTAGACCATCATACCCTGCGGGTTCATGTCAGCCCCATGTTACACAGGCCTTTATCCTTCATGAGGATTCGCCCCAACACCCAATCACCCCCCTACTACCCAGTACCTGCCATCCAGTTACACTATCCTCCTTACTCAACCCCCTTTACTCGGGCGCCCAAAACTGGGCACACCCAGTCCCCTGTCACTCACACCGGCATTCCAGGGAAAAATAAGCACGACTAACAGCAAGTGGTCGCCAATCCCTACACACAGCATGGTTCCACCTAAGAAGGGAGGGAACAACCCAGTAAACAACCAAAGAATCCGGCAAGTTTGTCATTAATACTCTACAAAAGGAGCCCAAGACATGCCCTTGGGGTGACAAAATCCATACAGTCTGGATGACACAAAACAAAAAAGGGAAAAGAAATACAATCAAACCCCGGGCTCGATCCCCTCCAGCACCGCAAGGCGAGAGTTAGCAGCCGCAATCTCCACCTCTAGGGTCAACAAAAGCTGAGCGCTAGCCTCGGCCGTCGTCTCGGCCATCTGCCACTCAACTCGGGCACGCTCGATGACCGACCGTTGCTCCTCCCAGGCCTTCTTCAAGACCTCAGCCCGGCTCTCTGCCTCCCCCAACTGTGCGGCGCGTTCCTGGGATGCCAACGCAGTTGCCTCGGCATGGCCCCTCTGCTCAGCTACAACTGACACGAGCTGGGCCCGCTGCTCCTAGGCCTCTCGGATCACCGCCAGCCGCTACGCCCTCTGCTCCTGAGTCGCCAGAAGCCATAGGTACTCTGCCTAGATGCCTGCTAAGCCAGACATCCAGAGCTCGCACGGGAAGCCGAGGCTGTGGTAGCCCTGGGTGCAGTCCCTCAACCGCTGCCTAAGCTCCTCGGGAGAAGGCAGGGGGTCGCCTCCCAGGTAGCCTCGAGCACGCTGAAGCAAGGCCACACCCACGCTCGCGCCCAGCAGTGGCTCGGGCGGGGAAGCGGACGTAGGCCACTCGACCCCTAGGTCCAGGGAAGAGTGGCCTATCTCAGCCAACACACCAGCAAAGACTGCACAATCCCACCCAGCATGTGAAGGAAATACACAACATCCAAAGTTCATCTGACGAGACAAGGTGGAAAACTTGAGAAAAGTCTCAGTCCTTACTCGGTGCGGCTCTTGCCACGCCTGTAGTCTCTTCCACAGGGGTCGGTGAGGGCAATCGCTCCCCCACATCAGCAATCTCACCCATAGGGGTCAGGGAGGGCAAAGGCTCTTCCGTAATCCGGCAGTCCTCAGTGGTCATCGGGGAGACGGAAGGCTCTCCCTAGTTATCCTTAGTAGGAGCCGTCACGTGCTCCCCCTCAGATCCCAGTCCTGGTCATAACACAATAACGTCAACACCCTGCTATAAACTCTAAACCAAAGCCAATAGCGAGGAGGGAAGGATCTCTATATACCTTCTAAAGCTGCCTCCATCTTAGCGTCTCCGGCAGAAGTGGCCTCGGAGGAGGAAGAGCCCGAGCTCGAACTCTCGTCGGTCTCCATCGCCACACTGTCACTGCTTGAGGAACCAGATGAGGTCTCTGAAGAACCCCCAGGCGCGGGTAAATCAGAGGCACCTGTACACCAAGAAGCCAAGTCAGGCTGTTATAAAATCCAGTTTCATATGAAGACAACTCCATAGTAGAGGGTGTTGAATAAGAAGCTCACCAGCAGGGGCGTACCCCTTAGAAACCCCCTCAATATCGACGAACTCCTCGTCGCCCCCAGCCGAACCCTCGAGCGCGGGCTCGCCCCCGGTTGCCCCGATCATGTCACGAGGAAGTTCACCCTTCTCCAGAGGGGAAGAAGTACCTGCAACCAATACCAGTAAAAGCTTAGCATTAGCGGGCAACTAAGAAGGCCCTACCATGAATGACTAGGCATTTGGTTGCATACCTGAGGGTCCCACACTAGAGGACTCGACTAGTCTCACAGTGCAGGCTGACACCACAGTGGACAAAGGCGGGAGAGGCACTCTCGCTAGCAACTATGGTAGTGCGCCCAGTGCATCCCCAGCAACAGACGAAGGCAAGGGGGCCACTTGCTCAGACTCACCCTCAAAGGATGGGAGAGCCACTGACCCGCCAGCACTGGCCAACTCATGGATCATCTCTAGAGTGGCAGCCGTGTCCTCGCCTGGCAAGCAAAACAATATAAACCCAGTTAGTGACCCCGCTATGTCAAAAGCACAACTAAAACAGGGTTACTCCTATCACGGCAGTTCGACGCTTACCGGAGCTACCCCGGGCTACAACTGGCGCTGGGTCCCCCATCTGGTCGGATGTTCCGCCTAGTGTCCTGAAAGGGGCCTCGGCCCCTAACACCTCCGCCATCCCTGCACAGTATGAACGGCTATGTCAGTGGTCACAACCGGGCAAAGCCACAGCCATCGTAGGTCCAGTGTCAGAGGCTCTCACCTGAGTGGGCCTTCCCTGGAGCCTTCCACGACTCGAAGTTGGGGAATGGCACGATGTTGGGGGCAATCTTGTCCATCACGCGAAGAAACCCCTCCATGTCTATCTCGCACTCGACCCCATCATCAGGTAGGGGGTCAACTTCCTGAGGGGGCGAAAAGGCCGCCTCCACGTCGGCCTCCATTGGAGCTACAAGAAACAAGACCAACAGAGCAAAGTCAACTAGCAGTTGGGACTAAACCAACAAGGACCAAAGGGGTGAATACAATGCTTACTCAAAGCTCGCTCCGCCTCAATCTGCTCGTCAGCCTCAAGTCCCTTCGGGGGCTAGCCGACTCCAGTCTCCTCAGCATCCACTTGAGGGCGCTTCCACCTAGGTTGTAGCCCCCCATCTCCATTCCCTGAGGATGTCTCCATGGAGGGGTGATCACCCTTAGCCGCAGAACCTGTCAACAGGCACATCAACACACAACATCTCAGTTGCAAACATCGGAAGATAGTAAAACTGAGGCAACATGCTGAGCGGAGAAATTTTACCCGAAGCTCCGAAGGGGGTCAATGGTGGAGGAACCAGCTGCTCTGGCTTCTATGCCAACACACGAGCAACCTTTGCAACTGCCTCTCGGATATCCCTTAGAGTGTGAGCACACTTAATATGGACACGAACTCCACAGGTCCAGCCGACCCGATCGCGTGGCCAATATGCCGCCGCCAGTCATCAACAGTTGTACCAGCAAAGCTCCCCTCAGGGAGCACCCGGTCCAACGAACCTCTGCTCCAAAAGCCACAATCGGCCAGGAACTGGGTCCACCAACTCCTCGGTGCCCTTGGTCGAGGCACCTTCATTCCAATCGTCGCCGTTGCCGTCGTTGCCTGTCTCAGGGGCTTCAGCGCCCCACCGTTGCCCCGACTTCCAGACAACGAGCCCCGGCTGCCCCGGGGCCACTAATCCGCAAGCCGGTCGACCTCCCGACGAATCTGAGCGACGCGGGTTCTCAAATACCTGTCGTCCAGCAGAATGGGAGGCAAATCCTCCCACAACAAATGACTCTCCTTCGCCTTCCTGACCATGGAGGCCTTTTGTCGGTACGAATGCCTATGCTCAAACCACCACTTAGCATAATGGACGTCGAATTGTCCTCAACGTCCCTGCCCCGGTATCAGATACTGCTCCCGCTCCCAGCGGTAGTAGAAGTCCCACCACGCTACCGCTAGTAGGTGGGTGTCCTTCCCTCTGTACTGTCGGCCTGTCAATGGAAACTCCCGGTTCGGCGGGATCCCCTGGTCGTAGCCGAAGTTCCGGGCAAACCGAAACGGGTAGTACGGCTCCAAAGAACTCGTCGCGGACCGGTGTAGCGTCAGCACGGTCGGTCAGGTGCTCATCACCCACTCTGTCTACGATCTAGCCCTCGACTCCCTCTGATGTGGGTGGGAGCTGGTTGTCCCTGCTTCCAACACCCCCAGAAACAGGCTGGACTCCCTCATGCCACTGTCAAAAGGTAATCCCTCCTCACCCCGACCGGGTAGGTTGCAAAGGGCTCTCCTAGCCCCCTCCAGTTGTGCCTCGGTATCTCCGTCTGGCTGCCCAGTAAAGCTAAAAAGTAAAGGTGCCATCGGGTTCGCTACGGTCCCCCGAGTCACCAACCCCAGAAATAACAATCCAGCCCACACACTCAGATAGTGAGTCAGCAACAACAGGCTTCTCTCTCTAGACGTCGGGTGCGTCGCTAGGACTCCCAGCCCCTGATACACATTGGCCAATGTGGCTGGAGCCAAGGTCAACTGTCTCCCCTCTGCCAGCAGGCATGCTGGCCACAGCAGCTCAGCCCTCAGTAGGCCGTCCTCCCCGTGCGGGACCACAAATGTCACTAACCAGTACGCTAAGTATGCGGCAAGATGTGTGACGTCTGGCAAGCCATGGGGACTCCACCGCTCCTGCGGTGCGTATATATATCTGGAGTATGTTCGGAAGCGCAAATCCACCTCGGTGTACCCCTCCCATGGATTCTGATCCCTGGCAAAGTCCTGATAAAAATAGAAGGGCCCGTTGTAGAAGTGGCGGACCCACACAATCAGCGGCACCCTGGGAGCCTGTGCAGCTCTGTCTCTCCCTGCAAGGGCCAGGTCCCTCCAAGTCTTCAGAAGATACCGGTAACTATGAGGTACCCGATATCGCCCCTATCCGTCAGTATGACGGTGGTGGAGATCATCCAATACCACTTCCTCATACCCTTCGACGCTGATCGGCAACCCAGAAATTCAGAACAGAGACCATAAGTCAAGCGAGGTCTCTCCCTCTACTATCGCCACCGTGTTCCATCGGTGGTTCACACGCTTCAGCAATCCCTGTAGCAGCCCAGTATAATAGGGGTATGCGTATAAAGTAACAGTCACCGCATACTTGATCCCTGCTCTATCCAGTAACACCCGGTAATGGTGCACAATCCCCATCAGCCACTCGGTGGCCCCCTGACGGTACCAGTGTGAAGGGATCACTGCCCAGCGACCGTACCAGCTGACGACAGTCTGCCGCATAACTCCGTCCAGAATGCTGTGGTCATCGTAGCCCTCTCCAGCATACTGTAGACTGGCAGGCTCCAACACTAGCCCGGTTGTCCCCTCTATCTCAGTACGGTGGTGCCCATGCAGGTCCAAAGAAGCAGGGCCTATTGGCCCAACTCTGACTCCAGACTGCTCTGCTCTGCCAAAGAACCCCATGCACTCAGTACTGGGAAACTGACGCTGCCTCCAGTAGTCCTCAGAGAAGCTCAGATAGCTATAGAATGCAACACCGTGCAGGCTGTCCCTACCAATCAGAGTGGCCCGCTCAAGCCGGTGACGGGCTCCCGGAATCTGGGTGTCATCCTCCTCCATACCGGGAGGGACATAGCTCCTGATAAACTTGAACAGATGGCGGTCCACGGGGAACTCCACGGGGTAGCCTCCGCTCCGGTCGTAGGTATACAGACCGCCTGCCTCCAAAATCCGGGCTACCTCTACGGTCCCAGCTCCAGCTGCCCTCTCACCGACTGGACCCTCAGCTACTGTCGTACGACCCAAATCCAGCTGCTCTACACTAGCCACAGTAACCACCGGTGGACCCGGAGGGGGCATCAGTCGCTCAGTCCGTCGCACCCAGTGGTCCTCCTCCCGAGCCACATGCCTCAGGACCCGCTCATCTCTACCAAATCGTGCCACCGCTGCAAGACAGGGCACATCAAAATGGGCAGAACACTAGAAAGTCAATATGTACAACATAACAAAGCAAAGGCACATGATGTGTCAAAATACAACTACAACAGCCCGGAACAGGGGGCTCACGGGCCGTACGCCCTTGTCTCCGCCTCCGACGCACGCCCCGTGCGGGGCATTTGTTGTACCCAGACGATTTCCCAGCAAAATAACAAGAAATAAGGGTTCGGGAATTTTCCCAAACACCTTTAAGGCATGAGCTACCCGGCCATCCCTACAACTCCCGGGACCCCACCAGGGGCCCAAACCAGTTTTTCGTGACATGCGGCTACACGAGCGACAAACCGGGACCAATCCCGGCGACTCACCTACGGGCTTTGTCCGTACTCCACATGGCCGCCCGGGCCAACCCGAGGTCGCTCCGACTTCGAGCCATGCCACGTGGTACCCAGTGAAAGGGCCAAGGGCCCACCCAAGACACTTACTTCCAACCCTTCAAGGTCAAAGGGAGACCTAATTAGGCCAACCACAGGCTTTGGAGGCCTGCCGCATGCATATACGGCTCACACGCGTGTGTTCGGCATTTTTCTGAACACCTTGTGGGCGCTTATATTCTAACCCTTCTACACCAAACCACGGGCCGCCCCGTGGTTCCAATACGCTAATGAGGTTCTACAACGACCCCCCAACAAGTTGGGGCCACCCCCGACCCTCAGATACGTGGCGACGAGCCACTTATCTTTAGCTCTCGGGCAAACCCGAGGCTACCCCGCCAACCCGCCGTGCAACGTGGCACGAAGCCCGAGACATAGCCCATGAACCCAAAGTGCCTCTCCTTAGCTCCCACGAGCTCTCATCCTCAGCCCAAGGCCCATCCTGAGGCCCCTCAGCCAGTTACCCAAGCCATTCGACAACCCGGGGTCTGTTGGGCATTTACCCGAACACCTTGCGAGCGGCTACTACGACTCGAAGAACAACAGCCCCCACGGGCCATCCCAGTATCCTGAAGCCCAGTGTCCCTCAAAGGACATTTTTTTTTAACTAAGGTCATACTTGCAAGGGACAAGGGGAGAAACTCGACCCCGGCCACCTTACAAGAAAATTTTATATAATAAGCAATAAGGAAAGAAGAGAGTTGGGGATACATGGGACCACGAAGGTCAAGGGAGAAACATCCTGCGAAAGAGGAGAGGGGGCCCAATAACAACAAGTGGGCAAGGCCCAGTAAACCCCAAGAGGAAAGAACCCAAAAGCAACCCGGGGATACAGCGCATGGGCAAAGCCCAAAAAACCCAAAAAGGAAGAGACACACCAAGGCCCAAGAGGAGGGGCAAGAGACACAATAACATAACAAGGCCGCTGGAGGCAGCATCCTCTGTGCGAAGACAGAGTGCCATCATGGGCTATTGCCGTGGAAGCCAGCAGAGCAGCATCAGGTGACGTGGTAGCATCTTCAGTGAACGTGGAGAAGAGTCAACACAGGGTGGAGCAGAAGCCTGGAATCCCACGAACGGAAGCGTGTGGTGGTGGAGAGGCACGTGTCGACGGGAGGTGGGAAGAGGCAGGGGGAGAGGTGAAGAGTGCCACCGGAGGGGAACACCGTCGCCGGAGAAGAGAAGTAGCGGGTCAAAGGCCTCTCACCGAGGCGGAGGGGCAAGCAACGGATGAGCAAAATGGCACAGGAAGGCGAGGAGACGCCGGAGACGCGCGTGGGCACATGAAGGCGAGGAGTTGTCGGAGACGCGCGTGGCAGACGAGGAGAACGCAGAACGCCGACGCAGGAGGCAGCAAAGCAGGTCGAAGGAGGAAACCGCCTGGCCCACAGTAGGGGCGCCGGAGCATGAGGGGCCACCCACCCGGAAAACGGGAGAAGGCGAGCCCTCCACCGGAGGCAGGACACCAGATGGAGGCGGGTGATCGCCACCAAACGCGGAGAAGCCACCAGCAGAAGGAGACGAGGGGAGAGCAAAGCCTGGAGCAGAACCGCTAGGAGCGGCCACCGGAGCTGAAGGAGCAGCAGCAAATCGGAGATCGGTGGGGAGAAGGCCAGAGGAGCAGCACGGGGTGGGTTGGCACCAGCACAGGGGGGCGAACGGCCAGAAGGAGCCTGCACCGAGATGACCGCAGAGGGTGGCGTGCGATGGTGGACAAAGCATCCGAAGGTGTGAGGCCAACGTGAGAACCGGCATGGGTGACAATGGGTGGCAGGGGCCCGCCGTTCCACCGAGCAAGAGACGGTCGACGGCAGGCGGCCAACGACCAGGGACGGAGGGCTTACGAGAGCGGCGGTGGAAGAGGGGTTGCCAGCGCTCGAAAATAGAGTGCCGTTCCACCGAGCATCCCATCCAGGCTTGGTATGTGGAGGCAGGAGGCGCGGCTTCAGTAGCAGTCAACGGAAGGGAACGGTCAACAGGTGGGGAGGATGATGCATCGGTTCCCGCCATCGGTAGCGTGCACAAGAGGGCAAAGACGTGTCGACCGTGGGAGTTGAGCTGCACCTCAGGGAGAGGCAGGTCGCCACCGTCAAAGTGCAAAGAGGAAGATGAGCCGGCCAGCGAAGCCTCGTTACCATGTGCAGATTCCGGGGAGGAGGAGAGGGTGTGACAATAAAATAAAGCTGAGCACCGCAAGGGGTGTCGCACGAAGGGCCCCGTCACTGGGGAAGAAGCCATGGGCGGCCTGAAGGCAGGAGAGACAAAGCCAGTAGAATCTAGCACACCTGAGGGTAGGAGGGAAGCAGTGGCGGGTGGGAAAGCCCGAAACAGGGCACCGATCTCTTGGGCTGACCCATCAAAGCTCATGGACGAAGATGGCAACAGGACCTCCGCAACGTGAGAATCGAACGCCACCGAAGGGCCAAGGGATCTCACGGAAGAACCATCATCACCAATACAAGGTGCAGCTGTGGCGAAGATCGCGGAGGGGACAACATGGCAGAGGGAGAAAGACGAAGCTCCCGCTGGAGGTGGCGTGAGCAGCCAGTGACAAAGGAGAGGCAGGGGGAGCGGGAGGTCAGGCGACCAGCAGGGGCAAGTAGCAGCTCCCCCCCACTCCGGCCATGGCCGAAGAGGGGGGAGGTAAACATTCATCCGTCTCTCAGGCAACAACCTTCACGTTAAAAGTCTCTCCCTTCCTATTTCGAAGGCCATCCCCCTCAAAGGACATTCCCAGATGATGAAAGAAGACCCCCGGGGGCCATCCCTCAGGGTTGCGGCCTGCTTGGGGGCTATTCGCCCCAGGGTGCAACTGTGCCCCCAAGGGAGGGAAAACTCCCTGGGGGCTGCACCCTCTCTCCAGCCCGATGGCCCCACTACCCCGCTCAGTCCTAGTTCGTCCGACTCTCAGTCTCCGTTCGTCCGACTCCGTAATCCGGGGTGAAGGGTTCGCATCGTTCGTTCGTACTAGTTCATGGGAACAACACGCTAAAGCACGAAGCAACAACATAGAGGATTGGTCCTCGATGGTCAACACGCTCACAAGGCTCCACGTATCCTCCCAGCACCTGTCCTTTTCTTCTTAGTTTAATTTAGGAAGAAAAACACACACAAAATGGGATTTTATAGGGTGGGGACCGCCCCCCCTCTTTACCTACAAGCCAGTCCGCCTAAACCCCCCTGGGGAGGGGTTTAGGCGGACCAGCCTGGATCCCCAGGCTGGTCTGCCTAAACCTCCTCCGTAAAACTAAAAAAAAAAGTTTTTTAATTAATTAATTAAAGAAGCCTGCCAGCCAGCCTAAACCCCCCCTGGGGTGGGGTTTAGGCGGACCAGCCTCACCCCCTGAGGTTGGTCCGCCTAAACCCATTCCCGTCAAAAAGGTTTTTTAATTAAGAAAAAACCCCTTCATGAGGGGTTTAGGCGGACCAGACCAGCCCCTTGGGCTCGTCCGCCTAAACCCCATCCAGGGGAGGGGTTAGGCGGCCTAGACCAGCCCTATGGGCTGGTCCGCCTAAACCCTTTCCCCCCACTCAGCAACTATTCGAATGGTTTACCCGGGCTAGGTTGAACCCTTCACCCTAACCCGCCTAAACCCTTCCCTGACCTTCCAAATTCCCTATAAAAGCCCCTTAGAAGCTCAAGGGGTGGGAGACATATACATCAATCCAAGCCTCCAGTGATCAAAGGCTCCAAGCTTCAAGCAGCAGCAAGGCAACCGGCAAGGAGAATTGTGTGTGGGTGACTTGGTCGTCAGCTAAGGACGCTGAGGGTATGTCGCTTGTACTCCCCTCACGTGGTGTTTCGCCATGACACACAAGTCTATCCCCACCACGGATGAGATGTTATGACAAGGGTGAACGCTCCCTCATGCCGGGATCTCCCCTCGGGTGCTCGCAGACCGCAACTACGCACGCACCATGACGTCACGTTTCCCCATAGTCGCGAGGCCATGCCCGACCGCTCGACCCGAGCCGTGGTCGACCCTCGCCTAGTTGCCTGTCCGATGCTTTCTCTAGCTATCCAATTGTAGCCCCTGGCTCGGTGAAGCAAACATGGCCCACGCCACGAGAGGAACCCTCTGTAAAACATGCGGATACCCGCTTTGTCACGCATTGACCCGGGGACCGACCATCATGTCAGAATTGTCCTGCGGGTTATGCCTGTTGTACCTCAGCCCCTATGGCCCTCCTATAAAGCCATATAGCCCTCAGAAATTATACTGCCATTTGAACGAATGCGCTCGCATCCACGTTCTGGCCCTCAACCCCCTTTTATGTTGCCTAGTGTAAATCCACAGCCCCTCTGACCCCAGCCAACATTGTCCTGTCCAGCGCGAACCCACAGCTGCCGAGTGCCCCCTGCTCTCTGCCTAGGACTTCAGATACAAACAGGCTTCTCTTCAGCATAGAACGAAGGTATTCGGATTCACTCCGATGTAAATAAACACCGATCGCTTGCGGTCGATGAGGAAAGACGTCCAGTACACGATTCCCATAATCACCTGCGCACTCGCACCCGTGGAACCCCCTCGATCCATGTGTCGACTGACCTCTCGAGCCCACGTGCCGCGTCCTGGTGGCCTTCCCCGTAAAACATTTGGTTCCATAGGTGATTGTCGAGAAATCGACTGGCACGCCCACACCCAGTCCAGTTAATCTACACCCCTACATTCCCATGCCATTCGACCCTTTTCGGCTTTCCGTAAAAAGGAGAGTGCCCGGTACCACCGTGAAAGGCGTACAACCGTAAGGGAGAATACCCGAGAAATATCAAACTCCCGTATTTTTCTTTCCCAACTGTATTCCTACCTTCACCCCGATCATCGGCATAAAAAAGAAAAAAAACACCCGCAACATCGGGTCACTCAGCCATCGACTCTCGGTATGGGCATCATGCCCCGAAGGCTGACCCCAGCTCTTTTTGCCGACAGCTTTGCACTACCAGCAACGGTAGGCCAGGTCTTCTCCAACTACCACCTTGGAGCAAGGTCCTCCCCTACTCCCCAGAAAAAGCACTGCAGCGGCCGCAGTGGCAGGCGACCTACTGCTGGAACCAGAAATTTTGGAAAGACTGTTCTTGTCGGTGACTTGAGGATTCGTCTCAATGGAGGCAAATCGATTATACCTTGGGATCGGATCGTGCCCATGATCCCCACTGCCAATCGCTTTAGTCTCCTGCAGCGAACGCGAGAAGACAAAGAAGAACTAAGAGAAATTGGTGCCTTGGCAACAAACCAGGTGCATCTACACCAGTCTGGCCCCCAGACTCCCAAGTCTAGCCGAAAGAATAGCAACAAGGGAGGACAACAACTTAGCCTGAGAAGAATCTGGGTTACCCCGGAGGAGGCTCAAGCTATTCGAAGGGCACGTACCAAGAGATCCCTTCGAACGCCCGAGGGTAGCATCGTTCTAGGCATCGCTGAATCCTTGTCGACATAGCCCGACGGCACCCAGCCACTGAGCGTCTCTAACCTAAATAGGCCAAAGAAAAGAAGGGCTCGTGCCGGGCCCCTTCAGCATCCAGCCTCAAGCTCTTCTCAGGTCGACTCTGGTCTCACAACGGAGGATCCACCTCGAAGTACCTCAGTCTTTGATAGACTAGGGGCACCAGTCCTGTAGCACCCCGGATAAAAATAGACTTTTTACCCAAGTAAATAAAACCTTAGATAACTCTATAGGAAGATAACTCTATAAGAAGGCCAAATAAAAAGGTAGAATACCGAGTGAGGGCCATTACATAAATATGCAACTTTAAAGCAATCTTACGTATTGCTGTTCCGAAAGACTATTCACCTAAATGAAGACCCTCTGCAAGGTCGCCAATTCATTTAGCCACAGGGCCACAACCCACGGTTTTAAAGCCCACAGTATACATATATCTCTCTTTACCAACCAATCACTTACACACACACATATATATAATAACATCTTTTATTACCCAGCATGGCTCGGAACAGGACACACCCGACATGGTTCGGAATAGGAACAGTGGGCAGAGGAAATAGCGCCCCTGACCTGGGCACTATTCCCATGAAAGGCGCCCCCAGACCAGGTGCCATTTCTTTTTGGACAAAATGAATATATATATATAATATATATATGTAAGGCCCACAGATGTAACGCCCGCTTGCACAAGCGCCATTTCCCTAATTAGAGGCTTCATGGGAGTCATCATTTCCTTGCCAGCAACCTGCCAAACCGAATGCCATTAATGTCATCCTTCCAGAAGTGAACATGTACAGCCCCCTTTTGCTGGCAACGTACCCCTTTTACCTGACAACCGATTGAAGCATTAATTGCTTCTTTTCCCTGGCGATGGACCCTTGTGTTTTCTTTCCCTATAATTATAACCAACCTTCTAAGGTTAGAAGGTGATTGCCGACGTTTGGTTCATCTCCATCCTACATTCTTCTTCCTACTGTTGGAGCCTTGCAGAGAAGCTTGGTTTTCTTATTATCCCTTCTACGTATTCACATCAGAGGTAGGTGTTCTCAAGATCTGGCCTAACTAGTAGCTAAATAGGTAACATAGCATGCATGCGTAGAAATAACCAAATATGTAGCATGTTATATAGATGTTTAAGAAGATCATCTATAGCTTGTTATACCAAGTTTTCTACATGTCTGTTATACTAATTTTTTTCGGGATTTGGACATAGCCTATTACACTAGTTTTTACAGTCTCAAATGATCATGTTTCAGCCCTAGTATATAACATGTTCGACAAGAGATAATTATACATTGTTAAAACCCATAAAGACCAGCCCTCAGGTGAATAGTGCCCCCAGCCAGGGTGCCATTTCCTGAAGAGGCACCCCAAGCCAAGGCGTCATTTAAATGAAGGCTGCGTACAGTGTCGTCAATTCATTTCCAGCAATTATTAATCAACGCATTCAAAAATCTATATCTATTGCACTAAACCATAAAATTCTTGTATGAATATATTTCTGTGATCCTGATATTACCTGTCCATGTCCTTTATTTCTGATTCGGAGAAACTCTGAAAATATGAACAGTAACTTGTATCTCATAACGTACCTCTCTGATGCGAAGCATGACTCAATTGAAAAGGGGCTCAATTGGTGACTCTCCGTAGAGTCTTCAATTAATTGAAGACACTACAGAGGGGCGCCATTTACCAGAACCACTTTACATCAAATGGCGACACCCCCAGGGGTCTTCAATTAAATGAAGACACTCTGAGGGGGCGCCAATTCCATTTTAAGAGAAAATATAAACACCGCATTAGAAAATTCATATCCATGAAACTAAAACCCAACAATTTTGCATGAGCACGATTCTGAACTCCCGAGAATTTTCTCTACCTATTCATATCCTTGCTTCTTGTTTTGTGAAACTTTCACGGAATGAATAGTGTTATGAGTCACAGAATGTACCTGCCCGGTGTAAATCACCCAAAATCAATTGGCGCCCCAAGCCAGGGTGCCAATTCTTCAAATAGCGACACCTCGAGGGGTCTTTAATTAAATGAAGACTCTCTCAGGGGGCGCCATTTACCTTCTGAATATATATATAATTTCTGAAAGATGGGGTAACCCCAGGGCCCCAATTACCTAAAAGACTGGCTAACCCCAGGGTGCCAATTGACAGAAAGGGTGGGCGACCCCCAGGCGCAAATTGCATAAAAGAAGCCCTGACCCCCAGGCGCCAATTCCCTAAGAGCAGGGGTAACCCCCAGGTGCCAATTCAGTCTGTTAGCTGTTCTGATTCATGACTAGTCCCGTGATTCATACCGAGATAACCCTAGTACATGTTCCTACATCATATATTTTTGAACTCCATTCATGGAATCTACCTTATGTTCCTATAATGGTCACCCCTTAAAATTCTATATTGGCTATGAATGAGAGTGGATGTCAAAAGAAATACATGAAAATGATGTTGGATATTGTGTATTGATGATGACAAACACTATGGGTCTCACATGTCTGATGTCATATGTGTTTACTTCATACAGTATTTGTTTCATGCATTAACTGTGACATGCAGTCTGACCTCAATGATTTTGATGATAGCATATCATGAATATGTGTCTGAATGATTGGTCTGAATGATTGTTCTGCCTTGGGCATATGGATGTGTTATCCTGCATTAGTGCATTGCTCAACTACTTTCTATATGTGCTTCACTCTAAGTCAGTACATTGCTGGAACAAGCCTGTACATCGTTTGGGTTGTGCATCCAGCGTCTTAAGGTAAAGTCTATACATCGCTCACTTGCATGATCATTAAGTCTACACATTGTTGGCCATTGCACACGAAGTCTGTACAACACTCGCCATCATGCTACTACTAAGTCTATACATTGGCCAAGTGTGTACAGAGTCCTTTGCATTGTGTGCATTCTTCATTAAAGTCTATACATTCTCATCCGTCTTAGTTAACGTCTCACGCTGTTCAACTCTATAGTGTCTAGAAGTCTATACATCGTCCGTCTCATCCTGCGTCTCAATTCGTTTGAGCATTCACTGTACAAGTCTGTACATGGTCTCTGCACTGTAGCTACACGGACTCAAAGTCCATACAGTGGACTGTTGCATGGTCTCCAATGTCTATACATTGCTGGCCACCTGCACGCAGCAAGTCTATACAACGCTGGCAACCTGCATGCAAGTCTGTACAGCCCAAGTCTGTATATTGCTCACTTGCAAGCACACAAGTCTACACAGTGCTCTTCATTCATGTGCACAGTTCGTACATCAAGTCTGTACATCCACCGTCTCAGTTAAGCTTCAAAGTCTGTACATTCGTCAAGGGGCCAAGTCTATACACTGTGTCGTTCACATCTTCAAGTCTGTACATTGCCCAGTCTGCATCTCGCAAAGTCTATACATTGGACTGTCCTTCGCAAAGTCTATACATTGGACTGTGCTCGTAAAGTCTATACATCCATCGGTCCTTAGTTGGGGCAAGTCTATACATTGGCAGCACTGTGCAAGTCTATACATTGGCAGGGTGTCTGTGTTTCAAGCCATTCGTCAAGTCTATACATTCCCAGTCTTTACCTACGTTCAGAAGTCCAAGTCTATACACTGGTAAAGTCTGCACATTGTGCCTTGAAGCTGTTCAAGTCTATACATTGTCTCGAGCATTCAAGTCTGTACATTGGTTTCTCATTTGCATTGAAGTCTATACATTGGTCTTCACTTCAAGTCTGTACAGAGTTTGCCTTGCCTTGTCCTGCATACATATCCAAGTCTATACAGCCAGTGTCTGTGTTGCCTTGCATTTCATCAAGTCCACACACTGTAGATGCACGCACTCAAAGTCCATAAGTCTATACACTGCACTGCTCATGCACGGCACACCAAGTCTATACAGAGCTTTCGTCTCATGCATCGGTGCATTGCTCATCTTTTAAACATTGAGTCTGTACATTCCAGCGTTTCATTTAGCATCTTTGTGCATGAAGCATTAAGTCTGTACGTCGTTGCATTGCAAGAGACCAAGTCTGTACACTGCATCAGTTGTGCATGCATTGCATTCATCAAGTCTGTACACTGCATCACCTGTTCATGCATTGCCTTCATGCCATCAAGTCTGTACATTGCATCGTTTGATCATGCATTGTCTCAACAAGTCTGTACACTCGTCCTCCTTCACACGGCCAACTCTATACATCCATATGAGTGTTGTGCATTGATCAAGCCAAAGTCTATACACTCGCTAGTGTGCATATGCATAGTCTATACATTGCTCATGCATCTTTACTTAAAGTCTATACATCCGTATGCTCCTTTATCATGCATGCATTATAGCAAGTATATACATCCTCTGCCAGTCTTCAGCAAAGTCTGAACATTGCTTCAGCGTTGGCTTCAGCCAAGTCTATACATCGACTGGCTGTCTTCAACAGAGTCTGAACATTGCATCATTGTGCATATGCATTGTTAAGTCTATACATTGCATGCTGAGTAAAGTATGTACAGCCTGTGTTGATATTGTACATCGACTGAACTCTTCATTAATCTTGCAGGTGATTGGGCATGTGATCCGAGGCTGGCGCCTGGCACGTGATCCAAGATGCTGAGAAGCCGCCACGTGGACTGAAGCACACACGCCCTAGCTGCTGCTTGATCCACACGAAGGCTCTGTCCCCATAAAGGGTCTCTTTGCCCCTTCGAAGCAAATGCTGGAAAAAAAGAAGAAAAGCCCCCAGAAGGAAGAACGAAGAGGAGTGAGCTTGAGCAGAAGATTAGACAGAGCAGAAGAGAGACAATAATAGAAAGAAGGAGAGATCGTGAAAAGAGAAGCCGTGAAAGCAGAGAGTGATTGAAGAAGAGAAAGAGATAGAGAGTTAGAGGAGAAGAAGCAAAGCTACTTGAAGATTTGTTCCTGCTGGACCGTGGATCATATCCAGGCCAGTCAGCTCTATTTGAGAGCCACAGTTGTGCTACCATCTTTACAGTTTTCTGATTACTATATTTTCCCTTTCTTGGTTTCGTTTACATTTCTTTGTGCTTCTCCCGATTGCCCTGTTGGGGATCGGGTTCCTCCTGTGGTTTCAGGAGAAGGGAGATTTGTTTCTCCAGGTTGCTGGTGACTTAGTGTCATCAGTGGTTCCCTCCATTGTGGAGGAAGAGAGGTCCGAGACCTCTAGTTTGCAGGTGACTTGGTGTCACCTGTGCTTCCCTCTAGGTTTCAGAGGAAGAGAGACTTGGGTCTCTAGGTTCCCCTCCGGTTTGGAGGAAGGGAGGATTGGTCCTCCGGTTCTGGTCTTGTGGGTTGCAAGTCCAGGTGTTCCCTCCTGGTCTGGAGGAAGAGAGACTGTGTGTCTCTGGTTTCCAAGTGGCTGGGAGTCACTTGGGGTGTCCCTCCGGTTGGGAGGAAGAGGGGAGGTTGTTCCCCTGGTCAAGCTATTTGGCAGCACGTGTTTGCAGACTGAGTCTGCTGTTTCTAGCATTGCTAGTGGAAGCCTCACTCCGGTTTGGAGTGAGGGGTGGACGTAGGTCTTGGTGACCGAACCACCTAAAAATCCCTTGTGCAGTGGTTTGATCTGTGATTTCTGTTTCTGCTTCCGCTAGATGATTGCATTGGGTTGATATGGTTTAATTGCACTAACTGTGTGATTGTTATCGCTAGATGGTTGCTAGGACCGTGATTCCCTTGGCTGTCCTAGTGAGCAATCGGGTTTGCATCCTTGCTGTTTAAGCATTTGTCCATCGACCCTGTGAGTATCTCTTCATACGGTTTTAATTTGGCCAAAAATCTATAGTAGATCCATTCACCCCCCCTCTGGATCTCCGTTGTCGTCTTATCCGCATCCAACAAGTGGTATCAGAGCGGGTTGCTATGCATTGGATCCAACGATCCACAACAGTTCCTGCATTTTTTTGTGGTGCATTTCAGAGTGGCTTTCTTATGCTCGTTATTTTGCCTCCCTGTCTTGTGTCTTGCATTGCTCATCTGGTTTTGGTGTATTTATCATATCTCGATGACTTATCCACCACTCTTCAGAGGTAATGATTTTGATCAATGGCTTGAAAAGTTGCATCGGTATGTGAGGACATTGGATCCGGACATGTGGAAGTTAATCTCACACGGTCCTCACAGACTACCAAAGAGAGAGTCCAAATGGACTGACAGTCACAGATCAAAACATGGAGAGAATCAGAGACTTTTGAATCTAATGAAAGAAGCTACTGACAAGGCTCTACATTCTTATTTTTATGACTGTAGGTCCGCCAAGGAGATTTTGGAGAAGCTAAAGCTCACCATGGATCACAACACATGCCTGATGGCTGACAAGAGCGACCATAGCAGTGATCAAGATCAATTCGAAGATGCTGAAGAGGTAATTAATCCTTTTTCTAGTTACACCTTAGATGACTGGGAAGATGCTTATGCCAATCTGTTACACTCCCATGAAAAACTGAGGAAGAAGAATAAAAGTCTGATAAAGAAGATAGCAAATCTAGGGGATCCTATTTCTGGAGCTGAAAATCTTGAAAATCCTGAAATTCTAAAAACTGAAAATGAAATACTCAGAAGACAAGTGTCGAAACTAGATGGAATCCAATCAGAACTTGATCATGTCAAATCTGAAAACGGAAAACTCAGAAAATAATGTCAGGAATCTGAACAAAGATTAATCAATCTTGAAAGTGAAAATAGATTGATAAATGAAAAGTTTGAGGCTGTTAATGTTGCGAACTTAAAGTTTCAGGAAAACTTTGAAAACTGTAAATCAGAATATCCAAGTTTCCTAACTGATGTTTTGTTTGATGATGATAAACTTGTGCAGGAGAACACTAGTCTAAAGGAAGAAATTGAGAAACTAAAATAGTTGAACACCACCATGTCAGAGAGATTACTGACATTTGAAAAAGGTAAATGTGTGGTGTCTGATAATTCAGAAGAAGTTGAAAAGCTCAAAGCAGAAATTGAAAATCTTAAAAATGTCAATGCCACCTTAAGTGAAACAATTAACAGGAGTGAGGAAGAAAATGCTAATTCTGAATTGCTCATCATTACTCTTGAAAATGAGAGTCAGGATTTGAAAAAGTCTTTGTCTAAATTTGTGGGTGGGCAAGATAATCTGAACAAATTGCTGGGAACAAAGGTCAACTTTCAGAAGGAGGGGTTAGGTTATAACCCTGTAAATAAAAAGAATTTTGAAAATAAAATTCAGACATCCTTTTTTTCTAGTTCTACTTCTCACATTTCTCAAAACCCACCTACTTCTCAGTCTACCGTTCAGAAAACCGAAAAATAGAACAAAAATCAGAAAAAGATTGGAAAATAGAAAATAAATAAAAAGGGTTCATTAGGGCATGTTGATCACAGTTCTCACACACACTCACATGCATCTAAAAAGAAAATGTCATGCCATTATTGTCATAAATTTAGTCATCTAATGCACGAATGTAAATTGATGGAGAAGGATGATATGACTGCTAGGAAACTTCATGATAGAAATTCTTCATTTCAGAAAAAGAAAATTGAATGTTCTCACTGTGGTAAATTAGGACACACAATTGCACAATGCTGGTTTACAAATGGTAAGAAAATATCTCATTCATATCATGGTAAATTTCCTGCAAGTCAACATGGTTTTAATAAGAACAAATTTGCTTTTAAAGATAAGCTCATTACATGCTTTGAGTGTGGAAAGACAGGCCACAGGGCCATTGAATGCTGGCTGAGGGCTGGTGGAAGAAATTCTAGTTCATGCTTTCACTGTGGCAAGATGGGCCACATTGCTGTCCAATGTTGGCATGCTCAGGGAAGGAAGCCTAACTATAAATCTGGTAAATTCTCTGTCAATAGAAACATTTCTGGTAGAAATGGATGTGTGTTTGAAAGGAAAACACTTGCATGTTTTGAATGTGGGAAGCCAGGTCATAGAGCTGCTGACTGTTGGCTGGCTTATTTTGGTAAACATAATCTTAATTCTGTTAACAGAAATGTTCATGCATATGCACATGGAATTCATGCTAATAAGAATGTGCATAAATCAAATCTGAAATCTGCTCCATCTTGCTATTATTGTGGTATATTAGGTCATTTAATGAATAATTGTTATTTGATGAGATCTGATGACCTACATGCTAAAAAGTTATTTAGAACACCTGCCAAAGGTGTCACTATTAACCATGCAGGACCCAAGACTGTTTGGGTACCTGCCCATGCAAAATGGTGTGCTAACTTGCAGATGTGCCTTGGAAGCTGAAGAATAAAAAGGGGAAAATAAACCAAGGCACCCAAGTTGATAAAACCTCATTCAGGTAAATTCTTCACATCTGTTCAAATGAAATTTATGATTGATCTGATAAGTCATAGTTTCAGGCATACATGCTTTTTATGTGGTTTGACTCTTGCATTGAGCTTTGTGGGCTTTCTTGTTTGTACTTTGAGATGTGTGCATATATGTGAATTGCATATACATGCACTTGACATACAATCATTGAAAATCTGATGCATATGGGATTTCTTGTTGGTATTGCATTGTCATGGATGACCACTTTGGTATATCAAATGGTAAGCTACTAAAGGGCAGAGGAAATCTGTCTGAAGGTTCTTACTAAGCGTAGATGATGGGGCATCAAAGGCGATTTCCATACACGGGTGGAGTGTATTTGTGAGTTATGGCTTGTATGAGATTGTAATTGTGTATTTTCTTTCTTTTGGGCTCCTTGTAAGGCTTATATCAAGCCAATGGGCCATTTGTTATGTCAAGTCCAAGGTTAGATTGCCATTAGTAGAGTCCATTAGAAAGCCTAGTTCATATTGGACCAAATGCTACCCTTATGGACCATATTAGTCATTTATGGCCCAATTGGGCCACTCCCTCTCATGGACCACCAAGACTTGGAAGGCCCAAGTCTAGACATGAGTTAGTGGATTGGGTTGGCTTGCCTTGGACCAGCCTAGGCCCAAGAGAGGCCCATGAATGGGGCGCCCCCTCTTTTGGCCATATTAGGCTTGGTAGGTGGTGTTTGAATAGCTTTAGTCCAAGGTTGAATAAGCATGGTCAAATTAGATTAAACTAATGTATTAAATGTGTGATTCACATTGTATCCCAGCCCTTCAATCCAAACCCCTAGATCCAAGGGTTGAGGTTGAGTTTGGTTGGCATCCTATATAAGGTTGTATTTTTCATATTGAATGAATTAATGAAGGAAAAAAAGGCATTTGCCCCCCTTGGAGATTTGCGCCCCTCCCCTCTCTCTCCCTGGTTCCTCCACCCCCTCTCCCCTTTCTAGAGTGTAATCCCTTCCCCCTTGATCCCCTCCAGCATCTGAAGCAACTCCGGTGATCGCCTCCGCCATCGTCTCGCCGCCGACGCGTCGTTGCCAACGGTTTCGGTGTTCTGTCCACTCAGGACAGATCCTTCTTCTCTGAATTCCTGCTATCACTCCCTTCATCTTCTGAAGCTCAAAATTTCAGGGTTGGTTCCCCTCTAGAACCCTTATCCCCACAAAAAAAATCACGTCAAAATTCATCCTTTAGCTATTTTTTGATTTTCGTCCAAGTCCAAGTTCCAGATCTGTCCTAGTTCTGTTTACTGTTCATCAGCTTTGAGTTTACCCCATTCGAACCATCTTTGTATTTTTGTTGGGTCGCCCAAATTTATTGGGAGTTCTGTCCACATATATCTACCACTAGGAATTTTCTTAATTTTTGATAAGGTCTCTAGGTATTTTTCAAATTTCGTCCAAGTTCCCAAGAACAGTCTACCCACAGTTTCCCAGATCCGACCCAGGTCTAGTAAAAACATCCCAAAAAATCCATTTCTTATCCAATCAAAAACCCAAAAATAGTCCCGGATTCCTCTCTCAGAGACCTTCAACTTTGCTGAAGAAATAATTTCCAGATTCGGAGGTCTTCTCCCTGGTCAACGTCGATCTTCAGAGAAGTCAGAACCTGCCCCTGCAGTTCTGGCCAGATTCCAGCAAGCTTGTAAAATACATGATCAGAAATACAGATCTGATTATTTTTTTTTGAAGACCCCTACGTCGAAGTATTCTGAGTCAGCTTTCCAACGGCGCTAATCTCGTTGCATTCCGACGAAGGGGCTGATCACAGTAGCAGTTTTCTCCGAGTCGCGCGCCTGCAAACAGAACTTTCAGGTTCGTGGCCGAGTTCCCAGCGAGCGTCGTCCGAGGGCCGCCCGGCGTCCGGCGGTCGTTCCAACCGCTCGCCATCCCAGGGGAACGCTTCCCAAGTGTCTCCACAATAGAGGAGTCATCAGGCCCCACACGACCCCTCCGGTCAATACGTGGGCCCCCACTAGCACGAGTACGCGTGAAGCCGAAGCATTGCCCGAAACCGCCCGTCAACCCGAACTTGGTCCTCCCGGGCCCACTTGTGTCGCCCTTTATCTCCCTGCGTGGAGTGGGCTTATTTGTACTGCTGTAAACATAATGTACTAAGTTCCCGGGAGTACGAGCTTTGGCCGGGTGCCGTCTTCGCCACGCCGAGAGCGTGGAGGTATCGCCTTCACCCTTACACTTGGCATTAGCTTAATTCTTTATATGCTTTATATGCCGCTGCTAGAGAGCATGTGTAGGGATACCTAGCTCGCCTTCAATTTATAATATCACTGCTGCGAGAGAGAGCGAAGCCGTCCCGTGACCCGATCCGGGCGTAAAAGAGAGCCGACCACCCTAGCTCATTGCCGGTTTCTCAACCGCGCACATCCGACGCTTCCCTCGTTAAGGGACGATCGTGAGCTTGTCGTGTCCGTGGTCCCGTCCCGCATCAATTTGGTATCAGAGCGAGTTGAGTCTAGGGTGTCAAAAAGAAAAAAAGAGTGTCATTTACATCGAGTCATTAGTCGGTTTAAGTCGAGTCTAGGATCATCATATTTTCAAAACAACAAAAAGAGTCGTTTTTGGGTCGCATACATCCCTTTACTCGGTATATCAAAAGGTGTTGTCCGAACGTTAGGCTACGCCTATCGGGAAGGCCGCACATTTGCGCGAGTGATCTTCGGATCGATTGCCTCCGCCACGTATCGAGTTTTGGTTAAGTCTAGGCGCATCATTTGCATTAGTGTGTTTTGCTTTAGTCGGCGTCTTCTAGTCGGTGTGTTTGCATGCCCACTCGTCGGGGTACTCAGTACTCACCCCCACCACCACCACCTATGGCCAACCCACGGGATACCTCGGGAGACTTCCACTCCCTACAAGAGGCGATGATGGCCATTATGGCTAGGTTGGACCAATCCGATGCTAACTTTCGGACCTTCTCCGAGAATATGGATGGTCGCCTTAGGGCCATGGAGGGACGCATGGAGACCTCCGATAGGTCGGTCCAAGACCTCGTTGGGCGGTTAGATAGGATGTCACACGGGGACCCTCCTGGGGCAGCCCAAGGTCCACCCGCACCTCCTCCCGCGGGGGCCCAAGTCCAACCCGCTCCCATGGCCCAAGTCCAGGCCGCTCCCGCGGCCCAAAACCAGCCACCACTGGTTCCTCCACCCGCCCCTCCTCGGGTTCCCCAACTACCACACCGTGACCTTGGTCTCGAGGACTATGGGTCCGACAATGCCTACGAGGGGTATGGTCAACGCCGTCGTGGTTTTCAGCCACAACGAGATGAGGATGATGATCGGGTCCTTAAGACCGTGCGAGCGGATCCTCCCACTTTTTACGGGTCTTTGGATCCGAAAGTCTACCTAGATTGGGAGTTTGGCATGGACCGTTATTTTGAATTGTATGATATGTCGGAGCGTCGAAGGGTCCGATTTGCCACCATGAAACTTATGGGGCAGGCACAAACTTATTGGAAGAATGTGGAGAGCCTGCTACTTCAGCGGCTAGAACCCCCGATCGACACATGGGCCGAGATGAAGAATAAACTTCGGCAAAAGTACCTTCCCCCCACATACCGCCAGCGACTCATCGATAGATGGCAAAGTCTTAGCCTGGGAGACCGGTCCGTCTCCGAATACATCGCGGAGTTTGATGAGTACTTTCTACGATGTGGTGTCACGGAGGAGAGTACCATGCCCGTTTCCCGCTTTCGACGTGGTTTGCGGCCACACTACCAGTATGAGCTTTTCCGCCGCAATGCCAAGACGTTGGAAGAGGCATACCAGGTTGCTCTCGAGATGGAGCAATTTGAGGGAGAGTTCGAGTCTAGCCATCGGTTGGGCCCCACCCCTCTCCGTAGTACCGAGCCCCGTCACTCTATAGGCCCACATCAGCGGCCTCCCATGGCTCGACCTCAGGAGCCCACCCGTCAGGAGCACTTCGCTCCACGGCCTCGCCCTCCTCCACCCCGGGATCTATTTCCATCCCAACCACCGGCACCCTTTGCCCGTCCCCCAGCTCCTATAGCCCGTCCTCTGGCACCGGCACCCCCTCCACTCTTGTCCAAGGCACCTACACCTCCCCCATTGTTGCCTACACCCCCTACCCGGCGGGATGATAAGGGTAAGGCCCCTCTTATCGGGGAGAGTAGTCGATCGCGAATACAGTGTTTCCACTGTCACGGGTATGGCCACATTGCTAGTGAGTGTCCCGCTCGCACCACCCTAGCCTTAGGTGTTGGCGGATCCGCACCTCCCGAGCTTGAGCATGTCGATTACGAGGCCGATGAGGCACTGGCCGATGAATACTATGCCATGGGGGAAGAGCTGGGCGACCCTTCGGCCGCCCAGGATGTCGCCACCTAGTGGGCTTGATGCTACCACCTTAGTCTAGAGTCGTGCATGAGTCGGTGTGTTTTCTTTATGTGGTTTGTTTGTGTGGTGATTTTGAGTCGATTGTTTGCGTGGTTTGCATTCGTGTGTCTGTGCATGGTGAGTCTGCATGTGTCTTGTGCAAGCTCGTTGTCGGTCTCTTACGAGTAAGAGGCGAGTGGACTCACTTGATGAGTATGGGATCGGTTTTACTTCTATATCCGGATCAGTCACCTATAGGGACTCAGCGGTGATTCCTAGTGAGTCTTCGAGCTGTCTCCTTCCTTTTGAGAGTGCCCCTTCGGAGTGACCACCTTTAGCCATAGCAGTGCGCATATCGAGTATATATGGAATGAGCAGGTGCCGATCACTTGGAGTGGAGCATACCCGCGCTACTTAGCACGGTGACAGATCCGTCGGAGTACCAGAGCAGCCATACCCCTACTCGACGGGGTCGAGTTCCTCCCACCCGGGGAGAATTGATGGGGCATCAAAGGCGATTTCCATACACGGGTGGAGTGTATTTGTGAGTTATGGCTTGTATGAGATTGTAATTGTGTATTTTCTTTCTTTTGGGCTCCTTGTAAGGCTTATATCAAGCCAATGGGCCATTTGTTATGTCAAGTCCAAGGTTAGATTGCCATTAGTAGAGTCCATTAGAAAGCCTAGTTCATATTGGACCAAATGCTACCCTTATGGACCATATTAGTCATTTATGGCCCAATTGGGCCACTCCCTCTCATGGACCACCAAGACTTGGAAGGCCCAAGTCTAGACATGAGTTAGTGGATTGGGTTGGCTTGCCTTGGACCAGCCTAGGCCCAAGAGAGGCCCATGAATGGGGCGCCCCCTCTTTTGGCCATATTAGGCTTGGTAGGTGGTGTTTGAATAGCTTTAGTCCAAGGTTGAATAAGCATGGTCAAATTAGATTAAACTAATGTATTAAATGTGTGATTCACATTGTATCCCAGCCCTTCAATCCAAACCCCTAGATCCAAGGGTTGAGGTTGAGTTTGGTTGGCATCCTATATAAGGTTGTATTTTTCATATTGAATGAATTAATGAAGGAAAAAAAGGCATTTGCCCCCCTTGGAGATTTGCGCCCCTCCCCTCTCTCTCCCTGGTTCCTCCACCCCCTCTCCCCTTTCTAGAGTGTAATCCCTTCCCCCTTGATCCCCTCCAGCATCTGAAGCAACTCCGGTGATCGCCGCCGCCATCGTCTCGCCGCCGACGCGTCGTTGCCAACGGTTTTGGTGTTCTGTCCACTCAGGACAGATCCTTCTTCTCCAAATTCCTGCTATCACTACCTTCATCTTCTGAAGCTCAAAATTTCAGGGTTGGTTCCTCTCTAGAACCCTTATCCCCACAAAAAAAATCACATCAAAATTCATCCTTTAGCTATTTTTTGATTTTCGTCCAAGTCCAAGTTCCAGATCTGTCCTGGTTCTGTTTACTGTTCATCAGCTCTGAGTTTACCCCATCCGAACCATCTTTTTATTTTTTTTGGGTCGCCCAAATTTATTGGGAGTTCTGTCCACATATATCTACCACCAGGAATTTTCTTAATTTTTGATAAGGTCTCTAGGTATTTTTCAAATTTCGTCCAAGTTCCCAAGAACAGTCTACTCACAGTTTCCCAGATCCGACCCAGGTCTAGTAAAAACATCCCAAAAAATCCATTTCTTATCCAATCAAAAACCCAAAAATAGTCCCGGATTCCTCTCTCAGAGACCTTCAACTTTGCTGAAGAAATAATTTCCAGATTCGGAGGTCTTCTCCCCAGTCAATGTCGATCTTCAGAGAAGTCAGAACCTGCCCCTACAGTTCTGGCCAGATTCCAGCAAGCTTGTAAAATACATGATCAGAAATACAGATCTGATTATTTTTTTTTGAAGACCCCTATGTCGAAGTATTCTGAGTCAGCTTTCCAACGGCGCTAATCTCGTCGCATTCCGACGACGGGGCTGATCACAGCAGCAGTTTTCTCCGAGTCGCGCGCCTGCAAACAGAACTTTCAGGTTCGTGGCCGAGTTCCCAGCGAGCGTCGTCCGAGGGCCGCCCGGCGTCCGGCGGTCGTTCCAGCAGCTCGCCATCCCAGGGGAACGCTTCCCAAGTGTCTCCACAATAGAGGAGTCATCAGGCCCCACACGACCCCTCCGGTCAACACGTGGGCCCCCACTAGCACGAGTACGCGTGAAGCCGAAGCATTGCCCGAAACCGCCCGTCAACCCGAACTTGGTCCTCCCGGGCCCACTTGTGTTGCCCTTTACCTCCCTGCGTGGAGTGGGATCTGATGACCTATGCTGTCTGTTGAATATTCAGAATCCATGCTGTCTCAATTTTCAGAATATTCAGAATATTCAAAAACATCAAATAACAATTTTCAGAATCCATGCTGTCTGTTGAATATTCTCACTTGAGTTATTGAGCTGAGATATGAAGTAAACCTTCAGCCTGAATACTACTTCATAAATGGTAAAACATCTTTAATGAGGAAACTTCCATCATACATGCTTAAGAACATTTGTTAACTGGAATTGGTTTAAGTCTTATGTACTCTTGTTTGGACACAAGGAACTTGAAAATATCTGTTTCAACCTCTTAATAAACTTTAACTGTCTGCTTCATGTAAATTCATGTAAGACTTTCTAAAATCTGAAAAGTTGATATCCATGTCTACGTTGACTGAGATATATAGTGTATGTGGTTGTTCATAAACATCTAACTTGTTCTGAATCCATTCTGGGTAAAAGTATGGACAGAGCAATGACTGTGGTTACCGAGAAACCTGTCCAAAGGATTGTGTCATGAAGTAGCATGGTTAACTCTGTTTAAAGAGATGATTGGAAATTATTGTGAAAATATGGCAGAGCAATGGCATAGTTGTATTGAGTAACTGGGGATTCTGGCCTCTGATCAAGGTGCATTCTCATGCCAAAGATACTTTTAATGCTACCTCTGTTCTCTAAAATGGGAGAAGCAATATGGTTATCACACTGAGTAACTGGGGATTCTGGCCTCTGATCAAGGTGTCTCCCCACGTCAAAAGGTGTTGATAAACCAAAATTGGTCATTAAATTTTTTTTTGAACAAGTGTAAATCTTTTCTGAAAGAACAATTAAAATTCAGGTGCATTCACTTATGTTTCTCTTAAAGCAGTCATGGAAAGTAAACTAAGTAAGATGGAAGTTAGTTGAACTAGAATCTTATATGAGCTTGTAGTTCCTTTTATTAAGAGTTGGTTCAGATTTGAGTACAATTTCTTTTGGAAAAATTTCAGTTTACATCATTCTTAAACCATATCTGACAATCAAGGTTTCATAAGCTTTTATAATGGAGGAATCTAGAACTTAAAATTCTATTCTATGAAATTGGTATCCTGCTGAAAAGTTCTATATCTCAATTTTCACTAATTGTTGAATCTGCTCATCCTATTACTCTCTATCACTGTGTTTTGATTCACATTGGTTCTCATATATGAGAGGCACATCTCTCAGTTTAACCTGTGTACTTGCAGTCTTTGGATAACCAGAGTTCATCCTTGTAGTCTTCTCTTATCTCATGGATCATAAGGGAAGAATTTTTCTGGTCTGTTTGAGAGACGATCTGCAAGGGGGACAATGTGCTAGTGTGTCTGATTATGATGCTTGTCTACATTCTCTCAGTATTAGTTGCATGTGCATGTCTGCATAAGTTGTTTGACTAAGGAGGAGAATTACCTTAACTACTTCTGATATTGTGTTGCCCTCATCTGATGATCTATTTTGATGTGTCTCATATGACATCACTAGATTATCAAAGTATTGTTCTACTTTTTGATGAAGTCAAAGGGGGAGAACACATTCATAGTGTTTCCATCATCAAAAAGGGGGAGATTGTTGGATATTGTGTTTTGATGATGACAAACACTATGAGTCTCACATGTCTGATGTCATATGTGTTTACTTCATACAGTATTTGTTTCATGCATTAACTGTGACATGCAGTCTGACCTCAATGATTTTGATGATAGCATATCATGAATATGTGTCTGAATGATTGGTCTGAATGATTGTTCTGCCTTGGGCATATGGATGTGTTATCCTGCATTAGTGCATTACTCAACTGCTTTCTATATGTGCTTCACTCTAAGTCAGTACATTGCTGGAACAAGCCTGTACATCGTTTGGGTTGTGCATCCAGCGTCTTAAGGTAAAGTCTATACATCGCTCACTTGCATGATCATTAAGTCTGCACATTGTTGGCCATTGCACACGAAGTCTGTACAACACTCGCGATCATGCTACTGCTAAGTCTGTACATTGACCAAGTGTGTACAGAGTCCTTTGCATCGTGTGCATTCTTCATTAAAGTCTATACATTCTCATCCGTCTTAGTTAACGTCTCACGCTGTTCAAGTCTACAGTGTCTAGAAGTCTACACATCGTCCGTCTCATCCTGCGTCTCAATTCGTTTGAGCATTCACTGTACAAGTCTGTACATGGTCTCTGCACTGTAGCTACACGGACTCAAAGTCCATACAGTGGACTGTTGCATGGTCTCCAATATCTATACATTGCTGGCCGCCTGCACGCAGCAAGTCTATACAACGCTGGCAACCTGCATGCAAGTCTGTACATTGCTCACTTGCAAGCACACAAGTCTACACAGTGCTCTTCATTCATGTGCACAGTTCGTGCATCAAGTCTGTACATCCACCGTCTCAGTTAAGCTTCAAAGTCTGTACATTCGTCAAGGGGCCAAGTCTATACACTGTGTCGTTCACATCTTCAAGTCTGTACATTGCCCAGTCTGCATCTCGCAAAGTCTATACATTGGACTGTCCTTCGCAAAGTCTATACATTGGACTATGCTCGTAAAGTTTATACATCCATCGGTCCTTAGTTGGGGCAAGTCTATACATTGGCAGCACTGTGTAAGTCTATACATTGGTAGCGTGTCTGTGTTTCAAGCCATTCGTCAAGTCTATACATTCCCAGTCTTTACCTACGTTCAGAAGTCCAAGTCTATACACTGGTAAAGTCTGCACATTGTGCCTTGAAGCTGTTCAAGTCTATACATTGTCTCGAGCATTCAAGTCTGTACATTGGTTTCTCATTTGCATTGAAGTCTATACATTGGTCTTCACTTCAAGTCTGTACAGAGTTTGCCTTGCCTTGTCCTGCATACATATCCAAGTCTATACAGCCAGTGTCTGCGTTGCCTTGCATTTCATCAAGTCCACACACTGTAGATGCACGCACTCAAAGTCCATAAGTCTATACACTGCACTGCTCATGCACGGCACACCAAGTCTGTACAAAGCTTTCGTCTCATGCATCGGTGCATTGCTCATCTTTTAAACATTGAGTCTGTACATTCCAGCGTTTCATGTAGCGTCTTTGTGCATGAAGCATTAAGTCTGTACATCGTTGCATTGCAAGAGACCAAGTCTGTACACTGCATCGGTTGTGCATGCATTGCATTCATCAAGTCTGTACACTGCATCACCTGTTCATGCATTGCCTTCACGCCATCAAGTCTGTACATTGCATCGTTTGATCATGCATTGTCTCAACCAGTCTGTACACTCGTCCTCCTTCACACGACCAACTCTATACATCCATATGAGTATTGTGCATTGATCAAGCCAAAGTCTATACACTCGCTAGTGTGCATATGCATAGTCTATACATTGCTCATGCATCTTTACTTAAAGTCTATACATCCGTATGCTCCTTTATCATGCATGCATTATAGCAAGTATATACATCCTCTGCCAGTCTTCAGCAAAGTCTGAACATTGCTTCAGCATTGGCTTCAGCCAAGTCTATACATCGACTGGCTGTCTTCAGCAGAGTCTGAACATTGCATCATTGTGCATATGCATTGTTAAGTCTGTACATTGCCTGCTGAGTAAAGTATGTACAGCCTGTGTTGATATTGTTCATCGACTGAACTCTTCATTAATCTTGCAGGTGATTGGGCATGTGATCCGAGCCTGGTGCCTGGCACGTGATCCAAGATGCTGAGAAACCGCCACGTGGACTGAAGCACACACGCCCTAGCTGCTGCTTGATCCACACGAAGGCTCTGTCCCTATAAAGGGTCTCTTTGCCCCTTCGAAGCAAATGCTGGAAAAAGAGAAGAAAAGCCCCCAGAAGGAAGAACGAAGAGGAGTGAGCCTGAGCAGAAGATTAGACAGAGCAGAAGAGAGACAATAATAGAAAGAAGGAGAGATCGTGAAAAGAGAAGCCGTGAAAGCAGAGAGTGATTGAAGAAGAGAAAGAGATAGAGAGTTAGAGGAGAAGAAGCAAAGCTACTTGAAGATTTGTTCCTGCTGGACCGTGGATCATATCCAGGCCAGTCAGCTCTATTTGAGAGCCACAGTTGTGCTACCATCTTTACAGTTTTCTGATTACTGTATTTTACCTTTCTTGGTTTCGTTTACATTTCTTTGTGCTTCTCCCGATTGCCCTATTGGGGATCGGGTTGTTGCATCCCTATGGTTTTGATGATGTCCCACACTATAAATCAATCTTCTATCTCTAGATGAATGCTGTTTCATCATGTGAGTGAGTACAGTTCAATGGCTGTCAGATAACATGCTCTACCTTAATTTTGCCTACACTCTGTCTGCACAGTTTTCACACCAGTGTGTCAACTCAGTGTGCTGATGCGTCGACCCTTCAGTCATTGCATGTCTCTGTTCTCACACCAGTGCGTCAACTCAGTTTGCTGATGCGTAGACTCTTCTGTTCAGGTTCTTCATTTGATTAAGTCTATTCATCATCAGTTGAACGTAAAAGTAATACGTTGCAGCGTCAACTCATTGGGCTGCAGCGTCAACTCAGCATGTTTGCTCTTCGCCTTCAGGGTATTCAAGTCTATACACCCTATACTCATTCAAGTCTGTTCAGCCATTTGCATCTCATAAAGTCTATACATTCGGTTCCTTGGGCAAAGTCTATACATCGCTTAGTCTGCACATTGCCTTCAGCCCAAGTGCTCAAAGCCTAAGTCTATACACTCGTTTGTGAGACCTTCAACTCTGTACACTGCTTGAGCCTCACCAAGTATGTACATCGCCCAACTGATTTGGCAAGTCTATACAACATGAAGTCCTCACCTCATCTTGATTCAAGTCTATACAGTCTGAAGTCTACGTTGCTCTTCATCCACAGAGTCTGTACAGCCTATCTGACTTCATAGGTAGCATGCCTTTAGTGCATTGACGCACTTGGCTGATTGCGTAGACGCAATGGTGCGTCTTTCGCTTCCTTCTTGTTCACTGCGTCGATGCTGACACTGGATGCGTTGACGCATTGGTCAGCTTGCTTAGGGAGTGAGCATTTCTCTTGAGGAGCTGAGTCGACGCTGCACGCTGGAAGCGTTGACGCCTTGGCTGTTGACCAAGGGTCTTTTGATCAGCATCAAAGTCTGAACATTGTCCACTTATTACAAGTCTACACATTGGGTTGTACGACCACAATCCTATACATTCTGTTATTACAACTTGAGTCTTCAGAGCTCACAACACACTCATTACAAGTCTGTACAATGGTTAGGCTTTGTGAAGTCTACACAGTGGCTGAGCAATGTGAAATCTACACATTTGTTCCCACTAGAGGTCTATACATTGGCTAAGGGTCTTCAAGTCCATACAGAGTCATCTGATACATGCTGTCTGAAGTCTGTACAGCATGCCTTGCTGTTTACAACTTTCAAAGACACATTGCATTACGTCAACGCAGTGCATAGACACGTAGTGTAGCGTCAACGCATTGCATTGTGCATGCCTTGTAAAGTGTACACATTGGTAACAATCGTTTGCATTGTTCATGTCTATACACTGCCCTCACGTGCATTTTATTCAGTAAGTCTGTACACTCTCTCATGGTGTGCACACTTACTCAGTTGTGTTTCTGAAGTATATACATTCATGTTGAAAGCCTGAACTAACTAAGTCTATACATTCCATCTGTCTGTCTGCAGGCGATTCAGGCTGATGATTGGGCACGTGAATCGAGGTTGGCACCTAGCACGTGATCCAAGATAAAAGGTGCTTGACACGTGGGTGGCAACCTTGTCAAGATGCTGCCATGTGGTCGAAATTCAAATGATCTGGCCAAAAGTGCATGGGCGGGAACCTGGCAGCCACACGCCATTATCTGCTATAAATAGAGAGCTTCATCCTTCAGTAGAAGCTCGATCGTGAAAAGAAAAAGCAGAAGCCATTGGTGAGAGTCTGCACGATCCAGAAAAGAAAAAAGAGCAGAGAGTTCCATATCTGAGAGGAGTTTGTTCGAGAGAAAGAGAGTGTGTGTGGATTGATGAATTGCTTCATTTGAAGCTACATTTGTAATGGGTTTCAAAACCGATTTCTCCTTCATTAGTTTTTGTTTCTATTTTGCTTTTGTTTATTTTTGTTCTTCCATTCTGATTTGAATTGGTTTCCCTCCGGTGTGTGGAGGAAGGGAGTACTACTCCAGTTTCCCTCTGGGTTGCAGAGGAAGAAAGATCGGTGATCTCTGGTGTTGTTAGTGACAGGGTGTCATTAACAATTTCCCTCCGTGTGTGGAGGAAGGGAGAGGATTCTCCGGTTGTATTCTAGCTGGGAGCTAGAACAGGTTTCAAGTTCTGTGGGTAGCAGAGCTTGGTCAAGGGATTTGTTTCCCTTGGGTGTTTCAAGCTGTGTGGCAGCATGTTGTATGCAGACTAAGTCTGCTGTGATCCAGCTTTGGCAAGTGGATCCTCACTCTAGTTGGAGTGAGGGGTGGATGTAGATTGCGGACTGCAATCGAACCACCTAAAAACCGAGTGCCTCCTCTGTGGTTTGCTATTGATTTCTGTGCTCTTCATCTGCTTGTCCCTTTGCCTTCGAGTGATCAGTTCTTCACTCTCATCTATACTTCTCTGTGCACGGGTTAAGGAGGTGCGTTAGCAGTAGAATCTATTTTCTGCCTGAATTTCTGCAAATTAGGAGTGATCTATTCATCCCCCCCTTCTATATCACTCTTGCTGCGCTAACAATTGGTATCAGAGCAGGTTTACGCCATGTGGACGAACGGTCAAGGAAATGCTGGTGGTCCTAGAACCTTCATGGCCGAAGGTCAATCCATTAGTTGCCCTCCTTATTTCGATGGTAGTAACTATCTGTTTTGGAAGAACAGGATGGACGTGTTCATCAGAGCTCAGAGTCATAAACTGTGGAGAGTAATCACGGTGGGGCCATATGAGCTGCCACCAAACGAGGATGCTTGGACAGATGACCATGTCAAGCTCTCTTCACTCAACTGGACGGCGCTGAACATAATCTAGTGTGCTGTTCATCCAGAGGAATATGCCCGTATATCTGCATATAGAACTGCCAAGCGAATGTGGGATGAGCTGCAATTGATCTATGAAGGTACAGCTCAAGTGAAAGCCTCGAAGGTAAACCTCTACACTTCTAAGTACGAAATGTTTAAGATGAATGCAGATGAGAATATAACTGAAATGTATGCCAGGTTATCCTTGATCACTAACACTCTTAAAGGGCTAGGGAAGGATCTTGCTGAGGCAGATATAGTCAGGAAAATCCTTAGATCTTTATCCCCGGCATGGCACACTAAGGCCATTGTGATTGAGGAGTCAAAAGATTTGACTGTCTTAACTGTGAATGAACTCATAGGATCCCTGATGACCTATGAGATGAATTTCCAAGGAGGTGGAGAAGGAAGTGAGAGGAAGGGTAAAAATGTTGCTCTAAGAGCTTCCCGCAACAAGGGTAGTAACAGTGGGAGCAGCAGTAGTAGCCCCGAGTCTGAGTCCGAGCTTGAAGGTTTATCAAATCTCGACCAGGAGGAGCAGGCAATGCTCACTAGAGAGTTCAGAAAATTTCTGAAGAAGAAGGGAAAGACCTTTAGGAAGAAGAAGCCACAACCCTTTAACAAGAATGCTGAATTTACCAGTTACAGGGATAGAAATCCTAAGAAACTGACTTGTTTTAATTGTAACAAACAGGGACACATGAGAGGCGAATGCCCAGACCTCCAGAAGAAGGGTCCCTATCTTCAGAAGAAAAACATAAAAGTGCAGAAGAAGAAGAAGCCACAGGCGATGGTCTGCACATGGAGCGAGGAAGAAGAAGACCCCGAAGATGCTTCCTCAGAAGAATATGACGATGGAATTTGCCTTATGGCAAACAGTGAAGAGGAGGTAATAAACGTTTTTGAAAATTTCTCAATTGATGACTGGGAGGATGCTTATGGTGACTTGCTAGATAAATTTAATTCTCTTAGCAAAGAGCACAGAGTTCTGAAAAGAAAATTTAACACAAATATTGAAGAACAAACTCTGGTCTGTGAGGAAAATGAAAAGCTAAAAGAACAACTAGAAGAAATGACCTCACTAAGGAAAGAGAATGATAAGCTTAGGGGAGAAATTCAAGAAAGTCAAAAACAGCTCAATGAATTCAAAACTAAAATTGAAGAAAGCATGAATGAAATTAGAGTGAATTCAGAGAAATATGAAGCTGTGAAGAAAGTAAATGCAGAACTCCTAAAGAATTCTGAGTCTCTTCAAAAGGAGCTGGAAGATAAACAGAAAGTCTTAGAAAAGTTTGTCCAAGGAAAAACTAGCCTAGATGCTATACTAGGGACTAGGGTCAATTTCAATAAGGAAGGTCTAGGCTATGACCCAACCAACAAGAGACCCTTGTAATTCAAGACCATTACCTTCTGTCCAGAGAAGGGAAAAGAAAAGTTGGACACACCATCCAGCTCAAACAGCTCTAAAGAAACTCAAAGTCCTAAAGAAAACACAAAAACCAGTACTGGACAACCATTTAAGATGGGAATGAACTTTATCAAGAATAACATTAAGTCCACTCACCAGAAAACAAATGGTAGATGGACCAAGAAAATAAATCAGAATAAGAGTTAAAATTACAAACAATCAGATGGGTCCAAACAGGACCTACTGGCGAAATAACTTTCATGATCAAAGATATGCTAATCAACAAGCCTACAGGAAATTTCTTAGGAATAGGAAGACTAATGAATGGAATAGAACTCACTTCTCCAGTTCAGCTGGATTCAACTTTAATAAACCAGAAAGGAAGGTGCCACAGAAAACCATGCTGAAACAAATCTGGATACCTAAACACTTGATTAGAGATTTAAACAATGTCTTTGGACCCAACTCATCTTGGGTTCCAAATCACTCTGCTTGATATATCTGTGTAGGTCGGCCTGGCAGCTGAAGACAACAAGTGGTACCTCGACAGTGGCTGCTCCAGGCATATGACAGGAGACCGATCCAAGTTCAGCAAGATAGAGATGAAGCCAGGGGGTCTGGTCAAGTTTGGAGGAAAGAACAAAGGTAAAATAATTAGAGTTGGCACAGTAGGTAAGTCTTCCATAAATTCTATTGAAAAAGTATTACTTGTGGAAGGGCTTCAACACAACCTGATTAGTATTAGCCAATTATGTGACAGGGGTCACAAGGTTGTATTTGATGATAATTCATGCAAAATCCTTGAAACAAATTCTGACATGGTTAAATTTGTAGCCAACAGGATTAATAATGTCTACATTGTAGACTTAGATGAGAAATCTGAATCTACTATTTACTTATCTGCCAATTCTGAAAATGATGCTTTTGAATGGCATAGACGTCTAGGTCATGCTAGCTTTTCAACTTTAAATAAATTGGTCAAGCATGATTTAGTCAGAGGCATGCCTAGAATTAAATTCAACTCAATATCAAAAGCATGTGATGCCTGTGCTCTAGGCAAACAGACCAGAAATTCATTTAAATTAAGATCTGAGCCATTGTCTTCTAGACCAATGGAACTTCTTCATATGGACCTTTTTGGTCCAACTAGAACTCAGAGTGTTAATAGAAACAGGTTTGGCTATGTCATCATAGATGACTTCTCTAGATATTCATGGATATTTTTCTTAGCAAATAAGAGTGATGCATTTCAAAAGTTTAATCTGTTTTTCAATAAGGTCAAACAAGAAGGGAAGTACAAGGTTAGTTCTATTCAATCTGACCATGGAGGTGAGTTTGAAAACTCCATGTTTACTGAACTTTGTGACAAAGAAGGACTAACTCACAGGTTTTCTTCTCCCAGGACACCTGAACAAAATGGGATTGTGGAGAGAAGAAATAGAACAGTGGTGGAGATGGCCCGAACCATGTTGATTGAAAGCAAATTACCTAGAAGGTTTTGGGCAGAAGCGGCCAATACAGCAACCTACATAATCAACAGGGCCATGGTAAGACCCATACACAAGAAAACACCCTATGAGCTTCTAAAAGGTAAGAAACCAAACTTGTTTCATTTCAGAATTTTTGGAGAAAAATGTTTTATTCATAACAATGATAAGAAAGATTTAGACAAGTTTGAAGCCAAGAGTTCACCTGAAATATTCTTGGGTTACTCTGAAGTGTCAAGGGCATATAGGGTATTTAACATATCAGATCAGAAAGTGGAAGAATCTCCACACATCCTTTTCAGTGAAAAGAAAGATGTCTCTAATGTTGAAAATCTTGACAGGGATTCCAATCATGGTGGAGACTTTCTAGAAGACCAACAGGAAGAAGAGAAGACTCAGCCAAATGGAGAAACAAATTCCCCCAATCAGGAAGGACCAAGAGAAACAGGTGAGTCTTCAACAAACATCAGATTTCTTAAAGACCATCCTTTATATAAAGTCATAGGCAATCCTGAAGATCCTCTTCGGACTAGGTCTCATTTTAGAAATGTGAATAATGATGACTTAATTGCATTAGTCTCACAAATTGAACCCAAAACAGTAGAAGAGGCCTTAGCTGATCAAGCTTGGGTCAATGCTATGAGTGAGGAATTAGGTCAATTTGAAAGGAATAATGTATGGGAGCTTGTCCCAAGACCAGATGGTATAAATGTCATAGGAACCAAGTGGGTGTTCAAAAATAAAATGAATGAGGATGGAATTATCTCGAGGAATAAGGCCAGACTAGTAGCCAAAGGCTACTGTCAGGAATTCGGTGTAGACTTTGATGAATCCTATGCACCTGTTGCTAGGATGGAAGCTATAAGATTGTTGCTTGCCTTTGCATGCTCAAAGAACATAAAACTCCAACAAATAGATGTTAAAAGTGCTTTTTTAAATGGAGTCATTAAAGAAGAAGTTTTTGTTGAACAACCTCCTGGATTTCAATATTCTCCTCAACCTAACCAAGTTTTCAGGTTAAACAAAGCCTTGTATGGTCTAAAGCAGGCTCCAAGAGCTTGGTATGAAAGATTATCTGAATTTCTGATCAGCAAGGGCTACAAAAGAGGTAAAGTTGATCAAACTTTATTTACCAAGGGCATAAATAAAGATCTCATCATAGTTCAGGTATATGTAGATGACATTGTATTTGGATCTACTAAGCATGAACTATGTGATGAATTTTCTACCATGATGTCTGCTGAATTTGAAATGAGCTTGGTTGGTGAACTAAAATATTTTCTTGGATTGCAGGTACAGCAGCTAGAAGATGGGTGTTTCATCAACCAAACCAAATACACAATGGAACTGTTCAAAAGGTTTGGCATGGAAAACTTAAAGCACATTACTACACCCATGGGCACCAATACCTCATTGGATGCAGATGAGACAGGTAAAGAAGTAAATGCCAAACTTTATTGAGGTATGATTGGATCGCTTCTCTACTTGACAACCTCTAGACCAGATATACAATTCAGTGTAGGAATGTGTGCAAGGTATCAATCTAGACCCACTGAATTACACTTAGCTGCAGTTAAAAGAATCTTCAGATATTTGTCAGCTAGTCATTCTCTTGGTTTATGGTTTCCTGCATCTCACACACTTAACTTAGTAGCATACACAGATGCAGATTATGCAGGTTGTAAACTAGACAGGAAAAGCACTAGTGGCCATTGTGAATTCTTGGGTGGGTATTTAGTGTCTTGGGGCTCCAAGAAACAACATTCTGTGGCCCTCTCCACTGCAGAAGCTGAATATGTGACTGTAGGGAGTTGTGGAACACAAGTCATATGGATTAAACACCAGCTTCAGGACTACCAAGTAGACCTGGGATGCACACCTATTTACTGTGATAATACTAGTGCCATCAATCTTGTTAAAAATCCTGTTTTGCATTCACGAACCAAACACATAGAGATAAGACATCATTTTATAAGAGATGAGGTGTCTAAGAATAATTTTGAACTGATTCATGTAGGCACAGATAATCAGATTGCTGACATATTCACAAAACCTCTGGATAATGAAAAATTTTCCACATTGAGAAGAGAATTAGGCTTATACAAATTGTCTTAATTATGAAGCATGTTCTTGTTGTGAGGGGGAGTTGTGTTTGTCTGATGTTTAGCCTACTTTCATGCTGGTTTAAGGGGGAGTTCAGAATGCTTACTGGTTAGCTTTCAGGAATGCTCTAAATAAGGGGAAGCCTTGAGATTTTGCTGGAATGTTTTATTGAGGAATGCTATGTCTTAGGGGGAGCTGAGTTGTGATGTGAGAAGAGAAGTTCTTTGACAGATTCAAAAGGGCTGTCCAGATGTGTACCTTTGCTGGCCTTGCATGACTGATTTAGTGTGGTTCTCTCAGAAAGTAGAGTGTCACTTATCTCTTAAGTCTATAAGTCAGTGACTCTAATCTCCAAGTTAGAATCTTTCCTTTGGTACTCCTTCAGAGATCTGGACTAATTGCATAAAGTATATCTTCCTACATTGTCATTGATTATGGTTCAGGCCAAAAACTTGTATGTCTCGATATCTGACCCAATCAATTTGAAATCTAGACTTCAAGACTCAATTCAAGGAAAGTCCTTTTTGGTATTGTCTTCAATCATTCTATCTCTTTAACTCAAGGGCTTAACTGAACAAACATGTTCTGTTTTGATCACTGAGAAACTGGGAGCTTCATCAATAAAATGAATATTTCTCCCAAGTCATGAGGTGTCAAATGCTTAAAATGAATGGAAAGTCATGACAGAGCAATGGTGGCTTGATGGTGAGTAACTGGGGACTCTGGCCTCTAATCAAGGTGTTTCCTCATGTCAAAAGCCACAGTTACTAACTCTGTTCCTTTAAAAAAAAAAGGAAGGAAGTAATGAGGTACTCACTCTGAGTAACTGGGGATTCAGGCCTCTAATCAAGGTGTCTCCCTAATGTCAAAGGAAGTGAACTACCAACTTACTCATTGATCTTCTTGAAAATCATCTCCAACAAAAATTCCTTGTTGTTATGCAACTAATGGATTGCTTGTCTTCAATACCTTGAGAACACCTCTCTGATTTAGTCTCTTGCTGTCTTGTGGAATGGTTGAATGATCAGCTATATTTGGCCATACTTGTGAACTCCTGCTCTACATCATCCACTATGTATGCTGATAAACTTGTCTATCATTCTACTTCTCTATTGTGTACTGAAGTATAACGAATCTTCTCTTGAGATTAGAAACTCACTTATTCTCTTAAGACCTACTCGTGACTTTCTGTACTAAGCAGTTACTGCCCTGAGTCCTCATGTTTCCAGCACTGTCATACATACTGTAGTTCTTTTTGCTGATGTCAAAGGGGGAGAGAAGTTTGCAATATCAAGTGAGTATTGGTTTTGTCTTGAGCTGTGAGGGGAGTCATGTTGCTTCGTGGAAGATATGGTTATGAGTTGTGGGGGAGATGAGAGTGTGCTGTAGGGAATGTTTAATTCATTTGCATGAGCATGTCTTGAATTTATTCTGCTTGTTGCAGCTGGTATTAACTTTTTATTGAAATTTGATATTGCTTGATTCATAGTGTTGTCATCATCAAAAATGGGGAGATTGTTGCATCCCTATGGTTTTGATGATGTCCCACACTATAAATCAATCTTCTATCTCTAGATGAATGCTGTTTCATCATGTGAGTGAGTACAGTTCAATGGATGTCAGATAACATGCTCTACCTTAATTTTGCCTACACTCTGTCTGCACAGTTTTCACACCAGTGCGTCAACTCAGTGTGCTGATGCGTCGACCCTTCAGTCATTGCATGTCTCTGTTCTCACACCAGTGCGTCAACTCAGTTTGCTGATGCGTAGACTCTTCTGTTCAGGTTCTTCATTTGATTAAGTCTATTCATCATCAGTTGAACGTAAAAGTAATACATTACAGCGTCAACTCATTAGGCTACAGCGTCAACTCAGCATGTTTGCTCTTCGCCTTCAGGGTATTCAAGTCTATACACCCTATACTCATTCAAGTCTGTTCAGCCGTTTGCATCTCATAAAGTCTATACATTTGGTTCCTTGGGCAAAGTCTATACATCGCTTAGTCTGCACATTGCCTTCATCCCAAGTGCTCAAAGCCTAAGTCTATACACTCGTTTGTGAGACCTTCAACTCTGTACACTGCTTGAGCCTCACCAAGTATGTACATCGCCCAACTGATTTGGCAAGTCTATACAATGTGAAGTCCTCACCTCGTCTTGATTCAAGTCTATACAGTCTGAAGTCTACGTTGCTCTTCATCCACAGAGTCTGTACAGCCTATCTGACTTCATAGGTAGCATGCCTTTAGTGCGTTGACGCACTTGGGTGATTGCGTAGACGCAATGGTGCGTCTTTCGCTTCCTTATTGTTCACTGCGTCGACGCTGACACTGGATGCGTTGACGCATTGGTCAGCTTGCCTAGGGAGTGAGCATTTCTCTTGAGGAGCTGAGTCGACGCTGCACGCTGGAAGCGTTGACGCCTTGGCTGTTGACCAAGGGTCTTTTGATCAGCATCAAAGTCTGAACATTGTCCACTTATTACAAGTCTACACATTGGGTTGTACGACCACAATCCTATACATTCTGTTATTACAACTTGAGTCTTCAGAGCTCACAGCACACTCATTACAAGTCTGTACAATGGTTAGGCTTTGTGAAGTCTACACAGTGGCCGAGCAATGTGAAATCTACACATTTGTTCCCACTAGTGGTCTATACATTGGCTAAGGGTCTTCAAGTCCATACAGAGTCATCTGATACATGCTGTCTGAAGTCTGTACAGCATGCCTTGCTGTTTACAGCTTTCAAAGACACATTGCATTGCGTCAACGCAGTGCATAGGCACGTAGTGTAGCGTCAACGCATTGCATTGTGCATGCCTTGTAAAGTGTACACATTGGTAACAATCGTTTGCATTGTTCATGTCTATACACTGCCCTCATGTGCATTTTATTCAGTAAGTCTATACACTCTCTCACGGTGTGCACACTTACTCAGTTGTGTTTCTGAAGTATATACATTCATGTTGAAAGCCTGAACTAACTAAGTCTATACATTCCATCTGTCTGTCTGCAGGCGATTCAGGCTGATGATTGGGCACGTGAACCGAGGTTGGCACCTGACACGTGATCCAAGATAAAAGGTGCTTGACACGTGGGTGGCAACCTTGTCAAGATGCTGCCATGTGGTCGAAATTCAAATGATCTGGCCAAAAGTGCATGGGCGGGAACCTGGCAGCCACACTCCATTATCTGCTATAAATAGAGAGCTTCATCCTTCAGTAGAAGCTCGATCGTGAAAAGAAAAAGCAGAAGCCATTGGTGAGAGTCTGCACGATCCAGAAAAGAAAAAAGAGCAGAGAGTTCCATATCTGAGAGGAGTTTGTTCGAGAGAAAGAGAGTGTGTGTGGATTGATGAATTGCTTCATTTGAAGCTACATTTGTAATGGGTTTCAGAACCGATTTCTCCTTCATTGGTTTTTGTTTCTATTTTGCTTTCGTTTAATTTTGTTCTTCCATTCTGATTTGAATTGGTTTCCCTCCGGTGTGTGGAGGAAGGGAGTACTACTCCAGTTTCCCTCTGGGTTGCAGAGGAAGAGAGATCGGTGATCTCTGGTGTTGTTAGTGACAGGGTGTCATTAACAGTTTCCCTCCGTGTGTGGAGGAAGGGAGAGGATTCTCCGGTTGTGTTCTATCTGGGAGCTAGAACAGGTTTCAAGTTCTGTGGGTAGCAGAGCTTGGTCAAGGGATTTGTTTCCCTTGGGTGTTCAAGCTGTGTGGCAGCATGTTGTATGCAGACTAAGTCTGCTGTGATCTAGCTTTGGCTAGTGGAATCCTCACTCTAGTTGGAGTGAGGGGTGGATGTAGATTGCGGACTGCAATCGAACCACCTAAAAACCGAGTGCCTCCTCTGTGGTTTGCTATTGATTTCTGTGCTCTTCATCTGCTTGTCCCTTTGCCTTCGAGTGATCAGTTCTTCACTCTCATCTATACTTCTCTGTGCACGGGTTAAGGAGGTGCGTTAGCAGTAGAATCTATTTTCCGCCTGAATTTTTGCAAATTAGGAGTGATCTATTCATCCCCCCCTTCTATATCACTCTTGCTGCGCTAACACGGGTTCCTCCTGTGGTTTCAGGAGAAAAAAGATTTGTTTCTCCAGGTTGCTGGTGACTTATTATCATCAGTGGTTCCCTCTATTATGGAGGAAGAGAGGTCCGAGACCTCTAGTTTGCAGGTGACTTGGTGTCACCTGTGCTTCCCTCTGGGTTTCAGAGGAAGAGAGACTTGGGTCTCTAGGTTCTCCTCCGGTTTGGAGGAAGGAAGGATTGGTCCTCCGGTTCTGGTCTTGTGGGTTGCAAGTCTAGGTGTTCCCTCCTGGTCTGGAGGAAGAGAGACTGTGTGTCTCTGGTTTCCAAGTGGCTGGGAGTCACTTGGGGTGTCCCTCCGGTTGGGAGGAAGAGGGGAGGTTGTTCCCCTGGTCAAGCTGTTTGGCAGCACGTGTTTACAGACTGAGTCTGCTATTTCTAGCATTGCTAGTGGAAGCCTCACTCCGGTTTGGAGTGAGGGTTGGACGTAGGTCTTGGTGACCGAACCACCTAAAAATCCCTTGTGCAGTGGTTTGATCTGTGATTTCTGTTTCTGCTTCCGCTAGATGATTGCATTGGGTCGATATGGTTTAATTGCACTGACTGTGTGATTGTTATCGCTAGATGGTTGCTAGGACCGTGATTCCCTTGGCTGTCCTAGTGACCAATCGGGTTTGCATCCTTGCTGTTTAAGCATTTATCCATCGACCCTGTGAGTATCTCTTCATACGATTTTAATTTGGCCAAAAATCTTTAGTAGATCCATTCACCCCCCCTCTGGATCTCCGTTGTCGTCTTATTCGCATCCAACAAATGCTGTGTATATAGGGCCCGGTCTGGACCTGGGAGGAGCGCCCGAAGGTACTTGTGCCCATTAGAGTTTATTGACCACAGTGTTTGGCATTACACCGAAGTACTTGCTTGACTTGCTTGACTTGAGACATTCCACACGTACTCTCTCTACTTGCTTGACTTGACTTGCGTGGCCCAGAACGGGCGATACTTGACTTGCGTGACCCAAAAAAGGGCAAAGTACTTGATTGATTGAAATAGCCAATTCTATTGACACGTACTTGATATTACATGCTTGAACACGAATTTTTCTTGCTTGTACAATGGGATTTTACTTGTACATGAGTTCTTACTTGTACATGTGTTCTTGCTTGCCCGAAAAGCGGCATCTACATCTATAAAGTTCTTGATATCCTGCTTGTCAAATACTTGAAATCATGCGATACTCTCTCTATACAGTTCTTGACTTCTTACTTATTCATCATGCATAGATATACCCGTATACCTGATTTTCGTACTTGTTCATCATACATTATTATACCTGCATTACATATAACATGTAAATCACTTAAAGATTGCTCGAACTTGAGATGTAATTCCTACTGAGTGATTCACTCATCCAGTTGTTTCCTAACATTTTTCAGGTAATTCGGATAGCGACATCCACTTGAATGGGAATGAGACCGAGTGAAGAGTGCTAGAGTCACCGATCATCTACCGTCAGCTAGTCGCGTCTTTTGATTTATTGAGTCCTACCTTGTATTTCTAGTTATGTTTGGTCTAGTCGATTGAAACCTTGTTAATGCATGTAGCCTAGTATTTGGATGTTAATTTGGAATTGTCATGGACTAGCTTTATCATCTTTTGATTAATCGGATAGTTGTCACTTTGGACTATTGGGATCGTTTTAGATATTTTTAGTCTTTTGCGCACTCTGTATTTATGTAAAAAAAAAATCGCTCTAATGACACGATCTATATAGACGCGTCACGCATCCGAGTATCTTCCGCGCTCGAGAGGTGACAGTCTTCGTGGTATTAGAGCCTAGGATTTCAATTCCCTAGGAAATTAGAAGGAATAAGAAGTCAGGAAATTAGAAGTCATGATTGAAATCTAGGAAAAACCCAAGTCTAAGGATAGGTTTATACCTTACTCGGTGAGATGGGTAGAGCCATGGATTAAGTTCTATATTGACTTTTGAACTTATAATTAAACCCGATCATTATTATGCTTAAACCCTTTTGTAGGATCATGGCTGCTGAAAGAGCACAATGGCGCGAGATATAGCGCACCGTGCAAGGCCTTACACAGGCGCTACAGCAAGTGGCGCAAGGCAGGGCTAACCATGGAGCCAGTGATCTCCACAGGAGTTTTCGTAACATGAACCCACCAAGGTTCACGGGTTTGTCTGACCCCGAGGATGCTGAAAATTGGTTAAAGGAGATGGAGCGAATTTTCCGTGTGATGCAATGCACGGATGAGGACAAGGTTCTATTGGCTATATTCCAACTGGAGCGGGACGCTCGATGTTGGTGGGAATCCATGGAAGCAACATTGCTCGATGACCACGTCCCATGGGATGAATTCGCTCAGCATTTCAACAACAAGTACTTCTCCGACCATATCCAGGAAAAGAAGGACGTGGAATTTGCTGCATTGAAACAACAGACCTTCAAAGTGGCCGAGTATGAGGCCCATTTTTCAAGACTGGCTAGGTATGCACCCCACTTGGTGTGTGCGGAGAAGATGAAGGCTAAAAGGTTCCTCAACGGGCTTCGGCCCCACTATGATGGGGGCATCACTCATCCTTCACATTTTTCCAAGCTCCTATTGCTCGCCATCATGGCTCCATTGTGTCTGTTACATTTTTCTAAAGTCGAGTCATGTAATTTTCATATTTTATTTGAGTCATATCATTATAATTTTCTTTTTATTTGAGTCATGTACCTAGGTTAATGAGTCATCTACCTAAGTTAAGTGTCATAGGGTTGATTAGTTTGGTTATTGGGCCCAATTTCATTGGGCTAGGCCCAGGGGCGCCCCCTTCCCCCTTGGTTATTTGTCATTAGTCCTAAAGTCAGGGACTTATTATAAAATGTGGGTTCCCTATAAATAGGACCCCATTCTCTCCATTTTTAGTTAATGAATGAATGAATGTAGAATGAATCTTGAGTTCCATAAAATTACATTTCTTTGGTGAGAAGCCATAGAGTGGAGTGAGAAGCTCCAACCCCCCTCTCTCTATCTCTCATCAAGGGAGGGTCGCCCCCCTCTCTCTCTCCTCACCCTCCCACCTACTTTCTCTCTCCTTCCCCCTCCATTGAAGGTATTCCAACTCCCCTCACCCCTCTCTTTACTCCACCCCAACCCCAAGAGATCCCCACCCAATCCTAGCTCCACCGTCCAACTCCCAACTACCCACTTTCCCTTCCCAGGCAAGCCTCCACCTTCCCAAGGCTGAAGGGGCTCAAACCCTAGGCCAAATTCAAGTTTTCCCCTCCCTTTCCCATCCCCCCAAACCCTAGGCCACCCCCTCCAGATCTGGTCACCCTCCCCATCCTCCCTCTCCATTCTCTCAAGAACATCCCCCATCTCCTTCCTCCACCTTGTGCAGAGAGAGCAGGCCGGACCTGAGCCCCCATCCCCTGCTAGCTCTGCCCCCTACCTCTCCCAGCCACCCCCACCAATCCCTAACACCCTCCACCATCCCCCACATCCATTAGCCCCCCACCCCTTGCTGTGTTGGCCCCCTTCCAGCTCCTTTCATCTTTGTCAAGTGGAAGACCTTGCAGCAGCTCGTAGGCAGCAGAGAAGCTTCTGGTTGCAGAGCCTGCCACAGCTTCATCCCAGAGCCCCTGGATGCACAAGAGGAACCATCGGAAGTGTCTCCAAGTCCTCTCCGCAACGGTGGTCATCTCTTCCCCGTCTGAGCTCGTGGCTGCCCGGAGGAGCCGTCGTCGCCGGACTGCATAACTTCTTCCTGACAGTCAACCAGAAGCAACTTGCAGAGGCTCCCACGGCCATTCCCCTGAAGTTCTTGAAGCGGGGCTTAGCTGTGATCTTCTACTACAAGTCTCCTGCCACCATGAAGAAGCGGCACTCCGTTCGGCTCCGAAGCTGTGAGTTCCAAATTTTCTCCCTCTGGTGCGCTGATCAGTTTCCTCTGGAATCAGTCTGATACCCCGGCACTGTTTGGGTCCTCGCCATCTGCTCCGACTTTCTCCGGCATCGCCGGTGATCTCCGATCGAAGAAGACTCAACCACGAATCTAACGACTCTGGCCACGCCTGAATCAGAGCTCGGGAGCGTCCGTGGTGGCCTCATCTTCCTGCTGCAGAGGTGCAGAAGCTACCAGAACCAGCACACATAGACCTTCTTCGTGCCTCTGCCCCGACCAACGCCCTCATTCAGAAATTACCCCAAAAATTGGACGTCCTCCCGGGTCAACTATGAAGGTTTTGCCACTAGTTTTGTCGCAATCGAAGTTCGAGGAAGTCCGCAGCGGTGCCGACAGTGACAGTCTATCCCTTGTTCCTGAGAGTGGACAGATTCGGCGGATTTCTTGTCTTAATCCTCTAAGCTAATTTTTCCTCTCCCCGCCTGGCCGGCTTGCCGCCCTTCCCTGTGGGAGGTAGTGTTTGAATGTAAAATTGACTTTCCCTCCCCTTGTTCAACCCCCTTACTTGGGGAGTAGTGGTGTAATTTCTTAAATTTCAGGTTGAAGCTTTTCCAGCGCGGCGTGCGGGTAAGCCCACGCTTCCTCGCTCGCCCTCGTCTCCGACCAGGATCGATGTCTTCACACCGATTAGGTGTGTAATTACCCGAGATCCGAACACCAGGAAGGCCCGATAACCTAAATCTCGAACTGCCACTCACGAGCCCGAAGACTCGGAAGGGTTGAAAGGATGGTGTGGAGATACACAAGAATCTAAAATAATTGCAGAGTTACGCAGTTAAATGAATTAAGCAGGAAGCAATAAATAACATTAATTAAATTACATGGTCCACAAAAATAACAGCAGTCTAAAAAGACAGTAGTCCACAACTAGTACAGTCCAAAGAAAAGTATGACTACACGGGGCGTACCCAGGGACTGGCAACTAACCCTGGGCACCTGAACCACGTGGAGCCTCTGAAGCGCTCCCCTGAAGCCTCGTCTCACCTGAAACATGGTGAAAACACGCAGGGAATGAGCCTCAAAACATAAGGCTTAGTAGGGATCATCTGGTCTCCACCTCACAAACTGAGAAACTGTGCAGAAAGTAACTACAAGCTACTACAACGGCTAGTACCGAACACACGACATGAAAAAAGAGACAACTTGTCAAAAGCCAAAGAGTCGCTACCACACGAAGACAGGAGTACCAACCCACTAGAAGCAAGGCCAGATGCGTCCACTGATGACTTAAACCGCACCTCGGGTGTCTCCCTCCGGCCCAGCGGGAACTGAGACACCGTACAAGTAACCACAGAACAAGTGACTAGCAGGGGTCGCGCTCGTCAGCGCGGGTCCACTGCCCCCAACCACGTGTGCACACACAGACCATACATCCTAGGTCTGGCCCTCTGACTGGTTTTCCCCTCAGCCAGACTCTGGCGTCAAATGTGGGGCCCTACGGAAACCAGTCTAAGAATTATCTCTCGGGGTAGCCTTGCCACCACTCCCTGGTGGGACCACTCGCGTGTCGGAAGGCTATGACTAGTGGAGGGTCACTGAAGGAGTAGACTCTCTAGTCAACAAAAAAAAACGTCTAAACCGGACAAAGTACAAGGGCCGCTTCTCGTACCGACACCGACTCACGATGACACGAGCCGAGAACACCAACTCTTAGGATCCCACGGCACCCTCACGTATGGACCTACATGATGCCCAACATCAGTCAGACCACGGGTCAGTACGCGGATCGAGATCCACTCACCCGAGACTCGAATCGGCAAAGCATAACTCCGATTGGACATAGATCTCTGGCAGTTCAGAATTGGGCCGCCACAGGGACTGTAGCGGTTCAACAATGGGCCGCCACACCCTGGGTTGCAAAAGAAATGGCGGTCCTCTATAGGGCCGCCAGAGGGATGTGGAGGGCGTACCTTCGGCTGCCACACCCAAAAATTCCTCAACGGTCGAAAGCCAACGGTCGGAAGTCAACGGTCAACTCGCCCCTCTGGCGGTCGAACCTTGGAGCGCTTCACGCTCTGGCGGTTTATCGTGCGGCCGCCAGGCCGACGGACGCCCTGCCGACAAAACAGTAACCTGTGACGCACCCGCCTTGGGCCGCCACAGCGTCTGGCGCACCTATCCTGGGCCCCTAGAGACTCTGGCAGTCTCTGGAAGGACCGCCACACCAGCCCGAGAACGGGCCGGCGGGAAAGACCCAAAAATCCAAACCACGCCTCCAAACATCCACGGATGAGGGGGAAAATAAGAGGGAAGCTTCCTTATAGCCCCTAGCATGCATCTACACCCTCGAATCCGTCTAAAACGTGACGAAACGGTAGATCAGCACACAACCCCCAAAACATGGATTTTGCCTACCCGGCTCAAAAACGCCCCTCTCGACCTGTCCTCGGCCTACAAATCACGGGGGACGACGAGATGAGCATGGGGATTCATCTCCCTACCTCAATGGAGCTAGAGCTCCGCCGAAACGCCGTCGATCGCAAGAAAATGCTTTAAAACCCTCATTCTTCCACACTTCCCACGAGCTCCGCACACCGCCGCGATCGCCACACCACCACCACCGTCGCCGCGCCGTCACCTGGCCGCCGTCTGCAGCCGGGGAGAGGGTCGCCGCCGCGTCCACCGGAGAGGGGGAAAGGAGAGGGGTCGGGTGCGCTCACGGGAGGAAGAAGGAGGAAGAAAGAAGAAGAAAGAGAAAGGAGAAAGAAAAAGGAAAAAGAAATGGGATTATATAGAAAATCTCAATTTTCCAAAAAATATGGAAAAATAGAAAAATATACCGCCGCGATCATTGGAATGCGCTGATCGCTATGGTACCATCCCTGAGTAGGTGAACGACTCGGTCTACCCGCTACGGGGTTTCGTAGGTCCTGTCAGGGAAGAACACGGGAAATCGCGGAACATGTTCCGGGACCTCCGAAACTGATCAGAATCGCACGGATCCGAACACGAAAGATGTCCGAAACATAATTTCGGACACAACGGAGTCATACTCTCTGAGAAAATAGATCCGGGACCCGAAAAAAAGGATTCGAAGGGTCCGAGATATTACAGCCCTCCCCCCATAAACAAATTTTATCCTCGAAATTTAAAATAAAGCACAGGGGAAAGAAAAAGGATACTCACTCGAATAGGTAAGGGAACTACTGACACATCTCATCCTCACGCTCCCAAGAAGGCTTACCACCAGAGTGCTGCTGCCACACCACCTTAACCAGTGGGATAACCTTGTTCCGTAGGTGCTGCTCTCGCCGATCCTCAATACGGATAGGGAACTGCGGTAGAGACAGATCAGGAGTCACTTATGGCCAAACTGAATCCTCCAACACATGAGAAACATCGGGAATATACTTCCTCAACATCGAGACATGGAACACATCATGCACCGCTGCAAACTCAGGAGGTAGCTGCAACCGATAAGCAACCTCACCGATGTGCTCCATGGTGAGGAAAGGACCAACATAGCGGGGACTCAGCTTCCCACGCTGTCCAAATCTCATCACTCCCTTCATGGGAGAGACCATAAAAAATACACGGTCACCGACCGTAAAACAGAGTGGCTGCCTTCTCCGATTGGCATAACTCTTCTGCCGACTCTGCGCCGCCAACATGTTCTGACGGACCAGATGCACCACATCAATGCACTGCTGCACCAGCTCCGGCCCCGTCACAACACGCTCACCAACCTCTGACCAATCGAGTGGAGTCTGACATGGTCGCCCGTACAACGCCTCATAAGGAGCCATCCCAATGCTTGAATGATAGCCGTTGTTGTGGGCAGACTCCACCAATGGTGGATGGTGAATCCAACTCCCTTGCCATTCCAGACAACAAGATCTCAACATATCCTCTAGCGTCTGAATGGTCCTCTCCGACTGACCATCTGAGTGAGGATGATACGCTGAGCTAAATACTAACACCGTGCCAAGAGCTCATTGGAAACTCCTCCAGAATCCAGAATTGAAACGCGGATCTCGATCGGACACAATGGAAATGGGAATCCCATGCAAAGGTACGATCTGCTCCACATAGAGACGAGCCAACTTGGACACACTCCAGCTGACTTTGATATATAACAACCGAGCCACTTTCGTCAGCCTATCCACCAGCAACCAAATACTATCCTGCCCGCTCGGAGTCCTCGGCAATCCCACCACAAAATCTGTGGTCACATGGTCCCATTTCCACGCGGGAACCTCCAAAGGCTGAAGAGCACCTCCTGGTCGCTGATGCTCTACCTTTACCTGCTGACAGGTCAGGCATCGGGCCACATACTCAGTAATATCTCTCTTCATGCCAGGCCACCAGAACTGCCTCTTCAAGTTTCGATACATCTTTGTCAGACCCGGGTGCACAGTGTACCGACTCCCATGAGCCTCCCGTAACACCACACGCCTCACCTGCTCCTCGACTGGGACATACAACCTACCACGGAATCTCACAGCTCTGTCCTCGCCGAAGCCCACATCAGCCAAAGCCAAAATCTGGGGTAACTCAGGGTCTGCACGCTGAGCATCTGTCACCTGGCGATGAATCGTAGGCGTGACAATCAAGCTCCTAAGAACAGCTGACCCCGGCTCCTGGGGAACCTTAAGCCTAAATGTCACGGCCGGCACCTATTCCCAGAGCCTCCATTTCCTCATCATCATGGTGCTAACAACGACCTTCCTACTCAAGGCATTGGCAACGACATTCATCCTGCCCGGCTGATAAGACAGGGTGAAGTCATAATCCTTCATATACTCCATCCATCGCCTCTGTCTGAGGTTGAGGTCCTTCTGAGTGAACACATACCTTAAACTCTGATGGTCTATGAACACCTCAAACTTCTCACCGTACAGATAATGCCTCCAAATCTTCAATACAAAGATCACAGCCGCTAACTCAAGATCATGGGTAGGGTAGTTCTCCTCATGGGGCTTGGAGAGGGGGATTTCTGTAGCCCAATTAAGATCAGCCGAACTAGGCCCCTCAGGGCCCAAAAAGGCTCAGCTCAACCAAGTGACAGCCCCCTGGGGCCCACTTAGGCGAGAAAGCCCAATAAAATATTTGCTCGAGGATACTACCTTCCTAGGCGGCCGCTAGGCTCGGAAGGCCCGAGCGTCGGTCAGGTCACAGGAAAGGTCCATGCCCGAGCCATCCCTCCACGCGGGAGAAGAAGGCACATGCTGACCGATCCGACCCATCTTCATCCGAGCTAAGCCTATCGCCCGGATAGGGCTGGCCTCTCTGAGCTCGGTACGAACGACGATTGCTTATCCGTACAGCCGTTAAGAGTCCTCTATGAGCAGGAAGTTATAAAGGTGAGGGACTCCAGCTCCCCAAGGTGATAACGCTCCCATGATAGGGCAATAAAAGCCCACGTCGAGGACGTAACCCCCACCTGAAACCCCTCGACTTACAGGACTCCAGAAGACGGCGCACTATTTAACCCAGGGATACCCTCCGGCGAAAGGTAAGGGCAATCACATGCTCAAAACTCCTGAGCAGGAACCACTTCACCCTTCTGGTGGAGAGGGATCTCGCGCAGAAGCTACTTCCCCCCTATATTGCTCCCACCATAGCTCTACTGACTTAAGCATCGGAGGGTTTTCCCCAGGAACTCATCCCTGGGCCCCCTGATCCGTTTCCCTTTCTTGCAGTTCCCTATCCGGTGATCCACTGCCCGCTCAGGACCAGCGCGAGATCTTGCCTCTTCATCTGGCGCCGTATGTGGGAAAAGTACAAAGAGCCAGTATGGTGCGAAGGAGCTCAGAGAGGAGGTCCGCCGGTGACAGGGGAAAGGCCATGGTAGCGGCGGGGGATGGCCCCTCTCGGGCCTCGTTGAACCCCCCCTCCAACGCCAGTGCCCCCGCCGACGGACCACCACCACCCCCCCTGCGACGGTAGGGCTACCGCCCAACGGTGGTACGGACGCCTTCCAGGCCCTCAACGCGAAACTGGATGTCCTCGTGGAACTCATGAGGACCTAGGCGGCTAGGGTTGGAAGGTCCCGCGCCCCGTCAGGGAGCCCTCCCCGCGAGAATGCATCCCAGCACACCGCCGGAGGCCGCTTCACTCTCTGCGGCCAGCAGATCATCCGTAACATGATTGGAGGACCCACGCAGGCTCCACCTCGGGAGCAAGAGGCTTCCTCCACACCAAGGCGGGGAAAACCTGGGGCGCGCCGTCTGAACCCGGAGACCGATGTTCCCGGGGATCACCAGGACGCTCCTCCCAGCCCCACGGCACGATAACAGCCGGAGTTATCCCTCCGATTGTGAGATTTCGAGAGGCGTTACGCAGAACAGGAGCGCGCCCTCCGCGCCCTGTAGAAGACCTCTTTCTCGGAGGATGAGGAGAAATCCCCGTTCTCCGAATACATCTTGAAGGTAGAGGTGCCTCCCATAACCTCCATCCCGACCTTCAAGCTCTACGACGGCCAGGGCGACCCGACCGATCACTACGATAGCTTCGATGCTCTGATGACCTTGCATGGAGCGTCGGACGCCATCAAGTGCCGAGCCTTCGCGACCACCCTGGTCCAGGACGCCCAGACATGGTTCCGGGCCCTCGCCCCCGGATCCATCCGAGACTTCAAGCAATTTGGGCGAGTCTTCAAAGAGAGTTTTACCGGAAGTGCCCCCCCAAGGTCAGTAGCGGGGCTCCTGGCCCTCAAACAGGCACAAGGGGAAAGACTCCGGGCTTATATTCACCGATTCAAGTCGGAAGCCCTGAGAATCCCCCGCCTGGACGTGGCCTCAGCCATAACCACGCTGACTGGGGGCACCCGGAACGAGAATCTCCACCGTGAACTTGTCCTCCACCCTCCCTCGACCCTTGCCGAGCTAGTGACTCAGGCATTACGCCACGCCGAGTGCGAAGAGGTGCTCAACACTTGCCGAGACACAACCGGCTCGGGTCGGGAGGGGGACAGGAAGCGGGCTTCCGAGCCAAGCTCAGGTTCGGGGAAAAGGCGGAACCGCGATGGGGAACGCAAGGAACCATCACGGAAGTACGAGTGGTACACCCCACTAGCCGCACCAGTCTATGAGATCTACGAAGGCATCAAGGACTTGGGCCTCCTCCGCCAACCCGAGCCAATGAGATCAAAGAACCGTAATCGCAACAAGCACTGCTTGTTCCACAGCGATCACGGGCACCACACCGGTGACTACCACCAGCTCCAGGATGAGATTGAGCGCCTCATCCGTCAGGGACATCTAGCTCGGTTCATAGCCGAGCGTAAAGAAGACCGAGGCACCCCGGAGGAGATCGACAATGCCCCCCGCGGGGTGCACATCAATGTCGTCTCCGGAGGAGCAGCATAAGGCGGCTACAGCAACCGAGGAAGGAAGCGTCATGTCGAGCGGGTGAGCCGAGCCATAGAGCCTCCCAAGGCCCCGCCGAGTGAGCCCCAGGTCATAGTCTTCTCCGACCGAGACCTGGAAGGGCTGAGCACCCCGCATGACGACGCCCTCGTGATTTCGGCTACGATAAACCATTGTAACGTAGATAGGATTCTAGTTGACAATGGGAGTGCCCCTGATGTACTGTCTTATGATTGTTTCCTTAAGATGGGGGAGGAACCATCCAAACTCCGCCCGATCCGAACCCCTCTCTGCGGGTTCAATGGCCTGGCCACCTATCCTGAGGGAGCCCTAAGCCTGCCGGTTACCCTCGGCACCCCACCCAAAACCGTTACGGTCATGGTGGACTTCATAGTGATTAAATATATGATAGCATACAATGCCATCTTCGGCCGGGGAATCCTCGGCCGAATAAAAGCGGTGCCGTCTACCTATCACCAGAAAATGAAGTTCCCCACCAAAAATGGGTTGGGGGAAGTCCGAGGTAACCAGGCCGCGGCCAGAAGGTGCTACAATATCTCGGTAGAGGCCACAAGGCCGGACGGGAAGGACAAGGGCCCCCGGGGAGTCGAGGATAAATCCGCAACCACCGAACCTAGTGGCGAATTGCTGGCGGTTTTCCTAAATGATGACCCGACCCTAGGAGTAAAGATCGGAGCCGACCTACCGTCTGAGGTTCAACAATAATATAAAAAGTTCCTTTCTGAGTACATCCGGGTTTTTGCTTGGGCTGATGATCAACTTTCTGGGATACCAGAGGAGACGGTAATGCACAAGCTCAACCTCGACCCCGCCGTGAAGCCCGTACAGCAGCACAGGAGGAAGCATGCACCGGAGAAACATGCGATCATCAAGGTGCAGGTCACCAAGGGGCAAGAGACTGGCCTTTTTAGGCCGGTCCTGTACCCGACGTGGCTAGCCAATGTCGTCCTGGTACCGAAAGCTTCAGGCAAGTGGCGGATGTGCATGCATTTTATCGACCTGAATAAGGCCACCCCTAAGGACTGTTATCCGTTGCCGAGCATCGACCAATTGGTTGACTCAACCTCGGGCAACGAGATACTCAGCTTCCTAGATGTCTATTCAGGTTACCACCAGATCAGAATGGATCTAGAAGATGTCGAGAAGACTGCCTTCATCACCGACTACGGCGTATGCTGCTACACCTGGATGCCTTTCAGGTTGAAAAACGCCGGAGCCACGTACCAGAGGTTGGTCAACCACATGTTTGAAGGACAGCTAGGTCGGAACGTCGAGGCCTACATCGACGATATGCTCGTCAAGACCCCCAAGGCCGAGGACCACTTCACCGACCTCACTGAGACCTTTGACACCCTCCTGAGGTACAACTTGAAGCTCAATCCTGCCAAGTGTGCCTTCGGAGTGAGATCCGGGAAGTTCCTGGGTTTCCTAGTCACTCAGCGTGGGATCGAGGCCAACGCCGACAAGGTCCAGGCCATCCTGGACATGCGCCCGCCCACCTGCATCAAGGACGTCCAACGCCTAACTGGGCGTGTCGCCGCTCTCAGCCGGTTCCTATCCCGTGCGGCCGAACGATGCTTGCCCTTCTTCAAGCTGTTGAGGGGGCCCAAATTGGCATCTGCTACGTTCGCATGGGATGAGGAATGCTAGAGAGCGTTCACCGAGCTCAAGGAGTTCTTGGCCTCGCCCCCGGTGCTCTCCAAGCCCGTTCCGGGTGAAGTCTTACTGCTCTATCTCTCGGAAACACCATCAACGGTTAGCTCGGTCCTAGTCAGAAATGACTCGGGAGTCGAGAGGCCGGTCTACTACACCAGCAAGGTGCTCAACGAGGCTGAAAAAAGGTACCCCGCAACCGAGAAACTCGTGCTAGCGTTGGTTACCTCCGCCAAGCACCTCCGGCCCTATTTCCAGGGTTACCCCATCACCGTGCTAACCGGTGAACCATTGAAGAAGATCCTGGCCCACCCTGAAGCCTCGGGACGACTCGTGAAATGGGCCATTATGCTTGGGGCCTACGATATATCCTATTGGCCGCGCTCAGTTGTGAAAGGCCAAGCGCTTTTCGACTTCATCGCCGAAAGCACCATCCCGACTGAAGAAAGATCCCCGTCCGCTCCCGGGCCGACCTGGGAATTGTTCGTTGATGGATCCTCCAACTCAGTCGGTAGTGGTGCCGAAATCCTCCTGAAGTCCCCCGAAGGAGTAGAACTGCAATACGCCTTGAAGTTCAGCTTTCAGGCATCCAACAACGTTTCCGAGTAGGAGGCCCTTATCTCGGGAGCACACATGGCCCGGTGGTTAGGGGCTGAGCGAGTCAAAATCCATACTGACTCCCAGCTGGTCGCTAGCCAAGTCAACGGCGAGTACGAAGCTCGAGAGGCACCAATGATCAAATACCTCCAACTGGTCAGAGACCTGGCCCAACAGTTTGAGAGATTCGAGGTAGTCCGAATAGCTCGGGAGGAAAACTCCCGAGCGGACGCCCTCTCTCGGCTGGCCTCCTCTCTCGACCCCGAAGGTACCCGATCGATCCTCCTTGAAGAGCTAGAGCACCCGAGCATTGACTCGGAGCTCCTTACTGTTGACTCAGCCATTCCGAGCGACTGGCGCACCCCCTACCTGTCGTGGCTCCGGGACTCTCAAGAGCCTTTCGACCATCGAGAGGCCCGCAGATTGAAGTACCAAGCCCGGCGCTTCGTCATCCTCGACGACACTCTCTACCAGAGATCTTTCTCCGGTCCCCTCCTGAAGTGTCTCGGCCCCGACGAAGCCAACCGAGCTATCCAAGATATTCATGAAGGCCTGTGCGGAGCGCACTCAGGAGGAAGGTCACTCACTCAGATCCTGCTACGGTAGGGTTACTGGTGGCCCACTCTGCAGCGCGACTGCACGGCCTACGTGCAACAGTGCGACCGATGCCAGTGATTCGACCACTTAGTCCATCAGCCGACTACGGAGCTCGTCACCCTGACCAAGCCATACCCCTTTGCTCGGTTGGGAATCGACATTCTTGGGCCGTTCCCTATGGCTCAGGCCCAGAAGAAGTTTATCATCGTCGCCATCGACTACTTCACCAAGTGGATCGAGGCCGAAGCCACGATGAGGATCACCGAGACAATCGTCTGGAGTTTCGTCTGGAAGTCGATCATTTGTCGCTACGGCATCCCCCGGGTGATAGTGAGCGATAACGGTCGACAATTTGACTCTCGTTATTTCCGAGACAGATGTGCCGACCTAGGTATTCACAACCACTTCACTTCGGTCACCCACCCTCAGGCCAACGGGCTAGTCGAGAATGCCAATAAGACTATCTTAAAAGGCATAAAGACTAGACTCGGCAAGGCCAAGGGCAACTGGCTCGAGGAACTGCCTAGCGTACTTTGGTCCCACAGAACGACTCCCAGAACGGCAACCGGTGAGAGTCCTTTCCAGTTGGTATATGGCACCGAGGCCGTCATTTCATTGGAGATCACCAATCCCTCCCTCCGAGTCATCTGCTTCTCGCCCGAGGTAAACGAGCAAAAATTACTCAAGAACCTCGACCTAGCGGATGAACTCCGAGAGATCGCCAGCATCCGAGCAACGGAGTACCAGCGCCGCCTCACTCGATACTACAACACCAAAGTCCGAGACAGGCACTTCCAACCGGGAGACTTCATCCTCAGGAAAGCCGAAGCCTCTCGACCACTAGAGGTGGCGGGCAAGCTATCCCCTAACTGGGAAGGCCCCTACCGAGTGGTCGAGACGCTCAGGAAAGGAGCATACTGGCTATCTACAATGGAGGGGGAACCCATCCCTCGGACATGGAATGCAGCCACACTACGCAAGTTCTATTTTTGAAGTTCGTGCAAACAATCTGAGTGAAATAAAATTTTCTCCTTTTCATTCAAACGATTGTTGGTACATCAGAAAGGCAAAAGCCAATACATTACACAACAGAAAGCAAAAAATCCATCTGGCACCACTGCAAGAGGCCATTGCTCGGCTGACTCGGTTGATCTCCATGCGTCCAGCCACTCACTCTGCCTCGCGTAGAAACTGGCTCGGATAAAAGGCTGTCGACCCAGTTGGCTTGGGTGGCCCATGACAAAGGTGACAGAAGGGACTGTGGAGGGGAAGGCTACCTTCCAAGTTGACAGAGGCTGGGGAAGAGGGAACGCCTATGAAGGCCTCCTCTCTTCCAACCTGCCAACTCTTTGGAACGTACAGAGAGCAAGCACCCTCCGAAGAGTGAAAGAAAGGAAGAGCAAAAGAGGGAAAAAGAGGCTGCCAGAAAGAAAAAGAAGTCCAACATAGCTGGATGAGGAGGCAGGGGAAGGCCCGGAAAGGAGGGAGCTTAATTTGCTTTTCCCCCCATCCCTGAAGCGAGCAGAGAGGGACGGGAGGCGGAGATGCCAGATGCCCCCATCCGTCTTCCATCTCTCCCCCCTCCGGGAAGCCTCGCCAGAACTGATAGAGGAAACAACGTGATTTCTCTGTCAAAATCCTCTCCAGATCCGCGCGACGACCATCGGACCCGCTTCAAACCCGTGCGATGACCGTCGGACCTGCTCAAAACCTGAAGCGGCAAAAACCTGCCGCCCTCCATCATCAGCAACATCGTCTTCCGAAGGATCCTCCATGCTCCGAATGCAACGGTACAACGCAACGTGAAGAAGGGGCGAGGATAGACTGTCATGTAAAATCCGAAGCGATGGAGAGGAAGGGACGCCCTTCAGTCTTTTTATAGGCAAAGGGAGGCTACTCGCCTTAAACGACTCCCTCCTCGAAAACACGCCAAAGGAATTTCCCCCTATGAACGGTCACCTCAAACCTCTCGTGTTCCGCCCCAGCGGGACACACGAAGCGGCCAGGTATTTAAAGCATGAGAACGTGGAAAGGCACCCTGTCTGACGCTCACCCAACCATCATGCGAGATCTGCGCAGAAAGTATCGGTCCTTTCCAACAACTACAGATACGCTGATCAAATCACGGCAAGGATAGCGTGAAGCAAGTAAGATTTTATTTATTACCTTACAAAAAGTGGAAGTCCTTTTCTGAAAAAAGAAAGAGACAAACAAAGAAGGAGGCAAAACAGGACGATACATCAGGCCTAGGGCCCACTTTGAAGCTCGGAAGTGGAAGGCGCAGGTGTTTCACCCCCGGCGCCTTCGGTGACGGCCGGCCCTGGCACTGACCCCGCCTGTGCGGGAACTGCCTCGGTCGTGAGCCCTCCTGAGGCAGCCGGAGTTGGCGACCCCTCAAGAGAAGAGCCCTCTGGATCTTCCCCGCCCGACGCTGAGGAGCTGGAAGGTGACATGTCAGAGTCATAGCGTTGGCCAGAGGGGAAGTCAATCCCAGAATCTTGTTCCCCGGCATAAGCTACTGCCCGGCGGTAACCCTGCTTAAACCCCTTGCGGATGCCTCGGTGAAGTGCTGACTCATAATAGGGAAGGGCAGCTTCCTGCAAGTCGGCCCGGTAGGCCTCTGAGCCCTTGTATTGCTCGATCACCTCCGCCCCGGCCAGTGCCATCCTGTCGGCAAGCTCGGCCTTCTCCCGCTCCGCCTCGGCCACCCGCTCCTCAGCCTCTACCGACCGTTTCTCTGCCTCGGCCGACTTCCGTTTGGCCTCAGCCGCCCACTCCTCAGCCTTGACCGATCGCTTCTCCGCCTCAGCTCGGTCGGCCTCGGCCTCCAAACAAAGGCGCTCCGCTGCCTCCACCCGGTCCACCAACTCGGCGCGCTCGGCCTCCCAACGGCCATCCTGCTCGAGACGAAGAAGGCGCTCCTCTTCCAGGAGTTTACTTTTCCTCTAGAGCGATTCTCGAGCCTTGGTTAGTTGCTCGGTCAGCACTCCGACCTCCAGCCGGCTCGACCGCGACAACTCCCTGATCGCGGAGAACTCCCGTCGGAGCCCCTCATGCACCTCATTGAGTCGAGCTAGTTTCCTCTCGCACCCTCCGAGGGTCCAAGCAAGATTCGACCGCTCTGACTTCGACCGGGCATAAGTCTCCGCCATTGTGGCCCCCATCTGGGCCATGACCAGGCCGCCCTCCATAATGATGTCCAGGACCCCGGGTGGAGAATGACGCTTGTCTCCTCCTTTCATCCTCGCGGACACCTCGCGGTAAAGCTGGTATAGATTGCTCGAGATGCCGAGCCGTTCCAGAGCCTCCGGCATGGGAACCCTTTCTGCACCTGGCGCCTCGCCAGAAGGCCCAGATCGAGCTACGGGCTCGGCCTCCCCACGCACTACGGTCGGTTGGGGTTGCGACGCCTCCGTAGGTGAACCCCCGACCTCGACCGACGCTACGAGCCTGGCCGCTCCGTGCACCACGGTCGTTTGGGGCTGCGACGCCTCTGCTGGTGAACCCCCAAACTCAACCGTCGCGGCCCGCACGTCGCCCACCTCGACCGGCGCCCCCGCCTCGACCGCGGTTGTTTTAACTTCGGCCCCCTCTGTTCTCAACAAGGGGAGAGCCGACCCATCACCGTCACCCCCCGGGGTGCCCCTGGTCTCCTCGGCCCCCTCTCGCTCGACAGATGGGAGAGCTGGCTCGGTAGGGTCGGCCCTATCTTGCCCCAGAGAGGGGAGTGCCGCCGAGCTAGGATCGCCCTCGGCAGTGGAGAGGAGACCGGCCTTCCTGGCCCGTTTCCTGGCCTTCGCGGCCTCCCGCAACCTCCCCTCCACGGGATCCTTGCGCTTCGCTCCGCGCGGCCGAGAAGTCCCCCCTGAGACCACCCCCTTGCCCTTATCCCGGGCTTGGGAGCGACCCACAGGGGCGCCCGGCTCATCAGCCGCCGAGTCGTCGCCAAGGTCAATGATCTCAGCGGCGTCCTCCAGAGGCTCCCGCCTAGCGTCTGCAACCAAGAAGAAGGCGTGATCAGGAAAAAGAAAGATGACCCCTACATCTGAAGGAGGATCTAAGTTGTGGCACCTGACGGCTTCAGCCGCGTAAGAAGACACCGCTCGATATTCTCCGGCGTCACCAGCTCTTCGGTAGACTGGCGATGTTTCAGCAAACGAGCAGCATACTCCTCCACATGTGGGGGGAACTCCTCCTGCCGGGGAGGGATATTCAGGTAGAAATTGGGCATTACTTGGCACCTCCAAGTCTCCTCCACCGAGTTAATCCCCACCCAAAAAAATTGGGTCTTCCACCCTTTATGTGAAGAATCTTTCGCCGCCAGCAAAATACAACTCCTATTCCTCCTCGCCTGGATGAAGTAAAAACCCTTCCTCACTGACAGGTGCGCCTTCAACTCGAAGAAATAATGGAAGAGGTCCAAGGAAGGAGGAACCCCGCACTGACGATAGAGGATTCGGAAAGCGGAGAGGAGGAGGTACGAGTTGGCTACCAACTGAATGGGTGCCAACTGGAAAAAGTTGAGAAGCGTGAGGACGAAGGGCTCGAAGGGGAGGCGAAACCCGCTCTTCCACGCCAGAAGAAAAATGCAGATGTGGCCCGTGCGAGAGTCCAGGCACGTCTCATACGGGGCAGCAGCAGCAAAGCTATACTTGTGAGGTAGGCGAAACTGATGCTCCAGCCTCTTCACCTCGGCTTCCCCCAACTCGCTGCAGTTCTGGACCGGCGCTCTCACCATCGGTTCGTCGCCCCATCCCTCGGCACCCAAACGCTGGCCCGCCATAGATTTCGAGGAAGAACTTGAAGAAGAATTCTCTCGAGACCTCGAAGATTCCGGGGGAGGAGGAAGCTGCCGGACCGCCTCCGCAGTTATCTTCGCCAACTCCTCAAATGCCGCCGTAAGTCTCTGCTCCTCCGCTGTGTCCTCACGGCGCATCAAAGAGCCCCAAAAGTAAAGAAGCGAAGGAAAGCCAAAACCCTAACAACGAAAAGAGTCTGGGATGACAACCAGCGCCCAACGCCTATAAATCCACGCGGGAGGCGGCGCATCGTTCTGACCTCCGAGAAAAGGGGGCCCCTTCATTTCAAATCCGTCAGGATTGCAATTATTACGGGCCCAGGTGACCATGACATGTGGCTTCATAACACTGCCAGATCTCCACCCACCTGAGCCACACTGGTCCAAAAGCCTAAAAAGCTACTCATCCGAGCCTCCTTTGGCTCGGGAGTAAGAGGGGGACAAGTGGAGAGGGGGATTTCTGTAGCCCAATTAAGAGTAGCCGAACTAGGCCCCTCAGGGCCCAACAAGGCTCAGCTCAGCCAAGTGGCAACCCCCTGGGGCCCACTTAGGCGAGAAAGCCCAATAAAAGATTTACTCGAGGATACTACCTTCCTAGGCGGCCTCTAGGCTCGGAAGGCCCGAGCGTCGGTCAGGTCACAGGAAAGGTCCATGCCCGAGCCATCCCTCCGCCCGGGAGAAGAAGGCACATGCCGACCGATCCGACCCATGTTCATCCGAGCTAAGCCTACCGCCCGGATAGGGTTGGCCTCTCTGAGCTCGGTACAACCGACGATTGCTTATCTGTGCAGCCGTTAAGAGTCCTCTGTGAGTAGGAAGTTATAAAGGTTAGGGACTCCAGCTCCCCAAGGTGATAACGCTCCCACAATAAGGCAATAAAAGCCCACGTTGAGGACGTAACCCCCACCTGAAACCCCTCGACTTACAGGACTCCAGAAGACGGCGCATTATTTAACCCAGGGATACCCTCCGGCGAAAGGTAAGGGCAATCACATGCTCAAAACTCCTGAGCAGGAACCATTTCACCCTTCTGGTGGAGAGGGATCTCGCGCAGAAGCTAGTTCCCCCCTATATTGCTCCCACCATAGCTCTACTGACTTAAGCATCAGAGGGTTTTCCCCAGGGACTCATCCCTGGGCCCCCTGATCCGTTTCCCTTTCTTGCAGCTCACTATCCGGTGATCCACTGCCCGCTCAGGACCAGCGCGAGATCTTGCCTCTTCAGGACTTTAGCTACCGAGATGCATAAGCCACCACTTTACCGTGCTGCATTAGCACAGCACCCAACCTAACCCCGGAAGCATCTATACACACCATAAAACCTCCCGATCTAGAAGGTAACACCAATACTGGTGCCAAGGTGAGCAACCTCCTAAGCTTCATAAAGCTCTACTCACACTCACAAGTCTAGACAAACGGCACATCCTTCCGCGTAAGCCTGGTCATCGGGGCTACAACACGAGAAAAATCCTGAATTAACCTCCGATAATAGTCTGCAAGCCCCAAGAAACTCTGAATCTCCGTCACGAACTTTGGCCTCGGCCACTGCATCACTGCCTCGACCTTGGCTGGATCCACGGAAATACCATCACCAGAAATCACGTGCCCCAAAAAGTGCACCTCGTGAAGCCAAAACACACACTTGCTGAGCTTAGCATGCAACTGGTGATCTTGCAAAGTCTGCAACACAACCCTCAAATGATACGCATGCTCATCAGCAGACCGCGAATAAATAAGGATGTCGTCCACAAACACGACTACGAACTGGTCCAAGTACGGATGGAACACCCTCTGCATCAAATCCATAAACGCTACGGGGGGATTGGTGAGCCCAAACGGCAGCACCAGAAACTCATAATACCCGTATGTCGAGCTAAACGCAGTCTTCTCCACGTCAGACTCTCGAATCCGCAACTGATAATAACTGGACCGTAAATCAATCCGCGAGAACACTCGAGCAGACTGAAGCTGGTCGAACAAGTCATCAATCCATGACAACGGATACTTGTTCTTAACGGTCACCTCGTTCAACTACCGGTAGTCAATGCACACTCTCAGACTACCATCCTTCTTCTTCACAAACAACACCGGCGCACCCCAAGGGGAAAAGCTAGGACGAATGTACCCCTTGGCCAGTAACTCCTGCAACTGCGCCCTCAACTCTCTCAACTCAGCGGGAGCCATATGGTAAGGAGCCTTCGACAAAGGTCCCGTACCAGGCACAATCTCAATCACAAAATCAATCTCCCGCTGGGGAGGCAATCCAGGTAGGTCCTCGGGAAACTCACACACCACCGGAATGTCCTCGACATCCGGCTCCATCTGGTCTACCGCGACCATAGAAGCGAGAAAACCCTGACAACCTGCATCAAGCAAACGACGAGCCCTAATAGCCGAAAGAAGAAAGCGGGAAGAGGAAGACCTAATACCTTGGAAATAGAAGGTGGGTCCACAAAGTCGTTGAAAATAAACCCTCTTCGAGCCACAATCCACCAAAGCATGATGTGCCTCGAGCCAATCCATGCCCAAAATCACATCAAAGTCCTGAAGTGGCAACGCATAAAGCCTGACTGGTAAACTCCGCCCTTCAACCCACACAAGAACCTCATCGAAACAATACGGAGTGATCATAAAATCACCTGAAGGTAACTCCACTACCAAATCACAGGACAACTGGGTCACCGGCTCCTCAATACTCAGCACGAAATCCTCCGAAATAAACGAATGAGACGCGCCAGAATCAAACAAAACTCAAGCCGAACAACCTAAAATCCAAACGGTACCTTCCACGAGCTGTGACGCCACTGCCTCTGCCCTGGTCATGTGTGTAATCTTGTCTCATGATCTCTGCTTGCCTCCCATACTCACTGACCTGGGTAGCTGCGGATACTACCCCTGCTGCTGCTGCTGCGGCCTCTGAGGACAGTCACGCGCCATATGCCCAGGCTGGTCACACCTGAAACAAATCACCGGCGCCGTGCACTGCCTGCCTGGATGCGACTCGCCACACTGGGGACACGGTCCCCGCGATCCACCCACTGATCCCTGACGCTGAAAAGAAATCGGCTGCTGTACACTGCCAATAGACGCCTGCCTCTGATCCTTGCGCTTCTTATAGAAACCCTTCTTGAGAAACTTCTTGACCTTGGAGCCAAAAGATGCAGATCATGCCGCTGACGCTGCCGGTGTCGATGCTCCCGAACTACCCATAGTATGCTGGAAAGTGCTCTGTTACTGGGTAGCCGTGTTCTGACTACGGCCTGACTGGGACTGCCCCTGGCCTCCCTGTCCTCGGACCTTCTGCATATCCAGCTCCAAAGATGCCGCCACACGAGACGTTGTCTCCAAATCAGTAGTAGCGTTCACCATCAAAAGGTGCCTCAGCTCCTGCCTCAAACCCTGCACAAACTGCTCGGTCTTCACTCCCTCATGCTCCATGATATGGGGAGCATAACGACTTAACTCCATAAACTGAGCCCTGTACTGCAACACTGACATGTCGTCCTGAACCAGCTCCAAAAACTGACACATCTTTTGCGTACCAACATAGGATGGGCAGTAGGTACGCTTGAAGACCGTAACAAAGTCTCTCCACACGATCTCCTGAAGCGGACGAGACCGAAAGGACGTCTTCCACTCTGTAGACCACCAATCTCGAGCCGTACCCTGCAACTGGTTACAGGCCAACATCACCATGTCCTCCTCAGCATAGCACATGGAACTGAACACTCTCTCCATCTCATCAAGCCACCGCTTGGCCACATCGGGATCTGGCTGGCCCTCATAATAGGGTTGGTGAAACTGCAAGAAGTCTCTCACAGTACGACTGGGTCCACCCCTAGCCGACGAGCCCTCGCCAGCATCACCGCCAAACTGCTGAGCCATGGCCTGAAACATACTCCGAAAGAAATCCTTGGCCGCCGGAACTCTCGCTGCATCTCCCGCCTGGGTGGTAACTGGTGGCACTCTACTCTGCTCCTCCTGCTCCTCTGTCGACTGTCCCTGCTGAGAGCGAGTCCTCCGCCTCGGCACCATACTCGCCTACTATAAATAGACAGAAGACACAAGAAACGGCGAAATCAATAAAACACACGATGCCCTAAGCCAGTGCCGACTGTACATCATCATTGTGGACTAGTGAACCACTGCAACCATTTATGATTCTTATATATTTCCACAACCGTGCTCTGATACCAGCTGTAACGACCCGAGATCCGAACACCGAGAAGGCCCGATAACCCGAATCTCGAACCGTCACCCACGAGCCCGAAGACTTGGAAGGGTTGAAAGGATGGTGTGGAGATACACAATAATCTAAAATAATTACAGAGTTACGTAGTTAAATGAATTAAGCAGGAAGTAATAAATAACATTAATTAAATTACATGGTCCACAAAAATAACATCAGTCTAAAAAGATAGTAGTCCACAACTAGTACAGTCCAAAGAAAAGTACAACTACATGGGGCATACCCCGGGACTGGCAACTGGCAACTAACCCTGGGCACCTGAACCACGTGGAGCCTCTGAAGCGCTCCCCTGAAGCCTCGTCTCACCTGAAACACGGTGAAAACACGCATGGAATGAGCCTCAAAACACAAGGCTCAGTAGGGATCATCCGGTCCCCACCTCACAAACCGAGAAACTACGCGGGAAGTAACTACAAGCTACTACAATGGCTAGTACCGAATACACGACACAAAAACTGAGATAACTCGTCAAAAGTCAAAGAGTCGCTACCACAGAAAGATAGGAGTACCAACTCACTAGAAGCAAGGCCGGATGCATCCACTGACGACTTAAACCGCGCCTCGGGTGTCTCCCTCCGGCCCAGCGGGAACTGAGACACCGTACAAGTAACCACAGAACAAGTGACTAGCTGGGGTCATGCTTATCAGCGCGGGTCCACTGCCCCCAACCACGTGTGCACACACAGACCATACATCCAAGGTCTGGCCCTCTGACTGGTTTTCCCCTCAGCCGAACTCTGGCGTCAAACGTGGGGCCCTATGGAAACCAGTCTAAAAACTGTCTCTCGGGGTAGCCTCGCCACCACTTCCTGGTGGGACCACTCACGTGTCGGAAGGCTACGACTAGTGGAGGGTCACTGAAGGAGTAGACTCTCTAGTCAACGAAAAATAACGTCTAAACCTGACAAAGTACAAGGGCCGCTCCTCATACCGACACCGACTCACGGTGACACTAGCCAAGAACACCAACTCCTGGGATCCCACGGCACCCTCACGTGTGGCCCCCACATGATGCCCGGCATCAGTCAGACCACGGGTCAACATGCGGATCGAGATCCACTCACCCGGGACTAGAATCGGCAAAGCATAACTCCGGTCGGACATAGATCTCTGGCGGTCCACCTTTGGGCCGCCACAGAGTCTGGCGGTCCAGAATTGGGCCGCCACAGGGATTGTAGCGGTCCAACAATGGGCAGCCACACCCGGGTTGCGAAAGAAATGGCGGTCCTCTATAGGGCCGGCACAGGGATGTGGTGGGCGTACCTTCGGCTGCCACACCCAAAAATTCCTCAACGGTCGAAAGCCAACGGTCAGAAGTCAACGGTCAACTCGCCCCTCTGGCGGTCGAACCCGGGAGCGCTACATGCTCTCACCGTTTATCGTGGGGCCGCCAAGCCGACGGACGCCCTGCCGACAAAACAGTAACCTATGACGCAGCCGCCTTAGGCCGCCACAGCGTCTGGCGCACCTATCCTGGGCCGCCAGAGACTCTGGTGGTCTCTAGAAGGACCGCCACACCAGCCCGAGAACGGGCCGGCGGGAAAGACCCAAAAATCCAAACCATGCCCCCAAACATCCACGGATGAGAGGGAAAACAAGGGGGGAGCTCCCCTATAGCCCCTAGCATGCATCTACGCCCTCGAATCAGTCCGAAACACAACGAAACGATAGATTGGCACACAACCCCCAAAACATGGATTTTGACCCACCCGGCTCAAAAACGCCCCTCTTGACCTCTCCTCGGCCTACAAATCACGGGGGACGACGGGATGAGCATGGGGATTCGTCTCTCTACCTGAATAGAGGTAGAGCTCTACCGAAACGCCATCGATCACAAGAAAATGCTTGAAAACCCACGCTCTTCCACACTTCCCACGAGCTCCGCACGCCGCCGCGATCCCCACACCACCACCGCCATCGTCGCGCCGTCACCTCGTCGCCGTCTGCAGCCGGGGAGGTCACCACCGCATCCACCGGAGGGGGGGAAAGGAGAGGGGTCGGGTGCGCTCACGGGAGGAAGAAGGAGGAAGAAAGAAGAAGAAAGAGAAAGGAGAAAGAAAAAGGAAAAAGAAATGGGATCATATAAAAAATCCTAATTTTCTAAAAAATATAGAAAAATATACCGCCGTGATCGTTGGAACACGCTGATCGCTGTGGTACCATCCCTGAGTAGGTGAACGACTCGGTCAACCCGCTACGGGGTTTCGTAGGTCCTGTCAAGGAAGAACACGGGAAATCACGAAACACGTTCCGGGACCTCCGAAACTGATCTGAATCGCACGGATCCGAACACGAAAGATGTCTAAAACATAATTTCAGACACAACAGAGTCGGACTCTCCGAGAAAATAGATCCAGGACCTGAAAAGAAGGATCCAAAGGGTCCGGGATATTATAAGGTGATCCCCTAGACACTTCCTCTGTTGGTTTACTTTTACTTTTGCTTGTCTAAGTATCAAATTGCTACTATGTGAGTGTCCACCGCGGGTGAGTTGTGAGTGAGACCAATTTACCCACGCCCTTGACGTGCTGACCGCCCGTGAATTTGGGCAATCCCAAACCCTTAGGGGTCCTCCCCAAGCCATCCATACCCTTGGAAACCTTCGGGTCCAACCTCGGACCCTCACCCCATCGCCGGTCCACCTACGGACCCGAGTGTGCCAAATGCAAGTGAGTCCGCTTGTGTGACATTGCCGTGTCCGTTGCGTTGCTTGGAATCTAGGTCTTAGGTTGTGTCGCATCAATTGGTATCAGAGCAAGTTCTAGACTTGTCTCTACTGAGTATTGTCCAAGGGCGCTTAAGCATTTAGAGTCATTCGGTGCATCGACATGGCTACCTATCCTTAGTCATACCCGTCTCACTTGGCCCTCCACAAGGGTCCGATAGGTCCACCACTCTTGGACATCATTTTAGATGAGGACCTTCGCTTTGACAGATCGAGCCCTAGTGCCTATATAAAGTGGGAGGCTACCATGGAAAGGTACTTTGAAAAGACTTGGGTATATGGACTCGCGAGAGTCCGCAAGGCCAAGGGATGACTTCGGGGTCAAGCCAAGAGTATGTGGGAGCACATAGAGGGATTAAGAAGGGTTAGGAGGCAAGAGCGCATTCACTCATGGGATGATATGAAGGAGAAACTTAGAAAGACCTATGCTCCCTGACATTCCCCTTCCTATCAGAGGAGCAGTACCACTCCTCCATCCCCACCCGGCCAACTTGAGACCACCCTTAGGTCTTCACCCCCACCACTTCCAACAAATCCCCTCTCAACCATCATCACTACACTTCGCCACCAACTCCTCTCCATTAAGACCCAAATGATCCCAGCATCCATATCTCCACCTAACCCCGGGAGGGCCCCCACACCCCAACCAAAACCCCCTTCCACAACCCTCAATATCCAAACCAAATTGGCCCCCACTCCCACCCCTCCATAACCGGCCGATCCCAAGGGCAAGAGACCCTTAACCGACCTAGCTTCCCCCGTGATGACACCACTCCCCCGTCCAAAGTCACTCACCCAACCTTCACCATTCAAACCCAAGTGGACCCCATGTCCACCCCTCCACACCTAGGCCCATGACGGCCACCACCCCCAAACCCACTCTCCCTTATCCAATTCACACCCACACCCAATTGACCTCCGCCCCTCCACCTTCCCCCATAAGGGAGACCCCCACCGAGGTCCACCCAACCCATCTTCTACTTGCAACTCCAATCCTACCCCGACCTAGGCCTCAACTACTTACCCTACCAATCCCAAACCAAGTTTCCATTTACCCTCCACCCCGGGTGCGCCATACACCAACCCTCATCACCCCACCCTCAAAAGACCTTCTCACCTCCTTGGTAGAGAAACCCATACCCGACCCCATAGTGGTGAACACTCCGGACCCTATCCCCCCCATGGAGACCACCCATGTCCAAGTAGAAGAAGAAACCTCGCACGGTGGTCTTCACCTTACACCACCCTCTCTAGTTGGGGCCGAGCTCATCTTTGGAGAACCCCTTGACAGTTGGATAAAGGAGAGCCCAATTAGAAAGATTATGGCCCATGTTTTCCCTCCCATAGAGCAAAACCTCCCTATAGTGCCCCTCTCCTATCACACCACCATCCAATCATCTTACCAAGTGGACACATTAGGGGAACTTCTCAAGGGCTTAGCATGGCAAATGAAGTTGACTGGCATGTTGACCACAGTGGCCAACCAACCTAGGAGCCTTGATCTCTTACACCTATGTGTCAGATCTATCACCTCGATTTGCACCGTTGGTTGCTACACTAGCGATCTCCTTCTATTCCTCCCCACACCCGATGAGCCCTCATAAGTGCTATATTTTACATCATAATTTACATCACATCCATCATCTTTGAGCATTATTTGAGTATATTTGTGCAACATGAGCAATAATTACATTCTCACATATTATTTGAGTCTTCACGCATTTTATCATCTTTTTGAGCTTAAAAAACCATGTGAGAAATATTAAATATTTGCACAATTATTTTGGAATTAAATAGATTGATATTTTAATTTTTAGAAAAAAGTGACCTAGATCAAGGCGCTATTTAAATAACGACAGATGCAAGAGCGCGTCTTCAGCAAAAAGCGACAGCTCCAAGGGCGTCAATTCAGTTGATAAAAGAAAGTGGAAAAAGAATAAAAAAGAGAGAAAAGAATTAGCGCCCGAGAGGAGGTCGCTAATCATAGAAAGGACGCCCAAAGTGAAGGTCGTCAATTCCTATTTTACGAAAAATAAAGAAAATAGCAAATGAGGAATTAAGGAAACTGACGCCCGAAATGCAGTCGCTACTTTAGGAAAGGACGCCATAGATTAAGGCGTCATTTAAAGAAAAGACGCCCCAATATAAGTCGCTATTCAAAGTTGAACCAGAAAAGGCAACTGCAGTTTCCCGATCGAAGTCTCCTTCCAATTTTCAAGCTTATCCAAGCCATATTCAAGGAAAGGAGGACTCCAAGGATGGAAAGAAGTCTAATTGGGTGAAGTTGTATTGCTAAAAACCTAGATTTGAGTGGATTTGGGAAGTCCACGATCGTGAGAGACCAAAAACCCTATAAAAGGATGCCATGGTCGCAGGGTTACGGGGAGGACAGTTTGGAGATCTGCCTTAGGGATTAATTTCGAAGCCTTTCTTTTCATCTTTTGCAGTTAAGTTCTTCATCAAAGTTCTTCATTTTCCAGTCTTCTACAACGTCTTCTTCTTTCTCTTCTCCCAATTCTTTCTCGTTTTTATGTTATAATTAGTTTTTCAAAGCTCTGTCTACGGTTTTTACTGTTCACCCGATTTTCATACTTTCTGTTCTTCATCATTTTTCTCCCTCTTCTGATCCTCATCTCTTTCTGTTGTCTTCACAAAAGTTGTGCGTTTTTGAAAGTTCTTCAACTTCTTCTTCTACCTCATCTTCCAATTCCTCAATGTTTTAAAGCTATAGTCAATTTTCTAAAGTTCAGATTTTTAGAGTTCTGCACTGTTCATCCGCGACCACCTCCTGTTCATCCTCAGTTTTGTCCATCTTCCTCTCGTTTTTAAACTCTGAAGTCTTCATCAATCTTCTTCATCTTCTCAATCTCTACAACTTTCATGTTTTCTACTCTTTCTAATTCCTTCGGATTTTAAAGTTATTCTTCCTCCAAATCACTCTCTGTTTTCAATCTAGTTTTTCACTGTTTCTTCTCAAAACACACCAACACACACACACCCTTTTGCATTGTTTTCAAATTTCCTCCATCTATTTCTTTCTTCCTTTATTTTCCTCTCATATCCCAAGGCGGATCTTCATCTATTAGTCTTCTCACGACGTCGGCATCCAAGGCGAGGCGATCTTCATCTAAGGCTTGGCAAGGAGGCGGCATTATTCTTCATGCATTGGCTATATTTTCTTATCTTTTCTTTTTGATGTTCGCATGTTGTAATTCTTATTTTTCTAGTGTGACTTTCCACTATCATCTTAATGAAATTCATCATTTGTGAAATTGTGTTTCTCTCTCTATCTCCTCTAATTTCTCTTCTTAAACCCTCTCACGTTCTTTAAATAGTTTTCATGCAATTTGTCTTTCCTTAGATTAATCTCACTCAAAATTCGATTTTCAAAGCATAAGGTGTTTTTCCAACTTGATAAAATAAAGATTTTTCCTCCTCGTGGGATCGACTCTGCTTACCACTATATAATTTGATTTTTCAATCTTTTAAAGTGAGTGAGTGTGAATATTTTAAAATTATGGCACGGCTTTCTTAACGACACTAGTCGATGCGCATCAAATTTTTGGCGCCGTTGCCGGGGAGGAAATTAATTTTTATGTTGGGAAATTCCTTGTGTTTGATTTGTATATAGTTTTACTTATTTTTCTATTTTATTTTGCAGGAAAAATAAAAAAAATCAGAAACTCAGAAAATCCAAAGAAATTCGGACCTGAAATTCCAAGAAATAAAATCTGTCACAGGAAGCGTCGCTAAATCCCAGATCTGTCACAGAAAGCAGAAATTCAGAAAAATCTAAGAAAATCAAGCGTCGCTGAAAGGTCAGAAACGTAGGTAAAGCTCATATTTTGCTAATTTCTGAAAAATTTTGAAAAAATCATAAAAAATTTGAAAAAATTTAAAAAAGTCAAAAATACAGAAAATACAAAAAAAACTTGCTTTTAGATTTTATTTTGCAGTAGTTTTACATATTGTGTGGTATTTTTTGTTTATAGACTATTTCATTCATATCTCTATTTGAAAATTGAAAAAAAAAATCTAAAAAATTCTCTAAAAATAAAATAAAAATCAGAAAACATAAACAAAAAAAATTCATCATGCTAACATATCTCCATCTTAGTTGCATTACTTTCATGCATTTGTGCATTTAGTTGCTCTTTTTGTTTTCCATTCTTTATTCACAACATCTTTTGAAAAAAAAAATTCTCTTCTCATCTATTTCCCCTCCTTAAGGGCATTAGGATCTTTACACCCCTCTTGGATTTGGAAGGACACTCCATTGAGCATTACGTCTCTTTGGACTTGAAATTTCATTTCTAAGACCTCCATAAGTCCCCGTACCCGTGGATTCCCTCACGGACGCCGGGCAGGTTGTACCACGAAGCACCTTGGAATTAGAGTGCCCTTAGAAGGTTTTCCAAAAAAAAAAAAAATCATCATTCTTGCATTCATATAGTTAATCCTTGCATTTGCATAACCCATTCAATAGGAATTCTTTGCATTTTGAAGAAGAAAAAATCATCATTACCTTTTGGGCCCTTTGCATTGCATGCAAGGTAGGAGATCCCTCCACCCTCATTTGATAGAACCCATTAGTGAAGTTGAAAGGTTAGTGCATTCTAAGTCCCAACCCCAACCTAACCTCATGGAGAATCAAAATCAAAACCAACAAATTCCTAAGCAAATGAAGGACTACTTCATTCCCAATCAATATCAACCGTCCTTCTATATTCAAGCACCTCAGAACCAGGCGGTTCATTATGAAATTAAATCCAGCACCATTCAGATGTTGCCATCCTTCTATGGCAATACTAATGAAGATCCATATAAACATCTCGATGAGTTTCTCCAGATATGTTCAACTGTCAAAATTCAAAACTTCTCAGATGATGCCCTTAAGCTTACTCTCTTCCCATTCTCCCTTAAGGACAAAGCTAAATATTGGTTTGGAGCCTTGGGTAGAACAATTGACACATGGGGAGAGATGCAAAAAGAGTTCTTGAAGAAATTCTACCCCATTGGCAGGACTAATACCATGAGAAGGGCCATCACTGGATTTACACAAAATTCTGGGGAACAAATTCATGAGGCTTGGGACAGGTTGAAAGATCTATTGAGAAAATGTCCCCATCATAGCCTATCTAGATGGCAAATTGTGCAAGCATTTTATGAGGGATTAACAGAAAACTATAGACAAATGGTAGATGCCTCATGTGGGGGTGCTTTCATGAGTAAAAGTGAGGATGAAGCTTATGATTTATTTGAGATGTTAAGTGAAAATTCTATTAGTCATGCTTCACTTTCCTCCTATGAAAGGATGATTGGACCTGCTAAGAAGGGTGGGCTATATGAAGTCAAAAGTCAAGGAGAGTTGGAGAATAGGATGGATATTAATGCACTTGCTTAAAAGTTGAATAAAGTGGACTTGTTGGCACAAAGGATGGAGAAGGTAGATTTGGTAGCACAAAAACTAGATCAATTGTTATCCATGAATAAACAAGAACCTTCTTTTCCTTCTATCCAACAAAATCAATCTTTCTCAGATTCCAACCTTCAAGAACTTTGTGCTCTATGTTCTAGCCCAAATCATGCTGTCATTGATTGCCCCACGGCGGCCCAACTTCCCCCATTTATCTAAGAACAAGTCTTTGCTACTCAGGGTGTCTCTAAGCCCACCTATGATCCATATTCCAATACCTATAACCCGGGTTGGAGAAATCATCCAAAATTTTCTTGAAAATCACAACAAGGTCCATCTACTCAAGTCAATCCCTCAATTCCAAAACAATCTTTTCAAGTTCCGAACCAGTGTCACCAACATCTTCAAAATCCTTTTCAACATAATCAACAACAACCTCCATTTCAGCAATCATCGTTCCATCATGCTCAGGCCCTATATCAACAAGCTTCATCATTCCAGGGCCAATATAATCAATTTCCATCACATCGTTATCAACCCGAAGCTCCATTTCAAGCTCCTTATCAACCGCCTCCTCAACCCCCTCAGCCTCATTTTGAGGATAAATTTGACCAACTTCAGCAACTTATTCTCTCTCAGTAACAATCAATTGCTAAGTTAGAAGGTCAAATAGGTCAGTTGGCGGCTAGTAATATGAGGAGAGATGTTGCGCAGCTACCTAGTCAACCCATAGCTAATCCCCGCAATCAACAACCTCCGGGTTTTCAGCAAAGAGCTCCTATTCTTCCCCCTCCAAATCAGCCCAATCAACCTCAGCCACCCCTTCCTATCGTTCCTCAATTCGAGAATGCCAAAGCTATCTCTACCCTTAGGAGTGGGAAAGTTCTTAATGATCCATATCAGGCTAAGGATGTGGGTAGTAGTTAGGGCCAAGATGCCCGAGAGGAAAGTGATAATGAGGAAGAAGAGCCGATAATTGTTCAAGAGAAAAAGAAGCCGGATGGGGGAGAGAAGACAATGGACAAAGGAAAGGTCAAGGTTGATGAAGGTTTGCAAGGATATGTTCCTAAGATCCATTTTCCGGATGCATTAAAGCCAAAAGCTCAAAAGAAGCCGGTCCAACAAGAAGAGATGTTGGAATTATTTAAACAAGTCAATATTAATATTCCACTCTTGGATACTATTAAACATGTACCGGTGTATGCCAAATTTTTGAAAGAGCTTTGTACACCAAGAAGGGAGCCGAAGGCAGCAACACAGAAGATCCGTCTATCTGAAGATGTTAGTGCTGTTTTAATGAATTCTTTACCAAAGAAGTTGAAGGACCCTGGTGCTCCATTAATTTCATGTGACATAGGTGGGGTGACATTTGATAAAGCTTTGCTAGATCTTGGAGCTAGTGTTAATTTGTTACCCACCTGCATTTATGAGCAATTTGATTTAGGGGAATTGAAGCCCACTTCTATTATCCTTCAACTGGCGGATCGGTCTGTTAAGACACCAAAGGGTTTGTTGGAGGATGTGATAGTGAAAATTCATGAATGCTATTTCTCAGTGGACTTTTTAATCTTGGATATGGCCTCATCCCAAGAGTTAAAACATACACCAATCATTTTGGGACGCCCGTTTTTGGCTACGGCGAAGGCCAATATTAATTGTGCCACAGGGATGATGGATATTACCTTTGGAGGAGAGAAGGTCTCACTGAATGTTTTTAAAGCTTTACAATACCCGGATCATGAGGGAGAATGTAATGTCATTGATATTTTTGATGAAATAATTGAAGAAAATGTGGATATGAATGAGGATGTGATTGAAGAAGGTAGTTTGCTTCAAGATTCACCTCTTTCTTATGCACCCTATTCTAGAGTTGAACCACTCCCTCCACTTCAAGCTGAACCTATTCTTCCATCTCTTGATCAGCCGCCCATTTTGGAACTTAAGCCTCTACCGGATTCATTGAAATATGCTTATCTAGGCCCAGATCATACCTTGCCTATTATCATTGCTTCTAATCTTACCTCTGCTTAGGAATCTAAACTCTTAGAAGTTCTTAAGGAGCATAGGGGGGCAATAGGATGGTCTGTGGCAGATTTTAAGGGTATAAGTCCAGATGTTTGTATGCATCATATCTATTTGGAGGACAATGTCAAGCCGAGTAGAGAGATGCAACGTCGGCTGAATCCAAATATGAAAGAGGTGGTGAAGAAGGAAGTTGTTAAGTGGTTAGATGCTGGGATAATTTATCCTATTTCTGATAGCAAATGGGTTAGCCTGACACAAGTGGTTCCTAAGAAGTCGGGGCTGACAGTGGTTACAAATGAAAAAGGAGAAGAGGTGCCCATGCGATTACAGACGGGATGGAGGGTTTGTATTGATTACAGGAAATTAAATTCAGTAACAAAGAAAGATCATTTTCCACTCCCATTTGTTGATCAAATTCTGGAAAGGCTGGCTGGACAAAAATATTTTTGCTTTTTGGATGGCTATTCCGGATATAATCAAGTTTCTATCTATCTGGAGGATCAAGAAAAAACCACTTTTACGTGCCCATATGGCACATTTGCTTTTAGAAGGATGCCTTTCGGGCTTTGCAATGCTCCCGCCACTTTTCAAAGGTGTATGATGTCGATATTTTCTGACATGGTGGGGGAGACTTTGGAAGTTTTTATGGATGATTTTTCAGTGTTTGGTAATTCTTTTGAGGGGTGATTAGAAAATTTGACTCAGGTTTTGAAGAGGTGCATTGATGCTAATCTTGTGCTGAGTTGGGAGAAGAGCCACTTTATGGTGAGGGAAGGCATAGTTTTAGGCCATGTGATTTCGGAAAGGGGAATAGAGGTCGATAAAGCCAAAGTAGACTTGATTTCCAATCTTTCTCCCCCTACATCTGTCAAGCAAATCAGATCTTTTCTTGGCCATGCTGGATTTTATAGAAGATTTATTCAGAACTTCTCCACCATTGCTCGTCCCCTCACACAGTTGCTTGCTAAAGATACTCCATTCCATTTCGATGATTCTTGTCTCAAGGCCTTTAATTCTTTGAAAGCGGCCCTTACTCAAGCTCCGATTCTTCAATCTTCAGATTGGTCGCTTCCTTTCGAGATTATGTGTGATGCCTCGGACTATGCTGTTGGAGCTGTCCTAGGACAAAGGGTAGATAAGAAGCCCGTGGTAATATATTATGCAAGTCGCGCCCTTGCTGATGCTCAGATGAATTACACCACCACGGAGAAGGAACTGCTAACTGTTGTGTTTGCCCTAGAAAAATTTCGATCATATCTTTTAGGGGCTAATGTTATTGTTTACTCCGATCATTCTGCCTTAAAATACTTACTTTCCGAGAAGGATGCTAAGCCCCGTCTCATTAGATGGATTCTATTATTACAAGAGTTTGATTTAGAGATTAGAGACAAGAAGGGGTTGGCCAATGTAGTTGCTGATCATTTATCCAGGATAGTGATCCCTGAAAGTACTCCAATGTCCGATTCTTTTCCCGATGAACAGATTCTTTCCCTCTCTCATTCTTCAACTCCTTGGTATGCTAACATTGTTAACTACCTGGCAGTAGGTCAGATCCAGGGAGGGTGGACTAAGCAGGAGAAGGATCATTTCTTTTCTAAAGTAAAACACTATTACTGGGAGGACCCTGAGCTGTTTCATATGGGTCCCGATCAGATCATTAGAAGATGTGTCCCTGAGGAAGAACAACAATCAGTATTGAATTTTTGTCATAACTTAGCTTGTGGGGGACACTTCTCTGGAAAGAAGACAGCGGCAAAGGTGCTACAAAGTGGATTCTATTGGCCCACTTTATTTAAAAATGCTTATGAATTCTCCAAATCATGTCTGAGATGCCAAGCTGTGGGTAATAATTCGAAGAGAGATATGATGCCGCTAAATCCCATTCTGGTGGTTGAAATTTTTGATGTTTGGGGAATAGATTTTATGGGACCGTTTCCATCTTCATTTGGTAATGAATATATCTTGGTGGCGGTCGATTATGTTTCCAAATGGATTGAAGCCATTGCTACTAGGACAAATGACCATAAGGTGGTTATGAAGTTTGTGAAGAAGAATATCTTTTCTAGGTTTGGTTGTTCTAGGGCTATAATTAATGATGGGGGTTCTCATTTCACTCATTTTCAATTCCGAGCTTTGCTTCGTAAGTATGGTATCACTCACAAGCTTGCTACCCCATATCATCCCCAAATTAGTGGTCAGGTTGAAGTATCAAACCGGGAGATTAAAAATATTCTGCATAAAACTGTTAGGCCGGATAGAAAAGACTGGTCTGAAAGACTGGATGATGCAGTATGAGCCTATAGGACTACTTTCAAAACTCCCATTGGTATGTCACCATATCGCTTGATCTTTGGTAAAGCCTGCCATTTGCCCGTAGAATTGGAACATAGAGCTTATTGGGCTATTAAGCAAGTTAATTTTGATCTTAATCAAGCTGGTGCCCAAAGAGCTCTACAAATTAATGAACTGGAGGAATTAAGGAACGAAGCCTATGAAAATGTGAAGATTTACAAAGCTAAAACCAAAGCATTTCATGATAAACACATTCACAGAAAGAGTTTTCAAGAAAATCAAAAGGTTTGGCTATTTAATGCAAGGCTGCATTTGTTCCCCGGTAAGCTAAAGTCCAGATGGGATGGACCATTCATTATTGTTAAAGTTTTTGACCATGGTGCTGTTAAGATTTTGGATCCTAAAAATAGTCACATTTTCACTGTCAACGGTCAACGATTAAAACCTTACGTGGAAAGTGAGCAGCTGTTAAAAGAATCAATTGCTTTAAGTGATCCGAAGTAAGATTTTTCATGCGTCTGGCTGAAGACGGAAAACTTAGCGCTTTTGGGAGGCAACCCAAGATTTTTGTTATTTGATTCTTTTGTTTCAGTGTGTTTTAGTTATTAGATTCAAGCCAAGGAGAGGAAGTTATCGCCAAAGGAGATTATGCCCCGCACACCAGGTTGTCTATTTCCTACTCAGCAAACTTTATTATTACATTGTTCTTTCATTTCAACTTTCCATGTCATTGAGGACAATGTCATTTAAGTTGGGGGGGCAGAGAAAAATTTCATCATTGCATATAATACAATTTGGTAGGATTTTTACATGAAATTATTGCAATTTGCATGAAAATGAAAAGGATTAAATTCCCGACTGAGTTTTATTGTTTCATGCTTGAATTGAAAGTAATTCTGGATTAGAAAAGGCTAGGGAGAAGGTTGAAGGAAAATTAAGTTCGATCTAGCCATGGAAAACTGATATAAGAATCTTTTTAAAAGTTCTTGCGCACTATTAGAAAAAATATTCACTATGCACTCTGATGAAGCAAAATAAGATAAGCCCTCTGTTATTTTGGGAACTGTATCTGATACTCTGCATTTCTTGAGGATGAGATCTATTTCAAGAAAAAGCTTTCTGCCAAGTTCTATAGAAAAAAAAAAGAAGAAAATGCAAAGGCATAGAAAGATCACGCCATGAAAAATGCCCCTGATCTGAGTAACCGGGCCTGCTTCACCTAAGACGTGTTGAGGTTCGCGCAAAAATGTGAAAGGTAGTGCAGCATTATGGTTGTGCAAATGAGAAAAAAAAGTTCCAAAGGAACAAAAGAAAAAGGCAGACAAAAGCTAGTATGCTTAAATGCTCTGATCTGAGAGGTGCAGGGTTGAAAGGTACTTACTTGGAATAACAAATGGGGGATGTAATTGTCTTAACTGTAGATTTAGAATTACACATGCACAAGTGCTATTGAACTTTGATTTGTATTCTTAAGTCATGTGCTTTAATTTCCAATCTAAGGCTAATATGAGCATTAATGATTTTGGATTCCTAATCTTTGGTTGATTCTATGAAGGGAGAGCTGGATATAAGAGTATGATCTTTATGAATTCTTGTTGGTCCTTAACTTTGATTTAATTACATTGCTAAGGGTCTAGCAATGAGTAAGTTGGGGGGGGTGTGATAAGTGCTATATTTTACATCATAATTTACATCACATCCATCATCTTTGAGCATTATTTGAGTATATTTGTGCAACATGAGTAATAATTACATTCTCACATATTATTTGAGTCTTCATGTATTTTATCATCTTTTTGAGCTTAAAAGACCATGTGAGAAATATTTAAATATTTGCACAATTATTTTGTAATTAAATAGATTGATATTTTAATTTTCAGGAAAAAGCGACCTAGATCAAGGCGCTATTTAAATAACGACAGATGCAAGAGCGCGTCTTCAGCAAAAAGTGACAGCTCCAAGGGCGTCAATTCAGTTGATAAAAGAAAGTGGAAAAAGAATAAAAAAGAGAGAAAAGAATTAGCGCCCGAGAGGAGGTCGCTAATCATAGAAAGGACGCCCAAAGTGAAGGTCGTCAATTCCTATTTTACGAAAAATAAAGAAAATAGCAAATGAGGAATTAAGGAAACTGACGCTCGAAATGCAGTCGCTACTTCAGGAAAGGACACCATAGATTAAGGCGTCATTTAAAGAAAAGACGCCCCAATATAAGTCGCTATTCAAAGTTGAACCAGAAAAGGCAACTGCAGTTTCCCGATCGAAGTCTCCTTCCAATTTTCAAGCTTATCCAAGCCATATTCAAGGAAAGGAGGACTCCAAGGATGGAAAGAAGTCTAATTGGGTGAAGTTGTATTGCTAAAAACCTGGATTTGAGTGTATTTGGGAAGTCCACTATCGTGAGAGACCAAAAACCCTATAAAAGGATGCCATAGTCGCAGGGTTACGGGGAGGACAGTTTGGAGATCTGCCTTAAGGATTAATTTTGAAGCCTTTCTTTTCATCTTTTGCAGTTAAGTTCTTCATCAAAGTTCTTCGTTTTCCAGTCTTATACAAATTCTTCTTCTTTCTCTTCTCCTAATTCTTTCTCGTTTTTATGTTATAATTAGTTTTTCAAAGCTCTGTCTACGGTTTGTACTGTTCACCCGATTTTCATACTTTCTGTTCTTCATCATTTTTCTCCCTCTTCTGATCCTCATCTCTTTCTGCTGTCTTCACAAAAGTTGTGCGTTTTTTAAAGTTCTTCAACTTCTTCTTCTACCTCATCTTCCAATTCCTCACTGTTTTAAAGCTATAGTCAATTTTCTAAAGTTCAGATTTTTAGAGTTCTGCACTGTTCATCCGCGACCACCTCCTGTTCATCCTCAGTTTTCTCCATCTTCCTCTCATTTTTAAACTCTGAAGTCTTCATCAATCTTCTTCATCTTCTCAATCTCTACAACTTTCATGTTTTCTACTTTTTCTAATTCCTTCTGATTTTAAAGTTATTCTTCCTCCAAATCACTCTCTATTTTCAATCTAGTTTTTCACTGTTTCTTCTCAAAACACACCAACACACACACACCCTTTTGCATTGTTTTCAAATTTCCTCCATCTATTTCTTTCTTCCTTTATTTTCCTCTCATATCCCAAGGCGGATCTTCATCTATTAGTCTTCTCACGACGTCGGCATCCAAGGCGAGGCGATCTTCATCCAAGGCTTGGCAAGGAGGCGGCGTTATTCTTCATGCATTGGCTATATTTTCTTATCTTTTCTTTTTGATGTTCCCATGTTATAATTCTTATTTTTCTAGTGTGACTTTCCACTGTCATCTTAATGAAATTCATCATTTGTGAAATTGTGTTTCTCTCTCTATCTCCTCTAATTTCTCTTCTTAAACCCTCTCATGTTCTTTAAATAGTTTTCATGCAATTTATCTTTCCTTAGATTAATCTCACTCAAAAATCGATTTTCAAAGCATAAGGTGTTTTTCCAACTTGATAAAATAAGGATTTTTCCTCCTCGTGGGATCGACTCCGCTTACCACTATATAATTTGATTTTTCAATCTTTTAAAGTGAGTGAGTGTGAATATTTTGAAATTGTGGCACGGCTTTCTTAACGACACTAGTCGGTGGGCATCAAGCCCGACCTTATCCTCAAATTGGAGTCCCTCATATCGGGCAGAAAGCCAACCCATCCTCTCATGGCCAACCCACCCACTAAGAACTTCGGCCCAATCATTTCATTTGAGGAGGATGATCCACCACCATATTGTGAGGACCTTGAGGATGCTAAGATGAACTTAGAGCTCCTTTCCCCTGAGTACACTTATGTTGATCCTTTTGACCCCTTCCAATGGGAACCCGAGAACCCATGTGATCCACCCACATCACTTATCACCCACTCCTTCCTACCCTCACCCACCATGTTGGGCCAAGCCCACCTCTCCCAAGTCCCGGGCGACACAAGGGTAGCTATGACCAAGGAAGATCTACACCTAAGGAACAAGGAGGTGCCTCTCCCCATGATGTCCACCTTCATTGACCCCTTCGACCCTTTTGAATGGAAACTCCAATGCCAAACCATACCCCAACACATCAAAGTCATTTTTGGGTTAGGAAAACATATGTCTTGGCACCTCGAACCACTTGGCATGATTCATAAGTCGGGTACATTCATTCATATCACCCACATGTCAAGTAGGAAACATGAGTGGTCCATATTCGGATGTAATGGTCCACCTTCATTCATCATGAGTCTTAAGCATGTTAGGAGCATTCATGGATGTTCGGGTCCTCTGGCACTCATCACACCCACGCATGAGAGGGACACCTATGGATGCCCCGGCCCTCCCACACCCTTTAAAGTCTCCATGGCATCTCTGCATGATTGGTCTAAATATGGTTGTCCTGGCCCCCCTTTGCATATCATGCATCTCCCACTCACATCGCATCGTAGTACTTGGCATGAGCATTTGAGCAAGCAACAAACAACGAGTGATGAGAATCACAAGAAGCGGGCAAAACCTTGCGAACGCCACTTTGAATTCCAAGTTGGCAACTAGGCGATGGTGACTTTGGAGTGGCTCTACCCTAGGGTCACCTTCAACTTGAGGGCACGGGGACTTGGACCTTGCCTAGTTCCAAGTGGCCTTGGCAACCCGGCTTATGGGTTGGGCTTTCTAATGGGTTTTAGGATTCACCCCATTTCTCACGTGGCGGTTTCGGCACCCTATATGGGCACCACGGTGGATCCTAGTGAGAGTTTCAGGCCTACCCCGACCCTTGTGAGAGACACACTTGGAGAGCCACCACATATCAGCCTGAGAGCCCGACGTGCGCACACAGAGGCAATACTAGGCAAGCATGGCTCCATCACCGGCAAGAGGGTGTGCCAGAGCCACCTTGAGAGGATGAAGAGCCGTCCCCCGGCTAAGGACATGAGGATGAGTTTGGAGGTCATGGCTCGCCCGGAGCCGCATCGGAGAACCCCTTCCCCGGTGGACCCATACTCGACGGAGTCAAGTTCTTCGCACCCCGGGGATATGATGGGGGCATCGCTCGCCCTTCACATTTTTCCAAGCTCCTATTGCTCGCCATCATGGCTCCATTGTGTCTGTTACATTTTTCTGAAGTCGAGTAATGTAATTTTCATATTTTATTTGAGTCATATCATTATAATTTTCCTTTTATTTGAGTCATGAACCTAGGTTAATGAGTCATCTACCTAAGTTAAGTGTCATAGGGTTGATTAGTTTGGTTATTGGGCCCAATTCATTGGGCTAGGCCCAGGGGCGCCCCCTTCCCCCTTGGTTATTTGTCATTAGTCCTAAAGTCAGGGACTTATTGTAAAATGTGAGTTCTCTATAAATAGGACCCTATTCTCTCCATTTTTAGTTAATGAATGAATGAATGTAGAATGAATCTTGAGTTCCAGAAAATTACATTTCTTTGGTGAGAAGCCATAGAGTGGAGTGAGAAGCTCCAACCCCCCCTCTCTCTCTCTCACACACTCTCTCTCTCATCAAAAGAGGGTCACCCCCCTCTCTCTCTCCTTACCCTCCCACCTACTTTCTCTCTCCTTCCCCCTCCATTGAAGCTACTCCAACTCCCCACACCCCTCTCTTTACTCCACCCCAACCCTAAGAGATCCCCACCCAATCCTAGCTCCACCATCCAACTCCCAACTACCCACTTTCCCTTCCCAAGCAAGCCTTCACCTTCCCAAGGTTGAAGGGGCTCAAACCCTAGGCCAAATTCAAGTTTTTCCCTCCCCCCAAACCCTAGGCCACCCCCCCAGATCTGGTCTCCCTCCCCATCCTCCCTCTCCATTCTCTCAAGAACATCCCCCATCTCCTTCCTCTACCTTATGCAGAGAGAGCAGGCCGGACCTGAGCCCCCATCCCCTGCTAGCTCCGCCCCCTCCCTCTCCCAGCCACCCCCACCAATCCCTAACACCCTTCACCATCCCCCACAGCCATTAGCCCCCCACCCCTTGCTGTGTTGGCCCCCTTCTAGCTCCTTTCATCTTCGTCAAGTTGAAGACCTTGCAGCAGCTCACAGGCAGCAGAGAAGCTTCTGGTTGCAGAGCCTGCCACGGCTTCATCCCGGAGGCCCTGGATGCACAAGAGGTACCATCGGAAGCATCTCCAAGTCATCTTCGCAACGGTGGTCATCTCGTCCCTGTCTGAGCTCGTTGCTGCCCGGAGGAGCCGTCGTCACCGGACTGCATAACTTCTTCCTGACAGTCAACCAGAAGCAACTTGCAGAGGCTCCCACGGCCATTCCCCTGAAGTTATTGAAGCGGGGCTTAGCTGTGATCTTCTACTACAAGTCTCCTTCCACCATGAAGAAGCGGCACTCCGTTCGGCATCTGAAGCTGTGAGTTCCAAATTTTCTCCCTCCGGTGCGCTGATCAGTTTCCTCTGGAATCAGTCTGATACCCCAAAACTGTTTGGGTCCTCTCCATCTGCTCCGACCTCCTCCGGCATCGCTGGTGGTCTCCGATCGAAGAAGACTCAACCATGAATCCAACGACTCTGGCCATGACTGAATCAGAGCTCGGAAGCGTCTGTGGCGGTCTCATCTTCCTGCTGCAGAGGTGCAGAAGCTACCAGAACCTGTAAATAGAGACCCTGTTCGCACCTCTTCCCCGACCAACGCCGTCATTCAGAAATTCTCCCAAAAATTGGACACCCTTTCGGATCAACTATGAAGGTTTTGCCACTGGTTTCGTCACAATCGGAGTTCTGGGGAGTCCGCTGCGGTGCCGACAGTGACAGTCTGTCCCCTGTTCCTGAGAGTGGACAAATTCAGCGGATTTCTTGTCTTAATCCTCTAAGCTAATTTTTCCCCTCCCCGCCTGGCCGGCTTGCCACCCCTCCCTATGGGAGGTAGTGTTTGGATGTAAAATTGACTTCCCCTCCCCTTGTTCAACCCCCTTGCATGGGGAGTAGTGGTGTAATTTCTTAAATTTCAGGTTGAAGCTTCTCCGGCGTGACGTGCGGGTAAGCCCACGCTTCCTCGCTCGCCCTCGTCTCCGACCGGGATCGGTGTCTTCACACCGATCAAGTGAGCCCCTGGACACTTCCTCTATTGGTTTTACTTTTACTTTTGCTTGTCTTAGTATCAAATTGCTACTATGTGAGTGTCCACCGCGGGTGAGTTGTGAGTGAGACCAATTTACCCACGCCCTCGGCGTGCTGACCGCTCGTGAATTTGGGCAACCCCAGACCCTTAGGGGTCCTCCCCAATCAAGCCATACCCTTGGAAACCTCCGGGTCCAACCTCAGACCCTCACCCCATCGCCGGTCCACCTACGGACCCGAGTGTGCCAAATGCCAGTGAGTCCGCTTGTGTGACATTGCCGTGTCCATTGCGTTGCTTGTAATCTAGGTCTTAGGTTGTGTCACATAACACTACATTACCCAACTTGCACCGATGGACATCCAAGTCTATTCGAAAATGGTTCGGTGTGCGCAATTGCTAGAAGACACCACCAAATTATCTGAAAGGATCCAAGAAAGGGACAAGAAGGAACCTGTCACAAGCCCGGGAAATTTTAGGGCATCATTCAATAAGAAGCGGTACTTTAGTGGAGGGGAGTCCTCTAAGGGAAAGAAATTCTAAAAGAATGTCAAGCCATTCTCCGCCACCACACCTTCCAAGGAAGTCTGTAAGTACTGCGACAAAGCTGGTCATAGGACCGAGGAATGCTGGAGGAAGCTAGGAGCCTATCTCCGAAGTGGAAGATGAGAACATCGGATCCCAAATTGCCCACTGATGAATGAGTAAGCCATTAAAGATGAGAAGCTCCCAGCAAAGAAGCAAGGCCGTCTGCATGCTCTCCAAGAGACGGAACAAATGGAAGGAAGAATCGTGGAAGGTACACTAACTGTTTGCTCTAAGACTGCTAAAGTTTTATTTGATACTGAAGCAACGCATTCGTTTGTTTCCAAGACATTTACTGCTTCATTTTCTAAGGAGCCCTGATGGGAATCGACGCCGAGCATGTACATTTTATTTTGCATTTGTGTCCTTTAGTTTATTTTTATATCCATGGGAAAGTATATGCGCAATTGTAAGGCTTTGTAAGCCAATGCGTCATTCCCTTGGATTATGTGGGTTTTTATGCAATTGTGTAGTAGGTCCAGCTAGGGGGCCCTCAGCCCTTTCCCATTGGGCCATGTCACCTATGTGGGGTTGGTCAACCATCCTAGGTGGCCATCTAGAAGGGTTGAATGTCAATTGTCCACATGGGGGACAAATGGACATGAAAGTCCAAGATGCCACCTACCCCCTCCTCCCTTGGTCAATAGGCCACCCCCTTCTTTTTATTTAATTTTATTTTGTGTGTGTTGTTCACACTTCATCCCAGCCCTCCATTCCCCACCCCTAGATCCAAGGGTCTACATTTGATTTGATGTGAATCATATAAAAGGTTGTATTTTCATTTGGAAATTAATGAAGGTTAGAAAAAATTTGTTGAATGCCAAGAGCCTCTTGCGCCCCAGCCCTCTCTCCCCCTGGTTTCATCTCCTCCAACCCCCAATTCTAGAGTGGATATTTTCTATCTCCTCCCCCTCAATCTCTGAGTTCATCTCCGGTGCCGTCGCCGCCGTTCGTGCCGCCTTCGAGCCGCCGCAAAGTCGACTTCGGTGTTCTGTCCATCATGGGCAGAAGCTTCTTCTCGGAATTCCTGCTATCAACTCCGACATCCTCTTGATCTGAAATTTTCAGAGGTTGTTACTATCTTGTATCCCCATCTCCACAAAAAATTTCACGTCCAAAATCCTTCTTTTGATATTTTTACATTTTCGGTCTTCAATCTTTCCCAGATCTGTCAGCTGTCTGCCCACTGTAATAGTCCGCCTGAGTTTCCTATCTTCGGCACCTTTTATGATTTTTTCTAGGGCTCCCAATTTTACTGGGAGTTTTGCAACCTCTCCACCCATGATTTTTATTGCTTTTTGATCCGCCCTACACCTATTTTATAAAAATCGTGTTCTTCTTCAGCTACAGGACTGTCAGCCAGTTTCCAGATCCGACCCACTGCTAGTATAAAAATCAAAACAATTCGTAGCTACCTCCAAACTTATCACAAAAAATATTTCCGTCTTCCCTGTTCCATTGCCTACAACTTTGATGAAGAACACAACTTCAGATTCTGGCGTCTATCTATCGGTCAACGGCAGTTCTCAGAAAAGTTCTCTGCTAATCTGAGAGTTCAGGTACTGTACAACAGCAACCTTCAAAATTCGCCAATCAGAAGTACAGGCCTGGTTATTTTTCTGTAATCTCATAGGATTGAATCCCTTCAAAGCCGCTTTCCAACGGCACCAGTTTCGTCGCATTCCGACGTCGGGGCTGGTCGCAGTGAGCAATCTCGTCGGGTCGCGCGCTGAAAGACAGAACCGGCAGATCCGCGGCTGGTTATTTCGACCGGTGCCGATCGGAGCCGCCCGGCCTCCGGCCGGTGAAACCAGAGCGCCTCCACTCCAGGGAGCGCTCATCCAGGCATCCCCCATTATAGCGGTGCCACCGGGTCCCACACGGCCCCTCCAGACAGCACGTAGGCCCCACCGTCACGAGTTTGGGTGCTGCCGAAGCTACGCGAGAAGCCGCCCGTCAACCCGAAATCAGTCCTCCCGGACCCCATTGTGTCACCCTTTACCTCCCTGCGTGGAGTGGGCTGTAACTCATTGCTGTAATCTTCAGGTATTAACTGTCCCGGGAGTACGAGTTCGGCTGGGTCCGTCTTCCCCATGCCGAGAGCATGGAGGTATCGTATTCGCTCTTACACTAGGCATTTCGCTTATTTCCTTATATGCTTTATATGCCGCTGCTAGAGAGCATGTGTAGGGCCGTTAGCTCATAATATTTATTTCACCGCTGCTGAGAGAGAGAGAGAGCGTGACCATCCCGTGACCCGATCCGGGCACAAAAGAGAATTGACCACCCTAGCTCTTGCCGATTTCTCAACCGTGCACGTCCGACGCTTCCCTCGTTAAGGGACAATCACGAGCTCACCTAGAGTCCGAGGATTGCATTCCTCATTCGAGTCGTGTCCGTGGTCTCGTCCCGCATCAATTTGGTATCAGAGCGAGTTTGAGTATAGGGTGTCTAAAAACAAAAAAAAAAGTGTCATTTACGTATAGTCATTAGTCATTGTCTAAGTCGTGTTTAGGGTCATCATTGTTTTAAAACAAAAAAAAAGTGTCTTTTGGGTCGCATACATCCCTTTACTCGGTATATCAAAAGGTGTTGTCCGAACGTTAGGCTACGCCTATCGGGAAGGCCGCACACTTGTGCGAGTGATCTTCGGATCGGTTAGCTCCGCCACGTACCGAGTCTTGGTCGTCATGTCTAGGGTTGTAGTCCATTGTCTAGTTTGTTTATCTACTAGTGTCGGCATGGCCATCCTCTAGCTTCCCCGTGTCCCATGGATTACCAAACACCCGGATCTTATCCATGGTGGCGATACTATCTCAAATGGAAGGACCACCCGAACCACCCCACTAGGCCCGAAACCCGGGACTTCTACGGGTCCGATGACCCAGGTGACTACCTAGAGTGGGAAGCCATTATGGATGACTACTTCGAGGTGTACAATATGTACGGGCCCATGCAAGTCGATGTTGCCAAAAGGTGACTTTTTGGTGAAGCCGCCGAAACTTGGAGGGACATCAAATATTGGAGGGAGGATAGGAATCTAAGGCCCATCGAGTCATGGTGGGAAATGAAGAGAGCGCTTAGGAGGGCCTACTTTTCCCACCCACCTACCTCCAACCACGGGGGTCATACCACTCACCAACCCCACCAACTCATCCACAATCAAGTGGGCCACACCTCTACCCAATCCCACCCCTTCACCGCCATCCCAACCCACTCAAGTACCTCCAACCGAGTGGAAGCCCCGCTTATAGCCGAGCCTAGGACCACACCCAGGCCGAGGGATGAGGAGCGAGTCCACCCCAAGGTCCCTACTCCAACCCGCACCCTTGCCGAGATCTTAAAACAATTCACGGACGGGCTGGATAGGATTGAGAGGTCACTACTCCAACCCGAGCCCAAGGAGGTCATAGCCGGTAGTCTTCACCCGGCCCCACCTCTAGCATCCCCAAGCCCTCTTCCCACCATGGAGACCACGCCTCCATCACCCTCGAGAGCTCCAATGCCACCACCCTCTATGTCCGAACGTGATTCGGCACCATCTCATTTGGAGCCACCAAGGCCCGAGCCACCCGTATTTCTAACGGGTACACTATACATCGCCGAGCCACTTTTTAGTTGGCTCAAGGATGGCTTGGTCCCACCTCCCTTCCCATCCATGGACCCCATCCTACCTCTAGTGCCGGTCAACTCCTTCCATACCACATTTCGATCTAGTCACCATGTTGACACGTTGGACGATCTTGTTATGGGACTAGACACGCAATGGAAGTTGACACATATGTTGGCCCGAGACTTCGACCAACCCACGAGTCGTAGCTTCACCCATCCGGCCTTCGGGTCCATTACCTCCGAGTGCACCGTGGGTTGTGTCACCACGGAGGTTCTTCTACTTCTCCCGCTACCGGATGAGCCCGACTTCATGACTTTGCTTCCGAGGGAGGAGTCATATATCCTATACACGGTCCCATCTACCATGACGGAGGAAGGTGATCACCCGCACCTTCAAGAATTTCACGATTGGGACCATGTCATGTTGGAATCCATCTCACGGGGTCATACCTTCTTCGACCCTTTTGACCCCTTCACTAGTGAATCTCCCGAGTCTCCATCTTCACTTCACTTCCTCCGCGGAGTTCACTATCATGCCTTTTCCACTCGGGCCAAGCAACCTCTACATAGCCATAGGTCCGAACCATCATTTGGGGGTAACGGAGATTTTGGTTTCTCCGACCCACCTAAACCCATCTCCGATACACCCACATCCGGCCCTTCCACACCCGGCTTCCCTAGCCCTCTCAAGTCTCCCAAATCCAAAGGGGCGTCCATGCATGACTGGGTCATACTTGGCCATTTAGGTGTTCTTCATGCCACCCATCTCCGGTTACATAACATGCATGCATGGCACACGTTCGGGTGTCCTGGTCCGCCGTCATCCATGTACGGGTCGGACTAACATTAGGTGTGTCTAGGGTCATAGTTGAGTCAATGTGCTTTTCTTTGTGTGGTTTGTTTTGTGTGGTTTGTTTGCATGGTTTGTGTGTCATTTGTTTGTCTGCATGTGTGATGCGGGACGAGACCACGGACATGACAAGCTCGTGATTGCCCCTTAACGAGGGAAGCGTCGGATGTGCGCGGTTGAGAAACCAGCAATGAGCTAGGGTGATCGGCTCTCTTTTGTGCCCGGATCGGGTCACGGGACGGTCACGTACTCTTTCGCAGCAGCGGTAATGAACATATAAAGCGAGCTAGATATCCCTACACATTCTCTCTAGCAGCGGCATAAACAAATATATATGAAGTAAGCAAAATGCCGAGAAGGGAGCGGAAACGATACCTCCACGCGCTCGGCGTGGGGAAGACGGGCCCGGCCGAAACTCGTACCCCCGGAATAATAATACACAAGATTACAGCAATACAACTCGCTGCCCACTCCACGCAGGGAGGTAAAGGGCTACACAATGGGGTCCGGGAGGACCGAATTCGGGTTGACGGGCAGCTTCTCGCGTTGATTCGGCAACACCCGAACTAGTGACGGTGGGGCCCACGTGCTGTCCGGAGGGGCCGTGTGGGACCCGGTGGCACCGCTGTGGTGGTGGATGCCTGGATGAGTGCTCCCTGGAGTGGAGGCGCACTGGTTCGCCGGCCGGAGGCCGGGCGGCTCCGATCGGCACCGGTCGGAATAATCGGCCACGGATCTGCAACTTCTGGTTTTCAGCTCGCGTCCTGGCGAGAACGGACGCTGCGATCATCCCCGATGTCGGATCGACACGAAACTAGCGCCGTTGGAAAGATAACTTCAAATACGTCAATGTAGGCTTGAAGATCGGGCCTGGATCTACACGGATCTGGGTTTTAATGAATTATTGAGTTACTGTTGTACAGTGACCGGGCTCTCAGATCTGCAGAGAACTTGTCTGAGAACTGCCTTTGACCGATATGTGAACGTCCGAATCTGAAGTGGTGGTCTTCAACAAAGTTGTAGAAAATCAAGCTAGAAAAACGAAAAAACTAGTTTGGACAAGTTTGGATATGGCTACGAATTGATGGGAGTTTTGAACTGGAAGTGGGTCGGATCTAGAAATGGGCTGAAAGCACTGTAGCTAAGATAGAACACGAATTTTGAAAAATAGGTAGAAGGCCGATCAAAAATTAAGAAAATTCATGGATGTACAGAATGATGGACAGAACGCCCAATAAAATTGTGAGGGTTTGGAAAAAGCATAAAGATGGTCGAAGGTGGGAAACATAGAGCTGCTGTCACTATAGACAGAGACAGGACAGATCTGGGAGTGAAAGATGAACGAAAATGTAAAGATATCAAACGAAGGATTTTGGACCTGAATTATTTTGTGGAGATGGGGATACAAGATAGGAACAACCTCTAAAAATTTCAGATCAAGAGGATGTCGTGGCTGACTGCAGAATTTCATGGAAGTCACCTCTATCCAGCAGGACAGAACCTTGAAGATGGCTTCGCGGCGGCTTGTAGGCGGCACGAACGGCGGCGGCGGCAGCGGCACCGATGATCACCGGAGGTAGGGGGAAGAAGATAGCACTCTAGAATGGGGGTTGGGAATGAAGAAACCAGAGGGAGAGAGAGGGGAGGTCAAAATTCACTCAAGGGGGGGTCTTGCACAATGCTTTTTCTCATTTCATTAATTCTAGAATAATAGAAATACATGACTTATATAATAAATAAAAAAAACCATGAATACCCTTAGATCTAGGATCTGGAGGGGCATTTAAGGGACTTCATATTTGATCCAAATAAAATAAAAAAATGAAATTCCTAATTAATTCTAATGGGGGGACAAGGTAGGAAAGGTAGGTAGCCTACCTTTGAATTTTTTAACCACTTGTCTACCATGTGGTCAATTGGCATTCCAACCTTCTAGATGGCCACCTAGGATGGTTGACCAGCCCCACATGGTCTAGGTGGACCAATGGGAAAGGGGTGAGGGTCCCCTTGCTTGGGCCTACGGGAATTTTACATATAAACCCACTAAGACTTACAATTGCGTACCCATATAACACAAGGGTATACATACAAAGATGAAAGGACATAAATGCAAATAAAATGCGGACGGTCTTGTCTCGATGTCCCCATCAATGTGTCTTGTGCAAGCTCGTCGATGTCAGTCTCTTATGAGTGAGAGGCGAGTGGACTCGCTCGATGAGTATGGGATCGGTTCTACATCTATACCCGGATCAGTCACCTACAAGGACTCAGCGGTGATTCCTAGTGAGTCTTCGAGCCACTTCCTTCCCTTTTGAGGGTGCCCCATTCAGAGTGTCCACCTTTAGCCCATAGCAGTTCGTGCATATCGAGTATATATGGAATGAGCAGGTGACGATCACTTGGAGTGGAGCATACCCGCGATACTTGGCACGGTGACGGATCCGCCGGAGTACTCGTGCATCCATACCCCTACTCGACGGGGTCGAGTTCCTCCCACCCGGGAAGAGTTGATGGGAATCGACGCCGAGCATGTACATTTTATTTTGCATTTGTGTCCTTTAGTTTATTTTTATATCCATGGGAAAGTATATGCGCAATTGTAAGGCTTTGTAAGCCAATGCGTCATTCCCTTGGATTGTGTGGGTTTTTGTGCAATTGTGTAGTAGGTCCAGCTAGGGGGCCCTCAGCCCTTTCCCATTGGGCCATGTCACCTATGTGGGGTTGGTCAACCATCCTAGGTGGCCATCTAGAAGGGTTGAATGTCAATTGTCCACATGGGGGATAAATGGACATGAAAGTCCAAGATGCCACCTACCCCCTCCTCCCTTGGTCAATAGGCCGCCCCCTTCTTTTTATTTAATTTTATTTTTTGTGTGTTGTTCACACTTCATCCCAGCCCTCCATTCCCCACCCCTAGATCCAAGGGTCTACATTTGATTTGATGTGAATCATATAAAAGGTTGTATTTTCATTTGGAAATTAATGAAAGTTAGAAAAAATTTGTTGAATGCCAAGAGCCTCTTGCGCCCCAGCCCTCTCTACCCCTGGTTTCATCTCCTCCAACCCCCAATTCTAGAGTAGATATCTTATATCTCCTCCCCCTCAATCTCTGAGTTCATCTCCGGTGCCGCCGCCGCCGTTCGTGCCGCCGCGAAGTCGACTTCGGTGTTATGTCCATCCAGGGCAGAAGCTTCTTCTCGGAATTCCTGCTATCAACTCCGACATCCTCTTGATCTGAAATTTTCAGAGGTTGTTACTATCTTGTATCCCCATCTCCAAAAAACATTTCACGTCCAAAATCCTTTTTTTGATATTTTTACATTTTCGGTCTTCAATCTTTCCCAGATCTGTCAGCTGTCTGCCCACTATAATAGTCCGCCTGAGTTTCCTATCTTCGGCCCCTTTTGTGATTTTTTCTAGGGCTACCAATTTTACTGGGAGTTCTGTCCATCAATCTCTCCACCCATGCTTTTTATTGATTTTTTATCCGCCCTCCAACTATTTTATAAAAATTGTGTTCTTCTTCAGCTATAGTACTATCAGCCAGTTTCCAGATCCGACCCACTGCTAGTATAAAAATCAAAACAATTCGTAGCCACCTCCAAACTTGTCACAAAAAATATTTCCATCTTCCTTGTTCCATTTCCTACAACTTTTATAAAGAACACAACTTCATATTCTGACGTCTATCTATCGGTCGACGGTAGTTCTCAGACAAGTTCCCTGCTAATCTGAGAGTTCGGGTACTGTACAACAGCAACCTTCAAAATTCGACAATCAGAAGTACAGGCCTGGTTATTTTTCTGTAATCCCATAGGGTTGAAGCCCTTTGAAGCAGCTTTCTAACGGCGCCAGTTTCGTCGCATTCTGACGTCGGGGCTGGTCGCAGTGAGCAATCTCGTCGGGTCGCGCGCTGAAAGACAGAACCGGCAGATCCGCGGCTGGTTATTTCGACCGGTGCCGATCGGAGCCGCCCGACCTCCGGCCGGCGAACCAGCGTGCCTCCACTCCAGGGAGCGCTCATCCAGGCATCCCCCATTATAGCGGTGCCACCGGGTCCCACACGGCCCCTCCGGACAGCACGTGGGCCCCACCGTCATGAGTTCAGGTGCTGCCGAAGCTACGCGAGAAGCCGCCCGTCAACCCGAAATCAGTCCTCCCGGACCCCATTGTGTCACCCTTTACCTCCCTGCGTGGAGTGGGCTGTAACTCATTGCTGTAATCTTCAGGTATTAACTGTCCCGGGAGTACGAGTTTGGCCGGGTCCGTCTTCCCCATGCCGAGAGCGTGGAGGTATCGTATTCGCTCTTACACTCGGCATTTCGCTTATTTCCTTATATGCTCTATATGCCGCTGCTAGAGAGCATGTGTAGGGCCGTTAGCTTGTAATATTTATTTTACCGCTGCTGAGAGAGAGAGAGCGTGACCGTCCCGTGACCCGATCCGGGCACAAAAGAGAATTGACCACCCTAGCTCTTGCCCGTTTCTCAACCGTGCATGTCTGACGCTTCCCTCGTTAAGGGACAATCACGAGCTCACCTAGAGTCCGAGGACTGCATTCCTCATTCGAGTCGTGTCCGTAGTCTCGTCCCGCATCAAGCCCGAATGGTTAGACTTAGTCATATCTACACCCCTCGGGAATTAGTCCGATATCACACACTTTTACCCAAACTGCAAGGTTATGGTTAAAGGAAATAATCTGCCTGCCAACCTGATAAGCCTAGATATGAAGGGTTATGATGTCATACTAGGTGATGATTGGTTATCCACATACCAAGCAACTGTAGATTGCCGGAACGGCAAAGTAACCTTTGTGGATTATCCCGAGCTGGTTTACAATAGCCCTCGGAATAGATCACCTCTTATATCAGCTCTCCGAGCTAGTAAACTTATAAGCAAAGGATGTACGACTTTTATTGCATTTGTAACTACCACGGACATCGAGGAGTCTAAGCTTGAAGACATCCGTGCAGTTCAGGATTTTTCTGATGTTTTTCTAGAAGAATTACCCGGCTTACCCCCGGAGCAGGAGGTGTCATTCACCATCGACCTTGTCCATGGTGCTGGACCTATTTCCAAGGCACCTTATAGAATGTCTCCTGCTGAGCTGAAAGAGCTAAAGGAACAACTCATGGAGCTATTAAACAAGGGTTTCATCCGACCAAGTACTTCCCCATGGGGAGCGCCTGTGCTATTCGTCAAGAAGAAGGACGGATCGATGAGACTCTGCATCGACTATCGGCAGTTAAACCACCTTACAATCAAGAACAAGTACCCACTGCCAAGGATTGATGAATTGTTCGACCAAATATCTGGAGCTAAATATTTCTCCAAGATTGATCTCCGGTCTGGTTATCACCAACTGAAGATCAAAGAAGAAGACATTCATAAAACTACATTCCGAAGCAGGTATGGGCATTACGAATTCACTGTTATTCCTTTCGGACTAACAAATGCCCCCGCAGCTTTCATGCAGTTAATGAACAGCATATTCAGGCCTCACTTAGACTAGTTCATTGTGGTCTTTATCGATGAGATTTTGATTTATTCAAAGTCTGAAGAAGACCATGAAGAACATCTCAAGAAGGCATTGCAGATATTGAGGGAACACCAATTATATGCCAAATTCAGGTAGTGCAAGTTCTGGCTCGAGGAAGTATCCTTCTTGGGCCATATAATTTTGAAGAACGAAATTTCCGTGGATCCATCAAAGGTCGAAGCCGTAAAGAATTGGGAGCGACCAACAAATGCAACGGAGATTCGAAGTTTCTTGGGGCTAGCTGGTTATTACCGGCGTTTCATCAAGGACTTCTCAAGAATTGCTATTCCTCTCACCCGATTGACTCACAAGGAAATACCTTATGAGTGGAAGGAAGACTGTGAGAAGAGTTTCCAAACTTTGAAAGATCTCTTGACCACTACTCCCATCTTATCATTGCCAATCGAAGGAGAGAAGTACGAGGTATATACCGATGCTTCTGGTATTGGCCTCGGGTGTGTATTGATGCAAAATGGGAGAGTCATTGCATACTCTTCCCAGCAACTGAAGAAGCATGAAGAGAACTACCCGGTGTACGATTTAGAACTAGCCGCAATGGTATTTGCCTTAAAGATCTGGAGACACTACCTCTACGGAGAACAATTTATCGTGTACTCCGATCACAAAAGCCTTAAGTATCTATTTTCCCAGAAGGAACTAAACATGCGGCAAAGGCGTTGGCTCGAGTATCTCAAGTATTTCGACTTCTCTATACAGTACCATCCCGGTAAGGGTAATTCTGTAGCCGATGCCCTTAGTCGAAAGTCGAGAGTAATATTGGCCAGTTGCATGATTCAAGAATGGAAGCTATTAGAGGAATTCTCTAAACTCAATTTTAGCACTGACGAGCAAGAAGGGTGTATTGTTCTAGCCCATATGAGTCTACGTTCGGATTTGCTACCAGAAATTCAGAAGTTACAAGAAGAAGATCCTTCACTAGTGGAGATAAGGGACAAGCTGGAGGAGAGATCTGATTTCAAGTTGGTACCTGATGGAAGACTGTTATTCCATGAACGGACATGTGTACTCGACTGTCCTGAGTTGAAGAAGAAGGTTCTTGAAGAAGCTCATCGATCGAAGTACACGATCCACCCTGGAGCCACCAAGATGTATCAAGACTTGAAAAGGATCTTCTGTTGGCCTAATATGAAAATGGAGGTAGCGGAATTCATATCTCGCTGCCTGACATGTCAACAAGTGAAGGTGAAACATCAGAAACCCGCCAGAAAATTGCATCCACTAGATATTCCCAAGCGGAAGTGGGAAGACATTGGCATGGATTTTATTATGGGCTTGCCCAAGACTAGAGGTGGACATGATGGAATTTGGATAATTATTGACCACCTAACTAAATCGGCTCATTTCTTGCCTATTAAGAGCCGATGGTCGGTTGATGTCCTTACTGCCTTGTATATCAAAGAGACAGTTAGATTGCATGGAGTTCCCGTGTCGATCGTATCCGACCGAGACCCATGCTTCACCTCTCATTTCTGGAAGAGTCTACAACACTCTCTGGGGATGAAACTCAACTTCAGCACTGCTTTCCATCCCCAGACCGATGGACAGACCGAAAGGACAAATCAAGTTATGGAAGATATGTTGAGGGCATGTATTATAGACTTCGGCGGAAGTTGGCATGACCACTTACCCCTAGTCGAATTTGCATATAATAATAGCTATCAAGCCAGTATCCAGATGGCACCTTTCGAGGCACTCTATGGTAGAAATTATCGATCTCCAATATACTGGGACGAAGTTGGTGAAAAGCAAATCCTAGGCCCAGATATGGTGAGAGATTAAACTGAGAAGATACACCTCATTCGAGAAAGGCTAAAGATAGCACAGTCCAGGCAGAAGTCATATGCTGACAACAGGAGAAGAGATCTAGAATTCCAAGTTGGAGATCATATTTTTCTCAAGGTATCTCCCGGCTGAGGCATTAGAAGATTCGGTGTTAAGGGCAAGCTTACACCAAGGTTTATTGGTCCATTCGAAGTGTTGGAAAGAGTAGGCGAGGTGGCTTACCGTATTGCCTTGCCTCCACAACTATCAGAGGTGCATAATGTATTCCATATTTCTATGCTGAAGAAGTATGTGCACGATCCTCTCCACGTCATCGACCACACTGACTTGGTGATACAGAAGGACCTTACCTATAAGTAGAAGCCGATGAAGATCCTCGACCGAGAAGTCCGAGTTTTGAGAAGCAAGACCATCCCTATGGTAAAAATCCAATGGGATCGATGCTTAGAATAAGAAGCTATATGGGAAACCGAGGAGTCTATGAGAAGGAGATTTCCAGAATTATTCCGGTCTATAAGTATTTCTCACCCTCCTTGTCTTCATATATGCAGTTGAATTTGGGGACCAAATTCTTTTAAGTGGGGGAGGGTGTAGCACCCCGGATAAAAATAGACTTTTCCCCCAAGTAAATAAAACCTTAGATAACTCTATAGGAAGATAACTATATAAGAAGGCCAAATGAAAAGGTAGAATACCCAGTGAGGGCCATTACATAAATATGCAACTTTAAAGCAATCTTACGTATTGCTATTCCGAAAGACTATTCACCTAAATGAAGACCCTCTGCAAGGTCGTCAATTCATTTAGCCACAGGGTCACAACCCACGGTTTTAAAGCCCACAGTATACATATATCTCTCTTTACCAACCAATCACTTACATATATATATATATATATATATATATATATATATATATATATATATATATATATATATATATAATAACATCTTTTATTACCCAGCATGGCTCAGAACATGACACACCCGACATGGTTCGGAATAGGAATAGTGGACAGAGGAAATAGCACCCCTGACCTGGGCGCTATTCCCATGAAAGGCGCCCCCAGACCAGGCGCCATTTCTTTTTGGACAAAATGAATATATATATATAATATATATATGTAAGGCCCACAAATGTAACGCCCGCTTACACATGCGCTATTTCCCTAATTAGAGACTTCATGGGAGTCATCATTCCTTGCCAACAACCTGCCAAAACGAATGCCATTAATATCATCCTTCCATAAGTGAACATGTACAGCCTCCTTTTGCTGGTAACGTACCCCTTTTACCCGACAACCGATTGAAGCATTAATTGCTTCTTTTCCCTGGCGATGGACCCTTGTGTTTTCTTTCCCTATAATTATAACCAACCTTCTAAGGTTAGAAGGTGATTGCCGACGTTTGGTTCATCTCCATCCTACGTTCTTCTTCCTACTGTTGGAGCCTTGCAGAGAAGCTTGGTTTTCTTATTATCCCTTCTACGTATTCACGCCAGAGGTAGGTGTTCTCAAGATCTGGCCTACGTAGTAGCTAAATAGGTAACATAGCATGCATGCGTAGAAATAACCAAATATGTAGCATGTTATATAGATGTTTAAGAAGATCATCTCTAGCTTGTTATACCAAGTTTTCTACATGTCTGTTATACTGATTTTTTCGGGATTTGAACATATCCTATTACACTAGTTTTTACAGCCTCAAATGATCATGTTTCAGCCTTAGTATATAACCTGTTCGACAAGAGATAATTATACATTATTAAAACCCATAAAGACTAGCCCTCAGGTGAATAGCGCCCCCAGCCAGAGTGCCATTTCCTGAAGAGGCGCCCCAAGTCAGGGCGCCATTTAATTGAAGGCTGCATACAGTGTCGTCAATTCATTTCCAGCAATTATTAATCAACGCATTCAAAAATCTATATCTATTGAACTAAACCATAAAATTCTTGCATGAATATATTTCTGTGATCCTGATATTTTTCTCTACCTATCTATGTCCTTAATTTCTGATTCAGAGAAACTCTGAAAACATGAACAGTAACTTGTATCTCATAACGTACCTCTCTGATGCGAAGCATGACTCAATTGAAAAGGGGCTCAATTGGTGACTCTCCGCAGAGTCTTCAATTAATTGAAGAGACTGCAAAGGGGCGCCATTTACCAGAACCCCTTTACAAAAAATGGCGACACCCCCAGGGGTCTTCAATTAAATGAAGACACTCTGAGGGGGCGCCAATTCCATTTTAAGAGAAAATATAAACACCGCATTAGAAAATTCATATCTATGAAACTAAAACCCAACAATTTTGCATGAGCATGATTCTAAACTCCCGAGAATTTTCTCTACCTATTCATATCCTTATTTCTTGTTTTGTGAAACTTTCACGAAATGAATAGTGTTATGAGTCACAGAATATAACTGCCCAGTGTAAATCACCCAAAATCAATTGGCGCTCCAAGCCAGGGCGCCAGTTCTTCAAATAGCGACACCCCGAGGGGTCTTCAATTAAATGAAGACTCTCCAAGGGGGTGCCATTTACCTTCTGAATATATATATATAATTTCTGAAAGATGGGGTAACCCCAGGGCACCAATTACCTGAAAGATTGGCTAACCCCAGGGCGCCAATTGACTGAAAGGGTGGGCAACCCCCAGGCGTCAATTGCATAAAAAAAGCCCTGACCCCCAGGCGCCAATTCCCTGAAAGCAGGGGTAACCCCCAGGCGCCAATTTAGTCTGTTAGCTGTTCTGATTCCTGACTAGTCCCGTGATTCGTACCGAGATAACCCTAGTACATGTTCCTGCATCATATATTTTTGAACTCCATTCATGGAATCTACCTTATGTTCCTATAATGGTGACCCCTTGAAATTCTATATTGGCTATGATTGAGAGTGGATGTCAAAAGAAATACATGAAAATGCTATACATATAGGGCCCGGTCTGGTCCTGGGAGGAGCGCCCGAAGGTACTTGTGCCCATGAGAGTTTCTTCACCACGGTGTTTGGCATTGCACCGAAGTACTTGTTTGACTTGAGACATTCCACACGTACTCTCTCTACTTGCTTGACTTGACTTGCGTGGCCCAGAACGGGCGATACTTGACTTGCGTGGCCCAAAAAAGGGCAAAGTACTTGCTTGATTGAAATATCCAATTCTATTGACAAGTAATTGATATTACATGCTTGAACACGAATTTTTCTTGCTTGTACATGAGATTTTACTTGTGCATGAGTTCTTACTTGTACATGAGTTCCTGCTTGCCTGAAAAGCGGCATCTACATCTATAAAGTTCTTGATATCCTACTTGTCAAATACTTGAAATCATGCGATACTCTCTCTATACAGTTCTTGACTTCTTACTTGTTCATCATGCATAGATATACCCGTATACTTGATTTTCGTACTTGTTCATCATACATTATTATACCTGCATTACATATAACATGTAAATCACTTAAACATTGCTCGAACTTGAGATGTAATTCCTACTGAGCGATTCGCTCATCCAGTTGTTTCCTAATATTTTTTAAGTAATTCGGATAGCGACATCCACCTGAATGGGAATGAGACCGAGTGAAGAGTGCTAGAGTCACCGATTGTCTACCGTCAGCTAGTCGCGTCTTTTGATTTATTGAGTCCTACCTTGTATTTCTAGTTATGTTTGGTCTAGTCGATTGAAACCTTGTTAAAGTATGTAGCCTAGTATTTGGATGTTAATTTAGGACTAGCTTTATCATCTTTTGATTAATCGGATAGTTGTCACTTTGGACTATTGGGATTGTTTTAGAGATTATTAGTCTTTTGCGCACTCCGTATTTATGTATAAAAAAATTTTATCGCTCTAATGACACGATCTATATAGACGCGTCACACATCCGAGTATCTTCCGCGCTCGGGATGTGACAAGTCCGCTCTGAGAAGCATTCCCGGAAGAAACGGACAGTTCTGCTCATCAATGACGCAGTTCGGGTGTTCGCGTGTTACATCACCGACCACCACCCGAGACTCAATCTGATGACCTGAACCAGCCTCTGGCCAAGCTCAGGAGGCCTCGCCCTCAAAACCAACCTCTAGCGTCACTGGGTCACATCGGCACTTCGATCGGACCATAGGCGTCGGAACACCCCGAAGAGGTTCCAGTCGAGGATCGTGGCATTCCTACTAACGTGGATCCAGTCAAAAATGATCCGCCGGTGAATGAGGTTCAAGAGGTGACTCTCAAGACTCTCATGAGGGAGAACCAACACTTGAAGACCCTCCTGTAAGACCTTCCTCAGGAGCAGGACCTTCACCCTCAACAACATGCTAGTCCTCCTGCCGAAGCACCAACACTACCAGTTGTGCACAATAGTGCCAACGCCTCAGCAACAGCCACTAGAACCCCGATAGCAGTAGGGTTCGGCATGCCCTCAGTGGAAGCTCATCCACGAGCATCCATTACGCCAGTGCCGTAAAACCTCATGGCACAATGGCAGATGATCGAGCGGATCGTCGATACAAAGCTCGCCCAGTATGGGGAAGGGGTCGCCACTATAGACCTCTACAGTGTACCATACCCGCTGTATCACCAGTTGAAAAAGCTTCCCCCGGAGTATGCCAAGCCCCTGAAGCTACAGAAGTTCGACGGGCTAGTGTCTCCACATGAGCACTTGGCCTACTACATCACGACCATGGGCGAACTAGCATTGGACGAGTCATACCTTCTCTGCTACTTCGCCACCTCGCTCACGGGAATGGCCTTCCAGGTATTCCCGCCTAAAGCCCAACTCTGTAGTCAACTGGGCAAATCTCTAGAAGAAATTCCTCAACCATTTCTAGACGGTCGAGCGCAAGATCTCCCTAACAGAGCTTTGCTCTCTCCGACAGAAGAAGGGCGAGAGTGCCCTAGACTTCATCAAAAGATGGTGAGACCTCAGCATGAGGTGCATCAACCCGCCAGTCCAGGAGGATGCCATTACTTTATGCCACAAAGGCTTGGCAACCGATGTCAGCGAAAAGCTTCTCGGTACCAACATTAAAGGCTTCGACTAGCTCAATTCGACGATTGCCGAAATAGAGATGTTCTTCACTGATAACCCAAACTATACTTCAGCCAAGGGTAAATAGACGCGAGAACGCCAACCTGGTAAGGAGGTGAACACCATTGAGTTCACCCCCACCACCAAAGCCAGCAAGGAAGGCGAGTCAAGTGGTTCCGATAAAAAGTTGGAGGACAAACCAGCCGCTCCTTTTTTAGAGCGTATGAAGATGCCATTCTCCTTCAAGAAGGAACATACAAATATGCTCTTCGACCTCTACATGGCCCAAAAGATCATCGAGCTGCCAGAAGCTCGCAAGCCAGATGATGCCCAGAAAGTTGATGACCCTAGCGAAGACTGGCCTACATCTGAAGGTTCATCTCTAACCTCTCAGGTCGGTGCGCGCCCTTCGACAAGCTTATGAAGAAAGGCACCCCATTTGTATGGGATCCAGAATGCCATGCTACTTTTGAGCAAATCAAGGAGTATCTCCTCACTCCCCCAGTCCTGGGGGCACCAATTAACGGCAAACCCCTTATACTCTACATCGCCGCCATGGACGCTTCGTTGGGAGCTTTATTGGCGCAAATTAATGAAGAGGGCAAAGAGTAGTCGCTCTACTACCTCTACCGAAAGCTAATTGGTTCTGAGTAATGCTATTCCCCCATGGAGAAAGTCTGCTTAGCGCTGGTGTTTGCCATCAAAAAGTTGCGGCACTACCTCCTGTCTCATCGGGTGGAGCTTATATCCAAGCACGACCCACTAAAATATTTTCTCAAGCAGCCAGTCCTCTCAGGCCGATTGGGAAAATGGACTCTCCTGCTTATGGAGTATGACATCACCTATGTTCCCAGGAGTGCTATCAAAGGGCAAGGCATGGCCGAATTCTTAGCCACCCATCCGGTACCAGACAACTCACCTCTCAATACGGAACTCCCTGACAAGGAGTCCCTTGCTTCTTAGTCATAAGAGCCAGTCAAATAGACCGGAGATGCCTTGCATTACCAGCAACAAGACACCCTTACAACCAATGTACCTTGCTGGGAGCTCTACTTCGATGGCGCTTCCCGGGGGATCACCCGGAATAGCCAAAGTCTGACCATCATGGCAGGCGCTGGCATCGTCTTCCTGACACTTCAGGGTGAGGTTTTGTACAACTCATGCGCCCTCATGAAATATTTGACCAATAATGAAGCTGAGTATGAAGCTCTGATCATCGGGTTTCAGATGGCTCTCGACATGGGCATAAAGTACCTCATGGCCTACGAGGACTCTCAGTTAATAGTCTGGCAAGTCCTCGGCATCTACGACGTGCGGAAGTAGGAATTAGTTCCATACTATGCCATGTTGACATGTTTTTTTTTACCTTCCTTTCCGGGTTAAAAGATCTCTTCCATCCCTTCTACTAAATCAATATGAGAAATATATGGACGGTAGAAGGAGACAGAAGCATGTAAACATGTGTGATCGCCACCAAGGCGCCGAACGTGATGGACACGCCGTACCTTGGAAAGAATAGGAGACACTCACCTTTTGACCAGCACTGTAGAGATGCACGGCCCGTGAAGAACCGCCTTAAGGATGGCACGGCCGCTGGACAGACCGCTCGTCAGTGCTGGGGTGGAACGCGGGATGAAGAACGAGGGAGGATGAACGGTTCAGGATCGGCCGCGGGAAGGAGATGAACGGTTCAATATCGGCCGCACTTCCCTTAGAAATGATAGTCTGGAACCGCCCAACGTCACCACGCCCTAAGATGCAAAGGTCCAACCTCCACCCTTTCCGGCCGGCCAGAAAGGATGGGCCTCGTGTTAGTGTGTTGCTGACCTACAAAACCACGTGTAGAACACAAAAAGAGACCCAAATTAGAACTGGAGGATGTAGCAAATGCTAAAATGGAGAGAAATGAATATGACTAAATGAAATGGGGGATACCTGGGGATTTTAAACCCCTGGGGGCACAAAAAACGTAGGAGGGTGTGTGGATGATGCATGAGAATCAGAAAATCATGGAAGAAACGTGGAGAAAGTAATGCATGCAAACAAGAGAGAGCGATAGATTAATGAACTAAATACACAAATAATGAGATACTCCCTTAAACCGGAGGCCTGTGTGGACATAGAAGGCCCCCTTCCCTGGTCGTAGGTCACTCTAGAATCTGACAGGGCTTTGCCGTGACCTTCAAATCCCCCCCCCCTCTTCAAAGGTAGCCTCTAGGGTCTATTTATAGAGCACCTAAGGTCCTAACTCGAAATTAGGGTTTCTATCCATTTTCAGGTCGAGATTATCAAATAAAAGATGAAGATAATTCAATTATCTTTCATCTGGAAGAAACGACACTCAAAATGGTTAAGGATTCGCGGAGAAATCATCGGAGAAAGTTTGGGAGAAAAACCAGGAATGATAGGAAAAAGCCTTAACCACTTTCTGGTCCGAGGGGATAAACGGTCTCACGATAGACCGCACAAATGATGAGTGGCTAGACATGGGCCATCCATCCCTGTCGATGGAAATTCAAATAAATCCTGAGATAATTAATTTATCCACTGAACTGACCGGTAAATTCGCCGCTGGACTCTTTCATAGTTGCACGGCTTTTGGGAAACCGCCCAAGCCTGTCGGTGATAAATCGCAAATAAGAAGATAAATAGGTAATTTATCTGAATAGTCAATCGACGTTAGGACTCTTGAGAGATAGACGACTCAGAATATACTGCACAATGGACTTATGCGGCTACGACTAGGCCGTATATATGCTTGTCGGTGATAATTCAGAGAATTAACCAATATACCCACTAAATGTTTGAACGGCCTAATATCAACTGCACAAATTGTTGAACAGCTGGAGGTTGACCACACATGTATATGAGCATTTGAAATTCATAGAAAAGCTCAATCAACCAAAACCAAGGCCCATTAAGCCTTGAATCAACTCGGACCTAGCCAGGGAGGGAGGTTACCCATAAAATTGGCCCAGAACGTGACAAAAAAATAGCCCAGCGAGTGATGGACAACTCGAGGCATCAATAAATGGGAGTAAGGGAAATGACTCAACTTATCGGTAAAAAACGGGTGTCAACAGATGCCCCTCCTTAACATCCTCTTTGTAGGGGAGCGAGCGGAGGTGAAGCGAAAGTAAAATGGAACATGGAGATGAAGCGGAAATGAAGCGTAGTGGACCGAAAAGCTGTCATTAAGGCAAAAGATACCCATTTTTACCAACATGCGATAGGAATCTTCCGAAAAACTCTGAACCAGACACAAGGAATGATTAAACCAAAAGCGAGACCGGTCTGGCGGAACTAAACTAAAATAAAAGGAAACACCCGATCAACCTCATGGGGGGCACAATCCCTCGGACCAATGAGGAGACCGGAATAAGTAGCGAAAAAATAAAGAAGCGGACTAAAACTCCAGACGGGGACCTCTTAATCAACCAAACCAAGCGAATCGATCAGAGTGAACCTTCCAACTCAGAGTGGAATTGTTCCTCTTACTCAAGCACTGAACGCACAGTTAACCATCACTGATGGGACATTTTGCAAGCAAACCATGGGTCATGAATGCTCAAAAGATGCGTATGATGCATGCTGGGCTAAAATAAATGAAAACATTAAAACGAATGCAAAGAAAAGATAAAATATAAAATACTCGAGAATAATATTGCTAGGCTGGGAGAATCAGAGTCAAGACATTATCCGCAACCACTGCGTGCAGGATAGAACCATCCTCCCCAGGACATCCCAACCTAACGGCCTATCCAAAAATTAAACGTGTGAACCTGGATCATCATCATTTTTGTTGAAGGGGAACATCAGATCCTGGAACACGTGAGCAACCAACTGGTTCTCGAGATAATATAGCATAGTACCATATAGCAATGCAATAAGGGGGATAGGGATAGAAGGCCATACTTGACTTACCTGTGCAGATGAAACGGCATATTATTTGGATTTTCATTTTCAGATTTTTATGGATTTTCATGTATAAGACAAATACGATAAACAAGCAAGTATAAACATATAATATAACAAAGGCAAACGAGCGCATATGCAAGGGCATGAACAGACAACATGTATGCATGAACACGGTGTGGCAAGACAACAACGCGGTGGGACAACGCACGGTTGTGACAAGAACATGACGGATAACCACACGGTTGGGACAAGAGCACATGACATAAAGGGACGACTAGATGACTAACAACATGCAGTGAGGGACAAAACAACATGTGTGGGACAACACGGTGGGATATGAACACGTGACAAGCACACGGTGGGACAAAAGACAAGGCAAATATCCACTTCAATCGAAACCCAAGATCAGAATGAATGCAGAACCGCCGGGTTCATAATCATGAGGCAAAGCTTTCTCATATAGATATGATCATTGCAAACAAAAGCTGAGAAGGACACAAGCTTCAGAATAGATCAAGAGATATGATTGAAGAAGGAAAGAACAGATCAAAAATGTGGACATGAGACAGAGTAAAAAGATATAGCAAGGAATGCCTGAGTACTTGTAACCTACACACTTAGCAAACAGATTACATATCTGTCCTTAAAACAGATGCAAATGCATGAAAAAGAAAACAAAGAGACATTTTTTTGGCTTTTTGTATTTTTTTTTTATTTTTTCTGGATTTTTGAAGCATTTGAATTTTTGCATTTTTTTGACATATCTGATTTTTTTAAATAGAAAATTTGACAAAATTTGATTTTTTTGGAATTTTGACATATCTGATTTTTTTGGAATTTTGACAATATTTCATTTTGTTTAGATTTTTGACAATATTTGATCTTTTTTAGAATTTTGACAATATTTGATTTGACATATCTGATTTTTTTTGGAATTTTGACAATATTAATCTGCAGCACCCAAAGACAGGCTCGAACTACTGGCCAGGGATCGTCGTCCCTACCCATTTCATCAAAGGCATCTCTTGAGCAGGGCGTGCATGTGAGGGTGACTCGCCACAACCAACTGTCTCTAAAGTGCGGTGCCCCTACTAAGGCCATACCCGGGACACAACCCAGCCTAAGAGGGAGAAATAGAAGAAAAATTGGAGATAAGCTTTATGCAGGATGGCAGATATCAGGACTTGAATTCCTTCTAGGGCACAATCCCTCAAAGAGATAGCCTGTTGCGCCGGGGCTTTGAGTCTTCAACCATAATTTTGCATAGCCCTTATCGGCCAGATATTGAAATAACGCTCACTTTTGATTTTGATATACGCATGATACTGCACTACCCTTCACCGTTTTACGTGAACCACAACTCTTGTTAGGAGAAGCAGGCCGGTTAATAGGATCAGGGGCATTTTTCATGGTGTTTTTCACTCATTTCTTTTTTCCTTCTCTTTTCTTTCAAGATTGCCCCTATTTAAAACCTCTCTCATATCGGGGAATGCCTAGGTTGGTTATTTCGTCCGTCGATCTCTTGCCCCTGCTGATGGGGCATCAAAGGCGATTTCCATACACGGGTGAAGTGTATTTGTGAGTTATGGCTTGTATGAGATTGTAATTGTGTATTTTCTTTCTTTTGGACTCCTTGTAAGGCTTATATCAAGCCAATGGGCCATTTGTTATGTCAAGTCCAAGGTTAGATTGCCATTAGTAGAGTCCATTAGAAAGCCTAGTTCATATTGGACCAAGTGCCACCCTTATGGACCATATTAGTCATTTAAGGCCCAATTGGGCCACTCCCTCTCATGGGCCACCAAGACTTGGAAGGCCTAAGTCTAGACTTGAGTTAATGGGTTGGGTTGGCTGCCCTTGGACCAGCCTAGGCCCAAGAGAGGCCCATGAAGGGGGCGCCCCCTCTTTTGGCCTTATTAGGCTTGTTAGGTGGTGTTTGAATAGCTTTAGTCCAAGGTTGAATAAGCATGGTCAAATTAGATTAAACTAATGTATTAAATGTGTGATTCACATTGTATCCCAGTCCTTCAATCCAAACCCCTAGATCCAAGGGTTGAGGTTGAGTTTGGTTGGCATCCTATATAAGGTTGTATTTTTCATATTGAAGGAATGAATGAAGAAAAAAAAGGCATTTGCCCCCTTGGAGATTTGCGCCCCTCCCCTCTCTCTCCCTGGTTCCTCCACCCCCTCTCCCCTTTCTAGAGTGTAATCCCTTCCCCCTTGATCCCCTCCAGCATCTGAAGCAACTCCGGTGATCGCCGCCGCCATCGTCTCGCCGCCGACGCGTCGTTGCCAACGGTTTCGGTGTTCTGTCCACTCAGGATACATCCTTCTTCTCCGAATTCCTGCTATCACTCCCTTCATCTTCTGAAGCTCAAAATTTCAGGGTTGGTTCCCCTCAGAACCCTTATCACCACAAAAACAATCACGTCAAAATTCATCCTTTAGCTATTTTTTGATTTTCGTCCAAGTCCAAGTTCCAGATCTGTCCTGGTTCTGTTCACTGTTCATCAGCTCTGAGTCTACCCCATTCGAACTATCTTTTTATTTTTTTTGGGTCGCCCAAATTTATTGGGAGTTCTGTCCACATCTCTCTACCAGCAGGAATTTTATTAATTTTTGGTTCACCCTCCAAGTATTTTACAAAAACCGTCCAAGTTCCCAAGAACAGTCTGCCCACAGTTTCCCAGATCCGACCCAGTCCTAGTAAAAACATCCCAGAAAATCCATTTCTTATCCAATCAAAAAACCAAAAATAGTCCCGGATTCCTCTTTCAGAGACCTTCAACTTTGATGAAGAAATCATTTCCAGATTCAGAGGTCTTCTCCCCGGTCAACGTCGATCTTCAGAGAAGTCAGAACCTGCCCCTGCAGTTCTGGCCAGATTCCAGCAAGCTTGTAAAATACATGATCAGAAATACAGATCTGATTATTTTTTTTGAAGACCCCTACGTCGAAGTATTCTGAGTCAGCTTTCCAACGGCGCTAATCTCGTCGCATTCTGACGACGGGGCTGATCGCAGCAGCAGTTTTCTCCGAGTCGCACGCCTGCAAACAGAACTTTCAGGTTCGTGGCCGAGTTCCCAGCGAGCGTCGTCCGAGGGCCGCCCGGCGTTCGGCAGTCATTCCAGCAGCTCGCCATCCCAGGGGAACGCTTTCCAGGTGTCTCCACAATAGAGGAGTCATCAGGCCCCACACGACCCCTCCGGTCAATACGTGGGCCCCCACTAGCACGAGTACGCGTGAAGCCGAAGCATTGCCCGAAACCGCCCGTCAACCCGAACTTGGTCCTCCCGGGCCCACTTGTGTCGCCCTTTACCTCCCTGCGTGGAGTGGGCTTATTTGTACTGCTGTAAACGTAATGTACTAAGTTCCCGGGAGTACGAGCTTTGGCCGGGTGCCGTCTTCGCCACGCCGAGAGCGTGGAGGTATCGCCTTCACCCTTACACTTGGCATTAGCTTAATTCTTTATATGCTTTATATGCCGCTGCTAGAGAGCATGTGTAGGGATACCTAGCTCGCCTTCAATTTATAATATCACTGCTGCGAGAGAGAGCGAAGCCGTCCCGTGACCCGATCCGGGTGCAAAAGAGAGCCGACCACCCTAGCTCATTGTCGGTTTCTCAACCGCGCACATCCGACGCTTCCCTCGTTAAGGGACGATCGCGAGCTTGTCGTGTCCGTGGTCCCGTCCCGCATCAATTTGGTATCAGAGCGAGTTTGAGTCTAGGGTGTCAAAAAGAAAAAAAAAGTGTCATTCATTAGTCATTTACGTCTAGTCATTAGTCATAGTCTACGTCGTGTTTAGGGCCATCATTGTTTTAAAACAAAAAAAAAGTGCCTTTTGGGTCGCATTTGCATACCATTAGTCGGTATATAAAAAGGTGTTGTCCGAACGTTAGGCTACGCCTATCGGGAAGGCCGCACACTTGCGCGAGTGATCTTCGGATGTATTAACTCCGCCCCGTACCGAGTCTTGGTGTCTTGTCCTTAGTGTGCATGCATTCCAACTTTGCATTACTTAGGGTCGTGTCTAGTGTCTTGCCCAAATGGCCTTGCATATCCATTCCTAGGGATCCATTCCCGTATTTTGGCAACTATGGCCAACCCATGTCGACCCGTCCAAGGTGATAGGTCCGTGTCCGAGTACATTCGGGCATATCATAAGTATTGGTTGGAACATGGCTTGGGAGAGGAGAGCAAAACGGCCGCATTTCAGTTCCGGAGAGGTTTGCGCCTTCACTTCCAATTGGAATGTCTTATCCGCAATGCATTCTCTCTAGCGGAATCCTATACAGTCGCTCTAGTGGTCGAACCATTTGAGTCACACTTCTCTCGGTATGGTGGCTTTCGACCAGCATCCACCTCCCAGCCGCCTACACCATGGCCTTCACCACTCGAGAGAGTTCCAATGTCATCCATCTCTTTTTCCGAATTTGATTCGGAATCCTCTCATTTGGAACCACCAAGGCCCGAGCCACCCGTATTTCTAACGGGTACGCTTTTCATAGCCGAGCCGCTTCTTAGTTGGCTCAAGGATGGCTTGGTCCCACCTCCCTTCCCATCAATGGACCACACATTACCACTAGTGTCAAGCAACTCATTTCATACCACCTTCCGGTCTCGTCACTATGTGAACACATTGGACGACCTGCTTAAAGGGTTAGACCGGCAGTTGACCTTTACACATTTATTGGCCCGAGGCTTCGACCAACCCACTAGTCGTAGCATCACCCATCCGGCCATAGGGTCCATTACCTCCGTATGTACCACGGGTTGTGTTACCACGGAGGTTCTTCTACTTCTCCCGCTACCGGATGAGCCCGACTTCATTACTTGTCTTCCGAGGGAGGAGTCATATCTCCTATACACGGTCTCATCTATCACGATGGGTGGAGGTGACCCTCACCTTCATGAATTCCAAACATGGGACTATGTAACGGCGGAACCGAGGGGTCACGCTTTCTTTGACCCATTCGACCCCTACTCTAGTGGGCCCCATGACTCATCACTTCCTTCATACCTTATCGGGGAAGTCCACTTTCACACCCCTTTCCCATCGGTCGGGCCCTCTACATCAACCAAGCCCGTCCACGATACACCTACACCCGGTTCTTCCACACCCGGCTTTCCTAGCCCTCCCAAGTCTCCCAAATCCAAAGGGCCGTCCATGCATGACTGGGTCATACTTGGACATTTAGGTGTACCCCATGCCACCTATCTCCGGTTATGTCAAATGCATGCATGGCACACATTCGGGTGTCCTGGTCCGCCGTCACCCTTGTACGGGTCGGACTAACATTAGGTGTGTCTAGGGTCATATATGAGTCGGTATGTTTTCCTTGTGTGGTTTGTTTGTGTGGTGATTTTGAGTCGATTGATTGCGTGGTTTGCATTCGTGTGTCTGTGCATGGTGAGTCTGCATGTGTCTTGTGCAAGCTCGTTGTCGGTCTCTTACGAGTAAGAGGCGAGTGGACTCACTTGATGAGTATGGGATCGGTTTTACTTCTATATCCGGATCAGTCACCTATAGGGACTCAGCGGTGATTCCTAGTGAGTCTTCGAGCTGTCTCCTTCCTTTTGAGAGTGCCCTTCGGAGTGACCACCTTTAGCCATAGCAGTGCGCATATCGAGTATATATGGAATGAGCAGGTGCCGATCACTTGGAGTGGAGCATACCCACGCTACTTAGCACGGTGACAGATCCGCCGGAGTACCAGAGCAGCCATACCCCTACTCGACGGGGTCGAGTTCCTCCCACCCGGGGAGAATTGATGGGGCATCAAAGGCGATTTCCATACACGGGTGAAGTGTATTTGTGAGTTATGGCTTGTATGAGATTGTAATTGTGTATTTTCTTTCTTTTGGGCTCCTTGTAAGGCTTATATCAAGCCAATGGGCCATTTGTTATGTCAAGTCCAAGGTTAGATTGCCATTAGTAGAGTCCATTAGAAAGCCTAGTTCATATTGGACCAAGTGCCACCCTTATGGACCATATTAGTCATTTAAGGCCCAATTGGGCCACTCCCTCTCATGGGCCACCAAGACTTGGAAGGCCCAAGTCTAGACTTGAGTTAATGGGTTGGGTTGGCTGCCCTTGGACCAGCCTAGGCCCAAGAGAGGCCCATGAAGGGGGCGCCCCCTCTTTTGGCCTTATTAGGCTTGTTAGGTGGTGTTTGAATAGCTTTAGTCCAAGGTTGAATAAGCATGGTCAAATTAGATTAAACTAATGTATTAAATGTGTGATTCACATTGTATCCCAACCCTTCAATCCAAACCCCTAGATCCAAGGGTTGAGGTTGAGTTTGGTTGGCATCCTATATAAGGTTGTATTTTTCATATTGAAGGAATGAATGAAGAAAAAAAAGGCATTTGCCCCCTTGGAGATTTGCGCCCCTCCCCTCTCTCTCCCTGGTTCCTCCACCCCCTCTCCCCTTTCTAGAGTGTAATCCCTTCCCCCTTGATCCCCTCCAGCATCTGAAGCAACTCCGGTGATCGCCGCCGCCATCGTCTCGCCGCCGACGCGTCGTTGCCAACGGTTTTGGTGTTCTGTCCACTCAGGATAGATCCTTCTTCTCCGAATTCCTACTATCACTCCCTTCATCTTCTGAAGCTCAAAATTTCAGGGTTGGTTCCCCTCTAGAACCCTTATCCCCACAAAAAAAATCACGTAAAAATTCATCATTTAGCTATTTTTTGATTTTCGTCCAAGTCCAAGTTCCAGATCTGTCCTGATTCTGTTCACTGTTCATCAGCTCTGAGTCTACCCCATTCGAACTATCTTTTTATTTTTGTTGGGTCGCCCAAATTTATTGGGAGTTCTGTCCACATCCCTCTACCACCAAGAATTTTCTTAATTTTTGGTTCACCCTCCAAGTATTTTACAAAAACCGTCCAAGTTCCCAAGAACAGTCTGCCCACAGTTTCCCAGATCCGACCCAGTCCTAGTAAAAACATCCCATAAAATCCATTTCTTATCCAATCAAAAAACCAAAAATAGTCCCGGATTTCTCTTTCAGAGACCTTCAACTTTGCTGAAGAAATCATTTCCAGATTCGGAGGTCTTCTCCACGGTCAACGTCGATCTTCAGAGAAGTCAGAACCTGCCCCTGCAGTTCTGGCCAGATTCCAGCAAGCTTGTAAAATACATGATCAGAAATACAGATCTGATTATTTTTTTTGAAGACACCTACCTCGAAGTATTCTGAGTCAGCTTTCCAACGGCACTAATCTCGTCACATTCCGATGACGGGGATGATCGCAGCAGCAGTTTTATCCGAGTCGCGCGCCTACAAACAGAACTTTCAGGTTCGTGGCCGAGTTCCCACCGAGCGTCGTCCGAGGGCCGCCCGGCGTTCGGCGGTCGTTCCAGCAGCTCGCCATCCCAGGGGAACGCTTTCCAGGTGTCTCCACAACAGAGGAGTCATCAGGCCCCACACGACCCCTCCGGTCAATACGTGGGCCCCCACTAGCACGAGTACGCGTGAAGCCGAAGCATTGCCCGAAACCGCCCGTCAACCCGAACTTGGTCCTCCCGGGCCCACTTGTGTCACCCTTTACCTCCCTGCGTGGAGTGGGCTTATTTGTACTACTGTAAACATAATGTACTAAGTTCTCGGGAGTACGAGCTTTGGCCGGGTGCCGTCTTCGCCACGCCGAGAGCGTGGAGGTATCGCCTTCACCCTTACACTTGGCATTAGCTTAATTCTTTATATGCTTTATATGCCGCTGCTAGAGAGCATGTGTAGGGATACCTAGCTCGCCTTCAATTTATAATATCACTGCTGCGAGAGAGAGCGAAGCCGTCCCGTGACCCGATCCGGGCGCAAAAGAGAGCCGACCACCCTAGCTCATTGCCGGTTTCTCAACCGCGCACATCTGACGCTTCCCTCGTTAAGGGACGATCGCGAGCTTGTCGTGTCCATGGTCCCGTCCCGCATCACCTGCACTTGGCCAAGTAGAGAAGAGAAAAGGCCTTTGTGCATACCCATGGTATGGCCAAAATAGCAACGATGTTGCATTAGAGAGATCGGCTATGGCTCGCCGTGTAGTGTGTGAAAAACCCGTACTCAAAGGTCACCCTCAACAATCAGGGAAAGGGACTAGACTCCCAACACGGAGTTATCACCAGCCTAATGATGCTGCAGAAGCGACTCATTTTATTTGACACAAAGTTAAAATCAAATTTAAACAGAAGCTTCTAAAGCCACTCAATCATGTTGAGGAATCATCCTTATAAGCATGTGAAGGAATAAATAGAAATATTAGCAATGACAGCATATTTCTTGCACAAAATAACGGTACCTTGCAAATCCATGGAATGAAACTGGCATCTCGAAGCGAACATGATCAACGAGCTTCGATCAGCACGAGCTTTGTATTCCTCGCTTGTCAGGGCAAAAGGAAGAGGATTACAAGGATTTGAAGATTCCTCTAGATGGAGGAGCGGCAGACACCAAACTGGACGAAGAAGAATAAAAGGAAGAAAGACGAGGGCTAGAACTCCCTCGTTAAGGCATAGAGGCCCTGATAACAAGGAACCAGATACAGAGCAAACAGAGATTAACTGAGATCAAGGCGGACTAAAGCCTCTAAAATAGCAAGAAAAAGGGTAAGAACTCCAAAAGGGTGAGACAGAAAGAATAGACAAACCATAAAAAGATTGTGGCAAAGATAAGGGGGAAGATGAGTGATCATCTGACGTGGTCGGAGAAAAGGAATTAGAATCACCCGACAGGGTCGGGGAAGGAGAATGAGAATCACCCGCCAACGACAGGGAAAAAAAATGATAGACACCCTATTGGGTTGGGGAAGAAGAACGATGGTTACCCGACAAGGTCGGGGAAATAAAAAGGTAATCACCCGACATGGCCGGGAAAGAAGAACGATGGTCACCCGACAGGGTCGGGGAAATACAAGGGTAATCACCCGACATGGTCGGGGAAGAAGCATGAGGAATCCCCAACAGGGTCAGGGAAAAAGAATGAGAAGCGAAATCCGGACGTATCCGGGGAGGAAAACTATAAGAGGCCCCTGGATCAGGGGAAGAAGAGGACATAAGCTGGGACCTAAAATGGTGAGGATAGGAGAAGATGGTAGAAACATGGTCAGGTGGTGAAAGGTACACCACCCAAGGATAAGAACTGAGCAGAAGAAAAGACGACTGAAAGGAAGATGAAGAGACAGGAGAAGGAGGTAGAGTGAGCCCCCGAATACATAGTTGTTGGCCCTTGAACTTATGTCACCGCCTCTTCTTGGCAGAAATCTGCTTGCAACAATTCCGCCTGGCACGGACTCGGGCCTTCGGGCTTCCTTTTTTGCAATGTTTCCTCAAACAACGGGGCCATCTGGCAGACGGCCTAGCCCGGTCATGAATATGTAGCTTCATTGGGACGGTTGCCCCTAGCTGTGCAGTGCTAACCATAGAAAGACATTCCAGAACAGTCAACTCCTTGGGATGAACATCAGGAAGCAGTGGAGTTTTGTCATTTGGCACTAGAACATGGAGCTTTGGCATCTTCACTCGGTAGTTGGGCATGAAGCATAACTCCCTTGCTAGAAGCGCAGGATGGAACTGAGGGAGGGTGATGCGCGGCGTTGACGTGGCCGCCTCACCAATAAGCCGAGGGAGATGAGATAGAAAATGCAGAATGCCCCTGGCCATTCTCGAAGACACGGTCAATTGCCCCTTGAATGCTGAATTCATTAAACCTTTGGCGGCCATGTGGGTTAGCACCATCCGGGTGGAAAACTCTTCTAGGCCAGTGAACTGAATAGTAATCAGGTGAGAGGTGATAACAACATCAACAGTTAATTCTCCAGCGAGAAAAGAGATTGCCACCAGCCTCGCTTTAGAAGAAACTAGCACCAGTGCTAAAGAACTCTTCTTAGCAACCGTCTTCATAGCAAGTGTAGGCTCATTATCCCTAGAATAGCCAGGGACCAGGACTCGGATCGGCATGTGGCAAATAAAATCTTGAAGCTTGTAATGCATAATCAAAGCCTGGCTCGGGTCTTTATCTCCCTGGGGACTAGACCCGAGGGGAACCAAAGGTAGTGCGCACCCACTCCGTGGGGTAGAGATAGGTGGAGAGAGGGGTGGAGAAGGCTTGGCAGGTGTGGGCGAAGGCAATGCGAGCGAGGGAGAGATAACGGCGATGATAGGCTCTGGAGGGGGTAAAGGTTTGGAGGGTGGAGGTGTAGGAGAAGGCAAAGGTGAAGATGCTGGCGTGGGTGGAGATGAAGGCAATGGCGGGGATGTGGCGTAGGGGTAACTTGCTCAGGCTCGGACGATGATGGCGAAGGGAGTGGCATTGGTAGCAGGGATGGTTGTGAAGGTGACGGAACATGGATCGTTGTGAGAGGAGGCGATGAAGACGGTGGTGGTGATGGCAATGGGGATAATGGAGAAGGTGATGATGGAGATGTGGTCAATGGAGGCAGCAACGATGGGGGTGGAGAAGGTGGTGGCGAGGCAGAAGAGGTGGCAGGTCGTTGCGCCCATCTCCGACGTGTCGGTACAACACGTGGAGCGGCGTTGGGAGTAGAAGCGGTGGTGGAAATGGAGGGGGAAGGAGAAGAGTTTGTGCTAGCCTGAGCAGAGGCTTGGGTTTGTGGAGGCCGTGGAAGTTGAGTAGGGGACGGTGAAGGTGAGGGGGTAGGTGAGGGGATAAATAACGGAGCGGGTGCTTTATCAACTGAAGAATCATAGGGATGCCCCTGGTCTTGAGATGGAGACGGCTGCCTGGGCGGCGCTTGCTACTGCTGCTGCTGTTTGTGAAGATCTACAATAACTTGGCGCATGACAGCCCAATCAATCATCTTCTTGTCTTCCAAGCTCTAAACAAGTTCTCGGAACTCGGGGCAGTCCTCAATCGAATGCCCCTGTTGATGATGAAACTCACAGAAATGGAGCAAATTTCTGATCGCGGGTTGGAAAGGCACAACCGGAGGGAGTTGTAATGCATGGGTGACCATCAAAGCCCTGACAACATCTGTAAGAGATTCCGGCAACGGAGAGTGAGGAGCCCGCTTCGGGCAAGGTAGGTGCCGAGGGGTATGAGAAGGTAGTGGGGATGGTAGCGGAGGTTGTGTAGGTAAGGGGGATTGCGTAGGTGAAGGTAGAGGGCTAGAATGATGTGGAGGCATGGAGGGAGTGGGAATATAATGGACGGCATCCACCCGCTCAAGGTGTGACGTTTTCTTGACCGGAAGTGGAGAGGTGTGGGGAAATAAAACAGCGGAGGGCTGACTTGTGAAGGATATGGGGTGACATGGGAAGGCGTATGGATAAGTGGGAGTGGACGGCCGATATGAGGTGGAGGGCTGACTTGTGGGGGATGGTGAAGAGAAGGGGTATGTGGAAGGCGAAGGTGGAGGAGACTCGCGGTCGAGGGAGACTAGGAGTTGTTGGCTAATGAAGCGGGCTCGGCTGTAGAGTTGTTGCCAGGAAGTGATATCATTCAGGGCTATGATGCATCTAAGCTCGGGCGTTGCATTAGAAATAACCATCTTGATTTGTTCGCCCTCCGGAATATGCCCTGGAACTTGCGTGCCCAGGCGACGCCAGCGATCGGCGAACGTGGAGAATTCCTCGTCGGGCTTCATCTTCTCTTGGGCCAAATCCACCATAGAATATCTAGGCCCAACCTGGTGTCGGTACTGCTGAACGAATTTTTCTTGTAAAACTTGAAAATTCATCATATGCTCTTGCGGTAACGTGAAGAACCAATCCTTGGCCGAGCCCTCTAAAGATAGACCAAACAAATAGGCCATCAAGTGTAGATCATGCCGGAACTGGGCCGACTCATATAACAAATCTTTTAAATGGACGTAGGGGTCACCAATCCCACCATAGCAACGATATGCGGGAATCTGTGAATGTGGTGGGAGTTGGAGACCTTGAAAGGCAAATGGGATATCCAAAGAAGTTTGGGAATTGATTCGGCGTTGTAATTGATCAAGCTGACGTTGGGCCTGAGCGATCATCTCCTCGGTAGGAAGAGTCTGAGAAGGATATTGGCCAGCTTGAGCAAGAGAGGATGAATTTAAACCATGATAATGATGATGGGCCGGATAAGGGGATCCGACCTGAGGTGAAGACAAGCCCGTTCCGGGAATGGAGGAATGCATGGGCCTGGAAGGATTATGTATGTGGGGATGAGAATTGATTGGGCTAACAGGAGCATGAGCGGGATAAGAAGGCCTATTAAAAGAATAGGGTCCATTGGAGGAATAGGGAGATGGGCCCGCGTGGGAAGAGGAATCCACACGGGGATAAGAAGATAGAGAAGGATAGGAGTATGGTACAGGGGAAGGATGCTCCATGGGGAGAATGGAGACTTTATGCAATCAAAGGTGAGAAGTACAAGGAGGGAAAGAAGCCTAGGACAAATGCGACTAAATGGACTAAATGGACAGACCCCCCCCCCCCCCAAAAAAAAAAGACCTAACCTAAATGGGCACAATTAACCAAACTAATGTAGATGATGCGAGTGCAACACACAATGGGCCCAAGCAAAGACACACAATGTGGGTATGAAACAACCAATCAACTCAATCAAAATGCACATAAGGGATGGGAGAGATGAGAAGATAAGCGACCACTCAGTCAACCAAGTTGTTAAATGATGCACGAAACTTTTTTTTTATAAGTTCCTCATTAGGACCTTAGTGGATTAATTAAAATGTGAATTCACTCAACCACAAGGTACCTAACCAGAGTGAGGATGGGAAACTGGCTGACTCTAAGGGACTCTCCCTCTTATGAATGCAAACCCTAGACTGGGGGATGGTATGGTACAACTTGCCCTACATCCGTGTGGGAATCCACGGCTCACGAGGACTTACGGAGGTCCTCGGCAAGGTCCCCTAGTCGGCTCCAAGGAGTATGGAGGCGAGAGGAAACCCTACCTCGGTAGGAATGCAACTAGATGTGAATGAAATGCATGAATCCTATGTGCACCGGAGTGCATGCAAGATCTAGCCTAGAAACTAGCAAACAATGGGCAAACGAGTCATGATAAATAAAAATAATAATCATGCAAACTCAACTAGCAAACAGGGGAGATCAATAATAGCACCAAGGGATCATGAAGATGATATAGCATGATAATCAACAATGGAGGCTCGGGTGAACTAAAGCATGCATGGACGGTCTCTGGAAGGCCGTACAGGGAGTAGAACGGCTCTGTATGAACAGTTCAACAGCAGGGAATGTATCAACTAACTAAATCATAAAACATTGAAGAACTGCCTAAACCACGAGATGCTGAAGAAATGATAAAATATTGTACGCTGACTGACAGAGCACTGAACTGGGGGATGAGTGTGAAGCAGGTGTACCTGGATGAACGGTCTTAAACAGACCGTATGACCTCCGGAACGGACCTGTATCAACCGCAGAACGTCAACAAACCCAACCTGCGCGAGAGTGAATGCATACATGTACCTGGAAGATGCACGGTTGAAATCAAATCGCTCGAGATAAGAACGGGTGGTGGTAGATTGCAGGACGCAGCAGGCTCGCAAAGGGATTAACAATATCGCAGAGAAGCACGGCTGATCCGCGACCGTACGGTACCACCGACGGCTTTGCATGAACCGCACAACCCCCAGAAGTACCAGAATGCAACCTGAGAAGACTCAAAGAGGAAGAACTAGCAAAACACCAGAGAGAGGGTCAGTAAACCATTAACACGACAAGCACTAGGTGTCCCACCGTGATCGCCAAAAAATGGGAGTGTTGACATTTTTTTTTACCTTCCTTTCCGGCTTAAAAGATCTCTTCCATCCCTTCTACTAAATCAATATGAGAAATATATGGACGGTAGAAGGAGACAGAAGCATGTAAACATGTGTGATCGCCACCAAGGCGCCGAACGTGATGGACACGCCGTACCTTGGAAAGAATAGGAGACACTCGCCTTTTGACCAGCACTGTAGAGATGCGCGGCCCGTGAAGAACCGCCTTAAGGATGGCGCGGCCGCTCGACAGACCGCTCGTCAGTGCTGGGGTGGAATGCGGGATGAAGAACGAGGGAGGATGAACGGTTCAGGATCGGCCGCGGGAAGGAGATGAACGGTTCAATATCGGCCGCACTTCCCTTAGAACGGACAGTCTGGAACCGCCCAACGTCACCACGCCTTAAGATGCAAAGGTCCAACCTCCACCCTTTCTGGTCGGCCAGAAAGGATGGACCTCGTGTTAGTGTGTTGTTGACCTGCAAAACCACATGTAGAACACCAAAAGAGACCCAAATTAGAACTGGAGGGTGTAGCAAATGCTAAAATGGAAAGAAATGAATATGACTAAATGAAATGGGGGATACCTGGGGATTTTAAACCCCTGGGGGCACCAAAAATGTAGGAGGGTGTGTGGATGATGCATGAGAATGAGAAAATCGTGGAAGAAACGTGGAGAAAGTAATGCATGCAAACAAGAGAGAGCGAAGGATTAATGAACTAAAGACACAAATAATGAGATACTCCCTTAAACTGGAGGCCTGTGTGGACATAGAAGGCCCCCCTCCCTGGTCGTAGGTCACTCTAGAATCCAGTAGGGCTTCACCGTGACCTTCAAATCTCCCCCCCTCTTCAAAGGTAGCCTTTAGGGTCTATTTATAGAGCACCTAAGGTCCTAGCTCGAAATTAGGGTTTCTATCCATTTTCAGGTCGAGATTATCAAACAAAAGATGAATATAATTCAATTATCTTTCATCTGGAAGAAACGACACTCAAAATGGTTAAGGATTCGCAGAGAAATCATCGGAGAAAGTTTGGGAGAAAAATCATGAATGATAGAAAAAAGCCTTAACCACTTTCTGGTCCGAGGGGATAAACGGTCTCACGATAGACCGCACAAATGATGAGCGGCTAGACATGGGCCGTCCATCCCTGTCGGTGGAAATTCAAATAAATCCTGAGATAATTAATTTATCCACTAAACTGATCGGTAAATTCGCCGCTGGACTCTTTCATAGTTGCACGGCTCTTGGGAAACCGCCCAAGCCTGTCGGTGATAAATCCCAAATAAGAAGATAAATAGGTAATTTATCTGAATAGTCAATCGACATTAGGACTCTTGAGAGATAGATGGCTCAGAATATACCGCACAATGGACTTATGCGGCTACGACTAGGCCGTATATATGCTTGTCAGTGATAATTCAGAGAATTAACCAATATACCCACTAAATGTTTGAACGGCCCAATATCAACCGCACAAATTGTTGAACATCTGGAGGTTGACCGCACATGTATATGGGCGTTTGAAATTCATAGAAAAGCTCAATCAACCAAAACCAAGGCCCATTCAGCCCTGAATCAACTCGGACCTACCCAAGGAGGGAGGTTACCCATAAAATTGGCCCAGAACGTGCCAAAAAAATAGCCCAGCGAGTGATGGACAACTCGAGGCATCAATAAATGGGAGTAAGAGAAATGACTCAACTTATCGGCAAAAAATGGGTGTCAACATGTCACAGTCACCATACTCATCCAGAAGTTCTATTTCTTTGAAATAGATCATGTCCGAGGAGCAGCAATGCCCAGGCAGATGCCCTGGCAAAATTCGCTGCAGCCATCAAGCTTCCGCTTGAGGGCGATGTCGACATCACTATCAAGCACAGAAGACTGATGCCGAGTACACTCGAGAATGAGTCCGGCCTCACCGTCTATGAGGTCCATGACCTCGACCAAGACACTCCTCTAGAAGAAGAAGATTGGCCTCACCGTCTATGAGTCCGGCCTCACCGCCTATCATCAAATTCAAGAAAGGTTAGCTCCCTCCTGATCGAGCTCAAAGTGTCCAGCTACTCTATCGGGCAACATCATATGAGTTGATCGGCGACTCCCTATACAGACTTGTTCATGAGAAGGACAAGTTTGTTCTTCTGAGATGCGTCTCCCTAGCCGAGGCTCGAGCCATCATGCACGAGGTCCATTCAGGATTGTGTGGCACTCACCAAGCCGGAGATAGAATGAAGAACAACATTAAGCTCAAAGGCTTCTATTGGCCGACCATGTACGCAGATTGCACTCGGTATGCCCGTGCGTGCCATAAATGCCAAGCCTTTGGCCCGGTGCCCAGAAGACCTCCCAATCCACTGCATCCAACGGCCCCCACATGGCCATTCGCTGAATGGGGTATGGACATAGCGGGACCCTTCCCGCTGTCCTCCAGAGGTCGCAAATACATTCTGGCTGCCACTGATTATTTCTACCGATGGGCTGAGAGCATTCCCCTGTGGGAGGTCACCAGAGAAGTGGTAGCCAGATTCATCTAGCACAACATTATCTACCGATTCGGTACCCCCAGTCGCATAGTGTCAGACAATGGCACACCATTCAAAAATAGGGCCGTGTATCATTTGGCGGCCAAATTTCGCATCGACTGGAGAACCTCTTTAGTTTACAACCCTATAGTGCCCCAAAATTTATATAAATAATTTTTGAATTATTTTAAGGATTTTTTTGGAATTTATTAGGAATTTATAAAGCTTAAATGAATTAACAAATTGATATTGGGATTATAAGGCCCAATTATGTTAAATAATTAATCCAACTTTGATAAATAAAGCCCAAAGGAGTTAAGGACCAAGCCCATTAAGTTTGGCCCATATTCTAGAAGGTTAATTAATTTATCCTCAGAATATAAGGATAAATACCCTTTTTATAGATAATTATGTGGATAAAACAATAAAAGAGTTTTATTAAGTTTGAATTCTACGCACAGTAGCTGTAGCGGTCTATCGTGCGACCGCCACAGGGCTCTGACGCACCAAGACTCGACCGTTACATTCTGACTAATTCTGTAAGTGGAAGAACAAGCAAAAAGATTGGATCTTTGGGATCCTATCTGCTAGAGACCTAATTGAGAGAACATCTAGGGTTACTAAGGACTCTTAGGGATCAGGTTTTAGCCAACTAAGGACTCTAGAATCGACCTAATCCATGAAACCCTAGCAAAGTTCTATAAATAGGACCCAGATTGGGACTGGGCGACCCTTACTTTTGGCTCATGAAGAATCAAGGTAAGGAGTCATAATTTTGGGTAAGTTGTTTAGAAGCTTTTGTTTCTAATACTTTAGACTAATAGCTCCCAAAATTTCGTGCTAGGACATCCAGTATCCAAGGAGTTAGAAGCTTCCAAAGTTACTGGTTCAACCATAGCGACCTAAGAATCTGAGCAAAAGTCCACTGAAGAATAGGAAATTAGGACATCTAAACGAGGTATTTAGAAGTTGGTTCTTTAGAACTTTTTGTTCCAAATAGTTTCATATTTATACCCTCCAAATTTCACGTCTTTAGGTCAAGAGATTGAGGAGTTAGGACGGCGTGAAGTTGCTGAAAACCCATAGGAAGGGAAGGATTAGGGCGTGCTTTGCATACCCAAATTTGAAGTATAGAAGCTTCTAAAGAGTTAGGTCATCTCATGTGTTAGGGATAAAAGCCCTCTGATTTTACTTGATTTCATGCAGTGTAGGCCAAGAATTTTATGTTTTAGTAGGTCTATGCATACATGCTTATCTTTAGCCTAAATTAAAGATAAAAGATATTCTCTTGTTAATTCACTGCAACCTATGCATCTAGATGGCCTTTACTTCGTTTTGTCATAACTAGAGTAGTTAAGTCTTTTTAAACATGACATATTTCAATCATAGTCTTTTATTTTCTATGTACGATCAACAGGGCTCTAACGGTCTATAGTTCGACCGTCAGAGGCATATAACGGTCTTACGATAAGCCGTCACACCCCCTGCTATACTTCAGTTCCATGTAAACTCTAACGGACTATAAGTGGAGCGTTACAACGCTCTGACGGCCCCACGATAAACCGTCACAGCACTATGACGCCCCCATATTAGACCGTCAGAATACTGTGATCTGTCAACCCGAGACAGAATTGAAAACAGTCAACTTAGCTTATAAATAAAGCTTAGATATATAAGTTTTGATCTGTTTTCATGACTTTGAGTTTATTAATTGATTCATGATAGAAATTGCATGTCTAAAGCACCTTGAGTTATTTTAAGCATATGTTAATTTCATTTGCTAAACTCTATAGTTTTGTATTAAAACCATGATTTTAAATGTTATATTGACGGAGTTTATCATGGTTTCACATCGTTATACATTCTTTCTCATATATAGAGTCATTTTCTTTAAGTACGTAGCGTATACTCCGATATGTGTCCACTAGTTACACTTTTACACTATAGGAACACATTCTTGAACTTGAGGACCTCTCTATTGGATATTCCTTCCAATAGACTAGGAAATCTTGTTTCAAGGCCTCCGTAAGTCTCCGTGAGCGTGGGATTCCCACTAGGACGCTGAGCTGGTTGTACCATTAAATCCCAATTATCTAGAAAAGTACTACCGAAGTTTTGAATTCTGTCCATGTAACGGCCTATTACTCGACCGTCAGACACATTTAACGGTCCAGTATACAACTGTCACATTACTGAGTCCAATTTATTCTTTCTGGATTTAGCCCATTCTAATGGTCCAATACTAGACCGCCACGTTCATGTAGCGGGCCATTAATTGACCGCCACAATTCCTGAGTACTTTAACCCGAGGTTTGACCCAAGGGTTGGAATTCCAAAGTTCCTAGATGGATTATTGATAGTCTAAGACTTGTCATATTGTTCAAGATACTTAATTTTAAATTATGGAAGATAAGGAATGTACTGTTATACTGTCAAATTATTTCCATGAGCATAACATTGTTTTAAGTCATTCTTGATCCCTCGCATTCTTAACCGAAGTGTTCATTCATTGAATTATTGTTATCATGAACTTATAGAACTTGTTATATTACTGGCCATATTTTATTACTTGAAACGTGGAAGTAGCTTGATTTATACTTGAAGATGCGATCGGGCACTGATTGTGTTCAAGGGCTCTATGCTAATCCCCTCGGCTGATTGTCGGAAATATACTGTAAACCATGGGGTATGATGCTACTGGCGTCGCATTGCGCTGGGAGTACTTTCTCTATAAATAAGTGAAAAATCCACGGCACGACATATACACGTACATGACTTTCTTGCTTGTTACATGATATTCCACAGAAATTCACCAAATACTTGCTCATAAGTAAAAGATGTTGGTGTGATGATTACGTGGTTTGATAGTACATTCTCGATACATTCTTGATCATGAAAGGCCATATCATGTTCTTGTTACATTCTTGCTAATTCATACTTGCTCAATCTATCTTACATGATCGTCTTGTTACCTTGGTCATTTACATGTGAATTATCGCATTCGCATGATTTCACTTTATTTTCTTTAGAGCTAAAATGTTAAATCACTTTAATAGTGCCTTCATGTTGATGCGAAGATACCTACTGGGCAAGTGTGCTCATTACCTATTTCTAATCTTTTCAGGAGATGGAAGTTATTCGAATTCGGATTCGAGTTATTCAAGTAGCGGGTCCGAGAGCGAATGAGAGTCATATCAAAAATGAGAGTGAAGACTTAGGAAAGTCAATCTTGTTTAGATCGAGTCTTTGTAATTTTCCTTTTTTCTTGAATCTGATGGATTGAAGAAGGTTGAAAAGTTATTGTATTTGAATATTTTGATTTGATTACTAATGAAATAAAGTTGGAGTTTGAGTAAATTATTGTGCAATTGCATTTTGTTATGTGTGGTTGTCTTGCGCTCTGATCATTCTTGCTTACAAGAGGCTTACCATGCCGGCTGTTCATGTTCCTCGAGCTAGTCTTTCGCTGTAATAAAGGCTCGGGGCGTGACAAACCCTCAAGCTAACGGCCTGGCAGAGGCCTTCAACAAAACTCTCTGCAAGTTTCTGGCTAAAATCGTTAGCCACTGAAAGCGCGTTTGGGGTCAAAAGGTATTCGAGGCATTATGGGCCTACCAGATAGTTTACAAGACCCCTAGGGGTGCTCACCATTCTCCCTCGTTTACGGGGCGGAAGCTGTCATCCCCATCGAGATGCAGCTAGCATCTTACCACATGGCGATCCATACCAGCCTTGCCGGTCCAGACGAAGATGAGTACCAAAGAAGGGTAGAAGAGCTCGCCGGTCTAGAAGGCAAACGGCTCGAGGCCTACAGACATCTACAAGTGTACCAGGCCCACATGGCTCGAGCCTATGATAAGCTCATCAAACAGCGAGCCTTCAAACAAGGTGATCTCGTCATGATTAAGGAAAAGGAGGTCATGGTAGGGTGCTCCAGTGGAAAATTACAACCTAACTGGCGAGTCCATACGTCATTCATGATGTTTACGAGGGCGTGGTCTACACGGTCCTGGACCATAATGGTAACAAGCCGTTCCCACCTCTCAACGGTAAGCACATGAAGCTCTACCACGCCCAAGAGCATGAGTTCAGGCGCCACCCAGACTAAGGCGCATGGTCCGATCGTCACCATCAATCCATTAGCTACCCCCTCTAAGGGGTGGGGCTAGTCATTTCCTCCAGCCTTTGGAGTTAATGGGGCACCATAGCCAGTTAACCTATTACAGTACTAGTCCCATACATTCATGACAACTAGCCTCCCAGCATCGTCCTCATAACTACAGGTTGAGGACATCCAATACCAGCCACAATGCCACCTTCAGGCTCTCAAAAAAAGGGGGGGTTAAAAATAGAGATACCCCGGCAGACTTAGTCACTCTCTTCACTCGGAGGTGACTGAGGGCAAAAAGGCCAGTGACCCGGCGGAGGTGAAAACTCGCAAGGACGCCTCAGGTAAAATTGGGTAACCCCTCGGTGTGAAAACCCATAAGGGCACATTGGAAAAAGTAAAAGAGGGCCAGCTTAATATGTGGTGATAGGCAGATCTAGAGGGGAGGGGTGAATAGATCAGCCCCTTTTGCCCTTCTTTGAGGAAATAAAAACTAGATACAAGACTAAGACTAGTAAGGCAAGAGATAGTTGATAGCTAACAGGCTAGATGCACGGATGATGATCAGAAACGTTCCTACCAAGCATCTAGCGTCAGTACCCAATGGAAGACAAACCACAAGACACAAGTTTTAAGGTGGTTCGGTCTCTATCCAGAGACTTACGTCCACCCCTCACACAACTCGGTGAGGCTTCACATGTGCCAATGCACTACCGCTGATTCATAGCTTCCAATAGAGAGATACACTCTCTCAAATGCGCTGCCAAACAGCTTGAGGGTACACAACCCTGAAACCCACAGACCGGTGAACACACCGTCTGTCTTCCTACTCACAGGTAGGGAACAAGGTAGGAGTAATGTTTTCAAGGAAAAATAAAGCTGTAAAAAGAACAACCAGACAGAGTATGACAAAGAAACTCTATAGAATAAGAGAACTCATGTCTGGAGAGAAATGGATGAAGCCTGTCATCTCTTCATCTCTCTTCTGAGTCTTCACCGCGACCGTAAGAGGAACGGTGGATAAGATCCTCAGCTTTCACTCCCACTAGATGAAGCTGTAGATAGATGTTGTCTCCCTTACTTTGAGAGCTCCTGAGGTGGAAGAGGAAGATCTACTTCGTTGCCCTTGCTGCAGCAACACCGGGAAGAAGAGGTCTCTCTTGGCTTAACTTTTAGCTGTTCTTCACCTTTTGCCTTTTCTCTGTATTCAGCTCTGCCGCTAACTGGAGCTCCTTCTCCTACTATATCAGTAGCTAACGGCATCTCTTACGTTGTCCATAGCAGACGCCACACCCAGAATGTCACATCCCCATTATTTGATTTGCTTCCTCAGCATAGCTGACCTTTCCCTACCGGCATGCTGGTACGTGGGTAGGTAGGAAACCAGAATTGTAAAGGTAACAGCATATCAGAGGATGTCTCTGCCAAACAATAAACTCTCCTGACAGATGAGCTTCCTGACGGCTTTTCAAGTGCAAGCGGATCCTCCAAGACTGGTTGCGGATCTTGGAAAGTGGACGCTTCCGATTTTAGATCCGTTCTGGGCAATCAAGAACGTGTCGACACTTTACACACAGGGTGTCGACACATCCCATTATAATCCTGAAGAACTGTGGCTTCCAAGCGGAATAGGTCAACACTTTGACGGACAAGTGTCGACATGCACGCCATACTCGCGTGCGGATCGTGCCGTCGTGCCGAGACTTCACTAGGCGGTGTCGGGACATACACGCCAGAGGGAAGTAAGGCTTGCTTCTTGGAACTGAGGTGTCGACACTTTTCACACAGGGTGTCGACACTTTGGTCAATCTAGAGGCCAGAAAAAAATGGCCTCAAGTTGGGTTTCTTCTTGGGATGGGTGTTGATACTTGCTTCATGCCAGAGGTCAACCAGAGATAGTTCATCATGATATCTTCTGGATGTGTCGACACGTTGTAGGAGGTGTCGACACTCTTAGAGTGATTTTCCTGTACTTGTTCAGTCTAGACATTAAACCAAACTTGTTAGATATTCCTCAAATATCTAATGATGATTTATGGTTTGTTATCATCAAAACCAGGGGACACACCATTCTCCCCTTTTTGATGATGACAACCATGAATCATTATCTCCAAGCATTCATATAGCATATCATTTTGGTTGAGGAATCATCAAACAGAAGAGTTTTTGCCATTCAACAAAAAAGCCATTTTTATATTTTTCAACAAAAATGCTTGTTCCATTGATCAAACACAGTTTCATACAGATCAAGCAAGGATTTGCATTCAAGCATTACATGAAACTGTCTAGATGCAAAAACTAAAATCTAGATGAAAGACTAACTAGATGCTCATGCTAGATGATGCTTGTAGCACTCTCAAAAGTCTTCAGAACTTCTCCCCCTTTGTCATCAGCAAGGAGGGGGTGAAGGAGGCGGCTGCTGTGTGGGAGGCAAAGTGCTGGAGCTAGTGCTTCCGGGGAATTAAACCTTCTGCGCCTCATGGAATTGCTGTTGCAGTTGCGTGACTGTGGCAGTGAGAGAGTCAACTTTCTGAGTGAGTTGCTCATCTCTTTGTTTAACAAACTGGTGTAGAGTCTTGATGTTGTTATTTATATCCCTTAGCAAGGTGTGTAGCATTTCACAAATATACTCTGTCTGGTCCCTCTGTTGGGTTCCTTGCGATGGGAGACGAGAGGATGTTGCTTCTGTCTGAGGAGGAGGATACCATTCATCACCTGTGTCGGCCAAGGTTGGTTGGAGTTGGGCTTTATGCAGATGAATCTGATGTGACACAACCTCGGACCTAATTTAACAAGCACAACCACAAGGTTATGAAGCCTACGCAAGCGGACCTTCGTATGGCGCACACACTTAACCCGGGGGTAACTCGGGGATGCCGAGTCGAGGAAATGGGACAAGCCCCTTGCTGGTAGAGGGCCAGCAAAGTCTAAGTCAAACCTCCCCTTGAGGTGCGGATATTCAACTCAATGTGTTGGCCTTGGCCGAGGGACGCAGATCACTCACTCACACCCACGGGGGTCGCACAAGTGCGGTGGAGCCTTAAGATTGGGCGCTCTCTTCCTTACCGACGGCGCAATTGGAGAATATTAAATGAACAAGAATAATTGGGAGCAAGGGACGAGTTCTCACCTAGCCGGTTTGAAGAAACCGACTCCGGTCGGAGACGGGGGTGAGCGGGGAGGCGAGGGGAAGCACCCGCACGCCGCGTAGATGAAGCTTCAAACCTGTGAGTGTAAATAATACATGAACTACCCCCATGCAAGGGGGGGGATCTCGGGGAAGGGAAGCCAATGAATACACTCAATACGACCTCCACGCAGGGAGGGGCCTTCAGCCGGCTAAGCGGGGAGGGTAATTCGAGCTAGAAGTGAAGAGAGGGAAGTCGAAGCCGAATCTGCCCGCTGACTGTGTCTCAGGACAGACCGTTAGGTATTTGGACGCTGTGGTCAGCCCCGAATTGTTTTGCAGACGAAACCACTTGGAGATTCTTCGCAGCTGGATCTGGATGATACTTGAATTTTGTAAATTTCTTTGGGCACCGCTGCTGGTCGGGGTAGGGGCTTGAACAAGGTGGCAGACCCTCGGATCAGACAGCTTTAGGTTCCCAACAGCAGGAAGCAGAGGTTGCCACGGTCGCTCCCGAGATCAGAATCAGGTGCCTCCAGAGTTGTTGGAACCGTTGACGAGTCCTCTTCGAATCAAGACCAGCGGGGATTCCAGCTGATGTCGGGGTCGACCGGTAGGCTCTACACACTGAGGAGGGGTCGGTGCAGACTAAGTGGAAGCGGAACAGAGCACCCGAGGGAGAAAATTGATAACTTTCAGGTCCGGTCACCAAATGGGGCTCTGCTTCTTGGAGATGTTAGAAGACTCGTAGTATAAGTTGTTTGAAGAAGAACTCTCCATCCGATTCCCAATACGATCGTCGCAGTTGAGCTTCCAGTCCGTCTCTGGTCTCCTGCCAGGGGGGATCTGTGCAGTTGTGGGAGAATGGCTCTCCTGGTTGATATCGAACTCGGAATGGGACGGGACCACCACCGTTGTAAAGAAGACAGGCAGACGCTTCCGTCGGTATATGGTATGTAACCTGAAGCTCCCAGGGGACGATGGGGTGGCCTCTGCAACCTGTGGCCAATCTGCTGCCTGCAACCAGAACTTGAGAGGGTGGAGATAGGTAATGGGGAATGGGGTAGATGGGAGGGGAAATGAGGTGGTTGTGTGTAGGGGCAACCCCCAGCTGTGAGGGGGTCTAGGAGGGGGGGTTTCAAGGTGTGGGAAGGGGAGAATGGGGGCTGTTGGCCCAGACTAGATGGCGGACAAGAAGGGGGGTTGAATTGTCCCCTTTGACCTTGATGGCGGATTTAAAAAATTCTCTTAACTGACCACGGTGGAATTAAAATCAACTGTTTGATTAGCCTAAACACATATGAGATTTAGCAGGTTCTCTCAATCTTTCCGATCTCACTCGTAATAACAATGCAAATGTTAGAGAAAATTATGCCTAGTACGAATAACAGAAGTAGCAGTGTGCAGTGGTGTAGTGAGTAAAAATCTATTAAACTAACCTGTGAAGCGAGATAGAAGAAAGGGACAAACACACAGGCAATCACAAAGGACACGGAGATTTTTAGGTGGTTCGGGACCACAAGGGCTCCCTACGTCCACCCCTCACCCAACCGGGTGAGGCTTCACTACACGCTACCGAAGTAGCAACACGGGGATGAACCCCAACCACACACACACACGCTGCTTCCGCAGCAATATCCACACACGGGGAAAATCCCCCAACAAGCTGCCACTGCAGCACACACACCCACACACAAAATCGGGGAACACGCCCTGGACACTAAATCCACACGGAGTCACCGCTCCGTCAAAACACAACAACACACGGGGAGCATTTCCCCACAATAAACCCACACATGCGGAGATACAACTCCGCCCACACACAAATGTTCTTAGTTTAATGAAGAGAAAAGATATACAATAAACCCTCAACCATCTATCTATGTTGAAATGAACAAATAGAGATGAATCATCAAGAGAAACAAGATCAAGAATGTCTTCTCTTAGGTTGGAGGCCGATAGAAGATGCTTCGTTGGTTCCACACGAGAGGAAGAAGAAACTCGAGGTAAATCGAGCCACCGGTGCTTTCTCCTTGAAGAACCGATCACGGATCTAGCATTAGAAGCTTGAGAATGGATGTAGATCTTGAATCCTTGCTCTATTCAACCTCTCCTCAGCTCTGGCCGCCCTTTCCCTTCTTTTCCTGCGAGAACAGATAGAGAAATTAGAGCCTCATTCCCTATTTCTTCCAAATTCGCAACATATATATACTATGAGGATAAGTTGTGCAAAAGACCACAATACCCTTGCAAAACCCTAGCAAAACCACCCTAATATGTTCATTACTAACCCAAGGGCAAGTGTGTAAATTTTCAGCCCAAACGGATGTGTTTTCATAGGGTTTCGGTGACTTACGGAATTCACGCGCGTTGCTGCGAACAGGGGTGGGTCGACCCACTTTTGGAGGGGGGTCAACCCATCTGCTCCCAGAACCCCTTTTTCCATGAAAAGTGTTACAGGGGTCGACCCACTTGAGAGGGGGGTCGACCCACTTTGTCCCAGAAGCCAGTTTTGGCCTATTTCAGCACATGGGTCGACCCATTGAGTGGGGGGGTCGACCCAATGACCTTGTAACCTTATGAAATGACTATATAATGCAAACCCAATGATCTAAACATGCATCAACATGTAACCAAACATGAATTACATCAAATTTAAATTCTTACCTTGTCTTTCATGATTTAAGAGCATTTTGGACCTGCACTACATGAACGTTCAACCTCATCATTCTTTCATCAATGCTAAGTGAAAAGAGCATCTACCTTACATCTTTGTCATGTGAATAGATCTCTTAACTTGCATATTGAGCTTTTCAATTCTTCCATACAAGCTTTCATTTTAGAAATAGTTCATGCATGAAAAGACCACCTTCAACACAAATTAACCCAATTAGTTTGCACAAGGATAAAGGACCATAAAGAGCTCTTTGAAGAGGATGCCTTAGACACAATTGAAAACCACTAAAAAATACACTTTCCCTCATTCAAAGGTCAAATACAATGAACCATCCATCAAGCACTATCAGAAAGCCTTTCACCAAAGATTCACCAAGTTCCACACTGAAAGCTAAAAATAAATTTGGTATGTCAAGCAATTTGAGCTCAACTACATCACACATGGACTTCATGAGCTATCCATAGGGAGACAAACTAATTTGATTAGTTATCTAACCATTTCACTTTCAACTCAAGGATGGCCATTTTCTACACAAGCCTCACATATCAAATATGATTCAAGCAAGCTACACAAGAGTTCGATATTCAAACCAAGACTATCAAGATCAGTCCAAAAGTAACAGTTTAATCAAGCCAACATGAATTAGATGAATTGAGAGCAAACTCAAATCTCCACTTTGTATATACATGAAACTGAATGTATAGACTTGGAAACTTGAAGGCACTTGACAATGTATAGACTTGGCTTGAAGGCCAATGTACAGACTTGGTGGCTTGAACCAATGTATAGACTTGGCTGATGAAGGCCAATGTACAGACTTTGAAATATGAAGCCCAATGTATAGACTTGAAGTATGAAGGCCAATGTATAGACTTGGCTGATGAAGGCCAATGTACAGACTTTGAAATATGAAGCCCAATGTATAGACTTGAAATATGAAGGCCAACGTACAGACTTGTATGTAAGAAGGCCAATGTATAGACTTGGTGGCCAAAGGCCAATGTACATACATTGAAATATGAAGCCCAATGTATAGACTTTGAAATATGAAGGCCAATGCAACAAAAAACCAATGCAATCCAATGCATGTCAATAAAATGCATGAAGGCCTAGTCATGATTTTACCAATGAAAGACATCATGTATGACATACATCAAGAGACCAAGGTCAATGCATATGACCCAAGGTCTAAGAATTTGAACCAATCATCAAAAGTGAGGTTGACTTCACAAAGCACATTTTCCATCTAAAGAAGTTATCCACCAAGCATCCAAACCTGCAAAGCAAAAGATCATCATGTTAGTTTGTTTGAGTTTGTTTGTCATCGAAATGCCATTAAGCATAAAACACACAATATATTAGAATCATCAAAACTATTGTCAAAGACAAGGAGGGGTGCACGTAACCCAACAATCTCCCCCTTTTTGATGATGACAATATATTGTGGCCACCAAACTCTCTCTCCCCCTTTGACATTATCAAAAAGTGGGGGACGCAAGGGTAAGTATGAATTGAAACAAAAAATGAGCACACGAACCCAGCAATTAACTCCCCGTGAAGGGAAGAGTATGAACCATGAACCACGTAAAGGTTTGGAATTTGACATACAATCAACAGGTATGTGAATTCTATGCAAAATGGTCAATTTTTTGAATTTTTCATTATATGTAAAACTAATTATTCACAAGTGTGTGATTTAACTAACCTTTATGCAAAAATGAAACCTAGCTATGCACACAGTGTAAAATGCCAAAAAGCACATTATTCTCCCCCAATTGTCAAGAACAAAGGTCAACAGATAATGGGATTATGTAACCTAAAGGTGCATCTATGCAAACTTAAATGTGAAATGAAGTATGCAAGCAAGCAAACAAGCAAGCATGCATTGGAGTTAAGCACACATACAGTACTATAGCTCCCCCTTAATGGGGTAAGGGGATAGCAAAAGAACAGTTCATTCAAAATCAAAATGTGAGATATGAACCATAATCAAAAAAGGTAGTGCATTCATATATGCAAGGTACTACATAAGCCATGATAAGAATAAATTCAAGATATACAATCATCACAAAAATACCCAATTGAAATTTATGTAAATGAGCAATGAACTTCAAGTTTATATGGATATTAGCAGAGTTTCTAGAAAACACTAGAGGGTTATTTCCTTCCTACACTTCCATTTTGATCCTCGACTATTGGTAGCTTCGCTCAACCCCTTTTTATTGGATTTCACTGTTCGGCGCGAGTCACCTCATGTGTCTCAATGGGGTTTCCCGGCTTACTAGGATTCATCACAAAATGTGGATTTTGTTTCACCTTTCGACGCGAGTTTCCTCATTTATTTCAGTGGAGATTCCCGGCTACTCAGTTAGACATACCACTTATTTAAGCATGCGGGGTAGGCAGCTTTTTCCTCACGATTCTCTCAATTTCCATGTAGAAATTTATTTCCCATGAAGTGTTAAAAAGAATTTCTGAAATCCTCATCAATCAAAGTCATATGCATCATTTTAGGAATAATGTATGGGTAATTGCTTTGGATGTAGAAGATGAATTTGCCTATACACAGTTATGACTCCCCCTAAATGTATGCACAGTTGAAATGAATCATCCTCCTTTGTATATGTCACTTTTCACAAATGATTAAAATCACTGCATTTTATATAGCAAGGAGGTGAGGTCTTAGAAGATTTACAAGGAATTGTGTTCTAAAATTATATACATGCATTCAAGCAAGGATATAGCAAACTATTCAAACAAAGTGATTTTCGGTACGCGGCGGGGAACATAGGTCTGAAGACCACCATCACGCATAGTGAAAGCTTCCGGCTAGACATAATCCAACCTTTCACAAACACCATTTTATATACCGAAAAATCATAGCAATCAAGCACACGAATATGAGGAATATGCAAATGTATGCAAGCAAGTGCAAATGTATGCAATTGAGGATGTATATGATATGTGCAGCATGTTTTATGCAACTTAAGCATGTGATCTATGTATGCACAAGTGAGTGATTATTTACAAAAAGTAAGTAAGAGTTTGAAAACTCTATGCACAATGAGAAGCATTCAAACCAAAATTTATTTACAAGAGTTGATTATAAGTGTGAAAACACTTTATGAGAAGAGTAAAGCATTTGAAGACAGAATTTATTCACATGGAGTGAAAATAGAAGTAATCAAGTCATTCTGACATGGAACTCAAAAATTCTCAAGATTTCCAAAAGATACCATAACCAGTGAACTAAGTTGGAAGCATTTTTTCTCGAAACATAAATTTTACCTTTTTCAGATTTTTTTTTTCAAAGAGAACCATGTGAGACAAAAATTTCAAAACAAATCATTTTCTTCCTCACCTTGAGATCCCAATGTTTATTAATTTCTTCGACCTCAAGGTACCCCTGCAAAATAGATTCTCAAGTTGGATGTTTGGGTACCCAAACCATCTTGGGTCCCGAGGGGTTAGTCCTAGCATGAACAAATGTATTTTTCTTATTTTTCCTTTCATACCACTCATCATCGATTTTCATGGTGGAACAATCATCCATTGAATGACCATTCTTACCACAATAATAGCAATTGGAAGATTTTCCTTTCAAAAACTAATTGTCATCATTTTTCATTACATGACAATCATTCATCACATGTCCATTTTGACCACAGTAATGACAGGAAAAATTCTTTCTGAGAGACCATTCATCATCATTTTTCTTAATGAAGCAATTTTCAAAAACATGTCCATGCAATCCACAGTAATAGCAATGCGCATTGAAGGTTTTCTTCATTGGTTTATCAAGATTGTTAGGCTTATCAACAATTTTCAATTGTGACTTCAATGCTTCATTATCATCAAATTCCATCAAGGAACAATCATACATGTCATGTCCATATTGTCCACAATAATAGCATGAAACATTCCTCCTTCTACTTGGTGCATGGTTATGTTTAACAACAGAGGATTTTGCATGCACAGAAGATCAATCAACAACTTCTTTTTATTTTTCAATTTCTTTATCATACAAGGACAAAGATCCATTCATCATCTTAATTTCATTTTCTAGTTTCATGATTTGCAAATGAGAGTTAGCAATCTCTTGTTCATATGAAACAATTTTCTCATTCAACAGGCAATTAACTGTTTTGTGACTTTCAATTTCTTGTTCAAGAATATGCAGTTTGTCACAATCATCAACAATCACACTTTTTCCTTTTTCAATCTTTTCAAGATTTTTCAATCTACTTTCAAGTAAGGAAATTTGAATCAACAATGCATTATTTTCATTTTGGAGCTGTTCAAATAAATTTTTGTTCATGGAGGTGTGTTCAAGTTCTTTCATTTGACAACTTACGTTATCATTAACAACTTCATTCATTGCTCCATTTGATTCAAATTTGTCATTCAAATTCTTAAGACTTTCAATTTCCTCTCTAAGTTCCTTCAGTTTATCCGACTTGTCAATAGACATGCATTTCTCTTTTTCAAGCAATAGCAATTTTTCACATGAGAGTTTATCAAGTTTTTTTTTCAATTTTTTGTTTTCAGATTTTAATGCCTTATATCTATCAAGCAAGTCATCATAGGCATCCATTAGTTCTTCCAAGGAAATCTCATCGGTTTCAGAACTTACCTCCTGATTTCCTTCTCCATCAGAATTTTCTTTGCTCGAAAGAGCACTGTCGTTTGCCATCATACATGTATCCTTAAGCCTTCCTTCATGAAACTTAATCAGTCCATCCAAGATTTCTTTGGCTGAGCTGCAATCAGAAACAAATGGAAATTTGTTAATGCATACTGCAGCTTTAAGAGTATTCAAAACAAAAAGATTATCAGAATTCATCTTCCTATGTTCATCGGTCCATCTTGACTCATTTTTTGGTAAAACATGAGGACCATGACTTATTAATTTCATAAGCTTAGGATTAATCCCAGAAATCCAAACACACAATTTTCCAAGCCATGATGTAAAATCAAAACCATCAAAGACAGGAACTGAATTCAGACTAGTCATCATAAAAAGATCTTTTCTCCTAGACCGTGAGGTCCGCTGAATAAAAATCAGAGACTGGGCTCTGATACCAATTGTTGGCCCAAACTAGATGGCGGACAAGAAGGGGGGTTGAATTGTCCCCTTTGACCTTGATGGCGGATTTAAAAAATTCTCTTAACTGACCACGGTGGAATTAAAATCAACTGTTTGATTAGCCTAAACACATATGAGATTTAGCAGGTTCTCTCAATCTTTCCGATCTCACTCGTAATAACAATGCAAATGTTAGAGAAAATTATGCCTAGTACGAATAACAGAAGTAGCAGTGTGCAGTGGTGTAGTGAGTAAAAATCTATTAAACTAACCTGTGAAGCGAGATAGAAGAAAGGGACAAACACACAGGCAATCACAAAGGACACGGAGATTTTTAGGTGGTTCGGGACCACAAGGGCTCCCTACGTCCACCCCTCACCCAACCGGGTGAGGCTTCACTACACGCTACCGAAGTAGCAACACGGGGATGAACCCCAACCACACACACACACGCTGCTTCCGCAGCAATATCCACACACGGGGAAAATCCCCCAACAAGCTGCCACTGCAGCACACACACCCACACACAAAATCGGGGAACACGCCCCGGACACTAAATCCACACGGAGTCACCGCTCCGTCAAAACACAACAACACACGGGGAGCATTTCCCCACAATAAACCCACACATGCGGAGATACAACTCCGCCCACACACAAATGTTCTTAGTTTAATGAAGAGAAAAGATATACAATAAACCCTCAACCATCTATCTATGTTGAAATGAACAAATAGAGATGAATCATCAAGAGAAACAAGATCAAGAATGTCTTCTCTTAGGTTGGAGGCCGATAGAAGATGCTTCGTTGGTTCCACACGAGAGGAAGAAGAAACTCGAGGTAAATCGAGCCACCAGTGCTTTCTCCTTGAAGAACCGATCACGGATCTAGCATTAGAAGCTTGAGAATGGATGTAGATCTTGAATCCTTGCTCTATTCAACCTCTCCTCAGCTCTGGCCACCCTTTCCCTTCTTTTCCTGCGAGAACAGATAGAGAAATTAGAGCCTCATTCCCTATTTCTTCCAAATTCGTAACATATATATACTATGAGGATAAGTTGTGCAAAAGACCACAATACCCTTGCAAAACCCTAGAAAAACCACCCTAATATGTTCATTACTAACCCAAGGGCAAGTGTGTAAATTTTCAGCCCAAACGGATGTGTTTTCATAGGGTTTCGGTGACTTACGGAATTCACGCGCGTTGCTGCGAACAGGGGTGGGTCGACCCACTTTTGGAGGGGGGTCGACCCATCTGCTCCCAGAACCCCTTTTTCCATGAAAAGTGTTACAGGGGTCGACCCACTTGAGAGGGGGGTCGACCCACTTTGTCCCAGAAGCCAGTTTTGGCCTATTTCAGCACATGGGTCGACCCATTGAGTGGGGGGGTCGACCCAATGACCTTGTAACCTTATGAAATGACTATATAAAGTAAACCCAATGATCTAAACATGCATCAACATGTAACCAAACATGAATTACATCAAATGTAAATTCTTACCTTGTCTTTCATGATTTAAGAGCATTTTGGACCTGCACTACATGAACGTTCAACCTCATCATTCTTTCATCAATGCTAAGTGAAAAGAGCATCTACCTTACATCTTTGTCATGTGAATAGATCTCTTAACTTGCATATTGAGCTTTTCAATTCTTCCATACAAGCTTTCATTTTAGAAATAGTTCATGCATGAAAAGACCACCTTCAACACAAATTAACCCAATTAGTTTGTACAAGGATAAAGGACCATAAAGAGCTCTTTGAAGAGGATGCCTTAGACACAATTGAAAACCACTAAAAAATACACTTTCCCTCATTCAAAGGTCAAATACAATGAACCATCCATCAAGCACTATCAGAAAGCCTTTCACCAAAGATTCACCAAGTTCCACACTGAAAGCTAAAAATAAATTTGGTATGTCAAGCAATTTGAGTTCAACTACATCACACATGGACTTCATGAGCTATCCATAGGGAGACAAACTAATTTGATTAGTTATCTAACCATTTCACTTTCAACTCAAGGATGGCCATTTTCTACACAAGCCTCACATATCAAATATGATTCAAGCAAGCTACACAAGAGTTCGATATTCAAACCAAGACTATCAAGATCAGTCCAACAGTAACAGTTTAATCAAGCCAACATGAATTAGATGAATTGAGAGCAAACTCAAATCTCCACTTTGTATATACATGAAACTGAATGTATAGACTTGGAAACTTGAAGGCACTTGACAATGTATAGACTTGGCTTGAAGGCCAATGTACAGACTTGGTGGCTTGAACCAATGTATAGACTTGGCTGATGAAGGCCAATGTACAGACTTTGAAATATGAAGCCCAATGTATAGACTTGAAGTATGAAGGCCAATGTATAGACTTGGCTGATGAAGGCCAATGTACAGACTTTGAAATATAAAGCCCAATGTATAGACTTGAAATATGAAGGCCAACGTACAGACTTGTATGTAAGAAGGCCAATGTATAGACTTGGTGGCCAAAGGCCAATGTACAGACTTGGCTGATGAAGGCCAATGTACATACTTTGAAATATGAAGCCTAATGTATAGACTTTGAAATATGAAGGCCAATGCAACAAAAAACCAATGCAATCCAATGCATGTCAATAATATGCATGAAGGCCTAGTCATGATTTTACCAATGAAAGACATCATGTATGACATACATCAAGAGACCAAGGTCAATGCATATGACCCAAGGTCTAAGAATTTGAACCAATCATCAAAAGTGAGGTTGACTTCACAAAGCACATTTTCCATCTAAAGAAGTTATCCACCAAGCATCCAAACCTGCAAAGCAAAAGATCATCATGTTAGTTTGTTTGAGTTTGTTTGTCATCGAAATGCCATTAAGCATAAAACACACAATATATTAGAATCATCAAAATCATTGTCAAAGACAAGGAGGGGTGCACGTAACCCAACAGGGGCTGGAAGGGGGTGTTTGCTATGGGTGAGAGAGGAGCTGCGAATTTGGGCTTGGAGGGAGAGGGGAAGGTGAGGGGGGCACAGGTGGGTGGAGGGAAGGTGAGTTTGAATTTTCCTTAATGAAGGGTATTTAATGGTGGTCTTGGGTATGGGAGGGGTTGTGTTGGGGAAGGGAAGGGGTGCTTGGGGTAGTGGGAAGGGTGCTTGGGGAAGTGGGTGGGGTAGTTGGGGGTTGGGAGGTGGAGCTAGGATTGGTGGAAGCTCTCTTGGGACTAGGGGGTGGAGTAATGGGATGTGTGGGGAATGGGAGTGACCCTTAATGGGGGTAGGTGGGAGAGTGGTGGTTGGGAAGGGAGGAGAGAGAAAATTTTTGAAATTGGGTGTGGAGGAGAGAGAAAGGGGAGTGAAAGAGAGAGATTAAGAGAGGGATGGGTGGGGAATCTCTCCCCTATGGTCTCTCACCCAAATAATGGAATCTCTTCACTAGATAAGAAGTTTGAACTCTCAAAATGGCAAGTTTTTCATTCATTGATTCATTACCTCAAAATGGAGAGAGTGGGGTCCTATTTATAGGGATCCCACAATTTACAATAAGACCCTGACTTTTGACACATTGACTAATAACCAACAAGATAGGGGCGCCCATGGGCCAAGCCCAATGAATTGGGCCCAATATCTAACTAATAAACCTAATGACACTCAAACCTAGGGAAATAAGCACAAGACCTAGGGACATGACTCAAATAAAAGGGAAATTACAATGATATGACTCAAATAAAAGAAAGAAACATACATAGGACTCAAAATAAATGACTAGACCATGATGTACGCCTCCGGGGTGACGAGAATGGTCGAGAGTGTCAGGACGGATGGTGATGACCCCATCAGAATCGGTTCCAAAATTTCAGTACCAACAATATCAAGTTTGTTGTACACAACATTCATTTTGGCTTCAGCTTGGGTGGTGCTGTTCACTATGAGTGCTGTATCAGTATGGACTTTTTCTGCAAGCTTGGAAGAGGCATCAAGGAGCTTGTTACAGTCAGCATACACCTTCCCTTTCATCCGGTTGGAGGCATCAAGTAGCTGTGTAGTAGTGCATTAATTATTCTTTCCATATTAGATGTGACATTGACAGTTCTAGTGGTCTCAGCAGCCACTTGTTCTCTGATTGATAAGGTCCCTGTTGCCATTTGTTCTGAGAGGTGAGTTGAGGTGTCCATCAGCCTTGCATACTTAATGTTTAGATTGTTTTGATCTTCACGAATGTCATAAGCATTCATGACCATTTCACCTATTTTTTCTTGGGTTTCAACATGAATTTCACGTAGTCTTTTCATGACTTGCCCAGCTCTTTCACACACATTTATCAGAGAGTGCATAAATCCAGACAGTTTACCATCGGACTTGTGTTTGTCGGTAACAAATTTTTCCCATCTGCTGGTTTGGACTTGCTCATAGTGAATCTATCTTGCTTCCAACCGGTCCACTTGCAGACTGAGCTGTCGAAATGAGGAGTTCATGTTCCCAAACTGTGCTGTTAAGAATTGGATGAGAGCAGGGTGAATGTCCATCAGACCCCCAGTTGCACCAAAGGCTGGGCCTCTTGAGGTGGAGGCCTCGGCATGGAATTCCGGAGGTGCATCCCGTTCACTAAACACCCTAGGCTCATTGTCTGGAGACAGAGGAGGTTGAATGCCAAATGCTGTCATCATACCAGGCTGTTCCATGTGGTCCTGAGACTGCTGCTGCTGTTGGTCCTACTCAAAGTGAGCATCTACATGGAATTGTTCTTCATGCTGTTCAGGATGCTCATCTAAAGCTGGCTGGTCCTGCTGATCTTGTGCAGGCTGTTCCTGTTGAACTGGCTATTCTGGTGGTTCAGGTAAATGGCTAGGCAGATTTCTTATAATTATGTCACCTTCTTTCTTAAAGTGCATGTAATTCTCAATGAACCTCATGCAATAGACATTGCTCCTGGGGATTTCTTTTGACTTTTCATTGGCCAGAGGAATTCCAACCCTATGAAAGATTGTTGTAAGCTGTGCAGCATAAGGCAGACTTCTCCTGTTCCGTATACAACTGTCCATAATCTGTAGAATAATCTCTGGAAGGCAGATCTGATGACTGTTGAACAGACAGAAGAAAATGAACCGTTGGGCTTCTGTTAACCGACTCCTGCCACCCCCTTGTGGGGTAATCATGGTTGTACACATGTGGTGCAGGAGACGCTGTAAGGGAGGAAACCTGTTGGTGTCAAAGTATTTGACAAGAGTTTGGGCCTCATCCTGAGGGTTCCTGGGCTTGCCCGTCAGGATGGTGTAGGCGGTAGACAAATCAATGTCAAACTCAGATTCTATAAGCCCATCTTGGGGAATATGTAAAGCTCTGTGAAGAAGCTTTGCTGAAAGTTTGATTTTGACCCCTTTCACTTCAGACTGAAGGGCTTTATGGTTCTAGTCATAGACAAGGTTTTTGTAGAACTACTGCACCAAGATTGGGTAGTACACCCTATGTTCAGATGGAAACCTCGTCCATCCTTGGAATTCGAGGAGGGACAGTAGTTCAGGAAAATTATCAAGCATGTGACGGTCACTAAAATCCACATACCTAGGAAATAGTATTCTTGTGAGGTCACTTTCCTCTTCCCTGACATTGGAAGTAGCACTGGGCTGCTGAGATGCTGGTTGTACCTTTCCCTTCCCTTTTTCTATTGCAGACATGCATTTTCGCTTGGGTGGAGGTTCTTGCGGCGTGCCCTTGTCACTGTTCGAACCCTGGGCTTCTGCGGCTCTCCTTTTGGCTGGTTCAGCAGCTGGTCTGTCCTCAATGCTCTTGGAGCGCCCTTCCTTGTGTGCTTTCTTTGCTGCAGGGGCTTGAGCAGTGGCCTTTTTGGATGTGGCTGCATCCTTCCTCTTACTGCTGGTGACCGGAGGAGCCATGGCGACGGCGGAAAGGAAGGAGGAGAGGGTATCTGGAGCGCCGTAGTAGAGGAGTGGAACTAGCGGGAGTGCTAGAATCCACTGCGGAGGAAGACGAAGGAAAGTGTTGACCTCCGCTAGAGATGTGCAGACGCGCTGGAGAGAGGTGGCTCGCGAGAGAATAGGGTTTCAAATGGTGAAGAGAAGATGATGGGAACATCAGAGCAAGACCACTAACTTTTTATTTTACATTTGAGTCCTTTTAGTTTGCATTTATATCCTTGGAAAAACATGTATGCAATTGTAAGGCTTTATAAGCCAATTTGTCATTCCCTAAGGATCTTTGGGTTTTTATGTACAAAATCATGTAGGCCATGCAAGACCCTCCACTCATTCCTCATTGGTCCAAGTGGCATCTTGGGGTTCATGGGGGGCTGGTCAAAGGTCCTAGGTGGCTTCTAGATGGTTTGACATTCAAAGGGGGACAAGTGGTAAAAATTATCCAAGATGCCTCCCTTATAGTCAGGGGGGCACCCCCCCTCTTAATGATTTTTTAATGTGATTCCAAACCACATGGGAGAATTAATTATGAACTCCCACTTTTACCCCTCCCAATTCTAGATCTAGGGATAGTTAGTGTCATTTTACATTTCTTATAAATACCATGTATTTCCATTTTTAGCAGAATTAATGAGATGAAAATTTGTGAAATTGGCTTGAGCCATTGAAGGGTGCCCCATTGTCCCTCTCTCCCTCCCCTCTTGCAGATGGATTTCTGCCATTCTTAGGGTGTGATGCCCTTCTACCTTCTTCTCTGCCCCTCTGATTTCTATTTCTGCCGCCGCCATCGCACCGCCGCCACCATCGCCGGAGTTCTGCCCAAATCAGGACAGAGCCTCGTTGCTCAAATTTTAGCTCCCAGCTCTGTGATCTTCTGGAGCCCAAATTTTGAGGGTAGGTTCACCACGCCAATACCCTTTCCCTAAAAACGTTTCCCATTTTCTAGCCTTCTTTTTCTATTTTTCCAATTTCGTGCTCCTCAGCCCTCCAGATCTGCCAGCTTTCTATTTTGTGTCACAGCAGCCCTATGTTTCCGTTGTTTGATCCCCTTCCCCTTCTTTGATTGAGTCCAAATTTGGACTGGGTGTTTTTCCCATCCAAACACCTCACCATAAATTTTTGCTCGAATTTAGAAGGTCTTTTCCCCTTCCAAAAAATTAAAACTCAGTCAAATTTTAGTTCTGTCCTGTGCAGTCCAGACCCGACCCACCAGTGTCATAAAATCCGTTTCCCCAACCAAACCTCCTCTAGAAATTCCAAAAAAACCACCCTCGTCTTCCTTACTCATCCCTCTACAACTTTCATGAATAGGTCAACTTCCATATCCGAAGTTTGAGCCACGGTCAACGTCAGTTCTCAGGAAAACCCACCTTTGTCTTGAGTTTTTTGGTTCTATCAACCAGCAACTTGTAAATTCGACCAAGGCCAGATCCGGGATAGTCAAAATTCTTTATCTGGCCATAGATCAAAGTACTTCAAGTCCGCTTTCCAACGGCACCAATTTCGCGTCGATCCGACGTCAGGATTGATCGCAGCAGCTGATCTCGCTGGGTCGCGCGCTGTAAAAATAGAACTTCAGATCCGTGGGCAGCAAGGTCAACAAGTGAAGATCGGAGCCGACTCGCCTTCCGCAAGGCGAACCAGCGTGCCGCCATCCCAGGGAGCACCTCTCTAGGAGCCAACGTCACAGAGGTACCACTCTGGGCCCACTCGGACCCACCGAGCAGCACGTGGGCCCTACGTGGGTGAGTACGCGTGCCGGGGAAGCTACACAAAACGCTGACCGTCAACCCGAACCCGCTACTCCCAGGTCCCATTGTGTAGCCTTTTACCTCCCTGCGTTGATTGGACAGTAATATTCATTGCTGTAATTTAAATATTTACTGTTCCGGGAGTACAAGTTCGGCCGAGATCGTCTTCCCCACACCTGGCGCGTGGAGGTATCATGTTCGCTCCTTTACTCGACATTTTGCTTTACTCGTATATTTTCTTATGCCGCTGCTAGAGAGCATGTCATAGGTTAATTTAGCTTGATATCTATTTTATCACCGCTGTGAGAGAGAGAGAGCGAGACCCGTCCCGTGACTCGATCTGAGCACGGAAGAGCTGACTACCCGACTCATTGCCGGTTTCTCAACCGCGCACGGTCCCACGCATCCCTCGCTAGGGACACCCGCGAGCTAGAGTTCGAGTCCGATGTCCGTCCCGCATCAATTTGGTATCAGAGCGAGTTGAGTCTAGGGTTGTCATTAGTCATTGCTTCACAAAAAAAAAGAGTCGTTTAAGTCTAGTCATTGTCTAAGTCGGCCTAGGTTGCATTTGCATACCATTGTTCGGTATATAAAAAGGTGTCACCCGACTGTTAGGTTACACCTATCGGAGAGGTGATTCACTCGCGTGAGAGGATCTTCGGATCCCCGGACTTTGCCAGGTACCAAATCTTGGTTGTGTCTAGGTTGGTAGTCAAGTCTGCATTCCAACTTTGCATTAGTTAGGGTCGTGTCTAGTGTCTTGTCCAAGTGTCGGCATGGCCACCCACTAGCTTCCCTGTGTCCCATGGATTACCACGGGCCCGCATCCTATGCATGGTGGCGATACGCCCAAAGATGGGAAAACCAACCCGACCACCCCCGTAGGCCCGTAGCTCGGGACTTCTATGGCTCCGAACACCCGTGTAACTACCTAGAGTGGGAAGCCATCATGGACCAATACTTCGAGGTTTACATTATGTCCGGTCCCATGGAAGTCGACTTTGCCTCAAGGTGACTTTTCTATGAAGCCGCCGAAACATGGAGGGACATAAAATACTTGAGGGAGGATAGGAGGCAAAGGCCCATCGAGTCATGGTGGGACATGAAGAGGGCGCTTAGGAGGGTCTACTTTCCCCGCCCATCTACCTCCAACCACGGGGGTCATAACACTAGCCAACCCCACCAACCCTCTCACAATCAAGTGGGCCACACCTCCAACCAACCCCGTCCCTTCACCTCCATCCAACCCCACCAAAGCACTCCCAATCAAGTGGACCACACCTCCAACCAATCCCACCCAAGCACTTCAAAATAAGTGGGTCTTAGTCGGAGGCAATAAGCCCCGCTTATAGCCGAGCCTAGGTCCACACCCAGGTCGAGAGATGAGGAGCGAGTACACCCCGAGGCCCCTACTCCAACCCGCACCTGTGCCGAATTCTTTAAAATATTTTTAGACTGGTTGGATAGGATAGAAAGGACACGTGCTCCTTCACCACCCGTGAGTGCTCCATTGCCACCCTCTACTTCCGATCCTCCTCCGGAACCATCTTATTTGGAGCCACCTCAACCCGAGTCACCCGTGTTTCTAACGGGTACGCTTCTCATCGCCGAGCCACTACTTAGCTGGCTCAAGGATGGTTTGGTCTCACCTCCCTACCCATCCATGGACCCCACCCTACCATTAGTACAGGTCAACTCATTTCACATAACTTTTCGGTCTAGTCACTATGTGGACACATTGGATGACCTTCTTAAAGGATTAGCCCGGCAGTTGACATTGACGCACTTGTTGGCCCCCGGCTTCGACCGACCCACAGGTCGTAGCTTCACTCATCCCGCTTTGGGGTCCATCACCTCCGCGTACACCGTGGGTCATGTTACCACGGAGGTTCTTCTACTCCTCCTGTTACCGGCCGAGCCCAACTTCACTCCTTTTATCCCAAGGGAGGAGCTCTATCTTCTATATACTGTCCCATCTACCACGATGGATGGAGGTGACCATCACCTTCATGAATTTCAAACATGGGACTATGTAATGGAGGAACCGAGGGGTCACACATTCTTTGACCCATTCGACCCCTTCGCTAGTGGGCCTCGTGATCCACCACTTCCCTTCTACCTTGTCAAGGAAGTCCCCTACCACGCTCTTCCCACTTGGGCCAATCAACCTCCACATAGCAATAGGTCCGATGATTGGGGAACATGGCATGCCTTACCTACATCTAGGGGTGTTGACAAAGATAGTTTCAGATCTCCCAATCCTCCCACATCCAAGCCCAATGTCCATGATTGGTGCATTGTAGGATGTCTAGGAGTTCCCCATGATGTCAATCTCATGTTACATCAAATGCATGCATGGCACACAATCGGGTGTCCTGGTCCGCCATTGCATATGTACGGGTCGGACTAACAGTAGGTGTGTCTGGGGTCTTGTGTGTCTATCCATGCATGTGTCTGACATATTAGGAGTGTATAGTGAGTCTGCATGCATCAGTCGAGTCGGTCTTTGTACGCTCGCGATGTTAGTCCCTTTCGAGTGCGAGACTTGTCGGCATTTGGGATCGGCTCGACCATTCTCTATCTCGGATCTAGTCACATATAGGGACCCAGCAGTGATTCCTAATGAGTCTTCGAGCTACCTTCCCTCCTTTGAGAGTGACCCCACCCCGGAGTGTCCACCTCTAGACTCATTCCCCAGCAGCGTGAGCATATTGAATCTATACAGGATGAGCAGGTGTCGATTACATGGAGTAGGCCGTACTCCGCGCTTCCTGGTACGATGACGGATCCGTCGGCGTCACGAGCAGCCACACCCCTTACTCGACGGGGTCGAGTTCTTCCCACCCGGGGAGAATTGATGGGCACATCAGAGCAAGACCACTAACTTTTTATTTTGCATTTGAGTCCTTTTAGTTTGCATTTATATCCTTGGGAAAACATGTATGCAATTGTAAGGCTTTATAAGCCAATTTGTCATTCCCTAAGGATCTTGGGGTTTTTGTGTAAAGACCATGTAAGCCATGCAGGACCCTCCACTCATTCCTCATTGGTCCAAGTGGCATCTTGGGGTCCATGTGGGGCTGGTAAAAGGTCCTAGGTGGCTTCTAGATGGTTTGACATTCAAAGGGGGACAAGTGGTAAAAATTGTCCAAGATGCCTCCCTTATAGTCAAGGGGGTGCCCCCCCTCTTAATGATTTTTTAATGTGGTTCCAAACCACATGGGAGAATTAATTATGAACTCCCTCTTTTACCCCTCCCAATTCTAGATCTAAGGATAGTTAGTCTCATTTTACATTTCTTATAAATACCATGTATTTCCATTTTTAGTAGAATTAATGAGATGAAAATTTGTGAAATTGGCTTGAGCGATTGAAGGGTGCGCCCATGTCCCTCTCTCCCTCCCCTCTTGCAGATGGATTTCTATCATTCTTAGGGTGTGATGCCCTTCTACCTTCTTCTCTGCCCCTCTGATTTCTATTTTTGCCGCCGCCATCGCACCGCCGTCGCACCGCCGCCACCATCGCCGGAGTTCTGCCCAAATCAGGATAGAGCCTCCTTGCTCGAATTTTAGCTCCCAGTTCCGTGATCTGCTGGAGCCCAAATTTTGAGGGTAGGTTCACCACGCCAATACCCTCTCCCAAAAAATGTTTCCCATTTTCTAGCCTTCTTTTTCTATTTTTCCAATTTCGTGCTCCTCAGCCCTCCAGATCTGCTAGCTTTCTGTTTTGTGTCATAGCAGCCCTATGTTTCCCTTGTTTGATCCCCTTCCCCTTCTCTGATTGAGTCCACATTTGGACTGGGTGTTCTTCCCATCCAAATACATCTCCACAAATTTTTTCTCAAATTTAGAAGTTCTTTTCCCCTTCCAAAAAATTAAAACTCAGTCAAATTTCAGTTCCGTCCTGTGCAGTCCAGATCCGACCCACCAGTGTCATAAAATCCGTTTCCCCAATAAAACCTCCTCTAGAAATTCCATAAAAAATATCCTCGTCTGCCTTACGCATCCCTCTACAACTTTCATGAAGAGGTCAACTTCCAGATTCGAAGTTTGAGCCACGGTCAACGTCAGTTCTCAGGAAAACCCACCTATATCCTGAGTTTTCTGGTTCTGTCAACTAGCAACTTGTAAATTCGACCAAGGCCAGATCCAGGATAGTCAAAATTCTTTCTCTGTCCATAGATCGAAGTACTTCAAGTCAGCTTTCCAACGGCACCAATTTTGTGTCGATCCGACGTCGAGATTGATCGCAGCAGCTGATCTCGCCGGGTCGCGCGTTGTAAAAATAGAACTTCAGATCCGTGGGCAGCAAGATCAATAAGTGAAGACCAGAGCCGACTCGCCTTCCGCAAGGAGAACCAGCATGCCGCCGTCCTAGGGAGCGCCTCTCCAGGAGCCAACGTCACAGAGGTACCACTCCGGGCCCACTCGGACCCACCGAGTAGCATGTGGGCCCTACGTGCGTGAGTACGCGTGCCGGCGAAGCTACACAGAACGCTGCCCGTCAACCCGAACCCGCTACTCCCGGGTCCCACTGTGTAGCCCTTTACCTCCCTGCGTGGAGTGGGCAGTAATATTCATTGCTGTAATTTAAATATTTATTGTTCTGGGGGTACAAGTTCGACCGGGATCGTCTTCCCCATGCCCGGCGCGTGGAGGTATCGTGTTCGCTCCTTTACTCAGCATTTTACTTTACTCGTATATTTTCTTATGCCGCTGCTAGAGAGCATGTGATTGTAGACACGTTATTTTTGACATTACCATGCGTAAATCTCATATTACACTATGATACCCCAAGGTGGCCTTCACATTTTTAATTACTTTGGTGATTTCCTATTTTTTCTGATTTTTTTATATTTTTTTGAATTTTTCCGTGAAAAGTTTTAAACGTGTCACCCTGCCAAGACACCTTCTTTAAATATTTTTTATTATTTTTTTAAACGTGTCACCTTGCCAAGACGCCTTCTTGAAATATTTTTTATTATTTTTTAAACGTGTCACCCTGCAAAGACGCCTTCTTTAAATATTTTTATTATTTTTTTAAACGTGTCACCCTGCCAAGACGCCTTCTTGAAATATTTTTTTATTATATTATTATTATTTTTTAAATATTTTTTAGAACTTTTTTTATCCTTTTGAAGGTGGCAGGGGAGCAAGACGCCTCTTTTAAAGGCGTCTTGGACCCAAGACGCCTTCTTCAGAGTCTCGTGCAGCGCGTAGGCGGCACCGCTCTAGCAGGTTAGTTTGACGTTTCGAATAAATCCAATCATAAAGACGTCTTTGTTCCCAAACGCGGTTTAGGAGTCACGAGTACGCTGACGATTTTCGGCACCGATTCGGTGGGCAGACATGGGCGCGTCTGGGATCCTAGACTGTTCAAGTTGAGGCGTCCAGAAGCCTAGACGCGCCAATAATGTGGAAATAATAAAAAATTGTCTGAAGCGTCTGGGTTCCTGGACGCGTCAACATGAACGCGTCCCAGACCCAGGACGCGCCCATAAAAATTTCCCCTATAAGTAGAGGACCCCCTCCCTCGAAACCAGACGTGATTCAGAGCTTCAGATCCGATAGAGGAAAGAGAGACTCTGTCGGATCCCTTCTCTAACCCGTGGGTTTTTGAAGGAGGAGGTTCTGCCAAATTTTTGGGTGCCCGCGCTCTTGAGAGGAAGGCTACTCCGTCCACCGTACTTCCACGTCATCCCCGTGTTGTCGAAGCTTCGTCGGATCCCGCCATCGGCATCTTCAATAAGCCATTCTCTCCCACTCTCTTTTGTCATTGTCGCATGCATCATCCCATCATCCGTCATCTCACTTTATAAGAGAGATCTATTTTTATGCACGTCTGCATGATTCTCCATCCATCATAGCATTTTCCTCCTACTCGTATCTGAGAGGGGTTTAAAAATAACACCAACCAGGTGTGTGTCTCGCCATGATTTTACCATTTTCATCACAATGGACTAATACTACACTGCCATTTTTCTGATTCATTGCTATCTGTCTGTTTCCTTTTTTTGCAAGAGTAACCAAGGAGGGCCCTCTCCGTCGGCCGGCCGAAGGGAGAGGAAGAAGCAACCCGCCATTTCTCGCTTTTGAGGTAAACATGATCAACCTTCTTATTTTGGGGTCTCCGGCCCCTGGCGATCACATCATATCTTCGAGGCCGCGGCGAGTCACTTCCCGCTATGGTTGTTTAAATTTCTTTCATTTAAATCTTGTGTTATTCTCATATCTTCGAGGCCGCGGTGAGTCACTTCCCGTTATGGCTGTTTAAATTTTTGTCATTTAAATTTTGTGTTATTCTCATATCTTCGAGGCCACGGTGAGTCACTTCCCGCTATAGCTGTTTAAATTTCTGTCACTTAAATCCTGTGCTATTCTCATATCTTTGAGACCGTGGCGAGTCACTTCCCGCTATGACTGTTTAAATTTCTGTCATTTAAATCTTGTGTTATTCTCATAACCTCGAGGCCGCGGCGAGTCACTTCCCGCTATGGCCGTTTAAATTACGCATTCTATTATGTTGTATCTGCTCTGCACACCCCACCCGAGCAATCTCTCATGGTGGTTTCTGGTGCGGACACATGCCACTATACATGCCGGTGGACGAGGACATGGCGGGACCCGGATAGCTCGCGAAGGACGTGGACGCATCGGCCGAGCCTTCACCTTCATTTCCCATTTGTTTGGCCTTGTTGGGCCCTATTTGGAACTTGTGGACAATTAATGAGTTGTAATAGTGTGTAAAGGCTAATGGGCCTATGGTCTTGTAATGGGTTAGAATAGTATTGGGCTTGACTAATGGGCCTTTAAATGGGCCAAGCCCATGGGCTAGTGTGAAAGGGGCTTGGAGATTTGTGGGTGTCTAGAAAGGGGCCCCCTTTTCTTGGTCCAAGGAGACAGCCACCTACCAATCTTTGACATTTCAATGGGGAGGAAGCTTCCTTGGTCCAAGGGGGGGCAGCCACCTACCCCCTCCCTTCATTTGTCAAAGGGAAGATGCCCCTTGTTCCCCCTTTGTCTCCCCCTCTCCCTCCCCTTGATCCCACGCACTCCCCAGCCCCCTCCCCTTGCCAAACCTCTATTTAAACACATGTGTAGTGTCATTTCAGAAGCTAATGAAGTTTTTGTGAAAGAATTTTGTGTTAAGAGAGTGATTCTCTTTCCCCCCCCCCATGGGTGTGATGCCCTGCCCAATCCTGTGACGGGATTGAATCTGGGCATGTGACTCATCACTATATTCTCCCCATCCCCTTCTCATATGGTTTCATGAAAATTATCCGTGATACTTCATCGAGTCAAGAAGATTTCAGAGGTGGTTTCGCGTCGATCAGAGTTCTGGATCACCGGCAGCAATTCTTTTCGTGACGGCGCGTAGATCTGCCCGAGCCTACTGTCCAGATCTGGAGTTTACTGATTCCGAATTTCCCCAGATCTCCTCTCAAGGTCATCAGGAGTTGCCTTTCAGAGTGATCATAGGATTTTGAGTGCTCTTCACGCTGCCTCTGATCTCGTCTCGATCCAAGATCTGTGATGATCGTGGCAACAATTCTCGTGGGATCGCGCGAGCTGATCTGTGCAGACCCGACTCCGCACCAGAGCCAACTTCCCGAGTCTGCCCCGCCTCATCCCGTACAGATCTGTGCAAGTGCTTTGGTCTGTGTCTTCCTCTGGACGTCACCGATGAGCTTCCACAAACGGCGCCTCGATCCGACATCGGCAACCAATTTTCCCATAGTTATTTATCTTCCTATGCAGTTCTGTGAACACAGAACCAGAAGCTAAAATCAGTCACTGCTGCACCCAGATCTAAAAAGATCTGATCGCGCCCTTCGGAGCAGACAATCTTCGTCCTGTCACCGATGTTCTCCAACAAACGGAACACCGATCGGGCATCGGATCTTGGCGCACCGGCCTTCGCAAGTTCGCTGCGCAGGGTGACCAGCGCGGGCAGAACCAAGTCGGCTTCCAATCGGCTTACCCGATCGGCTCCGACTCGCTCCCCTCGCCTCCTGCGAGTGCGGCCCGTCAACCCGGGTTCCAACAACCCCAAAATTGGTGTTTGTAGCCCTTTACTTCCCTGCGTGGAGTGGGCATTAGGTTCTGAAATTGTAATTTGACAATTGTGTGTATTGGGGGTTGTTTGGATTCGGCCGGGAATTCTTCCCCACACCTAGTCGTTGAGGTACGTGCTCGTTCCTCTCTCACATTGCTGGTTTAGTATATGGTCTATTATGATGCGTTTGTGAGATTAGGGCCGTTAGCTAGTTTCAATTATCACGATTGTGTGTGAATGAGAGCCGTTCCTTGGCTTCAGTCGAGCACCGAGCTCGGACTACACCACCCTAGGCGACTGTGGTTCCTTAACTACTGCGATCCCCACGTTTCCCTCACAAGGGATGATCGTCGAGCTAGTTAGAGTGTTGTTGAGAGACGTCTCCACCCGGAGAATGCCACGGTGGTCAGCCGCCCGGCTTACCTTTAGCGTGTTAGTGCGGGCCGCACATCAAGTCCGTCATACGTCTTAGCCCGGTCGTCATCCGTCCCGCATCAGTTTCTCTGCTTCTCTCCCTCTTCCTGTGTCACAGCAAAACGAGCCCGCGTGCTCCGCTCGCCGCCGCATCCGCGTGACGTCGCTCACATCTTGGCGATCACGGTGGGAGAATCTTTCGCTTTCTCTTGGTCACCCTTGCAATTTCGGCACCGCCGTGTGCTCCTCCACCCAACACCCACCCGTGCCTCTCCTTATTGCGCCCTCGCGCTCTACAGTCGTGCTCACAGCAGCATTTTCAGTTCTTATCTCTCGTGCATCACGTGCACTTCACCCACAATCCCTTGTGGTTCCTTGAGGTTTGCATTGTTATCTCTCTTGGGTGTTAATTATACCGTTGTTATCTCTGTTATTCTGTTATGTTCCATATATCTGTTTAGTACCTCATTGCATACTTCCACCCCTTTTTTTATTTTTTATTTTTTATTTTTTTCTAAGGATCACCCTCTCTCGGTGAAGGAAGGACTCTCCGTTCGGGAATTCCTCTCGACGGACTAGGATCTCCTCCACCGGGACCTCCGTAAGTCCCCGACAGCGAAGGATTCCCTCTTCGTTCACTGGGCTAGTTGTACCATTGAAGTTCCCCGGAGTTAGTCGACCTATCCGTGGTGAGACGAGTGGCCCTAGTTGACACGGTGGTGAAACAAAGTTAATCATGGTCCTTCCTTTTTGTGTGAACTTCAGATTTGGTTTAAAGCAAAAAAAATTATCATCAAAACAAAAACAAAAAAAGGGGTGTAAAGGCATCTACTTGTTTGATAATCTCTGCTATCTGTTTGTTGGTGCATGTTTTTGCATTCCGGAAGAACTTTGAAAATGGCCCACGAGTCTTTTGAGGAGAACCACCCTGGTCGTGGTCAGTCAGTCGAGCCGCGTGTCCATGCTATGGACTCAGGCCCTTCCTACGAGCCCTCACGCGAGGTGCAGGTTACCACAGGGGACACATTCCCCTCACAGGACATCTCCTCTTTGCTGGGTGTCCTCGCCAACACCAAGCTCACCTCTGAGCAACTCCGAGCCTTCCAGGCCATTCTAAAAGGGAAATCTATTTCTCCCGCTCCCCAAGAGTCAACTCCAGCCATCGCACCCCTCCAAGAGTCGGTGCAGGCCATCCCATCTCCTTCACCGGTACAAGCCATTCCTTCTCCCTCACTTCAAGGGCAGGCAAGCCAACAACCTCCCTCGTTCCAATTCCCTTCACAATCTCAAACCCATGTCGTTCCTCACACGCCACTCCAGCCAGGGCTGGCTACCGGCGGCCTGGCAGCTCCCTTCCATTCGGGGTTTCCCCCTCAAGTCTCCGGGAGACACCTTCCTCCCCAGTGGCAGGTGCCACCTTCACCTCCCGAGGAGCTCGCCCAATCGCTCCTCAACAGGTTCAATAGAATGGACGAACAGTTTCAGAATTTAAAGAAAATGGTGGACGTAAAATCCACCCCGGAGGTTGCTTTGCCAATCCTTCTGGTGATCCATCTTCCTCCCTCCGAAATGCCTACGTACCGTAGGTACAATGGCACCGGCAACCCCTTTATTCACCTCAAGGACTTCATGTATGAATCCTCCTATTGGCAAAATGACCAGAGATCCCTGGCATACCTCTTTCAGAGATCGTTGGACGGTCCTGCGCTAGAGTGGTTCTATTCTTTGGAGCCCGACGAGGCCGAGAATTTTGATACAGTGCAAAGAAGATTCTTGCAAAAGTATCGGGATAGGGTTGGTCCCTCTCTTTCCATTACTGACCAAGTAGCCGAGAAAATGAGGCCCGATGAGGATTTTATCCGTTATGCTGACAGATGGAGGTCTCTGGTAAAAAGGATAGGAGATACCCTCTCAGAGCCCGAACAAGTGAAAATGATTGTGTCCAATGCCACCCCACAGTTCAAACACGTCCTGGCCATGAACAAGCTCACTACAATGGAAGAGCTCTATGAGAGGGCCCGATATATTCAGACCCAGTTAAAGGATTCCCCCATCATGCACATGTTTGAGCTGTCGAAGTCCAAGATGGTCAGAAAGACAGGCACTGGTGTCCCAAGTGGAGCGACAGAAGGGGTCGTAACAAATGAGCAGGTGAGTGTAGTCAACAACGCCAACTATGCAGCTAACCCAAGGCCTCCACAAATGCCTTGACTTCCTCTCCAGCAAGGTCCCTTCCCGTCTCACCCTCCGCCCCAAAACAATCCACCCCAGAACAATATGCCTCAACCATTTCAACCCCAGCAACAACCTCGACCCCAGTAACAGCAACCACCACCTCAGTACTACCAGGTTCCACCCCCAGGGAATTACAGCCCCCCACAGCAACAAAGGAGGCCGATTGGCCCCAAGAGAGCCTATTACCCACCATTGCAATAAACTTTGGCAGATATTTTCAGTGCCCTCATGGCCTCAAATACCCTCATCCTACCCAGGGAAAAGCTCGCATGGCCCCCGAATGTTGATACCTCCAGATACTGCGTCTACCACAGGTAGCCAGGACACACAGTAGAGAACTGTTTCAATTTTAAAGATTACATATATGATATGAATGATGAAGGCGGAATTGACTGGGATGAAATGAGGTGATACATCGCCACTCTCAAAGCCAGGAGACCTCCTCCTAGACCACAGTTCCAACAACAACAACAGCTGCAACAGCAGCCGCAGCAACAACCACAACAACAACAACAGCCTCAGCAGGCCCAACCACAACAACCCAACATGGGCATAATCCAGAATCTATTACCGGAGCACCAACAACCCAATCACCAGGTCAACCCCACCTCCTCCTTCCCGAAAGTCGGGAGAGAACAGGGTTGGCACCCAGAAAGTACCTCCGTTCTTGCTGCTGTCAACCCTATCGTCAGGCAACTCCCCCGCCTTGCCCGGGTAGCACCTCTCTCTCATCAGCCCGCACCACAACCTATAGCACGGCCTTCACCATTTCCACAGCCATCACGCCCTCTCATCCGCACCTCTCCAACTAACTCACCAATGACCTATCAGCCAACGACCTCCACTATGCCCGCACACCCTCTCATCTTCTCTCACCCCTCCATTTTGCCATCCACCCCTACTACACCTACACCCATGCCTTCCAAACCTCTCATCACCCGTCAACCGTACGCAACCCCACCTACCTCCACCATGCCTCCACTAACGCCCTCAAAACCACTCATCACCCACCATCCATCTCAGAACCATTATCCATCTCAGGCCTTATCCACTTCCACTTTACCTCCGCCTCCACCTTCCAAGCCCCTTATCCTCCATAGCCCATATGAGGTCCCCTCTACCTCCACCATGCCTCCACCCAACAAACCCCTCATAAGAGTCCCCACTCCCATCGTCACCCCTGCTTCACCAACCATTCCTCCACCGCTACCCCTCAAACCTCTGCTAAAACCCACAGCTAACCCCATAGGGGTGCAAAAGCCGCAAGCAATGGTGCTCCGGAGTGGAAGGATTTTTCATAGGGTTTTCCCCTAGAATAGTCAAGACCCCGAGCAGTCTCAACCAGAGAAGGAGAATGGAGAGTAGCCAGAAAAATCCATCCCTGGGACACAGTATGATTTGTTAAAACACCTGGACAAGACGCCTGCTCGGATCTCCATCCTTGAGCTGCTTCAGAGATCCACATCCCATCAGGCAGCCTTAATGGAATATCTTCAAAAGGTCATGGTGAATGAGGACCTCCCTGTAGAGAAGATTTCGGCCGTTCTGACGCCGATGGACACACAGTCGGCCATTGTGTTCCACAACCATGAGCTCGCCCCCAAGGAAGCCCAAAAATATGCATTGTGTGTCTCGATAAAAATCAATGGAGTGTCCATACACCCGTGCTTGGTGGACACGGGCGCATCCATAAATGTGATCTCCATGAGCACCCTTCAGTTATGTGGGGTCGGTGAGAATAGATAAGACCTTCCTCAATCACGGTTACAGCTTATGATAATAGCAAAAGGCCACCACAGGGAATGATTACCCTGAAGGCAGAATTAGGCCCCACGTCAGTCTCTACATAATTCCATGTCCTCGACATGGATCCCACGTTCAAGGCTATATTGGGTCGCCCCTATATTGAAGTCATGGATGCTGTACCCTCCACCAATGCCTAAAGTTTCCGTACAATGGGAGGATTATTAAAGTGATCAGTACACCTGTCCTTCATACAGTGGATGCTATTAATACCTCTCTGCCATCTGTTTGGCCGTCTCACCGGCCCATATTGTCACTACTGGATGTGTGTGACCCATCCCGCATTCCGCTGACACCAAAGAAGCCACCCTCAGTACCAACGTCGCGTCTCCCTTCTCATTATAAAGGATGGGAGATAATGAGAAATATCGGCTACAACAGGGCAAAGGCTTGGGCGCGCAGCTACAAGGGAGGCTGAAGACGCCAAAGAAAAAAAGGTTGAGCCGCAAGTTTGGCCTAGGCTTTGAAGGACCGCTCGTGGCAGATGGGAAACCCCTCACGTGGACCCTATCCTCTCATTTCAAGAAAGGGCCCATTATTCAGATGGGGGATTACCCGCAAGAGACACATGGGGGATCGCATGTTGTATACTTGGCTGAAAAGTCACCGACGGATCTTCATCCGTCATCAACATTACCATCGACGGCTCATTAGCCGTCGTCCTCTCCATTCACTCACCTCAGCCCTCGTTGCTATCTTCTTCCTGGGCCAGACGGTTGTCTGACGATTTTCCCAGGTCCCCTTCTCTAGTTACATACCTGCGCGGGTTTCTCAACCCGCGCCAGGTTTTCAATCATGATCTGCTCTATGAGCCTCCCAGCCCTTTAGCCATAATCACTTTTCCCTCTCCTCCGATTTCTTTTCATTGCTCTGTCATCAAAAATGAAAACGAAAAAAAAACGTCGATTTTCAAACTCCTCAACAACACATCTTCGTTGAGGAAACCTCCTACATCTCCCACGAGAGCGTCCCGACCTACGGGCCACTCATCCAAGGTCCTATGAGTGACCTTTTCTACCCCTTCTCTGAGGAGTCCTTCCCTGTACATTCTTCGACATCTTCTTTAGCTTCTTCTTCGTCCGTAGGACAGCTCAGTCAACCTAGGAATAATGGGTCAAGGGTAGTACCCAAAAGGAAATCCAAGGGTAAGCAGATCCCTCGTCGATTCCTTCTAGATCTAGCCAATAGGTGTCAAGCGTGCCTATCCATTCCTTAATTACTAGAAGATCCCATCCAACTGCCAGAGATAGATTGTGAGGAGAATTGCACAATTGATGAAGGGTATGGAGTCTACGAGATCACAGATGAAGAATGCTCTATTGAAGAAGAGGATGAAGAATATGAGGATGTGGCTGGTGCATATGCTAGTGGGATGAGAAGATTCGACGAATCGTCACCCGCCGTAGAAGAGTCCACCAAAGAAGTCAACTTGGGAACTGAGGAAGATCTGGGATCTTCCTCATAAGTGATAATTTGCCATCAGCTGAAGAAGAGGTATTAATTGAAGTTCTCAAGGAGTATAAGGACACGTTTGCATGGAGCTATGAGGATATGCCAGGTTTAGATTCCACCTTGGTCGAACACCGCTTAACCTTAAAACCAGGGTCCGTCTCGGTAAAACAAAGGTTAAGGCGTTTCCACCCTCAGATGGCTTTGAAAATGAAAGAAGAGGTTGACAAGCTCCACAAAGCCAGGTTTATCAGAGTCATCCTTTATCCTCAATGGGTGGTGAACATTGTCCCGGTCATGAAGAAGGATGGGAAAGTCAAGATTTGCATTCACTTCCGGGACATTAACCGCGCATGTCCAAATGATGATTTTCCCTTGCCTCACATTGACGTGTTGATCGATAACACGGCAGGCTATGAAACCCTCTCATTTATGGATGGATTTTCTGAATATAATCAAATTCATTTGGCAGAAGATGATCAGGAGAAGATGTCATTCACTACACCTTGGGGAACGTATTGTTATGTGGTCATGCCATTTGGGTTAAAGAATGCTGGAGCTACTTACCAGAGAGCTATGATGGCCATATTTCATGATATGATGCATATATATCTTTAGGTGTATGTGGATGATTTATTGGTGAAATCAAGAACTAGGACGGAACATCCGAGAGTCTTGGCCAAGGTATTACAGAGATCAAGGGAGTTCCAATTGAAAATGAATCCGAAGAAGTGTGTGTTTGGTATATCATCAGGCAAATTACTGGGTTTCATTGTGAGTAAAAGGGGAATTGAAATAGATCCCAACAGAGCTAAGGCCATCAGTGGCATGCCGCCTCCCAAAAATTTGAGGGAAGTTCAAGGTTTAACTGGGAGGTTGTAATTTATTCGTCGGTTTGTATCTCAGCACTCACAAAGGTGTAGACCTTTCTACGAGTTGACCAAGCCAGGAGTAGAATTCCATTGGGATTCTAAATGCCAGAAAGCTTTTGAAGGGTTAAAGGAATACCTGGTAAATCCACCCGTTCTCATTCCACCCAAGTCAGGAAAACCTCTAATCCTTTATATTTCAGTCTTGGATGACTCTGTGGGAGCGGTTCTCGCACAAGCCGATGAAGAAGGCAAGGAACGGGTAACCTATTACTCGTCCAAACTCCTCAATCCCTGTGAGCGGAAGTACACGGCCATGGAGAAAACCTGTGCTGCCCTCATTTGGGTAGTGCAGAAATTGAAGTACTACTTCTTGGCTCATGAGGTCTATTTGATTGCCCGCTGAATCCTATCAAGTTCCTCCTAGAGAAATCCATCCTTACCGATAGGCTAGAACGCTGGCAGAGTTTCTTGTCTCAATTTGACATCACCTACATCCAGTAAAAGGCAATTAAAGGCTATGCTATAGCCGAGCATCTCGCTCACCATCCTCTCCCCAAGTTTGATCCTATCCAATTAGAGTTTCCAGATGAGGAACTAATATCCATCACCCAATCCGACGAGCCAATATGGACATTATTTTTTGATGGAGCTCTGAATTCCCAAGGGAAGGGTATTGGCATTGTCCTTCTGACGTCCGAAGGCGTTACCATCCCATGGGCATTTCATCTCGCATTCCTAGTCACCAACAACATTGCTGAATATGAGGCTCTTCTAGCTGGTCTGGAACTAGCACATTCTTTTTATATCACCGAATTGTGAGTCGTGGGAGATAGTCAACTCTTTCTCCGCTAGGTGCTTACCAAATATCGCACCCTTGATCCCAAGCTCAAGCCTTATCAGGAACTGGTCTCCGCTTATGCCAAATTATTCACCAAGCTGATCTTTGTCCATGTTCCTCGCGAACAAAACATTCTAACCGATGCCCTCGCCTCCTTGGCGTCATCTTATAAATTCCCTTTAGGTATTTGGTCTGAATCCATCACCATCTACAAGCGCCTCGTCCCTGCTGTTCAGGACCCTTACCTTTTAAAAATCAAAGAAAGAGTCCTACGTAAGATTCAGGAAGGGGAAATTCTTGATAAGAGGGAAATCATGTTTGCAGAATTTGAAGAAGAACTAGTTGATGAGGAGAAACCTTGGTTCTATGAAATTATCAAATATTGCAAAGATCAGTCTTATCCTGAAGGAGCCACCACAGAAGATAAGAAAGCCATAAGAAGGGTGGCCCAGAAATACACGTTGGTTGGAGGTCTACTGTATAAGAGAAGTCTTACTGGTGTTATTTTAAGATGTCTTGATGACAATGAGGTCTGGAAATGTATAGAGGAAGCACACTCAGGTGTGTGCGGTGGCCATGTAAATAGCCAAATGCTCGCTAAGAAGATCATTCGACAAGGCTTTTACTGGTCTACTATGAAAGAGGATTGTGCTGTCTATGTCCGTAAGTGTGTCAAGTGTCAGCTTCACGCCGATAAGATTCATTCCCCATCTTCCTCACTTCATCTAGTATCCTCCCCATGACCTTTCTCCATGTAGGCGTTCAACATCATTGGCCCCCTAGGTGATCCCAACTCCCTTACCAAGCAGAAATCCCGCATCCTCACTGCGACGGAGTACTTTACCAAATGGGCCGAAGTCGAAGCTTACGCAAAAATCAAGGCGTCAACAGTCTACAAGTTCATCATGAAGAACATCCTCACCAGGTTCGGCATCCCAAGCACAATCGTCACCGATAATGGGTCACAGTTCATTTCTCAGGACCTTCAAGACCTCTGCAAAAGGTACGCAATCGCATTGCATCATTCATCACCTTATTATCCACAAGGTAATGGCCAAGCAGAGGCCACCAACAAAATATTGATCAAAATCATAAGGAAAATCTGCGAGTCTAGTAAGTTTTCAGACTGACCAGAAAAGCTTATCGAAGCTCTATGGGCCTATCGCACTTCCATCCGTACCCCCACCGGGCAGACTCCGTTTACCCTTACTTACGGGATGGAAGTGGTAGTCCCGTACGAGACTCTGATTCCTTCTCTCAAGGTAGAATTGGATAAGGAATTTCCCCTCGACAAACGTCGTAATTCACTTCTTGCCCAGTTGGAACTCTAAGACGAGAAGCGGCTGGCCGCTACCGAGCATGCGCGTGTTTATCAAAATAGACTCGCTCGTTTTTACCAAAAGAAGGTCATTGAGAGAAAATTCAAAGTAGTTGAGATGGTTGTGAAAAGAATTTTTGTCAAACCTGGAGGGCCGAGTTCTAAACTTCAACCCAATTGGGAAGGACCATATGTGGTTCAGGCTGCGTACCTTGGCAATGCCTGCAAGTTAGTCAATGCCAAAGAAACTGAGTTATCACACCCTTGGAATGGGCTTTATGTTAAGAAATACTACCCTTAGATAAGTGTAACAACTGGCATGGTACGAGGACCATCGGAGCCGGAAATTCATTCTTTGATCTTTGTAGTCTAACTCAGTGTTAACCTGCACGCACTCCCACACCTCGCTTTTAGGATCAAACCAAGAGGAACTTCAGGGAAGCAAAAAAAAAAAAAGAGAGATGACTGGTGTTCATTATGCAGTCAAGTCTTTGCCTCTGTCCTTCGTATTAAGATAGGACCCATTACGGTTTGGTAGGTCTCGGGTCTTGGTCTGCCAGAACTGTGGAAATTCCTGTCCGGTCATGTCGGCTTACGCCCACTAAAAGAAGGCAACACGCACACACGCAGCTGCTTTAGCCAAAAAAGTTGGTAGTATTACTTATTGTGGGACTGTACTCGAAGGTCTCTAGGAAAGTCGTAATCTTTATTCCCTTCTTTCTCGACCCAATGAGACAGCCGTCGCCCTTAAAACGCTGAGCATAAAGGAACCAAAATACCATACCCTGAAGGCGAGAGTAGGATTCATCTCCTCGAACTCGAGTTAGAGCACGAGAAGAGGGCAGTGTCCCCGTAGGCATACAAGAGGGACTTCGACATATCAAATTATCATGTATCCCTCAAAAAAAAAAAGAAGAAGAGATAAATCAAAGTCAAATGAAAGCCTGGTCGTGGCCGTGCCTGATTTCAACAAGCGAAACCCCTCAAAACAAAGGGGCAACGTAATTCTGTTCGAGGTTTGGTCCAAAGTCGCCCAAAAGAGAAGGTCGAGTAGGTCCCGGTTAGCTCATCGGGTTAACGGTTTTGCCGGTCCTCTCGAAGGTTTACCCCACCGTACTCTTCTTTCTCCCCTCAAAGATGAAAGCTTAGTGGAAATCTCGAAAGGTGCGCCCCACTAAGGCAAGCGACCTCGTTTTAGCAAAACACACATGTAATTGTCTACTTCGAAAAGCAAAAGCCATCGCCACGAAGGAGTCTCAGTGTTTCTGGCCGGTCAAGACCTCTATCTACCACCTTGGTGGCTTCTTACTTTAACCTCGGGCTTAAGTCAATGCAAGCGCGTCACCAATAGGTGCGACGGCGTCTGATTCTGGGTCAGCATCGCGCGGTTGGCCGTTAGGGTTCCAGGGTGTTCCATCCTATATCATCTAGAGTTGTGAGAAAATAGACCCGGGTCGGGCAAATCCTTTACCTTGAAAGCTCTTTTGGTGTATCCTTGCGGTCGGAAGCGACTGGGAGCCTAAGCATGGCATGACGGTTTTATCATCAGGTTAAGTCTTAACCGGCATGATTATCATTTGAGGAGTCTAGGGGCCCAAATCAATCTAGATGTGCACACAGGATATCTGGGAGGTTATTAAGAAACCCTATCTTCATAAGAGTCAGGTGCCATAAGAATGGTCACCAGGCATTAGTCACCCAAAAAAAAAAGAAAAGAAAAATGTCGAGTCCAAAAAAAAAATGGTAGCGATGAAGTGGCCCTCGGAAGACGCCGTCAGGTGAGTCCCCAAGTGAGAATTCTCTTGGAGCACGTTAACCCTGCATTAAGCTACTTAAGAATGATTTAAACACCCCTGATCCAAGAACCATGCCGGTTGTAATAACAAGTGTCTTCCATAAAAAAAAGAAGAAAATTCAAATAAAATAAAAAAACTTGCATCCATGTGATCTCATTTGTGTGCCACATTTTTAATTCTCGTTCTCATTTGTGTCCCCGTGTGTTGCATTCATCATCCTTGCTTTTGCCTTAATTAATAAAGGCTTGGCCCCTTGACTCATTATCAAGGCTAGTTTCAAAACAATCACCCACTCTCTAAGCAAGGGGCCAAGTCAGAACAGAAAAACTGACTTGTTTCATTAAGCGATGTGTACATGATTGAAAATCAAGAACAAAGGCAGAAGATAGAAAAATTGAACATTCCCTCCTTTATTTTCTTCTAGAAATTGTACATTAAGTCCCGTCCTCTCTCTCAGCATTACCCCTCTCTCCACTCTCCGGGCGAGGAACCCTGGAGGGTGTTGTTAAACCATGCGAGGCGGTCCCTCTACTGCTCTGTACCCCTCTTCCCATCTCTGCTCCTCGTAGATCGACAGGGACGGCAAAGAAGCTGCTAATGCAAAAGTCACGCTCTCGTGCTCTTAGGTAGCGCTCTTCACCATCTCTTAGTGATGCGGGACGGACACGGGGATCGACTCTAAGTGATATGGACCTCAGACTCTAAATGCATACACGACCAGCAACATACGAGCATGAGAAACACTAGGCCCGACACTAAGAGCTCCTATGGGCTATACGTCGCTAACAGAAACGCAAGCTCACTCGTCGTCCCAAGGGAGGGAAACGCGGATCGTGCACGGTTGAGGAACCAGCAGAGTTAAGGGTAGTCTGACTCACTTCCGTGCTCAGATCGAGTCACGGGACGGGTCACTCTCTCGCTCACAGCGGTGACATGGACTCACGGGCTATAATCCTACGCTCCCACAACGGTATACGACCATATACTAAACTAGCAAATGAACGCCAAGGAGTTAAGACCGTTACCTCCACGCTCCCGGCGTGGGGAAGACAACCCCGGCAAAATCCAGACTCCCGGTTAACAAAGTTTTACCGTGGTACAAAAATTTGACCCACTCCACGCAGGGAGGTAATAGGTCACATGTGGGGCTCGGGAGTCACGGGAATTGGGTTGACGGGTGATAACGCGAAAGTTTGTCGTTTAAAACACGCGTATAACAATCTTAAAACCGAACTCGCACAAAATGATCAAAAGAGAACGTAGTACTATGGCAAGCACGGGTCGAATCCACAGGGAAGAAGATACTTTTAGAGTTAAAAATCTTGTAACCTTTTAGAAAATATTTGTGATTTTTTTGTAGCTTGAAGAGAATGATTAAACAAAGAATGATTCCAACAATTAGTTCAAAATGCCTATGATTATGAGTCTATGCCATGGGAAATAATTGCATAACATTGAGAAGAAGAGGTAGAAAAAGTAGGAAGAGAGGGAAGATGAACAAACTCTAGATCAAATGAACACTTCTTTCATTAACATAAAGAAACGATTACATGAAGTGCAAGATGAGCTTACAATAAAGATGTGACGAGATTACAATGAAGTAAAATGAAACTAAAGCAATAGCAACAAGAGGAGCCTGAGATGTGAAGATGGTAGCCGCAATGGTGATGACGGCGCCGTTCTCTCTTGGCCTTGGATCACGAACCACCTTGTGGAAGATGTCGTCTACACCGGGAGGAAGTCGCCTTTGTCGTTGAAGCTACCTTTGAAGGGTGAATAACTTTGAACCCAAAAGGAATTATGGGATGCCCAAGAAGAAGACGTTGAAGAGGAGAGAGAGAGAAAGAACTTTGATGAAGAACCCAGATAGAAAAGAAGAACAGAAGAGCTTCAAAATAGATAAATAACAGAAACTAGCACCTCGGATGAACAGTGAAATCACAGGACAGCAAGTTGAAAAATGAGAAATATCTTCAAAATCATAAAGAATTAGAAGATGAGCAAGAAGAAGAAGTTGTAGAACACGTAAAAACCAAGAACTTTCATGAAGATAGCAAGAGTAGAAAATGACTAGAAGATGGAGAAATAAGGGGAAGAACAGAGAACAATATTGGGTCGCAGATGAACAGGATAGCACAGTGAAAAACACGAAATATCTTGAAAACCAGAAGGAATTAGAAGATGAGAAAGAAGAAGAAATTGTAGAGGACTTAAAAATGAAGAACTTTTATGAAGAACACAAAAGGAGAAAACGAACTTACATGGGAGAAACCGGAGACCTAAGGTTGGGAGAGAAAGAGTGAAAGATTACCCAAAAGAAGAACTCCCTTTCTCCTCCTTGCCATGGGCTATTTATAGGGAAAGTTGAATAGATAGAGGGTGGAGATTATATCAAAATGAGATGGATGACTGAGATTCAAGTGGAATATGATGCATGGGGAAGAGAAAAAGTAGGTGGGCACCCCCTTTCTTGGACTTTAGGCACCCCATTTCCCAAGACTCATCATGTCTCTCCTTTATTTCAAACTTTGAATGTCCTTTTCCTCCTTTTCAAACTTAAACTTTGGATTCTTCTTTTTCAAACTTTGAATTCAAAATTTTGAACATTCCTTTCCCTCCAACTAAAATATTTTGAATTCTTTATTTGACTTGGTCAAAATGGTGATGACCCTTTTGTCCCCGACTTCTTTTGTAATTACCTTCGATGTCCTACATACACACAATTACACTTTAGTCCATAAAAATTACCACAATGTGCACATCAATCTCAAATACTCATAGTTATGCAATGGAGAATTAATGCTCATGGCCCTCAACTTCAAATTATTAGATAAAATTATCAAATTAATCAATTTACGTGAAAGCTCCAATTTAAATGCGGAGTTGAGGTTAATTATGAAATATGCATAATTACCTAATTATATGCACATAAAATGGTGTTTATGCGATGTATTATCATAAGAAATGGAGACTTATCACACCCCCCAACTTGAACATTGCTAGTCCCTTAGCAATGTAAATAATTATAAAATTAGGACTAGCAAACACTCATGTGTCAAAGATCATGGCAAGAACATTATGCATAATGATTTAGACTTTGGAGTATTACAAGTTCAAGTAGAATGCATTTGGTATAAATTTCATCAGTCCATGTGTTTAGACCTTTCCTCAGGATACACTCAAAATTAAATATCTCTTTGTGTATGAGTGATATAACTTGACTAGTGACTTCCAAACAATCTAGATGAATGAGTCTTCTACCTTTCACTTAAAGATGATTTTCAATTCTGCCCACCTCTTGAATTGAGCTTCTCGAATTACAGGTAGCTTCACTCTGCCAGTTTATACTTCTTTTTTTCTTTTTTCTTTTTTTTTTTGACACACGGTGCTGCACATCCCTTCGCCGTTTGACGCGAACCTCAACTCTTGCCTTAGGAGAAGCAGGCCCGGTTACTAAGTTCAGGGGCATTTTCCATGTGTGTTTTTTTTTTGCAGGTAGCTTTTTCCTCACGATTATGTTCAACGAATGGGCATAATATTCATCACCACCTAAGTGTCAAGTAAAATTCCCATCATCCTAATATTTGTCATCGACCGATCTTGTTATTGTGTAATTGTGTGCAAGTTCAATAGAATTTTCAGGTGTATTCTGAGGAAAAGGCTAAAGACATAACCAATTAATTCATCCCTTTAATTTGTAACTTTCACATGTAAGACTCTAAGTCCTATCATTCTAAGAAAAGTTTCTCATCATGAAATATGAACAAGAAACACGTGTTAGAGGTGTGATGAAAGGTTGCAATTATTTTGAGGAAATTCGAGCTCAAGCTACCCCCCAACTTAGGTGACATTGTCCCTAATGGCATGAGTAAGATATAAAAATGAAATAAAGCCATAAAAAGTAGAGGGAAGGATAGATACGACCTAAGAGAGAGATGTCGTCATCAAAGAAATATTGCTCCATGCTCCATGCTCCTTAGATAAAAGAAGAAAATCAATCAATTTTTTTTTTTTAAAAGAGACAAGATAATTGGGTTGCCTCCCAAGAAGTGCTAAGTTTAACGTCTTCAGCTAGACACACTATAGCTCACAATGGGTCACTCAGCCTGAGAGAGTCCTCCTGCAGCATTGGAAGATTGTCAATGTAAGGTTTCAAACGTTGACCATTGACAGTGAAAGTTTGACCAGTTTTAGGATCAAGAATTGTTAAATAATCGTAGCCTAGAGTTAAAAAGCCAGACCTTTGGTTGATTTGAAAAGTTTTGCGTGAAATGTGTTTATCATGGAATGCTTTTGTTTGGGCTTTATAAATCCTAGAGTTCTCATAGGCTTCATTACGAAGTTCCTCTAACTCGGTCAGTTGAAAGGCTCTATGGGAACTAGCCTGTGCTAAATCAAGATTGAATTGTTTGATTGCCCAATAGGCCCTATGTTCCAATTCGACTGGCAAATGACATGGCTTTCCAAAAATAAGCCTATAAGGGGACATGCCAATGGGAGTTTTGTAGGCGGTCCGATAGGCCCAAAGTGCGTCATCCAATCTTTCAGACCAATCCTTCCTATCGGGCCTAACAGATTTTTGTAGGATATTTTTGATCTCCCTATTGGATGTCTCAACTTGACCACTTGTTTGGGGATGGTAGGGGGTGATAATCTTATGAGTGATCCCATATTTCCCGAGAAGAACTCGAAATTGGGCATGAGTGAAATGAGAACCTCCATCGCTAATGATCGCCCTCGGACACCCGAACCTTGAAAATATATTCTTTCGGACAAACTTCATGACAATTTTGTGATCATTGGTCCGGGTAGCAATGGCTTCAATCCACTTAGACACATAATCGACCGCCACAAGAATGTACTCATGTCCGAATGATGGCGGAAAGGGCCCCATAAAATCAATTCCCCAAACATCAAAGATTTCAACCACTAGAATGGGATTAAGTGGCATCATATCTCGTTTGCTTATGTTCCCCACAGCTTGACACCTAAGACAAGTTTTGCTAAATTCATAGGCATCTTTGAAGAGAGTGGGCCAGAAAAATCCACTTTGCAACACTTTGGTAGCCGTTTTCTTTCCCGAGAAATGTCCCCCACAAGCTAGAGTGTGACAAAAGTTCAGAACACTTTGGTGTTCCTCCTCGGGGACACACCTCCTAATTATTTGATCTGGACCTACATGGAACAATTCGGGGTCCTCCCAAAAGTAGTGCTTAACCTTTGAAAAGAATCGATCCTTCTCCTGCCTAGACCACCCTCCTGGAATCTGTCTTACCGCCAGGTAATTGACTATGTGAGCGTACCAGGGGGTTGAGTTATGAGAGATGGAAAGAATTTGCTCACCAGGAAAGGAATCAGACATAGGAGCACTTTCAGGAATCACAATCCTAGACAAGTGATCAGCTACAACATTCTCTAACCCCTTCTTGTCCTTGATCTCAAGATCAAATTCTTGTAGCAAGAGAATCCATCTAATCAAACGGGGTTTAGCATCATTCTTGGTGAGTAGGTATTTCAATGCAGCGTGATCCAAATAAACAATGACTTTGGCCCCCAAAAGATATGAGCGAAATTTTTCTAGGGCAAATACAACAGTCAGAAGTTCTTTCTCTGTGGTGGTATAATTTAATTGAGCATCGGCGAGGGTGCGACTCGCATAATAAATTACCACAGGTTTCTTATCAATTCTCTGGCCCAAGACAGCTCCTATGGCATAGTCAGAGGCATCGCACATGATTTTAAATGGGAGCGACCAATCAGGAGACTGTAGGATTGGGGCTTGAGTGAGGGCCGCTTTAAGAGAGTGAAAAGCCTCAAGACAAGACTCATCTAGCTGGAATGGAGTGTCCTTGGCTAGGAGCTTAGTGAGCGGACGAGTAATGGTAGAGAAGTTCTGAATGAATCTTCTATAAAAACCCGCATGGCCAAGAAAAGAGCGGATTTGCTTGACAGACGAAGGGGGGGGGGAGATTAGAAATCAGATCAACCTTAGCCTTATCTACCTCTATTCCCCTTTCAGAAATAACATGGCCCAACACAATGCCTTCTCTTACCATAAAGTGACTTTTCTCCCAGCTTAACACAAGGTTGGATTTAATGCATCGTGCCAGCACCTTCTGCAAATTCTTCAAACAGCAATCAAATGAGTCTCCGAAAACTGAGAAGTCATCCATGAAAATTTCTAAAAAATCTCCCACCATTTCAGAAAAGATTGCCATCATACACCGCTGAAAGGTGGCAGGGGCATTACAAAGCCCAAACGGCATTCTACTAAATGCAAATGTGCCATACAGACACGCGAATGTAGTCTTTTCCTGATCTTCCGGGTAGATAGCAACCTGATTATACCCGGAGTATCCATCTAAAAAGTAAAAATATCTTTGCCCAGCCAATTTTTCCAAAATATGATCTACAAACGGGAGAGGAAAATGATCTTTCTTTGTCATTGAGTTCAATTTTCTATAATCAATACAGACTCTCCACCCCGTTTGTAGTCTTATAGGCACCTCTTCACCCTTCTCATTTTGAATCACGGTCAGCCCGGATTTCTTTGGAACAACTTGTGTAGGACTGACCCACTTACTGTCAGAGATGGGATATATAATTCCGGCATCTAACCACTTCACTACCTCTTGCTTAACTACCTCTTTCATGTTCGGATTCAACCGGCGTTGCATCTCCCTGCTCGGTTTGGCATTGTCCTCTAAATAGATATGGTGCATACAAACATCCGGACTGATACCTTTGAGATCCGCCACCGACCAACCTATTGCCCCCCTATGCTCCTTAAGAACAGTTAAGAGTTGGGATTCCTGAGCAGAAGTGAGATTAGAGGCAATGATGACAGGTAGAGTGTGATTAGGTCCCAAATATGCATATTTAAGGGAGTCTGGCAGAGGTTTCAATTCAAGAGTAGGCGGATGATCCAGAGATGGAAGAGTAGGTTCGGATTGTAATGGAGGAAGTGACTCTACCCTAGACCAGGGTGCAGAAGAGAGAGGAGAATCCTGAAGCATGCTACCCTCTTCTAGGGTGTTCTCAATGTTATCTGGAATCACATCCTCAAAGATATCAATGACATTGCATTCATCTCCTTGATCCGGATACTGAGAAGCCTTAAAAATATTTAGAGAAATTTTTTCACCTCCAAATGATATATCCATCATTCCCGTGGCACAGTTGATGTTGGCCTTAGCAGTTGCTAGAAAAGGACGTCCCAAAATAATAGGTGTGTGCTTTAAATCCTGGGACGAGGCCATATCAAGAATGAGAAAATCCACTGAGAAATAACATTCATGCACTTTAACAATGACATCCTCCAACAGACCCCTTGGTGTTTTAACCGACCTATCCGCTAGTTGGAGGATGATTGAAGTGGGTTTTAACTCTCCTAGATCAAACTGCTCATAGATAAAGGTGGGTAAAAGATTCACGCTAGCACCTAAGTCTAGCAATGCTCGATCAAAAGTGACTCCACCTATATCACATGAGATTAAAGGGGCTCCGGGGTCCTTCAATTTTTTTGGCAAATGATTCATCAAAACAGCACTCACATCCTCAGACAAGCGGATCTTTTGAGTCACCGCCCTTGGCTCCCTCTTTGGAGTACAAAGCTCTTTCAAAAACTTTGCATATGTCGGCACATGCTTGATTGCATCCAAGAGTGGAATATTGATATTCACTTGTTTAAACAATTCCACTAATTCTTCCTGTTGTACTGGTGGTTTCTTGTGAGCTTTCGGCTTTAGAGCATCGGGAAAAGGGACCTTAGGCACATATTCTTGGGGTCCTTCATCAACTTTCGCCTTCCCTTTATCCAGCTTCTTCTCTCCACTCTCTGCATTTTTCTTCTCTTGCATAATCACAGGCTCCTCATCCTCACTATCACTTTCCATGGGGGTATCTTGACCCGAACTACTACCCACATCCTTAGCCTGATAAGGATCATTAGGGATTTTCCCGCTCCTAAGGGTAGAGATGGCTTTGGCATTCTCAAACTGAGGACCTACAAGAGGGGGCGGCTGAGGTTGATTGGGCTGATTGGGTTGAGGAAGAATGGGAGCTCTTAGGGGGAAGCCTGGAGGTTGTTGATTGCGGGGGTTAGCAATAGGCTGACTTGGTAATTGGCCCATTTCCCTTCTCATGGTGGCTTCAGCCAAATGGCCCAATTGGGTTTCCAACTTAGAAATAGTTTGTTGTTGGGCATGGAAGGTCTGTTGGAAAGATTGATTTTGGGCCAGAATTAGTTGTTGTACTTGATGGAATCTATCATCAGTTTGGGAGTCCTGGTGGTGTTGCGGAGGAGGTTGATAGATTTGGTGGGAATTGGAAGATTGCCCGTAATTGGGTTGAGGAGGTTGGTATGGGACCTGACCCTAGTTAAATCGGGGAAGTGGTTGTTGGGCTTGCGGTCCCCGACCATAAGCATTTCCTTGGAATGGTGGCTGTGCTTGAAATTGGTGTTGGATGGGTGGTTTGTGAGTTTGAGATGCAGAGGGGATGGTGGGCTGATTGGGAGATTGTTGATTTCTCCAATTAAAATTGGGGTGATTCCTCCAACCCGGATTATAGGTGTTAGAAAATAGATCATAGTTGGGCTTAGAGAACCCCTGGGCTGCTTGGACTTGCTCCTGTATAAAAGGTGGTAACTGGGCTGCTGTTGGGCAATCGGACACATGATGGTCCGGGCTAGCACATAAAGCACACACCTCATGGTGTGTTGGGTCCGAGTATGAGTTGGACGTAGGTAAGATGGTGGTTTCTTGTTTGTTTTGAGCCAGGAGCTGGTCTAACTTATGGGCTAGCATATCAACCTGTTCTAGCTTTTGGGCCATGATGTCCACCTTGTCCAATTTTTGATGGATGAAATTTACATCCACCCTAGCTTCAAGTTCCACCCGATACATCCCGGCTCGTTTAGAGGGCCCAATGGTTCTCTCATATGAGGATAAGGAAGCATGGTTGATTGAATTCTCGCTCAACATTTCAAATAAGGCATAGGCCTCATCCTCACTCTTGCTCATAAAGGTCCCACCACATGATGCATCCACAATCTGCCTAACTTGATCATCTAGGCCCTCATAGAAAGCTTGCACTATTTGCCATTTGGAGAGCCCATGATGTGGACATTTTCTGAGGAGTTCCTTTAATCTCTCCCATGATTCATGTATTTGTTCATTTGGGAGTTGCGCGAATCCTGTGATTGCACGTCTCATGGTGTTGGTTCTACCGATGGGGTAAAACTTCTTAAGGAACTCATGCTGCATATCTGCCCATGTGCCAATAGGTTTCCCTAAGGTCCCTAGCCAGTATTTGGCTTTGTCCTTAAGTGAGAAAGAGAATAAGGTCAAGCGGAGAGCATCATCTGTGAAATTTTGAATTTTCACAGTGGAACAAATTTCTAGAAATTCATCCAGATGTTTATAGGGATCTTCATTGGTCTTCCCATAAAAGGATGGGAGCATCTGGATGGTGCTAGATTTGATCTCATACTGCAAAGCAGGGACATTAGGCAGTTGGATACAAGTGGATGGCTGATAATTCGAAGGAATGAAATATTCCTTCATCTGTTTGGGCACCCCTAATTGGTGTTGTTCAGCCATAGGTTGGATTTGATTTTGAGCCGGATTAAAAATGAATCGTTCAATCTCACTAATGGGCTCAACTAAGTCACGGTGTTGAGATCTTCTCCCTTGCATAAACCAAGGTTAAAGATGAGAGATGGGAGAAATTTTTTTATGATGATTTTTTTTTAATTTATTTTTTTGTTTTTGTTTTTACTCAAACTAAGACGAAGAGAGAGAAGATGATATTTTTTTATTTTTATTTTTATTGTTATTATTTTTTTTATGCAAACACAAACAAGTTGTCACACAAATTACTTAATGCCCTAGATGTGACCTAGACTTACAAATTGTGTTTCACAAAATGGCTAACGTGTAACTTAAGTTCACCCTCAATATTTCCACCGGCCAGGTAAGGGGTGGGGTAGTGGGAGGTTCCCCCTACTTTCGTAGGGACCTAATTATGCCAAACCACTAGCCCGCTTAAGGCGTTTGCCGTCCGACCGTCTTGCCTTAGGCACCGGTTTTCATAAGAGTGTAAGCTCAAATAACACAAGAACCACAGTGTGAACTTAGGGCCAATATCTACTGAATTTTATTTGAGGTCTAGGTGATGCAAAGATGCAAGAGAATTATGATTTGTGGGCTAAGGAAGGGTGATGAAATCCCCACCTTATCTTGCTTATGGGTGTTGCCCTTAAGATATTTTGAAATGATATGCAACAAAGCAAGTTCAAACAAGGGGTTCTATGCAAGCATGAAAATGCATGAGCATGCTTTTGGAAAAGTTGGAGTACTCACCTTGCCTCCCGCAATCTTCAACAATGTAATTAACAACAATTAAATAATAAAGAAAAAGAGCTTCTATCATAAATGATGCATGACTTAGAACATGAAAGTGTGATTTCTACTCTTGCAATGAAGCTTTTTATTGAAGTTCACGTGATGTTTTTTTTATGTTTTTATTTAGTGAACCTATCTAACCACAAGATATAAAATGTAGAGAAATGAAATTAAAATGAAGGAGGAAAAGTTTGGATACTTACTTGAAAAGCGTTCCCCCGTTCTTTTTTTTTTCCAAAATGAATGACAAAAAAACTAAGGAAAAGGTGGAGACTTACCTCTGAATTTTTTTTAAATTTTCAAGTTGCTTCTTTTTTTTTTTTCCGGTAAAAATAAGAAAAGAGAACTTTATTAGTACACTATATACATAAGGAAAACAAAGTTCTTAAGTAAAAAATCACCATTCCTCCCCGGCAACGGCGCCAAAAATTGATAACGCGAAAGTTTATCGTTTAAAACACGCGTATAACAATCTTAAAACCGAACTCGCACAAAATGATCAAAAGAGAACGTAGTACTATGGCAAGCACGGGTCGAATCCACAGGGAAGAAGATACTTTTAGAGTTAAAAACCTTGTAACCTTTTAGAAAATGTTTGTGATTTTTTTGTAGCTTGAAGAGAATGATTAAACAAAGAATGATTCCAACAATTAATTCCAAATGCCTATGATTATGAGTCTATGCCATGGGAAATAATTGCATAACATTGAGAAGAAGAGGTAGAAAAAGTAGGAAGAGAGGGAAGATGAACAAACTCTAGATCAAATGAACACTTCTTTCATTAACATAAAGAAACGATTACATGAAGTGCAAGACGAGCTTACAATAAAGATGTGACGAGATTACAATGAAGTAAAATGAAACTAAAGCAATAGCAACAAGAGGAGCCTGAGATGTGAAGATGGTAGCCGCAATGGTGATGACGGTGCCGTCCTCTCTTGGCCTTGGATCACGAACCACCTTGTGGAAGATGTCATCTACACCGGGAGGAAGTCGCCTTTGTCGTTGAAGCTACCTTTGGAGGGTGCATAACTTTGAACCCAAGAGGAATTAGGGGATGCCCAAGAAGAAGAAGTTGAAGAGGAGGGAGAGAGAAAGAACTTTGATGAATAACCCAGATAGAAAAGAAGAACAGAAGAGCTTTAAAATAGATAAATAATAGAAACTAGCACCTCAGATGAACAGTGAAATCACAGGACAGCAAGTTGAAAAATGAGAAATATCTTCAAAACCAGAAAGAATTAGAAGATGAGCAAGAAGAAGAAGTTGTAGAACACGTAAAAACCAAGAACTTTCATGAAGATAGCAAGAGCAGAAAATGACTAGAAGATGAAGAAATAAGAGGAAGAACAGAGAACAATATTGGGTCGCAGATGAACAGGACAGCACAGTGAAAAATACGAAATATCTTGAAAACCAGACGGAATTAGAAGATGAGAAAGAAGAAGAAATTGTAGAGGACTTAAAAATGAAGAACTTTTATGAAGAATACAAAAGGAGAAAATGAACTTACATGGGAGAAACCGGAGACCTAAGGTTGGGAGAGAAAGAGTGAAAGATTACCCAAAAGAAGAACTCCCTTTCTCCTCCTTGCCATGGGCTATTTATAAGGAAAGTTGGATAGATAGAGGGTGGAGATTATATCAAAAGGAGATGGATGGCTGAGATTCAAGTGGAATATGATGCATGGGGAAGAGAAAAAGTAGGTGGGCACCCCCTTTCTTGGACTTTAGGCACCCCATTTCTCAAGACTCATCATGTCTCTCCTTTATTTCAAACTTTGAATGTCCTTTTCCTCCTTTTCAAATTTAAACTTTGGATTCTTCCTTTTCAAACTTTGAATTCAAAATTTTGAACATTCCTTTCCCTCCAACTAAAATATTTTGAATTCTTTATTTGACTTGGTCAAAATGGTGATGACCCTTTTGTCCCCGGCTTCTTTTGTAATTACCTTCGGTGTCCTACATACACACAATTACACTTTAGTCCATAAAAATTACCACAATGTGCACATCAATCTCAAATACTCATAGTTATGCAATGGAGAATTAATGCTCATGGCCCTTAACTTCAAATTATTAGATAAAATTATCAAATTAATCAATTTACGTGAAAGCTCCAATTTAAATGCGGAGTTGAGGTTAATTATGAAATATGCATAATTACCTAATTATATGCACATAAAATGGTGTTTATGCGATGTATTATCATAAGAAATGGAGACTTATCAACGGGCAGCATCTTGATGTCACCCCGGCGGTGCCGAAACCCGCGTTTAGTGCTGTCCGGACGGCGCGATCTACGGGTTCGTGGGGCCCACGGACCGCTCTATCCTCCGGGTCTGATGGGGTGGGTCCCGCTATGATGGAGACCCCTGGTGGCGCACCTCCCTGGAAGGCGGTCGGGCGGGAACACCGGTCGGAGACCGATCGTCTCCGATCTCCAAGCTTTGGAGCTGCTGCCCACGGATCTGCTGCTTCTGTTCTACAGCACGGGGCCCGGCGAGATCGGCTGCTGCGGTCAATCCCGACGTCGGATTGACCTACAAGAGGTACCGTTGGAAAGCTCTCTAGAAGTCCTTCGACCCTATGTGGCTCAGAAAAATTTACGGGAGCCGTGCTTCTGATGGGAAATTTTAGAACCGATCTGTTCTTAGTCTCAGATCTGACTGGGCAGAAATTGAGTTTCCTGAGAGTTGGCGTTGACCGCAGGGTAGGACTCTGATTCAGATCTCAAGCTATTCATGAAAATTGTAGAGGGGAGAGAGAGGAAAACGGCAATAATTCTTATGACCGATTTGGTGGAGATTTGGAAGGGGAAAACTATTTTATACTGGCAGGTGGTCGGATCTGTACAGAAGTAGACAGAACTAAAGGGGATCTGAAAATGATTTTTAGAAAATATGTGAAGGCCTGTGAAAATTCCACGAAAATTCATGGGTGGTGGGGATGGTGGATAAAACCTCCAAGAAAATTGGGGGTTCAAGGAAAAATCAAAAAGTGGGTCGAAGAGAGGAAGCTCAGGGTTGCTGTCACAGTGGATAGAAACCTGACAGATCTAGAAGGAAGTGAAGATCGAAAATGGAAACTTACAAAATGGAAGTTGGAAGCCCAACCAATTTTTATGGGACGTGTGGGAGACCTCTGGAACTCACCTTGAAAGTTTGAGCTTAAGAAGAGTTCGTGGCTGGGAGCATAAATTCGTGGAAGGGGGATCTATCCTGGGTGGACAGAAGTCCGGCGAACACGGCGGTGGTGCGATGGCGGCACGGTGGCGGCGGTGGCGATCTCACGAACTGATACCGGAGGCGTCACACCTCAGAAATACAGCCTTCCCAGCTGCAAGAAGGGGGAGAGAGGAGGAGAGAGGGGCGCACCAGCTTTAGGCTCCAATGAAATTCCCAAATTTTTATGCATTAATTCTACTCAAAATGAAAATACAAGGGTTTTATAGATAATACAAAAAGACCAACTCTATCCCTAGATCTAGGATTTGGGAGGGGTAAGATAGGGAGTCCACAAATTATTTCTCCCATGTGTTGTGGACCAAAATAAAAGAAATTAATAAAAATAACTAAATTGTTCCAAAGGGGGGGGCACCCCCTTGACCAAGAAGCCCCCTTCTTGGACTTTTTAAACCCTTTGTCCCCCACTTGGCCCACTCTTCTAGAAGCCCACTATTGGAAGGTTAACTGACCCCACATGGGCCCTAGAGATGAGGTGGATCAATGGGGAAGGGACAGGGGGGCCAGTGGGACCCAGGTGGCCCCATTTTACACATAAACCCCTGTTACAATCTAAATTACAATCTGAATAAAACTATATGAACACACATGACACACAAATGAAGTCCAAATAAATGCGATAAATATCGAGACTCAAGGGGGAGTCTCCAGACTGTCTCCGAGCCAGATGGAAGCCGCTGTAGCTCAGGTGGTGCTCCGCGTACGGTACCGACGGGTCACCGGTTCATGCTTCTCGCTCGCTCTGGTGTCCGCACCAATTCTCCCCGGGTGGGAGAAACTCGACCCTGTAGAGTAAGGGTCTGCATCGCTCTGGTAGCGCTCTAGTAGGTCCGGATCTATCCGCTGCAACTCTCCACGGGTGATCCAAGTATCCTCGGTGGCGGGTCACCCTCTCCAACGCACTAGGTAGCAAGTGTAGGATCCACTCCTGGTAACTGTGACCTGCTCATCTAGTATATGATCGATATGCTCTTGCTGCTGTGGAAATGGGGCCGATGGGGGACACTCAGGTGTGGGATCACTCTCAATGGGAGGAGATGGCTCAAAAGGCTCACTAGGGATCACCACTGGGTCCCTATATGCAACTAGATCTGACACATTGAAAGTTGAGCTTATACCATAGTCCTCGGGCAGGTCCACAACATACACATTAGATCCAACGCGTTTCAACACTCTAAATGGACCGGCTCCGCGAGCTTGCAATTTCTTTACGGTTCTAGAGGGAAACTGTTCAGGTCTTACCCTGATCATGACATATTCACCCTCTTGGAACTCACGGTGGTGTCGATGGGCATCAGCTAACTCCTTATACCATGCATTACTGGCCTCAATGTGACGACGGATGTCGTCATGCAAACTCCTAACATGCCTAGCAAAAGACTCGGCAGACTCAGACGCTCGTGCATGAATGGGCATGGGAACAAGATCCACTGGCTTCCTAGGCCTACGACCTATGACAATCTCAAATGGACTCATGCCGGTAGACCTGTTAACCGAATCGTTGTATGCAAATTCTGCCAGTGGTAATATGAGATCCCAATCCCCTACACGGTCCCTGACAAGACACCTCAAAAGGTCACCCAGACTTCTATTGACCACCTCGGTCTGACCATCTGTCTGGGGATGATATGTAGTGGAAAACTTGAGGTGAGTACCCAACATATGTCACAGTGTCTTCCAAAAATAGCTGGTGAATCTAACATCACAGTCAGACACTATGGTACGAGGCAACCCGAACTTGCACACGACATGAGTAAGGAAAAGGCGGGCTACCCTCGAAGCATCTGAAGACTTCGAGCAGGGAATGAAAAGGGCCATCTTCGAGAATCGGTCAACCACCACATAGACCGAATCATACTTCCCAGAGGTACGTGGTAATCCCAAAACAAAGTCCATGCTAACATCATGCCACGGAGCATCACGCACGGGGAGAGGCGTATAAAGACCCGAGCTTTGCTTCTTCATCTTGGCCGTAACACATGTACGACACTGGGCCACAATATGAGCAACATCTCTCTTCAGACTTGGCCAATAAAATCTGTGATGGGAATCGACGCCGAGCATTGACATTTTTATTTTACATTTGTGTCCTTTAGTTTACTTTTATATCCTTGGGAAAGTATATGTGCAATTGTAAGGCTTTGTAAGCCAATGTGTCATTCCCTAGGAATGTTTGGATTTTTATGCAAAATGTCAGTAGGTCCAGCAAGGGGGCCCTCACTCCTTCTCCATTGGTCCACATAAGCCATATGGGTCCATGTGGGGCTGGTCAAAGTCCTAGGTGGCATCTAGAAGGTCAATTGGACACATGGGAGACAAGTGGCTGAAAATGTCAAAGGGAGGCCACCTACCTAGTCAAAGGAGTGTCCCCTCCATATGTAATTTATTTATTTTAGGTTTTTGACCACATGGGAGAAGAAAATAGCCTATTTCTCATGAAATTCCCAGCCCCCCACCCCTTGCCATTATCTATATAAGCCTATGTATAGTGTCATTAGAGGTTTAATGAAGAAATTATGTGAAAATTGCTTGAACCAAGAAGGGTGTGCCCTCTCTCCTCTCTCCCTCTAGTTTTCCTTCTCCATCCTCTACATTTCAGGGTTGTGAACCCTTCTATCTTAGCCCCTCCACATCTAATTTCATTCTGTGCCGCCGCCGCCGCCGTTCGTGCCGCCATTGAGCCGCCACGAGCCACCGTCAGAAGTTCTGTCTAGGTTCTGTCTTACTGGATAGGACACTTTGAGAATTTTAGCTTCCAATTCTCTCATATTCTGGAGCTGATATTTTCCGAGTACGTTTTAGTGTTCATCATAACCCTCCAGAAAAATTGAAAAACAATTATAGCCCCATTTTATAATTTTCCATTTTCATGCATCTCCACCCACCTGTTCTACCTTTTGTTCAGATCCAGTCATAGCCACCCTGAATTTCACCTTCTTGGTCCCATTTTTGATTTTTGCTGGAACCCCAAAAATTACTGGAGGTTCTGCCCACCATCCCCTCCACCCAAGAATTTTTGTTGAATTTCCAGAGGCCAGCACCTATTTTTTAAAATTCACTTTCAGATCCCTCTATAGTTCTGCCTACCTCTGTCCAGATCCGACCACCTGCCTGTCTAAAATACTTTTTTCCACCCAAATCGGATTGAAGGACTTCGAAGGAGCTTTCCAACGGTATCTTCTGTGCTTCGATCCGACATCAGGATTGATCGCAGCAGCCGATCTTGTCGGAGCGCGCGCCTGAAAACAGAAGCAGCAGATCCGTGGGCACTCTTTCCGACCGGTGCCGATTGGAGCCGCCCGGTGTCCGGCCGGTGAACCAGCGTGCCGCCATCCCAAGAAGCGCTTCCCCAGGTGTCCCCACCACAGTGGTGCCACTCCGGTCCCACACGGCCCCACCGACCAGCGCGTGGGCCCCACAACCAGCAGCATACGCCGTCCGAACCGCGCCGACGGGGTGATCAAGTGTAGCCCGTCAACCTGAGATCGGTCCTCCCGGGCCCACTTGTATAGCCCTTTACCTCCCTGTGTGGAGTGGGAGATATTTCATTGCTGTAATTTAAGTCATTACTGTTACCGGGAGTTACCGTAACTGGCCGGGAACGTCTTCCCCACGCCCGGAGCGTGGAGGTACACTCGCTCCCCACTCTTTACCGCATTTGCTTATCTTGTATAGCTTTGAATGCCGCTGTGAGTGTAGGTTTCTAGCTTGTTATTCTATTATCACCGCTGTGAGAGAGCGAGATTGAGTGTACCGTCCCGTGACTCGATCCGAGTCTACACGGAAAAGCCGATACCCGTGACTCACGGCCGGTTTCTCAACCGCGCACGTCCCACGCTTCCCTCAAAAAGGGATGATCGCGAGCTTGTTTAGAGTCCGAGGGTTGCATTCCTAATTGGAGTCGAGTCCGTGGTCCGTCCCGCATCAATTTGATATCAGAGCGAGTTTGAGTCTAGGGTGTCTAAAATCAAAAAAAAAGTGTCAATTACATCTAGTCATCTTCTAAGTCGGTCTAGGTTGCATTTACATACCATTAATCGGTATATAAAAAGGTGTTGTCCGAACGTTAGGCTACGCCTATCGAGAAGGCCGCACACTTGCGCGAGTGATCTTCGGATCGATTAACTCCGCCGCGTACCGAATCTTGGTCGTGTCTAGGTTGGTAGTCGAGTCGGCATTCCAACTTTGCATTACTTAGGGTCGTGTCTAGTGTTTTGTCCGAGTGTCGGCATGGCCATCCACTAGCTTCCCCGTGTCCCATGGATTATCGAACACCCGGATCTTATCCATGGTGGCGATACTATCTAAAATGGAAGAACCACCCGAACCACCCCAAAAGGCCCGAAGCCCGGGACTTCTATGGCTCCGAAAACCCGAGTGACTACTTAGAGTGGGAAGCCGTTATGGACGACTACTTTGAGTGTTATCTTATGTCTAGTCCCGCGCAAGTTGACTTAGCCAAAAGGTGACTTTTCTATGAGGCCGCCGAAACATGGAGGGACATCAAGTACTTCCGGGAAGATAGGAGGCTAAGGCCCATCGAGTCATGGTGGGATATGAAGAGAGCGCTTAGGAGGGTCTACCTTCCTCGTCCACCTACCTCAAACTACGGGGGTCATACCACTAGCCATCCCCACCAACTCACCCGCAATCAAGTGGGCCACACCTCCAACCAACCCCGCCCCTTCACCCCCATCCAAGCCCTCCAAAGCAACCCCACTCAAGTGGTCCGCCCCGTCGCCTCCAACCAACCTCCCCTTGGCTTCCCCGTCCAATCCCACCCAAGCACCTCCAACCAAGTGGAAGCCCCGCTTCTAGTCGAGTCTAGGTCCACACCCGAGCCGAGAGCCGAGGAGCAAGTCCACTCTGATGTCCCCACTGCAACCCGCTCCTTTGAGGAAATCGAGAAAAAGTTTTGGGATTGGTTGGAAAGGACATGTGCTTCTTCACCATCCATAAGTGCTCCATTGCCATCTACTTCCGAACTTTATTCGGAACCATCTTATTTGGAGCCACCAAAACTCGAGCCACCCGTGTTTCTTACGGGAACGCTATACATAGCCGAGCCACTTCTTAGTTGGCTCAAGGATGACTTGGTCCCACGTCCTTACCCTTCTATGGACCCCACCTTACCTATAGTGCCCGTCAACTCCTTCCACACTACCTTTCGGTCTAGTCACCATGTTGATACATTGGATGACCTTATTATGGGATTAGACACGCAATGTAAGTTGACGCATTTATTGGCATGAAGCTTCGACCAACCCACTAGCCGTAGCTTCACCCATCCGGCCTTAGGGTCCATTACCTCCGTATGCACCGTGGGTTGTATCACCACGGAGGTTCTCTTATTCCTCCCCATGTCGGCCGAACCCGACTTCATACCCTTTCGTCTGAGGGAGAAACCATACATCCTACACATGATCACCGTCCCACCAACAATGCATGAAGGTGACTATCCACACCTTCAAGACTTCTATACCGGGGACCGTGACTTGTGGGAACCTACCACAAGGGGTCATACCTTCTTTGATCACTTTGACCCATTCCCTAGTGGGCCCCTTGACCCACCTTATATACTTCACTTCTTCAAGGGAATCCACTACCACACTCCTTCCCCATGGGCCGGGTCGTCTACACCCACCAAGCCCGTTCACTTGCGAGATGCACCATCCTCTAGGGGAAAGGAAGAAGATGCATTTGGAACCCCTGGCCCTCCCACCTCTAAGTCAAATATGCATGCATGGCCCACTTTAGGAGGTCTAGGAATTCCACATTCCGCCAACCACCGGTTACGTCTAATGCATGCATGGCACACATTCGGGTGTCCTGGTCCGCCGTCACTCATGTACGGGTCGGACTAATATTAGGTGTGTCTAGGGTCTTGTGAGTCTGTGCATACATCGAGTTGAGTCGGTTTGTATGCTCGTGTTGTTGGCCCTTTCGAGTTCGAGGCTTGTCGGACTATTGGGATCGGTTCTACCTCATATCGGATCTAGTCACATAAGGGACAAGCGGTGATTCCTAGTGAGTCTTCGAGCCGCCTTCCCTCATTTGAGAGTGACCCCACCCCGTAGTGTCCACCTCCAGCCTCATTCCCATGGTAGCGTGTGCATATCGAATCTATACGGGGTGAGCAGGTGTCGATTACTTGGAGTGGAGCGTACTCCGCGCTTCCAGGTACGATGACGGATCCGCCGACGTCAGGAGCAGCCGCACCCCTTACTCGACGGGGTCGAGTTCCTCCCACCCGGGGAGATTTGATGGGAATCGACGCCTAGCATTGACATTTTTATTTTACATTTGTGTCCTTTAGTTTACTTTTATATCATTGGGAAAGTATATGTGCAATTGTAAGGCTTTGTAAGCCAATGTGTCATTCCCTAGGATTGTTTGGGTTTTTATGTAAAATGTCAGTAGGTCCAGCAAGGGGGCCCTCACTCCTTCTCCATTGATCCACATAAGCCATATGGGTCCATGTGGGGCTGGTCAAAGTCCTAAGTGGCATCTAGAAGGTCAATTGGACACATGGGAGACAAGTGGTTAAAAATGTCAAAGGGAGGCCACCTACCTTGTCAAAGGAGTGTCCCCTCCATATGTAATTTATTTATTTTAGGTTTTTGACCACATGGGGGAAGAAAATAGCCTATTTCCCACAAAATTTCCAGCCCCCCCACCCCTTGCCATTCTCTATATAAGCCTTTGTATAGTGTCATTAGAGATTTAATGAAGAAATTATGTGAAAATTGCTTGAAGCAAGAAGGGTGTGCCCTCTCTCCTCTCTCCCTCTGGTTTTCCTTCTCCATCCTCTACATTTCAGGGTTGTGAACCCTTCTATATTAGCCCCTCCACATCTAATTTCATTCTGTGCCGCCGCCGCCGCCGTTCGTGCCGCCATCGAGCCGCCACGAGCCACCGTCGGAAGTTCTGTCCAGGTTCTATCTTGCTAGATAGAAGGACACTCCGAGAATTTTAGCTCCCAATTCTCTCATCTTTTAGAGCTGATATTTTTAGGATACGTTCTAGGGTTCATCATAACCCTCCATAAAAATTGACAAAAAATTATAGCTCCGTTTTATAATTTTCCATTTTCGTGCATCTCCACCCACCAATTCTACCTTTTGTTCAGATCCAGTCACAGCCACCCCGAGTTTCACCTTCTTGGTCCCATTTTTGATTTTTGCTGGAACCCCCAAAATTACTGGAGGTTCTTCCCACCATCCTCTCCACCCAAGAATTTTCGTGGAATTTCCACAGGGATAGAGCATCTAGCAGTGGTTTATGTTTTAATTAGCTAAGTTTTTAATCGGGCCGAAATTTTCAAGGGATCTATTCAACCCCCCTTCTAGATCCAGTTGCACTAAAGGGACCCAACACCTACTTCCCTACCTCCGGCAGTGGGCACTCTATCTCTGTTGCCTAATTCCCGGCCTCCAGCCCCAGTTTCCGGCAACAAGTAAGCACATCTCATGCATGCACTATTATGATCACATTCCAGCACATAGTAGAAGAATTAACCACGACTAGCAATACACGTGGTTGCCAACCCATACAGCCATCTTTGTTCGGCAAGAGAAAGGGTGGGACGACACAAGGTGTGACAAAAAGGAATCTAGTATTTTGTCATTCATACTCTATAAAAGGAGCCCAAGACATACCCTTGGGGTAACAAAAATCTGTGCAAACAGGCATAGAGCATAACAAAAAAAAAGAGATACAATCAAGTCACGGCTCACTCCCCTCCAACGCTAATTGGTGAGACTGAGCAGCCGTAAATTCCGCCTCAAGAGTGGACAAGATCCGAGTACTAGCCTCGACCGTGCTCACAGCCTCTCGCCACTCATCCCTGACGCACTCAGTGGGGAACTGTTGCTCCTATAAGGCCTTCCTCAAGGCCTTAGTCCTGCTCTCGACCTCCCCTAGCCGAGTAGCCCGGTCTCGGACAAGTGTCTGAGCCGCCTCAGTGTAGCCCCTCTGCTCGGCCATGGCCGCTGCCAGTCGGTCTAGCTTCTCATGCTCGTCCTGGATGGCGGCCAGCCTCTGAGCTCTCCGCTCCTGTATCTGAGGAAGTCGCAAGTACTCAGCCCATATCGCTACCAGCCCCGTCATCCCGGGCTCCCGCGGAAAACCAAGGGTGTGGTAGCCCCGGGTGCAGTCCGCCAGCCGTCTTCTCAGGTCCTCAGGAGAAAGTAGAGGGTCACTCTGGAGGTACCCTCATGCACGCTACAGCAAAGAGGTGGCCACACTCTCGTTCACCAACGGCTCTGGTGGTGGAGTGGAGGTGGGCCACTCAACCCACAAACTCAGAGAAGGGTTGACTGTCTCCATCAACACATCAGTCGAGGTTGCATAACACCAAAAAGAACAAATGGAAAGTGAGAAATACATATGAGACTTTCCATGAAAAGTAAGGTGAAAAACCTGAGAAAATCCTCAGCATCTACCTAGAACAGGCCCTCCTAGACCTACGGCATCACTCGCTGGGGTAGGGGAAGGCAACGACTCCTCGATGATCGGGGTGCCCTCCGCCATAGCCCTCTCTTCTCCGGTAGCCACGTGCAGGAAGGGAAGCTCCTCCTGGCCATCTGCATCAAGAGGCGGCACACGCTCCTCCTCTAACGCCAACGCTATATACAAAACAGAAGAATCATTATTCTACCAGAAAGTATAAATAAGCGCTAATGGGGGAGGGAAAGAGCACCACACACCTGTAGAAGTAGCCTCAGTCTCTACCCCCTCAGCAGATGAGGCCCCAGAAGAGGAGGAGTCTGAACTCTCCTCTGTCTCCATGGCAAGGCTACCGCTACCCGAGGAGCTCGAGGATGCCCCTGACGAATCTCTAGAGATGGCGGAACTAGAAGCCCATGCAGACCAATAAAACAACGGAGTCAGCACACAATCTGACCCAACAAGAATGAAGTTGTTCAGTCAAAGGTTTTGAACAAGGCTCACCAGTCGTGGCACCTTTGTCGGAGATCCCCTCTATGTCGATGATCTCCTCATCCTCTCCAGCCAGAGCCATAGCCGTAGGCTCCTCGCCTGTAGCTCTAGCAGTGTCAGGAGGAAGCTCACCCTCCTCCAAAGGAGATGACATACCTATGACACACACCAGGTAAATTCTAGTATTGACAAAACACAAAAAATTGACACAAGATCCAAGTTTCCAGTCACATACCTGAGGGTCCCATAATGGAAGACCCAACCAGTCCCACAGTGCAAGCTGAGACTATAGCCGGCAAAGGAGGGAGAGGCAATGCCATCGACGGTTGCGACGACCGGATGACTGCGGCTCCAGCAATAAGGGCCGTCAGACCGCCTACTACCCCCGGCTCTACCTTGAAGGAGGGAAGCTCCACTGACGGTCCGGTACTAACCAGCTTGATGGGGACATCGAAGCAAGACCGCTCACATTTTTTTCCATTTATGTCCTTTTATATTTGTATGTATACCCTTGTGTTATATGGGTACACAATTGTAAGTCTTGGTGGGTTTATCTGCAAATTGTCAGCAGGTCCAGCTAGGGTCCCCCCAGTCCTTCCCCATTGGTCCACCTAAGCCATGTGGGGCTGGTCAAACCATCCTAGGTAGCTTCTAGAAAGGTTGAAAGTCAATTAAACACATGGGGGGACAAAGGGGTTAAAATGTCAAAGGAGGCTACCTACCTTGTCTCTTGGTCAAGGGGGCGCCCCCCTCTTTATGAGTTAATTTAATTTTTGAAAATTATGTCTATTATAACTAATTAGTTCTATACCTTATATACCCCTCCCAACCCTAGATCTGAGGGCATTAGTGGTCATTTTCCATTTATTATATAAGGCATGTAATTTCCATTTGTGTGAATTAATGAGAAGAAAAAAATTGAATGTGCATTGGAGCAGATTTGCGCCCCCCCTCTCTCTCCTATGGTTCCTTCCTCTTCCTTCAAGATTTCAGGGTGGAAACCCATTCTATCTCAGCCCCTCTATCTCTACATTCATCTTTGGTGCCGCCGCCGCCGTTCGTGCCGCCATCAAGCCGCCGCGAAGCCGCTTCCGAAGTGCTGTCCAAGGTTCTGTTCTGCTGGATAGAGGTTCACTCCGGGATTTTTAACTCCCAACTCCGACATCATCTGGAGTTCAGATTTTCAGGGTTGGTTCCCCACTTGATCCCCAACCTCCAGTACAATTATCCCGTCATTTCACCTTCTTTTTATATTTTTTCATTTTCGTCTCTTTCTATCTTCCTGATCAGTCCCCCTTTCGACCCCCTTCTTGATTTATGTAGCAGAAGCTAAGTTCTTCCCCCTTTCGACCCCCTTCTTGATTTTTATTTGAATCCCAAAATTTATTGGAGGATCTGTACACCATCCCCATCCTCCACAAAGTTTCGTCAAATTTTGAAAGCCCTCTACCTATTTTTAGAAATTATGTATTTCCCCCAAATTCAGTTCTATTTCTGCTGTCCAGATCCGAGCCGGGGTCAGTATAAAGTCCCCAAAACATCGAAACTTCCACCAAATCTTGCATAAGATATATCCCTGTTTTCCTCTCTTCGGCCTCTACAACTTTCATGAAGGGCTCAAAGGATGAATAGAAGGTCTACATCGCGGTCAATGCCAACTCTCAGGAAAACTCAAATCTACCCTGAGTTTTCAGATCCTGTGAGTCAGTAGCTTGAAAATTCGACAAAGGCCATCAACAGGAAACTAAAATTTCTTTCTCTGGCCATAGATCGAAAGATTTCAAGTCAGCTTTCCATCGGTACCTCTTGTGCATAGATCCGACGTCGGGAGTGACCGCAGCAGCGGATTTTGTCGGGACGCGCGGGTCTGAAACAGTAGCTCAGATCCGTGGGCAGCAACTCCGACGAGTTAGGATCGGAGCCGCCCAGCCTCCGACCGGTGAACCAGCGTACCGCCGTCCCAGGGAGCGCCCCTCCAGGTGTCCCCACTAGAGTGGTGTCACCCCGGTCCCACACGGCCCCTCGGACCAGCACGTGGGTCCCATGGTCGTGAGTACGCGTGCCGTCGAAGCTCCACAAGAAGCTGCCCGTCAACCCGAACCCGCTACTCCCGGGTCCCATTGTGTCACCCTTTACCTCCCTGCGTGGAGTGGGCATTCATATTCACTGCTGTAATATTTGTGTAATAATTGTTTCGGGAGTATCAGTTGGGCCGGGGTCATCTTCCCCACGCCGAGTGCGTGGAGGTGTCGTGTTCGCTCCTTACTCGGCACTTTGCTTAGTTCGTATATGCTTTATATGCCGCTGCTAGAGAGCATGATAGGGTAACTTAGCTCGCTATTTATTGTTATTCACTGCTGTGAGCGAGAGAGAGATACCGTCCGGTGACTCGATCCGGGCACGAAAAGAGAGCCGACCACCCTAGCTCACTACCGATTTTTCAACCGTGCACGTCCGACGCTTCCCTCGCTAAGGGACGATCGCGAGTTTGCATAGAGTCCAAGGATCGTATTTCAATTGGAGTCGAGTCCGTGGTCCGTCCCGCATCACAGCTCCTGGACCATCTCCAAGGCAGCAGCCTGGTTATCAGCTGGCAGACAAGACAATAAATCCAGTCAACAACCCCAGTACAACAAACACAGGGAAAGAAGAGGTTAACCCTTCCTATGGTGGTTTAGCGCTTACCTGAGCCGTCCTGGGGTTCCTCAAGCACCTGCCCACCAGCAAAAGTGGGCACTTCGTCTCTGGTCCCGGGAGGGACAAAGGCTCATGTCGTCTCTGCCATCTCTGCATGTGAGCATATGGCAATATTAGTTTCCAGATGAAAACATTGCTATAGACAGAGCATTGCTAGTCCTAGGGATCCTACCTGGCTAAATGCTCCCGGGAGTCTTCCCCGACTCAAAGTGAGGAACTGCACCAGTGTCAGGACCAGTCTCATCGATCATCCGGAGAACCTCATCCACGTCAACATCACACTCGATCTCGTCGTCTAGCAAAGGATCGGTCTCCAAAGGTGGCGAGAAAGCCACCTCTGCCCCAGCCTCTAGTGGAGCTACAAAGTTAGCCGTAGATGTAAGGTTAGTCAACCATAACGACTAAATCGGTAAAAGAAGAAGGGTCAAGCGTGGGCACTTACTCAAAGCCGGCTCGGCCTCGATGTGTTCGTTTTCCCCAGGCCCGCGAGAGGACTCCCCGGCCTTCGCCGTGCCAGCATCTACATGGGGGCATTTTCGCCTAGGCTGAACATCTCCGTCACCACTCCCAATGGATGCCCCCATTGAGGAATGATCTTCCACTGCTTGGGAACCTGCCAAAGAAATGCACCAATGAATTATATCTCAGCCAAAGGCACAAAGAAGAAAGGAAGAGAGAATGTAAAAAAGAACATGTCTTACCTGAAGCTCCAAAGGGAGTCAATGGCAGAGGGACCAGTTACTCCTACTTTAACCCTAACACTCGGGTGGCCTTCGTAACTACCTCCTTAATATCCCTCAGCGTGTAGACGCGCTCTATATGGGAAACGAACTCCACCGGCCCAGCCGACCTGATCGCGTGAGCGATATGGCACCTCCAATTGGAGACTACCCTGTCAGTAAAAATCCCCTCCAGGAGTACACCGTCAAGAGTGGTGCTCCTCCCGAAGCCGTAGTCAGCTCAGAACTGGGTCCACCATGTCCTCAGCGCCCTCGGCCGTGATGTCCCAACACCAGTAGCCGTAGGCCCCACCTACACCAGCCTCAGGGGCTTGATGGCCCCACTATAACCCCACCTCGATGACGAGGAAGCCCGACCGTCCTGGGGCCACTGTTGCTCAAGCCGCTCCACATCCCGGGGGATCCGGGAAAAGCGCGTCCTTAGGTACTCTGTGTCCAGTGAAATGGGAGGCAGATCCTCCCTCAGAAGCCGGCCCTCCTCAGCCTTCTTGATCGCAGAAGTCTTCTGGCGATATAGGTGGCTGTGCTTGAACCACCATCGGGCATAGTAGACGTTGAACCTCCCTCGACGATCCATCCCTGATGTCGGTAGCTTCTCTGGCTCCCCATGGCAACTGAAGTCCCACCAGGCCGCTGCCAGCAAGTGACTATCCCTACCCTTGTACACCCATCCTGCTAGGGGAAACTCCTGGTTCGGCGGGATTGCCTGATCATACCCGAAGTTCCTGGCAAACCGATGCGAGTAGTAGGGCTCCAAGATGCTAGCACTGGACCGGTGCAGCGTTAACACTGTCGGTCGGGTGCTGATCACCCACTCCGTATACACAGGCGTGTCTGGCTCGTGCTGGTGCGGTAGGGCACAGGCCACCCCGTCACTCTTGGATACCAGAACACGTCGGAAGCCTCTCGAACCATAGTCAAACGAGAGCCGGTCCTCGCCTCTGCCTGGCACGTAGGATAGAGCCCTCCTGGCCCTCTGCAGCTGATCTGCTGCGTCTTCGTCCAGATGACCAGTGAAGCTGAAGAGTAAGGGGGTCATCAGGTTCGCCATTGTTGCCCTCGTCACCAGCCTCGAAAAAAGCAGACCGGCCCACATAGTGAGGTAGTGGGTCGGCAGAAGCAGACTCCTCTCTCGGGGTGCAGGGTGTACTGATAATGCCCCCAACCCATGGTAGATGTTGGCCAAGGCTGTAGGAGCCAATGCCAACCTTCGTCCCTCTGCTAACAAGCACGCGGGCCACAGCAGCTCTGCCCGCAGAAGATTGTCCTCTCTGTGGGGGACCACAAAAGTCGCGAGCCAGTATCCCAAGTATGTAACCAAATAGGTGACATCCGGCAGCCCATGGGGATTCCACCCCTCTCTCGGTGCATAAATGTATCGAGAATAAGTCCGGAACCACAGCCCCACCTCTGTGTACTCCTCCCAAGGGGTCTGGTCTCGTGCAAACTCATTATAGAAACAAAAGGGCCCATTGTAGAAGTGACGGACCAATGCCTTCAAGGGCATCCTCGGAGTATGTGCGGCCTTCTCTTTGCCCGCTAGGGCTAAATCTCTCAAGGTATTGAACAAATACCGGTAGCTATGTGACACCCGGTATCGCCCCAGCCCATCAGTATGACTGCGGTGGAGGTCATCCAGCACTACCTCCTCGTAGCCTTCGCCGCTAATTGACAGTCATGATATCCGGAAAAGAGACCACAAGTCTAGTGAGGTCTCCCCCTCTACTGTCGCCACTGTGTTCCACCGGCAGTTGAAGCGCTCCGCCAGTGCCTGAATGAGCCCCGTGTAGGAGGGGTACCCATATAGCGCGGCAGTCACTACATACCGGATCCCTGTTCGGTCCAGAGGCATCCGGTAATGGTGAACGACACCCATCAACCACTCCATCGCACCCTGGTGGTATCTGGGCGAAGAGATCATGGACCAACGGCCATACCAGCAGACGATGGTCTACCGTAGTATCCCGCCCAGGAGGCTGTGATCGTCGTACCCCTCTACAACAAACTGCTGCCCTGATGGCTCTAGTATCAACCCTGTCACCCCCTCAATCTCAACTCAGTGGTGGCCGTGTAGATCCCAAGAAGCTGGACCCAACGCTCCAACCTGGACCTCAAACTGGTCCACCCTGCTAAAGAACCCCAGGCAATCTATGTTGGGGAACTATCTCTGCCTCCAGAAATCTACTGAAAAACTCGAGAAGCTATACACCACAACTCCGTGCAGGCTGTCCCTGCCCAACAAAATGGCCCACTCCAGCCGGTGGCGCTCTCCAGCCACAGAAGAGTCTCCTTCCTATGTACCAGTAGGGACGAAGCTCTTCATGAACTCAAACAAGTGCCGGTCCAAGGGAAACTCTCTCGGGTAGCCTCCCGAGCAGTCATACATATAGATGCCATCGGTCTAGAAAATCCTAGTCAACTCCACGGCTCCGACTTCACTCGTCCCCTCTCCAACGTGATCCTCAGCCACCAAGGACCGCCCCAAGTCCAATTGGCCAATAGTGGTCGCGGTGATGACACGCGGGCCCAAAGGAGGCAAGGGCCGCCCGATCCGCCTCACCCAGTGATCCTCCTCTCGGGCATCGCACTTCTGAGCCCGATCGTCTCTCCCAAATCTCGCCATAGCTGCAAAATAGTTACAGAGAAAGGGGTGAGTACGCAGTGTTGACAGTATGTAAAAGCCTAGCACATAAAGAAAAAATGTGTACATGAACTGCATATGAAGCTCCAAACACAACTACAACAAGGCAAAATGAGGAGCTCACAGGCCATCCGCCCTTGTCTCCACCTCTAACGCACGCCCCGTGGGGGGCATTTGTTGTACCCAGGCATTTTCATAAAGAAAATAACAATAAACAAGGGCTCGGGAATTTCCCCGAACCCCTTCAAAGCCTCATCTACCCGGCCCCTTCTATGACGTGCCGGGCCCAACCGAGGGCCTTAGCTAGCTGACCGTGACTCACAGCGACATCAACAATTGATTGGGGCCACCCCCGATCGCCCAGCTCGCAGTTTTGCCCGCCTTCAACTCAGCCACCCGGGCCAACCCGGGGGCCCCTGGATCACAAGGCACGACACGTGGTACCCAGCAACGAGGCCAGGGTTATCCCAAAAAATGGCTCCCTCCAACATTCTAAAGCCAAAGGAAGGCTTTTCCCAGTCAACCATGGGCTTTGAGAGCCCTTAATACGCATATACGGCTCATGATCGTGTATCAGGAATTTCCCCGAACACCTCATGAGCGCGTATATCCCAGCCATTCTACAGCAAGCCGGGAGCCGACCCACGGCTTGGAGACACTAGCCGTAGCCTACGACGACCCCCCAGGAAGTTGGGGCCAGCCTCGACCCTCAGACACGCGGTGATGAGCTATTTACTTCAACACTCGGGCGAGCCTGGGGCTGCCCCGTCAACCCACCATGCAATGCGGTAGGTCTCACCACGGCCTAGCCCACACAGCCGAGATGACTTCCCTCGGTCCCTACGGGCCGTCATTCGCGTCCTGAGGCCAAATCTAGGGCCCACTGGCCAGCTACCCGAGCCGTTCGACAACCTGATGTGTGTCAGGAATTTCCCCGAACACTTTGCGAGCGGCAACAACAACACCAAATGATTGACCCCTACGGGCCAATCCCAGCACCCCAAAACATTGAGTCCTTTAAAGGATAGCGCCGAAGAACAACAGAAGGCCACTCGGACCACCCCTCACTAATGAGACACGCAATTAACATCACCTGATAAGAATTGAGTCAAAAGCTCGAAATGATGCAATATTTAGGAGATTCAACGAAAGCAACAATTGTTTGGATAAAGGAGGGAGTGTGCACGCGAGCACGAAGGAGAGAATAAAAGAGAGCGATCAACTTCCAGCGCGGTGGAAGTACCCTAGGTCACAAACCTGTAAGTTTCACCATTGGAGATCGATTACAGCTAATGTGGACGTGCTACAACCAAGATGGATCAAAGGAGAAGAGATTGAATAAGAGGATAGAAATCCAAACAAATGGGTTTTCAAGGAAACGGCCCAAAATGGCAACAAGGTGAACTGAGGATAAAATTCGGCATGGAATATCTCACATCTTGGAAATTAATGATTAATTGACTCTCAAAATGATTTATTAGAAGGGTTTTCCATGGTTAATTCAAAGTCCTACATGAATGCATGCTGGGTTTAAAGGGAAAATTAAAATAAATTAAAATATAAGGTAATCTAGGATAATATTATTAAGCTGCCCAGACTGAGTCAAGATACTGATTTGTGAGTTGATACTAAGCCGGAGCTCATTTACCTGCGCGCCTACTCACAAAAGGGAACCATCGTCTCCAGTCTTGGATGGCTTAACAGCCTATCCGTATGACTAAGATTCCTCTGAAATTATCATTATTTTTGATGAAGGAGAACTCAAATTCTAGATTTACCAAAGCCATAAAGTCCTCGATATAATCTAATAGAGTAGATATGATATAGTAAAAATGCATACAAGGAGATGGTGAAGGTAATGAGCATGTGGGGAACTGAGAAATGCAATGCAAGCACCGTGGGACCAGAGTGATGATCGAACGGTGGGACCGAAGTAGCTTCTTTCCTGTGCTCAAAATTTCATTAGCCAAGATATAAAGGATGACAAGTAATGAATGAAGCAATTGTAGCATAGCAACGAATAGAATAGATCAAAGCATTCAAATCATAGCATGAAATAGCATAGAAGCACAGTAGGGAAATGATAGCATCAATCATAAAACATGAAGGCATGAAAGCATGAAGCATCATTGTCTGTTGTTTATCATGAGGATGACAACTTGGCTAACCATAAGTTTGTGCATGAAAGATCGAGATCAAGTAATGCCTAGTGGCAAGAATAATCTAGTGAAAAGAGTAAGAGTCATTTAGACAGATTTGTAAGTGATAGCTTGATGATGTCTAGAGTGCTCAAAACATGAAGATGTTGATGTTAAGAACATATGGAAGAATCAAAAGGTAGATAGCAATGAATGGAGAGGATGTATCCCATACTCTTGGTCCTTCGAAAGGTTGTCCCTATAAGAAAACACCATCAGAAAACACAATGCAATTGTTTTTTTGGATTTTTGAAATATGTAATTTTTTATGGATTTTATGAAACATGCAAATTTTGATGGATTTTTGGGGAATATTTGATTTTTTTGGACTTTTTTTGGAAATATTCAACTTTTGTTTTTGGATTTTTATTAAGAAATATTCATTTTTTTTTAAATTTTGGTTTAGGCATTGCTAATGCAACATCAAAGGAGGACTTAAACCACTGGCTAAGGGTCCTTGTTCCTTCCCCTTTCGCTAAGAACCGTCCAAAGCAAAGCGTGGATAGGAGGTGGCGCCCTATAGTCGGCTACCCTTGGTTAACAATGCTCCTACCAAGGTCATACCCAAGAAACACTCGGTCTTAGAGGGAGAAGAGAAGAAACAAATGGAGATAAGCCTGATATAAGTTAAGAAGATATCGGGTTTGACTTCCTTCTATAGCTCAACCCCTAGAGATCGGTCTGTTGCGCTGAGACTTTGTGTCATATCATCAAACCTTAAATTCTTACTTAGGCACGCATACGACCGGGCTCATAACGTCCCGCGGAAAAACTTTACTGCTCTCTTGCCATGCCAAAATTCATTGAAAAATTTTGATTTTTATTTTGCTCATATTTTTTTCATTTGATCATCATTTTTTTTTGCTCTTGTTGTGTCCTTTGGACTTTGAAAGATATTGCAATTGAGCTTTGACATTTGAGAATAAGGTCATAATAGACTGCCCCTATTTGAGACTTCCTCTTGTCGGGGTGTGCTTAGGTTAGTTGTTTTGCCCAGAATATCTCTATCCTCATATTTCAGCCGAGTTAATAAGAGAAAAAAACCTCGTACCCTCGAGCATGGCCCAAGTAGCAACGGTGTTTTACCAAAGGAGATGGCTAAGGACGCCGTGAAGTGTGTGCGGTGCCCAGCTAAGGGTTGCCCTTAATGAGCGGGGAGGGGATGCCGAACTCCCACCGTGGGGTTTTTATTACCAAAGGGTGCTGCAAAAGCAAGCCCAAAGACTATTTATTTTATTTTATTTTATTTTTTTTGACATTGAATCTAGGATAAAGGCTTAAAACACCACTCTTAATCAAGTTAAGAAGCACTTCATTTTGAAAACCGTGCGTGGAGAATGAATGAGATCATAAAAATGCATACTTACGCACATACGTTGCCTTGCGACCTTTGTAGAAGCGGCTGCCGGAGGCGATCTTGATGACATGGGATTTATGTCCTCATGACAGATAGAAAGAAGGAAGCAAAGTTTTTGAAAGTGGCTTAACAAGAAGGAGCGGTGTCTAGACCAGACTCAGACGATTAAGGAGGAAAATGAAAAGAGGTGAGGGTTAGAACTCCCTCACTAAGGTGCGGAGACCCTGATCACAAGAAAAGGCGTACAGAAAAAAAAGGAAAATTAAGAGGAGGAGTGAGGACTAAAGTCTCGAAAATAGTGAGAGAATGGACAGATGCCGAGAGCAATGGATGTGGAAGAAGTCGGGTCAGACTCGGAATCGGGAGGAATCAGTAGAAGGAATTGATAGATCAAGAGAGCCAGATCTGGAGGGTCTAGAGGCAAAGAAGGAGAATCATGATGGGAAGAAGAGTGAGAATCCAGAGGTTTTAGAGGGTTAGAGTGGCGAGGGACGCGATGTCCTGGGAAGAGGTATGGAAAAAGATGATTTTTTTAATAAGGCAATACATAGGCAGATCCGAGGATCAGCTAGGCAATTTTATTAATAATGTAGAAAGGAAAAGTACATAGATACCATAGCCGAAAATAAAACACCCTACGCAGAGGGGCCATGAACACCGGCTCAAAAGAAACAAAAATAGATAAAAGTACCCCTACAACAAGGTAGGGGAAAGACACCAGGACCCGACAGGATAACACAGGAGGGATCGCCAGAGCCAAGCAGGCGGGTTAGAAGCGATAACAAGGATTAGATTGACGGAGAGAACTCCTGGTTACCCTACGATGGGAATGGTAGACCTCCCAGCCTTGATCATCATCAGCACAGTCAGGAACAGCCTAAGTCAAGGACGCAGCTGAAGGAGAAAAGGAGGGTGACGCCGCACCAAGAGAGGGTAGCTCGGACCAGGGCCGTGGAGCAAAAAGCGTGGCTGCCAGGGCAGACGACCAATGGATATCATCGGCATTCGGCTGGCTGGGAGAGACCGAGGAGGAAGAAACAGCAACAGGGGCAGGAGAAGCAATGATGCCCCCAACAGGAGCAGCCAAGGCCAGCACCACGTGATGGGGCTTCAGATGAGACAATGCACCGCCTGCCAGAGACGCTTGAACAGGGGCAACAAGAGAAGAAGCCAACGCAAGCCCCTTGCCACGATCAGGAGCAGCCGGAGGAGCAACGGGGGGGAGTCGACCCTAACATCCAATGTAGGATGGACTGTCACGCCCCGAACCGATAGCAGCGGAACGTGTCGTTTGCTCGGAACGTGGCAGTTAAACAGTCGTGAATGATCAAGAGTAATCGCATAAGACTAAAATAATTTTGAACAACAATAGAAATTTCATTTCTAATATAAATCTCTTACAAGAACTTGTTTTTCCAACTTAAAGACTCCAACACAATGGAAAGAAAGGAAACGACACACTACCAGACTTAGACAAGATAACTGATTAAGAGACGATAGGCTAACTTAGCTAGACAATACTATCTAGACTCAAGAAAGATAAAAGACTCGGGTTCACTAATTTCCAAAGCTCGCTTGCACACTTGTCCCGCCCGTGTGAGTCTCGATCTTGCTAGCCACCTGATTACCTGAAAAATGTTGGAATAAAACGGAGTGAGCGAATGCTCATTAGGAAATTATATCTCAAGAACTAGCAATGGGTTTAAGTAATTACAATTTTTTTTCACATGTAAATGCAATATGGCTATGCATGTAGAAATAACTGAGCAAGTGAAATAAAACTAATCAATAGAATAACAAGTCGTGCAAACATCCAAGTGAGTCTTAAACAAGAGATATTCATGAGAGACTTTATAGATTATTGGCTATTTCACGTAAGTACTTTGCCCGTGTCGGGCCACGCTAGTAAAGTCATGCAAGTCGAGTCACGCACGCAAGAAAGAGAGAGTGTGGAATGCCAAAGATCAAGAGAGAAAGTACTTCGGTGCAATGCTAGACACCGTGATCATTACAACTCCCATGGGCACTAGTACTTTTGGGTGCTCCTTCCAGGACCAGATCGGGCCCTTATATGCACAGCATTAAAGATAGATCTAGACATCCACGATAGTTTATAGCCAATAAGGAGTTTCAAGAACAAACTTTAATAGGATGATAAGATAAGATTCTCATGGAATTCAAGGGCAAGGCCCTTGAGTAAGGACATTCTTGCGATAAAATCCATGCGAAGCATATAAACCATGACATGTCGATAAACTGGGTGGAATTGGTCCCCTAATCGGGTACCATGACAATTAAGTGTCCATATATATAGATGGTCACCCACTTGATATAGAATTGAGGTCCACAAGAACATCAGATTAATGGCATGATGTCCACATCCCATTAAGAATATTCTCATGATATCTACATAGCATATCATGAGGGCCGGTATACCATGTTTCTATAGAGTGACATGGCAAAATAGTGTAAAGGGTTTTTATGGTACAACCCGCTCAGTCGGCCTTGAGGGAATCCAAGGCTTGAGGAGTCTTACGGAGGTCTCTATGACTAACTTGCTAGTCCAAAGGAACGGAATGTCCAATGGAGAGCTTGTATGTCACCGAGAGTTAGTGGGTAAACGATAAACCATTGGAAACATGGGACTATATTCACGGAGTGGAAATATAGTGCCTAATAATAGATTGATATATATAAAACCCTCGGTTATCAGAAAATAGTTTAAAATAATTATATAGGAAATTAGCGACTTCCTCTAAGTCGTTACTTATCAAATTAACGCCTTTTACAGGGCCGTTTATTTACAATTTGACGACTTATACAGCAGTCGTCCATTATATTTTCTATTTTGCATAAATTTCTAATTTCTGGAATTTTCATGAAACGCGCCTTAGGCAGGGGCGTTACTTTCAAATTAGCGCCCTTTGGTGGGGCGTCAGTTCTATAAGAAACGGCCTGCATCAGGTCGTTAATTCAAGATGTTCCAGGATTAATATGAATCAGTGGTAATTTTAAGGATAATAAAATTTAAGTAAACTAGTACAGGGTCAGGACAAGAAAAATAGCAGGATTTGATATATGTGATCATGCATTGAATTACCTTATAGGTTTCATAGTTATTCAATTTCTAAACATGAGTATTAATTAATTATCTGAAATTAACGCCTCTTGTGTCGGGCGTCCTTTCTTGAATTAGCGCCCTAAGCTGGGTCGCTTCTTTCCAAAAGTCACAGAAAACATTGAAAGCTCATGAAACTATATGCATGCACGAATATATGTTATTAATATGATTTCATAAGTTACTTTGGGCTACAATCCTTGAGAAAACCTACCTAATGGTGATCTGGTTGACGGTACTGGAGAAACTTGAAAGGGACTGATGAGATTACGATACTCTGTAAAACAGAGTGTCCTGAGAACAGCTACACACGAACTCAAACAGCATCAAGCAATAGTAGCCCTTAGGTGATGCGAAGGTGATAGTAGATGAGAATCAGGAAGATGTTCCTAGGCTTCAAACGCAGAGATTAACAGCCTTCTTCACAGTAATCAGAAGAAGATGGCAGAGGATGAAGAATACTCGTTCTTCGGCTTAGACAGGAGTCTTCCTCACGCTGCAAGCGACCTGCAGAAGCAGAAGAAGAAGAAAATGAACGATCAATACTCTTCCTATTTTATTGACTAAAAGCAAGGTAAAGAAGAACAACATGTTCTTCACGCACGACAGCAGCAAGGTTAGATCGCCAAAATAGCGAATAGGGGTCGATTAGAAGGGTATTTATAGGGTTCTAGGAACCCTAATAGAGTTAGAGTTTGATTGGAAGATCTATTTCCCTGTTAGAGTCCTTGCTATAACATATCTTTTACGTAGTAATCCGGAAACTTGCCCTAGATAATGTCCTGGTTCGAACAAAACTCAAACGGAATTAACGCCTTAGGTTAGGTCGTTAATTTTAAATTGACGCCTTGCATCTCATCGTTTTTAAAGAAATAACGCCCTTCCGTCGGACGCTATTCACGATTTCACGTTAACTTGTGCTAGTTACCATATTTGAGGATTTTTATCTTTTTCATTTGATTAGGTTTAGTTATGAAATTTTATGGGTAATAGTTTTCCATTTTTTTTGATTTTTCCATGTAATTAGTTTTTAAAAATTCATTTAAATCAAAAAGTGGCACTATTCACTCACACTATTCATTCATAAAAGAATTAACGACATGCCAAACGTCGTTTCTTTCTAAAATGACGCCCAAATGGTTGGGCGCTATTCACTTTGGGCTCTTTCTTTCTAGATTTTTATCTTTTTTTCTGGATGTGATATAGATGTGAAATTTTAAAGGTATTAATTTTCCATTTTTCTCTATTTTTTCATATATTTATTTTTCCAAAATTCTTTAGTTGAAAAGTCGGCACTATTCATTTTTTTTGAATTGACGACTTAGTTTAAGTCGTTTCTTATGGAATTGACGCCCATCACTGGCGGCGTCAATTTAGTTTTTCTTTATTTGTTAGCCTCCGAAAAACCGATATCGTATATATGTCCATTCTTTTCTCTTTTAATTTTTCTTAATTCATTTAAATCCTATTAATGTATATTTCTTCCTTCTAATAAAAGTATAATATAATAAATATGAATATTAAATTTTATAAATTATTAATAAAATACTAATCGATGTTTTCTTCGAGATTTATTGATTCTAATTCAAATAAAATTATATTATGCATTAAATGCCTTCTTAAAAACAACATGTTATTCTTAAATTTATTATAATACAATGGTAGGGTTCATGAGTTCTTTTTTTGTGAGATTTCTCAGGATGTCAGGGGGTCGTATACCGAGTCTGGCCTTGATTATTTACGTTGTATTATATTTATTTATATTGCATTATATATTCATAAACATATTTGTTATTTTCTAATCCTCATATACATATTAATAATTTGTATGTATATAGGGATTTTATTCCTTATAATTTGTTTAACTTTTATTAGTCCTTGTCCTAGGTATCAGAGGCAGGTTCGATCTGAGCAACCCTATAGGAATATCACTTGACCATTTATTTATTTGAATAAATTTTATTTATTAAACATTATATACCTATAAGAGTATGTATTTATCATTATGTATATTTTTATTTCTTATTCCAAAATTACCGGGCGTTACACCCTCCCCCACTTAAAAGAATTTGGTCCCCAAATTCACATCATCTTCCATTCCTAACAGAGAACTTATTATGAGCTTATACAGAAGAAATCTTAAGTATGGAAAACGAGCTAGTTTATGATTTCGGGTGAGGGGTACCTTCCGCAACCTTCCCTTTGGCAAGTTTGGTTAAATCTTGAACTCCTCTTGGAGGCTTCTTAGTTAGAATAGGGCATTCTGCTATCTTATGATCTAAGCTCCCGCAACGCAGACACGCTCCCGAACTCCACCAACACTTCTTCGATTTGTGACCATATCTTCCACAAGATTTACACTTATCTTGCGAGCGATCTGCCGAAGCTTCCTTATTACACTTCTTATATTTCTGGCATTTCTTACACCTTTGTGAAATATCACCCTCGTTTATCCTTTTCTTAGTAACGGTGAACTTTTCAGAGTCATCTGTTTGATCCTTCCCTTCAACTCTTTCTTTTTCTTCCACCATCTTCTCTAGCTCTTGAACTCTTTTGACAAGGTCTGCGTAAGCTTGGATATCCACTAAGATCATCTCGTGAACAAAGCTTGGCTTAGATGGTTCCATTTTATCTAGGTTTCTGCAAAGATGATTTGGGAGATAATTTATATACTCAAGAATTAATATTATTGAAATGTAAATATTTTATTTTTCTTTTATAACTTTAACCCCAAGTTCTACCCATCTCTCACGGAATCCTTATAGGATGACTGACAAGGATATACTCAACCTATAACTTGGTTTTAACAATCTAAGGATTTTGAAAGCCGAAACTCTAATATGACTGACAGGGATACTTGACCTATCACCGAAACCTAATAACTTGAGGATGTGAAAGCCGAAGCTCTGATATGACTAACAAGGATGACCTATCCTTGGGACTTAATAACTAGAGGATATAACAACTGGAGGATGTGAAAGCCGAAGCTCTGATATGACTAACAAGGATGACCTATCCTTGGGACTTAATAACTGGAGGATATAACAACTGGAGGATGTGAAAGCCGAAGCTCTGATATGACTAACAAGGATGACCTATCCTTGGGACTTAATAACTGGAGGATATAACAACTGGAGGATGAGAAAGTCGAAGCTCTGATATGACTAACAAGGATGACCTATCCTTGGGACTTAATAACTGGAGGATATAACAACTGGAGGATGTGAAAGTCGAAGCTCTGATACCACCTCTGTCACGCCCCGAACCGATAGCAGCGGAACGTGTCGTTTGCTCGGAACGTGACAGTTAAACAGTCGTTAATGATCAAGAGCAATCGCATAAGACTAAAATAATTTTGAACAACAATAGACATTTTATTTCTAATATAAATCTCTTACAAGAACTTGTTTTTCCAACTTAAAGACTCCAACACAATGGAAAAAAAGGAAACGACACACTACCAGACTTAGACAAGATAACTGATTAAGAGACGATAGGCTAACTTAGCTAGACAATACTATCTAGACTCAAGAAAGATAAAAGACTCGGGTTCACTAATTTTTGAAGCTCGCTTGCACACTTGTCCCGCCCGTGTGAGTCTCGGTCTTGCTAGCCACCTGATTACCTGAAAAATGTTGGAATAAAACGGAGTGAGCGAACGCTCAGTAGGAAATTATATCTCTTGAACTAGCAATGGGTTTAAGTAATTACAATTTTTTTTCACATGTAAATGCAATATGGCTATGCATGTAGAAATAACTAAGCAAGTGAAATAAAACTAATCAACAGAATAACAAGTCGTGCAAACATCCAAGCGAGTCTTAAACAAGAGATATTCATGAGAGACTTTATAGATTATTGGCTATTTCATGCAAGTACTTTGCCCGTGTCGGGCCACGCTAGTAAAGTCATGCAAGTCGAGTCACGCACGCAAGAAAGAGAGAGTGTGGAATGCCAAAGATCAAGAGAGAAAGTACTTCGGTGTAATGCTAGACACCGTGATCATTACAACTCCCATGGGCACTAGTACTTTTGGGTGCTCCTCCCAGGACCAGATTGGGCCCTTATATGCACAGCATTAAAGATAGATCTAGACATCCACGATAGTTTATAGCCAATATGGAGTTTCAAGAACAAGCTTTAATAGGATGATAAGATAAGATTCTCATGGAATTCAAGGACAAGGCCCTTGAGTAAGGACATTCTTGCGATAAAATCTACGCGAAGCATATAAACCATGACATGTCGATAAACTGGGTGGAATTGGTCCCCTAATCGGGTACCATGACAATTAAGTGTCCATATATATAGATGGTCACCCACTTGATATAGAATTGAGGTCCACAAGAACAACAGATTAATGGCATGATGTCCACATCCCATTAAGAATATTCTCATGATATCTACATAGCATATCATGAGAGCCGGTATACCATGTTTCTATAGAGCGACATGGCAAAATAGTGTAAAGCGTTTTTATGGTACAACCCGCTCAGTCGGCCTTGAGGGAATCCAAGGCTCGAGGAGTCTTACGGAGGTCTCTATGACTAACTTGCTAGTCCAAAGGAACGGAATGTCCAATGGAGAGCTTGTATGTCACCGAGAGTTAGTGGGTAAACGATAAACCATTGGAAACATGGGACTATATTCACGGAGTGGAAATATAGTGCCTAATAATAGATTGATATATATAAAACCCTCGGTTATCAGAAAATAGTTTAAAATAATTATACAGGAAATTAGCGACTTCCTCTAAGTCGTTACTTATCAAATTAACGCCTTTTACAGGGGCGTTTATTTACAATTTGACGACTTATACAGCAGTCGTCCATTATATTTTCTATTTTGCATAAATTTCTAATTTCTGGAATTTTCATGAAACGCGTCTTAGGCAGGGGCGTTACTTTCAAATTAGCGCCCTTTGGTGGGGCGTCAGTTCTATAAGAAACGGCCTGCATCAGGTCGTTAATTCAAGATGTTCCAAGATTAATATGAATCAGTGGTAATTTTAAGGATAATAAAATTTAAGTAAACTAGTACAGGGTCAGGACAAGAAAAATAGCAGGATTTGATATATGTGATCATGCATTGAATTACCTTACAGGTTTCATAGTTATTCAATTTCTAAACATGAGTATTAGTTAATTATCTAAAATTAACGCCTCTTGTGTCGGGCGTCCTTTCTTGAATTAGCGCCCTAAGCTGGGTCGCTTCTTTCCAAAAGTCACAGAAAACATTGAAAGCTCATGAAACTATATGCATGCACGAATATATGTTATTAATATGATTTCATAAGTTACTTTGGGCTACAATCCTTGAGAAAACCTACCTGATGGTGATCTGGTTGACGGTACTGGAGGAACTTGAAAGGGACTGATGAGATTACGATACTCTGTAAAACAGAGTGTCCTGAGAACAGCTACACACGAACTCAAACAGCATCAAGCAATAGCAGCCCTTAGGTGATGCGAAGGTGATAGTAGATGAGAATCAGGAAGATGTTCCTAGGCTTCAAACGCAGAGATTAACAGCCTTCTTCACAGTAATCGGAAGAAGATGGCAGAGGATGAAGAATACTCGTTCTTCGGCTTAGACAGGAGTCTTCCTCACGCTGCAAGCGACCTGCAGAAGCAGAAGAAGAAGAAAACGAACGATCAATACTCTTCCTATTTTATTGACTAAAAGCAAGGTAAAGAAGAACAACCTGTTCTTCACGCACGACAGCAGTAAGGTTAGATCGCCAAAATAGCGAATAGGGGTCGATTAGAAGGGTATTTATAGGGTTCTAGGAACCCTAATAGAGTTAGAGTTTGATTGGAAGATCTATTTCCCTGTTAGAGTCCTTGCTATAACATATCTTTTACGTAGTAATCCGGAAACTTGCCCTAGATAATGTCCTGGTTCGAACGAAACTCAAACAGAATTAACGCCTTAGGTTAGGTCGTTAATTTTAAATTGACGCCTTGCATCTCGTCGTTTTTAAAGAAATAACGCCCTTCCGTCGGACGCTATTCACGATTTCACGTTAACTTGTGCTAGTTACCATATTTGAGGATTTTTATCTTTTTTATTTGATTAGGTTTAGTTATGAAATTTTATGGGTAATAGTTTTCCATTTTGCTTGATTTTTCCATGTAATTAGTTTTTAAAAATTCATTTAAATCAAAAAGTGGCACTATGCACTCACACTATTCATTCATAAAAGAATTAACGACATGCCAAACGTCGTTTCTTTCTAAAATGACGCCCAAATGGTTGGGCGCTATTCACTTTGGGCTCTTTCTTTCTAGATTTTTATCTTTTTTTCTGGATGTGATATAGATGGGAAATTTTAAGGGTATTAATTTTCCATTTTTCTCTATTTTTTCATATAATTATTTTTCCAAAATTCTTTAGTCGAAAAGTCGGCACTATTCATTTTTTTTGAATTGACGACTTAGTTTAAGTCGTTTCTTATGGAATTGACGCCCATCACTGGCGGCGTCAATTTAGTTTTTCTTTATTTGTTAGCCTCCGAAAAACCGATATCGTATATATGTCCATTCTTTTCTCTTTTAATTTTTCTTAATTCATTTAAATCCTATTAATGTATATTTCTTCCTTCTAATAAAAGTATAATGTAATAAATGTGAATATTAAATTTTATAAATTATTAATAAAATACTAATCGATGTTTTCTTCGAGATTTATTGATTCTAATTCAAATAAAATTATATTATGCATTAAATGCCTTCTTAAAAATAACATGTTATTCTTAAATTTATTATAATACAATGGTAGGGTTCATGAGTTCTTTTTTTGTGAGATTTCTCAGGATGTCAGGGGGTCGTGTACCGAGTCTGGCCTTGATTATTTACGTTGTATTATATTTATTTATATTACATTATATATTCATAAACATATTTGTTATTTTCTAATCCTCATATACCTATTAATAATTTGTATGTATATAGGGATTTTATTCCTTATAATTTGTTTAACTTTTATTAGTCCTTGTCCTAGGTATCAGAGGCAGGTTCGATCTGAGCAACCCTATAGGAATATCACTTGACCATTTATTTATTTGAATAAATTTTATTTATTAAACATTATATACTTATAAGAGTATGTATTTATCATTATGTATATTTTTATTTCTTATTCCAAAATTACCGGGCGTTACAGGGACAACCTCCTCGACCGAGACACCAATAGAGACAACAGCTGGGGGAGGCTGGCCCTCCACTAGAGCACCGCCATCATCATCAGAGGCAACAGGAGCCTCGAGACAACCCGGAGGAGGAGGCTCAGAAGACTCAGGCAGAACGTCTGATGGAAAGCAAAAAGTTGAAGCAGCAGAAGGAATAACACCAACGGCTGGCTGAGCAGAACCAACCTTCTCGGCTAGAACGTGGCAATCAGATGGAGGAACCAGGCCTGTAGAAGACGCTTCAACCAGTGGCAGACCAGCCGCAGAAGCATAAACCGGTGCCACCATATTAGAAGATTGAGAATGCTGGGCACAAAATGCCCCAGCGACATCAGCCTCAAACGCAGGAGAAGCTAGAGCACCAGGAGGCCTTTCAAAATGCGACGGATCAGCGCATGCACCAGAAGGTTCAACAATGAGTGACGAACTAGCAGATAAGTCAATAGCACCATTCAGCGTACTAGGAGAGCAAACAGGCATCGGTTGAGAAGTAGAGGCGCCATCAGCATTATGGTCGATCCCAGTAGATGGGGATCCCACGGCAGGCACATTAACAGCATTAACACCAAGCACCCCAGAAGGAGGCACCACTTTGGGATGCGAAGAGGTGCCAACTGAAACGCCAGGACCGTTGGGAACTCGAACAGGCTGGGAAACAGCCCGCCAGACCGGCGCAGTGGACCTCGCCGGAGCAACCTTGCCGGAGGCCGGAGGGACATCGCCAGAAGTCCAAGGGCCATTGCTACGGGGAGCAAACTTATTGCACTTATCAGCATCATGGCCCAAATGGTGACACTTCAAACAGAAAAGTGGCAAACAAGGGCAGACGACAGGCTGCCAGAACCCCTCAGCACCTAAACCAATCCAGACCTTGTCTAGGATACGTTGGGCTACATCCAAAAGCACGCAGGCTCTGGCAGCATGAGAGAGCACAAGTGTCATGGTATCTTGGTCGATGTGAAGCACAAGACCCAAGCTCCCAACAATGGATGTTATCATAGCTTCGAAGAAAAAGTTAGCAGGGAGATAAGGGAACTCAACCCAAACCGGAACAATTGAGGAATCAGCATCAGGGGAGAAATCCAAAGACCATCGAGCAAACTTAAACAACCGGCCAAGAACAAGCATCGAACCTTTAAGTAAAACCTTAATAAAATCATCTCTACATAGGAAACAGATGAGCATATGGAAATTATCCAGAGCACTCAGCGCAAATGCATTCTGAAACTGATGCGGGACGCTATGCAAGCTAGGACCCTATGTGAAGACGGGACTAAATGGACAACTAAGACCAGCAAATTGGCAATAAATCGAATTGTGTAGACGTGACACCTAACGTTCCCAAGAGAGAAACTATGCACGCAACAAGCAACACAAGCTCACAATCATCCCCAAGAGAGGGAAGCACGTCGATCCGCACGGTTGAGAAACCGGCGAGTCTAGGGTCGGCAACTCCACACTCGTGGCTCGGATGAGTCGCGGGACGGTCACACTCTCTCACCGTGGCAGCGATATAAGTAAATATGGTAGCTACGCACCTATGATCTCATAAGCAGCGGCATCAAGAGTAAATACTAAATAAGCAAGCTAACCAAGGGGGGGAGCGGACGCGTACCTCCACGCTCGGGGCGTGGGGAAGAAACCCGGCCAAATCCACAACCACCTGGTACAAGAGCCAAACAAGTACAACCCAAATAAAAGCCCACTCCTCACAGGGAGGTAAAAGGCTACACAGTGATCTGGGGGTGGTGCGAAGTGGGGTGACGGGTCATGGGTCGGTGTAGCTTGTCATCCATGACCCGATGCCAACCGGTACGAGAAGGGACCAGCGGCAAGGATGGCGCGTCACGGAGGCCGAGGAAGGCACCAACGTCCCTGGAGGTATGCTGTTGTGAATTGCGAGTCTTCTGGAAGAAGATGGAAGTCGACGGCACCAGCTGGAACCTTCGGAGTGGCCTCGAGCGGCGGTAAGATAGCCCGCCGGTCTGCACACGCACTAGGAGGCAGCAAGAAGATGAGCCCAGTACGCCACCCTCAGCATGTCCGCTGGTCACGAAACTTGGCGTGGACGCTGCGGGGGATGTCCCAAGGATGCAGGAAGGGCGGCAACTGCAATGGAGCACTGTGGTAGCCTTGGCGAATTTTGAAGCGGACCCTGCGCGATCTGGCCTGTCTGCTGGCAGCGGGACAAGGGACCACAAATTGGGCTGGAACCGGGGCTTCCTGGAGGTGAATGGGGCAGAGTTTTCTCTGGTGTATATCTGATAGACGTGGGATGACAGGGTAGGAGAGGTGGGGTGGTGTGCAGTTGAGGTTTTGGGCATGGGAGGGGAAGACAGACTGGGGTCAGTTCTGCAATTCAGTGCAATCAAAACTGAGGGGCGGAGGGTGGACGTGGTAGGTAAGGTAAAAGACCTCTAGAAGTGGAGAGAAAATTCTGGAGAGGGGTTTATGATGTGAATTAGCAACTCTCAAAATCCCAGGTCACTTTGAGGTGATTTGAGGGTCGTCTCTTTGGAGGGGTTTAAACACTATCCTGCCGGGGCTGCACAGGGACAGTTTGCGCAGTCAAAAGAGCTCTGAAAGGAAGTTTCGGAAAACAGAGAGTTTTGAGGTGGGATTTTCAGGAGAGATGGGGGACATGTAGGGGAATAGAAGTTATGAAGATGTCTAAGTGGTAAGGGGTCGGGAAAAGGGCGTTCCAGGCTGATCTTTTGGGCTCTGGTTTCCTGCCAGACTGCACAGGGGCAGCCAGCGCAGGTAAAAGGCTTACAAAGTGAATTTTCTCTAATGAGCGAACCTTGGCATGGGGTTTTCACTGACTTCTTGAGGACAGGAAGAGGAAGAAAAGTCAAGAGAAAACATAGGAAATATGAGGACGGGACGGTGGGGTTCCAACCTGATCTTTGCGGCCTAATCCTGCAGGCAGACAGCTAGTAGGGGCGCAGGACAGCAATGACCATCTCCTCCAAGCTTGTAGCACACCATAGCTCCGTGAATTCCAGGCTTGTGGAGAGGTAAGGGAGGTCGCCTCCCTGCTGTCGGAGCAGCCGAAACCTGCAAGAGATGGGGGGGGGGGGGGGCTAGGGCGTCGCACCCTAGAGGGAGAGGAAGAGGAAGAGGGAGAGGAGAGATAGAGGGTGTCACACCCTAGAGGGGAGAGGAGGAAGAAGAAAGAAATGCTCTTGGAAAAACTCAGATTTTCATTCATTCATCAAAATCCCTCAAGGGGGGAATACATGATAATATATAGAGTTTGGGCTCCACCTCCCCTCCTTAGAGTTTGATATTGAATCCATTTGAAATTTAAATTCTATGGGCTCCATCCTTTCTCCTTGGAGTTTGGATTTGGAACCCATTTGAAATTTGAATTCTATGGGCTATACCTTGCTCCTTGGAGTTTGGATTTGGAACCCATTTGATTTAGATTCTATGGGCTCCATCATTGCTCCTTGGAGTTTGTGTTTGACCCATTTGAAATTTAAATTCTATGGGCTCCATTCTCCCTCCTTGGAGTTTGAATTCGAACCCATTTGAAATTTGAAATCCCAAAATGATGCAAACCCAAATACAGGCCAAAGACACACCTAAGACGTACACAATACAAAATACGACCAAGTACGTACAAAATACCAAATACATACAAAATTTAAATACGACCCAAATATGTACAAAATACAAATATGACCTAAATATGTACAAAATACAAATACGTATAAAAATACGCACTAAAGTGTCAAAGCTCCGGGGGAGACTCCAGACTGTCCCCCAGCCACAAAGAAGTCGGTGTCGACCGAGTCGTGCTACGTGTCCGATATCGGCGGCTCTCTGAGTCAAGCCGTATTCTTGCTCGGGTGTCCTCACCAATTCTCCCCGGGTGGGAAGAACTCGACCCTGTCGAGTAAGGGTCTCTGTCACTCTGGTACCGCTCTAGAAAGTCTGGATCTAACTTCTCCAGCTCTGCCCGGGTGATCCATGCATCATCGGACACGGGCCGTCCCCTCCAACGCACCAAGTAGCGGTGATACACGTCACTCCTAGTGGTGGTCACCTGCTCATCCAGTATAGACTCTATCCGCTCACGCTGCTAAGGTGACAGGGTTGGAAGTGGACTCTCAGGGGAGGGCTCGCTCACAAGGGATGGAGAAGGCCCAAACAACTCACTAGGGATCACTGTCGGGTCCCTATATGCGACTAAGTCCGAGACATTGAATGTGGAACTGATCCCATAGTCGTCCGGCAAGTTTACAACATATGCATTGGATCCAACTCGCTTCAAAACTCTAAAGGGGCTAGCACCACGAGCCTGTAGTTTCTTCACGGCTCCAGAAGGAAACTGTTCCGGTGTGACCCGGATCATGGCATAATCCTTCTCCTGGAACTCACGGGGGTGTCTATGAGCGTCAGCCAACTCTTTATATCGCGCGTTGCTGGTCTCTATATGGCGACGAATACCATCTTGCAAACCCCTAACATGCTCGGCAAATGACTCTGCAGACTGTGACACTCTAGCATGCATGGGTAAGGGAACTAGATCCACTGGCTTCCTAGGTCTATATCCTGTGACAACCTCAAATGGACTCATGCATGTGGACCTATTGACTGAGTCATTATATGCAAACTCGGCAAGTGGCAAAATGAGATCCCAGTCCCTCTCGCGTTCCCTAATCAAGCACCTCAGGAGGTTCCCCAAACTTCTATTAACTACCTCGGTCTGCCCATCAGTCTGGGGATGGTAAGCTGTGGAGAATTTTAGCTGTGTGCCCAGCAAATGCCAAAGGGTCTTCTAAAAGCAGCTAGTGAACCGCACATCTCGATCTGACACAATGGACTTAGGAAGTCCGAACCGGCTCACTACACTAGAGAAGAATAAATGAGCAACCCATGAGACATCTGAAGTCTTGGAGCAAGGAATGAAGAGGGCCATCTTGGAAAACCTATCAACCACCACAAAGATGGAATCATGCTTTCGGGTGGTCCGTGGCAACCCCAAAACAAAATCCATACTAATATCCTGCCATGGCCTATCGGGCATAGGGACTGGAGTATATGGGCCAGAAACTTGCTTCGTCATCTTGGCCACAGTGCAAGTGCGACACTGGGCCACAATGCGAGCAACATCGTGTTTCAAACTGGGGCAAAAAAATCAATGCTCGACGGCCTCGATGGTCTTGTTCCGACCGAAGTGGCCGGCTAGACCTCCCGCATGCATCTTCCAAGTGAGGAAGTCACGAACTGAAGTCCGCGGAATACACAAGTGACTCCCCCGAAAAAGGTAACCGTCCTACATGGCATAATCAGGATGCTCTCGGGACGGTCCACCCTGAAGGGTGGTATAAATAGGACCAAAGTCTAGACAATCCGCATAGGCCTCCTTCATCCTATCCATCCCAACCACCTCTACACTCATGGTGGACAAAAGATAAGCGCGACGACTCAGAGCGTCGGCCACCCGGTTCTCTGCACCGGCCTTGTGCTTCAGCACAAAGGTATAATCCTAGAGAAACTCCACCCAACGACTGTGACGAGAATTGAGCTTCTTCTGGGCATGGAGATACTTGAGCGCCTCATGATCAGAAAATAAAATAAACTCCTGGTGCAACAAGTAATGTCTCTAATGCCGAAGGGCCTGCACAACCACGTAAAACTCCTTATCATGCGTGGAGTAACGCAGTTTAGCATCGCTCAATTTCTCATTGAAATAAGCAATGGGGTGGGTCTCCTGGCTCAGAACACCACCAATACCAACCCCAGAAGCATCGCAAGAGACCTCAAACACCTTCATGAAGTCAGGAAGTCTAAGAATAGGTGCCTGAGTCATGCGCTCTTTAAGGAGCGCAAATGCAGCTGAGGCGGCCTTCGTCCATACAAACGTCCCCTTTCGGATGCAATCGGTGATAGGGGCCGTGATGGAACTAAAGCCTCGAATAAAACGGCGATAGAAGGTCACCAGTCCATGAATGCTACGAATATCATGAAGAGTACGAGGCTCGGGCCACTCCACTATGGCCCTTACCTTCTCGGGGTCGGCGGAGACTCCCTCGCTAGACACAATAAACCCTAAGAAAGTGATCTGACTAGTCATTAAAGCACATTTCGTAGGGTTGGCATAAAGACTCTCTCTCCTCAGAATAAGACAGACCTACCGTAGATGGTCTAAGTGGGCCTCCTGAGTGCGGCTATAGATAAGGATATCATCGAAATATACCACTACAAAGACCCCAATCAATGGTCGAAGGACCTGGGTCATCAACCGCATAAAAGTGCTGGGAGCATTGGTCAACCCAAAGGGCATGACCAACCACTCATAAAGACCATCTTTGGTCTTAAAGGCCGTCTTCCACTCATCACCGGGCCTGATCCTCACCTGGTGATAGCCACTCTTCAGATCAATATTGGAAAATACCATGGCTCCCGCCATCATATCGAGCATATCATGTAAGCGGGGAATGGGAAATCTATACTTCACCGTGATCTTATTGATTGCACGGCTGTCGACACACATCCTCCAAGTACCGTCCTTCTTAGGGGCAAGCAATGCAGGGACGGCACAAGGACTCATGCTCTCACAGAGAGATCCCCTCGTCATCAACTCCTTGACCTGATGCTGAAGCTCAACATGATCAGCGGGGCTCATCCTATAATGTGGCAAGTTGGGTAATGAGGACCCCTGAATCAGGTCAATAGCATGTTGAATGTCCCGCATAGGTGGAAGACCCTCGGGTAAATCATCGAGAAATACATCAGTAAACTCTCGATGGACATCAACAACATCAGATGGGAGATCACTCGCCGTCTCTCCAACCACCTCTCGGACTACAATGGCAACAATAGGGTCCCCTCTAACAAAGTCATGCTCCAACTCTCGGGAGCTGACTAGCATCAACCTCCTAGTCGGAGGAACACTTGGGGTGGGGACATCCGGAGGCAAGGTCGTAGCCTGAGCCGGCGATGGGGTACTGGGCCCTGGAATCGAAGGAGTTGGGGTACTAGGCCCAGTGGGACCCCGGATGGATGGACTCCTCGGCTGGGACGGGTGAAGGGCAATCCGTTGGCCATTATGGTTGAACGTGCATGTGTTTGACCGGCCATGGAGGGTAGCATCTCGATCAAATAACCAAGGCCTTCCCAGGATAATACTGCCTACCTCCATAGGCAACACATCACACCAGATCCCATCCTAGTAGACATGGAATTGCAATGGCACCAGACATCGCAGTCTGACCGGAATAGAGGTGGAATCTACCCATGACACGCGGTAAGGGGAGGGGTGGTCCACGGGGGTCAACCCTAAGTGTGTCACAGTACCTGTGGAGATGGCGTTAATACAACTCCCGCTATCTATGATCACCTTGCAGGCTTTCCCGCCCAGTCGGCAAAAGGTATGAAAAATGATGGTGCGACGCCAGTCATCACTCACCAACGGCTGGGTCAAGATACACCTGACAACACCTAGCTGAACATCATCCTGGCACTGCGTGCCCTGGACATCTAGCAGCTCGCCCTCAATCAGCTCATCAAAGAACTCCTCCGCAAGCTCTTGGTCGGCCTCATAACTGACGGATACGATCCCATGTGCGAGCTCACCGGTCGAAGACTCCCCGATGACCAAAGAAGATCGGGTAGGACAACTAACAGCATAATGACCAACTCCTCCGCACCTAAAACACTCATGACGGGACCTAGTGCCCTGAGGTGCTCCACCAGTCATCGACCCCTTTCCTTTGTCATCACGATGGGCCGGGGGTGGTGGAAGCTGGGGTCGAGCAGGAATGGTGGGCTGCTGGGGCCGAGGGGCAGGGGCTGGAGCCTGGGGTCGAGGGGGATAATCCCTCAAAGGGGGAGGGTGAGGCCTAGGGGCAGTGAAGCCCTGGCGGGTGGGTTCCTGTGGGTGAGCCACGGGTCCCCGTGGATAAAGTCCAGACGGAACACGAGGATCCAACCCACGTTGATATGTGGGCCCTAGGCGCTGGACCGGGGTAAACTCAGACTCAAACTGCTCTAGCTCGAAAGCAACTTCATAAGCCTCCTCCAGGGTCGTCGCATGACGGCAAAATAACTCATACTGGTATTGTGGCCGCAGACCCCGGCGGAAACGAGAGATGGTCATGGCACTCTCCTCCGTGACCCCACATCGCAAGTAGTACTCATCAAAATCAGCAATGTAGTAGGTCACAGTCCGATCCCCTTGGCTGAGACTCTGCCACTGATCAATAAGCCTCTCACGATATGTGGCAGGAAGGCATTTTTGCCTGAGCTTTACCTTCATATCATCCCATGTCTCAATCTGGGGTTGATGTCGCTGCATCAACAGGCTCTCCACGTTTCTCCAATAAGTCTGTGCCTGCCCTAGTAATTTCATTTTGGCAAATCGGACTCTCCGGTGGTCTGTCATCTCATACCACTCAAAGTAGCGGTCCATACCTGCTTCCCAATCAACATAGACCTTAGGGTCCAAGGATCCATCAAAGGTGGGAGGATCTACGTGCACGGACCTAAGGGGATGGTCATCCTCGTCGTCCCTATGGGGCCTATAGCCACGTCGAGCATGGCCATAACCCTCAACGTCATTATCAGACCCAAAATCATCAAATTCCTGAACATGTGGTCTCCGATCATCGGCCCTAGGGTGTGCGGGCCAAAGAGCAGGGTCAAGTGGGCCTTGGGCCTACCGGGGGACATCCTCACGCGGAGCTCTATCTTGGTTGGGCCATCCAACCAGACCTTGAATGGTCCGGTCGGAAGCCTCCATCCGGTCCTCCATGGCCTTCATCCGGCCCTTCATGAATGCAGCATGATCTCTAAAGCTCTTATCGGACTGATCTGTCCAATTCATGAGAGCCTGCATCATTTCCTGAAGGGAGAAGTCACTAGGGGCAGCATTCCTAGGGTCAGCCATCGGGACCGGGCGTTGGTAATCGGTACCACGCCGAGTGGGCATGTAATGGAACTAAATGCAAGGGAATTTTTTTTCTTTCTTTCTTTGATGCAAACTAATGCAAGACTCTAAGGGACAAAAAGGGGGTAGAACGCAGACTCAAATGCACCCGAGACAACCTATGTCTCTGATACCAAATTTGATGCGGGACGCTATGCAATCTAGGACCCTATGTGAAGACGTGACTAAATGGATAACTAAGACCAGCAAATTGGCAATAAATCAAATGGCGTAGACGTGACACCTAACGTTCTTAAGAGAGAAACTATGCACGCAACAAGCAACACAAGCTCACAATCATCCCCAAGAGAGGGAAGCGCGTCGATCCGCACGGTTGAGAAACCGGTGAGTCTAGGGTCGGCAACTCCACACTCGTGACTCGGATGAGTCGCGGGATAGTCACACTCTCTCACCGTGGCAGCGATATAAGTAAATATGGTAGCTACACACCTATGATCTCACAAGCAACGGCATCAAGAGTAAATACTAAATAAGCAAGCTAACCAAGGGGGGGAGCGGACGCATACCTCCATGCTCGGGGCGTGGGGAAGAAACCCGGCCAAATCCACAACCACCCGGTACAAGAGCCAAACAAGTACAACCCAAACAAAAGCCCACTCCTCACAGGGAGGTAAAAGGCTACACAGTGATCCGGGGGTTGTGCGAAGTGGGGTGATGGGTCATGGGTCGGTGTAGCTTGTCATCCACGACCCGATGCCAACCGGTACGAGAAGGGACCAGCGGCAAGGATGGCGTGTCACGGAGGCCGAGGAAGGCACCAACGTCCCTGGAGGTATGCTGTTGTGGATGGCGAGTCTCCTGGAAGAATATGGAAGTCGACAGCAGCGGCTGGAACCTCCGGAGTGTCCTCGAGCGGCGGGCAGATAGCTCGCTGGTCTGCGCACGCGCTAGGAGGCAGCAAGAAGATGAGCCCGGTACGCCACCCTCAGCATGTCCGCTGGTCACGAAACTTGGCGTGGACGCTGCGGGGGATGTTCCAGGGATGCAGGTAGGGCAGAAAATGCAACGGAGCACTGTGGTACCCTTGGGGAATTTTAAAGCGGACCCTGCGCGATCTGGCCTGTCTGCTGGCAGCGGGACAGGGGACCACAAATTGGGCTGGAACCGGGGCTTCCTGGAGGCGAATGGGGAAGAGTTTTCTCTGGTGTATAGCTGATAGACGTGGGATGACAGGGTAGCAGAGGTGGGGTGGTGTGAAGTGGAGGTTTTGGGCGTGGGAGGGGAAGACAGACTGGGGTCAGTTCTGCAATTCAGTGCAATCAAAACTGAGGGGCGGAGGGTGGACGTGGTAGGTAAGGGAAAAGACCTCTAGAAGTGGAGAGAAAATTCTGGAGAGGGGTTTATGATGTGAATTATCAACTCTCAAAATCCCAGGTCACTTTGAGGTGATTTGAGGGTCGTCTCTTTGGAGGGGTTTAAACACTGTCCTGCCGGGGCTGCACAGGGACAGTTTGCACAGTCAAAAGAGCTCTGAAAGGAAGTTTCGGAAAACAGAGAGTTTTGAGGTGGGATTTTCAGGAGAGATGGGGGACATGTAGGGGAATAGAAGTTATGAAGATGTCTAAGTGGTAAGGGGTCGGGAAAAGGGCGTTCTAGGCTGATCTTTTGGGCTCTGGTTTCCTGCCAGACTGCACAGGGGCAGCCAGCGCAGGTAAAAGGCTTACAAAGTGAATTTTCTCTAATGAGCGAACCTTGGAATGGGGTTTTCACTGACTTCTTGAGGACAGGAAGAGGAAGAAAAGTCAAGAAGAAACATAGGAAATATGAGGACGGGACGGTGGGGTTCCAACCTGATCTTTGCGGCCTAATCCTGCAGGCAGACAGCTAGTAGGGGCGCAGGACAGCAATGACCATCTCCTCCAAGCTTGTAGCACCCCATAGCTCCGTGAATTCCAGGCTTGTGGAGAGGTAAGGGAGGTCGCCTCCCTGCTGTCGGAGCAGCCGAAACCTGCAAGAGATGGGGGGGGGGCTAGGGCGTCGCACCCTAGAGGGAGAGGAAGAGGGAGAGGAGAGATAGAGGGTGTCACACCCTAGAGGGGAGAGGAGGAAGAAGAAAGAAATGCTCTTGGCAAAACTCAGATTTTCATTCATTCATCAAAATCTCTCAAGGGGGGGAATACATGATAATACACAGAGTTTGGGCTCCACCTCCCCTCCTTAGAGTTTGAATTTGAATCCATTTGAAATTTAAATTCTATGGGCTCTATCATTGCTCCTTGGAGTTTGGATTTGGAATCCATTTGAAATTTAAATTCTATGGGCTCCATCCTTACTCCTTGGAGTTTGGATTTGGAACCCATTTGAAATTTAGATTCTATGGGCTCCATCATTGCTCCTTGGAGTTTGTGTTTGACCCATTTAAAATTTAAATTCTATGGGCTCCATTCTCCCTCCTTGGAGTTTGAATTCGAACCCATTTGAAATTTGAAATATCAAAATGATGCAAACCCAAATACATGCCAAAGACACACCTAATACGTACACAATACAAAATACGACCAAGTACGTACAAAATACCAAAGATGTACAAAATTCAAATATGACCCAAATACGCACAAAATATAAATATGACCTAAATACGTACAAAATACAAATACGTATAAAAATACATACTAATGTGTCAAAGCTCCGGGGGAGACTCCAGACTGTCCCCCAGCCACAAAGAAGTCGGTGTCGACTGAGTCGTGCTACGTGTCCGATATCGGCAGCTCTCTGAGTCAAGCCGTATTCTTGCTCGGGTGTCCTCACCAGAAACTGAAACCTTTGTGCAAGGTGAGCTCTGGTGTCAGAGAACGGAGGCTACCCGTGAGGGGTATAGGCAACAATGGCGAACTCAAGAGGTTTACACGAGGTAGCAATCTCCGCCGAGGAGAAGAACACCGCAGGATCCCTCATGTCCGTGCGAGCGGGAGGGTGGACAGGAACAACAATAGACGGAGGACCATGGCTTGCCTAAAAATCTGCACAAAGGAGGGGCGAACGCCATGTTTCCAAGTAGACGGGTCTTGGACGGAGGTAGCAGCGGCTGGAGGAGAATCCTCAACATCACCGGGGATCGAAGCTGAAACACCAACGGATGAAGGAAGAGCACCAATAGGAAGAGAAGGCTCTGCATGAGTAGAAGAACCAACGAGGGGAGGTGAGGTCGACGGGAGAGAAGGAATGGGAGGAGGAGGGCCAGGACCTTCCTCGCGAGAACCCATCCCCTATCCTACGATGAAATTTTGTGAAAAAAGATGATTTAAAAGGAAGAAAAGAACAAAGGACGCGATGTCTTGGAGGAGTAGAAAGATAAATCGGAGGAAAGGGAGGAGGTCCGAAAGTTCCAGAGGAAGAAGATAGAAAGGGGCGCGATGCCCTAGGTGGAGGAAGGAATCCAGAGGTTTCGGAGATGGAGGTGAATTAAGAGAGACAGACTGGGGAATATCCAGAGCTTTCGGAGGAGGAAGACACCATGGGCTGCATTGCCCGAGGAGAATCAACGAGAAATCCGGAGGTACCGGAGTAGAAAAATTGGAGAGGGCGCGATGCCCTAAGGAAAGAGATAAATCTGGAGGTTCTGGAAGGAGAGAATAGGAGGAGGCGAAATGCCCGAAAAGAAGAGATAGAAAATCTGGAAGTTACGGAGGAGAAAAATTGGAGGGGGCGCGATGCCCTAAAGATTGATGGTGCAGAAAATAAGAAGAGGCGCGATGCCCCATAGAGAGGGAGAGAGAAAGCGGATGAGGAGGATCTAGAGGTTCCGGAAGGCGGGGAAGGTACGGGTTCAGAAACTCGGGAAAGAAGGATAAATGCAAATGCATGAAATGCAATGAATGTGATGGATGCATGGAATGCCAAGGATGCAGGGAGTGCAATGAAGGAAGTCTCCTTCTCACCCCGCGAGTGGCCCATAAGGAGGGATTAAATGAGAGGGCGAATGAAATGGAAGAAATGGCGAGTGGATCGGTGGAAGGCCCTTAAGAAAGCCCGCCCCTCCATGGTAAAGAAAGTGCTTGGCCGAATGGCTCAAAGGATGGAATCAATGCCTGAGTGCTCTCATCAACAGTAGAATGTGTTATAGTAATGCATGAAGAGAACCCCTTACGAAGTTGTATAATAATGGAGCGAGGGGTAATGAGAGCATCAAAAGAATGTTGACCAATGAGTAAAGTGATTTTGACAATGGCATTGGGCCGACATGGCATCAACTTTTGAGAATTTTTCATGGTGAGCTTTAGTGGAGACCTCTCAAATATGCCCGACACAAGAACGCGGATTGGCATACAACAAATACAATCTTGAACTTTGAATAACATAGCCATAGCCAAATCCTTCTTGCCCGTCTCTTGATTATTTTCGACACAAATACTTGTAGAAATACACCCACTCTGAGGGGAAGTAGGCGAGATAGAAGCGGTAGGCTTAATACATAATGAAGGTTTAATGGATGGCGTTAGTGGAAGGGTAGGTAAAAGTGGAGGTTGAAATGCGGCGAGCTCCACCCCTTGCTCAGAAACGGATGGGGTTGGCTCGAGTGCAAAAAAGGGTGGACCTTGCTCAGGATTAACCACGGGTTCAGGTAAAGGTTTAGGTGGAGGGATAGGCAAAGTGGGGTTTGCTGTGATTGACTTTGGGGTCATAAAGATGGTGGAGGCCTTAGGTGGTGGCAATGGAAGTTACTTGGTGTAGGAAAAGGTTTGGCGGGAGGTTCGGAGGAGGCCGATACTGTGGAGGTAGACTCGGATGACTTGGTGGGGGTTAATAGTGTGATAATTGGAGATGTGGAAGAGGGAGGTTTGGTGCGCAAGAAGCGTCGGATTTTGATGGGGCGAGAGGTTTGAAGAGTAGGAGAAGAATCATGATGCGCCGATGTGGGTGATTGAAGTATCGACCCATCATCGTAACACCAGTTAGTCTCATAGACGGGATTGGGGATGATGGTGTCGTCCTGCGCAGGGGGTTCTTCTTGTGGCAATGGAGGGAGAGGAAAGCGAAGGAAACTTGGAGTGGGAATCTCTTGCCAATCTTCAGCATCTTGTGCCATCTTCAACTCTTCACATGCCGATTCATGTTCTTCATAATCAGACTCAAGTGGATGCTGCGATGGAGGCGTAATAATGGGTGATGGAGGTATATATTGTGAAGGGTTTCACGGATATGGAGGATCTTGCGTATATAGATGTGGAGGCAGAGGCGGAAGGCCGCATGAATGAGTGTGATGGATAGGTGGAGGAGGTGCATAATGACATGGAGATTTTTGCATATATGGAGGCGGACGGCCACATGAATGAGCAGGATATGTGGGTGGTGGAGGGCGGACGGTGTCCACTTGATCATTAACACTTGTCAAAATATCTTGCTCACTTAGATCATCGATGCCATTATCTCTCCTCTCCTTCCAATCTTTGTCCATCTTAGTGATGTTATTCATGAAAGCATGAAGAGGATTGACTTAAGGAGGAGGAGGAGTGGGCCGCGGGCTTGTGGCCCTCTTCAATTGTTCCTCCATTGAAGTAATTTTATCAAAGAAAACTTGTTGGAGAGGTGTAACATGTGAAGTAGAGGGTTGGCATGGAGGCCTTGGAGGAGCTTGGAGGGGTTGACCCATAAAAGGACCCGGTCGGGCCGGGTTACACGGGACATAAGGACCTTGGGACCGCAAAGGAGGAGGAATAGAAGGAGGCGGGTTATGGACTACTCGAGAAGGAGCATGTGTAGAGGAAGGCCGAGGAAAAGAGGGAGGCGGGTGATGGGTCACCTGAATGGGAGTATGTGTAGAAGAAGGTGGGTGATGGGCCACCCGTGGATGAAATGAAGAAGGTGGGTGACGGGCCACCCGTGAGGGCTTGGAAGGAGAAGGAGAAGAAGATGCACCCTCAACAATAGCCTTAAGGGCTTGGATTTGTTGAGGGGTGAGATGATCTAATGCATGTAGGACTTGGAAAACTTTCTCGTCATGTGGAGGAGATGGTTCCCAGGGAGTAGTGGCTTGCAATGGACGCAAGGGACCATGAGATTGGAAATTGCCCATGGGTCGGGTAAGACCATAGAAGTGAGGACGTGATCCCTAAGAAAAATTATGGTGAGAACTATAAAATCGAGGATCATAAGATGTGCTAGGTTGATCTTCCTCATGAATATGATTGGGATTAAACATGTTGGTTTGATTATCAAAGCGAAACATTATGAAAATAAATAATATTCAATTAAGGCAATTTGTAAAGATGTCAAACAAGTTTGATGTTTACGCTTGATTTTTTTAAACCTTGGTGAATTGAATGATTTTAACAAAATTTGATATGATTCACACAAGGTAGGAATCTAGTTTCAATAAGGTTTTGCTTCAATGCAACTAGGTACACTCTCTCACCACGTATAGGCCAACTAATCTCGGGGAGCTTCAAGGTACAACCTGTCCGGCGTCTGTGAGGGAATCCACGGGTGCGAGGACTTATGGAGGCTTGATTTAGGAATTTTCGGTCCAAAGAGATGGAGTGCTCAATGGAGGGTCCTTCCTTTACCAAGAGGGGTGTAAGATCTCCTAGAAAGTGTGGGGAGAGGAGGTGGTGGGGACACCGGGCCCACTACCGGACCCACTACTCGGAGCCGACGCCGCACCGCCCCGACACCGAGCTTGTGGCTCGGAGACTTGACCTCTTGAAGACTCAGCGTCCTGGGTATTTATTTGTGTGTATTTGTATTATACATATTTGTGTATTGTGTGTATTTTATTTTTATGGTGGTATTGTATTATTATTAACCACCAAAGTCCAACTATTTTATTTTATTGTGTCAAAGTCAAAAGTGGTTGTTGAGTTTTATTTTATCAGGCTAGGACATAGATGCTATTAAGAAAGATTAAGGGTATGATTGTTATAGCCTTTCCTATATAAAGGAGGCTAATGTGTAAGGTTTTCATATGTCATATTGAAAGAAAGTTGCATTCACGTAAGAGCCATTCCCCTCTTGCTTTTCCTTCTCTCCTTCTCCTTTTGTAAGATTTGAGTGTCACCCGATGTGAGACCATCCGGTGTGAGGTCGAGCTGCGCTAGGCAGTGGTTATCCAGTCCTTTTCATGTCCCGGAGTTGCCGTCGATCCTTCCTCCGATGCCGACCACGTCGAATTTGGTATCAGAGCTCAACAACGGCATCTCCGTCAAATCCGACGTCTCCATCGTCTTCCCCCCTTTCTTTGGGTTACTAGAAGTGAAAAAGAAAAGAAAAGAGTAGCAGAAATCATCTCTTTCAGTTGAAAGAGAAAAAAAAATTCACTTCGTAGGGGCTGGGCATCGTCGCCCGTGCCCATTTCAAATCCATCCCTGGCCGCAACGGCCAACACCAACTGCCGCCTGTGGCCGCCCATGTCACCCTGCCCGAGCCCGAGAGCCCCCAAGCGTGCTGCCTCCGCGCCTACACAACACCGCCGCACTCGCGTGCCCGCGTGCGCCCGGCACCGCGCCAGCGCCCGCCTCCCGGCCGCACCCGTGCCCGGCCACCCGCCGTCGCCCGCACCCAGGCCCGCGCCCACCCGAGCCCTCCTGCGCCCTGCCGCCCGCCCTGCGTGCCGCGTGGCCTCGACGCCCGCGCCCGGTCGTGTGCCCGCCTGCCCGCCGCGCGAAGTCGCTCGCCCGTCGCGTGCTTGCCGTGCCTCGTCGCCCACGCCACGTGCGCCCACCTGCACCCGCGTGCTGCCCCGCTAGCTGGCCAGCCAGCCCGCGTTGACTGCGTGGCCACCTACCCAGCCGCCCCCGAGGCTGGCTGCCTTCACCTCGACTGCTTCGTTGACTCGGCCATTTGCGTGAGCCACAGGCAAGAGAAGTTTGAAAAGAGAGAAAAAAATATTATTATTATTATTAATAAAAAAGGAGAGGGAGTTGTTGAAGTGTTAAATATATATATATATTATATCTCTTATATAATATTATATATATGTATTTATATATATATCTATATACATCAAGTGATTAAATTAGTAATTGTGGCACCCGAAGTCCACAACGACGGCTCGACCGGCGCTAGGATCGTCCGGTAGCCGATAGACGGTCCGTAAATTACGGAACGTGAGTGTCCAAAAGTCTCCCTGTGCGGAGAAACCTTGAATTAATTTGTTCCTCTGAACGGAAAATTTAATTAAATGGTTTTGTAATAATTGCACCCTCCATGCTTCGTCGACGCCGTGTGGGCACGCACGTCCCCACTCGCCCTCATCTTCAGTCAGAGCTGGACTTTTCAGTCTAGCTAGATACGTGCTCCAATCTCTGGCTTATTTAGTATCTTTTCAATTGCCGCGCGACGAAGTGAGAGAGAGCCCTATCCATGCAGCCTATCTTCTGAGTGCATCACTGTGGATGGAGAGAGAGAGCTTGTATGTACCCATCCTTTAAGCCCTAGAACTGTCGTATTAGGGCACCATAATTGTCAAGAGGTAGTTCCACAACTACTTCGCATACGGGCGAGCAACTCTCCCTGACCGGTCCCTTCGAAAAAGGACTTGACCCTTTGCACATTAGCCAACAAATCGGGTCTATAGCTTACTAATTTTCGGTCTCAGGATTACATCATTTAGGTCCGAGCCCGTGCATGTCACGCTGGTCTAGGAATTCATCAGGCCGTCTAGAGCTCCCTTCAACGCTACAATCACCCATGGATCAGAAGAGTGTGAGTGCTATGTTAGCCCAGCTCGAGCATAACCTTATGACCCACTTTAAAGAATCCATAGGCCAATTACGAGCGGAGCTAGATGATAGGATTCGAGCCTTAGAGGATCGAATGAAGAAAGAGGAAGGAAGGTTGAATGGCCGCGGAGATCCCGTAGCCAACCCTAGGGAAGAGAGAGACCAAGCCCGCCAGAATCAGGCTTCTCAGGATAGAGAGCAAGAGGATCGTGCGCCTCGAGGGAGAGAGCACGATGATGAGGATATCATCCTATGGAACGTCAAGATCGACGCTCCGAGTTTTGATGGGTCCCTAAACCCCGCTACATACCTTGATTGGGAGACCGGGATGGATCAATACTTTGATTGGCATCACCACATGACCCCTGCCACAAGGGTGAGGTTTGCCAAAATGAAGCTCCTAGGTCAAGCCAAGACCTACTGGTGCAACATTGAAAATCTCCTAGCAAGGAGACGGGAGGAGCCCATAAACACGTGGGAAGAAATGAAAGAGAAACTAAGGGAGAAGTATCTACCGCCCTCCTACCATCAGCGTCTTTTAGACCAATGGTAGAAACTCACCCAAGATGGAAAGTCCGTGGATGAGTACATCGCCAAATTTGATGAATTCTTCTTTCGAAGTCGAGTCATGGAGGATGCCTCCGTCACCCTCTCACGGTTTAGGACTGGCCTACACGAGAGCATACAACGGGAGCGGTTTCTACGAGAGGTTAACACCCTCGAGCACGCCTACCAGGTTGCTCGAGATGTCGAGCTATTTCAAAGGGTGGTCCCACTTCGGGTCCCCACCTATTGTCAACCTGAATCTTAAAACCCCGTGGTCCGCTACTCTCAGAGGCCTGGCCCCTCCACTTCCTATATCCCTACTGCTACCCCACTCCGGGCCATTGCCCCTACTGTTCCTTTCATAAGGAACCCCTTATCGGCACCTGCTGCTATGCCTAGACTGGAGTACACTCCGCCCACTGATCGGAGGGATGACAAAGGAAAGGGTGTCCTCCCTAGCACTTCCCAACCGGTCCCTATCTCAGGAATTCGCTGCTTTAGGTGCCATAACCTAGGGCATGTTGCCACCAACTGTCCTACCCGAGCCTTAGTCATTACCGACCCCCCAGACCGTGGAGCTTCCACCTCAAGAAGGAGAAGACATTGATAGGTATGAGGCCGATCCTGACCTCATTGCCTAGTTTGAGGAGATAGACGTAGGATTTGATGGTACGCATGTCGAGTACATGCAAGTTGGCGATATTGCCGAGAGTTCTAGCCATGGATAATTGGGTGTAGTTCGCTGCATCCTAACACACCCTCAGGAGGACAACTGGCGCCGAACCTCCATCTTCCAAACCTACATCATGGTGAAGTCTCAACCCTGCAAGGTGATCTTTGACAACGGGAGTTGTATCAATGCAGTCTCTTCAGACTTTGTCTCCTGTCTAGGTCTACCTACTCACCCTCATCCTAGGCCATACAACGTGGCTTGGGTTGACGACACTTCTATCCCAGTCACCACTACATGTGTCATTCCCATCCAATTCCAGTCCTACCAAGGACAGATCTTATGCGATGTAGTGCCTATGAAGGTCGGTAGCATCATTCTAGGATGACTGTGGATCTATGATGTAGACCTTATTACATTCGATCGATTCAACCAGTGTTCCTTCTCCCACAATGGGAAGAAGATTCAGTTGTACCCGGCACCCCCAAAGGTGACCCCGAGAAAGAGTCCCACCTCCACCCCCACTGGAACTCCCAAGGTTCAGGAAAGTCCCCGAACTCCCAATGAGGGGGAACTTCCCATCCTATCCTCTTCTGCATCTATCACACCTGTTCCCAAGGAGCCTAAGCTTGGTCACGACCTAGTTAGGCGCCTTAAGTTCATCAGTGTCCGAGAGCTAAACAGAGAGGTTACTGAGGGTGCCCCTATTTGGGCTTTTGTCGTCACTATCACACCCGAGGAGTCTAAAGTCTTAGTCCCACTTGAAGTCCAAGCAATCCTGCAGGACTTCCAAGATATCTTCCCTGTAGACTTACCCTCTAGACTCCCTCCCATGCGTGATGTGCAACACGCTATTGACCTTGTCCCCGGGTCCACCCTACCCAACCTTCCCCATTACTGATTGAACCCCAAGGAGCATGTTAAGCTCCAAAGAATTGTCAATGACCTTATTCAAAAGGGTTTCCTCAGAGTGAGCAAGAGCCCATATACTGTTCCTGTCTTGCTCACAACAAAGAAAGATGGCACCTGGCGGATGTGTGTTGACAGCCGCGCCATCAACAAAATCACTGTCAAGTATAGATTTCTCATTTCTACTCTTGATGACATGTTTGACATGATGAGTGGAGCCACCATCTTTTCAAAAATTGATTTGAAAAGTGGCTACCACCAGGTCCAAATCCGACCAGGGGATGAGTGGAAGACCGCCTTCAAAATAAAAGAAGGACTATATGAATGGCTCGTCATGCCGTTTCGGCTATCCAATGCCCCTAGCACTTTCATGAGGCTTATGACGGAAATCCTTCGCCCCCTCATTGGTCGCTTTGTTGTCGTCTACTTTGACAACATTCCCATCTATAGCCACAACCCTCAGGACCACATCCAACATTTGAGGGGAAGTTTGCGAGACATTAAGAAGAGAAACCCTGTATGCCAATCTTAAGAAGTGTGACTTCATGACAAACCGGGTCACTTTTCGCGGCTTTGTGATTTCGAGTCAAGGAGTGTCTGTGGACCAATCCAAGGTCCAAGCCTTAGTAGACTGTCCTGAGCCCCAGAACGTCCACGACATTCGCAGTTTCCATGGGCTAGCCACTTTCTACAGACACTTCATTCAGGGTTTCAGCACCATTATGGCACCCATTACAGATTGCATCTGTAAAGGGAATTTTGAGTGGACTAAAGTCGCCTCCCAAGCTTTTCGTGTCATAAAGGAGCTCATGACCAAAGCCCTATCCTCCGCCTACTAGACTTTTTCAAAGTCTTTGAGATATCATGTGATGCATCTGGCGTAGGAATAGGAGGAGTGCTTAGTCAGGAAAGCAACCATGTGGCTTACTTTAGTGAGAAGCTTTCTGATGCAAAACTTCGTTACTCCACCAACGATAAGGAATTCTATGCTGATGTCCAAGCCCTCAAACACTGGAGATATTATCTCTTACCACAAGAGTTTGTCTTATACTCGGACCACGAGGATTTGAAATTCCTTAGCTCTCAGAAGGGCTTAAACCCAAGGCATGGTCGGTGGGTAGAATTCCTCCAGTCTTTCACATTTGTGCTAAAATATAAGGCTGGAAAAAAAATAAGGTGGCCGACGCCTTGAGTCGAAGGGTCTCTTTTCTTTCCACTGTTCGGGTAGAGGTCACAGGATTTGACCGCATAAAGGAACTCTATGGGGAGTGTCCCGACTTTGGCCCTGCCTACTCGGCCCTGTCTGCTGGAACCTCGACAACATTTGTTGACTATTTACTCCAAGATGGTTTTCTTTTTCGAGGACAGTAACTCTGTGTCCCGAGGACTTCTGTACGGGACTTCCTGATTTGGGAATTGCATGCTGGAGGTCTTGCTGGTCACTTTGGACGAAATAAGACCATCTATTCTGTGGAGGAGCATTTTTATTGGCCTGGCCTGAAGAAAGATGTGGCCAAGATTGTAGCCCAGTGTAGGACGTGCACAATGGCCAAATAGGTCAAACAGAACACTGGTCTCTACACTCCTCTCCTCATTCCTGATAGACCGTGGGTTGATGTGAGCATAGATTTCATCTTTGGATTACCTCGTACTGCTCATAAACACGACTCCATCTTCGTGGTCGTTGATAGGTTCTCTAAGATGGCCGACTTCATTACATGTTCCAAAACATCTGATGCATCTATAGTAACCCGCCTGTTCTTTGATGAAGTCGTGCGTCTACATGGTCTCCCCCAAACCATAGTGTCTGATCGAGATGTCCGGTTCACTAGCTACTTTTGGAAGACACTTTGGCACCTAGTTGGCACTAAACTCAAATTCTTCACTGCCTATCACCCACAAACCGATGGGCAAACAGAGGTCGTCAATAGGAGTTTAGGGAATCTACTGCGGTGTCTTGTAGGGGATCATTCTAGCACTTGGGATCTTCTCTTGCCCAGAGCTGAATTTGCATATAATAGCTCTGTCAATAGGTCCATATGTATGAGTCCATTTGAGGTCGTGCATGGATACAAACCTAGGAAACATGTGGATCTCATTCCCCTTCCCCTCGAGTCTAGAACATCCAAGTCCGCAGAGGAATTTGCACAACATGTCAAAAGTCTGCATGAGTTAATTAGCAAGCAAATCAACCTCAGTAATGAGACCTATAAATGCTTGGCTGATTCGCATAGGCGTCACCATGAATTTCAAGAAGGTGACTTGGTTATGGTACGGGTTTGACCCGAACGACTCCTCTCGGGAGCTGTTAAAAAGTTACAAGTCCGTAATGATGGTCCTTTCCCAATACTACGGAAGATTGGCTCCAATGCTTATGTTGTGGACTTACCTCCCGAATATGGGATTAGCCCTACTTTTAATGTGACAGACCTAGTGGCCTACAAGGAATCCACAATGATTCCTAGTGACCCTTTCGAGCCTTCTCCTCCCATTGAGAGTGAGCCCACCCCTGTGCGTCCCACAGCCTCGAGAGCACCGCACGAGTAAATTGAGAGGATAATGGATGAGCAGGTGACAGCTACACGGAGCAGGGTGTACCAACGCTACCTTGTTCACTGGCGGGACCGTCCACCTTCTGATGATTCCTAGATCAGTCGGGAAGATCTCCAGTGCCTCGATCCAGACATACTGGAGCACTACCAGAGCCGTGTCCCCCCTTACTCGACGGAGTTGAGTTCCAGCCACCCCGGGAGGGTTGGTGGGGACACCGGACCCACTACCGGACCCACTACTCGGAGCCGACGTCACACCGCCCCGACACCGAGCTTGTGGCTCAAAGACTCGGCGTCCTGGGTATTTATTTATGTGTATTTGTATTGTACATATTTGTGTATTGTGTGTATTTTATTTTTATGGTGGTATTGTATTATTATTAATCACCAAAGTCTAACTATTTTATTTTATTGTGTCAAAGTCAAAAGTGGTTGTTGAGTTTTGTTTTATTAGGCTAGGACATAGATGCTATTAGGAAAGATTAAGGATATGGTTGTTATAGCCTTTCCTATATAAAGGAGGCTAATGTGTAAGGTTTTCATATGTCATATTGAAAGAAAGTTGCATTCACGTAAGAGCCATTCCCCTCTTGCTTTTCCTTCCCTCCTTCTCCTTTTGTGAGATTTGAGTGTCGCCCGGTGTGAGACCGTCCGGTGTGAGGCCGAGCTACGCGAGGTAGTGGTTATCCATTCCTGTTCGCGTCCCGGAGTTGCTGTCGATCCTTCCTCCGACGTCGACCGCATCAGGAGGTCTCCCAAGCCAAATGCCCTAGATGCAATGCTAATGCAAAAGAATAAAAATATGAATGTATGAACAGTAATACGTGAAGATAATGCAAAACAAATCTCAGAATAAGGGAATTATGTGAAAACACAGAGAATGGGCGACTGTCACAGTGGGCGCCAAATCAAGAATTGGCGTCTACTGTGTGGCCGCTCTTTCCCTTTTTTTTTTTTACAAAAATATGAACGTGTCGAACCTCTCAGACGCTTAAAAATTTTTTTTTTAAGGAAACAACGCCTGCCACAGTGGACGCTAATTGAGGAATTTGCGCCCACTGTGATGGACGCAGAATCCTCTGTTCACAAAAAACTGTAAAAAATGAAGATACCAATAGAAGAAGAGGGAAAAACACTTACAACCACATGGCATAACTCATGGCAATCAATAGGAATATGAAATAAAGCATGGCAAGTTCAAATTTTTTTTTAAGATAAGAAAAAATGGAATTTCCAAAAATCTAACAAAGTAACAATCACAAGTGGGGGGTGTACATACGGTGCATAAGGGATAAAATAAAAAGAGTGCTACGTGGAGCAGAAAGTGAGGTGCACCGTGGGTGCAAATATGAAAGGGCACATGTGGGTGCCAAAAGGGAAGGGTAATCAAAAAGAAAAATAATGGTGGTCCCACCGTGATTGCCAAGTTGTGGATTATGGAAATAACCACATAGGAAAATTAATTAACAATAAGAATGAATAAGGGGAAAGAGATAGAAAAGGGGGCAAAAGAGCATACGTGGATGCTAAGGGGAAAGGTGCCAGAGGGGTTACCTCAAAAGAATGTAACAATGAAAACAAAGGATGGATCACGAATAACTACCTTTAAATGCGTAGAAGATGTGAGTGTCCGCCTTCTCTTTCTATCGGTCGGCCGATGAAGAGAGTTTTCCTTGATTGATTACCCTTGCAAAATCAACAAACCAACAAGAAAAAGATATTGATTAGAGATCAAGTGTGTAGCATCAAATCCCAAATATAAAATAAGCATGAAAGAACATGAAGATGGACACACCTTGTTGGTGTTGGTTTTAAACCCCTATGCAAAGGGTGGACAAAAATATGATAATGTGAAAATAGGAGGTGTGCAAGTGTTGCACTAAGGAGGATCTCAACGTGGTTGAGATGATAAGAAAATAAGAGAAAGGGGGAGGATGATGATGCATGCAAAATTGAACTAAAGAAATAATAAAGAAAGGGGATAAGAAAGCTTAAGGGTTTATTCTCTAAAAGGGCTTCAAATCTTCAAGGGAGGAAGAAGATCTCCACGAGGATGTAGCTTTGAGCATGGGAGACTCCCTCCTTGAGCCCTTGGTCCAGCAGCACCTCCCCTTTGATTGATTGAGCAGCCTTAAACCAAAGGGAGAGAGGGGTCCTATTTATGGGGCCAAAATTTGGAGTTTGATCCAAGGGAAATTAGGAAATCAAATTTTAATTTGATTTGGAAGAAGATATACATTGCCCAAGTGTCCCTTCAACCTTAGAAAGCCTTAGGACCCCTTTCCCAAGTGGAAAGGGAGCTCAAAATGGAGAAACAAGGAGATTCTGCCGAGTTTGGAACTCTGCAAGAATTGGCGACTGACGCAGTGGTCGCCCATTAAATGAACGTCAGTTCAAAGAGTCACCCATTCCGAGGCATTTTAAGACAGATTAGAACTTTCCAAAATTAGAAAAGAATTGGCGTCCAGGGTCAAGTCACCAATTAGGAATTAAAATGAATTTTGGATGGAGTTAAATGCTCTAAATAAGGAAAGTATGAACACGTCTGGGGTCCTAGACGCGTTCAAGAATGGACGACAGCTCGAACGGATGCCCTTTCTTGAAAATTTTGGAAATTAGAAAAAAATCGGAATAGGAAATCGCGTTAGGGTGGGCTGACGCGTTCGTGAATTTTGAGAATTTTGGTAATTATTTAAAGATAAAATGGTAATTAACGTCAGTATGATAGTCCCCCATTGAAGAATAGGCGACTGTGCAGAAGGGCGTTAATTTTTCAAGAAGGCGAAGGAAAGGAATAGGCGACGAAGGGCCTGCCACAGTTTCAAGAACGCGTCCGATGTTGCGGACACATTTAATAAAAATAGCACCCTTTTAACAGGCGTTAGTTCTATAATTAAAATGGACAATAGAAGATGCGTCCAATGTGCCCGACGCGTTCAAGAAAAAGTGGCTTTCCGGTCAAACGTCCATTCATGATTTCTTTTCAAGTCAAAAATAGGGGAAAATAAGCACGTGTCCGGCCTCTCGGACGCGATTTTGACAAAGTCGACTTATCCCAAATCCATGCATCGACTTAGAAGAAATGGTGACAATTCAAGTAGGCGCTCATTCTTTCAGAAAGGAAATGGCGGCCAAGGGGTTGTCGCTAATTCAGAAAAGTTCTAGAAAATTGGAGAAAAGTCCAGAAAAAATGGAGAAAAATAGGAGAAAACTGAAGAAAGTTGAATATTCAAGAAAAATGGGGAAAATCACTCAAATAAGTCGATTTGAGGGTCAAATCGGGGCATCACAATGCGATAGGAGATATGCTCAAAATGATGCCAATTTTGGCGTGTCTACACTCACGGCAACGGCTCGCCCTGTGGGGAGTTCACCCCAGGCGCGGCCGCGCCCAGGTGGGGGCGATCTCCCTCTAGGGGGCCTTCCACCCAGACCAACCAATCTCCGCCCAAGCTCATCCTGGTCCCGATCCTGTTTGAGATCGATCGACGTACCAACGTGAAGGAACTCGCGAAGATAGAGTCTCAGGATCGAGACGGTCAATCACCTCGGTCTACACGCATCCGGCCAACCAACCAGTCCAGTCCTCATATCCTTGTCATCTTCTGCTCACACTTGGTGAAAGGTGGGCCCAAGAAGCCAAAAATAGGGGATTTTATGGAGCTGGGAAAACAACCCCACTCAGCCCCACGTAAACCCCCCTTAGGGGGGGGGGTTTACGCCGACTTGCTCGCCCCCCCCCCCCCCCCCCCCCCCGAGAAGGTCTGCATAAACCCCCCAAGGGGGGGGGGGTTTACGAGGACCTGCCCGGGCCCCCCGAGCAGGTCCGCGTAAACCCCGAGCCCACATCAACAAAAAAAACTTTTTTAAAAAACAAAAGAAAGAGGGGTTTCAGCTCCGCGTAAACCCCCCAGGGGGGGCTTATGCGGACCTGCTCGGCCACCCCGAGTAGGTCCGTATAAACCCCCCTGGGGGGGGGGGGTTTACGCGAACCTGCCCGACCCTGTCGGGCATGTCCTTGTAAACCACCTGGCCCACAAGAAAAAAAGCCATTTTTTTTTAAAAAAAATGGGCTTTTGCCCCGCGTAAACCCCCCTAGGGGGGGTTTACGCAGACCTGCTAGGCCCCCCGAGTAGGTCTGCATAAACCCCCTCTCAGAAATAAAAAAATTGTTCTTTATATTATTTGTAGGGGGTTTACGCGGACCTGCTCACCCTCTCCAACCAAGTCTGCGTAAACCCCCCCAACCCTGCATCTTCCACTATAAAGTCCCACTTAGAAGCTCAAGGGGCATACAACACATGGACACATAGACAAGAACCTGCAAGCGCAAGGACTCAAGCCCCAAGGCTTCCGGCAAAGACGCGAGGAGTAAGGCGTGTTGGGTGGCTTGTTGATCAGCTCGTATACGCCAAGGGTATGTCGAACGTACTCCCCTCACATGGCGTCCAGCCGTTTCACTCAAGTCCATTCCCTCACGTATGAGGCGTTATGATAACGGCGAATACACCCGCACATCGGGTCCGCCCGCGTATGGCGCGTTATGATAACAACGTGCACGCCATAATGCCAGATTTGCTCCCGCCATGGGACCACATGCCCACCGCCCATCCCGAGCTGGCCACCGATGGTCCCGACCGCTGACCCGAGTTAGCCGGACCCTGGCCCGAAAGTAATATTCCCAGGACCCGTACCCGACTGCTCACCTCGAGCTGCGTCTGGCCTCCCTTAGGCGCTAGCTAGTGTCCATCCCTGCTATCTAGTCTAGCCCTCCCTTGGTAACTCGGGGATGCCCTTAGCTCCTTGTGGAGAGCCTCTGTAAAAAAATGCAGATATCTGCTTTATCCTGCATTGACCCGGGGACCGACCCACGTGTCGGAATTGTCCCGCGGCTTGCACCAATTCTATTTTGGCCTTCTAGGCCCACTTGTAAAGCCTATATGGCATCTATAAAGCAAGAAACCAGTTAACTATGCATACCCGTACCTGGGTTTCAGTCTCACCTCCACACCAGCCAGTGTGTGTCCAGTCTCCCAGACCCCAGTTAATTAACCCGCCCAATCGAGTGCGACGGTCACCCTATAGTTGCAGGGTATCCCCGGTCCCCTATCCATGGCTTCAGAAATATCTAGGCCCTTCTTCAGCATGGAGCAAAGGTGTTCGGATTCAATCCAATGTAAATAAACACTGGCTGCTTGCGGTCGGTGGGGAAAGATGTCCCGTACATGAATCCCCGCAATCGCTTGCACACTCGCACCCGTGGAACCTCCCTTCTCTTCACGTGTCACCCGATACCCTCGTGCTCACGTGACCCGTCCTGGCGATGCTTTCCCGGTCAAAATTTGGTTCCATAGGTGATTGTCGAGAGATCGACTGGCACGCCCACACCCTGTCCTGTTACCCAGTCACCCCGTTACCTTGGTTCCATTCACCCAGAATGAGCAACCACTTTGTTCTCGCATGCCGCTATTAACATTCATTCACTCCTGACAACCTCTCGTGCAAGTTGACCCCTCTCGACTTTCTGTAAAAGGCGAGTGTACGATACTACCGTGAGAGGCATTTGGCTACAAAGGAAAATACCCCTGATATAACATAAACTCCCCCATTTTTGTTTGTTGCTTTATTTCCCCCTCTCACCGCAGTCACCGACCTATGTATTCTACGACGCCTCCGCATCGTCGGGAAACAACTATCAGGAAACATAATTGATACAGAACATAGTCGCTACACTCACATAGTCGATACACCCGACTATTTGCTCATATAGTTGATATACTCACATAGTTGATATGCCCGACTATCTACTCATATAGTCGATACAATGATATAGTCTATACGCCCTACTATCTGATCATATAGTCGATGCATTCACATAGTCGATACGGGTGACTATCTACTCACATAATCGATACATTGAACTTAGTCGAAATACTCGACTACCTGCACACATAGTTGATACATTCGACTATCTGTATATATATAGTTGAAAACACTCACATAGTCGATGCAAACAATGTCTTGAGAATTTAGTACAGTCCGACTATTAACATAGTTGATACCTTCAACTATCTGAGAATCTAATCGATCAGGAAACTGACTATCAAGATATATATATAGTTAGACTATCTAAATATGGGTATTCAAAATAACATAATCGAACTAACTATTCAGCTCAAACTTGCATAAACTTCAACTATCTCAAAATACTACCTGCAACTATCTTAAACAGAGTTAGAATTTCAAACACTAGCATTTAATGTATATGTACAAACCATTTATTGCTAGAGATGCAATAACTTCTCTACATTTATTACAGAACATGCAAAAACTTCCTTTCTCATGCTACGCTCTTCTGAAGACCAAAAAAAGGTCAAGTCTTGTTGTACGCTATTTCAGGGAAAACCAAAAGAAAGACGTCTGCACAGGCAACATACAGACACATTTAAAGAGCTGATTAAAGGAAGGAATAAACATCACATAACATACTTTTGCTGTTACGGGACGGGACGCGAACCTGGGACTCTAACTCACGGACGTCCCAAAGCGAGGGAAACGTGTGGATCTGTGCGGTTGAGGAACCGGCAATGAGTCTCAGGTATCGGCTTTCCGCGTGCTCGGATCAAGTCATGGGACGGGTTCCACTCACTCACTCTCGCAGCGGTGATAAAATTATAACGAGCTACGTCCTATCACTCATGCAGCGGCATATGAAAATATACAAGATAAGCAAAATGTCAAAGTTGGGAGCGGACACGATACGTCCATGCTCCGGGGGTGGGGAAGATGACCCCGACCGAAACTCGTACTCCCGGTGTACAATAAATAAATAATTACAGCAGTGAATTTAATTGCCCACTCCACGCAGCGAGGTAAAGGGCTGCACGTGGGACCCGAGAGTAGCAAAATCGGGATGACGGGCAGCAAGCCGGAAGGCTCTCGGGCCAGAGACGGGCTGTTGGTCCGGCTCAGTTCTGCAGGGCCCGCGGGACAGCAGGCGGGTCCGGCTGCTGGGACAGCGGTGCCCGGGCGTCTCCTTTCTGCGACGGCTGGCTGGGACACTGCTGAGGGGTTGCCGATCGATCTCCTAGAGCGGCGGTCGCCGAATGTGAGCCTGCATATTTTACCAGAATTAACCGGCGGACTGATCTGCTGGCCTGTTCCTGGGACAAAATTGTGCGCCTCCACGAAAACAATTGTTGCGCCCAGATCCGATGTCGGATCGAGGCGAAATTGGTATCGTTGGAAACTACACTTGAAGGGCTATAACATATATTATTTTTAGATCCATCCAACAAACATATGTGAAATGAAAATGACTGTAACACTGTAACTACCTCTGGGTCGGAACCCAAAACACACAGGATAGAAAAGCATCTGTCTGAAGATGAACTTTGACCAAAATAAAAATGATGGATCTAGACTCTAAAAAACTTATGGGTGGAAGGGGGGAATGTTAGGATCTTGTATGGATTTTTTGGAGATGGCTAAGGGGGAGGGAAAAATACAACAACAAACTACTATCCCGCAGATCTACAAACTGGCAGATTGCTGGGGGGAAAACTAAATTACTGTGAAAAATAGTAAACGAAGGAGGAATGACAAAAAATTTAAACTGGAGATGTGGGATGACAGGGGAAACAAACCCTAAAAATTTGAGGTCGAACAGATGAACGGATTGGAAGATAAAATTCCAGCATCTGCTTGTTGTTCAGCAGAGAACAGACCGGAGACGGGTTCGCAGTGGTGGTGCGATGGCACCTCGATGGCGGCGACGGTGATGAGCTTCTCACTCAGAGAGAGGTTGATAGGGAGGCTTCAAACCTCAGAAGATCAGAGCTTTCATAGCTTCAAGGGGTGGGAAGAGAGAGGGGGCTGCGCCCTTGGCTCTTGGGGGAAAAATTCCTGATTTTCTTGTCATTAATTGTATGAAATGTAGAAATAGATAAAACACCTAAACTATCCTTAGATCTAGGGTTAAGAAGGGGCACATGGGGAATGGGGAATTATTCTCCCATGTGGTCAAAATGACCAAAATAAAAAAACATTAAGGGAAGGGGGCGCCCATGGCAAGTGGGCAAGGAAGAAAATTTGAAATTTTCTTCTTGGTCAATCTTCTACCTTGGACCAAAGACCAACCTATTGGGCCCATGGACCTAGGTGGACCAATGGGAAGGAGGGTGGGGGTCCTACAGGGCCTACGTGGCCTTTTGCAAAGAAACTCAAAGATTTCTAAAGACTAACACATTGGCTTATAATTGCCATACAATTGTAAACCAATTAACCCAAGGATATAAATGCAAACAAAAGGATATAAATGTAAAAATAAAATGTTAGTGTCCGGTGTTGATTCCCATCACTTCTCCCCGGGTGGGAAGAACTCGACCCCGTCAAGTAGGGGTGCGGCTGGTCGTATGGCTCCTGCGGATCTGTCGCCGTACCAGGTAGCGCGGAGTACGCTCCACTTCAAGTAATCGTCACCTGCTCATCCCGTATATGTTCTATATGCTCATGCTGCTGTGGGAATGAGGCTAGTGGTGGACACTCTGGGGTGGGGTCACTCTCAAAGGGAGGAGACGGCTCAAAGACTCACTAGGAATCACTGTTGGGTCCCTTTATGTGACTAGATCCGAGACATTGAGGTAGAGCTGATCCCAAATTCCGCTAAGTCTACAACGTACGCATTAGATCCGACTTGCCTCACACTCGAAAGGGACTGACATCGTGAGCTGACATGAGGCCGACTCGCTTGACGTATGCAGACTCCTAACAAACTGTACAAAAGAAAACACACTTCTATGTCCTAGACAAACCTAATGCTATGCAGACCCATGCATATGCAATGGTGGACCAGGACACCCGAATGTGTGACTAGCATACACTCAATGCAACCGGTGGTTGGCGGAATGGAATTCTAGACATCCTAACATGCACCATTCATACACTGACGGCCCTTTGGATTTGGAAGTGTTGTGCCCCTGTGGTTTTGATGGTTTTGATGGATAGCAAACACTGTGAGTCACTATGAGTCACCACTGTATAATTGCTGAATGATTGCATATGATGATTGCAAATGGTCCTTGCATACCCACTGGTCATATATCTCTGTCTAAACTTTAGGCCAATGCATACATCTAGGGTCAGTGCATCCTCCTGATACTATGTCTATCTGCGTTGCATAAAGTCTGTGCATTCACTTATGTTCAGCAGACTAGGTCAGTTCACTTCATTGCTTAAGTCAGTGCAGGGTTGATTGCCTAAGGCTAAGGTTCGTGCATATCTCAGTTAGGCGGCATAATAAACTCAGTGCATGTTATTGTTCATGTGCATAAGGGTCTATGTGTCTTGTCCTTGCACGCTGCCTTGCAATTGATAGTTGGTGCAATGTGCACTCCATCCATGAAAAGTCGGTACAGTCCTTGCATTAGGCTGGCATCATGTCGATGCAACCTCTGTACTACATGCTAGCTAAGTCGGTGCAACCTTTGTTGCTGCACGTGACTAAGTCCGTGCATGCTGCATCCTAGGCGCAGCAAGTCTGTGCAAATCTTGTTGCTGCATGCGACCAAGTCCGTGCATGCTTTAATCCAGGTGCATCAAGTCGGTGCAACACCTCTCTTTGTACGCGATCAAGTCTAAGCAAGGTTGGTCACATACACACACACACTAAGTCAGTGCATGCATACACAAAGTCAATACAAGCCTTGTTTCTGTACGCAACCAAGTCAGTGCAGTATTGCCTCGAGCATATGGACAACGTACATTGAAAGTCGGTGCATGTTTTTAGTCTCTCATATATATAGAAAGTCCATGCATCTTTTACTTTAGTCTATGCATACCACGTTATTTAGAAGATAACGCAGGTATATGTCTTAGTCTTTTGCACATCCTGGATCGGTGCATTGCATCCATAGTCGGTGCACGCTCTACATCTTGCATATGAAAGTTTGTGCATATATCATGCGATGCATAACGTAGTCTGTGCATCTCTTGACTCTTGCACCGAGCACATAAAGTCCGTGCACATTACTTTGGGTTGGTTGTGCTTATCTCACATACTGCACAGCAAAGTCTGTGCATCTCTTGATTCTTGCATGAACAAAGCCTGTGCAAGACGGCTCTCGGCATTCATAGCCTATGCATCTTTTGGCTTTGCATTTGAGACTAGTCTGAGCACTTGTTCCCTGTGTGAACACTGAGTCCGTGCGTATGTGCACTTATGACATATTGAGTCTATGCATGGTTGCCTTAATGGCTCAGCAAGTCTATACAATCTCCACACTCATCTGATGTTTATATGTCTTGACACACTAACAGGTCAACTGCTCGTGATTGTTAAGAAGGGCACGTGATCCAAGGTGGATCATCCCTGACAGATGACTGCCACGTGGAAGCTATAGTACCCAGAGTTGTGACACGTGGACAAGATTCCTAAAGCTTCCTGGCGGGAGTGTTCTCTCCACACTCCTAGGGCGAAAGCTTGTGAGTCTTAAACTGAAGGAGTATATAAGATCATTTCCTACCATCAATACATTGATTCCTGAATTATTCCTGGAGAACGAGAGAAAGAATATAAGAATAGGAATCATCTGAGAGCAGTAGCAGACTAGAGTAGAAGTGAAAGAGAGATAGCTCGTGAGATCGAGGGAAGAAGAGAAAGAAAGATAGAGAGAGAGAAAAGAGATCGAGAGAAGAAGAGAAAAGAAGATAGAGAAAGGAAGAGAAGGTTCGAGGAGAAGAAGGGAAGCTTCATCAGAAGATCTGTCCCTACTGGAATCTGGATCAAATCCAATTCAGTCAGCTCCATGGGAGCCACATCTGTGTTGCTATCGTTTACAGCTTTCAGTTGCTGTGTCTTCTTGTCTTTTATTTTATTTTGAATCTTATTTCAAGCTGTTAGTCAGCGGAGCAAGCTATGTTGCTCAGCGGTTACAGAGGAGGATTGCTCTGGTCGGCTAAGCTGTATTGCCCAGCGGATCAAGCTGTGAGGCAGCGGATGGGTAAGCTGTATTGTCCAGCGGAAGCAAGTTGTGATGCTCTGCGGTTGTAGGCAAGCTGTGAGGCCCAGCAGTTTAAGCTGTGTATCAGCGGAAGCCACACTCGGATTTGAGTGTGGGGTGGACGTAGGTCTGCGGATTGAACCACCTAAAAATTCCCTTGTATACTGTGGTTTGATTGCCTTATTCGATTCGCTAGATGTAAGCATAAGCCGATTTATATCTTTTGTCTAGCGTGAGTCTTGGGCTGCATACTGTCTACTTGATTCTGGTTCCGATAGATCCCATGTGTTCAGGTGCCGTCACTCTATGTCTAGAGCAGTAGGTGATTGCACCTTCTAAGCTTGATTGAACTCATCTCTGTCCTTCAGACTCGTTAAGATCCTAGTTTTTTTTTATTCCGCATCTCTGATCTTCATAGTCAATTTTTAATTGAGCGAAGTTTTTAAAGGGATTCATTCACCCCCCCCCCTTCTGAATCTGAGCCTAGCACCATATCAATTGGTATCAGAGCATACCATCGAGGACTCATTTGACCTATCACTTGGTTTCAGAGAGTCCATCTATTCTATCAATTGGTATCATAGAGGGTCTCTGTGCATCCAGATCCAACGATCTGCAGAGGATTCTGCTGCTTTAGGTGCTACTCTTGTTGCTGTTTATCTGGTTTTAATTGAGGGCCATTGGCACACTTCTCAGTGATTGCTTTATGCGTTGAAGCTGTTTGATATCAGTCTTTATGGCTCGTCCCTGTGCTTTTGATGGTTCCCACTTCAGCAAGTGGTTGGGAGGCCTTTGTACCTATATGAATTCCATGGATCCAAATTTATGGAATCTCGTATCAAAAGGCCCACAAAACTTGCCTCGAAATCGGATTAAGTGGTCCAGTGAGGACAGATCAAAGAACCGTGATAATGTCACAGTTCTTAAAATTTTGAGAGATGCAGTGAATACCTACAAATTTCCCTTCGTTCTCAGGTGTGAGTCTGGAAAAGAAATTTTGGATAGAATCACTGCTGCAAACGGGGAGCAAGAGGATAAATGCTTGATGGCCAATCGGAGAGAGAATGATGATGATACAACCTCTCAGGTAAGCTCCGGATCAGAAGAACCTTCGTTTGATGAATTGGTTGTGATGTATGAAGAATTGTTAGAAGTGTCTAAGAAAATGAAATCTGAAAATAAAAGATTGAAGAAAAAGATCGAACAAAGTAAATCTGAATTCTCTTGTGAAGTTTGTCCTACTTTGAAGAAGTCTTATGATACGTGCCTGGTAGATGTTCATAATAGCAAGGAATAGATTTCGTCCTTGAAATATGAGAATCAAGAATGGTTAAATAAAATCTCTGAATTGGAAGATCAGCTGAAGACTAAAAATGATGAACATCAAATAAAATTGCAGGAGTTGAATAAGATGAACTGTGAAATGGACAAACTGAAACTTGAAAACGCAGAATGTCAGAAAAATAATGAGAATCTTTAAGCTAGAATAAATGAAATCAATGGGGAAGTTTCACATATTATGTCTGTAGAGTCAAATTGCAACAAATGCTCCTTTCTAAGAGAACACAATGAAGAACTATACAGTGAAAATGCATGGCTGATGAAGTTGATTGCCTCTCTTAAAGAAGAAAACAAAGATTTATTGAATGAGAAAATTGAAGTCGAACAAAGAGAGGAGGAACTAATTGAAAGACTGGATTATGTATCTAGTGGTGAAGAAAATGAGAAGCTGACCAAAGAAAACAAAGAACTGAAAGAATAAAACAAGAAACTCATGGTCCTAAATGTTGTTATTTCAGAGATGCTTCTGGCTATCGAGAGAGAAAGATCTGCTAATAAGAAAATTCAAGCTGAAAAACTTTGAATTGAAAGCTGAAATTGAAAAATTAAAACGGTTAAACACTGGTATGTCCGAAAAATTTCTCACCTTAGAAAAAGGAAAAACTGTTTGTAATGAAGAATCTAAAAAATTGAGCAATCTAGAACAAGAAATTGAGAAATATAAAATTGCAAACAAAGTACTAAGTGAATGTGTTAATCGCAGTGAACAAGAGATCGTAAGTTATGAAATTCACATTGTCTCTTTGGAGAATAAAATTCTTGATCAGGAAAACTCACCACCCAAGTCGGCTAAAATTGAAGAAAAAATGAAAGTTGTCAGGAAAGGTGAGGACGATAATTCAAGAAAGGGGATAAGTTCCAGTTCTGATGTTAAGGAAATTATTGAAAACCAGCTATACACCACTTTTGTACAAAGCTCTGATGTAGCTGGTACCACAAGTCAGTCCCCAAAATAAAATAAAAATCTGAAAACACCTTCATCAGCTGTCTTTCAATTTAAGGCTCAGAAAAATGAAAAACAAACAAAAGTTGTGAACAAGGGTAAAAAATTGAACAAAAATGACCAGAAAAATGAAGTCAAAAATGCTCTTGCATTTACTGCCAAATCTGCTAGTTCTGAGAAATCTAACAGCACTAGGCATACTGCTCACAGATCCTTCACTAATTTGTACGCACATGAAGAGAATATTTCATGCCATTACTGTGGGAAGCTAGGCCATGTAATGGATGTTTGCAACTTGATGGCTGAGGATGAGCACCTCTGTGAAATAATGCGTTCTAAGAATTCATTTGTTAGAAACCATGCTACTAGGAAATCTGATGCTTCATGCTATCAGTGTGGTAGGCGTGGTCATTTAATGAATGAGTGCTTTGTCATGAAATTCGATGATAGGATGTGGAGAGGGGGATTTCTGTAGCCCAATTAAGAGTAGCCAAACTAGGCCCATCAGGACCGAACGAGGCTCAGCTCATCCGAGTGACAGCCCTCTAGGGCCCACTTCGGCAGAAAAGCCCAATAAAGATCACTCGGGATCCCATCCTTCCTCGGCGGCCCTTAGGCTCGGAAGGCCCGAACGACAGAACGGAGGAAGACCCACGCCCGAGCCATCTCCCCACCGAGATAAGGGCAGGCGCTACACGCCCACTCCGATATGACTGCATCCGAGCTACACTCATCGCCCGGACAGGGCTGGCACTTCTCATGCTTGGATCAACTGACAAATGCTTATCCATGCAGCCGTTGACAGTCCTTTATGAGCAGGAGTTCAGCGGGATAAGGGTGCCACGATCTCCCAATGTCATGAAGAGCCCACGATGAGGACGTAACAATCCTGGAGAGGGGGATTTCTATAGCCCAATTAAGAGTAGCCAAACTAGGCCCATCAGGACCGAACGAGGCTCAGCTCATCTGAGTGACAGCCCTCTAGGGCCCACTTCGGCAGAAAAGCCCAATAAAGATCACTCGAGATCCTATCCTTCCTCAGCGGCCCTTAGGCTCGGAAGGCCCGAATGATAGAACGGAGGAAGACCAACGCCCGAGCCATCTCCCCACCGAGATAAGGGCAGGCGCTACGCGCCCACTCCGATATGACTGCATCCGAGCTACGCCCATCACCCGGACAGGGCTGGCACTTCTCATGCTTGGATCAACTGACAAATGCTTATCCATGCAGCCGTTGACAGTCCTTTATGAGCAGGAGTTCAGCGGGATAAGAGTGCCATGATCTCCCAAGGTCATGAAGAGCCCACGATGAGGACGTAACGATCCCATGATGAGGACGTAACTCCCGCCTGAAACTCCTCAGCTTATGGGACTCTTCGGGGGAGCTCGCTATATAAACCAAGGACTCCCTCCGGCAGCAGGTAAGGCAGATACATGCCTAACACTCCCTGAGCAGGAACCACTTCACCATCTTGGTGTTGGGGAATCTCGCGCATCTCTTTCAACGTCCATCAATACCTTCCACCATTGCTCTACTGACTTAAGCATCGGAGGGTTTTCCCCAGGGAACCATCCCTGGGCCTCCTGATTCATTTCCCTTTCTCTGCAGTTCACTATCCGGTGATCATCCTCCCAGCTCAGGACCAGCGTGAGATCACGCCCCTTCATCTGGCGCCGTCTATGGGAAACGGCCAAAGAGCCAATATGGTGAGAAGAAGTACAGGGAGGAGGTCCACCGGCGACAGGGGAAAGGCCATGGCGACGGCGGGGGAAGGCCCCTCACAAGCCTCCCAAAACCCCCCTCCAGTGCCAGCACTCCCGCCGACGGACCGCCCCCTCCGCCTGCGGCCGGGCTGCCGCCCCCTCTTCCCACGACGGTAGGGCTGCCGCTCAACGGCGGCGCCGACGCCTTCCAAGCCCTCAACGCAAAATTGGACGTCCTCATGGAACTCATGAGGACCCAGGCGGCCAGGGATGGAAGGTCACGTGCCCCTCCGGAGAGCCCTCCCCGTGATAATGTGTCCCAGCACACCACCGGAGGCCGCTTCACCCTCCAAGGACAGCAGCTCATCCGCAACAAAATAGGAGGACCCTCGCAAGCTCCCCCTCCGGAGCAAGATGCTTCCTCCACGCTGAAGCGGGGCTGGCATGGGGCATGTCGTCCCCTCCCGGAGACCGAAGTCCCTAGGGAGCGCCAAGATTACCTGCCTTCACGCCCCCTCAGCCCTACGGCGTAGCGGTAGCCGGATCTATCCCTCCGATTGTGAGAATTCGAGAGGCATTCCGCAGAGCAGGAGCGCGCCCTGTGAGCCCTACAGAAGACCTCTCCACCAGAGGACGAGGAGAGATCCCCGTTCTCCGACCATATCCTGAAGGCAGAGGTATCTCCCCAAACCTCTATCCTGACCTTCAAACCCTACGACGGCCAGGGCGACCCGGCCGACCACTTCGATAGCTTCGACGCTCTGATGACCCTTCACGGAGCATTCGACGCCATCTAGTGTCGAGCCTTTACAACCACCCTGGTCTAAGGCGCCCAAGCATGGTTACGGGCGCTCACCCCCGGATCCATCCGAGACTTCAAGCAATTCGGACGAGTATTCAAGGAGAGTTTCGCCAGTAGCTGTAGATACGCCATTCTTGACGTCTCCTGAGAAAGTCTCATATTACTATATAACGCCCCGCAACGGCTTACGCATTTTGAATCACTCGAGTGCTTCCTTTTCTCGGGTCTTCTTCTGCCTTTTTCGGCATCCGGAATCGTCTCGTCACGGCATTCAGACGACATCAACACCAGTCAGACGTATCAAGAGGTTCCGGAACCAAGATGTTGACTGCCGGGCGGCCGCTGAGTAGGACCCGGGTGGGTCTTAATGGGGGCGTCCAGGCCCCTAGACGCACCCATATTTTTGATTTTATTTATTTCTTTTCTCAGGGCCTTAAACTAACTAAAAAATATATATATTAATGGAGGCGTCCAGGACTCTGGACGCCTCCATAAAAACAATAATAAAAAATGTTTGTAAAAAAGCCAGTTGGCATAAAAACACAAAAAAATATTAAATAAAAAATATATATTTGTAGGCGTCCAGGCCCCTGGACGCCTCCATAAAAATAATTATAAAAAATCAAAATACCAGCCTTGGCACAAAAGACAAATAAAAAATAATAAAATAATATATTTATGGAGGCGTCCAGGCCTCTGGACGCCTCCATCAAAACCCTCACGGGCGCCGGCCACCGAACGACGGTTTGTCGTGTGTGAAAAAATCCAAAATATGGAGACGTCCAGCCAGCTGGACGCGCCCATTTCTGAATCACGAGGCGCCGCTCACAAAACCACGCGTTGTGCCAAACCGCGTGCGGCCGTCGTCGGCTTTCAGTGGACCTGCTTGAGGCGTCCGGGACCCTGGACGCCTCCACAAAAGTATTCCAAAAAAATCAATAAAAATAGAATAAAATATTATTTCGGCCCTGATGGAGGTGTCCAGGGTCCTGGACGCCTCCACCATCCGGAGCTCTATAAATAGAGCCCCACCCCCTCAGTTCTGGGGGAGCTTAGAAGTGATCCGATAGGCTGCCGGAGCCCAGAGGCTACGGAGTCATTTTCTAACCCGTGGGTTCTTTTGTAGGTGGAGGTTCTACCGACTTCTCGGGTGCTCACGCTCGCGAGAGGAAGGTCGTCTTCATCCACCGCGCTTCCACGTCGTCCCCACGCTGCCGGAGCTCCGCCGGATTTCACCCTCGGCTCATCCAATAAGCATTTTCTTCCCCTTTTTCTTCGTAGTTCTTTTACATTCATCATCTCGCATCCTCTATCCCCCTTCATAAGGGCGCCTCTTCTTTTATACTTCTTGCATCCATCATCTCATTTTCCTCCTACTCGAGTCCGAGAGGGGTTTAAAAGATAACACCAACCAGGTGTGTGTCTTGCCATCATTTTGTTATTTTTATCGCAAGGATTTGAATACTACACCTCCATCTTTCTAATCCACTTGTCATTTGTTTGTCGTTGTTTTGCAAGGGTAGCCGAGGAAAGCCCTCTCCGTCGGCCGACCGGAGGGAGAGGAAGAAGCAACTCGCCATCTCCCGCTCTTGAGGTAGGCGCGATCACTTTCTTATTTTGGGGTCTTTCGGCCCCTGGCGATCACATCTTATTTTCGAGGCCGCGGCGAGTCACTTACCCAATGGCCGTTTAAATTTCCGTTCTTATATTCTCTTTATACTCTGTTATATTCTGCTCATATTCTCGAGGCCGCGGCGAGTCACTTCCCCAATGGCCGTTTAAATTCCCATTTTTATATGTTATATTCTTATCTATTCGTGTTCTCGAGGCCGCGGCGAGTCACTTCCCCAATGGTCGTTTAAATTCACGTTCTTATACGTTATATTCTTATCTGTTTGTGTTCTCGAGGCCGCGGCGAGTCACTTCCCCAATGGCCGTTTAAATTCCCGCTCTTTGTATTCTCTCTATATTCTGTCATCTTATTATCTGCTCATATTCTCGAGGCCGCGGCGAGTCACTTCCCCAATGGCCGTTTCAATTCTTATTATTTAATTTCTGCACCATTCCCGTCCCCCCGAGGCCGCGGCGAGTCACTTCCCGCTATGGCCGTTTAACCCCCATATCTTGCTATATCACACTTGTCCCGCTCGCCCCGCCGGAGCAATCTCCCGTGGTGGCCCCTTCTCTCTCTTCTCTTATTTCTGTGTTGCAGCAAACAAACACCAAAAGAAAGAAAACAGGAGCCCGCGCGCGCTCCGCGTCCTCTCCGCCCTTCCCCGAACCGCGTGATGTCGCTCACAGATTGGCGATCACGGTGGGACATCTACTACTTCCTTTCGGCTACCCTTGCAAGTTCGGCACCACCCGTGCCTCTCCACCTTCGCGCCCGCGCGCGCCCCCGTTGTGCTCACGGCAGCACCGTCAGTTTTGATTGGTTCTTTGTTTATTACATGTCTGTTATTTCTGTTGTTTTCCCACTCCATACATCTGTCAGCATTCCATTGCATACATCCATTCCTCTTTTCTATCCTTTTTTTCATTTTTTGAGGATCACCCTTTCCCGGTGAAGGAAGGACTCTCCGTTTGGGAATTCCTCTCAACGGACTAGAATCTCCTACACTGGGACCTCCGTAAGTCCCCGACATCGAAGAATCTCCTCTTCGTTCACTGGGCTGGTTGTACCATTGAAGTTCCCCGGAGTTAGTCATTTCATTCGTGGTGAGACGAGAGACCCTAGCTGACACAGCGGTGAAACAAAAACAAACTAGGGTCCCCATTTTGTGTGAACTTCGGATCTCGCTAAAAATATAAAAAAAAATCATCAAAATCAAAACACAAAAAAGGGCGTAAAGGCATCCACTTGTTTGATAATCTCTGCTACCTACTTGCTAGTGTATATTTTTGCGTTCTGGGAAAACTGTGAGCATGTCTCACGAGTCTTTTGAGGAGAACCACCCTAGCCGTGGTTTGTCAGCCGACCCGCGAGTCTATGCTATGGACTCGGGTCCTTCTCATGACCCCTCGCATGAGGTGCAGGTTATTGCCGGGGACACGTCCCCGCCACAGGATATCACTTCCTTACTGGGCGTCCTCGCCAACACGGAGCTTACCTCTGAACAGCTCCGGGCCTTCCAGGCCATTCTAAAAGGGAAATCTGTTTCCCCCACGCCCCAGGAGTCAACTCCGGCCATCGCACCTCTCCAAGAGTCCGTGCAGGCCATTCCATCTCCCTCATTGGCGCAAGCCATCCAGTCTCCCTCGCTTCAAGGACAAGCGAGCCAACAACCACCCTCATTCCAGTTCCCATCACAATCTCAAACTCCCGTTGTTCCCCAGATACCGCTTCAGCCGGGGCCAACTGTCGGCGGTCCGACAGCTCCCTCTCATTCTGGGTTCCCCCCTCAAGTCTCCGGGAGACAGTTTCTCCCCCAGTGGCAAGTGCCACCTTCACCCCCAGAGGAGCTCGCCCAATCGCTCCTCAATAGGTTCAACCGCATGGACGAGCAGTTTCAAAATCTAAGAAGGATGGTGGACGTGAAAGCCACCCCGGAGGTTGCTTTGCCAATCCTTCCCGTCATTCATCTTCCTCCCTCCGAAATGCCCACGTACCGCAGATACAATGGTACCGGCAACCCCTTCATTCATCTCAAGGATTTCATGTATGAGTCCTCTTACTGGCAAAACGATCAGAGGTCCCTGGCATACCTCTTTCGAAGATCATTGGATGGTCCCGCGCTTGAGTGGTTCTATTCTCTGGAGCCCCGCGAGGCCGAGAATTTTGAAATAGTCCAGAGAAGGTTCTTGCAGAAATATAGGGATAGGGTCGGTCCCTCACTCTCCATTACCGACCTAGTGGCCGAAAAGATGAAACCCGACGAGGATTTTGTCCGATATGCTGATAGATGGAGGTCTCTGGCGGAAAGAATAAGGGATACCCTCTCCGAGCCCGAACAAGTGAAGATGATTGTGTCTAATGTAACCCCACAGTTCAGACATGTCCTGGCCATGAATAAACTTACTACAATGGAGGAACTCTATGAAAGGGCCCGATACATCCAAACCCAGTTAAAAGACTCCCCCATTATGAACATGTTTGAGTCACCGAAGCCCAAAGTGGTTAGAAAGACAGGCGCTGGTGTCCCGGGCGGAGCCACAGAAGGGGTCGTGACAAATGAGCAAGTGGGTGCGGTCAACAATGCCAACTATGCAGTCAATCGAAGGCCTCCACAAATGCCCCGACTTCCCCTTCAACCAGGTCCTTTCCCTCTTCGTCCTCCACCCCAAAATAATCCACCCCAGGATAATATGCCTCCATTACGCCAACCCCAGCAACAACAACCACAACCTCAGCAACAACAACCACCGCTTCAGTACAACCAAGTTCCACCCCCGGGGAACTATGGTCCCCAACAGCAACAAAGGAGGCCGCTCGGTCCCAAAAGAGCCTACTATCCACCATTGCCGGAAACCTTAGCAGACATTTTTAATGCCCTCATGGCATCAAACCAACTCGCCCTACCCAGAGAAAGGCCCGCGTGGCCCCCCAATGTTGATACCTCCAAATACTGTGTCTACCACAGGCAGCCGGGACACACAGTAGATTACTGCTTCCACTTCAAAGATTACATCCATGATATGAATGATGAACATCAAATAGATTGGGATGAGATGAGACGATACGTCGCGGCTCTCAAGGCTAGGAGACCTCCTCATAGGCCACAGCAGCAGTTACAACAGCAACAGCAACAGCAACCACAACAACAACAGCAGGCTCAGCAGGCCCCACAACAACAGCCCGACATGGGCATAATCCAGAATCCATTACCGGAGCACCAACAGCCCAATCATCAGGTTAACCCCATCTCCTCCTTCCCGGAAGTCGGGAGAGAGCAGGTGTGGCACCAGGAAAGTACCTCCATTCTTTCTACCTCCAAACCTATCGTCATGCAACCCCCTCACCTTGCCCGGGTAGCACCTCTCTCTCATCAACCCGCGTCAGTATCACCATCACCATTTCCACTACAATTACGCCCTCTCATCCGTACCCCGACCTCCTATCAACCGACACTCTCCACTACGCCTTCACACCCTCTCACCTTCTCTCACTCCCCCACCTTACCATCCACCTCTACCACATTTACCCCTACGCCTTCTAAACCCCTTATCATCCGTCAACCATACATAACCCCGTCTTTCTCCACCACATCACCACTAATGCCTTCAAAACCACTCATCACCCACCATCCACCTCAAAACCATTACCCGTTTCAAACCTTACCCACTTCCACTTTGCCTCCGCCTCCACCTTCCAGACCCCTTATCCTTCATAATCCGCACGATATCCCCTCTACCTCCGCCATGCCTCCACCTAATAAACCCCTCATCAGAATCCCTGCTCCCGTCATCACCCCTGCTTCATCAACCATTCCTCCACTACTACCCCTCAAACCCCTGTTAAAACCCACTGCTACCCCCACAGAGGTACAAAAGCCGCAGGCAATGGTGCTCCGGAGTGGAAGGATTTTCCACAGGATTTTCCCCCACAACAGTCAGAATCCTGAGCTATCTCAGCCAGAGAAGGATGATGGAGAACAACCAGAAAGAGCTATCCCTGGAACACAGTATGATCTATTGAAACACCTGGATAAGACACCTGCTTGGATCTCCATCCTGGAGCTACTTCAAAGATCCACATCCCACCAGGCAGCCTTAATGGAGTACCTTCAAAGGGTCATGATGAACGAGGACCTCCCTGTAGAAAAGATTTCGACCGTCCTGACCCCAACAGACACACAACCGGCCATCATGTTCCACAACTACGAGCTCGCTCCCAAGGAAGCTCGGAAATATGCATTGTGCATTTCAATAAAAATTAATGGGGTATCCATAAACCCGTGTCTTGTGGACACGGGTGCATCCATAAATGTGATCTCCATGTGCACTCTTCAGTTGTGTGGGATCGACGAGGAACAAATAAGACCTTCCTCGATCACGGTCACGGCCTATGACAATAGCAAAAGGCCGCCGCAGGGGATGATTATCCTGAAGGCAGAACTAGGCCCCATGTCAATTCCCACGGAATTCCATGTCCTCGACATGGACCCCACATTTAAGGCTATACTGGGTCGCCCTTACATCGAAGCCATGGACGATGTGCCTTCCACCAACCATCAGTGCCTGAAGTTTCCTTACAATGGGAGAATTATTAAAGTGGTCAGTACACCTGTCCTTCACGCAGTGGATGCTATCAACACCTCTCCGCCTTCTGTTTGGCCGTCTCATCGGCCCATATTATCACTGCTGGACGTGCGTGATCCATCTCACATTCCACTAGCACCAAAGGAGCCGGTCAGGGCAACCGCAACATCATGTCTCCCTTTTCACTCCAAAGGTTGGGAGATTATGAGGAACATCAGCTATCAACAGAGAAAAGGTCTGGGCGCACAGTTACAGGGTATGCTCAAGCCGCCAAAAGAAATTAGGCCGAACCATAGGTTTGGCCTAGGCTTCAAAGGACCGTTCAAGGCGGATTGGGAGCCCCTCACATGGACTCTATCAAACCACTTCAGCAGAGGACCCGTTGTTCAGATGGGAGATTACCCACGGGAAGCATATGGGGGATCACATGCTGTATATTTGGCTGAAAAATGTCCGAGGATCACCAAAAGAGGCAAGATCAAAGATCCGGAATGCGAATGGGACAAATGGTTCGACGTACGGGACATTTCCGTTGCACTAGAAAGGATGTTCTCGTCTCCGCAGCTTGAAGGACCACCATTGATCTCCGAAATACCAGAGAATATTACCACTCTTGCCAAGGTTCCAAACTATCCTCGTCCTCGCCAGAAGGACCCTGTCATCGACGGATCTTCATCCGTCCTCAGCATTGCCGTTGACGGCTCATTAGCCGCCATCTTCTCCATCCACTCGTCTCAGCCTTTGCTGATATCTTCTTCCTGGGCCAGATAATTGTCTAATGATCTTCCCAGGTCCCCTTCTTTGCTTACATACCTACGCGGGCTTTTCAACCCGCGCCAGGTCTTCAACCATGATCTGCTCTATGAGCCTCACAATCCTCTAGCCATAACCACTTTCCTCTCTCCTCCAATCTCTTCCCACTGCTTTGTCATTAAAAATGAAAATGAAAAAAAAACGTCAATTTTCAAACTCCCCAACAACACATCTTCGTTGAGGAAACCTCCTACATCTCCCACGGGTGCGTACCGCCTTGCGGACCACCCGTCCAAGGTCCGATGAGCGACCTTTTCTACCCCTCCTCTGAGGGGTCTTCTCCTGTACATTTTACACCATCATCTTCGTCTTCCTCTTCTTCTGTAAATATTGTCAGTCAATCTAGGAATGATAGGCCAAGGGTAGTACCTAGGAAGAAATCCAAGGGTAGGTAGATCCCTCGTCGATTCCTTCTGGATTTGGCCGCCTGGTGTCAGGCCCTTCTTGCCATCCCCCAGTTGTTAGAAAATCCCATCCAGCTACCTGAAATAGAATGCGAGGGCGACTGTGCATCTGATGAAGGGCATGGAGTCTACGAGATCACGGATGAAGAATGCCCCACTGAAGATGAGGGTGAAGAATATGAGGATGCGGCGGGCGCATACGCTAGTGGAATGAGGAGATTCGACGAGCCGTCAACCGCCGTAGAAGAATCCACCAAAGAAGTCAACTTGGGAACTGAGGAAGACCCTAGGATCATCCTCATAAGTGACAACGTACCACCCTCTGAAGAAGAGGCATTAATTGAGGTCCTCAAGGAATATAAGGACACGTTTGCATGGAGTTACGAGGATATGTCGGGTCTAGATTCAACCTTGGTCGAACACCGTTTAACCCTAAAACCAGGGTCCGTCTCGGTAAAACAAAGGTTAAGGCGTTTCCACCCTCAGATGGCTTTGAAAATGAAAGAAGAGGTCGATAAGCTCCACAAAGTCAGGTTCATTAGAGTCGTCTTTTATCCTCAATGGGTGGCGAACATTGTCCCAGTCATGAAAAAAGATGGGAAAGTCAGGATTTGCATCGACTTCCGGGACCTTAACCGCGCGTGTCCAAAGGATGATTTTCCCTTACCTCACATTGATGTGCTGATTGATAACACGGCAGGCTACGAAACCCTCTCTTTCATGGATGGATTTTCAGGATACAATCAAATTCGTTTGGCAGAAGCGGATCAGGAAAAGACGTCATTCACTACCCCTTGGGGAACATATTGTTACGTGGTCATGCCATTCGGATTAAAGAATGCTGGAGCTACTTACCAAAGAGCGATGATGGCCATATTTCATGACATGATGCACATATATCTGGAAGTGTATGTGGATGACTTATTGGTGAAATCAAGGACCAGGATGGAACATCCAGAAGTTTTGGCTAAGGTCTTGCAAAGGTCAAGAGAGTTCCAATTGAAAATGAACCCGAAAAAGTGTGTGTTTGGTGTGTCGTCGGGTAAATTGCTGGGGTTCATTGTGAGTAAAAGAGGGATCGAGATAGATCCCGACAAAGCTAAGGCCATCAGGGATATGCCGCCTCCCAAGAATTTGAGGGAAGTCCGAGGTTTAATCGGGAGGTTGCAGTTTATTCATCGGTTTGTGTCTCAACATTCACAAAGGTGTAGACCTCTCTACGAGTTGACCAAGCCAGGAGTAGAATTCCACTGGAATTCTAAATGTCAGAAAGCTTTTGAAGGGTTGAAGGAATATCTGGCTAGTCCACCCGTTCTCATTCCACCCAAACCAGAAAAACCTCTGATCCTTTACGTCTCAGTCTTGGATGACTCCGTGGGAGCCGTCCTCGCACAAGCTGATGAAGAAGGCAAGGAACGGGCAACCTATTACTTGTCCAAACTTCTCAATCCCTGTGAGCAGAAGTACACCGGCATGGAGAAAACCTGTGCTGCCCTCGTTTGGGTAGTGCAGAAATTGAAGCACTACTTCTTGGCTCACGAAGTCCACTTGATTGCTCGAATGAATCCTATCAAATTCCTTCTCGAGAAAGCCGTCCTTACGGATAGGCTAGCACGCTGGTAAAGTTTTCTCTCTCAGTTCGACATCACCTACATCCAGCAAAAGGTGATTAAAGGCTATGCCATAGCCGAGCATCTCGCTCACCATCCTCTTCCCAAGTTCGATCCCGTCCAATCAGAGTTTCCAGATGAGGAACTAATGTCCGTCAACCAATCAGATGAGCCAATGTGGACACTATATTTTGATGGAGCTCTGAATTCTCAAGGGATAGGAATCGGCATCGCCCTCCTGTCGCCTGAAGGCCTCACATTCCCATTGGCATACCAGCTTAAATTTCCAGTTACCAACAATATAGCCGAATATGAAGCTCTTCTAGCTGGCCTAGAACTCGCCCATTCTTTTCGTATCACTGAGTTGCGAGTCGTAGGTGATAGTCAACTCATCCTTCGCCAGGTGCTCACTAAATATCGCACTCGCGATCCCAAACTCAAGCCATACCAAGAACTCACTGCTGCCTTTGCCAAACTGTTCGCCAAACTGATCTTTGTTCATGTCCCTCGTCATCAGAATATTCTCGCCGATGCCCTCGCCTCGTTGGCATCATCCATAAGGTTCCCTCTAGGAAGATGGTTTAAGTCCATTTCCATCTATAAACTTCACGCCCCTGCAATCGATGATGCTTCCTACGTAAATATCAAAGACAGGATAGCAAGGAAGATCCTGCAGGAAGATATCCTTGAAAAGAGGGAAATCATGTTGGCAGAGGCCGAAGAAGAACTGGCTGATGAAGAGAAACCATGGTTCTATGAAATTGTCAAATACTGCCAAGATCAGTCTTATCCTGAAGAGGCCACCACAGAGGACAAGAAAGCCATAAGAAGGGTGGCTCAGAAATATACATTAATTGGAGGTCTACTCTATAGGAGGAGCCTTACTGGTATTCTGTTAAGATGTCTTGGTGACGATGAGGTTTGGAAATGTGTAGAGGAGACGCACTCGGGTGTGTGCGGTGGCCACGTGAATAGTCAGATGCTCGCCAAGAAGATCATTCGGCAAGGCTTTTACTGGCCCACTATGGAAGAAGATTGTGTTGTCTATGTCCGTAGGTGTGTCAAGTGTCAACTTCACGCCGATAAAATCCATTCACCATCTTCCTCACTTCATCCAATATCCTCCCCATGGCCTTTCTCCATGTGGGCATTCGACATCATTGGTCCCCTAGGTGATCCCAATTCCCTCACCAAGCAGAAATCTTTCATCCTTACTGCGACGGAATATTTCACCAAATGGGCCGAAGCCGAAGCTTACGCGGAAATCAAGGCGTCAACAGTCTGCAAGTTCATCATGAAGAACATTCTCGCCAGATTCGGCATCCCAAGCACGATCGTCACCGATAATGGGCCACAATTCATTTCTCAGGACCTACAGGACCTCTGCAAAAGGTACGCAATTGCATTGCATCATTCATCGCCATATTACCCACAAGGTAACGGCCAAGCGGAGGCCACCAATAAAACATTGCTCAAAATCATCAAAAAAACCTGCGAGTCTAGTAAGTTTTCAGACTGGCCAGAAAAGCTTATCGAAGCTCTATGGGCCTATCGCACTTCAATCTGTACCCCCACCGGGCAGACTCCATTTGCCCTTACTTATGGTATGGAAGCGGTAGTCCCGTACGAGACTCTGATCCCTTCTCTCAGGGTACAATTGGACGAGGAATTTCCCCTCGACGATCGTCGTAATTCACTCCTCGCCCAGTTGGAACTCTTGGATGAGAAGCGGCTGGCCGCCGCCGAACACGCGCGTGTGTATCAAAATAGACTCGCTCGCTTTTACCAAAAGAAAGTCGTTGAGAGAAAATTCAAAGTCGGTGTGATGGTCGTAAAAAGAATTTTTGTCAAACCTGGAGGGCCGCGTTCTAAGCTCCAACCCAATTGGGAAGGACCATTTGTAATTCAAGCCGTGTACCCTGGCAACGCCTACAAGCTAGTCAACGCCGAAGGGACCGAGTTATCCCACCCCTGGAATGGGCTTTATCTTAAGAAATACTACCCTTAGCATAAAACAAAAAAAATGATGAAAAGATAAAAAACATCAAAAACACAGAAATATTGAAAACCACTAAAAATATGGAAAATTCAAAATGCCGATGCCTGGCAGTCACCATGTGGTTAAGTCCCTGCATCTAACCTTCATGTTAGGATAGGGCCCATTAAGGCTTGGTAGGCACCGGGTCTTGGTTTGCCAGAACCGTGGAGACCCCTGTCCGGCCACGTCGGCCTATGCTCGCTCGAAGGAAGCTAACATGTGTTCACTTATGTATTTTATTCAAAAAAGTTGGTAGCATCACCTACGGTAGGGCCACACCTAGAAGATCTCCGGAAGCTGTAATCTTTATTCTTTTCTCTTCGACCAAATGAGACAGTCGGCGCCCTTAAAACGCTGAGCATGAGAAACCGAAACTCAAACCCCAAGGGCAAGAGTAGGATCCATTTCCTCGAGCATCGATCAGTGCACGAGAAGAGGGCAGTGTCCCCGCAGGCATACAAAAAGGGAGCCCACAAACGTCAAACGACTATATCTCCCTCATAAAAAGAAATACAAAGTCAAAATCAAGAGAAAAGCCTGGTCGTGACCGTGCCTGTTGCGATAAACGGAACCCCTCAAAGCTAAAGTCTGAATCCACAAAAGGGGCCGTGGAATGTAAATGCTCGAGATTTGGTCCGAAGCTGTCCGAAAGGAAAGAGTTAATGGGCCCTTATTCGCTCGCCGGGTTAACGGCTTTGCCGGTCCTCTCAAGAGGTTTATCCCCTACACTCTTCCTTCTCCCTCTAAAGATGAAGGTTCGATGGAGTTTCTGAAAGGTGAAAACTGCCCAGGGTCTACGACCTTATTTTAATATACACATTTGGTTGCCTACTTTGAAAAGCAAAAGCTATCGCTGCGAAGGAGTCTCTGTGTTTCTGGCTGGTCAAGACCCATGTTTACCGCCTTGATGTCTTCTTATTTAACCTCGGGCTTAGGCCAATGCAAGCGCGTCACCTATGGGTGCGACGGCGTCTGATTCCGGGTCAGCGTCGCGCGGTTGGTCGTTAGGGTTCCAGGGTGTTCCATCATATACCATCTAGAGTTGTGAGGAAATAGACCCGGGTCGGGCAAATCATTTACCTCGAACACCTTTTGAGTGAATCCCTGTGGTCGGAAGCGACTGGGAGCCTAAGCATGGCATGACGGTATTGTCATCAGGGTAAGTCTTAGCCGGCGGGATCATCATTCGAGGGGTCTAGAGGCCCAAATCAACCTAGATATGTACTTAGGATACCTGGGAGGTTAGTAAGAAACCCCTGTCTCACGTAGGTTAGGTGCCATTTGGGTGCTTGCCGGGCGTTAGCAACAAAAAAAATTGAAATGATAAAAGCAGCAAAAAAAAATGGAAAAGAGAAAATGCACATATTTTCAAACAAAAAAAAATCTTTTTATGATAAAAAAAATATCAAATATAAAAAAGAAAACAAATCAATTTTGCATGATTACATTTGCGTGCAGCATCTCACTTTTAATACCGCTTGCATTCGTGTGCTTGCCTGTCGCATTTATCATCACCGCATCTTTCCCTTGCCTTCGTTAAATAAAGGCTTGACCCCTTGACCAGTTATCAAGGACAGTCACAGTGACCATTTGCTTATTGAGCAAGGGGCCAAGTCAGAACAGAAATTCTGATTTGTTTGTTTTAGTGATGTGTGCAGGAATTCAGGTAACATAAGCATAGGTGAAAAACAAACAAACTGAACCTTGTGTTTTATTCCCAAAACTAAAAAAAAAAATTACATCAAGTTCCGCCCTCTCTCTCTGCATTACTCGTCCCACTACTCTCCGGACAAAACACTCTCAAAGGTGCTACCCAACTACGAAAAGCGGTACTCCTACCGCTCTGTACTCCTCTTCCTATTCCCGCATCCTGGCGTTGATCTGCGGAAGCAGTAGAGAAGCTACCAACACGAAAGCCACGCTCTCGTGCTCTTCGGTAGCGCTCCTCACCATCTCTCAGCCACTGTTCAGCAAGGCCAAGGCTGATTCGGAGTTCGAATAGTTGGGCCTCCATGGCCCTTCGTTCCTCCCTTTCAGTCAATCTGTTAGCTCTTTCTCTCTCCGCGTCTCTTTCTCTCTCTGCACGTTCTCTCTCACGGTCTTCCCTCTCCAACTGGAGAGTGATCCTCAGTTCCACGGTATCCCTAGAGGAGTCGTCATCAGGATGACGCCGCAGTTCCCTCTCCAGTTCTGCTATCCTAGCCTCCTTCTGCACAGCTTGGGCAAGCGCTCCTTCCGTCTCCTTTTCCTGCCAAATGTACCATCTCAGATATGCGATAAGGCGTAAACCAAGAGAACCCAACACTGAAACTTTTACCTGTATACAGAGCATCCCTTCTGCCTTTGCGGCATGCTGCGTGGCATGAGCAAGTTGCTCATGAAGCGAGTCAAGTTCTGAGGTGGGAATCCACAAGCTGGAAGAGGCACCACCCACTCCCATCGCTGGGGAAGCCGCGCCAATCTGGGCATGCTACGACCGCGTGAATTAACAGCCAACATCTGGAATCTGGGGTTTTAATTAGGAACGTATTGTACACCTACCAAGGCGCTCGTAGCTCCGCGGGCATCACCCAACTGTTGTTCCATCTCTGCCAAACGAGTTCGTAAATTCGCTATCATGGCATCCCGGACATCCTGCAGCCTTACAAGTCAGCATTTTCACCAGAAAACCAAAAAAAGGAGAAAGAAGAAAAGAGAAAAAGGGGAAACCTACCTCTACAAGTCCCCGGGGTTGGAGCCGCTCTGCGTACTTTATCCTATATAGATGCAAGTAGTCTTCGCTATCCCGCGCCTGCGATTCTACAATCATGCCACCCCGTTGCCAATCTTCGTACTGTTCGGGGAATCGCACGCGCCAGTCAATGCAGGTCGCCGGTCCTCGCGTCTTTCTCCCGACACGAGGTGGCGCAGCCGTATCCACCCATTCCTGAGCCAGTCCTAAAGTCCTCATAACCAATCGTAGCCGAAGTGGCTCGATTTCATTCAGGCAGTGCATCCACAGTTCCCGTCCGAACCGGGCACGACTTGCTAGAACCCACGGCTAGTCAGCATCGACCATGTCTGAGTAGGGTCTCCAGTTTACCATTGCTGCAGGGAACTCCTGTAGCTCCCGCCTTAGCACCATCAGTTGGTAGGTTAGGGGTGCCGTACTCATGATGGGTTCCCACCGCCTGGCTAGCGGCACCATCGCAGATCACCAATGCCGAGCTCTCCCCATAGGGAGGTAATAATAGCTCCACAGCTGCTCGGCCCAGGCCATCAGAACTTTGCAAAAACATAAAAAAAATACAAAACAAGCAAAACCAAAAATACCTGGATGATTGGTGTGAAACCACTCACAGTCATCTCACGATCCGTTTCTTGGAATAGGCCTGCAAACAAGTGTGCCAGCATGGCGGCTCCCCAGGCATAATATCCTACTCTTTCAAGGTCTGACAGCAGCTCCAGGAAGCAACATTGGATACCGTCCCCTTTCGAGCCCAGTACCAATCTCCCCAAAAGGAAGAGGAGAAATCTCCTCAAATCTATGTTGCATCTTTCCCAGTCGCCGAAATCTGTGCAGTACACGGCGCGGCATCCTATTTCTATCCTTTCCATGAACTCTTCTGAGGATTCATCGTCCCGCCGACGAGTGTCGGTGAGCCCTAATGCATCCATCAGGGACGCCCTAGCTACCGACCTGTTTTTCCGACCATCCAGGTCCAAACCCAGTAACTTCTGGGCACCTTCTCTATAGTCCGCGTAAGTGACTCCGGTCACTGCCTCGCCCTCTACCTTCAAGCTTGTGATCCGGACCACATCCTCCAAGCTGGGCACCATGTGCCCCCAGGGCATTAGGAATGCCCGGCTCACTGGGTCCCATCTCTCACACAAGGCTTGGATCAGGACTAGGTCAAGCTGGATCGACTCGATCCGAAGGAAGGTACCAAATCCCATCACGTCTAGCCTCGCCTTCTGAAAATCTGGGAGGCCCCTGTACGCTGCTACTACCACTCC